>OV702280.1:238328999-243328999 GCA_916181665.1 Avena sativa | reverse complement strand
TATCTTCCAAGTTCCTACTGTACAATTATTTTTCTACTGAAGAATCGGCAATACGTAAGAAACTGTCTTACACAATACCAATGTTCATGACTACGGCCAGAAAAAATAGTTGCTTTTTTTTCTGTGTTGTTCGTGGGTGCGGGAACATGTATGTTAGATTAGCAATGCAAAGTTAACTAGGGCCATCCTCCAACTGTTGCTTCAGCTCTCCAAAAATAAATTTTACCTGCTTTTCTATGTAAAGTACTGTATGAAATCCTACTTACCACCACAGGAGAATAAACGAAAGAAATCCGCAAAATATAGTCATGATCATTGCCGGTATTTCAGATTGCACACACTAAAATAATCCAATAAAAGAGCAATCTCCATAAAAAAAGCGATTAGCAAGTCCTACCATAATTTCAACAAGAATATAGCAACCACTCAGGTATGGTCCAAAAGAAATCATAATGTTGTTCAATTATAACACCCAAATGCATCAAAAGAGAAGGTTCATGTATAAGGGTTCTTCCCCTATTTATTACAGGTGTTCACGACAGACACCGAGAGCTCAAGGCTTATTATTCAAGCAGACTGTTTTTTTGTTTTCTGAAACGGAAACTGCAGCATCGCCCAATTCAAGGTAAGGTGGCGCCATCATTGTATTGAACTGCAGCGACGAGATCGGTCTATGCCCCCATCGAGGTACCTGCTGGGCCCAGAACAGGACTCCCAGCTGCCAGAGTTGCCAGCAGCTGTTTCAGAGACTGCTGTATTGAAGGCTCTCCCTGTGTTTTCAGCAAGAAAATACAGTCAGTGCATGGTTGGGACTTTCAATCTCCCCGTTCAAAAAAAAAAATGCTTCACTGGACCAACAACGAATTTGTGAGGCCAGATAGCTAGGGAGAAGACTCACCCTGAGAAAGTTATCGAACGTCCCATCTCTCAGCATGCTGGGAAGGCAAATTCTCAGCGCCACAAGGGCTCTGCATTGGAGAGGAGAAGAAAAGAGCATCGACACTTGAGAAGAACAGATGCGAAACTATATCTCAATGAACAGAATGACAGCACAAACCTTGGATTATCACACAGCCTGAGGTAACAACAGATAATGTGCTTCAGCAACCTCAAGGAAGGCTGTTCAATCAGTGAAACAGACACAACTGCTAAAGCATGGCCCGTAGCAAAGAAACGTTCAGCAGTGGCACATAAGTAGCACAGCCCGGCATCATCTAGCAAAACCTTTTCGACAATGGAAGTGGCCACCTGTATATACATTCACCAGCTCAATGAAAGAAAAGGCAATGGTCATACAAATTAGCAGAATGAGGGTCCATCTGAAATGGGGCGTATTGCTAAGGTTTACTTCATGTGGATTATATGCACAAGAGATGTTACAAGGAAATAGCAATATTTATGTATAATTGTTGAGACAAAGTGGCACAAGTATATCTGCTATAGAAAGTAGTAGCATAATTTTCATGAAAAAGTAGCATAATAATATAGTTACTCAAAACTGCCAATTATGTATGTTAGTGGATTGGATAGGGTCTTTCTTGCATATTTTACTACACTAGCAAATGTGTATATGTTAGCCTTTGCCCTATAGAATAGAATAAAGAAACTTTAGACAGCCTTATAGTTGTCTCAGAATGATTAAGATTAAACAACTAGATGGCATCAAGAAAGATTAAACAAGGCATAAATCATTTCAAAATCAGGACCCAGGCAAACCGTCAACTGATGCTAGCTGAGAACATTATTATGTTCCAGTCGAACTTCAGTTAGCCAAGCATGCTAAAGACTAAAGCTATTTTAAATATTTATAATTTTTAATGTGAAACACGCATAATCTTCTATTTGGACAGTTGGACTAAAACTTGAAGCTATATATGATTTAAGTAAATATATGCGTAAGTACTTGTAAATCAATTAAGTTGTTTTATGATTTAAAAAATATATTAACCTATTTCCCAATCACCATGGTATCCCACAGGGCTGAAATCCTGGTGGGGGCAAGGATGGGAGAGAATTCTCCCCGTCTTCCCTAATAATCCCTCTGATCCAAATTAATGGACTCAGATTTGTCTAGATTCAGATGTATCTAGTCATGTTTTAGTACTAGATACATCCGAATCTAAACAAATCCGGGTCCATTAATTTGGATTGGAGGGAGTATATCATATGATGTTGCTGAGCAATTGAGCATAAGCAAGATGTATTTTGCATGACAGTTAAGGTGTCTAGCTAACATACAGTTTTTGAAAGCTCGCTGCCTATCTCCATGGCCTGCAAGCACGGAGGAATGGCTTCAGATTGCAGCAGAAACTTAATAACTTCAGTATCCTCAACCTGCATGCACATATCACAAGAAAAGGTAAACTAAATCTCATTTGAAGAACTAGTATTCAATAAAACAATGCATGGAGCTTTAACCAAGACGCACTTAAACAAAGCAAAGGGCAAGATTGAGGATCAAATGCAACAAGACTAGTTTATCCTTTCAAGGCTTCCTTATTTACATATATATCCCAAAAGTTACCGACTTGTCCAGTTTTGCAGGCACTGAAAGAGAAAATTGAGTAAAAGTAGTGATGATGTTGTGGACAAACACCCAGGCAACAGGAGGTGATCACATAGCAAGGAAATAGCTGGACGTGTAGGACAAGGACGGCAACGACAGCTTCAGCTTGTTAGGACATTATAGGGGGTCATATTAAATTATAAAAGACCTATAAGGGCCTAAACATCCATTATATAAGAAAACCACATAACTCATAATTATTCAACCAAGGAAAATTTCCTCTCTATTTGCTACCTCTCAGCCTGCCTAATTCTCTATCGGCCCAATCTCTAGCTATCACCCCCCTACGCATCCAACAGTCCAACACACACCCGCACACATACGGTAGACCCTTCTCTCCTGTCCTTCTAAGCCACACCGTTTTGGCTCTTCTAAACCAATTTATTCCACTGTAAATCAAAGGTTCAAAACATATGATGACGAGACAATGTCAGGACTCGGGAACTGGGAACTACATGTGGTGAAAAACTCGACATATCATTTATGTGTATCAGCTAATTTGAAGGCCGCGACAAACTGATAACAAATTATTCAACAAACAGAAGAGAAGAATCATCAATTCATTACAGTAATTCTTTTGAAAGTTATACATAAATAATTAACTATATTTTCTTTCCACATGGTTTGAGATGTTGTCCATCCACGTGGAACAAGAGTGGTAAAGAATTTTCTTGCCCAGTTAAAGAAGTTAGGGAATAAGAGCATGATTTGTGAAACAGATGGAGTTTCTCTATCTACTGTAAGGCAATGTAAGGAATCTAAACTCAGAGGCTTCCAGGTACGAATTAATTACCTTTACTAGAGCACCAATGACACCCAAACTGGTCAGCCGCAAGTACTCAAAAGGTTTGGTCTTGTCGACAGTACGCAAGAACGGGTACACGAAACATGGAAGTTGAGCTGCAAATAACGATGGCCGAGAGGAAATTCAAATCAGTAATAGCAAAAGTTCCAAAAACTAAAAGGATTTATAGAAGTGAATAAAATCGTCAGCTCTATAAAGTTTTGAGAAAAATATCAGATATAATACCTACTACTCCCTCCGTTGCAAAATATAAGATGTTTTATCCTTTTTTTTGAAACACGTGTATCTTGACACCTTTTAGTGTGTAGATTTGGAGCAAAATGAGTGAACCTACACACTAAAAGAAGTCTAGATACATGTGTTTGAGAAAAAGGCTAAAACATCTTATATTTTGGAACGGAGGGAGTACATGTCAACTACTAGATAATGATGAGAAAAAATCTTTAGCCAAAAAGGAAGATAATTGACGATGCACACTATCTGATATGCAGGGTCGTGCTCATTACCATTTAAGAAAGGGGTTCTGGTTTCAGGGTGTGATGCAACACACTGCAACATAATAAAAACAGAAGAGGTTAAACAGAAGAAATGATATAAATTTAATGTGGGAAGTTTAGAGTGATCCAGAACAAATATAAATTAAAAAAAATCCACCGTCTTCCTGCCAAACAATATGCCATGATAAGCAACCGAATGTTCTTCTATTGTGAAGGCATACCTGAAAAAGTGCGAGTACGTTGCAGACTCGGTTCGATGCAGCTGGAGTTAAACTTGGGGGGGAAAGTGCACGGTAGATTGTTATAATCTCCTGCTTATGTTTCAAAGTAGACAAATTTTAGGCTGGTGAGATATTTTCTTGGTCAAAACTTAAATAGAAGTTAGCACAAGATTTAATAAGTCATATTAACAATAGCTGACATGGTCACTAACTAAATGAAGATTAAATATGCACAGAACAATTAGCCACAATAATAAACTGGAAACAAAATAAAAACAGTAAATAAAGTAGGCTCAAAGCCTTCGTTTTTTTGTTGGTTCACGCATGCTCATAGTCAATACGCAAATATGGGAGACAAGGACTATGACATACCAGGAGCAGTTCGGAAATTGTGCCAAAAGAGTGCCACAACAGAGGAGCCAGATCTGGAAACATCTCCCTATTCTGAAGTTGCAAAATAAAACATTTATACATTAAAATTGCTTCATGATCAGGCATGCTAATAACTGAACAAGCAATTTACCATTGTTCAGTTCAAGACCATTGCTGAATTAATCAACCAGAGAGTAACTAATGACAAATCAGTTGGTAACAGATAAAAAGTTATAAATATCTGTTCATCGAAGCAGAATTATTGACAAGCAAAAAGTTATTCACTTTGGAATAGGTTCATGTCCTTCACAAATAATTTTGCATAACAGTGTGCAATTCAGGCATATCAGTATGTCAATGTTATTGCACAAATAAGGAAATAAGTATTTATTTTAAAAATTAGCAATGAACAATTTTTTCATGGAACTGGTTTGATGATAAATAGTACCAGTAAGACCTTTGAACTTATGCACTCATCAAACTATGGGGGATCAACTGAACAAAAACTATACTAAGCTATTGAAGGTGTGTTCCATAGATAATAAAATGTAGTCTAGAACATTTATTTTCGCGAAAATGGAAAAAGCTTTGCGTTCGATTCATTGATAGGAAAACAGAGTTTTGTACAATATATACACCAGCTCAGAAGAGCCGACACCCCATACAAAAACCCACTAGGTCTACGGGCTGCAGGGATCTAGGCGCGGAGGCCAGTCGTGCCAGCAGCAGCCCAAGAGCGAGCCTCGGATCGAATTGTATCGAGAAGGTTACTCATGTTTGGTGACGCATTGTCGAAGACGACCGCGTTTCGCTGCTTCCAAATCCACCAGGCCGTCAACATGACGAGCGAAGACGTCCTCTTGCGCAAGGCGCGAGGGGTGGATGACGAAGCCTGCAGCCACCAATCCACGAAGTCCCCTTCTCCATCTGGTGGTGTGATCGTGGATCGAATCCAAGAAAGTACCTCGTGCCAGATTGCCCTGGAGAAGGGGCAACCCACCAAGAGATGAGACATGGTCTCATCCGTCTGGTCGCACAGGGGGCAGCAAGTAGGGTGAGCTAGTCCCCGTCTCGCAAGCCACTCAGCCGTCCAGCAGCGGTTCTGGCAGGCCAGCCATACAAAGAACTTGACCCTGGGTGGTGCCCAGGTACGCCAGTTCAGCTGCTAAAATCTCGAAGCGATGGATCCCTGGAAGAGGAACTCGTAACAAGACTTGGCGAAGTATTGGGCATCCGATGTCCAGTACCGCGCCTGAATCCATAACTGCACATACTGCCATAAGGCAAGCGGACTCAGCGCGCCCTGAATGTCAGCAATCCAGCGGCGCTCCAGAAGCGCATCTCTCACCGTCCTGCGCTTTCTAGCGCATTTGGGAATTAGCGCGAAAAGCGCCTACGCCATCTCCTCAACAGTCCTCCCGTCGAGCCAACGGACAAGCCAAAAGAGCGTTGTAGTTCCATCGCCTACCCTCATCATGGTGGAGGCGTCGAACACCTGCAGCTCCATCTTAGAGAAGCGCATGTCAAGGCCGCGCCAAGGTCACAGCGGGTCGGTGCGCATCCTCCAAATCCTGCGGGTACGGAGGCTGATCGCAGTGCAGGCAAGGTCGGGGACGCCCAGGCAGTTCGGTCTGCTCACCCTCTCCCAGTTGACATGACAGTGACCACCGTTGGCCTCCGTCCTCGCGACCCAGAGAAAACCCCTCACTATCTTCTGGACCTGCTTGAGCATCTGCTTGTTGAGCCCCAGCATCATGATCTGGTGAAGGGGGATAGCCATGAGTACTGACTTAACAAGTGCGAGGCGCCCAGCCTTCGCCATCATGGCGGCTTTCCAAGTCGGCAGCCTGTTCGCAATACTGTCCACCAGGGGTTGGAGGGCTGCCGCAGACGGACACCGAAACGACAGAGGGATCCCCAGGTATCTGACTGGGAATGGTGCAACTGGCACTCCATGACAGCTGCTACCGGTAATACTGCTTGCCTAGAAGGTAATGTCTTGGTCAGACTATATATCAAGTGTGGGTAGAGCCAGAAACTGGAGATGAGGGCTGCAAAACACGCTACTCAATGCAATTACCTAATGATGAGGGGAGCAACTATTACAAGTTAAGGGTCCCCGACTTGCAGAAAGTTTAGCACAAGTAATAAAAATGTGCAAGAACACACTCCTGCCAACCTAGTATTAGCATTATCTGCCTATCTGCAAACGAAATTAGTTACAAACCATGACAGTTACAATGCAGAGGTCCTAGTTCACACATAATAGTTGCAATGACATAAGCGCCTCAAGATTTGTCAACAACATTCTATGCAATAAGCTTCCACAGCCATAAGAAACATAAGTTCATATTTGGGAACACATAATATAACAGAAACCTCTCTGGAACCCCTTCATCTAAACATCGCCTGACCATTCTAACACTTGTTAACAGCCGTAGATAACTAAGAGATGTCATCATTTCAATCCCAGTCAAACATACTGTTCTATTCCCCAGCAGGAAACCACTAGCAAAGAACAAACAACAAATGTTGTTTCAACCAAAATGTATGAGACATCAAGGCAGACAAAAATAAGAAATAAAAGTACATTTACTGCAATTTGCCTCTAACAAGCTAAAAAAATAGATTAAATCGATACCCCAAGGCACCAACATGTACACCTGAACACCAGCAATAAACTATAATTGAACCCATATATTTAAGCCTTAAACTCCCATTATTTCCATGTGGAGCAACAGATTAAATTTAACATTTAAACCATATCATGCAATCTAACCATGAATCCTGAAATAAAACAAAGGAGAGCAATAGGTGCGCTCTTTACAGACTAAGCATCGTTGTTCAATTGCCACAAGCCAACTTGTCCACCCAATTATTAAAACTGACACATCCAACCCCGCAAGACCAGACCAGAAGGCATCACTAAAGGAGCAACTTTTACCAGTACTCCAGATCAGAAATCACACCAAGAAACTTCATTAGATATCTAGGAAGGCCAATTCTTTCCTAAAGAGGGAGCGCTAATCAGAAGAGGACAAGGATACACAAAGAGGACCTCAAGAGAGCTCAACAAGGGCTTTCTCGCGTAGCTTAGGGTCACAGAGGCTGAGAACCAGCTGCTCCGCCAGTGTCATCTTCTGGTCCTTTGCCGCCTGCACCACCTCGGTGCCATCGTTTCTGCCTCCTGACAGAGAAGGAGATGAATGTGGGGCCATGGAGGAGGAGGGGGGTGTAGGTGGAATGAGGGTTTTCCATTTCACAAGGGAACAACAATAAACAAGGCCAGAAAAAGGCTTTTCATGTATCTGGTTGTTAGCTCCAGGTTCTACTTAAACACGCTTCCCCATTTCTCTCTTGCTCATCAACAGTTTTCTCTTTGGGTTTCTTATAAGTAACGCAATCATTTATTTTTAGTTTTTGGAACTCTTTATGCAGTACTGTGCACCGCCTTTTTTTAATTGTATCGTTATAATTCAGTTTTGTCTTCCGTGTAACAAACATGTTGTGAACTAAGTTTTTCTTAGTGTGAAGTGTGCGGCTGTCCAGCTTATGGAATTATCTAACATTGTTTTTGTTTCTTAAAAACTTAGGCCCTTGTAAGTATTATCTTCTGCTTTAGCTTTGAGGAATCCAGTGTTCGCTGAGTCTTAACGTTATGGCTGACGTAGTGCTTTAGTTATTTAATCTGTCTTTATTACAACTTACAATAAGTAGGGCAATTTTGGCAAGTAAATTTGTGCCAGAGTGGTTCAAATATGTCATATAACTTTACAAAATGATGTTTAGCACATCAATATATAGTGTTTACAATGTTTGTTCGATTCTAATTTGTGGTAAGACTTATAAGCTTCATGCAGCGCGTGTTTCCATGCAATAGATATTTATAATGGTTTCACCTTCCTCTTTTCTGTTATGTTCTATGTACGCACAATGAAGAGCACGTCTCCAGCACTTCCAGCTTATCCCTAAACACTACTAATAATATACATTGCATCAATTATAACAATTGATATTAGAGGAAATTGACTTCTTGCTTTCTTTAGGATCATTTAGCTACCCCTGGATTTTTTCTTTTTGTCTCTCATGTTGAGGGATTTTTCATTTCTATCTTTCAGTAGTTCTAGTCGTGCCCTCTGACTATTGTACAACACTCTTTCTTTATAATATGTATACATGCAGCCCTCCTACATGGTCACATAATGAGAAGGAATGATGTTGACTTTACTTTTTTTAATCAACAAAAGGATCTTAATTAATTTTGGGTAGATTATAAAGTGGTGCTAAATAGAACATTTACTATTTTTCCTAGTAATGAACAGGGGCTAATTCAATCCAACCATTATAGGAAATAAATCATGTATTTAGATTAAAAAGGAATGCCCCAAAAATCAAATTAAGATATTATTACCAATAAAGATGTTTTTTGTTAATAAAATAGCATGTATAGCAAGGTTAGGGAAATTTTCCTTGGTATACAAATAGTAATGGTTATAAGAAGATAAAATCACAAAAAATAAACACTTATGCATTTTATGGTAATCGAATAAGCATGTACTCCACCGGTTCCATAATAGTCTCGTTGGATTTATATAAGTAAGGACTGCAACAAAATTTTAAATTTAAGATATGCCAATAAAGATGCTTGTTTGTTAACAAAAGGATATTTTCCTTCAAAATAAATTAAAATAGCATTTATAGGGCCTTCGTGGATGAACTCCGCAAAAATCACAGCTTCAGACCTGCGCACGACACACAGATCCTTTCTTCCCCTTCTACCAGTGACCGAGAATCCGCAGTCAAACACCCTCTCTCCCTCGTCTCCGCGGCCGGCCAAGAGAAGGGGTCGAGCTACAAACTCACCACACCAGAGAAGCTCGCACTTATTGAGGGAGCTCGTCCCGGTCTCCTCCTTCAGCTTCCTCCGTGGAAGATGCAAGGAGCCGGGCGGCAACAGTTGCCCGACGGCGTGCGCGACCGTCGGAGCAGCAGAGCTACAGCTTCTGACTTTATTGGCGGAGATTCCCAGGTTCAGCTCCTCCCGCGACGCAGGCCCCTGCCACCGGAGCACCGCCGCAAGGAAGACGAACCACAGGACGCATCGGAGCCAGCCAGAAAACTCTGACGACCTACTCCCAGACTGCACACAGGCAAAACAACACCTAAAACCTAAACTACCTACACCGGCGCCGCCCCTCAGTCGCCTCCCGACAGCACCACCGTCGAGAGTGACCTCGGTTTGGCCCGGGACAGGAGAAGGAGCTCTCTGTTCACAGGAGAGAGAAGGTTGAGGATAAGAATGAGCGTCTTTTTAAAACCTACCTTTTCAATGAAAAGAAACGCAAAGCTTCATTTGCGTTTTCTCAAAAAAAAAACTTAAAAATTAAAATTGAATAGAGATGAGGTAATAGACAATTGAGAGGAAAAGCAATATAAAATACCTTACATAGCTCAAAAAGAGCATGCCCCCTGAGGTCCGGATCTAACAAATCCAGAAGAAGGCGCTTCAGAGGAATTGGGTGACCAGGACTAGGAACCTCTCTGCTCGACATTGAATTCACCAGAAGAGGGGATACAAATTTGTATGAGATATGGAAAAAACAGACTAAAAACAATCCTGAACACTTCTACAAGACTGAAATGCAACACCTATCGAGTTTAAATAGCTGCAGCAAGATATGCCAAGCACGGTAACACAAGCAATTTTCACATGTTTCTTCACCAGTATCCAGAGCAATTAACGTCGTTATAAATGTCCATTATATTGTCGGTTTCTTCTTTGATGAGATATACTCACATTTTTTCTGTAAATAAAATGATAAGCCTCAAATCCCACATCATAACTTTTTTTTTTGACAAATAGCAGCCTACCAGGTACCTGGTCAATAATATGCATGTTCATATCTGCATGTCTAGCATGTTTCTATAGCAATTTAAGGAGTGCCAGCCCATTCCACCTTATTAAGCAGTTTCTTGGTTTCTCAACTATATTATGATGCTAAATCTCAATTGCTCCTAATTGAGGCCAGGATGCCTTCTATGCATTAATCTTATCTTATTATGTGCAAACGACAACACATGTGGTCCTTTGCTTATTGTTCATAATAACTTCATGACCTGGTATCCTACTATTTGTAAGTAATTATACCACTACCTTGCTGACCATGATCTTTTTCGTACTCGCATGTCTAGCACTCTTTTATTGTGATTTGCAGAATGCCAGCCCACTTTATTACGACAGATTTTCAACATATCTTGAGTATATCATGATGTTAAATCTCACTTGCTCCCAACTAAGGCCAGGATTCCTTTTACGTGTTGTTCTCATATCATTATGCTCAAGCAAAAACGTGTGTGGTCCTTAGAGAGAAAATGGAAACTGAATGGAAAGTAATGCACATCCACTGCTCCCATTGTGCATGAATGGAGGCGAAAAAAGGTAGGAAATGCTCAAACTGGGAGCTCCATCACCATGGGTATGCTGCCGCTGGCTGACAGGGCGATTCGGTAGACAAACATCGCTGTCATTGGGCCGGGAAAATCGTTGGAAGCACTTGTTGGGCTGGGTCACCTTGCTCCCCTCATGCCCATGTGACACCAGGTCAACAATGTGTTGGCCCGATTCATAAGGCGCCGGGATTGGTTTGCAAAGCAGCAGCCCTGTTACGTTGGGCCAGACGGCTAGTGACAATTTATGCCAGAAATAAGGGTAAAAGCACGGTGCGGGACGGCAGATGGACCTGGTACATTCCTGAGTATTGTCGGACAAATGAGGACCTCAAACCTCTATAAAGGTTCCTAGTTAGTTCCAGTTTACTGTCTATTAATAACCTAGTATTGTACTGTGTCAGGGCCAGGCCCTGATTCAGCTCCCTCCCTCGTGGTCTAATTCTGTGGGTGAAAAAATCAAGATCCGCCTAGCCGAATCGGACGATGTTAGGGTTGTCGATGTCGCTTCCTGAGTCCTCCCTAGAGTGTTTCTGGAGGTCCGACCACCGATTGGTGCACCAGTCGGCGGCACACAACTTGGCTCTATCCTTGGTGCATATGTAGGGTTGAAAACAGGAAGCATGGCGATATGGTGGCTGGAGGTTGCTCGCGCCGTGGCGGCCCAGAATAAGAAGGAGCTCAATTCCCTTGTCATCCTCTCTGCGCGGGCTATATGGCTGGAACGCAATGCCAGGGTATTCGACAACAAAGCAGTGCAGCCATTGGAGCTTTGCAGCAGCATCCGCGCCCAGTTCGAGCAGTGGAAGCGGGCACGCCTTTGGGGCAGTGCTGGTGGACGTGGACGCGGGCCTGCGAGAGGAGTCACCTAGTGTAGCCAGGGCGTGCGTTGTGGAGTGCTTCTGGGGGCAAGTAGTCTGTTAGTTGGCCCTATGTAACTGTCAAAACTATTCCTTTCTATCTTAATGAAGAAGACACGCGATGCTCGCGCGTGTTCTTGAAAAAGAAAACAGGAAGGAAACTTTCAGTTCATTTCCGAAGAAAAAGGAAATGGAGAGCTAAAAATGGAAATGAAAGCATTATTTTGCGGAAAAAGAACGGAAATGAAATATTCTAAACGGAAACGAAAAAAAAAGGGGGTGGGGGCATTTCCGACGGAAACGGTAACGGCAAGGAAATTCCGAAAAACAAATACGAAACTTTCCGGAAATATAAGCCAGACCCATATACGAAATACTCCCTCTGTCCCAAAATAAGTGACTTGGGTTTGTCTAGATTTGGACGTATCTAGACACGTTTTAATATATAGATACATGAGAATCTAGACAAACTCAAATAACTTATTTTGGGACGGAGGGAGTGGTACTTTGAGTTGGTGATTTCCCTTACTCTTTGCGGGCCATGGCATATATGCAACCAGGGCATATATCACACATGCAACCAGGCTAGGCTACGTACTAATCACGTGAGTGTCTTAGCGTCTACATGAGACCATTTATGTGAACTTATGTGCTTGTCGAAGTGTTGAACTATGTGTGTTACTTTATGTTCAGTTGTCAGCTTGTTGAATGTGAGTTATTCCTTATCTTGTTGTCTACATTTGTATGTGTTCCTTTTGGTGTACAAACCAAGGTATTATCCCACTAGTGTTCCAACAAATGTTCATTTTCATATCGTATTCGTCATGTATCCGCTCCGTATTCGTATCCGGTGATTTCAATTCCGTAGTTTTCTGTTCTGTTTCCGATACCAGTGAGACAAGCGGAAACGAAAGCGATAAGCATGTTTCGCGTATGTGACATGTCAGTTCAGCTACATTGGGCAGTATAGGTAGTGGACCACGGAGGATCCCATGTTGTGGCATCTTGGTCGTCTAGGGGCTCTTGACGGGTATTAGTCGGCGGTTGTGGACGTATAGACGAGGGATGCGGCGATTGGTGGTGATGCAAATTTCAGGATCCAAGCGATAATTGGCAGTTTCGGGACCTCTGCACCATCATCGGGATGTCTTGCTGTAGAGGCCACCTTCCCCTACAGATTGGACCACCCTGGATCTTGTCTACTTGGTAGTGGGAGGTGGGAGGACGCCCTTGAAGATTGTGCGAGGCCAACAGTCCATGGCACCGACGCTTGATGTCTTCTCCAAAGTGGGAGTGGCCAAATTCTAGGGGAAACTCAACAAGAGAGGATCAACAGATGAGTATCCATTATTCTCGAACACGCTCTCTCAACAAGCCCAAGCTCAACCGAGACGGCAAAGCCGAAGGACCAGAGCATACACAAAGATTGAGGACAAGTTGCTTTGCAAAGCATGGATGGAAATTGGACAAGATCAAATTTGCGGTGTTGAGCAAAAGAGAGGAGCATATTGGAAGAGAATTCCATGACTACTTCCATCAGCATAGACATTTCGATCCCTGGAACTTTGAGAGCGATCGGAATGAGTTGTCCATTCAAGGTGGGCATTTATCCAAGCCAAATGCAACAGGTTTTGTGGTGCACACGATCACGATGAAGGACTGGACAGTGAGTGGCATTGGCGTGGGACATGGTACTTCTTGTTGCCTTCTCTATATGTGAATATATGTTATATGTTGCTTTGTTCACATGTGATTCTATCTTATTGAAATTTCATATCTATTTTTAGGCGTGGCAAGCTTTGGGGAACTTCAAGCAAGAATATGGTAAACCATTTACCTTGGTTCATTGTTGGACAGAACTTAAGAGTTTCCGATGTGGCAAGATCTCTATGCCTCCTTCAAGAAAAATGCATCCCAAGGAAAGAAGTGTGTCAACGATTCATCGGTCATCGACGTTAATGAGGCCGCCCCATCTTCGGCCTCGTGTGGTCCGGTCATGCGGAAGGACCAACTCCAAGCTCGATCAAAGCGTGAGGCTTCCTCACTCGCATTGTGAGAGACATTGAAGGGGTTGATAGCCGAAAAGGAGGTGTCATGTGAGAAGGCCCGTGAGAGGAAACGCCGGGAGGAGGAGCAAATGAAGAACTTCCTAGAGGTGCAAAAAAGGAAGCTCGACATTGATGAGGCCTGTAACATCCCGAAAATATTGATCAATGTTATCAAATTCCAATCACCAAAATTAGGGTTAATAAAAACTTTTGTTAATCAACATCATATGAATGCATGTGTGCATGTGATGATTGTATGAATGCATGAATGGACTTGTGTGATTGATCTAAATAGCAAGGAATAGTTTAAAGATGAAAACAACATCATCTAAAACATTTCCAAGCAGAAACAAATCAAGAGAAAATCAAAAACAAATCAAATAATCAAATGGTCATTTTTGCCAATCTTGCTCACTAGGCCACTTTGAGTGTTTCTAGTCCAAGATTTCAAATAGAAACTTTTCCATTTCTTTTCACCCCTTGATAGACCAAGTAAAAGTGAATCAAAGCCCACCTTTCAAACTTACAGAAACATTTGGCAACTTGATTCAAATGACAATTTAAAATTAAATCTTTAACATATGTGAAGATCACCAATTTTCAAAACCCAACCAAACCAGTGCACCTTGACCAATCCAATCAACCAGAGACTCCCTAGTATGTAACTAGCACACCCACCAAGCTTGAATCAAAAATTCAAATTTGAATCTCTTTCGGCCATTTCATCAAACACCTTGCAAACACCAAACCAACAAACATTAAACACTATAGTGAGCAGTAATTTTGGCCTAACTTGTTCCCTCTCTGGTTCACAGCAAGCTATCAGTAGATCATCTAACTTGTTTAACCCCTCTAGCTCACTGTAAAGTAGACCATGCCATTAATGGCAAGCATGCCGAGAGCACCCTTGCCACCCCAATGTCGCCAGCCAGCTAGAAGCTTCTCTAGCCTCGCCAACCTTGTCTGGGACACTCACCACCGTCCACCGCCACCCCCTGTCCAAGCCCCGAGCGCAGCCAAACCCTGGACCACACAGCCCGAGTGTGTCCAGCTTCTCTGCGAGCGTGCCGAGAGCGCGCCAGTGCGCCACCCGCGACACAGGCCCACAGACCGCGCGCCGCCCTCGTCGCGTGCAAGCAAGATCGCCACTACCCCAGGAACACCACAGACACGCCCGTTCGTCGCCGCGCGACCAGGAGAGCCTGTGCGCCATGAATTTTCCCGTCGGACCCGCCCAGAGCACCGAGACGTTCCGACCATCTCGCACCGCCCCACACCGTGTAGACATGCCGTTGAGCTTCGCCAGGGAACACAGCATCGTCCCCTACATTTGCCCATGCCAGTAGCTCGTTGTGACGACAACACCGGCAAGCTCAGCCCGCGCCATTCGGTCCCCTCGCTACACTATAAATAGAGGCCTTCCCAGCACGAATTCTCCACACCATCTCACTCCCCACCTCTCACTGATCATACCCACTCATCCCCGGAGCAAGGCGAGCACCACGTGGCCGGAATTTTGCCGGAGCTTGCCGCTGCTGGAGGAGAAGGGCGCCGTTGATTGGAGCCGCCACAAGAGAATCGCCGTCGTCGACTTCGTCGTTCGCCCCCATCGCCGACAATCGCCAGAGCCCCGGTGAGCCCCCGTAGACCCCCACTGGCCGCGTTAGGGTTTGACCTCGCCGCGTCCTATTCAGGCGTGGACGATGAACCTCAGTCGTAGATCTAGCTTCTAATCCTACAGCCCCTAATCGCCCCGTACCGCTTCGCCACTCTCTGTCTCACTGACGAGTGGGGACATCCACTTAATCAGCTTGCGCGCGCTATGCGCAGTGGGCCGGCCCAGTTAACATCCCGCGCGACCCAGTAATTCAAATTTAGATTTATTCCTTTTAGTTTTAAACCTAGTTCTGTACCTAGATTCAAAAATCAACCCAGCTCGATTCACTGAACCAAAATGCATGAAACCAATTTTGTTAGAAGGGTACTGGAATGCTAATCCAAGCCCGTTTGATTCAATTCATTTGGAATTGTGGACCACCTATAGTAAAAATAACAAGGCAGAAGCTTTTCTGCATTCAAACATTTTTCAAAATTCAACCACAAAAGCTTTTGAGTTGATTCCAACTCTCAAAAATCACATTTAACTAGACCTTTCTGAATATCTAAAAATATATAGGTTTACTGGCAGAAATAATGGACAAGTAATAAAAGAATGCCTCATAGGCCATTCTAGTCACTTTAATTAATTAAAATAAAAAGGTTAAACCTTATTAAATTGTGCACCACTTTAAATCACATACCATGTACTGAAATATGTGGTGATGACATGTGTCAACATGATCCCATGTTTGAGTTGGAGAATATTAAATCTTAAGTAGTTTTTCAATGAGTAGAAATTACTTTTCTAAAATAAAGGAAATAAAACAAATTACTTTAATGATTGTAATGCTTGTGATGATGCTAGATCATCTAGTGAAAATCTTGGTGTGATGAATAGAACTAGTTAAGTATTGTGTGGTGATTGTGTACCTCGTATTTATTTCTAGACGCTAGTACCGACCAAGGATACGAGGAGGAAGGAGAATACTACGAGGAAGAAGCCGAGAAGAACTTTAACCACTGCTCTGCACAGGGCAAGCTATTGACTTTGCAATTTAACCCTTGCATGACAACTATGCAACCTAGATGCCTTAAGCATATGTGATTATACCCACTTGATGACACCAAATCCCAGTTTTACTTGCAAGCTTAATTAATTTATTTCGTTATCAAAGCTTTCTAGTAAAGTTTACTTGGTAACTTGTAGACTTTAGAAAGATATCTGAAGGTAGCATAAAGAGCATAAAACTTGGCCTAAGTTAGATAATCTTGATGTCACCCTGAGGCATGAGATTGAACTTAGATAAGATACACTTGTTTTCCACCCCTCATTAGTATTTACCCCCACTTGTAGATGCTAGTGCTAAGTATAAAACTTGATCATACTTGGTGAAAATGGTTATGAAAACCTTAGAATGATGAGTCATTCTACTGAAATGTTTTGACATGTGTTCCTGAACACCAGATGATTTTGATGATGAAAATGTTAAGGCATGAGCCTTAGCCCTTTATAAAACTGGTGGTTGTCTGGATGCGATACCATTCCAATTCTACCGTACAACCATAATACCCGAAATTTGGGTAGGGCTTGACTGGAAATTTATATACCTTAGTATGGGTTCCCTTGCGGCCAAGGTGTGAACTGAGGCTACCTTGTGAAGATTGTCCATCTGTGCAGTTCACAAGATGACAGTTGGTCATGGTTGGGAGGCCAAACTCACAGAAGAGGTGCCTATACTAGGGCGTGTAATTGAAAGGTTAGGATTGATTATCCGCATACTGAGTATGGTGAATTTAGGATTGTTCCTGACGGATGTATCGAATGTTGTGGTGAAAGTGTACCACCTCTGCAGAGTGTCAAACTATTCGAATAGCCGCGTCCGCGGTTATGGACAGTTGGAGTGGTCATACGGTTCTGTCGTCAGATGTTTTCAAAATGACTTATAAAATGATTTATGACTTTGACTTGATCACAACAGGGTTGTGATATGAAATTCAAGTTCCCACTTAGGTGTTATAAAACTTTCAACTAGCTTTCTTTGCTTCTGAACTCAATAGAGATAAATCTGGCTTTTTGCAAAACAACCTAGAGCTTAGTACTTCCTATTCCAAAACCACTTCACTTGTTAGTACTAGCTTGCGAGTACTTAAAGCTCATGGCTTTGTCCCTGGCTATTCCTGTGGCCAGACCGTGAAGAGGAGTATCAGGAGGACGGACAGCGGAAGGTTACGACAACTAGGATCATCTCTCATCGTCAGCATTGCCTGTGACCATGAAGATGGAGCCTCGCCTACGCTATCGTTATTATTACGTTATTCCGCTGCTTGAATTGTATTAAGACTGGATCATGAGATCCTTTATTTGTGTAAGACCTTATGTATGGTTTGTAATGGATGATGTACTATGATATCCAATCTGTTATGTCTCGCAAAAATGATAATCCTAGGATTGCGATGTATGGCATAACATGCATCTGGAATTAAAAATCCGGGTGTTGACAAGGCCAATGCCCGGTCAAGAGCCAAAGAAGCCCGGTCAAGAGCCAAAGAAGTAGAGGTCAAGCAGCAAGAAGTTGAGGCCAATGCTTTGGCACAAGTCAAGGAAGTTGAGCTCAATGCATTGGCAAAAGGCCAAGAAATGGAGCTCAAGCAAAAGGAAGTTAAGCTCACGCTACACGGATCATGACGTCCAAATAGAGCATCCTGGACCCAATGTAGCGGGCTTGGTTCGAGAAGAAGCGCCAGATGATGTACGAGTGAGATTGATCACTCGATATTTATCCCATTCCTGGTGTTTGTTCATGAACCATGTGTCATTTGTGGTCCTTTGATACTTCCATGTATGTCGGTGAGGCTTAAATTGAACAACCAACAATTGGTAATTTATTAGCTAATATTTTTGTTACTATTTATTTTTAAATGGCCGAAAGGGCAAAAAAAAGGCATGACCGGACCAAAAGGGTCTTGCCGTTGGGTTCAATATGCCACCCAAATGGATAATGGGAGGAAACAAGCTGTTGGGTTGTCCAAGTGGCCACCCAAATGAACCAAAACAAACACATTTTGTGTTAGTTTTGGGTCATGTCGTTCGAGATGCACTAAATACATTCGCACTATCAAAAATGGGAAATTCTAATTGTATCATGATAGTGAATCTCACTTGCTCCTAACAAGTGGAGAATATTGTTACTACCTCATCTGCAGGCAACGTGGACAAACTTGAATCGGGTGTCTGGATCACTCAAGAACTGGAGCCGTGCGACCTTCGGGTCAATCAGAAAAAATCTCCGAAAGCTGGAAGGTCGTCTCCGATATATTCGTGGCCAAGCTTTTTCGGATTCTGGTTTGGAGGAGGAACGTGAGGTTGAGCGCCAACTGTGTGAACTCTTTGAATGAGAGGAAATTATGCGCGCCAACGGTCACGGGTAGACTGGTTGCAAGAAGGTGATCACAACATTGTCTTCTTCCACGTGAGAGCATCTGCACGCCGTCGAAGCAACAAGATTGATATGTTGTATCATGATGATGTCTCAAAGTGTGAAGCACTAGGGGAAATTAAAGGTATGTACATGGTTTTTATGAAGATCTTTTTTCCTCTGAGACATGCGCTTCTTCAGATGCAGTTCTTAATGCTATTCCTCCAAAGTGACGGCTGCTATGAATGATAACTTGTGTATGCCATACACTAATGGGGAAATTGGGACTGCTCTCTTCCAAATGGGGCCAATGAAAGCGCCTGGTCTGGATGGTTTCACAGCGTTGTGCTATCAAACCCATTGGGAGTTCTTCAAGGAGATTTGCAATGCTGTGAGGTCTTTTATTAATGGAGGGGAAGTGCCCGAGGGTTTCTATGATTCCGTCATTGTTCTCATTCCAAAGGTTGCAAAGGCAAAGCATTTGAAGGATTGTAGACCTATTAGCTTGTGTAATATGATTTACAGGATCACCTCCAAGGTTTTGGCAAACAGATTGAAAGTGATTCTACCACATATCATTTCTGAACATCAGAGTGCCTTTGTGCCTGGCAGACTTATCACTGATAATGCTCTTATTGCTTTTGAGTGCTTGCATACTATCCGCAACCAAGATAACAAGCGTCCTTTCTTTGCCCTCAAGATTGATATGATGAAAGCTTACGACAAGGTTGAGTGGGATTATCTCCACGGTTGTTTGAGCAAGCTCGGTTTTGACCCCTCATGGATTCAGTCTGTTATGAGATGTGTCACTTGTGTGAGATATGCGGTTCGGGTTAATGGTGAATTGACTGGACCGATGGTGCCCTCCAGGGGCATTCGTCAAGGTGACCCTATCAGCCCTTATTTATTACTTCTCTGCACGGAAGGTCTGTCTTCTTTACTGCAACAAAGTGACAATCGAGCTAAGCTACATGGTATCAGAAATGGTAGACTCGGTCCTCCTATATCCCATTTACTGTTTGCAGATGACAGTATTTTCTTTGCTCAAAGTGATAATAAGAGTGTGGAGTCTCTTGAAACTATTTTGAAGACCTATTGTGATGGATCCGGGCAGAAAGTCAACTTGGATAAATCCTCGGTCCTCTTGGGTAACCATTGCAATGATCAAGTCAAAGCAAGAGTTAAGGACAGCCTAGGAGTGCAAAGTGAAATCCTCAACAACTTCTATTTAGGATTGCCCACCACGGTGGGGCGATCCCCTACGGCTACTTCCAATTTCCTATATGATATGATATGGAAACGTTTGAATGGAGTGGTGGACCGCCCAATGTCAAGAGCAGGCAAAGAAACCTTTTTAAAGGCAGTGATCCAAGCCATTCCTACTTATGTTATGAGTTGTTTTCAGATTCCTATCACAAGCTGTGACAAAATGAGATCCACCATTGCTAATGAGTGGTAGGGTATGGAGGATGGGAAGAAGAAACTACAGGTTCTGTCCATGAGGAGAAACAGTGGAAGGCAATTTGGAAAATTAAAGCTCCTGGAAAAATGAAGATTCATGTATGGAGGTTTGCCCATGATTGCCTTCCGAGCGGTGTGCAGATGCAACGCAGGCAGATTCCAACGAGTGACGCTTGTGTGTTTTGTGGTACAGTAGAAGATATTGAGCATTCTTTGCTTCTTTGCCCATTTGCAAAAGAAGTGTGGTGTTATGTCAAGGAAACTCACAATATCCACTTGCAGCAACATGATCTCATGTCACCAATGCAATGGCTCTTTGATTTCCTTGCCAAGGCTACTGATGTGGAGGCCACGGTTCTTGCAGTAGGGTGTTGGCATATTTGGGAGGCACGAAATGATGCGAGGAATAATCGTGGCCAACCTGATCCCAAACAGATATGCATGAAAATCCTTGTGTATGTCGACATGATTATTCAGCACTGCTATATTACTAAGCCAAGCAGCAGGCGTGAGACCAGTCAGACTCCACAATGGTCTCTGCTGCCGCCTGGTAGTGTCCTTGTTAATTCTGATGCTGCGCTGTTCGCTGATCATCGATGGATGGCCATGGGAGCTATGCTTCGAGATAGTAGTGGGAGGTGTCTGGCTGCATCCAGTTTGCCTCTTCAGGATTTTACATCTCCAAGATCGCCAAGGCGCTAGCGCTTCGGGGTGCAGTGGCTGTTGTGCGCGACAAGGGCTTCGACAAGGCGCTCTTCATCTCCGATTGCTTGTCCCTGATCCAACGCATCAACTCTCCCACCCAGGATCACTCCCAGGTTGGCTCGCTGGTCAAGGACATCAAGGCGATGTTTGCAGATTTTTCGCCTGTAGCCTTTCGACATGTTCATCGTTCTCTAAATGAAGCTGCATACATTTTGGCTAGGTCTTGTAACTTAGCTTCTGCAGGGTTTATCTCAGACTATGTGCCGAATGCATCCGGAAAACTTTTGTATTGATATGATTATAATCAATAAAGTGCCGTATTCCTTTAAAAAAACGATGATAGCCATGCGTTTTTAACCAGTCTTTTTCTTTTCTTTTGAAACGGAATTTTTAACCAATCTCAATTGCTCCTAGAATCTTAGTTCCTTACTCGTGGACTATACATCATGGTCTATTTGAATAAAAATACGAGGAAAAAATGGAGGCACTCAAATCTCAAATACCTAGAGAAAACTTGACTGATCTGGACCCTCCCCTGAAGCTGCCAGACGCAGTCGCTCCGGAGAGAAGACAGGCATCAGGGAGATCAATGCGTCGCGCCTCCTCCTCCCTGCCACTCCCCACATCATAGCATCTCCTCTTCCCCGCCCCCTCCCGCTCGAGGCGCCGCAGCAGGCAGGGAGGCCTCATCAACCACCGGCTGTCGGATCGCCAGGCCAGCCGCCGCCGTGAGAGGCGGCGCCACACTGCCGCTCCGTGACTATGGAGTTTTTTTTTTTTTGGCAAGGGACTAAGGAGTTGATGGACGAGTCATGAAGTATCCTAAACTTCGAGATCATGGGCCTCTATCCTATTTACATTTAGACCCTGCTCGGTCTAGTATTGGGCTTCATACTACATCGTGCCGGCCTAGCTGCCGCATATGTTGGGCCGGCCGCACGTTTAGAGAGCAAATGCTGTTTATTACGTTTTTTTTTTGAAATGGGAAGCGGAGCACCGGCCTCTGCATCAAGCGGTGCACACAGCCTTTATTTATTATTAGAATCATATTGTTTGGCAAAGAATATTATAAAGATCATATAAATTAGAATTACCAAAGGAAAACACTGAGCAAAAAACAATAACCGTATCACCAGCTCCCCAACGAGATCTATCAAACCACTATCTACCTGTTTTGACCCCGCCCATGGTCACCCACACTGTTGCCACTCGCCAAGAGAAGCTGGAGTGCATTGGCGCGGCGGCACGAACTCAAGCAAAAGGAGCCCTAGAACCGCACAGCATATTTACAGAGTTGCGTCCACACACACGCTCCAGATGTCACCGTCTTCATAATCTTCCGCCAACCCGTCGTCGACATGTAGATCGATGCGCAGATTGTTGCCACACCAGCCACTGACACCACCTAGGTGCCAAGCAGCACCATCCCCCGCGTGCTAGCCGCTCCACCCGTCCTGCCGCTTCCATCCAACACTGCTCCACAGGCGATGCTCCTAGGAGAGAACGCGATACCAACACCGCGGCACCGCCATCGCCCGACCCGGAGATCTTAGGGTTTCCCCTGGAGTAGCACGAGTGAGGTCGACACAAGGTGCATGAAGATGCCTTCATAAAGGTAACGACATGGTAATGTCGCCATCGCCTGCCAATGGCTCGGTTTTCACCGGCACCTAGGTCTCCCCGCCTCGTAGCTAGGACTAGAAGACGGATCGCGAGATCTGCCAATCCAGCCGCAGGCCGGCCACCTTCGACGGAGAAGATGACCACCTCCACCAAACCCAGAGCCTCTGTCCCGGGCGCCCTCATGATGCAAAGTAGGCCGCAGAAGACCTCCTGATGACACGGTCGACGTCTAGGAGGCGAATACGACCGATCTAGGAACCCTAGATCTCGCCACCACCCGCCGCCCAGGCGTCGCTGCCATCAGAGCTCACCGGCCGCCGCCCACCCGCCATCATTGCTAAAGATCTGCTGGAGCGTCGTCGTCATTGCCTGGATCTCAAGTCGTTGCCGCCATGGAAGCGACATGCGAGAGGGATGGGGCCCCGCCGCCACCTCACCGATGGAGCTTTGTCCGAGGACTGATCCGGCAGCGGCGGAGAGAAGGGGGCGAGCGGGGGTGGCTAGCCGAGAGCGAGGGTGGCGACCCGGTGCGGCGACGGCGACGTCACACGGGGTTAGGAGGAGAAGGGGTCGGGAGCTGCTACTAGTAAGTAGCACGTGCTATGCATGTTTTGGCATATAAATAGAAGAGTGCAACTTAAGATATTGAAATGATCTACCTAACTGAGGGCACACGATAGTTCGCCTCCATGGCACGTTGCGTGACCCATGTTATAGGTGGGCCCATACCTTATCTTCTCCTAGGCCTAGCCACATTCTCTCTCTCTCTATTTCTCTCTTCTGGGAGCGATGCCATGGAGAGATCAACACACACGTTGACGATTCGTCAGTCATGCACTACCACTGCCCTAGCTACAAGTCGTCGTCCCGCATGCAGTGTCGCCTCCTTGTCCTCAATAGATGTCGTCCCCCACGCATCGCACCCTCCTCGTCCTTGGTCGCGCCCCCAATTTTGAGCAGGGCAACGACGACAACTCCTCCATACAGGGCTATGGAGGATGAGTCTATGCTGAGCAGATCCGGTGCCACCCGTAAGTCTAGTGCTCATTGGGGTGGCGCACTCCATGTTCCTCGTCACCTTCTCCTAACCGGCATTGCCAGCGCTGGCGAGCAGGTGGGTGGTGGTGGACCGCTGAAGGGTTGTCGTGGCCCAACTATGACGTGAGTTTTGTTGTACCATACCCACGAGCACTCATAAAATTGTCGCTTCGTTCAAAAGAAGGTAATGGATAATGACATATCATGCTCTAAACAATGATAAACTGAGATCACTATGATTAACCTTTTCAAGATCATTACAGTCATTTTTGAATATGAAGTATAACCAGAGATAATGAAAACTATTAATGTTCTGTTTTACTGATGCGCTCAGATCAATATAGAGCTTCGTTGGATACCCCAAGAGGAAGGTATGATGAGCACAGCAACAAGTCTTCCCTCAGAAAGAAACCAAGGTTATCGAACCAGTAGGAGGAAGGAAACAACTTCCAAGGTGTTGCCAACAACTTGAAATCCTGCACAACACAAACTCAAGAATTTGCCCCAACTTACAGTGAGGTTGTCAATCTCACTGGTTTGCTGAAAACAAATGATTAATTGTATGGTGTGGAAGGTAATAGTGGTTTGCAGAAAGTAAACAGTAACAGTGGAAGATGTATCAATGGTAAATATTGGACCGGGGTCCATAGTTCACTAGAGGTGTTCTCCTTAAGATAAACAAACATGGCATGCTGGGTAAACAAATTACAGCAGGGCAATTGACAGGACTGAGCAAAGCATAATAATGCAATACTAGACATTCAAGATTCTACCAGATTCGATTGGGCAATACAACAAGATACATAGACCGCCATCCAACTGCAACTATGACTAGTAATCCACCTTCAGGTTATCATCCGAACCCCCTCTAGTATTAAGTTGCAAGCAACGGATAACTACTTTAAGAAAAGTGTGTAAGGTAAACATTCCACTTGTTCCATGAACAAGAGACCGTTGTTTTCTCCCTAGTGGCAACAACACATCTACAACCTTAGAGATTTCTGTCACTTCCCTTAGATTAAATAGAGGCATGAACCCACTATCGAGCATAAATACCCCCTCTTGGAGTCACTAGCGTCTACTTGTCCAAGATAGCTACTAGAAACAGAGAGCATGCAAGATCTCAAACAACACAGACATGATAGAATCGATAAGACAACCCGTTAATTAATCTGACATAGTAATCTCAATATCCATCGGATCTCCGCAAACACAACATGCATGATTACAAATAGATGATCTTGATCATGAACGAAGCTCACAAGATCTAAACATGGTAGCACAAAGGAGGAGACACAACCATATAGCTACTACATGGACCCGTAGTACAAGGTGGAACCACTCACACTTCATACCGGAGGCTGGCATGAAGAAGAAGAAGGTCTCTGGGATGATCTCCCCTCTGGCAGGGTGTCGGGAAGAGCTTCAGACCCCTCCCCCCGATCTAGGGACGATGGTGGCGGCTGCTACAGACGGTTTTGTGGAATATTGATCGGGTACTTAGGGTTTCTGTATCGGGGGCTCTTTATAGGCGAAGAGGCGAGGCAGGTGCAGCCAGGGCGGCCGCACCCTCCCTAGGCGCGGGTTGGGCCTAGCCGCACGGCCAGGGGGTGTGCCCCCCTGGTGGCTCCCCCCGTCTTGTATTCAGGCTCCGTGTTCCCCACGGTAAAATATTGACTTTGGTTTTTGTTCCGTCCAATTCCGAAAATATTGATTTTATGTCTTTTCTGGAACCAAAAAACAGAAGAAAACAAGCAACTGGCACTGTGGCATTTTGTTAATAGGTTTAGTCCAAAAAAAACATATAAAAACACCTCAAAGTGTAGACTAAGCAAAGCAAAGTAGATACTAAACAAGGATGGAACATAAAAAATTATAGATACGTTTCCGACGTATCATTTACCCGTGTACTATTTTTTTATTAAATTTAATTTTATTAGTGCATTCTAAATACTCTAAGATATAAGTGGTCGGTCAAATAATTAATAAATATATAAAGATGATACCTATTATTATTTTTAACATAACCCTAAATACTCTAAGAGATAAGTGGTCGATCAAATTATTACGGGTTGAATGCAGCCATTTCAATTTTTAAGGTTACCTTTGGCATATCTTACTGTATTTATTTAGCACCTATAACTGTGTATGTTCCGTTTCAAAAAATATATGGATCTTATTTAATGGCCTGAACAAACCTTCATCAGAGAACCGGAGAGCAGATTTTTTTGAAATCACCAATATATTAAGCAATCAAGCCGCCTCATTAAAAACCTTTCAGCTCCCTTGGGTACCCTGGTAAGGAAAAGAGTGCATAAAAAACTTGCCGCTATGAGTTCAACAGAGTTACATCATCAATTACATCACGAAGAACTGAATTAGGAGGATCTCCATCCCAACTAAAAACTAACCATAATTGATAGGAAGATCTAGCTAAATTATGGGCCACCTTATTTGCCTCCCTATGACAATGTTGAAATGTGATGTTGCCTATTTGAAGAGCCAGTTGGAAGCAATCAGATAAAATTGGATAATAAGGGCTCTAGATCTCCATCTCCCCTTTGCAAGCCTTGATCAACTCCATTTTTTGATTCAATAATAACAGGAGCGCACCCGAGGTTTTGTAATATTGATAACCCATAATGTAGTGCCGAAGCCTCAGTCGTAGTAGCATCGAGGAGATTTCCAATAGGTTTTGCACCTCTAGAAACTGCCTCACCCCTAGAATTCCTAATCACTGCCTCCACTGATCCATCTCCATTAGGGAAAAAATAGGCATCAACATTCATCTTTTAATGATTTGGCGGAGGCTTACTCCACACTATTTCTTTAGGACTTGAATTTGCAGACACCGATCCATAATTAATAGTGAGGGCTTGAATAGAGAAAGACGTATTATTCGGGGGGGGGGGGCACTTTTTCACCTTTAACCACTTCTCGTCGCTGCCAACAAATGTACCTGGCTCCCACAACGACAATCTCTTGTAAACCAAGTTGAACAATGACTGGGGATTTCTTTATATTGCTTCATAGGATTTATTCTAAAATGGCCGATCCTGAGCGGTCTAATTGAGTAGCTTTTTAATCACTTCATCCAAACCGAGAGCCTTCCAAACCTCCCACGCTCTCTTACATTTAAACATAAGATGTGCAACATCTTCCACTCCTTCGGAACAGATGGGGCATTGAGGGTAAACCTTAATATGTTGCGATGTTAAAACCCCCCATACCCGGGATCAGGCCATGGAGGGCTCTCCATGCAAAAATCTTTATCTTAGCTAGAACTTTGAGGTTCCAAAGGATTTCCCATACAGGGTTTGGATCAGATGTCCCCTGGCCATCACTTCTTGTCATCTTCCCGTGTTGGTGTTCCCATTCAGAATAATAGGCCGACCGAACAGTAAATAATGATTTTTTTTACTTGTGCCAGGCGACAAAATCCTCCTAAAAATTGTTACTTAAAGGAATACGTAGAATGTGCATTACCTCAATTGGATGAAATATGCTTTTCACAAGTTCAACATCCCATGATCCCGAGACCGGATCAATTATCTCATCCACAGTATTAAGAATCACTTGTCCTTTCAGTGTATCAATTTTTCTAGAAGGCATACCTGAAACCCAGTGGTCCTTCCAGATATTTATGTTCCTACCACTTCCTACTCTCTCTCTATATGACCTCTTTTAAAATTTTGCGAACCTGTAACAATGCTCTACCAGGTAAAGGACGACCCCTTTTTAGGCCCGCATTTAGCAAATCACCATTAGGGAAATATTTTGCCTTCAAAACTTGAGCATATACACTTTGTGGCTTGTTTAAGAGTCTCCAAGTTTGCTTTGCAGCATTGCAAGATTAAAAACATGCAAATCTATGAAGCCCATACCACCTAAACTTTTGGGAATACACATCCGCCACCAAGTGATGAGCTCAGATCACTGTAGAGCTTCGTTGGTAAACCCTAAGAGGAAGGTGTGATGAGCACAACAGTAAGTTTTCCCTCAGTTATGAAACCAAGGTTATCGAACCAGTAGGAGGAAGGAAACAACTTCCAAGGTGTTGCCAGCAACTTGGAATCCTGCACAACACAAACTCAAGACTTTGCCCCAACTTATAGTGAGGTTATCAATCTCACTGGTTTGCTGAAAATAAAGGATTAAACGTATAGTGTGGAAGGTAATGGTTGCTTGTAGAGAGTAAACGGTAACAATAGATGATGTATCAATGGTAAAGATTGGACCGGGGTCCATAGTTCACTAAAGGTGTTCTCCTTAAGAAAGATAACATGACATGTTGGGTAAACAAATTATAGCGGGGCAATTGACAGAAACTGAGCAAGGCATAACATTGCAAATACTAGACATTCATGATCCTATGAGATTTGATTGGGAATTACAATAATATACATAGACCGCCATCCAACTGCATCTATGACTAGTAATCCACCTTCAGGTTATCATCCGAACCCCCTCCAGTATTAAGTTGCAAGCAACAGATAACTACATTAAGCAACGTATGTAAAGTAAACAATATAATTGTTCCATGAACAAAAGATTGTTGTTTTCTCCCTAGTGGCAACAACACATCTACAACCTTAAAGATTTTTGTCACTTCCCTAGATTCAATAGAGGCATGAACCCACTATCAAGCATAAATACTCCCTCTTGGAGTCACTAGCATCTACTTGGCCAAGATAGCTACTAGAAACGGAGAGCATTCAAGATTTCAAACAACACATACATGATAGAATCAATAATCAATAAGACATGATAGAATCAATAATCAATCTGACATAGTATCTCAATATCCATCGGATCCCCGCAAACACAACATGCATGATTACAAATAGATGATCTTGATCAAAAACGGAGCTCACAAGATCTAAACATGATAGCACAAAGGAGGAGAAATGTAACATCCCTAAAATCATGTTTTCAAAGATTGCATATCATTCATGCATGCATATCATTTAGGGATCAATTTCAAACTCATTTCAAGAAAACAGAAGCATTGAGTGCTATTATTTTATGTAAGCAAGCATTGATCTAATGCCACTCTCAAGTGAGAGAATATTTGTTTTAAACCAAGTTTAGTTTGCTCTTAAGATGGTTTGATTGTGTGCCAAAGCTTGGACAAAAAATTTACAAAACAAATATGGTTTTAAACCATTTTTCAAAACCTATTCAAATCATGTGCTAAGGCACTGTTATTTTGATTTTTTCAAAAAAGACCAAGCAAGTACAGAGAGACAACAAGGTTTCATGCCCAAAAATATGAAGGTCACACTTTACAAAAATCCTGGAAAAGTTTGGAATTCAAATGCTTTTGAATTTGTTTGAAAATGATTCCTGAAAATCAAATTAGAAAAAGAAAAGGGATTAGAAATGGAACTGGGCCTAGCGCCAGCTATTCAGCCCAACAGCCAAAGCAGCCCACCTGGGCCACTCCTCTCTCTGCCTTTCCCCACCCGCGCTCACACACACCCACTCACTGACACCCCGGACCCACTGCCACGTCAAGTTCGTCGTCAATCTCGCGCTGAAGACCTGCTCGCCGTGGCCGTTTCTTCCCCGACGCAAATGCGCTTAATTGGCGTTGATTGCTCGCGAGATTCTCGCCCTGCTCCGCCTACTTAACCCCCACCCCTCTGCGACCATTTCCCCTCACTCAGCGCCCCCACTCCGCCACCAGGCTGCCCACACTCTCGCTTGCACCGCCGCAGTACCGAGCCACTCCGGCAAGCGATTACGGTGAGCTCTGACCGCCCCTCTGCTTCTGGTTCAAACGAGCGTGACCGCCACGTCCTTGTGCATCTGCTGACACCCCTGGTTTTCCTGCTCGTGACCCAGGTCGCCGTCTTCGTTCACGCCCGCAAACACCAAAGCCGCCGCTCAACTCCGACGAGCAATAGCGGTATGAATCGAAAGCCCCTTGGCCCTGCATACATACTGTCAGATACACCTTGTCTTTGCGCAGCTGCTAACACCACCGGCATGTGCTAGGGCGACCCAAAACCTCGGCAGCGTCGACGTCTGCAAGCACCCGACGCCGCGCACGACTCCGACGAGCCCCAGCAACCTCCACGGTGCGCCCCTTCGCCAACGAAAACCACCTCGAGCACCAACGTCACCACGCGAACTCGGTGAGCTATTCCACTGCCTTCCTCGCTTCCTGTATCGCCGGCAACATCACCGCCCGAGCGCGCCGCCGCCAGCCACCGTCGCGCGCCGCCGCCAGCCACCGTCGCGCACCGCCCATCTTTGGCCAAACGTTTGTGCGCCGTTAGATCTAGATCGGATGCGTAGAATTAGATCACTTAACAAAGGGGTACGAGTCAGATCTGGCCGTGCGATTTCATTTAGATCGTACGGTCCACACTGGACGATCCGTGCGAAGTGGTACCGACGAATCAGAAAGCGCCGCGTGGCCTGTGTTTAAATTTAAAACAGAAATTTGATCTATTAGTTAATCAAACTTGTAAAATTCATAACTTTTGATCCACACGTTCAAATTTTACAAATTTTATATCATTGGAATCAGGAGAGAAAATCCTTTCTGTTTAATGTTTTGCCTCTGTAAAAATGGTTGTTTTACAGAAACATTTGTAGGCATAATTTGAGTATAGTAATTATTTGAAAAATGATTTGTTGATCCAATAAAGTTTATTTGGTGTGTTTTATACTTGTTTAGGATTCAGTACTGTATACTTGTCTTGTTTGGTGTAGAAAAATCATCACATGGCATTTGCATGCATTCATATATTTTGTTTGTATATTTTGATATGTGATATTTGTGCCATTATTTTATGTGTAGATTTTGGTGCAAATAGTGCTTGTGATTGTGAAGATTGTTGCTACTCCCCAAACTACCAAGGCAAGTGGTGCTTCATGATTTTATTCCTATATTTTTCAACTATGCACTAGAAATGTTTTTGTATAGAACTTGCATGAATATTTTGATCTATATGCTATGCTTGGGAAATCCTAGTAGTTGTAGAATTGCTAGAAATTTCTAAGTTAAGATGCTTACCATTGCCATGCTTAGCCTAGCTAGTAGCAACCAAGGGTGGTTATATATTCATGTTATGTAAAAATAATTCTAAGTCTTTGGACTTGTGTTTTGCTTAATAAAACAACTAAGTGAATGAAACACCTGGGTGGAATGGAAAGAATGGTTTGTGTTGAGTGGTTACACAAGGCCCATTTCTATGGTTTACCTTGTGTATCTCACTTGTGGAAAGCCACCCAAGAACAAAGGAATTTGAGATGCCAAATGTTAAAGAAGCTTCTAGTGCAGCCACATGGCATTATGGGCTCTGCCTGGATCATATAGGTTGCAATAACTTAGCCATTTGGACAGTTGGTGGTAGTGAGATGATAGGTTTGGAGCGCGTCCATTTGGTCTAAGGGAAGGCTTCTGAAAGGTCCTGTCTTGGTGAAAATCAAGTCTTGTGGGGAAAGGGCACAACCTCTGCAGATGGAAGAATCTAAGTACTTAGCCATGTCCCTGGTATTGGACAACTTGAGCATCAAGACATGGAAGCTATCAAGAATCTCCTCATCCCAATTTCTAAGTTAAAACTTGTGGTTGAACAAGGGTGAAGGTTCACCAATTTCTATTGGTGGTTCCTTGGGAAAGCTTTGTCAAAGAAAAACTTAGTGTTTTCAACTGATAGGCAAAACCTATTTTTGAGCAAAGCAAGCCTAAGCTACACTTAGCCAAAATGCATATAGTATATAGATTGCAAATATTCTACTAAGGTATCACTTGCCAATACTATTCCAATGTATTGACCCACTGTGGCTATAACTTGTGATGTTGCAGGTTATTCCGATGATGATTAGGGGTTATGAGTCTACACTCAACATGCTTGCCTGTGGCACATGAAGATGAAGACTTATTTATCTTATTATATTTTTGAACTCTTGTATTAGGCCTGTGGCCATGGAGTTTGTAAAAGACTATGTTTGTCTCTGGAATGATATGTAATAATGACCTTTGTTTCTGTGTACTTTATCTTAAACTGTGGATGCTAGCATTGATCCAGGGACTAACATTGCAGTCACAGGGATTCTCACCTTTATAAAGGGAGGGATCTTACAGATGGTATCAGAGCACTGTGTTGCCTGTAGGATTATGACCCTAGGAATGGATTAGAAACCACTAAGGAAAAATTTTCCAACAACTTCCACACATGTCTTATTCTCCTCGTAAACTTTTCTAATCTTCTTTGTCACCTCTATTGATAGAAGGATGCATTGTTAGCCTTTAGACTAGAGAGTGAAAGATGTATTGTGCCTTGTTAGTTGGACCACCACACTTATCATTATATTTCCAAAAAAATTAACTAAGTGATATTGAACCTTAGATGTTTGTATACTATGACTTGTGTGTTTGTTTGCCAATGATATGCTTGCTTCACCTTGTCTTGTGTGTTTCTATTGATGTTGTTTCTAACATTTGTCTATCTTATAAAATAGATGCCTAATGTTACTATCAGCACGGCTGAAGAGTTCAAGGGAACTCGTTTTTGTAGGGTTCGCAGCATAGAAAACAAAAAATTTCCTACGATGTGAACTATATACCAAGATCTATCTACTAGATACAAACAACGGGCGGATGTATATCCGTAGAGAACATACCCTTGAAGACCGACAAAGCTTAACGAGTTCAACTCGTGGTTGATGTAGACGATCTCTTGCCGATCTGAAGATCGAGAGGAAGTCCTAGCGCCGCAAATCAGCAGCGCATCCGTGCTCGCACACACGTTCAAGGCACCGAGCAACCTCCGCCTCCTCGCTCCAGCGATGCAGCGGAAGCACAACTCTTTCTTGCCGAATAGCCACCGGGAACATGTATCTCGCTAGTCCGAGACCATTGGGGAATAAATTCTAGAGGGGGAGAGAGATCCTTCACGAGGAGGTGTGAGAGACAAGTGAGGAGGGGGCTCCTTTTATAGGAGGAGGGGGGGACCCCAAGGGGGTGGTCGGCGCATGGGGGCTGCCCCCTTGCCCTCCCCTCTTCATGTGGGTGGACACTCCACTCACAAATCTCCTTTAAATTCCCTCCACTCAAAAGTCCACTCAAATTCTCATTAAATTTCCACCAAATTTAATGCAAACTCTCATTAAATAAAACTCTTTTATTTTATTCAGAATTTTGTCAATTACTTTAATGACAAACATTCACAAATAACCCCTTGCTAGAATTCTATTTCACATGCATAACCACTTTATGCAATTTCACCCGAAAACCTGTTTCGGTATCTAGTGAAATAAATTCCTGCGCTTGTTCATTCTTTCGGCATGAAACATTTGCTCCAATTGGATGTCGGTGTCTCTTAAGTGTGTCACCCTACGGTTCGTGAATAATGCGGACATGATCGAGACCCCTCTCGGATCAATAATCAGAAGCGGGATCTGGAGACCCATACTGACTCCCACACATTCAACGATGACTTTCTTGTGATCGTCAGAACCTTTTACGCTAGTATCTTAATCCCTTTGTTTCACGATATATTACATGTCCGAGATTCGATCATCGGTATCTCCATACCTAGTTTGATCTCGTTACCGACATGCACTCTTTTCTCGTTCCTGTGATATAACATTCTAGTGATCAAATCACTTGCTTGCAAGCTAATCAATGTGATATCACCGAGAGGGCTCAGAGTATATCTATCCATCATCGGGATGAACAAATTCCACTCTCGATCCATGAGCCTCAACATAACACTTTATTAGTTCTGAATCCATCTTTATAATCACCCTATTACGGTGTGATGTTTGATGTTATCAAGAAACTCTTCCGGTGTTAGTGATTGACATGATCTCATGGTCTAAGGATTAGGATCACTTCGTAAGTTGTTATAGCAATATAAACTCAATGACTTTGATCGTAATGCTATACTTCGGATGAATGTTCATCACACCATTACACTAATGTTGTGATCCCGTTATTAACAACATCCAATGTCCATGATCAGGAAACCTTGATCATCTTGTTAATCAACGAGCTAGTTTATGAGAGAGGCATAACTAGGAACTTTCTGTTTGTTTATTAAACACACATGTATTAACGTTTCCGTATTAATACAATTATAGCATGCAAAATAAACATCTATCATATACTTGGAATACACATAATAAACACTTTATTATTGCCTCTTAGGGCATATTCCCTTCAGTCTCCCACTTGCACTAGAGACAATAATCTAGTTACATAGTGATAAATCTAACACCCATTGAGTTCTGGTGTTGATCATGTTTTGCTCTAGGGAGAGTTTTAGTCAACGGATCTGCTACATTGAGATCCGTATGTACTTTACAAATCTTTATATCTCCATCCTTGACATGCTCGCGGATGGAGTGAAACCGGCGCTTAATATGCTTGGAATGCTTGTGAGACCTTGGCTCTTTGGCATTGGCAATGGCACCATTGTTGTCACAATAGATCACCATTGGGTCCAACGCGTTTGCCACCACTCCTAGTTCGGATATGAACTCCTTCATCCAAACTGCTTCCTGAGCCGCTTCTGAAGCAGCAACATATTCGGCCTCCGTTGTTGATCCCGCTACCACAGGTTGTTTGGAGCTCCTCCAACTAACCGCTCCGCCATTCATGAGAAATACGTATCCGGATTGAGACTTAGAGTCATCCGGATCGGTGTCAAAGCTAGCATCGACATAACACTTAGCGACGAGCTCTTCTTCACCTCCGTATACAAGAAACATATCCTTAGTTCTTCGTAAGTACTTAAGGATATTCTTGACCGCTATCTAGTGTTCCGAACCTGGATCCGATTGGTACCTACTAGTCAAACTAATAGCATGTGCCACATCCGGTCTTGTACATAGCATGGCGTACATTATAGAGCCTATGGCTGAAGCATAGGGGACTTTTTCCATTATCTCTCTTTCTTCCGCCGAAGCCGGACTTTGAGTCTTACTCAATGTCTTGCCTTGCAACATAGGTAAGAACCCCTTCTTACTTCCGTCCATTTTAAACTTCTTTAAAATCTTATCAAGGTATGTACTTTGCGATAGCCCTATTAGGCGCCTAGATCTATCTCTATAGATCTTTATGCCTAATATGTATGACGCTTCACCTAGGTCCTTCATTGAAAATTTGCTGTTTAGATAACTTTTAACACTGTTTAAAAGATCTATATCATTTCCGATCAATAATATGTCATCCACATATAATATCAGAAATGCCACATTGCTCCCACTCACTTTCTTGTAAATACAAGCTTCTCCATAAGTTTGGACAAATCCAAACTCTTTGATCACCTTATCAAAGCGGAGATTCCAACTTCGTGATGCTTGCTTCAATCCATAGATAGATCGCTGAAGCTTGCACACCTTGTTAGCATCCTTAGGATCGACAAAACCCTTTGGTTGTATCATATACAACTCTTCTTCAATATTACCATTGAGAAACGCGGTTTTGACATCCATCTTCCATATCTCATAATCGAAATATGCAGCAATTGCTAACATAATCCTAACTGACTTTAGCATCGCTACGGGAGAGAAAGTCTCATCGTAGTCAACTCCTTGAATTTGTCGAAACCCCTTTGCGACAAGTCGAGCTTTATAGACGGTCACATTACCATCAGCATCAGTTTTCCTTTTGAAAATCCATTTGTTCTCCACGGCCTTTCGGTCGTGAGGTAATTCCACCAAGTTCCAAACTTGATTTTCATACATGGATTCCATCTCGGATTTCATGGCTTCTAACCATTTGTTGGAATCCGGGCTCATCATCGCTTCTTCATACGTCGCAGGGTCATCATTTTCATCAACCATGAAATTCATGACAGGATTTCCGTACAGCTCGGGAGCTGCACGCGTCCTGTTTGACCTGCGAGGTTCGGTAGTACTCTCTTTCGGAGTTTCATGATCATTATCATTAGTTCCCTCTTCAACAGGTGGAGCCAACTCCGGAACAACTTCCGGCGCTGCGCTACTCGCCATACTTTGAAGAGAAGGTTCCACAACCTCTTCGAGTTCTACCTTCCGACTACTCACACCTTTCGCGAGAAACTCTTTCTCTAGAAAGGATCCATTCTTGGCAACAAAAACCTTGCCCTCGGATCTGTGATAGAAGGAATACCCAATAGTTTCTTTAGGGTATCCTATGAAGACGCATTTTTCCGCTTTGGGTTCGAGTTTATCCGGTTGAAGTTTCGTCACATAAACATCGCATCCCCAAACTTTAAGAAATGACAACTTAGGTTTGTTTCCAAACCACAATTCATACGGTGTCTTTTCAACGGATTTAGATGGTGCCCGATTTAAAGTGCAGCAGTTTCTAGTGCATAACCCCAAAATGACAACGGCAAGTCCGTCAGAGACATCATAGATCGAACCATATCTAATAAAGTACGATTACGACGTTCCGACACACCATTTTGCTGTGGTGTTCCGGCAGGTGTGAGTTGTGAAACCATTCCACACTCTTTCATGTGAGTGCTAAACTCGTAACTTAGATACTCACCTCCACGGTCGGACCGTAGAAATTTGATCTTTCTATTACGATGATTTTCCACTTCATTCTGAAATTCCTTGAACTTTTCAAAGGTTTCAGACTTGTGTTTCATCAAGTAGATATAACCGTATCTACTCAAATCATCCGTGAAAGTAACAAAATAACGATATCCACCTCGCGCCGACACACTCATTGGACCACATACATCAGAATGTATGATTTCCAATAAATCTGTCGCCCGTTCCATTGAACCGGAAAACGTTGTTCTAGTCATCTTGCCCATAAAGGCATGGCTCACATGTATCAAATGATTCATAATCAAGTGATTCCAAAAGTCCATTCGAATGGAGCTTCTTCATGCGTTTAACGCCAATATGACCTAGACGGCAGTGCCACATATATGCGGATATATCATCATTAAGTTTAATCCTTTTAGCATCAACATTATGAATATGTGTAACATTATCATCGAGATCTAATAGAAATAAACCATTCATCATCGGTGCATGACCATAAAAGATTTCATTCATATAAATGGAACAACCATTGTTCTCGGATTTAAATGAATAACCACTTCGCATCAAACACGATCCAGATACAATGTTCATGCTCAGTGCAGGCACCAGATAACATTTATTCAAGTTTATAACTAATCCCGACGGCAAGTGGAGAGGCAGCGTTCCGACGGCAATCACATCAACGCTTGATCCATTGCCGACACGCATCTTGACCCCACCCCTTGCTAGCGGTCGCTTGTTCCGCAGCCCCTAATTCGAGTTACAAATATTAGCAACTGAACCGGTATCAAATACCCAGGTGCTACTGCGAGCACTAGTCAAGTACACATCAATAACATGTATATCATATATACCTTTGTTTGCCTTGCCGGCCTTCTTGTCTGCCAGATACTTGGGGCAGTTGCGCTTCCAGTGGCCAGTCCCCTTACAATAGTAGCACTCGGAATCAGACTTAGGTCCAACTCGGGGTTTCTTTTCAGGCGCGGCAACAGGCTTGCCGCCCTTACTTCCCTTCCGTTTTCCCTTCTTGTCTTTCTTGAAACCAGTGTTCCTATTGATCATCAACACTTGATGTTCCTTTTGATCTCCACTTCTACAGTTTTAAGCATTGACAGAAGCTCGGGGAGAGACTTCTTCATGCCTTGCATATTATAGTTCATCACGAAGCTCTTATAGCTAGGTGGCAGAGACTGCAGAACACGATGGATGCCTAAGTCAATGAGAATCGATATTCCCAAGGACACAAGCTTATCGGCGTAACCCGACATCTTGAGTACATGCTCACTAACGGAGCTGTGCTCTTCCATCATGCAGCTAAAGAACTTTTCTGAAGCGTTGTAGCTCTCTACAGCAGCATGTGTGTCGAAAATCATTTTCAACTCACCCATTGTATCAAATGCATTGCCGTTTTCGAAACGCTTTCGAAGTTCCGGCTCTAGCCCATACAATATGCCGCAATGAACTAAGTTGTGGTCCTCCTGACGAGTCTGATAGACATTCTTCTCCTCGTCAGGGGCATCATCAAAAGGTGGGGGGCCTAACGGCGCTTCTAGCACATATTGCTTTTGTGCAACAGAGAGGAGAATCCTCAAATTCATGGCCCATTCGGTAAAGTTGCTACCGTTCGTTGCTAGTTTCTCTTTCTCCATGAACACATTTAAATTAAAAGCAGGTGGTGCCATCTACAACAGAATTTGTAAAGTTTAGACTAAGTGTATGATAGATTGAGTTCAACTAATCTATATTACGAATGAACTCCCACTCAAAAACGACATCCCTCGTGCCTTTTTGGTGATTACATGAACCAAATCCACTACACCAAGTCCGATCATCACGTGAGTCGGTATAGCTTCAAAGGCGAGCATCAAATGGGCATCATATCAACTATATGACTCATGCTTAACCTTTCGGTCTGTGTTCCGAGGCCATGTCTGTACATGCTAGGCTCGCCAAGTTAGAACCTTAGTATTCGCGTGTGTAACTGTTTTACACCCGAAATATGGTCGTGGATCCAAGAACACCCGATCATCACGTGATGTCTTGGAGCGACGAAAACATAATCGGTGCATACTAAAGGAAGAACACATTCTTATCTTGATATTTAAATGAGGGATCATCTTATTATGCTAACAAAGCGCTAAACAAGCAATATAAGATGCTATCAAACATCATATGTTTATTAGTGAAATGATATGGTTCCCGCAGATGATCTCTATCATGTGCATCGTGGTATGATCACTATCATACCTATATGTGTAAATCCAAGGTCTATGGATTTTACACGCTATGTGTGTTGTAAGATTATCATCTCATACTTCTACTTACAACACTACCATATCATAACACTAGCCCAGCAACAATCTAAACTAGACGCCTCTAATTTATCCATTGCAAGTTTTACGTGGCTTAGGGCTTTCGAGATAGAACCGTTCTTACCTACGAACATGAACCACAACGAGGATAATCAAATTGTTGACAACTCACTTGCAAAATAGATATTGACTATAGTAGGAGAGACAGACACCCGCTAGCCACTTATGCAAACTAGTTGCATGTCAAGCGTGGAACAGGTCTCATGTGCGAGGACATGTAAAGTTTGTCCGGGCCGCTTCATCCCACTATGCCACCAATATCCAAAATTACAACAAAGGAGCAACAACATGATCATCATCGCCCACATACTCATATGTGTACTACCCGTGTAAAGTATCTACGCATAGATCCGGCTCTGATACCACTGTAGGGTTCGCAGCATAGAAAACAAAAAATTTCCTACGATGTGAACTATATACCAAGATCTATCTACTAGATACAAACAATGGGCGGATGTGTATCCATAGAGAACATACCCTTGAAGACCGACAAAGCTTAACGAGTTCAACTCGTGGTTGATGTAGATGATCTCTTGCCGATCTGAAGATCGAGAGGAAGTCCTAGCGCCGCAAATCAGCAGCGCATCCGTGCTCGCACACACGTTCGAGGCACCGAGCAACCTCCGCCTCCTCGCTCCAGCGATGCAGCGGAAGCACAACTCTTTCTTGCCGAATAGCCACCGGGAACATGTATCTCGCTAGTCTGAGACCATGGGGAATAAATTCTAGAGGGGGAGAGAGATCCTTCACGAGGAGGTGTGAGAGACAAGTGAGGAGGGGGGCTCCTTTTATAGGAGGAGGGGGGGGGACCCCAAGGGGGTGGCCGGCGCATGGGGGCTGCCCCCTTGCCCTCCCCTCTTCATGTGGGTGGACACTCCACTCACAAATCTCCTTTAAATTCCCTCCACTCAAAAGTCCACTCAAATTCCCATTAATTTTCCACCAAATTTAATGCAAACTCTCATTAAATAAAACTCATTTATTTTATTCAGAATTTTGTCAATTACTTTAATGACAAACATTCACAAATAACCCCTTGCTAGAATTCTATTTCACATGCATAACCACTTTATGCAATTTCACCCGAAAACCTGTTTCAGTATCTAGTGAAATAAATTCCTGCGCTTGTTCATTCTTTCGGCATGAAACATTTGCTCCAATTGGATGTCGGTGTCTCTTAAGTGTGTCACCCTACGGTTGGTGAATAATGCGGACATGATCGAGACCCCTCTCGGATCAATAATCAGAAGCGGGATCTGGAGACCCATACTGACTCCCACACATTCAACGATGACTTTCTTGTGATCGTCAGAACCTTTTACGCTAGTATCTTAATCCCTTTGTTTCACGATATATTACATGTCCGAGATTCGATCATCGGTATCTCCATACCTAGTTTGATCTCATTACCGACATGCACTCTTTTCTCGTTCCTGTGATATAACATTCTAGTGATCAAATCACTTGCTTGCAAGCTAATCAATGTGATATCACCGAGAGGGCCCAAAGTATATCTATCCGTCATCGGGATGAACAAATTCCACTCTCGATCCATGAGCCTCAACATAACACTTTATTAGTTCTGAATCCATCTTTATAATCACCCTGTTACGGTGTGACGTTTGATGTTATCAAGAAACTCTTCCGGTGTTAGTGATTGACATGATCTCATGGTCTAAGGATTAGGATCACTTCGTAAGTTGTTATAGCAATATAAACTCAATGACTTTGATCGTAATGCTATACTTCGGATGAATGTTCATCACACCATTACACTAATGTTGTGATCCCGTTATTAACAACATCCAATGTCCATGATCAGGAAACCTTGATCATCTTGTTAATCAACGAGCTAGTTTATGAGAGAGGCATAACTAGGAACTTTCTGTTTGTTTATTAAACACACATTTATTAACGTTTCCGTATTAATACAATTATAGCATGCAAAATAAACATCTATCATATACTTGTAATACACATAATAAACACTTTATTATTGCCTCTCAGGGCGTATTCCCTTCAGTTTTGGCACTCGTCTTATTGAGCTCACTAGTGTGCTCAATCTCCCACTTCCTACCATCATGATGCTTCCCCTCACCAAGTTCAAGAGGAAGGACCTTTGGGGCTTCAAGGTTACTCAGCCAGGACGCCAGACTGAGCCAGCCACGGATACCATCACCTTCAAGCTCATGCATGATGACAAGGAGAGAGGCCTAGAGGTAGTCATGCAGGACTTGCTTGGACGTTTGTTAGGGAGACACTCTCGGGAGATTAGAGGTACTCACTTCCACGCCTTCGGAAGAAGCGACGAGGATGGTGAGGCCATTGACTTTGAGGATGATTCTAGAGAGACGGCAGAGCCGATTCGTCTATACCTCCAGGACTTAGAGGTTCTTCTTAGGCACCTAGATACTGATAGGACCAACATCATGCTTAGCAATGACGAACTCCAGGTGCAGCTTCGTGAGAAGGACAAGATCTTCGCGGAGCAAGATGAGATAGTCAAGGAAATGGAGGCCAAGTTTGAGAGTCAGGATAGAAAGTTCAAGAGTCAAGAGAAAAGAGTCCAAGATAGGAACAAGAGGATTCGAGAGATGACTGCAGAACTAGAGGCCAAAGACTTCGAGCTCGAGCATCAGCAGGTGGTGATTGAGAGACTTCGTTCACAGAAGAGGGATCTCAAAGACAAAGTAGAGGCCTTGACTACCAATGTCGAGGAATACAAGACCCTATGGAGAATGCAGGTCTTACACTTGTTGATGAGGAGGTTGATGCAGAGGAGTAATGATGACTGCTCATTTATCTTATATTTACCACACTTTTGATTATTGAGTCGCAATGACCATCCAACATGTGGATGGCTTGCTATTGGTGTGTTTACTTTTCAAAACTTGTTGTCTATGTTGTTGAACTATTGTTATTTTGATGCTTGTTTGGTGATTGTTTATGTGGTGTATTGTGCATGTTAAGCATCTATGGGTATCTCATTCTTATCCTTATGAAAACCATAGATGCCTCCTCGACGTGCCAACCCCAAATCGAACAACAACAATGTCACCCCAGAGATGCAGCAGCTGATGACAGCTCAGACATAGCTGATGCAGATGATGACTACCTTCATACAGAATCATAACAACAACAACAATAACAATCAGAACAATCCACCAGGTTTTGACATGCTCACCAGATTCCTAAGACTAAGGACAGCAAAGTTCTCAGGAACTACTGATCCCATGGTGGCCAATGATTGGCTACGCTCAGTGAACAAGGATTTGGTAACTATTGGCTGTACTGATGAGGAGAAGGTCAGGTTTGCAGCACACTTGTTGGAAGGACCAGCAGTTACTTGGTGGGATAACTTCCAGATCACCACTCCCATTGAGGATGTGACATGGACTATCTTTGAAGATGGTTTCCGTACTGCTCACATCTCATCCAGAGTGATGAGTTTGAAGAAGAGGGAATTTCATAACTTGAAGCAGCGCCACCGCAGCGTGGCTGAATATATTGAGGAGTTCAACAATCTGGCGCGTTATGCACCGGATGAAGTTGACACTGATGCCAAGAGGAAGGAGAAGTTCCTTGAAGGATTGAATGATGAATTGAACCTGCAGTTAGCTGTGGACTATGTCCCCACTTATCAGTCACTCTGTGACAAGGCTGCCATCTTGGAGAGCAAGATAAATCAGGTTGAAAGCAGGAAGAGGAAACACTCTGACAAGCACATCTCGGGATCGTCTCACAAGCGTTACCATTATGATGATAGTGGGAATTCTGGATCCCACAAGCATGTGAAGTACAACAACCACAACCACAACCGTCATCATGATAACAAAAATCACCGTAGTCATGACAATGACAAGTACAAGAATCACAAGAGTGGATACAAAAGCCACCACAATGGAAGTGGAAGTGGTAATGGAAGCCAGCCTGTCAAGAAGGATCTTAGTCAGGTTGAATGTTTCAAGTGCAAGAAGATGGGGCATTATGCAAATGAATGCCCAGAAAATAAAGTTGAAGGACCCAACAAACCCAACCCTTTCCAAAAGGGACAAGTGAACCACATTAATGTGGAGGAAATCTATGAGGAACCTGATGCTGTTGCTGGTAAGTTCAAACTCAATTCTATTCCAGCACTTGTTCTTTTTGATACTGGTGCATCACATTCATTAATATCAAAAGCATTTGTTGATAGAAATGGGCTCCCAATTGGAAACATTGGGTGTCCAATAAAAGTAAGTTCTCCAGGTGGAGATATGATAGTGAGTCTTGGATGCCGGGATCTAGTAATAGAGTTTGGAAAGCATAAGTTTCCAGTGAGTCTGATAATCCTAGATTCCCAAGGACTGGATGTAATATTGGGAATGGATTGGATGACCAAGTATGAAGGAGTACTAGATTGTGCTAATCGAACTGTTGCACTCACAACCCCGGAAAATAAACGGATAAGGTTCAAGTCTAACTTTGAATCGAAGGGGAGTAAGCTAAATTATCTTAAGGGGGTTAGCATGGACAGTGTGCCAATTATGAGTGAATATCCGGATGTATTTCCGGAAGAATTGCCGGGAATGCCACCAGATAGAGATGTGGAGTTTCTCATTGATTTGCTACCAGGATCCGGACCAATAGCAAAGAGACCGTACAAGATGTCAGTTGATGAGTTGAAAGAACTCAAGAAACAACTTGGAGAACAGTTGCAGAAAGGATTTATTAAACCAAGTTCTTCATCCCGGGGAGCACCAATTTTGTTTGTGGAAAAGAAAGATAGAAGTCATAGGTTATGCATAGATTACCGTTCACTCAATGAGGTGACCATCAAGAACAAATACCCTTTGCCTAGAATCAATGACTTGTTTGATCAGCTAGAAGGAGCCTATGTGTTCTAAAAAATTGATCTCCGATCAGGATATTTCTAGCTCAAGATAAGAGAACAAGACATACCTAAGACAACTTTCACCACTAGGTATGGATTGTACGAGTATACCGTGATGCCATTCGGCTTGACCAATGCACCAGCTTATTTCATGAATATGATGAACAAGGTGTTCATGGACTTACTTGATAAGTTTGTTGTCGTTTTCATCGATGACATTTTGATCTACTCCAAGAGCAAAGAAGAGCATGAAGGACATTTGCGTTTGTTACTTGAGAAGCTTAGAGAGCATAAACTGTATGCCAAATTCAGCAAGTGTGAATTTTGGTTGAATGAAGTTGGATTTCTTGGACACGTGGTGTCAGGAGATGGTGTAGCAGTTGATCCTGCTAAAGTTTCAGCTGTAACTGAATGGGAATATCCTAAGTCAGTAAAATAGGTTCGTAGTTTCCTTGGCTTGGCAGGATACTACAGAAGGTTCATTGAAAATTTCTCCAAGATAGCTAAGCCAATGACAAAGTTGCTAAAGAAGGACAAGAAATTTTCTTGGTCTGAAGGATGTGAACTTAGTTTTCAAGAATTGAAGAAGAGACTAGTGACAGCACCAGTCTTATGTTTGCCAGATTTGGAGAAGGATTTCCATGTATATTGTGATGCATCTCATCATGGATTAGGTGCAGTGCTAATGCAAGAAGGGAAAGTTGTGGCTTATGCCTCAAGACAACTCAAAACTCATGAGGTAAACTACCCAACTCATGATTTAGAGTTATCCTGTGTTGTCCATGCACTCAAAACATGGAGACATTATCTTTTGGGAAAGCGATGTGAAGTGTTCACGGATCACAAAAGTTTGAAGTATATCTTCACCCAAAAAGAAATTAACATGAGGCAAAGAAGATGGCTAGAACTCATCAAGGACTATGACTTGAGTTTGCAATACCACCCCGGTAAAGCAAATGTTGTAGCGGATGCTCTAAGCCGTAAGGTTTTTGTGAATGGCCTTACTAAGGGAGAATTGCCAGATGATCTGTGTGCCCAATTTAGAGATCTCAGATTGGAGATTGTGCCTGAAGGACATCTCATGTCATTGGATGTTCAACCCACTTTGTTGGACAAAATCAAAGAAGCCCAAAAGACAGATAAGGAAATTGAAGAGATTAAGGAAAAGATTGGCAAAGGAAAAGCCAAAGGATTCCACGAAGACGAACATGGTACTTTATGGTATGGAAAACGTATCTGCGTTCCGCAGGATCCGGAGCTTCAGAAACTGATTTTACAAGAAGCACACAACTCACCATATTACATTCATATGGGTAACACCAAAATGTACATGGATATGAAAGAAAGATTTTGGTGGAATAATCTCAAAAAGGACATCGCCGAACATATTGCTTTGTGTGATGTATGTAGTAGAGTGAAAGCGGAACATCAGAAACCAGCAGGATTGCTACAACCACTAACTATTCCTGATTGGAAGTGGGACAAGATTGGCATGGATTTCATCACCGGATTGCCAAGGACCAGGTCAGGATATGATTCTATTTGGGTAGTAGTGGATCGCCTAACTAAAGTGGCTCATTTCATACCTGTGAAGACAACCTATACAAGTGCTAAGTTAGCCAAGATCTATATGAGTAGAATTGTATGTCTACATGGAGTACCCAAGAGTATTATGTCTAATAGGGGAACTCAATTCACTTCTCGTTTTTGGAGGCAACTGCATGAGTCATTGGGAACGAGGTTGGAATTCAGCACTACTTTTCATCCTCAGACTGATGAACAAACAGAAAGGACCAACCAGATTCTTGAAGATATGTTGAGGGCATGTGCCCTAGACTATGGAGCCAGTTGGGATGAAAGTCTGCCTTACGCAGAATTCTCTTACAATAATAGCTACCAAGCCAATATTGAGATGGCACCATTTGAATTTCTCTATGGGAGAAAGTGTACCACCCCATTGTTATGGAATGGTGTGGGAGAAAGAAATCTGTTCAGACCAGAACTAATCAAAGAGGCTGAAGAGAAAGTCAAGCTAGTTAAGGACAGATTGAAGATAGCTCAGTCCCGACAGAAGAGCTACACGGATCCTAAGCGTAGAGAAGTCACCTATGAAGTGGGTGATAGAGCTTATCTTAGAGTGTCACCACTCCGTGGAGTGAATAGATTTGGTGTAAAAGGAAAAATGGCCCCAAGATATGTTGGACCATTCAAGATTCTGAGTCGTAAAGGAGAAGTAGCTTATGAAATTGAATTGCCAGAGTCATTGTCTGTTGTACACAATGTTTTTCATGTGAGTCAGCTAAAGAAACGCCATCCAGAAATGGAAGAGACTTCTTTGAAGGATACTATACCTTTGGAGGAGGTCCAATTGGAAAGTGACCTTACTTATGAGGAAAAACCCATCAAGATTCTTGAGACTGCAGAAAGAGTTACTCGGACTAAGACTATCAAATTCTGCAAAGTTCAATGGAACCATCATTCCGAAGAAGAAGCAACATGGGAAAGAGAAGATGATCTTCGGAAAGACCACCCTCACCTATTTGCTAGCCAACCCGAATATTGAGGGCGAGATTCACCTTAAGGGGGTTAGATTTGTAACATCCCTAAAATAATGTTTTCAAAGATTGCATATCATTTAGGGATCAATTTCAAACTCATTTCAAGAAAACAGAAGCACTGAGTGCTATTATTTTATGTAAGCAAGCATTGATCTAATGCCACTCTCAAGTGAGAGAATATTTGTTTTAAACCAAGTTTAGTTTGCTATTAAGATGGTTTGATTGTGTGCCAAAGCTTGGACAAAAATTTACAAAACAAATATGGTTTTAAACCATTTTTCAAAACCTATTCAAATCATGTGCTAAGGCACTGTTATTTTGATTTTTCAAAAAAGATCAAGCAAGTACAGAGAGACAACAATGTTCCATGCCCAAAAATATGAAGGTCACACTTTACAAAAATCCTGGAAAAGTTTGGAATTCAAATGCTTTTGAATTTGTTTGAAAATGATTCCTGAAAATCAAATTAGAAAAAGAAAAGGGATTAGAAATGGAACTAGGCCTAGCGCCAGCTATTCAGCCCAACAGCCAAAGCAGCCCACCCGGGCCACTCCTCTCTCTGCCTTTCCCCACCCGAACTCACACACACCCACTCACTGACACCCCGGACCCACTGCCACGTCAAGTTCGTCGTCAATCTCGCGCTGAAGACCTGCTCGCCGTGGCCGTTTCTTCCCCGACGCAAATGCGCTTAATTGGCGTTGATTGCTCGCGAGATTCTCTCCCTGCTCCGCCTACTTAACCCCCACCCCTCTGCGACCATTTCCCCTCACTCAGCGCCCCCACACCGCCACCAGGCTGCCCACACTCTCGCTTGCACCGCCACAGTATCGAGCCACTCCGGCAAGCGATTACGGTGAGCTCCGACCGCCCCTCTGCTTCTGGTTCAAACGAGCGTGACCGCCACGTCCTTGTGCATCTGCTGACACCCCTGGTTTGCCTGCTCGTGACCCAGGCCGCCGTCTTCGTTCACGCCCGCAAACACCAGAGCCGCCGCTCAACTCCGGCGAGCAATAGCGGTATGAATCGAACGCCCCTTGGCCCCGCATACATACTGTCAGATTCGCCTTGTCTTTGCGCAGCTGCTAACACCACTGGCTTGTGCTAGGGCGATCCAAAACCTCGGCAGCGTCGACGTCTGCAAGCACCCGACGCCGCGCACGACTCCGACGAGCCCCATCGACCTCCACTGTGCGCCCCTTCGCCAACGAAAACCACCTCGAGCACCAGCGTCACCACGCGAACTCGGTGAGCTATTCCACAGCCTTCCATGCTTCCTGTATCGCCGGCAACATCACCGCCCGAGCGCGCCGCCGCCAGCCACCGTCGCGCGCCGCCCATCTTTGGCCAAACGTTTGTGCGCCGTTAGATCTAGATCAGATGCGTAGAATTAGATCACTTAACGAAGGGGTACGAGTCAGATCTGGCCGTGCGATTTCATTTATATCGTACGGTCCACACTGGACGATCCGTGCGAAGCGGTACCGACGAATCAGAAAGCGCCGCGTGGCCTGTGTTTAAATTTAAAACAGAAATTTGATCTATTAGTTAACCAAACTTGTAAAATTCATAACTTTTGATCCACACGTTCAAATTTTACAAATTTTATATCATTGGAATCAGGAGATAAAATCCTTTCTGTTTATGCAAGTGGTGCTTCATGATTTTATTCCTATATTTTTCAACTATGCACTAGAAACGTTTTTGTATAGGACTTGCATGAATATTTTGATTTATATGCTATGCTTGGGAAATCCTAGTACACTACTACAGAATAGGCTATCAATGACAGGCTCAAAAGTCCCATTAATGACAGGCAAAGTGCCTGTCACTGATAACTAGTCACTGGTATGAGGCTACTAGTGACAGGCACTAGCCTGTCACTAGTATGTGTACGGGTGACTGTCATTTTCGCGTGCTCGTCACTAGTATATGTGTACCAGCGACAGGCAAAAGAGATACATGTCACTAGTTGCGATCAAAGCACACGTCTATGTGGTTTTGTAGTGACATGCCCATTATCTTGCCCGTCACTGGTTTAAATTTTGGTAGTAAAAAAATTAAATGTGTTTTCCACAAATATTTCAGATAGCATAATAAGATTTTATAATAAATTAAATGCATTTTTCATGAATATTTCATATAGGACAATAAGAAGTTGTTCCAATGATATGTTCACATAACACAATATGACATAATATTTGCACCGATAACATAATGGCATAAGAACTGGAAAATTGTGTTATCCAAATTACAACATGACATTATTATCACACATAGGACAATCCAGAAGACATAGCACAATCCAAAATTATTCCCACAATGTTGTCGGCCTCATCGATATGTCCATGCATCCACTTCATAGTCCACATGGACCATTAATCTAGCACGGTAGCAAGGACATTGTTATTAGAGAACTGAAGCAATCAGTTCACGTGAACATATAACTGGAAAACGAGTAGTCTCTAGGTAAAGGAAAATACACAAACACATAGACTCAGGGAAATACTGATGCAGTTAAATAGAAGAAGCATCGGAAGAATGATGAACAAATGGGCAAAAATACCGTTTCACAAATATGGACAAACAAAACAGCTTCACAAATCAAGCAAATGTAGGACACAATTTATGTGGTTTATGAGAATATAAGTTCTGATCAAAGAAAGATGAGCTAAAAAAAGTATCACCGATTTATGTAGGCTATGTAGGACAGCTATAAGATGCAATAGTGGATAAATCTATGAGTTAGCCTGGTAAATAAAACCAAGAGATAGTAGAAGTGACGAAAAAAGGATATGAACTTTCATTTTCTTCTCTGATTCTCCTTTCGTAGGTGACCTGCAACTGCTGGGTTGTGCTGTCCCATCGCTTCCTGCAATGTTCTTCTATTGTTTGTCCTTGTCCAACCTCTTGGAACTGCCAGCTATAACCCCACAGAAGTATAGTGAGGTCATGAATTAAAGACAATGGGCTAATTTGTGTACGAATAAAATAAATATTTAAAATTTCTTCAATAAAGGTGTAGATTGTTTTGTTTTCCACCATATAAACTATGTAGTGCATAAACAAGATTGCATTTGCAATTTTCATTACCAATATAATATTTGGTTATCTCCGTATAATGTAAATGTTTTCATAGCTAACAAAAGTTCATTAAGAAATTGTTAGCAATCTTTTCTTAATCACGTAAATAATACACTACGAATACAAGTTTATATTCAATATTAATTTACATTTTCCCTATGCTTTGAAAAGGACAAGAAATGCTAATTAATTACCACGTGGTAGTAACATAAATTATAGAACTGAACCCACAGTCATCAACATGCAAACATTCTAGGTATAACAGAAAGTATAGCATGTCCTGGTGGACAACAAACAGCAGGGCAATGGCGGAGACAGAAACGAAGGATTGGGCATGCTAAATGTGTCATGCCAAATATTTGGCGATCATAGCCAAAATACAGCCTAGTATTACTTCAGGAAAGAATACACCCTAGTAAAAAAACCACTCACAAAGACATACCTGAATACCGTAGTAGAGAAATGATATAAACTCTGCATCGTTCGATTAAATACCAACATGCTACACTCTAAGTGGACTGAAGCAATCATTCATTAGTACGTGTCCATGCAAGTTCATTAGTTGAAGATTTCATACGCTGGAGATTAACTTGGTGTCCTAGTTTAGCACTCAGGGAACGAGTTACTTCCAATATCGCTGGAGCGTGCTGAGCAGGCAGCGTGGCCTTGGACGCTGGACTGAACAAGAACATGGGACCAAAAGTGGACGCGCAGAGAGGAGGCACGACGGTGGCGCAGCCATGGCATGCTCGGACGGCGCAGATGGAGAAGAGGCGGCGCGAGGTAGGTCCCGTGCGCGCAAGTTGGTCTGGGTCCCGTCAGCCACGGGTGCACGGCGGGCGCGCTGGAGGCAGTCGTGGTGACGAGCTGCCGCGGGGAAAGTCGATGATGCATGTGAGGTTGAGGTCGACGACAGACACGAGCGCCGCCGCGGGGTCGACTTGAGAGGGAGGCAGCAGGGTTCGGGGTCGATGGGGATCGCGTCTACGTACAGGTTTGGAAGAGAGTATTAGTAGGTGGGAGGATCCTAAAGCAAGAAAGGCTGGCGGTGGAGGGGGCTTTGTGCAAAAGGAACAGAGAGAGCCGGGTGAGGCTAGGTTTTGGTCGTGTGCGTGCATGGTGGTGTGCGTCTGCTGTGTGGGTTGTGTTGTGTGTCCACCGGTCTCCTTGGCACTTCGGATCTTCAGTTTTGGCTGGGAAAAGATGTTTACGCTTAGGTGTGATAAACGTGTGACAAGTCTTTAAAGACTATCATTAAGAAATTTGCTCTTATGGAAAATGGTAGTCATCACAAATTTTAAGTCTGTCATAATCATAGTGTTATCTGTGACAGACATTCATAGATACCTATCACTAAGTAATTATTTTATTTGGACGGTCTCTAAAAAAATACTATTGACAGTCACTTTTATATGGCTGTCACTGGTGTTTTGTACTAGTGACAGGCGTATCTTTGCCTGTCGCTGGTCATCCTTTCTAGTGACGGGCTGAGTTTTCCCGTCACTAACTACCTGGAGGCTATAAGTCTTTCTCCAGTAGTGGTAGTTGTAGAATTGCTAGAAATTTCTAAGTTAAGATGCTTACCATTTCCATGCTTAGCCTAGCTAGTAGCAACCAAGGGTGGTTATATATTCATTTTATGTAAAAATAATTCTAAGTCTTTGGACTTGTGTTTTGCTTAATAAAACAACTAAGTGAATGAAACACCTGGGTGGAATGGAAAGAATGGTTTGTGTTGAGTGGTTACACAAGGCCTATTTCTATGGTTTACCTTGTGTAAATCTCAATTGTGGAAAGCCACCCAGGAACAAAGGGATTTGAGATGCCAAATGTTAAAGAAGCTTCTAGTGCAGCCACATGGCATTATGGGCTCTGCCTGGATCATATAGGTTGCAATAACTTAGCCATTTGGACAGTTGGTGGTAGTGGGATGATAGGTTTGGAGCGCGTCCATTTGGTCTAAGGGAAGGCTTCTGAAAGGTCCTGTCTTGGTGAAAATCAAGTCTTGTGGGGAAAGTGCACAACCTCTGCAGATGGAAGAATCTAAGTACTTAGCCATGTCCCTGGTATTGGACAACTTGAGCATCAAGACATGGAAGCTATCAAGAATCTCCTCATCCCAATTTCTAAGTTAAAACTTGTGGTTGAACAAGGGTGAAGGTTCACCAATTTCTATTGGTGGTTCCTTGGGAAAGTTTTGTCAAAGAAAAACTTAGTGTTTTCAACTGATAGGCAAAACCTATTTTTGAGCAAAGAAATCCTAAGCTACACTTAGCCAAAATGCATATAGTATCTAGATTGCAAATATTCTACTAAGGTATCACTTGCCAATACTATTCCAATGTATTGACCCACTGTGGCTGTAACTTGTGATGTTGTAGGTTATTCCGATGATGATTAGGGGTTATGAGTCTACACTCAACATGCTTGCCTGTGGCACATGAAGATGAAGACTTATTTATCTTATTATATTTTTTGAACTCTTGTATTAGTCCTGTGGCCATGGAGTTTGTAAAAGACTATGTTTGTCTCTGGAATGATATGTAATAATGACCTTTGTTTCTGTGTACTTCATCTTAAAATGTGGATGCTAGCATTGATCCAGGAACTAGCATTGCAATCATAGGGATCCTCACCTTTATAAAGGGAGGTATCTTACAAGAAACAACCATCCAGCTACTGTATGGACCCATAGTCCAAGGGTGAACTATTCACGCATCATACCGGAGGCTGGCATGGTGATGAAGAAGGCCTTCAGGATGATCTCTCCCCTCCGACAGGGTGCCGGGAAGAGCTTCAGATCCCCCTTATCTAGGGACGATGGTGGCGGCAGCTACGGACTGTTTCGTGGAGATCTGATCGGGTACTTAGGGTTTTGGAATTGGGGGCTTATATGGGTGAAGAGGTGATGCAGGAGGGAGGCCAGGGGGCCCACACCTTGCCTAGGCATGACCCAGGGTAGGTCCGCGCGTGGGGGGGGGGGGTGGCCACCCTGTGGCTCCCCTTCGGTCGCCCTTCAGTCTTTGTGTTCTCCTCGGTGAAATATTGACTTTGGATACTATATGGACCTATAGTCCAAGAGTGAACTACTCACGCATCATACCGGAGGTTGGCATGGTGATGAAGAAGGCCTCCAGGATGATCTCTCCCCTCCGACAGGGTGCCGGGAAGAGCTTTATATCCTCCCGATCTAGGGACGATGATGGCGGTGGTTACAAACTGTTTCATGGAGATCTGATCGGTTACTTAGGGTTTTGGCATCGAGGGGATTGTATAGGTGAATAGGCGTGGCAGGAGGGCGGCCAGGGGGCCCACATCCTGCCCAGACGCGGCCTAGGGTGGGCCCATGCCTGGGAGGTGGGCGTCCACCCTATGGCTCCCCTCCGGTCGCCCTTCGGTCTCTATGTTCGTCTCGGTGAAATATTGACTTTGGATTTTGTCCCGTCCAATTCCGAGAATATTTCCTTACTAGATTTTCTGAAACCAAAAACAGCAGAAAACAGGCAACTGGCACTGCGGCATCTTGTTAATAGGTTAGTCCCAGAAAATGTATAAAAATACCTCAAAGTATAGACAAAGCATAGCAAAGTGGATACTAAACAAGCATGGAACATAAAAAATTATAGATACGTTTACGACGTATCAAGCATCCCCAAGCTTAACTCCTGCTCGTCCTCGAGTGGGTAGGTGATAAAAAGAATAATTTTTGAGGTGACATGCACCATCACAATCTAGATCAAACCATTTGCAAGCATGAAAGCTGGGATCAAAGTACTCTAAACATGAGCATGAAAGATGAAGTTCTAACAATAAGACATAGTAACTATGTTGCAACATGAAAGGATATAAACAAAGATCATGAATAACAATGCATTGAAAGACGTTTGTTTGTTTCACATACATAAAACATAGCATAGTGGCATTCAGCTTGTCCCTCATGGAGTAGCAAAACATAAATGCATAGGACACCTTCAAAGTTCATAAGGGTGACTAGATACAAATAGTTCCAAAAAAAGCAATATCAACATTATGAATCAATCAATAAGTTTTGGGACAATGCACATAGAACCAAGAATGAAAACTATGCTCTCCTAGTTGGTGCATAAAGATAGAATGTGGAGACTCAATATAAAAGTGGAAGAAAGGCCCTTCACAGGGAAGCAGATATTTCAAGTTTGATAAAGAGCTTCCAAAAATTATGGTACTTGTTAGCTTTCAACTCTCATTGCCCTATCATAAGCATATTGAAGTGATTAAGGTTAAACTAAACAAAGTATGGAGTATATGCTTGAAAAATTATAAGTTGGCAATCTCATGTCCCTTGAGTACGAGGGTCATTCCTCATGCTACTCAACTTTAGTCACCGGTAAGTTCTTGTCATAGTAAGTATATGTGTATCATAAAGAACCTCCAACGGGGTACCCCTTGCCCCATGATACAGGAGCTATCCCATATGAAAATGACAAGGCAACAGACAATGAGCATCTCAACGATCTTTTTATTTGCTATTTGCATAGGTTTTTATTGAGGATGCTTCACATATTGCTCACTATGGTTATGCTGCAAGTTTCCACCATGATTAGACATGGCTTAGGCTAGCGGACCAGGAGTTTCTCTAACACACATACATAACTCCATGAACTTACAAGCTGAGCATGATATCAACTGGGCAGATATTTACAGATGTTGAAAGCGTTCCCCATGACAGCACGGTTCTGCTAATTCCCAACTTATAAGTGCAAGCATATACAACATAGATGACACAATGGTTCAAGTTTATTAGGGGCAAGAAAAATAAAGTGTGCCATCAAGTTTGTGTGAGCTTTAATCACTAATTTTCACATAACAAGTTTAATTTGGAAGATAGATAAAACAAGAATATACTTGGAATGGTGTAACACACCATGCATAGGAATTTATAGTGGACTCTTTGGAATAACTTGGTTTCTTGGGAGTTGGATGCATGAGTAGAGCCTACTCAATACAAGTGGAGGCTAGCAAAAGACTGGGAGCGACCAACTAAGAGAGCAATAATGACCATAATCATGCAGAGCGACAAAACATTATCAACTAAAGCATAAAGTGGTACCACAAGTCAAAAACTAAAAGATCATAGAGGCTAAGGTGACTGGTTCATAGTCATAACATGGTGTGAGCATGTGCCAAGTCAACCCAAACAAAGCATCAAAGGAGAATACCAAAATATTATGCTTTTGTATGCTAAAACAACGCATGATTCTTGCAAGGCACATTAAGCAATCTCAATTGTTTGGAATAAGTCATGCTACATCAATAATCACTAAGCATAAAGTCAAAACAATACCTAGCATGACATGATAAAGTCTAAGCCACGGTCAAAACATGCTCCCTTTTGTACCATTAAAGCATGAAACTTTCTACTCCTTTCCAACACCAATAAACTCATTTGAAACATCACAGCGAAAGCGGGGGTCCAACTACTTTATTCAAGCAAACTAATCAAATTAAAACCAAAAACAAAAACTAAGACGCTCCAAGAATAGCACAGCAGTGCATGAAATAATAAAAACAAAGTGTCTAGAAAGACCTGAGATTTTTATTGATGAAAAAGGGGATGCCTTGGGCATCCCCAAGCTTTGACGCTTGCACCTCTTGAATATTTCTTGGGGTGACATGGGGTGGCATCCCTAAGCTTGAGCTTTTGTCCATTCTTCATATCATTACATCATTCTTCCCCTACACTTGGAAATTTCCTTCATACAAATACTTCACACAATCTTCATTAGCAACATTAGTGCATTCAAAAATAATAAACCTTTGGGTTTAGTTTCAAAACATCAAAACTTTCACTAAAAACACAAGATACTGTAGCAATTCATTCAAAAAGCTCAATTTACCAAAGAGAACCCAAAAATAAATCGATAAAGAGGAAAATGCAAATAATGGCAGAAATCTGTCAAAACAGACCAGCAGGTAAAAACCGATTTTTTCGAAGACATTCTGTTGCTCAAATCGAAAACTGTTGAACGAACGAAAGTTAGATAACAACCTGGGGCATTTAATCATAAAATTACAGCTGAATCCGACATACAGATATTTTTCATGAATTTTTACAGTGAAGAACAAAAATCTGTTTCGGGACGACAATTTCCTCAAATCTTACTTCTCTCTCATTAGAGGTTATTCTTGGCACAAAAACAACACAAAAAGGATAAGGAGAGGTTATTACAGAAGTAATAACTTCCAAGACTCAATAAAACTATTGGGTTATTGAAATAACATGTGTGCCCCCATGTGTGGTTTTGGTAATTAATGACAATGTTTTATGGACTTATGTTTGCATTGAGTTTTACTTGTAGGATTTGTTCATAGACAATGCTTGAACCATATGGTGGCTTCAAGGTTGGAATAAGAATAAAGTGAAGAATATAAAGTGTTGATCAAGGTTTCATAAGATGATCTCAAGTGTATCGTGCCATCCTTATGGTGATCATGGATATGTGAAGATATGCCTAAAAGAGAGGCTCTTCCATAGTGGAGTATGGGGGAGCATCTTCACCAAGCTAGTGCAATCAAGAAAGGTGCTCCATCCTGAGGTGTGGAATATACAAGGCAAAGGTTTGATATTGATAGGGTTTCTTTCTAACTGGTCTCGTGGTGTTAGTTGGAGAGACCGGTTTATAGGATAGATAACCGTACTATCAAGAGGGGTGCTCAAGTGAGTAACTTGATCATATCCCTCGGTGAGAGCTCAAACCTTTGCATACTTGGCATCATATTTCTTGGTTCTTATTTGGTTCTTATCCATGAGAGGTTTTATATATTGTGTCAATCTCTATGACAAGCTTAAGTTCATCAAAAACAGATTTCATATGCATTCTCTATTGTGTTTTCGATATTGGAGGTTTTACCGGTTTGTCTTTTATAGATAGGTTATACCTTTCATCATTTGGTTCTATCCTCCCTTGCTGTACTATGATGGTTCCCTGCATGATATTGTATAGCTTGTTACTATCTTCGAAACGAGCCCAAGATCATCAAAATCGGAGTCCGAATGAAAAAGTTATGATGGTTTCAGTTTTGCTGTTTCTGCCAGTTTTCAGGGGGGCGGATTATCCGGCCATGGGGGCGGATTATCCGGCCCAATTTTTGGAAAACGGCTAAGGACTTGAGGCATGGCTCCCAGTAATGGGGGCGGATTTTCTGGTCCTTCGGGGGCGGATTATCCGCCCCAAATATCCGCCCCTATACTGAGAGTCGCGCCGCGAAGTCCTTAGCCATTTTTTTTGGCCCGGGGAACCCGAAATATCCGGGAGGGGGGGGGGATTATCCGGCCTGTAAGGTCCCAAACGGTCATATTTTGTTGGGGAGGGGTATAAATAAACCCCTTCTTCCTCCTTAGGCCAGTTGCTTGCATTCGCTCTCTCATCCATTGTTTTGACCTTCAAGAGCTTCCAAATACTCTCAATCCCTCCCATATTTCTTGAATCTTTTTGGGGGATTTGAAAGGGGGGATCTACATCTACAACTCCACCAATCCATCTCTCCTCTATGTGAGGGGAACATATTGGGATCTAGATCTTGGGATTTCTTTTGTGGATTTCCTCATGTGTTCTTCCTCTCTTATTCTCCCACTAGATTTTGTAGCTTTTGTGGAATTTGGGAGAGAAGGACTTAAGCACTTACTGTGTTCTTGCCATTGAATTTGGTGCATCGGTTTGAGTTCTCCTCGGAGGATTTGGTGAGTTAACGTTGAGAAGGTTTTTACTCTTGGGTTCTTGGAACCCTAGACGTTTTGTTGGTGTTACAGGTTGTGGCCTTGGTGGCCTTTGTTGGGAGCTTATGATTAAGTTGTGGAGAAGTGCCCCAACCTCGTGAGAGGTTCCGGTTGCCACCGACAAGTGCACTGATAGTGGAAGTGTGGATCGATCCCGTTGGGGTGAGATTCACCGGAGAATAAGGGAGGCCTTTTGTGGCGTAGGTGGTTTGACACGACCCCCTCTCCAACGAGACGTACTCTCTTTATGGGAGGAACTCGGTAATAAATCATCGTCTCCGCGTGCCTTGGTTATCTCTATACCCAAGTTATTTACTTATGCACTTTACTTTGTTATAGCCTTCGTGCTTGAATTATTATATCTAGCTATCACATAGTTGCTTGTTTTGCTTAGCATAAGTTGTTGGTGCACATAGGTGAACCGTAGTTTATATAGGTTCTGTGCTTGACAAAGTAAACGCTAGTTTTATTCCGCCTTTGTTAAGCCCATCTCGTAAAAGTTTTAAACCGCCCATTCACCCCCCTCTAGGCGGCATCTATATCCTTTTCAATTGGTATTAGAGCACGGTATCTCATTTTAGGCTTCACCGCCTAGAGAGTAAAGATGTCGGCTAGGGGATTAGTGCACAAGGACACACTCACATTCGATGGCACAAATTATGATGTTTGGAAAATTCGCATGCTTAATTTATTTCGGGAAATTCACCCAATTGTCGAGGTATATCTATATGTGGGTTTCTCTTCTACCGTGGATACCCAAAACGAATCTTTAGAGGAAAAGTTGAACTCTCATATAGATGCTCTAGCTACTAAAATTCTTTTGCATGTTGTGAGCAATGTAGTTCTTTCTTCTATCATGCCTTATTCAAGCACTCGTGAGATATGGACCAAGCTTCAAGATAAATATAGCAAGTCCAACATTATTGAGTATGATTGTGTTGCTTCCACTTCCGGTCGATATGAGTTCTCATCGTCTACCACCTCACCAACATGTGATGTTTCACTAGGTAATGATACGGTGAGTGGTAATTATACTATTTGTAATCCTTCATCCCTATCTAGTTGCAATGATCTATCTTCGGACCTTAACACTTCTAGCACTCACAACTCCTTACATGATAGTGTTGATAGTCCTTGCATATCATGTAGTAATGGCTTGAATAAATCTCATGGTGATATGCTTGTGTTGTCGTGTTGCCATGATAAAAATGCCTATATTTCCTGTAGTTCTTGTGTTTCTAACCATGTAGAGGAAAATGAAGATTCTATGGGCCAAGACAAGGTCTTGAATAGAGCTACAAGTGCAATCTCATCATCACCTTCCTCCGGTTCTCACATATGCCTTATGGCTAAGGGAACAAAGGTAACCTCTTTGGATCCCATTGTATCTCATGATGATGATGATGAGGTTGAGAATGATAATGATGATTATCGAGGTAAGTATGATATTACCTCTATTAATAAAATGGGAGAGGTTGTCTATAGCGCTCTTTTCAAACATAAAATTGCTTCCTCCAACTTTATTGAAATATTGCATTATGCTAGAGAAGGCAATGATCTTATTGAGGAGCAAGAAAACATAATTGATGAAAAGTTTGCGCTTGAGCGTGAGTATGCTAATGAAATTGCTCAACTAAAGGACTCCCTTGAAGAAGAACAAACCACCAAAGAATCTCTTGAGGAGACTTTTACTCTAGAATTATCTAGAGTAAAGGAATACCATGATAGAGAACTTGCGGTGGCAAACTCCTTCAAGATTAAAAATGATGAACTTGAAGTTGCTTATGCTAAACTTGTTGAGGATTTTAAGCACCTCGAAAGTGGCTCTCGGGTCATTAAGAGGGAGCTCATAAAACTCACCGAGTCGCATGAGCAACTTAAAGCTTCATATTCAAAAGAGCTTGCCAAGTTGCTCGCACCTCTTGCTAATAATGATGATGCTTGTGCTACTAACTCTATTTCTTGTGAAGCATCTATTCTGAAGGAGAATGTTGAGCTAAAGGCTCAACTTGTGTTGCTAACTAGCAACTATGGGAAATTAGAAGAAAGTCATGTTAAGCTCTCGAGCTCACATGAGGATCTTCTAGTCTCCCATGGTAGGCTAAAGTTAGCTCATGAGGCCATCGTGTCAAAGGTAACATCTAGTGGGCCTCATGTGGACATTAGCACTATATCTACTCCAAATGTTATATTGCCATGTGCTAGTTCTTGTAATTCATCCTCTCAAAATCATGCTATATCTCGTGATGAATTACATTTCGTGCCTTGTTGCTCTAACAATGTACTCCCTCCGTTTCAAAATATAAGATGTTTTAGATTTGTGAAGAAAATGAATCTAGACTTGTTTTAGTACGTAGGTTCACTCAACTTTGGGATGAATCTACATACTAAAACAAGTCTAGATTCATTTTCTTCACAAACCTAAAACATCTTATATTTTGAAACGGAGGGAGTAGCATCTACTTCCTCTAGTACTTTTGTTGAAACTAACCATGTAGAGGAAATCAAAGAGCTCAAGGCTCAAGTAATTTCTTTGAAAAATGACTTGAAAAAGGGTCATCAAGGGAAGGCCGCACTCAACAAAATCTTGAGTGTGCAAAAATCCCCCAATGACAAGAGTGGGATTGGATTCAACTCCAATGTCAAGAACAAGTCCACTATCAAGTTGAAGCACAAGGATAACAATAAGAATGGCCAAGATCAAGTAAAGAATCCGGCCAACATTGTTTGCTTCAAGTGCAAGGAAGAAGGGCATCATGTCAAACATTGCCCATTAAAGAAGAAGTCCCTTGGCAAGAAGCAACAAGGGAAGCGGCCTCAAGCTCTACATCCTGTTAGAGATGGGCCTCCTCCCAAGAAGACTCAAGCTGTTCCTCAAGTTGTTTCCTAGGGCTCTGCAATATTTTAGATAATTTATACACTCTCTGGTAATTTTGAAATAATTCAAAACAGATTGGAAATTCAAATGCAAAACAGAAATTGAAAACAGGAAATAGAAAATATTTTGGAATAAAAAAATAGAGGCAGAGAGCACTCAGGCCGAGCAGCCCAGCAACCTTCCTTGTTCTCTCCCTTTTCCGCGGCCCACCTAGCCCACGCGTGGCCCAGCCAGGGCCTCGTACCGCTTCGGCCTCCTCTAGTTCGTCGTCTTCCTCGAGAGCGGCAAGCAGGTCGCTGGCGCACCGTCCGTCGTTCGCCGTCCGCCGCCGACGCGATGCGTGCTCTGCGCCGTGATGCCCGCCGCCGCAAAGAGATTTCCAAGCCCCTCCAGATCAATATCAAGGCATCGGACTCTGTGACAAAGTTCTCGGAGATCCTGTGCCGAGCCCCCGAGCGTATCACAAGCTGTAAAGCTTCATGTGCGCGGGCTGGTGCAAGGATGGCACTGTCCATGGTAAAGGCACACTACGAGGATGCCGACATCAACACGGTAACCTCTGACATTCCCGACGTAGATGACGATGGCAAGGAGATAAACCATGAGTCCATCTTGTCGTCACTCGCGGGTTATGACACCAGAGTTGTCGAGTTAGTCGACGTCAACATCTTCGTGCCGATGAATACCATCGATGGCGGCAACCAAAGCTCCTCCGAGTATCTTCACACTGCCAACTTCGAGGGTGATTCTCCTGCTGCCGATGACGCTGCTTCCAAGTCGCCTGCGCCAAAGGAATGAAGAACAACTTGTAATATTTGTTTCCTTTGATGCGTATGCAGAAAAAACTATGTATTAACTTAAGGCGGAAAACAATGATGTATGTCCTACTACTTAAGAACTAGTTTCCAGCATGTATATATTTTTTAAGAAAGTGCTGGCTTATCCATTACTTTGGTTCTTATGCTTGACTTTTCGTGAGTCGGAAGACTCGTTGTCGGAACCATGCGCTCAGGCGATGATGCCCAATGGCACCGTCAATAACCTAAGCACAAAATTTCCGACAATAAGTGCCAAAAGTGGCTTCATCCAAAAATAAATATGGCAAGAGTAGAACTTGCTACATATGCCGTGATAAGGGGCAAATTTCTTACTCATGCACTATTGGTATCTCCTCATCCAACCCTATCATTATTGATAATGCTTATTCTCTTTGTAAGGATGAGGTTGGCAATGTGTTTGCCAAATTTGTTGGTGCCCAATGTGGTGTCAAGAAAAGAACCATTTGGGTGGCCAAGCCTATTGTTACTAACTTATTAGGACCCAACTTGGTTGGGGACCATCTAGCTAAAACTTGATCAATAGGTGTTGGTTGGAGGGCATTGGAGACTTGGTTACATTATGAAGAATTGAGGGATCTTCATCTAGTATAATTGTCAAGTTAAGTCATGTGGATTATATTGCCTCTACTATATATCCAATGTTCCTCCTTGCGGTAACATATGCTTAACTCATTACATTGAAAGTTACTCTCCCCCTTGTGCATGTGTTGGTTTTGTATCTTCCATGCTCTTGTACATGTTGTGATTTCCACTTAATTATCTTGAGGAATCAAGCATATTTTTGTGTATGATTAGGTGGCACACCATGTATGTGTGTTTCTTATGTTTGAGCCTTTCTTGGTTATATTTGGTATCTTATTTGGCTCTTGTGAGAGATTAATGGACTATCCCATTTTGGGGGAGTGTTATGCTTGGGCATTCCACAATCCTAAAAATGTGTGTACATGAGAAATTTAAGTTCTATAATGTCCATTAATTATATCTATTTGGATCCGTTGCCTCGTGTTGGTTTTATGGTAGTATCACATTATGGGGGAGTCATATGCTTAGTGCATATTACAATCCTAAAAATGTGAATATTTGAGGTTGTGTCACTTAGAATTGATATGGATAATTATCTAGCGCCTATGTGACACATTTTCTCATACAAGTTCCAATTTGCTTGAATGCATTTATTGATCATATTTTGGATCTTGTATATGAGAGTGTTTCTTGGTATGTGTTTCCTCATATTTAGATCTCTATATCATCATGGAAACCATTTGCTTCAAGTTAATCTAATCACTAGTGATTGTGTGACTATTGGAAGCTACCAAGAATCTTGTTCGAAGTATCATGCTTAATTCTTATATTTTGTTATATGCTTCTTGTTGTGACTATGATCTTGGATATCCATGCAAGCTACCTTGGGAAAATTATTCTCAATATTGCTTGTCCTTGGACAATGAGTACTCAATTTATGGTAGAATTTATTGATCATATTCACTTTGGCCTTTGTTTAATTTTATCCTATCTTTGGCCAATAAAATGTTTTGTGTTGTCTCTGAAGCCTTCCTTGCTTCTTTTGGATCTTCTTATTTTATTGATATCCTCTTGTGTTTTTCTTATTGTAGGTAGTAGTGATGATCCCATTTGTGTGCATTTTGCATTCAAAAGAAAATTCTATATAATGTACTACTTATGGGTGAGCTCTCCTATATTATCTAGAACAATCTTTTTATGCTTCCTTGTTTGATCCATATCGGGTTTTATGTGCTTGGAAGTTTGATCTATTCATTTTGGTATTTTGGGCCATCATGAAAAGTTTGGAGAGTTTGGTTTACTTGTTGGAACCTTACTCTTTTTGGGAGTTGGTTTTGTCCTTTTATGTGATTTATTATATATCTTCCTTGTGTGTGCTTGTTTTGTTATGGGCATATGTCTTTGTGATGTTATCCATTTAGAAACATACACACATATGTGAAGATAATGTTAGTTGGTTTTTAATCCTTGGAGACCACCTTTCTATTCCTTTTGATTCTTTGGTGGCTTCCAAATTTAATTGCCTATGGGTGCTTGTTCCTATTGTTTGCATCTTTGGGCACTCATATTTGTCCTCTCATGCCTTGTATTGTTCAATGAACTTGGATGAGTGAGGATTCCATGATTATGCACCTTGTTCCCAAATGCAATTATCATAATTGGTGCATTATCTTTGGTGAGCTCATGTAATTCATTTAATAATGCTCATTTATATTCTGTCTCATTTATTGTTCCTTAAATGTTTATGGGGGAGTGAGGATTCCATATTTGTGCATTTTGTATTGAAATACACCAATTTTAAAGTATGCACAAATCTTGGAGAGCTTCTCAATTTTATTTAAGCATTTATTTGATCTTTCATGTGTTGTGTTTTAAATTCTTATGGGGGAACAAGGATTCCATATTTGTGCATTATGTATTCCAATGCATTTATTTTAAAATTGTGCACAAATATTGGAGATATTCTCTATTTGTTATTTAAAACACTCTTTTTCTCACATCATAATATCTTGTAGTTTCCATGTGGACTCATTTGTTGTTTTCAAATTGGTTTGTCGGATCTTGTGATTGCTTGTGTCTTTTATCTTATTCCTTTGGCAATCTTCGGATCCTCGATATAGTTCTACTCCCTCCCAAGTATTCATCATTGTATATGTGTGAAGACACACCTTTGGAGGAATTATTACTATATTGGTCGTCTAGAACTATTCACCCATTTTGGCAATCGATGCCAATGGGGGAGATGTTTTGGAGGGTTTAAGGGAAGTTTGTTCTTAAGCATTTGCCTCTCATGCTCTTGCATCTTTGTTGTTGCTTTGCATGTTGAATATATAGAGGAAACTCCACCAACGGTAATGGTTCATCACACACGCATATATTGTGGGGGGAGCTTGCTCTATATATTATGGGCGTACCAACATCACATACTTGTGTAGTATTTGATGTTGGCGCAACCATTTTTTATTCGTTAAGTTGATTATATAAACCCTCTCAAAGGATTGTCATCAATTACCAAAATGGGGGAGATTGAAAGAACATGTGTGCCCCATGTGTGGTTTTGGTAATTAATGACAATGTTTTATGGACTTATGTTTGCATTGAGTTTTACTTGTATGATTTGTCCATAGACAATGCTTGAACCATATGGTGGCTTCAAGGTTGGAATAAGAATAAATTGAAGAAGATCAAGTGTTCATCAAGGTTTCATAAGATGATCTCAAGTGTATCGTGCCATCCTTATGGTGATCATGGATATGTGAAGATATGCCTAAAAGAGAGGCTCTTCCATAGTGGAGTATGGGGGAGCATCTTCACCAAGCTAGTGCAATCAAGAAAGGTGCTCCATCCCGAGGTGTGGAATATACAAGGCAAAGGTTTGATATTGATAGGGTTTCTTTCTAACTGGTCTCGTGGTGTTAGTTGGAGAGACCGGTTTATAGGATAGATAACCGTACTATCAAGAGGGAACCTCAAGTGAGTAACTTGATCATATCCCTCGGTGAGAGCTCAAACCTTTGCATACTTGGCATCATATTTCTTGGTTCTTATTTGGTTCTTATCCATGAGAGGTTTTATATATTGTGTCAATCTCTATGACAAGCTTAAGTTCATCGAAAACGGATTTCATATGCATTCTCTATTGTGTTTTCGATATTGGAGGTTTTACCGGTTTGTCTTTTATAGATAGGTTATACCTTTCATCATTTGGTTCTATCCTCCCTTGCTGTAATATTATGGTTCCCTGCATGATCTTTTATAGCTCGTTACTATCTTCGAAACGAGCCCAAGATCATCAAAATCGGAGTCCGAATGAAAAAGTTATGATGGTTTCAGTTTTGCTGTTTCTGCCAGTTTTCAGGGGGGCGGATTATCTGTGGCATCCCGCAAAACCACTACTAGAAAATCGCGTTGTATTTGTGCATTGCATCGTCATCATCATATGTTGTTTGTCAAAAACTATTTTCGCAACGCCCGTTTTGTTTTCTAAAACGCCCCATCTTTATTCAAATATCAAAACCGGGTCGCCGAAATATTTTACTTCGCCTGCTATTAGTTTGCAAAAGGCTTGTTGGAATTAAATAAAATATTTATTTATTTTAGCGGGGGCAGTCGAACGGGCCGTATCAACCCGAACGACCACTCCCATTTTTCAAATCGGTCCAACCCACCAGTCCCACCCATAATCCTAAACCACCTAAAACTCTACCCACACCCTCCCTCCACCTCACCCCACCCAATAGCAGTTTGCCACCTCACCTCCTCCCTCTCCCTCACCCACTCACACGCCGCCACATCACCCCTTGGCCACTCTCTCTCACCTCCCTCTCTCCACCTGGACCGGTCCACTCCCACTCAACCGCCTGCCCCAGCACCCACGCGGTCAACCCCGGCCCCACCGAGGGACCCGCCCCCACCAGCCCCGCGCCCCACGTCTCTCCTTCCTCCCCTTCTTCCACCTCCGGCCCTCTCTCTCCCTGCGAGCCAGCCGCCCTCCTCTCTGGCTTCCGTCGCCGCCGCCCCACCCCCTCGCCAGCCCGCCTCCGCGCTTCCCTCCTCCGCTCCCCTCCGCCGGTTCCTCCCCCTTCTTCCTCTGCCCGCGTCCCCGCTCGAGACCGCGCCGCCCGGAGCTCCGCCGCGCCCGCCATGCTCTCTTCCGCTCCGGCCGCCGCCGCTCCGCGCCTTCCCCCCCCCCCCCCCGCATCGGCGGCCACCTCTCTCTGCCCTCCTCTGCCTCGAGCGCCGACCGCCTCTCGCCGCGGACGCCCTCCGCGCCCCGTTTCGGGCCGCCTCCGCCCAGCAGCCGCCGGTCGTTCCGCCCTCGTGCGCCGGCCGCCGGTCACCTCCCTCCGCGGCCACCCGTCCTCCTAGGTCTCTCCTGTGCCGCGTCCCCGCCGCCAAGCTTGGTCCCGCCTCCGTCCGTGGCCGCGTCCGCCTTGCTCGCCCTTCGGCCATGCGAGCCTGCAGGCGCCTCTTCCTGGCTCTGGCATGCGCTGGCCGTGGCGCCCTCGTTTGGTTCCGCCCGTTTGGTGTATATCTGCTAGCGTGCGTACTCGGCAAAGGATTGCTACAAGCCACTCGAGCCCGACAAGTTCGTCACCAACATCTACATCGGTTCGATGTTGTGCCAGGGACCCTCAAGATCTTCTCCCAAGACCTGAAGGTCGGATCAAAGGCCCCGATGCCGGAGTCCGAGAACGCCTCCGTCGAACCCTGAACCCTGAGACCGACCCCGGACCCCGGAACCCCAAGTTCGCCGGACCGTAATGTGTGAACCCCTTCCTGAAAACCTATTTTATCATATATAACAACTTGTTGCATAGTAATTGCCATACTTGCATGCATAATCATGTGGTTTGGGGGCCTTATGCCGATTCACCTAACAATTAAATATGGGGCCCTTATGCGGGCAAATCCATTCGTATATTGGCCTCATTTAAACTTGTGTAGCGAACCGGTGATATATTCTGCCTTGTTAAACAACATTTAAATTGCGGGGTAGCTAAACAAACATGAACCATTTAATTATCTGTCGGAACCCCGGTTCCGCTTAATATGGCCTAATTGCATCACACCTTTGCCATGCCATACATCATACATGCATCATGCCGATCTTCTGCCGTTGTATTGAATATTGCATCCGGTGTTTCTTCTAGTGTTTTGCTTCTTCGCGGATAAGGCCGTTGAGTTGATGTGAGCTTCGCCCCGATCTTCGGTTGAACCTTCGACAATGTTTTCAGGCGAGCATCTTCCCCTTTCTACCTATCTTACTTTTATCGTATTTATTCCCTCCTGTTGATCTATTGCTATCTGTGTTGCGATGCTCTAGTTTCCGCACCTATGATATTCCATGCAGCCCTATATTGCCATGGCCACCTCCTATTACCTGTTGTTTGGTAGCTAGTCGGACTTGCGCGTCGTAGTCGCTTGCTCAAGTGCTGTTGCGTGTCGTCAAATGCCACAGTTGTTGGAGCCTTGCCGCATGTTGATGTTGGAGATGATCATAGTTTTACTTATTGTTCACTTTAATTCCTGTTTAACAATTAAAATTGAAGTAAGTAAGCAGAGGCATCGGTGGGTGATAGATAACATTTGGTTTCCGAACGCCCACTTGTGTCCCGTAGGACCCCGAGTACTTGATACCTGTTCCTTGTTTTATCGCGCTATCCACATCCGGGAGGTATATGGGACCCCCCTTAGCCAGAGCTTGATTCAGTCTTATTTCTTGGGGCCACAAACTAGTTTGAGGTTTTATTTACGATCCTGTACTTATGCCATGCTACTGCTTTATTTACGATTGTGCGAGGAGCACACTGTACTGTTTAGGTAAGCGGAATGTTTTCGCGGTATCGACAAGCCTAGCCACACTTTCGGGTTCCCAGTCGTTTACAGCCATTGACGCAAACCTTGAGTCCGTCTCGGAGCTTGCTTACTTCGTTGCGGGTCTACTCAATGGGGTGGCCCCCTGAAATATTTCTGAATCCTGTGATTGCTTTGTCGTGAAAGCCTCGTTGGGTTTTGATTTGGTTTTTCCGAGGTTGATCGAGTGTGTGTTGCTATTGGTGCACCCCGGCCGGGTAAAACTTTCTGAAAGCCGTGTCCGCGGTTATGGACGACTTGGAGCACAGTATCTCGACCATAGACAAGCATAACTAAAGTTTATTGCTATAAATTTGACTTTATAATGACTAGTAATCAGCTTCACTATAATGGAATGGCTAAATAATACTGCCCACAATTGCTTGTTTGGAGTGTCGCTTGCGACCATTGTACCTGACTAGTAATTATCGCAACTACAACGGAATGGCTGAATAAAAGTACCAACAACTGCTGGGTTTTGGGATTATCTCATGCTATCTGTATCTGATTAGTAATTGTTGCAACTACAACGGAAGGATTAACTAAAAGTGCCCACTGCTTATTTTATCAGGATGATTATCTATACCTGACTAGTAATTGCTGCAACAATAACTGAAATAAATAAAACTGCCAACTGTGTGAGTTCCTCGGTTGACTTCCTCGTTTGGTCTCGAGGGGAAACACCAGGATGGGTTTGTTTGGTGTTAGCTTCAGGTTGGATCCAGATAGGTCATTCTTATCCCTCTCTGATAACCGCCAGTTGTATCGAGTCTCTATAGGTTGTTTAGTGCATGCTGCCGCTGCCGCTTAGTCCACCATACCTATGTAGGCGAGGACCGCCGAATTCTAGTCTCGCCGTGTACTGGCCTCAGTACTGACGCTCCTCTTTTTCCTTTGCCCTTTGTCGGCACCCCTTTTGTTTAAGCAGGTTTTGAGATCGACGCCGTTAGCAGGGTTACCCTTCCGGCTTGGCCTGGGCAGGGTTATGGACGCCATTGGTTATTCTTCAGGGCTCTTAGCCCCATTTGCATCTTGTCCGTAGCTGGACGCTCTATCATTTTCAAGGTGATTTGGATCTTTGTATATTATATCTGTATTCTTGACTCTTTGAGTCGCTGTTATATATATCTGTTCTGTGGGTCCCATCGAGGACTGTTGTGTAATGTTATTACTTCGTTTTCCACCCGCACGAAAGTGCCTGGTGGGCACCTTTGAATCGTTTCTATGCGGGTTTGGCGGGTTTCGCTAAAACTTGCATAGGTCCGATTCTGAGGGTGTTACAGAGTGGTATCAGAGCTCAGCAGTTGCGATACCCCACAAGTCCAGCCTGTAGGATAACCTAGCTAACGGCCGAAGTAGAGTGTCAAAACTATTTTTGCAAAATCGGTTGGATAGTTCTGATTAGGTCTGATTTTACTCCTTACCCCTCTGCTATTCTCCTCTTATCTCGACGTGTTTTGAATCCGCTCTCTTCTCGCTCTTCGAGTCCAGGATGTCTCGTGGTTGGGATTCCGTCGTACCTTCAGGGTTTCGCTTCCTCCTTTGGTAACGGTGTTCTACCGTCCGGTGATCAAGCTGCCTGATGAATCCGTCTATGGTGTTACCATTCTATGTTCCTTGTTTGTGCCTTCCGGTGTTTTCCGACGCGACGACCTCATCTACGCCAGATCCGATGCAGAGTCTGCATCACCCCTTTGTTTCCGAACCTCGCTTGTCGAGATCTTCAGTCTAAATCCGAGGGTTGGTTGCATAATTTATCTGTTCGTGCACCGAGTAATGCTTTGAGTGCGGGATGGAGTAGCTACCATACCACTACTCTTATCATTCGCTTTAGTGCATTGAATTGGTGAATTAATGTGATTTTAATCCTTCCGTGAAAGTTAGAGGTGGCCTTACCTTTAACTTCGTCCGTTGTTTATCCGGAGTGCTCTCTTGACGAACAGGATCAACGAACCTTTGTTGGTGGTGTCGCTGTTTTCAAGATGAAGAAGAACCCTTGTTAGTGGTGTCGCGAGGATCTACACGAAGCGAGAAGATGCAGATCGCTAGCCTTCTTCCCGGTACCATGAGGCGGATCTCGAGGGCGAGATCCATTGTTAGTGGTGTCGAATTGTGGCATCCCGCAAAACCACTACTAGAAAATCGCGTTGTATTTGTGCATTGCATCGTCATCATCATATGTTGTTTGTCAAAAACTATTTTCGCAACGCCCGTTTTGTTTTCTAAAACGCCCCATCTTTATTCAAATATCAAAACCGGGTCGCCGAAATATTTTACTTCGCCTGCTATTAGTTTGCAAAAGGCTTGTTGGAATTAAATAAAATATTTATTTATTTTAGCGGGGGCAGTCGAACGGGCCGTACCAACCCGAACGACCACCCCCATTTTTCAAATCGGTCCAACCCACCAGTCCCACCCATAATCCTAAACCACCTAAAACTCTACCCACACCCTCCCTCCACCTCACCCCACCCAATAGCAGTTTGCCACCTCACCTCCTCCCTCTCCCTCACCCACTCACACGCCGCCACATCACCCCTTGGCCACTCTCTCTCACCTCCCTCTCTCCACCTGGACCGGTCCACTCCCACTCAACCGCCTGCCCCAGCACCCACGCGGTCAACCCCGGCCCCACCGAGGGACCCGCCCCCACCAGCCCCGCGCCCCACGTCTCTCCTTCCTCCCCTTCTTCCACCTCCGGCCCTCTCTCTCCCTGCGAGCCAGCCGCCCTCCTCTCTGGCTTCCGTCGCTGCCGCCGCACCCCCTCGCCAGCCCGCCTCCGCGCTTCCCTCCTCCGCTCCCTCCGCCGGTTCCTCCCCCTTCTTCCTCTGCCCGCGTCCCCGCTCGAGACCGCGCCGCCTGGAGCTCCGCCGCGCCCGCCATGCTCTCTTCCGCTCCGGCCGCCGCCGCTCCGCGCCTCCCCCCCCGCATCGGCGGCCACCTCTCTCTGCCCTCCTCTGCCTCGAGCGCCGACCGCCTCTCGCCGCGGACGCCCTCCGCGCCCCGTTTCGGGCCGCCTCCGCCCAGCAGCCGCCGGTCGTTCCGCCCTCGTGCGCCGGCCGCCGGTCACCTCCCTCCGCGGCCACCCGTCCTCCTAGGTCTCTCCTGTGCCGCGTCCCCGCCGCCAAGCTTGGTCCCGCCTCCGTCCGTGGCCGCGTCCGCCTTGCTCGCCCTTCGGCCATGCGAGCCTGCAGGCGCCTCTTCCTGGCTCTGGCATGCGCTGGCCGTGGCGCCCTCGTTTGGTTCCGCCCGTTTGGTGTATATCTGCTAGCGTGCGTACTCGGCAAAGGATTGCTACAAGCCACTCGAGCCCGACAAGTTCGTCACCAACATCTACATCGGTTCGATGTTGTGCCAGGGACCCTCAAGATCTTCTCCCAAGACCTGAAGGTCGGATCAAAGGCCCCGATCCCGGAGTCCGAGAACGCCTCCGTCGAACCCTGAACCCTGAGACCGACCCCGGACCCCGGAACCCCAAGTTCGCCGGACCCTAATGTGTGAACCCCTTCCCGAAAACCTATTTTATCATATATAACAACTTGTTGCATAGTAATTGCCATACTTGCATGCATAATCATGTGGTTTGGGGGCCTTATGCCGATTCACCTAACAATTAAATATGGGGCCCTTATGCGGGCAAATCCATTCGTATATTGGCCTCATTTAAACTTGTGTAGCGAACCGGTGATATATTCTGCCTTGTTAAACAACATTTAAATTGCGGGGTAGCTAAACAAACATGAACCATTTAATTATCTGTCGGAACCCCGGTTCCGCTTAATATGGCCTAATTGCATCACACCTTTGCCATGCCATACATCATACATGCATCATGCCGATCTTCTGCCGTTGTATTGAATATTGCATCCGGTGTTTCTTCTAGTGTTTTGCTTCTTCGCGGATAAGGCCGTTGAGTTGATGTGAGCTTCGCCCCGATCTTCGGTTGAACCTTCGACAATGTTTTCAGGCGAGCATCTTCCCCTTTCTACCTATCTTACTTTTATCGTATTTATTCCCTCCTGTTGATCTATTGCTATCTGTGTTGCGATGCTCTAGTTTCCGCACCTATGATATTCCATGCAGCCCTATATTGCCATGGCCACCTCCTATTACCTGTTGTTTGGTAGCTAGTCGGACTTGCGCGTCGTAGTCGCTTGCTCAAGTGCTGTTGCGTGTCGTCAAATGCCACAGTTGTTGGAGCCTTGCCGCATGTTGATGTTGGAGATGATCATAGTTTTACTTATTGTTCACTTTAATTCCTGTTTAACAATTAAAATTGAAGTAAGTAAGCAGAGGCATCGGTGGGTGATAGATAACATTTGGTTTCCGAATGCCCACTTGTGTCCCGTAGGACCCCGAGTACTTGATACCTGTTCCTTGTTTTATCGCGCTATCCACATCCGGGAGGTATATGGGACCCCCCTTAGCCAGAGCTTGATTCAGTCTTATTTCTTGGGGCCACAAACTAGTTTGAGGTTTTATTTACGATCCTGTACTTATGCCATGCTACTGCTTTATTTACGATTGTGCGAGGAGCACACTGTACTGTTTAGGTAAGCGGAATGTTTTCACGGTATCGACAAGCCCAGCCACACTTTCGGGTTCCCAGTCGTTTACAGCCATTGACGCAAACCTTGAGTCCGTCTCGGAGCTTGCTTACTTCGTTGCGGGTCTACTCAATGGGGTGGCCCCCTGAAATATTTCTGAATCCTGTGATTGCTTTGTCGTGAAAGCCTCGTTGGGTTTTGATTTGGTTTTTCCGAGGTTGATCGAGTGTGTGTTGCTATTGGTGCACCCCGGCCGGGTAAAACTTTCTGAAAGCCGTGTCCGCGGTTATGGACGACTTGGAGCACAGTATCTCGACCATAGACAAGCATAACTAAAGTTTATTGCTATAAATTTGACTTTATAATGACTAGTAATCAACTTCACTATAATGGAATGGCTAAATAATACTGCCCACAATTGCTTGTTTGGAGTGTCGCTTGCGACCATTGTACCTGACTAGTAATTATCGCAACTACAACGGAATGGCTGAATAAAAGTACCAACAACTGCTGGGTTTTGGGATTATCTCATGCTATCTGTATCTGATTAGTAATTGTTGCAACTACAACGGAAGGATTAACTAAAAGTGCCCACTGCTTATTTTATCAGGATGATTATCTATACCTGACTAGTAATTGCTGCAACGATAACTGAAATAAATAAAACTGCCAACTGTGTGAGTTCCTCGGTTGACTTCCTCGTTTGGTCTCGAGGGGAAACACCAGGATGGGTTTGTTTGGTGTTAGCTTCAGGTTGGATCCGGATAGGTCATTCTTATCCCTCTCTGATAACCGCCAGTTGTATCGAGTCTCTATAGGTTGTTTAGTGCATGCTGCCGCTGCCGCTTAGTCCACCATACCTATGTAGGCGAGGACCGCCGAATTCTAGTCTCGCCGTGTACTGGCCTCAGTACTGACGCTCCTCTTTTCCTTTGCCCTTTGTCGGCACCCCCTTTGTTTAAGCAGGTTTTGAGATCGACGTCGTTAGCAGGGTTACCCTTCCGGCTTGGCCTGGGCAGGGTTATGGACGCCATTGGTTATTCTTCAGGGCTCTTAGCCCCATTTTCATCTTGTCCGTAGCTGGACGCTCTATCATTTTCAAGGTGATTTGGATCTTTGTATATTATATCTGTAACACCCTCAGAATCAGACCTATGCAAGTTTTAGCAAAACTCGCCAAACCCGCATAGAAACGATTCAAAGGTGCCCACCAGGCACTTTCGTGCGGGTGGAAAACGAAGTAATAACATTACACAATAGTCCTCGATGGGACCCACAGAACAGATATATATACAGCAGCGACTCAATGAGTCAAGAATACAGATATAATATACAAAGATCCAAATCACCTTGAAAACGATAGAGCGTCCAGCTACGGACAAGATGCAAATGGGGCTAAGAGCCCTGAAGAATAACCAATGGCGTCCATAACCCTGCCCAGGCCAAGCCGGAAGGGTAACCCTGCTAACGACGTCGATCTCAAAACCTGCTTAAACAAAAGGGGTGCCGACAAAGGGCAAAGGAAAAGAGGAGCGTCAGTACTGAGGCCAGTACACGGCGAGACTAGAATTCGGCGGTCCTCGCCTACAAAGGTATGGTGGACTGAAGCGGCAGCGGCAGCATGCACTAAACAACCTATAGAGACTCGATACAACTCGCGACTATCAGAGAGGGGAAGAAAGACCTATTCGGATCCAACCTGAAGCTAACACCAAACAAACCCATCCTGGCGTTTCCCCCTCGATACCAAACGAGGAAGTCAACCGAGGAACTCACACAGTTGGCAGTTTTATTTATTCAGTTATCGTTGCAGAAATTACTAGTCAGGTATATATAATCATCTTGATAAAGTAAGCAGTGGGCAATTTTAGTTAACCATTCCGTTATAGTGAAGCTGATTACTAGTCATTATAAAGTCAAATTTATAGCAATAAACCTTAGTTATGCTTGTCTATGGTCGAGATACTGTGCTCCAAGTCGTCCATAACCGCGGACACGGCTTTCAGAAAGTTTTACCCGGCCGGGGTGCACCAATAGCAACACACACTCGATCAACCTCGGAAAAACCAAATCAAAACCCAACGAGGCTTTCACGACAAAGCAATCACAGGATTCAGAAATATTTCAGGGGGCCACCCCATTGAGTAGACCCGCAACGAAGTAAGCAAGCTCCGAGACGGACTCAAGGTTTGGGTAGACGGCTGTGAACGACTGGGAACCCAAAACTGGGCTTGTCGACACCGCGGAATCGTGTCCCGCTCCTAAACAGTACAGTGTGCTATCCATCGCACAATCGTAAATAAAGCAGTATCATGGCATAAGTACAGGATCGTAAATAAAACCTCAAACTAGTTTGTGGTCCCAAGAAATAAGACTGAATCAAGCTCTGGCTCAGGGGGGTCCCATATACCTCCCGGATGTGGATAGCGCGATAAATCAAGGAACAGGTATCAAGTACTCGGGGTCCTACGGGACACAAGTGGGCGTTCGGAAACCAAATATTATCTATCACCCACCGATGCCTCTGCTTACTTCAATTTTAGTTGTTAAACAGGAATTAAAGTGAACGATAAGTAAAACTATGATCATATCCAACATCAACATGCGGCAATACATCAACAACTATGGCACTTGACGACACGCAACAGCGCTTGAGCAAGCGACTACGGCGCGCAAGTCCAACTATCTACCAAACAACAGGTAATAGGATGTGTCCAAGGCAATATATGGCTGCAAGGGATATCACGGGTACGAAAACTAGAGCATCGCAACACAGATAACAAAGATCAACAGGAGAGAAATAAATACTATAAAAGTAAGATAGGTAGAAAGGGGGAGATGCTCGCCTGAAAACATTGTCGAAGGTTCAACCGAAGATCGGGGCGAAGCTCACATCAACTCAACGGCCTTATCCGCGAAGAAGCAAAACACTAGAAGAAACACCGGATGCAATATTCAATACAACGGCAGAAGATCGGCATGATGCATGTATGATGTATGGCATGGCAAAGGTGTGATGCAATTAGGCCATATTAAGCGGAACCGGGGTTCCGACAGATAATTAAATGGTTCATATTTGTTTAGCTACCCCGCAATTTAAATGTTGTTTAACAAGGCAGAATATATCACCGGTTCGCTACACAAGTTTAAATGAGGCCAATATACGAATGGATTTGCCCGCATAAGGGCCCCATATTTAATTGTTAGGTGAATCGGCATAAGGCCCCCAAACCACATGATTATGCATGCAAGTATGGCAATTACTATGCAACAAGTTGTTATATATGATAAAATAGGTTTTCGGGAAGGGGTTCACACATTAGGGTCCGGCGAACTTGGGGTTCCGGGGTCCGGGGTCGGTCTCAGGGTTCAGGGTTCGACGGAGGCGTTCTCGGACTCCGGGATCGGGGCCTTTGATCCGACCTTCAGGTCTTGGGAGAAGATCTTGAGGGTCCCTGGCACAACATCGAACCGATGTAGATGTTGGTGACGAACTTGTCGGGCTCGAGTGGCTTGTAGCAATCCTTTGCCGAGTACGCACGCTAGCATATATACACCAAACGGGCGGAACCAAACGAGGGCGCCACGGCCAGCGCATGCCAGAGCCAGGAAGAGGCGCCTGCAGGCTCGCATGGCCGAAGGGCGAGCAAGGCGGACGCGGCCACGGACGGAGGCGGGACCAAGCTTGGCGGCGGGGACGCGGCACAGGGGAGACCTAGGAGGACGGGTGGCCGCGGAGGGAGGTGACCGGCGGCCGGCGCACGAGGGCGGAACGACCGGCGGCTGCTGGGCGGAGGCGGCCCGAAACGGGGCGCGGAGGGCGTCCGCGGCGAGAGGCGGTCGGCGCTCGAGGCAGAGGAGGGCAGAGAGAGGTGGCCGCCGATGCGGGGGGGGGGGGGGAAGGCGCGGAGCGGCGGTGGCCGGAGCGGAAGAGAGCATGGCGGGCGCGGCGGAGCTCCGGGCGGCGCGGTCTCGAGCGGGGACGCGGGCAGAGGAAGAAGGGGGAGGAACCGACGGAGGCGGGCTGGCGAGGGGGTGCGGCGGCGGTGACGGAAGCCAGAGAGGAGGGCGGCTGGCTCGCAGGGAGAGAGAGGGCCGGAGGTGGAAGAAGGGGAGGAAGGAGAGACGTGGGGCGCGGGGCTGGTGGGGGCGGGTCCCTCGGTGGGGCCGGGGTTGACCGCGTGGGTGCTGGGGCAGGCGGTTGAGTGGGAGTGGACCGGTCCAGGTGGAGAGAGGGAGGTGAGAGAGAGTGGCCAAGGGGTGATGTGGCGGCGTGTGAGTGGGTGAGGGAGAGGGAGGAGGTGAGGTGGCAAACTGCTATTGGGTGGGGTGAGGTGGAGGGAGGGTGTGGGTAGAGTTTTAGGTCGTTTAGGATTATGGGTGGGACTGGTGGGTTGGACCGATTTGAAAAATGGGGGTGGTCGTTCGGGTTGATACGGCCCGTTCGACTGCCCCCGCTAAAATAAATAAATATTTTATTTAATTCCAACAAGCCTTTTGCAAACTAATAGCAGGCGAAGTAAAATATTTCGGCGACCCGGTTTTGATATTTGAATAAAGATGGGGCGTTTTAGAAAACAAAACGGGCGTTGCGAAAATAGTTTTTGACAAACAACATATGATGATGACGATGCAATGCACAAATACAACGCGATTTTCTAGTAGTGGTTTTGCGGGATGCCACATTATCCGGCCATGGGGACGGATTATCCGGCCCAATTTTTGGAAAATGGCTAAGGACTTGAGGCATGGCTCCTAGTAATGGGGGCGGATTTTCTGGTCCTTCGGGGGCGGATTATCCGCCCCAAATATCCGCCCCTATACTGAGAGTCGCGCCGCGAAGTCCTTAGCCATTTTTTTTGGCCCGGGGAACCCGGAATATCCGGGGGGGGGGATTATCCGGCCTGGAAGGTCCCAAACGGTCATATTTTGTTGGGGAGGGGTATAAATAGACCCCTTCTTCCTCCTTAGGCCAGCTGCTTGCATTCACTCTCTCCTCCATTGTTTTGACCTTCAAGAGCTTGCAAATACTCTCAATCCCTCCCATATTTCTTGAATCTTTTGGGGGTATTTGAAAGGGGAGATCTAGATCTACAACTCCACCAATCCATATCTCCTCTATGTGAGGGGAACATATTGGGATCTAGATCTTGGGGTTTCTTTTGTGGATTTCCTCGTGTGTTCTTCCTCTATTATTCTCCCACTAGATTTTGTAGCTTTTGTGGAATTTGGGAGAGAAGGACTTGAGCACTTCCTGTGTTCTTGCCATTGCATTTGGTGCATCGGTTTGAGTTCTCCTCGGAGGATTTAGTGAGTTAACGTTGAGAAGCTTTTTACTCTTGGGTTCTTGGAACCCTAGACGTTTTGTTGGTGTTACAGGTTGTGGCCTTGGTGGCGTTTGTTGGGAGCCTATGATTAAGTTGTGGAGAAGTGCCCCAACCTTGTGAGAGGTTCCGGTTGCCACCGACAAGTGCACTGATAGTGGAAGTGTGGATCGATCCCGTTGGGGTGAGATTCACCAGAGAATAAGGGAGGCCTTTTGTGGCGTAGGTGGTTTGATACCACCCCCTCTCCAACGAGATGTACTCTCTTTATGGGAGGAACTCGGTAATAAATCATCGTCTCCGCGTGCCTCAGTTATCTCTATACCCGAGCTATTTACTTATGCACTTTACTTTGTGATATCCTTCGTGCTTGAATTATTATATCTAGCTATCACATAGTTGCTTGTTTTGCTTAGCATAAGTTGTTGGTGCACATAGGTGAACCGTAGTTTATATAGGTTTTGTGCTTGACAAAGTAAACGCTAGTTTTATTCGGCCTTTGTTAAGCCCATCTTGTAAAACAAGAGAAACTTCAAAACTTTCAGTTCATAGAGAGGTGTTTCAGTACCATGAAAACTTCTACAACCATATTTTCCTCTCTCATAATAATTTTTAGTAGCCTCATGAATAAACTCAACAATATAACTATCACATAAAGCATGCTTTTCATGACCTACAAACACATAATTTTTATCAAGCTCAAAAATAGTGGGATTAAAACCTTCAAATCCACTTTTAACAATTTTATAACCAGATGACTGGTCATTCTCAAGAGGTATGGGGTTCCAAGATAAAGTCAAGACCTCTCCAATCTCATTTTTAATAGTAGTACTATTAATATTATCAACCAATATAGGACCATCATCTAGAGCTTTATCATAAACATTTTCTAAGCAAAACTCTTTATTACCATGCATTTCGAAGTCAGGCACAAATAAAGGATTATATAGATAAAAGGAGCATACTTATTATCACAAGTTTTACTCATAGTAGATATTTCAAAAGGACCCACATGAGCATAACATTCATCCTCCTTTGGTAAGCATGGGGGACAATCAAATAATGTAAGGGATGAAGAGTTACTCTCATTAGAAGGTAGGCATTGGTAGATCCATTCTTCCTTCTTTGTTCATCACTCTCCTCCTCTTTTTCATCTAATGAGCTTTCAGATTCAGCAATTTCTTCTTCCATAAGCTCCTGCAAGGCAGTAGTCTCTTCCATTTGTGGAAAGTATCTATTAATATATTCAAGAATTTAGCCATTTTATTTCTTGTAATTATCAAAGCAAAATTTAAGTATATCATAAACCTCATATTCATAAGGTGAATCATCAGTATTTTCAAGCAAACTAGCAAGTTCAAATGCATGCTTCCAAGCAATAAATTCTTCAATTTGTTCCACATCATAAAAGTCATAATTTTATTTAACATAAGAAGATATGGTAACATTATCATTATACTCACATTGAAAGGGGTGGTGTTTATTCCTCCTACAACAACAAGATTTATCAAAGCAATAAGTAACATTATAAGTAGAGCACACATTTCTAGCAATGGTATTCAATTTATCAATTTGTTCCCATAAGTGTTTCCCTTTTTGTGACGAACGGTGTTCCTCATAATAATATTTTTGTTCTTCCGTGAACCCACCTTGCCAATAAGATCTAGTTTAAAAGAAACCAGCCATTGATAGAAAGCATGACAAAGCAAGGCAATAACAGACCAAAAAACTATAGTAGGAACTATTTTTTGTGTGTTTTTGAGCAAAACAGGTGAAACTAATTTATTTTGTATTTTTGAAAGAAAGAAAGAACCAAGCAAAAGGAACTAAGCAAAACAAAAACAAAGTAAAGAGAAAGGTTGTGAAGGACTCCCCTTGTGAAGCTGTCCTTACTCCCCGTCAACAGCGCCAGAAAAAGTCTTGATGAGCTCAGATCACTATAGAGCTTCGTTGGAAAACCCCAAGAGGAAGGTGTGATGAGCACAACAGTAAGTTTTACCTCAGCTATGAAACCAAGGTTATCGAACCAGTAGGAGGAAGGAAACAATTTCCAAGGTGTTGCCAACAACTTGGAATCCTGCACAACACAAACTCAAGACTTTGCCCCAACTTAAAGTGAGGTTGTCAATATCACTGGTTTGCTGAAAACAAAGGATTAAATGTATAATGTGGAAGGTAATGGTTGCTTGTATAGAATAAATGGTAACAGTAGATGATGTATCAATGGTAAAGATTGGACCGAGGTCCACAGTTCACTAGAGGTGTTCTCCTTAAGAAAGATAACATAACATGCTGGGTAAACAAATTACACCGGAGCAATTGACGGGAACTGAGCAAGGCATAACAATGCAAATACTAGACATTCATGATCCTATGACATTTGATTGGACATTACAACAATATACATAGACCGCCATCCAACTGCATCTATGACTAGTAATCCACCTTTAGGTTATCATCCGAACCCCCTCCAGTATTAAGTTGCAAGCAACGGATAACTGCATTAAGCAATGTGTGTAAAGTAAACAATACAATTGTTCCATGAACAAAAGATTGTTGTTTTCTCCCTAGTGGCAACAACACATCTACAACCTTAGAGATTTGTGTCACTTCCCCAGATTCAATAGAGGCATGAACCCACTATCGAGCATAAATACTCCCTCTTGGAGTCACTAGCATCTACTTGGCCAAGATAGCTACTAGAAACAGAGAGCATGCAAGATCTCAAACAACACTGTCGGGGGATCACCCCCGGGTAGGCTAACCGGACAAGATACAAGGACAAGGCAACTGCCAGCCGGCTAGCCCAGCCGGACGTAAAAACCCAAAGATAGATCAGAAAGAAGGCAAAATGAAGAGCAAGCTAGCAAACCAGTCAGCCGGATAAGAAGCATTCCCAAAGGACCCTAGCCTACTGGATCATGCCAGCCGGATAGGGCAAGACGAGTCGAGAACGAGCCGACAGATCCATCGTCCAGATAAAGCAGCAAAGGGCAGACGCTTAGCCGGATGGGTCCAAACACCTGGTCAAGACAGAGTAGCTGGCTAGGGCAACCTAGCCGGACCTTCAAGGCAGACAGATGATGTAGGACACAGTATCCCGCAGCTCTGGCAGGCAGAAGGACAGACGCAGAGGCACCGACACAGGAGGAGACGGCCCATACCCATGTCAGACGAGAATAGGGGTCGCCGCCCGTGTCTGCCGGGGTGGACTCCACTGTTTCCGTGCCAACTGGGGGCGGCTGTCACTGTTTCTGTGCCGCCGGGGGGCGCAGCACTGTACCAGACGTCAGAGAGGCAGAACACTAGGTTGTAACAGTCGGCCGGGCTTGCCTGTGGGACCCGCCAGTCGGCAATGTCTTTGCCCATGCCGCCTCGGCCTATATAAGGGGCGGCAGGGGCATCATAGCAAGGGTTGGTTTCTCATTCTCTTCTAGCTAGGACAGATACAGCTCAAGGAGCCCTTGTAGTTCATCGTGTTCATCTAGATAGTCAGATCGGCAGGAGTAGGGGTGTTACCTCACCACGAGGGCCCCGAACTTGGGTACTTCTTGTGTCCCCGATGCTTGATTGTGCCCAATCCCGCCCGCGGACGCCGTCGCTAGCTTCCCTACTCGCTCCCGCACCACGAACTAGCCTGCTCAGGCACTGCCGTTTCCATAACAATGACAGTTGGCGCCCACCATGGGGCAAATATGGCGGCGACCGGAGTGACATTCCGCACGGGACCCCATACTTTGTCCGGCGAGCGCGTGGCTTCCGGCCTCGTGCTCACACTGGGAAAATTCGACTACATCATCGACAACGTAGTTTCCTGGCAGGCGGCTCTGTCCTGATGTTCGGCGACCTGCCCGTCTCCATCGCCATCGTGCCGGAGAGCTTCCCTCGGGAGATCGTCTCCATCGCCGAGACGCTGCCCGCAACCGGCAGTGCGCCCCGCTGCGTGGAGGTGATGATGGTCGGCTCCAGTCATGGCCGTCGTCCCCCTCTCGAGCGCGATGGCGACGCAGCCTGCCCATCCACTCCTCGGCATGGGAAGGGCGTGGTGGAAGAAGTCATTGAGGAGCTCCTCAAGCCGGTTGATCTCGGAGAGAACCCAGAAGAGGCGGCGGCCAATATCGAGGCGGCGCGAGAGCGCTTGCTTCAGCAGGCTCAGGGATTGGCCTCTACCAAGTACCAAATGGAGAGCAACATCCGCGAGTATCACCGCGCCCATGGACTCACCCCGGCTAGGCTCCGTGTAGCGTCGTGGAGGAGAGCTGGGCGCCTGCTTCGAGCAAGATGTCGAGCCGGGTCCCCACACATACTTCCCACTGCCCGTGTATGACACCGCGGTCAAGAATGTCCGGGCAGCGCGAGCTGTCGCGGAGGATTTACCTCACCTGGAGGGAGAGGACAAGATGCGGCAATTCCACCGGATGCAGCACCTATTGCACGTGGCTGACGAGCAGGCCAAGGCCACCCGGATCGCATTAGAGGCAGGAGACGGATCCAGAGGGAACCATGCGGGTGGAAGCAGCCGGGGAGGTCCTCGCCAGATTGAGTACTCCGTGTCTCTAGGCCAGCACCCCCACGCTCCAAGCGTCGCTAGTCTGGCAGCAGCCAACCCCGTGGAGACCAAGGCACCACGAGCCATCCACCTCCGGCTAGCCAGAACCACCCGCCACCCCCTCCCCCATCCCGCCTCGCTGGCCGGGTGGGAGCGCCCAATCCGGTTGAGCCGGATGCGTGCGACCGTATCGACCTCCTGACGCAAGCTCGCCTCACGGAGGAGGAAGACGCAATCGGACCAGTGTGCTTCAGGCCGCGCATCCGGATGGAGCCGTTCCCCGACAAGTTCTCCCTGCCACAGGACACCCCCAAGTACGACAACAGCATGAAGTCGGAAGACTGGCTAACCGACTACGTCATAGCAGTCGGAATCGACCACGGCAACAAGCACGTGGCGGTTCGCTACATCCTCCTCATGTTGACCGGTTCGTCGAGAACGTGGCTCAACAGCCTCACGCCCAACAGCATCAACGCCTGGCCTGACTTTGAGAAGGTCTTCATCCGGAACACCTGAAAGAACATGTTGGGCCCCCATGTGTGGTTTTGGTAATTAATGACAATCTTTATGGACTAATGTGTGTATTAAGTTATACTTGTAGGATTTGTCCATTGGCATCACTTGGAGCATGTGTTGGCTTCAAGGTCGATGAAATGCAAAGAAGATATGTTGGGCAAGCTCAATATGTGAGGTCGATGATGAAGAATTAAGGAGGGCGTTCCATCTTGAGAAGGGCAAGATCGTCTACATCGAGCTCAAGTGGAATGCTCAAAGCAAAGGTATAATCGTGATAGGTTTTCTCTTTTTCCGGTCTCTTGTTGTGTGTAGGAGACCGGGTTTAGGATAGATAACCGTACTATCAAGAGGGGCTCTCGAATGAGTAACTCGATCACATCGTTCGGAGAGAGCTCAAACCTTTGCATACTTGCATCATCATATTTGGTTGTTATTTGGTCTTATCCATGTGATGATTTAGAGCTTGTGGTAATCTCCATAACAAGCTCTTGTTCATCTAAATCGGATCTCCCATTTGTATCTTGTTGCGATTTTGATTTATGCGGCTTTTCGGTTTCTCACCAAGTGAGGTATATCACTTTATTCTACTTGATACTTTCTCACTTGGTGATAATCAATATTTCCACTTTTTATTAGGAAGCCCTTGTCGCCCTCTATCCAACGCAATTTGAATCGGGTCAATCGGAGCTTCCAGTCAAAAGTTATTGCTGTTTGAATATTTGCCTGTTAGGCTGTTTTCTGGGCCAAGCGGTAGTACCGCCCGGGCCTAAAAACGGCCCGATTTTTTTCTGCCTCGCTAGGTATATTTTTGCGGTAGTACCGGCCGGCCCGGTAGTACCGTCCGGGTGGGCCGGTACTACCGGCCGGCCCAGTTTTTCTTGTCTAAATTCGCCCAGACCCAGACCCAGTTTATTTGGCGCAGTTTATTTTCCAGATCCAGATCTGCTGCCTGCGTTGACCTAGCGCCACGCGCCTGCCGCCCGCTGCCGCTCGCTCGCTCTTCACTCGCGCCGGCCGCGCTCGCCCGCTCGCGTGGTGGGCCGCTGCCGCTGGGCCCGCTGTCGCTCGCTCGCGTGCGCTCGTGTGCGAGCACTGCCGCTCGCTCAGCTGCATGCGCGCTTGCTTGGCCAGCTGCTGCCAGCCGCCGCATTGCTGCTGCGCGCGCGCATGTCGCCTGGCTGCTGCTGCCTCTGCGCTGCCTAGCTGGCCCACGCGGGCCCCGCTGGCTCCCGCTTGCGCACGCTCGCTGCAGCTGCTGCCCGCGCGTTGACTGCTGCTGGCTGCTGGCTGCATGCTGGCTGCACTGCACGCCTGGGCCCGCTGCTGCCGCATGCGCTGCCAGCTGCATGCGACGCTGCTCTGCTTTTTCCTCTTCCTGGCTCTGGCTAGTTCGCGTTTGCCTGACCCGATTTGATTTATTCGGTCCGGTAGTACCCGTCGCATCCGGTACTACCGTTCCATCTAGAAAAATTGCCCCAACGGGCAGAATCAGCCCCTCTCTTTAAATAGCTTTGCCCCATTTTTATTTAGTGTGACTTCTTCCTCCTTTTCTTGCTCAAGCTTTGCCCTCATTTGCTTTACTCCTTAAGCTTGATTTCTACACACCCCTCCATTGATTCTTGCATATATTTGAGGGGTTGTTGGAGGAGATCTAGCCCCACGTTTTGACCTAACCGATTCATCTTTTTGTGAGTGCATCTTTGGGGATCTAGATTTTGGGGGATTTTGTGTCTCTCTTTGATTTCTCCTCTCTTGTTCCCCCAATAGCTTTGGTAGCTTTGTTGGAACTTGAGAGTGAGGGATTTGAGCATCTTTGTGGTGTTCTTGCCATTTGCATTTGTTGCATCGGTTTGGGTTCTCCTCAGAGGATTTGGTTTGAATTGCTCATTGGAGCTTGTCCCTCTTGGGTTCTTGGAACCCTAGACGGTTTTGTGGCCTTGGTGGCATTGTAGCCTTGGTGGCATTTGTTGGGAGCCTCCAATTAAGTTGTGGAGTTGTGCCCCAACGTTGTGCGAGGTTTCGGTTGCCACCGACAAGTGCACCGATAGTGGAAGCATGGATCAATCCCATTGGGGTGAGATTCACCGGAGTATAAGAGAGGCCTTTTGTGGCGTTGGTGGTTTGATACCACCCCCTCTCCAAACGAGACGTACTCCATGTTGGGAGGAACTCGGTAAAATATCGGTGTCCCCGCGTGCCTCGGTTATCTCTATACCCGAGATCTTTACTTATGCAATTTACATTGTGATAGCCTTCGTGCTTGAAGTAATATATATCTTGCTATCACTTTGTTGCTTGTGTTGCTTAGCATAAGTTGTTGGTGCACATAGGTAAACCTTAGTTGTTTCTAGGTTGTGCTTTACAAAGTAAACACTAGTTTTATTCCGCATTTGTTGAGCCACTCTAGGAAAAGTTTTAATCGCCTATTCACCCCCCTCTAGGCGACATCCGTATCCTTTCAACACCAATGCCACCTACAAGCGCCCGGGTAGACCCCGTAATCTTTATCTGTGCGTCCAGGGAGACCGCGAGTCAGATTGCGAGTATCTCGCCAGCTGGACCGAGCTGCGCAACTCCTGCGAAGGAGTGGTGGAGCAGTAGGCAATCAGTTTCTTCATCGAGGGGTGCTGAGAAGGCACGATGCCGCGCCACCGGCTGCTGTGCAACGAGCCCAAAACCATGGAGGAGATCATGACCATCGCGGACCAGTATGCCACCGTGGACGCAACAATGAAGAAGCCCCTCCGGGTGAACGCGGAAGGTCGGCTAGTTCAAAGCGAGACGGCTCGAGAGAAGCATGCCGGACAAGGTGGAGACGTCAGATCGTCCAGGCGGCCCAGCGGTGACAGCCGCTACCAGGGCAAGCGTCTGGTTGAGCAGAACCCCCGCTACCACCAGAGGCAAGTCAAACGCGTTGCAAGGCGCGCCAGCTAGAAATGACAAGAGGCAGAAGAACGCCTTCACCTTCGAGCAAATGTTTGATGGGTCGTGCAAGTACCATAGCAGTGCCTTCAAACCGGCTACGCACACTACTCGGCAGTGCAGCTGGACCCGGCCGATCAAGGAGCAGGCTGGATTGCCTCCTCTCCCCCAACCCCTCCCGGTGGACCCCTGTAACACCCACGGAATCGGCCCTATGCAAGTTTTAGCGATTCCTGCTAAACCCGCATAGAAACGATTCAAAGGTTCCCGCCAAGCACTTTCATGTGGGTGGAAAATGAAGTAATATTATTACACATTAGTCCACGATAGAACCCACAGAACATATATATACAACAACGACTCCATGAGTCAAGAATAAAGATATACAGTACAAAGATCCAAATCACCTTGAAAACGATACAACATCCGACTACGAACAAGATGAAAATGGGGCTAAGAGCCCGGAAGAATAACCAATGACGTCCATAACCCTGCCCAGGCCAAGCCGGAAGGGTAACCCTGCTAATGACGGCGATCTCAAAACCTGCTTAAACAAAAGGGGTGCCGACAAAGGGCAAAGGAAAAAGAGAGCGGTCAGTACTGAGGCCAGTACACGGCGATACTAGAATTCGGCGGTCCTCGCCTACATAGGTATGGTGGACTGAAGCGGCAGCGCAACATGCACTAAACAACCTATAGAGTCTCAATACAACTGGCGGCTATCAGATAGGGATAAGAAAGACCTATTCGGATCCAACCTGAAACTATCTGTAGCACCCCGATAAAACCACTACTAGAAAATCGCTGTTGTTTATATTTTGTGCATCATCATGACATCAACATGCATATTTTTGCCTAAAACTATTTTGCTAAAAGCCCTATTTTGTTTTCTACAAATACCCCTTCTCTAATTCAAATATAAAACCATGTTCCTCTCGGATCCTTACTTTTGCCTAAGACATATTTTTAAATGTTTTGTTTTAAATAAAAGAAAAGAAGATAAATAATATAAATATTTTGTTAGGGGGGAGGCAGTCCATCCGATCGGGCCCGAAGGCCCAACCAGACAGACCACCTACTACCCCATATATAAAACCCTAGACATCTTCCTGCCTAACCCTAGTCTTCACATCCCCACCCCGCCGCCTACTCCCTTCCTCCAGCCGCCAACCACCCCGGCCACGCACACGGCACACCACAGTACACACACGCACACAACACCACGCGACACCGACACATGCCACCACCACACAGTGCACGCAACGCGCCCACCCCGGCCCCGCTCCTGGCCCACCCCGCACGCGACCGAACCGCCCAGGTCACCCACCCCTTCCTCGCGATATTCCTCTCCCCATCGCTCTCCTCGCCGCCGCTGGCCCAGACGCGCGCCCCGCTCCGCCTCTCCATCGCCTGAGTCCCTCCCAGGCAAGCCGCATGCGCAGCGCCTCTCCACCTGTAGAGGCCGCTCGCCCCGCCGCCAGGAGCGAGCTCCTTCCGCCTCGCCTTACCTCAGTCGCCGCCGCCGCCTGGCTCGCCACCGACTCCGCGCCTCCGGAGTTTCCCTGACGACCTCGCCGCGCCTTCCCGTGGCCGTCACCGCCCCGCGTAGCTCCTCCGTCGCCACCAAGCTTCGCCCCCGCCATCATCGAAGCCACCATCATCTCCACGTGCATCGCCCGCGCCTCCCTGTCGAGTTCCTCTCTGCTCGCCTGTCCGCCCGATGTCCTCTTCCCCACCGAGCCCTTGCACCCCTCCGGCCGCCGCTGCACCTCGCGAACCCCCGCCGGCCACAGCTTCTGCCATCGCCTCGGCTGCCCTCTGCGACCCTGCAGCGCTGCCGCTTGCGTTCTTGCTATGAGCCTTGCCCCTGTGTCGCCTCCGTCCAGCACTGCGTGCCCCGTTTAGCCCTGTTAATGCAACCATAGTGCCTGGACTGCTGTTGGGTAAATGTTGTTGCTATTGCAAGGTTGGCTATTTTGTCTAGCTTTTGGAGCCTGACGATGTATCTGATCGGTTCTCGTCCAGTGTGATGTTGCTCAGGTCCTCCACGAAGAAGATCTGGTTTAGTTAAAGCCCAGTCCAGATAACCCAAGGCGGCACTAGATGATTGTATGGTACCTATAAGATCTACCACTCGGATGAAGACATGAACACGGAGACCGATCCATCGGAACGCCAAGTGCTCCTTCCCGGAGTCCAAAGTTCTGACGACCGATCCCGAACCCTCAGCGAACCCCAAGATCATCGATCCACCATGTGTGACCCCAAATCCGAGCTCCTATTTTATTAAATGATATATACACTTGTTGCATATAAAATTGTCATGCTTGCATACATATTGTCATGTGGTTTGGGGGATTTTAGACGATTCATCTAATAATTAAATATAGAGACCATATGCAGGCGAATCTAGTCCAATATTGGTCCCATTTAAATTTGTGCATCGAACCGGTGATATAATTTTGCCTTGTTAAGACATCATTTAAAATGCGGGGTATCTAAACAACTCGATCCACCTAATAAATTGTCGGGGCTCCGGTTCCGCTTAATATGACCTAATTATATCGCACCTTTGCCATGTCATACAGCATACATGCATCATGCCCGATCTTCTGCCGTAGTATTAAATAGTGCATCCGGTGTTTTCTCTAGTGCTTTGCTTCTTCACGGATTAGGCCGATGAGTTGATGCGAGTGTCGACCCGATCTTCGGATGAATCTTCGGCAATGTTTTTCAGGCGAGCATTCTCCCCCTTTCTACCTATCTTACTTTTATAGTATTTATTCCCTCCTGTTGATCTATTGCTATCTGTGTTGCGATGCTCTAGTTTTCGTACCCGTGATATCCCGTGCAGCCTTATATTGCCTTGGACACATCCTATTACCTGTTGTTTGGTAGATAGTTGGACTTGCGTGTCGTAGTCGCTTGCTCAAGTGCTGTTGCGTATCGTCCAGTACCACAGTTGTTGGAGTATTGCCGAATGTTTAATGTTGAAGATGATCATGGCTTTAATTATCGTTTAATAACTAAAATTGAAGTAGGTAAATGCAGAGGCACCGGTGGGTAATAGACAATATTTGGTTTTTAACCGCTCACTGGTGTCCCGTAGGACCCCGAGTTCTTGACACCTGTTCCGAGATCGAGCGCGCTAACCACAGGTGGGGTGTGTGGGCACCCCCATCGATTAGTACCTGATTTCAAAGTACTGTACCGGGGGCCACAAAGTAGTTTGGGGCTTTATTACTACCATGTACTTATGCCATGTTTTACTGCTTTATTTACGATTGCGCGTGGAGCGTATGTACTGTTTAGGTAAGTGGAATGTTTCCGCGGTATCGACAAGCCCAGTCACACTTTCGGGTTCCCAGTCGTTTACAGCCATTGACACAAACCCTGGGTCCGTCTCGGAGACCGGCCGACTTCGTTACGGGTAGCTTAGTGGGGTGGCCCCCCATGTGCTTACTTTGGGTCTGGGAAACGTCGTGTCCGAAACCCCGTCGACATACCGTTGGGTGTATGTTTTGTGATCTTGTACCTACCTGATCTGACAACAAGGGTGTAGGTGCGTGTGGAAACTTTGGTGCACCCCTGCAGGGTTAAATCTTTTCGAGAAGCCGTGTCCGCGGTTATGGACGACTTGGAGCACAGTTCTCGATCATAGACAACTATAACTAAAGTTTACTGTTATAAGTTGGCTTGTATCTGATATGACTAGTAATCAGCTTCACTACAACGGAATGGCTAAATAAAAGTACCAACAACTGCTGGGTTTGGGATATCTCATGCTTATTGTATCTGAATAGTAAGTGTTGCAACTACAACGGAATGGTTAGCTAAAACTGCCCACAGCTTATTATATCAGGATGACTATCTATATCTGACTAGTAATTGCTGCAACGATAACCGAATAAATAAAACTGCCAACAGTGTGTTCCTCGGCTGACTTCCTCGTTTGGTCTCGAGGGGGAAATACCAGGATGGGTATGCTTGGTGGTAGAATCAGGATGGTTTCGAATAGGTCTTTCTTATCTCTCTCTGATAGCCGACCGTTGTATCGAGTCTCTATAGGTTGTTTAGTGCATGCTGCCGCTGCCGCTTCAGTCCACCATACCTATGTATGCGAGGACCGCCGAATTCTAGTCTCGCCGTGTACTGGCCTCAGTACTGACCGCTCTCTTTTTCCTTTGCCCTTTGTCGGCACCCCTTTTTTTTAAGCAGGTTTTGAGATCGACGTCGTTATCAGGGTTACCCTTCCGGCTTGGCCTGGGCAGGGTTATGGACGCCATTGGTTATTCTTCAGGGCTCTTAGCTCAATTTGCATCTTGTCCGTACTCGGACGCTGTATCGTTTTCCAGGTGATTTGGATCTTTGTATTGTATATCTGTATTCTTGACTCATTGAGTCGTTGTTGTATATATATGTTTTGTGGGTTCCATCGAGGACTATTGTGTAATGATATTACTTCGTTTTCCACCCGCACGCAAGTGCCTGGTGGGCACCTTTGAATCGTTTCTATGCGGGTTTGGCGGGAAGCGCTAAAACTTGCATAGGGCCGATTCTGAGGGTGTTACAGAGTGGTATCAGAGCTCAGCAGTTGCGATACCCCACTGGTCCAGCCTATAGGATAACCTAGCTAACGGCCGATGTAGAGTGTCAAAACTATTTTTCAAAATCGGTTGGATAGATCTGATTAGGTCTGCTTTTACTCCTCACCCCTCTGCTATTCTCCTCTTACCTCTACGTGTTTTGAACCCGCTCTCTTATCTTTTCTTCGAGTCCAGGTATTCTCGTGGTTGGGTTTCCGTCGTACCTTCAGGGCTTCACTTCTTTTCCCTTGTAACGGTGTTGCTACATCCGGCCCTCACGCTATTTGACGAATCTTCTTCTGTGTATCTTTTTGTGGACCAAAAAGTCACTAAAATTTTTCTTTGTATCTTTCGGTGTTTTTTTATGAGACGACTTCATCTGCATCAGGTCCGATGAAGAACCTGCATCACTCCTTTGTTTCCGAATATCATTTGTTAAGATCTTCAATCTAAATCTCGAGGATAGTTGCAAATTCTTCTATTCATGTACAGAGTAATGCTTTGAGTGCGGGATGGAGTCGCGACCATACCACTACTCTCATCATTCGCTTTTGTACCTTGAATGGCGGATCAAGCAATTTTACTCCTTCCACAGAAGTTAGAGGTGGCCTTATCTTTTGATACCCCTATCTTCGTCTTTGTTTCTCTGGAGTGTTCTCTCGACGAACGAGAACAACGAGCCCTTGTTGGTGGTGACGCCGATTTCAAGATGAAGGAGGAACGCTTGCTAGTGGTGTCGCGCGGGTCTACATGAAGCGAGAAGATTCAGACCGTCGGCCTTCTTCCTTGAACCATGAGGCGGATCTCGAGGGCGAGATCCATTGTTGGTGGTGTCGAATTGTAGCACCCCGATAAAACCACTACTAGAAAATCACTGTTGTTTATATTTTGTGCATCATCATGACATCAGCATGCATCTTTTTTCCTAAAACTATTTTGCTAAAAGCCCTATTTTGTTTTCTACAAATACCCCTTCTCTAATTCAAATATAAAACCATGTTCCTCTCGGATCCTTACTTTTGCCTAAGACATATTTTTAAATGTTTTGTTTTAAATAAAAGAAAAGAAGATAAATAATATAAATATTTTGTTAGGTGGGAGGCAGTCCATCCGGTCGGGCCCGAAGGCCCAACCAGACAGACCACCTACTACCCCATATATAAAACCCTAGACATCTTCCTGCCTAACCCTAGTCTTCACACCCCTACCCCGCCGCCTACTCCCTTCCTCCAGCCGCCAACCACCCCGGCCACGCACACGGCACACCACAGTACACACACGCACACAACACCACGCGACACCGACACATGCCACCACCACACAGTGCACGCAACGCACCCACCCCGACCCCGCTCCTGGCCCACCCCGCACGCGACCGAACCGCCCAGGTCACCCACCCCTTCCTCGCGATATTCCTCTCCCCATCGCTCTCCTCGCCGCCGCTGGCCCAGACGCGCGCCCCGCTCCGCCTCTCCACTGCCTGAGTCCCTCCCCGGCAAGCCGCATGCGCAACGCCTCTCCACCTGTAGAGGCCGCTCGCCCCGCCGCCAGGAGCGAGCTCCTTCCGCCTCGCCTTACCTCAGTCGCCGCCGCCGCCTGGCTCGCCACTGACTCCGCGCCTCCGGCGTTTCCCTGACGACCTCGCCGCGCCTTCCCGTGGTTGTCACCGCCCCGCGTAGCTCCTCCGTCGCCCCCAAGCTTCGCCCCCGCCATCGTCGAAGCCACCATCGTCTCCACGTGCATCGCCCGCGCCTCCCTGTCGAGTTCCTCTCTGCTCGCCTGTCCGCCCGATGTCCTCTTCCCCATCGAGCCCTTGCACCCCTCCGGCCGCCGCTGCACCTCGCGAACCCCCGCCGGCCATAGCTTCTGCCGTCGCCTCGGCTGCCCTCTGCGACCCTGCAGCGCTGCCGCTTGCGTTCTTGCTGTGAGCCTTGCCCCTGTGTCGCCTCCGTCCAGCACTGCGTGCCCCGTTTAGCCCTGTTAATGCAACCATAGTGCCTGGACTGCTGTTGGGTAAATGTTGTTGCTATTGCAAGGTTGGCTATTTTGTCTAGCTTTTGGAGCCTGACGATGTATCTGATCGGTTCTCGTCCAGTGTGATGTTGCTCAGGTCCTCCACGAAGAAGATCTGGTTTAGTTAAAGCCCAGTCCAGATAACCCAAGGCGGCACTAGATGATTGTATGGTACCTATAAGATCTACCACTCAGACGAAGACATGAACACGGAGACCGATCCATCGGAACGCCAAGTGCTCCTTCCCGGAGTCCAAAGTTCTGACGACCGATCCCAAACCCTCGGCGAACCCCAAGATCATCGATCCACCATGTGTGACCCCAAATCCGAGCTCCTATTTTATTAAATGATATATACACTTGTTGCATATAAAATTGTCATGCTTGCATACATATTGTCATGTGGTTTGGGGGATTTTAGACGATTCATCTAATAATTAAATATAGAGACCATATGCAGGCGAATCTAGTCCAATATTGGTCCCATTTAAATTTGTGCATCGAACCGGTGATATAATTTTGCCTTGTTAAGACATCATTTAAAATGCGGGGTATCTAAACAACTCGATCCACCTAATAAATTGTCAGGGCTCTGGTTCCGCTTAATATGACCTAATTATATCGCACCTTTGCCATGTCATACAGCATACATGCATCATGCCCGATCTTCTGCCGTAGTATTAAATAGTGCATCCGGTGTTTTCTCTAGTGCTTTGCTTCTTCACGGATTAGGCCGATGAGTTGATGCGAGTGTTGACCCGATCTTCGGATGAATCTTCGGCAATGTTTTTCAGGCGAGCATTCTCCCCCTTTCTACCTATCTTACTTTTATAGTATTTATTCCCTCCTGTTGATCTATTGCTATCTGTGTTGCGATGCTCTAGTTTTCGTACCCGTGATATCCCGTGCAGCCTTATATTGCCTTGGACACATCCTATTACCTGTTATTTGGTAGATAGTTGGACTTGCGTGTCGTAGTCGCTTGCTCAAGTGCTGTTGCGTGTCGTCCAGTACCACAGTTGTTGGAGTATTGCCGAATGTTTAATGTTGGAGATGATCATGGCTTTAATTATCGTTTAATAACTAAAATTGAAGTAGGTAAATGCAGAGGCACCGGTGGGTAATAGACAATATTTGGTTTTTAACCGCTCACTGGTGTCCCGTAGGACCCCGAGTTCTTGACACCTGTTCCGAGATCGAGCGCGCTAACCACAGGTGGGGTGTGTGGGCACCCCCATCGATTAGTACCTGATTTCAAAGTACTGTACCGGGGGCCACAAAGTAGTTTGGGGCTTTATTACTACCATGTACTTATGCCATGTTTTACTGCTTTATTTACGATTGCGCGTGGAGCGTCTGTACTGTTTAGGTAAGTGGAATGTTTCCGCGGTATCGACAAGCCCAGTCACACTTTCGGGTTCTCAGTCGTTTACAGCCATTGACACAAACCCTGGGTCCGTCTCGGAGACCGGCAGACTTCGTTACGGGTAGCTTAGTGGGGTGGCCCCCCATGTGCTTACTTTGGGTCTGGGAAACGTCGTGTCCGAAACCCCGTTGACATACCGTTGGGTGTATGTTTTGTGATCTTGTACCTACCTGATCTGACAACAAGGGTGTAGGTGCGTGTGGAAAATTTGGTGCACCCCTGCAGGGTTAAATCTTTTCGAGAAGCCGTGTCCGCGGTTATGGACGACTTGGAGTACAGTTCTCGATCATAGACAACTATAACTAAAGTTTACTGTTATAAGTTGGCTTGTATCTGATATGACTAGTAATCAGCTTCACTACAACGGAATGGCTAAATAAAAGTACCAACAACTGCTGGGTTTGGGATATCTCATGCTTATTGTATCTGAATAGTAAGTGTTGCAACTACAACGGAATGGTTAGCTAAAACTGCCCACAACTTATTATATCAGGATGACTATCTATATCTGACTAGTAATTGCTGCAACGATAACCGAATAAATAAAACTGCCAACGGTGTGTTCCTCGGCTGACTTCCTCGTTTTGTCTCGAGGGGGAAATACCAGGATGGGTATGCTTGGTGGTAGAATCAGGATGGTTTCGAATAGGTCTTTCTATCTCTCTCTGATAGCCGACAGTTGTATCGAGTCTCTATAGGTTGTTTAGTGCATGCTGCCGCTGCCGCTTCAGTCCACCATACCTATGTATGCGAGGACCGCCAAATTCTAGTCTCGCCGTGTACTGGCCTCAGTACTGACCGCTCTCTTTTTCCTTTGCCCTTTGTCGGCACCCCTTTTTGTTTAAGCAGGTTTTGAGATCGACGTCGTTAGCAGGGTTACCCTTCCGGCTTGGCCTGGGCAGGGTTATGGACACCATTGGTTATTCTTCAGGGCTCTTAGCTCAATTTGCATCTTGTCCGTACTCGGACGCTGTATCGTTTTCCAGGTGATTTGGATCTTTGTATTGTATATCTGTATTCTTGACTCATTGAGTCGTTGTTGTATATATATGTTTTGTGGGTTCCATCGAGGACTATTGTGTAATGATATTACTTCGTTTTCCACCCGCACACAAGTGCCTGGTGGGCACCTTTGAATCGTTTCTATGCGGGTTTGGCGGGAAGCGCTAAAACTTGCATAGGGCCGATTCTGAGGGTGTTACACTATCACCAAGCATACCCATCCTGGTATTTCCCCCTCGAGACCAAACGAGGAAGTCAACCGAGGAACTCACATAGTTGGCAGTTTTATTCATTCCGTTATAGTTGCGGCAATTACTAGTCAGATATAGATAGCTGGGATCATCTTGATATAATAAGCAGTGGGCAGTTTTAATTAACCATTCCGTTGTAGTTGTAGTACTTACTAGTCAGATACATATAGCATGAGGCATCCTAAAACCCAGCAGTTGTTGGTACTTTTATTTAGCCATTCCGTTGTAGTGAAGCTGATTACTAGTCATTATAAAGTCAAATTTATAGCACTACTTTAGTTATAGTTGTCTATGATCGAGATACTGTGCTCCAAGTCGTCCATAACCGCGGACACGGCTTTCAGAAAGTTTTACCCTGTAGGGGGCACAAATAGCAACACATGCACGATCAACCTCGGAAAAAACCAAATGAAAACCCAACGAGGCATCACGACAGAGCAATTGCAAGATTCATATAATATTTCAGGGGGCCACCCCACTAAGCTACCCGCGACGAAGTTGGCCGGCTCCGAGACGGACCCAGAGGTTTGTGTTGACGGCTGTAAACGACTGGGAACCCGAAAGTGTGACTGGGCTTGTCGATACCGCATAAACGTATCACAATTCCTAAACAGTACATGCGCTCCACGCGCAATCGTAAATAAAGTAGTAAAGCATGGCATAAGTACATGAAAGTAATAAATCCCCAAACTAGTTTGTGGCCCCAAGAAATAATATATGACTCAAGCTCTGGCTAGGGGGATTCATGGTCCCACATGCGGATAGTGCGAATATTCAAAGAACAGGTATCAATTACTCGGGGTCCTACGGGACACAAGTGGATGGTTAAAAAACAAATAAAATCTATTGCCCACCTGTGCCTCTGCATTATTTACCTACTTCAATTTTAGTTATTAAACGGATATTAAAGCCATGATCATCTCCAACATTAAACATGCGGCATTACTCCAACGACTGTGGAAGATCGACAACGCGACACATCACCTACGCAAGCAAAAACGACTCGCAAGGCCGACTATCTACCAACCAACAGGTAATAGGATGTGGCCATGGCAATATAAGGGCTGCAGGGAAGTATAACGGGGTACGAAATCTATAGCATCGCAACACAGATAGCAATAGATCAACAAGAGGAAATAAAGACTATAAATGTAAAATAGGTAGAAAGGGGAAGAATGCTCGCCTGGAAAACATTGCCGAAGGTTCATCCGAAGATCGTGTCGACTCTCGCATCAACTCATTGACCTAATCCGTGAAGAAGCAAAGCACTAGAAGAAACACCGGATGCACTATTTAATACTACGACAAAAGATCGGGCATGATGCATGTATGATGTATGGCATGGCAAGGATGCGATGCAATTAGGAAATATTAAGCGGAACCAGGGTCCCGACAATTAATTAGGTGGTTTATGTTGTTTAAGATACCCCGAAATTTAGATGTTATATTAACAAGGCAAAATATATCACCGGTTCGATGCACAAATTTAAATGGGACCAATATTAGACTAGATTCGTCCACATATGGTCTCCATATTTAATTATGAGGTGAACTAGCATAAGTCCCCCAAACCACACTATTTGTATGCGAGTATGAATGATTTTGTGCAACAAGTATTTATGTCATATATTACAAAAATACGGGTTTCAGGAAAAAGGGGTCACACTTTAGGGTTTGGTGATCTTGGGCTCCGAGGGGTTCGACGGGTTCGGGCTCGGCCATCGGACTCCGGGAACGGGTCTGCGGATCCGTGATCGGGGGTCTTCAGATGCCGGGAACAAGCTTCGGAATCCGTGAGGCGAACTTGGCGCTCAATGTCCGTGAGGGAGTCCTTGGAGTCCGGGATGGAGATCTTGTCGGTGATCATTCGAATGGCTCCAGGAGGTAGACATTACACGAATGACTTGGCGAGAACTGGGGACATCAGGCCAATGACGACGTCACCAAAACGCCAACTCGGGTTGGGTAATTGAATACAGACCCCAGCGACAAGCTTGGGAAGGCCCTAGCGGTGGATGCGGTTTGGGTTGTGGCTGGAGAAGGGCCCACGGTGGTGGACGCAGGGTCACCGACGGGCGCACGCAGGGGAAGTCGACACAACAGCAGAGACGAGGCCGAGGGTCAGAACCAAACAGGGGCGCGAGGCCGAGCTTTATCTACGGCGATGGAGGAAGGATCCGCGGGGAGGAGGCGGCGGAGGTCGTTTGCGGCGAGCGGAACGTGGCGGCGTGCGGCCCATGGAGAGGTGGCAGTGGCGCTGCTGCCCGAGGGAAGCTGTCAACACCCGAATTTTTAATCCCAGATGCCTGTTATGCCATACATCGCAATCCCAGGATTACCATTTTTGCGAGACATAACAGAATTGGATACCACAGTACATCATCCATTACAAACCATACATAAGGTCTTACACAAATAAGGATCTCATGATCCAGTTCTTAATACAACTCAAGCAGTGGAAATACGTAATAATAAAGGTAGCGTAGGCGAAGCTCCATCTTCGGGGTCACAGGCAATGCTGACGATGGGAGATGATCCTAGTTGTCGTGACCTTCCTAGGGTCCTTCGTCCTGGTACTCCTCTTCATATTCTGGCAATGGGAATAGCCAGGGACAAAGCCATGAGTACTCTTTAAGTACTCGCAAACTAGTACTAACAAGTGAAGGGTTTTTTTTGTAATAGGATACTAAGCTCTAGGGTTGTTTTGCAAAAAGCCAGATTTACCTCTACTAAGTTCAGAAGCAAGAAAAGCTAGTTGAAATTTTATAACACCTAAGTGGGAACTTGTATTTCATATCACAACTCTGTTGTGGTCAAGTCAAAATCTCAATTCATTTCACAAGTCATTTTGAAAACATCTGACGGAGGAACAGTATGGCCACTCCAACTGTCCATAACCGCGGATGCGGCTATTCGAATAGTTTGACACTCTGCAGAGATTGTACACTTTCACCACAACATTACCTTTCAATTACACGCCCTAGTATAGGCACCTCTCCTATGAGTCTGGCCTCCCAACCATGACCAACTGTCATCTTGGGTACTGCACATGTGGACAATCTTCACAAGGTAGCCTCAGCTCAGACCTTGGCCGTGAGGGAACACATACTAAGGTATATAAGTTTCCAGTCAAGTCCTACCCAAATTTTCGGGTATTGTGGTTGTACGGTAAGATTGGAATGATATCGCATCTAGACAACCATCAGTTTTATAAAGGGCTAAGGCTCATGCCTTAACATTTTCGTCATCCAAATCATCTGGTGTTCGGAAACACATGTCAAAACATCTCAGTAGAATGACTCATCATTCTCAGGTTTTCATAACCATTTTCCACCAAGTATTCCCATCTAAAGTTGATCAAGTTTTATGCTTAGCACTAGCATCTACAAGTGGGAGTGAGTACTAATGAGGGGTGGTAAACAAGTGGAGTTTAAATAAGTTCAATCTCATGCCTTAGGATGACATCAAGATTATCTAGCTTAGGCCAAATTTAATGCTCTTTATGCAACCTTCAATTATCTTTCTAGTATCTACAATTTACTTAAGTAAACTCTAATAGAAAGCTTTGATAAAGAAATAAAGTATAAAGCTTGCAAGTAAAACTGGGATGGGGTATCATCAAATGTGTCTAACCCATCATGCTTAGTGCATTGCATAGGTTATCTACCTTTCATAATTGCAAGTGTTAGCTTTCTCAATCAACTAGTAGTATTAGGCTTGCATCAGTATTAGTATAAGCTTGCCTTGTGCAGAGCAGTGGTTGAAGTTCTCCTTGGCTTCTTCTTCGTAGTATCCTCCTTCCTCACACACGAGGTACACAATCACCAAACAATACTTAAGTACTTTCAATCATCACACAAAGGGGTTCTATAGATGATCTAGCATCATCACTAACATTACCAGATTAAAGCATTTGTCTTATTTTATTTTATTTTTAGAAAAGTAATTTCTACTCATTGAAAAACTACTTAAGATTTAATATTCTCCAACTCAAACATGGGATCATGTTGACACATGTCATCACCAAATATGTAAGTAAACTCATATATTTTTATATATTCTGAAAGGTATGATCAATTATGATTTTTGAGAATTGGAATCAACTCAAAAGCTATTATGGTTTAAATTTGAAAAATGTTTGAATGCAGAAAAGCTTCTGACTTGTTATTTTTACCAGGGTTGATCTACAGATCCAAATGATTGAATCAAACGGGCTTGGATTAAGCATTTCAATACATTTCTACCAAAATTGGTTTCATGAAATTTGGTTCACTGAATTGAGCTGGGTTGATTTTTGAAACTAGGTACAGAACTGAGTTTGAATATAAATAGAAAAAGCTAAATTCAAATGCTTGGGCTGCGCGGGAAAGGTTAATGGGCCGGCCCAGTGTTACTCCGCAGCGCGGGGCGCAACTGACAGGGGGGGTCTACTGGTCAGTGGCTCATTAAACACGAAGCGATACAGGGCGATGTGGTGCGTTGGATTAGAATGAAGATGGACGGCTGAGGGTCATCATCGACGATGAACAGGTCACCGGCGAGCTCGAACCCTAGCGGCTCAGTGGGGGTGCATAGGGGGCATACCGGGGCTCCAGTGACGACGGCGAGGCGGGAAAACGGCAAAGTTGACGACGGTGAACTCAGGGGTGGTCGCGGCAGCTCCGGGGGTGGACGAAATCAACGGCTCCTTTCTTCTCCAGAGGCGGCCTGCTCCGACGCAATTCCGGCGAGCTGCTGCTCCTCGTGCTCCAGCTAAGGGGTGGAAAGATCAGTGAAGTGAGGGGAGTGAGATGGTGTGAAGAAATCGAGCGGGGGCCGTCTCCTTTTATAGGCTCGACGGCGAGACCGAGAGGGATGGGCAGACGATGGTGGCGACACGGCTACGGGCGGCTAGAGGCATGGCCGAGGTTGGCGATCGACGGGCGGTCTCCTGGCGATGCTCTAAGGTTTAAATGCGCGTGTAGGGGCGGTGGCAAATGGTCGGGAACGTGCGGTGCTCTGCGCGGCAGAGGCGGCGTCTTCGACGGCGAGCGGTGGCTACGGGGTACGGGCGGTGAAACGAGCATGTCTGGTGGTCTCCTGGGACGGTGGGGTGCATGCTGGCGGGCAGCGAGGGCTCGAGGTGGTCGGGTTGCGTGGGAACGGCGCGTGCTTTGCGGTGCGCGTCGGCATGGTCGACAGCGGCGTGGGCGCGGCGTTCCTGGCGGTTCTGGTCATTGTCTTCGAGCTAGGGCTGGTCGAGAGGGGGCGGTGAGGCATGGGCTACCTCCCAGACAAGGTTGGCATGGGTAGTTCTTCTCCTAGCGTGCTGTCCACACTGGGGTGACATGGGTGCTCTCGGCCTGCTCACCATTGATGGCATTGGCAAGCTCACAGTGGTGCTAGAGGTTAGTTAAGGTTGCTAGATGATCTACTAAGGCTAGTTGTAACCAGAGAGGGGACAAGGTTGGCCAAAACACTGCTCAACATAGTGTTTTTGATTTTGTTGATTTGAATCTGCAACCTGTTTGATGAAATGGCCGCATGAACTTAAGTTTTGAATTTTGAAAAGATTTTTGGTGGGTGTGCTAGGCATGTGTTGAGGGTTCTGTGGATGCTTGTTTGAGTGGTTTTTGAAATAGTGGGATCTTCCCATGTGAAATAAATTCAATTTTAAACTGTCATTTAAACTAAGCATTTAAATGTTTTTGGATGATCACAAAGTGGGCCTTGGTACCTTATTATGAGTACTATCAAGGGGTGAAAAGATCCATACATGTTTCTGTTAAGTTCTGAAAGTTAGAGATAGCCAAAGTAGGCATGGGAGTTAATTTGGCGAAAGTGACCATTCACTTAATTTGTTTGTTTTGACTTGTTTGTCTTTGGGAAAAGTTTGGGGATTGTTTAGATGATATTTATTTCACCTAAGAATCATTTTACAAGCAAAGAAACACAGAACCATTGCAATTCAAAAGAATCCAAATTTTAATGCACACACATATGAATGATTTCATCTTTTTAATTGGAAAGTTTTTGTTAACCCTAATTTTGATGATTAGAATTTGATGATCCAAGTTTAGTATTTTTGGGATGTTACAAACCTTCCCCCCTTAAACAAAATCTCGTCCCGAGATTTGAAAAAGGACGAAAAAGATTATCTAGGATTTGAAGAGATCGGGAAACTCCGTCCTGATGTGATATTCGCGCTCCCAAGTAGGTTCCTCTTCTGTGTGGCTGCTCCACTGAATCTTGAGAAACTTGATGCTCCGGGTTCTGGTAGTTCTGAAGGCTTCTTCGAAAATACGGATGGGTACTTCGGGATAGTTCAGGTCATCGTTGATTTCTATGGTCCGGTGATCAATATTCTTGAACACTTCCGTCTTCTCCGAAACTTCGAGGCACTTGCGAAGTAATGAGATATGGAACACATTGTGCACGACTGACATCTCTTCGGGTAGTTCCAATTGATACGACACTTCTCCTCGACGGTTCAAAATCTTGAAGGGGCCTATATATCTGGGGGCTAACTTTCCTTTCAGTTGGAAACGCTGCATTCCCTTCAATGGCGACACTTTCAGATACACAAAATCTCCTATGTTGAAGGCGAGGTCTCGACGTCTCTTGTCGGCGTAACTCTTCTGTCTGGACTGGGCGGTCTTGAGGTGCTCATGAATCTTGTGAACCTTCTCTTCTGCTTCTCGTAGGATATCGGGTCCGAAAATTTGACTCTCTTCTACTTCCGACCAGTTCAACGGGGTGCGACACTTCCTTCCATACATGAATTCAAATGGGGCCATTTGCAAACTGGCTTGATAACTATTGTTGTACAAAAAATCTGCAAATGGCAGACAGTCTTCCCACTTAGATCCATATTCTAACACACATGCTCTCAGCATATCTTCGAGTATTTGATTTACTCGCTCCGTTTGTCCATCGGTGTTAGGGTGATAAGAGGTGATGAAATCTAGTCGGGTTCCTAAACCTTCTTGGACTTTCTTCCAGAATCTCGAGGTAAACTGAGTTCCTCGATCCGATATGATGTTCTTGGGGACTCCATGCAAACTGATGATTCTAGCGATGTATAACTCCGCTAGCTTCGAATTCTAATATGTGATCTTGACGGTTAAGAAATGGGCGACTTTGGACAATCTGTCCACTATGACCCAGATAGAGTCATTTCCCCTACTAGAAGTAGGCAATCCGGTGATAAAGTCCATTCCGACGGAATCCCATTTCCATTCCGGAATCTGCAATGGTTGCAACAATCCTGCGGGTCTTTGATGTCCCGCCTTGACTCTCTGACATATATCACACTTGGCGATATAGCTTCCGATTTCTCACTTCATCTTATGCCACTAGAATTGCTCCTTCAAATCTTGATACATCTTCGTTCCTCCGGGGTGGATAGAATAAAGAGTATCATGAGCTTCCTTCAGAATAACTTCTTTCAACTCAGAATCTACTGGTACACAAAGGTGTCCTTTGTACCACAGAACTCCTTCTTCGTCTTCCTTGAATCAGGGTACTTTGCCTGTACCGATACGACGCTTGATTCCGTCGATACTAGCATTTCCTTTCTGCGCCTCTTTGATCTGGCTGATCAAAGTGGGTTGAAGTTCTATGCTAGCCAAAAATCCTTCACTCACTAATTCCATTCTAAAATCTTCCATCTCCTTGTGCAAACTTGGTTGCTCCTTCAAAATCATGGAGTTCAAGCGGCACGGCAATCTGCTAAGGGCATCCACTACCACGTTGGCTTTACCAGGGTGATAGTGAATGTCCAGATCGTAATCCTTGATTAGCTCAATCCATCTTCTTTGTCTCATATTCAGCTCCTTCTGAGTGAATATATACTTCAGACTCTTGTGATCCGAATAGATCTCACAACGGTTTCCCATCAGGTAATGCCTCCATGTCTTCAGGGCTAGAACTACGGCTGCGAGTTCGAGGTCATGGGTTGGGTAATTTTGCTCATGTTGTTTCAGTTTTCGAGATAGATAAGATATAACTTTGCCTTCTTGCATTAGCACATATCCGAGAGCGATCTTGGATGTGTCACAATACACGTCAAAGGGCTTTGTGATATCTAGCATGATTAAGATTGGGGCTGAAATCAATCTCCTCTTGAGTTCTTGAAAACCCGCTTCACATTTGTCCGTCCATTCAAACTTCTTGTCCTTCTTCAGCAATTGGGTCATGGGTCTGGAGATACTCGAAAATCCTTCTACGAACTTGCGGTAATATCCCGCCAATCCGAGAAATGCACGAACTTGGGTTTGAGTGGTTGGGGCTTGCCAATCTTCGACATATTTTACTTTGGCAGGGTCAACGGCAATTCCTCCGGCTGATACATTGTGACCGAGGAATCCTACTTCATGTAACCAGAATTCACATTTGCTAAACTTGGCATACAACTGATGCTCTCTAAGGGTTCCAATAATGGTCCTTAGGTGTAGCTCATGTTCTTCTTCTGATTTGGAATAAACCAGAATGTCATCGATGAAAACAACGACAAACTTATCCAGGAAGTCCATAAAAATCTCACTCATGAGATTCATGAAATAAGCGGGGGCATTGGTTAATCCAAAAGACATAACGGTATACTCGTATAATCCATATCTGGTGGTAAAGGCAGTCTTTGGAATATCCTCTACACGAATCTTGAGTTGATGATAGCCTGTTCTAAGATCAATCTTAGAAAACACTTTGGCACCGGTCAACTGATCAAACAAATCTGCTATCTTGGGCAATGGGTATTTGTTCTTGATAGTGACGTCATTCAACTTCCGATAATCCGTACACAAACGGTGACCTCCATCCTTATTGTCCACAAACAAAACAGGTGATCTCCATGGTGACGCACTTGGTTGAATCAATCCAATTTCCAGCATGGCATCCAGTTGCTTCTTTAGTTCTGCTAGTTCAGACGGGTTCTTCTATATGGTCTCTGGGCTATGGGTCCTGTTCCGGGGATTAGTTCAATGATAAACTCGATATCCCGATCTGGGGGCATACCGGGAAAAACATCGGGGTATTCACAGACTATCCGGACTTGGTCAATGGTAGGTTGGGCTATACTCTTGTTGCACTTGAATTGACGAGGTAAGGTTTTAGATACATGCTCGACTGATATTCCGGCTGTACTGGTCATGGTTATGGCTTTCTTGGCACAGTCAATTAATCCTTTATGTTTGGACATCCAATCCATTCGTAGTACTACTTCCAAACCTTTAGTTCAGAGTACTATCATATTAGCATAAAAATCTATTCCATGGATTCGGATAGGGACGTCTTTGAAAATTTGCCTAGCTTTGGTGGTTGAACCGGGGATTTGAACAATCATAACATGCTTCAATTTGGTTGGTTGAATCTTACTAGTGCATGCAAATTCTTCGGTGACAAATGAGTGCAATGCACCAGAATCAAAAAACACTCTAGCAAGTACTGAATTAACAGAAAACATACCCAGCACGACGTCTGGCGCTTCCTGAGCTTCTTCAGCATGCATGAGAAAAAAGACAGCCGTTGCGGTTGAGCGAGTTCCCTGGGGCAAACCTTCTTCCTGGCTGAACACGACGCTGCTGCTGAGCTGGGGCATTTGCATTGGGGGCTGAGGCATTCTTCTTGGGGCACTCATTGGAGCAGTGACCCTTATTTCCACAGTCATAACAAGTCACTTGCGACTTGTCCTTTACTGCAACAGGCACAACATTGCTTCCAGTCCTCGGGGCAGTGTTGGTGTTGGCGGCAGTATTGTTGTTGTTGAACTTGGGTGGGGCACGGTTGAAATTGTTAGAGTTGCCAAGGTTGTTGTGATTTCCTCCGGGCCTCGGGTTTCCACGGTTGGGATAGGTCTGACGGTTCATTGGGGGTCTGTTGGTTCTCGGGGCAAATCCTGGAGATGGGTTAGGGCGATACTTTGGGGTCTGATGGGTTCTTGGCTGATGCATCATGCGACGCTTGCGGTTCTCATTGGCTTGGTTGATCTTTCCTTCCATCTGGATGGCAGAGTCGACAAGGGCTTCAATATCAGCAAAGGGGATATTGACCAACACAGTCTGCATCTCATCATGCAGACCATTCAAGAATCTCTCCTTCTTCTTGGCTTCCGTGTCGATCTCATCCGGGGCATACCTAGCTAATGACAAGAATTTGTCACGGTATTCCACTACGGTCATCCGTCCTTGCTTCAGTTCTCTGAACTCATCTCTCATTCTCTTGATCAAACCCGGTGGCACATGGGTTCTGCTGAACTTGACCTTGAATTCCTCCCAGGTCATCATCTGTCCTCCGGTCATTGCACGAACGCTGTTCCACCATGCTCTTGCATCTCCGGTTAGATAGTGGGTGGCGAACAGAACTTTATCTTTGGCTTCCACTCCGGCGACTTCTAGTTTATTTTCCATGGTTTGCAGCCAATCATCGGCGTCTAGGGGCTCTTCCGATTTAGTGAAAACAGGTGGGTTGGTGTTCTGGAAATTCTTGAGCTTAGATCCATGGTTGTCCTGATTTCCCTGGCCTTGATTGTTGTGGGCTACCTGGGCTATCTACTAAAGGGTGGCTAGGTTGGCTTGACGTTCAGCTCTTTCATCTTCGCGGTCAGAAACCAACATTTGCAGGATCTGCAACATCAGGTCCGGGGATGAACCACTTCCTCCGCGTGGCATCTGAAGATTGAGATAGATCATGAGAAAAGAGGGAAATTTCTAAGGTTTAGGGACTTTGAAAAGTTTTTAAAGTTTGACTCAGATTTTCTAGCAACTTGCTTTTCATTCATTCATTCATAGCACACGATACAAACACACACCACAAAACAAGAAAAACAGATGGTTTTAAGAACCATTCTGGAAAATACGATACAGTGGGACCGAATACAACTCACTACGCTAGTGCTCAAGTGCTACTACTCCTCGGAGTCGGTGTAGTCATCATCCTCATCATCCTCATCGTCATTGATGAAGGCGAAATCATCCTCATCGGTGAAGAAGTCCATAGCCTGATCCTCCAGAAAATCATCATCATCGCTGAGATAGGAGTAGGGGTCTCCACGAAGATCTTCTCCGGCATTCTCCCTTTCCTCCAACTGCATGTCTCTCTCGTGGATGGTCTCCTCCAAATCCGAGATACGGTGGCGAAGACGGGAAATGATGCGCTCCTTTTTGTCGAGCTGACGGCGGCGAGACTTGCGATCCTTTGCTAGCATGGCGATGGTCTGATCCTTCGTCTTGATGATGGCGGACTTGTGGTTGGAGTAGTCATGGCAATTATCCAATTCCTGCTGACGATCGTACATCATGAAGCTAAGGTGGTCCAACTGAGTCTTCAGCTCGTGGTGGTATGGGGATTCCAGTGGCTGTCCCATAGCATCACGCCTTGGACAAAACTCAAAGCGGGTACCATTGATCTGGTTGATACTCTGCCCACACAAACGGGCAAGAGCTTCCTGCATGGCCCTGGCAAGTCCATCGAGCCAGTTTTTTTCTCTTAAGGTGAACTGAATTCCCTCGGCAGTGGTAGGTACAATCTTTCCTCGGAGACTTGCAACAATTATCCACTGCAGATCTTCTCCTCCTTGATCATTGAGCTGAGCTCCGAAGAACTCAGGGTGCGGATGCTCTAGAAGTTCCGAAAGCTGGTCCAAATCCAGCTCAAAGATAATGTCTCCTCCATTCCCCAACTAATAAAACTTGTTGTACTTCACGTCCATCTATAAGAATATAGGATGAGTAAGTTAGTAGAGTGATCAAGTGTGTCAAATTTTATGTATTTTGCAAGAGGTTTTGAGGAACATGAATTTTTATGAAAGAATCAAGGTGATAAGAATGGGAATAAGTTTTTGTAAATATTTGCTTCCTTTGGTTTTGAAACTAAGTTTTTGATTCAAATGTCCAGTCTAACTAGGGTCTCCTATGGTCAGGATGGCTCTGATACCAACTTCTCAACACCCGGATTTTTAATCCCAGATGCCTGTTATGCCATACATCGCAATCCCAGGATTACCATTTTTGTGAGACATAATAGAATTGGATACCACAGTACATCATCCATTACAAACCATACATAAGGTCTTACACAAATAAGGATCTCATGATCCAGTTCTTAATACAACTCAAGCAGCGGAAATACGTAATAATAAAGGTAGCATAGGTGAAGCTCCATCTTCGGGGTCACAGGCAATGCTGACGATGGGAGATGATCCTAGTTGTCGTAACCTTCCTGGGGTCCTTCGTCCTGGTACTCCTCTTCATAGTCTGGCCATGGGAATAGCCAGGGACAAAGCCATGAGTACTCTTTAAGTACTCACAAACTAATACTAACAAGTGAAGGGGGTTTTTGTAATAGGATACTAAGCTCTAGGGTTATTTTGCAAAAATCCAGATTTACCTCTACTAAGTTCAGAAGCAAGAAAAGCTAGTTGAAATTTTATAACACCTAAGTGGGAACTTGTATTTCATATCACAACTCTGTTGTGGTCAAGTCAAAATCTCAATTCATTTCACAAGTCATTTTGAAAACATCTGACGGGGGAACAGTATGGACACTCCAACTGTCCATAACCGCAGACGCGGCTATTCGAATAGTTTGACACTCTACAGAGATTGTACACTTTCACCACAACATTCGATACATCCGTCAGGAACAAATCCTAAATTCACCATACTCAGTATGCGGATAATCAATCCTAACCTTTCAATTACACGCCCTATTATAGGCACCTCTCCTGTGAGTTTGGCCTCCCAACCATGACCAACTGTCATCTTGGTTACTGCACATGTGGACAATCTTCACAAGGTAGCCTCAGCTCAGACCTTGGCCGTGAGGGAACACATACTAAGGTATATAAGTTTCCAGTCAAACCCTACCCAAATTTTCGGGTATTGTGGTTGTACGGTAAGATTGGAATGATATCGCATCTAGACAACCATCAGTTTTATAAAGGGCTAAGGCTCATTCCTTAACATTTTCGTCATCCAAATCATCTGGTGTTCGGAAACACATGTCAAAACATCTCAGTAGAATGACTCATCATTCTCAGGTTTTCATAACCATTTTCCACCAAGTATTCCCATCTAAAGTTGATCAAGTTTTATGCTTAGCACTAGCATCTACAAGTGGGAGTGAGTACTAATGAGGGGTGGTAAACAAGTGGAGTTTAACTAAGTTCAATCTCATGACTTAGGATGACATCAAGATTATCTAGCTTAGGCCAAATTTAATGCTCTTTATGCAACCTTCAATTATCTTTCTAGTATCTACAATTTACTTAAGTAAACTCTAATAGAAAGCTTTGATAAAGAAATAAAGTATAAAGCTTGCAAGTAAAACTAGGATGGGGTATCATCAAATGTGTCTAACCCAGCATGCTTAGTGCATTGCATAGGTTATCTAACTTTCATAATTGCAAGTGTTAGCTTGCTCAATCAACTAGTAGTATTAGGCTTGCATCAGTATCAGTATAAGCTTGCCTTGTGCAGAGCAGTGGTTGAAGTTCTCCTCGGCTTCTTCTTCGTAGTATCCTCCTTCCTCCTCGTATCCTTGGTCGGTACTAGCGTCTATAAATAAATACGAGGTACACAATCACCAAACAATACTTAACTACTTTCAATCATCACACAAAGGGGTTCTATAGATGATCTAGCATCATCACTAACATTACCAGATTAAAGCATTTGTCTTATTTTATTTTATTTTATTTTTAGAAAAGTAATTTCTACTCATTGAAAAACTACTTAAGAATTAATATTCTCCAACTCAAACATGGGATCATGTTGACACGTGTCATCACCACATATTTGAGTACATGAGAATGTGATTTAAAGTGGTGTCACAATTTAATAAGGTTTAACCTTTTTTATTTTATATCATTAAAGTGGCTAGAAATGCCTATGTGGCATTCTTTTATTACTTGAACCTTATTTCTATAAGTAAACCCATATATTTTTATATATTCTGAAAGGTATGATCAATTATGATTTTTGAGAATTGGAATCAACTCAAAAGCTATTATGGTTTAAATTTGAAAAATGTTTGAATGCAGAAAAGCTTCTGACTTGTTATTTTTACCAGGGTTGATCTATAGATCCAAATGATTTGAATCCAACGGTCTTGGATTAAGCATTTCAATATCTTTTTAACAAAATTGGTTTCATGAAATTTGGTTCACTGAATCGAGGTGGGTTCATTTTTGAAACTAGTTACAGAACTGAGTTTGAATATAAATAGAAAAAGCTAAATTCAAATGCTTGGGATGCGCGGGAAAGGTTAATGGGCCGGCCCAGTGTCACTCCGCAGCGCGGGGCGCAACTGAGAGGGGGGGGGTCTACTGGTCAGTTGCTCATTAAACGCAAAGCGGTACGGGGCGATGTGGTGCGTTGGATTAGAATGAAGATCGACGGCCGAGGGTCATCGTCGATGATGAACAGGTCAGCGGCGAGCTCGAACCCTAGAGGCTCAGTGGGGGGGTGCATAGGGGGCATACCGGGGCTCCAGTGACGACGGCGAGGCGGGCAAATGACGAAGTCGACGACGGCGAACTCAGGGGTGGTCGCGGCAACTCTGGGGGTGGACGAAATCAACGTCTCCTTTCTTCTCGAGAGGCGGCCTGCTCCGGTGCAATTCCGGCGAGCTGCTGCTCCTCGTGCTCCGGCTAAGGGGTGGAAAGATTAGTGAAGTGAGGGGAGTGAGACGGTGTGAATAAATCGAGCGGGGGTCGTCTCCTTTTATAGGCTCGATGGCGAGACCGAGAGGGATGGGCAGATGACGGTGGCGACACGGCTACGGGCGGCTAGAGGCATGGCCGAGGTTGGCGATCGACGGGCGGTCTCTTGGTGATGCTCTAAGGTTTAAATGCTCGTGTAAGGGCGGTGGAAAATGGTCGGGAACGTGCGGTGCTCTGCGCGGCAGAGGCGGCGTCTTCGACAGCGAGCGATGGCTACGGGGTACGGGCGGTGAAACGAGCATGTCTGGTGGTCTCCTGGGACGGTGGGGTGCATGCTGGCGGGCGGCGAGGGCTCGAGGTGGTCGGGTTGCGTGGGAACGGCACGTGCTCTGCGGTGCGCGTCGGCATGGTCGACAGTGGCGCGGGCGCGGCATTCCTGGCGGTTCTGGTCGTTGTATTCGAGCTAGGGCTGGTCAAGAGGGGGCGCACTACAAGGAATCTAGCTATATATGACCCTCCATTTTCGTCACGAAATCGTCATAGTAGTCTGTTTATGACGATTCTATGACGATTTTGAGATCGTCGAAAGCTGAGCGTCGCAAATGAACTATAACGACGATTTTGGTGAAATCGTCATAACCGTCTATGACGATATTGGATCGTCATAACCGTTATGACGATCCCATATCGTCACGGGCGGTCTAGCCTCGCCAGGTCAGATCCTATGTGGCTGATCCGACGTGGCAAAATTATGACGAAACTAAATCGTCTTAAATCAAAATCAGCCCAGTCCACTTTGATGGTGTATATGGGCCTAGCCCAGCAAATTCTGGTTTGTTTATGTTTTTTCTATCAATTCACGTCCGTTACATGGGCACAACCCATCAATTATTTTCTAATTTTAGGCCTTTTTACAGACTATTTATTTCTATTTTCGGCCTTTTTGTCAAGCAGGTCCAAATTGTCAGTTCCTTCCAGAGTTGGTCCCAGTTGTCAGTACCTTCGAGAGATGGTCCCAATCGTCAGGTTTTGGTTTTTCACGGCTAATTAACAATCAATATTCCAATCAGAAAGCAGAAAGAAAATAGATGAAAATCTTTAAATAGGATACAATACACAGTATGATAGTCAGCACAGTTATACACATATGGAATTCCCACTTTACATCACAACCAATTCAACCATCGAATCTTTCATACCCTGGAATCTACAAATTAAACTCTTAGCAGGTACTCTGGAACTTCTTCAGCACATAGCTCTTGTAAACAAGACGATTTTCTTTGTGTACTCGACCTCGGCCGTCTTTCAGCAGGTCAACCAATCAACAGCCTTGCATTTCAAACAGCTAAGTACCATTAGCACAGGAACAAATCACCAAAATGCACATGTACAAAGCAATGGAAACGATGGAATTTGTACTAGGGGATAACAAGGAATCTTCCAAATTTGTTGTGTTCTATTGATGAAGTTATAACATCAAAGCGTCCTATATGAGTCATGATAGTAATCAGTTCTTATACTACTATAGGATGGAATCACCACTAAAAACTTAGCAGATGAGATCCGACCTAGTCCGAATTGTCTCAACATTCCACCTAGGCAGATTACTATCAATAACACACTACTAACCATATATTTCTTCTTCTCATAATGAATCAAAATAGTATCTAACTGCCTAAGAGATTAAGTTTCCAGATGCATCAATCAACCAACAAGAATATATAGATGCAAGGGGAAGAGAGTCGCTTACCACAGGGACCATCTTGTTGTTGGGGTGCTTCTCCTTGTAGTCCTTCCTAAACCCCTCCCTGCAGACACAAAACACACAAACAATCTGATAATGATGCAAGTTAAAAGCAGAACAAAATCTTCATTTAGATTTTAACGATAAGGCCCGAACGTCTAGCCGTCCCATGCAGACACCGCACTCTTCTTCCCGCCGCTGGACCATTCGGTGTAGGAATCCTGAAATAATAAAGGAAGGAGAATAAGATCAGCATCAATATAACCATCTTAATAGTAGCAACAATATCACATTAAACACATCATAGTTAGGGACATACTAGCTCAAAAAATAAATCACAGTGATCACAGTAGAACAGTAAAGAAGAAGAATAATCAATACATGAATCACAGTAATAAGATAGGTGATGCAACTACCATTAGAGCTAAGAAGCTGGCCATAGTACTGACTATAAAGCAAAACAAGGAGTAGAACATGTTGCAGACAATGCGTGGAGCTAGCAACTATTAATCTGTTTTGCAACAGACCATTTTTTACATACCTATGTTTTATTGTTAGACATGTTTTCACAGACTGAAATTCATAATCATGCATTCAGGCGGCATGTAAGAGTGGTATGCAGCAGGATAATATAGTTTCTTTATTAAGCTGGGAACTGTTGGTTTCAGGTACAATGGAAAAGATCATCATCATGAACAAAACAAACGAGCAGCACGAAAATTAAATCGCTTAAGGGGTTCACCTACGTCAGCCCTCGAAACTCCATCTTGGCTAGTCCGGTATTGGGCAGCTATCATGTATCCATCGTGAGCTCACGGATGTAGCTCCTATGCAACCCACTGCCTACTAATACACACACAGTATAAACAAAATAAGCATAGTAGTAAGCTTATCAGATCAACAGTTCAAATAGGCATGGTCAGTAGCCTACCAATAGCAATTACAAACTGATAGCAAGTCCATCAGTTTCACCATTATTCTTGTTCTAAACGCAAACAATACTAGGCATAAACACAAACACGCTAGGAGATGGAACAGTTTGAGAAGGAACTATGATTAAGCAGCATCAATTTAATTGGGAATACAACATTTCATTGATATTTTATAGAACTAAGTGTTCTGCAGAAACAGTATTGGAAATACATAAAACAAACTTAGCTAGCTAGCTAGAAATGTAGAGAAACTTGCATCGCTAGGCTAAGTTAGCTAGTAATCATTCCTGGACATGTATCGGATATAGCTTGCTGGACAAAACTCTTGCAAACACTAGGATCAAACACGAGATAAAGGGAGGTTGCACCATCCTAGAGCTCACCGGCATGGAGTTAGGGGTTTGGTCGGCGGCAGCAGAAGCCTGTGCATCGCCGCTGTCATCGGAGCATAGAAGCATCAGCATATCGGACTCCTCGTCCTTGTACCCGATTAGCCAGAACCACCGACTGGCGGGAGCAGCCAGAGTCCCGCAGCCTGGTCATGAAGGAGCAGGAGGTGAAGGTCGGAGTTGTGGCTGGGGAAGAAAGAGGCGTTTTGTTCGGTTGGATGTCGGGAGCAGCTATGGTAGCATTCAGAGTATGCCATATCTTAGTACGAGGTACCTGAAAGGATAATCATTAGGATATATATATGTTCCTGTTCAGTGGTTTCAAAAACATAAAGTGCATACACAATAACTCTATATTACCAACACAAACAAAACTAATGCATGTACTCCTACTTCAGTTGGGTCTATAGGTGTTTCTAGTCAAGAACCAATTGCTTACACTTTTGATTAATATACTCCTAACATCCGTGATAATTCACTACCTGATTCAAAATATAAGATGTACCATTATATACATAACAGAGGTAGTTTTATTATCTCAGCAAACTAAAAGGTAAAAAGTTTCTTCTGAAAATCAGGATAGCACAAGGCCAAACTACCACAGTTCAATATGAACATCTTACATCAAAACTGGCCCAGCTTTTCCTGTGTCATATCTAAAATCATAATCTTCAAGCATGGGAAAGTTCAGTGCAGGACAGGACTATCCGTTGGAAGAAAGGTTAGTAGGCAGGACATGATTACTCACCGAAGATTCCTTGTTCTATGGGTCGAGGAAGATGGCAGGCTCTCGATAACAGGCCTGAAGCAGGTAAGCACGACCTTTCTAGCGTGTCGCGCCGGCGATGGTGGTGGACTGAAGTGGAGACTATATCCTTCCGCTCATCGCCTGCCAGCAGGACCAACACCTCGCAGAGCCCAGACGCCTCGCAGGTCCTCGTCTAGATGGCCTGGACCAGGACCAATGGCAATGGCCTGCCCACAACAAATGAATGCATCATTAGCTCAAATAAATTTAATTTTGACTGGATGTGAAGGTGTAGGTCTAACATGAAAGTCCAAAAGTGCAGGTTAGACCATACGCATCATACTGATAACAAGATTGTCCAAGAGAACAAATAAGATAAAGGCTGACCGACCGTTCTGATTCATGGTTTCTCCTTGATACTATCAGTAAGCAGTAGACCACCAACAGTTCTACTTTTAGCTACAGCTACCTATCATATGAGAAGAAAGGCATAAAGGGAGAAATTTTTTATTATAACATAATTGAAGGGTGATCTACATAGTAACCTGAAATAGAATTTTTCATTCCCACTTAATTTACATGTTAATATAAACAGATGTACAGAACATATATTAACATTAGTATGAACTTGTTGGTATTCACTAAACATCAAACAAAACATACAAGATAATTGAACCATATTATTTCAGATCCACAAGAAGATTACTTCAGATCCACAGGAATACTCACCAATTAGCAAATACTGATTAGAACTAGAGGCTCAACTAAAATCCTAGGAGTGGGCCAAAGAGTATTACAAAACTGCTTTTTAGGCTCCCCTGCTTTATTCACCATAGCTTTCTACAATTAACTGAGCGGATCCCCTGCTAGCTAACAGCACATGAGAACCAAATAACCAACACACCATGGTTGTACGGCAACACGCACCTTGGGGGCGACGACTATGGTGGCCCTGACGTTGATCCCATGGGACTCCTTTCGCGTCGGGCATATCCTGATGGCAGTTAACATGGGGACACGGAGGGCCTGGCCGGAGTCCAGATCACGCGGTTGCTGCGGGCGCGAGCAGGGGAGGCGGAGGAGGTTCTCGAGGGTAGCCGGAGTACAGATCGCACGGGGTCGTCCGGGCTAGAGGGAGCTGCAGAACGTGGCCATGGAGGAGCTTCCATCCATAGTGAGGGAGGTCAGGGCTTCGTCGTCATCGCCAGAGGAGAAGCTAGGGTTCGATCGATATGGATGGGGTTGTGCGCAGTGTTAAATCCAGTGAGGGGAGATGGGGGTCGAGGGTGAGGGGCGGAGGTGGTGTGGAGGGGGAGGAGGGGCGTCAGGGATCTGGGTGGGATGCGAAGATTTGCGCCGAGGAGAGGGCAAGAGGTGCCAGCAGAGGGGACATGGCGAGGCTGGGGATCTCGCTGGAGAAGGAGGGGAGCGGCTGGAGCAAGCGGGAAGAGCGGCGGAGCGCGGATCTCGCTGGAGAAGGAAGAGCGGCAGCGCGCGGATCTCGCTGGAGACGATAGGTTTAGGGTTGGGAATCTCACTAGAGACGATAGGATGTGGCAGTTTTGGTTTTGGTTCGGCCGGTTTTGGTTCGGTTTGGGTTGGGGAGACGCGCGCAATATTTCGTGTGTGTACGCGCGATGTCAAAATATTTGGTGCCATGTCATCAATCCATGTACAAGTTCCTGCATATTAGCATCTTATCCGTCCATGTTATTTAGATCCAACGGTCCATGTTGGTATCCTCTATATTTAGATCTCCCTAGCTATTATGATGATTTCATTTAAAGGAATTACGACGTTTTGAGCAAAATCGTCATAGTTTACTAAGGCTTTGATCCTCCCAAGCAGTTTGAGCGGAATCTTCATAAATCTAAGACGATTTTGTAGATGGTCACTACCAAAACGTCACAGGCTGACACATTTCTTGTAGTGGCGGTGAGGCATGGGCTATCTCCCAGACAAGGTTGGCATGGCTAGTTCTTCTCCTAGCGTGTTGTCCACACTGGGGTGACATGGGTGCTCTCGGCCTGCTCACCATTGATGGCATTGGCAAGCTCACAGTGGTGCTAGAGGTTAGTTAAGGTTGCTAGATGATCTACTAAGGCTAGTTGTAACCAGAGAGGGGACAAGGTTGGCCAAAACACTGCTCAACATAGTGTTTTTGATTTTGTTGATTTGAATCTGCAACCTGTTTGATGAAATGGCCGCATGAACTTAAGTTTTGAATTTTGAAAAAAAATTTGGTGGGTGTGCTAGGCATGTGTTGAGGGTTCTGTGGATGCTTTTTTGAGTGTTTTTTGAAATAGTGGGATCTTCCCATATGAAATAGATTCAATTTTAAACTGTCATTTAAACTAAGCATTTAAATATTTTTGGATGATCACAAAGTGGGCCTTGTACCTTATTATGAGTACTATCAAGGGGTGCAAAGATCCATACATGTTTCTGTTAAGTTCTGAAAGTTAGAGATAGCCAAAGTAGGCATGGGAGTTAATTTGGCCAAAGTGACCATTCACTTAATTTGTTTGTTTTGACTTGTTTGTCTTTGGGAAAAGTTTGGGGATTGTTTAGATGATGTTTATTTCACCTAAGAATCATTTTACAAGCAAAGAAACACAGAACCATGGCAATTCAAAAGAATCCAAATTTTAATGCACACACATATGAATGCTTTCATCTTTTTAATTGGAAAGTTTTTGTTAACCCTAATTTTGATGATTAGAATTTGATGATCCAAGTTTAGTATTTTTGGGATGTTACAGAAGCAGAGGCGGGCAGCGCGCCAGGAAGAGGAGAAGCAACAGCGGCGAGCACGAGCTGAGCGGCGGTGAGAACACGCGTAAGGAGCCGAGGAGGGAGGACGTGCCGACAATGACGAGGTAGGGGCTAGGGAAGGGCGAGCTTGTCGTGGCGGCGATGGTTCAATTCGGCGAGGGAAGAGCGAGGAGCGGACTCAGGAAGGTTAGGGGCAACTAGCGACCGCGTTGGGAGGGAGAGGGAGTGGGACCTGCGGGTGGAGCCGGGTTGTCAGGGAGCAAGTGCACTAGGGGGGCGCATGGGTCGGGCGATGTGGTGAGTGCGTGTGTACAGTAGCGTGTGCGTGTGTGGTGAGAGCTGTGTTTGGCGGCGGCAGGGTGGAGGGAGTATGGTCGGGATCTGGTGGGATGTGGGGTGGGACTAGGGTTAGGGTTAGACGTTTTAGGGTTTAGGAATAGGGGGTCATAGGTGGCTGCGGGCTGGGCTTTTGGGCCTGGCCTGCGGCTGCCTCCCTCGACAAAATATTTAAGGTTTTTATAATTTATTTTAAAGGACTTTTATAAATCGTTTTTAGGTAAAGAAAGATTTTCGAAAACACCGGTGTTTTGATTTGAAATAAAAGGGAGGGGATTAATATAGAAAACAAAATAGGACTTTTAGCAAAATAGTTTTAGATAGATAAATGCATGTTGATGCCATGATGATGCGCAACATATAAACAACCGTGATTTTCTAGTAGAGGACTTCCCGGGGTGCTACAATTCGACACCACTAACAATGGATCTCGCCCTCGAGATCCGCCTCATGGTACGGGGAAGAAGGCCGACGATCTGAATCTTATCGCTTCGTGTAGATCCCGGTGACACCAATAACAATGATTCCTTCTCTATCTTGAAATCAGCGACACCACCAATAAGGGGCGATGCTCACGTTCATCGAGAGTACACTCCGGATAACAACTGGTGAAGGTAAAGGTATCAAAAGGTAAGGCCACCTCTAACTTCTGTGGAAAGAGTAAAATTTCTTGATCCACTGTTTCAATGCACAAGAGCGAATGATAAGAGTAGGCGGATGGTGATCAGTCCATCGCGCACCCAAAGCATTACTCTGCACATGAATAGAAGAATTATGCAACCAACTCTCAAAATTCAGACTGAAGATCTCGACAAACAAGGTTCGGAAACAAAGGAGGGATGAAGATTCTCATCAGATCTGATGTAGATGACTTTGTCGTATCGGAAAACACCGAAGGATAGAAAGAAATTTTTTAGTGATTTTTCAGTCCACTAAAAGGTACAACGGATGAAAGATTCATCAGATAGCATGAATGTCAGATGTTGAAGCACCATTACAAAAGTATGGAAGCGAAACCCTGAAGGTACGACAAAAACCCAACCACGAGAATTCCTGGACTCGAAGAAAAGATAAGAGAACAGATTCAAAACACGCAGAGGTAAGAGGAGAATAGCATAGGGGTAAGCAGTAAAAGCAGACCTAGTCAAATCTATCCAACCGATTTTCCAAAATAGTTTTGACACTCTACAACGGCCGTTAGCTAGGTTATCCTATAGACTAGACCAGTGGGGTATCGTAACTGCTGAGCTCTGATACCACTCTGTAACACCCTCGGAATCGGCCCTATGCAAGTTTTAGCAATTCCCGCCAAACCCGCATAGAAACGATTCAAAGGTGCCCACCAAGCACTTTCGTGCAGGTGGAAAACGAAGTAATATCATTACACATTAGTCCATGATGGAACCCACAGAACATATATATACAACAACGACTCCATGAGTCAAGAATACAGATATACATCACAAAGATCCAAATCACCTTGAAAACGATACAACATCCGACTACGGACAAGATGCAAATGGGGCTAAGAGCCCTGAAGAATAACCAATGACGTCCATAACCCTGCCCAGGCCAAGCTAGAAGGGTAACCCTGCTAACGTCGGCGATCTCAAAACCTGCTTAAACAAAAGGGGTGCCGACAAAGGGCAAAGGAAACAGAGAGCGGTCAGTACTGAGGCCAGTACACGGCGATACTAGAATTCGGCGGTCCTCGCCTACATAGGTATGGTGGACTGAAGCGGCAGCGCAGCATGCACTAAACAACCTATAGAGACTCAATACAACTGGCGGCTATCAAATAGGGATAAGAAAGACCTATTCAGATCCAACCTGAAACTATCACCAAGCATACCCATCCTGGTATTTCCCCTCGAGACCAAACGAGGAAGTCAACCGAGGAACTTAGACAGTTGGCAGTTTTATTCATTCCGCTATAGTTGCGGCAATTACTAGTCAAATATAGATAGCTAGGATCATCCTGATATAATAAGCAGTGGGCAGTTTTAATTAACCATTCCGTTGTAGTTGTAGTACTTACTAGTCAGATACATATAGCATGAGGCATCCCAAAACCCAGCAGTTGTTGGTACTTTTATTTAGCCATTCCGTTATAGTGAAGCTGATTACTAGTCATTATAAAGTCAAATTTATAGCACTACTTTAGTTATAGTTGTCTATGATCGAGATACTATGCTCCAAGTCGTCCATAACCGTGGACACGGCTTTCAGAAAGTTTTACCCTGCAGGGGGCACAAATATCAACACACGCACGATCAACCTCGGAACAAACCAAATGAAAACCCAATGAGGCATCACGACAGAGCAATTGCAAGATTCATATAATATTTCAGGGGGCCACCCCACTAAGCTACCCACGACGAAGTTGGCCAGCTCCGAGACGGACCCAGAGGTTTGTGTCGACAGCTGTAAACGACTAGGAACCCGAAAGTGTGACTGGGCTTGTCGATACCGCATAAACGTATCACAATTCCTAAACAGTATAGGCACTCCACGCGCAATCTTAAATAAAGAAGTAAAGCATGGTATAAGTACAGGATAGTAATAAAGCCCCAAACTAGTCTGTGGCCCCAAGAAATAATATATGACTCAAGCTCTGGCTAGGGGGATTCATGGTCCCACATGCAGATAGTGCGAATATTCAAAGAACAGTTATCAAGTACTCGGGGTCCTACATGACACAAGTGGACGGTTAAAAACCAAATAACATCTATTGCCCACCTGTGCCTCTGCATTATTTACCTACTCCAATTTTAGTTCTTAAACGGTAATTAAAGCCATGATCATCTCCAACATTAAACATGCGGAATTACTCCAACAACTGTGGAAGATCGACGACGCGACACATCACCTGCGCAAGCAAAAAGGACTCGCAAGGCCGACTATCTACCAAACAACAAGTAATAGGTTGTGTCCATGGCAATATAAGGGCTGCAAGGAAGTATAATGGGGTACGGAATCTATAGCATCGCAACACAGATAGCAATAGATCAACATGAGGAAATAAAGACTATAAATGTAAAATAGGTAGAAAGGGGAAGAATGCTCGCCTGGAAAACATTGCCGAAGGTTCATCCGAAGAACGGGTCGACTCTCGCATCAACTCATCGGCCTAATCCGTGAAGAAGCAAAGCACTAGAAGAAACACCAGATGCACTATTTAATACTACGGCAAAAGATTGGGCATGATGCATGTATGATGTATGGCATGCCAAGGATGCGATGCAATTAGGCAATATTAAGCGGAACCGGGGTCCCGACAATTAATTAGGTGGTTTATGTTGTTTAAGATACCCCGCAATTTAAATGTTATATTAACAAGGCAAAATATATCACCGGTTCGATGCACAAATTTAAATGGGACCAATATTAGACTAGATTTGTCCACATATGGTCTCCATATTTAATTATGAGGTGAACTAGCATAAGGCCCTGAAACCACACTATATGTATGCGAGTATGAATGATTTTGTGCAACAAGTATTTATGTCATATATTATAAAAATACGGGTTTCAGGAAAAAGGGGTCACACTCCAGGGTTCGGTGATCTTGGGCTCCGAGGGGTTCGACGGGTTCGGGCTCGGCCATCGGACTCCGGGAACGGGTCTGCGCATCCGTGATCGGGGGTCTTCGGACGCCGTGAACAAGCTTCGGAATCCGTGAGGCGAACTTGGCATTCAATGTCCATGAGGGAGTCCTTGGAGTCCGGGATGGAGATCTTGTCGGTGTTCATTCGAATGGCTCCAGGAGGTAGACATTACACGAATTACTTGGCGAGAACTGGGGACATCAGGCCAACGACGACGTCACCAAAACACCAACTCGGGTTGGGTAATTGAACACAGACCCCAACGAAAAGCTTGGGAAGGCCCTAGCGGTGGATGCAGTTTGGGTTATGGCTGGAGAAGGGCCCACGATGGCGGACGCAGGGTCACCGACGGGCGCACGAGGGGAAGTCGGCACAACAGCAGAGACGAGGCTGAGGGTCAGAACCGAACAGGGGCGCGAGCCTGAGCTTTATCTACGGAGATGGAGGAAGGATCCGCGGGGAGGAGGCGATGGAGGTCATTTGCGGCGAGCGGAACGTGGCGGCGCGCGGCCCATGGAGAGGTGGCAGTGGCGCTGCTGCCCAGGGGAAGCAGAGGCGGGCGGAGCGCCAGGCAGAGGCGAAGCGACGGCGGCATGCGATAGGGAGGCGGAGCACGGGCTGAGCGGCGGTGAGGCTGGGAACTCGCGTAAGGAGCCGAGGAGGGCGGAGGTGCCGACAACGACGAGAGAGGGGCTAGGGAAGGGCGAGCTTGCCGTGGCGGCGATGGTTCAATTCGGCGAGGGAAGAGCGAGGAGCAGACTCGGGAAGGTTGGGGGCAACTAGCGACAGAGAGGGAGTGGGACCTACGGGTGGAGCCGGGTTGTCAGGGAGCAAGTGCGCTAGGGGGGCGCGTGGGTCAGGCGATGTGGTGAGTGCGTGTGTACGGTAGCGTGTGCGTGTGTGGTGAGCGCTGTGTCTGGCGGCGGCAGGGTGGAGGGAGTATGGTCGGGATCTGGTGGGATGTGGGGTGGGACTAGGGTTAGGGTTAGATGTTTTAGGGTTTAGGAATAGGGGGTCTTAGGTGGCTGCGGGCTGGGATTTTGGGCCTGGCCTGTGGCTGCCTCCCTCGACAAAATATTTAAGGTTTTTATAATTTATTTTAAAAGACTTTTATAAATCGTTTTAAGATAAAGAAAGATATTCAAAAACACCGGCGTTTTGATTTGAAATAAAAGGGAGGGGATTAATATAGAAAACAAAATAGGACTTTTAGCAAAATAGTTTTAGATAGATAGATGCATGTTGCTGCGATGATGATGCGCAACATATAAACAACCGCGATTTTCTAGTAGTGGATTTCCCGGGGTTCTACAACCCCCACCACTGGCTAGGGCACCCGACAACAACCACGGCAACAGGGCCTACCCTCAGCAGCACGAGAACTACCATATCTTCGAGGCCGAGCCGATTGACAACCATGTTCGGAGGTAGCGCACCACGGAGGTGAACGTTGTCGTTCCCTCGGCCCCCCTGCACCTCAACTGGTCTGAGACTCCCATCACCTGGAGCCAAGAGGACCAGCTGGATCTGCTCCCGAATCCTGGGGGCTATGCGATGGTGCTAGATCCTCTTCTCATCTCCGACATACACACCTGTCGATTCTCGCGCGTGCTGGTAGACGGCGGGAGAAGCCTCAACCTGCTCTACCGATCGTCCATGGAGAAGCTGGGCATCCGGGAGTGTGATCTGCATCCCTCGACCACTGTGTTCCACGGTGTCGCGCCTGGGCCACCATGCGTCCCATTGGGCAAGATCCGGCTAGATGTGATATTTGGCTCGGAGGAGAACTTCTGGCGCGAGCCAATCTAGTTCGAGGTGGTCAACCTTGCGATCACTTACCATGTCCTTCTTGGGAGCCCTACCCTTGCGAAGTTCATGGCGGTCCCCCACTATGCGTACCTCAAGATGAAGTTGCTGGGGCCGAATGGTGTAATCACCATGGACGGCTGCTTCAGACGGTCCATGGCTTGCGCAAAGGAAGGAGCGAAGATAGCGGAGGCCCTGCTCATCGCCGAGGAGAAGCGCGAGATGATGCGCAACGTCACCATGCTGCAGCAAGAGGTGCCGGCTGGTCTGAAGCCAGCTGGAGACATGGTGTTCCAGCCGTCCAAGGACACTAGGCAAATCCCGCTCGACCCGGGTGACCCATCCAAGTGCGTCACCATCAGTGCCGACTTGGACAGGAAATAGGAAAGCGCGCTCGTCGACTTCCTCCGTGAGAATCGGGACATCTTTGCATGGTCTCCCAAAGACATGCCGGGTGGGCCGAGGGAGTTTGCCGAGCACTCGCTTCATGTGCGTCCCGATGCCAAGCCGGTCAAGCAGCCCCTCCGTCGCTTTGTGGAGGACAAGAGGAAGGTCATCGGCGACGAGATCGCCTGGCTAATTGCTGTTGGCTTCATCATGGAAGTGTACCACCCGGACTGGCTGGACAACCCAGTCCTGGTGTTGAAGAAGAACAAGACTTGGCACATATGTATCGACTACACGAGCCTGAATAAGGCCTGCCGAAAAGACCCTTTCGCTTTGCCCCATATTGATCAAGTGATTGACTCTACGGCCGGCTGCGATCTGCTTTCCTTTCTCGATTGTTATTCTGGCTATAATCAGATCTGACTGAATCTGGCTGATCAATTGAAAATGTGGTTCATCACCCCGTACGGGGCATACATCTATGTAACCATGCCATTCGGTCTGAAGAATGCAGGTGCTACCTACCAGCATTGCATGTAGAAATGCTTGCACTCGCAGATCGACCGGAATGTGCACACGTATGTAGACGACGTCGTCATCAATACAAAGGAGAAGCAGACCCTGCTGGAGAACCTCGGCGAGACGTTCGCGAACCTCCGCTGATACCAGATAAATCTAAACCCGGAGAAGTGCGTGTTCGGCGTGCCAGACGGATAGCTCCTCGGCTTCCTCGTGTCGAGCCGAGGGATCGAGGCCAATTCGGAGAAGATCGCGACCATCGAGAGGATGAAGCCACCTAAGAGCTTGCTCGGCGTCTAGAAGTTCACCGGATGCTTGGCATCCCTCAGCCAATTCGTCACCCGGCTTGGGGAGAAAGAACTACCACTGTACCAGCTGATGAAGAAGACGAACAAGTTCACCTGGACTGCGCAGGCGGATGCCGCGTTCCACGACCTCTAGTGCATGCTATCCACAATGACGGTTCTCGCCAAGCCGGTCGAGAAGGACCTGATGTTGCTCTATATAGCCACCACCAACCGGGTCGTCGGCGTCGTCCTATCGGTGGAGCATCATGAGGAAGGCAAGGCTCAGCCGGTTCAGCGACCCGTATACTACCTTAGCGAGGTGCTCTACCTCTCCAAGCAGAACTACCCCCACTACCAGAAGATATGCTACAGCGTGTACCTGACCTGCAAGAAGCTCAAGCACTACTTTTAGGAGCATCCGCTCATCGTGGTGTCCACCGCACTGTTGGGAGATATCTTCGGCAACAAGGATGCCATGGGCCGGGTAGCCAAGTGGGCCATCGAGCTGGCCGCCCACTTCATCCGATACGAGCCCCGGATCACCATCAAGTCTCAGGCGGTGGCAGACTCGATTGGGCGGAAAACCAGTACTTGCCGCCGGTTCCTGATTCCGACTACTGGAAGCTACACTTTGACGGCTCGAAGATGCACGGGGGCTTGGGAGCCGACATCATGCTCACCTCGCCCAAGGGATACCGGCTGGAGTACGTGCTGTAGATCTACTTCTATGCGTCAAACAACATCGCCGAGTACGAGGCCCTCAAGCACGGGCTCCGGCTTGCGAAAGACATCGGCATCCACCGGATTTGCTTCAGCGATTCGGATCTGGTGGTGTAGAAAGTATCCGGCGAGTGGGACGCCCGGGACGCCAACATGGCCCTGTACCGGTTCCAATCAAGCTGCTCAGTGTCAGCTTCGAGGGATGTGAATTCCATCATGTTCCTCGGGCCAACAATGAGGCGGCCGATGCGCTCGCGCGAGTCGGATCCACTAGAGCGGCCATCCCGCCTGGCGTATGCTTGGAGCACCTCCTCAAACCCAGCATCACACCCTCCCTAGAATCCGAGTCCATTATCTGGGTAGCAGACCCGGGGGCTGCCGGCTCGAAGGAGCAGGGCCCCACTGATGGCGCGTGAGAGCGCTTTGTCGGGAAACCCCAAGAGCAAGGTGTGAAGAAGCACAACAGCAAGTCTTCCCTCAGTAAGAAACCAAGGTTATCGAACCAGTAGGAGGAAGGAAACGTCTCAAAGGTGTTGCAAGCAACATGGAAACCTGCACAACACAAACTCAAGACTTTGCCCCAATGAACAGTGAGGTTGTCAATCTCACTGGTTGCTGTAACAAAGGATTAACTGTATGGTGTGGAAGGTGATGATGGTTTGCAACAAGTAAACAGGAACGATGGAAGATGTATCAATGGTAAAGATTGGACCGGGGTCTATAGTTCACTAGAGGTGTTCTCCTTAGATAAACAAACATGGCATGTAGGGTAAACAAATTATAGTAGGGCAATTGACAAGACTGAGCAAGGCATAACAATGCAATACTAGACACAAAGATCCTATGAGATTCGATTGGGAAATACAAAAATATACATAGACCGCCATCAAACTGCATCTATGACTAAAATTCCACCTTCATGTTATCATCCGAACCCCCTCCAGTATTAAGTTGCAAGCAACAGACAATTGCTTTAAGCAAAGTGTGTAAGGTAAACAATCTACTTGTTCCATGAACAAGAGACCGTTGTTTTATCCCTATTGGCAACAACACATCTACAACCGTAGAGATTTCTGTCACTTCCCTTGGTAAATATAGGCATGAACCCACTATCGAGCATAAATACCCCCTCTTGGAGTCACTAGCAACTACTTGGCCAAGATAGCTACTAAAAACGGAGAGCATGCAAGATCACAAACAACACAGACATGATAGAATCAAATAGAGAAAACCATTAATCAATCTAACATAGTAATCTCAATATCCATCGGATCCCCGCAAACACAACATGCATGCTTACAAATAGATTAGATCTTGATCATGAACGGAGCTCACAAAATCTATACATGAAAGCACAAGGAGGAGATACAACCATATAGCTACTACATGGACCCATAGTCCAAGGTGGAACGACTCACGCTTCATACCGGAGGCTGGCATGATGAAGAAGAAGGCCTCCGGGATGATCTCTCGTCTGGCAGGGTGCCGAGAAGAGCTTCATATCCCCCCGATCTAGGGACGTTGGTGGAGGCGACTATAGACGGTTTTGTGGAGTTTTGATCGGGTTCCTAGGGTTTTGGCATCGGGGGGACTTTATAGGCGAAGAGGCGAGGCAGGGGGGCCACCAGGGCGGCTGCACGCCTCAGGCGCGGGGTGGGCCCACCCGCGCGACCAGGGGGTGTGGCCCCCTGGTGAGCCTCCTCCGTCTCGTATTCTGGCTTCGTGTTGCCCACGGTAAAATATTGACTTTGGCTTCTGTCCCGTCCAATTCTGAGAATATTGATTTTCTGCCCTTCTGGAACGAAAAACATAAGAAAATAGGCAACTCACACTGTGGCAACTTGTTAATAGGTTAGTTCTAGAAAACATATAAAAACACCTCAAAGTGTAGACAAAGCAAAGCAAAGTAGATACTAAACAAGCATGGAACATAAAAAATTATAGATACGTTTCCGACGTATCAAGCATCCCCAAGCTTAACTCCTGCTCGTCCTCGAGTAGGTAAGTGATAAAATAATATTTTTTGAGGTGACATGCACCATCAAAACCAAGATCAAACCATTTGCAAGCATTGAAATCTAGGATCAAAGAACTCTAAACATGTGCATGAAAGATGGAGTTCTAACAATAGGACATATTAACTATGCATGCAACATGAAAGGCTACAAACAAAGATCATGAATGACATGCATTGAAAAACGTTTTTTATTTCACATACGAAAAACATGGCATAGTGGCATTCAGCTTGTCCCTCATGGAGTAGCAAATAGATGCATAGGACACCTTCAAAGTTCATAAGAGTGACTAGATACAAATAGCACAAGAACAAGCAATATCAACAATATGCATCAATCAATAAGTTTTGGGACACTGCACATAGAACTAAGAATGGCAACTATGCTCTCTCAACTGGTGCCTAAAGGTAGAAAGTGGAGACTCAATATATTAGTGGAATAAAGGCCCTTCATAAAGGGAAGCATGGATTTCAAGTTTCAAAAAGAGCTTCCAAAAATTATGGTACTTGTTAGCTTTCAGCCCTCATTGCCCCTATCATAAGCATCTTGAAGTGATTAAGGTTAAAGTGAACAAACTATGGAGTATATGCTTGACAAAGTATAAGTTGGCAATCTCATGTCCCTTGAATACGAGGGCCACACCTCATGCTACTCAACTTGAGTCACCTGTAAGTTCTTGTCATAGTAAGTACATGTGTATCATAGAGAACCGCCAACGGGGTACCCCTTGCACATGGTACAGGAGATATCCCATAAACAAAATGACAAGGCAAGCAGACAATGAGCATCTCGGCGATCTTTTTATTTACTATGTGCATAGCTTTTTATTGAGGATGCTTCATAGATTGCTCATTATGGTGATGCTGCAAGTTTCCACCATGATTAGGCATGGCTTAGGCTAGCGGCCCAGGAATTTCTCTAACAAAAAATACATAACTCCATGGACTTACAAGCTCCATCTTTATTTCACACCGGCGACATCCATAGACAAAAGAGCATGATATCAACTGTGTACAAAGTACAAGTGCAATGTTGAAAATGTTCCCCATGACAACATGGTTCTCCTAATTCCAATGTATAAGTGCAAGCATATACAACATAGATGACACAATGGTTCAAGTTTATTAGGGGCAAGGAATATAAAGTGTGCCATCAAGTTTATGAGGGATTTAATCACTAAGTTTTCACATAACAAAATACTTTTTAATGGGAAGATAGATGAAAACAAGAATATACTTGGAATGGTGTAACACGCCATGCATAGGAATTTATAGTGTACACTTTGGAATAACTTGGTTTCTTGGGAGTTGGAATCATGAGTAGAACTTACTCATACAAGTGGAGGCTAGCAAAAGACTGGGAGCAACAAACCAAGAGAGCAAAAGTGGCCAAAATCATGTAGAGCGACAAAATATTACTAATCAAAGCATAGAGTGGTACTACAAGTCAAGGACTAAATGATCATAGAGGCTATGGTGACTTGTTCATAGTCATAACATGGTGTGAGCATGTGCCAAGTTAACCCGAACAAAACATCAAAGGAGAATACCATAATACTATGATTTTCTATGCTAAAACAACGCATAATTCTTTCAAGGCAAACTAAGCAATCCCAATTGTTTGGAACAAGTCATGCTACAGCAATAATCACTAAGCATAAGGTCAAAGTAACACCTAGAATGTCATGCTAAAGTCTAAGTCACAGTCAATGCAAGCTCCTCTTGCACTTTCAAGCAAGAACTTTCTACTCCTTTCCAACACCAATCAATTTATTTGAAACAACACAACGAGAACGGAGGTCCAAACTACTTTATTCAAGCAAACTAAGAAAACTAAGCAAACCAAACAAAAACTAAGACACTCCAAGAACAACACAACAGTGCATGGAACAATAAAAATGAAGTGTCTAGAAAGACATGAGCTTTTTATTGATGAAGAAGGGGATGCCTTGGGCATCCCCAAGCTTTGACGCTTGTACCTCTTGGATATTTATTGGGGTGACGCGGGGTGGCATCCCCAAGCTTGAGCTTTTGTCTATTCTTCATCTCATTACATCATTCTTTCTCTACACCTAAATTTTTTCCTTCATACAAAACTTCACACAATCTTCATTAGCAACATTAGTGTATTCAAAAGATAATAGACCCTTGGGTTTAGCTTTATAACAGCAAAACTTTTCACTAAAAACACAAGTTACTGTAGCAACTCCTTCAAAAAGCTCAATTTCCCAAAAAGAACCCAAAAAGGAATCAGTAAGAAGCAAATGCAAATAGTGGCAGAAATCTGTCAAAACAGACCAGCGGGTAGAAACCGATTTGTTCGGAAATCTTCTGTTGCTCAAATCAAAAAGTGTTGAACTAACTAAAGTTAGCTCACATACTGGGGGATTTATTCATAAATGTTCAGCTCAATCCTACTTACAGAGACTCCTCACGAATTTTTATGGTGGAGGACAGAAATCTGTTTCGGGACAGTAACTCCCTAAATCTTACTTCCTCTCATTAGAGGTCATTCTTGGCACAAAAACCAAACAAAAAGGATAAGGAGAGGTCATTACTGAAGTAATAACTTCCAAGACTCAAGGAAACTCTTGGGTTATCTCCCAACAAGTACTTTTCTTTAACACCTTTAAGTTAGGTATAAGAAGCAAGAAATCAAGTATTTTCAAATGAGGAAGCATTAACATAAATACTTGCAAAATCTTCAACTATGAAAGGTATCTCATCCAAATGAGTTTTGGAGCATCCCTTCTCATTTCTCTTTGGTTTACTACTTTCATCAAAAGGATTTTCTGGAACAATCCAATCAAAATTCTTTTCAAAGGCCTCATGCATCCCAACAAGCTTAAAGGGTATGGGTATATTAAATTCCTCTCTAGGCTTAGTTTTATCAGAAGTACCCACAACATCTACACATGAAACTACCATATTAAAACGCTTAAAGACCTTTTTGGCTTCCTTAGCAACATCATGGAACTCTTTGAGCAAAGTTTCAAGAATAAATTCTCTCTTTTCGGCATTCTTTTCTCCTTTTAGTTTTAGGAACAAAATTTGCATCATGGGGTTAAGGCTAACAAACCTAGACTCCAACATATGAACTAAATAAGCTACAACAATTTCATAATTAGGAGCAAGTTTTGCTATAGATCTATTCTCAATATCCTCATGTTTGCTAACATGATTGAAGAATTCCTCAATATTTTCTTTCCCAATTATATATCCACTACCTATCGAAAGGTCCTTCAGGGCGAACTTGGGGAACAACATGGTGAGCCAAGGGCAAGGTGACAACTAGAGTGGGAACTATTTTTTTATGTTTTTGATAAGAGAAAGCAAACCAAACTAGACTATTTTTTTTGGAGTTTTTGATAAAAAGAGGCAAACAAAACCAAGCAAACTAAAAACAAAGTAAAGAGAAAGGTTGAGGAGGACTCCCCTTGTGAAGACGTCCTTAGCCTCCCCGGCAAAGGCGCCAGAAAACTTGTTGATGGCGCCCGAGAGCGCTTTGTCGGAAAACCCCAAGAGCAAGGTGTGAAGCAACACATCAGCAAGTCTCCCCTCAGTAAGAAACCAAGGTTATCGAACTAGTAGGAGGAAGGAAACGTCTCAAAGGTGTTGCAAGCAACGTGGAAACCTACACAACACAAACTCAAGACTTTGCCACAACAAACAGTGAGGTTGTCAATCTCACATGTTGCTGTAACAAAGGATTAACTGTATGGTGTGGAAGGCGATGATGGTTTGCAGCAAGTAAACAGTAACAGTGGAAGATGTATCAATGGTAAAGATTGGACCGGGGTCCATAGTTCACTAGAGGTGTTCTCCTTAGATAAACAAACATGGCATGCAGGGTAAAAAATTACGGCAGGGCAATTGACAGGACTGAGCAAGGCATAACAATGCAATACTAGACACAAATATCCTATGAGATTCGATTGGGCAATACAACAATATACATAGATCGCCATCCAACTACATCTATGACTAGTCCACCTTCTGGTTAACATCCGAACCCTCCAGTATTAAGTTGCAAGCAACAGACAACTGCTTTAAGCAAAGTGTGTAAGGTAAACAATCCACTTGTTCCATGAACAAGAGACCATTGTTTTCTCCCTAGTGGCAACATCACATCTCAACCGTAGAGATTTCTGTCACTTCCCTTGGTAAATAGAGGCATGAACCTATTATCGAGCATAAATACCCCCTCTTGGAGTCACTAGCAACTACTTGGCCAAGATAGCTACTAACAACGGAGAGCATGCAAGATCACAAACAACACAGACATGATAGAATCAAATAGAGAAAACCATTAATCAATCTAACATAGTAATCTCAATATCCATCGGATCCCCGCAAACACAACATGCATGCTTACAAATAGATTAGATCTTGATCATGAACGGAGCTCACAAAATCTATACATGAAAGCACAAGGAGGAGATACAACCATATAGCTACTACATGGACCCATAGTCCAAGGTGGAACGACTCACGCTTCATACCGGAGGCTGGCATGATGAAGAAGAAGGCCTCCGGGATGATCTCTCGTCTGGCAGGGTGCCGAGAAGAGCTTCATATCCCCCCGATCTAGGGACGTTGGTGGAGGCGACTACAGACGGTTTTGTGGAGTTTTGATCGGGTTCCTAGGGTTTTGGCATCGGGGGGACTTTATAGGCGAAGAGGCGAGGCAGGGGGGCCACCAGGGCGGCTGCACCCCTCAGGCGCGGGGTGGGCCCACCCGCGCGGCCAGGGGGTGTGGCCCCCTGGTGAGCCTCCTCCGTCTCGTATTCTGGCTTCGTGTTGCCCACGGTAAAATATTGACTTTGGCTTTTGTCCCGTCCAATTCCGAGAATATTGATTTTCTACCTTTCTGGAACCAAAAACAGAATAAAATAGGCAACTGGCACTGTGGCAACTTGTTAATAGGTTAGTTCCTGAAAACATATAAAAACACCTCAAAGTGTAGACAAAGCAAAGCAAAGTAGATACTAAACAAACATGCTACATCAAAAATTATAGATACGTTTCCGACGTATCACCCGCTGATGGGCCCTTCGGCTCGAAAGACCCGGGGGCTGCCTCCACCTCAGGAAAGGCATCGTCGGATAAGGCAAAAGGCTCGGGGGCTGCCGACTCGGGCATCCCACCCGGAAGACCCCCAGATGAGCCCCAGATCGTGCCGGCTAGCGTCCTCACCATTCGGGAAGTGCCATCCTGGGATCAACCCTTCATGATTTACCTCCTCAATGACGAGCTCCCGACTGACGAGGTGGAGGCAAGGCAGATCCGGTGCCGCGCGCACACATACACCATCATCAACAAGGAGCTGTACAAGCACAGTGCCGCATGTGTTTTCCAGCGGTGCGTCGATGCAGATATCGACTACGGCTATTGAAGGAAATGCACCAGGGGGAGTGCAGCCACCATGCCTCATCTCACACCCTGGTGTCGAAGGCGATGCACCACGGTTTCTAATGGCCCACCTCCTCGGAGGACGCGGACCAGCTGGTTCACGTGTGCAACAGATGCCAGCGGTTCGGCCGGCTAAGGCATATGCCGACTTCAGCGCTCAAGACTATACCAATCACTTGGCCCTTTGCTGTTTGGGGGCTGGACATGGTCGGCCCCTAAAGCGATCCCGAGCCGGCATGAACCACTTGCTGGTGGCGGTGGACAAGGTCACCAAGTGGATCGAGGCGAAGCCGATCCAGAAGCTGGACGGTGCCACAATCGTCACCTTCTTTCTCGACATCATCATCCGGTTTGGGTACCCCCATAGCATCATCACCGACAACGGCACGAACTTCGCCAAGGGGGACTTCGCCCGGTTCTGCCACAACAAGGGGATCCGACTGGACCTCGCATCCGTCATGCACCCGCAGTCCAACGGGCAGGTGGAAAGAGCCAACGGCCTGGTGTTAGCCGGAATCAAGCCCCGGATGATCGAGCCGCTTGAGAGGTCACCCGGCTACTGGATCGAGGAGCTCCCGGCTATGCTGTGGAGTCTTCGCACCACTCCGAACAGGTCAACCAGCTTCACCTCGTTCTTCCTCACCTATGTCTCGGAAGAGGTCCTCGCGACGGACATCGAGTTCAACTCACCCTGCAAGCTCCTTTACACAGAGAAGGAGAACCAGGAGGTGATGGAGGATAACGTGGACCTTCTCGAGGAGGCCCGCGAGCTGGCCCTGTCCAGGTTGGCTATCTACCAGCAAGGGATGTGCCGATATCACTCCAACCACATCCGGCCCCTCGCGTTCTGCGAAGGTGACCTGGTGCTCGAGCTGATACAAGACACGAAGGGCATGCACAAGTTGTCCCCTCCATGGGAGGGCCCCTTCATCATCAGCAAAGCGCTGTACACCAACTCCTACTACCTCATCGACGCATAGCAGTCGCGCAAGAACAAGATGGACAAGTCGGACGAGGAGACGAAGTGGCCGTGGAATGCAGACCTGCTCCGACCGTTTTACACTTAGTCGCAAATCAGTGTATGTACCTAGAACCCTGAATGAATGAAAGATGTGGAAGCCTGGTTGTTTCTCGGGGGCTCCTTGCCAGAATTTTTGTTGTTGTTCCTTTCCAATTAAAACCCTGCAGTGTTTTTCCGGCTTCCATCGACCCCCAACTGCGGGGGCTCGTCGGTTGGCCCGCCCTGTTAATTCTGTAAGCCGACTGAGTAGTGTGCGATGATGCCAGAGGCCCACTCTTCGTCTCAGCTATAGACCGCAACCCGACCGTCTGGCTAGCAAGATCAAAAGCCCAAGGCATCCCACATGAAAAACGATGAAAGATATGACAGATCGGATAGTCCGGCCTTGTGCCTAGTTGGTATTTTCCGGCTACTAAGCCCCTAGTACCGTGCGGAAATGTATTGTCAGCTCCCTTCGGTTCCGGCTCCAGACCTCAACCCAGCCGTCCGACAAGGTGCAGCGTAAACAATATTGCGCACGAGAAAGTGACTAAGTGTTCAAAAAAGCACAAGCTAGTTTTCGAAAAAGAGAAATGCTAGTCGGATAGTAGAAAGATGTATAACATAACAATGTATTGATAAGAAATCATTTTCATATGTTTCCTTTTGCACAAACCGCACCGAGCCGGAAAGCAAAGGCGGAGAAGATTCGAAGTACCTACTTGCGGTAGCCACTCTGAATCTTGGGGGCTACACTAGTGGGTGCGCTGGCGCGCCCCCACTAGAAGCATGCGGCGTCCGGCTGAAGGGTGTACCAACCAGATTGAGGAAGACGGAGCTAGATAAAAAGCAAGGTGGCAAGACCCCTTTTTTGGCAGAGGCACAACCTCTCCCGTCCGGCTAATACCGCTAGTCGGGCGCGTTAGGCAGATCTAGCCGGTCAAGGGAAAGAAAAAAAGGGAGAAAGATGGAAAGAGAGAAGAGATAAAGATGGAAAGACGAAAAGAGGAAAGAAGAAAGAGAGAAAGATGGAAAGAGGAAAGAAAGAGAAAATAAAGAGATAATATAAGGAAAGTAATAGAGGAAAAAGGCCCAAGACTACAGCGCAGTCCCCCCAATCCGGCTAAGCAAGTCGCACTCGGAAAGACAAGGTGAAAGGAAAGAGTTTTTTGAAGATTCGAAACACCTGCCTACTCCAGCTATTCTGAATCTCGGGGGCTACACCCAGTGGGTGCGCTGGCGCGCCCCCACTGGAAGAATGTAGTGCCCGGCTAGCAGATGTGCTAGCCAGCCAAAACAAGTCGGCAGATCACTACCAGGTAGAAGCATAGTGGCAGAAGGAGAACGCAAGTGAAAAGGCTCGTGGCCGCGCAAGTCAAAAAGAAAGATAAGGCCGGCTGGAATGGACCAGCCGGATAAGTCAGTCAGACAAAGCATAAGCATAAGTGGGTGCTAGAAGGCAAGACCCAGCCAGACGATTAATTAAATGGCGGGGGATGAAGCCCCCATAGATCCAAAGTTTTCAAGCACAAGTACCAAAAGCAAAAACTACCCACAATTACACCGGCCATCCCGGGGTCTTTTTCTTCATGCCGCAGGGCACTTTTAGTGGGGAGGAGCCAAGCCGGCCTTGCCCAGCTGGGAAGATGCCTCCGCACCACCCTCCGGTCCCGCGCTTGCCTCGCTCTCTGTCAGCACCTCGTCGATGTCGGCGTAGCCGGCAGTCATGATGGCGGCGGAGCGGAGCCCAGGGTTGGCCTGGCGCACGACAGGAAGATCTGTGCTGGCTCGGAAGCCGTCCACCAGCTTATCGAGCCGCGCGTCCTTGTACCAGGAGAGCATCAACACCAAGGCCATCTCAGAGCCGGTGCGAGCAGCAAGGTCATGCAGTCGGTCGATGGCGTTTGACGCGCCGCCTAGTTTGATGGCCAGAGCGCCCATGGTCTCCGGAGGAGCTTCCCTGGGAAGATGAGGTCGTGGATGCTGGCGTCGGCCTTGCGGAGATTGGGGGCATCCTCCCCGAGATGCGCCACCAGATCCTAGACGCTAGCTTTTCACCCGGCGCAACCTGCTGCACCCGGTCATAGGCAAGGGCATCTACTTGTGGGTAGAAGCCTTGTGATTAGAGGGGAAAGTCAAAAAGGCAATCCGACAATACCAGTCGAATGAAAGGAAAGCAAGAGGCAACATAACTCACCCTTGGTGACGTGGCTGATGTTCATCAACTCCTCATCCAGGAAGGCGTTGTGCTCCTTCAGCCGGGTGACCTCCTTATCCAGGAGATCAAAGGCGGTGGCCTGGCTGGCAAGGGCCTCGTCGTGCTCCTTCAGGGTGGCCTCCAGCTGGTTCACACGGGAGTGCCACTCCTTGTTTTGCAGCCGGAGCACAGAGTTGTCCCGCCTGAGCCGCGCGTTGGAGCGCATCAGCCAGTCGATCTCGTGATCGGCGCAAACGAGGATGGCTGCGCCAAGACAAGAGGAAAGGCAAGTGAGAAGGTATCCGGAAAAAAATAAAAAAAATAAGGAAGGTAGGACCGAAAACTTACTCCGCGCGGTGCCCTGTGCCGTCGCCAATTGCTTCGAGGTGGCTTGGTTGGCGCTGGCCAGCGTGGCCTGGAGTTGCCGGCACTCCTTGAGCCCGGCCTCGAGGTTGCCCTCAAGGGCTTGCAGGGACGACCCTGCCTCCATGGGGAGTGGCGCTAGGGGTCCGGCTAAGGCAGCCGGGGCATCGCGGGCGGCCGCCAGCCACTACACCGTCGCCTCCTCGTCGGAGTCGACGTCCTCCACCACCACCATCTCCTTTTTGGCGCATGAGCCTCCCGCACCGGCTGATGAGCCCCCACCCGGGCTGGAAGTCGCGTCCGGCTGACTCGCCACGTGCACCGGCGCGGCGGGAGTCGGCTGGGCCATGACCGGGGGCGGGGTTTCTGTAGTGGGAGGCGGGGAAACCGTCGAAGGAGCATCCGGCTAGACTGGAGGGTCGCGAGGTGGCAAGGCAGAAGGAGCGCTGTGAGCCGGACTTGCAGCGAAGGAAAGAAGCGAGCTACGAAAGAAGAGCAAGGTTAAGACAAGAACTAGAAAAGGCGCAAGAAAAGCAAGAAGAACAAAACACGACAAGACTCACCCCTGCACCACGGTGATACGTCGGAAACGTATCTATAATTTTTGATGCTCCATGCTTGTTTTGTATCTACTTTGCTTTGCTTTGTCTACACTTTGAGATGTTTTTATATCTTTTCTGGAACTAACCTATTAACAAGTTGCCACAGTGCCAGTTGCCAGTTTTCTTCTGTTTTTGGTTCCAAAAAGGCAGAAAATCAATATTCTCGGAATTGGACGGGACAAAAGCAAAATTCATTATTTTCCCGGAGCAACATGAAACCACGAAGCAGATCCGGGGGGGGGGCATAGGGTGGCCGCACCCCCCTAAGCGCGGTCAAGCCCTGGAGGCGCCCATAGGGTGTGTGGGCCCCCTGGACCCCCACCGACCTTGATTCCTGCGCCTATAAGAAGCTTCCGACCCAAAAACCCTAGGGAATCCAGAAGAAATCCACGAAAACCTCCGTAGCGCTGCCGCCACCTAAGGGGAGATTCGGGGGACAGAAAGTATCTGTTCCGGCACCCTGCCGAGACAGGGAGGTATCTCCATCGACCTCCACCACCATCTCCATCAATGTTGTTGATTCCCATGATGAGGAGGGAGTAGTTCTCTCTCGAGGATAAGGGCTCTACCGGTAGCTATGTGTTCATCTCTTTCTCTATTCATGATCTTGTTATGGTCATGAGCTTTGTAATCAAGTAGATCTACCTTGCTACTCTTTGTGCTTTAATAGATCTAAGCTTTTCCCACGTGTGTGAAAGTGACATCGTGCATACCGTGTGTGGCACTTTGGCTAGATTGAATATTTGTTATGAGTTATATTTGGAGTTGGATGTCTCTATGAAATTGTGGTGTTTGTTGGAACCATCTAGCACTCAAGGTGACAGTGTGAGGTTATCTAGATTGGGGAAGGCGGACTTTGAGGAGTGCTGTTATAGCCCTACCGATGATTAGAGTGTCCAACTGGAGAGTAGTTAAGAGTAGTATCATGAAGAGAATATATTTATATTAGAGAGTGTTCACTAGTGAAAGTATGATCTTTAGGCCTTGTTTCTAAACATTGAAACACCGTTTGCTACTAGATCTGTTGCATGTTTGCTTGCTTCCTTTAGTTTGCCTTTAGTCTGTTCCTCTACACCATCAGCTCTTTTCTGGCACCGTTACCACTTGTATTTCACTATCTCTTCGCCGAACTAGTGCACCTATACACCTGACAAGTGTATTGGGTGTGTTGGGAACACAAGAGACTTCTTGTATCTTGATTTCAGGGTTGCTTGAGAGGTATATCTTTGACCACTTCCTCCCCGAGTTCGATAAACCTTGGGTAATCCACTTAAGGGAAACTTGCTGCTGTTCTACAAACCTCTGCACTTCGAGGCCCAACAACTGTCTACAATAATAGAATTGCATAGACATCAAGCTCTTTTCTGGCGCCGTTGCCGAGGAGGCAAGGTAAAAGGTACTCACATCCTCCGGTGTGAGTGCTCGAATTTATTTTCTTTAGATTCTGCAATTTTGTCTGTTTGTTTCTTGTTTTCACTAGTTAGGCTTAATGGAAAGCAACAAAAAAATTAGAGATCTTTATAGTATCTATCTTGAGTTAGGACATGAAGTGTTTGAAGAGAAAATTAAAAAACCTATGGAACTTTATTTTCATGCTAATAGCAATGTTATTAGTATGAACTCTTTGGACACCATTGTTGCTAATTCTATGAAAACATCTAAGCTTGGGGAAGCTAGTTTTGATGAAAATGACCTTTTTAGTTCCCCAACTTTGGAAGATAGCTATTCTATTGGTTATGATGATACCAAACCTCCAATATATGATTATTACAATGATGATTATGATATTTTCAGTCCATCTACTAATTAGGATAAAGTTAATTTTGATTACAATATGTCTCCTATATTTGAAGATTATGGTGATGAGAATAATAATGATAGCTATTTTGTTGAATTTGCTCCCATTATAATTAATAAGAATGACTATGCTTATGTGGAGAGTGATAATTATTATATGCATGTGGCTCATGATAAGAATGTTTTATGTGATAGTTATATTGTTAATTTCATTCATGATGCTACTGAAAGTTATTATGAGAGAGGGAAACATGGTCTTATGCATCTCAAAAATATTAAGTTTCCCCTCTTTATGTTCAAAATTTTGAAGTTGCATTTTTCTTGCTTCCCTATGCTTGTTGCCTTGTGCTTTCATGACTTGTTTATTTATAAGATTCCTATGCATAGGAAGTGGGTTAGACTTAAATGTGTTTTAAATTTGCTTATTGATGCTCTCTTTTAATTCAATTCATATTTCTTATATGAGCATCTTCTCAAACTATTATGCCTAACTTAAAGGCATTAAAGAAAAGTACTTGTTGGGAGATAACCCAAGAGTTTTCTTGAGTCTTGGAAGTTATTAATTCAGTAATGACCTCTCCTTATCCTTTTTGTTTGATTTTTGTGCCAAGAATGACCTCTAATGAGAGGGAAGTAATATTTGGGGAGTTGCTGTCACGAAACAGATTTCTATCCTCCACCATAAATATTCGTGAGGAGTCTCTGTAAGTCAGATTGAGATGAAAAGTTACGAATAAATCCCCTAGTATGTTAGATAACTTTCGTTAGTTCAACACTTTTTTTTGAGCAACATAAGGTGTTCAAAAAAATCGGTTTCTACCCGCTGGTCGGTTTTGACAGATTTCTGCCATTATTTGCATTTGCTTCTTATTGATTCCTTTTTGGGTTCTTTTTGGGAAATTGAGCTTTTTAAAGGAGTTCATACAGTAGCTTGTGTCTTTAGTGAAAGTTTTGTTGTTCTAAAGATAAGCCTTAAGGTCTATTATCTTTTGAATACGCTAATGTTGCTAATGAAGATTGTGTGAAGTTTTGTATGAAGGAAAATTTTTAGGTGTAGAGGAAGAATGATGGAATGAGATGAAGAATGGACAAATGCTCAAGCTTGGGGATGCCAGCCCGTGTCACCCCAATAAATATTCAAGAGGTACAAGCGTGAAGCTTGGGGATGCCCAAGGCATCCCCTTCTTCATCAATAAAAATCTCAGGTCTTTCTAGACACTTCGTTTTTATTGTTTCATGCATTATTGTGTTTTTCTTGGAGCGTCTTAGTTTTTGTTTTCTTAGTTTGCTTGATTAAGTTGGTTGGTTACACCACACTTTTTTTGGAGAGAGACACACTATGTTTCCATTGCCTAGAACACTCTTGTTTTCATTCTTGTTGTTATGTGAGTGTTCACTTTTGCTAGCACTGTGTTTAGCCTTAGCTTTCTTGTGCTTTCAGCTTAGAACTTTTTAGTTCTTCTTTGTGGATTTGTCATACAAGCTCACTGATCTTTATTGATTATTATCTTTGTGAGTTGTTTCAAATAAGTTGTTTGGTGTTGGAAAGAGTAGAAAGCTTCATGCTTAAGTGGTACAAAAGGGAGCTTGTTTTGACTGTGGCTTAGACTTTATCATGTCATGCTAGGTGTTTCTTTGAACTTATGCTTAGTGATTATTGCTGTAGCATGACTTGTTACAAACAATTAGGATTGCTTAATGTGCCTTAAAGGAGTCATGCGTTGTTTTAGCATACAAAAGCATAGTATTATGGTATTCTCCTTTGATGCTTTGTTTGGGTTGACTTGGCACATGATCACACCATGTTATGACTCTCACAAGTCACCATTAGTCTCTATGATCATTTAGTCCTTGACTTGTAGTACCACTCTATGCTTTGATTAGTAATGTTTTGTTGCTCTGCATGATTATGGCCATTATTGCTCTCTTAGTTGGTTGCTCCCAGTATTTTGCTAGCCTCCACTTGTATGCGTAAGCTCTACTCATGCTTTCCAACTCCCAAGAAACCAAGTTATTCCAAAGTGTCCACTATAAACTCCTATGCATGGTGTGTTACACCATTCCAAGTATATTCTTGTTTTCAGGTATCTTCCAATTAAAAACTATTTTGTTATGTGAAAACTTAGTGATTAAAGCCCTCACAAACTTGATGGCACACTTTATATTCTTTGCCCCCTAATAAACTTGAACCATTGTGTCATCTATGTTGTATATGCTTGCACTTATACGTTGGAATTAGCAGAACTATGCTGTCACGGGGAACGTTTTCAACATTGCACTTGTACTTTGTACTCAGTTGATATCATGCTCTTTTGTCTATGGATGTCACCGGTGTGAAATAAAGAGGGAACTTGTAAGTCCATAGAGTTTGTATCCCGTGTTAGAGAAACGCCTGGGCCGCTAGCCTAAGCCATGCCTAATCATGGTGGAAACTTGCAGCATCACTATAGTGACGTCTATGAAGCATTCTTCTTATAAAAATAGAGACACATTGAGAAAAGAGGAAAGAGAGAAAAAACACCATATTCCCATGTAAATAAGAAGATTGCTGAGATGCTCATTGTCTGTTTGCCTTGTCATTTTGGTTATGGGATAGCTCGTGTACCATGTGCAAGGGGTACCCCATTGGCGGTTCTCTATGATATGCAAATACTTACAATGACAAGAACTTACAGGTGACTAAAGTTGAGTAGCATGAGGTGTGGCCCTCGTATTCAGGGACTTGAGATTGCCAACTTATGCTTTGTCAAGCATATACTCCATCTTTGTTCACTTTAACCTTAATCACTTAAAGATGCTTATGATAGGGGCAATGAGGGTTGAAAGCTAACAAGTACCATAATTTTTGGAAGCTCTTTTTGAAACTTGAAATCCCTGCTTCCCTTTGTGAAGGGCCTTTCTTCCACTTTTATATTGAGTCTCCACCTTCTACTTTTAGGCACCATTAAGAGAACATAGTTATCATTCTGTGTGCAGTGTCCCAAAACTTTTAGATTGATGCATATTTTGATATTACTTGTTCTTGTGCTATTTGTTTCTAGTCAACCTTGTGAACTTTGAAGGTGTCCTATGCATCTATTTGCTACTCTATGAGGGACAAGATGATTGCCACTATGCTATGTTTTCTGTATGTGAAACAAACAAACGTTTTTCAATGCATGTTATTCATTATATTTGTTTGTAGCTTTTCATGCTGCATGCATAGTTACTATGTCCTATTGTTAGAACTCCATCTTTCATGCACATGTTTAGAGTTCTTTGATCCCAGCTTTCAATGGTTGGATCTTTATTGTGAGGGTGCATGTCGCCTCAAAAATTATTCTTTTTATCACTTGCCTACTCGAGGACGAGCAGGAGTTAAGCTTGGGGATGCTTGATACGTCAGAAACGTATCTATAATTTTTGATGTTTCATGCTTGTTTTGTATCTACTTTGCCTTGCTTTGTATACACTTTGAGGTGTTTTTATATCTTTTGTGGACTAACCTATTAACAAGTTGCCACAGTGCCAGTTGCCTGTTTTATTTTGTTTTTGGTTCCAGAAAGGCAGAATATCAATATTCTCGGAATTGGACGGGACAAAAGAAAAAGTCATTATTTTTCCCAGAGCAACACGGAACCACGAAGCAGAGCCGGAGGGGGGCCACAGGGTGGCCGCACCCTCCTAGGCACGGGCAAGCCCTGTAGGCACCCACAGGGGGTGTGGGCCCCCTGCACCCCCACCGACCTTGATTCCTGCGCCTATAAGAAGCTTCCGACCCAAAAACCCTAGGGAATCCAGAAGAAATCCACGAAAACCTCCGTAGCGCCGCCGCCACCGAAGGGGAGATTCAGGGGACAAAAAGTCTCTGTTCCGGCACCCTGCCGGGACGGGGAAGTGCCCCCGGAGCCATCTCCATCGATCTCCACCACCATCTCCATCACCGTTGCTTATTCCCATGATGAGGAGGGAGTAGTTCTCTCTCGAGGCTAAGGGCTCTACCCGTAGCTATGTGTTCATGTCTTTCTCTATGCATGATCTTGTTATGGTCATGAGCTTTGTAATCAAGTAGATCTACCTTGCTACTCTTTGTGCTTTAATAGATCTATGCTTTTCCCCATGTGTGTGAAAGTGACATCGTCCATACCGTGTGTGGCACTAGATTGAATATTTGTTGTGAGTTATATTTGGATTTGGATGTCTCTATGAAATTGTGGTGTTTGTTGGAACCATCTAGCGCTCAAGGTGACAGTGTGGGGTTATCTAGATTGGGGAAGGCGAACTTTGAAGAGTGTTGTTATAGGCCTACCGATGATTAGAGTGTCCAACCAGAGAGTAGTTAAGAGTAGTATCATGAAGAGAATATATTTATATGAGAGAGTGTTCACCAGTGAAAGTATGATCCCTAGGCCTTGTTTCTAAATATTGAAACACCGTTTGCTACTAGATATGTTGCATGTTTGCTTGCTTCCTTCAGTTTGCCTTTAGTTTGTTCCTCCACGCCATCAGCTCTTTTCTGGCATTGTTACCACTTGTATTTCACTGTCTCTTCTCCGAACTAGTGCACCTATACACCTGACAAGTGTATTGGGTGTGTTGGGGACACAAGAGACTTCTTGTATCTTGATTGCAGGGTTGCTTGAGAGGTATACCTTTGACCACTTCCTCCTTGAGTTTGATAAACCTTGGGTAATCCACTTAAGGGAACTTGCTGCTGTTCTACAAACCTCTGCACTTGGAGGCCCAACAATTGTCTACAAGAATATAAGTGCGTAGACATCAAACGGGCGCGGATCTCTTCCGGCTACCTATAGCCCGGCCGGGGCACGGAGGAACCCCCACCAGGCTGCGCTTCGCAGCCGGATCTTCGGGGGCAGGAGCGCTGCTCGAGGACCCCTCGCCGGCACGTTTCCGCGCCGGCTTGGGCAACACGGTGCCGTCGCTCTCCTCTGGCGCGGGGCCATGCAGGTCGTCCACCACCTCGTCGGTCCGGCTGGGGAAGAAGCCCTCCTCGCTGTCCGAGCCCTCGCCGCCAGTCCGGCGCGGCCGCGTCTTGGGAAGGTCGGCGATGAAGACCTGGAGGGGCTCCTCGCCCTCCTCCCGGATGATGCAGGGGAAGGTCTGCAAGGGAAGAAGCAAGTCAGAGCTGGATCAAGTGGCGATGCCATACAAAGCAAGAACAAAAGAGAAACAAGAAACAAGGCAAGTCACACTCACCCTGGGAGCACGGTTCTCGCGGGTGTAGGGAGCCAGACGAAAGCGCCAGTCGGCCTTGATCTTATCCTTGGTGATCATCCACACCCATTCATAGAGGTTGGCGAAGGGGGATTATGGCGAGAGAGCCGGGTCGGGTCGAGGCGCCCGGAGTAGTAGCACATCTTGTGTGCTCGCTGTTGAAGGGGCATCATCAGCCGACTGGCCTAGCTGAGCGTCACGTCGACACCAGTCAAGCCGGCTGTGACCAGCAACCACATCCGGTGCAACAGCGCGTCCAACTCCGGCTTGGATACAAAAATCTTCTCCTCCCAGTGCACTTGGGTGTACTCCATGTCTTGGAAGGCCAGGAGGTTGACGTGGTCGTTAGAGCCCAAGTTTCGTACGTAAAAGTACGTCTACTGCCACAGCTTAACCGTGTCGTCCAGCTTGAACTTGGGGTAGCCGTTTTGCACACGGTAATAGATGGAGGCACCACCGCAGGGCACGAGCGCCCCTGGGAATATTGGACCTGTGGCCGGATGAGGAAGAGCCGGAAGAAGAGCCCGAGATCCGGCTGGATCCTGAGGTAGCATTCGCAGAATGCTACGAAGTGGGCCAAAATGCCGATTGCATTCGGGACGAGATGGTGGAGGCGGAGATCGAAGTGAGCGAGGAAGGAAAGGAAAAAGGCGCTGGCCGGGAAGGCCTAGCTGCGCGCCAAGTGCGCAAGGAAGATCACGATTTCGTCGGCCGGGGCAAGACGCACCTCGACCTCGCCGGCGGTCGGCAGGAGGCACGACCGCCGGTACTTTTCGACTTGCGCCTCCGTGACGGAGGAGCCGCACCACGCGCCACGGCTTTCAGCCATCTCTATGGTGGCGGTGCGCGGCAGAGAAGAAGAAGGAAGATGGGAAGGCGAAGGGGGAGCGGCGGAGGAGTGCAGGTGTCCCGTTGCTCCGGCAGGCAGAAATCGGGCGGCGCCGACGGAGCGGAGGCGGTGCGAGCTTGACGGCAGCGCGAGCGCGAGGCGATATCAAGGAAGCAGAGAGGCGCGCCGTTGACGGCGAGGAGAAGGGGAAAAAATGGCAAGTGAGGTGTGATGGGGTGCCGCGGGCGCTACTTAATGGGGTCAGGAGGCAAACTGCCAGCTCGCCATGTGGCAGCGCCTCACAGCCCCAACCGCGGCGGGGTCGTTTACGTCGGCGCGCGACACGCAGAAGATCCTAGGTTTGGGAGGCGAGGCGCTAACAACAGTTCCCGAGGCGGCGCCTAACGTGACCCTTCGGCGCACGTCTCTATGGTCATCATTACACCGTGGCTAACGTCAGTGATGACACAGCCGAGCAGCCCAACCGCCAAGCCTCAGCCGGGAACAAATTCAAACTAGCTTTCTGAGCCCGCACACATTTCACCTAAGGGCGGAATCTACGCGCGCTCGGGGGCTAGTGTCGGGGGGATCACCCCTGGGTAGGCTAACCGGACAATATACAAGGACAAGGCAACCGCCAGCCGGCTATCCCAGCCGGACGTAAAAACCCAAAGATAGATCAGAAAGAAGGCTAAACAAAGAGCAAGCTAGCAAACCAGTCAGCCGGATAAGAAGCATTCCCAAAGGCCCCTAGCCGTGTGGATCATGCCAGCCGGATAGGGCAAGACGAGTCGAGAACAAGCCAGCAGAACCACCAGACAGATAAAGCAGCAAAGGGCAGACGCTTAGCCGGATGAGTCCAAACACCCGGTCAAGACAGAGTAGCCGGCTAGGGCTACCTAGCTGGACCTTCAAGGAAGACAGATGACATAGGACACAGTATCCCGCATCTCTGGCAGGCAGAAGGACAGACGCAGCGGCATTGACGCCGGAGGAGACGGCCCATACCCGTGTCATACGGGAACAGGGGTCACCGCCCGTGTTGTCCGGGGCGGCCTCCACTGATTCCGTGCCGACCGGGGTCAGCTGTCACTATTTCCGTGCCAGCCGGGGGGCGCGGCACTGTACCAGACGTCAGAGAGGCGGAACACTGTGTTGTAACAGTCGGCCGGGCCCGCCTATGGGACCCACCAGCCGGCAGTGTCTTTGCCCATGCCGCCTTGGCCTATATAAGGGGCAGTAGGGGCATCGTAGCAAGGGTTCGTTTCTCATTATCTTCTAGCTAGGACATATACAGCTCAAGGATCCCTTGTAGTTCATCGTGTTCATCCAGATAGTTAGATCGACGGGAGTAGGGGTGTTACCTCACCACGAGGGCCCCGAACCTGGATACTTCTTGTGTCCTCGACGCTTGCTTGTGCCTAATCCCGCCTGCGGATGTCGTCGCTCGCTTCCCTGCTCGCTCCCGCACCATGAACTAGACTGCTCAGGCACTGCCATTTCCATAACAATGACAAACATAGACATGATAGAATCAATAATCAATAAGACATGTTAGAATAAATAATCAATCTGACATAGTATCTCAATATCCATCGGATCCGCGCAAACACAACATGTATGATTACAAATAGATGATCTTGATCATGAACGGAGCTCACAAGATCTAAACATGATAGCACAAAGGAGGTGAAACAACCATCTAGCTACTGTATGGACCAATAGTCCAAGGGTGAACCACTCACGCATCATACCGGAGGCTGGCATGGTGATGAAGAAGGCCTCCGGGATGATCTCTCCCCTCCGGCAGGGTGCCGGGAAGATCTTCAGATCCCCCGATCTAGGGACGATGGTGGCGACGGATACTAACTGTTTTGTGGAGATATAATCGAGTACTTAGGGTTTTGGCATGGGGGGGCTTATATAGGCGAAGAGGCGAGGCAGGAGGGCGGCCAGGGGGCTCACACCCTACCGAGGCGTGTCCCAGGGTGGGCCCACGTGTGTGTGTGTGTGTGTGGGGGGGGGGGGGGGGGGTGGCCACCCTGTGGCTCCCCTCCGGTCGCCCTTTGGTTTCTGTGTTCTCCTCGGTGAAATATTGACTTTGGCTTTTGTCCCGTACAATTCCGAGAATATTTCCATACTAGCTTTTCTGAAACCAAAAACAGCATAAAATAGGCAACTGGCACTACAGCATCTTGTTAATAGGTTAGTCCCAGAAAATGTATAAAAATACCTCAAAGTATAGACAAAGCTTAGCAAAGTGGATACTAAACAAGCATGGAACATCAAAAATTATAGATACGTTTACGACGTATCACCAAGCACTCCTGTGCATTTTATTTTGGTCCTCCGAGTCTCCCCACCTGAAACCAGCCATCGCATCGGTAAGGGATTTAAGTAATTTGTTTGGAAGTTTAAATACCACCATAACATAGACTGGAATTGATTGGATAACAACCTTCAATAAGATCTCTTTTGCTCCTAATGAAAGAAGCTTTTCCTTCCAGCCATTGAGACGTGCAATTACTCTTTCTAGGAGATAAACAAAATCATCACTTCTTTCCAAACCTACCATAGATGGTAGCCCTAGGTACTTGTTTGACAAAGCCTCAGTCATAATATTCAGTTCATTACAAACATCTCGACTCACCAATTGTCCGGAATTTTCACAATACTGATCAAGCACTTGTCTCAACGAGGTTGTATTAACTAAGTTTGCCTTCATAAGTATCAAGGAATCATCAACAAATAATAAATGTGATACTGATGGTGCATTTCTGCACACCTTTACCCCTTCAATGCCATGAACCTCCTCTTGATGAGCCAAAAGACTTGATAACCCTTCTGCACAAATAAGGAACAAGTATGGTGATAGAGGATCACCCTGTCTCAATCCTCTAGTTGGAACAAAACCTTCAGTTTCTTTATCATTATATCTGACCTTGTACTTAACTGACTAAACACAGGCCATAAGTAAAGGAACAAACTCGAAATTGAAGCCCAATCGAGTTAGCAATCTCTCCAAAAATATCCACTTCACTCTGTCAAACACCTTATGCATATCCAAATTAATAGCACAAAATCCCTCCTTACCTTTTTTCTTATTTTTCAAATAATGTAGGCTCTCATAGGCTAAGAAGATATTATCTGTGATAATTCTACCAGGTAAACATGCACTTTGAACAGGAGAAATAACATCATCCAAAATATGCTTAAGACGAAAAACAATCATCTTCGAAATTACCTTGTAAAGAACAATGCAGAGGCTTATAAGTCTGTATTGAGAAATTTCCTCCAGGCTCTCCACCTTTGGGATAAGAACAATTACCATGTCATTCCAACCCTCTGGAATTTCTTTATTATTAATATCCTCTAGAATTTCCTTTGTGAGAACATCACCTAGAATATGCCAAAAATATTAAATAAAATTGCGTGAAGACCATCAGCGCCCCTGGTGCTTTCATATCACCAATTGAGAATAAAGCTTTCCTGAAGTCCTCCGCCGAATAGGGGTTGTCAGGTCCGCATTAATCTCCCCTGTTACGCTAGGAACAACCTTCTCCAGTAATCCAGGGTCTGTATGATGACCGACAAGTATAGGGGGTGTATCGTATTACTTTCAATAAATAGGAGTGTCGATCCCAACGAGGAGCAGAAGGTGTTGGCTAGTGGTAAGGAGCAGGAAATCTCTGTAAATACTTAGCAAACGGATTTTTAGGGGTTTTCTGATAAAGCAAAGAAACAAAGTGCAAGTAATAAAGACAACAAACAACTACAGCAAGTGGCCCAATCATTTCTTAGCAAAGGACAAGCCGGTGGAAATACTTATCAGGACCAAACGTTCTCGAGGACACATGGGAATACTGTCAAGTGCTTTCGCTTCAAATAGCTGAGTAGTCTTCTTTGGTGTTGTAAGTGTTGTGTGAGTGAAACTGTCCAAATGTACCGACCTTACTTGGACTAATACATACTTGTGATTAAACCCCCTACAAGCATCCGCAACTACATGAAAGTAATTAAGATATAAACCTAACCACAACGGTAAACTCTGAGATCCTACGTTCCCTTGTGCAATGATGTCCTAACGGGGGTTCAGGCTTCTGTCACTCCAGCAACCCCACAATTAGTAGCCAAATACACAATGCATTCCCCTAGGCCCATAAATGGTGAAGTATCATGTAGTCGACATTCACATGACACCACTAGAAGAATAGCACCACAACTTAAATACTAAACCATTGAATAATATCTCAACACAAATCCAGTACTAACAACATGACTTCTCTCATGTCCTCAAGAACTAAATGAACTACTCACAAGACATCATATGGATCAAGATCAAAGATGATATGGTGATGGATAATAATCTGAACATAAACAATAATCCAATGGTTCCACTCACAAGCATCAACTACAATAGTAATCAACACCGGGAAAGTTTCCCCTAAGAATTATGCAAGTATTCAACACAATTGTTACAGCGGGATGGAGTGGTGATGATGGTGCTGGTGGAGATGATGGTGTGGATGATGATGATCCCGATGAAGTCTAGCTTGATGAAAATATTAATGGCGACGATCTCCCCTCTCCAGGAAGGAATTTCCCCGACAAAAATCTGTCTCCCGGAGAGCTTTTTCTCTCTCGGTGTTTTCCGCCTCGTAGAGGCGGCAGAATCTTTATGTGGTCGCTCCCCGTGTTTTAGGGTTTCGAGGGGAAGATATAGGCGATAGGGCGGAGCCGAAGGCCGGCCAGGTGGGCCACACCCCCTGTAGGCGTGGCCTAGGGGTGGCCCCCGCCTGGGGGCGTGTGGCCCCCCTGTGGCCCATCTCCGCCTCCCCTTCTGGCTTCCTTCGTCTTCTAAGAAAATATGATTTTACATAATTTTCTGGTATTTTTTTGGTCTTCACGAAATTGCATCAAAACACCTCTTTTTCCATCAGAATCCTGACTCCGGCAGTCCATCCTCTAAGAATCATCCAACATGCAAAAACAGATGAAAAGACATAAGTAACACCTCTTAATAAGAAATATATCAATGAATAGAGGCAAATTATGATATAGAATGGTGATGCAAATTGGACGTATCAACTCCCCTAAGCTTAGACCTTTGCTTGTCCCCAATCGAAAACTGAGCTCAGTAAACATGTCCACAGGTTTATGGAGTGAAGTGTCGATAAAAGAATACAGACAAGAAGCATCACATTTACCATTACACAACTCATAGAAGAAAGCAACTCACGATTATATAACTTAGCTTGCAACAAGTATAGGAATCACAATAGAGATGCATAAAGATAAATCATAATTGGAATTGGAAAACTTTGTTCTTGTTCAGAGAACAGCTGGCAAACAGTTTCACAAAAAGCTTTTGTAGAAGTTTCACAACAGGAGTACTCTTTGCTCAGACATAAAAGGTTTTCAGAATGATGGCTTTCAAAGTGATACTCAATAGATAAGAGTCTTGTGCAAACAAGGAAGATAAAGAACATGATTGAATAAATCATCATATGAATTCTTGAAACACAACAACTCAAATGCTTGCTGGAAATAGAGAGGAAATAGGTTTACTAACTCAACTTAGAAATAGGAGAAAGGCCCTTCATAGATAGAAATAGAGATTTCAAGTTCATCAAGAGCTTCCAAAATATTATGGTACTTACTAGCTTTGAGAACTCATTGCCCCTATCATAAGCATCTTGAGGTGATTAAGGTTAAAGTTAACAAAGATGGAGTATATGCTTGACGAAATATAAGTTGGCAATCTCATGTCCGTTGAGTACGAGGGCCTCTCCTCATGCTACTCAACTTTAGTTACAGGTAAGTTCTTGTCATTGTAAGTACATGTGTATCATAAAGAACCGCCAACGGCGTACCCCTTGCACATGATACATGAGCTATCCCATAATCCAAATTACAAGGCAAGCAGATAGTGAGCATCTCAGCGATCTTTTTATTTGCATAGTTTTTTATTGAGGATGCTTCATAGATTGCTCAGAATGGTTATGCTGCAAGTTTCCACCATGATTAGGCATGGCTTATGCTAGCGGCCCAGGCATTTCTCTAACAGACATACATAACTCCATGGACTTACAAGCTCCCCTTTTATTTCACACCGACGACATCCGCAAACAAAAGAGCATTATATCAACTGGATATGTATCCATAATTGTTGAAAGCGTTCCTCGTGACAACACGGTTCTTCTAATCCCAACGTATAGATGCAAGCATATACAATTTTGATGACACAATGGTTCAAGATTATTAGGGGCAAGAAAATAAGGTGTGCGATCAAGTTTGTGAGAGCTTTACTAACTAGTTTTCACATAACAAAATAATTTTTGATTCGAAAGATAGAAGAAGCTTGAGAATTTTCTTGGAATAGCAATAATGCTAATAGGTAGATATGGTGGACACAAATGGCACATGTTTGGTTCAAAGGGATTGGATGCATGAGAAGTATGCCTTCTCAAAATAGGTTTTTGGCTAGCATGGCTGGGTAGCAAGCAAAAGAGTTGAAGGAAACAAGCAAACCTACAAGTGATAAAGCCAAACATGCAATCTTCCTTGAAGACACAAAATATATTAAATAAAGAATACTAAGCTTATGAGCCAATCAAGAAAGAAAATAAATGATACAAATACCTGCAAGCTTTTTCTCTTTTCCTTTCAAACCTCAAAAAGTGTTGCTACTGACCAGAGCTCGGTGTGCCAAAACCAATTTAGATCTACTTGATGCTCCCAAAGTGATACCAATACTGATCAACAAGATCAATCATATAATATAGATTGCAAACTAAAATAAGAAGTGTAAAAAGTAAAAGATGAAACTTCTCATTAATATTCCATAAAGGCACTCACACCAAGGGATACATAGATAATCAACTAAAGGAGAGATACTTCCACATGCAAACCAACCTATAAAGTAACTTCTCTACCAAAGATATGAATCCACTAAAAAGGTAAAAGATAAAAGATAATGATGTGATACCGTGGCACTCCCCCAAGCTTGGAACAAGCCAAGGGGATGCCAAACCTAATGATGAATTACTCCTTCGGTGGTGGTGGTGTTCCCTTGTTTGGGATAAGGAAACCCTCCAGCATCTTACGAAGCCTATCATTCTCCTCTTTAAGTATATCCACTTTCATCCTTAGAGCACGGTACATATGACAAAACTCATCAGTGGTTCGAAGGGCTTCCACTGCCTCAGGGCATGTTCTAAAGTCTGGGACGGAGGCTATAATCCCCTGCATGTTACGAGAAAAAGCACGTCTAGTGTTAATTTCACCTACAAAAGTAGGCTTCCTTACACTTAACCCTACGGCGGTTTGTTCTTCCATCTTAACTTCCTCCTCGATGCTCCAATCTATGTCTTCGTGCTTGGAAGCGATCCTTTCTTCTTCCACGGGCTTCTTGCATTTGTCGTTGGCGGAGACCATGGTGCTCTAAACTTTGAGAAGATTTCCTGATAGAAACAGATCGAAACAAAAAGACGACGAGAACACGATACACGAACCTCGGGGGATCCGGGGGGTTATATATTATGAAGTTTCAAAGCACAAGGAAGCTACTGGTGCGAATCGAGGTGGAGACGGAGCTCAGGGAGCTCACAACCCCTCCAGGCGCGGCCAGCTAGGGCCCGCGTCTGGGGTGGGTGTGGCCACCCAGGCCTCCGTTTCCTCCTCTGTTTTGTTTTGTAACCTTCTATATGTAATAAAAACATCAAAAATATAAAAAGATAGGGTTTTCACGAACCTTCTGTTTTCACCACGTTTACCTATTCAAAGACGAACTCTGCAGATTCCTTTTTCTCCTTCTCCTGGAAATTCCTTTTTCTCACAAGGCCTTACACAAACCTCAATAGCAACATTAGTGTATGCAAAAACAATAAACCTTTAGGTTCACACTCAACTGAAATCCATCAAAACAAAGGCTACTGTAGCAACTCCTTTCCTGAAGCCCCAAAAAGAATCTGGAAGGGAATCAATATAAGAGGCAAATGCATATGATGGCAGAAATTTGTCAAAATAGACCAGCAGGTAAAGATTGATTTTTTCGAAAATCTTCTGTTGCTCAAATCAAAAAGTGCAAAACTAATGAAAGTTGGGTAACAAATTGGAGAACAAGCACATAAAAATAAAGCTCCATCCGAAGCACTGAGCTCCTTCACGAATTTTTACAATGCAGCATAAAAATCTGTCCCAAGACAGCCACTTTTCACAACTCCTCTACTTCTCAAAAGTAGTTGAACTTGACACAAAACCAAAACAAAAAGGATAAGAAACGGTCATTACTAAGGTAATAACTTCCAAGACTCGACAAAACTATTGGGTTATCTCCCAAGAAGTACTTTTCTTTAATGCCTTTAAGTTAGGTTTGATAGTTTCAAAGATGCTCACATAGGAGATATATATTTGAAGTGAAAGAGAGCATCAAGAAGCAAACATCCCACACATTTGAGTCTAACCCACTTCCTATGCATGGGAGTATCATGAGAAAACAAGTTGTTGAAACAAAAAGGCAATAGCATAGGAAGACAAAACAAATGCAACTTCAAAGCTTGCAACATAGAACTGGGAAACTTAATATTATTGAGATGCATTAAACCATGTTTCCCTCTCTCATAATAACTTTCAGTAGCAATCACCAAAAAGAGGTCCAAGGTCATAAACCGGATCAATAGAAGCAAGTTGTTCCATCCTGAAATCTTTATTAGGCAAGCTATTTTCACAAGGAGCTTTAGCGAATTTGGAAAAATTAAACCCATAAGAATCTCCATCAAACTTAGTTAAAACTTTTTCCTTTTTACAATCTTTAATAGCTCCACAAGTGTTCAAGAAAGGTCTACCAAAAATGATAGGACAAGTTTTGCTAGCTGCTGAATTAAGCACTAGAAAATCAGCAGGATGCTTAATCTTACCACAGAGAACCTCCACATCTCTTACAATACCAATAGGGCAAATGGTTTCCTTATTAGCAAGGTGAATAACCACATCAATGTCCTCAAGCTCACAAAGACCAATTTCATGCATAATTTCCCTATAAAGCTCATAAGGAATAGCAGTAGAACTAGCACCAATATCACATAAACCATAATAGCAATGATCACCAATTCTAACAGAAAGCACAGGGACACTAGATTTTATAGCTTTACTAGGATGAGAGATAATATTAGAATCTTCTTCACAGAAGACAATGTGCTCATCCTCTATATTTCTAGTGACAAGATCTTTCACAATAGCTACCACAAGTTCAATATTCATTCGCTCATCAGGTTCCACGGCTTTCTTTGTACCTTTATTATTCGCACTAATTATCATAGAGTACTCATTTACCTTAGTTGGGAAAGGTTTTTTCTCAACATAAGGTTCTGGCACAATATGATTAGTAGTACAAACTTCGGTGCTTCTAACAGGAACATGACTAACAACATCTTTATAAGGTGCATGGTACTTATTCCACTTATTTTTAGGAATTTTTATGTAAGAGGCAAAAGCCTTAAAACAATTGGCAATACTTTGGGAGTCAAGACCAAACTCATTACTAATATCACAAAAGTCATCAGTTCCCATAAAATATTTTATGCATTCATAATCATAATTTATACCTGACTTTCTCCCTTTGTCATTCTCCCAGGCTTCAGTGTTCTCTTGAATACATTCTAGGAGATCCCATTTAGCTTTGTCCTTCATACTTGTGAATGATCTAGCACAAGAAGCATCTAGTAAATCTTTATCATGAAGAGAAAATCTAGCATAAAAGTATTGATAATAATATTGTTAGGGAGTTCATGAATAGGACCTTTAAGCATTAGTAACTTCAATCTTCCCCAAGCTTGAGCTGTACTCTCTCCATCACGAGGCCAAAAGTTATATATTAGATTTCTATCCTTGTGAATTTCACTAGGAGGATAAAATTTAGAATAAAAGAGAGGTACTATTTCCTCCCATTCCATGGATTGCCCATTCTTAAGCGGCTTATACCATTCTTCAGCTCTCCCTTTCAAGGATATAAAGAGCAACTTCTTCTTCACCTATTCAGTTGTGATACCTGCACACTTAAACAACCCACATAATTTATGGATAAAAAGCAAATGATCACCAGGGTGGACAGTTCCATCCCCTAAATAATAATTATCCATAACATGATCAACAATACTTGTAGGTATATTAAAAGGATCTATCTCAATAGGTGGTGGTTCATCTACTACCCTAACAGTGGTAGTAGTTTTCCCAAACATAAAACCAAGTGGGTTATCCATATTGAAAACAAAGTAACAAACATAAATAAAAAGAAATACTCACAGTAGAAGTTTCCTTTACTAGTTCCACTCTTCAATAGCGCTTCACTCCCCGGCAACGGTGCTAGAAAATAGTCTTGATGACCCACAAGTATAGGGGGTGTATCGTAGTACTTTCGATAAATAGGAGTGTCGATCCCAATGAGGAGCAGAAGGTGTTGACTAGTGGTAAGGAGCAGGAAATCTCTGTAAATACTTAGCAAACGGATTTTTAGGGGTTTTCTGATAAAGCAAAGAAACAAAGTGCAAGTAATAAAGACAACTAACAACTGCAGCAAGTGGCCCAATCCTTCCTTAGCAAAGGACAAGCCGGTGGAAATACTTATAAGGACCAAATGTTCTCGAGGACACATGGGAATACTGTCAAGTGCTTTCGCTTCAAATAGCTGAGTAGTCTTCTTTGGTGTTGTAAGTGTTGTGTGGGTGAACCTGTGCTAATGTACCAACCTTACTTGGACTAATACATACTTGTGATTAAACCCCCTGCAAGCATCCACAACTAAAGGAAAGCAATTAAGATATAAACCTAACCACATCCTTAAACTCTGAGATCCTACGCTCCCTTGTGCAATGGTGTCCTAATGGGGGTTCAGGTTTCTGTCACTCCGGCTACCCCACAACTAGTAGCCAAATACACAATGCATTCCCCTAGGCCAATAAATCGTGAAGTATCATGTAGTCGACGTTCACATGACACAACTAGAAGAATAGCACCACAACATAAATATTGAACCATTGAATAATATCTCAACACAAATCCACTACTAACAACATGACTTCTCCCATGTCCTCAAGAACTAAACGAACTACTCACAAGACATCATATGGATCAAGATCAAAGATGATATGGTGATGGATAACAATTTGAACATAAACAATAATCCAATGGTTCTACTCACAAGCATCAACTACAATAGTAATCAACACTGGGAAAGTTTACCCTAAGAACTATGCAAGTATTCAACACAATTGTTACAACGGGATGGAGTGGTGATGATGGTGCTGGTGGATATGATGATGATGATGATACCGATGAAGTCTAGCTTGATGACGGTGTTGATGGCGATGATCTCCCCTCTCCGGGAAGGAATTTCCCCGGCAGAAATCTGTCTGCCGGAGAGCTTTTTCTCTCTCGGTGTTTTCCGCCCCGCAGAGGCGGCATAATCTTTCTGTGGTCTCTCCCCGTGTTTTAGGGTTTCAAGGGGAAGATATAGGCAAGAGGGCGGAGCCGGAGGCCGGCTAGGTGGGCCACACCCCTGTAGGCGCGGCCTAGGGGTGGCCCGCGCCTGGGGGTGTGGGCCCCCTGTGGCCCATCTTTGCCTCCCCTTCTGGCTTCCTTCGTCTTCTGGGAAATATGATTTTCCATAATTTTTTTTGGTATTTTTCCGTTCTTCACGAAATTGCATCAAAACACCTCCTTTTCCATCAGAATCCTGACTCCGGCAGTCCATCCTCCAAGAATCATCCAACATGCAAAAACAGATGAAAATACATAAGTAACACCTCTTAATAAGAAATATATCAATGAATAGAGAAAAATTATGATATAGAATGGTGATGCAAATTGGATGTATCTCTATATCATAGACTTCTGTTGCAAATAACCCTGAAAAATAATCCGAGATACGGGGGTTTAAATAAGTTGTCCCTTCCAACCAATTGCCATGTGCATCTTTCAGTTTTTCACTTTGTTTCTCCGTCTCTGTGCATTGGCAGAATTGTGGAAATAGGATGTATTCCTGTCTCTGAATTGGAGCCAGTTCAACCGACTGCATTGCGCCCAAAAATTTTCCTCCTTTTCCAAAAGTTTCTCAATTTTCTCAGCAATTTATTTTTGTTTCTTGATATTCTCAACAGTCAAAGTATCAATATGTTGGAGATATGCCCTAGAGGCAATAATAAATATGGTTATTATAATATCTTTGTGTTTATGATAAATGTTTACATTCATGCTATAATAGTATTAACAAGGAAACATTAATACTTGTGTGATTTGTAAACTAAAATAGAGTCCCTAGTAAAGCCTCTTTATAATACTAGCTTGTTGGTTAATAAATGATTGTGGTTTCCCTATCCTGAACATTGAGATGTTATTAACAACAAGATCATATCATTAGGAGAATGATATGGTGGACATACTCCTATAGATAAGCGTAGCATAAAGATCAAGTCATTTTAATAGTTCAATTGCTATATGCTTTCTGATACATAGTAACCTAATTCCTTCGACCATGAGATCATGCATATCACCTTCACCGGAAGGATGCTTTGATGACATCAAACAGCACACCGTAACTGGGTGGCTATAAAGTTGGCATTGAGTGTTCGGAAAGTATTGGTTGAGACACATGGATCAAGAGTGGGATTTGTCCATCCATATGACGGATAGATAAACTCTGGGCCCTCTCGGTGAAATGTCATCCAATTAGCTTGCAAGCATGTGACTGCCTCACAAGGGATCACATATCACGGGACTGAGAAAAGAGTACTTATCGTAACGAGGTTGAACTAGGTATGCAGAGATACCGACGATCATAACCTCGGATAAGTAAACTATCATGAGACAAAGGGAAATTGGTATCGTATGTAAGTGGTTCATTCGATCGCAAAGTAATCATAGAAATATGTGGGAGCCATATGAATTTCCAGATTACTCTATTGGTTATTGATCGGAGAAGTGTCTCGATCATGTCCGCATAATTCACGAACCGTAGGGAGACACACTTAAGGATTCGACGTTGTTTGAGTAGTTATAGAATGATGAGTAAGAGACCCAATGTTGTTCGGAGTCTCGGATGGGATCCGGGATATCACGAGGAGATCCGGAATGGTCCGGAGAATAAGATTCATATAAGGAAAGTCCTGTTTCGGGGTTGGAGAATGGTTCCGGTGTTTTCATCGAGAATGTTCTAGAAGGTTCTGGAATGTCCGGCACTCCGGAGGGGAAGGGTACATGAATGTGTCATAACAAGTTGGAATGATTGCATCATGTACTATGTGTCATCGCTGAACAAAATAAAGGGTTTAATCAAATCCTAGTTTGAAAAGTCAAACGCCAATTTGAAAAGTCAAAAGGTTATTTTGTGAGGTGGAGGGGAAGTAGGAAACCTACTTGGGGAGGAGTTCCCTCCCTCCACCGCCGGCCCACTTGGGATCCGAGTTGGGGAGGGACTCCCCTCCCCTGGTGTGCCCCCTCCACCTATATAAGGAGGGGCAGGGCTGCCCCTCCAGGTACATAACACCTCCACCCAAAACCCTAGCTCCTAACCACCGGCGCCGCCACCTCCTGCTGCCACCGCCGCCTAGGCAAACCCTAGCCACCGGCCTTGACCCTCCTTGGTGCGTCTAAACCCTAGATCACCGAGGCTCTCTCTCATAGTCCACCATACTCGCTCCGGCTTAAGGCAAAGCCCTGCGAGATCTCCCCTCTACTTCCGGTACCACGCCGTTGTGCTGCCGGAATCGCGAGGAGAGTGCTACAACCTCCGCTGCCTACTGGAACAAGGGAGAGGAAGGTCTTCTTCGAGTACCGAACGTGTGACCGACTGCGGAAGCGCTGCCGGAACGCAGCGCCGGAAGGATCGTCTACGCGATCTTGAGATCGGGAAGAGTACGACTACATCACCCACGAGAATCCGCTCTCGTTAAACACTTTGGAATCTTCGAGGGTGAGTTATTCCATCGACTCGTTGCTACAATCTAGTAGATAGATCTTGGCTTGTTTGTTTGTATGCGATAGAAATTTTTTGTTTTCCATGCTACGAAACCCTACAGTGGTATCAGAGCCGTGTCTATATGTAGATCTGTTTCACGAGTAGAACACAATGGTCATTGTGGGCATTGATGCTTTTGTTGTCGATTGCTTCTTGTGTACTTTGCATCTTGCGGGATGGTGGGATGAAGCGGCCCGGGCTAACCTTACATGACATCATTCATGAGACTTGCTCCACGCTTGACATGCAACTTGTATTGCATAAGTGGCTTTACGGGTGCCTGTTTCTCCCAACATAGTTAAGATTCAATTTACAACGGGTGATTGACAATACTAGTATCAATGTTGTGGTTCTTGGTCGTAAGTTAGAACGACACTTATTGAAAGCCCCAAACCACGTAAAACATGCAAAGAAAGTAGGGGCGTCTAACTTTGTTTTGCAGGGGTGTGCTGTGATGTGATATGGCCATGATTGTGATTATATTTGATGTATGCAATGTTCCTTATTGTAAAGTTGGCAACCGGCAGGAACCATATGGTTGTCTTTAAATTCTGTTAAGACCCGTGTGTCTATTCAAAGTAGTTGTAATAGTTGAATCCGGTGGACAAGAACCATAGAGCAGCGTCATTGACCTTGATGCAATGCCGGTGATGATGGAGATCATGTTCGTGCTTGAAGATGGAGATCGGAAGCACAAAGAAGAAAGGCCATATCATATCACATATTATGAATTGCATGTGATGTTAATCCTTTATGCATCTTGTATTGCTTAGTTAACAACGGTAGCATTATAAGATGATCCCTCATGCACATGAATTTCAAGTTCTAAAGTGTTCATCCTTAGTAAGCACCGTTGCTAAAGCTTGTTGTTTCGAAGCACCACGTGATGATCGGGTGTGTTAGATTCCGCAAGTGTATACAACGTGAGCAAGCCAGATTTGCTCATGCAGAAGCTAAGGTTTGATCTTGACGAGCCTAGCATGTATAGACATGGTCTCGGAACACGGATCACCGAAAGGTAAAGCATGAATCATATAGTAGATATGATGAACATGTCGATTGTTCGCCATTGAAGCTGCATCAACTCTCGTGATGATCGGTGTTGATGTGGTGGATTTGGTTCGTGTGATCACTAAAACAATGCGAGGGATATTTTTTTGAGTGGGACTTCACCTAGATTAATTTAACTATTAATTAGAACTCAATTTGTCATAAACTTAATCTAAACTATTGCAAATATGTTGTAGATCAATGGCGGCCCCTACCATCAATTTTAATGCATTCCTAGAGAAATAAAAGTTGAAAAACAATGGAAGCAAATTCGCGGATTGGTTCCGCAATTTGAGGATTGTCCTCACAGCTGGTAATTTGACCTATGTGCTGGATGCACCGCTGGGTGACCCACCTGCAGCTACTGCTACCGATGAAGTAAATAATGTTTACCTCGCTCGGAAGACTCAGTACTCCACGGTTCAGTGTGCTATCTTGTATGGTTTAGAATCAGAGCTTCAGAACAGGTTTGAGAATTTAGACCCACATGATATTGTCCGTGATCTCAAATTGATCTTTGAGACTCACGCGGCAATTGAGAGCTATGAGGCTTCTGAAAAGTTCTTTAACTGCAAGATGGAAGAGGGCAGCTCCGTCAGTGAGCATGTGCTTAAGATGTCTGGGCACGCAAACAAACTTCAAAGCTTGGGTATAGTGATTCCTAATGCTTTGGGGATTTATCGTGTCCTCCAATCATTACCACCAAGTTACAAGAACTTTGTGATGAACTACAATATGCAAAACATGAACAAGCAGTTGCCAGAACTCTTTGCCATGTTAAAATCTGCAGAAGTGGAGATCAAGAAAGAGCACCAAGTGTTGATGGTCAATAAGACCACCAAATTCAAGAAAGGCAAGTCTAAGCAAAAGGGACACTTCAAGAAGGGTGGTAAGAAAGTTACCGCGCCGACGAGAAGACCAAGGCTGGACCTAAGCCTGATACTAAGTGCTTTTACTGCAAGGGAGAAGGTCACTGCAAGCGGAATTGCCCAAAGTACTTGGCGGATTTGAAGAACGGCAACATCAAGAAGAAAGGTATATCTGATATACATGTTATTGATGTGTATCTCACTAGTACTCGTAGTAGTTGTAGGGTTTCGTAGCATGGAAAACAAAAAATTTCTATCGCATACAAACAAACAAGCCAAGATCTATCTACTAGATTGTAGCAACGAGTCGATGGAATAACTTACCCTCGAAGATTCCAAAGTGTTTAACGAGAGCGGATTCTCGTGGGTGATGTAGTCGTACTCTTCCCGATCTCAAGATCGCGTAGACGATCCTTCCGGCGCTGCGTTCCGGCAGCGCTCCCGCAGTCGGTCACACGTTCGGTACTCGACGAAGACCTTCCTCTCCCTTGTTCCAGCAGGCAGTGGAGGTTGTAGCACTCTCCTCGCGATTCCGGCAGCACAACGGTGTGGTACCGGATGTAGAGGGGAGATCCCGCAGGGCTTCGCCTTAAGCCGGAGCGAGTATGGTGGAGTATGAGAAAGCTATTAGTGGTCTAGGGATTAGACACACCAATTAGAAGGCTCTAAACCGAAGGCTAGGGCAATTAGAAGCTCTAAACCAAAACGGCTCTAAACCGGAGATTAGAGGATAGGAACTTGTGTGTCTCGAGGAGGAGGCCCTGCCCCTCCTCTTATAGATGGGAGGTGCGGCCAAGGGGAGGGGAGTCCCTCCCCAAGTCGGTTTTGCCTCCTCTTGCTTGTTTCCCACAGTTTCCTGTTTTAGCCGTTTGACTTTCAAACTGGCCATTTGACTTTTCTGTTTTAGGATTCAATTTAATCCTTTATATGGAACAGAAAGAACACTTAGTACATGATGCAATCATTCCAATATGTAATGACACATTCATGTACCCCTCCCCCCCGGAGTGCCGGACATTCCGGAACCTTCTAGAACATTCCCGATGAAATCACCGGAATTATTCCCGAACTCCGAAACGGGACTTTCCTTATATGAATCTTATTCTCCGGACCATTCCGGATCACCTCGTGATATCCCGGATCCCATCCGAGACTCCGAACAACATTCGGTTTCTTTCTCATAATACCATAACTACTCAAACAACGTCGAATCCTTAAGTGTGTCTCCCTACGGTTCGTGAATTATGCGGACATGATCGAGACACTTCTCCGAACAATAACCAATAGAGGAATCTGGAAATTCATATGGCTCCCACATATTTCTACGATTACTTTGCGATCGAATGAACCACTTACATACGATACCAATTTCCCTTTGTCTCACGATAGTTTACTTATCCGAGGTTATGATCGTCGGTATCTCTGCATACCTAGTTCAACCTCGTTACCGATAAGTACTCTTTTCTCGTTCCCGTGATATGTGATCCCTTGTGAGCCAGTCACATGCTTGCAAGCTAATTGGATGACATTCCATCGAGAGGGCCCAGAGTATATCTATCCGTCATATGGATGGACAAATCCCACTCTTGATCCATGTGTTTCAACCAATACTTTCCGAACACTCAATGCCACCTTTATAGCCACCCAGTTACGGTGTGGTGTTTGATGTCATCAAAGCATCCATCCGGTAAAGGTGATATGCATGATCTCATGGTCGAAGGAATTAGGTTACTATGTATCAGAAAGCATATAGCAATTGAACTATTGAAATGACTTGATCTTTATGCTACGCTTATCTATAGGAGTATGTCCACCATATCATTCTCCTAACGATATGATCTTGTTGTTGATAACATCTCAATGTTCATGATAGGGAAACCACAATCATTAATCAACCAACAAGCTAGTGAAGTATAGAGGCTATACTAGGGACTTCAAATTAAGTTTACAAATCACACAAGTATTAATGTTTCCTTGTTAATACTATTATAGCATGAATGTAAACATTTATCATAAACACAAAGATATAATAATAACTACATTTATTATTGCCTCTAGGGCATATCTCCAACAGTCTCCCACTTGCACTAGAGTCATCTAATCTAGATTACATGGTAATATACCGAACACCCATGGCAGTTTGGTGTTGGTCATGTTTTGCCCTCGGGAGAGATTTAGTCAACGGATCCGCCACATTCAGATCTGTGTGTACTTTGCAAATCTTTATATCCCCATCCTGGATATGTTCTCGAATAGCGTGAAAACGTAGCTTGATATGCTTCAGCTTCTTGTGTGACCTTGGTTCTTGCGCATTGGCTATGGCGCCCATGTTATCACAGTAGATAGACATTGGGTCCAGCGCACTAGGAACCACACCCAGCTCTGTAATGAACTCTTTCATCCATATCGCTTCTTGTGAAGCCTCCGAAGCAGCCATGTATTCCGATTCAGTTGAAGATCTCGCCACAACGCTTTGCTTTGCACTCCTCCAGCTAACTGCTGCAACATTCAAAATAAATACGTATCCGGATTGTGATTTAGAATCATCCGGATCAGTGTTCCAACTAGCATCGGTGTAACCGTTAACAACGAGCTGTTCATCACCTCTATAAGAAAGAACCATATCCTTAGTTCTTCTCAAGTACTTAAGGATGTTTTTGACCGCTGTCCAATGATCCACTCCTGGATCACTTTGATATCTGCTAGTTAAACTAACAGCATATGCAATGTCGGGTCTAGTACATAGCATGGCATACATTAGAGATCCTATGGCTGAGGCATAGGGAGTCTTACTCATCCTTTCTCTATCTTCTGCCGATGTCGGACTTTGAGTTTTACTCAAGGTCGTATTGGGCAACATGGGCAAGAACCCTTTCTTGCTTTCTTCCATTCCAAACCTCTTTAGAACTTTGTCCAAATATGTACTCTGTGACAATGATATTTGGCGTTTCGATCTATCTCTATAAATCTTTATGCCTAATATGTAAGCTGCTTCGCCAAGATCCTTCATTGAAAAACTATTATTCAAATATTCTTTGACACTATTAAGAAGGTCTACATCATTCCCAATCAACAATATGTCATCCACATATAGTATTAAGAATGCTACAGAGCTCCCACTCACTTTCTTGTAAATACAAGCTTCTCCATAAGTTTGTATAAAACCAAAACTTTTGATCACCTTATCAAAACGTTGATTCCAACTTCGGGATGCTTGCTTCAATCCATAGATAGACCGTTGAAGTTTACATACCTTGTTAGCATCTTTAGGATCGACAAAACCTTTGGGTTGCATCATATACAACTCTTCATCAATGTCTCCATTGAGGAATGCTGTTTTGACATCCATCTGCCATATCTCATAATCATAATATGCAGCGATCGCTAACATAATCCTCACAGACTTTAGCTTCGCTACTGGTGAGAAAGTCTCATCGTACTCAACTCCTTGAATTTTCGAAACCCTTTTGCGACAAGTCGAGCTTTATAGACAGTAACATTACCATCAGCATCTGTTTTCTTCTTGAAAATCCATTTGTTCTCGACAGCCTTTCGGCCGTCCGGTAAGTCCACCAAAGTCCATACTTGGTTTTCGTACATGGATCCAATCTCGGATTTCATGGCTTCTTGCCATTTATTGGAATCTGGGCTCATCATCGCTTCCTCATATGTCTCGGGGTCATCTGTGTTGTCCACCAACATGACACTCATAACGGGATCATACCAATCTGGAGTGGTACGAGTTCTCGTTGACCTCCGAGGCTCTGTAGCAACTTCAACCGAAGTTTCATGATCACCATCATTAGGTCCCTCTCTAATTGGTGTAGGCACCACAGGAATTTCTTCCGGTGCTGCGCTACTCGCAATTTCGAGAGAAGGTTCGACAACCTCGTCGAGTTCTACTTTCCTTCCAATCACTTCTTTCGAGAGAAATTCCTTCTCTAGAAAGGATCCATTCTTGGCAACGAAGATTTTGCCTTCGGATCTATGATAGAAGGTATACCCAATAGTTTCCTTCGGGTATCCTATGAAGACGCATTTTTCCGCTTTGGGTTCAAGCTTGTCCAGCTGTAACTTCTTTACATAGGCTTCGCATCCCCAAACTTTAAGGAACGAGAATCTAGGTTTCTTCCCAAACCATAATTCATACAGTGTCGTTTCAACAGATTTAGATGGTGCCCTATTTAAAGTGAATGCGGCTGTTTCTAATGCATAACCCCAAAATGATAGCGGTAAATCTGTAAGTGACATCATAGAACGAACCATATCTAAGAGAGTTCGATTATGACGTTCGGACACACCATTACGCTGTGGTGTTCCCGGCGGTGTCAATTGTGAAAGTATTCCGCATTTCTTCAAATGCTCGCCAAACTCGTAACTTAGATATTCACCTCCACGATCAGAACGTAGAAATTTAATCTTCTTGTTACGCTGATTCTCTACCTCACTTTGAAACTCCTTAAACTTCTCGAAAGTTTCGGACTTATGTTTCATGAAATAGATATACCCATATCTACTCAAGTCATCCGTGAAGGTAAGAACATAACGATAACCACCGCGCGATGCTACACTCATTGGACCACACACATCGGTATGTATGATTTCCAATAGGTCCGTAGCTCGCTCCATCATACCAGAAAATGGAGTCTTAGTCATTTTTCCCATCAGACATGCTTCGCATCTTTCAAGTGATTCAAAATCAAGTGATTCAAGAAGTCCATCGGAATGGAGTTTCTTCATACGCTTCACTCCAATGTGACCAAGACGACAGTGCCACATATAGGTCGAATTATCGCTTGATTTCAAACGTTTAGCCTCAATGTTGTTGATATGTGTATTTCCACTATCGAGATTCAATAAGAATAGACCATCTATCATAGGTGCATGTGCATAAAACATATTACTCATATAAATCGAACAACCATTATTCTCGGATTTAAATAAGTAACCGTCTCGCAATAAACAAGATCCCGATATAATGTTCATGCTCAACGCAGGCACTAAATAACAATTATTTAAGTATAAAACTAATCCCGATGGTAGATGAAGGGGTAGCGTGCCGACCGCGATCACATCAACCTTTGATCCGTTTCCCACGTGCATCGTCACCTCGTTCTTCGCTAGCTTCCGTTTATTCTGCAGCACCTTTCTTCTTGATGTTGCCGTTCTTCAAATCTGCCAAGTACTTTGGGCAATTCCGCTTCCAGTGACCTTCTCCCTTGCAGTAAAAGCACTCAGTATCAGGCTTAGGTCCAGCCTTGGTCTTCTTCGCCGGCATGGTAACTTTCTTACCACCCTTCTTGAAGTGTCCCTTCTGCTTAGACTTGCCTTTCTTGAATTTGGTGGTCTTATTGACCAACAACACTTGGTGCTCTTTCTTGATCTCCACTTCTGCAGATTTCAACATGGCAAAGAGTTCTGGCAACGTCTTGTTCATGTTCTGCATGTTGTAGTTCATCACAAAGTTCTTGTAACTTGGTGGTAGTGATTGGAGGACACGGTAAATCCCCAAAGCATTAGGAATCACTATACCCAAGCTTTGAAGTTTGTTTGCGTGCACAGACATCTTAAGCACATGCTCACTGACGGAGCTGCCCTCTTCCATCTTGCAGTTAAAGAACTTTTCAGAAGCCTCATAACTTTCAATTGCCGCATGAGTCTCAAAAATCAATTTGAGATCCTCGACAATATCATATGGGTCTGAATCCTCAAACCTTTTCTGAAGCTCCGATTCCAAACCATACAAGATAGCACACTGAACTATGGAGTACTGATTCTTCCGAGCGAGGTAAACATTCTTTACTTCATCGGGAGCATCATCTGCAGGTGGGTCACCCAGCGGTGCATCCAGCACATAGGTCAAATTACCAGCTGTGAGGACAATCCTCAAATTGCGGAACCAATCCGCGAAGTTGCTTCCATTGTTTTTCAACTTTTCTTTCTCTAGGAACGCATTAAAATTGATGGTAGGGGCAGCCACTGATCTACAACATATTTGCAATAGTTTAGACTAAGTTTATGACAAATTGAGTTCAAATTAATTAATGTAATTAAACTAGGTGAACTCCCACTCAAAACAACATCCCTCACATTGTTTTAGTGATCACACGAACCAAATCCACCATATCAACACCGATCATCACGAGAGTTGATATAGTTTCAATGGCGAACAATCATCATGTTCATCATATCTACTATATGATTCATGCTTTACCTTTCGGTGATCCGTGTTCCGAGACCATGTCTGTACATGCTAGGCTCGTCAAGATCAAACCTTAGTTTCCGCATGAGCAAATCTAGCTTGCTCACGTTGTATACACTTGCAGAATCTAACACACCCGATCATCATGTGGTGCTTCGAAACAACAAGCTTTAGCAACGGTGCTAACTAAGGGTGAACACTTTATGACTTGAAATTCATGTGCATGAGGGATCATCTTATAATGCTACCGTCGTCTACTAAGCAATACAAGATGCATAAAGGATTAATATCACATGCAATTCATAATATGTGATATGATATGGCCTTTCTTCTTTGTGCTTCCGATCTCCATCTTCAAGCACGAACATGATCTACATCATCACCGGCATTGCATCAAGGTCAATGACGCTTCTCCATGGTTGTCGTCCACCGGCTTCAACTATTACAACTACTTTGAATAGACACGCGGGTCTTAACATAAATTAAAGACAACCATATGGCTCCTGCCGGTTGCCAACTTACAATAAGGAACATTGCATACATCAAATATAATCACAATCATGGCCATATCACATCACTGCACACCCCTGCAAAACAAAGTTATACGCCTCTACTTTCTTTGCATATTTTACGTGGTTTGGGGCTTTCAATAAGTGTCGTTCTAACTTACGAACAAGAACCACAACATTGATACTAGTATTGTTGATCACCCATTGTAAATTGGATCTTAACTATGCTAGGAGAAACAGGCACCCGCAAAGCCACTTATGCAATACAAGTTGCATGTCAAGCATGGAGCAAGTCTCATGAACGATGTCATGTAAGGTTAGCCCGGGCCGCTTCATCCCAACATACCGCAAGATGCAAAGTACACAAGAAGCAATCGACAATAAAAGCATCAACGCCCACAATGACCATTGTGTTCTACTCGTGCAACAGATCTACATATAGACACGGCTCTGATACCACTATAGGGTTTCGTAGCATGGAAAACAAAAAATTTCTATCGCATACAAACAAACAAGCCAAGATCTATCTACTAGATTGTAGCAACGAGTCGATGGAATAACTTACCCTCGAAGATTCCAAAGTGTTTAACGAGAGCGGATTCTCGTGGGTGATGTAGTCATACTCTTCCCGATCTCAAGATCGCGTAGACGATCCTTCCGGCGCTGCGTTCCGGCAGCGCTCCCGCAGTCGGTCACACGTTCGGTACTCGACGAAGACCTTCCTCTCCCTTGTTCCAGCAGGCAGCGGAGGTTGTAGCACTCTCCTCGCGATTCCGGCAGCACAACGGCGTGGTACCGGAAGTAGAGGGGAGATCCCGCAGGGCTTCGCCTTAAGCCGGAGCGAGTATGGTGGAGTATGAGAAAGCTATTAGTGGTCTAGGGATTAGACACACCAATTAGAAGGCTCTAAACCGAAGGCTAGGGCAATTAGAAGCTCTAAACCAAAACGGCTCTAAACCGGAGATTAGAGGATAGGAACTTGTGTGTCTCGAGGAGGAGGCCCTGCCCCTCCTCTTATAGATGGGAGGTGCGGCCAAGGGGAGGGGAGTCCCTCCCCAAGTCGGTTTTGCCTCCTCTTGCTTGTTTCCCACAGTTTCCTGTTTCAGCCGTTTGACTTTCAAACTGGCCATTTGACTTTTCTGTTTTCGGATTCAATTTAATCCTTTATATGGAACAGCAAGAACACTTAGTACATGATGCAATCATTCCAATATGTAATGACACATTCATGTACCCCTCCCCCCCCGGAGTGCCGGACATTCCGGAACCTTCTAGAACATTCCCGATGAAATCACCGGAATTATTCCCGAACTTCGAAACGGGACTTTCCTTATATGAATCTTATTCTCCGGACCATTACGGATCACCTCGTGATATCCCGGATCCCATCCGAGACTCCGAATAACATTCGGTCTCTTTCTCATAATACCATAACTACTCAAACAATGTCGAATCCTTAAGTGTGTCTCCCTACGGTTCGTGAATTATGCGGACATGATCGAGACACTTCTCCGAACAATAACCAATAGAGGAATCTGGAAATTCATATGGCTCCCACATATTTCTACGATTACTTTGCGATCGAATGAACCACTTACATACGATACCAATTTCCCTTTGTCTCACGATAGTTTACTTATCCGAGGTTATGATCGTCGGTATCTCTGCATACCTAGTTCAACCTCGTTACCGATAAGTACTCTTTTCTCGTTCCCGTGATATGTGATCCCTTGTGAGCCAGTCACATGCTTGCAAGCTAATTGGATGACATTCCATCGAGAGGACCCAGAGTATATCTATCCGTCATATGGATGGACAAATCCCACTCTTGATCCATGTGTTTCAACCAATACTTTCCGAACACTCAATGCCACCTTTATAGCCACCCAGTTACGGTGTGGTGTTTGATGTCATCAAAGCATCCATCCGGTAAAGGTGATATGCATGATCTCATGGTCGAAGGAATTAGGTTACTATGTATCATAAAGCATATAGCAATTGAACTATTGAAATGACTTGATCTTTATGCTACGCTTATCTATAGGAGTATGTCCACCATATCATTCTCCTAACGATATGATCTTGTTGTTGATAACATCTCAATGTTCATGATAGGGAAACCACAATCATTAATCAACCAACAAACTAGTGAAGTATAGAGGCTATACTAGGGACTTCAAATTAAGTTTACAAATCACACAAGTATTAATGTTTCCTTGTTAATACTATTATAGCATGAATGTAAACATTTATCATAAACACAAAGATATAATAATAACTACATTTATTATTGCCTCTAGGGCATATCTCCAACAGTAGTGCCTGGGTATTTGATATTGGTTCGGTTGCTCATATTTGTAACTCGAAACAGGTGCTGCAGAATAAACGGAAGCTAGCGAAGAACGAGGTGACGATGCGCGTGGGAAACAGATCAAGGATTGATGTGATCGCGGTCGGCACGCTACCTCTTCATCTACCATCGGGATTAGTTTTATACTTAAATAATTGTTATTTGGTGCCTGCGTTAACCATGAACATTATATCGGGATCTTGTTTATTGCGAGACGATTACTTGTTTAAGTCCGAGAATAATGGTTGTTCGATTTATATGAGTAATATGTTTTATGCACATGCACCTTTGATAGATGGTCTATTCTTATTGAATCTCGATAGTGGAAATACACATATTAATAACATTGAGGCTAAACGTTTGAAATCAAGCGATAACTCGACCTATATGTGGCACTATCGTCTTGGTCACATTGGAGTGAAGCGTATGAAGAAACTCCATTCCGATGGACTTCTTGAATCACTTGATTTCGAATCACTTGATAGATGCTAAGCATGTCTGATGGGTAAAATGACTAAGACTCCATTTTCTGGTATGATGGAGCGAGCTACGGACTTATTGGAAATCATACATACCGATGTGTGTGGTCCAATGAGTGTAGCATCGCGCGGTGGTTATCGTTATGTTCTTACCTTCACGGATGACTTGAGTAGATATGGGTATATCTATTTCATGAAACATAAGTCCGAAACTTTCGAGAAGTTTAAGGAATTTCAAAGTGAGGTAGAGAATTAATGTAACAAGAAGATTAAATTTCTACGTTCTGATCGTGGAGGTGAATATCTAAGTTACGAGTTTGGTGAGCATTTGAAGAAATGCGGAATACTTTCACAATTGACACCACCAGGAACACCACAGCCTTAGATATGGTTCGTTCTATGATGTCACTTACAGATTTACCGCTATCATTTTGGGGTTATGCATTAGAAACAGCCGCATTCACTTTAAATAGGGCACCATCTAAATCCGTTGAAATGACACCGTATGAATTATGGTTTGGGAAGAAACCTAAATTGTCGTTCCTTAAAGTTTGGGGTTGCGAAGCCTATGTAATGAAGTTATAGCCGGACAAGCTTGAACCCAAAGCGGAAAAATGCGTCTTCATAGGATACCCGAAGGAAACTATTGGGTATACCTTCTATCATAGATCCGAAGGCAAAATCTTCGTTGCCAAGAATGGATCCTTTCTAGAGAAGGAATTTCTCTCGAAATAAGTGACTGGAAGGAAAGTAGAACTCGACCAGGTTGTCGAACCTTCTCTCGAAATTGCGAGTAGCGCAACACCGGAAGAAGTTCCTGTGGTGCCTGCACCAATAAGAGAGGAAGCTAATGATGATGATCATGAAACTTCGGTTGTAGTTGCTACAGAGCCTCGCAGGTCAACGAGAACTCGTACCACTCCTGATTGGTATGATCCCGTTATGAATGTCATGTTGGTGGACAACACCGATGACCCTGCGACATATGAGGAAGCGATGATGAGCCTAGATTCCAATAAATGGCAAGAAGCCATGAAATCCGAGATTGGATCCATGTACGAAAACCAAGTATGGACTTTGGTGGACTTACCGGATGGCCGGAAGGCTGTCGAGAACAAATGGATTTTCAAGAAGAAAACAGATGCTGATGGTAATGTTACTGTCTATAAAGCTCGACTTGTCGCAAAAGGGTTTCGACAAATTCAAGGAGTTGACTACGATGAGACTTTCTCACCGGTAGCGAAGCTAAAGTCTGTGAGGATTATGTTAGCAATCGCTGCATATTATGATTATGAGGTATGGCAGATGGATGTCAAAACAGCATTCCTCAATGGAGACATTGATGAAGAGTTGTATATGATGCAACCCAAAGGTTTTGTCGATCCTAAAGATGCTAACAAGGTATGCAAACTTCAACGGTCCATATATGGATTGAAGCAAGCATTCCGAAGTTGGAATCAGCGTTTTGATAAGGTGATCAAAAGTTTTGGTTTTATACAAACTTATGGAGAAGCTTGTATTTACAAGAAAGTGAGTGGGAGCTCTATAGCATTCTTAATACTGTATGTAGATGACATATTGTTGATTGGGAATGATGTAGACCTTCTTAATAGTGTCAAGGAATATTTGAATAATAGTTTTTCAATGAAAGATCTTGGCGAATCAGCTTACATATTAGGCATAAAGATTTATAGAGATAGATCGAGACGCCTAATATCATTGTCACAAAGTACATATTTGGACAAAGTTCTAAAGAGGTTTGGAATGGAAGATAGCAAGAAAGGGTTCTTGCCCATGTTGCGCAATACGACCTTGAGTAAAACTCAAAGTCCGACATCGGCAGAAGATAGAGAAAGGATGAGTAAGACTCCCTATGCCTCAGCCATAGGATCTCTAATGTATGCCATGCTATGTACTAGACCCGACATTGCATATGCTGTTAGTTTAACTAGCAGATATCAAAGTGATCCAGGAGTGGATCATTGGACAGTGGTCAAAACCATCCTTAAGTACTTCAGAAGAACTAAGGATATGGTTCTTTCTTATGGAGGTGATGAACAGCTCGTTGTTAATGGTTACACCGATGCTAGTTGGAACACCGATCCGGATGATTCTAAATCACAATATGGATACGTATTTACTTTGAATGGAGCAGCAGTTAGCTGGAGGAGTGCAAAGAAAAGTGTTGTGGCGAGATCTTCAACTGAATCGGAATACATGGCTGCTTCGGAGGCTTCACAAGAAGCAATATGGATGAAAGAGTTCATTACAGAGATGGGTGTGGTTCCAAGTGCGCTGGACCCAATGTCTATCTACTGTGATAACATGGGCGCCATAGCCAATGCGCAAGAACCAAGGTCACACAAGAAGCTGAAGCATATCAAGCTACGTTTTCACGCTATTCGAGAACATGTCCAAGATGGAGACATAAAGATTTGCAAAGTACACACAGATCTGAATGTGGCGGATCCGTTGACTAAACCTCTCCCGAGGGCAAAACATGACCAACACCAAACTGCCATGGGTGTTCGGTATATTACCATGTAATCTAGATTAGATGACTCTAGTGCAAGTGGGAGACTGTTGGAGATATGCCCTAGAGGCAATAATAAATGTCCGGAGAATAAGATTCATATAAGGAAAGTCCTGTTTCGGGGTTGGAGAATGGTTTCGGTGTTTTCATCGGGAATGTTCTAGAAGGTTCCGGAATGTCCGGCACTCCGGAGGGGAAGGGTACATGAATGTGTCATAACACGTTGGACTGATTGCGTCATGTACTAGGTGTCATCTCTGAAAAAAATAAAGGGTTTAATCAAATCCTAGTTTGAAAAGTCAAACGCCAATTTGAAAAGTCAAACGCCAATTTGAAAAGTCAAACGGCTATTTTGTGAGGTGGAGGGGAAGTAGGAAACCTACTTGGGGAGGAGTTCCCTCCCTCCACCACCGGCCCACTTGGTATCCGAGTTGGGGAGGGACTCCCCTCCCCTGGCGTGCCCCCTCCACCTATATAAGGAGGGGCAGGGCTGCCCCTCCAGGTACACAACACCTCCACCCAAAACCCTAGCTCCTAACCGCCGACGCCAGCACCTCCTGCTGCCGCCGCCGCCTAGGCAAACCCTAGCCGTCGGCCTTGCCCCTCCTTGGTGCGTATAAACCCTGGATCGCCGAGGCTCTCTCTCATAGTCCACCATACTCGCTCCGGCTTAAGGCGAAGCCCTGCGAGATCTCCCCTCTACTTCCGGTACCACGACGCTGTGCTGCCGGAATCGCGAGGAGAGTGCTACAACCTCCGCTGCCTACTGGAACAAGGGAGAAGAAGGTCTTCGTCGAGTACCGAACATGTGACCGACTGCGGAAGCGCTGCCGGAACGCAGCGCTGGAAGGATCGTCTACGCGATCTTGAGATCGGGAAGAGTACGACTACATCACCCACGAGAATCCGCTCTCGTTAAACACTTTGGAATCTTCGAGGGTGAGTTATTCCATCGATCGTTGCTACAATCTAGTAGATAGATCTTGGCTTGTTTGTTTGTTTGTATGCGATAGAAATTTTTTGTTTTCCATGCTATGAAACCCTACACAATAGCCACTCTCTCCATTCTCTTTGAGCTGCCTGAATCTATTTGATAGTGCTCTTTAGGACTGACTTATCCCATCGATGCAATTTTGTATGCACTGCAGCTAATCTTCCGGCCAGATTATCATTTGAATTATCTCGAGGCCCAATCTTCTTCCACCACTTCTCGAAACTTAGCTTCTTTGAGACATCTTGCTTAAAATCGCAGCACTGCAGTTCCATGTGTATCCTGAGCCGGTAATGGATTCAGACTTGGAAGGATGGACCGGTGGTCCGACATGCTATATGGTGGATTTTCTATAGTTGCAAATTCAAATTTATTTCTCCAAGAATCACTAATCAGAGCTCTATCCAATCTTTCTGTAATCATACCTTGGTGCCAAGTAAAATATGCCCTAGAGACAATCATGTATTGTAAGGTTCCCAACCTTTAATAAGGTAGAGATCCCTGTGTTTATAATGCTAGTCCCTGGATCAATAGCTAGCATCCACAGTTAAGATGTAATATCAAGAAACAAAGGTCATAATACAACTTTATAACCAGGAATAACATAATTTATTACATCTTACATAGCTCATTTGGCTATTACATTACATTGCAGCAGAATATCTATAAGCATGGGGTCCTTCATCTTCAAAGTGCCACAGGCAGACATGTTGGTTGTAGACTTGTAATCCTAATCATTAAAATTCACTATTATCAAACAAACCTGCAACATAACAAGTTACAGCCACAAGGGTCAATACATTTGAATTGTATTGGGAAGTGATACCTTAGTATAATTTAGGTGGACTAGATACTACATGCAATTTGGCTAAGTGTAGCTTGGCTTGCTTTGCTCAAAATAGGTTTTGCCTATTAGTTGAAAACACTAAGTTTTTCTTTGTCAAAACTTTTCCCAAGGAACCACCAATAGACATTGAGGTCCTTCACCCTTGTTCACCCACCAGTTTTTACTTAGAAATTGGGATGAGGAGATTCTTGATAGCTTCCATGTCTTGATGCTCAAGTTGTCCATTACCATGGACTTGGCTAAGTACTTAGATTTTTCCATCTGCAGAGGTTGTGCACTTTTCCCACAAGCCTTGATTTTCACCAAGACAGGACCTTTCAGAAGATTTCCCTTAGACCAAATGGACGCGTTCCAACATATCATCTCACTACCACCAACTGTCCATTTGGCTAAGTTATTGCAACCTATATGATCCAGGCAGAGCCCATAATGCCAAGTGGCTGCACTTGAAGCTTCTCAACATTTGACATCTCAAATCTCTTTGTTCCTAGGTGGCCATCCACAAGTGAGACATCAAGTATTCCCCAGTATACTGGACTTGGTGAAGCCCAAGTTTCCCCCAGCATACTGGACTTGCATGACCACTCAACACAAACCATTCCTTCCATTCCACCCAGGTGATTCATTCACTTAGTTGTTTTATTAAACAAAAACACAAGTCCTCAGACTTAGAAGTTTTTCCATAGTATGAATATATATTTCACCCTTGTTTTCTATTAGCTAAGCTAAGCATGATAGTAGTAGGAATCTTAACTTAGGAAAATTCTACTAAGGTTTCATCTACTAGGATTTCCCATAGCATGGTTTATACTTAGCAAAATTCCATGCAAGTCTTACTTAGAAATATCACTAATGCATAGTGAAAATATTGGGACAGAAGTATGAAGTATCACTTGCCTTTTTGGTAGAGGGTATAAGTTCACTCCTTGATCTTTGCAATGTTCACACACTTCATGTCACTACAATTCAATCAAGCAAACAATATTTCAAACTACCATTCAAGCAATTCATCACATAAAATCATAGAAACAAGATTATGCATGCAAGCATGCCAAAGATTGTTTTATTTGGAAAAGTGGTTTCTAAAGGTTCACAAACATTTGAAAACACCTAATGCCATTTTATAAAGTGGCAAAGTCATTTGCAAAAGGTTTCACTTTATAAACCATTTTTAAAACAAGGTATCATTTTATGTGGTGTAGAAATGTTTTAGTAAGGCATTAATCTATAGGATTCACAAAGTATGTTTTCAAACCATAAAACTTTGTGTTTAGGGTCAGAGGGTTTATTTCCAAAACATTTGTCAAAGGTTTTCTTCCAAAACCATTTTTAATAATTAACCCATATCTTTATTTGACTAGAAATGGTTTTAAATCCATAGTTCATTCTTTTGTTTCACCAAATAAATTTTTGAAACCACAATTTGTTTCCTAGGGTCAGTAGGTTCAAAACAAACCATTTTCCAATGATTTTATCCCCAAAATCATTTTAGAATAATTTTTATAACCTAAACAAGCATACATAAGTTTCTGCAAAAACAAACATTTTACCAGAAGATTTTTACTAAACAAAGTGCATGGTTGGATAGGGCTTGTTTTTATGAATCCATTGATATAAAGTTTGCAAAATTTGGACGTGTAGATTTAAAGTTATGGAATTTACAAAATCACATATCTAATAGATTCAATCTGTTTTTAAAACCAGAGTCTGGCCACGCGTCTTATTTCTATTGGTCGAAAACGTTTCGCGCGGATCAAGCGATGCAGGACGTTGGATTTTAGTGGGATCACACGGCTCAGAAGCGCGTGTACCCATTCGCTCACGTTCTATCCTAATCGTCAGATCCAAATCCTACGATCCTTACTACTTGACCATTGCTCAGCGGCGCTGGCGGCGGCGACTGGCGGCGGCGTGTCTGGTGGCGGTGAAGTTGGCGATGCAGGAAGAGAGGGAGGAAGGAAAGATGCTCACCGTGTTCGCCGAAGCTTGCGGAAGCTCAAGGTGGTACTGGCTGGCGAAGGGGCGCACGAGATTGTCCTTAATCGCTCACCGGAGTTGAGCTGGGCCTCGGGTGCGGTCAGACGTCGATGGGGGCGGCGATATACAGCGTGCTAAGGCAAGTAAAAGGCACCGTTAGGTTTGTATGGAAGCTGCGATCTTGTGAGTATCCAAGAGGGGGTAAGGGGCGGTCTAGACTCACCAGTAGTGCTCGTCGGAGTTGTGGGTTTCTTCGGTGGCGCTCAGACGGAGACGGAGGCGAGGTTGTGGGGCAAGCGAGAGGGAGTTGGAGGCACTGGAGTGTGCGCCAGAGTCTGGGGAAGATGTTCGCATGCTAGAGGAGGCGAGGGGTGGCGCGGGGCTGCCGGAATCGATGCCAGAGAGTCGTCGGGAGCAGCGGCGGTGTAGGTGTTAATGGGGACGGCCTGGGGGCTCTTTTGCCGCGGTGTCAGAGGGGAAATGAAGGGGAGAGAGGGGTGATTAGTAGGGTGTAGTTGCAGCAGCGATTACTCGCGGAGTTAAGGTGAATTTAATCCGCGGAATTACAGCCAGAAACGGCGTCGAGGGAAGGAAGAACAGGTCGCGGGGTGAGGAAGATGACCGCGTGGTAGTGGGGTCCCGGCGTCGGTGAGTGAGAGAGAGTGGGGGTGGGGTCTACGCGTCAGTGTCTCCGTGGGTAGGTTATTTGGTTGAAGCGTTTTTCTGCGGGAGGGAGCAGTGGGCTGGCTGGGCTTAGTTGGGCCAGGCTAGTTGGGCTGGGTCCTTTAGCATTTTTTTTTGTTCTGATTGATTTTTTTCCTTTTCTTTTATTCTGTTTGGATTTTGAACAACTAATTCAAACACTTATTTGAATTCAAACCTTTGCCAAAATTTGGGTAGGTTTAAATATTGATTGATAGCACATTCTGATGTTAATTTTGGAAATTTATTTTATTCTTTTTGGGGTCTTTTTAATTAATAAAAAGGGCCCTTGTTTCAAATCAAAATAGGATTTAATAATGTTTTTAATTCCATTTGATTTATAAATTCTTCCAAAACCTTTCAGTAAGTTTTTTTTACTTAAAAGGGTGTCTTGAATTATTTGGAAAGTATTTTAATATGATTCATTAATCATTTAAGATTGGGTACTTGTTTTGATTTCAATGGAATTTTGATATGGTTTTAATTCCCTAAATTTTACTTGGAAGATTTATTTTATTTAAGTTGATTAAACAACTTTTATTTCACTTGGGTAAATTCCAAATATCATTTTCTCATGATTTAAATAATTGTTCCTATTAGAGATTTGTCTTCATTAAGATAGGGATAGAATGGTTATTGCCACTTTATTTTATTTGGAAAATTCTTTATCGTTTTATTTTATTTGGATTGGGATTATAATCATTCCATTTACTCAATGGATTTGGCCAAGGTTTGGTTTGGTCTTTAAATATTCTTTAATTAATATTTCTTTCTTTAACTTATAAAATCCATATATTTTTATTTGGTGATCCAAACTTGGTGATTCCAATTTGTGAAATCTTGTTTGATATTTCTTTACCCTTTTAAATCCCTTTAGGATCATTTGCTCACCAATTGGTATGGGTTTCTAGATAGGTCCTTTATTAGCTTTGGGAATTCAATTTCTTTATTAAATTCATAAGATTTTATTTATGGTTCCAATTAAGTGAATCCAATTTATATGGTTTTATAAAATTTCTGTTTGTCTTTCTTGATCATTTGTGAATGTTTGTTGACAAGATTTTATATGGATCAAATCCATAGGTTTGGAGATAACTTGGAAATGATTTTTATTCCATTAGGGTTTAGGGTTTGGATTTATTTTCCAAGTGTTTAATTTCCAGATACATTCATTGAGGAATGCAATTCCCTTGATTTGGATTTTTGTTGGATTCAAACTTTTACAAAAGTCTGTTCAAGATGGGGTTTTAAGTTTCCTTTTAGAAACAAAAGTTTCTTTTCACCCTGATTTTCAACAAAATATATTTTGTTTATTTTATTTTTCACATTACAAGATTTGGAAAATCTTGGGATGTGACATGTATGATGATATTTCCCATTGTATTCATAAAGATATTAAGTTGTCCTTGTATAATCATCTGATGTGTATCATTGAATATGTGATTCAGTTGTGGAACTATAGATTTATGTTGTTTGTACTAAATATCCTTGGTCATAGGTTGTGTTGGACACACAACTTAGACCAATGTGAAAGTTGGCTGATGACTCAGTTCCACTTGTCATGGGCATGGAGATGCTATTCCAATTTACACATATTCGGCTAAAGAGTTTAGCGAATCGGATTGACTCATATTGAGGTACAACAAACAAGTTGTCATTTGTATATCTCAATCAATGTAATCCTTAGACCTGAGGTTGTTGCACAGTACGAGTTAAGGATCACCGACTTAGGTTCTGTCAAACGCTGATCCATAACTGGGCAGTTATAAAGGCAGAGTTCAGGTCAGCTGAGTATCAAGCTGCCTGATGTGAATAACCAAGATGGGGTTTTGCTGCTCCAGTTGGAGAGATATTCTCTGGGACCTCTCGGATGATATGATTCGGAAAGCATGGCCATGCATGACTCAGTTAAGTGTTAACTGAGGCAGTTGACTAAGAGTTAGTCGGATGAATCACTTATCTTGGATCAAGAAGAGAGTCAGACTATTTAAGGGATGACAAATATCCGCCTATAATTTAACAAGGTATATCGTGAGGAAAAAGGGACTCAGACGCAAGTCGCATTGGAAAGGCAACTCATCATGACTCTTTGGTACTTGGGAGTCGGCACGTTCTGCTAGGATCCGCTACGTGCTGATCGATTGAGAGTCGGACTCCAATTGTATCCAAGTTACCATGAGCTTGCGGGGTCACCCACTTAAGAGCCGGAGCAAGTTCGGATTGGATATGAACCGGAAATCTGGTTGGGTTGGACCTGAACCAGATTTGGACTGAGTTAGTGAGTTGGAGTCACAGTGACTAATATTATATGGGCTTAAGTGAATGGGCCGCAAGTGAGTGGAGCCCATGTTCACTCCCTATATATAGTGGGGCGCAGAAACCCAGGAGGGTTGATGATTTAGGTCATTCCATGTGTTGGAAACCCTAGCTCCACAGTAGTCCTGCCGTCGTAACAAACCTAGCAGTTCACCGCCGGCGCTCCTCTTTATACGTGTGGATACCAGCAGCCGTGCTGTACCATCAGCATCAGGACGATCGGATCAGATCGTGAGGACTGCACTGCATTCAATAGACATGGTTCATCAATTCCGCAACTACGCGACTAGTGGTAATCCTCGTGGCCTTCTACCTCAGCTGGTTCTTGGGATCACCATGTTAGAGTAAAAAGTTTTGTTTATCTCTACGTGGTCCAATAGTGGTATCAGAGCGAAAGCTTCTGGTTTTAGTCTCGAGATCTTGCATATCTAATATGCGGTTGGCTGTAGATTGGATCTATATGCTGTTTTGGTGGTCGATCTATCAGATAGGTAGGTTTTGTACGAAGTTGATTGGATCAAATGTACTTGGGGAATGGTAGATCTGATTTCCATGATCATACTGTTGAGGTCGAAAGACATACCCCTACCAGTCGGTTTCCGCCATCTAGGTAGACTGTGACACGTAAATCCAGAAGCTGTTATTGAAGATCAAAAGAGTTTGATTGAGTCGAAACAATGGTCGGAATCCATGTTCGGAATGTAGATGATATCTACGTTTTTGGAAAAAACTTCGGGCGCTGCCCGCACCCACGAGGGGCGCTGCCCCATCGATCTCCACCCGCTATCTGGCTAGCAGGACCATCGGCTTCGCCCTGTCGTAGCGCCTTAGATGTTGTTGTGAGTTTCACAACACCTGTAGATATCGTATCTATGCACAACTTGTTTTTATAGGAAGTTGTGAATGGTATGGTTCATGTGCATATGATCTATGTGTGTAATCCATACGTTGTAACATCCCAAGTTTGTAATATGTGTAATTAGCACCTAAGCATTGCATGCATCTGTTTAAATCAATAAAATGTTTGCATGTGATCAACCCTAGTCCTTCCCCCTCCTTTTGAAATCCATTTAAAGTGGTTTGAGCTTGAAAAATGACAAATGTTTGGAGCCCAAAAGGATTAATAGGGCCCATGCAATATTTCAAATATTTCTAACAAAGTATTGAATTTTTTGAATTATTCAAAACGGAACTCAAATGAAAATACAAAAGAGAAAACCTAAAAACAGAAAAAGAAAATAATTTCTGGAAAATAAAAAATCAACAGCAGCCGCAGCTGGGCCGTGTCCCATCTCCCTCTCCTCTCTCTCTGCCGCGCTGCGCAGCCCGCAGCAGCCCAACCTAGCCCACCCGGGGCCCAGGAGCCGGCCTGTACCGCTTTGGCCTCTGTTTCTCGTCGTCTTCGCTGCCGACACCGGAGCCAAAGCTCCTGCGTGTCCACGCCGTTGCCGCCCGATCTTTGCCCCGAATCGCAGCGCCCCGCCGCCCTCCGGAGAGGATAAGATCTGCTGCTGCACATCTCCCTCTCGTCCCTATCCTTTTCCCCCTCGTGCGCTCTCTCTGCACCGCGCAAGCCGAACCCTAGCCTCCGGCTAGCCGCCGTCCCTGACCTCCCCGACCACATCTGACACCGCCACGAGCTCCGCCTCACTCCACTCCATCTCCCTACAGAAGGAATCGACGAGGAGCACCGTGAATCATCGCCATCGACCGCTTCTTCCCCAACCCGACGCGCTCCGCCGCACGCCTCGTCGTCGCTCCGGTCACCGCCCCGCCTCGATGTCACCATCAGTCGCCCCAGGGTAAGCACACGGTGCTCAAGGCACCCTCCTTTTCGTCTCTAGCGCTCTGTGTCGCGCCCGCGTCATAGATCAGAGATCACCGCCGCCATTCGTCGACATTGACCAAGCTCCGGTGACCAAGAATCGGAGGCGCCGCCACTATTAGGTTCGTCTCGCAGCGCTGGTTCGAGCAGCCCTAGCCGCAAGCCGTATTTCGCCCTCCTCTGCCGTCTGCCACCGTCGTCTGGCCTGTTGGCCGGCGAGCCAACATGGCTCTTGTGTGGCGCTCGCGTGGCTTGCCTGCATGGAACGACCCCACCCGTCAGCCTCTCTGGCTAGAGCCAACCCTGGTGAATTTCGTCTCTGACCCCGCCTGGCCAACGTGGCTGCTGAGGTAGCCTCGGGCCCCTCTGTCAGTCTCTCTGGCTAGGCTCAGCCCATGTGTAAAAAGTATCTGGCGCATGTGCTGATGTTAGCCTGATGCAATAATTCAATTTAAATTGTTTTAGTAATTTTATAAAAGTTTTAAATATTGTAAAATCAATAACTAATTATCTATAAGTCAGAAAATGCAAATAATATATCAAAATATTCAGAAAAATAAGAGCTACGCAATAACAACACAATCATGCATTGTTAAGCAATTTAAATTACAAGTTTAATTAGAGAACCAATCAACCCCTTTCATATGTTTCTGTAGTTGCCCCGAGTTAGGGTTTGCACCTCTCGGACCCCATTTAAAATGACCAAGCATGTTCTAGGGTTTCTTTCAACACTATTTAATTTGTCATATCATCCATGTTGATTGAGCATTGCACATGCCATGTATTGAATGTTGCTTTCCTTTTTACGGTATTTGGTTCTTCGCGAATAGGAACCGAACTCGAGGTTGAAGTCAACAACACCGAAGATCCATACATGTCTACTGACGGATAAGGCAAGCGTAGCCTCTCATTCTGAACCTATGTTTTATAACGTATATTAATTTCTCGTTATGATGCACATGATTCCAATGTGGTCTTTTGTCAGTAGCTAGTGTTACCTATCTGCTGCACTGTTTCCCTTTTTAGCCTTATACTCCTGATCCACTACTCTTGATGCACTGTAGAGCTTTTGCGACCGACAGCTTAGCCATGCATAGTAACAACATCTGATCCATCCGAATGATGAATCGGAGATGCCGGTGAATCTAGCAAGGTAGGAGATGGTGACATCATCGAAGGAGTTAACTAAACATGTTAAGGCTTGTATGGGAGGCCACATTGGGTGTGGTTTTTGTAGTCCCATGCTCGCCACCACTAGGAACCGAGTTCTTGCCTTTGGAACCAAGATGAGCGAACAACCACACGGGCTTGGGAACCCCTCGACTGACTAACTTGCCTAGTAGATTCCACGAGTCACATAGTTCGGGCTTTCCATTTGGCATACGCATTGAAAACGTTTTCGAAAGAGGAGGTGATGGAGGTGCATCATAACAGGTAGGGAAGCATGGCCGCGGTTGCTTGGGGTCGATGGAGCCCCTGGTGAACCAACCTCGCCTCACATATTTAAGTACCGGCTTCGGGACTTGACCCGTTACGGCGGAACCATACTTATTGAGTGACTCATGGTCTCGTCGAAAGCAAGGTAAAGGTCGTGGTCAACCACCCTCTGTCGGCCTTTCAAGGAAGAGGGCTAATAATATTTGGCATTATGAGTCGGTTGGGACGTGTGGGTAAAGTTGTACAGCCCTACAGGGTAATAATCTTTTCGAAAATCCGTTTAACGGTTATGAACGCTTAGTGACCAGATTCTAAGATCATAGACAACTTTAACCTTGATAAAACTTGTTGATCCACTTGTGCTTAAGGATGCTTCCTCTGGGTCGAGGGGGTGACTCTAGATAGGAGGTTCTGATGAAGCTGGAGGTTATCAAGATGTGATGAACAAGATGAAGAAGTGGTCATTTTATCCCTTTTAAAATATTCTAAGTAGACGAGCCCCTTCTCTCTCTTGTTTACAAATAAAGATTTCTTTCCGCAAAAGTAAATCCATAAAAAGTCTTTCCAGCCAGAGCATGTAGATATTAGGTTATCTAGGTCTTGCAGAGTACATTCTCGTACTCAGCCTTGCTCCATTGTTTTTTTTCTACATAGGATCTGGTTGCAACTGAAGGTGGCTTCTACGTTGACATCGATGAGTAGTTGGGGATCCCAGGTAGCATCCTAAGGACTATGGGTTGGACGTCGCTTCTGTTTATGGCCTCTTAGGCCTTTTGCTAAGTTGTTGTGTAGAACAACATATTTGCTTTCGCTATGTGATGTAATGTTGGGTCTATGACCTCTGGTTTGTAATAACTCTAATATTTTACTCTGCTAAGAGTTTAAACTTATGCTGTTGAATCCCTGTGTTATGTAATGTTACCGAATCATACTATGATCTTCCGTGTTTGGAGTTGAACTTATCTTAGATGGTGATCTGAGGTTAGTTTAACCCTAATCCCGGGGGGTGCTACAGGTTTTGGTATTAGAGCAGGACTGCCTTTAGGAAACCCTTTTATTGATCGATGTTGAGTCTAGAAGTTGACAAAACTATTTGAAAGTTAAAACTATTTGCAGAAACTCTGACTAGGACTCCTTTTACTCCTTCTCTGGTGTGTACTGTTGCTGGAGTCTTTCTTACCCTATTTGGTTTGAAAAGGTTTTCATTCCTTACCTCATATCTCAAAAGTTTTAGGATCGTGGTTTTGGGGTTGTTTCTCTAAAAGTACTCCGTACTTGGTTGCTATTCTCAGAGTTCTAAGATACCTCGTTTTTTTTGGTGTGTAACATCTTAGCATTCCATTGTCATGGTTTGTAAGTCAGCTGGTTAGTGTATACATTAGTATGTTTTGATACTACCATGCTTGATAAGATGATACGTTTATATCAAGTACTTGTTGTTCGTCTTCTCGTCTTGTTCTTTGAATCCACTGTCTAACCCTTTTCCTTTGTTCTTCCAGGATGGGTGACACCTCTCATGACCGTACCCGTGCTCATGCTCGTGGTGCTGCAAATGAGGGTGAATCTTCCAACCTTCCTCCACCGCCGTCCATGGTTCAACTCATGGCCATGTACGAAACCAACCATGCTGACAACATGAGGATCCTTGAAAGAACTGAGCGCAAAACCGCTCAACGCCAGAACAATCAAGTTAGTATCAAGGACTTCACACGTCTCACTCCGCCAGTTTTCAGCTATTCCACGGAGCCACTGGATGCAGACTACTGGCTTCGCACTATGTAGCGCAAACTTCAGGTTGGTCATGTTGCTCAAGCAGATTGGGTGACTTTTGCTGCCTATCATCTGGAGGGAGCAACTAACTCCTGGTGGGAAAATTTCTTGGCTATGCAAGAAGCTCAACATGTTGTTACATAGCAAGAGTTCACTGAAGCCTTCCGAGCTTATCATATTCCGGAGGGTCTGATGGATCAGAAGAGAGAGGAGTTCCTCAAGCTAAAGCAGGGCACTGGTTCCGTGTGTGATTACCAGCGCAACTTCAATCGTCTTTCCTGCTATCCTACTGAAGTGGTCCCATGGATGCTAAGAAGCAAGCTCTGTTCCGCAAGGGACTAGATCCTAAGGTTCGCCGTGATATCCAACTCATGGACTTTGGTAACTTCCAAGGTCTTGTTAACAAGGCTATGAAGGCCGAGAGTGGAAAAGTGGAGTATGAAGAAACCCGTAAGCGTCCTTAGGAGGGGTACAACAAGGCTGGTTCAAGCAATAAGAAGCGCCGTGTCTTCGTGCCTTACAGTGTTGTGCCACGTGCTCCTTATACTCCAAGGTCTTCTGGATATGCCCCTCGTCTAATGCTACCTCAAATAATTCTGGTGGATCAAACTACCCTCCTGCTGGCAATGCATCAGGTTTTATATGTTTCAATTGTTGCCAGCCTGGCCACTATGCAAAGGAGTGTCCTCAAAAGAGTGCTGCTGAAAAGGCACCACCACCAAAGAAGAATGATAAGTACCAAGGTGCTGGAAGAGGTCGCCTGAACCATATCTCTGCTGAGGAGGCTCAGGAAGATCCAAGCGTCATCATGGGTACGCTTCATATCAATCAAATTCCAGCTAAAGTTTTGTTTGACTCTGGAGCATCGCATTCATTCCTATCACAAGCTTTTGCTCAAATGCATGGGATAAGTTTTGAGGGTTATCTGTTCCTTTGCTAGTTCAATCTCCTGGTTCTAGTTGGTGTTCCACCATGGTTAGTCATGGGAATCTAATCGAAGTTGCATTTCAACTTTCCCCACTTCTTTGATCGCCCTCAAGTCAACTGACATTGACATCATTTTGGGCATGGACTGTGCGGTGACCCAGCATACCACTGCATGTGTAGTACACTATATTCGTTGACATGACATCTACAGAACATCGTTCCGTAAATATCACATCCCTCAGATTGGTACAACAGAAACATTGCGGGTCCATATTACAAATGTACACACATTATTATTATTATTATAATGGAAGTTCAAGACTTCCAAAAGATCCAACTTACAAACCAAAATATAAAGTGTTCAGTGGAAATTTTAAAAGTAGCAACTACGACTAGGAGTTGAGCTCAACAGCTTATTCTATAGAGTTCATGCTGCTCGGCTCCATTGGTTACTATTAACTAGGGTTACTTAGTTGGACTCATTATCATCGACACCATAGCGGATTTCGTAATCCACTCCTTCAACTCCTCCGGACAGATCAGGTTCCTCATAGAACACATCTTCTTGGCATTCGGCTGCATACATTGGCACGTCTTCGGGATCCTCAAAGTCTAAGCAAGGGATCAAAGGAAAGAATGAGTAACAACGTTACCCAACAAGTTCATTATATGCAAGGTGGGAAGTTTGATGCTTTAACTACCACCTCGGATTATAAATCCTTGGTACTATGCAATTTTTGTAAATCTTTCTTCAAAGATTGATTTTATTATGAAAAACTATGACAATCAGCCTTCACAGGTTGACCAGAAATTTCATGGAGTTCCTTTCCTGCCGCCTTCGTAGCTCCTTCCCGGAACAGGGAGTAACAAGTTACAGTTCTTACACTCTGCAGAGGTGCGTTACTTTACCCATGAGAGATCAACTCCTTGTTGCACAACCGGGCATACTTTCCCATCCACAATTCCATGATGTGGGGCCCAGTAGTTGGTCCGAGCCAATCACTTCCCCCTTCGCGACCCCGCATGCTTCCATGGTGTACGCCATGCCCACATAATGAATTATGGCAATGGTTTGTACAAACCGTTAGATGCCAGAACTATCGTGGGACGATGAGGGTTCCCACCCATATGCTGCATATCCTCTATGAATTACCAATTAATATGCACACTACGAGGATAACAGCCACGACCTGCACATCCGGCTTCATGCGAGAGGAAGAAGATACAGCTGACTTCTCTATCCCATTCCAAATCTCATGGCTAACGCGTAATATACGGCGCTAGAATTACTGATATCAGGGGTTATTAAGTCCCTACTTGATCATCATTGTTGCAAATAGAACCCTAAGTTCTATTTCTCAATTATATCACCACTTAGGATGATATCTATGATTTCTTTATTTATGAAAATAATATTTTCTTTCTTTTATGACATACATGATAACACACAATTTGCAAATACTTTGATAAAGACTCTTCAAAGGACATGAGCAAGTGATGAACTTGCCTTGTGATGGCAAGGTAGTGAAGTCTGATGCTTGCACTGGACCTTGAGCTTCTAGTTCTACAAAAACATCATTATTGCCCGGTAAGGACACTATTTAAAGAAGCAAAGATGATTATGCAAGTAATGTAATGAATTATTTAATTTTATATGCATTTACCCCAAAAAGTTCCTTTTTAGTAATAAACTATTTATAAATATTACTTTTTAATATTTATAACATACATTGAGTTATTTTATTTTACTTCCCTTATATTTGACTTTTATTGATTTAATAATTCTTTTAGGAATTATTAATTATACATTAAAAATGGTGATTAAATATTTATTTAGTATTTTTCTAAAATACTACAATATTAATACATAATGAAAGTGAATTTTAATTAATTTTATAATCCTTCAATAATTTTGTAAAATTCCATAAGGAATATAAAATTTACAAAATTCCTAATAAAATTTAAATGTCTAAAATTTTATATTATATTTTATTTGGATAGAGTGGATTATAGTGAATCCAAAAGTATTTAATTTATAATTTTTGGACTTATATTTTATTTTCTATAATTTATTTAAGTCTGGGGGTATTTTGGTCTTTTCCTGTTTATTAAAACATGCCTGGAATTGTTTCTAGGCTAATTATTCTTATTGGGCCCTAGTGGCCCATTAATTCTAGACAAAAGAGCCACCCCGAAGGGTCTGGCCCAGCTCGGCCCACTCCCCACTGCCTCTCTCTCCCTAAAGCTTATCCTTCCTCCTCTGACCCCAACCTCGGGGCCGACGATGCCGCTACCGTTGGTTCTCGCCGCCGTAGGCTATTTCGGCCGCCACTGTGGTTCTTTCGGGGGTTATCGACGACGCTCGTTCGTTCTATCCAATTGGATTTGAGTTCGGGGCTTCTCCGTGGCCAGGTTCACCCCGTTCCCGAACCCTAGGGTTAGGAAAAAGTGTTGCCGCCATCGCCGTGGTCCCATCTATGGTGGTGTGGTGGATTCGTATGCTGTGCTGGCCGCCGCCGTGGCTGGTGCAGGTTGCAGCGCACCCTGGGTGCTCCCTGTGCCGCCGCGGGTTCGTCGGCCAATCTGCTTCCTCTTCAATTTCTTTAGCGAGGACCTATGGTGAGTTTTATTCTTCTCCCTTGGTGCTTTCTGTGCTTGTTGATTCAATGCTAGAAACTGGCAGTGTCCTCTCTGTCTATGGTCTGATTCCATTTAGGATGATTATCCATTTTAGGGTTCCTGTTATGTGATTGATCATGTACTGGATGATTGGATTCATGTTTGGATGGTCTATACACATGCTAATTGCTTATTGTCCTGAGGCTTGTTTGCTAAGAATGATCTATGATGTTTCTGGTGACTTACTAGATGATTTGATGCTTGGGATTGCATCAGATTCAGATGATGTGGTTGTTTGGAAAGCATGCTTGGTTAAGCTAATGATCTAATAGCTTTCCACTATTTATTTGATTCATGGTCATAACTATGATAAGATACAGCTACTGTTTTAGTGTTGTTAGCTTGGGATTTAACATGTGGTTTGAGATCATTATGATCTCAAACAGTGAAGTGTATTATAGGAATATCCTAGTTATGATTCCTGTTTTACTTGAAAATGATTGGTTAGTTGATTGTCTGAATTTATGATGATTTACTGTATTTCCTGATTCATATTGGATTATTCTTGTGACACCATCATGTATGGCACACAAGTTTGATTCTAAACCATGGATTTGGTTAGTTTATGCTTAAGACAATCTTGGCTTTGAAAGATAAATATAGATGCTTTTATTTGAATTTCCTAAGACCAATGATGTTGGTCTGAGGCTTAGGGATTCAAATCTTATCTAATTGGTTCATCTAGATAGTCCTGATAGTGGTACCAACTATTCTTTATTGAATCAAAGGTTGGAAAAATGATAGTGAGCTTGATCATGTTATGGATCCTATGGATTTGTTCCTAAGGTGCTACCCTTCCTTTAGGGATGTGCCTAGAAATAGATCATAGGTATATGCATGATTGATTGGTAAAATATTGTTGGACAACCAGAGCAAGGATGTTGCTCTGAGCTCTGGTTGAACCTTGGTACTTAGTGGTTTGCCTTTAGAGTTTCAGAAATCCCTATGATGGATTCAACCCTCTTGGGTGCTTTATGAGGTTTTGTTTTATAGAACAACACATGTTTCTCTCTAAATAAGATGATTAGATCATGTTAAGGTTTTATGAAACTCACCACAAAATCTGATGATGGTGTAGTAAGTTGATGATGATGATCTTGATCTGGTTTTGCTAGACTACTTTGCTTGCTCCTGAGCTAGCCTGCTCCTCCTAGCTCCTAGGCTTGATCTTGTTGTCCACCTGATTCATCCCCCTCCTTATGTCACCATCCTGGTGATGTTTGGTTGGTGTGGTTGCTGGCTTTGGTGCTTGGTTTAGCTGCTTTGTACACTGGCTGTTCTTGTGTGATGTGTAGTGGGGTGATGCACTAGTGCCCCCCATGGTCGTGACGTGGTTTTGTGAGATTGGGGTATGCTTGTGAGGTCGACAACACACCATATGCATCCTGGTGTGTGTCCAGCTTGTGTGCCTGCTATGCACTTGTGGATATGTTCAGAATTTTTGAACTTACTATTACCAGATTACTTTCACCTGGCTGGTGAATTGGTCCCTCTTGGCTATCATTTGACTTCTAGCTTTGAATTTATGAAAGATGGAATCTTTCATATTGGTGAAACTTGCCCCTTTTATAACATTTCTCAATGATGAATTTGTCTAGTGCATTTCGCTGACATATCTGAGAGAAATAGTACTAACACTAATCTTCTTTTGTTTTTATTTAGTCTTTGTTTTGCAGGTACAAAGATAAAGATGAAGATTTAGTTTAGATTTACATATAGGATCGTTAGTAAATATTCCAATGTAATTTTCTTATTCTTTTGTAAATTTTCTTTTATTATTTGTAAGATCCCTCCTTTGTAAAGGAAAAGGATCCCTGTGATTGCAATTCTAGTCCCTGGATCATTGCTAGCATCCACAGTTTAAGATGAAGTACACAGATACAAAGGTCATTTATTACATTCATTCCAGAGATATAACATAGTCTTTTACAACTCATGGCCACAGGCCTAATACAAGAGTTTTGGAGTAAGTAAATAAACACAAGTCTTCATCTTCATGTGCCACAGGCAAGCATGTTGAGTGTAGACTCATGACTCCTAATCATCATCGGAGTAACCTGCAACATTACAAGTTACAGCCACAGAGGGTCAATACTTTGGAATAGTATTGGCAAGTGATACCTTAGTAAATTTTAGGTGGACTATATTACTATATGCATTTTGGCTAAGTGTAGCTTGGCTTGCTTTGCTTGAAAATAGGTTTTTCCTATTAGTTGAAATCACTAAGTTTTTCTTTGTCAAAAATCTTCCCAAGGAACCACCAATAGACATTGGGGACCTTCACCCTTGTTCACCCACAAGTTTTACTTAGAAGTTGGAGTGATGAGATTCTTGTAGCTTCCATGTCTTGATGCTCAAGTTGTCCATTGCCATGGACTTGGCTAAGTACTTAGTTTTTCCATCTGCAGAGGTTGTGCACTTTCCCCACCAGACTTGGTTTCCCAAGACAGGACCTTTCAGAAGCCTTCCCTTAGTCAAATGGACGCGCTCCAACCTATCATTCCCACTACCACCAACTGTCCAAGTGACTAAGTTCTAGCAACCTATATGATCATGGTAGAGCCCATATTGCCAAGTGGTTGCACTGTAAGCTTTCTCAACACTTGGCCTCCAAATCCCTTTGTGCCTGGGTGGCATTCCACAAGTGAGATACACAAGCCAAATCCATGGCCTTGTGTAACCACTCAACCATAAACCACCATTCAAGTCCCATTCCACCCAGGAAGTTCATTGACTTAGTTGTTTTATTAAGAAAAGCATGAGTCCCAAAGGACTTAGAATTATTTCACCATAGCATGTACATACTTTACCAACCCTTGTTTTCTACTAGCTAGCCTAAGCATGGCATAGTAACTTAACTTAGGAAAATTCCCTAACAATTCTACAATTCTACACTACATGGGATTTCCCAACATAACATTTGGCAAAAGTAGCATGCAAGACTTAGCAAAAATAATTCTAATGCTTATTAAAAATAAAGGGTGGAAATATCATGAAGTATCACTTGCCTTGGTAATGGGGAGAGTGGAACTCTTCACAATCACAGTCACTAGCAAAATCTACACAAGAATTTTGTAGCACACAATTACATACAATTCATATACAAGCAAAAATATGAATGCATGCATGCAAGAAAATGCTAAGTGATGATTTTTGAAAACTCTACCAAGCAAGTGCATGAAACAGAAACTTAACCAAGCCAAAAAAGTTTGCTAACCAAACTTATTTAGCCCTAAAACAATTTGCTAAACAAAAACTATGCCCAAAATGGACCTAAACATGTTTCTGCATACAAAGTCATTTTAACAGATACTATTTGTTAAACACATTGCAGATTCAGAAAGGCCTTGATTCACTAATTCCAACGATATAAAAATTGCAAAAATCTAACGTGGGAATCTCAAGTTATAGCCTTTTGAAAATTAGATCTAAATCTGGTTTGAAATCTGTTTTTGAACTGAACTGGTGACACGCGTCGTGTTTTGGTTGGTCGGTACCGATTCGTTCGGATCGACAGACACGGACCGTAGGATCTAAGTGAGATCTGGCGGCTCAGATGCGCGCTTACCTCTTCGCCCACGTTCTAATCTACGCCGTAGGATCTACAACTGACGCTCCTAATCGTCCTGACCATACACGGGCGGCGCTAGCGGCGTTGACTGGCGGCGGCTCGTCTGACCGCGGTGGTGCTGGCGCTCTAGGTCGCCTGGGAAGGAAGGGAGGCGCTTACCGGATCCGCAGTGGCGTGCTGATGCTCGACGTGGTGTTGGTTTGCGAAGGGGCGCGCTGGCACGGTCTCAGGAACTCGTCGGAGTAACAGGCGGCGTCGGTAGCTTGCAGTCGTGGTCCTTGCCGAGGTTTGGCGTCGCCCTAGCACGAACCAGTGGCATCAGGATTTGCGCAAGACATAGGCGAACAAGCTCGCGTGAAGGAGGGGGCAAGGGGCGCTCGGGTTTTACCTTAATTGGTCGCCGGAGTTTATCGGTGGCGCAGGTGGTTTCGGTCGTGAACGGAGACGACGACCTGGGTCATGAGCAGGCAAAAGGAAGGTATCAGCGTAAGCGCGAGATCATTCTGAACATCCTCGTTTGAACCAGAGAGAGAGGGGCGGTCGAGGCTCACCGTAATTGGCCGCCGGAGTTGTCGGTACTGCGGGGTTTCGAGGGCAATTGCGCGCAGCCTGGTGGCGGAGTGAGCGAGGAGAGGGAGGGGAAATGCTTGCGGGGCAGAGGGGTTTAAGTAAGCCTAGGTGCGACAGGAAACGCTTGTGAAATAATGGGCAATTACACCGCGCCATTACCGGCCTTGACAGCAGCAGCGACGTGGTCGCGAGCGTGGTTTGAGGAAGACGAGGGTGACGTGGACAGGGCCCGCTGGTGAGCGAAATAAACCGAAGGGGCGTGGGGTCTGGCCGTCAGTGGCTGAATGGGTGTGCTCGCGCGTGAGAGAAGAAAAGAGATGTCCCGGGTGGGCTTGCTGGGCCTGCTCCGTTGCTGGGATAAAATGGCAGCGCTCGGCCTTTTTCATTTGTATGCCTGTTTTTCTTTTTCTGATTCGATTTTCTGAATAGATTTTCAAATGACTTCAAGTTCAATTTGAATTCAAATTTTCCTGGGATCTTTGCAGTGAACAGTAGTCTCAAATATAGGCATAAGATCATGTGGTTGCTTTGCAAAGGCTTGGTCAAGCTTGGGGATCAAAATATCAGAGATTTGTCACTTGGTTTGCAAAATTTGAAAAATGGTTCTTTGGAACCATTTCCAATTTGGTAAAATTTTGGTTCAAACCACAATCAATCTTTTCTATGAGGAGGACAAACAAGTTAAGTTTAAAATCACTCAAACCTTCAAATGGTGATGGCCATTTGATTTAAATCTGCTCACATAAAATCATAGCACCAAGTACTTCTGTTTTTCTGAAATGAGTTTGAAATTTGACCTCAAATCTATATGTATGCATGAATGATATGCAACTTTGAAATCATGATTTTAGGGATGTTACAAATCTAACCCCCTTAAGGTGAATCTCGCCCTCGAGATTCGGATTGGCTAGCAAATAGGTGAGGGTGGTCTTTCCGAAGATCATCTTCTCTTTCCCATGTTGCTTCCTCTTCGGTGTGATGGTTCCATTGCACTTTGCAAAACATGATAGTCTTTGTTCTCGTGACTCTTTCTGCTGTCTCAAGAATCTTGATAGGCTTTTCTTCATAAGTGAGATCACTTTCTAGTTGAACTTCTTCCAAAGGTATGGTATCCTTCAAAGAAGATTCTTCCATTTCCGGGTGACATTTCTTAAGCTGACTCACATGAAATACATTATGGACTGCTGATAGAGATGCTGGCAGTTCAATTTCATAAGCAACTTCTCCTTTGTGACTCAGAATCTTGAATGGCCCAACATATCTTGGTGCCAACTTTCCTTTGACTCCGAATCTTTTCACTCCACGGAGTGGTGATACTCTAAGATAGGCTCTATCACCAACTTCGTAGGTGACTTCTCTACGCTTAGGATCTGCGTAGCTTTTCTGTCGGGATTGTGCTATCTTCAACCTGTCCTTAACCAATTTTACCTTCTCTTCGGCTTCTTTGATAAGATCTGGCCCAAATAAACTTCTTTCTCCCACACCATTCCATAACAATGGGGTGGTACATTTTCTTCCATAGAGAAACTCAAACGGTGCCATCTCAATGCTGGCTTGATAGCTGTTATTATAAGAAAATTCTGCGTAAGGCAGACTTTCATCCCAACTTGCTCCATAGTCTAGGGCACATGCCCTCAACATGTCTTCAAGGATTTGGTTAGTCCTTTCTGTTTGTCCATCGGTTTGAGGATGAAAAGCAGTACTGAATTCCAACCTCGTTCCCAATGACTCATGTAGCTGTCTCCAAAAATGGGAAGTGAATTGGGTTCCCCTATTGGACACAATACTCTTAGGCACACCGTGAAGGCATACAATTCTACTCATGTAGATTTTGGCTAACTTGGCACTTGTATAGGTTGTCTTCACGGGTATGAAATGAGCCACTTTAGTTAGGCGATCCACTACTACCCATATGGAATCATATCCTGATCTGGTCCTTGGCAATCCGGTGATGAAATCCATACCAATTTTGTCCCATTTCCAATCAGGAATAGGTAGTGGTTGAAGCAAACCTGCTGGTTTCTGATGCTCCGCTTTTACTCTACTACACACATCACACAAAGCAATATGCTCGGCGATGTCCCTCTTGAGATTGTTCCACCAAAATCTTTCTTTCATGTCCATGTACATTTTGGTGTTACCTGGGTGGATAGAATACGGAGAGTTGTGTGCTTCTTGTAAAATCAGTTTCCGTAACTCCGGATCTTGTGGAACACAGATACGTTTCCCATGCCATAACGTACCCTGTTCGTATTCATGGAAATTTTTAGCTCTCCCTTGGCCAATATTTTCCTTAATCCTTTCAATTTCCTTATCGGTCTTCTGAGTTTCTCGGATCTTGTCCAAGAAAAGTGGGTTGAACATCCAAAGACATAAGATGTCCTTCAGGCACAATCTCCAATCTGAGTTCTTTGAATTGAGCACACAAATCATCTGGCAATTCTCCTTTGGTAAGGCCATTCACAAATACCTTACGACTTAGAGCGTCTGCTACAACATTTGCTTTACCGGGGTGGTATTGCAAACTCAAGTCATAATCCTTGATAAGCTCTAACCATCTTCTTTGTCTCATATTGATTTCCTTCTGCGTGAAGATATACTTCAAACTCTTGTGATCGGTGAACACTTCACAACGCTTTCCCAAAAGGTAATGTCTCCATGTTTTGAGTGCATGGATGACAGAGGCCAACTCCAAATCATGAGTAGGATAGTTTACTTCATGAGTTTTGAGTTGTCTCGAGGCATAGGCCACAACTTTACCGTCTTGCATAAGTACTGCACCCAAACCTTGATGAGACGCATCACAATATACTTGGAAATCTTTTTCCAAATCTGGAAGACATAGAACTGGTGCTGTTACCAGTCTCTTCTTCAATTCTTGGAAGCTGACTTCACAACCTTCAGACCAAGCAAATTTCTTGTCCTTCTTTAACAATTCAGTCATTGGCTTAGCAACCTTTGAGAAATTTTCAATGAACCTTCTGTAGTAACCTGCTAAGCCAAGGAAACTGCGTACTTATTTCACGTTCTTGGGAGATTCCCATTCTGTCACAGCTGAAACTTTAGCAGGATCAACTGCCACACCATCCTTTGTCATAACATGACCAAGAAAGCCAACTTCCTCTAACCAAAACTCACACTTGCTGAATTTGGCATAAAGTTTATGCTCTCTTAACTTTTCAAGTATCAAACGCAAGTGTCCTTCATGCTCTTCCTTGCTCTTGGAGTAGACTAAGATGTCATCGATGAAAACGACAACGAACTTGTCAAGAAATTCCATGAACACCTTGTTCATCATATTCATGAAGTATGCTGGAGCATTGGTTAAGCCGAAAGGCATCACGGTATACTCATACAATCCATACCTTGTGGTGAATGCTGTCTTAGGTATGTCTTGCTCTCTTATCTTAAGTTGAAAATAGCCTGACCGGAGATCAATCTTCGAGAACACACATGCTCCCTCTAGCTGATCAAACAAGTCATTCATTCTAGGCAAAGGATATTTGTTCTTGATAGTTACCTCGTTGAGCGAACGGTAATCTATGCATAAACTTTGGCTTCTATCTTTCTTCTCCACGAACAATACTGGGGCTCCCCAAGATGAAGAACTTGGTTGAATAAATCCTTTCTGCAACTGTTCTCCTAGCTGCTTTTTGAGTTCCTTCAGTTCATCAACTGACATTTTGTACGGTCTCTTTGCTATTGGTCCAGAACCTGGTACCAAATCTATCAGAAATTCCGCATCTCTATCTGGTGGCATTCCTGGCAACTCTTCCGGAAACACATCCGGATACTCACACACAATTGGCACACTGTCCATGCTAACCCCCTTAAGAGAATTTAGCTTACTTCCTTTGGATTCAAAGTTTGACCTGAATTTTATTCTTTTTCCTTCTGGGGTTGTGAGTGCAACTGTACGATTAGCACAATCTAGTACTCCTTCATACTTAGCCATCCAATCCATTCCCAATATTACGTCTAGTCCCTGGGAATCTAGGATTATCAGGCTCACTGGAAACTTATGCTTTCCAAACTCTATGACAAGATCCCGGCATCGAAGACTTACTATCATATCTCCACCCGGAGAACTAACTTTTATTGGACACCCAATGTTTTCAGATGCAAACCCATTTCTATCAACAAATGCTTTTGATATGAATGAATGAGATGCACCAGTGTCAAAGAGTACAAATGCTGGAATGGAATTGAGTCTGAACTTACCAGCAACAGCGTCAGGCTCCTCATAGACCTCCTCCACATTAATGTGGTTCACCTAACCTTTCTGGAAAGGATTGGGCTTGATAGGTCCTTCAACTTTCTTTTCGGGGCACTCATTTGCATAGTGTCCCATCTTCTTGCATTTGAAGCACTCAACCTGACTGATGTCTCTTTTAGCAGGCTGATTTCCACTTCCACTACCATTTCCACTGTGGTGGCTCTTATGTCCACTCTTGTGATTCTTATACTTGTCATTGTCATGACTGCGGTGATGCTTGTTGTCATGACGGTTGTGGTTGTGGTGCTTGTTGAATTTCCCATGATTATGGGATCCCGAGCTGCCACTGTCATCATAGTGAGATCGCTTGTGAGACGATCCCGAGCTGTGCTTGTCGGCGTGTTTCCTCTTCCTACTCTCGACTTGCTTCATTTTATTCTCCAAAATAGCAGCCTTGTCACACAGAGACTGATAAGTTGGAACATATGCCACAGACAACTGTAAGTTTAGCTCATCATTCAATCCTTCCAGAAACTTTTCCTTTCTTTTGGCATCTGTGTCAACCTCATCCGGTGCATAGCGCGCCAGATTGTTGAACTCTTCTATATATTCAGCCACGCTGTGGTGGCGCTGCTTTAGGTTGTGAAACTCCTTCTTTTTCAGACTCATCATTCCTGATGAGATATGAGCAGTGCGAAAGCCATCTTCAAAGATAGCCCAAGTCACCTCATCTAAAGGAGTGGTGATTTGGAAGTTGTCCCACCATGTGGCGGCTGGCCCTTCCAACAGATGCGCTGCGAACCTGACTTTTTCAGCATCCGTGCAGCCCACGGTCACTAAGTCCTTGTTCACAGAACGTAGCCAATCATTGGACACCATGGGATCTGTCGTCCCCAAAAACTTTGCTGGCCTCAAACGCAGAAATCTAGTGAGCATATCAAAACCCGGAGGGTTGTTGTTGTTGTTGTTGTTGTTATTGTTGTTGTTCTTATTGGGGTTGTTGTTGTTATTATTCTGGTTTTGAATGAATGTTGTCATCATCTGCATAAGCTGTGTTTGAGCATTCATCATCTGTTGCATTTCTGGAGTGATGTTGTTGGGGTTGAGGTTTGCGCGACGGGGAGGCATCTGTGGTTTGTTCAAATAGAGATAAGAATGAGATACCCTTAGATGTTTTATGCACAATACATCACAAGCAAACACATAGCATGCAACTCGAGGATAAAAGCTCAACAACAGAATAACAAAGTTCTCGAAATAAAACACACAAGTGGCAAGCCATCCACATGTCGGATGGTCCAATAACAAGTTCACAAATAGCAAGTACGATAATAAAAGATAAACGAGTAGTCAAGTCTACTCATCAGCATCAATCTCCTCCTCGACGAAGGTAAGACCTGCGTTCTCCATCGCGGTCTTGTTCTCCTCAATCGAGTGGTCAAGGAATCGATCTTGGCCTTGAGAGCCCTCTTCTGGGAGCGAAGCCTCTCGATCACCAACTGTTGCTGCTCTAGTTCGAAATCCTTGGACTTCAGTTCTTCAATCATGTCCCGGATCTTCTTGTTCCTATCCTGGACGCGTTTCTCCTGACTCTTGAACTTACGGTCCTGGGCCTCGAACTTCGTCTCCATTTCCTTGACTACCTCATCCTGCTGTGCGAAAAGCTTGTCCTTCTCGCGAAGCTGCACCTGGAGCTCGTCATTGCTGAGCATGACGTTGGTCCTGTCCGTGTCCACGTGCCTGATAAGAGACTCTAAGTCCTGGAGATAGAGATGTATCGGCTCTGCTACGTCCCTCGAGTCGTCCTCAAAGTCGATGGACTCTCCATCATCATCACGTCTTCCGAAGACGTGGAAGTGGGTGCCCCTAACCTGTCGGGAGTGACGGCCTAACAGACGTCCTATCAGGTCCTGCATGACTACCTCCATGCCTCTCTCCCTGTCGTCGTGCATCATCTTGAAGACGATGGCCTCTGTAGTAGGCTCTGTCTGGCGTCCGGGCTGGTTCACCTTGAAGCCCCAGAGGTCCTTCCTCTAGAACTTGGTGAGTGGGTGCACCATGATGGTGGGAAGAGGGAGATCGAGCAAAGTGGTAAGCTCAAAGATACGAGGACCGAAACGGGTAACCTGGAACTCCTCAACAGTGCTGATGGTAATAGGCATCTATTTATAAGATAGAAAAGTTAGAACAACACTATTTAAGATAAACAGAGACAAACATCACATATACATCCTTGGAACACAAATCACAAAGTCATGCATACATGAATCCATTACATCAATCAAGGTCCAAACTTATTTAAGGTATCATTTTGGAAAATAAGGTGATAGGTGGTGGTCCAACTAACGAAATGTGTTTACAACCCTATCTCATTGGATCTGTTGGCTAACACAATGTTCCTTGAGGCAATCCACCTATCTTGTTCACATGATTCCATCACTAAGTCTATAATATCTCCCCTTAAGGTTTGGTTGGTGGCTTCCAACTCTTGGGTAAGCTCCTTCTCTTTCTCTAAGTCTTTTTGGAGGTTGAGCATTCTGCACTTGACTCTAGCACTTAGTTCTTTGATAGTCCTCCAAGCTGCTTCTCTTGCTGACTCAAAGAATGTGGTGTGCATCACAGTGTTGGTATACATGCAGAATCCTCTTTCTTTGTGGTTGTCTTCCTTGTTTTTGTACAAGTGAAGTTGCACCCACCAATACTCCACTCCTTCATCCATCACTGGAAAGCCTTTGTAAACAGCTGCACCATGTGCTTCCATTGCCACCATGAGGTCCTTGAGAATTTTGGGAAACTCAGTTTCACACTCCAAGGTCATGGTCATGAGTGGTCCTTTCTTCACGGCTTCGTTGATGGAGTTCATCTACAAATAGAGATGAGAATGAGAAGATTAGAAAAGTTTACGAGAAGAATAGACAAGTGTAGAAGTAGTTAAAAAAAATTCCTTAGTGGTTTTCCAATCCTAGGGGTCATAATCCTACAGGCAACACAGTGCTTTGATACCATCTGTAAGATCCCTCCTTTGTAAAGGAAAAGGATCCCTGTGATTGCAATGCTAGTCCCTGGATCATTGCTAGCATCCACAGTTTAAGATGAAGTACACAGATACAAAGGTCATTTATTACATTCATTCCAGAGATATAACATAGTCTTTTACAACTCATGGCCACAGGCCTAATACAAGAGTTTTGGAGTACGTAAATAAACACAAGTCTTCATCTTCATGTGCCATAGGCAAGCATGTTGAGTGTAGACTCATGACTCCTAATCATCATCGGAGTAACCTGCAACATTACAAGTTACAGCCACAGAGGGTCAATACTTTGGAATAGTATTGGCAAGTGATACCTTAGTAAATTTTAGGTGGACTATATTACTATATGCATTTTGGCTAAGTGTAGCTTGGCTTGCTTTGCTTGAAAATAGGTTTTTCCTATTAGTTGAAATCACTAAGTTTTTCTTTGTCAAAAATCTTCCCAAGGAACCACCAATAGACATTGGGGACCTTCACCCTTGTTCACCCACAAGTTTTACTTAGAAGTTGGAGTGATGAGATTCTTGTAGCTTCCATGTCTTGATGCTCAAGTTGTCCATTGCCATGGACTTGGCTAAGTACTTAGTTTTTCCATCTGCAGAGGTTGTGCACTTTCCCCACCAGACTTGGTTTCCCAAGACAGGACCTTTCAGAAGCCTTCCCTTAGTCAAATGGACGCGCTCCAACCTATCATTCCCACTACCACCAACTGTCCAAGTGACTAAGTTCTAGCAACCTATATGATCATGGTAGAGCCCATATTGCCAAGTGGTTGCACTGTAAGCTTTCTCAACACTTGGCCTCCAAATCCCTTTGTGCCTGGGTGGCATTCCACAAGTGAGATACACAAGCCAAATCCATGGCCTTGTGTAACCACTCAACCATAAACCACCATTCAAGTCCCATTCCACCCAGGAAGTTCATTGACTTAGTTGTTTTATTAAGAAAAGCATGAGTCCCAAAGGACTTAGAATTATTTCACCATAGCATGTACATACTTTACCAACCCTTGTTTTCTACTAGCTAGCCTAAGCATGGCATAGTAACTTAACTTAGGAAAATTCCCTAACAATTCTACAATTCTACACTACATGGGATTTCCCAACATAACATTTGGCAAAAGTAGCATGCAAGAGTTAGCAAAAATAATTCTAATGCTTATTCAAAATAAAGGGTGGAAATATCATGAAGTATCACTTGCCTTGGTAATGGGGAGAGTGGAACTCTTCACAATCACAGTCACTAGCAAAATCTACACAAGAATTTTTTAGCACACAATTACATACAATTCATATACAAGAAAAAATATGAATGCATGCATGCAAGAAAATGCTAAGTGATGATTTTTGAAAACTCTACCAAGCAAGTGCATGAAACAGAAACTTAACCAAGCCAAAAAGTTTGCTAACCAAACTTATTTAGCCCTAAAACAATTTGCTAAACAAAAACTATGCCCAAAATGGACCTAAACATGTTTCTGCATACAAAGTCATTTTAACAGATACTATTTGTTAAACACATTGCAGATTCAGAAAGGCCTTGATTCACTGATTCCAACGATATAAAATTTGCAAAAATCTAACGTGGGAATCTCAAGTTATAGCCTTTTGAAAATTAGATCTAAATCTGGTTTGAAATCTGTTTTTGAACTGAACTGGTGACACGCGTCGTGTTTTGGTTGGTCGGTACCGATTCGTTCGGATCGACAGACACGGACCGTAGGATCTAAGTGAGATCTGGCGGCTCAGATGCGCGCTTACCTCTTCGCCCACGTTCTAATCTACGCCGTAGGATCTACATCTGACGCTCCTAATCGTCCTGACCATACACGGGCGGCGCTAGCGGCGTTGACTAGCGGCGGCTCGTCTTACCGCGATGGTGTTGGCGCTCTAGGTCGCCTGGGAAGGAAGGGAGGCGCTTACCGGATCCGCAGTGGCGTGCTGATGCTCGACGTGGTGTTGGTTTGCGAAGGGGCGCGCTGGCACGGTCTCAGGAACTCGTCGGAGTAACAGGCGGCGTCGGTAGCTTGCAGTCGTGGTCCTTGCCGAGGTTTGGCGTCGCCCTAGCACGAACCAGTGGCATCAGGATTTGCGCAAGACATAGGCGAACAAGCTCGCGTGAAGGAGGGGACAAGGGGCGCTCGGTTTTTACCTTAATTGGTCGCCGGAGTTTATCGGCGGCGCAGGTGGTTTCGGTCGCGAACGGAGACGATGACCTGGGTCATGAGCAGGCAAAAGGAAGGTATCAGCGTAATCGCGAGATCATTCCGAACATCCTCGTTTGAACCAGAGAGAGAGGGGCGGTCGAGGCTCACTGTAACACCCTCAGAATCGGACCTATGCAAGTTTTAGCGAAACCCGCCAAACCCGCATAGAAACGATTCAAAGGTGCCCACCAGGCACTTTCGTGCGGGTGGAAAACGAAGTAATAACATTACACAACAGTCCTCGATGGGACCCACAGAACAGATATATACAACAGCGACTCAAGGAGTCGAGAATACAGATATAATATACAAAGATCCAAATCACCTTGAAAACGATAGAGCGTCCGACTACGGACAAGATGCAAATGAGGCTAAGAGCCCTGAAGAATAACCAATGGCGTCCATAACCCTGCCCAGGCCAAGCCGAAAGGGTAACCCTGCTAACGACGTCGATCTCAAAACTTTCTCAAAACAAAAGGGGTGCCGACAAAGGGCAAAGGAAAAAGAGGAGCGGTCAGTACTGAGGCCAGTACACGGCGAGACTAGAATTCGGCGGTCCTCGCCTACATAGGTATGGTGGACTGAGCGGCAGTGGCAGCATGCACTAAACAACCTATAGAGACTCGATACAACTGGCGGTTATCAGAGGGGGTAAGAATGACCTATTCGGATCCAACCTGATACTAACATCAAACAAACCCTTCCTGGCGTTTCCCCCTCGAGACCAAACGAGGAAGTCAACCGAGGAACTCACACAGTTGGCAGTTTTATTTATTCAGTTATCGTTGCAGCAATTACTAGTCAGGTTTAGATAATCATCCTGATAAAGTAAGCAGTGGGCACTTTTAGTGAACCATTCCGTGATAGTTACAACACTTACTAATCAGATATAGATAGCATGAGATAACCCAAAACCCAGCAGTTGTCGGTACTTTTATTTTGCCATTCCGTTGTAGTTGCGATAATTACTAGTCAGGTACAATGGTCGCAAGCGACACTCCAAACAAGCAATTGTGGGCAGTATTATTTAGCCATTCCATTATAGTGAAGCTGATTACTAGTCATTATAAAGTCAAATTTATAGCAATAAACTTTAGTTATGCTTGTCTATGGTCGAGATACTGTGCTCCAAGTCGTCCATAACCGCGGACATGGCTTTCAGAAAGTTTTACCCGGCCGGGGTGCACCAATAGCAACACACACTCGATCAACCTCGGAAAAACCAAATCAAAACCCAACGAGGCTTTCATGACAAAGCAATCACAAGATTCAGAAATATTTCAGGGGGCCACCCCATTGAGTAGACCCGCAACGAAGTAAGCTAGCTCCGAGACGGACTCAAGGTTTGCGTCAATAGCTGTAAACGACTGGGAACCCGAAAGTGTGACTGGGCTTGTCGATACCGCGAAAACACTCCGCTTACCTAAACAGTACAGTGTGCTCCTCGCACAATCGTAAATAAAGCAGTAAAGCATGGCATAAGTACATGATCGTAAATAAAACCTCAAACTAGTTTGTGGCCCCAAGAAATAAGACGGAATCAAGCTCTGGCTAAGGGGGGTCCCATATACCTCCTGGATGTGGATAGCGCGATAAATCAAGGAACAGGTATCAAGTACTCGGGGTCCTACGGGACACAAGTGGGCGTTCGGAAACCAAATATTTTCTATCACCCACCGATGCCTCTGCTTACTTCAATTTTAGTTATTAAACAGGAATTAAAGTGAACGATAAGTAAAACTATGATCATCTCCAACAACACACATGTGGCATTACTCCAACAACTGTGGCATTTGACAACACGCAACAGCACTTGAGCAAGCGACTACGACGCGCAAGTCCAACTATCTACCAAACAACAGGTAATAGGATGTTTCCAAGGCAATATAAGGCTGCAAGGGATATCACTGGTACGAAATCTAGAGCATTGCAACACAGATAGCAATAGATCAACAGGAGGGAATAAATACTATAAAAGTAAGATAGGTAGAAAGGGGGAGATGCTCGCCTGAAAACATTGTCGAAGGTTCATCCGAAGATCGGGGCGAAGCTCACATCAACTCAACGGCCTTATCCGCGAAGAAGCAAAGCACTAGAAGAAACACCGGATGCACTATTCAATACTACGGAAAAAGATCGGCATGATTATGATATGATGCATGGCTTGGCAAAGGTGCGATGCAATTAGGTCATATTAAGTGGAACTGGGGTCCCGACAATCAATTAGATGGTTCAAGTTGTTTAGAACCCCCGCAATTTAAATGTTGTCTTAACATGGCAGAAGATAGCACCGGGTTCGCTACACAAATTTAAATGAGGCCGATATAAGACTAGATTTGCCCGCATATGGGCCCCATATTTAATTATTAGATGAATCGGCATAAGGCCCCCAAACCACATGACAAGGATGCATGCAAGATGAATGATTAATATGCAACAAGTTGTATTATGTTATAAAATAGGGTTTCGGGAAGGGGTTCACACACGTTAGGGTTCGGCAGATCTTGGGGTTCCGGGGTTCGGGGTCCGGTCTCAGGGTTCGGCAGGGTTCGACGGAACGTTCTCGGGCTCTGGGATCGTTCTCGGATATCGGGGGTAGATCTTGTCGTTCCGGGACGAAGGACTTGGGTCGGTGTCGGTCGCATCGGATTCTTCCGGGTCGGGGTTGTTCCTGTCGTCGTGCCGATCTTGTTGGGCCCGCGCTTCGGATTCCGTGAGGCGATCTTGGCGCTCCGTGCCGAAGTCCTTGAGGTTTTCTCCTTATTCACCGGTGGCGAACTTGGGAATGGCGCCAGGGTCCGCGGGGTCCGGGGTGAAGTACTCGGCGTCCTCGAGGGAGTACTTGTCGTTCAGGGTCTCGATGTCTGGGTGAAGTGCTTGTCGCATCGGTGTCTCTACCGTCCGGGTTCTCGAGCATCGCATCCGGGAAGGAGAACTTGTCACGGCACCGATTCGGGATCTATCTTCGGCTTCGGGGAACGGTCTTGCGGTTCGGTTTCGCCGGGATCGATCTTCGGTTTTCCACGGGTTCGGGCTCGACAAACGGACTCCGGGAACGGGGCCTTTGGTCCGTGAAGCTCTTGTTGTTCCCGCTTCGAGAAGATTTGTCGGAGCCGGTACGGGGTCTCCGCATCGAAGATCTTGGCGACCTTGGGGTGCCAACTCGTACACGCAGCGGAACAGCATGCACTCGCGGTGGCGGTCGGGCTCCCTGGCGGCGGACGGAGGCGGGCCGGAGGCGGAGCCGGAGGCGAGGCGCGGCCCGCGGGCGGAGCAGAGCGGGACGCGGAGAGCGGGGACAGGAGCCTGCGAGCGGCGGGGCTCGGTTCGGAGGCGGGGCGGAGCGGCGAGGCAAGCAGGCCAGCGACGGGGAGGAGCCGGGGCTCGCTGGCGGTGGAACTCGCGGCCACGACGGAGGCGGAAGGAGGCGTCGTGCTTGCGGCGGCGTCGGAGGCGACCGTCGCGCGCGGAGGGGGAGGGGCATCGAGGGGCGGTCCGGCGACGCGAGGAGGGAAGGCGACGGGGTCAGGCGACGGGCGGCGCTTGCCGGAGGACGGGGCCTGGCGGCTGCTGGCGGAGGCGGGAGGCGCAGAGAGCGGACGGAGAGGGAGGAGAAGGCGGCTCGCGCGGGGCCGCTCGCAGAAGCCGGCGAGGGACGGAGGAGCGGTGGCCGGAGGCGGACCGGGCAACGCGCCGGCGACGGGGAGAGGAGGTGGGCTGCGCGGCGGCCGGAGAAGGACGGGCGGCGCGCGGGCGGACGGGGAGGCGCGCAGTCGGCGACGGTGGAGGGAGGCGTCGAGGAGGCCGGCGGCTAGGCGGAGGAGCGGCTCGGCTCGTGAGGGGGACCGGCGGCGGAGGCTCGCGAGCGCTTGCGGAGGGGAGAGCCGGGCGGAGGCGGAGAGGGGGAGAGGCGTGGTTCGGCGGAGGAAGGAGGAAGGCGAGGCGGCGAGCTGGCGGGCGGTAGGGAGGCCGGCAGGGGCGAGCTCTGCCTCGGGGCGAGGCGGCGGGCGGCCGGAGGTTGAGAAGGGGAAGGTGCCGCCGGGGGCGCGCTGGGAGGAGGAACGAGGGAGGGTGCGTGCGGGGAGGAGAGAGACGTGAGTGGGGGGCCGACAGGGGTGGGACCCGCGCAGCGTGGGGATCGGGGCAGGGGGCGGCGGGATTGGGTGCGTGCGTGCGTGTGTTGTGTTGCCCTGTGTGTGGCGTGGTGTGAAGGGCTGAGAGGGAGAGAGAAGTGGGGGTGAGGTGGCAGGGTTTAATTGGGGGGGGGAAGAGAGGGTAGCTGAGGTGGCGAGCTGCTACTGGTTGGGGTGAGGTGGAGAGGAGGGCTGGGTAGATAGGTTGGTAGATTTAGGATTTAGGTTGGGCCGATTTATTTCTGGGGTGGTCGTTCGGGTCATTCGGCCCGTTCGACTGCCCCACTAAAATAATATAATCTTTTATTTACTTTGAATGCACCGTTGGCAAACCGATAGTAGACAACAAAATATTCCGGCGACCCGGGTTTGAATTTGAAAACAAGACGGGGCGTTTTAGAAAACAAAACAGACTTTGCGAAACTAGTTTTAAACAAACAATGCATGATGATGACGATGCAATGCACAAATTCAACGCGATTTTCTAGTAGTAGTTTTGCGGGATGCCACAATTCGACACCACTAACAATGGATCTCGCCCTCGAGATCCGCCTCATGGTACCGGAAAGAAGGGTCGGCGATCTGCGTCTTCTCACTTCGTGTAGATCCTCGTGACACCACTAACAAGAGGTCGTTGTCCGTGATCGTCGAGGGAGCCCTCCGGGACAAAAGGTCGAAGGTAGAGGTATCAACAAATAAAGCCACCTCTATCTTCGATGGACGGAGTAAAACTGCTGGATCCACTGATTCGACGTACAAGAGCGAATGATAAGAGTAGTCGGATGGTGATCAGTCCATCGCGCACCCAAACCATTACTCTGCACACGAATAGGCGGATTATGCAACCAACTCTCGGAATTAGACTGAAGATCTCGACAAGCGAGGTTCGGAAACAAAGGAGGGATGCAGACTCTGCATCGGATCTGGCGTAGATGATGTCGTCGCGTCGGAAAACACCGGAATGCACGAGAAGGATCAAAGAGAAGTCCACCAAACGAAGGATTCCTCGGTTAGCATGAAGACCAGATGTAGCAACACCGTTACCAAAGGAGGAAGCGAAACCCTGAAGGTACGACGGAAACCCAACCACGAGAATTCCTGGACTCGAAGAAATAGACGAGAGCAGATTCAAAACACGTAGGGGTAAGAGGAGAATAGCAGAGGGTAAGGAGTAAAATCAGACCTAATCGGAACTATCCAACCGATTTTGCAAAAATAGTTTTGACACTCTACTTCGGCCGTTAGCTAGGTTATCCTACAGGCTGGACTTGTGGGGTATCGCAACTGCTGAGCTCTGATACCACTCTGTAACACCCTCAGAATCGGACCTATGCAAGTTTGAGCGAAACCCGCCGAACCCGCATAGAAACGATTCAAAGGTGCCCACCAGGCACTTTCGTGCGGGTGGAAAACGAAGTAATAACATTACACAACAGTCCTCGATGGGACCCACAGAACAGATATATACAACAGCGACTCAAGGAGTCGAGAATACAGATATAATATACAAAGATCCAAATCACCTTGAAAACGATAGAGCGTTCGACTACGGACAAGATGCAAATGAGGCTAAGAGCCCTGAAGAATAACCAATGGCGTCCATAACCCTGCCCAGGCCAAGCCGGAAGGGTAACCCTGCTAACGACATCGATCTCAAAACCTGCTCAAAACAAAAGGGGTGCCGACAAAGGGCAAAGGAAAAAGAGGAGCGGTCAGTACTGAGGCCAGTACACGGCGAGACTAGAATTCGGCGGTCCTCGCCTACATAGGTATGGTGGACTGAGCGGCAGCGGCAGCATGCACTAAACAACCTATAGAGACTCGATACAACTGGCGGTTATCAGAGGGGGTAAGAATGACCTATTCGGATCCAACCTAATACTACCATCAAACAAACCCTTCCTGGCGTTTCCCCCTCGAGACCAAACGAGGAAGTCAACCGAGGAACTCACACAATTGGCACTTTTATTTATTCAGTTATCGTTGCAGCAATTACTAGTCAGGTTTAGATAATCATCCTGATAAAGTAAGCAGTGGGCACTTTTAGTGAACCATTCCGTGATAGTTACAACACTTACTAATCAGATATAGATAGCATGAGATAACCCAAAACCCAGCAGTTGTCGGTACTTTTATTTTGCCATTCCGTTGTAGTTGCGATAATTACTAGTCAGGTACAATGGTCGCAAGCGACACTCCAAACAAGCAATTGTGGGCAGTATTATTTAGCCATTCCATTATAGTGAAGCTGATTACTAGTCATTATAAAGTCAAATTTATAGCAATAAACTTTAGTTATGCTTGTCTATGGTCGAGATACTGTGCTCCAAGTCATCCATAACCGCGGACACGGCTTTCAGAAAGTTTTACCCGGCCGGGGTGCACCAATAGCAACACACACTCGATCAACCTCGGAAAAACCAAATCAAAACCCAACGAGGCTTTCATGACAAAGCAATCACAAGATTCAGAAATATTTCAGGGGGCCACCCCATTGAGTAGACCCGCAACGAAGTAAGCTAGCTCCGAGACGGACTCATGGTTTGCGTCAATGGCTGTAAACGACTGGGAACCCGAAAGTGTGACTGGGCTTGTCGATACCGCGAAAACACTCCGCTTACCTAAACAGTACAGTGTGCTCCTCGCACAATCGTAAATAAAGCAGTAAAGCATGGCATAAGTACAGGATCGTAAATAAAACCTCAAACTAGTTTGTGGCCCCAAGAAATAAGACGGAATCAAGCTCTGGCTAAGGGGGGTCCCATATACCTCCCGGATGTGGATAGCGCGATAAATCAAGGAACAGGTATCAAGTACTCGGGGTCCTACGGGACACAAGTGGGCGTTCGGAAACCAAATATTTTCTATCACCCACCGATGCCTCTGCTTACTTCAATTTTAGTTATTAAACAGGAATTAAAGTGAACGATAAGTAAAACTATGATCATCTCCAACAACACACATGCGGCATTACTCCAACAACTGTGGCATTTGACAACACGCAACAGCACTTGAGCAAGCGACTACGACGCGCAAGTCCAACTATCTACCAAACAACAGGTAATAGGATGTTTCCAAGGCAATATAAGGCTGCAAGGGATATCACTGGTACGAAATCTAGAGCATCGCAACACAGATAGCAATAGATCAACAGGAGGGAATAAATACTATAAAAGTAAGATAGGTAGAAAGGGGGAGATGCTCGCCTGAAAACATTGTCGAAGGTTCATCCGAAGATCGGGGCGAAGCTCACATCAACTCAACGGCCTTATCCGCGAAGAAGCAAAGCACTAGAAGAAACACCGGATGCACTATTTAATACTACAGCAAAAGATCGGCATGCTTATGATATGATGCATGGCTTGGCAAAGGTGCGATGCAATTAGGTCATATTAAGTGGAACCGGGGTCCCGACAATCAATTAGATGGTTCAAGTTGTTTAGAACCCCCACAATTTAAATGTTGTCTTAACATGGCAGAAGATAGCACCGGGTTCGCTACACAAATTTAAATGAGGCCAATATAAGACTAGATTTGCCCGCATATGGGCCCCATATTTAATTATTAGATGAATCGGCATAAGGCCCCCAAACCACATGACAAGGATGCATGCAAGATGAATGATTAATATGCAACAAGTTGTATTATGTTATAAAATAGGGTTTCGGGAAGGGGTTCACACACGTTAGGGTTCCGCAGATCTTGGGGTTCCGGGGTTCGGGGTCCGGTCTCAGGGTTCGGCAGGGTTCGACGGAACGTTCTCGGGCTCTCGGATCGTTCTCGGATATCGGGGGTAGATCTTGTCGTTCCGGGACGAAGGACTTGGGTCGGTGTCGGTCGCATCGGATTCTTCCGGGTCGGGGTTGTTCCTGTCGTCGTGCCGATCTTGTTGGGCCCGCGCTTCGGATTCCGTGAGGCGATCTTGGCGCTCCGTGCCGAAGTCCTTGAGGTTTTCTCCTTATTCACCGGTGGCGAACTTGGGAACGGCGCCAGGGTCCGCGGGGTCCGGGGTGAAGTACTCGGCGTCCTCGAGGGAGTACTTGTCGTTCAGGGTCTCGATGTCTGGGTGAAGTGCTTGTCGCGTCGGTGTCTCTACCGTCCGGGTTCTCGAGCATCGCATCCGGGAAGGAGAACTTGTCACGGCACCGGTTCGGGATCTATCTTCGGCTTCGGGGAACGGTCTTGCGGTTCGGTTTCGCCGGGATCGATCTTCGGTTTTCCACGGGTTCGGGCTCGACAAACGGACTCCGGGAACGGGGCCTTTGGTCCGTGAAGCTCTTGTTGTTCCCGCTTCGAGAAGATTTGTCGGAGCCGGTACGGGGTCTCCGCATTGAAGATCTTGGCGACCTTGGGGTGCCAACTCGTACACGCAGCGGAACAGCATGCACTCGCGGTGGCGGTCGGGCTCCCTGGCGGTGGACGGAGGCGGGCCGGAGGCGGAGCCGGAGGCGAGGCGCGGCCCGCGGGCGGAGCAGAGCGGGACGCGGAGAGCGGGGACAGGAGCCTGCGAGCGGCGGGGCTCGGTTCGGAGGCGTGGCGGAGCGGCGAGGCGAGCAGGCCGGCGACGGGGAGGAGCCGGGGCTCGCTGGCGGTGGAACTCACGGCCGCGACGGAGGCGGAAGGAGGCGTCGTGCTTGCGGCGGCGTCGGAGGCGACTGTCGCGCGCGGAGGGGGAGGGGCATCGAGGGGCGGTCCGGCAACGCGAGGAGGGAAGGCGACGGGGTCAGGCGATGGGCGGCGCTTGCCGGAGGACGGGGCCTGGCGGCCGCTGGCGGAGGCGGGAGGCGCAGAGAGCGGACGGAGAGGGAGGAGAAGGCGGCTCGCGCGGGGCCGCTCGCAGAAGCCGGCGAGGGACGGAGGAGCGGTGGCCGGAGGCGGACCGGGCGACGCGCCGGCGACGGGGAGAGGAGGTGGGCTGCGCGGCGGCCGGAGAAGGACGGGCGGCGCGCGGGCGGACGGGGAGGCGCGCAGTCGGCGACGGTGGAGGGAGGCGTCGAGGAGGCCGGCGGCTGGGCGGAGGAGCGGCTCGGCTCGTGAGGGGGACCGGCGGCGGAGGCTCGCGAGCGCTTGCAGAGGGGAGAGCCGGGCGGAGGCGGAGAGGGGGAGAGGCGTGGTTCGGCGGAGGAAGGAGGAAGGCGAGGCGGCGAGCTTGCGGGCGGTAGGGAGGCCGGCAGGGGCGAGCTCTGCCTCGGGGCGAGGCGGCGGGCGGCCGGAGGTTGAGAAGGGGAAGGTGCCGCCGGGGGCGCACTGGGAGGATGAACGAGGGAGGGTGCGTGCGGGGAGGAGAGAGACGTGAGTGGGGGGCCGACAGGGGTGGGACCCGCGCAGCGTGGGGATCGGGGCAGGGGGCGGCGGGATTGGGTGCGTGCGTGCGTGTGTTGTGTTGCCCTGTGTGTGGCGTGGTGTGAAGGGCTGAGAGGGAGAGAGAAGTGGGGGTGAGGTGGCAGGGTTTAATTGGGGGGGGGGGGAAGAGAGGGTAGCTGAGGTGGCGAGCTGCTACTGGTTGGGGTGAGGTGGAGAGGAGGGCTGGGTAGATAGGTTGGTAGATTTAGGATTTAGGTTGGGCCGATTTATTTCTGGGGTGGTCGTTCGGGTCATTCGGCCCGTTCGACTGCCCCACTAAAATAATATAATCTTTTATTTACTTTGAATGCACCGTTGGCAAACCGATAGTAGACAACAAAATATTCCGGCGACCCGGGTTTGAATTTGAAAACAAGACGGGGCGTTTTAGAAAACAAAACAGACTTTGCGAAACTAGTTTTAAACAAACAATGCATGATGATGACGATGCAATGCACAAATTCAACGCGATTTTCTAGTAGTGGTTTTGCGGGATGCCACACTCACCGTAATTGGCCGCCGGAGTTGTTGGTACTAATCCTTAAGATCAACCTTCAAGACTAAACCGTAATTGGCTCACCGTAATTAGCTCCTTAAGATCATCTCAAGGTTTATAACAATCAACCTTTAAGACTAAACCTAATCTCAAAGTATGAAAGAAACATTGATCACTTAGGTTTTTTTATTTGGCGAAAATTTTACCCACATTTTCACAGAAGAATGCATGCAACAATTCATATTCCTAAATCTACCCTTCGTTAGGTCCTAAATGCTGGGATGTTACAGACTTCCCCCCTTAAATTAAACTACATCCCGAAGTTCGTGGAGATGTACCTGAATAGTTCTGGATAATCTTTTCTTAAATCCTCTTCCTTCTCCCCTGTGGCTTCACTTCTCGAAACTTAGCTTCTTTGAGACATCTTGCTTAAAATCGCAGCACTGCAGTTCCTGTGTATCCTGAGCCGGTAATGGATTCAGACTTGGAAGGATGGACCGGTGGTCCGACCTGCTATATGGTAGATTTTCTATAGTTGCAAATTCAAATTTATTTCTCCAAGAATCACTAATCAGAGCTCTGTCCAATCGTTCTCTAATCATACCTTGGTGCCAAGTAAAATATGCCCAAGAGACAATCATGTATGATGATATTTCCCATTGTATTGATAAAGATATTAAGTTGTCCTTGTATAATCATCTGATGTGTATCATTGAATATGTGATTCAGTTGTGGAACTATAGATTTATGTTGTTTGTACAAAATATCCTTGGTCATAGGTTGTGCTGGACACACAACTTAGACCAATGTGAAAGTTGGCTGATGACTCAGTTCCACTTGTCATGGGCATGGAGATGCTATTCCAATTTACACATATTCGGCTAAAGAGTTTAGCGAATCGGATTGACTCATATTGAGGTACAACGAACTAGTTGTCATTTGTATATCTCAATCAATGTAATCCTTAGACCTGAGGTTGTTGCACAGTCCGAGTTAAGGATCACCGACTTAGGTTCTGTCAAACGCTGATCCATAACTGGGCAGTTATAAAGGCAGAGTTCAGGTCAGCTGAGTATCAAGCTGCCTGATGTGAATAACCAAGATGGGTTTTGCTGCTCCAGTTGGAGAGATATTCTCTGGGACCTCTCGGATGATATGATTCGGAAAGCATGGCCATGCATGACTCAGTTAAGTGTTAACTGAGGCGGTTGACTAAGAGTTAGTCGGATGAATCACTTATCTTGGATCAAGAAGAGAGTCAGACTATTTAAGGGATGACAAATATCCGCCTATAATCTAACAAGGTATATCGTGAGGAAAAAGGGACTCAGACCCAAGTCGCATTAGAAAGGCAACTCATCATGACTCTTTGGTACTTGGGAGTCGGCACGTTTTGCTAGGATCCGCTACCGGCTGATCGATTGAGATTCGGACTCCAATTGTGTCCAAGTTACCATGAGCTTGCGGGGTCACCCACTTAAGAGCCGGAGCAAGTTCGGATTGGATCTGAACCGGAAATCTGGTTGGGTTGGACCTGAACCAGATTTTGACTGAGTTAGTGAGTTGGAGTCACAGTGACTAATATTATATGGGCTTTAGTGAATGGGCCGCAAGTGAGTGGAGCCCATGTTCACTCCCTATATATAGTGGGGCACAGAAACCCAGGAGGGTTGATGATTTAGGTCATTCCATGTGTTGGAAACCCTAGCTCCACAGTAGTCCTGCCGTCGTAACAAACCTAGCAGTTCACCGCCGGCGCTCCTCTTTATACGTGTGGATACCAACAGCGGTGTTGTACCATCAGCATCAGGATGATCGGATCAGATCGTGAGGACTGCACTGCATTCAATAGACATGGTTCATCAATTCCGCAACTACGCGACTAGTGGTAATCCTCGTGGCCTTCTACCTCAGCTGGTTCTTGGGATCACCACGTTAGAGGAAAAAGTTTTGTTTATCTCTACGTGGTCCAATAGTGGTATCAGAGCGAAAGCTTCTGGTTTTAGGCTCGAGATCTTGCATATCTGATATGCAGTTGGCTGTAGATTGGATATATATGCTGTTTTGGTGGTCGATCTATGAGATAGGTAGGTTTTGTACGAAGTTGATTGGATCAAATGTACTTGGGGAATGGTAGATCTGATTTCCATGATCATACTGTTGAGGTCGAAAGACATACCCCTACCAGTCGGTTTCCGCCATCTAGGTAGACTATGACACGTAAATCCAGAAGCTATTATTGAAGATCAAAAGAGTTTGATTGAGTCGGAACAATGGTCGGAATCCATGTTCGGAATGTAGATGAGATCTACGTTTTTGGAAAAATCTTCGGGCGCTGCCCGCACCCACGAGGGGCGCTGCCCCATCGATCTCCACCCGCTATCTGGCTAGCGGGGCCATCGGCTTCGCCCTGTCGTAGCGCCTTAGATGTTGTTTGTGAGTTCCACAACACCTGTAGATATCGTATCTATGCACAACTTGTTTTTATAGGAAGTTGTGAATGGTATGGTTCATGTGCATATGATCTATGTGTGTAATCCATACGTTGTAACATCCCAAGTTTGTAATATGTGTAATTAGCACCTAAGCATTGCATGCATCTGTTTAAATCAATAAAATGTTTGCATGTGATCAAGTGTGTGGTTTAAGAATACAATTACAAAACCCTAAACCCTAGTCCTTCCCCCTCCTTTTGAAATCCATTTAAAGTGGTTTTAGCTTGAAAAATGACAAAATGTTTGGAGCCCAAAAGGATTAATAGGGCCCCTGCAATATTTCAAATATTTCTAACAAAGTATTGCATTTTTTGAATTATTCAAAATGGAACTCAAATGAAAATACAAAAGAGAAAACCTAAAAATAGAAAAAGAAAATAATTTCTGGAAAATAAAAAATCAGCAGCAGCCGCAGCTGGGCTGTGTCTCATCTCCCTCTCCTCTCTCTCTGCCGCGCTCCGTAGCCCGCAGCAGCCCAACCTAGCCCACCTGGGGCCCAGGAGCCGGCCTATACCGCTTTGGCCTCTGTTTCTCGTCGTCTTCGCTGCCGACACCAGAGCCAAAGCTCCCGCGTGTCTGCACCGTCGTCACCCGATCTTTGCCTCGAATCGCAGCGCCCCACCGCCCTCCGGAGAGGATAAGATCTGCCGCTGCACATCTCCCTCTCGTCCCTATCCTTTTCCCCCTCGTGCGCTCTCTCTGCACCGCGCAAGCCGAACCCTAGCCTCCGGCTAGCCGCCGTCCCTGACCTCCCCGGCCACATCTGACACCGCCACGAGCTCCGCCTCACTCCACTCCATCTCCCTACAGAAGGAATCGACGAGGGGCACCGTGAATCATCGCCATCGACCGCTTCTTCCCCAACCCCGACTCGCTCCGCCGCACGCCTCGTCGTCGCTCCGGTCACCGCCCGCCTCGATGTCACCATCAGTCGCCCCAGGGTAAGCACATGGTGCTCAAGGCACCCTCCTTTTCCTCTCTAGCGCTCTGTGTCGCGCCCGCGTCATAGATCAGAGATCACCGCCGCCGTTCGTCGACGTTGACCAAGCTCCGGTGACCAAGAATCGGAGGCGCCGCCACTATTAGGTTCGTCTCGCAGCGCTGGTTCGAGCAGCCCTAGCCGCAAGCCGTATTTTGCCCTCCTCTGCCGTTTGCCACCGTCGTCTGGCCTGTTGGCCGGTGAGCCAACGTGGCTCTTGCGTGGCGCTCGCGTGGCTTGCCTGCATGGACCGACCCCACCCGTCAGCCTCTCTGGCTAGAGCCAACCCTGGTGAATTTCGTCTCTGACCCCGCCTGGCCAACGTGGCTGCTGAGGTAGCCTCGGGCCCCTCTGTCAGTCTCTCTGGCTAGGGTCAGCCCATGTGTAAAAAGTATCTGGCACAAGTGTTGATGTTAGCCTGATGCAATAATTCAATTTAAATTGTTTTAGTAATTTCAGAAAAGGTTTAAATATTGTAAAATCAATAACTAATTATCTATAAGTCAGAAAATGCAAATAATATATCAAAATGTTCAGAAAAATAAGAGCTATGCAATAAAAACACAATCATGCATTGTTAAGCAATTTAAATTACAAGTTTAATTAGAGAACCAATCAACCCCTTTCATATGTTTCCGTAGTTGCCCCGAGTTAGGGTTTGCACCTCTCGGGCCCCGTTTAAAATGACCAAGCATGTTCTAGGGTTTCTTTCAACACTATTTAACTTGTCATATCATCCATGTTGATTGAGCATTGCACATGCCATGTATTGAATGTTGCTTTCCTTTTTATGGTATTTGGTTCTTCGCGAATAGGAACCGAACTCGAGGTTGAAGTCAACAACACCGAAGATCCATACATGTCTACTGACGGATAAGGCAAGCGTAGCCTCTCATTCTGAACCTATGTTTTATAACGTATATTAATTTCTCGTTATGATGCACATGATTCCAATGTGGTCTTTTGTCAGTAGCTAGTGTTACCTATCTACTGCACTGTTTCCCTTTTTTAGCCTTATACTCCTGATCCACTACTCCTGATGCACTGTAGAGCTTTTGCGACCGACAGCTTAGCCATGCATAGTAACAACGTCTGATCCATCTGAATGATGAATCGGAGATGCCGGTGAATCTAGCAAGGTAGGAGATGGTGACATCATCGAAGGAGTTAACTAAACATGTTAAGGCTTGTATGGGTGGCCACGTTGGGTGTGGTTTTTGTAGTCCCATGCTCGCCACCACTAGGAACCGAGTTCTTGCCTTTGGAACCAAGATGAGCGTACAACCACACGGGGCTTGGGCACCCCTCGACTGACTAACTTGCCTAGTAGATTCCACGAGTCACATAGTTCGGGCTTTCCATTTGGCATATGCATTGAAAACGTTTTCGAAAGAGGAGGTGATGGAGGTGCATCATAACAGGTAGGGAAGCATGGTCGCGGTTGCTTGGGGTCGATGGAGCCCCTATTGAACCAACCTCGCCTCACATATTTAAGTACCGGCTTCGGGACTTGACCCGTTACGGCAAACCATACTTATTGCGTGACTCATGGTCTCGGCGAAAGTCAGGTAAAGGTCGTGGTCAACCACCCTCTGTTGGCCTTCCAAGGAAGAGGGCTAATAATATTTGGCATTATGAGTCGGTTGGTACGTGTGGGTAAAGTTGTACACCCCTAAAGGGTAATAATATTTTCGAAAAGCCGTGTTCACGGTTATGAACACTTAGTGACCAGATTCTAAGATCATAGACAACTTTAACCTTGATAAAACTTGTTGATCCACTTGTGCTTAAGGATGCTTCCTCTGGGTCGAGGGGGTGACTCTAGATAGGAGGTTCTGATGAAGCTGGAGGTTATCAAGATGTGATGAACAAGATGAAGAAGTGGTCATTTTATCCCTTTTAAAAGATTCTAAGTAGACGAGCCCCTTCTCTCTCTTGTTTACAAATAAAGATTTCTTTCCGCAAAAGTAAATCCATAGAAAGCCTTTCCAGCCAGAGCATGTAGATATTAGGTTATCTAAGTCTTGCAGAGTACATTCTCGTACTCAACCTTGCGCCATTGTTGTTTTTCTACATAGGATCTGGTTGCAACTGAAGGTGGCTTCTACGTTGAAATCGATGAGTAGTTGGGGATCCCAGGTAGCATCCTAAGGACTATGGGTTGGACGTCGCTTCTGTTTATGGCCTCTTAGGCCTTTTGATAAGTTGTTGTGTAGAACAACATATTTGCTTTCGCTATGTGATGTAATGTTGGGTCTATGACCTCTGGTTTGTAATAACTCTAATATTTTACTCTGCTAAGAGTTTAAACTTATGTTGTTGAATCCCTGTGTTATGTAATGTTACCGAATCATAATGTGATCTTCTGTGTTTGGAGTTGAACTTATATTAGATGGTGATCTGAGGTTAGTTTAACCCTAATCCCGGGGGGTGCTACAGGTTTTGGTATTAGAGAGGACTGCCTGTAGGAAACCCTTTTATTGGTCGATGTTGAGTCTAGAAGTTGACAAAACTATTTGAAAGTTAAAACTATTTGCAGAAACTCTGACTAGGACTCCTTTTACTCCTTCTCTAGTGTGTTCTGTTGTTGGAGTCTTTCTTACCCTATTTGGATTGAAAAGGTTTTCATTCCTTACCTCATATCTCAAAAGTTTTAGGATCGTGGTTTTGGGGTTGTTTCTCTAAAAGTACTCCGTACTTGGTTGCTATTCTCAGAGTTCTAAGATACCTCAGTTTTTCTTGGTGTGTAACATCTTAGCATTCCATTGTCATGGTTTGTAAGTCAGCTGGTTAATGTATACATTAGTATGTTTTGATACTACCATGCTTGATAAGATGATACATTTATATCAAGTACTTGTTGTTCGTCTTCTCGTCTTGTTCTTTGAATCCACTGTCTAACCCTTTTCCTTTGTTCTTCCAGGATGGGTGACACCTCTCATGCCCGTACCCGTGCTCATGCTGGTGGTGCTGCAAATGAGGGTGAATCTTCCAACCTTCCTCCACCGCCGTCCATGGTTCAACTCATGGCCATGTACGAAACCAACCATGCTGACAACATGAGGCTCCTTGAAAGAACTGAGCGCAAAACGCTCAACGCCAGAACAATCAAGTTAGTATCAAGGACTTCGCACGTCTCACTCCGCCAGTTTTCAGCTATTCCACGGAGCCACTTGATGCAGACTACTGGCTTCGCACTATGGAGCGCAAACTTCAGGTTGGTCATGTTGCTCAAACGGATTGGGTGACTTTTGCTGACTATCATCTGGAGGGAGCAAATAACTCCTGGTGGGAAAATTTCTTGGCTATGCAAGAAGCTCAACATGTTGTTACATGACAAGAGTTCACTGAAGCCTTCCGAGCTTATCATATTCCGGAGGGTCTGATGGATCAGAAGAGAGAGGAGTTCCTCAAGCTAAAGCAGGGCACTGGTTCCGTGTGTGATTACCAGCGCAACTTCAATCGTCTTGTCTGTTATCCTACTGAAGAGGTCTCCATGGATGCTAAGAAGCAAGCTCTGTTCCGCAAAGGGACTAGATCCTAAGGTTCGCCGTGATATCCACCTCATGGACTTTGGTAACTTCCAAGGTCTTGTTAACAAGGCTATGAAGGCCGAGAGTGGAAAAGTGGAGTATGAAGAAACCCGTAAGCGTCCTTAGGAGGGGTACAACAAGGCTGGTTCAAGCAATAAGAAGCGCCGTGTCTTCGTGCCTTACAGTGTTGTGCCACGTGCTCCTTATACTCCAAGGTCTTTTGGATATGCCCCTCGTCTAATGCTACCTCAAATAATGCTGGTGGATCAAACTACCCTCCTGCTGGCAATGCTTCAATTGTCGCCAGCCTGGCCACTATGCAAAGGAGTGTCCTCAAAAGAGTGCTGCTGAAAAGGCACCACCACCAAAGAAGAATGATAAGTACCAAGGTGCTGGAAGAGGTTGCCTGAACCATATCTCTGCTGAGGAGGCTCAGGAAGATCCAAGCGTCATCATGGGTACGCTTCATATCAATCAAATTCCAGCTAAAGTTTTGTTTGACTCTGGAGCATCGCATTCATTCCTATCACAAGCTTTTGCTCAAATGCATGGGATAAGTTTTGAGGGGTTATCTGTTCCTTTGCTAGTTCAATCTCCCGGTTCTACTTGGTGTTCCACCATGGTTAGTCATGGGAATCTAATCAAAGTTGCATTTCAACTTTCCCCACTTCTTTGATCGCCCTCAAGTCAACTAACATTGACATCATTTTGGGCATGGACTGTGCGGTGACCCAGCATACCACTGCATGTGTAGTACACTATAGTCGTTGACATGACATCTACAGAACACCGTTCCGTAAATATCACATCCCTCAGATTGGTACAACAGAAACATTGCGGGTCCATATTACAAATGTACACACATTATTATTATTACAATATCGGAAGTTCAAGACTTCCAAAAGATCCAACTTACAAACCAAAATATAAAGTGTTCAGCGGAAATTTTAAAAGTAGCAACTACGACTAGGAGTTGAGCTCAATAGCTTATTCTATAGAGTTCATGCTACTCGGCTCCATTGGTTACTATTAACTAGGGTTACCTAGTTGGACTCATTATCATCGACACCATAGCAGATTTCGTAATCCACTCCTTCAACTCCTCCGGACAGATCAAGTTCCTCATAGAACACATCTTCTTGGCATTTGGCTGCATACGTTGGCACGTCTTCGGGATCCTCAGAGTCCAAGCAAGGGATCAAAGGAAAGAATGAGTAACAGCGTTACCCAACAAGTTCATTATATGCAAGGTGGGAAGTTTGATGCTCTAACTACCACCTCGGATTATAAATCCTTGGCACTATGCAATTTTTGTAAATCTTTCTTCAAAGATTGATTTTATTATGAAAAACTATGACAATCAGCCTTCACATGTTGACCAGAAATTTCATGGAGTTCCTTTCCTGCCGCGTTCGTAGCTCCTTCCTAGAACAGGGAGTAACAAGTTATAGTTCTTACACTCTGCAGAGGTGCGTTACTTTACCCATGAGAGATCAACTTCTTGTTGCACAACCGGGCGTACTTTCCCATCCACAATTCCATGATGTGGGGCCCAGTAGTTGGTCCGAGCCAATCACTTCCCCCTTCGCGACCCCGCATGCTTCCTTGGTGTACACCATGCCCACATAATGAATTCGGCAATGGTTTGTACAAACCGTTAGATGCCAGAACTATTGTGGGACGATCAGGGTTCCCACCCATATGCTGCATATCCTCTATGAATTACCAATTAATATGCACGCTGCAAGGATAACAGCCACGACCTGCACATCCGGCTTCATGCGAGAGGAAGAAGATACATCTGACTTCTCTGTCCCATTCCAAATCTCATGGCTAACGCGTAATATACGACGCTAGAATCACTGATATCAGGGGTTATTAAGTCCCTACTTGATCATCATTGTTGCAAATAGAACCCTAAGTTCTATTTCTCAATTATATCACCACTTAGGATGATATCTATGATTTCTTTATTTATGAAAATAATATTTTCTTTCTTTTATAGCATATATGATAACCCACAATTTGCAAATAGTTTGATAAAGACTCTTCAAAGGACATGAGCAAGTGATGAACTTGCCATGTGATGGAAAGGTAGTGAAGTCTGATGCTTGCACTGGACCTTGAGCTTCTAGTTCTACAAAAACATCATTATTGCCCGGTAAGGACAATATTTAAAGAAGCAAAGATGATTATGCAAGTAATGTAATGCATTATTTAATTTTATATGCATTTACCCCAAAAAGTTCCCTTTTAGTAATAAACGATTTATAAATATTACTTTTTAATATTTATAACATACATTGAGTTATTTTATTTTACTTCCCTTATATTTGACTTTTATTGATTTAATAATTCTTTTAGGAATTATTAATTATACATTAAAAATGGTGATTAAATATTTATTTAGTATTTTTCTAAAATACTACAATATTAATACATAATGAAAGTGAATTTTATGAATTTTATAATCCTTCAATAATTTTGTAAAATTCCATAAGGAATATATAATTTACAAAATTCCTAATAAAATTTAAATGTCTAAAATTTTATATTTTATTTTATTTGGATAGAGTGGATTATTGTTAATCCAAAAGTATTTAATTTATAATTTTTGGACTTATATTTTATTTTCTAGAATTTATTTAAGTCTAGGGGTATTTTGGTCTTTTCCTGTTTATTAAAATATGCCTGGAATTGTTTCTAGGCTGATTATTCTTATGGGGCCCTAGTGGCCCATTAATTCTAGACAAAAGAGCCACCCCGAAGGGTCTGGCCCAGCTCGGCCCACTCCCCACTGCCTCTCTCTGCCCCTCAAGCTTATCCTTCCTCCTCTAACCCCGACCTCGGGGCCGGCGATGCCGCTACCGTTCATTCTCGCCGCCGTAGGCTAATTCGGCCGCCGCTGTGGTGCTTTAGGGGGTTATCGACGACGCTCGTTCGTTCTATCCAATTGGATTTGAGTTCGGGGCTTCTCCGTGGCCAGGTTCGCCCCGTTCCCGAACCCTAGGGTTAGGAAAAAAGTGCTGCCGCCGTCGCCGTGGTCCCGTCTATGGTGGTGTGGTGGATTCGTATGCTATGGTGGCCGCCGCCGTGGCAGGTGCAGGTTGCAGCGCACCCTGGGTGCTCCCTGTGCCGCCGCGGGTTCGTCGGCCAATCTACTTCCTCTTCAATTTCTTCAGCGAGGACCTACGGTGAGTTTTATTCTTCTCCCTTGGTGCTTTCTGTGCTTGTTGATTCGATGCTAGAAACTGGCAGTGTCCTCTCTGTCTATGGTCTGATTCCATTTAGGATGATTATCCATTTTAGGGTTCCTGTTATGGGATTGATCATGTACTGGATGATTGGATTCATGTTTGGATGGCCTGTACGCATGCTAATTGCTTATTGTCCTGAGGCTTGTTTGCTAAGAATGATCTATGATGTTTCTGGTGACTTACTAGATGATTTGATGCTTGGGATTGCATCAGATTTTGATGATGTAGTTATTTGGAAAGCATGCTTGGTTAAGCTAATGATCTAACAGCTTTCCACTGTTTATTTGATTCATGGTCATAACTATGATAAGATACAGCTACTGTCTTAGTGTTGTTAGCTTGGGAATTAACATGTGGTTTGAGATCATTATGATCTCAAACAGTGAAGTGTATTATAGGAATATCCTAGTTATGATTCCTGTTTTACATGAAAATGATTGGTTAGTTGATTGTCTGAATCTATGATGATTTACAGTCTTTCCTGATTCATATTGGATTATTCTTGTGACACCATCATGTATGGCACACAAGTTTGATTCTAAACCATGGATTTGGTTAGTTTATGCTTAAGACAATCTTGGCTTTGAAAGATAAATGTAGATGCTTTTATTTGAATTTCCTAAGACCAATGATGTTGGTCTGAGGCTTAGGGATTCAAATCTTATCTAATTGGTTCATCTAGATAGTCCTGGTAGTGGTACCAGCTATTCTTTATTGAATCAAAGGTTGGAAAAATGATAGTGAGCTTGATCATGTTATGGATCCTATGGATTTGTTCCTAAGGTGTTACCCTTCCTTTAGGGATGTGCCTAGAAATAGATCATAGGTATATGCATGATTGATTGGTAAAATATTGTTGGATAACCAGAGCAAGGATGTTGCTCTGAGCTCTGGTTGAACCTTGGTACTTAGTGGTTTGCCTTTAGAGTTTCAGAAATCCCTATGATGGATTCACCCCTCATGGGTGCTTTCTGAGGTTTTGTTTTATAGAACAACACATGTTTCTCTATGAATAAGATGATTAGATCATGTGAAGGTTTTATGAAACTCACCACAAAATCTGATGATGGTGTAGTAAGTTGGTGATGATGATCTTGATCTGGTTTTGCTGGACTACTTTGATTGCTCTTGAGCTAGCCTGCTCCTCCTAGCTCCTGGGCTTGATCTTGCTGTCCACCCGATTCATCCCCCTCCTTATGTCACCATCCTGGTGATGTTTTGTTGGTGTGGTTACTGGCTGTGGTGCTTGGTTTAGCTGCTTTCTACACTGGTTGTTCTTGTGTGCTGTGTAGTGGGGTGATGCACTAGTGCCCCCCACGGCCGTGCCGTGGTTTTGTGAGATTGGGGTATGCTTGTGAGGTCGACAGTACACCATATGCATCCTGGTGTGTGTCCAGCTTGTGTGCCTGCTATGCACTTGTGGATATGTTCAAAAATTTTGAACTTACTATTACCAGATTACTTTCACCTGGCTGGTGAATTGGTCCCTCTTGGTTGTCATTTGACTTCTAGCTTTGAATTTATGAAAGATGGAATCTTTCATATTGGTGAAACTTGCCCCTTTTATAACATTTCTCAATGATGAATATGTCAAGTCCATTTCACTGACATATCTGAGAGAAATAATGCTAACACTAATCTCCTTTTGTGTAACATCCCTAAATTCATATTCCAAAACTCATTCATATCATTCTTGCATCATTCATCCATTTAGGGTTTTTCTCAAAAAAATCATTTAGAGACAAAAGTTGAGCTATGATTTCATGTGTGCAAATTCAACTCAATTGGCCATCACCCTTTGGGATTGGATTGTTTAGGAACTTGATTGCTTGCCTCCATTGTTGAATAGATTAGGTGTAGCATTTTAACCCAAGTTTCCAATTTAGCAATATTTTCTAAACCCTATTTTAATCATTCACAAACTAGAGACAAGTCTCTGTTTGTTTCAAAACCCAAGCTTGACCAGACCCTTACAAGGTAACCACTTGGTTAAATGACTGTATTTGAAACCACAGAACCCTGCAAAGATCCCCAATTTTGTTTGAATTCAAAAGGATTTGAATTCATATCAAAAATCATTCCAGAAAATAGAAATAGAAAAAGAAAAGAAGCAAACAAAAGAAAAGGGCCAGGCGCCAGGAATTTAGCCCAGCAGTGGAACAGGCCCAACCAGCCCACCCGGGGCATTCCTTTTCCTCCCGCACGCGCGAGCGCACGCGTTCAGCCGCTGACAGGCAGACCCCACTTCCACCTCGCGCATGTCGCTGACAAGCGGGCCTCCTCCACGCCAGCATCGTCTCCACCCGCACGACCTGTTCGTCCCCAAATCACCGCGGCCGTTTTCTGTGTTTAATTCGCGGCGTCAATTCGAATCAATGCCCGAGTGATTCTCGCTCATGATCAAGCTATATAAACCCCCTCTGCCCCCTCTCTCTTTTCCCCCAAACCCCAAGCACAGAACGCCCCCAGGCCGCGCGCATTGCTCTCTGCAACCCCGCCGTCTCCGACGACTGCGCCGGCAAATTCCGGTGAGCCTAGAGTTTCCCTCGGTCTCGCGTTTACGCTATCATGTTCAGTGAATCTCTGTGCACCTTCTGACACTCTCCGTTTACCTTCGCATGACCCGTAGCTTCGACAACGTCGACGACTGGCCGCCACCGTCTTCTGCACGAACTCCGGCGAGCTCTAGTGGTAAGTCCAGACCGCCCCGAACCTTGTCGTTCACGCTCGCATGATCTCCGTGATCTTCCGCATCTAACCACACCTCCCTTTGGCATCCTAGTGATCTACAACGTCGCCTCCGACCTCGAGCAGAACCACCGTTGCCAGATCCAACTCCGGCGAGAAATCTACCGCAACCCTGAGCGCCCCTTGCCGAGCTGATCACACGTCGAGCATCCCCACATCCTCGCGGTCTCGGTGAGCATCTCCCCCATCCACCTAGCGATCTGTACCGCCGGCGCCGCCACCGTCTGGTCGTCGCCGCCGCGCACAGCCGATAAGCGCCGCCAGATTTTGGCTCGTTGTTTTGGATCGTTGGATCTGTATCGAAGCGCTAGGATAGATCCACTTAACCCCGAAGCGGTACGCGATCTGGAGCGTACGATCTGTTTAGATCCTGCGGCTGCAGAGCGCGATCCAACCGAAGCGGTACGCGCCAATCACAGCGCGACGTGTGGCTAGGGTTAGATCTAAAAATAGATTTAAAACCAGAAATTTGATCCAAATTCAAATGCTTATAACTTTTGATTGCCACGTTAGATTTTTGCAAATTTTATACCGTTGGATTCAGTGAAACAAGACCTTTCTGAATATCCAATTTATTTAGCATATAGTAATAGTTAAAATGATTTTATTTGTAGAACATGTTTTAAGGCCATTTTAAGTAGAGATTTATTTTGGTAAATTATATTGGTGCCAAATAAGTTTAGTTGGCAAACTTGTGACATGTTAAGTTTCTGTAGACATGAGCATACTTGGTAGAATTTTCAAAAATCACCACTTAGTAAATTCTTGCATGCATGCATTCATATTATTTTTGGTTGTATATAATTGTGTGTAATTGTATGCTATAATTTCTTGTGTAGATTTTGCTAGTGATTGTGATTGTGAAGAGTGCTACTCTCCCCACTACCAAGGCAAGTGATATTTTCATGAATATTTCTATCCTATGTTTTGTACTAGCATTAGATATTTTGCTAAAGTGTTGCATGCTATTTTTGCCTGGTGCTAAGTTGGGAAATCCTAAGTAGAGTAGAATAGTAGAATTGCTAGGGAATTTTCCTAAGTTAAGATATCATAACATGCTTAGCCTAGCTACTTAGCAAACAAGGGTGGTGAACATCTATACCTATGGTGATGAAAATATTTCTAAGTCAAGAAACTTATGTTTTCTAATAAAACAACTAAGACAAATGAACCTCCTGGGTGGAATGGATGTTTGGGTTATGTTGAGTGGTTACACAAGGCCATGGACTTGGGTTGTGTATCTCACTTGTGGTATGCCACCCAGGCACAAAGGGATTTGGAGGCCAAGTGTTGAGAAAGCTTACAGTGCAACCACTTGGCAATATGGGCTCTGCCTTGATCATATAGGTTGCTAGAACTTAGTCATTTGGACAGTTGGTGGTAGATGGTATGATAGGTTGGAACGCGTCCATTTGACTAAGGAAAGGCTTCTGAAAGGTCCTGTCTTGGGAAACCAAGTCTGGTGGGGAAAGTGCACAACCTCTGCAGATGGAAAACCTAAGTACTTAGCCTTGTCCAAGGAAATGGACACTTTGAGCATCAAGACATGGAAGCTACAAGAATCTCATCACTCCAACTTCTAAATAAAATTTGTGGATGAACAAGGGTGAAGGACCTCAATGTCTATTGGTGGTTCCTTGGGAATGTTTTTGACAAAGGAAACTTAGTGTTTTCAACTAATAGGTAAAACTTATTTTCAAGCAAAGCAAGCCAAGCTACACTTAGCCAAAATGCATATAGTATTATAGTCCACCTAAAATATACTAAGGTATCACTTGCCAATACTATTCCAAAGTATTGACCCTCTGTGGCTGTAACTTGTGATGTTGCAGGTTACTCCGATGATGAATAGGAGTCATGAGTCTACACTCAACATGCTTGCCTGTGGCACATGAAGATGAAGACTTATGTTTATTTACTTATTCCATAAACTCTTGTACTAGGACTATGGCCCTGAGTTGTAAAAGACTATGTTTTATCTCTGGAATGATTGTAATAAACGACCTTTGTATCTGTGTACTTCATCTTAAACTGTGGATGCTAGCATTGATCCAGAGACTAGCATTGCAATCACAGGGATCCTTTCCTTTATAAGGGAGGGGTCTAACAGATGGTATCAGAGCACTGTGTTGCCTGTAGGATTATGAACCTAGGATTGGAAAACCACTAAGGAAAAAGTTTTTCTTCAACTACTTCTACACTTGTCTATTCTTCTCGTAAAACTTTTCTAATCTCTTTCAACTTCCTTTGTAGATGAACTCCATTAACGAAGCCGTGAAGAAAGGACCACTCATGACCATGACCTTGGAGTGTGAAACTGAGTTTCCCAATATTCTCAAGGACCTTATGGTAGCAATGGATGCACATGGTGCAGCTGTGTACAAGGGCTTTCCAGTGATGGATGAAGGAGTGGAGTATTGGTGGGTGCAACTTCACTTGTACAAGAACAAGGAAGACAACCACAAAGAAAGGGGATACTGCATGTACACCAACACTACAATGCACACCACATTCTTTGAGTCAGCCAGGGATGCAGCTTGGAGGACTATCAAAGAATTAAGTGCTAGAGTCAAGTGCAGAATGCTCAACCTCCAAAAGGACTTAGAGAAAGAGAAGGAGCTTACTCAAGAGTTGGAAGCCACCAACCAAGAGATAAGAGGAGATGTTATAGACTTAGTGATAGAGTCAAGAGAGCAAGATTGGTGGATTGCCTCTAGGAACATTGTGTTTGCTAATAGATCCTGTGAGATTGGATTGTAAGGGCACTTCGTTAGTTGGACCACCACTTATCACCTTATTTCCAAAAATGATACTTTAAATATGTATGGACTTTAATTGATGTAATGGACTTATGTATGCATGACTTGTGTGATGATTGTGATCCATGGATATGTATGAATGTTTGTCTTGATTTACCCTAAATTGTGTTGTTCTAACTTTTTCATTCTTATAAATAGATGCCTATTGCCATCAGCACTGTTGAGGAGTTTCAGGTTACTCGTTTTGGTCCCCGTATAATTGAGCTTACCACTCTGCTTGATCTCCCTCTTCCCACCATCACGGTGTACCCACTCACCAAGTTCGAGAGGAAGGACCTCTGGGGCTTCAAGGTGAACCAGCCAGGACGCCAGACTGAGCCTACTACAGAGGCCATCGTCTTCAAGCTGATGCACGATGACAGGGAGAGAGGCATGGAGGTAGTCATGCAGGACCTGATAGGACGCTTGTTAGGCCGTCACTCCCGACAGGTTAGGGGTACTCACTTCCACGTCTTCGGAAGGCGTGATGTTGATGGAGATTCCATCGACTTTGAGGACGACTCGAGGAGCACTGCAGAGCCGATACGTCTCTATCTTCAGGACTTAGAGACTCTTCTCAGGCACGTAGATACGGACAGGACGAACGTCATGCTAGGTAATGACGAGCTTCAGGTGCAGCTTCGCGAGAAGGACAAGCTTTTTGCGCAGCAGGATGAGATGATCAAGGAAATGGAGACAAAGTTCGAGGCCCAGGACCACAAGTTCAAGAGTCAGGAGAAACGCGTCCAGGATAGGAACAAGAAGATCCGGGACATGACCGAGGAACTGAAGTCCAAGGATTTCGAGCTAGAGCAGCAGCAGATGGTCATTGAGAGGCTTCGCTCCCAGAAGAGGGCTCTCAAAGCCAAGGTCGATTCCTTGACCACTACGATTGAGGAGAACAAGACCGCGATGGAGAACGCAGGTCTTACTTTCGTCGAGGAAGAGATTGATGCTGATGAGTAGACTTGAATACTCGTTTACCTTTCATATTCATACTTGTTATTGTGAACTTATTATTGGACCATCCGACATGTGGATGGCTTGCCACTTGTGTGTTTTACTTTACGAGCTTGTTATGTGGTTGTTGAACCTTTATTCTTATGTTGCTTCTTATGTGTTTGCTTATGATGTATTGTGCATAAAACATCTATGGGTATCTCATTCTTATCTATTTGAACAAACCACAGATGCCTCCCCGTCGTGCAAACCCCAACCCCAACAACATCACCCCGGAAATGCAACAAATGATGAATGCGCAAACACAGCTTATGCAAATGATGACAACATTCATCCAAAACCAGAATAACAACAACAACCCTCCGGGTTTTGATATGCTCACCAGATTTCTGCGTCTGAGGCCAGCTAAGTTTTCGGGAGAAACTGAGCCCATGGTAGCCAATGACTAGCTACGTTCTGTGAACAAGGACTTAGTGACCGTGGGTTGCACAGATGCTGAAAAAGTCAGGTTCGCAGCACATCTGTTGGAAGGACCAGCCGCCACATGGTGGGACAACTTCCAAATTACCACTCCTTTGGATGAGGTAACTTGGGCTATCTTTGAAGATGGCTTTCGCACTGCTCATATCTCATCAGGAATGATGAGTCTGAAAAAGAAGGAGTTTCATAACCTGAAGCAGCGCCACCGTAGCGTGGCTGAGTACATAGAAGAGTTCAACAATCTGGCGCGCTATGCACCGGATGAGGTTGATACAGATGCCAAGAGAAAGGAAAAGTTCTTGGAAGGTTTGAATGATGAGCTGAACCTACAGTTGTCTGTGGCATATGTTCCAACTTATCAGTCGTTGTGTGACAAGGCTGCTATTTTGGAAAGTAAAATGAAGCAAGTCGAGAGTAGGAAGAGGAAACACTCCGACAAGCACAGCTCGGGATCGTCTCACAAACAATCTCACTATGATGACAGTGGCAGCTCAGGATCCCATAAGCATGGGAAATTCAACAAGCACCACAACCACAACCGTCATGACAACAAGCATCACCGCAGTCATGACAATGATAAGTACAAGAACCACAAGAGTGGACATAAGAGCCACCACAGTGGAAATGGTAGTGGAAGTGGAAGTCAGCATGTTAAAAAGGACATCAGTCAGGTTGAGTGCTTCAAATGCAAGAAGCTGGGGCATTATGCTAATGAGTGCCCTGAGAAGAAAGTGGAAGGATCTAACAAGCCAAATCCTTTTCAGAAAGGACAGGTTAACCACATCAATGTAGAGGAGGTCTATGGAGATCCTGATGCCGTTGCTGGTAAGTTCAGACTCAATTCCATTCCAGCATTTGTACTCTTTGATACCGGTGCATCTCATTCATTCATATCAAAAACATTCGTTGAAAGAAATGAACTACCGGTAGAAACCATTGGGTGTCCTATAAGAGTAAGTTCTCCGGGTGGAGAAATGTTAGTAAACTCAGGATGTCATGACTTAGTCATAGAGTTTGGGAAACATAAGTTTCCAGTGAACCTGATAATTCTGAATTCCCAAGGGTTGGATGTGATTTTGGGAATGGATTGGATGGCTAAGTACGAGGGAGTATTAGATTGTGCTAATCGTACAGTTGCACTCACAACCCCAGAAGGAAAAAGAATAAAATTCAGATCTAACTTTGAATCCAAGGGAAGTAAACTGAATTCTCTTAAGGGGGTTAGCATGGACAGTGTGCCAATTGTGTGTGAGTATCCGGATGTATTTCCGGAGGAGTTACCAGGAATGCCACCAGATAGAGATGTGGAGTTTCTGATAGATTTGGTACCAGGTTCTGGACCAATAGCTAAGAGACCGTACAAAATGTCAGTTGATGAACTGAAAGAACTCAAGAAACAGCTAGGAGAACAGTTGCAGAAAGGGTTTATTCAACCAAGTTCTTCATCTTGGGGAGCCCCAGTATTGTTTGTGGAGAAAAAGGATAGAACGCAAAGATTGTGTATTGACTACCGTTCTCTCAACGAGGTGACCATCAAGAACAAATATCCTTTGCCAAGAATCAAAGACTTGTTTGATCAGTTAGAAGGAGCATGTGTGTTCTCGAAGATTGATCTTCGGTCAGGCTATTTTCAACTCAAGATAAGAGAGCAAGACATACCTAAAACAACATTCACAACAAGGTATGGCTTGTATGAATACACTGTGATGCCTTTTGGTTTAACCAACGCTCCAGCATACTTCATGAATATGATGAACAAGGTATTCATGGAATTTCTTGACAAGTTTGTGGTCGTGCTCATCGACGATATCTTAGTCTACTCCAAGAGCAAGGAAGAACATGAAAGACACTTACGCTTGATACTTGAAAAGTTAAGAGAGCATAAACTTTATGCCAAATTCAGCAAGTGTGAGTTTTGGTTAGAGGAAGTTGGTTTCCTTGGTCACGTTATGACAAAGGATGGTGTGGCAGTTGATCCTGCTAAGGTTTCAGCTGTGACAGATTGGGAATCACCCAAGAATGTAAAATAAGTTCGTAGTTTCCTTGGCTTAGCAGGTTACTACAGAAGGTTCATTGAAAATTTCTCGAAGGTTGCTAAGCCAATGACAGAATTGCTAAAGAAGGACAAGAAATTTGCTTGGACTGAAGGTTGCGAAGTCAGTTTCCAAGAGTTGAAGAAGAGACTTGTGATAGCACCAGTTCTATGTCTGCCAGATTTGGAAAAGGATTTCCAAGTATATTGTGATGCGTCTCATCAAGGTTTGGGTGCCGTACTTATGCAAGATGGTAAAGTCGTAGCCTATGCTTCGAGACAACTCAAAACTCATGAAGTAAATTATCCTACTCATGATTTGGAGTTAGCCTCTGTCGTCCATACACTCAAAACATGGAGACATTACCTTTTGGGTAAGCGGTGTGAAGTGTTCACCGATCATAAGAGCTTGAAGTATATCTTCACCCAGAAAGAAATCAACATGAGGCAAAGGAGATGGTTAGAACTTATCAAGGATTACGACTTAAGTTTGCAATACCACCCCGGTAAAGCGAACGTAGTAGCCGATGCTCTAAGTCGTAAGACGTTTGTAAATGGCCTTACCAAAGGGGAATTGCCAGATGACTTGTGTAAGCAATTCAAAGAACTCAGATTAGAGATTGTACCAGAAGGACATCTCATGTCCTTAGATGTTCAACCCACTCTATTGGACAAGATCCGAGAAGTTCAGAAGACGAATAAGGAAATTGAAAAGATTAAGGAAAATATAAGTCTAGGGAAAGCCAAGAGTTTCCATATAGACGAACAAGGCACCTTATGGCACGGGAAACGTATTTGTGTTCCACAAGATCCGGAGTTGCGGAAACTGATTCTACAAGAGGCTCACAACTCTCCGTATTCTATTCACCCGGGAAATACCAAGATGTACATGGACATGAAGGAAAGGTTTTGGTGGAACAATCTCAAAAGGGACATCGCCGAACATATTGCTTTGTGTGATGTGTGTAGCAGAGTCAAAGCGGAGCACCAGAAACCAGCAGGTTTGCTTCAACCACTGCCTATTCCTGAATGGAAGTGGGAAAATATTGGTATGGATTTCATTACCGGATTACCAAGGACCAGGTCAGGGTATGATTCCATATGGGTGGTAGTGGATCGCCTAACTAAAGTGGCTCATTTTATACCAGTGAAGACAACCTATACAAGTGCCAAGTTAGCAAAAATCTACATGAGCAGAATTGTATGCCTTCACGGTGTGCCTAAGAGTATTGTGTCAGATAGAGGAACTCAGTTCACTTCTCACTTTTGGAGACAGCTTCATGAATCCTTAGGAACGAGATTGGAATTCAGTACTGCCTTTCACCCTCAAACGGATGGACAAACAGAAAGGACCAACCAAATTCTTGAAGACATGTTGAGAGCCTGTGCTTTAGACTATGGAGCAAGTTGGGATGAAAGCTTGCCTTACGCAGAGTTCTCTTACAACAATAGTCATCAAGCTAGTATTGGAATGGCACCATTTGAGTTACTCTACGGAAGGAAGTGTACCACCCCATTACTATGGAATGGTGTGGGAGAGAGAAGTTTATTTGGACCTGATCTTATCAAAGACGCCGAAGAGAAGGTCAAATTGGTTAAGGACAGGTTGAACGTAGCACAGTCCCGACAGAAGAGCTACGCAGATTCTAAGCGTAGGGAAGTCACCTACGAAGTTGGTGATAGAGCATATCTTAGAGTATCACCACTCCGTGGAGTGAAAAGATTCGGAGTCAAAGGAAAGTTGGCACCAAGATATGTTGGGCCATTTAAGATTCTGAGTCGCAAAGGAGAAGTTGCTTATGAAATTGAACTGCCAGCATCTCTATCAGCAGTCCATAACGTATTTCATGTGAGTCAGCTTAAGAAATGTCACCCAGAAATGGAAGAGTCTTCTTTGAAGGATACCATACCTTTGGAAGAAGTCCAACTAGAAAGTGATCTCACCTATGAGGAAAAGCCTGTCAAGATTCTTGAGACCACAGAAAGAGTTACCAGGACCAAGACTATCAAGTTTTGTAAAGTGCAATGGAACCATCACTCCGAAGAGGAAGCAACATGGGAAAGAGAAGACGATCTTCGGAAAGACCACCCTCACCTATTTGCTAGCCAAACCGAATCTCGAGGGCGAGATTCATCTTAAGGGGGTTAGATTTGTAACATCCCTAAATTCATATTCCAAAACTCATTCATATCATTCTTGCATCATTCATCCATTTAGGGTTTTTCTCAAAAAAATCATTTAGAGACAAAAGTTGAGCTATGATTTCATGTGTGCAAATTCAACTCAATTGGCCATCACCCTTTGGGATTGGATTGTTTAGGAACTTGATTGCTTGCCTCCATTGTTGAATAGATTAGGTGTAGCATTTTAACCCAAGTTTCCAATTTAGCAATATTTTCTAAACCCTATTTTAATCATTCACAAACTAGAGACAAGTCTCTGTTTGTTTCAAAACCCAAGCTTGACCAGACCCTTACAAGGTAACCACTTGGTTAAATGACTGTATTTGAAACCACAGAACCCTGCAAAGATCCCCAATTTTGTTTGAATTCAAAAGGATTTGAATTCATATCAAAAATCATTCCAGAAAATAGAAATAGAAAAAGAAAAGAAGCAAACAAAAGAAAAGGGCCAGGCGCCAGGAATTTAGCCCAGCAGTGGAACAGGCCCAACCACCCACCCGGGGCATTCCTTTTCCTCCCGCACGCGCGAGCGCACGCGTTCAGCCGCTGACAGGCAGACCCCACTTCCACCTCGCGCACGTCGCTGACAAGCGGGCCTCCTCCACGCCAGCATCGTCTCCACCCGCACGACCTGTTCGTCCCCAAATCACCGCGGCCGTTTTCTGTGTTTAATTCGCGGCGTCAATTCGAATCAATGCCCGAGTGATTCTCGCTCATGATCAAGCTATATAAACCCCCTCTGCCCCCTCTCTCTTTTCCCCCAAACCCCAAGCACAGAACGCCCCCAGGCCGCGCGCATTGCTCTCTGCAACCCCGCCGTCTCCGACGACTGCGCCGGCAAATTCCGGTGAGCCTAGAGTTTCCCTCGGTCTCGCGTTTACGCTATCATGTTCAGTGAATCTCTGTGCACCTTCTGACACTCTCCGTTTACCTTCGCATGACCCGTAGCTTCGACAACGTCGACGACTGGCCACCACCGTCTTCTGCACGAACTCCGGCGAGCTCTAGTGGTAAGTCCAGACCGCCCCGAACCTTGTCGTTCACGCTCGCATGATCTCCGTGATCTTCCGCATCTAACCACACCTCCCTTTGGCATCCTAGTGATCTACAACGTCGCCTCCGACCTCGAGCAGAACCACCGTTGCCAGATCCAACTCCGGCGAGAAATCTACCGCAACCCTGAGCGCCCCTTGCCGAGCTGATCACACGTCGAGCATCCCCACATCCTCGCGGTCTCGGTGAGCATCTCCCCCATCCACCTAGCGATCTGTACCGCCGGCGCCGCCACCGTCTGGTCGTCGCCGCCGCGCACAGCCGATAAGCGCCGCCAGATTTTGGCTCGTTGTTTTGGATCGTTGGATCTGTATCGAAGCGCTAGGATAGATCCACTTAACCCCGAAGCGGTACGCGATCTGGAGCGTACGATCTGTTTAGATCCTGCGGCTGCAGAGCGCGATCCAACCGAAGCGGTACGCGCCAATCACAGCGCGACGTGTGGCTAGGGTTAGATCTAAAAATAGATTTAAAACCAGAAAGTTGATCCAAATTCAAATGCTTATAACTTTTGATTGCCACGTTAGATTTTTGCAAATTTTATACCGTTGGATTCAGTGAAACAAGACCTTTCTGAATATCCAATTTATTTAGCATATAGTAACAGTTAAAATGATTTTATTTGTAGAACATGTTTTAAGGCCATTTTAAGTAGAGATTTATTTTGGTAAATTATATTGGTGCCAAATAAGTTTAGTTGGCAAACTTGTGACATGTTAAGTTTCTGTAGACATGAGCATACTTGGTAGAATTTTCAAAAATCACCACTTAATAAATTCTTGCATGCATGCATTCATATTATTTTTGGTTGTATATAATTGTGTGTAATTGTATGCTATAATTTCTTGTGTAGATTTTGCTAGTGATTGTGATTGTGAAGAGTGCTACTCTCCCCACTACCAAGGCAAGTGATATTTTCATGAATATTTCTATCCTATGTTTTGTACTAGCATTAGATATTTTGCTAAAGTTTTGCATGCTATTTTTGCCTGGTGCTAAGTTGGGAAATCCTAAGTAGAGTAGAATAGTAGAATTGCTAGGGAATTTTCCTAAGTTAAGATATCATAACATGCTTAGCCTAGCTACTTAGCAAACAAGGGTGGTGAACATCTATACCTATGGTGATGAAAATATTTCTAAGTCAAGAGACTTATGTTTTCTAATAAAATAACTAAGACAAATGAACCTCCTGGGTGGAATGGATGTTTGGGTTATGTTGAGTGTTTACACAAGGCCATGGACTTGGGTTGTGTATCTCACTTGTGGTATGCCACCCAGGCACAAAGGGATTTGGAGGCCAAGTGTTGAGAAAGCTTACAGTGCAACCACTTGGCAATATGGGCTTTGCCTTGATCATATAGGTTGCTAGAACTTAGTCATTTGGACAGTTGGTGGTAGATGGGATGATAGGTTGGAACGCGTCCATTTGACTAAGGAAAGGCTTCTGAAAGGTCCTGTCTTGGGAAACCAAGTCTGGTGGGGAAAGTGCACAACCTCTACAGATGGAAAACCTAAGTACTTAGCCTTGTCCAAGGAAATGGACACTTTGAGCATCAAGACATGGAAGCTACAAGAATCTCATCACTCCAACTTCTAAATAAAATTTGTGGATGAACAAGGGTGAAGGACCTCAATGTCTATTGGTGGTTCCTTGGGAATGTTTTTGACAAAGGAAACTTAGTGTTTTCAACTAATAGGTAAAACTTATTTTCAAGCAAAGCAAGCCAAGCTACACTTAGCCAAAATGCATATAGTATTATAGTCCACCTAAAATATACTAAGGTATCACTTGCCAATACTATTCCAAAGTATTGACCCTCTGTGGCTGTAACTTGTGATGTTGCAGGTTACTCCGATGATGAATAGGAGTCGTGAGTCTACACTCAACATGCTTGCCTGTGGCACATGAAGGTGAAGACTTATGTTTATTTACTTATTCCATAAACTCTTGTACTAGGCCTATGGCCCTGAGTTGTAAAAGACTATGTTTTATCTCTGGAATGATTGTAATAAACGACCTTTGTATCTGTGTACTTCATCTTAAACTGTGGATACTAGTATTGATCCAGGGACTAGCATTGCAATCACAGGGATCCTTTCCTTTATAAGGGAGGGGTCTAACATTTTGTTTTTATTTAGTCTTTGTTTTGCAGGTACAAAGATAAAGATGAAGATTTAGTTTAGATTTACATATAGGATAGTTAGTAAATATTCCAATGTAATTTTCTTATTCTTTTGTAATTTTTCTTTTATTATTCTTGTAATATTTATTTTATTCAATTGTAATAAAGATTATATTATTATTACTAAATAATATTCATATTCTTTGTATATTTACTTTTGTAGTTTGTGTGGATGATTCAAATAAGTTATAATTTTATAACTTGATTATATATATTGCTGATAAGAAATAAACCTTATATTCATTATTGTTTTTCTTTAGATAGAATTCAAGTTGTAATATTTATCTCTTAATTGAATTAAGATTCAAAACTTATATCTAATTCATTTGAATTTATAATTCAAACACTCAAGTCTTATACTTCAAATTCATTTGAAAACACGTAGCTCCTTAAGATCATCTCAAGGTTTATAACAATCAACCTTTAAGACTAAACCTAATCTCAAAGTATGAAAGAAACATTGATCACTTAGGTTTTTTATTTGGCGAAAATTTTACCCACATTTTCATAGATGAATGCATGCAAAAATTCATATTCCTAAATCTACCCTTCGTTAGGTCCTAAATGCTGGGATGTTACAGACTTCCCCCCTTAAATTAAACTTCGTCCCGAAGTTTGTGGAGATGTACCTGAATAGTTCTGGATAAGCTTTTCTTAAATCCTCTTCCTTCTCCCATGTGGCTTCCCTCTCAGGGTGATGTTCCCACTGTACCTTGCAATATTTGATTGCTCTGTTCCTCAATCTTTTCCAGTTTTCTTCCAGAATCTTACAGGGCTTTTCAATATAAGTCAGGTCTTCTTGTAGTTCTATCTCTTGGTGTGTTATTGCATCATCTGGAACTTTCAAACATTTGCGAAGTTGTGACACATGGAAAACATTATGCACTTGAGCCAATCTTGATGGTAAATCTAAAGCATAATCTATAGTTTTGTTTTGACTCAGTATCTTGAATGGTCCGATATATCTTGGACTCAATTTCCCTTTAAATCTGAATCTTTTTACTCCTTTCATTGGACTTACTTTCAAATAGACCATATCTCCCACTTCTGGATGCCATGATCTTCGACTTTGATCCGCATAACTTTTCTACCTGCTCTGGGCTATTTTCAGTCTATCCCTGATCTTATCAATGATGTCTTGTCTCTCCTTGATATAATCTGGTGCAAATTCTTTGCTGCTTCCAGGTTCATACCAACATATTGGTGATCTACACTTCCTTCCATACAGAATCTCATATGGAGCTGCCTTCAGACTACACTGATAGCTATTGTTATAAGAAAATTCTGCCAATGGTAGGTGATCTTCCCATGTTCCTCCAAAATCTAGTGCACAAGCTCTCAACATGTCTTCTAGTATTTGATTTGTTCTTTCAGTTTGACCTCCTTTCTCAGGATGATATGCCATGCCGAAATCTAATTTTGAACCAAGTGCTTCATGCAATTGCTTCCAAAATGCTGAAGTCAACACTGATCCTCTATCAGTTATGATCTTTTTGGGTACTCCATGCTTACTTACTATCTCTTTGACATATACTTCAAATAACTTCTCGGCATTATCCTTTTGATTCACCGGAATAAAATGTGAACTCTTAGTGAGTTTGTCCATAATTACCCATATCATATCCTTCCTTTTTGGTGTCATAGGCAATCCTGTAATGAAGTCCATACCTATTTCCTCCCATTTCCATTCAGGAATTTCCAAGGGTTGTAATGGTCCTGCTGGACTTTGATGTTCAGATTTCACCCTTTGACAAGTATGGCATTCAGATACATATTTAGCAATATCTCTTTTCATGTTATTCCACCAGAATAGTTCTTTCAAATCCATATGCATATTAGTACTCCCTGGATGTATAGAATATGGTGTATCATGTGCTTCTTTGAGTATGACATTTCTAATCTCAGTCACATCTGGAACACATAGACGGTCTTGGAACCATAAAGACCCATAATCCCCAAGGCGAAAAACTAATTTTTGCCCTTGAGATATCCTTCGAATTTCCTCAGTAATAAAAGCATATTCTTCTTGATGTCTAAAAATTTCTTGCTTAAGATCACTGTCCTGCTCTGCAACTACCTGCATAGTAGCTAATCCTCCAAGAACCTCCGTTCTGATGAATTTAAGTTCTAATCTTTCCAAGTCCATTTGTAACTCTTTTGGTAGCTCCCTATTGCTAGGCTGAATCTCTGCACTCTTTCTTCTTAAAGCATCTGCTACAACATTTGCTTTCCCTAGGGTGTAATTGATTGTTAAATCATAATCCTTGATTAATTCCAACCAACGCTTATGTCTCATATTCAATTCCTTTTGAGTGAAGAAATATTTGAGACTTTTATGGTCAGTGTATAACTCACATATGGCTCCATAAAGAAAATGCCTCCATCCTTTCAGCGCAAAAACTACTGCTGCTAACTCTAAATCATGAGTTGGATAGTTAACTTCATGTGGTTTCAATTGTCTTGAACCATAAGCAATTACTTTCCGATCTTGCATTAACACACAACCCAAACCTTCTTTAGACGCATCACAGTATACGGTGAAGTCCTTCCCTGTTTCAGGAACTGCTAAGATTGGAGCTGTGTTTAATCTAGTCTTCAACTCTTGGAAACTTGCTTCACATTTCTCATCCCACTTGAATGGTGCATTCTTCCTTAATAATTTGGTCATTGGTGCGGCTATTTTGGAGAAACCTTCAATGAATCTACGATAATAACCAGCCATTCCTAAGAAACCTCGAATTTGCTTCACATTGGTCGGTGCATTCCACTCTAGTACCGATTGAACTATAGATGGATTCACAGCAATCCCATCCTTACTGATCACATCACCGAGGAATTCTACCTCATCTATCCAGAACTCACACTTACTGAACTTAGCATAAAGCTTATGTTCTCTTAAAGTTTGCAATGCTATTCTCAAATGGTCAGCATGCTCTTCCTTATCCTTGGAATATATCAGAATATCATCAATAAAGACGATGACAAACTTGTCCAAATATGACATGAAAATCTTGTTCATCAGCTTCATGAATATTGCCGGTGCATTGGTCAAACCAAATGGTACTACCAGATACTCATGGTGTCCATATATTGAGACAAATGTTGTTTTTGGAACATCTTCCGGCTTGATTTTTATTTGATGGTATCCAGGTCTTAAATCGATCTTTGAAAATACTCCAGCTCCTTTCACTTGGTCAAACAAATCTTGAATTCTTGGTAAAGGATACTTATTCTTGATAGTCACGTTGTTCAGATTTCTATAATCACCACACATCTGTCTTCCACCATCTCTCTTATCCACAAAGATTACAAGTGTTCCCCATGGAGATACACTTTCCTGTATAAATCCTTTTCCTGCTAACTCATCAATTTGCTCCTTGAGTTCTTTCAACTCTTTGGGTCCCATTTTATATGGTGCTTGTCAACACCCGGATTTTTAATCCCAGATGCCTGCTATGTCATACATCGCAATCCCAGGATTACCATTTTTGCGAGACATAACAGAATTGGATACCACAGTACATCATCCATTACAAACCGTACATAAGTCTTACACAAATAGGGATCTCATGATCCAGTTCTTAATACAACTTCAAGCAGCGGAATACGTAATAATAACGACAGCGTAGGCGAAGCTCCATCTTCGGGGTCACAGGCAATGCTGACGATCAGAGATGATCCTAGTTGTCGTAACCTTCCTGGGGTCCATCCTCCAGGTACTCCTCTTCATAGTCTGGCCACGGGAATAGCCAGGGACAAAGCCATGAGTACTCTTTAAGTACTCGCAAACTAATACTAACAAGTGAAAGAGGTTTTTGGTAATAGGGCACTAGGCTCTAGGGTTATTTTGCAAAAGCCAGATTTATCTCTACTAAGTTTAGAAGCAACGAATGCTAGTTGAAGTTTTATAACACCTAAGTGGGAACTTTTATCTCATGCCACAACCCTGTTGTGGTCAAGTCAAAGTCTCATTTCATTTCACAAGTCATTTTGAAAAGTCTGACTGGGGAACAGTATGGCCACTCCAACTGTCCATAACCGCGGACGCGGCTATTCGAATAGTTTGACACTCTGCAGAGATTGTACACTTTCACCACAACATTCGATACATCCGTCAGGAACAAATCCTGAATTCACCATACTCAGTATGCGGATAATCAATCCTAACCTTTCAATTACATGCCCTAGTATAAGCACCTCTCCTGTGAGTTTGGCCTCCCAACCATGACCAACTGTCATCTTGGATACTGCATAGGTGGACAATCTTCACAAGGTAGCCTCAGCTCAGACCTTGGCCGTGCGGGAACTAATACTAAGGTATATAAGTTTCCAGTCAAGCCCTACCCAATCTTCGGGTATTGTGGTTGTACGATAAAATTGGAATGGTATCGCATCCAGACAACCATCAGTTTTATAAAGGGTTAAGGCTCATGCCTCAACATTTTCATCACTAAAATCATCAGGTGTTCGGAAACACATGTCCAAAACATTTCAATAGAATGATCCATCATTCCAAGGTTTTCATAACCATTTTTCCACCAAGTATTCCCATCTAAAGTTGATCAAGTTTTATGCTTAGCACTAGCATCTACAAGTGGGGGTAAGCACTAATGAGGTGTGGTAAACAAGTGGAGTTTAACTAAGTTTAATCTTATGCCTTAGGATGACATCAAGATTATCTAGCTTAGGCCAAATTTTATGCTCTTTATGCAACCTTAAATTATCTTTCTAATATCTACAATTTACTTAAGTAAGCTCTAAGTACTAGCTTTGATAAAGAAATAAAGTATAAAGCTTGCAAGTAAAACTAGGATTGGTTTATCAAGTGGATATGATCACATAGGCTTAAGGCATATAGTGGTCATGGTAACAAGCAAGTATTAGCTTGCATAAGTATCAGTATAAGCTTGAATTAGTAGGGTATCTTGCAAGTGTTAGCTTGCACATTCAACTGGTAGTATTAGGCTTGCCTTGTGCAGAGCAGTGGTTGAAGTTCTCCTCGGCTTCTTCTTCGTAGTATCCTCCTTCCTCCTTGTATCCTTGGTCGGTACTAGCGTCTATAAATAAATACGATGTACACAATCACCAACCAATACTTAACTACTTGCAATCATCACACAAAAGGGTCCTATAGATGATCTAGCATCATCACTAACATTACAAGATTAAATCTTGGTTTAATTCCTTTTGTTTTTAGTAAAGTAATTTCTACTCATTGAAAAACTACTTAAGATTTAATATTCTCCAAACCAAACATGGGATCATGTTGACACATGTCATCACCACATATTTTAGTCCATGGGAATGTGATTTAAAGTGGTGTCACAATTTAATAAGGTTTTACCCTTTTATTTTAATTACATAAAGTGACTAGAAATGCCTATGGGGCATTCTTTTATTACTTGAACATGAATTCTGTTAGTAAACCTATATATTTTTATATATTCTGAAAGGTATGGTTAAATGTGATCTTTGAGAGTTGGAATCAACTCAAAAGCTATTATGGTTTAAATATGAAAAATGTTTGAATGCAGAAAAGCTTCTGCCTTATTATTTTTACTATGGATGATCTATAGATCCAAATGACTTGAATCGAACGGGCTTGGATTCAGCACTTCCAGACCTTTCTAACAAAATTGGTTTCATTCAATTTGGTGCACTGAATCGACTTGGGTTGATTTTTGAAACTGGGTACAGAAATGTGTTTGAAATAAAATGAAAAGGGTTAAATTCAAATAGCTGGGCTGCGCGGGAAACGATACTGGGCCGGCCTCCTAAGCGTAGCGCTTCCGCGGGCTGTTTAAGTGGCTGTCCCCACGCGTCAGTGAGACAGGGGGTGCGAAGCGATATGGGGCGATGTGGTGCGTTCGATCTGGTTCTAATCCAACGGTTGAGAGTCATCGTCGACGTTGGGCAACGCCGGCGAGACAAAAACCTAGCGCGGCCAGTGGGGGTCGTTGGGGGCTCACCGGGGCTCAGGCAAGGGTCGGCGAGGCGGGCGAACGATGAAGTTGATGACGACGAACTCAGGGGTGGTCGCGGCAGCTCCTGGGGTGGACGAAATCGACGGCGCCCTTCTCCTCCAGAGGCGGCCTGCTCCGGCGCAATTCCGGCGATGCGCTGCTCGCCTTGCTCCGGGACTGAGGTGGGATGGTTCTGGGTGAGAGAGGAGTGGAATGGTGTGAAGAATTCGAGCGGGGAAGGCCTCTATTTATAGTCGCGGCGGTGAGACCGAACGGCATGGGCAGGCGACACGGCTACGGTCTGCTAGAGGCATGGCTGGTGGTGGCGATCGCTTGGTGGTCTCCTGACGATGCTCTACGGCTTTAATGCGCACGTAGGGGCGGTGCGGTTTGGTCTGGAACACGCGACGCACTGCGCAGCAGAGGCGGCGTCTTCGACGGTGAGCTGTGGCTGTGAGGCATGGGGCGGCGAACGGGGATGTCTGGCGGTATCCTGGGACGGTGGTGATCGTGTATGCACGCGGTGAGGGCGGCACGCGGTCTGTGGGCTTCGGTCGAGGGTGGCGCTCTGGCGCATGCTCGGCATGGTTGCTGGCGGGCTGGGCGCGGTCCGTGCGTGTGGTCCAGTGGCTGGCAACGTTCAAGCGTTGGACAGGGAGTGGCGGTGAACGGTGGGCTGCCTCCCAGACATGCTGGCTAGGCTTGTTTCTCTTCCTAGCTTGCTGTCGACATGGGGTGGCAAGAGTGCACTCGGATGTTCACCATTGATCACAATGCCAAGCTCACAGTGGTTCTAGTGATTAGTTAAGATTGATAGATGATCTACTAAGGATAGTGGTGCCCAGAGAGGGAACAAGTTAGGCTCAATTCACTGCTCAAAACAGTGTTTGGATTTGGTTTGATTTGTGTCTGCAATGTGTTTGATGAAATGGCCGCAAGAATTCAAGTTTTGAATTTTGAAAAGCTTTTTGGTGGGTGTGCTAGGTGGGTGCTGGTGAGTCTGCAGATGCTTGGGTTTTGAAAGTTGAGCTTGTTTGAGTGGTTTTTGAAAAAGTGGGATCTTCCCATATGATAAAGATTCAATTTTGAATTGTCATTTAAACTATGCATTTGAAAGTTTTTGGATGATCACAAAGTGGGCCTTGATACTTTGTTATGAGTATGATCAAGGGGTGCAAAGATCCAGAAAAGTTTATGTTAGGTTCTGAAAGTTTGAGACAGCCAGAGTAGTCATGGGAGTTAAATTGGTCAAAATGACCATTCACTCATTTAGCTTTGTTTTTATTTATTTGTCTTCGGGAAAAGTTTGGGAAATGTTTAGATGATGTTTATTTCACCTAAGCAACATTTTACAAGCAAAGAAACACACAAACAAGGTGGTTCAAAATAATTCAAAATAAAATGCATACTCACATGCATGCTTCCATAATTTTATTTAGAAAAGTTTTTGTTAACCCTAATTTTGATGATTAGAGTTTGATGATTCAAGTTTAGTATTTTTGGGATGTTACAAACCTTCCCCCCTTAAACAAAATCTCGTCCCGAGATTTGAAAAAGGATGAAAAATATTACCTAGGATTTGAAGAGATCGGGAAACTCCGTCCTGATGTGATCTTCGCGCTCCCAGGTAGCTTCCTCTTCTGTGTGGTTGCTCCACTAAATCTTGAGAAACTTGATGTTTCGGGTTCGGGTAGTTCGAAAAGCTTCTTCCAAAATACGGATGGGTACTTCGGGATAGGTCAGGTGATCGTTGATCTCTATGGTCCGGTGATCGATAGTTTTGAACACTTCGGTCTTCTCGGGGACTTCGAGACATTTGCGAAGTAACGAGATATGGAACACATTGTGGACGGCTGACATTTCTTCGGGTAGTTCCAATTGATATGACACTTCTCCTCGACGGTTCAAAATCTTGAAAGGTCTGATATATCTGGGGGCTAACTTTCCTTTGAGTTGGAAACGCTGCATTCCCTTCAATGGCGACACTTTCAGATAAACAAAATCTCCTATGTTGAAGGCAAGGTCTCTACGTCTCTTGTCGGCGTAACTCTTCTGTCTGGACTGGGCGGTCTTGAGGTGCTCACGAATCTTGTGAACGTTCTCTTCTGCCTCTCGTAGGATATCGGGTCCAAAAATCTGACTCTCTCCTACTTCCGACCAGTTCAAAGGGGTGCGACACTTCCTTCCGTACATGAATTCAAATGGGGCCATTTGCAAACTGGCTTGATAACTGTTGTTGTATGAAAATTCTGCAAACGGCAGACAGTCTTCCCACTTGGATCCATATTCTAGCACACATGCTCTCAGCATATCTTCGAGTATTTGGTTTACTCGCTTCGTTTGTCCATCGGTCCGAGGGTGATACGCGGTGCTGAAATCTAGGCGGGTTCCTAAACCTTCTTGGACTTTCTTCCAGAATCTCGAGGTAAACTGAGTTCCTCGATCCGATACGATGTTCTTGGGGACTCCATGCAAACTAACTATTCTATCGATGTACAACTCCGCTAGTTTCGAACTCTGATAGGTGGTTTTAACGGGTAAGAAATGGGCGACTTTGGACAATCTGTCAACTATGACCCAGATAGAATCATTTCCCCTACTAGAAGTAGGTAATCCGATTATAAAATCCATTCAACGGAATCCCATTTCCATTCCGGAATCTGTAAGGGTTGCAACAATCCAGCGGGTCTTTGATGTCCGACCTTGACTCGCTGACATATATCACACTTGGCAATATAGCTTCCGATTTCTCTCTTCATCTTATGCCACCAAAACCTCTCTTTTAAATCTTGATACATCTTAGTTCCTCCGGGATGGATAGAATAAAGAGTATCATGAGCCTCCTTCAGAATAACTTCTTTCAACTCAGAATCTGCTGGTACACAAAGGCGTCCTTTGTACCACAGAACTCCTTCTTCGTCTTCGGTGAATCCAGGTACTTTGCCTGTACCGATACGATGCTTGATTCCGTCGATACTAGCATTTCCCTTCTGCGCCTCTTTAATCTGACTGATCAAAGTGGGCTGGAGTTCTATGCCAGCCAAAAATCCTTCACTCACTAATTCTATTCGAAAATCTTCCATCTCTTTTTGCAGGCTTGGTTGCTCCTTCAAAATCATGGAGTTCAAGCGGCACGGCAATCTGCTAAGGGCATCTGCTACCACATTGGCTTTACCAGGGTGATAGTGAATGTCCAGATCGTAATCCTTGATTAGTTCAATCCACCTTCTCTGTCTCATATTCAGCTCTTTCTGAGTGAATATATACTTCAGACTCTTGTGATCCGTATAGATCTCACAACGGTTTCCCATCAGGTAATGCCTCCATGTCTTTAGGGCTAGAACTACGGCTGCGAGTTTGAGGTCATGGGTTGGGTAATTTTGCTCATGTTGCTTCAGTTGTCGAGATAGATAAGATATAACTTTGCCTTCTTGCATTAGCACACATACGAGACCGATCTTGGATGCATCACAATACACATCGAAGGGCTTCGTGATATCTGGCATGATCAAGATTGGGGCTGAAATCAATCTCCTCTTGAGTTCTTGAAAACTCGCTTCACATTTGTCGTTCCATTCAAACTTCTTGTCCTTCTTTAGCAATTGGGTCATGGGTCGGGCGATACTCGAGAATCCTTCTACAAATTTGCGGTAATATCCCGCCAATCCAAGAAATGCACGAACATGGGTTTGAGTGGTTGGGGCTTGCCAATCTTCTACATCCTTCACCTTTGCAGGGTCAACGGCAATTCCTCTGGCTGATACAATGTGACCGAGGAATCCTACTTCTTGTAACCAGAATTCACATTTGCTAAACTTGGCATACAACTGATGCTCTCTAAGGGTTCCAAGAATGGTCCTTAGGTGCAGCTCATGTTCTTCTTCCGATTTGGAATAAATCAAAATGTCATCGATGAAAACAACGACAAACTTATCCAGGAAGTCCATAAAAATCTTATTCATGAGATTCATGAAATAAGCAGGGGCATTGGTTAATCCAAAAGACATGACTGTATACTCATATAATCCATATCTGGTGGTAAAGGCAGTCTTTGGAATATCCTCTGCACGAATCTTGAGTTGATGATAGCCAGTCCTAAGATCAATCTTAGAAAACACTTTGGCATCGGTCAACTGATCAAACAAATCTTCTATCTTGGGCAAGGGGTATTTGTTCTTGATGGTGACATCATTCCATTTCCGATAATCCGTACACAAACGGTTACCTCCATCCTTCTTGTCCACAAACAAGACAGGTGACCTCCAAGGTGACGCACTTGGTTGAATCAATCCAATTTCCAGCATGGAATCCAGTTGCTTCTTCAGTTCTGCTGGCTCAGACGGGTTCATACTATAAGGTCTCTGGGCTATGGGTCCTGTTTCGGGGATTAGTTCGATGATAAACTCGATATCCCGATCTAGGGGCATACCGGGCAAAACATCTGGAAATACATCGGGGTATTCATAGACTATCCGGACTTGGTCAATGGTAGGTTGGGCTATACTCTTCTTACACTTGAATTGGCGAGGTAAGGTTTCAGATATATGCTCGACTGATATTCCGGCTGTACTGGTCATGGTTATGGCTTTCTTGGCACAGTCAATTAATCCTTTATGTTTGGACATCCAATCCATTCCTAGTACTACTTCCAAACCTTTAGTTCTGAGTACTATCAGATTGCATAAAAATCTATGCCATGGATTTGGATAGGGACGGCTTTGCAAATTTGCCTAGCCTTGGTGGTTGATCCGGGAATTTGAACAATCATAACATGCTTCAGTTTGGTTGGTTGAATTTTACTAGTGCATGCAAATTCTTCAGTGACAAATGAATGCGATGCACCAGAATCAAACAACACTCATGCAAGTACTGAATTAACAGAAAACATACCCAGCACGACGTCTGGCGCTTCCTGAGCTTCTTCAGCATGCATGAGGAAAAGACGACCATTGCGGTTGAGCGAGTTCCCTGGGGCAAATCTTCTTCCGGGCTGAACACGACGCTGTTGTTGAGCTGGGACATTGGCATTAGGTGTTGCGGCATTCTTCTTGTTGGGGCACTCGTTGGAATAGTGGCCTTTATTTCCATAGTCATAACAAGTCACTTGCGACTTGTCCTTTGCTGCTACATGCACAACATTGCTTCCAGTTCTCGGGGCAGTGTTGGTGTTGGCGGTAACATTGTTGTTGTTTAACTTGGGTGGGGCACGGTTGAAATTGCTAGAGTTGCCGGGATTGTGGTGATTTCCTCCGGGCCTAGGGTTTCCACGGTTGGGATAGGTCGGACGGTTCGTCGGGGGTCTGTTGGTTCTTGGGGCAAATCCGGGAGATGGGTTAGGGCGATACTTTGGGGTCTAATGGGTTCCTGGCTGATGCATCATACGACGCTTACGGTTCTCATTGGCTTGGTTGATCTTTCCTTCCATTTGGATGGCCGAGTCGACAAGGGCTTCAATATCAGCAAAGGGGATATTGACTAATACCGTCTGCATCTCATCATGCAGACCATTCAGGAATCTTTCTTTCTTCTTGGCCGCAGTGTCGATCTCATCCGGGGCATACCTAGCTAATGACAAGAATTTGTCACGGTATTCCACTACAGTCATCCGTCCTTGCTTCAGTTCTCTGAACTCGTCTCTCATCCTCTTGATCAAACCTGGTGGCACATGGGTTCTGCTAAACTTGACCTTGAATACCTCCCAGGTCATCATCTGGCCTCTGGTCATTGCGCGAACACTGTTCCACCATGCCCTGGCATCTCCGGCTAGATAGTGGGTGGCGAACAGAACTTTCTCGTTGGCTTCCACTCAGGCGACTTCTAGGTTATTTTCCATGGTTTGCAACCAATCATCGGCGTCTAGGGGCTCTTCTGACTTAGTGAAAACAGGTGGGTTGGTATTTTGGAAATTCTTGAGCTTAGATCCATGGTTGTCCTGATTTCCGTGGCCTTGGTTGTTGTGGGCAAGCTGAGCTATCTGCTGCAGGGTGGCTAGGTTGGCTTGACGTTCCGCTCTTTCAGCTTCGCGGTCAGAAGTCAACATTTGTAGAATCTGCAACATCGGGTCCGGGGATGAACCACTTCCTCCACGTGGCATCTGAAGATTGAGATAGATCGTGAGAAAAGAGGGAAATTTCTAAGGTCTTGGGTCTTTGAAAAGTTTTAAAAGTTTGACTCAGATTTTCTAGGAACTTGCTTTTCATTCATTCATTCATAGCACACAGTACAACACACACCACAACAAAGAAAAACAGATTGTTTTAAGAACCATTCTGGAAACTACGGTATAGTGGGACCGAATACTACTCACTACGCTAGTGCTCAAGTGCTACTACTCCTCGGAATTTGTGGCTTCATCATCCTCATCATCATCGAGGCGAAATCATCCTCATCAGTGAAGAAGTCCATAGCCTGATCCTCCAGAAAATCATCGTCATCGCTGAGATAGGAGTAGGGGTCTCCACGAAGATCCTCTCCTGCATTCTCCCTTTCTTCCAACTGCATGTCTCTCTCGTGGATGGTCTCCTCCAAAGATAAGATACGATGGCGAAGACGGGCAATGATGCGCTCCTTCTTGTCGAGCTGACGGCAGCGAGACTTGCGATCCTTTGCTAACATGGCGATGGTCTGATCCTTCATCTTGATGATGGCAGACTTGTGGTTGGAGTAGTCACGGCAGTTGTCCAACTCCTGCTGACGATCGTACATCATGAAGCTGAGGTGGTCCAATTGAGTCTTCAGCTCGGGGTGGTATGGGGCTTCCAGTGGTTGTCCATTAGCATCACGCCTTGGGCAAAACTCAAAGCGTGTTCCCTTGATCTGATTGATGCTCTGCCCACACAGACAGGAAAGAGCTTCCTGCATGGCCCTGGTAAGTCCATCGAGCCAGTTGTTCTCTCTTAAGGTAAACTGAATTCCTTCCACAGTGGGAGGTTCAATCTTTCCTCGGAGACTTGCAACAATTAGCCACTATAGATCTTCTCCTCCTTGATCATTGAGCTGAGCTCCGAAGAACTCGGGGTGTGGACGCTCCAGAAGTTCCGAAAGCTGGTCCAAATCCCTCTCAAAGATAAGGTCTCCTCCATTCCCCAACTGATAAAACTTGTTGTACTTCACGTCCATATATAAGAATATAGGATGAGTAAGTTAGTAGAGTGATTAAGTGTGTCAAAATTTTATGTATTTTGCAAGAGTTTTTGAGGAACAAGAATTTTCATGAAATAATCAAAGGGATAAGAATGAGAATAAGTTTTTGTAAATATTTGTTTTTCTTTGGTTTTGAAACTAAGTTTTTGATTCAAACGTCCAGTCTAACTAGGGTCTCCTATGGTCAGGATGGCTCTGATACCAACTTGTCAACACCCGGATTTTTAATCCCAGATGCCTGTTATGCCATACATCGCAATCCCAGGATTACCATTTTTGCGAGACATAACAGAATTGGATACCACAGTACATCATCCATTACAAACCGTACATAAGTCTTACACAAATAGGGATCTCATGATCCAGTTCTTAATACAACTTCAAGCAGCGGAATACGTAATAATAACGGTAGCATAGGCGAAGCTCCATCTTCAGGGTCACAGGCAATGCTGACGATGGGAGATGATCCTAGTTGTCGTAACCTTCCTGGGGTCCATCCTCCAGGTACTCCTCTTCATAGTCTGGCCATGGGAATAGCCAGGGACAAAGCCATGAGTACTCTTTAAGTACTCGCAAACTAATACTAACAAGTGAAAGAGGTTTTTGGTAATAGGGCACTAGGCTCTAGGGTTATTTTGCAAAAGCCAGATTTATCTCTACTAAGTTTAGAAGCAACGAATGCTAGTTGAAGTTTTATAACACCTAAGTGGGAACTTTTATCTCATGCCACAAACCTGTTGTGGTCAAGTCAAAGTCTCATTTCATTTCACAAGTCATTTTGAAAAGTCTGACTAGGGAACAGTATGGCCACTCCAACTGTCCATAACCGCGGACGCGGCTATTCGAATAGTTTGACACTCTGCAGAGATTGTACACTTTCACCACAACATTCGATACATCCGTCAGGAACAAATCCTGCATTCACCATACTCAGTATGCGGATAATCAATCCTAACCTTTCAATTACATGCCCTAGTATAAGCACCTCTCCTGTGAGTTTGGCCTCCCAACCATGACCAACTATCATCTTGGGTACTGCACAGGTGGACAATCTTCACAAGGTAGCCTCAGCTCAGACCTTGGTCGTGAGGGAACTAATACTAAGGTATATAAGTTTCCAGTCAAGCCCTACCCAATCTTCGGGAATTGTGGTTGTACGATAAAATTGGAATGGTATCGCATCCAGACAACCATTAGTTTTATAAAGGGTTAAGGCTCATGCCTCAACATTTTCATCACTAAAATCATCAGGTGTTCGGAAACACATGTCCAAAACATTTCAATAGAATGATCCATCATTCCAAGGTTTTCATAACCATTTTTCCACCAAGTATTCCCATCTAAAGTTGATCAAGTTTTATGCTTAGCACTAGCATCTACAAGTGGGGGTAAGCACTAATGAGGTGTGGTAAACAAGTGGAGTTTAACTAAGTTTAATCTTATGCCTTAGGATGACATCAAGATTACCTAGCTTAGGCCAAATTTTATGCTCTTTATGCAACCTTCAATTATCTTTCTAATATCTACAATTTACTCAAGTAAGCTCTAAGTACTAGCTTTGATAAAGAAATAAAGTATAAAGCTTGCAAGTAAAACTAGGATTGGTTTATCAAGTGGATATGATCACATAGGCTTAAGGCATATAGTGGTCATGGTAACAAGCAAGTATTAGCTTGCATAAGTATCAGTATAAGCTTGCATTAGTAGGGTATCTTGCAAGTGTTAGCTTGCACATTCAACTGGTAGTATTAGGCTTTCCTTGTGCAGAGCAGTGGTTGAAGTTCTCCACGGCTTCTTCTTCGTAGTATCCTCCTTCCTCCTCGTATCCTTGGTCAGTACTAGCGTCTATAAATAAATACGATGTACACAATCACCAACCAATACTTAACTACTTGCAATCATCACACAAAAGGGTCCTATAGATGATCTAGCATCATCACTAACATTACAAGATTAAAGCTTGGTTTAATTCCTTTTATTTTTAGCAAAGTAATTTCTACTCATTGAAAAACTACTTAAGATTTAATATTCTCCAAACCAAACATGGGATCATGTTGACACATTTCATCACCACATATTTTAGTCCATGGGAATGTGATTTAAAGTGGTGTCACAATTTAATAAGGTTTTACCCTTTTATTTTAATTACATAAAGTGACTAGAAATGCCTATGGGGCATTCTTTTATTACTTGAACATGATTTCTGTTAGTAAACCTATATATTTTTATATATTCTGAAAGGTATGGTTAAATGTGATTTTTGAGAGTTGGAATCAACTCAAAAGCTATTATGGTTTAAATATGAAAAATGTTTGAATGCAGAAAAGCTTCTGCCTTGTTATTTTTACTATGGATGATCTATAGATCCAAATGACTTGAATCCAACGGGCTTGGATTCAGCACTTCTAGAACTTTCTAACAAAATTGGTTTCATTAAATTTGGTGCACTGAATCGACCTGGGTTGATTTTTGAAACTGGGTACACAAGTGTGTTTGAAATAAAATGAAAAGGGTTAAATTCAAATAGCTGGGCTGCGCGGGAAACGATACTGGGCCGGCCTCCTAAGCGTAGCGCTTCTGCGGGCTGTTTAAGTGGCTGTCCACACGCGTCAGTGAGACAGGGGGGTGCGAAGCGGTATGGGGCGATGTGGTGCGTTCGATCTGGTTCTAATCCAACGGCTGAGAGTCATCGTCGACGTTGGGCAACGCCGGCGAGACAGAAACCTAGCGCGGCCAGTGGGGGTTGGTGGGGGCTCACCGGGGCTCAGGCGAGGGTCGGCGAGGCGGGCGAACGATGAAGTCGACGACGGCGAACTCAGGGATGGTCGCGGCAGCTCCTGGGGTGGACGAAATCGACGGCGCCCTTCTCCTCCAGAGGCGGCCTGCTCCGGCGCAATTCCGGCGATGCGCTGCTCGCCTTGCTCCGGGACTGAGGTGGGATGATTCTGGGTGAGAGAGGAGTGGAATGGTGTGAACAATTTGAGCGGGGAAGGCCTCTATTTATAGTCGCTACGGTGAGACCGAACAGCATGGGCAGGCGACGGTGGCGACACGGCTACGGTCTGCTAGAGGCATGGCCGGTGGTGGCGATCGCTTGGTGATCTCCTGGCGATGCTCTATGGCTTTAATGCGCGTGTAGGGGCGGTGCGGTTTGGTCTGGAACACGCGACGCTCTGCGCGGCAGAGGCGGCGTCTTCGACAGCGAGCGGTGGCTGTGAGGCATGGGGTGGCGAACGGGGATGTCTGGCGGTCTCCTGGGACGGTGGTGATCGTGTATGCACGCGGCGAGGGCGGCGCGCGGTCTGTGGGCTTCGGTCGAGGGTGGCGCTCTGGCGCATGCTCGACATGGTTGCTGGCGGGCTGGGCGCGGTTCGTGCGTGTGGTCCAGTGGCTGGCAACGTTCGAGCACTGAACATGGAGTGGTGGTGGACAGTGGGCTGCCTCCCAGACATGCTGGCTAGGCTTGTTTCTCTTCCTAGCTTGCTGTCGACATGGGGGTGGCAAGAGTGCACTCGGTTGTTCACCATTGATGACAATGCCAAGCTCACTGTGGTGCTAGTGATTAGTTAAGATTGTTAGATGATCTACTAAGGCTAGTGGTGCCCGGAGAGGGAACAAGTTAGGCTCAATTCACTGCTCAAAACAGTGTTTGGATTTGGTTTGATTTGTGTCTGCAATGTGTTTGATGAAATGGCCGCAAGAATTCAAGTTTTGAATTTTGAAAAGATTTTTGGTGGGTGTGCTAGGTTGGTGCTGGTGAGTCTGCAGATGCTTGGGTTTTGAAAGTTGAGCTTGTTTGAGTGGTTTTTGAAAAAGTGGGATCTTCCCATATGATAAAGATTCAATTTTGAATTGTCATTTAAACTATGCATTTGAAAGTTTCTAGATGATCACAAAGTGGGCCTTGATACTTTGTTATGAGTATAATCAAGGGGTGCAAAGATCCAGAAAATTTTCTGTTAGGTTCTGAAAGTTTGTGATAGCCAAAGTAGTCATGGGAGTTAAATTGGTCAACATGACCATTCACTCATTTAGCTTTGTTTTGATTTATTTGTCTTTGGGAAAAGTTTGGGAAATGTTTAGATGATGTTTATTTCACCTAAGCAACATTTTACAAGCAAAGAAACACACAAACAAGGTGGTTCAAAAGAATTCAAAATGAAATGCATACTCACATGCATGCTTCCATAATTTTATTTAGAAAAGTTTTTGTTAACCCTAATTTTGATGATTCAAGTTTAGTATTTTTGGGATGTTACAGTGCTTGAGCTATTGGTGCTGTACCAGGTATTAGGTCAATGGTGAACTCTATCTCCCGGTCTGGTGGCATTCCCGGTAACTCTGTTGGAAAAACATCTTGGAATTCATTAACTATAGGAATCTCTTCTAATTTAACTTCTTTCATTGAATTCAACTGCAGATCCACCATGATATGACTGTGTTTATCTGCTTGGTAAACTATTCTTGCTCCACTTGGAGTTTTGATTGAGACAGTTTTCTCCTCACAATTTATCTGAGCTCCGTGTTCCATCATCCAATCCATCCCCAGCACTACTGCAATTCCCTTCAAAGGAACCACATAAAGGTCTGCGAAATATGTACAACCACAGATCGAGATAACCTGATCTTGTTTTATGTGGCATACAATCACATTTCCTCCTGCCGTAACTACTGTCATAGGACTTTCTAACGTTGCCCTTCTAATCCTGAACTTATCACAAAATTCTTCAGAAATGAATGAAGTAGTTGCACCAGTATCTGAAGGGAATATGCCCTGAGAGGAAATAATAAAGTGTTTATTATGTGTATTCCAAGTATATGATAGATGTTTATTTTGCATGCTATAATTGTATTAATACGGAAACGTTAATACATGTGTGTTTAATAAACAAACAGAAATTTCCTAGTTATGCCTCTCTCATAAACTAGCTCGTTGATTAACAAGATGATCAAGGTTTCCTGATCATGGACATTGGATGTTGTTAATAACGGGATCACAACATTAGTGTAATGGTGTGATGAACATTCATCCGAAGTATAGCATTACGATCAAAGTCATTGAGTTTATATTGCTATAACAACTTACGAAGTGATCCTAATCCTTAGACCATGAGATCATGTCAATCACTAACACCGGAAGAGTTTCTTGATAACATCAAATGTCACACCGTAACAGGGTGATTATAAAGATGGATTCAGAACTAATAAAGTGTTATGTTGAGGCTCATGGATCGAGAGTGGAATTTGTTCATCCCGATGACGGATAGATATACTCTGGGCCCTCTCGGTGATATCACATTGATTAGCTTGCAAGCAAGTGATTTGATCACTAGAATGTTATATCACAGGAACGAGAAAAGAGTGCATGTCGGTAACGAGATCAAACTAGGTATGGAGATACCGATGATCGAATCTCGGACATGTAATATATCGTGAAACAAAGGGATTAAGATACTAGTGTAAAAGGTTCCGACGATCACAAGAAAGTCATCGTTGAATGTGTGGGAGTCAGTATGGGTCTCCAGATCCCGCTTCTGATTATTGATCCGAGAGGGGTCTCGATCATGTCCGCATTATTCACGAACCGTAGGGTGACACACTTAAGAGACACCGACATCCAATTGGAGCAAATGTTTCATGCTGAAAGAATGAACAAGCGCAGGAATTTATTTCACTAGATACCGAAACAGGTTTTCGGGTGAAATTGCATAAAGTGGTTATGCATGTGAAATAGAATTCTAGCAAGGGGTTATTTGTGAATGTTTGTCATTAAAGTAATTGACAAAATTCTGAATAAAATAAAAGAGTTTTATTTAATGAGAGTTTGCATTAAATTTGGTGGAAATTTAATGGGAATTTGAGTGGACTTTTGAGTGGAGGGATTTTAAAGGGCATTTTGTGAGTGGAGTGTCCACCCACATGAATGAAGGAGGGAGGGGGCAGCCCCCATGGACGGCGGCCACCCCCTTGGGTTCCCCCTCCTCCTATAAAAGGAGCCCCCCTCCTCACTTGTCTCTCACACCTCCTCGTGAAGGATCTCTCTCCCCCTCTAGAATTTATTCCCCATGGTCTCGGACTAGCGAGATACATGTTCCCGGTGGCTTTTCGGCAAGAAAGAGTTGTGCTTCCGCTGCATCGCTGGAGCGAGTAGGCAGAGGTTGCTCGGTGCCTCGAACGTGTGTGCGAGCACGGATGCGCTGCTGATTTGCGGCGCTAGGACTTCCTCTCGATCTTGAGATCGGCAAGAGATCGTCTACATCAACCACGAGTTGAACTCGTTAAGCTTTGTCGGTCTTCAAGGGTATGTTCTCTACGGATATACATCCGCCCGTTGTTTGTATCTAGTAGATAGATCTTGGTATATAGTTCACATCGTAGGAAATTTTTGTTTTCTATGCTGCGAACCCTATAGTGGTATCAGAGCCGGATCTATGCGTAGATACTTTACACGGGTAGTACACATATGAGTATGTGGGCGATGATGATCATGTTGTTGCTCCTTTGTTGTAATTTTGGATATTGGTGGCATAGTGGGATGAAGCGGCCCGGACAAACTTTACATGTCCTCGCACATGAGACCTGTTCCACGCTTGACATGCAACTAGTTTGCATAAGTGGCTAGCGGGTGTCTGTCTCTCCTACTATAGTCAATATCTATTTTGCAAGCGAGTTGTCAACAATTTAATTATCCTCGTTGTGGTTCATGTTCGTAGGTAAGAACGGTTCTATCTCGAAAGCCCTAAGCCACGTAAAACTTGCAATGGATAAATTAGAGGCGTCTAGTTTAGATTGTTGCTGGGCTAGTGTTATGATATGGTAGTGTTGTAAGTAGAAGTATGATAAGATACTCTTACAACACACATAGCGTGTAAAATCCATAGACCTTGGATTTACACATATAGGTATGATAGTGATCATACCACGATGCACATGATAGAGATCATCTGCGGGAACCATATCATTTCACTAATAAACATATTGCTTGTTTAGCTCTTTGTTAGCATAATAAGATGATCCCTCATTTAAATATCAAGATAAGAATGTGTTCTTCCTTTAGTATGCACCGATTATGTTTTCGTCGCTCTAAGACATCACGTGATGATCGGGTGTTCTTGGATCCACGACCATATTTCGGGTGTAAAACAGTTACACACGCGAATACTAAGGTTCTAACTTGGCGAGCCTAGCATGTACAGACATGGCCTCGGAACACGGACCGAAAGGTTAAGCATGAGTCATATAGTTGATATGATGCCCATTTGATGCTCGCCTTTGAAGCTATACCGACTCACGTGATGATCGGACTTGGTGTAGTGGATTTGGTTCATGTAATCACCAAAAAGGCACGAGGGATGTCGTTTTTGAGTGGGAGTTCATTCGTAATATAGATTAGTTGAACTCAATCTATCATACACTTAGTCTAAACTTTACAAATTCTGTTGTAGATGGCACCACCTGCTTTTAATTTCAATGTGTTCATGGAGAAAGAGAAACTAGCAACGAACGGTAGCAACTTTACCGAATGGGCCATGAATTTGAGGATTCTCCTCTCTGCTGCACAAAAGCAATATGTGCTAGAAGCGCCGTTAGGCCCCCCACCTTTTGATGATGCCCATGACGAGGAGAAGAATGTCTATCAGACTCGTCAGGAGGACCACAACTTAGTTCATTGCGGCATATTGTATGGGCTAGAGCCGGAACTTCGAAAGCGTTTCGAAAACGGAAATGCATTTTATACAATGGGTGAGTTGAAAATGATTTTCGACACACATGCTGCTGTAGAGAGCTACAACGCTTCAGAAAAGTTCTTTAGCTGCATGATGGAAGAGCACAGCTCCGTTAGTGAGCATGTACTCAAGATGTCGGGTTACGCTGATAAGCTTGTGTCCTTGGGAATATCGATTCCCATTGACTTAGGCATCCATCGTGTTCTGCAGTCTCTGCCACCTAGCTATAAGAGCTTCGTGATGAACTATAATATGCAAGGCATGAAGAAGTCTCTCCCCGAGCTTCTGTCAATGCTTAAAACTGCAGAAGTGGTGATCAAAAAGGAACATCAAGTGTTGATTATCAATAGGAACACTGGTTTCAAGAAAGACAAGAAGGGAAAACGGAAGGGAAGTAAGGGCGGCAAGCCTGTTGCCGCGCCTGAAAAGAAACCCCGAGTTGGACCTAAGTCTGATTCCGAGTGCTACTATTGTAAGGGGACTGGCCACTGGAAGCGCAACTGCCCCAAGTATCTGGCAGACAAGAAGGTCGGCAAGGCAAACAAAGGTATATATGATATACATGTTATTGATGTGTACTTGACTAGTGCTCGCAGTAGCACCTGGGTATTTGATACCAGTTCAATTGCTAATATTTGTAACTCGAATCAGGGGCTGCGGAACAAGCGACCGCTAGCAAGGGGTGAGGTCAAGATGCGTGTCGGCAATGGATCAAGCGTTGATGTGATCGCCGTTGGAATGCTGCCTCTCCACTTGCCGTCGGGATTAGTTATAAACTTGAATAAATGTTATCTGGTGCCTGCACTGAGCATGAACATTGTATCTGGTTCGTGTTTGATGCGAAGTGGTTATTCATTTATATCCGAGAACAATGGTTGTTCCATTTATATGAATGAAATCTTTTATGGTCATGCACCGATGATGAATGGTTTATTTCTATTAGATCTCGATGATAATGTTACACATATTCATAATGTTGATGCTAAAAGGATTAAACTTAATGATGATATATCCGCATATATGTGGCACTGCCGTCTAGGTCATATTGGCGTTAAACGCATGAAGAAGCTCCATTCGGATGGACTTTTGGAATCACTTGATTATGAATCATTTGATACATGTGCGCCATGCCTTATGGGCAAGATGACTAGAACGCCGTTTTCCGGTTCAATGGAACGGGTGACAGATTTATTGGAAATCATACATTCTGATGTATGTGGTCCAATGAGTGTGTCGGCGCGAGGTGGATATCGTTATTTTGTTACTTTCACGGATGATTTGAGTAGATACGGTTATATCTACTTGATGAAACACAAGTCTGAAACCTTTGAAAAGTTCAAGGAATTTCAGAATGAAGTGGAAAATCATCGTAATAGAAAGATCAAATTTTTACGGTCCGACCGTGGAGGTGAGTATCTAAGTTACGAGTTTAGCACTCACATGAAAGAGTGTGGAATTGTTTCACAACTCACACCTGCCGGAACACCACAGCGAAATGGTGTGTTGGAACGTCGTAATCGTACTTTATTAGATATGGTTCGATCTATGATGTCTCTGACGGACTTGCCGTTGTCATTTTGGGGTTATGCACTAGAAACTGCTGCATTCACTTTAAATCGGGCACCATCTAAATCCGTTGAAAAGACACCGTATGAATTGTGGTTTGGAAACAAACCTAAGCTGTCATTTCTTAAAGTTTGGGGATGTGATGTTTATGTGAAGAAACTTCAACCGGATAAACTCGAACCCAAAGCGGAAAAATGCGTCTTCATAGGATACCCTAAAGAAACTATTGGGTATTCCTTCTATCACAGATCCGAGGGCAAGGTTTTTGTTGCCAAGAATGGATCCTTTCTAGAGAAAGAGTTTCTCGTGAAAGGTGTGAGTAGTCGGAAGGTAGAACTCGAAGAGGTTGTGGAACCTTCTCTTCAAAGTATGGCGAGTAGCGCAGCGCTGGAAGTTGTTCCGGAGTTGGCTCCACCTGTTGAAGAGGGAACTAATGATAATGATCATGAAACTCCGAAAGAGAGTACTACCGAACCTCGCAGGTCAAACAGGACGCGTGCAGCTCCCGAGCTGTACGGAAATCCTGTCATGAATTTCATGGTTGATGAAAATGATGACCCTGCGACGTATGAAGAAGCGATGATGAGCCCGGATTCCAACAAATGGTTAGAAGCCATGAAATCCGAGATGGAATCCATGCATGAAAATCAAGTTTGGAACTTGGTGGAATTACCTCACGACCGAAAGGCCGTGGAGAACAAATGGATTTTCAAAAGGAAAACTGATGCTGATGGTAATGTGACCGTCTATAAAGCTCGACTTGTCGCAAAGGGGTTTCGACAAATTCAAGGAGTTGACTACGATGAGACTTTCTCTCCCGTAGCGATGCTAAAGTCAGTTAGGATTATGTTAGCAATTGCTGCATATTTCGATTATGAGATATGGCAGACGGATGTCAAAACCGCGTTTCTCAATGGTAATATTGAAGAAGAGTTGTATATGATACAACCAAAGGGTTTTGTCGATCCTAAGGATGCTAACAAGGTGTGCAAGCTTCAGCGATCCATCTATGGATTGAAGCAAGCATCACGAAGTTGGAATCTCCGCTTTGATGAGGTGATCAAAGAGTTTGGATTTGTCCAAACTTATGGAGAAGCTTGTATTTACAAGAAAGTGAGTGGGAGCAATGTGGCATTTCTGATATTATATGTGGATGACATATTATTGATCGGAAATGATATAGATCTTTTAAACAGTGTTAAAAGTTATCTAAACAGAAAATTTTCAATGAAGGACCTAGGTGAAGCATCATACATATTAGGCATAAAGATCTATAGAGATAGATCTAGGCGCCTAATAGGGCTATCGCAAAGTACATACCTTGATAAGATTTTAAAGAAGTTTAAAATGGACGGAAGTAAGAAGGGGTTCTTACCTATGTTGCAAGGCAAGACATTGAGTAAGACTCAAAGTCCGGCTTCAGCGGAAGAAAGAGAGATAATGGACAAAGTCCCCTATGCTTCAGCCATAGGCTCTATAATGTACGCCATGCTATGTACAAGACCGGATGTGGCACATGCTATTAGTTTGACTAGTAGGTACCAATCGGATCCAGGTTCGGAACACTGGATAGCGGTCAAGAATATCCTTAAGTACTTACGAAGAACTAAGGATATGTTTCTTGTATACGGAGGTGAAGAAGAGCTCGTCGCTAAGTGTTATGTCGACACTAGCTTTGACACCGATCCGGATGACTCTAAGTCTCAATCCGGATACGTATTTCTCATGAATTGCGGAGCGGTTAGTTGGAGGAGCTCCAAACAACCTGTGGTAGCGGGATCAACAACGGAGGCCGAATATGTTGCTGCTTCAGAAGCGGCTCAGGAAGCAGTTTGGATGAAGGAGTTCATATCCGAACTAGGAGTGGTGGCAAATGCATTGGACCCAATGGTGATCTATTGTGACAACAATGGTGCCATTGCCAATGCCAAAGAGCCAAGGTCTCACAAGCATTCCAAGCATATTAAGCGCCGGTTTCACTCCATCCGCGAGCATGTCAAGGATGGAGATATAAAGATTTGTAAAGTACATACGGATCTCAATGTAGCAGATCCGTTGACTAAAACTCTCCCTAGAGCAAAATATGATCAACACCAGAACTCAATGGGTGTTAGATTTATCACTATGTAACTAGATTATTGTCTCTAGTGCAAGTGGGAGACTGAAGGGAATATGCCCTGAGAGGCAATAATAGAGTGTTTATTATGTGTATTCCAAGTATATGATAGATGTTTATTTTGCATGCTATAATTGTATTAATACGGAAACATTAATACATGTGTGTTTAATAAACAAACAGAAAGTTCCTAGTTATGCCTCTCTCATAAACTAGCTCGTTGATTAACAAGATGATCAAGGTTTCCTGATCATGGACATTGGATGTTGTTAATAACGGGATCACAACATTAGTGTAATGGTGTGATGAACATTCATCCAAAGTATAGCATTACGATCAAAGTCATTGAGTTTATATTGCTATAACAACTTACGAAGTGATCCTAATCCTTAGACCATGAGATCATGTCAATCACTAACACCGGAAGAGTTTCTTGATAACATCAAACTTCACACCGTAACAGGGTGATTATAAAGATGGATTCAGAACTAATAAAGTGTTATGTTGAGGCTCATGGATCGAGAGTGGAATTTGTTCATCCCGATGACGGATAGATATACTCTGGGCCCTCTCGGTGATATCACATTGATTAGCTTGCAAGCAAGTGATTTGATCACTAGAATGTTATATCACAGGAACGAGAAAAGAGTGCATGTCGGTAACGAGATCAAACTAGGTATGGAGATACCGATGATCGAATCTCGGACATGTAATATATCGTGAAACAAAGGGATTAAGATACTAGCGTAAAAGGTTCTGACGATCACAAGAAAGTCATCGTTGAATGTGTGGGAGTCAGTATGGGTCTCCAGATCCCGCTTCTGATTATTGATCCGAGAGGGGTCTCGATCATGTCCGCATTATTCACGAACCGTAGGGTGACACACTTAAGAGACACCGACATCCAATTGGAGCAAATGTTTCATGCTGAAAGAATGAACAAGCGCAGGAATCCGAAACAGGTTTTCGGGTGAAATTGCATAAAGTGGTTATGCATGTGAAATAGAATTCTAGCAAGGGGTTATTTGTGAATGTTTGTCATTAAAGTAATTGACAAAATTCTGAATAAAATAAAAGAGTTTTATTTAATGAGAGTTTGCATTAAATTTGGTGGAAATTTAATGGGAATTTGAGTGGACTTTTGAGTGGAGGGATTTTAAAGGGCATTTTGTGAGTGGAGTGTCCACCCACATGAATGAAGGAGGGAGGGGGCAGCCCCCATGGACGGCGGCCACCCCCTTGGGTTCCCCCCCTCCTCCTATAAAAGGAGCCCCCTCCTCACTTGTCTCTCACACCTCCTCGTGAAGGATCTCTCTCCCCCTCTAGAATTTATTCCCCATGGTCTCGGCAAGAAAGAGTTGTGCTTCCGCTGCATCGCTGGAGCGAGGAGGCAGAGGTTGCTCGGTGCCTCGAACGTGTGTGCGAGCACGGATGCGCTGCTGATTTGCGGTGCTAGGACTTCCTCTCGATCTTGAGATCGGCAAGAGATCGTCTACATCAACCACGAGTTGAACTCGTTAAGCTTTGTCGGTCTTCAAGGGTATGTTCTCTACGGATATACATCCGCCCGTTGTTTGTATCTAGTAGATAGATCTTGGTATATAGTTCACATCGTAGGAAATTTTTGTTTTCTATGCTGCGAACCCTATAGTATCAAATAGAACTTTGCCGGGATTGGTAAGGTTATTGAGTGTACCTATCACTGCATGCTCTGAATTATCCACCTCCTTGAGGGTTGCACAATTCAGTTTCCCAGTAGGTCGGTTCCTCTTGCCATTGTTGTTCTTGCCATTATATCCTCCTTTATTGGGCTGTCAATTTCCTCCACTGGCTTGTCCTCCTCCCTTGGTAGGCCATCCTCCTGGTGGTTTGCTCGGACAATCTGGCTTGATATGCCCCTTCTGACCACAACCGTAACAAATCACTACAGGCTTTTTGCATTCCCTCTGGAAATTCCCTGGAATTCCACAATTGTTACAGATAACATTCCTTCTCGGATTGGATTGATTTCCACCACTGCCCTTGTTATTGTTATTGTTATTGTTGCCATAATTCCTATTCCGAGGTTTGAACTCTAGGTTAGGTTTAGGTTTGCTTGCCTGAATTCTCTTGGTTTCCTTCTTGGCTCTCTTCCTCCGATCCTCTTGGACATTCTTGTAGTCATCCTCAAAAGTAATGGCTGCATCCAACAACTGCTGATAAGTTTGCTTATTGGCTAACCTTAGCTGCATCTTCACAAATGGATTTAATCCATGCAAGAAACGCTTCTTCCTCTTCTCTTCAGTATTAACATCCTCCTCAGCATAACGAGACAGCTGGCTGAACTCCCGGATGTACTTCATGACACTAGTATATCCTTTTTGAAGCTCCTCAAATTCTCTCTGCTTCAACTCCATGACACTTTTTGGAACATGATATTCACGGAATCTCTGCTTGAACTCCTCCCAGGTAAACTCCCTTCCTGGTTGTTGCATGGCTAACTGATTTTCCCACCATGATGCTGCAGGTCCAGTCACAAGATGAGTTGCATACCTCAATTTTTCCTCATCATTGCAACCCATAGTTTTCAGCTTCCTTTCTGTATCTGCTAGCCAGTCTTCTGCATCCATTGGTTCAGGAGCTGATGCAAAAGGTAACGGTCTTGCATTCTGGAAATCAGATAGACTCACTCCTCCACCTCAGCTGCCCTCTGATTTGCTTGCCCTAGCAGCTCTTCCATGAACTTATTCTAGGTCTCTTGCATCATTTGCATGCATTGCATAAAGTTCTGCTCCATTAACGGCCTCATTGGTGGTGGTGGTGGTAATGCTTCTTGGTTTGCTGCATCTGCATCGGCCTTTTCCTTGGCCTCTCGCTCCATCCGCTGCTGCTCAGTTTCCATTTCTACACCCGTATCCATGACCCTCTAGCCCTGCAATATAAAGCGAATACTCATAATTACATCATGCACATGTGTTCTGAGCTCGACTTTACACACAGAACTAGTCACACAATGAAGATCCAAAGAAAATCCAAATATGCATTTCACATATTTACATAATAGCATAATGATACAAAGTCATTACAACATATACCATATTGGTATTATTACAAAACTACCTTATTACTTGGGTACAGTACTTGATACTATTGACTACTTGTCTCCTCCTAATAGTAACCACGTTCATTGTACATGCCTGATGTCCAACCATGATGACGTGTTGTTCGTCGCACAGTTTGTGGAACATATGGCCTTCCAAAAGGAACATACTCTGTATCTGAAGTGTCAGGACTTGAGTCATTACTCAACCTGAGCGCATTGACTCCTCCAGCTCAGCTGAAAAGTCTTCAGACACATATTCAACATTATCTCCAGCCTGCATCTCCTGAGCTTCATTTCTTGAGTTGTCAACAGGATACACAGATCCTGCTGCTCCCCAGGTGCTCTCGTGGACAAGATACTTAAACACTGGATAATGTATATTCCCTGGGTTTTGAGAAGATGTTGATGATTCAAACACTCTCTCCTCAGGATCTTCTTCTTCATCCTGGTTATCTATTGACATGGTATTTCTACTACTATTATTAGGGTTCATCCTTGCACCCATCCAACTAGATTGTCCAACATTCCTATCGGAACCATCTGTGGACATCTGGTGTTCATGATATCCATTATATGATCCCATTCTCCAACCATCTGAATTCTCAATAGGAAGTTCTGAGTCAGAACCATCCTCTGAGCCCTATGGTACTGCATACCGCATATCCATAGTAGGATCATGTGTAGGTTTAGGTATTGGTGAATAAAGATATGGTATAAAACATTCCGGATCTATAGGTATATCCTTAAAGATAGGTATTGCACTACTACTTGCTTCTTTCTCTAGCTGGAATGCTAACTGCTTCCTCCTTTCGGATCAGTTAGATCCTCTAACATGTCATTTTCGTCTTCAACAATCACTTGATGAGTCTTATAAAAAGACGCAACGAGTGTCCGGTATCTATCCATAAACTTGGAAGCTAACTTAGGATGCTTCTTAACCAAATTAAGATGATCCGGTATAGGCTCCGAGTCTATAAAATCATGAGGTATCACAGAGAATGTGCTACCTTCTAGATCCTTGGTTTTCTGCTCCCGGATATTAGCTATTGCATCCACAACAGCAACATGATAGGCAGCTAAATGACTCCTACCTTCTCCTATGGGTAGATCGTGATATAATCCAAGCTTCTCTGGAAGTTGGAGACTCACACGATACTTGGATAACATCCGGCCATCAAGGTAAGTGATAGTGTTCATTGGAATTCTAGTTGGACAACTAAAGAGCTTTATAAGTTGACAAAGTTAGTCTGTAAATGATCCTTGATAATCATCAAGAGTCTCCTCTTTCCTTACCAAAGTCTGTTTTGGAAACTTTGGTGCCATATCTCTGTATACCAGAAAAATAATTTTGATTAGTATCCAATGATATATTGCATCATAACAAAGAATTATCGCATTAAAATATATAACAAAATATTCTCATTTGAATACCCATTATATTACTTTTAGAGAATTCTTTATCGTTGCTAATTCTCCTACAGGTAATACCCTTTACTAGGTTTCCAACCTAAGGTCAAAGCAATGAGCTCTGATACCAACTGCGGTGACCTAGCATACCACTGCATGTGTAGTACACTATAGTCATTGACATGACATCTATAGAACACCGTTCCATAAATATCACATCCCTCAGAGTGGTACAACAGAAACATTGCGGGTCCATATTACAAATGTACACATATTATTATTATTACAATACCGGAAGTTCAAGACTTCCAAAAGATCCAACTTACAAACCAAAATATAAAGTGTTCAGCGGAAATTTTAAAAGTAGCAACTACGACTAGGAGTTGAGCTCAACAACTTATTCTATAGAGTTCATGTTGCTCGGCTCCATTGGTTGCTATTAACTAGGGTTACTTAGTTGGACTCATTATCATCGACACCATAGCGGATTTCGTAATCCACTCCTTCAACTCCTCCGGACAGATCAGGTTCCTCATAGAACACATCTTCTTGGCATTCGGCTGCATACATTGGCACGTCTTCGGGATCCTCAGAGTCTAAGCAAGGGATCAAAGGAAAGAATGAGTAACAGCATTACCCAACAAGTTCATTATATGCAAGGTGGGAAGTTTGATGCTCTAACTACCACCTCGGATTATAAATCCTTGGCACTATGCAATTTTTGTAAATCTTTCTTCAAAGATTGATTTTATTATGAAAAACTATGACAATCAGCCTTCACAGGTTGACCAGAAATTTCATGGAGTTCGTTTCCTACCGCGTTCGTAGCTCCTTCCCGGAACAGGGAGTAACAAGTTACAGTTCTTACACTCTGCAGAGGTGCGTTACTTTACCCATGAGAGATCAACTCCTTGTTTCACAACCGGGCGTACTTTCCCGTCCACAATTCCATGATGTGGGGCCCAGTAGTTGGTCCGAGCCAATCACTGCCCCCTTCGCGACCCCGCATGCCTCCTTGGTGTACACCATGCCCACATAATGAATTACGAAAATGGTTTGTACAAACTGTTAGATGCCAGAACTATCGTGGGATGATGAGGGTTCCCACCCATATGCTACATATCCTCTACGAATTACCAATTAATATGCAAGCTACGAGGATAACAGCCACGACCTGCACATCCGGCTTCATGCGAGAGGAAGAAGATACAGCTGACTTCTTTGTCCCATTCCAAATCTCATGGCTAACGCGTAATATACGGCGCTAGAATCACTGATGTTAGGGGTTATTAAGTCCCTACTTGATCATCATTGTTGCAAATAGAACCCTAAGTTCTATTGCTCCATTATATCACCACTTAGGATGATATCTATGATTTCTTTATTTATGAAAATAATATTTTCTTTCTTTTATAGCATATATGATAACACACAATTTGCAAATACTTTGATAAAGACTCTTCAAAGGACATGAGAAAGTGATGAACTTGCCTTGTGATGGCAATGTAGTGAAGTCTGATGCTTGCACTTGACCTTGAGCTTCTAGTTCTACAAAAACATCATTATTGCCCGGTAAGGACAATATTTAAAGAAGCAAAGATGATTATGCAAGTAATGTAATGCATTATTTAATTTTATATGCATTTACCCCAAAAAGCTCCTTTTTAGTAATAAAGGATTTATAAATATTACTTTTTAATATTTATAACATACATTGAGTTATTTTATTTTACTTCCCTTATATTTGACTTTTATTGATTTAATAATTCTTTTAGGAATTATTAATTATTTATTAAAAATGGTGATTAAATATTTATTTAGTATTTTTCTAAAATACTACAATATTAATACATAATGAAAGTGAACTTTAATTAATTTTATCATCCTTCAATAATTTTGTAAAATTCCATACGGAATATATAATTTACAAAATTCTTAATAAAATTTAAATGTCTAAAATTTTATATTTTATTTTATTTGGATAGAGTGGATTATTGTGAATCCAAAAGTATTTAATTTATAATTTTTGGACTTATATTTTATTTTCTAGAATTTATTTAAGTCTAGGGGTATTTTGGTCTTTTCCTATTTATTAAAACAGGCCTGGAATTGGTTCTGGGCCAATTATTCTTATTGGGCCCTAGTGGCCCATTAATTCTAGACAAAAGAGCCACCCCGAAGGGTCTGGCCCAGCTCGTCCCACTCCCCATTGCCTCTCTCTCTCCCTCGAGCTTATCCTTCCTCCTCTGACCCTGACCTCGTGGCCGGCGATGCCGCCACCGTCGATTCTCGCCACCGTAGGCTTTTTCGGCCGCCGCTGTGGTGCTTTAGGGGGTTATCGATGATGCTCGTTCGTTCTATCCAATTGGATTTGAGTTCGGGGCTTCTCCGTGGCCAGGTTCACCCCGTTCCCGAACCCTAGGGTTAGGGAAAAGTGTTGCTGTCGTCGCCGTGGTCCCGTCTATGGTGGATTCGTATGCTGTGGTGGCCGCCTCCGTGGCCGGTGCAGGTTGTAGTGCCCCCTGGGTGCTCCCTGTGCCGCCGCGGGTTCATCGGCCAATCTGCTTCCTCTTCAATTTCTTCAGCGAGGACCTACGGTGAGTTTTATTCTTCTCCCTTGGTGCTTTCTGTGCTTGTTGATTCGATGCTAGAAACTGGCAGTGTCCTCTCTGTCTATGGTCTGATTCCATTTAGGATGATTATCCATTTTAGGGTTCCTGTTATGGGATTGATCATGTACTAGATGATTGGATTCATGTTTGGATGGTCTGTACACATGCTAATTGCTTATTGGCCTGAGGCTTGTTTGCTAAGAATGATCTATGATGTTTCTGGTGACTTACTAGATGCTTTGATGCTTGGGATTGCATCAGGTTCAGATGATGTAGTTGTTTGGAAAGCATGCTTGGTTAAGCTAATGATCTGATAGCTTTCCACTGTTTATTTGATTCATGGTCATAACTATGATAAGATACAGCTACTGTCTTAGTGTTGTTAGCTTGGGAATTAACATGTGGTTTGAGATCATTATGATCTCAAATAGTGAAGTGTATTATAGGAATATCCTAGTTATGATTCCTATTTTACAGGAAAATGATTGGTTAGTTGATTGTTTGAATCTATGATGATTTACTGTCTTTCCTGATTCATATTGGATTATTCTTGTGACACCATCATGTATGGCACACAAGTTTGATTCTAAACCATGGATTTGGTTAGTTTATGCTTAAGACAATCTTGGCTTTGAAAGTTAAATATAGATGCTTTTATTTGAATTTCCTAAGACCAATGATGTTGGTCTAAGGCTTAGGGATTCAAATCTTATATAATTGGTTCATCTAGATAGTCCTGGTAGTGGTACCAGCTATTCTTTATTGAATCAAAGGTTGGAAAAATGATAGTGAGCTTGATCATGTTATGGATCCTATGGATTTGTTCCTAAGGTGCTACCCTTCCTTTAGGGATGTGCCTAGAAATATATCATAGGTATATGAATGATTTATTGGTAAAATATTGTTGGACAACCAGAGCAAGGATGTTGCTCTGAGCTCTGGTTGAACCTTGGTACTTAGTGGTTTTCCTTTAGAGTTTCAGAAATCCCTATGATGGATTCACCCCTCTTGTGTGCTTTCTGAGGTTTTGTTTTATAAAACAACACATGTTTCTCTCTGAATAAGATGATTAGATCATGTGAAGGTTTTATGAAACTCACCACAAAATCTAATGATGGTGTAGTAAGTTGGTGATGATGATCTTGATCTGGTTTTGCTGGAGTACTTTGCTTGCTCTTGAGCTAGCCTACTCCTCCTAGCTCCTGGGCTTGATCTTGTTGTCCACCTGATTCATCCCCCTCCTTATGTCACCATCTTGGTGATGTTTGGTTGGTGTGGTTGCTGGCTGTGGTGCTTGGTTTAGCTGCTTTCTATACTGGTTGTTCTTGTGTGCTGTGCAGTGGGGTGATGCACTAGTGCCCCCCACGGCTATGCTGTGGTTTTGTGAGATTGGGCTATGCTTGTGAGGTCGACAGCACACCATATGCATGCTGGTGTGTGTCCAACTTGTGTGCCTACTATACACTTGTGGATATGTTCAGAATTTTTGAACTTACTATTACCAGATTACTTTCACCTGGTTGGTGAATTGGTCCCTCTTGGCTATCATTTGACTTCTAGATTTGAATTTATGAAAGATGGAATCGTTCATACTGGTGAAACTTGCCCCTTTTATAACATTTCTCAATGATGAATTTGTCAAGTGCATTTCACTGACATCTCTGAGAGAAATAATACTAACACTAATCTTCTTTTGTTTTTATTTAGTGTTTGTTTTGCAGGTACAAAGATAAAGATGAAGATTTAGTTTAGATTTAGATATAGTATAGTTAGTAAATATTCCAATGTAATTTTCTTATTCTTTTGTAATTTTTCTTTTATTATTCTTGTATTCTTTATTTTATTCACTTGTAATAAAGATTATATTATTATTAATAAAGAATATTCCTATTCATTGTATATTTACTTTTGTAGTTTGTGTGGATGATTCAAATAAGTTATAATTTTATAACCTGATTATATATATTGCTGATAAGAAATAAACCTTGTATTCATTATTGTTTTTCTTTAGATAGAATTCAAGTTGTAATATTTATCTCTTAATTGAATTAAGATTTCAAAACTTATATCTAATTCCTTTGAATTTATAATTCAAATACTCAAGTCTTATACTTCAAATTCATTTGAAAACACATAGCTCCTTAAGATCATCTCAAGGTTTATAACAACCATCCTTTAAGACTAAACCTAATCTCAAAGTATGAAAGAAACATTGATCACTTAGGTTTTTTAATTTGGCGAAAATTTTACCCACATTTTCATAGATGAATGCATGCAACAATTCATATTCCTAAATCTACCCTTCGTTAGGTCCAAAATGCTGGGATGTTACAGACTGGTTGACCTGTTATCAAGCCATTCTCGATTGTACAACCAAGTATGTGACTCTGACTAGTCCTGCTGGCATAACAGTAAGTATTGGACCGTAGGGTCACTATCCCCTTCAGCTGTTTCTATTCCTGAAGCAGAGTTGTATGCTATTGAAGTTCTACCTCCGTTAGAGATCCAAGATGTTTCCGTGGTCTATGAATTTCCGGATGTCTTTCCTGAGGAGTTGCCTGGCATACCACCTGATCGAAGTGTGGAGTTTTTCATAGAGTTAGTTCATGGAACAACTCCTGTTTCTAAAAGACCCTATCGTATGCCTCCTCATGAGCTTGTGGAGTTGAAGAAGCAATTAGAGGAGTTAGAAGGAAAAGAATACATTCAGCCCAACACATCTTCTTGGGGATGTCCTACCATCTTTGTCAAGAAGCGGGATACTAATATACCGCGTCTAGTTGTGGATTATCGCCCACTCAATGCTGTGACTATCAAGAACAAGTATCCTCTCCCTAGGATCAACAATCTATTTGATTAGTTAAGTGGTGCCTGTAGCACCCCCTGGGGTTAGGGTTAAACTAACCTCAGATCATGATCTAAGTTAAGTTGAACTCCAAACATGGAGGATCACAGTATGATTCGATAACATTACAGAACACATGGATTCAACAGCATAAGTTTAAACTCTTAACAAAGTAAGATATTAGAGTTATTACAAACCAGAGGTCAAATACCCAACATTACATCACACAGCGAAAGAAAATTATGTTGTTCTACACAACAACTTAGCAAAAGGCCTAAGAGGCCATAAACAAAAGCGACGTCCATCCCATAGTCCTCAGGCTGCTACCTGGGACCCCCAAATACTCGTCGATGTCAACGTAGAAGCCACATTCAGTTGCATCCAGACCCTCTGTAGAGAAACAACAATGGCGCAAGGCTGAGTACGAGAATGTACTCCGCAAGACTTAGATAACCTAGTATCTACATGCTCTGGCTAGAAAAGCTTTCTCTGGATTTTCTTTTTGAGGAAAGCAATCTTTATTTGTAAACAAGAGAAAGAAGAGGCTCGTCTACTCAGAATCTTTTAAAAGGGATAAGATAGCGACTTCTTCATCTTGTTCATCACATCTAGATAACCACCAGCTTCATTAGAACCTCCTATCTAGGATCACCCCCTCGTCCCAGAGGAAGCATCCTTAAGCACACGTGGATCAGCAAGTTTTATAGTGGTTAATGTTATCTATTATCCTAAGTCCGGTCGCCAAGTCGTTCATCACTGTGAACACGGCTTTTCGAAAAGATTTAACCCCGCAGGGGTGTACAACTTTACCCACACGCACCAACCCACTCTTAATGCCAAATTATTATCCCTCTTCCTTGGAAGGCCGGCAGAGGTTGGTTAACCACGACCTTTACCTTGCTTTCGCCGAGACCATGAGTCATGCAATAAGTATGATTCCGCCTTAACGGGTCAAATCCCGAAGCCGGTACTTAAAGATGTGAGGCGAGGTTGGTTTACCAGGGGCGCTATCTACCCCAAGCAACCTCGTCCACGCTTACCTACCTGTTATGAATGCACCAACTTCACCCGGCAAATCTTTCAAAAGATTTTCCATGCATATGTCGAATGGAACGCCCGAACTATGTGACTCATGGAATCTACTAGGCAAGTTAGTCAGTCATGAGGTTGTCCAGGCCCCGTGTGGTTGCACGCTCGTCTTGGTTCCAAAGGTAAGAACTCAGTTCCTAGTAGTGGCGAGCATGTGACTACAAAAACCACACCCAACTTGGCCTCCCATGCATGCCTTAGCATATTTAGTTATCTCCTTCGAGAATGTCACCAACTCCTACCTTTCTATATTCTCCGGCACTTCTGATTCATCGTTCGGATAGATCAGACGTTGATACTATGCATGGCTAAGCTGTCGATCTCAGAAACTCTATCAACGCTCAGATGCCAAACCTAGGTATGCTAGGAGCAGTGGATCAGGAGTATAAGGCTACAACAGGGAAACTATGCAGCAGATAGGTAACCCTAACTACTGACAAAACACCACATTGTAATCGTGTGCATCATAGCGAGAAAGTAATATACTTTGTAAAAGTAGGTTCAGAATGAGAGGCTACGCTTGCCTTGTTTGTCGGTAGACAGGTACGGATCTTCGGTGTTGTTGACCTCAACTTCGGGTTCGGATCCTATCGCGAAGAACCAAATACCGGAAAGGGGAAGCAACATTCAATACATGGCATGTGCAATGCTCAATCAATATGGATGATATGACAAGTTAACTTGCGTTGAAATGAAACCCTAAGACATGCTTGACAACTTGAACGGGGTTCCGAGGGTTGCAAACCCTAATTCGGGGAAACTCCAGAATCACCTGTGAGGGGTTACTATGTTCTTCTAATTAAACTTGCATGTAAGTTGCTTAACAATGCATGATTATAGCTCTATTAGATAGCTCTCATTTTTCTGAACATTTTGATATATTATTTGTATTTTTCTGATTTAAAATGAATTATGAATTTCTCAAATTTTTAAATAATTTTAAATTATTTTTGGAATATTTAAATTATTTTCCAACTTGGGCCCACATGTCAGACTTTTATTAATTTCATAAATGATTTACAAAAATGTTAAAACCCTGACAGACAGGGCCCACCTATCAGCATTTATCTATTACAGAAATGAATTATGAAAACATTTAAATAAACAGAAAAAGATTTATTGCATCATGATAACGTCACTGTGACGTCATCAATGGCTGATCCTCTCAGATCGAGAGAGGGGCGAGTGATTGTCGGCGTCTGTGGATGCGTGGTTGGTCTCGTTCGGAAGAGGGGGCCGAGGTGGACGTTATGGTGGTGGCGCCGCCCGGATTTGGTCACCGGAGCATCGCCGGCGACCATGTGCTGCGGCGGTTGGCGGAGGTGCACGACGAGACGGCAAACCAAAGGAAGTGGAGGCAAGGGAGAAGGTCCAGGAGGACCGCTGGCTCACCACAGTCACGTCGGTGAGGTCGTTGAAGCAAGGGGAGGCCGGAGGGAGGGAAATCGACGACTTGACTACGGCAGCCGGCGTTGAGTTCGAGCTTGATTCCGGCCAGACGGCTTCCTTCCGGTGTGCTTGGCTTGTGAAGACGACGATGGCGACGCAGCGCTTCTCCCAGGCCACTCCACGGTGCATGGGGCGGCCGGAGATGACAGGACGCGGCGGAGCCCGAGGCTAGGGTTTGGCCGCACAAGGAAGAAGGAGCGCGCGAGGGGGAAGAAGGGGGTTAGGGTTCTCCACGGCGGCAGGGTAGGGTTCTTGTAGGCCTCCAGGGCGGCGGCGCGCATCTTGGCACTCGCCGGCGGCGGGCGAGCGGCCACCGAGCTGCTTCCGACGATCCAGCGATGGAGACGACGATGAACAAGACGACGAAACGGTACTAGGCCAGGTGGGCTGCTGCTTGGGCCAAGTGGGCCGCGTAAAAGGAAGGAAGGGGAGGGAGGCTTGCTGGGCTACGGCCTGGCTTGCTCTCTAGCTATATTTTTTTAACAGAAGCTTTTCCTTTTCTGATTTGATTTATGTTTGTAATTTCAAATTCACTTACTATTTTGAATCTTTTCAAATTACCAGGAGCTTTCATAAAACATATAAACTATTGTGGGGCCCTTGTAACTAATTGGGCCTCACATTTGATACTTTCCAAAATTCAAACACCATTTGGATATAGTTTCAAAGAGAGGGAAGGTTTAGGGTTTTGAATTTGCATTTATTTTAACACCTGCTCATATGCAAATTTTATATTGATTTAAACTGATGCATACCATGCTTAAGTACTGATTACATATAATACAAACATGGGCTGTTACAGCTCTACCCCCCTTACAAGAATCTCGACCCGAGATTCCTAAGTTTTAGAAAATAAGTCAGGGTACTCAGATCGAAGATGTAAGGTTCCCAACCTTTAATAAGGTAGAGATCCCTGTGTTTACAATGCTAGTCCCTGGATCAATAGCTAGCATCCACAGTTAAGATGTAATATCAAGAAACAAAGGTCATAATACAACTTTATAACCAGGAATAAAATAATTCATTACATCTTACATAGCTCATTTCGCTATCATGTTACATTGCAGCAGAATATCTATAAGCATGGGGTCCTTCATCTTCAAAGTGCCACATGCAGTCATGTTGGTTGTATACTTGTAATCCTAATTCAACACACTTCACTAACATCAAACAAACCTGCAACATAATAAGTTGCAGCCACAAGGGTCAATACATTTGAATTGTATTGGCAAGTTTCACTACTAAGTATAAATATGTGGATCCTATCATTACATGCATATTTGGCTAAGTGGGGTTCAGGCTCATTTGCAGAAAGCAATATAGTTTTATCCTATCTTTTCAAAATAGTTTTTGTTCTTTGTCAAATCTTTTTGAACTTCTTGGAAAACTCCAAGTGCTTCTAATCCCTTGTTGTCACCATCAAGTTTTACTTTGAGAAATTGGAATGTCGAGATCTTCCATAGCTTCAGGCCTTAGTTGCTCAGAATTTGTCCATAACCGGGGACACGGCTAAGTACTTAGAGTTTTGATCTTCTGTAGAAGTTGTACACTTTACCCACATGACATAATCTCATCTTGATGCCACCAGTGGCCGCTGGATAAGTACTCACCAAGATGGAGTACTGGCAGATTGAGAATGTGACAAAGTCTTTCCATAGGAGTCCTCCCAATACACAATGCTAGCTTGTCTACCAGGCACCAATGTAGGGTTTCAAGTTCCCTTACACAATTCTAGTTAACCTAAAGATGCCAATGCATGGGTCTTCCACTATGTAGTTGACTAAGCCAGAGCCCATTTAGCATGTGGATGTACACGGAAGCCACTATACGAGAAACATGTTCAATCTCTAAGTTCCTGGGTGGTTTTCTTCTAGTGCACAACAAAAAGAGTTTGCCATATAAACATGGTTCCTTTTGTTGCCACCTTGTCCAACCTTGAGTATCCTTGTCCACCCAGGTGGTTCATTGAGTACTTGTTTTACTATATAAAACATAAGTCTTTTCAATACTTCATATAATCATAACATGTATCCCATCCCAATATATAGCAGGGCTAAGCATACTACAACTACATTGTTTCCACTAAGGAATATATAAGGGTATCCTATTAGGATTTAGCATAGCATAAAATATAGAAATCATTATCTGCATGTTTCAAAAATCCACTAAGTGTAATGAAAATAGTAGGACTTGGATGATAGTGTCACTTGCCTTTTTGGTAGGGAATGTTGGTTCACTTCTTGATCTTGCTAATATCACACTCTTCTAACTTCACTACAAATCAATCAAGCAAACATAGATTCAACTAGCATTCCCACCAATATTCAAACAATTCATCACACATAAAATAATAGAAACAAAGTCATGCATGCAAGCATGCAAAAGATAGTTTTATTTGCAAAGGTGGTTTCTACTAGGCTCTAAACATTATAAAGTTCAAAGTGGTCATTTACTAAAGTGGTAAAACCATTTGCAAAAGGTTTTATCTATAAACTATTTTCAAATCAAATCATTATTTTATGTGGTTGAAAATGCTTTTATCAAAGCAATAATTTTTATATTGTTCATCAAATAAGTTGTTAATTCTCAAAACTTGGTGTTTAGGGTCAGAAGGTTTGAATCAAAAAAATTTCCCAAAGGTTTTACTCAAAAATCATTTCCATATCAAAATCAATATTTTTATTTGACTAGAAATGAGCTAATTCAAGTATTTATTCCTAAACTTCACAAAATTCATTTTTAAATCCATGAGTTGGTTCCTAGGGTCAGTAAGTTCACAACAAACCATTTTGTAAAGACTTCACATTAAAATTTTATCTAGAACAATTTTTATATTCAAAATAAGCCTACACAAGTTTCTGCAATTTCAACCAATTTTCCAGAAGCAAAACAAACAAAGTGCATGGTTGCAAAGTACATGTTATACTGATTCCATTGATATAAAATTTGCACAATTTGGACGTATAGATTTAAAGTTATGAATTTTACAAGTTTGCATACAAATCAGATTCAGAATTCTGTTTTAAATCAAACCAGTGCCACGCGGCGCAACCTAATTGGCCGGTACCGTTTCGTGCGGATCGAGCTCTCCGGACCGCATGATCTAACTTAAAACGCACGGCGCTGATCAACTCGTACCCCTTCAGTTAAGATCTAATCTTAGCCAATGGTTTCTGATCTAACGGACATGGTCGCATGGTCAAGTACTGGCGGCGCTGCGCGGCGGCTGGCGGCGGCGACGCTCGGCTAGCGGCGTTGCGGCTGCTACAGGAAGCGAGGGAGAGGAAGGAGGTGCTCACCGTGTTCGCCTTGACGTGCTGATGCTCAACCCATTCACGAGGAGGCAGGGGGCGCACGGGAACAAAGGAAATTGCTCGCCGGGGTTGGGTTCCCCGTCGGGTCCGTCTGGTCGTTGTCGGAGGCGAGGTTATAGGCCATGCCAAAGCAAAAGAATGACACGGTTAGGTGCGCGTGAAGACGCTGAACATGCGGCTTGCAAGCAGAGAGAAAGGGGCGATATGTTCTTACGGGGAGGGGTCGCCGGAGAGGTGGCAGACGCGGCGGCGCGTTGAGCTTGTCCTTGCCGACGCTCTAGGGCAAGAGCAGGCGAACGGGAGGCACTGGCAGGTGCGCACTGGTCTGAGGAGCAAGCTCGCGTGCTCGGGGAGGCGAGGGGCGGCTGGACGGCGCCGGAATTGGCCGGGGAAGTCGTCGGAGACAGTGTTGGTGTGGGGCGAATTGGGGCAGCCTAGGGGCAGAGGGGAGGAGCTGTTTGGGGGGAAAGAGAGAGGGGACAGGGGTGAGTAAGTACGCGTGATCACAGCGAGAATTATTCGGACATTTACGCGTATTGATGTCGGCAGTAACTTGGCGGCAACGGCAGGGCGACGAGGTCGTGGTGGAGACGATGAACAGGAGTGTGGGGCCGTGCTGTCAACGAGGTGGAGGAAATAGGAGTGGGGCCTGCCTGTCTGTCGCTCTGCGGGTGCGTTTGTGGGTGAAAAACGATTCGCGCGTGGGGGGGTAGTTGGGCTGGAGCTGGGCTACTGGGCCTGCTTAGTTGGGTTGCTGTTTGTTTCATTTTTTTTTTGTACTGAATCTTTTTCCTTTTCCATTTGATTTTCTGTTTTGATTTTATTCAAACAATTCAAACACTCAAATGAATTCAAATCCTTTGCCAAACTTTGTATAATTTTTAGTTCTGTTTAACAACACAAACCAAGGTCCAAAATAAAATAATACTTTTATTCTTTTAGGATCTATTTAATAATTAAACAAAATATTCCTTAGTTATTAATTCAAATAGGATTTAATTTATTTTAAAACTCTATTTGAAATCTAAATAATACCAAAATCATTTCAGTAGGTTTTATTTGAAAATATAAAACACTTGGAAAACTTATTTAAAATAAATTAATAAGTTTTAGTGTTTATTTAAAATGGAAAACCTTTACTTCAATAAAATTGGGTATTAATAAATCCTCATTATTTTATTTAAATAAACCTTTACTCTTTTTATCAAATAGGAATATTTTATTTCAAAAGCTTGGCCAAGATTTAATTTGGCTCTATAAAATAATCCTTATTTATAATTCCACCTTTTCTTTTGGAAACCAAATCTTTTTATTGAAAGCACTGTTCAAAAAATAGGCCGAATCAAGGATTACTAGGCCGATTAATCGCTACTAGGGACCTGACCGTGTCGATTACCATTAATCCTTTGTGTTAATCGTTTAGCCCGATTAATAGGTCTGACACTCCGATTACTAGGTATGTTCCCGATTAACCACTACACTTGGTCAAAAAAGTTGCAAAATTATCAACACATATCGCCCATCCATTCTAGCCCGCCCCCAATGAAGTAGGTTTTGTGAAGCTCCCGTTTGATCCCTGCCTCCAGGAGCTTGATTTCAGCCATCACCAACTAGTTCCTTGTCGTTGTTGACCAGTTCCTCGTAGTTGCCAACCAGACCTCAGATACAAGAGCTCGAGAGCCTTGAGGATCTCATCCGGGAGCTTAAGGAAGAGGATTCATACGTGTTTTAGGTGCTAATTTTTGTAGGCCACACCGATTAATAGCTAACCGATTAAAACAGTTAATCGTCCGAATTCCGATTAATCGCTACTCCCAAGACAACCGAGCAGCTAACGATTTCCGATTTCCTTAACATTGATTAAAAGTTCCAAAAATAGTGATTCCAAATATTTTGACTTTATTGTTTATTTATCTTTTTAAATCCCTTTAGGATTTTATTTGATCAAAATAGTTTTTGGATGTTTCCCAATTGGAATCAAAAGTTTCTTCTCACCCTAAATTTCAACAAATTTTTATTTTGTTTATTTAATTTTTCACATTTCAAAATTTGGAAAATTTTGGGATGTGACAGAAGACGATCTTCTCGTTCCCAGGTTGCTTAGTCCTCGGAGTGATGAGACCACTGAACTTTCAGGAACTTGAGGTTTTGACGACGAGGTTTACGCTCGGCTTCATCAAGGATATGAACAGGATACTCACGATAAGTCAGATCCTTTTGGAGATCAAGATTTTGGTGATCAACACCACGGACAGGATCTTTGAAGCAACGCTTAAGTTGTGACACATGAAAGATGTCATGCACCTCAGGGAAGTTTGCAGGCAACTCCAATTTGTATGCGAGGTTACCTTGTTTGGATAGAACACGAAAAGGACCAACATAGCGAGGAGCCAGTTTGCCTTTGATACCAAAACGATGCACACCCTTCAAAGGAGTGACCCGGAGAAAAGCTTGATCACCGACTTCATATTCAACATGTTGATGGTGACGATCATGATAACTTTTTTGGCGAGACTGAGCCGTTTTCAAACAATCTCGAATGATACGAACTTGTTCTTCTGCTTCCTCAATCATATCCGGACCAAAGAACTTTCTTTCGCCGGTTTCTGACCAGTTCAAAGGAGTACGACACGTTCTTCCGTATAAGAATTGGAAAGGTGCCATACCAATACTGGACTGATAACTGTTGTTGTAGGAGAATTTAGCGAAAGGAAGGAATTTCTCCCAGTTCTTGCCAAAAGATATGACACACGCTCTAAGCATGTCTTCAAGAATTTGATTCACTCTTTCGGTTTTCCATCGGTACTAGGATGATAGGCTATGCTGAAGGAGAGGCGAGTTCCCATAGCATCTTGGAAGGTTGTCCAGAACCTTGAGGTGAACAAACTCCCTCGGTCGGAGACAATTTTCTTCGGAATCCCATGAAGAACAACTATTCGAGAGATATAAAGATCTGCTAGCTGACTAGCATTGATACTCTCGCGAACAGGTAGAAAGTGAGCAACCTTGGACAGATAGTCAACGATTACCCAGATGGCATCATTTCCTTTCCGAGTCTTAGGAAGACCAGTGATGAAATCCATACCAACTTCATCCCATTTCCACTCAGGTATTTTATGTGGTTGTAGGAGACCAGCGGATCTTTGGTGCTCAGCTTTGACGCGACGGCAAACGTCACATTCAGCTACGAAATGAGCGATATCCTTCTTCATACCAGACCACCAGAATCTTTGACAAAGATCCCGATACATCTTGTGTCACATCCCAAGATTTTCCAAATCTTGTAATGTGAAAATAAATTAACAAAATAAAACTTTGTTTGATTTTCAGAGCCAGAAGAAACTTTTTGAATTCAATTGGAACTACAAACCCATTTGAATTAAATAAAATCCTAAAGGGATTTATAAAGATAAATATTTAATAAAGGAAAATAAAATATTTTGGAAATTACTATTTTGGGATCTTAAATAAAAAGGATTTGGTTTTCAAAAGAAAAGTGGATTTATAAATAAAGATTATTTTATATAGCCAAATTAAACCTTGGCCAATATTTTCAAATTTTCTTTAAATAAAAGGTTTTATCATTTTAATTGAAACATCAAAACTTATTAAATTAGTTAAAATAAGTTTTCCAAATGTTTGATATTCACAAACAAAACCTACTAAAGTGTTTTGGCTTTATTTTAGGTTTCAAAATAAATATCTCAATAAAATAAATCCTATTTGAATTAATAATGAAAGTCTATTATATTTAATTAATAATGGACTCTAAAATAAAATGACTATTTTGTTTTAAAACAAGTTTCCAAGTATTCTATATTTCCCAAATAAAACCTCCTGATTTGGGTTTGAAAATATTTAGGTTTCAAATAAATATGTTATTAATAAAATCAAACTCTATTTTGATTTAAATAACCAAGGTCCAATCATATTTAATTATTAATGGACCCTATTAATAAAATTATTAATTTGAATTAGATTTGGTTTCATGTTACTAAACAGAACTAATTTCAATATTACAAAGTGTGAGTGTTGTTTGAATTTATTTGAACCATGTTTGTTTGATAGAAATTTCAAAACAGAATTCAGAAATAGAAAAAGAAAAGGATGCAGAATAAAAAAAATGGAAGTGGATCGACCCAACCCAACAGCCCAACAGCAGCCCACCTAGCCCACCTGTTCCCACGCCTGAATCGTTTTTCCTCACTCAAGAACTTAACCGCGCAGAGACTGACTAGTGGACCTCCTCCTCGTTTCTTTCCCACTGACCAGCGGACCCCACTCCTCCTGTTCTTCCTTCCCACCCGCACGACCCCTTCTTCCCCCTCGTCGCCGTTTCCTGCAGTAATCCCGCGGCTTCAATTCGTCATAATGCCGGGCCTTTACCTCTCCTTGACCACGCACCTTAAATTGCTCGCCCCTCCTCTCCGTTTTCCCTCTGTCACCCCGCAGTATCACGCCCCCAGGCCGCCTCAATTCCTCCCCGAGCCTCCCTGTTCCGACGACCTTCCTCGTCGAATTCCGGCCAAGTGTCACCGCCCCTTGCCTCCCTGTGCACGCTAGAAGACTCCCCACTCCCAGACCTTCCTCCCCGTACCACCCATTCGACCACGGGCGCCCCAGAACCTCGACTTCGACAAGCTCCCGACGCCGCCGCGTCTGCCCTCTTCTCCGACGATGTCCCCAGGTAGAATCCGACAGCCCCTCTGCTTCTCAATCATGCTAGCATCTTCGCCTTGGTTTTGCGCACCTAATCGTGCCCTCCGTTTGGCTTCTCGTGATCGACAGCGTCGCCTCCGACCGCAACCAGGACCACCCGACGCAGTTCTCTACTCCGGCGAGCAATCGCTGCTATACCAGAGCGCCCCTTGCCACGTTGACCACACGTTGAGCATCTCCGTATCCCTGCGATCACGGTGAGAATCCTCCCCTCTCTTCTAGCTTCCTGTTACACCAGCTCCTCCACCGCCTGGCCGTGCGCCGCCGCTAGCCGCCGTCGGCGCCGCTCACTTTTGGTCCAGCGAATCGGTACCATAGGATCTAGTTTGAACGAGCGAGATTAGATCACTTAAACTCGAAAAGGTACGCAGCCAGCGCCGTGCGATGCCACTTGATCTAACGGCCTGTAGCTGCGATCCACCCGAACCGGTACCGTCCAACCAGAGTGTGCCGCGTGTCCCCTGGTTTGTTTAAAAACAGATTTTTGAATCAGAATTATTTGCAAACTTCAAACCCTTGTAACTTTCAAACCACACGTCCCAAAATTACAAATTTTATATCAATGGATTCAGGAGAGCAAGACCTAGCCAACTGTGGAATTAGTTTAGAAAATAGTATCTGTTAGCCTACTTGATTTTGCAGATTCTTTTGTGAGCTTGTTTAGAGTAGAAAAATTGTTTAAAATTGATTTTAGGATTAAATCTTTTGGAAAATGGTTTGTAGTGACCTTATTGACCCTAGGAACCAACCCTTGGTGTTAAAAATGATTTTGGTAAGATTTAGGATGAATTACTTGATTTAGTCATTTCTAGCCAAAATAAAAAGAGTGGTTTTGATATGAAATTATTTTTATAAAGAAAATTTTGGGAAAATGATTTGGATCAAACCTACTGACCCTAAAACACCAAGTTTTGGGAAATAACAACTTATTTGATGAACAACTTAAAGTTGTTGCTTTGATAAAAATATTTTCCACCACATAAAATGATGATTGGATTTAAAAATGGTTTTGGACAAAATCCTTCTACTAATGACTTTGCCACTTAGAAAAATGACCACTATGGACCTTACAAAGTTTAGAAGCCTAGTGAAGACCATCTTTGCAAATAGAACCATCTCTTGCATGCTTACATGCATGATTTAGATCCCATAGTTTTATGTGTGTGTGAAATGTTGTTTGTTTGATTATTTGGAATACTAGTTGATTTGGTGTTTTGCTTGATTGTAGTGAAATTAGCAAAGTGTGAGACTAGCAAGATCAAGGAGAGAACCACCATTCCCTACCAAAAAGGCAAGTTACACTATCATTCAAAAGTCCTACTATTTTCATTATACTTAGTGGATTTTGAAAACATGCATGAAAAGATATTACTATACTTATGCTATGCTAAATCCTAATAGGATTCCCTATACACTCCTTAGTGAAAATATTGAAATTGTACATGCTTAGCCATGCTATGTTTTGAAAAGAGATACATGTTGAGATTTTACAAAGGTTGAGAAAAGGACTTGTGTTTTACATAATAAAACAAGGACTCAATGAACCACCTAGGTGGAGGATACTTGAAGTTTTGGAGAAGGTGGCAACAAAAGGAACCATGTCTATGGCAATCACTTTGTGTTGTGCTCCAAATGAAAACCACCTAGGAAACTTAGAGATTGAACATGTTTCTCCAATTGTGGCTATCGTGTGCAACCACATGCTATTATGGCTCTGGCTTAGTCAACTACATTAGGAAGACCCATACATTGTCTTTAGTTACCGGACATGGGGATCTGGAATGCTTCATGGGGGCTGAAGACAAGCTAGCAATGATGTATGGGAGGACCTTTTGGAAAGACTTCGTCACATTCTCAATCTGCTAGTACTCCATCTTGGTGAGCACTAATCCAGTAGGCCACTGGTGGCAACAAGATGGGATTGTGACATGTGGGTAAAGTGTACTCCTTCTGCAGAAGTTAATAAAATCTAAGTACTTAGCCGTGTCCCCGGTTATGGACAATACTGAGCAACTAAAGTTTGAACCATGGGAGATCTCGACATTCCAACTTCTAAAATAAAAACTTGATACCCTTGTGTGTCTACCAAGGAATTCAAAGAGATTTTGTTAAGCTTGATGCACTTGGGGTTACCAAGGTGCTCAAGAGCATGATGTACTTGGGGTTACCAAGGAACTCATAAGACTTTGATAAAACTTGTTGCACTTGGGGTTACCAAGTAGCTCAAGAGATTTTTGACAAGTATTTGAACACTTGAGTTTCTACCAAGGAGTTCAAGGAACTTGGAAAAGAGATTTGACAAAGGACCAAAACCATTTTTGAAAAGATAGGATAAATATTGCTTTATGCAAATAAGCCTTAAACTCTACTTAGCCAAATATGCATGTAATGATAGGATCCACTCATATTATACATAGTAGTGAAACTTGCCAATACAATTCAAATGTATTGACCCTTGTGGCTGTAACTTGTAATGTTGCAGGTTTGATTGATTTTAGTGAAGATTGTTTGATTAGGATTACAAAGTCTGCAACCAACATCTGCCTGTGGCACTTTGAAGATGAAGGACCCATGCTTATAGTTATTCCGCTGCAATGTAATGTAATAGCCAAATGAGCTTTGTATGATGTAATAAAATTATGTTATTCCTGGTTATAAAGTTATATTATGACCTTTGTTTCTTGATATTACATCTTAACTGTGGATGCTAGCTATTGATCCAGGGACTAGCATTGTAAACACAGGGGATACCACCTTATATTGTTTAAAGGTTGGGACACTACCTCTACATCTTGGTACCTCCAGGGTGGATAGAAAGAGGTGATTCATGAGCCTCTTGGAGAATTAGATCCCTCAATTTTGTTCTCTTTGGCACTACCAGACGGTTACCAAAGTAAACAGTACCTTGTTTATCAACAGAGAAACACTTAGCAACTCCACTAGCAATGTTCCCTTTGATCTCAGCAATTTCAGAATCATATTTCTGAGCAAGCTTGATTCATCCTCTATAGAAGACTTCACTTCAAGAGTAAAAAGGAATCCACGAGGAACTACTTCAAGATTCAATCGAGCAAATTCCTCATGAAGAGAAGGTTGAGATTGTTTGATCATCAAATTGTTGTAATAAGACTTATGACTTAACACATCAGCAACGACATTGGCTTTCCCAGGTTGATAGTTGAGACCCAAATCATAGTCCTTGATGAGTTCTAACCATCTTCTTTGCCTGAGATTCAGATCAGGTTGTGTGAAAAGGTACTTCAGACTCTGATGATCCGAGTATAACTCACAACGACTACCGAGAAGGTAATGTCGCCATTGCTTAGGAGCATGAACAACAGCTGCAAGCTCAAGATCATGAGTTGGGTAGTTGTTCTCATGTGGTTTTAGCTAACGGGAGGCATAAGCCACCACATGCCCATCTTGCATCAACACACATCCAAGACCTTGGTGGGAAGCATCACAGAAGACAACAAAGTCTTTGCTAGTGTCTGGGAGAACTAACACCGGAGCGGTGGTTAACTTGGTTTTCAGCAACTGGAAGCTTTCCTCGGCTTTACCAGACCATTCAAAATTCTTATACTTCTTAAGAAGATCAGTCATCGGCTTTGCAATCCTGTAGAAGTTCTCGATGAATCAACGGTAATAACTAGCCATCCTGAGAAAACTTTGGACATCCTTCACAGATTTAGGAGACTCCCACTCGAGGATAGTTTGGACCTTATCGGGAATGAAAGCAACCCCTTTGGCGGAAACAACATGACCAAGGAATACGAGCTCTTGTAACCAGAACTCACATTTAGAAAACTTGGCATAGAGACGATGTTCTCGAAGTTTTGTTAACACAAAATGAAGATGTTCAGCGTGCTCTTCTTCAGTCTTGGAATAGACCAGAATATCATCGATGTAGACCACGATGAACTTGTCAAGATACTCCATGAAGACAGAGTTCATAAGCGCATGAAAGTGGCTGGAGCATTGGTAAGACCAAAGGACATGACTGTATACTCGTAAAGACCATAACGAGTGGTGAAAGCAGTCTTTGGAATATCTTCCTTACGAATCTTTATCTGGTGATACCCTGACCTTAGATCCATTTTGGAAAAGACAGTGGCACCACTTAACAGATCAAATAGATCGTTGATCCTAGGGAGAGGATACTTGTTCTTGATAGTCACAGCATTGAGTGGGCGATAATCCACAACCAGACGCGGTATATTGGTATCCCGCTTCTTGACAAAGATGGTAGCACATCCCCAAGAAGATGTGCTGGGCTGAATATATTCTTTTCCTTCTAACTCCTCTAATAGCTTCTTTAGCTCCACAAGCTCATGAGGAGGCATACGATAGGGTCTTTTAGAAACAGGAGCAGTTCCAGGAACTAACTCTATGACAAACTCCACACTTCGATCAGGTGGCATGCTAGGCAAATCCTTAGGAAAGACATCCGGGAATTCACAGACCACGGAAACATCTTGGATCTCTGACGGAGGTAGAACTTCAAGAGCATACAACTCTGCTTCAGGAATAGAAACAACTGAAGGGGATACTGACCCTACGGTCCAATACTTGACTGTTATGCCAGCAGGACTAGTCAGAGTCACAGACTTGGTTGTACAATCGAGAATGGCTTGATAACGGGTCAACCAGTCCATGCCCAAGATGATGTCAATGTTAGTTGACTTGAGGGCAATCAAGGAAGTGGGGAAAACTTGAAATGAAACTTCGATTAAATTCCCATGACTAACCATGGTGGAACGCCAAGTAGAACCAGGAGACTGAACTAGCAGAGGAACAGATAACCCCTCAAAGTTTATCCCATGCATTTGAGCAAAAGCTTGTGACAGGAATGAATGCGATGCTCTAGATCAAACAAAACTTTTAGTTGGAATTTGATTGATACAAAGCGTACCCATAATGACGCTTGGATCTTCCTGAGCCTCCTCAGCAGAGATGTGGTTCAGGCGTCCTTTTCCAGCACCTGGATACTTATCATTCTTCTTTGGGGGTTGTGCCTTCTCAGCAGCACTCTTTTGAGGACAATCTCTTGAATAGTGGCCAGGCTGGCGACAATTGAAACATATAAGACCTGATCCAGTGCCAGCAGCAGGATAATTTGATCCACCATTATTGCTTGGGGTAGCATTAGAACGAGGAGCATATCCAGAAGTCCTTGGAGTATAAGGAGCACGTGGCACAGCACTGTAAGGCACGAAGACACGACGCTTCTTATTACCAGAACCAGCCTTGTTGTACCCCTCCTCAGGATGCTTACGAGTTTCTTCATACTCCACCTTCCCACTCTCGGCTTTCATAGCCTTATTAACAAGACCTTGGAAGTTAACAAAGTCCATGAGATGGAGATCACGACGAACCTCAGGATCCAGTCCCTTGCAGAACAGAGCTTGCTTCTTAACATCAGTGGAGACCTCTTCAGTAGCATAGCAGGCAAGACGATTAAAGTTGCGCTGGTAATCACACACAGAACCAATGCCCTGCTTAAGCTTGAGGAACTCCTCCCTCTTTTGATCCATCAGACCCTCCGGAATATGATAAGCTCGGAAGGCTTCAGTGAACTCTTGCCATGTAACAACATGTAGAGCTTCTTGCATAGCCAAGAAATTTTCCCACCAGGAGTTAGCTGCTCCCTCCAGATGATAGGCAGCAAAGGTCACCCAATCAGCTTGAGCAACATGACCAACCTGAAGTTTGCGCTCCATGGTGCGAAGCCATTAGTCCGCATCAAGTGGCTCAGTGGAATAGCTGAAAACTAGTGGAGTGAGACGTGTGAAGTCCTTGATTCCAACTTGATTGTTCTGGCGTTGAGTAGTGTTGCGCTCAATCCTTTCAAGGAGCCTCATGTTGTCAGCATGGTTGGTTTCGTACATGGCCATGAGTTGAACCATGGATGATGGTGGAGGAAGGTTGGAAGATTCACCCACATTTGCGGCGCCCCGAGCATGAGCACGGGTACGAGCACGAGAAGTGTCACCCATCCTGAAAGAACAAGAGGAAGGTTAGACAAGGGATCCAAAGGAACAAGACGGAAAGATGAACAAAGAGTACTTGATATAAAAGTATCATCTTATCAAGCATGGTAGTACCAAAGCATACTAAAGTATACACTAACCAGCTGACTTACAAACCATGACAATGGAATGCTAAGATGTTACACACCAAGCAAAACTGAGATATCTTGGGACCCTGAGAATAGAAACCAAGTATGGAGTACTTTACAAAAATAACCCCAAAACCACGATCCAAAAAGTTTTGATATATAAGGTAAGGAATGAAAACCTTTTCAAACCAAATAAGGTAAGAGAAGCTCCAGCAACAGAAACACACCAGAGAAGGAGTAAAAATAATCCTAGTTAGAGTTTCTGCAAATAGTTTTAAATTTCAAATAGTTTTGTCAACTTCTAGAATCAACATCGACCAATAAAAGGGTTTCCTACAGGCAGTCCTGCTCTGATACCAAAACTTGTAGAACCCCTCGGGGTTAGGGTTAAACTAACCTCAGATCACGATCTAAGTTAAGTTCAACTCCAAACACGGAGGATCACAGTATGATTCGGTAACATTACAGAACACAGGGATTCAACAACATAAGTTTAAACTCTTAACAGAGTAAGATATTAGAGTTATTAAAAACCAGAGGTCAAAGACCCAACATTACATCACACAGCGAAATCAAATTATGTTGTTCTACACAACAACTTAGCAAAAGGCCTAAGAGGCCATAAACAAAAGCGACGTCCATCCCATAGTCCTCAGGCTGCTACCTGGGACCCCCAACTACTCGTCGATGTCAACGTAGAATCCACCTTCAGTTGCATCCAGACCCTCTGTAGAGAAACAACAATGCCGCAAGGTTGAGTACGAGAATGTACTCCGCAAGACTTATATAACCTAGTATCTACATGCTCTGGCTAGAAAAGCTTTCTCTGGATTTTCTTTTTGTGGAAAGCAATCTTTCTTTGTAAACAAGAGAAAGAAGAGGCTCATCTACTCAGAATCTTTTAAAAGGGATAATATAGCGACTTCTTCATCTTGTTCATCACATCTCGATAACCACCAGCTTCATCAGAACCTCCTATCTAGGATCACCCCCTCGTCCCAGAGGGAGCATCGTTAAGCACACGTGGATCAGCAAGTTTTATAGTGGTTAATGTTATCTATGATCATAAGTCTGGTCACCAAGTCATTCATAACCGTGAACACGACTTTTCGAAAATATTTAACCATGTAGGGGTGTACAACTTTACCCACATGCACCAACCGACTCTTAATGCCAAATTATTAGCCCTCTTCCTTGGAAGGCGGCAGAGGGTGGTTGACCATGACCTTTACCTTGCTTTCGCCGAGACCATGAGTCACGCAATAAGTATGATTCCGCCGTAACGGGTCAAATCCCGAAGCCGGTACTTAAAGATGTGAGGCGAGGTTGTTTTACCAGAGGCGCTATCTACCCCAAGCAACCTCGGCCACGCTTACCTACCTGTTATGAATGCACCAACTTCACCTGGCAATTCTTTCAAAAGATTTTCCATGCATATGTCGAATAGAACGCCCAAACTATGTGACTCATGGAATCTACTAGGCAAGTTAGTCAGTCATGAGGTTGTCCAGGCCCCGTGTGGTTGCACGCTCGTCTTGGTTCCAAAGGTAAGAACTCAGTTCCTAGTAGTGGCGAGCATGGGACTACAAAAACCCACACCCAACGTGGCTTTCCATGCAAGCCTTAGCATATTTAGTTATATCCTTCGAGAATGTCACCAACTCCTACCTTTCTATATTCTCCGGCACTTCTGATTCATCGTTCGGATAGATCAGATGTTGATACTATGCATGGCTAAGCTGTCGATCTCAGAAACTCTAGCAACGCTCAGATGCCAAACCTAGGTATACTAGGAGCAGTGGATCAGGAGTATAAGGCTACAACGGGGAAACTATGCAGCAGATAGGTAACCCTAACTACTGACAAAAGACCACATTGGAATCGTGTGCATCATAGCGAGAAAGTAATATACTTTGTAAAAGTAGGTTCAGAATGAGAGGCTATGCTTGCCTTGTCCGTCGGTAGACAGGTATGGATCTTCGGTGTTGTTGACCTCAACTTCGGGTTCGGATCCTATCGCGAAGAACCAAATACCGGAAAGGGGAAGCAACATTCAATACATGGCATGTGCAATGCTCAATCAATATGGATGATATGACAAGTTAACTTGTGTTGAAATGAAACCCTAAGACATGCTTGACAACTTGAACAGGGTTCCGAGGGTTGCAAACCCTAACGAGGAAACTCCGGAATCACCTTTGAGGGGTTACTATTTTCTTCTAATTAACTTGTCATGTAAGTTGCTTAACAATGCATGATTATAGCTCTATTAGATAGCTCTCATTTTTCTGAACATTTTGATATATTATTTGTATTTTTCTGATTTAAAATGAATTAGTTATGAATTTCTCAAATTTTTAATTCATTTTAAATTATTTTTGGAATATTTAAATTATTTTCCAACTTGGTCCCACATGTCAGACTTTTATTAATTTCAGAAAAGATTTATAAAAATGTTAAAACCCTGACAGACAGGGCCCACCTGTCAGCATTTATCTATTACAGAAATAAATTACTGAAAACATTTAAATAAACAGAAAAAGATTTATTGCATCATGATGACATCACTGTGACATCATCAATGGCTGATCCTCTCAGATCGAGAGAGGGGCGAGCGATTGGCGGCGTCTGTGGATGCGTGGTTGGTCTCGTTCGGAAGAGGGGGCCGAGACGGACGTCATGGTGGTGGCGCCGCCCGGATTTGGTCACCGGAGCATCGCCGGCGACCATGTGCTGCGGCAGTTGGCAGAGGTGCACAGCGAGACGGCAAACCAGAGGAAGTGGGGGAAAGGGAGAAGGTCCAGGAGGACCGCTGGCTCACCACGGTCACGTCGGTGAGGTCGTTGAAGCAAGGGGAGGCCGGAGGGAGGGAAATCGACGACTTGACTGCGGCGGCCGGCGTTGAGTTCGAGCTAGATTCCGGCCAGACGGCTTCCTTCCGGCGTGCTTGGCTTGGCGAAGACGACGATGGCGACGCGGCGCTTCTCCCAGGCCACTCCACAGTGCACGGGGCGGCCGGAGACGGCAGGACGTGGCGGAGCCCGAGGCTAGGGTTTGGCCGCAGGAGGAAGAAGGAGCGCGCGAGGGGGAAGAAGGGGGTTAGGGTTCTCCACGGCGGCAGCGTAGGGTTCTTGTAGGCCTCCAGGGTCGGCGGCGCGCATCTTGGCGCTCGCCGGCGGCGGGCGAGCGGCCACCGAGCTACTTCCGACGATCCAGCGACGGAGACGACGATGAACAAGACGACGAAAGGGTACCGGGCCAGGTGGGCTGCTGCTTGGGCCAAGTGGGCCGCGAAAAAGGAAGGAAGGGGAGGGAGGCTTGCTGGGCTGTGGCCTGGCTTGCTCTCTGGCTCTATTTTTTTAACAGAAGCTTTTCCTTTTCTGATTTGATTTATGTTTGTAATTTCAAATTCACTTACTATTTTGAATCTTTTCAAATTACCAGGAGCTTTCATAAAACATATAAACTATTGTGGGGCCCTTGTAACCAATTGGGCCTCACATTTGATACTTTCCAAAATTCAAACACCATTTGGATATAGTTTCAAAGAGAGGGAAGGTTTAGGGTTTTGAATTTGCATTTATTTTAACACCTGCTCATATGCAAATTTTATATTGATTTAAATTGATGCATACCATGCTTAAGTACTGATTACATATAATACAAACATGGGCTTTTACAGTGCCACTGTCTTTTCCAAAATGGATTTAAGGTCAGGGTATCACCAGATAAAGATCTGTAAGGAAGATAATCCAAAGACTGCTTTTACCACTCGTTACGGTCTTTACGAGTATACAGTCATGTCCTTTGGTCTTACCAATGCTCCAGCCACTTTTATGCGACTCATGAACTCTGTCTTCATGGAGTATCTTGACAAGTTCGGCATGGTATACATTGATGGTATTCTGGTCTATTCCAAGACTGAAGAAGAGCACGCCGAACATCTTCGTTTGGTGTTGACAAAACTTCGAGAACATTGTCTCTATGCCAAGTTTTCCAAATGTGAGTTTTGGTTACAAGAGCTCATACTACTTGGTCATGTTGTTTCCTAAAAAGGGGTTGTTGTTATCCCTGATAAGGTCCAAACTATCCTCGACTGGGAATCTCCTAAATCTGTTAAGGATGTCTGAAGTTTTCTCGGGATGGCTGGTTATTATCGTCGATTCATTAACAACTTCTCCAGGATTGCAAAGCCGATGACTAATCTTCTTAAGAAGGATAAGAATTTTGAATGGTCTGATAAGGCTGAAGAAAGCTTCCAGATGTTGAAAACCAAGCTAACAACGGCTCCGGTGTTGGTTCTCCCAGACACCAGCAAAGACTTCGTTGTCTTCTGTGATGCTTCTCACCAAGGTCTCGGATGTGTGTTGATGCAAGATGGGCATGTGGTGGCGTATGCCTCCCGTCAGCTAAAACCACATGATAAAAACTACCCAATTCATGATCTCGATCTTGCAACTGTTGTTCATGCTCTTAAGCAATGGCGACACTACCTTCTTAGTAGCCGTTGCGAGTTATACTCGGATCACCGGAGTCTGAAGTATCTTTTCACACAAACTGATCTGAATCTTAGGCAAAGAAGATGGTTGGAACTCATCAAGGACTATGATTTGGATCTCAACTATCAACCTGGCAAAGCCAATGTCGTTGTTGATGCGCTAAGCCATAAATCCTATTGCAACAACCTGATGATCAAACAAGCACAACCTTCTCTTCATGAGGAATTTTCTCGATTGAATCTTGAAGTAGTTCCTCGTGGATTTCTTTCTACTCTTGAAGTGAAGTCTTGTCTAGAGGATCAGATCAAAGCTGCTCAAAGGCAAGATCCTGAGATGGACTAAATTAAAGAGAACATTGCTAGCGGAGTTGCTAAATGTTTCTCTGTTAACGAGGAAGGTGTACTATATTTCGGTACACGTTTGGTAGTACCAAATGGAAAGCACTTGAAGAAGATAATTCTTACCGAAGCTCATGAATCACTTCTTTCTATCCACCCTGGAGGTACCAATATGTATCGGGATCTTCGTCAAAGATTCTGGTGGTCTGGTATGAAAAAGGATATCGCTCATTTCGTTGCTGAGTGTGACGTTTGTCGTCGCGTCAAGGCTGAGCACCAAAGACCCGCTGGTCTCCTACAACCACATAGAATCCCTGAGTGGAAATGGGATGAAGTTGGTATGGATTTCATCACTGGTCTTCCTAAGACTCAGAAAGGAAATGATGCCATCTGGGTAACCGTTGACTATCTGTCCAAGGTTGCTCACTTTCTACCTGTTCGTGAGAGCATTACTGCTAATCAATTGGCTGATCTGTATATGTCTCGAATAGTTGTCCTACATGGGGTACCAAGGAAAATCGTCTTTGATCGAGGGCGTTTGTTCACCTAAAGGTTCTGGGCAAGTTTCCAACAAGCCATGGGAACTCGTCTGTCCTTCAGTACAGATTATCATCCTAGTACCGGTGGCCAGAACGAAAGAGTGAATCAAATCCTTGAAGACATGCTAAGAGCGTGTGTCATATATTTTGGCAAGAACTGGGAGAAATGCCTTACTTTTGCTGAATTCTCCTATAACAACAGTTTTCAGTCCAGTATTGGTATGGCACCATTCCAATTCTTATATGGAAGAACCTGTCGTACTCCTTTGAACTGGTCAGACACCGGCGAAAGAAAGTTCTTTGGTACGGATATGATCCAGGAAGCAGAAGATCAAGTTCGTATCATACGAGATCGTTTGAAAACTACTCAGTCTCGCCAGAAAAGCTACCATTGATTGTTACCATCAACATGTTGAATATGAAGTTCGGGATCAAGCTTATCTTCGGGTCACTCCTTTAAAGGGTGTCCATCGTTTCGGCATCAAAGGCAAACTAGCTCCTCGCTATGTTGGTCCTTTTCACGTTCTTTCCAAGCAAGGTAAACTTGCATATCAATTGGAGTTACCTGCCAACTTCCCTGAGGTGCATGACGTCTTTCATGTGTCTCAAATCAAGCGTTGCTTCAAGGATCCTGTCCGTGGTGTTGATCACCAAACTCTTGATCTCCAGAAGGATCTGACTTATCGTGAGTATCCTGTTCGTATCCTTGATGAAACCGAGCGCAAAACTCGTCGTCAAAACATCAAGTTCCTGAAAGTTCGGTGGTCTCATCACTTCGAGGATGAAGCAACCTGGGAACGAGGAGATCGTATTAGATCTGAGTACCCTACCTTCTTTTCTAAAAACTTAGGAATCTCGGGTCGAGATTCTTGTAAGGGGGTAGAGCTATAACAACCCAAGTTTGTAATATGTGTCATTAGCACCTAAGCATTGCATGCATCTGTTTAAATCAATAAAATGTTTGCATGTGATCAAGTGTGTGGTTTAAGAATACAATTACAAAACCCTAAACCCTAGTCCTTCCCCTCCTTTTGAAATCCATTTAAAGTGGTTTGAGTTTGAAAAATGACAAAATGTTTGGAGCCCAAAAGGATTAATAGGGGCCCTGCAATATTTCAAATATTTCTAACAAAGTCTTGTATTTTTTGAATTATTCAAAACAGAACTCAAATGAAAATACAAAAGAGAAAACCTAAAAACAAAAAAAAAAGAAAATAATTTCTGGAAAATAAAAAATCAGCAGCAGCCGCAGCTGGGCCGTGGCCCATCTCCCTCTCCTCTCTCTTTGCCGCGCTGCGCAGCCCACAGTAGCCCAACCTAGCCCACCCGGGGCCCAGGAGCTGACCCGTACTTCTTCGGCCTCTGTTTCTCGTCGTCTTCGCTGCCGAGGCCGGAGCCGAAGCTCCTGCGTGTCCGCGCCGCTGTCGCCCCGAATCGCAGCGCCCCGCCGCCCTCCAGAGAGGATAAGATCCGCCGCTGCATGTCTCCCTCTCGTCCCTATCCTTTTCCCCTCACGCGCTCTCTCTTTCTCTCTGCACCGTGCAAGCCGAACCCTAGCCGCCATGGCCGCCGGCTAGCCGCCGTCCCTGACCTCCCCGGCCACATCTGACACTGCCACGAGCTCCGCCTTGCTCCACTCCATCTCCCTGCAGAAGGAATCAACGAGGGGCGCCATGAATCGTCGCCATCGACCGCTTCTTCCCCGACCCCGACGCTCTCTGTTGTATGCCTCGTCGTTGCTCCGGTCACCGCCCCGCCTCGCTGTCACCATCAGTCGCCCCAGGGTGAGCACACGGTGCACAAGGCACCCTTCTTTTCCTCTCTAGCGCTCTGTGCCACGCCCGCGCCATAGATCAGAGAGCACCGCCATCGTTCTTCGAAGTTGACCAAGCTCCGGTGACCAAGAATCGGAGGCGCCGCCGCTATTAGGTTCGTCTCGCAGCGCTGGTTCGAGTAGCCCTAGTCACAAACCGTAGTTCGCCCTCCTCCGCCGTCTGCCACCATCGTCTGGCCCATTGGCCGGCGAGCCAACGTGGCTCTTGCGTGTCGCTCGCGTGGCTTGCCTGCGTGGACCGACCCCACCCGTCAGCCTCTCTGGCTAGAGCCAACCCTGGTGAATTTCGTCTCTGACCCCGCCTGGCCAACGTGGCTGCTGAGGTGGCCTCGGGCCCCTCTGTCAGTCTCTCTGGCTAGGGTCAGCCCGTGTGTAAAAAGTAATCCTCTGGAAAGTACGGTAGTAGCATCCAAATGTGCAAATGTTGTCGTAAGAGCAGGGTCGATCAAATCGTCCGCGGGTACATAAACTGCTTGAATCGAAGTTATAGATCCCTTTTTAGTAGAAGCAATTCTTTCTTGCAAAGAACCCATTTCTGTACTAAGAGTAGGTTGATAACCCACTGCAGAGGGCATTCTCCCTAATAAAGCAGATACCTCCGACCCTGCTTGAACAAAACGAAAGATATTATCGATGAATAAAAGCATGTCTTGCTTATTAACTTCTCGGAATCTGGCGCATGTGCTGATGTCAGCCTGATGCAATAATTCAATTTAAATTGTTTTAGTAATTTCAAAAAAGGTTTAAATATTGTAAAATCAATAACTAATTATCTATAAGTCAGAAAAATGCAAATAATATATCAAAATGTTCAGAAAAATAAGAGCTATGCAATAAAAACACAATCATGCATTGTTAAGCAAATTAAATGACAAGTTTAATTAGAGAACCAATCAACCCCTTTCATATGTTTTCGGAGTTGCCCCGAGTTAGGGTTTGCACCTCTCGGACCCCGTTTAAAATGACCAAGCATGTTCTAGGGTTTCTTTCAACACTATTTAACTTGTCATATCATCCATATTGATTGAGCATTGCACATGCCATGTATTGAATGTTGCTTTCCTTTTTCCGCTATTTGGTTCTTCGCGAATAGGAACCGAACTCGAGGTTGAAGTCAACAACACCAAAGATCCATACATGTCTACTGACGGACAAGGCAAGCGTAGCCTCTCATTCTGAACCTATGTTTTATAAAGTATATTACTTTCTCGCTATGATGCACACGATTCCAATGTGGTCTTTTGTCAGTAGCTAGTGTTACCTATCTGCTGGATTGTTTCTCTTTTTTAGCCTTATACTCCTGATCCACTGCTCCTAGCATACCTAGGTTTGGCATGTGAGCGTTGTAGAGATTTTGCGACCGACATCTTAGCCATGCATAGTAACAATGTCTGATCCATCCGAATGATGAATCAGAGATGCCAGTGAATCTAGCAAGGTAGGAGATGGTGACATCATCGAAGGAGTTAACTAAACATGTTAAGGCTTGTATGGGAGGCCATGTTGGATGTGGTTTTTGTAGTCCCATGCTCTCCACCACTAGGAACTGAGTTCTTGCCTTTGGAACCGAGATGAGCGTACAACTACACGGGGCTTGGGAACCCCTCGACTGACTAACTTGCCTAGTAGATTCCATGAGTCACATAGTTCGGGCTTTCCATTTGGCATACGCATTGAAAACGTTTTCGAAAGAGGAGGTGATGGAGGTGCATCATAACAGGTAGGGATGCATGGCCGCGGTTGCTTGGGGTCGATGGAGCCCCTGGTGAACCAACCTCGCCTCACATATTTAAGTACCGGCTTCGGGACTTGACCCGTTACGGCGGAACCATACTTATTGCGTGACTCATGGTCTCGGCGAAAGCAAGGTAAAGGTCGTGGTCAACCACCCTCTGCCGGCCTTTCCAAGGAAGAGGGCTAATAATATTTGGCATTAAGAGTCGGTTGGTACGTGTGGGTAAAGTTGTACACCCCTGCAGGGTAATAATCTTTTCGAAAAGCCGTGTTCACGGTTATGAACGCTTGGTGACCAGATTCTAAGATCATAGATAACTTTAACCTTGATAAAACTTGTTGATCCACTTGTGCTTAAGGATGCTTCCTCTGGGTCGAGGGGTGATCCTAGATAAGAGGTTCTGATGAAGCTGGAGGTTATCAAGATGAAGAAGTGGTCATTTTATTCCTTTTAAAAGATTCTAAGTAGACGAGCCCCTTCTCTCTCTTATTTACAAATAAATATTGCTTTCCGCAAAAGTAAATCCAAAGAAAGCCTTTCTAGCCAGAGCATGTAGATATTAGGTTATCTAAGTCTTGCGGAGTACATTATCGTACTCAGCCTTGCGCCATTGTTGTTTTTATATAGAGGATCTGGTTGCAACTGAAGGTGGCTTCTACGTTGACATCGATGAGTAGTTGGGGGTCCCAGGTAGCAGCCTGAGGACTATGGGATGGACGTCGCTTTTGTTTATGGCCTCTTAGGCCTTTTGCTAAGTTATTGTGTAGAACAACATATTTGCTTTCGCTATGTGATGTAATGTTGGGTCTATGACCTCTGGTTTGTAATAACTCTAATATTTTAGTCTGCTAAGAGTTTAAACTTATGCTGTTGAATCCCTGTGTTCTGTAATGTTACTGAATCATACTGTGATCTTCCGTGTTTGGAGTTGAACTTATCTTAGATGGTGCTATATACGTGATCTACGAATCATGGTTTTGTCAGCTGGATGGAGCCTAGGTGCTGTCACTTTATTGTATAATGACCTACGTGTCGAATTCTCTATGTAATTTACTTTACTAAGCTAGTGTAGCTGTTTGGTGAACCTGGATGGCATGCAAGTCGATGTACATGTCGGCGACATGGAGTAAGACGGCAAGAGTTGGCACAAGTCAGATTACAGGCTTTGTGGAGATGGAGATCGCCATGAAGAGAGCCATACCATTTCACATTATAATTTATTTATTTTGTGTTATTGTTATGTCTCTGTTTTACCTCTATTAGATAGTCGGTAAAATTTAATCCCTCAAAGAAGGTCTAGTCGGTTTTCCCGCCAGTGTTTGCACCATCACAAGTCAGACATTTTTGGTAGTGGGTTCATAAAATTAAGGTGCTTCCAATTCCTTATGACTAGATGGGTTCGAGTTAGACTCTTACAGCGAAAAAACTCAGTAAGCTAGACGGGTCTATCACAACGGTTCTGGGACTCGGGGAAAAGTCGGACGGGAGCCGGGGAATGTGATGCCACCCGACCAACAGGAGTCGTAGGAGATGCAATTGACAAAGAGTTGTCTACCTAGATCACTTGTCGGCTAGCGGTGATGCTAAAGCTCACTAGCCGACTTGCTTATTTAGGATCCTAAATCACTTAACAACCATCGGAGGGGTGTTGGTTCTAGTGGTAGCATAAATATTAAAGTTTTTAATATGCTTGCTCTTTTATGAATACATGTCTTAAGTGTTTTGCATATTTTTGGTTGTAGATCATGGCACCAAGTAACAGTCACCCTCAGATATCTGATTTTGCATTGAGAACCATTTTTGAGAAATATAAACTGAATGACACTAATTTTACCAACTGGTATCGAAATCTGAGAATAGTTCTCAAACAAGAAAATATGGACCATGTCCTAGACAACCCACTCCTAGATGATCCGGATGAGAATGCGAGTGTCACTGCCACCAATTCCTACCGTCGGACTAAGGATGAGTCCACGGATATTAGATATCTTATGCTTTCTCACATGGAACCGGACTTGCAGAAGAAGTTCGAGAATGTTGAGGCCTACGATATAATCGAAAGCCTCAAACGTATGTACCAGGATCAGGCTAAGACTGAGAGGTATCAAGTCTCTCAAGCTTTGCTGAGTTGCAAGCTTAAGGATGGTGATCCACTAAGTCCGCATGTGATAAAAATGGTTGGTTACGCGCATTCTCTGGAAAGTCTTGGCTACCCCATTAGCGAAGAGTTCGCCACAGATATAATTCTGAACTCTCTTCCTAGTGCATATGGTCAGTTCATATCGAACTACCACATGCATGGTATGGATAAGAATCTCACTGAATTGCATGTGATGCTCAAGCAGGTAGAGGCGGATCTCAATAAGGGCATCATTCAAGTGTTGATGGTGCAGAATAAGGCTAAGTTCAAGAAGAGTTCTTGGACTAATAAGAAGGCTAAGTCGGGAGGAAAGCAGGCTCAGGACCTGGTCCCAAGCGCTTCCTGATGTGTACGCACTTCTATTCTTATAGACAATTGTTGGGCCTCCAAGTGCAGAGGTTTGTAGAACAGTAGCAAGTTTCCCTTAAGTGGATTACCCAAGGTTTATCGAACTCAGGGAGGAAGTGGTCAAAGGTATCCCTCTCAAGCAACCCTGCAATCAAGATACAATAAGTCTCTCGTGTCCCCAACAAACCCAATACACTTGTCAGGTGTATAGGTGCACTAGTTTGGCGAAGAGATAGTGAAATACAAGTGGTATGGATGCTTATAAGTGGTAACGGTGCTAGAAAAGAGCTTCTGACGGGGAGGAAAAGACTAAAGGCAAAAAGATGGAAGCAAGCAAACATGTAACATATCTAGTTGTAAACTGTGTTTCAATGCTTAGAAACAAGTCCTAGGGATCATACTTTCACTAGTGAACACTCTCAATAAATATATTCTCTTCATGATACTACCCTGAACTACTCTCCGGTTGGACACTCTAATCCATGGTAGGGCTATAACAACACACCTCAAAGTCCGCCTTCCCCATCTAGATAACCCCACACTGTCACCTTGAGCGCTAGATGGTTCCAACAAACACCACAATTTCATAAATACGTCCAACTCCAAATATACTCATGATAAATATTTATGAACTCTAGCCAAAGTGCCACCACGGCGTGCACGCTGTCACTTTCACACACATGGGGAGAGTAGAGATCTATTGAAGCACTTGAGTATTTATGTAAACTCTAGCCTAAGTGCCACCACGGTATGCACGCTGTCACTTTCATACACATGGGGAGAGCCGGAGATCTATTAAAGCACTTGAGTAGCAAGGTAGATCTACTTAATTACAAAGATCATGATCATATTAAGATCACGCATAGAGAGAGATGAACAAATAGCTACCGGTAGAGCCCTTAGCCTCGAGGAAGAACTACTCCCTCCTCATCATAGGAATTAGTAACGGTGATAGATATGGTGGTGGAGATCAATGGAAATGGCTCCAGGGGCACTTTCCCGTCCCGGCAGGGTGCCGGAATAGAGACTTTCTGTCCCCCAAATCTACCCTTCGGTGGCGGCGGCGCCGCGGAGGTTTTCGTGGCTTTCTCCTAGATGATTTAGGGTTTCTGAGTCGGGAGCTTCTTATAGGCAAAGGAGGCAAGGTCGATGGAGGCCCAGGGGGCCCACACCCCCTGGTGGTGCCACTAGGGCTGGCCCGCGCCTGGGGGGTGCGGCCACCCTGGTGTCCTCCTCCATCTCTTCTTCGTGGTTCAGTGTCGTGTCGGGTAAAATAATGACTTTGGCTTTTGTCCCGTCCAATTCCGAGAATATTGATTTTCTGCCTTTTCTGGAACCAAAAATAGAAGAAAACAGGCAACTGGCACTGTGGCATCTGTTAATAGGTAAGTCCAAAAAAACATATAAAACACCTCAAAGTGTAGACAAAGCAAAGCAAAGTAGATACTAAACAAGTATGGAACATCAAAAATTATAGATACGTTTCCGATGTATCACTTCCTCAGGGACTAACCCATCTCCTTCAGCTGGATCTACTTGCTTCTACTGCAAGGCGGATGGCCACTGGAAAAGGAACTGCAACAAGTATTTGGAAAACAAAGCCAAGAGTGGAGGTATGACTTCTGACTCAGGTACACTTGTTTGCAATGTTATAGACATCTATCTTGCTGATGCACCCAATAGTTCTTAGGTATATGATACCGGATCAGTTATTCACATCTGCAAATCATTGCTTGGATTGGTAATAGCTAGGAGCGTAGAAAGAGGCGAGGTTAATATTCGAGCCGACAACAAAGCGAGAGTCACTGTGTTGGAAGTCGGCACGATGCAACTTCATTTACCTTCCGGATTCATTATGGAACTGAATAATTGTTATTATGTTCCAGTGCTCAGTCGAAACATCATTTCTGCTTCATGTTTGATGAGGCAAGGCTATGAGTCGAATATTAAGAATAATGGTTATTCTTTATATTTGAATGACATGTTTCACGACTTTGCACCCGTCTAGGACAAGTTATTTATTTTGAATCTTGATGGTGAGTCGGTTTATAACATAAATGTTAAAAGGTTGAAACCAAATGATCTGAATATGACTTACTTTTGGCACTGTCGGCTTGGTCATATAAGTTGGAAACGCATGAAGAATCTCCATGATGATGGACTCCTAACTTTGTTCGACTTGGAGTCGTTCGAGACATGTGAATCTTGCCTACTCGGAAAAATGACCAAGACACCTTTTGCAAAGAGTTGTGAAAGGGCGTCCGACTTGTTGGGACTCGTACATAGTGATGTATGTGGACCAATGAGCACGGCAACCAGGGGTGGTTATGAGTACTTCATTACCTTCACTAATGATTTGAGTCGGTATGGATATATCTACTTAATGAAACATAAGGCGGAAGCCTTTGAAAAGTTCAAAGAATTCTAGAATGAAGTACATAATCAACTCGGCAAGAAAATAAAGTTTCTTCGGTCGGACCGAGGAGGAGAGTACATGAGTCTTGAGTTTGATGACCATCTGAAAAGTTGTGGAATAGTTCCTCAACTTACTCTATCGGGAACACCACAGAGGAACAGTGTGTCAGAAAGGTAGAATCGGACCTTGTTGGACATGGTTGTTGGGCCACGCAGAGATAAAACAAAACTTTTCCTCTAACGTGGTGATCCCAAGATCTAGCCGAGGTAGAAGGCCACGAGGTTTACCACTAGAGACGCAGTTGCAGATTACTGATGAAGAGCGTCAGTTGATGCAGTGCAGTCCTTTGCGATCCGATCGTCCTGGTCCTGATTGTACAACACCTCTACTGGTATCCACATGTACAAGGAGGAGCACCGGCGGCGAACTGCTAGGTTCGTATCGACGGCAGGACTGCTATGGAGCTAGGGTTTCCAACACATGGAATGACCTAACCAACCAACGATTAACCTTTCTAGGTTACGGTGCTCCGCTATATATAGGGAGTGAACGTGGGCTCCACTCTCGTGGCCCATTCACTAAAGCCCATATAACACCAGTCACAGTGAGTCCGAATCACTGACTCATTCCTAATCCGGCTCGTGTCCAACCTGACCAGATTTCCGGTTTAGATCCAATCTGAACTTGCTCCCGCTCTTAAGTGTGTGACCCGGCATGCTCATGGCTACTCGGACACGATTGGAGTCCGACTCACAATTGATCAGTCGGCAGTGGCTCCTACCAGAACGTGCCGACTCCCAAGTACCAATGAGTCATGAAGACTTTCCTTTCCAATGTGACTTACGTCCGAGTCCCTTTTGCCTCACGACATACCTTGTCAGACTATAGGCGAATATTCGTCATCCCTTAAATAGTCTGACTCTCTTCTCGATCCGAGACAAGTGATTCACCCGACTAACTCTTAGTCGACCGCCTCGGTTAACACTTAACTGAGTCGTGCATGGCCATGCTTTCGGAATCATATCTTCCGAGGGGGCCCAGAGAATATCTCACCGAGTGGAGGGGCAAAATCCCATCTTGGTTATTTACATCATGCATCTTGATTCTCAGTCGACCCGAAATTTTCCTTTATAGCTGCCCAGTTACGGATCAACGTTTGACAGAACCTAAGTCGGTGATCCTCAACTCGGACTATGCAACAACCTCAGGTCTAAGGATTACATTGATTGAGATATACAAATGACTACTTGTTCGTTGTACCTCAATATGGGTCAATCCGACTCGCTAAACTCTTTAGCCGAGTCTGTGTAAGTCGGAATGGCATCACCATGCCCATGAAAAGTGGAACCGAGTCATCAAGCCGACTTTCACATTGGTCTAAGTTGTGTGTCCAGCACAACCTCAATGACCAAGGACATTTAGTACAAACAACATGAATGCATAGTTCCACAACGGAATAACATATTCAATGATACGCATCAGATGTTTATACAAGGACAACTTTATATCTTTATGAATACAATGGGAAATCTCATCATACATGATTGCCTCTAGGGCATATTCCCAACAGTCTCCCACTTGCACTAGAGTCAATCTTCCGACATCACATGTCTAAGACTCTAATGCCCATGGCTCTCAGGTGCGCCTCATGCTTTGGCTGGGGTAACGGCTTTGTCAACAGATCCGCAATATTTGCATCCGTGTGTACCTTGCATAACTTGATATCACCCTGATCCATGAACTGGCGAATCAGATGGTACCGCATGAGTATGTGCTTGTTCTTCTGGTGTTGTCTAGGTTCCTTGGCTTGTGCAATAGCACCGTTGTTGTCACAATACACGTCTAACGGATTGGACGAGCCCTGAACCACACCAAGATCCATGAGGAAATTCCTCATCCAAACAGCTTCCTTTGCTGCCTCCGAGGCGGCAATATACTCAGCCTCTGTTGTAGATGCAGACACGGTCTCTTACTTGGAACTCTTCCAGCTCACAGCACCTCCGTTTATAATAAACACGTATCCGGATTGCAAACGAGAATCATCAGAGTCGGTAAGATAACTCGCATCCGTGTAACCCTTTCACTGAGTTCATCTTCACCACCATAAACCAAAAACATATCCTTAGTCCTTCTCAAGTACTTTAGGATATTTTTAGCCGCTGTCCAGTGGATTTCTCCAGGATCAGCCTGGTATCTTCTCACAACACTTAGAGCATATGAAACATCCGGCCTAGTACAAATCATGGCATACATGATGGATCCGACTGCAGAAGCATACGGAATCGCACTCATCCGACTTCACTCATCAGTTGTCGAAGGACACTGAGTCTTGCTAAGTTTTACACCATGGGACATCGGTAAGAACCCCTTCTTAGACGATTCCATGTTGAACTTCTTCAACACTTTGTCCAAATAAATACTCTGACTCAATCCAATGAGCCTCCTTGATCTATCTCTATAGATCCGGATTCCGAGGATGTATGTTGCCTCACCCAAGTCTTTCATTGAGAAACTCCTTTCCAATGATTCCTTGGTTTCTTTCAACATCTGGACATCATTTCCAATCAGCAATATGTCATCCACATATAAGATTAGAAAGTTTACTTTTCTCCCACTAAACTTATTGTATAAACAAGAATCATGATCACTCTTGATGAAGCCAAACGATTTGACTACCTCATCAAAGCGAATATTCCAACTCCAAGATGCTTGCTTCAACCCATAAATGGATTTCTGAAGTTTACATACCTTGTCAGCATTAGCCGGATCGACAAAACCCTCGGGCTGTATCATATACATGTCCACGGTTAAATTTCCGTTAAGGAAAGCTGTTTTGACATCCATCTGCCATATCTCATAGTCGAAATAGGCTGCTATAGCTAACATGATCCGAACTGATTTAACCATCTCTACGGGTGACAAAGTCTCATCGTAATCAACTCCTTGAACTTGTCGGAACCCCTTCGCGACAAGACGTTCTTTATAGACGGAAACATTTCCATCCATATCAGTTTTCTTCTTAAAGACCCACTTGCACTCGACGGGTCTTGCACCGTCTGGCAGATCAACCAAGTTCCAAACTTGTTTTCATCCATGGACTTTAACTCAAATCTCATGGCTCCAAGCCATGACTTGGAATCAGATCCCACCATCTGTAACATCCCAAAAATACTAAACTAGAATCATCAAACTCTAATCCTCAAAATTAGGGTTAACAAAAACTTTTCTAAATAAAATTATGAAAGCATGCATATGTGTATGCATTTCATTTGAAATTCTTTTGAACCAACTTGTTTGTGTGTTCCTTTGCTTGTAAAATGTTTCTTAGGTGAAATAAACATCATCTAAACAATCCCCACACTTTTCCCAAAAACAAATAAATCAAAACAAAGTTAAATGAGTGAATGGTCACTTTGACCAATTTAACTCCCATGCCTACTTTGGCTGTCTCAAACTTTCAGAACTTAACAGAAACTTTTCTGGATCTTTGCACCCCTTGATTGTACTCATAACAAAGTATCAAGGCCCACTTTGCGATCATCCAAAACATTTAAATGCATAGTTTAAATGACACTTCAAAATTGAATCTTTATCATATGGGAAGATCCCACTTTTTCAAAAACCACTCAAACAAGCTCAACTTTCATAACCCAAGCATCTGCAGACTCAACAGCACCAACCTAGCACACCCACCAAAAATCTTTTCAAAATTCAAAACTTGAATTCATGCGGCCATTTCATCAAACACTTGGCAGATTCAAATCAAACTGGCCTAACTTCACTGTTTGGAGTAGTAATTTGGCTAAGCAATGTTCACCATTGATCACCCTTGTCTCCCCCAGTGCCAACCAGTGCTTGGACAAACCCTAGCCCCTACCCTTTGCCCCATGCCATGCCAACCCGAGCATCCCCTTGCCAGCCGACAATGGCTAGCTAGCCAGAGCAAGCACCAAGCCAAAACAACATGCCTAGGAGCAAGCCAACACCCCACCGCCACTCCCTGTCCAGCGCTCGAACGTTGCCAACCACTGGACCACACGCACGAACCGCGCCCAGCTTGACAGCAACCATGCCGAGCATGCGCTAGAGCGCCACACTCGACTGACGCCCACAGACCGCGCGCCGCCCTCGCCGCGTGCATACACGATCGCCACCGTCCCAGGAACACGCCAGACATGCCCATTTCACCGCCCGTGCCCCGTAGCCACCGCTCGCCGTCGAAGACGCCGCCTCTGCCGTGCAGAGCGTCGCGTGTTCCAGACCAAACCGCACCGCCCCTACACGCGCATTAAAGCCGTAGAGCATCGCCAGGAGACCACCAAGTGATCGCCACCGCTGGCCATGCCTCTAGCAGCCCGTAGCCGTGTCGCCACCGTCGCCTGCCCATGCCGTTCGGTCTCACCGTCGCGACTATAAATAGAGGCCTCCCCCGCTCGAATTCTTCACACCATTCCACTCCCCTCTCACCCAGAACCACCCCGCCGCAGTCCCAGAGTAAGGCGAGCAGCGCATCGCCGGAATTGCGCCGGAGCAGGCCGCCTCTGGAGAAGAAGGGCGCCGTCGATTTCGTCCACTCCAGGAGCTGCCGCGACCACCCCTGAGTTCGCCGTCGTCGACTTCGTCGTTCACCCGCCTCGCCGACCCTCGCCTGAACCCCGGTGAGCCCCCAGCAACCCCCACTGGCCGCGCTAGGTTTTTGTCTCGCCGGCGTTGCCCAACGTCGACGATGACTCTCAGCCATTGGATTAGAACCAGATCGAACGCGCCACATCGCCCCATACCACTTCGCACCCCCTGTCTCACTGACGCATGGGGACAGCCACTTACACAGCCCGCGGAAGCGCTGTTCTTAGCAGGCCAGCCCGTTAACCTTTTCCGCGCAGCCCAGTTATTTGAATTTAACCTTTTCCATTTTGTTTCAAACACACTTCTGTACCCAGTTTCAAAAATCAACCCAGATCGATTCAGTGCACCAAATAGAATGAAACCAATTTTGTTAGAAAGGTCTAGGAATGCTGAATCCAAGCCCGTTGGATTCAAGTCATTTGGATCCATAGATCATCCATGGTAAAAATAACAAGCCAGAATCTTTTCTGCATTGAAACATTTTTCAAATTAAAACCATAATAGATTTTGAGTTGATTCCAACTCTCAAAAATCACATTTAACCATACCTTTCAGAATATATAAAAATATATAGGTTTACTTACAGAAATAATGTTCAAGTAATAAAAGAATGCTACATAGGCATTTCTAGTCACTTTATTTAATTAAAATAAAAAGGTAAAACCTTATTAAATTGTGACACCACTTTAAATCACATTCCCATGAACTAAAATATGTGGTGATGACCTGTGTCAACATGATCCCATGTTTGGTTTGGATAATATTAAATCTTAAGTAGTTTTTCAATGAGTAGAAATTACTTTTCTAAAAATAAAAGGAATTAAACCAAACTTTAATCTTGTAATATTAGTGATGATTCTAGATCATCTATAGGACCCTTTTGTGTGATGATTGCAAGTAGTTAAGTATTGTTTGGTGATTGTGTACATCGTATTTATTTATAGACGCTAGTACCGACCAAGGATACGAAGAGGAAGGAGGATTCTACGAAGAAGAAGCCGAGGAGAACTTCAACCACTGCCCTGCACAAGGCAAGCCTAATACTACCAGTTGAATGTGCAAGCTAACACTTGCAATTTAGCAAGCTTATACTGATATTATGCAAGCTAATACTTGCAAGCCTTACTAATCAAGTTGACCTATGCAAGCTACTACTTGCTTGCTACCATGCCACTATATGCCTTAAAGCATATATGATCATAACCACTTGATAAACCAAACCTAGTTTTATTTGCAAGTTTATTACTTTATTTCTTTATCAAATATCTTACTTAGAGTTTACTGGAATAAATGGTAGATACTAGAAGGATACTTGAAGGTTGCATAAAGAGCATAAAATTTGGCCTAAGCTAGATAATCTTGATGTCATCCTAAGGCATGAGATTGAACTTAGTTAAAACTCCACTGGTTTACCACCCCTCATTAGTGCTTACCCCCACTTGTAGATGCTAGTGCTAAGCATAAAACTTGATCAACTTTAGATGGGAATACTTGGTGGAAAAATGGTTATGAAAACCTTGGAATGATGGATCATTCTATTGAAATGTTTTGGACATGTGTTTCCGAACACTTGATGATTTTGGTGATGAAAATGATGAGGCATGAGCCTTAGCCCTTTATAAAACCGATGGTTGTCTGGATGCGATACCATTCCAATTTTATCGTACAACCACAATACCCGAAGATTGGGTAGGGCTTGACTGGAAACTTATATACCTTAGTATTAGTTCCATCACGGCCAAGGTCTGAGTTGAGGCTCCCTTGTGAAGATTGTCCACCTGTGCAGTACCCAAGATGACAGTTGGTCATGGTTGGGAGGCCAAACTCACAGGAGAGGTGCTTATACTAGGACGTGTAATTGAAAGGTTAGGATTGATTATCCGCATGCTGAGTATGGTGAATTCGGGATTTGTTCCTGACGGATGTATCGAATGTTGTGGTGAAAGTGTACAATCTCTGCAGAGTGTCAAACTATTCGAATAGCCGCGTCCGCGGTTATGGACAGTTGGAGTGGCCATACTGTTCCCCCGTCAGATGTTTTCAAAAGACTTGTGAAATGAATTGAGACTTTGACTTGACCACAACAGGGTTGTGATATGAGATACAAGTTCCCACTTAGGTGTTATAAACTTCAATTAGCTCTCTTGCTTCTGAACTTAGTAGAGATAAATCTGCCTTTTGCAAAACAACCCTAGAGCCTAGTGTCCTATTTCCAAAAAACTCGTTTACTTGTTAGTATTAGTTTGCGAGTACTTAAAGAGTACTCATGGCTTTGTCCCTGGCTATTCCCATGGCCAGACTATGAAGAGGAGTACCTGGAGGATGGACCCCAAGAAGGTTACGACAACTAGGATCATCTCCCATCGTCAGCATTGCCTGTGAACCCGAAGATGGAGCTTCGCCTACGCTACCGTTATTATTACGTATTCCGCTGCTTGAAGTTGTATTAAGAACTGGATCATGAGATCCTTATTTGTGTAAAACCTTATGTATGGTTTGTAATGGATGATGTGCTGTGGTATCCAATTCTGTTATGTCTCGCAAAAATGGTAATCCTGGGATTGTGATGTATGGCATAACAGGCATCTGGGATTAAAAATCCGGGTGTTGACAAGTTGGTATCAGAGCCATCCTAACCATAGGAGACCCTAGTTAGACTGGACGTTTGAATCAAAAACTTAGTTTCAAAACCAAAGGAAGCAAATATTTACAAAAACTTATTCTCATTCTTACCTCTTGGACTCTTTCATAAAAATTCACGCAAGCAAATATTTACAAAAACTTATTCTCATTCTTACCTCTTGGACTTTTTCATAAAAATTCACGCTACTCCAAAATTATTTCAAAGCTTACATCAAATTTTGCACCCTAGATAACTTTTAGTAAAACTCACAACTATGCTAGTGCAGAAACGTAGTGAGTAGTATTCGGTCCCACTGTATCGTAGTTCTCAGAATGGTTCTTAAAACCATCTGTTTTTCTTTGTTGTGGTGTGTGTTGTACTGTATGCTATGAATGAATGAAAAAGCAAGTTGCTAGAAAAATCTGAGTCAAACCTTTAAAACTTTTCAAAGTCCCCGAAACCTTAGAAATTTCCCTCTTTTCTCATGATCTATCTAAATCTTCAGATGCCACGTGGAGGAAGTGGTTCAGCCCCGGACCCGATGTTGCAGATACTGCAAATGTTGACTTCTGACCGCGAAGCTGAAAGAGCGGAACGTCAAGCCAACCTAGCCACTCTGCAACAGATAGCCCAGCTAGCCCACAACAACCAAGGCCACGGAAATCAGGACAACCATGGATCTAAGCTCAAGAATTTCCAGAATACCAACCCACCTGTTTTCACTAAGTCAGAAGAACCCCTAGACGCCGATGATTGGCTGCAAACCATGGAAAATAACCTAGAAGTCGCCGGAGTGGAAGCCAACGAGAAAGTTCTGTTTGCCACCCATTATCTAGCCGGAGATGCTAGGGCATGGTGGAACAACGTTCGCGCAATGACCGGAGGCCAGATGATGACCTGGGAGGAATTCAAGGTCAAGTTCAGCAGAACCCATGTGCCACCGGGTTTGATCAAGAGAATGAGAGACGAGTTCAGAGAACTAAAGCAAGGGAGAATGACTGTAGTGGAATACCGTGACAAATTTTTGTCATTAGCTAGGTATGCCCCGGATGAGATCGACACCGAAGCCAAGAAGAAAGAGAGATTCTTGAATAGTCTGCATGATGAGATGCAGATAGTGTTAGTCAATATCCCCTTTGCTGATATTGAAGCCCTTGTCGACTCTGCTATCCAGATGGAAGGAAAGATCAACCAAGCCAATGAGAACCGCAAGCGTCGCATGATGCATCAGCCAGGAACCCATCAGACCCCAAAGTATCGCCCTAACCCTTCTCCCGGATTTGCCCCACGAACTAACAGACCCCCGATGAATCGTCCGACCTATCCCAACCGTGGAAACCCAAGACCCGGAGGAAATCACAACAACCCTGGCAACTCTAGCAATTTCAACCGTGCCCCACCCAAGTTCAACACCAATAATGCTGCCGCCAACACCAACACTGCCCCGAGGACTGGAAGCAATGCTGTTCCGGTAGCAGCAAAGGACAAGTCGCAAGTGACCTGTTATGACTGTGGAAATAAAGGCCACTATTCCAACGAGTGCCCCAACAAGAAGAACGCCGCAGCACCCAATACCAATGCCCCAGCTCAGCAATAGCGTCGTGTTCAGCCAGGAAGAAGATTTGCCCCAGGGAATTCGCTCAACCGCAATGGCCATCTTTTTGTCATGCATGCTAAAGAAGCTCAGGAAGCGCCAGACGTCGTGCTGGGTATGTTTTCTGTTAATTCAGTACTTGCACAAGTGTTGTTTGATTCTGGTGCATCGCACTCATTTGTCACTGAAGAATTTGCATGCACTAGTAAAATTCAACCAACCAAACTGAAGCATGTCATGATTGTTCAAATTCTCGGATCAACCACCAAGGCTAGGCAAATTTGCAAAGCCGTCCCTATCCGAATCCATGGCATAGATTTTTATGCTAATCTGATAGTACTCGGAACTAAAGGTTTGGAAGTAGTACTAGGAATGGATTGGATGTCCAAACATAAAAGATTGATTGACTGTGCCAAGAAAGCCATAACCATGACCAGTACAGCCGGAATATCAGTCGAGCATATATCTAAAACCTTACCTCGTCAATTCAAATGCAGCAAGAGTATAGCCCAACCTACCATTGACCAAGTCCGGATAGTTTGTGAATACCCAGATGTATTTCCAGATGTTTTGCCCGATATGCCCCCAGATCGGGATATCGAGTTTATCATCGAACTAATCCCCGGAACAGGACCCATAGCCCAGAGACCATATAGTATGAACCCGTCTGAACTAGCAGAACTAAAGAAGCAACTGTATTCCATGTTGGAAATTGGATTGATTAACCAAGTGCGTCACCTTGGAGATCACCTGTCTTGTTTGTGGACAAGAAGGATGGAGGTAACCGTTTGTGTACGGATTACCGGAAGTTGAATGATGTCACCATCAAGAACAAGTACCCCTTGCCCAAGATAGAAGATTTGTTTGATCAGTTGACCGGTGCCAAAGTGTTTTCTAAGATTGATCTTAGGACTGGCTATCACAACTCAAGATTCGTGCAGAGGATATTCCAAAGACTGCCTTTACCACCAGATATGGATTATACGAGTATACAGTCATGTGTTTTGGACTAACCAATGCCCCCGCTTATTTCATGAATCTCATGAATAAGATTTTTATGGACTTCGTGGATAAGTTTGTCATTGTTTTCATCGATGACATTCTGATTTATTCCAAATCAACAGGCTATCATCAACTCAAGATTCGTGCAGAGGATATTCCAAAGACTGCCTTTACCACCAGATATGGATTATACGAGTATACCGTTATGTCTTTTGGATTAACCAATGCCCCCGCTTATTTCATGAATCTCATGAGTGAGATTTTTATGGACTTCCTGGATAAGTTTGTCGTTGTTTTCATCGATGACATTCTGATTTATTCCAAATCAGAAGAAGAACATGAGCTACACCTAAGGACCATTATTGGAACCCTTAGAGAGCATCAGTTGTATGCCAAGTTTAGCAAATGTGAATTCTGGTTACATGAAGTAGGATTCCTCGGTCACATTGTATCAGCCGGAGGAATTGTCGTTGACCCTGCAAAAGTGAAAGATGTAGAAGATTGGCAAGCCCCAACCACTCAAACCCAAGTTCGTGCATTTCTTGGATTGGCGGGATACTACCGCAAGTTTGTAGAAGGATTCTCGAGTATCGCCAGACCAATGACCCAATTGATAAAGAAGGACAAGAAGTTTGAATGGAACGACAAATGTGAAGCGAGTTTTCAAGAACTCAAGAGGAGATTGATTTCAGCCCCAATCTTGATCATGCCAGATATCACGAAGCCCTTCGATGTGTATTGTGATGCATCCAAGATCGGTCTCGTATGTGTGCTAATGCAAGAAGGCAAAGTTATATCTTATCTATCTCGACAACTGAAGCAACATGAGCAAAATTACCCAACCCATGACCTCAAACTCGCAGCCGTAGTTCTAGCCCTAAAGACATGGAGGCATTACCTGATGGGAAATCGTTGTGAGATCTATACGGATCACAAGAGTCTGAAGTATATATTCACTCAAAAGGAGCTGAACATGAGACAGAGAAGGTGGATTGAGCTAATCAAGGATTACGATCTGGACATTCACTATCACCCTAGTAAAGCCAATGTGGTAGCAGATGCCCTTAGCAGATTGCCGTGCCGCTAGAACTCCATGATTTTGATGGAGCAACCAAGCCTGCACAAAGAGATGGAAGATTTTCGAATAGAATTAGTAAGTGAAAGATTTTTGGCTAGCACAGAACTTCAACCCACTTTGATCAGTCAGATTAAAGAGGCGCAGAAGGGAAATGCTAGTATCGATAGAATCAAGCGTCGTATCGGTACAGGCAAAGTACCTGGATTCACCGAAGATGAAGAAGGAGTTCTGTGGTACAAAGGACGCCTTTGTGTACTAGCAGATTCGGAGTTGAAAGAAGTGATTCTGAAGGAGGCTCATGATACTCTTTATTCTATCCATCCCTGAGGAACTAAGATGTATCAAGATTTGAAGGAGAAATTTTGGTGGCATAAGATGAAGAGAGAAATCGGAAGCTATATCGCCAAGTGTGATATTTGTCAGCGAGTCAAGGAAGGACATCAAAGACCCGCTGGATTGTTGCAACCCTTACAGATTCCGGAATGGAAATGGGATTCCGTTGGAATGGACTTTATCACTGGACTGCCTACTTCTAGTAGGGTAAATGACTCTATCTGGGTCATAGTGGACCGATTGTCCAAAGTCGCCCATTTCTTGCCCGTCAAGACCACATATCAGAGTTCGAAGCTAGCGGAGTTGTACATCGCTAGAATAGTTAGTTTGCATGGAGTACCCAAGAACATCGTATCGGATCGAGGAACTCAGTTTACCTCGAGATTCTGGAAGAAAGTTCAAGAAGGTTTAGGAACCCGCCTAGATTTCAGCACCGCGTACCACCCTCAGACCAATGGACAAACGGAGCGAGTAAACCAAATACTCGAAGATATTCTGAGAGCATGTGTGTTAGAATATGGATCCAAGTGGGAAGACTGTCTGCCATTTGCAGAATTCTCATACAACAACAGTTATCAAGCCAGTTTGCAAATGGCACCATTTGAATTCATGTACGGAAGGAAGTGTCGCACCCCTTTGAACTGGTCAGAAGTAGGAGAGAGTCAGATTTTTGGACCCGGCATCCTACGAGAAGCTGAAGAGAAGGTTCGCAAGATTCGTGAGCACCTCAAGACCGCCCAGTCCAGACAGAAGAGTTACGCCGACAAGAGACGTCGAGACCTCGCCTTCAACGTAGGAGATTTTGTTTATCTGAAAGTGTCGCCATTGAAGGGAATGCAACGTTTCCAACTCAAAGGAAAGTTAGCCCCCAGATATATCAGACCTTTCAAGATTTTGAACCGTCGAGGAGAAGTATCATATCAATTGGAACTACCCGAAGAGATGTCAGCCGTGCACAATGTGTTCCATATCTCATTACTTCGCAAGTGTCTCGAAGTCCCCGAGAAGACCGAAGTGTTCAAAAATATCGATCACCGGACCATAGAGATCAATGATGACCTGACCTATCCCGAAGTACCCATCCGTCTTTTGGAAGAAGCTTTCAGAACTACCCGAACCCGAAGCATCAAGTTTCTCAAGGTTCAGTGGAGCAACCACACAGAAGAGGAAGCTACCTGGGAGTGCGAAGATCACATCAGGACAGAGTTTCCTGATCTCTTCAAATCCTAGGTAATCTTTTTTCGTCCTTTTTCAAATCTCGGGACGAGATTTTTTTTAAGGGGGAAGGTTTGTAACATCCCAAAAATACTAAACTAGAATCATCAAACTCTAATCCTCAAAATTAGGGTTAACAAAAACTTTTCTAAATAAAATTATGAAAGCATGCATATGTGTATGCATTTTATTTGAAATTATTTTGAACCAACTTGTTTCTTAGGTGAAATAAACATCATCTAAACAATCCCCACACTTTTCCCAAAAACAAAAAAATCAAAACAAAGTTAAATGAGTAAATGGTCACTTTGACCAATTTAACTCCCATGCCTACTTTGGCTGTCTCAAACTTTCAGAACCTAACAAAAACTTTTCTGGATCTTTGCACCCCTTGATTGTACTCATAACAAAGTATCAAGGCCCACTTTGTGATCATCCAAAAACATTTAAATGCATAGTTTAAATGACAGTTCAAAATTGAATCTTTATCATATGGGAAGATCCCACTTTTTCAAAAACCACTCAAACAAGCTCAACTTTCAAAACCCAAGCATCTGCAGACTCAACAGCACCAACCTAGCACACCCACCAAAAATATTTTCAAAATTCAAAACTTGAATTCATGCGGCCATTTCATCAAACACTTGGCAGATTCAAATCAAACTGGCCTAACTTCACTATTTGGAGCAGTAATTTGGCTAAGCAATGTTCACCATTGATCACCCTTGTCTCCCCCAGTGCCAACCAGTGCTTGGACAAACCCTAGCCCCTACCCTTTGCCCCATGCCATGCCAACCCGAGCATCCCCTTGCCAGCCGACAATGGCTAGCTAGCCAGAGCAAGCACCAAGCCAAAACAACATGCCTAGGAGAAAGCCAACACCCCACCGCCACTCCCTGTCCAGCACTTGAACCTTGCCAACCACTGGACCACACGCACGAACCGCGCCCAGCTTGCCAGCAACCATGCCGAGCATGCGCCAGAGCGCCACACTCGACCGACGCCCACAGACCGCGTGCCGCCCTCGCCGCGTGCATACACGATCGCCACCGTCCCAGGAACACGCCAGACATGCCCATTTCACCGCTTGTGCCCCGTAGCCACCGCTCGACGTCGACGACGCACCAAACCGCACTGCCCCTACACGCGCATTAAAGCCGTAGAGCATCGCCAGGAGACCACCAAGCGATCGCCACCGCCGACCACGCCTCTAGCAACCCGTAGCCGTGTCGCCACCGTCGCCTGCCCATGCCGTTCGGTCTCACCGTCGCGACTATAAATAGAGGCCTCCCCCGCTCGAATTCTTCACACCATTCCACTCCCCTCTCACCCAGAACCACCCCGCCGCAGTCCCGGAGCAAGGCGAGCAGCGCATCGCCGGAATTGCACCGGAGCAGGCCGCCTCTAGAGAAGAAGGGCGTCGTCGATTTCGTCCACCCCAGGAGCTACCGCGACCACCCCTGAGTTCGACGTCATCGACTTCGTCGTTCGCCCGCCTCGCCGACCCTCGCCTGAACCCCGGTGAGCCCCCAGCGACCCCCACTGGCCGCGCTAGGTTTCTGTCTCGCCGGCGTTGCCCAACGTCGACGATGACTCTCAGCCGTTGGATCAGAACCAGATCGAACGCGCCACATCGTCCCATACCGCTTCGCACCCCCTGTCTCACTAACGCGTGGGGACAGCCACTTACGCAGCCCGCGGAAGCGCTATGCTTAGCAGGCCGGCCCGTTAACCTTTCCCGCGCAGCCCAGTTATTTGAATTTAACCTTTTTCATTTTATTTCAAACACACTTCTGTACCCAGTTTCAAAAATCAACCTAGATCGATTCAGTGCACCAAATTGAATGAAACCAATTTTGTTAGAAAGGTCTGGGAATGCTGAATCCAACCCGTTGGATTCAAGTCATTTGGATCTATGGATCATCCATGGTAAAAATAACAAGACAGAAGCTTTTCTGCATTCAAACATTTTTCAAATTAAAACCATAATAGATTTTGAGTTGATTCCAACTCTCAAAAATCACATTTAACCATACCTTTCAGAATATATAAAAATATATAGGTTTACTTACAGAAATAATGTTCAAGTAATAAAAGAATGCTACATAAGCATTTCTAGTCACTTTATTTAATTAAAATAAAAAGGTAAAACCTTATTAAATTGTGACACCACTTTAAATCACATTCCCATGAACTAAAATATGTGGTGATGACCTGTGTCAACATGATCCCATGTTTGGTTTGGATAATATTAAATCTTAAGTAGTTTTTCAATGAGTAGAAATTACTTTTCTAAAAATAAAAGGAATTAAACCAAGCTTTAATCTTGTAATGTTAGTGATGATGCTAGATCATCTATAGGACCCTTTTGTGTGATGATTGCAAGTAGTTAAGTATTGTTTGGTGATTTTGTACATCGTATTTATTTATAGACGCTAGTACCGACCAAGGATACGAAGAGGAAGGAGGATTCTACAAAGAAGAAGCCGAGGAGAACTTCAACCACTGCCCTGCACAAGGCAAGCCTAATACTACCAGTTGAATGTGCAAGCTAACACTTGCAATTTAGCAAGCTTATACTGATATTATGCAAGCCAATACTTGCAAGCCTTACTAATCAAGTTGACCTATGCAAGCTACTACTTGCTTGCTACCATGCCACTATATGCCTTAAAGCATATATGATCATAACCACTTGATAAACCAATCCTAGTTTTATTTGCAAGTTTATTACTTTATTTCTTTATCAAAGCTCTTACTTAGAGTTTACTGGAATAAATGGTAGATACTAGAAGGATACTTGAAGGTTGCATAAAGAGCATAAAATTTGGCCTAAGCTAGATAATCTTGATGTCATCCTAAGGCATGAGATTGAACTTAGTTAAAACTCCACTGGTTTACCACCCCTCATTAGTGTTTACCCCCACTTGTAGATGCTAGTGCTAAGCATAAAACTTGATCAACTTTAGATGGGAATACTTGGTGGAAAAATGGTTATGAAAACCTTGGAATGATGGATCATTCTATTGAAATGTTTTGGACATGTGTTTCCGAACACTTGATGATTTTGGTGATGAAAATGATGAGGCATGAGCCTCAGCCCTTTATAAAACCGATGGTTGTCTGGATGCGATACCATTCCAATTTTATCGTACAACCACAATACCCGAAGATTGGGTAGGGCTTGACTGGAAACTTATATACCTCAGTATTAGTTCCATCACGGCCAAGATCTGAGTTGAGGCTCCCTTGTGAAGATTGTCCACCTGTGCAGTACCCAAGATGACAGTTGGTGATGGTTGGGAGGCCAAACTCACAGGAGAGGTGCTTATACTAGGACGTGTAATTGAAAGGTTAGGATTGATTATCCGCATACTGAGTATGGTGAATTCGGGATTTGTTCCTGACGGATGTATCGAATGTTGTGGTGAAAGTGTACAATCTCTGCAGAGTGTCAAACTATTCGAATAGCCGCGTCCGCGGTTATGGACAGTTGGAGTGGCCATACTGTTCCCCCATCAGATGTTCTCAAAAGACTTGTGAAATGAATTGAGACTTTGACTTGACCACAATAGGGTTGTGATATGAGATACAAGTTCCCACTTAGGTGTTATAAACTTCAATTAGCTCTCTTGCTTCTGAACTTAGTAGAGATAAATCTGGCTTTTGCAAAACAACCCTAGAGCCTAGTGTCCTATTTCCAAAAACCCCGTTTACTTGTTAGTATTAGTTTGCGAGTACTTAAAGAGTACTCATGGCTTTGTCCCTGGCTATTCCCATGGCTAGACTATGAAGAGGAGTACCTGGAGGATGGACCCCAAGAAGGTTACGACAACTAGGATCATCTCCCATCGTCAGCATTGCCTGTGAACCCGAAGATGGAGCTTCGCCTATGCTACCGTTATTATTACGTATTCTGCTGCTTGAAGTTGTATTAAGAACTAGATCATGAGATCCTTATTTGTGTAAAACCTTATGTATTTTTTGTAATGGATGATGTACTGTGGTATCCAATTCTGTTATGTCTCGCAAAAATGGTAATCTTGGGATTGCGATGTATGGCATAACAGGCATCTGGGATTAAAAATCCGGGTGTTGACACCATCGTTTCAGAATAATTTGCCGGCTCATCACTGTCTAACAGTAACACATCACGAACATTTCGTAATATCGCCGATCTTCGTAGTACAGGTGCTTCTGCCGGCTCAGCTACCATGACCAGCTCAACCTCCAAGGTTTTTGCCGACTTGCTACTAGCCGGTTCCTCTCGAATTTCTTCGAGTTGCACCGTGCTCCCACTTACTCCCCGACTAAGAAACTCTTTCTCAAGGAAGACACCGTTCTGAGCGATAAACACTTTGCCCTCTTCTCGGTTTTAGAAGTAGTAACCCAAGGTTTCCCTCGGATACCCCATGAAAATACACTTATCCGACTTGGCCGTAAGCTTGTCCGACTGAAGTCACTTGACAAATGCTTCACAACCCCAAATTTTAAGAAAAGACAAACTCGGTTTTTTGCCTATTCACATCTCATGCGGTGTCTTCTCTACTGACTTTGATGGTACTCTGTTTAGTGTGAACGCCGTTGTTTCTAGACAATAACCCCAAAATGATAAAGGCAGATCTGTCCGACTCATCATTGATCGTACCATTGTTGGGAATATGCCCTAGAGGCAATCATGTATGATGAGATTTCCCATTGTATTCATAAAGATATAAAGTTGTCCTTGTATAAACATCTGATGTGTATCATTGAATATATGATTCGGTTGTGGAACTATGCATTCATGTTGTTTGTACTAAATGTCCTTGGTCATTGAGGTTGTGCTGGACACACAACTTAGACCAATGTGAAAGTCGGCTTGATGACTCGGTTCCACTTGTCATGGGCATGGTGATGTCATGGGCATGTGAAAGTCGGAATGGCATCACCATGCCCATGACAAGTGGAACCGAGTCATCAAGCCGACTTTCACATTGGTCTAAGTTGTGTGTCTAGCACAACCTCAATGACCAAGGACATTTAGTACAAACAACATGAATGCATAGTTCCACAACCGAATCACATATTCAATGATACACATCAGATGTTTATACAAGGACAACTTTATATCTTTAGGAATACAATGGGAAATCTCATCATACATGATTGCCTCTATGGCATATTCCCAACAATGGTACGGTCAATGATGAGTCGGACATATCTGCCTTTGTCATTTTGGGGCTATTGTCTAGAAACAGTGGCGTTCAAACTAAACAAAGTACCATCAAAGTCGGTAGAGAAGACACCGCATGAGATGTAGATAGGTAAAAAGTCGAGCTTGTCTTTTCTTAAGATTTGGGGCTGTGAAGCATTTGTCAAGCGACTTCAGTCGGACAAGCTTACGGCCAAGTCGGTAAGTGTATTTTCATGGGGTATCCAAGGGAAACATTGGGTTACTACTTCTACAACCGAGAAGAGGGCAAAGTGTTTGTTGCTCGGAATAGTGTCTTCCTAGAGAGAGAATTTCTCAGTTGGGGAGTAAGTGAGAGCACGGTGCATCTTGAAGAAATTTGAGAGGAACCGGCTACTAGAGAGTCAGAAAAAACCTTGGAGGTTGAGCCGGTCGTGGTAGCTAAGCTGGCAGTAGCACCTGTACTACGAAGATCAGCAAGATTACGAAGTGTTCGTGATGTATTATTGTTAGACGGTGATGAGCCTAAAAATTATTAAGAAGTGATTGGGGGATCTGATTCTGAGTCATGGCTTGGACCCATGAGATCTGAGTTAGAGTCCATGGATGAAAATCAAGTTTGGAACTTGGTTGATCTGCCAGACGGTGCAAGACCTGTCGAGTGCAAATGGGTCTTTAAGAAGAAAACTGACATGGATGGAAATGTTTCTCTATATAAAGCACGTCTTGTTGCGAAGGGGTTCTGACAAGTTCAATGAGTTGATTACGACGAGACTTTCTCGCCCGTAGCGATGCTTAAATCAGTTTGGATCATGTTAGCTATAGCAGCCTATTTCAACTATGAGATATGGCAGATGGATGTCAAAACGACTTTCCTTAACGGAAAATTAACTGAGGACGTGTATATGATACAACCCGAGGGTTTTGTTGATCCGGCTAATGCTGACAAGGTTTGGAAACTCCAGAAATCCATTTATGGGTTGAAGCAAGCATCTCGGAGTAGGAACATTCGTTTTGATGAGGTGGTCAAATCGTTTGGATTCATCAAGAGTGATCATGATTCTTGTTTATACAAGAAGTTTAGTGGGAGCAAAGTAAACTTTCTAATCTTATATGTGGATGACATATTACTGACTGGAAATGATGTCCAAATGTTATAAGATACCAAGGAATCATTGGAAAGGAGTTTCTCAATGAAAGACTTGGATGAGGCAACATATATTCTTAGAATCCGGATCTATAGAGATAGATCAAGATGGCTCATTGGATTGAGTCAGAGTACATATTTGGACAAAGTGTTGAAAAAGTTCAACATGGAATCGTCTAAGGAGTTCTTACCGATGTCCCATGGTGTAAAACTTAGCAAGACTCAGTGTCCTTCGATGACTGATGAGCGAGGTCGGATGAGTGCGATTTTGTATGCTTCTACAGTCGGATCCATCATGTATGCCATGATTTGTACTAGGCCGGATGTTTCCTATGCTCTAAGTGGTGTGAGCAGATACTAGGCTAATCTGGAGAAATCCACTGGACAACGGCTAAAAATATCCTAAAGTACTTGAGAAGTACTAAGGATATGTTTTAGGTTTATGGAGGTGAAGATGAACTCAGTGTAAAGGGTTACACGGATGCGAGTTATCTTACTGACTCTAATAATTCTCGTTCACAATCCGGCTATGTGTTTGTGATAAACGGAGGGGCTGTGAGCTGGAAGAGTTCCAAGTAAGATACTATGTCTGCATCTACAACAAAGGCTGTGTATATTGCCGCCTTGGAGGCAGCAAAGGAAGTTGTTTGGATGATGAATTTCCTCATGGATCTTGGTGTGTTTTAGGGCTCGTCCAATCCGCTAGACGTGTATTGTGACAACAATGGTGCTATTACACAAGCAAAGGAACCTAGACAACACCAGAAGAATGATACCTCGTAAATGTATCTATAATTTTTGATGCTTCATGCTTGTTTTGTATCGACTTTCTTATGTTTTGTCTACACTTTGAGGTATTTTTATACATTTTATGGAACTAACCTATTGACAAGATGCCGCAGTGCCAGATGCCTGTTTTCTTCTGTTTTTGGTTTTAGAAAAGTTAGTAAAGAAATATTCTCAGAATTCGACGAAACGAAGCCCGAAGTTCTTACTTTTCTGACACGAGAAGGAGTCCAAAGGAGAGACGGAGGAGGGCCAGGAGGTAGCCACACCCCCTGGTGGCACGCCCCTGGCCGCGCCGGGGTGTGGTGTGGTCCCCTATTCCACCTCCTGACCTTGCGCTTCCGCCTATATAAAGCCTCCGAAGCAAAAACCCTGATGAATCGGCCTCCATCCACAAAAAGTTCCACAGTGCCGCCGCCACCAAAGAGGAGATTCGGGGGACAGAAGTCTCTATTTCGGCACCCTGTCGGGACAGGGAATTTCCCCCGAAGCCATCTCCATCGATCTCCACCACCATCTCCATCATCGTTGCTGACTCCCATGATGAGGAGGGAGTAGTTCTCCCTCGAGGCTAAGGGCTCTACCGGTAGCTATTTGTTCATCTCTCTCTATGCGTGATCTTATTGTGGTCATGAGCTTTGTAATCAAGTAGATCTACTCTGCTACTCCAGTGCTTTAATTATTGTAATCTTTGCTTATCCCCACATGTGTGAAGTTGACAGTGTGCACACCGTGTGGCACTTAGGCTAAAGATTACAGAAATACTTATCATGAGTTATATTTTGAGTTGGATGTCTCTATGAAATTCTGGTGTTTATTGGAACCATCTAGCGCTCAAGGTGACATTGTGGGGTTACCTAGATGGGGAATGCGAACTTTAAGGAGAGCTTTTGTAGCCCTACCATGGATTGGAGTTGTGCAACCGGAGAGTAGTTCAGAGTAGCATAATGAAGAGAAGATATTTATATGAGAGTGTCCACTAGTGAAAGTATGATCCCTAGGCCTTTTTTCTAAGCATTGAAACACCATTTACAACTAGACCTGTTACATGTTTGCTTGCTGCCATCTTTATTTCAGATTGTAATCACCACATATAATCATCCATATTACTTGTATTTCACTATCTCTTCGCCGAACTAGTGCACCTATACACCTGACAAGTGTATTGGGTGTGTTGGGGACACAAGAGACTTCTTGTATCTCGATTGCAGGGTTGCTTGAGAGGGATACCTTTGACCACTTCCTCCCTGAGTTCGATAAACCTTGGGTGATCCACTTAAGGGAAACTTGCTGCTATTCTACAAACCTCTGCACTTGGAGGCCCAACACTGTCTACAATAATAGAAGCGTGCGTAGACATCAAGCTCTTTTCTGGCACCATTTCCGGGGAGGTAAGGTAAAAGGTACTCACATCTTTTGGCTACTAAGCTATCTTCTAGTGTTGTTGCTGGTGTGTGAGTGCTCGAAGTTATTTCGTTTAGATTCTGTAATTATATCTTTTTGTTTCTTGTTTTTATTTTCACTAGTTAGGCTTAATGGAAAACAACAAAAAAATTAGATATCTTTTTAGTATCTTTCCTAAGTTAGAACATAAATGGTCTGGAGAGAAAATTAAATAACCTATGTAACTTTCTTTGCATGCTAATAGCAATGTTATTAGTATGAATTTTTTGAACTCCATTGTTACTAATGCTATGGAAACGTCTAAGCTTGGGGAAGCTAGTTTTTATGAAAAAGATCTTTTTAGTTCCCCAGCTCCAGGGAAGAAAATTTGCTCTGATGATACTTTATATCCCATATGTGGTAATTCTAATGATGCTTGTGATATCTTAACGCCACATACTGAAAGTTCCCCTTTTAAAATACCTATGGAAATTGTTGAATGTGTTATGAATAACTACTATTTTGGAGATGGAACTGTCCATCCTGGTGATCATTTACTCTTTATACATGAATTATGCGAGTTGTTCAAGTGTGCAGGTATTTCAATGGACCAAGTTAAGAGGAAGATATTCTCTTTATCACTTAGGGACAAAGCAAGGGATTGGTATAAGTCACTAGATGATCCTAATCATTTGGAATGGACGGAACTTGAATCTCTCTTTTACTCTAAATTTTATCCTCCTCATGAAATCCATGAAGATAGGAATTATATTTATAATTTTGATCCTCATGAGGGAGAAAGTATTGACCAAGCTTGGGGGATATTGAAGTCACTAATGCCCAAATGTCCCATTCATGAGCTCCTTAGTAATATTGTTATTAATAATTTTTATGCAAGGCTTTCAGGACATTACAAGGACTATCTAGATACCTATTTAGAGGGATCCTTCACAAGTAAGGAGGTCAAAGCTAAGTGGTATCTTCTTGAAACAATTCAAAGAAATACCGAAGATTGGGATAACGACAAAGGTAAAGAACTAGGTATAAACTATGAGTATGATTGCATTAAGTCTTTTGCTGAAACTGGTGGTTTTCAAGAACTTAGTGCTAAATATGGTCTTGATCCTCAAATTCTTGTTGATTGTTGTAGAGCCTTTGATTCTCATATTAATGCTCCTAAAGAAAAATGGGACATGTATCATGAACCTTTTAAAGACACTTGCATGAAAAATGAAATTGTTATTAATGATTGCAATAAACATGCTCAAACTTCTGAAAGTACTATTTCTTATAAGCATGTTATTTTTTGTGGAATACATAGACCTTGTTAAAAGAATCAAATCGAAGAAGAATATTGTATCACCCATAGGAATGAAAAAACTAGAACGTGGTATAAGGCTCTAAATGATCTTGGTAAAAAAGTCTGTGCCCTCTATCCTTTTATTTGTGAACTCTGCTATGAAGTGGGTCATTTCAATTTTCAATGCTCAGGCCATAATAATGACCTTTCTAAACTAATGAGTACTGCAAGTTTGTATTGTGATAACATGATCACTTTTAATCAACATGATGAACTTACATTATTTTTGGGGTGCGGAGAGTTATCAAGAAAAACGTCTTTGGTAGAGATGAGTGCTTTTTATATGAATAGTGTACTGCATGGTTGTCATACTTATTGTGCTGATAATTTCCACGCAAATACTTACATACAAAATCTTATAAAAGATGATATTTTACCAATATATGATAGGACTAATATGTGTTTTGTTCTTATTAATAAAAAGGAGGAATCCTCCAAAGTTTCTTCTATTGTCTCTAACAATAAACCATGGTATGTGGAGAAGCTTCCTTTCAAGCCTCTCCCTCCTAAAGAGTGGAAGAAGAAGAAGAGTAGTAAAAGGAGAGAGGAAACAGTATCTTCCCCTAAGCATGTTGCTCCTGTCATAGTTTTTGCTGATGAGTCTGAACTAGATGATGTTCCTATGCCTGTTACCTATAGTAGTGATCATGATTGGGAAAAGCACACTACTTTTGATATTGAAAATCTCTTTGGTGCCAATTCTAAAAATGATGATATTAATAATTGTTGTACTATTAGTACTATCCATGTTCTTTCCAATGATGATATGTTTACAAATGAACACGCTTTGGAAGATAGCTATTCTATTGCTTATGATGATTACAATGATAAGTATGATATTTTTAGTCCACCTAATATTGAGGAGAAAATTAATTATGATTACAATATGCCTCTATATTTGATGATTATGGTGATTAGAATAATAATGATAGCTATTTTGTTGAATTTTCTCCCACTATAATTAATAAGAACGACTATGCTTATGTGGAGATTAATAATTATTATATGCATGTGGATCATGATAAGAATGTTTTATGTGATAGTTATATTGTTAATTTTATCCATGTTTCTACTGAAAGTTATTATGAGAAAAGGAAACATGGTTTTATGCATCTCAACAATATTAAGTTTCCCCTCTTTATGTTGAAAATCTTGAAGTTGCACTTGTTTTGCTTTCCTATGCTTGTTGCTTTGTGCTTTCATGACTTGTTTATTTACAAGATTATTTTTCATAGAAAGTGGGTTAGACTTAAATTTGTTTTATATTTGCTTCTTGATGCTCTCTTTTACTTCAATTCATATTTATTATGTGAGCATCTTCTCCAACTATCATGCCTAACTTAAAGGCGTTAAAGAAAAGTACTAATTGGGAGATAACACAAATTTCAGTAGTTTTTTATTTTGTTAAGTCTTGAAAGTTATTCCCTGTGTAATAACCTCTCCTTATCCTTTTTGTGTGGTTTTTTTTGCCAAGAATAACCTGTAATGAGAGGGAAGTAAGATTTGGGAAATTTGTTGTCCCGAAACAGATTTTTGTGCTTCACTGTAAAAATTCGTGAAAAATCCCTGTATGTCGGATTGAGCTGTAATTTGCGGAGCATATGCCCTAGGTTATTATCTAACTTTATCTAGTTTAACACTTTACTTCTTGCACCTAATAAACTTGAACTATTGTGTCATCTATGTTGTATATGCTTCCACTTATAAGTTGGGAATTAGCAGAACCATGCTGTCATGGGGAACGCTTTCAACACCTATACATATTACCCAGTTGATATCATGATCTTTTGTTTACGGATGTCGGCGGTGTGAAATAAAAGGGTATCTTGTAAGTCAATGGAGTATTATATATGTGTTAGAGAAACGCCTGGGAAGCTAGCCTAAGCCATGCCTAATCATGGTGGAAACTTGCAGCATAACCATAGTGAGCAATCTATGAAGCATCTTCAGAAAAAATATAGAAAAAAAGAAAAAAAAGGAGAGCACCATACTCATGGTAAATAAGAAGATTTCTGAGATGCTCATTGTTTGTTGCCTTGTCATTTTGATATGGGATAGCTCCTGTGTCATGGGGCAAAGGGTACCACGTTGGCGGTTCTCTTTGATACACATATACTTACAAGAACTTGCTTGTGACTAAAGTTGAGTAGCATGAGGAACGACCCTCATACTCAAGGGACATGAGATTGCCAACTTATGATTTGTCAAGCATATACTTCATATTTGTTTCACTTTAACCTTAATCACTTCAAGATGCTTATGATAGGGGCAATGATAGCTGAAAACTAATAAGTACCATAATTTTTGGAAGCTCTTTATGAAACTTGAAATCCCTGCTTCCCTCTGTGAAGGTCCTTTATCTTTACTTTTATGTTGAGTCTCCATCTTAAATCTTTATGCACCAATTAAGAGAGCATAGTTGTCATTCTTAGTTCAATGTGCATTGTCCCAAAACTAATTGATTGATTCATAATGTTGATATTGCTTGTTCTTGAACTATTTGTATCTAGTCACCCTTATGAACCTTGAAGGTGTCCTATGTAGTTATGTTTTGCTACTCCATGAGGGACAAACTGAATACCACACATGCTATGTTGTCTATATGTGAAACAAACAAATGTCTTTCAATGCATTATTATTCATGATCGTTGTTTGTACCTTTTCATGTTACAACATAGTTTCTATGTCCTATTGTTAGAGCTACATCTTTCATGCTCATGCTTAGAGTACTTTGATCCCAGTTATCAATGCTTTACAAATAGTTTGATCAAGATTTTGATGGTACATGTCACCTCAAAAATTATTCTTTTTATCTCTTACCTACTCGAGGACGAGCAGGAGTTAAGCTTGAGGATGCTTGATACGTCGTAAACGTATCTATAATTTTTTATGCCCCATGCTTGTTTTGTATCGACTTTCTTATGTTTTGTCTACACTTTGAGGTATTTTTATACATTTTTTGGAACTAACCTATTGACAAGATGCCGAAGTGCTAGTTGCCTGTTTTCTGCTGTTTTTGGTTTCAGAAAATTTAGTAAATAAATATTCTCGGAATTGGACAAAACGATGCCCAAAGTTCTTACTTTTCCTGACATGAGATAGAGTCCAAAGGAGAGACGGAGAAGGGCCAGGAGGCAGCCACACCCCTGGTGGCATGCCCCCCTGGCCACGCTGGGGTGTGGTGTGGGCCCCTGTTCCACCTCCTGACCTTGACCTTTCGCCTATATAAAGCCTCCGAAGCGAAAACCCTAGATGAATTGGCCTCCATCCACAAAAAGTTCCGCAACGCCGCCGCCACCAAAGAGGAGATTCGGGGGACAGAAGTCTCTATTCCGGCACCCTGCCGAGACGGGGAATTGCCCCCGGAACCATCACCATCGATATCCACCACCATATCCATCACCGTTGCTAACTCCCATGATGAGGAGGGAGTAGTTCTCCCTCGGGGCTAAGGGCTCTACCGATAGCTATGTGTTCATCTCTCTCTATGCGTGATCTTATTGTGGTAATGATCTTTGTAATAAAGTAGATCTACTCTGCTACTCCAGTGCTTTAATTATTGTAATTTCTGCTTATACCCACGTGTGTGAAATTGACAGTGTGCACACCATGTGGCACTTAGGCTAAAGATTACACAAATACTTATCATGAGTTATATTTTGAGTTGGATGTCTCTATGAAATTGTGATGTTTGTTGGAACCATCTACGCTCAAGGTGACAGTGTGGGGTTACCTAGATGGGGAATGCGAACTTTAAGGAGAGCTTTTGTAGCCCTACCATGGATTGGAGTTGTCCAACCGGAGAGTAGTTCAGAGTAGCATAATGAAGATAAGATATTTATATGAGAGTGTCCAGTAGTGAAAGTATGATTCCTAGGCCTTGTTTCTAAGCATTGAAACACCGTTTACAACTAGACCTGTTACATGTTTGCTTGCTGCCATCTTTATTTCAGATTGTAATCACCACATATAATCATCCATATTACTTGTATTTCACTATCTCTTCGCCGAACTAGTGAACCTATACACCTGACAAGTGTATTGGGTGTGTTGGGGACACAAGAGACTTCTTGTATCTCGATTGCAGGGTTGCTTGAGAGGGATACCTTTGACCACTTCCTCCGTGAGTTCGATAAACCTTGGGTGATCCATTTAAGGGAAACTTGTTGCTGTTCTACAAACCTCTGCACTTGGAGGCCCAACACTGTCTACAAGAATAGAAGCGTGCGTAGACATCAAAGAACAATTACATACTCATGCGGTACCACCTGATTCGACAGTTCGTGGATCAGGGTGATATCAAGTTATGCAAGGTACACACGGATGCAAATATTGCGGATCCGTTGACAAAGCCATTACCACAGCCGAAGCATGAGGCGCACCTAAGAGCTATGGGCATTAGATGCCTAGACATGTGATGTCGGAAGATTGACTCTAGTGCAAGTGGGAGACTGTTGGGAATATGCACTAGAGGCAATCATGTATGATGATATTTCCCATTGTATTCATAAAGATATTAAGTTGTCCTTGTATAATCATCAGATGTGTATCATTGAATATGTGATTCAGTTGTGGAACTATACATTCATTTTGTTTGTACTAAATATCCTTGGTCATTAAGGTTGTGTTGGACACACAACTTAGACCAATGTAAAAGTCGGCTGATGACTCGGTTCCACTTGTCATGGGCATGGAGATGCTATTCTGACTTACATAGATTCGTCTAAAGAGTTTAGCAAGTTGGATTGACACATATTAAGGTACAACGAACAAGTTGTCATTTGTATATATCTCAATCAATGTAATCCTTAGACCTGATATTGTTGCACAGTCCGAGTTGAGGATCATCGACTTAGGTTCTACCAAACGCTGATCCGTAACTGGGCAGTTATAAAGTTAGAGTTCGGGTCGATTGAGAATCAAGCTGCGTGATGTGAATAACCAAGATGGGATTTTGCCCCTCCAATTGGAGAGATATTCTCTAGGGCCTCTCGGATGATATGATTCGGAAAGCATGTCCATGCATGACTCGGTTAAGTGTTAATTGAGGCGATCGACTAAGAGTTAGTCAGATGAATCACTTATCTTGGATCAAGAAGAGAGTCGGACTATTTAAGGGATTGCAAATATCTGCCTATAATCTAACAAGGTATATCGTGAGGCGAAAGGGACTCGGACGCAAGTCGTATTGGAAAGGCAAGTCATCATGACTCTTTGGTACTTGGGAGTCGACACGTTCTGCTAGGAGCCGCTACCGACTGATCGATTGAGATTCGGACTCCAATTGTGTCCAAGTTACCATGAGCCTGTGGGGTCACACACTTAAGAGCGGGAGCAAGTTCGGATTGGATCTGAACCGGAAATATGGTTGGGTTGGACCCGAACTGGATATGAATTGAGACAATGAGTCGAACTCACAGTGACTAATATTATATGGGCTTTGGTGAATGGGACATAAGTGAGTGGAGCCCACGTTCACTCCCTATATATAGTGGAGCACAGAAATCTAGAAGGGTTGATCGGTTACGTCATTCAATGCGTTGGAAAACCTAACTCCAAAGTAGTCCTTCCGCCGTAACGAACCTAGCAGTTCACCGTCGACGCTCCTCCTTGTACTTGTCGATACCAGCAGCGGTGTTGTACGATCAGCACCAGGATGGTCGGATCAGATCGTGAGGACTGCATTGCATTCAACAGTCGTGCTTCATCAATTCCGCAACTGTGCGACTAGTGGTAATCCTCGTGGCCTTCTACCTCAGCTGGTTCTTGGGATCACCACGTTAGAGGAAAAAGTTTTGTTTTATCTATACGTGGCCCAACAAATTTATCCCCAGTATAGCCTAGATTAGACAGATTACAATCCACTAGAACATCTCTAAAATTCTGCATGTATTGGGTTGGTCTCGGATTGCCTCCCTCTTTTTCAAAAAGGTATAAGATTTCATTGAGATCTCCAATAATCAGACAGGACATTGTACTTTGTGAATGTAGCTCTCTAATTGTCCCATGTTTTGTGTTTGTCCCTCCACCTTGGCTCCCCATACATGCATGTCAGACGCCAAATATTCTTCACACCTTGGCCAACTGTAACATCAATATAATTATCTGTTTTAAACCAAAGATCATTTGACACTTCCTTCTTCCAAAATAAGATCAACCCACTTCTCCCATTTCACTTAACCACAATTTTGTGGTACATCTGTAAGCGCCTCGGGAGGCACTCAGCTGGCCACTCCTCTAGATGAGTTTCTGACAAAAAAGAACATCCGCTCCCCATCGCTTCTGTAGGTCCAGAAAGCACAGTAACTGATGGCGCACACACCGACAGTTTTCACTTAAGAGTTTCATTGTTCCCGACGGTCCCCCTCGAAAGGGGCCGTCGATCGATTGTTTGTTGCAGCTACAACGTCTTCTTATCCATCCTAAACTCTCAATTTGTTTTTATTTTTTATTTTCTGCGGGGAGTCATCAACATCAGTTGGTTTCCCCCGCTCGAACTGATCAACAATGACAGCCACTAAGACTTTTCCCATTGCAAGGGGATCAGTAGTCGTTCCATCAGTCAATTGACCCTGTCCTCGAGCCACATCACCTACAAGTATCTTTCGAGCAAGAGTATTATGTAGATAGTATCCCTCATACTCCATCATAGTTGCATTGTTTGATGCTTGAACCACATCATCTCTAAAAAAACTTGGTGTACCTCTGCCACGGCCCCAATTTCCAGTAGCAATATCTAAATCCTCATTTTCTTCAGAATTGGTGTCACCAGGGGTACGAACACGGCCACGGCCTCTGCCCCCAAAGCCACCACAATTACCATCACCTCTGTCTTCCCCATTCATAGGAGCTGGTTTAAACTTCACCAACAAATCATCATTCCATTCACACTTTTCCGGTTCATGGATTCCGTCTCCACATTCATTTACGACATGTTCGATCAGGCCACAAAAGAAACAGAAATCTGGGAACCTTTCATGTTGAACTGGATACTTTATATGCTCACACAAATTAATTGGAATGAAGCGGACCAGTGGTTTGCTCAAAACAAGGTGAACCCTAGCTCGCAAATATTTGGATGGATTTATTCTCCCTTCGGTAACAATTATAGTAAACAGTGGATCACCCACCTTCTTGGCCACCTTCTCGGCAAGACCCTTGTTCTTCATAAACCCATCATATAAACCCATCATGTATACCTTGAACTCTCGTCCATACCGGAAGTTTGTCTAATTTGTAATCATGGATATTTGAAAATCCATCATATTCCTGAAGAACAATAGCAGCTCCACGAAATAACCACGTCTCCACGAAATAACCACGTGCCTTCATCCATGACTCTATTCCAATCTCCCAAGCATTGAAATTGAACAAGGAACAAATTTGTCCGCATAGCTTTAAACGTAACATCCTATGCAGATGCCCAAGCATTGCGCATATGTTTGAAGAGAGCAACATGGCTAAAATTCTTGGTAGTATGTACATTAAACAACGCTAACCATCAAACCTCCCCGATCAGATCTTCCAATTAAGTCAAGATCAGTCTCTTCTTTCCCACATAGTTTTAGCCCTTCAAACTGATCTTCTAGATCGCATCCATGCGAAGATGTTTTCGGACCACTTCCCTTCTCCTTCCTCCGCCGCCGTCGCCATGGTCGTCACCGACCGGTCGCTCTGGTCTTCCATGCAGCCGGACTACGGCCCAGCTCTGTCTCACTCTATCTCCTCCTCGCAATGACATCACCAAGCTCTCAACGATGCACGTCGATCGGACGTAAATCAGTGGACTCCAGCGGGGGCGCCACCGGAGGAAAAGTGTAACCCTAGAAAAGACTAGGGGGGACGAGAACCGGCGAGCAGATCGTTGTCCTCAAGGCCGGGTAACTCACGGTCACTTCGTGGCAGATTTGCCATAAAAAATCATGTGCACAACGTCTCCTCGTTCTACGCAACGGAATTAAAAATCGCATCAGGATACCCAGGTTTTGCAAGAGTACATGCACTATAGTACTATAGTTCTATGGAACATCGGCTATCTCTTGGATTTTCAAGGACATGGTCTAACTGCGCGTAGGGAAGCGAATCCAATGCACACCGACCATTGGATTATTCCCTACCATACTTGATGAACGGCAAATGATAGTTTCGCATTGCAAATCAATGCCTGCAATAGCTCGAGACGTGTTTAGGCGGAAACTGTGGAGAGGCCGGTACATCCAAATTTAAAACTGCTACATTAGTAGACTATGAGCTGAAATCCCAAAAACATGAGCTGAAATCCCCAAAGTTCTGAAGAAACTGAATCTTATTATTTTGCATACACGACTATCATTTGCAATTTTGCACAATGCTCATGATGCTGAGTTGGACACAATTATTATTGTTCTTGTTTGTTGTTCGCTTTGTTCTTTTTGTCATTTTTTAGCATGCTACCTAACAATATATACTCCCTCCGTTTAGAAATATAAGATGGTTTAGGTTTGTGAAAGAGACATATCTAGACATCTTTTAGTGTATAGGTTCAAATTAATCTAGACACTAAAAGGTGTCTAGATACATCTCATTCACAAACCTAAAACATCTTATATTTTCAAACGGAGGGAGTAGAAACAAACAAAGATATTCTCGGGACAAGTTGCAAGATACTACACAATTGCTCATGTGGTACCGTGTCGTGAGCTGGCCACCTACAAAGCACAAAACAAAGGCTAGCAAAGGTCACGACTTACACTTAAAAAATCGTATATAGTTCTAATCCACCGTACGCCGGAATAACAAGTCCGAGAAATAACCTTGTTAATTCGGTGGCCGTTGCAACGTCTAGCTCACATGCATGGGCCCTCCATCCAGAAAAATAGTCTAATCTCGCCCTAAGTAGAAGTGACTAATGATGCTGCGTTGATGGTCACCAGTATCCTACCACCTTGGCGACGTTGCTTTGCAGTTTCTTTTATTTCTTTTTTGATGATGAATAGGGATACGGTTAGATGATTCCTCTATGGCTCTATCTCTTTCTCTCCTTCTCAAACATTGAAACACACAACCCTCAAACATTGAAACACACAACCTCCCTCTCACTTTGTCTCTCCCAAAGGGAGATCACATCTTTTCATTTAAACGCATTTCTCTTTGATTTGCGACCCCCTTTATCTTTATGCTAGACGGAACATGTATTTTATGTAATCTTTTTGGCTGATCATCATTAATTCACCAGGTTCTTTCACTTAATCAGATACATGTGTGTGTAGTCTCTTTGGTTGGCCATTTTCTTATGTACAAATTGATTGTGATCATGGTATTTACTGCAAACGAAATTATCAATGTAGGACTTGAATTTGGTTTTTAATTTTTTCTTTTGCGATAGAGGAGTTGATGAGTTTTATGGAGGTTGCAGCTGGCTTTCAGGATATTTATGTTATATGGGCCCTGGATGGTGCTTTCAACAAGCTATATTTTTTATTAAGTGACTCCTAATCAATTTAGTGCATAAAATATAATATTATAGGTTATTTGCACATTCAAATAGAAATATTGCAATGTGGGAGTTCTGGCTTTTGTTATCTAAAAGAAGTTTGGGTATGCTTTGGTTTTGGCACCACACATGCATGTTGTTAAGCCACATATATATGTACAAGAGTTGTATAGGTCCATGAACTTGCGCAATTCAGCAAGATATATATAAGTCTTGCGAGATAGTGTTCCTACCACTTCCTCAAATTATTTTTTCCAACAACCCGAAGTAATAGCTAGAAGATGCTTTTCATAAGTGTCGGTTGGTGTCCCGGTTGTTGGAAACTCTCTATCGCAACGTGAAATGGGGATCGACCCATAATTGGTAGACGAGCATCGGTTTATCTATACTACTTAATCTTCCGTAAAATACAAAGAGGCAATGGCACCCAAGAGAGAAAGCAATACATACACAAGGGTTTGGCATGAATTTTGTAGATTTTTTGTTAATGATGATTCATTGTTCATAAATAGAACCCCGAAGATGAATAATGATGATTCCGATGCCTTTAAACTTTTAATTTGTGGGGCGCCCTGGCAAACGAGAGCTATCCAACTGAAAAAAGCAATTCAAAAGAATGCAAACATATATGAGGACAAGACACCACTGGTATTAATATACGAAATCCCCCCATAAACAGATCATTCGGTTATGGAGTTGCACGATTAGCATAGATTTGATGCTTGATGAGACGTCACTGTGAGAAAGAAAATGAAAGATCCATCGCACAAAAAAGTGTAAGAAGAAACGTTGTTATCAGCACGAACTTATCTTAGTCCAACGATCAGGCATACACACCCTTGTCGGTGCTGTTTTACAGTTTTTTTTGTGCACCACCCTATATACTCAGGCTACGTATAACTGTCAACGGTTTATCTAACATCCGGCATGAATGTGTCATGAGGCAGGCTCGTGAAAGTGATCGTGATCGATCGAGTCGTGTGCCGTCGAATCTTGGATGGATGCTTCTGCGAGTGTGATCGATCCATCGGGTGGTCGACGGCACGTCGCTAGCTCCCAGGTCATGCGTACACCTACCACAGTCCAATCTGTAATAAACAAACTCATCACTCGTATAAACTGCTAAATGCAAGTCGGTATCTTACAAAACGCACCCTCCAGAGAACTTCAGTTGGCACTTCAAAGCAAAGGGAAAAAAGTTAGGTCACCCTTTTAAGTACCGATGGTGTTTGGTTCGACGCGCCACGCCCACTCAGTGCCAGGCGTCGCTAACCGATCCTAAATAGTTAGAGAGTAAAATGGCTCTCTAAAATTTATAGAGAAGTAAAAACACTTTTCTAAAGAAAAGCGGTTTCTAACCGATCCCTAAAACTTAGAGAAGTAAAATCTGATCGCAGCAAAATTCAATCAAATTCAACCGAATTTTGCACGACTCCAACCGAATTTGAGAAGGACTAGTTATATTCACTACATATGTACATAGTACAATCAAAAGTCGGACAAATTTCACTTGAATTCGATCAAATTTCACTTTAAAACCAACCTAATCCTCCTCCTAATCAAAGGATGAGGAATCGTTGTTGAGCTCAATGACCGTCGCCACCGTCAACAGTCCTGCGTTCTCCTCCTTCTTTATCCTCGCCGGCGTCGACGACCTCCTTCCTCGCCGTGTTCGCCATCTTCTTCGTCGTGGCGTATTCCTCGAGCTGGCGCCGCTCCTCCTCAATGAGCTCCGGGTTGGCCTGCGCGAGCCGCTCCACCATCTCCACACCATGGCGCTCCGCGTCGAGACACTCGCGGGCATCCATGTCTTCCCGCCGCTCGCGGTCGGAGACGAAGCGAAGCGTCGGTCGACTAGCTCTAGGTCCGACACCGGGGAGCATCCTAGCGGGAAGTTTAGCTTGCCGTAGTTGGAATTGTGGAGCTCGACGTTCTTCACGTCGTACGCCAAGGCCGCCTGGTTCGATGACTGGAATCTCCCAATCCACACCTTCTAGTCCGTGAATTCTACAACCCACATGCCTGATGCATGTAAAATGCATACATGAATTTTATAGTTTGTTAACATGTTTACCCACATATTTTCTTCATATATAATGTCATATCCATGTTTTGTATTGATTTTTAGTGATTTACCAATGATCACCTTTATTTTGGCTATAACCCGGCAGGACGGAAAAATCATGTTTTCATTTTTTCTAATGTTTCAGGACCTATACGAAGTCAAATGGACTTGAACGTGTGGGAATGCCAATATTTATCCACGAGAAGCATCTGGAGCACACGAATCTTACCTAAAGGGACAAGAGGCCCAAGATAGCCGGAGTGGCGCGCCCAGCCCAGGTGGACGCGCCACCTACCCTCATTTGATCCTCGGCCGTCTGATCGCCTTAATTCTTTTGCCAACGGAGTTCTCTTGACCTAAAAAAAACCCTATATAAGAATTCCCCGGGGAGTCCTCGAGACAGAGCACACCAGAAATGAAAACACCACCAAACAGAGTCAGATCCAGCAAAGATTGGAGGGGGAAACTCCGCCAGAGCCATGATGACCTACAAGTATAGGGGATCGCAACAGTCTTCGCGGGTAGTATTACCTAATTTATTGATTCGAGACAAGAGGAGCCAAAGAATACTTGTAAGCCTTAACAACTGAGTTGTCAGTTCAGCTGCACCTGAAAATAGTTCTTGCTCACAGAAGTTTATCAGTAGCAACAATTTGGTAGCAGCAACAGCAACGGTGAAACAGTAGCAATAGTAACAGTAATGGTAACAGTAGGATTCGAGTGCGGTAGGCATAGGGATGGATGGACGGGCGTTGCATGGACGAGTCTAAACATGTAACTTCAAGACCTAGGACATTGCAGATAAATAATAACAAGCATCCAAGTACTAAACAATCCTAGGCATGTGCTCCAAATATAGTTATACGTGCTCGCAATAAGAACTTGCACAACATCTTCTGTCCAACCAGCCCGTGGTAGCAGGGCCTCTAGGGAACTACTAGCAATTAAGGTGCTCCTTTTAATAGAGCACCGGAGCAAAGCATTAACACTCCATGAACACATGTGATCCTCACACCACATCCATCCCCTCCGGTTGTCCCAGTTATTGTCACTTTGGGTCCTTTGGATCCGGACAATGATATGTGTACAAAACTTGCAGATAAGATCACAAACAATACTATCATAATGATTCAATAATAAGTTCAGATCTGAAATTATGGCAATCAGGCCCTAGTGAGAGGCATTAAGAACAACAAGTTGCAACAAAGTCAAATGACACTAATAGAGATACTAGGCACTATGCCCTAATAGATCTTATTCGATTACATGATAGAACTCATCCAATCCCTACCATCCCCAAGCCTATAGCGGGGGATTACTCACTCATGGATGAGGGAAACATCGGTGGTTGATGGAGATGCATTGGTGATGACGATGGCGATGATCCTCTCCAAATTCCCCGTCCCGGCAGGGTGCCAGAACGGAGTTTCTGGATCCAAATCTTGGTTTCTAGTGGCGGCGGCGGAGCGGAACTCTTTTTGGAAAACTATCGAACCCCCCTCGGTTTTTAGGTAGAAATGCAACTTATAGGCGCAGCGGGAGGCCGGGGAGGTGCCTAGGGAGGCTACACCCCCTCCAGGCGCGGGGTCAGGTGGGCCCGCGCCTACGGTGGGTCTGGGGCCCCCAGGCCTCCCCTCCGTCTCTTCTGGCTCCGTGGATCTTCTGGTGAAATATAATTTTTTGCATATTTTCCGGGATTTTTCCTGATAGTTCATTTTCTGCACAAAAACAAGACACCAAGGTAATTCTGCTGAAAACGGCGTCAGTCCGTGTTAGTTGTATCCAAATCACACGAGTTTAGAGAAGAAACAATAGCAAAGTGTTTGAGAAAGTAGATACGTTTTGGACGTATCAACTCCCCCCCCCCAAGCTTAGCTTATTGCTTGTCCTCAAGCAATTCAGTTGAAAACTGGGTGCGATAAAAGAGCTTTCACGAACACTTTGCTTCATATGATGTATATATTCTCAGCACAGGAGTAGATACTTAGACAATTCATAATAAGGAGTATGCAACTAAGTCTACTCAATAGTCATTGCAAGCTATGAAGAGAAACCAACTCAATAATAATAAGTAGCATGAAACATAAACATAAGCAACATTGCAATGCTCATAATAAGGTATGATAGAGTGGTATCTCGCTTGCCTTTGTTTGAGGAGCATAATATAAATGCCAAGGCACCTCTGAAGTTCACATGGAGACTGGAGATAAATATATCCGAGATACAAGCATCAAAGTCATGACATAGTTAACCAAGTTTTGGAACAAACACAAGAATAACAACTATGCTCTCAAGAAGGTGCTCATAGAATAAATAGTGACTCAACAAAGTTGTGAAAAAGGTTTTGTGAAGGTTTGAAAGGATTCCCAATGCTGAAAGGAAGGTACTCATTAGCTTTGAGCTCGCATTGCCCCTATCATAGGCATCTTCATGTGGTTAAGGTGAAAGTGAGGTCTACTCTGAATCATATGCTTGACAGACCATAGACTGGAAATCCCAAGTCCCTTGAGTACAAGGGTCGCTCCGCATGCTACTCAACTTTGGTCACCTGAAAGTTCTTGTCATTGTAAATACATGCATATCATCGAGAACCGTCAACGGGGTACCCCTTGCACATGGTACAGGAGCTTTCCCATAACCAAAATGACAAGGCAGGCAAACAATGAGCATCTCAGCAATCTTTTTATTTACCATATGCATAGCTTTAATTGAGGATGCTTCATAGATGCTCATTATGGTGATGCTGCAACTTTCCACCATGATTAAGCATGGCTTAGGCTAGCGGCCCAGGCATTTCTCTAACACAATGTATAAACTCCATGAACTCACAACCTCCCCTTTTATTTCACATCATCGACATCCGTAAATAAAAGAGCAAATAATCAACTAGATGAGATATCCAACAGGTGTTGAAAGCGTTCCCCGTGACAGCACGGTTCTACTGACTCCCAGCATATAGTTAGCAAGCATATAACTTTCATGGACTAGTCACAATGGTTCAGAATTATTAAGTGCAAGGAATAAAGTGTGCCATCAAGTTCGTGAGAGCTTTACTAACTAACTTTCTCAAAATAGACAAACATTTTATTTTGGAAGAAAACATGGCATATATAAAATATGCACTGAAGTAGCAAATGATGCTATTAGGTAGGTATGGTGGACAAAGGTGGCAATATTGGTTTTGGGGAGTTGGAAGCACGGGTAGAGCACATACTCAGTGCAAGTGAAGGCTAGCAATAGAGAGGGAGCGACAAACGAGAGAGCAATAGCTGTCATAATCATGCTTGCAACAAAACAGGACTAACTATAGCATGCAAGTGATACAAGAACTCTGAGGCAAAATAAATCATCGAGGTTTATTGACTATTGATTAGTCATATGCATGCGTGAGCATGTGCCAAGTCGATTCACATGAACAGTCAGAGGAGGATACCACAATGTCATACCAAAGTATGAATAAAACAATGCAAGCAAACATTCATATGACATGCTACAAACTATTAGCAAGCTGGAGCTAATCATAGACAAGCAAGAACTACTAAGCATCCATAATGACATACACCTTACACAAACAGGCTAAGCATGCTCACAATGATGAGTATATGTACAAAAATGAAACAAATAGAGTTCGTTACCAGCCTCTTACCACACCTCGAGTTGTCTTAATCTTCATTATTCCCCTTCACTTGTGTCACTTGAATAATTAACATGAAACCAAAATCCACTGAGGACGACTGAACCCTGCAAAGAACTCACAAAACCAAAGAAGAACAACAAATATTTTTGGTGTTTTGGATTTTTTAGAAACAAGCAAACAAAGAAAAACCAAACAAAAACAAAGCAAAATATTTTTGATTTTTTCTTTTAAGGCAAACCAAAGCAAAGAAACAAACCAAGAGAAACAACGAAAATATTTTTGGTATTTTTGTTTTTTGAGAAAAAAGCAACAAAAACCAAAAAGAAAGCGAACAATGGATATACAAAGAACCGACCGAACATGATATATATATGAGTGTGTGATGTCGGTATACCTCCCCCCAAGCTTAGGCTTTTGACCTAAGTGGGGATCAATCCCATGGTTCCCAAGTAGATGCACCTCCGTAGTATGTCGAGGAAGCTCCCTCGTCCTGGTACGAGCTCGAGGCCTCCCCTGTGTAATACGCAGAGGGATCGTATGATGGTGCTTCCTCCTGATAGTGCCCATGGAAGTTAAGAGAACGCAGGTTGTCGTCCATCTCCGCCTTCGAGCGTGACCAAGGTCCCTGAGAAATACTGAACAAAGTGGTTTGGGGTAGAGGGATCTCTCTCTCTCTCTTCCCCGTCAGTAAACAACATTCTATAAACCAAGTTCTCAAGAGTAGAGGTAGTGGTGACAAAGTGGTGCGCCTTCATGGCAGCAAGATCAAGCCTCTGAGGAGCCAAAACTGTATCATGTGGATCAACAGCAATGTCCAAGGCAGCAGCAATACGAGTAGTAATAATTCCCCCATAAATGGGTCCCTCAGCAGCTAAGCGACGAGCAATGAGGGAACCAAGATTATACGTATCCTCATTGTTGAGTGCAGCAGCTAAGAAGGCCAATTGATAGTTGGAAATATTACTAGTGTTCTCCCTACCAAGAACACTGGTGGCAAGATAGTAGGCAAAATACCTGATGGCTAGAAGTTGAATGTTCTTTATCTTCCCTCGCTGAGCTCTACAGTCATCATCATTGGTTATTCCTCGGTAGAGCTCTAACAAATCAGTGGGTAGAGCTTGAATCTTCTTTGATGACCCATTTGTACCAAGTCCCAGGGCCTTGCAAAATTTCTTCAAAGTCATAGAATGAGCCCTGCCATAAATTTTGAAAGACACAGAAGGCTTGAACATACAATTAGTAAAGGAGAAACTCTCCACAAATGTTTTAGTAACCAAAGCATATTGTGCACTCTCATCCTGCATATAACTTGTTAGTCCATCCCTTTGCACCAAAGTCATAAAATCATTAGAATCCCAGCAGCCTCCAAGAAAGTTTGGCAAGGAAAGGTGGAGGGGTGCGCATCCCCTTCATCTCCCTCATCACCAAATCGCGGAGTGATGAGATCCTCATTGTATGAGGGTATAGTACTGGTAGATGACCTTGGAAGCCTTTCCCTTCTAGGTGCATCACTCTCAAATATCTCACCAAATGTGTGGTGGTCCATGACTTCACTTTTTCTGAAATTTTAAACAACCATCAAACCAAGTGATTTCTAAGTTGATAGATGATGAGCAACTACTATAGGAACTTGCTAGAGGACTACACATGCATCAAAAAAAGTTAATAAGCAAAGAACAAGCATGCAAGCTCAACCAACCTATCACCTATAGCAGCAAAATACTCAAGATACAATCTACCAATCACAAATCTAATTGGACAAGTGGAGGAGGCACATACCAAGGAGCAAACCCTCCAAAAAATCAGCACTTGAGATGGGCAGAACAAGGAGATCGAAAAAAGCGAGCAAGAACAGCAAGAACTCGAGCTTGAGCAAGTTTTCTGGTGTTTTTTGGGAGAGAGGGAGAAAGAAGATGGCTTTGAGGAGGCAGCCTGGAGGGGCCCAGGTGGGCCAGACCCCCCTAGGCGCCGCCACTTGGTAGGCCACGCCTACCAGGGGTGTGGTGGCCTAGGGTGGCCCCCTGGGTCACCTCGGGTGCCACTCTGCCCCTTTTTCAAGGAAAAAATTTATTTTGAATTTTTTGGGATTTTTCGGGAAACTTTATTTTTGGCCAATTTTCAGGGTATGAAAATTGATTTTCTCGCAGAAACAGTTTTTTCAGAAGAAGCAAAAGCAAACCAAAAGCCAAACTAAAAGAGCTCTAAGAAACTCAAACAAGCAAACAACTAGCAACACTAAAGCTAAAGCAAAGGCTAGGAAGGAGAAAAGCAAAAGAAAGCAAGTATAACCATAGTGGAAACATTATTTTGTTCATTAAAATCCTTTTGTTAACAAGGTTGATCAAGTCTTGTTACCAAAACAATCTTATATGAAGAAAAACTTTGCATTCCACAAGGTGATTATGTTACCTCATACTTTATAGCAATGGTCCCAATCATAATAGTTTTAAAATTTTCTTGTGGAATGGGACAATATATTTATCCAACCTTGATGCTCTCAATATTTTCAATGGAATTCAGGCAATAGCTCTTAACAACCTTCTTGGGGAAATAGACAGTGTGATCTTTGTCATTAATATTGAATGTTACTTTTCCTTAATTGCAATTGATGACAGCACCTGCAGTATTAAGAAAAGGTCTCCCAAGTATAATAGACATATTATCATCTTCAGGCATTTCAAGCACAACAAAATCAGTTAAAACCATGCAATTATGAGCAACTTGAACAGGAACATCCTCACATATACCAACAAGAATAGTAGTTGACTTATCAGCCATTTGCAAAGAAATATCAGTTGGTATCAAATTTTCTAGCTGGAGTCTCTTATAGAGAGAAAAAGGCATACACTAACTCCAGCTCCCAAATCACATAAAGCAGTTCTAACATAATTATTCTTAATAGATCAAGGAATAGTTGGTATACCTGGATCACCAAGTTTCTTTGGAACCTTACCATTGAAGGAATAATTAGCAAGTAGAGTAGAAATATCCTCATTAGGAATCTTCCTTTTATTAGAGACAATATCCTTCATATACTTTGAATAAGGAGGCAATTTAATAGCATCAGTCAAAGGAATTTGCAAAAATAAACGTTTCATCCACTCACAAAATTTGTTGTAGTGTTCCTCCTCCTTTGACTTGTGTTTATTACCTTGAAAAGGCATAGGTTTCTGCACCCAAGGTTCTCTCTCTTTACCATGTTTATTAGCAATAAAATATTCCTTTATGTACCTAGTGTTCTTAGTGTGCTTCTAAGGTTCTTCCTCACCTTCCTCCTTATCAGGAGACTCATTTTCATCATTACCACTCTCAGTTTTAGCATCAGAGACAGATATACTATTAGGATCTACAGCAGGTTCAAGTGGTTCCTCAACTATCTTATGTTTCTTTTCTTTCTCTTACGAGGACTATCACTATCTTCACCTTGTTGGGAATCCTGCTCTGTTCTTTTAGGGTGTCCTTCAGGATATAAAGGATCTAGAGTAGCCATACCACTCCTAGTTCTAATTCCATAAGCATGTTTATCTCCTGAAGCATTAACTAGCATATCCTTTTGTACCTTAGCAAGTTGATCAAGTTGAGTTTGAACCATTTGAAAGTGTTTACAAAGCATTTTAATATCATTAGAAGTTCTTTCCACAATATCTTTCAACTCATGGATAGCTCTAGAGTTTTCCAATAAATGATTCTGAACTTGTTTATTAAAATACCCTTGTTTAACAATAAAAGTGTCAAGTTCCTCTAAACATTGATCAGGAGGCTTACCATAAGGAATATCACCTTCATCAAAGTGTTGGAGAGAGTGTACCTCAATAGTAGATGAGTGGGGAATTGGCTTACATAATTCTTCTATAGGAGGTAGATTCTGCACATCTTCAGCTCTAATACCTTTCTCCTTTAGACACTTCTTAGCTTCCTTCATCACTTCATCATTTAATGCAATAACTCCCCTCTTCTTTGTTGGTGGTGCTGGAACTGGTTCAGGAACAACTGGTTCAAGAATAATAGGCTCAGGTGCATTCAGCTCAGTTGAAGTCCAATCATCATAATTCTTGCTTATCTTGGTCATTAATTCTTCAGCATCTGTAGGAGTCCTTTTTCCTGAAAACACAATCAGTAAAGCTATCTAGGTAGGTCGTAGAATCATCAGTTAGTCCATTATAATAAATATCAAGAAGCTCATTCTTAGGGAATGGACATCCAGGATGTGCATGAATCAAGGCACGGAACCTTGTCCATGACTCAAACAATTTCTCTTCTTCTCCCTATTTAAAATCAAAAAGTCTCTGCAAAACAGCATGTCTAGCACTGGGAGGAAAATATTTCTGGAAGAAAGAAGCAATCAAGCAATCAAGGATATCAATGGAACCAGGAGGTAATCTACTAAACCAAGCCCTAGTTTATCCTTTTAGTGAAAAAGGGAAGATCTTAGCAACAAAGTACTTTCGCATCTTAAAATCATCAGAGAACAAAGCACTCATAGTAGAAAGCTCATTCATATGAGCCACAACAATCTAATTTTCAGTCCCACAAAAAGGTTCTTTCTCAACAATATCCAAGTAGGACAAATCAAGAGAGAAATCATAGTCTTCATCTTTAATATCTAGGAGAGGTGGCAAACTTAGGATCAGAGGACAGTTTAGGCATAGTAGTAAGTCTAGCAAGTTGACTCTTAATAGCACTAGTACCATGTGTGTTTCGGCACTCTTCAACAAAATCATCAGTGAACTCAATGTAACCATCATTAATATCATAACTCTCACTAGCCTCAGGTGAGCTAACAGGTGTAATAGTGTCTTCACTATGAGTTTCGGTATTTCCTAGACTAGCCATAGTAGCATCTAGAAAACGACCTAATGAACCACTCGCATCAAGCATAGTAGAAGTAACATCATGAGCATCAAAAGTAGTTTCAGACTCAGAAGTAGTAGCAGTGTGTGTAACATGAGTATGTGGTGGTGGTGTGACAAGCTAACTTATAACAGACGGTGAATCAAGAGCAGCAGAGGTGTTTAGGACTGTACCTCTTCTTGTAGTATATGGTAAAATAGGGAACTTTCCATCACGAGACTTCCCCATGATGAGAGGAGTAACACTGAACAATAATAGATCTAATTAAACATACAAATAAAGCTATGCTCCCCAGCAACGGCGCCAGAAAATAGTCTTGATGACTCACAAGTATAGGGGATCGCAACAGTCTTCACGGGTAGTATTACCCAATTTATTGATTCGACACAAGGGGAGCCAAAGAATACTTGCAAGCCTTAACAAATGAGTTGTCAGTTAAGCTGCATCTGGAAATAGTTCTTGCTCACAGAAGTTTATCAGTAGCAACAGTTTGGTAGCAGCAACAGCAAAGCAACAGCAATAGCAACAGTGAAACAGTAGCAATAGTAACAGTAAAGGTAACAGTAGGATTCGAGTGCGGTAGGCATAGGGATGGATGGACGGGCGTTGCATGGACGAGTCTAAACATGTAAATTCAAGATCTAGGGCATTTCAGATAAATAATAACAAGCATCCAAGTACTAAACAATCCTAGGCATGTGCTCCAAATATAGTCATACGTGAATGAGAACTTGCACAACATCTTCTTTCCAGCCAGCGCGTGGCAGTGGGGCCTCTAGGGAACTACTGGCAATTAAGGTGCTCCTTTTAATAGAGCACCGGAGCAAAGCATTAACACTCTGTGAACACATGTGATCCTCACACCACATCCATCCCCTCCGGCTGTCCCAATTATTTTCACTTTGGGGCCTTTGGATCCGGACAATGATATGTGTACACAACTTGCAGATAAGATCACATGATCTCATGGTCAAAGGAATTAGGTTACTATGTATCAAAAAGCTTATAGCAAGTGAACTATTTGAATGACTTAGTCTTATGCTACGCTTAACTATAGGAGTATGTCCATCACATCATTCTCCTAATGATAAGACCTTATTGATAATAACATCTCAATGTTCATGATCAGGAAACCATGATCATATATTAACCAACAAGCTAGTTTAACAAGAGGCTTTACTAGGGACTCTTTTATGTTTACAAACCACACAAGTATTAATGTTTCCGGTTAATACAATTATAGCATGTATGAAAACATTTATCATAAGTATGAAGATATGATAATAACCACTTTATTATTGCCTCTTGGGCATATCTCCAACAGTCTCCCACTTGCACTAGAGACAATAATCTAGTTTCAAAACTTTGTGTATTCAACACCTATGGATTTCTGGTGTTGTATTTACACGATTGCTAGTGGTCAACCGATCTTCGGGTCCAACACCTATGTCTTAACTTTGGAACTCATCCAAATCCATTATGGAACTTACTTTCTATTATATTGTGCCACCCTTAGTTTAGATTGAGATAAACTTAATTTGTACTTTGTGACAAAACTAGTATCAATGTTGTACTTTTACAATAAACTAACCATCTATTTGTCACCTCTACAAAAATAATATATTCTTAGTTCTTCCAAAAGATCATAAGAATATCTTTACTATCGTCCAATGATCATCTTATGAATCATTCTAGTATATGCTCACAACATTTAGAGTATAGGACATATCCGGACGTGTACATATCACAGTATGATTAAAATTCTCTTTGTGATTTTATTCATCAAGTATCAATCAATACTTTAATATTTGTTTCACTTACCAAGTGTCGATACACTTGAATTTCGATTGAATCCTTTCTGTGTGGCAAGAACCTTTCTTGTTATTTCCATATTGAACTCATTCAATATATCATCTATGTACATTTGGCACAACCATATTAGCGTCTCAATCTATCTATATAGATATTGATGCCAAATATTTGGGTTTTGCTTAAATCTTTCATCGAGATGAAATTCTTAACATGTGTTAATAAAAGATACATCATTCCAACCAACAATATGTTTTCCACATAATGTATTAGAAATATGTCTTAGCGCTCCCACTTAATTTCTTGCAAATGCAAGCATCATCTCTGATGAAATTAAACTCTTTAACAATTTCATCACGGTGAAGATTCCAACTCCTCGATGCTTATTTCAACCATTGAAGTTTGCATAAACCTTTTAGCATCCTTTGAATTAACAAAACCCTATGGACCGTGTTATGCACACGTCCTAGGTAACAATTCTATTAGAAGAACCCGTTTTGTTTATTCAACTACCACATAACAAAATTATATGTAGTGGTTGCTACATTAATCCGTGTAGACTAAATATCGCTATGAAAGATCAAATCTTGTCATAGTAACCTTTGAACATTGTTGTGAACTCTTTCCCAACATGTCGACTATTTCATAGATGTCAAACATCCATGTCTATTTCTTTATAGATCCAAACACGACTATAAGGTCTTACACCTTTTCAGAGGGTCTTTCAAGTTCAAAACTTGATTTCTTGTGTATGGAACTATCACGGATTTTATGGCTTCAAGCCATTTGACGGAGTTAGGGCCCATCATTACTTCTTTGCATACAGTTGGTTCATTATTGTCAAACAACAATGTTTTACTTTCAAATCCTAGTATTTGATTGTTTACCCAACCTACTTGGTTCAATATGAACTTAGACCTCCGTGACCACAACCTTTGAGGCACATGATCCATGAGCATTGTTGGTGCCTCCGGAACACTTTTCGGCGCTGCGCAACTTTGCACATATAGCTAAGGTTCGTTTAACCTTATCAAAGTTCTATTGTCCTCCCACTTAACTTTTCATGAAAAATTCCTTCACAAAGAAACTTGACGTTCTAAGCGACAAACATTTTTATCTTTGGTATTATGGAGGAATACTCAATGGTTATTCGAAATAACATACAAAGACATGTTTATCCGAATTTGGTTGTAAACATCTCACTTATGCATAGCATACCAATGTTTAAGAAAGGACGACTTGGGTTTTATCCCAAACCATAACTTTATATGGTGTCATTTCAACGGATCATGATGGATCTCTTTTTAGTGGAAAAGCGGTAGTCTCTAAATCTTTTAATATTTAAAATATAATGGCAGTTTTATGAATTACACCTTTGATCTTACCATGTCAAACAAGGTTTCATTTCATATCTCGATTATTCCATACTCATATGGTGTTTCGGGAAACACAAATCCACGAAATGATTCCTCAAATCTTAGGTGTTATGCTAAACTTGTAACTCAAATATCTTCCTTTATTATCATATCATAAATTCTTTATTTTCTTGTTACATTGATTTTGCACTTCATCTTGAAAGTCTTTGAACTTTTCAAATGTTTCACACTTCATCCTTATTAAATAAATATTCATATATTCACTCAAATTTTCGGAGAAAGCATATGAAGTTGAAATCCATCGCTCTTGACTACACATAATGGACTTCATACAACAATATGTATAACCTTCAATAAGCTAGTCATCCGTTCCCTTTGGCCAATGAACGGAGTTTTAATTATCTCTAGGAAAGTTTCACAAGCGTCATTTGATCAAAAATTAAAAGACCCAAAATTCCATCAAGCATGGGGTTTCTTCGTGTTTTCTTTCCACTATAATTTAAACGGCGATGTCACTTCTTAAGTGATCTTTCAATCAATTGTCTTTCGACATTTTTAGCATTAATTTTATGGATGTGATTTATCCAACGAGATTTGTAAATCATCCACATTTTATGGATTACGGCAATTATTTGAATAACCCTTTTGTTCTCATAATACTTGATAAAACAAATCTTGAAGGCAAGCTTTGATATCAACGAGCAACACAATAACCCTTTATTTGTTCTCGATGAACATCATCACGTATTATTTTGCTAGTTACTTAGGCCATTGTAGTCCATGAATTGTGTTGTTTCGTATGACGATTCACACCAACAAATTTAGTATCCAATACTTAAGAACCACAATGTTTAACAAGCAAAGAATATAGCCATAACATGTATATCCTCTATATACCTAAGCTGAACAATTCTAGTCTTTTATTTTCTGCCATATATTTCTGAGATTCTCTTTCTGTATTTCCTTTTCTGTTTGAAAAGAATATATCAACATCAATAGTGAAGTCATACTCATGACACAGACCAAAGCGTGTATAGTTAAAAACCAATGTCTCTGGACTTGCACTCTGAAGTAGATCACCATCATCAAATGTTTGGTGTTCTTTCAAATTCCATTTTCTTTAGTAATATTGTAGTGTAGTAAACATTTTACCTACATCAAATATTCATCCTTATCATGGAACTATCCATGATCAAGCTACTTTAGCTTATAATGGTGAATTGCGAGTATAATGTTGCTCTCCAAAACCTTTTGGAGGATTAGGACGACTAGCGTCTCCAACCTTTTGAAAATTCCCATCAAATATGAGAACATAAACTTTTCCATATTATACTCTATCATGTTATAATCAAAACATTGTTTCAGATATCGCAATATCTTCCACATATGATGTTCCTAGATAACCTTGATATTAAAACAATCTTTTGAATATCAAGAACATGGAGATAAACATGATACTTATATACTAACACTGGAATTGTTACTCTTGATTTAATACCAATTATTAAACTTCACAGAGTAACCGGAACTTACTGAAAGTTTGCAATAGGACTTTTAAACTTTAGATTAACACTTCAAAACAATATGATACCAGTTCGTAAAGTAACTAACCAGAATTCTATAGTTCTATTATCTCAATTATAACTAAGCGCAAGGTGGTAAATAGATGCCAATGACTACAACAACTGTGCAAATTCACTTTGATTTAATTTATGATTAATAGTGTTCAACTTTTAATCATATTGTTGTTGAACTCCCACTCAAAACAATATCCCTCACATTGTTTTAGTGATTACATGAACCAAATCCACTATACCAAGTCCGATCATCACGTGACATGATGTAGTTTCAAATGTAGGGGTTCGTAGCATGGAAAACAAAAATTTTCTATCGCATACAAACAAACAAGCCAAGATCTATCTACTAGATTGTAGCAACGAGTCGATGGAATAACTCACCCTCGAAGATTCCAAAGTGTTTAACGAGAGCAGATTCTCGTGGGTGATGTAGTCGTACTCTTTCCGATCTCAAGATCGCGTAGACGATCCTTCCGGCGCCGCGTTCCCGCAGCGCTCCCGCAGTCGGTCACACGTTCGGTACTCGACGAAGACCTTCCTCTCCCTTGTTCCAGCAGGCAGCGGAGGTTGTAGCACTCTCCTCGCGATTCCGGCAGCACAACGGCGTGGTACCGGAGGTAGAGGGGAAATCCCGCAGGGCTTCGCCTTAAGCCGGTGCGAGTATGGTGGAGCTTATGAGAGAGGCTATTAGTGGTCTAGTAATTAGACACACCAATTAGAGGGCTCTAAACCAATTAGAAGGCTCTAAACCGAATAGCTCTAAACCGGGGTCTAGATCTAGGGTTTAGTTTAGAGGATAGGAAACTTGTGTTGTCTAGGAGGGGAGCCCTGCCCCTCCTTATATAGGTGGGAGGGGTGGGCGCGCCAGGGGAGGGAGGGAGTCCCTCCCCAACTCGGCCTTGGGCTGGGCGCCGGCCTGGAGGAGTCCAACTCCTCCTCCAGGTTGGTTCCAACTCCTCTTGCTTGTTTCCCACAGTTTCTTGTTTTTGGCAGTTTGACTTTCAAACTGGACATTTGACTTTTCTGTTTTAGGATTCAATTTAATCCTATATTTGGGACAGCAAGAACACTTAGTACATGATGCAATCATTCCAATATGTAATGACACATTCATGTACCCCTTCCCCCCCGGAGTGCCGGACAATCCGGAACCTTCTAGAATATCCCCGATGAAAACACCGGAATCATTCCCGAACTCCGAAACGGGACTTTCCTTATATGAATCTTATTCTCCGGACCATTCCGGATCACCTCGTGATATCCCGGATCCCATCCGAGACTCCGAACAACATTCGGTCTCTTTCTCATAATACCATAACTACTCAAACAACGTCGAATCCTTAAGTGTGTCTCCCTACGGTTCGTGAATTATGCAGACATGATCGAGACACTTCTCCGAACAATAACCAATAGAGGAATCTGGAAATTCATATGGCTCCCACATATTTCTACGATTACTTTGCGATCGAATGAACCACTTACATACGATACCAATTTCCCTTTGTCTCACGATATGTTACTTATCCGAGGTTATGATCGTCGGTATCTCTGCATACCTAGTTCATCCTCGTTACCGATAAGTACTCTTTTCTCGTTCCCGTGATATGTGATCCCTTGTGACCATGTCACATGCTTGCAAGCTAATTGGATGACATTCCACCGAGAGGGCCCAGAGTATATCTATCCGTCATGTGGATGGACAAATCCCACTCTTGATCCATGTGTTTCAACCAATACTTTCCGAACACTCAATGCCACCTTTATAGCCACCCTGTTACGGTGTGGTGTTTGATGACATCAAAGCATCCATCCAGTAAAGGTGATATGCATGATCTCATGGTCAAAGGAATTAGGTTACTATGTATCAGAAAGCATATAGCAATTGAACTATTGAAATGACTTGATCTTTATGCTACGCTTGTCTATAGGAGTATGTCCACCATATCATTCTCCTAACGATATGATCTTGTTGTTGATAACATCTCAATGTTCATGACAAAGAAACCACATCATCAATCAACCAACAAGCTAGTGAAGTATAGAGGCTATACTAGGGACTTCAAATTAAGTTTACAAATCACACAAGTATTAATGGTTTCCTTGTTAATACTATTATAGCATGAATGCAAACATTTATCATAAACACAAAGATATATAATAATAACTATATTTATTATTGCCTCTAGGGCATATCTCCAACAGTCTCCCACTTGCACTAGAGTCATCTAATCTAGATTACATGGTAATATACCGAACACCCATGGCAGTTTGGTGTTGGTCATGTTTTGCCCTCGGGAGAGGTTTAGTCAACGGATCCGCCACATTCAGATCTGTGTGTACTTTGCAAATCTTTATATCCCCATCCTAGATATGTTCTTGAATAGCGTGAAAACGCAGCTTGATATGCTTCAGCTTCTTGTGTGACCTTGGTTCTTGCGCATTGGCTATGGCGCCCATGTTATCACAGTAGATAGACATTGGGTCCAGCGCACTAGGAACCACACCCAGCTCTGTAATGAACTCTTTCATCCATATCGCTTCTTGTGAAGCCTCCGAAGCAGCCATGTATTCCGATTCAGTTGAAGATCTCGCCACAACGCTTTGCTTTGCACTCCTCCAGCTAACTGCTGCACCATTCAAAATAAATACGTATCCAGATTGTGATTTAGAATCATCTGGATCGGTGTTCCAACTAGCATCGGTGTAACCATTAACAACGAGCTGTTCATCACCTTCATAAGAAAGAACCATATCCTTAGTTCTTCTCAAGTACTTAAGGATGTTTTTGACCGCTGTCCAATGATCCACTCCTGGATCACTTTGATATCTGCTAGTTAAACTAACAGCATATGCGATGTCGGGTCTAGTACATAGCATGGCATACATTAGAGATCCTATGGCTGAGGCATAGGGAGTCTTACTCATCCTTTCTCTATCTTCTGCCGATGTCGGACTTTGAGTTTTACTCAAGGTCGTATTGGGCAACATGGGCAAGAACCCTTTCTTGCTATCTTCCATTCCAAACCTCTTTAGAACTTTGTCCAAATATGTACTTTGTGACAATGATATTTGGCGTTTCGATCTATCTCTATAAATCTTTATGCCTAATATGTAAGCTGCTTCGCCAAGATCCTTCATTGAAAAACTATTATTCAAATACTCTTTGACACTATTAAGAAGGTCTACATCATTCCCAATCAACAATATGTCATCCACATACAGTATTAAGAATGCTACAGAGCTCCCACTCACTTTCTTGTAAATACAAGCTTCTCCATAAGTTTGTATAAAACCAATACTTTTGATTACCTTATCAAAACGTTGATTCCAACTTCGGGATGCTTGCTTCAATCCATAGATGGACCGTTGAAGCTTGCATACCTTGTTAGCATCTTTAGGATCGACAAAACCTTTGGGTTGTATCATATACAACTCTTCATCAATGTCTCCATTGAGGAATGCTGTTTTGACATCCATCTGCCATATCTCATAATCATAATATGCAGCGATTGCTAACATTATCCTCACAGACTTTAGCTTCGCTACCGGTGAGAAAGTCTCATCGTAGTCAACTCCTTGAATTTGTCGAAACCCTTTTGCGACAAGTCGAGCTTTATAGACAGTAACATTACCATCAGCATCTGTTTTCTTCTTGAAAATCCATTTGTTCTCGACAGCCTTCCGGCCATCCGGTAAGTCCACCAAAGTCCATACTTGGTTTTCGTACATGGATCCAATCTCGGATTTCATGGCTTCTTGCCATTTATTGGAATCTGGGCTCATCATCGCTTCCTCATATGTCTCGGGGTCATCGGTGTTGTCCACCAACATGACATTCATAACGGAATCATACCAATCTGGAGTGGTACGAGTTCTCGTTGACCTCCGAGGCTCTGTAGCAACTTCAACCGAAGTTTCATGATCACCATCATTAGCTTCCTCTCTTATTGGTGCAGGCACCACAGGAACTTCTTCTGGTGCTGCGCTACTCGCAATTTCGAGAGAAGGTTCGACAACCTCGTCGAGTTCTACTTTCCTTCCAGTCACTTCTTTCGAGAGAAATTCCTTCTCTAGAAAGGATCCATTCTTGGCAACAAAGATTTTGCCTTCGGATCTATGATAGAAGGTATACCCAATAGTTTCCTTCGGGTATCCTATGAAGACGCATTTTTCCGCTTTGGGTTCAAGCTTGTCCGGCTGTAACTTCTTTACATAGGCTTCGCATCCCCAAACTTTAAGGAACGACAATTTAGGTTTCTTCCCAAACCATAATTCATATGGTGTCGTTTCAACGGATTTAGACGGTGCCCTATTTAAAGTGAATGCGGCTGTTTCTAATGCATAACCCCAAAATGATAGCGGTAAATCTGTAAGTGACATCATAGAACGAACCATATCTAAGAGAGTTCGATTACGACGTTCAGACACACCATTATGCTGTGGTGTTCCCGGCGGTGTCAATTGTGAAAGTATTCCGCACTTCTTTAAATGCTCGCCAAACTTGTAACTTAGATATTCACCTCCACGATCAGAACGTAGAAATTTAATCTTCTTGTTACGTTGATTCTCTACCTCACTTTGAAACTCCTTAAACTTCTCGAAAGTTTCGGACTTATGTTTCATGAAATAGATATACCCATATCTACTCAAGTCATCCGTGAAGGTAAGAACATAACGATAACCACTGCGCGATGCTACACTCATTGGACCACACACATCGGTATGTATGATTTCCAGTAAGTCCGTAGCTCGCTCCATTATACCAGAAAATGGAGTCTTAGTCATTTTACCCATCAGACATGCTTCGCATCTTTCAAGTGATTCAAAATCAAGTGATTCAAGAAGTCCATCGGAATGGAGTTTCTTCATACGTTTCACTCCAATGTGACCAAGACGACAGTGCCACATATAGGTCAAATTATCGCTTGATTTCAAACGTTTAGCCTCAATGTTATTAATATGTATATTTCTACTATCGAGATTCAATATGAATAGACCATCTATCAAAGGTGCATGTGCATAAAACACATTACTCATATAAATCGAACAACCATTATTCTCGGATTTAAACAAGTAACTGTCTCGCAATAAACAAGATCCTGATATAATGTTCATGCTTAATGCAGGCACCAAATAACAATTATTTAAGTATAAAACTAATCCCGATGGTAGATGAAGAGGTAGCGTGCCGACCGCGATCACATCAACCTTTGATCCGTTTCCTACGCGCATCGTCACCTCGTTCTTCACTAGCTTCCGTTTATTCTGCAGCTCCTGTTTCGAGTTACAAATATGAGCAACCGAACCAGTATCAAATACCCAGGCACTACTACGAGTACTAGTGAGATACACATCAATAACATGTATATCAGATATACCTTTCTTCTTGATGTTGCCGTTCTTCAAATCCGCCAAGTACCTTGGGCAATTCCGCTTCCAGTGACCTTCTCCCTTGCAGTAAAAGCACTCAGTTTCAGGTCTAGGTCCAGCCTTGGTCTTCTTCGTCGGCGTGGTAACTTTCTTACCACCCTTCTTGAAGTGTCCCTTTTGCTTAGACTTGCCTTTCTTGAATTTGGTGGTCTTATTGACCATCAACACTTGGTGCTCTTTCTTGATCTCCACTTCTGCAGATTTTAACATAGCAAATAGTTCTGGCAACTCTTTGTTCATGTTCTGCATGTTGTAGTTCATCACAAAGTTCTTGTAACTTGGTGGTAGTGATTGGAGGATGCGGTAAACTCCCAAAGTATTAGGAATCACTATACCCAAACTTTGAAGTTTATTTGCGTGCCCAGACATCTTAAGCACATGCTCACTGACGGAGCTACCCTCTTCCATCTTGCAGTTAAAGAACTTTTCAGAAGCTTCATAACTTTCAATTGCCGCATGAGTCTCAAAGATTAATTTGAGATCCTCGACAATATCATATGGATCTGACTCTTCAAACCTTTTCTGAAGCTCCGATTCTAAACCATACAAGATAGCACACTGAACTATGGAGTACTGATTCTTCCGAGCGAGGTAAACATTCTTTACTTCATCGGTAGCATCAGCTGCAGGTGGGTCACCTAGCGGTGCATCCAGCACATAGGTCAAATTACCAGCTGTGAGGACAATCCTCAAATTGCGGAACCAATCCGCGAAGTTGCTTCCATTGTTTTTCAACTTTTCTTTCTCTAGGAACGCATTAAAATTGATGGTAGGGGCTGCCATTGATCTACAACATATTTGCAATAGTTTAGACTAAGTTTATGACAAATTGAGTTCAAATTAATTAATGAAATTAAACTAGGTGAACTCCCACTCAAAACAACATCCCTCACATTGTTTTAGTGATCACACGAACCAAATCCACTACATCAACACCGATCATCACGAGAGCTGATATAGTTTTAATGGCGAACAATCATCATGTTCATCATATCTACTATATGATTCATGCTTTGCCTTTCGGCGATCCGTGTTCCTGAGGCCATGTCTGTACATGCTAGGCTTGTCAAGATCAAACCTTAGCTTCCGCATAAGCAAATCTGGCTTGCTTACGTTGTATTCACCCGCGGAATCAAAGACACCCGATCATCACGTGGTGCTTCGAAGCAGCAAGCTTTGGCAACGGTGCATACTAAGGGTGAACACTTTAGAACTTGAAATTTATGTGCATGAGGGATCATCTTATAATGCTACCGTCGTCTACTAAGCAATACAAGATGCATAAAGGATTAACATCACATGCAATTCATAATATGTGATATGATATGGCCTTTCTTCTTTGTGCTTCCGATCTCCATCTTCAAGCACGAACATGATCTCCATCATCACCGGCATAGCATCAAGGTCAATGACGCTTCTTCATGGTTGTCGTCCGCCAGCTTCAACTATTACAACTATTTTGAATAGACACGCAGGCCTTAACAGAAATTAAAGACAACCATATGGCTCCTGCCGGTTGCCAACTTACAATAAGGATCATTGCATACATCAAATATAATCACAATCATGGCCATATCACATCACTGCACACCCTTGCAAAACAAAGTTAGACGCTTCTACTTTCTTTGCATATTTTACGTGGTTTGGGGCTTTCCATAAGTGTCGTTCTAACTTACGAACAAGAACCACAACATTGATACTAGCATTGTTGATCACCCGTTGTAAATTGGATCTTTACTATGCTAGGAGAAACAGGCACCCGCAAAGCCACTTATGCAAAACGAGTTGCATGTCAAGTGTGGAGCAAGTCTCATGAACGATGTCATGTAAGGTTAGCCCGGGCCGCTTCATCCCAACATACCGCAAGATGCAAAGTACACAAAAAGCAATCTACAATAAAAGCATCAACGCCCACAATGACCATTGTGTTCTACTCGTGCAACAGATCTACATATAGACACGGCTCTGATACCACTGTAGGGGTTCGTAGCATGGAAAACAAAAATTTTCTATCGCATACAAACAAACAAGCCAAGATCTATCTACTAGATTGTAGCAACGAGTCGATGGAATAACTCACCCTCGAAGATTCCAAAGTGTTTAACGAGAGCAGATTCTCGTGGGTGATGTAGTCGTACTCTTTCCGATCTCAAGATCGCGTAGACGATCCTTCCGGCGCCGCGTTCCCGCAGCGCTCCCGCAGTCGGTCACACGTTCGGTACTCGACGAAGACCTTCCTCTCCCTTGTTCCAGCAGGCAGCGGAGGTTGTAGCACTCTCCTCGCGATTCCGGCAGCACAACGGCGTGGTACCGGAGGTAGAGGGGAAATCCCGCAGGGCTTCGCCTTAAGCCGGTGCGAGTATGGTGGAGCTTATGAGAGAGGCTATTAGTGGTCTAGTAATTAGACACACCAATTAGAGGGCTCTAAACCAATTAGAAGGCTCTAAACCGAATAGCTCTAAACCGGGGTCTAGATCTAGGGTTTAGTTTAGAGGATAGGAAACTTGTGTTGTCTAGGAGGGGAGCCCTGCCCCTCCTTATATAGGTGGGAGGGGTGGGCGCGCCAGGGGAGGGAGGGAGTCCCTCCCCAACTCGGCCTTGGGCTGGGCGCCGGCCTGGAGGAGTCCAACTCCTCCTCCAGGTTGGTTCCAACTCCTCTTGCTTGTTTCCCACAGTTTCTTGTTTTTGGCAGTTTGACTTTCAAACTGGACATTTGACTTTTCTGTTTTAGGATTCAATTTAATCCTATATTTGGGACAGCAAGAACACTTAGTACATGATGCAATCATTCCAATATGTAATGACACATTCATGTACCCCTTCCCCCCCGGAGTGCCGGACAATCCGGAACCTTCTAGAATATCCCCGATGAAAACACCGGAATCATTCCCGAACTCCGAAACGGGACTTTCCTTATATGAATCTTATTCTCCGGACCATTCCGGATCACCTCGTGATATCCCGGATCCCATCCGAGACTCCGAACAACATTCGGTCTCTTTCTCATAATACCATAACTACTCAAACAACGTCGAATCCTTAAGTGTGTCTCCCTACGGTTCGTGAATTATGCAGACATGATCGAGACACTTCTCCGAACAATAACCAATAGAGGAATCTGGAAATTCATATGGCTCCCACATATTTCTACGATTACTTTGCGATCGAATGAACCACTTACATACGATACCAATTTCCCTTTGTCTCACGATATGTTACTTATCCGAGGTTATGATCGTCGGTATCTCTGCATACCTAGTTCATCCTCGTTACCGATAAGTACTCTTTTCTCGTTCCCGTGATATGTGATCCCTTGTGACCATGTCACATGCTTGCAAGCTAATTGGATGACATTCCACCGAGAGGGCCCAGAGTATATCTATCCGTCATGTGGATGGACAAATCCCACTCTTGATCCATGTGTTTCAACCAATACTTTCCGAACACTCAATGCCACCTTTATAGCCACCCTGTTACGGTGTGGTGTTTGATGACATCAAAGCATCCATCCAGTAAAGGTGATATGCATGATCTCATGGTCAAAGGAATTAGGTTACTATGTATCAGAAAGCATATAGCAATTGAACTATTGAAATGACTTGATCTTTATGCTACGCTTGTCTATAGGAGTATGTCCACCATATCATTCTCCTAACGATATGATCTTGTTGTTGATAACATCTCAATGTTCATGACAAAGAAACCACATCATCAATCAACCAACAAGCTAGTGAAGTATAGAGGCTATACTAGGGACTTCAAATTAAGTTTACAAATCACACAAGTATTAATGGTTTCCTTGTTAATACTATTATAGCATGAATGCAAACATTTATCATAAACACAAAGATATATAATAATAACTATATTTATTATTGCCTCTAGGGCATATCTCCAACATCAAAGGCGAACAATCATCATGTTCATCATATCATCTATATGACTCATTCTTTACCTTTCAGTATTCTGTGTTTCGAGACCATGTATGTACATGCTAGGCTCGTCAAGATCAAACATTAGCTTCCGCATGAGCAAATCTGGCTTGCTCCCGTTGTATACACTCGTAGAATCTAACACACCCAATCATCACGTGGTGCTTCGAAACAACGAGCTTTGGCAATGGTGCCTACTAAGGACGAACACTCTATAACTTGATATTTTGTGAGAGGGGTCATCTTATAATGCTACTGTTGCAATCTAAGCAATACAAGATGCATAAAAGGATTAACATCACATGCAATTCATAATATGTGATATGATATGGCCTTTCTTCTTGTGCTTCCGATCTCCATCTTCAAGCACGAACATGATCTCCATCATCTCCGGTGTGGTGTCAAGGCCAATGGCACCGCTCCATGGTTGTCGTCCACCAGCATCAACTATTACAACTACTTTGAATAATAGACACGCATGTCTTAAAGAAATTAAAAATACAACCATAATGCTCCTGCCGGTTGCCGACTTACAATAAGGATCATTGCATACATCATATATAATCACAATCATGGCCATATCACATCACAGCACACCCCTGCAAAACAAAGTTAGACGCTGCTAATTTTCTTTGCATGTTTTACGTGGTTTGGGGCTTTTAATAAGTGTCGTTCTAACTTACGAACAAGAACCACAACGTTGATACTAGTATTGTCAATCACATGTTGTAAATTGAATCTTCACCATGTTGGGAGAGACAGACACCCGCAAAGCCACTTATGCAATACAAGTTGCATGTCGAGCATGGAGAAAGTCTCATGAACGATGTCATGTAAGGTTAGCCCGGGACGCTTCATACCACCATCCCGCAAGATGCAAAGTACACAAGAAGCAATCGACAACAAAAGCATCAACGCCCACAATGACCATTGTGTTCTACTCGTGCAACAAATCTACATATAGACACGGCTCTGATACCACTGTAGGGGTTCGTAGCATGGAAAACAAAAAAAATCTATCGTGTGAACACACACAAGCCAAGATCTATCTACTAGATTGTAGCAACGAGTCAATAGAGTACTAACCCTCAAAGATCTAAAGCGGTTAACGAGAGCAGATTCTCGTGGGTGATGTAGTCGTTCATTTGCCGATCTCAAGATCGCATAGACGATCCTTCTGGTGTCGTGTTCCGGCAGTGCTATCACAGTCGGTCACACGTACGGTACTCGGTGAAGACCTTCCTCTCCCTTGTTCCAGCAGGCAGCGGAGGTTGTAGCTCTCTCCTTGCGATTCAGGCAGCACGACGGCGTGGTGTCAGAAGTAAACGGAAGATCCCGCAGGGCTTCGCATAAGCCGGAGTGAGTATGGTGGAGTAGAGGGAGCCCCGACGATCTAGGGTTTAGAGGGCCGAGGTTTAGAGGTAGCTAGCAACTAGAGTTTAGCTAGTCGGTAGCGGTTTAGAGGAGATCTAGATTGGTCAAAACTAGAGAGGGGGCGGCGGCCAACCTAGGGTTTCTTGGGCGCCTAGGGCAAGAGGGATACCTTGGGGTGTGCCCCCACCCCTCCTTATATAGGTGGGGGCGTCCAAGGGTGTTCCCAACCCAGGTGGAAACCCTCCCTAACTTAGAAACCCTCCCTAACTCAGAAACCATGTTGGGATTTGACTTTTTCAAACTGCCTTTTTGAGTTTCAAATTAGAGTTTGATTTCTCTCTTCCAAGTGTCCAGCCAAGTGACCTAGGACATGATGCAACCATTACAATTTGTCATGACACATCCATGTACCCTTCCCCTTACGGATCGGTGAACCTTCTAGACCCTTCTAGAACATTCCGGTGAAAACACCAGAATCATTCCCGAACTCCGAAATTGGACTTTCCTTATATGAATTTTATTCTCCGGACCATTCCAGATCTCCTCGTGATATCCCGGATCCCATCCGAGACTCTGAACAACATTCGGTCTCTTTACTCACATTCCATATCTACTAAACAACATTGAATCCTTAAGTGTGTCTCCCTACGGTTCGTGAATTATACAGACATGATCGAGACTATTCTCCGATCAATAACCAATAGAGGAATATGGAAATTCATATGGCTCCCACATATTTATACGATTACTTTGCGGTCGAATGAACCATTTACATACGGAACCAATTTCCCTTTGTCTCACGATATTTTACTTATCCGAGGTCTGATCGTCGATATCTCTGCATACTGATACGTTGGAAACGTATCTATAATTTTTAATGCTCCATGCTTGTTTAGTATCTACTTTGCTTTACTTGTCCACACTTTGAGGTGCTTTTTGCATGTTTTCTGGTACTAACCTATTAACAAGTTGCAACAATGCTAGATGCCTGTTTTCTGCTGTTTTTGGTTTTAGAAAAGTTAGTAAAGAAATATTCTCGAAATTGGACTGGACGAAGGATAAAGTAAATAACTTTCTGTGGGGAACAAGAAGTCCAGAGGGGAGCCCGGAAGGCCAGCCAGGGGGGCCAGACCCACCCTAGGCGTGGGTGGGCCCAGCCCCGCGCCTGGCTAGGGTTTGGGCACCCTGGCCGCCTCCCGGTATCGTCCCTTCGCCTATAAGAAACCCCCGATACAGAAACCCTAAGTACCCGATCATAAATCCACGAAAATGTCTGTAGCCGCCACCACCATCGTCCCTAGATTTGGGGGATCTGATGTTCTTCTCGCCACCCCGCCGGAGGGGAGATCATCCCTGAGGCCTTCTCTCCGGTATGATTCGTGAGTAGTTCCACCTTGGACTATGGGTCCATGTAGTAGCTAGATGGTTGTATCTCCTCCTTGTGCTTTCATGTATAGATCTTGTGAGCTCCGTTCATGATCAAGATCTAATCTATTTGTAATCATGCATGTTGTGTTTGCGAGGATCCGATGGATATTGAGATTATTATGTTGGTTTGATTAATGGTTTTATATTTATGATTCTATCATGTTTGTGTTGTTTGTGATCTTGCATGCTCCGTTGCTAGTGGTTATCTTGGCCAAGTAGTTGCTAGTGACTCCAAGAGGGAGTATTTATGCTCGATAGTGGGTTCATGCCTCTAGTTTCCAAGGGAAGTGACAGAAATCTCTTTGGTTGTAGATGTGCTATTGCTACTAGGGAGAAAACAACGGTCTCTTGTTCATGGAACATGTGGACTGTTTACCTTACACACTTTTCTTAAAGCAGTCGTATGTTGCTTTGCAACTTAATACTGGAGCGGGTTCGGATGATAACTTGAAGGTGGACTTCTAGTCATAGATGCAGTTGCATGACGGTCTATGTATATTGTTGTATTGCCCAATCAACCTCATAGGATCTTTCTGGCTAGTAATTGCATTGTTATGCCTTGCTCAGTTCCTGTCAATTGCCCCGCTGTAATTTGTTTACCCTTCATGCCATGTTGTTTATCTAAGGAGAGCACCTCTAGTGAACTATGGACCCCGGTCCAATCTTTACCATTGATACATCTTCCACTGTTACTTGTTTACTTGCTACAAACCATTACCTTCCACACCATACGTTTAATCCTTTGTTACATCAAACTGGTAAGCTTGACAACCTCACTGATTCGTTGGGGCAAAGTCTTGAGTTTGTGTTGTGCAGGTCTCCACGTTGCCAGCAACACCTTTGAGACGTGTGCACCTCCTACTGGTTCGATAACCTCGGTTTCTTACTGAGGGAAAACTTGATGCTGTGCTCCTTCACACCTTGCTCTTGGGGTTCCCAACGAAGCGCTCCTACATCAACTCAGCGCTGCATCACATACCTAGTTCAACCTCGTTACTGATAAGTATTCTTTTCTCGTTCCCGTGATATGTGATCCCTTGTGAGCCATTCACATGATTGCAAGCTAATTGGATGACATTCCACCGAGAGGGCCCAGAATATATCTATCTGTCATATGGATGGACAAATCCCACTCTTGATCCATGTGCCTCAACACATACTTTCCAAACACTCAATGCCACCTTTATAGCCACCCAGTTACAGTGTGGTGTTTGATGTCATCAAAGCATCCTTTCGGTGATGGTGATTAGCATGATCTCATGGTCGAAGGAATTAGGTTACTATGTATCAAAAAGCTTATAGCAAGTGAACTATTTGAATGACTTGATCTTATGCTACGCTTAACTATAGGAGTATGTCCATCACATCATTCTCCTAATGATATGACCTTATTGTTAATAACATCTCAATGTTCATGATCAGGAAACCATGATCATATATTAACCAACAAGCTAGTTTAACAAGAGGCTTTACTAGGGACTCTTTTATGTTTACAAACCACACAAGTATTAATGTTTCCGGTTAATACAATTATAGCATTGTATGTAAACATTTATCATAAGTACGAAGATATGATAATAACCACTTTATTATTGCCTCTTGGGCATATCTCCAACATAGACTAAGTTTATGATAAATTGACTTCATATTTAATTCTTAAATTAACTAGGTGAACTCCCACTCAAAACAACATCCCTCACATTGTTTTAGTGATCACACAAACCAAATCCACTACACCAAGTCTAATCAACACGAGAGTTGATGTAGCCTCAAAAGGCGAACAATCAACATGTTCATCATATCAATCATATGACTCATGCTTTACCTTTCGGTATTCCGTGTTCTGAGACCATGTCTATACATGCTAGGCTCGTCAAGGTTAACCTTAGTATCCGCATGTGCAAATCTGGCTTGCACCCGTTGTATGCACACATAGAATCTATCACATCCGATCATCACGTGGTGCTTCGAGACAACGAGTCTTAGCAACAGTGCCTACTAAGGACGAACACTTTATTACTTGATATTTAGTGAGAGGGATCATCTTATAATGCTACCATTGCAATCTAAGCAATACAAGATTCATAAAAGGATTAACATCACATGCAATTCATAATATGTGATATGATATGGCCTTTCTTCTTGTGCCTTTGATCTTCATCTCCAAAGCACGAAAATGATCTCCATCATTACCGGCATGGCGTCAGGTCAATGGCGCCGCTTCATGGTTGTCCTCCACCAACAGCAACTATTAAAACTACTTGATGAATAGACATACATGTCTTAACGAAGTTCAAAGACAACCATAAGGCTCCTGTCGGTTGCCAACTTCCAATAAGGATCATTGCATACATCAAATATAATCACAATCACATCATGGCCATATCACATCACAACACATGCCCTGCAAAAACAAGTTAGACGCCTCTAATTTTCTGTGCATGTTTTACGTGGCTTGGTCTTTCGAATAAGAATTGTTCTTACCTACGAACATGAACCACAACGTTGATACAAGTATTGTCAAGTGCCCATTGTAAATTGAATCTTCACTATGGTGGGAGAGACAAACACCTGCAAAGCCACGTGTGCAATGCAACTTGCACGTTGAGTGTGGAGCAAGTCTCATGTACGATGACATGTAAGGTTAGCCCGGGCCGCTTCATTCCACCATCCCGCAAGATGCAAAGTACATGAAAAGCAAAAGACAACAAAACCATCAATGCCCACAAAACCATTGCGTTCTACTCGTGCAATAGATCTATGCATATAGTCGGCTCTGGTACCACTGTAGGGTTCGCAGCATGGAAAATAAAAAAATTCTATCGCAGGAACACACAAAACCAAGATCCAATCTACAAGATAGGTGCAACGAGATTGTAGAGAACTAACCCTTGTAGATCCAAAGTGTTTAACGAGATTCGGATCTCATGGTTGATGTAGTCGAACACTTGCCGATCTCAAGATCATGTAGACGATCCTTCCGGCACCATGTTCCGGCAGCGCTTCCGCAGTCGGTCACACATACAGTAGTCGATGAAGACCATCCTCTCCCTTGTTCCAGCAGGGCAGCGGAGGTTGTAGATCTCCTCGGAATCCCAACAACACGATGGTGTGGTGGTGGAGGAGGAGGAGATATTTTTGCAAGGCTTCGCCTAAGCCAGAGCAGTGTGGTGGAGGAGAGCGGGGTGTGGCAGCTAGGGTTGTAGGCGCCAGGGCTTAAGGTGCCAAGGGGTGGCGCCCTGCCCCTTCTTATATGGGAGAGGGGCCGGCGGCCAAGGGCCTCCCTGCCCTAGCCGAGTTTCCCCCCAACTCGGCTAGGAAGAGGGGAGGTGGAAACTTGCCTTTCAAGTTTTCCCTTTCCTTCCCAAACTAGGATTTGACTTTTCAAACCAGGATTTGACTTTTCAAACTAGGATTTCACTTTTCAAACTAGGGTTTGACCCTTTCCTTCTAGTCCTTGGCCGACTTTCCCTTGGGCATGATTCGGCCAGCCCCTTAGGGCATGGCGCATCCCAAGTTCCCCCTCCCAGGGTGGTGGACCTTCTAGAACATTCTATAAGCTTCTGGTCAAAACATTGAAAACATTTCCAAACCCCGTAAATTGACTTTCCTTATATGAATCTTATTCTTTGGATCATTCCGGATCTCCTCGTGATGTCCTGGATCCAATCCGAGACTCTGAACAACATTTGGTCTCCAACTCACATTCCATATCTACTTAAACAATATCGAATCCTTAAGTGTGTCTCCTTTTTGTTCGTGAACTATGCAGACATGATAGAGACACCTCTCCAATCAATAACCAATAGAGGGATCTGTAAATCCATATGGCTCCCACATATTTGTCACATCCCAAGATTTTCCAAATCTTGTTATGTGAAAAATAAATGAATAATATAAAACTTTGTTGATTTTCAGGGTGAGAAAAAACTTTTTGATTCCAATTGGAAACTTTCAAAACCTATTTGGATCAAATAGAATCCTAAAGGGATTTAAAAAGATAAATAAACAATAAAGTTAAAAATATTTGGAATTCTATTTTTGGATCTTTTAATAAAAATATTTGGTTTTCAAATAAAAAGGTAGAAATATAAATAAGGATTATTTTATAAGCCAAATTAAAACTTGGCCAAGCCTTTGAAATAAAATATTTCTATTTGATAAAAATAGTAAAAGGTTTTAAATAATGAGGAATTATTTTATAAGAATAAAGGGTTTTACCATTCTAATAAAACATCAAAACTTGTTAAAATTATTTTAAACAAGTTTTCCAAGTATTCTATACTTTCAAAGAAAACCTACTGATTTTGGTACTATTTTAGATTTCAAATGGAGATTTTGAATAAATCAAAACCCATTTGATTTAATAACTAAGGTCCATTTTATTTAATTATTAAATAGATCCTAAAAAGAATAAAAATATTATTTTGTTTTGGACTTTGATTTGTGTTGTTAAACAGAGCTAAACACAATACAAAGTTTGGTGGAAGTTTGTTTGATTGAATGTTTGAATTGTTTGATTGAATTTCAAAACAAAAAATCAAAATAGAAAAAGATAAAGCAATCAGAAAGAAAAAAAATGAATCAGACTCGACCCAACCCAGCTAAGCCCACTTGGCCCAGCTAGCCCAACTCCCCTCCTCCCCGCAGAAAACGATTCGAACTCGCGAATCGACCCACTCAGCGACTGACTGACGGACCCCACCGCACACCTCCCTCCTTCGCTGACGCCCAGACCCCACTGCCACCTCAGCATTGTCTTCAACCCCAAATCCCGCCCTGCCGTTGCAGACAAGAAACGCCGGCGATGAATACGCATTGAAGACAGCCTTGATTCCTCCCAGTAACCGCGTCCATTTAACCGCCTGCGTCTTCCCTCTCTTTTCCCCCAGACACCGCACCACCGGAGCCATCAGGCTGCCCTAATTTCCTCTCAGACCGCCACTGCCTCCGGCGAGGTTCTCCACCGATTTCGGCCAGCAGACACCGCCCCTTGCCTCCCTGAGCACACGGCCATGATCCCCAGCCTCTGGCGCTTCTCCCTGTGCCTTCTCTTCAACCGCGCTCACCCCAGAGCCTCGGCTTCGACAACATCCGAGCGCCACCACCGTTCACTGACACTCCGGCGAACTCCACAGGTAACCTCCGTTCGCCCCAGCACTCCTCAATGATGCTCCCATCTTCTCCAAAACAGCACGCTTCTAACCGTACCACCCGCTTGCCTTAGGGTGAACTGCAGCCTCACCTCCGACAGCAAACAGAGCCGTCTGACGTCGTCACCGACTCCGGTGAGCGATTACTCCCGCTCCAGTGCGCCCCTCGCCAGACCAGCACCACCTCGAGCTTCACCTCGACCTCGCGAGCACGGTGAGCACCCCCGTTTCCTTCTTTGCTTCCTGTAGCCGCCGCAACGCCACCGTCTGAGCGTCGCCGCCGCCAGCCGCCGCACAGCGCCGCGAGTTCTTGGCAAAGTGATAGGAGTCGTTCGATCCAGATCGTAGTGACGCGATAGAGTCACTTAACGACGAAGGGGTACGCAATCTGAGCCGCGTGAACTGTTTAGATCCAACTAACCACAGAGCGCAATCCGTGCGAACCGGTACGCGCCAGTAGGAACAAGACACGTGGCCTGTAGTTGATTTAAAAGACAGAAACATTTCTATTAGTGGTTTGAATTTGTAAATTGCATAACTTTTGATCCACACGTCCAAAAGTTGCAAACTTTATATCAATGGATTCAGAAAAGAAAGCCCTAGCCAACCATGCCATTTGTTTAGTAAAAAGCTTCTGTTAAAATGTTTGTTTTTGCAGAAACTTATGTATGCTTGTTTAGGATATAAAATTTATTTCAAAATGATTTTAGGGTTGAAATCTTTGCAAATTGGTTTGTTGTGAACCTACTGACCTTAGGAACGAACTTATGGATTTAAAAATGTGTTTTGTGAAGTTTAGGATTGAATACTTGAATTAGCCCATTTCTAGTCAAATAAAAATATTGATTTTGCTATAGAAATGATTTTTGAATAAAACCTTTGGAAAATGTTTTGGTTCAAACCTACTGACCCTAAACACCAAGTTTTGTGAATTAACAACTTATATGGTGAAAAATATAAAAATTGATGCTTTGCTAAAAACATTTTCTACCACATAAAATAATGATTGGATTTGAAAATGGTTTATAGACAAAACCCTTTTGCAAATGACTTTGCCACTTTAGAAAATGACCATTTTGAACCTTACAAAGTATGGAGCCTAGTAGAAACCACCTTTGCAAATAAAACTATCTTTTTCATGCTTGCATGCATGACTTTGCTTCTATTATTTTATGTGTGTTTGATTGTTTGAATATTGGTTGGAATGCTAGTTGAATTTGTGTTTGCTTGATTGATTTGTAGTGAAGTTAGAAGAGTGTGATATTAGCAAGATCAAGGAGTGAACCAACATCCTCTACCAAAAAGGCAAGTGACACTATCATCCATGTCCTACTATTTTCATTACACTTAGTGGATTTTGAAACATGCATGAAAAGTATTTCTATACTTTATGCTATGCTAAATCCTAATAGGATACCCTTATATATATATTCCTTAGTGAAAACAATGTAGTTGTAAAATGCTTAGCCATGCTATATATTTTGAGAAGAGATACATGTTGAGATTTTATGAAGTTGAGAAAAGACTTATGTTTTATATAATAAAACAAGTACTCAATGAACCACCTGGGTGGACAAGGATACTCAAGTTTTGGACAAGGTGGCAACAAAAGGAACCATGTTTATATGGCAATCTCTTTGTGTTGTGCACCAGAAGAAAACCACCCAGGGACTTAGAGATTGAACATGTTTCTCGAACAGTGGCTTCCGTGTACAGCCACATGCTAAATGGGCACTGGCTTAGTCAACTACATTGGGAAGAGCCATGCATTGGTCTTCAGGTTAACTGGAATGAGGGAACTTGGAACCCTACATTGGTGCCTGAAGACAAGCTAGCATTGTGTATTGGGAGGACCCTATGGAAAGACTTCGTCACATTCTCAATCTGCCAGTACTCCATCTTGGTGAGTACTTATCCAGCGGCCACTGGTGGCAACAAGATGAGATTGTGTCATGTGGGTAAAGTGTACTACTTCTACAGAAGATAAAATTCTAAGTACTTAGCCGTGTCCCTGGTTATGGACAATACTGAGCAACTAAGGCCTGAAGCTATGGGAAATCTCGACATTCCAATTTCTAAAAGCAAAACTTTAAAGTGACAACAAAAGACTTGAAGCACTTGGGGTGTACCAAGGAGCTCAAAAAGATTTTGACAAAGACTTGAAGCACTTGGGGTGTACCAAGGAGCTCAAGAGATTTTGACAAAGACCTGAAGCACTTGGGGTGTACCAAGGAGCTCAGAAAGATTTTGACAAAAGATCAAAACTGTTTTGGAAAGATAGGATAAATTATTGCTTTCTGCAAATGAGCCTAAAACCCTACTTAGCCAAATATGCATGTAATGGTAGGATCCACTTATTTCTACATAGTAGTGAAACTTGCCAATACAATTCAAATGTATTGGACCTTGTGGATGTAACTTGTTATGTTGCAGGTTTGTTTGATATTAGTGAAGTTGATTGATTAGGATTACAAGTCTACAACCAACATGTTTGCCTGTGGCACTTTGAAGATGAAGGACCCCATGCTTATAGATATTCTGCTGCAATGTAATGTAATAGCCAGATGAGCTATGTAAGATGTAATAAAATTATGTTATTCCTGGTTACAAAATTGTATTATGACCTTTGTTTCTTGATATTACATCTTAACTGTGGATGCTAGCTATTGATCCAGGGACTAGCATTGTAAACACAGGGATCTCTACCTTATTAAAGGTTGGGACCTCTACAGATGGTATCAGAGCATTGTGTTGCCTGTAGGATTTGTAAACCTAGGATTGGACAAAAACCCTTAGAAAAATAGGAGTTGTATTTGTTCCAAAACTTATTTACAAACAATCTTGTAAACTCTTTCCTCAACCATTTTGGTTTTGATTCTACATCTCTTCTATTTCAACTTGATGGAAAAACCTACCCCATGGCCAAAGACTTCACCATGAGCTAAGGACTTCATCAACTCTAATGACTTCAACATCTTCAACTCTAATGACTTCAACATCTTCAGCATTTTCACCAAGGACTTCAACCTTGATATCACTAAGGACAAGTGAGACAAGAAATCTTGCTCAAGATTTGGAGACTAAGGAAACACAACTTAGAAGGAGCCATCATCACCTTTGAAGTTTTGTGACCAAGAGTTTTTTCCCAAGGAAACCATGATCTCATGCACGAAGAATCAACCAAAGAAGGATGGAAAGATCACAAGTGAACCATATAGATGGACCACCATATTTAGTTTAAGCCAAACCCACCAACTTATGTGGTGTAACAAAAATATTTTTGGTTGCATAAGAATATGCTTGGAAACTTGTGTTTGAAAGGAGTGTTTGTTTGAGATTGCTTGCACATTGTTTGTGTGAATTGTGAAGTGTGTGATTAGAATTATTTCCTTAGAAATATTTTGCCTATTCTAATCCCAATTCAACCCAAACGGATGACTACTCCAAGAGACTCCAACATCAAGGTTGATGGCAACAACAACAACCAAGAGGACAACATGAGAGAACTTATAGCAACCCAAAACCAGTTGAACCAAATGACATCTCAATTCATAGCCAACACCAGTTGGGAAGATCCAACCCTGCAAAAGTTTTTGGAAAACCAAGCCCAATTGTTGCATAAGGTGACAGATCAAATGCTCAACATGGAAAGCAACTTTTCCAAAGGAGTTTGTGACAACAAAGATGACAAAGATGTTATTTTGGAAGGAACTCATGCTTGCAACATTTGTGGAGACAAGGATCACACTTCCAAGGAGCATGGAGATCAATGCCCCAACTGTGAAGAGAAACACCCAGTTGGCCAATGTCCCACCTCTCAAGCTACTTGTTACCTATGTGAAGGAAATAATCATGTTCCTATCCAATGCCCCATCTATTCCATAGTTGAACAAAGGAAACAAGGTGGAGTACAACAACTGATTGCAAACTATCAAGAGGGATCCAAGTCTACCAAGAAGAATGAGGACAAAGGAAAATCTCCACTTATACCCCCATGCAGTACAACCCAATTTAAAGGACCAAAGAAGAGGCATATGAATTTTCCAAGAAGCAATAGAAGGTCAAAGAAACCAGTAGACATTTCTACCTATAAGATAACATATGAAGAACATGAACTAGAGGCACTCCTAGCTTTGGAGAAACCCAAGAAAAAGAAGGACAAAAGCCATGTGCAATGTCATCATTGTAAAGAAATGGGACACTATTCCAGTGAATGTCCAGAGAAACAGAAGTATAAGGAAATTGGCCAAGTATGGTGCAACAACTGCAAAGAGCTAGGCCATTATGCAGCAACCTGTCCACAAGAGACACGTGAAGAACTCAAACTTATCACATGTTACAATTGTGGTAACCAAGGACATTATGCAAGCAACTGTCCAGAAAAGATGAAGCACAAGATCAACAAGCCTATGAAGGATCTCAGCCTTGTCACATGTTTCAAGTGTGGAAACAAAGGACACTATGCAGATGTTTGCCCAGAGAAGTTTCCCCAAAATCCCAAGCAAGCCAATAAGTAATTTAGTTGGAAAAATTTTAAGGGTGGTAGTACCCTAGATACCTTGAGCCTACTTGTAACCCTAGCCTTCCCAAATCTCGGGACGAGATTTATTTTAAGGGTGGTATTCCAAATCTTGTTATGTGAAAAATAAATGAATAAAATAAAACTTTGTTGATTTTCAGGGTGAGAAGAAACTTTTTGATTCCAATTGGAAACTTTCAAAACCTATTTGGATTAAATAGAATCCTAAAGGGATTTAAAAAGATAAATAAACAATAAAGTTAAAAATATTTGGAATTCTATTTTTGGATCTTTTAATAAAAAGATTTGGTTTTCAAATAAAAAGGTAGAAATATAAATAAGGATTATTTTATAAGCCAAATTAAAACTTGGCCAAGCCTTTGAAATAAAATATTTCTATTTGATAAAAATAGTAAAAGGTTTTAAATAATGAGGAATTATTTTATAAGAATAAAGGGTTTTACCATTCTAATAAAACATCAAAACTTGTTAAAATTATTTTAAACAAGTTTTCCAAGTATTCTATACTTTCAAATAAAACCTACTAATTTTGGTACTATTTTAGATTTCAAATGGAGATTTTGAATAAATCAAAACCCATTTGATTTAATAACTAAGGGCCATTTTATTTAATTATTAAATAGATCCTAAAAAGAATAAAAATATTATTTTGTTTTGGACTTTGATTTGTGTTGTTAAACAGAAATAAACACAATACAAAGTTTGGTGGAAGTTTGTTTGATTCAATGTTTGAATTGTTTGATTGAATTTCAAAACAGAAAATCAAAATAGAAAAAGATAAAGCAATCAGAAAGAAAAAAAATGAATCAGACTCGACCCAACCCAGCTAAGCCCACTTGGCCCAGCTAGCCCAACTCTACTCTTCCCCGCAGAAAACGATTCGAACTCCCGAATCGACCCACTCAGCGACTGACAGACGGACCCCACCGCACACCTCCCTCCTTCGCTGACGCCCAGACCCCACTGCCACCTCAGCATCGTCTTCAACCCCAAACCCCGCCCTGCCGTTGCAGACAAGAAACGCCGGCGATGAATACGCATTGAAGACAGCCTTGATTCCTCCCAGTAACCGCGTCCATTTAATCGCCTGCGTCTTCCCTCTCTTTCCCCAAGACACCGCACCACCGGAGCCATCAGGCTACCCTGATTTCCTCTTAGACAGCCACTGCCTCCGGCGAGGTTCTCCACCGATTCCGGCCAGCAGACACCGCCCCTTGCCTCCCTGAGCACACGGCCGTGATCCCCAGCCTCTGGCACTTCTCCCTGTGCCTTCTGTTCAACCGCGCTCACACCAGAGCCTCGGCTTCGACAACATCCGAGCGCCACCACCGTTCACTGACACTCCGGCGAACTCCACAGGTAACCTCCGTTCGCCCCAGCACTCCTCAATGATGCTCCCATGTGAAAGTCGGAATGGCATCACCATGCCCATGACAAGTGGAACCGAGTCATCAAGCCGACTTTCACATTGGTCTAAGTTGTGTGTCTAGCACAACCTCAATGACCAAGGACATTTAGTACAAACAACATGAATGCATAGTTCCACAACCGAATCACATATTCAATGATACACATCAGATGTTTATACAAGGACAACTTTATATCTTTAGGAATACAATGGGAAATCTCATCATACATGATTGCCTCTATGGCATATTCCCAACAATGGTACGGTCAATGATGAGTCGGACATATCTGCCTTTGTCATTTTGGGGCTATTGTCTAGAAACAGTGGCGTTCAAACTAAACAAAGTACCATCAAAGTCGGTAGAGAAGACACCGCATGAGATGTAGATAGGTAAAAAGTCGAGCTTGTCTTTTCTTAAGATTTGGGGCTGTGAAGCATTTGTCAAGCGACTTCAGTCGGACAAGCTTACGGCCAAGTCGGTAAGTGTATTTTCATGGGGTATCCAAGGGAAACATTGGGTTACTACTTCTACAACCGAGAAGAGGGCAAAGTGTTTGTTGCTCGGAATAGTGTCTTCCTAGAGAGAGAATTTCTCAGTTGGGGAGTAAGTGAGAGCACGGTGCATCTTGAAGAAATTTGAGAGGAACCGGCTACTAGAGAGTCAGAAAAAACCTTGGAGGTTGAGCCGGTCGTGGTAGCTAAGCTGGCAGTAGCACCTGTACTACGAAGATCAGCAAGATTACGAAGTGTTCGTGATGTATTATTGTTAGACGGTGATGAGCCTAAAAATTATTAAGAAGTGATTGGGGGATCTGATTCTGAGTCATGGCTTGGACCCATGAGATCTGAGTTAGAGTCCATGGATGAAAATCAAGTTTGGAACTTGGTTGATCTGCCAGACGGTGCAAGACCTGTCGAGTGCAAATGGGTCTTTAAGAAGAAAACTGACATGGATGGAAATGTTTCTCTATATAAAGCACGTCTTGTTGCGAAGGGGTTCTGACAAGTTCAATGAGTTGATTACGACGAGACTTTCTCGCCCGTAGCGATGCTTAAATCAGTTTGGATCATGTTAGCTATAGCAGCCTATTTCAACTATGAGATATGGCAGATGGATGTCAAAACGACTTTCCTTAACGGAAAATTAACTGAGGACGTGTATATGATACAACCCGAGGGTTTTGTTGATCCGGCTAATGCTGACAAGGTTTGGAAACTCCAGAAATCCATTTATGGGTTGAAGCAAGCATCTCGGAGTAGGAACATTCGTTTTGATGAGGTGGTCAAATCGTTTGGATTCATCAAGAGTGATCATGATTCTTGTTTATACAAGAAGTTTAGTGGGAGCAAAGTAAACTTTCTAATCTTATATGTGGATGACATATTACTGACTGGAAATGATGTCCAAATGTTATAAGATACCAAGGAATCATTGCAAAGGAGTTTCTCAATGAAAGACTTGGATGAGGCAACATATATTCTTAGAATCCGGATCTATAGAGATAGATCAAGATGGCTCATTGGATTGAGTCAGAGTACATATTTGGACAAAGTGTTGAAAAAGTTCAACATGGAATCGTCTAAGGAGTTCTTACCGATGTCCCATGGTGTAAAACTTAGCAAGACTCAGTGTCCTTCGATGACTGATGAGCGAGGTCGGATGAGTGCGATTTTGTATGCTTCTACAGTCGGATCCATCATGTATGCCATGATTTGTACTAGGCCGGATGTTTCCTATGCTCTAAGTGGTGTGAGCAGATACTAGGCTAATCTGGAGAAATCCACTGGACAACGGCTAAAAATATCCTAAAGTACTTGAGAAGTACTAAGGATATGTTTTAGGTTTATGGAGGTGAAGATGAACTCAGTGTAAAGGGTTACACGGATGCGAGTTATCTTACTGACTCTAATAATTCTCGTTCACAATCCGGCTATGTGTTTGTGATAAACGGAGGGGCTGTGAGCTGGAAGAGTTCCAAGTAAGATACTATGTCTGCATCTACAACAAAGGCTGTGTATATTGCCGCCTTGGAGGCAGCAAAGGAAGTTGTTTGGATGATGAATTTCCTCATGGATCTTGGTGTGTTTTAGGGCTCGTCCAATCCGCTAGACGTGTATTGTGACAACAATGGTGCTATTACACAAGCAAAGGAACCTAGACAACACCAGAAGAATGATACCTCGTAAATGTATCTATAATTTTTGATGCTTCATGCTTGTTTTGTATCGACTTTCTTATGTTTTGTCTACACTTTGAGGTATTTTTATACATTTTATGGAACTAACCTATTGACAAGATGCCGCAGTGCCAGATGCCTGTTTTCTTCTGTTTTTGGTTTTAGAAAAGTTAGTAAAGAAATATTCTCAGAATTCGACGAAACGAAGCCCGAAGTTCTTACTTTTCTGACACGAGAAGGAGTCCAAAGGAGAGACGGAGGAGGGCCAGGAGGTAGCCACACCCCCTGGTGGCACGCCCCTGGCCGCGCCGGGGTGTGGTGTGGTCCCCTATTCCACCTCCTGACCTTGCGCTTCCGCCTATATAAAGCCTCCGAAGCAAAAACCCTGATGAATCGGCCTCCATCCACAAAAAGTTCCACAGTGCCGCCGCCACCAAAGAGGAGATTCGGGGGACAGAAGTCTCTATTTCGGCACCCTGTCGGGACAGGGAATTTCCCCCGAAGCCATCTCCATCGATCTCCACCACCATCTCCATCATCGTTGCTGACTCCCATGATGAGGAGGGAGTAGTTCTCCCTCGAGGCTAAGGGCTCTACCGGTAGCTATTTGTTCATCTCTCTCTATGCGTGATCTTATTGTGGTCATGAGCTTTGTAATCAAGTAGATCTACTCTGCTACTCCAGTGCTTTAATTATTGTAATCTTTGCTTATCCCCACATGTGTGAAGTTGACAGTGTGCACACCGTGTGGCACTTAGGCTAAAGATTACAGAAATACTTATCATGAGTTATATTTTGAGTTGGATGTCTCTATGAAATTCTGGTGTTTATTGGAACCATCTAGCGCTCAAGGTGACATTGTGGGGTTACCTAGATGGGGAATGCGAACTTTAAGGAGAGCTTTTGTAGCCCTACCATGGATTGGAGTTGTGCAACCGGAGAGTAGTTCAGAGTAGCATAATGAAGAGAAGATATTTATATGAGAGTGTCCACTAGTGAAAGTATGATCCCTAGGCCTTTTTTCTAAGCATTGAAACACCATTTACAACTAGACCTGTTACATGTTTGCTTGCTGCCATCTTTATTTCAGATTGTAATCACCACATATAATCATCCATATTACTTGTATTTCACTATCACTTCGCCGAACTAGTGCACCTATACACCTGACAAGTGTATTGGGTGTGTTGGGGACACAAGAGACTTCTTGTATCTCGATTGCAGGGTTGCTTGAGAGGGATACCTTTGACCACTTCCTCCCTGAGTTCGATAAACCTTGGGTGATCCACTTAAGGGAAACTTGCTGCTATTCTACAAACCTCTGCACTTGGAGGCCCAACACTGTCTACAATAATAGAAGCGTGCGTAGACATCAAGCTCTTTTCTGGCACCATTTCCGGGGAGGTAAGGTAAAAGGTACTCACATCTTTTGGCTACTAAGCTATCTTCTAGTGTTGTTGCTGGTGTGTGAGTGCTCGAAGTTATTTCGTTTAGATTCTGTAATTATATCTTTTTGTTTCTTGTTTTTATTTTCACTAGTTAGGCTTAATGGAAAACAACAACAAAATTAGATATCTTTTTAGTATCTTTCCTAAGTTAGAACATAAATGGTCTGGAGAGAAAATTAAATAACCTATGTAACTTTCTTTGCATGCTAATAGCAATGTTATTAGTATGAATTTTTTGAACTCCATTGTTACTAATGCTATGGAAACGTCTAAGCTTGGGGAAGCTAGTTTTTATGAAAAAGATCTTTTTAGTTCCCCAGCTCCAGGGAAGAAAATTTGCTCTGATGATACTTTATATCCCATATGTGGTAATTCTAATGATGCTTGTGATATCTTAACGCCACATACTGAAAGTTCCCCTTTTAAAATACCTATGGAAATTGTTGAATGTGTTATGAATAACTACTATTTTGGAGATGGAACTGTCCATCCTGGTGATCATTTACTCTTTATACATGAATTATGCGAGTTGTTCAAGTGTGCAGGTATTTCAATGGACCAAGTTAAGAGGAAGATATTCTCTTTATCACTTAGGTACAAAGCAAGGGATTGGTATAAGTCACTAGATGATCCTAATCATTTGGAATGGACGGAACTTGAATCTCTCTTTTACTCTAAATTTTATCCTCCTCATGAAATCCATGAAGATAGGAATTATATTTATAATTTTGATCCTCATGAGGGAGAAAGTATTGACCAAGCTTGGGGGATATTGAAGTCACTAATGCCCAAATGTCCCATTCATGAGCTCCTTAGTAATATTGTTATTAATAATTTTTATGCAAGGCTTTCAGGACATTACAAGGACTATCTAGATACCTATTTAGAGGGATCCTTCACAAGTAAGGAGGTCAAAGCTAAGTGGTATCTTCTTGAAACAATTCAAAGAAATACCGAAGATTGGGATAACGACAAAGGTAAAGAACTAGGTATAAACTATGAGTATGATTGCATTAAGTCTTTTGCTGAAACTGGTGGTTTTCAAGAACTTAGTGCTAAATATGGTCTTGATCCTCAAATTCTTGTTGATTGTTGTAGAGCCTTTGATTCTCATATTAATGCTCCTAAAGAAAAATGGGACATGTATCATGAACCTTTTAAAGACACTTGCATGAAAAATGAAATTGTTATTAATGATTGCAATAAACATGCTCAAACTTCTGAAAGTACTATTTCTTATAAGCATGTTATTTTTTGTGGAATACATAGACCTTGTTAAAAGAATCAAATCGAAGAAGAATATTGTATCACCCATAGGAATGAAAAAACTAGAACGTGGTATAAGGCTCTAAATGATCTTGGTAAAAAAGTCTGTGCCCTCTATCCTTTTATTTGTGAACTCTGCTATGAAGTGGGTCATTTCAATTTTCAATGCTCAGGCCATAATAATGACCTTTCTAAACTAATGAGTACTGCAAGTTTGTATTGTGATAACATGATCACTTTTAATCAACATGATGAACTTACATTATTTTTGGGGTGCGGAGAGTTATCAAGAAAAACGTCTTTGGTAGAGATGAGTGCTTTTTATATGAATAGTGTACTGCATGGTTGTCATACTTATTGTGCTGATAATTTCCACGCAAATACTTACATACAAAATCTTATAAAAGATGATATTTTACCAATATATGATAGGACTAATATGTGTTTTGTTCTTATTAATAAAAAGGAGGAATCCTCCAAAGTTTCTTCTATTGTCTCTAACAATAAACCATGGTATGTGGAGAAGCTTCCTTTCAAGCCTCTCCCTCCTAAAGAGTGGAAGAAGAAGAAGAGTAGTAAAAGGAGAGAGGAAACAGTATCTTCCCCTAAGCATGTTGCTCCTGTCATAGTTTTTGCTGATGAGTCTGAACTAGATGATGTTCCTATGCCTGTTACCTATAGTAGTGATCATGATTGGGAAAAGCACACTACTTTTGATATTGAAAATCTCTTTGGTGCCAATTCTAAAAATGATGATATTAATAATTGTTGTACTATTAGTACTATCCATGTTCTTTCCAATGATGATATGTTTACAAATGAACACGCTTTGGAAGATAGCTATTCTATTGCTTATGATGATTACAATGATAAGTATGATATTTTTAGTCCACCTAATATTGAGGAGAAAATTAATTATGATTACAATATGCCTCTATATTTGATGATTATGGTGATTAGAATAATAATGATAGCTATTTTGTTGAATTTTCTCCCACTATAATTAATAAGAACGACTATGCTTATGTGGAGATTAATAATTATTATATGCATGTGGATCATGATAAGAATGTTTTATGTGATAGTTATATTGTTAATTTTATCCATGTTTCTACTGAAAGTTATTATGAGAAAAGGAAACATGGTTTTATGCATCTCAACAATATTAAGTTTCCCCTCTTTATGTTGAAAATCTTGAAGTTGCACTTGTTTTGCTTTCCTATGCTTGTTGCTTTGTGCTTTCATGACTTGTTTATTTACAAGATTATTTTTCATAGAAAGTGGGTTAGACTTAAATTTGTTTTATATTTGCTTCTTGATGCTCTCTTTTACTTCAATTCATATTTATTATGTGAGCATCTTCTCCAACTATCATGCCTAACTTAAAGGCGTTAAAGAAAAGTACTAATTGGGAGATAACACAAATTTCAATAGTTTTTTATTTTGTTAAGTCTTGAAAGTTATTCCCTGTGTAATAACCTCTCCTTATCCTTTTTGTGTGGTTTTTTTTGCCAAGAATAACCTGTAATGAGAGGGAAGTAAGATTTGGGAAATTTGTTGTCCCGAAACAGATTTTTGTGCTTCACTGTAAAAATTCGTGAAAAATCCCTGTATGTCGGATTGAGCTGTAATTTGCGGAGCATATGCCCTAGGTTATTATCTAACTTTATCTAGTTTAACACTTTACTTCTTGCACCTAATAAACTTGAACTATTGTGTCATCTATGTTGTATATGCTTCCACTTATAAGTTGGGAATTAGCAGAACCATGCTGTCATGGGGAACGCTTTCAACACCTATACATATTACCCAGTTGATATCATGATCTTTTGTTTACGGATGTCGGCGGTGTGAAATAAAAGGGTATCTTGTAAGTCAATGGAGTATTATATATGTGTTAGAGAAACGCCTGGGAAGCTAGCCTAAGCCATGCCTAATCATGGTGGAAACTTGCAGCATAACCATAGTGAGCAATCTATGAAGCATCTTCAGAAAAAATATAGAAAAAAAGAAAAAAAAGGAGAGCACCATACTCATGGTAAATAAGAAGATTTCTGAGATGCTCATTGTTTGTTGCCTTGTCATTTTGATATGGGATAGCTCCTGTGTCATGGGGCAAAGGGTACCACGTTGGCGGTTCTCTTTGATACACATATACTTACAAGAACTTGCTTGTGACTAAAGTTGAGTAGCATGAGGAACGACCCTCATACTCAAGGGACATGAGATTGCCAACTTATGATTTGTCAAGCATATACTTCATATTTGTTTCACTTTAACCTTAATCACTTCAAGATGCTTATGATAGGGGCAATGATAGCTGAAAACTAATAAGTACCATAATTTTTGGAAGCTCTTTATGAAACTTGAAATCCCTGCTTCCCTCTGTGAAGGTCCTTTATCTTTACTTTTATGTTGAGTCTCCATCTTAAATCTTTATGCACCAATTAAGAGAGCATAGTTGTCATTCTTAGTTCAATGTGCATTGTCCCAAAACTAATTGATTGATTCATAATGTTGATATTGCTTGTTCTTGAACTATTTGTATCTAGTCACCCTTATGAACCTTGAAGGTGTCCTATGTAGTTATGTTTTGCTACTCCATGAGGGACAAACTGAATACCACACATGCTATGTTGTCTATATGTGAAACAAACAAATGTCTTTCAATGCATTATTATTCATGATCGTTGTTTGTACCTTTTCATGTTACAACATAGTTTCTATGTCCTATTGTTAGAGCTACATCTTTCATGCTCATGCTTAGAGTACTTTGATCCCAGTTATCAATGCTTTACAAATAGTTTGATCAAGATTTTGATGGTACATGTCACCTCAAAAATTATTCTTTTTATCTCTTACCTACTCGAGGACGAGCAGGAGTTAAGCTTGAGGATGCTTGATACGTCGTAAACGTATCTATAATTTTTTATGCCCCATGCTTGTTTTGTATCGACTTTCTTATGTTTTGTCTACACTTTGAGGTATTTTTATACATTTTTTGGAACTAACCTATTGACAAGATGCCGAAGTGCTAGTTGCCTGTTTTCTGCTGTTTTTGGTTTCAGAAAATTTAGTAAATAAATATTCTCGGAATTGGACAAAACGATGCCCAAAGTTCTTACTTTTCCTGACATGAGATAGAGTCCAAAGGAGAGACGGAGAAGGGCCAGGAGGCAGCCACACCCCTGGTGGCATGCCCCCCTGGCCACGCTGGGGTGTGGTGTGGGCCCCTGTTCCACCTCCTGACCTTGCCCTTTCGCCTATATAAAGCCTCCGAAGCGAAAACCCTAGATGAATTGGCCTCCATCCACAAAAAGTTCCGCAACGCCGCCGCCACCAAAGAGGAGATTCGGGGGACAGAAGTCTCTATTCCGGCACCCTGCCGAGACGGGGAATTGCCCCCGGAACCATCACCATCGATATCCACCACCATATCCATCACCGTTGCTAACTCCCATGATGAGGAGGGAGTAGTTCTCCCTCGGGGCTAAGGGCTCTACCGATAGCTATGTGTTCATCTCTCTCTATGCGTGATCTTATTGTGGTAATGATCTTTGTAATAAAGTAGATCTACTCTGCTACTCCAGTGCTTTAATTATTGTAATTTCTGCTTATACCCACGTGTGTGAAATTGACAGTGTGCACACCATGTGGCACTTAGGCTAAAGATTACACAAATACTTATCATGAGTTATATTTTGAGTTGGATGTCTCTATGAAATTGTGATGTTTGTTGGAACCATCTACGCTCAAGGTGACAGTGTGGGGTTACCTAGATGGGGAATGCGAACTTTAAGGAGAGCTTTTGTAGCCCTACCATGGATTGGAGTTGTCCAACCGGAGAGTAGTTCAGAGTAGCATAATGAAGATAAGATATTTATATGAGAGTGTCCAGTAGTGAAAGTATGATTCCTAGGCCTTGTTTCTAAGCATTGAAACACCGTTTACAACTAGACCTGTTACATGTTTGCTTGCTGCCATCTTTATTTCAGATTGTAATCACCACATATAATCATCCATATTACTTGTATTTCACTATCTCTTCGCCGAACTAGTGAACCTATACACCTGACAAGTGTATTGGGTGTGTTGGGGACACAAGAGACTTCTTGTATCTCGATTGCAGGGTTGCTTGAGAGGGATACCTTTGACCACTTCCTCCGTGAGTTCGATAAACCTTGGGTGATCCATTTAAGGGAAACTTGTTGCTGTTCTACAAACCTCTGCACTTGGAGGCCCAACACTGTCTACAAGAATAGAAGCGTGCGTAGACATCAAAGAACAATTACATACTCATGCGGTACCACCTGATTCGACAGTTCGTGGATCAGGGTGATATCAAGTTATGCAAGGTACACACGGATGCAAATATTGCGGATCCGTTGACAAAGCCATTACCACAGCCGAAGCATGAGGCGCACCTAAGAGCTATGGGCATTAGATGCCTAGACATGTGATGTCGGAAGATTGACTCTAGTGCAAGTGGGAGACTGTTGGGAATATGCACTAGAGGCAATCATGTATGATGATATTTCCCATTGTATTCATAAAGATATTAAGTTGTCCTTGTATAATCATCAGATGTGTATCATTGAATATGTGATTCAGTTGTGGAACTATACATTCATTTTGTTTGTACTAAATATCCTTGGTCATTAAGGTTGTGTTGGACACACAATTTAGACCAATGTAAAAGTCGGCTGATGACTCGGTTCCACTTGTCATGGGCATGGAGATGCTATTCTGACTTACATAGATTCGTCTAAAGAGTTTAGCAAGTTGGATTGACACATATTAAGGTACAACGAACAAGTTGTCATTTGTATATATCTCAATCAATGTAATCCTTAGACCTGATATTGTTGCACAGTCCGAGTTGAGGATCATCGACTTAGGTTCTACCAAACGCTGATCCGTAACTGGGCAGTTATAAAGTTAGAGTTCGGGTCGATTGAGAATCAAGCTGCGTGATGTGAATAACCAAGATGGGATTTTGCCCCTCCAATTGGAGAGATATTCTCTAGGGCCTCTCGGATGATATGATTCGGAAAGCATGTCCATGCATGACTCGGTTAAGTGTTAATTGAGGCGATCGACTAAGAGTTAGTCAGATGAATCACTTATCTTGGATCAAGAAGAGAGTCGGACTATTTAAGGGATTGCAAATATCTGCCTATAATCTAACAAGGTATATCGTGAGGCGAAAGGGACTCGGACGCAAGTCGTATTGGAAAGGCAAGTCATCATGACTCTTTGGTACTTGGGAGTCGACACGTTCTGCTAGGAGCCGCTACCGACTGATCGATTGAGATTCGGACTCCAATTGTGTCCAAGTTACCATGAGCCTGTGGGGTCACACACTTAAGAGCGGGAGCAAGTTCGGATTGGATCTGAACCGGAAATATGGTTGGGTTGGACCCGAACTGGATATGAATTGAGACAATGAGTCGAACTCACAGTGACTAATATTATATGGGCTTTGGTGAATGGGACATAAGTGAGTGGAGCCCACGTTCACTCCCTATATATAGTGGAGCACAGAAATCTAGAAGGGTTGATCGGTTACGTCATTCAATGCGTTGGAAAACCTAACTCCAAAGTAGTCCTTCCGCCGTAACGAACCTAGCAGTTCACCGTCGACGCTCCTCCTTGTACTTGTCGATACCAGCAGCGGTGTTGTACGATCAGCACCAGGATGGTCGGATCAGATCGTGAGGACTGCATTGCATTCAACAGTCGTGCTTCATCAATTCCGCAACTGTGCGACTAGTGGTAATCCTCGTGGCCTTCTACCTCAGCTAGTTCTTGGGATCACCACGTTAGAGGAAAAAGTTTTGTTTTATCTATACGTGGCCCAACAAATTTATCCCCAGTATAGCCTAGATTAGACAGATTACAATCCACTAGAACATCTCTAAAATTCTGCATGTATTGGGTTGGTCTCGGATTGCCTCCCTCTTTTTCAAAAAGGTATAAGATTTCATTGAGATCTCCAATAATCAGACAGGACATTGTACTTTGTGAATGTAGCTCTCTAATTGTCCCATGTTTTGTGTTTGTCCCTCCACCTTGGCTCCCCATACATGCATGTCAGACGCCAAATATTCTTCACACCTTGGCCAACTGTAACATCAATATAATTATTTGTTTTAAACCAAAGATCATTTGACACTTCCTTCTTCCAAAATAAGATCAACCCACTTCTCCCATTTCACTTAACCACAATTTTGTGGTACATCTGTAAGCGCCTCGGGAGGCACTCAGCTGGCCACTCCTCTAGATGAGTTTCTGACAAAAAAGAACATCCGCTCCCCATCGCTTCTGTAGGTCCAGAAAGCACAGTAACTGATGGCGCACACACCGACAGTTTTCACTTAAGAGTTTCATTGTTCCCGACGGTCCCCCTCGAAAGGGGCCGTCGATCGATTGTTTGTTGCAGCTACAACGTCTTCTTATCCATCCTAAACTCTCAATTTGTTTTTATTTTTTATTTTCTGCGGGGAGTCATCAACATCAGTTGGTTTCCCCCGCTCGAACTGATCAACAATGACAGCCACTAAGACTTTTCCCATTGCAAGGGGATCAGTAGTCGTTCCATCAGTCAATTGACCCTGTCCTCGAGCCACATCACCTACAAGTATCTTTCGAGCAAGAGTATTATGTAGATAGTATCCCTCATACTCCATCATAGTTGCATTGTTTGATGCTTGAACCACATCATCTCTAAAAAAACTTGGTGTACCTCTGCCACGGCCCCAATTTCCAGTAGCAATATCTAAATCCTCATTTTCTTCAGAATTGGTGTCACCAGGGGTACGAACACGGCCACGGCCTCTGCCCCCAAAGCCACCACAATTACCATCACCTCTGTCTTCCCCATTCATAGGAGCTGGTTTAAACTTCACCAACAAATCATCATTCCATTCACACTTTTCCGGTTCATGGATTCCGTCTCCACATTCATTTACGACATGTTCGATCAGGCCACAAAAGAAACAGAAATCTGGGAACCTTTCATGTTGAACTGGATACTTTATATGCTCACACAAATTAATTGGAATGAAGCGGACCAGTGGTTTGCTCAAAACAAGGTGAACCCTAGCTCGCAAATATTTGGATGGATTTATTCTCCCTTCGGTAACAATTATAGTAAACAGTGGATCACCCACCTTCTTGGCCACCTTCTCGGCAAGACCCTTGTTCTTCATAAACCCATCATATAAACCCATCATGTATACCTTGAACTCTCGTCCATACCGGAAGTTTGTCTAATTTGTAATCATGGATATTTGAAAATCCATCATATTCCTGAAGAACAATAGCAGCTCCACGAAATAACCACGTCTCCACGAAATAACCACGTGCCTTCATCCATGACTCTATTCCAATCTCCCAAGCATTGAAATTGAACAAGGAACAAATTTGTCCGCATAGCTTTAAACGTAACATCCTATGCAGATGCCCAAGCATTGCGCATATGTTTGAAGAGAGCAACATGGCTAAAATTCTTGGTAGTATGTACATTAAACAACGCTAACCATCAAACCTCCCCGATCAGATCTTCCAATTAAGTCAAGATCAGTCTCTTCTTTCCCACATAGTTTTAGCCCTTCAAACTGATCTTCTAGATCGCATCCATGCGAAGATGTTTTCGGACCACTTCCCTTCTCCTTCCTCCGCCGCCGTCGCCATGGTCGTCACCGACCGGTCGCTCTGGTCTTCCATGCAGCCGGACTACGGCCCAGCTCTGTCTCACTCTATCTCCTCCTCGCAATGACATCACCAAGCTCTCAACGATGCACGTCGATCGGACGTAAATCAGTGGACTCCAGCGGGGGCGCCACCGGAGGAAAAGTGTAACCCTAGAAAAGACTAGGGGGGACGAGAACCGGCGAGCAGATCGTTGTCCTCAAGGCCGGGTAACTCACGGTCACTTCGTGGCAGATTTGCCATAAAAAATCATGTGCACAACGTCTCCTCGTTCTACGCAACGGAATTAAAAATCGCATCAGGATACCCAGGTTTTGCAAGAGTACATGCACTATAGTACTATAGTTCTATGGAACATCGGCTATCTCTTGGATTTTCAAGGACATGGTCTAACTGCGCGTAGGGAAGCGAATCCAATGCACACCGACCATTGGATTATTCCCTACCATACTTGATGAACGGCAAATGATAGTTTCGCATTGCAAATCAATGCCTGCAATAGCTCGAGACGTGTTTAGGCGGAAACTGTGGAGAGGCCGGTACATCCAAATTTAAAACTGCTACATTAGTAGACTATGAGCTGAAATCCCAAAAACATGAGCTGAAATCCCCAAAGTTCTGAAGAAACTGAATCTTATTATTTTGCATACACGACTATCATTTGCAATTTTGCACAATGCTCATGATGCTGAGTTGGACACAATTATTATTGTTCTTGTTTGTTGTTCGCTTTGTTCTTTTTGTCATTTTTTAGCATGCTACCTAACAATATATACTCCCTCCGTTTAGAAATATAAGATGGTTTAGGTTTGTGAAAGAGACATATCTAGACATCTTTTAGTGTATAGGTTCAAATTAATCTAGACACTAAAAGGTGTCTAGATACATCTCATTCACAAACCTAAAACATCTTATATTTTCAAACGGAGGGAGTAGAAACAAACAAAGATATTCTCGGGACAAGTTGCAAGATACTACACAATTGCTCATGTGGTACCGTGTCGTGAGCTGGCCACCTACAAAGCACAAAACAAAGGCTAGCAAAGGTCACGACTTACACTTAAAAAATCGTATATAGTTCTAATCCACCGTACGCCGGAATAACAAGTCCGAGAAATAACCTTGTTAATTCGGTGGCCGTTGCAACGTCTAGCTCACATGCATGGGCCCTCCATCCAGAAAAATAGTCTAATCTCGCCCTAAGTAGAAGTGACTAATGATGCTGCGTTGATGGTCACCAGTATCCTACCACCTTGGCGACGTTGCTTTGCAGTTTCTTTTATTTCTTTTTTGATGATGAATAGGGATACGGTTAGATGATTCCTCTATGGCTCTATCTCTTTCTCTCCTTCTCAAACATTGAAACACACAACCCTCAAACATTGAAACACACAACCTCCCTCTCACTTTGTCTCTCCCAAAGGGAGATCACATCTTTTCATTTAAACGCATTTCTCTTTGATTTGCGACCCCCTTTATCTTTATGCTAGACGGAACATGTATTTTATGTAATCTTTTTGGCTGATCATCATTAATTCACCAGGTTCTTTCACTTAATCAGATACATGTGTGTGTAGTCTCTTTGGTTGGCCATTTTCTTATGTACAAATTGATTGTGATCATGGTATTTACTGCAAACGAAATTATCAATGTAGGACTTGAATTTGGTTTTTAATTTTTTCTTTTGCGATAGAGGAGTTGATGAGTTTTATGGAGGTTGCAGCTGGCTTTCAGGATATTTATGTTATATGGGCCCTGGATGGTGCTTTCAACAAGCTATATTTTTTATTAAGTGACTCCTAATCAATTTAGTGCATAAAATATAATATTATAGGTTATTTGCACATTCAAATAGAAATATTGCAATGTGGGAGTTCTGGCTTTTGTTATCTAAAAGAAGTTTGGGTATGCTTTGGTTTTGGCACCACACATGCATGTTGTTAAGCCACATATATATGTACAAGAGTTGTATAGGTCCATGAACTTGCGCAATTCAGCAAGATATATATAAGTCTTGCGAGATAGTGTTCCTACCACTTCCTCAAATTATTTTTTCCAACAACCCGAAGTAATAGCTAGAAGATGCTTTTCATAAGTGTCGGTTGGTGTCCCGGTTGTTGGAAACTCTCTATCGCAACGTGAAATGGGGATCGACCCATAATTGGTAGACGAGCATCGATTTATCTATACTACTTAATCTTCCGTAAAATACAAAGAGGCAATGGCACCCAAGAGAGAAAGCAATACATACACAAGGGTTTGGCATGAATTTTGTAGATTTTTTGTTAATGATGATTCATTGTTCATAAATAGAACCCCGAAGATGAATAATGATGATTCCGATGCCTTTAAACTTTTAATTTGTGGGGCGCCCTGGCAAACGAGAGCTATCCAACTGAAAAAAGCAATTCAAAAGAATGCAAACATATATGAGGACAAGACACCACTGGTATTAATATACGAAATCCCCCCATAAACAGATCATTCGGTTATGGAGTTGCACGATTAGCATAGATTTGATGCTTGATGAGACGTCACTGTGAGAAAGAAAATGAAAGATCCATCGCACAAAAAAGTGTAAGAAGAAACGTTGTTATCAGCACGAACTTATCTTAGTCCAACGATCAGGCATACACACCCTTGTCGGTGCTGTTTTACAGTTTTTTTTGTGCACCACCCTATATACTCAGGCTACGTATAACTGTCAACGGTTTATCTAACATCCGGCATGAATGTGTCATGAGGCAGGCTCGTGAAAGTGATCGTGATCGATCGAGTCGTGTGCCGTCGAATCTTGGATGGATGCTTCTGCGAGTGTGATCGATCCATCGGGTGGTCGACGGCACGTCGCTAGCTCCCAGGTCATGCGTACACCTACCACAGTCCAATCTGTAATAAACAAACTCATCACTCGTATAAACTGCTAAATGCAAGTCGGTATCTTACAAAACGCACCCTCCAGAGAACTTCAGTTGGCACTTCAAAGCAAAGGGAAAAAAGTTAGGTCACCCTTTTAAGTACCGATGGTGTTTGGTTCGACGCGCCACGCCCACTCAGTGCCAGGCGTCGCTAACCGATCCTAAATAGTTAGAGAGTAAAATGGCTCTCTAAAATTTATAGAGAAGTAAAAACACTTTTCTAAAGAAAAGCGGTTTCTAACCGATCCCTAAAACTTAGAGAAGTAAAATCTGATCGCAGCAAAATTCAATCAAATTCAACCGAATTTTGCACGACTCCAACCGAATTTGAGAAGGACTAGTTATATTCACTACATATGTACATAGTACAATCAAAAGTCGGACAAATTTCACTTGAATTCGATCAAATTTCACTTTAAAACCAACCTAATCCTCCTCCTAATCAAAGGATGAGGAATCGTTGTTGAGCTCAATGACCGTCGCCACCGTCAACAGTCCTGCGTTCTCCTCCTTCTTTATCCTCGCCGGCGTCGACGACCTCCTTCCTCGCCGTGTTCGCCATCTTCTTCGTCGTGGCGTATTCCTCGAGCTGGCGCCGCTCCTCCTCAATGAGCTCCGGGTTGGCCTGCGCGAGCCGCTCCACCATCTCCACACCATGGCGCTCCGCGTCGAGACACTCGCGGGCATCCATGTCTTCCCGCCGCTCGCGGTCGGAGACGAAGCGAAGCGTCGGTCGACTAGCTCTAGGTCCGACACCGGGGAGCATCCTAGCGGGAAGTTTAGCTTGCCGTAGTTGGAATTGTGGAGCTCGACGTTCTTCACGTCGTACGCCAAGGCCGCCTGGTTCGATGACTGGAATCTCCCAATCCACACCTTCTAGTCCGTGAATTCTACAACCCACATGCCTGATGCATGTAAAATGCATACATGAATTTTATAGTTTGTTAACATGTTTACCCACATATTTTCTTCATATATAATGTCATATCCATGTTTTGTATTGATTTTTAGTGATTTACCAATGATCACCTTTATTTTGGCTATAACCCGGCAGGACGGAAAAATCATGTTTTCATTTTTTCTAATGTTTCAGGACCTATACGAAGTCAAATGGACTTGAACGTGTGGGAATGCCAATATTTATCCACGAGAAGCATCTGGAGCACACGAATCTTACCTAAAGGGACAAGAGGCCCAAGATAGCCGGAGTGGCGCGCCCAGCCCAGGTGGACGCGCCACCTACCCTCATTTGATCCTCGGCCGTCTGATCGCCTTAATTCTTTTGCCAACGGAGTTCTCTTGACCTAAAAAAAACCCTATATAAGAATTCCCCGGGGAGTCCTCGAGACAGAGCACACCAGAAATGAAAACACCACCAAACAGAGTCAGATCCAGCAAAGATTGGAGGGGGAAACTCCGCCAGAGCCATGATGACCTACAAGTATAGGGGATCGCAACAGTCTTCGCGGGTAGTATTACCTAATTTATTGATTCGAGACAAGAGGAGCCAAAGAATACTTGTAAGCCTTAACAACTGAGTTGTCAGTTCAGCTGCACCTGAAAATAGTTCTTGCTCACAGAAGTTTATCAGTAGCAACAATTTGGTAGCAGCAACAGCAACGGTGAAACAGTAGCAATAGTAACAGTAATGGTAACAGTAGGATTCGAGTGCGGTAGGCATAGGGATGGATGGACGGGCGTTGCATGGACGAGTCTAAACATGTAACTTCAAGACCTAGGACATTGCAGATAAATAATAACAAGCATCCAAGTACTAAACAATCCTAGGCATGTGCTCCAAATATAGTTATACGTGCTCGCAATAAGAACTTGCACAACATCTTCTGTCCAACCAGCCCGTGGTAGCAGGGCCTCTAGGGAACTACTAGCAATTAAGGTGCTCCTTTTAATAGAGCACCGGAGCAAAGCATTAACACTCCATGAACACATGTGATCCTCACACCACATCCATCCCCTCCGGTTGTCCCAGTTATTGTCACTTTGGGTCCTTTGGATCCGGACAATGATATGTGTACAAAACTTGCAGATAAGATCACAAACAATACTATCATAATGATTCAATAATAAGTTCAGATCTGAAATTATGGCAATCAGGCCCTAGTGAGAGGCATTAAGAACAACAAGTTGCAACAAAGTCAAATGACACTAATAGAGATACTAGGCACTATGCCCTAATAGATCTTATTCGATTACATGATAGAACTCATCCAATCCCTACCATCCCCAAGCCTATAGCGGGGGATTACTCACTCATGGATGAGGGAAACATCGGTGGTTGATGGAGATGCATTGGTGATGACGATGGCGATGATCCTCTCCAAATTCCCCGTCCCGGCAGGGTGCCAGAACGGAGTTTCTGGATCCAAATCTTGGTTTCTAGTGGCGGCGGCGGAGCGGAACTCTTTTTGGAAAACTATCGAACCCCCCTCGGTTTTTAGGTAGAAATGCAACTTATAGGCGCAGCGGGAGGCCGGGGAGGTGCCTAGGGAGGCTACACCCCCTCCAGGCGCGGGGTCAGGTGGGCCCGCGCCTACGGTGGGTCTGGGGCCCCCAGGCCTCCCCTCCGTCTCTTCTGGCTCCGTGGATCTTCTGGTGAAATATAATTTTTTGCATATTTTCCGGGATTTTTCCTGATAGTTCATTTTCTGCACAAAAACAAGACACCAAGGTAATTCTGCTGAAAACGGCGTCAGTCCGTGTTAGTTGTATCCAAATCACACGAGTTTAGAGAAGAAACAATAGCAAAGTGTTTGAGAAAGTAGATACGTTTTGGACGTATCAACTCCCCCCCCCAAGCTTAGCTTATTGCTTGTCCTCAAGCAATTCAGTTGAAAACTGGGTGCGATAAAAGAGCTTTCACGAACACTTTGCTTCATATGATGTATATATTCTCAGCACAGGAGTAGATACTTAGACAATTCATAATAAGGAGTATGCAACTAAGTCTACTCAATAGTCATTGCAAGCTATGAAGAGAAACCAACTCAATAATAATAAGTAGCATGAAACATAAACATAAGCAACATTGCAATGCTCATAATAAGGTATGATAGAGTGGTATCTCGCTTGCCTTTGTTTGAGGAGCATAATATAAATGCCAAGGCACCTCTGAAGTTCACATGGAGACTGGAGATAAATATATCCGAGATACAAGCATCAAAGTCATGACATAGTTAACCAAGTTTTGGAACAAACACAAGAATAACAACTATGCTCTCAAGAAGGTGCTCATAGAATAAATAGTGACTCAACAAAGTTGTGAAAAAGGTTTTGTGAAGGTTTGAAAGGATTCCCAATGCTGAAAGGAAGGTACTCATTAGCTTTGAGCTCGCATTGCCCCTATCATAGGCATCTTCATGTGGTTAAGGTGAAAGTGAGGTCTACTCTGAATCATATGCTTGACAGACCATAGACTGGAAATCCCAAGTCCCTTGAGTACAAGGGTCGCTCCGCATGCTACTCAACTTTGGTCACCTGAAAGTTCTTGTCATTGTAAATACATGCATATCATCGAGAACCGTCAACGGGGTACCCCTTGCACATGGTACAGGAGCTTTCCCATAACCAAAATGACAAGGCAGGCAAACAATGAGCATCTCAGCAATCTTTTTATTTACCATATGCATAGCTTTAATTGAGGATGCTTCATAGATGCTCATTATGGTGATGCTGCAACTTTCCACCATGATTAAGCATGGCTTAGGCTAGCGGCCCAGGCATTTCTCTAACACAATGTATAAACTCCATGAACTCACAACCTCCCCTTTTATTTCACATCATCGACATCCGTAAATAAAAGAGCAAATAATCAACTAGATGAGATATCCAACAGGTGTTGAAAGCGTTCCCCGTGACAGCACGGTTCTACTGACTCCCAGCATATAGTTAGCAAGCATATAACTTTCATGGACTAGTCACAATGGTTCAGAATTATTAAGTGCAAGGAATAAAGTGTGCCATCAAGTTCGTGAGAGCTTTACTAACTAACTTTCTCAAAATAGACAAACATTTTATTTTGGAAGAAAACATGGCATATATAAAATATGCACTGAAGTAGCAAATGATGCTATTAGGTAGGTATGGTGGACAAAGGTGGCAATATTGGTTTTGGGGAGTTGGAAGCACGGGTAGAGCACATACTCAGTGCAAGTGAAGGCTAGCAATAGAGAGGGAGCGACAAACGAGAGAGCAATAGCTGTCATAATCATGCTTGCAACAAAACAGGACTAACTATAGCATGCAAGTGATACAAGAACTCTGAGGCAAAATAAATCATCGAGGTTTATTGACTATTGATTAGTCATATGCATGCGTGAGCATGTGCCAAGTCGATTCACATGAACAGTCAGAGGAGGATACCACAATGTCATACCAAAGTATGAATAAAACAATGCAAGCAAACATTCATATGACATGCTACAAACTATTAGCAAGCTGGAGCTAATCATAGACAAGCAAGAACTACTAAGCATCCATAATGACATACACCTTACACAAACAGGCTAAGCATGCTCACAATGATGAGTATATGTACAAAAATGAAACAAATAGAGTTCGTTACCAGCCTCTTACCACACCTCGAGTTGTCTTAATCTTCATTATTCCCCTTCACTTGTGTCACTTGAATAATTAACATGAAACCAAAATCCACTGAGGACGACTGAACCCTGCAAAGAACTCACAAAACCAAAGAAGAACAACAAATATTTTTGGTGTTTTGGATTTTTTAGAAACAAGCAAACAAAGAAAAACCAAACAAAAACAAAGCAAAATATTTTTGATTTTTTCTTTTAAGGCAAACCAAAGCAAAGAAACAAACCAAGAGAAACAACGAAAATATTTTTGGTATTTTTGTTTTTTGAGAAAAAAGCAACAAAAACCAAAAAGAAAGCGAACAATGGATATACAAAGAACCGACCGAACATGATATATATATGAGTGTGTGATGTCGGTATACCTCCCCCCAAGCTTAGGCTTTTGACCTAAGTGGGGATCAATCCCATGGTTCCCAAGTAGATGCACCTCCGTAGTATGTCGAGGAAGCTCCCTCGTCCTGGTACGAGCTCGAGGCCTCCCCTGTGTAATACGCAGAGGGATCGTATGATGGTGCTTCCTCCTGATAGTGCCCATGGAAGTTAAGAGAACGCAGGTTGTCGTCCATCTCCGCCTTCGAGCGTGACCAAGGTCCCTGAGAAATACTGAACAAAGTGGTTTGGGGTAGAGGGATCTCTCTCTCTCTCTTCCCCGTCAGTAAACAACATTCTATAAACCAAGTTCTCAAGAGTAGAGGTAGTGGTGACAAAGTGGTGCGCCTTCATGGCAGCAAGATCAAGCCTCTGAGGAGCCAAAACTGTATCATGTGGATCAACAGCAATGTCCAAGGCAGCAGCAATACGAGTAGTAATAATTCCCCCATAAATGGGTCCCTCAGCAGCTAAGCGACGAGCAATGAGGGAACCAAGATTATACGTATCCTCATTGTTGAGTGCAGCAGCTAAGAAGGCCAATTGATAGTTGGAAATATTACTAGTGTTCTCCCTACCAAGAACACTGGTGGCAAGATAGTAGGCAAAATACCTGATGGCTAGAAGTTGAATGTTCTTTATCTTCCCTCGCTGAGCTCTACAGTCATCATCATTGGTTATTCCTCGGTAGAGCTCTAACAAATCAGTGGGTAGAGCTTGAATCTTCTTTGATGACCCATTTGTACCAAGTCCCAGGGCCTTGCAAAATTTCTTCAAAGTCATAGAATGAGCCCTGCCATAAATTTTGAAAGACACAGAAGGCTTGAACATACAATTAGTAAAGGAGAAACTCTCCACAAATGTTTTAGTAACCAAAGCATATTGTGCACTCTCATCCTGCATATAACTTGTTAGTCCATCCCTTTGCACCAAAGTCATAAAATCATTAGAATCCCAGCAGCCTCCAAGAAAGTTTGGCAAGGAAAGGTGGAGGGGTGCGCATCCCCTTCATCTCCCTCATCACCAAATCGCGGAGTGATGAGATCCTCATTGTATGAGGGTATAGTACTGGTAGATGACCTTGGAAGCCTTTCCCTTCTAGGTGCATCACTCTCAAATATCTCACCAAATGTGTGGTGGTCCATGACTTCACTTTTTCTGAAATTTTAAACAACCATCAAACCAAGTGATTTCTAAGTTGATAGATGATGAGCAACTACTATAGGAACTTGCTAGAGGACTACACATGCATCAAAAAAAGTTAATAAGCAAAGAACAAGCATGCAAGCTCAACCAACCTATCACCTATAGCAGCAAAATACTCAAGATACAATCTACCAATCACAAATCTAATTGGACAAGTGGAGGAGGCACATACCAAGGAGCAAACCCTCCAAAAAATCAGCACTTGAGATGGGCAGAACAAGGAGATCGAAAAAAGCGAGCAAGAACAGCAAGAACTCGAGCTTGAGCAAGTTTTCTGGTGTTTTTTGGGAGAGAGGGAGAAAGAAGATGGCTTTGAGGAGGCAGCCTGGAGGGGCCCAGGTGGGCCAGACCCCCCTAGGCGCCGCCACTTGGTAGGCCACGCCTACCAGGGGTGTGGTGGCCTAGGGTGGCCCCCTGGGTCACCTCGGGTGCCACTCTGCCCCTTTTTCAAGGAAAAAATTTATTTTGAATTTTTTGGGATTTTTCGGGAAACTTTATTTTTGGCCAATTTTCAGGGTATGAAAATTGATTTTCTCGCAGAAACAGTTTTTTCAGAAGAAGCAAAAGCAAACCAAAAGCCAAACTAAAAGAGCTCTAAGAAACTCAAACAAGCAAACAACTAGCAACACTAAAGCTAAAGCAAAGGCTAGGAAGGAGAAAAGCAAAAGAAAGCAAGTATAACCATAGTGGAAACATTATTTTGTTCATTAAAATCCTTTTGTTAACAAGGTTGATCAAGTCTTGTTACCAAAACAATCTTATATGAAGAAAAACTTTGCATTCCACAAGGTGATTATGTTACCTCATACTTTATAGCAATGGTCCCAATCATAATAGTTTTAAAATTTTCTTGTGGAATGGGACAATATATTTATCCAACCTTGATGCTCTCAATATTTTCAATGGAATTCAGGCAATAGCTCTTAACAACCTTCTTGGGGAAATAGACAGTGTGATCTTTGTCATTAATATTGAATGTTACTTTTCCTTAATTGCAATTGATGACAGCACCTGCAGTATTAAGAAAAGGTCTCCCAAGTATAATAGACATATTATCATCTTCAGGCATTTCAAGCACAACAAAATCAGTTAAAACCATGCAATTATGAGCAACTTGAACAGGAACATCCTCACATATACCAACAAGAATAGTAGTTGACTTATCAGCCATTTGCAAAGAAATATCAGTTGGTATCAAATTTTCTAGCTGGAGTCTCTTATAGAGAGAAAAAGGCATACACTAACTCCAGCTCCCAAATCACATAAAGCAGTTCTAACATAATTATTCTTAATAGATCAAGGAATAGTTGGTATACCTGGATCACCAAGTTTCTTTGGAACCTTACCATTGAAGGAATAATTAGCAAGTAGAGTAGAAATATCCTCATTAGGAATCTTCCTTTTATTAGAGACAATATCCTTCATATACTTTGAATAAGGAGGCAATTTAATAGCATCAGTCAAAGGAATTTGCAAAAATAAACGTTTCATCCACTCACAAAATTTGTTGTAGTGTTCCTCCTCCTTTGACTTGTGTTTATTACCTTGAAAAGGCATAGGTTTCTGCACCCAAGGTTCTCTCTCTTTACCATGTTTATTAGCAATAAAATATTCCTTTATGTACCTAGTGTTCTTAGTGTGCTTCTAAGGTTCTTCCTCACCTTCCTCCTTATCAGGAGACTCATTTTCATCATTACCACTCTCAGTTTCAGCATCAGAGACAGATATACTATTAGGATCTACAGCAGGTTCAAGTGGTTCCTCAACTATCTTATGTTTCTTTTCTTTCTCTTACGAGGACTATCACTATCTTCACCTTGTTGGGAATCCTGCTCTGTTCTTTTAGGGTGTCCTTCAGGATATAAAGGATCTAGAGTAGCCATACCACTCCTAGTTCTAATTCCATAAGCATGTTTATCTCCTGAAGCATTAACTAGCATATCCTTTTGTACCTTAGCAAGTTGATCAAGTTGAGTTTGAACCATTTGAAAGTGTTTACAAAGCATTTTAATATCATTAGAAGTTCTTTCCACAATATCTTTCAACTCATGGATAGCTCTAGAGTTTTCCAATAAATGATTCTGAACTTGTTTATTAAAATACCCTTGTTTAACAATAAAAGTGTCAAGTTCCTCTAAACATTGATCAGGAGGCTTACCATAAGGAATATCACCTTCATCAAAGTGTTGGAGAGAGTGTACCTCAATAGTAGATGAGTGGGGAATTGGCTTACATAATTCTTCTATAGGAGGTAGATTCTGCACATCTTCAGCTCTAATACCTTTCTCCTTTAGACACTTCTTAGCTTCCTTCATCACTTCATCATTTAATGCAATAACTCCCCTCTTCTTTGTTGGTGGTGCTGGAACTGGTTCAGGAACAACTGGTTCAAGAATAATAGGCTCAGGTGCATTCAGCTCAGTTGAAGTCCAATCATCATAATTCTTGCTTATCTTGGTCATTAATTCTTCAGCATCTGTAGGAGTCCTTTTTCCTGAAAACACAATCAGTAAAGCTATCTAGGTAGGTCGTAGAATCATCAGTTAGTCCATTATAATAAATATCAAGAAGCTCATTCTTAGGGAATGGACATCCAGGATGTGCATGAATCAAGGCACGGAACCTTGTCCATGACTCAAACAATTTCTCTTCTTCTCCCTATTTAAAATCAAAAAGTCTCTGCAAAACAGCATGTCTAGCACTGGGAGGAAAATATTTCTGGAAGAAAGAAGCAATCAAGCAATCAAGGATATCAATGGAACCAGGAGGTAATCTACTAAACCAAGCCCTAGTTTATCCTTTTAGTGAAAAAGGGAAGATCTTAGCAACAAAGTACTTTCGCATCTTAAAATCATCAGAGAACAAAGCACTCATAGTAGAAAGCTCATTCATATGAGCCACAACAATCTAATTTTCAGTCCCACAAAAAGGTTCTTTCTCAACAATATCCAAGTAGGACAAATCAAGAGAGAAATCATAGTCTTCATCTTTAATATCTAGGAGAGGTGGCAAACTTAGGATCAGAGGACAGTTTAGGCATAGTAGTAAGTCTAGCAAGTTGACTCTTAATAGCACTAGTACCATGTGTGTTTCGGCACTCTTCAACAAAATCATCAGTGAACTCAATGTAACCATCATTAATATCATAACTCTCACTAGCCTCAGGTGAGCTAACAGGTGTAATAGTGTCTTCACTATGAGTTTCGGTATTTCCTAGACTAGCCATAGTAGCATCTAGAAAACGACCTAATGAACCACTCGCATCAAGCATAGTAGAAGTAACATCATGAGCATCAAAAGTAGTTTCAGACTCAGAAGTAGTAGCAGTGTGTGTAACATGAGTATGTGGTGGTGGTGTGACAAGCTAACTTATAACAGACGGTGAATCAAGAGCAGCAGAGGTGTTTAGGACTGTACCTCTTCTTGTAGTATATGGTAAAATAGGGAACTTTCCATCACGAGACTTCCCCATGATGAGAGGAGTAACACTGAACAATAATAGATCTAATTAAACATACAAATAAAGCTATGCTCCCCAGCAACGGCGCCAGAAAATAGTCTTGATGACTCACAAGTATAGGGGATCGCAACAGTCTTCACGGGTAGTATTACCCAATTTATTGATTCGACACAAGGGGAGCCAAAGAATACTTGCAAGCCTTAACAAATGAGTTGTCAGTTAAGCTGCATCTGGAAATAGTTCTTGCTCACAGAAGTTTATCAGTAGCAACAGTTTGGTAGCAGCAACAGCAAAGCAACAGCAATAGCAACAGTGAAACAGTAGCAATAGTAACAGTAAAGGTAACAGTAGGATTCGAGTGCGGTAGGCATAGGGATGGATGGACGGGCGTTGCATGGACGAGTCTAAACATGTAAATTCAAGATCTAGGGCATTTCAGATAAATAATAACAAGCATCCAAGTACTAAACAATCCTAGGCATGTGCTCCAAATATAGTCATACGTGAATGAGAACTTGCACAACATCTTCTTTCCAGCCAGCGCGTGGCAGTGGGGCCTCTAGGGAACTACTGGCAATTAAGGTGCTCCTTTTAATAGAGCACCGGAGCAAAGCATTAACACTCTGTGAACACATGTGATCCTCACACCACATCCATCCCCTCCGGCTGTCCCAATTATTTTCACTTTGGGGCCTTTGGATCCGGACAATGATATGTGTACACAACTTGCAGATAAGATCACATGATCTCATGGTCAAAGGAATTAGGTTACTATGTATCAAAAAGCTTATAGCAAGTGAACTATTTGAATGACTTAGTCTTATGCTACGCTTAACTATAGGAGTATGTCCATCACATCATTCTCCTAATGATAAGACCTTATTGATAATAACATCTCAATGTTCATGATCAGGAAACCATGATCATATATTAACCAACAAGCTAGTTTAACAAGAGGCTTTACTAGGGACTCTTTTATGTTTACAAACCACACAAGTATTAATGTTTCCGGTTAATACAATTATAGCATGTATGAAAACATTTATCATAAGTATGAAGATATGATAATAACCACTTTATTATTGCCTCTTGGGCATATCTCCAACAGTCTCCCACTTGCACTAGAGACAATAATCTAGTTTCAAAACTTTGTGTATTCAACACCTATGGATTTCTAGTGTTGTATTTACACGATTGCTAGTGGTCAACCGATCTTCGGGTCCAACACCTATGTCTTAACTTTGGAACTCATCCAAATCCATTATGGAACTTACTTTCTATTATATTGTGCCACCCTTAGTTTAGATTGAGATAAACTTAATTTGTACTTTGTGACAAAACTAGTATCAATGTTGTACTTTTACAATAAACTAACCATCTATTTGTCACCTCTACAAAAATAATATATTCTTAGTTCTTCCAAAAGATCATAAGAATATCTTTACTATCGTCCAATGATCATCTTATGAATCATTCTAGTATATGCTCACAACATTTAGAGTATAGGACATATCCGGACGTGTACATATCACAGTATGATTAAAATTCTCTTTGTGATTTTATTCATCAAGTATCAATCAATACTTTAATATTTGTTTCACTTACCAAGTGTCGATACACTTGAATTTCGATTGAATCCTTTCTGTGTGGCAAGAACCTTTCTTGTTATTTCCATATTGAACTCATTCAATATATCATCTATGTACATTTGGCACAACCATATTAGCGTCTCAATCTATCTATATAGATATTGATGCCAAATATTTGGGTTTTGCTTAAATCTTTCATCGAGATGAAATTCTTAACATGTGTTAATAAAAGATACATCATTCCAACCAACAATATGTTTTCCACATAATGTATTAGAAATATGTCTTAGCGCTCCCACTTAATTTCTTGCAAATGCAAGCATCATCTCTGATGAAATTAAACTCTTTAACAATTTCATCACGGTGAAGATTCCAACTCCTCGATGCTTATTTCAACCATTGAAGTTTGCATAAACCTTTTAGCATCCTTTGAATTAACAAAACCCTATGGACCGTGTTATGCACACGTCCTAGGTAACAATTCTATTAGAAGAACCCGTTTTGTTTATTCAACTACCACATAACAAAATTATATGTAGTGGTTGCTACATTAATCCGTGTAGACTAAATATCGCTATGAAAGATCAAATCTTGTCATAGTAACCTTTGAACATTGTTGTGAACTCTTTCCCAACATGTCGACTATTTCATAGATGTCAAACATCCATGTCTATTTCTTTATAGATCCAAACACGACTATAAGGTCTTACACCTTTTCAGAGGGTCTTTCAAGTTCAAAACTTGATTTCTTGTGTATGGAACTATCACGGATTTTATGGCTTCAAGCCATTTGACGGAGTTAGGGCCCATCATTACTTCTTTGCATACAGTTGGTTCATTATTGTCAAACAACAATGTTTTACTTTCAAATCCTAGTATTTGATTGTTTACCCAACCTACTTGGTTCAATATGAACTTAGACCTCCGTGACCACAACCTTTGAGGCACATGATCCATGAGCATTGTTGGTGCCTCCGGAACACTTTTCGGCGCTGCGCAACTTTGCACATATAGCTAAGGTTCGTTTAACCTTATCAAAGTTCTATTGTCCTCCCACTTAACTTTTCATGAAAAATTCCTTCACAAAGAAACTTGACGTTCTAAGCGACAAACATTTTTATCTTTGGTATTATGGAGGAATACTCAATGGTTATTCGAAATAACATACAAAGACATGTTTATCCGAATTTGGTTGTAAACATCTCACTTATGCATAGCATACCAATGTTTAAGAAAGGACGACTTGGGTTTTATCCCAAACCATAACTTTATATGGTGTCATTTCAACGGATCATGATGGATCTCTTTTTAGTGGAAAAGCGGTAGTCTCTAAATCTTTTAATATTTAAAATATAATGGCAGTTTTATGAATTACACCTTTGATCTTACCATGTCAAACAAGGTTTCATTTCATATCTCGATTATTCCATACTCATATGGTGTTTCGGGAAACACAAATCCACGAAATGATTCCTCAAATCTTAGGTGTTATGCTAAACTTGTAACTCAAATATCTTCCTTTATTATCATATCATAAATTCTTTATTTTCTTGTTACATTGATTTTGCACTTCATCTTGAAAGTCTTTGAACTTTTCAAATGTTTCACACTTCATCCTTATTAAATAAATATTCATATATTCACTCAAATTTTCGGAGAAAGCATATGAAGTTGAAATCCATCGCTCTTGACTACACATAATGGACTTCATACAACAATATGTATAACCTTCAATAAGCTAGTCATCCGTTCCCTTTGGCCAATGAACGGAGTTTTAATTATCTCTAGGAAAGTTTCACAAGCGTCATTTGATCAAAAATTAAAAGACCCAAAATTCCATCAAGCATGGGGTTTCTTCGTGTTTTCTTTCCACTATAATTTAAACGGCGATGTCACTTCTTAAGTGATCTTTCAATCAATTGTCTTTCGACATTTTTAGCATTAATTTTATGGATGTGATTTATCCAACGAGATTTGTAAATCATCCACATTTTATGGATTACGGCAATTATTTGAATAACCCTTTTGTTCTCATAATACTTGATAAAACAAATCTTGAAGGCAAGCTTTGATATCAACGAGCAACACAATAACCCTTTATTTGTTCTCGATGAACATCATCACGTATTATTTTGCTAGTTACTTAGGCCATTGTAGTCCATGAATTGTGTTGTTTCGTATGACGATTCACACCAACAAATTTAGTATCCAATACTTAAGAACCACAATGTTTAACAAGCAAAGAATATAGCCATAACATGTATATCCTCTATATACCTAAGCTGAACAATTCTAGTCTTTTATTTTCTGCCATATATTTCTGAGATTCTCTTTCTGTATTTCCTTTTCTGTTTGAAAAGAATATATCAACATCAATAGTGAAGTCATACTCATGACACAGACCAAAGCGTGTATAGTTAAAAACCAATGTCTCTGGACTTGCACTCTGAAGTAGATCACCATCATCAAATGTTTGGTGTTCTTTCAAATTCCATTTTCTTTAGTAATATTGTAGTGTAGTAAACATTTTACCTACATCAAATATTCATCCTTATCATGGAACTATCCATGATCAAGCTACTTTAGCTTATAATGGTGAATTGCGAGTATAATGTTGCTCTCCAAAACCTTTTGGAGGATTAGGACGACTAGCGTCTCCAACCTTTTGAAAATTCCCATCAAATATGAGAACATAAACTTTTCCATATTATACTCTATCATGTTATAATCAAAACATTGTTTCAGATATCGCAATATCTTCCACATATGATGTTCCTAGATAACCTTGATATTAAAACAATCTTTTGAATATCAAGAACATGGAGATAAACATGATACTTATATACTAACACTGGAATTGTTACTCTTGATTTAATACCAATTATTAAACTTCACAGAGTAACCGGAACTTACTGAAAGTTTGCAATAGGACTTTTAAACTTTAGATTAACACTTCAAAACAATATGATACCAGTTCGTAAAGTAACTAACCAGAATTCTATAGTTCTATTATCTCAATTATAACTAAGCGCAAGGTGGTAAATAGATGCCAATGACTACAACAACTGTGCAAATTCACTTTGATTTAATTTATGATTAATAGTGTTCAACTTTTAATCATATTGTTGTTGAACTCCCACTCAAAACAATATCCCTCACATTGTTTTAGTGATTACATGAACCAAATCCACTATACCAAGTCCGATCATCACGTGACATGATGTAGTTTCAAATGTAGGGGTTCGTAGCATGGAAAACAAAAATTTTCTATCGCATACAAACAAACAAGCCAAGATCTATCTACTAGATTGTAGCAACGAGTCGATGGAATAACTCACCCTCGAAGATTCCAAAGTGTTTAACGAGAGCAGATTCTCGTGGGTGATGTAGTCGTACTCTTTCCGATCTCAAGATCGCGTAGACGATCCTTCCGGCGCCGCGTTCCCGCAGCGCTCCCGCAGTCGGTCACACGTTCGGTACTCGACGAAGACCTTCCTCTCCCTTGTTCCAGCAGGCAGCGGAGGTTGTAGCACTCTCCTCGCGATTCCGGCAGCACAACGGCGTGGTACCGGAGGTAGAGGGGAAATCCCGCAGGGCTTCGCCTTAAGCCGGTGCGAGTATGGTGGAGCTTATGAGAGAGGCTATTAGTGGTCTAGTAATTAGACACACCAATTAGAGGGCTCTAAACCAATTAGAAGGCTCTAAACCGAATAGCTCTAAACCGGGGTCTAGATCTAGGGTTTAGTTTAGAGGATAGGAAACTTGTGTTGTCTAGGAGGGGAGCCCTGCCCCTCCTTATATAGGTGGGAGGGGTGGGCGCGCCAGGGGAGGGAGGGAGTCCCTCCCCAACTCGGCCTTGGGCTGGGCGCCGGCCTGGAGGAGTCCAACTCCTCCTCCAGGTTGGTTCCAACTCCTCTTGCTTGTTTCCCACAGTTTCTTGTTTTTGGCAGTTTGACTTTCAAACTGGACATTTGACTTTTCTGTTTTAGGATTCAATTTAATCCTATATTTGGGACAGCAAGAACACTTAGTACATGATGCAATCATTCCAATATGTAATGACACATTCATGTACCCCTTCCCCCCCGGAGTGCCGGACAATCCGGAACCTTCTAGAATATCCCCGATGAAAACACCGGAATCATTCCCGAACTCCGAAACGGGACTTTCCTTATATGAATCTTATTCTCCGGACCATTCCGGATCACCTCGTGATATCCCGGATCCCATCCGAGACTCCGAACAACATTCGGTCTCTTTCTCATAATACCATAACTACTCAAACAACGTCGAATCCTTAAGTGTGTCTCCCTACGGTTCGTGAATTATGCAGACATGATCGAGACACTTCTCCGAACAATAACCAATAGAGGAATCTGGAAATTCATATGGCTCCCACATATTTCTACGATTACTTTGCGATCGAATGAACCACTTACATACGATACCAATTTCCCTTTGTCTCACGATATGTTACTTATCCGAGGTTATGATCGTCGGTATCTCTGCATACCTAGTTCATCCTCGTTACCGATAAGTACTCTTTTCTCGTTCCCGTGATATGTGATCCCTTGTGACCATGTCACATGCTTGCAAGCTAATTGGATGACATTCCACCGAGAGGTCCCAGAGTATATCTATCCGTCATGTGGATGGACAAATCCCACTCTTGATCCATGTGTTTCAACCAATACTTTCCGAACACTCAATGCCACCTTTATAGCCACCCTGTTACGGTGTGGTGTTTGATGACATCAAAGCATCCATCCAGTAAAGGTGATATGCATGATCTCATGGTCAAAGGAATTAGGTTACTATGTATCAGAAAGCATATAGCAATTGAACTATTGAAATGACTTGATCTTTATGCTACGCTTGTCTATAGGAGTATGTCCACCATATCATTCTCCTAACGATATGATCTTGTTGTTGATAACATCTCAATGTTCATGACAAAGAAACCACATCATCAATCAACCAACAAGCTAGTGAAGTATAGAGGCTATACTAGGGACTTCAAATTAAGTTTACAAATCACACAAGTATTAATGGTTTCCTTGTTAATACTATTATAGCATGAATGCAAACATTTATCATAAACACAAAGATATATAATAATAACTATATTTATTATTGCCTCTAGGGCATATCTCCAACAGTCTCCCACTTGCACTAGAGTCATCTAATCTAGATTACATGGTAATATACCGAACACCCATGGCAGTTTGGTGTTGGTCATGTTTTGCCCTCGGGAGAGGTTTAGTCAACGGATCTGCCACATTCAGATCTGTGTGTACTTTGCAAATCTTTATATCCCCATCCTAGATATGTTCTTGAATAGCGTGAAAACGCAGCTTGATATGCTTCAGCTTCTTGTGTGACCTTGGTTCTTGCGCATTGGCTATGGCGCCCATGTTATCACAGTAGATAGACATTGGGTCCAGCGCACTAGGAACCACACCCAGCTCTGTAATGAACTCTTTCATCCATATCGCTTCTTGTGAAGCCTCCGAAGCAGCCATGTATTCCGATTCAGTTGAAGATCTCGCCACAACGCTTTGCTTTGCACTCCTCCAGCTAACTGCTGCACCATTCAAAATAAATACGTATCCAGATTGTGATTTAGAATCATCTGGATCGGTGTTCCAACTAGCATCGGTGTAACCATTAACAACGAGCTGTTCATCACCTTCATAAGAAAGAACCATATCCTTAGTTCTTCTCAAGTACTTAAGGATGTTTTTGACCGCTGTCCAATGATCCACTCCTGGATCACTTTGATATCTGCTAGTTAAACTAACAGCATATGCGATGTCGGGTCTAGTACATAGCATGGCATACATTAGAGATCCTATGGCTGAGGCATAGGGAGTCTTACTCATCCTTTCTCTATCTTCTGCCGATGTCGGACTTTGAGTTTTACTCAAGGTCGTATTGGGCAACATGGGCAAGAACCCTTTCTTGCTATCTTCCATTCCAAACCTCTTTAGAACTTTGTCCAAATATGTACTTTGTGACAATGATATTTGGCGTTTCGATCTATCTCTATAAATCTTTATGCCTAATATGTAAGCTGCTTCGCCAAGATCCTTCATTGAAAAACTATTATTCAAATACTCTTTGACACTATTAAGAAGGTCTACATCATTCCCAATCAACAATATGTCATCCACATACAGTATTAAGAATGCTACAGAGCTCCCACTCACTTTCTTGTAAATACAAGCTTCTCCATAAGTTTGTATAAAACCAATACTTTTGATTACCTTATCAAAACGTTGATTCCAACTTCGGGATGCTTGCTTCAATCCATAGATGGACCGTTGAAGCTTGCATACCTTGTTAGCATCTTTAGGATCGACAAAACCTTTGGGTTGTATCATATACAACTCTTCATCAATGTCTCCATTGAGGAATGCTGTTTTGACATCCATCTGCCATATCTCATAATCATAATATGCAGCGATTGCTAACATTATCCTCACAGACTTTAGCTTCGCTACCGGTGAGAAAGTCTCATCGTAGTCAACTCCTTGAATTTGTCGAAACCCTTTTGCGACAAGTCGAGCTTTATAGACAGTAACATTACCATCAGCATCTGTTTTCTTCTTGAAAATCCATTTGTTCTCGACAGCCTTCCGGCCATCCGGTAAGTCCACCAAAGTCCATACTTGGTTTTCGTACATGGATCCAATCTCGGATTTCATGGCTTCTTGCCATTTATTGGAATCTGGGCTCATCATCGCTTCCTCATATGTCTCGGGGTCATCGGTGTTGTCCACCAACATGACATTCATAACGGAATCATACCAATCTGGAGTGGTACGAGTTCTCGTTGACCTCCGAGTCTCTGTAGCAACTTCAACCGAAGTTTCATGATCACCATCATTAGCTTCCTCTCTTATTGGTGCAGGCACCACAGGAACTTCTTCTGGTGCTGCGCTACTCGCAATTTCGAGAGAAGGTTCGACAACCTCGTCGAGTTCTACTTTCCTTCCAGTCACTTCTTTCGAGAGAAATTCCTTCTCTAGAAAGGATCCATTCTTGGCAACAAAGATTTTGCCTTCGGATCTATGATAGAAGGTATACCCAATAGTTTCCTTCGGGTATCCTATGAAGACGCATTTTTCCGCTTTGGGTTCAAGCTTGTCCGGCTGTAACTTCTTTACATAGGCTTCGCATCCCCAAACTTTAAGGAACGACAATTTAGGTTTCTTCCCAAACCATAATTCATATGGTGTCGTTTCAACGGATTTAGACGGTGCCCTATTTAAAGTGAATGCGGCTGTTTCTAATGCATAACCCCAAAATGATAGCGGTAAATCTGTAAGTGACATCATAGAACGAACCATATCTAAGAGAGTTCGATTACGACGTTCAGACACACCATTACGCTGTGGTGTTCCCGGCGGTGTCAATTGTGAAAGTATTCCGCACTTCTTTAAATGCTCGCCAAACTTGTAACTTAGATATTCACCTCCACGATCAGAACGTAGAAATTTAATCTTCTTGTTACGTTGATTCTCTACCTCACTTTGAAACTCCTTAAACTTCTCGAAAGTTTCGGACTTATGTTTCATGAAATAGATATACCCATATCTACTCAAGTCATCCGTGAAGGTAAGAACATAACGATAACCACTGCGCGATGCTACACTCATTGGACCACACACATCGGTATGTATGATTTCCAGTAAGTCCGTAGCTCGCTCCATTATACCAGAAAATGGAGTCTTAGTCATTTTACCCATCAGACATGCTTCGCATCTTTCAAGTGATTCAAAATCAAGTGATTCAAGAAGTCCATCGGAATGGAGTTTCTTCATACGTTTCACTCCAATGTGACCAAGACGACAGTGCCACATATAGGTCAAATTATCGCTTGATTTCAAACGTTTAGCCTCAATGTTATTAATATGTATATTTCTACTATCGAGATTCAATATGAATAGACCATCTATCAAAGGTGCATGTGCATAAAACACATTACTCATATAAATCGAACAACCATTATTCTCGGATTTAAACAAGTAACTGTCTCGCAATAAACAAGATCCTGATATAATGTTCATGCTTAATGCAGGCACCAAATAACAATTATTTAAGTATAAAACTAATCCCGATGGTAGATGAAGAGGTAGCGTGCCGACCGCGATCACATCAACCTTTGATCCGTTTCCTACGCGCATCGTCACCTCGTTCTTCACTAGCTTCCGTTTATTCTGCAGCTCCTGTTTCGAGTTACAAATATGAGCAACCGAACCAGTATCAAATACCCAGGCACTACTACGAGTACTAGTGAGATACACATCAATAACATGTATATCAGATATACCTTTCTTCTTGATGTTGCCGTTCTTCAAATCCGCCAAGTACCTTGGGCAATTCCGCTTCCAGTGACCTTCTCCCTTGCAGTAAAAGCACTCAGTTTCAGGTCTAGGTCCAGCCTTGGTCTTCTTCGTCGGCGTGGTAACTTTCTTACCACCCTTCTTGAAGTGTCCCTTTTGCTTAGACTTGCCTTTCTTGAATTTGGTGGTCTTATTGACCATCAACACTTGGTGCTCTTTCTTGATCTCCACTTCTGCAGATTTTAACATAGCAAATAGTTCTGGCAACTCTTTGTTCATGTTCTGCATGTTGTAGTTCATCACAAAGTTCTTGTAACTTGGTGGTAGTGATTGGAGGATGCGGTAAACTCCCAAAGTATTAGGAATCACTATACCCAAACTTTGAAGTTTATTTGCGTGCCCAGACATCTTAAGCACATGCTCACTGACGGAGCTACCCTCTTCCATCTTGCAGTTAAAGAACTTTTCAGAAGCTTCATAACTTTCAATTGCCGCATGAGTCTCAAAGATTAATTTGAGATCCTCGACAATATCATATGGATCTGACTCTTCAAACCTTTTCTGAAGCTCCGATTCTAAACCATACAAGATAGCACACTGAACTATGGAGTACTGATTCTTCCGAGCGAGGTAAACATTCTTTACTTCATCGGTAGCATCAGCTGCAGGTGGGTCACCTAGCGGTGCATCCAGCACATAGGTCAAATTACCAGCTGTGAGGACAATCCTCAAATTGCGGAACCAATCCGCGAAGTTGCTTCCATTGTTTTTCAACTTTTCTTTCTCTAGGAACGCATTAAAATTGATGGTAGGGGCTGCCATTGATCTACAACATATTTGCAATAGTTTAGACTAAGTTTATGACAAATTGAGTTCAAATTAATTAATGAAATTAAACTAGGTGAACTCCCACTCAAAACAACATCCCTCACATTGTTTTAGTGATCACACGAACCAAATCCACTACATCAACACCGATCATCACGAGAGCTGATATAGTTTTAATGGCGAACAATCATCATGTTCATCATATCTACTATATGATTCATGCTTTGCCTTTCGGCGATCCGTGTTCCTGAGGCCATGTCTGTACATGCTAGGCTCGTCAAGATCAAACCTTAGCTTCCGCATAAGCAAATCTGGCTTGCTTACGTTGTATTCACCCGCGGAATCAAAGACACCCGATCATCACGTGGTGCTTCGAAGCAGCAAGCTTTGGCAACGGTGCATACTAAGGGTGAACACTTTAGAACTTGAAATTTATGTGCATGAGGGATCATCTTATAATGCTACCGTCGTCTACTAAGCAATACAAGATGCATAAAGGATTAACATCACATGCAATTCATAATATGTGATATGATATGGCCTTTCTTCTTTGTGCTTCCGATCTCCATCTTCAAGCACGAACATGATCTCCATCATCACCGGCATAGCATCAAGGTCAATGACGCTTCTTCATGGTTGTCGTCCGCCAGCTTCAACTATTACAACTATTTTGAATAGACACGCAGGCCTTAACAGAAATTAAAGACAACCATATGGCTCCTGCCGGTTGCCAACTTACAATAAGGATCATTGCATACATCAAATATAATCACAATCATGGCCATATCACATCACTGCACACCCTTGCAAAACAAAGTTAGACGCTTCTACTTTCTTTGCATATTTTACGTGGTTTGGGGCTTTCCATAAGTGTCGTTCTAACTTACGAACAAGAACCACAACATTGATACTAGCATTGTTGATCACCCGTTGTAAATTGGATCTTTACTATGCTAGGAGAAACAGGCACCCGCAAAGCCACTTATGCAAAACGAGTTGCATGTCAAGTGTGGAGCAAGTCTCATGAACGATGTCATGTAAGGTTAGCCCGGGCCGCTTCATCCCAACATACCGCAAGATGCAAAGTACACAAAAAGCAATCTACAATAAAAGCATCAACGCCCACAATGACCATTGTGTTCTACTCGTGCAACAGATCTACATATAGACACGGCTCTGATACCACTGTAGGGGTTCGTAGCATGGAAAACAAAAATTTTCTATCGCATACAAACAAACAAGCCAAGATCTATCTACTAGATTGTAGCAACGAGTCGATGGAATAACTCACCCTCGAAGATTCCAAAGTGTTTAACGAGAGCAGATTCTCGTGGGTGATGTAGTCGTACTCTTTCCGATCTCAAGATCGCGTAGACGATCCTTCCGGCGCCGCGTTCCCGCAGCGCTCCCGCAGTCGGTCACACGTTCGGTACTCGACGAAGACCTTCCTCTCCCTTGTTCCAGCAGGCAGCGGAGGTTGTAGCACTCTCCTCGCGATTCCGGCAGCACAACGGCGTGGTACCGGAGGTAGAGGGGAAATCCCGCAGGGCTTCGCCTTAAGCCGGTGCGAGTATGGTGGAGCTTATGAGAGAGGCTATTAGTGGTCTAGTAATTAGACACACCAATTAGAGGGCTCTAAACCAATTAGAAGGCTCTAAACCGAATAGCTCTAAACCGGGGTCTAGATCTAGGGTTTAGTTTAGAGGATAGGAAACTTGTGTTGTCTAGGAGGGGAGCCCTGCCCCTCCTTATATAGGTGGGAGGGGTGGGCGCGCCAGGGGAGGGAGGGAGTCCCTCCCCAACTCGGCCTTGGGCTGGGCGCCGGCCTGGAGGAGTCCAACTCCTCCTCCAGGTTGGTTCCAACTCCTCTTGCTTGTTTCCCACAGTTTCTTGTTTTTGGCAGTTTGACTTTCAAACTGGACATTTGACTTTTCTGTTTTAGGATTCAATTTAATCCTATATTTGGGACAGCAAGAACACTTAGTACATGATGCAATCATTCCAATATGTAATGACACATTCATGTACCCCTTCCCCCCCGGAGTGCCGGACAATCCGGAACCTTCTAGAATATCCCCGATGAAAACACCGGAATCATTCCCGAACTCCGAAACGGGACTTTCCTTATATGAATCTTATTCTCCGGACCATTCCGGATCACCTCGTGATATCCCGGATCCCATCCGAGACTCCGAACAACATTCGGTCTCTTTCTCATAATACCATAACTACTCAAACAACGTCGAATCCTTAAGTGTGTCTCCCTACGGTTCGTGAATTATGCAGACATGATCGAGACACTTCTCCGAACAATAACCAATAGAGGAATCTGGAAATTCATATGGCTCCCACATATTTCTACGATTACTTTGCGATCGAATGAACCACTTACATACGATACCAATTTCCCTTTGTCTCACGATATGTTACTTATCCGAGGTTATGATCGTCGGTATCTCTGCATACCTAGTTCATCCTCGTTACCGATAAGTACTCTTTTCTCGTTCCCGTGATATGTGATCCCTTGTGACCATGTCACATGCTTGCAAGCTAATTGGATGACATTCCACCGAGAGGGCCCAGAGTATATCTATCCGTCATGTGGATGGACAAATCCCACTCTTGATCCATGTGTTTCAACCAATACTTTCCGAACACTCAATGCCACCTTTATAGCCACCCTGTTACGGTGTGGTGTTTGATGACATCAAAGCATCCATCCAGTAAAGGTGATATGCATGATCTCATGGTCAAAGGAATTAGGTTACTATGTATCAGAAAGCATATAGCAATTGAACTATTGAAATGACTTGATCTTTATGCTACGCTTGTCTATAGGAGTATGTCCACCATATCATTCTCCTAACGATATGATCTTGTTGTTGATAACATCTCAATGTTCATGACAAAGAAACCACATCATCAATCAACCAACAAGCTAGTGAAGTATAGAGGCTATACTAGGGACTTCAAATTAAGTTTACAAATCACACAAGTATTAATGGTTTCCTTGTTAATACTATTATAGCATGAATGCAAACATTTATCATAAACACAAAGATATATAATAATAACTATATTTATTATTGCCTCTAGGGCATATCTCCAACATCAAAGGCGAACAATCATCATGTTCATCATATCATCTATATGACTCATTCTTTACCTTTCAGTATTCTGTGTTTCGAGACCATGTATGTACATGCTAGGCTCGTCAAGATCAAACATTAGCTTCCGCATGAGCAAATCTGGCTTGCTCCCGTTGTATACACTCGTAGAATCTAACACACCCGATCATCACGTGGTGCTTCGAAACAACGAGCTTTGGCAATGGTGCCTACTAAGGACGAACACTCTATAACTTGATATTTTGTGAGAGGGGTCATCTTATAATGCTACTGTTGCAATCTAAGCAATACAAGATGCATAAAAGGATTAACATCACATGCAATTCATAATATGTGATATGATATGGCCTTTCTTCTTGTGCTTCCGATCTCCATCTTCAAGCACGAACATGATCTCCATCATCTCCGGTGTGGTGTCAAGGCCAATGGCACCGCTCCATGGTTGTCGTCCACCAGCATCAACTATTACAACTACTTTGAATAATAGACACGCATGTCTTAAAGAAATTAAAAATACAACCATAATGCTCCTGCCGGTTGCCGACTTACAATAAGGATCATTGCATACATCATATATAATCACAATCATGGCCATATCACATCACAGCACACCCCTGCAAAACAAAGTTAGACGCTGCTAATTTTCTTTGCATGTTTTACGTGGTTTGGGGCTTTTAATAAGTGTCGTTCTAACTTACGAACAAGAACCACAACGTTGATACTAGTATTGTCAATCACATGTTGTAAATTGAATCTTCACCATGTTGGGAGAGACAGACACCCGCAAAGCCACTTATGCAATACAAGTTGCATGTCGAGCATGGAGAAAGTCTCATGAACGATGTCATGTAAGGTTAGCCCGGGACGCTTCATACCACCATCCCGCAAGATGCAAAGTACACAAGAAGCAATCGACAACAAAAGCATCAACGCCCACAATGACCATTGTGTTCTACTCGTGCAACAAATCTACATATAGACACGGCTCTGATACCACTGTAGGGGTTCGTAGCATGGAAAACAAAAAAAATCTATCGTGTGAACACACACAAGCCAAGATCTATCTACTAGATTGTAGCAACGAGTCAATAGAGTACTAACCCTCAAAGATCTAAAGCGGTTAACGAGAGCAGATTCTCGTGGGTGATGTAGTCGTTCATTTGCCGATCTCAAGATCGCATAGACGATCCTTCTGGTGTCGTGTTCCGGCAGTGCTATCACAGTCGGTCACACGTACGGTACTCGGTGAAGACCTTCCTCTCCCTTGTTCCAGCAGGCAGCGGAGGTTGTAGCTCTCTCCTTGCGATTCAGGCAGCACGACGGCGTGGTGTCAGAAGTAAACGGAAGATCCCGCAGGGCTTCGCATAAGCCGGAGTGAGTATGGTGGAGTAGAGGGAGCCCCGACGATCTAGGGTTTAGAGGGCCGAGGTTTAGAGGTAGCTAGCAACTAGAGTTTAGCTAGTCGGTAGCGGTTTAGAGGAGATCTAGATTGGTCAAAACTAGAGAGGGGGCGGCGGCCAACCTAGGGTTTCTTGGGCGCCTAGGGCAAGAGGGATACCTTGGGGTGTGCCCCCACCCCTCCTTATATAGGTGGGGGCGTCCAAGGGTGTTCCCAACCCAGGTGGAAACCCTCCCTAACTTAGAAACCCTCCCTAACTCAGAAACCATGTTGGGATTTGACTTTTTCAAACTGCCTTTTTGAGTTTCAAATTAGAGTTTGATTTCTCTCTTCCAAGTGTCCAGCCAAGTGACCTAGGACATGATGCAACCATTACAATTTGTCATGACACATCCATGTACCCTTCCCCTTACGGATCGGTGAACCTTCTAGACCCTTCTAGAACATTCCGGTGAAAACACCAGAATTATTCCCGAACTCCGAAATTGGACTTTCCTTATATGAATTTTATTCTCCGGACCATTCCAGATCTCCTCGTGATATCCCGGATCCCATCCGAGACTCTGAACAACATTCGGTCTCTTTACTCACATTCCATATCTACTAAACAACATTGAATCCTTAAGTGTGTCTCCCTACGGTTCGTGAATTATACAGACATGATCGAGACTATTCTCCGATCAATAACCAATAGAGGAATATGGAAATTCATATGGCTCCCACATATTTATACGATTACTTTGCGGTCGAATGAACCATTTACATACGGAACCAATTTCCCTTTGTCTCACGATATTTTACTTATCCGAGGTCTGATCGTCGATATCTCTGCATACTGATACGTTGGAAACGTATCTATAATTTTTAATGCTCCATGCTTGTTTAGTATCTACTTTGCTTTACTTGTCCACACTTTGAGGTGCTTTTTGCATGTTTTCTGGTACTAACCTATTAACAAGTTGCAACAATGCTAGATGCCTGTTTTCTGCTGTTTTTGGTTTTAGAAAAGTTAGTAAAGAAATATTCTCGAAATTGGACTGGACGAAGGATAAAGTAAATAACTTTCTGTGGGGAACAAGAAGTCCAGAGGGGAGCCCGGAAGGCCAGCCAGGGGGGCCAGACCCACCCTAGGCGTGGGTGGGCCCAGCCCCGCGCCTGGCTAGGGTTTGGGCACCCTGGCCGCCTCCCGGTATCGTCCCTTCGCCTATAAGAAACCCCCGATACAGAAACCCTAAGTACCCGATCATAAATCCACGAAAATGTCTGTAGCCGCCACCACCATCGTCCCTAGATTTGGGGGATCTGATGTTCTTCTCGCCACCCCGCCGGAGGGGAGATCATCCCTGAGGCCTTCTCTCCGGTATGATTCGTGAGTAGTTCCACCTTGGACTATGGGTCCATGTAGTAGCTAGATGGTTGTATCTCCTCCTTGTGCTTTCATGTATAGATCTTGTGAGCTCCGTTCATGATCAAGATCTAATCTATTTGTAATCATGCATGTTGTGTTTGCGAGGATCCGATGGATATTGAGATTATTATGTTGGTTTGATTAATGGTTTTATATTTATGATTCTATCATGTTTGTGTTGTTTGTGATCTTGCATGCTCCGTTGCTAGTGGTTATCTTGGCCAAGTAGTTGCTAGTGACTCCAAGAGGGAGTATTTATGCTCGATAGTGGGTTCATGCCTCTAGTTTCCAAGGGAAGTGACAGAAATCTCTTTGGTTGTAGATGTGCTATTGCTACTAGGGAGAAAACAACGGTCTCTTGTTCATGGAACATGTGGACTGTTTACCTTACACACTTTTCTTAAAGCAGTCGTATGTTGCTTTGCAACTTAATACTGGAGCGGGTTCGGATGATAACTTGAAGGTGGACTTCTAGTCATAGATGCAGTTGCATGACGGTCTATGTATATTGTTGTATTGCCCAATCAACCTCATAGGATCTTTCTGGCTAGTAATTGCATTGTTATGCCTTGCTCAGTTCCTGTCAATTGCCCCGCTGTAATTTGTTTACCCTTCATGCCATGTTGTTTATCTAAGGAGAGCACCTCTAGTGAACTATGGACCCCGGTCCAATCTTTACCATTGATACATCTTCCACTGTTACTTGTTTACTTGCTACAAACCATTACCTTCCACACCATACGTTTAATCCTTTGTTACATCAAACTGGTAAGCTTGACAACCTCACTGATTCGTTGGGGCAAAGTCTTGAGTTTGTGTTGTGCAGGTCTCCACGTTGCCAGCAACACCTTTGAGACGTGTGCACCTCCTACTGGTTCGATAACCTCGGTTTCTTACTGAGGGAAAACTTGATGCTGTGCTCCTTCACACCTTGCTCTTGGGGTTCCCAACGAAGCGCTCCTACATCAACTCAGCGCTGCATCACATACCTAGTTCAACCTCGTTACTGATAAGTATTCTTTTCTCGTTCCCGTGATATGTGATCCCTTGTGAGCCATTCACATGATTGCAAGCTAATTGGATGACATTCCACCGAGAGGGCCCAGAATATATCTATCTGTCATATGGATGGACAAATCCCACTCTTGATCCATGTGCCTCAACACATACTTTCCAAACACTCAATGCCACCTTTATAGCCACCCAGTTACAGTGTGGTGTTTGATGTCATCAAAGCATCCTTTCGGTGATGGTGATTAGCATGATCTCATGGTCGAAGGAATTAGGTTACTATGTATCAAAAAGCTTATAGCAAGTGAACTATTTGAATGACTTGATCTTATGCTACGCTTAACTATAGGAGTATGTCCATCACATCATTCTCCTAATGATATGACCTTATTGTTAATAACATCTCAATGTTCATGATCAGGAAACCATGATCATATATTAACCAACAAGCTAGTTTAACAAGAGGCTTTACTAGGGACTCTTTTATGTTTACAAACCACACAAGTATTAATGTTTCCGGTTAATACAATTATAGCATTGTATGTAAACATTTATCATAAGTACGAAGATATGATAATAACCACTTTATTATTGCCTCTTGGGCATATCTCCAACATAGACTAAGTTTATGATAAATTGACTTCATATTTAATTCTTAAATTAACTAGGTGAACTCCCACTCAAAACAACATCCCTCACATTGTTTTAGTGATCACACAAACCAAATCCACTACACCAAGTCTAATCAACACGAGAGTTGATGTAGCCTCAAAAGGCGAACAATCAACATGTTCATCATATCAATCATATGACTCATGCTTTACCTTTCGGTATTCCGTGTTCTGAGACCATGTCTATACATGCTAGGCTCGTCAAGGTTAACCTTAGTATCCGCATGTGCAAATCTGGCTTGCACCCGTTGTATGCACACATAGAATCTATCACATCCGATCATCACGTGGTGCTTCGAGACAACGAGTCTTAGCAACAGTGCCTACTAAGGACGAACACTTTATTACTTGATATTTAGTGAGAGGGATCATCTTATAATGCTACCATTGCAATCTAAGCAATACAAGATTCATAAAAGGATTAACATCACATGCAATTCATAATATGTGATATGATATGGCCTTTCTTCTTGTGCCTTTGATCTTCATCTCCAAAGCACGAAAATGATCTCCATCATTACCGGCATGGCGTCAGGTCAATGGCGCCGCTTCATGGTTGTCCTCCACCAACAGCAACTATTAAAACTACTTGATGAATAGACATACATGTCTTAACGAAGTTCAAAGACAACCATAAGGCTCCTGTCGGTTGCCAACTTCCAATAAGGATCATTGCATACATCAAATATAATCACAATCACATCATGGCCATATCACATCACAACACATGCCCTGCAAAAACAAGTTAGACGCCTCTAATTTTCTGTGCATGTTTTACGTGGCTTGGTCTTTCGAATAAGAATTGTTCTTACCTACGAACATGAACCACAACGTTGATACAAGTATTGTCAAGTGCCCATTGTAAATTGAATCTTCACTATGGTGGGAGAGACAAACACCTGCAAAGCCACGTGTGCAATGCAACTTGCACGTTGAGTGTGGAGCAAGTCTCATGTACGATGACATGTAAGGTTAGCCCGGGCCGCTTCATTCCACCATCCCGCAAGATGCAAAGTACATGAAAAGCAAAAGACAACAAAACCATCAATGCCCACAAAACCATTGCGTTCTACTCGTGCAATAGATCTATGCATATAGTCGGCTCTGGTACCACTGTAGGGTTCGCAGCATGGAAAATAAAAAAATTCTATCGCAGGAACACACAAAACCAAGATCCAATCTACAAGATAGGTGCAACGAGATTGTAGAGAACTAACCCTTGTAGATCCAAAGTGTTTAACGAGATTCGGATCTCATGGTTGATGTAGTCGAACACTTGCCGATCTCAAGATCATGTAGACGATCCTTCCGGCACCATGTTCCGGCAGCGCTTCCGCAGTCGGTCACACATACAGTAGTCGATGAAGACCATCCTCTCCCTTGTTCCAGCAGGGCAGCGGAGGTTGTAGATCTCCTCGGAATCCCAACAACACGATGGTGTGGTGGTGGAGGAGGAGGAGATATTTTTGCAAGGCTTCGCCTAAGCCAGAGCAGTGTGGTGGAGGAGAGCGGGGTGTGGCAGCTAGGGTTGTAGGCGCCAGGGCTTAAGGTGCCAAGGGGTGGCGCCCTGCCCCTTCTTATATGGGAGAGGGGCCGGCGGCCAAGGGCCTCCCTGCCCTAGCCGAGTTTCCCCCCAACTCGGCTAGGAAGAGGGGAGGTGGAAACTTGCCTTTCAAGTTTTCCCTTTCCTTCCCAAACTAGGATTTGACTTTTCAAACCAGGATTTGACTTTTCAAACTAGGATTTCACTTTTCAAACTAGGGTTTGACCCTTTCCTTCTAGTCCTTGGCCGACTTTCCCTTGGGCATGATTCGGCCAGCCCCTTAGGGCATGGCGCATCCCAAGTTCCCCCTCCCAGGGTGGTGGACCTTCTAGAACATTCTATAAGCTTCTGGTCAAAACATTGAAAACATTTCCAAACCCCGTAAATTGACTTTCCTTATATGAATCTTATTCTTTGGATCATTCCGGATCTCCTCGTGATGTCCTGGATCCAATCCGAGACTCTGAACAACATTTGGTCTCCAACTCACATTCCATATCTACTTAAACAATATCGAATCCTTAAGTGTGTCTCCTTTTTGTTCGTGAACTATGCAGACATGATAGAGACACCTCTCCAATCAATAACCAATAGAGGGATCTGTAAATCCATATGGCTCCCACATATTTGTCACATCCCAAGATTTTCCAAATCTTGTTATGTGAAAAATAAATGAATAATATAAAACTTTGTTGATTTTCAGGGTGAGAAAAAACTTTTTGATTCCAATTGGAAACTTTCAAAACCTATTTGGATCAAATAGAATCCTAAAGGGATTTAAAAAGATAAATAAACAATAAAGTTAAAAATATTTGGAATTCTATTTTTGGATCTTTTAATAAAAATATTTGGTTTTCAAATAAAAAGGTAGAAATATAAATAAGGATTATTTTGTAAGCCAAATTAAAACTTGGCCAAGCCTTTGAAATAAAATATTTCTATTTGATAAAAATAGTAAAAGGTTTTAAATAATGAGGAATTATTTTATAAGAATAAAGGGTTTTACCATTCTAATAAAACATCAAAACTTGTTAAAATTATTTTAAACAAGTTTTCCAAGTATTCTATACTTTCAAAGAAAACCTACTGATTTTGGTACTATTTTAGATTTCAAATGGAGATTTTGAATAAATCAAAACCCATTTGATTTAATAACTAAGGTCCATTTTATTTAATTATTAAATAGATCCTAAAAAGAATAAAAATATTATTTTGTTTTGGACTTTGATTTGTGTTGTTAAACAGAGCTAAACACAATACAAAGTTTGGTGGAAGTTTGTTTGATTGAATGTTTGAATTGTTTGATTGAATTTCAAAACAAAAAATCAAAATAGAAAAAGATAAAGCAATCAGAAAGAAAAAAAATGAATCAGACTCGACCCAACCCAGCTAAGCCCACTTGGCCCAGCTAGCCCAACTCCCCTCCTCCCCGCAGAAAACGATTCGAACTCGCGAATCGACCCACTCAGCGACTGACTGACGGACCCCACCGCACACCTCCCTCCTTCGCTGACGCCCAGACCCCACTGCCACCTCAGCATTGTCTTCAACCCCAAATCCCGCCCTGCCGTTGCAGACAAGAAACGCCGGCGATGAATACGCATTGAAGACAGCCTTGATTCCTCCCAGTAACCGCGTCCATTTAACCGCCTGCGTCTTCCCTCTCTTTTCCCCCAGACACCGCACCACCGGAGCCATCAGGCTGCCCTAATTTCCTCTCAGACCGCCACTGCCTCCGGCGAGGTTCTCCACCGATTTCGGCCAGCAGACACCGCCCCTTGCCTCCCTGAGCACACGGCCGTGATCCCCAGCCTCTGGCGCTTCTCCCTGTGCCTTCTCTTCAACCGCGCTCACCCCAGAGCCTCGGCTTCGACAACATCCGAGCGCCACCACCGTTCACTGACACTCCGGCGAACTCCACAGGTAACCTCCGTTCGCCCCAGCACTCCTCAATGATGCTCCCATCTTCTCCAAAACAGCACGCTTCTAACCGTACCACCCGCTTGCCTTAGGGTGAACTGCAGCCTCACCTCCGACAGCAAACAGAGCCGTCTGACGTCGTCACCGACTCCGGTGAGCGATTACTCCCGCTCTAGTGCGCCCCTCGCCAGACCAGCACCACCTCGAGCTTCACCTCGACCTCGCGAGCACGGTGAGCACCCCCGTTTCCTTCTTTGCTTCCTGTAGCCGCCGCAACGCCACCGTCTGAGCGTCGCCGCCGCCAGCCGCCGCACAGCGCCGCGAGTTCTTGGCAAAGTGATAGGAGTCGTTCGATCCAGATCGTAGTGACGCGATAGAGTCACTTAACGACGAAGGGGTACGCAATCTGAGCCGCGTGAACTGTTTAGATCCAACTAACCACAGAGCGCAATCCGTGCGAACCGGTACGCGCCAGTAGGAACAAGACACGTGGCCTGTAGTTGATTTAAAAGACAGAAACATTTCTATTAGTGGTTTGAATTTGTAAATTGCATAACTTTTGATCCACACGTCCAAAAGTTGCAAACTTTATATCAATGGATTCAGAAAAGAAAGCCCTAGCCAACCATGCCATTTGTTTAGTAAAAAGCTTCTGTTAAAATGTTTGTTTTTGCAGAAACTTATGTATGCTTGTTTAGGATATAAAATTTATTTCAAAATGATTTTAGGGTTGAAATCTTTGCAAATTGGTTTGTTGTGAACCTACTGACCTTAGGAACGAACTTATGGATTTAAAAATGTGTTTTGTGAAGTTTAGGATTGAATACTTGAATTAGCCCATTTCTAGTCAAATAAAAATATTGATTTTGCTATAGAAATGATTTTTGAATAAAACCTTTGGAAAATGTTTTGGTTCAAACCTACTGACCCTAAACACCAAGTTTTGTGAATTAACAACTTATATGGTGAAAAATATAAAAATTGATGCTTTGCTAAAAACATTTTCTACCACATAAAATAATGATTGGATTTGAAAATGGTTTATAGACAAAACCCTTTTGCAAATGACTTTGCCACTTTAGAAAATGACCATTTTGAACCTTACAAAGTATGGAGCCTAGTAGAAACCACCTTTGCAAATAAAACTATCTTTTTCATGCTTGCATGCATGACTTTGCTTCTATTATTTTATGTGTGTTTGATTGTTTGAATATTGGTTGGAATGCTAGTTGAATTTGTGTTTGCTTGATTGATTTGTAGTGAAGTTAGAAGAGTGTGATATTAGCAAGATCAAGGAGTGAACCAACATCCTCTACCAAAAAGGCAAGTGACACTATCATCCATGTCCTACTATTTTCATTACACTTAGTGGATTTTGAAACATGCATGAAAAGTATTTCTATACTTTATGCTATGCTAAATCCTAATAGGATACCCTTATATATATTCCTTAGTGAAAACAATGTAGTTGTAAAATGCTTAGCCATGCTATATATTTTGAGAAGAGATACATGTTGAGATTTTATGAAGTTGAGAAAAGACTTATGTTTTATATAATAAAACAAGTACTCAATGAACCACCTGGGTGGACAAGGATACTCAAGTTTTGGACAAGGTGGCAACAAAAGGAACCATGTTTATATGGCAATCTCTTTGTGTTGTGCACCAGAAGAAAACCACCCAGGGACTTAGAGATTGAACATGTTTCTCGAACAGTGGCTTCCGTGTACAGCCACATGCTAAATGGGCACTGGCTTAGTCAACTACATTGGGAAGAGCCATGCATTGGTCTTCAGGTTAACTGGAATGAGGGAACTTGGAACCCTACATTGGTGCCTGAAGACAAGCTAGCATTGTGTATTGGGAGGACCCTATGGAAAGACTTCGTCACATTCTCAATCTGCCAGTACTCCATCTTGGTGAGTACTTATCCAGCGGCCACTGGTGGCAACAAGATGAGATTGTGTCATGTGGGTAAAGTGTACTACTTCTACAGAAGATAAAATTCTAAGTACTTAGCCGTGTCCCTGGTTATGGACAATACTGAGCAACTAAGGCCTGAAGCTATGGGAAATCTCGACATTCCAATTTCTAAAAGCAAAACTTTAAAGTGACAACAAAAGACTTGAAGCACTTGGGGTGTACCAAGGAGCTCAAAAAGATTTTGACAAAGACTTGAAGCACTTGGGGTGTACCAAGGAGCTCAAGAGATTTTGACAAAGACCTGAAGCACTTGGGGTGTACCAAGGAGCTCAGAAAGATTTTGACAAAAGATCAAAACTGTTTTGGAAAGATAGGATAAATTATTGCTTTCTGCAAATGAGCCTAAAACCCTACTTAGCCAAATATGCATGTAATGGTAGGATCCACTTATTTCTACATAGTAGTGAAACTTGCCAATACAATTCAAATGTATTGGACCTTGTGGATGTAACTTGTTATGTTGCAGGTTTGTTTGATATTAGTGAAGTTGATTGATTAGGATTACAAGTCTACAACCAACATGTTTGCCTGTGGCACTTTGAAGATGAAGGACCCCATGCTTATAGATATTCTGCTGCAATGTAATGTAATAGCCAGATGAGCTATGTAAGATGTAATAAAATTATGTTATTCCTGGTTACAAAATTGTATTATGACCTTTGTTTCTTGATATTACATCTTAACTGTGGATGCTAGCTATTGATCCAGGGACTAGCATTGTAAACACAGGGATCTCTACCTTATTAAAGGTTGGGACCTCTACAGATGGTATCAGAGCATTGTGTTGCCTGTAGGATTTGTAAACCTAGGATTGGACAAAAACCCTTAGAAAAATAGGAGTTGTATTTGTTCCAAAACTTATTTACAAACAATCTTGTAAACTCTTTCCTCAACCATTTTGGTTTTGATTCTACATCTCTTCTATTTCAACTTGATGGAAAAACCTACCCCATGGCCAAAGACTTCACCATGAGCTAAGGACTTCATCAACTCTAATGACTTCAACATCTTCAACTCTAATGACTTCAACATCTTCAGCATTTTCACCAAGGACTTCAACCTTGATATCACTAAGGACAAGTGAGACAAGAAATCTTGCTCAAGATTTGGAGACTAAGGAAACACAACTTAGAAGGAGCCATCATCACCTTTGAAGTTTTGTGACCAAGAGTTTTTTCCCAAGGAAACCATGATCTCATGCACGAAGAATCAACCAAAGAAGGATGGAAAGATCACAAGTGAACCATATAGATGGACCACCATATTTAGTTTAAGCCAAACCCACCAACTTATGTGGTGTAACAAAAATATTTTTGGTTGCATAAGAATATGCTTGGAAACTTGTGTTTGAAAGGAGTGTTTGTTTGAGATTGCTTGCACATTGTTTGTGTGAATTGTGAAGTGTGTGATTAGAATTATTTCCTTAGAAATATTTTGCCTATTCTAATCCCAATTCAACCCAAACGGATGACTACTCCAAGAGACTCCAACATCAAGGTTGATGGCAACAACAACAACCAAGAGGACAACATGAGAGAACTTATAGCAACCCAAAACCAGTTGAACCAAATGACATCTCAATTCATAGCCAACACCAGTTGGGAAGATCCAACCCTGCAAAAGTTTTTGGAAAACCAAGCCCAATTGTTGCATAAGGTGACAGATCAAATGCTCAACATGGAAAGCAACTTTTCCAAAGGAGTTTGTGACAACAAAGATGACAAAGATGTTATTTTGGAAGGAACTCATGCTTGCAACATTTGTGGAGACAAGGATCACACTTCCAAGGAGCATGGAGATCAATGCCCCAACTGTGAAGAGAAACACCCAGTTGGCCAATGTCCCACCTCTCAAGCTACTTGTTACCTATGTGAAGGAAATAATCATGTTCCTATCCAATGCCCCATCTATTCCATAGTTGAACAAAGGAAACAAGGTGGAGTACAACAACTGATTGCAAACTATCAAGAGGGATCCAAGTCTACCAAGAAGAATGAGGACAAAGGAAAATCTCCACTTATACCCCCATGCAGTACAACCCAATTTAAAGGACCAAAGAAGAGGCATATGAATTTTCCAAGAAGCAATAGAAGGTCAAAGAAACCAGTAGACATTTCTACCTATAAGATAACATATGAAGAACATGAACTAGAGGCACTCCTAGCTTTGGAGAAACCCAAGAAAAAGAAGGACAAAAGCCATGTGCAATGTCATCATTGTAAAGAAATGGGACACTATTCCAGTGAATGTCCAGAGAAACAGAAGTATAAGGAAATTGGCCAAGTATGGTGCAACAACTGCAAAGAGCTAGGCCATTATGCAGCAACCTGTCCACAAGAGACACGTGAAGAACTCAAACTTATCACATGTTACAATTGTGGTAACCAAGGACATTATGCAAGCAACTGTCCAGAAAAGATGAAGCACAAGATCAACAAGCCTATGAAGGATCTCAGCCTTGTCACATGTTTCAAGTGTGGAAACAAAGGACACTATGCAGATGTTTGCCCAGAGAAGTTTCCCCAAAATCCCAAGCAAGCCAATAAGTAATTTAGTTGGAAAAATTTTAAGGGTGGTAGTACCCTAGATACCTTGAGCCTACTTGTAACCCTAGCCTTCCCAAATCTCGGGACGAGATTTATTTTAAGGGTGGTATTCCAAATCTTGTTATGTGAAAAATAAATGAATAAAATAAAACTTTGTTGATTTTCAGGGTGAGAAGAAACTTTTTGATTCCAATTGGAAACTTTCAAAACCTATTTGGATTAAATAGAATCCTAAAGGGATTTAAAAAGATAAATAAACAATAAAGTTAAAAATATTTGGAATTCTATTTTTGGATCTTTTAATAAAAAGATTTGGTTTTCAAATAAAAAGGTAGAAATATAAATAAGGATTATTTTATAAGCCAAATTAAAACTTGGCCAAGCCTTTGAAATAAAATATTTCTATTTGATAAAAATAGTAAAAGGTTTTAAATAATGAGGAATTATTTTATAAGAATAAAGGGTTTTACCATTCTAATAAAACATCAAAACTTGTTAAAATTATTTTAAACAAGTTTTCCAAGTATTCTATACTTTCAAATAAAACCTACTAATTTTGGTACTATTTTAGATTTCAAATGGAGATTTTGAATAAATCAAAACCCATTTGATTTAATAACTAAGGGCCATTTTATTTAATTATTAAATAGATCCTAAAAAGAATAAAAATATTATTTTGTTTTGGACTTTGATTTGTGTTGTTAAACAGAAATAAACACAATACAAAGTTTGGTGGAAGTTTGTTTGATTCAATGTTTGAATTGTTTGATTGAATTTCAAAACAGAAAATCAAAATAGAAAAAGATAAAGCAATCAGAAAGAAAAAAAATGAATCAGACTCGACCCAACCCAGCTAAGCCCACTTGGCCCAGCTAGCCCAACTCCACTCTTCCCCGCAGAAAACGATTCGAACTCCCGAATCGACCCACTCAGCGACTGACAGACGGACCCCACCGCACACCTCCCTCCTTCGCTGACGCCCAGACCCCACTGCCACCTCAGCATCGTCTTCAACCCCAAACCCCGCCCTGCCGTTGCAGACAAGAAACGCCGGCGATGAATACGCATTGAAGACAGCCTTGATTCCTCCCAGTAACCGCGTCCATTTAACCGCCTGCGTCTTCCCTCTCTTTCCCCAAGACACCGCACCACCGGAGCCATCAGGCTACCCTGATTTCCTCTTAGACAGCCACTGCCTCCGGCGAGGTTCTCCACCGATTCCGGCCAGCAGACACCGCCCCTTGCCTCCCTGAGCACACGGCCGTGATCCCCAGCCTCTGGCACTTCTCCCTGTGCCTTCTGTTCAACCGCGCTCACACCAGAGCCTCGGCTTCGACAACATCCGAGCGCCACCACCGTTCACTGACACTCCGGCGAACTCCACAGGTAACCTCCGTTCGCCCCAGCACTCCTCAATGATGCTCCCATATTCTCCAGAACAACACGCTTCTAACCGTACCACCCGCTTGCCTTAGGGTGAACTGCAGCCTCACCTCCGACAGCAAACAGAGCCGTCTGACGTCGTCACCGACTCCGGCGAGCGATTACTCCCGCTCCAGTGCGCCCCTCGCCAGACCAGCACCACCTCGAGCTTCACCTCGACCTCGCAAGCACGGTGAGCACCCCCGTTTCCTTCTTTGCTTCCTGTAGCCTCCGCAACGCCACCGTCTGAGCGTTGCCGCTGCCAGCCGCCGCACAGAGCCGCCAGTTCTTGGCAAAGTGATAGGAGCCGTTCGATCCAGATCGTAGTGACGCGATAGAGTCACTTAACGACGAAGGGGTACGCAATCTGAGCCGCGTGATCTGTTTAGATCCAACGAACCACAGAGCGCAATCCGTGCGAACCGGTACGCGCCAGTAGGAACAAGGCACGTGGCCTGTAGTTGATTTAAAAGACAGAAACATTTCTATTAGTGGTTTGAATTTGTAAATTGCATAATTTTTGATCCACACGTCCAAAATTTGCAAACTTTATATCAATGGATTCAGAAAAGCAAGCCCTAGCCAACCATGCCTTTTTTTTAGTAAAAAGCTTCTGTTAAAATGTTTGTTTTTGCAGAAACTTATGTATGCTTATTTAGGATATAAAATTTATTTCAAAATGATTTTAGGGTTGAAATCTTTGCAAATTGGTTTGATGTGAACCTACTGACCTTAGGAATGAACTTATGGATTTAAAAATGTGTCTTGTGAAGTTTAGGATTGAATAATTGAATTAGCCCATTTCTAGTCAAATAAAAATATTGATTTTGCTATAGAAATGATTTTTGAATAAAACCTTTGGAAAATGTTTTGGTTCAAACCTACTGACCCTAAACACCAAGTTTTGTGAATTAACAACTTATATGGTGAACAATATAAAAATTGATGCTTTGCTAAAAACATTTTCTACCACATAAAATAATGATTGGATTTAAAAATGGTTTATAGACAAAACCCTTTTGCAAATGACTTTGCCACTTTAGAAAATGACCATTTTGAACCTTACAAAGTATGGAGCCTAGTAGAAACCACCTTTGCAAATAAAACTATCTTTTGCATGCTTGCATGCATGACTTTGCTTCTATTATTTTATGTGTGTTTGATTGTTTGAATATTGGTTGGAATGCTAGTTGAATTTGTGTTTGCTTGATTGATTTGTAGTGAAGTTAGAAGAGTGTGATATTAGCAAGATCAAGGAGTGAACCAACATCCTCTACCAAAAAGGCAAGTGACACTATCATCCAAGTCCTACTATTTTCATTATACTTAGTGGATTTTGAAACATGCATGAAAAGGATTTCTATACTTTATGCTATGCTAAATCCTAATAGGATACCCTTATATATATATTCCTTAGTGAAAACAATGTAGTTGTAAAATGCTTAGCCATGCTATATATTTTGAGAAGAGATACATGTTGAGATTTTATGAAGTTGAGAAAAGACTTATGTTTTATATAATAAAACAAGTACTCAATGAACCACCTGGGTGGACAAGGATACTCAAGTTTTGGACAAGGTGGCAACAAAAGGAACCATGTTTATATGGCAATCTCTTTGTGTTGTGCACCAGAAGAAAACCACCCAGGGACTTAGAGATTGAACATGTTTCTCGAACAGTGGCTTCCGTGTACGGCCACATGCTAAATGGGCACTGGCTTAGTCAACTACATTGGGAAGAGCCATGCATTGGTCTTCAGGTTAACTGGAATGAGGGAACTTGGAACCCTACATTGGTGCCTGAAGACAAGCTAGCATTGTGTATTGGGAGGACCCTATGGAAAGACTTCGTCAAATTCTCAATCTGCCAGTACTCCATCTTGGTGAGTACTTATCCAGCGGCCACTGGTGGCAACAAGATGAGATTGTGTCATGTGGGTAAAGTGTACTACTTCTGCAGAAGATAAAATTCTAAGTACTTAGCCGTGTCCCCGGTTATGGACAATACTGAGCAACTAAGGCCTGAAGCTATGGGAAATCTCGACATTCCAATTTCTAAAAGCAAAACTTTAAAGTGACAACAAAAGACTTGAAGCACTTGGGGTGTACCAAGGAGCTCAAAAAGATTTTGACAAAGACTTGAAGCACTTGGGGTGTACCAAGGAGCTCAAGAGATTTTGACAAAGACCTGAAGCACTTGAGGTGTACCAAGGAGCTCAGAAAGATTTTGACAAAAGATCAAAACTGTTTTGGAAAGATAGGATAAATTATTGCTTTCTGCAAATGAGCCTAAAACCCTACTTAGCCAAATATGCATGTAATGGTAGGATCCACTTATTTCTACATAGTAGTGAAACTTGCCAATACAATTCAAATGTATTGACCCTTGTGGCTGTAACTTGTTATGTTGCAGGTTTGTTTGATATTAGTGAAGTTGATTGATTAGGATTACAAGTCTACAACCAACATGTTTGCCTGTGGCACTTTGAAGATGAAGGACCCCATGCTTATAGATATTCTGCTGCAATGTAATGTAATAGCCAGATGAGCTATGTAAGATGTAATAAAATTATGTTATTCCTGGTTATAAAATTGTATTATGACCTTTGTTTCTTGATATTACATCTTAACTGTGGATGCTAGCTATTGATCCAGGGACTAGCATTGTAAACACAGGGATCTCTACCTTATTAAAGGTTGGGACCTCTACAATATTTCTATGATGTCTTCATGATCAAATGAGCCATTTACATACGATACCGATTCTCTTTGTCGTGCGACATTTTACTTATCCGAGGTTTGATCGTCGGTATCTCTATACCTAGTTCAACCATGTTACCGATAAGTACTCTTTACTCGTTCCATGATATGACATCCCTTGTGACCTAGTCACATGCTTGCAAGCCAATTGTATGACATTCCACCGAGAGGTACTAGAGTATATCTATCCGTCATATGGATGTGAAGGGATACGGGTAGGCTACACTAGCGCAAATCAAAAAGTTCTACCGCGTAAACCAGGAATACTGATTTCATAGATCTCGGGATTACCACTAGACGCGCAGTTGGGGAACTTGATGAAGTGCGTCGAGGCAGTGTAGATTGTCTACGTCTCCTCCTCGTCCTCGTCCCACGAGCAGCTCCCCCTTGCGTGGCTCGTCCAAGTGCTATAGATGCAACACCTCCGAGGTATCCACACATCCGGGGTGGAAGCGTCATACGTTGGACTGCTAGCTCCGCGTGTGCAATACAGGCATGAGAGGAGTGGCGGATGGGTGGAATGCTCTACCCTATTCAGCTCGCCCCTCCCTCTCTTATATAGGCGTCCCTGGTGGGCTTCTACGTTAGAAGCCCATTAGTATCCTAAGCCTAGTTTATGTAAGACACCACCTTTATAAAGGTAAAGGCCCATGTGATTGCAATGCTAGTTCCTGGATCAAATGCTAGCATCCACAGTTTAAGATGAAGTACACAGATACAAAGGTCTTTATTACATCATCGTTCCAAAGATAAACATAGTCTTTACAACTCAACAGACAAAGGCTAGTACAAGAGTTAAAATCATAAGTAAATGAAGTAAAGTCTTCATCTTCATGTGCCACAGGCAAGCATGTTGAGTGTAGACTCATAACCCTAATCCTCATCGGAATAACCTGCAACATCATAAGTTACATCCACAGTGGCTCAATACATTTGGAATTGTATTAGCAAGTGATACCATAGTAGAATAGTAGTATCTAACATCTATAAGAATTTAGCTAAGTGTAGCTTAGGCTTGCTTTGCTCAAAATAGGTTTTTCCTATCAGTTGAAAACACTAAGTTTTTGTTTGACAAAAACTCCCAAGGAACCACCAATAGACATTGGTGAACCTTTACCCTTGTTCAACCACAAGTTTTTAACTTAGAAATTGGGATGAGGAGATCCTTGATAGCTTCAATGTCTTGATGCTCAAATTGTCCGTTGTCGGGGACATGACTAAGTACTTAGGTTTTACCCTCTCGAGAGGTGGGGCACTTTCCCCACAAGACTCGACATGCATCGAGACGAGAACTTTCAGAAGCCTTCCCTTAGACCACCATGGACGCGTTCCATCCTATCACCCTACCACCAAATGTCCATCTGCCTAAGTTATTGCTACCTATATGATCAAGGCAGAGCCCATATGCCATGTGATTGCACTAGAAGCTTCTAAACACTAAGTATCTCAAATCCCTTTGTTCCTAGGTGGCTTTACACAAGTGTGATATACAAGGTAAACCATAGACATGGGCCTTGTGTAACCACTCAACACAAACCAACATACCATTCCACCCGGGTGATTCATTCACTTAGTTGTTTTATTAAGCAAAAAACACAAGTCCAAAGACTTAGCAAAAATTCCATAGCATGATTATAATCCACCCTTGTTTGCTACTAACTAGGCTAAGCATGATATCATAACAAGTAATTTTAACTTAGAGAAAATTCTACTAAGACTACAACTAATAGGATTTCCCAAGCATAGCATACATATACTTAGTAAAATTTCATGCAAGCCCTGCTCAAAATATCACTAGTGCATAGTCAAAATAATAGGAAAAAATACATGAAGCACCACTTTCCTTGCTAGTTGGGGGAGTAGCAACAATCCTCACAATCACAATCATCACTAGCACCAAAATCTACACATAAAATAATAGCACCAAATTCACATTCAAATAATCAAGCAAAAATATATATGAATGCATGCAAATGCAATGGAATTTTCTACACTAAACTATTCAAACCAAATAGTACTGAACACAAAACCATCTATTTATAGTCTAAATAAATTTAAAATTTCTTTAAAATCATTTTCCAAATAATTTATATAGCCAAAATAAGCCTATATTTGATTCTGCACAAAATCCCATTTTTACAGAAGCAAAATACAAATTTAATCCCACAGTAGTGTAGGATTTAATTTTCTGAATCCATTTATATCTTATTTGCATTTTTTAGACAAACAGAACAAAAGTTATGAATTTTTCAAACTCAAATATCTAATAGATCAATTTCTGTTTTTAAAACAACAGCCAGGCCATGTGTCCGTTTCTCATTGGCTGGTACCGCTTCGTCTGGATCGAGCAACATGGAGTGTTGGATCTAAATGAAATTGCACGGCACAGATCACGCGTATCGTTTCGTTTAAGTGATTCTATCCTATCCACCGGATCTGCATCTAACGGCTCACAGCGCCTTGACCAGGAACTGGCGCCGCTGGCTGGCGACGTGCGGCGCTGGCGCTCAGGCGACAGTAGTTTTGCAGTTCTAGGAACGAGAGGAGGGAAGGAGGGGCTCACCGAGTTCGCATGAGCGTGACAAAGCTCAACGTGGCTGCAGCTGGCGAAGGGCGCACGAGGTTGCTAGGGATTTCTCGTCGGAACTGACGTCGGCGTCGGGCACGTTCGGGTGTTGTCGTTGGTGACGCTACGAGCCATGAGCAGACAAGTAGAAGGTGTCGTTAGACGCACAAGAGGACAGTGAGTGCACGAGCGTCAACCAGTGTAACACCCCCGGTCACTCCGGACCGACGGCTGTCACTTCTGGCAGCTCAATAGGATCTCTAGACTGGCCCCACAGACCAACACTAGTCTTTTCTACGCACTTTGTCCTCACTCATGCGCACCCGGTTACCCACTTCCCGGTCGGTCACCCATCCTAGAATTGCTCTAGGCCAAGCACGCTTAACCTTAGAGTTCTTTTCGAATGAGCTTCCGGAAAATAAGTTGCAACTTATTGGTATGAGTATCCTATCAATCCTATTAAGTCATGTGCTGGATCTCACATACACCCACCCTTTAGAAGATCGATGCCCTCATCGATCAAGCACACCCCAGGAACATTCCCTCTTGTCACGCGTATGTGCGTCTAGTGTCGGCACATGTGTCATGTCGTGTCCACTCTGGGCCACACGCGCCATGCTCCACATGTCCCGCCGCTAACCCACACAAACCCGACACACGTATGTGCGTCCAGTGCCGGCACATGTGCCATGCCGTGTCCACTCCAGGCCACATGCCCATGCTCCACATGTCCTGCCACTGACCCGCATACACCCATTTTAACCGGGAGGATCGGCTCTGATACCAATTTTTAACACCCCCGGTCACTCCGGACCGACGACTGTCACTTCTGGCAGCTCAATAGGATCTCTAGACTGGCCCCATAGACCAACACTAGTCTTTTCTGCGCACTTTGTCCTCACTCATGCGCACTCGGTTAACCACTTCCCGGTCGGTCACCCATCCTAGAATTGCTCTAGGCCAAGCACGCTTAACCTTAGAGTTATTTTCGAATGAGCTTCCGGAAAAGAAGTTGCAACTTATTGGTATGAGTATCCTATCAATCCTATTAAGCCATGTGCTAGATCTCACAACCAGAGAGAAGGGGGCGGCCTAGGTTTACCGTATTTTCTCGCCGGAGTAGAGCTTGTCGTCGGGCACGCGCGGTCGTCGACGAAGGCGACGCTACAAGCCATCAAAAGGAAGCCCGCAAGTAGTGTTAGATGCGCGGGAGTGTGGCGAACACGATAGCAAGAACTAGAGGGCGAGGGGCGGGGAGTTCTCACCGGAATCGATCGTCGGATAGGCTCGGTACCGCGGCGAAGTGAGCTAATGTGTGGGCAGCTTGGGGGCTCTCAGCGGGTGTGGCATGAAGGAAAAATAGCGGACGTAGGAGGGGGTTAAGTAGAGGGGATCGGGGGAGGAATTTACTCGCTGAATCAATGCAATTAAGCGCGGCATTAGTGGGGAAAACGACAGCGACGAGGTGGTAGTCGGTGTTGATTGAGGATGAAGGGGGTGACGTGGCTACGGGGTCCATTGGTCAGCGAGTGGGTGCGGGGTAGGAAACGAGGGGAGAGGGGGAAACGGCCCGGGTGGGCTCGTGGGCCTGTTCTGGAGCTGGGCTAGAAGGGCAGCGGCTGTTTTTTTTTCTTTTGCCTTTTCTTTTTCTGTTTGATTTTTCAGGAATCATTTTCAACCCAAATTCAATTGAGTTTGATTTCAAATTTTCTCTAGATTTTTGTAGTGTGAACCTTGCACTTATTTGTGTATAAAACACTACTATTTAATCAACTACACTTTGATCCTTTAAAAATGAAATAAAACCATTCCTTATTGATATATGAATAATAGGCATAAAATTGGTTTTATTTGGAGTTTTGATTTGAAAATTTTGTGCAAGTCAAGAATGCTATGAATACATGAATGCAATGCATGCTTTTGTAATTCATGAATTTTGGGATGTTACAGTTTAATTTGGATCCAATCCTCATTAGGCTTCCAACCCCTTAAGTGTGTGACCCTATAGGTTCATACCTGTGTAGACATGACACGAGTACACTTACTCCATCAATAGTTGGTAGCGGCCTCTAGCAAGGCGTGTCAACTCCTAAAAGCATATAAAGATCATTCATACGAACCATCACAAGGTTAAGTACATGTCTTTCCTATGGACTCAAGATAATTGATCTAGCTCCAAGCTGACCTCTCTTTCTTAATATTGTGATTCGGAATCCCTTTACTAGGTTAACTCTTAACCATATGTAGCACGACCATGCATTTCTGGATCCGATCACTCGCGGGGCCCAGAGATATCTCTCTCAAGTAGAGAGGGGCAAATCCTATCTTGATTGACCAATGCCTTGCAGCATGCTTCTGGACAAACCCGAAAGCTACCTTTATAACTACCCAGTTACAGAGCAGTGGTTGATAGCCCCAAAGTAGGTCGATCCACATCTCAAGTACATGTGACAATCTTAGGTCTAAGGACAAAATGTACACGATGTGTAGAGAGAGCTGCAAATATAGTTGCCAGTCTCAAGTTAGGTCAGTCCAACCCCATGTTCATAGCATGTGTCCACATCATTGGTTTGACATCTCCATGTCTATGACTTGCGAAACATAGTCATCCACCAATCGATGTGCTAGTCTAATATTCATGTGTGTCCTCACATGAACTCCGACTAGGGACAACTATTAGATAACCATACAAGTAAAGAGTTTCACAAACAATTCACAAGTAAAGAGTTTCACAAACAATTCACACAATTTCACAAACTATTAGACAACTATTAGATAACCATATAGTTGCCTGATATATGGATATTCAAGGAACATTACAATAACTCATGGATACATATGAAATATAATCATCTCTATGATTGCCTCTAGGGCATATTTCCTTTAGTATCCCACTTGCATCATGCGTAGGCTGCGGGAGAGTCTTTGTCAAGGGATCAGCAACATTTGAGTCCATATGTATTTTGCATATCATAACACTACCATCCTCAACAAACTCATGAATCTGATGGTAACGCATGCGAATGTGTATGTTATTCTAGTGCTGTCTAGGTTCCTTGGCTTGTGCAATAGCACCATTTTTGTCACAATAAACGTCCAAGGGATTGGACGCGCCCTGAACCACACCGAGAGCGATCAGGAAATTCCTAATCCAAATAGCTTCCTTTACAGCCTTTGAGGCAGCAATATATTCAGCTTCTGTTGAAGAGGAGGTCACCGTATCTTGCTTGGAACTTTTCCAGCTCATAACACCACCATTCATGACAAACACATAACCGGATTGCGATTTGGAGTCATCTAAGTCGTTAAGGTAACTCGCATCTATGTAACCCTTTACACTGTGTTCATCCTCACCTCCATAAACTAGGAACATATCCTTAGTCCTTTTCAAGTACTTAAGGATATTATTTACCGCTGTCAAGTGGCTTTCACCTAGATCAACCTGGTATCTGCTCGTAACACTTAGAGCATAGGAAACATCTGGGTGAGTACATATCATTTCATACATGATGGATCAAACAGCCGAAGCATATGGAACCCTGCTCATGCGCTCACGCTCATCAATAGTCGAAGGACACTGAGTCTTGCTAAGTTTAATGTTGTGAGACAAGGGCAAGAACCCCTTCTTAGCCTCTTCCATGCTAAATCGTTTCAACACTTTTTCAATGTATGTACTCTGGCTTAATCCAATTAGCCTCCTTGATCTATCTCTATAGATCTTGATGCCTAGAATATATGCCGCTTCTCCTAAGTCCTTCATCGAAAAACTATTTTTCAATGAGGTCTTAACAGACTCGAGCATAGGAATGTCATTTCCAACCAGCAATATGTCATCTACATATAAGATTAGAAACACAAGTACTCTCCCACTTTCCTTCTTGTAAACACAAGGTTCTTGTTTGTTTTTGATGAAGCCAAACTCCTTTACAACTTCATCAAATCGAATGTTCCAACTCCGAGATGCTTGCTTCAGCCCATAAATAGACTTTTGAAGTTTGCATACCTTTCCATCATTGTTTGGATCGACAAAACCTTCGGGATATATCATATACACGTCCTTAGTAAGGATTCCATTTAAGAAAGCCGCCTTGACGTCCATCTGCCATATCCCATAGTCGAAATGTGCAACAATGTCTAGAATGATCCGTATAGATTTAAGCATCGCTACAAGTGAGAAAGTCTCATCATAGTCAACTCCTTGAACTTTTCGAAAACCTTTTGCAACAAGTCGAGCTTTATGGATGTGAACATTTCCATCCATATCAATCTTCTTCTTATAGATCCATTTGCACTCGATGGCTTTAAAACCATCAGTCAGGTCAACCAAGTTCTACACTTGATTGTCTCCCATGGACTCTATCTCGGATCTCATAGAGATCAGCCATTTCTCAGAGTCTGAGTCCACCATCGCTTCCGCATAGGTCGCGGGCTCATCATTCTCTAACAAAAATAATTCCCGCTCATCACGGAGCCTCGCCGACCTTCATGGTTGTGGTGCTTCTATTTCCACGGGTTCCTCAACTTGTTCTGATACAATAGCATCACTTGCAAAAGCATCCCTGATTGGCTCATCTTGAACTTCTTCAAGTTGCACTGACCTTCCACTCGTTCCCTTTCTGAGAAATTCTTTCTCTAGGAAAACACCGCTACGAGCGACAAACACTTTGCCCTCTTCTCGGTTGTAGAAGTAATATCCTAAGGTTTCCCTTGGATATCCCACGAAAATGCACTTATCCGATTTGGGTGTTAGCTTGTCCGATTGAAGTCGCTTGACAAATGCATCACAACCCCAAATCTTTAGAAAAGACAAACTAGGATTCTTTCCAGTCCACATCTCATATGGTGTCTTAACTACGGATTTAGTTGGTACCATGTTTAGTGTGAAAGCTATCATTTCTAGAGCGTAACCCAAAAATGATAGGTAAATCTGACTGGCTCATCATCGATCGAACCATGTCCAACAAAGTTCGATTACGCCATTCGGAGACCCCATTTCTTTGAGGCGTTTCGGGCAGTGTGAGCTGTGGAATTCCGCGACTCTTAAGATGATTGCTAAATTCATGACTCAAGTATTCACCTCCACGATCAGATCGCAAGGCCTTTATTTTCTTGCCACGTTGATTCTCTACCTCACTCTGAAACTCCTTGAACTTTTCAAAAGTTTCAGACTTATGCTTCATCAAGTAGACATAACCATATCTACTGAAATCATTAGTGGAAGTAATGAAGTAGTGATATCCTCCTCTAGTTGTCGTGCTCATTGGTCCACATACATCAGTATGTATGAGTTCTAACAAGTCTGTCGCTCTCTCGGGTAAACCCGTAAAAGACGACTTGGTCATCTTTCCTAGTAAACAAGCTTGACATGTCTCGTATGATTCAAAATCAAACGAACTTAGAAGACCATCACCATGGAGGTTCTTCATGCACTTTTCACTTATATGACCCAAACGACAATGCCATAAATAGGTAGGACTCAAATCATTAGACAGAAGCCTTTTAGCACTAACATTGTAAACAAATGCATCATCAAGATTTAAAATAAATAGCCCATTCACAATGGGAGCATCAGCCATAAACATACCATTCTTAGAGATTACACAACCATTGTTTGCACTCGCGAATGAATAACCATCCTTCATCAAACATGAAGGTGATATAATGTTCCGACCCATACTAGGAATGTAATAACAATTATTCAACTCCATAATAAATCCTGACGGAAGGTGAAGCTGAATGACGCCAACGAACAATGCAGTAACCCTTGCTTTATTTCCGACACAAAAATCCACTTCACCTTCCTGCACTTCTCTAGTCCTTATTAGCCCCTGCATCGAATTGCAAATATGAGAAACTGATCCGGTATCAAATACCTAAGAGTTAACATAAGAATCAACGAGAAAAATGTCCACAACATTTACAACAAGCTTACCTGAGTGGAAAGTACTCTTACTTCCACTCTTCTTCAAAGAAGCCTGGTACTTGCTGCAATTTCTCTTCCAGTGTCCATGTTCATGACAAAAGAAGCACTCAGTGTCTTCTACAGGTCTAGCCTTTTGCTTGGGTGCAGGCTTTGGCTTAGGGATCGTATCCTTAGCATTGCCCTTCTTCTTCTGCCAAGAAGTGCCCTTTTTCTTGAAGCTAGGTTTGTGCCCTGCACACTTCTTAATGTCACTTTCTGCTATTTTCAGCATCCCACATAACTCATTAAGGCCATTCACATCATACATATGGTAGTTCAAAATGAAATGCCCATAGCTAGATGGAAGATATGCAGAAATGAAATCAGTAGCCAACTCTTGGCCTAGTGGAAAACCAAGCTTTTCCAAATTCTGACTGTAACCAACCATTTTGATCACATGGGGGCCTACAGATGCTCCCTCTGTAGTTTTTATTCCACAAAGGACTTGGCGACACTGTACCTCTTAGTCCTTGCCTGAGTCTAGAAAATGTCCCTAAGCGCGATGATTATATTGTACGCTTCCTGATCCTCAAACTGCTTTTGGAGTTCAGGTTCCATGCATGCAAGCATAAGACAGCTAACCTCAAGAGAATCATCACATGCTCTCTTGTAGGCATTTTTAAGGGCAGCAGTTGCATTATCAGCAGGTTCATAGGGGATTGGGGTATCCACAACAGTTTCCTTTTTATCAGCCCTGAGAACAATTCACAGGTTACGGACCTAGTCCTAATAGTTTGTTCCATTTAGTTTGTCTTTGTCAAGAATCGAACATAAAAAAAAGGTGATGTAGTGTTCGGTGCCATTGATCTACAACAGAAAACATGCAAAATACTAAGTCATGTAACCATGAAAGAGTAAAACATATTAAACAATTTAATAGCATATACTCCCACTTAAATCAATATCCCTCTATTGATACTAAGTGATTTCATGGCTCAGATATGTAGAGCTAGTTGGGAACCCCAAGAGGAAGGTATGATGAGCACATAAGCAAGTTTCCCTTAGTTATGAAACCGGGGTTATCGAACCAGTAGGAGAAAGGAAACAACTCCCAAGGTGTTGCTAGCAACCTAGAACCTGTACAACACAACCACAGTACCTTGCCCCAACTTATAGTGAGGTTGTCAATCTCACTGGTTTGCTGAAAACAAAGGATTAAACGTATAGTGTGGAAGATAGTAATTGTTGGTGGTAATTGCAGAAAGTAAATAGTAAATGGTAGATGGTATATCAATAGTAAGGAATGGGCCGGGGTCCACAGTTCACTAGAGGTGTTCTCCTTAAGATAAATAACATGTTGGGTGAACAAATTACAGCGGGGCAATTGACAGATTGAAAATGCATAACAATGCATATACTAGACATCTTGATATCTACGAGACTTGATTGGGCATTACAACATAATACATAGAGCGTAATCCAACTGCATCTATGACTAATAATCCACCTTCAGGTTATCATCCGAACCCCTTCCATTATTAAGTTGCAAGCAACAGATAATTGCATTAAGCAAAGTGTGTAAAGTAAACAATACAATTGCCCCATGGACAAAGGATTGTTGTTTTCTCCCTAGTAGCAACAGCACATCTACAACCTTAGAGATTTATGTCACTTCCCTAGATTACTAGAGGCATGAACCTACTATCGAGCATAAATACTCCCTCTTGGAGTTACAAGCATCTACTTGGCCAAAGCATCTACTAGCAACGGAGAGCATGCAAGATCACAAATAACATATACATGATAGAATCAATAATCAATCTGACATAGTACTCAATATCCATCGGATCCCCACAAACACAACATGTAGCATTACAAATAGATGATCTTGATCATGAACGGAGCTCACAAGATCTAAACATGATAGCACAAAGGAGGAGAAACAACCATCTAGATACTTTATGGACCCATAGTCCAAGGGTGAACTACTCACGCATCACTCCGGAGGCTGGCATGGTGATGAAGAAGGCCTCCGGGATGATCTCCCTTCTTCGACAGGGTGCCCGGAAGAGCTTCAAATCCCCCGATCTAGGGATGGAGATGGCGGCAGCCATAGACTTTTCATGGATTTCTGATCGGGTACCTAGGGTTTCTGCCTCTGGGTGTTTATATAGGCGAAGGGGCAAGTCGGTGGACACCCGAGGGGCCCATGCCATAGGCTGGCACGCCCTAGGGTGGGCCCACGCCACCCTATGGTGTGTCCGCCTCATGGCTCCTCTTCGTCTCCCCTTCGGTCTCTGTGTCGTGTCGGGAAATATATTGACTTTGGCTTTTGTTCCGTCCAATTCCGAGAATATTTCTTTACTATCTTTTCTGAAACCAAAAATGGCAGAAAACAGGCAACTGGCACTGCGGCATATTGTCAATAGGTTAGTTCCAGAAAATGTATAAAAATACCTCAAAGTGTAGAAAAAACATAAGATAGTTGATACAAAACAAGCATGGAGCATCAAAAATTATAGATACGTTTATGACGTATCATGATTCAAGATCCACAATTAACAAGTCGACTAGTGAGCTTTAGCATCACTGCTAGAAGACAAGGTAAATCGGTAATCAACTCTTGCTAATCATATCATATATGACTCTTGTTATTGGGTGACATCTGTATGTCTAAACTAGGCGCCCAACCTTTATGCCCCAAGGTCCTTAACTATTAAGATGACCTTGTCAAGCTCACCAACCCTTATGCGTGTAGGTATCCGATACAAACCCATCCAGCCAAGGAAAACCGTGGCACCCTAATTTCATAGGCCCACCAATGATTGTACAGGGCATGGGATGGTGCAAGGTTTGGTTGGGAGGGTATGGTTTAACTTAAAATTTGTGAGGGATTGTTCTACTTCTATCATCTAAGCATGCATAGTAGTAAAACGCATAAGAACAACATTCACATAGATGCACACAGTATGTACCATTTTCTCATGGTGATGTCCATCGCCATAGAACCTATCCACCATGATGATCTCCATCTTCATGTTCCATGTGAGCCATCCTCCAAGTGATGAGTCCTCCAAGAACTAATACAAGCTATTACTCCTAACAACTAGTAATCAAAATTACATAGTATTAGGATCATCACAAGTTGGCATGCAGGGCATTACAATAAATGACAACACATAAGGCTCCAGCCGTGTTGCCATACTCATGACACGCAGGTCATGATAAAACACATACATGCATCACATACATATTTGGGCCATACTCGTCACATACATCCTGCAAAACCAAGTTATGCATAGAACCGCATTCTACTGGATCATGTGGAATTGCAGAACCTAATTACCTTAACGAGATACGATAGGGGCTATGACTAAGGGGGGTCTCCCCATGCGGGGTTCAAAGGGGCAGCGCCCCTCGCGGTATCTACACAATTAGATATCGAATCTACCCAATTTTCTTTAAGGATTTTGATCGGCAAATCAAATTTACCATAAACCAACTATTGTTCCGATTCGACCAAACTCCTTTGATCACGGTACATCGATTTTAGATCTAGGTTCCGATTCGATCAATCATATTGATCTTCGCGTCATTCAACATGATTTATGTGTTACTGTCTACCCCGATGGCGGAAACCGACCGGTAGGGGTAAATCGTTCGACGACCTCAGAATCACGATCATGGAAAGCAAGATCATAGATCAATACCGAACCACCGCAATACAAACTATCACATCATTCATATCAATCTGCATATATCCATATGCAAACATCCCGAACCTATAGCTGAACAACATCAGCACTGATACCACTGAAGGGATATGGGTAGGCTACACTGGTGCAAATCAAAAAAAATCTACTGCGTAAACTAGAAATACTGTTGTCATAGACCTCGGGAATACCACTAGCCGTGCAGTTGTGGAAATTGATGAAGCACTTTGAGGAAGTGTAGATCGTCTACGTCTCCTCCTCGTCCTCGGCCCATGAGCAGCTCCCCATTGTGTGGCTCGTCCAAGTGCTACAGATGCAGCACCTCCGAGGTATCCACATGTCCAGGGTGGAAGCGTCAGACGCCGGACTTCTAGGTCCCCGCGTGCAACACAGGCATGAGAGGAGTGGCGGCTGAGTGGAATTCTCTACCCTATTCAGCTCGCCCCTCCCTCTCTTATGTAGGCGTCCCTGGTGGGCTTCTACGTTAGCAGCCCATTAGTAGCCTAAGCCTGGTTTAATTAGGATCCAATCCTCATTAGGCTTCCAGTGAAGGGAATATGCCCTGAGAGGCAATAATAAAATGGTTATTATGTATATTCCAAGTATATGATAGATGTTTATTTTGCATGCAATAATTGTATTAATACGGAAACGTTAATACATGTGTGTTTAATAAACAAACAGAAAGTTCCTAGTTATGTCTCTATTATAAACTAGCTCGTTGATTAACAAGATGATCAAGGTTTCCTGACCATGGGCATTGGATGTTGTTAATAACGAGGTCACAACATTATTGGAATGCTGTGATGAACATTCATCCAAAGTATAGCATTACGATCAAAGTCATTGAGTTTATATTACTATCACATCATACGAAGTAATCCTAATCCTTAGACCATGAGATCATGTCAATCACTAACACTAGAAGAGTATCTTGATAACATCAAACGTCACACCATAACAGGGTGATTATAAAGATGGGTCCAATACTACTAAAGTGTTATGCTGAGGCCCATGGATCGAGAGTGGAATTTGTTCATCCCGATGACGGATAGATATACTCTTTGCCCTCTCGGTGATATCACATTGGTTAGCTTGCAAACAAGTGATTTGATCACTAGAATGTTATATCACGGGAACGAGAAAAGAGTACATGTCAGTAACGAGATCAAACTAGGTATGGAGATACCGATGATCGAATATCAGACATGTAATATATCGACAAAGGGAATAAGTTACTAGCGTAAAAGGTTCTCACGATCACAAGAAAGTCATCGTTGAATGTGTGGGAGTCAGTATGGATATCCAGGTCCCGCTTCTGATTATTGATCTGAGAGGGGTATCGATCATGTCCGCATTATTCGCGAACCGTAGGGTGACACACTTAAGAGACACTGACACCATTTGGAGCAAATAGTTTCATGCTAAAAAGAATAACAAAGAACATGAATTTATTTCACTAGACACCGAAACTGTTTTTGGGTGAAATTGCAGAAAGTGTTTCTGCATATGAAATGAAATAATAGCAAGGGGTTATATGTGAGTGTTTGTCATTAAGGTAATGGAAAAAAATCTGAATAAATAAAAGGATTTTTATTTAAAGAGAGTTTGCATTAAATTTGGTGGAAATTTTGCGTGGGATTTTGAGTGGAGAAATGAAGGGGCAATTTTGTGAGGGGAGCTTCCACCACATGAATGAGGGAGACGTGGGGGCACCCTCCATGGCCGGCGGCCATGCCCCCTTGTGCTTCCCCTCCCGTATATAAGGAGCCCCTCCTCTCACTTCTCACTCACGCCTCCTCGTGAAGGATCTCTCTCCCCCTCTAGTTTATCCCCCATGGTCTCGGACTAGCGAGATACATGTTCCCGGTGGTTTTCGACAAGAAAGAGTTGTGCTTCCGCTGCATCGCTAGAGCGAGGAGGCGGAGGTTGCTCGGTGCCTCGGACGTGTGTGCGAGCATGGATGCGCCGCTGATTTGCGGCACTAGGACTTCCTCTCGATCTTGAGATCGGCAAGAGTTCGTCTACATCAACCACGAGTTCAACCTCGTTAAGCTTTGTCGGTCTTCAAGGGTATGTTCTCTATGGATGTATATCCGCCCATTGCTTGTATATAGTAGATAGATCTTGGTACATAGTTGTTCCTATCATAGGAATTTTTTGTTTTCTATGTTGCGAACCCTACAGTGGTATCATAGCCGGATCTATGCATAGATGCTTTGCACGGATAGTACACATATGTATATGTGGGCGATGATGACCATGTTATTGCTTCTTAGTTATACATTGGATATTGGTGGCATAGTGGGATGAAGCGGCCCGGACAAACTTTACATGTCCTCGCACATGAGACCTGTTCCATGCTTGACATATAACTAGTTTTGCATAAGTGGCTAGCGGGTGTCTGTCTCTCCTACTATAGTCAATATATAATTTGCAACGAGTTGTCAACAATTTGGTTATCCTCATTGTGGTTCATGTTCGTAGGTAAGAACGGTTCTATCTTCGAAAGCCCTAAGCCACGTAAAACTTGCAATGGATAAATTAGAAGCATCTAGTTTAGATTGTTGTCGGGCTAGTGTCATGATATGGTGATGTTGTAAGTAAAAATATGAGTCGATACTCTTACAACACACATAAAAGTGTAAGTTCCATAAAACTTGGCCTTACACATACATGAATGATGACGATCATACCATGATGCACATGATGGAGATCAAGCGCAAGAACCATATCATTTCACTTTTCACATGAGATGTTTGTTTCATCTTATATTGCTTGTTTGGATTTTTACTAGCATAATAAGATGATCCCTCATTTAGATATCAATATAAAAATGTGTTCTCCCTTAAGTATGCACCGATTATGTTTCACCGCTCCAAGACATCACGTGATGATTGGGTGTTCTTGGATCCACGATCATATTTCGGGTGTAAGACAGTTTACACACGTGAATACTAAGGTTCTTACTTGGCGAGCCTAGCATGTGCAGATATGGCCTCAGAACACGGACCGAAAGGTTAAGCATGAGTCATATGAAAGATATGATGCCCATTTAATGCTCGCCTTTGAAGCTACACCGACTCACGTGATGATCAAACTTGGTGTAGTGGATTTGGTTCATGTAATCACCAAAAAGGCATGAGGGATGTCGTTTTTGAGTGGGATTTCATTCTTAATTTTGGATTAGTTGAACTCAATCTATCATAAACTTAGTCTAAACTTTACAAAGTCTGTTGTAGATGGCACCACCTGCTTTTAATTTCAATGTGTTCATGGAGAAAGAGGAACTTGCAACAAACAGTAGCAACTTTACCGACTGGGCCATGAATTTGAGGATTCTCCTCTCTGCTGCACAAAAGCAATATGTGCTAGAAGCGCCGCTAGGCCCCCCACCACTTGATGATGCCCCTGACGAGGAAAAGAACGTCTAACAGACTCGTCAGGAGGACCACAACTTAGTTCATTGCGGCATATTATATGGGCTAGAGCCAGAACTTCGAAAGCGTTTCGAAAACATCAATGCCTTTGATACAAAGGGTGAGTTGAAAATGATTTTCGACACCCATGCTGATGTAGAGAGTTATAATGCTTCAGAAAAGTTCTTTAGCTGCATGATGGAAGAGAACAACTCTGTTAGTGAGCATGTGCTCAAGATGTCGGGTTACGCCGATAAGCTTGTGTCCTTGGGAATAACGATTCCCATTGACTTAGGCATCCATCGTGTTCTCCAATATCTGCCACCTAGCTATAAGAGCTTCGTGATGAACTATAACATGTAAGGCATGGAGAAGTCTCTCCCCGAGCTTCTGTCAATGATTAAAGCTGCAGAAGTGGAGATCAAGAAGCAACATCAAGTGTTGATGATCAATAAGACCACCGGTTTCAAGAAAGACAGAAAGGGTAAACAGAAGGGAAAGAAGGGCGACAAGCCGATTGCTGTACCTGAAAAGAAATCCCGAGTTGGCCCTAAGTCTGATACCGAGTGCTATTATTGCAAGGGGACTAGCCACTAGAAGCGCAACTGCCCCATGTATTTGGCAGACAAGAAGGCCGGCAAGGCAAATAAAGGTATATTCGATATACATGTTATTGATGTGTACTTGACTAGTACTCGTAGTAGCACCTGGGTATTTGATATCAGATCGGTTGCTAATATTTGTAACTCGAATCAAGGGTTGCGGAACAAGCGACCACTAGCAAGGGGTGAGGTCAAGATGCATGTCGGCAATGGGTCAAGCATTGATGTGATCGCCGTCAGAATGCTACCTCTCCACTTACCATCGGGATTATTTATAAACTTGAATAATTGTTATCTGGTGCCATCACTGAGCATGAACATTGTATCCGGATCATGTTTGATGTGCAGTGGTTATTCATTTAAATCTGAAAACAATGGTTGTTCGATTTATATGAATGGTATCTTTTATGGTCATGCACCGATGATGAATGGTTTATTTCTGTTGGATCTCGATAATAGAGTTACACATATTCATAATGTTGATGCTAAAAGGATTAAACTTAATGATGATATATCCGCATATATGTGGCACTGCCGTCTAGGTCATATTGGCGTTAAACGCATGAAGAAGCTCCACTCGGATGGACTTTTGGAATCACTTGATTTCGAATCATTCGATACATGTGAGCCATGCCTTATGGGCAAGATGACTAGAACGCCATTTTCCGGTTCAATCTAACGGGCGACAGCTTTATTGGAAGTCATACACTCTAACGTTTGTGGTCCAATGAGTGTGTCGGCGCGAGGTGGATATCGTTATTTTGTTATTTGAGTAGATACGGTTATATCTACTTGATGAAACACAAGTCTGAAACCTTTGAGAAATTGAAGGAATTTCAGAGTGAAGTGGAAAATCATCGTAATAGAAAGATCAAATTTCTATGGTCCGACCGTTGAGGTGAGTATCTAAGTTACGAGTTTAGCACACATATGAAAGAGTGTGGAATAGTTTCACAACTCACACCTGCCGGAACACCACAGCGAAATGGTGTGTCGGAATATCGTAATCGTACTTTACTAGATATGGTCCGATCTATGATGTCTCTGACTGACTTGCCACTATCATTTTGGGGTTATGCACTAGAAACTGCCGCATTCACTTTAAATCAGAAACCATCTAAATCTGTTGAAAAGACACCATATGAATTATGGTTTGGAAACAAACCTAAGCTGTCATTTCTTAAATTTTGGGGATGCAATGTTTATGTGAAGAAACTTCAACCGGATAAACTCGAACCCAAAGCAGAAAAATGCGTCTTCATAGGATACCTAAGGAAACTATTGGGTATTCCTTCTATCACAGATCTGAGGGCAAGGTTTTTATTGCCAAGAATGGATCCTTTCTAGAGAAAGAGTTTCTCGCGAAAGGTGTGTGTAGTCGGAAGGTAAAACTCGAAGAGGTTGTAGAACATTCTCTTCATAGTATGGCAAGTAGCGCAGCACCGGAAGTCGTTCTGGAGTTGACTTCACCAAATGAAGAGGGAACTAATGATAACGATCATGAAACTCCGAAATAGAATACTACCGAACATCGCAGGTCTAGCAGGACGCGTGCAGCTCCCGAGCTGTACGGAAATCCTGATATGAATTTCATGGTCGATGAAGTTGATGATCCTGCAACATATGAAGAAGCGATGATGAGCCCGGATTCCAACAAATGGCTAGAAGCCATGAAATCCGAGATGGAATCCATGTACGAAAACCAAGTTTGGACCTTGGTGGACTTACTTCGGGACCGAAAGGCTGTGGAGAATAAATAGATTTTCAAAAGAAAAACTGATGCTGATGGTAATGTAACCATCTATAAAGCTCGACTTGTCGCAAAGGGGTTTCGACAAATTCAAGGAGTTGACTACGATGAGACATTCTCTCCTGTAGCGATGCTAAAGTCAGTTAGGATTATGTTAGCAATTGTTGCATATTTCGACTATGAGATATGGCAGATGGATGTCAACACCTGGATTTTTAATCACAGATGCATGTTATGCCATACATCGCAATCCCAGGATTACCATTTTTGCGAGACATAATAGATCACAGTACATCATCCATTACAAATCATACATAAGGTCTTACACAAATAAGGATCTCATGATCCAGTTCTTAATACAACTCAAGCAGCGGAATAACATAAAGATAACGATAGCGTAGGCGAGCTCCATCTTAGGGGTCACAGGCAATGCTGACGATGGGAGATGATCCTAGTTGTTGTAACCTTCCTGCAGTCCGTCATCCTGATTCTCCTATTCATAGTCTGGCCACGGGAATAGCCAGGGACAAAGCCATGAGTACTCTTTAAGTACTCACAAACTAATACTAACAAGTTAAGGGGGTTTTTGTAGTAGGATACTAAGCTCTAGGGTTGTTTTTCAAAAAGCCAGATTTACCTCTACTAAGTTCAGAAGCAAATAAAACTAGTGGAAAGTTTTAGAACACCTAAGTGGGAATTTGAATTTCATATCACAACTCTGTTGTGGTCAAGTCAAAGTCACAAATCATTTTGAAAACATCTGACGATAGAACAGTATGGCCACTCCAACTATCCATAACCGCGGACGCGGCTATTCGAATAGTTTTACACTCTGCAGAGATTGTACACTTTCACCACAACATTCGATACATCCGTCAGGAACAATCCTGAATTCACCATACCTGGTATGCTGATAATCAATCCTAACCTTTCAATTACACGCCCTAGTATAGACACCTCTCCTGTGAGTTTGGCCTCCCAACCATGACCAACTGTCATCTTGGGTACTGCACAGGTGGACAATCTTCACAAGGTAGCCTCAGATCAGACCTTGGCCGCAAGGGAACCCATACTAAGGTATATAAATTTCCAGTCAAGCCCTACCCAAATTTCGGGTATTGTGGTTGTACGGTAAATTGGAATGGTATCGCATCCAAACAACCATCAGTTTTATAAAGGGCTAAGGCTCATGCCTCAACATTTTCCTCATCAAAATCATCTGGTGTTTGGAAACACATGTCAAAACATTTCAGTAGAATGACTCATCATTCTAAGGTTTTCATAACCATTTTCACCAAGTATTCCCATCTATAGTTGATCAAGTTTTATGCTTAGCACTAGCATCTACAAGTGGGGGTAAATACTAATGAGGGGTGGTAAACAAGTGGGGATTAGCGAAGTTCAATCTCATGCTTTAGGATGACATCAAGATTATCTAACTTAGGCCAAATTTTATGCTCTTTATGCTACCTTCCAATATCCTTCTAATATCTACAAGTCACTATGTAAACTCTAAGAGAAAGCTTTAATAAAGAAAATAAAGTATAAAGCTTGCAAGTAAAACTAGGATTGGGTATCAAGTGGGTGTAAGCTTGCTAAGTTAATAACTTGCTCATTCAACTAGTAGTATTAGGCTTGCATAGTTATCAATATAAGCTTGCTAAGTTGCAAGGGTTAGCTTGCTAATATTGGCTTGCCTTGTACAGAGTAGTGGTTGAAGTTCTCCTCGGCTTCTTCCTTGTAGTATCCTCCTTCTTCCTCGTATCCTTGGTCGGTACTAGCGTCTATAAATAAGTACGAGGTACACAATCACCAAACAATACTTAACTATTTCTAAATCATCACACAAAGGTTCTTACTAGATGATCTAGCATCATCACTAACATTACAAGATTAAATCACTTGTCTTATTTATTTTATTTTTAGAAAAGTAATCTCTACTCATTGAAAAACTACTTAAGATTTAATATTCTCCAACTCAAACATGGGATCATGTTGACACATGTCATCACCACATATTTCAGTACATGGGAATGTGATTTAAAGTGGTGTCACAATTTAATAAGGTTTAACCCTTTTTATTTTAATTAAATAAAGTGACTAGAAATGCCTATGTAGCATTCTTTTATTACTTGAACATTATTTATGTAAGTAAACCTATATATTTTTATATATTCTGAAAGATATAGTTAAATGTGATTTTTGAGAGTTGGAATCAACTCAAAAGCTCTTATGGTTGAATTTTGAAAAATGTTTGAATGCAGAAAAGCTTCTGCCTTGTTATTTTTACCATGGTTGATCTACAAATCCAAATGGTTAGAATCCAACAGGCTTGGATTAAGCATTTCAGTACCTTTCTAACAAAATTGGTTTCATGCATTTTGGTTTAGTGAATCGAGCTGGGTTGATTTTTGAATATAGGTACATAACTGGGTTTGAAATTAAATGAATAAAACTAAATTTGAATTGTTGGGTCGCGCGGGATGTTTAACTGGGCTGGCCCACTACACACAGCGTGTACGCAGGCTGGTTAAGTGGCTGTCCCCACATGTCAGTGAGACGGGGAGGGGTGAAGCGGTACGGGGCAACGCGGACCGTGGGATCTAGTTCTAATCGAACGGCTCTGGTTCATCGTCCACGTCGGGCAATGCCGACAAGACAGAACCCTAACACGGCAGGTGGGGGTCGTGGGAGGCTCACCGGGGCTCAGGCGAGGGTTGGCGACGGGGGCGAATGACAAAGTCGACGATGATGGTTCTCCTGGTACCGGCGGCTTCTCCTGGGGCGTCTCCAATCGACGGCTCCCTTCCTCTCCAGAAGCGGCGGGCTCTGGCCAAATTATGGCGAGAGAGAGCTCGCCTTGCTCCGGGAAGAAGTGGGAAGTATCAGTGAGAGGTAGAGAGTGAGATGGTGTGGAGGAATCGAGCTGGGGAGGGCTCCTTTTATAGGCGAGCAAGAGAGGCAGCAAGGCATGGGCTGAGGTCGTCGGAGGCGACGGTACAGGCAGCTATCGGCGTGGCTGAGGCTAGGGGACGGTGCGCGGTCTCCTGGCGATCGTTTATGGTTTAAAGGCGAGGCGTAGGGCGGTGGGTTTTGGTATGGAACGCGCGGTGCTCTACGCGGTACCGACGACGAACTTCGCGGCGAGCGACGGCTATAGGGTATGGTCGAGGAAACGAGCATGTCTAGGGGTCTCCTGGGATGGTGGGGTTCATGCTGGCGGGCGGCAAGGGCTCGAGGTGGTCGGGTTGAGTGGGAACGGCGCGTGCATGGTGGTGCGCGTCGGTATGGTCGACAGCAGCGCGGGCATGGCGTTTCCGGCGGTTCCTGCCTCTGTCTTCGAGCTAGGGCTGGTCTAGAGGGGGCGGTGAGGCATGGGCAGCATGCCAGACAAGGTTGGCACAGCTAGTTCTTCCTCTAGCTTGCTGTCCACATTGGAGTGGCAAGGTGAGGCTCGGCCTGCTCACCATTGATGGCAATGGCAAGCTCACAGTGGTGCTAGAGGTTAATAACTAAGCTAGATAATCTACTAAATGCTTGTTGCGACCAGAGAGGGAACAAGGTTGGCCAATTTTACTGCTGCAAATAGTGTTAGATGTTTGTTTGATTTGTATCTGCAAGGTGTTTGATGAAATGGCCGCAAGAACTTTAAATTTGAATTTTGGATTCAAACTTGGTGGGTTTTATAGACACATACTAGGGAGTATCTGGTTAGTTGGATTAGTCAAGGGGCACTGGTTTGGTTGGGTTTTGAAATTGGGTGATCTTCACATATGATAAATATTCAATTTTGAATTGTGATTTGAATGAGGTTGTCAAATGTTTATGTAAGTTTGAAAGGTGGGCTTTGGTTCACTTTTACTTGTTCTATCAAGGGGTGAAAAGAATTGGGAAAGTTTCTATTTGAAATCTTGAACTAGAAACACTCAAAATGACCTAGTGAGCAAGATTGGCAAAAATGACCATTTGCCTATTTGATTTGTTTTTGATTTTCTCTTTATTTGTTTCTGTTTGGAAATGGTTTATATGATGTTATTTTCCTCTTTAAACCATTTCTTGCTATTTAGGTTAATCACACAAGTCCATTCATGCATTTATCAAATCATCACATACACACATGCATTCATATGATTTTAATTAATCAAAGTTTTTGTTAACCCTAATTTTAGTGATTAGAGTTTGATGATCATTGTTTTATATTTTTGGGATGTTACAATGGATGTCAAAACCGCGTTCCTTAATGGAAACATTGAAGAAGAGTTTTATATGGTACAACCAAAGGGTTTTGTCGATCCTAAGGATGCTGACAAGGTATGCAAACTTCAGCGATCCATCTATGGACTGAAATAAGCATCCCTGAGTTGGAATCTCCGCTTTAATGAGGTGATCAAAGAGTTTGGATTTATTCAAACTTATGGAGAGGCTTGTATTTACAAGAAAGTGAGTGGGAGTGATGTGGCATTTCCGATATTATATGTGGATGGCTTATTATTGATCGGAAATGATATAGATCTTTTAAACAACGTTAAAAGTTATCTAAACAACAAATTTTCAATGAAGGACGTAGGTGAAGCGTCTTACATATTAGGCATAAAGATCTATAGGGATAGATCTAGGCGCCTAATAAGGCTATCACAAAGTACATACCTTGATAAGATTTTAAAGAAATTTAAAATGGACGGAAGTAAGAAGGGGTTCTTACCTATGTTGCAAGGCAAGACATTGAGTAGGACTCAAAGTCCGGCTACGGCGGAAGAAAGAGAGATAATGGACAAAGTCCCCTATGCTTCAGCCATAGGCTCTATAATGTACGCCATGCTATGTACAAGACCGGATGTGGCACATGCTATTAGTTTAACTAGTAGATACCAATCTGATCCAGGATCAGAACACTGGATAGCGGTCAAGAATATCCTTAATTACTTGCGAAGACCTAAGGATATGTTTCTCGTATACGGAGGTGAAGAAGAGCTCATCGCTAAGTGTTATGTCGATGCTAGCTTTGACACCGATCCGGATGACTCTAAGTCTCAATCCGGATACGTATTTCTCATGAATGGTGGAGCGGTTAGTTGGAGGAGTTCCAAACAACCCGTGGTGGCGGGATCAACAACGGAGGCCGAATATGTTGCTGCTTCGGAAGCGGCTCAGGAAGAAGTTTGGATGAAGGAGTTCATAACCGAACTAGGTGTGGTTGCAAGCGCGTTGGACCCAATGGTGATCTATTGTGACAACAATGGCGCCATAGCCAATGCCAAAGAACCAAGGTCTCACAAGAATTCCAAGCATATTAAGCGCCGGTTTCACTGCATCCGTGAGCATGTCAAGGATGGAGATATAAAGATTTGTAAAGTATACACAGATCTCAATGTAGCAGATCCGTTGACTAAAACTTTCCCTAGAGCAAAACATGATCAACACTAGAACTCCATGGGTGTTAGATTTATCACTATGTAACTAGATTATTGTCTCTAGTGCAAGTGGGAGACTGAAGGGAATATGACCCGAGAGGCAATAATAAAGTGGTTATTATGTATATTCCAAGTATATGGTAGATGTTTATTTTGGATGCTATAATTGTATTAATACGGAAACGCTAATACATGTGTGTTTAATAAACAAACAGAAAGTTCCTAGTTATGTCTCTCTTATAAACTAGCTTGTTGATTAACAAGATGATCAAGGTTTCCTGATCATGGATATTGGATGTTGTTAATAACGAGGTCACAACATTATTGGAATGGTGTGATGAACATTCATCCGAAGTATAGCATTACGATCAAAGTCAGTGAGTTTATATTGCTATAACATCGTACGAAGTAATCCTAATCCTTAGACCATGAGATCATGTCAATCACTAACACTAGAAGAGTATCTTGATAATATCAAACGTCACACCGTAACAGAGTGATTATAAAGATGGGTTTAGTACTACTAAAGTGTTATGTTGAGGCCCATGGATCGAGAGTAGAATTTTTTCATCCCGATGACGGATAGATATACTCTTTGCCCTCTCGGTGATATCACATTGGTTAGCTTGCAAGCAAGTGATTTGATCACTAGAATGTTATATCACGGAAACGAGAAAAGAGTACATGTCAGTAACGAGATCAAACTAGGTATGGAGATACCGATGATCGAATCTCGGACATGTAATATTTCGCGAGACAAAGGGATTAAGTTACTAGCATAAAAGGTTCTCACGATCACAAGAAAGTCATCGTTGAATGTGTGGGAGTCAGTATGGATATCCAGGTCCCGCTTCCGATTATTGATCTGAGAGGGGTAGCGATCATGTCCGCATTATTCGCGAACCGTAGGGTGACACAGTTAAGAGACACCGACACCATTTGGAGTAAATAGTTTCATGCTGAAAAGAATAACAAAGCACATGAATCTATTTCACTAGACACCGAAACTGTTTTCGGGTGAAATTGCAGAAAGTGTTTCTGCATATGAAATGAAATACTAGCAAGGGGTTTTATGTGAATGTTTGTCATTAAGGTAATTGGAAAAATTCTGAATAAATAAAAGGAGTTTTATTTAAAGAGAGTTTGCATTAAATTTGGTGGAAATTTTGAGTGGGATTTTGAGTGGAGAAATGAAGGGGCAGTTTTGTGAGGGGAGCTTCCACCACATGAATGAGGGAGAGGGGGGGCACCCTCCATGGCCGGCGGCCATGCCCCCTTGGGCTTCCCCCTCCCGTATATAAGGAGCCCCTCCTCTCACTTCTCACTCACACCTCCTCGTGAAGGATCTCTCTCCCCCTCTAGTTTATCCCCCAAGGTATCGGACTAGAGAGATACATGTTCCCGGTGGCTTTTCGGCAAGAAAGAGTCGTGCTTCCGCTGCATCTCTGGAGCGATGAGGCGGAGGTTGCTCGGTGCCTCGGACGTGTGTGCGAGCATGGATGCGCCGCTGATTTGCGGCGCTAGAACTTCCTCTCGATCTTGAGATCGGCAAGAGTTCGTCTACATCAACCATGAGTTCAACCTCGTTAAGCTTTGTCGGTCTTCAAGGGTATGTTCTCTAGGGATGTATATCCGCCCGTTGCTTGTATCTAGTAGATAGATCTTGGTACATAGTTGTTCCCATCGTAGGATTTTTTTTGTTTTCTATGTTGCGAACCCTACATCCAGCCCCTTAAGTGTGTAGGTTCATACACGTGTAGACATGACACGAGTACACTTACTCCATCAATAGTTGGTAGCGGCCTCTAGCAAGACGTGCCAACTCCTAAACGCATATAAAGATCATTCAGACGAACCATCACAAGGTTAAGTACATGTCTTTTCCTTTGCCTCACAATATTTGGTCTAGCTCCAAGCTGACCTCTCTTTCTCGATACTGTGATTCAGAATCCCTTTACTAGGTTAACTCTTAACCATATGTAGCACAACCATGCATTTCTGGATCCGATCACTCGAGGGCCCCAGAGATATCTCTCTCAAGTAGAGAGGGGCAAATCCCATCTTGAGTGACCAATGCCTTGCAGCATGCTTCAGGACAAACCCGAAAGCTACCTTTATAACTACCCAGTTACGGAGCAGTGGTTGATAGCCCCAAAGTAGGTTGATCCACATCTCAAGTACATGCGACAATCTCAGGTCTAAGGACAAAACGTACACGATGTGTAGAGAGAGCTGCAAATATAATTGCTAGTCTCAAGTTGGGTCAGTCCAACCCCATGTTCATAACGTGTGTCCACATCATTGGTTTGACATCTCCATGTCTATGACTTGCGAAGCATAGTCATCAACCAATCGATGTGCTAGTCTAATATTCATGTCTGTCCTCACATGAACTCCGACTAGGGACAACTATTAGATAACCATACAAGTAAAGAGTTTCACAAACAATTCACATAATTATCAATCAATACAAGTTGCCTGATATATGGATATTCAAGGAACATTACAATAACTCATGGATACATATGAAATATAATCATCTCTATGATTGCCTCTAGGGCATATTTCCTTCAGGATGGACAAATCTCACACTTGATCCATGTGCTTCAACACATACTTTTAGAATACCTAATGCCACCTTTATAACCACCCAGTTACGGAAGTGGTGTTTGATGTTATCAAAGCATTCATCCGGTGATGGTGATTAACATGATCTCATCGTCAAAGGATTAGGTTACTATGTATTTGAAAGCTTATAGCAAACGAACTCTAAATGACTTGATCTTATGCTATGCTAACTATAGGAGTGTGTCCATCACATCATTATCCTAATGACATGATCTTGTTATTAATAACATCTAATGTCCATGATCAAGAAACCATGATCATATATTAATCAACAAGCTAGTTTAACAAGAGGCTTAGTAGGGACTCTTTTATGTTTACAAAACACACAAGTATTAATGTTTCTAGTTAATAAAATTATAGCGTGTTATGCAAACATTCATCATAAACATAAAGATATAATAATAACCTTTTTATTATTGCCTCTTGGGCATATCTCCAACACTTGAACCATGTAACACTAGCAGGATGACCCATATTTTTTCTAGGTTGTCCACATTTTCTATATTTGTGAAAATATAGCACATGCCACTCGAAACATCGAGACATGACCTCCCGAGCAACAATTTCCGAAAGGACATCAAGAAAAAGAAAAAAAAATACAAATATTGGTGTCGTGTATTTTGCTCCCTTCGAGTAGTTTAGGCCAATGTGGTGTTTATGTATAAGTCACATTGCTAGACATCTATCTAGAGATCGTGGATATAGGGGAGCAAACGAAAATAATCATGAAAATGATAAAACCGCTAAAAAAAGTAGATATCAAAGTTTCCAAAAATATATCATCGACTTACCAAAATACCTATAGGAACCAAGAGAATAAAAAAATATAGAACTTCATGGAAAATAAAATTAGGATTTCAATTGAATTTGTTATCACTTTCCTTTTCCTTGATATTTTGAAGCTTTTTGATTTGCTAGGTTTGGATAAGACAAGCGCTACGCGTCCCCCGATGATGGGAGGTCTCCCATCTTCTTGCTTCCGCTGCTGCCACGTGTCCCCAAAAACGGCTCCAACCCCGGTTTTGCTGCAAAACACCCCATTTTTTCTACAAATGTCCTTGCTTTTGCTTCCAAAGCAAAAAAGGTTTGTTCTAGAAAATAGAATGTCCCGCCGGAGACCTTGCCGGAGACCATGTAGCAAAATAATTGTGCTAATGTAGCAAAACCGACTTTGCTGAAGACATCGTCGAAAAAAACTCGTTGGTGACTCTCACCGGAGAGCTTGTAGCAAAAAGCTGACACTGTTGTAGCAAAACCAAAAGACGGTTCTAGCAACAAAGTTCTTCTAATATAGAAAAAAAAACTACTTCGTCGAAGACATCGCCGGGGACTTTTCTATAGCAAGATCGCTGCACATCTATACCAGCGCCGCCGTGCGTGTGTAGCAGCACCGCCGCTCCTCTGTAGCAGGGTCGACCGCCTGATGTAGCAGCATCGCTGCTCCTCTGTTAGCTAGGGCGAGGTCCTTGCAAGGTGACATGGCTAATAAAACCCTGGAGAATTTGACACGTCAACAATGTTTTTTTAGGACTTAGATTGTCTCTATTTTTTTTAAACAAAGTCAAAAGCTTTAACTTACCCGTTAATTAAGAAAAAACATCCAGTTATTTAGCAAAAAGGGACAAAAACCATATAACAACGCCAACACCACGGGACCAGTATAAGAACGCTCAAACCCGAAAAACACCACTCACCCGAGATCAGACGGCCATCTATCACCGCCGAAGAGAAGGTGCCATGGCCGCTATAGAAATAACAGATACATGACGCTAGATTTTTTTTTTTTGAACAGATACATGACGCTAGATGAAGAAGCCTTAACACTGCCAAAGCTTCGGGGCAATTGCCTCTAGCTTCGAAGTCCAGGATTACAAGCTCGTGTCCTACTCTTTGTACGCTGTCATTGGTGTCCTACTCTTGTACGCAGGCATTTGCTGCATGCACATACGACCAGCTAGCTAGCTCACTGCCAGATGGGACACAGCCCACGCCGAATACGTCAGTGACAGCGCGCGCTCACCTCGCTAATCTTCCGTGACCCGGGGGCTAAGCTAAGCCAGAGATTACCCTCACGAAACCCCAAAGTCCCCGGGCCCCGCGACAGAACCACGCCGGCGTCGAGCGTCGGCGGCCGTGTCTACTTCTCAGGTACCCCGTCCAATCCCTCTTATTCAATTCCCACAAGGTCGAGGGACGTACACGGAAAAAGCGCGGACAGTTTTCGAAACGGCCGGGCCCAAATCAAAGCGCGGAGGGCGGGAGCGGGACCGACCAGGGCGCAATTTTATTTTCGTGTTTATGCACTTACCCCCCTGGAACTGTCGATAATTAGCTAAATCCTTTCCTGACTCCTGTGCCGCGCTTACCCATCGGATACTCTTCCCCCCTGCTGGGCGCTTCCCTGTCCCTAGCATAGTTGCATGGTTCGGGATCGGTGGCGCGTTCCGCGATCCCGGGTCGATCGACCCGGATCGAGGGTCGGGAACGCGAGCGGTTCGACGTGATTTGTTTTTGGTTCGCGATCCTGTTCGTGCGTTTCCTGTCCCATATTAGCGACCTGAAATATGGTAGGATCATTAAAATTAAAGCTTAAAATTGGTAATTTCAAGCGTCAATTTGGGCTTATTAATGCCCTTGATTCTGCGGCTCTTTTCCTTGTCTCTTTATTTCTCAGCACCGCCTCTTCCTCTCTTGTCTCTCGAGTCTGGAAATCTGGATCCAAGGATTTCGTCGGTGATCGGTCCAAGGCTCCAAGATCATCAGGTACAAAACCGTGTCATCTTGTTTGATCTATAGATTCTATACTCCGATCCATAGCTAGCACTTAGCACTGGACGCAAAGACAGCAGATAAGCGACCCAAGCCAAAGTGGATCGCGATCCACGATCCAATCTGGCCTACCAGAGATGTGTACCCCCACCGATCCTTGTTCGCTGGCATGTTGAACCTCGTTCCCCGATCCCGTTCCTCGATCCGGGCGATCCGGTTCGCTGGCAACTCTGGTCCCTAGTGCGCTAGCTGCCTAGCTCTCCTCTGCTCTCCCACTCCTAGACTCCCCGTCTACGGCTCCCCCTACCCCCCGACGACCACCTCGCGCGCTCGTGGCAGCATTGGCGGAAGACGAAGCGGGGGACGGCGGCTGGGCTTGAGTTCCTGCCGCGACGGGGGAGGTGAGCGACAGACCCTTGCCTGCTCGCTGCTCGATTTTTTTCCCGGGAGAGTGCTGCTATTTTTGGGGGTTGGGTTTTGAATATCGAGCCGCGTTTCAGAGTGACCTGGGCCTAGGGATGTGATTATTCTCCGAGTGCTCGGCCTCGGGTCTCGCCGGCGGTGATTCTGGGCGGTGTTGCGGCCCAGTTCTCGCGGGATGGGGGAGGTTTATGCGCACTTACTACTGCTTGCTGCTAGGGTTTTATGAGCATTTTGTTCAACATATTTAGCCGTGATTTGAGCCTGTTTACGAGTTTTGGTGCCTCGAGCTTTGCGGGGTTGACCATCTCAGATGAAATTTTTGTGTTCGTATTGGATTCCAACCTGAAAGTTACGGTTGCTGCATATTTATTTATTGAGCTTTAAATGTTTCGCATTTTTCTGTACGATGTCGTGGCTGCACGATTCCGTGTGATTGATACTAGCTCGCGTCACAGCCTTCGTCATTTCTGTTGAGGCGTTGACGAATTCGGCCACCAGTTTCGAATTACACGCTACAGTTCAGGTCCCATAAGACGCGGGGCGATGGGAATCCGCGATTTCTGTGTCGAATTGTTAACTAATTTCCAGACCCTTTCATCTCTGTCACACTGATTGGGTGTATGTCTTCTGGCAATCCAGGTCACTCATGTGTTCAGTAGTCGTCAAGAGGTTGTTGGCTTGATTACAGCGCATTGGAGGTGAACCAGCTTGACGGAGGCTTTTCATTCTGCTTGTCGGGCATGGAAGCTCCGCCGGAAGCGGCAGACGCTAAACCGGTGAAGCATCGAGCATCTGCACCCACTGGGAGGTCCGTGTCAGGGACCACTTCGTCAGTCAGGAAGCGGGCTGATGGTGTTACCTCGGCAGAGTTGAATGTGTCCCGGTCTTCATCCATGAAGCCTAGCTCTACTGCGAATGCTGGTTCTTTGGTGCAGAGAAGAAGCAGCACTGGGACTGCTGGGAGGCAGCAGGAGAATGGGAGCTCAATTGTTGTCAAGAAGGCTAGTCCTTTGCTGTCGGATGGGGTGAAGAAGAGTAAACTGGTGCCAGTCCCCACTGTTAGCTCCAGACCCTCACTTGAAAAGAGGACATCTTTGCTGTCTGAGAGGACCAAGGTGGATTCGGTGAAGAAACCTCTTGTTAAGGCATCACCAACTTCTACACTGAAGAAGGTCCCGTCCCTGACAGAGAGCTCCAGTGGCAGCAGTGTTAGTGCCAGTTCCAGGAGAATGGCCTCAAATGCTTCTCTGAACTCACCACGGTCATCTTCAGTGACAAGCAGTGCCACAAAGAAATTTGGTTCTCAGACATCATCGGTAGATAAGGGTTCTTCTGTGTCGAGCCGGAGGAAGAGTTCTACTGCTACTAGCCGTGACTCCCGGTTTATGATGCTGCCACAGGTGGATCTGAAGGCTAGTGATGAACTGGTTAGTGTTACTTTTCTGCATGCCTATGAATAATCAAGATGATTGCATCATGTGGTTGTTTTCTTCCATCTAACATTTTTTCTGCTGATACAGAGACTGGATTCAAGAGGTCATAGGGTCCGTAGTCTCAAACAGTTGAGACTAACACCTAAACTTGAGGTAAGTGCATTTAGCGCCTCCTTCCCTTCTGTTTTCTAGCATGTAAAACTCAGCTCTTTTCTGTGCATTTAACTAAAGAAAAACAAGGTTGTTCATCTGCATGCTATTGCTAGTTGCCAAACCTAGGAAGTGTGCAAAGATATACAACCAGCATTGTTTATGAAATTGATGGATACTGCTAACTATAATTCTTGTATCTAGTTTGTTTACCTTCGGGACAATCTGTTGTCAAGTTTGGAGGGCATTGAGATACTCAACGGGGTAAAGGTATCCCCCTCGTACTTCTTGTCTATGCCATGGCCTTCTTTGAGCTTCCGTGTACAGTATTTCTGTTGATTGTTTGTTGATTCCGTTTCCTGCTACCATGCGTGTTTCATAATATTGCCAGGTTCTTGATCTGAGCTTTAATGACTTTAGGCTCCCTGAGTTTGAGCCTCTTGAGAATTGCAAAGTCCTCCAGGTTTGTACTTCCCCAGTCATATTGATTGAACACATAAAAGGCTCATGAGCACTAATTTTTATTTATACTGAACTATGTAGCAACTTTATCTTGCTGGAAATCAAATAACTTCACTTGCTAGCCTTCCCAAATTTCCTAACTTGGAGGTATGATAATGCTGCCAACTTACTCTTAGCAGTTGACCATTTACTTATTTTTATAAAGCTGAATATCAGTCTCTTCTCTCTTGTTGCACCAGTTCCTTTCTGTTGCTCAAAATAGGTTAAAGTCTTTCTGTATGGCCAGTCAGCCTCGACTTCAAGTGAGTATGCTGATTTTGTCTGACTTGAACATAATCGAATATTCTAGCTAGACCTTAGCTGCCTTGTTTCTATATAGGTGTTAGCAGCCAGCAGAAACAAAATATCAACTTTGAGGGGGTTTCCACATTTGCCTTCTCTGGAGGTTGGTTTTACTCAATTTTAGTTATAAGTTATTTACATTGCTTATTTCGTTAGCAAGCTAGGCTATGCCAGCATGTCCGCACCTTTGATGATTGCCTTTAACTTCAAGCTATTGGTCCTTTTGTTCAATTCCGAGGTGGTCCATGAACTCATGCTCATGAAGGCTGTAACTTTCCATTGACAGTTTTTGCATTTTCTTGAAAAGAGTGTAGGGTACAGATATTAAGAAATTCACTGAATGGGATAGATAACTGGTTACAACCACGGCATTATTTGATCTCGATGCTATAGACAATTTATATACATGAATGGAGCAATTCACACCATTCTTGATCATGACATCATGTTAACACAAACATTTGGAACCTGGATTTTTTGTATAAGAAATATTCAAATATATGAAGTTATTTGAGAACATTGATGCATGAGGATTCAGCATAGTTTGCTCACTGGTGTCTATATTAAACCACCATCAGAATTTACGTGTGGAGGAGAATCCACTTCTTGAGATGCCACACTTGGAAGCTGCTTCTATTCTGCTTGTAGGCCCTACTTTGAAAAAATTCAACGACCAAGGTATGCCTAGATATGCATTTTATTGTATTGCTTATTTTTTGATTTGCTGAACCTGTAGAAACGATTATTGCAGAAAAAAACATGTAGTAAGGAATATCTGTCTTGATACTGATCTTAATCTTGTTGTTGGTAAATCACATTCAGTCGGGTTATCATCTTTCTTACTGAAAAAGAAGGTTATTGTTGTTGCCTGAGATATTTCCAGATAAGCCACCTTCCTTTTTTTTGATTAAGAAATTTCCCATATAGATATGTCTTTTTCCCAATGCCGAGAGATGATGGGGCTCAGTGTCAATCGTTTACTGGCATGTATAGTAGGAATATGACTGTTGTGATCCACCTGTTGATAAATTGATTAATCATGTGGAGTGCTGCATTGGCCTGGTTGGATAAGTATAGATTAGATTGCTTGAGGTGACCAGAATGTTTTATCTGAGTGCATTGAGATCTTGCATGAATTTGATGCAGATCTGAATCCCAGTGAGGTTGAAATTGCGCAGCAATATCCTGCTCATACAGCTATATGCATTCGTGGTGGTTGGGAATTTTGCGCCCCTGAACTTGCTGCTGGTAAGAATTTTCTGCAGAGAAATTTGATTGTTGACATCATTTTCTGATGTTTATATGTTAGTAGATGAATTTGGTGCTCCATAATCTGTATTACTTTAAAAACATGTATTTGGTTAGACGTACAGGCTTATGCTAGTGCAGCCGTATGTCAGAGTGTTAAACCGATCATTGTTCTGAACACATATCGACGATGATGCACGGTTACTTTTGTGAAATAATACTGCATATCATTTTAGTTCCTTTTTTTCTCATGATTAAAACATAGGCATTGCATGGCAAGGATTGAGGTGACTTCATGAACCAAAGTGAAGTTTATGATATATATTTGTTGCCTGGTTCTTGAGCAATTTTAATAGTTCTAACTGCACTTTTTTTGCTTTAATTGCTTGGACAGCTTCAACATTTTCCTTCCTGCTTGAGCAGTGGAAGAATAAATTGCCCCAAGACTGCATAGTGAAGACAGCTTATGTTGATCAGCCATTTGAAGAAGATCCCTGCCATTGTCATTTTAGCTTCACAAATCTAGGGGGCGAGGGAAATATAGTCCTCAAATATCAATGGTTTCTAGGTGGCAAGACACCAACAGATTTTGTGCCTGTTCCCGAAGAATTAAGCGAGGTACAAATACTCACCCTAAAGTTACGTTTTTTGAACTGGGAATAACCTATTTGCGTTGGGGATAACAATACTTGTTAGACCCTTTGTATTCTGTATGGTCATCAATGTGGCTTCTGTTTCCCAACTCCCCATTACAACTCTAGCCCTTTGCTCAATGTTGACCAACGTTTGTTGATAGTCCTTAAGAACACAAAATAAACTTTTATACTGGGGGTGCGCACTAAATGGTCAAACATAATTGACATCAGCAGTAAGGGTGCTTCGTCCTTTTGCTCCTTCATCAAAATTCTCTTAAAACAACTACATCTCCATTATATGCGGTGTGGACAAGAAATGTAAACCACAAACTTGTATCATACAAAATAAAACCACATTAATGGCGTGATGAATGCTCCTCTTCTACCTTATCTCTTTGCAATTTGCATTTTCATTTATCATCAACTTCTACCTTATCTCTTTGCTATTATATGTTGCAAGTTCTATGTCCTTAGGTTTTTGTTAGCTGTAATAGTTTTGCCATGCTACTATCCTTTTGCAAGTTCTAAACTCCTGCTAAATCTAAGGTGTACTGGCCAAAGCGTGAGGATGTTGGAAGATGTTTGAAAGTTGAATGCACTCCAGTACTAAATGATGCTGAATTCCCGCCCATTTTTGCTGTATCTTTACCTGTTTGTCCAGGTATGTCAAACAATTCTTTGACTCTTATTTTTAATATAGAATCACATGCTCTAGCCAATGCAACCAAAAGACCGATCTGATGGAAGAGACTAGGCAATTGTATTTCAACACCCCTTCCCCCTCACATCTAGGTGGTTGGGCTTTCTAGACGCACGTCTATGCTCGCGGGCCTAGGACGTGGATCGCTGGATCTTTTTAGGGAGGCCGCAAATATTTATTTTAATACTGCGTTGGCCCGGATTTCGACCTGGGAGCTCTGATACCATGTAGAATCGCATGCTCTAGCCAATGCAACCAAAAGGCCGATCTGATGGAAGAGACTAGGCAGCTGTATTTCAACAGTTAAATTAGATTCTAATTTCTATTGAGTAGTTTTTTTAAAGGGGCCAATTGTGCATGTGTTAAGTTAGATAAAACATGTGCTCTAAATTATGGGCCCATTTGGTAAAGCATCTCAGAAACTTTATTTGCCTTCCTGCAAGATTTCCAGCTTTGTTATTTCTGATGAAACTGAATTTAGTTTTTTCCTCTGTTAGTACTCATGCATAAGGAATGGCCTTAAGCAGCTATTATTTTGGCGTACTAGACAAGCTCTAAACCCTGCATTACCAAATAACACAATGCTCTTATGGGTTCTAAACCAGTGTGCTGACCTTCTGTAAAGTGGTACTGTACTATATATTTGTTTCCTTAATCCGTTTTTCTTTACCAGGGACTGGATGTCCAAAGGTTATCAATCAAACAGTCAATGGTGAGCTAGTGGAAGGAAATGTACTCAAGGGTGTTCCTGAGATTGCGTGGTGCGGTGGGACACCGGGGAAAGGTGTTGCAAGGTTTGTTTACCTCTTCACCCTACAAACTTGTTTCATCTTTATCTGTGCAAATGAACATTCTGTGAAATATAGTTCTTTCTATCTTTTCTTACATAAGGAATTCCGTTGACTTGTTAAACCTCTTTTGGAATCTAGTTGGTTGAGGCGAACATGGAACGGCAATGCTGTAATAGATGGAGCTGAGGGGATGGAATATCAGCTAACCATAGATGATATCGATTCAAGTTTGGTGTTTATGTATACACCTGTTACTGAAGAAGGCATTAAGGGGGAGCCACAATGTACAATGACAGACTTTGTAAAGGCTGGTAAGTACTTTACATCTACAATCCTCTTGGTTCCCTCTGTCCCCTACCCTTTTGATTTACCTTTACTTTTTTAACGGTTTTCTGTTGAACTAGCATAATTTGGAAGCTTAGCAATGCCATTTAGTTTTGGCCTAATAGTAATCGTCCCATCTAAATTATTTTACAATCATATTCTGGAGTTTCTGTGGACAGAAGGTACAGATAATCTGGTCTATTGGTTCTTTGGGTTAAAAATTCACCATAAAGGATAGTTTTAAGACTGCATGTACATTTGCATATATGGCTTTTCGGTTTAAAAAATAATTGATGATGGTTCATCTGCTTAGTCCTCTGACATCTATATACATAAAAGTGTTCACTTGTTTCAAAATTTATGGACCATGTCATTTAGAGTAGCCATGTTGATCTCATCTGTAAGTTCCAGAAATATATTCATGTACTTCATATAGCCTATTTGTAGTGACTTGGTGCTAGTTTTGACTGTTCGTGTATAACATTATTTCAGACACACCATCAGTCAGCAATGTACATATTGTTGGAGATATTGTTGAAGACATCACAATCAAAGGAAATGGAAAATACTTTGGTGGTAAAGAGGGAATGAGCAAACTCCAATGGTTTAGAGAGAAGGAAAATGGGTACGTGCCATTACTGTTGGATCTTTGAGTGTACTGAATAAATTATACGGAGTATTAAAAAAAAGCTTCATTACTCGTCTCTACACCAACTAAGGTGCATACATATACATTATTATAAATCCGATAAAATCAGCAAAACAAGGAAAAAAGACACACAATGACAGGCTGCCAAACACAATACAAGCCAAAAGCAAGTCCCTGGTAACCCCTCTGCGGCTCTGCCAGAGGCTACCAAGAGAATACAAGATCGTGCACATGCAACAGCATCTTCGTAGCGATGAAGTGTAGAGGACCCTGGACCCCAGTCTTCATGTGACGCCTCCAACAAGGAATATGACTTGCATCATCATCACCAGATTCGGTGAACGAGGTTAAGTCCTGCATTTTCATCCGGGCAGCATGTATCCTCCTTTCTATCCCTTTCATCCACTGGCGAGATGGCCAGCCTACCCACGCTTCTTAGAGCTGTACATCCATTTTTGTCACCTTCGAAGGTCTTAGGACCAGTAGCAAGTTTAGCATGTGACAAACATACACAATTCCAGAAAATTTGTGTGACCAGACACAAAGAACTAAGAATTAAATTACCAATTGTTCTTTGGTACAAAATTTAGTCTACCCCAACTTGCTTGGGACAAAGCCTTTAATGTTTTTTGTACTTTGGAACAAAATTGTAGAGCTTAACAGATTGCAAGGTAAGGTCTTTCGTTGAGCATTTGTACCTTTCTCCCAGGAGCACTCATCAAGCTTTGATATTTTGGTTTGTCCTGTGCCTTGGTTAAGTACTTAAGTTCAACAGGACTTTGTGACTTTTATTATATCATTCCATGCCACTCAACTACGAAATATCAGTTTAGTAACTGGTATGCTCCCCAAGACTCTGCACTCTAAAACCAAATCTAGCATGATCATGTATCTAAGGTATCATTTTTATGTTGTCACTAGGAAGGTCGTACTTACAACACCCATCGTGGAAGGCCGTACTTACAACACGTCAACACCCATCGTGTTTGAACAGATCTTATGGTCTTAACAGTCCAAGCTTAAATTAAATAGCCTGAACAGCGTAGGATGGTGAATATACCAATAGAATGTGATTTTCATCGCCTTGGGTTCCCACATCCCCTTTTGTGATGCCGGACTTTAGGCATCTAGGAGTTCATACTATTTTAAGGAGCACTATATGGCAACTGAACTTAAACTTATAAACTAAATAGGAAATATGAAAACCATCATGAAATAGAACGCTTTATCTTAGCTGCACTGGATGAACACTAGTCTAACACCAGAAAACAATCCGTAATTCGTGTAATATGTTATTCATGGAAACATCTTGATTTCACAGTGGATTTCTTCTAGTGCTATCAAATAGCACAGAATACACGCTAACCAAGGAGGATGTGGGTTGGCGCCTCAAATTTGTATATACTCCCGTCAATCTTGAAGGTCAGTTCATCTTCCCGCTGCTTGTGTCATGTGCATGGACATTTTGTAACATGTATGATTGTCTTAACAGGTCAGGAGGGAGAAGCTGCTTGCGCCACAACAGATGCAGTAAAAAAAGGTAGCAACTAATGGTGTTTGTGCCCATTTTGCAATGAAAGTATTAATCTTCCCCCCTTTGGGATAATGTCGCTATTAGATGTGTGATCACTTTGCTTTACCTGCCTTGGTTGGTTAGCCCCTCCCAAAGTCTTCGATTTGAAAATTATCGGGGAAGCAAGAGAAGGAAGCAAGGTATCTGTTACTGCTACTGTCACAGGTGGCACTGAAGGATCCAGCAGGGTTCAGTGGTTCAAGGCATCTTCATCTGAATTGCCATATGACCATGAGATTGAAGCCCTTTGTACATCTAAAATCTCTAAGGTACGCCATATGTTGTTCTCAACTTCTCTCGCGCAGCATTACTGAACCCTTAGTCATGTTTTATTTGTCACATTTTGTTTAGTGGAGGTATGGCCATGTTACACCTTTTTTTTTAACTTTATATTAGACATTCCGTGTTCCACTTGGTGCTGTTGGATATTATATTGTTGCAAAGTTTACTCCTGTGGCACCTGATGGTGAAATTGGTGCACCAGCCTATGCTATATCAAACAATGTTGTGGAAAGTAAGTCCATTTCTGTCAACCTTCATTGTTTGTTCTAAATAACATTTGTATACACTCTTTTGATAAGATAAGGATGAATAGTTCTGTTCACAACACTCACCAGTGGCCATTTATAGTTTTGTTCAGCCGTCCATTTTCTGCCCACATTTCAATACTGCATTCATATTCATCAATGGAAGATGACCTAAGTACTTTATTTATTGAATGGCTCACTAGAAGTCTTCTAAAGTTCTACTGGATTATCTTCAGGAATTTGTTAGCCATTAGATTTCATTATTTCACTTGAGTATCAGTATTTCACTTGTGTATACATTACATCCAAAACTTTTGTAATGTCATTAAGTTCCACGTTATTCATCTGTTCACCTTTGAGCTTTGTTGTTTGCTTAGGCAAGTATGCACTAGCTTCTTGTGGTTTACCTATTTGTTCTCAATGCTGTTGCCATTTCCTTCCAAAATTTAACAGCCTTGTTACCTTTCTCCCCTGTTGCAGCGTTGCCGCCCAGCCTGAACTTTTTGACAGTTACTGGTGAATTCTCAGAGGATCAAATGTTGACCGCATCATATGGGTACATTGGGGGCTATGAAGGAAAGAGCTTATATAGTTGGTATCTTCATGAGGTATTTTTTATTTTCTTGTTTGTAGCTTATACTGATACTCAGTAATTATTACTCCTCATACATATTGTGCGTCTGGATATGCATATATTTAACATATACTGCCTGGCTACTAGCAACATTCTGTGTTCTTTATGCCACACCGCTGTTCCACTTACATAAAGTTTGACAGACTGAAGATGATGAAGGCAGTCCGCTTACAGAAGCATTTGGTTTGCTACAATACCACATTAAAAAAGAAGATGCTGGGAAGTTCATTTCTTTCAAATGCATACCTATCAGAAATGATGGTATTGCTGGTGAGCCAGGAGTTTTCATAGGAAAGGACAGAGTTACACCAGGTGCACATTCTTCTTTTCCTGAGCAATCTCCCAAATAGGAGATCACTTTATATGTCAAGAAAGAAACTGGCTGGGTAAATGAAGCAGGACTCTTATGGATGACTAATATGCTTTTCCCTTGTGACATGATGCATGAGATTATATACATGTAAAAAATAAAGTAGATGTTTACTGAAGAGTAAATTCTTCAAACATAACAACTTCCAAAGCATCGGCTAGCTAAATCTCACCGCACTGTAACAGGAAGTCCAACACTGCTTTCTCTTGAACTAAATGGTGAGGCCATTGAAGGAGCAACTATGGTTGCCAATAGAAGATATTGGGGAGGAGAAGAAGGGGACACCATATTCCGTTGGGTATTGGTAGGTCCCTCTTATTAAAACACCACTATTCTTTTCACACGATGATGAATAGTAAGTCGTAACAGACTGGGTATACTGTATACACCTACATCATCCTTCCAATGAACTCTCTTGTGTCTGTAGACAAGTTCTGATGGAACCCGGATGGAAATTGAAGGTGCAACAAGTTCATCATACAGCTTGAAATGTGATGATATTGGCTTTTACGTGGCTGTCTCGTGCGTGCCTGTTAGAAGTGACGGAGTTCATGGTTCTTTGGTGTCGACAGAAGCAATTGGTCCTATTAACCCTGGTACATGAGCTGGCAAATTGATCTCCTGTGAACATGAGTGTTTTTCTTTAGTGTTTGTGTTTCCGTGCACATTTGCATGTGGACACACATTTCTTCAAAGTTTCATTGATCTAATAATACTGATTAGCGTAAATGGACCAACATCCTTATATAGTTTACCTGTTTGCAGGACCGCCATCATGTCGATCACTTGAGCTAGTTGGCTCTATGCTTGAAGGTGGTCGGTTGACCTATCATGCTGAGTATACCGGAGGGTAAGATGCACTGCCAATGTTTCAGGTTATGACTAATGTCATATAGTAGCCGACTTAATTTGTTGGCTTCCTTTTCTTCCCATTCTAGTGTCAAGGGAAACTGCATCCAGGAATGGTTCAGATTACATGAAGGAGGTAGCAAGGACAAGTTGATTGTGAATGGTCAGTGTGAATTCAGTGCCTTTTAAAGGCCTTCCTGGTATCACATTTAACTCCTTTTTTTTGGACTGGCCAGAATTAATGGTTTATTGTGTCTCTTTGTAGATTGTCTAGATCTTACTCTAGCTGATGTTGATTGCCGAATTGAGGTAACCTTTACACCTGTACGAGAAGATGGATTACAAGGGTCACCTAAGAGCATTACTTCGGAAATAATCTTACCTGGTTAGTGTTTCTTCCAAAAAATGTTTTACTGTTTCCATCAGTGGAAAAGCCTTGATCCAGTGCAGAAAGAAAAGTTTCAGTAGCTTACTTACTGTTCATTACATAACATGTGATAGTCTGCATCCTGTACAATGTAGATATGACAAATTTAACTTTGAGCTGGTGTGTCCAAAATCTATATTATATTAGTATAAAGTATCGACTATTTGTTAATCCATCATTTGACACAGGGGAGCCCAAGGGTACAAGTCTTGTTCTACCAGCATGTTTTGAGGACAATGAAATTTCTCCTATTAAAACCTACTTCGGTGGCAAGGAAGGCACTGGAAAATATACTTGGTTCCGAGCTACAGAGAAGCTCGATATCTTAGAGTCTGATCTGGTGGCATCATGTTCAGAAGTTGTTGGAGAAACCTTGTGCGTTCTTTACCGATTTCATCAAGCCTTTTACTTTTGAATGATGTATGTTAAGAGCTAATCTGTTTGAATAATGGAATGTCTAACAGAGTGTACAAACCGTCATTGGATGATGTTGGCTTCTACTTGATCCTTTGCTGGGTTCCTACACGATGTGATGGAAAGACTGGCGATCCAGTGATGGCTATTGCCGATAACCCTGTCATGGCAGGTTGCCACTTGATCAGTTCCTACTTGACATTGTTGTGTATTTATTTAACTTCCTGCAGATCCTTACTCTTGTATGAAATTTGCAGCTTTTCCGTCTGTTTTGGATGTTAGCTTAAAGCAGACAAGTTCAGACTTATACAGTGGAGTAGGTATTTATTATGGTGGATACGAGGGATCAAGCTTGCATAAGTGGTATAGGGAATCTAGTGATGGAACCAGGATTTGTATAGATGGTGCTGATTCGAGCACATATGAAGTTACAGATGCAGATTACAGCTGCTGTCTGTTGTTTGGGTAAATCACTTTAATTTAGTCTATTTTTGTCTAGTATGTCTAAAAAATATGTTGGAATAACTAGATGTATTGTTTAATATCATCTTTGGTTGGATAATATAGTCCACTTGAAACCTCCCTGGGATGTTCTGGTTTTTCTTTTTTAAGTTGTTCTACTGGTTTTCTTATTTTCTTAAAGGTATTATGGTTCTAATGCCCAAAAAATCGTGTTCTAAAGGATTTTTTGCCGAATATTACTGCTGTTGTATATTTCATCGTTCATAAATGATAAAGCATCTGAAGCACTTCAAATTTTAACAAATAATTAACAGGGATAATTTGGTAGAAAATTATCAGAAGTGGTCTTTATTGATGTCTAATATTTAGTATGCCTTTGTAATTCTTGGCAGGTATACCCCTATTCGTTCAGATGGTGTCATCGGTGAAGAAAAGATTTCTAGACCATCTGATATAATCTTTCCTGGTAAGCTATTTGTGCATGGACCTATTGGTTATTACTTCAATGTTTGTATTTTTATATAACTGAATTCTTCGGTTGCAGACCAACTCAAAATCAAGACCCTCTCTTTCAAAGGAAATCAAGTTGAGAGGGAAATACTGACTGTAGTTGAACAGATTCCAAGCAATGAGACACAAGAACATATATGGCGTAACTACAAGAAAGAAATAAAATACCGATGGTAATAAAAGAGACATCTGTTTTGCACTTTGGTCAATATGCATGTAATACATACCGTGTATCTTTGGATGTAGGTTTGCTTCAAATGGATCAGGAGAGGACCTGTCTTTTGAACCTTTGGCTACCGAGTGCTCTCGTTCATACAGAGTACAATTTGAGGATATTGGCCGATGCCTCAAATGTGAATGCTTTGTTATTGATGTATTTGGACGATCCAGCGAATCAGTATCAACTGTGACCTCCCCTATTTTGCCAGGTCTTTTCTTCTGCTTATATATATGACACATTTTTTGTTTGTATAAGGTTGGTATAAGGTTTATAGCAATTCCGACCCAAACATGAAGGGTAAACTGCACTTGTATTGCTGATTTATGATAATTTGGTATCCATTCTCATGCAAATTATCAAGAATATCTATAAACAGTGATATTTGGTTTTGACAGGAATACCTAAAATTGAAAAACTAGAAATTGAAGGAAGAGGATTCCACACCAACTTATATTCTGTTCGGGGTACCTACAATGGAGGCAGAGAAGGCAAGAGCAAAATTCAGTGGCTCAGGTCAATGGTTGGAAGCCCTGATCTTATCTCCATACCTGGTACGATGATTTTGTAAAAGAAAATTAGTTACCTTTAGCAAGGTTTAACACTATTCTAATGTTTACCTCCTAATGGGCATGTAATCTTACTAATCAACTATTCTTCCAAACTGGTACTTTGACATGGTCTCTTACTTGCGCTTGACTTTTTGTGCAGGTGAAATTGGAAGGATGTATGAAGCAAATGTCGATGATGTAGGGTACAGACTTGTTGCAATTTACACACCTGTGAGAGAGGACGGAGTTGAGGGACGACCTGTTTCTACTTCAACGGAGCCGATCGCTGTTGGTATAGTCAAATTACCTATCCTTATCCCTGTAAAAAAGAATACATACTCCCTCCGGTCCATATTAATGGCCTCAATTTTGTCTAGATTCATATGTATCTAGTTAAGTATTTAGACTAGATGCATTCGTATCTAGACAACCCTCCCCCTCTCCGATCTAGCACCCTTCCGCCGCTGCCGCCAGCGCCGGCCGCAGTGGCGGCGGGCCTGGCGCCGAAGGGGCCGGGGAGAGCAGATCGCGGCGGCTGTTCGCTGGTGGCGGCTGGGGTCGGCGCTGGTGCTTCAGGTGCGCGGGGCGGTCAGGGCGGCGCCCCTGGTCGTGTGGCGGCGGTGGCTGCTCCCTGGGCGTGAGATCCGATCGTGGAGGTCGGCTGCTTGCGGAGGCTGGGCCGGTGCCCGGATCGTTGCGACGGCGGCTTACCCATCGGGTATCGGCGCAAGGTGTGGCGGATGTGGTCGTAGGTCTAGGCTTCCGCCTAGATCCGCCATCGGCGCGGCCTTTTGGTTGCCTGAAGGTGCGTGGGGAGGCGGCACGCTGTTTCTTGCTCGGGCCGACGGACCGGCAGGGGCGCGTGGTTATTGCAGGCTTGTCTCCCCTTCCGCCGGAGGTGGCGGATGGCGGCGTGGGGGCCTGTTGTTCTGTCCAATAATGGCGGTCAGTCCTAGGTTCCGTCGGCTTGAAGACAAAGATCTGTTTTTTTGCTTGCACTTGTTGATCTGGCCTGGAGAGGCGGGTTCCGGAAGACTCCATCGGTAAACTCTCATGGACGCATTAGGCCTGGAGATTACTGGATCGGAAGGTATTCGGTTGCACGTACTTTGTTTTCTGGCCGTTTGGTTTCAGCGGGTACGTTGCGAAACTCTGTTGTTTGTTCCCACCAAGTGCCATGTAACGAGCCATGGTAAAGTTAGATGCGAAGAATGTTAGGAAAGCGGAAATATGAGAGCGGCAATGGTGATTTGAGTCTTTGTGGCGACGGCGAACTGGCTGCGGTATCCGTGACTCGCAGCAGCGACTGTTTGTGGGGGAAGACAACACATGAGGAGTTTCCAGTCTTACCTTGCAGGGTGAAAATCCAAGGTCTGGCCTTAACTGGTTGTGTCTGGCAATGGCCTTGTTGAAGGCATTGTTTTGCGAGAGAGGACTTTCTCCAGGGTGAAAACCTATGATCTTTGACTGGGCAACGACGGCGCTTGTGCACTGTTTCCTTCTTGAAGGCGTTGTTATTGGAGTGGTGGACTACTGGTGTCGCTAGGGCATGCGTTGTTGCAGAGGCTGGATGTAATTGGTATCTCCGTGATATTAATATATACTCCTTTCCAAAAAAAAAGACAAAGTTGAAGCCGTTAATACGGACCGGAGGGAGTATCATCTTCCCCAATGTTTTCCTATTATTGGTTACTGCAATTTTATGACTCCATTTTTGTTGAAGTAACATTTAGACTTCTATGAATGTGGCTTGCCTCATTTAATAGAACATGGACACGTTGACAGGAAATGCGATATTCATGATAAATGTATTTAATCAAGAAATCATGATTCAAAACTGTCTTGTTCTGTTAGCAATTCTGGTCATGACTTTCTTACCCCATTCACAAGTTTTTGTTGTTGTTGTGTTATATCCTTCACTAGTTCGTTGTATTTATTTTTTGCTTTCACTTGTACAGAGCCTGAAATTTACAAGGAAGTAAAACAGAAGCTTGACGATGGTTCTGTCAAATTTGAGGTGACAACGATTTCTTTTCTAAATTACCTTACTTTGGTAGTTCAGAACTACTGTGAATAGTATAATCTTTGTTTGACAAACTGTTAAAATCATCTTAGTTTCCTATTCACTGTTGTTGCTGAGAGATGATTATTGAGTATTCGCCCCACTAAATTTCGAGTATGAGAAATTCCATGGCAATGATTATTTCGGTCACCACTAACTTTTTCAAGGACAATAAGTTACCATGTTGCTATCTTCACAGTAATTCTATAAATTGTGTTATCTTTAGTGAAGTTTATTCTTTATTTACTAACTAGGCTGCATCAACTTTGCATTGAACAGGTTTTGTGTGACAAGGACCGAACACCAAAAAAGGTATTTCCTCGTAACTTCTGAAGCATGAAAGCTCACCAGCATACTAAGCTCTATTATGACATTGTTTTTCTTACCATATAAAAACCAACAGGCTCAAGTGATGGGGCATTTGGAGCGGAGAATTTTGGAAGTCAACAGAAAGAGGATCAAAGTTGTAAAGCCTGGATCCAAGACATCATTTCCAACTACTGAAGCCCGAGGGACCTACACTCCTCCATTCCATGTAAGTTCATACCATGAATTGTGTAGATATATACAATCTGCTATTTTAAAGTATGTACTCCTTTTTTTGTTCTTATAATATAGGGCTAGTACCTTACACTTAAAAAAGACAGTGCTAACAGTTGTTTGAGCATTGCAGGTTGAGCTATACCGCAACGATCAACACCGTTTCAAGATCGTTGTTGACGGAGATAATGAAGCTGATTTGATGGTGCAAACACGACATATGCGGGATCTTGTCATTCTGGTGATCAGGGGCTTTGCCCAAAAGTTCAATAGCACCTCCCTTAACTCACTTCTCAGGATAGAGGCATGAAAACCCCACAATGTACCAAAAAGATTGTTGGTTTGTAGTAGTGTGTATTTTGTAGGATTTGTTGTGGGTGAGCTTGCAAGTACAGGTGTTCCCTTCTTTTGAAAGAACCAACAAACAAGGGCTAGTTGCCTTTCTGACTATACATGGCCATGAAATGTACATAGGGTTTTCAGAGTGAGTGAGTGGTGTACCGGTGTTGTATTCAAATACAGCTTGTGTATGCCATTTTAGTGACAGGTCATATTTTCGATGATCAATCTTTCGTCATAATCAGTTATGCAAGAATGTGTTTTGGGCGTGCGCTGAAGTAACACCGTTGAGCATCTAAGTTAGCATGCGTGGCAACGGCGCGACCTAGGTGCCATTAAGTGCCCCCCCCCCCCACACACACACACACCACACACACACACACTCCTTCCGATCCATATTAGTTGACTCAAATTTATTTAAAATTGGATGAATCTAGACACTATTTAGTATATAGGTTATCCAAATTTTGACAAATGCAAGTCAAGTAATATGGGTCGGAGGAAGTACATAGAACATAAATTAAACATAGTGCAAACATAGAAGATTCTAGTGCAGAAATTAAAACGTTGCAAACTAAAACTAAAACTAAAACATATCTACTCCTCGCCATCCTCTGAGGAGGTGTCGTCGGTCTCGGTACAGAGGTCATCCCACCTTGGATTGTTGTCGTCGATCGTCGACAGGCCCTCCAGCTGGGCTTCGATGAAGAACTTCTTTCGACGATGTTTTGCCCTCTTTGCCCTTCTCTCGGCCCTCTGTCAACACCCGGATTTTTAATCACAGATGCCTGTTATGCCATACATCGCAATCCCAGGATTACCATTTTTGCGAGACATAACAGAATTGGATACCACAGTACATCATCCATTACAAACCATATATAAGATCTTACACAAATAGGGATCTCATGATCCAGTTCTTAATACAACTTCAAGCAGCGGAATACGTAATAATAATGGTAGCGTAGGCGAAGCTCCATCTTCGGGGTCACAGGCAATGCTGATGATGGGAGATGATCCTAGTTGTCGTAACCTTCCTGGGGTCCATCTTCCAGGTACTCCTCTTCATAGTCTGGCCACGGGAATAGCCAGGGACAAAGCCATGAGTACTCTTTAAGTACTCGCAAACTAATACTAACAATTGAAGGGGTTTTTTGATAATAGGACACTAGGCTCTAGGATTGTTTTGCAAAAAACCAGATTTATCTCTACTAAGTTCAGAGAGAAGCTAGTCACAAATTTTATAACTCCTAAGTGGGAACTTGTAGCTCAAGTCACAATTCTGTTGTGGTCAAGTCAAAATCTCAATTCATTTCACAAGTCATTTTGAAAACATCTGACGGGGGAACAGTATGGCCACTCTAACTGTCCATAACCGCGGACGCGGTTATTCGAATAGTTTGACACTCTGCAGAGATTGTACACTTTCACCACAACATTCGATACATCCGTCAGGAACAAATCCTGAATTCACCATACTCAGTATGCGGATAATCAATCCTAACCTTTCAATTACACGCCCTAGTATAAGCACCTCTCCTGTGAGTTTGGCCTCTCAAACATGACCAACTGTCATCTTGGGTACTGCACAGGTGGACAATCTTCACAAGGTAGCCTCAGCTCAGACCTTGGCCGTGAGGGAACTAATACTAAGGTATATAAGCTTCCAGTCAAGTCCTACCCAATCTTCGGGTATTGTGGTTGTACGGTAACATTGGAATGGTATCGCATCCAGACAACCATCAGTTTTATAAAGGGATAAGGCTCATGCCTCAACATTTTCATCACCAGAATCATCTGGTGTTCGGTAACATATGTCAAAACATCTCAGTAGAATGATCCATCATTCTAAGGTTTTCATAACCATTTTCACCAAGTATTCCCATCTAATGTTGATCAAGTTTTATGCTTAGCACTAGCATCTATAAGTGGAGGTAGCACTAATGAGGGGTGGTAACTAGTGGAGTTTCAACTAAGTACAACCTTATATCTTAGGATGATATCAAGGTTTCTAACTTAGGCCAAATTTTATGTTCTTTATGCAACCTTCAAACATATCTTTCTAGGATATAAAAGTCACTTAAGTCAACTCTAGGTTAAAGCTTTGATAAAGAAGTAAAGTAGAAGCCTGCAAATAAAACTATGATTGGGGTATCAAGGGGGTATGATCACATATGCTTAAGGCATATGGTTGGCATGGTAACAAGCAAGTATTTGCTTGCACAATTGCAAGTATAAGCTTGCATAGGTCAACTTGATTAGTAAGGTGTAACATCCCAAAAATACTAAACTTGGAACATCAAACTCTAATCATCAAAAATAGGGTTAACAAAAACTTTTCTAATTAAAATTATGAATGCATGCATATGTGTATGCATTGATTTTGAAATTCTTTTAAACCACCTTGTTTGATTGTGTCATTGCTTGTAAAATGTTTCTTAGGTGAAATAAACATCATCTAAAACATTTCCCACACTTTTCCTAAAGACAAGTAAATCAAAACAAATATATAAAAGGAATGGTCATTTTGACCAATTTAACTCCCATGCTTACTTTGGCTGTCTCAAACTTTCAGAACCTAATGGAAACTTTTCTGGATCTTTGCACCCCTTGAATGTACTCATAACAAGGTATCAAGGCCCACTTTGTGATCATCCAGAAACTTTCAAATGCATAGTTTAAATGACAATTCAAAATTGAATCTTTATCATATGGGAAGATCCCACTTTTTCAAAAACCACTCAAACAAGCTCAACTTTCAAAACCCAAGCATCTTCAGACTCACCAGCACCAATCTAGCAAACCCACCAAAAATCTTTTTAAAATTCAAAACTTGATTTCAAGCGGCCATTTCATCAAACAGGTTGCAGACACAAATCAAACGAACATCAAACACTATTGTGAGCAGTGATTCTTGCCTAACTTGTTCCCTAGTTAGCTCACAACCAGCTCAGTAGATCATCTAGCAAGACTAACCAAGCACTAGCACCACTATGAGCTTGCCATTGCCATCAATGGTGAACAGTCGAGCACACCCTTGCCACCCCATAGTCGACAGCAAGCTAGGAGCAGCAGCAAGCCTAGCCAGCATGTCTGGGAGGCAGCCCACCGTCCACCGCCACTCACTGTCCACTGCTCGAGCCTTGCCAAGCCCTAGACCACGCGCATGAACCGCGCCCAGACCGCTAGAGACCATGTCGAGCGTGCGCCAGAGCACCACCCTCGACCGAAGCCCACAGACCGTGCGCCGCCCTCGCCGCGTGCATACACCATCCCCACCGATCCAGGAGACCGCCAGACATCCCCGTTCGCCGCCCCGTGACGCATAGCCACCACTCGCCGTCGAAGACGCCGCCTCTGCCGCGCAGAGCATCGCCCGTTCCAGACCAAGCCGCACCGCCCCATGCCTCAAAACCATGTCGTTGAGCATCGCCAGGAGACACCACACCGTCCCCTACCCTTGCCCATGCCAATAGCCGCCTGTAACATCGCCCCCGACGAGCTCACCGTGCGCCCCGACGGTCCCCTCGCTCGACTATAAATAGAGGCCAACCCCACTCGATTTCTTCACACCATCTCACTGCCCTCTCCTCACTGATCGTGCCACACCGTTCTCAGAGCAAGGCGAGCACCACCCCGCCGGAATTTCACCGGAGCCCGCCGCCTCTGGAGAAGAAGGGAGCCATCGATTTCATCCACCCCAGGAGCTGCCGCGACCACCCCTGAGTTCGCCGTCGTCGACTTCGTCGTTCGCCCGCCTCGCCGACCCTCACCAGTACCCCGGTGAGCCCCCAGCACCCCCCACTGGCCGCGCTAGGTTTCGTTCTCGTCGGCGTTGTCTCGCGTCAATGATGACTCCCAGCCGTTGGATTAGAATCAGATCGAACGACCCACGTTGCCCCATACCGCTTCGCCTAGCCCCGTGTCACTGACGAGTGGGGACACCCACTTAAGCAGCCCGCGGGAGCACCGCGCTTAGCAGGCCGGCCCGTTAACTTTTCCCGCACATCCCAGTGATTTGAATTAAATCTTTTCTATTTTAAGTCAAACACACTTCTGTACCCAACTTCAAAAATCAACCCAGATCAATTCAGTGCACCAATTTGAATGAAACCAATTTTGTTGGAAATGTCTGTGAATGCTGAATCCAAGCACGTTCGATTCAAGTCATTTGAATCTGTAGATCATCCTTAGTAAAAATAACAAGGCAAAAGCTTTTCTGCATTTAAACATTTTTCAAATTTAAACCATAATAGCTTTTGAGTTGATTCCAACTCTCAAAAATTATATTTAACCATACCTTTCAGAATATATAAAAATATATAGGTTTACTTGCAGAAATGATGTTCAAGTAATAAAAGAATGCTACATAGGCATTTCTACCCACTTTAATTAATTAGAATAAAAGGGTAAAACCTTATTAAATTGTGACACCACTTTAAATCACATTCCCATGGACTACAATATGTGGTGATGACATGTGTCAACATGATCCCATGTTTGGTTTAGAGAATATTAAATCTTAAGTAGTTTTTCAATGAGTAGAAATTACTTTTCTAAAAATAAAAGGAATTAAATCAAGCCTTAACCTTGTAATGTTAGAGATGATGCTAGATCATCTATAGGACCCTTGTGTGTGATGATTGCAAGTAGTTAAGTATTGTTTGGTGATTGTGTACCTCGTATTTATTCATAGACGCTAGTACCAACGAAGGATACGAGGAAGAAGGATACTACGAAGAAGAAGCCGAGGAGAACTTCAACCACTGCTCTGCCCAAGGCAAGCCTTACTAATCAAGTTGACCTATGCAAGCTAACACTTGCAATTTAGCTAGCTTATACTGATTTTGTGCAAGCAAATATTTGCTTGTTACTATGCCTACTATATGCCTTAAGCATATGTGATCATACCCACTTGATAAACCAATCCTAGTTTTATTTGCAAGCTTCTTACTTTATTTATTTATCAAAGCTTTAACTTAGAGTTGACTTAAGTGACGTGTAGATACTAGAAAGATTTTGAAGGTTGCATAAAGAGCATAAAATTTGGCCTAAGTTAGAAACCTTGATATCATCCTAAGATATAAGGTTGTACTTAGTTGAAACTCCACTAGTTCACCACCCCTCATTAGTACTACCCCCACCTGTAGATGCTAGTGCTAAGCATAAAACTTGATCAACTTAGATGGGTTTACTTGGTGGAAAAATGGTTATGAAAACCTTGGAATGATGGATCATTCTATTGAAATGTTTTGGACATGTGTTTCCGAACACTTGATGATTTTGGTGATGAAAACGTTGAGGCATGAACCTTAGCCCTTTATAAAACTGATGGTTGTCTGGATGCGATACCATTCCAATTTTGTCGTACAACCACAATACCCGAATATTGGGTAGGGCTTGACTGGAAACTTATATACCTTAGTATTAGTTCCCTCACGGCCAAGGTCTGAGCTGAGGCTACCTTGTGAAGATTGTCCACCTGTGCAGTACCCAAGATGACAGTTGGTCATGGTTGGGAGGCCAAACTCACAGGAGAGGTGCTTATACTAGGGCGTGTAATTGAAAGGTTAGGATTGATTATCCGCATACTGAGTATGGTGAATTCAGGATTTGTTCCTGACGGATGTATCGAATGTTGTGGTGAAAGTGTACAATCTCTGCAGAGTGTCAAACTATCCGAATAGCCGTGTCCGCGGTTATGGAAAGTTGTAGTGGCCATACTGTTCCCCCGTTAGACTTTTCAAATTGACTTGTGAAATGAATTGAGACTTTGACTTGACCACAACAGAGTTGTGACCTGAGTTACAAGATCCCACCTAGGAGTTATAAAATTGTGACTAGCTTCGGAACTTAGTAGAGATAAATCTGGCTTTTGCAAAACAACCCTAGAGCCTAGTGTCCTATTATCTAAAAACCCCCTTTACCTATTAGTATTAGTTTGCGAGTACTTAAAGAGTACTCATGGCTTTGTCCCTGGCTATTCCCATGGCCAGACTATGAAGAGGAGTACCTGGAGGATGGACCCCAGGGAGGTTACAACTAGGATCATCTCCCATCGTCAGCATTGCCTGTGACCCCGAAGATGGAGCTTCGCCTACGCTACCGTTATTATTACGTATTCCGCTGCTTGAAGTTGTATTAAGAACTGGATCGTGAGATCCCTATTTGTGTAAGAACTTATGTATCGTTTGTAATGGATGATGTACTATGGTATCCAATTCTGTTATGTCTCGCAAAAATGGTAATCCTGGGATTGCGATGTATGGCATAACAGGCATCTAGGATTGAAAAATCCGGGTGTTGACAAGTTGGTATCAGAGCCATCCTGACCATAGGATACCCTAGTTAGACTGGACGTTTGAACCAAAAAATTAGTTTCAAAACCAAAGAAAACAAATATTTACAAAAACTTATTCTAATTCTTATCCCTTTTATTCTTTCATAAAAATTCATGTTCCTCAAAAACTCTTGCAAAATACATAAAATTTTGACACACTTTATCACCCTGCTAATCTACTCATCCTCTATTCTTATAGATGGACGTGAAGTACAACAAGTTTTACCAACTGGGGAATGGAGGAGACCTTATCTTTGAGAGGGATTTGGACCAGCTTTCAGAACTTCTGGAGCGTCCGCACCCCGAGTTCTTCGGAGCTCATCTCAATGATCAAGGAGGAGAAGATCTGCAGTGGCTATTTGTTGCAAGTCTCCGAGGAAATATTGAACCTCCCACTGCGGAGGGAATTCAGTTTACCTTGAGGGAAAACAACTGGCTCGATGGACTTGCCAGAGCAATGCAGGAAGCTCTTTCCTGTCTGTGTGGGGAGAGCATCAATCAGATCAAGGGTACTCGCTTTGAGTTTTTCCCAAGGCGTGATGCAAATGGACAACCACTGGAAGCCCCATACCACCCCGAGCTGAAGACTCAATTGGACCACCTTAGCTTCATGATGTATGATCGTCAGCAGGAGTTGGACAACTGCCGTGACTACTGCAAGTCTGCCATCATCAAGACAAAGGACCAAACCATCGCCATGCTAGCAAAGGATCGCAAGTCTCGCCGCCGTCAGCTCGACAAGAAGGAGCGCATTATTGCCCGTCTTCGCCACCACATCTCATCTTTGGAGGAGACCATCCACGAGAGAGACATGCAGTTGGAGGAAAGGGAGAATGCCGAAGAGGATCTTCGTGGAGACCCTTACTCCTATATCAGCGATGACGATGATTTTCTGGAGGATCAGGCCATGGACTTCTTCACCGATGAGGATGATTTCGCTTTCATCGATGATGATGAAGATAATGAAGCCACAGACTCCGAGGAGTAGTAGCACTTGAGCACTAGCGTAGTGAGTAGTATTCGGTCCCACTGTATCGTAGTTCTCAGAATGGTTCTTAAAACCATCTGTTTTTCTTTGTTGTGGTGTGTGTTGTACTGTATGCTATGAATGAATGAATGAATGAAAAAGCAAGTTGCTAGAAAAATCTGAGTCAAACCTTTAAAACTTTTCAAAGTCCCCGAAACCTTAGAAATTTCCCTCTTTTCTCATGATCTATCTAAATCTTCAGATGCCACGTGGAGGAAGTGGTTCAGCCCCGGACCCGATGTTGCAGATACTGCAAATGTTGACTTCTGACCGCGAAGCTGAAAGAGCGGAACGTCAAGCCAACCTAGCCACTCTGCAACAGATAGCCCAGCTAGCCCACAACAACCAAGGCCACGGAAATCAGGACAACCATGGATCTAAGCTCAAGAATTTCCAGAATACCAACCCACCTGTTTTCACTAAGTCAGAAGAACCCCTAGACGCCGATGATTGGCTGCAAACCATGGAAAATAACCTAGAAGTCGCCGGAGTGGAAGCCAACGAGAAAGTTCTGTTTGCCACCCATTATCTATCCGGAGATGCTAGGGCATGGTGGAACAACGTTCGCGCAATGACCGGAGGCCAGATGATGACCTGGGAGGAATTCAAGGTCAAGTTCAGCAGAACCCATGTGCCACCGGGTTTGATCAAGAGAATGAGAGACGAGTTCAGAGATCTGAAGCAAGGAAGAATGACTATAGTGGAATACCATGACAAATTTTTGTCATTAGCTAGGTATGCCCCGGACGAGATAGACATGGAAGCCAAGAAGAAGGAGAGGTTCCTGAATGGTCTGCATGACGAGATGCAGACGGTGTTAGTCAATATTCCCTTTGCGGATATTGAAGCCCTTGTCGACTCTGCCATCCAGATGGAAGGAAAGATCAACCAAGCCAATGAGAACCGCAAGCGTCGTATGATGCATCAGCCAGGAACCCATCAGACCCCAAAGTATCGCCCCAACCCATCTCCAGGATTTGCCCCAAGAACCAACAGACCCCCGATGAACCGTCCGACCTATCCCAACCGTGGAAACCCTAGACCCGGAGGAAATCACAACAACCCCGGCAACTCTAGCAATTTCACCCGTGCCCCACCCAAATTCAACAACAACAATGCTACCGCCAACACCAACACTGCCCCTAGGACTAGAAGCAATGCTGTGCATGTCGCAGCCAAGGACAAGTCGCAAGTTACTTGTTATGACTGTGGAAATAAAGGCCACTATTCCAACGAGTGCCCCAACAAGAAGAATGCTACAGCCCCCAATGCCAATGTCCCAGCTCAGCAGCAGCGTCGTGTTCAGCCAGGGAGAATATTTGCCCCAGGGAATTCACTCAACCGCAATGGCCGTCTTTTTCTCATGCATGCTGAAGAAGCTCAGGAAGCGCCAGACATCGTGCTGGGTATGTTTTCTGTTAATTCAGTACTTGCAAGAGTGTTGTTTGATTCTGGTGCATCGCATTCATTTGTCACCAAATAATTTGCATGCACTAGTAAAATTCAACCAACCAAACTGAAGCATGTTATGATTGTTCAAATTCCCGGATCAACCACCAAGGCTAGGCAAATTTGCAAAGACGTCCCTATCCGAATCCATGGCATAGACTTTCATGCTAATCTGATAGTACTCGGAACTAAAGGTTTGGAAGTAGTACTAGGAATGGATTGGATGTCCAAACATAAAGGATTGATTGACTGTGCCAAGAAAGCCATCACCATGACCAGTACAGCCGGAATATCAGTCGAACATATATCTGAAACCTTACCTCGCCAATTCAAATGCAACAAGAGTATAGCCCAACCTACCATTGACCAAGTCCGGATAGTCTGTGAATACCCCGATGTATTTCTAGATGTTTTGCCCGGTATGCCCCCAGATCGGGATATCGAGTTTATCATTGAACTAATCCCCGGAACCGGACCCATAGCCTAGAGACCCTATAGTATGAACCCGTCAGAGCTCGCAGAAGTGAAGAAGAAACTGGATTCCATGCTAGAAGTTGGATTGATTCAACCAAGTGCGTCCCCATGGAGATCACCTGTCTTGTTTGTGGACAAAAAGGATGGAGGTAATCGTTTGTGTACGGATTATCAGAAGTTGAATTGTGGCATCCCGCAAAAACCACTACTAGAAAATCGCGTTGTTTTTGTGCATTGCATCGTCATCATCATGCATTGTTTGTCTGAAACTATTTCGAAATGCCTAGTTTTATTTTCTAAATAACCCCCGCCTTTATTTCAAATTAAAACATCGGTCTGTTCAGATATTTTATTTGTCTAAAAAGTATTTACAAAAATGTTTTACAAATAAAATAAATAATAAAATATTTTGTCCGGGGAGGCAGTCCGATCAGTCAGGCCAGAGGCCCAACCTGACCAGACTACCTACCACCCGGCCCATCTAAAGAAACCCTAAACCCTTTTCTACCTAAACCTAGTCTACCCAGCCCCCTCCACCTCACCCCGACCAACCACAGCTTGCCACCTCACCGTTCCCTCCACCTCATCACTCCACACAGCCACCTCACCAATCCCAGCCTCCACCCTACCCTCCTGGTCAACAACCTCTGGCCCCACTCCCACTCCCTCACACCCACGCACGCCACAGCCCCACCCCACCGCCACCCGCGGGTCCCACCTGCCCCGACCGACCCCGCCTGGCCCCACCACTCCCCACCTCGTCTCCCCCAACGCAGCCCCCGCTCCTCTCTTCTCCCCCCGACCCGTCCCTCTGCTCAACAACCGCCGCCGGCGCCCATCTCCGGCCGCCCGCCGACCCTCCTCCGCTGCCTGCGCCAAGTCCGACCACCGCCCCCCGCGCCGGCCTCCCTCCTCGCTGTCCGCCTGCCTCCCCGACCTCTCCCCGCCGCGCGGTCCTCCTCCGCAGTCGCCGCTCCGTCCTCTCCGACCTCCTTCCTCCCCGGCGCCGCCGCGCAGCCCCGCGACCGGCCGCCCGCCCGACGCCGCCCTGCGAACCCCGCCGCCTCCGGCTTGCTCACCCAACGCCGCCACCGTCGGGCCCGCCTTCCACCCCGTCCTCCTCGCCTCCGGTCTTCCTCGCCGGCCGCCGCCAATCTCCTCTGCTCCGGCCTCCCGAGCCCCTCCTCCTACAACCACCACCGCCGGGGCCATCCCCTCCCCTCCCTGCGCGCTCTGCCCGCCGGCCTCCGCCCGGACGTCCTCCTCGCCCTGCTCCGGCGCCCCGTCTTCCGCCACCGCCGGCAGCGACATCGTTGCCTGGCCGCCACCTCGCTGCCCTGCATCAACCCCCGCCGCCGTCGCCTGTAGAGCTCCGTCCCACCCCTCCTTCCTCGCTCGCCCCGACCCGGCCTCCGTCTCACCGTCGGCCTCTGTCCGCGCGCCCTGGCCCTGTTTTTGCGATGCCTCCTCGACCTCCAAACCTGTCCCTGCTCGAGCTCGCTGTTTGGTTGAGTCCCGTGTAGCGCTGCTGCTTTTTCCATATAGTGCTGCTGCGTGGAAACCAAACCATCTGCTCGTATGTTTAAGTTAATGTGGGATCTTGTACGCCCACATCGACTTCTTCCGATCTCCTGTACCGACAAGACCGACCTTGACAAAACATTTGGCGATGGTCCGCGAAGTTCAACACCGACAAAAGGCGAATAACAAGATCCAAGATCGTCGTCACGGAATGCCAAGATCTACTTCACGGATCCGAAGACCCCGGTAACCGATCCACTCAAGTTCGCCATCGACGACAAGATCAGCACCGACCAGGGCGGATCCGATGTGCCCCGACGCCAACCAAGTTCTTCTTCTCGGATGCGGAAAGATCGACCGCTTGGACCCAAGTTCTCCTCTTGTATCTGAACCTCGCCGATCCCCGATGAACCCTGTCGAACCCCGAACCCCTCGGAGCCCAAGTTCGCCGAACCCTAATGTGTGACCCCTATCCGACACCCTATATTTTATAATATATGACATTATGAAATGTTGCATGTAAATCATTCATACTCGCATGCATATCTTTTGGTTTGGGGACCTTATGGCGATTCACCTTAATTAAATATGGGGTCATATGTGGGCTTATCTAGCCTAATATTGGCTCCATTTAAACTTGTGTAGCGAACCGGTGCTATCTTTTGCCATGTTAAGACAACATTTAAATTGCGGGGTATCTAAATAACATGAACCTATTAATTAAATGCCGGGACCCCGGTTCCGCTTAATATGACCTAATTGCATCGCATCTTTGCCATGTCATACATCATACATGCATCATGCCCGATCTTTTGCCGTAGTATTAAATAGTGCATCCGGTGTTTATTCTAGTGTTTTGGTTCTTCGCGGATAAGGCCGTTGAGTTGATGCGAGTGTCGACCCGATCTTCGGATGAACCTTCGGCAACGTTTTCAGGCGAGCACCTCCTCCTTTCTACCTATCTTACTTTTATAGTATTTATTCCCTCCTGTTGATCTATTGCTATCTGTGTTGCGATGCTCTAGTTTTCGTACCCGTGTTATCCCTTGCAGCCTTATATTGCCTTGGACACCTCCTATTACCTGTTGTTTGGTAGATAGTTGGACCTGCGCGTCGTAGTTGCTTGCTCAAGTGCTGTTGCGTGTCGTCAAGTACCACAGTTGTTGGAGTATTGCCGTGTGTTTATTGTTGGAGATGATCAAGACTTTAATTACTGTTTAACAACTAAAACTGAAGTAGGTAAATGCAGAGGCACAGGTGGGCAATAGATGTTATTTGGTTGTTAACCGTCCACTTGTGTCCCGTAGGACCCCGAGTACTTGATACCTGTTCCTTGAATATTCGCGCTATCCACATCCGGGAGGATTATGGGACCCCCCTGAGCCAGAGCTTGATTCATTCTTATTTCTTGGGGCCACAAACTAGTTTGAGGTTTTATTTACTATCCTGTACTTATGCCATGCTTTACTGCTTTATTTACGATTGTGCGAGGAGCACCTGTACTGTTTAGGATCGTGACCCGTTTTCGCGGTATCGACAAGCCCAGTCACACTTTCGGGTTCCCAGTCGTTTACAGCCGGCCCCACAAACCTTGAGTCCGTCTCGAAGTCAGCTAACTTCGTTGCGGGTATACTTAATGGGGTGGCCCCCTGAAATATTTCTGAATCTTGTGATTGCTTTGTCGTGAAGGCCTCGTTGGGTTTTGATTTGGTTTTTCCGAGGTTGATCGAGTGTGTGTTGCTATTTGTGCACCCCTGCAGGGTAAAACTTTCTGAAAGCCGTGTCCGCGGTTATGGACGATTTGGAGCACAGTATCTCGATCATAGACAACTATAACTAAAGTAGTGCTATAAATTTGACTTTATAATGACTAGTAATCAGCTTCACTATAATGGAATGGCTAAATAAAATTGCCAACAATTGCTTGTTTGGGTTGTCGCTTGCTACCATTGTACCTGACTAGTAAGTATTTCAACTATAACGGAATGGCTAAATAAAAGTACCAACAACTGCTGGGTTTTGGGGATATCTCATGCTAATCGTATATTTGACTAGTAAGTGTTGCAACTACAATGGAATGGTTAACTAAAACTGCCCACTGCTTATTATATCAGGATGACTATCTATACCTGACTAGTAATTTCTGCAACGATAACTGAATAAATAAAACTGCCAACTGTGTGAGTTCCTCGGTTGACTTCCTCGTTTGGTCTCGAGGGGGAAATACCAGGATGGGTTTGTTTGGTGTTAGATTCAGGTTGGATCCGAATAGATCTTTCTTATCCCTCTCTGATAGCCGCTAGTTGTATCGAGTCTCTATAGGTTGTTTAGTGCATGCTGCCGCTGCCGCTTCAGTCCACCATACCTATGTAGGCGAGGACCGCCGAATTCTAGCCTCGCCGTGTACTGGCCTCAGTACTGACCGCTCTCTCTTTTTCCTTTGCCCTTTGTCGGCACCCCTTTTGTTTTAAGCAGGTTTTGAGATCGACGTCGTTAGCAGGTTTACCCTTCCGGCTTGGCCTGGGCAGGGTTATGGACGCCATTGGTTATTCTTCAGGGCTCTTAGCTCAATTTGCATCTTGTCCGTACTCGGACGCCGTATTGTTTTCAAGGTGATTTGGATCTTTGTATTGTATATCTGTATTCTTGACTCATTGAGTCGCTGTTATATATATCTGTTCTGTGGGTCCCATCGAGGACTGTTGTGTAATGTTATTACTTTGTTTTCCACCCACACGAAAGTGCCTGGTGGGCACCTTTGAATCGTTTCTATGCGGGTTTGGCGGGTTTCGCTAAAACTTGCATAGGGCCGATTCTGAGGGTGTTACATGAATGATGTCACCATCAAGAACAAGTACCCCTTGCCCAAGATAGAAGATTTGTTTGATCAGTTGACAGGTGCCAAGGTGTTTTCTAAGATTGATCTTAGAACTGGCTATCATCAACTCAAGATTCGTGCAGAGGATATTCCCAAGACTGCCTTTACCACCAGATATGGATTGTATGAGTATACAGTCATGTCTTTCGGATTAGCCAATGCCCCCGCTTATTTCATGAACCTCATGAATAAGATTTTTATGGACTTCCTGGATAAGTTTGTCGTTGTTTTCATCGATGACATTCTGCTTTATTCCAAATCAGAAGAAGAACATGAGCTACACCTAAGGACCATTCTTGGAACCCTTAGAGAGCATCAATTGTATGCAAAGTTTAGCAAATGTGAATTCTGGTTACAGGAAGTAGGATTCCTCGGTCACATTGTATCAGCCGGAGGAATTGCCGTTGACCCTGCCAAAGTGAAAGATGTAGAAGATTGGCAAGCCCCAACCACTCAAACCCAAGTTCGTGCATTTCTCGAATTGGCGGGATATTACCGCAAATTCGTAGAAGGATTCTCTAGTATCGCCAGACCCATGACCCAATTGCTGAAGAAGGACAAGAAGTTTGAATGGACAGACAAATGTGAAGCGAGTTTTCAAGAACTCAAAAGGAGATTGATTTCAGCCCCAATCTTGATCATGCCGGATATCACGAAGCCCTTCGATGTGTATTGTGACGCATCCAAGATTGGTCTCGGATGTGTGCTAATGCAAGAAGGCAAAGTTATATCTTACCTATCTCGACAATTGAAGCAACATGAGCAAAACTACCCAACCCATGACCTCGAACTCGCAGCCGTAGTTCTAGCCCTAAAGACATGGAGACATTACCTGATGGGAAACCGTTGTGAGATTTATTCGGATCACAAGAGCCTAAAGTATATATTCACTCAGAAGGAGCTGAATATGAGGCAGAGAAGATGGATTGAGCTAATCAAGGATTATGACCTGAACATTCACTATCACCCTGGTAAAGCCAACGTGGTAGCCGATGCCCTTAGCAGATTGCCGTGCCTCTTGAACTCCATGATTTTGAAGGAGCAACCAAGTTTGCACAAGGAGATGGAAGATTTTCGAATGGAATTAGTAAGTGAAAGATTTTTGGCTAGCATATAACTCCAGCCCACTTTGATCAGTCAGATTAAGGAGGCACATAAGGGAAATGCTAGTATTGACGGAATCAAGCGTCATATTGGTACAGGCAAAGTACCCGGATTCACCGAGTACGAAGAAGGAGTGTTGTGGTACAAAGGACGCCTTTGTGTACCAGCAGATTCTGAATTGAAAGAAGTTATTTTGAAGGAGGCTCATGATACTCTTTATTCTATCCATCCCGGAGGAACTAAGATGTATCAAGATTTAAAAGAGCAATTTTGGTGGCATAAGATGAAGAGAGAAATCGGAAGCTATATCGCCAAGTGTGATATATGTCAGCGAGTCAAGGCAGGACATCAAAGACCCGCTGGATTGTTGCAACCATTGCAGATTCTGGAATGGAAATGGGATTCTGTAGGAATGGACTTTATCACTGGATTATCTACTTCTAGTAGGAGAAATGACTCTATCTGGGTCATAGTGGACAGATTGTCCAAAGTCGCCCATTTCTTGCCAGTCAAAACCACATATCAGAGTTCGAAACTAGCGGAGTTGTACATCGCTAGAATTGTCAGTTTGCACGGAGTCCCTAAGAACATAGTATCGGATCGAGGAACTCAGTTTACCTCGAGATTCTGGAAGGAAGTCCAAGAAGGTTTAGGAACCCGTCTAGATTTCAGCACCGCATATCACCCTCAGACCGATGGACAAACGGAGCGAGTAAATCAAATACTCGAAGATATGCTGAGAGCATGTGTGTTAGAATATGGATCCAAGTGGGAAGACTGTCTGCCATTTGCAGAATTTCCATACAACAACAGTTACCAAGCCAGTTTGCAAATGGCCCCATTTGAATTCATGTACGAAAGAAAGTGTCGCACCCCTTTGAACTGGTCGGAAGTAAGAGAGAGTCAAATTTTTGGACCCGACATCCTACGAGAAGCAGAAGAGAAGGTTCACAAGATTCGTGAGCACCTCAAGACCGTCCAATCCCGACAGAAGAGTTACGCCGACAAGAGACGTAGAGACCTCGCCTTCAACATAGGAGATTTTGTTTATCTGAAAGTGTCGCCATTGAAGGGAATGCAGCTAAAAGAACATGTTGGGCCCCATGTGTGGTTTTGGTAATTAATGACAATCTTTATGGACTAATAATGTGTGTATTAAGTTATACTTGTAGGATTTGTCCATTGACATCGCTTGGAGCATGTGTTGGCTTCAAGGTTGATGAAATGCAAAGAAGATTTGTTGGGCAAGCTCAATATGCGAGGTCGATGATGAGGAATTAAGAAAGGCGTTCCATCTTGAGAAGGGCAAGACCGTCTACATCGAGCTCAAGTGGAATGCTCAAGGCAAAGGTATAATCGTGATAGGTTTTCTCTTTTGCCGGTCTCTTGTTGTGTGTAGGAGACCGGTTTAGGATAGATAACCGTACTATCAAGAGGGGCTCTCATATGAGTAATTCGGTCACATTGTTCGAAGAGAGCTCAAGCCTTTGCATACTTGCATCATCGTATTTGGTTGATATTTGGTCTTATCCATGTGAGGATATAGAGCTTGTGGTAGTCTCCATAACAAGCTCTTGTTCATCAAAATAGGATCTCCCAAATGTATCTTGTGATTTTGATTTATGCGGCTTTTCGGTTTCTCTCCAAGTGAGGTATATCACATTATTCTACTTGATACTTTCTCACTTGTTGATAATCAATATTTCCACTTTTTATTGGAAAGCCCTTGTCGTCCTCTATCCAACGCAATTTGAATCGGGCCAATCGGAGCTTCCAGTCAAAAGTTATTGCTGTTTGAATATTTGCCTGTCAGGCTGTTTTCTCGGCCAAACGGTAGTACCGCCCGGGCCTAAAAACGGCTCGTTTTCCTTCTGCCTCGCTAGGTACTTTTTTGCGGTAGTACCACCCGGGTGGGCCGGTAGTACCGGCCGGCCCGTTTATTTGCCCAGTTTATTTGCCCAGATCCAGATCTGCTCCACGCGCCCACTCGCCCTTATGCGTTGACTCGCTCGACCCGCACGCGGCGTGCGCTGCGCTGCTCTGCGCCGCTGGCGCTGCTCGCTGCGGCTTGCTGCGTGCGGGCCTGCCCATTGCGCTGCTTGCCGCGCTTCATGCTGCGGGGCCTAGCTGCTGCCGCGCTGCTGCTACTGCTGGCTGATGGGCCCCACGCGCGCTGCGATGCTGCCGCTGCTCGCTGCTAGCTGCGTTGGTGCTGCGGCTGCTGCCTTGCTGCCCGCCCGAATGCAGCTGGCCCTTACATCTGGCCGCGCGCGCGTAGTTGAGCGGCGCATGCTCTGCTGCTCTGCCCCGCACGTACTATTTGTTTGCTGCTGCTTGCGCTGGTATGTTGGGTCCGGTAGTACCGGCCTAATCCGGTACCACCGGTCCGTTCAGAAAAACGCCTCAAACGGCTAGTTTTTCTGGGCCCCTATTTAAGGCTTTGTCCTTTTTTCAGTTTAGTGAGCTCCTCTATTATCTATTAGGCTAAACTTTGTCCACACTTGCTCTAGATCTTAAAGCTTGCCTAATCTTTTCCCTCCGATGATTCTTTCCCATATTTGAGTGGAAGAGAGAGGAGATCTAGCCCCACGTTTTGACCTAACCGATTCATCTCTTTGTGAGTGCATCTTTGGGGATCTGGAATTTGGGGGATTTTGTGTCTCTCTTTGATTCCTCCTCTCTTGTTCCCCCAATAGCTTTAGTAGCTTTGTTGGAACTTGATAGTTAGGGATTTGGGCATCTTTGTGGTGTTCTTGTCATTTGCATTTGTTGCATCGGTTTGAGTTCTCCTCGGAGGATTTGGTTTGAATTGCTTAGTGGAGCTTGTCCCTCTTGGGTTCTTGGAACCCTAGACGGTTTTGTGGCCTTGGTGGCATTGTGGCCTTGGTGGCATTTGTTGAGGCCTTTTGTGGCGTTTGTTGGGAGCCTCCAATTAAGTTGTGGAGTTGTGCCCCAACCTTGTGAGAGGTTCCGGTTGCCACCGACAAGTGCACCGATAGTGGAAGCGTGAATCGATCCCATTGGGGTGAGATTCACCGGAGAATAAGGGAGACCTTTTGTGGCGTTGGTGGTTTGATACCACCCCCTCTCCAAACGAGACGTACTCCATGTTGGGAGGAACTCGGTAAAATATCGTCGTCCCCGCGTGCCTCGGTTATCTCTATACCCGAGCTTTTACTTATGCACTTTATATTGTGATAGCCTTCGTGCTTGAAGTAATATATATCTTGCTATCACTTTGATTGCTTGTATTGCTTAGCATAAGTTGTTGGTGCACATAGGTGAACCTTAGTTGTTCTAGGTTGTGCTTAACAAAGTAAACACTAGTTTTATTCCGCCCTTGTTATACCCAAAACGAATCTTTAGAGGAGAAGTTGAACTCTCATATAGATGCTCTAGCTACTAAAATTCTTTTGCATGTTGTGAGCAATGTAGTTCTTTCGTCTATCATGCCTTATTCAAGTGCTCGTGAGATATGGACCAAGCTTCAAGATAAATATAGCAAGTCCAACATTATTGAATATGATTGTGTTGCTTCCACTTCCAGCCGAGATGAGTTCTCATCGTCTACCACTTCACCAACATGTGATTTTTCATAAGGTAATGATACGGTGAGTGGTGATAGAAATTGCAATGAGGATAGTGTGCTTACTATTTGTAATCCTTCATCCCTATCTAGTTGCAATGATCTATCTTCGGACTTTAACACTTCTAGCACTCACAAATCCTTACATGCTAGTGTTGATAGTCCTTGCATATCATGTAGAAATGACTTGAACAAATCTCATGATGATATGCTTGTGTTGTCTTGTTGCCATGATAAAAATGCTTCCATTTTCTCTAGTTCTTGTGTTGCTAACCATGTAGAGGAAAATGAAGATTCTATGGGCCAAGACAAGGTCTTGAAGAGAGCTACAAGTGCAATCTCATCATCACCTTCCTCCGGTTCTCACATATGCCTTATGGCTAAGGGAACAAAGGTAACCTCTTTGGATCCCATTGTATCTCATGATAATGATGATGAGGTTGAAAATTATAATGATGATTATAGAGCTATTAAGAAAATGGGAGAGGTTGTATTTGGCGCTCTCTTCAAAAATAAAATTGCTTCCTCCAACTTTCTTGAAATCTTGAATTATGCTATAGAAGGCAATGATCTTATTAAGGAGCAAGAATAATTAATTGATGAACAATTTGCGCGTGAACGTAATTATGCCAATGAAATTGCTCAACTAAATGACTCCCTTGAAGAAGAACAAACCACCAAAGAATCTCTTGAGGAGATTTTCACTCTAGAATTATCTAGAGTAAAAGAATACCATGATAGAGAACTTGTGGTGGCAAACTCCTTCAAGTTTAAAAATGATGAACTTGAAGTTGCTTATGCTAAACTTGTTGAGGATTTTAAGCTTCTTGATAATGGCTCTCGGGTTGTTAATAGGGAGCTCATCAAACTCACCAAGTCGCATGAGCAACTTAAAGCTTCATATTCAAAAGAGCTTGCCAAGTTGCCCCCACCTCTCGCTAATAATGATGATGCTTGTTCTACTAACTCTATTTCTTGTGAAGCATCTATTTTGGAGGAGAATATTGAGCTAAAGGCTCAACTTGCATTGCTAACTAGCAACTATGGGAAATTAGAAGAAATTCATGTTAAGCTCTCAAGCTCGCATGAGGATCTTCTAGTCTCCCATGGTAGGCTAAAGTTAGCTCATGAGGCCATCATGTCAAAGGTAACATCTAGTGGGCCTCATGTGTACATTAGCACTATATCTACTTCAAATGTTATATTGCCATGTGCTAGTCCTTGTAGTTCATCCTCTCACAACCATGATATATCTCGTGATGAATTACATTCCGTGCCTTGTTGCTCTAACAATGTAGCACCTACTTCCTCTAGTACTTTTGTTGAAACTAACCATGTAGAGGAAATCAAAGAACTCAAGGCTCAAGTCACTTCTTTGAAGAATGACTTGAAAAGGGGTCATCAAGGGAAGGTCACACTCAACAAAATCTTGAGTGTGCAAAAATCCCCCAATGACAAGAGTGGGCTTGGATTCAACTCAAATGTCAAGAACAAGTCCACTATCAAGTTGAAGCACAAGGATAACAAGAAGAATGGCCAAGATCAAGTCAAGAATCCGGCCAACATTGTTTGCTTCAAGTGCAAGAAAGAAGGGCATCATGTCAAACATTGCCCATTAAAGAAGAAGTCCCTTAGCAAGAAGCAACAAGGGAAGCGGCCTCAAGCTCTACATATTGTTAGAGATGGGCCTCCTCCAAAGAAGACTCAAGCTCTTCCTCAAGTTGTTTCTTCAACCAAGAAGATAGATGGCAAGAGTAGAACTTGCTACATATGCCGTGAGAAGGGGCACATTTCTTCCGCATGCACTATTGGTATCTCCTCATCCAATCCTATCCTAATTGATGATGCTTATTCACTTTATAAGGATGAGGTTGGCAATGTGTTTGCCAAGTTTGTTGGTGCTCAATGTGGGTTCAAGAAAAGAACCATTTGGGTTGCCAAGCCTATTGTGACTAACCTCTTAGGACCCAACTTGGTTGGGGACCAACAAGCCAAAACTTGATCAATAGGTATTGATGGAGGGCATTTGGGTCTTGGCTACATTATGAAGAATTGAGGGATCTTCATCAATTATTATTGTCAAGCCAAGCCATTTTGATTATCTTGATTATATTATTTCCAATGTTCCTCCTTGCGGTAACATATGCTAAACTCTTTACATTGAAAGTTACTCACCCCCTTGTGCATGTGTTGGTTTTGTATCTTCCATGCTTTTGTACATGTTGTGCTATCCACTTAATTATCTTGAGATATAAAGCATATTTGTGTATGATTAGGTGGCACACCATGCATGTGTGTTTCTTATGTTTGAGCCTTAATTGATTATATTTGATATCTTATTTGGTTCTTGTGAGAGATTAATGGATTATCCCATTTTGGGAGAGTGTTATGCTTGGGAATTCCACAATCCTAAAATTGTGTATACATGAGGAATACCACATAGTATTTATATTGGATTATTGTCTAGTCTCTATGTGGTATAATTCTCATGAGAAATTTAAGTTTTATAATGTCCATTAATCATCTCTATTTGTATCCTTTTGCCTCGGGTTGGATTTATGGTAGTATTACATTATGGAGGAGTCATACGCTTAGTGCACATCACAATCCTAGAAAATGTGAATATTTGAGGTTGTGTCACTTAGAATTGATATTGATAATTATCTAGCGTCTATGTGACACATTTGCTCATACAAGTTCCAATTTGCTTGAATGCCTTTATTGATCTTATTTTGGACCTTGTATATGAGAATGGTTCTTGGTATGTGTTTCCTCATATTTAGATATATATATCCTCATGGAAACCATTTGCTTCAAGTTACTCTAATCACTAGTGATTGTGTGACTATTGGAAGCTACCAAGAATCTTGTTCGAAGTATCATGCTTAATTTCTTATATTTAGTTATATGCTTCTTGTTGTGACTATGATCTTGGACATCCATGCAAGCTACCTTGGGAAATTATTCCCAATATTTCTTGTCCTTGGACAATGAGTACCCAACTTATGGTAGAATTTATTAATCATATTCACTTTGGCCCTTGCTTAATTTTATACTATCTTTGGCCAAGAAAATGTTTTGTGTTGTCTCCCAAGCCTTCCTTGCTTCTTGTGGATCTTCTTATTTTATTGATATCCTCTTGTGTTATACTTATTGTAGGTACTAGTGATGATCCCATTTGTGTGCATTTTGCATTTAAAGGGAAAATCCTACATAATGCACTATCTATGGGGGAGCTCTCCTATATTACTTAGAACACTCATATTTATGCTTCTTTGTTTGGTCCATATCGAGTTTTATGTGCTTGGAACCTCAATCTTTTCGTTTTGGTATTTGTGCCATCATGAGAAGTTTGGGGAGTTTGGTTTCTTGTTGGAACCTTGCTCTTTTTGGGAGTTGGTTTTGTCTCATTCCTTGTTTCTTTATTTGACCATTTTAGAATGAGATAAACCCTTGAGCATTTTTATTTCTATCTATTTTGCTCTTTTGGCCTTAGCCTAGTTCATTTGTTGAACTTGTGATCTTTCATGTGTTGAATTGGGTCTTTGATACAATTTGGACACCGCTTGTCTTGTCACACTCTTGTGTGTGCCATCTTGGTTTACTTGGTGTTTTTGTTCAAATTGTATCTCATTTTTGGTTCTTGAAAGCCTTGTGCATGCATATTTACTACATATCTATATTATGGCATGCTTGCTTTCTTTGATCCAATATATAGGGGAAACTCCACCAAATCCCATCGGCTAAGTTGTGCATGAAATTCAATTTCATATCAATATGCACGTATTTATGTGGAGTCTCTCCTATGTATTGTAGTTGCACTAACTACATTGGACCCAATAATTTTGGGGACCATTTTGTACTTAAATGTGTTATAGGTACATTGGAGATAGATTGGATGCTTGTCTCTCAATCTTGAAGAAGTGGTGCGTTAATGACAATTGGAGGCAAGCTATAGGATGATCAATGAATTCATATTCTCTACATCCTACCAATTATATCTCGGTAACAAGTATCTCTTGATCATGCATATTTATATTGCTTCCAACCTTTTGTAGGTTACATCTTGGCATGGTTTCTTGATTTTGTAATTGTTGTAGTTCTAGACCTGGCTTTAAGAGGAATCTCTAGTGTATGTGTGTTTAAGTTGAGATGAATATATGTAGTTGGGACTATACAAAATCATGCACATGATCCTCCAATCCCAAATATGTCAATCTAGCAATTTTATTGCCTATCATTTCCTCAACTTCTCTCATATGCAATAGTGAGATTTTGCTAGTCTATTTTCTATTATGATACTTGTTGCCTTTCTTCATATATTTCAACTTTCTCCTTTTTCCCTTGGTGATAGTTGTAATATATGTAGTGTGTTGGCATTTGAAGCTCATTAATGTACAATAAGATATATTTGAGCCCTTGGCCGTGCTTTGAAGCAAAAATCTTATTGGTATATATTAAGACTTCATTTTTGATCTCATGTGATTTCTTGTATATCTTATTTATGTGTGCATATGTCGTTATTGGCATATGTCTTTGTGATGTTTTCCACTTAGAATACATATGTACATATGAGAAGATAATTTTAGTTGATTTTTAATCCTTGGAGACCACCTTTCTATTCCTTTTGATTCTTCGGTGGCTTCCAAATTTATTTGCCTATGAGTGCTTGTTCCTCTTGTTTGCATCTTTGGGCACTCTTACTTGTTCTCTCATGCCTTGTATTGTTAAATGAATTTGGATGAGTGAGGATTCCATGATTATGCACCTTGTTTCCGAATATAATTATCATAATTGGTGCATTATTTTTGGGGATCTCATCTAATTCATTTAATAATGCTCATTTGCATTCTTTCACATTTGTTGTGTTTTAAATGCTTATGGGGGAGCAAGGATTCCATATTTGTGCATTATGTATTCCAATACATTTATTTTGAATTGTGCACAAACCTTGGGGAGCTTCTCTATTTGTTATTTAAAACACTCTTTTGCTCATATCATAATATCTTGTTGTTTCCATTTGGACTCATTTGTTGTTTTCAAATTGGTTTTTCGGACCTTGTAGTTGCTTGCATCGTTTGACTTTATTTTTGCAATCTTTGGGTCCTCGATATAGTTCTACTCCCTCCCAAGTATTCATCATTGTATATGTGCGAAGGCACACCTTTGGAGGAACTATTACTATATTTGCCTTCTAGAACTTGTCACCCATTTCAGCAATCGATGCCAATGGGGGAGAAGTTTTAGAGGGTTTAAGGGAAGTTGGTTTATGCATTGAGTTTGTTCTTGTGCATTTGCTTCTCATGCTCTTGCATCTTTGTTGTTGCTTAGCATGTGGTATATATAGAGGAAACCCCACCAATGATAATGATTGGCAATATATGCAATGAAATTTAATTTCATCACACATGCATAGATTGTGGGGGAGTTTTCTCTATATATGGTGGTGGTACCAATATCACATACTTTTGTAGTATTTGATATTGGTATTACCATTATATTCATTAATATTCCTTATATAAACCCTCTTAAAGGGATTGTCATCAATTACCAAAATGGGGGAGATTGAAAGAACATGTTGGCCCCCATGTGTGGTTTTGGTAATTAATGACAATCTTTATGGACTAATAATGTGTGTATTAAGTTATACTTGTAGGATTTGTCCATTGACATCGCTTGGAGCATGTATTGGCTTCAAGGTAGATGAAATGCAAAGAAGATTTGTTGGGCAGGCTCAATATGCGAGGTCGATGATGAGGAATTAAGAAAGGCGTTCCATCTTGAGAAGGGCAAGACCATCTACATCGAGCTCAAGTGGAATGCTCAAGGCAAAGGTATAATCGTGATAGGTTTTCTCTTTTGCCGGTCTCTTGTTGTGTGTAGGAGACCGGGTTTAGGATAGATAACCGTACTATCAAGAGGGGCTCTCATATGAGTAATTCAGTCACATTGTTCGAAGAGAGCTCAAGCCTTTGCATACTTGCATCATCGTATTTGGTTGATATTTGGTCTTATCCATGTGAGGATATAGAGCTTGTGGTAATCTCCATAACAAGCTCTTGTTCATCAAAATCGGATCTCCCATATGTATCTTGTTGTGATTTTGATTTATGCGGCTTTTCGGTTTCTCACCAAGTGAGGTATATCACATTATTCTACTTGATACTTTCTCACTTGTTCATCAAAGCCCTTGTCGTCCTCTATCCAATGCAATTTGAATCGGGCCAATCGGAGCTTCCAGTCAAAAGTTATTGCCGTTTGAATATTTGCCTGTCAGGCTGTTTTCTCGGCCAAGCGGTAGTACCGCCCGGGCCTAAAAACGGCTCGTTTTCCTTCTGCCTCGCTAGGTACCTTTTTGCGGTAGTACCAGCCGGCCCGGTAGTACCGCCCGGGTGGGCCGGTAGTACCGGCCGGCCCGTTTATTTGCCTAGTTTATTTGTCCAGATCCAGATCTGCTCCGCGCGCCCACTCGCCCTTATGCGTTGACTCGCTCGACCCGCGCGCCGCGTGCGCCGCTCTGCGCCGCTGGCGTTGCTCGCATCTGGCCGCGCGCGCGTAGTTGAGCAGCGCATGCTCTGCTGCTCTGCCCCGCACGTACCGCTTGTTTGCTGCTGCTTGCGCTGGTATGTTGGGTCCGGTAGTACCGGCCCAATCCGGTACTACCGGTCCGTCTAGAAAAACGCCTCGAACGGCTAGTTTTTCTGGGCCCTATTTAAGGCTTTGTCCTTTTTTTTAGTTTAGTGAGCTCCTCTATTATCTATTAGGCTAAACTTTGTCCATACTTGCTCTAGATCTTGAAGCTTGCCTAATCTTTTCCCTCCGATGATTCTTACCCATATTTGAGTGGAAGAGAGAGGAGATCTAGCCCCACGTTTTGACCTAACCGATTCATCTCTTTGTGAGTGCATCTTTGGGGATCTAGATTTTGGGGGATTTTGTCTCTCTCTTTGATTCCTCCTCTCTTGTTCCCCCAATAGCTTTAGTAGCTTTGTTGGAACTTGATAGTTAGGGATTTGGGCATCTTTATGGTGTTCTTGCCATTTGCATTTGTTGCATCGGTTTGAGTTCTCCTTGGAGGATTTGGTTTGAATTGATCAGTGGAGCTTGTCCCTCTTGGGTTCTTGGAACCCTAGACGGTTTTGTGGCCTTGGTGGCATTGTGGCCTTGGTGGCATTTGTTGAGGCCTTTTGTGGCGGTTGTTGGGAGCCTCCAATTACGTTGTGGAGTTGTGCCCCAACCTTGTGAGAGGTTCCGGTTGCCACCGACAAGTGCACCGATAGTGGAAGCGTGAATCGATCCCATTGGGGTGAGATTCACCGGAGAATAAGGGAGGCCTTTTGTGGCGTTGGTGGTTTGATACCACCCCCTCTCCAAACGAGACGTACTCCATGTTGGGAGGAACTCGGTAAAATATCGTCGTCCCCGCGTGCCTCAGTTATCTCTATACCCGAGCTTTTACTTATGCACTTTATATGTGATAGCCTTCGTGCTTGAAGTAATATATATCTTGCTATCACTTTGATTGCTTGTATTTCTTAGCATAAGTTGTTGGTGCACATAGGTGAACCTTAGTTGTTCTAGGTTGTGCTTAACAAAGTAAACACTAGTTTTATTCCGCCCTTGTTGAGCCACTCTTGGAAAAGTTTTAATCGCCTATTCACCCCCCCTCTAGGCGACATCCGTATCCTTTCAGCAGCGTTTCCAACTCAAAGGAAAGTTAGCCCCCAGATATATCGGACCTTTCCAGATTCTGAACCGTCGAGGAGAAGTATCGTACCAATTGGAACTACCCGAAGAGATGTCAGCCGTGCACAACATGTTCCATATCTCGTTACTTCGCAAGTGTCTCGAAGTCCCCGAGAAGACCGAAGTATTCAAGAATATCGACCATCGGACCATAGAAATCAACGATGACCTGACCTACCCTGAAGTAACCATCCGCATTTTGGAAGAAGCTTTTCGAACTACCCGAACCTGAAGCATCAAGTTTCTCAAGATTCAGTGGAGCAACCACACAGAAGAGGAAGCAACCTGGGAGCGCGAAGATCACATCAGGACGGAGTTTCCCGATCTCTTCAAATCCTATGTAATCTTTTCGTCCTTTTTCAAATCTCGGGACGAGATTTTGTTTAAGGGGGGAAGGTTTGTAACATCCCAAAAATACTAAACTTGGAACATCAAACTCTAATCATCAAAATTAGGGTTAACAAAAACTTTTCTAATTAAAATTATGAATGCATGCATATGTGTATGCATTGATTTTGAAATTCTTTTAAACCACCTTGTTTGATTGTGTCATTGCTTGTAAAATGTTTCTTAGGTGAAATAAACATCATCTAAAACATTTCCCACACTTTTCCTAAAGACAAGTAAATCAAAACAAACATATAAAAGGAATGGTCATTTTGACCAATTTAACTCCCATGCCTACTTTGGCTGTCTCAAACTTTCAGAACCTAATGGAAACTTTTCTGGATCTTTTGTAACTACCTCGGTGAATTACGCTCCTAGTTACAAGCCTGGATGAGCGGAAATGGTTGAAATAGTACGGTGGGGCCCAAATGCCACTCACGGGTAGACCTTTCGGCCGTCCCAACCATTTCCAACTCATCGGGACAAGAACGGGCAGCGTAATCGGCAGGCGAAGGGATCAACTACATACACAAATGAGTATGTATGCAAGCCACCATACAACAGTACATCAGAGCCATACCATCTAAAAAGAAAGGAAATATAGCAATGCCATACGGCAAGATTCAAATGTCCTAGATAGATATAATAGTTTAGGATATCTCCTCATACATCAAACATCAGAGTATCAGGCGGAAGCGGCAAGAAAGGTCCGAGTACGGATAAGAAGCAAATCGGCATAAGATGCCCCATAAATAAGCACATCCCGCCCACAGATATCACGGATCCCCGTTCCCGGAATCTCTACACCGAACGATCGTTGCCCACATCATCCGCCTCCTCCACCCAGTATCCATCTTGGGGGTGTACCTGTTCATCTGAATCAAATAATTTATCGTGTGAGACCCTAGGGGTACTCAGCAAGTCTTTATGCCTCTAAAGGGGACACAACCTGGGGTGACGCAATTGCAGCGAAAGATAAACCCTAACAGTTCTATAGATAATCGCTAACCACCCGCCTAACCAAAGATAGACGGATGTCCGTGAATTATTGACAATAGTTATAACAGTAATATCACCAGATCCATCCTCCTCCTCGCTTACCAATGAGGAAGCGGACGAACAACCCCCATCCGTTGGCAGTTTTATTATCCATTCCATGAGTGTTGCACTATTTACTAGTCAGTTACTTAGTCAAATTAAAAGCGGTACTTTAGTTATGCTTGTCTATGATCGAGAAACTGTGCTCCAAGTCGTCCATAACCGCGGACACGGCTTTCAGAAAGTTTTACCCTGCAGGGGTGCACAAATAGCAACACACACTCGATCAACCTCGGAAAAACCAAATCAAAACCCAACGAGGCCTTCTCGACAAAGCAATCACAGGATTCAGAAATATTTCAGGGGGCCACCCCATTGAGTACACCCGCAACGAAGTTAGCTGACCCCGAGACGGACTCAAGGTTTGGGTGGACGGCTGTAAACGACTGGGAACCCGAAAACTCGGGCTTGTCGATACCGCGAAAACGTGTCCCGATCCTAAATAGTACAGGTGCAGTACATCGCACAATTAAATAAAGCAGTAAAGCATGGCATAAGTACAGGATAGTAAATAAAACCTCAAACTAGTTTGTGGCCCCAAGAAATAAGAATGAATCAAGCTCTGGCTCAGGGGGGGGTCCCATAAGCCTCCCGGATGTGGATAGCGCGAATATTCAAGGAACAGGAATTAAGTACTCGGGGTCCTACGGGACACAAGTGAGCAGGAAAAACCAAATAGCATATATTGCTCACCGGTGCCAATTTCATTAGTTATCCCAACTACTCAGGTTAAGTTGTTTAGGTACCTCGTTATCCAGCAGACACTCACATACCCTACACATGCTGTTCTACGACTCGCATGGCTCAAACAACTCCTGTAGTAATGGCTCATGGGATGGGGAAACAAGCTTGGTGGGGTTTAAAAGTAAATGCTATGCAATGCTTGGGATTCAGTTTAATGCAATCGCGACTCAATGATGCAAGAATAAGATAGAGGCAATAGGTACTGTATGTATGCAAGCATGTGGTAGTGCTTTCCTGGCAGCTCAGTTGAAGCGAGAGAAGGATCTGGGTAGTGCTCCTGGGTCTCTTGGTATATCCCCTGCTCAGTGTCTATTCGAAGAAGAACCAAACAAACAAGGGCCAACATAAATAAAGTGCACAAGCATATGAATTAAATGCGACGAGCAAACAATCATGCCATGATGAATGATGCACAATTTGCATGGCAATAAAGTAGCATGGCATGGGTGAGGTGTAGGAGACAAGGAATAAGCATTTTATTGGGTTTGGGTCTCATTTTAGCCTCATAATAGTTGATGTACACTTTATATTTATATGATGCATGCTTCAATTCATATCATGGTATGCATAAACAGAAAGGTCTCGTCGAGCTGATCATTTTAGACATATTATTTGTCAAATTCGGAGTTATAAAACAGAAGTTATTAATTTATTAAGGTCCAGGGGCATTTTATTGTAATTTAAATCAACTTGAAATTTTAAGTGTGCAAAACATATTTTGGATGGCATATTTGAAATCCTCACATTTTTCTGATTAGGAAACATATATCATTTGTATAATTTGGATTGGTATTTTAAAAGTTATTAAAATCTGATTTGAATTTGAATTTGAATTGGATTTGAAAAGATTTGAATTAATCAGATATTCAGAAAAAGTTTTGTTACTCACACAGAACCCAGCCACAGCCAATGACCAGCGGGCCCATGCTGACTGGGTGTCCGCGCGCGCTGAAAAACGCCATACACCGCGGCTCTGCCTAGCCCGCGAGGATGACAAGCGGGCCCAGAGGCCATGCGGGTCCATATGACAGCGGCGATTGCGGGTCTGCCACGCGGCACAGCGGGGGACCGCGGGTTGAGGAAAACAAAAGCCAGGAGCCTTTTTGCAAAAATGCAACAGCCGCAGACATGTGGGGCCGGAGGGGTCGCGGGTTGAGGAAAACAAAAAGGGAGGGGGTTTTCTGAAAAGTGGCGTCGCGGCACTGTGGATCTCCCTCGCGGACAGATCGGTGCTCGCGCGCGGTGCAGAGCGGGGTGGGGGATCGAACGCGGGACCTAGGGGTCGCGCGCGGAGGCGGAGCCACTACGCTGGCCTGGGCTTGGTGTCAGGGAGGGTCGGCGCGGCCTAGATAGGGTGATATGCGAGGCGGAAGCGAGCAGACGCTGCACGCTCGCCGGTGCACGCAGCCTGCTCGACGGAACGAACGTCGCCGACAGGAAACGAAGAAGGACAGGGGCATGTCTAGGGGGTTCGGGGGCTCACCGCGGGGCCGTTGGTGTGGTTGGATCTGGTGGGGGCGCAGCAGATCGGTGACGTAGCTGGCGGCCGGCGAGAGCTAGGGTTACGTCGGGCGGCGCTGGTACCGGCGGTCCTGGGGCTTCTCCTCCTCGCTGGCGTGTACGGGGCGAAGCAGGGGAGCAACGTGACCCTCCTCGACAACCTTGCTCGCCACGCCACCGGCTAGTAGTGTATGTGGAGGAGGAGGCCGACGGTGGCCGTCGTAGGGGGGGGGGTAGACGGTGGTGGGGAGGAAGGAGAGAAGAGGGCGATGCCCTGGGCGGATCTGGGGAAGGCAGAGGGGGCCGTGGGGTGTAGATAAGGATGGGGAGAGGGGTGGATGGCGTGGGGGAGGGGAAGGTGGCGTCGGCCACCTTTTTGCCACCTCCTCACGTGCTCGGGCTGGGGCTCGGCATGGGCAGGGAGAGGGGGTGCTGGGGCTGCCAGGTGGGCCAGGCGAGGCCAAGGAGGCAGGGGCAGGCTCGGGCTAGGGGCCACAAGACAGGGAGAGAATAGAGGGAGAGAGGGTAGGCTCAGGTTTAGGGTTTGGGGAGCCTCGGTTAGGTTGGAACCAGGGTTGGGGTAGCTAGGTGGGGCAGCATGGTAGAGAGAGGAGGGAGGCCGAGAGAGAGAGAGGGAGAGGGTAGCGTGGAGCTAGGGTTTGTAGAGAGAGGGGGGGTTTATATTAGGTATAGATTAGGAGAGTGGTTTAGAGAAGGTGAGAGGGGATGGATCATGGTGGTGGTAGGGTTTAGAGGTAGCAAAAGAGAGCGGGGGTTTAGGGTCTAGCTTAGCTGAGAGAAAACTCATGGAGAGGATTAGAGAGAGAGAGAGGTTTATGGGTTTTGGCAAGATCCACATGACCAAGCATGGGTGAAGGTGAGAGGAGAGAAAAGGTGAGGAAAAAGAGAGATGATCCACTCAAATGGACAACTAAAAACAAGGAGGATCAAAGGTGGCAAAGGTTGCATGGCCCATGCAAGATACTTAATACCATGTTTTATTTCTTGTGAAAACAAAATTAAGAACATGGCATTATTCTCATGCATTCACAAATGTGGAGTAAAGGTCAAGCAAAAGGAATTAGAATTAGATCCCTCCCAACCCACATGAGCTAGAGTAAAAGCCAAAATAAAATGAAAGCCCATGGTAATTAGGGTGGTAGAATTATAAGGTGGTGAAAGACAAGGTGGTAGAGTGGAATAAAAGATATGCCCCCAACTCAACTTGGGCATTTAAACAATATATCAAAAACCAAATACAATATCAAGAGGCAAATACAAATGACAATGCATATGAGAGAAGAACCAACACCAAAGGGGTTTTGTATGATGCTAAAATGCAAGGTTGCATGATGACATGAGCATGATATAATGATGATGCAACAATTATGTGAGGGAAGTAGTCATTATATTACTAAACCAAGTAGCATTACAGTTGTTAGACAAATGGGATGCTACAACTCTCCCCCACAAAACAGGAATCTCGTCCCGAGATTCTAGGAAGAAGGAGAAGACTCAAAGAGGGTAGGATAGTTGGCACGGAGCTCATCTTCATGCTCCCAAGTGGCTTCATCAACGGAATGGTGCGACCACTGCACCTTGCAGAACTTGATGGACTTGTTGCGAGTCCTTCTTTCTGCGACTTTGAGGATTTTTGTGGGGTGTTCTTGATAAGACAGGTCTTCTTGGAGATTGATAAGCTCATGATCCACGGTCCTGCCGGGATCCTTGATGCACTTCTTGAGTTGAGAGATGTGGAAAACATCATGAACCTTGAGTTTTTCCGGGAGCTCAAGAGCATAAGAAACTTCTCCTCTTCTTCCACGAATTTTGAAAGGCCCGATGTATCTAGGAGCCAGCTTTCCTTTGATACCAAAATGGTGCGTGCCTTTCATGGGAGTGACACGAAGGTAAACGAGATCACCAGGGGCATACACCATGTCTGTGTGCTTCCTGTCATAATTGCTCTTCTGGCGACTTTGAGCAATCTTCAGATTTTCAAGAATGATATGCACCTTCTCCTCCGCTTGAGTTACAATGTCAGGGCCAAACAAAATTCTTTCTCCTGCACCCGACCAACCAATCGGAGTTCTGCATTTGCGGCCGTAGAGAGCCTCAAATGGTGCCATCTTCAGACTTTTCTGGAAGCTGTTGTTATAAGAGAATTCAGCATAAGGAAGACATTCCTCCCACTTCATGCCAAAAGAGATGACGCAAGCACGAAGCATATCCTCCAGAATCTGATTGATCCTTTCAACTTGTCCTTGCGACAGAGGGTGGTAAGCTGTGCTGAAGTTCAACTTTGTTCCCAAAGCATTTTGGAAACTTTCCCAGAACTTGGAAGTGAAGATGCTCCCACGGTCTGAACTGATCTCAAGCGGAACCCCATACAGAGAGACAATTCTGTTGATATAGAGCTCAGCCAACTGAATTCCAGAAATTTTTTCCTTGACGGGGAAGAAGTGAGCCACTTTAGAAAGCCTATCGATGACAACAAAAATTGCATTGTTGCCCTTCTGCGACCTTGGAAAACCAGTAATGAAGTCCATCTCTACTTTCTCCCATTTCCATTCCGGAGGTTTCAATGGCTGTAGAAGACCGAAAGGTTTCTGATGGACAGCTTTCACTCTGCGGCAAACATCACACTCCGAGACATACTTGGCACAATATCGTTTCAATCCCGGCCACCAATATTGTGTTTTCAAGTCCATGTACATCTTTGTTCTGCCAGGGTGGATAGAAAGAACCGAATCGTGCGCCTCCTTGAGAACTTGCTCTCTCAAACCCGGGTAGTTCGGAACAAACATCCGGTGTTCAAAGAAAAGCGTGCCTTGATCATCGACGTGGAAGGACTCATACTTCGGAAGCTGAAGTTTGGAGATGATCTTTCTGGTGTGCGGATCACCAAGCTGACGAAAGCGAATCTTTTCTTCCAAGAGAGGAGTAGCCAGAAGGTTCAGGAGATACCCTTGTTCCACAATTTCCAGGTTGAGCTGACGGAATTCCTCGCACAAGAGAGGCTGTTGTTCTTCCATCATGAGGTTGTTGACATAAGCTTTGCGGCTGAGAGCATCGGCCATGACATTAGCTTTGCCCGGAGTATAGTTGATGGTCAAATCAAAATCATTGATTGCTTCAATCCATCTCCTCTGCCGAAGGTTGAGATCAGGCTGTGTGAAGATATACTTCAGACTCTTGTGATCAGAAAAGATTTCACAACGGTTGCCAAGCAAGTAGTGCCTCCACAGCTTCAAAGCAAAGACAACTGCTGCGAGCTCGAGGTCATGTGTAGGATAGTTGATCTCATGCGTCTTCAACTGTCGAGAGGCATAAGCAACAACTTGTTTTTCTTGCATAAGGACCGCACCCAATCCTTGCAAAGAGGCGTCACAGAATATCTGGAAAGGCTTAGATGTATCCGGAGGAACCAAGACTGGTGTGGAAGTGAGCTTCTCTTTGAGTGTCTCAAAGCTTGCTTGACATGCAGGAGTCCAAAGATATTTGTTGCCTTTATTGAGGAGATCGGTAAGAGGCTTCGCTATCTTCGAAAAGTTCTGAACGAAGCGACGGCAATAACTAGCCAAACCAAGGAAACTCCGCGCTTCTTTGACATTAACAGGAGGAAGCCATTCAACAATTGTCTTCACAGTTTCCGGGTTGACTGCAATGCCCTTGGCAGAGATGACGTGACCAAGATAGGTTACTTGAGGCAGCCAAAACTCACACTTGGAGAACTTTGCATACAAGCGGTTCTCACGAAGCTTGTTTAGGACACACCGAAGGTGTTCTTCATGTTCTTCCTTTGACTTAGAATAGACTAGGATGTCATCCAGATAGACCACAACGAACTTATCAAGATACTCCATGAAAACCGAGTTCATAAGCCTCGAGAAGGTAGCAGGTGCGTTGGTGAGACCGAAAGACATGACCGTGTACTCGTACAGGCCATAGCGGGTGGTGAAAGCTGTTTTAGGCACATCTTCCTTGCGAATCTTGATTTTGTGATAACCACTTCTCAAGTCGAGCTTAGAGAACACCACAGCTCCAGCTAGCTGATCGAAGAGATCATTAATCCGCGGAAGGGGATATTTGTTCTTGATGGTTTTAGCATTGAGAGCCCGATAGTCAACACAAAGTCTATCAGTCCTGTCTCGCTTTTTCACAAAGATTGTTGGGCTACCCCAAGAAGAAGTACTGTGTTGAATGAAACCCAACTTCTCTTGTTCATCAAGCTGACGTTTGAGTTCAGCCAACTCAGCAGGACCCATTTTATAAGGCCGCTTGGAGATAGGAGCCGTTCCAGGTTCAAGCTCAATTACAAACTCAACCTCACGATCCGGAGGCATACCCGGCAACTCTTCAGGAAATACATCTGGAAACTCACAGACCACTGGGACACTCTGAATAGCTTCCATAGCATCATCATTCAGAGCCGCCAAAGAGAAAAGCTGGATAGCAGGAGTCAAACTTGGAGAAAAGACTATATGGCCTTCAGGAATCTTCAGAGAAACTGAGCGTTCAGCACAATCAATCACAGCTGCATTTGCTATCAACCAATCCATGCCCAAGATGACATCAATGTCAGAATTGCCCAGAACAATTAAGGAAGCCGAGAACGAAGAGCCACCAATCTCAATTTGATTGCCATGGCTGATATGAACAGCCCTCATGTTTGAACCAGGAGATTGTACCACCAACCGCTTAAGGAGAGGAACCAAGACTAACTCATTCTCATTTGCAAACTTGTGAGAAACAAACGAATGCGATGCACCAGAATCAAACAAAACTCGTGCAGGGACTGAGTTAACGGATAGCATACCCATCACAACTCCAGGTGCATGCTCAGCTTGAGCGGCGTTGACACAGTTGGCACGAGCAACAGTAGACCCGGGCTTGGTGTTGATGTTGAGAGCCCGAGGTGGTGGTGCACGAACCAAAGGAGAGCTTGCCGCAGATCTTGGAGGGGGTGGAGGAAGAGCTTTGTTTTTCATCGGACAGTTCCAGTACTGATGTCCAGTGTCTCCACACGTGTAACAAGCACCAGGTGGACGTGGAGCAACATAGCCAGGGACTCCGCCAGGCGCTCCAGGGTAGTGGTGGTTGTAGCCCCTGGGAGCAGCAGTGAGGAAGTTTGTTGGCCTTGCCGCGAAGCTTGAAGGTCTTGGTGAAGCCGGGAGCGACGGTGGGGTGTTAGGAACCTAGACACGACGCTTAGAAGGAGCTGACATAGCTGAAGAGCTTGGTGCATCACGGTTGTGTTTCTTTGACTCCTCAAACACTTGCTTACTTGCTTCCTCCTGCAGAGCTGTATGCTGAAGTTCCAGAAAAGATGTCGGCCTTGCATGTGTGATTGCATATTTAATCGATGCATTGAGCCCTTGCCGGAACCTCTTTTGCTTCTTCTTGTCATCAGATATCTCATCGCCACCATATCGAGAAAGGTTCATGAAGTTCCTGATGTAGGTATTGACATTGTCATTTCCCTGCTTGAGGTTGAGAAACGCTTCCTTCATCCTTTCCATGACAATTTCTGACAGATACTGCTCTTTGAACGCTCCAGTGAACTGTTCCCAAGTAGGCTAAAAACCAATGCAGTTTGCCTTCAGGTAATTCTCCCACCAGAGAGCTGCATCTCCCTTCAGAAGGTGAGTAGCACACTTTACCCATTCTTGCTCAGGAACATCAGCAGTCTCCAGTAGCCTTGACATCTCACGCAACCAATCATCAGCATCAAGTGGTCGATCAGAAACATCAAATTGGCGAGGGTTGAACTTCAGGAAGCTTTTGATGTCTCCTCGCTTGGGAGGTGGAGGTAGTGGAGCAAACTCATTCCTCCTGACACTTTCCTCAAAACGCTGCTGGTTCTGTTGCATTGCTGCCAAGGCATTGGCGATGTTTGACAACGCGGATCCCAGTTCAGGTGGTATGTCCTCATCAGAACGGCGTGGTGGAGCCATCCTGTGATTGATATAAAACACAAGTCAGTACTATAATGGAGAATAATAATAATCCAAAATAGTACCAAGATGGAATTAACCAAGATTAAAGGATACAATTTACTAAGATGATATTAAAATATCAACAAAGTTCAAAGCACCTAGAAGATATTAAGCATATCGCACACGACTGAAAAGGAGTGTGGTACACAAATATATCAAAGAAAATTTTTCCATAAATTTCGGCATTAAAATACCAATAGATGCGCAAAATTACTTAACGAATCAAGATTAGTGACTCTGCCAATTCAATATACAAAAGCGAATGATAAGAGTAGTGGTATGGTCGTGACTCCATCCCGCACTCAAATCATTACTCCGCACATGAATAAGTAGAACACATATACTAACCCCTTCTTCTCACGTTGAACCTAAGATTGGTAACTACGGAAACGAACACCCCAAACAAGATAACGTCGGATAACAAAGAGTAAGACAGATCGCGGTGGTATACAACTAATCAGATAGATCTCGTCGGTTTGCAAAAGCCTGTCGGTATGGAATGTACCAACAGTTGATAACCAAAAGGCCGATTAAGATAACAACTTGGATGCAACAGATAGACAAAGAATTACACACTCACACACACACACACAACCTATGGTACTACGGAAACCCAGAACACGTGAATCCTAGTTTGAACTTTTAAGAAGAGGATTGAAAACGTTACACTTCCTTACCAGAAAAGGGTGGGTGGGTGGGTAAGAAGAAAAATGGAAGCAGTCCTACTCTCATGTTTTGTTTTTCCCTAGTATACATAACTACCAAAAATATTTGCTAGACTGACAACGACCATTTGGCTGAGACCCTGAAGGGCGGGATGGCTCTGATACCAATTGTAACTACCTCGGTGAATTACGCTCCTAGTTACAAGCCTGGATGAGCGGAAATGGTTGAAATAGTACGGTGGGGCCCAAATGCCACTCACGGGTAGACCTTTCGGCCGTCCCAACCATTTCCAACTCATCGGGACAAGAACGGGCGGCGTAATCGGCAGGCGAAGGGATCAACTACATACACAAATGAGTATGTATGCAAGCCACCATACAACAGTACATCAGAGCCATACCATCTAAAAAGAAAGGAAATATAGCAACGCCATACGGCAAGATTCAAATGTCCTAGATAGATATAATAGTTTAGGATATCTCCTCATACATCAAACATCAGAGTATCAGGAGGAAGCGGCAAGCAAGGTCCGAGTACGGATAAGAAGCAAATCGGCATAAGATGCCCCATAAATAAGCACATCCCGCCCACAGATCTCACGGATCCCCGTTCCCGGAATCTCTACACCGAACGATCGTTGCCCACATCATCCGCCTCCTCCACCCAGTATCCATCTTGGGGGTGTACATGTTCATCTGAATCAAATAATTTATCGTGTGAGACCCTAGGGGTACTCAGCAAGTCTTTATGCCTCTAAAGGGGACACAACCTGGGGTGACGCAATTGCAGCGAAAGATAAACCCTAACAGTTCTATAGATAATCGCTAACCACCCACCTAACTAAAGATAGACGGATGTCCGTGAATTATTGACAACAGTTATAACAGTAATATCACTAGATCCATCCTCCTCCTCGCTTACCAACGAGGAAGCGGACAAACAACCCCCATCTGTTGGCAGTTTTATTATCTATTCCATGAGTGTTGCACTATTTACTAGTCAGTTACTTAGTCAAATTAAAAGCGGTACTTTAGTTATGCTTGTCTATGATCGAGAAACTGTGCTCCAAGTCGTCCATAACCGCAGACACGGCTTTCAGAAAGTTTTACCCTGCAGGGGTGCACAAATAGCAACACACACTCGATCAACCTCGGAAAAACCAAATCAAAACCCAACGAGGCCTTCTCGACAAAGCAATCACAGGATTCAGAAATATTTCAGGGGGCCACCCCATTGAGTACACCCGCAACGAAGTTAGCTGACCCCGAGACGGACTCAAGGTTTGGGTGGACGACTGTAAACGATTGGGAACCCGAAAACTCGGGCTTGTCGATACCGCGAAAACGTGTCCCGATCCTAAACAGTACAGGTGTAGTACATCGCACAATTAAATAAAGAAGTAAAGCATGGCATAAGTACAGGATAGTAAATAAAACCTCAAACTAGTTTATGGCCCCAAGAAATAAGAATGAATCAAGCTCTGGCTCAGGGGGGTCCCATAAGCCTCCCGGATGTGGATAGCGCGAATATTCAAGGAACAGGAATCAAGTACTCGGGGTCCTACGGCACACAAGTGAGCAGGAAAAACCAAATAGCATATATTGCTCACCGGTGCCAATTTCATTAGTTATCCCAACTACTCAGGTTAAGTTGTTTAGGTACCTCGTTATCCAGCAGACACTCACATACCCTACACATGCTGTTCTACGACTCGCATGGCTCAAACAACTCCTGTAGTAATGGCTCATGGGATGGGGAAACAAGCTTGGTGGGGTTTAAAAGTAAAGGCTATGCAATGCTTGGGATTCAGTTTAATGCAATCGCGACTCAATGATGCAAGAATAAGATAAGAGGCAATAGGTACTGTATGTATGAAAGCATGTGGTAGTGCTTGCCTGGCAGCTCAGTTGAAGCGAGAGAAGGATCTGGGTAGTGCTCCTGGGTCTCTTGGTATATCCCCTACTCAGTGTCTATTCGAAGAAGAACCAAACAAACAAGGGCCAACATAAATAAAGTGCACAAGCATATGAATTAAATGCGACGAGCAAACAATCATGCCATGATGAATGATGCACAATTTGCATGGCAATAAAGTAGCATGGCATGGGTGAGGTGTAGGAGACAAGGAATAAGCATTTTATTGGGTTTGGGTCTCATTTTAGCCTCATAATAGTTGCTGTACACTTTATATTTATATGATGCATGCTTCAATTCATATCATGGTATGCATAAACAGAAAGGTCTCGTCGAGATGATCATTTTAGACATATCATTTGTCAAATTCGGAGTTATAAAACAAAAGTTATTAATTTATTAAGGTCCAAGGGCATTTTATTGTAATTTAAATCAACTTGAAATTTTAAGTGTGCAAAACATATTTTGGATGGCATATTTGAAATCCTCACATTTTTCTGATTAGGAAACATATATCATTTGTATAATTTGGATTGGTATTTTAAAAGTTATTAAAATCTGATTTGAATTTCAATTTGAATTGGATTTGAAAAGATTTGAATTAATCAGATATTCAGAAAAAGTTTTGTTACTCACACAGAACCCAGCCACAGCCAATGACCAGCGGGCCCATGCTGACTGGGTGTCCGCGCGCGCTGAAAAACGCCATACACCGCGGCTCTGCCTAGCCCGCGAGGATGACAAGCGGGCCCAGAGGCCATGCGGGTCCATATGACAGCGGCGATTGCGGGTCTGCCACGCGGCGCAGCGGGGGACCGCGGGTTGAGGAAAACAAAAGCCAGGAGCCTTTTTGCAAAAACGCAACAGCCGCAGACATGTGGGGCCGGAGGGGTCGCGGGTTGAGGAAAACAAAAAGGGAGGGGTTTTTCTGAAAAGTGGCGTCACGGCACTGTGGATCTCCCTCGCGGACAGATCGGTGCTCGCGCGCGGTGCAGAGCGGGGTGGGGGATCGAACACGGGACCTAGGGGTCGCGCGCAGAGGCGGAGCCACTGCGCTGGCCTGGGCTTGGTGTCAGGGAGGGTCGGCGCGGCCTAGATAGGGTGATATGCGAGGCGGAAGCGAGCAGACGCTGCACGCTCGCCGGTGCACGCAACCTGCTCGACGGAACGAACGTCGCCGACAGGAAACGAAGAAGGACAGGGGCATGTCTAGGGGGTTCGGGGGCTCACCGCGGGGCCGTTGGTGTGGTTGGATCTGGTGGGGGCGCAGCAGATCGGTGACGTAGCTGGCGGCCGGCGAGAGCTCCTCGCTGGCGTGTACGGGGCGAAGCAGGGGAGCAACATGACCCTCCTCGACAACCTTGCTCGCCACGCCACCAGCTGGTAGTGTATGTGGAGGAGGAGGCCGACGGTGGCCATCGTAGGGGGGGGGTAGACGGTGGTGGGGAGGAAGGAGAGAAGAGGGCGATGCCCTGGGCAGATCTGGGGAAGGCAGAGGGGGCCTTGGGGTGTAGATAAGGATGGGGAGAGGGGTGGATGGCGTGGGGGAGGGGAAGGTGGCGTCGGCCACCTTTTTGCCACCTCCTCACGTGCTCGGGCTGGGGCTCGGCATGGGCAGGGAGAGGGGGTGCTGGGGCTGCCAGGTGGGCCAGGCGAGGCCAAGGAGGCAGGGGCAGGCTCGGGCTAGGGGCCACAAGACAGGGAGAGAAGAGAGGGAGAGAGGGTAGGCTCGGGTTTAGGGTTTGGGGAGCCTCGGTTAGGTTGGAACCAGGGTTGGGGTAGCTAGGTGGGGCAGCATGGTAGAGAGAGGAGGGAGGCCGAGAGAGAGAGAGAGGGAGAGGGTAGCGTGGAGCTAGGGTTTGTAGAGAGAGGGGGGGTTTTAGATTAGGTATAGATTAGGAGAGTGGTTTAGATAAGGTGAGAGGGGATGGATCATGGTGGTGGTAGGGTTTAGAGGTAGCAAAAGAGAGCGGGGGTTTAGGGTCTAGCTTAGCTGAGAGAAAACTCATGGAGAGGATTAGAGAGAGAGAGAGAGAGAGGTTTATGGGTTTTGGCAAGATCCACATGACCAAGCATGGGTGAAGGTGAGAGGAGAGAAAAGGTGAGGAAAAAGAGAGATGATCCACTCAAATGGACAACTAAAAACAAGGAGGATCAAAGGTGGCAAAGGTTGCATGGCCCATGCAAGATACTTAATACCATGTTTTATTTCTTGTGAAAACAAAATTAAGAGCATGGCATTATTCTCATGCATTCACAAATGTGGAGTAAAGGTCAAGCAAAAGGAATTAGAATTAGATCCCTCCCAACCCACATGAGCTAGAGTAAAAGCCAAAATAAAATGAAAGCCCATGGTAATTAGGGTGGTAGAATTATAAGGTGGTGAAAGACAAGGTGGTAGAGTGGAATAAAAGATATGCCCCCAACTCAACTTGGGCATTTAAACAATATATCAAAAACCAAATACAATATCAAGAGGAAAATACAAATGACAATGCATATGAGAGAAGAACCAACACCAAAGGGGTTTTGTATGATGCTAAAATGCAAGGTTGCATGATGACATGAGCATGATATAATGATGATGCAACAATTATGTGAGGGAAGTAGTCATTATATTACTAAACCAAGTAGCATTACAGTTGTTAGACAAATGGGATGCTACATCTTTACACCCCTTGAATGTACTCATAACAAGGTATCAAGGCCCACTTTGTGATCATCCAGAAACTTTCAAATGCATAGTTTAAATGATAATTAAAAATTGAATCTTTATCATATGGGAAGATCCCACTTTTTCAAAAACCACTCAAACAAGCTCAACTTTCAAAACCCAAGCATCTGCAGACTCACCAGCACCAATCTAGCAAACCCACCAAAAATCTTTTCAAAATTAAAAAACTTGATTTCATGCGGCCATTTCATCAAACAGGTTGCAGACACAAATCAAACAAACATCAAACACTATTGTGAGCAGTGATTATTGCCTAACTTGTTCCCTAGTTAGCTCACAACCAGCTCAGTAGATCATCTAGCAAGACTAACCAAGCACTAGCACTACTATGAGCTTGCCATTGCCATCAATGGTGAACAGCCGAGCACACCCTTGCCACCCCATAGTCGACAGCAAGCTAGGAGCAGCAACAAGCCTAGCCAGCATGTCTGGGAGGCAGCCCACCGTCCACCGCCACTCCCTGTCCACTGCTCGAGCCTTGCCAAGCCCTGGACCACGCGCATGAACCGTGCCTAGACCGCCAGAGACCATGCCGAGCGTGCGCCAGAGCACCACCCTCGGCCGAAGCCCACAGATCGCGCGCCGCCCTTGCCGCGTGCATACACCATCCCCACCGACCCAGGAGACCGCCAGACATCCCCGTATGCCGCCCCGTGACGCATAGCCACCACTCGCCATCGAAGACGCCGCCTCTGCCGCGCAGAGTATCGCCCGTTCCAGACCAAGCCGCACCGCACCATGCCTCAAAACCATGTCGTTGAGCATCGCCAAGAGACACCACACCGTCCCCTACCCTTGCCCATGCCAATAGCCGCCTGTAACATCGCCCCCGACGAGCTCACCGTGCGCCCCGACGGTCCCCTCGCTCGACTATAAATAGAGGCCACCCCCACTCGATTTCTTCACACCATCTCACTGCCCTCTCCTCACTGATCGTGCCACACCGTTCTCAGAGCAAGGCGAGCACCACCCCGCCGGAATTTCACCGGAGCCCGCCGCCTCTGGAGAAGAAGGGAGCCATCGATTTCGTCCACCCCAGGAGCTGCCGCGACCACCACTGAGTTCGTCGTCGTCGACTTCGTTGTTCGCCTGCCTCGCCGACCCTCGCCAGTACCCCGGTGAGCCCCCAGCACCCCCACTGGTCACGCTAGGTTTCGTTCTCGCCGGCGTTGTCTCGCGTCGACGATGACTCCCAGCCGTTGGATTAGAATCAGATCGAACGACCCACGTTGACCCATACCGCTTCGCCAAGCCCCGTGTCACTGACAAGTGGGGACACCCACTTAAGCAGCCTGCGGGAGCACCGCGCTTAGCAGGCCGGCCCGTTAACTTTTCCCGCACAGCCCAGTGATTTGAATTAAATCTTTTCTATTTTAAGTCAAACACACTTCTGTAACCAACTTCAAAAATCAACCCAGATCAATTCAGTGCACCAATTTGAATGAAACCAATTTTGTTGGAAAGGTCTGTGAATGTTGAATCCAAGCCCGTTGGATTCAAGTCATTTGAATCTGTAGATCATCCTTAGTAAAATAACAAGGCAGAAGCTTTTCTGCATTCAAACATTTTTAAAATTTAAACCATAATAGCTTTTGAGTTGATTCCAACTCTCAAAAATCATATTTAACCATACCTTTCAGAATATATAAAAATATATAGGTTTACTTGCAAAAATGATGTTCAAGTAATAAAAGAATGCTACATAGGCATTTCTATCCACTTTAATTAATTAGAATAAAAGGGTCAAACCTTATTAAATTGTGACACCACTTTAAATCACATTCCCATGGACTACAATATGTGGTGATGACATGTGTCAACATGATCCCATGTTTGGTTTGGAGAATATTAAATCTTAAGTAGTTTTTCAATGAGTAGAAATTACTTTTCTAAAAATAAAAGGAATTAAATCAAGCCTTAACCTTGTAATGTTAGAGATGATGCTAGATCATCTATAGGACCCTTGTGTGTGATGATTGCAAGTAGTTGAGTATTGTTTGGTGATTGCGTACCTCGTATTTATTCATAGACGCTAGTACCAACGAAGGATACGAGGAAGAAGGATACTACGAAGAAGAAGCCGAGGAGAACTTCAACCACTGCTCTGCCCAAGGCAAGCCTTACTAATCAAGTTGACCTATGCAAGCTAACACTTGCAATTTAGCTAGCTTATACTGATTTTGTGCAAGCAAATACTTGCTTGTTACTATGCCTACTATATGCCTTAAGCATATGTGATCATACCCACTTGATAAACCAATCCTAGTTTTATTTGCAAGCTTCTTACTTTATTTCTTTATCAAATCTTTAACTTAGAGTTGACTTAAGTGACGTGTAGATACTAGAAAGATTCTGAAGGTTGCATAAAGAGCATAAAATTTGGCCTAAGTTAGAAACCTTGATATCATCCTAAGATATAAGGTTGTACTTAGTTGAAACTCCACTAGTTCACCACCCCTCATTAGTACTACCCCCACCTGTAGATGCTAGTGCTAAGCATAAAACTTGATCAACTTAGATGGGTTTACTTGGTGGAAAAATGGTTATGAAAATCTTGGAATGATGGATCATTCTATTGAAATGTTTTGGACATGTGTTTCCGAACACTTGATGATTTTGGTGATGAAAACGTTGAGGCATGAGCCTTAGCCCTTTATAAAACTGATGGTTGTCTGGATGCGATACCATTCCAATTTTATCGTACAACCACAATACCCAAATATTGGGTAGGGCTTGACTGTAAACTTATATACCTTAGTATTAGTTCCCACATGGCCAAGGTCTGAGCTGAGGCTACCTTGTGAAGATTGTCCACCTGTGCAGTACCCAAGATGACAGTTGGTCATGGTTGGGAGGCCAAACTCGCAGGAGAGGTGCTTATACTAGGGCGTGTAATTGAAAGGTTAGGATTGATTATCCGCATACTGAGTATGGTGAATTCATGATTTGTTCCTGACGGATGTATCGAATGTTGTGGTGAAAGTGTACAATGTCTGCAGAGTGTAAAACTATTCGAATAGCCACGTCCGCGGTTATGGACAATTGGAGTGGCCATACTGTTCCCCCGTCAGACTTTTCAAAATGACTTGTGAAATGAATTGAGACTTTGACTTGACCACAACAGAGTTGTGACCTGAGTTACAAGATCCCACCTAGGAGTTATAAAATTGTGACTAGCTTCGGAACTTAGTAGAGATAAATCTGGCTTTTGCAAAACAACCCTAGAGCCTAGTGTCCTATTATCCAAAAACCCCTTTTACCTGTTAGTATTAGTTTGCGAGTACTTAAAGAGTACTCATGACTTTGTCCCTGGCTATTCCCATGGCCAGACTATGAAGAGGAGTACCTGAAGGATGGACCCCAGGGAGGTTACAACAACTAGGACCATCTCCCATCGTCAGCATTGCCTTTGACCCCGAAGATGGAGCTTCGCCTACGCTACCGTTATTATTACGTATTCCGCTGCTTGAAGTTGTATTAAGAACTGGATCGTGAGATCCCTATTTGTGTAAGAACTTATGTATCGTTTGTAATGGATGATGTACTATGGTATCCAATTCTGTTATGTCTCGCAAAAATGGTAATCCTGGGATTGCGATGTATGGCATAACAGGCATCTAGGATTGAAAAATCCGGGTGTTGACATAAGGCTTGCCTTGTGCAGAGCAGTGTTTGAAGTTCTCCTCGGCTTCTTCTTCGTAGAATCCTCCTTCCTCCTCGTATCCTTGGTCGGTACTAGCGTCTATAAATAAATACGATGTACACAATCACCAAGCAATACTTAACTACCTGCAATCATCACACAAAAGAGGTCCTATAGATGATCTAGCATCATCACTAACATTACAAGATTAAGGTTTGGTTTAAATCCCTTTTTATTTTTAGAAAAGTAATTTCTACTCATTGAAAAACTACTTAAGATTTAATATTCTCCAAACCAAACATGGGATTATGTTGACACATGTCATCACCACATATTTTAGTCCGTGGGAATGTGATTTAAAGCGGTGTCACAATTTAATAAGGTTTTACCCTTTTATTTTAATTTAATAATATGTCTAGAAATGCCTATGTGGCATTCTTTTATTACTTGAACATTATTTCTGTAAGTAAACCTATATATTTTATATATTCTGAAAGGTATAGTTAAATATGATTTTTGAGAGTTGGAATCAACTCAAAAGCTATTGTGGTTTAACTTTGAAAAATGTTTGAATGCAGAAAAGCTTCTGCCTTGTTATTTTTACCAAGCATGATCTACATATCCAAATGACTTGAATCCAACGGTCTTGGATTCAGCATTCCCATACCTTTCTAACAAAATTGGTTTCATTCAATTTCGTGCACTGAATCGACCTGGGTTGATTTTTGAAAATGGGTACAGAAGTGTGTTTGAAATAAAATAGAAAAGGTTTAATTCAAATAGCTGGGCTGCGCGTGAAACGATACTGGGCCGGCCTGCTAAGCGCAGCGCTTCCGTGGGCTGTTTAAGTGGCTGTCCCCACGCGTCAGTGAGACGAGGGGGTGCGAAGCGGTATGGGACGTTGTGGTGCGTTCGATCTGGTTCTAATCCAACGGCTGAGAGTCATCGTCGACGTTGGGCAATGCCGGCGAGACAGAAACCTAGCGCGGCCAGTGGGGATCGTTGGGGGCTCACCGAGGTGCGGGCGAGGGTCGGCGAGGCGGGCGAACGACGAAGTCGACGACGGCGAACTCAGGGGTGGTCGTGGCAGCTCCTGGGGTGGACAAAATCGATGGCCCCCTTCTTCTCCAGAGGCGGCGGGCTCCGGTGAAATTCCAACGAGGTGGTGCTCGCCTTGCTTCGGGAACGGTGTGGCACGATCAGTGAGGAGAGGGGAGTAGAATGGTGTGAAGAATTCGACTAGGGGTGGCCTCTATTTATAGTCGAGCGAGGGGACCGACGGGGCGCACGGTGAGCTCGTCGGGGGCGGTGGTACAGATGGCTATCGGCATGGGCGATGGTAGGGGGCGGTGCGGTGCTCCCTGGCGATGCTCAACGACACGGTGGCGGGACGTGGGGCGGTGCGGTTGGGTCGGAACGCGACGGTGCTCTACGCGTGCCCGACAGAGAATTTAACGGCGCACAGCGCGCGTGGTCCGCGCGGCGGCAAACGAGCGTGTCTGCGGGGTTGCTGGGACGGTGGTGATCACGTATGCACGCGGCGAGGGCGGCGCGCGGTCTGTGGGCGTTGGTCGAGCGTGGCGCACGGGGCGTGCTCTCGGCATGGTTGCTGGTGAGGTTGGCATGGTTCGTGCGTGTGGTCCAGTGGCTGGTAACGTTCGAGCGCGGGACAGGGAGTGGCGGTGGGGTGTTGGCTTGCTCCCATACATGCTGGCTAGGCTTGTTTCTCCTCCTAGCTGGCTGTCGACATGGGGGTGACAAGGGTGCATTCGGCCTGCTCACCATTGATGGTAATGCCAAGCTTACAGTGATGCTAAGGGTGTGCAATTGAGCTAGATGATCTACTAAAGCCTACTTGCAACCAGAGAGGAAACAAGTTAGGCTTCAATCACTGCTCACAATAGTGTTTGGATTTTGTTTAATTTGTGTCTGCAACCTGTTTGATGAAATGGCCGCAAGAACTCAAGTTTTGAATTTTGAAAAGGTTTTTGGTGGGTGTGCTAGGTTGGTGCTGGTGAGTCTGCAGATGCTTGGGTTTTAAAAGTTGAGCTTGTTTGAGTGGTTTTTGAAAAAGTGGGATCTTCCCATATGATAAAGATTCAATTTTGAATTGTCATTTAAACTATGCATTCGAATGTTTCTGGATGATCACAAAGTGGGCCTTGATACTTTGTTATGATTACAATCAAGGGGTGCAAAGATCCAGAAAAGTTTCTGTTAGGTTCTGAAAATTTGAGACAGCCAAAGTAGGCATGGGAGTTAAATTGGTCAAAATGACCATTCCCTTATTTTATTTGTTTTGATTTACTTGTCTTTAGGAAAAGTGTGGGAAATATTTAGATGATGTTTATTTCACCTAAGCATCCATTTACAAGCAAAGGAACACATAAACAAGGTGGTTTAAAAGCATTCAAAATGAAATGCATACTCACATGCATGCTTTCATAATTTTGTTTAGAAAAGTTTTTGTTAACCCTAAGTTTGATGATTAGTGTTTGATGATCCAAGCTTAGTATTTTTGGGATGTTACACCCTCTTTGCGGCGTAGAACTCCTCTTCCGCGCAGATGTCCTGCGAGAACTCGCGCTTCCACGCGGATATGGTGTGCTCGTTAATCTCGGTGGTGGCGAGCCTCCGCTACGCCTGGCATGACAACGACGGTCCTCCTCAATCACGAGGCGTGGCGCGGGCGTGACGAACTCCGCCTCCTCGAGCGAGTTGACGTCATCGAAGTTCATCGAGGACCGCGGGCGACCGAGGTGCCACGCTACGGCATCGTAGGAATTCACGGCCTCATGCGCGGTATTGTATGTGCCGAGCGTGAGGCGAAACCCGGTGGCACACAGCTTGTCGTAAAACGTGTCGTTCTCTCTCGCGCGCATGCCCCGGTATCCCGACGAACCGCGGCGGCGAGGCGGCATGCCGGCGGCGGACTACGGCGCAGGGACAAAAGGGGGAGGAGAGGGAGGGAAAGGGGTGGTGGCGCGCTCGAGGCGGCGAAACGGCAGGCGGTGAAAGTGGGCCGTCGGTGAAGTGTGGGCGCGCGCTAAAACTTCTAGGCGGTTGGACACACGGGCACTTAGCTTTATAGCGCGCTTGGCTTTATAGTGCGCTGCAACACACACAACATATTTGGTGTATGTGCGCGAAGTTTTCCGTACATGCTGAGGGAGCATGGTTTTGTAACGCAGCCAGACATGCTATGCTTCAATGATGCATCCCAGTATCACTTAGCAAACTCCGTATTGCATAGTTCATGAAAAAAATAAGAACTGGTGTTTATCAGTGAGAAGGGGAAACAAATTTAGTACTCCCTCATTTCAAGAATAACTAATTTGGATTTATGTAGATTTGACTGTATTTATATATTAAAACTAGCTGAATGCCCGTGCGTTGCCACGAAAGAACGACTCAACGTATATAATAAAATTCATTAATTATAATTATTTTATTTTTGTATTTATTATATTATACATTTTCACCCCAAATCTTAAGAAAACGAGGTGTCATCTTTCTCACTATTTATCCGCTTATCGGATCCTTTGCTACCGCACTTTATTATTTCGTCAATGACACGGACAACTCTCATGGTTCTAGTTTTCTAAGGTAATATTTTGGCTATCATTTCCCTACCTATGTCGTCTAATTCGGCTACATTTTTCCGTCATTCTTCACTCATGTGTCACAACAATCTGCATCTTGTACACCATTTTATTCAGCCCATCAAATAACTGAGTTGTCTTACTATTTTGTAAAAAGCATGGTTGAGCTAGAAAATTCTTTGGCGATGCATGTCCAGTCGAAGTCTTGGTTGAGACATCCACCTAGAGTGATGCATATATCCGAGAAATTCTTTAGCTTAGTTGAAACTTTGGCATTGTCTTTTGCAAAGTCAAAATTTTGGCATGGTACGGTCCGTGTGATCTCTGGAAAATTTGTTTCCGTCTCCTTTTTCTTGTCGGTTTTTTCATTTTTTTTCTACAGCTTGTGCTTGACCTTTTGATGAAGGTTTTATGTGTGTTGTGCCTTAAACGGTTAGACCTTACTCAGTGTTATAATTTTTCAATGATCTGGGCATTATTTAGGTAAACTATGGAAACAATTAGTCTTCGCACAAAATGCACAATCAGTTTCTGTTTCTCTGTATGAAGATGAAATAGTTTAGGATGAACTTTTGGTTCTGGTCTGTTCTACACCGTGATCGAATCATTTATTCAGAAACGAGTCCTAGTGCTTGGTTGGGTGCAGGAAATAACAAAGTCGGCATGCGGGCAGTAGCAAAGCACGCAATCAACAGCATGGAGAACAGCACACACCGAAAGCAATGCAGCTGAATTGCAATCAGCAGCAAAGCACACATACAATGTAGTAGGCGTTTGCCAAATAAAAAGCAGAAGAGGCGCAGTTAATTAGCTGCTGCAGGAAAGCACACACGTGGCAGCTCTCTTTTGGCAAGAAAAAAAGCAGAGGAGGCCCTCGCGGCCTGCTCGGGCTCCACGCGCGGAGCCGCTGGCAGTCTATTCTAGGTCTCTCTGCACCAGGCCCGACCCCCTTCCACTCCAGCAGCCCCGGCTGGCCGCCTGGCCGGACCAATAAGCCCCTTCCACGGCGCCGGCCTCTCGTCTCCTCTCCTTCCCTGTGCCCCACCACTGATCCTCCTTCGTTTCTCACCTTTCCTCCATTCGCCCTGCTCTTTCACACAGACGGTTGCAGATCTGCTGGAGGGTGAGCAAACCGGAGAAGAACGACCTGACAGGGACATCTCCTTTGCCTCCTCTTCTCGGTGGTGCCACCCCTCCTCCCATGCGTTGGGCGATTCGACTTGGAAATCTATTGGCAGGCGGGCAGAGAGGCAACCGGAGGCTGGGATATCGTAGGGAACTTAAAGTGGACGGGAAGCCATGGCGCCACCGCAAGACACCGGCAGGGAACAGAGCGCTTTTCCGGTGATTCACGACTTCCCTCAAAGGACCCGTCGGTGTGGCCAGGGACTTGGAAGCGATGGGCGCGTCGGAGCATCCCCTGACGCCATCCCCTCCGCCCTTTCCTCTCGATTTCTCAGAGCAGAGTTTGAGCGAGAAAAGAAGTGCGGGTTCGGGCCAGCAATGCCACCATGGGACCGGTGACCGGACCGTGGGTTGATTCCCCATTTATTGAGGGGTCAAATTACAAAAACAACGACGGACGAAAAAACTCAGAGACGAAAACCACCGCTGAATGCCCGTGTGTTGCCACGGATGTATAAACATATACCCTATTTCACAGCATATTTTTTTTATCCTCACCTTTTAAAAAGAAGATGTTACTCCCCCTTAAAACAAAAAACTAACTATTGGCTACATTTTAATTTTGAAAGTGTAAACAAAGTCACATGCTACTGAACTTCATTTTAGTCAAGCAGCTAGAAAATACATGACACTCATTTCGGGAAAAATATATAAACATGACAAACTGAATAAAGTTGCATGCCATTTTGTAACCTATCATGGATCAATGAGTTGCTGCCACCCTTCAATCATAGCGATATCTTTACAATTTATCCCCATCATTGTGCCTCATATTTCGTTCGTTGTTGGTCTTTCAACTCTAAAAAATCTCTGTAGCAATTCGATGTTGTCCAAATTAGGCATTTAGTCAAATAGATTAAGTGCGGAGAGATTGATTCCGGATTGATCAAATGTATGTGTACTCAAAAAACTTAATTCACATGCAGATAAAACCTCAATTGTAACAAGTACTTTCAAAGCCTGCCACTAATTGTGACAAGTACTTTCAAAACGACCTGCCACTATGAGGGCATCAACAGATATATCATGGTTGATTCCCTGCATCTACATGGAACACTGGCATTGGAGCGCACTGTATCAGGCATTAGCATGGGTGAATTTCAGTTCAACAAATAAATACAAGTGTTTCTCTTTGAACTAATCTCGAGCATTATGACAATAAAATTGTGTGAGCAGTTATTCAGGATAACCGACGCATCAGGAGTGTATAAAGATTCAACGCAATCTTATTGGTGTGTACTATTTTTAACGCCGAATGTCCATCCAAAATGTACAAACTCTTGGCCCTGACTGTTAGGTTAGTTTACTATCGTTCACCCTATTCACCAAAGACTACATTGATCCAGATAGTATATAGTGTCAATTTAATTGTCATCAAAGCATACATGAAAGATCAGTACTTATAATAACTTAAAAATATGTGGATGTTTTAGTGCAGGAACCTGATGAATAGACCGAAAATATACTAAATATTTTGAACAAGATATATCATCCGTCCCTTGTGTACAGGGATTACTTTTTTTTGAAGTGAAACCAGTACAGCTGCTTACATATATATATATATATATATATATATATATATATATATATATATATATATATATATATATATATATATATATATATATATAAACCCTATTCGACTCCCAGGGTGTAGAATAGTTATTTTGCACCCTACATAACTTTATGTTGTCACGTTTAGAAATTTATATATATATAAGCAGGGGAAATTACATGAAGAGGTTGACATTGCCCATAACGAAAAGAACTAAAAGGGAATACTAAAACACACATGCAAGGAAAAGATAAAGGACGCTGGTAGAAAAACGAGAATTCTAATCTAGCATAGTATCTAGTGCCAGCAAGAGGATGCCGACGCGCCGCCTGCGATCCTCCATTACAGGGATCACTTTGGTTCCGAAATTCCAGGAATTTGACTAATTGAAGCCTTCCATCTTTGGTTAGTGCTTTCTTTTGGTCCAAAACACAGTTTAAATTCAGCACACATGGGTACGTTTTGCTGGTAGTGTTTGATGTGTTTCTGATAATTCTATGTCTAGATATGAGTCCCGAAGCACTGGAATTGTTAGTTTCAAATAAGTTTCCTATTGAAAGAAGCAAAATAAATTAATAGTAACATCCTTACAACTTACGGAGCAGACAGAGATGAACCAAACCATAATTTTCATGTTTTTCAAACCATAAACTGTGAACATGAAAGCCTAAACTTAGCCTCGCAGCCTGCATATCTTCATAGCTCATCAAAGCACTACGCTCCCACTTCCTCTGCCTTCGAAGTATCCTTGAGGTCTACATCTGAATGCATACCCATATTAATTGGAAGCATCCAAATGTCGACGACACTTTCCAACATCTGAATAACTTGCCCCACCGATGGCCGACTCCACCTGAACAAGTCATGAGCAGTATATGCTAAGCACAAAAAAGTTATTACCTAGAATGAAGCGGACCTTGGGCATGAGCTTCTGAATCTTCACCTCCACCATACTCAGGTCATCCTGTGACTTCTGCTGCAGTTCAAAAAAAAATCTCCTTCAAACGAAAAATGTAGCCTCATTGCCTTCATCCTTTTACAACTGCATCACATAACCAGGGAAGAACAAAATAAATAAATAAAATCAGTAAGACACAGTACTTGATGTTTCTCTCCTTGCGACCAAAATACATGCGTCATCTTATTTCGTCTTTTTACCCAAAACTTGATTTACCAGAACACCAGCATCCGTTCAAGCTTCATGAGTTCAAAATGCATGGTTCCTTTGCAGTAACATAACTATAGATAGAAATGTATGCTGTAGATGTAGTGCTGTAAATTTAAATCTTAATGCTGCAACCCAAAAGGAAGATCTTTCATCACTTGTAGGGAAAAGAGTTCACCACCAGATGTACATATCGATCTAATCCAGGTTGTTTCCCTACTTAATCCAATTTTGAAGCATCGCAAGATCTTACTATCTATAATTTAACTTGTAGAATATTTCCATCCACTACTTAGCATTTTAAATCGTGCATTGGGTTCTTAAATATGCGGTTGCTCTTCAACAGTTTTGAGTGACTTTATCCTGACTGCTAAAGTTTAGCCGAAATAACCAAGCCAAGTGAAATCTGGGCATGACTAATCAATCATGCAATATGTTATTGTGTGTTATTTCAGTTTGGAGCCCTGCTCTTGCTCTTCAGTAGAAGTGTACCAAATCCTCACATGGTCAAGCCTGAACAAAACTGACCTGAATACCATGGGAGTTGGTCGGGAGGCGTGGCGATGGGGGTCTGTTGCATGGAGGTCGCTGACGAGCCAGAGCAGCGAGCGCGGTAGGCCGCAGGAGTGGAAGCAGGGGAACGCGCAGGCGAGGTCGCCGGGGGCAGAACTTGGGCAGCGGACGGGGAGACTGCAGGGGCAATCGGGGTAGCCCAATGTGCATAATGTCGCCCACGTTCATCACCAGTGTCCCCTCCACCGGAGGCACCGCACGCCATCTCTCTCCTGCAGGCCGCCCACAAGGTCGTGTTAAGGATGGACAACACGGATGTGCGGATCCATCCCCATGTACAGCACGGCGTCGGCGGGGTCGCGCGCGGAAGGCGGCCGCCTCCGGGTTGGCGTGCAGGGACATGGTCTAGGGCGGCGGCGCAGCAGGCCTCGAGCTCGGGGGGTGTACGTGGTGGCGTTCGGGGATGTAGGTGGTGGAGCTCGGGGGATGTAGATGGTCCAGAGCGCCGCCAGACCACGCGCGTGCTGCCCGGAGGGGCGGGCCGCCCTTCGAGCCCCGTCGTACCTAGGATGCGGATTGGGGAAGGAGGGTCTCATGGACCACCGCAGAAGAGAGGCAAACGGCATCGAGTTCGACGCTGTGGCGAATCGCTCGAGGAGAAGACTGCCCTCCGACTGCGACTATCGAGGGTTCTAGGTTCCGTACGCTTCATCTCTTTTTTGGGCTGAGTTTGTGTCTGATGCGATTAAGGAATTCAATGGAAGGACGACAGAGAAAGGAAAGCCCGGGCGCGACGGACCAAACGAAAACCACCTCTATTAAAATTATATAGTAGAGACTAGATGAATGCCCGTGCGTTGCTACGGCTCGTTTAGTTTTTTCTATCATCACCGGTGTGAAATTTCACTTGGAAGACCCTAGTTTTTGCCATTCAAAGTGTATCAACATCTATCGATCAATCGACACATACTGAGCGGACTCGCAACCCAAATATTAATTCATTCATATACCCATAAATGAAACAGGCAGGTTATATTTTTATTTTTTTGCCATTCAGTGTGTAACTACAGTTTTGAAAGAAATTGTATGAAGAATTTCATATCTAGCTATTCAAGACATCTAATTTTATTATGCTGAAAATGATTATTGACAGAGCTAGAACGAAATTAGAACTGCATTTTGATGAATTGGGTCAACTTCATTGATGAACTGAACCCCTAGTTGGCTAGACAGCACCTGCACATAATGCTCCATCTAGAAAAGTAAATTCCTGAACATGCAATAAAAGCTCCAAGTATCTTCATTTTATTAGGCCAAAGCAACACACGCAGGTTAGTATGGAAATACTTATAGACCCTGAACATTGTAAACCTGATGAGCAAATCCTGAACTTTATAAAATCTGAGGACGATCTATCTGTAGATGAGGATTTTGCAGGCAATGATCTCTTTCACTCACGGATAATAGAATCTACAAATCTCATACGACTCAATAATGCAAGACTTCTCTTTGGCCTATTACTCCCTCCGTCCCAAAATATAAGGCGCCTAAGCTTTAGTCAAAAGTCAATATCTTCTAAGTTTGACCAAGTTTATACAAAAAAATACGAATATCTGCAGTATCTTATGGACATATTGGGAAACTATACTTTATGGTGAATCTATTGATACCAGTTAAATGCTCGTGTGTTGCCACGGGTTATCAAATCTATTTCTTATTGCATATATACAAACATAACGCAATGAAAACTTGAGACCATGCATGTTAGAATTATGTGAATAAGACATATTTTCAATCACCATTTTAATGGCATCCATCCGAGCGATGGGAAAGAGTATATAGTCAGGGTTACTCAAACATGTCATGCTTTTGGTATGCTTTTTGAATATAATCTAAGATGCCATAATTGATTTTGGGGATCTATGACAAACATTTTCTCCTTCACTTTGTGGTCACATACAATTACATGTCGGGCGGTAAATAAGTCCGAATAATTAAGTCTGCTAACATATATATCTTGGTATACACATCAATGTCATGATGCTAAAAGAGGTATACAAGTGAAATACTGAAATGCGATGTATACCGAAAATACCAACTCGTGTATATTAAAAACTGTGGGAGCGATACCTCTTGGGCTCGCTGGTGTGCTATATATATTAGACATACATATTACAGGAGAGGATCGGTATAGGAGTCCGACCTGTACTCTAAACAAACATCGACCTACCTATACAGTCCTAGACAATTACGTGTTATACAACGTTTAACACTCCTCCTCAATCATAACTTATCTAAGTTAAGATTGCGACGAAACACCTCTAATTTTCTAGTAGATAGTGACTTTGTGAATCCATCAGTCACTTGGTCTCCTGAAGATATAAACCTGATGTCCAATAGCTTCTGAGCAACTCTTTCACGAACAAAATGATAATCCACTTCAATATGCTTGGTCCTAGCATGAAACACAGGATTAGCAGAAAGATACGTTGCTCCAATATTATCACACCACAATACCGCCGTTTTAGACTGTGATACTCCCAACTCATCAAGCAAAGTTTGTACCCACATAACTTCAGCTGTAGCATTGGCTAATAATTTATACTCAGCCTCTGTACTGGATCTAGAAACAAGCCACCTATAGATCTTCTGTCATCTGGACATCCTGCCCAGTCAGCATCAGAAAATGCACTCACAATAGTGGATGAGGACTTACTCAACCGTAATCCAAGAGAGATAGTACCGCGCAAATATCTTAATATTCGTTTGACAGCTATCCAATGTACTGTCGTAGGTGTATGTAGGAACTGGCACACCTTGTTGACTAGCACAGAAGATCCGGACGAGCACAGAAGATCCGGACGAGCGTTGGAAATAGAAGGCAGCCCTGGCTACTGGGTTATGCCATGATGGACACTAGCGGGAGAGCGCTCACGTACGTACGGAACGGGTGTCCCGGCGCGCACGACAGGAGCCGATCCTGACGCAGATTGCGCGTCTGGCGCAGGTGATGATTGCGCGTCTGGCGCAGGTGATGATTGAGCGCCATTAGAAAAATTAGAAGAATCATCATCGGATGTATAAACGTGATCTGTAGACTGTAAAAATGACTCGGCAGCAGAGTTAGTAGTATTAGCAGGATCAACATCAATTGGTCCTTGTAATTCATGCCCCATATGATGATGCAAATTAAATGGTTGCAAGGATAAAGGAAGCAAATTAATCTCTTCACGTAATCGAGCACCGGCATTAGAATGTAACACGGCGAATGGAAAAACCGCCTCGTCAAAAATAATGTCACGGGAGATATAGATACGACCCGTAGAGATATCAAGACACTTATAGCCTTTATGAAGATTGCTATACCCAAGAAACGCACACTGTTTAGACCGGAATTCTAGTTTATGTCTATTGTAGGGTCGAAGATTTGGCCAACAAGCACACCCAAAAATGCGCAGAAGTGAGTAATCACCGGTTTTGCCAAACAAACGTTTCATGGGAGTTGTAGATTGAATAACCTTGCTAGGGAGACGATTTATCAGATAGACCGCAGTGAGAAACGCTTCGTCCCAATATTTGAGAGGCATAGATGCATATGCAAGGAGGGATAAACCCACCTCGACAATATGTCTATGTTTACGCTCAGCAGGGCCATTCTGCTGATGCGCATGAGGACATGACACAAGATGGGAGATACCTACTCTTTGAAAGAAAGAGTTGAGTTTTTGATACTCGCCTCCCCAATCAGTCTGCATAGCAAGAATTTTCTTATCAAAGAGACGCTCAACATGATGCTGGAAATCACGAAATTTTTGAAACACATCAGATTTCTTCTTCAAAAGATATATCCATGTGAACTTGCTATAGTCATCAATAAAACTCACATAGTATTTAAAACGACCAAAAGATTCTGAGGCAGGGCCCCATACATCAGAAAACACAAGTTTAAGAGGAGAAGTTGACACACTAGTAGACTTTGGATATGGAAGCTGATAACTCTTGGCCATTTGACAAGCATCACAAACTGACTCTTTATTGGACTCACTAAACAAAATATTATTATCACGAAGGACTTGATGAACTACGATAGAAGAAGGACGGCCGAGACGCCTATGCCAAAGCGACGAAGAAGACTTGGCCGCACCATGGACTTGATGACCAGTAGATAACGTAGATGACGACGGGAGAGGATAAAGCCCGTTCACACATCTACCTTGGAGCAGAACCTCCCTCGTGTCCTGATCCTTAACAAAGAAAGAATTAGGCCAATATTCAACAAAGGAATTATTATCACGGGCTAGGCGACTAGTGGAAAGAAGACTTTTTGTGGCTTGAGGAACATGTAGAATATTATTAAGATGCAAATCATGATTAGGGGTATGAATAACAGAACGACCAATATGATGTATATCCATACCTGAACCACTAGCTGTGTGAATTTGCTCGTTGCCGTTGTAGCGGTCCCTCACATGTAGCTTTTCTAGTTCTCCTGTGATATGATCAGTTGCACCAGAGTCGGTGTACCAGTTTGTATCAACTCCATAGTTCCCAATTGCTGCACCAACAGATTTTTCTGGACCGCGATAACTTTTTTGAAACCTCTTCCAACAACTAAGAGCAATGTGACCAATTTTGCCACAAACTTGACAGATAGGTTTGTCACCTCCATACTGCTGCTGTGGACGAGAGCCTTGACCACGCCCACCATTGCCACCTCCACGTGGATTGTATCCTCCACGATAGTCACTTCCATGTTGCTCATAACCACGTTGCTCATAGCCACGATACTCGTAGCCACGCTGCTGATCTGGGTAGCCTCCACGCCCACCATTGTGTCCACCTCGGTAGCCATTACGGCCACCACGAGTTGCTGCATTAACTGAAGAATCGCTGGTAGGGTTTTGATCTTCAAGCCTAGCCTCATACGATAGGAATTGAGAATAGAGATCACTTAGGCTAATATGTTTATCTGCCTTAATCAAAGCAGTAATTGCAGCAACAAATCCATTGTAGGCCTCATCAGTGAGACCAGCGAGCACATAGGAGATTACATCATCCTCCTCGAGGGGCTTGCCTGCAGCAGCCATCTCATCCGCTAGGTTTTTGATCTGATTAAAATAAACCTCCGCGGTCTTGTTCTCTTTGTAAGCCTTGTTTAGTTGCGTGCGGAGTTGCACCACACGGGCCTTTGATTGCGACGAAAACATCTCCGTCACGGCCTTCCAAACACCACCAGAACTTGTTTGCCCGACCATCTGTGTGATGATCTCCCTAGACATGTTCCGGACAAGAAACCCAAGCACGCACTGGTCAAGAGAAATCCAGCGGGCATAGTCAGGGTTTGGAACAGAAATTTCTTTCCCATCCTTGTCAGTAGCCTTCACTTCCTTATCAGGTGCCGGCATTGATCCGTCCAGGAGCCCAAACAACTGTGCACCACGAATTTTCGGCAAGATCATCGCCTGCCACACCAAGAAGTTGTCCCTGTTGAGTTTTTCCGAGAGCGAGAGGTTCGCCGAGAGGGTAGGGTTCCCGCTGGACGTTAGGGAAGATGCACCAAGAGACATGGCGGCAGCGATTGCTTCGGGATCGCTTGAGTTGAGGGACGATGGCGCTCTCGGAAGCGACGGAACGAACAGACACGCCGGCGCGTCGAACAGGGGTGGCGATGGCGATTTTTAGATGCGATCGACGGGCTCTGATACCATATTAAAAACTATGGGAGCGATACCTCTTGGGCTCGCTGGTGTGCTATATATATTAGACATACATATTACAGGAGAGGATCGGTATAGGAGTCCGACCTGTACTCTAAACAAACATCGACCTACCTATACAGTCATAGACAATTACGTGTTATACAACTTTTAACAGTGTAGGCCACTGTTTTTTTTTTGCGAAAACATAATGCATTACTCAAATAAAACAGTCATTACACTCTCGATCGCATGTGCTCATCAGACCCTCTAGACCAGAGGCAAGAATTTGCCATAAAATAACTACTTGTGTTTTGGCATCTAGGAATATAATTAATGCAAATCTGACGTGAACCCACTAAAGACTTGATCTCCTCTATAAGCGACATATAAGCTGAGCGGTCCTTCTCCTTATTGTTTATAATCTTGACAATCTCCATGCAATCAGTCTCGATGATCAGAGGTTTATAGCTCCACTGTAGAACAAGCGATACACCCTCCCGTACTGCTCTGAGCTCTGCATCTAAAGCATCGCGGCATGAGAAAAGTTGTCGACATGATGACAGAATGATGTTGCCGTTTTCATCCATGACAACAATACCTGCACCAGCATCACCCAAAGAACCGAAAGACCCATCTTTTCTTCTGTACGTGATTATCTCGACTTGTAGCTTCTCTGAAAACTGAAGCTTATCATGTGGAAGTTTTCTACTCCCATTTGAATTAAATCGTTTGGGCCACTCTCTTGAACTAAGAAAGCAAAAACCAAAACTTCGGTTAATTCTCTGCGCGGTGCCGGCGAGTGCGACCTCGAGCTGTGTACACGAGTCTTGCCCGAAATAAAGCACAATGGTCCCTGGTGGTGCAGGTCACAATTAACGCCGTCCCCGCCGGATGTCCGCTGCCATCAAGCCTCACATGTTGCTTTGTCCGGCAGGCCGCCCGTCCAGCTGCCTGCCCTCTCTCTATTTTTTGCTTGGCTCGTTGTGGAGGGAATCAGGGAAGCAACGACTACAGCAGCTTTGCTCGCCAAGATGCGACCAGCATGTTTAACAGTTAATCGCCCATCCACAACGTCCTCCCTCATGTACAGCTCTGCCCCGGTCTGTTTTTTCTCTCTCGGAATCCCAGGTCACCATAGATTCCGGCGTCCTCAGCAGCATCCCTGTGACGGCACTCACCAACTTCCGTCATTGTCCAATCTCTCTCAATTTCCCGCCGCCTCCACGCGTTCTCGCTTCGTGCGCTGACCGTGCTGCTCGGTGCCGTCGGGCCCGTGGCCCCAGCGCCTCCCGCGGCTGCCCTTTGTAGTCTGGGCGATCGGCTCCTATATAGAGCAAGAGTCTGGAGCGGAGTCCTCTTCTTGTACTGTTTAACTCTTGAGCTCTTCGCTAGAAAACAAAATTAAAACGGCTGAAAAGCGGCCTCCATCGCGGAAGGACGAACAAAAAGAGACGGATCAGGATACAAAAGATGCGGGACGTACCTAGGACGGACGAAAATCCAGGGAGACGAAAACCACCTTAAGACAAATTATTATATCGAATTTGCTAGTTCTCATGCGTCTAAGAATTTCTTAAGTCTCGGTCGCCTCTTTTACCGTTCAATTTACCTCGTGATTCATGTAAAATGGAAGTTATATATGGGTTGCAACTCGGGTGTAACTGAGAATTTAATGGGTTGCAACTGAGAATTAGCACAAATATTAGGATGACGTCAGCGACTTGGACATAACTAATTCTGAGGCGACTGATATCTAGACACTCCCATATATAATAGTAGAGATATTTTTATATATATTTAAATCTAAACAAACCCAAGTCAGTTATTTCTGGAAGAAGAACAGATCCATACTCCACTCGTATATACTCCACTCGTATGGCAAAAACAAGATTTTCTCTTTTCATTTCCAGGTTTCATGATAGAATTGTTATTTATTTTACTCTCCCTCTTTTGCTGGCCATGGTTGTCAGTCGCCACGTCACTGAAACAGAGCACGGGGTTTCAGAAGAGAGTATCTTATCCGAACTGGCAGGCTCTAACCAGGGTGCGCCACGTGAGCGGCGAGGATCCGAAACCTATCCCCGAGTGGCCGCCGCGCGCCACAAGCTCCCCCTGTGTGGCTCCCGCTCCACAAGATTTAAGAAAGGAATAATCCTTCGCCACTGCACTCGAGCAATCGCAGCATCCAGAACACAGCAAATCCGACGCGGCCATGGCTTCCCAGCTCTCCGCCATGACCTCCGTGCCGCAGTTCCACGGCCTCCGGACCTACTCCTCCCCAAGGTCCATGGCGACGCTGCCGTCGCTGAGGAAGAGGTCCCAGGGCATCCGGTGCGACTACATCGGCTCATCCACCAACCTCGTAAGTTCGCACACATGTACTACATGCGTGGCATATGAAAGCGGTTTCTGATCGAGTCATGGTTGATTGCTTGATGTGTATGTGCAGATCATGATCACGACGACGACGCTGATGCTGTTCGCCGGGCGGTTCGGGCTGGCGCCGTCGGCGAACCGGAAGGCGACGGCGGGGCTGAAGCTGGAGGCCCGCGAGTCCGGGCTACAGACCGGCGACCCGGCCGGGTTCACGCTCGCCGACACGCTCGCCTGCGGCTCCGTCGGCCACATCTTGGGCGTCGGCATCGTGCTCGGCCTCAAGAACACCGGCGTCCTCGACCAGATCATCGGCTAGAGGCGATCGATGTAACGGATCGATTAATGCTCCGGCGCCTACGGTGCTGTAATTTGATGATGTGATGTACAATGTACTATGTGTGTAATGCATGTTGTTTCAATGGAACGTAACAGCTAGAGCTTCCTCGCTTCAGGTTTAGATGAGAAGGTGCCATAAATAAATTTACCTCGAAGAAATACATTCTGTCATGAATTTTTGGTTTGATTTCATTCGAATCCAAGTTCATATTTGGGTCCTTGGTCGAAATTAAACCAAAATCACAAATTCAGTGAAATTCAATGATTTCCACTATGGAAATTTTGACAAATCCAAATCAAGTAATATGTGTCGGAGGAAGTACTAAAATTCAAAACCGTCATACGAGACTAGGTGGAGGCAAGGTGGATGGCTCAGTCAAGTTACCGTGTTCACGAATTGTTCGGCGTCAAGAGGAATTAAAAGAACCGTTTTACGGCTATGCCTATCCGAAACACAACAACCACCACTCAAATTAGCAAAATCGAGTAAGACAACATGATCTAGAGAAGAGGAGAGAGTGAAGATAAGGCGAGTAGTTGAGGGAGGCCTGTGTTGGAAGAGGCTTGTACACGCGGCCTTCGTCGAGGAAATGATTGGCCATGTGGATGACGCACTAGTGCAGAACCCCCCCCCCCCCCTCTAACACCGGTTTGGAGGGCCCTCTAACAGCGGTTGTAGAACCGTTGTTGAGGGTTCGGTGTTAGAGGGGGGCCCCCTTTAACACCGATTCTTATACGAACCGGTGTTAAAGGGTGGCGCACGTGGGGCTGCCGCAGGGCTCAGTCCCCCCTTTAACACCGGTTCGTAACACGAACCGGTGTTAAAGGTTCTCTACCGCGGTAGGAAAAAGAGATAAATCTCTGCCGCGGCAGAGTTCTGCCTCTGCCCCGTTCTGGGTGTATTTCTGCGGGAGGGGGGAGGGGGAATCGATCGGGAGCGGTATACACATACATCGTCATCGGTACATATGAGTACATGAATAATTAAGCAACTATTATTATACACAAACATCGTCATTGTGTGGTATTCTCCGTAAACGTTGAAGCATCAAGTACAAGACAAACACGTTCAATCATATATACAACGTTCATTTTGGTGGATATCTAAAGAGTTCTCCGCCAGGCGTGACGACCTCATCAAGTATGAACCCCGTCAATTCCTCTTGAATGGCTCGTATGCGGTCAAATGGTAGGAGTTGGTCCCGCATCCGTTCGATCTAAATATATATGAAGAATGGGGTCAATATATATATAAGAATAAAACTCAACACAATTGATGGTAATAAAATAATGTTGTGGACTTTGTTTACTTACTCTAAGTTGTTCTAGTGCGGCTTGGCCCGTCGCATATATCGTGTTGCGAATGAACTCGCAAACATAGTATCCACATAAGTTATTGCCGGGTCCCTGATGCGCGCACTTTACGAGAATAGAGAGTTCAATCAAAATAATAATCAATAAAGCATGATATAATGGAATTGGAAGCAGAATCAAAAAGATACGCAGACCTAGCTAGTTAGTATTACTTACATTTTGGTCTACAAATTTTAGTTCTTCTGACCATTCACCCACGGCCCTGCCCGTGAACCTTTTCCAAACCCTGTCCGGCAAAGAAAATGGATAAAGGAGTAATTAATTACTTGTTGTCATGAAAGTTGCCGATCTAGTGCGATAATATGATTGAAATTACCTCTGGAGCATCTCTCTAAAGTATGCCCATAGCTCTTTTTCTTTTCGTAACGAGTCCATGACAAGGACTTTTCCTGAGTCGGGTTGAATGACTAGCAGAATAAAGTGGAACCTACGCACGCATAACTCATCATCAGTTACACTTAACATCGAGTAAGCCGAAACAGAATGTGTACAAGAGAGGGTAACAGTACTCACGAGAAGTGGTAAGGCAATAGTATTTCCCTTTTGGTTTGTTGTCTTAGTAAAGACCTTAGCAAGTAATCTTCTGTTTGCCCGGGTTTGGTTCTTACCACTTCTTCATGAACTCTATTTGGGTCAACGAACCCAATGTCAAAAGGGCCTCCTTTCATGCATTCCATAACCTTTTTCCTGCATAATAGTATATGGGAAATAGCCTGCTAAACACGGGCATAGCTGCGCACAGCCTATCCACCGTTGATTCTATCCTCTTTTGATATAGGGAGCACATGTATCCAGACCCAGGATTTGTCTAAGAACTAACGCCGTTAGTGTTCATTTGGCATGCATGCATGAAGCTCTAGCAAAACAAACCTTATCTAATTTCGTTTGCATGAGCCAAACCCTAACGAGCAACATGCGGTAAACACTAAACCAAATATACTACACGGTAAAACGTAATATACTACATGCATGAAGCCCTAACAAAACAAAGATTATCTAATTTCGTTTTGGTTAGGCAAACCCTAATATACAACATGAGGTAAACCCTAACCCTAATATACTACATGCATGAAGCCCTAGCAAAACAAAGCTTGTCTAATTTCGTTTGCATGAGGCAAACCCTAACGAGCAACATGCAAACACAAAATCTTCATGGGCCAGCGTATGTCTGCTGTGGGCCTTTCTTGGGATGGACCAGGTATGCTGAAGTCATGTACCCGTAGGGTATAACCATGTCAGTAGCCCCCGAGTGATCAGTCGAATCGTAGATTTGGCTGAGGACTCTTCAATCCTTCGGGTGCAACTAGGTGTTAAAAATATATGTGTGTAGGGATTGTTGATACATGTGCCTGACTCACCTGACGGATCAGGGCCAGTTAACTGTCTTAGGACGAAACAACATGATCTTCGTCAGGTTCGAGTCCCTTAACTTAAACCCGAAACATATGCTAGCGTAATTCGACTCAGGCCACGGAGGACTTACAGGAGTGGAATTCTAGTGTTTTTAATTGATATACCCAACGCGTCCGTCAGGATTTTTCATCACGCCTGTTGGAATGGATTCATACTAGCAGAGCGCAGTCGTGTACGTTGCCAGGCCATCAGATGATATTTGCAGGTCTTATCTTTGCGTCGCAGACGCAGCATCCGAACATTTGTCACCACGGAGGTGCTTCGGGTGGCCAAGGAGATTGTCGCTCACTCAGCATTTTGTTGGGGCAGAGATGCCAAAAAGTTTTTGCGTGTTGATCCGAAAGATCACAGTCGAAGAGTTCATAGGGTGCGCGACCAGCGCTCCCTATGGGAGTAGCCCCCGAGTGTCTGTTCGAGTCGTAGACTCGATCAGAGACTTTAGTTCAAGCATTTATTCGGTTGTTAGGTCCGTAGGACTCAAAAAAATTCGGATGATTAAATCCATCCTCCCTATGGGAGTAGCCCCCGAGTCCGTAGTGGAGTCGCAGACTCGACGTAGGACTCGAAGAAATACTTTGTCGTTATTCATCTTCCGGGTGCGCGGTCAGCGCTCCTGATAGGAGTAGCCCCCGAGTATTTAGTCGAATCGAAGATTCGAGTGAGTACTCTTAGCTCTTAGCTGTGGAGCCAAAGAATCGTAATTGCTGCTAGTATAGCTTTTGATGACATCAGTGCTGACGATCGATGACCTCAAGCGTCTGCTACGCCAGAGATGACTTGACTGGACGAACATGGGTCCCACTTGCTGACTTTGAATTGACCGGTCACGCGGGGCGTGGAGATAATTACGGTGTCTCCTCGATTTCCGCGCGTAGTGGACGGCGTGGTAACGACGGTTCGTTGTGGTGTTGACACGTGTACGGCCAGATCTGTCGTTGGTGTTAGGTCTTCTAGATGAACGGCTGCCATGCGTCGTCTTCGCTGTTATAATCATTGAGGGGAACCGTGGTTTGTTTTCACCGCACCAGTTCTTGTGTTTCACTGCCTCCTTGCGCTCGAGCGATTCTTGCTTCGCGCTGGGATTTCCTTCCACATTTCCGTCGTCCTTTGTACGTTTTCACCGCCGGCGCCGCCGTAGCGTGATGGGGAAACCGAAGAAGTCTTCATCTGCAGTTGGGACCAGCGCTGCCGGAAGAAAGAAGGGCACCGCCGCTTCTCGCGTCACCGATGGTGGCTGGCGGCGATCAGAGACGCGGGAGAGCGATCTCCGCAAGCTGCGTGAGCGGGGCTTGATCCCGGAGGACAGGGAGGCCGTAAAACTCCCCGGCAATGAGGTAATCCCCCGTCCCCCATCTGGGTATCGGGTTATGTTTCTCGCCTTCGTTTTGCGTGGGTTTTCGTATCTAGTCCATGACTTCCTTCGTGGACTGCTCTTCTTCTATGGGATTCAGCTGCATCATCTGTCTCCCAATTCTCTTCTCCACATTGCTTGTTTTATCACTTTTTGCGAGTGCTGGCTTGGCATTGAGCCGCACTTTGGCCTCTTCCGGAAGCTCTATTCCGTGAAGAGGCAATCTGGTTCGGATGGTGTGTATCCCATTGGGGGTTTCATCATCTCTCTTAGTCCCAATCTGCTCTTCTTTTCCTTTTCCATGTCCGAATCTGTCCAGTACTGGCGGAGGCGATGGTTTTGTATCCGCGACTCCGTAGTGCCCAGGCAAGATTTTGGTCTTGTTCCCTTTGACCCCTTCCAAATGATTGAGAAGAAAAGGTCTTGGAAAAAACAAATCTTAGACGGTGAGGTGGCGGAGATAGAGGCCCTATACCGTCGGGTGGAGGATCTCCAACTGATTCCTGAGAAGGAGGTGAACGGTGTGGACATCATCCGGACGTTTCTTGAGCGTCGGGTGCAGCCTCTCCAAGCGAGGGCGCACCCGATGTTTCTTTATTCTGGGCGCCGTGATCCGACGAGGGTTTCGAGTGAGAAAATCTCCGAGGGGGATCTTGACAAGGCTCTTCGCGCGCTGTTGAAGTTCAAGGCCGAAGAAGAAATCCCGGGGAAGTCGCTGACTCCTCCCTTTTCTTCGACGTTGGTCATACCGAAGGTGTAGATTTGCGCACGTAGTGCTCCTTTTTTTTGTCGGCTGTGTATTTGTTTCCTTTGTTTGCTAACAAAGTTCCTTCTGATTTTGTAGAGCTTCAAGGTGCCGGGAATGGTACCACCATTGCCCGAAAGGTATCCGAATGCCCCGGATAATGAAGTGGTTGATTCCGTGTCCGAGCTACCGTCAGCGCGATCTCCAGCGGAGGATGCCGACGAGTCGAGTGAGGACCATACGTGCAAGCGATCACGGAGCTCCAGCGAGTCTTCGGATGCCTCGACTCCTCCGACTCCCAGAGACCCTCTGGGCCTTGAGCGTCATGATGATGGTCATGGAGGCTCTTCCTCTCCTATTCCTGCCATTCCTGTGCGGGCTGTAGCGCCGCACCCGCCAGCAAAGCGGAAGAAGGAAGAAAAGAAGGAGGACAAGAAGGAAGAGAAGAAAGAGGAGAAGAGGGCCCGGAGGGCTTCTCCTATCTTCGACCTGAGAGCATTGGGCTCGTAAGTTTTCTTGTTATACTGTTGTCCTTGTTCCTTCGTGATTTTTGCACTTGTGCTGATTGGTTTGTATGCAGTCAATCCTCCCATGATTCATCCAGTGATGGTTAACGAGAGATGATGGGGGAGTCGAAAATTGCGTCTCCTCCACCTCAAACGGTGGCGACTTCGGTGACGCGGCTCCGGATCCTCCGTTGCAGGAGGTGCAGGTGGTTGCGCCTCAGAATTTCGCAGACGGTCCTTCGGGGTCGTCATCAGAGCATGTAAGTTTTTCCTGCCTCATGGGGGGAGCCCCCGAGTGTCTTCGTGTGCGAATCTTGTTTTTACTCCTTTGTGTTGGGCGTAGCCCCCAAGCCCTTTTCTTACTGACATTGCTTTTTCTGCAGCCTTTTGTGCAAGAGGCCAAGCGGCTTGTGCAAGAGCGACTGGTGTTGGAGGCGAACCTTCGGCAGCTTCAAGGTATCTATCTGACTTTTCTCTTATGTATCCTGATTTAGTTCTTTGACATTTGTTTGTTTTGAATGCAGAGGAGCATAACAAGTCTCTCCGTGAGGTTGACGCTCTCAAGAAGAGCCCTTTTCGGAGCAGAAGGCCGGAGCCGCCGTTGGTGCGAAAGAACGCCTTGAGCTAGAGCTGTCTAAGGCAGCCGAAGCGAAAGAGCGTCTGCAGGAGGAAGCCGCAGATCGTGAGGAGCAGCTGGCCACGGTTGCGGCTGTTCGCGAAAAGGAGGTGGCGGCGAAGCTCATGGCTGCTGCCAAGGCTATTTCGGGTGAGTACTAGTTTTGTACTTTTTTCTTTTCCTTCGGGTCTTCTTTTATGCGGCTTTTCTTCATGTCTTTCTTCTTTTTGTCTCAGATGCCACAGGCATCGAGTTCGACCGCGGTGCTCTGGAGCACGGGAGTGCTCTAGATGATGCCACTGCGGCGGTCGAAGACCGCTGCAGCACCGTCGTCAACTCCCTTGCCAAGGCGAAAGAGGTCCTTGGTCGCTTCTACAAGGAGCTTGTCCCGAAGGGCGCAGCCCTTGACGATGTGGATGCTCTGGCGGAGGCTCTGTCAGCTGAAGCGCCTGCGGCGTATAAACGCAAGCAGAAAGGCATCGGCGCATCCGTTGGGCTGGCGATGGCCATGGCGGCTGGAGCGGAGCTGGATCTGCCCCAGATCACTTCTCGGATGCCGACGGCTGCGGATGGATCCGAGGTAGCCTTTGCTGCCTATTCTGCTCGCTGCAGGCGATATGGGCCCAAGCTCATTGATTTGCTGTCTGAGTATGCACTGCGGCAGCAGGGTGGAGCCAAAGCTAGGCAGTCTGGCTCCGGAGCGACTCAGGCTCCTGCATCTTAGACGTAGTAAATGTAGGCTAGTTGGTAGTTTGTTTTTGTTGTAAATATCTTGAAGAGCACCATCCTTGTGCCACGTAGTGGCTTTATATATTCAATGAATTTCTCTGAGTTGTGCTCCGTCCTTGGCTGAATGTTTGTGTTCCTTTCTTTTGCTGCCGCTCTAGGTTCCTTCGGGTGCTGACCCTGTTGACGCCCCATTCGCAACGCCGTTGCGCCCATCCTTGGATGATTCCTCGCAGCTTACTTTCCTTCGGGATCGTGTGCGCAGTCTGGAGAGGGAGTTGCTCGGGCTACGCGGTCATGCCGACGTTTGGAAGTCCAAGGCTGATCGTGGCGTAGCCAGAGAGGAGTACTTGATGGCGGAGTTGGTCCGTCTGTCCGAGCAGCTACAATGTAAGTTGTTCTTTGGTCGAGCTGTAGCTCTGGTCTTTGGGTGAGCCTGCTGGCCTTATTCTTATTTTGTCCGATTGCTGCAGGTGCAAATCTTGCTCCGAGGGAAGAAAAAGAGCGCGTCGCTGTTTGGGTCAATTGCTTGACTCAACAGGACATGGAGGCCGGCGGTTTCTTCTGGATGGATCATGATCGCGCCATAGCCCTGGCGACGGTGCAGGATCGTGTTCATCAAGTTTCGCGGGTGCTCCGCCAGGTGCAGACATCGCTTTCCTCGGTGTTGCACGTCATGTTCCCTTTGGATGCCGTGCCGACAAGCCTTGCGGGTCTTCTGTCGAAATTTCGGAACGTAAGCAATGTCAAGGAGTTGGTGCGGCAGCAGCTTGTCGCAGGAGTGAAAGTTGCGTTGTCTCTTGTGAGGCTGCACCGGCCTGATGTGGATTTGGCTGCCGTGGCTGCTGGGCCACCTCTTCGCCCTGATGGTAGCGAGTGGGACATGCGTCCGCATTACGCGGCTGTGAGGCAGTATGCCGAACAGATTGTAGATTTGTTTGAGCAGCGTGCCCAGGTTATTCTTCAACATAGGTAGTACCTGTAAAAAGAGAGAGATGTAAAATCTGTATATTTCGGCTGGGCGTGTTGTGCCCTTTGTTGTAAAGGTTTGTTTGTATGTGAGCACGCAGTGCTTCAATTGGATACGTGTCCTTTTCGTTTGCCTGACGTTGTCAGCTACTCAGGTGTACACGTTTGGCCCTCAGTTGATGAAATCGTGAGGTGGGGGGAGCCCCCGAGTGCGTTTGTAGCATATAGTATAGTTGCAGATAATAGTGAAACGAAGTTTTGGGGCGAGACACTTAGCTTTATTTATATCGTTATGGAGGAGATACATTGTTCGGATGAGTAGCCTTGGCTGGAAGCCTTATTGAAAGTAAAAGAAAGGGGTAGGTTGCTACGGATAGAACCGTCGCAGGTGCGAGATATTCCATGGGTTGGAGTATGCGACTCCAGACTCCACGTGCTTGAGGCGATAGGCGCCACCTGGGATGACTTCGGTGATGACGTAGGGTCCTTTCCATGGCGACTCGAATTTATTCGGTCGCTTTTGCTTGAGTCGCAAGACGAGGTCTCCTTCGACGAAGGACCTTGGGCGCAGCCGGCGGCTGTGGTAGTTGCGGAGACTCTGCTGGTACACCGCTGATCGAGCTGCTGCTATATCCCGTGCTTCGTCGAGTGTATCGACAGCGTCTTCGAGTGCAGCCGTGGATTCAGCTTCACTGTAGGCGACGACCCGTGGGGCCTGGTGGCGTACTTCGGCTGGTAGCACGGCTTAGGCTCTGTGTACCATGAAGAACGGTGTGTAGCCGGTGGAGCTGTTTGGCGTAGTTCGTAAGCTCCACAGGACGGAGGGTAGCTCCTTCGTCCAATTTCCAGCTTTGTGTTCGAGTGAGCTCATGAGGCGCTTCTTTATGCCGGCTCCGATTAGGCCGTTGGCCTTTTCCACTTGTCCGTTCGTTTGCGGGTATGCCACTGAGGCATATGTGATGTTGATCCCAAGGCCTTCGCAGAAGTCCTGGAATTCTTTGGAGATGAAGTTCGATCCGTTGTCGGTGATGATGCTGTGTGGTATGCCGAACCTGTAGACAATGGACTCGAAGAACTTGACGGCAGTTTTGCCTTTCTGGTTGGTGACCGGCATGGCCTCGATCCACTTGGTGAATTTGTCGACCGCAACCAGGAGGAAGACGTGTCCTCCTTTCGAGGATTTTGGCAGTTCGCCGATCATGTCGAGGCCCCATTGAGTGAAAGGCCAAGCTATAGGTATGGGCCTGAGCTCGGACCCAGGTGCGTGCGGTTTGTCGGCGAACCGTTGACATCCGTTGCATCCTCGGACGATGTCCTTTGCGTCGCTCATGGCCGTCAGCCAGTAGAATCCTGCTCGTAGAGCTTTAGCGACAAGGGAGCGGCTGCCTGCGTGCCGTAGATGCCTTCGTGGATGTCTTGGAGTATGGCCTTGCCGTCGTCGATGGTGACGCACCGTTGAAGTATACCCGTGATGCTGCGTTTGTACAGCTCGCCGTTGATGACGGTGAAGGCTTTTGACCGGCGAGATATGCACCGGGCGTCTGTTGGGCTGTCAGGCAATTCTCCAGTTATCAAGAACTGGAGGTATGGTCGTGTCCAAGCTTCTTCGACTGCCATGACCTGCATCATGTTGACCATAGCGACCTCTGTGTCCAGTTTCTCGGGTCCTTCATGTCCTTCGGGTAGCGTAGCCCCCGAGTGCTCTAATTCTTCGGGTGATCCCTTGGAGAATTTACGCTTGATGGATGGTACGCAGATTTGTTTGAGGAACACACCTGGTGGCACCTTTGCGCAGGTGGAGCCGATGTTGGCGAGTCTATCGGCTTCCTCGTTGCTCTCTCTTCCAACGTGCCGAAGTTCGCAGACGTCGAATTCTCCTTCGAGTGCGTTGTAGAGCGCGCGGTACGCGATCATGTTTTCGGCGTGTGCGTCACACTCATTCATCGTCTGCTGGACGACGAGGTTGGAGTCACCGTAGATGACCAGGTGCGTTGCGCCGCATATCTTTGCCATCCTCATTCCATGGATGAGGGCTTCGTATTCGGCTTCGTTGTTGGAGGCCCTGAATTTCATCCGAAGGACATACTTCATCTTGTCACCTTGCGGGGAGGTCAGTATGACCCCTGCCCCTGCTCCGGCTTCGCGCTTGGAGCCGTCGAAATGCATTGTCCAGGACTGCGACATGTCTGGGGTGTCTGGCAGCTACAGCTCCATCCAGTGCACCAGGAAGTCCGGAAGGACTTGAGATTTGATTGCGTGTCGCTTCTCGTAGACGATGTCCAAGGGTGATAGTTCGATGCCCCACAGGGCCACCCGTCCTGTGGCCTCTGGATTATTCAGGATGCTGTTCAGGGGTGCTTCGTTGATGACCATCACCTGGTGCTCCTGGAAGTAATGGCTCAACCGTCGAGCCGTCATGAACACGCCGTAGGCTAGCTTCTGGTAGTGAGGGTACCTCTGCTTTGTTGGTGTCAGTACCTCGCTGAGGTAGTAAATTGGGCGCTGGACCCCGTGGGTCTTGCCTTCTTCGGGTCGTTCGACCACGAGTACGGTGCTGACCACCTGATGTGTGGCTGCTATGTACAGCAGCAAGGGCTCGCGCTCCTTTGGCGTGACCAAAACGGGCGAGGTGGAGAGGAGCCGCTTGAGGCTTTCGAATGCGTCGTTGGCTTCTGGTGTCCACTCGAACTTGTCTGCTTTACGCAACAGCTGGTAGAATGGTAGGGCCTTCTCGCCCATACGGCTGATGAACCTGCTTAGCGCCGCTACTCGTCCTGCGAGCTGCTGGACGCCCTTGAGGTTTTTCGTCTTCTCCATCGTCATGATGGCTTTGATTTTCTTCGGGTTCGCCTCGATCCCTCGTTGAGAGATGAAGTACCCAAGATGCTGACCTGATGGGACGCCGAAGGCGCACTTTTCGGGATTGAGCTTGATCCTGTAGCGATCGAGGTTGTCGAACGTCTTGCGGAGATCATCGATAAGTGTCCTTGCCTCTATGGTTTTTATTACTATGTCGTCGACATAAACTTGGACATTGCGACCAATCTGGTCCTTGAGGCAGGCCTGCTTGCATCGCTGGTACGTGGCACCCGCGTTCTTTAGCCCGAAGGGCATTGTGTTGTAACAGAATACTCTGAACGGTGTGATAAATGCCGTTTTCTCCTGATCTTCGACCTTGAGCCGAATCTGGTTATAGCCTGAGTAGGCGTCTAAGAAGGAGAGTTTCTCACAACCTGCAGTCGAATCGATAATCTGGTCGATCCGTGGGAGAGGGAAGTGGTCCTTTGGGCAATGCTTATTTAGTGACGTGAAGTCCACACACATCCGCAGGATGTCCGTGTCCTTCTTTGGGACCATCACCGTGTTTGCAAGCCACTCGCTTTCTTTGATTTCCCTGATGAAGTCTGCAGCTAGCAGTCTATTGATTTCCTTGCCGATAGCTTCAGCTCGTGGCTCCGACAGTCTTCGGATGGACTGCTTGACTGGCTTGGTGTCTGGAAAGACATTGAGTGCGTGCTCGGCGAATTCCCTGGGAACTCCTGGCATGTCCGCAGGACACCAGGCGAAGATTTCCCAGCGCTCACGGAGGAATTCGACGAGCGCGCCTTCCTATGCGGTGCTGAGGTCATTGGCTATCAAGGCCGTCTTGGAGGCATCCGTCGGATGGACCTGCACTTTCTTGGTGTTGACGGTGGAGTCGAAGGACATGTCAGGCGCGTTCTGCCTTGTGACTGGGGGTAGCCCATTGTCCGTCACCTCGCGGAGCCTTACAAGCTCGTCTTGCATGCCGAAAGACTGGGAGATTTTATTGAAATCCCTGTCGCATTGGTCCGATCGGGTGAAGCTCCCATGGACTGTGATGACGTCCCTTGGTCCTGGCATCTTGAGTAGTAGGTATGCGTAGTGTGGGACGTCCAGGAACCTTGCGAATGCTACACGCCCCAGGATGGCGTGGTATTGTGATGGCCAGTCCACCACTTCGAATTCGAGTCGCTCCTGCCGAAAGTTGTCCGGCTTCCCGAAGATGACATCGAGTCCTATTTTGCCCAGGGGAATATGCCCTTTCCTGGTACAATGTCGTGGAACGTTGTGTCTGATTGTTCCAGGCTACATTGCGGGATCCGCATAGCTGCCAGGGTGCTTGCGAACATTAGGTTGATGCCGCTGCCACCGTCCATGAAGACGCGACTCATCTCGAAGCCTCCGATCTGCGCCTCCAGCACCAGGGCAGCATGACCTGGGCGAGGGATCTGGCAAGGGTGATCCGCGCGAGTGAACGTGATGCAGGACTCCGATCCGCTGAGGTACTCAGGGATTGCAGGTGGAGTTGCCACGGCCAAGTTGATTTGTCGGGTGATTTTCTTCTGCACCCTGTTTGTGGGGCGTCCCTTCTGGATCATATTTAGTGCTCCCTTTGGTGGGGGGTATACGACCCCGACGTTGTTTTGCGCTGGTGCGACTGGTTGGTTTGGGCCTCCAATAGGTGGTGGAGGAGGAGCTCCGTGTGCTATTTCTCCTTGCGCGGGTGCCTTTCCGAACGCAGGGATTGGGGCTTGTTGCCTCATCTGCGCCATGCTTTCGCTGAGTTTCTGGAACTCGCGGCAGTCCTTGAGCATGTGGCTGGCTTTCTTTTTGCCATCTTGCTTGTCGATGTAGAAGTGGATGGTGCATGGACCCGAAAGTTTTTCGAATGCTGAGGGTCCGTTGTCGCGATCGCGGCGTTGCCACGATTGTGATGATCGTCCGCTGTCTCGGAGATTTCCTCCGCGGTAACCTCCGCTGTTGCGGCTGTTGTCGTTGCGGCGGTCGGCGTAGCCAGCCGCGACCATGTCGGGTCCGTCGCGGTCTTCGTAGACACGCGATCTCCTCTTGCTGCGGCGTTCTCGCCTTCGGCCGTATTCGTCCTCTTCATCTGATTGCGCTCGCTGGATGCAATCTTCGCCGTCTGCCCAACTGTTGGCAATTTCCATGAGGTGGTCGAGTGTCTTGGGCTTGACACGCCCAAGTTCTTCCTTGAAATTTTGGCGCTTGACGCCGTCTCTGAAGGCGTCGATGGCCCTCTCCTCGAAGATATGCGCTGCGGAGTTCTTGGTGGTAGACCAGTGTAATATGTACGAGCGAATAGATTCCCCCGTTCTCTGAGTGCAGGCTCGCAACTCTTCGATTGAGGCGGGCCTCTTGCTGGTGCCCTTGAAATTTCGGATGAAGTTGTAAGCTAGCTCCTCCCAACTTCGGATGGATCCTGATGATAGGCTGCTGAGCCACACCTGCGCCGCGCCTGTCAGCTGCAGCCGGAGGCATTGCATGGCGGTTTCTTTGTTACCGTCGTACAGCTTGACGGATGACAGATGATCGCTGAGCCAAGATTTTGGATCTTGTGTGCCGTTGAACTTCGGAGTATCCGAAGGAAGCTTGAAATTGCGTGGCATCTTTGTTCGCCGAACAGATCTGCTGAAGCATCGAGCTCCACAGAGTTCTCCTTCATCTTCATCCATCTCGGACTCGGACGAGCATGCGCGTTTGGCTCGCGCTTTGTCGATTTTGCGCTGTGTAAGCGCGTCTCTGGCGTCGTATTCACGTTTATGGCGATGCGAGCTCTTCTTCCTTCGAGGAAGGTCGTGTTCCTCTTCCTCTTCGGATGAAGGGGTGGGGCTACGGTCACGCCTGACCGGAGATTTCTTCTTCGGCTCCGCAGGAGCGTCTTCGTGGAGCGCAGCTCCGACGAGTCCGAGTCCAGTGAGTGTGGACTTATGCATGGCTCTTTTCGGGTCCCCCTCCGGAGGTTGGTGGGCCGCGAGATACGCGGTGGCTGCCAGGATCGCAGCTTGTGGTGTCTTCGGGATGATGTTGTCGTCGGCATCCATATCCATGAACGACGTGTGGAGAGTTCGGGTCACATCACGACGTTCCTTGGGATCCATGTTCTCCACCCACGAGCGATGCTTGTTTCCCTGATTTCCATTCGTGCTAGAGCCGGGTGCCATGGCGGAGAGCGCAGCTCGTCGCGCGCTGGACTCGTAGGCTGCTTGCTTGCGTTTATCAAGCGTCTCCTGCATCTTGACTTGCTTCTTGTGCTCCTCGATGAGGAGGTAGTGGTACGCCATCAGTAGGTCGCGTGGTGAATCCACAGGCAGGACTATGTCGACTGCGATGGCACGACGTGTTTGTACCCATCCTTCTTTGCTAAGTTGGATGACGTGGCCATTGTTCTCCCCTTCGGGTGGGGGGATTGGCTTCTTCTATTCCCGCCGTTTCCGTCCTGCGGGTTGGGGTTCGTGTTGGGCGGCGGGTTGGGCGTTTGTTGATCCTGGATGACCGCGGCGCATAGGTAGCGCTCGTAGATCGGTTCGCTGCTTCCGCAGCTTTTGGGTCCGGAACCGTAGGTCCCTTCATCCGAAGGTGGATCGCACAGATCGGAGTTGCAGCAGCTGCTGCTGTAGAACTCATATGTCGATGGTGACGTGCGTAGCACGGGGTGTGGAGCCCACGAGGCGGGCCTGATTGATGGCACGGGCACCCGCTCAGGAAGGCGGAGGGTGCCAGTTTGTCCCACCTGGAAGCAGAAGCTCCCGAACAAAATCTCGAGTCCGTCGCCTACGGGCTCGAAATCTTTCATGGTGGCCGGCGAGTGGGCGGTGAAGTCGAAGGTCCCGAAGAGGAGGTGATTCTCCGTCGCCACGGAGTTGTAGATCGATCGGGTTGGGACCGTCACGATCGCACAATCAGCAGCCCCGATTCCCACAGACGGCGCCAATTGACGAGGTTTAATCTCATCAATGCCCATTGTTATGGACTTGGGTTTTGGAGAAGATGGGGATGCTGGAGATCGTGGCACGGTTAACAGACAAGCAACCAGGGGACACGAGATTTACCCAGGTTCAGGCCCCCGAAGGGAAAACCCTACTCCTGCTTGTCTGCTCTTGATTACGGCGGAACCGAAGGTTACAGGGTGCACAGATTCGATCTGGCGTGGAGGTGCGTGCGAAAGTATGAGTCGAGAGATCTAGGACGTGCCCTCCTGGCCTTTATATAGACTTAGGCAGGTCCCGGGCATAGTCCTAGTTGGTTACAAGTTCTAGGGTTTTACCCCTTTAAATTTCCTATCTAGGCTAGTCTTGCTCTCCAAGGATCCGAAGGCGTCATGGGCCTTGGCCACCCGAAAATCTTCATGGGCCAGCGTATGTCTGTTGTGGGCCTTCCTTGGGCTGGACCAGGTATGCTGAAGTCATGTACCCGTAGGGTATAACCATGTCACCGGAGATGGCTGTCGCGCAGGAGATAGCTGAAGCGGCTCAGACTGCTGACGCTGTGGAGACGGCGGGGGTGCCAGTGGCCTCCAATTTGGAAGCACGATGTGTTCCTTCTTCCAAAGAATGGTTGTTTTCACTGCAAATTTGAGTTGAGTTTCTCCTTCACCTGTAGCATGGTCAAGCTGTGCTTCCTCATATTCCTTCACAACCTCATCCACCCCGACAATAACATAGCCATCTGGAATCAGTCGGCAGTGGTAAGTTCCACCAGCTACAGGAGGTAAGGCATAGCCGACAGCCACCTTAATGGATAAGCCCATTAATCTCACATGCAGCTCAACGTGTTCGCACGGATCTCATCCACGAGGTATCGAGGACCCGCCATTTCAAGCGTGGGCTGCACGTTCTCCGTGGAAGCCACGCTGCTTTTCCGCGCAGAGTCTGGGCCGCCGGCAGCTTCCAATGCAGGCTCTTCGTGCCGCTGAGATGGGCCGGTAGCTTGATGGCTCTGTTGTGCATTCACTTGCGCCTGCAGCGCCACAAGTGCATGTTCTATCTGTGTCATCCGCTCTGTACGCTCTTTTTCTTTTCTGTCGCGCCATCTGTAAGAGTCGCTCCACTCGACAAACCCATCCTTCCACGTCATACCCCTTGTGCCTCGTGCATGTCCAGGGTGTTCTTTTTTACCGATGGCGCGTGTGAGCTGGTCATTCTCTCTGTCGGGATGGAAGGTCCTGGCGGCTATTTCCTCGTATGCCGTGATGAGTTCAGTGACGGGTTTGGCAAGGAGGGTTGGGAAGATACACAATCCTGTTTCTGGGTCCAACCTTGCCCCGATTCCGTAGAACCAAGTCTTTGCACGTAGGTCCCACCCATCTGTCTGGGGTGTGATCCCTCTAGCGCGCAGGGCCTTCTCAGCTTCCTCCCACTTAGGCCTCTGAGATATGTAGCCACCTGACCCCGTACTCTGGTGATATTCCTTCTTCTGGGCATTTAGCGTATTGGTTTCTGACCTCTTTTTAGCTATACCACCTTTTTTATATGTCACAAATTCGGGCCAGTGAGGTCTTATCTTCGCATAATATGCGTCTTCGAAATTTGGAGTCTCGCGAGCTTTGACAAATTTGTTCAATTTTGTCTTTCAGTTGCGGAAAGCGTCAGCCATCTTCTTTAGAGTCCACTCTTTGACCTTTTCCTTTATAACCGGGTTGTTTTCATCCTCCTCTGGCAGAAGGGTGAAATTTACCAACAACGAATTCCAAAGCGTTTCTTTGGATCTTTCATCGACAAAGGTACCATCACCCTTCTTTGGCTTATTCCAATATTCAATTATGATTGGGATTTGGTCCCTAACAAGAACTCCAACCTGAAGTACAAATTTGTCTGCGGCCTTGTTGGGCTCCATCGGCCTGCCATCAACACGGACTGCTTCGATCGTGAACTTTGCACGATCTTTCAACCGATGGCTCGCGCCTCGCTTGCTCTTTTTCGTAGAAGAAGATGGTTGCTGGTTGGTCGATCCAGAGGGCTAAAAGAAGAAAGAAGCGTTAATTAATACATGTAGAAGAAGATTGTTGGTGGAAGTCAGCAGAGGCTTAATCAATGCATATACCTCGCCGGACTTTGTAATCACTAAATTGCGTTCACCGGAGTCTTCATCTTTTCCATGACTACTTGAGCTGTCATCATGTCCCTCCAAGTTCAGATATTGTGAGGTGTCCTCATCAATAATGTTCTCCATTATTTCTTCTTCTTCAAGGTTTCTACTAAGTGGATCCATAGTTTCTAAAACAATAATATTATCTAGAGTAAGAGAGTAAACATTCAAGTGGACTTGGATTCATACACAAATATACATATTATTCATACAAAAAATACACAAATAAATACACAAATTAAATTAAAACCCTAAGGATGCTTGATCATTTTAAACGAGTTCCGAGGGGTCCAAACCCTAATTCGGAGAAATCCCGGATGCATATGAGAGGGGCTAGCTACAGTGGCTGACCGGAGGCTGGCGGCGTTGGAGAGCGACCTAGGGCACGCGAGGTAGCGTGATGCGGCCTACCTAAAATGGACGTTGTTCGAAAGAGGAGGCCGAGGCAAGCATTATAGTGGCGGCGCCGTCTCAGTATGGTCACCGGAGCGACGGCAGCGACGGCAAACAACTTGGCAGAACAGATACAATGTGGAGGGGATATCCCTTTTATAAAGCAGATCAAAATAAGCAAGAAAAACCGTGGAGAACCTAAACTTGCCACCGAAGTCAATGAGCCAAGATCAGGATGAGTCAGAGCTCCACAACGACGCCCCCAAGAGGGTAACGAACAACGAGACCTATGGTAAAGTTTTTTCACCCGGAGCCCTGTGACGAAGAAGGTAGCAGCATCGGCGACCCCAGAGACCTATGGTAAAGGGTTTTCTCCGTCTTTCTGCCCCGCCCGTTGTCCCCAAGATAGGCCCCAGACCGAGGGGATAAGCCACGACGCTCGCCAAAGAGCTGCCCGCGCAGTCCACCTTCTAAGGCTGCCACCGACATCCGCGAACTCTAGCCACCACTCCGACGACCAACGACACATCGCATCGCCGAAGAGAGGGACGTCGTGCCGTTATTGCCAACGGACACACCTGCAACCCGAGAAGGACCATGCATACACCCCGACATCGCTGGCATATCGCGCGAGCTCGCACCCCATATGGCCACCACCGGAGCTCGCACCCCACCTAGGTCGCCCCCCACCAGAGCTCGCACCCCACCTAGGCCGCCCCCGCACCCCACTGCTCTGGCGTCGCCCGCTGCCCAGACACCAAGGACCGCGTGCGTCGCCGCCACTCAAAACTGCCGGCCGGCGCCACTGCGAGCTCCACCGCCGCTGCGAGCTCCACCGCCACCGCGAGCTCATCGGGACAGCAACGCAAAAGGGAGGAAACAGAGGGGACCAGGAGGTCCGCTAGCTCACCACGAGCACGACGGTGGGCTTCTTGTAGGCGTCGGCGTCGTCAGCGGCTTCGGTGGCGCGCGCGCGGTGGCGGTGTTGGCACGCGCGAGGGAGACGGCGGCTCCGATCGAGTTGGCGGTGGCGGCCTACGCGAGGGCGGCGACGGCGAGGGCGAGGGCTGGACGGCGCCGGCGGCTCTGCTAGCTCTCTGTTTTTCTCTGCGCGGCGGGTTCGATCTGGCTCTAGGGGGAAGAAGGAAGGGGAAGGCGCGCATTTAATACCCCCCCTTTAACACCGGTTCGGGGCTGGAACCGGTGTTAAAGGGGGGGAATTCGTTTCGCGCACGCACCCCCCCTTTAACACCGGTTCCAGCCACGAACCGGTGTTAAAGGGGGGGGTGCGCGCGTGAAACGAAATAAATGCGCCCCCTCCCCCTTTAACACCGGTTCGTTGCTGGAACGGGTGTTAAAGGGGGGCATTTATTTCATGCATTAAAGGGGCATTTTTAATTCAAAAAATAGGATATGAATTTAGAAAATTCATATCTTTTCATTTCAACTCAGAAAAATATGAATAATATATCATAATTTTTAGAAAAATAATATCTATCCATTCATGTAAAAACATTTTATATTTACTTTAGATGAAAATTTTCAAAATGATTAAAACACTTACATATAAATTTTGATTATTCAATTCAAACAAAAATAAATTGTCAAATCCTAAAACTTTGAACATAAGAAATATTAAGCATCTAAAAAGGAATCTAACCCTATTTTATTAGAGCAAATCATATTTTAATGCCGCATCTTTTGTATTAACTTTTTTGAATTGATTGGATATTTAAATGTCGCATCTTTTGTATACACTTGAATCTGACCAAGCCTCGCTCAACTTGCATTGGATTTTTGATAAAATAGCATATTGTGAACCTAAAAATGATTTTTGTAAAAAATCATGAGAATCATATCATGTACCTGTAGTTCATATCTGACCCACTTCCTACCAATTCGGTAGGAATTTGTCTTTTTCACCAGAGATGGACGGAAAGGTTTCAGATCCACCTGTTGGTACATTGTCCATATAAGGTGGTCTAGTATTTTTGTAAAATGTGTTGGTGGTTTTTTGAATTAGCCATTTGGTGGTTGCTTCACAAAACCGTCCGTTTTTTATGCTCGGAAAATGGAAAATGCCTTTTTGGTGCGATAAAAAGGAAAACTTCCTCTTGCAACATTGTTTGCCATGCCATGATGCACATGTATGCACAATATGGCCATATTATCACAAACTATGCCTTGATTCTAGCCATAACATTGGTCATTTGACCCGAAAGCCAAGAAACCTCGAATGAGATATGTCATTTTGTGAAGGTTTTTTGATAGATAATCAATATACCGAGTTTGAGATTTTTCCTTCTAACTATGTCACATAATATAACACCACGCGAAGGTTCGCACTGTTTCGATCTTTTTTATTTTTTTATCCCCGTTTTAAACTATCGTCAAACTTTGTCGAACAACGGGCATGAAGATTCTTAGCTCGGGGCCAAGCCTCGCTCAACTTGCATTGGATTTTTGATAAAATAGCATATTGTGAACCTAAAAATGATTTTTGTAAAAAATCATGAGCATCATATCATGTACCTGTAGTTCATATCTGACCTACTTCCTACCGATTCGGCAGGAATTTGTCTTTTTCACCAGAGGTAGACGGAAAGGTTTCAGATCCCCCTGTTGGTACATTGTCCATATAAGGTGGTCTAGTATTTTTGTAAAATGTGTTGGTGGTTTTTTGAATTAGCCATTTGGTGGTTGCTTCACAAAACCGTCCGTTTTTTATGCTCGGAAAATGAAAAATGCCTTTTTGGTGCAATAAAAAGGAAAACTTCCTATTGCAACATTGTTTTCCATGCCATGATGCACATGTATGCACAATATGGCCATATTATCACAAACTATGCCTTGATTCTAGCCATAACATTGGTCATTTGACCCGAAAGCCAAGAAACCTCGAATGAGATAGGTCATTTTGTAAAGGTTTTTTTGAGACATAATCAATATACCAAGTTTGAGATTTTTCCTTCTAACTATGTCACATAATATAACACCACGCGAAGGTTTCGCACTGTTTTGATCTTTTTTAATTTTTTTATCCCTGTTTTAAACTATCGTCAAACTTTGTCGAACAACGAGCATGAAGATTCTTAGCTCGAGGCCAAGCCTCGCTCAACTTGCATTGGATTTTTGATAAAATAGCATATTGTGAACCTAAAAATGATTTTTGTAAAAAATCATGAGCATCTTATCATGTACCTGTAGTTCATATCTGACCCACTTCGGCCGATTCGGCAGGAATTTGTCTTTTTCACCAGAGGTGGACGGAAAGATTTCAGATCCCCCTGTTCGTACATTGTCCATATAAGGTGGTCTAGTATTTTTGTAAAATGTGTTGGTGGTTTTTTGAATTAGCCATTTGGTGGTTGCTTCACAAAACCGTCCGTTTTTTATGCTCGGAAAATGAAAAATACCTTTTTGGTGCGATAAAAAGGAAAACTTCCTCTTGCAACATTGTTTGCCATGCCATGATGCACATGTATGCACAATATGGCTATATTATCACAAACTATGCCTTGATTCTAGCCATAACATTGGTCATTTGACCCGAAAGCCAAGAAACCTCGAATGAGATAGGTCATTTTGTGAAGGTTTTTTTGAGACATAATCAATATACCAAGTTTGATATTTTTCCTTCTAACTATGTCACATAATATAACACCACGCGAAGGTTTCGATCTTTTTTTATTTTTTTATCCCCGTTTTAAACTATCGTCAAACTTTGTCGAACAACGGGCATGAAGATTCTTAGCTCGGGGCCAAGCCTCGCTCAACTTGTATTGGATTTTTGATAAAATAGCATATTGTGAACCTAAAAATGATTTTTGTAAAAAATCATGAGCATCGTATCATGTACCTGTAGTTCATATCTGACCCACTTCCTACCGATTCGGCAGGAATTTGTCTTTTTCACCAGAGGTGGACGAAAAGGTTTCAGATCCCCCTGTTGGTACATTGTCCATATAAGGTGGTCTAGTATTTTTGTAAAATGTGTTGGTGATTTTTGAATTAGCCATTTGGTGGTTGCTTCACAAAACCGTCCGTTTTTTATGCTCGGAAAATGGAAAATGCCTTTTTGGTGCGATAAAAAGGAAAACTTCCTCTTGCAACATTGTTTGCCATGCCATGATGCACATGTATGCATAATATGGCCATATTATCACAAACTATGCCTTGATTCTAGCCATAACATTGGTCATTTGACCCGAAAGCCAAGAAACCTCGAATGAGATAGGTCATTTTGTGAAGGATATAGAACTGGAATTAAAATACAGAATGCAACTAATAGTAAGTTACATAAAGCATGACTGAAAATTAATATACATAAAAGAACTGAAAATTAAGATACATGGCCAGATTAAGTAACAATCGGTCGAACTTGTTTTAGAATGTTAGAGTGATTCAGTCATGCTCCTTCCTACACCTGTAATACTCGCCACTGTAGTCGTCGTACTCGCCGCCGCCGTCATCGCTGTCGTCGTCGGGGTCGCCGTAATTGAACCTTGAAGGCTGAGTACGCGTGGGCTGGACTTGAGGGTAGCGCAGACGGGGGTTAGAGTCGGCGGCAATGTCATAGGCCATGACGCTCTGGAGAGTCCGACCGCGCCACCATAGCCGACGGTCGGCCTCGTTGAAGTTAGGAAGAGGTGGGCCGTCCTCCTCGTGCCTGGCGAGTGCCCTCTCACGCCAATCCACGAAGAAGGCTTCCCAAGTAGGGAAATAGTCGGGATGCCATCTGGGATTCCTCCGCTGCTTCGGCGTGAGCTCGAAGTAGTAGTGGTTCGTGATGGCCATCCGGCGCGCCACACCTAGAGGGACAGGAGGAACCGGCACGCCTCCGGCGCTCAGCATCCAGCCGACGGGGACACAGTAGCCCGGCGTGCAGGGGTAGTTCGAGGCGCAAAGCGCCTCCGCCTCCCTGGGGGTTAGTGCTACGGTGGAAGCCATGGGAAAGAGTGATGAGGTTGCAGATATGAGTCTAGAGATGTGCAATGACAATGGAGGCCAACCCTACATATATATATATATAGTGAACTGGCAGGAAGAACTGGAGGGAAGAACTGGCGAGAAGAACTGGCGGGAAAAAATGGCGGGAAGAAAAATGGCAGGAAGAAAAATGGAGGGAAGAAATAGAAGGAAGAAAAATGGCTCATTTAATACATATACTGTAAACAGAAGAAATATGACATTGTTCTAAAAATGGGACGGTTGGAGGGATTTCAGGCTGGGCCAGGCAGCACTAATGATAGGGGTGAGTGTCGACATTATGTCGTGCGACGTGTACCTTGTCCCGGATGGTGTCACCAACCGGGACTAAAGATGAACCTTTAGTCCCGGTTGGAGACACCAACCGGGACTAAAGATGAACCTTTAGACCCGGTTGGAGACACCAACCGGGACAAAACACGAGTCAACACTAATAATAGGGGTGAGTGTCAACATTATTTCGTAAGTGTCGACACTATGCCGAGCTGCTTGTACTATAAATAGGCATCCTTGTGAGTCCAGTCCTCCAGCCAATTTGAGGCATCCCCAAGATGGTTTTCGAGAGCAGGGACACCACTACGGCCAGTTTCAGGGAGATGCCGATGGAGCTCAGTCCTCCGGCATCTCCGAGAAACTGGTCATAGAGGCACTCCCTAATATGTGAAATTAGTTAGCTCCTAGGTGTATTGATCTAGTTAGAGAAGTTACAAGCTGCAAGATGGTTTTCGAGAGCAGGGACACCACTACGGCCAGTTTCAGGGAGATGCCGACGGAGCCCAGTCCTCCGGCATCTCCAAGAAACTGGTCATAGAGGCACTCACTAATATGGCGCCTCGCGCGTTTGGAGATCAGATCTTAATGGTAAGTACGAATCGGGACAACTTCTTCTCATAGTCCCGGTCCATCCACAAAACAAGACTAACACTCAAGACATTTATTAATATTAAAAACTGAGACTACAAAACCGGTCCCCCCTATATATAGTCCCGGTCAATCCACAAACCGCGAAAGATATCCTTCGGTCAAGCCACAAACCACGAAAGACATGAACTAGAGTTACATAATATGAGCATGAACTTCTTGGCATATGTCCTTCCTTATGATCGCTTCAGACGTAACCATGGAGCATCTTCTTTACTTAATGGAATGCTTGGGTCAGTTTTCACTGCGAAGGGCGGAATTTCATCAAACTTATTATAATCTTCTGACATGTCTGTCTTGTCCTCGATTCCCATGATGTTTCTTTTCCCTGAAAGAACTATGTGACGCTTTGGCTCATCATATGATGTATTTGTTTGCATATTTTTTTTCTTTTTTTTGGTCTGGAGGACATGTCCTTCACATAGAAAACCTGAGCCACATCATTGGCTAGGACGAATGGTTCGTCTAAGTTCTTATCTACCTTCATAAGATTGTTGATATCCACCGTTGTCATTCCGTACTTCTTGTGTACCTCAACCCCTCCTCCTGTTAGCTTGACCCATTTGCATCGAAACAAGGGGACCTTAAAATTAGGTCCATAGTCAAGTTCCCATATCTCCTCTATGAACCCATATTACGTGGTCTTCTGCCCATTGTCTTCTGCTGCATCGAAGCGGACACCACTATTTTGGTTGGTGCTCTTTTTATCTTGGCCTATCGTGTAAAATGTATTCCCATTTATCTCGTACCCTGGGAAAGTACATACAGTCGAAGATGGTGTCCTGGCCAACAAGTACAGCTGATCCCCAACAGTGGTGTTATTCGTGAGAAGTCTTTGCAGCCAGCCGCCAAAACTCGCCATGTGTTCACTTATAATCCATTCATCAGACTGCCCCGGGTGTTTGAGGCATATTAAATTCTTGTGTTCATTGATATACGGGGCAACCAAGATAGATCTTTGTAAAACCGTGTAGTGTGCTTGATTGAGAGAATGCCCGTCCCTACATATCATTGCTTTACATCCTAGGGTGCCTTTTCCACGCAGTCTCCCCTCATGTCGTGATTCTAGAACACCAATCGCCTTAAGGTCAGGAATAAAATCAACACAGAACTCAATGACCTCCTCTGTTACATAGCCCTTGGAGATGCTTCCTTCTGGCCTAGCACGGTTATGAACATATTTCTTTAAGACTCCCATGTACCTCTCAAAGGGGAACATATTGTGTAGAAATACAGGACCGAGAATGGCAATCTCTTCTACTAGGTGAACCAGGAGATGCGTCATAATATTGAAGAAGGATGGCGGGAACACCAACTCAAAGGTGACAAGACATTGGGCCACATCTGTTTGTAACCCTGGTAGGCTTTCTGGATCGATTACCTTCTGAGATATTGCATTGAGGAATGCACATAGCTTCACAATGGGTACTCGAACATTTTCAGGTAGAAGCCCCCTCAATGCAATCGGAAGCAATTGTGTCATAATCACGTGGCAGTCATGAGACTTCGGGTTTTGGAATTTCCTTCTCTGCTTTGGTAAGAGCGTAGCTGGCAGGAATTAAGTGGCATTGTTTACCCTTCTCGTTCTCAGGATGCATAGGCTCTTCAGGGGCTTTCAGACGTTGTTAGTCCTGCCGTGCTTCCGGTGTATCTTTTGTCTTCCCATACACTCCTAGGAAGCCTAGCAGGTTCACGTAAACATTCTTCGTCACGTGCATCACGTCGATTGAAGAGAGGACCTCTAAGACTTTCCAATAGGGTAGGTCCCAAAATATAGATTGCTTCTTCCACATGGGCGCGTGTCCGGCATCGTCATTCGGAACAGATAGACTTCCAGGACCTTTTCCAAAGATTACTTCTAGGTCCTTGACCATACCAAATACCTCCTCACCGGTACGGAGGACAGGCTTCCTCTGGGGTTCTACCAGACGTTTGAAATGCTTGCCTTTCTTTCTTACTGAATGCAGGTTCGGAAGAAATCGGCGATACCCTAGGTACACAACCTTCTTACATTTATCCAGATATACACTTTCAGTCTCATCTAAACAGTGTGTGCATGCATTGTATCCCTTGTTTGTCTGCCCTGAAATGTTACTAAGAGCAGGCCAATCATTGATGGTTACGAAAAGCAATGCTCGTAGGTCAAATGGCTCCCCTTTGTGCTCATCCCACATACGTACACCTGGTTTGGCCCACAGCTGTAAAAGTTCTTCAACTAATGGCCTTAGGTACACATCAATGTCGTTGCCGGGTTGCCTCGGGCCTTGGATGAGCACTGGCATCATAATGAACTTTCTCTTCATACACAACCAAGGAGGAAGGTTATAGATACATAGAGTCACAGGCCAGGTGCTGTGACTGCAGCTCTGCTCACCAAAAGGATTCATGCCGTCTGTACTTAGACCAAACCTTAAGTTCCTTGCGTCACATGCGAAGTCCGGGTACTCTCGCTCGACTTTTCTCCACTGTGACCCATCAGCTGGGTGTATCAACATCGCGTCTTTCTTACGGTCTTCCATGTGCCATCGCAACAACTTGGCATGCTATTTATTTCTGAAGAGACGTTTTAACCGTGGTATTATAGGAGCATACCACATAACCTTGGCAGGAACCTTCTTCCTAGGGGCCTCGCCCTCAACATCGCCAGGATCGTCTTGTCTGATCTTATACCGCAGTGCAGTGCATACCGGGCATGCATCCAAATTCTCGTACTTCTCACCGCGGTAGAGGATGTAGTCATTAATGCAGGCATGTATCTTCTGCACGTCTAATCCTAGAAGGCAGACAACCTTCTTTGCTTGGTATGTACTGTCGGGCAACTCATTATTTATTGGAAGAAGATTCTTCATTTTTACCAACAACTTTGAAAATGCGCTGTCAGTCACACTGTTCTCTGCCTTCCATTGCAGCAAATCCAGTGTGGTACCTAGCTTTTTATGGTCATCTTCGCAAGTTGAATACAACAATGTTTTGTGATCCTTTAACATCTGCTCCAGCTTCTCCTTCTCCTTTTCAGTTTCACATTCTTCCTTTGCATCAGTAATGGCCCGACCAAGATCGTCATCAGCGGGCCCATCTGCTGCCTCTTGATCTTCATTATCTACCCCCGTTGCAGTATCATCATATTCAGGATACATATTATGATAGTTTTCATCATCCTCTTCTTCTTCGTTGTCTTCCATCACAACCCCTTTTTCTCCGTGCTTGGTCCAACAATTATAGCTGGGCATGAAACCGGATCGAAGCAGGTGAGCGTGAATGGTTCTGGTATTTGAGTAGTCTTTCTTGTTCTGACAGTGAACACACGGACAGCACATAAAACCATTGTGACCACGGTTTGTATTAGCCACAACGATAAAATTTTGGAGGCCCGTAATGTACTCGGAAGTGCGGCGGTCACCGTACATCCATTGCCGATTCATCTGCATTAATATGTAGTATATATCAAAAATTAATAGGGAGATGACCAATTATATATATAGTACATCAATGACACATGAAAGTATAGTTGCCGACCTCGACCGAGAAGGAAAAAGCAACGAGAAAACTTATTTTGAGCTCTCGGGCATTTCACCGAACACCTCTTGTGCATATGAAAAAAACACAAACTAGCACTCTTCACACCCTCTTGCTAGGCTCCAAAATGAGATAGTGAAAAAATGGAAGAGTGGGGTGTGGGCTGTGGTGTCTTATATAGCCCCCCCCCCCCCCCCCTTTAACACCGGTTCAAGCCACGGACCGGTGTTAAAGGGGGGGCTGCGCGGGCCACTGTTGCAGGGTCCTTTAACACCGGTTCGTGGCACGAACCGGTGTTAAAGGGGGCTCCTTTTTTGCCGCACGGGCCACGCTGGTACGGTCCCCCGGTGTTAAAGCCCTTTTCCAGGATCAACAAAAAGCCTCGTTTCCACTAGTGACGTCAGGGAAGAGTTTTGTGGTGGCTAACCATGTCGGCAAGTTGGGAGGTGGAGATTAGCCACTGCTCAATTTCTCATTCAGATTAGCCACTGCACGCCCCTCCTCATTGATAAAAACATGATTGTAAAACGGTTTGGCATTTTATTGGTATGCAATACCCTTTTATTGGTATGTCAACCCAAACAACAAAGTTTACCCATAATGCAAGTCAGTAGCAGTCATGAAGCTAGCCACAAATTTTTTCGCGAGAGGTGACATGGATCCTTATTCAGATCATGTCAAGCCTACTTAATTAATAAGGAAAGATTGTCATTTGAGAAGGAGTGAACAAGAATAATATCCATAAAGGGCGCCCATGCCTTCATATCATATCCATTGCCAAATTTCTTATTTATATTAGCCACCACACCTTCCTCATTATTAAAAACATGATTGTAAATGGTTTGGTATTTTGTTGGTGTACAATAACCTTTAAGTTCACATTTTTAACTAGTATGATTATTCAATGATAAATGCAAGTATGTATCCGTTCAAGGCTACATATCGTGCATAGTAGTGTATTGCACTGAAAATATGGAGCACCTTGATGAACATAAACATGGCGCACTCAGAATACGCACCATGTCTCTACAGTTCAAGACGACGCGGGGGAGGAGGGGGAAAAGACACTTCTCAATCCCCAGATATGTATTGCTCAATTTCTCAGTCAGAGTAGCCACTGCGCATTCCTCATTGTTAAAAACATGATTGTAAACCGGTTTGGCATTTTATTTCTATGCAATACCCTTTTAAGTTCACATTTTGAACTATGATTATGCCAATGATAAATGAAAGTATGTGTGAGTGTAGCCATTCAAGGTTTACATAGTGTCGTATCGCACTGAAAATACGCACCATGTCTCTACAGCTCAAGTCGATTTGCGGGCAGGAGGGGGAAAACAAACAGCGTATAATAAAGCTCCCAACATTAAGAGCACAAATGGGATAGTGTATAATGCCGCATGTAAATAAATTCAGAAGGGAACGCTTTAATAGTCTGGTAGCTTGCCCAGTACTATAGAATATCCAATATTGCAAAACTAAAAGCTGGGTTCAACTTATAAAAAGATTCCTATGGACATCTATCTTATCTTATTTAAAAAAATAGAAACCGAGTGCCAAGGGAAAAAAGTGGTAGTGGTAGTTCCTCTATTCAATTTTGCGCTCAACTTTAATACGTACTTATAATATATGTATACATATTGTATATTTCTAAATAACCCCCAATCCTAAGACAATTCCTTGCAAAATTACAGAAACAGTAGCACTAGCTCCTACAGAGCGCAAAAAGAAACCACCATAGTATTGTTAATCTCGCATCAGATACTTCGGTAGCAGTAGCACCAAGCCATAGCCATCCCATGATCCGCCGACACACGGCGCTCAGTAGTACACATCTTGGAAAACTCTCAGCTGAAGCGCGGTCAGAAATGCAGCACCCATCATCCGCATGCTCCTCGACATCAGGGCTGAAGCAGCAGAAGTCCTGCACCAGCCCAGCAAAAAAAATCCCAGTTATACACAAAGTACCTAATGTTACTATAGTATTAATCAATCTTACAATAAATTACTACGGGTCCCATCCAGAAGGGAAAAAAAGACAAATTATTTCTTGTGAAATTTCAGTTTTCCAAAGGTCCTTAAGCAAACTTGAGAAGTGCACTTACTCAGATGCCAGGAACTTGCATGGCCCGAAACCTATCAAGAGCACAAAGAGCAGGGTTACACCACTGAACAATGCATCAACCAAGAGAGTATGCTTGAGCAAGTGTACATGCACTGATGGATGTAGCAGAAGATTTGTTTTTCAAAATTATTACTTGGGTCCCTCTTGGTGATGGTTCCGGCACCGCCGAAGTTGCAGGCGATGTCAGAGTTGCCATTCTGCTGGTAGAAGATGTTGAAGGCATAGGAGGCGTGCAACAGGAGCGTGTTGGGCTGGTAGCAGTGGCCGCCGGGCTGCAGCGGCGAGCAGTCCGCCGCGCCCTGGCCGCACGCCCAGTCCAGCGCGTTCTGGAGGTCTTCCTGGGGGACTCCAGGACGGGCAACGCACCACGTGACGCCGTCGATGAACGTCATGTTTCCTTCCGGAGGAGACAGGGTAGGGATCGGCGTGGTCGACTCCACCTTCTCCTGCAGCGTGCCGGCTGCTTCTGCGCAGACTGATCATACATGAATGAGATGACAGTGTAAGATCAAACGATGGAAACATTGAACTAAACATGTGATTTAACCTGAGCTGTGAGACACTGAGTCTAGGATGATACACATAAACTTTTGCACTTCCAATAGTTGGTTGCTAGGCGGAAGCAAAGATAAGTAAGAGATGTATACGGTTGAAAAACTCACCAGCGAACAATGCAAAGATCAAAAGACCGTTCATGAGCAGCTCCTTTCTCTTCATGGTTGAAACGAAACTGAAAAGACCTCACTCTGACCCGTCTCTTTCTCCTCCCCTGTGACCTGTGTGCCTCTCTCCTAGGGAATATAATGGGAGTCTGAGCGAAGAGCACCTGTATCAACAGGAAAGAAGCTACTGTCCATGCAAAAGGTGCTCGATTTCACTCCAGTCACTAAGCAAGTCATGAACCCAAAATGTCCCCGGGTTGATCAGCTTACATGGTGCATATTTATGGCCATGGCAGAGAGGTGGCACAAAGAACCTATGTACAGAGAAATCAAGTCAGTCTGTTCGTACTGTGTCAAACCAATGCAGCTACCTTTATGAATATAATATAACACTAAGGAGATCGAATGACTTGAGAGTCAGGAAACCGTAGATTCTTCCATGGAGATGTGCATGCATGGGCATGATTTCTAAAGGGACAAAAGGACACCAGGCAATAGATTCCATGAGATCTCTGAAGGGGCCAACTGGCCAAGTGCATGGTGTGTTACCTACCTTTCTCTTTGCTGTTCCATGGTAGAATATGTCGGAGCTTCATGAGCAAAAGCTTTTCTTGTGATTTAAGGGAAGAACCTTGATTCACTTTATAAAGACTGGAGCCTAATGAATGAGGTTTCGTGCAAGGTAGGAGGCACACTGTTTGACTGACCTACACTACCTGTCAACTACCCATCAATCGAATGACTGTCATGCTGAAGCAGAATGGAGAAAAACAAACCTCGAAAACACTAGCTGCAATAAAACAGAAAAATAGGCGGTAATGGCATATACTACAAATAATGGAGAAGCTCTGGCTCCAATCAAGCTCGGTTCGGTTCAGCCTCATAACAAACCGACACAAAACTCCTCAGCTCGGTCGCCAAACGAACCGATCCAGATTCCTGAACTAGCTGGCAAGAACTCATTTGGCTCGGCCACGAAGCATGCTGACTTGATAAGATTACCACGATACCCACTGACACAGAGAGGTGTGAGAAACTTTCAGAAAGGAAATCAGAGTAGAAACCATCAATGGTGATCCCAATGTGTCAAGACACGGAACAAAGCAACACCAACTAACAAGGTTAAAGAGGACATATAACTATAATATTGAGCTAACCTTTGACGTTGTCATGAAGAAACTTGTATCTTAACTTTGCTGTCTTCAGTCTTTAGACAATTGTAAGGGTCTTGGATTGCTGAAAAAGGTGTCCTGAAAACATGACCTGATCATATCCTGCAGATCTACTTTTCACAGGCAAATCTACAGAAAATGGGTGGTGAATAAGTGGGAAAGCTCTAAAACATTCACTTATTGCACAAGGAAAGTTCACAAGTAACTACAACAGTGTCTGTTCACAATTAGATTTGGAATCAGAAGCTTGGCTAACAGGAGAGGAATATCATATCTCTAGTGAAATGGGTAAATTCTCATTACATGTGGATAATTCTATAAGGTCTTCCACGAAACAACTAAAAATTCCCTTGGAGGGAATGGAAGTACTCAAATGTGATTACAAAATCTGTACCTTAACTCACATATCCTCATTTTGGTATCTTACAAACATACAAATGATAGTAATTACAGTACCATCTATAAAACATGCCTCATGTCTTTGTACTTTTCTTACTTCTATCATCCCTAGCTTCATCATATCAATCATCCACTGTGGATCTTTGATTTTACAAGAAATAGAACATTCCTTTAAGATAACCTAAGTTTCTGGGATAAACCAAAAAATATTTATGATCTATCACAACAATAGCTCATGGTGCATACTAATCCGTAGGATACGTACATGCTTTGACGATGCTGACAATTTTATAGGTGGGAAGTGCAATAGGGTAAGAGTTGAGCTTTTCCAAATGGTAGCATGTACTAGCAGTATCAGCTTCAAACCTGTTTTCTGTTGTATCTCTGGTTGCTTCTGTTTCCCACTTTCATATTTAGTTAGACTAGATATGAGATTACAAAAACATACTGTACAAAAATGCCCCCAACACTTCTGTTCCAGTGCATTAGAAATCAGATACCTTGGCTGAATCAACATGTGAGATGACAGACACCTGAACTTCTACAGAACTTGTTATGCAACCAGAACTCAGAAAAATTTCATCATAATATTCAATATAGAACGGTGCTAGCAGTATCCAGCTTCAAACTTGCTTTTTGATGTGCTATATCCCGAAGCTTATTTTTTCCATTACACATTTAGTGAGTTAGATCAAGAATGAGATTGCAGCAACCTATAATAGATGAGGTTATCCCAGCTCTTTCACTGCAGTGGTTCAATGCAACACAAAACAGATGATATGGCTGAGTCAGTACATGAGGTGTCGACAGATGAACTTTACAGAGCTGTTCTGCGATCACAAGTCAGCACCAGTGTTCCAAAAAAAAGTCAGCACCAGTTGCCTGATAACAGGGCACGGAACATCATAAATTGTTCATTCATCGCTGTCAATATGTACATGAATCAACTACCAATAATCTTTACAAGAACACTCTCCCTCTTTGAAATAGTGGAACCTACTGCGATCCCTTACAATGATTTCGCGATCATATACCTTAGATATTAGCTTAATTACCAAATGGCAGTCTCCACACACCCTCAAGTTCTTCACTATCCTGATGGCAGTACCAGGAAGAGACTTCAGCAAGGCAAAGGCAATGGCCAGCCTCTCGCTATGGTAGTTTAAGGCAGTCTCTTTTTCTTCCTCCTCTATATCTGCCAATACATTGCTTGTACGAGGGACGTAACCTTGGTGCCTCAATCTCTCGGCTATCTGAGCAAGCATTTGGTATATCTGATCACTCTCGGGATGCGATCTATCGCCCATAACAAACTCATACACAGAGTTGCGGAGCTCCACAAGGCTATGCCCTGGGTTCTTCCTCACTCCATGTGTGACCATTGTCTTTCTGAGCACATGGACATCTGCCCACCTCCCAACAGCAGCATACAGATTTGAGAGGAGGACATAGTCGCCGCTGTGCCCAGGGTCAAGCTCAACCAACCGTGCCCAAGCAGTCTCCCCGAGTTCCAGCTTCTTGTGCATAGCACAAGCACCTAGCAAGGTCCGCCACACAACAGCGTTGGGCTCCAATGGCATCGTGCTGATATAATTGTACGCTTCCTCAACTCTCCCAGCTCTCCCCAGCAGATCCACCATACACCCAAGATGCTCAATTCTCGGTGGTATGCCGTACTCCTCCTTCATCCGGTTGAAATACCGGAGCCCATCGTCGACCAGCCCGCAGTGGCTACAAGCATATAACACACCTACCATTGTGATTTCAGTCGGGATAAGCTTCTCCCTCTCCATCACACAGAACAGCTCAAGTGCATCCTTCCCAAACCCATTCCCTGCCAGACCCACGATCAGTGACGTCCACGAAACGACGGTCCTTCCCATCCCCATCTCCTCAAACACCTTCCTTGCATCCTCAACTCCGCCGCACTTGGCATAGAGATCAATCAGCGCATTACCAACATGTGTGTTCCGTACTAACCCAACCTTCTCCACAGACACATGCACCCTCCTCCCGAGAGCGAGTGCCCCGATCTCAGCGGACGCAGTTAAAACACTCACCATGGTGAACCCATCCGGCTTGAGGTCCACCTCCAGCATCTCCCGGAAGATAGTCAGAACCTCGTTGGGCCTCCCATTGGACGCGAACCCGTTCATCACGGAGTTCCACGAGACGAGGTTCCGCTCCAGCACCGGTATTTCGTCGAACACCCTGTGGGCGCTCTCGAACAGGCCGCACGCGCCGTAGAGGTGGACGAGCGAGTTCTTGACGAAGACGAGCGCCACTAGGCCGTTCTTCGCGGCCTCGGCGTGGAGGCCCTCTCCGTAGCGTAGGGAGAGGAGGCGCGCGCAAGCCTGGAGGAGCGGCGGGTAGGTGTGCGTGTCGGGCGGCGCGAGGCGGCGGCGGTGGAGCTCGAGCGCAACGCGGGGGCGCTCCGAGGACGCGGCGATGCGGAGCACGGTGTTGAGGGAGAAAGGGTCCGGGTCGGGGAGGACGCGGGACAGGACGGCAACGGCGTAGCGGAGAGGGGGAACGCCGGCGCGAATGGAGGCGAGGTGGAACAGGAGCTGCTTGGCGAGGAGAGGGTGAGACAGGGGCACGCCGGCCGCTCGGAGCGCGCGCGCGTGGATTTGCTTGGCGATGGCGACGGAGGGGGCCGCGAGGTGGAGGCGGAGGAGCGCGACGCAGTGGCGCGGCGCAGGGTGCGTGGAAGGTGCTGGAGCGACTGCTTCGCACATGGCAATGGCATTGGCTGTCGTATTGGGATTTTTGGAGGGAAGGCGGCGCGGGGCTGGTACGGTATGGGTATGGCTGCGTTTTGCACTTTTGCTGCCGGCGGCGAGGCATCTGCTGTGCTTCCGGCCTGTTGGGCCTGGATCCTTAGGGCACGTGCAATGCAGACGGTAAGCATAGACGCTAAGTTTAGATTCCTGGTAGTTACGTTCAGTTTTCGGCCGATTCTAGAAATTTGTCTAACGTCGATGTTTACATAGCCGCCCGACGCTCCAGTTTTTTCTCATATAACAAATCCAGTTTTCCTAACGGCAGATGCTATCCATGCTGTAGAAAATAGATCGGATTAAACGCCATGTTTAGCGCCCGTCGTTGAAGCATGCAGTCGCTCAACTTTTTTTCTTTTCAAATGTATTATTTTAAATCGCTTAAGCTCCCAGCTAAGAGTCTAGTGATGTACGTGCCCTTAGGAGTGCTCAGGTCATGCATTTTGGCTGGTCGAGTTCAGTGCGCCCTTAGAGCGCACGTCATTTCAAACATTTTTTAGTTGGACCGTTGCTAACGCCCAGCGTCGTGTATTTAGACTTCTGTGTGGTGGCTCACAGGCTACTGGAAAAGTCACGCTAGCTCCTCTCACCCATGTGTTGCCGTGCGAGTATTGGTACACACTGATCATCTCGTGCAGTTACAGTCACATGGTCATCTCAAGAAAGTCTACAATAGTACACGATACAGGCAAAACCTACTATAACAAGTCACATAAAAAAACGGAGAACATTGTGCTATGGTACAAGCTACAATTAAAAAACAAAGAGCACCGGCTCTAGTCAAGCATGCCACATGTTCGGTCTTGCCTTTATGTTCCAACATCATCGGCAGATTTTTCATGACTTTGATTTTGATCACTTGCCGGACAACATTTCCTACAAAAAAACACATTCTAGGTTTATTAGCATTAGCACTTGACCACTTGCCAGATAAAATATGTTATTAACTGCACTTACCACTTACCAGGTTATTTCTAGTAGATTTTCTACGTAACAATTGTCATGTGTTCAGAAAAAATCAATTACCAGATTATCTCAGTGCAATTGCCAGGTTAATTACCCATCACTATCAGGCTATCTATGCAACATTTAACATGTTTATAAAAATCAATTGCAAATTACTCCAGAGCAATCGCAAGGTTAATTATTCACAATTATCAGTTTATAAAAACCAATTTCAGACTATCCTGACTACCACATTAGCTATTCGCAGTTAACTGGTTATCTATCTAAAATACCAGAATAACAATTGCCAGATTGTCCCAGTTTAGATACCAGATTAATTGGTCACACTTATCTGGTTGTCTATCTAAACTATCAGATTATCCACCAAATTGCAGTTCCTGATTAATTAGCAAGGGTTAACATATTACGTGAACGAGCTTACCACGTTAAATAGCAGATGCCAAATTTAACAGCTACCTAGAGAAAAACCAGCACATGACCAAGCACAAATATATACTCACGGTATGTAGCCGACGACAATGGGGACACCGAGGCAGTAGCACACCACCTCCATGGTGAGCTCGCTTGTCAAGACGGGCTTGGCCCACGGCGACATAGAGACTAACCCTGTGGTTGTCTTTCAGCCCTGACGCCGCTGCTGCTCCCGAAGAAGACGGCACGCACAGCGAGCACCTGCCCCTAGCGAGGTCTTCGCCCTGAGGTGGCTCCCCGCCACCCGAGCTCTTGCGGCAAGGCGGCGCGCACAGATTCCCCTCCCCCCTCGCCGTAATCAGCGTTCTCTGTGGTCGGCCGACGATTCCGCTGGGCGGCAGAGCTTGCCTTGCCGTGCGTCGGCGACCGCAACCTCACATTTGTGACGCCGCTCCCCGCTGGCGCTCCCACAGGACGAAGACCAGGGTCCTCAACTTGGTGGCGGCGCGGTGCTACTCCCCCACGGAACCCGCTGGTCGAGAGAAGAGATTTTTTTGTGGCTGTTCGTGCTTCGTGCGGGCGGAGCAAATGAGGGATGAGTGGATAAGGCGTTATGAGGAGATAAGCTAGAGCAGAGATTTGGGATCGGACGGTTTCCAGCACGCCACACCAGAGAGATGAGCATGCGGCGCTTCCCTTTATATTTTTCCTTTTTAGTTTAGTGTCAATATTCCATATAAATAGGGATGTAAACGGTGATGTAAACGGTGTGGATAATTTTCACACCGAATCCACATACACAGTTATTTTTAAGGATATAGTTAGAATTCCGCCCATACAGATGAGGATATAGATATTAATATAACGGATAGAGGATATGATATTGTTATTATCTGGCTGAATGCGGATTATCCGCTATATTTCGAGATTATCCAAGCTATTCAATTAGAATAATCTGATTATTTAGCTCAATGAAGCAGTCCACACTACTAGAAAAACGCCTATTCATGGCGCACATGAAAAGGCCTTCTGTGGCGCACTAGCAGTGCGCCACGGGCCTCGCGCTACGGCTATCTCGTAGCCGTGGCGCACTGCATGGTGCGCCACGGTTATATCGAGATAGGCGTGGCGCACTACTAGGTGCGCCACGGGTAGGGGTACATGTGCGTCATGGATGTTTTTTTCAAAAATCAAAAAAAAATGCAAAAAACATCCTCGTTTTGAATTGCAAAAGCAATCGGGTCCGCATCGCCGCCGTCGTGTCGCCTCGCCGGCAGGGAGGTGGCCGTGGCCATGACCTACCACCGCAGGGAGGTGCGGGAGGCCGTGGACTTGCTACTCCTCGCCGGCATCGAGGAAGAGAGGCAGTGAGGTGTGGCTGGAGAAGGGAGGAGGTTGCCGCAAGGAGAAGGAGGTCTTCGGCGGTCGTCGGAGCTCATCGTCGCTCTTCGTGACTGCAAGGAGGAGGAGGCGAGGAGGAGGCCGCAAGGAAGGAGGAGGCGAGGAGGAGGCCGCAAGGAAGGAGGTCGTCGCCGTCATGACTGCAAGGAGGAGGAGAAGGTCGCTGCCGCCATCGCCATCGTCACTGCCACGGCAAGGGAAGGAGGAGAAGTAAAGGAGGAGGAGGAGGAGGAGGAGGAGAAGAGAGAAGGAAAAGGAGGAGGGAGGAGAATGAAAAAGAGAAGAGGGAGGGAATAGGGGTAGGTGGGCGGGGTGGTGATTCAAATTTGAATCCCGCCCAAGATTATCCGTGGCGCACTAGGTGGTGGTGCGCTACGGGTAAGTTGCCTCAATTTTTTTTTCTGCAGCAAAAAATCTTGTTTTTGCCATAACTTTTTACTCTTTTCGAATTTTGAGATTCTAAAAAATCGCTAAACGACCAAAAGGTGTTGCAAGCGGATCTGGAATCTCGTTCTGGTCATTTTGGTATATTATACGTTTTTTTCGACATCGTATGCAAAAGTTACGGCCTTTTTACCGTGGCATGACTTTTTTTTGCAAATAAAGTCGAAACTCATTTTTGTTAATTTTACTAGAAGCTATACCACATTACCTACCTAAATATGAAAGGATTTAATTTTTTGAAGTGTTTATCATTTTCGTTTATTTTTTGCAAACCCTAAAAAGGCGATCCACGGGGGGGAGGGGGGGGAGTTGGTGCATGCCACCTAGGCGTAGGGCACTAGGGCAGAGTGCCCTACGGCTAAGTTTATACATCTGTGGCGCACTATGCCATGTGCGCCACAGATGTTTGTGGTCGTTTCACAGCAGAGGGGGCGTGCGCTTAGGCGTAGCGCACCCCCCCCCATGTACGCCACAGATGACACTAACAACCGTGGCGCACATGACTATAGTGCGCTACAGATGTTTGGCGAGCGTCCAACAGAGCCCTGGAACACACACATCTGTGGCGCACTATAGTCATGTGCGCCACGGTTGTTCTAGTTACTAGTAGGGCACTGCCCACAGGTGAGCCACGCCTGTTTTAGCCGTGAGGCACTTCAACCATGTGAGCCACGGATGTGCTGATTACCTATAGCTGTTTTCCTAATAGTGCCAAATGCCTGAATAATTCACTAATCACATGTTGTGTCTCTACGTGTTTAGAATTAAAACTCTGCTATGTCGCACTCGATTCATTTCTTTGTCATACACTATCGTCTTTATGCTCTCTTACACCATTGGTATTTATCCGATAATAGTTTTCATTTTTGGTTCGACTCCGATCCATTTCCGCTCTAAATCCATAGTCCGAAATAATCCGCATTCGGATCGTCATTATCGAACCGCTCGGAATCTACAAAAAAAATACGGTAAAAAGTATGGTAAGAGCATTATACGATCGGATCCATTTACATCTCTACGTTCTACTCCCTCCCTCCCTCTGAAAATAAGTGATTTTTACTTATCTAAATTCGAATATATCTATATTAAACATGTATAAATACATGTAAATCTAGACAAATCAAAGTCAATTATTTCCGGAGGAAGTAGTATCAATCAAGAAAAAATATCTACACTGGTAACATGATCATAGACTATTAGAATATAGTATCTCGGTTTTATATTAACATGATCATGAATATATTTTACTATGTATATATTTTCTTTACAAACCTAAAACATCTATATTTTGAAACGGTGTATATTTTACTATGCAGATGCATATGAATCTAGTCTGACAATTATAATATGGAACGGAGATAGTTCTCCCTACACGAAAATAAATGACTTGCATATATTTTAGTGTGGAAGTACATGAATGTGTAAGTATATGCAAATCTAGACACGTAAGTCACTTATTTCCGAACAAAGGGAATAGTAATTGTTATTATGAATAATAAAATAGGCTGTAAAAATATTACTCCCTCAGTCTAAAAATAAGTGATTTAGATTTGTCTAAATTCACATGCATCTATACACTAAAACTAAACCAAAACATATCTAGATACATGTGATTATGTGAATCTAAACAATGCAAGTCACTTATTTCTGAACCGAGAGAGTATGTCCGAATTAGACACACTTGAGACAAACTTTTTAGGACAGAGGAAATATCTAGATACATTCAAGTTTAGACAAATTTGAGACATCCTTTTTAGGACGGAGGGAGTATGTATTTCAACACGGGGTAGTACAAAGTTTATCCAAACCACTCAATCAAGCCCGAAGTAAAGAGCAAGGGGATCATGCCAGAATACAATTTCACCGGTTCTTCAGGAGGCATAGATATTATATTATTCTAAAACAAGAAGGCATTAGAGATTTCAGCAGCAAATAATAACACTACCGTGGTAAATTAAGAGGCATCAAGCAGTCTGACTAATGAGTTCGTTGCACACCAGCACTGGCAGATAGTCTAAACTCAATAACGGCAAAAACAAACTTAAACACTCTGCAGTATCAACGACAACGACCAAAAATGTATGAAAAAATATTTCACACAACTGCTCATCAGGCAACAGCGTGGGTATGTACACGGCACGTGACGTCAGTTTCCTATCCTGAAGACAACAGCTTCATAGCGACGTGGAAAGACCATCCAGGACACGCCGACATTCATCGCAAATCCTGCAGGAAGTTCGGTAGAAATGCTTGGGTTATCATTATGTTTGCAATAAGAAATCTGACGGCAATTTTCAGGTCTTCAAATGGTTATTGATGCAAATTATACTTACATTAAAAGGATGGGGCTCTAGAGGTGGTGCGCGACTGAGCGTCTTCAAAGACTTCCACATCTTCGAGCTTCTCTGGCTTGAGGCAAGGAGGGATATATGCCGTGTAGATGGCACCCATGTTTGGCATCTCTTTCAGCTCCTGGCTTGCCACCTCAAGAGGGGTTTTCGCGAAAGCTGGATAGAAGCGTGTATGGCAAGTGTAGGCGAAGATCAAACTTATTATGAGGAGTGGGGTAAGGACAGTAGAATAGTAGAACTTTTTCAGGCCGATGATACCAATCATGGTAGCCTGATAAATCATTAGAGATGCAATGATCCTTGTGTGCATGTGTGGCCACATTCGGCCGTTGCTCTCATAACTAGGAACATAAACTCTCAGAACCTGCATTTAGCAATAAATAACGAGGAATGTAAGTTAAATCTATTACCAAGTATCCATGTCCATCTGAAATACGCGCTCTTTGAAGACTTAGTGATGGCATTAGTATAGTAGAAGCCATAGGCCAGTCCCACTACTCAACTTATAATAAAGCGTAAAAATCTTGCTCACCTGGTTTTTTGCTACAAGCCAACCCAAAGCAAAGTAAGCAACACCGAATGGCAGAATCAAAGGTGCAATGACAGAGTAGCACAACACAATTGTCACGATCAGCATGTCATTCGGAACCCTGGTGTTATACCCCAGGTCTCCTGGAGCCCATGCCGCCCTCACCTCATCCTCGGTCTTGCATAGGTACTTCTTTTTTAGGTGGAAAATAATGAGGGGGACCAAGCGAGAGAGCTCAAGCCCATAACCAACAAAGAATCTGGCAAAAAACAACCAAACAGTTATGTCATGCATAGTTGTGAAATTCAGACGTATAAGACTGGAAAAAACTGAGGGCAGGGAGTGCATAAATGAGACACAAAGAGCAATACTTTAGTGCAACAAATGTGAGGAAGAAAGTTGCATTTCCTGGAAGTTTGGCACCAAGCGTCTGAAAAATCCCAGGAGGGTTGTTGATAACTTGTTTCAAAGCGCTGAACAGTGAGGCACCAATTGCATAGCCAATGAAGACATTGAAGACGATGAAGTAGAAATATTTTCCTGAAGCTGCCCTTACTACATGGCTCTGTGAAGGAAGTCCCTCTGACTTTGACAGGAACACAAGAAGAGTGGGCAGCAAAGCAAGGAAAACAATAAGTGCAAGCTGTGGCAGGTAAGCTTGTAAGACTGTCTTAACTAAAGGTTGCTCAACAACCACTTTCAGAAAGGGCAGCTTCTCCCTCAGTTGTTGCAGCGTTGTGATGGCAGAGATAGCAGTAATAGGAATCATATAAAAAACCACTGTGAGAAAGACAATGAGATAGACCACAGTCTGTCTGGTTTGCCTATCATATATTTTTCTTGGAAGATTGGACCATATTATCTCACGTGGTTCAGGAGCTTCTGCAACTGTCCATTCATCAAACATCTGAGCATGGAGAGTCTGAGATGCAGAGGCAGCAGCAGCTCTGTTGTTGAAGACGACAATGGCAGCCCGTTGTTGTTTCTCACTAAGGGTGTTCTTTTGTTCGTCCTCCAGCTTGGGAAGCAATTCCTTTATCTTCTCATTACAATACTCAATCGTGTCAACCTTTTTACCGATTAGGCCAAGAAATCCAGTCTTATGAGTGGGCTTGATGCCCTCAGGTTTGTTTGTTGTTTTTGACTCTGCATAGACAGCTTCAGCATGAGCAATTTTCTGTCTGTGACCTTCAATCTCTTGGAAAATTTTATCTGCCTGCAAAGAGCAATTTCATTAGATACCAGGGGAATAAGACATGTGTCAACTCCCCTAAAAGAACTTCAGAATTACAGTACCTTCTTGATGTCTGTCACAACCATAGCTTTGTAGAATGTATCAGGATGAAGTGCTCGGAAATAGGAGTCCACTGTGTCCTTTATGCTTTGATCGGGAGACGGAATAGGAACATCTCTCACTAAAATGGCAAACTCCTCTGGTTTAACATCTGATGTTGATCTTGCAGCTGCTCGTAGATTTGAAACATGCTTGTAGGATCTCCATAGTACAAAATAGGTAACAAAAGAGACCCAATAGACTGCTAATAGAAATGCCCACAACCTCGGGCTTCCGTTCTGCAGAAAATATGAAGACAATACTGAGTTCGGTTTTAGCTTGAGTGTGCCTGTGAATCTGTGACTGCAGTCTGGCAATCCTGTTTATAGGAAGCCTTAACTTTTCCATAGAAAAGAAACACTAGCTACTGCAGTTCTTAACATAACAATTTCAATCAAGCTTCACATTATTAAAAATTACCGAGTAAAAATATCAAGGAACAACAACAATTGGGACGTACAGAAAACCACAATTCTTGGGATTTTTTCCACTAGGTGACCGAACATAATCCACCCAACTCTTATGTATTAGGGTCAGTGACAGTGTTTCTGACCTGTGAGGCCCACTGGTCGGATCTGGCTGGGCAAAAGGACTTGGGGGAGCTGCCACTCCACACGCTAATAGCGGAGCCAGTGAGCAAAGAACTATAGGAAGGTGTGGCATATGTTCCATTGATTTTACCGCAGAGTACATGCCAGCTTGCCAGCTCCCGGCAACCTTTTGCACCATCAGATAGACAGATACTTTGGGTGGAATGTGCTTGTTAGCCCCAAAAGCAGTGGCCAAGTGACAAAAAATCCAAAGAGTTAGAGGTTTTCTATATCCTTCACCTGAATTGCTGCGGTCCGCTTATATTTACTCTAAATTTCTAGATACCAGCAACCCAATTGTGAGAAATGTTACAAATGATTACGTCAAGCATTGGTAAACTGGACATAATGGCTTATAGAACATTATTGATCCACAAACAGCCATTCTGCCAATAAAAGTGCCATCCATGTGCTTCGTTTTCATAATGGTGTGTATAATAGAACATTATTCTAATCGATTATCCATGTGGTGATTAAATGGGTCAGATCAAGTATGAAGATGCTTCCGGAAGTATAGTCGGAATATCCTAGGTTCACTTGTGGCGAAAAAGACTCGTTACTAGAGTCGAATAAGAGGATTACTTACTTGAACATTGCCCAATGCTAATCTTTCAAACTCTGTGACATTCGGCGCATTGCCAGCAGATATCTCCAGGGCATGATCAGTTCCAGCAACCGGTAACAGCACTGGAAGCAACACAATTGCGGAGAGCGCTATGATTGCCAGCACTGGAACACAAGAGAACAATCAAATATTTTCAGTGCAGCTGGTGATTGCAATTGACATAGTACAAAATTTTCCTCTTAACAAAAAGACACGCATGGCTCTTCCTTGTTCTAGAGAAAATCTTTTCGCGGCCTTATAATAGCACTATTAATTTAAAGTAAACTGACGGCAGCAATTAGGACTTGCTGTTGCTGCTCTGGCAGTTTCATGTAAGTGGATATACGTGCCTTAATGTTCGTATATAAAATAAACTAAAACAATCAATCAAACACCAAACTTCGTTTGTACAACACGGCACTACTGTAAAAGAAATTAGATCTTCGATTAGAATAGAATACAGCATGCTTGAAACCAATTCACAACAGCAGATTCATCAAAGACATCATGCTCCACAACAGCCTGAATTTTTTTTGCACAAATAATTTGTTATTAAGCAAAAAAAAACGCACAGCTATCATTCTCGAAAAAAGAAATCACACAGATATGTACTAGTAGGAGTACACGGTTTGAACGTGGGAAGCAAACGCAACCAACTCAAGCAAAGCATGGGCAAACAAGCAAATTGGAGAGAGCCTGTTTTCTTTGCCGTACCGGAGGAGAGGAAAACGAGGTATACGGCGGCGTCGACCCCGCCGGCGGCGACGACGTCGGCGTCGGACGCCGCGAGCGCCTGTCGGATCCACCCCACGGGGCTGCGCGTGCCCCGCCCGCGACCCTCCCAGGGGTCGAGCCCCCGCAGCAGGACGCTTGGGTAGTACACCGGCGCATTACTCGGACGCCGCGACAGCCACGTGAACACCAGGACCAGCACCACGAAGATGACGAAGGACGTCAGAAGCGACGTCACGAACGACGCGATATCCATCTCGGCTCCGCCGCCGCTCCTCTGAGGAGACCTCCGGGAGGATTAATAGAGAGGTTTAGTGGTGGAGGGAGGGATTAGCGTTGGGCATTATTAGGGCAGTGAATTGGGGGGAGGGCATTGGATGCTTTGCTGTGCTGTGGTTTGGCTGGCGTGGTGGGGAGTTTATGAGTTGTGGAGACTGTCGAGCGAAGGAAAGGGAAGAAGGGGAAGGGAATTAGACAAGGAGCAAAATGACTGGATTGCCCCCATAGACAAAAGAAATGTATAGTTTGAACCCGTAATTTGCGGTTGTCCTTTTTTCTTTCTCTCTTTGCTCTTCCGCGTTTGTTTTTCAGCAAGTACTGGTAGCTATGCACGCGCACACGCGTCTTAACTAATAATTTTTTTTTTTGAGGGTGTCTTAACTAATAAATTTTATGCTCTATCTAAAAATCGCATAATATGTTAAATTTTTTTAGAATACTGCAAATCAACTTTAGTTTTAGCCAACATGATAGATCATTGTCCTTCAATAATCATAGATTTTATCCATAACATTTGCAGGCCAACTTAACCGTTTTTCTACACTACTATGTTTCGGGATCTCTCGTGTGGACAAATTGCTCTCGAGCTACAGGGAGCCCTTTATTTTGGAAATTCAAAAACTCATAGTTTATAGAGTCAAATATTCTAAAAAAAAACGCTGGAGATAGTCATGGTATATACTACAAGTGTGCAAGTCTCGCCATGTAATAATTTGTATTCTAGGGTACACAAATATGACAAAAGTAATGGTGTGGTAGATTTGAAATGGGCAGATAGATTTAATTCTCGGATGCGGGCCTTACTGAATATTGTCTTGGATGGTAAGATTAATATTTGGAAAATAGTCAAGAGATCCTCATTTTAATTCTAGGCCCCACATCTCGATGTTGACATGTTGTACTTTCTTTGTTTGTTCGGTTTGCCTATTAATATAACATGGGCAACCTAAGCATAATAAAGTCATAAACTCTCATCACACTTGATCCATAAAAAAAAATCAACTCATGTTTAAAAATTGTAACATAAAAAAATAATCATTTAGAAATGCAACCTAGGTGAAAGTATTGGTCTTTGGCTTGAGATACCAATAAAATACTATATATCATGGATTCATGATCAACAATGGTGCATTGATCAATCCAAAGATGTGTGCAACCGAGGTTAATATGAATGTTTTTGTCAGTCACAAAAAACTAAATATAAAGGCCTTCACATGGGGGCATATAATCGGCGGTCACATGGATTCACTCTGCACGCCCGGGAGGAGAAGATCTCTCCACGCACGCCATGCAGGCTGGCATCATGCATGCATCGGAGCCTTGAGGACGCCGGTTGTGCACGAGTGGGACTGACGAACATGCCAAGGGCACTAAAGCGCACACATTCCAGAGCGACATCGTGGACTACGAGGACAACCTCGGTACACGTCAAGGGCAATGAACCGCACGGCGTCCAGGACACCGCCCGAAATGCCATCATGGTAGCCTTCGTGCGCGCTGTAGGCACCGCGACGTTGCTGCTATTCACATGGTCGTGTCTTCGTATATGTCGCTCGTGTTCAAGACTTCAATCCCACGGCATGGACACCAACAACTACTTCTTAGCCTACGATTGCCTACTCGAGTGAGCACTCTTCATGTCGTTGTGTGAAAGAAGAGTTAAGCTGTACGATTTTTAGATGAAATGGCCACTGCATGCAAACGGTTAGAGATTTAATTTCTTTTGCATGTAGCGGTGTCAGTTACTCTAACACAATTTGCACCATGAATTTGGGGCTGAAGATTATGTGCGAAGTGCACGGACATTTAAATTATTCTTTCCTTGCATGCAGCATCGCAGTTAAAGTCACCAGCACAATTTGCGTTAGCAATTTGGGCGCAAGGGTTGAATAATGTGGACACAATGGGAAATATTCCTCGGAAGGTGGAGTACGTTCAGTAAACTTAAATTACTAAGTGCACACCATACAACAACTAAATTAATACTGGCCGTTAGATTGAGATTAGTTGGTCTAAACATGCGGTGTTGATTAGTCTATGTACAATAAACGGGATGTCCCTAAGAAAGTTAATGTTTGCTTGTTTAATAGTAGTATAGATAATCTGAACCCATTCGTTTAAAAAAAATGACTACACAGGGGGAGGAAGCCCTGATACTATTTTGAAATATGTATATAGGCTACTATTTTAAAATCGTATTTAAAATATTTAAGCATCATGTTGCTTATTACTCCCTTGTCTCTCAAATAATTGAAGTTTTAGATTTGTGTTAAGCCAAACTTCTATAAGTTTGACTTGATTTAGAGAATGTCAAATGGTATAAAACTATATAGTCTAATAAATGTAATACAACTAAATTAATTTTGTAAATATTGATGTATTTCTCCATAAATGGTCGAAATTAAAATAGTTTGACTTAGGAGAAAGCTAAAACTTTAATTATTTTGAAACTGGGAGTACCAAAAACTAGCCGTATATTTTACTTGAAGTGCAATCAATCATTTTAAGTACTGGTAAAAGAAAAAAAGGTTGGGAAATACAAATAAAATGGTTGTGTATCTTAAAATGTGCATGTGTACATGCAAGTGCAACTTCATATGGAAAATGAAACAAGACATTTCTCCAAGAAAATCAATTAAATGCACATGGAAAAATTAGGTGAATATCAAAAGGGGTATTGGTGGGAAAGAAAATTCTAGTCGATATTGAAATATACCCTTCTCATCAATTCGGACTTCGGGTGAACTAGTTGGTGTGTCAGTTCAAATACGATACCAGAGTCAAGAGGTTGTAACTTTGATATTCGACCAAGGCAATGTTACCTAATAAAACATTTAATGTCTTCATCAATCACCTGGTTAGGACCCGGTAAAACATATACATGAGGTGGAGTGTCGAGAAATATTACTCTCTTTCTCCATCTTTCAAATTTCGGTGAACAAATTCAATAATGTATATGTTGCGCTTGGCAAGCAAGCATGGACAGTTCGCCATCCCTCTAGCCCAGACAGCCTCTCGGGTTTACAAGTGGCATGTTATCTTGTATTACATGATTTTTCTTTAGCAATTTGTCTAAAAATATGATGGTGGCGTAGACACCTTTGTCTAAGCCTCCGAAAGTTCCGAGCCCTCCACTTTGAGCAAGTATTGAAAGAAGTTAGGTTGAGAGAAGAACTGATGATTGTTTCTTCTTTTCTTATGGAAGGACCATCCAAATATTTTATTGTAGCATTTAGTGCATGCATCTCACATTTGTCCAATGTTCATATTGTCTCCCTCTCCCCCTCCACATGCTGCGGGTAGCACTCTACTTCTTCCTACTCTAGGCCTCCACCTTTCCCTACACGCCTTTGGCATTCCTAATTAGGTTTTACGAGCTTATTCACTTTTCGTTCAGATTTTTGTTTCACACAAAATTAGTTTATTTGCCTGTTTTAGGGGTTTGTTAAAGTTGTATCGGATATGTGTATCGGGTATGGTTGAATTTAGATTACCTGATAAATTATGTGTTGAAATCGAGCACTGGTCACTTGGCCTAATATATATGAGTAGTAAAATAGACTAGACGCAAGCAAGCTCGTAGATTACATGAGCTTTATATTGGAGGACGTTGTGATGTCCTTGGCAAGGCACAGTATTGGTGATCGTGGTGTGTTTGTTGAAATCGGCTTGTCTATGTTATATTACTTTCTTTTAAGACTTTTCCAAAGCAAAGTTTGACCGAAAGAATTGAGCAACAAAATCTTGATTATATTGTACATAATTAGTGCCATTGAATTCGTATTAAAAAATACTTTTCAGTGATACTAGTTTTATACTAAAACTCTTTACGTATTTAGAGTAATTCTTGGTCAAAGAAAAAACACGTAAAACAAGAACGCTTTAAGCCCTGAAACGAAGGGAGTAGTACATGGGAACAACCAGTCCCCCCTTTTCATCAAAATATAAAATAGTTTAGCTTTGTGAAACAAATGTTTTTAGACTTCTTTTAGTATGTAGGTTCATTTAGGTTTATAGTAATCTACACACTATAAAAGGTCTAGATATCTTTTTTTTATAAACCTAAAACATCTTATATTTTGAAACGGAAGGAGTATATGTTAAACATGTCTTGCAGATATAAGCGTTGAAAACTAGGCTACCAAACATCAATCTCCGTCTACTTTATGAATTGATCAAATCGCCCATACAATGCTAACAATTTGATCACGAGAAAAACTTCAAAAAATTCCTAATAAACATATTATAACCGAAAAAATCAAACCGTAAAGATCGTTAGCTGGCAAAACTTGCCCAACCGTGTGCTGTGTCATCTACATCAGGTTTGTCCAAACTAGTTTCTTCGGTCGGACCACCCACGAATGTTGACTAACAATCTCTTTTTTCCTTTTTTGCAAAAATGTTGGCGAGCATTTGGCGGCTAAAACTCAGCCAAGCTGTGTATAGTCAATATAATGTTAGTGATTCATTAACATTCTCCTAGGTGCCGACGCTGACCGTATGGACACCGTGTTGTCCGCGTGTTCGCAAAAGCTAAATTCTGTCCGACTCGGTGGCCAAGTTTTGGCGTGAGAAAACAAAGTCAAGGCGCGGGCCCACGCTCCAGCCGACACCCCGGAAGCCGGAACACACAAGGGCAGTTTTGTCACGACAGGTTATTTTCCCCGGTGCCTGGCGGGCGGGGGTGGAAAGGTAATCGACCCGCGGCAGAGTTAAGGCCGCTGGAGCGTGGGCCCGCGCTCCCAGTCTCCGGGATGGTCGCTGGTACCTACCGCCTTCCCTTCCCGTTGCGCGCCATGTGGGCACGACCCGCTGCCGACACACCCACGTTGCGTCGCGTCGAACGAGTAACCGTCCCCCAAGTGTTCCGTGATGACGACGAGCCCGAAACGGCCGGTGCGCGCTGCCCACGCGGAACGCGTCGTGCCACCGTATCGGCGACCACGCGTATGGTACGTCTGCTCGATCCGTCGGCCATGCACCCACCGTCCACGTACACGCACGTGACTCGCTCGCGATCGACCGTGCGACTGTGCCGTCCTGATCTGTTCGTTTGTGTTCCAACCTGCGACCATTAAATTTGTCCTGCTTTAATTTTGTAAGGTCCATTTTGTAGCTTCCTTTTTTTTCGGATAATTTTATAGATTCCTTGTTGTGTGGCAGAATTTGAACAAGAATGGATGGCCACAATTTTGCATGAACTTGCATGTGTTTCTATACTTTTCATCCGATCGTACCAAATCAACGGTCAAGATTTCATTTTCATTCTTTTATCCGTTTTTGTTACAAATAGTTCCTGCTGCATGTACTTTGGTCCAGAAAAAGAACAGACAGACTAGATCTCGCCGAAGAGTTTGGCGGAGACCTCGTCGGCGACCTCATAGCCAAAAAATGTCCTAATGTAACAAAACCAACTTCGCCGGATATCGCCGGAGACCCTCGTCGAAAAAAACATCGTCGGAGTCCTCATAGCAAAAAAATCATGCTATTGTAGCAAAATATTTTTTCTAATGTAGCAAAGGGGACATCGCCGGAGACTCCCGCCGGAGACCTCGTAGAAAAACCGTAGAGATTGATTGTAGCAAAAAATGTGAAAGTAGAAAAAAATATGAATACATAGCAAAAATGATATGCTAAGATAGCAAAACTCTCATAGCAAAGATAGAGATAAAAGTAGCGACACCGGCCAACTAGTGTAGGAAGCGCTCTAAACTGTGGTAGGAACATTCGTATGTAGCAAAGTCGTCAGTCATCAGTAGCATCTTCGGCATCCCCTAAGCGCATCACTCAAATCGGTAAACCTCATGTCGGTAGCGAGGCGCTACGATAGGTGAGGCGCAGCACCACCACCGGTAGGAGGTATTCTCCTACCTTGATGTGGAGGAGGAGAAGCGGCTCGCTAAAGAAGAAAACCACTGGGAAATGAAGGAGCTCGTGGGAGGCGACGCGTCAGCGCGGGATTCTTACGGGGGTCCTCCAACGCTTCTACAAGAAGATCGTCCCCAAGGGCGCTGCTCTTGAGGATGTCGACGCGTTGGCGGATGCCTTGTCAGAGGATGCTCCTGCGGCCTATAAGCGCAAGCAGAAGGGCCTTGGCGCGTCGATGGGGTTGGCTATGGCCATCGCATCCGGGGCGGAGTTGGACCTGCCGCACATCACCTCCCATATGCCAACTGCTGCTGATGGCTCAGAGGTAGCTTTCGCTCTTTTCGCCTCCCGCTATAAGCGTTATGGGCCGAAGCTCATTGACCTGCTGGCAGAGTACGCGACAAAGCAACAGGAGAAGGTCAAGAGCAGGCAGTCTGGCTCTGAGACCACTCCATATGCTGGTGCCTAGGCTTTTGATGTTGTAGTTTAGGATAGTTTATCCTCTGTCTTTTGTAATGTACGCTTTTGTTGGTGAACAATCTTTCCTTGTGCCATGCAGTGGTCTTCAATGTATATAAATTATTTTTCGAGCTATCACCAGAGATGTATGTGATGTTCATCTTCCTTACTTGTTTGTCTTTAGGGTCCTTCGAGCGAGATCCCGTAGATACTTCGACTGCTCCTGAGCCGCGACCATCGTTGGATGATGCGTTGCAACTTATTTTTTTTCACGACCATATCCGCAGCCTGGAGAAGGATATTCTCAGTGTTCGAGGCCACGCGGATGTGTGGAAGTCGAAGGCTGAGCGAGCCACTGCTAGGAAGGAATTTTTTATGGGGGAGCTGCGGCAGATCAACGAGCAGCTTCAATGTGAGTCTCCATGAACTGTTGTTCTTTTTCGGATGCATCTTTCTTATGTGTCATCTTCTTCTTGTGTTTTTGTTGCAGGCGCCAATCTTGTTTTGAAGGAGGAGAAGGAGCGCGTTGCTGTTCGGATGAATTGCCTAACCCAACAGGACTTGAAGGCTGGCGGCTTCTTTTGGATGGACCGCGATCAAGCCATCGTACTTGCGACAGTGCAAGATCGCGCGCACCAGGTTTGTCGGGTGCTGAGGCAGGTGAGGATTTCCCTGGCGTCCACTTGGGCCGTCATGTTTCCCCTGGACGAGGCACCCTCCAATCTCTGGGGTTTGCTGGCGAAATTTTGGGACGTGAGCCACGTCAAGGAATTGATGCGGCGTCAACTAGTTGCTAGGGTGAAGGCCGCGCTTTCGCTTGTTCGGCTGCATCGTCGTGATGTCGATCTCGCGGTGGTGGCGACTGGGCCACCCCTTCGGCCAGATGGTAGTCTTTGGGATATGCGCCCTCACTATGCGGCTGTAAGGCAGTATGCCGAGGAAATTGTTGATTTGTTTGAGCAGCGGGCGAGTTTAATACTCGAGAATAGGTAGAACCTGTAAAGAAAAATAGATAGATGTAAAATCTGTATGTATCCGAGTGGGCTTATTATGCCCTTTGTAAAGTTTATTTGTATTAGCATGTTGTGATTTGTTGTGTGCATGTCCTTTTTGTTAGCCTGACGTGGTCAGCTACTCAGGTTGTATGCGTTTGTTCTTAGTCGACGGAGTCATGAGGTGAGGCGTAGCCCCCGAGCGTGTTATAGCGAAAAGTAAGGAAATGAATTTTTGGCCGAGGAACTTAACTTTTATTCATATCGTAACGAGGAGGTATATTATTCGGCTGAGTAGCCTTATTGAAAGTAAATGGATAACTAGGGGTAGAAGCATCGCAGACGCGCGACATTCCAGGGGTTGGAGTATTCGACTCCTGACACGATGTCCATGAGGCGGTAAGCGCCCCCTGGGATGACTTCTGTAACGATGTAGGGTCCTTCTCAGGGTGAATCAAGCTTCTTAGGCCGTTCTTGCTTGAGTTATAGGATGAGGTCTCCTTCGACGAAGGACCTTGGACGTAGCCAATGGCTGTGGTAGTTGCGTAGGCTCTGCTGGTAGACCGCTAAGCGAGCCGCGGCTATGTCGCGTGCTTCGTCGAGTGTGTTGACGGCATCTTCGAGTGCAGCCGTTGATTCGGCTTCGCTATAGGCGACGACCCGTGGGGCCTTGTGGCGTACTTTGGCAGGTAGTACAGCCTCGGCTCCGTGCACCATGAAGAAAGGTGTGAAGCCAGTTGCACTGTTCGGTGTTGTGCGTAGGCTCCAGAGGACGGAGTGTAGCTCTTATGCCCAAGCTCCCGCAAATCGTTCGAGTGGTCCAAGCATGCGTTTCTTGATGCCGCCGCCTATGAGGTCGTTGGCCTTTTCGACCTGCCCGTTGGTCTGCGGGCGCCCCAGAGGCGTATGATATGTTAATGCCAAGGCCTTCGCAGAAGTTCTGAAATTCCTTCGAGATGAAGTTCGAGACGTTGTCTGTGATGATGTTGTGCGGTACACCAAACCTGTAGACTATGGACTCAAAGAACTTGACGGTCGTTTTGCCACTTTGATTGGTGATGGGCATGGCTTCGATCCACTTGGTGAACTTGTTGACTGTGACTAGGAGGTAGACGTGGCCTCCTTTCGAAGATTTGGGCAGTTTGCCGATCATGTCGAGGCCCCATTGGGTGAAGGACCAGGCCAGCGGTATGGGCCTGAGCTCTGATCCTGGTGCGTGTGGCTTGTCCACGAACCTTGGGCAGCCGTTGCACCTTCGGACGATGTCCTTGGCATAGTTCATGGCTGTTGGCCAGTAGAATCTAGCTCGTAAAGCTTTGGCGACAAGGGCGCGACTGCCTGCGTGATGACTGCAGATGCCCTCGTGGATGTCTTGGAGGATGGTTTTGCCGTCACCGATGGTGACGCACCTTTGGAACACACCCGAAATGTTGTGCCTGTACAACTCGCCATTGTGGAGGGTGAATGCTTTGGACCGACGAGATATGTGTCGAGCATCTGTCAGGTCATCGGGCAGCTCCTTGTTTAGCAGGTACCGAAGGTTCGGCTGCGTCCATGTCTCCTCGATCACCATGACCTGCATCAGGCTGACGAGATCGGCCTCCGTGTCGAGATTTTCAGGCCCTTGATGTCCTTCGGGTGGCGCAGCCCCTGAGTGCTTTGCTTCTTCGGGTGATCCCTTGGGGAATTTCCTTTTGATAGAGGGTACACAGATTTGTTCGAGGAACACACCTGGTGGCACCCTGCGCAGGTGGAGCCGATGTTGGCAAGTCTATCGGCTTCCTTGTTGATTTCCCGTCCAACGTGCCAAAGCTCGCAGCCATCAAAGTCTCCTTCGAGTGAGTTGTAGAGCGCGTGGTACGCGATCATGTTGGCATTGTGCGCGTCGCACTCGTTCATTGTTTGCTAGACGACAACGTTCGAGTCACCGTAGATGATTAGGTGCATAGCGCCGCAGATCTTATGTAGGGGTTCGTAGCATGGAAAACAAAAATTTTCTATCGCATACAAACAAACAAGCCAAGATCTATCTACTAGATTGCAGCAACGAGTCGATGGAATAACTCACCCTCGAAGATTCCAAAGTGTTTAACGAGAGCAGATTCTCGTGGGTGATGTAGTCGTACTCTTTCCGATCTCAAGATCGCGTAGACGATCCTTCCGGCGCTGCGTTCTGGCAGCGCTTCTGCAGTCGGTCACACGTTCGGTACTCGACGAAGACCTTCCTCTCCCTTGTTCCAGCAGGCAGCGGAGGTTGTAGCACTCTCCTCGCGATTCCGGCAGCACAACGGCGTGGTACCGGAAGTAGAGGGAAATCCCGCAGGGCTTCGCCTTAAGCCGGAGCGAGTATGGTGGAGTATGAGAGAGGGCTATTAGTGGTCTAGAGATTAGACACACCAATTAGAAGGCTCTAAACCGCAGGCTAGAGCAATTAGAAGCTCTAAACCAAAACGGCTCTAAACCGGAGATTAGAGGAAGAAACTTGTGTGTCTCAAGGAGGAGCCCTGCCCCTCCTTCTATAGGTGGAGGGGCTAGGCGCGCCAGGGAGGGAGGGAGTCCCTCCCCAACTCGGCCTAGGGCTGGGCGCCGGCTCCTCCAAGTTGGTTTCAACCTCCTCTTGCTTGTTTCCCACAGTTTCCTGTTTCCCACAGTTTCCTGTTTTCCACAGTTTCCTGTTTTAGCCGTTTGACTTTCAAACTGGCAATTTGACTTTCATGTTTTTGGAACAGCAAGAACACTTAGTACATGATGCAATCATTCAATGACACATTCATGTACCCTCCCCCCTTTCGGAGTGCCGGACAATCCGGAACCTTCTAGAACATTCCCGATGAAAACAGCGGAATCATTCCCGAACTCCGAAACGGGACTTTCCTTATATGAATCTTATTCTCCGGACCATTCCGGATCACCTCGTGATATCCCGGATCCCATCCGAGACTCCGAACAACATTCGGTCTCTTTCTCATAATACCATAACTACTCAAAACAACGTCGAATCCTTAAGTGTGTCTCCCTACGGTTCGTGAATTATGCGGACATGATCGAGACACTTCTCCGAACAATAACCAATAGAGGAATCTGGAAATTCATATGGCTCCCACATATTTCTACGATTACTTTGCGATCGAATGAACCACTTACATACGATACCAATTTCCCTTTGTCTCACGATAGTTTACTTATCCGAGGTTATGATCGTCGGTATCTCTGCATACCTAGTTCAACCTCGTTACCGATAAGTACTCTTTTCTCGTTCCCGTGATATGTGATCCCTTGTGAGCCAGTCACATGCTTGCAAGCTAATTGGATGACATTTCACCGAGAGGGCCCAGAGTATATCTATCCGTCATATGGATGGACAAATCTCACTCTTGATCCATGTGTTTCAACCAATACTTTCTGAACACTCAATGCCACCTTTATAGCCACCCTGTTACGGTGTGGTGTTTGATGACATCAAAGCATCCATCCGGAAAAGGTGATATGCATGATCTCATGGTCGAAGGAATTAGGTTACTATGTATCAGAAAGCATATAGCAATTGAACTATTTAAATGACTTGATCTTTATGCTATGCTTATCTATAGGAGTATGTCCATCACATCATTCTCCTAATGATATGATCCTGTTGTTAATAACATCTCTATGTTCATGATCAGGAAACCATGATCATATATTAACCAACAAGCTAGTTTAACAAGAGGCTTTACTAGGGACTCTTATTTTAGTTTACAAATCACACAAGTATTAATATTTCCGGTTAATACAATTATAGCATGGTATGTAAACATTTATCATAAGTGTGAAGATATGATAATAACCACTTTATTATTGCCTCTTGGGCATATCTCCAACAGTCTCCCACTTGCACTAGAGTCAATAATCTAGTTTCAAACCTTTTGTGTATTCAACACCTATGGCTTTCCGGTGTTGTATGTACACGATTGCTAGTGGTCAACTGATCTCCGGATCTGACACTTCCAGGTCCGTGTGTAATTGCATGTCTTTGCGTCTCTACGCATCACTCATTCTCTAATGAGATGGCTTCGTACAAATTTGGTCCTTTGGTGTGACCTTTAGTTCTTTTGGGGTTTAAAACATGTTGATAATATTGTCGTACAATATATCTTCATAGTATTATCCCGCTGTGAACTACACCTAGTTTGATAACAAACTACTTGATACAAATGCCCTCTTTAGCTGCTATTATAGTAGTCATATACTTAGCCTTTTGTTGTAGTATCTGTCACAATGTCTTAACTTTGGAACTCATCCAAATCCATTATGGAACTCACTTTCCATTATATTGTGCCACCCTTAGTTTAGATTGAGATAAACTTAATTTGTACTTTGTGACAAAACTAGTATCAATGTAGTACTTTTACAATGAACTAACCATCTATTTGTCACTTCTACAAATATTATACCCTTAGTTCTTCCAAAAGATCATAAGAATATCCTTACTATTGTCCAATGATCATCTTACGAATCATTCTGGTATATGCTCACAACATTTAGAGCATAGGACATATCTGGATTTGTACATATCACAGTATGATTGATATAAATACTCTTTGTGATTTCATACATCAAGTATCAATCTATACTTGATTATTTGTTTCACTTTACCAAATGTCAATACACTTGAATATATCATCAACATTGAACTCTTTCAATCCTTTCTGTGCGACAAGAACCTTTCTTGTAGTTTCTATATTGAACTCATTCAATATCTCGTCTATGTACTTCTGGCACAACCATATTAGCGTCTATTGATGCCAAATATTTAGGTTTTGCCTAAGTCTTTCATCGGGATGAAATTCTTAATATGTGTTAATAAAAGATACATTATTTCCAATCAACAATTGTCTTCCACATAACGTATTAGAAACATGTCTTAGCGCTCCCACTTAATTTCTTGAAAATGCAAGCATCTTCATTGTCCCTAATGAACTTTTAAACTCCTTTAACAGTTTCATCATAGTGAAGATTCCAACTCCGTGATGCTCACTTTAACCATTGAAGTTTGCATATGCTTTTAGCATCCTTTGAATTAACAAAACCCTATGGACCGTGTTATGCACATGTCCTAGGTAACGATTCTATTAGAAGAACTTGTTTTGTTTATTCAACTACCATATAACAAAATTATATGTAGTGGTTGCTACATTAATCCGTCTAGACTAAATATCACTATGACAGATCAAATCTTGTCATAGTCAACCTTTGAACATTGTTGTGAACTCTTTCCCAACATGTCGACTATTTCATAGATGTAAAACATCCATGTCTATTTCTTTATAGATCCAGACACAACTGTAAGGTCTTACACCTTTCTCGAGGGTCCTTCAAGTTCAAAACTTGATTTCTCGTGTATGGAACTATCACGGATTTTATGGCTTCAAGCCATTTTACGGAGTCAGGGCCCATCATTGCTTCTTTGCACGTAGTCGGATCATTATTGTCAAATAATGATTTAACTCTCAAATCTTGGTATTTGATTGTTCATCCGACCTACTTGTTTCAATAGGAACTTAGATCTCCGTGACCACAACCTTTGAGGTACGTGAGCCATGAGCATTGTTGCTGCCTCCGGAACACTTTTTGGCGCTGCGCAACTTTGCACATACAGCTAAGGTTCTTTTAACCTTATCAAAGTTCTATTGTCCTCCCACTTAACTTTTCACGAAAAAATTCCTTCTCAAAGAAACTTGACGTTCTAAGCAACAAACACTTTTGTCTCCGGTGTTTATGGAGGAATACTTAACAGTTTATACAAAGACAGGTTCATCCGACTTTGGTTGCACACATCTTTCTTATGCATAGCATACCAATGTTTAAGAAAGGACAACTTGGGTTTTATCCCAAACCATAACCTTATATGGTGTCATTTCAACGGATTATGATGAAGCTCTTTTCAGTGGAAAAACGGTAATCTCTAAAGCTTTTAATCTTTAAAATATAATGGCAGTTTTATGAATTACACCTTCGATCTTACCATGTCAAACAAGGTTTAATTACATATCTCGAACGCTCCATACTCTTATGGTGTTTCGGGAAAATGCAAATCCACGGAACGATTCCTTTAAATCTTAGGTATTATGCTAAACTTGTAACTCAAATATCTTCCTTTATGATCTTATCATAAACTATTTATATTCTTGTTACAATGATTTTGCACTTCATCTTGAAAGTCCTTGAACTTTTCAAATGTTTCACACTTCATCCTTATTAAGTAAATATTCATATATTCACTCAAATTTTCGGAGAAAGCACATGAAGTTGAAATCCATCGCTCTTGACTATACATAATGGACTTCATACAACAATATGTACAATTTCCAATAAGTTAGTCTATCGTTCCCTTTTGGCCTATGAACGAAGTTTTAATTATCTCTAGGAAAGTTTCACAAGCGTCATTTGATCAAAAATCAGAAGACTCCAAAATTCCATCCACATGGAGTTTCTTCATGTTTTCTTTCCATTATAATTTAAACGGCGATGTCACTTCCTAAGTGATCTTTCAATCAATTTGTCTTTCGACATTTTTAGCACTAGTTTTATGGATGTGATTTCTCCAACGAGATTTGTGCATCATCCATCTTTTATGGATTACAGCAATTATTTGAACAACCCTTTTGTTCTCATAATACCTGATAAAACAAATCTCGAAGGCAAGCTTTGATGTTTAACGAGCAACACAATAACCCTTTATTTGTTCTCGATGAACATCATCACATATTCTTTTGTTAGTTACTTAGGCCATTGTAGTTCATGAATTGTGTTGTTTCGTATGACGATTCACACCAACAAATTCAGTATCAAATACTTGAGAACCACATTGTTTAATAAGCAAAGAATATAGCCATAACATGTATATCATCTATATACTTAAACTGAACAATTCTAGTCTTTTCTTTTCTGCCATATACTTATGAGATTCTCTTTCAGTATTTCCTTTTCTGTTTGAAAGAATCTATCAACATCAATTAGTGGAGTCATTCATATGACACATAGTCCAAAGCGTGTATAGTTAAATACCAATGTCTTTGGACTTGCACTTTGAAGTAGATCACCATCATCAAATGTTTGGTGTTCTTTCAAATTCCTTTCTTTAGTAATCTCTTGGTGTAGTAAATATTTTACCTACATCAAATATTCACCCTTATCATGGAATTATCATGATCAAGCTACTATTAGCTTGTAACGGTGAATCGTGAGTATAATGTTGCTCTCCCAAAAACTTTTGGAGGTTTAGGACAACTAGTGTCTCCAACCTTTTGCAAATTCTCATCAAATATGAGAACATGACTTTAGCCATATTATACTCTATCATGTTGCAACCAAAACTTCGTTTCAGATATCACAATATCTTCCACAAATCATGGTTTCTGAAACAACTCTTTCAGATCCTTAGATAACCTTGATATTAGGAGAATCCTTTGAATATCAAGAATCATGGAGACAAACATGACACTTATATACTAACACTTGGAATTGTTACTCTTGATTTAATACTAATTATTAAACTTCATGGAGTAACCGGAACTTACTGAAAGTTTGCAATAGGACTTTTAAACTTTAGATTAACACTTCAAAACAATACGATACCAGTTCGTAAAGTAACTAACCAGAATTCTATAGTTCTATCATCTCAATTATAACTAAGCGCAAGGTGGTAAACGGATGCCAATGACTACAACAACTATGCAAATTCACTTTGATGTAGTTTATGATAAATTGAGTTCTAATTAATAATTAAATTAATCTAGGTGAACTCCCACTCAAAACAATATCCCTCACATTGTTTTAGTGATCACACGAACCAAATCCACCACATCAAAACCGATCATCACGAGAGTTGATATAGCTTCAATGGCGAACAATCAACATGTTCATCATATCTACTATATGACTCATGCTCTACCTTTCGGTAATCCGTCTTCCTGAGGCCATGTCTGTACATGCTAGGCTCGTCAAGATCAAACCTTAGTTTCCGCATGAGCAAATCTGGCTTGCTCACGTTGTATACACTTGCAGAATCTAACACACCCGATCATCACGTGGTGCTTTGAAACAACAAGCTTTAGCAACGGTGCTAACTAAGGGCGAACACTTTATGACTTGAAATTCATGTGCATGAGGGATCATCTTATAATGCTACCGTCGTCTACTAAGCAATACAAGATGCATAAAGGATTAACATCACATGCAATTCAATAATATGTGATATGATATGGCCTTTCTTCTTTGTGCTTCCGATCTCCATCTTCTAGCACGAACATGATCTCCATCATCACCGGCATTGCATCAAGGTCAATGACGCTTCTCCATGGTTGTCGTCCACCGGCTTCAACTATTACAACTACTTTGAATAGACATGCGGGTCTTAACATAAATTAAAGACAACCATATGGCTCCTGCCGGTTGCCGACTTACAATAAGGAACATTGCATACATCATATATAATCACAATCATGGCCATATCACATCACTGCACACCCCTGCAAAACAAAGTTAGACGCCTCTACTTTCTTTGCATATTTTACGTGGTTTGGGGCTTTCAATAAGTGTCGTTCTAACTTACGAACAAGAACCACAACATTGATACTAGTATTGTTAATCACCCGTTGTAAATTGGATCTTAACTATGCTAGGAGAAACAGGCACCCGCAAAGCCACTTATGCAATACAAGTTGCATGTCAAGCGTGGAGCAAGTCTCATGAACGATGTCATGTAAGGTTAGCCCGGGCCGCTTCATCCCAACATACCGCAAGATGCAAAGTACACAAAAAGCAATCGACAATAAAAGCATCAACGCCCACAATGACCATTGTGTTCTACTCGTGCAACAGATCTACATATAGACACGGCTCTGATACCACTGTAGGGGTTCGTAGCATGGAAAACAAAAATTTTCTATCGCATACAAACAAACAAGCCAAGATCTATCTACTAGATTGCAGCAACGAGTCGATGGAATAACTCACCCTCGAAGATTCCAAAGTGTTTAACGAGAGCAGATTCTCGTGGGTGATGTAGTCGTACTCTTTCCGATCTCAAGATCGCGTAGACGATCCTTCCGGCGCTGCGTTCCGGCAGCGCTTCCGCAGTCGGTCACACGTTCGGTACTCGACGAAGACCTTCCTCTCCCTTGTTCCAGCAGGCAGCGGAGGTTGTAGCACTCTCCTCGCGATTCCGGCAGCACAACGGCGTGGTACCGGAAGTAGAGGGAAATCCCGCAGGGCTTCGCCTTAAGCCGGAGCGAGTATGGTGGAGTATGAGAGAGGGCTATTAGTGGTCTAGAGATTAGACACACCAATTAGAAGGCTCTAAACCGCAGGCTAGAACAATTAGAAGCTCTAAACCAAAACGGCTCTAAACCGGAGATTAGAGGAAGAAACTTGTGTGTCTCAAGGAGGAGCCCTGCCCCTCCTTTTATAGGTGGAGGGGCTAGGCGCGCCAGGGAGGGAGGGAGTCCCTCCCCAACTCGGCCTAGGGCTGGGCGCCGGCTTGGAGGAGAGGAACTCCTCCTCCAAGTTGGTTTCAACCTCCTCTTGCTTGTTTCCCACAGTTTCCTGTTTCCCACAGTTTCCTGTTTTCCACAGTTTCCTGTTTTAGCCGTTTGACTTTCAAACTGGCAATTTGACTTTCATGTTTTTGGAACAGCAAGAACACTTAGTACATGATGCAATCATTCAATGACACATTCATGTACCCTCCCCCCTTTCGGAGTGCCGGACAATCCGGAACCTTCTAGAACATTCCCGATGAAAACAGCGGAATCATTCCTGAACTCCGAAACGGGACTTTCCTTATATGAATCTTATTCTCCGAACCATTCCGGATCACCTCGTGATATCCCGGATCCCATCCGAGACTCCGAACAACATTCGGTCTCTTTCTCATAATACCATAACTACTCAAAACAACGTCGAATCCTTAAGTGTGTCTCCCTACGGTTCGTGAATTATGCGGACATGATCGAGACACTTCTCCGAACAATAACCAATAGAGGAATCTGGAAATTCATATGGCTCCCACATATTTCTACGATTACTTTGCGATCGAATGAACCACTTACATACGATACCAATTTCCCTTTGTCTCACGATAGTTTACTTATCCGAGGTTATGATCGTCGGTATCTCTGCATACCTAGTTCAACCTCGTTACCGATAAGTACTCTTTTCTCGTTCCCGTGATATGTGATCCCTTGTGAGCCAGTCACATGCTTGCAAGCTAATTGGATGACATTTCACCGAGAGGGCCCAGAGTATATCTATCCGTCATATGGATGGACAAATCCCACTCTTGATCCATGTGTTTCAACCAATACTTTCTGAACACTCAATGCCACCTTTATAGCCACCCTGTTACGGTGTGGTGTTTGATGACATCAAAGCATCCATCCGGAAAAGGTGATATGCATGATCTCATGGTCGAAGGAATTAGGTTACTATGTATCAGAAAGCATATAGCAATTGAACTATTTAAATGACTTGATCTTTATGCTATGCTTATCTATAGGAGTATGTCCATCACATCATTCTCCTAATGATATGATCCTGTTGTTAATAACATCTCTATGTTCATGATCAGGAAACCATGATCATATATTAACCAACAAGCTAGTTTAACAAGAGGCTTTACTAGGGACTCTTATTTTAGTTTACAAATCACACAAGTATTAATATTTCCGATTAATACAATTATAGCATGGTATGTAAACATTTATCATAAGTGTGAAGATATGATAATAACCACTTTATTATTGCCTCTTGGGCATATCTCCAACATCTTAGCCATTCGAATTTCATGGATGAGGGCCTCGTATTCGGCCTCGTTATTGGAGGCACGAAATTTCATCTGAAGGACGTATTTCATCTTGTCGCCCTGAGGGGATGTCAGTATGACACCAGCTCCTGCTCCGGCCTCGTGTTTGGATTCGTCGAAGTGCATCGTCCATGATTGCGTCATGTCCGGAGTGTCCAGCAGCTGGAGTTCCATCAAGTGGACGAGGAAGTCAGGGAGTACCTGAGATTTGATGGCCTTGCGCCGCTCATAGACTATGTCCAGAGTGGGTAGCTCGATGCCCCACAGGGCTACGCGTCCCGTGGCTTCGGGGTTGTTCAGGATGTTGGACAGTGGCACCTCGTTGACGACCATTATCTGATGCTCCTGGAAGTAGTGGCTCGGCCGACGAGCCGTCATGAACATGCCGTAGGCGAGCTTCGGGTAGCAAGGGTACCTCTGCTTTGTTGGTGTCAGTACCTCGCTGAGGTAGTAGATTGGGAGTTGGACCCCATGGGTCTTGCCATCTTCGGGTCGTTTGACCACGAGTACGGTGCTTACCACCTGGTGCGTGGCTGCGATGTATAACAATAGAGGCTCTCGTTCCTTGGGCGTGACCATGACAGTCGAGGTGGAGAGCAGCCGCTTGAGTGCTTCGAATGCGTCGTATGCTTCGGGTGTCCACTCGAATTTGTCCATCTTGCGCAGCAGTTGGTAAAAGGGTAGGGCCTTCTCGCCCATGTGGCTGATGAATCTGCTCAGCACCGCGATGCACCCAGCTAGCTGCTGGACACCTTTGAGGTTCTTCGGCTTCTCCATGGTCAGTATGGCCCGGATTTTCTTCGGATTCGCCTCGATCCCTCGTTGGGAGATGAAGTAGCCGAGTAGTTGGCCAGGTGGGACGCCGAAGGCGCACTTTTCTGGATTCAACTTGATCTTGTAGTGATCAAGGTTATTGAACATCTTGCAGAGATCATCGATCAGTGTCTTTGCTTCTCTGGTCTTGATGACTATGTCGTCGACATAGACTTGGATGTTGTGACCGATCTGGTTCTTCAGACACGCCTGCATGCACCTTTGGTACGTGGCACCTGCATTCTTCAGCCCGAAAGGCATAGTGATGTAGCAGAATATTCTGAACGGCGTGATGAACCCGTTTTCTCCTGATCTTCGACCTTTAGCCGAATCGGATTGTAGCCTGAGTAGGCGTCGAGGAAGGAAAGTTTCTCGCATCCTGCAGTCGAATCGATGATCTGATCGATCCGAGGAAGAGTGAAGTGGTCCTTGGGGCAGTGCTTATTGAGTGACGTGAAGTCCACGCACATCCGCAGGATATCCGTGCCCTTTTCGGGGACCAACACAGTGTTGGCCAGCCACTCACTCTCCTTGATTTCTCGGATGAAGTTGGCATCGAGCAATCTGTTGACTTCGATTCCAACTGCTTCAGCTCTTGGTTCGGATAGTCGTTGGATCGACTGTTTGACTGGCCTTGCATCGGGGAACACATTGAGTGCATGCTTGGCGAATTCCCTGGGAACTCCTGGCATGTCCGCAGAACACCAGGAGAAGATTTCCCAGCGCTCACGGAGGAATTCGACGAGCGCGCTTTCCTATGCGGGGCTGAGGTCGTTGGCGATCAGCGCCGTCTTGGAGGCATCGTTGGGTGGACCTGTACCTTTTTCGTGTTGACCGTAGAGTCGAACAACATATCGGGTGCGTTTTGTCTGACTACTGGGGGTGCCCCATTGTCTGTCACCTCTCGGATCCTCGTGAGCTCCTCTTGCATGCCGAATGCCTGGGAGATTCTATTGAAATCTCTATCGCAATGGTCCGATCGGGTGAAGCTTCCTTGGACTGTGATGACGCCCCTAGGCCCTAGAATCTTGAGCAGCAGGTACGCGTAGTGCGGTACTGCCAGGAACCACGCGCCCGAGGATAGCGTGGTACTGTGATGGCCAGTCCACCACTTCGAACTCCAGCCACTCGCATCGAAAATTTTCAGGCTTGCCGAAGATGACGTCGAGCCATATCTTTCCCAGGGGATAAATGCCCTTCCCTGGGACTATGTCGTGGAACGTCGTGTCGGATTGCTCCAGGCTGCACAGCGGGATCCGCATCGCTGCGAGGGTGCTAGCGAACATCACGTTGATGCCCCTACCACCGTCCATTAAGACGCGGCTCATCTCGAATCCTCCGATATGTGCCTCGAGTACCAGGGCATCATGACCTAGGCGAGGGATCTGGCGGGGGTGATCCGAATGATTGAACATGATGCAGGACTACGAGCCACTGAGGTACTCAGGGATGGCGGGCGGAGCGGTCACGGCGAGGCTGACTTGTCGGGTGATCTTCTTTTGCACCCTATTGGCGGGGCGACCCTTCTGGATCATCAGGGACCCTTTTGGCGGTGGGTATCCTCCTATACCATTTTTGGTGCAGGTGCGATTGCTGGATTCAACGGTCCCACGGGTGGTGGTGGAGGAGCTCCGTGGGCGATGTCACCTGGTGCAGGTGCGGGTCCGAATCCAGGGTTCACGATCTGGTGCTGCATTTGGGTGAGACCCTCGCTGAGCTTCTGGAACTCGCGGCAGTCCTTTAGCATGTGGCTAGCCTTCTTTTTGCCATCCTGCTTGTCGATGTAGAAGTGGATGCTACAGGGACCAGAAAACTTGTCGTATGCCGAGGATTCGTCTTCACGGCCACAGTGTTGCCATGTTTGCATCGGGCATCCTCCATCGTGGAAGTTGGCTCCACGGTATCCTCCGCTGCTCCGGTTGCCATCGTTGCGTCGATCGGCGTAGCCAGCTGCAACCATGTCAACTTCGTCGCGGTCGTCGTAGACGCGCGATCTTCGCTTGCTGCGGCGTTCTCGCCTGCGGCCATAGTCGTCCTCGTCATCCGAATGCATTCGGTGGAGGGAATCCTCGCCATCTGCCCACCTTTTGGCGATGTCCATTAGGTGGTCGAGTGTCTTGGGCTTGACGCGTCCAAGTTCTTCCTTGAAGTCCGGGCGCTTGACACCATCCTTGAAGGCGTCGATTGTCCTTTCCTCGGAGATGTGAGCGGCTGAGTTCTTGATGTTGGACCAGCACAGGATGTACGAGCGAATGGATTTGCGGTACGTCGGGTGCAGGCGCACAGTTCCTCGATCGAGGATGGTCTCTTGCTGGTACCCTTGAAGTTTTGGATGAAACTGTATGCCAGCTCTTCCCAGCTTCGGATGGAGCCGGAGGACAGGCTGCTGAGCCAGATTTGAGCTGCGCCCGTCAACTGCAGCTGAAGGCATTGTAGCGCGGTGTTTGTGTTACCGTCGTGCAGCTTGACAGACAAGAGGTGATCGCTGAGCCAGGCCTTCGGGTCCTATGTGCCGTCGAACTTCAGTGTCTGAAGGAAGCTTGAAATTTTTCGGCATCCGTGTGCGCCGAACAGATCTGCTGAAGCATCAAGCTCCGCACAGTTCTCCATCGTCATCCTCGTTGGATTCGGTTGAGCACGCGCGTTTGGCGCGAGCCTTGTCGACCTTGCGCTGGGCGAGGTCATTTCGAGCGCCGTAGTCGCTCCTGAGACGCCTTGGGCTCTTGCGACGTCGAGGTAGATCGTGCTTGCCCCACACGGATGAGGGTGTGGGGCTGCGGTTGAATCTGACCGCAGCCTTTTTCTTCAGCTTCGCAGGAGCCTCGTTCTGGAGCGCAGCTCCGACGAGTCCAAGTCCGGCTAGCGCGGACTTGTGCATGGATTTCTTCGGGTCCCCCACCGGAGGTGGATGGGACGCGAGGTACATGGTGGCTGCCATGATTGCATCCTGCGGCGTCTTCGGTATGACGTCGTCGTTGACGTCCATCTCCATAAAGAACGTGTTGAGGGTTTTGGTGACCTCACGTCATGCGGCGGTGTCCATGTGCTCTATGCGAGAGCGATGCTTGTTGGTGTTATTGTCGTGCAAGCTGGAGTCACCAGCTGCAGAGAGCGAAGCTCGCCGCATGCTAGACTCTGAAGCTGCTTGCTTGCATTTGTCGAGTTCCTCCTATAGTTTTACCTGTCGGTTGTGCTCGCCGATAAGGATGAGGTGGTATGCCATGAGCAGATCCCATGAAGAATTCACAGGTAGAATCTTGTTGCCCGCCATGGCTTCGCGTGCCTGGCGCCATCCGTCCTTGTTGAGGTTGATCCTCTAGTAGGTGTCAGTGTCGCCTTCGTTGGGCTGGAGGGTGTGGTTTCCTCCATTCCCTGCGGGTTGGGCGGTGGATTGGGTGGTGGGTTGGAGTTGGTCGAGCCTGGTGGCAGTTCCGAGTCACCCTAGATAACCACGGTGCATTGGTAGCGCCCGCGGATTGGGTCGCTCCTGCCACAGCTTTCGGATCCGGAACCGTAGGTTCCTTCGTCTGATGGAGGGCCGGACATATCTAGTTGTTGCTGCTGTCATAGGACTCATCTGTCAGCGTCGACGTGCGTAGCGCGCCAATGGGCAGAACCCACGAAGCGGGCCTGATGGATGGCAGTGGTACCCGCTCTGGGAGGCGGAGGGTGCTGATCTGTTCCACCTGGAAGCAGAAGCTCCCGAACAGAATCTCGAGCCCGTCGCCTACGGGCTCGAAATCTTTCATAGTGGATGGCGAGTGGGCGGTGAAGTCGAAAGTGCCGAAGAGGAGATGGATTTCCGTCACCGATGAGTTGTAGATCGCTTCGGATGGGACCGTCACGATCGCACAATCAGCGCCCCCAGTTCCCACCGACGGCGCCAATTGACGAGGTTTAATCTCGTCAATGCTCATTGTTATGGACTTGGGTTTTGGAGAAGATGGGGATGCTGGAGATCGCGGAACGGTTAGCTAACAAGCAACATGGGGACACGAAGTTTACCCAGGTTTGTGCCCCCGGAGGGAAACCCTACTCCTGCTTGTCTGCTCTTGATTAAGGCGGAACCGAAAGTTACAGGGGTGCGCAGATGCAATCTGGCATGAGGTGCATATGAGGTGAGTTGAGAAGATCCTCCTCGTCATGCCCTCCTAGCCTTTATATAGATAGGCAGGTCTCGGGCGCAGGTCGAGTCGGTTACAGATTAGGGTTTGCCCCTTTGAAATTCTATCTACTCTAGTCTTGTTCTCCAAGCATTCGAAGGCGTCATGGGCTTGGGCCACCCGAAACCTCCGCAGGCTGCGTGTCTTATCATGGGCCTTCCTTGGGCTGGACTAGGTATGCTGGTGTTGTGTACCCGTGGGGTATAACCATGTCAAAAACAGCTTCAGCACAATCTGTTTCAACCGTGAAAGGGAGGTTTGTCCAGTTTAGGGCCAGTTCCATGCCTTCCTCAATCTCTGCCAGTTTGGCGTCGGTCGTGTCCATACAATGTCTGAGTTGTCTCGCAGCCGCGCAGATTACCGCCCCACTGTGATCTCTCAAGACCATGCCGGCGCTAGCTTCATGTGCGTTGATGAAAGATCTGTCAGTATTCAGTTTTGCATGGCCCTCCTATGGCGGCACCCATTTGTTGTGCTCCGATCGGCAATTATCAGGTGGATGGAGATTGCTACTGAATCCCTAAGTATATGACATAACCACTTTGCCTTTGATAGGATCGACCATTGGAGATTGTTTACGAACCAGCAGGGAATCCAAGTAGCTTATCAAGAATCTTTTTGAGCCTTCCACCAATGGCATAGGCTTCTCATGTGTAATCTCATTATGGACATGCCACACCCTCGAAAGAACCATCAGAGTCATTGCCCTCTAAAGTTGTTGCAGTTTAGGAAGGAGATTTAGCAGCCATTCTGTTCCTGTGTCCGTTATTTCAGTATGAACAGGCAGGTTCCACACCGAGCGCATGGCCTCCCATAAGGATCTTGCCGGTGGACAGGTAATAAATGCATGGTATGTGTTCTCCACTTCAGCAGCACAGATGTTACAGTTTGTAGTCACTCCAATTCCACAGTGATGAATGTTTGCCTGGGTCGCCAGTGACTTTGTCGCTATTCTCCAGGCTAGTGTTCTTACTTTGGGTGGCATCGGACATTGCCAAATCAGGCGCCAACATGAGCGGTCGCCGTTTGGCCATGTGCTCGTTGCTCCCAGGTTTTGCTACACCAGGTGCTCTTCATGGCCCGGCCGGTACGCACTTTCCACTGAAAACAACCCACTTCTTTTAGGTTGCTAGGCCACAAAGTCCTCATCGTTCCTTCTGGATGGTCTGATTTTAAGAATCGCTTCTACATCAACTGGCAGAAACCATCTCCAAACAAGTTGTTCATTCCATGTACCATCTGCCCACAGGAAGTCCGAGACCCATCGTAGTCTGCAGCGGCCTTGCTTTGATATGGGTTTATACATCGTGGTCCATGGAATCCACGGTTCCCGCCAGGCCCGGATGTACCATTGCCGACGCGCCAGATTATACCTTTCTTTAGCAGCTCTAGCCCATATTAAATTGCATGCCACGTTGCTGAGCTGCTCCCTGTGAAGACGGTGTCAAGCAGCGAGCCGTTAGGAAAATATTTAGCCTTGAGCAGCTGTGCACAAAGGGAGTTAGGGAACTTGATTATTCTCCAAGTTTGGTGGGCAAGTAGGGCTTGATTGAATAAGCGCAGGTCTCTAAATCCAACTCCACCTTGGTCTTTACTTCTCATCATATATGTAACATCCCAGCATTTAGGAACTAACGAAGGGTAGATTTAGGAAATTGAATTGTTGCATGCATTCATCTGTGAAAATGTGGGTAAATTTTTCGCCAAATAAAAACCTAAAGTGATCAAGGTTACTTTCATACTTTGAGATTAGATTTAGTCTTAAAGAATGTTTGCTAATGACTTTGATATGATCTTTGTGAAATTATGTGTTTAGGGAAAAGAAATTTGAATTTAGAACTTGAGTGTTTGAATTATAATTCAAATGATTTTTGAATCTTGATTTAATTAAGAGTTAATCAATATAACTCAAACTTTATCTAAAGAAAACAATTAAGAATATGAATATTTATTCCATATTTTCATTCAATAAATAAGTTACAAAAATGTAACTTATTGAAATTATCCACAAACTTCACAATAGAAAATAAATAAAGAATAAGAATATTTATTTATTGATAACAATATAATCTCTATTACAAAATAATAAAATGAAGATTACACAATAATAAAATAAAGATTACAAAATAATAAAATAAAGATTACAAAATAATAAAATGAAAATTACAAAAGAATAAAGAAGATTACATTAACTATTCTATAAAGGAAACCTAAACTAAAATCTTCATCTTCAAATCTGTACCTGCAAAACAAACACTAATAAAAAAATAAAGAAAGTCAGGGTTAATAATGTTTTACTCTCAGACTTGTCAGTGAAATGCACTGGTCAAGATTCACCATTGAATAATTCTATTAAAAAGGGGCAAGTTTCACCAAATTGAAAGAATGTATCTTTCATATTTTTTAGCCACAAGTCAAATGACAGCAAAGAGGGGCAAGTTTCACCATCCAGGTAAAAGTAACCAGATAACGGTCAATTTCAAAATTCTAAACATATCCACAAGTGCACAGCAAGCACACAGGCAGCACACACACCAAATTGCATGGTGTGTGCTATCAGCACCTTAGCAACAACCCAACAACACAAAACCATCATCACAGCCGTGGGAAAGCACACAACCACATCAATCTTTTGCTTCTACACATCAAGCTTAGCAGCTAGCAGCTAAACCAAGCACAACAGCCAGCAGCCAAATCAATCAAAGCCCAAGATCACATCACCAGGATGGTGACATAAGGAGGGGGAAGATCAGGGGGATATCAAGACCAAGGTCAAGCCATCAGGATCAGGAGATGATGGGCTAGATCAAGGACAAGACAGGAGCTAAATATACCAGGGGAGCACAAGATCAAGCTACCACAAGATCCACCACTAGCAACCACAACAACCAATGACAGTGGTGAGTACATAGACCATCATATGATCTATCTGTCTAAGATTAGACAAGCATACATGATCTGTATCAAAATCAAACTCTCAGAAAGCACCCAAGTGGGGTGAATCCATCATTAAGATTTTAAAACTCTAATAACAAACAGCAAAATAAAAGGATCCAACCAAAACTCAAAACAACATCATTGATTTTGGCTATCAAGCTATATTCCAATTCAATAATAAATATAACTAAGATTTAATTTCTAGGCGCATCCCTAGGATAAGGGTAGCACCTTAGAAGTTAATCTTTTGATCCATATAAGTGATCAAACCTACTATCATTTTTCCAATCTTTGATTCAAGAAACAGTAGTTGGTACCACTACCAGAACTATCCATATAAATCAATTAGATAAAGCCTAACCCCTAAGCCTCAGACCAACATCATTGGTCTTAGGGATTTCAGAAAAGAACATTTCTACTTATCTTTTAAAGCCAATCTTGTCTTAAGCTTAAACCAACCCAATTAATGGAGTAAAATCAATCTTGTGTGCCATAAAAAGATGGTGTCACAAGAATAATTCTACATAAATCAGAATAAGCATTCCAACATCACAGATTCAATCAATCAATCTACCAATCATTTTCCTGTCATTACAAGGAATCATAATTAGGACATTCCTATGTAAATCTTCACTTTCTAAGATCATTATGATCTCAGACCACACATGAATTCTCAATCCAACAGCACTAGGACAGTGATTACATCACACCATACTCATTATCCTTAATCAAGTAAGGACAGGGGTAAGTTATCAAACCCACTGACTATACCAAGCATTGATTTCAGAGCAACTATATCATCTGGATCATATAAAATATAAGCATAAAATCATCCAATAAGCCACCAGAACCATTATAGTTCATCTCAAGCAACAAGCCTCAAGCTAATAATCATTTAGCATGCTTACAGGTCATCCACACATGATCTAATTCATCCAGTAGATAATCAACACCAGGATATGAACCCTAAATGGAATAAATCATCTTAACCAGGACAAGACAGTAACCAAAGAGGTCACTACCAACATCTAGCATAGGATGATCGAGCATAGAGAGAGAGATCACAAGGGGAAGAGGAAAAGAACTCACCAAAGGTCCTCGCTGAAGACCAGAAGAGGAAGCAGAGGTGGCCAACGACCACGACGGCATGGGGAGCACCCCCAGGGGGGGCACTGCGACCCATACAGCGCCACGGCGGCGACCATGACCATGCATAGAGGCGAGGTGAATCACCACGACGCACAACGCCAGCGGCAGCGCTAAGATCCACACCAACCCACAAACCCTAGGGTTCGAGACGACATCGATCCATCGCAGGAGAGCCCCATGCTCAAATCCAGTTGGATAGAAATGATGGGTATACTTGACAACCTCCTTCTGCACCACGATGGCGACCAGAATGGCCCACGACGACGGGAATCATCGGCGGCGATATCACCGACCATGGGGTCGGGGGCAGAAGAGGAGATGAGTGAGCTCGAGGGTGAGAGGCAGCGAGGAGGTGGGCCAGAACCCTTCGGGGTGGCTATTTTAACTAGTCTCATGGGCCAGCAGGGCCCAATAAGAACAAGCCAGCCCAGAAACCTTTAAGGCCTGTTTTAATAAATAGGAAAAGACCAAAATACCCCTGAACTTAATTAAATTCTAGAAAATAAAACAAAAGTCCAAAAATGATAAATAAAATATTTTTGGATCCACAATAATCCACACTATCCAAATAAATTAAGAAATAAAATTTTAGACACATATATTTTATTAGGAATTTTGTAATTTTTATAAAACTTATGGAATTTTACAAAATTATTGAAAGGTGATAAAATTAATTAAAATTCACTTTCATCATATATTAATATTTTAGTATTTTAGAAAAATACTAAAAAAATATTTAATAACAATTTTGATATTTAAATGATAATTCTTAAAAGAATTATTAAATCAATAAAAGTCAAATAAAAGAGAAATAAAATAAAATAATTCAATATATATTATAAATATTAAAAGGTAATATTTATAAATCCTTTAATATTAGAAATAATTTTTGGGGGAAAATGCGTATCAAAATAAATGATGCATTACATTATTTGCATAATCATTTTGCTTCTCTAAATATTGTCCTTACCGGGCAATAATGATGTTTTTGTAGACATAAAAGCTCAAGGTCCAGCGCAAGCATCAGACTTCACTACCTTGCCATCACAAGGCAAGTTCATCACTTGCTCATGTCCTTTGAAGAGTCTTTATAAAAAGTATTTGCAAATTGTGTGTTAGCATATATGCTATAAAAGAAAGAAAATATTATTTTCACAAATAAAGAAATCATAGATATCATCCTAAGTGATGATATAATGGAGCAATAGAACTTAGGGTTCTATTTTCAACAATGATAATCAATTAGGGACTTAATAACCCCTGACATGAGTGATTCTAGCACCGTAAATTATGCGTTAGCCATGAGATTTGGAATGGGACAGAGAAGTCAGCTGTATCTTCTTCCTCTCGCATGAAGCCGGATGTGCAAGTCGTGGCTGTTATCCTCGTAGCATGCATATTAATTGGTAATTCATAGAGGATATGCAGCATATGGGTGGGAACCCTCATCGTCCCATGATAGTTCTGGCATCTAACGGTTTGTACAAACCATTGCCGTAATTCATTATGTGGGCATGGTGTACACCAAGGAGGCATGCGAGGTCGCGAAGGGGGCAGTGATTGGCTTGGACCAACTATTGGGCCCCACATCATGGAATTGTGGACGGGAAAGAATACCCGGTTGTGCAACAAGGAGTTGATCTCTCATGGGTAAAGTAACGCACCTCTGCAGAGTGTAAGAACTATAACTTGTTACTCCCTATTCCGGGAAGGAGCTAAGAACGCGGCAGGAAAGGAACTCCATGAAAGTTCTAGTCAACCTGTGAAGGCTGATGGTCATAGTTTTTCATAATAAAATCAATCTTTGAAGAAAGTTTTACAAACATTGCATAGTGCCAAGGATTTATAATCTGAGGTGGTAGTTAGAGCATCAAACTTCCCACTTTGCATATAATGAACTTGTTTGGTAACGTTGTTACTCATCCTTTCCTTTGATCCCTTGCTTAGACTCTGAGGATCCCGAAGACGTGCCAATGTATGCAGCCGAATGTCAAGAAGAAGTGTTCTACGAGGAACCTGATTTGTCCGGAGGTGTTGAAGGAGTGGATTATGAAATCCGCTACGGTGTCAATGATAACGAAGCCAACTAAGTATCCCTAGTTAGTAGTAACCAACGGAGCCGAGAAGCATGAACTCTATAGAATAAGCTACTGAGCTCAACTCCTAGTCGGAGTTGCTACTTTTAAATTCCGCTGAAACACTTTATATTTTGGTTTGTAAGTTGAATCTTTTGGAAGTCTTGAATTTCCGGTATTGTAATAATAATAATGTGTGTATATTTATAATATGTACCCGCAATGTTTCTGTTGTACCACTCTGAGGGATGTGATATTTACAGAACGGTGTTCTGTCGATGTCATGTCAACGATTATAGTGTACTACACATGCAGTGGTATGCTGGGTCACCGCAGTTGGTGTCAGGGCAAATTGCTTTGACCTTAGGTTTGAAACCTAGTAAAGGGTATTACCTGTAGGAAAGTTTAGCAACGATAAAGAATTCTCTAAAAGTATTATAATGGGTATTCAATTGAGAATATTCCGTTATATATTTTAGTGCGATAATTCTTTGTTATGATGCAATATATTATTGGATACTAATCAAAACTATTTTTCTGATATACAGAGATATGGCACCAAAGTTTCCAAAACAGACTTTGGTAAGGAAAGAGGAGACTCTTGATGATTATCAAGGATCATTCAGAGACCAACTCCGCCAACTTTTAAAGCTCTTTAGTTGTCCAACTAGAATTCCAGTGAACACTATCACTTACCTTGATGGTCGGATGTTATCCAAGTATCGTGTGAGTATCCAACTCCCAGAGGAGCTTGGATTATATCACGATCTACCTATAGGAGAAGGTAGGAGTCATTTAGCAGCATATCACGTTGCTGTTGTGGAGGCGATAGCTAATATACGGGAGCAGAAAACCAAGGAGTTAGAAGGTAGTACATTCTCTGTGATACCTCATGATTCCATAGACTCGGAGCCTACACCGGATCATCTTACTCTGGTTAAGAAGCATCCTAAGTTAGCTTCCAAGTTTATGGATAGACACCGAACACTCGTTTCGTATTTTTATAAGACACATCAAGTGATTGTTGAAGATAAAAATGATATGTTAGAGGATCTAACTGATCCGGAAAGGAGGAAGCAGTTAGCATTCCAGTTAGAGAAAGAAGCAGGTAGTAGCGCAACACCTATCTTTAAGGATATACCTATAGATCTTGAATCTTTTATACCATATCCTTATTCACCAAGACCTGAACCTATACATGATCCTACTATGGATATGAGGTATGCAGTACCACATGGCTCAGAGGAGGGTTCTGACTCAGAACTTCCTATTGAGAATTCGGATGGTTGGAGAATGGAATCGTATGAAATATCTCAAGAACACCAGATGTCCACAGATGGTTCTGACAGAAATGTTGGACAATCCAGCTGGATGGGTGCAAGAATTAACCCTAGTCACAGTAGTATAAATACCATGTCAATAGATGATCAGGATGAAGAAGAAGATCTTGAGGAGAGAGTGTTTGAATCATCAACATCTTCTCAAAACCCAGGAAATATACATTATCCAGTGTTTAACTATCTTGCCCAAGAGAGCACCTGGGAAGCAGCAGGATCTGCGTATCCTGTTGACAACTCAAGGAATGAAGCTCAGGAGATGCAGGCTGGAGATAATGTTGAATATGTTTCTGAAGACTTTTCAGCTAAGCAGGAGGGAGTCAATGCGCTCAGGTTGAGTAATGACTCAAGTCCTAACACTTCAGATACAGAGTATGTTCCTTATGGAAGGCCATTTGTTCCACAAACTGTGCGACGAACAACACGTCATCACGGTTGGACATCAGGCATGTATGATGAGCGTAGTTACTACTAGAAGGAGGCAACTAGTTAGTGATATCAAGTATCGTGTATTGTACTTCAAGTAATAAGGTAGTGAGATTAATACGGTAGTTTTGTGATTATACCTATATGGTATATGTTGTAATAACTTCGTATCATTATGATATTATGTATAATATGTGAAATGCATATTTGGATTTTATTTGGATCTTCATTGTGTGACTAGTTCTGTGCGTAAAGTCGAGCTCAGAACACATGTGCATGATGTAATTATGAGTATTCGCTTTATGTTGCAGGACTAGAGGGTCATGGATATGGGTGTAGAATTGGAAACTGAGCAGCAGCGGATGGAGCGAGAGGCCAAGGAGAAGGCCGATGTATATGCAACAAATCAAGGAGCATTACCACCACCACCAATGAGGTCGTTAATGGAGCAGAACTTTATGCAATGCATGCAAATGATGCAAGAGACCCAGAACAAGTTCATGAAGAGCTGCTGGGACGAGCAAATCAGAGGGAATCTGAAGGGTGGAGGCGTGAGTCTCTCTGATTTCCAGAATGCAAGACCGTTACCTTTTGCATCAGCTCTGGAACCAATGGATGCAGAAGATTGGCTAGCAGATACTGAAAGGAAGCTAAAGACTGTAGGTTGCAATGATGAGGACAAATTGAGGTATGAAACTCATCTTATGACTGGACCTGCAGCATCATGGTGGTAGAATCAGTTGGCCATGTAACCACCAGGAAGGGAGTTTACCTGGGAACAGTTCAAGCAGCGATTCCGTGAATATCATATTCCGGAAAGTGTTATGGAGTTGAAGCGGAGAGAATTTGAGGAGCTTCAGCAAGGATATACTAGTGCCATGAAGTACATCCGGGAGTTTAGTCAACTATCACGCTATGCTGAGGAGGATGTCAACACTGAAGAGAAGCGGAAGAAGCGTTTTATGCGTGGATTAAATCCATTTGTGAAGATGCAGCTAAGGTTAGCCAATAAGCAAACTTATCAGCAGTTGTTGGATGCAGCCATCACTTTTGAAGATGATTATAAGAATGTCCAAGAGGATAGGAGGAAGAGATCCAAAAAGGAAACCAAGAGGAATCAGGCAAGCAAACCTAAACCTAACCTGGAGTTCAAACCTCAGAACAGGAATTATGGCAACAATAATAATAACAATAACAATAACAAGGGCAGTGGTGGAAATCAATCCAATCCGAGAAGGAATGTTATTTGTAACAATTGTGGAATTCCAGGGCATTTCCAAAGGGAATGCAAAAAGCCTGTAGTGATCTGTTACGGTTGAAAGAACATTTCTTAATCCCTAGTGTTTTGTGTGTTAGATAACAATATCAAGGATTATTTAATGTGTGTTGAAGTGTTGCAGCTCTCTCTAGGAAAAAGGGAAAAGTATCTGCCTTTGGGGGGCGGATAATCCGCCCCTCCCTCTTCCCAAGCAGGCGCAAGCCCAGAAGGGGGAGGAGTTTTGGCCGGATTTTCCGGCCTCGCCGGATAATCCGCCCCTCAGGGGGGCGGATAGTCCGCCCCCTTGCTCACCGCAAAGGCGCAAGCCCTAGAGAGGGGGCGGAGTGTTGGCCGGACTTTTCGGCTAGGCCGGATAATCCTCCCCAGGAGGGGGCCGGATTATCCCCCCCCAAGATCCTCACCAAGTCACGCAGGCGCCAACCCCAGAGAGGGGGCGAAGTTTCTCCCGGAAAATCCGCCCTTGGGGTGGAGTTTTCCCAGGGGGGCAATAATCCGCCCCCAAAGTTGCTCAACGGCCAGATCTGGGGAGGGGGTATTTAAGCCAGCCTTCCCCCTCCTGCTAGAGCTTTTGGTTCATTCGAAAAAGACAAGATCTGATCGGCAACCTTCATCCAAGAGAGCTCCACCTAGATCCACCCAAAGGCCCCGTCCCTTGGGTAATCGAAGGAGGAGAACTCGATCTTCATCATCAACAATCAAGCGCTTCATCTCCTCTCCATTCATTTGGAGAATCACCGATCTAGTATTTCTTGCAAATACCTAGATCCTTGTTTTGTTTATATTGATAAACCTTGTGCTTGTGACAGCTTTTTGTCATCTCGGGAGCCCCCAATTCAGTTGTGGGTGTGTGCCCCGGTAGCGTTGTAAAAGGCACCGGTTCCCGCCTCGAAGGGATCCAATAGTGGAGAAGGTGGATCAGGCCTCTCGTGGCGAGATCCATCAGAGAATAGGGTGAGGCCTATTGTGGCGTGGTGGTCTTAGAACCGCCCACCCCTCCAACGCAGATGTACTTCCCTTAACAAGGAAGGAACTGCGGTAAAACAAATCCTTGTGTCTCCGCGTGCTCCACTACGGTTCCTTCGCTCCTCTCTTTACGTGCTTAGTAGCTAGGGTTGCATATAGGGAAATTCTCGTAGTTACATATCTAGAGAATTTACTTTGTGTCAAGCCTAAAATTGAAAAAGTTATTAAAAATTGGTTAGCACCTATTCACCCCCCCTCTAGGTGCTCATACGATCCATTTCAATTGGTATCAGAGCCCCGACTCTTATTTCGGGCTTAACAGCCTAAGAGAAGTATGGGTTCCAAGGTATATGGGAGTGATGCTCCGGATGTAGTCACCATGAACGATCTCAAGACGTTGGAAACAACCTTGGTGAGTTCAATGGAGGCTAAGATGGAAGAGATGCGTCAATTGATAATGCGTCTCTCCACATCCACAGCATCACCTCCATCTAACTCTGAGGCTACCACTCCGCAATCCAAGGAAACGGGTAAAACCTATTCCAAAGAGAACGAAGTGGTTGGTGATGACACTAGCAAGAGCTCCTCCTCGAAAAAGGATAGTGGTAAGGATGGATACAATGAGGTTTCTCATGTGTATTCTCCTGATCCACCTATCCCTCACCCACATATACATAATAGGGGTGATCCACCCAAACTTTCTGCATCTACTTTTACTCAATGGCAATTTTTGATGAAGTCTCATGTGTGCAGTTACTCCATTGAGTTGTGGAAAATCATAGAAAATGGTCTTCATGTTGGAAACCCCAACAATTTCACAATAAGATAAGTTGTCGATAGCCAACTCAACGCTACAGCTCCACACATGATACAGCTTGGTGTGGGTGACAAAGACATGCCACACATTCAGCATCTTAGCACAGCTAAGGAAGCTTGGGATGCCCTCACCGAGCTCTTCATCGGAAATGAAAGTATGAGAAGAAATAGATATGATGCTTTGAGCAATGAAGCTGAAGGATTCTATATGTTGGATGGAGAAGACCACGAGGACATGTATAGGAGGCTCAAGGAAATAGCCACAACTTTCAGAAACCACGGTGCAGCTCATGTTGATGATGCATGGATCAAGCGCAAGTACGTCAGTGCTCTTATGCCATTTGAGCCCACAGATTTGAAAAGTCTCCAAGGTAGGCATAACTATCACCTCATGACATCCAATGAGGTAATGCAAGAAATGGACGCTTTCAAAGTGGCTGCCAAGAATGCCGAAGATGCTCGTGCTCGAGCTATGGGGATGCAAAAGGGGGTCAACATGGCCTTGAAGACTAGTGTGATTGATCATGATGAATATGCCATAGAAGGTCTGGACTATCCCCAGGATATAAAAAGGATCCACGAACAATACTTGGCTCTTTATGCTAGAAACTTTTGGAAAGATCCAGCCAAGGCTAAAGCTAAACTAGAACGCAAGAGTGGAGCCTATGGAAGAAAAGAAAATGGTCCCAAGCTGAGAACATGTTTCAACTATGGTGACCGGCTGCACTTTGTAGCTGAGTGTCCATATCAAAGTAGGGAAGATAATGGAGGAAGACTTATTTTCAAGGACAATTCAAAGGCTCCACGCAAGAAACAGTTTGTAAAGAAGAATGCTCCCTTCAAGAAGCAACCAAAGATTGTTCTAGTGGCTCAAGAAGAATATTCATCGGGAAGTGAAGATGAGGACGAGGACGATAGCTCTCAAGAGGTGGCTGCTATAGCCACCACATCTACATCAACATCTCTCTTCGACTCTCCGAACGAAAACATCATCAACAAGAATGCTACTTGTCTCATGGCAAGAAGCTCCGAGGTAATGACTTCTAACCCTTCTTTTCCTAAGGCTATGATTGACATGGATGATCCTACTAGTCTTAAGGTTAAAGAAGAGATTATTGATTTGGATTACTTCTACACTAACTTGCAAGGTGAGCACAAAGTTCGTTTTGAAGCTCTTATGGATCAGCTGGCCCAAAACGAAGCTCTTCTCGAAGAAAAGGGCAGAATTGAAAGGGAGGATGAAGAAGAAGCTCGGGTCTCTCTTGAAGAGAGGCTTGAGTCCATTGAAGAGTAACATGAAGAAATTGTGGCTAAAATTGTTAAGGAACGTGACAATGCAGTCACCAAAGCAAACAAGTTAAAGAAGGAAAAGATTGACTTTGGGGCTGCTCATGATAGACTCTCCGAGGAATTGGAGAAACTTGACAATGCTCACAAGGCGTTGAAAAACGATTTCTCCATTCTCAATGAGTCACATGATCAGCTTCAAAGTCGATTGGCCAAATATGATGTTCCTAGCTCATCCAACTCAACATATAGTCACAAGGAAAATGCTAGTGTGGAAAAAGAAGTGGTCAAGGACATCACTCCCAAGGATAAGGGTGTGCTTGATGAAGTTATTGGCAAGCAAAGGTCAAATCATGGTAAAGAGGGACTTGGGTATGTCACCAAGTCCAAGAAAAATAAAAACAAGAAGAACAAGACCAAGAATGTGCAATCAAAGACAAGCACCGCTGAGAAGAATGTCACAAAAGACAAGACTAACAATATTGGTTTTGCAGGGTCTCACAATCCAAATTATGAACTCTTTTGTGATGATTATGGCGATGTTTATGCTTATTATGTCGGTCCCTTTGATGAATATATTGCTTGGTATATTTGGGTCCCAAAGACCCTTGTTACTAACATGAAAGGACCCATTGAAAAATGGGTACCTAAAACCAAGAAGTAATTCTCTTGCAGGGCTATGCTTCCGGTGGGTCGAAATGGGTGCTGGATAGTGGATGCACTAGTCATATGACCGGAAGCAAGGAGATCATCACGGAGATGCATCCAAATCATGATAATATCACAGTCTCCTATGGTGATAAGTCTAAATCTCAGGTATTGGGTCTTGGCTAGGTTGTGGTTGCCCACGATATTTCTCTCATGGACGTCATGCTTGTTGAGACCCTTGGTTACAACCTTCTTTCTGTTTGTGCCCTTGGCAAGATGGGTTTGGCTGTTTTTATCGATGATGATTTGGTGGTACTCTTGTGAAGCAAGTCTCTAAAGGTCGCTTTCGTTGGATACATCGAAAATGACCTGTATGTGGTGGACTTTTCGGGGAAAACCACTTCGGGTCCGATGTGTCTATTCGAAAAGGCCGACATGGGCTGGCTATGGCATCGCCGTTTAGCCCATGTCAACATGAGAACTTTGCAAAGTCTTCACAAGGGTGGCCACATCCTTGGACTAAAAGACAATGTCTCCTTTGCCAAAGATCGTGTTTGCAGGGCTTGTGTTGAAGGCAAAATGCACGACTCTCCCCACAAGAGGAAGACTATTGTGTCTTAAAAGAGGATCTTGGAATTACTTCATGTGGATTTATTTGGTCCTCCTTCTCATGCAAGTATTGGTGGGAAGAAATATTTCTTGGTCATTGTCGATGATTACTCAAGATATACATGGGTCTATTTCTTTAAACTAAAAAGTGAGACTCAACAAACAGTCATTGACTTTGCCAATGAAGTTCAACGTCAACACAATGTCCCTATCTTGGCAATAAGAAGTGACAACGGATCCGAATTCAAGAACTACACTTTGAATGAGTTTCTAAGCGAAGAGGGGATTAGACATCAGTATTCCGCTGCGTACACCCCTCAACAAAATGGTGTAGCCGAGAGGAAGAACCGGACTTTGATGGATATGACAAGATCAATGTTGGTTGAATTCAAGTCTCTTTACAATTTTTGGGTTGAAGCCATATCCACTGCTTGTCTTTCCGTTGTTTTATTTGCTTGCTTGTTCTCTTTTTAGCGTGAACTTATTTTCTATTTTGTGCTTGGATTATGTAAGACTATGTCGTGCTCCACTATGTTTGGTACTATGTTTGGTATTCATGGAATTCTGGATTTATCTATTGTGGCTCTCATGGAATTCTGGATTTATCTATGGAGCATATTTGATGGCATATGGAATCATGGGATTATCTAATGTATGCATCAATATTGTTGGGATGTGCTTGCAGGATATCAAGCTAATTATTTTCTTTGGCTATAATCACATCCCGGTGGTATGGCCTTGTTTCCCAACCCACCTTGTTTCAATTATCTTTGCTATGAAAGTTGTGTTCTCTCTAGTGTGTGTATTTGTATTCAAATGCAAATTTTAAATATGCACACATCTAGGGGGAGCGTCTTTCAATTTTAAGGTGGCGTTAGCCGGTTCCATTGCAAATCCTAGTATTGTCATCTAACACCAAAAAGGGGGAGATTGAAAGAACATTTCTTAATCCCTAGTGTTTTGTGTGTTAGATAACAATATCAAGGATTATTTAATGTGTGTTGAAGTGTTGCAGCTCTCTCTAGGAAAAAAAGAAAAAGTATCTGCCTTTGGGGGGCGGATAATCCGCCCCTCCCTCTTCCCAAGAGGCGCAAGCCCCAGAAGGGGGGCGAAGTTTTCGCCGGAATTTCCAGCCTCGCCGGATAATCCGCCCCTCAGGGGGGGCGGATAGTCCGCTCCCTTGCTCACCGCAAAGGCGCAAGCCCCAGAGAGGGGGCGGAGTGTTGGCCGGACTTTCCAGCTAGGCCGGATAATCCGCCCCAGGAGGGGGCCAGATTATCCCCCCCCCCCCCAAGATCCTCACCAAGTCACGCATGCACCAGCCCCAGAGAGGGGGCGGAGTTTCTCCCGGAAAATCCGCCCTTGGGGCGGAGTTTTCCCAGGGGGCGGATAATCCACCCCTAGTGGGGGCGGATAATCCGACCCAAAGTTGCTCAACGGCCAGATCTGGGGAGGGGGTATTTAAGCCAGCCTTCCCCCTCCTGCCAGAGCTTTCGGTTCATTCGAAAAAGACAAGATCTGATCTGCAACCTTCATCCAAGAGAGCTCCACCTAGATCCACCCAAAGGCCCCGTCCCTTGGGGAATCGAAGGAGGAGAACTTGATCTTCATCATCAGCAATCAAGCGCTTCATCTCCTCTCCATTCATTTGGAGAATCACCGATCTAGTATTTCTTGCAAATACCTAGATCCTTGTTTTGTTTATATTGATAAACCTTGTGCTTGTGACAGCTTTTTGTCATCTCGGGAGCCCCCAATTCAGTTGTGGGTGTGTGCCCCGGTAGCGTTGTAAAAGGCACCGGTTCCCGCCTCGAAGGGATCCAATAGTGGAGAAGGTGGCTCAGGCCTCTCGTGGCGAGATCCATCGGAGAATAGTGTGAGGACTATTGTGGCGTGGTGGTCTTAGAACCGCCCACCCCTCCAACGCAGATGTACTTCCCTTAACAAGGAAGGAACTGCGGTAAAACAAATCCTTGTGTCTATGCGTGCTCCACTACGGTTCCTTCGCTCCTCTCTTTACGTGCTTAGTAGCTAGGGTTGCATATAGGGAAATTCTCGTAGTTACATATCTAGAGAATTTACTTTGTGTCAAGCCTAAAATTGAAAAAGTATTAAAAATTGGTTAACACCTATTCACCGCCCCCCTCTAGGTGCCCATATGATCCATTTCAACGGTTGTGGTCAGAAGGGACATATCAAGCCAGATTGTCCGAGCAAACCACCAGGAGGTTGGCCTACCAAGGGAGGAGGACAAGCCAGTGGAGGAAATGGACAGCCCAATAAAGGAGGAAATAATGTCAAGAACAACAATGGCAAGAGGAACCGACCTACCGGGAAACTAAACTGTGCAACCCTCGAGGAGGTGGATAATTCGGAGCATGCAGTGATAGGTACGCTCAATATCCTTACCAATCCTGGCAAAATTCTATTTGATACCGGTGCAACTACTTCATTCATTTCTGAAGAATTTTGTGATAAGTTCGGGATTAGAAGGGCAACGTTAGAAAGTCCTGTGACCGTAGTTACGGCAGGAGGGAATGTGATTGTACGCCACATAAAACAAGATCAAGTTATCTCGATCTGTGGTTGTACATATTTCATAGACCTTTATCTGCCTTTGAAGGGAATTGCAGTAGTGCTGGGAATGGATTGGATGATGGAACACGGAGCTCAGATAAATTGTGAGGAGAAAACTGTCTCAATCAAAACTCCAAGTGGAGCAAGGATAGTTTACCAAGCAGATAAGCACATTCATATCATGGTGGATATGCAGTTCAACTCAATGAAAGAGGTCAAATTGGAAGAGAATCCTATAGTAAATGAATTTCAAGATGTTTTTCCGGCAGAGCTACCGGGAATGCCACCAGACCGGGAGAGAGAGTTCACTATTGACCTAATTCCTGGCACATCACCAATAGCTCAAGCACCATATAAAATGGGACCCAAAGAGTTAAAAGAACTCAAAGGGCAAATTGATGAGTTAGCCAGAAAAGGATTTATTCAGGAAAGTGTATCTCCATGGGGAACACCCATAATCTTTGTGGATAAGAGAGATGGTGGAAGAAGAATGTGTGGTGATTATAGAAACCTAAACAATGTTACTATCCAGAATAAGCATCCTTTACCAAGAATTCAAGATTTGTTTGATCAAGTGAAAGGGGCTGGAGTATTTTCAAAGATCGACTTAAGATCTAGATACCATCAAATAAAAATCAAACATGAAGATATTCCAAAGACAGCATTTGTCTCAAGATATGGACACAATGAGTATCTGGTAGTACCATTTGGTTTGACCAATGCACCAGCAATATTCATGAATCTGATGAACAAGATCTTCATGCCATATTTGGACAAGTTCGTCATAGTCTTTATTGATGATATTCTGATATATTACAAGGATAAGGAAGAGCATCCTGATCATTTGAGAATAGCATTGCAGACTTTAAGAGAACACAGACTTTATGCCAAGTTCAGTAAGTGTGAATTTTGGCTAGATGAGGTAGAATTCCTCGGTCATGTGATCAGTAAGGATGGAATTGCTGTGAATCTATCTAAAGTTCAGTCAGTACTAGAGTGGACTGCACCAATCAATGTGAAGCAAATTCGAGGTTTCTTAGGAATGGCTGGTTATTATCGGAGATTCATTGAAGGTTTCTCCAAAATAGCCGGACCAATGACCAAATTATTAAGGAAGAATACACCATTCAAGTGGGATGAGAAATGTGAAGCAAGTTTTCAAGAGTTGAAGACTAGGTTAACCACAGCTCCAATCTTAGCAGTTCCTGAAATAGGGAAGGACTTCACATTATACTGTGATGCATCTAAAGAAGGTTTGGGTTGTGTATTATTGCAAGATCGGAAAGTGATTGCTTATGGTTCAAGACAACTGAAACCACATGAAGTCAATTATCCAACTCATGATTTAGAGTTAGCAGCAGTAGTTTTGCGCTGAAAGGATGGAGGCATTTCCTATATGGAGCCAGATGTGAGTTATACACTGACCATAAAAGTCTCAAATATTTCTTCACTCAAAAGGAATCGAATATGAGACAGAAGCGTTGTTGGAACTAATCAAGGATTATGATTTAACAATCAACTATACTCTAGGGAAAGCAAATGTTGTAGCGGATGCTTTAAGCAGAAAGAGTGCATATATTCAGCCTAGCAATAGGGAGCTACCAAAGGAGTTACAAATGGACTTGGAAAGATTAGAACTTCAATTCATTAGAACAGAGGTTCTTGGAGGATTAGCTACTATGCAGGTAGTTGCAGAGCAGGACAGTGATCTTAAGCAAGAAATTTTTCGACATCAAGCAGAATATCCTTTTATTGCTGAGGAAATTCGGAGGATATCTAAAGGAAAAAAATCAGTTTTTCGCCTTAGGGATTATGAGTCTTTATGGTTTTAAGACTGTCTTTGTGTTCTAGATGTGACTGAGATTCGTAATATCATACTCAGAGAAGCACATGAAACACCATATTATATACATCCGGGAAGTACTAAGATGTATATGGATTTGAAAGAACTATTCTGGTGGAAAAACATGAAAAGGGACATTGCTAAATATATATCTGAATGCCATACTTGCCAAAGGGTGAAGGCTGAACATGAAAGTCCAGGAGGACCATTACAACCCTTGGAAATTCCTGAATGGAAGTGGGAGGAAATAGGTATGGACTTCATCATAGGATTGCCCATGACACCAAAAAGGAAGGATATGATATGGGTAATTGTGGAGAGACTCACTAAGAGTGCACATTTTATTCCGGTGAATCAAAAAGATAATGCCGAGAAGTTAGTTGAAGTATATGTCAAAGAGATAGTAAGTAAGCATGGAGTACCCAAAAAGATCGTAACTGGTAGGGGATCAGTGTTTACTTCAGCATTTTGGAAACAATTACATGAAGCACTTGGTTCAAAGTTAGATTTCAGCACAACATATCATCCTGAGACAGGAGGTGAAACTAAAAGAACAAATCAAATACTAGAAGACATGTTAAGAGCTTGTGCACTAGATTTTGGAGGAACATGGGAAGATCATCTACCATTGGCAGAATTTTCCTATAACAATAGCTATCAGAGTAGTCTGAAGGCAGCTCCATACCAAGTTCTGTATGGAAGGAAGTGTAGAACACCGATATGTTGGTATGAGCCTGGAAGCAGCAAAGAATTTGCGCCAGATTATATCAAGGAAAGACAAGATACCATTTATAAAATCAGGGATATACTGAAAATAGCCCAGAGTAGGCAGAAAAGTTATGCGGATCAAAGTCGAAGATCATGGCATCCAGAAGTGGGAGATATGGTATATTTGAAAGTAAGTCCAATGAAAGGGGTGAAAAGGTTCGGAGTTAAAGGAAAATTGAGTCCAAGATACATCGGACCATTCAAGATATTGAGTCAAAACAGAACTATAGCTTATGCTCTAGAGTTACCATCAAGATTGGCTCAAGTGCATAATGTTTTCCATGTGTCACAACTTCGTAAATGTTTGAAAGTTCCAGATGATGCAATCACACATCAGGAAATAGAACTACAAGCAGACTTGACCTATATTGAAAAGCCCTATAAAATTTTGGAAGAAAACTGGAAAAGGTTGAGGAACAGAGCAATCAAATATTGCAAAGTACAATGGGAACATCACCTTGAAACAGAAGCTACCTGGGAGAAAGAGGAGGATTTAAGGAAAGCCTATCCAGAACTATTCAGGTACATCTCAACAAACTTCGGGACGAAGTTTAATTTAAGGGGGGAAGTCTGTAACATCCCAGCATTTAGGAACTAATGAAGGGTAGATTTAGGAAATTGAATTGTTGCATGCATTCATATCTAAAAATGTGGGTAACTTTTTCGCCAAATAAAAACCTAAAGTGATCAAGGTTACTTTCATACTTTGAGATTAGATTTAGTCTTAAATAATGTTTGCTAATGACTTTGATATGATCTTTGTGAAATTATGTGTTTAGGGAAAATAAATTTGAATTTAGAACTTGAGTGTTTGAATTATAATTCAAATGATTTTTGAATCTTGATTTAATTAAGAGTTAATCAATATAACTCAAACTTTATCTAAAGAAAACAATTAAGAATATGAATATTTATTCCATATTTTCATTCAATAAATAAGTTACAAAAATGTAACTTATTGAAATTATCCATAAACTTCACAATAGCAAATAAATAAAGAATAAGAATATTTCTTTATTGATAACAATATAATCTCTATTAAAAAATAATAAAATGAAGATTACAAAATAATAAAATGAAGATTACAAAATAATAAAATGAAAATTACAAAAGAATAAAGAAGATTACATTAACTATTCTATAAAGGAAACCTAAACTAAAATCTTCATCTTCAAATCTGTTCCTACAAAACAAACACTAATAAAAAAAATAAAGTTAGGGTTAGTAATGTTTTAATCTCAGACTTGTCAGTGAAATGCACTGATCAAGATTCATCATTGAGTAATTCTATTAAAAAGGGGCAAGTTTCACCAAATTGAAAGAATGTATCTTTCATATTTTTTAGCCAAAAGTCAAATGACAGCAAAGAGGGGCAAGTTTCACCAGCCAGGTAAAAGTAACCAGATAACAGTCAATTTCAAAATTCTGAACATATCCACAAGTGCACCGCAAGCACACATGCAGCACACACACCAGATTGCATGGTGTGTGCTATCAGCACCTTAGCAACAACCCAACAACACAAAACCATCAACACAGCCGTGGGAAAGCACACAACCATAGCAATATTTTGCTTCTACACATCAAGCTTAGCAGCTAGCAGCTAAACCAAGCACAACCGCCAGCAGCCAAATCAATCAAAGCCTAAGATCACATCACCAGGATGGTGACATAAGGAGGGGGAAGATCAGGGGGATATCAAGACCAAGGTCAAGCCATCAGGATCAGGATATGATGGGCTAGATCAAGGACAAGCCAGGAGCTAAATATACCAGGGGAGCACAAGATCAAGCTACCACAAGATCCACCACTAGCAACCACAACAACCAGTGACAGTGGTGAGTACATAGACCATCATATGATCTATATGTCTAAGATTAGACAAGCATACATGATCTGTATCATATTCAAACTCTCAGAAAGCACCCAAGTGGGGTGAATCCATCATTGAGATTTTAAAACTCTAAGAACAAATAGAAAAATATTAGGATCCAACCAAAACTCAGAACAACATCATTGATTTTGGCTATCAAGCTATATTCTAATTCAATAATAAATATAGCTAAGATTTAATTTCTAGGCACATCCCTAGGATAAGGGTAGCACCTTAGAAGTTAATCTTTTGATCCATATAAGTGATCAAGCCTACTATCATTTTTCCAATCTTCGATTCAAGAAACAGTAGCTGGTACCACTACCAGAACTATCCATATAAATCAATTAGATAAAGCCTAACCCCTAAGCCTCAGACCAACATCATTGGTCTTAGGGATTTCAGAAAAGAACATTTCTACTTATCTTTTAAAGCCAAGCTTGTCTTAAGCTTAAACCAACCCAATTAATGGAGTAAAATCAATCTTGTGTGCCATACAAAGATGGTGGCACAAGAACAATTCTACATAAATCAGAATAATCATTCCAGCATCACAGATTCAATAAATCAATCTACCAATCATTTTCCTGTCATTACAAGGAATCATAATTAGGACATTCCTATGTAAATATTAACTGTATAAGATCATTATGATCTCAGACTACAGATGAATTCTCAAGCCAACAGCACTAGGACAATGATTACATCACACCATACTCATTATCCTTAATCAAGTAAGGACAGGGGTAAGTTATCAAACCCACTGACTATACCAAGCATTGATTTCAGAGCAATTATATCATCTGGATCATATAAAATCTAAGCATAAAATCATCCAATAAGCCACCAGAAATTATAGTTCATCTCAAGCAACAAGCCTCAAGCTAATAATCATTTAGCATGCTTAAGGTCATCCACACATGATCTAATTCATCCAGTAGATAATCAACACCAGGATATGAACCCTAAATGGAATAAATCATCTTAACCAGGACAAGACAGTAACCAGAGAGGTCACTACCAACATCTAGCATAGGATTATCGAGCACAGAGAGAGAGCACAAGGGGAAGAGGAAAAGAACTCGCCAAAGGTCCTCGCTGAAGACCAAAAGAGGAAGCAGAGGTGGCCGACGACCATGGCGGCACGGGGAGCACCCCCAGGGGGGCGCTGCGACCCATACAGCGCCACGACAGTGACCATGACCACGCATAGAGGCGAGGTGAATCACCACGTCGCACGACGGCAGCGGCAGCGCTAAGATCCACGCCAACCCCCAAACCCTAGGGTTCGGGACGACATCGATCAATCGCAGGAGAGCCCCATGCTTAAATCCAGTTGGAGAGAAAGGATGGGCGTAGTCGACAACCTCCTTCTGCACCACAGCGGCAACCAGAACGGCCCATGACGGCGGGAATCGCCGGCGGCGATATCACCGACCATGGGGTCGGGGGCAGAAGAGGAGAGGAGTGAGCTCGAGGGTGAGAGGCAGCAAGGAGGTGGGCCGAGTGGGCCAGAACCCTTCGGGGTGGCTGTTTTAACTAGACTCATGGGCCACCAGGGCCCAATAAGAACAAGCCAGCCCATAAACCTTTAAGGCCTGTTTTAATAAATAGGAAAAGACCAAAATACCCCTGAACTTAATTAAATTCTAGAAAATAAAAGTCCAAAAATTATAAATAAAATATTTTTGGATTCAAAGTAATCCACACTATCCAAATAAATAAAATTTTAGACACATAAATTTTATTAAGAATTTTGTAATTTTTATAACCCTTATAGAATTTTACAAAATTATTGAAAGGTGATAAAATTAATTAAAATTCACTTTCATCATATATTAGTATTGCAGTATTTTAGAAAAATAATACACAAATATTTAATAACAATTTTTTATATTTAAATGATAATTCTTAAAAGAATTATTAAATCAATAAAAGTCAAATAAAAGAGAAATAAAATAAAATAGTTAAATATATATTATAAATATTAAAAGGTAATATTTATAAATCCTTTATTATTAGAAATAATTTTATGGGGAAAATGCATCTCAAATTAAATGATGCATTACATTATTTGCATAATCATTTTGCTTCTTTAAATATTGTCCTTACCGGGCAATAATGATGTTTTTGTAGACATAAAAGCTCAAGGTCCAGTGCAAGCATCAGACTTCACTACCTTGCCATCACAAGGAAAGTTCATCACTTTCTCATGTCCTTTGAAGAGTCTTTATCAAAGTATTTGCAAATTGTGTGTTATCATATATGCTATAAAAGAAAGAAAATATTATTTTCACAAATAAAGAAATCATAGATATCATCCTAAGTGATGATAGAATGGAGCAATAGAACTTAGGGTTCTATTTGCAACAATGATAATCAATTAGGGACTTAATAACCCCTGACATCAGTGATTCTAGCGCCGTAAATTACGCGTTAGCCATGAGATTTGGAATGGGACAGAGAAGTCAGCTGTATCTTCTTCCTCTCGCATGAAGCCGGATGTGCAGGTCGTGGCTGTTATCCTTGTAGCGTGCATATTAATTAGTAATTCGTAGAGGATATGCAGCATATGGGTGGAAACCCTCATCGTCCCACGATAGTTCTGGCATCTAACGGTTTGTACAAACCATTGCCGTAATTCATTATGTGGGCATGGTGTACACCAAGGAGGCATGCGAGGTCGCAAAGGGGGGAGTGATTGGCTTGGACCAACTACTGGGCCCCACATCATGGAATTGTGGACGGGAAAGTACGCCCGGTTGTGCAATAAGGAGTTGATATCTCATGGGTAAAGTAACGCACCTTTGCAGAGTGTAAGAACTGTAACTTGTTACTCCCTGTTCCGGGAAGGAGCTACAAACGCGGCAGGAAAGGAATTCCATGAAAGTTCTGGTTAACCTGTGAAGGCTGATGGTCATAGTTTTTCATAATAAAATCAATCTTTGAAGAAAGTTTTACAAAAATTGCATAGTGCCAAAGATTTATAATCCGAGGTGGTAGTTAGAGCATCAAACTTCCCACTTTGCATATAATAAACTTGTTGGGTAACACTGTTACTCATCCTTTCCTTTGATCCCTTGCTTAGACTCTGAGAATCCCGAAGACGTGCCAATGTATATAGCCGAATGTCAAGAAGAAGTGTTCTATGAGGAACCTGATCTGTTCGGAGGTGTTGAAGGAGTGGATTACGAAATCCGCTACGGTGTCGATGATAACGAAGCCAACTTATTATCCCTAGTTAGTAGTAACCAACGAAGCCGAGCAGCATGAACTCTATAGAATAAGCTGCTGAGCTCAACTCCTAGTCGGAGTTGCTACTTTTAAATTCCTCTGAAACACTTTATATTTTTGTTTGTAATTTGAATCTTTTGGAAGTCTTGAACTTCCGGTATTGTAATAATAATGTGTGTATATTTGTAATATGAACCCGCAATGTTTATGTTGTACCCCTCTAAGGGATGTGATATTTATAGAACGGTGTTCTGTGGATGTCATGTCAACGACTATAGTGTACTACACATACAGTGGTATGCTGGGTCACCGCAATATATTCCCACGCCATCGAGTGGGTTTTTCGCTTCCCATTCTCCTCCCCACTAGTAATTTCGAATCATTTTTGTTAGTTCATCACAAAGCCCAAAAGGCAGCTTGAACACCCCCATTATGTAAACAAGGAGGCCCTGTGCAATAGACTTAATGAACACTTCCCGGCCAGCTTGTGTGAGGTGGTTGTCTCCCCATTCCATCAGACATTTTTGCCAAACTAGACTTTAAACTTTCAAATTTACCTTTATCCATGCGCCCATGGGGCGTTGGTAGCCCCAAGTACTTGGCATCACCTGTCTCTTGTGTTACATTCAGTGCTAATTTGACCTCCTCGCGTGATGTACTAGGACATGAATACCCAGAAAATATTGAGCACCTGTCTCGGTATATTAGTTGTCCGGTGCTAGTTTCATAGGTCTCAATAACCTACTTAACTTTAATTCATTGGTCGCCACACGCCTGGAAGAATAACAGACTATCATCGGCAAACAAAAGATGTGAGATGCCCGGGCCTCGGCGACAGATGCGAATAGGTATAATCATATTCTCCTGTATTTCCTTTTGCAACAAAGCAGATAGACCATCAGCAACAAACAGGAACAAAAAGGGTGAAAGGGGGTCACCTTGCCGTAGACCACGCGAAGGCGAAAATGAATCCAGAAGGCCGCCATTAAATTTAACCATATATTTCACCGTGGTGACACATGACATTATACAGCCAATCCAACGGTGGGCGAAACCCATTCTTTACATCACTTTCTTTAGAAAACCCTAGTCCACTCTGCCATATGCCTTGGAAAGATCCAATTTATATGCACAGAAGTTTTTATCCTGACTTGTGTTGTTGTCCATGAAATGTAAGCACTCAAAAGCTATAAGCGCATTATTTGTAATTAATTTTCCGGGGACGAAGGCACTCTGGTTCTCTGAGATTAGATCCCCCAGTATTGGTCTCAACCTATTTACTAGGCATTTTGCAATGATTTTGTATAGGACAGTACAGAGACTAATAGGACGGAAGTCTTTAATTGTCTCCGGGAATTCAACTTTTGGTATCAAAACTATAGCAGTATCATTGACCCCATTTGGCATACGTCTAGTAAAAAATAAGAGCCTTACACTATTAATTACCTCCTCTTTCAGTATGTCCCAATTGCGCTGACAGAATCTTGCCGGGAATCCATCAGTTCCCGGTGCTTTTAGAGGACCATTCTGAAAAAGGGCATCACTGATCTCCTCATCTGTAAACTCTCGGTAGAGCTCATCATTTATTTGACCTGTAACTTTTTCATGAAAAAGAGATGTTAAACAATCAACATTAAGGCTAGGATCGCGAGTAAACAGTTCTTTAAAATAAGACGTTTCCATTCTTTCCATGTCTAAGGGTACATCCTTCCACACACCATCATCATTTTTTAGTCTTTTAATATAATTTTTACGAGCTCGCCACACGTCCCGTTGGTGAAAATATTTTGTGTTGCGGTCCCCCTCCTTCAGCCATGTAACCCATGATCTTTGTAACCAGATCATGTCCTCTTTGTAAAGTAATTCATTCATATAGTTTGATACCTTATGCATTTCCCCTGGGTCTGCATTACTCAGCTATAGCGCTTCTAGTTCTTTTCTAGCTTTTTCAAGCTCCCTCTGTATGTTTCCAAATTTTCTCCTGCTCCATATCTGCAGCTCCTTCATCAGCGCGTCTAGACCAGTTCGCACCTCCCCCAAGGAGGCTTTCAGACCGGCGCCTTCCCATAGTTGCAGAATCTGCTCTTGAAGCTCCGGCGACCTTTTCCACATTATTTCATACTGGCACCTGGGTGCCTTCTGGGGTACACGTTCTTCCTGTGAAATAGAAACATGTAATAGGCAATGGTCAGAGCAAGCTGTTGTCATGTGTTTGTGTTGGATATATGCCCTAGAGGCAATAATAAAAGAGGTTATTATTATATCTTTGTGTTTATGATAAATGTTTACATTCATGCTATACTAGTATTAACTGGAAACATTAATACTTGTGTGATTTGTAAACTAAATTAGAGTCCCCGATAAAGCCTCTTTATAATACTAGCTTGTTGGTTAATAGATGATCGTGGTTTCTCGATCATGAACATGGAGATGTTATTAACAAAAAGATCATATCATTAGGAGAATGGTATGATGAACATACTCCTATAGATAAGTGTAGCATAAAGATCAAGTCATTTCAATAGTTTGTTTGCTATAAGCTTTCTGATACATAGTAACCTAATTCCTTTGACCATGAGATCATGCTAATCACCATCATCGGAAGGATACTTTGATGACATCAAACACCACACCGTAACTGGGTGGCTAAAAGGTGGCATTGAGTGTTCGGAAAGTATGTGTTGAGGCACATGGATCAAGAGTGGGATTTGTCCATCCATATGACGGATAGATATACTCTGGGCCCTCTCGGTGGAATGTCATCCAATTAGCTTGCAAGCATGTGACTGGATCACAAGGGATCATATATCACGGGAACAAGAAAAGAGTACTTATCGGTAACGAGGTTGAACTAGGTATGCAGAGATACCGACGATCGAACCTCAGATAAGTAAACTACCGCGAGACAAAGGGAAATTGGTATCGTATGTAAGTGGTTCATTCGATCGCAAAGTAATCGTAGAAATATGTGGGAGCCATATGAATTTCCAGATTCCTCTATTGGTTATTGATCGGAGAAGTGTCTCGGTCATGTCCGCATAATTCACGAACCATAGGGAGACACACTTAAGGATTCGATGTTGTTTAGTAGATATTGAATGTAAGTCGGGAAACCGAATGTTGTTCGGAGTCTCGGATGGAATCCGGGATATCACGAGGAGATCCGGAATGGTCCGGAGAATAAGATTCATATAAGGAAAGTTCGATTCCGGAGTTCGGGAATGATTTCGATGTTTTCATCAAAGAGGTTCTAGAAGGGTCTAGAAGGTTCACCGGACCGAAAGGGGAATGGTCCATGAATGTGTCATGGTTAATTTGAATGATTGGATCATGTCCTAGGTCACTTTGGTTAGGCATTTGCGAGAGAGAAATAAAGCTCTAAATTAAAAATCAAAAGGAAGGTTTGAAAAGTCAAACTGGAATAATAGTTTCCTAGTGGAAGAAGGAAAGAGTCCTTCCTTCTATCCAACTTGGATTTGGGTATGGATTCAAATTCCCCTCTCCCAAGCTGCCCTCTCTCTCATAAATAGAGGGGGAGGGCTGCCCCAAAGCACACAACACCAGCCCTCCCCACCCGTGCGCCGCCGCCGGCCCGTCGTCGTCGCCTTAGCCACCGCTGACACCTCCTCATCATCTTCGGCCTTCTAAACCTAGATCGCCGGAAACCATAGATCCACCATAACTCGCATCGGCTTAGGCGAAGCCCTGCGGGATCTTTCCTCTACTTCTGACACCACGTCTTCGTGCTGCCGGAATCGCGAGGGGAGAACTACAACCTTCACTGCCTGCTGGAACAAGAGAGAGGAAGGTCTTCATCGAGTACAGAACGTGTGACCGACTGCGGAAGCGCTGCCGGACCGCAGCGCTGGAAGGATCATCTACGCGATTTTGAGATCGGCAAGTGTACGACTACATCACCACGAGAATCTGCTCTCGTTAACCGCTTTGGAATCTTCGAGGGTGAGTACTCTAATCGAATCGTTGCTACAATCTAGTAGATAGATCTTGGCTTACTTGTGTGCATGCGGTAAATTTTTTTTGTTTTCCATACTACGTACCCCTACAGTTTGACCCTGGTATCAGTGGAAATGTCCCGCCAAGCAAGGTTAGCAACCACTCTATCTAGTCGAACACGCACATTTGCTCTCCCTCTACGTTTATTATCATATGTATACGGAATGCCGGAAAAACCAATGTCTATAAGATCACAAAAAGATAAGGTATCGCGAAAGGCCTCAATTTGTCTTTCCGACCTAGGAGTTAGGGACAGATGTTCCTCCTGCCACATGGTTTCCTTAAAATCTCCCATAAAAACCCATAGAATTTGTTCTTCCTCTTTCATATTGCACAACGTTTCCCACATCAAATGCCTATTCTCAGCCCTTGGTTCCCCATAAACACAAGTTATACGCCATTTAGGAGCAGAGGGAGAAACACAGACATACGCATCAATATATCTTTCATTCATATTCTTGACCTCGACACTAAGACTCTCATGCCAAAACAGGGCAAGACCACCGCTTTGGCCCAGACTACTAGAACCAGCAAAACCCTTAAGACTTAACCTATGACGAAGAAGACGGACTTTTTTTTATTTTGTCTAGTTTCACAAAGAAAAACTAACTTGGGACGCAAAGACTCGGAGAGATACAATAACTCGCAAACTATCGAGACCCCTCCAACACCCAGGCAGTTCCAACATAGGCAATTCATTTATCCTGGCGAAGCCACACACGTGACCTCGCATGTTTGTTGTTTGTCCCTCGTCCAGTTGCCCGTCCTCGTCCCCTCTGATCAGTACCTCTTCCGCGCGCCACACTTGTGCCATCCGCTGCATCATTGTTGTCCTGTTTGCCTCTCTTTTGTTGCCCACCATGCTGCCTGTCATATGCTCGACCAAGGGATAGATCAAGGGGCCTTCCTTGGACTTCTTCCTCCTCGCCTGTCCTTTTCCACAGAATCGAGTCAGCAAAACCCATGGGCATGTCCTCAATGCTAAGCGGGATCGTCGAGTTGGTCAGGTTGTGTATGGCTAGAATCATATCACTATTCCTCGACCCGCCGGAGTTATGTCTTCCATGGCTTGGAGGCGCCCGCTCCATGTACTTGACAAGGTTCGGATGGATAGCTAGGAAAGGCATGGCCTGCGGTACATGTGCCTGAGTTCCCTGATCCGCCGAGGGATGGCCATGTGCATGTACAGTGCCACTGCCATCAACCGTCCATGTCAGCGCCTTAGTAGCCTCAGCACTTGGTATCTCCTTTTGGCCCTGCATGTCTAGACCATCATCATCAGGCTCCTAGATGATCGGCACAACGCTCCTTCCATGTGCACCTTGTGCATCCTCTGCTGGCACATTAATGTCTACCTGCATAGCTCCAACCTGTGCCGACAACTCCGCCTCTTCAATATCCTCTAATGGAGGCATCACATCCTCACCCAGGTCATCATGCGAGTCGTCATGTTCTATAGATCCCTAGTGGTGTGTTTCCTACGACTTTGAGATATTCTGCTTGTGTGATGACTGGTGGGATTCTGTCGTACCGAAACTGGCGAAGCTCAGTCCTCGTCGTGCTAACGGCTGCCCCGCGGGGGGGGGGATGAAGTGCGCTCGATGCTCAAACTTCTTATACAGGTTGCATCTTAATTCATATGCTTCATAGTCGAGCGACGGGATGTCGCTCCTCATCTTCTCACACACCACCTTCCTATGCCCCAAAAAGGCGCAGTGAGAGCAATAATGGGGGAGGCACTCATATTTCAGCTTATATATCCTAGTGGCCCATGGCTTCCCTTTTGCACCTGTTGTGACCTGTGTTTGGAGGCACCGATCGTATGGTATATTCACCCTAACTCGGAGGAACTCATTCTTATCCTGATCGGCAGTAGGAACCATCACTTCCAGGGCTTCACCGATTCATCACCCAGCTTCATGCCATAATCTTCCTTCTGTTTTCCCCATGGTACATCATAGAAGCGTACCCAGATGGGCACTTTGTTCAGGACCATCTCTGACGGGCAAACATCTTCCTCGATTGCTTTCACTAGGAGGGCGTTCCTATTGTATATCCATGGTCTCTGGCCCCTGGCGAAACCCTGGCTCCTGGTCCCTCGGGTCCTTATCATCCCAGTTGCCATCCTCGTCCTTCCTCCTTGCTCCGGCCGAAGATGGTATCCACTGAACCAATGGCATCACAGAGTTGCCCCCGACCGGCTTCGGGGTGGGAAGGATTCTCACCGAATCCCCCTTGATCACCCCCACCGTCCAGAGGCGCCTCCATAGGAGCCACCGGCCTCACGGGGAGACCTAACCTGGCTGCTTGAGCATCCACCTCCTGTTGCATCCCGACTCTTCTCCTCCCCGAGATGTCGCCATCCCTCCCGTGCGACCTTCCGGTAGATGCCATCTCGCTCAGATTCTGTAGATCCGCTCCTCCATCAAGAACAGGGATTGATCTACTTTCGTGATCTATAGGGCTCTTAGGGTTGGGCGGCCCCTGGCCATACTGCTTTATAGCAGTCGCCCGACGCCGCCACCACAACTTCGTATCCCACCCGGTCTCCCGCGGGGACTCCTATTGCTCCACGTCGTGCGGGCAACGATGACTCTAGATTCACCTTAGACTTGGCTTCTTTCCGTCGCTCCGACGGGATGACGTACTGGGGTGGCGGTGGCGGGACGAGATCGCCCATGCCGCCAGACAGAACCCTAAGGGCATGTTTGATTCAAAGGATTTTCAAAGGAATTCTATAGGATTCCAATCCATAGGATTTTTTTCAATAGAATGTGTTTGATTCAAAGGAATAAATCCTATAAAATTCCTATGCATTGCTTTCCTACACTACAATCCTATAGGATTTCTAACAAGAGGTGAGACCTCTTGGAAAAAATCGTATGTGTCTATGACAACTATGACATGTATCTAAACCCTATAAAATTTCCTGTGTTTTTCCTGCGGTGCAATCAAACAGTTTATCTTATCGATTCCTGCATTTTTCATTCATGTAGGATTCTAAGTGTCATGTCATTCTATTTCTATACTTTTCCTATTCCTGTGTTTTATAAATCCTTTGAATCAAAACAAGCCTTAAAATTGTCTTTAAGATACTATCGTGTCCGCTATCTTCCATCCACCTCCTCGGTCCTGATTGTGTACCTGTATATGTTATTAAAAAAAGTTAACCTTTGTCGGCATGCTTGAGAGCTAGAAATTGGAAGAATCAGATAACAGGGTGGTGAAAAAGCCTAGGATGCTGAATGCTGGGCACCGGCCCACGTGCAGACGCGCCGGGACGCAAAGCCGTTGCATTTGCCAGGGTATAGACAGAGCTCAGACGACACCCAAGGGCAATTTCGTCAGACATCAAATTAATTTTGGAGTATAGAACAACCCAGTGGATAAAAGAAGGCAGCGCTGGTTTCGCTTTCCCTCCACGGCGCCACGTGGGGACGCCCCTCTGCCGACACCCCTCCCCGCACGTCGCGTCCGATCGAGTAACCGTCCCTCTCTCTCTCCTGCCCACGGTGCGCGTAACGACGAGCTCGAAACGGCTTCTACGCGCGAGCCCACCGCAGACATGCCTCGCCACCGTGGTCCATGTTCGGAAACTGGGTCGGAAGAGGCCCACTCGGTTTGGTCTCTACCAGGCTAGGATTGGTCCATGTGGGTATCGTATAGCCTATAAATAGAGAAACAATCTGTGTACGAGAGTTTACCAAGAGAGTTATCAATAAAGTTTCATGTTTCATCTACTTTGTACTGTGTGTGCCTTTTTCTAGTCTTCTTCTCCGGCGTGGAACAGCCCCGGGACCGGCCAGTCGGCAGGGGGTGTTCCAACAAGTTATCAGCACGTGTCTCTACGTCGAGCCTCCGTCAAGCCACCGTCGAGCCTGCATCACGCAGGCTTTCGTCGAAGGTAACACAAATCTGACCGCAAAAATAGATTCGTCTCGCGTTTTCCTTTCAAGATTTGCGTTCAGATCTTAGATCAGATCCCATCTTAGGTGCGGATTTTTCTTTCCGGGAGTCGAGCTGACCTGCTGTCGCCGACCAATGTCGATCTAATCACTCCCAGATTAGAAATTTATTGACTGTACCGTCGATGCGTGCACCTGCTGTGCCGATCTGATTTTTTTTTAGCAGATCGGACTGATCTTGACCTTTTTAGATTAAACTTGTTGACCATTTTTTAGAGAGATGGTACTTACAGATCCTGCTGATCCTACCGCCGCGACCACCACGTGTAAGGCTCGCGCCGTTTTGTTTATCAGATCGGAACAATGCGTGTTCAATTTAATCTGATTTGTTTATCAGATCTGGAGTGTTTATTTTTATTTCCTTTTGCCCACGACATGCAAAGTTAGCAGCAACATTGGCCGTCAACGCGCGACCCTGCTGGCCGCCCGCGCTTGGACGCCGGCCGCGTTCCCGCTACACGCACCCACCGACGCGAGCCCTGTTGGCCGCTCGGCCTCGCCGCACGGCCTCGCCCGCTCGCTGCAGGTTCCCGCCCGCGCCGCCGAGGACAGCCACTGCGCCGGCCAGCTGCCGCGCCGCCGGCCCGCTGCCACGCCCGCGCCGCCGAGGACAGCCGTTGTCGGCCAGCTTCCGCGCCCGCATGCGCCGAGGCCAGCCGCGCCGCCGTGCGCTGCCGCGCGCGCCCGCCGCTGCGTGCTCGCCGCCATGCGCTGCCGCGCGCGCCCGCGCCAGGCCGCTGCTGCCGCCGTCGCCCCCGTGCGCCGCGCCATGGCCGCCGCGTCCCGCTGGTCCTGCGCCGCCCACCGCATGCGCCGCGCGCCTGCTAGCCTCCGGCCACGCTGCTGGCTCGCCGCCGCGCACTCCCAAACGGCCCCGCTGGCCGCCCGCGCCCGCATGCGCCGCCGCGCGCGCCGGCCCTGCTGGCCGCCGCCGCGCATGCCACCCCACCCCACTCGCCCTCGTCCCGCCGCCGGTGCGGCCTGCTGCCGCCGCCGCCCCACTCGAGAGCACACCAGTGCTCTGTTCCCCCGTTTTCGGGCAGGGACGGTGTGGGGTGGGCCGGTACGCGGACGACCGCGCGTTTTTCGGCCATTTTTGTGCCGATTTTGGGCGTGGGAACACGCGATTGCGGGCTGTTGGACCGTTTCGGCTCTGTTTTTGGCCCGATTTTATACAAGCTTTTGCACTATGTTTTACTATAGTTATTAATTACCGCATGTCTTTAATACTTTGTATCTCATAGATAGCTTGCACCTTTTTTAAATTGAATTTTGGAACGCCGTCATATTTGAATTATTGTATCGATTATCGCATTTATGCAACCGATTACCTGCTGTAGTCTTACACACTTTGCATAAATTGCAGATGACCGGAATCGTCAGCCGCGAGTTCCCGGAGTTGACCCAGGATGGGCTTAACTACCTGACTTGGGCCTCGGACGTTGAGATCGTCCTTGAGGGCCGATGCATCAAGGATGCGTTGATTGCGGGGACCCCGACGGCCCCCAGCAAAACCATCCCGGCGGATAACGCCAAAGCCCTGCACTTCCTCCGCCATCACATGTGTGAGACTCTCAAGAATGAGTACATGGCAGAACGGAGTGCTTCTGCCCTTTGGACCGCCCTCAACAAGCGGTTCTCTAGGCTGAAGTACACCATTCAGCCACAGGCGGAGGCAGATTGGATACGTCTGAGGTTTGCGGACTTCAAGACGGTGGGAGAGTACAACTCCAGGTTGCACCAGATTTGTACTATTCTTCAGCTGTGTGGGACCAGTACCACCGATCAACAGAAGATAGACAAAACCCTCTCCACATTCCATCTGGACAACATCCAGTCCTCGCGAAACTTTCGCCAGGAAGGATTCATGGAATATGCAGCGCTTATTGATGCTCTCCAGGTGGTCGAGGCGCAGGATAATGTTCTGAAAAAGAACTTCTCCGCGCAACCCTTCGCAGGGGGCCCAAGTCATGAGGCCAATGCTGGTGCCTACAAGGTGCGCAAGCCCATCCACAAGAAGAGAGGCAAGAAGGGTAAGAAGGGCCCCAACTCCTCCAACCCGGCCAAGCAACGCACGGCGGGCAAGGGGGAGGCGAGGCCCCAGGACTGCTTCCGCTGTGGCTCCAAGACTCACTTCTCCAGGCAGTGTTTGGCCCCTAAACACGTCGTGGACGCGTTCAAGGCCAACAAGAAGGCGCGCGAGACGCATCTTGTCCAGGTTGAGGCACCACTGGCGCCCGGAGCGGCGCCTGTGCAGAACGTCACGCACATAGTGGCGCAGGACGTAGCACAAGTGGCAGCACCCTCGGCGGTCCCCACGGACACCGCTGTGCCCATGGAGGTTGAGCACGTTGTGCCCCCGCCGCCTCAGCTAGGCCCCTTGTCCATGATGATGGCCAATGAAGAGCCGCCTACTGACCTTGAGATACTGGCTGAGCTTGGTGATTTCCTCGCAGAATCCACCTGAGCTCCTTTTGTTGTGATGATTCCTTTTCCGTAATAATCAGATACATTTTTTCGATATGGTTGTAAGCTCTATGAGAGCATAACACTTATTTGTTTTCGGCGATTGGATGACATTTATTTCATTCATTTATTCCATTATTTGATTATGTGATGTTCTGAAATGTCTATGTGTTTTACTTACTTGATGTAGCTGTTGGAGATATGCCCTAGAGGCAATAATAAATGAAGTTATTATTATATCTTTGTGTTTATGATAAATGTTTACATTCATGCTATAATAGTATTAACAAGGAAACATTGATACTTGTGTGATTTGTAAACTTAATTTGAAGTCCCTAGTATAGCCTCTATACATCACTAGCTTGTTGGTTGATAAATGATTGTGGTTTCCCTATCATGAACATTGAGATGTTATCAACAACAAGATCATATCGTTAGGAGAATGATATGGTGGACATACTCCTATAGATAAGCGTAGCATAAAGATCAAGTCATTTCAATAGTTCAATTGCTATATGCTTTCTGATACATAGTAACCTAATTCCTTCGACCATGAGATCATGCATATCACCTTTACCGGATGGATGCTTTGATGACATCAAACACCACACCGTAACTGGGTGGCTATAAAGGTGGCATTGAGTGTTCGGAAAGTATTGGTTGAAACACATGGATCAAGAGTGGGATTTGTCCATCCATATGACAGATAGATATACTCTGGGCCCTCTCGGTGGAATGCCATCCAATTAGCTTGCAAGCATGTGACTGGCTCACAAGGGATCACATATCACGAGAACGAGAAAAGAGTACTTATCGGTAACAAGGTTGAACTAGGTATGCAGAGATACCGACGATCATAACCTCGGATAAGTAAACTATCGTGAGACAAAGGGAAATTGGTATCGTATGTAAGTGGTTCATTCGATCGCAAAGTAATCGTAGAAATATGTGGGAGCCATATGAATTTCCAGATTCCTCTATTGGTTATTGTTCGGAGAAGTGTCTCGATCATGTCCGCATAATTCACGAACCGTAGGGAGACACACTTAAGGATTCGACGTTGTTTGAGTAGTTATGGTATTATGAGAAAGAGACCGAATGTTGTTCGGAGTCTCGGATGGGATCCGGGATATCACGAGGTGATCCAGAATGGTCCGGAGAATAAGATTCATATAAGGAAAGTCCCGTTTCGGAGTTCGGGAATGATTCCGGTGTTTTCATCGGGAATGTTCTAGAAGGTTCCGGAATGTCCGGCACTCCGGAGGGGAAGGGGTACATGAATGTGTCATTGCATGTTAGAATGATTGCATCATGTACTAAGTGTCATCGCTGTTCCAAATAAAGGATTAATTCAAATCCTAGTTTGAAAAGTCAAATAGCTAGTTTGAAAAGTCAAACGGCTAAAATTGGAAAGAGGAAAAGAGGAGGAAGTGGGAAACCGAGTTGGGGAGGGAATCCCTCCTCCAACCGGCGGCACCCCCTCCAAGACGAGTTGGGGAGGGACTCCCCTCCCTCCCCTTGGCCGCCGGCCCCTCCACCTATATAAGGAGGGGCAGGGCTCCCTCCTCTAGACACACAAGTCCCTCACCTCAAACCCTAGAAGCTGCAGCCCACCATAGCCGCCACCGCCCCCTCTAGGGTTTTTCCCTAGCCGCCGACTTGGGGGTCCCCGGAACCCTATCCGCCGGCTCTAGCATCCCCTCCTTGGTGTATCTAAACCCTAGAACACCGAGGACTCTCTCATACTCCACCATACTCGCTCCGGCTTAAGGCGAAGCCCTGCGAGATCTCCCCTCTACTTCCGGTACCACGCCGTTGTGCTACCGGAATCGTGAGGAGAGTGCTACAACCTCCGCTGCCTGCTGGAACAAGGGAGAGGAAGGTCTTCATCGAGTACCGAACGTGTGACCGACTGCGGGAGCGCTGCCGGAACGCAGCGCCGGAAGGATCGTCTACGCGATCTTGAGATCGGGAAGAGTACGACTACATCACCCACGAGAATCCGCTCTCGTTAAACACTTTGGAATCTTCGAGGGTAAGTTATTCCATTGACTCGTTGCTACAATCTAGTAGATAGATCTTGGCTTGTTTGTTTGTATGCGATAGAAATTTTTTGTTTTCCATGCTACGAAACCCTACAGTGGTATCAGAGCCGTGTCTATATGTAGATCTGTTGCACGAGTAGAACACAATGGTCATTGTGGGCGTTGATGCTTTTATTGTCGATTGCTTCTTGTGTACTTTGCATCTTGCGGTATGTTGGGATGAAGCGGCCCGGGCTAACCTTACATGACATCGTTCATGAGACTTGCTCCACGCTTGACATGCAACTTGTATTGCATAAGTGGCTTTGCGGGTGCCTGTTTCTCCTAGCATAGTTAAGATCCAATTTACAACGGGTGATTAACAATACTAGTATCAATGTTGTGGTTCATGTTCGTAAGTTAGAACGGCACTTATAGAAAGCCCCAAACCACGTAAAACATGCAAAGAAAGTAGAGGCGTCTAACTTTGTTTTGCAGGGGTGTGCAGTGATGTGATATGGCCATGATTGTGATTATATTTTGATGTATGCAATGTTCCTTATTGTAAGTTGGCAACCGACAGGAGCCATATGGTTGTCTTTAATTTATGTTAAGACCCGCGTGTCTATTCAAAGTAGTTGTAATAGTTGAAGCCGGTGGACAACAACCATGGAGAGGCGTCATTGACCTTGATGCAATGCCGGTGATGATGGAGATCATGTTCGTGCTTGAAGATGGAGATCGGAAGCACAAAGAAGAAAGGCCATATCATATCACATATTATGAATTGCATGTGATGTTAATCCTTTATGCATCTTGTATTGCTTAGTAGACGACGGTAGCATTATAAGATGATCCCTCATGCACATGAATTTCAAGTCATAAAGTGTTCACCCTTAGTTAGCACCGTTGCTAAAGCTTGTTGTTTCGAAGCACCACGTGATGATCGGGTGTGTTAGATTCTGCAAGTGTATACAACATGAGCAAGCCAGATTTGCTCATGCGGAAACTAAGGTTTGATCTGACGAGCCTTGCATGTACAGACATGGTCTCGGAACACGGATCACCGAAAGGTAAAGCATGAATCATATAGTAGATATGATGAATATGACGATTGTTCGCCATTGAAACTATATCAACTCTCGTGATGATCGGTGTTGATGTAGTGGATTTGGTTCGTGTGATCACTAAAACAATGTGAGGGATATTTTTTTGAGTGGGAGTTCACCTAGGTTAATTTTATTATTAATTTGAACTCAATTTATCATAAACTTAGTCTAAACTATTGCAAATATGTTGTAGATCAATGGCAGCCCCTACCATCAATTTTAATGCGTTCCTAGAGAAAGAAAAGTTGAAAAACAATGGAAGCAACTTCGCGGATTGGTTCCGCAATTTGAGGATTGTCCTCATAGCTGGTAATTTCACCTATGTGCTGGATGCACCGCTGGGTGACCCACCTGCAGCTGATGCTTCCGATGAAGTAAAGAATGTTTACCTCGCTCGGAAGAATCAGTACTCCATAGTTCAGTGTGCTATCTTGTATGGTTTGGAATCGGAGCTTCAGAAAAGGTTTGAGAATTCAGACCCATATGATATTGTCGAGGATCTCAAATTGATTTTTGAGACTCATGCGGCAATTGAAAGTTATGAGGCTTCTGAAAAGTTCTTTAACTGCAAGATGGAAGAGGGCAGCTCCGTCAGTGAGCATGTGCTTAAGATGTCTGGGCAGGCAAACAAACTTCAAAGCTTGGGTATAGTGATTCCTAATGCTTTGGGGATTTACCGTGTCCTCTAATCACTACCACCAAGTTACAAGAACTTTGTGATGAACTACAACATGCAGAACATGAACAAGCAGTTGCCAGAACTGTTTGCTATGTTGAAGTCTGCAGAAGTGGAGATCAAGAAAGAGCACCAAGTGTTGTTGGTCAATAAGACCACCAAATTCAAGAAAGGCAAGTCTAAGCAGAAGGGACACTTCAAGAAGGGTGGTAAGAAAGTTACCACGCCGGCGAAGAAGACCAAGGCTGGACCTAAGCCTGATACTGAGTGCTTTTACTGCAAGGGAGAAGGTCACTGGAAGCGGAATTGCCCAAAGTACTTGGCGGATTTGAAGAACGGCAACATCAAGAAGAAAGGTATATCTGATATACATGTTATTGATGTGTATCTCACTAGTACTCGTAGTAGTGCCTGGGTATTTGATACTGGTTCGGTTGCTCATATTTGTAACTCGAAACAGGTGCTGCAGAATAAACGGAAGCTAGCGAAGAACGAGGTGACGATGCGCGTGGGAAACGGATCAAAGGTTGATGTGATCGCGGTCGGCACGCTAGCCCTTCATCTACCATCGGGATTAGTTTTATACTTAAATAATTGTTATTTGGTGCCTGCGTTGAGCATGAACATTATATCGGGATCTTGTTTATTGCGAGACGGTTACTTGTTTAAGTCCGAGAATAATGGTTGTTCGATTTATATGAGTAATATGTTTTATGCACATGCACCTTTGATAGATGGTCTATTCTTGTTGAATCTCGATAGTGGAAATACACATATTAATAACATTGAGGCTAAACGGTTGAAATCAAGCGATAACTCGACCTATATGTGGCACTGTCGTCTTGGTCACATTGGAGTGAAGCGTATGAAGAAACTCCATTCCGATGGACTTCTTGAATCACTTGATTTCGAATCACTTGATAGATGCGAAGCATGTCTGATGGGTAAAATGACTAAGACTCCATTTTCTGGTATGATGGAGCGAGCTACGGACTTATTAGAAATCATACATACCGATGTGTGTGGTCCAATGAGTGTAGCATCGCGCGGTGGTTATCGTTATGTTCTTACCTTCACGGATGATTTGAGTAGATATGGGTATATCTATTTCATGAAACATAAGTCCGAAACTTTCGAGAAGTTTAAGGAGTTTCAAAGTGAGGTAGAGAATCAACGTAACAAGAAGATTAAATTTCTAGGTTCTGATCGTGGAGGTGAATATCTAAGTTATGAGTTTGGCGAGCATTTGAAGAAATGCGGAATACTTTCACAGTTGACACCGCCGGGAACACCACAGCGTAATGGTGTGTCTGAACGTCGTAATCGAACTCTCTTAGATATGGTTCGTTCTATGATGTCACTTACAGATTTACCGCTATCATTTTGGGGTTATGCATTAGAAACAGCCGCATTCACTTTAAATAGGGCACCATCTAAATCCGTTGAAATGACACCGTATGAATTATGGTTTGGGAAGAAACCTGAATTGTCGTTCCTTAAAGTTTGGGGTTGCGAAGCCTATGTAAAGAAGTTACAGCCGGACAAGCTTGAACCCAAAGCGGAAAAATGCGTCTTCATAGGATACCCGAAGGAAACTATTGGGTATACCTTCTATCACAGATCCGAAGGCAAAATCTTCGTTGCTAAGAATGGATCCTTTCTAGAGAAGGAATTTCTCTCGAAAGAAGTGACTGGAAGGAAAGTAGAACTCGACGAGGTTGTCGAACCTTCTCTCGAAATTGCGAGTAGCGCAGCACCGGAAGAAGTTCCTGTGGTGCCTGCACCAATTAGAGAGGAAGCTAATGATGATGATCATGAAACTTCGGTTGAAGTTGCTACAGAGCCTTGGAGGTCAACGAGAACTCGTACCACTCCAGATTGGTATGATCCCGTTATGAGTGTCATGTTGGTGGACAACACCGATGACCCCGAGACATACGAGGAAGCGATGATGAGCCCAGATTCCAATAAATGGCAAGAAGCCATAAAATCCGAGATTGGATCCATGTACGAAAACCAAGTATGGACTTTGGTGGACTTACCAGATGGCCGGAAGGCTGTCGAGAACAAATGGATCTTCAAGAAGAAAACAGATGCTGATGGTAATGTTACTGTCTATAAAGCTCGACTTGTCGCAAAAGGGTTTCGACAAATTCAAGGAGTTGACTACGATGAGACTTTCTCACCAGTAGCGAAGCTAAAGTCTGTGAGGATTATGTTAGCAATTGCTGCATATTATGATTATGAGATATGGCAGATGGATGTCAAAACAACATTCCTCAATGGAGATATTGATGAAGAGTTGTATATGATGCAACCCAAAGGTTTTGTCGATCCTAAAGATGCTAACAAGGTATGCAAACTTCAACGGTCCATATATGGATTGAAGCAAGCATCCCGAAGTTGGAATCAACGTTTTGATAAGGTGATCAAAAGTTTTGGTTTTATACAAACTTATGGAGAAGCTTGTATTTACAAGAAATGAGTGGGAGCTCTGTAGCATTCTTAATACTATATGTGGATGACATATTATTGATTGGGAATGATGTAGACCTTCTTAATAGTGTCAAGGAATATTTGAATAATAGTTTTTCAATGAAGGATCTTGGCGAAGCAGCTTACATATTAGGCATAAAGATTTATAGAGATAGATCAAAACGCCAAATATCATTGTCACAGAGTACATATTTGGACAAAGTTCTAAAGAGATTTGGAATGGAAGATAGCAAGAAAGGGTTCTTGCCCATGTTGCCCAATACGACCTTGAGTAAAACTCAAAGTCCGACATCGGCAGAACATAGAGAAAGGATGAGTAAGACTCCCTATGCCTCAGCCATAGGATCTCTAATGTATGCCATGCTATGTACTAGACCCGACATTGCATATGCTGTTAGTTTGACTAGCAGATATCAAAGTGATCCAGGAGTGGATCATTGGACAGCGGTCAAAAACATCCTTAAGTACTTGAGAAGAACTAAGGATATGGTTCTTTCTTATGGAGGTGATGAACAGCTCGTTGTTAATGGTTACACCGATGCTAGTTGGAACACCGATCCGGATGATTCTAAATCACAATCTGGATACGTATTTATTTTGAATGGTGCAGCAGTTAGCTGGAGGAGTGCAAAGCAAAGCGTTGTGGCGAGATCTTCAACTGAATCGGAATACATGGCTGCTTCGGAGGCTTCACAAGAAGCGATATGGATGAAAGAGTTCATTACAGAGCTGGGTGTGGTTCCTAGTGCGCTGGACCCAATGTCTATCTACTGTGATAACATGGGCGCCATAGCCAATGCGCAAGAACCAAGGTCACACAAGAAGCTGAAGCACATCAAGCTACGTTTTCACGCTATTCGAGAACATATCCAAGATGGGGATATAAAGATTTGCAAAGTACACACAGATCTGAATGTGGCGGATCCGTTGACTAAACCTCTCCCGAGGGCAAAACATGACCAGCACCAAACTGCCATGGGTGTTCGGTATATTACCATGTAATCTAGATTAGATGACTCTAGTGCAAGTGGGAGACTGTTGGAGATATGCCCTAGAGGCAATAATAAATGAAGTTATTATTATATCTTTGTGTTTATGATAAATGTTTACATTCATGCTATAATAGTATTAACAAGGAAACATTGATACTTGTGTGATTTGTAAACTTAATTTGAAGTCCCTAGTATAGCCTCTATACATCACTAGCTTGTTGGTTGATAAATGATTGTGGTTTCCCTATCATGAACATTGAGATGTTATCAACAACAAGATCATATCGTTAGGAGAATGATATGGTGGACATACTCCTATAGATAAGCGTAGCATAAAGATCAAGTCATTTCAATAGTTCAATTGCTATATGCTTTCTGATACATAGTAACCTAATTCCTTCGACCATGAGATCATGCATATCACCTTTACCGGATGGATGCTTTGATGACATCAAACACCACACCGTAACTGGGTGGCTATAAAGGTGGCATTGAGTGTTCGGAAAGTATTGGTTGAAACACATGGATCAAGAGTGGGATTTGTCCATCCATATGACGGATAGATATACTCTGGGCCCTCTCGGTGGAATGTCATCCAATTAGCTTGCAAGCATGTGACTGGCTCACAAGGGATCACATATCACGGGAACGAGAAAAGAGTACTTATCGGTAACAAGGTTGAACTAGGTATGCAGAGATACCGAGGATCATAACCTCGGATAAGTAAACTATCGTGAGACAAAGGGAAATTGGTATCGTATGTAAGTGGTTCATTCGATCGCAAAGTAATCGTAGAAATATGTGGGAGCCATATGAATTTCCAGATTCCTCTATTGGTTATTGTTCGGAGAAGTGTCTCGATCATGTCCGCATAATTCACGAACCGTAGGGAGACACACTTAAGGATTCGACGTTGTTTGAGTAGTTATGGTATTATGAGAAAGAGACCGAATGTTGTTCGGAGTCTCGGATGGGATCCGGGATATCACGAGGTGATCCGGAATGGTCCGGAGAATAAGATTCATATAAGGAAAGTCCCGTTTCGGAGTTCGGGAATGATTCCGGTGTTTTCATCGGGAATGTTCTAGAAGGTTCCGGAATGTCCGGCACTCCGGAGGGGAAGGGGTACATGAATGTGTCATTGCATGTTAGAATGATTGCATCATGTACTAAGTGTCATCGCTGTTCCAAATAAAGGATTAATTCAAATCCTAGTTTGAAAAGTCAAATAGCTAGTTTGAAAAGTCAAACGGCTAAAATTGGAAAGAGGAAAAGAGGAGGAAGTGGGAAACCGAGTTGGGGAGGGAATCCCTCCTCCAACCGGCGGCACCCCCTCCAAGCCGAGTTGGGGAGGGACTCCCCTCCCTCCCCTTGGCCGCCGGCCCCTCCACCTATATAAGGAGGGGCAGGGCTCCCTCCTCTAGACACACAAGTCCCTCACCTCAAACCCTAGAAGCTACAGCCCACCATAGCCGCCGCCCCCTCTAGGGTTTTGCCCTAGCCGCCGACTTGGGGGTCCCCGGAACCCTAGCCGCCGGCTCTAGCATCCCCTCCTTGGTGTATCTAAACCCTAGAACACCGAGGACTCTCTCATACTCCACCATACTCGCTCCGGCTTAAGGCGAAGCCCTGCGAGATCTCCCCTCTACTTCCGGTACCACGCCGTTGTGCTGCCGGAATCGCGAGGAGAGTGCTACAACCTCCGCTGCCTGCTGGAACAAGGGAGAGGAAGGTCTTCATCGAGTACCGAACGTGTGACCGACTGCGGGAGCGCTGCCGGAACGCAGCGCCGGAAGGATGTTCTACGCGATCTTGAGATCGGGAAGAGTACGACTACATCACCCACGAGAATCCGCTCTCGTTAAACACTTTGGAATCTTCGAGGGTAAGTTATTCCATCGACTCGTTGCTACAATCTAGTAGATAGATCTTGGCTTGTTTGTTTGTATGCAATAGAATTTTTTTGTTTTCCATGCTACGAAACCCTACAGTAGAAACTTCCTCGCTCCATTATATTAATTAGGCACTATATTTTAGAACGCGTGTGGCGCCCAAATGGAGGAAACGTGCCTTGCTGATAGCGGCACCACCAATACCATCTTGAGAGAAACAAAGTATTTTGAGTCAATTACCAAAAACCCTGGTAACATAATGACGATCGCCGGTTGCGGTCCGAATGTAGTTGGCTTCGGAAGAGCAACTATCATACTCCCAAATGGAACAACTCTGATCATTGAAGAGGCATTGTTGTATCCGGAGTCGACTCGTACTCTCTTAAGTTTTAGAGACATCCGCGCAAATGGTTTCCATGTCGAAACCGATGATGATGAGAATGGAAAGGAGTTCCTACTCATTACCAAGCGCGACGAAAATGGTAAACATGTTGTCGAAAGACTCCCTTCATTAGCTACTGGGTTGTACTACACTAAGATAGTAGCACCACCTATTTACACTACCCTTAAGACTGTCTTTAGAAGCTCCGAACTATTCTGCCTTTGGCATGATAGGTTAGGCCACCCCGGTCTTAGGATGATGAGAAATATAATTAACAACTCGAACGGTCATAATGTTAATGTGAAAAATTTCCTGAATCCCGATGATTTCGTGTGCTCCGCATGCGCTACGGGGAAATTGATCATTAGACCGTCCCCCCTAAAGGTGAAGGATGAACTCCCCGCGTTCTTGGAACGCATTCAAGGGGATATATGTGGTCCAATTCAGCCCCTCTCAGGGTCGTTTCGGTACTTCATGGTGCTCATCGATGCTTCCTCTAAATGGTCCAATGTTTGCCTGCTGTCAACAAGGAACCATGCTTTTGCAAAGTTGATCTCCCAGATCATACAAATAAGGAATAAATTCCCTGATTATCGTTTAAAGTCTATTTGAATGGACAATGCTGGAGAATTTACTTCAAAGGCATTCGATGATTATTGCATGGCAACTGGAATCAAACTTGAGCACTCCGTACCACATGTCCACACTCAAAATGGACTTGCGGAGACATTGATTAAAAGAATTAAATTCATTGCCAGACCACTTCTTCAGGGTTGTAATTTACCAACTACATGTTGGGGACACGCGGTGTTACACGCCGCTAATCTCATCAACTTTCGACCATCGGCCTACAACATCCACTCTCCCATCCAACTTGCGCAAGGGTCGGCACCGAAAATTTCCCACCTACGTAGGTTCGGCTGCCAGGTATATGTACATATACCACCACCCCAGCGATCAGCAATGGGACCGCTCCGTAAGTCGGGGATATACGTTGGTTATGAGACTGTGTCCATAATCAGGTTCTTGGACCCCTTGACAGGAGAGTGTCACACGGCCCGTTTTGCTGACTGCATTTTTGACGAGGATCTTTTCCCGACTTTGGGGGGAGGTAATCAACCCCTGGATGACAAAAGTCGAGAAATCACGTGGAAAGCCACGGGGATCCACGCTCATGACCCGCGCACTGTTGAGACTAATATAGAAGTCCAAAAGATACTAGATTTGCACTCCCTAGCGGATCAACTGCCCGATCATTTTAGTGATTTAAATACTGTGACAAAATCGCATGTGCATGCACGCAATGCACCGGAAAGGGTTGAAATACCAAAGAAAAATGATGGTATACCCGCTCCTGCTCCAAGGCCTAAGAGGACGCGGATTCCGGTTCCTCAAATCCCAAGTACCCGGGGACGCCCGAAGAAAAAGGATAAGAGAGATTTATTACAGTCTACCCCTATTGAGGGGAGCCAGTTGAGACCTGGCACGAGTACGGATATTTCAGTGCACGAAATTCCGGACTTGAACTTTCCTATATCGGAAATACCCAGCGAAGTTGTGTGCGCACACATCGGAGCGGGAAAGCTAAAGGACCTAGCTCCTGGATTGGGAAATCCGGTGGAGCAAGAGGATGTGCCTGATGCACTCCATGACGAAATGGCCATTAACTATGTTAATTCGGGCGAGTCATACAACCGAGCCATGGCAAATGTCGACGTTAATTTTGCCAAGAAAATTGCCTCAATCATAGATCTTGACCCTGAGCCTAACACGCTCGCTGATTGCAAGAAAAGGTCGGATTGGAAAGATTGGCAGAAGGCAATTACTGCTGAATTATTATCGTTAAACAAAAGAGAGGTATTTGGACCTGTTTGTCTAACTCCTCCCCACATTCGCCCCGTTGGCCATAAGTGGGTTTTTGTTCGAAAGAGAAACGAGAATAATGAAGTAGTAAGGTACAAAGCAAGGCTCGTTGCTCAAGGTTTCACTCAGCGACCAGGTGTCGACTTTGAGGAAACTTACTCCCCAGTCATGGATGGAATTACCTTTAGATACTTGATCTCAATGGCAGTAAACATGGACTTAAAAATGAAACTAATGGATGTTGTCACCGCTTACCTATATGGTAACTTGGATTCGGACATATACATGAAAGTACCAGAAGGTATCCCTGTCCCGAACCAGGATAGAGCAAACAGGAGCTTATACAGTGTTCAGCTTAAGAAGTCATTGTATGGACTAAAACAGTCAGGTCGGATGTGGTATAATCGTTTAAGCGATTTCCTTCATCAGAAGGGCTACGCGAGCAATGAAGATTGCCCATGTGTTTTTATACGGAGATCCCAGGATGGTTTCTGTATTATCTCGGTGTACGTGGACGATTTGAATATAATCGGTACACCTGACGATATTGAGGAAGCGAGTTCCTACCTGATGTCGGAATTCAAGATGAAAGACTTAGGCAAAACCAAGTTCTGCCTCGGTCTGCAACTTGAGCATTCCCCTGCTGGGATTCTAGTTCACCAGTCGGCCTACACCCAGAAGGTGTTGGAATGATTTGGGTTTGAAAAGGCATATCCTTCTAAGACCCCGATGGTCGGAAGATCTTTGCAGCAAGACAAGGACCCGTTCAGGCCTAAAGAAGAGGGGGAGGAAATTCTGGGACCGGAATTCCCCTACTTAAGTGCAGTTGGCGCACTTATGTACCTCGCAAATTGTACACGGCCGGATATTGCATTCGCCGTCAATTTGCTTGCAAGGTACAGTTCTGAGCCTACCAAGAGGCATTGGAAAGGCGTTAAAGACATTTTTAGGTACATACAAGGGACAAAGGACCTTGGCTTGTTTTACCAAAAGAACCAAGACCTATCTGTTGTAGGCTATGAAGATGCTGGGTACCTTTCGGACCCGCATACATCCAAGTCGCAGACTGGATATGTTTTCCTTTGTGGTGGAACAGCTATTTCCTGGAAATCATCTAAGCAAACTCTTGTGTCGACTTCGACGAACCACTCGGAAATCATAGCATTATATGAAGCATCACGAGAATGTGTATGGCTTCGACGAGTAGTCAGTCACATCCAGATGTCATGTGGACTGAACACCGTACAAACCCCAACAATTATCTATGAAGATAATGCTGCTTGTGTTGCACAAGTCCAGACGGGTTACGTGAAGAGCAATCTCACAAAGCATATAAACCCCAAGTTCTTCTATGCACATGAGTTACAAAAGATGAACGAAGTGAAAGTCTTGCATACTAAGTCGTGTGAAAATCTCGCTGATTTGTTCACTAAATCATTGCCAGCGTCTTCTTTCGAGAGATGTGTCCGAGGGATCGGCATGATGAGACTTAGGGAGATGCAAGGTTCAGGGGGAGAATCTTCACAAACTCATCGCTGAAATCTTGATCCCGATGATTGAGTACTTAACTTTATAGTTAAGTGAATTGTACTCTTTTTCCCTTAGTGAGTTTTTATGAAGTTTCTCACATGAGGTTTTTAATGAGGCAATTCGTGCAACATAGCAAGAAGTATACCGTGTGCATTTCTCCATATTTTTCCCACTGGGTTTTTTGGAGTTTTAAGCCATGGTTATACAGATAAGATACCCAGGGGGAGTGTTGGGAAACTGGGCCGGTAGAGGCCCACTCGGTGTGGCTTCTACCAGGCTAGGGTTGGCCCATGTGGGTATCGTATCCCCCTTTAGCCTATAAATAGAGGAACAATCTGTGTACGAGAGTTTACCGAGAGAGTTATCAATAAAGTTCCCTGTTTCATCTACTTTGTACTGTGTGTGCCTTCTTCTAGTCTTCTTCTCCGGCGTGGAACAGCCCCGGGACCGGTCAGTCGGCAGGGGGTGTTCCAACAGTCCACTCCTTTCTTCTGCCCCGCCCCTACGTTTGTTTTTTTCATCCGTAATTAAGGAGCAGTCGTCCATCCCATCTTCCGTACTGTCCTCCCTGGTCGGTTCGTGCATCGGCCCTCATTTATTTTGGATTTTGTATAAGGGTATTTTTAGGGGCTCGTCGTTCTAAACGGTATATTTATGTCAGTTTGTGTCATATGGCGGTCGGGGCCCGGCATGTTCGAATAGCCGCGCTTAGCGGCGCGACCAATTTGTTCGCATAGGTCGCGGCATTTTTTTACAAATTCAAACATAAACAGTTTGCGGTATAAAACTGACAAAGTTTGAATTTAATTTACATTTAAAATATAAAAACGTAATTTAAACTACAAGCCCTAGGTAATGATATTCGCGCGTCGGCGCCACCTCGTCCATCTACGGGTCGAGGTCGATGTACTCCGGCGGCGTCTAGAGATTGGGCGGCGGCAGGGCCAAAGCGGGATCAAGCGAGTTGACCACCTGCCCAGGCCACGGCGCCCAACCGTGCTGGAGGTGCGCCAGCTCCATCCCCACCTTCGACGTGATCGGAGGCGCCCATCTAGGCAGCGGAGACGGTGGAGGCAGCTGGGCGTTCGTCTGTGTTGCCATGCTGGTGAGCTGGAGGTCCTCCTCGTAGCCGCCCCACTAGGCGTCCTCCTCACGCGTGCTGGCCGCAATGGCCTTCTCGGTGAAGGCGTCCTTGTCGTAGCTCCGCGCCAGCACCTCGCGATACTCCGGGGGCAGGTTCGTGGCGACGTTGCCCGCCGCCTCCTGCTTGACGACGACGTCGTCGTCGTTGCCGTCCTTGCTGCCGAGGTCGGCGTCGAAGTGCTTCTGGGCGCCCTCGTCGTCCGAGTCGATGTCGGGGACCGTGTAGACCTCCCCGGCTACAGGTCGCGGCGGATGGTGGTGGCGCGCCGCACCTTGTGCTCCCACTCGAAGAACTGTATCCAGTACGCCTTAGAGTGGTAGCCCCTCTCCCACCGTTGGGTTCGGGGAAGGTTGCTGATCCGGCGGCGGATCTTCTCCGCCAGCCCTCTGCCCGCCTAGGGCGGTGGCGGCACCGGGACACAATCCCGGTTGAGGTGCTAGCCGGTGGGGAGGGAGACGTCCTTGTGCTGGATGCCGCGAGCCTCCCTCCAATGGCGCTCGCACTCCCCGACGCGGTAGTACCGCCGGGTGCAGCGCTCCCACGCTGGCGGCTAGTCCCTCACGGGCTAGCTCCAGAACTCCTCTGGTCGCGGCGGAGGCGGCAATGACGTCCCACAGAGGAAGACTGGCAGCCGAGAGCGCTGGCTGCTAGAGCCAGACGCTTCATGATCGTTCTTGCTCCGCTTCAGCCACGACGGAGTCTTCATCGTTGGTGGCGGTGTGCGGCGGCGACCAACGGCGGCTAGGTTTTGCGATGGTGAGAGGTGAGGAGGACGGACGCAGGGTTAAATAGCGTAGTCGCTCGTGAACGCGCGCAGCTTCCCGCTCCATCGCCATCAATGCTGACGTTGGAACACAGGCGGCGCCTAGTGGGTCAGCGTGCCGTCTCGTCGCCATTGACGCGCCGATCAGCCTTCTGCGCAGCGCCTCTGAATCGTTGCCGCGGTTGTGTCTGAATCGATGCCGCTGACCGCGTCTAAATCAATGCCGCCGGTAAGCGGTGGCTGACGGATGAACCAGTGGACGAGTCCGCACGCGTTCGCGTGTGTCCAGGCCGACTCAACCGTGGCCCAAATTAGCACGTATGGATCGAGCAAGACGCGTTTGTCTGAATGCGTCGGCCTATTAAAACGTCACGTACACCCTATACATCTGTTCGAACCCGGACACGTTTGGACACGCTTGGACAGAATGCGAGTCCGCCCAATGCAGATGCCCTAAGGCGTAGGTTGAGCTAGCCAGACGTGAGATATCCTCGTGTCGTTCTCGAAGCAGATGGTTTGTCCGACTCTAGTTATGTGTACATACATCACTACATATGTGAAAGACAACTCTTTCAGCGATCAATGAGGCGTACCAAATCAGCAAATTTCACTGTAGATTGTGCATCTATAGTAACCGCATGTCTACAGTGCAACTTTTTTTCCCCTACGTGTATGGTGTATGTGTATCCCGTGGCTTCCGGACGGTCCTGTGTAAAGCGGTGGACAAGACGCTCCTTTCTTCCCCCCACCCCCTGACTCCGCTCTGTCGCCGGTTGCCTCCCCGTCGCCCCGTCCCTGTCCGGCTGTCCCTGCCGCTGCCGGCCTTCCTGGTGTCTTCTACAACGCTGCCTTCTCTGCTCCATGTGTGCCTCCATCGGCCTCCTCAGGTTTCAGCGCCGCGCCACCATGGGACCGCTATACCACTCTACCATCCATGGCGGTCTGGGACTAGGAGTGGACGGGATGATTTGATGGGGCAAGGTCGACCGGCAGCGCTCCAGCGGTCCAACCGTCCTCCTCCCATAGAGAGGTCGTCCCGATGGGCGCTCACGGACATGGGAAGGTCGCCGTCGGCGCTCCCTTCCTGAGATCTCGGTGTGACAGACGTTGCCTGTGCCGGGCTGTTGGGATGAGGAGAAGTACCACCGTGTCGGGATGGAGATGGCCCTGCGCCTCCAGCAACCACATCTCTGCTCCTCCCAAAACACTGACAAAGGCGATGAGGGTCGCGGACGATCTGGTATTGGTGATATTACATTTTTTTTGGAAAGGATCGATGAGATTACATAGCTGACTTATCTTCTTCTCCTCTCATTTGCTTCTGAATATTCAAGCAATTTCTAATCGATTTAGGTTCTCATTGGTAACCCGGGCAAGGCAGGGACATCCGACGAGGGCCAAGATGGATTTCAAGAGCTACACAGCCTGTATGTTGGGGTCTGCTATTTTTCAATTTGTGCAGTCAGATTTAAGAGGCAAGGTGTAGTCATTACCCATGCTATCCTAAAGCTCCCATATTATAGTTGGATCTTATATGTTCTGAATTTTCTTTTCAGTGATAATGCAAGATGATTGGTGTCGATTGGAACCTGGGTTGGAAGAAAGCTCAACCCCATGGCGATGCTTATAAGTGCCCTAGGGGTTCATATATAACCTGTAAGGTAAGCTTATTTTATAAATAGTTCTTTCATAATTTTGATCAATTGATGTTTGCGTATCTATTTAAAGATCCATGCTGCCTGATCTGCCATTAGGTTTGTTCTTTCAGTATAATAACATCTGTTGAAAGAGTTAGCTGCCATTTTTCTTTAATGGTCTGGTGCGGTATTTAGATTGTATATCAACTAAGGTAGTTAATTTGTCATTCTCTTTCCTCCAATTACAGTACTATTAATGTGGAAGGACTAACTTTGGCAATAATCTAGCTTAGTCAAACACACCTTTCTTTCCTCACATTAATTTTTCCATGTCTTGACCTTAATTTTCCATGTTTGCCACAAACATAAAAATAACCATATGGTTTCCTTTAAAGTGTCGACAGAAGTTGGATCATTGTCTTCCTCAGATGAGGCGGTTTTCCATGGTGACCTGAATTTCTATGGGCGGTGAAGGCAGTCATGGGCGGCGAAGAGGACCGCTACGGCTAACGGCAAGAGTAGAGCAGCGTCGACGGTTTCTTTTATCCTTCCCTCCCCCCTTCCCCCAATTGCATTCTATGATCCTCTTCTATTCCTCGCCTTCATATTAATAAGAAATTATGCGTTCTTTTGAGTTAAATTGATTACCAAACGCTGCAGCTCCTCTTGCTAGCCTCCACTGCCTGTGTCGTGCCGATCTGAACCGCCGCCGTTGGTCACCAGGATGATTTTGGGCTTGGGCGCTACGGAAGTTAGGCTCGCTGTGGCTTTCCGGGATGTGTGCTACCCCAGCGTTAATCCTAGGAAGCTAGCTCACTTGCTAGCTTTTTTCTTTCTCGCTAGACAGCGTGTTCTCAAATTGAGGCATAAGAGCACTGCAATCGTATATTATGTTGTTCTGTTTTTATTTCCCCTTCTCATTTTATTAGTACTCTTCCCGATCCATATTAGTTGACTTGGATTTGTCAAAATTTGGATAACTTAGACGCTACGGAAGTTAGCCTCGCTGTGGCTTTCCGGGGCGTGTGCTACCCAGCGTTAATCCTAGGAAGCTATCTCACTTGCTAGCTTTTTTCTTTCTCGCTAGACAGCGTGTTCTCAAATTGAGGTATAAGAGCACTGCAATTGTATATTATGTTCTGTTTTTATTTCCCCTTCTCATTTTCTTAGTACTCTTCCCGACCCATATTAGTTGACTTGGATTTGTCAAAATTTGGATGAACCTATATACTAAATAGTCTAGATTCATCCAAATCTAGACAAATTTGAGTCAACTAATATGGGTCGGAGGGAGTATTATATTATGTGGTTCTGTTTTTATTTCCCCTTCTCATTTTCTTAGTATTATCATTCATGTCTTCTTTTTATGCACCAGTTGATAAGCTCAGCTATTTCAAAACTTTTGTAGCCTTTCTTTTCTGCAGGTTCTAAGAGTTATGTTCATGGAGCGAGAAATTCTAATGTCTAACATTTCAGCTCTGAGGTAACTACAAAGTTTGGTGTGATCTATATCATTTAGAGAATTTGGAGATGTTGGCTCTAAGATAGTTCTTCTCCTGTTTGAGATGCACTGCATTCAGTTAAACGCTATCGTAATGCATAGAGCTTCAAATGGTTTTGATACATCAGACTCATGCCTATTTTCAATCCAGTCATATTTGGTTTGATGAAGTATCCAATTCCTCCTGTTTTTCAGTTCTGGTGGCAATATTGCTATGCTAGGGCTAGCTTGTGCTTGCTATCAGCAGTGCAACAACGTGTGCTGTTGCTGCTGTGCTTTGGTGTTGTGGTACTTTTATTTGGTACCTTACCTTGCAGTGTCCAGGATGCTTGACACATGGAGGATTCAAGTATACATGGTCTTGGATGAGAGGTAAGGACACGTACAAGTCCTTTGTTCGCAAATATATTTTTCCTGCCACTAACTTTTACTCCACATTTCCGCAATTTTTTTCTTGATTTGTTTTCTGGTCATTGGATAATATTCACTGAGCTACTGCATCATTTTAAGTATATCACCTTTTCTATTTCCGAATAAACTAAATATTAGCTTTTGGATCCTGTAGTTAACAAGAATTAACTTAGTTTGGTTTGATGAGTGGTAAATGAAACCACTGTTTAATAACTTTATCAGTTTGTTTGGAGAAATACAGGCATTGTTCAGAAATATGGCTTTCAAATACATACGAAAACCACTCTTGGTATTCACTATATGATTCGACGGGCAAACAAATTATATTATGTTCTATAAAACATGGTTATGCAAGAACGGTGTCGTAGGCCCTGTGTTGGCTGTTATAATACCACTTCAGTGGAAAATTCATGCTTATTGGATAATTTGTTCATGCTTAATCATCTTCCTATTTGATAAAGATTGATGATACAAAGGTCTCTCAAATGTTAATGAGAGAGAGAGAGAGAGAAATATTTTAAACCCTTTGGTGGATTATTTCAAACCCTATGCACCTGCATATATCTTTGGATAGTTGTTTTTCACTTTTTCCTCTGGGCTTAAGAATGAAAAGGAAATGCCCTGATGTTTATATACAAAAGGAAGTTATCACAGTACTTATTTTCATCAATTCTTTATTGTATTTCAATGTGATGCCTGCTTCTTAGGACCCTGCACGCTTGACGTTAAAACATGATGGTACTCTTAATTTAGAGTATGCTGAAAGTAAATTTCGTGAGTACAATTGTGTTAACTATGTGTGGTTTCTCTTAAAATCGCCTCATACGACAAAGTGTAAGAGAGAACATTTATTTACCGTCCAGTAAGAGAGAACCTAGAATTCATTCTCTTCCTGCATGTAGCTGGTAAGCGTAAAATATACTATTTGATTTTATTCTTCACCTACCTGCTTTAGTTTTTATGTGAAAGAGGTTTTTTTCTTAAGTTCAATTCTGATGATTAAATGGACATGTTCCTGACATATGAGCTAGCTATATGTTGATGATTTCTGGCTTGCTGTTTTAACTACTTGACTGAAGACCTCCTGGATTTCTATCATGTTATTCATGGCATCAACATACAGTTATTGCAGAATACCTAAAGAGGAACACAAATTCTTGCAAGGATCTTACCATATGCACGACTTGTGAGCAAAGATTTGATTGGCCAGTTTCCTTCATTATTTGAGGTATGTACTGTGTCAGTCAAATCTCCCAGCATGCTACTGTTGTTATGCTGTGCACACAGAGGCGGGTGTATGAAGGACAATCCATAATACATGTTGTTTCATTGGAAAAGGAAAGGATCAAGAGGGGGTAAAAGATGAAGGAACATATCATTTTCTCCCGCACACTCTTGGTCTGATATCTATTTGGTGTTGTCTGAGTTTTCTTATTGATTTCATGCAACTCAATCTATGTAAGTTCTCTATTTTTTCCAATCTTTAGGTATATGCAGCTTTATGACCTCCTAAAGTAGTTAAAAAAACACACATTCTTATGAAGTTTGGGTTGCCTCTTTGCTCTGAATAGACGATCTCATGCGAAAGACCAAAGAAGAAGAAGCATATATCAGGCATGCAATAGTTGGTCGAGTTGGAATTTGGCATCGAAATCACGCAAGCCATCTATGCTGCCTATCAGAAGGAAATCTTAAGATTTTAGGCAAGTATCCATGGCCAGCTGCCAGTTGCAACTTGCAAGTCTCGAAGGAGGCATGTGAACCTGATGTTGTGACACAAGCTTAAACTTGGCGAGATGATTTTACCGAAGAGAAACTGCGAGAGCTCATGACTAAAGTAGATATACTATCAGACTATCTTAAAATTATATTATCTGTTATATTCACTCTTCAAGTATGCAATGCCTTTCTCTTACATTGGATCGGACCATACTCTATTTGCAACAAAATCAGTACTATTCTATACCCAACGGACAGCTTACGGGCGCGGCGTGTCGCCGCGCTGACTTTACTAGTCTCCCCCTATCGTGTCCTCACGTCTTGAAATTCCACTGATATACGGTCACTGCTTCAGAAGATTCCAAACAAATAATAAATGCTGGCCTATAGTTTAAGTACGCTGCGATCAGTTGGTAGGATACTCTGCGTGCAACACCAGTGCATGAGATCTTGCTAAAAAAAAAATAGATGAGATCTTGCTAAATTAGTTAGCCATTCGACCGATGATTGGCATTTAGCAAAGGAACATTGTTCTCGTGATGAAAAGTCGACAACACTCAATCAGATGAAAAGGTTTTAAATAATTTTTTATGCAGGCGTAAATTGCAGTTTATGCATACGCTAGTTTTGCAACATCGCAAAAACTAGGATGCATTTGCCAATTGCACTACCCCTTCTATCCCTCAATATATTGCGCGTGTAAGTTAAACTTTGTAAAGTTTAATAAAAAATATATAAAATAATATGAATATGTATGGTACGAAATGTATATAATATAAAATTATATTTAAAACCAATTCTAATAATATTAATTTAGAATTGCATAGGTTTATATCTATTTGGTCAAACATTGTAAAGTTTGATTTTGGTAAAAGTTTATATGCAACATAATGGACAGAGGAGTATCTGATACCAGGTTTTCTGCTCTATGAATCTATGATGTTAGTACTAGAGATGACACCGAGTTTGACTTATAAGCAGGCACTTCCATAAACCTCCTTGGGTTATTTCTAGGGAAGATCTTAGTATGATTGTTAACAGATCCATGTGGGTTTAGCCCACACGTATTTTGAGAAAGAACCATGAAGATTGATTTCATGAACAACACATGCGTAGTATATCCAAAAAGTACATAATTGGATCCTAATTTAAAAAACTTTCCAATGGTATAACTATTGGGCCGAAACGCGGTTCTGGCTTGGTACACTCGCACACGTTCATGTGTATCTCTAGTCCTGAGGGTTAATTCTTTAGGAGGTCTGCTAGAAACATGATACGCAAGACAATCTAGTCAGTGCTTTTGAACCCGAAGTGTTAGTTCTTCAGGGTCTTATAGTAGGTTATGACAACTATGGGATGAACTAAGCCAGGCTTGGACGCTCGTAGTTGGTAACCAATTCGACAATTGATCTACGTACAAAATCACCGAAGAAACGAACAGCATGGACAAAGGTTGAGAAGATAAAAGTAAAGATTGATTTGTCGATTGTATGCGTCTAAGACACAATTGGTCATCACCTCTCAAAGGTTCTAGAGATATGTAGGTTCTGGCTTGGTATATATGATGTGGTTGGTCTTCCGGTACAAGCTAAGACAACTCATACATGTTTACAAGTAGGAATCAAACTCTTAATTCTAACATGCGGCTCCTTACTGGACCCGAACCCAAGTGTCCATTTGTCGTCTTCCGCGTCAAGCCCTCAATGATCCTTCTGTGTTGGAATAGAGCTTTCCTTCGTCTTCGCGTCATCATAGATGTTGATCTATGGGCTTGTAGGTGTAAACCGGTACCAACTATGCCATTTTGAGTATTGATTCGGGTTATGGATCATTGTTTACATATCTGAACCAATCAGAAACCGATCTAGCTTATGTATGGCAGTAATTGTTGCTTCTTGATGGGTTTTCTGGAACATCTTCTGAATTCTTCTGGCTCTTGGTCAACTTGTTCCTTGATTACATCCTAATCCAGCCTCAAGGCTGAAATGTGTCCACCTAGACCATCTTCGAAAATAGACCGTCACTATCTTGGTTCAAAGCCCGCCCAAAGTGGGTGAGAACAATAACTATCGTGGCATCTGACTTATACTCCTAGTCATTTCTGAACTTAGAATGTGTAAGCATGTACCCGCTGGCACAAGGATGCTTTTCTTCGTTGTTATTTCAGTGACACGTGTATGTCCATGAGAATTAAAGTAACCAAATATTAGCCAATTTTGTAATTGCTCACACACATCTGAAATAGTCACCATTTTTAATAATTTGTTAATCGAGTTTCAATCAACTTTTCAAATTTGTTCATCATGCAAATATGCAAATTTTCACTAGGTTCTACTCCCTCCGTTTCAAAATATAAGTTGTTTTAGCTTTGTGAAGCAATGAATCTAGACTTCTTTTTAGTATGTAGGTTCACTTGGGTTTAGAGTGAATCTACACACAAAAAGAAGTCTAGATTTATTTTATTCACAAACCTAAAACATCTTATATTTTGAAACGGAGGGAGTAATAATTTGTTCATATATGTAGAATGTGAAAACATTGCACGGAATTGAAGTCAAATACTGGTTATGGGCTTTGATTGAGAAGTAAAAATAATTCTGAAGCGATTGTAAAACATATTTATTGTTTAAATTGGTGGTCATGATAATTCATCCGAACCTATTGCATCCTCCCCCACGACAAAAATGCTAACGAAAGTTCAAACTAACGCTAATTCAAACAAAATATAATTTCATCTATACCAGACTAACCTAACTAATTTTCTTAAATATCACTGCGAAAATAGACCACAATATGTGGCTATTAAGCTTTGAGCTAGCGGTATATATTCATAGCAAAGTGCTAAGAATAGACCTAGATAGGATTATTTAATACTCTCAAAATACCATGGTATTGACAATACAAGGGTTCACAAAACATATTGCATTTATTTCACCCAAACTTCTCAAAGTACCTGCAAGTTCTTAGAAATCTCTAGAAATTATATGCATCCAAACCGGATGTTAGTATTTTCTTTTCACATCCTAAGAATCACTAAGTATTTTTTCATTTGAGAATCACCTATGGCTTATTTATATTTAAGTCAATAGTGTCTTGTTTAGTTAGGTGAACAAAAGAATAACAATACAGAATGTTCCTATAAAATATTCATTCTCTTCTTTCCCCGTAGGACCAGGCATGGCTACTGTCAGAGAGAATTTTCATTCCCTCCTTTTCAAATAGGGCTATGCGGCTGTTGCCAGGGAGAATTTCTCCTTCCTCCCTTGAGAACAAAGCAAAGGAGGTAAAACACTCGAAAATCTTATTCTTTGATGCAAGTTGGGACAAAATTAGGTAAAAATAAAGGCCCATCAAAGTTTGCTCAATTATGGGGATAGCTGGAAAGGTTCGTTCTCAATCTTGTGTCCTTCGGTGGATAAAATCTGGTTTCCCCTCTTGCCACCGGTACTCGATAGTATAACCATACAAACAAGTTGCATCTTATTTTCTAGAAGCTCATCTGAAAAGAACTATAAGGTTAAACGTGTTTGGCTTAGAGCAACTTGAGGATGTGTGACCGACCGGAAAGTGGGTACCGGGCGCGCACGAGTGAGGATAAAGTACGCAGAAAAGACTAGTATTGGTCTGTGGGGTTAGTCTAAAAATCCTATTGAGCTGCCATGAGTGACAGCCGCTGGTCCGGAGAGGCCATAGTGTTACAAGTGGTATCAGAGCCGATCCTCGTGGTTACATGGGCGTGTGTGGGCCAGTGGCGAACATGTGGAGCATGACGCGTGTGGCTCGAAGTGGATACAGTATGGCATATGTGCCGGCACTAGACATACAGACGTATGGCAAGAACGGATGTTCCTGCCTTATGGTTGATCGACGAGGGCGTTGATCTTCTAAGAGTGGGTGTATGTGAGACCCTGGTGCATGGCTTAATAGAAATGATAGTACACACATACAACCAAGTTACAACTTCTTTTCCGAAAGCTCGTCTGAAAAGAACTATGAGGTTAAGCGTGTTTGGCCTGAGCAATTTGAGGATGGATGACCGACCGGAAAGTGAGTACCAGATACGACGAGTGAGCACAAAGTACGCAGAAAAGACAGTATTAGTCTGTGAGGTTAGTCTAAAAATCATATTAAACTGCCAGAAGTGACAACCGCTGGTCCGGAATGGCCAGGGTGTTACATGGTATATATTCATAACAAAGTGCTAAGAAGAGACCTAGATAGGATTATTTAATAATACTCTCAAAATACCATGGTATTGACAATACAAGGGTCCACAAAACATATTGCATTTATTTGACCCAAACTTCTCAAAGTACCTCCAAGTTTTTAGAAATCTCTAGAAATTCTATGCATCCAAACCGGACTTTAGTATTTTCTTTTCACATCATAAGAATCACTAAGTTTTTTTTTTCCATTTGAGAATCACCTATGGCTTATTTATATTTAAATCAATAAAGTGTCTTGTTTAGTTAGGTGAACAAAAGAATAACAGTACAGAATGTTCCTACAAAATATTCATTCCTTTCTTTTCCAGTAGGACCAGGCATGGCTACTGTGAGAGATTTTTTTCATTCCTTCTTTTCCAAATAGGGCCATGCGTCTGTTGCAATGGAGAATTTCTCCTTCCTCCCTTGAGAACAAAGCAAAGGAGTAAAACACTCGAAAAATCTTATTCTTTGATGCAAGTTGGGACAAAATTAGGCACAGTAAAATAAAGGCCCATCAAAGTTTGCTCAATTATGGGGATAGCTGGAAAGGTTCGTTCTCAATCTTGTGTGCTTCGCTGGATAAAATCCCTCCTGCCACCGGTACCCGATAGTATCATGTCGTTTTCATGGTGGCCTTGTCGATATATAAGGTTCGTTTAGCCCACCATGGAGGGCACACATGAAAGGGACAATAAAGCTCAGAACTAATTGCTCTTGAACATGTACCCACGAGTATTTATGATTATATGCATGAAAATATCTCTCATGATTGTGCTTGCGTACGTGTCGATGGACTGGCCAAATGATTCATCGTAGTACGAAGAAATAATGCATTTATGGATTTTCTTCGATTTGTGGCTACCGGTTTCCCCTATCAGCGTGGCGTCTATAGGTAAGCGTCCTCTGTCGGCAAATGGGACATGATCATGCATCCTACTAACAGCGCTTGACGCCAATCAGACGCTGTAACACTTGCAGCCTCACCGCCTGTCCCCACTATCATCTTTTCCGCTGTCTTGTACTACTTCAGTCTGTAAGTGGACATGCGCACGGCTGCCCACCGTCTATCCACTTGCGGCAGAAGTGCTCCTTGATGTCTGTGATGTTCCCGAGCACGCGGGTGGGCGACACTCAGCCGGGTCCGGATTTCGGGCAAACGTAGACCCTCCTCTGTGGCGGCGCCGCCCCAGGGCCGAAGTTGCTGCATCCAGATCTGCAAAAGCGTCATGCGGAAAAACATACCGCAGCTAGGAAAGAAAAAGGCAAAGCTTGCGCGCTAGCCTGGCTTGTCGGGAGGTTCCTCTTCTTCTTGGGCGTCACGGCCGCCTCCTCCACCTGCTTCGGCTCCGTCGTATTTTACCATGGGGAGGGTTGCGTGGCGGGCTGGCGGCCGTGGGTGTCTATGAGATTTTGCCGCTGCTGTCATAAGCCTCCACTTAAGCAACAAGGTGGGATGGGCTGGGCTGGGCAGCCAGCGCCCACCTACACTACAGTCTGACTTGTACTCCCCTCGGTTCATCACAGATCGTTTACTGCTCTTTTTTGTTTCTTCCGAATATCCTGTTGTTTCTGCATTTCAGAGATACTTTAAATTGCTCACCCAGACAGCTTGGAGCCTTAGGAGTATCGTGAAGAAATGGACTAAGGTCTACGCTTGCTTTAGCATTCATTCACTTGCTTGTCATATCATCCGTACAAAAGCAAGTGCTAGCTTAACATACATGCCGTTCTGATATCATGTGTGCTGCTCCATATATGAAATGTTAAATTATGGTCACTCCAAGTATACGATGTAAGTATACCAAATTAATAACAGCAGAAAGGATGTTAAATTATGGTCAAAATGAGCTAATTGCCGTTCACTTGCACAAGTCTTCCACGAAACAACATATAGGGTAGGTCCAGAATTCTAGACTCGGCTGAATCTCTCAGAATAGTAATAAATATATAAACAACATAAATGAAGAACACACAGCTTGGCAAAACACCGGGCAAACCCATGTACAATCTACAATGATGGCCAGAGCAAAAGGCTTAACTTATTCCTCTTCTGCACCTTGCTCGAGCTTTTTCTTAGCTCTTCTGGTATGTTGAGCTCAGCTCTTCTGGTATGTTGAGCTCCGGACCTAGCCTTACAAATCGCAAACCAGATCCGTTCAGGTTTGCATCGGTTAAACTAGAATTGAAATCGATTCAAGTTTAGCGAATGTATGAGCATGTACCGGAGGCGCTTCGATTAGCACTTGCTGTGTTTTGGCCTTTTGGGCAGCTTGTGGCTCGATGCCACATGATCATCCTGCAAAACATGTGGCAAACAATGTTCAGTGCCAAAGCAGGGAATTCGCAGAATCTTTAGGAGCTTATTTTTTTTCCACGCTATTTTTTCGGAAGCTAATCAGGTTGGTTTTCAGGAAAGCATCTACGGAACACTTGACTGCCAGCATAACTGTGAGTAAATTCCAACCTTATATAACGATGCCGCAGAATCGGACCGCATAGCTTGATTTTGGTCTTTCCCAAGAGACTGGACAGTCTCGAGTGCATCTACCGTAAGCTGCCAGCCACAAAACGATGAACTATTTGTGCTGGAACCAGTATTGATAGAACAAGCAGCAGCAACATATCCATTTACCCACGGACAACAAACGCTGTGATGCTTAATTGGATCAAATTCCGGAAGACCTGTTTCACAGTCATTTTCTCCGTTCATTGCTCCTGACAAACAACGGAAAAGAAAACATAAATAACATATTCACATTAAGATTCAACTAACTGATGCAACAAAACCCATAGATTAATCTACTTATAAGTATAGGTCCTATATAGGACCACAACCTGGCAGCCATTTCGCTGCAACTATGGGATGCAAAACTGCCATCAACTTCTTGAATTATTGACGATACATCTTTTAGTTTGATAAATCAATGATCCTAATGATGCAAACTTTTCAGTTCAGAAGCACCTCATGTAAGATTTGATTAACATGGTTCAACAAAAGCAGACATATATGTAACACATGTAACCACAAAGAAGGCGTGGAAAATAGTTAGATGCTGATGTACCGAGATCATTTCCTGGATCACACTCATCCTTAGACATCATTTTACCAGTCTGAGTCACTTCGTCTTTAGATAGATCGATGCCAGAATAAACTCTGGCATTGCAAGAAAGAGAATGTTGTAGGTTACTCTCCTGGCCTCTCGCATGGCTCATCTTCTCTCCACTCTCAACAGAATCAGCTTTAGTTGAACCACTCTCAACTCGGCCCACTAACCTAGAGGCCATATCGTGGCTATCACCCTGAGGCTCTTCTCGACCAACATCTTCAGGGACAAACTCGTCCATCATTCCAGGTCCAGGGGCTGACTCACCAGTATGCCCCATGGTTTCAGTAAGCTCGGGAACTGGTTCTACATCTGCAACAACGCTCTCAGCTTTATGTTCAGAAACCTCGACTCCATGAATTTCAGCTTCATGACTAGCACCCATTCCAACACTCCCTCCGCTAACTCCCAAGCTAAGTTGATCCCTGGCCAAAATGGGAGCTGTATCTGCATTGAGGACTTCTTCACCTTCATTCATACTACTCCCCCCTATATCTCTTGCATTACTATCAGCAGCAGGCTGCACGAAACTGCTCTCTTGTGCTTGGTTGCTATAGTTGAGATCCAATGTGTCACTCATTCCACCACTCCTGAGTGCACTTGAAGGCTTCTCGACATCATCACCATCACATGGATGGTATTGAACACTATCCATTGAATTTTCTTCTGCACCATGAACAATATTCATTGCAATAACAGAAGATGCCCTCATGGAGTCTCTAGCGGATGAGTTCCGAAGGGCAGATGGACCCTCAGCTCTAGATGGCTCAACTCTATTGACATCTATATCCAGCTCAAGACTAAAATTTCTGCTGGGACCAGCTCCAGAAGAAGATGGGGGGTGGATATCAAAGAGATTAAAGCCACGATGCCTTTTGCTCCGAATATCTGAATTTTGTGCAGCATCATCAACTTCATCACCGTCACGGTCAATGACGGTTCCCTCTATGCTGTCAGTAGGATGAAGCCTGTTTATTGGCTTATCAGCTGTGCTCCCACCTTCCTCCATGTTACGCTTCCTCGAACTGGGACCACGAGATTCAAATGAGGCTGCATAGCCACCAGCCTCGCTTCCGGAAGGTTGACCGATCATTAGATCTATTCCCATTCCTCCGTTACTGCAATTTCCAAGCACTGAGAGCATCCCAGAATGGGTTGGTGGCAATCCCCCTGCCATTGTCAGATTTAGGTCAACCTGGGCATTTGACATTGATTTTCCCTCATCAGTACATGCTTCATCACGTCCTTCAACATTATTTTTATCTGTTCCTTCAGCAACCCATCCATTGATCCCACTTGTAGCACTAACTCCACGTGCTAACAGAGGTTTCGTCCCTGCATCAGGTGCATCGATGTTACCAAGACTAAGATGAGAAGGACGTGGCACAGATGTGAAATCCCAGATTCTCACTGTAGCTCCACATAAGCTGCAATCTAGCAAAGGTGATCTCATGCTGCATCCAGAATCTTTCACATGTAGTTTGCCTTTCCCCTTGTCTTTCTTGACTGATGTGGAGTACGAATTTTGCTGATGTTCAGGAAAGCGGGAAGATTTATCTGGTTCAGCCGAGGCTGCAACTTTTGCAGAGTGGGTTGAATTTTCTTCCCAGTCTTGTATGTTTGGAAGCCATCTAGGTTCCCATCCACAAAGACTAATAAGCTTCTGCGCCTATATTAGATGGAAGTGACCTAGATTAAGTAAAGATAAAAGTTCTGCAGATACAGTACCAACAAAAGGGGCATAAGGAGTGCGTTGATTTGGAGGAGGGCTCCATGGAGCCTTTAAAAAAATTTGAAATCAACATTTGAAGTTTCAAAAACTTCTGAAAGAAACTTGGATGTAGCTAATGATGACTTGTACCTATGCGAAAAAACAATGCGAAATATTCTGTATTCCTGACTGTAAAAATGACAAATTTCTAGATCTGAGGTAGTGAACGGTACAGAATTCGAAAACCTTCAGATTTGTAATTTTTATGTAGGCCGGAATACAAACTCTTTCGTGTTGAGATTTTGCGGGGCCGTAGAATACGTCATTGTCAACATCTAGGGTTTTTTTTGGGATTTTTTTGGAACTTCAAAATATCAATTAAAAATAAATGAAAAAGGGCACCATGGAGCCCATCCTCCAAAGCGATTTTTTGCATAAGGAAGAGCATAAATGAAAAGAGATATACTTGAGAGTAGCTGCATGACTCATCTTGATGATTGACATCTATTCCTGTTGTACCATCTGTTTTGTAACCCAGCTCCCCACACAGAATAACAATCGATTGGGATAAGACATGTTCGATCTGATGACTCCTAGTGAGCTTCATACTCTCTATTGCAGAAGAGGCAATAACAGGGAGAGATATAAATTGCAACAGCCCCTCACAGCGATCTTTAAACCCACCCAGAAGAGCTGATGGGGTGAAGTGGAGCTGCACTAAGCTATCAGCACAACTATTTCCTCTCCAGGGACAATCAGTCTGGTGTGATGCATCAAGCTGCTCAGCGAAGGCTTCTCCAGCATTTGCAACTATAAAATAATAATAAAGGAAGGTTAGGTTTCATGACCAAGCATATTTCAGATTATAAAGTGTGCAACAGACGCAAGATTAGATTAACTAAGTAGTACCGCATAAGTAACAATTAGCGTGCGTAAATTGTAGGAAAGAACCCACCTGACCATGTCTGATGGTCATAATGAGTGTTCCAGTTTGACTTAAACTTGAACAGCAGTAGTGAGAATCAAAACGAAAACAAAATTATCTCGCGTTCCAACGGAAGGTTACATACATGTTGGTCAGGAAATGCACCATACAATCAGATGGTACAGGTCAAATTTTGGTCAATAAATAGACTTAGACTTGTCAAACATTATATCTAATTCTAATTTAGCAAATAAGGTAAAATATCACAAAAAAGGAAGGCAAAAGATGTCCCCTGTGCACAATTTGCATCAAGCTAGCAGGCAGACTATCTGAGAGAGCACAATCGTTTATATCGAGAAGAATGAATCATTCTTCTGTTTAAAAATTGTTATCATTTCAAAGAGGTAAAATATATCATGGTATAACATTATGTATTTGCACAAGTCAAACCTGAAACAGGACCAGTTAATTCGAAATTGAGAAGGCACACAATAAAACTTACTGACTCAGGACATACCTTCAGCAGGGGACCAGGATGTCAATGCAGTAAATATAAGATGTGCGCCACATGAGTCGCATTCAATTTTGTCCATGTCAATGTTCACCCAGCCTCTTTGAGCACAAGCCAGTGAACTAGCAGCCTATAAATTTAACAAATTAGTATCCTTGAAAAAATTTAACAAATTAGTGTTCTTTTCGAACAAACCGGGATCTCATTTTCATGTGCATGATTCGCCCTTTAAATTAAAAAACTTAAAATTGTCCAAAAGAGATAAACATGCACATGATCCATTAACTAGGTTCCTATAAACATCTTAACTCCGCATATAGACACGAATACTGTAAGCAGACAGCTGCTCAAAAGTGAAAACTATGTTAAAAAAGTCTCGTTCAGCAGCAACATGGAAAAACAGAAATTTGAAGAAAACTGACACCTCCCTGCAGTCTGAATTCACACAAAAAAATGTTCTAACTACTCATGGCCTTGGGAGAAGTGGTGACGCTACACACTGTCAAGTGACATCACAAACATTGAAACATGAACAAAGACAAAGTACTCTTAGTTTTTTTTATGTTAGTCACCAATTAAAGAAATTCATCAAGAGTTTAGATGGATTGACATCACAATGTTTGAACTCTAGCACCGCCACTGCTTGGGATCGCCTGTTTCAACACAGGTCCAGTGAGGGAACCAAGAGTGCAGTTCTTGCTTCTTGCAATTTTCCCTCTCTAATCATATTTAAATGCTTCAGAAGAGGTTAACTGACTGCAGCATATCTATAATATGTGTGCACATTTCTCATTAAGTTTCTCACACATTTAGTGTTTCCTGACTTTCTCTGTCTATGTGCATAGTGGGCTATCGACAAAGAGAGCGAAACAGAGGAATATCAGGGTCACAAGTGGTATCCAATTTGAAATATGCCTTAGTCCAGATCCACATGGACAACCTTATCAGTTTTATCATAATACATTTACTCTAAGCATTCCTGTGAGAAGCAGCTTATTCTAAACTGATGTAAGTGCAAAGGGTAATACTACAACCTTGCAATTGATCAACCACTCAGTTATAAATTTAAAGTGGCACACTTTAAGAGGTCCAGTAAGAGAAGAAGCAACCTTTGGTTTAGAAGCCCATGTTGAGGGCTTAAATGTGGCCAGCCGATGAAGTAAGTCTCCTCGTTCCCATGGTCTACATGATGGTTGCGAGAAATCCATAGCATCTCCAACAGCATTAGTACTGAGAGAAGGCTGAGCAGCCAGTGATGATGACCCCACTTTAGGTAACTGCTCACTGCCTAACCAATCTATGGTAACTGCATTCGCTTGTGCGGGAGGAGATGAAGGACCAGCAGAACTGAGAAGCAAAAGGAAGAGCTTTAGTGCAAGAATGCAATCCACAATATGTATATCAGCAGAGTACTACTCCCTCCTTCTGGAAATAAGTAACATCGATTGTCTAGATTCGCATGTATCTACACACTAAAACACGTCTAGATACATGCGAATCTAGACAAATCCAAGTCACTAATATGCATTACACTTCGCCCATTTGTTCAGGAAATGTATGTCTTCCAGTTTCCACAATATAAATAAACATTTTGACCTGCCTACTGTGACTTTTGATAGTGTAATTTTTACCTTTTCTTGTTGAGGGACAAGCCACATAAAATGGAGAACTGACATGTACAACAATATTCATCGTGTTAAACGGAACAACACGTGCAATACATCATGGAAACCTAAAAAGGTTACAAATTTCTATGTTTGGGGCTTTGCAAATTGCAATCCAATCAGAACAACAAACAGTAAATATTTTCAAACCTGACAACAGAACACTGAAACCAAAGCCAGAATATATGGATCAAACGTCGGCATCTAGCTTTGCAGAACCATTAACGACACCAAAATTACACCGTCAGTGTAAAAGTAAACGCAACAGAAGTTGCATATTCGGTGCCCACGGTAGCCAACACCAGACACCAGACAACAGCAAGCCCACTCCACTAGACACCTAGCTCTACCGAATTTGCTGGCTCGGAGAGAAGACAAGCTCGCTAGGGTTTTAATAGACGCCCTGCTCAGACCTAACTACCCACCTAGAGTAACTCAAAATTTCCTAGTACTACGAACCCAAACCCCACAAAAATCCAAAATTTCTCTGCACGGAGCACCTCACTGGCGTCCCAAAGCCGGTGCAGCCTCCGATTTGAAGACTAACACTAGCATAGCAGGGCCTCAGGGCCCAAACCCAGCACCCAGGGTGCGATAGCAAGAACAGGGTGGGAGTGAAGGTTTGGGGGCGTACCTAGCGACCGGGGTGGCGGGCGGAGAGGCCGACCGGGGCGTCGGGTCGGCGGGCGCCGCCGACGAGCTCCTGACCTCCTCTCTCATGGCTGTCGCTCTCGGCCCCGATGCGGGTTCCTTCCCAGCCAGGTGAGGTACGACCGCGTCGGAGTCGAGCTCAGTGGGAGCGAATGATGCGCGTGTTTATCGTACTAGTGGGTCTCGTTTTGTTCTATCGGCCTACTGGGCATGTTTGGGCTTCAGGTTTGCTGTTCCACTTTGATAGACTTAGCCCACCATGCCCTATGCACAGCCCGTCTTTTGAGGAGTGCAATTCTATTCAACGCCCGTTCATGCGCAATTCCTATTTTCCATCCAACACGGGAGGCCTTAGCGGGACCGATTCCTTCCAGCAGGAACTACACTCTTGTTTATTGTTTTTTATTTACTTTTATTTTATTTTTGTGATTTAAATATTGGTTTAAAAAAGTTCAAATTTGAAATTTGTTCTGATTTAAAATTTGAAATTTGATCAGATTAAAAAATATTTAGATTTTGAAAAGTGTTTGGATCCAAAAATTCAAATTTGATAAATGTTCGGATTTGAAAAAACAGAAAACAAAGAAAAAATGAAAACAAAAAACCATGAAAACCTAAAAAAACGTCCTAGAAAATGAGAAAAAGAAAGAAACCATGCTAGTGGGCCGCAACCCAGTCCCTACACGTGAGCGAGAGAGGATCCCTCCCTCTATAAGCGGAGAATAGGGTTTGCCGGGATGCGCTCCGGGCACCCTCTCGCGAGCAGTGGGTCGTCATGAACAATGTCTTATTTAACTGGACTTGCACTTATTATTTTCTTATTGAATAGGGAGTCGAATATATAATAAAACATCAAAGCGACGAAAAAGATAAGAAAGGACAAAAAATAGTAGATATGGATGCTCAGTTACCTATAGTGTTCCTAGCCAAGCCCGTCGTAGCATGTGTTGCTGGGATAGACCCACGAAAATTATAGCCCCAAGTTTTTTGAAAGAAAGGCAAAAGATTTCCCTTAATTTATTAAGAGAGAAGAAGTTCAAACAAAGGTCTTAAGGTTACAGAACCAACCAACAGCACAGACAAAGCCTAATCTCCCGGTAGCAAATGATCCAAATGTTTGGCACCCACCGTCACCCAATTTCTACCTTCTATCAAGATTCTCGCAAAAATAGTCGTCGGCATGGTGACACCTTCCTGAAGATCCTCAGATTTCACTCGGTCCAAATAGCCCCAAGTTTGATTTGATTGTGAACGGGTATTTTACCCTATACTATTTTGAGTTGACAATGACACCGTGGTTAGAGCGGACTAATGGTATTTCTAGTGTCTTACACAGGTTTTAGTCCGATGGTGTGATGGAAGGTCATTAGAGACCCCCCCATTTTGATAACGAAGCTTCGCGCCAGAGTTTTCCTTTTTATGTAACTTCAGTCCGGTTAGGAACTTTGCACTATTAAGAGGGGTTCTCTCGATGAGCCTGTTGGGGATGAATTCCTAAGCCATATACACATCCCATACTCCTACTTGATCCATCACCAAAGAGAGAGGAGAAGGAAACCTATCCATCGAGCTTTTTCTGCAGATTCGGTGTACAAGCCGGTTGAACCGGCTCATAGACCGGACCGTCCGGTGCTAGGACCGGAATTCCGAACCTCAACCGGACTTTCCTGTTTACTTACTCCGAATCCAACCGAGACTGGAGTCAGTAACTGGATTCGGTTGAAGTCCGATTTTTCAGGCTGAGAACCAGACCATCCGGTGTGTAGGCCGGTGCGAAAATGTCTTGAAACGGCTAGTTTTTCTTCTTGAGTATAAATATCCCTTCTCCCACCTTGAGCAGGTAAGGCATTCAGTTTATATCCTTCTTGAAGCTCTCTCTCTCTCCCTCCATTGTTGAAACACAAAAGCTTGAGGATCTCCCATTCTACCAACCAAATCCAAATCCCTCTGGTAGAAAGGAAGAGAAGGTCCCGGTCTATGTTTCCACCAAGCCAAAGTTTATTCCCCCTTGAGTTCATTGAGTTAGCTTATTACTCTTGGGTTTGTGGGAAACCCTAGGCGGCTAGGGTCGCCCGGAGGCATTTGGCTTGTGATTTGCTCCGTGGAAAGTTTGTGAGGGTTTGGAGACTACCTTAAAGTCTACCACGAGTAAGTGAGCTATTCCTTCATGGGATAGGCTCGGAGAAGAAGGTGAGCCTTTGTGGCGCGTGAGGAATACTTCGTGGAACCTCACACCTCTCCAACGTGACATAGCCCCATTCCCAAAGGTGGTGAACACGGGAATACATCTTCGTCTCCGCGTGCTTCGGTTATTCCTCAATCGATCTCTTACTTGTGTTGTTTACCTTGTGATAGCCTTCGAGCTTGAAGTATCTTGTTTCATCATCTAGGTTGCCTCACCTAGTTTGCATTTAGGCTCACTTATATTCCACAAAGCCTAAAACTTGCAAAAGATTATAAAGAATTTTGTAGAAACCTATTCACCCCCTCTAGGTTAACCATCTGACACTTTCAATTGGTATCAGAGCCAAGGGCTCTTTTAAGGGCTTTACCGCCTAAGAGAAAAGATGGTTTTCTCTGATGATGAGGAGGATAAGACTTATTCGGTCAAGGAGCTTTGCAAAATCTTAGCCAAGGGTGCCCTTCAAAAGGCCAAGGTTGATTCTGATCTCCTTGTTCGAATGAGTTACCTAGAAAGACAACTTAAGGCCATTGGCGATGGGGCTTTTCTTGGTAATCCATTAGTAGTACCTCAAGGGAGACCAATGGACACCAGAAAGGAGAAGGATGCAGAGTCCACTCATGAGAGCGGCTCGTCAAAAACCTCTGCGTCCCCTAATCAATTTCCTTATGTTTATCCTAAGCAAAAGAACATCATGCCTCACATTAATGGTTCGGGTCATGCACCTCATTATGATGGAACTCATTTATCTCATTGGAAAGCTTCTATGGAATCTCATCTTCGCAGCTGCAGCGTTGAGCTTTGGGAGATCGTGTGCACTGGTTTCCACCCTCAAGATCCCAACAACCTCACTCCGGGAGAGTACTACGACCGTCAACTAAATGCAATGGCTTGTGATAAGATAAGGAGTGCCATTCACCGCACTCTCCACGATCAAGTCAGCAACATCCCCACCGCAAAGGATCTTTGGGATAGGATTTTCATTCTCCAAGAGGGAACGTCTCTTATCGAAAAATCCAAGTATGAAGCTTCCAAGTCGGAGATGGACATGTTCATGAACCATGATGGTGAGACCATCGCTGAAGCATACAAGAGACTTGTTGCCCTCCGTGTGAAGATTGGTGGCATAGGATGTTAAAAGTATGATGATGGATTCAATTTGAATGATGAGCTCGTCAAGTCCAAGATTGTCTCTATGATCGCGGTCACTGATAAGAAGCTTGCCTTGAACTTGCAACTCCTTGATAGAGCTAATCAATTCACTCCCGATGATCTAGTCTCTTATCTTGTTGCCACGGATAACTTGGCGGATGAAGGGCAAAATATCAAGGAGATCAACCGTGCTATTGGGTCCTCTTACTCTCTAGCCCTAAAGGCCAAGCATGTGCAAGAAGATGTTGCTAGTGATGAAGAAAGCGATGTTGATGGAGTTGATGATATGCTCTCTCAACTTGCTCTCTTCACTAAGAACATGAAGTTCTGAAGAAGGAGAAGTTCAATGGGATCAAGTGAGAAGAAAAGGACGTGCTACAATTGTGATGAGTCGAGCCACTTTGCTGATAAATGTCCTTATGAGAAAAGGCTTGACAAACCCAAGTATGAAGAGGGTGCCAAACCAAGATTAAAGCCCAACCCCATCAACGAAAGATACAAGAGGAACAATAGGCGTGATGGCAAGGGCTTCCTAGGTCAAGAATACATATCCGACAAGGAGGAAGAGGATGAAGAGAAGGTTGTTGGAGTGGCCGGTTTGGCCTTCGCCGAACCCGGGTCTCTCTTCACCTACGACTACACCAAGGACTACACTCACGACTCTCCTACTCCCAAGGTCACCGTTGTTGGAGATATGCCCTAGAGACAATAATAAAAGTGGTTATTATTATATATTTGTGTTTATGATAAATGTTTACATTCATGCTATAATAGTATTAACCAGAAACAGTAATACTTGTATGATTTGTAAACTAAATTAGAGTCCCTGGTAAAGCCTCTTTATAATACTAGCTTGATTTGTTAATAGATGATCGTGGTTTCTTGATCATGAACATTGAGATGTTATTAACAACAAGATCATATCATTAGGAGAATGGAATGATGGACATACTCCTATAGATAAGCGTAGCGTAAAGATCAAGTCATTTCAATAGTTCATTTGCTATAAGCTTTCTAATACATAGTAACCTAATTCCTTCGACCATGAGATCATGCTAATCACCATCACCGGAAGGATGCTTTGATGACATCAAACACCACACCATAACTGGGTGGCTATAAAGGTGGCATTGAGTGTTCGGAAAGTATGTGTTGAGGCACATGGATCAAGAGTGGGATTTGTCCATCCATATGACAGATAGATATACTTTGGGCCCTCTCGGTGGAATGTCATCCAATTAGCTTGCAAGCATGTGACTGGCTCACAAGGGATCACATATCACAGGAACGAGAAAAGAGTACTTATTGGTAACGAGGTTGAACTAGGTATGCAGAGATAACGACGATCAAACCTCGGATAAGTAAACTATCGCGAGACGAAGGGAAATTGGTATCGTATGTAAGTGGTTCATTCGATCGTAAAGTAATCATGGAAATATGTGGGAGCCATATGAATTTTCATATTCCTCTATTGGTTATTGATCAGAGAAGTGTCTCGGTCATGTTCGCATAATTCACGAACCGTAGGGAGACACACTTAAGGATTCGATGTTGTTTTAGTAGATATGGAATGTAAGTAGGGAGACCGAATGTTGTTCAGAGTCTCGGATGGGATCCAGGATATCACGAGGAGATCCGGAATGGTCCGGAGAATAAGATTCATATAAGGAAAGTCTGATTCCGGAGTTCAGGAATGATTTCGATGTTTTCATCGGAGAGGTTCTAGAAGGGTCTAGAAGGTTCACCGGACCGGAAGGGGAATGGTTCATGAATGTATCATGGTTAAGTGGAATGATTGGATCATGTCATAGGTCACTTGGTTGGGCGTTTGCGAGAGAGAAATAAAGCTCTAAATTGAAAGTCAAAAGGGAGGTTTGAAAAGTCAAACTGGAACAATGGTTTCCTAGTGGAAGAAGGAAAGAGTCCTTCTTTCTCTCCAACTTGGGTTTGGGGAAGGATTCAAACTGCCCTCTCCAAAACTGCCCTCCCTCTCATAAATAGAGGCGAGGGGCTGCCCCAAAGCGACACAACCAGCCCTCCACACCTTGTGCCGCCGCCGGCCCATCGCCGTCGCCCTAGCCGCCACCGCCACCTCCTCCTCCTCTCCGACCTTTTAAACCTAGATCTTCGGAAACCCTAGATCCACCATAACTCAGACCGGCTTAGGCGAAGCCTTGTAGGATCTTCCCTCTACTTCCGACACCACGTTGTCATGCTGCCAGAATCACGAGGGGAGAACTACAACCTCCGTTGCCTGCTGGAACAAGGGAGAGGAAGGTCTTCATAGAGTATCGAACGTGTGACCGACTGCGAAAGTGCTACCAGAATGCAGCACCGGAAGGATCGTATACGCGATCTTGAGATCGGCAAGTGTACGACTACATCACCCACGAGAATCTGCTCTCATTAACCGCTTTGGAATCTTTGAGGGTGAGTACTCTAATCGACTCGTTGCTACAATCTAGTAGATAGATCTTGGCTTGTTTGTGTGCATGTGGTAGAATTTTTTTGTTTTCCATGATACGAACCCCTATAGTGGTATCAGAGCCGTGTCTATATGTAGATCTGTTGCACGAGTATAACACAATGGTCATTGTGGGCGGTGGTGCTTTTATTATAAAGTGCTTTTTGTGTACTTTGCATCTTGCGGTATGATGGGATGAAGCGGCCCGGGCTAACCTTACATGACATCGTTCATGAGACTTGCTCCACGCTTGACATGCAACTTGTATTGCATAAGTGGCTTGCGGGTGCCTGTCTCTCCCATCATAGTATAGATTCAATTTACAACGGGCACTTGATAGATCAAGCATCAACGTTGTGGTTCTTGTTCGTAAGTTAGAACGACACTTATTGAAAGCCCCAAACGACGTAAAATATGCAAAGAAAATTAGAGACGTCTAACTTTGTTTTGCAGGGGTGTGCTGTGATGTGATATGGCCATGATTGTGATTATATATGATGTATGCAATGTTCCTTATTGTAAGTCGGCAACCGGCAGGAGCCATATGGTTGTCTTTTAATTTCGTTAAGACCTGTGTGTCTATTATTCAAAGTAGTTGTAATATTTGATGCTGGTGGACGACAACCATGGAGTGACGCCATTGACCTTGACGCAATGTCGGTGATGATGGAGATCATGTTAGTGCTTGAAGATGGAGATCGGAAGCACAAGAAGAAAGGCCATATCATATCACATATTATGAATTGTATGTGATGTTAATCCTTTTATGCATCTTGTATTGCTTAGTTCGCGACAGTAGCATTATAAGATGATCCCTATCACAAAATTTCAAGTTATAAAGTGTTCATCCTTAGTAAGCACCGTTGCTAAAGCTCGTTGTTTCGAAGCACCACGTGATGATCAGGTGTGTTAGATTCTGCGAGTGTATACAACGGGAGCAAGCCAGCTTTGCTCATGCGGAAGCTAAGGTTTGATCTTGATGAGCCTAGCATGTACAGACATGGTCTCGGAACACGGATCACCGAAAGGTAAAGCATGAGTCATATAGTAGATATGATGAACATGTTGATTGTTCGCCATTGAAGCTACATCATCTCTCGCGATGATCGGTTTTGATGTGGTGGATTTGGTTCGTGTGATCACTAAAACAATGTGAGGGATATTGTTTTGAGTGGGAGTTCATCTAGATTAATTTAACTATTAATTAGAACTCAATTTGTCATAAACTTAGTCTAAACTATTGCAAATATGTTGTAGATCAATGGCGGCCCCTACCATCAATTTTAATGCGTTTCTAGAGAAAGAAAAGTTGAAACACAATGGAAGCAACTTCGTGGATTGGCTCCGCAATTTAAGGATTGTACTCAATGCTGGTAATTTGACCTATGTGCTGGATGCACCGCTGGGTGACCCACCTGCAGCTGATGCTACCGATGAGGTGAAGAATGTTTTCCTCACTCGGAAGAATCAGTACTCCATAGTTCAGTGTGCTATCGTGTATGGTTTGGAATCGGAGCTTCAAAAAAGGTTTGAGAACCATGACCCACATGATATTGTCCGTGAACTCAAAATGATATTTGAGGCTCACGCGACAGTTGAGAGTTATGAGGCTTTTGAAAAATTCTTTAACTGCAAGATGGAAGAGGGCAGCTTCATCAGTGAGCTCGTGCTTAAGATGTCTGGGCACGCAAGCAAGCTTCAAAGCTTGGATATAGTGATTCCTAATGCTTTGGGTATTCACCGTGTCCTCCAATCACTACCACCAAGTTACAAGAACTTTGTGATGAACTACAATATGCAAAACATGGACAAGTCGTTGCCCGAACTCTTCTCCATGTTAAAGTATGTGGAAGTGGAGATCAAGAAAGAGCACCGTGTTGATGGTCAATAAGACCACCAAATTCAAGAAGCAAGGCAAGTCTAAGAAAAAGGGAAACTTCAAGAAGGGCGGTAAGAAAGTTACCGCACCAGAGAAGAAGACCAAGGCTGGGCCTAAGCCTGATACTGAGTGCTTTTACTGCAAGGGATAAGGTCACTAGAAGCGGAATTGCCCAAAGTACTTGGCAGATTTGAAGAACGACAACATCAAGAAGAAAGGTATATCCGATATACATGTTATTGACGTGTACCTCACTAGTAGTTGTAGTAGTGCCTGGGTATTTGATACTGGTTCAGTTGCTCATATTTGTATCTCGAAACAGGTGCTGCAGAATAGACGGAAACTAGCGAAGAACGAGGTGACGATGCACGTTGGAAATGGATCAAAGGTTGATGTCATCGTGGTCGGCACGCTACCTCTTCATCTACCATCGGGATTAGTTTTATACTTAAATAATTGTTATTTGGTGCCTGCGTTGAGCATGAACATTATATCCGGATCATGTTTATTGCGAGACGGTTACTTGTTTAAGTCCGAGAATAATGGTTGTTTGATTTATATGAGTAATATGTTTTATGCACATGCACCTTTGATAGATGGTCTATTCTTGTTGAATCTTGATTGTAGTAATACACATATTAATAACATTGAAGCTAAACGTTTGAAATTGAGCGATAACTTGAACTATATATGGCACTGTCGTCTTGGTCACATTGGAGTGAAGCGTATGAAGAAACTCCATTCCGATGGACTTCTTGAATCACTTGGTTTCGAATCATTTGAAAGATGCAAAGCATGTCTGATGGGTAAAATGACTAAGACTCCATTTTCTGGTATGATGGAGCAAGCTACGGACTTATTGGAAATCATACATACCGATGTCTGTGGCCCAATGAGTGTAGCATCGCGCGGTGGTTACCGTTATGTTCTTACCTTCACGGATGACTTGAGTAGATATGGGTATATCTATTTCATGAAACATAAGCCCGGAACTTTCGAGAAGTTTAAGGAATTTCAAAGTGAGGTAGAGAATCAACGTAACAAGAAGATTAAATTTCGATCTGATCATGGAGGTGAGTATCTAAGTTACGAGTTTGGCGAGCATTTGAAGAAATGTGGAATACTTTCACTATTGACACCGTCGGGAACACCACAACGTAATGGTGTGTCCGAACGTCGTAATCGAACTCTCTTAGATATGTTTCATTCTATGATGTCACTTACAGATTTACCACTATCGTTTTGGGGTTATGCATTAGAAACATCTGCATTCACTTTAAATAGGGCACCATCTAAATCCGTTGAAACGACACCATATGAATTATGGTTTGGGAAGAAACCTAAATTGTCGTTCCTTAAAGTTTGGGGCTGCGAAGCTTATGTAAAGAAGTTACAACCCAATAAGCTTGAACCCAAAGTGGAAAAATGCGTCTTCATAGGATACCCGAAGGAAACTATTGGGTATACCTTCTATCATAGATCCGAGGGCAAAATCTTCGTTGCCAAGAATGGATCCTTTCTAGAGAAGGAGTTTCTCTCGAAAGAAGTGACTAGAAGGAAAGTAGAACTCGACGAGGTTGTTGAACCTTCTCTCAGACTTGAGAGTAGCGCAGCACCGGAAGTAGTTCCTGTGGCGCCTACACCAATAAGAGAGGAATCTAATGATGTTGATCATGAAACTTCGGTTGAAGTTACTATGGAACCTCGCAGGTAAACAATAACTCGTACCACTCCTGATTGGTATGATCCCGTTTTGAGTGTCATGTTGGTGGACAACACCGATGACCCTGCGACATATGAGGAAGCGATGATGAGCCCAAATTACAATAAATGGCAAGATGCCATGAAATCCAAGATTGGATCCATGTACGAAAACCAAGTATGGACTTTGGTGGACTTACCGGATGGCCGGAAGGCTGTCGAGAACAAATGGATTTTCAAGAAGAAAACAAAATTTGATGGTAATGTTACTGTCTATGAAGATTGACTTGTCGCAAAAGGGTTTCGACAAATTCAAGGAGATGACTACGATGAGACTTTCTCACTATAGCGAAGATAAAGCCTCAGAGGATTTTGTTAGCAATCGCTGCATATTATGATTATGAGATATGGCATATGGATGTCAAAACAACGTTCCTCAATTGGAGACATTGATGAAGAGTTGTATATGGTACAACCCAAAGGTTTTGTCGATCCTAAAGATTCTAACAAGGTATGCAAACTTCAACGGTCCATTTATGGATTAAAGCAAGCATCCCGAAGTTGGAATCAACGTTTTGATAAGGAAATCAAAAGCTTTGGTTTTATACAAACTTATGGAGAAGCTTGTATTTACAAGAAAGTGAGTGGGAGCTCTGTAGCATTCCTAATACTTATGTAGATGACATATTGTTGATTGGGAATGATGTAGACCTTCTTAATAATGTCAAGGGTTATTTGAATAATAGTTTTTCAATGAAAGATCTTGGCGAAGCTGCTTATATATTAGACATAAAGATTTATAGAGATAAATCAAGACGCCTAATATCATTGTCACAGCGTACATATTTGGACAAAGTTCTAAAGAGGTTTGGAATGGAAGATAGCAAGAAAGGGTTCTTGCCCATGTTGCCTAATACGACCTTGAGTAAAACTCAAAGTCCTGCAAGAACAAATGATCGAGAAAAGATGAGTAAAACTCCCTATGCCTCAGCCATAGGATCTCTTATGTATGCCATGCTATGTACTATACCCGACATTGCATATGCTGTTAGTTTAACTAGCAGATCTCAAAGTGATCTAGGAGTGGATCATTGGACAGCGGTCAAAAACATTCTTAAGTACTTAAGAAGAACTAAGGATATGGTTCTTTCTTATGGAGGTGATGAATAACTCGTTGTTAATGGTTACACCGATGCTAGTTGGAACACCGATCCGGATGATTCTAAATCTCAATATGGATACGTATTTACTTTGAATGGTGCAACAGTTAGCTGGAGGAGTGCAAAGCAAAGCGTTGTGGCGAGATCTTCAACTAAATCGGAATACATAGCTGCTTCGGAGGCTTCACAAGAGGCGATATGGATGAAGGAGTTCATTATAGAGCTTGGTGTGGTTCCAAGTGCGCTGGACCCAATGTCTATCTATTGTGATAACATGGGCGCCATGGCCAATGCGCAAGAACCAAGGTCACACAAGAAGATGAAGCACATCAAGCTACGTTTTCACGCTATTCGAGAGCATGTCCAAGATGGTGACATAAATATTTGCAAAGTATACACATATCTGAATGTGGCGGATCCGTTGACTAAACCTCTCCCGAGGGCAAAACATGACCAGCACCAAACCTCCATGGGTGTTCGGTATATTACCATGTAATCTAGATTATTTGACTCTAGTGCAAGTGGGAGACTGTTGGAGATATGCCCTAGAGGCAATAATAAAAGTGGTTATTATTATATCTTTGTGTTTATGATAAATGTTTACCTTCATGATATAATAGTATTAAATGGAAACATTAATACTTGTGTGATTTGTAAACTAAATTAGAGTCCCTAGTAAAGCCTCTTTAAAATACTAGCTTGATTGGTTAATTGATGATCGTGGTTTCTCGATCATGAACATTGAGATGTTATTAACAACAAGATCATATCATTAGGAGAATGGTATGATGGACATACTCCTATAGATAAGCGTAGCATAAAGATCAAGTCATTTCAATAGTTCATTTGCTATAAGCTTTCTGATACATAGTAACCTAATTCCTTCGACCATGAGATCATGCTAATCACCATCACCAGAAGGATGTTTTGATGACATCAAACAACACACCGTAACTGGGTGGCTATAAAGGTGGCATTGAGTGTTCAGAAAGTATGTGTTGAGGCTCATGGATCAAGAGTGGGATTTGTCCATCCATATGACAGATAGATATACTCTGGGCCCTCTTGGTGGAATGTCATCCAATTAGCTTGCATGCATGTGACTGGCTCACAAGGGATCACATATCACGGGAACGAGAAAAGAGTACTTATCGGTAACGAGGTTGAACTAGGTATGCAGAGATAACGACGATCAAACCTCGAATAAGTAAACTATCACGAGACAAAGGTAAATTGGTATTGTATGTAAGTGGTTGATTCGATCATAAAGTAATCGTAGAAATATATGGGATCCATATGAATTTTCAGATTCCTCTATTGGTTATTGATCGGAGAAGTGTCTCGGTCATGTCCGCATAATTCACGAACCATAGGGAGACACACTTAAGGATTCGATGTTGTTTAGTAGATATGGAATGTAAGTAGGGAGACCGAATGTTGTTCGGAGTCTCGGATGGGATCCAGGATATCACGAAGAGACCTGGAATGGTCCGGAGAATAAGATTCATATAAGGAAAGTCCGATTCCAGAGTTCGGGAATGATTTTGATGTTTTCATCGGAGAGGTTCTAGAAGGGTCTAGAAGGTTCACCGGACCGGAAGGGGAATGGTTCATGAATGTGTCATGGTTAAGTGGAATGATTGGATCATGTCCTAGGTCACTTGGTTAGGCATTTGCGAGAGAGAAATAAAGCTCTAAATTGAAAGTCAAAAGGGAGGTTGAAAAGTCAAACTAGAACAATGGTTTCCTAGTGGAAGAAGGAAAGAGTCCTTCTTTCTCTCCAACTTGGGTTTGGTGAAGGATTCAAACTCCCCTCTCCCAATCTTCCCTCCCTCTCATAAATAGAGGGGAGGGGCTGCCCCAAAGCGACACAACCATCCCTCCCCACCTTGCGCCACCGCCCAAGCCGCCGCCGCCCAGCACCACCGCTGGCCCGTCACCGTTGCCCTTGCCTCCGTCGACACCTCCTCCTCCTCTCCGTCATTCTAAACCTAGATCGCCGGAAACCCTAGATCCACCATAACTCACACCGGCTTAGGTGAAGCCCTGCGGGATCTTCCCTCTACTTCCGACACCATGCCGTCATGCTGCCGAAATCACGAGGGGAGAACTACAACCTCCGCTGCCTGCTGGAACAAGGGAGAGGAAGGTCTTCATCGAGTACCGAACGTGTGCCCGACCACGGAAGCGCTGCCGGAACGCAGCGCCGGAAGGATCGTCTACGCGATCTTGAGATCGGCAAGTGTACGACTACATCACCCACGAGAATCTGCTCTCGTTAACCGCTTTGGAATATTTGAGGGTGAGTACTCTAATCGTCTCGTTGCTACAATCTAGTATATAGACCTTGGCTTGTTTGTGTGCATGCGGTGGAATTTTTTTGTTTTCCATGCTATGAACCCCTACAGCTGCCACTTGTCTCATGGAAAGGAGCTCCAAGGACGAGTCCGACATGGAGTGTGGGGATGAGGAGAAAGTGGTGGGTGTGACCGGTTTGGCATATGTCGAACTCGGATCACCTCTCACCTACGACTACGACAAGGACTACATCGAGAGTTCTCCTATTCCCAAGATCACCGGCTCTTGTCTTATGGCAAGAAGCTCCAAGGTAATCGCCTCTCCTCCAGACCTATCTAGTGTCTTGGATGATCTTGAGAGTAACCATGATAATGATAGTGATAGTGATAGTGATGAATTTGGTGAAGAATATATAAAATAAATGTATGATATCATGAAGTCTCTTCCTCCCATTGCTCATGCTAGAGTCAAGCAATTAATGGAAATTGTTAGCTCACGTGATGATGCCATTGATATCTTGGAATCTCATATTGATGATGAGAAATGAAGATTCAATATTCTTGAGCAAGAGCTTTGTGAGGAAAAGAATACCAATTCATTTCTTAAACTAAAAATTGAAATTTTTGAACTTGATAAAGCAAAAGACATGGACACTATTGATAGGGCTAACTCTTTGTCCCAAGAGCTTGATGCCTCAAAGAAAGAGCTTGAGGTTGCTCATGCTTCTCTTACCAAGGACCTTGAGCACCTTGAAAAGGCTAGTTTGCTTGTCAAGTGTGATCTCATAAAACTTGGAGAGAACCATGACCAACTTCGGGTGACCTATGAGAAGGCTCTTTGTACATTGAAGGATCCAATTATTGTTGAGAATAATTCTTGTCCCTCTAACTCTACCTTTGATCAAACTCTCCTCATTGAGGAAAATAAGAAGTTGAAAGAGAAACTTGAGAAAGAGCGCCGTGCACCTACCTCAAAGGGAAAGATCCTAGATGAGATTTTATCCCGTCAAAAGACGAGAGTTTCCAAGGAAGGTGTCGGTTTTGATCCAAAGAACAACAAGAGCAATGTCATTCCACCAAAGAAGATAACCTTTGTAAAATAAGGTGACAAGCTGGTTGAACAAGTCAAAAGGAATGTTGTGAATGGGGGATCCATGAGGGGCAATCCCAATCATAAGTATGCGGGAAAGTCTAATCCATCCTATGTGCTATGTAAGAGCACTCAAGGAGATGTATATGCCAAATATGTTGGTCCTCACAATGGTTATGCTTATAGATGGTACTCAATTTGGGTACCAAAGGATCTTGTTGCTAATGCTAAGGGACCCATTACTCAATGGGTTCCTAAATCAAAGAATTGATTTTGTAGGGCTATGCCTCCAGTGGATCAAAATGGGTGTTTGATAGTGGATGCACCAATCATATGACCGGAGGTAGAAGTGGGCCTGACCAATTCATTCACGATGTCAACTCAACGTCAAGCATCACTTTTGGAGACAAATATAAAGGAAAGGTACTAGGTTATGGTTAGTTGGTGATCTCCAAGGTCTTGTCTCTAGAGACCGTCTTACTTGTTGAAAACCTTGGTTACAACTTGCGGATGCCGGCTATGACTCCTATTTTTCTAGAAATTTTGTGAAGGTCTTTAGGGGTGATGATCTCAGCTTGGTTATTATTGGACATGTGGAAGACGACCTTTATGTGGTCGACCTCTTGAAAGAGATCAAATCTCTTCCTACATGTCTAATGGCCAAGGCTAACAAGGGATGGCTTTGGCATCGTCGCCTAGGTCATGTCAATATGATAAATCTCAATCAAATCCTAAAGGGTGAGCATATTATTGGACTAACCAGTGTCTCCTTTGAGAAAGATCGTGTGTGTAGTGCTTCCATTTTAGGAAAGAAAATTGGGAAGCATCATCCTTCCGTAACCAAGGTGGACACATCAAGACCCTTATAGCTTCTCCATTTGGATCTCTTCGGGCCTTCAACGTATGACTCTCTTGGTGGAAGAAGATATGGTCTTGTCATTTTTGATGATTGCTCAAGGTATACTTGGGTCTTACTTCTCAAGTCAAAGGATGAGACATACAAGGAATTCATGATCTTCGCCAAGCAAGCTCAACACACCCATGGAGTGGAGATCAAGACCATTAGAATCGACAATGGCACCGAGTTCAAGAACTACACCATGCAAGAATTTGTTGAAGATGAGGGGGTCAAGCATGAGTTCTCAGCTCCCTATACCCCTCAACAAAATGGTGTTTTTGAAAGGAAGAACCGGACAATCATTGAGATGGCAAGAACAATGTTGAGTGAATTCAAGTCACCCCACAAATTTTGGGAGAAGCCATTGCTACTGTGGTCCACTACACGAACCGGCTCTTCCTCCGAGCTCCCTTTGACATGACTCCATACGAGTTTCTCACAAGTAAGAAGCCCAATGTCCACTACTTTCGTGTCTTTGGATGCAAGTGCCTCGTTAAGAACAAAAAGGAAAAGCTCGGTAAATTCGAATCTAGAACTATAGAGGGTATCTTTGTTGGTTATGCGGAAAACTCTCATGCCTATAGATACTACAACAAAACCAATGGTTGTGTTGAAGTATCTTGTGGCATGGAGTTTTTGGAGAATAATGGCTCCCATGAGGGGCAAGTTGTTTCACGTGATGTAGGTGATGGTGATTCCTCTCAAGTCATCAAGTTGATGGGTATTGGGCATATCTTGCCCACCAAGTCTCACATTCATGCTCAACAAGATGATGGGGGAGAATCAAGCTCAACTAACGAAGAGCCAAGCTCTGCCCAAGTTGAGCCATCAAATGCACCACAAGATCAACATCTTACTCAAGATGCCATGCAAACCGAAGAACAAGAACCAAGTGTTGGAGATATGCCCTAGAGGCAATAATAAAAGTGGTTATTATTGTATCTTTGTATTTATGATAAATGTTTACATTCATGCTATAATAGTATTAACCGGAAACATTAATACTTGTGTGATTTGTAAACTAAATTAGAGTCCCTGGTAAAGCCTCTTTATAATACTAGCTTGTTGGTTAATAGATGATCTTGGTTTCTCGATCATGAACATTGAGATGTTATTAACAACAAGATCATATCATTAGGAGAATGGTATGATGGACATACTTCTATAGATAAGCGTAGCATTAAGATCAAGTCATTTCAATAGTTCATTTGCTATAAGCTTTCTGATACATAGTAACCTAATTCCTTCGACCATGAGATCATGCTAATCACCATCACCGGAAGGATGCTTTGATGACATCAAACACCACACCGTAACTGGGTGGCTATAAAGGTGGCATTGAGTGTTCGGAAAGTATGTGTTGAGGCACATGGATCAAGAGTGGGATTTGTCCATCCATATGACAGATAGATATACTCTGGGCCCTCTTGGTGGAATGTCATCCAATTGGCTTACAAGCATGTGACTGGCTCACAAGGGATCACATACCACAGGAACGAGAAAAGAGTACTTATCGGTAACGAGGTTGAACTAGGTATGCAGAGATACCGACGATCAAACCTCGGATAAGTAAATTATCGCGAGACAAAGGGAAATTGGTATCGTATGTAAGTGGTTCATTCGATCACAAAGTAATCGTAGAAATATGTGGGAGCCATATGAATTTCTAGATTCTTGTATTGGTTATTGATCGGAGAAGTGTCTCGGTCATGTCCGCATAATTCACGAACCGTAGGGAGACACACTTAAGGATTCAATGTTGTTTAGTAGATATGGAATGTGAGTAGGGATACTGAATGTTGTTCGGAGTCTCGGATGGGATCTGGGATATCACGAGGAGATCCAGAATGGTCTGGGGAATAATATTCATATAAGGAAAGTCCGATTTCGGAGTTCGTGAATGATTCCGATATTTTCATCGGAGAGGTTCTAGAAGGGTCTAGAAGGTTCACCGGACCAGAAGGGGAATGTTCCATGAATATGTCATGGTTAAGTGGAATGATTGGATCATATCCTAGGTCACTTGGTTTGGGCATTTGCGAGAGATAATTAAAGCTCTAAATTGAAAGTCAAAAGGGAGGTTTGAAAAGTCAAACTGGAACAATAGTTTCCTAGTGGAAGAAGGAAAGAGTCCTTCCTTCAATCCAACTTGGGTTTGGGTTTGGATTCAAACTCTCCCCTCCCAAGGATCCCTCCTCTCATAAATAGAGGGGGAGGGCTGCCCCAAACAAGACAAGAGCCAGCCTCCCCACCTTGTGCGCTGCCGCCTAGCCGTCGTCGTCGCACGCCGCCGCCGTGCCGCCGCTGCCTCGTCGTCGTTGCTCTAGCCGCCACCGACACCTCCTCCTCCTCCTCCCGGCCTTCTAAACCTAGATCGCCGGAAACCCTAGACCCACCATAACTCACACTGGCTTAGGAGAAGCCCTGCGGGATCTTCCCTCTACTTCCGACACCACGCCATCGTGTTGCCGGAATCGCGAGGGGAGAACTACAACCTCTGCTGCCTGCTGGAACAAGGGAGAGGAAGGTCTTCATCGAGTATCGAACGTGTGACCTACTGCGGAAGCGCTGCTGGAACGCATCGCCGGAAGGATCGTCTACGCGATCTTGAGATCGGTAAGTGTACGACTACATCACCCACGAGAATTTGCTCTCGTTAACCGCTTTGGAATCTTCGAGGGTGAGTACTGTAATCGACTCGTTGCTACAATATAGTAAATAGATCTTGGCTTGTTTGTGTGCATGCGGTAGAAATTTTTTGTTTTCCATGCTACGAACCCCTACAGTGGTATCAGAGCCAGGTCTATATGTAGATCTGTTGCACGAGTAGAACACAATGGTCATTGTGGGCGTTGATGCTTTTGTTGTCGATTGCTTCTTGTGTACTTTGCATCTTGCGGGATGGTGGGATGAATCGGCCCGGGCTAACCTTACATGACATCGTTCATGAGACTTACTCCACGCTTGACATGCAACTTGTATTTGATAAGTGGCTTTGCGGGTGCCAGTTTCTCCCAACATAGTTAAGATTCAATTTACAATAGGTGATTGACAATACTAGTATCAACGTTGTGGTTCTTGTTCGTAAGTTAGAACGACACTTATTGAAAGCCCCAAACCACGTAAAACATGCAAAGAAAATTAGAGGCGTCTAACTTTGTTTTGTAGGGGTGTGCTGTGATGTGATATGGCCATGATTGTGATTATATATGATGTATGCAATGTTCCTTATTGTAAGTTGGCAACCGGCAGGAGCCATATGGTTGTCTTCTAATTCCGTTAAGACCCGCGTGTCTATTATTCAAAGTAGTTGTAATAGTTGATGCTGGTGGACGACAACCATGAAGCGACGCCATTGACCTTGACGCCATGCCGGTGATGATGGAGATCATGTTCGTGCTTGAAGATGGAGATCGGAAGCACAAGAAGAAAGGCCATATCATATCACATATTATGAATTGCATGTGATGTTAATCCTTTTATGCATCTTGTATTGCTTAGTTCGCAACAATAGCATTATAAGATGATCCCTCAAGCACACAAATTTCAAGTTATAAAGTGTTCATCCTTAGTAAGCACCGTTGCTAAAGCTCGTTGTTTCGAAGCACCACGTGATGGGTGTGTTAGATTCTGCGAGTGTATACAACGTGGGCAAGCCAGATTTGCTCATGTGGAAGCTAAGGTTTGATCTCGACGAGCCTATCATGTACAGACATGGTCTCGGAATACGGATCACCGAAAAGTAAAGAATGAGTCGTATAGTAGATATGATGAACATGTTGATTGTTCGCCATTAAAGCTACATCAACTCTCCTGATGATCGGTTTTGATGTGGTGGTTTTGGTTCGTGTGATCACTAAAACAATGTGAGGGATATTGTTTTGAGTGGGAGTTCACCTAGATTAATTTAACTATTAATTAGAACTCGATTTGTCATAAACTTAGTCTAAACTATTGCAAATATGTTGTAGATCAATGGCGGCCACTACCATCAATTTTAATGCGTTCCTAGAGAAAGAAAAGTTGAAAAACAATGGAATCAACTTTGTGGATTGATTCCGCAATTTGAGGATTGTCCTCAATGCTGGTAATTTGACCTATGTGCTGGATGCACCGCTGGGTGACCCACCTGCAGTTGATGCTACCGATGAGGTAAAGAATGTTTTCCTCGCTCGGAAGAATCAGTACTCCACGGTTTAGTGTGCTATCTTGTATGGTTTGGAATCAGAGCTTCAAAAAAGGTTTGAGAACCATGACCCACATGATATTGTCCGTGAACTCAAAATGATATTTGAGGCTCACGCGGCAGTTGAGAGTTATGAGGCTTCTGAAAAGTTCTTTAACTGCAAGATGGAAGAGGGCAGCTCCGTCAGTGAGCACGTGCTTAAGATTTCTGGGCACGCAAGCAAGCTTCAAAGCTTGGGTATAGTGATTCCTAATGCTCTGGGGATTCACCGTGTCCTCCAATCACTACCACCAAGTTACAAGAACTTTGTGATGAACTAAAATATGCAAAACATGGACAAGTCGTTGCCTGAACTCTTCTCCATGTTAAAATCTACGGAAGTGGAGATTAGGAAAGAGCACCAAGTGTTGTTGGTCAATAAGACCACCAAATTCAAGAAGCAAGGCAAGTATAAGAAAAAGTGAAACTTCAAGAAGGGCGGTAAGAAAGTTGCCGCGCCGGTGAAGAAGACCAAGGCTAGGCCTAAGCCTGATACTGAGTGATTTTACTGCAAGGGAGAAGGTCACTGGAAGCGGAATTGCCCTAAGTACTTGGCGGATTTGAAGAACGGCAACATCAAGAAGAAAGGTATATTCGATATACGTGTTATTTTTTTTATATCACTAGTACTCGTAGTAGTGCCTGGGTATTTGATACTGGTTCGGTTGCTCACATTTGTAACTCGAAACAGGTGCTGCAGAATAGACGGAAACTAGCGAAGAACGAGGCGACGATGCGCATTGGAAATGGATCAAAGGTTGATGTGGTCGTGGTCGGCATGCTACCTCTTCATCTACCATCGAGATTAGTTTTATACTTAAATAATTGTTATTTGGTGCCTGGGTTGAGCATGAACATTATATCCGGATCATGTTTATTGCGAGACGGTTACTTGTTTAAGTCCGAGAATAATGGTTGTTCGATTTATACGAGTAATATGTTTTATGCACATGCACCTTTGATAGATGGTCTATTCTTATTGAATCTCGATTGTAGAAGTACACACATTAATAACATTGAAGCTAAACATTTGAAATTGAGCGATAACTCGACCTATATGTGGCACTGTCGTCTTAGTCATATTGGAGTGAAGCATATGAAGAAACTCCATTCCGATGGACCTCTTGAATCACTTGATTTCGAATCACTTGAAAGATGCAAAGCATGCCTGATGGGTAAAATGACTAAGACTCCATTTTCTGGTATGATGGAGCGAGCTGCGGACTTATTGGAAATTATACATACCGATGTGTGTGGCCCAATGAGTAGCATCGCGTAGTGGTTATCGTTATGTTCTTACCTTCACGGATGATTTGAGTAGATATGGGTATATCTATTTCATGAAACATAAGTCCGAGACTTTCGAGAAGTTTAAGGAATTTCAAAGTGAAGTAGAGAATCAACGTAACAAGAAGATTAAATTTCTGCGATCTGATCGTGGAGGTGAATATATAAGTTATGAGTTAGGCGAGCATTTGAAGAAATGCGGAATACTTTCACAATTAACACTGTCGGGAACACCACAACATAATGGTGTGTCCGAACGTCGTAATCGAGCTCTCTTAGATATGCTTCGTTCTTTGATGTCACCTACAGATTTACCGCTATTGTTTTGGGGTTATGCATTAGAAACAGTTGCATTCACTTTAAATAGGGCACCATCTAAATCCGTTGAAACGACACCATATGAATTATGGTTTGGGAAGAAACCTAAATTGTCGTTCCTTAAAGTTTGGGGTTGCGAAGTTTATGTAAAGAAGTTACAGCCCGACAAGCTTGAACCCAAAGCGGAAAAATGCGTCTTCATAGGATACCCGAAGGAAACTACTGGGTATACCTTCTATCAAAGATCCGAGGGCAAAATCTTCGTTGCCAAGAATGGATCCTTTCTAGAGAAGGAGTTTCTTTCGAAAGAAGTGACTGGAAGGAAAGTAGAACTCGACGAGATTGTTGAACCTTCCTCTAACTTGCGAGTAGCGCAACACCGGAAGTAGTTCCTGTGTCGCCTACACCAATAAGAGAGGAAGCTAATGATGTTGATCATGAAACTTCTGTTGAAGTTACTATGGAACCTCGCAGGTCAACGAGAACTCGTACCACTCCTGATTGGTATGATCCCATTCTGAGTGTCATGTTGGTGGACAACACCGATGACCCTGCGACATATGAGGAAGCGATGATGAGCCCATATTCCAATAAATGGCAAGAAGCCATGAAATCCGAGATTGGATCCATGTACGAAAACCAAGTATGGACTTTGGTGGACTTACCGGATGGCCGGAAGGCTGTCGAGAACAAATGGATTTTCAAGAAGAAAACATATGCTGATGGTAATGTTACTGTCTATAAAGCTCGACTTGTCACAAAAGGGTTTCGACAAATTCAAGGAGTTGACTATGATGAGACTTTCTCACCAGTAGCGAAGCTAATGTCTATGAGGATTTTGTTAGCAATCGCTGCATATTATGATTATGAGATATGGCAGATGGATGTCAAAACAGCATTCCTCAAAGGAGACATTGATGAAGAGTTGTATATGATGCAACCCAAAGATTTTTTGATCCTAAAGATGCTAACAAGGTATGCAAACTTCAACGGTCCATTTATGGATTGAACCAAGCATCCCAAAGTTGGAATCAATGTTTTGATAAGGTAATCAAAAGCTTTGGTTTTATACAAACTTATGGAGAAGCTTGTATTTACAAGAAAGTGAGTGGGAGCTCTATAGCATTCCTAATACTATATGTAGATGACGTATTAGGCATAAAGATTTATAGAGTGTGGCATCCCGCAAAACCCCTACTAGAAAATCGCGTTGTTTTTGTGCATTGCATCGTCATGACCGCATGCTCATGTCATCATGCCGCATTGCATTTGAGCATCGTCATGTCATCATGCATTTGTTTGTCGAAACCTATTTTCTAAAAGCCTAGTTTGGGTTTTCTAAATATTCCCCGTCTCAATTTCAAATTAAGGCGCCGGGCTTTTCCGGGTCTTTTATTTGTCTAAAAACTACTTACAAAAGTTTATTTTAAATTAAATAAAAATTTATATTATTTTAGGGGGCAGCCGAACCGGGCCGATCCGACCCAGTCGGCCACCCCCAGGCAAAATCAGCCTGTCTAATTCCTAATCCTACCAATCCTATTCTACCCACCCAACCAGCCACATCACCCCCACCAATCACTGGCTGCCACCTCACCCTCTCCCTTCCCTCTACCCAATCCTGTGCCGCCACGTCCCCACACCCGCGCCACACACACCACGCACGCACACAACCCACTCCCCAACCCCTCTCCCTTCCACTCCGGCCCCACCCCGACAGACCCCCGGCCCACCCGCTCGGCCCCTGCGCGTCGCCCCAACCACCCCGCTCTCTCCTTCCTCTCTCTCCTCCCCAGCTCCGCATCCTCCCTCTCCCTCCCAGGCCGCCGCCGGCTGCTCTCTCGCCGTGTCCCTCCGCCGCTCGCCCCAATCCCGCGACCCCGCTCAGCCCGCCGCACCGCCTCTGCCCGCCTCCCCGGCGCAGCAGCGCGCCCGCGGCCGATCCTCTTCCCCCAACCGCGTCTCCCCCGCTCTTCTCTACCATTGCTCTGCCCGCTTCTTCCTCCTCCGCCGAGCTCCGCCACCAACGCTATCCTCCGGCCCGCCCGAGCTCGCCCTGCCCCACGTCCGTGTCGCCGGACTCCGCCGCGTCGGGCCCAAGCCGCGAGGGCGCCCTCCTGTCCTCTGCTTCTTCGCCTCCCCGTGTCTGCGCTGCCGCTGCACCTCGGCCGCCTCCGGCGCGAGCCCCGGCCGTCTCTCGCCAGCGAGCACCGCTCCCAATCTCTGCTCCCTGATGGCGCACCTCTCCCTGGTCGCCGTCCCACCTTTCTCCTGATCCTCGCTGTCCGCCTCCTGTCTTGGCCGTCGTCGCCTCCCTGTGTAGCGCGTCCTCGCTGTCCAGGAGCCCCGACGCTGCCGTACATGGTCGCCCCATCTGTGCCGCCTGTGTCCTTTCACCACCGCTTCTCTGGCCGCCGCTGCCGCCAAGCCGCCCTTCTCCCTTGCAGGCGCTGCCTTCTCCACCCAGCCCTTCCTCCCCTCTGGCCGTGTGTGTCTCCTCTGCCGCAAGTCCTCGCTGCCAAGGAGCTCCGGTCAGGCGGCCTCCTGCTGTTCCGTCACGAGTTCGGTCTCGTGTCCCCTAGGCTTTTCAGGAACACATCGGCACCCCGTCATGAGTTCTTGTTCGTCTGGACATTCGTGTGATGCTTTATCTGTGTGGCTTGTGTTTTGAAGCGTTTTAGTGTTGTGAAGTGGTGGCAAATTGGTGTTCTAAGGATGTGAATCAAATGGCTCTCGACGTTCTACCTTTGCGTGGACGTGATGACCCTATGAGGATGCCGTGAGGCCGCCATAAAACTAATCCGATGAATATGCTACGAGAATCTTCACAACACAAGATCTTCCGAAGACCCGGTGCCAAACCCCAAGATCTCCATCTCGTACTCCAAGGACTTCCTCACGGATACACCGAGTTCTCCATCTAGGACACCAAGATCTCCGCCGTGAAACGACAAGACCGACGACCCGACAAGACCTTCGTGACGACAAGATCGACACCGACCCGGGCGAATCCAATGCACCCCCGACGCCAACCAAGTCCTGCTTCCCGGATGCGACCAGATCTACCTCAGTTATCCGAGAACGATCCCGCCGAGGCCGAACCCCAGATCCGAATCCTGAGACCGAACCCCGAACCCCGGAACCCCAAGATCACCGACCCCCTATGTGTGATTCCCTTTCCCGAGACCTATTTTATAATAATATCTAAACTTGTTGCATATTAAAATGTTCATATTTGCACACATATCATGTGGGTTTGGGGGCATCATGCCGATTCACCTTATAATTAAATATGGGGCCATATGCGGGATATCTTTGTCTTATTCCGGACTCCATTTAAATTTGTGCAGCAAACCGATGCCATGTTTCGCCTTGTTAAGACAACATTTAAATTGCGGGGTATCTAAACAACATGAACTCAATAAGTAATTGTCGGGACCCTGGTTCCGCTTAATTTTGCCTAATTGCATCGCAGCTTTGACATGTCATACATCATACATGCATCATGCCCGATCTTTTGCCGTAGTATTAAATATTGCATCCGGTGTTTATACTAGTGTTTTGCTTCTTCACGGATAAGGCCGTTGAGTTGATGTGAGCTTCGCCCCGATCTTCGGTTGAACCTTCGACAATGTTTTTAGGCGAGCACCTCCCCCTTTCTACCTATCTTACTTTATAGTATTTATTCCCTCCTGTTGATCTACTGCTATCTGTGTTGCGATGCTCTAGTTTTCGTACCCGAGATATCCATTGCAGCCTTATATTGCCTTGGACACCTCCTATTACCGTTGTTTGGTAGATTGTTGGACCTGCGCGTCGTAGTCGCTTGCTCAAGTGCTGGTGCGTGTCGTCAAGTTCCACAGTTGTTGGAGTATTGCCGTGTGCTTATTGTTGGAGATGGTTAAGACTTTAATCACTGTTTAACAACTAAAATTGAAGTAGGTAAGCAGAGGCACAGGTGGGCAATAGATGTTATTTGGTTGTTAACCCTCCACTTGTGTCCCGTAGGACCCCGAGTACTTGATACCTGTTCCTTGAATATTCGCGCTATCCACATCCGGGAGGATTATGGGACCCCCCTGATCCAGAGCTTGATTCATTCTTATTTCTTGGGGCCACAAACTAGTTTGAGGTTTTATTTACTATCATGTACTTATGCCATGCTTTACTGCTTTATTTACGATTGTGCGAGGAGCACCTGTACTGTTTAGGATCGTGACCCGTTTACGCGGTATCGACAAGCCCAGTTTTGGGTTCCCAGTCGTTTACAGCCAGCCCCACAAACCTTGAGTCCGTCTCGAAGTCAGCTAACTTTGTTGCGGGTATACTTAATGGGGTGGCCCCCTGAAATATTTCTGAATCCTGTGATTGCTTTGTCGTGAAAGCCTCGTTGGGTTTTGATTTGGTTTTTCCGAGGTTGATCGAGTGTGTGTTGCTATTTGTGCACCCCTGCAGGGTAAAACTTTCTGAAAGCCGTGTCCGCGGTTATGGACGACTTGGAGCACAGTATCTCGATCATAGACAACTATAACTAAAGTAGTGCTATAAATTTGACTTTATAATGACTAGTAATCAGCTTCACTATAATGGAATGGCTAAATAAAACTGCCAACAATTGCTTGTTTGGGTTGTCGCTTGCGACCATTGTATCTGACTAGTAAGTATTGCAACTACAACGGAATGGCTAAATAAAAGTTCCAACAACTGCTGGGTTTTTGGGATATCTCATGCTAATTGTATTTGACTAGTAAGTGTCGCAACTATAACGGAATGGTTAACTAAAACTGCCCACTGCTTATTATATCAGGATGTTTATCTATACCTGACTAGTAATTGGTGTAACGATAACCGAATAAATAAAACTGCCAACTGTGTGAGTTCCTCGGTGGACTTCCTCGTTTGGTCTCGAGGGGGAAATACCAGGATGGGATTGTTTGGTGTAAGATTCAGGTTGGATCCGAATAGCTCTTTCTTACCCCTCTCTGATAGCCGCCAGTTGTATCGAGTCTCTATAGGTTGTTTAGTGCATGCTGCCGCTGCCGCTTCAGTCCACCATACCTATGTAGGCGAGGACCGCCGAATTCTAGCCTCGCCGTGTACTGGCCTCAGTACTGACGCTCCTCTTTTTCCTTTGCCCTTTGTTGGCACCCCTTTTGTTTTAGCAGGTTTCGACGTCGTTAGCAGGGTTACCCTTCCGGCTTGGCCTGGGCAGGGTTATGGACGCCATTGGTTATTCTTCAGGGCTCTTAGCCCCATTTGCATCTTGTCCGTAGTCGGACGCTCTATCATTTTCAAGGTGATTTGGATCTTTGTATATTATATCTGTATTCTTGACTCATGGGGTCGTGTTGTATATATATCTGTTCTGTGGGTCCCATCGAGGACTGTTGTGTAATGTTATTACTTCGTTCTCCACCCGCACGAAAGTGCCTGGTGGGCACCTTTGAATCGTTTCTATGCGGGTTTGGCGGGAATCGCTGAAACTTGCATAGGGTCGATTCTGAGGGTGTTACAGAGTGGTATCAGAGCTCAGCAGTTACGATACCCCACAAGTCCAGCCTGTAGGATAACCTAGCTAACGGCCAAAGTAGAGTGTCAAAACTATTTTGCAAAATCTGTTGGATAGTTCTGATTAGGTCTGATTTTACTCCTTACCCCTCTGCTGCTCTCCTCTCACCTCTGCGTGTTTTGAATCCGCTCTCTTCTCTCTCTTCGAGTCCAGGAATTCTCGTGGTTGGGTTTCCGTCGTACCTTCAGGGTTTCGCTTCCTCCTTTGATAACGGTGTTCTACCATCCGGTGTTCATGCTGTCTGAGGAATCCGTCTACTGTGGTACCATTCTTTGTTCCTTGTTTGTGCCTTCCGATGTTTTCCGACGCGACGACATCATCTACGCTAGATCCTATGCAGAGTCTGCATCACTCCCTTGTTTTTGAACCTCGCTTGTCGAGATCTACAATCTGAATTCTGAGAGTTGGTTGCATAATTCTTCTATTCATGTGCAGAGTAATGCTTTGGGTGCGCGATGGACTGATCACCATCCGACTACTCTTATCATTTGCTCTTGTACATTGAGTCGGTGGATCGATGCAATTATACTCATTCCGTGGAAGTTAGAGGTCGCCTTATCTTTTGGATACCTCTACCTTCGTCCTTTGTTTCTCCGGAGTGTTCTCTCGATGGACGTGAGCCCCGACCCTTGTTGGTGGTGTCGCCAATTTCAAGATGAAGAAGGAACCCTCGTTAGTGGTGTCGCGAGGATCTACACGAAGCGAGAAGATTCAGATCGTCGCCTTCTTCCCGGTACCATGAGGCGGATCTCGAGGGCGAGATCCATTGTTAGTGGTGTCGAATTGTGGCATCCCGCAAAACCCCTACTAGAAAATCGCGTTGTTTTTGTGCATTGCATCGTCATGACCGCATGCTCATGTCATCATGCCGCATTGCATTTGAGCATCGTCATGTCATCATGCATTTGTTTGTCGAAACCTATTTTCTAAAAGCCTAGTTTGGGTTTTCTAAATATTCCCCGTCTCAATTTCAAATTAAGGCGCCGGGCTTTTTCGGGTCTTTTATTTGTCTAAAAACTACTTACAAAAGTTTATTTTAAATTAAATAAAAATTTATATTATTTTAGGGGGCAGCCGAACCGGGCCGATCCGACCCAGTCGGCCACCCCAGTACAAAATCAGCCTGTCTAATTCCTAATCCTACCAATCCTATTCTACCCACCCAACCAGCCACATCACCCCCACCAATCACTGGCTTCCACCTCACCCTCTCCCTTCCCTCTACCCAATCCTGTGCCGCCACGTCCCCACACCCGCGCCACACACACCACACACGCACACAACCCACTCCCCAACCCATCTCCCTTCCACTCCGGCCCCACCCCGACAGACCCCCGGCCCACCCGCTCGGCCCCTGCGCGTCGCCCCAACCACCCCGCTCTCTCCTTCCTCTCTCTCCTCCCTAGCTCCGCATCCTCCCTCTCCCTCCCAGGCCGCCGCCGGCCGCTGTCTCGCCGTGTCCCTCCACCGCTCGCCCCAATCCCGCGACCCCGCTCAGCCCGCCGCACCGCCTCTGCCCGCCTCCCCGGCGCAGCAGCGCGCCCGCGGCCGATCCTCTTCCCCCAACCGCGTCTCCCCCGCTCTTCTCCACCATTGCTCTGCCCGCTTCTTCCTCCTCCGCCGAGCTCCGCCACCAACGCTATCCTCCGACCCGCCCGAGCTCGCCCTGCCCCGCGTCCGTGTCGCCGGACTCCGCCGCGTCAGGCCCAAGCCGCGAGGGCGCCCTCCTGTCCTCTGCTTCTTCGCCTCCCCGTGTCTGCGCTGCCGCTGCACCTCGGCCGCCTCCGGCGCGAGCCCCGGCCGTCTCTCGCCAGCGAGCACCGCTCCCAATCTCTGCTCCCTGATGGCGGACCTCTCCCTGGTCGCCGTCCCACCTTTCTCCTGCTCCTCGCTGTCCGCCTCCTGTCTTGGCCGTCGTCGCCTCCCTGTGTAGCGCGTCCTCGCTGTCCAGGAGCCCCGACGCTGCCGTACATGGTCGCCCCATCTGTGCCGCCTGCGTCCTTTCACCACCGCTTCTCTGGCCGCCGCTGCCGCCAAGCCGCCCTTCTCCCTTGCAGGCGCTGCCTTCTCCACCCAGCCCTTCCTCCCCTCTGGTCGTGTGTGTCTCCTCTGCCGCAAGTCCTCGCTGCCAAGGAGCTCTGGTCAGGCGGCCTCCTGCTGTTCCGTCACGAGTTCGGTCTCGTGTCCCCTAGGCTTTTCAGGAACACATCGGCACCCCGTCATGAGTTCTTGTTCGTCTGGACATTCGTGTGATGCTTTATCTGTGTGGCTTGTATTTTGAAGCGTTTTAGTGTTGTGAAGTGGTGGCAAATTGGTGTTCTAAGGATGTGAATCAAATGGCTCTCCACGTTCTACCTTTGCGTGGACGTGATGACCCTATGAGGATGCCGTGAGGCCGCCATAAAACTAATCCGATGAATATGCTACGAGAATCTTCACAACACAAGATCTTCCGAAGACCCGGTGCCGAACCCCAAGATCTCCATCTCGTACTCCAAGGACTTCCTCATGGATACACCGAGTTCTCCATCTAGGACACCAAGATCTCCGCCGTGAAACGACAAGACCGACGACCCGACAAGACCTTCGTGACGACAAGATCGGCACCGACCCGGGCGAATCCAATGCGCCCCCGACGCCAACCAAGTCCTGCTTCCCGGATGCGACCAGATCTACCTCAATTATCCGAGAACGATCCCGCCGAGGCTGAACCCCAGATCCGAATCCTGAGACCGAACCCCGAACCCCGGAACCCCAAGATCACCGACCCCCTATGTGTGATTCCCTTTCCCGAGCCCTATTTTATAATAATATCTAAACTTGTTGCATATTAAAATGTTCATATTTGCACACATATCATGTGGGTTTGGGGGCATCATGCCGATTCACCTTATAATTAAATATGGGGCCATATGCGGGATATCTTTGTCTTATTCCGGACTCCATTTAAATTTTTGCAGCAAACCGATGCCATGTTTCGCCTTGTTAAGACAACATTTAAATTGCGGGGTATCTAAACAACATGAACTCAATAAGTAATTGTCGGGACCCTGGTTCCGCTTAATTTTGCCTAATTGCATTGCAACTTTGCCATGTCATACATCATACATGCATCATGCCCGATCTTTTGCCGTAGTATTAAATATTGCATCCGGTGTTTATACTAGTGTTTTGCTTCTTCGCGGATAAGGTCGTTGAGTTGATGTGAGCTTCGCCCCGATCTTTGGTTGAACCTTCGACAATGTTTTCAGGCGAGCACCTCCCCCTTTCTACCTATCTTACTTTATAGTATTTATTCCCTCCTGTTGATCTACTGCTATCTGTGTTGCGATGCTCTAGTTTTCGTACCCGAGATATCCCTTGCAGCCTTATATTGCCTTGGACACCTCCTATTACCGTTGTTTGGTAGATAGTTGGACCTGCGCGTCGTAGTCGCTTGCTCAAGTGCTGGTGCGTGTCGTCAAGTTCCACAGTTGTTGGAGTATTGCCGTGTGCTTATTGTTGGAGATGGTTAAGACTTTAATCACTGTTTAACAACTAAAATTGAAGTAGGTAAGCAGAGGCACAGGTGGGCAATAGATGTTATTTGGTTGTTAACCGTCCACTTGTGTCCCGTAGGATCCCGAGTACTTGATACCTGTTCCTTGAATATTCGCGCTATCCACATCCGGGAGGATTATGGGACCCCCCTGAGCCAGAGCTTGATTCATTCTTATTTCTTGGGGCCACAAACTAGTTTGAGGTTTTATTTACTATCCTGTACTTATGCCATGCTTTACTGCTTTATTTACGATTGTGCGAGGAGCACCTGTACTGTTTAGGATCGTGACCCGTTTACGCGGTATCGACAAGCCCAGTTTTGGGTTCCCAGTCGTTTACAGCCGGCTCCACAAACCTTGAGTCCGTCTCGAAGTCAGCTAACTTCGTTGCGGGTATACTTAATGGGGTGGCCCCCTGAAATATTTCTGAATCCTGTGATTGCTTTGTCGTGAAAGCCTCGTTGGGTTTTGATTTGGTTTTTCCGAGGTTGATCGAGTGTGTGTTGCTATTTGTGCACCCCTGCAGGGTAAAACTTTCTGAAAGCCGTGTCCGCGGTTATGGACGACTTGGAGCACAGTATCTCGATCATAGACAACTATAACTAAAGTAGTGCTATAAATTTGACTTTATAATGACTAGTAATCAGCTTCACTATAATGGAATGGCTAAATAAAACTGCCAACAATTGCTTGTTTGGGTTGTCGCTTGCGACCATTGTATCTGACTAGTAAGTATTGCAACTACAACGGAATGGCTAAATAAAAGTGCCAACAACTGCTGGGTTTTTGGGATATCTCATGCTAATTGTATTTGACTAGTAAGTGTCGCAACTATAACGGAATGGTTAACTAAAACTGCCCACTGCTTATTATATCAGGATGTTTATCTATACCTAACTAGTAATTGGTGTAACGATAACCGAATAAATAAAACTGCCAACTGTGTGAGTTCCTCGGTGGACTTCCTCGTTTGGTCTCGAGGGGGAAATACCAGGATGGGATTGTTTGGTGTAAGATTCAGGTTGGATCCGAATAGCTCTTTCTTACCCCTCTCTGATAGCCGCCAGTTGTATCGAGTCTCTATAGGTTGTTTAGTGCATGCTGCCGCTGCCGCTTCAGTCCACCATACCTATGTAGGCGAGGACCGCCGAATTCTAGCCTCACCGTGTACTGGCCTCAGTACTGACGCTCCTCTTTTTCCTTTGCCCTTTGTCGGCACCCCTTTTGTTTTAGCAGGTTTCGACGTCGTTAGCAGGGTTACCCTTCCGGCTTGGCCTGGGCAGGGTTATGGACGCCATTGGTTATTCTTCAGGGCTCTTAGCCCCATTTGCATCTTGTCCGTAGTCGGACGCTCTATCATTTTCAAGGTGATTTGGATCTTTGTATATTATATCTGTATTCTTGACTCATGGGGTCGTGTTGTATATATATCTGTTCTGTGGGTCCCATCGAGGACTGTTGTGTAATGTTATTACTTCGTTCTCCACCCGCACGAAAGTGCCTGGTGGGCACCTTTGAATCGTTTCTATGCGGGTTTGGCGGGAATCGCTGAAACTTGCATAGGGTCGATTCTGAGGGTGTTACATAGAGATAGATCAAGACGTCTAATATCGTTGTCGCAAAGTCCATATTTGGACAAAGTTCTAAAGAGGTTTGGAATGGAAGATAGCAAGAAAGGGTTCTTGCCCATGTTGCCCAATACGACCTTGAGTAAAACTCAAAGTCCCGCAATAGCAGAAGATAGAGAAAGGATGAGTAAGACTCCCTATGCCTCAGCCATAGGATCTCTTATGTATGCCATGCTATGTGTAACATCCCAAAAATACTAAACTTGGATAATCAAACTCTAATCATCAAATTTAGGGTTAACAAAAACTTTGCTAAATAAAATTATGGAAGCATGCATATGTGTATGCATTTCATTTTGAATTCTTTTGAACCACCTTGTTTATGTGTTCCATTGCTTGTAAATGGATGCTTAGGTGAAATAAACATCATCTAAACATTTCCCACACTTTTCCTAAAGACAAGTAAATCAAAACAAATAAAATAAGGGAATGGTCATTTTGACCAAATTAACTCCCATGCCTACTTTGGCTGTCTCAAACTTTCAAAACCTAACAGAAACTTTTCTGGATCTTTGCACCCCTTGAATGTACTCATAACAAAGTATCAAGGCCCACTTTGTGATCATCCAGAAACTTTCAAAGGCATAGTTTAAATGACAATTCAAAATTGAATCTTTATCATATGGGAAGATCCCACTTTTTCAAAAACCACTCAAACAAGCTCAACTTTCAAAACCCAAGCATCTGCAGACTCACCAGCACCAATCTAGCACACCCACCAAAAATATTTTCAAAATTTAAAAGTTGAATTCTTGCGGCCATTTCATCAAACACTTGGCAGATTCAAATCAAACTGGCCTAACTTCACTGTTTGGAGCAGTAATTGGGCAAAGCAATGTTCACCATTGATCACCCTTGTCTCCCCCAGTGCCAACCAGTGCTTGGACCAACCCTAGCCCTTACCCTTTGCACCATGCCATGCCAACCCGAGCACCCCCTTGCCAGCCGACAATGGCTAGCTAGCCAGAGCAAGCACCAAGCCAAAACAACATGTCTGGGAGGCAGCCCACCGTCCATCGCCACTCCCTGTTCAGCGCTCGAACCCTGCCAGCCACTAGACCACACGCACAGACCGCGCCCAGCTCGCCAGCGACCATGCCGTGCATGCGCCAGAGCGCCACCCTCGACCGAAGCCCACAGACCGCGCACCGCCCTCGCCGCGTGCATACACGATCACCACCAACCCAGGAGACCGCCAGACATCCCCGTTCGCCGCCCCATGACGCACAGCCACCGCTCGCCGTCGAAGACGCCGCCTCTGCCGCACAGAGCGTCGCGTGTTCTAGACCAAACCGCACCGCCCCTACACGCGCATTAAAGCCGTAGAGCATCGCCAGGAGACCACCAAGCGATCGCCACCGCCGGCCATGCCTCTAGCAGCCCATAGCCATGTCGCCACCGTCGCCCGCCCATGCCGTTCGGTCTCACCGTCGAGACTATAAATAGAGGACCCCCCCCGCTCGAATTCTTCACACCATTCCACTCCTCTCTCACCTAGAACCACCCCACCTCAGTCCCGGAGCAAGGCGAGCAGCGCATCGCCGGAATTTCACCGGAGCCCGCCGCCTCTAGAGAAGAAGGGCGCCATCGATTTCGTCCACCCCAGGAGCTGCCGCGACCACCCCTGAGTTCGCTGTAGTCGACTTCGTCGTTCGCCCGCCTCGCCGACCCTCGCCAGCACCCCGGTGAGCCCCCAGCAACCCCCACTGGCCGCGCTAGGTTTCTGTCTCGCCGGCGTTGCTCAACGTCGACGATGACTCCCAGCCGTTGGATTAGAATCAGATCGAACGACCCACATGACCCCATACCGCTTCGCACCTCCTGTCTCACTGACGTGTGGGAACAGCCACTTAAGCAGCCCGTCCCGTTAACTTTTCCCGCGCAGCCCAGTTATTTGAATTAAACCTTTTCCATTTAATTTTAAACACACTTCTATACCCAGTTTCAAAAATCAACCCAGGTCGACTCAGTGCACCAAATTGAATGAAACTAATTTTGTTAGAAAGGTCTGGAAATGCTAAATCCAATCCCGTTGGATTCAAGTCATTTGGATCTGTAGATCACCCATGGTAAAAATAACAAGGCAGAAGCTTTTCTGCATTCAAACATTTTTCAAATTAAAACCATAATAGCTTTTGAGTTGATTCCAACTCTCAAAAATCACATTTAACCATACCTTTCAGAATATATAAAAATATATAGGTTTAATTACAGAAAGAATGTTCAAGTAATAAAAGAATGCTACATAGGCATTTCTAGTCACTTTATTTAATTAAAATAAAAGGGTAAAACCTTATTAAATTGTGACACCACTTTAAATCACATTCCCATGGACTAAAATATGTGGTGATGACATGTGTCAACATGATCCCATGTTTGGTTTGGAGAATAGTAAATCTTAAAGTAGTTTTTCAATGAGTAGAAATTACTTTTCTAAAAATAAAAGGAATTAAACCAAGCTTTGCTCTTGTAACATTAGAGATGATGTTAGATCATCTATAGGACCCATTGGTGTGATGATTGCAAGTAGTTAAGTATTGTTTGGTGATTGTGTACCTCGTATTTATTCATAGACGCTAGTACCGACCAAGGATACGAGGAGGAAGGAGGATTCTACAAAGAAGAAGCCGAGGAGAACTTCAACCACTGCTCTGCACAAGGCAAGCCAGTAACCTTGCAAGCTAACACTTTCAATTTAGCAAGCTTATACTGATATTGTGCCAACAAACCGTTACTTTTTGCCATGCCTACTATATGCCTTAAGCATATGTGATCATACCCACTTGATAAACCAATCCTAGTTTTACTTGCAAGCTTCTTACCTTATTTCTTTATCAAAGCTCTTACTTAGAGTTTACTTAAGAGATTGGTAGATACTAGAAAGATATGTGAAGGTTGCATAAAGAGCATAAAATTTGGCCTAAGTTAGAAACCTTGATATCATCCTAAGACATAAGGTTATACTTAGTTGAAACTCCACTAGTCTACCACCCTTCATTAGTACTTACCCCCACTTGTAGATGCTAGTGCTAAGCATAAAACTTGATCAACTTTAGATGGGAATACTTGGTGAAATTGGTTATGAAAACCTTATAATGATGGATCATTCTACTGAGATGTTTTGGACATGTGTTTCCGAACACCTGATGATTTTGGTGATGAAAATGTTGAGGCAGGAGCCTTAGCCCTTTATAAAACTGATGGTTGTCTGGATGCGATACCATTCCAATTTTATCGTACAACCACAATACCCGAAGATGGGGTAGGGCTTGACTGGAAACTTATATACCTTAGTATTAGTTCCCTCACGGCCAAGGTCTGAGCTGAGGCTACCTTGTGAAGATTGTCCACCTGTGCAGTATCCAAGATGACAGTTGGTCATGGTTGGGAGGCCAAACTCACAGGAGAGATACTTATACTAGGGCGTGTAATTGAAAGGTTAGGATTGATTATCCGCATACTGAGTATGGTGAATTCAGGATTTGTTCCTGACGGATGTATCAAATGTTGTGGTGAAAGTGTACAATTTCTGCAGAGTGTCAAACTATTCGAATAGCCGCGTCCGCGGTTATGGATAGTTGGAGTGGACATACTGTTCCCCCGTCAGATGTTTTCAAAATGACTTGTGAAATAAATTGAGACTTTGACTTGACCACAACAGAGTTGTGACATGAGTTACAAGATCCCACTTAGGAGTTATAAAATTGTGACTAGCTTTGGAACTTAGTAGAGATAAATCTGCCTTTTGCATAACAACCCTAGAGCCTAGTGTCCTATTATCCAAAAACCCCTGTACTTGTTAGTACTAGTTTGCGAGTACTTAAAGAGTGCTCATGGCTTTGTCCCTGGCTATTCCCATGGCTAGACTATGAAGAGGAGTACCTGGAGGATGGACCCCAGGAAGGTTACGACAACTAGGATCATCTCCCATCGTCAGCATTGCCTGTGACCCCGAAGATGGAGCTTCGCCTACGCTACCGTTATTATTACGTATTCCGCTGCTTGATGTTGTATTAAGAACTGGATCATGAGATCCCTATTTGTGTAAGAACTTATGTACCGTTTGTAATGGATGATGTACTATGGTATCCAATTCTGTTATGTCTCGCAAAAATGGTAATCCTGGGATTGCGATGTATGGCATAACAGGCATCTAGGATTAAAAATCCGGGTGTTGACAAGTTGGTATCAGAGCCATCCTGACCATAGGAGACCCTAGTTAGATTGGACGTTTGAATCAAAAACTTAGTTTCCAAAACCAAAGAAAACAAATATTTACAAAAACTTATTCTCATTCTTATCCCTTTGATTCTTTCATAAAAATTCCTGTTCCTCAAAAACTCTTGCAAAATACATAAAATTTTGACACACTTGATCACTCTGCTAACCTACTCATCCTCTATTCTTATAGATGGACGTGAAGTACAGCAAGTTTTATCAGTTGGGGAATGGAGGAGACCTTATCTTTGAGAGGGATTTGGACCAGCTTTCGGAACTTCTGGAGCGTCCGCACCCCGAGTTCTTCGAAGCTCAGCTCAATGATCAAGGAGGAGAAGATCTGCAGTGGCTAATTGTTGCAAGTCTCAGAGGAAAGATTGAACCTCCCACTGCTGAGGGAATTCAGTTTACCTTAAGAGAAAACAACTGGCTCGATGGACTTGCCAGGGCCATGCAGGAAGCTCTTTCCTGTCTGTGTGGGCAGAGCAACAATCAGATCAAGGGTAATCGCTTTGAGTTTTGCCCAAGGCGTGATGCAAATGGACAACCACTGGAAGCCCCATACCACCCGGAGCTGAAGACTCAACTGGACCACCTTAGCTTCATGATGTACGATCGTCAGCAAGAGTTGGATAACTGTCGTGACTACTCCAACCACAAGTCTGCCATCATCAAGACGAAGGACCAAACCATCACCATGCTAGCAAAGGATCGCAAGTCTCGCCGCCGTCAGCTCGACAAGAAGGAGCGCATCATTGCCCGTCTTCGCCACCGCATCTCATCTTTGGAGGAGACCATCCACGAGAGAGACATGCAGTTGGAGGAAAGGGAGAATGCCGAAGAGGATCTTCGTGGAGACCCTTACTCCTATCTCAACGATGACGATGATTTTCTAGAGGATCAGGCTATGGATTTCTTCACCGATGAGGATGATTTCGCCTTCATCGATGATGATGAGGATGTTGAGGCCACAGATTCCGAGGAGTAGTAGCACTTGAGCACTAGCGTAGTGAGTAGTATTCGGTCCCACTGTATCGTAGTTCTCAGAATGGTTCTTAAAACCATCTGTTTTTCTTTGTTGTGGTGTGTGTTGTACTGTGTGCTATGAATAAATGAATGAAAAAGCAAGTTGCTAGAAAATCTAAGTCAAACTTTATTTTTTTTTCAAAGACCCAAAACTTTAGAAATTTCCCTCTTTTCTCATGATCTATCTCAATATTCAGATGCCACGCGGAGGAAGTGGTTCATCCCCGGACCCGATGTTGCAGATTCTGCAAATGTTGACTTCTTACCGTGAAGCTGAAAGAGCGGAACGTCAAGCCAACCTAGCCACCCTTCAGCAGATAGCCCAGCTTGCCCACAACAACCAAGGCCACGGAAATCAGGACAACCATGGATCTAAGCTCAAGAATTTCTAGAATACCAACCCACCTGTTTTCACTAAGCCCGAAGAGCCCCTAGACGCCGATGATTGGCTGAAAACCATGGAAAATAACCTAGAAGTCGCCGGAGTGGAAGCCAACGAGAAAGTTCTGTTCGCCACCCACTATCTAGCCGGAGATGCCAGGGCATGGTGGAACAGTGTACGCGCAAGGACCGGAGGCCAGATGATGACCTGGGAAGAATTTAAGGTCAAGTTTAGCAGAACCCACGTGCCACCAGGTTTGATCAAGAGGATGAGAGACGAGTTCAGAGAACTAAAGCAAGGAAGGATGACTGTAGTGGAATACCGTGACAAATTTTTGTCATTAGCTAGGTATGCCCCGGATGAGATCGACACCGAAGCCAAGAAGAAAGAAAGATTCCTGAATGGTCTGCATGACAAAATGCAGATAGTGTTAGTCAATATCCCCTTTGCTGATATTGAAGCCCTTGTGGACTCAGCTATCCAGATGGAAGGAAAGATCAACCAAGCCAATGAGAACCGCAAGCATCGCATGATGCATCAACCAGGAACCCATCAGACCCAAAGTATCGCCCCAACCCATCTCCAGGATTTGCCCCAAGAACCAACAGACCCCCGATGAACCGTCCGACCTATCCCAACCGTGGAAACCCTAGACCCGGAGGAATTCACAACAACCCCGACAACTCTAGCAATTTCAACCATGCCCCACCCAAGTTCAACAACAACAATGCTACCGCCAACACCAACACTGCCCCTAGGACTGGAAGCAATGTTGTGCCTGTCGCAGCCAAGGACAAGTCGCAAGTGACTTGTTATGACTGTGGAAATAAAGGCCACTATTCCAACGAGTGCCCCAACAAGAAGAATTATATAGCCCCCAATGCCAATGCCCCAGCTCAGCAGCAGCGTCGTGTTCAGCCAGGAAGAAGATTTGCCCCAGGGAATTCACTCAACCGCAATGGCCGTCTTTTTCTCATGCATGCTAAAGAAGCTCAGGAAGCGCCAGACGTCGTGCTGGGTATGTTTTCTGTTAATTCAGTACTTGCAAGAGTGTTGTTTGATTCTGGTGCATCACATTCATTTGTCACCGAAGAATTTGCATGCACTAGTAAAATTCAACCAACCAAACTGAAGCATGTAATGATTGTTCAAATTCCCGGATCAACCACTAAGGCTAGACAAATTTGCAAAGCTATCCCTATCCGAATCCATGGCATAGATTTTTATGCTAATCTGATAGTACTCGGAACTAAAGGTTTGGAATTAGTACTAGGAATGGATTGGATGTCCAAACATAAAGGATTGATTGACTGTGCCAAGAAAGCCATAACGATGACCAGTACTGCCGGAATATCAGTCGAGCATATATCTGAAACCTTACCTCGCCAATTCAAATGCAACAAGAGTATAGCCCAACCTACCATTGACCAAGTCCGGATAGTCTGTGAATACCCCGAGGTATTCCCAGATGTTTTCCCCGGTATGCCCCCAGATTGGGATATCGAGTTTTTCATTCAACTAATTCCTGGAACCGGACCCATAGCCTAGAGACCCTATAGTATGAACCCGTCAAAGCTCGCAGAATTGAAGAAGCAACTAGTTTCCATGCTGGAAATTGGATTAATTCAACCAAGTGCACCACCATGGAGATCACCTGTCTTGTTTGTGGACAAGAAGGATGGAGGTAACCGTTTGTGTACGGATTATCGGGAATTGAATGATTTCACCATCAAGAACAAGTAACCCTTGCCCAAGTTAGAAGATTTGTTTGATCAGTTGACCGGTGCCAAAGTGTTTTCTAAGATTGATCTTAGAACTGGCTATCATCAAATCAAAATTCGTGCAGAGGATATTCCAAAGACTGCCTTTACCACCAGATACAGATTGTACGAGTATACAGTCATGTCTTTTGGATTAACCAATGCCCCCGCTTATTTCATGAATCTCATGAATAAGATTTTTATGGACTTCCTGGATAAATTTGTCGTTGTTTTCATCGATGACATTCTGATTTATTCCAAATCAGAAGAAGAACATGAGCTACACCTAAGGACCATTCTTGGAACCCTTAGAGAGCATCAGCTGTATGCAAATTTTAGCAAATGTGAATTCTGGTTACAGGAGGTAGGATTCCTCGGTCACATTGTATCAGCCGGAGGAATTGCCGTTGACCCTGCCAAAGTGAAAGATGTAGAAGATTGGCAAGCCCCAACCACTCAAACCCAAGTTCGTGCATTTCTCGGATTGGCGGGATATTACCGCAAATTCGTAGAAGGATTCTCGAGTATCGCCAGACCCATGACCCAATTGCTGAAGAAGGACAAGAAGTTTGAATGGACCGACAAGTGTGAAGCGAGTCTTCAAGAACTCAAGAGGAGATTGATTTCAGCCCCAATCTTGATTATGCCAGATATCACGAAGCCCTTCGATGTGTATTGTGACGCATCCAAGATCGGTCTCGGATGTGTGCTAATTCAAGAAGGCAAAGTTATATCTTATCTATCTCGACAACTGAAGCAACATGAACAAAACTACCCAACCCATGACCTCGAACTCGCAGCCATAGTTCTAGCCCTGAAGACATGGAGGCATTACCTGATGGGAAACCGTTGTGAGATCTATACGTATCACAAGAGCCTAAAGTATATATTCACTCAGAAGGAGCTGAATATGAGGCAGAGAAGATGGATAGAGCTAATCAAGGATTACGACCTGGACATTCACTATCACCCTGGTAAAGCCAACGTGGTAGCCGATGCCCTTAGCAGATTGTCGTGCCACTTGAACTCCATGATTTTGAAGGAGCAACCAATTTTGCACAAAGACATGGAAGATTTTCGAATGGAATTAGTGAGCGAAGGATTTTTGGCTAGTATAGAACTTCAACCCACTTTGATCAGTCAGATTAAAGAGGCGCAGAAGGAAAATGCTAGTATTAACAGAATCAAGCGTCGTATTGGTATAGGCAAAGTACCTGGATTCACCGAGGACGAAGAAGGATTTTTGTGGTACAAAGGACGCCTTTGTGTACTAGCAGATTCTGAGTTGAAAGAAGTTATCTTGAAGGAAGCTCATGATACTCTTTATTCTATCCATCCCGGAGGAACGAAGATGTATCAAGATTTGAAGGAGCAATTTTGGTGGCATAAGATAAAGAGAGAAATCGGAAGCTATATCGCCAAGTGTGATATATGTCAGCGAGTCAAGGCAGGACATCAAAGACCCGCTGGATTGTTGCAACCATTGCAGATTCCGGAATGGAAATGGGATTCTGTAGGAATGGATTTTATCACTGGACTGCCTACTTCTAGTAGGGGAAATGACTCTATTTGGGTCATAGTGGACCGATTGTCCAAAGTCGCCTTTCTTGCCCGTCAAGACCACATATCAGAGTTCGAAACTAGCAGAGTTGTACATCGCTAGAATCGTTAGTTTGCATGGAGTCCCCAAGAACATTGTATCAGATCGAGGATCTCAGTTTACCTCGAGATTCTAGAAGAAAGTCCAAGAAGGTTTAGGAACCCGCCTAGATTTCAGTACCGCGTATCACCCTCAGACCGATGGACAAACGGAGCGAGTAAATCAAATACTCGAAGATATGCTGAGAGCATGTGTGTTAGAATATGGATCCAAGTGGGAAGACTGTCTGCCGTTTGCAGAATTTTCATACAACAACAGTTATCAAGCCAGCTTGCAAATGGCCCCATTTGAATTCATGTACGGAAGAAAGTGTCGCACCCCTTTGAACTGGTCGGAAGTAGGAGAGAGTCAGATTTTCAGACCCGACATCCTGCGAGAAGCAGAAGAGATGGTTCACAAGATTCGTGAGCACCTCAAGACCGCCCAATCCCGACAAAAGAGTTACGCCGACAAGAGACGTAGAGACCTCGCCTTCAACATAGGAGATTTTGTTTATCTAAAAGTGTCGCCATTGAAGGGAATGCAGCGTTTCCAACTCAAAGGAAAGTTAGACCCCAGATATATCGGACCTTTCAAGATTCTGAACCGTCGAGGAGAAGTATCGTATCAATTGGAACTACCCGAAGAGATGTCAGCAGTGCACAATGTGTTCCATATCTCATTACTTCGCAAGTGTCTCGAAGTCCCCGAGAAGACCGAAGTGTTCAAGAATATCGACCACCGGACCATAGAGATCAACGATGACCTGACCTATCCCGAAGTACCCATCCGTATTTTGGAAGAAGCTTTTCGAACTACCTGAACCCGAAGCATCAAGTTTCTCAAGATTCAGTGGAGCAACCACACAGAAGAGGAAGCTACCTGGGAAAGCGAAGACCACATCAGGACGGAGTTTCCCGATCTCTTCAAATCCTAGGTATTCTTTTCGTCCTTTTTCAAATCTCGGGGCGAGATTTTGTTTAAGGGGGGAAGGTTTGTAACATCCCAAAAATACTAAACTTGGATCATCAAACTCTAATCATCAAATTTAGGGTTAACAAAAACTTTGCTAAATAAAATTATGGAAGCATGCATATGTGTATGCATTTCATTTTGAATTCTTTTGAACCACCTTGTTTATGTGTTCCATTGCTTGTAAATGGATGCTTAGGTGAAATAAACATCATCTAAACATTTCCCACACTTTTCCTAAAGACAAGTAAATCAAAACAAATAAAATAAGGGAATGGTCATTTTGACCAAATTAACTCCCATGCCTACTTTGGCTGTCTCAAACTTTCAAAACCTAACAGAAACTTTTCTGGGTCTTTGCACCTCTTGAATGTACTCATAACAAAGTATCAAGACCCACTTTGTGATCATCCAGAAACTTTCAAATGCATAGTTTAAATGACAATTCAAAATTGAATCTTTATCATATGGGAAGATCCCACTTTTTCAAAAACCACACAAACAAGCTCAACTTTCAAAACCCAAGCATCTGCAGACTCACCAGCACCAATCTAGCACACCCACCAAAAATCTTTTCAAAATTCAAAACTTGAATTCTTGCGGCCATTTCATCAAACACTTGGCAGATTCAAATCAAACTGGCCTAACTTCACTGTTTGGAGCAGTAATTGGGCTAAGCAATGTTCACCATTGATCACCCTTGTCTCCCACAGTGCCAACCAGTGCTTGGACCAACCCTAGCCCCTACCCTTTGCACCATGCCATGCCAACCCGAGCACCCCCTTGCCAGCCGACAATGGCTAGCTAGCCAGAGCAAGAACCAAGCCAAAACAACATGTCTGGGAGGCAGCCCACCATCCATCGCCACTCCCTGTCCAGCGCTCGAACCCTGCCAGCCACTGAACCACACGCACGGACCGCGCCCAGCTCGCCAGCGACCATGCTGAGCATGCTCCAGAGCGCCACCCTCGACCAAAGCCCACAGACCGTGCGCCGCCCTCGCCGCGTGCATACACGATCACCACCAACCCAGGAGACCTCCAAACATCCCCGTTCGCCGCCCCGTGACGCACAGCCACCAGTCGCCGTCGAAGATGCCGCCTCTGCCGCGCAGAGCGTCGCGTGTTCCAGACCAAACCGTACCGCCCCTACACGCGCATTAAAGCCGTAGAGCATCGCCAGGAGACCACCAAGCGATCGCCACCGCCGGCCATGCCTCTAGCAGCCCGTAGCCATGTCGCCACCGTCGCCCGCCCATGCCGTTCGTTCTCACCGTCGAGACTATAAATAGAGGACTCCCCCGCTCGAATTCTTCACACCATTCCACTCCTCTCTCACCCAGAACAACCCCACCTCAGTCCCGGAGCAAGGCGAGCAGCGCATCGCCGGAATTTCACCGGAGCCCGCCGCCTCTGGAGAAGAAGGGCGCCATCGATTTCGTCCACCCCAGGAGCTGCCGCGACCACCCTTGAGTTCGCCGTCGTCGACTTTGTCGTTTTCCCACCTCGCCGACCCTCGCCAGCACCCCGGTGAGCCCCCAGCAACCTCCACTGACTGCGCTAGGTTTCTGTCTCGCCGGCGTTGCTCAACGTCGACGATGACTCCCAGCCGTTGGATTAGAATCAGATCGAACGACCCACATCACCCCATACCGCTTCGCACCCCTATCTCACTGACGTGTGGGGACAACCACTTAAGCATCCCGCGGAAGCGCTACGCTTAGCAGGCCGGCCCGTTAACTTTTCCCACACAGCCCAGTTATTTGAATTAAACCTTGTCCATTTAATTTCAAACACACTTCTGTACCCAGTTTCAAAAATCAACCCAGGTCGACTCAGTGCACCAAATTGAATGAAACTAATTTTGTTAGAAAGGTCTGGAAATGCTGAATCCAAGCCCGTTGGATTCAAGTCATTTGGAATGGTAGATCACCCATGGTAAAAATAACAAGGCAGAAGCTTTTCTGCATTCAAACATTTTTCAAATTAAAACCATAATAGCTTTTGATTTGATTCCAACTCTCAAAAATCACATTTAACCATACCTTTCAGAATATATAAAAATATATAGGTTTACTTACACAAAGAATGTTCAAGTAATAAAAGAATGCTACATAGGCATTTCTAGTCACTTTATTTGATTAAAATAAAAGGGTAAAACCTTATTAAATTGTGACACCACTTTAAATCACATTCCCATGGACTAAAATATGTGGTGATGACATGTGTCAACATGATCCCATGTTTGGTTTGGAGAATAGTAAATCTTAAAGTAGTTTTTCAATGAGTAGAAATTACTTTTCTAAAAATAAAAGGAATTAAACCAAGATTTGCTCTTGTAACATTAGAGATGATGTTAGATCATCTATAGGACCCATTGGTGTGATGATTGCAAGTAGTTAAGTATTGTTTGGTGATTGTGTACCTCGTATTTATTCATAGACGCTAGTACCGACCAAGGATACGAGGAGGAAGGAGGATTCTACGAAGAAGAAGCCGAGGAGAACTTCAACCACTGCTCTGCACAAGGCAAGACAGTAACCTTGCAAGCTAACACTTGCATTTAGCAAGCTTATACTGATATTGTGCCAACAAACCCTTACTTGTTACCATGCCTACTATATGCCTTAAGCATATGTGATCATACCCACTTGATAAACCAATCCTAGTTTTACTTGCAAGCTTCTTACCTTATTTCTTTATCAAAGCTCTTACTTAGAGTTTACTTAAGAGATTGGTAGATACTAGAAAGATATGTGAAGGTTGCATAAAGAGCATAAAATTTGGCCTAAGTTAGAAACCTTGATATCATCCTAAGACATAAGGTTGTACTTAGTTGAAACTCCACTAGTCTACCACCCTTCATTAGTACTTACCCCCACTTGTAGATGCTAGTGCTAAGCATAAAACTTGACCAACTTTAGATGGGAATACTTGGTGAAATTGGTTATGAAAACCTTAGAATGATGGATCATTCTACTGAGATGTTTTGGACATGTGTTTCCGAACACCTGATGATTTTGGTGATGAAAATGTTGAGGCAGGAGCCTTAGCCCTTTATAAAACTGATGGTTGTCTGGATGCGATACCATTCCAATTTTATCGTACAACCACAATACCCGAAGATTGGGTAGGGCTTGACTGGAAACTTATATACCTTAGTATTAGTTCCCTCACGGCCAAGGTCTGAGCTGAGGCTACCTTGTGAAGATTGTCCACCTGTGCAGTACCCAAGATGACAGTTGGTCATGGTTGGGAGGCCAAACTCACAGGAGAGGTACTTATACTAGGGCGTGTAATTGAAAGGTTAGGATTGATTATCCGCATACTGAGTATGGTGAATTCAGGATTTGTTCCTGACGGATGTATCGAATGTTGTGGTGAAAGTGTACAATATCTGCAGAGTGTCAAACTATTCGAATAGCTGCGTCCGCGGTTATGGACAGTTGGAGTGGCCATACTGTTCCCCCGTCAGATGTTTTCAAAATGACTTGTGAAATAAATTGAGACTTTGACTTGACCACAACAGAGTTGTGACATGAGTTACAAGATCCCACTTAGGAGTTATAAAATTGTGACTAGCTTTGGAACTTAGTAGAGATAAATCTGGCTTTTGCAAAACAACCCTAGACCTAGTGTCCTATTATCCAAAAACCCCTGTACTTGTTAGTACTAGTTTGCGAGTACTTAAAGAGTACTCATGGCTTTGTCCCTGGCTATTCCCATGGCCAGACTATGAAGAGGAGTACCTGGAGGATGGACCCCAGGAAGGTTACGACAACTAGGATCATCTCCCATCGTCAGCATTGCCTGTGACCCCAAAGATGGAGCTTCGCCTACGCTACCATTATTATTACGTATTCCGCTGCTTGATGTTGTATTAAGAACTGGATCATGAGATCCCTATTTGTGTAAGAACTTATGTACCGTTTGTAATGGATGATGTACTATGGTATCCAATTCTATTATGTCTCGTAAAAATGGTAATCCTGGGATTGCGATGTATGGCATACAGGCATCTGGGATTAAAAATCCGGGTGTTGACACTATGTACTCGACCCGACATTGCATATGTTGTTAGTTTGACTAGCAGATATCAAAGTGATAAAGGAGTGGATCATTGGACAGCGGTCAAAAACATCCTTAAGTACTTGAGAAGAACTAAGGATATGGTTCTTTCTTATGGAGGTGATGAACAGCTCGTTGTTAATGGTTACACCGATGCTAGTTGGAACACCGATCCGGATGATTCTAAATCTCAATATGGATACGTATTTACTTTGAATGGTGCAGCAGTTAGCTGGAGGAGTGCAAAGCAAAGCGTTGTGGCGAGATCTTCAACTGAATCGGAATACATAGGTGCTTCGGAGGCTTCACAAGAGGCAATATGGATGAAGGAGTTCATTACAGAGCTCGGTGTGGTTCCAAGTGCGCCGGAACCAATGTCTATCTATTGTGATAACATGGGCGCCATAGCCAATGTGCAAGAACTAAGGTCACACAAGAAGCTGAAGCACATCAAGCTACGTTTTCACGCTATTCGAGAGCATGTCCAAGATGGTGACATAAAGATTTGCAAAGTACACACAGATCTGAATGTGGCGGATCCGTTGACTAAACCTCTTCCGAGGGCAAAACATGACCAGCACCAAACCTCCATGGGTGTTCGGTATATTACCATGTAATCTAGATTAGTTGACTCTAGTGCAAGTGGGAGATTGTTGGAGATATGCCCTAGAGGCAACAATAAAAGTGGTTATTATTATATCTTTGTGTTTATGATAAATGTTTACATTCATGCTATAATAGTATTAACCGGAAACATTAATACTTGTGTGATTTGTAAACTAAATTAGAGTCCCTGGTAAAGCCTCTTTATAATACTAGCTTGTTGGTTAATAGATGATCGTGGTTTCTCGATCATGAACATTGAGATGTTATTAACAACAAGATCATATCATTAGGAGAATGGTATGATGGACATACTTCTATAGATAACCGTAGCATTAAGATCAAGTTATTTCAATAGTTCATTTGCTATAAGCTTTCTGATACATAGTAACCTAATTCCTTCGACCATGAGATCATGCTAATCAGCATCACCGGAAGGATGCTTTGATGACATCAAACACCACACCGTAACTAGGTGGCTATAAAGGTGGCATTGAGTGTTCGGAAAGTATGTGTTGAGGCACATGGATCAAGAGTGGGATTTGTCCATCCATATGACAGATAGATATACTCTGGGCCCTCTTGGTGGAATGTCATCCAATTGGCTTACAAGCATGTGACTGGCTCACAAGGGATCACATACCACAGGAACGAGAAAAGAGTACTTATCGGTAACGAGGTTGAACTAGGTATGCAGAGATACCGACGATCAAACCTCGGATAAGTAAATTATCGCGAGATAAAGGGAAATTGGTATCGTATGTAAGTGGTTCATTCGATAGCAAAGTAATCGTAGAAATATGTGGGAGCCATATGAATTTCCAGATTCCTCTATTGGTTATTGATCGGAGAAGTGTCTTGGTCATGTCCGCATAATTTACGAACCGTAGGGAGACACACTTAAGGATTCGATGTTGTTTAGTACTCCCTCCGTTTCAAAATATAAGATGTTTTAGCTTTGTGAAGCAAATGTATCTAGAATACTTTTAGTATATAGGTTCACTCATGTTTGGAGTGAATCTATACACTAAAACAAGTCTAGATACATTCTCTTCACAAATCTAAAACATCTTATATTTTGAAATGGAGGGAGTAGATATGGAATGTGAGTAGGGATACCGAATGTTGTTCGGAGTCTTGGATGGGATCCGAGATATCACGAGGAGATCCGGAATGGTCCGGGGAATAAGATTCATATAAGGAAAGTCCAATTTCGGAGTTCGGGAATGATTCCGATATTTTCATCGGAGAGGTTCTAGAAGGGTCTAGAAGGTTCACCGGACCGGAGGGGAATGGTCCATGAATGTATCATGGGTAAGTGGAATGATTGGATCATATCCTAGGTCACTTGGTTTGGGCATTTTCGAGAGATAATTAAAGCTCTAAATTGAAAGTCAAAAGGGAGCTTTGAAAAGTCAAACTGGAACAATAGTTTCCTAGTGGAAGAAGGAAAGAGTCCTTCCTTCAATCCAACTTGGGTTTGGATTTGGATTCAAACTCTCCCCTCCCAAGGCTGCCCCCTCTCATAAATAGAGGGGGAGGGCTGCCCCAAATAACACAAGAGCCAGCCCTCCCCACCCCGTGCGCCGCCGCCTAGCGCCGCCGCGCCGCCTCGTCGCCGTCGCCCTAGCCGCCGCCGACACCTCCTTCTTCTCCCAGCCTTCTAAACCTAGATCGCCGGAAACCCTAGACCCACCATAACTCGCACCGTCTTAGGCGAAGCCCTGCGGGATCTTCCCTCTACTTCCGACACCATGCCGTCATGCTGATGGAATCACGAGGGGAGAACTACAACCTCTGCTGCCTGTTGGAACAAGGGAGAGGAAGGTCTTCATTGAGTACCGAACGTGTGATCAACCGCGGAAGCGCTGCCTAAATGCAGCGCCAGAAGGATCATCTACGCGATCTTGAGATCGGCAAGTGTACGACTACATCACCCACGAGAATCTGCTCTCGTTAACTGCTTTGGAATCTTCGAGGGTGAGTACTCTAATCGACTCATTGCTACAATCTAGTAGATAGATCTTGGCTTGTTTGTGTGCATGCGGTAGAATTTTTTTGTTTTCCATGCTACGAACCCCTACACCAAGCCCTCATCCCCTTGAGAAAGACCAAGTAGAAGATCAAAGTCATCTATCCCAAGGTTAAGCTCAAGATGGTGTCAATGATCAAGGCCCCTCAAAAGATGAATTCGTTGATCATGAAGGCACAATTCAGAAGATCAAGGCCGCCTCCATTGCAAGTGGACTCCAAGTCAACAATATCCTTGGAAGCATATCAAGAGGGATTGAGACCCGTGCCAAGAAGAAGAACCTCACAACCTTTTGTGGGCATCATGCTTTTGTGTCCAACTTTGAGCCCCTCAAGGCTCATGAGGCTTTGGAGGATCCGGATTGGGTCATTGCCATGCAAGAAGAACTCGAGTGTTTCACCTGCAATGAAGTTTGGTCTCTATTGGAGAGGCCTAAATATCATCGCATCAATGTTATTGGGACCAAGTGGGTGTTCAAGAACAAGCAAGATGAAAACAGGGTCGTCATAAGAAACAAAGCAAGGTTAGTGGCGCAAGGGTATGCCCAAATAGAAGGTATTGACTATGAGGACACCTTTGCGCCCGTTGCTCGTCTTGAAGCTATTCGTCTCTTTCTTGCTTATGCATCTTTCCATAACTTCAAGCTTTATCAAATGGATGTGAAAAGTGCATTTCTTAATGGTCCCTTGAAATAGGTTGCATATGTAGCCCAACCCCCGGGTTTCGAAAACACACGCTATCCCAACCACGTGCATCTACTCCATAAGGCTCTATACGGACTAAAGCAAGCTCCTCGTGCTTGGTATGAGCACCTTAGGGATTTCCTACTCATGGATGGGTTTAGCGTGGGTAAGTTCGATTCCACCCTTTTCACAAAATGGGTTAAAGGGGGTGGCTTATTCATTGTTCAAATTTATGTTGATGATATTATCTTTGGTGGAACTAACGAATCTCACAACAAAGCTTTTGCCGAGTTGATGACTATGAATTTTAGGATGTCCATGATGGGGGAGTTGAAGTTCTTTCTAGGCTTGATTATAAAGCAACTTCCTCACGGCACTTTCATCTCTCAAGAGAAGTACATTAAGGACATGCTCAATAAGTTCGAAATGGCCAAGGCTAATCCCATGAAGACACCCATGCCACTAAATGGACAACTTGGCCTTAGAGTTGGTGAGAAGGACGTGTATCAAAAGGTATATCATTCTATGATTGGTTCCTTGCTCTACCTTTGTGCTTCTAGGCCAGATATCATGTTAAGTGTTGGAATGTGTGCTCGTTTTCAATCTGCTCCCAAGGAGTGCCACTTGATGGCGGTCAAACGGATTTTTAGGTACCTTGTTCTCACTCCTACTCTCGGGCTTTGGTATCCAAAGGGGTCAACCTTTGATCTTGTTGGCTATTCTGATGCCGATTGGGCAGGTGATAAGGTTGACCGGAAATCAACCTCCGGGGCTTGCCAATTCATTGGCCGGTCGTTGGTGAGTTGGTCTCCCAATAAACAAAACTCCACAGCCCTATCTATCGCCGAAGCCGAGTACATATCCGCGGCATATTGTTGTGCTCAATTGTTATGGATTAGGCAAACCTTCAAATACTATGGTGTGTCTCTTGGTACGGTGCCTCTTCTATGTGAAAATGAAAGCGCAATAAAGATTGTCAATAACACCGTCCAACATTGCCGGACCAAACATAGTGACATTCACTACCACTTCCTACGTGACCATGTCGCAAATGGTGACATCAACCTCACTCATGTGGGTACGATGTTCCAATTGGCCGATATCTTCACGAAGCCTTTGGATGAAGCCCAGTTTGTCATGTTGAGGCGAGAACTCGGTATGCTAGATCCTCAAAACTTGGATTGATTTACTTCTTGCACTATATTCTTGCTCTTAACATGCTATGTAGCCTAGTCGTGCAGCACATATAGGGATAGCCATCTTACCATGTCTTGGTTTGATGCATACCTATGTGTGCAGCATAAATTGATCTCGTGTCATGACACATGTGCTTAAACATAGGGGGAGAAATCCCCCGCCAACTTCTAGCCTCCTTTGCATCTCAATGGTTTCCTTCTTGAGGCTTTCTGAGTTTTTGTTGAATTTCTTTCTGACTCTTGATATCCTCAAATCATGCCTATTGTTTCTATTTGTGCGGTTGAAATTGGTTCTTTCCAATAGGCATGCCTAGATCACCTGCTTCCTCTACCCTTTTGGATTCTACTATCTCTCTCTACAAGCACATGCCATCCTTGAAATTTTTCCTGATTTTTTTCTTTCGGAGTCTTTTCTGGTTTTTGGTTTTTGGCCTGGTTGAACTGGCTCCCAGACCGGACGGTCCGGTCCTAGCGCCGTAAAACCGAACTTGAACCGGAAATTCCGGTTATACTATACCGAGTCTTTCCGAACTTCGAGTCAGTACCGCGTTCCGGTTGACTTTTGGTTTTCCGACCTATGGACCGGGTCGTCCTGTTTGGATCTCGGTTGAACCGGACTTAAAACCGAGATTCAGATCTGTTTACACTTCTTCTTCCTGGACCTCCCCCTCCCTCCAACAGTTTCCTTTCACTTTCCCCGACCCCTACCTCCTCCATTGTCGCCCCCACCCTCCCCTCCTCTCCTACGGTGATTCCACCCCTAGGATCCACAGATCGGGCCACCATTTCGTGGAGAAGGACCTTTGGAGTTTTTTCACCAAAGGAATTTCTTCATCTCATGATGGTTTGGGAGATTTTTGGTGTTCTCCTTCCTCAAGGGTTCTTTGGTGCTTCCCCCCAAGGGAAGCCATGTCCTCGGGTAATTCCTTTGCTCCCACTCCTCTTGTGCTTCTCAAATACCCATGTTTTGCTATACATTTTGTTGGATTTGACAAGTTAGGGGTCCACCTTGCTCTTGTATACCATCCACGTTCCACCATATCCCCCCTTTCTGCTTAAAACTATATTTGTGCAAGTACTTGAGTCATTGGTAAAAAAAATTACATTGCATAGTTGGCCATCCTGGATCTCGGTTTGCCATCCGGTTGCTCCGGCTGTACAACCGAACCATCCGGTCTAAGTCCGGTTTTCCGTTTCTGACACCGGACAGTCCGGTTTTACTTTCTGTCCACCAGCCCTGGCACCAAACCATCCTATTCTGGAACCGGTTCATCTGGCCCTGGCACCAGACCTCTCTGCAATGTTACTTGTTTTACCATGCACTTGCCCAAATCCAAGTTTTTTCTCCACCTCTTTCCCTATGGCATATGTACTTATCTCTGTGCTCCCCACCCTCTCTCTCTTTTTCACAGATGAAGACGCTGATTCTGTTGGTGATGAGTATGTGCCTGGTAGTGAGTATGTGCCTATAGTGGCTAATAGGAGCAAGCGGGCTCGTCGCACAAATCAGTCTGTGCAGCGTGAGCTTGAGGGTAGCACTCGTCCTGGGCGCATCAAACTCAAGGCTAACAGGGGCAAGAAGCAAGCTTCTCAGGCCGAGGCTGAGGATGTTCCTAGTCAAAATCTGAAGAGTATGGAGATTGGTCAGTACCGGTCTCTCCGCAAGCAGGATCCCTATCGCTTCAAGCATCGCACCTATACAGGATCTGACAAGAAATTTTGGACCGAGACTCAGGCTATGCTGTGGGATCACATTTACACTCAATTCCGGGTCACTCCCTGTGGCCACATTCAAGCTTTTAATCTGGAGTGATTCAATATGTATGCAGCCTCTGATTACTTCTATATTGATGAAGCTCTGAGGAAAATGGATATGTTAGACCTCGTCTATCTCAAGGAGGACTACTTCCCTGACTTCATTCGTCAGATATTTTGCACAGTCTATTTTCATGATGATGAGGACCGCACTATGACTTGGATGATTGGCACGCCGTGGTTTTAGGCTACCTATGATGATTTGGTTGATGTCATGGGCTACACGGGTAGGGGAGGAGGCTTCCGTGTTCACAGTGAGAAGGTCAAGCCTGCTGAGACTCTTGCTTTCTGCTATCCTAGGGATTCTTAGTGGAGTCCTCCGTGCATTACTGGCATGTATTACTACTATCATACCTTGGCCAGTATCTTACGTCAGTCCCTTGTTCCCCGTGTTGGAGATTCCACTAACTGTTGTGGGTATTTTTCCAACCTGTTGTACTATTTTCACCCTAATCGGCTGAGGAAGATTGATGGATGTGACTTTGTGTACTGTTGAAAGGATCGTATGGGCACCTAGAGGGGGGGGGGTGAATAGGTGCTACTTCAAATTTTCTTCTTTTTCAAATTAAGGTTTGACAATAAGGTAAATTCTCTAGATAATGCAACTAAGGTGAATTTACCTATATGACAAATATGCAAGAGCTACCACGACACAAAGTAGGAATAAGTAAGTAAGGTGCGGTAAAGGATAGAAGTAACCAAAGTGGTGGACGCGGAGACACAAGGATTTGTTTCCCGTAGTTCCTTCCTTTTGAGGGGAAGTACGCCCACGTTTGGAGAGGGGGTGGTTTCAAACCACCAACGCCACGAAAGGCCTCCCTTGTTCTCCGATGAATCTCACCCCAACGGGATCGAAAATATATCAGCAACCTTCAAGGTGGAAGCCGACACCTTTACAAGTTTGGGGCACACATTCACAACTTAATCAGAGGCTCCCAAATACAAGCAAGCTGTCAAAGCAATCAAAGACAAGCTTGTAAGAACCAAAACAAGAACTAGGGTTTCCAATAAAACACTAGAACAAAGGGGCCCTCAATGAAATGAGGGGGAAATAAAGATCTCTTTTGGTGAAGTAGTAGATCAGGGCCTCCTCCTTCGATTCCCCAAAGATCAAGGACTTTGGGTGGTGGAATGAAAAGATCTAGAAGAATTGGTGGCTCCAATGGTGGTCTTGACTTTTAATGTGGCTGAGCAATTTGTCCTAAGGTAGGTGGAGGGGTATTTATACCCCTCCATGAAATATGGCCGTTGGAGCCATTAATGCACCGGTAGTACCGGTACTCAAGCGGTAGTACCGCTTGCAAGCGGTACTACCGGTCCAGTACCAGACCAGGTACCGGAGATGCTTCAGTTGGTCGAGCCTGCTTCAGGTTTGGCCGGTATCGCCCTTGCGGTACTACCCCCAAGCGGTAGTACCGGTCGTATGACGCGGTACTACCGGTCCGGGCGGTAGTACCGGTCCCAAGTACCGCTTGGTACTGACCAAAACAGAGAGGGGTGGCTGTTCTTCAGAACGGCCCGGTACTTCCGAGCGGTACGACCGTGTCCAAGCGGTAGTACCGCTTGTCTCAAGCGGTACTACCGGTTGGACCGGTGGTGCCGCTCCGTGGTACCGGGTGGTACTGACTAGAAGCCACCCTTATCAGTTTTGCTCGGTTCCAACCGGTACTGGAACCGGTAGTACCGGTGTCAAGCGGTAGTACCGGTCGTAGTTACGGTACTACCGGTTGGCACATAGGTTTTTCGCAAAGGGAATTATTATGCCAACATTTGTGCCACCCCCTTATCAAACCTGTGATACACTTAGCACACGATTAAACCGATAAGTGTGTTGTTATCAAACATCAAAATCAGAGGGATAGGAAAATGCTCTTTCAATCTCCCCCTTTTTGGTGTTTGATGACAATACACTTTTGCAAGATGTTTTTAATAAGAAACATATGGGATTTGTAAAATAGAGACGGGGCTCCCCTATATGTGTAGAAACAAACCTCCCCCTCTATTTTACAAACCCAACATGGGTGCACAAATATAGATACTAGCATTTGAAATCATACCTTTGCACAAAAACATGTGATGAGGAATATATAGACAATAGATAACGCATATCATCACAAGATGGATCCAATGAAATAAACCACATAGTCTCATAAGATGGATCCATGACATAACCACGAAATAACCACATAGTCTCACACGACATAATCACATAGTCTCACACATAAATAGAGGAAAATCAAAGTTCACAAGCAATAAAAGGATCAAAATAAGAACGAGCTTGTGACTTCCCATGCAACACCCGTGCCTAAAGTGCAACTTCTCCCCCTTTGGCATCAAGACGCCAAAAAGGTACAAGTGCAAGACTACCGTCCCGACAGTCAATCCTCCTCCTCCTCCTCATCCTCAAAGTCCTCCTCGTAGGGGGGTGGTGTGCGGTGCGAGGAAGAGACATCATCGTCCCAACGGCTGTGCTGAGAGATCCACTGATCTTCTGGAGTGATGTTGGTCTCGGACCCCTCGGAGACGGTCAAACCCTGAGCAGCCATCATGTCCTTCTGCCGAGCACTGGCCTTCTTGGCATACACATGCGCCTCATACATGCGCTTTTGGTTGTCAATCTGGAAGCAGAAGATCTTCTTGAGCTTGGCCTCCATCCTTTTGGCCCAAGTGGGATTAGCATTCTTGCCACAGGAGACAACATAGTCAGTTTCACGACCACTATCAGCATCCTCAGAGTCATCCTCTTCCTCCCCACCTGCCACAACGCGGGGTTTAGCATGTGTCTTGATCTTGAGTGCCTTGGGCCTGTGCACAATGAGAGGGCGAGTGGAGAGTGTCCTAGCAATGGGAGGGCACTTTGACACAATGAGGGCCATAATATACGGAGCAAATGGTGGAACCCTCCAAGTGTATGCAGCAGCAACCATCTCATTCCATATATAGTCTGACACATCAAGAGGAGTGCCAGAGTCGTGGTTGAGGAAAGTGTTGAACAACAAGTCGACAGAGAACCCATGTATCTCATCCTTGTTGCCCGCACGAGGGGCAACAGTCTCACGGAAAATGCGATGGAGAATGTCATACATGGGGAGAAGATCCTTGATCTTGCCAGCAATTCCGCGGCCCTGGATATACAGAGGTGTGAGAACATCCTTCTTGGAGGGGTGCTCCCATGTGTGACAGCGAAAACCACAAGGAGTGTCCCGGCCGCGATCTTCATACCCCAATATTGCAGCAAACTCCACAAGTGTGGCCTCCTTGATTGCACCTTGTGTCATCCATGTAATCTTCCGAGTACGGCTAGAGGAGAAATGTGCTGTGGCATAAAACTGTGCAATAAGAAGTGGCTCATAGTCATGCTGGAACTCCATAATGGGGAACATGCCAAGGTGAGAGCAGATTTCCTTAGCTTCTGCAAAGTAGTTGAGATTCTTGTTCATGTGTTCCATGTCAATACACTGCTGAGGCACCACCATCTGAATATTGTTCAAAAGAACCTCATGATAAACACGCTCTTGGAAATCATTGATGAAAAGGCTGTCAGCTCTGTCCTCGTCCCGGTTGCGAGAGTATGCATTGTCAATCCTGAGAGCCCTAAACTTTGAATCTGAGATGTCAGACAGTTTCTTTGGCCCTGATGGCCCTGAGCTGAGACTCTTGGTACGCCCAGAGGAATGGGGGCGAGGGGGAGGAGCGCTGCCACGCCCAGCAGAGCGCTTGGTAACCCCCTCATGACCCCCACGACCACCTCGAGTGGCAGGCAACTTGGAACGGTGTCTTGGCTGTGGCATAACCTCTTCCTCAGACTCCGTCTCTTCCTCAACAATCTCATGGCTCGTCTTGGAACGCTTGCGCACACCCCGAGAACCACCTGCATCTGTGAAAGCACGAGGGAGGATAGCAAGGGGGTAAGGGCACAAGAACCACAACAGGCAAACGAGAGAACATAATATCGAACAGAAAAATGCAGTCAGGTTGGGTCGGTACTACCGGACCTGACAACCGGTAGTACCGCTTGCAAGTGGTAGTACCGGAAAAGGTTCCGGTACTACCGGTTGAGCGGCACAGGTTCGTCAGATCTGGGAGAAACGGACCAAAGTGACGGCAATAAACTGTAAATAGATGATTCTACTCGATGACAAGGGAAGCATATGGCAGTACAACCTTACAACAAGTCAATTTCTCCACAAATCTAAGCCAAAACCTAGATCCAATGAGGAAATTAAGCGGAGAGAGAAAGGGCGGTTGTACCGGGATCCATGGCGGTGGAAAGAGGTGGGAGCCCGCCAAGAGGCCGAATCCAAGGGGAATCGGGGAGAGGAGGGCGCGGCAGGGCTCCGGCGGCTTCAAGATCTCCTGGCGGCGACGCGGGTATGAGTGGAGGGCGTGGGGAAGAATGAGGCACTGAGGGGTGCCTCCCCACGCACGTCCAATATATACCAGGAAAACACCGACCGGTAGTACCGGTTGATGAAGCGGTAGTACCGCTTCCCCAACCGGTAGTACCGGTGACCGGTAGTACCGGACATGTGGGTGGTAGTACCGTTCCTGGAGCAGTTTCCAGGAAACAACCTAGGAACTACCTAGGTCCGGTAGTACCGCCCGGACATCCGGTAGTACCGGTCCCATCTGATTCCAAAGCCAGGAAACAAAGGTGATTCTTGTGCGGATAGAGAGAGGGTTCTTGTGAGGGAGTAAGGAGGCTTGGGTTTGAGACAAGTGTGCTGGGAAGCACATGCACTCTAAAAACCGAGAAAAGGATGTTAAAAACCAAACTAGAGTGCACGATACTAAGAACGGTGAAGACAATTCAAAAAGATGATAACCATGAGTAAAAATCAAATAAAAAATGACAAAAACGAATACACACATCAACCTCTTGATTGCGAGAGGGGCGGTGTCCTAGGCCACCATATTTGAGTATACTCGGTTTGGCACCACGAAGATATATCTTGGGTCCATTACCGAAACTCATCATTAAGCTCACATATCACAAAATGATATTAAGAGGAATGATTTTGTTTACTTTGCGCATAATGGGGGGAGGGATGGTCCAATCAATTAGGACCGCACTCCCCCTATGTCCATGCCTATACCTAAACCAAATATGGGTCGAGTATTAGGTGAGAGTGCAAGATAATCAAGTCAATCTCCTTGAATCTACGATATTTAGTTCATTCCTCAAGTAGCAAAACCTTGGTTCATCAAGTGGCTTTGTGAAGATATCGGCAAGTTGATCTTTGGTTGAAACATAGGATAGATCAATATCACCTCGAGCAACATGATCTCTAATGAAGTGATGACGAATCTCAATATGCTTTTTCCTTGTGTGATCCACCGGGTTGTATGCAATTTTGATGGGACTTTCATTGTCACATAGAAGAGGCACTTTGTCACAATGGACACCGTATTCCTTTAAATTTTGCCTCATCCATAGCAATTGAGTGCAAGCACTAGCGGCAGCAACATACTCGGCTTCGGCGGTGGAGAGAGATATACAATTTTGCTTCTTAGAAGACCAACATACCAAGGACCTACCAAGGAATTGGCAAGCCCCGGATGTTGATTTTCTATCATCCTTGTCCCCCGCCCAATCCGAATCCGTGTATCCACAAAGAGCAAATGTTGAACCTCGAGGATACCAAAGACCATAAAATGGGGTATGAACTAAATATCGAAAGATTCTCTTGACCGCCGTTAAATGGCTTTCCTTAGGAGCCGCTTGATATCTTGCACACACACCTACACTCAACACAATATCGGGTCTAGATGCACAAAGGTAAAGCAAAGAACCAATCATGGACATGTATACCTTTTGATCCACATCTTTACCATTTGGATTTTGTTCTAGATGAGTCTTTGTAGCCATGGGAGTGGGAGCTCCATTTAGATCTTGCATTTTGAATCTCTTGAGCATATCTTGAGTATACTTGGCTTGATTGAAGAATGTCCCTCCTCTAACTTTCTTGATTTCAAAGCCAAGAAATACTCTCAACTCTCCCATCAAAGACATCCGGAACCTACTAGTCATAAGCTTTGAGAATTCATCATTAAAATCTTTGTTAGATGAGCCAAATATAATATCATCAACATATATTTGACATACAAAAAGCTCCCCATTGACCCTCTTAGTAAAAAGAGTGGGATCGATTTTCCCAACCTCAAAGCCACGGTCAAACAAAAACTCTCTAAGGTGCTCATACCACGTGCGTGGGGCTTGCTTGAGCCCATAGAGCGCCTTATCAAGTTTGTAGACATGGTTTGGGAAGTTGGGGTCCTCGGGGGTTGCTTAACATATACCAATTCATTTAAAGGACCATAAAGAAGTGCACTTTCTACATCCATTTGTTGCAACTTAAAGTTATGATGTGCCACATAAGCAAGAAGGATACAGATGGACTCAAGGCGAGCCACGGGTGCATAAGTCTCTCCATAATCAATGCCTTCAATTTGAGAATACCCTTGTGCAACCAATCTAGCCTTGTTCCTTACTATAATTCCATGCTCATCTTGCTTGTTCTTGAATATCCACTTTGTTCCGATAACATTGCGGCAATCCTTTGGCTTCTCAACTAACTTCCATACTTTGTTTCTCTCAAAGTTGTTGAGCTCTTTGTGCATAGCTTCTAACCAATCCGAATCTTCAAGAGCTTCCCACACTTTCTTTGGTTCAATCATGGAGATGTGTGCTTGGTGTTCACTGGACCTCTTCAATTGTGCTCTTGTGGAGATACCTTTCCTTAGATCACCAACTACATCTTGGAGGGAGTGGTCTCTTAACTCCAACATTCTTTCCTTTCTAGCTTCGCGACGAGCGTGGATCTCCGTATTATTTCTTGGAGGACCCTCTTCATCATTTTGATCCTCGTCTTGACCATCATATTCTTCAAAGGTCACACTACAAGATTCTATGACGGCTCTAGAGAGCTTATCATAGATTCTATAAGTGTGAGATTCGAGACCATAGCCAACAAAAATACCCTCTAATGCTTTAGACTCGAATTTAGACAAACGAACACCTTTGATGAGATAGAAACACTTACAACCGAACACCCAGAAATAAGATATGTTGGGCTTGTTACCGGTAAGTATCTCATATGGAGTCTTGTTGATTTCTTTGCGGAGGTAGAGCCGGTTTGAAGCATAGCAAGCGGTGGAGATGGCTTCGGCCCAAAAGTTGTATGGAGATTTAAACTCCGCCAACATGGTCCTAGCCATCTCAATAAGAGTCCGGTTCTTCCTTTCGGCCACACCATTTTGTTGAGGGGTGTATGCAGCGTAATATTGATGTTTAATCCCCTCATCACTAAGGAAATCATTCAAGGTGTAGTTCTTGAACTCGGTGTCGTTGTCACTTCTTATAATCAACACGGGAACATTGTATTGCCGTTGAACCAAGTTGATGAAGTCGATAAAAGTCTTTTGATTCTCACTCTTCAACTTGAAGAAATAAACCCAAGAGTATCTTGAAAAGTCGTCAACAATCACCAAACAATATTTCTTCCCACCAAGACTTGCATGAGATGGAGGACCAAATAGGTCCACATGGAGGAGTTCCAAGATCTTGGTAGACTTGATTTGGTTCTTGGGCTTGTGAGGAGCGTCATGCATCTTCCCTAGAACACATGCCCTGCAAACACGATCTTTGGCAAAGGAAACATTTTCTTTTAGTCCAACTATATGTCCCTCTTTACGGAGACTTTGCAAAGTTCTCATATTGACATGGGCTAGTCAGCGATGCCATAGCCAACCCACATCGGCCTTTCCGAATAAGCACATCAGACCTGTAGTGGTTTGCTCCGAAAAGTACACCACATACAAGTCATGTTCGACGTACCCAACGAAAGTGACCTTGAGAGACTTGCTCCACAAGAGGACCACAATATCTACATCAATGAAGACGGCAAAGCCCATCTTACCAAGAGCAAGGACAGAAAGTAAATTGTATCCAAGGGTCTGAACAAGCATGACGTTAACGAGTGTAATGTCGTGAGCAACCACAACCTTGCCGAAACCCATTACCTTAGACTTTGATTTGTCGACACATGTCACTGTAATTTGATCATCATTAGGCTTTAACTCCTTGACAATGACGAGCTTCCGGTCATATGACTTGTGCAACCACTATCAAGCACCCACTTTGACCCTCCGGAAGCATAAGTCTACAAGAGATCAAGCTAATTTTTAGGTACCCATTTTTCAATGGGTCCTCTTTTGTTAGCAACAAGGGTCTTGGGAACCCAAATAGACCAAGCAATATAACCATCATAAGTGCCAACATATTGTGCATACACATCACCATAGTAATCACGCATTAGAACATAGTGAGGGTTAGCACTTCCCGCAAAGTCATCATGAGACATAGTTTTACCACTTGTGGTCTTACTCTCCACAATGGTCTTGTTGGTCTCTTGTGCGGGCTTGGCCTTCTTCTTCTTATTGTTCTTCTTCTTGGTTTTGGAAACAAAACCAATGCCCCCTTTGTCACCACTACGCCTTTGCTTGCTCAAAAGATCATCAATGAACTTGTTGCCTTGTGGAAATGTGGCCTTAGCAAGCCCCCTTCAACCTAGCATTCTCTTCAAGAATAGTTGTGCTACTAGATGGTATGAAGTTACTAGGTGAAGGAATATTGGCCAATTGAGTTTGAAGCGTTTCATGGGACTTTGTGAGTGACAAGAGTTCACTCTGCAAGGCCTTGTGAGCCTTGTTAAGCAAACTAAAATCCTCGGCAAGTTTTTCATGAACCACACCAAACTCAATCTTGTCCTTTTTAGCCCTTTTGTATTTATCAATAGCATGATCACACTCTTTGATGAGTTTGTTAACAATAGTGTCATTGGCCTCATCAAGCCCTTCAAGTTTTAGTTCAAGTGACAACCTAGTTTCTTGTTCTTCCTCTAGAGCATTGTTTAAAGCCTCTAGCTCAATCATATGTTCATGCCCAAGTTTACATCTTACATCTAGAAGCTCTTGAGTATGTGAGAGTTGATCTAAGATGTTCCCAAAATGTAACTTAGCATCTCCTTCTAGGTTAGTCATGAACTCATCAAAGGCAATTAATTCCTTTTTAACATCAAGAGACATCTCATCATCAAATTCATTATTATCTAAGGGAGTAGAGCGTGATGATGAGGATACCTCCGTTCCTCTTGCCATAAGGCAAGTGACGTTCTTGTTAGGAGAGTTCTCATTTGGAGAATCGAAGAGTGAGGATGTTGGAGTAGAGGTGGTGGCTAGAGCAGCCACACCATGAGAAGTTTCTTCTTCCTCATCTTCATCGTCGGAGGAGTATTCTTCATGAGTGATCAAGACAATTTCTCCCGACTTCTTGTTGATGGGGTTCTTTTTGATGAAAGGTTTCTTGTACGGTGCCTTGAGAGTCTTTTTCAACACAAGTTTACCACCATGATCTTCTCTCTTCTCATAGGGGCAACTTGCCACAAAGTGATAGCGGTCACCACAATTGAAGCAAGTTCTCAACCTAGTGGTATTCTCTCTTTTCCCATTTGGATTGCTTCTCCGTTGCATTTCCATCTTAGCCTTAGCGGGGTTCTTCCAAAAGTTCTTTGCATAGAAGGCCATGCATTGACCATGAGCAATCTTGACTTCATCGGGATGATCCATGGAGAGGCCTTCATCACTATCATCTTCATCCCCAAGGTCCACAACTTTGGCCTTCAAAGCAACATTGACCACATTGCTCATACCAAGGGCACGAGCACGGGCATCTTTGGCATTCTTGGCGGCAACCTTGAAAGCGGCCATCTCTTGCATAGCTTCATTTGAGGTCATGAGATGGTAGTTGTGTCTTCCTTGTAGGCTCTTCAAGTCGGTGGGCTCAAAAGGCATGAGTGCACTCACATATTTCCTTTTTATCCATGCATCATCCACATGTGAGGCACCCACATTTCTAAAAGCGGTGGCGGTGGTCTTGAGCCTTCGATACATGTCTTCGTGATCTTCACCTTCTTTCATGTAGAAGCCTTCGGCTTCATTGCTTAGAGCATCATATCGGTTCCTCCTCATACTCTCATTTCCATCAAACAACACAGTGAGAGCATCCCAAGCTTCCTTGGCAATGCTAAAGTGCTCAATGTGTGGATAATCCTTTGTCCCCAAACCTTGTTAAATCATATGCAAAGCAGTGGCATTGAGTTGACTATTGACAACCTCTCTTCTTGTCAAGTTGTTTGGATCCCCAATAAAGTGTCCATGCTCGATGATGTTCCATAGTTCAATGCAAGAGCTGCGCACATGAGTTCTCATTAGTGATTGCCATTGAGCAAAAGTAGCCGACTCTTCAAGCTTAGGTGGGTCACCCCTATTGTACACATGAGGGTGTGGGATGGGAGGATCAGGAGAGTACCAAGAATCACGGTGCTCACCCTTCCCCCCATCAAGTTGTGTGGAGGAATTAGCGTGGTCTTGTTTACCCCCTACCATCATACCCTCGGGGGATACCGACGTATTACCTTTAGGTAAAATGGATGGTTGATCCTCTTGAGGAGATGGGGGTGATGATCCTTCTTTGTCTTTAAGAAGTTGCTCGAGCATCTTCTTGACTTCGTTGGCCAAGGAAGAGCTCAATCTTGTTTCCAAGTTTTTGAGATCTTCCATGGTCACCGGTGTTGACTCACTACCACCATCCCCTTCGTTGCTACCCATATTATCTTAGGCGGTAAAGCCCGAATAAAGAGCCGAGGCTCTGATACCAATTGAAAGGATCGTATGGGCACCTAGAGGGGGGGGTGAATAGGTGCTACTTCAAATTTTCTTCTTTTTCAAATTAAGGTTTGAAAATAAGGTAAATTCTCTAGATAATGCAACTAAGGTGAATTTACCTATATGACAAATATGCAAGAGCTACCACGACACAAAGTAGGAATAAGTAAGTAAGGTGCGGTAAAGGATAGAAGTAACCAAAGTGGTGGACACGGAGACACAAGGATTTGTTTCCCGTAGTTCCTTCCTTTTGAGGGGAAGTACGTCTACGTTTGGAGAGGGGGTGGTTTCAAACCACCAACGCTGCGAAAGGCCTCCCTTGTTCTCCGATGAATCTCACCCCAACGAGATCGATTCACCTTCCACTATATCGGCAACCTTCAAGGTGGAAGCCGACACCTTTAAAAGTTTGGGGCACACATCCACAACTTAATCGGAGGCTCCCAAATACAAGCAAGCTGTCAAAGCAATCAAAGACAAGCTTGTAAGAACCAAAACAAGAACTAGGGTTTCCAATAAAATAGTAGAACAAAGGGACCCTCAATGAAATGAGGGGGAAATGAAGATCTCTTTTGGTGAAGTAGTAGATCAGGGCCTCCTCCTTCGATTCCCCAAAGATCAAGGACTTTGGGTGGTGGAATGAGGAGATCTATAAGAATTGGTGGCTCCAATGGTGGTCTTGACTTTTAATGTGGCTGAGCAATTTGTCCCAAGGTAGGTGGAGGGGTATTTATACCCCTCCACGAAATATGGCCGTTGGAGCCATTAATGCACCGGTAGTACCGGTAATCAAGCGGTACTACCGGTCCAGTACCGGACCAGGTACCGGAGATGCTTCAGTTGGTCGAGCCTGCTTCAGGTTTGGCCGGTATCGCCCTTGTGGTACTACCCCCAAGCGGTAGTACCGGTCGTATGACGCGGTACTACCGGTCCGGGCGGTAGTACCGGTCCCAAGTACCGCTTGGTACTGACCAAAACAGAGAGGGGTGGCTGTTCTTCAGAACGGCCCGGTACTTCCGAGCGGTACGACCGTGTCCAAGCGGTAGTACCGCTTGTCTCAAGCGGTACTACCGGTTGGACCGGTGGTGCCGCTCCGTGGTACCGGGTGGTACTGACTAGAAGCCACCCTTATCAGTTTTGCTCGGTTCCAACCGGTACTGAAACCAGTAGTACCGGTGTCAAGCGGTAGTACCGGTCGTAGTTACGGTACTACCGGTTGGCACATCGGTTTTTCGCAAAGGGAATTATTATGCCAACATTTGTGCCACCCCCTTATCAAACCTGTGATACACTTAGCACACAATTAAACCGATAAGTGTGTTGTTATCAAACATCAAAATCAGAGGGATAGGAAAATGCTCTTTCAACTGTGAGCTGCGGCGGACTGCTTTGGACAGGATGACTCCCACCTTCTACGTGTATGTACAAAAGCTGCTCAATCGGGTGGTGCCGCCTGGTGTGATGGTGGGCGAGCGAGAGGAACAAGAAATGCTTAATCTCTGTCTCCGTTCCCAAACTCCTGAGGTTCCTGGGATGCGGCCTCCTGAGCACCGCACCAAAGCTGCTCATGATCCTCGACCGTCTTTTTCTATTCGGGATGGTTCTTCTCGTCCTGTTGGTGAGTCCTCCTCTCACCCAAGGCCCTAGGGTGGTGTTACCAAGTTCTTCAAGATGCTTTTTCAGATGTGCCGTTCTTCCTATGATGTGAGCCACAAGGATTTGGAGATGATCTAGGAGACTCGTTGCCGACACAATGAGTTTCTCGCGAGCCAGAATGTCACTCCTCCACCAGATGGTCCTGAGATGGCTCCTATTCCTTATGTCAACTATGAGATGTCGCCTCTTGATGACGCTATGTTCTATGGCTTTCCCGGTCAGTTTGCTCCTGTTGGTCCCAGTGGTCCCAGTGGTTCCTCTGCTCATGATGACGCTGATGATGAGGACATTGATGATGACGCTGATAGTGAGGAGTACCCTGAAGAGGAAGATGTCCCAGTTCCGCCTCCTCCGCCTTCTACGTTCTTCTAGTTGGGCTGCGCTTGCATCTCTCTACTCCTCTTCCTTTTTGGTGTCTCGATGCCAATGGGGGATAAGAGTAGAGTTCTATTAGAGATCTACGGGTTCCTTGTCGGGGTTTTCCGGGGTTCGCCGTTAGCACAATGCCCCTTGTTTTCTCATTGCTTCTTATGGCATTGTGCTTCCCCCTTCGCTTTGTGTGTGAACTATTTGCTTTCATTCCGTCTAGTGGACAAGTTTGTGCTATGTGTGTGAACCATGAATATCTGTATCATGCTATGACTATGTCTATTGTTGTTTATAATATCCTTGTGAACTCTAGCTCGGTTTGTCATCGCCAACCAAAAAGGGGGAGATTGAAAGGGTATTTTACCCTATACTATTTTTGGTTGACAATGACACCGTGGTTAGAGCGGACTAATGTTATTTCTAGTGTCTTACACAGGTTTTAGTCCGATGGTGTGATGGAAGGTCATCAGAGACCCCCCGTTTTGATAACAAAGCTTCGCGCCGGAGTTTTCGTTTTTATGTAACTTGAGTCTGGTTAGGAACTCCGCACTATAAAGAGGGGTTCTCTCGATGAGCTTGTTGGGGATGAATTCCTAAGCCATATACACATCACATACTCCTACTTGATCCATCACCAAAGAGAGAGGAGAAGAAAACCTATCCATCGAGCTTTTTTGAGATCCGGTGTACATGCCGGTCGAACCGGATCACAGACCGGACCATCTGGTGCCAGGACCGGAATTCCGAACCTCAACCGGACTTTCCGGTTTACTTACTCCGAACCAACCGAGAGTGGAGTCAGTAACCGGATTCGGTTGAAGTCCGGTTTTCCGGGCTGAGAACCGGACCATGCGGTGTGTAGGCCGGTCCAACCGAACGTAAAACCGGACCTTCCGAAAATGTCTTGAAACGGCTAGTTTTTCTTCTTGAGTATAAATATCCCTTCTCCCACCTTGAGCATGTAAGGCATTCAGTTTATATCCTTCATGAAGCTCTCTCTCTCCCTCCATTGTTGAAACACAAAAGCTTGAGGATCTCCCATTCTACACGACCAAATCCAAATCCCTTTGGTAGAAAGGAAGAGGAGGTCCCGATCTACGTTTCCACCAAGCCAAAGTGATGCAACCCGTCCTACGAACGCTACTACATCTACTCCCACGATCTCCCCAAGTGGACCCATGACTCGCGCCCGAGCCAAGCTCCTACAAGCTAAGGTGAACTCACTCCTCTCCTTGTGTGACTTCGATACACCCTTGGATGGCCTGCTACTTCATACGCATACCTTGTGCATCATCAGGTACGAAGAGAAGGACCCAGTGAACGGAGGAACACCAGCGAAAGAAGCCCAAAAACTCTCTGTCTCCAGCGGTACTACCGGACCTGGAACCGGTACTACCGCCCCGCGGCACTACCGCCCCTGCTACCGCTTCCCGCTGAAGACGCCAATAGAAGCCCAAAACTCTCTGTCTCCAGCGGTACTACCGGACCTGGAACCGGTACTACCGCTCCACGGCACTACCGCCCCCTGCTACCACTCCCCGCTGAAGACGCCAACAGAAGTCCCAGGATTGCCAGCGGTACTACCGGACCCGGAAGTGGTACTACCGGTTGACCGGTACTAACGGACGTGCTAGACCGGTACTACCGGACTGCGTGGACCTGATCGTGTTAAGTCGGCCCAGCGCCCTGTAATCCTCTCTATATTTCGCTATTTGTTCCTAAAATACCCCTGTTTATGTGGTTGGCCTATAAATAGCCCCCACCCTCTATTGTAAACCCCAGACTTGGATAATAATAGATTAAGGATACCCTTTGAGGATCTTACATCTATTGGTCTCATGCTCCTACCAAGGAGCACCCTATTATCCACCCCCCTCTTGGATCTTGCCTAGTGCGTTCAAGTTGTACAAGGCCTTGGGTTCTCGGTTTCTCGCCCCCAAGTCGTCAAGATCTCACCAAGCACCTCGTCCCCCGTTGTTGGTCGTGGAGAGGGAGCTTCGCCCAACACCGATCCTAGAGATTATGTTGGACCGGTTGCCACCGGCGTGAGTTATCGGCGTGTATTGTGATTGGTGTGCGTGTGTTCGTGGTTTTCATCCCTTCTTCCCCCATCCACCGCTTTCCCCTCGTTTCCCGTGGAGATTCGTGAAAGATCGGGCCACCCCAAGGGGTTTCCTCATAACATCTTGGTATCAAGAGCAAGGTTGATCACGAATTCCCCCCCCCCAATTTTTCTTTTCCCCCCTTAAAATCGAAAATCCCACCAAAAAGAGCCCCAATTAGCCTTCGGATCGATCTTTGGATTTGGTGAGTTTTTCGTGGTTTTGGTCCATAGATCTGTTGCTTTTGGAGTCGATCTATAGCCCCTATTGTTCCTAGCCCAGCCTTTCGGTCAGATTCCCACGAATTTGAGGTTTGTGTCAAGTGGATCTCGTTCTTGTTCTGCGACCAGCGGTACTACCGGTCGCGCAGGCGGTACTACCGCCGTCCGGTACTACCGGTCGTACCTGGCGGTACTACCGCGCGACACAGAAAGATTTTCTTCTTCTCTTGACGCCTTAACTTCGTTTGCTGACTTTCCCTCTTTAACTTGTTCGTGTTTCGCGTGTTTGTCGCCATTTTAACACAAGCTTCCGCATCAAAGTCACCACGCGCTCAACGGCACCGCGACACTCGAACATCATCCCCACCAACGGTTGCAAGTCGTCAACAATACCAAAGGTATAACTTGCGCCACTTTGACAGCCCCATATCTTCCTTTGTGTGTATCTATCCTATGAGAGCAACTCATTTTGTGTTTGTCTAAGCATTGTGCACTTGCCTTTGGAAAGTGAGAGTGTGAGGCCAAAAACAAAAGTTAACATAGTAGCATAGAAAGGGAGAAAAAGGAAAAGAATCAAAAAAAAGAAAGATACATAGTCTCCCAATACAAAGAGAATACCAAGCTTGTAAGCCAAAAGGAGAGAGAAAAGAGCGCACCAAGGCAAGTGAACAAATCTATTGCTTATCCTATTTTGGCAAACGAGTTGTGGTCTCTCCTTGAGTTGGCACGACAACCGAGCGTAGTCTTCGTTAGGACCTTTTGTGCTCATTTTCATAGTCGTGCTAACCCCGTTTTTCTCCACGTGTGCGTTTTTCCGTGTTTTTGTAGATCGTATCCTTTTGCTTTTGATCTTTGGTTCTTTACCACTTAGAACAATAACCTTTTGCTTGGATCGTTTCGTTTGGTTTTCCACAATCCTAACCTTCCACCAAAAGCTTTTGAGAGTTGTAGCATATTTGTGTGTGAGTTTCTTTGCCATTTCACTTTGCACGCTGTTTGCTCATTTGTGTGGCAATTGGTTTGATATAATCTCCAAGGTGAGGTAAAAGGCTAACTCTACGCACCCTTATTCTCCATAAACAACTCTTGTCGGCTTTGCATCATGGACAGGAATGGCGAGCCGTCCCAACCACCACCACCTCTGGAAGACGACACACAATACATGACAAGATGGGACCATTGGAAGGTCCGAGGAGAATTCAACTACCGTTGTGAAGCTCTCGAGCGACGCCAAGATGAACAATTTAGCGAAGCCCGCGTGGAGTTCAAGAACATCGACAACCGCTTCGAAGAAGTCCGAGGCCAAATGCATGCCATGCAACAAAACCTCGGTCATCAAAATGAAGCTCTTGGTCGCGCCCTCGCCTCAACGGATGAGAAGCTTCAATGCCTCATTGATGGGCTAGCAAGGCCACGCTCGCGCGACTCAAGCTCATCTCAGCACTCCTCAAGTGAATCAAGTGCACCTTGCCGTCACGCTCCAAGGCACCGGGATGGACCCGTCCTTCAATCCATGAGCTCTTCTCAAGCGGTACCATCTCCGCAACACGCCGCAACGTCAAGCTATGATGGTGACCTCTCTGCAAGACCTCCAAGACGTGAAGAGAACCGGCCACAACCAAGGGCACTTGTGATTCAACAAGAACAACCTCACATGGACCACCAAGCCCATCGTCGTCGACATGTTCTTTCAACAACAAGTGAAGCATCCGAAGAGGACGAACAAGATCACCGTCGTCGTGAAGCACTCGAAGATCCACCAAGGCGTCATCATCGACATGATCGTCGACGTCAACATGATCATCATGACGAGCCTCCTCCACATCAAAAAGAAGGAGAGCAGCCCATTGCGCATGCGGCTCGACGTCCTCCTCTCCACATGGCGCAAGACAATGCTCCTCGGCATCAACCGTGACAAGAACAAGAGCAAGCTCCCCAAGCTCGTCGTGAGGACCATCAACCTCCTCCTCGTCCTCAACCGCGCCAACAACACGAGCAAGCTCCCCAAGCTCGTCGTCAAAACCAAGTTCCACCACCAAACGCGGCACCTCAACAACCGCAAGAGCAACGCAACCATCACCAAGCAAGACATGAGAGCTCGGATGATGATAATGATCGCCAAAATCATGGCAACCGCCGCAACCTGAACCGCAATGGAGAAGAAACTTTCGGCAATCTCAAATTCACCATGCCCAAGTTCACCGGTTCCAATGAACCCGAAGAATATCTCTCGTGGGAACTCAAGGTTGACAAGATCTTCCGCATGCACAACTATAGCAATGAGAAGATGATGGCCATGGCATCCCTCGAGTTCGATGAGTATGCCAACCTTTGGTGGGAACAAGTCCAACTCGCTCGCGAAGCAAAAGAAGAGCCTCCAATCTCAACTTGGCAAGATATGAAGGCTCATATGAGATCCCGCTTTGTTCCTTCGCACTACACGCGTGACCTCTTCAAAAAGCTTCAAACGCTTAGTCAAGGGACAAAGACAGTGGAAGAGTACTTCAAGCAAATGGAGCTCAACATGATCCGTGCCAACATTGAAGAGCGAGATGAACAAACAATGGCACGATTCCTCAATGGCTTGAACCATCCCATCAAGCGCATCACCTAGTTCCAAAAGTACAACAACATGGTTGAGCTTGTGCACATCGCATCAAAGGCCGAGCGTCAAGTGCAAGAGGACATCAAGTACAACAAGCCAAAGACGTACTTCACCTACAAGCAAGCACCAACCACTACTCCAACAACACCAAGTGGAAGCTCCTCAAGTACCACCAAGCTTCCCTTAAAGCCAACACTCCCTCAAGGAAAACAGCCCCCAAGTGGCAAATACACAAGGGATGATCAACCATTCAATGGTGAATGCTACAAGTGTGGAGGCAAAGGACACAAGTCGGCCGCATGTGGAAACAAGAAAGTTTTGTTCATCCATGACAACGGCGATGAAGAATACTTGAGTGAAGAAGAGTTTGATGCACGGGTCAAGGAAGCCATGGCAAGGCAACATTTGGAAGAGGACCAAGAACTTCTTGTGTGTGAGCATGACGCAAGTCCATCGCTTGTGGTCACAAGGGTCTTAACTACTCAAGCCAATGAGAATGAAGACCAACGATCAAACATCTTCCAAACTCGTGCCGGCATCAATGGGAAGTCCATCAAAGTTGTCATCGATGGAGGGAGTTGCCACAATCTTGCAAGCACGGAATTGTGTGAGAAACTCAACCTCACCCTCCATCCACATAAACACCCCTACCATACACAATGTCTAAGTGACCAAGGGTCTGTCAAGATCAAGCACACCGTCTCGGTAACGTTCTCAATTGGACCCTACAAGGACACGGTGGAATGTGACGTGGTCCCAATGACGGTTTGCCATATGTTGCTCGGAAGGCCGTGGCAATATGACACGCGTGCTTTGCATGATGGTCACTCCAACACTTATACCTTCAAATGGCTTGATAAAACTTGTGTGTTGCAACCAATGACTCCTAGCCAAATAATTGCGGACAATGCAAAGGCTTTAGAGAGGGAGCAATACACAAAAACACCTTGTGAGAAGAGTGGTGAGTGAGAGAACCACACCATAGTGAGTGAGTGCCACAAGCCAAACTCGAGTGGAAAAACTAAGAGTGTTCTTCTTGCCACCAAAAGTGAGATGAGAGAAGTGTGGAACAACCCATCCATCTTGCACTATGTCTTTGTATGCAAGGGACTAGCGCAAGGAACTAACGACTTGACAAATGTTCCTCCTTCTTTGATGGCTATTTTGCAGGAATTCCAAGATGTATTTCCCGAAGAGCTTCCTCATGGCCTTCCTCCTGTTCGTGGAATCGAGCACCGCATCGACCTCATACCCGGCGCCCCACTCCCAAACCGCGTCGCGTATCGCACAAACCCGAAAGAGACGAAGGAGATAGAACGTCAAATCAACCAACTCGTCTCCAAAGGTTTGATCCAAGTAAGCACTAGCCCAAGCGCGGTCCCCGTGATTCTAGTTCCAAAAACGGATGATACGTTGCGGTTATGCATGGACTGCCGTCCAATCAATGCTATCACCGTGCATTATCGACATCCTATACCGCGTCTTGATGACATGCTTGATGAGTTATGTGGAGCCACTATATTTTCGAAAATTGATCTTCGTAGTGGTTACCATCAAATTCGCATGGCCGAAGGTGATGAGTGGAAAACCGCCTTAAAGACCAAGCTTGGTCTCTATGAATGGTTGGTTATGCCTTTTGGCTTATCAAATGCCCCATCTACCTTCATGCGCCTCATGAACCATATTTTGAGATCTCTCATTGGGAAGAGTGTAGTGGTTTACTTTGATGACATCCTTGTCTATAGCAAGTCACTAGAGGAGCATGTTACTCATGTTAAGGAGGTCCTTCAAATCCTCCGTCATGAAAAACTTTATGCTAATCTCCCAAAGTGCACTTTTGCAAAAGACAAGCTGATTTTCCTTGGTTTTGTTGTGTCTTCTAATGGCATTGAAGTTGATGTCTCAAAAGTTAAGGACATACGAGATTGGCCCATCCCTACCAATGTTAGTGAACTTCGTAGTTTTCATGGGTTGGCTGGCTTTTACCGTCATTTTGTGAAAGACTTTTTCACCATTGCTTGCCCCCTCAACGAATTGACCAAGAAAAATGTCACATTCGTTTGGGGAAAATCACAACAAAAGGCTTTTGATGAGCTCAAAACGAGGCTCACCGAAGCACCACTTCTTGCATTACCGGATTTCACAAAAACCTTTGAGATTGAATGTGATGCTAGTGGTATTGGCATTGGTGGCGTCCTTATGCAAAATGGGCGTCCTATTGCATACCATAGTGAGAAACTTGATGGCGCACGCCTTAACTATCCCATTTATGACAAAGAACTTTTTGCCTTGGTTCGAGTCCTTCAAGTGTGGCAACACTATCTTTGGCCCAAAGAATTTATCATCCATTCCGACCATGAGTCGTTGAAGTATCTTAAGGGCCAAGCCAATTTGAGTAAAAGGCACTCCAAATGGGTTGAGTTCATGGAGTCTTTTCCTTACATTGTCAAATACAAGAAGGGGAAAGAAAATGTGGTAGCGGACGCTTTGTCTCGCAAAAACACAAACCTTCTTACACGGCTCGAAGTAAATGTCTTGGGTCTTGATGACATCAAATGTTTGTACGCGTCCTACCCTTTCTTTGGACCAATTTTTGCAAAATGTTCAATAGACAAAGGGATTGATGATTTCTATTTGCATAAGGGTTTTCTTTTCAAACAAAACAAGATTTGCATTCCGAAGTCATCTCTCCAAATTTTGCTTCTTCAAGAGTCCCATGGTGGAGGCCTTATGGGTCACTTTGGCCGTGACAAGACATATGACATGCTCTCCACTCACTACTTTTGGCCAAAGATGAAGCGCGACGTGGAGCCCCACGTCCAACGATGCACTACATGTATCCAAGCTAAGTCTAAGTCTAACCCCTTTGGTCTTTATATGCCATTGCCTATTCCTCATGCACCTTGGTCGGAAATTAGCATGGACTTTGTGTTAGGCTTGCCTAGATCTAAACATGGACATGATTCTATATTTGTGGTAGTGGATCACTTTTCAAAAATGGCACACTTCATTCCGTGCCATAAGACCGATGATGCTTCACATGTAGCAAATTTGTTTTTCAGGGAAATAATTCGGCTACACGGTGTACCAAGAACAATCGTCTCCGACCGCGACGTCAAATTCATGAGCTACTTCTGGAAGACTCTCATGGCCAAGCTCGGCATCAAGCTCCTCTTCTCGTCCGCCTTGCATCCTCAAACCGATGGACAAACCGAGATCGTCAATCGAAGCCTTGGCACCCTCCTCCGAGTGTTGATAAAGAAGAACCTTAAAGACTGGGAGGAATGTATTCCACACGCCAAGTTCACCTACAACCGCGCCAAGCACTCCACCACCATGAGAAGCCCGTTCATGATCGTCTATGGCTTCGAGCCTCTCACCGCGCTCGATATCCTTCCACTACCGCTTCATGAATGTGCCAATATGGACGTTGTCAAGCGTGCCCAAACAATGAAGAAACTCCACGAAGACACAAGAGCTACGATCGAGCAACAAGTCCTTCGCCAAGCATCAAGGCTAAACAAGAACAAGAAAGAGATGATCTTTGAAGAGGGCGACCCTGTGTGGATACACTTAAGTAAAGACCACTTCCCCAAGGAACGCGACTCCAAACTCAAACAAAGGGGTGATGGACCATTCAAAGTGCTAAAGAGGATCAACAACAATGCCTATATCATCGACATCCCAACATCAAAGTATCTTGTGAGATCGACATTCAATGTCAAGGACCTCTCACCCTACCATGGAGAAGATGAAGTTGAGAAGATAGAAGAGTTGAGGACGACTCTTTCCCAAGGGGGGGGGGGGGAGCTGATGCAGCCCGTCCTACGAACGCTACTACATCTACTCCCACGAGCTCCCCAAGTGGACCCATGACTCGCGCCCGAGCCAAGCTCCTACAAGCTAAGGTGAACTCGCTCCTCTCCTTGTGTGACTTCGATACACCCTTGGATGGCCTGCTACTTCATACGCATACCTTGTGCATCATCAGGTACGAAGAGAAGGACCCACTGAACGGAGGAACACCAGCGAAAGAAGCCCAAAAACTCTCTGTCTCCAGCGGTACTACCGGACCTGGAACCGGTACTACCGCCCCGCGGCACTACCGCCCCCTGCTACCGCTTCCCGCTGAAGACGCCAATAGAAGCCCAAAACTCTCTGTCTCCAGCGGTACTACTGGACCTAGAACCGGTACTACCGCTCCGCGGCACTACCGCCCCTGCTACCGCTCCCCGCTGAAGACGCCAACAGAAGTCCCAGGACTGCCAGCGGTACTACCGGACTCGGAAGCGGTACTACCGGTTGACCTGTACTACCGGACGTGCTAGACCGGTACTACCGGACGTGCGTGGACCTGATCGTGTTAAGTCGTCCAGCGCCCTGTAATCCTCTCTATATTTTGCTATTTGTTCCTAAAATACCCCTGTTTATGTGGTTGTCCTATAAATAGCCCCCACCCTCTATTGTAAACCCCATACTTGGATAATAATAGATTAAGGACACCCTTTGAGGATCTTACATCTATTGGTCTCGTGCTCCTACCAAGGAGCACCCTATTATCCACCCCCCTCTTGGATCTTGCCTAGTGCATTCAAGTTGTACAAGGCCTTGGGTTCTCGGTTTCTCGCCCCCAAGTCGTCAAGATCTCACCAAGCACCTTGACCCCCGTTGTTGGTCGTGGAGAGGGAGCTTCGCCCAACACCGATCCTAGAGATTATGTTGGACCGGTTTCCACCGGCGTGAGTTATTAGCGTGTATCGTGATTTGTCTGCGTGTGTTCGTGGTTTTCATCCCTTCTTCCCCCGTCCACCGCTTTCCCCTCATTTCCCGTGGAGATTCGTGAAAGATCGGGCCACCCCAAGGGGTTTCCCCATAACACAAAGTTTATCCCCCCTTGAGTTCATCGAGTTAGCTTGTTACTCTTGGGTTTGTGGAAAACCCTAGGAGGCTAGGGTCGCCCGAAGGCATTCGGCTTGTGATTTGCTCTATGGAAAGTTTGTGAGGGTTTGGAGACTACCTTAAAGTCTACCACGAGTAAGTGAGCTATTCCTTCGTGGGATAGGCTCGGAGAAGAGTGAGCCTTTGTGGCGCGTGAGGAATCCTTCATGGAACCTCACACCTCTCCAACGTGACATAGCCCCTTCCCAAAGGTGGTGAACATGGGAATACATCTTCATATCCGCGTGCTTCGGTTATTCCTTAACCGATCTCTTACTTGTGTTGTTTACCTTGTGATAGCCTTCAAGCTTGAAGTATCTTGTTTCATCATCTAGGTTGCCTCACCTAGTTTGCATTTAGGCTCACTTATATTCTGCAAAGCCTAAGACTTGCAAAAGATTATAAAGAATTTTGTAGAAACCTATTCACCCCCTCTAGGTTAACCATCTTACACTTTCAGATTTTCGGTGTTACACGAGGAGGCAAACATCTTTCAGTGTTTGGTTGTATGTATCAAGAAAAATTTGGCTCGACAGATGAAATGGTACCGTCTTTGTTTTATGCATTTTATGTTTGTGATCATCGCTTCTCACAAGTTCTTGGCATACCATCAAACAATACCACTATCAGATCTAACAATTCAACAATCTGACCAAATCAAATGTGTGAACAATAACAAATGATAATACTTAGTACATCACTTAGGACCAACATCAACGTGTGGTTGTGTGCTTCTATTTATCTACACTTTCGTGGCATACCAAATCTTGTGGCATGCCCAGACACTGATGGAAGCATTCCAAGATGAAGTTGACGATCTCTTTAGCCTTTCTTCTTCTTCTTCTTCTTCTTCTTCTTCTTCTTCTTCTTCTTCTCATCTTGTCCTATGATCTCACGCAGTGAGTTTCGCAAGGTGATTTAGTTATGAGCGAGGGTTGACCCGTTGAGGAGGGCATATTATTCTGCCTCTCTCTTGTCGGATCGCCTCCTTGTGTCCATGTTGTTGAAGAGCAACATACCATGTGCTACCATCGGGGTGGCTTAAGTTGATCAGAGAGGAAAGGACCAGTGACATAATCCAGGTAGCAAGATCGTACATGATTTATTACCAAGTTCGAGTCCTCATAACTAGAAGAAATACCTACTTGTGTTTAGTTGATTTTTTTGTTTGTATTATTGATCTTTATGTGAGACTAGTATCTTATATACAAGTTACACCGTGTATACCAAAGGCTATGATGACTATTGAATCGTGTGGGTCATGTACCCTTGAGGTGCTCCTGCCTAGCTTTATATATTACAACCGAGCTAGGTTTACATGATATCCGAGTCATCTCGAATACTAGAATTCTAGTGTAACTTCGCTTAGGATGTCGTGTCTTCTACTCCAAGTCGCCATCTGCCCAGTTGGGGTATCCTTGTCGGGTCCAGCTTGGGCTTCTATCTTTTGTTCAACGGGCTTTGAGCCACCAGGTGGTGACGTATGATTCGGCTCATCTGTGTGCCGCATGTTGGTCTATGCTACTATCTCCATGACTTGGGACCACCTGGTTGGTATCCCTATTCCAATGGCCTTGATCTGAGGTGTCTACCATGACATTCTTCTCTTTGGGCACAACACACCTGATCAAGACCAATACCAATTATCTACTCTCTCTGTTCCGGTGTACAGGGTTTACGTCCAAAATCTATTTGTTTCAAATTAGCTGTGATTAAACCCGGATTAGCATTTATTACTATCTTTTAAATTGCTCGGTGGCCTTCTTTTTATCCCCATAAATTTCTAGTGGATGATAACTGATGACCTACAAGTATAGGGGATCACAATAGTCTTTGCGGGTAGTATTACCCAATTTATTGATTTGACACAAGGGGAGCCAAAGAATACTTGCAAGCCTTAACAACTGAGTTGTCAATTTAGCTGCACCTGGAAATAGTTCTTGCTCACAGAAGTTTATCAGTAGCAACAATTTTGTAGTAGAAATAGCAAAGTAACATCAGCAGTAGAACAAGAGCAATAGTAATAGTAGCAGCAAACATTAGGATATGAGCGCGGTAGGCATAGGGATGGATGGACGGGCGTTGCATGGACGAGTCTAAACATGTAACTTCAAGATCTAGGGCAATTGCAGATAAATAAGAATAAGCATCCAAGTACTAAACAATCATAGGCATGTGCTTTATATATAGTCACGCGTGCTCGCAATGAGAACTTGCACAACATATTTTGTCCTGCCAGCCCGTTGCAGTGGGGACTCAAGGGAACTACTGGCAATTAAGGTGCTCCTTTTAATAGAGCACCAGAGCAAATAATTAACACTCCGTGAACACATGTGATCCTCACATCACAGTCATCCCCTTAGGTTGTCCCAATTTCTGTCACTTTGGGGCCTTTGGATCCGGCAATGATATGTGTACACAACTTACAGATAAGATCACAAACAATACTATCATAATGATTCAATAATAAGTTCAGATCTGAGATCATGGAACTCGGGCCCTAGTGACAAGCATTAAGCACAACAAGTTGCAACAAAGTCAAATAGCACTAATAGAGATACTAGGCACCAATCCCTAACAATATTATTCGATTACATGATAGAACTCATCCAATCCCTATCATCCCCATAGTCTACAATGGAGGATTACACACTCATTGATGAGGGAAACATGGATGGTTGATGGAGAGGCATTGGTGATGACGATGTCGTTGATCTTCTCCAAATTCCCCGTCCTGGCAGGGTGCCAGAACAGAGTTTCTGGTTCCGAATCGTGGTTTCTGGTGGTGGCGGCGCAGCGGAACTCTTTCTGAAAACGTCAAACCCCCCTCGGTTTTTAGGTCAAGAGGCATCTTATAGGCGAAGAGGGAGCCCGAGGGGGTGCCTGGGGAAGCCACAACCCCTCCAGTCGCGGGCTAGGCCCACCCACGCGGCAGGGGCGTGTGGGCCCCTAGGGCTCCACTCCGTCTCGTATTCTGGCTCCATGGATCTTCTGGTGAAATAGGATTTTTGGCATATTTTCTGGGATTTTTCCTTCTGAAGTGATAGAGTGGGTGGACATAGTTTGTGTGCAAGAAACTAAGAGAGAACAGTTCTTAGATAAAGAGTTAATGACAATTGGTGGCAGAAAGCTTTTCAAGTGGTTTTGCAAGCCAGCCTCTGATAGTTAATTTTCTGCACAAAAACTAGACACCAAGGTAATTCTGCTGAAAACAGCGTCGGTCCGTGTTAGTTGTATCCAAATCACATAAGTTTAGAGGAGAAACAATAGCAAAAGTGTTCGGGAAAGTAGATACGTTTTGGACGTATCAACTCCCCCAAGCTTAGCTTATTGCTTGTCCTCAAGCAATTCAGTTGAAAACTGAGTGCGATAAAAGAACTTTCATGAACACATTTGCTTCATATGATGTATATATATTCTTAGCACATGAGTAGACACTTAGACAATTCATAATAAAGAGTATGCAACTAATTCTACTTAGTAGTCATTGCAATCTATGAGGAGAAACCAACTTAATAATAATAAGTAGCATGAAACATAAACATAAGTGTCGTGGGAATGACCACGGCAGATGCTGCAATCGGCAGCGAGTAGTAGAACGAAGGGCAAGGGCGGCCAGCCATCTGCGGTGCAAGATGAGGGCGGAGACACAGGGTTTTACCCAGGTTCGGCCCCCCGGAGGGTAAAGACCTACTCCTGCTAGATTGTATTATGTTGGAGATACAATGGGGCGAGCTCGACGGCTAGGCGGCGAGTCGCTTGGGTGGATGATGGAACGTACGTTTACACGCCCTGTAGGGAGGTTTATATAGACTCATCCTCCCTAGGGTTTACAAATCTCAACCGAATCTGTTAAGGTTTCGGTACTTGTTTAACCTAATCCAACTGGGCCTATCTACTCTCCTGGGCCTTCAGCTTCCAGTCTCTTGGATCCACGCCAGGTCTTGATCCAGTCGCCGTCTTGCAGGCCCACTCGCCAGGTCGTGGGCCAGTCGGAAACGTCCTGTTGGGTATACCCCGATAGGCATATCCCCATCAATAGTCCCCGAGGCCGTCGTCGATTGGGCGCAGGTGGTTGCTAGCAGTCGGAGCATACGGGTCCAATGCAGACATCCAGTCAAATCGGTGGCGGGCTCCTGAATAAAGGAAAAAAACTAGTCATTCTGGTCACAGCTCGGCGAACGGGTCGGCGAAATACTTAGTCACTGTTGTAGTGATCGGGTCGGCGAGCCGAGTGGCCGAAGTTGGACCGTCAAATGCAGTCAAAACTAGCCGTTGGGGTAATCCAATGGTAACTTTTGGCGTAATCACTGCGTAGTAACGGCTCCCTGATTTGGCGGGTAACAACCGCTATATAAAGGGAATGGTAGGCGATTGGAGAACCATCTCCTCGTCATTTCCTCCGATTGCGCGCACCTCCGTTTCTCCCGCATCGCGATCCAGCCGATCCAAAATCCTCCGACCTCCACAAACCTCTCCGCCAATGGCCCCCTCCACCGAACCATGGGGCAGGTCCAAGTGTACGAGAGCGCTACTGGCGTCCTTCGAGGAGGCCGGGATCCTGCGCGCCGGCAGGTGGCGCATCCCTGCGGCCGGAGAGGTGACTCTGGACCCGCGCGAGGGAGAATTCGTCTGCTTCACCAGCCACCTGGAACGGGGGCTGGGATTCCCCACATCTCTCTTCTTTCGGCGCTTCTGCGCCTTCTACGGGATCCAGCCATCAGACCTGGGCCCGCACAGCATCGAGCAGCTCGCCATTTTCGTGGCGTTCTGCGAGTGCTATCTGGGCTGCAGGCCCTACTTCCCCCTGTGGCAAGATCTGTTCCACGGGAGGATCAGTCGCGAAGAAGCAGGCGGCCCAATGCTTGCCGCGGGTGGCTTGACGTTTCAATTGAAGTCGAAGGCCTCCTTTTTTGATCTGATGCTACCCGCCAAGGCGGCGAGCGAGTGGAAGAAGTCTTGGTTTTACGTTACCGAGGCGACTCCAGACGGCGAGGTGGCGATTCCAAGATACTCCGCCGACCGGCCCGAACCCCGCCGACTCCAAGTCAGCAAGCTTCCAACAGACCAGCGGATGCTCGTGGATGAGATGCTTCAGACCATCCGCGACCTGAAGAATAAAGGTCTCCAGACCATCAACTTGTACAACTGCTGGCTCGGGCGGCGGCTCGTTCCTCTGTCCCGCCGTGACCATTATATGTACAAGTACACGGGCCGGGAGGACTCGACGAAATCCTGCCTCGCCGAGTGGAAAGTCGAAGACTACATCCTGGCGTTGAAGAAGATCACCCAGGCGGTGTACCTGGATGCGAAGGCCGGGGTCGCCCCTATACCGCGAACCATCCAGCCCCGACGGTAAGTCATCTTTCTATCATTCGTAGTCGCAGTTGATGCTGTCGCGGTTATACTGATATTGTCTTATGCCTATTGCAGTTATTTCAAGTGGTGGAAGGGTGGCTTCCGCCCGCGGACGACGAGAATTCGAGCTCGTCCGTCCAGGAGGGGGGGGGGAATCGCCTCCTGCAAGGGGCGGCGTCGAGAGTGACAGGAGCGGCAACGACGACGAGTCCGAGGAAGAGGTCGCCCCGCTGGTTCGCAAAACTCACGGACAGCGTCAGCGTGAACTCGAAGCGAGCAGAAGCCTCGAACGTCATGATGATGACGACGACGTCATCCCGAGCTCACCTCGCGTCGCGAGGTCACTCCATAGAAGAAGAAGAAGAAGAAGAAGAAGAAGAAGAAGAAGGAGGAGGAGGCGAAGGCCCCTCCGAAGAGGAAAACAAAGCCGGCGAGGCAGGCGTCTCCGACGGCGCCAGCCTGGCCAAGGATGAAGCTCCACAGACGATGGCAGCACCGGATGTCACCGTCGTCCTGAGTGAGGTGCGTCTGGCCTCAATGCCTCCCCCATTCGCCCCAGTCTCTGGGTCGGGGGTCGCTCCAGCCGCGGCAGCTTCACCTCCCAGGAGGGCTCCTGCCTAAAATGTTGCGGAGGCTCCCGTCGCGGCCTCGTCAACAAAGAGGCCGTCTGTGTCTTGGGCGCATGATGTCCTGGAGATGGGCCTCAGTCGGCAGCTGGGCCCCAAACTGGAGAAGCCGGCTAGCATCCGCACAGGGTTGCGGTTCATACTAGTCGCCAAGTGAGTTTTATTCACCTGCTTTATTTTTCGTTGTACTCGAACCACTTTGCTCATGTAATCGATTTGCAGGACTGGGATTAAGAAGATAGGCCACCCGTATGTGGCCAAGGTGCCGCCAGTCGCCGCCGAGGAGGACCCTTCTCGGAAGAGGAAGGCTGACGAGGTTGCTGCCCCCACGGTCAGTGCCAAGAAGGCCAAGAGCGACGAAGTCGTCACGGTGTCTGACGACACGATGATTGCTCCGAGTGATCCTGCGGCAGGGGCGGCCTCGGCGACCAAGGAGGGTGCTTCCTTGCCTGGGACGGCCGAGCCGGTATCTTTTGGTGCCGGCGCATCCATCGCAACCTTCCCCCGCTTCATGGCCAGAGCGGCCACGGCGAGTGGTACCACGCCATCGAGCCGCGCACCTGGGGTCGCCGAGACGGAGGTTGAGCAGCGTCGCGGGCACACTCCGGCTCTTCCCGCATCCGTGGACGTACTACAACTTCACGGCATGCTGGGCGCAGCCATCCAGGTATGTCCAGTCCCCGAGGATCGGGCCACTGAATTGTAGTGGTCAGATTCTTTTGGTGCTTTGCTTTGCGCCCAGTCCCCGAGTGCGCATTCGCTGAATTTCAGCGGGTGGGCGCTCAAGATTTTTGATCGCCAGTCCCCGAGTGTCCAGTCGCTGAATTTCAGCGGGTGGGCACTTAGGATTTTTGATCGCCAGTCCCCGAGTGTCCAGTCGCTGAGTTTCAGCAGGTGGGCACTTAGGATTTTTGATCGCCAGTCCCCGAGTGTCCAGTCGCTGAATTTCAACGGGTGGGCACTTAAGATTTCGTTTTTGTTAACTGTTTGACTTTTGTACAGGGTTTGTAGCGTGAATCAGCCGACCGGCTTGCTGCGAAGTGTCGCGCGGAGAAGGACCTTGTCGCCATTCAAGAGGCAAACAAGGGACTCCAGGCGATTGCTGCGAAGGCAGAAGAGGTCCGCCAGGGCCTTGTCCCGGCGAGTGAGCTGACGGCGGCGCAATCTGCGCTGAGTTTGGCCGAGAAGCGGATCGCCGACCTTGAGCGCGAGCTTAAGGGCGCGAAGGAGGAGGCGAGCTCGGCGGATGAGCAAGCCAAGGCCGCTGTTATGGCCGCCGCTAAGGAGCGTAAGGTCTCCGACACCCTTGTTGCTGGGCTTCAAGACGACTACTCCTCTCTTCAGAGCTTCATCACGGATCTCTCCCGTCCGTTGATTGGTAAGTGTGCCTGCCTCTGCCTGTAACATTTCCATTGTGTAATCTTTGATGTACTCACTACCCCTCTTGTCCGCAGGTCGGATTATTGATAGCGCGGAAGAGGCGCAGTCATTCGACGCGCGACAGTGTGTGGCCACTCTGGTTGACTCGGCCATGCTGTCCGCGACTTGTATTCGGGCGTATCTTCAAGAGATGTCGCCCACGGAAGTGATTCCCAGCGACCTCGTCGAAGTGTGGCGGTACTTGGAGAAGGCGCCATCGGTCATCGAATTCATGACACGGTAGGCGTTCCGGCGTGGGGCGGCGACGACGCTTAGCCTTGGGCTCGCCCACTTCCCGAAAGACTTCGATCTGGACGATGTGACGAATGGCTACCCGTCGTCGACGGGCTCGGTGGAGATCACTGAGGTGTTGAAGCTGACGGACCGCGCCGCGGTGTACTCTGATCGCGTCTGGGCGATGGGCGATCTCCTTCCTTATCAAGAGACGATCGTCGCGCCCAACGACCCCCAGCCGCAGCACCGGGACTTCAAGATCGAGCAGCCCTTCCATGCAGCGACGGAGGGTGAGCTGACAACGTACCCATCAAACCCGTACACTCCCTTCATTCGCAATCGCAAGGGTGGCGGCGAGTCGACGTCGAAGCCTGCGGAGTGAAACATTGTGCCCTGGGGCGTTAGTAGCAGTTCTGCCGTTGGGCATACTTTGTATTTTGTGACAATTGTGACATGCTATAACGAGATATCGTGTTGTTTTGTGATTTGATTTGTGTTTGAGATTGAGGGTTGAACGAGTCCCCGAGTGCGTCCGCCCTTTTTATGGGGTTCACCTCGTTTGTTTATGTGTTTGTGGTTTTGAACATTTGTTAATGAGGTCGACTCGCCCGAGCTTGGAAATCCAGTCGCAAGGCGACTCCCATGAGTGCTCTGTACTTCACCGTTTTCCCTTGCGCGAACGAGGTCGGGTAGCCGAGTCCCCGAGCGTGGTACTTGGTTGTTCTAGGCGCAACTCTAGGGTGGGTGAGGACTGATCGCGTTAGAGTAGGCGCATCACTCCTGCCTGGCCCGGCGGGTCAGTCGCGTGGCGAGTCCTGGGCATGCTCTCATACTTGGCGTTTTCCCTAGCCGCACGTGCTGAACTGGTCGTCAGTCCCCGAGCGTGGTGCTTGGCCGTTCGAGTCGCTGTGCCGAGGATGCGAAGGATCATGGTCGCTATGTGGAGCGAAGGCAGTTGTCTTGGCTCGTTAAGACAGTCAAGCTAGGCAACTCCAATGGGGCTCCGGGTAGGCGTTTTTCGTGGACGTTACAAGACCTGGGGTAACCCAATGCCCTTGTAGCGCACTACTTGGCCGTGCCGATCGCTGTACCAGAGGTTGACTCCTGTAGTTAGCTTATTGCTGTTACTACGAGTGCGAGTGGCACAAGACACGGAGAGTAAACGCAATTTGCGGTAACCAATATTTTTATTTCATAGCGACTGGAGGATACATATGTGGAGTTTTAGGAACTTCCGTAGGAGGTTTACATTCCATGGTCGCTTGACGTCGAGTTTGCCGTCCCCGCGGACGTCGATGAGGTAGTAGGCGTCGCTGCCGAGTACTCGCCCGATGGCAAATGGTCCCTCCCATGGGGGGAGAGCTTGTGCATGCCCTTCCTGTCCTGGATGAGTCGTAGCACCAGGTCGCCTTCCTGGAAGGTGCGATTTTTCACCTGCCGGCTATGGTAGCGGCGGAGTCCTTGCTGGTAGATGGCAGTGCGAGAGCAAGCTAGGTCGCGTGCCTCATCGAGTTGATCGACTCCGTCCTGACGTGCGAGTTCGTTCGCAGTCTCCGTGTAGTGGACGACCCTTGGCGAGTCGTGCTCGAGGTCGGTGGGCATGACTGCCTCGGTGCCGTACACCATGAAGAAAGGGGTGAACCCTGTCGACCTGTTAACCGAGGTGCGGATACCCCAGATGACGGAGGGTAGCTCCTCGACCCAGCACCCGGAGGTGCGCTCGAGCGGTACTTGGAGCCGCGGCTTCAGGCCGTGGAGGATGCTCTGGTTGGCCCGTTCCGCCTGACCGTTGGACTCCGGGTGGGCGACTGACGCGAGGTCGAGCCGGATGTGGTGTTCCTCGTAGAACTCGGCCATGGCTCCTTTGGCGAAGTTGGTGCTGTTGTCCGTGATGATGCTGTTTGGGAACCCGTAGCGATATATGAGCTCGCGTAGGAATTTGGTGGCGGTCTTCCCGTCGCATTTCCGGACTGGCTTGGCCTCCACCCACTTTGTGAATTTGTCGACCGCGACCAGGAGGTGGGTGAAGCCAGAGGGGGCCTTTTTGAAAGGGCCTACCATGTCCATACCCCACACGGCGAATGGCTAGGTGATGGGGATTGTCTTTAGCGCTGAGCTCGGCACATGTGTCTGGTTGGCGTACTTCTGGCACCCGGCGCACCGCTGGACGATGTCGACGGCGTCGGCGTGTGCGGTGAGCCAGTAGAAGCCGTGCCGCATAGCCTTTGCGACCAGAGAGCGGGCTCCGGCATGGTGGCCGCAGTCGCCAGAGTGGATGTCGTGGAGGATCTTGCGTCCTTCGGCGGGTTGGACGCAGCGTTGGAACACGCCGGTCACGTTGCGCTTGTGGAGCTCGCCGTTGATGATGGTGAAGGATTTGCATCGCCGTGCAATCATCCGGGCGTCTGTCTCGTCCGCCGGTAAGGTGCCAGCCTCTAGGTAGGCGATGTACGGCTTGGTCCAGTCGTCTGGCTCGGCGATGAGTGCGACCAGGGCTGCCTCTGGCTGTAGCGGGACTCCGATGTCGATCTCCCTTGGGGAGAGACTGACGGCTTGGTGATCGTGTCGAGGAAGACGCTGGCGGGTGGTGCGAGTCGAGCCAACCCGATGCGAGAGAGTGCGTCGGCCTCCTCGTTCTTTCGCCGGTCGATCCATTCGACGGAGTAGCCTGCGAAGTGTCCGCCCAGCTTGTCCACTGCTGGCGGTACACCGCCATGGTGGGGGAGACGGCATCGCAGGTGCCAGCGACTTGCCCGGCGACGAGGTCGGAGTCTCCGTAGCAACATAGGCGGTTGACGTTCATTTCCTTGGCAGCTCGCATGCCGTGGAGTAGTGCCTCGTACTCGTCCATGTTGTTGGTGTACGGGGTGAAGTCGAGGCAGAGGACGTAGCAGAGCTTGTCGGCCTTCGGTGAAGTCAACACGATCCCTGCTCCTGCGCCGTCCGCGTTCTTGGAGCCGTCGAAGTGCAGGCTCCAGTAGTGGAGGTATGGCAGCTTTTCCGGCTGCTGGGCCTCTTCCCAGTCGGCGATGAAGTCCGCGAGAGCTTGCGACTTGATCGCTTTTCGTGGCTCGTACTTGATGTTGTGGACGCCGATTTCGACGGCCCACTTGGCGACTCGCCCGGTCGCCTCACGGTTGCGGATGATGTCCTGCAACGGTGCTGAGGAGACGACCGTGATCGGATGCTCCTGGAAGTAGTGCGGCAGTCGCCGCTGTGCTCAGAATACTGCGTATACCAGTTTCTGGTATTGCGGGTACCGCTGGCGCGACTCGGTGAGGACCTCGCTGATGTAGTACACCGGTCGCTGTACCGGGCGCTCCTTTCCTTCCTCCGGCCGCTCGACGACCATGACGGCGCTGACGACGCGCTCGGAAGCTGTGACGTAGACCAACATGGGTTCTTTGTCGACGGGGGCGGCGAGTAGTGGTGCTGCGAGTAGCTCCTTCTTGAGGTCGCGGAGTGCGTCGTCCGCCTCCTTATCCCACTGGAAGGTGGGGTTCTTTCGCATCAGGCAGTATAGGGGCATCGCCTTTTCGCCCAATCGGGGGATGAAGCGGCTGAGAGCCGCGACTCGCCCAGCCAGCTTCTGGACGTCGCGCAGGCACTCGGGTTTGCCGAGTCGAGCGATCGTGTCGATCTTGGTGGGGTTCGCCTCGATCCCGCGCTTGGAGACGACGTACCCCAGTAGTTGCCCTGCTGGTACACCGAAGGTGCATTTTCCTGGGTTTAGCTTTATCTTGTATTTCCGCAGGTTGGCGAATGTTTCCTCCAGGTCGACGAGTAGATCGCCTTGGCGAGCGGACTTTACTACCACGTCGTCGATGTAGACGTGGTTGTTGCGGCCTATTTGGCTCGCAAGGCATTCATGCATGCACCGCTGGTAAGTTGCCCCGGCGTTCTTAAGGCCGAAGGTCATGGCAGTGTAGCAGAAGGCTCCGAATGGCGTGATTAACGCCGTCTTCTCCTCGTCCTCAACGACCATCTTGATCTGGTTGTACCCAGAGTAGGCATCGAGGAAACACAGCGACTCCGAGCCCGCGGTGGAGTCGATTATTTGGTCGATCCGCGGGAGGACGAATTGCTCCTTCGGGCAGGCGCTGTTTAAGTTTGTGTAGTCGATACACATCCTCCAGGTCCCATTTTTCTTCTCGACCAGGACTGGGTTTGCCAGCCACTTGGAGTATTTGATTGGCCGGATGAAGCCTGCAGCGAGTAGACGCTGCACCTCCTCGGCGATAGCTTGGCGGCGCTCTTCATTGAAGGGCCGCAGTGACTGCTTGACGGGTCGCACTTTGGGGTCAGCGTTTAGTTTGTGCTCAGCGAGTTCCCTAGGGACACCAGGCATGTCAGAGGGCTTCCATGCGAAGATGTCCCTGTTCTCACAGAGGAACTCGATGAGCGCGCCTTCCTAGGCTGGGCTCATGCCCGTCCCGATCGTCACCGTCTGGCTGGAGTTGCCTGGGACCAGTTCAACGGTGCGGGTGTGCGTCGTTGCCTCGAAGGCTGAGGTGTTGGCGCCCTCCGAATTGGGCTTCTTGAGTATGGTGGGGTCGTCGTTGTTGACCCCGCTCGCGTATTTGGCGAGCTCGTCGGCGCGGTTGGTCTCTGCCGCGATGACGGCGTCGGCGAGTTCGGCTCCTTTGGCCTCGCACTCGGCGGACATGTCGGGGTCGCCGTTGACGGTGATGACGTCACGCGGCCCGGGGAGCTTCATCGCGTTGTACGCGTAGTGGGGCGCTGCCATGAACTTGGTGAACGCCTGGCGCCCCAGGACGCAGTGGTAGGGGCTGTCGAAGGGTACCAGCTCAAAGACGATCCGCTCGGTGCGGAAGTTTGCTGGTGTGCCGAAGGTGACTGGCAGCGTGACCTTGCCGATCGGATACGCCTTCCGACCGGGGACGATGCCGTGGAACGTGGTGTAGGTCGTTTTGACCATCGACTGCGGGAGCCGCAGTCGCCTGAAGGTGTCCAGGTACAGGATGTTGATGGAGCTGCTGCCGTCCATCAATGTCTTGGGGAGCCAGTAGTCTCCCACCTTGGGTTTGACCACCAGGGCGACTCAGCCCGGATACTCGATGCGTGGCGAGTGGTCCTGGCGACTCCAGATGATGGGCTGATCCGACCAGTTTAGGAACTGGGGAACGTCCACCTGGGCCACCGCGTTGACGGCGACGGCGCGGGCGATGACCATCTTCTCGCGCTTCATGTTGAAGCCTGTGAAGGTATGGAGCGAGCCGGCCACACTGCCGAATTTGCCGCCGTTTGGCGGGTTGTTGTCGGGGTCCTCCCGTGCTCGGCGTGCCTTCTCAATCTCCTTGAGAGAGTGGCAGTCGGCGGTCGTGTGCGTGGCGGGCTTCCCTTCCCTGCTGTGAAACACACAAGGTTGGTTAAGGAGGGCCGCGGGGTCGAACCTTGGTTTCACCTTGTAATTGCCGCCGTCGCAGCGTTGCCCTCCGTCACGGCGGAAGCTCTTGGGCTCGCGCTGCGCGTGCCCAGCGTTGGCGACAAAGTCGACTCGCCCGTCACTGCGGCTCTTGCCGGTGAGGCGAGTGTTGCTATAGCGTAGGTCGGACCGTCATCCGTTGTCGTTGCCGCTCGTGCGGCGTTGGCCTCCCGACTCGTCGTCGGTTTCCTGGTTTGGGTCTTCCTCCGCGTATCTCTTGGCGATCTCGAGGAGATCCGGTATGTTGTCGAGTGTGCGGGAGTGTCGTTTGAGCTTGGCGACCAGGGGCTCGTAGCAGCACGAGGTCTTGAAGCAGTGGATTGCGGTGTCCGGGTGGATGCCGACCGCGTTGTACCATAGTTCTTGCCACCGCTGGACCCAATTGCGGGTCGACTCGCGGGGTCCCTGGACGCGTCGTTCCAGGTCCTCGATGGTGGTGGCGCGCGTGTAGGAGCACTCGAAGTGCCTGACGAAGGCGTCGCGCATCTCTTCCCAGGAGTCGATGCTATCCGGGAGAAGAGTGTTGATCCACTGCCTGCACGTTCCCTCCATCATCAGGGGAAGGTAACGGGCGGCTAGCAGGTCGGTGTGGCTAGCGATCCCCATCGCCATGAGGTAGGTGTCCAGCCACACGGAGGGGTCGTACGAGGGGTCGTACTTCTCTATTTCCTTCGGCGCTTTGAAGTTCGCCGGATATTTTTCGCCTCGGATCATCGGTCCGAAGCACCCGGGCCCGAGTCGGATTAGGGACCCCATTGGCTCGCCATCGCGGCGATTGGTTAGGGTGTGTCGCAGGTCATCGGGCTAGCATGCGCGCCAGCTTTGGTTGTTGATGATGTGGGTGCGGGCGTCGACGGGCTGACCGTTGGCGGCGACGAAGTTGGTCGCTGGCCTGGGGTCGTTGGTGGAGAGTGCCGCATTCGCGGGTCGGTGTTGGAGCTGCAGAGGTTCGGGTGGCGGGCAATTGAGGGTGTTTGCCGCCAATGGGCGTCCGCTTGAGGCCGCTCTGCTGCCCGAATAACGCGAGTACACCCGACCCTGCGAGTCGGCGCCTGCGTTTTGTTGCTCGACTGCCTTTGCGAGCAGGGCCCTGACATACTGGATCTGTAGGGCGCCGTCACCGGTGGCCGTGATGTTGTCGGCCGCTGCTCGACCTGCCACGAGGTTGTCCATCGGGGTGGAGAACAGTGGTAGGCCGTTCGCGTCTCGCTCCCGTGAGGAGACCACTATCCGCGGCTGATCCCTGGGGGGTGTGCGGTTGGGTGGAGGTGGGGCGCCGTTCGCCGTCGACCCTGGTGGGGGCCGGGCGCTTCCTCCTGGCGACGCGTTCTTGCAGATCGCGCGCTCGGCCACACGGGCCGGGTCATTCTCGTCGTCGAAGTTTAGGGCGCGCCCCTGGACGGTGGGGTTCAAGCGCGACCTGATTCGCTGTTGGTGGTAGCGCGACAGCTCCTGCGCCGTCACCTGCTCGAGGCGAAATTTTTCGCGCTCGTCTTGCTCCTTGCGGACTGCCTCCGCCAGCTTCAGGCGGAGTTCCTCGACCTCCGTTGCCGTGGCATTAGGAGGGATCGGGGTGGAGAAGGGATCCTCCGGAGGATCGGTGCCAGTCGCCATGTAGGTCGCGGCGTGGCGACCAGTCCCGTCGCGGAGATCGGCGGAGTTTTCCGACCCGGAGTCGAAGTCGAAGATCCCAAGGATGGAGGGATCCTCGAAGTCCCCCACGTTGGAGACCTGGGTGATGAAGCCTGCGGGCGAAGCCGCGCTGATGGATCCGGCGAGTGACGCTGGCGTCGCCGAGTCGGCGTCGTCGTTGAGGGCCGCGTCTTCCGCGGCCGCGGAATTTTCAGCCACGTTGCTATGGACCGAGTTGTACTCGGAGGCGAGGCGATGGATCGTGCGGACCTGGCTCTCGGAGAGCCGGTCGCGTGGCGGCGACTCGCGGATGCGAGTCGAGTCCTCTGAGACGATGACGTCGGTGAGGCCGACGAAGAGGCTGATCGTGCCAACTGGCAAGATCATGCTGTGCGTGATGGGTCGCGCCGCCGGGACGTAGCTGCTCGGCAAGATCTGGAGCATCTCGCCGATCGCTATCATGCGGCCGGTGGCGACCGACTCGTTGATGGGCAGATTGGATCTCGCCGCAGAACACCGGCCAGACCGGCCAGGCCCCACGGTGGGTGCCACTATCATGGGAATGACCACGGCAGATGCTGCAATCGGTAGCGAGTAGTAGAACGAAGGGCAAGGGCGGCCAGCCATCTGCGGTGCGAGATGAGGGCGGAGACATAGGGTTTTACCCAGGTTCGGCCCCCGGAGGGTAAAGACCTACTCCTGCTAGATTGTATTATGTTGGAGATACAATGGGGCGAGCTCGACGGCTAGGCGGTGAGTCGCTTGGGTGGATGATGGAACGTACGTTTACAAGCCCTGTAGGGAGGTTTATATAGACTCACCCTCCCTAGGGTTTACAAATCTCAACCGAATCTGTTAAGGTTTCGGTACTTGTTTAACCTAATCCGACTGGGCCTATCTACTCTCCTGGGCCTTCAGCTTCCAGTCGCTTGGATCCACGCCAAGTCTTGATCCAGTCGCTGTCTTGCAGGCCCACTCGCCAGGTCGTGGGCCAGTCGGAAACGTCCTGCTGGGTATACCCCGGTAGGCATATCCCCATCAATAAGCATCATTGCAATGCTCATAATAAGGTATGATAGAGTGGTATCTCGCTTGCCTTTGTTTGTAGAGCACAGTATAAATGCCAAGGCACCTCTTAAGTTCAAGTGAAGACTAGAAGTAAAGATATCAGAGATACAAGCATCAAAGACATGACACAGTTAACCAAGTTTTGAGACAAACACAAGAATGACAACTATGCTCTCAAGAAGGTGCTCATAGAATAAGTGGTGAGTCAACAAGGAGGTGAAAAGGTTTGAAAGGCTTCCAAACACTGAAAGTAAGGTACTCATTAGCTTTAAGCTCTCATTGCCCCTATCATAGGCATCTTTATATGGTTAATGGTGAAAGTGAGGTCCAATATGAGTTATATGCTTGACAAACCATAAACTGGAAATCCCATGTCCCTTGAGTACGAGGGCCGTTCCTCATGCTACTCAACTTTAGTTAACTGTAAGTTATTGTCATCGTAAATACGTGCATATCATAGAGAACCGCCAACGGGGTACCCCTTGCACATGATACAGGAGCTATCCCGTGATCAAAATGACAAGGCAAGCAGACAATGAGTATCTCAGCGATCTTTTTATTTACTATTTGCATAAGTTTTTATTGAGGATGCTTCACAGATTGCTCATTATGGTTATGCTGCAAGTTTCCACCATGATTAGGCATGGCTTAGGCTAGCAGCCCAGGCGTTTCTCTAACACACACACACACACACACACACACACATATATATATATATAACTCCATGAACTCACTAGCTCCCCTTTTATTTCACACCGACGACATCCGCAAACAAAAGAGCATGGTATCAACTAGATATGTATCCATAAGTGTTGAAAGCCTTCCCCGTGATAGCATGGTTCTGCTAACTCCCAGCCTATAATTTGCAAGCATATAACTTTCATGGACAGTCACAATGGTTCAGGTTTATTAAGTGCAAGGAATAAAGTGTGCCATCAAGTTCATGAGAGATTTACTAACTAACTTTCTCAAAACAGTCAAACATTTTATTTGGAAGAAAACAAGGCATAATGAATATGCATTGAATAGCAAATGATGCTAATAGGTAGGTATGGTGTACACTGTTGGCAATATTGGTTTTGGGGAGTTGGATGCACAAGTAGAGCTCATACTCAGTGTAGGTGAAGGCTAGTGATACGTCCAAAATGTATCTAATTTCTCGAACACTTTGCTATTGTTTCTTCTCTAAACTTGTGTGATTTGGATACAACTAACACGGACTGACGCTGTTTTTACCAGAAGATCCACGGAGCCAGAAGGGGATCCGGAGAGGAGGCCTGGGGGGCCCACACCCACCCTAGGCGCGGGCCCACCACTGGACGCGCCTAGAGGGGGTGCATCCACCCCAGGCACCCCCTCGGCCTCCCTCTGCGCCTATAAGTTGCCTTTCGACCTAAAAATCGAGGCGGGTTCGATAGTTTTCCAGAAAGAGTTCCACTCCGCCGCCGCCACCAGAAACCAAGATTCGGATCCAGAAACTCCGTTCTAGCACCCTGCCGGGACAGGGAATTTGGAGAGGATCATCGCCATCGTCATCACCAACGCATCTCCATCAACCACCGATGTTTCCCTCATCCATGAGTGAGTAATCCCCCGCTGTAGGCTTGGGGATGCTAGGGATTGGATGAGTTCTATCATGTAATCGAATAAGATCTGTTAGGGCATAGTGCCTAGTATCTCTATTAGTTCTATTTGACTTTGTTGCAACTTGTTGTGCTTAATGCTTGTCACTAGGGCCCGAGTGCCATGATCTCAGATCTAAACTTATTATTGAATCATTATGATAGTATTGTTTGTGATCTTATCTGCAAGTTGTGTATACATATCATTGTCCGAATCCAGAGGCCCCAAAGTGACAATAATTGGGACAACCGGAGGGGATGGCTGTGGTGTGAGGATTACATGTGTTCACGGAGTGTTAATGCTTTGCTCTGGTGCTCTATTAAAAGGAGAACCTTAATTGCTAGTAGTTCCCTAGAGGCCCTGCTGCCACGGGCTGGCTGGACAGAAGATGTTGTGCAAGTTCTCATTGCGAGCATGTATGACTATATTTGGAGCACATGCCTAGGATTGTTTAGTACTTGGATGCTTGTTATTATTTATCTGCAATGCCCTAGGTCTTGACTTTACATGTTTAGACTCACCCATGCAACGCCCGACCATCCATCCCTATGCCTACCGCACTTGAATCCTACTGTTACCATTACTGTTGCTGTTGATGTTGCTTTGCTGTTGCTACTACAAACTATTGCTACTGATAAACTTCTATGAGCAAGAACTATTTACAGGTGTAGCTGAACTGAAAACTCAGTTGTTAAGGCTTGCAAGTATTCTTTGGCTCCCCTTGTGTCAAATCAATAAATTGGGTAATACTACCTGCGAAGACTGTTGCGATCCCCTATACTTGTGGGTCATAAGCTAGCAATAGAGAGGGAGCGACAAACGAGAGAGCAATAACTGTCATAATTATGCTTGCAACAAAACATGACTAATTATGGCATGAAAGTGATACAAGAACTCTGAGGCAAAATAAATCATCGAGGCTTACTGACTATTGTTTAGTCATATGCATGCGTGAGCATGTGCCAAGTCGATTCACATGAAACATTCAAAGGAGGATACCACAATATCATACAAAGTTATGAATAGAACAATGCAAGCAAACATTCATATGACATGCTACAAACTATTAGCAAGCTGGAGCTAATTACAAGAAAGCAAGAACTACTAAGCATCCATAAAAAATATACACCTTACATGAACAGACTAAGCATGCTCACAATGATGAGTATATGTACAAAAATGGAAACAAATAAAGTTCGTTACCAGCCTTTTAGCACACCTCAAGTTGTATTAATCTTCATTATTGCCCTTCACTTGTGTTACTTGAATAATAACATGAAACCAAACTCCACTGAGGACGGCTGAACCCTGCAAAGAACTCACAAAACCAAAGAAGAACAACAAATATTTTTGGTGTTTTCGATTTTTAAAGCAAACACACAAAGCAAAACCAAACAAAGCAAAATATTTTTGGATTTTTCTTTAAGGGAAACCAAAGCTAAAAATCAAAGAAACAAACCAAGAGAAACAACAAAAATATTTTTGGTATTTTTGTGTTTTGAGAAAGCAGAAACAAAAACCAAAAAGAAAGCGAAATAAGGGATATATAAAGAACCGGCAAAACATGATATATAGATGAGTGTGATGTCGGTATACCTCCCCCCAAGCTTAGGCTTTTGGCCTAAGTGGGGCTCAACTCCATGGTGACCAAGAAGGTGCACCTCCGTAGTACGACGAGGAGGCCCCTTTGTCCTGGTATGAGCTCGAGGACTCCCCTGTGTAGTGCATAGAGGGGTCGTATGAGGGCGCGCCCCCTGGTAGTGTCCATGGAAGCCAAGAATGCGTAGCTTCTCGTCCATATCTTCCTTGGAGCGTAACAAAGGTCCCTGGTAAATACTGAACAAAGTGGTTTGGGCAGAGGAATCTCTCTCTCTTCCCCGTCAGTAAACAACATTCTATAAACCAGACTCTCAAGGGTAGAGCCAGCAGTGACAAAGTGATGCGCTTTCATGGCAGCAAGATCAAGCCTCTGAGGAGCCAAAACTGTATCATTTGGATCAACAGCAAGGTCTAATGCAGCAACAACACGTGCAACAATAATTCCCCCATAAATGGGTCCCTTAGCAGCTAAGCGACAAGCAATAAGAGAACCAAGATTGTACCTGGTTTCATTGTTGAGTGCAGCAGCTAGGAAGTCCAAATGATAGTTGGAAATATTGCTAGTGTTCTCCCTACCAAGAACACTAGTGGCAAGATAATAAGCAAAATACCGAATAGCTGAGAGTTGAATATTTCTTATCTTTCCTCGCTGGGCTCTATGGTCATCATCATTAGTTATCCCGCGATAGAGCTCCAACAAATCAGTGGGTTGATCTAGAATCTTCTTCACCGTCCTAGCCGTACCAATACCCAGGATCTCACAAAATTTCTTCAATGACATGGAATAAGGCCTGTCATAGATTTTGAAAGACACATCTGGTTTGAACAGGCTGTTAGAAAAAGAGAAACTATCCACAAAGATTTTAGTGAGCATAGCATACTGCACACTCTCATCCTACATATAACTCGTTAGTCCAACCCTCTGAACCAAGGTTAGGAAATCATTGAGAATCCCAGCAGCCCGCAAAAAGGTAGGACAAGGAAAGGTGGAAGGGTGCGCATCCCCCTCATCTCCCCCGTTGCCAAATAGCGGTGTAATGAGATCCTTATTGTATGAGGGCCTAGCTTGGGAGGATGATCTTGAAGGCCTTGTCCTCCTAGGTGCATCACTCTCAAATATTTTACCAAAGGTGTGGTTGTCCATGACCCTTTTTTCTGAAATTTTTAGACAATCATCAAACCAAGTGATATCCAAGTTGATAAATGATGAGGAACTACTATAGGAACTTGCTAGAGGGATACACATGCATCAAAATGAAATCTCTAAGCATAGAACAAGCATGCAAGCTCACACAACCTGACACCTATAGCAGCAAAATACTCAAGATACAATCTACCAATCACAAATCTAATTGGACAAGCGGAGGAGGCACATACCAAGGAGCAATCCCTCCAAAAATCAGTAGGAAATATGGGCTGAACAAGGAGATAAAAAATCGGGAGCAAGAACAGCAGGAACTCAAGCTTGAGAATTTTTTCTGGTGTTTTCGGGAGAGAGAAAGAAGGTGGCTAGGAGGAGGCATCTTGGAGGGCCACATGTGGGCCACACCCAGGCCAGGCGCCACCTGGGGCTGGCTGCGCCACCAGGGAGTGTGCTGTCCTGGTGGGTCCCCTGGGCCACTCCAGGTGTCCCTCTGCCCCTTTTTTTGAGGAAAATTTTAATATGATTTTTCTGAATTTTTTTGGGAAACTTTATTTTTGGCCAATTTTCAGAGTATGAAAATTGATTTTCTCGCAGAAAATATTTTTTTTAGATGAAGCAAAAGCAAACCAAAACCAAAACTACAGAAGTTCTAAGACACTCTAACAAGAAAACAACTAGAAAAACAAAAGCTAGCAAGAGAAAAAGCAAAGACTAGGAAGGAGTAAAGTAAAAGTGAGCAAGTGTAACGACGGTGAAAACATTAATTTGTTCATTAAAATCCTTTAGTTAACAAGGTTGATCAAGTCTTGTTATCAAAACAATCTTATATGAAACAAAACTTTGCATTCCACAAAGTGATTATGTTACCTCAAACTTGATAGCAATGGTCCCAATCATAATAGTTTCAAAACTTTTTTGTGGAATGGGACAATATATTTCTCCAACCTTGATGCTCTCGATATTTTCAATGGAGTTCAGGCAATAGCTCTTAGCAACCTTCTTGGGAAAATAAACAATATGCTCTTTGTCATTAATATTAAAAGTTACTTTTCCTTGATTACAATTGATGACAGCACCTACAGTATTAAGAAAAGGTCTCCCAAGAATAATAGACATATTATCATCTTCAGGAATTTCAAGCACAACAAAATCAGTTAAAACCAAGCAATTATGAGCCACTTGAACAGGAACATCCTCATATATACCAACATGAATAGTAGTTGACTTATCAACCATTTGCAAAGATATATCAATTGGTATCAACTTTTCTAGCTGGAGTCTCTTGTAGAGAGAAAAAGGCATAACACTAACTCCAGCTCCCAAATCACATAAAGCAGTTCTAACATAATTGTTCTTAATAGAGCAAGGAATAGTTGGTATACCTGGATCACCAAGTTTCTTTGGAACCTTACCATTGAAGGAATAACTAGCAAGCAAAGTAGAAATTTCCTCATTAGGAATCTTCCTTTTATTAGAGACAATATCCTTCATATACTTTGAATAAGGAGGCAACTTAATAGCATCAGTCAAAGGAATTTTCAAAAATAAAGGTTTCATCCACTCACAAAACTTGTTGTAGTGTTCTTCCTCCTTTGACTTGTGTTTCTTATTTGGAAAAGGCATAGGCTTCTGCACCCAAGGTTCTCTCTCACTACCATGTTTTTAGCAATAAAATCTTCCTTAGTGTACCTAGTGTTCTTAGTGTGCTTCTCAGGTTCTTCCTTAACTCCCTCCTTATTAGGAGCATCATTTTTATCATTACCACTTTCAGTTTTAGCATCAGAGATAGATATACTATTAGGATCTACAGCAGGTTCAAGTGGGTCCTCAACTATTTTATGTTTCTTTTTCTTTCTCTTACGAGGACTACCACTACTTTCACCTTGTTGAGAATCCTGCTCAATTCTTTTAGGGTGTCCTTCAGGATATAAAGGATCTTGAGTAGCTATACCACTCCTAGTTATAATTCCATAAGCATGTTTATCTCCCGAGGCATTAACTAGCATATCGTTTTGTACCTTAGCAAGTTGATCAATTTGAGTTTGAACTATTTGAAAGTGTTTACAAAACATTTTAATATCATTAGCAGTTCTTTCCACAATATCTTTCAATTCATCAATAGCTCTAGAGTTTTCTAGTAAATGATTCTGAACATGTTTATTAAAATTACCTTGTTTAACAATAAAAGTGTCAAGTTCCTCTAAAGATTGATCAGGAGGCTTACCATAGGGAATATCACCTTCATTAAAGTGGAGAGAGTGTACCTCAATAGTGGATGAGTGGGGAATTGGCTTACATAATTCTTCTAGGAGGTAGATTCTTCACATCTTCAGCTCTAATACCTTTCTCCTTAAGACATTTCTTAGCTTCCTTCATCACTTCATCATTTAATGCAATCATTCCCCTCTTCTTTGGTGTTGGTGTTGGACCTGTTTCAGGCAGAACTGGTTCAGGAGTAATAGGCTCAGGTGTATTTAGCTTAGTTGAAGTCCAATCACCATAATTATTGCTTATTTTAGCCATTAATTCTTCAACATTTGTAGGAGTTCTTTTTCTGAAAACACAATCAGCAAAGCTATCTAGGTATGTTCTAGAATCATCAGTTAGTCCATTATAATAAATATCAAGAAGCTCATTTTTTGGCAATGGACATCCAGGGTGTGCATGAATCAAGGCACAAAACCTTGTCCATGACTCAGGCAATTTCTCTTCTTCTCCCTGTTTAAAATCAAAAAGTTTCTGCAAAGCAGCATGTCTAGCACTGTGAGGAAAATATTTCTGGAAGAAAGAAGCAATCAAACAATCAGGACTATCAATGGATCCAGGTGGTAATCTATTAAACCAAGCCTTAGCTTCTCCTTTTAGCGAAAAAGGGAAGATCTTAGTAACAAAGTACTTGCGCATCTTAAAATCATCAGAGAATAAAGCACTCATAGTGGAAAGCTCATTCATATGTGCCACAACACTCTTACTCTCAGTCCCACAAAAAGGTTCTTTCTCAACAATTAAATAGGATAAATCAAGAGAGAAATCATAATCTTTATCTTTAATATCTATGGAAGAGGTGGCAAACTTAGGATCAGAGGACAGTCTAGGAATAATGGTATGTCTCTCAAGGAGACTCTTAATAGCACTAGCACCATGTGTGTTTCGGCACTCCTCAATAAATTCATCAGTAAACTCAATATAACCATCATTAATATCATATCTCTCTCTCTCTCTAGACTCAGGTGAGCTAACAGGTGTAACGGTGTCTTCACTAGGAGTTTCAGTATTTCCTAGACTAGCCATAGTAGCATCTAGGAAAGGACCTAATAAACCACTCGCATCAAGCACAGTAGAAGTAACATCATGAGTATTAGAAGCAGTTTCAGATCTAGCAGTAGTAGCAGTGTGTGTAGCATGTGTATGTGGTGGTGGTGTAACAAACTTACTTATAATAGACAGAGAATCAAGAGCACCCGAGGTGTTTAGGACTGTACCTCTTCTTGTAGTGGATGGTAAAATAGGAAACTTTCCATCACGAGACTTCCCCATGATGAAAGGAGTAACAGTGAACAATAATAGATCCAAGTGAACTTACAAATAAAACTATGCTCCCCGGCAACGGCGACAGAAAATAGTCTTGATGACCCATAAGTATAGGGGATCGCAACAGTCTTCGGGGGTAGTATTACCCAATTTATTAATTCGACACAAGAGGAGCCAAAGAATACTTGCAAGCCTTAATAACTGAGTTGTCAATTCAGCTGCACCTAAAAATAGTTCTTGCTTATAGAAGTTTATCAGTAGCAACAGTTTTGTAGTAGCAATAGCAAAGTAACAGCAGCAGTAGAACAAGAGCAATAGTAACAGTAGCAGCAAACAGTAGGATATGAGCGCAGTAGGCATAGGGATGGATGGACAGGCGTTGCATGGATGAGTCTAAACATGTAACTTCAAGATCTAGGACAATTGCAGATAAATAATAATAAACATCCAAGTACTAAACAATCATAGGCATGTGCTCCGTATATAGTCACGCGTGCTCGCAATGAGAACTTGCACAACATCTTTTGTCCTGCCAGCCTATTGTAGCGGGGCCTCAAGGGAACTACTGACAATTAAGGTGCTCCTTTTAATAGAGCACCGGAGCAAAGCATTAACAGTCCGTGAACACATGTGATCCTCACATTACAGCCATCCCCTTAGGTTGTCCCAATTTCTGTCACTTCGGGGCCTTTGGATCCGGACAATGATATGTGTACACAACTTGCAGATAAGATCACAAATAATACTATCATAATGATTCAATAATAAGTTCAGATCTGAGATCATGGCACTTGGGCCCTAGTGACAAGCATTAAGCATAAGTTGTAACAAAGTCAAATAGCACTAATAGAGATACTAGGCACCAAGCCCAAACAATCTTATTCCATTACATGATAGAACTCATCCAATCCCTACCATCGCCATAGCCTACAGTGGGGGATTACTCACTCATGGATGAGGGAAACATGTATGGTTGATGGAGAGGCGTTGGTGATGACGATGGCGATGATTCTCTCCGAATTTCCTGTCCCGGCAGGGTGCCAGAAAGGAGTTTCTGGTTCCGAATCGCGGTTTCTGCCGGTGGTGTGTAGGGGTTCGTAGCATGGAAAACAAAAATTTTCTATCGCATACAAACAAACAAGCCAAGATCTATCTACTAGATTGTAGCAACGAGTCGATGGAATAACTTACCCTCGAAGATTCCAAAGCGGTTAACGAGAGCAGATTCTCGTGGGTGATGTAGTCGTACTCTTTCCGATCTCAAGATCGTGTAGACGATCCTTCCGGCGCTGCGTTCCGGCAGCGCTCCCGTAGTTGGTCACATGTTCGGTACTCGACGAAGACCTTCCTCTCCCTTGTTCCAGCAGGCAGCGGAGGTTGTAGCACTCTACTCGCGATTCCGGCAGCACAACGACGTGGTACCGGAAGTAGAGGGGAGATCCCGCAGGGCTTCGCCTTAAGCCGGAGCGAGTATGGTGGAGTACGAGAGAGATTTAGTGGTCTAGGGTTTAGACACACCAATTAGAAGGCTCTAATCCGAAGGCTAGTGCAATTAGAAGCTCTAAACCAAAGCGGCTCTAAACCGGGGTCTAGGGCTAGGGTTTAGATTTAGAGGATAGGAACTTGTGTGTATAGAGGAGGGAGCCCTGCCCCTCCTTATATAGGTGGAGGGGCCGGCGCGCCAGGGGAGGGAGGGGAGTCCCTCCCCAACTCGGCTTGGAGGAGGCGCCGCCGGTTGGAGGAGGGATTCCCTCCCCAACTCGGTTTCCCTCTCCTTCCTCTTTCCCTCTTTCCAATTTTAGCCGTTTGACTTTTCAAACTTGCTATTTGACTTTTCAATTTAGGATTCAATTTAATCCTTTATTTGGAACAGCAAGAACACTTAGTACATGATGCAATCATTCCAATATGCAATGACACATTCATGTACCCCTTCCCCTCCGGAGTGCCGGACATTCCGGAACCTTCTAGAACATTCCTGATGAAAACACCGGAATCATTCCCGAACTCAGAAACGGGACTTTCCTTATATGAATCTTATTCTCCGGACCATTCCGGATCACCTCGTGATATCCCGGATCCCATCCGAGACTCCGAACAACATTCGGTCTCTTTCTCATAATACCATAACTACTCAAACAACGTCGAATCCTTAAGTGTGTCTCCCTACGGTTCGTGAATTATGCGGACATGATCGAGACACTTCTCCGAACAATAACCAATAGAGGAATCTGGAAATTCATATGGCTCCCACATATTTCTACGATTACTTTGCGATCGAATGAACCACTTACATACGATACCAATTTCCCTTTGTCTCACGATAGTTTACTTATCCGAGGTTATGATCGTCGGTATCTCTGCATACCTAGTTCAACCTCGTTACCGATAAGTACTCTTTTCTCGTTCCCGTGATATGTGATCCCTTGTGATCCAGTCACATGCTTGCAAGCTAATTGGATGACATTCCACCGAGAGGGCCCAGAGTATATCTATCCATCATATGGATGGACAAATCCCACTCTTGATCCATGTGTTTCAACCAATACTTTCCGAACACTCAATGCCACCTTTATAGCCACCCAGTTACGGTGTGGTCTTTGATGTCATCAAAGCATCCATCCGGTAAAGGTGATATGCATGATCTCATGGTCGAAGGAATTAGGTTACTATGTATCGGAAAGCATATAGCAATTGAACTATTGAAATGACTTGATCTTTATGCTACGCTTATCTATAGGAGTATGTCCACCATATCATTCTCCTAACGATATGATCTTGTTGTTGATAACATCTCAATGTTCATGATATGGAAACCACAATCATTTATCAACCAACAAGCTAGTGAAGTATAGAGGCTATACTAGGGACTTCAAATTAAGTCTACAAATCATACAAGTATCAATGTTTCCTTGTTAATACTATTATAGCATGAATGTAAACATTTATCATAAACACAAAGATATAATAATAACTACATTTATTATTGCCTCTAGGGCATATCTCCAACAGTCTCCCACTTGCACTAGAGTCATCTAATCTAGATTACATGGTAATATACCGAACACCCATGGCAGTTTGGTGTTGGTCATGTTTTGCCCTCGGGAGAGGTTTAGTCAACGGATCCGCCACATTCAGATCTGTGTGTACTTTGCAAATCTTTATATCCTCATCTTGGATATGTTCTCGAATAGCGTGAAAACGTAGCTTGATGTGCTTCAGCTTCTTGTGTGACCTTGGTTCTTGCGCATTGGCTATGGCGCCCATGTTATCACAGTAGATAGACATTGGGTCCAGCGCACTAGGAACCACACCCAGCTCTGTAATGAACTCTTTCATCCATATCGCTTCTTGTGAAGCCTCCGAAGCAGCCATGTATTCCGTTTCAGTTGAAGATCTCGCCACAACGCTTTGCTTTGCACTCCTCCAGCTAACTGCTGCACCATTCAAAATAAATACGTATCCAGATTGTGATTTAGAATCATCCGGATCGGTGTTCCAACTAGCATCGGTGTAACCATTTACAACGAGCTGTTCATCACCTCCATAAGAAAGAACCATATCCTTAGTTCTTCTCAAGTACTTAAGGATGTTTTTGACCGCTGTCCAATGATCCACTCCTGGATCACTTTGATATCTGCTAGTTAAACTAACAACATATGCAATGTCGGGTCTAGTACATAGCATGGCATACATTAGAGATCCTATGGCTGAGGCATAGGGAGTCTTACTCATCCTTTCTCTATCTTCTGCCGATGTCGGACTTTGAGTTTTACTCAAGGTCGTATTGGGCAACATGGGCAAGAACCCTTTCTTGCTATCTTCCATTCCAAACCTCTTTAGAACTTTGTCCAAATATGTACTCTGTGACAATGATATTTGGCGTTTCGATCTATCTCTATAAATCTTTATGCCTAATATGTAAGCCGCTTTGCCAAGATCCTTCATTGAAAAACTATTATTCAAATATTCCTTGACACTATTAAGAAGGTCTACATCATTCCCAATCAACAATATGTCATCCACATATAGTATTAAGAATGCTACAGAGCTCCCACTCACTTTCTTGTAAATACAAGCTTCTCCATAAGTTTGTATAAAACCAAAACTTTTGATCACCTTATCAAAACGTTGATTCCAACTTCGGGATGCTTGCTTCAATCCATAGATGGACCGTTGAAGTTTGCATACCTTGTTAGCATATTTAGGATCGACAAAACCTTTGGGTTGCATCATATACAACTCTTCATCAATATCTCCATTGAGGAATGCTGTTTTGACATCCATCTGCCATATCTCATAATCATAATATGCAGCTATTGCTAACATAATCCTCACAGACTTTAGCTTCGCTACCGGTGAGAAAGTCTCATCGTAGTCAATTCCTTGAATTTGTCGAAACCCTTTTGCGACAAGTCGAGCTTTATAGACAGTAACATTACCATCAGCATCTGTTTTCTTCTTGAAAATCCATTTGTTCTCGACAGCCTTCCGGCCATCCGGTAGGTCCACCAAAGTCCATACTTGGTTTTCGTACATGGATCCAATCTCGGATTTCATGGCTTCTTGCCATTTATTGGAATCTGGGCTCATCATTGCTTCCTCATATGTCTCGGGGTCATCGGTGTTGTCCACCAACATGACACTCATAACGGGATCATACCAATCTGGAGTGGTACGAGTTCTCGTTGACCTCCGAGGCTCTGTAGCAACTTCAACCGAAGTTTCATGATCACCATCATTAGCTTCCTCTCTATTTGGTGCAGGCACCACAGGAACTTCTTCCGGTGCTGCGCTACTCGCAATTTCGAGAGAAGGTTCAACAACCTCGTCGAGTTCTACTTTCCTTCCAGTCACTTCTTTCGAGAGAAATTCCTTCTCTAGAAAGGATCCATTCTTGGCAACGAAGATTTTGCCTTCGAAACTATGATAGAAGGTATACCCAATAGTTTCCTTCGGGTATCCTATGAAGACACATTTTTCCGCTTTGGGTTCAAGCTTGTCCGGTTGTAACTTCTTTACATAGGCTTCGCACCCCCAAACTTTAAGGAACGACAATCTAGGTTTCTTCCCAAACCATAATTCATACGGTGTCGTTTCAACGGACTTAGACGGTGCCCTATTTAAAGTGAATGCGGCTGTTTCTAATGCATAACCCCAAAATGATAGCGGTAAATCTGTAAGTGACATCATAGAACGAACCATATCTAAGAGAGTTCGATTACGACGTTCGGACACACCATTACGCTGTGGTGTTCCCGGCGGTGTCAACTGTGAAAGTATTCCGCATTTCTTCAAATGCTCGCCAAACTCGTAACTTAGATATTCACCTCCACGATCAGAACGTAGAAATTTAATCTTCTTGTTACGTTGATTCTCTACCTCACTTTGAAACTCCTTAAACTTCTCGAAAGTTTCGGACTTATGTTTCATGAAATAGATATACCCATATCTACTCAAGTCATCCGTGAAGGTAAGAACATAACGATAACCACCGCGCGATGCTACACTCATTGGACCACACACATCGGTATGTATGATTTCCAATAAGTCCGTAGCTCGCTCCATCATACCAGAAAATGGAGTCTTAGTCATTTTTCCCATCAGACATGCTTCGCATCTTTCAAGTGATTCAAAATCAAGTGATTCAAGAAGTCCATCGGAATGGAGTTTCTTCATACGTTTCACTCCAATGTGACCAAGACGACAGTGCCACATATAGGTCGAATTATCGCTTGATTTCAAACGTTTAGCCTCAATGTTGTTGATATGTGTATTTCCACTATCGAGATTCAATAAGAATAGACCATCTATCAAAGGTGCATGTGCATAAAACATATTACTCATATAAATCGAACAACCATTATTCTCGGACTTAAACAAGTAACCGTCTCGCAATAAACAAGATCCCGATATAATGTTCATGCTCAACACAGGCACTAAATAACAATTATTTAAGTATAAAACTAATCCCGATGGTAGATGAAGGGGTAGCGTGCCGACCGCGATCACATCAACCTTTGATCCGTTTCCCACGCGCATCGTCACCTCGTTCTTCGCTAGCTTCCGTTTATTCTGCAGCACCTGTTTCGAGTTACAAATATGAGCAACCGAACCAGTATCAAATACCCAGGCACTACTACGAGTACTAGTGAGATACACATCAATAACATGTATATCAGATATACCTTTCTTCTTGATGTTGCCGTTCTTCAGATCCGCCAAGTACTTTGGGCAATTCCGCTTCCAGTGACCTTCTCCCTTGCAGTAAAAGCACTCAGTATCAGGCTTGGGTCCAGCCTTGGTCTTCTTCGCCGGCGTGGTAACTTTCTTACCACCCTTCTTGAAGTGTCCCTTTTTCTTAGACTTGCCTTTCTTGAATTTGGTGGTCTTATTGACCAACAACACTTGGTGCTCTTTCTTTATCTCCACTTCTGCAGATTTCAACATGGCAAAGAGTTCTGGCAACGTCTTGTTCATGTTCTGCATGTTGTAGTTCATCACAAAGTTCTTGTAACTTGGTGGTAGTGATTGTAGGACACGGTAAATCCCCAAAGCATTAGGAATCACTATACCCAAGCTTTGAAGTTTGTTTGCGTGCCCAGACATCTTAAGCACATGCTCACTGACGGAGCTGCCTTCTTCCATCTTGCAGTTAAAGAACTTTTCAGAAGCCTCATAGCTTTCAATTGCCGCATGAGTCTCAAAAATCAATTTGAGATCCTCGACAATGTCATATGGGTCTGATTCTTCAAACCTTTTCTGAAGCTCCGATTCCAAACCATACAAGATAGCACACTGAACTATGGAGTACTGATTCTTCCGAGCGAGGTAAACATTCTTTACTTCATCGGGAGCATCAGCTGCAGGTGGGTCACCCAGCGGTGCATCCAGCACATAGGTCAAATTACCAGCTGTGAGGACAATCCTCAAATTGCGGAACCAATCCGCGAAGTTGCTTCCATTGTTTTTCAACTTTTCTTTCTCTAGGAATGCATTAAAATTGATGGTAGGGGCTGCCATTGATCTACAACATATTTGCAATAGTTTAGACTAAGTTTATGACAAATTGAGTTCAAATTAATAATGAAATTAAACTAGGTGAACTCCCACTCAAAACAATATCCCTCACATTGTTTTAGTGATCACACGAACCAAATCCATTACATCAACACCGATCATCACGAGAGTTGATATAGTTTCAATGGCGAACAATCATCATGTTCATCATATCTACTATATGATTCATGCTTTACCTTTCGGTGATCCGTGTTCCGAGACCATGTCTGTACATGCTAGGCTCGTCAAGATCAAACCTTAGTTTCCGCATGAGCAAATCTGGCTTGCTCACGTTGTATACACTTGCAGAATCTAACACACCCGATCATCACGTGGTGCTTCGAAACAACAAGCTTTAGCAACGGTGCTAACTAAGGGTGAACACTTTATGACTTGAAATTGATGTGCATGAGGGATCATCTTATAATGCTACCGTCGTCTACTAAGCAATACAAGATGCATAAAGGATTAACATCACATGCAATTCAATAATATGTGATATGATATGGCCTTTCTTCTTTGTGCTTCCGATCTCCATCTTCAAGCCCGAACATGATCTCCATCATCACCGGCATTGCATCAAGGTCAATGACGCTTCTCCATGGTTGTCGTCCACCGGCTTCAACTATTACAACTACTTTGAATAGACACGCGGGTCTTAACATAAATTAAAGATAACCATATGGCTCCTGCCGGTTGCCAACTTACAATAAGGAACATTGCATACATCAAATATAATCACAATCATGGCCATATCACATCACTGCACACCCCTGCAAAACAAAGTTAGACGCCTCTACTTTCTTTGCATATTTTACGTGGTTTGGGGCTTTCAATAAGTGTCGTTCTAACTTACGAACAAGAACCACAACATTGATACTAGCATTGTTGATCACCCGTTGTAAATTGGATCTTAACTATGCTAGGAGAAACAGGCACCCGCAAAGCCACTTATGCAATACAAGTTGCATGTCAAGCGTGGAGCAAGTCTCATGAACGATGTCATGTAAGGTTAGCCCGGGCCGCTTCATCCCAACATACCGCAAGATGCAAAGTACACAAGAAGCAATCGATAATAAAAGCATCAACGCCCACAATGACCATTGTGTTCTACTCATGCAACAGATCTACATATAGACACGGCTCTGATACCACTGTAGGGGTTCGTAGCATGGAAAACAAAAAATTTCTATCGCATACAAACAAACAAGCCAAGATCTATCTACTAGATTGTAGCAACGAGTCGATGGAATAACTTACCCTCGAAGATTCCAAAGCGGTTAACGAGAGCAGATTCTCGTGGGTGATGTAGTCGTACTCTTTCCGATCTCAAGATCGTGTAGACGATCCTTCCGGCGCTGCGTTCCGGCAGCGCTCCCGCAGTTGGTCACACGTTCGGTACTCGACGAAGACCTTCCTCTCCCTTGTTCCAGCAGGTAGCGGAGGTTGTAGCACTCTCCTCGCGATTCCGGCAGCACAACGGCGTGGTACCGGAAGTAGAGGGGAGATCCCGCAGGGCTTCGCCTTAAGCCGGAGCGAGTATGGTAGAGTATGAGAGAGCTTTAGTGGTCTAGGGTTTAGACACACCAATTAGAAGGCTCTAATCCGAAGGCTAGTGCAATTAGAAGCTCTAAACCAAAGCGGCTCTAAACCGGGGTCTAGGGCTAGGGTTTAGATTTAGAGGATAGGAACTTGTGTGTATAGAGGAGGGAGCCCTGCCCCTCCTTATATAGGTGGAGGGGCCGGCGCGCCAGGGGAGGGAGGGGAGTCCCTCCCCAACTCGGCTTGGAGGAGGCGCCGCCGGTTGGAGGAGGGATTCCCTCCCCAACTCGGTTTCCCTCTCCTTCCTCTTTCCCTCTTTCCAATTTTAGCCGTTTGACTTTTCGAACTTGCTATTTGACTTTTCAATTTAGGATTCAATTTAATCCTTTATTTGGAACAGCAAGAACACTTAGTACATGATGCAATCATTCCAATATGCAATGACACATTCATGTACCCCTTCCCCTCCGGAGTGCCGGACATTCCGGAACCTTCTAGAACATCCTGATGAAAACACCGGAATCATTCCCGAACTCCGAAACGGGACTTTCCTTATATGAATCTTATTCTCCGGACCATTCCGGATCACCTCGTGATATCCCGGATCCCATCCGAGACTCCGAACAACATTCGGTCTCTTTCTCATAATACCATAACTACTCAAACAACGTCGAATCCTTAAGTGTGTCTCCCTACGGTTCGTGAATTATGCGGACATGATCGAGACACTTCTCCGAACAATAACCAATAGAGGAATCTGGAAATTCATATGGCTCCCACATATTTCTACGATTACTTTGCGATCGAATGAACCACTTACATACGATACCAATTTCCCTTTGTCTCACGATAGTTTACTTATCCGAGGTTATGATCGTCGGTATCTCTGCATACCTAGTTCAACCTCGTTACCGATAAGTACTCTTTTCTCGTTCCCGTGATATGTGATCCCTTGTGATCCAGTCACATGCTTGCAAGCTAATTGGATGACATTCCACCGAGAGGGCCCAAAGTATATCTATCCGTCATATGGATGGACAAATCCCACTCTTGATCCATGTGTTTCAACCAATACTTTCCGAACACTCAATGCCACCTTTATAGCCACCCAGTTACGGTGTGGTGTTTGATGTCATCAAAGCATCCATCCGGTAAAGGTGATATGCATGATCTCATGGTCGAAGGAATTAGGTTACTATGTATCAGAAAGCATATAGCAATTGAACTATTGAAATGACTTGATCTTTATGCTACGCTTATCTATAGGAGTATGTCCACCATATCATTCTCCTAACGATATGATCTTGTTGTTGATAACATCTCAATGTTCATGATAGGGAAACCACAATCATTTATCAACCAACAAGCTAGTGAAGTATAGAGGCTATACTAGGGACTTCAAATTAAGTCTACAAATCATACAAGTATCAATGTTTCCTTGTTGATACTATTATAGCATGAATGTAAACATTGATCATAAACACAAAGATATAATAATAACTACATTTATTATTGCCTCTAGGGCATATCTCCAACATGGTGGCGCAACGGAACTCTTTCTAGAAAAACGTCGTCCCCCTCGGTTTTTAGGTCAAGAGGCATCCTATAGGCGAAGAGGGAGCCCGAGGGGGTGCCTGGGACAGCCACACCCCCGCCAGGCGCGGGCTGGGCCCACCCGCGCGGCAGGGGTGTGTGGGCCCCCTAGGGCTCCACTCCGTCTCGTATTCTGGCTCCGTGGATCTTCTGGTGTTTTGGTTTATTTTCCGGAATTTTTTTTGATAGTTGATTTTCTGCACAAAAAACTAGACACCAAGGTAATTCTGCTGAAAACAGCATCAATCCGTGTTAGTTGTATCCAAATCACATAAGTTTAAAGGAGAAACAATAGCAAAAGTATTCGGCAAAATAGATACGTTTTAGACATATCAATAACACGATGTACGTGATATCATGCCACTCGTATTTACTGGGTAACAACGGTGGCATTCAACGCAGACACATGTCCATGTTTCTTTCCCATGGGCCCCTTAGGAAGGTTTGCATACTCTAATTAACCGGCAGTTAATTGACACTGTTAATGCACGGGATTCCCACTGATTGGAGGAAAATAGGAAGAAAACAAGATATAATGACCAATTCGGCCATGTCCCCCTTGGTCACAGAGAATTTCCGTGCGAGCCTAATACACCAGAACGGAGGGAGTAGTTGTCAAGACTTAACATGGGTGGACAATGTGTAATGTCTTCTAATCTAGGATCTTAAATATATTCTTACATGTTGTAAATGGCTTGTCAACTGTGACCCTAAAGGATTGTGTGTATGAGATTGAACAATTATTTCACAATATGAGTATAGTTCCTACAACTAAGATAGCTCACTCAGATGGTATCTCGTGCTTCCGAATTGTAATGGAAAGATAGTCCAACATGCATATCCCCTCTGCCAGCATAGAAATTTCTTGTGAGTTACAAAGATGGGCAACCATATTACAAAAAAAAATAGTGATGATTCCTTGCACAATATACCAAGGTCAAAAGTATTACCTCAAGGAACACTAATCTCATCAAGTATAGAGACGTTGTTGTTGAAATAAATTCCTTAGCCCTTTCCATTAGTTCGGACTTTGAGTTAAGTTAGTTAGTGCATGCAATTTAATATGGTATCAAAGTAGCATGTCTCAAGTTCAAATTTTGGCCCACACAAGATTAAAATAAAATTGTAGCTCCCAAACATATTGTCTAACCCTATCCATCATTTTGGATATTGGGTTGAGTTGGTTAGTGCATGCAATTTAATATAGTATCAGAGTAGGTCTTGAATTCAAATTTTGGCTATCGCGAAATTTAAAAAATTTGTAGCTCCCAAACATATTGCCTAACAGTTTTCATCATTTCAGACTTTTGGTTGAGTTGGCTAGTGCATGCAATTCAATACTTGTGTCCAAGAGATTGGTCCCCTTAGCCAGCTAAGGCGAATGCATCGGTTCGGACTTTTGCTTGAGTTGACTACCGCATGCAATTCAATATTTCTATCCAAGAGGTTGGTTTCCCTTGAGATCAAAGTCAATAGCAACAAGCATAATTGGACTGATTTAATGCTCAATACCACAAAATGTATACTCTCAATTGCACCATCATAATCTCGTGGGAACATGGACAAACTGTTATCTTGCTTACATTGTTCCATACAATGGGACACTAACGAAAAGAGTTTCTTACCTTGAAATATGGGTACCAAATTGGGATAGTTATTTTCATACCTCTTCCTGCGGTCTTGATCATATCATCACTAATTCACCAATTGTGTGCAGAACTTGCTCTGAAATATCGGTCGATTGTCTCTACGGATCTGCTGAAGGTTTTGCAAGTCACTTGAAACATGAAGGAACATTGCGACTTTTCTTCTGCACGTGTGGAACTGTGGATGCTATCTACCAGCAAACTCTTGCCCCAAAGCGTTGTGCAAAGGTGGAAAAGAGGAACTTTCCTGAGTAGAACAAGATGAATGCCACCTTTATTATTGCATAAATGATAACTTCCAATTATTCTCTGAATTCTGGCACATTTGCTGCTAAGCTAAAATTAATGCAATACTGCACATATTTTCATTAATAACTCGCATCCTTGTTTACAGCCACGTCTAGATCATGAACATGCCTTTGCTGCAGCCCCTGACTATAGTTTATCTTCTACAACTTCTAACATTCAGGGCAAATCACGGCAACCTCTGGTGCCGGATCTCGTCGACTTCGGCTATGCTGCCATCTGGCTTCCACATGACGTCCTTCAGTCCATTCGAGATGTCATGGTAGAACTGCACGGTCAAAAACATGTAACAGATCAGTCTAAATCCAAACCATAAAGTCCGTTTTTAACAATTCAAAGTTCTGAAGTAATTTCAGTTTTAAGCTGGATGAGCTGTGGCAAATCATACATTGTGGAATTCTAGGGTGTCCCCGTTCGACTTGCGGATCTCGACCATGTAGAGTGAAGGGGTGACTTCAAAAACCTGAGGTTATTACAAGTGGAATGATATCAGGCTATTTCTCACGCAATGACAGTGTATTACTACCATATAACAAGGCACTGAACAATGCCAAAACATACCTCTGTCGCAATTGCCAGCTGACCTTTCCTTCCAGGATTCTCTCCTTGCAACTTCAACTGATTTGATTTAATAGTTTTCATCAGAATAATGTTCAGATCAGCATGAAACAAGTCTTTGTGTATTTTTATCAATACCTTGTAGTTGCGCTTCTGTACATTAAATCCCATGGGTCCTGCCGCTGCTTCAATTTTCGACAGTATCTCGTTTGCAGGAAGCCTCGAAGCAAACCGTGTCTCTCGCTTAACTGAACCCTATTAATAGCAAAACATAGAATTATTGCAACAATCAAATTAAAGAAGCAGAATCTCATTGTTATAAGAATCTTATAATTCATAATCAATTTAAGGACCATCAGCATACCGTTTGCTTCTCAAAGAGAGTGCCGAGATTGAGGCCCTGAGAGGTAGAAATCAACTCAAAAGCGTTCATCACTGCTGGTCTTTCTTCACGTCTTTCGACGACAAGCTGCGCTGGGTCCTGGATCATAACAATCAATGTTATCAACTCCATTCACAACATTATGAATTGAGATAAGAAGGTGAGAAAACTTACCCCGGTCTCATTGAATATAGAGTTGATATCATCCAGATTAACATCTGCTGTCTCAAACCTTGGAGGCTGATACCCTTTCTTGAACCACTCGTTGTTAATAACCTCAGAAATAGTAATTCTCTGCACAAATGCATAACAATCACATGAGCTATTCATGAACAGAACAGGGGCTGATATGCTACCAACGAACAGATGAACATACAGTGCTAGGATTAGGATCCAGTATCTTCTTGATGAGTTTTTTTGCGCTAGTGGAGAACCAAGATGGGCAAGTAAAGTCTGCTTTGTATATCTGCATGAACACACAGGTTAAATTTCAAGCACTCATTCTGGTAACATAAACCAGTCGCTTGCATCGTAGTAAACATAATTTGTTCTCTTGCAAAAAAAAGTAACATATTTTTGACAAAAGAGAAGTAGAACTAATTCACCTTCTTGTAAAGAGACATGAGGTTTGAATCTTCAAAGGGAAGGTAGCCGGCCATGAGGACAAAGAGAATCACCCCACATGACCACAGATCAGCCTTGGCCCCATCATAACCTTTGTTATTTATAACCTGTACATCCAAGAGTATGGAAACATGAGAACAAAATATATACTAGAACGAAGAGAATTATATAACTAATATAAGGCATCGGTGTAAATGAAGAACCTCGGGGGCAACATAGTTGGGAGTTCCACAAGTCGTGTGCAGCAGCCCATCCTCCTACAAGATAAGAAAAAATATATGCAAACCACCGTCAGAAGAAATAGCAGAGCAGGCAGAAAGAAGACTGAATTTTCCATGACCCTGATTTACATCAAACTGAACAAGAGAAGCGGGTCAATTTACGTACCCGCACTTGCTTTGACAGCGCGCTCAGACCAAAATCTGACACCTTGAGAGTGCCATTCGCATCAAGGAGAAGATTCTCAGGCTGAAAAATGAAGGAAAAAATAAAGCTATTAACTACCGTTCTTGTCATGGAGCATGTCAGTAAGTGCGAAACAGCTAAAACATCACGGTACCTTCAAATCCCGGTGATAGACGCCTCTGCTATGGCAGTAGTCAACAGCGTTGATCAGTTGCTGGAAATATTTCCTCGCGTCGTCCTCCTTGAGCCTCCCGCGCGAAGCCTAGACCACAAAACACAGAGAAATTAAGCACATACTCACAGGAGTGGGAAGCATAAGAAAAGATATTTACGAGGTATCAATCACTCACAATTTTGTCGAAAAGTTCGCCCCCAGTGACAAGCTCGATCACTATGTATATCTTTGTCTTGCTGGCCATCACCTTCACAAAGTACAGACACGCACCCATTATTTAGGTGGACATGGACGTATATATTTAGTCAAAGGCAAAAAGATAAATTTCAGAAAGCAAAAGATGAACAAATTGATTTCCTTTTGAGGTTAGGATGGATGTACAAGACAATTTCTTTCCCCAGGGAAGACAATAAAATAAGTACAAACAAGACATACTAGTTTGTATAAAAATTACCCCTAGAGTAAACCCAGTTCGTTCAAGAACCAAGTTTTGCTCTACTTAATTTGTTCATGGTTTCAGGCTGCACAACTCCATAGTAATTTACTTAATTAGTAGTACTGATAAATTTCATTTATACATGGTAGTAGAAAAGAAGGATTAATTCCTGGAGATATTCATACCTCGTACATCCGAATAACGTTGGGGTGCCTGATAAGCTTCATAGTAGAGATCTCGCGCTTTATCTGCAGAAAAGTATACATCAAGACCAGAGACGAAACGAAAGTCAGGAGCCAAATTTGATCACGCAGCAAACTAAAACTGTGCGCTTTCCAACGAACACGCACGAGGCGTCCGGCTCCAGCCGCGCGTCAAAATCTCGCATTTAATTCGCGGTAGAACGCCGTCATTCTCGAACGCCGTTGCTGCTTGCGGTCTCACAAATTCTCACGTCTTGTCTTTCGAGGAAATCAGAAGGACTACTACTACTGGCGTGAAAATACCAGGAAGAAAATGAACAAAAAAGATCCAGACATGGGATCCTATTGCAATCTCTGTACTATCTTCACAACAAGAAGAATCTGAATATAACCTTTACGGATGAGAAAAGATAATCTTTTTTTTCGTTGGCTCCTATTGCAATCTCCGAAGAAGAAGAAGAAAACAAAAGCAGGAGGTACACAAGATTTAATGGTGAAGACCGGTGGATCACCTGCGTTATCATCTTGTGCTTGAGAACCTTCTCCTTGTCGAGGATCTTGATGGCGACATTCTCGCCGGTCTCGACGTTCCTGGCGAACTTGACCTTGGCGAACGTCCCCTCACCGAGCGTCCTCCCCAGCTCGTACCTCCCCACCCGCGTCCTCCCGCTGCCGCCGCCGTGCGAGCTCATCTCCCCTCCCCGCTCGAACCAACCAAATTAAAGATGTTTTTTGTGTGTCGTCCGGACCTACTCGTCCGACGGGCCGGCGACTAGGACCTCTTCTTGTCGCAGGGCCTCCACTGCACGAACAGCTCCTTGTCCTCCTCGCCTGGCAGCCGATGCCGCATGGAGACTTGTGTTGATCCTCAGTGTACTACGACGCGCTCTCGGACGACCGCAGGCATGGAAGGATGGGGTTCAGGATCCAGGAGCGGAGCAGAGAGGGGCAGGGTAGTAGTAGTAGTAGTACCGGTCCAATGGCGGAATGGGAGGAGCGGAGAGGAGAGAAGAGAGGAGGCCCTGACGGGGGTATGTATAGGCCGCGCCCGGGGGAGGAGGCGGAGGCGGAGGCGGACGAGGGAAGAAGGAAAGCGCCCGGTCGCGTCGCGTGCGCGCGTGCGTGAGTCGTGACGTAGGTGCGCTGCGGACCGGCCGTGTGGCCGAAGCGTAGAGTTTTCGTCCAGACTTCGCCAGAATTCACGGCCGTTTCACCTAGTATGGAACAAATCTCTTTTTCTTGCGGGAATATGTTGAACAACTTTAACAAGGCCTCCAATAGGGAGCAGTCAAAACAAAAGAAAAAAAAGGGTCTCCAACACGTTGTCTAGTAATAACATGTCATTAGTATAAGTGGGTTTGCCCACACAAATCACAATTGGGATCCTGGAAAGATCCACCTTCTAAGTTCATTTTACGATATTTAAACCAAATTTTGCCAATGAAAAATATAAAATGAAATAGTATTAGGTCTTCAGTGCAATTTGGCATCTTGGTTGTGGTTGCTGCTGGTTCCAGAGTTGCACATAGATCGGAACTAAAATTGAAATTGAGATAATTCCGAGTCGGCGAGCGCTAATCCTTCCCTTAAAGAAAGATGGTAGCACATGAGCGTCCTAGGACGCGGTTTCTTTTTGTCCTTTTTTCCACCCAGATTGGCCAAAAATATGATGTATGGTTGGTTCTATGTGTGGTTTTGTCTTTAGTGTGACATGCGATATCATTTTTTCTTTCATTCTCTTCCTTACGTTAGTTTGTTGGGCTCGAGATAAGATATATATATATATATATATATATATATATATATATATATATATATATATATATATATATATATATATATATATATATATATAGAATCCCTATTTGACACCCAGGGTGTAGAATAGTTATTTTGCACCCAACATATTTTTACGCTGTTAGACTAAAAAATTATGTTTTGTATACGAATAATTATGTTCATGTAATCACCACAACCAAAAAATTTGACACAAAAATAAATTTTTTGAGTCATTATAGTGTAAAAAACACCAAAAATATGTCTTTTACATCGATTTTTTATGGCATGTAAACAAAAAAAAATTATGTCATTTTTAAATTTTATTATGTTTTTCTCAACTTACGAAGTAATACAAAATTTACGTGACGTAAAAATAATATACGGTTCTAAAGATAGAAGGTGGGTGTAGAATAACTATTCTACACCCTGGGTGTCAAATAGCGCCACCCTATATATAGATATATATAAGATATTGACACGTGTGTGGCTTGTGAGTGCTACATCTGTATTTGGCCATCATTTTAATTACATGTATATAGTCTAGAAAGGTTGCATCATATATGGATAACATATTTTTTATAAAAATAAAATATGCTTAGGTGTGCACGATATTTGTGTAGATGATTTGCCTATTTTCCATATCTTGACTTCAATTTTTTGGCATGATATTATGACGTCTTTCGGTTTTGGTTTTGGCTAGTTTTACAAAGTCGGGAATAAATACAATAAGAAACAATATGCCATGTGGAAATATAGGAGCCCTAACATTGCTCCATATGTATGTTTATCGTTTCTCATGTTGATGTTGATGTCGATGAACAAATTATGTTAAGCTTATCTTGCAAAAATCATGGCATTTAGCCAGTTCATCTAGTTTTCGGTCTATATGCAAGGTTATTTTTTCAGCAAACTATTTTTGAAACAATGAGAGCATAAAGCCAAGTATATATGGAAACAATGAATCAATAAATTCCTATCGTTAATTGACACCATTAATTAGTTGGCAAATCTTTTATTTTGACACCACTAATTGTTAAGCTTATCTTGCAAAAATCATGCCATTTAGCCAGTTTGCCTTGTATTCGGTCGATATGCAAGGTTGTTCTTTTAGCAAACTATTTTTGAAATAATGAGAGCATAAAGCAGAGTATATATGGCATTAATGAATCAATAAATTCCCATCATTAATTGACACCACTAATTAGTTGGCAAATCTTTTATGTTGATATATTTTTGCTTATATATGCTAGTATATAAAGTGATATGAACAAATTATCTAACATGTGGACAACTTTTTCATGCTCCATTTGGATCACATTTTTTTCTGTCGCTCTAATTTGTACAGATAACATGATATGATATGATACATCTTGTTGGAACTTGGAAGACACTCTGGTCCCTTCATTTTCTCATTTCTTAGCATGCAAGCAAGGCTATGATTATTTTTGAAGACTTATGGTAGTGAAATCTCGAGAAAAGAATACCTTATGTACTTCCCAAAATAGACTCCTAGTTGAGGAGGCAATTGACTGATTTCTCTCTGAAGCGATAATTACAATCCAAAATATGCATTTCTTGCTGCCCCTTGCCATACTTGGTCTATGTTAAAGGTTTATTTTTTTCAATTGACTAGACTATTTTAAAACTTTAAGGTAAGACGCCCTAGAAGAAAGTAATTCCATTACTATTCATGATCAAACCCCACTCTTGAAAATAAGCATGTAAGGTTTAGTTTGTGCAAAACTGTGTGATGTGTGGCCAGTGATAAAAGTGATATAACCCAATCATATTATAATTAAGAAGTAGCCATGGGAGTGGATGTACAAGCCAGTCATCTAGGTTCAAATCCTTACATATGCAAAAAATAGATTTTTATTATTAAAAAAAACTCGATGTGGGGTCTCCCCACCACTTTCTTCTAAAAAAACGTAGTATTATAATTATCTCGTTGTACTTATATGATTTTTGGTAAGCAGACACGCGAGCATGCATGTTTGAGATACTGCGACCTCAAACCGGGTCTTGGCCGGAGCTTTCCGTCTCTCCCTTCTCGATGGTGTGCACACACAAAAATTGCATCTTACTCAATACCACCAGTACGAGTTGCAAATCCAGAAACAAGTTAGCTGTAAAAATATGCATGGGCGCCCTTATGAGTGGAGTTATCTTTCTCGGTACAGTGACGAAGGTTGTTATGCATCTAGGATTATTCTTAGAGAAAATTTTAGAGAAAATATTCTACTTTCCGAGTTGCCATGGCTTTGCCATAGTCAGCAGCAACAGAGCATCCGATTTTGCAATTCAGAGGTATATAGCTTAGGAACCAGACAATCTAGAGAACCTTATTCCATGGCACATATCGTTAGTCATCTTGTGATAGACGTGTCCGCAGGTCTTCGTATCTCCCAATTCTTGTTCTATCTGTCATTTGATTGTTCTTTATAATGTCCAACTAATTGTAAAAATAAAGAGAGGTTGGGACAGAGCACGACATCTTGCTTGGTAGCACGGGTCACTGTCTGGTCGTACAATGTTAGGAGATCATTTTATAAGTGTTCGGAATTCATATACTAACCTATGGACACTAAGCTTAGAGGCTAATATAATGACCCAAGATGCTTGACTACCTAGTATTTGTTTTGTGCAAAACACATTGCTATGGTCATTAATCTATAGAGTAATCTATTATACGACAGTCAATGAGCCGCCTCCGGCCAGGGGTTTGGGGAATATGGCTTGGTGCCGGGCAGCTGCGCTAGGTCCAAGTGTGCAGTTTGACAAAGATGATGCGTCGAGCTGAGGATGGGTCGCGGCTGAGCTTTGGTAGTTGGTTTTTCCAGCGTGTTCGATGAGTTCCTCTGCTCCGCTGTGTTGCTGTAGAGTAGGAGATAAGGTGGAAGCGTGTCCAGCGGTGACGATGACCGGTCACCGGTGGCCTCTGTAGAGTCTTGGTAGGCGCAAGATTAGCATAATTCCTTTGTGAAGCTCGTTCTCTGAATTGGAGATGTCCGTCTGGGTGTGGCCAATCGATGGCATGGGCTGACATGGGCTCCAGCACCACCTGGTGAGGCTCGGTTGGGGAAGTCGTCAGTGAAGTCGGAGTCGCTTGCTTGCGGAGAAGTGATGACGATGACACTCGTGGCAACCTCGACGTGGCTCTCCTTGTGTGTCCGTGCGTGGGTAGCGGTTGGCTGTGATGGTGTGTCCAATGTGATCGTGTTCCATGACGATATTGGCGCATTTGTATTGGTTTTTGGCCGGTTTCCTGCAAATAAGCCGGCCAATTCTCTTCGACTTTTAAAATAAAATAAGACAAAATTGTCTGTTTAGTTTTAAAAAACAGCATGTGCGCTAGTCATTAATCTGGACGCGGGTCCAGCTAAAACTAGGTATGTTTTATCACTTGCATTTTCATTTGACAAATTGCATATATTTTTTCTTCCTAGGAATTCGGCAACACCACACAAATCGTTTTTGGTTTTTTAGAGGAAACCATCATGGCGGGCTTTATTCATGGGAAATTCTAATCACAAGCATGTGATTGTTTACCTTTAGAAGAGAGTACATATATGAATATAAGTAATCGGCCAACTTAGTATGACATCATCACATTAATTGGAAAATTCAAAATTGAGATGATTTATCTTATAAACTGTTAATCCAATTAGTGATCTTTCTTTTACTTTCGTGTTTGTCTCGACGAGAGTTTCAAAACTAGATCCCGGGTTATTATATTTTGACAAATTTTTTATTGCAACTTTAGTTGCCAGATTACATCATCATGGTTGCCAGATTAGCTGTGAATAGTTACCATAATCATTGTGCATGGCTAAAGATGACGTTATACACATCGAAATGAGATATACAATTTAGAGAGTAAACCCCGAAGTGTGCCAAGAACTAAGATATGATATCGTACAAAAAATAGTATCATGCATATTGTAACATTGTAAAGACATACATGAAATTTACAAACAAATTATTTTAATTCGACAATTAAGTAGCGAATAATATGGCAAGTAAGTAACAACAGTCTAACGCACAAGCAAGAAGCATGGAATTGCAACTGGGAAAACCGGTGGCAGAACCCGCACGCTAGACCCACCGTTGAGACGGATCAGTCGAACCATCGCCAACGCCAGCCTACCAAGCCCCAAACCGGTGCCCCACCGAAATGCCCTTCGGTATACTACTTCAGCATATGCCGACGCCGAGTTTATCGCTGAAATGTCCTGTCTGCGCACAAATTCGGGTTTGATGCCCGAAATATTTCTCCCACCTACCACTTAGCCCCTAGTACTATATATAGACCCGGATGGCTAGATATGAGATTTAGAGTTGATGATGAATTAGAGAGATAGAGAGAGTGAGAGAGAGAGCTATGGTCGTTTCCCCTTTTGTGGAACTTCTATGGAGATGTTCAGGATCTTTGCATAGCTACTCCTTTTCCCTATGAATTCTAATATGCATGTGCCAATCTTCACTATCAAGATTCTAGTAGAGCCAATCTTCCTCCATGTTCTATTGGTTGCTATTTTTTCTTGCTAGGGTTCTATTGGATCGGTGGACCGGCCGATAAGAATGAATCAGTTTCAATTAGAGTGGATGTTCGCTTGTATTTCGAGTTCTGAAGGTTGCTCCGTCGGGGGTTTATTGTCGAGATCAATTCTACGGGTTTGCCTCACTATTTATCTACACATGTGCATGTGTTCTTCACTGTGTTCTTCGCATCTTCCATCTTTTCCCTCGAATCCCTCAAATCCGTAAACATAGGGCGCCCATTGAACACATCAAGGCGTATCATAATCAAGATATCACATATCTTTTAGCTTCAAGCCAGGGATAGAGCCATGAATGATATTTAAGGGTGGCCAGATGCATATTATTCTGCTTGGAGGGGGATTAAGGGGAGCTAGAGACAACCTCCAAATCAATGGTTAGCTACAACCCGCAACACTAAGAAGTAAATTCTCTTGCATCTCGTTTGAATATAGACACATGATGCAGTTTTAGCACACCAAAGTGTGGGATATGAAAGATAAGAAATAAGAGCATCTCCAGTCGTGTTTCCCAAACAACGTTCAACGAAAGCACTTTACCGGTCACTTGGGGGGATGCCACATCGATGTTTCGCATTTGAGACATGCCTATTCTCGGTCGGATGCCCCAAATGGTGTTCCAAACAAAAGATATTTCATTCAAACTTACTTTGCAAAGCTTGGTACATGGAAAAAATAGAAACGAAACTAGAAACAACAACCAAATGAAACCTAAACTAGAGACTTCTCGTCGGCGGTGTCGCTCCCGTCGCTGTTGCCATCGTCATCGATGTACATGTGGTAGTGCCTATGGCACATTGTACCGTTGAGCACCTTCACGTAGAGTATGCCATCGCCTTCGTACGTGAAGTTTAGATGTAACCAAAAATCACATCATGTATGTAGGCGAACTGCCCCATCCATTGTGTAAGTACATGCGGCCTTGCTCGTCAAACATCACCTCCATGCGCAAGAGGGAAGCACCGCCGCCTGCACACAACTTCACCTTGGCGGGATCCTACCCCTTGAGAAGTTGCGCGAACTTGTCTGGGAGCATCTTTTGGCTGAAAGGTTCTTTATAGATGGGGATGAAGAACTTGAAGTCTGACGTGTCAGGGTTGTCCTCCTCCAAGCAGACGAGCAATCGTTCCATTGATGCAAGGTAGGGCTCGAGCGACCACCATTTATCTGGTGTTGGAGAAACCAAACCGCCTCATACATCAATGGTGACGCAGACTACGCCTTTCACGTGCCACTGCAGTGACAAGATGACTCTCTGCACTGGCCACGAGCTACTGCGGCGATGGGATGACTCCCTGTACCGGCCACACGCTATTGCAGCAACGAGATGACTCCTTGCACCGACCACATGCTACTGTAGCGACGGGACGGCTCCCTACGCTGGTGACACGCTATTGCGGCGACGAGACGACTCCCTGTGCTGGCCGGATAAACTAACGCCTCCATTACGCAGTCGTAGGGAGGTTGAATTCAACATAATAAATATGTTGCTTCCACTGACAGGGCTGGTCCGTCGACGCCACATCGACTGCGCATTGTCCAACATGCCCGCAACCTCCCCTTGTAGTCGGGATGACCTTGACACATTGGACAATGTATTGGGCCGCGTCGGACCAAAACGGCTTTCGAGGGACGCGGCTGGACACACGTTCATGTATGGCGCACCCCGAGTGAACAGTTTAGGGGGCGTAAATGGAGATGCTCTAAGTGATAGCTTGTAGCTCTAGATCTATTTGGTAGAACCGCTAGGTACTGAGTTATAGAGAACCGAGAGAGGGAGATGGAAGAGGGGAAGATTACCTTCACCGGTGCTTGAGCTCGACGAGCCATTGGCTATGGGGGGAAACGGCGAGAGTGGAGAGAGAGAGTGGGCTAAGCGGTGGCGGCGGTGGTGTAGCTTCCCGTTGCTTAGCGCTAACCTAGATCGGTTAGGGTTGTAAGTGGGGGAGCGACGACATGACAAACCTTTTAGTGTGTGCCCCGACCCCCACCATCTTTATATAGTGCTACCATAGGGGCCCACAAACCATGAAGAGGTTGGGCGCCCCGATTAGGGCACGATCCAAGGGTCGTATCGAGCCGTTGGGCTTGACACGGGAGAGGTCAATCTAACATTCTCCCTCTTGATCTCGACTTTACTTTTTAATTTATACTTTACTCGTTTCATCACGGTTTGGTACATAGAGCATGTTTCATCGTCATAACTCAATTGCCGATAGAATCAGACAACTATAATATACCTCTTATTTTGAAACAAATTATGTTTCCTTTTGGGCCTTTATGATCCAGGAATCATAGGCTTTCCCTTAAACCCATGCCGGCTAAGTGCTCCTTAAACATATTGGGTGGTAAGCCTTTCGTTAGTGGATCCACAAGCATATCCTTTGTCCTTATATGCTCGAGTCTTATAGTGTGATCCTAGATCTTATCTTTCACAACATAATACTTTATCTCTATTGGTTTGGAAGCGTTGCTCGACTTGTTGTTGTAAGCATAAAATACCACAGGCTCATTGTCACATTACATATTTAATGGCTTGTCTATGCATTCTACCACTTTCAAGTCGGTATAAATTTATTTAACCATGCCTGCCCCGTGGCCTCATAACATGCTATAAATTCTGCATACATCGTGGATGATGCAACTATTGACTGTTTGGAGCTTCTCCACGAAATAGCCCCTCCTGCGAGAGTGATGACATATCATGTCGTGGAATTTCTATCATATCTGTCTCCCGCAAAATCAGTGTCTGAATACCCTCTTATCTCTAGGGAATCAGACCTTCTATATGTTAGCATGGGGTCTATTATGCCTTCCACATAACGCAAAGTTTTATTTACCATCTTCTACTGCTCTATCTCTGGATTCTCTTGATATCTACCGAGTACCCCGGTGATAAAAGCTAAGTCAGAGCGAGTGCACACTTGTGCATACTGTAAGCTTCCAATGGCCGAAGCATATGGTATTGCTTTCATTTGATCGATCTCATATTGACTCTTGGGACATTGAAATTTCCCAAAGTTGTCGCCCTTGACTATACGAGCAGGTGTGGTATTGCACGCATGCATACTATTTTTTTAGACTCTTCTCTAGGTATGCCTTTTGTGACAGTCCCAGAACCGCATTCGTTCTATCTCGGTGAATTTCTATACCCAAATCATATGAAGCTTCACCAAGATCTTTCATATCAAAGTTTGAGGATAAGAACTTCTTTGCTTCTAGTAGTAGACTGACATCGCTGCTAGCAAGCAAGATATCATACACACACATAATTAGGAAACTATATCTCCCACTTTTAAACTTTGCGTAAACGCAGTTGTCCTCAACATTCTCTTTGAATCCAAATTTCTTACTGGTCTCACTAAACTTAAGATACCACTGCCTTGAGGCTTGTTTTAATCCATAAATGGATTTCCTTAGGCGGCATCCCATGTTTTCCTTGCCTCCCATGAAAAAACCATTGGGCTGTTTCATGTAGACTCTTTCTTATAAATCCCCATTTAGAAATGTCGTCTTTACATCCATTTGATGCAGCTCTAAATAAAAATGTGCAACTAGTGCCATTATAATTCTGAAGGAATCCTTACATGAGACTAGAGAAAAAGTCTCATTGTAATCTACTTCTTCTCTTTGTGTAAATCCTTTTGCCACAAGTTGTGCTTTGTACTTCTCCACATTCCCTCTAGTGTCATACTTTGTTTTGTAGACCCATTTATAGCCTACTGTTTTGGCTCCTTTAGGAATTTCCTCTAAGTCCCAAACTTCATTGGAACTCATCGACCTCATCTCATCTTCCATGGCCTCTAGCCACTTCGATGAGTAAGGGATACTCATGGCTTCTTCAAATGAAGTGGGATCATTCTACATTTGAACTCTTTCTGTGTTATAAACTTTATAATATTTAGGAATTGCTGATCTTTTAACTCTTTGAGACCTTATAGGGGCCTCATGAATTGGCTCATCATGTGTCTCAGCATGTGGCATATCTCCTAGAGGTGGCTGTTGCTGCTCCCTTTCATGCTCAATAGTGGGTTCATTCGGCTCCCGACGGACATGTTATCGATCCTCACTCATTGTTTCCATGGGTGGAGTTGCAACAGGTGCTTGCACCACAACCTCTGGGGTTGTCTATGCAGGAACAACATGTAGCGAGAAGAATGGCTCCTGAGTCATCGGATTAGGTGAATGCACCCTCTTCTCCTCAAGATCAATTTTCCGAGCTACCATGCCCCCCTCATCATTTCGTCCTCTAAGAATACAACATGTCTTGTTTCTACAAACTTTGTGTATCTGTCTGGACAGTAGAAACGAAAACCTTGACTTTTCAGGGTAGCCAATAAAATAGCAACTGAATGTTTTAGGGTCAAGCTTTGCAATATTTGGATCGAATATTTTGGCCTCAGCCGGGCTCCCCCACACCCTTAGGTGTTGTAGCGAGGGAACTCTTCCTGTTCACAACTCATACGGTGTTTTGGGCACTGACTTGCTTGGTACTCTATTGAGAATATGAATGGCGGGTTTTAGTGCCTCCATACATAGTCCCAATGGCAAGGTGGAGTAACTCATCATGTTGCGTACTATATCCATAAGGGTACGATTGCGTCTTTCAACTACTCCATTTTGCTGAGGCTCGCCTGACATTGAATACTGGGCCACTAAGCCAGTCTCCTATAAGAACCTTGCAAACGGTCCAGGTACTTGGCCATATGGGGTGTGCCGACCATAGTACTCCTGAAAGGATCATTAGGGAACCTAGAGGGGGAGGGTGAATAGGTGCTACTTCAAATTTTACTCTTTTTCAAATTAGAGTTTAACACAAAAGGTAAATTCTCTAGATTATGCAACTATGGTGAATTTACCTATATGTCAACCTAGCACAACACTAAGCAAGAACACAATACGTAAAGTGTGGTAAAGGATATAAGTAACCAAAGTGGAGCACGTAGAGACACAAGGATTTGTTTCCCGCAGTTCCTTCCTTTTGAGGGGAAGCACGTCTGCGTTTGGAGAGGGGGTGGTTTCAAATCACCAACGTCACGAGAGTCCTCCCTTGTTCTCCGATCAACCTCACCCCAATGGGTTCGATTCACCTCTTACACTATATCGGCAACCTTCAAGGTGGAAGCCGACACCTTTACAACAAGTTCGAGGCACACATCCACAACTAAATTGGAGGCTCCCGAATACAAGCAAGCTGTCAAACAATCAAAGACAAGCCTGTAAGAACCAAATCAAGAGCTAGGGTTTCCAAAGAAACACTAGAGAAAGGGGCCCTCGAGTGAATGAGGGGGAAATGAAGATCTCTCTTGGTGAAGATATAGATCAAGGCCTCCTCCTTTGATTCTCCAAAGATCAGTGACTTTGGATGGTTGGATGAAGAGATCTTGGTGATTTGGTGGCTCAAATGGTGTTGGAGTTCTTGACTGGGTCGAGCAGCTGGAGGAAGGGGATGAGGTACCCTATTTGTAGGCCCACACATTCTGAACCATTTTCTGACCGTTGGGAAACTTGTCAGACCGGAGACTCCGGTGTGCAGACCAGAGACTCCAGACCATCTCCGGTCTGTCTCCGGACCACCATCCAGAATGTACCAACTGACTTGGGGAAAGCTCCTCCGGAAACTCTTCAAAGACTCTGGTCCCTTGTACACCGGAGACTCCGGTCCAGCCACACCGGAGACTCCGCTCTGAGTGCATGCATCGGAGATTCTGGACCGTCTTCGTTCCATCTCCGGACCCCTCTACAGACTGTCCCAGGCAAGTTTCTAGAGGCTCCTCCGAAGACTTTTGGGGTAACTCTGGACCACACCGGAGACTCCGATGTTTTCACACCGGAGACTCTGATCTAGAATGCCCTGAAACATGTAGTTTCTTGCAGGGACAAAATCACAGGGCAAGGACCTTTTCACCTTTCATTCTTTCATCATGTAGACATTAACATACTGTAAAATGATCTATAAGTTGTTAACAAACACCAAAACTGATTAAGACAATCAATGTCCTTTCAATCTCTCCCATTTTGGTGTTTGATGAGAACAAGTGATTTTGCATGGAAATATTTGCAATGAGTTATAACAATGTATAGCAATGCCCCTTGACTATGTGCACTAAGATAAGCAAGTAAATAATGCATGACCGGTAATAGGTACTAAACATAGATAATAACCATAGGTCTCACATAGATAATAAGCGGTAGCCAAGGAGCACACATGTCCTCACACAAATAGTCTTGTAACCAAAGCACAGCAAATAAAGGTTCGAAATGCAAATAAGCATTAAAAGATCCAAATCCCATCCCATGCAACTCCTGATGACAATGTCTTCTCCCCCTTTGGCATCGAAACACTGAAAAAGGGAAAGACCTAAGCTAGCGCCCCAACGGATCACTCGGAGTCATCATCGTCATCATCCTCATCCATGTCCTCATCCTCGTCTTCATCCTCATCATATTCATCATCACCTCCTGGAGCTACATGTCCTTTGCCGTGAGGGCGAGAAGATGACGTGCCTTGAGACCCAAAACCAGAAGTGACCTCAGAAAACGTCTTCCAATCCACCAAGCTATCCCGCTGGGCATTCAATGCCCCAAAAGAGAATGTATAGCTAGACTTTGTGGAAGGTTGAGTGCCATTCTCATCTATGTACTCATCATCTCCTTCCTCATCCTCCTCTTCTCCCCGAGCCTTGATTTCCTTGAGTAGTTTATCCATGCGACGGTTGCTCTTGTAGGAGGCATGCTGTTGCTTGCGAATACCTACATTCATGCAACAGAGGGTCCTCTCCCAAAAGGAGGCCTTCTTGACCTTGTCCTGAACGTACTCATGGGTCATAGGAGGCATGGGTGCATTGCAGGCATTTTTTCTCCGAACCCTAGGAGGAGAGGGAGCTGATACGTCCAAAACGTATCTACTTTTATGAACACTTTTGCTATTGTTTCTCCTCTAATTTGTGTGATTTGGATACAACTAACGCGGACTAACGTTGTTTTAGCATAATTGCTTTGGTGTCTCGTTTTTGTGCAGAAAATCAACTTTCAGGAAAAATCCCAGAAAATATGCTAAAACTCCTATTTTTCCAGAAGATTCAGAGCCAGAAGACGGAGGAGAGAAAAGGCCTAAGGGGCCCACACCATCCCTAGGCGCGGGTCAGGCCTGACCGCGCCTGGGTATGGTGTGGCTGCCTCGGACTTCGGCTCGACCTCTCCTTTTGCCTACATATACCCACTGACCTAAAAACACCGGGGGTTCGACAATTTCTAGAGAAGAGTTCCGCTGCGCCGCCACCACCAGAAACCGCGATTCGGAACCAGAAACTCTGTTCTGGCACCCTGCCGGGATGGGGAATTGGAGGAGATCATAGCCATCATCATCGCCGACGCCTCTCCATCAACCATCCATGATTTCCTCATCCATGAGTTAGTAATCCCCAGCTGTAGGCTATGTGGATGGTAGGGATTGGATGAGATCTATCATGTAATTGCATAATATTGTTAGGGCATGGTGCCAAGTATCTATTGTTAGTGCTTTTGACATTGTTGCAACTTGTTGTGCTTAATGCTTGTCACTAGGGCCCGAGTGCCATGTTCTCAGATCTAAACATGTTATTGATTCATGATGATATTATTGTTTATGATCTTACCCGCAAGTTGTGTACACATATTTTTGTCCGGAACCCGAGGCCCAGCAGTGACAGAAATTGGGATAACCAGAGGGGATGGCTATGATGTGAGGATCACGTGTGTTCATGGAGTATTAATGCTTTGATCCGGTGCTCTATTAAAAGGAGGACCTTAATTGCCAGTAGATTCCCTTGAGTCCCCGCTGCAAATGGGCTGGCAGGACAAAAGATGTTGTGAAAGTTCTCATTGCGAGCACGCACGATTATATACGGAAAACATGCCTATAGTTATTTAGTACTTGGATGCTTTATCTTATTTATTTGCAAATGCCTTTTTCTTGATTATTACATGAATTATCTTGTACATGCAACGCCCGTCCATCCATCCCTATGCCTACCGCACTTTAATCTTGCTGTTTATTACAATTGTTACTACTGTCTTTATTTTACTACTGTTGTTATTTTGCCATTGCTACTACAAAACTGTGGCTACTGATAAACTATTGAGAGCAAGACTGTTTCCACGTGCAGCTGAATTGACAACTCATCTGTTAAGGCTTATAAATATTCTTTGGCTCCCCTTGTGTCGAATCAATAAATTTGGGCTTTACTTCCCTCGAAGACTGTTGGGATCCCCTATACTTGTGGGTCATCATGATACCGCTCGGCCTTAGAAATCTTATCCTCCTCTTACTGAGCTTGTGAGCGTTTAGGGATGGCCCCATGTGTCCTTTCTGCTAGAGAGACACAAGTGCATGCTCCACAAGGTTGAGAGACATAGCAAGAGGTGAACCGTGAGCCTGGGTGTTGATGAGCCTCATGACAAGTGGTGCATATGGAGGGGACTTCTTGTATAGTATGGCATGATACATATCCTCAAAGATGAAGTCCATGATGTCAATAGCAGTGTCCTCTGTCTCTGGGCCAACAATGTAGACCTTGTGAGTACAGTACAATAGGTTGACCAAACCACATCTGATGGCATCATCATTTCCAGCACTGGGGGAAATGGTCTGGCAGAAGATCCTCAACATCAGATTGTAGAGAGGCTTGAGGCCCTTGGATCCTCCCACAACTCCCTTGCTGCCATATAGTGGGGCTATCTTGTTCTTGTTATCGCCAAGATACGCTGAATGCATGAGGTGCCCAACATGAGTGGACACCCCCTAAAAAGTCTCTTGGGTGGAAGTAGCAAAGTCAAAGAAAGTGGCAGAGCAGCGGTGATCTCCAGTCATCCAAGTCATTGTCCTTGCTTGGTCAGTCCCAAATACCACTATGGCGTAGAATTGTTGCACAAGAGTGATGTGCTAGTCCTGACGGAGCTCCATCAGTCTGTGCAGCCTGAGCTTCTTAGAAATCCATAGTGCATCAGTAAAGTAAGAGTTGTTCCGCATTTATTCAATGCTCAGGTACTTATGGGGGCAAACTGGTGACCTGGTGAGCCTGCTATAAATGTATTTCATGAACACTGTTTGCTCCTTCCTCCAATACCATGGGTCATCGCTGGTCCGTGGCAAGACATAGAACTGTGTCTTGCGCAACTCACGGAACTCCTTCTTCGACATGCGGGACAATGATTGTAGATTGTCGTACCTAGCCCTCTTATCTTGAGTCTCTTCCTCAATACGCTCGCACTCCAGCCTCATGTGTGTTGCATCTCTGGCCTGCTGCCTCCGGTTGGACGGGGGCACAACATACCGACCTTCATCCTCATCATACTGGGGATTGATACGTCCATTTTGCATCACTATTTTATATCATAATTTACTGTTATTCATTGATATATTTCATATTAAGAGGTGATACTTATGTTATTTCATATATTTTTGCATGTTGGATGACTTTTGGAGGATGAACTGCCAGAGCCAGGATTCTGATGGAAAAAGCGGTGTCCAGATGCAATATTCGCGACGATCATAAAATTCCAGAAAATATATGGAAATCCCTATTTTTCCAGAAGACAAAGGAAGCCAGAAGGGGAAGTGGAGATGGGCCACAGGGGGCCCACACCACCCCCTGGTGCGCCCCCCCTGGGTCGTGACGCCAGGTGGTGTGGCCACCCTGGCCCACCTCTAGCGTCGCCCTTTCGCCTATATCATCCCCCCGAAACCCTAAGACTCGAGGAGCAACCACAGAAAGATTCTGTAACCTCTGCGGGGCGGAAACTACAGAGAGAGAAAGAGCTCTTCGGCAGGCAGAATTCTGCCAGGGAAATTCCTTCCCGGAGAGGGGAGATCATCGCCATCAACACCATCATCAAGCTAGACTTCATTGGGATCATCATCATCATCATCCTCACCATCATCTCCACCATCACCATCACCACCACTCCATCCCGCTGTAACAATTGGGTTGAACCTTGCATAGTTCTTAGGGGAAACTTTCCCGGTGTTGATTACTTTTGTAGTTGATGCTATTGAGTGGAACCATTAAATTATTGTTTATGTTCAGATTGTTACTTATCATTATATCATCTCTGATATTGATCCATATGATGTCTTGTGAGTAGTTCGTTTAGTTCTTGAGGACATGGGAGAAGTCATGTTGTTAGTAGTGGAATTGTGTTGAGAAATATTCAATGGTTTGATATTTAAGTTGTGGTGTGATTCTTCTAGTGGTGTCATGTGAATGTAGACTACATGATACTTCACCTTTATGGGCCTAGGGGAATGCATTTTGTATTTTTCTACTAATTGTGGGGTTGCCGGAGTGTCAGAAACCTGAACCCCCGTTAGGAAACCTTTGCACAAGGGAGTGTAGGATCTCAGAGTTTAATGTTGTGGTTAGGTTTTTATCTTAATTACTTTCTTGTAGTTGCGGATGCTTGCAAGGGGTTTAATCACAAGTATGTGTTAGTCCAAGTAAGGTTGGTACATTAGCATAGGTTCACCCACACAAAACTTGTTCAACCAAAGAAGATTAATCAACTATATGAAGCGAAAGCACTTGACAGTATTCCCATGTGTCCTCGAGAACGTTTGGTCCTCATAAGTAATACAACCGGCTTGTACTTTACTGAAAAAAAGGATTGGGCCACTTGATGCAATTATTATTGTCTTTTATTTTCTCGCACTTTATTTTTTTGCATTATCAAAACCCCCTAAAAATCCGTTTGCTAAGTATTTACAGAGAATTCCTGATCCAAACCACTAGCCAACACCTTCTGCTCCTCGTTGGGATCGACACTCCTATTTATCGGAAGTACTACGATACACCCCCTATACTTGTGGGTCATCAAGACTATTTTCTGGCGCTGTTGCTGGGGAGTGAAGCGCTATTAAAGAGTGGAACCGGTAAAGGAAATTTCTACTATGGGTACTATTTTTATTTCTGTTTGCTACTTTGTTTCCAATATGGATAACTCACTTAGTTTCCTATTTGGGAAAACTACTACCACTGCTGAGGTAGTAGATGAACCACCACCTGCTGAAATAGATCCTTTAAAATACCTACAAAAATTGTTATGGATAACTATTATTTGGGGATGGAACCGTCCATCCTGGTGATCACTTGCTTTTTATCCATGAAGTATGCGGGTTGTTCAAGTGTGAAGGTATTACAATGAAACAAGTTAATAAAAAGTTACTCTCTATATCATTGAAAGGTAGAGCTCAAGAATGGTATAAGCTGCTAAAGAATGGACAATCTATGGAATGGGAGGAAATTGTACCTCTATTTTATTCTAAATTCTATCCTCCTAGTGAGATTCATAAAGACCGGAATCAAATATATAACTTTTGGCCTCGTGATGGAGAGAGTACAACCAAAGCTTGGGGGAGATTGAAGTTACAAATGCTCAAATGTCCTATTCATGAGCTCCCTAATAATAATATTATTAATAACTTTTATGCAAGGCTTTCTCTTCATGATAAGGATTTATTAGATGCTTCTTGTGCTCGATCATTCACATGTATGAAAGAAGGAGCTAAATGGGATCTTCTAGACCGTATTCAAGAAAATACTGAAGCATGGGAGAATGACAAAGGAAGAAAGTCGGGTATAAAACATGATTATGAATGCATTAAATATTTTATGGGAATTGATGACTTTCATAATATTAGTATTGCTTATGGTATTGATTCCCAAAGTATAGCTAATTGTTTTAAGGCCTTTGCCTATTATATTGAAATTCCCCAAAAGGAGTGGAACAAGTACCATGCACCTTATAAAGATATTGTTAATCATGTTCCTGCTAATACTGAAGTTTGTACTGTTGATCGCATTTTGCCTGAATCTTATATTGAGAAAATACCTTTTCCTGCTAAGGTAAAGGAACATTCTATTATATCTAATGTGGTTAACAAAAGTACAAAGAAAGCTATAGAACCTGATGAACAAATAAATATTGAACCTGCAGTAGCAATTGTTAAAGACCTTGTCACTAAAAATGTAGAAGATGGGCACATTATCTTTTGTGAAGATGCTTCTAATATTGTCTCACATCCTAGTAAAACTAGGAAAGCTAGGGTCCCTATGCTTTCTGTTAGAATTGGTGATCATTGCTATTATGGTTTATGTGATATTGGTGCAAGTTCAAGTGCTATTCCTTATGAGCTTTACAAAGAAATTATGCATGAAATTGGTCCTTGTGAACTTGAAGACATTGATGTGGTTATTCAACTTGCTAATAAAGAGACCGTCTGTCCAATTGGTATTGTAAGAGATGTGGAAGTTCTTTGTGGTAAGATTAAATATCCTGCGGATTTTCTAGTGCTTGGTTCAGCAACTAGTAAAACTTGTCCTATCATTTTTGGTAGACCTTTCTTGAACACTTGTGGAGCTATTATAGATTGTAAGAAGGAGAAAATTTTAACTAAGTTTCATGGAGAATCTTATGAGTTTAATTTTTCCAAATTTTCTAAAGCTCCTTATGAAAATGAATTGCCTAATGAGGATTTTAGAGTTGAACAACTTGCTTCTATGATCCAGTTTTTAACCTTAAACCTCTATTTTATGATATTAAGTATGCTCATTCTGATGATAAGAATGTTTCTTGTGACAGTTATATTGTTAAATTTATTCATAGTGCTACTAAAAGTTATTATGAGAGAGGAAAACATGATTTTATGCATCTCAATAATGATAAGTTTCCCCGCTTTATGTTGAAAGTTTTGAAGTTGCACTTGTTTTGTCTTCCTATGCTAGTAGCCTCTTATTTCAATAATTTGTTTACTTACAAAATTCCTTGGCATAGGAAGTGGGTTAGACTTAAATGTGTTGGATATTTGCTTCTTGATGCTCTCTTTCGCTTCAAATCCATATCTCCTATGTGAGCATCATTGAAATTATCATGCCCACCTTAATGGCTATAAAGAAAGAGCTTTTGGGAGACAACCCATTTGATTTTTGTTTTCAGTTTGTTTTTGTTTCTTTGAGTCTTTGAAGTTATTACCTCTGTAATAACCTCTCCTTATCCTTTTTGTTTGGTTTTTGTGTCAAGATTAGCCTCTTTTGAAAAGGAGGTGAGATGTGGGGAAGTTGATGTCTCGGAACAAGATTTTTGTGCTTAACTGTAAAAAATCGTGAAAAATACCAGTATGTTGGATTGAGCTGTAATTTTCTGTGCATATGCCCCACGTTATTATCCAACTTTAGTTAGTTTCACACTTTTCGATTTGAGCAACATAAGATTTTTGAAAAAATCAATATTTACCTGCTAGTCTGTTTTGACAGATTTCTGCCATTTTTGCATTTGCCACTTAAATCGATTTTCTTTTAAATTATTTTTGGGATTTTGAAAGGATTTGCTACAGTAGCTTATGTTTTGATGGACTTCAGTTGAAATTGAACCCAAAGGTTCTTTATCTTGCACACACTAATGTTGCTAATGAAGATTGTGTGAAGCTTTGTATGAAAGCGATTTTCAAATGTTGGTAGAGAATGATGTAAGGAGATGAAGAATGGTCGAAGGCTTAAAAATTATATTTCTAGAGATTCTTATAATGAAGATGTTGATATTATTCAAATGATGACTCCAGAAGAATTTATTAAATACCAAATTTAGGAATCTGCAGAGCCCGTTTTTGAATAGTTAATAGTTCTGGTAAGAAAAGGTTCACAAAAAACTTCCCAATTTATATTTTTACAGTTTCTATTCCATATGGAAGATAGCGAGTCGAAAGAGGGAAGGAAACAGAGCCCGGGTGGCCACACCACCCTGTGGCGCGGGCCCACCTGGTTGCGCCACCAGGTGGTGTGACCACCCCGGAGCCCGTCTCCGTCCCGTTTTCGCCCAGTACCTTCCTTATGTCATAAAACTTCGTAATATATAATCCCCCAGACCCCCCCAGGTTCGTATATCATGTTATCGTCATGTTTTTTTTCAATCTGTCCTATTCAGATGTTGTTCTAGGGTTCTTTTTCGGAGGACTATGAGCTGTGACGTCGGCGCAAGCTCCTCCGCGATCTTTAGCAAGGAACTTTCATTGGATGGGTGGAGGAAGAAAGGATCATAGCTAGGCGCGAAGACATGGATCGGAGCGTCAAGGAGGAAGTAAAGAACATGTCAGCGGGCATGAAGGGACATATTTTTACAGGATCAAGGGCAAGAAACCCTACTTTTGTAGGGGCAATTAACACTGGACGTGCTTTTTATCATAATATGCAGGAGATGATGACCTCAGTTCCTGACCTGCGGTAGTGGAAGCCCTTCGAGCCACTGATGAGTTTTGTGATAAGTACCGAATCCTGAGGAGAAAGGTGGATATACTTCAGGAGGAGAATGACAGGCTTCACAAGATGCTGGAGGACTTCCTCACTCTGATCAAGGGAACACCACCCCCGCCGAAGGAGTAATTCGTCATCAGGTTTTGGCATCCCCTTGGTTTGTTCCAAGCTTGGGGGAGTGCCGCGGTATCACATCATTATCTTTCGTATTTTTACCTTTTTAGTAGAGTCATATTAGGAATAGAGAAGTTATTATATAGGATGGTTTGCATTGTGGAAGTATCTCTCCTCTAGTTGGTTATCTATGTATCCCTTGGTGTGAGTGCCTTTATGGAATATTAATGAGAAGTTTCATCATTTACTTCTTGCACATCTTATCTTAGTTTGCAATTCCTATTATATGATTGATCTTGTTAGTATTGGTATCACTTTGGGAGTATCAAGTAAATTTAGTTGGTTTTGGCAAACCTGGCTTTGGTCAGTAGCAACACCTTTTGATGATTGAAAGGAAAAGAGAAAAGTACTAGTATATATTATATTATTTTCTTTCTTTCTTGATTGGATCATAAGCTTAGTATTCTTTAGTTAAGATCTTTTGTGTTTTCAGGGAAGATTGCATGATTGTTTCTGTCACTTGTATGTTTGCTTGTTTCCTTCAACTCTTATGCTTGCTTCCTAGCTTTGCTAGCCAAAAACCTGTACTGAGAGGGAATACTTCTCATGCATCCAATCCTTGAACTAAAATCTATGCCATTTGTGTCCACCATATCTACCTATTAGAATTATTTCTATTCCAAGTAAATTCTCGAGTTTCATCTATCTTCCAAATTAAAAATTCTTTTGTTGTGTGAAAACTAGTTAGTAAAGCTCTCATGAACTTGATGGCACACTTTATTTCTTGCACCTAATAAACTTGAACCATTATGTCATCTATGGTGTATATGCTTGCACTTATAAGTTGGGAATTAGCAGAACCATGCTGTCATGAGGAACGCTTTCAACACCTATAAATATCTTCCCAGTTGATATCATGATCTTTTGTTTACAGATGTCGGCGGTGTGAAATAAAAGGGGAGCTTGTAAGTCCATGGATTTATGTATATGTGTTAGAGAAACGCCTGAGCGGTTAGCCTAAGCCAAGCCTAATCATAGTGGAAACTTGCAGCATAACCATAGTGAGCAATCTATGAAGCATCCTCAATAAAAACCTATGCAAATAGCAAATAGAAAGATCATTGAGATGCTCATTGTCAGTTGCCTTGTCATTTTGATATGGGATAGCTCCTATGTCATGGGGCAATGGGTACTGTCACATTCCAAAATTTTCCAAATTTTGTAATGTGAAAAAAATAAATAAACAAAATTAATAATTGTTGAAATTTAGGGCGAAAAGAAACTTTTTGTATCTAAATGGAAACTTAAAATCCCATCTTGAACAAACTTTGGTTAAATGTTTGAATCAAACTAAATTCAAATCAAGTGAAATGCATTCTTCATAATTGCATCTAGAAATTTAAACACTTGAGAAATAAACCAAAACTCCAAAACCTTAATGGAATAAAATCATTTCCAAGATATCTCTAAGACCATGGTTTTGATCCATATAAAGTTTTTTCAACAACATTTATAAATGATCAAGAAGGACAAATAGAAATATTATAAAACCATATAAATTTGTTTCACTTAATTTGGAGCCATAGATGAAATCTTATGAATTTAATAAGATAAGGAAATTGAATTTCCAAAGCTAATAAAGCACCTATCTAGAAATCCATACCAAATGGTGAGCAAATAATCCTAAAGATATTTAAAAGGATAAATAAATATTAAATAAGATTTTACAAATTGGAATCACCAAGTTTGGATCTACAAATAAAAAGATATGGATTTTATAAGATAAAGATAGAAATATTAAATGAGGAATATTTAAAGGCCAAATCAAATCTTGACCTAATCCATAAGCAAATAGAATAAATATAATCCAAATCCAAATAAAATAAAAGGATAAGGAATTTTCAAATTAAATAAAATGGCATTAACCAAATTCCATTTCCATTTGAATAAAGACAAAATCCCTATTAGAAATGATTAATTAAATCATGGGAAAATAATATTTGGAATTTACCCAAGTGGAATAAAAGTTGTTTAATTAACTTAAATAAGATCAAATAAATCTTCAAAATAAAATTTATGGAATTAAAACTATATTTAGTTTCATTGGAATAAAGACAAATACCCAATTCAAATGATTTATAAATCATATTAAATATTTTCCAAATAATTCAAGGTGAATTATTTTGACACCCTAATAAATAAATAAAACCTACTGAAAAGATTTGGAAAGATTTAGAATTCAAATGAAGTTTGAAAAATTATTAAATCTTATTTGAAAAAATGCAAGGGCCGATTTTAAATAATTAAGAGACCCTAAAAAGAATAAAAGAAATATTCTAAATTTGACTTTAAAATGTATTAATAAACAGTATTTGAATACACACAAAGTTTGGTTGGAGTTTGAAATCAAATTTTTGTTTGAATTGATTAAACAAAAATCAAATAGATAAATAGGAAAAGAAAAGGAAAAACAATCAGTACAAAAAAATGAAACAAAGCCAACTAGCCCAGCAGGCCCAACCCAGCCCAGCATCGCAGCCCATTTCTTTCCCTTCCTTGAAACATTTTCCACTCAGAAACCTCCCCCCTCAGTCGCTGACCGCTGACCCCCACCTCCCCTCTCTCTCACTCGCTGACGACCTTGCCCCACCTGCCAGACCATCGTCTCCACCCGCCGCGGTGACCGCGCCTCCTCCCGTCCGTTTCTGGCGAAATTTTCTCGGCGTCAATACGCGTTGATGGCGCAGTAATTTCTTCCCTCGACCACGCCTTCTTAACCGCCACTCCCTCCTCTCTATTTCCCCTAGACCCTATTCCTTCTCTGCCACCGGGCTGTTCCCATTTTGCGCTGCACCGCCCTCTACTCCGACGAGCTCTCCGAGCAATTCCGTCCAAAACCCTCACCCCCGAAAGCCCAGCTTCACGTGAGCGTGATCCCCAGCCTCTAGCGCATCTCCCTGTGCTTTCCGTTCATCCGCGCGAGCACCGTATCGTCGACAACGACCACACCCGAACACCGCCGTCGTCTGCTACCTCTCCGGCGAGACCCCCTGGTAACTCCTGACCACCCCATCCCCTCTGAATTATACTCCTGTATTCGAATTTCTCGCGCGAACCTAATAGCGTTGTTTGTTTGGTTTGGCGTGAACCGTGCACTCGCCTCCGACGACGAACAGACAAACCCGACGTAGACGTGAACTCTGGCGAGCAATACCCGCCATTACCGTGCGCCCCTTAGTCGACAACAACCACCTTGAGAATCCTCACGCCGCGGCGAACTCGGTAAGCATATTCCCTCTCTCCCGCGCTTCCTGTACTCGCCGTACCACCACTGGCAGAGCCGCGCCACCGCATAGCCGCCGCTAGCGCCGCCCAACTCTGGTTGCTCGCTTATCAGCCGTTAGATTTAGATCGCAAGGCTACGAATAGATGACTGAAGCGAACCGTTATGTTCAATATGTGCCGCACGATCTACTTTAAATCCAACGATCCACAGCACGCGATCCACGCGAACCAGTATGGCCCAATGAAAAACAGACACGTGGCCAGACTTTTGTTTTAAAAACAGAAACTATTCTATTACATACTCAAACTTGCAAAATTCATAACTTTCAAACCACACGTCCAAATTTTGCAAATTTTATATCAATGGAATCAGAAATACAAACCCTATCCAACCATGCACTTTTTTTAGTAAATTGCTTCTGTTAAATTGGGTGTTTTTGCAGAAACTTGTGTAGGCTTATTTTGAATATAAAATTCATTCTAAAATTATTTTTGTGATAAAACCTTTGGGCAAATGGATTATTTTGAACCTACTGACCATAGAAACCAACTTGTGGTTTCAAAAACATATTTTCTAAAGAAAAAGAATAAATCTTTGATTTAGAACATTTCTAGTCAAATAAAAATAATGTTTATTTATTAAAAATGCTTTTTGAGGAAACCCTTTGGGAAATGTTTTGATTTAAACTCTCTGACCCTAAAAACAAGGTTTTATGATTTAAAACTATATTTTGTGAGCCCTATAAAAGTTATTGCTTTGCTAAAGGCATTTTCAACCACATAAAATAATGCTTTGGTTTAAAAAGGGGTTTATAAGTGAAATCTTTTGCAAATGGTTTTTGTCACTTTTATAAAATGACCAATAGGTGTTTTCAAATGTTTATAACATATTAGAAACCACTTTTCCAAATAAAACAATCTTTAACATGCTTGCATGCATTGCTTTGTTTCTATTATTTTATGTGATGTTTTGCTTGAATGGTAGATTGAAATATTGCTTGCTTGATTGAATTGTAGTGATTTGAAGAGTGTGAGTATTGCAAGATCAAGGAGTGAACCTATATTCTCTACCAAAAATGCAAGTGATGCTCCATACTTTTGTCCCAATATTTTCACTATGCATTAGTGATATTTCTAAAGTAGGACTTGCATGGAATTTTTGCTAAGTGTAAACTATGCCATGGGAAATCCTAGTAGTTGATGCCTTAGTAGAATTTTCTCTAAGTTAAGATTCCTACTGCTATCATGCTTAGCCTAGCTAGTAGCAAACAAGGGTGGTTTATATATTCATACTAGGGAATATTTCTAAGTCAAAGACTTGTGTTTTTTTTAATAAAACAACTAAGTGAATGAATCACCTGGGTGGAATGGAAGGAATGGTTTGTGTTGAGTGGTTATACAAGGCCCATTTCTATGGTTTACCTTGTGTATCTCACTTGTGGAATGCCACCCAGGAACAAAGAGATTTGAGATGTCAAATGTTGAGAAGCTTCAAGTGCAACCACTTGGCATTATGGGCTCTGCCTGGATCATATAGGTTGCAATAACTTAGCCAAATGGACAGTTGGTGGTAGGGGATTGATAGGTTGGAGCGCGTCCATTCTGGTCTAAGGGAAGGCTTCTGAAAGATCTTGTCTTGGTGAAACCAAGTCTTGTGGGGAAAGTGCACCACCTCTGCAGAGTGTAAAATCTAAGTACTTAGCCATGTCCCTGGTAAAGGACAATTTGAGCATCAAGACATGGAAGCTATCAGGAATCTCCTCATCCCAATTTGTAAGTTAAAAACTTGTGGTTGAACAAGGGTTGAAGGATCACCAATTTCTATTGGGAGATGCCTTGGGTGATTTTTCTCAAGCAAAACTTTGTGTTTTCAAATGATATGGAAAATCTATTTTGAGCAAAGCAAGCGTAAGCTCCACTTAGCCAAATGCATATAGGTGATAGACTCCACTATACTATCATAGTATCACTTGCCAATACAATTCAAATGTATTGACCCTTGTGGCTGTAACTTATTATGTTGCAGGTTTGTTTGGTGTTAGTGAGATGTGTTGATTAGGATTACAAGTATACAACCAACATGACTGCCTGTGGCACTTTGAAGATGAAGGACCCCATGCTATTGTTATATTATGCTGCATTGTAATGAGATAGCCAAATGAGCTATGTAAGATGTAATAAATTATTTTATTCCTGGTTATAAAGTTGTATTATGACCTTTGTTTCTTGATATTACATCTTAACTGTGGATGCTAGCTATTGATCCAGGGACTAGCATTGTAAACACAGGGATCTCTACCTATTAAAGGTTGGGACCTCTACAGGTACCCCGTTGGCAGTTCTCTATGATACACATATACTTACAATGACAAGAACTTGCTTGTGATTAAAGTTGAGTAGCATGAGGAACGACCCTCGTACTCAAGGGACATGAGATTGCCAACTTATGATTTGTCAAGCATATACTTCATATTTGTTCACTTTCACCTTAATCACCTCAAGATGCTTATGATAGGGGTAATGAGAACTCAAAGCTAGTAAGTACCATAATCTTTTGAAAGCTCTTTATGAAACTTGAAATCCCTGCTTCCCTCTGTGAAAGGTCTACCTTTTACTTCTTAGCTGAGTCAGTAAACCTATTCCTTTGTATCTCCAGCAAGCATTTGAGTTGTTGTGATTCACTCATTTATATGATGATTTATTCAATCTTGTTCCTTATGTTCCTTGTTTTCCACATTGCTCTTATCTAAATGAATATTACTTTGAAAGCTATCGTTTTGAAAAGCCCATTATGTTTGAGCAAAAGATTCCTGCTTTACAAACTCCATTATAAAAGCTTTGTTCAAAACTAAGTATGATTTGTCAACTATTCTCTAACCAAAACAATGTTTGCCATTACCAATTACGATTGTCTTTATGCATCTTTATTGTGATTTTCCATACTCGTTGCAAGTTTAGTTATATAATAGTGAGTCGCTTTCTATTATGATCTGTGTATGGGTAAATGTGATGCTTCTTGTCCGTATTCTTTTTATCGACACTTCACTCCATAAACTTGTGGTCATGTTTACTTGAGCTCAGTTTTCGCTTGGGGACAAGCGAGGTCTAAGCTTGGGGGAGTTGATACGTCCATTTTGAATTATTATTTTATATCATAATTTACTGTTATTTATCGATATATTTCACATTAAGAGGTGATACTTATGTTATTTCATCTATTTTTGCATGCTGGATGACTTTTGGAGGATGAACTGCCAGAGTCAGGATTCTTATGGAAAAAGCGGTGTCCAGATGCAATATTCACGAAGATCAGAAAATTCCAAAAAATATATGGAAATCCCTATTTTTTCAGAAGACAAAGGAATCCAGAAGGGGAAGTGGAGATGGGACACATGGGCCCACACAGGGGCAGATCTAGGCCCCGGGCAGCCCGGGCTACAACCCGGGTCATGGCCCGTGTACTACATGTATTCCCCTGATAAATTTTAAAGAAAATCTGTACCTCAGACAGTCCAGCCCGTGTCTTTGTACCAGAATAACACGGGATAATCTACGGGCCCAAAACACCAAGGCACCGCAAGAGTCTTACTACGCATGTCCGCATCCGCGAGAAAGTAGCAAGTACCTATTCGTATCCTTTGTGAAAAAAAGCAAAACATGTTTGCTGTTCGGCTTCCCATCGCGGCTCAAGCCCTAGGCGAAAATCGCGTCCCGCTGACTGCACGTCAATGCCGAGTCGCTTGATCGCGCCGCCGCCGTGACGGCCGACGGATAGGTACTCGTCTCGATCACGCAAAGACACTGCCCTCGTGTCATTCGGGATCTCGAACTGCAGAAGGGCACTTCGCCCCACCCAGGTTAAACTGGAGATTGGTGCTTGGACACTTGCATACAGCTGGCTCATTGTCTAGTTAATTTCTGTGTTTGATTGATTCTAATGCAATGTCTGAATGTTGAAGTGTCAATTTCAGTGTAGAACTGCTACAATTAGGTTCAGGTGATTGTGATTTTTTACCGATTTTGTTCAATTTTATTTTGTAGAAGATGAAGGTGCAAAGATATAAAAGAGTTATTCTTCAAGATCAGTGTCATCTTATTTGCCTTTATCCTTACAACTTGCCAATTCAAACCAATCTCATGCCGCAGCAACCACGGCTCCAGCAGAAATCTGATACAATCGTCGATGGAAGTAGGACAATCTTGTTCACATGTGGAAATCTGTCCTACATGTATTAAAGAATTTGAGTGATGATGCTACTAATGCAACACAACAAACCAAATCTTTAGATTTATTGGAAAAAATGGAAACTTTGAGTTTGTATTTATAATGCATTGTATGAAAATTCTTGGAAATAATACCGATCTATCGACATGCTAGTGGTAAGTTACTTTCTTAAGTACAACTCATGTATTGTGCATTTATCCATACTGTTTTCTGATAAAATTTTCTTTGCTTTGTAGGTTCTGATTCTTCTCCTATAATTGATGAGCAAATGGTAGGTAGGAGAGCAAATCTTCATTATTTAGGTACTAAAATTTGTCTTGATTATGCCATTATGGCACCGCACTTTTTTATGTTTTTCTTACTGTCATTTGATCAAACATTAAACATATATTTCACGTCAAAATTCAAATTATGCATTTTTAGTGTGCTTTGGCTGATATATGTTGTTATTGAGAGGGGATTCAAATGTAGATTTATTTTCATAGTTTTTGGGGCCTTAAAAATTAGCCCTGGTCTTTACCAAATCCTGGATCCGCCACTGGGCCCACACCACCCCTGGCACGGGCCCCCTGGGCCGCGCCACCAGGTGGTGTGGCCACCCTGGCCCACCTATAGCGTCGCCCTTTCGCCTATATCATCCCCCCGAAACCCTAAGACTCGGGGAGTGACCACATAAAGATTCCGTTGCTTCTGCGGGGCGGAAACTACAGAGAGAGAAAGAGCTCTCTAGTAGGCAGAATTCTATCGGGGAAATTCCTTCTCGGAGAGGGGAGATCGTCGCCATCAACACTGCATCAAGCTAGACTTCACCGGGATCATCATCATCATCCTCACCATAATCTCCACCAGCACTATCACCACCACTCCATCCCGCTATAACAATTGGGTTGAATCTTGCATAGTTCTTAGGGGAACTTTCCGGGTGTTGATTACTTTTGTAGTTGATGCTATTGAGTGGAACTATTGAATTATTGTTTATGTTCAGATTGTTACTTATCATTATATCATCTCTGATCTTGATCCATATGATGTCTTCTAAGTATTTCGTTTAGTTCTTGAGGACATGGGAGAAGTCACGTTATGAGTAGTGGAATTGTGTTGAGAAATATTCAGTGGTTTGATATTTAAGTTGTGGTGTGATTCTTCTAGTGGTGTGATGTGAACATCGACTACATGATACTTCAACTTTATGGGCCTTGGGTAATGCATTGTGTATTTGGCTACTAATTTTGGGGTTGCCGGAGTGACAGAAACCTGAACCCCTGTTAGGAAACCTTTTCACAAGGGAGTGTAGGATCTCAGAGTTTAATGTTGTGGTTAGGTTTTATCTTAATTACTTTATTCTAGTTGCGGATGCTTGCAAGGGGTTTAATCACAAGTATCTATTAGTCCAAGTAAAGTCAGTACATTAGCATAGGTTCACCCACACAACACTTGTTCAACCAAAGAAGATTAATCAACTATATGAAGCGAAAGCACTTGACAGTATTCCCATATGTCCTCGAGAACGTTTGGTCCTCATAAGTAATACAGCCGGCTTGTCCTTTACTGAAGAAAGGATTGGGCCACTTGCTGCAATTATTATTGTCTTTAATTTCTCATACTTTATTTATTTGCATTATCAAAAAACCCTAAAAAATCTGTTTTCTAAGTATTTACAAAGAATTCCTGATCCAAACCACTAGTATTACTCGTTGGGATCGACACTCCTATTTATCGAAAGTACTACGATACACTCCCTATACTTGTGGCTCATTAGAGATCAGCCGTCTTTAACTTGGAATTGGTGCGGGGGAGACGACGAGAACCAGAGCCATCTAAGAAAATAGTAGGAGGGAGATAGCAGGTAGATAAGCATATATGTTCTAGAGATGAAAAACAAGACCCTTGAGCCTTTGCAGGATGTGCCAGATACACTCCACACCAGAGTCTCCGCTGTTCATACCGGAGTCTCCGACCTGGACCGGAGTCTCCGGCCTGGACCAGAGTCTCTAGCCGTGAGGTCCAAAATCTCCGGTCGGTAGAGTCGGGCATGCACATGGAGACTTCGGTGGGTAGTGAATCCAACAGATTGGGCAAGGAATCGAGGGTAATGTGATAGTGTGCATGCAAACAAGTGATTCCAGTGGACCAAATCAGTACAAATCCTCAAAATATACCAAGTGATGAAACCTAGGTTCAAAATGGGAGGATAGGTACCATATATATCCATGGGATCGATTCTACCGGTGGGAAGGGCCCAAGGGTGGAGAGGAAGAAGTTTGTCAGCGGCACGGCGGATCCCGGCGGCTTCGTGACCTCCGGGGCGGCGATTTAGAAGAGGAGGCGACAGTTGAGAGAGGAGAGGTTGGGGGTGGAAGAATGAAACCGTTTGTTTCAGTTCACCCCGGCCTCCCTTAAGTGTAACCCAAAAACCGTTCGGACCGGAGACTTCGGTCTACATCGGAGACTCTGGTGTGGGTACACTAGAGACTTCGGTCCTCTTCGACCAAAAACACCAGATATGAGTGTATGGAATATATATATAAGAGATAGAGGGTTTGTAGCAAGGGTAAGGCTTGGGTTAAGATGTCAAACTATGAATAATTAAGAAAAACCATAGAAATCCAAGAAGATGTTCAATAGAGATCCAATTAAAAACGAACCAAGAATCAATCTCTTCACTAAGAAGAGGGCGGTGGCCAAGGCCACCATGTAAGAGTTTGTGGCATGACATCGCGAAGAATTATCCTTGGGTTCATAGCCCCTACTCATCAATGAATCTCACATATCACAAAATGATATTAAAAGAATTGATTTTCTTTAATGTCGGCATTATGGGGTGAGGGATAGTCCAATGTATTAGGACCGCACTCCCCCTATATCCATGCCTACATCTAAACACAATAAGGGTCAATACATAAGTTGGTATGAAAGGTAATCAAGTCAAGCTCCTTGAATCTATGATATTTAGTTCATTCCTTAAATAGAAAAACCTTGCTTCATCAAGTGGATTCGTGAATATGTCGGCAAGTTGGTCTTTGGTTCACACATATAATAGCTCAATATCACCTCGAGCAACATGATCTCTAATGAAGTGATGACGAATCTCAATATGCTTTGTCCTTGTATGATCCACCGGGTTGTAGGCAATCTTGATAGCACTTTCATTGTCACATAGAAGAGCCACTTTGTCACAGTGGACACCGTATTCCTTTAAATTTTGCCTCATCCATAACAATTGAGTACAAGAACTAGCAACTGCCACATATTCGGCTTCGTTGGTGGAGAGAGATATACAATTTTGCTTCTTATAAGAACAACACACCAAGGACCTACCAAGGAATTGGCAAGCCCCAGAGGTTGATTTTCTATCATCCTTATCACCCGCCCAATCTGAATCTATGTATCCACAAAAAGAGAATGTAGATCCCCTAGGATACAAAATACCATAGTTTGGGGTATGGACCAAATATCGAAAGATTCTTTTGACCGCCATCAAATGACTTTCGTTAGGAGCCACTTGATATCTTGAACACACTCCTACACTCAACAGAATATTGGGTCTAGATGCACAAAGATAAAGTAAAGAATCAATCATAGACCGGTATACCTTTTGATTCACATCTTTACCATTTGGATTTAGTTCAAGACGAGTCTTGGTTGCCATGGGAGTAGGAGCTCCATTTAGATATTTCATGTTGAATCTCTTGAGCCTGTCTTGAGTATACTTGGATTGGTTGAAGTAAGTTCCTCCTCTTATTTGCTTGATCTCAAAACCATGAAATACTCTCAATTCTCCCATCATAGACATCCGGAACCTATTAGTCATAAGATTTGAGAATTCATTATTAAAAACTTTGTTAGATGAGCCAAAGATAATATCATCATATATTTGGCATATGAAAAGATCACCATTTACCTTCTTAGTAAAAAGAGTGGGATCAATTTTCCCAACCTCAAACCCACGGTCTAACAACAAATATCTAAGTTTCTCATACCACGATCGTGGGGCTTGTTTGAGCCCATAGAGCGCCTTATCTAGTTTGTATACATGGTTTGGAAAGTTGGGATCCTCAAATCCTAGGGGTTGCTTTACATATACCAACTCATGCAATGGACCATTAAGAAAGGCACTTTCAACATCCATTTGTTGCAATTTAAAGTTATGATGTGCCGCATATGCAAGAAGGATAAGTATGGACTCAAGGAGAGCCACGGGTGCATATGTCTCTCCATAATCAATGCCTTCTATTTGAGGTAACCCTTGTGCAACCAACCTAGTCGTGTTCCTCACAACAATTCCTTGCTCATCTTGCTTGTTCTTGAATATCCACTTAGTACCAATAACATTGCGGCTATCTATGGGCTTTTCAACTAACTTCCATACTTTGTTTCTCTCAAAGTTGTTGAGATCTTTGTGCATTGCTTCTAACCAGTACGAATCTTCAAGAGCTTCCCATACTTTATTTGGCTCCACCATGGAAATATGAGCTTGGTGTTCACCAAAACTCTTCAACTGAGCTCGAGTTGACATTCCTCTTCCTAGATCCCTAACCACATTCTCAAGAGTGTGGTCTCTTAATTCCAACATTCTATCCACTCTATCTTTGCGACGAGTTTTGATCTCCTTGTTGTTTCTTGTGGGGATCTCTTCATCATTTTGGTCCTCATCTTGACCATTAACTTGACCTTGATCATCATTGTAATTATTCTCTTCATCAAGAGGAAAATATTGACCTTGGTCTTGATCAGGCACACTTCTAGACAGGCGTTGAGCTGAACTTATGGCTGATTCTATAGATATTCCTTGTACAATGGACTGAGCAGCGCTAGACAATCTGGTAAATGGAGACTCATGATCCTCCTGGTTAGAGGTTTCTCCCTGATCAACTTGTTGAGGGTCCATATCTTGTCTTTGGCTTGGGTCATTGTCCTCATGAACAGTAGTGAAAGGGCATGTATGCCCCCATGTGTGGTTTTGGTAATTAATGACAATCTCTATGGACTAATGTGTAAATTGAGTTCACTTGTAGGTTTGTACATTGGCATTGCTTGGGCCATGTGTTGGTCTCAAGATTGAAAGATGAAGAAATAAGGAGCTTGAAGGTTGATCAAGGCAAGTGCAAAGAGTTGCATCAATTGGATCAACCTCAAGAAGGGATGAAGAAGGGCGAGCTCAAGATGCACCATCTCTAGAAGATCTCATGCTTGAAGCTTTCCATCCTCGTGATCATGGAGTGATGAAGACAAGTTCAAGAAGAGGTTTCCCCATGGAGTATGGGGGAGCAATTTGCAAGTCTTCATCAAGCAAGACCAAGCAAGAGCAAACAAGAAAGGTGTTCCCACTATAGAAGAACAAGACGGTCTACATCAAGTTCAAGTGGGATACTCAAGGCAAAGGTATGTTCTTGATATGTCTTATCTTTTGCCGGTCTCGTGTTGTTAGTTGGGAGACCGGGTTTAGGATAGATAGACGTACTATCAAGAGGGGCTCTCAAGCGGGTGTCTCGTTTGCATCGTTCGGAGAGAGCTCAAACCTTTGAATTCATAGCATCATCTTTCTTGGTTGTTATGTGGTTCTTGTACATGAGAGGATCTAGAGCTTGTGGTCATCATCATAACAAGCTCTAGTTCATCGTCCAAGGATTTCCCTTGCATATCTCATTGCGGTTTTTGATCTTATGAGATTTTCGGCTCCACACCTTGGGGGACACTTCACATATATATTCATGGTATTTTCTCCCAACGTGATACCCAATATTTCTTCGTTATCTTTCCAACAAAATTGGTTTTACCTCGTTTGGAGTTCGGATGCAAAAGTTATTGCATTTCTGGTTTCTGGAATTTCTCTGACCAGAAGTTCCGGCTTCCCATCGGAAGTTCCGCTAGGGCATTTTTTCTGCCGGAAGTTCCGGTTCTTCTTCCGCTCATGTTCATGTTTGGTTTGTTGTATTTGACGGAATTTGGGCCAGAAGTTACAGCGGTAATACCGCCCCCACCGGAAGTTCCGCTCGGGCCTAGTTGCCGCCGGAAGTACCGATTGAAAATCCGGCTCTTGTTTCACTCATGTTCAGTAACCTTCTGTTTTGGATGTGTCTATTTGACGGAACTTTAGTCGGAACTTCCACCGGAAGTTCCGCTCCCACCGGAAGTTTCGGTGGACCAGCGGAAGTTCCGACCAGGACTCGCATTTTCAGATTCTCGCTTCGCAGTTTTTGACCGTTGGCTGTGTGCCACCGGAACTTCCAGCCTCCCACGGAAGTTCCGGCCAGGGTCACGAATGCCCATAACGGGCAGATCTAGGAGCCCTTTAAAAGGGGCTCCTCTTCCCCTTCGTGGGCACTAGCTTTTCTTCTTGGTTCTTGGCTTTCTCTCTCTCTTCCATTGTTGACCTTGAAGAAGCTTTCCCTCTCCCTTTCCCTTCCTATGATTCTTGCATCTTTCTGAGGGATTTGAGAGAGGATATCTAGATCTACAATCCCCCCAAGCCAAATCCCTTCTTTGTGAAGGAATCATTGGGATCTAGATCTTGGAGAGTTTTGTGTTCTCCTCTTGTGTTCTCCTCCCTTATTCCCCCAATAGCTTTTGTAGATTTGTTGGAATTTGGGAGTGAAGGACTTGCCCTTGCATTTTTTGCATAGGTTTGAGTTCTCCTCGGAGATTCGGCGAGTAAAAGCTTGTGGGCTTGTTACTCTTGGGTTCTTAGAACCCTAGACGGTTGTGTGGTTGGATTGTTGACCTTCTATGGTCTTGTTGACCTTTAGTGGTCTTGTTGACCTTTTATGGTCTTGTAGCCTTTTGTGGCTTTGTTGGCCTTTTGTGGCATTGTAGCCTTTTGTGGCTTTGTTCTTGGGAGCCTCCAATTGATTTGTGGAGTTAGCCCCAATCTTGTACGGGTTCGGTGACCGCCCTCAAGCGTCCCATAGTGGAGCGAGTGCCCGCCTTTTGTGGTGCGCACTCGAGAGAATAGGGTGAGCCTTTTGTGGCATCGGTAAGTTGCGTGCTTCCGCATCCGGGGTGAGGCCTTGTGTGGCATTGGGTGAGCATCGATCCACCACACCTCGAGGTGAGCCATTTGTGGCGTTCGGAGAGCATTGCGCCATCGCACCTCTCCAATGGAGATGTAGCTTCTTTGGAAGTGAACTTCGGGAAACAAATCTTCGCCTCCGCGTCCATCGGTTATCTCTCTACCGAGCCCTTTACTTATGCACTTTACATTGTGATAGCCATCATGCTTGAAGTATTTATATCTTGCTATCACCTTGTTGCTTGTATTTCTTAGCATAGGTTGTTGGTGCACTTAGATGAACTTAGTGGCTAGGTTTTACGCTCAATAAATTAAACGTTAGTTTTATTCCGCATTTACTTGAGCATAAACCGTAATAATTTTAAAATCATATTCACCCCCTCTAGGCGACTTCCTTTGTACTTTAAAGTAGGAGCTTGTTGATGCTGTGAAGACGAGGGATCCACTTGAGTAGATCATAGTTCTTCCCAATCCTCCACAAGGGGTTCCTCAATGGGGCGGATGAATCCCGCACCCATTCTTCCTATGGCATCCTGTGGCATTTCATCATCTACATCACAAACATCAACACGCCCCCCTTGGGGACCATCATATTCTTCGAAAACCACACTACAAGATTCTATGATAGTTCTTGAGAGCTTATCATAGATTATATAAGTGTGGGATTCGAGACCATAACCAACAAAAATACCCTCTAATGCTTTCGAATCAAATTTAAACAAACGAACACTCTTTATGCGATAGAAACACTTACAAACGAACACCCGAAAGTATGAAACATTGGGCTTGTTACCGGTAAGAATTTCATATGGAGAGTTGATCAATTCTTTGCGGAGGTAGAGCCGGTTTGATGCATGGCATGCGGTGGAGATTGCTTCGGCCCAAAAATTGTATGGAGATTTAAACTCCGCCAACATGGTCCTGGACATATCAATAAGATTCTTCCTCTCAGCTACACCATTTTGTTGAGGCGTATATGCAGCGAAATATTGGTGTTTTATCCCCTCATCACTAAGAAATCCATTCAAGGTGTAGTTCTTGAACTCGGTGCCATTGTCACTCCTTATTATCAACACAGGAACATTGTGTTGACGTTGTGCCATGTTGATGAAGTCGATGAAGTTTTCCAATTTTCAGCTTGAAGAAGTATACCCATGTATATCTTGAGAAGTCATCAACAATCACCAAACAATATTTCTTCCCACCAAGACTTGCATGAGATGGAGGACCAAAGAGATCCACATGAAGGAGCTCCAAGATCCTCTTGGACTTGATGTAGTTCTTCGGCTTGTGGGCAGAATCATGCATCTTTCCTTCAACACAAGGCCTGCATACATGATCTTTGGCAAAACAAACATTTTCTTTTAGTCCAACAATATGGCCATGCTTGTGGAGACTTTGCAAAGTTCTCATGTTGACATGGGCTAGATGACGATGACATAACCAACCCACATCGGCCTTTCCGAATAAGCACATCGCACTTGTAGTGGTTTTCACCGAAAAGTCCACCACATACAAGTCATTTTCGACGTACCCAACGAAAGCAACCTTTAGAGAATTGATCCACATGAGGAACACAATATCATTATCAATAAAGACGGCAAAGCCCATCTTTTCGAGAGCACAGACTGAAAGTAAATTATATCCAAGGGTCTTAACAAGCATGACGTCCACGAGTGTAATATCGTGGGCAACCACAACCTTGCCAAAACCCATTGCCTTAGACTTTGACTTGTCGGCATATGTCATGGATATTTGATCATCATTTGGTCTCAACTCCTTAACAATAGATTTGCTTCCGGTCATATGACTTGTGCATCCATTATCAAGCACTCACTTTGACTCTCCGGAAGCATAGGTTTACAAAAGATCAAACTAGTTTTTAGGTACCCATTTTTCAATGGGTCCTCTTTTGTCAGAAACAAGGGTCTTGGAAACCCAAATAGACCAAGCAACGTAACCATCAAATGGGCCAACATATTGTGCATAAACATCACCATAATAATCACACATTAAAACATAGTGAGGGTTAGCACTTCCAGCAAAATCATCTTGTGACATACTTTTGCCACTTGTGGTCTTACAATCCACAATGGCCTTGTCTTTTGCTTGTGTGAGCTTGGCCTTCTTCTTGTTGTTGTTCTTCTTCTTGGCTTTGGAGACAAAGCTAATTCCCCCTTTCTCACCATTTGGCCTTTGCTTACTCAAAAAGTCATCAATGGACTTGTTTCCTTTTGGAAAGGTGGCATTAGCAAGCTCCCCCGTCAACCTAGCATTTTCTTCAAGAGTATTTTTACTACTAGAGGGAATGAAAGTACTAGGTGAAGCAATATTAGTAAATTGAGTTTGAAGTTTTTCACGAGACTTTGTGAGTAACAAGAGCTCACTTTCCAAGGCCTTGTGAGCCTTGTCAAGCTTCCTAAAGTCCTCGGCAAGTTTTTCATGAACAAAACCAAACTCAATCTTGTCCTTTTTAGACTTTTTATATTTAGCAATGGCATGGTCATGTTCCTTGATGATTTTATTAATAATTAGATCATTTGCCTCATCATGTCCTTCAAGTTTTATTTCAAGAGACATCCTAGTCTCTTGTTCTTCTTCTAGAGAATTATTTAGTGCATCCACCTCAATCATGTGCTCTCTTCCTAGTTTACATCTTTCATCAAGAAGCTCTTGTGTGTGAGAAAGTTTGCTCAAGTGGTTCACAAAATGCTTCTTGTGTTCCCCTTGCAAGTTAGTCATAAACACGTCAAAAGTAACTAATTCCTCTTTGACCTCAAGAGATATTTCCTCATCAAGTTCATCATCAATCAAAAAGGAGGGGTGAGGAGATGATAATACCTCTGTTTCTCTTGCCATAAGGCAAGTGACGTTCTTGTTGGAGACATTCTCATTTGGAGAGTCGAAGAGGGAGAAAGTGGGAGTAGAAGTAGTGACAAGAGCATCCACACCACTTGAAGTTTCCTCTTCATCATCTTCATTATTGGAGGAGAATTCTTTATGTGTTATCAAGAAAATTTCACCCGACTTCTTGTTGGTGGGATTCTTCTTGATGAAGGGTTTCTTGAATGGAGCCTTGGAGTTTTTCTTTAACACAAGTTCACCCCCATGATCTTCTATTTTATCATAGGGACAGTCGGCAACAAAATGGTAGCGGTCACCATAATTTAAGCAAGTTATCAATTTTGAGACATTGTCTCTTCTCCCATTTGGGTTGCTTCTTTGTTGCATCTCCATCTTGTCCTTGGCAGGGTCTTTCCAAAAGATTATTGCATAGAAGGCCATATACTCACCATGAGCAACCTTGGCATCATCGGGGTGGATCACAGACAAGCCTTCATCACCCTATTCTTCATCCACAAACTCCACAAATTTGGCCTTTAAGGAAAGGTTGACGCCGCTGCTCATTCCAATAGCTCGAGCACGGGCATCTTTGGCAGCAACCTTGAAAGCGGACATCTCTTGGATAACTTCATTGGAGGTCATGAGATGATATTTGTGTCTTCCTTGTACACTCTTCAAGTCAGTGGGCTCAACGGGCATGAGTGCACTCACATATTTCCTTTTTATCCAAGCATCATCCACATGTGAGGCACCCACATTCCTAAAGGCAATGGCAGTGGACTTGAGCCTTCGATACATGTCTTCATGATCTTCACCATCCTTCATATATAAGCCTTCGACTTCATTGCTCGATACATCATATCGGTTTCTTCTCATGCTATCATTTCCAATATATATCTCAATGAGAGCATCCCAAGCTTCATTGGCGGTGTTGAGGTGTTCAATGTGAGGGTAATCTTTTGTACCCAAACCTTGTTGAATCATGTGCAACACGGTGGCATTGAGTTGTCTATTGACAACTTCTCTTCTTGTCAAGTTGGTTGGATCCACAATTCGGAGTCCTTCTTCAATGATATTACACAATTAAATGCAAGAGCTGCGCACATGAGATTTCATTAATGATTGCCATTGAGCAAAGGAAGTTGCAGCTAGCTTGGGTGGGTCACCCCTATTGTTTATATATGGGTGAGGGATAGGTGGGTCGGGAGAGTACCAATTGGGAACCTCATGGTTCTCTCCCTTACCATTATCCATTTTGGTGGAGGAATTAGTGTTGTCATGATTATCCCCCACCACCACAACCGTGGTGATGCCGAGGCATTCACCTTTGGTAATCGTGGAGCTTCCTCTCGAGGAGGAGGAGGAGATGGTGAGGCAAATTTATCTTTAACAAGTTGCTCAACTAGGTCGCGCAATTGTTTGATTTCGTTGCCCAGGGCGGAGCTCAAGCTTGTTTACAAATTCTTGAGATCCTCCATGGACATTGTTTTACTAGCCTCACCATCATCTTCTCCTACTTGGCTACCCATTTACTCTTAGGCGTTAAAGCCCGAATAAAGAGCCGAGGCTCTGATACCAATTGAAAGGATCGTTAGGGCACCTAGAGGGGGGGGGGGTGAATAGGTGCTACTTCAAATTTTACTTTTTTCAAATTAGGGTTTGACACAAAAGGTAAATTCTCTAGATTATGCAACTATGGTGAATTTAACTATATGTCAACCTAGCACAACACTAAGCAATAACATGATAAGTAAAGTGCGGTAAAGGATAGAAGTAACCAAAGTGGAGCGTGCGGAGACACAAGGATTTGTTTCCCGCAGTTCCTTCCTTTTAAGGGGAAGTACGTCTGCGTTTGGAGAGGGGGTGGTTTCAAACCACCAATGCCACGAGAGGCCTCCCTTGTTCTCCAAAGAACCTCACCCCAATGGGATCGATTCACCTCTTCCACTATATCGGCAACCTTCGAGGTGGAAGCTGACACCTTTACAACAAGTTCGAGGCAAACATCCACAACTGAATTGAAGGCTACCGAATACAAGCAAGCTGTCAACAATCAAAGACAAGCTTGTAAGAACCAAATCAAGAGCTAGGGTTTCCAAAGAAACACTAGAGCAAGGGGCCCTCAAGTGAATGAGGGGGAAATGAAGATCTCTATTGGTGAAGCTATATATCAAGGCCTCCTCCTTCGATTCTCCAAAGATCAATGACTTTGGATGATTGGATGAAGAGATCTTGGTGATTTGGTGGCTCAAATGGTGTTGGAGTTCTTGACTGGGTTGAGTAGCTGGAGGAAGGGGATGAGGTCCCCTATTTATAAGACAGCACATTCTGAACCGTTGGGAAACTTGTCAGACCGGAGACTCCAGTGTGCAGACCAGAGACTCCGACCTACACCGGAGACTCCGGACCATCTCCGGTCCATCTCCAGACCACTATCCAGAACGTACCAACTGAATTGGGGAAAGCTCCTCTAGAAACTCTTCAAAGACTCCGGTCCCTTGTACACCGGAGACTCCGGTCCAGCCACACCGAAGACTCCGGTCTAAGTGCATGCACCGGAGACTCCGGACCATTTCCGGAACCCTATACAGATTGTCCCAGGCATGTTTCTGGAGGCCCCTCCGGAGACTTTTGGGGTAACTCCGGACCACACCGGAGACTCCGGTGTTTTCACACCGGAGACTCCGATCTGGAATGCCCTGAAACATGTAGTTTCTTGTAGGGACAAAATCATAAGGCAGTGACCTTTCCACCTTTCATTCTTTCATCATGTAGACATTAAAATACTGTAAAATAATCTACAAGTTGTTAACGAACACCAAAACTCATTAAGACAATAAATGTACTTTCAACTCCCCTCCATGGCCGGACCTTACTATCTTTATTGTTTTAGTGTGCTGATTCACAACTTCAGCTTTGAATATCTTAAATTTATCCAATGCTTTCGATATTTATTTAATTGGATAAATATAACCATAACAAGAGTAATCATCTATGAATGTTATGAATGAGTCATAACCTTCCACACTTTTCACTATAAACGGTCCACATATGTTAGTGTGAATAATTTCTAGTGTTCGGTGCTTCGTTTTGCACCCTTTTTGATTTTCTTTACATACTTTCCTTTAACGCAATTGATGCATTGCTCTATGTCGGAGAACTCTAATGGAGGAAGAATATCATTTTTAACTAGTATTTCTATTCCCCCTCGAAATATGGCCTAACGATAGTGCCATAATTTCGACGAGTCTTGAATTCTCTTTCTTCTCGTTGGATCTTTATCCGACGCGGAAACATGCTCATTCACAGTACACACACAATATACTTTATCACGAGTGGGTAATAGATAAACCTCATTGTGAAGGAAAGCAACATCCACATAATCTTTATTACACCAAGTGGCACACTGGCCATATCCAAAATGACACTCATAGTTTACTTTGTCCAAACGCGATCCACTTATTAAATTTTTGTATAAAGAAGGAACATATAAGACATATGTAAGCACGATCGTCGATTCATCAGCAAGCTCCAAGGATATGACGCCAACAGCCTCAACACCCGCCTGGACTCCATTTGCGACTTCAATGCATCCTTTGCTTCTTTCCATAGTCCGTGTCGAATGGAATCCCTGTAAAGAATTTGCAACATGAACAGTTGCACCTGAGTCAATCCACCAAGTAGATTTTGAAAACTATGTATACAGTGATTCATTTACAAAATAAACAATGTTGTTACCTTTCCTTGCCATTAGTTCCTTTATAAAAATAGGACAATCTTTCTTGTAATGCCCTTTCTTGCCGTAGTGGAGACAAGCATCTTTGTCCACTAGGAGAGGCATGTGTTGATGCTAATAGTGCATGGGAGTTTTACCATGTGGATTTGAAGGGGAACCTTGGTTGTTTTGAGTGAAGTTCCTTTTCTTGTTGTCCTTCACAAATTTTAAAGAACCGCCATTCTAGGCTTTGAGCTTCTCCTCTTCTTGCGCACATATGTCTATAGTCTTTTCAATGTCCCACTTTTGTAGGGCCATATTGTAATTGACAACAAAATTGTCAAACTGTTGAGGCAGCAAAGCCATGACCAAGTGGACAAGGAGTGCAGGCTTTAGCTCCAGATTAGCATCCGTGGGCTTTAACTTGGCAGCCATGTTGCTCATCCGGAGGATGTGCTCCCTGATGCCATGTCTACCTCCTATGTAGTTTCCTATCACCAGCTGCTTCAGCAGATGGGTTGCATATGTCTTTGAAGATCCAATGAACTGGTTCTTTATCTTTTCTAAGTACTCTGCAATGGAAGACTCTACGATTGAGCCGACAATTTCCTTCTCAATCGTGTTGTTTATAAATGCCATACACTTTTTATTTGTGGTTTGCCACTTTTTGTTCTCTATAGTGTAAGACATCTCTAGTGGAGCATAGTCCTCTTTCTTTTTTCCCATGTAGCATCGTCATCTGCATCGACTCGGATTGGCTCTGTCGACTTGGTGGGAGGCTTGGTCTCAAGGACCCAATCCACCTCAGTGGAGATAAACGCCAATTCCACTTTCTTTCTCCACTCGGAATAATTATCACCTCTGAGTGTGGGGACATGCTTGATGCAGCTCATCAAGTAGTACTCTCCTTCACCATAAAGAAGTGAGAACAAAACAACAATTGCATGTATTAATCCAACATAGATCAAATTAAGACATACAAATGTTTATGCAATTAATTCTATATCACCGTTGGTCAGAACATAGAATCAAAAGCACATAAAGTAACCACTTTAAACCAAGACACTAATCATGATCATGTTATTTACAATGTTGGTTACAAAACAACATGAACACAATCAGAATAAATCTTTAACATGCTCTCATAAAATTTAATACTCACTTTTATTTTTATTAAATTTAAAAGAGCACTTTTAACTATTTGCTACGGAATAAATGAATAAAATTCATTAAACTTTATACTTTACAGAAACTTTACTGTTACTTTTCATTTTTTAACACAAACTATTCGTTGGATTAGTTTGAATAGAAAAACTTTACAAAAAATCATCAAAAAATGATCCAAAACTGTTAAAAAAGTTCCTGTAAAAGATAAAACCAAAAAACTGTGCGTGCATTGCCTTTCTGGCCCGGAAAAGCATCCCACGACCGCTGTAACATCCCAAATTTTTTAATCAAGATTATCATGTTCTAATCACCCAAGTTTAGGGTTAATAAAAACTCTTATTATTTAAAACCAATATGAATGCATGAATGCTTGTATTGCCATGATTGATTACTATGAATGGCAAGGATTGGTTTAAAGATGAAAACAACATCATCTAAATCATTTCCAAGCAGAAACAAATCAAGAGAAATTCAAATATAAACATTATGAGCAAATGGTCATTTTGACCAAAGTTAACCACTAGACCACTTTGAGTATTTCTGGTCCAAGTTTTCTAACATAAACAAATCCAATTCTTTTCACCCCTTGCTAGAACAAGTACAAGTGAACCCAAGCCCACTTGGCAAACCAACAGAAATAGAATTCAAATCTAAGCAAAGGACAATTCAAAATTGAATCCTAAATAGATACTAAGATCACCATTTCTCAAAAACCACTCAAACCAGTTCACCTTGCCAAACCCAATAAACCAGATACTACCAAGTGATGGAGCCCACCACTTGTCGTGGGACGCTTCGTTGGAAACCCCAAGAGGAAGGTATGAAGCAGCACAACAACAAGTTTCCTCAGTAAGAAACCAAGGTTATCGGACCAGTAGGAGGAAGGAAACGTCACACATGTGTTGCTAGCAACGCGGAGACCTGCACAACACAAACTCAAGACTTTGCCCCAATGAATCAGTGAGGTTGTCAAGATCACCGGTTTGCTGTAACAAAGGATTAAACGTATGGTGTGGAAGGTAATGGTTTGCAGCAAGTAAACAAGTAACAGTGGAAGATGTATCAATGGTAAAGATTGGACCGGGGTCCATAGTTTACTAGAGGTGCTCTCCTTAGATAAACAACATGGCATGAAGGGTAAACAAATTACAGCAGGGCAATTGACAGGAACTGAGCAAGGCATAACAATGCAATTACTAGCCAGAAAGATCCTATGAGGTTGATTGGGCAATACAACAATATACATAGACTGTCATCCAACTGCATCTATGACTAGAAGTCCACCTTCAGGTTATCATCCGAACCCCCTCAAGTATTAAGTTGCAAGCAACATACAACTGTTTTAAGCAAAGTGTGTAAGGTAAACAGTCCACATGTTCCATGAACAAGAGACCATTGTTTTCTCCCTAGTAGCAACAGCACATCTACAACCGAAGAGATTTCTGTCACTTCCCTTGGAAACTAGAGGCATGAACCCACTATCGAGCATTAATACCCCCTCTTGGAGTCACTAGCAACTACTTGGCCAAGATAACCACTAGCAACAGAGATCATGCAAGATCACAAACAACACAGACATGATAGAATCATAAAGATAAAACCATTAATGAAACCAACATAATAATCTCAATATCCATCGGATTCCCGCAAACACAACATGCATGATTACAAATAGATTAGATCTTGATTATGAACGGAGCTCACAAGATCTATACATGAAAGCACAAAGGAGGAGATACAACCTTCTAGATACTACATGGACCCATAGTCCAAGGTGGAACTACTCATAAATCATACCGGAGAGAAGGCCTCCGGGATGATCTCCCCTCCGGCAGGGTGCCGGGAAGAACTTCAGATCCCCCCGATCTAGGGACGATGGTGGCGGCGGCTACAGACGGTTTCGTGGATTTCTGATCGGGTACTCAGGGTTTCTGCATCGGGGGCTTCTTATAGGCGAAGGGGCGAGACCGGGAGGCGGCCAGGGCCACCAAACCCTAGCCAGGCGCGGGCCCACCTGCCCCCGCCCCTGGGATGGGTCTGGCCCCCCTGGCCGGCCCCTCCGGCTCTCCTCTGGACTTTTTGTTCCCCATGGAAAGTTATTGACTTTGTCCTTCGTCCCGTCCAATTCTGAGAATATTTCTTTCCTAACTTTTCTGAAACCAAAAACAGCAGAAAACAGACATCTGGCACTGTTGCAACTTGTTAATAGGTTAGTACCAAAAAACATGTAAAAAGCACCTCAAAGTGTGGACAAGTAAAGCAAAGTAGATACTAAACAAGCATGGCGCATCAAAAATTCTAGATACGTTTCCAACGTATCACTAAGCATGTGACCAGAGCCCCCACCAAATTTAATTCAAAATTTTCAAACTAAATTTCTTTCAGCCATTTCATCAAACACTTGGCAGACACAAATCAAACTGCCTAACTTATACTGTTTGGAGCAGTGTTTGATCAAACAATCTTCCTCAACCCACTCCCTTGGTCTCCCCCAGTGACTACCAGTGCAATTAAGCAGCTAGCCCTCTACCCCTTTGCACCATGTCGTGCCACCCGAGCCCCCCTTGCCATCCGACCATGGCTAGCTAGCAGGAGGCAACGCCGCACCCGTCCACCATGTCCAGGAGGCAGCTCACCGTCCACCGCCACCCCCTGTCCAGCCGTCGATCGCAGCCAAGCCCTGGACCACCAAGGAAATGTCGTGCCCACTGTCTCTGCGCCGTGCTGAGAGCGCCACACCAGACCAGCTCGCGTACGTCGTGCCTCGCCCTCACTACTTGTGCACGAACTCGCCTTAACCCCAGCTAGCTCCCAGACATACCCGTTCACCGTCGTGCGACCTGTAGCGCCTATGCGTCGTCAAAACTGCCGTCGGTGCCGCGCAGAGCATGGATCGTTCCCTACCGTTCTCAAACGCCCCTTGCCGCTCCATGAAGTCCTTGAGCATCGCGAGGAGACCGTGCACCGGCCTACACCCTCCGCCATGCCATTAGCTTGCTGTGCCGTCGACCCCGACGAGCTCTGCCCATGCCGCACTGCCTCTCTCGCTCGGCTACAAAAGGAGGCCACCCTAGCCTCAATTCACCACACCATCTCACTCCCCACCTCTCACATAACCTCCCACACCCTTACTTGGAGCAAGGCGAGCACCGCATCGCCGGAATTTCACCGGAGTCTACCACGGAGGACGAGGGGAGGAGCCGTTGATTGGAGCCGCCACATGAGTCGCCGTGACCACCGTTTGAACCACCGTCGTCGACAACATCGTTCGCCCCCAACGCCGACCCTAGATGGAGCCCTGGTGAGCCTCACACGACCCCCATTGCTGCGTTAGGGTTCAGTCTCATCGACGCTACCCGACGGAGACGACACACCCCAGCTGTAGGATCCAATCTAATCGCACGACCTAGGTTGAAATTTACCGCTTCGCGTAGCTAGAGCCGCTGACACGTGGGACCGCTCTGGTAGCAGCCTGCTGTGCGCGTGCTGTGCCGCTGGGCCGGCCCATTTAGCTCTCCCGCGTAACCCAGTAATTCAAATAGATTTTCCAATTTAGTTCAAACCTAGTTTTGTCAGTGGATTCAAAAATCAATTCAGAGAGATTCACTAAACCAAATTGCATGAAACCAATTTTGTTAGAAAGGTATTGAAATTGTTAATCCAATCCCGTTGGATTCAAACCATTTGAAATTATAGATCATCTATAGTAAAAATAACAAGGCAGAAACTTTTCTGCATTCAAATATTTTTCAAAAATCAACCATAGATGCTTTTGAGTTGATTCCAACTCTCAAAAATCACATTTGACAAGATCTTTCTGAATATTTAAAAATATCTAGGTTTACTTGTAGTAATAATGGACAAGTATTAAAAGAATGCCCATAGGCATTTCTAGTCACTTTAATTAATTAAAATAATAATGTTAAACCTTATTAAATTGTGACACCACTTTAAATCACATTCCCAAGTATTAAAATATGTGGTGATGACATGAGTCAACATGATCCCATATTTTAATTGGAGAATATTAAATCTTAAGTAGTTTTTCAATAAGTAGAAATTACTTTTCCAAAAAAATAAATAAGACTAAGTCTTTATTTCATGTGATGATTGTGATGATGCTAGATCATCTAGTGTGAACCTTTTGTGCCTAATAGAAGTAGTTAAGTATTGTTTGGTGATTGTGTACCTCATATTTATTTATAGACGCTAGTACCGACCAAGGATACGAAGAGGAAGGAGACTACTACGAAGAAGAAGGAGAGGAGGACTTCAACCACTGCACTACTCAAGGCAAGCCATCCTAGCAAGCTATCTAATGCAAGCTAATACTTGCAAGCCCCACAATACCAATTAACCTATGCAATGCCATAGGCATATTTGGTTATACCACTTTATTATACCAAATCCCTGTTTTACTTGCAAGATTTATTGTTTTATTTCTTTATCAAAGTTCTTTATTACTTATAATTAATGTTTTGTGAGTTTTGGAAAGATATTATAGGTAGCATAAAGAGCATAAACCTTGGCCTAAGTTAGTTAGAACTAAATGTCATACTGAGGCATGAGATCTAGATTTGGATAGTCACACTTGATTAGCACCCCTCATTAGTGATTACCCTCAACTTTAGTGGCTAGTGCTAAGCATAAAAATTGATCACTTTAGATGGGAACACTTGGTGAAAATGATTATGAAAACCTTAAAATGATGAGTCATTCTAATGAAATCTTTTGGACATGTGTTATGAACCCCAGATGATTTGATGATGAAAATGTTAAGGCATGAGCCTTAGCCCTTTTTAAAACTGATGGTTGGGTTCGGATGCGATACCATTCCAATTTTAACGTACAACCACAATACCCGAATTTGGGTAGGGCTTGACTAGAAGTTTATATATCTTAGTATGGGTTCCCTTGCGGAAGAGGTTTGAGATGAGGCTACCTCGTGATGATTGTCCACCTGTGCAGTTCCCAACATGACACATGGTCATGATTGGGAGGCCAAACTCATAGGGGAGGTGCCTATATTAGGGCATGTAATTGAAAGGTTAGGATTGATTATCCGCATACTGAGTATGGTGATTCAGGATTGTTCCTGATGGATGTATCGAATGTTGTGGTGAAAGTGTACCACCTCTGCAGAGTGTCAAACTATTTGAATAGCCGCATCCGCGGTTATGGACAGTTGCAGTGGCCATATTGTTCTGTCATCAGATGTTTTCAAAATGACTTGTGAAATGAACTACGACCTTGACTTGACCACAACAGGGTTGTGAACATGAAAACTAAGTTCCCACTTAGGTGTTGTAAAACATTAAACTAGTTTTCTTTACTTCAAACTTAGTTAGAGATAAACCTGGCCTTTTGCAAATAAACCTAGAGCTTAGGGTTCCTACTTGAACCACCTTACTTGTTAGTAATAGTTTGCGAGTACTTAAAGAGTACTCATGGATTTGTCCCTGGCTATTCCTATGGCCAGACTATGAGGAGGACTACCAGGATGATGGACAGCAGGAAGTCTATGACAACTAGGATCATCTCCCATCGTTAGCATTGCCTGTGACCTTAAAGATGAAGCTTCAACCATGCTACCGTTATTATGTTATTCCGCTGCGTTGATTGTATTAAGACTGGATCATGAGATCCTTTATCTGTAAGACCTTTATTATGATTTGTAATGGATGATGAACTATGGTACCAATTTGTTATGTCTCGCAAAAATGGTAATCCTGGGATTGCGATGTATGCCATAACAGGCATCTGGGATTAAAAATACGGGTGTTGACAAGTTGGTATTAGAGCCATCCTGACTATAGGAGACCCTAGTTAGAATGGACGCTTGAATCAAAAACATAGTTTCAGAACAAAAGAAGTGAGTATTTATGAAAACCTATTTTCATTCTTATCACTTAGATTCTTTCATAAAAATTCATGTCCCTAAAAAATTCTTGCAAACTTACATAAAATTTGACACACTTGATCACTCTACTAACTTACTCATCCTACATTCTTATAGATGGAGGTGAAGTATAGCAAGTTCTACCAGTTGGGCAATGGAGGACAGCTCATCTTTGAGCACGATTTGGACCAACTCTCGGAACTTCTTGGGCACCCGCACCCCGAGTTCTTCGGAGCACAGCTCAACAATCAGTAAGGAGGAGAATTACAATGGCTTATCGTTGCCAATCTTAGAGGCACCCACCTCAGAGGGAATCCAATTCACCTTAAGAGAGAATAACTGGTTAGACGGACACGCCAGGGCTATGCAGGAAGCTCTTGCCCGTCTATGTGGGCAAAACATCAATCAGATCAAGGGAACCCGCTTCAAGTACTACGCAAGGCGTGATGCTATGGGACAACCATTGGAGGTGCCACAACATCCCGAGCTGAAGCATCACGTGGATCATCTCAGCTTCATGATGTATGACATGCAGAAGGAGTTGGACAACGCCCGCGCATACGCCAACCACAACTATGCCATTGCAGTCTAGAAGGACCATACCCTCGCCATCCTTGCTAAGGAGCGCAAGACCTTTCGCCGTCTGCGTGACAAGAAGGATCACATCATTGCTCAACTTCGTCACAAAGTGACAGACTTGGAGGAGCCTGTAGGGGTTCGTAGCATGGAAAACAAAAAAATTCTACCGCATGCACACAAACAAGCCAAGATATATCTACTAGATTGTAGCAAGGAGTCGATTAGATTACTCACCCTCAAAGATTCCAAAGCGGTTAACAAGAGCAGATTCTCGTGGGTGATGTAGTCGTACACTTGCCGATCTCAAGATCGCGTAGACGATCCTTCCAGCGCTACGTTCCGGAAGCGCTTCCGCACTCGGTCACACATTCAGTAGTCAATGAAGACCTTCCTCTCCCTTGTTCCAGCAGGCAGCGGAGGTTGTAGTTCTCCCGTCGTGATTCCGGCAGCACGACGGCGTGGTGTTAGAAGTAGAGGAAAGATCCTGCAGGGCTTCGCCTAATCCAGAGCAGGTTATGGTGGATCTAGGGTTTCCGGTGATCTAGGGTTTAGAGGGCCGGAGAGGAGGAGGCGTGGCCGGCGGTGGCGGCTAGGGAGGCGACGGCGAGCCGGTGGCGGCGCTAGACGGCGGCTGGCGGTGACGACGACGCTAGGGGGCGGCGGCACAACGGCTAAGTGGGGAGGGGCTGGTTTTGTGTGTCCTTGGGGCACCCCCTCCCCTCTATTTATGAGAGGGAGGGCATATTGGGAGAGGGGAGTTTGAATCCTTCCCCAACTCCCTTTCCTAGTTGGCTTGTGGTGGAGAGAAAGAATGATTCTTTCCTTCCTCCACTAGGATACATTGTCCCAGTTTGACTTTTCAAACTTGCCTTTTGACTTTCAATTTGGAGCTTAATTTCTTTCTTGCAAATGCCCAACCAAGTGACCTAGGGCATGATTCAATCATTCCACTTATCCATGACACATTCATGTACCCTTCCCATTCCGGTCCGGTGAATCTTCTAGACCCTTCTAGAACCTCGCTGACGAAAACATCGGAATCATTCCCGAATTCCGGAATTGGACTTTCCTTATATGAATCTTATTCTCCGGACCATTCCGGATCTCCTCGTGATATCCCGGATCCCATCCGAGACTCCGAACAACATTCGGTATCCCTACTTACATTCCATATCTACTAAACAATATCGAATCCTTAAGTGTGTCTCCCTACGGTTCATGAATTATGCAGACATGAACGAGACTCTTCTCCGATCAATAACCAATAGAGGAATCTGGAAATTCATATGGCTCCCACATATTTCTATGATTACTTTGTGATCGAATGAACCACTTACATACGATACCAATTTCCCTTTGTCTCACGATAGTTTACTTATCCGAGGTGTGATCGTCGGTATATCTACATACCTAGTTCAACCTCATTACTGATAAGTACTCTTTTCTCGTTCCTGTGATATGTGATCCCTTGTGAGCCAGTCACATGCTTGCAAGCTAATTGGATGACATTCCACCTAGAGGGCCTAGAGCATATCTATCTATCATATGGATGGACAAATCCCACTCTTGATCCATGTGCCTCAACACACACTAACCAAAACACTCAATGCCACTTTTATAACTACCCAGTTACGGTGTGGTGTTTGATGTCATCAAAGCATCCTTCCGGTGATGGTGATTAGCATGATCTCATGGTCAAAGGAATTAGGTTACTATGTATCAGAAAGATTATAGCAAACGAACCATTGAAATGACTTGATCTTTATGCTACGCTTATCTATAGGAGTATGTCCATCACACCATTCTCCTAATGATATGATCTTGTTGTTAATAACATCTCAATGTTCATGATCAGGAAACCAAGATCATCTATCAACCAACTAGCTAGTATTATAAAGAGGCTTTACTAGGGACTCTAATTATTTTACAAATCACACAAGTATTAATGTTTCCGGTTTATACTGTTATAGCATGAATGTAAACATTTATCATAAACACAAAGATATAATAATAATTACTTTTATTATTGCCTCTAGGGCATATCTACAACAGTCTCCCACTTGCACTAGAGTCAACTAATCTAGATTACATGGTAATATACCGAACACCCATGGTGGTTTGATGTTGGTCATGTTTTGCCCTCGGGAGAGGTTTAGTCAACGGATCCGCTACATTCAGATCCGTGTGTGCTTTGCAAATCTTTATGTCACCATCTTGGACATCCTCTTGAATAGCATGAAAACGCTACTTGATATGCTTCAGCTTCTTGTGTGACCTTGGTTCTTGCGCATTGGCTATGTCGCCCATGTTGTCATAGTAGATAGACATTGGGTCCAGCGCACTGGGAACCACACCAAGCTATGTAATGAACTCCTTCATCCATATCGCCTCTTGTGAAGCCTTCAAAGCAGCTATGTATTCCGATTCAGTTGAAGATCTCGCCACAACGCTTTTCTTTGCACTCCTCCAGCTAACTGCTGCACCATTCAAAGTAAATACGTATCTAGATTGAGATTTAGAATCATCCGGATCGGTGTTCCAACTAGCATCGGTGTAACCATTAACAACGAGTTGTTCATCACCTCCATAAGAAAGAACCATATCCTTAGTTCTTCTCAAGTACTTAAGGATGTTTTTGACCGCTGTCCAATGATCCACTCCTAGATCACTTTGATATCTGCTAGTCAAACTAACAGCATATGCAATGTCGAGTCTAGTACATAGCATGGCATACATGATAGATCCTATGGCTGAGGCATAAGGAGTCTTACTCATCCTTTCTCTATCTTCTGTCGTAGCAGGACTTTGAGTTTTACTCAAGGTCGTATTGGGCAACATGGGCAAGAACCCTTTCTTCCTATCTTCCATTCTAAACCTCTTTAGAACTTTGTCCAAATATGTAATCTGTGACAATGATATTAGGCGTCTCGATCTATCTCTATAAATCTTTATGCCTAATATGTAAGCTGCTTTGCCAAGATCTTTCATTGAAAAACTATTATTCAAATAATCATTGACACTATTAAGAAGGTCTACATCATTCCCAATCAACAATATGTCATCCACATATAGTACTAGGAATGCTACAGAACTCCCACTCACTTTCTTGTAAATACAAGCTTCTCCATAAGTTTGTATAAACCAAAACTTTTGATCACCTTATCAAAACGTTGATTCCAACTTCTGGATGTTTGCTTCAATCCATAAATGGACCGTTGAAGTTTGCATACCTTGTTAGCATATTTAGGATCGACAAAACTTTCGGGTTGTACCATATACAACTCTTCATCAATGTCTCCATTGAGGAACGTAGTTTTGACATCCATCTGCCATATCTCATAATCATAATATGCGGTGATTGCTAACAAAATCCTCACATACTTTAGCTTCGCTACCGGTGAGAAAGTCTCATCGTAGTCAACCCCTTGAATTTGTCAAAACCCTTTTGTGACAAGTCGAGATTTATAGACAGTAACATTACCACCAACATCTTTTTTCTTCTTGAAAATCCATTTGTTCTTGACAGCCTTCTGGCCATCCGGTAAGTCCACCAAAGTCCATACTTGGTTTTGGTACATGGATCCAATCTTGGATTTCATGGCTTCTTGCCATTTATTGGAATCTGGGCTCATCATCGCTTCCTCATATGACGCAGGGTCGTTGGTGTTGTCCACCAACATGACACTCATAACGGTATCATACTAATCAGGAGTGGTACGAGTTCTCGTTGACCTACGAGGTTCCATAGTAACTTCAACCAAAGTTTCATGATCAACATCATTAGCTTCCTCTCTTATTGGTGTAGGCGCCACAGGAACTACTTCCAGTGTTGTGCTACTCTCAAATCCAAGAGAAGGTTCGACAACCTCGTCGAGTTCTACTTTCCTTCCAGTTACTTCTTTCGAGAGAAACTCCTTCTCTAGAAAGGATCCATTCTTAGCAACGAATATTTTGCCTTCGGATCTATGATAGAAGGTATACCCAATAGTTTCCTTTGGGTATTCTATGAACACGCATCCGCTTTGGGTTCAAGCTTGTCGGGCTGTAACTTCTTTACATAAGCTTCGCAACCCCAAACTTTAAGGAACGACAATTTAGGTTTCTTCCCAAACCATAATTCATACGGTGTCGTTTCAACGGATTTAGATGGTGCCCTATTTAAAGTGAATGCGGCTGTTTCTAACGCATAACCCCAAAATGATAGCGGTAAATCTATAAGTGACATCATAGAACGAACCATATCTAAGAGAGTTCGATTACGACGTTCGGACACACCATTACGTTGTGGTCTTCCCGGCGGTGTCAATTGTGAAAGTATTCCGCATTTCCTCAAATGCTCGCAAAACTCGTAACTAAGATATTCACCTCCACTATCAGATCGTAGAAACTTAATCTTCTTGTTACGTTGATTCTCTACTTCACTTTGAAATTCCTTAAACTTCTCGAAAGTTTCATCCTTATGTTTCATGAAATATATATACCCACATCAACTCAAGTCATCCGTGAAGGTAAGAACATAACGATAACCACCACGCGATGCTACACCCATTGGGCCACGCACATCGGTATGTATGATTTCCAATAAGTCCGCAACTCGCTCCATCATACCAGAAAATGGAGTCTTAGTCATTTTACCCATCAGACATGCTTCACATCTTTCAAGTGATTCAAGAAGTCCATCAGAATGGAGTTTCTTCATACGCTTCACTCCAATGTTACCAAGACGACAGTGCCACATATAGGTCGAGTTATCGCTCAATTTCAAACGTTTAGCTTCAATGTTATTAATATGTGTATTACTACAATCGAGATTCAACAAAAATAGACCATCTAGCAAAGGTGCATGTGTATAAAACATATTACTCATATAAATCGAACAACCATTATTCTCGGACTTAAACAAGTAACCGTCTCGCAATAAACATGATCCGGATATACTGTTCATGCTCAACACAGGCACCAAATAAAAATTATTTAAGTATAAAACTAATCCCGATGGTAGATGAAGAGGTAGCGTGTCGACCGCGATCACATCAACCTTTGATCCATTTCCAACGCGCGTCGTCACCTCGTTCTTCACAAGTTTCTGTCTATTCTGCAGCACCTGTTTCGAGTTACAAATATGGGCAACTGGACCAGTATCAAATACCCAGGCACTACTACAACTACTAGTGAGATACACATCAATAACATGTATATCGGATATACCTTTCTTCTTGATGTTGTCGTTCTTCAAATCCGCCAAGTACTTAGGGCAATTCCGCTTACATTGACCTTCTCCCTTGTAGTAAAAGCACTCAGTATCAGGCTTAGGCCAAGCCTTGGTCTTCTTCGCCGACGCGGTAACTTTCTTACCACCCTTCTTGAAGTTTCCCTTTTTCTTAGACTTGCCTTGCTTCATGAATTTGGTGGTCTTATTGACCATCAACACTTGGTGCTCTTTCTTGATCTCCACTTCTGCAGACTTTAACATGGAGAAGAGTTGGGGCAACAACTTGTCCATGTTTTGCATATTGTAGTTCATCACAAATTTCTTATAACTTGGTGGTAGTGATTGGAGGACGCGGTGAATCCCCAATGCATTAGGAATCACTATACCCAAGCTTTGAAGCTTGCTTGCATGCCCAGACATCTTAAGCACGTGCTCACTGATGGAGCTGCCCTCTTCCATCTTGTAGTTAAAGAACTTTTCAGAAGCCTCATAACTCTCAACTGCCGCGTGAGCCTCAAATATCATTTTGAGTTCACGGACAATATCATGTGGGTCATGGTTCTCAAAACTTTTATGAAGCTCCGATTCCAAACCATACAAGATAGCACACTGAACTGTGGAGTACTGATTGTTCCGAGCGAGGAAAACATTGTTCACCTCATCGGTAGCATCAGCTGTAGGTGGGTCACCCAGCGGTGCATCCAACACATAGGTCAAATTACTAGCATTGAGGACAATCCTCAAGTTGTGGAACCAATCCGCGAAGTTGCTTCCATTATTTTTGAACTTCTGTTTCTCTAGGAACGCATTAAAATTGATGGTAGGGACCGCCATTGATCTACAACATATTTGCAAAAGTTTAGACTAAGTTTATGACAAATTGAGTTCTAATTAATAGTTAAATTAATCTAGGTGAACTCCCACTCAAAACAACATCCCTCACATTGTTTTAGTGATCACACGAACCAAATCCACCACATCAAAACCGATCATCACGAGGGATGATTTAGCTTCAATGGCAAACAATCAACATGTTCATCATATCTACTATATGACTCATGCTTTACCTTTCTTGATCCGTGTTCCGCTACCATGTCTGTACATGCTAGGCTCGTCAAGATCAAACCTTAGCTTCTGCATGAGCAAATCTGGCTTGTTCCCGTTGTATACACTCGCAGAATCTAACACACCCAATCATCACGTGGTGCTTCAAAACAATGAGCTTTGGCAATGGTGCCTACTAAGGATGAACACTTTGTAACTTGATATTTTGTGAGAGGGATCATCTTATAATGCTACCGTCGCGAACTAAGCAATACAAGATGCATAAAAGGATTAACATCACATGCAATTAAAAATATGTGATATGATATGGCCTTTCTTCTTGTGCTTCCGATCTCCATTTTCAAGCACGAACATGATCTCCATCATCACCGGCGTGGCGTCAACGTCAATGGCACCGCTCCATGGTTGTCGTCCACCAGCATCAACTATTACAACTACTTTGAATAATAGACACGCAGGTCTTAACAAAATTAAAAGACAACCATAAGGCTCATGCCGGTTGCCGACTTACAATAAGGAACATTGCATACATCATATATAATCACAATCATGGCCATATCACATCACAACACACCCCTGCAAAACAAAGTTAGACGCCTCTAATTTTCTTTGCATGTTTTACGTGGTTTGGGGCTTTCAATAAGTGTCGTTCTAACTTACGAACAAGAACCACAACATTGATACTAGTATTGTCAATCACTCGTTGTAAATTGAATCTTCACTATGTTCGGAGAAACAGGCACCCGCAAAGCCACTTATGCAATACAAGTTGCATGTCAAGCGTGGAGCAAGTCTCATGAACGATGTCATGTAAGGTTAGCCCTGGCCGCTTCATCCCACCATCCCACAATATGCAAAGTACAAAAGAAGCAATCGATAACAAAAGCATCAACGCCCATAATGACCATTGTGTTCTACTCGTGCAATAGATCTACATATAGACACGGCTTTGATACCACTGTAGGGGTTTGTAGCATGGAAAAAAAAATCTACCGCATGCACACAAACAAGCCAATATCTATCTACTAGATTGTCGCAAGGAGTCGATTAGAGTACTCACCCTCGAAGATTCCAAAGCGGTTAAGGAGAGCAGATTCTCGTGGGTGATGTAGTCGTACACTTGCCGATCTCAAGATTGCGTAGACGATCCTTCCGGCGCTGCGTTCCGGCAGCGCTTCCGCAGTCGGTCACACGTTCGGTACTCGATGAAGACCTTCCTCTCCCTTGTTCCAACAGGCAGTGGAGGTTGTAGTTCTCCCCTCATGATTTCGGCAGCACGACAGTGTGGTGTCGGAAGTAGAGGAAAGATCCTGCAGGGCTTTGCCTAAGCCGGAGCAGGTTATGGTGGATCTAGGGTTTCCGGTGATCTAGGGTTTAGAGGGCCGGAGAGTAGGAGGCATGGCCGGCAGCGGCTAGGGTGGAGATAGCGAGCATGCAGCGGCGCTAGGCGGCGATGGCGGCGCTGGGGGGCGGCGGCGGCGCGACAGCTAGGTAGGGAGGGGATGGTGTTGTGTGTTCTTGGGTCACCCCCTCCCCTCTATTTATGAGAGGGAGGGCATCTTGGGAGATGGGAGTTTGAATCCTTCCCCAACTCCCTCTCCTAGTTGGCTTGTGGTGGAGGGAAAGAAGGATTCTTTCCTTCCTCCACTAGGATACATTGTCCCAGTTTGACTTTTCAAACTTGCCTTTTGACTTTCAATTTGGAACTTAATTTCTTTCTTGCAAATTCCCAACCAAGTGACCTAGGACATGATTCAATCATTCCACTTATCCATGTCACCTTCATGTACCCTTCCCATTCCAGTCTGGTGAATCTTCTAGACCCTTCTAGAACCTCTTCGATGAAAACATCGGAATCATTCCCGAATTCCGGAATTGGACTTTCCTTATATGAATCTTATTCTCCAGACCATTCCGGATCTCCTCGTGATATACCGGATCCCATCCGAGACTCCGAACAACATTCGGTCTCCCTACTTACACTCCATATCTACGAAACAACATCAAATCCTTGAGTGTGTCTCCCTACGGTTCGCGAATTATGCAGACATGAACAAGACTCTTCTCCGATCAATAACCAATAGAGGAATTTGGAAATTCATATGGCTCCCACATATTTCTACGATTACTTTGCGATCGAATGAACCACTTACATACGATACCAATTTCCCTTTGTCTCGCGATAGTTTACTTATCCGAGGTCTGATCGTGGGTATCTCTGCATACCTAGTTCAACCTCGTTACTGATAAGTACTCTTTTCTCGTTCCCGTGATATGTGATCCCTTGTGATCCAGTCACATGCTTGCAAGCTAATTGGATGACATTCCACCGAGAGGGCCCAGAGCATGTCTATCCGTCATATGGATGGACAAATCCCACTCTTGATCCATGTGCCTCAACACACACTTTTCGAACACTCAATGCCACTTTTATAACCACCCAGTTACGGTGCGGTGTTTGATGTCATCAAAGCATCCTTTCGGTGATGGCAGTTAGCATGATATCATGGTCAAAGGAATTAGGTTACTATGTATCAGAACGCTTATAGCAAATGAACTATTGAAATGACTTGATCTTTATGCTACGCTTATCTATAGGAGTATGTCCATCACACCACTCTCCTAATGATATGATCTTGTTGTTAATAACATCTCAATGTGCATGATCAGGAAACCATGATCATCTATCAACCAACAAGCTAGTATTATAAAGAGGCTTTACTAGGGACTCTAATTTAGTTTACAAATCACACAAGTATTAATGTTTCTGGTTAATACTATTATAGCATGAATGTAAACATTTATCATAAACACAAAGATATAATAATAATTACTTTTATTATTGCCTCTAGGGCATATCTACAACAGAGACCAGCCATGAGCGGGACATGCAGCTTGAGGAGAAGGAGAATGCATGGGAAGATATCCGTGGAGATCCCTACTCCTACCTCAGTGATGATGATGATTACCTGGAGGACCAAGCCATGGACTTCCACACTGATGATGATGATTCCACCTTCATTAATGATGATGAAGCCACCGATTCTAATTAGTAGCACTTGAGCACTATCGTAGGTGTGAGTTGTATCCGGTCCCATTGTATCGTAGTTTCACAGAATGGTTCTTAAAACCATCTCTTAACTTAGTGTGGTGTGTGTTTGTATTGGGTGCTATGAATGAATGAAAAGCAAGTTGCTAGTTGGCAAAACCTGATTCAAACTCAAAGTTTAAAAACTTTTCAAAAACAAATCCATGAACCTTAGAAATTTCCCTCTTGTCTCATGATCTATCTCAATCTTAAGATGCTTCGCGGAGGAAGCAGTTCATCTCAGGACCCAATGCTGCAAATCTTGCAAATGTTGGTTTCTGACCGTGAAGCTTAAAGAGCTGAACGTCAAGCCAAATTAGCCACCCTTCAACAAATAGCTCAGATGGCTAATAACAATCAAGGCCATGGAAACCAGGACAACCATGGATCCAAGCTCAAGAACTTTTAGAACACCAATCCACCCATATTTAGTAAGTCTGAAGATCCCTTAGATGCCGATGACTGGCTGCAGAACATGGAGAACAACTTAGAAGTCGTAGGAGTGGAAGCCAATGAGAAAGTATTGTTTGCCACCCATTATCTGGCAGGAGATGCAAGAGCTTGGTGGAACAGCATTCGCACCATGAATGGAGGACAGATGATGACTTGGGATGAATTCAAACTCAAGTTCAGATGAACCCATTGGCCACCAGGTTTAATCAAGAGGATGAGAGATGAATTCAGAGAATTGAAGCAAGGGAGGATGACGGTAGTTGAGTACCGTGACAAATTTCTGTCATTAGCTAGGTATGCACCAGATGAAATTGACACTGAAGCCAAGAAGAAGGAGAGATTCTTGAATGGTTTGCATGATGAGATGTAGAAGGTATTAGTCAACATTCCTTTCACTGACATCGAAGCCTTAGTGGATTCTGCAATCCAGATGGTAGGCAATATCAACCAAGCTAATGAGAATTGCAAGCGTCGGATGCTGCATCAACCAGGAACCCACCATACCCTGAAGTATCGCCCCAACCCGTCTGCAGGATATGCCCCGAGAAACAATAGACCCCCGATGACCCGTCCGAACTATCCCAACCGTGGAGGAGGAAACCCAAGGGCCGGAGGAAACCACAACAACAACCCCGGCAACTCCAACAATTTCAACCATGCACCGCCCAAGTTCAACAACAACAACAACACCAATACTGCCCCAACACTACAAGGAATATGGCTATATATGAACCTCCATTTTTGTCACAAAATCGTCATAGTAGTCTGTTTATGACGATTTTGAGATCGTCGAAAGCTAGGCGTCGCAAATGAACTATAACGACGTTTTTGGTAAAATCGTCATAACCGTCTATGACGATATTGGATCGTCATAACATCTATGACGATCCAATATCGTCACGGGCCATCTATCCTGGCCAAGTCAGATCCTACGTGGCAAAATTATGACGAAATTAAACTGTCTTAAATCGAATTCAGCCCAGTCCAGTTTGGTCGCTTATATGGGCTCAGCCCAGTAATTTTGGCAGTTTTTAATATTTCAGCCTTATTTATTTTCTAGGCCTTGGCCTTCTTACAATCCAATCATTTTCTAATTTCGGCCTTTTTATCAAATGGGTCTCAATTGTCAGTTTCCTGTAGAAATTGGGCTCTAGTTGTCAGATTCTTCATATAGCTAATTAATTAATATCCAATGTAACAATCTAACGTGATATAAAAGCATGACAATATTTAAATAAATATCAAAATCAATTCATTACAACAATATGACAGTCGAACAGATTGAACACGTGAAATTCCACTCTAGTTCACATCACTACTAGTTCAACCAAAAAATCTTGGACACCCAAATCTACAAAAAAAACTCTCATAAAGTATAAACGCTAGCTACTCTGATGATACTCTCGAACTTCTTCAGGAACTTCAGCTTGTGGCCTTGATCTTCTCGTCGATGTACTCTCAGCCTTGGTGTTGTGAAGACTAGCGAGCCTTCTCCTACAACTCAAACAGAATAGTAAGCAAAAGGTTAGGCATATAAATGAATACCATCGGCATAAGAGCAAACACCAAAATAAGCATGTACAACATCAACTATTCAATCTAAAGCTATGGAGGTGGCAGAATTTAAACCAGTGGATACAATTGTAAGAACCCACCACAAATTCAAAACAACAACATACAAACAAAGTAGAAACCAGAGTAGCACATTAGCTTTGGAAAACTGACATTAAGCACAATAGCTTCGAAAATCATGCAGGACTGCGGCTCTATATAATCAGGCCGATGTTCCAGACTTAGAACACATCACCTAATAAAACAACATCCTACACTGGCCTATACATGCCTACATCAACTACAGAAATGTGACCAAGAAGAAATTGGTGAAAGTACAGACTTGATTCCAACACTGTGCTAAGAAACCTGTGACAATCAGGGAACAAATCACAAATATTGAGACATTCTAGATTACAGCAAGCCAAATTTAGGATCAGGAAAAGTAATTTATAGCTCCAACATAACATGTCTACCTTACATGAGCATGATAGAACAAATAAAATAAAGATCTTCAGCAAGTGACATGTTTATGCTATCTATAGTGTACCCATTTTATGCTATCTACTCAGGAAAAGAAAACATGCACATATCCTAGGGCTGGATCCCTGTGTAAGAAATTAGGAAGTATGACAGCACATTACCATACTGGAGCCAGTCCAGCATTCCAGCATACTGTGTTGGTCATTCCAGCAGTCCAGTATGTAGACACACCATGTCCCATTGGAACTAACAAGCAAGAGAGAGAGAGAGCAAAAAGAATCAGAGTGTAACAGAGAGGCATTCATTTTGAGAAACTAAAAGCAAAAGAAGACATGAATAGATCAATGGGTATTGGTTCAAAGACCAAAACCACACAAGTTGAACATGGGTTCATGGGGTCAGTAATCTTCTACAAAAGTGACAGCAAAAGTGATATCTGACTTGCACGACTACTTATTTTACCAAACATGTGTACCACAATATAGTGCTAAGTGAAGCATGGTAATCAGCTAAAATGATAGATCAGTACTATCTTATCTAAATAACAGTGCAAGAACCAAACTGATCATATACCAGGAACATGAGTATAAGCTCCAAGAGGACAACAACAAGGTCATGTATTAATTCTATACATTAGACCAACCTGAAACTAAAAAACATTACCAATTTTGAATCATAGTAGCAGCAGGTGAACTCAGAATAACTAGCAATCAAACAACATATTCAAAAAGTGCATATGGATTTAACATATTCTCTACAGCAGATATTACCAATTGTTTTCACAGATTCCATAAATCTGACCATGTATGGTTTCATTATGGTTAATTCTCTTCTTAAAGTACGATTAGGCATTTCAGCGCATATTTATTATACATGAGAATACTTATACATGATAGAGGTCTTATACCTATATATGACTATACATAAACCAGTAGTTGTACTGCTACTAGAGAAAAACATGCTGCATAGTAGACCTCTACATGATAATAGTATATCATTATCTTTGACAAGCAACACACTAAATAGGCAACACACTAACTGTACCCAGTAATTATACCTAACCAAGCAAGAAACAGGAAGGCCAACACACTCAAACCAAACCTAAACATGGAACACCTCAGAAGCTCAACCTTCCAGCCCTTCCGTCGCCAGGGTGAGGCGCACGGCGGAAGAAGAGGAAGAGGAGTACCCGGACTATGGGCGCGGCCTTGGCCCCCATGCTGAGGCCGTAGCACGAGCAGATGGCCTGCGGCATGATCTGCGACAGATTACATGCACCAAATCAGGTAGCTAGCTGGGGTGATAGATTACAGCAGTCGAGCCCACAACAACCTCCATGAATCAGGGGAAATAGATGATTGGACAGGCGGGTGTGTACACGAAGCATACCTCCATGGCGAGGGAGTTTCCGATGAGGAGCGTGCAGAGCAGCAGGTGCTTGTTCTTGACGACGGGCATGATCCTGGCTGCGAGCAATCAGCACATAGCAACAAAGGCGTCAGCAGCTAAGCGAGCTAGCTAATACTCCTAGGTGAGCGAGGAACAGGGGAGAGAGAGGAAAAGGGAGCTGCAGCGTACCGGCGTTGATTCGGTCCTGTGGGGTTCCGACCTTGGAGAGGACCTCGAGGTCGACGATGGTGAGTGACATGTCATCCGCGGCCACCTTCTCCATGAGCTGCGTGACTTCCAGCCCTTCTGTCTCCAGGGTGAGGCGCATGGCGGAGCCTGGGGCGACGGGGGACGGAGGCGGAGCACGGGGCCCGCGTTTATGTAGGAGACTACCGGGACGAGCGTGGAGAGCGCCTGGAGCGAGGAGACCATGGCAGCGTCGGCGCCCGAGGACGCGGCCTCTGGGCGGATCTTGATGAGCACGAAGTGCCCGATCGGGGCCGCGATGGAGGGGGCGGCGACGGTAGCGGAGGACATGGCGGCTGCAGAAACAACGGCGGAAGGCTTGAGTCGGCAGAGCAGGTCGGGGCGGATCGAAGCACGGCGAGGACGAGAAGCGCGGCGCCTCGATCTAGATGGGGTGGAGGCGGCGGGTGGGTGAGAGGAGAGGAAAGGAGTGGAGAGAGCGGTCTGCGGGTGCGGGCTAGGGTTGGTGAGGCCCGGCGGTCTCTCCTGGGAGCACTAGGGGAACTGGAGGCCGGCCTAGCACGACCGCGAGGCGAGGAGAGGGGATAGAGACGCGTGAGAGGTGGGAGGAACGGCGGCTGGACAGGAAGGAAGTGGCGGCGGAGGCGTGGATGAAGGAGGGCGCTAGGGTTTGGACTTTGGAGGCAGGGTATGGTCGGTCGCGTGCGTGCGTTGGATGGGCGTGAGTGTGATTCTTCTGGTGATCCACTACTCGTTGGATGGGCGTTGAACGGACCAGATCATGCCAAGATGGAGGATCCATGGGAGATTGTTTACTGCGATCTGGTTGGTTGCAAACGACCTAGCTAAGAACATTCATGCCTGCCGTTTTGACCATTGTTTGAAACGGACATAAAAACATAAAAAACGGTCCGATCAACGCAAATCCTTCGCACGGTGTCTTATTATGTGACATAATTGCAAAGAAAAATACCAAACTTGGTAAATTGAGTATGTCTCAAAATACCCTTCACAAAATGACCTATCATGTTCGAGGTTTCGTGGCTTTCGGGGAAAATGACCAATGTTATGGCTAGAATCAGGGCATAGTTTGTGATAATGTGCCCATATTGTGCACACATATGTATCATGGCATGGGGAACAATGTTGCAGGAGAAAGTTTTCCTTTTCGACGCACGAAAAATCCATTTTCCATTTTCCGAGCGCAAAAAACGGGGCGTTTTGTGAAGCAACCACCAAATGACAGTTTTAGAATGGTACCACCACATTTTGTAAAAATATTACACCACCTTACATGGACAATGTCCCAACCGGGGTATCTCAAACCTTTCCGTTCACCCCTGGCGAAAAAGACAAATTCCTGCCGAATCGGTAGGAAGTGGGTCCGATTTGAACTACAGGTACATGATCCGATGCTCATGATTTTTGGTAAAAATCATTTTTAGACTCACAATATGCTGTTTCATCATAGATCCAATGCAAGTTTAGCGAGGCTTAGCCCCTAGCTAAGAACCTTCATGCCCGCCGTTTTGACCATAGTTTGAAACAGGCATAAAAAAATAAAAAACGGTCCGATCAACGCAAATCCTTCACACGGTTTCTTATTATGTGACATAATTGCAAGGAAAAATACCAAACTTGGTAAATTGAGTATGTCTCAAAAAACCCTTCACAAAATGACCTATCATGTTCGAGGTTTCGTGGCTTTCGGGGCAAATGACCAATGTTATGGCTAGAATCAGGGCATAGTTTGTGATAATGTGCCCATATTGTGCACACATATGTATCATGGCATGGAGAACAATGTTGCAGGAGATAGTTTTCCTTTTCGACGCACGAAAAATCCGTTTTCCATTTTCCGAGCGCAAAAAACGGGGCGTTTTGTGAAGCAACCACCAAATTACAGTTTTAGAATGGTACCGTCACATTTTGTAGAAATATTAGACCACCTTACATGGACAATTTCCCAACCGGGGTATCTCAAACCTTTCCGTTCACCCCTGGCGAAAAAGACAAATTCCTGCCGAATCGGTAGGAAGTGGGTCCGGTTTGAACTACAGGTACATGATCTGGTGCTCATGATTTTTTGAAAAAAATAGTTTTAGACTCACAATATCATGTTTCTTCATAGATCCAATGCAAGTTTAGCGAGGCTCATCCCCTAGCTAAGAACCTTCATGCTCGCCGTTTTGACCATAGTTTGAAACGGGCATAAAAAAATAAAAAACGGTCCGATCAACGCAAATGCTTCACATGGTGTCTTATTATGTGACAGAATTGCAAGGAAAAATACCAAACTTGGTAAATTGAGTATGTCTCAAAAAACCCTTCACAAAATGACCTATCATGTTCGAGGTTTCGTGGCTTTCGGGGCAAATGACCAATGTTATGGCTAGAATCAGGGCATAGTTTGTGATAATGTGCCCATATTGTGCACACATATGTATCATGGCATGGAGAACAATGTTGCAGGAGAAAGTTTTCCTTTTCGATGCATGAAAAATCCGTTTTCCATTTTTCGAGCGCAAAAAACGGGGCGTTTTGTGAAGCAACCACCAAATTACAGTTTTAGAATGGTACCGTCACATTTTTTAGAAATATTAGACCACCTTACATGGACAATTTCCCAACCGGGATATCTCAAACTTTTCCGTTCACCCCTGGCGAAAAAGACAAATTCCTGCCGAATCGGTAGGAAGTGGGTCCGGTTTGAACTACAGGTACATGATCGGGTGCTCATGATTTTTTGAAAAAATTAGTTTTAGACTCACAATATCATGTTTCTTCATAGATCCAATGCAAGTTTAGCGAGGCTCATCCCCTAGCTAAGAACCTTCATGCCCGCCGTTTTGACCATAGTTTGAAACGGGCATAAAAAAAATAAAAAAACGGTCCGATCAACGCAAATCCTTCGCGTGGTGTCTTATTATGTGACATAATTGCAAGGAAAAATACCGAACTTGGTAAATTGAGTATGTCCCAAAAAACCCTTCACAAAATGACCTATCATGTTCGAGGTTTTGTGGCTTTCGGGTCAAATGACCAATGTTATGGCTAGAATCAGGGCATAGTTTGTGATAATGTGCTCATATTGTGCACACTTATATATCATGCGTAGCATCCCATTTGTCTAACAACTGTAATGCTACTTGGTTTAGTAATATAATGACTACTTCCTAGACATAATTGTTGCATCATCTCATGTCATCATCCCACCTTGCATTTGAGCATCATATAAAACCCCTTTTGTGTTGGTTCTTCTCTCATATGCATTGCTAATTGTTTTTGCCTATTGATATTGTATTTGGTTCTTGATATATTGTTAAATGCCCAAGTTGAGTTGGGGGCATATCTTTTACTCAACTCCACCACCTTTCTTTCAACACCTTACAATTCCACCATCCCATTATCCATGAGCTTGTAATTATTTTTCTTTTGGTGTTTAATCTAGCTCATGAGAGATAGGGTGGGTCCAATCCTATAAATTCTTTTGCTTGGCCTTTACTCCACATTTTGGGGATGCATGAGAATAATGCCATGTTTATTACTTTGTTTTCACAAGGATGACACATGGCATTAAATGCTTGCATGGGCCATGCAAGAACAAGTCTTTTGGATTTTATTTGAAATCCTTTGAGTGGATCATCCTCTCACCTCTCTCTCTCTCTCTCCTTCTTTTGCTTGATCTAGCTTGATGCATGCAAACCCTAAACCCCTTTGGTTGGTCTTGCCTTGGCCATGCTCTAACCCTAAAAACCCTCACCACCTTTTTCCCCATCCTCTCTTTTGACTAGATCTTGTTTGAGCTTGGCTTGATCTTGTTTGGTTTTGTCAAAAGAGCACACCACCCTCCCTCATCTCTCTCTCTCATCTAACCCTCTCTCTTTAACCTCCCCCTACCCCTAGCTACCCCATCTAACCCTAACCCGAGCCATACCCCCTCTAATCTAACCCTAGTTCCTCCCTCTCTCTCGGCCTCTCTCTCTCACCTAGCTCGGCCCCACCTAACCACCCCCTCCCATGTGCATCCCCCTGGTCCCCCCTCTCTCCAAACCCTAGCCAAACCCGAGCCACCCCTTCTCCCTTTTGAATAAAGTGGCCACCACCTCCCATGTGCCTCTCCCCTCTCCCTCATCATCCCAACCACCCCGGGCACCTCAGATCGAGATCTGAGACCCCAGGAACCCCTCTCCCTCCTTCCTCCTTCCCCAATCATAGCCATGGCCAACCCACGCCCCAAAAACCCTAGCCTCGGCCATCTCTTCCTCTAGCCGTTCTGGAGCGCGCCGAGCTGAGCCAGGAGCACCAGGGCCTCCCTCTGCTTCCTCTTCGACGCCCAGGACGCGGGGCAGCCGCTGGAGTTCGCCGGAGCCGCCTGACGCCGCCGTGCACCGCCAAGATCAGGAGCTCCAGAGCCCCAGCTACGCGCCCGATCGTGACCACCCCGGGCTCCTCCGACCTCACCGACGAGCTCCTGGTGAGCCCCTCCACCCCCCAGACAAGGTCCCCACCCCTCTCTTGCTACGTAGCGTCGCCGCCGTCCGTCGAACACCCCGCGTGCGCCGCCGCGCGCCCGCTCTGGCAACAGCAACAGCTTCTGCAACTTTTACCTCTGTTCCTCGTCGAAGCCCGCGCGTTGTAGTCCTCCCCCGTAGCTACTCTCTGAATGAAAATCGTAGGCCGCATCACCCTCTCCAGTTTTCGTTTTTGCGGCATCAAGAAATCCCCAGTGGTTTGCTCGCCATCGTCGACCAAACTCCGGCGGTCCTCTGAATCCTGCAGAGCGGCGCGCAGCAGCAGTTCCGACAGCCGCCGTCGTTTTGCAAAGACAACCCCGCAGTATTTCCCGCCTGAACCCGCAGCCCCCACGACCCCACCTGCCAGCCTTCCAGTTAATTTTGTAGAGACACCCCCGCAGTTCTGAGCCCCTCAACCCGCAGCCCCTGGATCCACCACGTGTCGCCCACCGATAGCCGCGCGCGCACTGTGGCCCCGCCCCCTTGCTGGCCCACCAGTCAGCGAGTGAGGGTAGGTTAACCCTGGGTGACAGAAGTGTTTCTGCGTGCGAGTTGGCCAGTCAGCACCCTGGCCCATTTGTCAGTGACAGTGGCTAGCTCAATCTGAGTAATAAAAGTATTTGCTGGAATCTGATTCAAATTCAAATCTTTTCAAATTAATTCAAATTCAACTCAAATTTCAAATCTGTTTAAACCTAAATGAATTCATAACTTTCAAATGGTTTGGAATTTGAATTCAAACTTAATATGAAAAATGTTTTATTTTTGAATGTTAATTCAAATCTTTAATCAAATATTTTCAGAATTGATTTAAATAGTCAAACCTTTGACTTTGACCCTATTTAATAATTTTGACTTTAAAATAAATTTAAAACCATAATTCCAAATAATACAAATAATATATGTTTTCAAATCAGAAAAATGTGAGGATTTCAAGCCCTTTAAAATATATTTTGGACACTTTAATTTCAAGTTGATTTAAATTACAATAAAATGCCCTTCACCTTAATTAATTAATAACTTTTGATTTATAACTCCAAATTTGACAAATGATATGTCTAAAATGATTAGCTTGACGAGACCTTTCTGTTTATGCCTTCCATGTTCTGTTTTGCAGCATGCATCATATAAATGTAATGTAAACAGCAACTAATATGAGGATAAAATGTGGCCAAAACTCAATAAAATGTTTATTTCTTGTATCCTACTCCTCACCCATGCCATGCTACATTATTGCCATGCAACTTGTGCATCATTCATCATGGCATGATTTTTTGCTTGTCGCATTTTGTTCATATGCTTGTGCACTGTATTTATGTTGGCCCTTGTTTGTTTGGTTCTTCTTCGAATAGACACTGAGCAGGGGATATATCAAGAGACCCAGGAGCACTACCCAGATCCTTCTCTCGCTTCAACTGAGCTGTCAGGCAAGCACTACCACATGCTTGCATACATATAGTACCTATTGCCTCTATCTTATCCTTGCATCATTGAGTCGCGATTGCATTAAATTGAATCCCAAGTATTGCATAACCTTTACTTTTAAACCCCACCAAGCTTGTTCCTCCATCCCATGAGCCATTACTACAGGAGTTGTTTGAGCCATGCGAGTCGTAGAACAGCATGAGTAGGGTATGTGAGTGTCTGATGGATAACGAGGTACCTAAACAACTTAACCTGAGTAGTAATGGGATAACTAATGAAAGTGGCACCGGTGAGCAATATCTGCTATTTGGTTTTTCCTGCTCACTTGTGTCCCGTAGGACCCCGAGTACTTGATTCATGTTCCTTGATTATTCGCGCTATCCACATCCGGGAGGCTTATGGGACCCCCCTGAGCCAGAGCTTGATTCATTCTTATTTCTTGGGGCCACAAACTAGTTTGAGGTTTTATTTACTATCCTGTACTTATGCCATGCTTTACTGCTTTACTTACGATTGTGCGAGGAGCACCTGTACTGTTTAGGATTGTGACCCGTTTTCGCGGTATCGACAAGCCCAGTCACACTTTCGGGTTCCCAGTCGTTTACAGCCGGCCCCACAAACCTTGAGTCCGTCTCGAAGTCAGCTAACTTCGTTGCGGGTATACTTAATGGGGTGGCCCCCTGAAATATTTCTGAATCTTGTGATTGCTTTGTCGTGAAGGCCTCGTTGGGTTTTGATTTGGTTTTTCCGAGGTTGATCGAGTGTGTGTTGCTATTTGTGCACCCCTGCAGGGTAAAACTTTCTGAAAGCCGTGTCCGCGGTTATGGACGACTTGGAGCACAGTTTCTCGATCATAGACAAGCATAACTAAAGTACCGCTTTTAATTTGACTAAGTAACTGACTAGTAAATAGTGCAACACTCATGGAATGGTTAATAAAATTGCCAACGGATGGGGGGTTGTTTGTCCGCTTCCTCGTTGGTAAGCGAGGAGGAGGATGGATCTGTTGATATTACTGTTATAACTGTTGTCATTAATTCACGGACATCCGTCTATCTTTGGTTAGGCGGATGGTTAGCGAGTATCTATAGAACTGTTAGGGTTTATCTTTCGCTGCAATTGCGTCACCCCAGGTTGTGTCCCCTTTAGAGGCATAAAGACTTGCTGAGTACCCCTAGGGTCTCACACAATAAATTATTTGATTCAGATGAACAGGTACACTCACAAGATGGATACTGGGTGGAGGAGGCGGATGATGTGGGCAACGATCGTTCGGTGTAGAGATTCCGGGAACGGGGATCCGTGAGATCTGTGGGCGGGATGTGCTTATTTATGGGGCATCCTATGCCGATTTGCTTCTTATCCGTACTCGGATCTTGTTTGCCGCTTCTGCCTGATACTCTGATGTGTGATGTATGAGGAGGTATCCTAAACTATTATATCTATCTAGGACATTTGAATCTTGCCGTATGGCGTTGCTATTTTTCCTTTCTTTTTAGATGGAATGGCTCTGATGTACTGTTGTATGGTGGCTTGCATACATACTCATTTGTGTATGTAGTTGATCCCTTCGCCTGCCGATTACGCCGCCCGTTCTTGTCCCGATGTTTGGAAATGGTTGGGACGGCCGAAAGGTCTACCTGTGAGTGGCATTTGGGCCCCACCGTACTATTTCAACCATTTCCGCTCATCCAGGCTTGCAACTAGGAGCGTAATTCACCGAGGTAGTTACAATTGGTATCAGAGCCATCCCGCCCTTCAGGGTCTCAGCCAAATGGTCGTTGTCAGTCTAGCAAATATTTTTGGTAGCTATGTATACTAGGGAAAAACAAAACGCGAGAGTAGGACTGCTTCCACTTTTCTTCTTACCCACCCACCCACCCTTTTCTGGTAAGGAAGTGTAACGTTTTCAATCCTCGTCTTAAAAGTTCAAACTAGGATTCACGTGTTCTGGGTTTCCGTAGTACCATAGGTTGTGTGTGTGTGTGTGTAATTCCTTGTCTATCTGTTGCATCCAAGTTGTTATCACAATCGGCCTTTTGGTTATCAACTGTTGGTACATTCCATACCGACAGGCTTTTGCAACCGACGCGATCTATCTGATTCGTTGTATACCGCCGCGATCTGTCTTACTCTTTGTTATCCGACGTTATCTTGTTTGGGGTGTTTGTTTCTGTAGTTACTAATCTTTAGGTTCATCGTGAGAAGAAGGGGTTAGGATGTGTGTTCCACGTATTCATGTGCGGAGTAATGATTTGAGTGCGGGATGGAGTCGCGACCATACCACTACTCTTATCATTCGCTTTTGTATATTGAATTGGTAGAGTCACTAATCTTGATTCGTTAAGTGATTTTGCGCACCTATTGGTATTTTAATGCCGAAATTTGCGGAATTTTTTTCTTTGATATATTTGTGTACCACACTCCTTTTCAGTCGTGTGCGATATGCTTAATATCTTCTAGGTGCTTTGAACTTTGTTGAAATTTTAATATCATCTTAGTAAATTGTATCCTTTAATCTTGGTTAATTCCATCTTGGTACTATTTTGGATTATTATTATTCTCCATTATAGTACTGACTTGTGTTTTATATCAATCACAGGATGGCTCCACCACGCCGTTCTGATGAGGACATACCACCTGAACTGGGGTCCGCGTTGTCAAACATCGCCAATGCCTTGGCAGCAATGCAGCAGAACCAGCAGCGTTTTGAGGAAAGTGTCAGGAGGAATGAGTTTGCTCCTCTACCTCCACCTCCCAAGCGAGGAGACATCAAAAGCTTCCTGAAATTCAACCCACGCCAATTTGATGTTTCTGATCAACCACTTGATGCTGATGATTGGTTGCGTGAGATGTCAAGGCTACTGGAGACTGCTGATGTTCCTGAGCAAGAATGGGTAAAATGTGCTACTCACCTTCTGAAGGGAGATGCAGCTCTCTGGTGGGAGAATTACCTGAAGGCAAACTGCACTGGTTTTCAGCCTACTTGGGAACAGTTCACTGGAGCGTTCAAAGAGCAGTATCTGTCAGAAATTGTCATGGAAAGGATGAAGGAAGTGTTTCTCAACCTCAAGCAGGGAAATGACAGTGTCAATACCTACATCAGGAACTTCATGAATCTTTCTCGTTATGGTGGCGATGAGATCTCCGATGACAAGAAGAAGCAAAAGAGGTTCCGGCAAGGGCTCAATGCATCGATTAGATATGCAATCACACATGCAAGGCTGGCGTATTTTCTGGAACTTCAGCATACAGCTCTGCAGGAAGAAGCAAGTAGGCAAGTGTTTGAGGAGTCAAAGAAACACAACCGTGATGCACCAAGCTCTTCAGCTATGTCAGCTCCTTCTAAGCGTCGTGTCTGGGTTCCTAACACCCCACCGTCGCTCCCGGCTCCACCAAGACCTGCATGCTACGCGGCAAGGCCACCAAACTTCCTCACTGCTGCTCCCAGGGGCTACAACCACCACTACCCTGGAGCGCCTGGCGGAGTCCCTGGCTACGTTGCTCCACGTCCACCTGGTGCTTGTTTCACGTGTGGAGACTCTGGGCATCAAAGCTGGAACTGTCCGATGAAAAACAAAGCTCTTCCTCCACCCCCTCCAAGATCTGTGGCAAGCTCTCCTTTGGTTCGTGCACCACCACCTCGGGCTCTCAACATCAACACCAAGCCCGGGTCTACTGTTGCTCGTGCCAACTGTGTCAACTCCGCTCAAGCTAAGCATACACCTGGAGTTGTGATGGGTATGCTTCCCATTAACTCAGTCCCTGCACGAGTTTTGTTTGATTCTGGTGCTTCGCATTCTTTTGTTTCGCATAAGTTTGCACAAGAGCAGGATCTGGATAGGGTTCCTTTATCACGTCGTCTGGTGGTCCTATCTCCTGGTTCAAACATGAGGGCTGCTCATATCAGCCATGGCAATCAAATTGAGATTGGTGGCTCTTCGTTCTCGGCGTCCTTAATTCTTCTGGGCAATTCTGACATTGATGTCATCTTGGGCATGGATTGGTTGACAGCAAATGCAGCTGTGATTGATTGTGCTGAACGCTCGGTTTCTCTGAAGATTCCTGAAGGCCATATAGTCTTTTCTCCAAGTCTGACTCCTGCTATCCAGCTTTTCTCCTTGGCGGATCTGAATGATGATGCTATGGAAGCTATTCAGAGTGTTCCGGTGGTCTGTGAGTTCCCAGATGTCTTTCCTGAAGAGTTGCCGGGTATGCCTCCGGATCGTGAGGTTGAGTTTGTGATTGAGCTTGAACCTGGAACGGCTCCTATCTCCAAGCGGCCTTATAAAATGGGTCCTGCTGAGTTGGCTGAACTCAAACGTCAGCTTGATGAACAAGAGAAGTTGGGTTTCATTCAACACAGTACTTCTTCTTGGGGTAGCCCAACAATCTTTGTGAAAAAGCAAGACAGGACTGATAGACTTTGTGTTGACTATCGGGCTCTCAATGCTAAAACCATCAAGAATAAATATCCCCTTCCGCGGATTAATGATCTCTTCGATCAGCTAGCTGGAGCTGTGGTATTCTCTAAGCTGGACTTGAGAAGTGGTTATCACCAAATCAAGATTCGCAAGGAAGATGTTCCTAAAACAGCTTTCACCACCCGTTATGGCCTGTATGAGTACACGGTCATGTCTTTCGGTCTCACCAACGCACCTGCTACCTTCTCGAGGCTTATGAACTCGGTTTTCATGGAATATCTTGATAAGTTCGTTGTGGTCTATCTGGATGACATCCTAGTCTATTCTAAGTCAAAGGAAGAGCATGAAGAACACCTTCGGTGTGTCCTAAACAAGCTTCGTGAGAACCGCTTGTATGCAAAGTTCTCCAAGTGTGAGTTTTGGCTGCCTCAAGTAACCTATCTTGGTCACGTCATCTCTGCCAAGGGCATTGCAGTCAACCCGGAAAATGTAAAGACAATTGTTGAATGGCTTCCTCCTGTTAATGTCAAAGAAGTGCGGAGTTTCCTTGGTTTGGCTAGTTATTGCCGTCGCTTCGTGCAGAACTTTTCGAAGATAGCGAAGCCTCTTACCGACCTCCTCAAGAAAGGCAAGAAATACCTTTGGACTCCTGCATGTCAAGCAAGCTTTGAGACACTCAAAGAGAAGCTCACTTCCACACCAGTCTTGGTTCCTCCGGACACATCTAAGCCTTTCCAGATATTCTGTGACGCCTCTTTGCAAGGATTGGGTGCGGTCCTTATGCAAGAAAAACAAGTTGTTGCTTATGCCTCTCGACAGTTGAAGACGCATGAGATCAACTATCCTACACATGACCTCGAGCTCGCAGCAGTTGTCTTTGCTTTGAAACTATGGAGGCACTACTTGCTTGGCAACCGTTGTGAAATCTTTTCTGATCACAAGAGTCTGAAGTATATCTTCACTCAGCCTGATCTCAACCTTCGGCAGAGGAGATGGATTGAAGCAATTAATGATTTTGATTTGACCATCAACTACACTCCGGGCAAAGCTAATGTCATGGCCGATGCTCTCAGCCACAAAGCTTATGTCAATAACCTCATGATGGAAGAACAACAGCCTCTCTTGTGCGAGGAATTCCGTCAGCTCAACCTTGAAATTGTGGAACAAGGGTATCTCCTGAACCTTCTAGCTACCCCTCTCTTGGAAGAAAAGGTTCGCTCTCGTTAGCTTGGTGATTCGCACACCAAAAAGATCATCTCCAAACTTCAGCTTCCGAAGTATGAGTCCTTCCACGTCGATGATCAAGGCACGCTTTTCTTTGAACACCGGATGTTTGTTCCGAACTACCCGGGTTTGAGAGAGCAAGTTCTCAAGGAGGCGCATGATTCTGTTCTTTCTATCCACCCTGGCAGCACAAAGATGTACATGGACTTGAAAACACAATATTGGTGGCCGGGTTTGAAACGATATTGTGCCAAGTATGTCTCGGAGTGTGATGTCTGCCGCAGAGTGAAAGCCGTCCATCAGAAACCTTTCGGTCTTCTACAGCCATTGAAACCCCCGGAATGGAAATGGGAGAAAGTAGAGATGGACTTCATCACTGGTTTTCCAAGGTCACAGAAGGGCAACAATGCAATCTTTGTTGTCATTGACAGGCTTTCTAAAGTGGCTCACTTCTTCCCCGTCAAGGAAACAATTTTTGGAATTCAGTTGGCTGAGCTCTATATCAACAGAATTGTCTCTCTGTATGGGGTTTCGCTTGAGATCAGTTCAGACCGTGGGAGCATCTTCACTTCCAAGTTCTGGGAAAGTTTCCAAAATGCTTTGGGAACAAAATTGAACTTCAGCACAGCTTACCACCCTCAGTCGCAAGGACAAGTTGAAAGGATCAATCAGATTCTGGAGGATATGCCACGTGCTTGCGTCATCTCTTTTGGCATGAAGTGGGAAGAATGTCTTCCTTATGCTGAATTCTCTTACAACAACAGCTTCCAGAAAAGTCTGAAGATGGCACCATTTGAGGCTCTCTATGGCCGCAAATGTAGAACTCCGATTGGTTGGTCGGGTGCAGGAGAAAGAATTTGGTTTGGCCCTGACATTGTAACTCAAGCGGAGGAGAAGGTGCATATCATTCTTGAAAATTTGAAGATTGCTCAAAGTCGCCAGAAGAGCAATTATGACAGGAAGCACACGGACATGGTGTATGTCCCTGGTGATCTCGTTTACCTTTGTGTCACTCCCATGAAAGGCACGCACCGTTTTGGTATCAAAGGAAAGCTGGCTCCTAGATACATCGGTCCTTTCAAAATTCGTGGTAGAAGAGGAGAAGTTGCTTATGCTCTTGAGCTCCCGGAAAAACTCAAGGTCCATGATGTTTTCCACATCTCTCAACTCAAGAAGTGCTTCAAGGATCCCGGCAGGACCGTGGATCATGAGCTTATCAATCTCCAAGAAGATCTGTCTTATCAAGAACACCCCACAAAAATCCTTGAAATCGCAGAAAGAAGGACTCGCAACAAGTCCATCAAGTTCTGCAAGGTGCAGTGGTCGCACCATTCCGTTGATGAAGCCACTTGGGAGCGTGAAGATGAACTCCGTGCCAACTATCCTACCCTCTTTGAGTCTTCTTCTTCTTCCTAGAATCTCGGGGCGAGATTCCTGTTTAGTGGGGGAGAGTTGTAGCATCCCATTTGTCTAACAACTGTCATGCTACTTGGTTTAGTAATATAATGACTACTTCCTAGACATAATTGTTGCATCATCTCATGTCATCATGCCACCTTGCATTTGAGCATCATATAAAACCCCTTTTGTGTTGGTTCTTCTCTCATATGCATTGTTAATTGTTTTTGCCTATTGATATTGTATTTGGTTCTTGATATATTGTTAAATGCCCAAGTTGAGTTGGGGGCATATCTTTTACTCAACTCCACCACCTTTCTTTCACCACCTTACAATTCCACCATCCCATTATCCATGAGCTTGTAATTATTTTTCTTTTGGTGTTTAATCTAGCTCATGAGAGATAGGGTGGGTCCAATCCTATAAATTCTTTTGCTTGGCCTTTACTCCACATTTTGGGGATGCATGAGAATAATGCCATGTTTATTACTTTGTTTTCACAAGGATGACACATGGCATTAAATGCTTGCATGGGCCATGCAAGAACAAGTCTTTTGGATTTTATTTGAAATCCTTTGAGTGGATCATCCTCTCACCTCTCTCTCTCTCTCCTTCTTTTGCTTGATCTAGCTTGATGCATGCAAACCCTAAACCCCTTTGGTTGGTCTTGCCTTGGCCATGCTCTAACCCTAAAAACCCTCACCACCTTTTTCCCCATCCTCTCTTTTGACTAGATCTTGTTTGAGCTTGGCTTGATCTTGTTTGGTTTTGTCAAAAGAGCACACCACCCTCCCTCATCTCTCTCTCTCATCTAACCCTCTCTCTTTAACCTCCCCCTACCCCTAGCTACCCCATCTAACCCTAACCCGAGCCATACCCCCTCTAATCTAACCCTAGTTCCTCCCTCTCTCTCGGCCTCTCTCTCTCTCACCTAGCTCGGCCCCACCTAACCACCCCCTCCCATGTGCATCCCCTGGTCCCCCCTCTCTCCAAACCCTAGCCAAACCCGAGCCACCCCTTCTCCCTTTTGAATAAAGTGGCCACCACCTCCCATGTGCCTCTCCCCTCTCCCTCATCATCCCAACCACCCCGGGCACCTCAGATCGAGATCTGAGACCCCAGGAACCCCTCTCCCTCCTTCCTCCTTCCCCAAGCATAGCCATGGCCAACCCACGCCCCAAAAACCCTAGCCTCGGCCATCTCTTCCTCTAGCCGTTCTGGAGCGCGCCGAGCTGAGCCAGGAGCACCAGGGCCTCCCTCTGCTTCCTCTTCGACGCCCAGGACGCGGGGCAGCCGCTAGACTTCGCCGGAGCCGCCTGACGCCGCCGTGCACCGCCAAGATCAGGAGCTCCAGAGCCCCAGCTACGCGCCCGATCGTGACCACCCCGGGCTCCTCCGACCTCACCGACGAGCTCCTGGTGAGCCCCTCCACCCCCAGACAAGGTCCCCACCCCTCTCTTGCTACGTAGCGTCGCCGCCGTCCGTCGAACACCCCGCGTGCGCCGCCGCGCGCGCTCTGGCAACAGCAGCAACTTCTGCAGCTTTTACCTCTGTTCCTCGTCGAAGCCCGCGCGTTGTAGTCCTCCCCCGTAGCTACTCTCTGAATGAAAATCGTAGGCTGCATCACCCTCTCCAGTTTTCGTTTTTGCGGCATCAAGAAATCCCCAGTGGTTTGCTCGCCATCGTCGACCAAACTCCGGCGGTCCTCTGAATCCTGCAGAGCGGCGCGCAGCAGCAGTTCCGACAGCCGCCGTCGTTTTGCAAAGACAACCCCGCAGTATTTCCCGCCTGAACCCGCAGCCCCCACGACCCCACCTGCCAGCCTTCCAGTTAATTTTGTAGAGACACCCCCGCAGTTCTGAGCCCCTCAACCCGCAGCCCCTGGATCCACCACGTGTCGCCCACCGATAGCCGCGCGCGCACTGTGGCCCCGCCCCCTTGCTGGCCCACCAGTCAGCGAGTGAGGGTAGGTTAACCCTGGGTGACAGAAGTGTTTCTGCGTGCGAGTTGGCCAGTCAGCACCCTGGCCCATTTGTCAGTGACAGTGGCTAGCTCAATCTGAGTAATAAAAGTATTTGCTGGAATCTGATTCAAATTCAAATCTTTTCAAATTAATTCAAATTCAACTCAAATTTCAAATCTGTTTAAACCTAAATGAATTCATAACTTTCAAATGGTTTGGAATTTGAATTCAAACTTAATATGAAAAATGTTTTATTTTTGAATGTTAATTCAAATCTTTAATCAAATATTTTCAGAATTGATTTAAATAGTCAAACCTTTGACTTTGACCCTATTTAATAATTTTGACTTTAAAATAAATTTAAAACCATAATTCCAAATAATACAAATAATATATGTTTTCAAATCAGAAAAATGTGAGGATTTCAAGCCCTTTAAAATATATTTTGGACACTTTAATTTCAAGTTGATTTAAATTACAATAAAATGCCCTTCACCTTAATTAATTAATAACTTTTGATTTATAACTCCAAATTTGACAAATGATATGTCTAAAATGATTAGCTTGACGAGAACTTTCTGTTTATGCCTTCCATGTTCTGTTTTGCAGCATGCATCATATAAATATAATGTAAACAGCAACTAATATGAGGATAAAATGTGGCCAAAACTCAATAAAATGTTTATTTCTTGTATCCTACTCCTCACCCATGCCATGCTACATTATTGCCATGCAACTTGTGCATCATTCATCATGGCATGATTTTTTGCTTGTCGCATTTTGTTCATATGCTTGTGCACTGTATTTATGTTGGCCCTTGTTTGTTTGGTTCTTCTTCGAATAGACACTGAGCAGGGGATATATCAAGAGACCCAAGAGCACTACCCAGATCCTTCTCTCGCTTCAACTGAGCTGTCAGGCAAGCACTACCACATGCTTGCATACATATAGTACCTATTGCCTCTATCTTATCCTTGCATCATTGAGTCGCGATTGCATTAAATTGAATCCCAAGTATTGCATAACCTTTACTTTTAAACCCCACCAAGCTTGTTCCTCCATCCCATGAGCCATTACTACAGGAGTTGTTTGAGCCATGCGAGTCGTAGAACAGCATGAGTAGGGTATGTGAGTGTCTGATGGATAACGAGGTACCTAAACAACTTAACCTGAGTAGTAATGGGATAACTAATGAAAGTGGCACCGGTGAGCAATATCTGCTATTTGGTTTTTCCTGCTCACTTGTGTCCCGTAGGACCCCGAGTACTTGATTCCTGTTCCTTGATTATTCGCGCTATCCACATCCGGGAGGCTTATGGGACCCCCCTGAGCCAGAGCTTGATTCATTCTTATTTCTTGGGGCCACAAACTAGTTTGAGGTTTTATTTACTATCCTGTACTTATGCCATGCTTTACTGCTTTACTTACGATTGTGCGAGGAGCACCTGTACTGTTTAGGATTGTGACCCGTTTTCGCGGTATCGACAAGCCCAGTCACACTTTCGGGTTCCCAGTCGTTTACAGCCGGCCCCACAAACCTTGAGTCCGTCTCGAAGTCAGCTAACTTCGTTGCGGGTATACTTAATGGGGTGGCCCCCTGAAATATTTCTGAATCTTGTGATTGCTTTGTCGTGAAGGCCTCGTTGGGTTTTGATTTGGTTTTTCCGAGGTTGATCGAGTGTGTGTTGCTATTTGTGCACCCCTGCAGGGTAAAACTTTCTGAAAGCCGTGTCCGCGGTTATGGACGACTTGGAGCACAGTTTCTCGATCATAGACAAGCATAACTAAAGTACCGCTTTTAATTTGACTAAGTAACTGACTAGTAAATAGTGCAACACTCATGGAATGGTTAATAAAATTGCCAACGGATGGGGGGTTGTTTGTCCGCTTCCTCGTTGGTAAGCGAGGAGGAGGATGGATCTGTTGATATTACTGTTATAACTGTTGTCATTAATTCACGGACATCCATCTATCTTTGGTTAGGCGGATGGTTAGCGAGTATCTATAGAACTGTTAGGGTTTATCTTTCGCTGCAATTGCGTCACCCCAGGTTGTGTCCCCTTTAGAGGCATAAAGACTTGCTGAATACCCCTAGGGTCTCACACGATAAATTATTTGATTCAGATGAACAGGTACACTCACAAGATGGATATTGGGTGGAGGAGGCGGATGATGTGGGCAACGATCGTTCGGTGTAGAGATTCCGGGAACGGGGATCCGTGAGATCTGTGGGCGGGATGTGCTTATTTATGGGGCATCTTATGCCGATTTGCTTCTTATCCGTACTCGAATCTTGTTTGCCGCTTCCGTCTGATACTCTGATGTGTGATGTATGAGGATGTATCCTAAACTATTATATCTATCTAGGACATTTGAATCTTGCCGTATGGCGTTGCTATTTTTCCTTTCTTTTTAGATGGAATGGCTCTGATGTACTGTTGTATGGTGGCTTGCATACATACTCATTTGTGTATGTAGTTGATCCCTTCGCCTACCGATTACGCCGCCCGTTCTTGTCCCGATGTTTGGAAATGGTTGGGACGGCCGAAAGGTCTACCTGTGAGTGGCATTTGGGCCCCACCGTACTATGGACAATGTGGGATTAGTAAATCCACTATTTTTTAATTAATTGAAGTATTTCTAATTAATACCCTAAGATGTTCTACTGAATTTTATAAAAATTTAGAAACAAAAATCAGTTATTTTGGATTTATTATGAAAAAGTTACAAAAGAATTAAGAAAACAAAAAAAACTAAACAAATGAGCTTGTCAGGCCCTAATCTTCGGCTTCCCACCAAGGCCCATCGCGGCCAACTCCATTCCCACTGAGCCCATCACGGCCAACCTCTTCCCACCGAGGCCCATCATGGAAGGGAAATCAGCCCAGACGTAGCAACAAATGGATATATGGTGTAGTTGTGGTAGTATGACAAAAAAGATTGATTGGTGTAGTGGTAAGCTGCTGTTGGTTTGGTTGGGAGGTCTGGGGTTCGACTCCCTGGACTCCTTCTTTTTTGCAAATAAGCTACGGCGGGTTTGGTGGGTACTGTTTGTTAGAGTTTGGTCCCACTTATCAGTTTGAGTAATTATAAGTCTATTAGATTTAAGTAGCGTCATGTAAGCATATATTTACACACGGATATGACACGCAGTCAAAAACTGACACATGGACAAGAAGATATTAACACACGTATATGACACGTAGTAAAAAAATGACACATAGACATGACACATAGGCGTAATTGCTGACGTGGCCGACTACAAGTTTCAACTTATCTTAATTTGGACATCATGACGATTTTAAATCGTCGTAATAAGGTACAAATAACGTTGTAAGGTACATCCGTCAGGTTATGACGATTTGAGCTAATGAAAATATGACGTTCCAGTGCAAAATCATCATGATTTTTTAAGGTTTTGAACCTCCCGAACAACTTACGACCATCTGGTGCAAAATCGTCATAACTCTATGACGATTTTTTCCACGGTCACTATGAGAAGGTCATAGAATAACACATTCCTTGTAGTGCAAGGACGGGAAGCAATGCCGTGCCTGTTGCAGGAAAGGACAAGTCTCAGGTTACTTGTTTTGAATGTGGAGTCAAGGGTCACTACTCCAATGAGTGCCCCAAGAAGATTGTAGTAGCCACCAATGTGAATGCCCCAACTCAGCAGCAGCGTCGTGTTCATCCTGGAAGGAGATTTGCCCTAGGGAACTCACTCAACCGCAACGGACTCCTATTTCACATGAATGCTGAAGAAACTCAGGAAGCGCCAGATGTCGTGCTGGGTATGTTTTCCGTTAACTCAGTACTTGCGAGAGTGTTGTTTGATTCTGAAGCATCGCACTCGTTTGTTATATAAGAATTTGCATGCACTAGTAAGATTCAACCAACAAAATTGAAGCATGTTATGATAGTTCAAATACTTGGTTCAACCACCAAAGCTAGACAAATTTGCAAGGCCGTACCTATCAGAATCCATGGAATATATTTTTATGCTAATCTAATAGTACTTGGAACCAAAGGTTTGGAAGTAGTACTAGGAATCGATTGGATGTCAAAACATAAAGGATTAATCGACTCTGCCAAGAAAGCCATAACCATGACCAGTACCGATGGAGTATCGGTAGAGCATGTATCTGAAACCTTGCCCCGTCAATTCAATTGCAACAAGAGTCTAGCCCAACCAACCATTGACCAAGTCAGAGTAGTCTGTGAATATCCCAACGTATTCCTAGATGTATTGCCCGATATGCCCTCAGATCGGGATATCGAGTTTATCATTGAACTAATCCCTGGAACTGGACCCATAGCTCAGAGACCTTATAGTATGAACCCGTATGAATTAGTGGAACTAAAGAAGCAACTAGATGATATGCTGGAGATAGGTCTGATTCAACCAAGTGCATCGCCATGGAGATCACCTGTCTTGTTTGTGGATAAGAAAGATGGAGGTAACCGTTTGTGCACGGATTATCGGAAGCTGAATGATGTCACCATTAAGAACAAGTACCCACTGCCGAAGATAGAAGATCTGCTTGAGCAGTTGACCGGTGCCAAAGTGTTTTCTAAGATTGATCTTAGAACTAGTTATCATCAACTCAAGATTTGCGCAGAGGATATTCCAAAGACTTCCTTCACCACTGGATATGGACTATATGAGTACATTGTCATGTCTTTTGGATTAACCAATGCCCCCTCTTATTTCATGAATCTCATGAATAAGATTTTTATGAATTTCCTGGATAAGTTTGTCGTTGTTTTCATCGACGACATTCTGATTTATTCAAAATCAGAAGAAGAACATGAGCTACACCTAAGGACCATCCTTGAAACCCTTAGGGAGCATCAGTTGTATGCCAAGTTTAGCAAATGTGAGTTCTGGTTACAGGAAGTAGGATTCCTGGGACATATCGTGTCGGCAGGAGGAATTGCTGTCAAGGTTAATGATGTTGAAGAATGGCAAGCCCCGACCACTCAAACCCAAGTTCGTGCATTTCTCGGATTAGCGGGATATTACCACAAGTTCATAGAAGGATTCTCGAGCATCGCAAGACCCATGACCCAATTGTTGAAGAAATATAAGAAGTTTGAATGGACGGACAAATGTGAAGCAAGTTTTCAAGAGCTTAAGAAGAGATTGACTTCAGCCCCAATCTTGATTATGCCGAATATCACGAAGCCTTTTGATGTGTATTGTGACGCATGCAAGGTTGGTCTCGGATGTGTGTTGATGCAAGAAGGCAAAGTTATATCTTATTTATCCCGACAACTGAAGCAGCATGAACAGAATTATCCCACCCATGACCTCGAACTAGCAGCCGTAGTTCTAGCCTTGAAGACATGGCGGAATTACCTCATGGGTAACCGCTGTGAGATTTATTCGGATCACAATAGCCTGAAATATATTTTCACCCAAAAAGAGCTGAATATGAGGCAAAGGAGATGGATAGAGCTAATCAAGGACTACGACCTTGACATTCACTATCACCCCGGTAAAGCCAATGTAGTAGCAGATGCTCTTAGCAGATTTCTGTGTCGCTTGAACACCATGATTCTGAAGGAGCAACCAAGTTTTCACAAGGAGTTGGAAGATTTCAGAATGGAGCTAGTAAGTGAAGGATTTTTGGCTAGCTTAGAACTTCAACCCACTTTGATCAGTCAGATCAAGGAGGCGCAGAAAGGAAATGCTAGTATCGACGGAATCAAACGTCGTATCGGTACATGAAAGGTACCTGGATTCACCGAAGATGAAGAAGGAGTTTTGTGGTACAAAGGACGTATCTGTGTACCAGCAGATTCAGAATTGAAGCAAGCTATTTTGAAAGAAGCCCATGATACTATTTATTCTATCCACCCCGGAGGAACCAAGATGTATCAGGATTTGAAGGAGCAATTTTGGTGGCAAAAGATGAAGAGTGAAATCGGAAGCTATATAGCCAAATGTGATATCTGTCAGAGAGTCAAAGAGGGACATCAGAGACCCGCAGGACTGTTGCAACCTTTGCAAATTCCGGAATGGAAATGGGATTCAGTTGGAATGGATTTTATCACCGGTTTGCCTACATCTAGTAGGGGAAATGACTCTATCTAGGTCATAGTGGATAGACTGTCCAAAGTCGCTCATTTCTTACCGGTCAAGACCACTTATCGGAGTTCGAAGCTAGCCGAGTTGTACATTGCTAGGATAGTCAGTTTGTATGGAGTCCCCAAGAACATTGTGTCGGATCAAAGAAACCAGTTTACCTCCAGGTTTTGGAAGAAAGTCCAAGAAGGATTAGGAACCCGACTGGATTTCAGCACAACTTATCACCCACAGACTGATGGATAAACGCAACGAGTAAACCAGATACTCGAAGATATGTTGAGAGCTTGTGTGTTGGAATATGGATCAAAATGGGAAGACTGTCTGCCTTTCGCAGAATTTTCATACAACAATAGTTACCAAGCCAGTTTGCAAATGGCCCCATTTGAGTTCATGTATGGAAGAATGTTGTACCCCTTTGAGTTGGTCAGAAGTAGGAGAGAGTCAGATTTTCGGACCCAACATCCTACGAGAGGCCAAAGAGAAAGTTCACAAGATCCGTGAGTACCTTAAGACCGTCCAATCCTGACAGAAGAGTTATGCCGACAAGAGACGTTGAAACCTAGCCTTCAATATCGGAGATTTTGTGTATCTCAAAGTATCACCCTTGAAAGGAATGCAACGTTTCCAACTCAAAGGAAAGTTAGGCCCCAGATATATCGGACCCTTCAAGATTTTGAATTGCCAAGGAGAAGTATCATATCAACTGGAACTGCTATAGGAGATGTCAGCCGTGCATAATGTGTTTCATATCTTGTTACTTCGCAAATGCCTAGAAGTCCCGGAGAAGACCAAAGTTTTCAAGAATATTGATCACGGAACCATAGAGATCAATGAGGACATGACATATCCTAACCCATTCGTATTTTGTAAGAAGCCTTCAGAACCACCAGAACCTGGAGTATCAAGTTTCTCAAGATCTAGTGGAGTAACCACACTGAAGAAGAAGTTACCTGGGAGTGAGAATATTATATTAGGACTCAGTTTCCAGATCTCTTTAAATCCTAGTTTTATTTTCCCAAATCTCGGGACGAGATTTTGTTTAAGGAGGGAAGGTTTGTAACATCCCAAAAATATTAATCAAGATTATCAAGTGCTAATCACCCAAGTTTAGGGTTAACAAAAACTCTTATTATTTAAAACCAACATGAATGCATGTATGTGTGTGATGAATGCATGAATGCTTGTATTGCCATGATTGATTACTATGAATGGCAAGGATTGGTTTAAAGATGAAAACAACATCATCTAAATCATTTCTAAGAAGAATCAAATCAAGAGAAATTCAAATATAAACATTATGAGCAAATGGTCATTTTGACCAAAGTTAACCACTTGACCATTTTGAGTGTTTATATTCCAAGTTTTATAATAGAAACAAATCCAATTCTTTTCACCCCTTGCTAGAACAAGTACAAGTGAACCCAAGCCCACTTGGCAAACCAACAGAAACAGAATTCAAATCTATGCAAAGGACAATTCAAAATTGAATTCTAAATAGATACTAAGATCACCATTTTTCAAAAACCACTCAAACCAGTTCACCTTGCCAAACCCAAGCAACCAGATACTACCAAGAATGTGACCAGAGCCCCCACCAAATTTCATTCAAAATTTTCAAACTAAATTTCTTTTGGCCATTTCATCAAACACTAGGCAGCCACCAATCAAACTGCCTAACTTATATTGTTTGGAGTAGTGTTTGATCAAACAATCTTCCTCAACCCACTCCCTTGGTATCCCCTAGTGACTACCAGTGCAATTAAGCAGCTAGCCCTCTACCCCTTTGCACCATGCCGTGCCACCTGATCCCCCCTTGTCATCCGACCATGGCTAGCTAGCAGGAGGCAATGCCGCGCCCGTCCACCATGTCCAGGAGGCACCTCACCGTCCATCGCCACCCCCTGTCTAGCCCTCAAACGCAGCCAGGCCCTGGACCACCGAGGAAATGCCGTGCCCACTGTCTCTGCGCCGTGCCGAGAGCGCGCCAGGTCGCCGCACCCGACCAGCTCGCATACGCCGTGCCTCACCCTCACCGCGTGTGCACGCACTCGCCTTAACCCCAGCTAGCTCCCAGACATCCTCGTTCGCCGTCGCGTGACTCGTAGCGCCCGTGCATCGTCAAAACCACAGTCGGTGCCACGAAGAGCATGGACCGTTCCCGACTGTTCTCAACCACCCCTTGCCGCGCCATGAAGTCCTTGAGTATCGCCAGGAGACCGTGCGCTGGCCTACACCCTCCGCCATGCCATTAGCTCGTTGTGCCGTTGACCTCCTCGAGCTCTGCCGATGCCGCACTGCCTCTCTCGCTCGGCTATAAAAGGAGGCCACCCCAGCCTCAGTTCGCCACACCATCTCACTCCCCACCTCTCACAGATCCTCCCACACCCTTCCCCAGAGCAAGGCGAGCTCCGCATCACCGGAATTTCACCGGACTCTGCCGCGGAGGAGGAGGAGCGGAGTCGTTGATTGGAGCTACCCCAGCAGCCGTCGAGAACACCTTTCGAACCGCCGTCATTGACAACGTCGTTCGCCCCCAATGCCGACCCTAGCTAGAGCCCTGGTGAGACTCACACGACCCCCACCGCCACTTTAGGGTTCAGTCTCGCCGGCGCTGCCCGACGGAGACGACACACCCCAGCCGTAGGATCCAATCTAATCGCACGACCCAGGTTGAAACTTACCGCTTCGCGTAGCTAGAGCCATTGACGCGTGGGATCGCTCTGGTAGCAGCCCGCTGCGTGCGTGCTGTGCCGCTGGGCCATCCCATTTAGCTCTCCCGCACAACCCAGTAATTCAAATATAGATTTTCCAATTTAGTTCAAACCTAGTTCTGTCAGTGGATTCAAAAATCAATTCAGATATATTCACTGAACCAAATTGCATGAAACCAATTTTGTTAGAAAGGTATTGAAATTGTTAATCCAAACCCGTTGGATTCAAACCATTTGAAATTATAGATCATCTATAGTAAAAATAACAAGGCAGAGACTTTTCTGTATTCAAACATTTTTCAAAAATCAACCATAAAAGCTTTTGAGTTGATTCCAACTTTCAAAAATCACATTTGACAAGATCTTTCTGAATATGTAAAAATATCTAGGTTTACTTGCAGTAATAATGGACAAGTATTAAAAGAATGCCCCATAGGCATTTCTAGTCACTTTAATTCATTAAAATAATGATGTTAAACCTTATTAAATTGTGACACCTCTTTCAATCACATTCCCAAGTATTAAAATATGTGGTGATGACATGTGTCAACATGATCCATATTTTAGTTGGAGAATATTAAATCTTAAGTAGTTTTTCAATGAGTAGAAATTACGTTTCCAAAATAAAATAAATAATACTAAGTCTTTATTTCATGTGATGATTGTGATGATGCTATATCATCTAGTGTGAACCTTGTGTGCCTAATATAAGTATTTAAGTATTGTTTGGTGATAGTGTACCTCGTATTTATTTATAGACGCTAGTACCGACCAAGGATATAAAGAGGAAGGAGACTACTATGAAGAAGAAGGAGAGGAGAACTTCAACCACTGCACTACTCAAGGCAAGCCATCCTAGCAAGCTATCTAATGCAAGCTAATACTTGCAAGCCCCACAATACCAATTAACCTATGAAGTGCCTTAGGCATATTTGGTTATACCACTTTATTATACCAAATACCAGTTTTACCTGCAAGCTTTATTCTTTCATTTCTTTATCAAAGTTCTTTATTACTTATAGTTAGTGTTTTGTGAGTTTTGGAAAGATATTATAGGTAGCATAAAGAGCATAAAAGTTGGCCTAAGTTAGTTAGAACTAGATGTCATACTGAGGCATGAGATCTAGATTTGGATAGTCACACTTGATTAGCACCCCTCATTAGTGATTACCCTCAACTTTAGTGGCTAGTGCTAAGCATAAAACTTGATCACTTTAGATGGGAACACTTGGTGAAAATGATTATGAAAACCTTAGAATGATGAGTCATTCTAATGAAATGTTTTGGACATGTGTTATGAACACCAGATGATTTGATGATGAAAATATTGAGGCATGAGTCTTAGCCCTTTTTAAAACTGATGGTTCGGTTTGGATGCGATACCATTCCAATTTTACCGTACAACCACAATACCCGAATTTGGGTAGGGCTTGACTGGAAGTTTATATATCTTAGTATGGGTTCCCTTGCGGAAGAGGTTTGAGATGAGGCTACCTCGTGATGATTGTCCGCCTGTGCAGTTCCCAAGATGACAGATGGTCATGGTGTGGAGGCCAAACTCATAGGGGAGGTGCCTATACTAGGGTGTGCAATTGAAAGGTTGGGATTGATTATCCGCATACTGAGTATGGTGATTCAGGATTGTTCCTGACGGATGTATCGAATGTTGTGGTGAAAGTGTACCACCTCTGCAGAGTGTCAAACTATTCGAATAGTCGCGTCCACAGTTATGGACAGTTGGAGTGGCCATACTGTTCCGTCGTCAGATGTTTTCAAAATGACTTGTGAAATGAACTATGACCTTGACTTGACCACAACATGGTTGTGAACATGAAAACTAAGTTCCCACTTAGGTGTTGTAAAACATTAAACTAGTTTTCTTTACTTCTAAACTCAGTTAGAGATAAACATGGCTTTTTGCAAATAAACCTAGAGCTTATGATTCCTACTTGAACCACCTTAATTGTTAGTAGTAGTTTGCGAGTACTTAAAGAGTACTCATGGCTGTCCCTGGCTATTCCTATGGCCAGACTATGAGGAGGACTACCAGGATGATGGACAGCAGGAAGTCTATGACAACTAGGATCATCTCCCATCGTCGGCATTGCCTGTGACCCTGAAGATGAAGCTTCGACCATGCTACCGTTATTATGTTATTCCGCTACGTTGATTGTATTAAGACTAGATCATGAGATCCTTTATTTGTAAGACCTTTATTATGGTTTGTAATGGATGATGAACTATGGTACCAATCTGTTATGTCTCACAAAAATAGTAATACTAGGATTGTGATGTATGGCATGACAGACATCTGAGATTAAAAATCCGGGTGTTAACAACCGCCCCGGCCTGCCGCTGCGCGCAGTTGTTCCTTTGTGTCGCGCGCGTGTCAAGCTTTAGCCCAGCAATGACCCACGTCCTCTGTTCGCACGTAGCACTGCCAAATGCAGCCTCTGGCGCTCGTTGTGGTCCGCCTACGGCCCAAAATAATGGCCCGCGGCCTGTCATCGCCCTGCATAGCCCGAGCGAGCGCTCCTGTCCGTTAGATTTGGCCAGCGCCATCGGACGGCTCCCCGTGGCCCTCGCTAGGTAAAAACCAGCCTTGACCGCCTCCAGCGTAACCCTAACCCTTAGAACCTTCTCCCCACCCTGTATGTGGTTCTCGTTCGTAGTAGTGGCGAAGCGTCGCCCCTCGCGCGGTCGAGACAGTGAGGAGGCTGCGCCGCCTGGTCTTGGCCAGCGACAAGCCCCTTCCCCTACTTCTCTGCTTCTTTTCATGTCCTGTCCAACTCCCCAAGGCCCGCGTAGAGCAGAGAACTGAGAGGATAAGAACAACAGCGCCCCCTGTGGCTCCTTGCCGACGCGTGCGTCTACTCGAGGGTGGGTGTGCTGCCGTCAAGTGGCTAAGGTGGGGGAAAACTTTGCTGGTAGTGGCCGTGTACCTTTTCTTTTGCTTGATTCTTTTCTGTGGGGATCTGAGGGTGTTCTTTGATTTGATTTTGATCTGCTTTTCTTTGCCCCCGAAAGGGTTTGTTCTTCTTCCGACACCTTGGCTTGCCGATTGTAGCACCCCCCGGGGTTAGGGTTAAACTAACCTCAGATCATCCATCTAAGATAAGTTCAACTCCCAAACACGGAAGATCATAGTATGATTCTCTCAATCCTTTCAAGGAGCCTCATGTTGTCAGCACGGTTGGTTTTGTACATGGCCATGAGTTGAACCATGGACGGCGGTGGAGGAAGCTTGGAAGATTCACCCTCATTTGCAGCACCTCGTGCATGACCACGGGTACGGGCATGAGAAGTGTCACCCATCCTTAAAGGACAAGAGGAAGGTTAGACAAGGGATCCAAAGGAACAAGACGGAAAGATGAACAAAGAGTACTTGATATAAAGGTATCATCTTATCAAGCATGTTAGTACCAAAGCATACTAAAGTATACACTAACCAGATGACTTACAAACCATGACAATGGATGCTAAGATGTTACATACCAAGCAAAACTGAGATATCTTGGAACTCTGAGATTAGCAACCAAGTACGGAGTACTTTAAAAAAACAACCCCAAAAACATGATCCTAGAAGTTCTGAGATATAAGATAAGGGATGAAAACCTTTTCAAACCAAATAAGGTAAGGGAAACTCCAGCATCAGAAACACACCAGAGAAGGAGTAAAAAGAATCCTCGTCAGAGTTTCTGCAAATAGTTTTTAGCTTTGAAATAGTTTTGTCAACTCCTAGACTCAACATCGACCAATAAAAGGGTTTCCTACAGGCAGTCCTGCTCTTATACCAAAACCTGTAGCACCCCCTGGGGTTAGGGTTAAACTAACCTCAGATCATCCATCTAAGATAAGTTCAACTCCCAAACATGGAAGATCACAGTATGATTCGGTAACATTACAGAACACATGGATTCAATAGCATAAGTTTAAACTCTTAGCAGAGTGAGATATTAGAGTTATTACAAACCAGAGGTCGTAGACCCATTATTACATCACACAGCGAAAACAAATTAGGTTGTTCTACACAACAACTTAGCAAAAGGCCTAAGAGGCCATTAACAAAAGCGACGTCCATCCCATAGTCCTCAGGCTGCTACCTGGGCCCCCCAACTACTCATCGATGTCAACGTAGAAGCCACCTTCAGTTGCAACCAGATCATCTGTAGAAAAACAATAATGGCGCAAGGCTGAGTATGAGAATGTACTCCGCAAGACTTAGATAACCTAGTATCTACATGCTCTGGCTAGAAAAGCTTTCTCTGGATTTTATTTTGCGGAAAGCAATCTTTATTTGTAAACAAGAGAGAGAAGAGGCTCGTCTACTCAGAATCTTTTAAAAGGGATAAGATAGCGACTTCTTCATCTTGTTCATCACATCTCGATAACCACCAGCTTCACCAGAATCTCCTATCTAGGATCACCCCCTCGACCCGGAGGAAGCATCCTTAAGCACACGTGGATCAACAAGTTTTATAGTGGTTAATGTTATCTATGATCTTAAGTCCGATCGCCAAGTCGTTCATAACCGTGAACACAACTTTTCGAAAAGATTTAACCCTGCAGGGGTGTACAACTTTACCCACACGTACCAACCGACTCTTAATGCCAAATTATTAGCCCTCTTCCTTGGAAGGCCGGCAGAGGGTGGTTTACCACCACCTTTACCTTGCTTTCGCCGAGACCATGAGTCACGCAATAAGTATGATTCCGCCGTAACGGGTCAAATCCCGAAGCCGGTACTTAAAGATGTGAGGTGAGGTTGGTTTACCAGGGGCGCTATCTACCCCAAGCAACCTCGGCCACGCTTACCTACTTGTTATGAATGCACCAACTTCACCCGGCAAATCTTTCAAAATATTTTCTATGCATATGTCGAATGGAACGCCCGAACTATATGAATCATGGAATCTACTAGGCAAGTTAGTCAGTCATGAGGTTGTCCAGGCCCCGTGTGGTTGCACGCTCGTCTTGGTTCCAAAGGTAAGAACCCAGTTCCTAGTGGTGGCGAGCATGGGACTGCAAAAAACACACCCAACGTGGCCTCCCATACAAGCCTTAGCATATTTAGTTAACTCCTTCTAGGATGTCATCAACTCCTACCTTTCTAGATTCTCCGGCATCTCTGGTTCATCGTTCGGATAAATCAGACATTGATACTATGCATGGCTAAGCTGTCGATCTCAGAAGCTCTAGCAATGCTCAGATGCCAAACCTAGGTATGCTAGGAGTAGTGGATCAGGAGTATAAGGCTACAACAGGGAAACTATGCAGCAAATAGGTAACCCTAACTACTGACAAAAGACCACATTGGAATCGTGTGCATCATAACGAGAAAGTAATATACTTTGTAAAAGTAGGTTCAGAATGAGAGGCTACGCTTGCCTTGTCCGTCAGTAGACAAGTATTGATCTTCGGTGTTGTTGACTTCAGCTTCGGGCTCGGATCCTATCGCAAAGAACCAACACCAGAAAGAAAGGCAACAATCAAGACATGGCATCGATGCAATGCTCAAACAAGGATGATGATATGACAAGTTAAATTGCATTGAAATGAAACCCTAGGGCATGCTTGACAGCTTAAACAGGGTTCCAAGGGGTGAAAACCCTAACTCGGGGAAACTCCAGAATCACCTGTGAGGGGTTACTATGTTCTTCTAATTTAACTTGTCATGTAAGTTACTTAACAATGCATGATTATATCTCTATTAGATAGTTCTCATTTTTCTGAAAATTTTGATATATTATTTGTATTTTTCTGATTTAAAATGAATTAGTTATGAATTTCTCAACTTTTAATTCATTTTAAATTATTTTTGGAATATTTAAATTATTTTCTAACTTGGGCCCACATGTCAGACTTTTATTAATTTCAGAAATGATTTACAAAAATGTTAAAACCCTGACAGACATGGCCCACCTATCAGCATTTTATTTATTACAGAAATGATTTACAGGAAATAAAAGAAACAAAAGAAAAGAATTATGACGCCAGCATGACGCCTGGCTGACGTCATCAATGGGGAAGCCCCAGGTCGAGCATGGATCTCTCGATCCCGTGCGCGCCTTGATGCGTGCTTGGCTGTGTTCGAAAGAGGAGGCCGAGGCTAACGTTATAGTGGCGGCACCGCCTCGGTATGGCAACCGGAGCTACGCCGGCGACAAGAAACAGCGGCGGGTGCTCGTCGGGCCAGCGGCACAGCGCGAGAGGGGAGGAACGGAGAGGTCCAGGAGGACCGCTAGCTCACCACGGTCACGTCGGTGAGGTCGCTGAAGCGAGGGCAGGCCGGAGAGGGAAGAATCGATGGCTTGACTGCGGCGGCCGGCGTTGACGTCGAGCTCGATTCCGGCCAGACGACGTCTTTTCGGCTTGCGTGGCTTGGCAGAGACGACGATGGCGACGCTGCGCTTCTCCTAGGCCACTCCACGGTGCACGGGGCGGCCGGAGACGGCGGGACGCGGCGGAGCCCGAGAGCTCGGGTTTGGCCGAAGGAGAAATTTGGGGAGAAGAAGAAGATAGGGTTCGTCCTGGCGGCAACAGGGGATCTTATAGGGTCACCGACATCGGTAGCGAGCATCTTGGCACGGCGGGCATCGCAGCGACGACGGACGGCGGGCGCTGCGCCAGCGAGCATCTTGCTCGTCGCCATCGAAGACGACGACGCGAAGAACAGGCCGAACCGGTACGGGCTGCGGAAGGGACACGCTTGGGACTAGCTGGGCCGCGGTCTACTGTGTGGGCTGTAGGGAAAAGAGGGAGAGGAGGTGGGCCGGCCTGGTTGGGCTCTGGCTCTATTTTTTCTGCCAAACAGTTTTCTTTTTCTATTTTGTTTTCTGTTTGTAATTTTCATTTCAAATCTGTTTTGAGTGATTTGAAAATACCATAGGGGTTTTGGCAAACATTCAAAATACTGTGGGGCCCTTTTGTTCAGTTTGGGCTCCACTATTTTTGTAACTTTTCAAATTCAAATCCTTTTGAATTACTTTTCAAAGAGAGGGGCAGTTAGGGTTTTGGATTTGCATTCTTAAACCACACACTTGATCACATGCAATCATTTTATTGATTTAAACAGATGCATGCAATGCTTAAGTACTAATTCCATATCTTATAAACTTGGGCTGTTACACCGATGCACGCCGATACAGAGAGGAACGACACGGACGGGTGGGTGGCACACTATTTTAGGGTTAGGGTTTTAATTTTCTTTGCTTTTCCGAAGAGATCTATGCACTAGCTGTGCTCTGATACCATTGATAACTTGTAGCTCTAGATTTATTCGGTAGAACCGCTATGTACTGAGTTACAGAGAACCGAGAGAGGGAGATGTATGAGGGGAAGAGTACCTTCACCGGTGCTTGAGCTCGACGAGTCGTTGGCCATGGGGGGAGGGGCGACGGCGAGAGCGGAGAGAAAGAGTGGGCTAAGCGATGGCGGCGGTGGTGTAGCTTCCCGTGGCTTAGCGCTAACCTAGATCGGCTAGGGTTGTAGGTGGGAAGAGCAGCGGCGCGACGAACGTCTTAGTGTGTGCCACGACTCCCACCCTCTTTATATAGCGCTGTCACAGGAGCCCACCAATCATGAAGAGTGAAAGAGCATTTTCCTATCCCTCTGATTTTGATGTTTGATAACAATACACTTATCATTTTAACTGTGTGCTAAGTTTATCACAGGATTGATAAGAGGAGGCACAATTAATGGCATATCAATTCGCCTTGCAAAAAACCTCTGTGTCAACCGGTAGTACCGGAAATGCAACCGGTACTACCGCTTGACACCGGTACTACCGGTTGGCACTGATCAAAGGTGATAAAGGTGCGTGCTAGTCAGTACCCCCCGGTACCACGGAGAGGCACTACCGGTCCAACCAGTAGTACCACTTGGTACAAGCGGTACTACCGCTTGAGGCGGTCGTACCGCTCGGCAGTACCGTGGCATACTGACTAGCACTCACCCCTCTCCATTGTGGTCAGTACCAAGCGGTACTTGGGACCGGTACTACCGCCCCAACCGGTAGTACCGCTTCCTACGACCGATACTACCGCTTGGGGGTAGTACCGCAAGGACGATACCGCCCAAGACTGAAGAATGCTGAAGATCTTGAGCACCTCCGGTACCTGGTCCGGTACTTGACCGGTAGTACCGCTTGCAAGCGGTACTACCGCTTGAGTACCGGTACTACCGGTACATTAAATGCTCCAACGGCCATATTTCGTGGAGGGGTATAAATACCCCTCCGCCTACCTTGGGACAAATTGCTCAGCACATTAAAGTCATTGCCCACCATTGGATTCCATTGGAGCCACCCAAATCTTCAAGATCTCCTCATCCCACCACCCAAAGTTCTTGATCTTTGGGGAATCAAAGGAGGAGTCCCCGATCTACTACTTCACCAAAAGAGATCTTCATTTCCCCCTCATTTCATTGAGGGCCCCTTTGCTCTAGTGTTTTGTTGCAAACCCTAGTTCTTGTTTTTGTTCTTACAAGCTTGTCTTTGATTGCTTTGACAGCTTGCTTGTATTTGGGAGCCTCCGATTAAGTTGTGGATGTGTGCCCCAAACTTGTAACGGTGCCGGCTTCCACCTTGAAGGTTGCCGATATAGTGGAAGGTGAATCGATCCTGTTGGGGTGAGATTCATCGGAGAACAAGGGAGGCCTCTCGTGGCGTTGGTGGTTTGAAACCACCCCCTCTCCAAACGTAGACGTACTTCCCCTCAAAAGTAAGGAACTACGGGAAACAAATCCTTGTGTCTCCGCGTCCACTTTTCGGTTACTTCTGTCCTTTACCGCACCTTACTTACTTGTTACTACTTTGTGTTGTGGTAGCTCTTGCATAATTGTCATATAGGTAAATTTACCATAGTTGCATTATATAGAGAATTTACCTTATTGTCAAACCTTAATTTGAAAAAGAAGAAAATTTGAAGTAGCACCTATTCACCCCCCCTCTAGGTGCCCATACGATCCTTTCAATTGGTATCAGAGCCTCGGCTCTTTATTTGGGCTTTACCGCCTAAGAGAATATGGGTAGCCGCGAAGGGGATGGTGATGGTGAGCCGACCACGGTGACCATGGAAGATCTCAAAAACTTGGAAACAAGATTGAGCTCTTCCTTGGTCAACGAAGTCAAGAAGATGCTTGAGCAACTTCTTAAAGACAAAGAAGGCTCACCACCCCCATCTCCTCAAGAGGATCAACCATCCATTTTACCTAAGGGGAATACGTCAGTATCCCCCGAGGGTGCATTGGTAGGGGGTAAACCAGACAACGCTAATTCCTCCACACACAATAATGGTGGGAAAGGTGAGCACCGTGACTCATGGTACTCTCCCGACCCTCCAATCCCTCACCCTCATGTATACAATAGAGGTGACCCACCTAAGCTTGAAGAATCCGCTACTTTTGCTCAATGGCAATCACTAATGAGAACTCATATGCGCAGCTCTTGCATTGAACTATGGAACATCATCGAGCATGGACTCTTTATTGGGGATCCAAACAACTTGACAAGAAGAGAGATTGTTAATAGTCAACTCAATGCCACTGCTCTGCATATGATTCAACAAGGTTTGGGGACAAAGGATTATCCTCACATTGAGCACTTTAGCATTGCCAAGGAAGCTTGGGATGCTCTCACTGTGTTGTTTATTGGCAATGAGAGTATGATATGATGCTCTAAGCAATGAAGCCGAAGGCCTCTACATGAAAGAAGGTGAAGATCATGAAGACATGTACCGAAGGCTCAAGACCACCGCCACCACCTTTAGAAATGTGGGTGCCTCACATGTGGATGATGCATGGATAAAAAGGAAGTATGTGAGTGCACTCATGCCTTTTGAGCCCACCGACTTGAAGAGTCTACAAGGAAGACACAACTACCATCTCATGACCTCAAATGAAGTTATGCAAGAGATGGCTGCTTTCAAGGTTGCCGCCAAGAATGCCAAAGATGCCCGTGCTCGTGCCCTTGGTATGAGTAATGTTGTCAATGTTTCTTTGAAGGCCAAAGTTTTGGACCATGGGGATGAAGATGATAGTGATGAAGGGCTTTCCATGGACCATCCTAATGAAGTGAAGATTGCTCATGGTCAATATATGGCTTTCTATGCAAAGAACTTTTGGAAGAACCCTGCCAAGGCCAAGATGGAAATGGAATGGAGAAGCAATCCAAATGGGAAAAGAGAGAATACCACAAGATTGAGAACTTGCTTCAATTGTGGTGACCGCTACCACTTTGTGGCTAGTTGCCCCTATGAGAAGAGAGAAGATCATGGTGGAAAGCTTGTGTTGAAGAAGACTCTCAAGGGACCTTACAAGAAACCTTTCATCAAAAAGAATCCCATCAACAAGAAGCCGGGAGAAATTGTCTTGATCACTCATGAAGAGTACTCCTCCGACAATGAAGATGATGAAGATGACAAAGAGGAAACTTCTCATGGTGTGGCTGCTCTTGCCACCACATCTACTCCGACATTCTCACTCTTCGATTCTCCAAATGAGAACTCCTACACCAAGAACGTCACTTGCATTATGGCAAGAGGAACGGAGGTATCTTCATCATCCCGCTCTACTCACTTAGATAATGATGATGAGATGTCTCTTGATGTTAAAAAGGAGTTAATTGCCTTTGATGAGTTTATGACTAACCTAGAAGGTGATGCTACGCTACATTTTGGAAACATCTTAGATCAACTATCACATACTCAAGAGCTTCTAGATGTAAGATGTAAACTTGGGCATGAACATATGATTGAGCTAGAGGCCCTAAACAATGCTCTAGAAGAAGAACAAGAAACTAGGTTGTCACTTGAATTAAAACTTGAAGGGCTTGATGAGGCCAATGACATTATTGTTAACAAACTCATCAAAGAGCGTGATCATGCTATTGCTAAATATAAAAGAGCTAAAAAGGACAAGATTGAGTTTGGTGTGGTTCATGAAAAACTTGCCGAGGACTTTAGCGTGCTTAACAAGGCCCACAAATCCTTGGAGAGTGAACTCTTGTCTCTCACAAAGTCCCATGAAACGCTTCAAACTCAATTGGCCAATATTCCTTCACCTAGTAACTTCATTCCATCTAGTAGCACAACTATTCTTGAAGAGAATGCTAGGTTGAAGGGGGAGCTTGCTAAGGCCACATTTCCACAAGGCAACAAGTCTATTGATGATCTTTTGAGCAAGAAAAGGCGTAGTGGTGATAAAGGGGGCATTGGTTTTGTCTCCAAAACAAATAAGAAGAACAACAAGAAGAAGGGCAAGCCCGCACAAGAGACCAACAAGACCATTGTGGAAAGTAAGACCAAAAATGGTAAAACTATGTCTCATGATGATTTTGCGGGAAGTGCTAACCCTCACTATGTTCTAATGCGTGATTATTATGGTGATGTGTATGCACAATATGTTGGCCCTTATGATGGTTATATTGCTTGGTCTATTTGGGTTCCAAAGACCCTTGTTGCTAACAAAAGAGGACCCATTGAAAAATGGGTACCTAAAACTAGCTTAATCTTTTGTAGACTTATGCTTCCGGAGGGTCAAAATGGGTGATCGATAGTGGTTGCACAAGTCATATGACCGGAAGCTCGTCTATTGTAAAGGACTTGGTGTCAAATGAAGATCAAATCACCGTCACATATGCGGACAAGTCAAAGTCTAAGGTAATGGGTTTCGGCAAGGTAGTGGTGGATCACGACATTACACTCGTGAACGTCATGCTTGTTGAAACCCTTGGATACAATTTACTTTATGTCCGTGCTCTTGGAAAGATGGGCTTTGCCATCTTTATTGATGATGATATCGTGGTTCTCATGTGGAGCAAGTCTCTCAAGGTCGCTTTCATTGGGTACGTCGAAAATGACTTGTATGTGGTGGAATTTTCGGGGCAAGCCACTGCAGGTCCGATGTGCTTATACGGAAAGGCCGATGTGGGTTGGCTATGGCACCGCCGACTAGCCCATGTCAATATGAGAACTTTGCAAAGTCTCCATAAAGAGGGCCATATTGTTGGACTAAAAGAAAATGTTTCCTTTGACAAAGATCGTGTTTGCAGGGCATGTGTTCTAGGGAAGATGCATGACGCTCCACACAAGCCCACGAACCAAATCAAGTCTAACAAGATCTTGGAACTCCTTCATGTGGACCTATTTGGTCCTCCATCTCATGCAAGTCTTGGAGGGAAGAAATATTGTTTGGTGATTGTTGACGATTTTTCAAGATACTCTTGGGTTTATTTCTTCAAGTTGAAGAGTGAAACTCAAAATACTTTTATTGACTTCATCAACTTGGTTCAACGGCAACATAATGTTCCCTTATTGATTATAAGAAGTGACAACGACACCGAGTTCAAGAACTACACCTTTAATGATGTCCTTAGTGATGAGGGGATTAAACATCAATATTCCGCTGCATACACCCCTCAACAAAATGGTGTGGCCGAAAGGAAGAATCGGACTCTTATTGAGATGGCTAGGACCATGTTGGCGGAGTTTAAATCTCCATACAACTTCTGGGCTGAAGCCGTCTCCACCGCTTGCCATGCTTCAAACCGACTCTACCTCCGCAAAAAAATCAACAAGACTCCATATGAGATACTTACCGGTAACAAGACCAACATATCTTATTTCCGGGTGTTCGGTTGTAAGTGTTTCTATCTCATCAAAGGTGTTCGTTTGTCTAAATTCGAGTCTAAAGCATTAGAGGGTATTTTTGTTGGCTATGGTCTCGAATCTCACACTTATAGAATCTATGACAAGCTCTCCGGAGCCGTCATAGAATCTTGTAGTGTGACCTTCGAAGAATATGATGGTCCCCAAGGGGGGCGTGTTGATGATTGTGATGCAGATGATGAAATGCCTCAGGATGCCATAGGAAGAATGGGTGTGGGTTATATCCGCCCCGTTGAGGAACCCCTTATGGCGGATCGAGAAGAACTATGCTCCACTCGAGTGGAGCCCTCATCTTCACAACCTCAACATGCTCCATCTACCGAAGAGGACATTGACTCAAGCCAAAGAAAAGATGTGGACCCTCAACATAGTGATCAATGTGTGAAATCTAGTCAAAGGGAGCTTGGTCCATTCGATGGGTTGTCCAGTGGTGCCAAGTCAATTTGTCAAGGAAGATCCATCCAAACTGTTTTGAGACGGGCTCAAATTGATGCTAGAAGAGCACTTGATCAAGACCAAGGTCAATCCTTGCCTCCCAATGTAGAGGATGAATCCAATGATGATCAAGGTCAAGTTGATGGTCAAGACGAGGATCAAAATGATGAAGAGGGTCCTCCAAGAAACAATGAGGAGATCCACGCTCGTCGCGAAGCTAGAAAGGAAAGAATGTTGGAAATAAGAGACCACACCCTCCAAAATGTTGTTGGAGATCTAAGGAAAGGAATTTCCACAAGAGCACAATTGAAGAGGTTCAGTGAACATCAAGCTCACATTTCCATGATTGAACCAAAGAAAGTGTGGGAAGCTCTTGAAGATTCGGATTGGTTAGAAGATATGCACAAAGAGCTCAACAACTTTGAGAGAAACAAAGTGTGGAAGTTAGTTGAGAAGCCAAAAGATTGCCGCAATGTTATTGGGACAAAGTGGATATTCAAGAACAAGCAAGATGAGCATGGAATTATAGTAAGGAACAAGGCTAGATTGGTTACACAAGGGTACTCTCAAATTGAAGGCATTGATTATGGAGAGACTTATGCACCCGTGGCTTGCCTTGAGTCCATCCGTATCCTTCTTGCTTATGCGGCACATCATAACTTTAAGTTGCAACAAATGGATGTAGAAAGTGCATTCCTTTATGGTCCTTTAAATGAATTGGTATATGTTAAGCAACCCCCGGGATTTGAGGACCCCAACTTCCCAAACCATGTCTACAAACTTGATAAGGCGCTCTATGGGCTCAAGCAAGCCCCACGCATGTGGTATGAGCACCTTAGAGAGTTATTGTTTGACCGTGGCTTTGAGGTTGGGAAAATTGATCCCACTCTTTTTACTAAGAGGGTCAATGGGGAGCTTTTTGTATGCCAAATATATGTTGATGATATTATCTTTGGCTCATCTAACAAAGCTTTTAATGATGAATTCTCAAAGCTTATGACTAGTAGGTTCCGGATGTCTTTGATGGGGGGTTGAAGGTATTTCTTGGCTTTGAGATCAAGCAAGTTAGAGGAGGAACATTCTTCAACCAAGCCAAGTATACTTAAGATATGCTCAAGAGATTCAAAATGCAAGATTTGAATGGAGCTCCTACTCCCATGGCTACAAAGACTCATCTAGAACAAAATCCAAATGGTAAAGATGTGGATCAAAAGGTATACCGGTCTATGATTGGTTCTTTGCTTTACCTTTGTGCATCTAGACCCGATATTGTGTTGAGTGTAGGTGTGTGTGCAAGATATCAAGCGGCTCATAAGGAAAGCCATTTAATGGCGGTCAAGAGAATCTTTCGATATTTAGTTCATACCCCATTTTATGGTCTTTGGTACCCTCAAGGCTCAACATTCGCTCTTTGTGGATACACGGATTCGGATTGGGCGGGAGACAAGGATGATAGGAAATCAACATCCGGGGCTTGCCAATTCCTTGGTAGGTCCTTGGTATGTTGGTCTTCTAAGAAGCAAAATTGTATATCTCTCTCCACCGCCGAAGCCGAGTATGTTGCTGCTGCAAGTGCTTGCACCCAATTGCTATGGATGAGGCAAACTTTAAAGGAATACGGTGTCCATTGTGACAAAGTGCCTCTTCTATGTGACAATGAAAGTGCCATCAAAATTGCATACAACCCGGTGGATCACACAAGGACAAAGCATATTGAGATTCGACATCACTTCATTAGAGATCATGTTGCTAGAGGTGATATTGATCTATCCTATGTATCAACCAAAGATCAACTTGCCGATATCTTCACGAAGCCACTTGATGAAGCAAGGTTTTGCTACTTGAGGAATGAACTAAATATCGTAGATTCAAGGAGTTTGACTTGATTATCTTGCACTCTCACCTAATACTCGACACATGTTAGGTTTAGGTGTAGGCATGGACATAGGGGGAGTGCGGTCCTAATTGATTGGACTATCCCTCCCCCATTATGCGCAAAGTAAACTAAATCATTCCTCTTAATATCATTTTGTGATATGTGAGCTCAATGATGAGTTTCGGTAATGGACCCAAGATATATCTTCGTGGTGCCAAGCCGAGTATACTCAAATATGGTGGCCTAGGCCACCGCCCCCTCTCAATAGAGAGGTTGATGTGCTTACTCGTGTTTGTCACCTAGTTGAATTGGTTTTCACTCATGATTGTCTTCTATTTGAATTGTCATCATCGTTCTTAGTCTCATGCACTCTAGTTTGGTATTTATTTGTTTCTTCAATTTTTTAGAGTGCATGTGCTTCTCAGTTCACTTATCTTAACCCAAGCCTCCGTACTCCCTCACGAAAACCCTCTCTCTATCCGCACAAGAATCATCCTTGATCCCTGGCTTTGGAATCAGATGGGACCGGTACTACCGGATGTGCGAGTGGTACTACCGGACCTGGGAACTTCCCAGATCGTCTCCTGGAAGAACTGCTCCAGGAACGGTACTACCGCCCACATGTCCGGTCCTACCGGCCACCGGTACTACCGGTTGTGGAACCGGTACTACCGCTTACAAGCGGTAGTACCGCTCCAACAACCGGTACTACCGGTTGACGGTTTCCAGGTATATATTGGACGCGTGGGGAGAGGCACCCCTCAGTGCCTCATTATTTCCCACGCCCTCCACTCAAACCTGCGCCGCCACCGGAGCCCTGCCGCGCCCTCCTCCCTCCGGATTCTCCTTGGATTCGGCCTCTTGGCGGGCTCCCACTCCTTTCCACCGCCATGGATCCCGGTACAACCGCCCTTTCTCTCTCCCCATTTGATTTCCCCATTAGATCTAGGTTTTGGCTTAGATTTGTGGAGAAATTGACTATATGCAAGGTTGTACTGCCATATGATTCCTTGATACCAAGTAGAATCCTCGATTGTGCAGTTTTAGGCCGTCATGTTGGGCCATTACCATCAGATCTGACGCGTGTGTGCCGCTCAACCGGTAGTACCGGAACTTGTTTCGGCACTACCGCTTGCAAGCGGTACTACCGGTCGTCAGGTCCGGTAGTACCGGTCGACTCTAACCACTTTTTTCTGCCCAAATTGTAGATTCTCTCATTTGTGCCTTTGTGATTCTTGTGCCCTTATCTCCTTGCTATCCTCCCTCGTGCTTTCACAGATGCAGGTGGTTCTCGGGGTGCACGCAAGCGCTCCAAGTCTGACCGTGAGATTGTTGAGGAAGAGACGGAGTCTGAGGAAGAAGTTATGCCACAGCCAAGACACCGTTCCAAGCTGCCTGCCACTCGAGGTGGTTGTGGGGGTCGTGAAGGGGTTAACAAGCGCTCAGCTGGGCGTGGCAGCGCCCCTCCCTCTCGCCCCCTTCCACTGGGCGTACCAAAAGTCTCAGCTCTGGGCCATCTGGGCCAAAGAAACTGTCAGATATCTCTGAGTCAGATTTTAGGGCTCTCCGGATTGAAAATGCATACTCCCGCAACCGGAGCGAAGCAAGGGAAGACAGTCTCTTCTATGATGATTTCCAAGAGCGTGTTTATCATGAGGTTCTTTTGACCAACATCCAGATGGTGGTGCCTCAGCAGTGGATTGATATGGGACACATTGAAAAGAACCTTGACTACTTTGCCGAAGCTAAAAATCTGCTCTCGCCTTGGCTTGTTCCCCATTATGGAGTTTCAGCATGACTATGATCCCCTCCTTATCTGCCAGTTTTATGCCACTGCACATTTTCACACTGGCTGCACTCGGAAGATTACCTGGATGACTCAAGGTGCTGTCAAGGAAGCTACACTTGCGGAGTTTGCTGCCATCTTGGGGTATGAAGATCGCGGCCGGGACGTTCCTTGTGGTTTTCGCTGTCACATGTGGGAGCATCCCTCCAAAAAGGATGTTCTTACGCCTTTGTATATCCGAGGCCGTGGGGTTGCTGGCAAGATCAAGGATCTACTCCCCACATATGACATTCTCCATCGCATTTTCCGTGAGACTGTTGCTCCTCGTGCGGGCAACAAGGATGAGATACATGGGTTCTCCGTTGACTTTCTGTTCAACACCTTCCTCAACCAAGAATCAGGCAATCCTCTTGATGTGACAGACTTCATATGGAATGAAATGGTTGCTGCTGCATACACTCGATGGGTTCCACCATTTGCTCCTTACATTATGGCCCTCGTTGTGTCAAAGTGCCCCGTCATTGCTAGGACTCTTTCCACTCGCTCTCTCGTTGTGCACAGGCCAAAGGCACTCAAGATCAAGAAACATGCTAAACCTCGCGTTGAGGCAGGTGAGGAGGATGAGGATGACTCTGAGGCTGCTGATAGTGGTCATGACACTGACTATGTTGTCTCTCGTCGCAAGAATGCCAAGCCCTCTTGGGCCAAAAGGATGGAGGTCAAGCTCAAGAAGATCTTCTGCTTCCAGGTTGACAACCAGAAGCGCATGTATGAGGCGCATGTGTATGCAAAGAAAGCCAGTGCTCGGCAAAAGGAAATGATGTCTGCTCAAGGTTTGACCATCTCCGAGGGATCCGAGAACAACATCACTCCAGAAGATCAGTGGATTTCTCAGCAGAGCCGTTGGGACGATGATGTCTCTTCCTCGCACCGCGCCCCACCCACTTACGAGGATGAGGAGGACCTTGAGGATGATGAGGAGGAGGATGATTGACCTTTGGGACGGTAGCTTTGCACTTGTCCCTTTTTGGCGTCTTGATGCCAAAGGGGGAGAAGTTGCACTTTAGGCACGGGTGTTGCATGGGAAGTCACAAGCTCATTTTTCTCTTTGATCCTTTTATTGCTTGTGAACTTCGATTTCCCTCTATTTATGTGTGAGACTATGTGTTTATTATGTGTGAGACTATGTGTTCATGTCGTGTGAGACTATGTGGTTGTGGATCCATCTTATGAGACTATGTGGTTTATTTCATTGGATCCATCTTGTGATGTTATGCGGTATCTATTGTCTATATATTCCTCATCACATGTTTTGTGCAAAGGTATGTTCAAATGCTAGTATCCATATTTATGCACCCATGTTGGGTTTGTAAAATAGAGGGGGAGGTTTGTTTCTACACATCTAGGGGGAGTCCCGTCTCTATTTTACAAATATCGTATGCTTACTATTAAAATCATCTTGCAGAAGTGTATTGTCATCAAACACCAAAAAGGGGGAGATTGAAAGAGCATTTTCCTATCCCTCTGATTTTGATGTTTGATAACAATACACTTATCATTTTAACTGTGTGCTAAGTTTATCACAGGATTGATAAGAGGAGGCACAATTAATGGCATATCAATTCCCCTTGCAAAAAACCTCTGTGTCAACCGGTAGTACCGGAAATACAACCGGTACTACCGCTTGACACCGGTACTACCGGTTCCAGTACCGGTTGGCACTGTTCAAAGGTGATAAAGGTGCGTGCTAGTCAGTACCCCCCGGTACCACGGAGCGGCACTACCGGTCCAACCGGTAGTACCGCTTGGTACAAGCGTTACTACCGCTTGAGGTGGTCGTACCGCTCGGCAGTACCGTGGCATACTGACTAGCACTCACCCCTCTCCATTTTGGTTAGTACCAAGCGGTACTACCGCCCCAACCGGTAGTACCGCTTCCTACGACCGGTACTACCGCTTGGGGGTAGTACCGCAAGGACGATACCGCCCAAGACTGAAGAATGCTGAAGATCTTGAGCACCTCCGGTACCTGGTCCGGTACTCAAGCGGTACTACCGCTTGAGTACCGGTACTACCGGTACATTAAATGCTCCAACGGCCATATTTCGTGGAGGGGTATAAATACCCCTCCACCTACCTTGGGACAAATTGCTCAGCACATTAAAGTCATTGCCCACCATTGGAGTCCATTGGAGCCACCCAAATCTTCAAGATCTTCTCATCCCACCACCCAAAGTTCTTGATCTTTGGGGAATCGAAGGAGGAGTCCCCGATCTACTACTTCACCAAAAGAGATCTTCATTTCCCCCTCATTTCATTGAGGGCCCCTTTGCTCTAGTGTTTTGTTGGAAACCCTAGTTCTTGATTTTGTTCTTACAAGCTTGTCTTTGATTGCTTTGACAGATTGCTTGTATTTGGGAGCCTCCAAGTAAGTTGTGGATGTGTGCCCCAAACTTGTAACGGTGTCGGCTTCCACCTTGAAGGTTGTCGATATAGTGGAAGGTGAATCGATCCCGTTGGGGTGAGATTTATCGGAGAACAAGGGAGGCCTCTCGTGGCGTTGGTGGTTTGAAACCACCCCCTCTCCAAACGTAGACGTACTTCCCCTGAAAAGGAAGGAACTACGGGAAACAAATCCTTGTGTCTCCGCGTCCACTTTTCGGTTACTTCTGTCATTTACCGCACCTTACTTACTTGTTACTACTTTGTGTTGTGGTAGCTCTTGCATAATTGTCATATAGGTAAATTCACCATAGTTGCATTATCTAGAGAATTTACCTTATTATCAAACCTTAATTTGAAAAAGAAGAAAATTCACCCCCCTCTAGGTGCCCATACGATCCTTTCAAAGAGGTTGGACGCTCCCAATCAGGACACGATCCAAGGGTCGTATCGAGTCCGGGAGAGGTCAATCTAACACTAAGGACGTCAAAAATTGCAACGACAACATCCAGCTAACTATTCACCAATGATATCTCAAAGGTGTTGACCTGACCAAGTTATTTTTATTTTCATTTATTGGTATTTTTATAATATGAAGTGCTGGTATACATGCACGTCTATGGCACTATTTTATAGATGCGGACTTCTAATTATTGACGCGAATATTGGCTAATTTCCATCAAAATTTCATGCCAGATTTTTTTTAGGTGATAACTAGCTCACTTTATTGATTAAGGTCCAAACTTACATGGATTAATAAAGTATCGTGAAGCTCAATCAGCCATACATGGCGACTTGGGCCTAAAGAAAGAGTGAACCGAGCTAAGAGCATCTGCGACAGACATCGTAAAAGACGGAATCAGAAAAATAACAGTCACGTGTGCTAAAAGTGGTCAGAACAGACGTTCAAACACCGTCGGAACCCAAAAAAAAATTTAGTGCCCCCGAGAAAACACCCCCGCGAAACCACAAATCCCCAGATTTCGAGCCCGACTCGGAGCCGACCTGGTAACCACATGATGCTTGGCGGGACGGAAGTTTCAGCTCATTCCCCTCCCTTCCGCATGCACCCGTCGCTAGCACTGCCAGGTGCCGCATCGACTCAGGCCCCGGCAGACAAATTCCGCCCGCCGACAAGGCCTCCGCACTCGACGGTGCGTTCCCAACCCTCGCTGTGACAGAAATTGATCCGGGACGAATATCTAACTCGAGGCGGAAACATAGTTGCAGTTCATTGATTCAACCACGAGTTCTTCCTAAACAAAGCTACGATTTCACACCCTGCTAAATCTAGTTCATTGATTGAACCACTAGTCAACAATTTTACTTCCGCTGCCGCCGTCCTCCGCGCCGTCCTTCTCCGAGCCGCCGGCTTCCTCCTCGTCGTCGGACGGAACCTCCACGATTTCCGCATTGTTCGCGAGACCGAGGACCTCTTCGCGGCGAGCGGCGGCGATGACGGTGTACTTGGTCCGTCCAGGGACAGACCAGAACCTCTCCCGCCCTTCTCGGTTGCGGAGATCCGGGTGCACCACGCGCCCGTAAACGATGTGGTTGCCTATCTTGGCCTTCTGCTCCTTCTTAAACAGCGCCGGCCAGTACGGGCTGGCCGCCGCGTACCGGGGCAGCGCCCTCTTCCACGTGGGCATCTGGCGGCGGCGCGCCTCGATGTTGCTCTCCATCTCGGCTTGGCCCAGGAGCGGAGCCACCGGCACCCCCGCATAGCTGATGCGCCATCTGTGGGGCACCGTCGCTGCCGCCGGCGCGACGATGTCGACGTACGCGAACATCACAGTCTCGTAGAAGTTCAGCGTGGGCACCTCCATGGTGGCGCGGTGGAGATTGGAGAGGGAGGGGATGGATGGGGATGAACGCGTCGGTGCCTCCTATTTGTACACGAAGACGACGAAGCGACGGGCGGAATCTAAATCGAATAATTCTCTTTTCCTGTTTGGGTTTCTGGTTTCTGTTCCGTCCCGCCGTTCGCGGCCTGAAAAAACCCGTGAAACACGACCTGAAAATATGTTTTCTTGTTCGGCCTTTTACGGTATGTGCTAGAGATGATCTAAGTTATGTGCTTCTCCGTTCGAATTCCTTCCCTCATGGATGAACTAGGAGCTTTCAAATCTTGAACGGTAGCCACTAATCTCCTTTATGATGGATGCATAGGTACCCCCAGTATTCTCACTCAGGTCTTCAACCACTTGTAGACACTTCTGCAACGCAAGATCATCGGCTAAGGCCAGGGATTCACGGCAGGCTAGCGCTTCTAGTGTTGGAGGATCAGTAATGCCTGCATAGAAGACTGCTGAAGAACCCAGATATAGCCCTTCGGCATCTCGGAAAATAGCTAAGATCGCCCCGCCTCTATTGTTTCTAGCCACAGTGCCATCGACATTACCCTTCATGCAACCATGCGGTGGAGGAATCCACTTGGGGGCAGTACTGTTCTTAGGCATCACCACGGGCAATAACGCCTCATGCCAGATTATTTATTGTAATGTACTTTATGTTAGTTAAGATTCAACACAAGCAACATAGACCAAATTCTGCACTTCCGGTATCAATCGGTTACACCAAGAAACGTGCTTTCAACACTAGTAGGAAAAGGCTTTAAAAAAACACTAGTAGAAAAGACTTACATCAGTTATTTTTCTAGTGACGTACTATAAAAAAATAGGAGTCACCACTGCTAGGCAAAATAGTAGCGGCGTTCAGAAATTCCGGGCCGCCAACATTATGGCGTAGTCCCGGCGTTTGTGAAAGGCCGAATGCCGCCATTAAGTGGGAAGTGAGCCAGGACCAATATAGTCGTGGCATTTTTGTAAATTGAACGCCACGAATAGTCTGGCTACCGACGACATTTAAATGTTTTAAACGCCACGACAAAAGTAGGTGGGGACCAAATTTTTATCCATAGATAGTGGTAGCATTTATAAACGCCGTTGTTATTCTGCTTAGCAGAGACGTTTGTTGGAGATATGCTATATGGGTATTCTCATATAGCATGTCTCCTATCCGGATAATTTGGGTGGCCCACAGTTGTTAGTATGGCCCATGGCCTGCTAGGCGGCTAATTAGATGGATTCAGAAGAGAGCCCCATGCCGGATAAAGAAAGGCTACAGAGAAGTCACCGACGTACCCGGAGCCTTGGAGTGCAAGACACGCTAGACTAGTTGTAAGCAGTGTAGGACGTTGTAACCTGTCCGGCTAGGACTTTTCCTGTAACCCTAAGACCTGACGACTATATAAGTCGGGGCTATGGGAGCCTTTAGGGCACGATAACGTAGACTCTCTAGTCACCTCGCACAGCGAACCAATCCTTGTAACTCGGCGATTTGCCCTTATAGTGATTTATAGCAGGAGTAGGATTCCGTCACCGTTGCGGGATCTGAACCTAGGTAAGCTGTGTTACCTCGCACCCGTCAACCGTCCGCCTTCCCCCACGTCTCTCAACACGCACTGTGAGGACCCCTCCATGGCGTACTCATCGGCAATACCACGACAGTTGGCGCCCACCGCAGGGGCAAGAGGCGCTTCAGACTCTTCAGCGGGCGAGGACAAGATCTTCGCGAGAATCGGCGAAACCGTAGCCATCGGTCATGTTCTCTTCTCCGGCAACGTTCCGATCGTCCCTCCCGACGAGTTCTGGATCCCGGCGAATACGAACCCTACGCGGTGCTCGGCCGTCCCCATCGGAGATATCCACCTCTTCATCGGCGAAACCGACTCGGGCACTAGTTCCCTGGGAGTCGGAGGAGCGTCAAGACCCGCACGGACCGCCTACGGGCATGATACGTTCGTGGAAGGATCGATGTCGGATCTCTCCTCGGAGTTTGCCGGCAAAGATCGGAAAAATTCAAGGTCCACCCAAATCGCCCCTGTGCAGGATATAACGGTGGAAGATCCCTGCAAGTCCGCCGGCTTTGTCCGTGCATCTGGACAGCAGAGATCCAAGTTTGTCGGAGTGGTGACCATCTTCGATCTGGCACGTTGCGTTCAGAGAGAGGGAGAAAACCCCCGCGATTACCTTGCCAGGTGGCTCCGTATACGGGCCGATCTGGCCCATATCCCCAATGATGCGGCCATGTATCACTTTGTGGAAGGACTGGACCAAGGTACGCTTCTCTGGCATTTGCTAGGGCGACAACAGGCTTCAGGACACCTCACCTTCAAAAGCATGGTGAACACCGTCAACAACTACGCGGAGGCTGAGGAGGCAGCTCAGACAGCCCTTGCGCTCATTGACAGAGCCCCTCCGCCTCAGCCCCCGCCGCCACCGCCTCCGGCCGCTATCGCCGCAGCTGCGCCACAGCCTCCAGTCATCGTCGCCGCTGTTGCACCTCCACCCCCGTCATCAAGGAAGCCCCGACACCCTCCGACTCCATGATTGACGCCCTCTACGCCGACTTCAGTGTAGACTTCAGCCCGGAGGAGCTAGACTCTGCCATGCAGGAGATGGAGGAGGATTACAAGCATGACGAGCAGGCCAACAACACTGTCACGTCTCGAGAGGTGTTCGTCACCATTGGGACGGCGATGGATGAATATCAACCCAGACGAGCTCCGCCTACAGCGCTGGACAAAGGGAAGGGACCACCTATTGCTGCCGACAATGATCGTGCAAAGGACATGCCCCCTCCGCCTAACCCAATGCAGCAGCCGCAGGAACTCGGAACCGGTCCGAGCAACAATAACACCGCAAACCCGCCGCCTCCGACATCTACGTCTGCGGCCGCCCAAGTCACTCCAGCTGATAGAGTGATGTACGACAATCTCCTCGTCGAGCCTATGACCGTGGCTCATAATCGCAATGTGGTCCAGCTTGACGAGAAGCGCCAGAAGTTGCTGGAGGAAGCGCATGCCATCGCGGAGCAAGGCGCAAAGCTAGATCGAGATCTGGCCAACGCGCAGAAGTCAATAGAGAAAGCTAAAGCAATGGAGGCCGAGTACAAGACTCTGCTACAGCAGCAGAAGGCCAAGAAAGCTCTGGCTCGCGTCATCAACGATCCTGGTGTACAGCGAAACCTAGGATGGGCTCCCTCGAAGCCGGCACAGGCCAAGCCATACATTGATAGTGAAGGCAGGAAGGTGATTCCTACTCCTCTCCTCAACCTCGCCGTCGCCAAGACCCTTCTGGAGCAGGATAGATCACCCGAGGCGGTGAACCGGGTCTATGACCTAGTAGCCAAGGCGGTGAAACAGCAGGAAAAGGCCACCTCTCAAAGGCTTGAGTCTGACCCAGCGTTTTGCCAGTCTAGCCAGCATAAACCGCCAAGGGACAGATCTCCTCTTGATGTCGGGTCTCAGACGGGTTCGTCAGAACAAAGACGGAGGGATGCGCGCAACAGGAAGGATGCTATCCCCATATCCTCTGACCATGGAGGCAAGGCCCAACCTCGTCGCCCATCACCACCTCCCCGTCCCCCCGACATCGCGAAGATACCAAGGCTCACCATCGCACGGATATGCCTCTGCCAAGGCAGAGAGGCATCGTCATCCACGACAACGCGGAGCAGACCCGTCATGACGACGGAGAGCGCAACCAAGGACACAAGAGCAGGTCGCTCCATGATCCTCCGCGTCCAACAAGCAACCGCGACAAGCGTGAGGCATCGCAGGAGGGTAATAGCAAAAAGGCTAACCCACCGCCACCTCTGCCTTCGTCGCCACCTAGCAGCCACCATGGTGGAGGAGGCCCACATCGTTCACGCAGCCCATCCCGTGATGGCAAGAACAGGAAAAGAAGCCCGGAGCCATACGATGCACGTTCGCGTCTGAACAAGATCCATGAGGCCCGGGAAGGACCATGCCTGGGACCACATTGCTTTGGACCTATGATACGGTTCGCAACTTACCCCAGAGGTTTCCGGATTGACAAGACCATCTAGCCCTATGACGGCACCGCCAAGCGGGCTACATGGTTGCAGGACTACGGCAACACGGTCGAGATCTCCGGGGGTAACCCCAACGTCGCTGTCAAGTACCTCCCATTGATGTTGGCGGGCACGGCCCGTCAATAGATTGATGACTTGCCAGAAAGATCCATCTGCAATTGGTTGGACATGCAAGAAGCGTTCACCAAGAACTTCGAGGTTACGTACAAACGTCCCTGCACTGTTGGCGATCTACATTGGTGCGTTCAAGAGAAAGACGAGATATCTCGCGCCTACCTCTCTCACTGGCTGGATATGAAGAATTGCTACGCAGGAGTGCACGCTCAGACCGCCATGGCCGCCTTCATCGATGGGTTGGAAAGGGGCACATTGCTCCGACATAAGCTAAAGCGCTTGTAGTAAATCACCAGCTAGATCTAAACCAGATGACTCAGTTGGCCAGTGAGTTCGCAGCTGCCGACGATGATGCTCGCGGCTCCCTACTGGCAACGGTTGTTCCAACTCAAGCTCATAGGAACAGCAGCACAAAGCGGAAGACCCCGCCAAAAGAAAAGCAAAACTCCGACATGGTCGCCATGACCTTTGCAGGACGAGGTGATGGCGGGCAACGTGGCCGAGGACGGGGAGGTGGTCACGGGCAGTAGCGAGGCAGTGAAACTACCTCGGCAGCGCTCCGCATTCCCCAAACCTACGATGAGTACCGCGATATGTCGTGCCGCGTACACCTCGACGCCAATGACAAGGCCACCCACACCAATCGCCACTGCAAGTTCATCAACGACCTCAAGGAGGACCCCGAGTCCGGCTACAAGCAAAGTCGGAAAACAGACCGCGAGGCAAGGGCAAGGGGAAGAAGAAGGAGGAGGAGTCCAAGGATTCAAGTGACATGGATGAGGACATTGACCCCAAACACGCCACCAAGAGAGACGGCAAGGGCAAACACCCCTTCGAGAAGAAGGCGGCAGTTTTCCACACTTTCCTTGGCACCCCCACCGTCCGACAACAGAAGACCTCTATGAGGATACTGATGGCTACTCTACCCCCAATTCCTGCGCTGGTCAGAGATTCCAATTACTTGGGACATGAAGGATCACACAGACCTCATCCCTACGGAGAACCAATACGCCATGGTCATCAACCCCCTGATTGACGGCAACGAGTTCACCAAACGTATGGTGGATAGTGGAAGCAGCATCAACATCATGTACCTAGATACACTGCAGAAGATGAACTTGATGGACGCAAACCTAAGGCGGACCAACACCATCTTCCATGGCGTAGTTCCTAGTCGGGAGGCTCGGTCCCTTGGGTGCATCACACTTCAGGTCGCTTTTGGCGATGTCAATAATTACCGCCAAGAACGCATGACCTTTGAGGTGGTCCCCTTCAAGAGCGTGTAAAACGTCATATTCAACCGTGATATATTCCACACCTTCATGGCCAAGCCATGCTTCGTCTACAACAAGCTCAAGATACCCGGACCAAACGGTGTCATCGTCATATCCGGAAGCTTTACCAAAGCAAGGGACTACGAGATTGGAGAAGCAGCCTATGTAGAAGCTATCCTCTACAGCGAAGAATTCAAGGAGATCCAGAGAAAGGTCGATGCCTCAGAGATGCCCGCGTCGAAGAAACGGATTTCTGACTCCACCCCGGCATTCAAGGCCGCCATCGAGACCAAGCCGGTGGAACTTGTGGTAGGCGATTCCTCCAAGACCACCGCCATTGAGACGAACCTGGACCCTAAATAGGAAAGCGCGCTCGTCGAGTTCCTCCGTGAGAACATGGACATCTTTGCCTGGCAACCTGCCGACAAGAAAGGTGTACCTCGGGAACTTGCCGAGCACATCTTGAATATTGACCCAAAATGTAAACCAGTGAAACAACCTCTACGATGCTTCGGAGACGAGAAGAGACGCGCCATAGGCAAAGAGATAGCTAGGTTACTTAAGGCTAGTTTTATCTGAGAAGTCCTTCACACCAGATGGGTGGCCAATCATGTAGAATGTGCGTTGATTACACCATCTTGAACAAAGCATGTCCCAAAGATCCGTTTGATTTGCCTCGCATTGACCAAGTCATTGACTCGACAGCTGGCTCGGAGCTTTTGTGTTTTCTCGATGCATACTCAGGATACCACCAGATCTAGATGAGGAAGTAGGATCAATTGGCCACTTCGTTCACTACACCCTACGACACATTTTGCTATGTTATGATGCCCTTTGGGCTAAAAAACGCAGGTGCTACGTACCAGCGGACAATGCAACATTGCCTGCACGATCAAATTGGTCGGAACGTTCACGCCTATATGGACGAAGCGGTGATGTCAAAAAAATCAAACGACTTAATCTCCGACTTAAAAGAAACCTATGATAATCTCCGGAAATACAACATGATGCTTAACCCTAAGAAGTGCATCTTCGGGGTTCCAGCCGGCAAATTGTTGGGCTTCATCATTTCCCAGCGTGGAATCGCGGTCAACCTGGAGAAAATCAAGACCATCTTAAACATAAACCGTCTGACATGCCTAAAGGACATACAACGGCTAATAGGTTATGTTGCAGCAGTTAGTCGGTTCGTCGGCTGACTTGGAGAGAAGGCATCGCTACTGTACAAGTTGCTAAAAAAGGCAGACAAATTCACGTGGTCGGACAAAGCAGATGCAGCATTGAAGCGGCTCAAGGAGATACTTTCCTCAACGCCTATACTTGCAGCACCCGAGCTTGGGGATCCCATGTTAATTTACATGGCGGCCACCAACCAGGTAATCAGCATCGTCGTCGTGGTAGAGCGGAAAGAACCAGGGCATGAGTATGGAATTGAACAACCAGTTTACTATGTAAGCGATGTCCTGACGGAGTCCAAGCAGCGTTACCCGCACTACCAGAAGATAGCTTATGGAGTATTCCTTGCTTCTCGGAAGCTGAGGCACTACTTCCAGGAGCACCCTATCACAGTTGTGAGCAAAGCTCCACTGTCCGACATCATCAACAACAGCGATGCTACAGGAAGGGTCGCGACGTGGGGCATTGAACTTGCCGCCTTCGATATTACCTACAAGAGACGTGACGCTATCAAATTACAAGCCTTGACGGATTTTATCGCAGATTGGACGGAGATGCCAGATGCTACCCCAATGTCGGAGCCAGAATACTGGGTGATGCACTTTGACGGATCAAAACTACTCAACGGCTTGGGTGCTGGTGTACTGCTGCAGTCACCAATCGGGGAAAATCTGCACTACGTTCTGCAGATCCACTTCGAGGCTACAAATAACATGGCGGAGTATGAGGCACTCATTCATGGACTACGCATAGCCAAGGATATCAGCATCAAGCGCATAGTTTGATGTGGAGATTCTGACTTGGTTGCCCAGCAGGTGGCTGGCACCTGGAACGCGCAGAACCCTATGATGGCGGCATATCGAGATGAAGTGGACAAGATAGCCAAGAGCTTCTTGGGCTACGAGGTCAAGTATGTACCTAGGGAGCAAAACGAGGCGGTTGATCTATTGTCTAAGCTTGGACCAGGGCGCAAACGAATTCCGCCTGGATTTTTCCTGGAGCATCTACGGACACCATACGTGAAGGGAGCAGACATAGACAACCCGGACAGATTTGACTCTTTCGTTCACATGGTGACAAAGATCCCTCCGGCTTGGACAAAACCGTTCATGGAATATCTCGTACCCGGAACATTGCCTAACGACGAGGTCGAAAGACGGCAAATAGTACGTCGAGCAAAGGGCTATACCATAATCAATGGATAGCTCTACAAAAGAAGCACTACCGGTGTATACCTTAAGTGTGTTTCCCAGCAATAAGGTATTGAAATCCTCAGCGAAATCCATCTTGGAGATTGCGGGCATCACGCCGCTCCTCGATCGTTAGTTGCTAAAGCCTTCCGGCAAGGATTCTACTGGCTGACCATGAAGGCGGACGCCGACAAGCTGGTTGAGACATGCATGGGATGCCAGTATTATGCCCAACAACCACATGTTCCTGCTGAAAAATTGCGAACAATACCAATAACTTGGCCCTTCCCAGTCTGGGGGCTAGACATGGTTGGTCCGTTGCAGATGGCACCATGTGGGTTTACGCATCTGCTAGTAGCAGTTGATAAATTCACCAAATGGATAGAAGCTAAACCCATTAGAAAGCTCGATGGGGCAACTGCCCTTAGGTTCGCTCGGGATCTAGTGGCGAGATTTGGTCTCCCACATAGCATTATCACCGACAACGGCAGCAACTTGTCACTCGGAGAAGTGGAAGCTTATTGTTGGGAGAAGGGCATATGACTTGACCTTGCATCTATGGCACATCCACAGTCCAATGGTCAGGTTGAGCGAGCCAATGGATTAATTCTGCAGGGAATCAAGCCACATTTGGAAGCACCGTTGCATAGAGCAGCTGGAGCCTGGGCGGAGGAATTACCATCTGTGTTGTGGAGTTTACGAACTACACCCAACAGATCCACCGGCTACACCCCTTATTTCATGGCATATGGAGCAGAAGCCATCCTTCCTTCCGACATCCTTCACGATTCACCAAGAGTTGCCGCCTACGACGAAGATGACGCTGAAGAATCCAGACGCCTAGATGTGGACCTTCTCGAGGAGGAGTGTGTATTGGCATGCCAAAGATCCCCTATCTACCAGCAGAATCTACACAGCTACCATAGTCGCCGTGTTCGGCATCGCTCGTTTAAAGAGGGGGACCTGGTGCTCTGACTTAAGCAGAAGAAGTCACACAAATTATCCCTGCCATGGGAAGGACCGTTCATCATAAGCAAGGCGCTGCTCAATGGGTCTTACTACCTCGTTGACAATCGTGAACTGAAGGATAGACCCAATGAGGATCATAAGCGTAAGCGACGTGACCCGGATGATGACTACCCAAAACTTGACCGGCCATGGAACATAGCACAGCTACGTCCTTTCTACACTTAGCATTTTTTATCTATTGTGTACCTCTTATATGATCAATGAAATAAAGCTCTCTGGTTCACTCATATTTCTGAGTCTTTTACCTCATTTAGTATTCATTTTTGGATCGTATAAAAACTTTATGCACAAGCTTTGCGATTGCACTTGTGAAAATCCCGCCTACGGGCGTTAGCTTAAGTTTTCTGGTCTACACGTTCTTAGTTGTTTTTATGTGGATTCTGGAGTAGTGACTTTTGGCACTTATTTTCGGCGATTTTGTGTTTAGGTTATTGACGGTGCCATTGGGCATCATCGCCTGAGCGCATAGTTCCGACAACGAGTCCTCCGACTCACGAAAAGTCAAGCATAAAAACCAGAGTAATGGATAAGCCAGCACTTGCTTAAAAAATATATACATGCCGGAACCAGTTCTTGAGTAGCAGGACATAACAACCATTGTTTTGCGCCTTAAGTTAACAAGTAGTTTTTTCTGCATACAAATTCCAGAGGAAACGAATATTACATATTGTTTTTCATTCCTCTAGCGCAGGCGACTTGGACGTAGCATCATCAGTAGCAAGAGAGTCATCTTCCTCGAAGTCGACAGTGTTGAGGGGCTCGGAGGAGCTCTGGCTGCCGTCGTCAATGGTTTTCATGGGCACGAAGACGTTTAGGGTCGACCAACTCGGCGACTCTGGTATCAAAACCCGCGAGCGATGCCAAGATAGACTTGTGATCTATCTTTTGGCCATCATCGTCCATGTCGGGGATACTGGAGGTCACCGTGTCGATGTCGGCGTTTTCATAGTGCGCCTTGACCATTGACAGCGCCATCCTCGCGCCAGCCCGGGTACATGAAGCTTTCCAGCTTATGATACGCTCGGGGTTTCAACGCAAGATCTCCGAGAACTTCGCCACGGAATCCACCGCTTTGATGTTAATCTGAAGGGGCTTGGCTATATCCTTGGTCTGCTTGATGGCGGTATTGATAAAGTTGCCGGCAAGGACCATGCATTCTTTTGGCGGAGGAGGCGACTGGGTCAATCCAATAGGAGATGCAAATTTCCGACAAAGGAACGCATGAGTTCAATAACAAAAAAAGTTCAGAGTATCTGGCCTACAGAATTACAAGGAGAAGAATCACTTACTGAAGATGCTAATCTTGGCCTGCTGGAGAGTTTCTGCCATAGAATCTTGTTCTTGTCGGAGGATCTTGTATGCTTCAAGATTGCGCTGATTCTGCTCATCGGCAGCTTTCTTCTACTCTTTCAGCATCGCGATCTCCTCCTTCAAGCGGTTCATCTCTTTGTTGGCGGACTCTTGCAGGACTTTCATGGAGTCCTCATGCATCTTCTGCATATCCTTCCTCTCCTGTTTAAGGATCTTGTTTTGCTATCCAGCTGCTGAATATGCTTGGATTGCTCAACAATATCTTTAGCCTTGGAAATGTCTTCTGCAAGTCGGAGAAAGAACAGTACACAGTGAGTACTCAGAGAATGTTGGCACAAGACGAAGTCGGAATACGAAAAAGAAAGGAAAAACAGAAGCTTGCTCTTGGTGATTTGTTCCTTCAAGAAGGCAGTTTTACCCTTTTGGCTTCCAAGTCCGCACGCATCTTCTGGTACTTCTCATTTGCCACGCCTCTCCGAGCATTCTTATTCTATGGAAAGAAAATTTAACGCTTCTTAGTCTACTTGGAGCATCTAGCCGGACGACTATCCACCTAGAGGCTTGGGGGCTAAAGTGAGAGTTTTATAAATTAGCAATACGCTTGGTCTTTCTTTAAGCATCTAGCCGGAACTGATTCAGTTTTCAACTAGAAGCTTGGGGGCTACAATATAAAGTTTTTAACTCAGTCATATGCTTAGTCTTTCTTTAAGCATCTAGTCGGAACTAATTCAGTTACAACTAGAAGCTTGGGGGCCACAGTATCGTAATTTACAAACACTGCGTATGCTACTCTGAAAACATCTAGTTGGAATAATTCATTCAAACTATATGCTTGGAGGCTACAGTGAGAAGTTTTCTAGCTTAGTCACTCTTAGAGCATTTAGATGCAAAAATCTATGGTTTTCTGTCTAAATCCTCGGGGGCTACAGTGGGATACTCATATGAAATGCAAAAGGCAAATAAAACTTACAAGTGCGATGATCTTGAGGTTGGTAGTGCTCTCAGCAAGCAACTTGCCAAATGAAAGGCTGTTTCCTTGCAAGATTTCTGCTTGCCGGAGAAGATCCTCAAGACCGCATGTTGGAGATGTCGGCGCCGCACCAGGAACCAAAGCGGAGCTACTCGGCGTGAGTGCCGGGTAGACTATCTTCGGGAATTCTACAGTTTTCCTGGGTGCGGAGGCGCCGCCCTTCGGCAGATGTACCACTCTCCACCACCGCCTTACCGCTACCGATGGCATCCTTAGCCAGAGCTTCAGCCATTTGAGTTGTGGTACTTTCTTGCGTTGCCTATTCGCCGACAAAGGCAAGCTCCACGGAGGCACCTGAGTCCACTTCCATGGCGGAAGGGCCAGATGCATCTTTGGCCTGTGAGCTTGTCGGAGCAGGCGTAGGCTGGACGCTGGGAGTAACAGGGGCGATGGCGGGAGATGTGTGGGGAGACACATCACGATGCAACATATCCTTGATATTTCTAGAAGCCCCCAAAGTTTTGGAGGTCTTCTTCAAATTGGTAGTGGCCTTCTTCCTGAAACATGCAAAAAGTATAAGTACAGGAATAAGACAAGCAATGGACAATGTCAGAGAGAAAAGAGGCTTACACAACAGGGGGTGCTTTGGCAAAAGGGATCCCGGTAACCTTTCTTTTCTCCGCCTACAGGGCGGCGGTACTCTTCTTGGAGGCTCCACCCTCCGTCTTCTTCTTCTTGCCTCCGTCGGTAGCGTCAGAGGTGGAGCTCTTCCGCCTTCGCGCCAGCGGGACATCGTCGTCGGACACGACGGTGACTTCCTTCATCTTTGGGTCATAGATTTGGACAGCCATGCTATCCTCATCTAGACTGCTGAGTTGTTAAGTGAAATACCACAAGTGATAGATGAAGATGGTAATGGTTAGACGAAAGAACTGGAGTATATGTCATATACGGAAAATAAACATCATACCTTTGTGCACGTGCCATCAACGAACATGTCATAGGTGATGGTGAAGCCTCGCTTCCTATCCTTCACCTTGACGATGTCCTTGAGTCGAAGCTTGACGGAGTCACTCGAGAAATTGTCCTCGGAGATGCGGAGGCTATCCTTCCTATCCTTGGTGTACTCATGCATCAGCTTCGAGCGGTGCTGCAGAGGCTGGATCCGCCTGACGAACCAGCACATGGCCAGGTCCAATCCATTCAGACCCGTCTCTACGAACCACTCTATCCGCCTTATAATGCGGGAAGCGTCGATGTCAGAGGGGAGGGAGGCTTGGGATCTCCATGTTGAGGCTTCGGCGGCAGCTCCATCGAAAAAGTCCGGATACGTTGCTTCTCGGCCAGCCAGAGGGATATCTGGACCGTAGAAGTACGTCTGTTGCCAGTTTTTACATGACTCATGGCCGACTATGTCGGAGAACCGCCGGCCAGGACGGATCTTAAAGCTAATTTTCCCGCAGTTCCTAAGCTCGTCCTTGCTGGCTCCGGCTTCCCTCTTAATGATGAAGAAGTAAATAAAGAGATCTAGCCTAGGCCTAATCCCTAAGTAACACTCACAAAGCGCCGCATAGTTGCTGAGCGCGAGGATGCTATTGGGGGAGAGGTTTTGAGGCTGAACTCGGTAATGGTTGAGGACAACTAGGAATAAATTGGAGATGGGCAAGGAAACGCCGCGTACCAGTTGGGCTTTGAGGTACACCTTCTCTCCGGCTTGGGGAGAAGGGGTGACCTTGCCGGCCGGCGCCACCCGCCAGGCGAGCCCCTCCGTCGCAGGGAGATAGCCCTCGACGAACAGCTCCTTGATGTCGCGGTCCGTGATGTCTGAACCGTGCTAGTCCCCCTTGTGAGAGTCATTTTCCTCTTCCAGCAGCTCCAGCGCCGCTGGATTGTGGTCGTGGACGATCGATTCTACCACCGCGGACTTGGGGATCACCAGGCCTTCTAGAGGCACGAGGATGGTGCTCGCCGGCTTCACTGCCGCATCGCCTGACGCCGCCATGGAGGAGTAGAGCTGCTGCTGGCCATTGGGGAGATTGATGTGGTGACTGGGAGGATTGAGGGGCTAGGGTTTTTCCCAATCGCGCGGAGAGCTCGAGGAGGTGCTAGCTTGAGGAAGAAGACGACGCAGGAGGAGAATGAGGTGAAAAATAAAATTACACCGCAGTTACAATATATAACCCCCGGCATCAAGATTCGTGCAAGATGATCGATTGGTTGACGCGTGGGCGACGTGTGCGGGCATGTGTGAGGAAATTTTGCCACGTTCCCAACCGTTTCCGCCAACAGTTCGTATCACTCGCGCGGGAAAAGTGGACATGATTGTGTTCTCTGCATGTGTGAGTTATGAGGCGTTGATGAACTATGTCTACGGCGTCCTAGCTATCACTGGCAGATGAACCATCACATCGGAAGATTCCGGCATGAATGGATCCAGTCCGGCTACGGAAGAGTATGATAGAAGATTCAGCAATTCTCCAGCTTAAAAATTGAAGACGGAGAAAACCTTGCAGGGTTCTTTGGGAGGACTACAAGATATTGCTTAACGATTTGCCGACATCCATCTAGACGGAGCATTCAACTTGAAGAGGCAAGACGGCGCAAGATCTCGGAGTTCTTCGGGGGCTACTGTTGGGGATATGCTATATGGGTATCCTCATATAGCATGTCTCCTATCCGGATAACCCGGGTGGCCCACAGTTGGTTGCATGGCTAATGGCCTGCTGGGCGGCCCAGTTAGATGGATCTAGAAGGGAGGCCCATGCCGAATAAAGGAAGGCTACGGAGGAGTCACTACAAGGATTCTGGTCTATTGCAACAAAATTATTTGTCGCGATAAGTACCAAATAGTTGCAATAAGTAACTATTGCCACAACATGTCGTTCGTTGCCAGTCGTTGCGACAGGCCGCATGGTAATAGGTTATTGCCAAAAAAAAACAATCGTCACAATAAAATATGCTATTGCAACATACGAGTGCAAAGTTGCCACATTTTCCCGCATGGTAACATGCCCTTTGTTGCCACAGTTTGGTATGTGGCGATAGCTTACTACAACAAATACTAAAACTGTTGTGACTACTAGTTCATGGCGATATACATTCGTGGCAATAACCTATAGCAATAACGATTGTTTCATGGCGTATACTTTTCTGTGGCAATAGTCAACTGTGGCATTAGCTTATTGCAACATCTCTTGTTTTGTGGCACTAGCCATTCGCCACAAACCACTATATTCGTGGCACTAGCTTATGGCGACAACTCTTATTTTACATAGCAAATGTTCTTATTTTGCATAGCAAATATCCTTCGAATACATGATTCAAACCATTCATTATTCATAAATATCATATTTTGCATACCAAATATCCATCAAATGTAAATCTAATATAATTTAGCAACCATTCAACATACTGAATGTGCCATCCTAATTAAGTGTCAAGACTAAATTGTCCATGTTCTAGACTCCAGTCCGGTTAATTCTTTTGTTCCTGCACTCAAGAAATTAAAAAAAATAGCTAAGTTAATGATTCAAACATAACATATGCCATAAAATTATATAAGCCTATTGTACTTTTCACATTACATATGGTTTCTATGATAAACTTTGCGACGTGGAGCTGTTGCCTCACAGTTACAGGCCAAAAAAATAAACTAGTTGTAAGAAGTGTAGGACTCTGTAACCTGTCCAGCTAGGACTTTCCCTGTAACCCTAGGACCTAGCGACTATATAAGTCGGGCCTATGGGAGCCTTTAGGGCACGACCTCGCACAGCGAACCAATCCCTGTAACTCGGCAATTTGCCCTTATAGTGATTTATAGCGGGAGTAGGATTCCGCCACCGTTGCGGGATCTGAACCTAGGTAAGCTATGTTACCTTGCACCCGTCCGTCCTCCTTTGCGGTGACCCAGCATACCACTGCATGTGTAGTACACTATAGTCGTTGACATGACATCCATAGAACACCGTTCCGTAAATATCACATCCCTCAGAGTGGTACAACAGAAACATTGCGGGTCCATATTACAAAGGTACAAACATTATTATTATTATTACAATACCGGAAGTTCAAGACTTCCAAAAGATCCAACTTACAAACCAAAATATAAGATGTTCAGCGGAAATTTAAAAGTAACTACTCCGACTAGGAGTGGGGCTCAACAGCTTATTTTATAGAGTTCATGCTGCTCGGCTCCGTTAGTTACTACTAACTAGACCCTTAAGTGGACTCGTTCTCATAAACACCATAGCGGATCTCGTAGTCCACGCCTTCAACTCCTCCGGATAGATCAGGTTCCTCGTAGAACACGTCTTCTTGACATTCGGCTGCATACATTGGCACATCTTCGGGATCCTCAGAGTCTAAGTAAGGGATCAAAGGAAAGGATGAGTAACAGCGTTACCCAACAAGTTCATTGTATGCAAGGTGGGAAGTTTGATGCTCTAACTACCACCTCGGATTATAAATCCTCGGCACTATGCAGTTTTTGTAAATCTTTCTTCAAAGATTGATTTTATTCTGAAAAAAAACTATGACAATCAACCTTCACAGGTTGACTAGAACTTTCATGGAGTTCCTTTCCTGTTGCGTTCGTAGCTCCTTCCTGGAATATGGAGTAACAAGTTACGGCTCTTACACTCTGCAGAGGTGCGTTACTTTACCCATGAGAGATCAACTCCTTGTTTCACAACCGGGCGTACTTTCCCGTCCACAATTCCATGATGTGGGGCCCAGTAGTTGGTCCAAGCCAATCACTGCCCCCTTCGTGACCCCGCATGCCTCCTTGGTGTACACCATGCCCACATAATGAATTACGTCAATGGTTTGTACAAACCGTTAGATGCCAAAACTATCGTGGGATGTTGAGGGTTCCCACTCATATGCTGCATATCCTCTACGAATTACCAATTAATATGCACGCTACGAGGATAACAGCCACGACCTGCACATCCGGCTTCATGCGAGAGGAAGAAGATACAGCTGACTTCTCTGTCCCATTCCAAATCTCATGGCTAACGCGTAATATACGGCGCTAGAATCACTGATGCCAGGGGTTATTAAGTCCCTATTTGATCATCATTGTTGCAATTAGAACTCTAAGTTCTATTGCTCCATTATATCACCACTTAGGATGATATCTATGATTTCTTTGTTTATGAAAATAATATTTTCTTTCTTTTATAGCACATATGATAACACACAATTTGCAAATACTTTGACAAAGACTATTCAAAGGACATGAGCAAGTGATGAACTTGCCTTGTGATGGCAAGGTAGTGAAGTCCGATGTTTGCACTGGACCTTGAGCTTCTAGTTCTACAAAAACATCATTATTGCCCGGTAAGGACAATATTTAAAGAAGCAAAATGATTATGCAAGTAATGTAATGCATTATTTAAATTTATATGCATTTATCCCAAAAAAATCCCTTTTGAGTAATAAGGGATTTATAAATATTTATTTTAATATTTATAACTTGTATTCAGTTATTTTATTTTATTTCCCTTTATTTGACTTTTATTGATTTAATATTTCCTTTAGGAATTATTAATTATACCTTAATTTTATTACTAAATATTTATTTAGTATTTTTCAAAAATACTATAATATTAATAAATAATGAAAGTGATTTTTATTTATTTTTATCACCTGTCAATAATTTTGTAAAATTCCATAAGGAATATTTAAATTACAAAATTCTTATAAAAATTTGAATGTCCAAAATTTGATAACTTATTTTATGTGGACAGAATGGATTATTGTGAATCCAAAAATATTTTATTTATAATTTTTGGACTATTATTTTATTTTCTATAATTTTATAGGGGTAAGGGGTATTTTGGTCTTTTCTAATTGATCAAAAGTTTTATTAAATTGGTCTTATTAGGCCAGTGTGGCCCAATAGGGCAGGGTCAAAAGATAACCCCGAAGGGTTTTGGCCCACCCAGCCCACTCTGCCTCCTCTCTCTCCCTCGACCTTATATCCTCCTCCTCTGTCTCGCCGTCGTCGGCCGTTTTGGCCGCCGCCGTGGTGCGAGTTGGGGTTGTCGACGATGCTCATTCGTTCTGTCCACTTGGATTTGACTCTAGGGCTTCCCCGTGGCCAGGTCCACCCCATTCCCGAACCCTAGAGTTGGGAAAAGGTACTGTCGCCGCCGCCGCGATCCCGCCTGCGGTGGTGTGCTGGGCTCGTGTGCTGCTGCGGCCGCCGCCGTGGCAGGTGCAGGTTGCAGCGCCCTTCTGGGTGCTCCCTGTGCCGCCGCGGTTCGTCGTCCCCTCTGCTTCCTCTTCGATTCTTTAGCGAGGACCACGGGTAAGTGGTCTCTGTGGTCCTTGTCCATGCTAATGTCCTGATTCTCTCTGTGTGTACCTAGTGGCTTCTCATGCTAAGTGATTATATGCTGATTGGGTTAATCTCTGGATTAGGGTTCTTGCTCTGATTAGGGTTCATTACCCCCTGTGGATCATATCAATTATGTGTTAGATCTAGTGTTGATCATATTTGCTCATGGGAAACGATAGTTTGCTGTGATTAATGATTAATAGTAGCTTTCTTGCTGCTAATTGCCTGTCAGATTAATTCTAGTGGTAATCCACCATGATCCATGCTAGTGTATCAATGAAATCCTTGATTGGATTATGTTGTTGATCTAAGAGTTTACTCTACTGTCATATTGCTTATACTGACAGTAGTTGCTTATTGCGATTATACTGTTGGCTTATCTGAGTTTACACTCATTGAATCAAATCATTGCTTGCAATGATTTCTGTGGATGTATAAATGAATTTAAGGTTGATTCCTGGCACTTGGCTTCAGGAAAATCATATATGTAGTGGCTGTCCCTTTTTATCTATGGAAGCTAAGTAAAGATTGGTTTTAGATCATTAAGAACTTGTCCTTGTGATACCATGGTATTCTGGCACACAAGTGATTGGGTTTTTATTTCTGGGCTTAGCTTGATTATGCTTGTGATTAAAACTGATAATATGATATGGAAGCTTTCTTATCTTGCCTATGATGTTTGTCTGAGGCTCTAGGATGTAATTCCTAGTTAGTTGGGCAATAGTTTGTGTGAAATTTATAGGATTAGAGGTGCTACTCCCTTTGAGAGATGTGCCCTGATCTGATGAGATCAAATGAATGATCTAAGTTACAAAAGTAACACTGAACTTAGTGATGTTGGTCTGAGGGTTCAGTGCTTGTGGTTGAGCTTGATTTCTTATTTTATACTTGAAATATCTAGGATATATTCACCTCCTCTGGGTGAGTATTGAGAGATCACTTCATAAAACAACACATGCTTTGGTTTAGATAATATGATGAAATCATGTGATGGTTTTATGAGGCTCACCACAAAATTTGATGTTGGTGTAGTAGATTGCTGATGATCTTGATCTTGATCTACTTTTGCTGGCTCCTGAGCTTGATCTTGAGTTTACCTGCTCCTCCTAGCTTCTGGGCTTGACCTTGTTGTCCACCAGATTCATCCCTCTCCTTATGTCACCATCCTGGTGATGTTTGGGTTAATTTGGGTGGTTGGTTTGGCTGCTGTTCTTGGTTTACTTGCTGTTAACCCTAGCTGTGTTGTGGTGTGGTGTGGTGTGGTGTGGTGTGGTGTGGTGTGGTGTGGTGGAGTGATGCACTGAGGTGCTTCCCCACGGCTGTGCTCTAGTTTTGTTTGATCTGGCTATGCTTGTGAAGTCGAGAGCACACCCTTTGCATGCTTGTGTGTGTGCATCCTGTGTGCCTGCTATGCACATATGGATAGGTTCAAAAAATTTGAACTTACTATTAACAATCTACTTTTACCTTGGCTGGTGAATTGGTACCTTTTTGGCTGTCATTTGCATTCTGGATGTGAATTTATAAAAGATGAAATCTTTCATATTGGTGAAACTTGCCCCTCTTTAACATTTCTCAATGATGAGATTGTCAAGTGCACCTCACTGACATATCTGAGAGAAATATATACTAACACTAATCTTGTTTTATTTCTGTTTAATCTTTGTTTTGCAGGTTCAAAGATAAAGATGAAGATTTAGTGTAGGTTTTAGATATAGGATAGTTAGTAGATGTAATTTTCTTAGTCCTTTGTAATTTTTCTTTTATAATTCTTGTAATCTTTATTTTATTCAATTGTAATAAAGATTATATTATTATTAATAAAGAATATTATTATTCTTTATTCTGTTGTAACTTGTTTATGTCTTTATAATATGAAATTGAATTTCATAATTTCTATTGTTTTGAGATTTAAGTTATACTACCTATATCTTATTAATTTAAGATTCAAATCTTATATCTAAATCATTTAAATTATTATTCAAACACTTAAGTTTTTAAATTCAAACCCATTTCAAAACAGACATAATTCTTTTAAGACCACATCAAAGTTTATAACAATCCTCCTTTAAGTCTAAACCTAATCTTAAAGTAAGAAAGAAACATTGATCACTTAAGGTTTTATTTGGCGAAAATTTTACCCACCTTTTCACAAATAGATGCATGCAACAATACATAATCCTAAATCTACCCTTCGTTAGGTTCCTAAATGTTGGGATGTTACAGACTTCCCCCCTTAGATTAAACTTCGTCCCGAAGTTTGTGGATATGTACCTGAATAGTTCTGGATAAGTTTTTCTTAAATCCTCTTCCTTCTCCCATGTGGCTTTCCTTTCAGGGTGATGTTCCCATTGTACCTTGCAATATTTGATTGCCCTATTCCTCAATCTTTTCCAATTTTCTTCCAGAATCTTGCAATGCTGTTCAATATAAGTCAGGTCTGCTTGTAGTTCTATCTCTTGATGTGTTATTGCATCCTCTGGAACTTTCAAACATTTGCAAAATTGTGACACATGAAAAACATTATGCACTTGAGACAGTCTTGATGGTAACTCTAAAGCATAAGCTATAGTTCTATTTTGACTCAGTATGTTGAATGGTCCGATATATCTTGGACTTAATTTCCCTTTAACTCCGAACCTTTTTACTCCTTTCATTGGACTTACTTTCAAATAGACCATATCTCCTACTTCTGGATGCCATGATCTTCGACTTTGATCCGCATAACTTTTCTGCCTGATCTGGGCTATTTTTAATCTATCCCTGATCTTATCAATGATATCTTGTCTCTCCTTGATATAATCTGGCACAAATTCTTTGCTTCTTCCAGGTTCATACCAGCATATTGGTGATCTACACTTCCTTCCATACAGAATCTCATATGGAGCTGCCTTCAGGCTACTCTGATAGCTATTGTTATAAGAAAATTCTGCCAAAGGTAGGTGATCCTCCCATGTTCCTCCAAAATCTAGTGCACAAGCTTTGAACATGTCTTCTAGTATTTGATTAGTTCTTTCAGTTTGACCTCCTGTCTCAGGATGATATGTCGTGCTAAAATCTAACTTTGAACCAAGTGCTTCATGCAATTGCTTCCAAAATGCTGAAGTAAACACTGATCCCCTATCAGTTACGATCTTCTTGGGTACTCCATGCTTACTTACTATCTCTTTGACATATACTTCAACTAACTTCTCGGCATTATCCTTTTGATTCACTGGAATAAAATATGCACTCTTAGTGAGTCTGTCCACTATTACCCATATCATATCCTTCTTTTTTGGTGTCATAGGTAATCCTGTGATAAAATCCATGCCTATTTCCTCCCATTTCCATTCAGGAATTTCTAAGGGTTGTAATGGTCCTGCTAGATTTTGGTGTTCACCTTTCACCCTTCGACAAGTATGGCATTCAGATACATATTTAGTAATATCCCTCTTCATGTTATTCCACCAGAATAGTTCTTTCAAATCCATATACATCTTAGTACTCCCTGGATGTATAGAAAATATGGGGTATCATGTGCTTCTTTGAGTATGACATTTCTGATCTCAGTCACATCTGGAACACATAGACGATCTTGGAACCATAAAGATCCATAATCTCCAAGGCGAAAAACTGATTTTTGCCCTTGAGATATCCTCCGAATTTCGTCAGCAATAAAAGGGTCTTCTTCTTGACGTCTAAAAATTTCTTGCTTAAGATCACTGTCATGTTCTGCAACTACCTGCATAGTCGCTAATCCTCCAAGAACCTCTGTCCTGATGAATTGAAGTTCTAACCTTTCCAAGTCCATTTGTAACTCTTTTGGTAACTCTCTGTTGCTAGGCTGAATATCTGCACTCTTTCTGCTTAAAGAATCTGCTACAACATTTGCTTTTCCTGGGGTGTAATTGATTGTTAGATCATAATCCTTGATTAATTCCAACCAACGCTTCTATCTCATGGTTAATTCCTTTTGAGTGAACAAATATTTGAGACTTTTATGGTCAGTGTATAACTCACATCTGGCTCCATAAAGAAAATGCCTCCATCCTTTCAGCGCAAAGACTACTGCTGCTAACTCTAAATCATGAGTTGGGTAGTTGACTTCATGTGGTTTCAATTGTCTTGAACCATAAGCAATCACCTTCCGATCTTGCATTAATACACAACCCAAACCTTCTTTAGATGCATCACAGTAAACGGTGAAATCCTTCCCTGTTTCAGGAACTGCTAAAATTGGAGCTGTGGTTAATCTAGTCTTCAACTCTTAGAAAATTGCTTCACACTTCTCATCCCACTTGAATGGTGTATTCTTCCTTAATAATTTGGTCATTGGTCCGGCTATTTTGGAGAAACCTTCAATGAATCTCCGATAATAACCAACCATTCCTAGGAAACCTCGAATTTTCTTCACATTGGTCGGTGCAGTCCACTCTAGTACCGACTGAACTTTAGATGGATTCACAACAATCCCATCTTTACTGATCACATGACCGAGGAATTCTACCTCATCTAACCAGAACTCACACTTACTGAACTTAGCATAAAGTTTATGTTCTCTTAAAGTCTGCAATGATATTCTCTAATGGTCAGCATGCTCTTCCTTATCCCTGGAATATATCAGAATATCATCAATAAAGACGATGACAAACTTATCCAAATATGGCATGAAGATCTTGTTCATCAGATTCATGAATATTGCTGGTGCATTGGTCAAACCAAATGGTACCACCAGATACTCATGGTGTCCATATCTTGAGACAAATGCTGTTTTTGGAACATCTTCCGGCTTGATTTCTATTTGATGGTATCCAGATCTTAAATCGATCTTTGAAAATACTCCAGCTCCTTTCACTTGATCAAACAAATCTTGAATTCTTGGTAAAGGATACTTGTTCTTGATCGTGTCAACACCCGGATTTTTCAATCCTAGATGTCTGTTATGCCATACATCGCATTCCCAGGATTACCATTTTCGCGAGACATAACAGAATTGGATAACATAGTACATCATCCATTACAACGATACATAAGTTCTTACACAAATAGGGATCTCATGATCCAGTTCTTAATACAACATCAAGCAGCGGAATACGTAATAATAACAGTAGCGTAGGCGAAGCTCCATCTTCGGGGTCACAGGCAATGCTGACGATGGGAGATGATCCTAGTTGTCGTAACCTTCCTGGGGTCCATCCTCTAGGTACTCCTCTTCATAGTCTGGCCATGGGAATAGCCAGGGAAAAAGCCATGAGTACTCTTTAAGTACTCGCAAACTAATACTAATAGTTAAAGGGGGTTTTTGGATAATAGGACACTAGGCTCTAGGGTTGTTTTGCAAAAGCCAGATTTTATCTCTACTAGGTTCCAAAGCTAATCACAATTTTATAACTCCTAAGTGGGATCTTGTATATCATATCACAACCCTGTTATGGTCAAGTCAAAGTCTCAATTCATTTCACAAGTCATTTTGAAAAATCTGACGGGGGAACAGTATGGCCACTCCAACTGTCCATAACCGCGGACGCGGCTATTCGAATAGTTTGACACTCTGCAGAGATTGTACACTTTCACCACAACATTCGATACATCCGTCAGGAACAAATCCTGAAGTCACCATACTCGGTATGCGGATAATCAATCCTAACCTTTCAATTACACGCCCTAGCATAAGCACCTCTCCTGTGAGTTTGGCCTCCCAACCATGACCAACTGTCATCTTGGGTACTGCACAGGTGGACAATCTTCACAAGGTAGCCTCAGCTCAGACCTTGGTCATGAGGGAGCTAATACTAAGGTATATAAGTTTCCAGTCAAGCCCTACCCAATCTTCGGGTATTGTGGTTGTACGATAAAATTGGAATGGTATCACATCCAGACAACCATCAGTTTTATAAAGGGCTAAGGCTCATGCCTCAACATTTTCATCACCAAAATCATCAGGTGTTCGGAAACACATGTCCAAAACATTTCAATAGAATGATCCATCATTCCAAGGTTTTCATAACCATTTTTCCACCAAGTATTCCCATCTAAAGTTGATCAAGTTTTATGCTTAGCACTAGCATCTACAGGTGGGGATAAGCAATAATGAGGGGTGGTAAACTAGTGGAGTTCTAACTAAGTTTAATCTCATGCCTTAAGATGACATCAAGATTAGCTAGCTTAGGCCAACTTTTATGCTCTTTATGCAACCTTCACATATCTTTCTAGTATCTACCATTCACTTAGGAAGAATCTAGATAAGAGCTTTGATAAAGAAATAAAGTATAAAGCTTGTAAGTAAAAACTAGGATTGGTCTGTCAAGTGGGTATGATCACATATGCTTAAGGCATATAGTAGTCATAGTAACAAGTAGGGGTTTGTTGCATCAGTAGGGTATCGTGCAAGAGTTAACTTGCATCAATATCAGTATAAGCTTGCTAAATTGCAAGTGTTAGCTTGCAAGGTTAATAGCTTGCCTTGAGTAGAGCAGTGGTTGAAGTTCTCCTAGGCTTCTTCTTCGTAGAATCCTCCTTCCTCCTCGTATCCTTGGTCGGTACTATCGTCTATGAATAAATACGGGGTACACAATCACCAAACAATACTTAACTACTTGCAATCATCACACACAAGGATCCTATAGATGATCTAGCATCATCTCTAACATTACAGGATTAAAGCTTGGTTTAATTCCTTTTATTTTTAGAAAGGTAATTTCTACTCATTGACAAACTACTTAAGATTTAATATTCTCCAAAACAAATATGGGATCATGTTGACACATGTCATCACCACATATTTTAGTTCATGGGAATGTGATTTAAAGTGGTGTCACAATTTAATAAGGTTTTACCCTTTTATTTTAATTAATTAATGTGGCTAGAAATGCTTATGTAGCATTCTTTTATTACTTGAACATCATTTCTTCAAGTAAACCTATATATTTTTATATATTCTGAAAGGTATGGTTAAATGTGATTTTTGAGAGTTGGAATCAACTCAAAAGCTACTTTGGTTTAAATTTGAAAAATGTTTGAATGCAGAAAAGCTTCTGCCTTGTTATTTTTACCATGAGTGATCTATAGATCCAAATGACTTGAATCCAACGGGCTTGGATTCAGCATTCACAGACCTTTCTAACAAAATTGGTTTCATTCAATTTGGTGCACTTAATCGATCTGGGTTGATTTTTAAAGTTAGGTACATAAGTGAGTTTGAAATAAAATAGAAAAGGTTTAATTTGAATAACTGGGCTGCGCCGGAAAAGTTAACGGGCCGGCCTGCTAAGCGCAGTGCTCCCGCGGGCTGCTTAAGTGGGTGTCCCCACTCGTCAGTGAGACAGGGAGGGGCGAAGCGGTACGGGGCAACGTGGGTCGTTCGATCTGATTCTAATCCAACGGCTGGGAGTCATAGTCGACACGAGACAACGCCGGCGAGAAAGAAACCTAGCGCGGCCAGTGAGGGGTGTTGGGGGCTCACCGGGGTGCAGGCAAGGGTCGGCGAGGCGGGCGAACGACGAAGTCGACGACGGCGAACTCAGGGATGGTCGCGACAGCTCCTAGGGTGGACGAAATCGATGGCGCCCTTCTTCTCCAGAGGCGGCGGGCTCCGGTGAAATTCCGGCGAGGTGGTGCTCGCCTTGCTTCGGAAACGGTGTGGCACGATTAGTGAGAAGAGGGGTGTGAGGTGGTGTGAAGAAATCGACTAGGGGTGGCCTCTATTTATAGTCGAGCGAGGGAACAACGGGGCGCACGGTGAGCTCGTCGGGGGCGATGTTACAGGCGGCTATTGGCATGGGCGACGGTAGAGGACGGTACGGTGTTCCCTGGCGATGCTCAACGACATGGTTTCGAGGCGTGGGGTGGTGTGGCTTGGTCTGGAACATGCGACGCTCTGCGCGGTAGAGGCGGCGTCTTCGACGGCGAGCGGTGGCTGTGCGGCACGGGGCGGCGAACGAGGATGTCTGGCGGTCTCCTGGGTCGGTGGGGATTGTGTATGCACACGGCGAGGGCGGCGTGCGGTCTGTGGGCTTCGGTCGAGGGTGGCGCTCTGGCGCACGCTCGGCATGGTCGCTGGCGAGGTTGGCATGGTTCGTGCGTGTGGTCCAGGGCTTGGAAACGCTCGCGGCTGGGACAGGGAGTGGCGGTGGACGGTGGGCTGCCTCCCAGACATGTTGTCTAGTCTTGCTTCTCTTCCTAGCTTGTTGTCTACATGGGGTGACAAGGTTGGCTTCGGCTGTTCACCATTGATGGTAATGCCAAGATCATAGTGGTGATAGTGTTTAGTTAATCTTGCTAGATGATCTACTGAGCTGGTTGTGACCTAGAGAGGGAACAAGTTAGGCTTCAATCACTGCTCACTATAGTGTTTAGGATTTTGATGATTTGTGTCTGCAACCTGTTTGATGAAATGGCCGCATGAAATCAAGTTTTGAATTTTGAAAAGATTTTTGGTGGGTTTGCTAGATTGGTGCTGGTGAGTCTGCAGATGCTTGGGTTTTGAAAGTTGAGCTTGTTTGAGTGGTTTTTGAAAAAGTGGGATCTTCCCATATGATAAAGATTCAATTTTGAATTGTCATTTAAACTATGCATTTGAAAGTTTCTAGATGATCACAAAGTGGGCCTTGATACTTTGTTATGAGTACATTTAAGGGGTGCAAAGATCCAGAAAAGTTTCCATTAGGTTCTGAAAGTTTGAGACAGCCAAAGTAGGCATGGGAGTTAAATTGGTCAAAATGACCATTCCTTTATTTTGTTGTTTTTTGATTTATTTGTCCTTAGGAAAAGTTTGGGAAATGTTTAGATGATGTTTATTTCACCTAAGAAACATTTTACTAGCAAGGAAACACACAAACAAGGTGGTTCAAAAGAATTTCAAATTTAATGCATAGTCATATGTATGCATTCATAATTTTATTTAACAAAGTTTTTGTTAACCCTAATTTTGATGACTAGAAATTGATGATCCAAGTTTAGTATTTTTGGGATGTTACAAACCTTCCCCCCTTAAACAAAATCTTGTCCCGAGATTTGAAAAAGGACGAAAAGATTACCTAGGATTTGAAGAGATCGGGAAACTCCGTCCTGATGTGATCTTCACGCTCCCAGGTAGCTTCCTCTTCTGTGTGGTTGCTCCACTGAATCTTGAGAAACTTGATGCTTCGGGTTCGGGTAGTTCGAAAAGCTTCTTCCAAAATACGGATGGGTACTTCAGGATAGGTCAGGTCATCGTTGATCTCTATGGTCCGATGATCGATATTCTTGAATACTTCGATTTTCTCGGGGACTTCGAGACACTTGCGAAGTAACGAGATATGGAACAAATTGTGCACGGCTGACATCTCTTCAGGTAGTTCCAATTGATACGATACTTCTCCTCGACGGTTCAGAATCTTGAAAAGTCCGATATATCTGGGGGCTAACTTTCCTTTGAGTTGGAAACGCTGCATTCCCTTCAATGGTGACACTTTTAGATAAACAAAATCTCCTATATTGAAGGCGAGGTATCTACGTCTCTTGTCGGCGTAACTCTTTTGTCTGGATTGGGCGGTCTTGAGGTGCTCACGAATCTTGTGAACCTTCTCTTCTGCTTCCCGTAGGATGTCGGGTCCAAAAATCCGACTCTCTCCTACTTCCGACCAGTTCAAAGGGGTGCGACACTTCCTTCCGTACATAAATTCAAATGGGGCCATTTGTAAGCTGGCTTGATAACTGTTGTTGTATGAAAATTCTGCAAACGGCAGACAGTCTTCCCACTTGGATCCATATTATAACACGCATGCTCTCAGCATATCTTCGAGTATTTGATTTACTCGCTCCATTTGTCCATCGGTCTGAGGGTGATATGCGGTGCTGAAATCTAGACGGGTTCCTAAACCTTCTTGGACTTTCTTCCAGAATCTCGAGGTAAATTGAGTTCCTCGATCCGATACTATGTTCTTGGGGACTCCATGCAAACTAACGATTCTAGGGATGTACAACTCCGCTAGCTTCGAACTCTGATATGTGGTCTTGACGGGTAAGAAATCGGCGACTTTGGACAATCTGTCCACTATGACCCAAATAGAGTCATTTCCCCTACTAGAAGTAGGCAGTCCAGTGATAAAGTCCATTCCAACAGAATCCCATTTCCATTCTGGAATCTGCAATGGTTGCAACAATCCAGCGGGTCTTTGATGTCCGGCCTTGACTCGCTGACATATATCACACTTGACGATATAGCTTCTGATTTCTCTCTTCATCTTATGGCACCAAAATTGCTCTTTTAAATCTTGATACATCTTAGTTCCTCCGGGATGGATAGAATAAATAGTATCATGAGACTCCTTCAAAATAACTTCTTTCAACTCAGAATCTGATGGTACACAAAGGCGTCCTTTGTACCACAAAACTCCTTCTTCGTCCTCGGATAATCCAGGTACCTTGCCTGTACCGATACGACGCTTGATTCCGTCGATACTAGCATTTCCCTTCTACGCCTCTTTAATCTGACTGATCAAAGTGTGCTGGAGTTCTATGCTAGCCAAAAATTCTTCACTCACTAATTCCATTCGAAAAGCTTCCATCTCTTTGTGCAAACTTGGTTGCTCCTTCAAAATCATGGAGTTCAAGCGACACGGCAATCTGCTAAGGGCATCGGCTACTACGTTGGCTTTACCAGGATGATAGTGAATGTCCAGGTCGTAATCCTTGATTAGCTCAATCCATCTTCTCTGCCTCATATTCAGATCCTTCTGAGTGAATATATACTTTAGGTCTTGTGATCCAAATAAATTTCACAACGGTTTCCCATCAGGTAATGTCTCCATGTTTTCAGGGCTAGAACTACGGCTGCGAGTTCGAGGTCATGGGTTGGGTAGTTTTGCTCATGTTGCTTCAGTTGTCGGGATAGATAAGATATAACTTTTCCTTCTTGCATTAGCACACATCCGAGACCAATCTTGGATGCATCACAATACACATCGAAGGGCTTCGTGATATCTGGCATGATCAAGATTGGGGCTGAAATCAATCTCCTCTTGAGTTCTTGAAAACTCGCTTCACATTTGTCGGTCCATTCAAACTTCTTGTCCTTCTTCAGCAATTGGGTCATGGGTCTGGCGATACTAGAGAATCCTTCTATGAATTTGCGGTAATATCCCGCCAATCCGAGAAATGCACTAACTTGGGTTTGAGTTGTTGGGGCTTGCCAATCTTCTACATCTTTCACTTTGGCAGGGTCAACGGCAATTCCTCCGGCTGATACAATGTGACCGAGGAATCCTACCTCCTGTAACCAGAATTCACATTTGCTAAATTTTGCATACAACTGACGCTCTCTAAGGGTTCCAAGAATGGTCCTTAGGTGTAGCTCATGTTCTTCTTCTGATTTGGAATAAATCAGAATGTCATCGATGAAAACAACGACAAACTTATCCAGGAAGTCCATAAAAATCTTATTCATGAGATTCATGAAATAAGCGGGGGCATTGGTTAATCCGAAAGACATGACTGTATACTCATACAATCCATATCTGGTGGTAAAGGCAGTGTTTGGAATATCCTCTGCACGAATTTTGAGTTGATGATAGCCAGTTCTAAGAACAATCTTAGAAAACACTTTGGCGCCGGTCAACTGATCAAACAAATCTTCTATCTTGGGCAAGGGGTACTTGTTCTTGATGGTGACATCATTCAACTTCCGATAATCCGTACACAAACGGTTACCTCCATCTTTCTTGTCCACAAATAAGATAGGTGATCTCCATGGTGACGCACTTGGTTGAATCAATCCAATTTCCAGCATAGAATCCAGTTGCTTCTTCAATTCTGCTAGCTCCGACGGGTTCATACTATAGGGTCTCTGGGCTATGGGTCCGGTTCCGGGGATTAGTTCGATGATGAACTCGATATCCCGATCTGGGGGCATACCGGGCAAAACATCTGGAAATACATCGGGGTATTCACAGACTATCCGGACTTGGTCAATGGTAGGTTGGGCTATACTCTTGTTACACTTGAATTGCCGAGGTAAGGTTTCAGATATATGCTCGACTGATATTCTGGCTGTACTGGTCATGGTATGGCTTTCTTGGCACAATCAATTAATCCTTTATGTTTGGACATCCAATCCATTCCTAGTACTACTTCCAATCCTTTAGTTCTGAGTACTATCAGATTTGCATAAAAATCTATGCCATGGATTCGGATAGGGACGGCTTTGCAAATTTGCCTAGCCTTGGTGGTTGATCCGGGAATTTGAACAATCATGACATGCTTCAGTTTGATTGGTTGAATTTTACTAGTGCATGCAAATTCTTCGGTGACAAATGAATGCGATGCACCAGAATAAAACAACACTCTTGTAAGTACTGAATTAACAGAAAACATACCCAGCACGACGTCTGGCGCTTCCTGAGCTTCTTCAGCATGCATGAGAAAAAGACGGCCATTGCGTTTGAGTGAATTCCCTGGGGCAAATCTTCTTCCTGGCTGAACACGACGCTGCTGCTGAGCTGGGACATTGGCATTGGGGGTTGTAGCATTCTTCTTGTTGGGGCACTCGTTGGAATAGTGGCCCTTATTTCCACAGTCGTAACAGGTCACTTGCGACTTGTCCTTGGCTTCTACAGGAACATCATTGCTTCCAGTCCTCGGGGCAGTATTGGTGTTGGCGGTAACATTGTTGTTGAACTTGGGTGGGGCACGGTTGAAATGGCTAGAGTTGCCGGGGTTGTTGTGGTTTCCTCCGGGTCTACGGTTTCCACGGTTGGGATAGGTCGGGCGGTTCATCGGGGGTCTGTTGGTCCTTGGGGCAAATCCTGGAGATGGGTTAGGGCGATACTTTGGGGTCTGATGGCTTCCTGGTTGATGCATCATACGACGCTTGCGGTTCTCATTGGCTTGGTTGATCTTTCCTTCCATCTGGATAGCAGAGTCGACAAGGGCTTCAATATCCGCAAAGGGAATATTGACTAACACCGTCTGCATCTCATCATGCAGACCATTCAGGAATATTTCTTTCTTCTTGGCGTCAGTGTCTATTTCATCCGGGGCATACCTAGCTAATGACAAAAATTTGTCACGGTATTCCACTACAGTCATCCTTCTTTGCTTTAGCTCTCTGAACTCGTCTCTCATTCTCTTGATCAAACCTGGTGGCACATGGGTTCTGCTAAACTTGACCTTGAATTCCTCCCAGGTCATCATCTGGTCTCCGGTCATTGCGCGAACACTGTTCCACCATGCTCTGGCATCTCCGGCTAGATAGTGGGTGGCGAACAGGACTTTCTCGTTGGCTTCCACTCCTGCTACTTCTAAGTTATTTTCCATGGTTTGCAGCCAATCATCGGCGTCTAGGGGTTCTTCTGACTTAGTGAAAACAGGTGGGTTGGTATTCTGGAAATTCTTGAGCTTAGATCCATGGTGGTCCTGATTTCCATGGCCTTGGTTGTTATGGGCTAGCTGGGCTATCTGCTAAAGGGTGGCCAGGTTGGCTTGACGTTCCGCTCTTTCAGCTTCACGGTCAGAAGTCAACATTTGCAGAATCTGCAACATCGGGTCCGGGGATGAACCACTTCCTCCGCGTGGCATCTGAAGATTGAGATGGATCATGAGAAAAGAGGGAAATTTCTAAAGTTTTGGGTTTTTGAAAAGTTTTTAAAGTTTGACTCAGATTTTCTAGCAACTTTCTTTTTCATTCATTCATTCATTCATAGCACACAGTACAACACACACCACAACAAGGAAAAACAGATGGTTTTAAGAACCATTCTGAGAACTACGATACAGTGGGACCGAATACTACTCACTACGCTAGTGCTCAAGTGCTACTACTCCTCGGAATCTGTGGCTTCGTCATCTTCATCATCATCGATGAAGGCAAAATCATCCTCATCGGTGAAGAAATCCATAGCCTGATCCTCCAGAAAATCGTCGTCATCGCTAATATAGGAGTAGGGGTCTCCACGACGATCCTCTCCGGCATTCTCCCTTTCCTCCAACTGCATGTCTCTCTCGTGGATGGTCTCCTCCAGAGATGAGATGCGGTGGCGAAGACGGGCAATGATGCGCTCCTTCTTGTCGAGCTGACGGCGGCGAGACTTGCGATCCTTTGCTAGCATGGCGATGGTCTGGTCCTTTGTCCTGATGATGGCAGACTTGTGGTTGCAGTAGTCACGGCAGTTGTCCAACTCCTGCTGACGATCGTACATCATGAAGCTAAGGTGGTCCAATTGAGTCTTCAGCTCGGGGTGGTATGGGGCTTCCAGTGGTTGTCCATTTGCATCACGCCTTGGGCAAAACTCAAAGCGAGTTCCCTTGATATGATTGATGCTCTGCCCACACAGACGGGAAAGAGCTTCCTGCATGGCCCTGGCAAGTCCATCGAGCCAGTTATTCTCTCTTAAGGTAAACTGAATTCCCTCAGCAGTGGGAGGTTCAATCTTTCCTCTGAGACTTGCAACAATTAGCCATTGTAGGTCTTCTCCTCCTGGATCATTGAGCTGAGCTCCGAAGAACTCGGGGTGCGAACGCTCCAGAAGTTCCGAAAGCTGGTCCAAATCCCCCTCAAAGATCAGGTCTCCTCCATTCCCCAACTGATAAAACTTGATGTACTTCACGTCCATCTATAAGAATAGAGGATGAGTAGGTTAGCAGAGTGATCAAGTGGGTCAAAATTTTATGTATTTTTGCAGGAGTTTTTGAGGAACATGAATTTTACATGAAAGAATCAAAGGGATAAGAATGAGAATAAGTTTTTGTAAATATTTGTTTTCTTTGGTTTTGGGAAACTAGGTTTTTGATTCAAACGTCCAATCTAACTAGGGTCTCCTATGGTCAGGATGGCTCTGATACCAACTTGTCAACACCCGGATTTTTCAATCCTAGATGCCTGTTATGCCATACATCGCAATACCAGGATTACCATTTTTGCGAGACATAACAGAATTGGATACCATAGTACATCATCCATTACAACGATACATAAGTTCTTACACAAATAGGGATCTCATGATCCAGTTCTTAATACAACATCAAGCAGCCGAATACGTAATAATAACGGTAGTGTAGGCGAAGCTCCATCTTCGGGGTCACAGGCAATGCTGACGATGGGAGATGATCCTAGTTGTCGTAACCTTCCTGGGGTCCATCCTCCAGGTACTCCTCTTCATAGTCTAGCCATGGGAATAGCCAGGAACAAAGCCATGAGTACTCTTTAAGTACTCGCAAACTAATACTAATAGTTAAAGGGGGTTTTTGGATAATAGGACACTAGGCTCTAGGGTTGTTTTGCAAAAGCCAGATTTTATCTCTACTAGGTTCCAAAGCTAATCACAATTTTATAACTCCTAAGTGGGATCTTGTATTTCATATCACAACCCTATTGTGGTCAAGTCAAAGTCTCAATTCATTTCACAAGTCATTTTGAAAAATCTGACGGGGGAAGAGTATGGCCACTCCAACTGTCCATAACCACGGACACAGCTATTCGAATAGTTTGACACTCTGCAGAGATTGTACACTTTCACCACAACATTCGATACATCCGTCAGGAACAAATCCTGAAGTCACCATACTCGGTATGCGGATAATCAATCCTAACCTTTCAATTACACGCCCTAGTATAAGCACCTCTCCTGTGAGTTTGGCCTCCCAACCATGACCAACTGTCATCTTGGGTACTGCACAGGTGGACAATCTTCACAAGGTAGCCTCAGCTCAGACCTTGGCCATGAGGGAGCTAATACTAAGGTATATAAGTTTCCAGTCAAGCCCTACCCAATCTTCGGGTATTGTGGTTGCACGATAAAATTGGAATGGTATCACATCCAGACAACCATCAGTTTTATAAAGGGCTAAGGCTCATGCCTCAACATTTTCATCACCAAAATCATCAGGTGTTCGGAAACACATGTCCAAAACATTTCAATAGAATGATCCATCATTCCAAGGTTTTCATAACCATTTTTCCACCAAGTATTCCCATCTAAAGTTGATCAAGTTTTATGCTTAGCACTAGCATCTACAGGTGGGGGTAAGCAATAATGAGGGGTGGTAAACTAGTGGAGTTCTAACTAAGTTTAATCTCATGCCTTAAGATGACATCAAGATTAGCTAGCTTAGGCCAAATTTTATGCTCTTTATGCAACCTTCACATATCTTTCTAGTATCTACCATTCACTTAGGAAGAATCTAGGTAAGAGCTTTGATAAAGAAATAAAGTATAAAGCTTGTAAGTAAAAACTAGGATTGGTCTGTCAAGTGGGTATGATCACATATGCTTAAGGCATATAGTAGTCATAGTAACAAGTAGGGGTTTGTTGCATCAGTAGGGTATCTTGCAAGAGTTAACTTGCATCAATATCAGTATAAGCTTGCTAAATTGCAAGTGTTAGCTTGCAAGGTTAATAGCTTTCCTTGAGTAGAGCAGTGGTTGAAGTTCTCCTAGGCTTCTTCTTCGTAGAATCCTCCTTCCTCCTCGTATCCTTGGTCGGTACTATCGTCTATGAATAAATACGGGGTACACAATCACCAAACAATACTTAACTACTTGCAATCATCACACACAAGGATCCTATAGATGATCTAGCATCATCTCTAACATTACAGGATTAAAGCTTGGTTTAATTCCTTTTATTTTTAGAAAGGTAATTTCTACTCATTGACAAACTACTTAAGATTTAATATTCTCCAAAACAAATATGGGATCATGTTGACACATGTCATCACCACATATTTTAGTTCATGGGAATGTGATTTAAAGTGGTGTCACAATTTAATAAGGTTTTACCCTTTTATTTTAATTAATGTGGCTAGAAATGCTTATGTAGCATTCTTTTATTACTTGAACATTATTTCTGCAAGTAAACCTATATATTTTTATATATTCTGAAAGGTATGGTTAAATGTTATTTTTGAGAGTTAGAATCAACTCAAAAGATATTTTGGTTTAAAGTTGAAAAATGTTTGAATGCAGAAAAGCTTCTGCCTTGTTATTTTTACCATGAGTGATCTATAGATCCAAATGACTTGAATCCAACGGGCTTGGATTCAGCATTCACAGACCTATCTATCAAAATTGGTTTCATTCAATTTGGTGCACTGAATCGATCTGGGTTGATTTTTAAAGTTGGGTACAGAAGTGAGTTTGAAATAAAATAGAAAAGGTTTAATTTGAATAACTGGGCTACGCGGAAAAAGTTAACGGGCCGGCCTGCTAAGCGCAGTGCTCCCGCGGGCTGCTTAAGTGGGTGTCCCCACTCGTCAGTGAGACAGGGAGGGGCGAAGCGGTACGGGGCAACGTGGGTCGTTCGATCTGATTCTAATCCAACGGCTGGGAGTCATCATCGACGCGAGACAACGCCGGCGAGAAAGAAACCTAGCACGGCCAGTGAGGGGTGCTGGGGGCTCACCGGGGTGCAGGCGAGGGTCGGTGAGGCGGCCGAACGACAAAGTCGACGACGGCGAACTCAGGGATGGTCGCGGCAGCTCCTGGGGTGGACGAAATCAATGGCGCCCTTCTTCTCCAGAGGCGGCGGGCTCCGGTGAAATTCCGGCGAGGTGGTGCTCGCCTTGCTCCGGAAACGGTGTAGCACGATCAGTGAGAAGAGGGGAGTGAGGTGGTGTGAAGAAATCGACTGGGGGTGGCCTCTATTTATAGTCGAGCGAGGGGACCGACGGGGCGCACGGTGAGCTCGTCGGGGGCGATGTTACATGCGACTATTGGCATGGGCGACGGTAGGGGACGGTGCGGTGTTCCCTGGCGATGCTCAATGACATGGTTTCGAGGCGTGGGGCGGTGTGGCTTGGTCTGGAACATGCGACGCTCTGCGCGGTAGAGGCGGCGTCTTCGACGGCGAGCGGTGGCTGTGCGGCACGGGGCAGCGAACGAGGATGTCTGGCGGTGTCCTGGGTCGGTGGGGATTGTGTATGCACGCGGCGAGGGAGACGCGCGGTCTGTGGGCTTTGGTCGAGGGTGGCGCTCTGGCGCACGCTCGGCATGGTCGCTGGCGAGGTTGGCATGGTTTGTGCGTGTTTTCCAGGGCTTGGCAACGCTCGCGGCTGGGACAGGGAGTGGCGGTGGACAGTGGGCTGCCTCCCAGACATGCTGGCTAGGCTTGCTTCTCTTCCTAGCTTGCTGTTGACATGGGGGTGACAAGGTTGGCTTCGGCTGTTCACCATTGATGGTAATGCCAAGCTCACAGTGGTGCTAGTGTTTAGTTCATCTTGCTAGATGATCTACTGAGCTGGTTGTGATCTAGAGAAGGAACAAGTTAGGCTTCAATCACTATAGTGTTTAGGGTTTTGATGATTTGTGTCTGCAACCTGTTTGATGAAATGGCCGCATGAAATCAAGTTTTGAATTTTGAAAAGATTTTTGGTGGGTTTGCTAGATTGGTGCTGGTGAGTCTGCAGATGCTTGGGTTTTGAAAGTTGAGCTTGTTTGAGTGGTTTTTGAAAAAGTGGGATCTTCCCATATGATAAAGATTCAATTTTGAATTGTCATTTAAACTATGCATTTGAAAGTTTCTGGATGATCACAAAGTGGGCCTTGATACTTTGTTATGAGTACATTCAAGGGGTGCAAAGATCCAGAAAAGTTTCCATTAGGTTCTAAAAGTTTGAGACAGCCAAAGTAGGCATGGGAGTTAAATTGGTCAAAATGACCATTCCTTTATTTTATTGTTTTTGATTTATTTTTCCTTAGGAAAAGTTTGGGAAATGTTTAGATGATGTTTATTTCACCTAAGAAACATTTTACAAGCAAGGAAACACACAAACAAGGTGGTTCAAAAGAATTTCAAATTTGATGTATACTCATATGTATGCATTCATAATTTTATTTAACAAAGTTTTTGTTAACCCTAATTTTGATGACTAGAAATTGATGATCCAAGTTTAGTATTTTTTGGATGTTACAGATCGTCACGTTGTTGAGATTTCTATAATCACCACACATCCGTCTTCCACCATCTCTCTTATCCACAAAGATTACTGGTGTTCCCCATGGAGATACACTTTCCTGTATAAATCCTTTTCTTGCTAACTCATCAATTTGCTCCTTGAGTTCTTTCAACTCCTTGGGTCCCATTTTATATGGTGCCTGAGCTATTGGTGTTGTACCAGGTATTAGGTCAATGGTGAACTCTATCTCCCAGTTTGGTGGCATTCCTGGTAATTCTGTTGGAAAAACATCTTGGAATTCATTAACTATAGGGATCTCTTCTAATTTAACTTCTTTCATTGAATTCAACTGCAGATCCACCATGATATGACTGTGTTTATCTTCCTGGTAAACTATCCTTGCTCCACTTGGAGTTTTGATTGAGACAGTTTTCTCCTCACAGTTAATCTGACCTCCGTGTTCCATCATCCAATCCATCCCCAGCACTACTGCAATTCCCTTCAAAGGAATCACATAAAGGTCTGTGAAATATGTACAACCACAGATCGAGATAACCTGATCTTGTTTTATGTGGCGTACAATCACATTCCCTCATGCCGTAACTACGGTCATAGGACGTTCTAACGTTGCCCTTCTAATCCCGAACTTATCACAGAATTCTTCAGAAATGAATGAAGTAGTTGCACCAGTATCAAATAGAACTTTGCCAGGATTGGTAAGGATATTGAGCGTACCTATTACTGCATGCTTCGAATTATCCACCTCCTCGAGGGTTGCACAGTTCAGTTTTTCGGTAGGTCGGTTTCTCTTGCCATTATTGTTCTTGCCATTGTTTCCTCCTTTATTGGGCTATCCATTTCCTCCACTGGCTTGTCCTCCTCCCTTGGTAGGCCATCCTCCCGGTGGTTTGCTCGGACAATCCGGCTTAATATGCCCCTTCTGACCATAACCGTAACAGATCACTACAGGCTTTTTGCACTCCCTCTGGAAATGCCCTGGAATTCCACAGTTGTTACAGATAGCATTCCTTCTCGGATTAGATTGATTTCCACCACTGCCCTTGTTATTGTTATTGTTGTTGTTGCCATAATTCCTATTCCGAGGTTTGAACTCCAGGTTAGGTTTAGGTTTGCTTGCCTGAATTCTCTTGGTTTCCTTCTTGGCTCTCTTCCTACGGTCCTCTTGGACATTCTTGTAATCATCTTCAAAAGTAATGGCTGCGTCCAACAACTTCTGATAAGTTTTCTTATTGGCTAACCTTAGCTGCATCTTCACAAACGGATTTAATCCACGCAAGAAACGTTTCTTCCTCTTCTCTTCAGTGTTAACATCCTCCTCAGCATAATGAGACAGTTGGCTAAACTCCCGGATGTACTTCATGACACTAGTATATCCTTGTTGAAGCTCCTCAAATTCTCTCCGCTTCAAATCCATGACGCTTTCCAGAACATGATATTCACGGAATCTCTGCTTAAACTCCTCCCAGGTAAACTCTCTTCCTGATGGTTGCATGGCTAATTGATTTTCCCACCATGATGCTGCAGGTCCGGTCAGCAGATGAGTTGCATACCTCAATATTTCCTCATCATTGCAACCTACAGTTTTCAGCTTCCTCTCGGTATCTGCTAGCCAGTCTTCTGCATCCATTGGTTCAGGAGCTGATGCAAAAGGTAACGTTCTTGCATTCTGGAAATCAGATAAACTCACTCCTCCACCTTCAGGTGCCCTCTGATTTGCTCTACCCAGCAATTCTTACATGAACTTGTTCTGGGTCTCTTGCATCATTTGCATACATTGCATAAAGTTCTGCCCCATTAACGGCCTCATTAGTGGTGGTGGTAATGCTCCTTGATTTACTGTATCGACATCGGCCTTTTCCTTGGCCTCACGCTCCATCCGCTGCTGTTCAGTTTCCATTTATACACCCGTATCCATGACCCCCTAGTCCTGCATTATAAAGCGAATACTCATAATTACATCATGCACATGTGTTCTGAGCCCGACTTTACGCGCAGAGCTAGTCACACAATGAAGATCCAAAGAAAATCCAAATATGCATTTTACATATTTACATAATATCATAATGATACAAAGTCATTACAACATATACCATATTGGTATTTTACAAAACTACCTTATTTCTAGAGTACAATACACAGTACTTGATACTACTGTCTAGTTGTCTCTTTCTAATAGTAACTACGCTCATCATACATGCCTGAGGTCCAACCGTGATGACGTGTTGACCGTCGCACAGTTTGTGGAACAAATGACCTTCCAGAAGGAACATACTCTGTATCTGAAGTGTCAGGACTTGAGTCATTACTCAACCTGAGCGCATCGACTCCCTCGAGCTCAGCTGAAAAGTCTTCAGAAACATATTCAACATTATCTCCCGCCTGCATCTCCTGAGCTTCATCTCTAGAGTTGTCAACAGGATACGCAGATCCTGCTGCTCCCCAGGTGCTCTCGTGGACAAGATAATTGAATACTGGATAATGTATATTCCCTGGGCTTTGAGAAGATGTTGATGATTCAAACACTCTCTCCTCAGGATCTTCTTCTTCATCCTGATCATCTATTGACATGGTATTTCTACTTCTGTTATTATGATTCATCCTTGCACCCATCCAACTAGATTGTCCAACATTTCTGTCAGAACCATCTATGGACATCTGGTGTTCATGAGATCCATTATATGATCCCATTCTCCATCCATTCGAGTTCTCAATAGGAAGTTCTGAGTCAGAACCGTCCTCTGAGCCCTGTGGTACTGCATACCGCATATCGATAGTAGGATCATGTGTAGGTTCAGGTCTTGGTGAATAAGGATATGGTGTAAAATATTCTGGATCTATAGGTATATCCTTAAAGATAGGTGTTGCACTACTACTTGCTTCTTTCTCTAACTGGGATGCTAACTGCTTATTCCTTTCCGGATCATTTAGATCCTCTAACATGTCATTTTTGTCTTCAACAATCACTTGATGAGTCTTATAAAAAGACGCAACAAGTGTCCGGTATCTGTCCATAAACTTGGAAGCTAACTTAGGATGCTTCTTAACCAAATTAAGATGATCCGGTATAGGCTCCGAGTCTATAGAATCATGAGGTATGACAGAAAATGTGCGACCTTCTAGCTCCTTGGTTTTCTGCTCCCGGATATTAGCTATTGCCTCCACAACAGAAACATCATAGGCTGCTAAATGACTCCTACCTTCTCCTATGGGTAGATCGTGGTGCAGTCCAAGCTTCTCTCGAAGTTGGATACTCACACGATACTTGGATAACATCCGGCCATCAAGGTAAGTGATAGTGTTCACTGGGATTCTAGTTGGACAATTAAAGAGCTTTAGAAGTTGACGAAGTTGGTCTGTAAATGATCCTTGATAATCATCAAGAGTTTCCTCTTTCCTTATCAAAGTCTGCTTTGGAAACTTTGGTGCCATATCTCTGTATATCAGAAAAATAATTTTGATTAGTATCCAATAATATATTGCATCATAACAAATAATTATCGCACTAAAATATATAACGCAATATTCTCATTTGAATACCCATTATATTACTTTTAGAGAATTCTTTATCGTTGCCAAATCTACTACATGTAATACCCTTAACTAGGTTTCCAACCTAAGGTCAAAGCAATTTGCTCTAATACCAACTGCGGTGACCCAGCATACCACTACATGTGTAGTACACTATAGTCGTTGACATGACATCCACAGAACACCGTTCCGTAAATATCACATCCCTCAGAGTGGTACAACAGAAACATTGCGGGTCCATATTACAAAGGTACACACATTATTATTATTATTACAATACCGGAAGTTCAAGGCTTCCAAAAGATCCAACTTACAAACCAAAATATAAGATGTTCAGCAGAAATTTAAAAGTAACTACTCCGACTAGGAGTGGGGCTCAACAGCTTATTTTATAGAGTTCATGCTGCTCGGCTCCATTAGTTACTACTAACTAGACCCTTAAGTGGACTCGTTCTCATCGACACCGTAGCGGATCTCGTAGTCCATGCCTTTTCAACTCCTCCGGATAGATCAGGTTCCTCGTAGAACACGTCTTCTTGACATTCGGCTGCATACATTGGCACATCTTCGAGATCCTCAGAGTCTAAGCAAGGGGTCAAAGGAAAGGATGAGTAACAGTGTTACCCAACAAGTTCATTGTATGCAAGGTGGGAAGTTTGATGCTCTAACTACCACCTCGGATTATAAATCCTTGGCACTATGCATTTTTTGTAAATCTTTCTTCAAAGATTGATTTTATTATGAAAAAAACTATGACAATCAGCCTTCATAGGTTGACTAGAAATTTCATGGAGTTCCTTTCCTGCTGAGTTCGTAGCTCCTTCCCGGAACAGGGAGTAACAAGTTACAGTTCTTACACTCTGCAGAGGTGCGTTACTTTACCCATGAGAGATCAACTCCTTGTTGCACAACCGGGCGTACTTTCCCGTCCACAATTCCATGATGTGGGGCCCAGTAGTTGGTCCAAGCCAATCACTCCCCCTTCGCGACCCCGCATGCCTCCTTGGTGTACACCATGCCCACATAATGAATTACGGCAATGGTTTGTACAAACCGTTAGATGCCAGAACTATCGTGGGACGTTGAGGGTTCCCACCCATATGCTGCATATCCTCTACGAATTACCAATTAATATGCACGCTACGAGGATAACATCCACGACCTTCACATCCGGCTTCATGTGAGAGGAAGAAGATACAGCTGACTTCTCTATCCCATTCCAAATCTCATGGCTAACGCGTAATATACGGCGCTAGAATCACTGATGCCAGGGGTTATTAAGTCCCTATTTGATCATCATTGTTACAATTAGAACTCTAAGTTCTATTGCTCCATTATATCACCACTTAGGACGATATCTATGATTTTTTTGTTTATGAAAATAATATTTTCTTTCTTTTATAGCACATATGATAACACACAATTTGCAAATACTTTGATAAAGACTCTTCAAAGGACATGAGCAAGTGATGAACTTGCCTTGTGATGGCAATGTAGTGAAGTCTGATGCTTGCACTGGACCTTGAGCTTCTAGTTCTACAAAAACATCATTATTGCCCGGTAAGGACAATATTTAAAGAAGCAAAATGATTATGCAAGTAATGTAATGCATTATTCAAATTTATATGCATTTATCCCAAAAAATTCCCTTTTCAGTAATAAGGGATTTATAAATATTTCTTTTAATATTTATAACTTGTATTGAGTTATTTTATTTTATTTCCCTTTATTTGACTTTTATTGATTTAGGAATTATTAATTATACCTTAATTTTATTACTAAATATTTATTTAGTATTTTTCAAAAATACTATAATATTAATAAATAATGAAAGTGATTTTTATTTATTTTTATCACCTTTCAAAAATTTTGTAAAATTCCATAAGGAATATTTAAATTACAAAATTCTTATAAAAATTTGAATGTCCAAAATTTGATAACTTATTTCATTTGGACATAATGGATTATTGTGTATCCAAAAATATTTTATTTATAATTTTTGGACTAGTATTTTATTTTCTATAATTTTATTGGTGTCAGGGGTATTTTGGTCTTTTCTAATTGATCAAAAGTTTTATTAAATACTCTGGGCTGGCCCCTTGGAATTATTGGGCCAGTGTGGCCCAATAGGGCAGGGTCAAAATATAACCCTGAAGGGTTTTGGCCCACCTAGCCCACTCTGCCTCCTCTCTCTCCCTCGACCTTATCTCCTCCTCCTCTGTCTCGCCGTCGTCGGCCGTTCTGGCCACCGCCGTGGTGCGAGTTGGGGTTGTCGACGACGCTCGTTCATTCTGTCCACTTGGATTTGACTCGGGGGCTTCCCCGTGGCCAGGTCCACCCCATTCCTGAATCCTAGGGTTGGGAAAAGGTACATCCGCCGCCGCGATCCCGCCTGCGGTGGTGTGCTGGGCTCGTGTGCTGCTGCGGCCGCCGCCGTGGCAAGTGCAGGTTGCAGCGCCCTTCTGGGTGCTCCCTGTGCCGCCGCGGTTCGTCGGCCCCTCTGCTTCCTCTTCGATTATTCAGCGAGGACCTCGGGTAAGTGGTCTCAGTGGTCCTTGTCCATGCTACTGTCCTGATTCTCTCTGTGTGTACCTAGTGGCTTCTCATGCTAAGTGATTATATGCTGATTAGGTTAATCTCTGGATTAGGGTTCATTACCCCCTGTGGATCATATCAATTATGTGTTAGATCTAGTGTTGATCATATTTGCTCATGGGAAACGATATTTTGCTGTGATTAATGATTAATAGTAGCTTTCTTGCTGCTAATTGCATGTCAGATTAATTCTAGTGGTAATCCACCATGATCCATGCTAGTGTATCAATGAAATCCTTGATTGGATTATGTTGTTGATCTAAGAGTTTACTCTACTGTCAGATTGCTTATACTGACAGTAGTTGCTTATTGCAATTATACTATTGGCTTATCTGAGATTACACTCATTGAATCAAATCATTGCTTGCAATGATTTCTGTGGATGTATAAATGAATTTAAGGTTGATTCCTAGCACTTGGCTTCAGGAAAATGATATGTAGTGGTTGTCACTTTTTATCTATGGAAGCTAAGTAAAGATTGGTTTTAGCTCATTAAGAACTTGTCCTTGTGATGCCATGGTATTCTGTCACACAAGTGATTGGGTTTTTATTTCTAGGCTTAGCTTGATTATGCTTATGATTAAAACTGATAAGATGATATGGAAGCTTTCTTATCTTGCCTATGATGTTGGTCTGAGGCTCTAGGATGTAATTCCTAGTTAGTTGGGCAATAGTTTGTTTGAAATTTATAGGATTAGAGGTGCTACTCCCTTTGAGAGATGTGCCCTGATCTGATGAGATCAAATGAATGATCTAAGTTGCAAAAGTAACACTGAACTTAGTGATGTTGGTCTGAGGTTTCAGTGCTTGTGGTTGATCTTGATTTCTTATCTTATACTTGAAATCTCTAGGATAGATTCACCTCCTCTGGGTGAGTATTGAGAGATCACTTCATAAACAACACATGCTTTGGTTTAGATAATATGATGAAATCATGTGATGGTTTTATGAGGCTCACCACAAAATTTGATGTTGGTGTAGTAGATTGCTGATGATCTTTGTGGCATCCCGCTAAAACCACTACTAGAAAATCGCGTTGATTTTGTGCATTGCATCATCATGACATCATCATACATCTATCTGTCTAAAACTATTTTGCTAAAAGCCCTATTTTGTTTTCTATATTAATTCCTCCCTATTACTTTAAATCAAAACACTGGTGCTTCCGGATATCTCAGTTTGTCTAAAAACAATTTACAAAAGGCTTTTAAAATAAATTATAAAACCCTACCTACCCCAGAATCTACCCTAACCTTTTCTACCAAATAACCTACCCACCCTTATCCTACCCAGCCTTCCACCTCACCCCAGCCAATCCCCTTCCTCCACATCACTTGGCCCAATCCCCCACCCACTCACATCGCGCCACCTCACTCCCTCACCCCTCCCAGCCCCACCAGCCTCCACTCCTGTTCCCACCAACCGCCTGTGGGCCTGGCCCCACCACCGACACCCTCTCTCCCCCGCGCGTCCTCCCAGCGACCGCATCCCCCGTTCCTCGCCTGGGACCCCACCAACTTCCCCGCTCCCTCGATCCCCCCACCTGTCGCCTTCCTCTCCCTCCCGACGCACCTCCTCCCTCGGTCTCACCAACCTCCACCGCCGCCGTCCTGCCCCGGTCGCTCCTCCCCTCGCTGTCCCCCGTCTGCCTCTCTTCTCTGCTCGCCAAGAGCCCCGCCGCCGGCCTTCCTCCCCTAAACCGCGGGCCTCCCCTCCCTCTCCTTCGTCTCTACCGCCCTCTGCTGCCGTCCTCGCTGCCCGCTCCCCCCGTCGAGCTCTGCGCCCTCCTCGGCCTCCCCAACGTCGGCGAGCTCCCCATCCCGTGTCTGACGCCGCCGTCGCCGGCGGGCTCCTCCGCGAGCGTCCCTCCCCGCCACCTCCTCTACCCCGCGGCCCGAGCACGCCATGCCCCCGTCGTCGCCGTCCGCCGACCTGCGCCTTCCCTCTCGGCCGCGACCTCCTCTGCATCCTCTAGCCGCCGCGCCGCCTCCCGCAGCACTGCCGTGGCCGGTCCTCCCTGCGCCCTCTCCGAGCGACGCTGGCCGCGCGCCATGCGCCGTCACTGACCCTGGCCTCCGCGAGTCGCCACCCAACTCCCCACCTCGCATGGAGCCGCTCACCTTCCCGACACGCAGAGCCCTGCGCCGGCCCGTCCCCGGCACCAGAGCTCCACTTGTGGCCGTCCTGCGAACCCGGGTCGTCGTCCTATGCTTCACCCATCACCGGTGCCGCCTCCGCCCTGGGTCGCCTCAACCCCATTCTCCGGCGGTGTCCCGCCTCCTCCTTCGCAGGCCCTGCCTCTACCTCGCAGTCGCGCGACACCGGCGTCTCCTCACAGACGGGCGTCGCTCGTGTCCTCCTTCCGTCTCCTCTAGCGCTAATGCCTAACAATGCGCCAAGGTTCTGGCCATCTGTTTGATTTCTATCTGTGACCGCCCGCTAATGGCCTCGAGTTTGTATGCTAAGTTCATCACCAAGATCCCCTAAAGTCCGTTTGTCTCGGAGTTGGCGTTGGGTCCTACTGGTGGGTTCCAAGCCTTCCTTCGATAGTAAGCCCGAACCGAAAAGCGACGAAGGCGACCCGAAGACCTCGTACCCGAAGGCCTTCGACAAGGAACGACAAGATCTACATCATGGACCCGTAGACCCCGGTGCGACAAGTACTCCTTCCCGGACGCCAAGTTCGCCAAGAACCCGGATGCCGAGGTCTTCATCCCGGTACGACAAGCACTTCGCCGCGGAACGCCAAGTTCTTCACCCTGAATGCCAAGACCGATCCATCGAACCCCAAGCTCGCCGAACCCTAATGTGTGAACCTTTTCCCGAGCCCTATTTTATAAATGCTATATATAAAACTTGTTGCATATTAATCGTCATGCTTGCATGCATACTTGTCTGTGGTTTGGGGGCATTATGCCAATTCACCTAAGTTAAATATGGGATCCATATGCGGGCAAATCTAGTCGTATACTGGTCCCATTTAAATTGGTGTAGCAAACCGGTGCTATCTTTTGCCATGTTAAGACAACATTTAAAATGCGGGGTATCTAAACAACTAGAACCATATATTTAATTGTCGGGACCCCGGTTCCGCTTAATATGACCTAATTGCATCGCATTTTTGCCATGTCATACATCATACATGCATCATGCCCGATCTTCTGCCGTTGTATTAAATAGTCCATCCGGTGTTTCTTCTAGTGTTTTGGTTCTTCGCGGATAAGGCCGTTGAGTTGATGCGAGTGTCGACCCGATCTTCGGATGAACCTTCGGCAATGTTTTCAGGCGAGCACCTCCCCCTTTCTAACTATCTTACTTTTCTAGTATTTATTCCCTCATGTTGATCTATTGCTATCTGTGTTGTGATGCTCTCGTTTCCGTACCCGTGATATCCCGTGCAGCCTTATATTGCCTTGGACACCTCCTATTACCTGTTGTTTGGTAGACAGTTGGACCTGCGCGTCGTAGTCGCTTGCTCAAGTGCTGTTGCGTGTCGTCAAGTACCACAGTTGTTGGAGTATTGTCGTGTGTTTATTGATGGAGATGATCAAGACTTTAATTACTGTTTAACAACTAAAATTGAAGTAGGTAAATGCAGAGGCACAAGTGGGCAATAGATGTTATTTGGTTGTTAACCGTCCACTTGTGTCCCGTAGGACCCCGAGTACTTGATACCTGTTCCTTGAATATTCGCGCTATCCACATCCGGGAGGATTATGGGACCCCCCTGAGCCAGAGCTTGATTCATTCTTATTTCTTGGGGCCACAAACTAGTTTGAGGTTTTATTTACCATCCTGTACTTATGCCATGCTTTACTTCTTTATTTAAATTGCGCGAGGTACTGCACACTGTACTGTTTAGGCTCGGGACACGATTTCGCGGTATCGACAAGCCCAGTCACACTTTCGGGTTCCCAGTCGTTTACAGCCGTCCACCCAAACCTTGAGTCCGTCTCGGAGTCAGCTAACTTCGTTGCGGGTAGCTTAATGGGGTGGCCCCCTGAAATATTTCTGAATCCTGTGATTGCTTTGTCGTGAAAGCCTCGTTGGGTTTTGATTTGGTTTTTCCGAGGTTGATCGAGTGTGTGTTGCTATTTGTGCACCCCTGCAGGGTAAAACTTTCTGAAAGCCGTGTTTGCGGTTATGGACGACTTGGAGCACAGTATCTCGATCATAGACAACTATAACTAAAGTAGTGCTATAAATTTGACTTTATAATGACTAGTAATCAGCTTCACTATAATGGAATGGCTAAATAAAATTGCCAACAATTGCTTGTTTGGGTTGTCGCTTGCTACCATTGTACCTGACTAGTAAGTATTGCAACTATAACGGAATGGCTAAATAAAAGTACCAACAACTGCTGGGTTTTGGGGATATCTCATGCTAACTGTATCTGACTAGTAAGAGTGCAACTACAATGGAATGGTTAACTAAAAGTGCCCACTGCCTATTATATCAGGATGACTATCTATACCTGACTAGTAATTGCTGCAACGATAACTGAATAAATAAAACTGCCAACGGTGTGAGTTCCTCGGTTGACTTCCTCGTTTGGTCTCGAGGGGGAAATACCAGGGTGGGTATGTTTGGTGGTAGTATCAGGTTGGTTCCGGATAGGTCTTTCTTACCCCTCTCTAATAGCCGCTAGTTGTATCGAGTCTCTATAGGTTGTTTAGTGCATGCTGCGCTGCCGCTTCAGTCCACATACCTATGTAGGCGAGGACCGCCGAATTCTAGCCTCGCCGTGTACTGGCCTCAGTACTGACCGCTCTGTCTTTTCCCTTTGCCCTTTGTCGGCACCCCTTTTGTTTAAGCAGGTTTTGAGATCGACGTCGTTAGCAGGGTTACCCTTCCGGCTTGGCCTGGGCAGGGTTATGGACGCCATTGGTTATTCTTCAGGGCTCTTAGCTCAATTTGCATCTTGTCCGTACTCGGACGCTGTATCGTTTTCCAGGTGATTTGGATCTTTGTACTGTATATCTGTATTCTTGACTCATTGAGTCGCTGTTGTATATATATCTATTCTGTGGGTCCCATCGAGGACTGTTGTGTAATGTTATTACTTCGTTTTCCACCCGCACGCAAGTGCCTGGTGGGCACCTTTGAATCGTTTCTATGCGGGTTTGGCGGGAAGCGCTGAAACTTGCATAGGGCCGATTCTGAGGGTGTTACAGAGTGGTATCAGAGCTCAGCAGTTGCGATACCCCACAAGTCCAGCCTGTAGGATAACCTAGCTAACGGCCGAAGTAGAGTGTCAAAACTATTTTTGAAAAAATCGGTTGGATAGTTCTGATTAGGTCTGATTTTACTCCTTACCCCTCTGCTGCTCTCCTCTCACCTCTGCGTGTCTTGAATCCACTCTCTTCTCTCTCTTCGAGTCCAGGATTTCTCGTGGTTGGGTTCCATCGTACCTTCAGGGTTTCGCTTTCCCTTTGGTGACGGTGTTGCTACATCTGGTCTTCGTGCTATCCGAGGGATCCTTCGTCTGGTGGACTTCTCTTTGTTCCTTCTCGCGCCTTCCGGTGTTTTCCGACGCGACGACATCATCTACGCCAGATCCGATGCAGAGTCTGCATCAGTCCTTTGTTTCTAAACCTCGATTGTCGAGATCTTCAGTCTGTTTCCGAGAATGGTTGCACGCTTTTCTACTGATTGTGCAGAGTAATAGTTTGGGTGCGTGATGGATTGGCCCCCATGCCGACTACTCACTCTATTCGCTTGTGTACATTGAAGTGGATGAGAATGCATCGGTTCCCTCTTTCCATCGACGCTAGAGGTGGCTTTATTTGTTGATACCTCTACCTTCGACCTTTTGTTCCCGGAGTGTTCTCTCGACGATCACAGACAACGACCTCTTGTTAGTGGTGTCGCGAGGATCTGCACGAAGCGAGAAGACGCAGATCGCCGGCCTTCCTTCCGGTACCATGAGGCAGATCTCGAGGGCGAGATCCATTGTTAGTGGTGTCGAATTGTGGCATCCCGCTAAAACCACTACTAGAAAATCGCGTTGATTTTGTGCATTGCATCATCATGACATCATCATACATCTATCTGTCTAAAACTATTTTGCTAAAAGCCCTATTTTGTTTTCTATATTAATTCCTCCCTATTACTTTAAATCAAAACACCGGTGCTTCCGGATATCTCAGTTTGTCTAAAAACAATTTACAAAAGGCTTTTAAAATAAATTATAAAACCCTACCTACCCCAGAATCTACCCTAACCTTTTCTACCAAATAACCTACCCACCCTTATCCTACCCAGCCTTCCACCTCACCCCAGCCAATCCCCTTCCTCCACATCACTTGGCCCAATCCCCCACCCACTCACATCGCGCCACCTCACTCCCTCACCCCTCCCAGCCCCACCAGCCTCCACTCCTGTTCCCACCAACCGCCTGTGGGCCTGGCCCCACCACCGACACCCTCTCTCCCCCACGCGTCCTCCCAGCGACCGCATCCCCCGTTCCTCGCCTGGGACCCCACCAACTTCCCCGCTCCCTCGATCCCCCCACATGTCGCCTTCCTCTCCCTCCCGACGCACCTCCTCCCTCGGTCTCACCAACCTCCACCGCCGCCGTCCTGCCCCGGTCGCTCCTCCCCTCGCCGTCCCCCGTCTGCCTCTCTTCTCTGCTCGCCAAGAGCCCCGCCGCCGGCCTTCCTCCCCTGAACCGCGGGCCTCCCCTCCCTCTCCTTCGTATCCACCGCCCTCTGCTGCCGTCCTCGCTGCCCGCTCCCCCCGTCGAGCTCTGCGCCCTCCTCGGCCTCCCCAACGTCGTCGAGCTCCCCATCTCGTGTCTGACGCCGCCGTCGCCGGCGGGCCCCTCCGCGAGCGTCCCTCCCCGCCACCTTCTCTAGCCCGCGGCCCGAGCACGCCACGCCCCCGTCGTCGCCGTCCGCCGACCTGCGCCTTCCCTCTCGGCCGCGACCTCCTCTACATCCTCCAGCCGCCGCGCCGCCTCCCGCAGCACTGCCGTGGCCGGTCCTCCCTGCGCCCTCTCCGAGCGACGCTGGCCGCGCGCCATGCGCCGTCACCGACCCCGGCCTCCGCGAGTCGCCACCCAACTCCCCACCTCGCATGGCGCCGCTCACCTCCCCGACACGCAGAGCCCTGCGCCGGCCCGTCCCCGGCACCAGAGCTCCACTTGTGGCCGTCCTGCGAACCCGGGTCGTCGTCCTATGCTTCACCCATCACCGGTGCCGCCTCCGCCCTGGGTCGCCTCAACCCCATTCTCCGGCGGTGTCCCGCCTCCTCCTTCGAAGGCCCTGCCTCTACCTCGCAGTCGCGCAACACCGGCGTCTCCTCACAGACGGGCGTCGCTCGTGTCCTCCTTCCGTCTCCTCTAGCGCTAATGCCTAACAATGCGCCAAGGTTCTGGCCATCTGTTTGATTTCTATCTGTGACCGCCCGCTAATGGCCTCGAGTTTGTATGCTAAGTTCATTACCAAGATCCCCTAAAGTCCGTTTGTCTCGGAGTTGGCGTTGGGTCCTACTGGTGGGTTCCAAGCCTTCCTTCGATAGTAAGCCCAAACCGAAAAGCGACGAAGGCGACCCGAAGACCCCGTACCCGAAGGCCTTCGACAAGGAACGACAAGATCTACATCATGGACCCGTAGACCCCGGTGCGACAAGTACTCCTTCCCGGACGCCAAGTTCGCCAAGAACCCGGATGCCGAGGTCTTCATCCCGGTACGACAAGCACTTCGCCGCGGAACGCCAAGTTCTTCACCCTGAATGCCAAGACCGATCCATCGAACCCCAAGCTCGCCGAACCCTAATGTGTGAACCTTTTCCCGAGCCCTATTTTATAAATGCTATATATAAAACTTGTTGCATATTAATCGTCATGCTTGCATGCATACTTGTCTGTGGTTTGGGGGCATTATGCCAATTCACCTAAGTTAAATATGGGATCCATATGCGGGCAAATCTAGTCGTATACTGGTCCCATTTAAATTGGTGTAGCAAACCGGTGCTATCTTTTGCCATGTTAAGACAACATTTAAAATGCGGGGTATCTAAACAACTAGAACCATATATTTAATTGTCGGGACCCCGGTTCCGCTTAATATGACCTAATTGCATCGCATTTTTGCCATGTCATACATCATACATGCATCATGCCCGATCTTCTGCCGTTGTATTAAATAGTCCATCCGGTGTTTCTTCTAGTGTTTTGGTTCTTCGCGGATAAGGCCGTTGAGTTGATGCGAGTGTCGACCCGATCTTCGGATGAACCTTCGGCAATGTTTTCAGGCGAGCACCTCCCCCTTTCTAACTATCTTACTTTTCTAGTATTTATTCCCTCATGTTGATCTATTGCTATCTGTGTTGCGATGCTCTAGTTTCCGTACCCGTGATATCCCGTGCAGCCTTATATTGCCTTGGACACCTCCTATTACCTGTTGTTTGGTAGACAGTTGGACCTGCGCGTCGTAGTCGCTTGCTCAAGTGCTGTTGCGTGTCGTCAAGTACCACAGTTGTTGGAGTATTGCCGTGTGTTTATTGATGGAGATGATCAAGACTTTAATTACTGTTTAACAACTAAAATTGAAGTAGGTAAATGCAGAGGCACAGGTGGGCAATAGATGTTATTTGGTTGTTAACCGTCCACTTGTGTCCCGTAGGACCCCGAGTACTTGATACCTGTTCCTTGAATATTCGCGCTATCCACATCCGGGAGGATTATGGGACCCCCCTGAGCCAGAGCTTGATTCATTCTTATTTCTTGGGGCCACAAACTAGTTTGAGGTTTTATTTACCATCCTGTACTTATGCCATGCTTTATTTCTTTATTTAAATTGCGCGAGGTACTGCACACTGTATTGTTTAGGCTCGGGACACGATTTCGCGGTATCGACAAGCCCAGTCACACTTTCGGGTTCCCAGTCGTTTACAGCCGTCCACCCAAACCTTGAGTCCGTCTCGGAGTCAGCTAACTTCGTTGCGGGTAGCTTAATAGGGTGGCCCCCTGAAATATTTCTGAATCCTGTGATTGCTTTGTCGTGAAAGCCTCGTTGGGTTTTGATTTGGTTTTTCCGAGGTTGATCGAGTGTGTGTTGCTATTTGTGCACCCCTGCAGGGTAAAACTTTCTGAAAGCCGTGTCCGCGGTTATGGACGACTTGGAGCACAGTATCTCGATCATAGACAACTATAACTAAAGTAGTGCTATAAATTTGACTTTATAATGACTAGTAATCAGCTTCACTATAATGGAATGGCTAAATAAAATTGCCAACAATTGCTTGTTTGGGTTGTCGCTTGCTACCATTGTACCGGACTAGTAAGTATTGCAACTATAACGGAATGGCTAAATAAAAGTACCAACAACTGCTGGGTTTTGGGGATATCTCATGCTAACTGTATCTGACTAGTAAGAGTGCAACTACAATGGAATGGTTAACTAAAAGTGCCCACTGCCTATTATATCAGGATGACTATCTATACCTGACTAGTAATTGCTGCAATGATAACTGAATAAATAAAACTGCCAACGGTGTGAGTTCCTCGGTTGACTTCCTCGTTTGGTCTCGAGGGGGAAATACCAGGGTGGGTATGTTTGGTGGTAGTATCAGGTTGGTTCCGGATAGGTCTTTCTTACCCCTCTCTAATAGCCGCTAATTGTATCGAGTCTCTATAGGTTGTTTAGTGCATGCTGCGCTGCCGCTTCAGTCCACCATACCTATGTAGGCGAGGACCGCCGAATTCTAGCCTCGCCGTGTACTGGCCTCAGTACTGACCGCTCTCTCTTTTCCCTTTGCCCTTTGTCGGCACCCCTTTTGTTTAAGCAGGTTTTGAGATCGACGTCGTTAGCAGGGTTACCCTTCCGGCTTGGCCTGGGCAGGGTTATGGACGCCATTGGTTATTCTTCAGGGCTCTTAGCTCAATTTGCATCTTGTCCGTACTCGGACGCTGTATCGTTTTCCAGGTGATTTGGATCTTTGTACTGTATATCTGTATTGTTGACTCATTGAGTCGCTGTTGTATATATATATCTGTTCTGTGGGTCCCATCGAGGACTGTTGTGTAATGTTATTACTTCGTTCCACCCGAACGCAAGTGCCTGGTGGGCACCTTTGAATCGTTTCTATGCGGGTTTGGCGGGAAGCGCTGAAACTTGCATAGGGCCGATTCTGAGGGTGTTACAATCTTGATCTTGATCTACTTTTGCTGGCTCCTGAGCTTGCTCTTGAGTTTGCCTACTCCTCCTAGCTTCATCCCTCTCCTTATGTCACCATCCTGGTGATGTTTGGGTTAACCTGGGTGGTTGGTTTGGCTGCTGTTCTTGGTTTACTTGCTGTTCACCCTGGCTGTGGTGTGGTGTGGTGTGGTGGAGTGATGCACTGAGGTGCTTCCCCACGACTGTGCTCTGGTTTTGTTTGATCTGGCTATGCTTGTGAAGTCGACAGCACACCCTTTGCATGCTTGTGTGTGTGCAACCTGTGTGCCTGCTATGCACATATGGATAGGTTTAGAAAATTTGAACTTACTATTACCAATCTACTTTTACCTTGGCTGGTGAACTGGTACCTTTTTGGCTGTCATTTGCATTCAGGCTGTGAATTTATGAAAGATGAAATCTTTCATATTGGTGAAACTTGCCCCTCTTTAACATTTCTCAATGATGAGATTGTCAAGTGCACCTCACTGACATACCTGAGAGAAATATATACTAACACTAATCTTGTTTTATTTCTGTTTAATCTTTGTTTTGCAGGTTTAAATATAAAAATGAAGATTTAGTGTAGGTTTTAGATATAGGATAGTTAGTAGATGTAATTTTCTTAGTCCTTTGTAATTTTTCTTTTATAATTCTTGTAATCTTTATTTTATTCAATTGTAATAAAGATTATATTATTATTAATAAAGAATATTCTTATTCTTTATTCTGTTGTAACTTGTTTATGTCTTTATAATATGAAATTGAATTTCATAATTTCTATTGTTTTGAGATTTAAGTTATACTACCTATATCTTAATTAATTTAAGATTCAAATCTTATATCTAAATCATTTAAATTATTATTCAAACACTTAAGTTTTTAAATTCAAACCCAATTCAAAACACACATAATTCTTTTAAGATCACATCAAAGTTTATTACAATCCTCCTTTAAGTCTAAACCTAATCTTAAAGTAAGAAAGAAACATTGATCACTTAAGGTTTTTTTTGGCGAAAATTTTACCCACCTTTTCACAAATAGATGCATGCAACAATACATAATCCTAAATCTACCTTTCGTTAGGTTCCTAAATGTTGGGATGTTACGGTCTTCCCCACGTCTCTAAACACGCACTGTGAGAACCCCTTCATGGCATACTCGTCGACAATACCACGACAGCGTTCAAATATTACAAATACCACTAGTCGGGTCGCAGGCCACCTTTTGCCATGTGACCTCCCATTTCCTCCTCTTCTTCTCACTTTTCCCATTTCTCTCTCGTTCTTCCAAATTATTTTGCTTCCACACGCTCTCGCTCCATCACACTCTCCAATTTTTTTAGATATAGCCAATAAATTAGCCTTAATTATGAATCATGCTATCCACACCACTCTCCTCCACCCCTAACTAATTAGCTCACTCCCCATATATATATTAAAATAATAATTCTCCTTGTTTAGTGAGCCAAAGCCTCCATATACTACCTCCTTCATTTTTTTGGAAACCCACAAGGCTTCTTGTCATTCGCGACAACGCATATGTAAAAAAGTGTGTCAGAAAAATAAGATGTTTTCATGTGCAAAATACAAGAATAATATTATGTAGGAGCCATTTAATGAAACTATTAAGATATCCAGATCGGGCCATTTTTCCTAACCTCACACACACAATCCCACGCGCCGGCCGACGCCCCCGCCTCATGCCGCGACCTCACCGATGCCTCTGCCGGCTCCTCTGTCCCACGCCGCCGACCCCGTCCGTGCCGGATCGGGCAGTCCTGCCACCTTCCCTAATGCCGGTCCCCCACCTCCACCGACCTAATCCCCGTTCGCGCCACCACCTCCCTGACACCGGTCCCATGCCTCCACCTCCCCGTCTTTCCAGCGCCCCACGCCGCCACCTCGCCGATGCCTCTCCACCTCGCCGATGCCGCCACCTCCTGACGCCTCTTTGGCCTCACCAACGCCCCATGCCATCACCTCGCCAATGCCTCCACCTCCTCGGAGCCCGTGTTTGTGAGTTCGCCTCCTCTCCACCCCGTGCCGACGGGATTCTGGTGACCAAAAAGTGGCGGCGCCGCCACTTTTTTTATGTGAAGAGTACTTCCTTTTACCACTTTTTGTATGTGAAGAGTACCTCCTTTTATTATAGGTGTGATGTATATATATTTTTGACATACTCTTACAGAAATTATCTATGCAACTTTATATTTAGATCGATGATGGTTAATAAAAAATCCATCACCGCTTCCTCTTTGACGTCCACACATTCGGTAGGCTTGGTAATTTGTGATGATTTTCTTATATGATTTTAATCTTGCTTACATGTTGTTGCTAATGATGTGTATCATATTATGTGTGTTGCTAGGATAAAAATGATATACGGTATGTCGAGGAGAGGTTCCGGGAGCCTACAATTTATGGGGTGAATATAGTAAACGAGTTTTAGGCTATCCCAACAACTCCTTCAAAGGGTTTCCGACAAAATATATGGCAAATGAGGAGTACTTCAACTCCTTAAGCCGGAGGAAAAGAGAAGCAACTATGAAGTTGAAAAGCAAGTGGCCGGGTCTAGTAGCTTCAAGAACTACATAATTCTTGTCCAATCTATTGTTATTGTGTACTTGTCCATCTTCCATTTTATGTGATAGCATCTTCTATGTTCATCTTCTAAGTAGTTGAAACCATCTTCTATGTAGCCATGCATTAGTTGATCTAATTAGTTCTAATGTAAGATAATTTTCATTGTGTTATGAATGAGACGAACTAACTAGCTCTATTGACTGAGATGTTGTAATTAAGTATTTTGATTGTGACCTTGAAATATTTGTTTGAAAATGTGGCAGCGTCAGCGAATTTAATTTTTTTACCCAGGAATAATCACTCGCGGTGTTCGATAAGAAAGAAACGCCGCCAACAATTACAACACTAGTGGCGCTCAACTAGAACGCCACCATTATGCCGATAGTAAAAGCGCGTAAGCTGAACGCCGCTGGCAGGGGTTGAACGCCACTGTTAGTTTTATAGTCATGGCGTTGAGCGTGAACATCACGACTATGGTTTCTACTCGTGGTGTTCGGTGAAGACGGCACCACTACGACATACTAGTGGCGTGCCGCTTAAACGCCACCAACCCCCTTTTCAAAACGCTGTCACTAGGTCTTTTTTTTACTAGTCAATGTTTTGCAAAGATTTCGGAGGTTATGCCGGAAACGATTAAATCCTAATTGAGCAATCTTCAAGATTCATCCACCAGCTTGGTACATTATCACTCGATGTGGTTCTTAGAGCAACTCCAACATCTTACCCATATATGGGTAAGCAAAAGTTGTTTAGGTAAGAGGAGAGATAAGGTATTGGTAAGAATATTTTGATTCACTTTTCCAGCTTACCCATATGAGTCTACCCAAAACTGCACTAAGAAAAATCTACATGTAGGACCCACTTGTCAATGGGTCTTTCTTTTCTCATCTTTTCCCCTTTCTTCTTCAATGCCCACCCCGATACATCCTTCCCCGCCACCGCTCTCCTTCCCGTCCGCCACCGGAGAAGCCCCAACTGTCGCCGCCCCACACCGGAGAGACCCCGACCGCCGCCACCACTCTCCTCCCCGTCCGCCAGCGCCCCACCCTGCCCCAAGGTAGTGCCGCTTGTGCCAGGCCCTTTCCTCCCTGTTCGTTTCCTGCAGTCGCTTCCCCTCTCCTCCCGTCATGTCCTGGCCGGAATCGAGATTCCCCAGCCGGAATTGAGCTTTTCCCGGCCAGAATCGAGCTTCCCACCGGCGGGCTTGGTCTTGGCCACGGCGACACTAGGAGCGGCGGGAGCAGGCGGGGGGTGGTTGGTGAGGACATTGGGAAGGTGGGGGAGGTTTTCAATGGTGTGGAGGCGGTCGGAGTGACGCCGGATGCGGCGGCGCGTCCATGTCGGCTCGTCCAGGATGGCGGAAACATCCGCTCGGTTCCTCCCGCGTGCCTTCATGCTGATGTGGCAGCAGATGGGTAGGATATGGCTCTTACCCATATTTTGTGTCCATCTGCCCATAAATGGGTAGGAGGTGGCAAAAAATGGGTGATCACCCAATTTTTTTGGGTAGGGGGCCACTTATAGGTAAGCTGTTGGAGCTGATTTTTTGTGTCTCTTACCCATATTGGCGGTTATGTCACCTCTTACCCATTTTTAGGTAAGCTGTTAGAGTTGCTCTTACAACCATAAAAGCGTCTAGAAAACTATCAATGATCTTTTAGCTTTGGAGAAAGGATTAAAGATTTTGGTTCAACTAGGGGATAAACTACACACATTATTGAGGGGTTTTAACAAAAATAAATTCCTCTGCCAGTAAACAGCTGTGTAGACGCAGTAGATCACTAGTCCCTTACCCCTAGATTTAGTAGCGAATTAGCTGTTTGCCGATGGATTGGTACACCAAGTGCTTCTTGGCCCATGATGCAGAAAGAAAGAGATCACAAATGATGTAGGCTGTGTTTGGCTGTATACGTACTTGTGTGCTTCCTCGCTGTTCTTTCGGTGAGATGGAAGCATCAACAAACACGTGATGAACAGTGGGGGTACCCGAACGACCTGGCGTTGGCGTTGGCGTTGGCGTTGGCGTTGGCTAGTCAATCATGAGACTTAAAATGCATGTATGCATGAACCCAAAAAATGCACGTAGCTGTCACCGGCCGGTGCTAGCGTCTTGTGGTCCATATGGCCGGCACGGGCAACCCATGGGGCCGCAGCAATCCCTATCCTAAGAAATTGCCCTCTTTGTGAAGCAGATCGCAACGTGTGGCGGGAAAGCGATAATTATTGGCATAGTTCAAAGCAAGTACTCCTAGCTGCTGTGCTGGCAGATACAGAGTTTTATTTCCCTAGCTTGTTTGCCTATCGCTCTAAATTGGAATTGCGCTAAACCCTCTAGCAAGCGCTATATCCAAGCGTGTGCTGTAAAATTTTAGCGCAGCGCGTGTTTTACGCTATCCGGCGTGGAATATTTAGTGTTTCAATTACAGCGCATGCTATCGCTGAACACGTGCGTGAACAAGCAACCGCATGGAAAATTCACCTATGCCCGCACGACCTCCATCGCCACCGCCCTCCTCCGCGCGGCCGCCGGCGCTGTTTCGACAATGGACGGGACCTCTAGCACGCCACCGACCTATCCATACACTGTCCCCCCACTGTCGCCGCCGGTGGAGCAGTTCAGCCGCTGCCCGCGCCAAGCCGTAGCATGGCAGCCACCGTCGGGAGCAGTTCCGACGCCCGCGTCCTCTTCGTGCCGCCACAGCCAAACACAAGTGCTGGCGCTGCACAGCTATCGCCAACCGCGCCGCAGAAGGGCAAGGTAGCAGTCACCAAGCGCCCGACGTCGACGACGGTGCCCAAAAACCGAAGCCCAAAACCGCGAAAATGACCGTACATCGGCGCGTCCAACATCATCCTTCCCCCAGGCGCCAGATAGCAATGACTATGATGATGTTGGCAAATGATGTGTTTGTGTTTATTTGTGTTGAACTTGGTTGTGTGAAACTATCCTTTGCATTTTAACTATGTCATTAATTTGAACTATGCTATCTAGGTTGAGATTTGGAGATTTTAGAGTTATTTTTTGTTGAATTATTTTGGCTTGTTCGATCTTGTTGATTGTATGAATGTGTCTGTTTGTTGTTTGTGCTGGCGCCGTGCCCCATAGTTTGCCGCGCCTGATGAAGGGCTATTTTTGGCGACAGAGCGCACACTGTAAAATGGTGCCTCCAAGAATGTCACGCCGGCGCGGAGCGCTCTATCTTAGCGTAGCACGCTGCAAAGAAATATTAGTGCGCCGAGATACAAAGTCACTGCTGCTAGTGTTAGGTGTATATAGGACTAGCATGAAATTGTTACCGGAGGTTTTTCAGCGACGTTAGAGGAGAGAACGTGGAGTAAGATTTGGTACATACATGCACCAGTGGTCCCTTTGTTTTGAAATTTTTAGAATATTATTATTTAAGTTTCAAAAGATATTAAAAAAACTCGGGAATAGATATATATGGTTCATATATTCGTGCAAAAATTTACTAAAAAAAGTTTTGTTTTAGGCTTTCTTGTGAACGCTAAATACAACATATTTTTAAACGAGATTTCTAGCATACATTCGGGATATATGTATCTAGTTATTATTTTCAGAAATTTTGAAGACCTAGAATACCAGTTTTATTTAAAAGAAAAAACAGGAATTTCTCAAAAAAAAAGGAGCACTAGTGCCATGTGTCAAAGACACTTTCCAAGAGAACAACAGACGAACCGGTACCTACAGGCCGCCGGCCGCAAGGGAGGAGAGAAAACCCATATATGGTTCTACACCCCTCGTCGGCGACGTTGCCTGTCTCTTTCGCCTCCGGTGGCCCTAGGGCTTCGAGATATGACAGATTAAGGCCTCTTGCCGACGGGAAGGTTTTTGTTATTTGTTTAGCCTGTATTTTTAGTGTCTTCTTGGGACGTTGAAGCGACTGCTACGTCCTGAAGTCAGAATAAAATCCTCCCTACTTTATCCTTGCTCCAATGGTGCATCAACATTGACGGAAGGCGCGTTGAGTCGTTTGTCTTACGGGTCTCCTGATATTCTGTATGTTTTCGTCTGGTTTGTTTTCAGGCTAGTCTTTTTCGATTTATGGATGCCATTATTGGTGATGGTTGTTGCTCTAGTACTCTGGCCCTTTGACGCCTTAGCACGATGACTTTCCGTTTGTCTATTATAATAAGATCTACTACGACAAGCCATTTGACGCCTTAGCGCGAACCCGGTGATGTAAGGGTGAGGATGGGGGGGGTGCCTTCGGCTCGCTCTTTGTACTCTTGTTGATGATTATTAATAGATACACTTTTTGAGAGAAGGTGTCTGTTTGAGAATTGCATTGCACCACTTTTTTAGGCGTTTATCGAAAAATATATTTTTTTCTCGGGAGTTCCTGATGGAATACTTTTTTTTCTCTTAAGAGTTTTTTTCTCTCGAGAGTTCCTGATGTATACTTTTTATTCTCGGGAGTTCCTGATTTGTGAATAAAGTGTATCTAGACTTTTCTTAGGTTTGTGAATAAAGTGTATCTAGACTTTTTTTTAGTGTATAGATTCATTTTAAACATGAGTGAACCTACGTACTAAACGTCGTCTAGATATATTTATTTTACAAAACTAAAAATATATATATATATATTAAAACGGAGGGAGTACCTCTCGGGAGTTCCTGATTTGTTATGTTGTCATGTATGTCGATCCTTGTTCAATGTTAACCGACAGCAAGCACGATTGATCTGACATTGTCTCCGAGGGCAGCTGCTTTTCTCCTTCACCATTATTTTCTTCTAATTTTCTCTCATGATCTCATGCAGGAGCACTTTGGTCAACTAACTCTGGATCGACCCACGGCCACGCGACAGCCTCTCATTTCGCCGCTCCAGCCGGCCCTGAGCATATGCTTCAGTTTATCCCTCGCATTAGTGCGATGAACTAGGCCCCCCTAATGAGAACTCGTCGGTTGCTGCTGCTGACCACATACTATACGTTACAAGTACATGGTCATAGTCTACTTTTTTGAAGCGTGGCCTATGTCCCTAATTATTACTACTACTATGAGATAGACGGTGTAGAACAAACAAATATGTCTCTTTCAATCCATATGTAGATGAGTCACACCAACGCTACGATGCCATATGCGTGCAATCGATCGATCCGAGTAGATCAACAGAGACTTGTTGGATCCTAGTCGTAGATTAACAGAGACTGCTCGGATGTGGTCGAGGTAGCTTAGCTATCTGTGTCCAGGTGTCCTCGATCTGTAATTAAGTTGAGAATCAAACAAACTAAATTATTAACCGTGTCCAACCGTCTCGTGGATTATTTTTACATGAACAAGAGCCACGTGTGAGTGAGACAAGAGAAAGGGTCATATATATTCTCACACAGCCTAGCCTAGGTACTCCGGTTCTTGTGTGATGGTTACAGGTTGCATATATATCCATATGCTGTTGGTGGCAAGAGCAAGCAATGCATATTCAAAGTACACCGTCAACGATTCCAACATTTAAAAGTGCATTATTTGTGCCCAGTATATCCGACATTTAAAAAGTGCATTATTATTTCTGCCGGTGTCCGACCTTCCCCAGATGCGTGCTAGTATTGCTTCCGCAGGCATGGCGCGAGGGCGATATACAGATAAATGGTGATGATTGAGGGTTTTTTATTCTAGCCGAATCATCATCAAGGAGTAAAAGTATTACTGTACTAGCTAGTACTACTGCAAGTAACATGGATTGTCGACAGCAACTGCCGATCCGTAACCAAATGGAGTGGTGCTAAGTGATCCAAAAATAAACAGTGGATGAACGAGGCGTCTCCCTGCGATGGCGTATGGATGTGTCCGCCGTCCTCTCTGACGCGGCGCAGGGATCGCTCATCGCTGGTTTCCCTTTCGGGCGGATGGATTCATGATTCGCGGTTGCGCTCGGGGACAGAAGTTGTCTGCACATTTGCCTGCAATGTGCCCGAGACGGGCGGGCAGGCGTCGCGTGACGGGGGGTGGGCTGTATCTCCGGCCACCCGAAATAATATACAGTGAACAGTACACTTGCATGATCCGATCCGCACGGACCACAATGCCTGCCGGCCTGCGTGCATGATCCGATCCGCAGCTGCAGTGCAGAGTGTGCAACGATATCTGATGGTGATGGCTACGTCGTCCATACCTGGCCTGCCTGCGTAGCTGTTGTTTGATCGGCCTGTCTGTCCCCTCGGACCACCTAAAGCCATCCATCCTCGGATTCGGATCGACATGGTGTAAGAGGGTTTAGTTTCGGATTGTAATCCAGAACTAACGTATCTGTATCGGGACTAAAGGTTTGGCCTTTAGTCCCGGTTTGTAACATAGATTGTCTCCACATGGTCCCGCTGCGCGCTGGGCTGAAAGATATTTAGTCCCGGTTCGGACTAAAGTTCTTCTGCCGGTAGCGTTTTTTGCACCAAACTGCTGCCGCGGCAGGAGGTGGGGTTTTATGGTTTTAGGGTTTTTTTTTTGTTTGATTATTTTTAATTTTGTGTTTTCATATACATATTATTCTACGCTACTACATGCTGTATACATTGATGCATATATAATATAATTTCACTCACGATAACATAAATACATATAAATATATACACAACCGAGACTAGAGCTCGTCTAATTGATTTACACCAAGATCATTACAACAGATACTGTCCTTTTGTGTCTATCCACGATTATTCTATCCATGTTGTACTCTCCTTTTGTGTTTATGATATCCCTGAGCAAAAATCCCGACAACTCCTCTTGAATTGCTAGTAGGCGTTCATGTGGTAGGAGCTTATCCCGCATCGCATCCAACTATATATAAAGAAGTAGATCATTATGAATGAAACTCAGCAAAAACTATGGTATAGAATAAATTGCGAATATATTGTTTACGTATTTGAAGAAAGTCTCTGTCCTGCTCCATACACCCACGAATGAACTCGCATACATAATATCCACATAAATTAGTCCCCTATGGCTGCGTCGCACACTTTTCGATCGAGAATATAATTCAATCAGATAATAATCACGCATGATAATTGTATGAATGATAATTGTAATATCCACATAAATTAGTCCCCTAGATCTCGTACTACTTACCGGGACCGTACGAAAAGTGAGGTCCTCACGCCATTCACCACGAACCTCCTTCGTGAACCTTTTCCAAATCCTGTCCGGCAAAAAAGAAATGAATGAGTTATTAATTAGTTTACATCTCAAAGAATGAACGAAAGAGACAGATATAGTGATTAAAATTACTTTTGGAGGCAATCAATTATGCTGCGGTAGTCTTTCATCGGCTTCTTTAACGAGTCCGAGATTTCAATTTTTGCACGGCCAACGTCAACGTTTAGAAGAATCCAGTGAAAGCTGCGCACGTTTATATACACTTAACATCGAGTAAACAAAAGTTGAATGTGTACAAGACAGTAAGACTCTTACCCATAGTTGTAAGAAAATAGTATTTGTGTCTTGTAATGTTGCTCCATTAAAAACAGTAGCAAGTTATCCTCCGTTTCCTCGAGATTATTTATTAGCGTATGTCCATTAACTCTGTTTGGGTCAACGAACCCAATGCTGTAGATTGACTTTCTTCTACATTCTTGAATCTTCATTCTGCATATATAATAGCATACAGAAGGAGCTATAGTGAGGATAACGACAGGAAATAAATTGAACGAGCTGAGTTAGTGACTTAATTACTTACAGAAAATAGCAGCTGAGGAGGGACTTGTCGAGGGCGTCTAGGTTGAATAACTGAAATAGTTCACAAAGTTCAATGGAGATCTCGTCTGTACGGAAGTACTCCTCTCCAACTTTACATAGGAGAAATTGTCTCCCTTCCTTTGTGACTTTCAAGTACCAGATATGCAACAGTCGCATATGTGTTGGCAGATCATCGAATATCTCATCGCTGACTAGAGGCTCCCCGTAGACAAATTTTCGTGCTATTGGTCCCTTGGCGACATTTTCTCCGCCGGCTAGAAGTGCTTCGACCGGCACGTTACACTCCTTGGCTAATTTAATATCTAATTCCATATCTATTCCACATTGTGTGGGCTGGGGTAACACCTTGAGCGGGGCGATGGATTGTTTTGCCTGTTTGCCGAGCTGGGCAACTTCTCTTGATTTTCTCCCACTTGCAGTACTGCTTGATGACTTCTCTTTTAGTGTCTTCGTAAGACAGCGTGTATAGTCATCTTTCCTATTTAACACATGTTGGGGTGGTTGCTCAAGGAATGCCTTGAAGTGCTTCTTGACTTTTGGATCAACTAGCACCTGTGGCTCGGGTTGTTTTGGTGCAAAATGGGCCTTCACTTCGGCTCGGGAGATCACCGCGATTTCCTCATCAGTCCGATGATAAGCTAACTTGGAAGGAGACGGCGGTACTCTTGGGAGGGGATCTTGTCGTTTTCGGCGTCAGGTCTCCCTCGACGTAGCGGTGTTATTCTTCCGCTTTCTTCCCTTTGATTCAGTGGGCGGAGGCGGAGGCGCCGGAGATGCAGATGCAGTCGCGCTGCGATCCCTCTCAGGAAGGGGTGGACTATTGTTTCTTGGTGGAGACGGTGGACTCGGAGGTGATGGTGGCCTTGGAGGTGATGGATTGCTTCTCGGAGGAGAAGATTGCCTTGGCCCCCAGCCTGGAAACACGATGTGTTGTTTTTTCTAAAGAATGATCCCACCCTCCACTTCTCAAGTGTTTTCTCCCCTTCGCCTGCAGGGATGTCAAGCTCAAGTGATCGACATGTCAGTTCAACTTCATCCACACCGACACGAGCATAGCCAGCTGGAATCTGACTTCCATGGTAGGTCGCTTCCGGTGGACAAGGTAAAGCAAAGACGAGCGCCACCTTCATAGAAATGTTCTTCACTATGACATGTAGCTCACAAGCTGTCCTTGCCTCGACTTCATCCACGGGGTAGCGAACCATCGTTACACCGGCCGTATCATCTATCACCGGTGCATTATTGTCCATCAACATTGGATTATTAGCTTGTACCTCCGTGGAAGCCACGCTGCTTCTCCGTTGAGATGGGGCCACCGGACTGTCTAACGCAGGATCTCGTTGTCGGGCCAGTACTCTAAGTTCATTAATCTTCTCCTGCTGCAGCTTGAACATGGCTTGAAATTCCTCGTTCCTTTTTTCAACCGCCTCCAACCGCGATGCCTCCTCCGCCTTCTGCCGGTTCGTTTTTCTGGATTGGCTTCTATAAGTGTCAATGTCAGCGGGAAACCCTGTCTTCCATGGAACAGATGGGCCAAAGCCTCGTGTTCGTCCGTCTTTTTCAGGATTCCTGAGGGCATATGTCAGCTCATCATTCTCTCTATCGGGAATGAACTTTCCATCTTTTCTCAGTTGTATCACTTTAACAAGTTCATCTTTGGGTTTAGTAATGGCCTTTTTTGTAACAATAATCTCCCCGATTTCAGTGTCATACGACCCCCCATGCCCAAGGAGCCGTTTTTTTGACCTCACGGGCCACTGATTTGTAGCTGGCGTGACCCCTTTTTTATGCATTTCTTTCTCGGTTTTTCCCACTTCGGCGCGGCCGTCTTGTAGCCACCTGTCCCTATAGTATGGTGATATTTCTTTTTAGCCACAAAATCACGATGCTAAGAGTAGTACTAGTCTAAAAATAAAAGAACACATCGTATACATCAAACAAGCACTGATTTAAAAACTTTCTACTACATCTTTAGTCCCGGTTGGACACACCAACCGGGACTAAAGGGGTTGCGGCAGGCTAGGGCCGATATGAGCCCGTTTAGTCCCGAATGGTGTCTCCAATCGGGACTAAAAGTGGGTGATGACACTATATGTCGTGAGTGGACACTATGCCAGTGAGTGGCGACACTGTTTCAGTGAATGGCGACACTATGACAGGTGTGAGTGTCGATATTATGTCATGAGTGTCGACACTATGTTGTGCTGCTTAATCTATAAATATGCTTCCTTGTGAACTATCAACTGCAAGGAAGATCGTGTGCGAGACCAGGGACACCACTACGGCGGAGCTTCTCGAAGATGTCTTAGGACCTCGTCCTCAGACATCTTCGAGGATCTCGCCGTAGAGGCACTCCCTAATGTGTGAAATTAGTTAGGTCCACCAGCATACTAATTTAGCTAAAAAAGATATGAACTGAAAGATGGTGTGCGAGAGTAGGGACACCACTATGGCAGAGCTTCTCGAAGATGTCTTAGGATGCCTCGTCCTCAGACATCTTCGAGGAGCTCGCCATAAAGGCACTCCGTAATTTAATTTGGTAGCTCCTTGGTGTGTTCATGTTTTTGTTCTTAATTTCTTGCTTAACTGTCCGATGATTAACTAAAATGCTAGGGCGTCACTATGTATATGTGTGCCTTCATAGTTTTGGTACTTATTTTTGTTTCAATGGATTTTATGACGACAGGTAGAAGAAAGAAGAATATTTTATTGCTCGACGGTGACATGATGCACTGTGAACCGACCGGATTTCAAGACACCGTGTCAAACTAAGATATGTATATAGGATGAACTCATGTATCTTTGTGCTTCGATGAATCAAACGAATTTCGAGAACTATATGTGCCAAACTAACCAGATATACAGAGATAGAACCCACACAGAATCTATCCATTTCTAGAGCATGAAATGAGCTAAAATAAGCAATGAGAGCTGAAATAATGAAGTTGCTAACCTCTTAGGACCCTTGATAGATGTGGAGCCAAAAAATCTTCACAAATCTTGAGAAAAATGAGGAAGAACTCGAGCTTGAGGGGAGAAATTTGAGAGGGATGATTGTGTGAGCTTGAAATGGCTCAGGCTGAAAAGGGGAAGAAGATATAATCGGGGACTTTAGTCCCGGTTTGAGAAACAAACCGGGGCTAAAGGTCCACGCTGCTACTTTTTTCCAGCGCCAGACCCTTTAGCCCCGGTTTGTTGAACGAACCGGGGCTAAAGTTCCCATACAAACCGGGCTAATGTCTTTTGTTCCCTGTGGCCGTTTCTAGCCGTTGGGACCAGGGCATTAGTCCCGATTTGTACCAGAACCGGGACTAATACTCTGGCAGAGCCGGTTCTGACCCATGGACACCATGTGGCATGGCCTAGGACCCATGATTTAGTGGGGCCCATGATCGCTTGCTTCTTCATACTCCTGCCTAGCCACGTTTTGATTTTGGGCTAAAGCTAATGTAGACAAAAGGCCAGTGTGGAGTGAAGGCATGAAACTGCAAACAGCGATCGAGCATGCATCTTCCTAATCCTGTTCCACTGCCTTGTCTGGAGTGTGTCTAGACTCTAGACATCGCCATAATTTATTGAAAATTTAGAGTTGATCATTTGAATTAGAGAGTCCATTTGCGCCTCGTCCTGCTCCTTACGGCCTAGCTTGCCTCTGCTCTTAGTACGTTCAATCGTTACTGAATCTGGTTCTAATGATAGATTATGGATTCAGGGTTCTAGTTGTATTTAATTTCTTCATGATCATAGGTGTTCCTTTATGCCCCAAAACATAAGTCCCGTGATGAGAAAAGGACTAAAAGAAAATAAGGGACCAGTTTATTGAAACACAAAGTGATGCTTTAAATAAGTATATTTTCAAGAAATAAGTAGCGTTGATGTCAACCACAATAATCAAAAGCCAAGGATTTGATTCTGGACAAGATGACGAGCCTAATTCAAATAGAGATCTTGATGTCAATGAACAATTCTTGGATTATAGTTACTAACTAGCGTCAATATACTTCCTTAAGGGCCCATGTCGTCGACTTCGCACTAGGGCCCTCCGGAACATAGAGCCGGCCCTGACTCTGGACCAAAGGTCCGTTTTCTACTTGTTGAAATATATTGCCTAGTCTTTTCTATCAGTTTAGATTGTTGGTTGCGTTGGCTAGTGCATGCAATTCAATATGGTATCAGAGCAGGAGGTCTTAGGATCAAATCCTGACCAACGCAAAAAAAATTAAAAATAAATATCGCGGCTCCTCAAACACGCGTCACAATAGGCCAAAGGGCAAAGACATAGGGTGAGTGTTGAAATATATTGCTTAGCACTTTCCATCAGTTCGGACTGTTGGTTGCGTTGCTAGTGCATGCAATTCAATATGGTATCAGAGCAGGAGGTCCTAAGATCAAATCCTGACCAACGCAAAAATTACAAAAAAAATATTGCGGCTTCCCAAACACACGTCACAATAGGCCAAAGGGCGAAAGACGTAGGGTGAGTGTTGAAATATATTGTCTAGCCCTTTCCATCAGTTCGGACTGTTGGTTGCGTTGGCTAGTGCATGCAATTCAATATGGTATCAGAGCAGGAGGTCCTAGGATCAAATCAAAAATTACACAAAAAAATATTGCGGCTTCCCAAACACACGTCACAATAGGCTAAAGGGCAAAAGGGTGAGTGTTGAAATATATTGCCTAGCCCTTTTCATCAGTTCGGACTGTTGGTTGCGTTTGGCTAGTGCATGCAATTCAATATGGTATCAGAGCAGGAGGTCCTAGGATATATAGCCTAAACAAGTTACCACGTCGGCAACTCGATCTGGTGACATCTACAGTTAATTTTAGAGAAACAAAAAGCAATCTACTTTATGGCTTGCTCATCGTCAGCGGCAACAGAGCATCTGGTTTCGTAGTTTAGGTATTACCGCATCCCGCAAAAGAGGTTTGGTTTACTACTAAGTAGTATTTTGCAGTATAAATCGTGTCCCGAACAAATCTCGTATAGTGTTACCGTAAAACGGAACGCGCACTGGAATATTCGGTCGTTTTTCTCACAAGCACGCAGATCTGATGCACCGGCAACACAGCCCGGCCACCGCCCCTGGCGTCCCTAGTCGAGTGCACGTTGCCGCCACCCACCTAGCTAGCTAGCAAGCTAAGCAAGGAGGCAGGTTGCTGGACTGATTGCCGTGCCCATGCTAGGTAGCAAGCTAAGAAAGTACTCCCTCCTTCGTTTGAAAATATAAGATATTTTAGATTTATAAATGAGATGTATCTAGACACCTTTTAGTGTCTATACATCTCTTTCATAAACCTAAAACATCTTATATTTATAAAGGGAGTGAGTAGGCAGGCTCCTGGATCAGTTGAAGCTAAGATTATTACTAGCTAGCACTTATTTTAGAGTTAGTTTACAAGTCTAAAATTAGAATCATTTGATCCCACTTATTTTAGAGTTAGTCTAGGATTTAGTTGGAGGCTAGGCATATGAGTGGGGGTAGAGTGTAAGCTGGTGCTCTTGCCGAGCTCCCTCGGTCATCAATGGCGGATGGAAGGAATTTGTGATTCACGCTAGAAAATTAACGATAGTGTCGCAGGGCATAATCTCCTTGTCGGGAAGATTGACGTCGGAATCGAGCTTTCTACCCGTCTGAAATCTAGCTTAGGAGGAGGTGATGGCGTCGCTGCCAACAGAAAGCGGTTGGGGCTATTCGTCCCGCCACACTTAGTAGTGTTTCCAGTTCACTGCAAATTTCTCCTCCGAACTACAGATCTGGGGTATGCTGGGCTAAATATGCAGGAAACCCTAAAATATTACCACAAAATATTTTGCGGATCAGACAGTTTTGCATTATCTCTCTGGGACACTTCTTTTGCACGGTACCAAAAAAGGATGGTTATTTACAGTTTCACGTTTTTGCGATATTGGTTAGAAATGATTTTAGGCCATCTCCAACCGGAAAACCCATTTCAAACATAAAAACTGTCCAATTGGGTCTCGGAGAGAAAACGATTGGACACGTTGTCCACCCTTTGTCCGTGACGTGCATCCAATGTGGGCGCTTTTTATTGTCACGTAATATTTTATTAAAATTTAATTATAGGTATAGGACAAAAAGAAAAAAGATTTAAAACAAATAAACTAAAACTAATACACGACTTAAAACAAATAAACTAAAACTAATACATGACTTCAAATAAATAAAACTAAAACCCTAGCCTAGCCAGGTAGGGTTTGCGCCACCGAATGCGACCATGGCCATGGTCGTCCGCCCTAGTCTTCATCGTGCCGTCATCCATGAGGACAATGAACACAGACGGTGACCACGACCACGCTGCCGACACTAGCGGTCCAGGTGTCAGGCCATGACTCCATACAGTCCGGCTACATCGGCGGGGCCACCGATGCTAGAGTGGCGGTGTGGTTGGGCCTGCGGGGCTAGGAGGCATACAGCTGTGAGATGTACAGGGTCGTCCCAGATCCGGCCACTTGTTGAGCTCCTCGAGATCGGATTCCTCGATGGCCTCGCTGATGGCATCGCCCTTGCCATAGTTGGCCTCGACCTTGACGGGCGCCAGGACCGCGGGCAGATCCTCCTCATCGACATCGGTGGCGGAGTCGATGTAGGGGGCCCACGAACTCCATGGAGAAGATGGCCCGTCGCCACTTGTCGTGCTCACTCGAACCAGTCATTCTAGAGCGGTGGTTATTGGCTACACATGGTCGTTGTGTAGGTCCAATGGGAGGAATGCTCGTCGACGGTCGATTTCACGGTGACACGCGACAACGGAGGAAGGGACCCATGGCACTAGAACCTGTAGACGGTTCATGTGCCACCCGTCGGGGAGGTGGGTGTATGTCCATGGCACGGGCCTGGCCAGGTGCCAGAACCTCTACGCCTCCCTGGTGGAGACGTTGTACCGGTCCCGACGGCGGTGACCGGTCGAGGACCCGACCTCATTGTCATTATTGGCAAAGCCGGCGACCCACGTATTTAGGATCGTCGACAGGTTGGGAAGGTGTCAAGGCTGTCGTGTCAAGGCTATGACGCATTTGAGGCAGGAGTAGGAATGTATAGGAACAAGGTCGGGCTGCGGTTCTTCTCAAAGAGGACCGAGGGCTGGGTGGGTCGCCGATTCATGGGCCAAGGGAGGACACGGGAAGGATGTGCTAATGGTCCTGCTGCTGCTTGCTAGACCAGAAGAAATTTAACCCAGGAATGGGTCGGTGTCCGGGTTTGCTTGTGCCGTCGTGTTGGACCATGTTTTGATTGTACGTCCGTCCCACGACCCAAGTCCATCCCACGACCCAAACGGTCTAATTCTATCCGTTTGGGTCCGGCCGCAAACAATTTTGGGTCCGGCCGCAAACAATTTTGGGTCATGGTACAACCTGTTCGACCAGTCGCGCCTAGCGGCGTGACCCATTTTCAGCACTAGCCCGCGCTGGCCAGCTACCGGCGAGAGGGTCCGGACGAACTAGGGAAGGGCGTGGGAGAATAAGCGCGCTGTTTGGACCAACACAATCATGACCCAACTTTGGTGCATAGATAGGTCGGTCCGCGCGAGTGGGTCGTCGTGCTGCAGTCCGCATGTCCGCACGGACATGTTCAAATCGTGTGTTCGGACCGTTTGAATCGCCCTAATATAAAAACTTATTCCATGGCACATATATATAGCTAGTCTTTGTCACTATGGGGTCGGGCGTGAACGCGGCATTTTGCTTGGTTGCACATGTGACTCTGTCTGGCGATACAATGGTGTGAGATCATTTTATAAGATGTTTGGATTTCATACTAACCTACGGACACTAGCTTGGAGGCCAATCTAATGACCTAGATTAGTGATTACCTAGTTGTTTATGCAAAATCGCTTTGCTATAGTAATCTACAACGATTGATTACAACAGCATATGCTCTTATTTAATTTGAACGATGGCTACAGCTAAAACTAGGCATGTTTTAATCATTTGCATTATTATACTCCCGGCGTCTTAAAATAGATGTCTTAGATTTTTAAAATTTGGATAAATCTATATACTCCCTCCGTCCTAAAATAGATGTCTTAAAGTTTTCAAAATTTGGATAAGTCTATATACTAAATAGTGACTAGACTTCATTCAAATTTTGATAAATCTGAGACATCTATTTTGGAACGGAGGGAGTACTAAATAGTGTCTAGATTTATTAAAATTTTGACAATTTAAGACATCTACTCCCTCCGTTCACATATACTTCGCGTCCTGGTAAAATTTCAGATACCAAGAAGGGCAATCAGTGAGCTAAATTGCAAAGAAATTGGTCTAATTTGCCCCTGCATGCATGTGCACTGCCATAAATTCACGCATGCATGCATTGGGTGGACGGCTCACCTCTCCAATTTATTGTGTGGCCAGCTCTTTTTGCTGCCTTGCACGCCTCGCCTCGTGCTCTCTCCTCTTTTTAATGCATATACGACCAACACAGGGGCATAAAAGGAAATCAACAGCAGAACGCGAAGTAAATGGAAATTTTTTGGAAAGACTAGAACGCGAAGTATATGTGAACGGAGGGAGTATCTTAAGACGGAGGGAGTACTTTTTATTCCTAGGAATTTTGTTTGGACAATTTAATTACTATCACGGGAACTGAAAAGTTTTTGGTAAAATTCAAATCACTCCATGGGTGTCGCGTACACTGACGTCGACGCTGCTTGACAAGAATGTGATTAATCTTCTCCAAGTCAGTGGTTAACTGTAACTAGGCATTAATTGGTTACCTGTCGTACGTGCAACAGTGCGAAGGTTATTCGCTTGCATCTCCTCTGAATCTAGACATGGAGCGGTTTTATTAGCCAACAAAACGTGGAGTATGAAAGAGAAGCAGAACGGAAGTCAAGAAATGCAACGGCAGCATCCAACGAACCCTTCACTGATGATGGCATCTCATATGTGTTGACTTGATCATGCTATTTTTTTCAATTATTGGTATTCTTATAATAGTAATGCCGGTATACATGCATGTCTGTGATCTATTTTATAGATGTGAACTTCTAATTATTAACGCGTTTATTGGCTATTTTCCATCAAAACTTCCGTGTTGGATTATTTAATCCAATGCAAATTTTCTATAGCTAGCTGGAATACATAGGTGGGTACATGATTCATAACTCGTTATGCAGAAAAAACCTTATTGAAATCCATAGTTATGATATGAAAGAATTTAATTTGTAAGGGTTAAAATCTCATGGATAAAAAACTATAAAATTAAACAAAAAGAAACAAAACTTGTCTAAACAATAGCTTGACACTATTTTTTTGAAGCATGGGAAGATCACCCCGGCCTACATCCTTTTTATTAGATTATTCACAACATCTTACAAAAGGAATTAGAAAAATTAGACCGAAGTGACAGCTCTCTAAACCTACAATATTGATGAATGGAGTATCCACGAACATGGTTATTACCCTGACATCACACCAACCGCATCATCTAAGAACCGAAGGCATCGACAAGTCGCCCAACAGTGCACACATGGCACAACCGGTCCGGCAGACCCTCAGTGCATACATGCTCTAGAAGCAGACAATACTCGTCGCCGCCCGTTTCTGCAACGAACTATAAGTTGAATATAACTATAGCACACATTATAATGTATAAAAGAAAATAAAACATGGGGTTTGCTTATAGAAATATCGAGTACAAGGTATAAACACACTCATCGGACGCCAATTGAAAATCATAGTCAAGAAGCTCAACATTGATGGAAGTAACACATGGGCCTCATTGTCGCCTCACGATGGATTGAATAAACACATATTATAATGTCAAACATAGGGTTTGATCCTAGTGATACAACACATAAGTGTGGTCTCATAAATATAATGTCAAACATAGGGTTTGATCTCACGAGGGAGGCCGACGAACTCCAGACCTCACGGGTCTTTGGCCATAGCGACTAGGGTGTCAACTAGATACCGAGGTTGGTGTCACATGTACCTCTCCATCAACGGCAAACTGTTATGCAGTCCCGCCAACCCTCACGCATCTCTAGTGAGTTCTCAACATTGTTGGTCGTGCTTCTCACCTCCTCCACCCACCAAGTGTTCGACCGAACAACTAGGCGAATTTTATTTGCGTTCTTTATTTTGTGTTTTTTGTTTCTAGTCAAATTGAAGCTAGATTATTGTATATTGTAGATGAATAGGTTTAGAGATATCATTTTTGACGATACCTCGTCGTTGGAGGAGGAAGAAGACGATGATGACCTTGAACTAGCCATGATCTTGATCTTGTACGAGGATTTTGCCGATCGAGACTAGGATCATAGTTCGGCCAGTTGTATATCAATCGAGATAGAGCGGAGGGCCATGCCAACTGCCAAGATCATGCAATATTACTTCAACCCGGATGCAACCTATCCAAAAATGTATTTTCAAGACGTTTACCATTATGTCTGCATTGGAAAATATACAATCTTGGAGGCTATCTGAAGATATATATGTAGGGTTCGCAGCATAGAAAACAAAAATTTTCCTACGATGTGAACTATATACCAAGATCTATCTACTAGATACAAACAACGGGCGGATGTATATCCGTAGAGAACATACCCTTGAAGACCGACAAAGCTTAACGAGTTCAACTCGTGGTTGATGTAGACGATCTCTTGCCGATCTCAAGATCGAGAGGAAGTCCTAGCGCCGCAAATCAGCAGCGCATCCGTGCTCGCACACACGTTCGAGGCACCGAGCAACTTCCGCCTCCTCGCTCCAGCGATGCAGCGGAAGCACAACTCTTTCTTGCCGAATAGCCACCGGGAACATGTATCTCGCTAGTCCGAGACCATGGGGAATAAATTCTAGAGGGGGAGAGAGATCCTTCACGAGGAGGTGTGAGAGACAAGTGAGGAGGGGGGCTCCTTTTATAGGAGGAGGGGGGGCACCCAAGGGGGTGGCCGCCGGCCATGGGGGCTGCCCCCTCCCCTCCTTCATTCATGTGGGTGGACACTCCACTCACAAAATGCCCTTTAAAATCCCTCCACTCAAAAGTCCACTCAAATTCCCATTAAATTTCCACCAAATTTAATGCAAACTCTCATTAAATAAAACTCTTTTATTTTATTCAGAATTTTGTCAATTACTTTAATGACAAACATTCACAAATAACCCCTTGCTAGAATTCTATTTCACATGCATAACCACTTTATGCAATTTCACCCGAAAACCTGTTTCGGTATCTAGTGAAATAAATTCTTGCGCTTGTTCATTCTTTCGGCATGAAACATTTGCTCCAATTGGATGTCGGTGTCTCTTAAGTGTGTCACCCTACGGTTCGTGAATAATGCGGACATGATCGAGACCCCTCTCGGATCAATAATCAGAAGCGGGATCTGGAGACCCATACTGACTCCCACACATTCAACGATGACTTTCTTGTGATCGTCAGAACCTTTTACGCTAGTATCTTAATCCCTTTGTTTCACGATATATTACATGTCCGAGATTCGATCATCGGTATCTCCATACCTAGTTTGATCTCGTTACCGACATGCACTCTTTTTTCGTTCCTGTGATATAACATTCTAGTGATCAAATCACTTGCTTGCAAGCTAATCAATGTGATATCACCGAGAGGGCCCAGAGTATATCTATCCGTCATCGGGATGAACAAATTCCACTCTCGATCCATGGGCCTCAACATAACACTTTATTAGTTCTGAATCCATCTTTATAATCACCCTGTTACGGTGTGACGTTTGATGTTATCAAGAAACTCTTCCGGTGTTAGTGATTGACATGATCTCATGGTCTAAGGATTAGGATCACTTTGTAAGTTGTTATAGCAATATAAACTCAATGACTTTGATCGTAATGCTATACTTCGGATGAATGTTCATCACACCATTACACTAATGTTGTGATCCCGTTATTAACAACATCCAATGTCCATGATCAGGAAACCTTGATCATCTTGTTAATCAACAAGCTAGTTTATGAGAGAGGCATAACTAGGAACTTTCTGCTTGTTTATTAAACACACATGTATTAACGTTTCCGTATTAATACAATTATAGCATGCAAAATAAACATCTATCATATACTTGGAATACACATAATAAACACTTTATTATTGCCTCTCAGGGCATATTCCCTTCAGTCTCCCACTTGCACTAGAGACAATAATCTAGTTACATAGTGATAAATCTAACACCCATTGAGTTCTGATGTTGATCATGTTTTGCTCTAGGGAGAGTTTTAGTCAACGGATCTGCTACATTGAGATTCGTATGTACTTTACAAATCTTTATATCTCCATCCTTGACATGCTCGCGGATGGAGTGAAACCGGCGCTTAATATGCTTGGAATGCTTGTGAGACCTTGGCTCTTTGGCATTGGCAATGGCACCATTATTGTCACAATAGATCACCATTGGGTCCAACGCGTTTGCCACCACTCCTAGTTCGGATATGAACTCCTTCATCCAAACTGCTTCCTGAGCCGCTTCTGAAGCAACAACATATTCGGCCTCCGTTGTTGATCCCGCTACCACAGGTTGTTTGGAGCTCCTCCAACTAACCGCTCCGCCATTCATGAGAAATACGTATCCGGATTGAGACTTAGAGTCATCCGGATCGGTGTCAAAGCTAGCGTCGACATAACACTTAGCGACGAGCTCTTCTTCACCTCCGTATACAAGAAACATATCCTTAGTTATTCGTAAGTACTTAAGGATATTCTTGACTGCTATCCAGTGTTCCAAACCTGGATCCGATTGGTACCTACTAGTCAAACTAATAGCATGTGCCACATCCGGTCTTGTACATAGCATGGAGTACATTATAGAGCCTATGGCTGAAGCATAGGGGACTTTGTCCATTATCTCTCTTTCTTCCGCCAAAGCCGGACTTTGAGTCTTACTCAATGTCTTTCCTTGCAACATAGGTAAGAACCCCTTCTTACTTCCGTCCATTTTAAACTTCTTTAAAATCTTATCAAGGTATGTACTTTGCGATAGCCCTATTAGGCGCCTAGATCTATCTCTATAGATCTTTATGCCTAATATGTATGACGCTTCACCTAGGTCCTTCATTGAAAATTTGCTGTTTAGATAACTTTTAACACTGTTTAAAAGATCTATATCATTTCCGATCAATAATATGTCATCCACATATAATATCAGAAATGCCACATTGCTCCCACTCACTTTCTTGTAAATACAAGCTTCTCCATAAGTTTGGACAAATCCAAACTCTTTGATCACCTCATCAAAGCGGAGATTCCAACTTCGTGATGCTTGCTTAAATCCATAGATGGATCGCTGAAGCTTGCACACCTTGTTAGCATCCTTAGGATCGACAAAACCCTTTGGTTGTATCATATACAACTCTTCTTCAATATTACCATTGAGAAACGCGGTTTTGACATCCATCTGCCATATCTCATAATCGAAATATGCAGCAATTGCTAACATAATCCTAACTGACTTTAGCATCGCTACGGGAGAGAAATTATCATCGTAGTCAACTCCTTGAATTTGTCGAAACCCCTTTGCGACAAGTCGAGCTTTATAGACAGTCACATTACCATCAGCATCAGTTTTCCTTTTGAAAATCCATTTGTTCTCCACGGCCTTTCGGTCGTGAGGTAATTCCACCAAGTTCCAAACTTGATTTTCATACATGGATTCCATCTCGGATTTCATGGCTTCTAACCATTTGTTGGAATACGGGCTCATCATCGCTTCTTCATACGTCGCAGGGTCATCATTTTCATCAACCATGAAATTCATGACATGATTTCCGTACAGCTCGGGAGTTGCACGCGTCCTGTTTGATCTGCGAGGTTCGGTAGTACTCTCTTTCGGAGTTTCATGATCATTATCATTAGTTCCCTCTTCAACAGGTGGAGCCAACTCCGGAACACCTTCCGGCGCTGCGCTACTCGCCATACTTTGAAGAGAAGGTTCCACAACCTCTTCGAGTTCTACCTTCCGACTACTCACACCTTTCGCGAGAAACTCTTTCTCTAGAAAGGATCCATTCTTGGCAACAAAAACCTTGCCCTCGGATCTGTGATAGAAGGAATACCCAATAGTTTCTTTAGGGTATCCTATGAAGACGCATTTTTCCGCTTTGGGTTCGAGTTTATCCGGTTGAAGTTTCTTCACATAAACATCGCATCCCCAAACTTTAAGAAATGACAGCTTAGGTTTGTTTCCAAACCACAATTCATACGGTGTCTTTTCAGATGGTGCCCGATTTAAAGTGAATGCAGCAGTTTCTAGTGCATAACCCCAAAATGACAACGGCAAGTCCGTCAGAGACATCATAGATCGAACCATATCTAATAAAGTACGATTACGACGTTCCGACACACCATTTCGCTGTGGTGTTCCGGCAGGTGTGAGTTGTGAAACAATTCTACACTCTTTCATGTGAGTGCTAAACTCGTAACTTAGATACTCGCCTCCACGGTCGGACCGTAGAAATTTGATCTTTCTATTACGATGATTTTCCACTTCATTCTGAAATTCCTTGAACTTTTCAAAGGTTTCAGACTTGTGTTTCATCAAGTAGATATAACCGTATCTACTCAAATCATCCGTGAAAGTAACAAAATAACGATATCCACCTCGCGCCGACACACTCATTGGACCACATACATCAGAATGTATGATTTCCAATAAATCTGTCGCCCGTTCCATTGAACCGGAAAACGGCGTTCTAGTCATCTTGCCCATAAGGCATGGCTCACATGTATCAAATGATTCATAATCAAGTGATTCCAAAAGTCCATCTGGATGGAGCTTCTTCATGCGTTTAACGCTAATATGACCTAGACGGCAGTGCCACATATATGCGGATATATCATCATTAAGTTTAATCCTTTTAGCATCAACATTATGAATATGTGTAACATTATCATCGAGATCTAACAGAAATAAACCATTCATCATCGGTGCATGACCATAAAAGATTTCATTCATATAAATGGAACAACCATTGTTCTCGGATTTAAATGAATAACCACTTCGCATCAAACACGATCCAGATACAATGTTCATGCTCAGTGCAGGCACTAGATAACATTTATTCAAGTTTATAACTAATCCCGACGGCAAGTGGAGAGGCAGCGTTCCGACGGCGATCACATCAACGCTTGATCCATTGTCGACACGCATCTTGACCTCACCCCTTGCTAGCGGTCGCTTGTTCCGCAGCCCCTAATTCGAGTTACAAATATTAGCAACTGAACCGGTATCAAATACCCAGGTGCTACTGCGAGCACTAGTCAAGTACACATCAATAACATGTATATCATATATACCTTTGTTTGCCTTGCCGGCCTTCTTGTCTGCCAGATACTTGGGCCAGTTGCGCTTCCAGTGGCCAGTCCCCTTACAATAGTAGCACTCGGAATCAGACTTAGGTCCAACTCGGGGTTTCTTTTCAGGCGCGGCAACCGGCTTGCCGCCCTTACTTCTGTAAGAGGCCTCAACCTAATAAGGTAGATTCCTCCTGTGTTTTACAATGCTAGTCCCTGGATCAATAGCTAGCATCCACAGTTAAGATGTAATATCAAGAAACAAAGGTCATAATATAACTTTATAACCAGGAATAACATAATTTTATTACATCTTACATAGCTCATTTGGCTATTACATTACATTGCAGCGGAATAACTATAGTCATGGGTCCTTCATCTTCAAAAATGCCACAGGCAGATGTTGGTTGTAGACTTTGTAATCCTAATCAATCAATCTTCACTAAAATCAATCAAACCTGCAACATACAAGTTACAGCCACAAGGGTCAATACATTTGAATTGTATTGGCAAGTGATACTATGGTAGTATAGTGGAGTCTATCATCTATATGTATTTGGCTAAGTGGAGTTGAGGCTTGCATTGCTCAAAATAGATTTTTCCTTAACTTTTGAAAATACTAAGTTTTTGCTTGACAAAATCATTTTTCTCAATCAAAGATTTCAAGATCCTTGTACCAAGCCATCTCTCCATCAATGATTGGAGAATTCAAACAACCCTTGTTCAATCCACAAGTTTTAATTTAGAAATTTGAATGATGAGATTCTTGATTGCTTCCATGTCTTGATGCTCAAATTGTCCTTTACCAGGGACATGGCTAAGTACTTAGGTTTTACACTCTGCAGAGGTGGTGCACTTTCCCCACAAGACTTGGTTTCCCAAGACAAGATCTTTCAGAATCTTTCCCTTAGACCAAAATGGACGCGTTCCAACCTATCAAACACTACCACCCACTGTCCATATGGCTAAGTTCTTGCAACCTATATGATCATGGCAGAGCCCATATTGCCAAGTGGTTGCACTTGAAGCTTCTCAACATTTGACATCTCAAATCTCTTTGTTTCTGGGTGGCATACCACAAGTGAGATACACAAGCCAAGTCCATGGCCTTGTGAACCACTCAACCAAACACCACCAAGCCATCCCATTCCACCCAGGTGATTCATTAACTTAGTTGTTTTATTAGACAAAATCACAAGTCCTCAGACTTAGAATATTTTTCCATAGTGAGAATATATATTCCACCCATGTTTTCTATTAGCTAGGCTAAGCTTGATAGTAATAGGAATCTTAACTTAGGAAAATCCTACTAAGGATTCATCTACTAGGTTTTCTTATAGCAAGGTCTATACTTAGCAAAATCCATGCAAGTTTTACTTAGCAAAATCACTAATGCATAGAGAAAGTAATGGGACAAAAAGTATGAAGCATCACTTGACTTTTTGGTAGGGAATGGTGGTTCACTCCTTGATCTTGCTAGTCTCACACTTTCTAACTTCAATACAAGTCAATCAAGTAGACACAAAATCAACTAGCATTCCAAACCAATAAATCAAACAATTTAACACACAAAACAATGGGATCTAAGTCATGCATGGGAGCATGTAAAGGATGGTTCTATTTGTAAGGATGGTCTCCATTAGGCTTCTAAACTTTGTAAGTTCCAAGTTGGCCATTTACCAAAATGGCAAAGTCATTTGCAAATGGGTTTTATCCCTAAACCATTTTTAAATCCATTCATCATTTCATGTGGTGAAAAATGTTTTTATCAAGGCAAAACTCTTAAGTTGTTCACCAAATGAGTTGCTAATTTGCAAAACTTGGTGTTTTGGGTCAGTGGGTTTGATCAAACCATTTTCTTAAAGTTTTCTTTCCATAAACATTTTCATAACAAAAACCATTCTTTTTATTTGGCTAGAAAATGACTAAGTCAAGTAATCCAACCTAAATCTTACCAAAATCATTTTTTAACACCAAGGGTTGGTTCCTAGGGTCAGTAAGGTCACAACAAACCATTTTGCAAAGGTTTTAATCCAAATATCATTTTTAAACAATTTTTCTAATCTAAACAAGTACACAAATGTTTCTGCAAATTCAAACAAGCTAACAGATACTATTTGCCAAACTAAGGTCATGGTTGGCTAGGGCTTGCTCTCCTGAATCCATTGATATAAAATTTGTAATTTTTGGACGTGTGGTTTGAAAGTTACAAGGGTTTGAAAATTACGAACAAATCTGTTTTCAATTTCTGTTTTTTAAACAGACAGGTGACACGCGGCATGAATTCATTGGGTGGTACCGGTTCGTCTGGATCGAGTAACACAGACCACAGGATTAAAGGGGCAGGTGCGGCTCAGATCAACGCGTACCCCTTCGTTCAGTCAATCTATCGTGGCCACGCGATTAAGATCCTACGGTACTGATTCACTCGACCATAAGTGAGCGGCGCCGACGGCGGCTTAGCGGCAGCGCACGGCCAGGCGAGGTGCTTGCGGTCGTTCTAGGAAGCAAAGATCGAGATGGGAATGCTCACCGTGAACGCGAGGACGAGGTGATGCTCGGGGCGTGGTCGTTTGGTCGTGGGGCGTCCTGGAACAACAGGGATTGCTCGCCGGAGTTGAAGACAACGTCGGACGGCTCTGTCCGTGGTCGAAGACGAGGCTACTGATCACGAAAAGACAAACAGAGGTCATGGTTAGTTGCGCAAGACCGAGGCGAGTGAGGGAGCGTGAACGAGGAGGCTCGGGGTGGTCAGCTTTTACCAGGGGAGGTCGTCGGAGGGGTTGCAGACGGCGGCGCTGCGGGTCGTCGACGTTGCCGACGCTGTAGGGTACCCGCAGATGAATGAATGGCTCAGAAAGATGCGCCAGGGTGTGGTGAGTGTGCTCGTGTGCTCGGGGAGGTAGGAGGTGGCGTCGAGTCGCCGGAATCAGCTCTGGACTTCGTCGGAACAGAGGGTGCTCGGGGAGAAATTGGGGCGGCCTGGGGCGTGATTGGGGAAGGAGCCAGAGGGGAAATGAAGAAGGGAAGCTGGCGATTTATCCTGCGTGGTCAAGGCGAGGTAAAGGCGCGGCATTATGGCGTATTGAATCCGCGGATTGAAGGCAGCAACGGCAGCGAGGGAGGAAGAAGGGGTCGTGCGGGTGGGAAAGAAGAACAGTGACAAGTGGGGTCGGTCAGTCAGTGGGAAAGAGAGGGGGAAGAAGGTCCACATGTCAGTTGCTCCGTGGGTTCAAAAAGGAGTGCGAAACGTTTTCTTTCTGGAGGGGAGCTGGGCTGCTTTGCTGGGCTTATTGGGCTTGCTGGGTTGGGTCGACAAAACTTTATTTTTTTCTTAATCTGAACCCTTTTCTTTTTCTGAATTTATTTTCTGTTTTGAATTTGAATCAATTATTCATTCACTCAAACCGTTCAAACAATTCAAACTTATAATGAGTTTTTGGTTCTGTTTTTCAACATAAACCAAATCTCAAAATAAAATAATATTTTTATTCATTTTAGGATCTATTTAATAATTAAATAAAATAGACCATAGTTATTTAATCAAATATGGTTTGATTTATTTAATAAACTCCTCATTTGAAATCCAAATACTTTCAAAACCAAATCAGTAGGTTTTATTTGAAAATATTGAATACTTGGAAACTTGTTTAAAACAAATTAACCTTTTATTTAAGGGTCCATTTTTAATTAAATAAAATAGACTTTCATTATTAAATCAAATAGGATTTGTTTTATTGAGATATTTAGTTTGAAATCTAAAATAAAGCCAAAACACTTTAGTAGGTTTTATTTGTGAATATCAAATATTGGGAAAACTTATTTTGAATAATTTAATAAGTTTTGATGTTTCAATTAAAATGGTAAAACCTTTTATTTAAATAAAATTTGAATATTAAATCCTTATTAATTTATTTAAATAAACCTTTGCTATTTTTATTCAAAACAAAACATTTATTTCAAAATATTGGTCAAGGTTTAATTTGGCTATATAAAATAATCTTTATTTATAATTCCACCTTTTCTTTTGAAAGCCAAATCCTCTCATTTAAAAGATCGAAAATAGTATTTCCAAAATATTTTGTTTTTCTTTATTTAAAATGTTTATATTTTTAAATCCTTTTAGGATTTTTATTTAATTCAAATGGGTTTTAAGTTCCAATTGAATTCAAAAAGTTTCTTCTGGCCTGAAAATCAAACAAAGTTTTATTTTATTCATTTATTTTCACATTACAAGATTTGGAAAATCTTGGGATGTGACAGGCTACCGCCCTTAAAATAAATCTCGTCCCGAGATTTGGGGAGGTTAGGGTTACAAGCAGGTTCAAGACAACTAGGGTACTACCACCCTTAAAAATTTTCAAACAAAAATTACATATTGGCCTTCTTGGGTCCTGGAGAAAATTTCTCTAAGTAACTTTTGCATTGTCCTTGGTTTCCATTCTTGACTCATGGGCCAAAGTTGAGTTTCTCCATAGGCTTGTTCAATTTGTTCTTCATCTTTTCTGGACAGTTGCTCGCATAATGTCCTGGATTCTTGAAGTTGAAACAATGGATGTCCTTGAGTTCCTTACGTGGCTCTTGTGGACAAGTTGCTACATAGTGGCCTAGCTCTTTGCAGTTGTTGCACCATACTTGGTCAATCTCTTTATTTTTCTTGTTCTCTGGGCATCCACTGGAGTAGTGTCCTATTTCCTTACATTTACGACATTGTGCAAGGCTCATGTCTTGCTTTTGTTTCTTTAGTCCTTTGAATTGGGTTAGTCTTGTTTGGAGGTATAAGTGGTCCTTTTCCTTTGGTAGACTTGGATCCTTCTTGTTTCCTTTGTTCCACCATGGAGTAGATAGGACATTGGTTAGGAGTATGATCACTTCCTTCACATAGGTAGCAAGTAGCTTGAGAGGTAGGGCATAGTTCAATAGGATGTTCTTCTTCACAATTGGGGCATTGTCCTTCATGCTCCTTGGAAGTATGGTCCTTGTCTCCACAAATAATGCAAGCTGGGGCTCCATCTAGAATAACATTCTTGTCATCCTTGTTATCATACACTCCTTTGGGATAGTTTCCTTCCATGCTGATCATTTGGTTAGTCACCTTGAGCATCAGTTGGGATTGTTCTTCCAAAAACTTTTGCAGTGCTGGATCTTTATCACTATTGTTGACTATGAACTGAGCTGTCAGTTGGTTCAACTGGTGTTGGGTTGCTATGAGCTCTTTCATGCTGTCAGCTTGGTTGGTGTTGATGTCATCAACCTTGGAGTCTTTTGGAGTAGTCATCTGCTTGGGTTGAAGGGAGGTTAGAATAGGCAAGATATTTCTAAGGACTTAATTCTAATCACACACATCACATCTCACACAAGCAATGTGCACACAATCACAATCCAAACATCTCACTCAAACAACAAAGTTCAAGCACATACCTAGGCAACAAAATATTTTTGTTACACCACATAAGTTGGTGTGCTTGACTTATCTATAAAATGGTGGTCCATCTATATGGTTTACTTGTGATCTTTCCATCCTTCTTGGTTGATTCTTCTTATATGAGATCATGGTTTCCTTGAGAAAAGCTCTTGGTTACAATACTTCAAAGTTGTTGATGGCTCCTTCTTATTTTGCATTCCCTAAGTCTCTAAATCTTGAGCAAGATTTCTTGTTTCACTTGTGGTCCTTGGTAGTTTCCAAGTTGGAAGTCCTTGGGGAACATGCTGAAGATGTTGAAGTCATTAGAGTTGAAGATGTTGAAGTCATTAGAGTTGAAGAAGTTGAAGAAGTCATTTGCACATGGTGTAGTCTTTAGTCATGGGTAGGTTTTTCCATCAAGTTGAAGTAGAGGAGAAGTAGAGTTGAATCCAAAATGGTTAAGGAAAGAGTTTACAAGTGTTTTTGTAAATAAGTTTTTGGAACAAAATACAACTCCTATTTTTCTAAGGGTTTTTGTCCAATCCTAGGTTTACAAATCCTACAGGCAACACAATGCTCTGATACCATCTGTAAGAGGCCTCAACCTAATAAGGTAGATTCCTCCTGTGTTTTACAATGCTAGTCCCTGGATCAATAGCTAGCATCCACAGTTAAGATGTAATATCAAGAAACAAAGGTCATAATATAACTTTATAACCAGGAATAACATAATTTTATTACATCTTACATAGCTCATTTGGCTATTACATTACATTGCAGCGGAATAACTATAGTCATGGGTCCTTCATCTTCAAAAATGCCACAGGCAGATGTTGGTTGTAGACTTTGTAATCCTAATCAATCAATCTTCACTAAAATCAATCAAACCTGCAACATACAAGTTACAGCCACAAGGGTCAATACATTTGAATTGTATTGGCAAGTGATACTATGGTAGTATAGTGGAGTCTATCATCTATATGTATTTGGCTAAGTGGAGTTGAGGCTTGCATTGCTCAAAATAGATTTTTCCTTAACTTTTGAAAATACTAAGTTTTTGCTTGACAAAATCATTTTTCTCAATCAAAGATTTCAAGATCCTTGTACCAAGCCATCTCTCCATCAATGATTGGAGAATTCAAACAACCCTTGTTCAATCCACAAGTTTTAATTTAGAAATTTGAATGATGAGATTCTTGATTGCTTCCATGTCTTGATGCTCAAATTGTCCTTTACCAGGGACATGGCTAAGTACTTAGGTTTTACACTCTGCAGAGGTGGTGCACTTTCCCCACAAGACTTGGTTTCCCAAGACAAGATCTTTCAGAAGATTTCCCTTAGACCAAAATGGACGCGTTCCAACCTATCAAACACTACCACCCACTGTCCATATGGCTAAGTTCTTGCAACCTATATGATCATGGCAGAGCCCATATTGCCAAGTGGTTGCACTTGAAGCTTCTCAACATTTGACATCTCAAATCTCTTTGTTTCTAGGTGGCATACCACAAGTGAGATACACAAGCCAAGTCCATGGCCTTGTGAACCACTCAACCAAACACCACCAAGCCATCCCATTCCACCCAGGTGATTCATTAACTTAGTTGTTTTATTAGACAAAATCACAAGTCCTCAGACATAGAATATTTTTCCATAGTGAGAATATATATTCCACCCATGTTTTCTATTAGCTAGGCTAAGATTGATAGTAATAGGAATCTTAACTTAGGAAAATCCTACTAAGGATTCATCTACTAGGTTTTCTTATAGCAAGGTCTATACTTAGCAAAATCCATGCAAGTTTTACTTAGCAAAATCACTAATGCATAGAGAAAGTAATGGGACAAAAAGTATGAAGCATCACTTGCTTTTTTGGTAGGGAATGGTGGTTCACTCCTTGATCTTGCTAGTCTCACACTTTCTAACTTCACTACAAGTCAATCAAGTAGACACAAAATCAACTAGCATTCCAAACCAATAAATCAAACAATTTAACACACAAAACAATGGGATCTAAGTCATGCATGGGAGCATGTAAAGGATGGTTCTATTTGTAAGGATGGTCTCCATTAGGCTTCTAAACTTTGTAAGTTCCAAGTTGGCCATTTACCAAAATGGCAAAGTCATTTGCAAATGGGTTTTATCCCTAAACCATTTTTAAATCCATTCATCATTTCATGTGGTGAAAAATGTTTTTATCAAGGCAAAACTCTTAAGTTGTTCACCAAATGAGTTGCTAATTTGCAAAACTTGGTGTTTTGGGTCAGTGGGTTTGATCAAACCATTTTCTTAAAGTTTTCTTTCCATAAACATTTTCATAACAAAAACCATTCTTTTTATTTGGCTAGAAAATGACTAAGTCAAGTAATCCAACCTAAATCTTACCAAAATCATTTTTTAACACCAAGGGTTGGTTCCTAGGGTCAGTAAGGTCACAACAAACCATTTTGCAAAGGTTTTAATCCAAATATCATTTTTAAACAATTTTTCTAATCTAAACAAGTACACAAATGTTTCTGCAAATTCAAACAAGCTAACAGATACTATTTGCCAAACTAAGGTCATGGTTGGCTAGGGCTTGCTCTCCTGAATCCATTGATATAAAATTTGTAATTTTTGGACGTGTGGTTTGAAAGTTACAAGGGTTTGAAAATTACAAACAAATCTGTTTTCAATTTCTATTTTTTAAACAGACAGGTGACACGCGGCATGAATTCATTGGGTGGTACCGGTTCGTCTGGATCGAGTAACACAGACCACAGGATTAAAGGGGCAGGTGCGGCTCAGATCAACGCGTACCCCTTCGTTCAGTCAATCTATCGTGGCCACGCGATTAAGATCCTACGGTACTGATTCACTCGACCATAAGTGAGCGGCGCCGACGGCGGCTTAGCGGCGGCGCACGGCCAGGCGAGGTGCTTGTGGTCGTTCTAGGAAGCAAAGATCGAGATGGGAATGCTCACCGTGAACGCGAGGACGAGGTGATGCTCGGGGCGTGGTCGTTTGGTCGTGGGGCGTCCTAAAACAACAGGGATTGCTCGCCGGAGTTGAAGACAACGTCGGACGGCTCTGTCCGTGGTCGAAGACGAGGCTACTGATCACGAAAAGACAAACAGAGGTCATGGTTAGTTGCGCAAGACCGAGGCGAGTGAGGGAGCGTGAACGAGGAGGCTCGGGGTGGTCAGCTTTTACCAGGGGAGGTCGTCGGAGGGGTTGCAGACGGCGGCGCTGCGGGTCGTCGACGTTGCCGATGCTGTAGGGTACCCGCAGATGAATGAATGGCACAGAAAGATGCGCCAGGGTGTGGTGAGTGTGCTCGTGTGCTCGGGGAGGCAGGAGGTGGCGTCGAGTCGCCGGAATCAGCTCTGGACTTCGTCGGAACAGAGGGTGCTCGGGGAGAAATTGGGGCGGCCTGGGGGCGTGATTGGGGAAGGAGCCAGAGGGGAAATGAAGAAGGGACGCTGGCGATTTATCCTGCGTGGTCAAGGCGAGGTAAAGGCGCGGCATTATGGCGTATTGAATCCACGGATTGAAGGCAGCAACGGCAGCGAGGGAGGAAGAAGGGGTCGTGCGGGTGGGAAAGAAGAATAGTGACAAGTGGGGTCGGTCAGTCAGTGGGAAAGAGAGGGGGAAGAAGGTCCACATGTCAGTTGCTCCGTGGGTTCAAAAAGGAGTGCGAAACGTTTTCTTTCTGGAGGGGAGCTGGGCTGCTTTGCTGGGCTTATTGGGCTTGCTGGGTTGGGTCGACAAAACTTAATTTTTTTATTAATCTGAACCCTTTTCTTTTTCTGAATTTATTTTCTGTTTTGAATTTGAATCAATTATTCATTCACTCAAACCGTTCAAACAATTCAAACTTATAATGAGTTTTTGGTTCTGTTTTTCAACATAAACCAAATCTCAAAATAAAATAATATTTTTATTCATTTTAGGATCTATTTAATAATTAAATAAAATAGACCATAGTTATTTAATCAAATATGGTTTGATTTATTTAATAAACTCCTCATTTGAAATCCAAATACTTTCAAAACCAAATCAGTAGGTTTTATTTGAAAATATTGAATACTTGGAAACTTGTTTAAAACAAATTAACCTTTTATTTAAGGGTCCATTTTTAATTAAATAAAATAGACTTTCATTATTAAATCAAATAGGATTTGTTTTATTGAGATATTTAGTTTGAAATCTAAAATAAAGCCAAAACACTTTAGTAGGTTTTATTTGTGAATATCAAATATTGGGAAAACTTATTTTGAATAATTTAATAAGTTTTGATGTTTCAATTAAAATGGTAAAACCTTTTATTTAAATAAAATTTGAATATTAAATCCTTATTAATTTATTTAAATAAACCTTTGCTATTTTTATTCAAAACAAAACATTTATTTCAAAATATTGGTCAAGGTTTAATTTGGCTATATAAAATAATCTTTATTTATAATTCCACTTTTTCTTTTGAAAGCCAAATCCTCTCATTTAAAAGATCTAAAATAGTATTTCCAAAATATTTTGTTTTTCTTTATTTAAAATGTTTATATTTTTAAATCCTTTTAGGATTTTTATTTAATTCAAATGGGTTTTAAGTTCCAATTGAATTCAAAAAGTTTCTTCTGGCCTGAAAATCAAACAAAGTTTTATTTTATTCATTTATTTTCACATTACAAGATTTGGAAAATCTTGGGATGTGACAACTTCCCTTCCGTTTTCCCTTGTTGTCTTTCTTGAAACCAGTGTTCCTATTGATCATCAACACTTTATGTTCCTTTTTGATCTCCACTTCTGCAGTTTTAAGCATTGACAGAATCTCGGGGAGAGACTTCTTCATGCCTTGCATATTATAGTTCATCACGAAGCTCTTATAGCTAGGTGGCAGAGACTGCAGAACACGATGGATGCCTAAGTCAATTGGAATCGATATTCCCAAGGACACAAGCTTATCGGCGTAACCCGACATCTTGAGTACATGCTCACTAACGGAGTTGTGCTCTTCCATCATGCAGCTAAAGAACTTTTCTGAAGCGTTGTAGCTCTCTACAGCAGCATGTGTGTCGAAAATCATTTTCAACTCACCCATTGTATCAAATGCATTGCCGTTTTCGAAACGCTTTCAAAGTTCCGGCTCTAGCCCATACAATATGCCGCAATGAACTAAGTTGTGGTCCTCCTGACGAGTCTGATAGACATTCTTCTCCTCGTCAGGGGCATCATCAAAAGGTGGGGGGCCTAACGGCGCTTCTAGCACATATTGCTTTTGTGCAGCAGAGAGGAGAATCCTCAAATTCATGGCCCATTCGGTAAAGTTGCTACCGTTCGTTGCTAGTTTCTCTTTCTCCATGAACATATTGAAATTAAAAGCAGGTGGTGCCATCTACAACAGAATTTGTAAAGTTTAGACTAAGTGTATGATAGATTGAGTTCAACTAATCTATATTACGAATGAACTCCCACTCAAAAACGACATCCCTCGTGCCTTTTTGGTGATTACATGAACCAAATCCACTACACCAAGTCCGATCATCACGTGAGTCGGTATAGCTTCAAAGGCGAGCATCAAATGGGCATCATATCAACTATATGACTCATGCTTAACCTTTCGGTCCGTGTTCCGAGGCCATGTCTGTACATGCTAGGCTCGCCAAGTTAGAACCTTAGTATTCGCGTGTGTAACTGTTTTACACCCGAAATATGGTCGTGGATCCAAGAACACCCGATCATCACGTGATGTCTTGGAGCGACGAAAACATAATCGGTGCATACTAAAGGAAGAACACATTCTTATCTTGATATTTAAATGAGGGATCATCTTATTATGCTAACAAAGCGCTAAACAAGCAATATAAGATGCTATCAAAACATCATATGTTTATTAGTGAAATGATATGGTTCCCGCAGATGATCTCTATCATGTGCATCGTGGTATGATCACTATCATACCTATATGTGTAAATCCAAGGTCTATGGATTTTACATGCTATGTGTGTTGTAAGAGTATCATCTCATACTTCTACTTACAACACTACCATATCATAACACTAGCCCAGCAACAATCTAAACTAGACGCCTCTAATTTATCCATTGCAAGTTTTATGTGGCTTAGGGCTTTCGAGATAGAACCGTTCTTACCTACGAACATGAACCACAACGAGGATAATCAAATTGTTGACAACTCGCTTGCAAAATAGATATTGACTATAGTAGGAGAGACAGACACCCGCTAGCCACTTATGCAAACTAGTTGCATGTCAAGCGTGGAACAGGTCTCATGTGCGAGGACATGTGTAACTACCTCGGTGAATTACGCTCCTAGTTACAAGCCTGGACGAGCGGAAATGGTTAAAATAGTACGGTGGGGCCCAAATGCCACTCACAGGTAGACCTTTCGGCCGTCCTAACCATTTCCAAACATCGGGACAAGAACGGGCGGCGTAATCGGCAGGCGAAGGGATCAACTACATACACAAATGAGTATGTATGCAAGCCACCATACAACAGTTCTCAGAGCCATTCCATCTAAAAGAAATAGAAATATTGCAACGCCATACGGCAAGATCCAAATGTACTAGATAGATATAATAGTTTAGGATATCTCCTCATCCATCAAACATCAGAGTATCAGGCGGAAGCGGCAAACAAGATCCGAGTACGGATAAGAAGCAAATCGGCATAAGATGCCCCATAAATAAACACATCCCGCCCACAGATCTCATGGATCCCCGTTCCCGGAATCTCTACACCGAATGATCGTTGTCCACATCGTCCGTCTCCTCCACCCAGTATCCATCTCGAGAGTGTACCTGTTCATCTGAATCAAATAATTTATCGTGTGAGACCCTAGGGGTACTCAGCAAGTCTTTATGCCTCTAAAGGGGACACAACCTGGGGTGACGCAATTGCAGCAAAAGATAATACCTAACAGTTCTATAGATACTCGCTAACCATCCGCCTAACCAAAGATAGACGGATGTCCATGAATTAATAACAACAGTTATAACAGTAATATTAACAGATCCATCCTCCTCCTCGCTTACCAACGAGGAAGCGGACGAACAACCCCCCATCCGTTGGCAGTTTTATTATCCATTCCATGAGTGTTGCACTATTTACTAGTCAGTTACTTAGTCAAATTAAAAGCGGTACTTTAGTTATACTTGTCTATGATCGAGAAACTGTGCTCCAAGTCTTCCATAACCGCGGACACGGCTTTCAGAAAGTTTTACCCTGCAGGGGTGCACAAATAGCAACACACACTCGATCAACCTCGGAAAAACCAAATCAAAACCCAACGAGGCTTTCACGACAAAGCAATCACAAGATTCAGAAATATTTCAGGGGGCCACCCCATTAAGCTACCCGCATCGAAGTTAGCTGACTCCGAGACGGACTCAAGGTTTGGGTGGACGGCTGTAAACGACTGGGAACCCGAAAGTGTGACTGGGCTTGTCGATACCGCGAAAACGTGTCCCGATCCTAAACAGTACAGGTGCTCCTCGCACAATCGTAAATAAAGCAGTAAAGCATGGCATAAGTACAGGATAGTAAATAAAACCTCAAACTAGTTTGTGGCCCCAAGAAATAAGAATGAATCAAGCTCTGGCTCAGGGGGGTCCCATAAGCCTCCCGGATGTGGATAGCGCGAATATTCAAGGCCCACGTGACAGCGGCGAGAGGGATAGGAACTGACAGGTGGGGCTGGGGCTGGAGCGCGAGTTAAGGTTTACAAAAGCCAGGCCTCTTTTTGTAAAACTCCACAGGCACAGACAGGTGGGGCTAGCGTGTACCGCGGGTTGAGCGAGAGAAACACGGAGGGGCTATCTGCAAAAAGGCGACGCGTACTGTTGTTCTTCTCTGAATTCTCTGTCGAGCAATCGATGCGCGACAGTGGCAGGACGAGACGCGGGGGAGACTCGAGCCCGCGACCTGGCGTACGCGCAGAGGGCGGAGCCACTGCGGTAGGCCTGGGTTGGTGTTAGAAGGGCGGATGGCGGCTGGTTAAGCCGTCTGCGAGGCGCAGCGGCGAGCAGACGACAGCGCCGCCGGCGCACGCAGCGTGCTCGCCGAAACGAACGGTGAGACCAGAGGGGGTTTGCGAGGGAGAGGATGTCAGAGGGTGTCAGAAGCTCACCGCGGGGCTCTCGGTGGCGTTGGATCGGCTTGGGACGCAGGGGATCGGCGACGATGCAGACGCCGGGCGGAGCTAGGGTTTCGTCGGAGCGGCATCGGTCCTGGGGCTCCTGGTCCTTCTCCTTCTCTCCAGCGGGTACGGGGCGAAGCAGAGGATCCCTCTCGGTCGCCCAGGCCACCTCCACGACGTGCTGGATGGCCGGATCGGCGAGGGCGACGAGGTGCTGGCGGCGGCCGGCTTCGGCTGCTGGTGGTCGGAGAGGAAGAAGGGAAAGGAGAGGGGAGGCTCGGGGGGATCTGGCGACGCCAGAGAAGCCATGTGGGAGGAGGGGAAAGCAGAGAGGGAGAGGAAGATGCCGTGGGGGAGGTGGTGAAGATAAAGGTGGCTTCGGCCACCTTTTCTGCCTCTCCCCACGTGATCGAGCTGGGAGGCAGGGCAGGGGCAGGTAGGCATGGGGGGAGGGACTGCAGGTGGGCCAGGCGGGTGAGGGAGCTCGGGGTGGGGCTGCTGAGGCAGGGAGAGAGAGCTAGAGAGAGAGAGGGGAGGCTCGGGTAGATGCTAGGGTTGGAGAGAGGGGGTATGGCTCGGGTTAGGGTTGGTTCTAGGGTTGGGGAGAGGGGGTATGGCTCGGGTTAGGGGGTGGTCCAGCATGGTAGGGAGAGGAGAGAGGCCGAGAGAGAGGGTGGGACTAGGGAGACTCGGTTTAGGGTTTTGGTTGAGCTAGATTGGAGAGAGGAGAGGTGGTCTTGGTTAGGGGGTGGCTCGGTTTGGAGAGAGGAGAGATTAGGGTTTAGATTAGGTTTTTATCACATGCTTAAAATCAAGCCTAGATAAAAGGAGGGCTTTGGTGGTGTGGGAAAAGAGGAGTAAGGTGGTAGGATTTTGGTGATGAGCCAACAAGATCATGCAAGAGATGGAGGAGATGGTGGTGAGGTGAGGCTTGATGCACATGGCAAGGAAAGGAGATCAAGATCAAGATGAGGTGGTCTTGAATAAGGGGGAAAAGGGAAGCTCACAAAAGAAAGGATCCACTCCAAAAACCATAGAAAAACCAAAGGAGAAAGAATGGTGGTGCTTTGCATGGCCCATGCAAAACTAATAAATGCCTTGGTTAAATTTCTTGTGAAAACAAAAATAATAATCATGGCATTTATACATATGCATTCCAGAAATATGGAATAAGCCAAGCAAAAGAATTTAAAGGAAAGTTCCAAGTGGAGTAGATGGAGATGGCCATATTTGATTATATTTGGGACTTGCTAGTGTGTATATTCCACTAGATGTTTAATAGTCCAAAAATATCCCAACATGAGCATAAATCCATGATAATCCATATGGAAGCTAGGAAAAAGGAGCACTACTCATAATGCATGCAAAGGTGGCTCCACATATCAATAATGTGAAAACAACATGATGTTAAGATGAGAGCATGTGGAAATAGAATTGGAGCCATCCCAACCCACATGAGCTAGAGGTAAAACCCAATAAAGTGCAAAGCTCATATTTAGTTGGATGGTGGAATTATAAGGTGGTGACAGAGAAAGGTGATGGAGTTGAATAAAAGATATGCCCCCAACTCAACTTGGGCATTTAAACAATATATCAAGAACCAAATACAATATCAAGAGGCAAATACAATTTACAATGCATATGAGAGAAGAACCAAACCAAAAAGGGTTTTATATGATGCTCAAATGCAAGGTGGCATGATGACATGAGCATGATATAATGATGATGCAACAATTGTATATATGAAGTAGCATTATATAGACTAGGATAGTAGCATTGCAATTGTTAGACAATTGGGATGCTACAACATGTAAAGTTTGTCCGGGCCGCTTCATCCCACTATGCCACCAATATCCAAAATTACAACAAAGGAGCAACAACATGATCATCATCGCCCACATACTCATATGTGTACTACCCGTGTAAAGTATCTACGCATAGATCCGGCTCTGATACCACTGTAGGGTTCGCAGCATAGAAAACAAAATTTTTCCTATGATGTGAACTATATACCAAGATCTATCTAATAGATACAAACAACGGGCGGATGTATATCCGTAGAGAACATACCCTTGAAGACCGACAAAGCTTAACGAGTTCAACTCGTGGTTGATGTAGACGATCTCTTGCCGATCTCAAGATCGAGAGGAAGTCCTAGCGCCGCAAATCAGCAGCGCATCCGTGCTCGCACACACGTTCGAGGCACCGAGCAACCTCCGCCTCCTCGCTCCAGCGATGCAGCGGAAGCACAACTCTTTCTTGCCGAATAGCCACCGGGAACATGTATCTCGCTAGTCCGAGACCATGGGGAATAAATTCTAGAGGGGGAGAGAGATCCTTCACGAGGAGGTGTGAGAGACAAGTGAGGAGAGGGGCTCCTTTTATAGGAGGAGGGGGGGCACCCAAGGGGGTGGCCGCCGGACATGGGGGCAGCCCCCTCCCCTCCTTCATTCATGTGGGTGGACACTCCACTCACAAAATGCCCTTTAAAATCCCTCCACTCAAATTCCCATTAAATTTCCACCAAATTTAATGCAAACTCTCATTAAATAAAACTCTTTTATTTTATTCAGAATTTTGTCAATTACTTTAATGACAAACATTCACAAATAACCCCTTGCTAGAATTCTATTTCACATGCATAACCACTTTATGCAATTTCACCCGAAAACCTATTTCGGTATCTAGTGAAATAAATTCCTGCGCTTGTTCATTCTTTCGGCATGAAACATTTGCTCCAATTGGATGTCAGTGTCTCTTAAGTGTTTCACCCTACGGTTCGTGAATAATGCGGACATGATCGAGACCCCTCTCGGATCAATAATCAGAAGCGGGATCTGGAGACCCATACTGACTCCCACACATTCAACGATGACTTTCTTGTGATCGTCAGAACCTTTTACGCTAGTATCTTAATCCCTTTGTTTCACGATATATTACATGTACGAGATTCGATCATCGGTATCTCCATACCTAGTTTGATCTCGTTACCGACATGCACTCTTTTCTCGTTCCTGTGATATAACATTCTAGTGATCAAATCACTTGCTTGCAAGCTAATCAATGTGATATCACCGAGAGGGCCAGAGTATATCTATCCGTCATCGGGATGAACAAATTCCACTCTCGATCCATGAGCCTCAACATAACACTTTATTAGTTCTGAATCCATCTTTATAATCACCCTGTTACGGTGTGACGTTTGATGTTATCAAGAAACTCTTCCGGTGTTAGTGATTGACATGATCTCATGGTCTAAGGATTAGGATCACTTTGTAAGTTGTTATAGCAATATAAACTCAATGACTTTGATCGTAATGCTATACTTCGGATGAATGTTCATCACACCATTACACTAATATTGTGATCCCGTTATTAACAACATCCAATGTCCATGATCAGGAAATCTTGATCATCTTGTTAATCAACGGGCTAGTTTATGAGAGAGGCATAACTAGGAACTTTCTATTTGTTTATTAAACACACATGCATTAACGTTTCCGTATTAATACAATTATAGCATGCAAAATAAACATCTATCATATACTTGGAATACACATAATAAACACTTTATTATTGCCTCTCAGGGCATATTCCCTTCAATATACATTTTGTGGTTGATATCTTCGGGCCGAAGTACTTGAGGGCACCCACTGATAAAGACATCAAGAGACTATTAGATGAGGGTGAAGAAAGAGGATGTTCTAGGATGCTTGGATCAACTGATTCCATGCACTGGACATGGAAAAATTGTCCCACGGGATAGAAAGGTCAGTACAAAGGCCATTGGAGCGATACAATAATCATTCTTGAGGTTTTTGCATAGAAGGATCTATGTATTTGGCATTCATTCTTTGGATTGTCTGGCTCTCACAATGATCCAAATGTGTTGTCAAGATCCCCATTGTTTGCTAGGCTAGCTATAGGAGAAGAATGCACCTCCTTGCAACTACAAAATCAATGGCCATCAGTACACCATGGGTTGATATCTTGTAGATGATATCTATCCTCCATGGGACACGTTTGTGAAGACAATCCTGTGTCATCTTGCAAACACACACAAGAAATTTCATTTTGCAAAAGTTCAAGAGGTGACTAGAAAAGATGTGAAGAAGTTTTCGGTGTGCTTTAGAAGTGCTTTGTTCGAGGCCCCCTGCGGAGTATTGGAAACCAAATGTCCTATCGCAAATAGTGACATGTTGCATCATCTTGCATTACATGATCATAGAATATGAGCGCGATATGCCACAGAACTTTTGGTACATCTCCAATGGGGATCCTATCAAGGCACGCCTTGATGGAAACAATATAGAGAAATTCCTTGCAGCATATCGATGCATCGAGAACCCAGATGTTCATTTTCAGCTACAAGCATATCTTGTTGAGCATCACTGGCGTCTCCACAACAATTCATAGTTGTGTGTCTACTTCATTTGAACCATTCTTGCTATTCATTTGATTTGAACGTTGTCCGTGTGTTTGGCATTTAATTATTTGGTTTGCAAAATTAAATTTTATTCTTTTGCAAACTTGCTATTTCATTATGTATGAACCACACAATGTGTTTCGTCTTCAACAGTTTAGTTTAGAAACAAAAAATTTAAGAGTTAAATTTAGGGGTTCGGTTATGAAGCACATTTTATTAGAGGAGTAAATATACTCCTTTAAAGAATGGGGAGACATTATACTCCTCTGAATATAAGGGATTGGCTAGTGATATCCCAAGTTGCTATTAAAATTATCAAATATCACCACTATAACTTCTCGTGTATAGGGTCCCTTTTTTTGTCGTGCACCGACCCCGTGACATGTCAGAACCAGCCCTGGTTCCATTTTTTTACAGAATCAACATAGAAGAAACCATGGTTGCGAAATAAATTACTATGCACACTAGGTGTTGAATAACACGTCTAGGAATATATATTCATATATTTTCAAACCATGGAGTGCTGAAGACTCGATTCGCTGAATTCAGATTGTAAAGGAATTAACTATACACTGGTGTCAAACTGATCGGATGGAATTTTCTCGGTCCGCCTCAAATATAGATGTTATTGTTGTTAATAGTTTAAAGATGATGCTGTTAGGAATAGACAACTTGTATTCCTCTGGAGGCCAAAGGCCACAATATAGTATATGTACAGGTGTAAATATGCAGGCAAACCCCCTAACAAGTGGAGACATACAATATACAAATATACATCTAACACCCCCCCCTCAAACTCATGGTGGCTCAACAATACTGAGTTTGAAGAGAAAGAAAGTATGCTGCGCAATGGTCTATGCCTTCGTAAATAAATCCGCCAACTATAACTCTGAAGGCACATACTGAAGCACAATAATCTGAGCCTGCACCTGAGCACGTGTATAGAAAACATCAACACCAATATGCTTGGTAAGCTCATGCTTGACCGGATCACGTGCAATACTAATAGCACATGTACTGTCAGACAAAACCAGAGTGGGTGTGGTAATAGAGACCCTAAAATCCGCAAGCAACCACCATAACCAGGTCATCTCAGCAGTCAACAAGGCCATAGCACGCAACTCAGCCTCAACACTCGAACGGGAAACCACTGTCTGTTTCTTTGTCTTCCAAGCAATGAGCGAACCACCAAAAACACACAGTAAGCAGAAAGTGAACGACGATCTGAAGGATCACTCGCCCACGTAGCGTCCGAATAGCACTAGAGCTAGAGGGAGCTACGAGTGATCGTGCCACGAAGATAACGAAGAACATGGAGAAGATGACTATAGTGAACAGTGGTAGGAGCGAAGAAAAACTGACTCAAAATATGAACAGGATAAGATATGTCAGGACGAGTGACAGCAGAATAAATAAGACTCCCAACAAGATGGCGATAGCGCGTCGGATTAGGAAGAGGGTCACCATCAGTAGGGTGAAGCTTAACATTAAGCTCCATAGGGGTCTCAACAGTGCGCTCATCCCCAAGAGCAGCATGAGCAAGAAGATCCTGAATATACTTTTCCTGGGAAATGAAAAAGCCATCAGAAGTAGAGGAAACCTCAATCCCAAGAAAATATCGAAGAGGACCAAGATCAGTCATAAGAAACTGATCGCGGAGACGAGCCTTAACAAAGGCAATATACTCAGGATCATCAGCAGTAATGATCATATCATCAATATAGAGAAGAAGAAGAGTGCGTCCACGAGGAGAAGTGTGAACAAACAACGCTGGATCATGAGCACTAGGAGAGAAACCATCAGTAGTCACCACAGAGGCAAAGCGCTCAAACCAGGCATGCGGGGCCTGTTTCAGGCCATAAAGAGAACGCCGAAAACGGTAAACCATCCCAGCGGGAACAGAATATCCAGGAGGAGGTTGCATATAAACCTCCTCACTCAACTCACCATTAAGGAATGCGTTCTGAACATCAAGCTGGGACACGGACCAGTGACGAACAAAAGCAACATCAAGAAGAGTGCACACAGTGGTCATATGAGCCACAGGAGCAAAGGTCTCATCATAGTCACGACCGTGCTCCTGCTGAAAACCACGAGCCACAAGACGCGCTTTATAGAGCTCAAGAGATCCATCAGAACGGGTCTGAATTTTATAGACCCACTTACAAGTGATAGGACGAACACCAGGAGGGGGAGAAACAAGATCTCAGGTGCCAGTGCGCTCAAGCGCAGCAATATCCTCAATCATGGGCATCTACCATTCAGGATGATGCTCAGCATCATGATAAGAAGTCGGCTCAGAGGCAACAGAAAGACCATACTGACTAGGAGAGTAACGGTTGGGGGCACGACGCTGACGAACATGACGAGTAGAGGGAAGCTCATCAAAGGAAGATGACTCATGAGACGACGATGAAGAAGAAGGAATAGCAGAGGAAGGCTCCAGAGAACGAGGAGAACTAGGGGAACTAGACGGAGCAGAGGAGGATGGTGTGTAAGAAGAGACATCAGGGAGAGTGGGTCCTGAAGAAGACACGATAGGAGTAGAAAGAGGTGTGTCAGGAAAAAGAAGAAAAGAGATATCTTCCACCGGATAGGTACCAGCGGTGGGACGAGGATAGAAAGGGCGCGTCTCATCAAAGGTAACGTCGCGAGAGATACGCATCCGACCACCAACAGGGTCCCAACAACGATAGCCCTTATGCTCATCACTATATCCAAGAAAAACACACTCAACAGACTGAGCGGTCAGTTTGGTGCGTTCGCAAGGGCAAGGAGAACATAGCAAACGCAACCAAATAAGCGAAGCATGGAGTAGTCTGGAGAATGACCAGATAGGCGCTCAAGAGGGATACCACCCTGTAGAGCGGCAGAGGGCTGGATATTGATGAGGTAAGCCGACGTAGCGATAGCCTCAGCCCAGAAATGCGGCGGAAGGGAAGAAGCAATCATCATGGCACGAGTGGTCTCAAGAAGATGGCGGTGCTTGCGCTCAGCAACGCCATTCTGGGCATGTGCACCAGGACAGGAGAACTGAGCAAGGGTACCCTGCTCAACAAGAACACCTCGCAACATCTGGGAGATATACTCACCAGCAGAATCAGCACGAAAATACACGAATGAGTGTAGAATATTGAGTACGGACCATGGCCGCAAAACGCTGATATATGGAGAGCACTTCACTGCGAGAGCGCATAAAATAAAACCAAGTGTACCGAGAAAAATCATCTATGAATAAAATATAGTAGCGATGGCCCCCTTTCGAAGCGAAAGGATCCGGACCCCAAACATCAGAATGAACTAAGTCGAAAGGTCACTGAGATACAGACGCGCTAGTAGGATAGGGAAGCTGAATCTATTTGCCCAACCTACAACCCTGACAATGTAAAGACCCATCTCCTGAGACAGACCCCAAAAGACCACGATGAACTAATGACGACAGGCGAGAGTCACAAAGGTGACCAAGACGATGATGCCACTGCTGAAAAGAGCTGGTAGCAGAGGCGGCGATCGGAGAAGAACTAGCAGATGAAGTGGAAGCCGAAGGAACACGAAGCCAGTCTAACTCCCAAAGTCCTGAAGAGTCACGGCTGCGAGGGCCAGCTCCAACCAGGGCCTGTGTGCGATGATCCTGAACAACACAAGAATCAGCATCAAGAATGACGTGACAACCAGAGTCAGTAAGCTGGCTAGCAGAGAACAGATTCATCTTAAGACGAGGAACATGAGAAATATCAGGAACAGAAAAAGAAGAAATAGAAAGGGTGCCCCGACTAGAAACAGGAAGAGAGGTACCATCGGCCGTGAGAACACGGACAGGAGAAGGGAGAGAACGAATAGTGGACAGAAGAGAAGACTCAGAAATCATATGAAAAGAAGCTCCAGAATCCAGATACCATGGGGACGTACCTGACTATGTAGAGGGTGGTTGTCATGCAGTGCCTGAAGAATCAGTCATAGAACCAGCATTTCCCGTCGAAGAAGAGCCTGTAGCAGCAAGCAGACCATGAAGACTCCTGATAATGTCCTGATCAGAGAGAGAGCAACTGCTGAAGATCCGGAAGGAGCTGACTGCCCACGAGCCTGGTGCTGCTGTCGTAAACTGGGATCCCGTGTATAACAGGTGGCCCAAGTGTGGCCATTCCTGCTACAGTAAGTGCAGTGACAAAGAGAACCACGACAACCCTGACCACGAGCCTGCTGGTGCTGGCTCTGACCCTGAGACTGCTGGTGCTGAATCTAACCCTGAGACTGCTGGTGCTGGATCTGACCCTTACCTAGAGGAGTGGGTAGTATCGGCGGCGGCACAGAGGACCTCATCTGAGGCGAGGGAGCAGACAACAGATGAGGACCACGAGTAGCAAGCACAGAAGGAACCGCAAGAAGACCAGCACCACGGAGACGAGTCTCCTTAGTCCGAAGCTCAGACAACACCTCAGAGAGCGGAACACGCCCGCGAGCATTCAACTGAGTACGGCGGGGCTCGAACTCCTGGCAGAGCCGAGAAAAAAACTCATAGATGCGGTGGAACTCCAAATCCGAGCGCACAATATGGCAGCATGAACATGTGCCACAAACAGCAGTACGGAGAGAATCAAGCTGACACCAGATAGCAGCGCTCTGAGTATAGAACTCATCAATAGTGGAATCACCCTGCTGAAGAGCATGCTCCTGGCGAACCACAGACAGGTAAAGAGCATCCCTAGATTGCTGATAGCGCTGATGAAGATGTGCCCACTGAGCGGCAACAATAGGGAGACTCATGAACTCAGCAGCAAACTGGAGCAGAACACTGGAGGTGAGAACAACAGCAGCACGAGCATCCTCATCAACCCACTGAGTGTAAGCTGTCAGATCGTGGCGATAGGTCTCGAGATCAGCAGAGTACTGTTTGAACTTCACCTCATAAGCAACAACAACACTATCATCGGCACTTTGAGCAGCATCCTTGGCCTTCTGAGAAGCATCAGCACTAAGAACAATCGGCGTCGGCGGAATAGGAGCAACAGGAGCAGGGGGCACGACGGACAGGAGACCTCGTCGGAGAGCACACCCCAAAGACGGAGACCGCGCATGTGAACGCGCATAAAGGCAGCGAAATCAGGATAATTCACGCCATCGAAGATCACCGGGCAACGAGGCATAGCCCGATGCAGAAGACATTTTTTTTCAACACTTGATCGATCTCAGCAACACCGAACGAGAACGCAGACCGATTGGAGGCCGACAGGGGCATGCACTGGTGCCGACGGGGGCAGAGGCTGACGCCGGCGGAGTGGAGGCGGCGGCCGGCGACGAAGCCGAAGATCTGGCGGCGGAGCAGTGCGCACGCGAGGGAGCGGACGGGAGTGCGGCGGCCGGCGGCGGACGATCGGCGAGCGGCGGCCGGGCAGAGGACGGGCCGGCGGCGGCAGCAGAAGCTTCAATCGGATCTGGACGAAATCGGGACAGATCGATCCGAAATCGGGTCAGATCTGAACCGAAAAAGATCAATCGATGCAGAAAACGGGCGGCAACCGGCAGCGACGACGACGGCAAGGCCGGCGGCGACAGGGACGGTGGCGGTGACGAAGTTGTGAGGAGAAAACTAGGCTAAACGTGGCTCTAATACCATGTTAGGAATAGACAACTTGTATTTCTCTGGGGGCCAAAGACCACAATATCTAGTACATGTACAGGTAGAAATATGCAAGAAAAACCTCCTAACAATGGAGACATACAATATACAAATATACATCTAACAGAAGCTATATATAGCTAGTTTATGTGGTAACAATGATTTTCTCTTCTAGCTCCGTCTTTCTAAGTCATCTCTCGCAAAAGGAATAATCGATATTAATGAAACATGCACACACGACATCACACTTAGGATTTGTGGTCAGTATCGTTTTGTTTGAGTAATCACGAAGATTTTTTAAATGTTTTACACGCAACAACCTTTTGTGTGATCATAATTGTTTTGGCGTTGTGTGTGAACAATTAACTAGACCACCATGCAAAGATTATTCCGTGATGCATTTGCAAAGACCACGATCCATCAAACTGGAACTCGAAAACCGCACTAGAGTCCACTCAGATGGATCTCGTTGGCTCCACAAAATGCCCCATCCTCATTACATTGTCTGGTTCGCTAAGTTGGTGTAGAACAATTAACATAAAGTTGTTGCTGATGGATTCTTTTTTCCTGATGGAATCCATCACCTCTGTCGATCCTTCTTAATTGTTAACCCTACTTCACGCAACAAGAGTAATCCGACATTATCGCTGCAAGCTGCTTTTTCTCCGCCTCGGCTTTTTTTAAAACCTTTTGCTAAACTCATTGATGAACAATTTGTTCAACTAACTCTTGATCGAGTAGGCCACGTGACAGCCTTCCATTGCGACCCTGAGCATATGCTCCAGTTTATCCCATGTTTTGATTAATGAATGTGATGATCGATCAAGAGAAGTCGATCGTGGGTTGTTGTTGAGTGCTGACCCGTGACCACCAACTACATGGTCTCCTCCGAAAATCGATCTATCCACCATCCATGCTTATCTATTGGCTATGTATGTCGCTAATCCTTACCCTTTGAATTGATGTCTATGTCGCTAGCTACTACTTCCTTCGTTTTAAAATATAAAATATTTTAGGTTTGTGAAGCAAATGTATCTAGACTATTTTTAATTATATGTTTACTCATGTTTGAAGTGAATCTATATACTAAAATAAGTCTAGATACATTCTCTTTACAAACCTAAAATATTTTATATTTTGAAACGGAGGAAGTAGTATAAATTATCTGGAAAACAGACATATATGTGTGTCTCTTTCAATCTACACATGGATCACACCAATGCCACCATGCCATGCACGCAAATCGATCGCCGTTCCGAGTCGATCAGCGGGACTGCTAGGATGTGATCAAGCCGGGTGTCCTCCGTTAAGTTGTCGAGACGATGCGCTCGCCAATACATTAAGAATCAAAACCAATAATAAACTATTAACCGCCCAAACGGTCTCGGAGATATAGCGCGAAGAAGGGCCACGTGTAAGCAAAACTATTAACCCTCGTCTCCCGTAGCCACTTGGTACAATCCTGGTACTGTTTGGTGATGGTGCTTTTTTTTTTAGAAAACAGGGTCACATCCCCGGCCCCATTGATTAGATCAACGAAATCTGGTCGAGCAGGTTCAGGTCTTAGTAACAATATGATACTGGATCGTAATATACTTTATTACTTTTATTACGTAGTGGTCATGCATGAAGAATTCAGTGGTGGATCGGGCCATCAAAAAGTGGGAATCGTCAACGACAACTAGGCAGAGGCTGCCTTATCCTGGTAGTACTGCGAAGATTAGCTTAGGAATATATACGAGATAATTTGTCTACTCGGGTTCGTGGTGGTTACACGTTGAATACTCACATGCTGGCAAGCAATCAAGTCGTATACAGCAGTGTGTGGACGGTTCCGACATTTTAAAGTGCATTATTTGTGTCAGTCAGTATCACCTCCCCAGGTAAGTTCCACTGCTGCCGTAGGCAATGCCATCGGTGGCTTGCTTTGGCAAGGAAGTCGTGAGGGCGATAGAAAAAACACTAATGATTGGCTTTTTTTTTATATATTGGCCGAATCAAGGATAGTATACTACTAGTACTAACATGGATTGTGTACCAGAATGACCGGTTCTTCTCCGAGATATACGACTTGTATCATCCGATCCGCACTAGGAGCATCAGCGAGCGCGTGCAGGTGCACGAGAGTATGCGACGACTGATTGCTACGTCCATGCCTGCGTGCCAAGCTCGTTTTGATCGGCCTGTCCCCTCGGACCACCTAAAGCCAGCCAGCCATCAACATACGTTCTCGTTGCAACGGCTCCATATATATCCAGAACAGAGCTATAGTCAGAACAAATACAGGATCCGGTGACGTGCTTGTGTGTGTTGGTGTGGTGGTCCTCTTGGTTTAGCTCCAACTGGCCAGGCCGGTAGGCGTGCGCTGTAAGCTCGGATATCTCGCTGCCTCAAAATGGATTCATCTCCCGACACGAGGATCAAAGGGCGCGTTTGCTAGCCGCTGTGTGTTTCCTTGCCCGGCCCCAGGACTGTCAGCTTGAGTCAGTCATCAGGCTTGGTTTTGCAACCCATTTGTTAGCCTCTATGAGCTATCTGGTTATGGATTATGGTTCTCTGTATGACTTTGGTTCATTGCATGTAAAAAACATTTGTTTGATTGCACACATACTGGTTTTTATGATTATTCTATTTAAATTCTGGTGTGCTTACCACCACTATAAACACATCCGATCATATGCAACACCCTAGAAAAAAATCAACTTGACAATCACCATAAGAAGAACAATGATGATGAAGTCCTCGAGGCTATCATGTTGGACATGTTGTTTTTTATAGCCAGCAATGTGTAGCTGATGTTCTTCTCCCCGGCAGCAACTTGCACCACTTGGAATTTGGTGACTATTAGGCTCTTGACCTATTAGACAAATTCTGAAATTCTCTTTAACCCATTTATGCATGGCAGCATATGCCTATGCTAGTGGTGCTAAAGTTTAGTCTCATATTCCTAGTTGAGTGAGAGTTAAACCTCGTTATATACTAGGGCATTGTACCACTCACTAAGGTGTGGAAAGAAGAGCAGATCTCGCACACTCCTCCTCTGACACCACCCGCCTCACCTCGTCACGACGCGACACGACGCGCGCGGGTTGCGGGAATCTCGCTGAACTGAGCTTTATTTTGCTGTTTGGAAAAAATAATCGTGGATTAATTAAGAGTCATTAATGGACGCATTAATCAATCAGTTGTTTCCAGTTTTTATGAATCATGGGCTGTTACCAATTCGGACGTTGGATGTGCCCACGATCTTCCTAACCTACACTATATAAGCGTCTACGTTAAACCTAATCGACAATCTTCACACGCACCTACCTCCAGAACCTTGATCCGTTGCCTTCGTCTTTCCCATCCCGGCTCCCAGCGTGCACCGCAGTTCGGGACAGTAGGCCTCCGGAACACGCCTCTCGTGAACCTGTATGGGTAAGGGGCGATCAGGTTTTTGGGAAGCGTGACTACTGGCAAACACGACGTCGTCTGGTGACAAGTTCCTGAACGACGAATTCTTCCCGGACATCAGCGACCTCTTCGACAACCTCAACATGGGTGATGCTACCGCTGCGGCAACTGCTACCGCCATTGCACCATACGTAATCCTCAACTGTTTATTTCAGATTTTGCTAGAGTTCGTTGTTCTAGCTTATGGAGTAGACATGATCAGTTTATAATGTTTAGATGACATGTTCATCTAATCTGTTATTTAGAATGATCTATTTAATTGCTATTTGTATGATCATGCTTTATCAAATATCTATTCGGATTAAATCATATGGATATTGCTTATATTTTTAAAAATCCAAAAACCTGACTATAGGCAATTGAATTCCACTGGTGTAGCCGTGACTACTATGCCGCCTTCTTTTGATGGCATGCACTATAAGAGATGGCACACGAGAGCAGTTCTCTGGTTTAAAAACCTAAACTGCTATAGCGCCACTCTTGGCAACCTAAAGGAGATCTTTTTGCCGAGCGGGAAGCGACCTTTAATAAATCCGATACCATGCTTATGGTGTCTCTGTTCAGTGTTCTTGGGGACAATATTGTTGACCCGTATATGTCATTTGATAATGCAAGGACGCGTGGGATGCGCTCGAGGCCAAGTTTGGGGTCTTGGACGCTGGCACTGAATTGTATGTCATGGAGCAATTCTATGACTACAAGATGATTAATGAGCGCTCCGTCGTTAAGCAAGCTTATGAGATGCAATCGCTTTCCAAAGAACTTGATCGGTTCAAATGTACCTTACCGGACAAGTTTGTGGCCGGCGGCATTATTGTCAAGCTTCTTTCCTTGTGGAGGAACTTTGCTACTTCTCTGAAACATAAGAGACAAGAGTTTTTTGTTACGGATCTCACTGGGTCTCTTCATGTGGAAGAGAAGGTGAGAGCAAAGGACAAAAGTGCTCGAGGATTTGAGGGAGGTTCTAGTGCCAATTTGGTACAGAGGAAAAACCTCCAATCCCACAAGTTCAAGAATAAGAACAAATATGAAGGCAAAGGGAAGTTTGATCGCAAGAACAAGGCCACGCACTCAACCAACTTCAAGAAGAAAAATGATAAGAAGAAAGGTTCATGCCACTGCTGTGGCGATCCTGATCATTGGGATCCTAACTGTCCTAATCGCTTTGACAAGCGTCAACATGGGAACAACTGCAAGCTAATGTTGTTATTAGCAATAATGAGATGATGAAGGACGTTGGGTATGGTATTTTACCTACTATCCTTTCAGTATGTCATTCTCCTGAATGGTGGATAGACACGGACGCTGACACACATGTATGTTCTGATATTTCCATGTTTTCTTCTTATGAGGTCTGAGACAATTCTTCTATGCTGAGGGGAAATGGCTCACATGCTTTTGTTCATGGTGTTTGGACGGTAAATCTGAAGTTTACTTCGAGGAATACTGTACAGCTGAATAATGTGCAACATGTTTCCTCCATCAATAAGAATCTCATCAGCGGATCATTTTTATGTTGAGATGGTTTTAGTTTGTTTTTGAGTCCAATAAATTTATAATTTCTAAGTATGTATAATTTGTTGAAAAGGGTTATGAGTGCGGAGGTCTGTTATGCTCATCTTTATCAGACTCGTGTACTAAAGTTATTAATCATGTTTGCAATGATAATGAGTTCAATGTTTGGCATTCACAACTCTATCATATTAACTTTGGTTGCATGACGCAGCTAGCCAATATGAGTTTAATTCCAAAATTTAATACTGTCAAAGGTTCTAAGTGCCAAGTTCGTGTTCAAGAGCAAAGAAACACCAAAAGTTTCATATGGCTGCGGAACCGAGAAACTTAGCACCGCTAGAACTTATTAGATCTCTATGAGATGAATGGTGTATTGGCAAAAGGTGGAAAAATATGCTTGATATGTATATATTATGAAATCTAAAGATGAAGCTTTGAACTACTTAAAAATCTACAAGGCTAAGGCAAAAAACCAACTTGATCTTAAAATCAAGCGGCTAAGGTCGAATCGTGGTGGAGAGTACTTTTCAAATGAAATTGGTTTATTTTGTACAAAACATGGTATTATCCATGAGAGGACGCCACCCTACGCACCTCAGTCAAATGGGGTGGCCAAAAGAAAGAACAGCACTCTAACTGATTTGGTTAACGCCATGTTAGATACATCGGGTCTTTCCAAAGAATGGTGGGGAGAGGCGCGAATGACTTCGTTTCATGTCCTAAACCGTGTCCTCGTAAAGGATAAAACTATGACTCCATTCGAGGAATGGGAGAAGAAAAGGATTAAACTCTCTTACTTACGAACTTGGGGTTATTTGGCAAAAGTCAATATTCCAATCCCAAGAAGCGAAAGCTTAGACCAAAAACCGTGGATTGTGTTTTTCTGGGATATGCTTTTCATAGCATTGGCTATAGATTTTTGATAGTAAAATCTTAGGTATCCAACATGCATGTTGGTACAATTATGGAGTCGAATGATGCGACTTTCTTTGAGGACATATTTCCTATGAAAGGTATGTCTACCTCATCAAATCAGGAGATGACTAGTTCATCTAGTTACAAATTTGCTATATTTTCTGAACCCACTATGCCGATAGAACACCATGATGATCTCGTGGAGTACGACAATGAAGCTCCCAAAAGGAGCAAAATACAAAGGACTTCAAAGCCATTTGGTGATGATTTCATTGTGTACCTTGTGGATGATACTCCCACTTCTATTTCAGAAGCCTATGCATCTCAAGATGCTGACTACTGGAAGGATATTGTCTGAAATGATATGGACTCCATCTTAGCCAATGGAACTTGGGAGGTAAATGATCGTCCTTATGGGTGCAAACGTGTAGGATGTAAGTGGGTGTTAAAGAAAAAGCTTAGACCTGATGGTACTATTGAAAAGTACAAGGTACGTCTCGTGGCCAAGGGTTACACCCGAAAAGAAGGTCAAGACTTATTCAATACCTACTCACCTGTAGCCATATTGATCACTATCCGAGTACTACTATCCTTGGCTACCTCACACGGTCTTCTTCTCCATCAAACGGATGTTAAGAAAGTTTTTTCTAAATGGAGAGCTAGATGAGGAAATTTATATGGAGCAGCCTGATGAATTTGTAGTATATGGTGAAGAAGGAAAGGTGTGTAAGTTAGTGAAGTCTTTGTACGGTCTTAAGCAAGCTCCTAAATAGTGGCACGGGAAGTTTGAAAGAACTTTAACCGCTGAAGGCTTTGTTGTAAACGAAGCTAATAAGTGTGTGTACTATCGCCATAGTGGGGCGAGGGAGTTATTATGTATCTCTATGTCGATGACATATTGATATTCTAGAACAACCTCGTTGTTATCGAGGAGGTCAAAGAGTTCCTATATCGCTGCTTTGAGATGAAGAACTTGGGAGTGGCTAATGTGATCTTAAACATCAAGCTACTAAAGGACGACAATGGTGGGATTACACTGCTTCAGTTCCACTATATGGAAAAGATATTGAGTCGCTTTAGGTATATCGACTACAAGTCTTCTCCAACACCTTATGATCCGAGTGTGGTACTTTGAAAGAATCGAAGGATTGCTAAAGATCTATTGAGATATTCTCAAATCATTGGCTCGCTCATGTATTTATCTAGCGCTACTAGACCTGACATCTCCTTTGTTGTAAGCAAACTGAGTCGATTTGTGTCAAATCCTGGAGATGATCATTGGCATACTCTTGAGAGAGTTCTAAGCTATTTGAAAGGCACTGTGATTTATGGTATTCATTATACTGGGTATCCATGGGAACTTGAGGGCTATAGTGATTCAAACTGGATATCTGATGCTGATGAGATTAAGGCCGCAAGTGGTTATTTGTTTACACTTGGTGGTGGCGCTGTTTCCTGAAAGTCTTACAATCAGACTATCTTAACGAGGTCAACAATGGAATCATAACTCATAGCATTATACACAACCACTATTGAATAATAGTGGCTTCATGATCTCTTGATGGACTTATCTGTGGGTGAAAAACCAATACCCGCCATCCCGATGAACTATGATAATCAAACCGTGATTGTCAAAGTAAACAATTCTAAGGATAATATGAAGTCATCAAGGCATGTGAAGAGGAGATTGATATCTGTCAAGAAACTGAGAAACTCCAAAGTTATTGTGTTGGATTATATCCAAACATCTAAGAACTTGGAAGATTCCTTCACAAAGGGTTTATCACGTAATGCGATAGATAATGCATCGAGGGAGATGGGTTTGAGACCCACACTATGAGTTGATCACAGTGGTAACCCACTCTATGTGATCGGAGATCCCATGAATTAGAGTTGAAAGACAAGCTGTTGGTCAGCTGAGAGGAGAGTATTCCCATATTATATTTACATCTCTATAAAGATGTAATACTCTCTTAATATGCATGGCAGGTTGATATTTATCTTAATGTGTTCCAAGTGGCTTTAATGAGCAGAGATGTTGTCCTCCAGAACATCTCTTGAGGAACACACCTATATGAGTCTGACTATCAAACGCTGCAGTCCGTGATAGTTGGGTGCTCTCTAATAAACTCATGAAAGGCCCTAGAGTATGAGGCATAAGATCCAAACCACGGGGAAGCCCTGTGGAAGTCCTGCATTGGTCTAGATTTTGTTGGAGAAATGCCCAAGAGACAATAATAAAATTAGCTATTATTATATCTTTGTGTTTATGATAAATGTTTACATTCATGCTATAATTGTATTAACCGGAAACATGAATACTTATGTAATTTGTAAACTTGTAAGAGTCCCTAGGGAAATTCTGGATTTGTAAACTCATGAGGGCATTGAGTGTTCAGAAAGTATGTGTTGAGGCACATGGACCAAGAGTTTGATTTGTTCATCCATATGACAGATAGATATACTCTAGGCCCTCTAGGTGGAATGTCATCCAATTAGCTTGCAAGAATGTGACTGGCTCACAATGGATCACATATCACAGGAATAGGAAATAGTACTTATTGGTAACAAGGTTGAACTAGGTATGCAGAGATACTGACGATCAAACCTCGGATAAGTAAAGTATCGCGAGACATAGGGAAATTGGTATCGTATGTAAAAGGTTCATTCGATCACGAAGTAATCGTAAAAATATGTGGGAGCCATATGAATTTCCAGATTCCTCTATTGGTTATAGATCGGAGAAGGGTCTCGGTCATGTCTGCATAATTCACGAACCTTAGGGAGACACACTTTAGGATTCAATGTTGTTTAGTAGATATGGAATGTGAGTAAAGAGACCGAATGTTGTTTGGAGTCTCGGATTAGATCCGGGATATCACGAGTAAATCCAGAATGGTCTGGAGAATAAGATTCATATAAGGAAAGTTCAATTCCGGAATGGTTTTAGTGTTTTCACCGGAATGTTCTAGAAGGGTCTAGAAGGTCCACCGATCCGGAGTGGGAAGGGTACATGGATGTGCCATGACAAAGTGGAATGGTTGCATAATGTCCTAGGTCACTTGGCTGGGCAATGGAAGAGAGAAATCAAACTCCAGTTTGAAAAGTCAAACACCAATTTGAAAAGTCAAATCCCAACATTGGTTGACTAGTGGAGGGAGGGAAGGAATCCTACATAAGGGAGGATTCCTCCCTCTCCTTGCCGCCGGCCCAAGTGGAGGAGTTGGGGAAGGACTCCCCTTCCCAACCAACTAGGGAAGGACTCCCCTTCCCAACCAACTCTCCCACCCATAAAAGGAGGCCTCACCTCAAACCCTAGCAAGGCGCCACCACCCCAAGTCGTCGCCGCCTAGGGATATCCTCCAAGTCACCGACTAGGGAAAGCCCTAGCCCTAGCTGCCAGCCACCACCTCTCATCGACCCTCTAAACCCTAGATCACCGAGACCCTCTTCTGCTTGACCATACCTGCTCCGGCTTAGGAGAAGCCCTGCGGGATTTCCCCTCTACTTATGACACCATGCCGTCGTGCTGCCGGAATCGCGAGGAGAGATCTACAACCTCTGCTGCCTGCTATAACAAGGGAGAGGAAGGTCTTCATCGAGTACCGAACGTGTGACCGACTGCGGGAGCGCTGCCGAAATGCAGCACCGGAAGGATCGTCTACGCGATCTCGAGATTGGCAAGTGAACGACTACATCACCCACGAAAATCTGATCTCGTTAACAGCTTTGGAACCTTCAATTGTTAGTACTCTATCGACTTGTTGCTACAATCTAGTAGATAGATCTTGCCTTCTGTGTGTTCATGGGATATAATTTTTTTGTTTTCCATGCTAGAACACCTACAGTGGTATTAGAGCCAAGTCTATAAGTAGATCTGTTGCACGAGTAGAACACAATGGTCATTATGGGCGGTGGTGATTTTATTATCAATTGATTCTTGTGTACTTTGCATCTTGCAGGATGGTGGGATGAAGCGGCCGGGTTGACCTTACATGACATCGTTCATGAGACTTTCTCCACGCTCGACATGCAACTTGTATTGCATAAGTGGCTTTGCAGGTGTCTGTCTCTCCCATCATAGTGAAGATTCAATTTACAACGGGCACTTGATAGTACTTGCATCAACATTGTGGTTCTTGTTCGTAAGTTATAACGGTTCTTATTTGAAAGCCCCAAACCACATAAAACATGCAAAGAAAATTAGAGGAGTCTAACTTTGTTTTGCAAGGGTGTGTTGTGATGTGATATGGCCATGATTGTGATTATATATGATGTGTGCAATGATCCTTATTGTAAGTTAGCAACCGACAAGAGCATTATGGTTGTATTTTAATTTCGTTAATACATGCGTGTCTATTATTCAAAGTAGTTATAATATTTGATGCTGGTGGGCGACAACCATGGATAGGTGCCATTGACCTTGACGCCTGATACGCCCAATTTGCATCACCATTCTATATCATAATTTACCTCTATTCATTGATATTTGTCTTATTATGAGGTATTACTTATGGCTTTTCATCTGTTTATGCATGTTGGATGATTCCTGGAGGATGGACTGTCGGAGTCTAGATTCTGATGGAAAATAAGGCGTTTTGGTGCAATTTCACGAAGATCAGAAAAATATGGAAACATATTATTTCACCAGAAGACAACGGAAGCCAGAAGGAGGAGCGAAGGGGGGCCGCAGGGGGCCCACACTGTAGGGTTCGCATCATAGAAAACAAAAAATTCCTACGATGGGAACAACTATGTACCAAGATCTATCTACTAGATACAAACAACGGGCGGATGTATATCCGTAGACAACATACCCTTGAAGACCGACAAAGCTTAACGACTTAAACTCGTGGTTGATGTAGACGATCTCTTGCCGATCTCAAGATCGAGAGGAAGTCCTAGTGCCGCAAACCAGCAGCGCATCCGTGCTCGCACACACGTCCGAGGCACCGAGCAACCTCCGCCTCCTCGCTCCAGCGATGCAGCGGAAGCACAACTCTTTCTTGCCGAATAGCTACCAGGAACATGTATATCGCTAGTCTGAGACCATGGGGGATAAATTCTAGAGGGGGAGAGAGATCCTTCACGAGGAGGTGTGAGTGAGAGAGAGGGAGAGGTGTGCCTTTTATAGGAGGAGGGGGGAACCCAAGGGGGTGGCCGCCGTCCATGGGGCTGCCCCCTCCCCTCCTTCATTCATGTGGGTGGACACTCCACTCACAAAAACCTCTTCATTTTCCTCCACTCAAAATCCCACTCAAACTTGCAATTAAATTTCCACCAAATTTAGTGCAAACTCTCATTAAATAAAACTCTTTTTATTCATTCAGAATTTTGTCAATTACTTTAATGACAAAACATTCACATATAACCCCTTGCTAGAATTCTATTTCACATGCATAACCACTTTATGCAATTTCACCAGAAAACCTGTTTCGGTATCTAGTGAAATAAATTCCTACGATTGTTATTATTTCCGGCATGAAACTTTTGCTCCAATTGGATGTTGGTGTCTCTTAAGTGTGTCACCCTACGGTTCGTGAATAATGAAGACATGATCGAGACCCCTCTCGGATCAATAATCAGAAGCGGGATCTGGAAACCCATACTGACTTCCACACATTCAACGATGACTTTCTTGTGATCGTCGGAACCTTTTACGCTAGTATCTCAATCCTTTTGTTTCGCAATATATTACATGTCTGAGATTCGATCATCGGTATCTCCATACCTAGTTTGATCTCGTTACTGACATGCACTCTTTTCTCGTTCCCGTGATATAACATTCTAGTGATCAAATCACTTGCTTGCACGCTAACCAATGTGATATCACCGAGAGGGCCCAGAGTATATCTATCCGTCATTGGGATGAACAAATTCCACTCCCTATCCATGGGCCTCAACATAACACTTTATTAGTTTTGAACCCATCTTTATAATCACCCTGTTACGGTGTGACGTTTGATGCTATCAAGAAACTCTTCCGGTGTTAGTGATTGACATGATCTCATGGTCTAAGGATTAGGATCACTTCGTAAGTTGTTATAGCAATATAAACTCAATGAATTTGATCGTAATGCTATACTTAGGATGAATGTTCATCACACCATTACACTAATGTTGTGATACCGTTATTAACAACATCCAATGTCCATGATCAGGAAACCTTGATCATCTTGTTAATCAACGAGCTAGTTTATGAGAGAGGCATAACTAGGAACTTTCTGTTTGTTTATTAAACACACATGTATTAATGTTTCCGTATTAATACAATTATAGCATGCAAAATAAACATCTATCATATACTTGGAATACACATAATAAACACTTTATTATTGCCTCTCAGGGCATTTTCCCTTTAGTCTCCCACTTGCACTAGAGACACTAATCTAGTTACATAGTGATGAATCTAACACCCATGGAGTTCTGGTGTTAATCATGTTTTGATCTAGGGTGAATTTTAGTCAACGGATCTGCTACATTGAGATCCGTGTGTACTTTACACATCATTATATCTCCATCCTTGACATGCTCGCGGATGGAGTGAAACCGGCGCTTAATATGCTTGGAATTCTTGTGAGACCTTGGTTCTTTGGCATTGGCAATGGAACCATTATTGTCACAATAGATCACCATTGGGTCCAATACGCTTGCAACCACACCTAGTTCGGTTATGAACTCCTTCATCCAAACCGCTTCCTGAGCCGCTTCCGAAGTAGCAACATATTCAGCCTCCGTTGTTGATCCCGCCACCACAGGTTGTTTGGAACTCCTCCAACTAACCGCTCCACCATTCATGAGAAATACTATAACACCACGGTTCTGAAAAGACCGTAGCTTCTATGTGACATGCCAATCCCTGGATCGGTTCATTGGCCCACAATAGAATAAGATGAATAACATAGCAAAATATCCGTGTATCATAAATAACGATGATCCAGAGTACCATTATTACAATAAAAGCTTAGCTCAAGGCTAGCTCAAATTATTCAGGTAGCAACATAAATAAAGCAAATCCTCCATTCTTCAAATTGCCCACAAGTGAACAAGTGCCGAGTGGAGTACTGTGTCCTATATCAATTACTCGGAATCAGAATATCCTGCAACATGAAACGTAGCAGCCCCGAAGGGTCAATACATGGAATGTATGGCAAGTAGAGCTAGTAAAGGAGACAATAGTGCTAACATCTACATGCATATTTTGCAAGTGGAGCTGTGGCTAGCTTGCATTTGCAAATACCTTTGTCCTACTTTCATAAACAGTTTTTGATTTTTTTGAAAAGATCCCAATTAAGTTAACCCAACAACATTAAAGCAATTATGAAATTAGAATGAGCGAGAAACATGTCATGGAATCAATATCAAGCAACTCAGACGTCCATAACCGGGGACACGGCTAATCGATTAGATTATACACCCTGCAAGAGTTTGTAAAATCTTGGGAAAATTCTACTGTGTAGGCATTACTGAATAGGAACAGTACCCATTGGAAATTCTCAAAAAGGAATTATATAACTCCCCGAGTAATTAAAATACTGTAGAAAGCTATTAAATAGTTTCTGCAAAAGTTTTTACTGTAAGCCTAACTTTTTAATTCACTTTGAGATTCCCCTTGTTCTACTGATTCCAGGGACATATTATTTGCAATTTTTGGAGTTACAGATCTTTTTCTATGAATTAATTACTCCAAAAAGGCCATTAACTCATTTAATTAATCTGGACAAAATCTTGCTGCAAAAGTGTAAAACAATGGTACAGCAAGATTCTACACGACTTACTGAATCTATACATATTTTTTTTGCAATTTTTTCCTAGCAGATTATTTTTTACAAATTTTACAAGTTTTACCTAAAATCTGCCAAATAAATCTATTTAAGAAATTACCCAGTCAGACTTTGACTTTGACTGGGCTGACGTGGCGGCTGACTGGGCGGTTGACCAGTCAACACCAAAGCTGACCAGTCAACGGCCGATCTGGGCCGTCAGATCTTGATCGAGCGGCCAGGGAGAAGGCGGCGAGGTGGTGCTCACCGGCGATGTCGGTGGCGGGCGACGGCGGCGGTTCTGGCGGCGGCGAGGTGGTGCACGGGGTCGGCGAGCTCGGGGCAGAGGTCGTCGGCGTTGTGGCGGCGGCAGGCGGCACGGGCGACGTCGGCAGCGGCTGGTCGAAGCTGCGGCGGCGGGGTCGTCCGCGGGCGGCGGCGTCGGGTGGTCCCTATGGGGAGGAGAGGAGGAGGGGCGGTCAGTGGGGCGAGGCGAGGTCGCGGGGTGGGGGGGGTCGCGGGCAAGGCGAGGGAGAGAGAGGGAGGCGGCGGCGGCGCTTACCGGGGCGGCGCACGGCGTCGTGATGGGGGGAGTGGCGGCGCGGTAGGGAGATGGCAGGGGGCGCGCGCGGGGTTAAGAGGGGGTCCGCGCGTGGTCGGCGGCGGCTGTTGCGGACTTCGGGGAGGCGGCGGACGGTGTCCGGGGCGGACACGGCGGCGGTGACGGCGCCGACAGGTGGACCCCACCTGTCGGTGGCTGGCGCGGGCGCGGGCGGCGGATAGATTCTGCCGCTCGGGCGGCGGCGGCGGCGGCTGCGGCGCGCGCGCGTGCGCTGGCTGGCGCGGCTGGGCCGGCTCGGCCCAGCGGGCTGCGCTGCTTCCTTTTTTTTGTTCTTCCCTTTTCTATTTTTATTTTAGTTTTTCCTTCGCATCTTCTTCATACGAAATCCGAATCGAGTGATTCTTCCTTCTAAATTTTTCTAAAATCTAGTAGATCTACCTAGGATCATGTGGTATTTATTTCCACTAGTTTACAAGGGTGGAAAAATACAAGTCCTAGTATACCCTCTTGTAGGAGCATTTTAGCAATTCAAAATAGGGTTTGCAAATATCGTTTCGCCAGAATCTTTTCAAACCGAAATTTTGTATGGATGATCATGATGCAATGACATGAATGATATGCAGAACCAAATCTAAAATTTGGGATGTGACAAGACTAACCCCCTTAAGATGAATCTCATCCCCGAGATTCGGCGCGGCTAGCAAATAGGTGCGGGTAGTCCTCTCGGATGTCATCCTCACGCTCCCGAGTGGCTTCCTCTTCGGTGTGGTGGCTCCATTGCACCTTGCAAAACCTGATCGTCTTGGTACGGGTAATCCTCTCCGCTGTCTCCAGAATCTTGACCGGCTTCTCCTCATAGGTCAAGTCATTCTCAAGCTGAACCTCCTCTAGTGGCACAGTGTCTCTCAATGGTGTATCCACCATCTCCGGATGGCACTTCTTCAGCTGGGACACGTGGAACGCATTGTGAACAGCGGACAGAGCCTCTGGCAACTCCAACTGATAAGCAACTTCTTCTTTGCGTGCTAAGACCCGATATGGTCCAATAAACCGAGGTGCCAGCTTACCCTTGATTCCAAATCTCTTGATTCCGACACTCTGAGGTATGCTCTATCACCTATCGCATACACCACTTCCTTGCGCTTGGCGTCAGCGTAGCTCTTCTGCCTTGATTGTGCTACCTTCAGCCTGTCCCTAATCAAGGCGACCTTCTCCTCAGCGTCCTTGATCAAATCAGGTCCAAACAACTGACGTTCTCCTACTCCATCCCATAGCAATGGTGTCCGGCACCGCTTCCCATACAACACATCGAACGGTGACGTCTTGATGCTGGTTTGATAGCTGTTGTTGTAGGAAAACTCAGCATACGGTAAATTCTCATCCCAACTAGAACCATGAGCCAAAGCGCAAGCTCTCAGCATGTCTTCCAAAATCTGATTCACCCTCTCGGTCTGTCCATCAGTCTGGGGGTGGAACGCTGTGCTAAGCTCCAATCTAGTCCCCAATGACTCGTGCAGCTGGCGCCAAAAGTGTGAGGTAAATTGGGTGCCTCTATCGGATACAATACTCTTAGGAACTCCATGTAGGCACACAATCCTGTCCATATAAATCTTGGCCAACTTTGCACTCGTATAGGTCGTCTTCACCGGTATAAAGTGGGCTACCTTGGTCAAATGGTCAACCACTACCCAGATGGAGTCATATCCTGACCTGGTCCTGGGCAATCCTGTGATAAAATCCATCCCCACTCTATCCCACTTCCAATCCGGCACGGGCAATGGTTGTAGTAGTCCTGCTGGCTTCTGGTGTTCCGCCTTCACTCGGCTACATACATCGCATAAGGCAATATGCTCAGCGATGTCTCCCTTCATATTGTTCCACCAGAATCTGTCCTTTGGGTCCATATACATCTTCGTATTGCCCGGATGTATGGAATACGTCGAGTCATGAGCTTCCTGCAGAATCAACTTCCTTATCTCCGGATCATTGGGGACGCACAAACGATCTCCATACCACAAGGTTCCTTGCTCATCCTCGCGGAATTCTTTTGCTCGATCCTCCTTCATCTTTTCCTTTACTTCATCAATCTCTTTGTCTCCCACTTGAGCCTTCCTGATTCTGTCCTGTAGCGTTGGTTGGACTTCCATTGCTGCCAAATATCCTTCAGACACTACCTCTAGTCTAAGGTCCTTGAACTACCTACACAAATCCTCGGGTAATTCCCCATCAGTCAATCCATTGGCATAAACCTTCCGGCTCAGAGCATCTGCTACTACATTTGCCTTTCCTGGGTGGTACTGCAGATTTATATCATAATCCTTGATAAGTTCCAACCATCTCCTTTGCCTCATATTCAGTTCCTTCTGTGTAATATGTACTTCAGGCTCTTGTGGTCGGTGTACACATCACAGTGTTTTCCCATTAAGTAGTGCCTCCATACCTTGAGCGCATGAACAACCGGTGCTAATTCCAAGTCATGTGTGGGATAATTCCTCTCATGGTGTTTAAGTTGCCGCGAGGCATATGACACCACTCTCCCATCTTGCATCAGCACACTCCCAAGTCCCTGTCGAGAAGCATCACAGTACACTTGGAAATCCTTCTGAAGATCTGGTAAACAAAGAACAGGCGCGGTCACTAGTCTACGCTTCAGTTCCTGAAAGCTGGCTTCACATGCATCCGTCCATTCAAACTTCCTCTCCTTCTTCAGAAGTTCTGTCATCGGCTTAGAAATCTTGGAGAATTTTTCAATGAACCTCCTGTAGTATCCAGCAAGCCCCAAAAAGCTTCGAATATCTCCCACATTCTTGGGCGCTTCCCACTCAGTCACTGCAGTCACTTTGCTTGGATCAACAGCGACTCCTTCTCCTGACACCACGTGTCCAAGAAATCCAACAATGTTAAGCCAGAATTCACACTTGCTGAATTTGGCATACAGCTTGTGTTCCCTCAGATTCTCCATAATCAGTCGCAGATGTTTCTCATGCTCAATATCATCCTTGGAATATATCAGTATGTCATGAATAAACACCACCACGAACTTGTCCAAGTACTCCATAAATACCTTGTTCATCATGGTCATGAAATATGCCGGGGCATTCGTTAGTCCAAAAGACATAACTGTATACTCATATAAACCATACCTAGTAGTGAAAGCGGTTTTTGGTATGTCCTCCTCCCGGATCTTCAATTGGAAGTAGCCCGATCGTAGATCAATCTTGCTAAACACCTTTGCTCCTTCCAGTTGATCAAACAAATTATTTATGTTCGGCAGGGGGTATTTGTTCTTGATCGTTACTTCATTCAGCGAGCGATAGTCCACCACTAATCTCTTGATGCTGTCTTTCTTGTCCACAAACAGAACAGGTGCACCCCATGACGACGAACTGGGCTGAATGAATCCCTTGTCCAACTGCTCTTTCAGCTGCTTCTTCAATTCCTTCAGCTCATCCACATCCATCTTATATGGTCTCTTTGCTATAGGTCCTGTTCCCGGCATCAGGTCGATGAGAAACTCCACTTCCCTGTCAGGTGGCATCCTTGGCAGCTCTTCCGGGAACACATCGGGGTAATCCTTAATCACAGGCACAGTATCCATGCTAACCCCCTTAAGAGAATTCAACTTACCCCTTCCCGGTCGCACAGCCGACTTGAACCTAATTCTCTTACCACCCGGGGTTTTGAGTGAAACAGCTCGCTGTGCACAATCTATGTGTCCCCTATGCATAGACATCCAATCCATACCCAGAATAACATCTAACCCTTGTGATTCCAACACTACCAGATGTGCAGTGAAATTGTGTGCTCCAATCCTAACAGTTAAGTCGCGGCATCCCGCGCTAGCTATCATATCTCCTCCAGGTGAGCTTACTCTAATAGAATCTTTCATAGACTCAGTAGGTAACTTATACTTATCCACAAATGCCCTTGATATGAATGAATGCGATGCACCAGTATCGAAAAGTATAAGTGCAGGGTTAGCGTTGATTGGAAAATTACCAATCATAAGGTCAGGCTCATCTGGGATCTCCTCCACATTCATGTGGTTCACTGTGGCCTTCTGGTTGTTGGTTGGCTTCAGCACCTTCTTCTCCGGACAGTTGTCTGCATAATGTCCCTCCTGACCACAATTGAAGCATGTCACCTCACTCAGATCCTTCTTCACAAAGCTGCGATCACGGTTGCGGTCATGTCCACCGTGTCCTCCAGAATGGTGAGTGTGTCCTCCCTTGTGGCTGTGGTGGTTGCTCCTGTGGCTATCATGGCGATGTCCATCGCCTCCATGGTGGTGGCGGTCATGGCTCCCATGGTCACTCCCTCCATGCTTGGAGTATCCATCATAAGAAGTGCGAGACTTGTGGTGAGAACCAGAGTGGTGATTGTTGCTCTTCCTCTTGCGGCTTTCCACCTGCTTGTGCTTCCCTTCCAATATTCTGGCCTTGTCCATAAGCTCCTGGAAAGTGGGGCAATAAACCACCAGTAGTTGCACTGAAAGCTCATCACTGAGGCCATCCAGGAATCTCTCCCTCCTTTTTGCATCAGTGTCAACATCCTCAGGTGCATAACGGGACAGGTTGTTGAACTCCTCAATGTACTCAGCCACGGTGCGGTTGGTTTGGCGCAAGTTGCGAAACTCCTTCCTCTTCAGGCTCAGAACTCCTGAAGACACGTGGTTGGTCCTGAAACCTTCCTCAAACATTGCCCAAGTCACAGTGTCCAGCGGGTGGGTGATCTGAAAAGTGTCCCACCAAGAAGTGGCTGGTCCCTCCAGTAGGTGAGCGGCAAACCTCACCTTCTCAGCATCAGTGCATCCAACAGTTACCAGATCCTTGTTGACTGAATGCAACCAGTCGAGAGCAACCATTGGTTCCGTTGCAGTAGAGAACTTAGCTGGCCTTAGCCTCAGAAACCTGGTGAGATCATCTCCCTGAGGCTGGTTGTTGTTGTTGTTGTTGTTGTTGTTGTTGTTGTTGTTGTTGTTGTTGTTGTTGTTGTTGTTGTTGTTGTTGTTGTTGTTGTTGTTGTTGTTGTTGTTGTTGTTGTTGTTGTTGTTGTTGTTGTTGTTGTTGTGAGCTTCCATGAACTGGGTCATAACTTGGGTCAGCTGTGCCTGAGCTTCCATGAACTGGGTCATAACTTGGGTCAGCTGTGCCTGAGCTTCCATGAGCTGCTCCAACTCAGTGGGTTGACGGCGGGGAGGCATCTGCGGTTCAGCACAGGTAAGCTTAGAAAGAATCAACTACGAAAACTGGATTCTACGCATGCATTATGATCAAACAACAATAAACAATAGCAGACAATCTCAAGAAAGCAACACATCAACAAACAAGTGATCCAGCAACATCCCAGGGGTTATCCTAGCAGTATATATCTACCGAAATAGCTTTAGAAGAGTTGGCAATGGTTATCTAAACAGTTGATCAGCAAAGCATTAAAAACAGCAATCTGCCAGAACAGTCCAGCAGTGTTGACGAATTTTTCTACCTGACTTAAACTCGTCAGGAATTTTTTCTGATTTTTGTGAATACAGTACAGAGAGTTTCGCACCAGCCCTATTTTTTTCAGATTTTTTCCAGATACCAGTAAAATATGAAAAATCATACAGTACTGCTGTATCAGCAGAAAACTGCAGCAGGAATAACACAGATATTAACCAAACTTGCCATAACTCTTCCATAAAATTCGCACAAATAATCCTGGGATATTGGAGTACACAAATAAGCAACTAAACACTCTTAAACTAACAGTAACTAAGTTTTGCATCGATCGAGACTAGTCCTAATGGTTTTACCTAACGAAGACTAATTGGTGGACTTCTATCTACTTCTTGAAGAGGTTGTGGTAGGTCCTTGCACTCATGCGTTGGCGTTTCTGTCCACGAACCAACCATGGCGGCAGAGTGTACACCTCTCCTGAGTCATCACTTGAAATCTCAAACTCCACCTCTTCTGGATCCTCCTCTTCTTCTTCACTCTCTGCTGCAACTGCAACAGCTTCATCTCCTCCACCATCATCGTCTCCATCATCATCATCCTCGTCCTCATCATCATCATCGTTCCCACTGTCATCATCATCATCATCATTGTTGCCACCATCTCCATTTTCATCATCAGAGGGTGGATTCAGCTGTGTTTGGAGTGCGGCAATCTAGGCTGCCATAACATCAATAGTTTGATCCCTTTCCTGGACGGTCCCTTGCAGCTGTTGTATGTTCTGGGTGTTTTCCTGCACGGTTCCATTAAGATGAGCTATGGTTGCATCCCTGCCTATCAGGGCATTTTCCATAACTCCCACAGCTTCATGCAAGGTGTCAATCTCCTGTCCTTGGACCACCATACCATTGCTGGCAAAATCTGCAATCTCCTTTACCATCATCACTTTCTCAGCTAGGGCTCCATTCTCCCTTTCCATGTCCTCTATGTGCCTCCGACGAGGCGGCATGTTGTTCCTGTCGCCCGGGGTAACCACAATGTTCCCATCTTCATCACGCCTTCCATAGTCACGGTAGGGTGAGTCTGCTGGAAGTAGGTGTCGGACAAGATGGCACTGGCGAGACAGGGCTTCATGCATGGCCAAGTTTATTCCAAGTCCCCAGTTGCAGTATGTCTTGGTGTAGATCAGGTGCACAGGGTTTGGCAAGGCGGCATCCCTGAAGATGAAAGTGGTGATCTCCCACGCATCCTCACCATATCCATAGGTGTACATCCTTCTTCCCTTGAACATGGGCAGTGGCAATCCCAATGACTGCGAGAGCTGTGCTAACTGTCTTGCAAAGGGCCTTGGTGACTCCATGGTTGCATACTCAATCCTGACTTCTCCCATCTATCAATTAAAAGAGGAAAGTGTGAGAATAGCATATGGTAAGAATTTACGAGAGTGAAAGTCATAAGATGAAAGACAGAGTTAATATAAGCTTTAATAATTCTATGGCTTCCTAATCCAAATCTAGGTCATGATCCTACAGTCGACACACGGGCTCTGATACCATCTTGTAACACCATGGTTCTGAAAAGACCGTAGCTTCTATGTGACATGCCAATCCCTGGATCGGTTCATTGGCCCACAATAGAATAAGATGAATAACATAGCAAAATATCCGTGTATCATAAATAACGAAGATCCAGAGTACCATTATTACAATAAAAGCTTAGCTCAAGGCTAGCTCAAATTATTCAGGTAGGAACATAAATAAAGCAAATCCTCCATTCTTCAAATTGCCCACAAGTGAACAAGTGCCGAGTGGAGTACTGTGGCCTATATCGATTACTCGGAATCGGAATATCCTGCAACATGAAACGTAGCAGCCCCGAAGGGTCAATACATGGAATGTATGGCAAGTAGAGCTAGTAAAGGAGACAATAGTGCTAACATCTACATGCATATTTGGCAAGTGGAGCTGTGGCTAGCTTGCATTTGCAAATACCTTTGTCCTACTTTCATAAACAATTTTGATTTTTTTTGAAAAGATCCCAATTAAGTTAACCCAACAACATTAAAGCAATTATGAAATTAGAATGAGCGAGAAACATGTCATGGAATCAATATCAAGCAACTCAGACGTCCATAACCGGGGACACGGCTAATCGATTAGATTATACACCCTGCAGGGGTTAGTACACTTTACCCATGTGACTTGGCCAGCCCAGCTCGTACCATCACTCTCATTTTGGGTGATGATAGGGAGAAGTCCAAGAAGAGACCGTTCGGGAAGTAGCTCCCCAATCCCGACGCGCACCGGTCCAACCTACCAAAATTCTACATCTCTGGATACGCGGGTTCGAGTTACCACAACCTACTAAGTCCAACCAACCGCCCATTTCATTATTGGCACATGGTCGTACACGTAAGCTATAAAATAAAGAAGCCAATCATTTTTTCTTGATACCTAGGTGCCTTTCCGCAATGATACCACCAAAAATTATCGATCCCATCACACCCAGGAGATTCATTGATTAAGTTGTTTTAGTTTTCGCAAACCAACACATTTAAAAACAAGTTTCAGTGATGTAACCCAGCCCTCGTTCATCATAGCATGGCTAAGCACATCTACCAACGGTGGTTCATCTACAAGGAAATCCCTACCACATAATAGGACATAGCATAGCGATAGTATCATCCTACACATGCAACTACAAAATACACGACAATGCATTGAAAATAGTAGGACATCATCATGAACAAAGTCGCATCTACTTGCCTTGGTTGTAGCGGTCGGAAGAACAATCCACACACGAGCAAGCGTTGCACTCGTCACAATCTACACAATACAATTGCAATCATAAACAAACCATCCACAAGCATATGCAAACAAAGATGATGCAAGATGCATGCATGACAAGTGGATTGATGCTACAGCAACACCACATAATCTTATTCAGTAAAGCTACTGAATGCATGCATGGAAAATATTTTTAGCGCAAGAAAAACTAGTGTGCAATTTATAATGCTCAATACTAGAGCTAGAACCCAAATAATTAACTACTGTTAAAATACTGTTTGTAAAATCTTGGGAAAATTCTACTGTGTAGGCATTACTGAATAGGAACAGTACCCATTGGAAATTCTCAAAAAGGAATTATATAACTCCCTGAGTAATTAAAATACTACAGAAAGCCATTAAATAGTTTCTGCAAAAGTTTTTACTGTAAGCCTAACTTTTTAATTCACTTTGAGATTCCCCTTGTTCTACTGATTCCAGGGACATATTATTTGCAATTTTTGGAGTTACAGATCTTTTTCTACGAATTACTCCAAAAAGGCATTAACTCATTTAATTAATCTGGACAAAATCTTGCTGCAAAAGTGTAAAACAATGGTACAGCAAGATTCTACACGACTTACTGAATCTACACATATTTTATTTGCAATTTTTGGCCTAGTAGATTATTTTTTACAAATTTTACAAGTTTTACCTAAAACCTGCCAAATAAATCTATTTAAGAAATTACCCAGTCAGACTTTGACTTTGACTGGGCTGACGTGACGGCTGACTGGGCGGTTGACCATCCAGCACCTGAGCTGACCAGTCAACGGCCGATCTGGGCCGTCAGATCTTGATCGAGCGGCCAGGGAGAAGGCGGCGAGGTGGTGCTCACCGGCGATGTCGGTGGCGGGCGGCGACGGCGGTTCTGGCGACGGCGAGGTGGTGCATGGGGTCGGAGAGCTCGGGGCGGAGGTCGTCGGCGTCGTGGCGGGGGCAGGCGGCACGGGCGACGTCGGCGGCGGCTGGTCGAAGTTGCGGCGACGGGGTCGTCCGCGGGCGGCGGCGTCGGGTGGTCCCTGCGGGGAGGAGAGGAGGAGGGGCGGTCAGTGGGGTGAGGCGAGGTCGCGGGAGGGTCGCGGGCGAGGCGAGGGAGAGAGAGGGAGGCGGCGGCGGCGCTTACCGGGGCGGCGCGCGGCGGCGGGATCGGGAGGCGGCGGCGTCGCGATGGGGGGAGTGGCGGTGCGGTAGGGAGAGGGCAGGGGGCGCGCACGGGGTTAAGAGGGGGTCCACGCGGGGTCGGGGGCGGATACGGCGCGCGGCGGTTGCGGACTTTGGGGTGGCGGCGGACGGTGTCCAGGGCGGACACGGCGGCGGTGGCGGCGCTGACAGGTGGACTCCACCTGTCGATGGCTGGGCGCGGGCGGCGGATAGATTCTGCCGCGCGGGGGGCGGCGGCTGCGGCGCGCGCGCGTGCGCTGGCTGGCACGGCTGGGCCGGCTCGGCCCAGCGGACTGCGCTGCTTCCTTTTTTTTGTTCTTCCCTTTTCTATTTTTGTTTTAGTTTTTCCTTCGCATCTTCTTCATACGAACTCCGAATCGAGTGATTCTTCCTTCTAAATTTTTCTAAAATCTAGGAGATCAACCTAGGATCATGTGGTATTTATTTCCACTAGTTTACAAGGGTGGAAAAATACAAGTCCTAGTATACCCTCTTGTAGGAGCATTTTAGCAATTCAAAATAGGGTTTGCAAATATCGTTTCGCCAGAATCTTTTCAAACCGAAATTTTGTATGGATGATCATGATGCAATGACATGAATGATATACAGAACCAAATCTAAAATTTGGGATGTGACAAATACGTATCCGGATTGATACTTAGAGTCATCCGGGTTAGTGTCAAAGCTTGTGTCGACATAACACTTAGCGACGAGCTCTTCTTCATCTCCGTATACAAGAAACATATCCTTAGTTCTTTGTAAGTACTTAAGGATATTCTTGACCGCTATCCAGTGTTTCGAACCTGGATCCGATTGGTACCTACTAGTCAAACTAATAGCATGTTTCATATCCGGTCTTGTACATAGCATGGCGTACATTATAGATCCTATGGCTGAAGCATAGGGGACTTTGTCCATTATCTCTCTTTCTTCCGCCGTAGCCGGACTTTGAGTCTTACTCAATGTCTTGCCTTGCAACATAGGTAAGAACCCCTTCTTACTTCCGTCCATTTTAAACTTCTTTAAAATCTTATCAAGGTATGTACTTTGCGATAGCCCTATTAGGCGCCTAGATCTATCTCTATATATCTTTATGCCTAATATGTATGACGCTTCACCTAGGTCCTTCATTGAAAATTTGCTGTTTAGATAACTTTTAACACTGTTTAAAAGATCTATATTATTTCCGATCAATAATATGTCATCCACATATAATATCAGAAATGCCACATTGCTCCCACCCACTTTCTTGTAAATACAAGCTTCTCCATAAGTTTGGACAAATCCAAACTCTTTGATCACCTCATCAAAGCGGAGATTCCAACTTCGTGATGCTTGCTTCAATCCATAGATGGATCGCTGAAGCTTGCACACCTTGTTAGCATCCTTAGGATCGACAAAACCCTTTGGTTGTATCATATACAACTCTTCTTCAATATTACCATTGAGAAACGCGGTTTTGACATCCATCTGCCATATCTCATAATCGAAATATGCAGCAATTGCTAACATAATCCTAACTGACTTTAGCATCGCTACAGGAGAGAATGTCTCATCGTAGTCAACTACTTGAATTTGTCGAAACCCCTTTGCGATAAGTCGAGCTTTATAGATGGTCACATTACCATCAGCATCAGTTTTCCTTTTGAAAATCCATTTGTTCTCCACGGCCTTTCGGTCGTGAGGTAATTCCACCAAGTTCCAAACTTGATTTTCATACATGGATTCCATCTCGGATTTCATGCCTTATAACCATTTGTTGGAATCTGGGCTCATCATTGCTTCTTCATACGTCGCAGGGTCATCAATTTAATCAACCATGAAATTCATAACAGGTTTCCGTACAGCTCGGGAGCTGCACGCACCCTACTAGACCTGCGAGGTTCGGTAGTACTCTCTTTCAGAGTTTCATGATAATTATCATTAGTTCCCTCTTCAATAGGTGAAGCCAACTTCGGAACAACTTCCGGTGCTGCGCTACTCGCCATACTTTGAAGAGAAGGTTCAATAACCTCTTCGAGTTCTACCTTCTGACTACTCAGACCTTTTGTGAGAAACTCTTTCTCTAGAAAGGATCCATTCTTGGCAACAAAAACCTTGCCCTCGGATCTGTGATAGAAGGAATACCCAATAGTTTCCTTAGGGTATCCTATGAAGACGCATTTTTCCGCTTTGGGTTCGAGTTTATCCGGTTGAAGTTTCTTCACATAAACATTGCATCCCCAAACTTTAAGAAATGACAGCTTAGGTTTGTTTCCAAACCACAATTCATACGGTGTCTTTTGAACGGGTTTATATGGTGCCCAATTTAAAGTGAATGCATCAGTTTCTAGTGCATAACCCCAAAATGACAACGACAAGTCCGTCAGAGACATCATAGATCGAACTATGTCCAATAAAGTACGATTATGACATTCCGACACACCATTTCGCTGTGGTGTTCCGGCAGGTGTGAGTTGTGAAACAATTCCACACTCTTTCATGTGAGTGCTAAACTCGTAACTTAGATACTCACCTCCACGGTCGGACCGTAGAAATTTGATCCTTCTATTACGATGATTTTCCACTTCATTCTGAAATTCCTTGAACTTTTCAAAGGTTTCAGACTTGTGTTTCATGAAGTAGATATAACCGTATCTACTCAAATCATCCATGAAAGTAACAAAATAACGATATCCACCTCGCGCCGACACACTCATTGGACCACATACATCAGAATGTATGATTTCCAATAAATCTGTCGCCCGTTCTATTGAACCGGAAAACGGCGTTCTAGTAATCTTGCCCATATGGCATGGCTCACATGTATCAAATGATTCAAAATCAAGTGATTACAAAAGTCCATCCGAATGGAGCTTCTTCATGCGTTTAACACCAATATGACCTAGACGGCAGTGCCACATATATGCGGATATATCATCATTAAGTTTAATCCTTTTAGCATCAACATTATGAATATGTGTAACATTATTATCGATATCTAATAGAAATAAACCATTCATCATCGGTGCATGACCATAAAAGATTTCATTCATATAAATAGAACAACCATTGTTCTCGGATTTAAATGAATAACCACTTCACATCAAACACAATCCAGATACAATGTTCATGCTCAGTGCAGGCACAAGATAACAATTATTCAAGTTTATAACTAATCCCGACGGCAAATGGAGAGGTAGCGTTCTGACGGCGATCACATAAACGCTTGATCCATTGCCGACACGCATCTTGACCTCACCCCTTGCTAACGGTCGCTTGTTCCGCAGCCCCTGATTCGAGTTACAAATATTAGCAACTGAACCGGTATCAAATACCTAGGTGCTACTGCGAGCACTAGTCAAGTACACATTAATAACATGTATAACATATATACCTTTGTTTGCCTTGCCGGCCTTCTTGTCTGCCAAATATTTGGGGCAGTTGCGCTTCCAGTGGCCAGTCCCCTTACAATAGTAGCACTCGGTATCAGACTTAGGTCCAACTCGGGGTTTCTTTTTAGGCACGGCAACCGGCTTGCCGCCCTTACTTCCCTTCCATTTTCCCTTCTTGTCTTTCTTGAAACCAGTGTTCCTATTGATCATCAACACTTGATGTTCCTTTTTGATCTCCACTTCTGCAGTTTTAAGCATTGACAGAAGCTCGAGGAGAGACTTCTTCATGCCTTGCATATTATAGTTCATCACAAAGCTCTTATAGCTAGGTGGCAGAGACTGCAGAACACGATGGATGCATAAGTCAATGGGAATCGATATTCCCAAGGACACAAGCTTATCGGCGTAACCCGACATCTTGAGTACATGTTCACTAACGGAGCTGTGCTCTTCCATCATGCAGCTCAAGAACTTTTCTGAAGCGTTGTAGCTCTCTACAGCAGCATGTGTGTCAAAAATCATTTTCAACTCACCCATTGTATCAAATGCATTGCCGTTTTCGAAACGGTTTCGAAGTTCTGGCTCTAGCCCATACAATATGCCGCAATGAACTAAGTTGTGGTCCTCCTGACGAGTCTGATAGACATTCTTCTCCTCGTCAGGGGCATCCTCAAAAGTTGGGGGGCCTAGCGGCGCTTCTAGCACATATTGCTTTTGTGCAGCAGAGAGGAGAATCCTCAAATTGATGGCCCATTCGGTAAAGTTGCTACCGTTCGTTCCAAGTTTCTCTTTCTCCATGAATACATTGAAATTAAAAGCAGGTGGTGCCATCTACAACAGAATTTGTAAAGTTTAGACTAAGTTTATGATAGATTGAGTTCAACTAATCCATATTACGAATGAACTCCCACTAAAAAACGACATCCCTCATGTCTTTTTGGTGATTACATGAACCAAATCCACTACACCAAGTCCGATCATCACGTGAGTCGGTGCAGCTTCAAAGGCGAGCATCAAATGGGCATCATATCTACTATATGACTCATTCTTAACCTTCCGGTCTGTGTTCCGAGGCCATGTCTGTACATGCTAGGCTCGCCAAGTAAGAACCTTAGTATTCGCATGTGTAATTGTCTTACACCCGAAATATGGTCGTGGATCCAAGAACACCCGATCATCACGTGATGTCTTGGAGCGACGAAAACATAATCGGTGCATACTAAAGGAAGAACACATTCTTATCTTGATATTTAAATGAGGGATCATCTTATTATGCTAATGAAACGCCAAACAAGCAATATAAGATGCTCTCAAACATCACATGTTTATTAGTGGAATGATATTTTTCCCGCATATGATCTCTATCATGTGCATCGTGATATGATCGCTATCATACCTATATGTGTAAGGCCAAGGTCTATGGAACTTACACGTTATGTGTGTTGTAAGAGTATCATCTCATACTTCTACTTACAACATCACCATATCATAACACTAGCCCAACAACAATCTAAACTAGACGCCTCTAATTTATCCATTGCAAATTTTACGTGGCTTAGGGCATTTGAGAATAGAACCGTTCGTACCTATGAACATGAACCACAACGAGGATATGACAACTCGTTGCAAAATAAATATTGACTATAGTAGGAGAGATAGACACACGCTAGCCACTTATGCAAACTAGTTGCATGTCAAGCGTGGAACAGGTCTCATGTGCGAGGACATGTAAAGTTTATCCGGGCCACTTCATCCCACTATGCCACCAATATACAAAATTACAACTAAGGAGCAACAACATGATCATAATCGCCCACATACTCATATGTGTACTGCCCGTGTAAATCATCTACGCATAGATCCGGCTCTGATACCACCGTAGGGTTCGCAGCATAGAAAACAACAAAAATTCCTACGATGGGAACAACTATGTACCAAGATCTATCTACTAGATACAAACAACGGGCGGATGTATATCTGTAGAGAACATACCCTTAAAGACCGATAAAGCTTAACGAGTTAAAGTCGTGGTTGATGTAGACGATCTCTTGCCGATCTCAAGATCGAGAGGAAGTCCTAGCGCCGCAAATCAGCAGCGCATCCGTGCTCGCACACACGTCCGAGGCACCGAGCAACCTCTTCCTCCTCGCTCCAGTGATGCAACGGAAGCACAACTCTTTATTGCCGAATAGCCACCGGGAACATGTATCTCGCTAGTCCGAGACCATGGGGGATAAATTCTAGAGTGGGAGAGAGATCCTTCACGAGGAGGTGTGAGTGAGAGAGAGGGAGAGGGGTGCCTTTTATAGGAGGAGGGAGGCACCCAAGGGGTTGGACCCCGGCCATGGGGCTGCCCCCTCCCCTCCTTCATTCATGTGGGTGGACACTCCACTCACAAAAACCTCTTCATTTCCCTACACTCAAAATCCCACTCAAACTTGTAGTTAAATTTCCACCAAATTTAATGCAAACTGTCATTAAATAAAACTCTTTTTATTTATTCAGAAGTTTGTCAATTACTTTAAGGACAAAAATTCACATATAACCCCTTGCTATAATTCTATTTCACATGCATAACCACTTTATGCAATTTCACCCGAAAAACTGTTTCGGTATCTAGTGAAATAGATTCCTGCGCTTGTTATTCTTTTCGGCATGAAACTTTTTCTCCACTTAGATGTCGGTGTCTATTAAGTGTGTCACCCTACGGTTAGTGAATAATGCGGACATGATCGATACCCCTCTCGGATCAATAATCAAAAGCGGGATCTGGAGGCCCATACTGACTCCCACACATTCAACGATGACTTTCTTGTGATCGTCGGAACCTTTTATGCTAGTATCTCAATCCCTTTGTTTCACGATATATTACATGTCCGAGATTCGATCATCGGTATCTCCATACCTAGTTTGATCTCGTTACTGACATGCACTCTTTTCTCGTTCCCGTGATATAACATTCTAGTGATCAAATCACTTGCTTACAAGCTAACCAATGTGATATCACCGAGAGGGCCCAGAGTATATCTATCCGTCATTGGGATGAACAAATTCCACTCCCGATCCATGGGCCTCAACATAACACTTTATTAGTTCTGAACCCATCTTTATAATCACCCTGTTACTGTGTGACGTTTGATGTTATCAAGAAACTCTTCCGGTGTTAGTGATTGACATGATCTCATGGTCTAAGGATTAGGATCACTTCATAAGTTGTTATAGCAATATAAACTCAATGAATTTGATCGTAATGCTATACTTTGGATGAATGTTCATCACACCATTACACTAATGTTGTGATCCCGTTGTTAATAACATCCAATGTTCATGATCAGGAAACCTTGATCATCTTGTTAATAAACGAGCTAGTTTATGAGAGAGGCATAACTAGGAACTTTCTGTTTGTTTATTAAACACACATGTATTAATGTTTCCGTATTAATACAATTATAGCATGCAAAATAAACATCTATCATATACTTGGAATACAATAATAAACACTTTATTATTGCCTCTCAGGGCATATTCCCTTCACACACCCCCTAGGTGCGGGCCCACCTGAGGCCGCGCCTAGGGCAGGTGTGGCCCACATGCTCGGCCTCCGACTCTCCCTCTTCGCCTATATCTTTCCTACGGAACCCTAACATCGAGGGAGCAACCACATATAGATTTCCACTGCCTCTGGTGGGCGGAAAACACTGAGAGAGAAAGATCTCTCCGACAGATAGATTTCTGTCGGGGGAATTCCTTCCCGGAGAGGGGAGACCATCGCCATCAACACCATGATCAAGATAGGCTTCATCGGGATCATCATCATCATCATCCACACCATCATCTCCACCAGCACCATCATCACCACTTCGTCCCGCTGTAACAATTGTATTGGATATAGCTTTAGTTCGTAGCGGAAACTTTCCTGGTGTTAATTACTATTGTAGTTGATGCTTGTGAGTGGAACCATTGGATTATTGTTTATGTTCAGATTTTTATCGATTATCATATAATCTTTGATCTTGATCTATATGATGTCTTGTGAGTAGTTCGTTTAGTTCTTGAGGACATGGGAGAAGTCATGTTGTTAGTAGTGAATCTGTGATGAATTATTATTCAATGGTTTAGTATTTAAGTTGTGGTGCTATTCTTCTAGTGGTGTCATGTGAACATCGACTACATAACACTTCACCATTTATGGGTGTAGGGGGATGCATTGTGTATTTGGCTACTAATTGTGGGGTTGCCGGAGTGGCAGAAACCTGAACCCCCGTTAGGACACCTTTGCACAAGGGAGCGTAGGATCTCAGAGTTTAAGGCTGTGGTTAGATTTATATCTTAATTACTTTCCTGTAGTTACGGATGTTTGCAGGGGGTTTAATCACAAAGTATGTATTAGTCCTAGGAAGGGCGGTTTGTTAGCACAGGTTCACCCACACAACACTTACAAACACGAGAGAAGAGTACTCATCTATTTGAAGCGAAAGCACTTGACAGAATTCCCATGTGTCCTCGAGAAAGTTTGGTCCTTATAAGTATTTCCACCGGCTTGTCCTTTGCTAAGAAAGGATTGGGTCACTTGCTCCGTTTATTCGTTACTTATGTTACTTGCTCTTTGTTTTGTTGCCTTGTAAGAAAACCACTAAAAATCCGTTTGCTAAGTATTCACATGGATTTCCTGCTCCATACCACTTTTCAGCACCTTCTGCTCCTTGTTGGGATCGACACTCCTATTTATTGAAAGTACTACGATACACCCCCTATACTTGTGGGTCATCAAGACTATTTTTTGGCGCTGTTGCCGGGGAGTGAAGCGCTATTGAAGAGTGGAACTGGTAAGGGAAACTTTCACTATGAGTATTGCTCTTGTTACTGCTTGTTACTTTGTTCCCAATATGGATAACCCACTTGGTTTTTTGTTTTGGGAAACTACTACCACTGCTAGGGTAGTAGATGAACCACCTCTTGTTGAGATAGATCCTTTTAAGATACCTACAAGTATTGTTAATCGTGTTATGGATAATTATTATTTTCGGGATGGAACTGTCCATCCTGGTGATCACTTGCTTTTTATCCATGAATTATGCGAATTGTTTAAGTGTGTAGGTATCACAACTGAATAGGTGAAGAAGAAATTTCTCTCCATATTCTTGAAAGGGAGAGCTGAAGAATGGTATAATCTACTGAAGAATGGACAATCCATGGAATGGGAGGAGAGGTCATCTCTCATTTACTCTAAACTTTATCCTCCCAGTGAGATCCATAAGGATAGAAATCTTATATATAACTTTTGGCCTCTTGATGGAGAGAGTACAGCTCAAGCTTGGGGGAGATTGAAGTTACTAATGCTTAAATGTCCTATTCATGAACTCCCTAACAATATTATTCTCAATAACTTTTATGCTAGGATTTCTCTTCATGATAAAGATTTACTAGATGCTTCTTGTGCTGGATCATTCACACATATGAAGGAAGAAGCTAAATGGGATCTTCTAGACCGTATTCAAGAGAACACTGAAGCTTGGGAGGATGACAAAGGAAGAAAGTCAGGTATAAACTATGATTATGAATGCATTAAATCTTTTATGGGAACAGATAACTTCCGTGATATTAGCAATGAGTTTGGTCTTGATTCCCAAAGTATTGCCAGCTATTTTAAGGCCTTTGCCTCTCACATTGAAATTCCCAAGAAGAAGTGGAATGAGTACCATGCTCCTTATAAAGATGTTGCTAGTCATGTTCCTGTTAGAAGTACTCAAGTTTGTACTACTAATCATATTATGCCTGAACCCCATGTTGAGAAAATGCCTTTCCCAGCTAAGGTAAAGGATTACTCTATGATTATTAGTGCAAATAGTAAAGTTACAATGAAAACTGTGGAGCCTGGTACGCATTTGAGTGATGAACCCGTGGTAGATATTGTGAAAGACACTGTCACTAGAAATATAGAGGATGAGCATATTGTCTTCTGTGAAGACGCTTATAATATTATTTCTCATCCTGGTAGAGTTACAAAAGGCTAGTGTCCCTGTGCTTTCTGTTAAAATTGGTGATCATTGCTACTATGGTTTATGTGATATTGGTGCTAGTTCTAGTGCTATTCCTTATGAGCTTTACAGGGAAATTATGCATGAGATTGGTCCTTGTGAGCTTGAGGACATTGATGTGGTTATTCACCTTGCTAACAAGGAGACCATTTGCCCCATTGGCATTGTAAGAGATGTGGAGGTCCTTTGTGGTAAGATTAAATATCCTGCTGATTTTCTAGTGCTCAATTCAGTAGCTACCAAAACTTGTCCTATCATTTTCGATAGACCCTTTTTGAACACTTGTGGAGCTATTATTGATTGTAAGAAGGAAAATATTTTAACTAAGTTTGATGGAGATTCTTATGAGTTTAACTTTTCCAAATTTGCTAAAACTCTTTGTGAAAATAGCTTGCCTAATAAAGATTTCAGGATGGAACAACTTGCTTCTATTGATCCAGTCTATGACCTTGGAACTCTTTTTGATGACTGTAAGTATGCTTATTCTGATGATAAAGTTGTTTCTAGTGACAGTTATATTGTCAACTTTATTCAAAGTGCTACTGAAAGTTATTTTGAGAGAGAGAAACATGGTTTTATGCATCTCAATGATGTTAAGTTTCTCCGTTTTTTGTTGAAAGCTTTAAAGTTGCTTCAGTTTTGTCTTCCTATGCTTGTGTCCTTTTGTTTCAACAATTCGTTTTCTCATGATACCCCCATGCATAGGAAGTGGGTTAGTGTAAAGGTCCCAACCTGATAAGGTAGAGATCCCTGTGTTTACAATGCTAGTCCCTAGATCAATAGCTAGCGTCCACAGTTTAAGGTGTAATATCAAGAAACAAAGGTCATAATACAACTTTATAACCAGGAATAAAATAATTCATTACATCTTACATAGCTCATTTGGCTATCTCATTACAATGCAGCAGAAATAACTATATAGCATGGAGTCCTTCATCTTCAAAGTGCCACAAGCAATCATGTTGGTTGTAGACTTGTAATCCTATTCAACACACACTTCACTAACATCAAACAAACCTGCACATATAAGTTAAAGCCACAAGGGTTAATACATTTGAATTGTATTGACAAGTGTCACCACTATGTGGAAATAGTTGGAACCTATCACTATATGCATATTTGGCTAAGTGGGGTTTAGGCTCATTTGCAGAAAGCAATATGATTTTATCCTATCTTTTCAAAATAGTTTTGATGTTTTAACAATCTTTCTGAACTTCTTGGCAAACTCCAAGTGCTTATAATCCCTTGTTGACACCATCAAGTTTTACTTTGAGAAATTGGAATGTTGAGATCTTCCATAGCTTCAGGCCTTAGTTGCTCCGAGTTGTCCGTAACCGGGGACACAGCTAAGTACTTAGAATTTTATCTTCTGCAGAAGTTGTACACTTTACCCACCTGACACAATCTCGTCTTGATGCCACCAGTGGCCGCTGGATAAGTACACACCAAATGGAGTACCGGCAGATCGAGAGTGTGACAAAGTCTTTCCATAGAAGTCCTCCCAAGACATAATGCTAGCATGTCTACCAAGCACCAATATAAGGATATATTTCCAATACATGAATCTAGTTAACCTGAATAGGTGCCAATGCAAGGGTCTTCCACTATGTAATTGACTAAGATAGTGCCCATTTAGCATGTGGCTGTACACGGAAGCCACTGTACGAGAAACATGTTCAATCTCTAAGTCCCTGGGTGGTTTTCTTCTAGTGCACATACGAAAAAGATAGCCATATAAACATGGTTCCCTTTGTTGCCACCTTATCCACAATTGAGTATCCACTTTCCACCCAGGTGATTCATTGAGTACTTGTTTTATTATATAAAACATATATTTTTCCAACACTTCATATAATCATAACATGTATTCCATCCCAAGTCTATAGCAGGGCTAAGTATACTACAACTATGATGTTTTCACTAAGGATGATATAAAGGATATCCTAATAGGACATAATATAGCATAGTAATATAGTAGCCCTATCATGCTTACTACAAAAATTCTACTAAGTGTATTGAAAATAGTAGGACTTGGATGATAGTGCCACTTGCCTTTTTAGTAGATAATATTGGTTAACTCCTTGATCTTGCAATAATCACACTCTTCAAATTTCACTACAATTCAATCAAGTAAGCACATATTCAAACTAGCATTCAAACAATTCACCACATAAAACAATAAAAACAAAGCAATGCATGCAAGCATGCAAAAGATTGTTTTATTTGTAAAAGTGGTTTCTAATAGGCTATAAACATTTTAAAACACCTAAAGGTCATTTATAAATGTGGCAAAATCATTTGAAACTAAGTTAGTGAAAAATGGCCATTTAAATCATTTGTTTTTCTAGAAATGATTTAAATCAAGGTAATAATTCCTAGTGTTTGCCAAATATATTTTTAAACACAAATGTTAATGTTTATGGTCAAAGTGTTTAAAAACAAAATCATTTACAAAAGGTTTCACTCAAAAACCATTTTTAAATCAAGCACCTTATTTTATTTTCTAGAAATGCCTTTAAACAAAGTAATAATTTACTAGGGTTCATCAATTATATTTTTAAATCCTAAAACTTGGTGTTTAAGGTAATAGAGTTTAAATCAAACCATTTTCAAAAGGTTTTACTCAAAAAGCATTTTCAAACCATAATCAATATTTTTATTTAACTAGAAATGCTTTTATTCAAAGGAATAATTCCTTAGTGTCACAAAATATACTTTTAAATCCATAAGTTGGTTTTTATGGTCAATAGGTTCAAAACAAAACATTTACAAAAGATTTTAGCCTAAAATCATTTTTAGAATAAATTTTATACACAAAATAAGCCTAAATATGTTTCTGCAAAAGCAACCAATTTTACAGAAGTAAAATACTAAAGTAATGGCATGGTTGCAAAGTTTGTATTTTTGTGATTCCAATGATATAAAATTTGTAAAATTTGGCCAAGTAGAAAAATAGTTATGATTTTTGCAAGTTTAAACAAATAAAATCATTTTCTGGATTTTAACAGACAGACTCAGGCCACGTGGTGTGTTCCTATTGGCCGATACCGGTTCACACGGATCGGTCGTCGCAAGCCGTCAGATTTTAAGTGGAAACGCACGGTTCTGATCAAAAGATACCCCTTCATCTTAAATCTAATCCTAGCCGACAGATATGCATCCTACGATTGTAAACACAGCGACCACAGATGGGCGGCGCTGGCGGCGGCTGCGCGGCAGCGCGACTCTGCTCGCGGTGGTGCTGGCAAAGCATGAAGTAAAGGAGGGAGAGAAGATGCTCACAGTGTTCGCGTGATCGCAGTGAAGCTCAAGGTGGCTTCCATTTTTCAAGGGGCGCACGGGAACGACGACGATTGTTCACCGGAGTTGGTCCAAGCGTCGGACGTCTCTGTTCGTCGTCGTTGGCGAGGTTACAGGTCACGCCAAGGAAAATGAATGCTACTGTTAGATGTGCGCAAGAATGCTGAACACGCGACTAACAACCAGAGAGGAGGAGGCAGTTTGTGCTTACGGGGAGGGGTCGCCGGAGTGGACACAGCCGACGGTGGCGCTCGGGCGAGATTGTTGTCGATGCTGTGGAGCATGCGCGGCCAAGCGGGGGTTACTAGGAGGTGCAGGAGACGTAGGCGAGCAAACCAGTAAGCACCAGAGGGCTGGGGAGAGTCTGGCTTCACCGGAATCAACCGGGGAACACGTCGGAGACAGTAGGGTGCGTGCTCGTAATTGCGGCAGCCTGGTGGCGGAGAGGAGCCGACGTGTGAGGGGAAAGAGAGAGGGAAGCAAGGCGTTTAAGTGGGCGAGGTTGTGTGCGGGAATTACCCAACCATTGATACGAATTAACGCGGCGAAATCCAAGCAGAAACAGCGATGTGAGACGGGGGGGACGGTCGTGCGAGATTGATGACGATGAGGTGGCCGTGGGTCCCTTTCGTTTGTGAGGTGAGGGCTTGCGTGTGGGGTCGCAGCCTCAGCGACTGAGAGGGTTTGTTTGCGAGTGGGAAAACGTTTTGCGAGAGGGTTGCCGGGTGGGCTCTTGCTGGGTTAGTTGGGCTAGGTTGGGCTGGACTGGCTGGGCTGGTTCGTTTCTTATATTTTTGTCTTCCTGATTTCTTTTTCCTTTTCTATTTTAATTTTTTGTTTTCATTTTATTCAAATGATTTCAAACTCTAATTTGTTTTCAAACTTTTATCAACTTTCAAGTATGTTTCTAATACTGTTTATTAATATATTCTAAAGTCTATTTTAGTGTCACATCCCAAGATTTTCCAAATCTTGTAATGTGAAAATAAATGAATAAAATAAAACTTTGTTTGATTTTCAAGGCCAGAAGAAACTTTTTGAATTCAATTGGAACTTCAAACCCATTTGAATTAAATAAAACCTAAAGGGATTTAAAAAGATAAACAGTTAATAAAAGGAAAAATAAAAACAATTGGAAATACTATTTTGAAACAATTAAATGAAAAGATTGTTTTCAAATGAAATAGAAGTTTTACAAATAAGGATTATTTTATAAAGCCAAGTTAAACCTTGGCCAAGCTTTGGATTTAAAACATTTTGTTTTGAATAAAAATAGCAAAAGTTGATTTAAATAAATTAATAAGGAATTAATATCCAAACTTTATTTAAATAAAAGGTTTTACCAATTTAATTGAAACATCAAAACTTATTAATTATTTAAAATAAGTTTTCCCAAATATTTGATATTCACAAATAAAACCTATTAAAGTGTTTTGGCTTTATTTTAGATTTCAAAATAAATATCTCAATAAAACAAATCCTATTTGATTTATTAATGAAAGTCTATTATATTTAATTAATAATGGACTCTAAAATAAAAGGTTATTTTGTTTTAAACAAATTTCCAAGTACTCTATATTTCCCAAATAAAACCTACTGATTTGGTTTTGAAAATATTTAGGTTTCAAATAAAGATTTTATTAATAAAATCAAACTCTATTTGATTTAATAACTAAGGCCCATTTTTATTTAATTAATAATGGACCCTAAAGTAAAAGGTTATTTTGTTTTAAACAAGTTTTCCAAATAAAATCTACTGATATGGTTTTGAAAGTATTTGGATTTCAAATGATGATTTTATTAAATAAACCAAACCCTATTTTATTAATAAACTATGGACCATTTTACTTAATTAATAAATAGAACCTAAAAAGATTTGAAATATTATTTTTATTTTTGAATTTTGGTTCATGTTACTGAACAGAACTAATTTCAATATTACAAAGTTTGGGTGTTGTTTGAATTGATTTGAACCATGTTTGTTTGTTTGGAAATTCAAAACAGAATTCAGAAATAGAAAAAGAAAAGGATACAGAATAAAAAAAATGGAAATGGACCTGACCCAACTGAGACAGCCCATTAAGCCCACTCGCAGCCCACCTCCTCTCCACCCCGAATCGTTTTCTTTCACCCAGCAACTTACCCACCGAGCGACTGACTTCTGGCCCCACCTCCACTTCCTTTCTCTCACTGCCAGAGGACCCCACACCACGCCCCCTTCTTCCCCACCCGCGAACCACGCCTTTTCCCCCTCGCCGGCCGTTGCAGGCGAGTTAAACCCGACGTAATTCGCTTTGAAGGATGGATTAAACCCGCCATTGACCATGCCTGTTAAAACGCCATCGCATCCTCTCTCATTCCCCTCTGTCTTCTCCCCAAAGCACGCCCCCAGGCCGTCTCAATTACTCTCCGAGCACCCTCTGCTCCGACGAAGTCCGGCGCCGATTCCGGCGACACGACACTGCCCCGAGCCTCCCTGAGCACCCTGGTAGCTTCCCCACTCCCAGACGCACCTCCCAGCACCCTCCTCTCAACCGCGGGCGCACCAGAGCTTCGGCTATGACGAGCTTCTGAACGCCGCCGCGACTAGTTTCTCTCCGACGACCTCCCCTGGTAAACGCTGACCACCCCGAGCCTCCTCGTTCACGCTCCCTCACTCGCCTCGGTCTTGCGCAACTAACCATGACCTCTGTTTGTCTTTTCGTGATCAGTAGCCTCGTCTTCGACCACGAACAGAGCCGTCCGACGTTGTCTTCAACTCCGGCGAGCAATCCCTGTTGTTCCAGGACGCCCCACGACCAAACGACCACGCCCCGAGCATCACCTCGTCCTCGCGATCACGGTGAGCATTCCCATCTCGATCTTTGCTTCCTAGAACCACCACGAGCACCTCGCCTGGCCGTGCGCCGCCGCTAAGCCGCCGTCGGCGCCGCTCACTTATGGTCGAGTGAATCAGTACCGTAGGATCTAGATTGAGCGAGTGAGATTAGATCACTTAAACTCGAAAAGGTACGCAGCCAGCGCCGTGCGATGCCACTTGATCTAACGGCCTGCAGCCCGCGATCCAACCGAACCGGTACCAGCGAATGACGTTGCGCCGCGTGTCACCAGATGGATTGAAATTAGAATTTGAAATCTGATTTAGGTATGATTTTGAAACCACTATATCTTTGGATCCACACGTCCAAAAATTGCAAATTTTATGTCGTTGGATTCAGGAGAGCAAGCCCTAGCCAACTGTGGAATTAGTTTAGCAAATTGTATCTGGTAGCTTGTTTGAATTTGCAGAATCATTTGTGAGCTTGATTAGAATAGAAAAATTGTTTAAAAATGATTTTAAGGCTAAAACCTTTGCAAATTAGTTTGTTGTGACCTTACTGACCCTAGGAACCAACCCTTGGTGTTAAAAATGATTTTGGTAAAATTTAGGTTGAATTATTTGACTTAGCCAATTTTTAGCCAAATAAAATTATTGATTTTATTATGAAAATGTTTATGGAAAGGAAACTTTGAGAAAATAGTTTGGACCAAACCTACTGACCCAAAAACACCAAGTTTTGCAATAGCAACTCATTTGGTGAAAACTCAAAAGTTTTGTTTTGATAAAAACATTTTCCACCACATAAAATGATGAATGGATTTGAAATTGGTTTATGGATAAAACCCATTTGCTAATGACTTTGCCACTTTGGTAAATGGCCAATTTGGACCTTACAAAGTTTAGAAGCCTAGTGGAAACCACCTTTACAATTAGAACCATCTTTTGCATGCTTGCATGCATTACCTTGACTTTGTCATTTTATGTGTGTTGTTTTGCTTGATTGGTAGATTGAGTTTGTGCCTTGCTTGATTGACTTGTAGTGAATTGAAGAGTGTGATTGTTGCAAGGACAAAGGAGTGAACCCATACTCTACCAAAAAGGCAAGTGATGCTTCATACTATTTGTCCCATTACTTTCTCTATGCATTAGTGATTTTGCTAAGTAAACTTGCATGGATTTTGCTAAGTATAGACCTTGCTATAGTAAAACCTAGTAGATGAATCCTTAGTAGGATTTTCCTAAGTTAAGATTCCTAATACTATCAAGCTTAGCCTAGCTAATAGAAAACATGGATGGAAAATATATTCACCCTATGGAAAAATATCTAAGTCTGAGGACTTATGTTTTGTTTAATAAAACAACTAAGTTAATGAATCACCTGGGTGGAATGGAAGGAATGGTGTATGTTGAGTGGTTGCACAAGGCCAGGGTACTGGTGAACCTTGTGTATCTCACTTGTGGATGGCCACCCAGGAACAAAGGGATTTGAGATGTCAAATGTTGAGAAGCTTCAAGTGCAACCACTTGGCAATATGGGCTCTGCCATGATCATATAGGTTGTAAGAACTTAGCCATATGGACAGTGGGTGGTAGTGTTTGATAGGTTGGAGCGCGTCCATTATGGTCTAAGGAAAGGCTTCTGAAAGATCTTGTCTTGGGAAACCAAGTCTTGTGGGGAAAGTGCACCACCTCTGCAGAGTGTAAAATCTAAGTACTTAGCCATGTCCCTGGTAAAGGACAATTTGAGCATCAAGACATGGAAGCAATCAAGAATCTCATCATTCAAATTTCTAAGTTAAAATCTTGTGGATTGAACAAGGGTTGTGTGAAATCTTCAATCTTTGATGGAGAGATGCCTTGAAAGGATCTTCAAATCTTTGATTGAGAAAAATGCTTTTTGCCAAGCAAAACTTAGTATTTTCAAATGTTAAGGAAAAACCTATTTTGAGCAATGCAAGCCTCAACTCCACTTAGCCAAATACATATAGATGATAGATTCCACTATACTACCATAGTATCACTTGCCAATACAATTCAAATGTATTGACCCTTTGTGGCTGTAACTTGTATGTTGCAGGTGTGATTGATTTTAGTGAAGATTGATTGTTTAGGATTACAAAGTCTACAACCAACATCTGCCTGTGGCACTTTGAAGATGAAGGACCCATGCTTATAGTTATTCCGCTGCAATGTAATGTAATAGCCAAATGAGCTATGTTTGATGTAATAAACTTATGTTATTCCTGGTTATAAAGTTATATTATGACCTTTGTTTCTTGATATTACATCTAAACTGTGGATGCTAGCTATTCATCCAGGGACTAGCATTGTAAAACACAGGAGGCTCTATCTTATTAGGTTGAGACCCCTACAGATGGTATCAGAGCATTGTGTTGCCTGTAGGATTTGTAAACCTAGGATTGGATAAAACCCCTTAGAAAAATAGGAGTGTATTTGTTCCAAAAACTTATTTACAAAAACACTTGTAAACTCTTTCCCTAACCATTTTGGTTTCAACTCTACATTCTCTTCTACTTCAACTTGATGGAAAAACCTACCCCATGGCCAAAGGCTACACCATGTGCAAAGGACTTCTTCAACTTATTCAACTCTAATGACTTCAACTTCTTCAACTCTAATGACTTCAACATCTTCAGCATATTCCCCAAGGACTTCCAACTTGGATATCACTAAGGACTACAAGTGAGACAAGGAAATCTTACTCAAGATTTAGAGACTGAGGGAATGTAAAAGTTAGAAGGAGCCTACACCATTTGAAGTATTATAACCAAGAGTTTTTCTCAAGGAAACCATGATCCCAAGTAAGAAGAAGCAACCAAGAATGATGGAAAGATCACAAGTAAACCATATAGATGGAGCACCATATTTTAGTTAAGTCAAAACACACCAACTTATGTGGTGTAACAAAAATATTTTGTTGCCTAAGTATGTGCTTGAACCTTGTTTGAGTGAAATGTTTGGTTTGTGATTGCATGTACATTGCTTGTGTGAATTTTGATGTGTGTGATTAGAAATATTTCCTCAGAAATATCTTGCCTATTCTAATCCTCATTCAACCCAAACAGATGACTACTCCAAGAAACTCCAACATCAAGGTTGATGACAACCACAACCAAGAGGACAACATGAGAGAACTTATAGTAACCCAAAACCAGTTGAGCCAAGAGACAACTCAGCTATTAGCCAACAACAATGGACTAGACCCAGCCATACAAAGGATTTTGAAACTTCAATCCCAATTGTTGCAAGGATTAGTTACTCAAATGATCAACATGAGAGAAAACTTTTCCCAAAGAGCTAATGACAACAAGGATGACAAAGATGCTATTCTACAAAGAATCCAAGCTAGCAATAATGTTAGATGCAAGGATCATGCATCCCAGGAGCATGAGGATCAATACCCCAAGAAGAGAGAAAGATCTCCCACCTATGAAGAGCATGAACTAGAAGAACTCCTAGCTTTGGAGAGACCCAAGAAGAAGAAGAAATGCCCCAACCCTAACAAGAAGGACATTACTCAAGTGCAATGTTACAATTGCAAAGAGATGGGACACTATGCCAATGAATGCCCAGAAAAGAAGAAGAACCAAAGAAACAAACTAGAGGCACTGATACCAAAGGAAAAGAAAGATATCAGCCAAGTGATGTGTTTCAAATGCAAGGAACTAGGCCACTATGCAAGCAATTGTCCAGAAAAGATGAAGAACAAGTTAAACAAGTCTATGAAGGATCTCAACCTTGGTCCATGAGTCAAGTATGGAAACCAAGGACACCATGCAAATGTTTGCTTAGAGAAATTTTTCCCAGGATCCCAAGAAGGACAATATGTAATTTTTGTTTGAAAAATTTTAAGGGTGGTAGTACCCTAGTTGTTTTGAACCTGCTTGTAACCCCTAGCCTCCCCAAATCTCGGGACGAGATTTATTTTAAGGGTGGTAGCCTGTCACATCCCAAGATTTTCCAAATCTTGTAATGTGAAAATAAATGAATAAAATAAAACTTTGTTTGATTTTCAAGGCCAGAAGAAACTTTTTGAATTCAATTGGAACTTCAAACCCATTTGAATTAAATAAAACCTAAAGGGATTTAAAAAGATAAACAGTTAATAAAAGGAAAAATAAAAACAATTGGAAATACTATTTTGAAACAATTAAATGAAAAGATTGTTTTCAAATGAAATAGAAGTTTTACAAATAAGGATTATTTTATAAAGCCAAGTTAAACCTTGGCCAAGCTTTGGATTTAAAACATTTTGTTTTGAATAAAAATAGCAAAAGTTGATTTAAATAAATTAATAAGGAATTAATATCCAAACTTTATTTAAATAAAAGGTTTTACCAATTTAATTGAAACATCAAAACTTATTAATTATTTAAAATAAGTTTTCCCAAATATTTGATATTCACAAATAAAACCTACTAAAGTGTTTTGGCTTTATTTTAGATTTCAAAATAAATATCTCAATAAAACAAATCCTATTTGATTTATTAATGAAAGTCTATTATATTTAATTAATAATGGACTCTAAAATAAAAGGTTATTTTGTTTTAAACAAATTTCCAAGTACTCTATATTTCCCAAATAAAACCTACTGATTTGGTTTTGAAAATATTTAGGTTTCAAATAAAGATTTTATTAATAAAATCAAACTCTATTTGATTTAATAACTAAGGCCCATTTTTATTTAATTAATAATGGACCCTAAAGTAAAAGGTTATTTTGTTTTAAACAAGTTTTCCAAATAAAATCTACTGATATGGTTTTGAAAGTATTTGGATTTCAAATGAAGATTTTATTAAATAAACCAAACCCTATTTTATTAATAAACTATGGACCATTTTACTTAATTAATAAATAGAACCTAAAAAGATTTGAAATATTATTTTTATTTTTGAATTTTGGTTCATGTTACTGAACAGAACTAATTTCAATATTACAAAGTTTGGGTGTTGTTTGAATTGATTTGAACCATGTTTGTTTGTTTGGAAATTCAAAACAGAATTCAGAAATAGAAAAAGAAAAGGATACAGAATAAAAAAAATGGAAATGGACCTGACCCAACTGGGACAGCCCATTAAGCCCACTCGCAGCCCACCTCCTCTCCACCCCGAATCGTTTTCTTTCACCCAGCAACTTACCCACCGAGCGACTGACTACTGGCCCCACCTCCACTTCCTTTCTCTCACTGCCAGAGGACCCCACACCACACCCCCCTTCTTCCCCACCCGCGAACCACGCCTTTTCCCCCTCGCCGGCCATTGTAGGCGAGTTAAACCCGACGTAATTCGCTTTGAAGGATGGATTAAACCCGCCATTGACCATGCCTGTTAAAACTCCATCGCATCCTCTCTCATTCCCCTCTGTCTTCTCCCCAAAGCACGCCCCCAGGACGTCTCAATTACTCTCCGAGCACCCTCTGCTCCGACGAAGTCCGGTGCCGATTCCGGCGACACGACACTGCCCCGAGCCTCCCTGAGCACCCTGGTAGCTTCCCCACTCCCAGACGCACCTCCCAGCACCCTCCTCTCAACCGCGGGCGCACCAGAGCTTCGGCTATGACGAGCTTCTGAACGCCGCCGCGACTAGTTTCTCTCCGACGACCTCCCCTGGTAAACGCTGACCACCCCGAGCCTCCTCGTTCACGCTCCCTCACTCGCCTCGGTCTTGCGCAACTAACCATGACCTCTGTTTGTCTTTTCGTGATCAGTAGCCTCGTCTTCGACCACGAACAGAGCCGTCCAACGTTGTCTTCAACTCCGGCGAGCAATCCCTGTTGTTCCAGGACGCCCCACGACCAAACGACCACGCCCCGAGCATCACCTCGTCCTCGCGATCACGGTGAGCATTCCCATCTCGATCTTTGCTTCCTAGAACCACCACGAGCACCTCGCCTGGCCGTGCGCCGGTGCTAAGCCGCCGTCGGCGCCGCTCACTTATGGTCGAGTGAATCAGTACCGTAGGATCTAGATTGAGCGAGTGAGATTAGATCACTTAAACTCGAAAAGGTACGCAACCAGCGCCGTGCGATGCCACTTGATCTAACGGCCTGCAGCCCGCGATCTAACCGAGCCGGTACCAGCGAATGACGTTGCGCCGCGTGTCACCAGATGGATTGAAATTAGAATTTGAAATCTGATTTAGGTAAGATTTTGAAACCACTATATCTTTGGATCCACACGTCCAAAAATTGCAAATTTTATGTCGTTGGATTCAGGAGAGCAAGCCCTAGCCAACTGTGGAATTAGTTTAGCAAATAGTATTTGTTAGCTTGTTTGAATTTGCAGAATCATTTGTGAGCTTGATTAGAATAGAAAAATTGTTTAAAAATGATTTTAAGGCTAAAACCTTTGCAAATTAGTTTATTGTGACCTTACTGACCCTAGGAACCAACCCTTGGTGTTAAAAATGATTTTGGTAAAATTTAGGTTGAATTATTTGACTTAGCCAATTTTTAGCCAAATAAAATTATTGATTTTATTATGAAAATGTTTATGGAAAGGAAACTTTGAGAAAATAGTTTGGACCAAACCTACTGACCCAAAAACACCAAGTTTTGCAATGCAACTCATTTGGTGAAAAACTCAAAAGTTTTGTTTTGATAAAAACATTTTCCACCACATAAAATGATGAATGGATTTGAAATTGGTTTATGGATAAAACCCATTTGCTAATGACTTTGCCACTTTGGTAAATGGCCAATTTGGACCTTACAAAGTTTAGAAGCCTAGTGGAAACCACCTTTACAATTAGAACCATCTTTTGCATGCTTGCATGCATTACCTTGACTTTGTCATTTTATGTGTGTTGTTTTGCTTGATTGGTAGATTGAGTTTGTGCCTTGCTTGATTGACTTGTAGTGACTTGAAGAGTGTGATTGTTGCAAGGACAAAGGAGTGAACCCATACTCTACCAAAAAGGCAAGTGATGCTTCATACTATTTGTCCCATTACTTTCTCTATGCATTAGTGATTTTGCTAAGTAAACTTGCATGGATTTTGCTAAGTATAGACCTTGCTATAGTAAAACCTAGTAGATGAATCCTTAGTAGGATTTTCCTAAGTTAAGATTCCTAATACTATCAAGCTTAGCCTAGCTAATAGAAAACATGGATGGAAAATATATTCACCCTATGGAAAAATCTCTAAGTCTGAGGACTTATGTTTTGTTTATTAAAACAACTAAGTTAATGAATCACCTGGGTGGAATGGAAGGAATGGTGTATGTTGAGTGGTTGCACAAGGACAGGGGACTGGTGAACCTTGTGTATCTCACTTGTGGATGGCCACCCAGGAACAAAGGGATTTGAGATGTCAAATGTTGAGAAGCTTCAAGTGCAACCACTTGGCAATATGGGCTCTTCCATGATCATATAGGTTGCAAGAACTTAGCCATATGGACAGTGGGTGGTAGTGTTTGATAGGTTGGAGCGCGTCCATTATGGTCTAAGGGAAGGCTTCTGAAAGATCTTGTCTTGGGAAACCAAGTCTTGTGGGGAAAGTGCACCACCTCTGCAGAGTGTAAAATCTAAGTACTTAGCCATGTCCCTGGTAAAGGACAATTTGAGCATCAAGACATGGAAGCAATCAAGAATCTCATCATTCAAATTTCTAAGTTAAAATCTTGTGGATTGAACAAGGGTTGTGTGAAATCTTCAATCTTTGATGGAGAGATGCCTTGAAAGGATCTTCAAATCTTTGATTGAGAAAAATGCTTTTTGCCAAGCAAAACTTAGTATTTTCAAATGTTAAGGAAAAACCTATTTTTAGCAATGCAAGCCTCAACTCCACTTAGCCAAATACATATAGATGATAGATTCCACTATACTACCATAGTATCACTTGCCAATACAATTCAAATGTATTGACCCTTTGTGGCTGTAACTTGTATGTTGCAGGTGTGATTGATTTTAGTGAAGATTGATTATTTAGGATTACAAAGTCTACAACCAACATCTGCCTGTGGCACTTAGAAGATGAAGGACCCATGCTTATAGTTATTCCGCTGCAATGTAATGTAATAGCCAAATGAGCTATGTTTGATGTAATAAACTTATGTTATTCCTGGTTATAAAGTTATATTATGACCTTTGTTTCTTGATATTACATCTAAACTGTGGATGCTAGCTATTGATCCAGGGACTAGCATTGTAAAACACAGGAGGCTCTGTCTTATTAGGTTGAGACCCCTACATTTAGAGTAATTCTTTTTATTCTAATATGGTTTATTATTATTTTAAAATAGACATTTGTTTTTATTTTAAATAAGATTTAAATATGGTTCCAATCCATATAATTTATTCAAATAATTCTTTTATTCTTTTTAAGTCAATTATATAACTTTTTTTGAATCCCCTTGGCAATTTCCATTATTTTCCCATGATTTTAATTAATCATTTACCTTAAGTGTTTTGTCCCCATTTAAATATAATTAGAATATGGTTTAATCCCATATACTTTTATTTGAATATTCCTTATCCCTTTATTTTATTTGGAATATCTTTATTCCATTTGCTTATGAATTTGGCCAAGATTTAATTTGGCTTGTAAATATTCCTTATTTATTTATTACTTTGCCTTATAAAATCCATATCTTTTTATTTAAAGATCCAAAATTGGTGATTCCAATTTGTATAATTTTATTTAATATTTTTTTATCTTTTTAAATCCCTTTAGAATTTATTTGCTCAAGATTTGGTATGGATTTTTAGATAGGGGCTTTATTAGCTTTGAAAATTATTTCCTTTTATCTTATTAAATCCATAAGTTTTTATCTATGGCTCCAAATTGAGTGAAACCAATTTCTATGGTTTTATAATATTTTTATTTTTCATTATTGATCATTCAAAAATGCTTGTTGCTAAATTTTATATGGGTCAATCGATAGTCTTGAGAGATCTTGGAAATGATTTTCTTCCATTAGGGTTTTAGGGTTTTGGTTTACTTTTCCAAATGTTTAAATTTCAAGATACATTCATTAATGAATGCATTTCACTTGATTGAAATTTTTTGGATTCCCTTTTATTCAAAGTTTGTTCAAGAAGGGTTTTGATGTTTCCATTTAGAAACAAAAAGTTTCTTTTCACCCTAAATTTCAACCATTATTTATTTTCTTTATTTATTTTTCACATTACAAAATTTGGAAAAATTTGGGATGTGATAGTTAGGCTCAAGTGTGTTGGTTATTTGCTTCTTGATGCTCTCTTTCACTCCAGATATATATATCCTATGTGAGCATTTTTGGAAGTTTCAAGCCTAACTTAAAGGCATTAAAGAAAAGTACTTGTTGGGAGATAACCCAAGAGTTTTTGTCAAGTCTTGGAAGTTATTACCTCTATAATAACTGCTCCTTATCCTTTTTATTTTGGTTTTTGTGTCATGTTCAACTACTTTTGTGAAGTAGAGGAGTTGTGAAAAGTGGTTGTCCTGGGACATATTTTTGTGCTGCATTGTAGAAATTTGTGAGGAAGCTCAGTACTACAGATGGAGCTGCATTTTTCGGAGCTTGTTATACAAGTTGTTACCCAACTTTCATCAGTTCTGCACTTTTTGATTTGAGCAACGGAAGGTCTTTGGAAAAATCAGTCTTTACCTGTTGGTCTATTTTGATAGATTTCTGCCATCATTTGCATTTGCCTCTTATAGAAGCTTTTGTTTTGATGGGTTTTCAGTTGAAGTGTGTACCAAAGGTTTATTGTTTTTGCTTACACTAATGTTGTAATTAAGTTTCTGCAAAAGTTTTGTATGAAGGAAATTCGCAGGAGAAAGAGAGAAGGAATCTGCAGAGTTCGTCTTTGAATAGGTAAAAGTGGTGAAAACAGAAGGTTCGTGAAACCCCAATATTTTTATATTTTTGATGTTTTTAATACATAAGGAAAGTTACGAGACGAAAATGAAGAGTAAACGGACCCCGGGGTGGACAAACCCACCCCCTCGAACTCCACCTCCACTTCGTTTCCATGTCAAAACTTTCCTTATGCATTGAAACTTCGTAATATATAACCCCCCGGATCCCCCGAGGTTTGTTCATCGTGTTCTCGTCGTGTTTTTGTTTCGATCTGTTTTTGTCAGGAAATCTTCTCAAGTTCAGAGAACCATGGCCTCCGCCGACGACAAAGGGAAGAAGCCCGAAGAAGAAGAACCTCAAGTTCCAAAGGAGGAGGAGATTCCGGTAGGTTATGAAGGAGACATGGAGGAGGACAAGCAACCGGACACCCGCGCTACCGTTGCAAGCATTGGTTTGGTGGCACGACCTACCAAGCTTAAGAAGACAACACGGATGTCTACAGGAGGGAAACCTCCACGTCTCTTCTACAATCCATAGCCATCTCCTCTACGTAACAAGAGACCCTTCCATACAATTATACATGAATATCAATATCTACATGTGCCCAAGGAAAGTTTGCCTTCGGTTTGGGATATGCGTCGTTCTAACAATGCAGAGAAGGATCATGCTAAGGATGAAGAGTGGGGAAAGAATAACAAGAACTGGGAATCTTGGACTGACATGATCATGAACCGTATAGAGCAAAACTCGGAGCTAATCCATACTCTTACTTTTGAGTTCGAGGAGTTGAAGAAACTTATTGAGGAGCTTATCAAGAGAACACCACCACCACCAAAGGAGTAATTCATCATCAGGTTTGGCATCCCTTTGGCTTGTTCCAACCTTGGGGGAGTGCCGCGGTATCACCACCATTATATTTTATCTTTTACCTTTTTAGTGGATTCATATCTATGGTAGAGGGGTTATCTTATAGTTTGGTTTGCATGTGGAAGTATCTCTCCTTTAGTTGATTATCTATGTATCCCTTGGCGTGAGTGCCTTTATTGGAATATTAATGAGAAGTCTCATCTTTTACTTTTTGCACTTCTTATTTTTAGTTTGCAAACTCTATTATATGATGGATCTTGTTGTTTAGTATTGGCACCACTTTGGGATCATAAAGTGGATCTAAATTGGTTTTGGCAAACCGAGTTCTGGTCAGTGGCATTAGTTTGAAAGTAAAAGAAAGAAAGAGCTTACAGGTATTTGGTATTATTTGTTTTATTTCTTGTTGGCCCATAAGCTTAGTATTCTTGATTTAAGATTCTTTTGGGTCTTCAAGGAAGATTGCATGTTTGGCTTTATTACTTGTATGTTTGCTTGTTTCTTTGAACTCTCTTGCTTGCTACCTAGCCTTGCTATCCAAAAACCTATTTTGAGAAGGCATACTTCTCATGTTTCCAAAATCCTTTAAACCCAAAAATTTTGCCACTTGTGTCCACCATATCTACCTAGTAGCTTTTGCTATTCCTAGAAAATTCTCAAGCTTTATCTACCTTTCAAATTAAAAAGTATTTTGTTCTGTGAAAAATAGTTAGTAAAGCTCTCACGAACTTGATGACACACTTTATTTACTTGCCCCTAATAGACTTGAACCATTGTGGACATCGAAGTTGTATATGCTTGCATCTATACGTTGGGATTAGCAGAACCGTGCTGTCACGGGGAACATTTTCAACATTGCACTTGTACCTTGTCGTACATAGTTGATATCGTGCTCTTTTGTCTATGGATGTCAATGGTGTGAAATAAAGAGGGAACTTGTAAGTCCTTGGAGTTTGTATTTTGTGTTAGAAAAACGCCTGGGCCCCTAGCCTAAGCCATGCTTAATCATGGTGGAAACTTACAGCATTACCATAGCGAGTCATCTATGAAGAATCCTCAATAAAAAGCTACACACATAGTAAATAAAAATATTGCTGAGATGCTCATTGTCTGCTTGCCTTGTCATTTTGGTTATGGGAAAGCTCTTGTACCATGTTAAAGGGGTACCCCGTTGGCGTTTCTCAATGATATGAAAATACTTACAATGATAAGAACTTACATGGACCCAAAGTTGAGTATGCATGAGGAGTGGCCCTCTTATTCAAGGGACAAGAGATTGCTAACTTATATTTCGTCAAGCATATACTCCATCTTTGTTCACTTTAACCTTAATCATCTCAACATGTTTATGATAGAGGCAATTAGGGCTCAAAGCTAGTAAGTACCATAATCTTTTGGAAGCTCTTTATGACTTGTAATCCCTGCTACCCTCTAAGAAGGGACCTTTCTCCTAGTTACCAGTTTGAGTCAATAAACCTACTTCCTCTCTATATCTAGCAAGCATTTGAGTTGTTGTGTTTCAAGAACTCATATGGTGATTTATTCAATCATGTTCTTTATCTTCCTTGTTTGCACAAAACTCTTATCTATTGAGTATTACTTTGAAAGCCTTCACTTGTGAAAAACCTTTTTGAGCAAAGAGTGTTCCTGTTTGGAAACTTCTACAAAAAGATTTTTGTGAAACTGTTTGCCAGGTGTTCTCTGACCAAGAACAAGTTTGCCAATTCCAATTATGATTTATATTTATGCATCTCTATTGTGACTGCTGTACTTGGCTGCAAGCTAAGTTATATAATGGTGAGTTGCTTTCTTCTATAAGTTGTGTAATGGTAAGTGTGATGTTTCTTGTTTGTATTCCTTTATCGACACTTCACTCCATAAACCTGTGGACATGTTTTCTGAGCTTAGTATTCGCTTGGGGACAAGCTTGGGGGAGTTGATACGCCCAATTTGCATCACCATTCTATATCATAATTTACCACTATTCATTGATATTTGTCTTATTATGAGGTATTACTTATGGCTTTTCATCTGTTTATGTATGTTGGATGATTCCTGGAGGATGGACTGCCGGAGTCTGGATTCTAATGGAAAAGAAGGCGTTTGGTGCAATTTCGCGAAGATTAGAAAAATACCAGAAAAATATGGAAACATATTATTTCACCAGAAGACGAAGGAAGCCAGAAGAAGGAGCGAAGGGGGGCTACAGGGGGACCACCCACCCCCCAGGCGCGGGCCCACCTGAGCCCGCGCCTAGGGAAGGTGTGGCCCACCTGCCCGGCCTTCGACTCTCCCTGGTCGCCTATAACTTCCCTATGGAACCCTAACATTGAGGGAGCGACCACAGATAGATTTCTGCCAAACAGATTTCTCCAAGAGATTTCTCCGACACACAGAGAGAAAGATCTCTCCGACAAGATAGAAAGATCTCTCCGACAAACAGATTTCTACCGGGGGAATTCCTTCCCGGAGAGGGGAGACCGTCGCCATCAACACCATCATCAAGCTAGGCTTCATCGGGATCATCATCATCATCATCCACACCATCATCTCCACCAGCACCATCATCAGCACTCCGTCCTGCTGTAACAATTGTGTTGGATATTGCTTTAGTTCGTAGGGGAAACTTTCCTGGTGTTAATTACTATTGTAGTTGATGCTTGTGAGTGGAACCATTGGATTATTGTTTATGTTCAGATTGTTATCCATTATCATATCATCTTTGATATTGATCCATATCATGTCTTGTGAGTAGTTCATTTAGTTCTTGAGGAGATGGGAGAAGTCATGTTGTTAGTAGTGAATCTGTGATGAGTTATTATTCAATGGTTTAGTATTTAAGTTGTGGTGCTATTCTTATAGTGGTGTCATGTGAATGTCAACTACATGACACTTCACCATTTATGGGCCTAGGGGGATGCATTGTGTATTTGTCTACTAATTGTGGGGTTGCCAGAGTGACAGAAACCTGAACCCCCGTTAGGACACCTTTGCACAAGGGAGCGCAGGATCTCAGAGTTTAAGGCTGTGGTTAGATTTATATCTTAATTACTTTCCTATAGTTACGGATGTTTGTAAGGTGTTTAATCACAAGTATGTATTAGTCCTAGGAAGGGCGGTATGTTAGCACAGGTTCACCCACACAACACTTACAAACACCCGAGAAGAGTACTCAGCTATTTGAAGCGAAAGCACTTAACAGAATTCCCATGTGTCCTCGAGAATGTTTGGTCCTTATTAGTATTTCCACCGGCTTGTCCTTTGCTAAGAAAGGATTGGGCCAATTTCTCCGTTTGTTCGTTACTTCTGTTACTTGCTCTTTGTTTTGTTGCCTTGTCAGAAAACCACTAAAAATCCATTTTCTAAGTATTCACAGGGATTTCCTGCTCCATACCACTGTTCAGCACCTTCTGCTCCTCGTTGGGATCGACACTCCTATTTATCAAAATTACTACGATACACCCCCTATACTTGTGGGTCATCAACGCCACGCCGGTGATGATGGAGATCATGTTCGTGCTTGAAGATGGAGATCGGAAGCACAAGAAGAAAGGCCATATCATATCACATATTATGAATTGCATGTGATGTTAATACTTTTATGCATCTTGTATTTCTTAGATCACGACGGTAGCATTATAAGATGATCCCTCTCACAAAATATCAAGTAATAAACTGTTCATCCTTAGTAAGAACTGTTGCTAAGACTCATCGTTTTGAAGCACCACGTGATGATCGGGTGTGATAGATTCTACGTGTGCATACAACGGGAGCAAGCCATATTTTATCATGCGGATACTAAGGTTGATCTTGACGAGCCTAGCATGTATAGACATGGTCTCGAAACACGGATCACCGAAAGGTAAAGCATGGATAAGTAGTTACCATAACTCTTCTCCATGTTGAAATATGCGGAAGTGGAGATCAAGAAAGATCACCACGTGTTGATGGTCAATAAGACCACCAACTTCAACAAGCAAGGCAAGCCTAATAAAAAGGGTAACTTCAAGAAGGGCGGTAAGAAAGCTACCGCGCCTGCAAAGAAGACCAAGGCTGGGCCTAAGCCTGATACTAAGTGCTTTTACTGCAAGGGAGAAGGTCACTGAAAGTGAAATTGCCCCAAGTACTTGGCGGATCTAAAGAACAGCAACATCAAGAAGAAAGGTATATTCGATATACATATTATTGTGATGTATCTTACTAGTAATCGTAGTAGTGCCTGGGTATTTGATACTGGTTCGGTTGCTCATATTTGTAACTCGGAACATGTGCTGTAGAATCAATGGAGACTAGCGAAAGACGAGGTGACGATGCACGTTGGAAACGGATCAAAGGTTGATGTGGTCGCGGTCGACATGCTCCCTCTTCATCTACCATCGGGATTAGTTTTATACTTAAATTTTTTTTTTGGTGCCTGTGTTGAGCATGAACATTATATCAGGATCTTGTTTATTGCGAGACAGTTACTTGTTTAAGTCTGAGAATAATGGTTGTTCGATTTATATGAGTAATATCTTTTATGGTCATGCACCTTTGATAGATGGTCTATTCTTGTTGAATCTTCATAGTAGTGATACACATGTTCATAATATAGATGCTAAAAGTTTGAAATTGAATATAATTCTACATACATTTGTCACATTGGAGTGAAGCGTATGAAGAAACTCCATTCCGATGGACTTCTTGAATCACTTGATTTCGAATCACTTGAAAGATGCAAAGCATGTCTGATGGGAAAAATGACTAAGAATCCATTTCTGGTATGATGGAGCGAGCTACGGACTTATTGGAAATCATACATGCCAATGTGTGTGTCCCGATGAGTATGGCACCGCGTGGTGGTTATCATTATGTTCTTACTTTCAGGGATGACTTGAGTAGATATGGGTATATCTATTTCATGAAACATAAGTCTGAAACTTTTGAGAAGTTTAAGGAATTTCAAAGTGAAGTAGAGAATCAACGTAACAAGAAGATTAAATTTCTACGATCTGATCTTGGAGGTGAATATCTAAGTTACAAGTTTGGCGAGCATTTGAAGAAATGCGGAATACTTTCACAATTGACACTGCTAGGAACACCACAGGGTAATGGTGTGTCCGAACATCGTAATCGAACTTTCGTAGATATGGTTCATTCTATGATGTCACTTATAGATTTACCGTTATCGTTTTGGGGTTATACATTAGAAACAGCCGCATTCAGTTTAAATAGGGCACCATCTAAATCCGTTGAAACGACACCGTATGAATTATGGTTTGGGAAGAAACCTAAATTGTTGTTCCTTGAAGTTTGGGGTTGCAAAGCTTATGTAAAGAAGTTACAGTCCGACAAGCTTGAACCCAAAGCGGAAAAATGCGTCTTCATAGGATACCCAAAGGAAACTATTGGGTATACCTTCTATCATAGATCCGAAGGCAAAATCTTCGTTGCCAAGAATGGATCCTTTCTAGAGAAGGAATTTCTCTCGAAAGAAGTGACTGGAAGGAAAGTAGAACTCGACGAGGTTGTCGAACCTTCTCTTGGATTTGAGAGTAGCATAGCAACGGAAGAAGTTCATGTGGCGCCTACAACAATAGGAGAGGAAGCTAATGATGGTGATCATGAAACTTCGAGCGAAGTTACTACGAAACCTCGCAGGTCGACGAGGACTCGTACCAATCCCGATTGGTATGATCCCGTTATGAGTGTCATGTTGGTGGACAACACCGACGACCTTGCGACATATGAGGAAGCAATGATGAGCCCATATTCCAATAAATGGCAAGAAGCCATGAAATCTGAGATTGGATCCATGTACGAAAACCAAGTATGGATTTTGGTGGACTTACCGGATGGCCGGAAGACTGTCAAGAACGAATGGATTTTCAATAATAAAACAGATGCTGATGGTAATGTAACCATCTATAAAGCTTTACTTATCGTAAATGGGTTTCGACAAATTCAAGGAGTTTACTATGATGAGACTTTCTCACCGGTAGCGAAGCTAAAGTCTGTGAGGATTTTGTCAGCAATCGTTGCATATTATGATTATGAGATATGGCAGATGGATGTCAAAATGGCGTTCCTCAATGGAGACACTGATGAAGAGTTGTATATGGTACAACCCAAAGGTTTGGTCGATCCTAAAGATGCTAACAAGGTATGCAAACTTCAATGGTCCATTTATGGAATGAAGCAAGAATTATGAAGTTGGAATCAATGTTTTGATAAGGTGATCAAAAGTTTTGGTTTTATAAAAACTTATGGAGAAGCTTGTATTTACAAGAAAGTGAGTGGGAGATCTATAGCATTCCTAGTACTATATGTGGACGACATATTGTTGATTGGAAATGATATAGACCTTCCTATAAGTGTCAAAGATTATTTGTATAATAGTTTTTCAATAAAGGATCTTGGCAAAGCATAAAGATTTATATAGATAGATCGAGACGCCTAATAGCGCTTTCATAGAGTACATATTTGGACAAAGTTCTAAAGAGGTTTGGAATGGAATATAGCAAGAACGGGTTCATGCCCATGTTGCCCAATACGACCTTGAGTAAACCTCAAAGTCCCGCTACGGCAGAAGAGAGAGGGAGGATGAGTAAGACTCCCTATGCCTCAGCCATAGGATCTATCATGTATGACATGCTACGTACTAGACCGGACATTGCATATGATGTTAGTTTGACTAGCAGATATCAAAGTGATCCAGGAGTAGATCATTAGATAGCGGTCAAAAACATCCTTAAGTACTTGAGAAGGACTAAGGATATGGTTCTTTCTTATGGAGGTGATGAACAACTCGTTGTTAATGGTTACACTGATGCTAGTTGGAACACCGATCCGGATGATTCTAAATCTCAATCTGGATACGTATTTACATTGAATGGTGCAGCAGTGAGCTAGAGGAGTGCAAAGCAAAGCATTGTGGCGAGATCTTCAACTAAATCGGAATACATAGCTGCTTCAGAGGCTTCACAAGAGGCGATATGGATGAAGGAGTTTATTGCGGAGCTTGGTGTGGTTCCCAGTGCGCTGGACCCAATGGTTATCTATTGTGATAACATGGGTGCCATAGCCAATGCGCAGGATCCAAGGTCACACAAGAAGCTAAAACATATCAAGCTACGTTTTCACACTATTCGAGAGCATGTCCAAGATGGTGACATAAAGATTTGCAAATTACACACAAATCTAAATGTGGTGGATCCTTTGACTAAACCTCTTCCGAGGTCAAAACATGACCAGCACCAAACCGCCATGGGTGTTCGGTATATTACCATGTAATCTAGATTATTGACTCTAGTGCAAGTGAGAGACTGTTGGAGATATGCCCAAGAGACAATAATAAAAGTAGTTATTATTATATCTTTGTGTTTATGATAATTTTTTACATTCATGCTATAATTGTATTAACTAGAAACATTAATACTTGTGTGATTTGTAAACTTGTAAGAGTCCCTAGTAAAGCCTCTTTGTACTACTAGCTTGTTGGTTAATAGATGATCATGGTTTCCTGATCATGAAAATTGAGATGTTATTAACAACAAGATCATATCATTAGGAGAATGGTGTGATGGAGGTACTTCTATAGTTAAGCGTAGCATAAATATCAAGTCATTTCAATAGTTTTTTTGCTATAAGCTTTCAGATACATAGTAACCTAAATCCTTTGACCATGATATCATGTTAATCACCATCACCGGATGGATGCTTTATTGACATCAAACACCACTTCGTAACTGGGTGGTTATAAAGGTGGCGTTGAGTGTTTGGAAAGTATGGCGTTGAGTGAGATTTGTCCATCCATATGATGGATAGATATACTATAGGCCCTCGCGGTGGAGGATCATCCAATTATCTTGCAAGCATGTGACTAGATCACAAGGGTCATATCATAGGAACGAGTAAAGATTACTTATTGGTAACGAGGTTGAACTAGGTATGCATAGATACCGACGATCAAACCTCGAATAAGTAAAGTATCGCGAGATAAAGGGAAATTGGTATCGTATGTAAAAGGTTCATTTGATCATGAAGTAATGCTAGAAATATGTGGGAGCCATATGAATTTCCATATTCCTCTATTGGTTATTGATCAGAGAAGGGTCTCGGTCATGTCTGTATAATTCACGAACCATAGGGAGACACACTTAAGGATTCAATGTTGTTTAGTAGATATGGAATGTGAGTAAAGAGACCGAATGTTGTTCAGAGTCTCAGATTGGATCCATGATATCGCGAGGAGAACCGGAATGGTATGGAGAATAAGATTCATATAAGGAAATTCCAATTCCGGAATGGTTTTGGTGTTTTCACCGGAATGTTCTAGAAGGGTCTAGAAGGTCCACTGATCCGGAGTGGGAATGGTACATGGATGTGTCATGACAAAGTGGAATGGTTGCATCATGTCCCCGGTGACTTGGCTGGGGAATGGGAACAGAGAAATCAAACTCTAGTTTGAAAAGTCAAATGCCAATTTGAAAAGTCAAATCCCAACATTTGTTGCCTAGTGGAGGGAGGGAAGGAATCCTACCTAAGGGAGGATTCCTCCCTGTCCTTGCCGCCGTCCCAAGTGGAGGAGTTGGGGAAGGACTCCCCTTCCCCAACCACTTCTGCCACCCATAAAAGGAGGGGTAGGGCGCCCCTACCCCTCACCTCAAACCCTAGCAAGGCGCCACCACCCCAAGTCACCGCCTCCTAGGGATCTTCTCCAAGTCACCGACTAGGGAAAGCCCTAGCCCTAGCCACTGTCGACCACCTCTCCTCGGCCCTCTAAACCCTAGATCACCGAGATCCTCTTCTACTCCACCATACCCGCTCCAGCTTAGACGAAGCCCCGCGGGATTTCACCTCTACTTCCGACACCACGCCATCGTGCTGCCGAAATCGCGAGGAGAGATCTACAACCTCCGCTGCCTGCTGGAACAAGAGAGAGGAAGGTCTTCATCGAGTACCGAATGTCTGACCGACTGCGGGAGCGCTGCCGGAACGCGGCGCCGGGAGGATATTCTACGCGATCTTGAGATCGGCAAGTGAACGACTACATCACCCACGAGAATCCGATTTCGTTAACCGCTTTAGAATCTTCGAGGGTTAGTAATCTATCGACTCGTTGCTATAATGTAGTAGATAGATATTGGCTTGTGTGTGTTCATGCGATAGATTTTTTTTCATGCTATGAACCCCTACAGATTTCGTGTGAAACTAGAATACAGAAAACTTGTAGTTCAAGGCATAGTCCACTATTCGAGTTGCTAGCTAGTGTAGCATGAAGTTTAACGTGGAGGTTCAATTTAACTGTCTCCAATATGCACCGGTACATAAAACAATGTTCTGGAACAAAAGTGATGTGATGTGCCAATGATACTTTGTGGGAGATTGTTAGAATTTGGTGAGTATTAGGTTGTTGGCCCATTAGACAAATTTTGAAATTCTCTTTGGCCCATTTGTGCATGGCAGCATATGCTTGTGCTAGTGATGCTAAAGTTTAGTCCCACATTGATAGTGGAGTGAGAATTACACCTCCTTATATACTAGTCCGGTGTACCACTGACTAAGGTGTGAGAAGAAGAGCAGCTCCCGTGCACTCCTTCAACGCCGCCCGCCTCGCCTCTTCATGACGCGCGCACGCCGCAGGTTGCGGGAGTATCGCCGAGCAAGATTTACTTTGTTGTTTGGGAAAATTAATCATGGATTAGTTATGAGTCATTAACGGACGCGTTAACCAATCAGTCGTTTCTAGTTTTTATGGATCGTGGGCTGTTACCGACTCAGACGTGGGTTGTGCCCCCACAATCTCCCTAACGTGCAGTATATAAGCATCTGCGTTAAACCTAATCGGAAATCTTCACACGTACTGTAACATCCCAAAAATACTAAACTTGAATCATCAAACTCTAATCATCAAAATTAGGGTTAACAAAAACTTTTCTAAATAAAATTATGGAAGCATGCATGTGAGTATGCATTTCATTTTGAATTATTTTGAACCACCTTGTTTGTGTGTTTCTTTGCTTGTAAAATGTTGCTTAGGTGAAATAAACATCATCTAAACATTTCCCAAACTTTTCCCAAAGACAAATAAATCAAAACAAAGCTAAATGAGTGAATGGTCATTTTGACCAATTTAACTCCCATGACTACTTTGGCTGTCTCAAACTTTCAGAACCTAACAGAAACTTTTCTGGATCTTTGCACCCCTTGATTGTACTCATAACAAAGTATCAAGGCCCACTTTGTGATCATCCAAAAACTTTCAAATGCATAGTTTAAATGGCAATTCAAAATTGAATCTTTATCATATGAGAAGATCCCACTTTTTCAAAAACCACTCAAACAAGCTCAACTTTCAAACCCCAAGCATTTGCAGACTCACCAGCACCAACCTAGCACACCCACCAAAAATCTTTTTCAAAATTCAAAACTTGAATTCTTGCGGCCATTTCATCAAACACATTGCAGACACAAATAAAACAAAATCCAAACACTATTGTGAGCAGTGATTCTTGCCTAACTTGTTCCCTCTCTAGCTCACAGCAACCTCAGTAGATCATCTAGCTAACTAAACCAAGCACTAGCCCCACTGTAAGCTTGGTAATGACATCAATGGTGAACAGCCGAAGCCACCCATGCCACCCCAGTGTAGACAACAAGCTAGGAGAGAAACTAGCTGTGCCAACCTTGTCTGGAAGATCACCCATGCCTCACCGCCCCCTCTCGACCAGCCCTGCCTCGAAGACACCGACCAGAGCACCCAGGAACGCCGCGCTCGTGCCTTTGTCAACCATGATGAGTGTGCGCCAGAGCGCCACCCTCGACCGAAGCCCACAGACCGCGCGGCGCCCTCGCCTCGTGCATACACGATCACCACCGACCCAGGAGACCGCCGGACATCCCCATTCGCCGCCCCATGCCTCACAGCCACCGCTCGCCGTCGAAGACGCCGCCTCTGCCGAGTAGAGCGTCGCGTGTTCCAGACCAAACCGCACCGCCCCTACGCACGCATTAAGGCCGTAGAGCATCGCCAGGAGACCACCAAGCGATTGCCACCACCGGCCATGCCTCCAGCAACCTGTAGCCGTGTCGCCACCGTCGCCCGCCCATGTCGTTCGGTCTCACCGTCGTGACTATAAATAGAGGCCTTCCCCGCTCGAATTCTTCACACCATTCCACTCCTCTCTCACCCAGAACCATCCCACCTCAATCCCGGAGCAAGGTGAGCAGCGCATCGCCGGAATTGCGCCGGAGCAGGCCGCCTCTGGAGGAGAAGGGCGCCGTCGATTTCGTCCACCCCAGGAGCTACCGCGACCACCCCTGAGTTCGCCGTCGTCGACTTCGTCGTTCGCCCGCCTCGCCGACCCTCGCCTGAGCCCCGGTGAGCCCCCAACGACCCCACTGGCCGCGCTAGGTTTCTGTCTCGCCGGCGTTGCCCAACATCGATGATGACTCTCAGCCGTTGGATTAGAACCAGATCAAACGCACCACGTTGCCCCATACCGCTTCGCACCCCCCTGTCTCACTGACGCGTGGGGACAGCCACTTAAATAGCCCGCGGAAGCGCTGCGCTTAGCAGGCCAGCCTAGTATCGTTTCCCGCGCAGCCCAGTTATTTGAATTAAACCTTTTCCATTTTATTTCAAACACACTTCTGTACCCAGTTTCAAAAATCAACCCAGATTGATTCAGTGCACCAAATTGAATGAAACCAATTTTGTTAGAAAGGCCTGGGAATGCTGAATCCAAGCCTGTTGGATTCAAGTCATTTGGATCTATAGATCACCCATGGTAAAAATAACAAGGCAGAAGCTTTTCTGCATTCAAACATTTTTCAAATTTAAACCATAATAGCTTTTGAGTTGATTCCAACTCTCAAAAATAACATTTAACCATACCTTTCAGCATATATAAAAATATATAGGTTTACTTACAGAAATCATGTTCAAGTAAATAAAAGAATGCCCCATAGGCATTTCTAGACACTTTAATTAATTAAAATAAAAGGGTAAAACCTTATTAAATTGTGACACCACTTTAAATCACATTCCCATGAACTAAAATATGTGGTGATGACATGTGTCAACATGATCCCATGTTTGGTTTGGAGAATATTAAATCTTAAGTAGTTTTCAACGAGTAGAAATTACTTTTCTAAAAAATAAAAGGAATTAAACCAAGCCTTAATCTTGTAATGTTAGAGATGATGTTAGATCATCTATAGGACTCTTTTTGTGTTATTATTGCAAGTAGTTAAGTATTGTTTGGTGATTGTGTACCTCGTATTTATTCATAGATGCTAGTACCGACCAAGGATACGAGGAGGAAGGAGGATACTACGAAGAAGAAGCTGAGGAGAACTTCAACCACTGCTCTTTACAAGGCAAGCCTAATACTACCAGTTGAATGTGCAAGCTAACACTTGCAAGATACCCTACTAATGCAAGCTTATACTGATACTTATGCAAGCTAATACTTGCTTGTTACCATGACCACTATATGCCTTAAGCCTATGTGATCATATCCACTTGATAAACCAATCCTAGTTTTACTTGCAAGCTTTATACTTTATTTCTTTATCAAAGCTAGTACTTAGAGATTACTTAAGTAAATTGTAGATATTAGAAAGATAATTGAAGGTTGCATAAAGAGCATAAAATTTGGCCTAAGCTAGATAATCTTGATTTCATTCTAAGGCATGAGACTGAACTTAGTTAAACTCCACTTGTTTACCACACCTCATTAGTGCTTACCCCCACTTGTAGATGCTAGTGCTAAGCATAAAAATTTGATCAACTTTAGATGGGAATACTTGGTGTAAAAATGGTTATGAAAACCTTGGAATGATGGATCATTCTATTGAAATGTTTTGGACATGTGTTTCCGAACACCTGATGATTTTGGTGATGAAAATATTGAGGCATGAGCCTTAGCCCTTTATAAAACTGATGGTTGTCTGGATGCGATACCATTCCAATTTTATCGTACAACCACAATACCCGAAGATTGGGTAGGGCTTGACTGGAAACTTATATACCTTAGTATTAGTTCCCTCACGGCCAAGGTCTGAGCTGAGGCTACCTTGTGAAGATTGTCCACCTGTGCAGTACCCAAGATGACAATTGGTCATGGTTGGGAGGCCAAACTCACAGGAGAGGTGCTTATACTAGGGCGTGTAATTGAAAGGTTAGGACTAATTATCCGCATACTGAGTATGGTGAATTCAGGATTTGTTCCTGACGGATGTATCGAATGTTGTGGTGAAAGTGTACAATCTCTGCAGAGTGTCAAACTATTCGAATAGCCGCGTCCGCGGGTATGGACAGTTGGAGTGGCCATACTGTTCCCCCGTCAGACTTTTCAAAATAACTTGTGAAATGAATTGAGACTTTGACTTGACCACAACAGGTTGTGGCATGAGATACAAGTTCCCTCTTAGGTGTTATAAAACTTCAACTAGAATTCGTTGCTTCTAAACTTAGTAGAGATAAATCTAGCTTTTGCAAAATAACCCTAGAGCCTAGTGCCCTATTACCAAAAACCCCTTTCACTTATTAGTATTAGTTTGCGAGTACTTAAAGAGTACTCATGGCTTTGTCCCTGGCTATTCCCGTGGCCAGACTATGAAGAGGAGTACCTGGAGGATGGACCCCAGGAAGGTTACGACAACTAGGATCATCTCCCATCATCAGCATTGCCTGTGACCCCGAAGATGGAGCTTCGCCTATGCTACCATTATTATTACGTATTCCGCTGCTTGAAGTTGTATTAAGAGCTAGATCATGAGATCCCTATTTGTGTAAGAACTTATGTACGGTTTGTAATGAATGATGTACTATGGTATCCAATTCTGTTATGTCTCGCAAAAATGGTAATCCTGGGATTGCGATGTATGGCATAACAGGCATCTGGGATTAAAAATCCGGGTGTTGACACGTACCTACCTCCAGAACCTTGAGCCGCCGCCTTCATATTTCCCATCTCGGCTTTGCAGCGTGCACCACAGATCAGGACAATAGGCCTCTGGAACCCTGCCTCTCGTGAACCTATATGGGTGAGGGGTGATCATATTTTTGGAGAGCGCTTAAGCACGACTACTGACTGCTGGTAACCATGACGTCATCCAAGGACGAGTTCCTGAACGACGACTTCTTCCCAGATGTCAGCGACCTCTTCGGAAACCTCAACATGGGTGACGCTACCGCTATGGCTACTGCTGCCGCCACTGCACCGTACATAATCCTTAACTGTTTATTTCAGATTTTGCTAGAGTTCATTGTTCTAGCTTATGGAGTAGACGTGGTCATTTTATCCTATTTAGATGCAATCTGTTCATCTACTCTGTTATTTAGCGAGATCTGTTTAATTGCTATTTGTATGTCATGCTTTATCAAATATTATTCAGATTAAATCATATGGATATTTTATTATATTTTCAACAACACCTACTACTCTACTTGGTGGGCTGCATTGTCCAGCTAATGTTCTCATTGGTTGATGTTGTTGTCATGAACAAGGTTGTTGTTGTTCTGCTCAGCTATATACCTGCGGTATGCCTCAAATGCCTCCTCCACAGTGTCGAACCATTCTGAAATGTTATTGTAGTAACCTGACACTTGATCTTGGCAGTGTCTCCATTTGGCGTACACCCCTGGTTTTATGCCTCTGAACACTGAATATAAGTTTCTTTCCAAGGTATAAGAGTAACATGTCATTGTATAACATAACAAGATCATCATATGCATCTACCATCCATAAAAAGTTCATAACATAAATACATACTACCAGGTGCGTGCATGATTATTTCTAAAAGGGGATCATTGATTCATCCTACACTACATGGTGTTAACCTACCACCACATCAAAAGTGGATGTCATCATATCACTGCAATCAGGTTCAGAATCGCATGAGGGGTTACTATATACCACCTCATCAATTCATACAAGCCATAAAAGTTTTTTTGGGTCCTAGCTACTGCCAAAATGTATATCACAAAGATCATAAGTTCATCATCAACACCACCGCCGCCACCATCATGCACACCACCTCCAGGACCATAGGAGCCGAATCTCTAGTCGAAGTACTTGGCAAGGAATGTCCCGATCCACAGGATCTTGTGCACCTCACTTATGTCGATGAAGTTGGTGCCCTGTGCCTTGTTGTCGACGAGGTGAATGAGAGCCGCCATGAGATGGCACTCCTCAAAGCCAGCAATGTCCATCACTGCCGCATAGAGGTCAGTTTGCATGTCAGTTGGATTGTTGTCCCTGATGGCCTACGCAACGTACTTCAAGGCGTCGCACATGCTGCTGATGTAGGGTTCATTACATATAAAACAAAAAAAATTCTACCACAACAACACACAAAACCAAGATCTAATCTATGGACAAGCCAAGACCTTATCTACGAGATCTGTGCAATGACATTGTAGAGAACTAACCCTCGTAGATCCAAAGCGTTTAACGAGATCGGATTATCATGGTTGATGTAGTCGATCACTTGCCGATCTCAAGATCGTGTAGATGATCCTTTCTGCGCCGCGTTCCGGTAGCGCTTTCGCAGTCGGTCACACGTAAGGTAGTCGATGAAGACCTTCCCCTCCCTTGTTCCAGCAGGGCAGCGGAGGTTGTAGATCTCCTCGGAATCCCAACAGCACGACGATGTGGTGGTGGTGGTGATGGAGGAGGAGAGATTTCTGCAGGGCTTCGCCTAAGCCGGAGCAGGACGGTGGACGAGAGAGAATAGAGGTGGCGGCTAGGGTTAGGCGCCAAGGGACAAGGGGTGTGTGTTGGGGGGGGTGCGCCCCCACCCCTCATTATATAGGTGGGGGAGGCCGGCCAAGGGTTCCCAGCCCAGGATGTTTTCCCCCCAACTCTTCCACCAAGGAGAGAGTTGGAACCTTTCCCACCAAGTTTTCCCTATTACCAAAAACTAGAGTTTGACTTTTCAAACTAGGATTTGACTAGTCAAACCAGGGTTTGACCCTTTTACTAGTGTTGGCCGAATTGGCCCTTTAGGGTTTGGTGCGGCTGTCCCCTAGGGCAATGCCACTGTCCAAGTGACCCCCTCCTGGGTGGTGGAACCACTGGTGGTCCCTCTAGAACATTCTAGAAGTATCCGGTCAAAACATCGAAACTTTTCCGAACCCCAGAAAAACACTTTCCTTATATGATTCTTATTCTCTGGACCATTCTGGATTTCCTCGTGATGTACTGGATTCAATCCAAGACTCCTAACAATATTCGGTCTCCAACTCATATTCCATATCTACTTAAACAACATCAATTCCTTAAGTGTGTCTCCCTATAGGGATCTGGAAATCCATATGGCTCCCACATATTTCAACAATAACTTCTGATCAAATGAACCATTTACATACGATACCGATTCTCTTTGTCGTGCGATACCGAGGTTCGATCGTCGGTATCCCTAAACCTAGTTCAACCTCGTTACCAATAAGTACTCTTTACTCTTACTGTGAAGTGACATCCCTTGTGACCTTGTCACATGATTGCAAGCCAATTGGATGACACTCCACCGAGAGGTCCCAGAGTATATCTATCTGTCATATGGATGGACAAAATCCCACTCTTGATCCATGCGCTTCAACGCATATTTCAGAATACTCAATGCCACCTTTATAACCACCCAGTTACGGAAGTGGCATTTGATGTCATCAAAGCACTCATACGGTGATGGTGATTAACATGATCTCATGGTCGAAGGATTAGGTTACTATGTATTTAAAAGCTTGTAGCAAACGAACTCTAAATGACTTGATCTTATGCTATGCTAACTATACGAGTATGTCCATAACATAATTCTCCTAATGATATGAACTTGTTATTAATAACATCTAATGTCCATGATTAGGAAACCTTGATCATCTATTAATCAACAAGCTATTTTAACAAGAGGCTTACTATGGACTCTTTTATTTTTGCAAAACACACAAATATTAATGTTTCCGATTAATACAATTATAGCATGGGATGTAAAAATTTATCATAAACATGAAGATATGATAATAACCACTCTATTATTGCCTCTTGAGCATATCTCCAACATTCTCCCTGATGACCCACAAGTATAGGGGGTGTATCATAGTACTTTTGATAAATAGGACTGTCGATCCCAACGAGGAGCAGAAGGTGATGAACAATGGTATGGAGCAGGAAATCCCTGTGAATACTTAGCAAACGGATTTTTAGTGGTTTTCTGACAAGGCAACAAAACAAAGAGCAAGTAACAAAAGTAACAAACAAACAGAGCAAGTGACCCAATCCTTTCTTAGCAAAGGACAAGCCGGTGGAAATACTTATAAGGACAAAACGTTCTCGAGGACACATAGGAATTATGTCAAGTGCTTTCGCTTCAAATAGCTGAGTACTCTTCTCTGGTGTTTGTAAGTGTTGTGTGGGTGAACCTGTGCTAATGTACTGACCTTACTTGGACTAATACATAATTTTGATGAAACCCCCTGCAAACATCCGTAACTACAGGAAAGTAATTAAGATATAGATCTAACCACATCCTTACACTCTGAGATCCTACGCTCCCTTGTGCAAAGGTGTCCTAACGGTGGTTCAGGTTTCTGTCACTCCGGCAACCCCACAATTAGTATCGAAATACACAATGCATTCCCCTAGGCCCATAAATGGTGAAGTGTCATGTAGTCGACGTTCACATGGCACCACTAAAAGAATAGCACCACAACTTAAATACTAAACCATTGAATAATATCTCATCACAGATTCACTACTAACAACATGACTTCTCCCATGTCCTCAAGAACTAAACGAACTACTCACAAGACATCATATGGATCAAGATCAAAGATGATATGATAATGGATAACAGTCTGAACATAAACAATAATCCAATGGTTCCACTCACAAGCATCAACTACAATAGTAATCAACACCGGGAAAGTTTCCCCTAAGAACTAAAGCAATATCCAACACAATTGTTACTGAAGGGAATATGCCCTGAGAGGCAATAATAAAGTGTTTATTATGTGTATTCCAAGTATATCATAGATGTTTATTTTGAATTCTATAATTGTATTAATACGGAAACGTGAATACATGTTTGTTTAATAAACAAACAGAAAGTTCCTAGTTATGCCTCTCTCATAAACTAGTTCGTTGATTAACAAGATGATCAGAGTTTCCTGATCATAGACATTGGATGTTGTTAATAACAAGATCACAACATTAGTCTAATGATGTGATGAACATTCATCCAAAGTATAGCATTACGATCAAAGTCATTGAGTTTATATTGCTATAAACAACTTACGAAGTGATCCTAATCCTTAGACCATGAGATCATGCCAATCACTAACACCGGAAGAGTTTCTTGTTGACATCAAACGTCACACCGTAACTGGGTGATTATAAAGATGCCTTCAAATCTACTAAAGTGTTATGTTGAGAATCATGGATCTAGAGTGGAATTTGTTCATCCCGATGAAGGATAGATATACTCTAGGCCCTCTCGGTGATATCACATTGGTTAGTTGCAAGAAAGTGATTTGATCACTAGAATGTTATATCACGGGAACGAGAAAAGAGTGCATGTCTGTAACGAGATCAAACTAGGTATGGAGATACGGATGATCGAATCTCGGACATGTAATATATCGTGAAACAAAGGGATTAAGATACAAGCGTAAAAGGTTCCGACGATCACAGGAAAGTCATCGTTGAATGTGTGGGAGTCAGTATGGATCTCCAGGTCCCGCTACTGATTATTGATTGGAGAAGGGTATCGATCATGTCCGCATTGACACACTTAAGGGACACTGACATCCAGTTGGAGCAAATGTTTCATGCCGGAAAGAATAACAAGCGCAGGAATTTATTTCACTAGATACCAAAACAGGTTTTCGGGTGAAATTGCATAAAGTGGTTTTGCATGTGAAATAGAATTCTAGCAAGGGTTTATATGTGAATGTTTGTCATTAAAGTAATTGACAAAATTCTGAATAAATAAAAGAGTTTTATTTAATGAGAATTTGCATTAAATTTGGTGGAAATTTAATAGCAAGTTTGAGTGGGATTTTGAGTGGATGAAATTGAAAGGGTTTTTCTAAGTGGAGTGTCCACCAACATGAAGAGGGGAGGGAAAGGGGGCAGCCCCCATGCGCCGGCCACCCCCTTGGGATTCCCCCCTCTCCTATAAAAGGCACCCCCTCCTCACTTCTCACTTACACCTCCTCGTAAAGGATCTCTCTCCACCTCTAGAATTTATCCCCCATGGTCTCGGACTAGCGAGGTACATGTTCCGGGTGGCTATTCGGCAAGAAAGGGTTGTGCTTCCGCTGCATCGCTAGAGCGAGGAGGTGGAGGTTGCTCGGTGTCTTGTACGTGTGTGCGAGCACGGATGCGCTGCTACTTTGCGGCGCTAGGACTTCCTCTCGATCTTGAGATCGGCAAGAGATCGTCTACATCAACCACGAGTTCAACTCGTTAAGCTTTGTCAGTCTTCAAGGGTATGTTCTCTACGGATATACATCCGCCCGTTGTTTGTATCTAGTAGATAGATCTTGGTACATAGTTCCCATCGTAGGAAATTTTTTGTTTTCTATGCTGCAAACCCTACAGTGGTATCAGAGCCGGATCTATGCGTAGATGCTTTACACGGGTAGTACACATATGAGTATGTGGGCGATGATGATCATGTTGTTGATCCTTAGTTGTAATTTTGGATATTGGTGGCATAGTGGGATGAAGCGGCCTGGACAAAGTTTACATGTCCTCGCACATGAGACCTGTTCCATGCTTGACATGCAACTAGTTTGCATAAGTGGCTAGTGGGTGTATGTCTCTCCTACTATATTCAATATCTATTTTGCAACGAGTTGTCAAAAATTTGGTTATCCTCGTTGTGGTTCATGTTCGTAGGTAAGAACGGTTCTATCTTTGAAAGCCCTAAGCCACGTAAAACTTTCAATGGATAAATTATAGGCGTCTAGTTTAGATTGTTGTTGGGCTAGTGTTATGATATGGTGATGTTGTAAGTAGAAGTATGAGATGATACTCTTACAACACACATAGCGTGTAAGTTCCATAGACCTTGGACTTACACATAAAGGTATGATAGTGATCATACCATGGTGCACATGATAGAGATCGTATGCGAGAACCATATCATTTCACTAATAAACATGTGATGTTTGATAGCATCTTATATTGCTTGTTTAGCGCTTTATTAGCATAATAAGATGATCCCTCATTTAAATATCAAGATAAGAATGTGTTCTTCCTTTAGTATGCACCGATTATGTTTTCGTCGCTCCAAGACATCACGTGATGATCGGGTGTTCTGGGATCCACGACCATATATCGGGTGTAAGACAGTTACACACGCGAATACTAAGGTTCTAACTTGGCGAGCCTAGGATGTACATACATGGCCTCGGAACACGGACCGAAAGGTTAAGCATGAGGCATACAGTAGATATGATGCCCATTTGATGCTTGCCTTTGAAGATACACCGACTCACGTGATGATCGGACTTGGTGTAGTGGATTTGGTTCATGTAATCACCAAAAAGGCACGAGGGATGTCGTTTTTGAGTGGGAGTTCATTCGTAATGTGGATTAGTTGAACTCAATCTATCATAGTCTAAACTTTACAAATTCTTTTGTAGATGGCACCACCTGATTTTAATTTCAATGTGTTCATGGAGAAAGAGAAACTTGCAACAAACGGTTGCAACTTTACCGAATGGGCCATCAATTTGAGGATTCTCCTCTCTGCTGCACAAAAGCAATATGTGCTAGAAGCGCCGCTAGGCCCCCCACCTTTTGAGGATGCCCCTGACAAGGAGAAGAATGTCTATCAGACTCGTCAGGAGGACCACAACTTAGTTCATTGCAGCATATTGTATGGGCTAGAGCCGGAACTTCGAAAGCGTTTTGAAAACGACAATGCATTTGATACAATGGGTGAGTTGAAATTGATTTTCGACACACATGCTGCTGTAGAGAGCTACAATGCTTCAGAAAAGTTCTTTAGCTGCATGATGGAAGAGCATAGCTCCGTTAGTGAGCATGTACTCAATATGTCGGGTTACGCCGATAAGCTTGTGTCCTTGGGAATATCGATTCCCATTCACTTATGCATCCATCGTGTTCTGCAGTCTCTGCCACCTAGCTATAAGAGCTTTGTGATGAACTATAATATGCAAGGCATGAAGAAGTCTCTCCCCGAGCTTCTGTCAATGCTTAAAACTGCAGAAGTGGAGATCAAAAAGGAACATCAAGTGTTGATGATCAATAAGAACACTGGTTTCAAGAAAGACAAGAAGGGAAAACGGAAGGGAAATAAGGGCAGCAAGCCAGTTGTCGTGCCTGAAAAGAAACCCCGAGTTGGCCCTAAGTCTGATACCGAGTGCTACTATTGTAAGGGGACTGGCCACTGGAAGCGCAACTGCCCCAAGTATTTGGCAGACAAGAAGGCCGGCAAGGCAAACAAAGTTATATATGATATAAATGTTATTGATGTGTACTTGAATACTGCTCGCAATAGCACCTGGGTATTTGATACTGGTTCGGTTGCTAATATTTGTAACTCGAATCAGGGGCTGCGGAACAAGCGACCGCTAGCAAGGGGTGAGGTCAAGATGTGTGTCGGCAATGGATCAAGCGTTGATGTGATCGCTGTCGGAACGCCGCCTCTCCATTTGCCGTCGAGATTAGTAATAAACTTGAAGAATTGTTATCTGGTGCCAGCACTAAGCATGAACATTGTATCTGGATCGTGCTTGATGCGAAGTGGTTATTCATTTAAATCAAAGAACAACGGTTGTTCTATTTATATGAATGAAATCTTTTATGGTCATGCACCGATGATGAATGGTTTATTTCTTTTGGATCTCGATAATAATGTTACACATATTCATAATGTTGATATTAAAAAGAATTAAAATAAATGATGATATATCCGCATATATGTGGCACTGCCATCTAGGTCATATTGGCATTAAACGCACGAAGAAGCTCCATTCGGATGGACTTTTGGAATCACTTGATTTTGAATCATTTGATACATGTGAGCCATGCCTTATGGGCAAGATGACTAGAACGTCGTTTTCCGGTTCAATGGAATGGGCGACAGATTTATTGGAAATCATACATTTTGATGTATGTGGTCCAATGAGTGTGTTGGCGCGATGTGGTCGTTATTTTGTTACTTTCACGGATGATTTGAGTAGACACGGTTATATCTACTTGATGAAACACAAGTCTAAAACATTTGAAAAGTTTGAAGGAATTTCAGAATGAAATGGAAAATCATCGTAATAGAAAGATCAAATTTCTACGGTCCGACCGTGGAGGTGAGTATCTAAGTTACGAGTTTAGCACTCACATGAAAGAGTGTGGAATTGTTTCGCAACTCACACCTGCCGGAAAACCATAGCGAAATGGTGTGTCGGAACGTCGTAATCGTACTTTATTAGATATGGTTCGATCTATGATGTCTCTGACGGACTTGCCGTTGTCATTTTGGGGTTATGCACTAGAAACTGCTACATTCACTTTAAATCGGGCACCATCTAAATCTATTGAAAAGACACCGTATGAATTATGGTTTGGAAACAAACCTAAGCTGTCATTTCTTAAAGTTTGGGGATGCGATGTTTATGTGAAGAAACTTCAACCGGATAAACTCGAACCCAAAGCGGAAAAATGTGTCTTCATAGGATACCCTAAGGAAACTATTGGGTATTCCTTCTATCATAGATCTGAGGGCAAGGTTTTTGTTGGCAAGAATGGATCCTTTCTAGAGAAAGAGTTTCTCATGAAAGGTGTGAGTAGTCGGAAGGTAGAACTCGAAGAGGTTATTGAACCTTCTCTTCAAAGTATGGTGAGTAGCGCAGCGCCGGAAGTCGTTCCGGAGTTGGCTTCACCAGTTGAAGAAGGAACTAATGATAATGATCATGAAACTCCGAAAGAGAGTACTACCAAACCTCGCAGGTCTAGTAGGACGCGTGCAGCTCCCGAGCTGTACGAAAATCCTGTCATGAATTTCATGGTTGATGAAAATGATGACCATACGACGTATGAAGAAGCGATGATGAGCCCGGATTCCAACAAATGGTTAGAAGCCATGAAATCCGAGATGGAATCCATGTATGAAAATCAAGTTTGGAACTTGGTGGACTTACCTCACGACCGAAAGGCCGTGGAGAACAAATGGATTTTCAAAAGGAAAACTGATGCTGATGGTAATGTGACCATCTATAAAGCTCGACTTGTTGCAAAGGGGTTTCGACAAATTCAAGGAGTTGACTACGATGAGACATTCTCTCCCGTAGCGATGCTAAAATCAGTTAGGATTATGTTAGCAATTGCTGCATATTTCGATTATGAGATATGGCAGATGGATGTCAAAACCGCGTTTCTCAATGGTAATATTGCAGAACAGTTGTATATGATACAACCAAAGGGTTTGGTCGATCCTAAGGATGCTAACAAGGTGTGCAAGCTTCAGCGATCCATCTATGGATTGAAGCAAGCATCACGAAGTTGGAATCTCCGCTTTGATGAGGTGATCAAAGAGAGCGCCGGAAGTCGTTCCGGAGTTGGCTTCACCAGTTGAAGAAGGAACTAATGATAATGATCATGAAACTCCGAAAGAGAGTACTACCAAACCTCGCAGGTCTAGTAGGACGCGTGCAGCTCCCGAGCTGTACGAAAATCCTGTCATGAATTTCATGGTTGATGAAAATGATGACCCTACGACGTATGAAGAAGCGATGATGAGCCCGGATTCCAACAAATGGTTAGAAGCCATGAAATCCGAGATGGAATCCATGTATGAAAATCAAGTTTGGAACTTGGTGGACTTACCTCACGACCGAAAGGCCGTGGAGAACAAATGGATTTTCAAAAGGAAAACTGATGCTGATGGTAATGTGACCATCTATAAAGCTCGACTTGTTGCAAAGGGGTTTCGACAAATTCAAGGAGTTGACTACGATGAGACATTCTCTCCCGTAGCGATGCTAAAATCAGTTAGGATTATGTTAGCAATTGCTGCATATTTCGATTATGAGATATGGCAGATGGATGTCAAAACCGCGTTTCTCAATGGTAATATTGCAGAACAGTTGTATATGATACAACCAAAGGGTTTGGTCGATCCTAAGGATGCTAACAAGGTGTGCAAGCTTCAGCGATCCATCTATGGATTGAAGCAAGCATCACGAAGTTGGAATCTCCGCTTTGATGAGGTGATTAAAGAGTTTGGATTTGTCCAAACTTATGGAGAAGCTTGTATTTACAAGAAAGTGAGTGGGAACAATGTGGCATTTCTGATACTATATGTGGATGACATATTATTGATCGGAAATGATATAGATCTTTTAAACAGTGTTAAAAGTTATCTAAACAGCAAATTTTCAATGAAGGACCTAGGTCAAGCGTCATACATATTAGGCATAAATATCTATAGAGATAGATCTAGGCGCCTAATAGGGCTATCACAAAGTACATACCTTGATAAGATTTTAAAGAAGTTTAAAATGGATGATAGTAAGAAGAGGTTCTTACCTATGACACAGGGCACGACATTGAGTAAGACTCAAAGTCCGGCTACGACGGAAGAAAGAGAGAAAATGGACAAAGTCCCCTATGCTTCAACCATAGGCTCTATAATGTACGCCATGCTATGTATAAGACCGGATGTGGCACATGCTATTAGTTTGACTAGTAGATACCAATCGGATCCAGGTTCGGAACACTGTAAAGCGGTCAAGAATATCCTTAAGTACTTGAGAAGGAATAAGGATATGTTTCTTGTATACGGAGGTGAAGGAGAGCTCGTCGCTAAATGTTATGTCGACGCTAGATTTGACACCGATTCGGATGACTCTAAGTCTCAATCCGGATACGTATTTCTCATGAATAGCGGAGCGGTTAGTTGGAGGATCTCCAAACAACCTGTGTTGGCGGGATCAACGACGGAGGCCGAATATGTTGCTGCTTCAGAAGCGGCTCAGGAAGCAGTTTGGATGAAGGAGTTCATATCCGAACTAGGTGTGGTTGCAAACGCTTTGGACCCAATGGTGATCTATTGTGACAACAATGGTGCCATTGCCAATGCCAAAGAGCCAAGGTCTCACAAGCATTCCAAGCATATTAAGCGCCTATTTCACTCCATCCGCGGCCATGTCAAGGATGGAGATATAAAGATTTGTAAAGTACATACGGATCTCAACGTAGCAGATCCGTTGACTAAAACTCTCCCTAGAGGAAAACATGATCTACACCAGAACTCCATGGGTGTTAGATACATCACTATGTAACTAGATTATTGTCTCTAGTGCAAGTGGGAGACTGAAGGGAATATGCCCTAAGAGGCAATAATAAAGTGTTTATTATGTGTATTCCAAGTATATGATAGATGTTTATTTTGCATGCTATAATTGTATTAATACGGAAACGTGAATACATGTGTGTTTAATAAACAAACAGAAAGTTCCTAGTTATGCCTCTCTCATAAACTAGTTCATTGATTAACAAGATGATCACAGTTTCCTGATCATAGACATTGGATGTTGTTAATGAGATCACAACATTAGTGTAATGATGTGATGAACATTCATCCGAAGTATAGCATTACGATCAAAGTCATTGAGTTTATATTGCTATAAACAACTTATGAAGTGATCCTAATCCTTAGACCATGAGATCATGCCAATCACTAACACCGGAAGAGTTTCTTGTTGACATCAAATGTCACACCATAACTGGGTGATTATATAGATGGCTTCAAAGCTAACTAAGTGTTATGTTGAGAATCATGGATCAAGAGTGGAATTTGTTCATCCCGATGACATATAGATATACTCTGGGCCCTCTCGGTGATATCACATTGGTTAGTTGCAAGCAAGTGATTTGATCACTAGAATGTTATATCACGGGAACGAGAAAAGAGTGCATGTCATTAACGAGATCAAACTAGGTATGGAGATAGCGATGATCGAATCTCGGACATGTAATATATCGTGAAACAAAGGGATTAAGATACAAGCATAAAAGGTTCCGACGATCACATGAAAGTCATCGTTGAATGTGTGGGAGTCAGTATGGATCTGCAGGTCCCGCTACTGATTATTGATCGGAGAAGGGTCTCGATCATGTACGCATTATTCGCGAACCGTAGGGTGACACACTTAAGGGACACTGACATCCAGTTGGAGCAAATGTTTTATGCCGGAAAGAATAACAAGCGCAGGAATTTATTTCACTAGATACCGAAACAGGTTTTCGGGTGAAATTTCATAAAGTGGTTTTCATATGAAATAGAATTCTAGCAAGGGGTTATATGTGAATGTTTTTCATTAAAGTAATTGACAAAATTCTGAATAAATAAAAGAGTTTTATTTAATGAGAGTTTGCATTAAATTTGGTGGAAATTTAATAGCAAGTTTGAGTGGGATTTTGAGTGGAGGAAATTGAAAGGGTTTTTGTGAGTGGAGTGTCCACCCACATGAAGAGGGGAGGGAAAGGGAGCAGGCCCCATGCGCCGGCCACCCCCTTCGGGTTCCCCCCTCTCCTATAAAAGGCACCCCTCCTCACTTCTCACTTACACCTCATCGTGAAGGATCTCTCTCCCCCTCTAGAAATTATCCCCCATGGTCTCGGACTAGCGAGATACATGTTCCCGATGGCTATTCGGCAAGAAAGGGTTGTGCTTCCGCTGCATCGCTGGAGCGGGGAGGCGGAGGTTGCTCGATGTCTTGTACGTGTGTGCGAGCACGGATGCGCTGCTGCTTTGCGGCGCTAGGACTTCCTCTCGATCTTGAGATCGGCAAGAGATCGTCTACATCAACCACGAGTTCAACTCGTTAATCTTTGTCGGTCTTCAAGGGTATGTTCTCTATGGATATACATCCGCCCGTTGTTTGTATATAGTAGATAGATCTTGGTACATAGTTCCCATCGTAGGAAATTTTTTGTTTTCTATGCTGCGAACCCTACAGTTACAACAGGACGGAGTGGTGATGATGGTGCTGGTGGAGATGATGGTGTGGATGATGATGATGATGATCCCGATGAAGCCTAGCTTGACGATGATGTTGATGGCGACGGTCTCCCCTCTCCAGGAAAGAATTCCCTTGGCAAAAATCTGTCTGCCGGAGAGATCTTTCTCTCTTGGTGTTTTCTGCCCCCTAGAGGCGGCGGAAATCTATCTGTGGTCGCTCCCCGAGCCTTAGGGTTTCGTAGGGAAGATATAGGCGAAGGGGCGGAGTCGGGAGCCTGGTAGGTGGGCCACACCTGCCCTAGGCACGTCCTAGGGTGGGCCCACGCCTAGCGGGTGTGGCCTCCTGAGGCCCCTCTTCGTCCCTCCTGGCTTCCTTCATCTTCTGGTGAAATAATATGTTTCCATATTTTTCTGATCTTTGTGAAATTGCACCGAAACGCCTTCTTTTCCATCAGAATCCAGACTCCGGTAGTCCATCCTCCAAGAATCATCCAACATGCATAAACAGATGAAAAGCCATAAGTAATACCTCATAATAAGACAAATATCAATGAATAAAGGTAAATTATGATATAGAAAGGTGATGCAAATTGGGCGTATCAACTCCCCCAATCTTAGACTTCGCTTGTCGCCAAGCGAAAACTGAGCTTAGTAAACATGTCCACAGGTTTATGGAGTGAACTGTCGATAAAATAATACGAAAAAGAAGCATCACACTTACCATTGCACAACTCATAGAAGAAGGCAACTCACCATTATATAACTTAGCTTGAAACCAAGTACAACAGTCACAATAGAGATGCATAAAGATAAATTATAATTGGAATTGTCAAACTTGTTCTTGGTCAGAGAACACCTGGTAAACAGTTTCACAAAAGCTTTTTGTAGAAGTTTCAAGTCAGGAGCACTCTTTTCTAAGGTTTTTCACAAGTGAAGTCTTTCAAAGTAATACTCAATAGATAAGAGTTTTGTGCAAACAAGGAAGATAGAGAAGATGATTGAATAAATCACCATATGAATGCTTCAAACACAACAACTCAAAAGCTTGCTGGAGATAGAGAGGAAGTAGGCTTACTGACTCAACTTGGAAGTGGGAGAAAGGTCCCTTCATAGAGGGAAGCAGGGATTACAAGTCATAAACAGCTTCCAAAAGATTATGGTACTTACTAGCTTTGAGCCCTCATTGCCCCTATCATAAGAATCTTGAGATGATTAAGGTTAAAGTGAATAAAGATGGAGTATATGCTTGACGAAATATAAGTTGGCAATCTCATGTCCCTTGAATATGAGGGCCACTCCTCATGTATACTCAACTTTGGGACGAGGCAAGTTCTTGTCATTATAAGTATTTGCATATCATTGAGAACCGCCAACGGGGTACCCCTTGCACATGGTACAGGAGCTTTCCCATAACCAAAATGACAAGGCAAGAAGACAATGAGCATCTCAGCGATCTTTTTATTTACTATGTGCATAGCTTTTTATTGAGGATGCTTCATAGATGACTCACTATGGTGATGCTGCAAGTTTCCACCATGATTAAGCATGGATTAGGCTAGCGGCCCAGGAGTTTCTCTAACACAGGATACAAACTCCATGGACTTACAAGTTCCCTCTTTATTTCACATCGTTGACATCCATAGACAAAAGAGCACGATATCAACTGTGTACAAGGTAATAAAGCCAAACATGCAATCTTCCTTGAAGACACAAAAGAATCTTAAATAAAGAATACTAAGCTTATGAGCCAACAAGAAAGAAAACAAATGATACCAAATACATGTAAGCTTTTTCTTTCTTTTTCTTTCATAGTAATGCTACTGACCAGAACTCGGTTTGCCAAAACCAATTTAGATCCACTTGATGATCCCAAAGTGGTTCCAATACTGATCAACAAGATCCATCATATAATAGAGGTTGCAAACTAAAATAAGAAGTGCAAAAAGTAAAAGATGAGACTTCTCATTAATATTCAATAAAGACACTCACACCAAGGGATACATAGATAATCAACTAAAGGAGAGATACTTCCACATGCAAACCAAACTATAAGATAACCTCTCTACCACAGATATGAATCCACTAAAAAGGTAAAAGATAAAATATAATGGTGGTGATACCGCGGCACTCCCCCAAGCTTGGAACAAGCCAAGGGGATGCCAAACCTGATGACGAATTACTCCTTCGGTGGTGGTGGTGTTATTTTGATAAGATCTTCAATAAGTTTCTTCAAATCCTCCCGATCGAAGGTCAGAGTATGAATTAACTCCGAATTATGCTCAATGCAGCCCATGATCAACTCGGACTGAGGATCCCAGTCCTTGTTATTCTTTCTACATTCTTCCAAATTAGAGTGTTTCTTTCCTGCACGGTTAGAACAAGGGGTACTAGGAGGAAGTGTGCGCGGAGCGAGGATATGACGCAGAGTTCTCCCTCATGTAGACATCCATTCCGCCCTCCTAAGATGAGTAGGTTGTGACACCAAACTAATGCTTGCGATGGTAGCGCGGGTGTTCGGATGCTTGTCCTCCTCCGTGTCTCATTCATAACCTACCAAAATCTCCTCCTCCTTGGGGACTTGAGGTTCTTCTTCCTCGGGCTTCTTGCCTTTGTCCCTGGCGGAGAACATGGTGCTCTAAACTTGAGAAGATTTCCTGAGAGAAACAGATTGAAACAAAAAACGACGAGAACATGATGCACGAACATCGGGGGATCCAGGGGGTTATATATTACGAAGTTTCAATGCATAAGGAAGGTTTTGACATGAAAACAAGGAGGAGATGGAGTTCGAGGGGGAACACCCCCCTCAGGCGCGGCCAGGCTGGGCCCGCGCCTGGGGTGGGTTTGTCCATCTCGGTCTCTGTTTCCTCTTCAGTTTCATCTCATAACTTCCCTTATGTATTAAAAACATCAAAAATATAAAAAGATTGGGGTTTTACGAACCTTCTATTTTCACCACTTTTACCTATTCAAAGACGAACTCTGCAGATTCCTTTCCTCTTTTTCCTGAGAATTTCCTTCATACAAAACTTTTGCACAAACTCAATGACAACATTAGTGTAAGTAAAAAAAATAAACCTTTGGTACACACTTCAACTGAAAACCCATCAAAACAAAAGCTTTTGTAAGAGGAAAATGCAAATAATGGCCGAAATCTATCAAAACAGACTAGCAGGTAAAGATTGATTTTTGCGAAGACCTTCTCTTGCTCAAATCAAAAAGTGCAGAACTGATGAAAGTTTGGTAACAACTTGGAGAACAAGATCCGAAAAATGCAGCTCCATCTGTAGTACTGAGCTTCCTCACGAATTTCTACAACCCAGCACAAAAATCTGTACTAGGAATACCACTTTTCACAACTCGTCTACTTCACAAAAGTAGTTGAACTTGACACAAAAACCAAAATAAAAAGGATAAGGAGCGGTTATTACTGAGTTAATAACTTCCAAGACTCGACAAAACTCTTGGGTTATCTCCCAACAAGTACTTTTCTTTAATTCCTTTAAGTTAGGCTTGAAACTTCCAAAGATGCTCACATAGGATATATATATTTGAAGTGAAAGAGAGCATCAAGAAGCAAATAACCAACACATTTGATTCTAACCCAATTCTTATGCCTGGGAGTATCATGAGAAAACGAATTGTTGAAACAAAAAGCCACAAGCATAGGAAGACAGAACAGATGCAACTTTAAAGCTTTCAACATAAAACGGGGAAACTTAACATCATTAAGATGCATAAAACCATGTTTCCCTCTCTCAAAATAACTTTTGGTAGCACTTTGAATAAAGTGGACAGTATAACTGTCACTGGAAACAACTTTATCATCAGACTAAGCATACTTGCAGTCATCAAAAAGAGAACCAAGGTCATAGACTAGATCAATAGAAGCAAGTTGTTCCATCCTAATAAATTTATTAGGCAAGCTATTTTCACAAGGAGCTTTAGAAAATTTGGAAAAGTTAACTCATAAGAATCTCCATCAAACTTAGTTAAAACTTTTTCCTTCTTACAATCAATAATAGCGCCACAAGTGTTCAAGAAAGGTCTACCAAAAATTATGGGACAAGTTTTGCTAGCTGCGGAATTAAGCACTAGAAAATCAGCAGGATACTTAATCTTACCACAGAGAACCTCCACATCTCTTACAATGCCAATGGGTCAAATGGTCTCCTTGTTAACAAGGTGAATAACCACATCAATGTCGTCAAGCTCTCAAGGACCAATCTCATGCATAATTTCCCTGTAAATCTCATAAGGAATAGTACTAGAATTAGCACTAATATCACATAAACCATAGTAGCAATGATTACCAATTTTAACAGAAAGCACAGGGACACTAGATTTTCTAGCCTTACTAGGATGAGAGATAATATTATAAGCGTCTTCACAGAAGACAATGTGCTCATCCTCTATATTTCTAGTGACAGTGTCTTTCACAATAGCTACCATAGGTTCATCACTCAAATGCTTACCAGGCTCCACAGTTTTCATTGTACCTTTGTTATTTGCACTAATAATCATAAAATACTCCTTTACCTTAGCTAGGAAAGGCATTTTCTCAACATGAGTGTAACATCCCAAAAATATGAAACAATGATCATCAAACTCTAATCACTAAAATTAGGGTTAACAAAATTTTGATTAAATAAAAACCAAATGAATACATGTGTGTATGTCATGATTTGATGAATGCATGAATGGAATTGTGTGATTCAACTAAATAGTAAGGAATGGTTCAAAGATGAATATAACATCATCTAAAACATTTCCAAGCAGAATCAAATCAAGAAAAAAATAAATAAAATAAAATAAGGCAAAGGGTCATTTTTGCCAATCTTGCTCACTAGGCCACTTTGGGTGTTTCTAGTCCAAGATTTCAAACAGAAACTTTTCCAATTCTTTTCACCCCTTTCCAGACCAAGTAAAAGTGAATCAAAGCCCACCTTTCAATCTTGCAGAAACATTTGGCAACCCCATTCAAATGACAATTGAAAACTGAATCTTTATCATATGTGAAGATCACACCTTTTCAAAACCCAATCAAACCAGTGCCCCTTGACCAATCCAACTAACTAGATACTCCCTAGTATGTGCTTAGAAAACCCACCAAGTTTGAATCCAAAATTCAAATTTTAATTTCTTTCGGCCATTTCATCAAACACCTTGTAATCAGTAAACAAACAAACACAAAACACTATAGTGAGCAGTGATCAGTGCCTAACTTGCTCCCTCTATAGCTCACTATACACTCTCAGTAGATGATCAAAGTAATCTAACTAGCTTTAGCACCACTGTGAGCAAGCCTAGCCATTAATGGTGACCATTCCAAGAGCACCATTGTCACCCCATGTCGCCAGCGAGCTAGAGGCAGCACTAGCCTCGCCAACCTTGTCTGGGACACGCAGCACCGTCCATCACCACTCCTTGTCCAAGCCCCGAGCGCATCCAGCCACTAGACCACCCGCCAAGCACGCGCCCAGTCTCTATAACATCCCAGCATTTAGGACTAAACGAAGGGTAGATTTAGGATTTTGTGCATCTGCATGCATGCATCTGAAGATCCGGGTAAAATTTTTGCCAAATAAAAAGACTAGATTGATTAGAATTCTCACTCTGATGAATTAGGTTTAGTGTTATCAGAAGGGGAGTGAGATGAATTTTGACATGACCTCTATTGTTTTCCGGAGTTACGAGGGGATAAATTTGACTTATAACAAATTATTCACAATAATACAAATGCAAATATTATAAATAAAAGTGTAAAGATCCTTAAAATCCAACATTACAATGTTCCTTCAAAAAAAAGAAAAAAAGATTATAATAAAATAATTAAATGAATAAAGAAAATGGAAAATGAATTACAATAATGAAACAAATAGAAAAGTTCTTTATTAAAATAATATATGTATATCACATTATCCTTTTATAACAAAGGAATAAAAAGAAAAGATTACAACCAGGATATAACAGAATTATTTATAAAATTGAATACATTAAGTATTATATTATTCTTTTACAATAAAATAATAAGAGTAAAGTAAAATATAGAAAACAAATAAGAAGAAATCTTTATTTAATTATACAAAGATTTAATCAATACAAGTAATTAGAAGTCATTACATAGATGAATAGTTACAAATAAAGAAAAAGAAAAGCTTCAGTAAAATATAAAAGAATTACACTGTTCTAACAATTAAATAAAAAGATTACAGAAGCTATAAATCTAAGCTAGAATCTCTATCTACTCCGATGTTCCTGGATATTCTTTTGATTCCTGCAAAACAAATAAATAAAAGATAAAAAGAAAGAGAGGGGTTAGTGTTAGTAATTTTTCTCTCAGTATGGCAATGAGATGCATTGCTATTTACATCACTGAGCAGAGTAAATAGGGGCCAAATAAAGTAGTATTTGTTCTTATTGTAAATAAGCCTCAGTTCAACATCATAGGCAATCAGGGGCAAGTTTCACCAATTAGAGATCCAACCACAAAGAAAGAGAGATAGTAAAAAAACCCAGGAAATTCACTTCTCAACTTGAGCTCATCCATAACAGATATTTTCACAACCTTGAAACTTGAACCTATAGGACCCACAAGTAAGTAGCTTAATCAACACATGCAGACATGTGTCTTGTCAACACACCAGGAGCACTGGAAAGTAGATAAGAACAGGGAGCAGCTGTAGCAAAGCACCTGCTTGCTTCTTGTTTCTCTATTCCAGAAACACATCAGAGAATATTCACAATCCATAGAACCAACAACACACTAGCCAAACTCTACATGTCCACATTCCATCTTTCTATTTCCATCTCTCTGAAACACACTGTTTCTAGAACAACACCAAGAGCTACACAGATTATCTTAGTGCATCAACCAAACATCTATTCAATCCACCACCCAATCAACATCTGGTTGCTTACATAAGCCATCCAAGAGAAGATCAAGCATTAGAAGGAGCATGCCAAGTGAGCAGCTAGGAGGAGCAGATCAAGTAGCATCCAGGAACAAGATCCACCAGGAACAAGAAGTCACAACATTGATTCATCAACAACAAAAGGTTGCTCTATTATAAATCATGCATAATGTTTGTCCTACTAGTTTCCAAGCATGATTTAGTTTTAAATGATCATCTCCTCAGTTTATACTCAAGTGGACTATAAAATCATCATAGGAGTAAGCATAGTGCCACAGCCACATATATACTTCTATTATCCACTTGGCCTCAGCCTTTGTATCCTTGGCAATTGCCCATGATTTAATTTTGCCAACCAAGCTTTATAAAATCTGTAGAAGGATCTATTTTGGTGTGCATCCTCTAGGGAGGTACCACAACAGCATAGCCTAGCTACAATAGCCACAAAGTTTGTACACAGAGACTAGCCAAATCAGTGGCAAGGCAATAATTTTATATGATCATGTGCAACACAAGTAAAGCTTCAGCCTTTTGCATCATGAGCTAGATTCCTATCTTTTGGACACCAACACCAACTATTACACTATTGATTACAACAACAAGTCATATTACCTGGGCTACCACTGTGCACACTCCAAGATTGGAGGCACCACAGTAGCAGCCCAAGGCAACAGAGCCAGCATACAAGTTGTCCTTCAATAGCTAGCCCAAGTTAGTCAAACACGATCATTTCTATCATTTTTCTAGAGGATAATCCAGGAATCAAGGATGCATATCAGTTCCCTGTCTACATACACAGGAACTCAATTCCTCTCTAGTTACCAAGCAAGCATTGCACTTGAATTATCTTTAATCAAGCTAAACAAGATAAATCATTTTCCTAATAAGATTTTATTAGGAATTAGAATATATAGTTTTCATGGACAGCTTCAAATGATAAGTTATAGCTGGAACCAAATCTAGAATTCACATCATTTCTTCTGAACAACCATTCACAAGGCAAACATTGGATCCAAGAGGCAGCAGCATATCATGAGCATTTGTTCTTATTCTGTGCATCTTTCTACAAAGTACCACATCAATAATACAAGCCCAAAAGCCACCAAAAACCTTCCTGGATACAAAGGTTCAGTGAAAATGAATGCAAACTCAACTGAATAATTCATTCAGAAAGCATCTGTAGCAGGCCATTAGTTGTTAAAGCACATAACTCATCTGCTAATCAACAACAACTACAATCTAATCATTTTCCTAGTAAATATTTAGGAATCATATAAATGATTACTTCTCTGCCAAGATAATATATTAGTTGGGTACCCAAAATCCATCACAAATGACCAACATATGTTTCTGAAGCACATCTTATGAATCCCAATTCAGCATCATCATCATCTAATCTTATTAAGATCTACAAACCACCATGTACATTGTTAAGTCAAATGGATCAGCTAACAAGCCACATTGAGTACAAGATTCAGGGAAGCACAAACCAAAATCATCAATCTAGTTTTAATTCCATTAACTTAGAAAGATCAGTAGCAAGGCCACTATAAGCTACGCATGATACAATAAACCACTGCTAGAACAGATTAGGATTTGACATCCAGGAGGAACAGAGACACTCAAAAGAAATGTGGGGGTAGATGGGATAACTTGACCGGGGTCCTCGCTTAAGCCGAGAAGAGGAAACAGCACTGGCCATCAATGGCGACCATGGCGCAGCGGCATGAGGGCATAGTAGTACTCAACCCGCACCAAGCCGCACCAGTGGGTGTCTGTGTGTAGAAGAGGCGGCACCAGCAACCAACCCATCATCAGATCACCATAACCGCACCACCACTTTGCCACCATCACCATCCAGGGGTCACCAGAGCACGTCGGAGTCGAGGCCGAAACCCTAGCCACGGGAGTGCAGCGGGGACGAGCGGAAGAGGGTGCGTATCACAGATCGAATTGGATGGAAGGGTGTAGCAGAGGGGGAAGCGTCGAGGACAACCGATGGCGGCGGACAAGGAGGCCGGAGCCGGCCATGGTTACGCGGCGACCGCGGCGACACCACGTCGCCAGAGGGGGAGTGGATGAGGAACAAAACAGCGAGGAGAAGAAGGGGTCGAGTTGACCGACTTGGTCGGTTGGGCTATTTGGCTCAGTCCAACCTGGTGGACTAGGCTGGGTATTGGGCTAAATGGGCCCAAGAACTTGGCCCAGTTTATATAATAACAAAAATGGAAATTATTAAAATACCCTCTACCCATTTTAAGATCTAGAAATAAATGTAGAAAATTCTAAAAATATATTTAATACATCCATGTGTTTGTTAAAATAATATTCACCTAAGAAAAATATAATCATATTTATTTAAGTTTAATAAAATACAGATAAACATTAACACCCTTAAATGACTAAATGAAATTTAATAAATCCAGAAAAATTCCTAAAAATAAATAAAAATCACTTTCATGCATAAAAATAAATCTCTTATCCAATAAAAATACTAACTCAAAAATTTTACAAATAAAACTTAAAACAAATATTTAAAGCCATTCAATAATTGGGAAATTTTATAAAAAAAAATATCTAAAGATAAATAAAATTCAATTTTGTGATTTTAAATTAGAATACTTACTAGAATAATACTAAATATATTATTCCAAAAATATCTTAAAATTCTTAGATCATATGTCTTCAATTATTAAAAATGAAATAATTGTTTTATTAATTATTTAACACTATTTCCTAAGTAAGAAATAATCATGTTCAAACACAATCTTTTAATCTAAAATAGTCTAACATATAATTATAATTTAGGATACTATATTCAAGTCTTTAAGACTAAGTTTCATTATACTTAGCAAAAACCCTAATTGTTATTAATGCCATAAATTTATATCCCAAGTCCAATTATATCTTTATAGTTAACTTTGGTCTGACATATCATAAGCTAGAGATACAATGACTCAAAATCATTTAAACCTTATCCTAAACCATAACTTTAATTTTATTAATCTTCAGAGTTGATTAACCTAACATAAATAATATTTTCTTCAAATGTTATTCTTTTTGCCACTTTCAAAAGAAACACTATACCATTTATTTTAAACCATAACAAAATTAAAACATAAACCTTGTAATGATTACATGATATCACCCAATCTTAGAATTGTATTACAATTTTACCTTACTTTCATGTCTTATATGTTATCTAAAAACCCTTACAATTACACTCCTTTATAAAGTAAACTTAAAGATAACTCACATCCTAAACAAATCATCTAAATCCAACTCACATATAATGTTGAGTAATTACTTAAGGTTTTACAAAATGCATAGCATTACTTATGCATAACAGCATATTGCTTCTTTAAACATTGTCCTTACCAGGCAATGATGGTACTTTTGTAGAACCCGAGGTCCAGGGTCAAGTCGAGACATTCGACTACAATACTTCGCTATATCAAGGCAAGTTCACACTTGCTGATGTCCTTTGATTATTTTCTGTAAAGTATTTTGCAAATCCAGTGTTGTCATCACCTGTATTTCAAAAAGGTCAGAAAACACTATTTTCATAATAATATGATTATAGGTTATTTACCAAGAGGTAATAACCTTCTATGAAAGTTCTGGTGGTAAAGTAACATATTATCTAGGACTTAACAACCAATGTCGTTAGTGATTCTTGCGTCGTATATTATGCGTTAACCATGAGATTTGGAATGGGACGAAGAAGTCAACTGGATCGGCTCCCTTTCACATGCATTGGACACTGTTCTGGGCATTTATAAGTTGCAGATCATGGGTATAGCCGTTTTATACGGGTAAAAGTCTACCATGGATCTAGGCTTACAAAAGACAGATATCTAGTGTTAATGGTTGATGTGTGTATCCAACTAAGGTATAGCCGTTCTATACGGGGAAAAGTCTACCTTGAGTTTGGGCATACAACAATTGTGGTGTATGCGGGGTCGCTGAGAAGGACAGTGATTGACTTGGATCTTAGTCTGGGCCTCATACCCAGGAAGTGTGAACGGTAATGCGCGCCCGGATGTGCAACAAAGCTAAGATCTCTCATGGGTAAAGTAACACACCTCTGCAGAGTGAAAGATCTGTAACTTGTTACTCCCTGTTCCGGGAAGGAGCTGCGAACGCGATGGGAAAGGAACTCCATGAAAGTTTTGGTAAACCCGTGAAGGCTGACGGACATAGCTTTTCAGAATAAAAGCAACCTTTGAAGAAATGTTTACAAAAACTTGCATTGCCTACGACCTATGGTCTGTGGCTGTAGATATAGTGCATCAAACAATCCTTTTTAGTGAACATGCTGAGTACGCTCGTACTCAACGTATCTTCTTAACCCTTGCTAGATTCTAAAGACATTAACAGTCAGGAAGAGGAAATACTATATCCAATTGAAGACCAAGAAGAATTCCGCTATGAAGAACCCGAAGTATCCGGAAGTGTCGAAGGGAACAATTACGAAAACATCTATGGAATGGAGACCGACGTATCTGAAGTATAGATGTAGCATATATAGTGATCTAGTCCAGTAGCATAGATCTCTATCTTCTATCTATCTTAAATCTCGTATAAACCTTAGTTGCTTCTTACTTCTGTTCTCCGAGTTATTATAGTTTAGCCCTGAGTCATCGGGATACCTCTATGGACCTAGGAGGATCTCGAAGTCGTCATGTAAATTTCTGATTGTAATAATGACAATGTATGTTGTGGAGCCGCTTTGTTTCTGTTGTACCACTCTGAGGATATAATATTTGCGGAATGGTACTCTGTGAGTGTTATGTCCATGACTATAGTATACTACAACATGCAGTGGTATGGTGGGTCACCACAGCTGGTATCAGAGCAAAAGCTTTGACCTTAGGTTGGAAACCTATTAAATGGCTAGAATTTGTAGGAAGTATGCTAGCAACGGTAAGAGTTCTCTAGCAATATGATGAGAATTCACTTGAGAATTACATTGTCATGTTTCTAGTGCGATAATTCTTTATTATGATGCAATTTGGGTAATAATACTAAGTTATAAACTAGTAGGACTAATTATAACCTCTTACCTACAGTAGGGAATGGCATCTCGGTACTCAAACCGGAATGTTCAAGTGATGTATAGGACTTTACATTACCATATTGGTGATTGGACAAAACTTTTGAGATAACTTTATGAAATATGGAATAGTAAATTTCGACTTTTTGTCAAGGTTTATAGTTTCCATTTTAGGAAAGTGTTAGTCAAGTATCGTGTAGTGCTTATATTACGAAAAAGTTGGGGATAAGAGAAGTAATGCCACCTGGGAAGATGAGATGTATGGAGGCGGCGAATCCAATTGCAATTTGAGAAGAAATAACCAGGCGTCGAAAACAGGAATCCAAGGAAATTGGTAGGTAGTATTTATGCTACTATACCTCAAGATTCCATAAATTCGGAACTTAAGTTGGATCATGCTGCATTTGTGCAGACTAAATCTACCTTAGCTTACGAGTATATATCATAATAGGACATTATTAAGTACCTATCATGGCACACATTAAGGTTCTAGTCCAGGAGTTGGATACAACCTTGAGGATTATGTTGATCCTACTAAAACACTAGAATGCAAAAAAGGAGTCATGTAGAGAAGCTAGGCATCTTAGAATAATATTTTCAAAAGTGGTGTATGAAGAGAATGAATTTGAGGGACCATAGTCCAAAACCTATGCCTAATTATCAGAATGGGTTGTATAAACGCGTAGAACATGGACGAGTATAAAACAAAACAGGAAACTCAGGAAACAACCAATCCAAGTATTCTAGTTTGGAATTACGGTGGATGGGGAGTATAATCTTAGACTGGAACCAGGGGAAATCCTATACCATGTGATCCTAAGAAAGGAGTAGAAACCAGCAAGATTAGCGGGGAACCTATGATCCATATGGGGGTAGTACCAATCTTGTTGACATGAAAGAAGGTATTGACAATTAGTATATCTATATGTATAACTAAATCAAGGAAAAGCAGAAAATACGTCTTGCTTCGGAAGTGCGTTTGAAGGTGGACCTGAGAATTCCATGGGAGATCACGCATTTTCTAGTCATTTCTCAATGGCTAATCTCAATCTTAGTACTTCTAATCGAAAGTGCACGCCCTCTGGATGTTTATAGACTTCATAAGGTTGTTGTCGGACTTCACGTCATCATGGACGGAATTCCAGAAAGTACTAAGAAGTAGGAGAATAGTGAGGAGAGACAATCCACAAAAGTAGAGGGCTTAAATAAGGTACATATCTAGTAATGTGTATTGTAGTGTATGTGAGGTAGGACATAATAAGTGAGAGTATGCTCATGTGAGTAAGTGAGGTTTGGAAAATATGAGTAATGTATTAGTTGAGAGTTAAGCCATAATGGTGAGGATTGTTTGTAATAGTTTATAAAAAACCATGTATAATACATGGTATAGGTTTGGTTGTTATTTGGATTTAGTTTTTGATTTCCTTGTGTGGCTAGCACTGTGCATAGAGTTGAGCTCAGAAAACATATGCATGATGTAAGTATGAGTAATCTCTTTATGTAACAGGACTAGAGTGGGTATGGATACGGGAGTAGAAGCTGGGTCTGAAGGACAACGTATAGAGCAAGAAGCTAAGCAGAGGGAAAGTAATGAGGATGTACCCGCAACTGGACCATCAAATCGTCCATTGATAGAGGAGAATTTCATACAATACATGCAAATGATGCAAGAGTACCAGAATAAGTTCATGCACGAGATACTCAAACGAATTGGACCCGGAGAGGGGAACAAAGATATCAGAGTAAGTCTTTCCGATTTCCAAAATGCCAAACCAATTCCTTTTGTGTCTGCACCAGAACCTATGGATGCGGAGGATTGGCTGATGGATACAGAAAGGAAGCTTAAAACAGTTGGATGCAATGATGAGGAGAAGTTACGTTATGCAACATTTCTTCTATCAGGACCTGCCGCAAATTGGTGGAATAATCAATTAGCCATGCTCACACCAGAATAGATAATCACTTGGGAAGAATTCAAGCGAAAGTTTCGTGAGTATCATGTTCCAGAGAGCATTATGGATTTTAAGAGGAGAGAATTCAAGGATTTATGACAAAATGATGAAAATGTGATGAAATACATTAGCAAGTTTAGTCAATTATCTCGTTATGCAGTTGATGAGGTAAATACGGAGGAGAAGCGCAAGAGAAGGTTCTTGGAAGGACTAAACCCTTATATGAAGATGAAAATACGAGGGGCTTCAACACGACGTTTCCAAGAGCTGGTTGATGTAGAAATTACTTTCGAGGATGATTACATGTTGCTAGTGGAAGGGAGGAAGAAATTATCCAAGAAACGAGCTATAAGGGAACCAAAGAAGATTCAATCTCCAGAATCAACATCAAACTTAAGTTTTATGCCCAGATTCTTATCCGCAAATGGTATATCAAAACATGAGGCATCAAAACGAAAGAAACAAATCAGATGCAATAAGTGTGGAGCATCAGGTCATATAAGGAGAGATTGTTGGAAGACCGGAAAGGTGTGTTATAGGTGTGGTCTGGAAGGACATAGGAGATCTGAATGTCCCAACAAGATGGTTACTCAAGGAGTAAAATTACCATCAAGAGGTGGAGATTTCGGATGGAACAACACCGACAAGGCTATAATAGGTATGCTTAGCATCAGTAGACCTTTGTCAATAATATTGTTCAGGGTGAAAAGTAATCTTATGAAGCTTCGGGAGGAAGTATAAATTAGCATTAGGAATTAACAATAACCGAATCAAGGTTGAGAGTGAAACTCAAGGAGTGCTGAGTTTATTTAAACATTACTTTGGAAGGACAAGAAACTAGGAGAAAAGAAGAAAACTCAGTACAAGTCTATCGGAAATCTTCTTGAACAAGAAACCACAAACTTCGGGACGAAATTTAATTTAAGGGGGGAAGTCTGTAACATCCCAGCATTTAGGACTAAACGAAGGGTAGATTTAGGATTTTGTGCATCTGCATGCATGCATCTAAAAATCCGGGTAAATTTTTCGCCAAATAAAAAGACTAGAGTGATTAGAATTCTCACTCCGATGAATTAGGTTTAGTGTTATCAGAAGGGGAGTGAGATGAATTTTGACATAACCTCTATTGTTTTCCGGAGTTACGAGGGGAGAAATTTGACTTATAACAAATTATTCACAATAATACAAATTCAAGTATTATAAATAAAAGTATAAAGATCCTTAAAATCCAACATTACAATGTTCCTTCAAAATAAAATAAAAGAAAAGATTATAATAAAATAATTAAATGAATAAAGAAAATGGAAATTGAATTACAATAATGAAACAAATAGAAAAGTTCTTTATTAAAAGAATATATGTATATCACATTATCCTTTTATAACAAAGGAATAAAAAGAAAACATTACAACCAGGATATAACAGAATTATTTATAAAATTGAATACATGAAGTATTATATTATTATTTTACAATAAAAGAATAAGAATAAAGTAAAATACATAAAACAAATAAGAAGAAATCTTTATTTAATTATACAAAGATTTAATCAATACAAGTAATTAGAAGTCATTACATAGATGAATAGTTACAAATAAAGAAAAAGAAAAGTTTCAATAAAATATAAAAGAATTACACTGTTCTTACAATTAAATAAAAAGATTATAGAAGCTATAAATCTAAGCTAGAATCTCTATCTACTCTGATGTTCCTGGATATTCTTTTGATTCCTGCAAAACAAATAAATAAAAGATAAAAACAAAGAGAGGGGTTAGTGTTAGTAATTTTGCTCTCAGTATGGCAATGAGATGCATTGCTATTTACATCACTGAGCAGAGTAAATAGGGGCCAAATAAAGTAGTATTTGTTCTTATTGTAAATCAGGCCTCGGTTCAACATCATAGGTAATCAGGGGCAAGTTTCACCAATTAGAGATCCAACCACAAAGAAAGAGAGATAGTAAAAAACCCAGGAAATTCACTTCTCAACTTGAGCTCATCCATAACAGATATTTTCACAACCTTGAAACTTGAACCTATAGGACCCACAAGTAAGTAGGTTACTCAACACATGCAGACATGTGTGTTGTCAACACACCAGGAGCACTGGAAAGTAGATAAGAAAAGGGAGCAGCCGTAGCAAAGCACCTGCTTGCTTCTTGTTTCTCTATTCCAGAAACACATCAGAGAATATTCACAATCCACAGAACCAACAACACACTAGCCAAACTCTACATGTCCACATTCCATCTCTCTGAAACACACTGTTTCTAGAACAACACCAAGATCTACACAGATTATCTCAATGCATCAACCAAACATCTATTTAATCCACCACCCAATCAACATCTGGTTGCTTACATAAGCCATCCAAGAGAAGATCAAGCATTATAAGGAGCATGCCAAGTGAGAAGCTAGGAGGAGCAGATCAAGTAGCATCCAGGAACAAGATCCACCAGGAACAAGAAGTCACAACACTGATTCAGCAACAACAAAAGGTTGCTCTATTATAAATCATGCATAATGTTTGTCCTACTAGTTTCCAAGCATGATTTAGTTTTAAATGATCATCTCCTTAGATTTATACTCAAGTGGAGTATAAAATCATCATAGGAGTAAGCATAGTGTCACAGCCACAAATATACTTCTATTATCCACTTGGCCTCAGCCTTTGCATCCTTGGCAATTGCCCATGATTTAATTTTGCCAACCAAGCTTTATAGAAATCTGTAGAAGGATCTATTTTGTTGTGCATCCTCTAGGGAGGTACCACAACAGCATAGCCTAGCTACAGTAGCCACAAAGTTTGTACACAGAGAGTAGCCAAATCAGTGGCAAGGCAATAATTATATATGATCATGTGCAACACAAGTAAAGCTTCATCCTTTTGCATCATTAGCTAGATTCCTATCTTTTGGACACCAACACCAACTATTACACTGTTGATTACAACAAAAAGTCATATTACCTGGGCTACCACTGTGCACACTCCAAGATTGGAGGCACCATAGTAGCAGCCCAAGGCAACAGAGCCAGCATACAAGTTGTCCTTCAAGAGATAGCCCAAGTTAGTCAAACAAGATCATTTCTATCATTTTCCTAGCGGATAATCTAGGAATCAAGGATGCATATCAGTTCTCTGTCTACATACAAAGGAACTCAATTCCTCTCTAGTTACCAATCAAGCATTGCACTTGAATTATCTTTAATCAAGCTAAACAAGATAAATCATTTTCCTAATAAGATTTTATTAGGAATTAGAATATATAGTTTTCATGGACAACTTCAAATGATAAGTTATAGCTGGAACCAAATCTAGAATTCACATCATTTCTTCTGAACAACCATTCACAAGGCAAACATTGGATCCAAGAGGCAGCAGCATATCATGAGCATTTGTTCTTATTCTGTGCATCTTTCTACAAAGTACCACATCAATAATACAATACCAAAAGCCACCAAAAACCTTCCTGGATACAAAGGTTCAGTGAAAATGAATGCAAACCCAACTGAATAATTCATTCAGAAAGCATCTGTAGCAGGCCATTAGTTGTTAAAGCACATAACTCATCTGCTAATCAACAACAACTACAATCTAATCATTTTCCTAGTAAATATTTAGGAATCATATAAATGATTACTTCTCTGCCAAGATAATATATAGGTTGGGTACCCAAAATCCATCACAAATGACCAACATATGTTTCTGAAGCACAGCTTATGAATCACAATTCAACATCATCATCATCTAATCTTATTAAGATCTACAAACCACCATGTACATTGTCAAGTCAAATGGATCAGCTAACAAGCCACATTGAGTACAAGATTCAGGGAAGCACAAACCAAAATCATCAATCTAGTTTTAATTCCATTCACTTAGCAAGATCAGTAGCAAGTCCACTATAAGCTATGCATGATACAATAAACTAATGCTAGAACAGATTAGGATTTGACATCCAGGAGGAACATAGACACTCAAAATAAATGTGGGGGTAGATGGGTTAATGTAACATCCCAAAAATATCAAACTTAGATCAACAAAACACTAATCCTAAAGTTTAGGGTTAACAAAAACTTTTCTAAATCAATTCATGAATGCATGTATATGTGTATGCATGGATTTTGAATTTCTTTAAAACCACCTTGTTTGTGTGATCCATTGCTTGTAAAATGTTTCTTAGGTGAAAAGAACATCATCCAAAACATTCCCCACACTTTTCCTAAAGGAAAATAAGTCAAAACAAATATATTAAGTGAATGGTCATTTTGACCAATTTAACTCCCATGCCTACTTTGGCTGTCTCAAAACTTTCAAAACCTAACAGAAACTTTTCTGGATCTTTGCACCCCTTGAATGTACTCATAACAAAGTATCAAGGCCCACTTTGTGATCATCCAGAAACTTTCAAATGCATAGTTTAAATGGCAATTCAAAATTGAATCTTCTTCATATGGGAAGATCCCACTTTTTCAAAACCCACTCAAACAAGCTCAACTTTCAAAACCCAAGCATCTGCAGACTCACCAGAACCAATCTAGAAAACCCACCAAAAATCATTTCAAAATTCAAAACTTGATTTCATGCGGCCATTTCATCAAACAGGTTGTAGACACAAATCAAACAAAACAACAAACACTATAGTGTGCAGTGTTTTGAGCCTAACTTGTTCCCTAGTTAGCTCTCACACAATCCAGTAGATCATCTAGAAAGGTTAGACCAGCACTAGCACCCCTGTGAGCTTGCCATTGCCATCAATGGTGAACAGCCGAGCACCTCAATGTCACCCCAATGTGGACAGCAAGCTAGGAGCAGCAGCAAGCCTAGCCAGCATGTCTGGGAGGCAGCCCACCGTCCACCGCCACTGCCTGTCCCAGCCGCGAGCGTTGCCAAGCCCTGGACCACGCGCACAAGACAAGCCCAGACCATGCCGAGCGTGCGCCAGAGCGCCACCCTCGACCATCACCCACAGACCTCGCGCCGCCCTCACCGCGCGCACACACGATCACCACCGACCCACGAGACCGCCAGACATCCCCGTTTAACGCCCCGCGCCATACAGCCACCGCCCGCCGTCGAGAACGCCGCCTCTGCCGTGTAGAGCACCGCCCGTTCCAGACCAAACCACACCGCCCCATGCCTCACGACCATGTCGTTGAGCATCGCCAGGAGACACAGCACCGTCCCCTACCCTTGCCCATGCCATTAGCTGCCTGTAACGTCGCCTCCGACGAGCTCACCTTGCGCCCCGACGGTCCCCTCGCTCGACTATAAATAGAGGCCACCCCCGCACGAATTCTTCACACCATCTCACTCCCCTCTCCTCACTGATCGTGCCACACCATTCTCAGAGCAAGGCGAGCACCACCTCGCCGGAATTTCACTGGAGCCTGCCGCTGCCGGAGAAGAAAGGAGCCAGCGATTGGAGCCGCCCCAGGAGAAGCCACCGGTACCAGGAGGTTCGCCGTCGTCGACTTCGTCGTTCGCCCGCCTCGCCAACCCTTGCCCGTACCCCGGTGAGCCCCCAGCACCCCTCACTGGCCGCGCTAGGTTTCGTTATCGCCGGAGCTGTCTCGCGTCGACGATGACCCTCAGCCGTTGGATTAGAACCAGATCGAACGAACCACATTGCCCCATACCGCTTCGCCCAGCCCCATGTCACTTACGAGTGGGGACACCCACTTAAGCAGCCCGCGGGAGCACTGCGCTTAGCAGGCCGGCCCGTTAGAATTTCCCGCGCAGCCCAGCAATTCAAATTAAATCTTTTCTTTTTAATTTCAAACACACTTCTGTACCCAACTTCAAAAATCAACCCAGATCGATTAATGCACCAAATTAGATGAAACCAATTTTGTTGGAAAGGTCTGTGAATGCTTAATCCAAGCCCGTTGGATTCAAGTCATTTGGATCTGTAGATCACCCATAGCAAAAATAACAAAGCAGAAGCTTTTCTGCATTCAAACATTTTTCAAATTTAAACCATAAAAGCTTTTGAGTTGATTCCAACTCTCAAAAATCACATTCAACCATACCTTTAAGAATATATAAAAATATATATAGGTTACTTGCAGAAATAATGTTCAAGGAATAAAAGAATGCTTCATAAGCATTTCTAGCCACTTTAATTAATTAAAATAAAAGGGTAAAACCTTATTAAATTGTGACACCACTTTAAATCACATTCCCATGGACTAAAATATGTGGTGATGACATGTGTCAACATGATCCCATGTTTAGTTTGGAGAATATTAAATCTTAAGTAGTTTTTCAATGAGTAGAAATTACTTTTCTAAAATAAAAAGACTTAAACCAATCCTTAACCTTGTAATGTTAGAGATGATGATAGATCATCTATAGGACCCTTGTGTGTGATGATTGCAAGTAGTTAAGTATTGTTTGGTGATTGTGTACCTCGTATTTATTCATAGACGCTAGTACCGACCAAGGATACGAGGAGGAAGGAGGATACTACGAAGAGGAAGCCGAGGAGAACTTCAACCACTGCTCTGCACAAGGCAAGCTTTACTATGCAAGATATACTAACCAAGTTGACCAATGCAAGCTAACACTTGCAAGATACTATACCTATGCAAGCTTATATTGACATTGATTGCAAGCTTCACTAACCAAGTTGAACAATGCAAGTTAACCCTTGCAAGATACCCTATTGTTGCCACAAACCCATGCTTGTGATATGATTACTATATGCCCTAAGCGTATGTAACCATACCCACTTGCTAAACCAATCCTAGTTTTATGGCAAGCTTCTTACTTTATTTCTTTATCAAAGCTTACTTGGAGCCTACCTAAGAGTTTGGTAGATACTAGACAGTTGTGCTGAAGGTTGCATAAAGAGCATAAAATTTGGCCTAAGCTAGAAACCTTGATATCAGCTTATGATATGAGGTTGGACTTAGTTGAAACCCCACTAGTTACGACCCCCCATTAGTACTACCCCCCCACCTGTCGATGCTAGTGCTAAGCATAAAACTTGATCAACTTTAGATGGGAATACTTGGGGGGAAAATGGTTATGAAAACCTTGGAATGATGGATCATTCTATTGAAATGTTTTGTACATGTGTTTCCAAACACTTGATGATTTTGGTGATGAAAACGTTGAGGCATGAGCCTTAGCCCTTTATAAAACTGATGGTTGTCTGGATGCGATACCATTCCAATTTTATCGTACAACCACAATACCCGAATATTGGGTAGGGCTTGACTGGAAACTTATATACCTTAGTATTAGTTCCCTCACGGCCAAGGTCTGAGCTGAGGCTACCTTGTGAAGATTGTCCACCTGTGCAGTACCCAAGATGACAGTGGTCATGGTTGGGAGGCCAAACTCACAGGAGAGGTGCTTATACTAGGGAGTGTAATTGAAAGGTTAGGATTGATTATCCGCATACGGAGTATGGTGAATTCAGGATTTGTTCCTGACGGATGTATCGAATGTTGTGGTGAAAGTGTACAATCTCTGCAGAGTGTCAAACTATTCGAATAGCCGCGTCCGCGGTTATGGACAGTTGGAGTGGCCATACTGTTCCCCCGTCAGACTTTTCAAAATGACTTGTGAAATGAATTGTGACTTTGACTTGACCACAACAGAGTTGTGACTGGAAATACAAGATCCCACTTTGGAGTTATAAAATTGTGACTAGCTTTGGAACTTAGTAGTTATAAACCTGGCTTTTTCAAAACAACCCTAGAGCCTAGTGTCCTATTATCCAAAAACCCCTTTACTTGTTAGTATTAGTTTGCGAGTACTTAAAGAGTACTCATGGCTTTGTCCCTGGCTATTCCCATGGCCAGACTATGAAGAGGAGTACCTGGAGGATGGACCCCAGGAAGGTTACGACAACTAGGATCATCTCCCATCTTCAGCATTGCCTGTGACCTCGAAGATGGAGCCTCGCCGACGCTATCGTTATTATTACGTATTCCGCTGCTTGATGTTGTATTAAGGACTGGATCATGAGATCCCTATTTGTGTAAGAACTTATGTATCATTGTAATGTATGAAGTACTATGGTATCCAATTCTGGTATGTCTCGCAAAAATGGTAATCCTGGATTGCGAGGTAGGGCATAACAGGCATCTAGGATTGAAAAATCCGGGTGTTGACAAGTTGGTATCAGAGCCATCCTGACCATAGGAGACCCTAGTTAGATTGGACGCTGAACCAAAAACTTAGTTTCAAAACTCAAGAACAAAACTATTCACGAAAACTTATTCTCATTCTTACCTCTTTAATTCTTTAATAAACTCCATGTTCCTCAAAAACTCTTGCAAAATATATAAAATTTTGACACACTTGATCACTTTGCTAATCTACTCCTCCTCTATTTTTATAGATGGACGTGAAGTACAGCAAGTTTTACCAACTCGGGAATGGAGGAGACCTTATCTTTGAGAGGGATCTGGATCAGCTTTCGGAACTTCTGGAGCGCCCGCATCCCGAGTTCTTCGGAGCTCAGCTCAATGATCAATGGGGAGAAGATCTGCAGTGGCTAATTGTTGCAAGTCTCCAAGGAAAGATTGAACCTCCCACTGCGGAGGGAATTCAGTTTACCTTGAGGGAAAACAACTGGCTTGATGGACTTGCCAGAGCAATGCAGGAAGCTCTTTCTCGTCTGTGTGGACAGAGCATCAATCAGATCAAGGGTACTCGCTTTGAGTTTTGCCCAAGACGTGATGCAAATGGTCAACCACTGGAAGCCCCATACCACCCCGAGCTGAAGACTCAATTGGACCACCTTAGCTTCATGATGTATGATCGTCAGCAGGAACTGGACAACTGTCGTGACTATTGCAACCACAAGTCTGCCATCATCAAGACGAAGGATCAGACCATCGCCATGCTAGCAAAGGATCGCAAGTCTCGCCGCCGTCAGCTCGACAAGAAGGAGCGCATTATTGCCCGTCTTCGCCATCGTATCTCATCTCTGGAAGAGACCATCCATGAGAGAGACATGCAGTTAGAGGAAAGGGAGAATGCTGGAGAAGATCTTCGTGGAGACCCTTACTCCTAACTCAGCGATGACGATGATTTTCTGGAGGATCAGGCCATGGACTTCTTCACCGATGAGGACGATTTCGCCTTCATCGATGATGCGGAAGATGATGAAGCCACAGACTCCGAGCAGTAGTAGCACTGAGCACTAGCGTAGTGAGTAGTAGTCGGTCCCACTGTATCGTAGTTCCCAGAATGGTTCTTAAAACCATCTGTTTTTCTTTGTTGTGGTGTGTGTTGTACTGTGTGCTATGAGTGAATGAATGAAAAAGCAAGTTGCTAAAAAACTTGAGTCAAACTCTAAAAACTTTTCAAAGACCCAAAACCTTAGAAATTTCCCTCTTTTCTCATGATCTATATCAATCTTCAGATGCCACGTGGAGGAAGTGGTTCAGCCCCGGACCCGATGTTGCAGATCCTGCAAATGTTGACTTCTGACCGCGAAGCTGAAAGAGCGGAACGTCAAGCCAACCTAGCCACTCTGCAACAGATAGCCCAGCTAGCCCACAACAACCAAGGCCATGGAAATCAGGACAACCACGGATCTAAGCTCAAGAATTTCCAGAATACCAACCCACCCGTTTTCACCAAGTCAGAAGAACCCCTAGACGCCGATGACTGGCTGCAAACCATGGAGAATAACTTAGAAGTAGCCGGAGTAGAGGCCAATGAGAAAGTCTTGTTCGCCACTCATTATCTAGCCGGAGATGCCAGGGCATGGTGGAACAGTGTTCGTGCAATGACCGGAGGCCAAATGATGACCTGGGAGGAATTCAAGGTCAAGTTTAGCAGAACCCATGTGCCGCCAGGTTTGATCAAGAGAATGAGAGACGAGTTCAGAGAATTGAAACAAGGAAGGATGACAGTAGTAGAATACCGTGACAAATTTTTGTCATTAGCTAGGTATGCCCCGGACGAGATAGACACCGAAGCCAAGAAGAAAGAAAGATTCCTGAATGGTCTGCATGACGAGATGCAGACAGTGTTAGTCAATATCCCCTTTACTGATATTGAAGCCCTTGTCGACTCCGCTATCCATATGGAAGGAAAGATCAACTAGGCCAATGAGAACCGCAAGCGTCGCATGATGCATCAACCAGGAACCCATCAGACCCCAAAGTATCGCCCCAACCCATCTCCAGGATTTGCCCCAAGAACCAACAGACCCCCTATGACCCGTCCGACCTATCCCAACCGTGGAAACCCTAGAACCAGAGGAAATCACAACAACCCCGGCAATTCTAGCAATTTCACCCGTGCCCCACCCAAGTTCAACACCAACAATGCTACCGCCAACCCCAATACTGCCCCGAGGACTGGAAGCAATGTTGTGCCTGTCGCAGCCAAGGACAAGTCACAAGTGACCTGTTATGACTGTGGAAATAAAGGCCACTATTCCAACGAGTGCCCCAACAAGAAGAACGCTACAGCCCCTAATACCAATGTCCCAGCTCAGCAGCAGCGTCGTGTCCAACCAGGGAGAAGATTTGCTCCAGGAAATTCACTCAACCGCAATGGCCGCCTTTTTCTCATGCATGCTGAAGAAGCTCAGGAAGCGCCAGACGTCGTGCTGGGTATGTTTTCTGTTAATTCAGTACTCGCAAGAGTGTTGTTTGATTCTGGTGCATCGCATTCATTTGTCACCGAAGAATTTGCCTGCACTAGTAAAATTCAACCAACCAAACTGAAGCATGTGATGATTGTACAAATTCCCGGATCGACCACCAAGGCTAGGCAAATTTGCAAGCTGTCCCTATCCGAATCCATGGCATAGATTTTTATGCTAACCTAATAGTACTCAGAACTAAAGGTTTGGAAGTAGTACTAGGAATGGATTGGATGTCCAAACATAAAGGAATGATTGACTGTGCCAAGAAAGCCATTACCATGACTAGTACCGCTGGAGTATCAGTCGAGCATATATCTGAAACCTTACCTCGCCAATTCAAGTGTAACAAGAGTCTAGCCCAACCTACCATTGACCAAGTTCGGATAGTCTGTGAATACCCCGATGTATTTCCAGATGTTTTGCCCGGTATGCCCCCAGATAGGGATATCGAGTTTATCATCGAACTAATCCCCGGAACAGGACCCATAGCCCAGAGGCCCTATAGTATGAACCCGTCAGAACTATAAGAACTGAAGAAGCAGTTGGATTCCATGTTAGAAATCGGATTGATTCAACCAAGTGCGTCCCCATGGAGGTCACCTGTCTTGTTTGTGGACAAGAAGGATGGAGGTAACCGTTTGTGTATGGATTATCGAAAGTTGAATGATGTCACCATCAAGAACAAGTACCCCTTGCCCAAGATAGAAGATTTGTTTGATCAGTTGACCGGTGCCCAGGTGTTTTCTAAGATTGATCTTAGAACTGGCTATCATCAACTCAAAATTCGTGCAGAGGATATTCCAAAGACTGCCTTTACCACCAGATATGGATTGTATGAGTATACAGTCATGTCTTTTGGATTAACCAATGCCCCCGCTTATTTCATGAACCTCATGAATAAGATTTTTATGGACTTCCTGGATAATTTTGTCGTTGTTTTCATCGATGACATTCTGATTTATTCCAAATCGGAAGAAGAACATGAGCTACACCTAAGGACCATTCTTGGAACCCTTAGAGAGCATCAGCTATATGCAAAATTTAGCAAATGTGAATTCTGGTTACAGGAAGTAGGATTTCTCGGTCACATTGTATCAGCCGGAGGAATTGCCGTTGACCCTGCCAAAGTGAAGGATGTAGAGGATTGGCAAGCCCCAACCACTCAAACCCAAGTTCGTGCTTTTCTCGGATTGGCGGGATATTACCGCAAATTCGTAGAAGGATTCTCTAGTATCGCCCGACCCATGACCCAATTGCTAAAGAAGGACAAGAAGTTTGAATGGACAGACAAGTGTGAAGAGAGTTTTCAAGAACTCAAAAGGAGATTGATTTCAGCCCCAATCTTGATCATGCCGGATATCGCGAAGCCCTTCGATGTGTATTGTGACGCATCCAAGATTGGTCTCGGATGTGTGCTAATGCAAGAAGGCAAAGTTATATCCTATCTATCGCGACAATTGAAGCAACATGAACAAAATTATCCAACCCATGACCTCGAGCTCGCAGCCGTAATTCTAGCCCTGAAGACATGGAGACATTACCTTATGGGAAACCGTTGTGAGATTTATTCGGACCACAAGAGCTTAAAGTATGTATTCACTCAGAAGGAGCTGAATATGAGGCAGAGAAGATGGATTGAGCTAATCAAGGATTACGACCTGGACATTCACTATCACCCTGGAAAAGCCAACGTAGTAGCCGATGCCCTTAGCAGATTGCCGTGCCGCTTGAACTCCATGATTTTGAAGGAGCAACCAAGTTTGCACAAAGAGATGGAAGATTTTCGAATAGAATTAGTAAGTGAAGGATTTTTGGCTAGCATAGAACTTCAGCCCACTTTGATCAGTCAGGTTAAAGAGGCGCAGAAAGGAAATGCTAGTATCGACGGAATTAAACGTCATATCGGTACAGGCAAAGTACCCGGATTCACCGAGGACGAAGAAGGAGTTTTGTGGTACAAAGGACGCCTTTGTGTACCAGCAGATTCTGAGTTAAAAGAAGTTATCTTGAAGGAGGCTCATGATACTCTTTATTCTATCCATCCCGGAGGAACTAAGATGTATCAAGATTTGAAAGAGCAATTTTGGTGGCATAAGATGAAGAGAGAAATCGGAAGCTATATCGCCAAGTGTGATATATGTCAACGAGTCAAGGCAGGACATCAAAGACCCGCTGGATTGCTGCAACCTTTGCAAATTCCGGAATGGAAATGGGATTCTGTAGGAATGGACTTTAGCACTGGACTACCTACTTCTAGTAGGGGAAATTACTCTATTTGGGTCATAGTGGACAGATTGTCCAAAGTCGCCCATTTCTTGCCCGTTAAAACTACCTATCAGAGTTCGAAGCTAGCAGAGTTGTACATCGCTAGGATCGTTAGTTTGCACGGAGTCCCCAAGAATATCGTATCGGATCGAGGAACTCAGTTTACCTCGAGATTCTGGAAGAAGGTCCAGGAAGGTTTAGGAACCCGCCTAGATTTCAGTACCGCGTATCACCCTCAGACCGATGGACAAACGGAGCGAGTAAACCAAATACTCGAAGATATGCTTAGAGCATGTGTGTTAGAATATGGATCCAAGTGGGAAGACTGTCTGCCGTTTGCAGAATTTTCCTACAACAATAGTTACCAAGCCAGTTTGCAAATGGCCCCATTTGAATTCATGTACGGAAGAAAGTGCCGCACCCCTTTGAACTGGTCGGAAGTAGGAGAGAGTCAAATTTTTGGACCCGACATCCTACGAGAAGCAGAAGAGAAGGTTCACAAGATTCGAGAGCACCTCAAGACAGCCCAATCCCGACAAAAGAATTACGCCGACAAGAGACGTCGAGACCTCGCCTTCAACATTGGAGACTTTGTTTATCTGAAAGTGTCGCCATTGAAGGGAATGCAGCGTTTCCAACTCAAAGGAAAGTTAGCCCCCAGATATATCGGACCTTTCAAAATTTTGAACCATCGAGGAGAAGTATCGTATCAACTCGAGCTACCAGAAGAGATGTCAGCGGTGCACAATGTGTTCCATATCTCGTTACTTCGCAAATGTCTTGAAGTCCCCGAGAAGACCGAAGTGTTCAAGAATATCGATCATAAGACCATAGAGATCAATGATGACCTGACCTATCCCGAAGTACACATCCGTATATTGGAGGAAGCCTTTCGAACGACCAGAACCCGAAGCATCAAGTTTCTCAAGATTCAGTGGAGCAACCACACAGAAGAGGAAGCTACCTGGGAACGCGAAGATCACATCAGGACGGAGTTTCCAGATCTCTTCAAATCCTAGGTAATCTTTTCGTCCTTTTTCAAATCTCGGGACGAGATTTTGTTTAAGGGGGGAAGGTTTGTAACATCCCAAAAATATCAAACTTAGATCAACAAAACACTAATCCTAAAGTTTAGGGTTAACAAAAACTTTTCTAAATCAATTCATGAATGCATGTATATGTGTATGCATGGATTTTGAATTTCTTTAAAACCACCTTGTTTGTGTGATCCATTGCTTGTAAAATGTTTCTTAGGTGAAAAGAACATCATATAAAACATTCCCCACACTTTTCCTAAAGGAAAATAAGTCAGAACAAATATATTAAGTGAATGGTCATTTTGACCAATTTAACTCCCATGCCTACTTTGGCTGTCTCAAACTTTCAAAACCTAACAGAAACTTTTCTAGATCTTTGCACCCCTTGAATGTACTCATAACAAAGTATCAAGGCCCACTTTGTGATCATCCAGAAACTTTCAAATGCATAGTTTAAATGGCAATTCAAAATTGAATCTTCTTCATATGGGAAGATCCCACTTTTTCAAAACCCACTCAAACAAGCTCAACTTTCAAAACCCAAGCATCTGCAGACTCACCAGAACCAATCTAGCAAACCCACCAAAAATCATTTCAAAATTCAAAACTTGATTTCATGCGGCCATTTCATCAAACAGGTTGCAGACACAAATCAAACAAAACAACAAACACTATAGTGTGTAGTGTTTTGAGCCTAACTTGTTCCCTAGTTAGCTCTCACACAATCCAGTAGATCATCTAGAAAGGTTAGACCAGCACTAGCACCCCTGTGAGCTTGCCATTGCCATCAATGGTGAACAACCAAGCACCTCAATGTCACCCCAATGTGGACAGCAAGCTAGGAGCAGCAGCAAGCCTAGCCAGCATGTCTGGGAGGCAGCCCACCGTCCTCCGCCACTGCCTGTCCTAGCCGCGAGCGTTGCCAAGCCCTGGACCACGCGCACAAGACACGTCCAGACCATGCCGAGCGTGCGCCAGAGCGCCACCCTCGACCATCACCCACAGACCGCGCGCCGCCCTCACCGCGCGCACACACGATCACCACCGACCCACGAGACCGCCAGACATCCCCGTTTAACGCCCCGCGCCATACAGCCACCACCCGCCGTCGAGAACGCCGCCTCTGCCACGCAGAGCACCGCCCGTTCCAGACCAAACCACACCGCCCCATGCCTCGCGACCATGTCGTTGAGCATCGCCAGGAGACACAGCACCGTCCCCTACCCTTGCCCATGCCATTAGCTGCCTGTAACGTCGCCTCCGACGAGCTCACCTTGCGCCCCGACGGTCCCCTCGCTCGACTATAAATAGAGGCCACCCCTGCACGAATTCTTCACACCATCTCACTCCCCTCTCCTCACTGATCGTGCCACACCATTCTCAGAGCAAGGCGAGCACCACCTCGCCGGAATTTCACTGGAGCCTGCCGCTGCCAGAGAAGAAAGGAGCCAGCGATTGGAGCCGCCCCAGGAGAAGCCACTGGTACCAGGAGGTTCGCCGTCGTCGACTTCGTCATTCGCCCGCCTCGCCGACCCTCGCCCGTACCCCGGTGAGCCTCCAGCACCCCTCACTGGCCGCGCTAGGTTTCGTTCTCGCCGGAGCTGTCTCGCGTCGACGATGACCCTCAGCCGTTGGATTAGAACCAGATCGAACGAACCACATTGCCCCATACCGCTTCGCCCAGCCCTGTGTCACTGACGAGTGGGGACACCCACTTAAGCAGCCCACGGGAGCACTGCGCTTAGCAGGCCGGCCCGTTAGAATTTCCCGCGCAGCCCAGCAATTCAAATTAAATCTTTTCTTTTTAATTTCAAACACACTTCTGTACCCAACTTCAAAAATCAACCCAGATCAATTTAGTGCACCAAATTAGATGAAACCAATTTTGTTGGAAAGGTCTGTGAATGCTTAATCCAAGCCCGTTGGATTCAAGTCATTTGGATCTGTAGATCACCCATAGCAAAAATAACAAAGCAGAAGCTTTTCTGCATTCAAACATTTTTCAAATTTAAACCATAAAAGCTTTTGAGTTGATTCCAACTCTCAAAAATCACATTCAACCATACCTTTCAGAATATATAAAAATATATATAGGTTACTTGCAGAAATAATGTTCAAGGAATAAAAGAATGCTTCATAAGCATTTCTAGCCACTTTAATTAATTAAAATAAAAGGGTAAAACCTTATTAAATTGTGACACCACTTTAAATCACATTCCCATGGACTACAATATGTGGTGATGACATGTGTCAACATGATCCCATGTTTACTTTGGAGAATATTAAATCTTAAGTAGTTTTTCAATGAGTAGAAATTACTTTTCTAAAATAAAAAGACTTAAACCAATCCTTAACCTTGTAATGTTAGAGATGATGATAGATCATCTATAGGACCCTTGTGTGTGATGATTGCAAGTAGTTAAGTATTGTTTGGTGATTGTGTACCTCGTATTTATTCATAGACGCTAGTACCGACCAAGGATACGAGGAGGAAGGAGGATACTACGAAGAGGAAGCCGAGGAGAACTTCAACCACTGCTCTGCACAAGGCAAGCTTTACTATGCAAGCTATACTAACCAAGTTGACCAATGCAAGCTAACACTTGCAAGATACTATACCTATGCAAGCTTATATTGACATTGATTGCAAGCTTCACTAACCAAGTTGAACAATGCAAGTTAACCCTTGCAAGATACCCTATTGTTGCCACAAACCCATGCTTGTGATATGATTACTATATGCCCTAAGCGTATGTAACCATACCCACTTGCTAAACCAATCCTAGTTTTATGGCAAGCTTCTTACTTTATTTATTTATCAAAGCTTACTTGGAGCCTACCTAAGAGTTTGGTAGATACTAGACAGTTGTGCTGAAGGTTGCATAAAGAGCATAAAATTTGGCCTAAGCTAGAAACCTTGATATCAGCTTATGATATGAGGTTGGACTTAGTTGAAACCCCACTAGTTACCACCCCCCATTAGTACTACCCCCCCACCTGTAGATGCTAGTGCTAAGCATAAAACTTGATCAACTTTAGATGGGAATACTTGGGGGAAAAATGGTTATGAAAACCTTGGAATGATGGATCATTCTATTGAAATGTTTTGGACATGTGTTTCCAAACACTTGATGATTTTGGTGATGAAAACGTTGAGGCATGAGCCTTAGCCCTTTATAAAACTGATGGTTGTCTGGATGCGATACCATTCCAATTTTATCGTACAACCACAATACCCGAATATTGGGTAGGGCTTGACTGGAAACTTATATACCTTAGTATTAGTTCCCTCACGGCCAAGGTCTGAGCTGAGGCTACCTTGTGAAGATTGTCCACCTGTGCAGTACCCAAGATGACAGTGGTCATGGTTGGGAGGCCAAACTCACAGGAGAGGTGCTTATACTAGGGAGTGTAATTGAAAGGTTAGGATTGATTATCCGCATACTGAGTATGGTGAATTCAGGATTTGTTCCTGACGGATGTATCGAATGTTGTGGTGAAAGTGTACAATCTCTGCAGAGTGTCAAACTATTCGAATAGCCGCGTCCGCGGTTATGGACAGTTGGAGTGGCCATACTGTTCCCCCATCAGACTTTTCAAAATGACTTGTGAAATGAATTGTGACTTTGACTTGACCACAACAGAGTTGTGACTGGAAATACAAGATCCCACTTAGGAGTTATAAAATTGTGACTAGCTTTGGAACTTAGTAGTTATAAACCTGGCTTTTGCAAAACAACCCTAGAGCCTAGTGTCCTATTATCCAAAAACCCCTTTACTTGTTAGTATTAGTTTGCGAGTACTTAAAGAGTACTCATGGCTTTGTCCCTGGCTATTCCCATGGCTAGACTATGAAGAGGAGTACCTGGAGGATGGACCCTAGGAAGGTTACGACAACTAGGATCATCTCCCATCGTCATCATTGCCTGTGACCCCGAAGATGGAGCCTCGCCGACGCTACCATTATTATTACGTATTCCGCTGCTTGATGTTGTATTAAGGACTGGATCATGAGATCCCTATTTGTGTAAGAACTTATGTATCATTGTAATGGATGAAGTACTATGGTATCCAATTCTGCTATGTCTCGCAAAAATGGTAATCCTGGGATTGCGAGGTATGGCATAACAGGCATCTAGGATTGAAAAATCCGGGTGTTGACAGTTAACTTGACCCGGGTCCTCGCTTAAGCCGAGAAGAGGAAGCAGCACTGGCCATCAATGGCGACCACGACGCAGCGGCACGAGGGCACCGTGGTACTCAACCCGCACCAAGCCGCACCAGTGGGTGTCAGTGCTTAGAAGAGGCAGCACCAGCAACCAACCCATCATCAGATCACCATAAACGCACCACCACTTTGCTACCATCACCATCCAGGGGTCACCAGAGCACGTCGGAGTCAAGGCCGAAACCCTAGCCACGGGAGTGTAGCGGGTACGAGTGGAAGAGGGTGCGTATCACAAATCGAATTGGATGGAAGGGTGTAGCACAGGGGGAAGCGTGGAGAACAACCGATGGCGGTGGCCAAGGAGGCCGGAGTCGGCCATGGTTGCGCGGAAACGGCGGCGACACCGCATCGCCATAGGGGGAGTGTACTGGGCTAGTTATTGGGCTAAATGGGCCCAAGGACTTGGCCCAGTTTATATAATAACAAAAATGGAAATTATTAAAATACCCTCTACCCATTTTAAGCTCTAGAAATAAATGTAGAAAATTCTAAAAATATATTTAATATATCCAAGTGTTTGTTAAAATAATATTCACCTAAGAAAAATATAATCATATTTATTTAAGTTTAATAAAATACAGATAAACATTAACACCCTTAAATGACTAAATGAAATTTAATAAATGCAGAAAAAATCCTAAAAATAAATAAAAATCACTTTCATGCATAAAAATAAATCTCTTATCTAATAAAAAAACTAACTCAAAAATTTTACAAATAAAACATAAAACAAATATTTAAAGACATTCAATAATTGGGAAATTTTATAAAAAAAATATATCTAAAGATAAATAAAATTCAATTTTGTGATTTTAAATAAGAATACTTACTAGAATAATACTAAATATATTATTCCAAAAATATCTTAAAATTCTTAGATCATATATCTTAAAATTATTAAAAATGAAATAGTTGTTTTATTAATTATTTAACATTATTTCCTAAGTAAGAAATAATCATGTTCAAAACATAATCTTTTAATCTAAAATAGTCTAACATATAATTATAATTTAGGATACTATATTCAAGTCTTTAAGACTAAGTTTCATTATACTTAGGAAAAACCCTAATTGTTGTTAATGCCATAAATATTATATCCCAAGTCCAATTATATCTTTATAGTTAACTTTGTTCTGACATATCATAAGCTAGAGATATAATGACTCAAAATCATTTAAACCTTATCCTAAACCATAACTTTAATTTTATTAATCTTCAGAGTTGATTAACCTAACATAAATAATATTTTATTCAAATGTTATACTTTTTGCCACTTTCAAAAGAAACACTATACCATTTCTTTTAAACCATAACAAAATTAAAACATAAACCTTGTAATGATTACATGATATCACCCAATCTTAGAATTGTATTACAAGTTTACCTTACTTTCATGTCTTATATGTTATCTAAAAACCCTTACAATTACACTCCTTTATAAAGTAAACTTAAAGATAACTCACATCCTAAACAAATCATCTAAATCCAACTCACATATAATGTTGAGGAATTACTTAAGGTTTTACAAAATGCATAGCATTACTTATGCATGACAGCATATTGCTTCTTTAAACATTGTCCTTACCAGGAAATGATGGTACTTCTGTAGAACCCGAGGTCCAGGGTCAAGTCGAGACATTCGACTACAATACTTCGCTATATCAAGGCAAGTTCACACTTGCTCATTTCCTTTGATTATTTTCTGTAAAGTATTTTGCAAATCCAGTGTTGTCATCACCTGTATTTCAAAAAGGTCAGAAAACACTATTTTCATAATAATATGATTATAGGTTATTTACCATGAGGTAATATCCTTCTATGAAAGTTCTGGTGGTAAAGGAACATATTATCTAGGACTTAACAACCAATGTCGCCAGTGATTCTTGCGCTGCATATTACACGTTAACCATGAGATTTGGAATGGGACGAAGAAGTCAGCTGGATCGGATCCCTTTCACATGCATTGGACACTGTTCTGGGCATATTGCAGATCATGGGTATAGCCATTTTATACGGGTAAAACTCTACCGTGGATCTGGGCTTACAAAAGACAGATATCTAGTGTTAATGGTTGATGTGTGTATCCAACTAAGGTATAGCCGTTCTATACGGGGAAAAGTCTACCTTGAGTTTGGGCATACAACAATTGTGGTGTATGCGGGGTCGCTGAGAAGGACAGTGATTGACTTGGATCTTAGTCTGGGCCTCATACCCAGGAAGTGTGAACGGTAATGCGCGCCCGGATGTGCAACAAAGCTAAGATCTCTCATGGGTAAAGTAACACACCTCTGCAGAGTGAAAGATCTGTAACTTGTCACTCCCTGTTCCGGGAAGGAGCTGCGAACGCGGCGGGAAAGGAACTCCATGAAAGTTCTGGTAAACCCGTGAAGGCTAACGGACATAGCTTTTTAGAATAAGAGCAACCTTTGAAGAAATGTTTACAAAAACTTTCATTGCCTACGACCTATGGTCGGTGGCTGTCGATATAGTGCATCAAAAATCCTTTTTAGTGAACTTGCTGAGTACGCTCGTACTCAACGTATCTTCTTAACCCTTGCTAGATTCTGAAGACATTAACAGTGAGGAAGAGGAAATACTATATCCAATTGAAGACCAAGAAGAATTCCGTTATGAAGAACCCGAAGTATCCGGAAGCGTCGAAGGGAACAATTACGAAAATATCTATGGAATGGAGACTGACGTATCTAAAGTATAGATGTAGCGTATATAGTGATCTAGTCCAGTAGCATAGATCTCTATCTTCTATCTATCTTAAATCTCGTATAAACCTTAGTTGCTTCTTACTTTTGTTCTCTGAGTTGTTATAGTTTAGACCTGAGTCATCGGGATACCTCTATGGACCTAGGAGGATCTCGAAGTCGTCATGTAAATTTCTGATTGTAATAATGACAATGTATGTTGTGGAGCCGCTTTGTTTCTGTTGTACCACTCTGAGGATATAATATTTGCGGAATGGTACTCCGTGAGTGTTATGTCCATGACTATAGTATACTACAACATGCAGTGGTATGCTGGGTCACCACAGTCTCTCTATGTGCGAGCCGAGAGCGCGCCAGTGTGCCATCAGTGACATCAGCCCACATACCGCGCTCCGCCCTTGCCGCTTGCATACGTGCTCGCCATCATCCCAGCACCCCGCTAAACAACCCCGTTCTTCATCGCGCGGACCATGCATGTTGTGCGCCATTAAAATTGTCGTCGGACCCGCCTAGAGCGTTGTGACATTACGGTCGTTTAGCACCGCCCCACGCTGCAAGAACCCACCATTGAGCTTCGCCAGGGAGCACAGCACCGCCCCTTATCGTCGCCCATGCCAGTAGCACTCTATGCCATCGACACCTACGAGCTCCACCCGTGCCATTCGGTCCCCTTCAGCCACTATAAATAGAGGCCTTCCCAGCTCAAACCCTTCACACCATCTCACTCCCCACCTCTCACTGATACCGCACACTCACTCCCGGAGCAAGGCGAGCACCAGGTGGCCGGAATTTCACCACAGTTCGCCGCTGCAGAGGAGGAGAGGCGCCGTCGATTGAAGCCGCCCCAGGAGAAGCTGTCGGTACCAGGAGGATCGTCGTCATCGACTTTGTCGTTCGCCCCTGTCGCCGACCATCGCCTGAGCCCCGGTGAGCCTCCCATGACCCCCACTGGTCGCGCTAGGGTTCTGTCTCGCCGGCGTTGCCCGACGTGGACGATGAACCATAGTCGTTTGATTAGAGTTAGATCCTACGATCCTAATCACCCCATACCGCTTCGCCTCTCGTTGTCTCACTAACGAGTGGGGTCGCTCACTTAAACAGCCCACGCATGCTATGCGTAGCGGGCCGGCCCAGTTAAAACATCCAGCGTGACCCACTAATTCAAATTTAGATTTATTCATTTAATTTCAAACCCAGTTCTGTACCTAGATTAAAAAATCAACCCAACTCGATTCACTGAACCAAAATGCATGAAACCAATTTTGTTAGAAAGGTACTGGAATGCTTAATCCAAGCCCGTTGGATTCAAACCATTTAGAGTTGTAGATCACCCATGGTAAAACTAACAAGGAAGAAGCTTTTCTGCATTCAAACATTTTTCAAAATTTAACTATGAAAGCTTTTGAGTTGATTCCAACTCTCAAAAATCACACTTAACCATACGTTTCAGAATATATAAAAATATATAGGGTTACTTGCAGAAATAATGATCAAGTAATAAAAGAATGCCTCATAGGCATTTCTAGTCACTTTAATTAATTTAAATAAAAGGTTAAACCTTATTAAATTGTGACACCACTTTAAATCACATTCCCAAGTACTGAAATATGTGGTGATGACATGTGTCAACATGATCCCATGTTTGAGTTGGAGAATATTAAATCTTAAGTAGTTTTTCAATGAGTAGAGATTACTTTTCTAGAATAAAATAAATAAGATAAGTGCTTTAATCTTTTTGATAATAGTGATGATGCTAGATCATCTAGTGTGAACCTTTGTGTGATAAATAGAAGTAATTAAGTATTGTGTGGTGATTGTGTACCTCGTATTTATTTATATACGATAGTACCGACCAAGGATACGAGGAGGAAGGAGGATACTACGAGGAAAAAGCCGAGAAAAACTTCAACCACTGCTCTACACAAGGCAAGCTAACACTTGCAGTTTAGCAAGCTACTATTTGCTTGTTACTATGCCAACTATATGCCTTAATCATATGTGATTATACCCACTTGACACACCATCCTAGTTTTACTTGCAAGCTTAGTATTTTATTTTCTTTATTAAAGCTTTCTATCAAAAGTTTACTTAGTGCCTTGTAGATTCTAGAAAGATAATTAAAGGTAGCATAAAGAGCATAAAATTTGGCCTAAGTTAGATAAGCTTGATGTCATCCTAAGGCATGATATTGAACATAGATAAGATACACTTTTTACCCTCACCTGTAGATGCTAGTGCTAAGCATAAAACTTGATCAACTTTAGATGGGAATACTTGGTGAAAATGGTTATGAAAACCTTAGAATGATGAGTCATTCTACTGAAATGTTTTGACATGTGTTCATGAACACCAGATGATTTTGATGATGAAAATTTTAAGGCATGAGCCTTATCCCTTTATAAAACTGATGGTTGTCTGGATGTGATACCATTCCAATTTTTACCGTACAACCACAATACCCGAAATTTGGGTAGGGCTTGACTGGAAATTTTTATACCTTAGTATGGGTTTCCTTGTGGCCAAGGTTTGAGCTGAGGCTACCTTGTGAAGATTGTCCACCTGTGTAGTACCCAAGATGACAGTGTGTCATGGTTGGGAGGCCAAACTCATAGGAGAGGTGCCTATACTAGGGCGTGTAACTGAAAGGTTAGGATTGATTATCCGCATACTGAGTATGGTGAATTCAGGATTGTTCCTGACGGATGTATCGAATGTTGTGGTGAAAGTGTACAATCTCTGCAGAGTGTCAAACTATTCGAATAGCCGTGTCCACGGTTATGGACAGTTGGAGTGGTCATACTGTTCCGTCGTCAGATGTTTTCAAAATGACTTATGAAATGATTTGTGACTTTGACTTGACCACAACAGAGTTGTGACATGAAATTCAAGTTCCCACTTAGGTGTTATAAAACTTTCAACTAGCTTTCTTAGATTCTAAACTTAGTAGAGGTAAATCTGGCTTTTTGCAAAACAACCCTAGAGCTTAGTATCCTACTACAAGAACCACTTCAATTGTTAGTATTAGTTTGCGAGTACTTAAAGAGTACTCATGGCTTTGTCCCTGGCTATTCCCGTGGCCAGACTATGAAGAGGAGTATCAGGATGATGGACCGCGGGAAGGTTACAACAACTAGGATCATCTCCCATCGTCAGCATTGCCTTTGACCATGAAGATGGAGCCTCGCCTACGCTATCGTTATCTTTACGTGATTCCGCTGTTTGAATTGTATTAAGACTGGATCATGAGATCCTTATTTGTGTAAGACCTTATGTATGGTTTGTAATGGATGATGTACTGTGATATCCAATTCTATTATGTCTCGCAAAAATGGTAATCCTGGGATTGCGATGTATGGCATAACAGGCATCTGGGATTAAAAATTCGGGTGTTGACAATGAGGTTCAGGCACAATATGATTAATAGTACAAACTTGAGTACTTCTAACAGGGACATGACTAACAACATCATTATATGGAGCATGGTACTTATTCCACTTATTTTGGGGAATTTCAATGTAAGAGGCAAAGGCTTTAAAACAGTTGGCAATACTTTGGGAATCAAGACCAAACTCATTACTAATATCACGGAAGTCATTAGTTCCCATAAAAGATTTAATGCAATCATAATCATAGTTTATACCCGACTTTCTTACTTTGTCATTCTCCCAAGCTTCAGCGTTCTCTTGAATACGGTCTAGAAGATCCCATTTATCTTGTTCCTTCATACGTGTGAATGATCCAGCACAAGAAGCATCTAGTAAATCTTTATCATGAAGAGAAAGCCTATCATAAAAGTTATTGAGAATAATATTGTTAGAGAGTTCATGAATAGGACATTTAAGCATTAGTAACTTCAATCCCCCCAAGCTTGAGCTGTACTCTCTCCATCAAGAGGCCAAAAGTTATATATAATATTTCTATCCTTATGAATCTCACTAGGAGGATAAAATTTAGAGTAAAAGAGAGATGTCATCTCCTCCCATTCCATGGATTGTCCATTCTTTAGCAGCTTATACCATTCTTCAGCTCTCCCTTTCAAGGATATGGAGAGTAACTTCTTCTTCACTTGTTCAGTTGTGATACCTGCACACTTAAACAACCCGCATAATTCATGGATAAAAATCAAGCGATCACCGGGATGGACAGTTCCATCCCCAAAATAATAATTATCCATAATAGGATTAGCAATACTTGTAGGCATCTTAAAAGGATTTATCTCAACAGGAGGTGGTTCATCTACTACCCTAGCAGTGGTAGTAGTTTTCCCAAACAGAAAACCAAGTGGGTTATCCATATTGGAAACAAAGTAACAAGCAGTAACAAAAGCAATACTGACAGTAAAAGTTTCCTTTACCAGTTCCACTCTTCAATAGTGCTTCACTCCCCTAAAACGGCGCCAGAAAAGAGTCTTGATGACCCACAAGTATAGGGGGGTGTATCGTAGTACTTTCGATAAATAGGAGTGTCGATCCCAACAAGGAGCAGAAGGTGCTGAACAGTGGTATGGAGCAGGAAATCCCTGTGAATACTTAGCAAACAGATTTTTAGTGGTTTTCTGACAAGGCAACAAAACAAAGAGCAAGTAACAAAAGTAACGAATAAACAGAGCAAGTGGCCCAATCATTTCTTAGCAAAGGACAAGCTGAGTACTCTTCTCTGGTGTTTGTAAGTGTTGTGTGGGTGAACCTGTGCTAATGTACCGACCTTACTTGGACTAATACATACTTGTGATTAAATTCCCTGCAAACATCCATAACTACAGGAAAGTAATTAAGATATAAATCTAACCACAGCCTTAAATTCTGAGATCCTACGCTCCCTTGTGCAAATGTGTCCTAACGGGGTTTCAGGTTTCTGTCACTCCGACAACCCCACAATTAGTAGCCAAAAACACAATGCATTCCCCTAGGCCCATAAATGGTGAAGTGTCATGTAGTCGACGTTCACATGACACCACTAGAAGAATAGCACCATAACTTAAATACTAAACCATTGAATAATATCTCATCACAGAATCACTACTAACAACATGACTTATCCCATGTCCTCAGGAACTAAACGAACTACTCACAAGACATCATATGGATCAAGATCAAAGATGACATGATAATGGATAACAATATGAACATAAACAATAATCCAATGGTTCCACTCACAAGCATCAACTACAATAGTAATCAACACCGAGAAAGTTTCCCCTAAGAACTAAAGCAATATCGAACACAATTGTTACAGCAGGACGGAGTGGTGATGATGGTGCAGGTGGAGATGATGGTGTGGATGATGATGATCCCTATGAAGCCTAGCTTGACGATGATGTTGATGGCGATGGTCCCCTCTTCGGGAAGGAATTCCCCCGGTAGAATCTGTCTGCCGGAGAGATCTTTCTCTCTCGATGTTTTCCGCCCCCAGAGGCAGCGGAAATCTATCTGTGGTCGCTCCCCGAGCCTTAGGGTTTCGTACGGAAGATATAGGCGAAGGGTCAAAGTCGGGAGCCGGGCAGGTGGGCCACACCTGCCGTAGGCGCGACCCAGGGTGGGCCCGTGCCTAGGGGTGTGGGCCCCCTGAGGCCCCTCTTCGTCCCTCCTTCTGGCTTCCTTCGTCTTCTTGTAAAATAATATGTTTCCATATTTTTCTGGTATTTTTTTATCTTTGCGAAATTGCACCGAAACGCCTTCTTTTCCATCAGAATCCAGACTCCGGCAGTCCATCCTCCAAGAATTATCCAACATGCATAAACAGATGAAAATCCATAAGTAATACCCCATAATAAGACAAATATCAATGAATAGAGGTAAATTATGATATAGAAAGGTGATGCAAATTGGGCGTATCACTCCCACTTTCACTAAAGTCAATAATCTAGTTTTAAAAAATTTGTGCATTCAACATCTATGGATTTCTGGTGTTGTATATACATGATTGCTAGTGGTTAACTAATCTTTGGATCCGACACTTTCAGGTCCATGTGTAATTGCATGTCTTTCCGTCTCTACGCATCACACATTCTCCAATGAGATGGCATTGTATAAATTTGGTCCTTTGGTGAGACCTTTAGTTCCTTAGGGTTAAAACATGTTGATACAATTGTCGTACAATATATCTTCATAGTACTAGCCCGCTTTGAACCACACCTAGTTTGATAACAAACTACTTGACACAATGCTACAATGGCAGTCATATACTTAGCCTTTTGTTGTAGTATCTGTCACAATGTCTTAACTTTGGAACTCATCCAAATCCGTTATGGAACTTCCTTTCCATTACATTGTGCCACCCATAGTTTAAATTTAGATGAACTTAATTTGTATCTTGTGACAAAACTAGTATCAATGTAACACTTTACAATGAACTATCTACCTATTTGTCACCTCTACATAAATAATATATTCTTAGTTCTTCAGAAAATCATAAGAATATCCTTACTATCATACAATGATCATCTTATGAATCATTCTTCTATATGCTCATAGAGCACAGGACATATCTCGATGTGTACATAACATAGTATGCTTGATCAGAATACTCTTTGTGATTTCATTCATCAAGTGTCAAAAACACTTGAATCTTGATTCAATCCTTTCCGTGCGGCAAGAACCTTTCTTTTCATTTCCATATTGAACTCATTTAATATCTCATCTATGTATATTTGGTATAACCATATTAGCGTCTCAATCTATCCATATAGACATGGATGCCAAATATTTGGGTTTTGTCTAAGTCTTTCATCGAAATTAAATTCTTAACCTGTGTAAATAAAAGATACATCATTTCCAATCAACAATATGTCTTTCACATAATGCACTAGAAATATGTCTTAGCACTCCCACTTAATTTCATGCAGATGCAAGCATCTTCATCGTCTCCAATGAAATTAAAACTCTTTTAACAGTTTCATCACGGTGAAGATTCCAACTCCATGATGCTTACTTCAACCATGAAGTTTCCATGCGATTTTAGCATCCTTTGAATTAACAAAACCCTTTGTATCATGTCATGCACAGGTCCTAGGTAACCATTCTATTAGAAAAACCTTGTTTTGTTTATTCAACTATCATATACCAAAATTATATGTAATGGTTTCTACATAAATCCATCCAGACTAAATATGGCTATGAAAGATTAAATCTTGTCAGAATAAATTCCTTGAACATTGTCGTGAACTCTTTCCCGACATGTCGACTATTTCATACATGTGAAACATCCATGTCTATTTATTTATAGATCCAAATATGACTATAAGGTCTTACACCTTTCTAGAGGGTCTTCCAAGTTCAAAGCTTTATTTCTCGTGTATGGAACTATCAAGGATTTTATGGCTTCAAGCCATTTGGCGGAGTCAGGGCCCATCATCGCTTCTTTGCATATAGTCGGTTCATAATTGTCAAACAACACTGATTTACTCTCAAATCCTTTTATTTGATTGTTTTACCTGACCTACTTGGTTCAATAGGAACTTAGAACTCCGTGACCACGACCTTTGAGGCACGTGAGCTATGAGAATTGTTGCTGCCTCCGGGACACTTTCCGGCGTTGCGCAACTCAGCACATATTAGCTAAAGTTCAATAACCTTATCAAAGTTCTATTGTCCTCCCACTTAAATTTTCAAGAAAAATTCCTTCTCAAGAAACTTGACGTTCTAAGCAAAAAATACTTTTGTCTTTGGTGTTATGGAGGAATACAAAACGGTTATTCTAAATAACATACAAAGACATGCTCATCCGACTTTGGTTGTAAGCATCTTACTTATGCCTAGCATACCAAAGTTTAAGAAAGGACAACTTGGGTTTTATCCCAGACCATAACTTATATGGTGTTATTTCAACGGATCATGATGGTGCTATTTTCAGTGTAAAAGTGGTAGTCACTAAAGCTTTTAATCTTTAAAATGCAATGGAATTTTTATAACTTACACCTTTGATCTTACCATGTCAAACAAGGTTTCATTACATATCTCAAACACTCCATACTCCTATTTTATTTCGGGAAATACAAATCCATGGAACGATTCCTCAAATCTTAGGTGTTATGCTAAACTTGTAACTCAAATATCTTCCTTTATGATCCAATCAGAAACTCTTTATTCTATTGTTACAATGATTTTCCACTTCATCTTGAAAGTCTTTAAATATTTTCAAACATTTCACTCTTCTTCCACATTAAGAAAATATACACATATATTCACTCAAATTTCTGGAGAAAGCATATGAAGTTGAAATACATCTCACAACTACACATAATGGACTACATACATAAATATGCACAAATTCCAATAAGTTAGTCATTCGTTCCCATTTTGACCTATGAACAGAGTTTCAATTATCTATAAGAAAGTCTCACAAGCGTCATTTGATCAAAATTAAAAGACTCCAAAATTCCATCAACATGTAGTTTCTTCATGTTATCTTTCCAATATAATTTAAACAGTTATGTCACTTCGTAAGTGATCTTTTAATCATTTGTCTTCCGACATTTTTAGCATTAGTTTTATGGATGTGATTTCTCCAACTAGACTTGTATATCATCCATCTGTTATGAAAAACAGAAATTATTTGAACAACTTTTATTCTCATAATACCTGATAAAAATAACAATTACTAAAACAAATCTTGAAGGCAAGATTTGATGTCAAGGAGAAATACAACAACACTTTATTTGTTTTCGATGAACATCATCACATATTCTCTTGCTAGTTACTTAGACCATAGTAGTTCATGAATTGTGCTGTTCTGTATGGAAATTCACACCAACAAATTCGGTATTCAAAGAACCACATTGTTTAACAAGCAAAGAATACAGCCATAACATGTATATCATCTATATACCTATGCTGGACAATTCCAGTCTTTTTCTTTTCTACCAAATATTTCTGAGATTCCCTTTCAGCATTTCCTTTTCCTTTTAAAAGAATCTATCAATATCAACAGTGGCGCCATAAACATGACACATAGTACAAAGTGTGTATAGTCAAATACTAATATCTTTGGACTTGCACTTTGAAGTATATCACCATCATCAAATGTTTGGTGTTCTTTTGAAATCCATCTTTTAGTAATGTTTTAGTGTAGTAAACATTTTTCCTACATCTTTATTCATCCTTATCATGAAAATTTTCATGATCAAGCTACTATAGCTTATAATGGCGAATCACGAGTATAATGTTGCTCTCCAAAACATTTTGGAGGATTAGGACTACCATCCTCTCCAATCTTTGCAAATTCTCATCAAATATGAGAACATAAAAATTTCCATATTATACTCTATCATGTTGCAACCAAAACATTGTTTTAGACATCGCAATATCTTCCACACATGATGGTTTTTGAAACATTTCTTTCAGATCCTAGATAACCTTGATATTAAAACAATATTTTGAATATCAAGAATCATGGAGGCAAACATGATATTTAGATACTAACACTGGAATTGTTACTCTTGATTTAATACTACTTATTAAACTTCATGGAGAAAATGGAGTTTGCTGAAAGTTTGCAATAGGACTTTTAAACTTTAGATTGACACTCAAAACAATACGATACTAGTTCGTAAAGTAACTATCCAGAATTCTATAGTTCTATTATCTCAATTATAACTAAGTGTAAGGTGGTGAACGGATGCCAATGACTACAAGAATTATGCAAATTCACTTTTATCTAATTTATGATAAATCGTGTTCAACTTTTAATCATATTATTATTTGAACTCCCACTCAAAACAACATCCCTCGAGTCATTTTGGTGATTACACAAACCAAATCCACTACACCAAGTCCGATCATCATGAGAGAAGATGTAGTTTCAAAGGCAAACAGTCAACATGTTCATAATATCATCCATATGATCCATGCTTTAACTTTCGATATTCCGTATTCCGAGGCCATGTTTGTTCACGCTAGGCTCGTGAAGGTTAACCTTAGTATCCGCATATGCAAATCTGGCTTGCACCCGTTGTATGCACACGTAGAATCTATCACACCCGATTATCACGTGATGCTTCGAAACGACGAGTCTTAGAAATTGTGCCTACTAAGGACGAACACTTTATTACTTGATATTTAGTGAGAGGGATCATCTTATAGTGCTATCATCACCATCTAAGCAATACAAGATTCATAAAAAGATTAACATCACATGCAATTCATAATATGTGATATGATATGGCTTTTCTTCTTATGCCTTTGATCTCCATCTCCAAAACACAAACATGATCTCCATCATCACCAGCGTGGCGTCAAGGTAAATGGCGCCGCTTCATGGTTTTCCATCACCAACAGCAACTATTACAACTACTTGGAATAAAGCGATTACATGATGAATAGACACGCGGGTCTTAATGAATTTAAAGACAACCATAAGGATCATGCCGGTTGCCAACTTACACTAAGGATCATTGCATACATCAAATATAATCACAATCACATCATGGTCATATCACATCACATCACATGCCCTTTAAAACAAGTTAGACGCCTCTAATTTTCTTTCCATGTTTTACGTGGCTTGGGGCTTTCGAATAAGAACCGTTCTTACCTACGAACAAGAACCACAACACCAATACACGTATTTTCAAGTGCCCGCTGTAAATTGAATCTTAACTATGGTGGGAGAGACAAATACCCGAAAAGCCACTTATGCAATGCAAGTTGCACATTGAGCGTGGAGCAAGTCTCATGTGCGACGACATGTAAGGTTATCCCATGCCGCTTCATCCCACCGTACCATAAGATGCAAAGTACACGAAAAGCAAGTGACAGCAAAAGCATCAACGCCCAAAAAACCATTGTGTTCTACTCGTGCAACAGATCTACGCACAGAGTCGGCTTCGATACCACTATAGGGTTCGTTATATGTAAAACAAAAAAATTCTACCGCAAGAACATAAAAAACCAAGATCGAATCTATGGATAGTCCAAGATCTAATCTACGAGATCGGTGCAACGAGATTGTAGAGAACTAACCCTCGTAGATCCAAAGTGTTTAACGAGATTAGATTCTCATGGTTGATATAGTCGATCACTTGCCGATCTCAAGATCGTGTAGACGATCCTGCCGGCGCTGCGTTCCGGCAGCGCTTCCGCAGTCGGTCACACGTGCAGTAGTCGATGAAGACCTTCCTCTCCCTTGTTCTAGAAGGGTAGCGGAGGTTGTAGATCTCCTCGGAATCCCAAAATCACGACGGTGTGGTGGTGGTGGAGGAGGATCATAGATTTCTGCAGGGCTTCGCCTCAGCCGGACTAGGGTTAGGCGCCAAGGGACAAGGGGTGTGGGGGTGCGCCCCCACCCCTTATTATATAGGTGGGGGCAGCCGGCCAAGGGTTCCTATCCCAAGACGTGTCCCCCCCACAACTCGGCCACCAAGGGGAGAGTTGGAACCTTTCACACCAAGTCTTCCCTCTTACCAAAAACTAGAGTTTGACTTTTCAAACTAGGATTTGACTATTCAAACTAGAGTTTGACCCTTTTACTAGTGTTGGCCGAATTGGCCCTTTAGGGTTTGGTGCGGCTAGCCCCTAGGGCATGCCACTGTCCAAGTGACCCCCTCCGGGGGTGGTGGAACCACTGGTGGTCCCTCTAGAACATTCTAAAAGTATCCGATCAAAACATCGAAACTTTTCTGAACACCGGAAAACCACTTTTCTTATGTGAATCTTATTCTCCGGACCATTTCGGATGTCCTCGTGATGTCCTGGATCCAATACGAGACTCCGAACACCATTCCGTCACCAACTCAAATTCCATATCTACTTAAACAACATCGATTCCTTAAGTGTGTCTCCCTACGGTTCCCGAACTATGCAGACATGATCGAGACACCTCTCCAGTCAATAACCAATAGACGGATCTGGAAATCCATATGTCTCCCACATATTTCAACAATGACTTCATGATCGAATGAACCATTTACATACGATACTGATTCCCTTTGTCGCACGATACTTTACTTATCTGAGGTTCGATCGGAGGTATCTCTATACCTAGTTCAACCTCGTTACCGATAAGTACTCTTTACTCGTACTGTGAAGTGACATCCCTTGTGCCCTTGTCACATGCTTGCAAGCCAATTGGATGACACTCCACTGAGAGGGCACAGAGTATATCTATCAGTCCTATGGATGGACAAAATCCCACTCTTTAATCCATGCGCTTCAACCATACTTTCAGAATACTCAATGCCACCTTTATAACCACCCAATTACAGAAGTGGCGCTTGATGTCATCAAAGCACTCATCCGGTTATGATTATTAACATGATCTCATGGTCGAAGGGTTAGGTTACTATGTATTTAAAATCTTGTAGCAAACGAACTCTAAATGACTTGATCTTATGCTATGCCAACTATAGGAGTATGTCCATCACATCATTCTCCTAATGATATGATCTTATTATTAATAAAATCTAATATCCATGATCAGGAAACCATGATCATCTATTAATCAACAAGCTAGTTTAACAAGAGGCTTACTAGGGACTCTTTTATGTTTACAAAACACACAAGCATTAATGTTTCCGGTTAATGTAATTATAGCATAGGATGTAAACATTTATTATAAACATGAAGATATGATAATAACCACTTTATTATTGCCTCTTGAGCATATCTCTAACAGCTGAAGGCGTGGATCTCGTCGTCAGCAAGCACATCCCTCTTCCTATTGTCGTTAACAGGAGCAGCAGTAGCTCTTGTAGTTGTTGTAGCTCGAACATTGATCAACTTCTCCGAGGCATCATGGTTTATGGTGTCGGACTCTTGGTTGTCAGGTCTTCAGGAGTGCTAAGGGGCTCGCCTAACCCCATGGCATACCTCCCGGTGGCAAGGTCGTAGGAGAAGATGGTCTGCATCTGGACATAGTTTTGGATGGGCTTGTTGAGGTACTCTGTGACCTTTGGGTGCGCCTACAAGTTGCAATAGAGTGTGTTAGGGGTGAATGACAGTGCCAATGTTGTGTAGGAATAGAGGACGACAGTGATCATTGGTGCAAACCTGAACATGTCCCTAGAAGTGCTTAGTGGCAATAAGAATGGGGAAGGTGTCTTCACCCCATTGCGCGCCGCTAAGGTCTCTCAGCTTGCTGATTTGGACCCAACGCACCCTCCACTTTATCAGGTGGTTATATACCTGAGTGTTTGAAACCTCAGCGCCACATTGCTTGAACAAAGCTTTGGCGCACGCATTGAGATGGATCTCCTTGAACCCCTTCTCAGTATGAACGCCGCTCTTCACTATCTCGCACACCTTGTTCCGCATAAAGGTGGACATGTAAGGGAGCCATTTTATGGTCCCCTTCATCGGAGCCTTTTTGAGCTTTGCCTTCTGAGACCTCTTGATGTTAATAATTTTTGTTGCTGGACAAACGGAATTTTATTAAGTGATATGAATAGTGAACAGTCCCTTTGAACGTGATCCTAAAAAACATCAGGGACCGACCAAAGCCAAACATGTGTCTTTGGTTTATTATACCAAATCTAGCTAACTCGTGAGTAGCACTATTTTACATAAACGGAAAAATTTAAGAACAGTTCCAATACGATGAGATGCCAGCACTAACCCAAGATCCTCCACCAGGTGGCCCAAAGGCGAGCAGTACCTAGCTAGTTTATGTGGCAACAATGATCTTCTCTTCTAGCTTCGTCTTTGTAAGTCATCCCTTACTGAAAGAATAATTCATATTAACGCGACATGCACACACGACATCAAACTTAGGAATTGTGGTCCGTATCCTGTTCTTTGAGGAAAGAGACTCTTGAGGAAATCACGAAGATTTTTGAAATGTTTTACACGCAACAATCTCTTGTGCATGTGATCATAATTGTTTGGCGTAGAAGGTGTGCGAACAATTTAACTAGTTAGACCACCATGCAAAGATCCTTCCGTGATGCATTTGCACATTACATTGTCCGGCTCACTAAGTTGGATCAAAAGGGAACTCGACAACCACACTGGAGTCCACTCAGATGGATCTCGTTGGCTCCACAAAATGCCCCATCCACATTACATTGTCCGGCTCACTAAGTTGGCGTAGAATAATTAACACAAAGTTGTTGCTGATGGGTTCCATCATGTCTGTCGATCCTTCTTCAGTGTTAAGTGTTAACCCTACTTCACATTAGCTCGGCGAGCTGCTCTCTCTCCACCTTGTTTTTTTTTTCAAAAAAAAAGTTTCCCCTAAAGTCATGGATGAGCACTTTGGTCAACTAACTCCTGATCCACGAGCGGCCACGTGACAGTCTTCCATTGCCGACCGTGAGCACATATGCTCAAGCTTATCCCATTCTTTGATTAATTAGGATGATCGAGCTCCATAAAAGAGAGCTCGCCCGTTGTTGCTTACCGGTGACCACCACCAACTAACTACATGATCTCCTCCGAAAATCGATCTATCCATTATCCATTTTGCTATGTCGCTAACCCTTACTTTTTGAGTCGATGTCTATGTGGCAGGTCGCTAATACTACTACTTGTAAATAATCAGGTGTGTGTCTTTCAATATGTTGATGGATCAGAGACAAATGCTACCATGCCATGTGTGGTGGTATTACCGACGAGTATGCTATGGAGAGGTCCTCATAGTGCGTCCTTAGAGACGTCGGGGAAGACGGACGGTTGACGGGTACGAGATAACACAGCTTACCTAGGTTCAGATCCCACGACGATGGCGAAATCCTACTCCTGCTATAAATTACTATAATGGCAATACGCCGAGTTACAGAGATAGGTTCGCTGTGCGAGGTTATATGAAGTTGTGTTTTAAAGGCTTCCATAGGCCCGACTTATATAGTCGCCAAGTCCTAGGGTTACAGGGAAAATTCCTAGCCGGACAGGTTACAGAGTCCTACACTGACTATAACTAGTCTAGCTTGTCTTGTACTCCAAGGCTCCGGGTACGCTGGTGACTCACCGTAGCCTTCCTTTATCCGGCATGGGCCTCCCTTCTGGATCCATCTAACTGGGCCGCCCGGCAGGCATTGGGCCATGCTACCAATTGTGGGCCACCCGGGTTATCCGGATAAGAGATATGCTATGAGGATACCCATATAGCATATCGCCAACAGTAGCCCCTGGAGAACTCTGAGATCTTACACCGTCTTGCCTCTTTCACGTTGAATACTCCGTCTAGATGGATGTCGGCAAATCATCAAGCAATATCTTGTAGTCCTCCCAAAGAACCCTGCAAGGTTTTCTCCGTCTTCAATTTGTAAGTCAGAGAATTGATGAATCTTCTATCGTACTCTTTCATAGCCGGACTGGATCCGGTCATGCCGGAATCTTCCGATGTGATGGTTCATCTGCCTATGACAGCTAGAGCGACGTAGACATAGGTCAGCGACGCCTCATAACTTACGCATGCAGAGAACGCAATCATGTCCATTTTTCCCGCGCGAGCGATACGAACTGTTGGCGCCGACGGTTGGTATGTGGCGAAATTTCCGCGCACGCCCCCGCAGACGTCGCTTACGCGGCAGCCGTTTGATCACACTGCACTAATCTTGATGCCGGAGACCATAAATAGTTATCGCGGAGGAAGATTTACTTTTTCACCTCATTCTCCTCTACATCTTCTTCTTCCTCAGGAAAGCGTCTCCTCGAGCTCTCCGCGCCTCGCACGAAAAACCCTAGCTCCCATTCTCACCATCCACCACCGAACGCACCCAATGGCCAGCAGCAGCTCCTCCCCTTCCATGGCGGCGCCAGGCGAAGCCGCGGCGAAGCCGGCGAGCACCATCATCGTGCCTCCAGAGGGGCTGGTTATCCCCAAGTCTGCGGTGGTGGAAACCACCGGCGGCGACCATAACTCAGCGGCGCTGGAGCTACTGGAGGAGGAATACGATTCCCACAAAGGCGATTGGCGCGGTTCAGATATCACGGACCGTGACATCAAGGAACTGATCAATGATGGCTACCTCCCTGCGACGGAGGGGCTTGCCTGGCGGGCGGCGCCGGCCGGCGAGGTTACTCCTTCTCCCCAAGTCGGACAAAAGGTGAACCTCAAAGCACAACTGGTACGCGGCGTCTCCCTGCCCATCTCCAACTTCTTCCTCGCTGTCCTGAATCATTACCGAGTACAACCACAAAACCTCTCCCCCAATAGCATCTTAGCGCTTAGCAACTACGCGACGCTTTGCAAGGGTTATCTAGGGATTAGGCCTAGGCTAGATCTCTTCATATATTTCTTCACCGTCAAGCGTGAAGCCGGAGCCAGCAAGGACGAACTTAAAAATTGTGGCACCATTAGCTTTAAGGTCCGACCTGGCCGGCGGTTACCTGACATCGTCGACCACGAGTCCTGCAAGAACTGGCAGCATACTTACTTCTACGGCCCAGATATCTCTCTGGCTAACCAAGAAGTAACGTACCCAGACTTCGTCGATGGATCTGCCGCTGAAGCCCCGACATGGAGATCCCAGGCCTCCCTTCCCTCTGACATCGATGCTTCCCGCGCTATAAGGCGGATAGAGTGGTTCGTAGATACGGGTTTGACCGGATTGGACCTAGCCATGTGCTGGTTCATCAGGCGGATCCAGCCTCTATAGCACCGCTCGAAGCTAATGCACGAGTATTCCAACGATAGAAGGGATAGCCTCCACATCTCCGAGGACAACTTCTCGAGCGACTCCGTCAAGCTTCGCCTCAAGGACATCGTCAAGGTGAAGGATAGGAAGCGTGGCTTCACCATCACCTACGACATGTTCGTAGAGAGCAAGTGCCCAAAGATACCTGTTTATTTTCCGTGTACGACATATACTCCAGTTCTTCCGTCTAGCCATTACCATCTCATCTAACACGGTGTTTTTTCACTTAACAGCTTAGCGACATAGATGAGGACAACATGGCTCCTCAAATCTATGATCCAAAGATGAAGGAAGTCACCGTCGTGTCCGACGACGATGCTCCGTTGGCGCGGAAGCGGAAGAGCTCCACCTCTGACGTTGCCGACGGAGGCAAGAAAAAGAAGATGGAGGGTGGAGGCTCCAAGAAGACTACCGCCACCCTGGAGGCGGAGAAAAGAAAGGTTACCGGGATCCCCTTTGCCAAAGCACCCCCTCTTGTGTAAGCTTCTTTCTCTCCGACATTGTCCATTGTCTGTCTTATTCCCGTGCTTATGCATTTTGCACGTTTCAGGAAGAAAGCCACAACCAGCTTGAAGAAGACCTCCAATACTTTGGGGGCTTCTAGAACCATAAAGGATATGCTGCATCGCGACGCATATCCCGCCATCGCCCCTCTCACTCCCATCGTCCAGCCCTCGTCTGCTCCAACAAGTTCTCAAGCTAGAGAAGCATCTGGCCCTTCCGCCATGGAAGTGGACTCAGGCGCCTCCACAGAGCTCGTTGTTGTCGGCGAACAGGCGAGGCAGGAGAGTGCCGCAAACCAAATGGCTGAAGCTTCGGCTAAGGATGCCATGGGTAGCGGCAAGACGGTGGTGGAAGGTGGTACATCTGCCGAAGACGGCGTCCTCGCTCCCAAGAAAGCCATAGAGTTCCCGAAGATAGTCTATCCGGCACTTACGCCGGGTAGCACTTCTCTGGTTCCTGGTGCCGCGCCGACATCTCCAACATGCGGTCTCGAGGAGCTTCTCCGGCAAGCAGAGATCTTGCAAGGAAACAATGTATCCTTCGACAAGTTGCTGGCTGAGAGTGCTACCAACCTCAAGATCATTGCACTTGTAAGTTTTATTTGCGTTTTGTATTTCATATGAGTATCCCACTGTAGCCCCCGAGGATTTAGACGGGAAACCGTAGGTATTTGCATCTAAATGCTCCAAGAGTGACTAAGCTAGAAAACTTCTCACTGTAGCCCCCAAGCATGTAGGTTGAATGAATTATCCCGACTAGATGCTTTAAGAGTAGCATACGCGGTGTTTATAAATTTCGATACTGTAGCCCCCAAGCCTCTAGTTGTAACTGAATTAGTTCCGACTAGATGCTTAAAGTAAAGCTAAGCATATGTCTGAGTTAAAAAACTTTATACTGTAGCCCCCAAGATTATAATCGAAAACTGAATTAGTTCCGACTAGATGCTTAAAGAATGACTAAGCATATTGCTAAGTTAAAAACTCTCGCTGTAGCCCCCGAGCGTCTAGGTGGAATTTTTCCGGCTAGATGCTCCAAGTAGACCAAACAACGTGTAACTTTATTCTTTCCACAGAATGAGAATACTCGGAGGGGTATGGCCAACGACAAGTACCAGAAGATGCGCGCGGATTTGCAAGCTGAAAAGGGTAAAACTGCCTTCTTGAAGGAACAGATCACCAAGAGCAAGCGTCTATTTTCCTTTCTTTTTTGCATTCCGGCTTGGTCTTGTGCCAACATTCTCCGAGTACTCACTGTGTACTGTTATTTCCCCGACTTGCAGAAACCATTTCCAAGGCGAAGGATATTGTTGAGCAATCCAAGCATATTCAACAGCTGGATAGCGAAAACAAGATCATCAAGCAGGAGAGAAAGGATATGCTGAAGATGCATGAAGACTCAATGAAAGTCCTGCAGGACTCCACCAATGAGGAGATGAACCGCTTGGAAGAGGAAATCACTATCTTGAAAGAGCAGAAGAAAGCTGCTGATGAGCAAAATCAACGCCATCATGAAGCGTACAAGCTCCTCCAACAAGAACGGGACTCCATGGCGGAGACTCTCCGGCAGGCTGAGACCAGCATCTTCAGTAAGTGATTCTCCGTCTTGGACTTCTGTAATCTGGATACTCTGAATTTGTTGTATTACTGAACTCATGCGTTCCTTTGTTGGAAATTTGTAGCTCCTATGGGTTTATCCCGGTCGCCTCCTCCGCCAAGGGAATGCATGGTCCTTGCCGGCAACTTTATCAACACCGCCATCGCGCAGACCAAGGAGATTGCCAAGCCCCTCCAGATTAACATCAAGTTAGTGGACTCTGTGACGAAGTTCTCGGAGAGATCCTGCGTAGAGCCCCCGAGCGTATCTCAAGCTGGAAAGCTTCATGTGCACGGGCCGGCGCCAGGATGGCATTGTCAATGGTGAAGGCACACTACGATAATGCCGACATCGACACGGTAACCACCGGTATCCTCGACGTAGACGACGAAGGCCAAAAGATAAATCACGATTCTATCTTGGCGTCGCTTGCGGGTTATGAAACTAGAATCGCCGAGTTGGTCAACGTTAACGTCTTTGTGCCCATGAAGAACATTGAAGACAAAAGACATAGCTCCTCCGAGTCCCTCAACACTGCAGACTTCGAGGGCGGTGAATCTCCTGCTGCCGATGATTTTGCTACCAAGTCGCCTGCGCCAGAGAAATAAAAACAACTTGTAATATTTGTTTCCTCTGCAATGTGTTATGCGGAAAAAACTATGTGTTAACTTAAGGCGGAAAACAATGGTGTATGTCCTGCTACTTAAGAACTAGTTCCAGCATGTATATATTTTTAAGCAAGTGCTGGTGAAAGGATCGTATGGGCACCCAGAGGGGGGTGAATAGGTGCTACTTCAAATTTTTTTCTTTTTAAAATTAAGGTTTGACAATAAGGTAAATTCTCTAGATAATGCAACTATGGTGAATTTACCTATATGACAATTATGCAAGTGCTACCACACCACAAAGTAGTAATGAGTAAGTAAGATGCGGTAAAGGATAGAAGTAACCGAAGAGTGGACGCGGAGACACAAGGATTTGTTTCCCGTAGTTCCTTCCTTTTGAGGGGAAGTACGTCTACGTTTGGAGAGGGTGTGGTTTCAAAGCACCAATGCCACGAAAGGCCTCCCTTGTTCTCCGATGAATCTCACCCCAACGGGATCATTCACCTTCCACTATATCGGCAACCTTCAAGGTGGAAGCCGGCACCGTTACAAGTTTGGGGCACACATCCACAACTTAATCGGAGGCTCCCAAATACAAGCAAGCTGTCAAAGCAATCAAAGACAAGCTTGTAAGAACCAAAACAAGAACTAGGGTTTCCAAGAAAACACTAGAGCAAAAGGGGCCCTCAATGAAATGAGGGGGAAATGAAGATCTCTTTTGGTGAAGTAGTAGATCGGGGCCTCCTCCTTCGATTCCCCAAAGATCAAGGACTTTGGGTGGTGGAATGAGGAGATCTTGAAGATTGGGTGGCTCCAATGGACTCCAATGGTGGTCTTTGACTTAAATGAGCTGAGCACTTTGTCCCAAGGTAGGTGGAGGGGTATTTATACCCCTCCACAAAATCTGGCCATTGGAGCATTTATTGAAGCGGTAGTACCGGAAGTTCAAGCGGTACTACCGGAGAACTCCGGTACTACTGGACCTGGTACCGGACCACCCTCTTTCAAACTTTATGAAGCACAGCCCACAGCGGTACTACTATTGATGCTACCGTTGAGCAGTAGTACCACAACTGGCAACCGGTACTACCGGACGAGCAGTGGAAACAGCATCTTTAGACGAAAAAAACATTCTGTCACGCCAGGTAGTAAAATGCGGTACTACCGCATTTTGCTAGCTAGGCAGACAGAAGCTTTTTGTCAATATACAAAATTTTCTGCCTCGAGCGGTACTAAAATGCGGTACTACCGCATTTTAGTACCGGAGCAGGCAGAAGCTTTTGACAACATCCAAAAAGTCTCTGTCTGGTGCGGTACTAAAATGCGGTACTACCGCATTTTAGTACCGGAGCAGGCAGAAGCTTTTGACAAGTTGTCAAAAAGCTACTGTCGTGCTAGGTACTAAAATGTGGTACTACCGCTTTTTAGTACCTAGCCCGGCAGAGGCTTTTTGACAGTTAGTCACAGCCTTCTGTCGCATCTGGTAGCAAAAAGCGGTACTACCGCTTTTTGGTACCGCGCCAGGCAGACAGTTTTTGAACATTGCAAATCTTTTTAATGCACCTGCGACACACTTAGCAAATCATTAGTCCGATATGTGTGTTATTATCAAACACCAAAATCACTAGGGATAGCAAATGCTCTTTCAATCTCCCCCTTTTTGGTGTTTGATGACAACACACATTTTGCAGGGAAATCTAGTGATGACAAGATATATATGGGTCTCCCCTAGATATGTAGAAACAAGCCCCATACACTCTAACAAGCTACCTATGAGTAGAAGTCACACATAGAGCACATACCTTTGCTATGTAACATGTGATGACCAATATTGATTAGGAATGAGAAAGGTCGTCACATAGGATGGATCCAAACAAGAATAGCCATATCACACACAAGATGGATCCATACGATAACCACATAGTCTTACCATACATATCACACATAGTTAGTTCACACATAATAAGTCACACATAATAAGAGGCAAACAAATAAAGTTCACAAGCGAATAAAATCAATGGCAAGAACGAGCTTGTGACTTTTCCCTCGCAAATCCCGTATACCTATTGTGCAACTTCTCCCCCTTTGGCATCAAGACGCCAAAAAGGGACAAGAGCAACACTAACGTCTCAGAGATAACTCATCATCATCATCATAGTCTTCCCATGCATCATCATGAGGTGGCGGGGCACGGAAGGAGGAGGTGGCATCATCTTCCCAATTGCTGTGCTTGGAGATCCATTGGTCCTCTGGGGTAATGTTGTTCTCGGAGCCCTTGGAAATGGTCAATCCTTGAGCCTCCATTATTTCCTTCTGACGAACAACAGATTTCTTGTCATAGACATGGGTTTCGTACATGCGTCTCTGATTGTCCACTTGGAGGCAGAATATCTTCTTGAGTTTGGCCTCAAATCTCTTGGCCCAAGATGGCTGAGCGGGCATGCGGCGAGAGACCACATAGTCAGTATCCTGCGGAGCATCAGCAGCATCACCTGATTCCTCCACAACGGGGTTCCCATCCTCATCAACAAGCTGACCATCGGCATTGCGTGGTTTGAGATGGGTCTTGGATCAACAGATTCTTGTGGCGGTGAGTGACAAGGCGAAGAGAATGCAAGTCACGGGCAATCACATGGCACTTGCTAATGATGAGAGCCATGATGTACGGAGCAAAAGGAGGCACTCTCCTTTGAAAAGTAGCACATACCATTTCATTCCAAATGACATCCATCACATCCATGGGAATTCCAGAGTCACGGTGGTGATAGGTGGCAAGCATAATATCCACCATGAAGGCATGTATCTCATCAACATTTCCAGCACGGGGGGCGATGGTCTCACGGAAGATGCGATGCAAGATATCATATGTAGGTAAGAGTCCTTTGATCTTTCCAGGGATACCGCGCCCCCGGATGTACAGTGGTGCAAGAGCATCTTTCTTCTTGGGGCGATCATTGTCATGGCACCGAAAACCAACGGGAATGTCTTTGCCACGGTCTTCGTACCCGAGAATGGCTGCGAACTCAGCCAACGTTGCTTGCTTGACAACACCCTCCGTCATCCAGGTGAGAGTGCGAGTATCATTCTTGGCAAAGTGAACGGTGGCATAGAACTGAGCAATGAGCATTGGATCATAGTTGCACCGGAACTCCATAATGGGAAGCAAGCCAATGTTGGTGCAAATGTCAAGGTCCTCACCAAAGTAGTTCGGGTTCTTCCTCACATGATTCATCTCGATCCATTTTTGAGGAACTACAATTTTGTCATCCTTCATGAGTATCTCATGGAACACCCGCTCCTGGAAATCCGTAAAGAAGAGGCTGCCTTCCCGAAGGTGAGAGCGAGCAGTTCCATATGGACTGACAACCCGTAGGTCATGAAATGCTGTCTCAGACAAGTCAGACAGCAGCTTTGGCCCTGATGGCCCGGAACTGTGGCTCTTGCGAGGACCGAAGGGAGGATGAGGTGGAGGAGCTTTACCACGACCAGCACTTTGCTTGACCCATCCACCCCGACGACCACGAGTTGTTGGCAGTTTCAGACGGGCACTAGGTTGAGGCATGATCTCCTCTTCTGACTCAGTCTCTGATTCTGACTCATAGTCCTCGATCTCATAGTGAGCTTTGGAACGTTTGCGCGATCCTCTGGAACCCCATGCACCTGTGAAAGAACGAGGGAGACAGCATAGGGGTAAGGGCACAAGAACCTGAGATAAACAGGGGATGGAGCTCTTGGTGTTTTAAAAACAATTTGCTGCCAGTACAGGGCGGTAGTACCGGATATGCACTGGCGGTAGTACCGCCAAGCGGTAGTATCGGAAAAGATTCTCGGTACTACCGGCCCACGACCACAGTGCAGATCTGACCTAGGGATCCATGTACGGGCAGTAAATTGGTTGTAAAACACGATTTCCATCGGACAAAGTGGTAGATCTGGGAAATACCACACGATACAATCTCAAGAATACAAGTTTTAACCAAGAATCGAAGTTACCCTAGATTCAATGGAGAAAACAACGGAGAAGATGAGGAGGGCGGTAGTACCGGTGTCCATGATGGTGGGGAAGAAGGAGAAGCCCGCGGGGAGGCCGGATCCGGTGTGGATCCGGGAGAGGGAGAGAAGAGAGGGGCTCCTGCGGCGTCTTCTTGCTCCTGTGGTGGTGCTGGTGAGGAGTGGAGACGAGGGATGAATGAGGCACTGAGGGGTGCCTCACCCCCGTCTCCAATCTTAACCAACACGCATAAGCGGTAGTACCGGTGCCAGGGGCGGTAGTACCGGAAGTACCAACCGGTAGTACCGCACCTGGGAAGTTTCCAGACAGGAATCTGGAAACTGAACCAGAGGCGGTAGTACCGGTAGAAATGTCCGGTAGTACTGTTTGGCGGTAGTACCGCCTATGGGACCCGGTAGTACCGTAACCATCAGGACAGAGAGCCAAGATACATAAAATAGAAGGTTCTTGTGCAGAGTAGATGAGTTTTGTTGGGGGATAAGAATGGTATGGGTTTAGAGAGTCACACTGATATGGGCCAATGCACTCAAAAATTACAACAAAACATATGAAGATCCAAATGTGAGTGCATGACCAAAAGAACAAAACCAACTAGAGGATGACAAACATGAGTAAGAACTAATTAAAAAAAGTGACAAACAAGAGTAAGCACTTCAACCTCTCGAATGAGAGGGGGCGGTGGCCTAGGCCACCATATTTGAGTATACTCGGCTTGGCACCACGAAGATATATCTTGGGTCCATTACCGAAACTCATCATTAAGCTCACATATCACAAAATGATATTAAGAGGAATGATTTTGTTTGCTTTGCGCATAATGGGGGGAGGGATGGTCCAATCAATTAGGACCGCACTCCCCCTATATCCATGCCTACACCTAAACCAAATATGGGTCGAGTATTAGGTGAGAGTGCAAGAGAATCAAGTCAAGCTCCTTGAATCTACGATATCTAGTTCATTCCTCAAGTAGCAAAACCTTGCTTCATCAAGTGGCTTCGTGAAGATATCGGCAAGTTGATCTTTGGTTGAGACATAAGATAGATCAATATCACCTCGAGCAACATTATCTCTAATGAAGTGATGACGAATCTCAATATGCTTTGTCCTTGTGTGATCCACCGGGTTGTATGCAATTTTGATGGCACTTTCATTGTCACATAGAAGAGGCACTTTGTCACAATGGACACCGTATTCCTTTAAAGTTTGCCTCATCTATAGCAATTGAGTGCAAGCACTAGCGGCAGCAACATACTCGGCTTCGGCGGTGGAGAGAGATATACAATTTTGCTTTTTAGAAGACCAACATACCAAGGACCTACCAAGGAATTGGCAAGCCCCGGATGTTGATTTTCTATCATCCTTGTCCCCCGCCCAATCCAAATCCGTGTATCCACAAAGAGCAAATGTTGAGCCTTGAGGATACCAAAGACCATAAAATGGGGTATGAACTAAATATCGAAAGATTCTCTTGACCGCCATTAAATGGCTTTCTTTAGGAGCCGCTTGATATCTTGCACACACACCTACACTCAACACAATATCGGGTCTAGATGCACAAAGGTAAAGCAAAGAACCAATCATAGACCGGTATACCTTTTGATCCACATCTTTACCATTTGGATTTTGTTCAAGATGAGTCTTTGTAGCCATGGGAGTAGGAGCTCCATTCAAATCTTGCATTTTGAATCTCTTGAGCATATCTTGAGTATACTTGGCTTGATTGAAGAATGTTCCTCCTCTAACTTGCTTGATCTCAAAGCCAAGAAATACTCTCAACTCCCCCATCAAGGACATCGGGAACCTACTAGTCATAAGCTTTGAAAATTCATCATTAAAAGCTTTGTTAGATGAGCCAAAGATAATATCATCAACATATATTTGGCATACAAAAGGCTCCCCATTGACCCTCTTAGTAAAAAGAGTGGGATCGATTTTCCCAACCTCAAAGCCACGGTCAAACAATAACTCTCTAAGGAGCTCATACCACGTGCGTGGGGCTTGCTTGAGCCCATAGAGTGCCTTATCAAGTTTGTAGACATGGTTTGGGAAGTTGGGGTCCTCAAATCCCGGGGGTTGCTTAAGATATACCAATTCATTTAAAGGAGCATAAAGGAATGCACTTTCTACATACATTTGTTGCAACTTAAAGTTGTGATGTGCCGCATAAGCAAGAAGGATACGGATGGACTCAAGGCGAGCCACGGGTGCATAAGTCTCTCCATAATCAATGACTTCAATTTGAGAATACCCTTGTGCAACCAGTCTAGCCTTGTTCCTTACTATAATTCCATGCTCATCTTGCTTGTTCTTGAATATCCAATTTGTTCCAATAACATTGCGGCAATCCTTTGGCTTCTCAACTAACTTCCATACTTTGTTTCTCTCAAAGTTGTTGAGCTCTTTGTGCGTAGCTTCTAACCAATCGGAATCTTCAAGAGCTTCCCATACTTTCTTTGGTTCAATCATGGAGATGTGTGCTTGGTGTTCACTGAATCTCTTCAATTGTGCTCTTGTGGAAATACCTTTCCTTAGATCTCCAACAACATTTTGGAGGGTGTGGTCTCTTATTTCCAACATTCTTTCATTTCTAGCTTCGTGACGAGCGTGGATCTCCATATTGTTTCTTGGAGGACCCTCTTCATCATTTTGATCCTCGTCTTGACCATCATCTTGACCTTGATCATCATTAGAATCATCCTCTTCATTGGGAGGCAAGGATTGACCTTGGTCTTGATCAAGTGCTCTTCTAGAATCAATCTGAGCTTGTCTCAAAACAGTTTGGATGGATCTTCCTTGACAAATTGACTTAGCACCACTTGACAATCCATCGAATGGACCAAGCTCCCTTTGACTAGAGTTCACACATTGATCATCATGTTGAGGGTCCACATCTTGTCTTTGGCTTGGGTCAATGTCCTTTTCGGTGGATGGAGCATGTTGCGGTTGTGAAGATGAGGGCTCCACATGAGTGGGGCATAGTTCTTCTCAATCCGCCATAAGGGGTTCCTCAACGGGGCGGATATATCCCACACCCATTCTTCCTATGGCATCCTGAGGCATTTCATCATCTGCATCACAAGCATCAACACGCCCCCCTTGGGGACCATCATATTCTTTGAAGGTCACACTACAAGATTCTATGACGGCTTCGGAGAGCTTATCATAGATTCTATAAGTGTGAGATTCGAGACCATAGCCAACAAAAATACCCTCTAATGCTTTAGACTCGAATTTAGATAAATGAACACCTTTGATGAGATAGAAACACTTACAACCGAACACCCGGAAATAAGATATGTTGGGCTTGTTACCGGTAAGTATCTCACATGGAGTCTTGTTGATTTTCTTGCGGAGGTAGAGTCGGTTTGAAGCATGGCAAGCGGTGGAGATGGCTTCGGCCCAAAAGTTGTATGGAGATTTAATCTCCGCCAACATGGTCCTAGCCATCTCAATAAGAGTCCGGTTCTTCCTCTCGGACACACCATTTTGTTGAGGGGTGTATGCAGCGGAATATTGATGTTTAATCCCCTCATCACTAAGGAAATCATTCAAGGTGTAGTTCTTGAACTCGGTGCCGTTTTCACTTCTTATAATCAACACGGGAACATTGTATTGCCGTTGAACCAAGTTGGTGCAGTCGATAAAGGTCTTTTGAGTCTCACTCTTCAACTTGAAGAAATAAACCCAAGAGTATCTTGAAAAGTCGTCAACAATCACCAAACAATATTTCTTCCCACCAAGACTTGCATGAGATGGAGGACCAAATAGGTCCACATGGAGAAGTTCCAAGATCTTGTTAGACTTGATTTGGTTCGGGGGCTTGTGAGGAGCGTCGTGCATCTTCCCTAGAACACATGCCCTGCAAACACGATCTTTGGCAAAGGAAACATTTTCTGTTAGTCCAACTATATGGCCCTCTTTATGGAGACTTTGCAAAGTTCTCATATTGACATGGGCTAGTCGGCGATGCCATATCCAACCCACATCGGCCTTTCCGAATAAGCACATCGGACCGGTAGTGGTTTGCTTCGAAAAGTCCACCACATACAAGTCATGTTCGACGTACCCAACGAAAGCGACCTTGAGAGACTTGCTCCACAAGAGGACCACAATATCTACATCAATGAAGACGGCAAAGCCCATCTTACTAAGAGCAAGGACAGAAAGTAGATCGTATGCAAGGGTCTCAACAAGCATGATGTTCACGAGTGTAATGTCGTGAGCAACCACAACCTTGCCAAAACCCATTACCTTAGACTTTGATTTGTCGGCATATGTCACGGTGATTTGATCATCATTAGGCTTTAACTCCTTGACAATAGATGAGCTTCCAGTCATATGACATGTGCAACCACTATCAAGCACCCACTTTGACCCTCCGGAAGCATAAGTCTACAAGAGATCAAGCTAGTTTTTAGGTACCCATTTTGCAATGGGTCCTCTTTTGTTAGCAACAAGGGTCTTGGGAACCCAAATAGACCAAGCAATATAACCATCATAAGGAACAACATATTGTGCATACACATCACCATAGTAATCACGCATTAGAACATAGTGAGGGTTAGCACTTCCCGCAAAGTCATCATGAGACATAGTTTTACCACTTGTGGTCTTACTCTCCACAATGGTCTTGTTGGTCTCTTGTGCGGGCTTGTCCTTCTTCTTCTTATTGTTCTTCTTCTTGGTTTTGGAAACAAAACCAATGCCCCCTTTGTCACCACTACGCCTTTTCTTACTCAAAAGCTCATCAATTGACTTGTTGCCTTGTGGAAATGTGGCCTTAGCAAGCTCCCCCTTCAACCTAGCATTCTCTTCAAGAATAGTTGTGCTACTAGATGGAATGAAGTTAATAGGTGAAGGTATTTTGGCCAATTGAGTTTGAAGCGTTTCATGGGACTTTGTGAGAGACAAGAGTTCACCTTCCAAGGCCTTGTGAGCCTTGTTAAGCAAGCTAAAGTCCACGGAAAGTTTTTCATGAACCCCATCAAACTCAATCTTGTCCTTTTTAGCCCTTTTGTATTTAGCAATAGCATGATCACGCTCTTTGATGAGTTTGTTAACAATGATGTCATTGGCCTCATCAAGCCCTTCAAGTTTTGACTCAAGGGACAACCTAGTCTCTTGTTCTTCTTCTAGAGCATTTCTTAAAGCCTCTAGCTCAATCATATGTTCATGCCCAAGTTTACATCTTACATCTAGAAGCTCTTGAGTATGTCAGAGTTGGTCTAGGATGTTCCCAAAATGTAGCTTAGCATCACCTTCTAGGTTAGTAATAAACTCATCAAAGGCAATTAATTCCTTTTTAACATCAAGAGACATTTCATCATCAATTTCATCATTATCTAAGTGAGTAGAGCGGGATGATGAGGATACCTCCGTTCCTCTTGCCATAAGGCAAGTGACATTCTTGGTGGAAGAGTTCTCATTTGGAGAATCGAAGAGTGAGAGTGTCGGAGTAGAGGTGGTGGCTAGAGCAGCCACACCATGTGAAGTTTCTTCTTGTTCCTCATCTTCATCATCTTCATTGTCGGATGAGTATTCTTCATGAGTTATCAAGACAATTTCTCCTGACTTCTTGTTGACGGGATTCTTTTTGATGAATGGTTTCTTGTAAGGTGCCTTGAGCGTCTTCTTCAACACAAGCTTACCACCATGATCTTCTCTCTTCTCATAGGGGCAGCTTGCCACAAAGTGATAGCGGTCACCACAATTGAAGCAAGTTCTCAACCTAGTGGTATTCTCTCTTTCCCCATTTGGATTGCTTCTTCGTTGCATTTCCATCTTGGCTTTGGCGGGGTTCTTCCAAAAGTTCTTTGCATAGAAAGCCATATATTGACTATGAGCAATCTTGACTTCATCGGGATGTTCCATGGAGAGTCCTTCATCATTATCATCTTCATCCCCAAGGTCTACAACCTTGGCCTTCAAAGCAACATTGACCACATTGCTCATACCAAGGGCACGAGCACGGACATCTTTGGCATTCTTGGCGGCAACCTTGAAAGCAGCCATCTCTTTCATAACTTCATTTGAGGTCATGAGATGGTAGTTGTGTCTTCCTTGGAGGCTCTTCAAGTCGGTGGACTCAAAAGGCATGAGTGCACTCACATATTTTCTTTTTATCCATGCATCATCCACATGTGAGGCACCCACATTTCCAAAAGCGGTGGCGGTGGTCTTGAGCCTTCGATACATGTCTTCGTGATCTTCACCTTCTTTCATGTAGAAGCCTTCGGCTTCATTGCTTAGAGCATCATATCGATTCCTCCTCATACTCTCATTTCCAACAAACAACACAGTGAGAGCATCCAATCTTCCTTGGCAATGCTAAAGTGCTCAATGTGTGGATAATCCTTTGTCCCCAATCCTTGTTGAATCATGTGCAAAGCAGTGGTATTGAGTTGACTATTGACAATCTCTCTTCTTGTCAAGTTGTTTGGATCCCCAATAAAGAGTCCATGCTCGATGATGTTCCATAGTTCAATGCAAGAGCTGCGCACATGAGTTCTCATTAGTGATTGCCATTGAGAAAAAGTAGCAGACTCTTCAAGCTTAGGTGGGTCACCCCTATTGTACACATGAGGGTGTGGGATGGGAGGATCGGGAGAGTACCGAGAATCACGGTGCTCACCCTTTCCCCCATCAAGTTGTGTGGAGGAATTAGCGTTGTCTGGTTTACCCCCTACCATCGCACCCTCGGGGATACAGACGTATTCCCCTTAGGTAAAATGGATGGTTGATCCTCTTGAGGAGATGGGGGTGATGAGCCTTCTTTGTCTTTAAGAAGTTGCTCTAGCATCTTCTTGACTTCGTTGACCAAGGAAGAGCTCAATCTTGTTTCCAAGTTTTTGAGATCTTCCATGGTCACCGTGGTCGGCTCACCATCACCATCCCCTTCACGACTACCCATATTCTCTTAGGCGGTAAAGCCCAAATAAAGAGACGAGGCTCTGATACCAATTGAAAGGATCGTATGGGCACCTAGAGGGGGGGTGAATAGGTGCTACTTCAAATTTTCTTCTTTTTAAAATTAAGGTTTGACAATAAGGTAAATTCTCTAGATAATGCACTATGGTGAATTTACCTATATGACAATTATGCAAGTGCTACCACACCACAAAGTAGTAACGAGTAAGTAAGATGCGGTAAAGGATAGAAGTAACCGAAGAGTGGACGCGGAGACACAAGGATTTGTTTCCCGTAGTTCCTTCCTTTTGAGGGGAAGTACGTCTACGTTTGGAGAGGGTGTGGTTTCAAAGCACCAACCCACGAAAGGCCTCCCTTGTTCTCCGATGAATCTCACCCCAACAGGATCGACTCACCTTCCACTATATCGACAACCTTCAAGGTGGAAGCCGGCATCGTTACAAGTTTGGGGCACACATCCACAACTTAATCGGAGGCTCCCAAATACAAGAAAGCTGTCAAAGCAATCAAAGACAAGCTTGTAAGAACCAGAACAAGAACTAGGGTTTCCACGAAAACACTAGAGAAAAAGGGGCCCTCAATGAAATGAGGGGGAAATGAAGATCTCTTTTGGTGAAGTAGTAGATTGGGGCCTCCTCCTTCGATTCCCCAAAGATCAAGGAATTTGGGTGGTGGAATGAGGAGATCTTGAAGATTGGGTGGCTCCAATGGACTCCAATGGTGGTCTTTGACTTAAATGAGCTGAGCACTTTGTCCCAAGGTAGGTGGAGGGGTATTTATACCCCTCCACAAAATCTGGCCATTGGAGCATTTATTGAAGCGGTAGTACCGAAAGTTCAAACGGTACTACCGGAGAACTCCGGTACTACCGGACCTAGTACCGGACCACCCTCTTTCAAACTTTATGAAGCACAGCCCACAGCGGTACTACTATTGATGCTATCGTTAAGCGGTAGTACCGCAACTGGCAACCGGTACTACCGGACGAGCAGTGGAAACAGCATCTTTAGACGAAAAAAACATTCTGTCACGCCAGTAGTAAAATGCGGTACTACCGCATTTTGCTACCTAGGCAGACAGAAGCTTTTTGTCAATATACAAAAGTTTCTGCCTCGAGCGGTACTAAAATGCGGTACTACCGCATTTTAGTACCGGAGCAGGCAGAAGCTTTTGACAACATCCAAAAAGTCTCTGTCTGGTGCGGTACTAAAATGCGGTACTACCGCATTTTACTACCGGAGCAGGCAGAAGCTTTTGACAAGTTGTCAAAAAGCTAATGTCGTGCTAGGTACTAAAATTCGGTACTACCGCTTTTTAGTACCTAGCCCGGCAGAGGCTTTTTGACAGTTAGTCACAGCCTTCTGTCGCATCCGGTAGCAAAAGGCGGTACCGCGCCAGGCAGATAGTTTTTGAACATTGCAAATCTTTTTAATGCACCTGCGACACACTTCGCAAATCATTAGTCCGATATGTGTGTTGTTATCAAACACCAAAATCACTAGGGATAGCAAATGCTCTTTCAGCTGGCATATCCATTACTTTGGTTTTTATGCTCGACCTTTCATGGGTCGGAAGACTCGTTGTCGGAACCATGCGCTTAGGTGATGATGCCCAATGGCACCGTCAATAACCTAAGCACAAAATCGCCGACAATAAGTGCCAAAAGTCACTACTCTAGAATCCACATAGAAACAACAAAGAACGTGTAGACCAGAAAACTTAAACTAACGCCCGAAGGCGGAATTTTCACAAGTGCAATCGCAAAGCTTGTGCATAAAGGTTTTATACGATCCAAAAATGAACACTAAAGGAGATAAAAGACTCAGAAATATGAGTGAACCAAAGAGCTTTATTTCATTGATCATATAAGAGATACACAATAGATAAAAAATATGCTAAGTGTAGAAAGGACGTAGCTGTGCTATGTTCCATGGCCGATCAAGCTCCGGGTAGTCATCATCCGGGTCACGTCGCTTACGCTTATGATCCTCGCTGGGTCTATCCTTCAGTTCATGATTGTCAACGAGGTAGTAAGACCCATTGAGTAGCGACTTGCTTATGATGAACGGTCCTTCCCATGGCGGGGATAATTTGTGTGACTTCTTCTGCTTAAGTCGGAGCACCAGATCCCCCTCTTTAAACGAGTGATGCCTAACGTAGCGACTATGGTAGTTGCGTAGCTTCTGCTGGTAGATGGCGGATCTTTGGCATGCCAAAACACGCTCCTCCTCGAGAAGGTCCACATCTAGGCGTCTGGATTCTTCAGCGTCATCTTTGTCGTAGGCGGCAACTCTTGGTGCATCGTGAAGGATGTCGGAAGGCAGGATGGCTTCTGCTCCATATACCATGAAATAAGGGGTGTATCCGGTAGATCTGTTGGGTGTAGTTCGTAAACTCCACAACACAGATGACAATTCTTCCGCCCAGGCTCCAGCTGCTCTATGTAGCGGTGCCTCAAGACGTGGTTTGATTTCCTGCAAAATTAATCCATTGGCTCGCTCAACCTGACCATTGGACTGTGGGTGTGCCACAGATGCAAGGTCAAGTCGTATGCCTTTGTCCCAATAATAAGCCTCCACTTCTCCGAGTGACAAGTTGCTGCCGTTATCGGTGATAATGCTATGTGGGAGATCAAATCTCACCACTAGATCTCGCACAAACCTAAGGGCAGTTGCCCCATCAAGCTTTCTAATGGGTTTAACTTCTATCCATTTAGTGAATTTATCAACTTCTACTCGTAGGAACGTAAATCCACATGGTGCCATTTGTAACGGTCCCACCATGTCTAGCCCCTAGACTGCAAACGGCCAAGTTATTGGTATTGTTCGCAATTCTTCAGCAGGAACATGTAGTTGTCGGGCATAATACTGTCATCCCATGCATGCCTCAACCAGCTTGTCGGCGTACACCTTCGCGGTCAGCCAGTAGAATCCTTGCCGGAAGGCTTTTGCGACCAAGGATCGGGGAGCAGCGTGATGCCCGCAATCTCTAAGATGGATTTCGCGTAGGATTTCAATACCTTCTTGTTGGGAAACACACTTAAGGTATACACCAGTAGTGCTTCTTTTGTAGAGTTGTCCATTGATTATGGTATAGCCCTTTGCTCGTTGTACTATTTGCCGTCTTTCGACTTTGTCGTCGGGCAAAGTTCCGTGTTCGAGAAACTCCATGAACGGTTTAGTCCAAGCCATAGGGACCTTTGGCACCATGTGGACGAAAGAGTCGACTCTATCCGGGTTGTCGATGTCTGCTCCCTTCACGGATGTTGTCCGTAGATGCTCCAGGAAAACTCCAGGCGGAATTCGTTTGCGCCCTGATCCAAGCTTATACAGCAGATCGGCCGCCTCGTTTTACTCCCTAGGTACATACTTGACCTCGTAACCCAAGAAGCACTTGGCTATATCTTCCACTTCGTCTCGATATGCCGCCATCATAGGGTTCCACGCATTCTAGGTGCCAGCCACCTGCTGGGCAACCAAGTCGGAATCTCCATAGCAAACTATGCGCTTGATGCTAATATCCTTGGCTATGCATACTCCGTGAATGAGTGCTTCATACTCTGCCATGTTGTTCGTAGCCTCGAAGTGGATTTGCAGAACGTAGTGTAGCTTGTCCCCAGTTGGTGACTGTAGAAGTACACCAGCCCCCGAGCCGTTGAGCAGCTTTGATCCGTCAAAGTGCATCACCCAGTATTCTGGCTCCGGCAATGGGGTAGCATCTGGCATCTCCGTCCAATCTGCGATAAAATCCACCAAGGCTTGTGATTTGATAGTGTCGCGTCTCTTGTAGGTGATCTCGAAGGCAGCAAGTTCAATGCCCCCACTTCGCGACCCTTCCTGTAGCGTCGCTGTTGTTTATGATGTCGGACAGTGGAGTCTTGCTCACCACTGTGATTGGGTGCTCCTGAAAGTAGTGCCTCAGCTTCCGATAAGCGAGGAATACTCCATAAGCTATCTTTTGGTAGTGCGGGTAACGCTCCTTGGACTCCGTCAAGACCTCGCTTATGTAGTAAACGGGTCGCTGAACTCCGTGCTCATAGCCTGGATCCTTCCGCTCTACCACGACGACGACACTTATTACCCGGTTGGTGGCCGCCATGTAAATTAATATGGGCTCTCCAGGCTCGAGTGCTGCAAGGATAGGCGCTGAGAAAAGTGTAGCCTTGAGATGCTTCAATGCTGCATCTGCTTTGTCCGTCCACGTGAATTTGTCCGCCTTCTTCAGTAACTTGTACAGTGGCAGAGCCTTCTCTCCAAGTCGACTGACGAACCAACTAACTGCTGCAACACAACCTGTTAGTCATTGTATGTCCTTTAGGCATGTCGGACGGTTTATGTTTAAGATGGCCTTGATTTTCTCCGGGTTGACCTCGATTCCACACTGGGAAACGATGAAGCCCAACAATTTGCCGGCTGGAACCCCGAAGACGCACTTCTTAGGGTTAAGCATCATGTTGTATTTCCGGAGATTATCAAAGGTTTCTTTTAAGTCGGAGATTAAGTCGTATGACTTTTTAGACATCACCGCTATATCGTCCACATAGGCTGAACGTTCCGACCAATTTGATCGTGTAGGCAACGCTGCATTGTCTGGTGGTATGTAGCACCCGCGTTTTTCATCCCAAAGGGCATCGTGACTTAGCAAAACGTGTCATAGGGTGTAGTGAACGAAGTGGCCAATTGGTCCGACTTCCTCATTTTGATCTGGTGGTATCCTGAGTATGCGTCGAGAAAACACAAAAGTTCTGAGCCAGCCGTCGAGTCAATGACTTGGTCAATGCGAGGCAAAGCAAACGGATCTTTGGGACACGCTTTGTTCAAGCCGATGTAATCAACGCACATTCTTAATTCTTTGATTCCCTTTTTGGGGACAAGTACATGATTGGCCACCCATTGGGTGTGAAGGACTTCTCGGATAAAACTAGCCTTAAGTAACCTAGCTATCTCTTTGCCTATGGCGCGTCTCTTCTCATCTCCAAAGCATCGTAGAGGTTGCTTCACTGGTTTGTGTTTTGGATCAATGTTCAAGCTGTTGTCGGCAAGTTCCCTAGGTACACCTTTCATGTCGGCAGGTTGCCAGGCAAAGATGTCCCTATTCTCACGGAGGAACTCGACGAGCGTGCTTTCCTATTTGGGATCCAGGTTCGTCCCAATGGTGGTGGTCTTGGAGGCATCGCCTACCACAAGTTCCACCGACTTGGTTTCGATGGCGGCCTTGAATGTTGGGGCGGAGTCAGAAATCTGTTTCTTCGACGCGGGCATCTCTGAGGCATCGACCTTGCTCTGGATCTCCTTGAATTCGTCGTTGTAGAGGACAGCTTCCGTGTAGGCTGCTTCTCCAATTTCACAGTCCCTAGCTTTGGAAAAGCTTCCGGATATGGTGATGACACCGTTTGGTCTGGGTATCTTGAGTTTGTTGTAGACGAAGCATGGCTTGGCCATGAAGGTGTGGAGTATGTCGTGGCCGAATATGACGTGGTACACGCTCTTGAAGGGGACCACCTCAATGGTCATGCGCTCTTGGCGGTAATTAGTAACATAACCAAAGGCAACCTGAAGTGTGATGCATCCAAGGGACCGAGCCTCCCGACCAGGAACTACGCCATGGAAGATGGTGTTGGTCCGCCTTAGATTTGCCTCCGTCAAGTTCATCTTCTGCAGTGTATCCAGGTACATGATGTTGATGCTGCCTCCACTATCCACCATACACTTGGTGAACTCATTGTCGTAAATCAGGGGGTTGATGACCATGGCTTATTGGTTCTCCGTAGGGATGAGGTCTGGGTGATCCTTCATGTCCCAAGTAATTGGAATCTCCGACCAGCTTAGGTACTGGGGAACTGGGGGTAAAGTAGCCATCAGGATCCTCATAGAGGTCTTCTGTTGTCGGACGGTGGGGGTGCCAAGGAAAGTGTGGAAAACTACCGCCTTCTTCTCGAAGGGGTTCTTGCCTTTGCCGTCTCTCTTGGCGGCGTGCTTGGGGTCAACATCCTCGTCCATGTCACTTGAATACTTGGACTCCTCCTCCTTCTTCTTCCCCTTGCCCTTGCCTCGCGGCCTGTTCTTCCGACTTCGCTTGTAGCCGAACTTGTAGTGGCGATTGGTGTGAGTGGCCTTGCCGTTGGCATCGAGGTGTACGAGGCATGGCATATCGCGGTACTCTTTGTAGGTTTTGGGAACACGGAGCACTGCCGAGGTAGTTTCACTTCCTCGCTGCTGCCCACGACCAGCCCCCCGCCCTTGGCCACGTTGTCCGCCATCACCTCGTCCTGCAAAGGTCATGGCGACCATGTCGAGAGTTTTCTTTTCTTCTGGTGCGGTTTTCCGCTTGGTGCTGCTGTTCCTCCGAGCTTGAGTTGGAACGGCCGTTGCCGGCAGGGAGCCGCGAGCATCGTCGTCGGCAGCTGCGAACTCACTAGCCAACTGAATCATCTGATTCAAGTCAAGCTAGTGGTTATCCTGCAAGCGCTTCAGCTTATGTCGGAGCAATGTGCCCCTTTCCAACCCATCAATGAAGGCGACCATGGTGGTCTGAGTGTGCACTCGTGCGCAGGAATTCTTCATATCCATCCAACGGGAGAGGTAGGCACGAGAATTCTTGTCTTTCTCTTGCACGCACCGCTGTAGATCGCCAACAGTGCAGGGGCATTTATACGTACCCGCGAAGTTCTTGGTGAACGCTTCTTGCATGTCCAACCAATTGCAGATGGATTTTTCTGGCAAGTCGTCAATCCATTGACGGGCCGTGCCCGCCAACATCAATGGGAGGTACTTGACAGCGACATTGGGGTTACCCCCGGCGATCTCCACCGTGTTGTCGTAATCCTGCAACCATGTAGCTGGCTTGGCGGTGCCGTCATAGGGTTTGATTGTCTTGTCGATCCGGAAACCTTTGGGGTAAGTTGCGGACCGTATCATAGGTCCAAAACAACGTGGTCCCAGGTATGGTCCTTCCTGGGCCTCGTGGATCTTGTCAATCCGTGAACGTGCGTCATATGGCTCCGGGCTTCTTTTCTTCTTGTCAATAGGGGATGGGTTGCGTGAACGACGCGGGCCCCGTCCGCCATGGTGACTGCTAGGTGTTCGATGGAGGCGGCGGTGGCGGTGGGTTAGCCTTCTTGTTGTTACCCTCCTGTGACGCCTCACGCTTGTCGCGGTTGCTTGTCGAACACGGAGGGTCATGGCGTGACCCGCTCTTATGTCCTTGGTTGCGCTCTCCGTCATGACGGGTCTGCTCCGTGTTGTCACGAATGACGATGCCGCTCTTCCTTGGAGGGGGCATATCCGTATGACGGTGAGCCTTGGGGTCTTCGCGATGTCGGGGGAAGCGGGGTGGTGGCGATGGGCGACGAGGTTGGGCTTTGCCTCCATTGTCGGAGGATATGGGGATAGCATCCTTCCTGTTGCGCGCATCCCTCCGTCTTCGCTCTAATGAACCCTTCTGAGACCGGACATCAAGAGGAGATTTGTCCCTTGGCAGCTTATGATGGCTAGACTGGCAAAACGCTAGGTTAGACTCAAGCCTCTGAGAGGTGGCCTTTTCCTGCTATTTCATCGGCTTGGCCACTAGGTCATACACCTGTTCCACTGCCTCAGGCGATCGATCCTACTCCAGAAGGGTCTTGGTGATGGCAAGGTTGAGGAGAGGAGTGGGCATCACCTGCCTGCCTTCACTGCCAATGAATGGCTTGGCTTGTGCCGGCTTCGGGGGAGCCCATCCTAGGTTTCGCCGCACACCAGGATCGTTGATGACGTGAGCCGGAGCTTTCTTGGCCTTCTGCTACTGCAGCAGAGTCTTGTACTCAACCTCCATTGCTCTAGCTTTCTCTATGGATTTCTGCGCGTTGACCAAATCTCGATCTAGTTTAGCGTCTTGCTCCGCGATAGCCTGTGCCTCCTCCAGCAGCTGCTGGCGCTTCTCGTCAAGCTGGGTCACGTTCCGGATATGAGCCACGGTCAGTGGCTCGACGTTGTACATCACTCTATCAGCTAGAGTAACTTGGGCAGCAGCAGACGTAGATGCTGTAGGCGGCAAGTTTGCGGTGTTGTTGTTGCTCGGTCCGGTGCCGAGTTCCTGCGGCTGCTACACTGGGTTAGGCGAAGGGGGCATGTCCTTCGCGCGATCATTGTCGGCAGCAAGAGGTGGTCCCTTCCCTTTGTCCAACGCTATAGGCGGAGCTCTTCCGAGTTGATCTTTATCCATCGTCGTCCCAGTGGTAATCCTCCTCGGGACGTGACGACGTTGTTGGCCTGCTCGTCGCGCTGGTAATCTTCCTCCATCTCCTGCATGGTAGAGTCTAGCTCCTCTGGGCTGAAATCTATCTCATCTGAATCTGCACTGAAGTCGGCGTAAATCGCGTCAATCACAGAGTCGGAGGGTGCCGGGGCTTCCTCGCTGACGGCGGGTGGAGGTGCAACGGGTGCGACAATGACTGGAGGTGGTGGCGCTGCTGCGGCGATGACGGCAGGAGGTGGTGGCTGAGCCGGTGGCGCTCCGTCGATGAGCGCAAGAGCTGTCTGAGCTGCCTCTTCAGCCTCCGCGTAGTTGTTGACGGTATTCACCATGCTTTCGAAGGTGAGGCGTCCTGAAGCCTGCTGCCGCCTTATAGAATGCCGGAGAACCGTTCCCCGGTCCAATCCTTCCACAAAGTGATACATAGCATCATCATTGGAGTAATGCGCCAGATCGGTCGGGTTTTCACCTTCTCTCTGAATGCAGCGCACCAGATCGAAGATGGTAACCACGCTGACGAACTTGGATATCTGTTATCCAGACGCACAGACGAAGCCGGCGTACTTGCAGTGATCTTCCACCGTTATATCCTGCTCAGGGGCGGTTTGGGTGGGCCTTGAATTTTTCCGATCTTTGCCGGCAAACTCCGAGGAGAGAGCCAACATCGATCCTTCCGCGAACGTATCCTGCCCGTAGGCGGTCTGTGCGAGTCTTGATGCTTCTCCGACTCCCAGGGAACTAGTGCCCGAGTCGGTTTTGCCGATGAAGAGGTGGATGCCTCCGATGGGGACGATTGAGCACCGCGTAGGGTTCGTCTTTGCCGGGATACAGAACTCGTCAGGAGGGATGATCGGAACGTTGCCGGAGAAGAGAACCCGACCGATGGCTACGGTTTCGCCGATTCCCGAGAAGACCTTGGTCCTCGCCCGCTGAAGAGCCTGAAGCGCCTCTAGCCCCACGGTGGGCGCCAACTGTCGTGGTATTGCCGACGAGTACGCCATGGAGAGGTCCTCACAGTGCGTGTTTAGAGACGTGGGGGAAGGCGGACGGTTGACGGGTACAAGGTAGCACAGCTTATCCAGGTTCAGATCCCACAACGGTGGCGGAATCCTATTCCTGCTATAAATCACTATAATGACAATACGCCGAGTTACAGAGATAGGTTCGCTGTGCGAGGTTATATGAAGTTGTGTCCTAAAGGCTCCCATAGGCCCGACTTATATAGTCGCCAAGTCCTAGGGTTACAGAGAAAAGTCCTAGCCGAACAGGTTACAGAGTCCTACACTGACTATAACTAGTCTAGCTTGTCTTGTACTACAAGGCTCCGGATACCCTGGTGCATTCTATCGTAGCCTTTCTTTATTTGGCATGGGCCTCCCTTCTGGATCTATCTAACTGGACCGTCCAGCAGGCCATGAGCCATGCTACCAACTGTGGGTCATCCAGATTATCTGGATAAGAAACATGCTATGAGGATATCCATATAGCATATCCCAACACCATGCATGCAAATCGATCGTTCCATGTCAATCAACAGAGACTCCTTAACTCGAGCGAGCCAGGTGTCCTCTTTTAAGTTGTCGACGACGACCCGCGCGTCAGTAAGAAACTAAACCAACTAAACCATTAACCGCCCTAACAACGGCCTCGGAGGTTTTTACGAAATCCAGGTGCTAGCTACTGGTAATGTACTTTTACGTGGCCTTCCATGCATGCAAGAAGAGTTGAGTGGACCGAGCCATATCCAAAATCGTCACCTTGACCTTTTATCCTGGTAGAAGTAGTACGAATATTGGCTTGCGAATACTACGAGACAAATCTGTTTACTCCGGTTCGTGGTGGTTACAAGCAAGCAAGCAAGCAATCATACGTGGAGTTTTAAACTACAGTTGTGTGGACAATTCCGACATTTAAAAGTGCATTATTTGTGTCAGTCAATATCACCTCCCCCAGGTACGTTCGTTCCACTGCTGCCGTAGGCAATGGCCTCAGTGTGGGGCATGCCTCAGTGTGGCCTTGGGCAAGGAAGTCGTGAGGACGATTAAAAAAAATACTAGTAATGATTGTGGTTTTTTTATATTGGCCGAATCAAGGAGTAGTACTAACATGGATCGTGTACCAGAATGACCGATTCTTTATCAAGATATACTAGTAGTCAGTACTACGGTGCCTCTTCTAGAATGCATGATGCAGCGTCATATGCACGCGCGTGGTGGCCGTACGAAATGGCATATGCGTGTGCATGCATCCATGTTGGGGTGTTCCTTTTCAATCTGACGCGGCATCGGGGCGCAGAGATGGCTCGTTTTCTTTTCGGGTGGTGGCGGATGGGTTGCTGATTCGTGTCTCTGCACTCGGCGACAGAAGGTGCCTGCCATATGCCCGTCTCGGGCGGGCAGGCGTCGCGTGTGGGAGGCGGGCTGTATCTCCGGCCACCCATCCGCAGATCAAGGTCAAGTTTGCTTTTTCGTTGGGAATTGAGGGCTTGGCGATCACCGCTTCATAGTCGGCGGCGATCAATCCGGTGCGTGTCGAGCGAATATCCATAGAGCCGCAAGTCCGTGTAGTGGCGCGTGGTGTACGGCTGAGTGTTATTCGAGAGGCAAGCGCTAGTTACCTATAATTCTACTAAGAAGATCGGGCACCCGCCGTATTATCGTGGTATCAGATTCCAGAACAACTCGGTAGAATTTCTTTCTCATAGTGGTAGATTTGTTTTATGTCCTATACACCCAAAAAAAGACAAAAATAATTTTCTTCCATTAGCCATAGTTAATTCTGTTTTTAGTGCGTTTTGTTAGGTCTTAATCCACTCGTTCATCGTGTTTAGTTGCTGGTCAATTTTCCTTCTGCGTAACTTAGCCCCCCCCCCCCCCCCCCCCCTTTCTCCTTCTGCGTTTGCTCTGTCTATTGTGGTGTCATCTCTAGAAAATTCCTGGCAAAAATATCAGTAATCTAGAGTACCTTCTGTTGAGTCTAGTGAACTACACATCTTTGCGTATCCATCACCTACCGAGACTAGCTTTAGGTTTGCTCGTGGGACTGCTCTATAGGTGTTGTGTGCTCCATCAAAAAAAAAGAGGGGGAAGTTTCTTCTTCTCATCAAGTTGAGATCGTTCGCTTTGGTCTGGTAATATTTGCTACTTGTGACTTCCGACGTCCTGTTTGTCGGCCAAAAAAAAAGTCGAGAAAAAAAGAGAGAAAAACAGTCTAGCCTGGAGAATAGCTCGTCTTTGTCACATATTTTGAAGGACGTTCAGAAAATTTCAGTTGGTCTTACGTGCACACTTAGTTTGAGCAACCTTGTGTCCTTTTGTCATCTTGAGCAATAGCTAGCGTCGTCTCTTCTTGTACCGTGCAACATCGCGCTTTGTCTTCACAAATATCTCGTTTTTGCGCATCCCTAAAGTCGCATCGGTCCCATTCATCTCCACGTGTGAGTTTCTACATATACTTCTGTTATTATTGATGAGCAATTAGGCACCGTGGTATGCGTTTGGATTGCTACCTGGCTCAACAATCTTGATTGCAGAATTTAATAGGGTTACCCCACCAAGCTCCACTAAAAACACCCGTGTCTTGTGTTACTTGTGGTTCTTGGTATTTGCTCACACAATATTCTTTGTTGATTGTTGCTACTGCGGCAAGTGTTGCTGATCTTAATTTTCTTCGGAAGGGTAAAACTTATTTTTGTCTTAGATTTGAGAGTTGTGAGCAGGGAGTTTTTTTTACTAAACCATATACACTTTCACTTGGTTGTCTCGGTTTTTGTGGCCATGGCAGGAACTGATGACGTGCACAATCATGATTTGGTGATCCCGCGGCTCCGATGACCTCGATGCACTACTATTCTCTTCGTGCCACACTTCGCGAGGAGTTCACGGAGGCGGTCAGCTCGGTACACACACTGATTTTGCAAATGTGCACAACATTTTGGACAATCTGGGGACGGACTTCCATAAGATGTCCTTGACGGTGGATGAGCGTCACAAGGAGATGTCTGATGCCATAGCTAGACTCACCACCATGGTAGAGAATAGTGTACGTGGCGATGCTGGGAGTGCGCATAATCCTCATGTTGTAGGCGAAAATCATCTCAAGAGGTTGATCATCATCGTCAACAACCTGACACTGAGGCGCAGCAGCGTGAAGAGGCACGGCTGCGTCAAGTGCGCGAAACCGCGCAGCAACGCCGTGCTGCCGATGTCATGGCACGGCCACACGGAGTTATGGGGCGTGGCCGTGGAAATGGTAGAGGAGGAGGTGGCCAACCGGCTGCTCACGGGGCTAAATTCGGTGCCTACAACCATGACGCGTATGGTGTTCCTCCAGAGGATCGGCATGGTGAGCAAGCCAGGGGTGTTCATGGTCTCCAAGGACGCGACGACATGCAGGGCGCGCATATACCCAGAGCCTATGCAGGTGCTCCTATTTATGATGAGTACAGTGACGACGGCCAATTCTCTCCGCGTAGACAACAATTTCAGCAGGCTCACAATCGTCGTCACCAGGATGATGATGATGTCATTACCAAGCCCAAGTTCACAATGCCCACTTTTGATGGTACCGAAGAGGTTGAGGCTTATCTTGCATGGGAGCTTAAGGTTGATAAGCTATTCCGTATGAATCGATATTCTGATCAGCGCAAGTTGGACCTTGCCGTTGCTGCTTTAGATGGATATGCTGCTTCATGGTGGGAGCGTTGTGTTCAACAAAGAATGGAGTACCATGAGCCACGTGTAACTACTTGGGATGAGCTTAAGCGACAGATGAGAGCGCGCTTTGTTCCTAAAAATTACAAGCGTTCTCTCTATGAGAAGCTAGTTGGTCTGAAACAGTTGACAAAGACAGTTGACGAGTACTATAAAGAAATGGAGAAAATAATTATACATGCTAATGTACGTGAAACACAAGACCAAACCATGGCTCGTTTCAATGCAGGTTTGAATTATTCGATCAGACGAATTGTTAATCACCATCCTTACACTACTATGGTTGAATTGATGCATCATGCACGAGAGGCTGAGAAGCAAGTAATTGAGGATACTAAGTATGCAGCACGACAACGCTTTTTCATAAGGTTCAGCTACACAGTACAAGACAACTCCTGCTGGCCGTAGTACACAAGATGAGAGTTCTTCCACGACTCGCAGTTCAACAGTTAAAAAGAACGACCTTTCTCCACCAGCATCACGTCGGTCAGCTGTGCCTACTGCTAGTGCGGCATCATCTATGGGATCATCATCTCGTGCACGTGATAAGGAATGCCACAAGTGTGGCGGACTTGGACACTTCAGGAAAGATTGCCCAAATAACAAGGTTATGATTCTCACCGACGAGGGGTATATTTCAGAGGAAGAAGACATCAATCCATTTGAAAATAAAAACAATTTACCAAGCGAATTATCCATAATAAACGCTAGATAAAACATGATTAGAATAAATAGAGAATACATATTAAGGCATAGAACCAAACAAACTGCAAGGCGTAACACTTTAGATATGATCAGAACAAGATTGAGAAATAAGATGTACACGGCAGTAGCAGAAGAGGAACCGTCAGCGTTGGACCCATCGTTGGCCATGTCGTCGATGAAGAGGGTGCTGATGTCGGGAAAGACGTCGCCGCAATCGTTCTCCGTGATGGAGTCTGTGACGAAGCCACTAGTCGCGCCGATAGCGCTCCCCAAAAACCTTATCGCCCTTCTTCCGTACAGGACTCGAAGCAGCGGGGTTTCGAAGGCCTACTATGCCGGCTTGCGGTGCACTCCACAAGACCGGATGGGGAAGAACTGTTGGTAGCTCAGTGCTCTGAAACTTGGAGGCGATGGTTCTGATAGATGCCTGGGGAAATGAGCGACCTTTCGCTCTTATAGGCACGGGTAGATAGGCGAACAGTCGACGTCGGAAGAGGAAACGAACAGGCAGCGACCGAAGCCAAACAACCTCCACTTAGTTCGAATTAAACCTCCACTGAGTCGTATTTAAAACCCATTAGCAGACTGTTCAAATTCTGCATGCCCATTTGTATAACATTCATGCGTGGCAAAAAAGAACTCGGCTCGGCGATATTCCCGCAACCCACGGCGCGCGCGTCGTGACAAGGCGAGACGGGCGGCGGAGGAGGAGGAGCGCGCATGTGGGACTCTCTCGTTCTCCTTCTCATCCTTTTACCAAGTGGTAGGAGAGCCTCCCTTATAAGCTGGTGAAAACCTCCTTCAACTAGCAATATGGGACTAAACTTTTGTCCCACCTCTTCCATGCATGAATGGGCCACATGGGCCTCTAGGATTTCCAGGAATTATTGGAATGGAAAATGGGCTAGGCTATTTGGGCCAAAATTCCAACAATCCCCCACCAGATCCCAGAGGCACATGTAATTTGGCTTTGGTTCCAAAACACTGTTTATATACCGGTACTGTAGTGGAGACTGTTAAGTTGAACTTCCACCTAGAATTCTATGCTACACTAGGCTGCGACTTGTATAGTGGACTATGCCTTGAACTGCAAGTTTGCTGCAACCTAGCTTCACACGAAGCCTTGACCGATACTGGGCTACCGTGGGACTTTCTCGCGGGTGGAGCTTATGCGTCATACTTCATGACCTTTCATGAGTTTATTAGAGAGCACCCAACTCTCATAGACTGCGACGTTTTGACAGTCAGACTCATATAGGTGTGTTCTTCAACAGATGTTCTGCAGGACAACATCTCTTCTTAAGATTAAGCCATTTAGAACACATTAAGATAAAATCAACCTGCCGTGCAGAATAGGAAAGTATTGCATCTTCACGGAGTGGTGTTCATTGAAGTGGGGATACTTTCCTCTCGGTCTACCAACAACTTGTCTCCCGATTCTAATTCACGGGATCTCCGATCACATAGATTGGTTTGCCACTGTGGAAAACTCATAGTATGGGTCTCATACCCATCTCCTTCGATGCATTTTCTATCATATTGCGTGATAGTCCCTTTGTGAAGGGATCTGCCAGGTTCTTAGATGTTTGGATATAATCCAATGCAATAACTCCAGAGTTTCTTATTTTCCTGACAGATTTTAGTCTCCTCTTCACATGTCTTGAGGACTTCATATTATCCTTAGAACTGTTCACCTTAATAATCACAGTTTGATTATCATAGTTCATTGGAATCGCGGGTATAGGTTTTTCAACCATAGGTAAGTCCATCAAGATTTCATGAAGCCACTCTGCTTCAACAGTGGCTGTGTCTAGTGCTGTGAGTTCTGCTTCCATAGTTGACCTTGTTAAGATGGTCTGCTTGCAAGACTTCCAAGAAACAGCATCACCACCAAGTGTAAACACATATCCACTCGTGGCCTTTATCTCATCAGCATCAGATATCCAATTTGAATCACTATAATCCTCCAGTACCCTAGGATACCCGGTATAGTGAATGCCATAGCTTGGAGTTCCTTTTAGATAACGCATGACTCTTTCAAGAGCTTGCCAATGATCATCTCCAGGATTTGAAACAAATCGACTGAGTTCGCTAACAGCAAACGCGATGTCAGGCCTTGTCGCGCTAGCCAAGTACATAAGCGAGCCAATTATTTGAGAGTATGTCAATTGATCTCTAACGGTTCCTCGATTCTTTCGAAGTAGTACACTAGGATCATACGGTGTTGGAGAAGACTTGCAGTCGCTATACCCAAAGCGACTCAAAATCTTGTCCACATAGTGACACTGAAGCCGTGTGATCCCACTATCATCATCTCTCAATAGTTTGATGTTCAAGATAACATCAGCTACTCCTAGATCCTTTATCTCAAAAGACTGAGATAAGAAATCCTTGACCTCCTCAATTACAGTAAGGTTGGTCCCAAAGATCAGTATGTCATCAACGTACAAACATAGAATAACTCCTTCGCCCCCACCATGGCGATAGTATACACACTTGTCAGCTTCGTTTACAACAAAGCCTGCAGCGGTTAAGGTTTTATCAAATTTTTTGTGCCACTGCTTAGGTGCTTGTTTCCATATAAAGACTTCAGTAGCTTGCACCCTTTTCTTTCTTGACCATTTACTACAAAACCATCTGGTTGATCCATATAAATTTCCTCATCCAACTCTCCATTTCGGAAAGCCGTCTTAACATTCATTTGATGAACGAGAAGACCGTGTGAGGCAGTCAGAGAAAGTAGTACTCGAATGGTGGTCAACCTTGCTATAGGTGAGTAAGTATCAAAGAAGTCTTCACCTTCCTTTTGGGTATAACCCTTGGCCACAAGCCTTGCCTTGTACTTCTCAATAGTACCATCAGGCCTTAGTTTCTTCTTAAACACCCATTTACATCCTACAGGTTTGCACCCATAAGGACGATCAGTGATCTCCCATGTTTTATTAGCTAAGATGGAATTCATCTCACTATGAACAACTTCCTTCCAGTAGTCAACATCAGGAGATGCATTAGCCTATGAAATGGAAGTGGGAGTGTCATCGACAAGGTACACAATGAAATCATCACCAAAAGACTTTGCAGTCCTTTGTCTCTTGCTCCTTTTAGAAATTTCATTATCGTCCTCCTTAGGACTTTCAGAGTGTTCAATTGGAATGGTAGGTTCAGAGAATGTAGCAAATTCCTGATTAGATGAACTAGGTATCTCCAGATTTGATGAGTTAGGTTTATCCTTCATTCGAAAGATATCCTCAAAGAAAGTCGCATCATTCGACTCCATGATTGTACCAACATGAATGTCAGGCACTTCAGATTTTACTATCAAGAATCAATGCTATGAAAAGCATACCCCAGAAAAACACAATCAATGGTTTTTGGTCCAAGCTTGCGCTTCTTGGGGATTGGTACATTGACCTTTGCCAAACAACCCCAAGTACGTAAGTAAGGGAGGTTTAATCTTTTCTTCTCCCATTCTTTGAATGGAGTAATTTCTTTGTTTTTTGTGGGAACTCGGTTTAGGACATGACACGGTCAATAGTACCTCCCCCAACCATTCCTTAGAAATACCCGATGTGTCTAACATGGCGTTAACCAAATCTGTTAGAGTACGGTTCTTTCTTTTGGCTACTCCATTTGACTGGGGTGAGTAGGGAGGCGCCCTCTCATGAATTATGCTATGTTCCGCACAAAAGGAATCAAACTCGCTGGAAAAGTACTCTCCACCACGATCAGACCTAAGCCTCTTAATCTTTCGATCAAGTTGATTTTCTACCTCAGCTTTATAGATTTTGAAAAAACTCAAAGCCTCATCTTTGATTTCAGAAGATACACATGACAATATGTCGTAGACTCATCGATCAAAGTCATGAAATATTTCTTTTCACCTTTTGTCAAAACACCATTCATCTCACAAAGATTAGAATGTATAAGCTCTAGTGGTGTTAAATTTCTCACTTCTGTAGTCGTATGTGACTTGCGAGCTTGTTTAGCTTGCACGCAGACTTGGCACTTAGATCCCTTAATAGTTTTGAAATTAGGGATTAAATTCATTTTGGCTAGCCGCGTCATACAACCAAAATTAATATGACAAAGACGAGAGTGCCAGACATTTGATTCAAAATTCGTGTAAATAAGATTAACAACTTTATTACAAATGTCTGACAGAGATAAGCGGAACAAGCCTCCGCACTCATAGCCTTTACCAACAAATGTTCCATGCTTTGAAATTACAAATTTATTGGACTCGAATACAATCTTGTAGCCATCTCGACACAGAAGAGATCCACTAACAAGATTTTTATTTATTGAGGGAACATGATGCACGTTCTTCAGGCGCACGGTCTTTCCCGAAGTGAACTTCAGATCGACCGTACCAACACCATGAACAGAAGCATGCGAGCCATTCCCTATTAGCACGGTTTGAGTCTCTCTGACCTGATATGAAGAAAACATGGAAATATCAGAACAAACATGTACATTAGCGCCCGTGTCAATCCACCAATCAGGAGAATGACATAATGAAAGAACAGTAGGTAATATACCATAATCAACATCTTTCTTCTCAACGTCGCCCATGACAACATTAGCAGTCTTGCTGCCCTTTCCATGCTGGCGCTTGTCAAAGTGGTTGAGACAAGCAGGAGCCCAATGATTAGGATCACCGCACACATTCGAACACAGGTGGCTTCATAGAAGCAACAAAGCCACTTGGGGCAAATTGCCTAAAATAAGGTTTTTTGGATTGTTGAAAATAAGAGCAATTTACCAAGCGAATTATCCATAATAAACGCTAGACAAAACATGATTAGAATAATAGGCAATATACTAATCATGTGAAATAGAGAATACATATTAAGGCATATAACCAAACAAACTGCAAGGCGTAACACTTTAGATATGATCAGAACAAGATTGAGAAAGAAGATATACACGGCAGTAGCAAAAGAGGAACCGTCGGTGTTGGAACCGTCGTTGGCTATGTCGTCGATGAAGAGGGTGCTGATGTCGGGGAAGAAATCCTCATCGGGGAAGACGTCGCCGCAGTCGTTCTCCCTGATGGAGTCCGTGACGAAGCCAGTAGTCGCGCCGATAGCACTCCCCAAAAACCTTATCGCCCTTCTCCCATACAGGACTCGAAGCATCAGGGTTCCGAAGGCCTACTGTCCCGGCTCGCGGTGCACGCCACAAGACAGGATGGGGAAGAACTGTTGGCAGCTCAGTGCTCTAGAACTTGGAGGCGATGGTTCTGATAGATGCCTGAGGAAAGGAGAGACCTTTCGCTCTTATAGGCACGGGTAGACAGGCGAACAGGCGACGTCGGAAGAGGAAACAAACAGGCAGCGACCGAAGCCAAACAGCCTCCACTTAGTTCGAATTAAACCTCCACTGAGTCGTATTTAAAACCCATTAGCAGACTGTTCAAATTCTGCACACCCTTTTATATAACATTCATGCGTGGGAAAAAGAACTCGGCTCGGCGAGATTCCCGCAACCCGCGGCGCTCGCGTCATGACGAGGCGAGGCGAGGCGTGGTGAGGCGGGCGGCGGAGGAGGAGGAGCGCGCGTGTGGGACTCTCTCGTTCTCCTTCTCATCCTTTTACCAAGTGGTAGGAGAGTCTCCCTTATAAGCTGGTGAAAAGCTCCTTCAACTAGCAATGTGGGACTAAACTTTTGTCCCACCTCTTGCCATGCATGAATGGACCATATGGGCCTCTAGGATTTTCAGGAATTATTGGAATGGAAAATGAGCTAGTCTATTTGGGCCAAAATTCCAACAACGCCTTCTACGGAAGAACAAGTGGACTGTCGACCGGGGACACCAGATGCTAAACATTTTCTGTCTGTACACCACGTGTCCGCGGTGTGTCTGAGAAATAGTCTATAGAGCAACGATGCAATTTATTTTAGACATGGCCAACCATTGGCGGTAAAGTTTGCAAAGTTATTATTGACGGAGGCAGTTGCCATAATCTGGCCAGCAAAGAGATGTGCACAAAATTAGGCTTAAAGTATGAGCCGCATCCGCATACATATCATATCCAGTGGCTTAGTGATGTTGGCAAAGTCAAAGCAAGTCATATGGTGAAGATAAATTTCAAGATTGGTGATTACGAAGATACCATTGACTGCGATGTGGTTCCAATGTCTGTGTGTCACATGTTGTTGGGACGTCCATGGCAATTTGATCGTCGAGTTTTTCATGATGGGCGGACAAATTGCTACAAGCTCAAGTGGAACGGCAAGTCTATGGTATTGCATCCCCTTACCCTTACACAAATCGTTCATGCTGATAAAAAGAAGTTGGAGGTAAAAGTTCAGAATGAGAAAAAGAGAGATATTATTCCACAATCTGTGAGTGAGAGCCACCTTAAAGTCAAACAAAATGGTAAAAATAAAAATGACGCCGTAAAAGATTTAGTTATGCTAGCCACCAAATCTGAAAGGAGAGCTTTTGCAGAGGATCCCAATTTGGTGCGCATTGTTATTTTATACAAGGATGGATTGCTTTCTACTGACGACTCAACATACCTTCCTAGTGGTGTATCTCAGCTTTTGCAGGAATATAGTGATGTCTTTCCAGAGGAGGTACCTGCTGGTTTACCACCAATCTGTGGGATCGAGCATTACCCAACCGACCACCATACCGCACCAACCCCGAGGAAACAAAGGAAATTATGAAACAGGTACAAGAGCTTCTCACCAAGGGGTACATACGTGAAAGCTTAAGACCTTGTGCAGTTCCTGTTATATTAGTTCCTAATAAAGATGGTACTTGGCGCATGTGTGTAGATTGTAGAGCAATTAATAATATCACCATTCGATGTCGTCATCCTATACCTCGTTTAGATGATATTCTAGACGAATTAAGTGGTGCTGTTATTTTCTCTAAAATTGATTTGCGTAGTGGTTACCATCAAATTAGAATGAAAGAAGCTGATGAATGGAAAACGGCGTTCAAAACAAAATTTGGTTTGTACGATTGGTTGGTCATGCCTTTTGGTTTAACTAATGCCCCTAGTACATTTATGAGATTAATGAACCATGTTTTGAGACATTTCATTGGGAAATTTGTGGTTGTTTATTTTGATGATATCTTGATTTATAGTTCTAATGAATCAGCTCATATTGGCCACATTCGAGAAGTACTTTCTGTTTTACGTGATGCAAAGTTGTATGGAAATTTTCAAAAGTGCACATTTTGCAAAAATAAGGTGATATTTTTGGGCTATGTAGTTTCAGCACACGGTGTAGAAGTAGACGAGTCTAAAATTGAAGCTATTAAAAATTGGCCCACGCCTGTGAATGTTAGTCAAATTCGTGGTTTTCATGGTCTTGCAGGATTTTGTAGAAGATTTGTGAAGGATTTTAGTACTATTGCTGCGCCACTAAATAAATTAACTAAAAAGGGTATGGAATTCATATGGGGCCACCACAACAAGCTGCTTTTGATATGCTTAAGAAACGATTAACCGAAGCACCATTACTTGTTTTACCAGATTTCACTAAGAATTTTGAAATAGAGTGTGATTCTAGTGGAGTTGGTATTGATGGTGTTTTGATGCAAGAAGGTAGACCGGTTGCCTACTTTAGTGAAAAATTAAAAGGTGCACAATTAAACTATCCGGTCTATGATAAGGAACTTTATGCTTTAGTGTGTGTTTTAGAGACTTGGCAACATTATTTATGGTCTAAGGAATTTATTATTCACTCTGATTATGAGGCTTTAAAATATTTGCAAAGTCAATCTAAACTGATTCGACGTTATGCTAAGTGAGTTGAATTTATTGAATCTTTTCCTTACATTGTAAAATATAAAAAGGGAAAAGAAAATGTGGTTGCTGATGCTCTTTCTCGGAAAAGTGCTCTTTTGAATCGTCTAGATGTTCAAGTTCCTAGATTAGACAGTTTGCGTGATTTATATTGTACTGATCATGATTTTTCTGCACCTTATGCTCGGTGTATCGATGGAAAAGGATGGGAAAAATATCACATCTATGATGGGTTTTTGTTTCGCGCTAACAAACTTTGTGTTCCCGAGTCGTCTGTGCGTTTGTTACTATTGCAAGAATCACACGTAGGAGGACTTGTGGGGCATTTTGGACGTGAGAAGACACTTGCTATGTTAGGTGATAATTTTTACTTGCCTAAGATGCGGCGTGATGTAAAGAGGTATGTGCAGCGTTGCATTACTTGTCATAAGGCGAAATCAAAGTTAAATCCACATGGTTTGTATACTCCTCTTCCTGTTCCTAATGCTCCTTGGGAGGATATTAGTATGGACTTTGTATTAGGACTGCCTAGGACTAACAGAGGGCGAGATTCTATATTTGTTGTCGTGGACCGGTTTTCAAAAATGGCACATTTTATACCATGCCACAAGAGCGACGATGCGTCGCATGTTGCTGACTTGTTTTTCAGGGAGATCGTGAGGTTGCATGGTGTTCCCCGGACAATTGTTTTAGATCGTGACGTAAAATTCATGAGCTATTTTTGGAAGACACTATGGAGAAAATTGGGAACAAAGTTGTTATTCAGCACGACTTGCCATTACCAAACCGATGGCCAAACGGAGGTGGTGAACCGCACTCTCTCCATGCTGCTGAGGACCATGATCAAGAAGAGCATAAAAGAGTGGGAGGAACTTTTGCCACATGTTGAATTTGCATACGATCAAGTTGTTCACTCTACTACACAAATGTGCCCATTTGAGGTGGTGTATGGGTTCAAACCCATTACGCCTCTTGATATGCTACCACTTCCAAGTCAACACCGATCTAATATGGAGGCATCAAAGAGATCTGATTATGTTAAGAAGATGCATATCAAGGTGAAAGAAGAAATTGAGCGCAAAGGAAAAATGTTTGCTGATCGAGCGAACAAAAGACGGAAGAAGCTATTATTTGAGCCATGAGATCTTGTATGGGTGCATTACCGCAAGGATCGTTTTCCAGAACGACGCAAATCCAAACTAATGCAAGAGGAGATGGACCGTTCAAGGTGTTAGAGAAAATTAATGATAATGCATACAATATTGAGCTTCGAGGAGATGACTATGCCGTGAGTTCCACATTTAATGTTGGTGATCTGTCCCCGTTCTTCGGAGGCGATGATCCAGCATCGAGGACGATGCCTTTTCTAGAAGGAGAGGATGGTGAGGGCATCTCTACCATATTACAACATTCTCCATCTATCGATCAAGATAAAAAAAGCAAGGCACAAGATATTCGTATCGAGATGCCGGCTGGACCAATCACGCGAGTTCGAGCGAAAAAACTACAAGAACAGGTGAATTTAATCCTTAACTAGCACAATAATTTATTTTTAGAAAATTTTATACTACCTAAATCCTCTATATTATTTTTACTTAGATATGTTAGCGCTCACTTTGAAGGCGAGCTGCTACCGGAGGATTTATGCTTCCAAAAGGACGCGTTGCTGCCGGCCTACGACTCTACGTCAACTACACAAGACCACCATTCGAAGAGTTATCATAAACATGGAGATGATACAATGCCGCATGCACGAAACAAGCAGAGGGAGGGAGACGAGGCGGTTTTCATCTATGTGCATGCCTGACTACAAGGAGCTAAGGAAATTGCAACCAATCAGGAGCAACATGGCCCACACGCCCATATAATTAGTTAGACCACAGATCGCTGGTTGCATCGAAATAAGAAAGAGCTTTTATTTTGGAGAGATCGTTTAGGACTCTATCGATCGCAGGCTCCGGTGGCTGCCTGCCTATAAAGTACCTGTACTCGTACGCTATTTGGAGACTACGTATAATTTCAGATTGAAACATTGCAATATTTGCTTGTTCCTCTTTTCCACAGCTCATACGAGGGTTAGTGAGAGAGATTGGGCGATACCGTGTTTCCATCTGCAGATCAAGGTCAAGTTTGCTTTTCCGCTGGGAATTGAGGGCTTGGCGATCACCGCTTCGTAGTCAGCGGCGATCAATCCGGTGCGTGTCGAGCGAATATCCATAGAGCCGCAAGTCCGTGCAGTGGTGCGTGGTGTACGGCTGAGTGTTATTCGAGAGGCAAGCGCTAGTTACCTACAATTCTACTGAGAAGATCAGGCACCTACCGTATTATCGTGGTATCAGATTCCAGAACAACTCGGTAGAATTTCTTTCCCATAGTGGTAGATTTGTTTTATGTCCTATACACCCAAAAAAAGCCAAAAATAATTTTCTTCCATTAGCCATAGTTAATTCTGTTTTTAGTGTGTTTTGTTAGGTCTTAATCCACTCGTTCATCGTGTTTAGTTGCTGGTCAATTTTCCTTCTGCGTGACTTAGCCCCCGCCCCCCCTCCCCTTTTTTTCTCCTTCTGCCTTTGCTCTGTCTATTGTGGTGTCATATCTAGAAAATTCCTGGCAAAAATATCAGTAATCTAGAGTATCTTCTGTTGAGTCTAGTGAACTACACATCTTTGCGTATCCATCACCTACCGAGACTAGCTTTAGGTTTGCTCGTGGGACTGCTCTATAGGTTTTGTGTGCTCCATCAAAAAAAAAGAGGGGGAAGTTTCTTCTTCTCATCAAGTTGAGATCGTTCGCTTTGGTCTGGTAATATTTGCTACTTGTGACTTCCGACGTCCTGTTTGTCGGCCAAAAAAAAAGTCGAGAAAAAAAGAGAGAAAAACAGTCTAGCCTGGAGAATAGCTCGTCTTTGTCACATATTTTGAAGGACGTTCAGAAAATTTCAGTTGGTCTTACGTGCACACTTAGTTTGAGCAATCTTGTGTCCTTTTGTCATCTTGAGCAATAGCTAGCGTCGTCTCTTCTTGTACCGTGCAACATCGCGCTTTGTCTTCACAAATATCTCGTTTTTGCGCATCCCTAAAGTCGCATCGGTCCCATTCATCTCCACGTGTGAGTTCCTACATATACTTCTGTTATTATTGATGAGCAATTAGGCACCGTGGTATCCGTTTGGATTGCTACCTGGCTCAACAATCTTGATTGCAGAATTTAATAGGGTTACCCCACCAAGCTCCACTAAAAACACCCGTGTCTTGTGTTACTTGTGGTTCTTGGTATTTGCTCACACAATATTCTTTGTTGATTGTTGCTACTGCGAGTGCAAGTGTTGCTGATCTTAATTTTCTTCGGAAGGGTAAAACTTACTTTTGTCTCAGATTTGAGAGTTGTGAGCAGGGAGTTTTTTTTACTAAACCATATACACTTTCACTTGGTTGTCTCGGTTTTTGTGGCCATGGCAGGAACTGATGACGTGCACAATCATGATTTGGTGATCCCGCGGCTCCGATGGCCTCGATGCACTACTATTCTCTTCGTGCCACACTTCGCGAGGAGTTCACGGAGGCGGTCAGCTCGGTACACACACTTATTTTGCAAATGTGCATAACATTTTGGACAATCTGGGGACGGACTTCCATAAGATGTCCTTGACGGTGGATGAGCGTCACAAGGAGATGTCTGATGCCATAGCTAGACTCACCACCATGGTAGAGAATAGTGTACGTGGCGATGCTGGGAGTGCGCACAATCCTCATGATGTAGGCGAACATCATCTCAAGAGGTTGATCATCATCGTCAACAACCTGACACTGAGGCGCAGCAGCGTGAAGAGGCACGGCTGCGTCAAGTGCGCGAAACCGCGCAACAACGCCGTGCTGCCGATGTCATGGCACGGCCACACGGAGTTATGGGGCGTGGCCATGGAAATGGTAGAGCAGGAGGTGGCCAACCGGCTGCTCACGGGGCTGAATTCGGTGCCTACAACCATGACGCGTATGGTGTTCCTCCAGAGGATCGGCATGGTGAGCAAGCCAGGGGTGTTCATGGTCTCCAAGGACACGACGACATGCAGGGCGCGCACATACCCAGAGCCTATGCAGGTGCTCCTATTTATGATGAGTACAGTGACGACGGCCAATTCTCTCCGCGTAGACAACAATTTCAGCAGGCTCACAATCGTCGTCACCAGGATGATGATGATGTCATTACCAAGCCCAAGTTCACAATGCCCACTTTTGATGGTACCGAAGAGGTTGAGGCTTATCTTGCATGGGAGCTTAAGGTTGATAAGCTATTCCGTATGAATCGATATTCTGATCAGCGCAAGTTGGACCTTGCCGTTGCTGCTTTAGATGGATATGCTGCTTCATGGTGGGAGCGTTGTGTTCAACAAAGAATGGAGTACCATGAGCCACGTGTAACTACTTGGGATGATCTTAAGCGACAGATGAGAGCGCGCTTTGTTCCTAAAAATTACAAGCGTTCTCTCTATGAGAAGCTAGTTGGTCTGAAACAGTTGACAAAGACAGTTGACGAGTACTATAAAGAAATGGAGAAAATAATTATACATGCTTATGTCCGTGAAACACAAGACCAAACCATGGCTCGTTTCAATGCAGGTTTGAATTATTCGATCAGACGAATTGTTAATCACCATCCTTACACTACTATGGTTGAATTGATGCATCATGCACGAGAGGCTGAGAAGCAAGTAATTGAGGATACTAAGTATGCAGCACGACAACGCTTTTTCACAAGGTTCAGCTACACAGTACAAGACAACTCCTGCTGGCCGTAGTACACAAGATGAGAGTTCTTCCACGACTCGCAGTTCAACAGTTAAAAAGAACGACCTTTCTCCACCAGCATCACGTCGGTCAGCTGTGCCTACTGCTAGTGCGGCATCATCTATGGGATCATCATCTCGTGCACGTGATAAGGAATGCCACAAGTGTGGCGGACTTGGACACTTCAGGAAAGATTGCCCAAATAACAAGGTTATGATTCTCACAGACGAGGGGTATATTTCGGAGGAAGAAGACATCAATCCATTTGAAAATAAGAACAATTTACCAAGCGAATTATCCATAATAAACGCTAGATAAAACATGATTAGAATAAATAGCGAATACATATTAAGGCATAGAACCAAACAAACTGCAAGGCGTAACACTTTAGATATGATCAGAAAAAGATTGAGAAATAAGATATACACGGCAGTAGCAGAAGAGGAACCGTCAGCGTTGGACCCGTCGTTGGCCATGTCATCGATGAAGAGGGTGCTGATGTCGGGGAAGACGTCGCCGCAACCGTTCTCCGTGATGGAGTCTGTGACGAAGCCACTAGTCGCGCCGATAGCGCTCCCCAAAAACCTTATCGCCCTTCTCCCGTACAGGACTCGAAGCAGCGGGGTTTCGAAGGCCTACTGTGCCGGCTTGCGGTGCACTCCACAAGACCGGATGGGGAAGAACTGTTGGTAGCTCAGTGCTCTGGAACTTGGAGGCGATGGTTCTGATAGATGCCTGGGGAAATGAGCGACCTTTCGCTCTTATAGGCACGGGTAGATAGGCGAACAGGCGACGTCGGAAGAGGAAACGAACAGGCAGCGACCGAAGCCAAACAACCTCCACTTAGTTCGAATTAAACCTCCACTGAGTCGTATTTAAAACCCATTAACAGACTGTTCAAATTCTGCATGCCCATTTGTATAACATTCATGCGTGGCAAAAAAGAACTCGGCTCGGCGAGATTCCCGCAACCCACGGCGCGCGCGTCGTGACGAGGCGAGACGGGCGGCGGAGGAGGAGGAGCGCGCGTGTGGGACTCTCTCATTCTCCTTCTCATCCTTTTACCAAGTGGTAGGAGAGCCTCCCTTATAAGCTGGTGAAAACCTCCTTCAACTAGCAATATGCGACTAAACTTTTGTCCCACCTCTTCCCATGCATGAATGGGCCACATGGGCCTCTAGGATTTCCAGGAATTATTGGAATGGAAAATGGGCTAGGCTATTTGGGCCAAAATTCCAACAATCCCCCACCAGATCCCAGAGGCACATGTAATTTGCCTTTGGTTTCAAAACACTGTTTATATACCGGTACTGTAGTGGAGACTGTTAAGTTGAACTTCCACCTAGAATTTTATGCTACACTAGGCTGCGACTTGTACAGTGGACTATGCCTTGAACTGCAAGTTTGCTGCAACCTAGCTTCACACGAAGCCTTGACCGATACTGGGCTACCGTGGGACTTCCCCGCGGGTGGAGCTTATGCGTCATACTTCATGACCTTTCATGAGTTTATTAGAGAGCACCCAACTCTCATAGACTGCGACGTTTTGACAGTCAGACTCATATAGGTGTGTTCTTCAACAGATGTTCTACAGGACAACATCTCTGCTTAAGATTAAGCCATTTAGAACACATTAAGATAAAATCAACCTGCCGTGCAGAATAGGAAAGTATTGCATCTTCATGGAGTGGTGTTCATTAAAGTGGGGATACTTTCCTCTCAGTCTACCAACAACTTGTCTCCCAATTCTAATTCACGGGATCTCCGATCACATAGATTGGTTTGCCACTGTGGAAAACTCATAGTATGGGTCTCATACCCATCTCCTTCGATGCATTTTCTATCATATTGCGTGATAGTCCCTTTGTGAAGGGATCTGCCAGGTTCTTAGATGTTTGGATATAATCCAATGCAATAACTCCAGAGTTTCTCATTTTCCTGACAGATTTTAGTCTCCTCTTCACATGTCTTGAGGACTTCATATTATCCTTAGAACTGTTCACCTTAATAATCACAGTTTGATTATCATAGTTCATTGGAATCGCGGGTATAGGTTTTTCAACCACAGGTAAGTCCATCAAGATTTCATGAAGCCACTCTGCTTCAACAGTGGCCGTGTCTAGTGCTGTGAGTTCTGCTTCCATAGTTGACCTTGTTAAGATGGTCTGCTTGCAATACTTCCAAGAAACAGCATCACCACCAAGTGTAAACACATATCCACTCGTGGCCTTTATCTCATCAGCATCAGATATCCAATTTGAATCACTATAATCCTCCAGTACCCTAGGATACCCGGTATAGTGAATGCCATAGCTTGGAGTGCCTTTTAGATAACGCATGACTCTTTCAAGAGCTTGCCAATGATCATCGCCAGGATTTGAAACAAATCGACTGAGTTTGCTAACAGCAAACGCGATGTCAGGCCTTGTCGCGCTAGCCAAGTACATAAGCGAGCCAATTATTTGAGAGTATGTCAATTGATCTCTAACGGTGCCTCGATTCTTTCGAAGTAGTACACTAGGATCATACGGTGTTGGAGAAGACTTGCAGTCGCTATACCCAAAGCGACTCAAAATCTTGTCCACATAGTGACACTGAAGCAGTGTGATCCCACTATCATCATCTCTCAATAGTTTGATGTTCAAGATAACATCAGCTACTCCTAGATCCTTTATCTCAAAAGACTGAGATAAGAAATCCTTGACCTCCTCAATTACAGTAAGGTTGGTCCCAAAGATCAGTATGTCATCAACGTACAAACATAGAATAACTCCTTCGCCCCCACCATGGCGATAGTATACACACTTGTCAGCTTCGTTTACAACAAAGCCTGCAGCGGTTAAGGTTTTATCAAAATTTTCATGCCACTGCTTAGGTGCTTGTTTAAGACCATATAAAGACTTCAGTAGCTTGCACCCTTTTCTTTCTTAACCATTTACTACAAAACCATCTGGTTGATCCATATAAATTTCCTCATCCAACTCTCCATTTCGGAAAGCCGTCTTAACGTTCATTTGATGAACGAGAAGACCGTGTGAGGCAGCCAGAGAAAGTAGTACTCGAATGGTGGTCAACCTTGCTATAGGTGAGTAAGTATCAAAGAAGTCTTCACCTTCCTTTTGGGTATAACCCTTGGCCACAAGCCTTGCCTTGTACTTCTCAATAGTACCATCAGGCCTTAGTTTCTTCTTAAACACCCATTTACATCCTACAGGTTTGCATCCATAAGGACGATCAGTGATCTCCCATGTTTCATTAGCTAAGATGGAATTCATCTCACTATGAACAACTTCCTTCCAGTAGTCAACATCAGGAGATGCATCAGCCTATGAAATGGAAGTGGGAGTGTCATCGACAAGGTACACAATGAAATCATCACCAAAAGACTTTGCAGTCCTTTGTCTCTTGCTCCTTTTAGAAATTTCATTATCATCCTCCTTAGGACTTTCAGAGTGTTCAATTGGAATGGTAGGTTCAGAGAATGTAGCAAATTCCTGATTAGATGAACTAGGTATCTCCGGATTTGATGAGTTAGGTTTATCCTTCATTCGAAAGATATCCTCAAAGAAAGTCGCATCATTCGACTCCATGATTGTACCGACATGAATGTCAGGCACTTCAGATTTTACTATCAAGAATCAATGCTATGAAAAGCATAGCCCAGAAAAACACAATCAATGGTTTTTGGTCCAAGCTTGCGCTTCTTGGGGATTGGTACATTAACCTTTGCCAAACAACCCCAATTACGTAAGTAAGGGAGGTTTAATCTTTTCTTCTCCCATTCTTTGAATGGAGTAATTTCTTTGTTTTTTGTGGGAACTCGGTTTAGGACATGACACGCGGTCAATAGTACCTCCCCCAACCATTCCATAGAAATACCCGATGTGTCTAACATGGCGTTAACCAAATCTGTTGGAGTACGGTTCTTTCTTTTGGCTACTCCATTTGACTGGGGTGAGTAGGGAGGCGTCCTCTCATGAATTATGCTATGTTCCGCACAAAAGGAATCAAACTCGTTGGAAAAGTACTCTCCACCACGATCAGACCTAAGCCTCTTAATATTTCGATCAAGTTGATTTTCTACCTCAGCTTTATAGATTTTGAAAAAACTCAAAGCCTCATCTTTGATTTCAGAAGATACACATGACAATATCTCGTAGAGTCATCGATCAAAATCATGAAATATTTCTTTCCACCTTTTGTCAACACACCATTCATCTCACAAAGATCAGAATGTATGAGCTCTAGTGGTGTTAAATTTCTCACTTCTGCAGTCGTATGTGACTTGCGAGGTTGTTTAGCTTGCACGCAGACTTGGCACTTAGATCCCTTAACAGTTGTGAAATTAGGGATTAAATTCATTTTGGCTAGCCGCGTCATACAACCAAAATTAATATGACAAAGACGAGAGTGCCAGACATTTGATTCAAAATTTGTGTAAATATGATTAACAACTTTATTACAAATGTCTGTCAGAGATAAGCGGAACAAGCCTCCGCACTCATAGCCTTTACCAACAAAGGTTCCATGCTTCGAAATTACAAATTTATTGGACTCGAATACAACCTTGTAGCCATCTCGACACAGAAGAGATCCACTAACAAGATTTTTATTTATTGAGGGAACATGATGCACGTTCTTCAGGCACACGGTCTTTCCCGAAGTGAACTTCAGATCGACCGTACCAACACCATGAACAGAAGCATGCGAGCCGTTCCCCATTAGCACGGTTTGAGTCTCTTTGACCTGATATGAAGAAAACGTGGAAATATCAGAACAAACATGTACATTAGCGCCCGTGTCAATCCACCAATCAGGAGAATGACATAATGAAAGAACAGTAGGTAATATACCATAACCAACATCTTTCTTCTCAACGTCGCCCATGACAACATTAGCAGTCTTGCTGCCCTTTCCATGCTGGCGCTTGTCAAAGTGGTTGGGACAAACAGGAGCCCAATGATTAGGATCACCGCACACATTCGAACACATGTGGCTTCATAGAAGCAACAAAGCCACTTGGGGCAAATTGCCTAAAATAAGGTTTTTTGGATTATTGAAAATAAGAGCAATTTACCAAGCGAATTATCCATAATAAATGCTAGAAAAAACATGATTAGAATAATAGGCAATATACTAATCATGTGAAATAGAGAATACATATTAAGGCATATAACCAAACAAACTGCAAGGCGTAACACTTTAGATATGATCAGAACAAGATTGAGAAAGAAGATATACATGGCAGTAGCAAAAGAGGAACCGTCGGTATTGGAACCGTCGTTGGCCATGTCGTCGATGAAGAGGGTGCTGATGTCGGGGAAGAAATCCTCGTCGGGGAAGACGTCGCCGCAGTCGTTCTCCCTGATGGAGTCCGTGACGAAGCCAGTAGTCGCGCCGATAACGCTCCCCAAAAACCTTATCCCCCTTCTCTCGTACAGGACTCGAAGCATCAGGGTTCCGAAGGCCTACTGTCCCGGCTCGCGGTGCACGCCACAAGACAGGATGGGGAAGAACTGTTGGCAGCTCAGTGCTCTAGAACTTGGAGGCGATGGTTCTGATAGATGCCTGAGGAAAGCAGCGACCTTTCGCTCTTATAGGCACGGGTAGACAGGCGAACAGGCGACGTCGGAAGAGGAAACGAACAGGCAGCGACCAAAGCCAAACAGCCTCCACTTAGTTCGAATTAAACCTCCACTGAGTCGTATTTAAAACCCATTAGCAGACTGTTCAAATTCTGCACACCCGTTTATATAACATTCATGCGTTGGAAAAAGAACTCGGCTCCGCGAGATTCCCGCAACCCGCAGCGCGCGCGTCATGACCAGGCGAGGCGAGGTGAGGCGTGGTGAGGCGGGCGGCGGAGGAGGAGGAGCGCGCGTGTGGGACTCTCTCGTTCTCCTTCTCATCCTTTTACCAAGTGGTAGGAGAGTCTCCCTTATAAGCTGGTGAAAAGCTTCTTCAACTAGCAATGTGGGACTAAACTTTTGTCCCACCTCTTGCCATGCATGAATGGACCATATGGGCCTCTAGGATTTTCAGGAATTATTGGAATGGAAAATGAGCTAGTCTATTTGGGCCAAAATTTCAACAACGCCTTCTACGGAAGAACAAGTAGACTGTCGACCGGGGACTCCATATGCTGAACATTTTCTGTCTGTACACCACGTGTCCTCAGTGTGTCTGAGAAATAGTCTATAGAGCAACGATGCAATTTATTTTAGACATGGCCAACCATTGGCGGTAAAGTTTGCAAAGTTATTATTGAAGGAGGCAGTTGCCATAATCTGGCCAGCAAAGAGATGTGCACAAAATTAGGCTTAAAGTATGAGCCGCATCCGCATCCATATCATATCCAGTGGCTTAGTGATGTTGGCAAAGTCAAAGTAAGTCATATGGTGAAGATAAATTTCAAGATTGGTGATTACGAAGATACCGTTGACTGCGATGTGGTTCCAATGTATGTGTGTCACATGTTGTTGGGACGTCCATGGCAATTTGATCGTCGAGTTTTTCATGATGGGCAGACAAATTGCTACAAGCTCAAGTGGAACGGCAAGTCTATGGTATTGCATCCCCTTACCCTTACACAAATCGTTCATGCTGATAAAAAGAAGTTGGAGGTAAAAGTTCAGAATGAGAAAAAGAGAGATATTATTCCACAATCTGTGAGTGAGAGCCACCTTAAAGTCAAACAAAATGGTAAAAATAAAAATGACGCCATAAAAGATTTAGTTATTAAGTTGGACATCCCTACTATTGATACAACCGTTGTACCTACAGCAACACATATACAAGGACCCATCACAAGATCTCGTGCCAAACAACTTAACTATCAGGTACTTTCGTTTCTTGGAACTATTCCTCACATACATGAGAATATGATGTTGCCTAAATCAGATGTATTTCTTACTCTTAGGAATGATGGACCAAGCATGGATGAGAGGGACAAGCATTGGAGCATGGCCATGCATGGAAATGGCAGCAAGCATGTGATGATCCAAGAGAAGGCCACGGATGAAGATTTCAGAACTTTGAGGCCTCCATAATGAAGAAAGAAGGCTTGGACGAAATATTCAAGATCAATACTTTACGAATTCATCCATAGCTTAATATGGTGCTGCGACACCTTTATTTTGGGCCAGGCCCATGTAATTTTCGCAGGATTTTAATTAGCCACTTTTTAGAGTCCGTATTTGAGGGGAAAAGGACTTCTAGGGTTGGATTCGGCCACCACTTCCATGGCTGGCCGAAACCCCACCTTTTCGCCCTTAAATACTCCCCATAGCCAACCCCATAGACTCGGATTTTGTTTAGACATTAAGTTAGACATAGTCGCAACTTCGCCAAGGCTCGAGCGTCGCAGAGGCCTCTTGTACTTCGCACCTATTCAGGATCCCACCTCTTCAATAAAGCTTTCCTCTTAATCCACAATATCTTGATTGCAATATTGGTTCTTACTTGTTCTCGATTTCAGGTAGGAATTAAGACCCTCGCTGGTCAGGCTGATCGTGTTCCCGCAGGATCGGTAACCTCCAGGAGATTGGCCTAGCGATTGCATTGGCGCTCGTGCTCGCACGTGTAGTCGGATCATCAAGCCCGAACTCCACCAAATCGATTATCATCATCTCATCGAAAGATCGGACACCTTTGACCTATCAGTTATGCTAGCCACCAAATCCGAAATGAGAGCTTTTGCAGAGGATCCCAATTTGGTGCACATTGTTCTTTTATACAAGGATGGATTGCTTTCTACTGACGACTCAACATACCTTCCTAGTGGTGTATCTCAGCTTTTGCAGGAATATAGTGATGTCTTTCCAGAGGAGGTACCTGCTGGTTTACCACCAATCTGTGGGATCGAGCATTACCCAACCGACCACCATACCGCACCAACCCCGAGGAAACAAAGGAAATTATGAAACAGGTACAAGAGCTTCTCACCAAGGGGTACATACGTGAAAGCTTAAGACCTTGTGCAGTTCCTGTTATATTAGTTCCTAAGAAAGATGGTACTTGGCGCATGTGTGTAGATTGTAGAGGAATTAATAATATCACCATTCGATGTCGTCATCCTATACCTCGTTTAGATGATATTCTAGACGAATTAAGTGGTGCTGTTATTTTCTCTAAAATTGATTTGCGTAGTGGTTACCATCAAATTAGAATGAAAGAAGCTGATGAATGGAAAACGGCGTTCAAAACAAAATTTGGTTTGTACGATTGGTTGGTCATGCCTTTTGGTTTAACTAATGCCCCTAGTACATTTATGAGATTAATGAACCATGTTTTGAGACATTTTATTGGGAAATTTGTGGTTGTTTATTTTGATGATATCTTAATTTATAGTTCTAATGAATCAGCTCATATTGGCCACATTCAAGAAGTACTCTCTGTTTTACGTGATGCAAAGTTGTATGGAAATTTTCAAAAGTGCACATTTTGCAAAAATAAGGTGATATTTTTGGGCTATGTAGTTTCAGCACACGGTGTAGAAGTAGACAAGTCTAAAATTGAAGCTATTAAAAATTGGCCCACGCCTGTGAATGTTAGTCAAATTCGTGGTTTTCATGGTCTTGCAGGATTTTGTAGAAGATTTGTGAAGGATTTTAGTACTATTGCTGTGCCACTAAATAAATTAACTAAAAAGGGTATGGAATTCATATGGGGCCACCACAACAAGCTGCTTTTGATATGCTTAAGAAATGATTAACCGAAGCACCATTACTTGTTTTACCAGATTTCACTAAGAATTTTGAAATAGAGTGTGATTCTAGTGGAGTTGGTATTGATGGTGTTTTGATGCAAGAAGGTAGACCGGTTGCCTACTTTAGTGAAAAATTAAAAGATGCACAATTAAACTATCCGGTCTATGATAAGGAACTTTATGCTTTAGTATGTGTTTTAGAGACTTGGCAACATTATTTATGGTCTAAGGAATTTATTATTCACTCTGATTATGAGGCTTTAAAATATTTGCAAAGTCAATCTAAACTGATTCGATTTTTATGCTAAGTGAGTTGAATTTATTAAATCTTTTCCTTACATTGTAAAATATAAAAAGGGAAAAGAAAATGTGGTTGCTGATGCTCTTTCTCGGAAAAGTGCTCTTTTGAATCGTCTAGATGTTCAAGTTCCTAGATTAGACAGTTTGTGTGATTTATATTGTACTGATCATGATTTTTCTGCACCTTATGCTCGGTGTATCGATGGAAAAGGATGGGAAAAATATCACATCTATGATGGGTTTTTGTTTCGCGCTAACAAACTTTGTGTTCTCGAGTCGTCTGTGCGTTTGTTACTATTGCAAGAATCACACGTAGGAGGACTTGTGGGGCATTTTGGACGTGAGAAGACACTTGCTATGTTAGGTGATAATTTTTACTTGCCTAAGATGCGGCGTGATGTAAAGAGGTATGTGCAGCGTTGCATTACTTGTCATAAGGCGAAATCAAAGTTACATCCACATGGTTTGTATACTCCTCTTCCTGTTCCTAATGCTCCTTGGGAGGATATTAGTATGGACTTTGTATTAGGACTGCCTAGGACTAACAGAGGGCGAGATTCTATATTTGTTGTCGTGGACCGGTTTTCAAAAATGGCACATTTTATACCATGCCACAAGAGCGACGATGCGTCGCATGTTGCTGACTTGTTTTTCAGGGAGATCGTGAGGTTGCATGGTGTTCCCCGGACAATTGTTTTAGATCGTGACGTAAAATTCATGAGCTATTTTTGAAAGACACTATGGAGAAAATTGGGAACAAAGTTGTTATTCAGCACGACTTGCCATTACCAACCCGATGGCCAAACGGAGGTGGTGAACCGCACTCTCTCCATGCTGCTGAGGACCATGATCAAGAAGAGCATAAAAGAGTGGGAGGAACTTTTGCCACATGTTGAATTTGCATATGATCAAGCTGTTCACTCTACTACACAAATGTGCCCATTTGAGGTGGTGTATGGGTTCAAACCCATTACGCCTCTTGATATGCTACCACTTCCAAGTCAACACCGATCTAATATGGAGGCATCAAAGAGATCTGATTATGTTAAGAAGATGCATATCAAGGTGAAAGAAGAAATTGAGCGCAAAGGAAAAATGTTTGCTGATCGAGCGAACAAAAGACGGAAGAAGCTATTATTTGAGCCATGAGATCTTGTATGGGTGCATTACCGCAAGGATCGTTTTCCAGAACGACGCAAATCCAAACTAATGCCAAGAGGAGATGGACCGTTCAAGGTGTTAGAGAAAATTAATGATAATGCATACAAGATTGAGCTTCCAGGAGATGACTATGCCGTGAGTTCCACATTTAATGTTGGTGATCTGTCCCCGTTCTTCGGAGGCGATGATCCAACATCGAGGACGATGCCTTTTCTAGAAGGGGAGGATGGTGAGGGCATCTCTACCATATTACAACATTCTCCATCTATCGATCAAGATAAAAAAAAGCAAGGCACAAGATATTCGTATCGAGATGCCGGCTGGACCAATCACACGAGTTCGAGCGAAAAAACTACAAGAACAGGTGAATTTAATCCTTAACTAGCACAATAATTTATTTTTAGAAAATTTTATACTACCTAAATCGTCTATATTATTTTTACATAGATATGTTGGCGCTCACTTTGAAGGCGAGCTGCTACCGGAGGATTTATGCTTCCAAAAGGACGCGTTGCTGCCGGCCTACGACTCTACGTCAACTACACAAGACCACCATTCGAAAAGTTATCATAAACATGGAGATGATACAATGCCGCATGCACGAAACAAGCAGAGGGAGGGAGACGAGGCGGTTTTCATCTATGTGCATGCCGGACTACAAGGAGCTAAGGAAATTGCAACCAATCAGGAGCAACATGGCCCACACGCCCATATAATTAGTTAGACCACAGATCGCTGGTTGCATCAAAATAAGAAAGAGCTTTTATTTTGGAGAGATCGTTTAGGACTCTATCGATCGCAGGCTCCGGTGGCTGCCTACCTATAAAATACCTGTGCTCGTACGCTATTTGGAGACTACATATAATTTCAGATTGAAACATTGAAATATTTGCTTGTTCCTCTTTTCCACAGCTCATACGAGGGTTAGTGAGAGAGATTGGGCGATACCGTGTTTCCATCTGCAGATCAAGGTCAAGTTTGCTTTTCCGCTGGGAATTGAGGGCTTGGCGATCACCGCTTCGTAGTCAGCGGCGATCAATCCGGTGCGTGTCGAGTGAATATCCATAGAGCCGCAAGTCCGTGCATTGGCGTGTGGTGTACGGCTGAGTGTTATTCGGGAGGCAAGCACTAGTTACCTACAATTCTACTGAGAAGATCGGGCACCCGCCCTATTATCAGGCCATGACTCGAAGCCGGCCGGGAGCTCACGTCGCGCCACTTGCAGGTCTCGCCCCCCCCCCCCCCACACCACCCTCGAACTACTACGAGAAATACTCTACGCAGGACTCATACGAGCCCTCTAGCGACGAGTCAGAGGGGACATGGTGGTGATGAAGGATTTCATCGACAACGACAGGCAGAGCGCTTCGTGTACGAGAAGCGGATGCGAAATTCTGCGCGAGCTCTTCGAGCGAAGAAGAAGTGCAAGAACGTGGAGGCGCGCTAGGCCCTGTTAGCGATGCAGGGCGCCATCGCCAAGGAGCAGAAGCAGACGGTGATAGAGCAGCAACACACGCAAATGGTGGTCACGGAGAACCACTACCACTAGGAGCTCCGCGTGTAGAGGGAGGCCGTGGATAAGGAGCATGATCTCCACACGCTGTGCATCAAGCAAGAGGTCATCGAGTTTTCCTTCGGCTCGGAGTGAGCTTGCTGCCGCACCGCCACCGTGCCCTAGGCTCCGGTGAGGTATCCCAGAGCCTAATTTTGGTCAGTAGGATAGGGTTAGCGGCAGTGATGATAGAACTAATGGATGGTATTTTGGGTATGTTTGGATGTAAATTTGCAAATTGAACTTGTGCACTTCGATGATGAACTGTAGTGATCTTAGAGATTATTGTGGTTGGATCATTAAGAAAGCGACGCTTAAAACAAGAATCTTCCAACTCATTGCTATTCTAGCACTAACTGTTACAGTATTGTACGATTGTTACGATAGTCTAGGATAGTTAGGACTCTAGCCTAACTTGACTTGTACTCCAAGATAATTTATGTACGTCTATATATACTCGCCCATGAGGCTCAATAATACATCTAACATATTTCGTTAATCCCCTCTCTATCGTTCTACATGGTATCAGAGCGGCAAGATCGTTGACCTAGCCGCCGCATCCACCTAGTGTCGCTGCCGCCACTTCCCAAACCCTAGCACCGTCGCCCGCCATGGCGCCGCGCTATCCGAACAACACGCTTCCGCCGCGCCGCCCCTAGGGAGGTCGATCTCCATGATCTCTGCCGGGGCTCGCACAATCCACGCACGGTTCATCCGCCGATCCGTGATCGGCTCGCCTGTAAGTCTTTTTTCCGATCTCTTGATCGGTTTTTCTTTATTGTTTACCGATCTTAGATCGAATTGCGTTGCCCATCGCCATCGTCATCGCCGCGCCTCTACTCCGACCATCGGCACCGACGATCTACACCGCGCTTGTGCACCTGCCCTCTCCGCTGTCGCGCCTGCCTCGGCAAGATGTTGCGGCCTCACGGCATGCTGCCACGCACCGCGGACGGCTGCTACGCCTTCCTTGGAAGGCTGCCGCGGCTGCCCCTCTCGGATCGTCTTTGGCATCATCGTCCGAAACTTCACCAACAACGCTGCCATTGACTCCGATCTACGCGTTGTCCATACCATGGCGCATACGGTGCACCGTCGGTCTGATCAACCGATTCCGCGCCTGTCTACGCCAAGCACGTCCCTGAACACGCGCCTACCACCGACCGAGATATGGGTTGCCGTTGTGTCGCCCCTTTGGGCCGCAGTGCCGCCGCCTTTGGTCCACGCTACCGGCTTCCAACGCGTCTTCCTTGGCGTGTACGTCGCTGGTGCTCTCCCAGCCGCTGCACCGACTTGCGCACTGCAGCTATGCCGACCCCTTGGGTCATAGCGTCGCTGCATGCAGTCTACTTTGCTATCCTCACGCACCATCGTTCTCGGTTTCCACCGCGTCATCTCCTCCGACACGGGTTCTTGATGACTCCTTGTTGACATGGAGAACTTCGTCGGGAAACCCTAAGAGCAAGGTGTGAAGCAGCACAGCAGCAAGTCTTCCCTAGTAAGAAACCAAGGTTATCGAACCAGTAGGAAGAAGGAAACGTCTCAAAAGTGTTGCAAGCAACGTGAAATCCTACACAACACAAACTCAAGTCTTTGCCCCAACGAACAGTGAGGTTGTCAATCTCACCGGTTGCTGTAACAAAGGATTAACTGTATGGTGTGGAAGGTGATGATGGTTTGCAACAAGTAAACATGTAACAGTGGGAGATATATCAATGGTAAATATTGAACCGGGGTTCATAGTTCACTAGAGGTGCTCTCCTTAGATAAACAAACATGGTATGCTAGGTAAAAAAATTACAGCAGGGCAATTGACAGGTAACAATGCAATACTAGACAAAAAGATCCTATGAGATTCGATTGGGCAATACAATAATATACATAGACCGTCATCCAACTGCATCTATGACTAGAAGTCCACCTTCAGGTTATCATCCGAACTCCCTCCTGTATTAAGTCGCAAGCAATAAACAACTGTTTTAAGCAAAGTGTGTAAGGTAAACAATCCACTTGTTCCATGAACAAGAGGCCGTTGTTTTCTCCCTAGTGGCAACAACACATCTACCATCGTAGAGATTTCTATCACTTCCCTTGGTAAATATAGGCATGAACCCACTATCGAGCATAAATACCCCCTCTTGGAGTCACTAGCTACTACTTGGCCAAGATAGCTACTAACGGAGAGCATGCAAGATCACAAACAACACATACATGATAGAATCAAATAGACAAAACCATTAATCAATCTGACATAATAATCTCAATATCCATCGGATCCCCGCAAACACAACATGCATGATCACAAATAGATTATATCTTGATCATGAACGGAGCTCACAAGATCTATACATGAAAGCACAAGAAGTAGATACAACCATCTAGCTACTACATGGACCCGTAGTCGAAGGTGGAACTACTCACGCTTCATGTCGGAGGCTAGCATGATGAAGAAGAAGGCCTTCCGGATGATATCCCCTTCGGCAGGGTGCCGGGAAGAACTTCAGATCCCCCCGATCTAGGGACGATGGTGGCGGCGGCTACAGACGGTTTCGTGGAGTATTGATCGGGTGTCAAGGGTTTCTGCATCGGGGGAACTTTATAGCGAAGAGGCAAGGCAGGGGGGCACCAGGGCGGCTGCACCCCCCAGGCGCGGGGTGGGCCCACCCGCACGGCCAGGGGGTGCAGCCCCCTGGTGAGCCTCCTCCGTCTCGTATTCTAGCTTCGTGTTGCCCACAGTAAAATATTGACTTTGGCTTTTGTCCCGTCCAATTCTGAAAATATTGATTTTCTGCCTTTCTGGAACCAAAAACAGAAGAAAACATGCAACTGGCACTGTGGCAACTTGTTAATAGGTTAGTTCCAAAAAATATATAAAAACTCCTCAAAGTGTAGACAAATCAAATCAAAATTGATACTAGATAAGCATGGAACATCAAAAATTATAGATACGTTTCAGACGTATCAAGCATCCCCAAGCTTAACTCCTGCTCGTCCTCGAGTAGGTAAGTGATAAAAGAATAATTTTTAGGTGATATGCACCATCAAAACCAAGATCAAACCATTTGCAAGCATTGAAAGCTAGGATCAAAGAACTCTAATCATGTGCATGAAATATGGAGTTCTAACAATAAGAAAAAGCAACTATGCATGCAACATGAAAGGCTACAAACAAAGATCATGAATAACATGCATTGAAAAACGTTTGTTTGTTTCACACACAGAAAACATGGCATAGTGGCATTCAGCTTGTCCCTCATGGAGTATAAAATAGATGCATATGACACCTTCAAAGTTCATAAGAGTGACTAGATACAAATAGCACAAGAACAAGCAATATCAACAATATGCATCAATCAATAAGTTTTGGGACACTGCACATAGAACTAAGAATGAAAACTATGCTCTCTTAATGGTGCCTAATTAAAGGAAGAAGGTGGAGACTCAATATAATAGTGGAAGAAATGCCCTTCATAAAGGGAAGAAGGGATATCAAGTTTTAAAAAGAGCTTCCAAAAATTATGGTACTTGTTAGCTTTCAGCCCTCATTGCCCCTATCATAAGCATCTTGAAGTGATTAATGTTAAAGTGAACAAAGATGGAGTATATGCTTGACAAAGTATAAGTTGGCAATCTCATATCCCTTGAATACGAGGGCCACACCTCATGCTACTCAACTATAGTCACGTGTAAGTTCTTGTCATAGTAAGTACATGTGTATCATAGAGAACCACCAACGGGGTACCCCTTACACATGGTACAGGAGCTATCCCATAACCAAAATGACAAGGAAAGCAGACAATGAACATCTCAGCGATATTTTTATTTACTATGTTTATAGCTTTTTATTGAGGATGCTTCACAAAATGCTCATTATGGTGATGCTGCAAGTTTCTACCATGATTAGGCATGGCTTAGGCTAGCGGCCCAGGCATTTCTCTAACACAAAATACATAACTCCATGGACTTACAAGCTCCCTCTTTATTTCACACCGGCGACATCCATAGACAAAAGAGCATGATATCAACTGTGTACAAAGTACAAATGCAATGTTGAAAACGTTCCCCATGACAGCATGGTTCTGCTAATTCCACCGTATAAGTGCAAACATATACAACATAGATGACACAATGGTTCAAATTTATTAGGGGCAAAGAATATAAAGTGTGCCATCAAGTTTGTGTGGGCTTTAATCACTAATTTTCACATAAAATACTTTTTAATTGTAAGATATATGAAAACAAGAATATACTTGGAATGGTGTAACACACCATGCATAGGAGTTTATAGTGGACACTTTGGAATAACTTGGTTTCTTGGGAGTTGGAAGCATGAGTAGAGCTTACTCATACAAATGGAGGCTAGCAAAAGACTGGAAGCAACCAACTAAGAGAGCAATAATGGCCATAATCATACATAGCGACAAAACATTACTAACCAAAGCATAGAGTGGTACTACAAGTCAACGACTAAATGATCATAGTGGCTATGGTGAATTGTTCATAGTCATAACATGGTGTGAGCATTTGCCAAGTCAACCCAAACAAAGCATCAAAGGAGAATACCACAATACTATGCTTTTGTATACTAAAACAACGCATTATTATTTTAAGGCACACTAAGCAATCCCAATTGTTTGGAACAAGACATGCTACAACAATAATCACTAAGCATAAGGTCAAAACAACACCTAGCATGTCATCCTAAAGTCTAAGTCATAGTCAATGCAAGCTCCTCTTGCACTTTCAAGTAAGAACTTTCTACTCCTTTCCAACACCAATCAACTTATTTGAAACAACACAGCGAGAACGGAGGTCCAAACTACTTTATTCAAGAAAACTAAACAACTAAGCAAAGCAAACAAAAATTAATACGCTCCAATAACAACACAACAATGCATGAAACAATAAAAATGAAGTGTCTAGAAAGACCTAAGCTTTTTATTGATGAAGAAGGGGATGCCTTGGGCATCCCCAAGCTTTAACTCTTGTACCTCTTGGATATTTCTTGGGGTGACACCGGGGTGGCATGCCCAAACTTGAGATTTTGTCCATTCTTCATCTCATTACATCATTCTCTCTCTACACCTGAATTTTTTCCTTCATACAAAACTTCACACAATCTTCATTAGCAACATTAGTGTATTCAAAAGATAATGGACCCTTGGGTTTAGCTTTAGAACAGCAAAAAATTTCATTAAAAACACAAGATACTGTAGCAACTCCTTCAAAAAGCTCAATTTGCCAAAAAGAACCCATAAAGGAATCAATAAGAAGCAAATAATGGCAGAAATCTGTCAAAATGGACCAGCAGGTAGAAACTGATTTTTTCGAAGACCTTCTGTTGCGCAAATAAAAAAGTGTTGAACTAACGAAAGTTAGCTAACATACTGGGGGATTTATTCGTAAATTTTCATCTCAATACGACTTAAAGAGACTCCTCACGAATTTTTATGGTGGAGGACATAAATCTGTTTCGGGACAGAAACTCCCCAAATCTTACTTCCCTCTCATTAGAGGTTATTCTTGGCACAAAAATCAAACAAAAAAAGGATAAGGAGAGGTCATTACTGAAATAATAACTTCCAACACTCAAGGAAACTCTTGGGTTATCTCCCAATAAGTACTTTTCTTTAACGCCTTTAAGTTAGGCACAAGAAGCAAGAAATCAAGTATTTTCAAATGAGGAAGCATTACCCCTCTTGCTCCTACCTTTCTTACCTTTCTTATTTTTAGGAAAAATATGATTGCTTACTGGAGGAGCAAAATGCATAATGCCTTTTCCCACATCTATTATTGCTCCAAGGTGTTTTAGTAGGGATCTTCCAAGTGTAGTCTGTCCTTTGCCTACACATTCAATAACAAGATAATCAGTAGACACCATATTCCCTAAGATTTTTGTAAACACACCTTCAGCTATTCCAATGGGTAATAAAGTGGCATTATTGGTAAGAGATATTTCTTCTCCTCCTTTAGAAAGTCCCCAAAGACTCAAAGACTCATAAATATCTTTAGGCATAAGGCAAAATTCAAACATGATATCACAGCGAGCATAAAAAATTGCACTATTTATAGTGACTTTGATTGTGGGAAACCACTTTGAAGGCTCAGAATTCATTGGAACATAATTATTGTACTCCCTAAGTGTGTGATAGCAACTGTTCAAAGCAGCAGTACTGGACTTAAGAGTGTTCAACCTAGCAAAAATATTTATGAAAGAGGAATCAGACTTGCCAAGCGAATTATAAACTATAATCAACTTTTTATGGCATCAAAATATTCATCCTCAGTACATTCAAAAATATCTTTCTCAGCCACATCATCCAAATCATATCTATAACAAAGAGCAATACCGCGGTAGAAACTATTAATAACCAAGCTAAGACTCATCTTAGGCTCAGTTTCCCTTTGTAAAACAGAGATTCTAGACCAAGCTTATTTGAAACTCTCTTTACTTTTTTGCTTAAAAGTGAAGATCTCTTCCATAGGTGTCACAAAGATTGGACCAAAACCAGACATGGTAGCAACTAGGGCAGGAACTATTTTTTTTTGTGTTTTTTATAAGAGAAAGCAAACCAAACTAAACTAATTTTTTGAAATTTTTGATAAAAAGAGGCAAACAAAAACAAGGAAAAGAAACTAAGCAAACTAAAAACAAAGTGAAGAGAAAGGTTGAGGAGGACTCCCCTTGTGACGACGTCCTTAGCCTCCCCAGCAACGTTACCAGAAAACTTGTTGATGACTCCTTGTTGACGTGGAGCACTTTGTCGGGAAACCCCAAGAGCAAGGTGTGAAGCAGCACATCAACAAGTCTTCCCTCAGTAAGAAACCAAGGTCATCGAACCAGTAGGAGGAAGGAAATGTCTCAAAGGTGTTGCAAGCAACGTGGAATCCTGCACAACACAAACTCAAGACTTTGCCCCAATGAACAGTGAGGTTGTCAATCTCACCGGTTGCTGTAACGAAGGATTAACTGTATGGTGTGGAAGGTGATGATGGTTTGTAGCAAGTAACAATGTAACAGTAGAAGATGTATCAATGGTAAAGATTGGACCGGGGTCCATAGTTCACTAGAGGTGCTCTCCTTAGATAAACAAACATGGCATGCTGGGTAAACAAATTACAGCAGGGCAATTGATAGGACTGAGCAAGGCATAATAATGCAATACTAGACAAAAAGATCCTATGAGATTCGATTGGGCAATACAACGATATACATAGACCGCCATCCAACTGCATCTATAACTAGAAGTCCACCTTCAAGTTATCATCCGAACCCTCTCCAGTATTAAGTTGCAAGCAATAGACAACTGCTTTAAGCAAAGTGTGTAAGGTAAACAATCCACTTGTTCCATGAACAAGAGACCGTTGTTTTATCCCTAGTGGCAACAACACATCTACCACCGTAGAGATTTCTGTCACTTTCCTTGATAAATATAGGCATGAACCCATTATCGAGCATAAATACCCCATCTTGGAATCACTAACAACTACTTGGCCAAGATAGCTACTAACAACGGAGAGCATGCAAGATCACAAACAACACAGACATGATAGAATCAAATATACAAAACAATTAATCAATCTGATATAGTAATCTTAATATCCATCAGATCTTCGCAAACACAACATGTATGATTATAAATAGATTAGATCTTGATCATAAACGGAGCTCACAAGATCTATACATGAAATCACAAGGAGGAGATACAACCATCTAGCTACTACATGGACCCGTAGTCCAAGGTGGAATTACTCATGCTTCATACCGAAGGCTGGCATGATAAAGAAGAAGGCCTCTGGGATGATCTCCCTTCCGGCATGGTGCCGGGAAGAACTTCAGATCCCCCTATCTAGGGACGATGGTGGCGGTGGCTACAGACGGTTTCGTGGAGTATTGATCGGGTGTCTAGGGTTTTTGCATCGGGGGGGATATTATAGGAGAAGAGGCGAGGCAGGGGGCCACCAGGGCGGCCGCACCCCCCTAGGCGCGGGGTGGGCCCACCCGCGTGGCCATGGGGTGTGGCCCCCTGGTGATCCTCCTCTGTCTCGAATTCTGGCTTCGTGTTCCCCACGGTAAAATATTGACTTTGGCTTTTGTCCTGTCTAATTTCGGGAATATTGATTTTCCGTCTTTCTGGAACCAAAAAAACAGAAGAAAACAGACAACTGGCACTGTGGCAACTTATTAATAGGTTAGTTCCAGAAAACATATAAAAACACCTCAAAGTGTAGACAAAGCAAAACAAAGTTGATACTAAACAAGCATGGAACATCAAAAATTATAGATACGTTTCCGACGTATCATGGGTCACCGCCGTCTGCGCATGGTCTTCGTCACGCCACCGGGTTCTTCCTCGCCTACTTCGAGCACCGCCGTCGCACTTCACAAGGTAATCTGCAGGGCGATCTCACACCATCGCAGGTCCCGCCGACTACCCCATCGCCACTCCAGGCATCCAACATGACTACCCTAAACCCTAAACCCTAAACCTGCGCATGCGGCTTCACATGTGGTTACCTCGACACCGGCATCCCCGACCACGACATCGACCATTGCGACTCCCCGCAATGGCTACCCCGACCTCGGCACTACCCAACGCTCTCAGCTCCCTCGACATCGGCACAAGGGCTACCATCTCGCTTGAGCATCATCAGCTTCCTCTACCGTCCAAGCTACCGCGACGCGACACCGTCCACGACGTTCCCGCTCCTATCACGAGGGATGTCAGCCCACTGGTTCTACTTCGGTTTATCTCCAGTCTGACCGTTCGCGATGTTTCAGTTGTTCACGACGCTACCGCTATGACTGCGGGGGGATGTTAGAGTATTGTACGTATACGGTTGTTATGGTAGTCTAGGATAGTTAGAACTCTATCCTAACTTGACTTGTACTCTAAAATGATCCTTGTACGTCTATATATATTCGTCCATGAGGCTCAATAATACATCCAACATATTCCGTCAATCCCCTCTCCACCGTTCTATACTAAGCACCAGTTTGCGCTAGGAAAAGGGTAAGTAACTGATCCAAACCCCTGCCAGATCATGCCAACGGAGAAGAAAAGCACATAGCACAAAGCATGTCCACCCTCTCCTGGGTAGATTGCTTTGGTCACAATGCGATTTCTCAGTATTTCCCACTTGAAAATCTTAATCTTCGGTAGCATTTCAAGTTTCCAGAGAAATTTGTAAGAAAAAAGAGTTGCAGATACATGGCTCTATTGCTTAAAGATTTCTTAGCAACAGACTGGAGATACTCAGATGGGATTCACACTAAAAGAAGATGCTCATATGGGCCTGGTCTGTTCTAGAAACGAAAGTGAGACCAAGGTTCTGGTTGGAAATCGAATTTATAGTGCTGAATTAGCTCCAACAGATTTAATAGTAGTAGAAAAACTTGAAGGGGATCCGGCAGCTTCCCAACCACTCTGTGGATAGGCCTAACAAAATTTGGGATCCAAACGAATATCTTTGTGCCTCCAAATGGATTCATCTCCCGGCAGGAGGATTAAAGTCTTGTTCAGTCTCAAATATTTTTTTTTAAATTCAAAAAAAACTTTTTAAGGGGCAAACCAAACACTTGTTCGATGGAGCTATGTTGTATGGGCTCTGGAAAATCAAGATGAGCCTCCATTTGCGGGCTTTGGTGCATCATGGGCCATTTGCAATTTGACATGTTTCCGCAGCAGACAGTCATCTCAACTCAAGCTGTCGGTTCCGGCATGGAGGATTTTACAGAACTCGACTGCTTTGAGCTTAAGAATTTTGAAGGGAGTTTACTTCCCCTCTACAGATTTTCTTGATGCTACACTTGGCTCCTCTCCCTCTCAGGTTTGGCGAGCTATTGTGGAAGGACGTGGTGTGATGTCCCAGGGATTGGTCAAGCGTATTGGTAATGGAGAATCAACACATGCATGGAATTCAAATTGGATCCCCCGAGACTACATGTTGAGACCCATGCCGAGTCAGAAGGCCGACCCACCGGTTTGGGTGGCTGATTTTATAGACACAACGACAGCTACGTGGCGCAGCGAGCGACTCGCGGAATGTTTTGTGCCTATGGATTGCGAGGCTATCCAGTCTATTCCTCTGAGCACGAGAAGACTAGAGGATACATGGGCATGGCACTATGAGAAAACAGGTGTGATATCGGTCCGCTCGGTGTATCGCCTCCTAGTTAACACAAAGAAAAGGAGGGAGGACTGGTTGGAGGATAGACCAGCTGGATCAAATACTGCAAAGGAAGGAAACCTATGGCAGCAACTCTAGAAGGTACAGGTGCCGTCTAAGGTAAGAGTTTTCCTGTGGCGTTTGGCGCATCAATCGCTTCCCACCAGCGATGTGAGGCACCATCGTCACATGTCAGATACATCAGCCTGCTCTGTGTGCGGCGAGCCAGACTCCTGGAGGTACTCTCTACTAAACTGCACGTTGGCGAGGTGTGTTTGGGCCCTGGCAGACGAACTGGTTGCTGAGCATGTCTGCCAGATCGAGGAACCTTCCGCGAAACAGTGGCTCTTCACCCTGATCGAGACACTGTCGCGGGAAGATTTTGCTTGTGTTTCTGTTGCCCTATATATGGGCCATTTGGTATGCGAAGCGGAAGGTAATTTTTGAAAATGAGTTTCAGAGCCCCCTCTCAACTCATTCCTTTATTGAGAGTTATCTCCGGCACCTAACAATCTCTTCGCCGAGTCCTATACAGAGGAGGGGAGCCACGGGCTCGTCCCACCCCAAGTGGGTCCCGCCTTCGTCTGGCTGTGTAAAAATCAATGTGGATGCTGCCATGTCCCGCTCTGGTCATGGCGGAGCTTTGGGAGCGATCTGTCGCTCGGAGGATGGCACTTTTCTAGGCGCAGTGACTTTGAGTGTCGGCGGAATTGCTGAACCAGCTGTTCTTGACGCCATGCATGGCATGCAGGGAGGCATTGGCCCTGCCTGCTGATCTGAATATCCAGCGCTGTGTGGTGGCGACAGACTGTCTTGAAGTCGTCAACAGCATGGAGAAAGAATACAGGGGAGCATACTTCATGATTCTCCAGGAAATCAACGATACGAAGCAGAATTTTGCTAAAGTTCTGTTCACCCATGAGAATAGGGGATCAAATGGTGAAGCTCATTTGCTAGCTCGTAGTGCTGTTTCTAGTAGTTTTGGACGACAGGTTTGGCTCCTCTAGCCTCCTTTTGGTCTATGTATCCCTGTTAATATTCTTGAGTAATAAAGCCAGCGAATTCTCAAAAAAAAAAAGCTATTGGTTCCTTGCCATAAAAAAAGAAGCTGTCGGTATTTTATTTTTCTGTGCCGAACAAGCTTCCCGCATCAATGTTTTACAAGAAAGAAAACAGAAAGCAACCAAGAAACGGGAAATAAAGGAAGCTTTTAGGTGCCCTAAGAAGTAAGAAGCACCCCAGTCCGTATAATAATTTGGGTGTGTCTACGGCGCAGTCGACTGTGACATATCTTATGTCACAGTCGACTGACGTCAGCGTGGTTATTCAGTCGCTAGCCAGCGATCGCCTTGTACATCGTCAGCGTGGTTGTCTTTGTTGGGCTTTTTTGTGCCTTGTCGTTGTTCTTTTCCAGTTGTCTAGTTGGGCTTATTTCATTGTTGCATCTCGTGGGCTGCTAAATTCCGCCCAAGAGTACCAACTTGGAAAAGAAGAAATCTTCAAAATGACAGTAAGCAAAAACACCCCTGAAAAATCACAAAAAATTACACATAGCTACAGATAACTCATCCCCACTCATAAAAAACGTGATGTCGCCAGTAAAGATCGAACCCAACGCCATATTCTCTCTCTCTCTCTCTCTCTCTCTCTCTCTCTCTCTCTCTCTCTCTCTCTCTCTCTCTCTCTCTCTCTCTCTCTTACTTGCTTGCATGAACAAAATCAGATCGGAAGAAACAGGAAACTTGGAAAACAAGATGCAAATCTGAAAGGAATAGTATTGGTGGAAAGATTCAAAGAAGATTTTACATGGAATCAAGACAGGAGACTAACCTTGGTAAGCTCATCTTCATCTTCTATGCCTGAACTGATTCTTCCTTTCCCCACCAACCCCTCTCCGTCCTCCCCACTTTTCTATAGAATGGCCGAACTACTGACTCAACAACCAAATCCATCTCCCTGTTTTCCAACGTTGCAATTGACATGTCACTGTTTTTTTTTTAGATTGGCCAGGTGAATGCATAATCGGTACTCAGGTAAATAAATGATATTAAAAATCACAAACTGACCTTACTCTCTTTGTCAGATTAACTAAACATAGTGGATTTTTACCTGTATGCAGATACCTCCATCCAAACCACCTTCAGTAGCAGCCCATGTGACAGATGAAGGCAGCAGTAGCAAACAAAACAAAGTAAGCAAGGGGTTGAAAGACAGAATGACTTTTTTACAACTCAGAAAAATACATGAAATTATCTCCTCACCTTTGTTATCATCTGGTAAAATGTCCAGGTACTACCTACTTCCAGAATTGAGTACAACTCATATCCTTATGAGAATGAACATCATTTTTCTGTAAGTTCGTAAGAAATCATGAATTTGTTAATTGTACTGCATAATTATATAATAATTATTCTAACTGCTGTTTTAAAACAAAAATGCAGAACTTGACATTTACTGAAATGCTATTATCTGTCGAAGATCCAACATCATCTCAGGTACTGACCAAAAATTCAGTATTAAAAACTTTTTTACACTTATGGTTTCACATAAAAATCATCTAAAAAGGTACAAAATCAAATTGCAGGGATTTTTGCACAACAATGATGTTTGGATGCATATGGGGGAGGAGGTGTAGGGGTTCGTAGCATGGAAAACAAAAATTTTCTATCGCATACAAACAAACAAGCCAAGATCTATCTACTAGATTGTAGCAACGAGTCGATGGAATAACTTACCCTCGAAGATTCCAAAGTGTTTAACGAGAGCGGATTCTCGTGGGTGATGTAGTCGTACTCTTTCCGATCTCAAGATCGTGTAGACGATCCTTCCGGCGCTGCGTTCCGGCAACGCTCCCGCAGTCGGTCACACGTTCGGTACTCGACGAAGACCTTCCTCTCCCTTGTTCCAGCAGGCAGCGGAGGTTGTAGCACTCTCCTCGCGATTCCGGCAGCACAACGGCGTGGTACCGGAAGTAGAGGGGAGATCCCGCAGGGCTTCGCCTTAAGCCGGAGCGAGTATGGTGGATTATGAGAGAGGGCTATTAGTGGTCTAGAGATTAGACTCACCAATTAGAAGGCTCTAAACCGCAGGCTAAAGCAATTAGAAGCTCTAAACCAAACGGCTCTAAACCTGAGATTAGAGGTGGAAACTTGTGTGTCTCAAGGAGGAGCCCTGCCCCTCCTTTTATGGGTGGAGGGGCCTTGGCGCGCCAGGGGAGGGAGGGAGTCCCTCCCCAACTCGGCCTAGGGCTGGGCGCCGGCTTGGAGGGGTGGGACTCCTCCTCCAAGTTGGTTCCAACTCCTCTTGCTTGTTTCCCACAGTTTCCTGTTTCCCACAGTTTCCTGTTTTAGCCGTTTGACTTTCAAACTGGCAATTTGACTTTCATCTTTTTGGAACAGCAAGAACACTTAGTACATGATGCAATCATTCAATGACACACTCATGTACCCTCCCCCCCCGGAGTGCCGGACAATCCGGAACCTTCTAGAACATTCCCGATGAAAACACCGGAATCATTCCCGAACTCCGAAACGGGACTTTCCTTATATGAATCTTATTCTCCGGACCATTCCGGATCACCTCGTGATATCCCGGATCCCATCCGAGACTCCGAACAACATTCGGTCTCTTTCTCATAATACCATAACTACTCAAAACAACGTCGAATCCTTAAGTGTGTCTCCCTACGGTTCGTGAATTATGCGGACATGATCGAGACACTTCTCTGAACAATAACCAATAGAGGAATCTGGAAATTCATATGGCTCCCACATATTTCTACGATTACTTTGCGATCGAATGAACCACTTACATACGATACCAATTTCCCTTTGTCTCACGATAGTTTACTTATCCGAGGTTATGATCGTCGGTATCTCTGCATACCTAGTTCAACCTCGTTACCGATAAGTACTATTTTCTCGTTCCCGTGATATGTGATCCCTTGTGACCAAGTCACATGCTTGCAAGCCAATTGGATGACATTCCACCGAGAGGGCCCAGAGTATATCTATCCGTCATGTGGATGGACAAATCCCACTCTTGATCCATGTGTTTCAACCAATACTTTCCGAACACTTAATGTCACCTTTATAGCCACCCAATTACGGTGTGGTGTTTGATGTCATCAAAGCATCCATCCAGTAAAGGTGATATGCATGATCTCATGGTCGAAGGAATTAGGTTACTATGTATCAGAAAGCATATAGCAATTGAACTATTGAAATGACTTGATCTTTATGCTATGCTTATCAATAGGAGTATGTCCACCATATCATTCTCCTAACGATATGATCTTGTTGTTGATAACATCTCAATGTTCATGATATGGAAACCACAATCATTTAATCAACCAACAAGCTAGTGAAGTATAGAGGCTATACTAGGGACTTCAATTTAAGTTTACAATTCACACAAGTATTAATGTTTCCTTGTTAATACTATTATAGCATGAATATAAACATTTATCATAAACACAAAGATATAATAATAACTATATTTATTATTGCCTCTAGGGCATATCTCCAACAGTCTCCCACTTGCACTAGAGTCATCTAATCTAGATTACATGGTAATATACCGAACACCCATGGCAGTTTGGTGTTGGTCATGTTTTGCCCTCGGGAGAGGTTTAGTCAACGGATCCGCCACATTCAGATCTGTGTGTACTTTGCAAATCTTTATATCCCCATCCTGGATATGTTCTCGAATAGCGTGAAAACACAGCTTGATATGCTTCAGCTTCTTGTGTGACCTTGGTTCTTGCGCATTGGCTATGGCGCCCATGTTATCACAGTAGATAGACATTGGGTCCAGCGCACTTGGAACCACACCCAGCTCTGTAATGAACTCTTTCATCCATATCGCTTCTTGTGAAGCCTCTGAAGCAGCCATGTATTCCGATTCAGTTGAAGATCTCGCCACAACGCTTTGCTTTGCACTCCTCCAGCTAACTGCTGCACCATTCAAAATAAATACGTACCCAGATTGTGATTTAGAATCATCTGGATCGGTGTTCCAACTAGCATCGGTGTAACCATTAACAACGAGCTGTTCATCACCTCCATAAGAAAGAACCATATCCTTAGTTCTTCTCAAGTACTTAAGGATGTTTTTGACCGCTGTCCAATGATCCACTCCTGGATCACTTTGATATCTGCTAGTTAAACTAACAGCATATGCAATGTCGGGTCTAGTACATAGCATGGCATACATTAGAGATCCTATGGCTGAGGCATAGGGAGTCTTACTCATCCTTTCTCTATCTTCTGCCGATGTTGGACTTTGAGTTTTACTCAAGGTCGTATTGGGCAACATGGGCAAGAACCCTTTCTTGCTTTCTTCCATTCCAAACTTCTTTAGAACTTTGTCCAAATATGTACTCTGTGACAATGATATTTGGCGTTTCGATCTATCTCTATAAATCTTTATGCCTAATATGTAAGCTGCTTCGCCAAGATCCTTCATTGAAAAACTATTATTCAAATATTCCTTGACACTATTAAGAAGGTCTACATCATTCCCAATCAACAATATGTCATCCACATACAGTATTAAGAATGCTACAGAGCTCCCACTCACTTTCTTGTAAATACAAGCTTCTCCATAAGTTTGTATAAAACCAAAACTTTTGATTACCTTATCAAAACGTTGATTCCAACTTCGGGATGCTTGCTTCAATCCATAGATGGACCGTTGAAGCTTGCATACCTTGTTAGCATCTTTAGGATTGACAAAACCTTTGGGTTGCATCATATACAATTCTTCATCAATGTCTCCATTGAGGAATGCTGTTTTGACATCCATCTGCCATATCTCATAATCATAATATGCAGCGATTGCTAACATAATCCTCACAGACTTTAGCTTTGCTACCGGTGAGAAAGTCTCATCGTAGTCAACTCCTTGAATTTGTCGAAACCCTTTTGCGACAAGTCGAGCTTTATAGACAGTAACATTACCATCAGCATCTGTTTTCTTCTTGAAAATCCATTTGTTCTCGACAGCCTTCCGGCCATCCGGTAAGTCCACCAAAGTCCATACTTGGTTTTCGTACATGGATCCAATCTCGGATTTCATGGCTTCTTGCCATTTATTGGAATCTGGGCTCATCATCGCTTCCTCATATGTCTCGGGGTCATCGGCATTGTCCACCAACATGACACTCATAACGGAATCATACCAATCTGGAGTGGTACGAGTTCTCGTTGACCTCCGAGGCTCTGTAGCAACTTCAACCGAAGTTTCATGATCACCATCATTAGCTCCCTCTCTAATTGGTGCAGGCACCACAGGAACTTCTTCCGGTGCTGCGCTACTCGCAATTTCGAGAGAAGGTTCGACAACCTCGTCGAGTTCTACTTTCCTTCCAGTCACTTCTTTCGAGAGAAATTCCTTCTCTAGAAAGGATCCATTCTTGGCAACGAAGATTTTGCCTTCGGATCTATGATAGAAGGTATACCCAATAGTTTCCTTCGGGTATCCTATGAAGACGCATTTTTCCGCTTTGGGTTCAAGCTTGTCCGACTGTAACTTCTTTACATAGGCTTCGCATCCCCAAACTTTAAGGAACGACAATTTAGGTTTCTTCCCAAACCATAATTCATACGGTGTCGTTTCAACGGATTTAGATGGTGCCCTATTTAAAGTGAATGCGGCTGTTTCTAATGCATAACCCCAAAATGATAGCGGCAAATCTGTAAGTGACATCATAGAACGAACCATATCTAAGAGAGTTCGATTACGACGTTCGGACACACCATTACGCTGTGGTGTTCCCGGCGGTGTCAATTGTGAAAGTATTCCGCACTTCTTTAAATGCTCGCCAAACTCGTAACTTAGATATTCACCTCCACGATCAGAACGTAGAAATTTAATCTTCTTGTTACGTTGATTCTCTACCTCACTTTGAAACTCCTTAAACTTCTCGAAAGTTTCGGACTTATGTTTCATGAAATAGATATACCCATATCTACTCAAATCATCCGTGAAGGTAAGAACATAACGATAACCACCGCGCGATGCTACACTCATTGGACCACACACATCGGTATGTATAATTTCCAATAAGTCCGTAGCTCGCTCCATCATACCAGAAAATGGAGTCTTAGTCATTTTTCCCATCAGACATGCTTCGCATCTATCAAGCGATTCAAAATCAAGTGATTCAAGAAGTCCATCGGAATGGAGTTTCTTCATACGCTTCACTCCAATGTGACCAAGACGACAGTGCCACATATAGGTCGAATTATCGCTTGATTTCAAACGTTTAGCTTCAATATTGTTGATATGTGTATTTCCACTATCGAGATTCAATAAGAATAGACCATCTATCAAAGGTGCATGTGCGTAAAACATATTACTCATATAAATCGAACAACCATTATTCTCTGACTTAAACAAGTAACCGTCTCGCAATAAACAAGATCCTGATATAATGTTCATGCTCAACGCAGGCACTAAATAACAATTATTTAAGTATAAAACTAATCCCGATGGTAGATGAAGAGGTAGCGTGCCGACCGCGATCACATCAACCTTTGATCCGTTTCCCACGCGCATCGTCACCTCGTTCTTCGCTAGCTTCCGTTTATTCTGCAGCACCTGTTTCGAGTTACAAATATGAGCAACCGAACCAGTATCAAATACCCAGGCACTACTACGAATACTAGTGAGATACACATCAATAACATGTATATCAGATATACCTTTCTTCTTGATGTTGCCGTTCTTCAAATCCGCCAAGTACTTTGGGCAATTCCGCTTCCAGTGACCTTCTCCCTTGCAGTAAAAGCACTCAGTTTCAGGCTTTGGTCCAGCCTTGGTTTTCTTCGTCGGTGTGGCAACTTTCTTACCACCCTTCTTGAAGTGTCCCTTTTGCTTAGACTTGCCTTTCTTGAATTTGGTGGTCTTATTGACCATCAACACTTGGTGCTCTTTCTTGATCTCCACTTCTGCAGATTTTAACATAGCAAATAGTTCTGGCAACTCTTTGTTCATGTTCTGCATGTTGTAGTTCATCACAAAGTTTCTGTAACTTGGTGGCAATGACTGGAGGACGCGGTAAACCCCCAAAGCATTAGGAATCACTATACCCAAGCTTTGAAGTTTGTTTGCGTGCCCAGACATCTTAAGCACATGCTCACTGACGGAGCTGCCCTCTTCCATCTTGCAGTTAAAGAACTTTTCAGAAGCCTCATAGCTTTCAATTGCCGCATGAGTCTCAAAAATCAATTTGAGATCCTCGACAATATCATATGGGTCTGACTCTTCAAACCTTTTCTGAAGCTCCGATTCTAAACCATACAAGATAGCACACTGAACTATGGAGTACTGATTCTTCCGAGCGAGGTAAACATTCTTTACTTCATCGGGAGCATCAGCTGCAGGTGGGTCACCCAGCGGTGCATCCAGCACATAGGTCAAATTACCAGCTGTGAGGACAATCCTCAAATTGCGGAACCAATCCGCGAAGTTGCTTCCATTGTTTTTCAACTTTTCTTTCTCTAGGAACGCATTAAAATTGATGGTAGGGGCTGCCATTGATCTACAACATATTTGCAATAGTTTAGACTAAGTTTATGACAAATTGAGTTCAAATTAATTAATGAAATTAAACTAGGTGAACTCCCACTCAAAACAACATCCCTCACATTGTTTTAGTGATCACACGAACCAAATCCACTACATCAACATCGATCATCACGAGAGTTGATATAGTTTCAATGGCGAACAATCATCATGTTCATCATATCTACTATATGATTCATGCTTTACCTTTCGGTAATCCGTGTTCCTGAGACCATGTCTGTACATGCTAGGCTCGTCAAGATCAAACCTTAGCCACCGCATAAGCAAATCTGGCTTGCTTACGTTGTATACACTTGCGGAATCTAACACACCCGATCATCACGTGGTGCTTCGAAACAACAAGCTTTAGCAACGGTGCTAACTAAGGGCGAACACTTTATGATTTGAAATTCATGTGCATGAGGGATCATCTTATAATGCTACCGTCGACTACTAAGCAATACAAGATGCATAAAGGATTAACATCACATGCAATTCATAATATGTGATATGATATGGCCTTTCTTCTTTGTGCTTCTGATCTCCATCTTCAAACACGAACATGATCTCCATCATCTCCGGCATTGCATCAAGGTCAATGACGCTTCACCATGGTTGTCGTCCACCGGCTTCAACTATTACAACTACTTTGAATAGACACGCGGGTCTTAACATAAATTAAAGACAACCATATGGCTCCTGCCGGTTGCCAACTTACAATAAGGAACATTGCATACATCAAATATAATCACAATCATGGCCATATCACATCACTGCACACCCCTGCAAAACAAAGTTAGACGCCTCTACTTTCTTTGCATATTTTACGTGGTTTGGGGCTTTCAATAAGTGTCGTTTTAACTTACGAACAAGAACCACAACATTGATACTAGCATTGTTGATTACCCGTTGTAAATTGGATCTTAACTATGCTAGGAGAAATAGGCACCCGCAAAGCCACTTATGCAATACAAGTTGCATGTCAAGCGTGGAGCAAGTCTCATGAACGATGTCATGTAAGGTTAGCCCGGGCCGCTTCATCCCAACATACCGCAAGATGCAAAGTACACAAAAAGCAATCTACAATAAAAGCATCAACGCCCACAATGACCATTGTGTTCTACTCGTGCAACAGATCTACATATAGACACGGCTCTGATACCACTGTAGGGGTTCGTAGCATGGAAAACAAAAATTTTCTATCGCATACAAACAAACAAGCCAAGATCTATCTACTAGATTGTAGCAACGAGTCGATGGAATAACTTACCCTCGAAGATTCCAAAGTGTTTAACGAGAGCGGATTCTCGTGGGTGATGTAGTCGTACTCTTTCCGATCTCAAGATCGTGTAGACGATCCTTCCGGCGCTGCGTTCCGGCAACGCTCCCGCAGTCGGTCACACGTTCGGTACTCGACGAAGACCTTCCTCTCCCTTGTTCCAGCAGGCAGCGGAGGTTGTAGCACTCTCCTCGCGATTCCGGCAGCACAACGGCGTGGTACCGGAAGTAGAGGGGAGATCCCGCAGGGCTTCGCCTTAAGCCGGAGCGAGTATGGTGGATTATGAGAGAGGGCTATTAGTGGTCTAGAGATTAGACTCACCAATTAGAAGGCTCTAAACCGCAGGCTAAAGCAATTAGAAGCTCTAAACCAAACGGCTCTAAACCTGAGATTAGAGGTGGAAACTTGTGTGTCTCAAGGAGGAGCCCTGCCCCTCCTTTTATGGGTGGAGGGGCCTTGGCGCGCCAGGGGAGGGAGGGAGTCCCTCCCCAACTCGGCCTAGGGCTGGGCGCCGGCTTGGAGGGGTGGGACTCCTCCTCCAAGTTGGTTCCAACTCCTCTTGCTTGTTTCCCACAGTTTCCTGTTTCCCACAGTTTCCTGTTTTAGCCGTTTGACTTTCAAACTGGCAATTTGACTTTCATCTTTTTGGAACAGCAAGAACACTTAGTACATGATGCAATCATTCAATGACACACTCATGTACCCTCCCCCCCCGGAGTGCCGGACAATCCGGAACCTTCTAGAACATTCCCGATGAAAACACCGGAATCATTCCCGAACTCCGAAACGGGACTTTCCTTATATGAATCTTATTCTCCGGACCATTCCGGATCACCTCGTGATATCCCGGATCCCATCCGAGACTCCGAACAACATTCGGTCTCTTTCTCATAATACCATAACTACTCAAAACAACGTCGAATCCTTAAGTGTGTCTCCCTACGGTTCGTGAATTATGCGGACATGATCGAGACACTTCTCTGAACAATAACCAATAGAGGAATCTGGAAATTCATATGGCTCCCACATATTTCTACGATTACTTTGCGATCGAATGAACCACTTACATACGATACCAATTTCCCTTTGTCTCACGATAGTTTACTTATCCGAGGTTATGATCGTCGGTATCTCTGCATACCTAGTTCAACCTCGTTACCGATAAGTACTATTTTCTCGTTCCCGTGATATGTGATCCCTTGTGACCAAGTCACATGCTTGCAAGCCAATTGGATGACATTCCACCGAGAGGGCCCAGAGTATATCTATCCGTCATGTGGATGGACAAATCCCACTCTTGATCCATGTGTTTCAACCAATACTTTCCGAACACTTAATGTCACCTTTATAGCCACCCAATTACGGTGTGGTGTTTGATGTCATCAAAGCATCCATCCAGTAAAGGTGATATGCATGATCTCATGGTCGAAGGAATTAGGTTACTATGTATCAGAAAGCATATAGCAATTGAACTATTGAAATGACTTGATCTTTATGCTATGCTTATCAATAGGAGTATGTCCACCATATCATTCTCCTAACGATATGATCTTGTTGTTGATAACATCTCAATGTTCATGATATGGAAACCACAATCATTTAATCAACCAACAAGCTAGTGAAGTATAGAGGCTATACTAGGGACTTAAATTTAAGTTTACAATTCACACAAGTATTAATGTTTCCTTGTTAATACTATTATAGCATGAATATAAACATTTATCATAAACACAAAGATATAATAATAACTATATTTATTATTGCCTCTAGGGCATATCTCCAACAGGAGGTACAATTCTTTCACAATGCATACAAAAAATAATAATTCCTTGATTCATTTTGTAGTTAACAAAATTTAACATTAATGTTTTGTAAATAATTTCAGAACAGGACATTCATGATTACCGGGAGAGATGGTAGTTCGCAATCATTGCTGCTAGACGAAGATGGTGAGGTAGAACATCAACCTCAATTTGGTGACAAAGACGATGAAGAAGAAGATGAAGAAGAAGCATATTTTCAAAAAGAGGCAGTTGAAGATGATGATGCAAATAGATTTTATAACTGGCATTGGGATGCTAACACTGGATAACACAAAGAGAACATTCTGGAGGATGAGATGGATATATATCCAGCAGCTGAAATGGAGATGCCTGATGGAGTAGAACAATTAACACCTGAGGATGTTCGTCTGTACCTTGAGAGTGAAAGCATAAAGGCAGCACTCAGTGGCAGTCAAGAAGTTGTTGGCCATCATGTTCCACACATAAATATGATATTTGACACTGAAGAAGAAGCATACAATTTCTACAATGAATATGCTTCTATATGTGGATTCTCTGTCAAAAAAGCAGGCAACTACAAGGGCAAGAATACAGGAGATGAAATTGGATCTAGACGAACTTACACATGTAACAAGTTTGGCAAGCCTGTTGCTGCTGATGTTCTTGAGAAGAGAAAGTTGAGGAGGCAGGAAAGGGATCAACAGCGGACTGGAAAAGCAGCGCCAGAGAATGCCAAGAAAAGAAAACGAAACATGAATGAACTTACTGGTTGCAGGGCTAAGATGATTGTTTCCTTGAAAGAAAGTAAGTGGCACGTTACAAACATAGAGCTGCATCACAACCATGAGTTATGCCCAGCAGATGAAAGCAAATTCTTACGGTCTCATAAGCATATGACAAATCAAGAGAAGTTGTTTATCCGCACTTTCACATCTGTGAAGTTGGCAACCAGGAAAATAATGGCAATACTAACTTATCTTAGAGGTGGCAAGCCAAAGAATGTTCCTTATACAAAAAAGGATGTGAGTAATGTTATGAATGCCATAAGACAAGAGGACAACAGGAATGATATGAATAAGGTCCTAGAATATTTCAGGCAGAGGAAGGATGAAGACCCTAGGTTCCATTATGAATTCTTATTAGGGGAAGGCAACAAGGTTAAGTGCATATTCTGGGCTGATGCCTTTTCAAGGGAAATGTATGCCTTGTATGGTGATGTCGTGAGCTTTGACACAACATTCAAAACAAACAAGTATAACCTCCCGTTTGCGCCAATTGTTGGTGTTACAGGACATGGGCAAAACTGCTTGTTTGGATGTGCGATAATAAACAATGAACAAGCAGAAACGTTCAAGTGGTTATTCCATGCATTCAAACGATGCCATGGTCAAAAAGATCCAGTGACAATTATAACAGATCAAGATACTGCTATGAAGAATGCAATTGATGCAGTTTATCCTAATACATGTCACAGGAACTGTTTCTTCCATATCAAGAAAAAAGCCGAAGAGAAGTGTGGAGGAAGTTTTGGAAGAATTCCAAATTTGCATATAGATTTTTCAGACATTCTTCGTAACTCATTGACAATTGCTGAGTTTGAAAATTTATGGCCACAGATGATTCAAAAATATAATATTGGTCACCTGAAGTATTTGAGAATAATGTGGGAAAACAGGCGTAAGTTTGTCCCTGTTTATTTCAAGAGAAATTTATGTCCTTTTATTCACTCGATAGCTAGAAGTGAAGGAACAAATGCAATATTCAAGGATAATGTTGGTTCTACTTACAGTGTTATCAGCTTCTTGGGTGAGTACCAAAAAATTTCAGAAAACATGGAAGAGTTGGAAAAAGAGCAGGATACATTGACAAGAATGAGAGAACCTAGCTACTGCCTGCACAGTGAGCTTGAAATACAAGCAGGCCGCATGTACAATAGGAAAATATTCTATAGGTTTCAAAAACAAATAAAGTTTGCGGCAAAACTTCATGTCAATGAGTTTGAACAGTTTGTGAGATATGATGTATACAAGACAGCTATGCTTGAAATGCAAGAAATCAGGCTTAGAAGATATCTTGTTTGTGTCAACCTTCAAACACAAGATTTTTCGTGTATATGCTGCAAATTTGAGAAAGATGGGATTGTTTGCGCTCACATTCTAAGGGTCCTTGTACATCTGAACATGTCTGAGCTGCCTGATAAGTACTACATCAGCAGGTGGAGACCTAAAGAGAGAAAATATTTGAGAGACAGCAAGTTTAACGTTCCCATTGATCTAACAACTAGCAATAAGCATTTGAGGTACAGTGTGCTATCTAGAAGATTAACTAATCTAGCATCAGAAGGCTCAGAGACAGTTCGAAAGTACACGTTTGTCACACAAGAAATCAAAAAGATAGAAGAAAAATTGGATGAGATGACTATTGAAGATGAAATAGCAGAAAAAAACAAAAATTGTAAAGGAAAAGAACATGCTTCAGCTAGTGCGCGTCCAAGACAAGATGATGGCTATGGAAATTTTCTTCAAGATCCTGATGTTGCGCCTTCAAAAGGTCGACCCGAAAATTCGAAAAGGCAGAAAACATTTATGGAAGAGTTGTTTTCAAGCAACAAGATAACATGCAGTCATTGTGGGTCAGATGAACATAACATTGCCACATGTCCTAACAAGCACCTACCAAAAACTACAGTTCAGAAGAAAAATACAAAAAGCAAGAAGAAATCAACTGGTACTTCTATATGAAATTTGGTTTTTGTTCGTTATGAAAGTAATTATTATGGAAACATCTAGCTAACTCTCTTGCATATGTAATTTTTTCAGCTGCTGATGCAACAACTGGAAAGCAAGCAACAATCCAAAAAAAAGGAAAAGATAACTCGGCATCAACTAAGAAATCAAAGCAAGTATCAGACAAATTATGAGTAGGAGCTTTATTGATGTAGTTGCCTCTAGCTATCTCAAATTAATACCTCAATTATGATGTAATATTGAATTATCTTTTACTCAATTATGATGTAAGATCGAATTATAAAAGCAGTGAAGTGGACATACCTTGTTTTATTTATGTTTCATATTCTTCGTGTCGAAGATTGATACCCAAATTTGACTGATTGAAAATGTTGCTTGTTAGCTGCTGAATGATAAGAAAAAAATAGCAAAAACAAGGTATTGATGTAATTATTACAACGGTCCCATCCATGGATAAAATGAGGAGTGCTCTCCTTTTTAACAATAAAAAGTGAACACAGAAAACTAAGAATTGTAAACAATAGGAAACACAGCTTGGTACTATCATGCCCACATCTAAATCTCGCGGTAATCGTCACTACAATACTTTGGTAGTTCAGATAACAGACAGAAAAACAGCTGAAAACAATATCGGTTGCTTGTTATATACAAAAACTTCAATACACATGAAAACTAGAACGAATTATTCTCTCTAAATCATTCCATTGTTGTTCATAAAACTTCATTGGATCTTGCTACTTCAACATCCTTGTTATTTTTTGTTCCAAATCTCTGAAAAGGAAAAGAAATAATTACCATAATTATTTAACATGGTAGTTAATTTGAACTATATATAATTACATGAAAAGCTGTAAAAACTTTAGTAAGTATCCAACCTTAACATTCGAACATAGAAGCAAGATCCTTTGCGTCACGCTCCATATTGTGTCGACTCATTAATATATCATGAGTGTATTTCACACGAAACAATGGTATATCAAGATGGGAAAAGTTGCACTTTGATTGATTTCTTGCAACAAAGACTTCCATGAATTTCATAACAAAAACGCCGCAGTCATTCCTGTAAAACAAAACACAATAAAATATTAATCAAACATAGTAAAACAAAACATAACACAAAATCCTTGATCTTAATACACATTTTATACATACCCAGTAATTTGTTTTGGTACATTTGGGTATGCTCTACCATAAGTTTGAAAGTTCATTTCCTTAAGTCCAGCTTCGTGCCATGTTTTGATAAAGTTTTGTATCTGTAACATAAGCAAAATCACAAACTATGCAGGAAACGCAATCAGGAAATTAACAAACAGTAAAGCATTTGCCATTACCATAACATCTCCTACAGTCTTATGGAAAGTACTGTCTTCACTGAAATATGAGTCGAGAAATATAAAGTTGCAGTACTTGATATCAATCAGTAGCACAAACCAATGTCTGTTATATATGCTTGGAAAGAACAACTGAAAGAACAAAAAACTTGAATTGGTTATCTCCTCTGTTGATTTAATCAATTACTTTATTCATAAACAATGAATATTACTTATTGAGGAAATAAAAACAGATAAAAATACCGCATTAGACAAATGTAATTTGAATGCCCTATTTGCGCCTATGAAAGATTCCAATGCTCGTTTGTGCCAGATGTCCTTTGCTTCTTCAGACTTCCATTTCTCAAGGAAAAAATCCTGTTTTACGAATAAAGGCAAATAAAAAGGAAAAAATTAACTATTTGTTTGGTTGTACTAATTATTAGTGTTCTTATCAAAAAAAAATTTAACTTGACAATGCACACTTACTGAAATTGTATTGAAGAAGAAGTGCTTCTTTGTTTTGCTAGGATGGTTATCTCGAAAAAGTTTACGACAAAATACATTTATCAACCAAGCATCAACCCAACCTTTAGGTTTCATTGAGTTACCTAACTGTAACATCGAAACTCTGACAGCATCAATGTTGACAGCCCAATCCCTAAAAGTGAAAAATTAAACCAAAAAAAATTATATTAGATATGCTAGAAAAGAACAATATCAAGCATATGAACAAAAAAATAAGTAGAAAACATCAAACTTAAGTATATAGATTATATTAACAAAAAAACTCACAATTTATGAACAGGATCATCACAAAACTGTGACAGCTTGCCAAACTTTCTGTTCAAAGGGATCAATAATCACACTTTGATTCCAATGCTCGTTTGTACATCATACGGGGAGCAGACATACTTGCTTCTTAGAGGAATTCTTTTTGGTAAACAATTTTCTTTCCCATCACGTGATATCGAGTGTCCAAGAGATAGACTTGTGTTGTAGAATTCATCCATTTCGTTTGACATACTGTTGCTTGCGTACTTAACCGATTTTTCTCCAAGAATTTGAACTTCTGGTGATGACTCCTGTGTCAAGAAACAAAGAGTGCCATCATGAAATTTAAATTGACATGGTAAAAATTTAAACAGTCCAGTTGTCTATGATTTTCACAACATAAATTTTAATAAAATTTACTTGTACCAAGTTGTTCAATAATTCCCTTGCTGCACCCTTGTTTCTCGAATTTGAATTGTTGTAATCAGCATCGCTGTCTTCAAACAGTCTACGACCAACAATTAAAGCTTCTCTATAATCCTAATAAAAGAACAACAATTCGTTTTTTATGCCATGTCTAGGTACAAAAATAATATACAATAAGCTGTTGTGCTTACATGACTTTTTGCTGCTGTACTACATGATTGTTCAATTTTGAAGCTGTTTATACTACTCATTGTTGGTATTGGAGAAACCTGTATTAAAAATCAAAATAACAACAATAAAAAAAAATCAGTTCATGAAGTAAATATAAACAACAATGAAACAAACACGAATCCAAAAAGGCAAATTTGAGAAAATAACTTACAAGGTCTACGAAATTTGGATTCCTTACTGGTGAATCTGTAAGTCCAGTAATGCTTGTCCTCCTTTGAGCACATTGGATGCTCATTTCACAATCATTTTGAAGGTTATCCTTTGCATTCTAGAGACAAAAAATAAGTGAAGATTTAATTAATTACTTAAATAATATAAATGGAAAAAATCATTTTGCTCATTGTAATTACTTACATCAGATCTACTGGTGTTTGATGTTCTCCCTGTTACATTCATGTTTAGAGTAATTGTGCCAGTTGTTTGTTGTTTTTCTGTGACATTGTTCTCTGCCTCCTTATTCTCTTCTTCTTTGCACTTAGAAATAGCTAACTGAAAACACATGTAAAAATTATATAAAAAGAATATGTTACTTATACCAAAAGAACTGAACACATAAAAATAGTAGCAAAACAAAAGGATTATATGACTTGCTTATACCTCACACATTTCATTGTATGAATAGTCATCCATTCCTACGGGTCGAAATAATTCAGGCTCATCAATTGTTTTCCCATTATCATCTACGCACTCCATCAGCCTAAAAGATGGGACACCTTCATCTTGGAAGAAATACTTGCTTCTAGCTATCTCAAGATATGCACTTCTCTTTATGGCAGTTGATTGAGCTGTATAAATATTTAAATTTGAAAAAAATAGTGGATCAAAAACAATATTAAAACATCATTTCCATACAAAAAGTGTAGAAGGCAATTAGTACTTCGTGATAATAATAAGATCTCATTCTTACCAAAAAAATTGATTTTGTTGCAGATCACCATCTAATTCTCTGACATTTTCATAGTGGAGTGTGCCTTGTGAATGGTCCTGATATTCATTATATAATAGAATAAGTAAATCATTATTTCTGTTTGAACAACTTAATTATAGTATACACAAAAATATATAGAAAAAATTGATGGGCTTACATTGTTGATATCATTGTATTTTTGACTTTGAGTTTTTGGAGTTGGTGCATTGAAACCATGAAAGTCTTCATTTCCTTCTTCGATACATTTTACATTCAGATCCATGAGATTCTCTAAAACAAAACATAAAAATATTTGATTACCACCCAACACAAAAAGGTACTGTCATATATTACAGAAATGTCGTATCTAACTTTATTTATAACACAAACATCAAAAATTATAAGGTATCAGCTGGAAAAGTACCTCCTTTTGTGTCATCTAGCTTGTTCAACTCACATACTTGAGATGACACATCTACACATGATTCTTTTTGTTGTGATATATGATTTCCAAGTATCATATGATTAAGACTAGCTGATGGAAACATTTGGGAGGTAGATCCTTCAGTTTCTTTTGTTTCCTATTGGAATTAATAATTTATGGTAAGATAAATAAGAAGAATAAAATGAAAATATTAACAATTAAACTAAAAAAAATGCATAAACATAATTCATAAATTAATAAACATAGTATGCTATGAACTACTCGTTGACTTAAATGATCACACCTCATGAACACTTATAAATGAAATTACAGAAAACATTATGCTCTGCATAATAGCCAACATACCTCATGAAGCGGTAAGAGAATATGACTAGCTTGAGGACAATAAGAAATCCTATCACTATGCTGTCTGTGTTCATTTCCATCTGATGTTTCGTATAACACATTTGCCTCTGTTCGTCTTTTTTTCCGTTCAACTAAAGCATCATCTGCAATTTAAAAATATAAAAAGGACACAAATAATTTGTACAAGCACCAGAGCCAGAAATTTTGAGTGCATCTTGTGAACATCATCTTCAAAATGAGTACAAAATTAAAAACAAAGAATAAAATTAGTACCAGCATTGTCATCTTCAAAATGAACATCATCTTCTTCGGACAATTTTACTGTTGTTTGAGATTCATTGGCAGTTTTGTAGGAACATCCTTCAGAGCCAGAAATTTTGAGTGTATCTTGTGAACCATTTATATTTGAAACAATAGCCTGAATGACTTTGATTACAAGATCTTTAGCTTTCATACAAATCTTTGTTTCTTCATTTTTCATAATAGACTTAAATTTTCTTGATATATCATGTCTCAACTGAGCAATAAAAAACATAAAGATGAAATAAATGTCAGAAGTTGTTACAAAAGAAAATAGGAAGAACTGCTTACTAGCAATACTAACAACTTGGTTCTTAGTACCTTGGGTTGCACAAGGTCACCAATAGCTCCATCAATTAATTGCTCGAGAATTTCATCATTTTCAACACCACAAGTAGGTATCCTTGAATCTATTGAGTAACAAGTTTGAGAAATGTGTTTTACCTACATATAACCACACTATTATTACAGACTACAAAAAATTCTAATGTGTAGTACAAAACAAAAAATAATTAGTCATCTTTACTTACGGGGTAAGCTCCGTATTTGCCATTAGTACCTAGGTACATGTCACTAAATATTTTAATCAGATTGCCTTTCCAAACTCTTATTCTTGGCAATGTTGAAGGAATTTGAACTGGTGTGAAATCAATGAAATCAAGACTCCGGATCTACTTAAAAATAAAAAAATATAAAGGTCAAAATGAGATAAAGAAAATAAATAAAATAGTGAAACATAGTTATAATAAAAATTCATAAGGTAGAAATAAAAATTTATCATAATCTTGAAAAGATGAAGAACAATAACATACCGCCAAATGATATATACAACCACCAAGAGTTTGTGTTAAATGCCTCGTATTCTGTGGTTCCCTCAAGTATTTCTTGATATAAAAGATCATCCATTCATGGATAAATTTTGACCAGTTCCTGCACCTTATCTTATCAACTACTGCAAGTGCTCCCATGTATTTGGTGCTCAGTTTTGTGCTTGAATTAGGACACAGAAATGTTCCTAAACAGACTGACATAAAGCACCGACAGAAAACATTATCAGGGAGAACTTCTTTTGCTAGAATCATTTTTCCAAAGAATCTGATAGAAGGCACTTCTGATAAACCAAAAATAGCAAGAAAAGCTGCTTTTCCTAACTCTTCGTCACTGTCAACAAGCAAATCTCCAGTTGGTGTTCCAAGAGTTTCTTGAACTGTTTGAGGGCTGAGTTTTATCTCTTTCGAACCTATTTGAATAACTTCTCTATCTGTGCATACGTTATCTGCAACCCACTGTACAAAACACCTGGGAACTGTGCAATTATCTAAATTCAAGATTTCAGAGAAACCAAGCCATTTCACAAGTTCCACATAACGAGGACATGTGTGCACTCTCTGTAGCACCTTGGACAGAAATGTAATACTGCATCTGCTATAAGCCTTCCTTTCATCATCTGCTTCACTACCATTTTCTTTAGTTGTGGTTATTGGTAACCTCTAAAAAATGTGCAAATGCAAAACACAAAATAAAAGAGAATATCAGATATTATGTCTAGTAACAGAAAAAAAACATAATTTAAGCATAATAAGGAAAAAAAGAAAAACTTGTGTTCAGATTTCTAACCTTCCTCTTGAGCTTTTTAGCACTCTTACGTCTTTCTCTTTTTTGAACACTAGTTATAATCTGCATGGTAGTTAAAATGTGTACATTAATAAGAATAAGCTAAATTCAAAAACTGTTCTAAACTAAAACACTAGTAGTACTATTAATTGTTTAAGTGACAGCATAAGAATTCCATTCCAACACACACAATAAATATGTACAAAGATATTACGGTAAACAAAAATAATCATGGAAAAAGAAGCTTACATAATACAAACAGATAATTTGAATAAAAATGAAAGCATACCATTCTCAAGATTTCATGGGACATTTCATTATCAGTTTGAGTTTCATATAACATATTTGCATCTTGAGATAAAATCTTGTCATCTTCCACTTCAGTATCAAATCCTTCACCTTCTATCTCCATTTTACCCTGTAAAAATATAAACCAAAAACTGAGATAGAAGCTGGTGAGAAAATAGAAGCATTGTTCGTTGTTTAGATAGTATGCTCAACACAAAGATACAGACACAAAGCTGCTAAGAAAATAGAAGCATTGTTCGTTGTTCAGAAAACTGAGAATGATTAAAACTGTTATACTAATTGGCCAGTCTTGAATCTTACACTACACACATACTAGGGCATTTTCACTAGCAGCGCAAGAGTAAAAACAAAAATAAGAACAAAACAGTAGAGAGCAATTCCTTTAATGATGTGAAATGTATACTGGGAATTAAAAGCCAAGCCAAGTTGTAGCCACTATATACAAAGCTATTGATTTCATATTTTACAAATTTCAGCAGACAAATTTATTTTTATAATTAGCAGACAACATTCAATTGGATATCAATAGGTAGTGTCCTGAACTAGAGAATTGCAAACCTACTCAAAAACCAAGTAATAGCAGACACACCTTTAACCATTCAGTATTAAAATGTAAAAACTTATAAAATTGCAAATCCATGTATTAGCAGACAATTGTACTAATCTATTAGCAGACAATTGTACAAACGGATTTTACTATCCAGTTACAAAACATGAACAAAATCAGGATCTATTTCAAGATGCAAAATGACCCTATGCCACCAACCAGCTCCCCCTCCATAAAATACACGAAGCTGCAAAATATACACGAGCTCTATTTCAAGCCGCACCTCGCTCGCCACCAAACTCGGACGATTGTTTCCTTCTCCAGGAGCTACGCTACTACTAGCTGGTCATCCATGGAAATGGAGGCGTTCCCGATACGCTTCACCAAGGGCATCCGCTCCCACTGGTGCCGGAGCAAGTACCAACGCGTCGCCGGTGATGGCGGCACCAGGACTAAAACCACGCAGCGCCTCGGCGGCGGCACGCGACGCGGCTCCGGAGGCGGGTGGCACAAGGTGCAAAATGAAATACCAACGAAAATCTAAACTAATTCGGGAATTTCAAACAGTAGATTCGTCCTCCCTTGTTCGCAACGCACACACGAGAGACAAAAATTGAACGGTGCAGACACAAAATAGATGTATTAGGGATATACCGGCCGGTGGGGGTAGGCGATGAATCGACGATGAGGAAGCAAAACAATCGACGAGGATGATTGTACTGTTGAGCAGAGCTTGCTCTTCTTCCTTCCCTCTCCAGAGCAAAGTAGGCCAAGCTTCTTCCGCGAACAAGGACAGCCGGCGGGATTGACCTCCCCCACCGGTCGGTCTTCCTAGACCCCCTTCCTCCGCGCCCGCCTGCTAATCTGGGTACTGGATTTGTCCCTCCGTTCCGCCCCTTTCTTCCTCGACCCCTTCCTGTTATCCTCTGTTTGAAATAGTCGTTTTGTTCTACTAGAAGAAATGATACGGGGAGGAGGAGGGAAAAGTAACAGAAAAATAAGCGGTAAAGACAGATTCCTTTGAGGGAAAAGTAACAGAGACAACACCGTTATATACCGTTAGTTCAGTTTGTTTTATACAAAATAAAAAATAAAAATATTCTAGAAAAATAAATATAAAGTAAATTAAAAATTATTATTACGTGAAACAAAATAATAGATGTTAAATAAAAAATGCAAAATTGTTCTATAAAAAAATTCTAAATTCTTGTATGAAGTGTACATATGCAAGTATGGATGTAACCTTTCGGAAACATGAGCCATACTACACAACACAGGTAGAGGTGATCTTAGTCAGTTCTTGGAGGAATTATCTGCTAGCACCGAGGGGTACACTGAAGTCAAAACAAAGGACTAAGCGGGCGATGATGACACAGGAGTTATTGGAGTTCCCGCCTCCTTACGAAGCGAAATCACTAGTTTTTGGCAGATCACAATTCAGTAGAATTTTTTAAATAAAATAAAATTGTTTTATAGAAAATACAAAATAAAAATCATCAGTTGCAAATTTACTAGCAACTCACTAACCCTATCAACTTCCATTTCCCCGCCGCCGAGAAAACACAGTTTCAAATCGACATGCAACTCGAAAATGAAAAACATCAGTTGCAAACTTACTTGCAACTCGACACTACTCCGGTCCCGAGAAAATCACAGTTTCAAATCGATATGCAATTTTCATAGCAGCTCGAAGAAAACATAGTTTTTAAATCGACATGCAACTTGAAATGAAAAATAATCAGTTGCAAACTTACTTCCAACTCACTAACCCTATCACCTTCCATTTCCCGCACCAGACAAAACACAGTTTCATCTCGACATGCAACTCAAAATGAAAATCATCAGTTACAAACTAACTTGCAACTCTACCCTACCCGCCCCTGACAAATCACAGTTTCAAATCGACATGCAACTTCCCTACCAGCCTAGATAAAACACAGTTTCAAATCGACTGCAACTTCCCTACCAGTCTAGATAATACACAGTTTCAAATCTACACGCAATTCAAAATGAAAAATCATTAGTTGCCCCAAGAAAACACAGTTTTCAAATCGACATGCAACTTGAAAAGAAAAATCATCAGTTTCAAACTTACTTGCAACTCACTAACCCTATCACCTTCACATTTTCCACCCCCTAAGAAAACACAGTTTCAAATCGACATGCAAAACGAGATGAAAATGATCAGTTGCAACCTTACTTGCAACTCGATCCTATCCCTCCCCTCCCCCGAGAAATCATAGTTTCAAATCGACATGCAACTTCCCTACCAGCCTAGAGAAAACACAGTTTCAAATCGACATGCAAAACGAGATGAAAATGATCAGTTGCAAACTTACTTGCAACTCTACCCCCCCCCCCCCCCCGAAAAATCACAGTTTCAAATCGACATGCAACTTCCCTACCAGCCTAGAGAAAACACAGTTTCAAATCGGCATGCAACTGGAAATGAAAATCATCAGTTGCAAACTTACTTGCAACTCTACCCTACCCCCGCCCCCGAGAAATCACAGTTTCAAAATCGATATGCAACTTCCCTACCAGACCAGATAAAACACAGTTTCAAAAAGACATGCAACTTGAAATGAAATTCATCAGTTGCAATCTTACTTGCAACTCTACCGTACTCCCGAGAAATCACAATTTCAAAATCGACATGCAACTTCCATACCAGCCCTAAGAAAACGCAGTTTCAAATCGACATGCAACTCAAAAAATAAAAAATTATCAGTTCCAAACTTACTTGCAACTCACTAACCCTATCACCTTCCATTCCCCTCCCCCAGAAAACACAGTTTCAAATCGACATGCAACTCGAGATGAAAATCAGCAGTTACAAACTCAATTGCAACTCTACCCTACCCGCCACCTAGAAATCACAGTTTCAAATCAACATGCAACATCCATAGCAGCCCCAAGAAAACACAGTTTTCAAATCGACATGCAACTTGAAAAGAAAAATCATCAGTTTCAAACTTACTTGCAACTCACTAACCCTATCACCTTCACATTTTCCACCCCCTAAGAAAACACAGTTTCAAATCGACATGCAAAACGAGATGAAAATGATCAGTTGCAACCTTACTTGCAACTCGATCCTATCCCTCCCCTCCCCCGAGAAATCATAGTTTCAAATCGACATGCAACTTCCCTACCAGCCTAGAGAAAACACAGTTTCAAATCGACATGCAAAACGAGATGAAAATGATCAGTTGCAAACTTACTTGCAACTCTACCCTACCCCACCCCCCCCCCCCCCCCGAAAAATCACAGTTTCAAATCGACATGCAACTTCCCTACCAGCCTAGAGAAAACACAGTTTCAAATCGGCATGCAACTGGAAATGAAAATCATCAGTTGCAAACTTACTTGCAACTCTACCCTACCCCCGCCCCCGAGAAATCACAGTTTCAAAATCGATATGCAACTTCCCTACCAGACCAGATAAAACACAGTTTCAAAAATACATGCAACTTGAAATGAAAATCATCAGTTGCAATCTTACTTGCAACTCTACCGTACTCCCGAGAAATCACAATTTCAAAATCTACATGCAACTTCCATACCAGCCCTGAGAAAACGCAGTTTCAAATCGACATGCAACTCAAAAAATAAAAAATTATCAGTTCCAAACTTACTTGCAACTCACTAACCCTATCACCTTCCATTCCCCCCCCCAGAAAACACAGTTTCAAATCGACATGCAACTCGAGATGAAAATCAGCAGTTACAAACTCAATTGCAACTCTACCCTACCCGCCACCTAGAAATCACAGTTTCAAAATCAACATGCAACATCCATAGCAGCCCCAAGAAAACACAGTTTTCAAATCGACATGCAACTTGAAAAGAAAAATCATCAGTTTCAAACTTACTTGCAACTCACTAACCCTATCACCTTCACATTTTCCACCCCCTAAGAAAACCCAGTTTCAAATCGACATGCAAAACGAGATGAAAATGATCAGTTGCAAACTTACTTGCAACTCGATCCTATCCCTCCCCTCCCCCGAGAAATCACAGTTTCAAATCGACATGCAACTTCCCTACCAGCCTAGAGAAAACACGGTTTCAAATCGACATGCAAAACGAGATGAAAATGATCAGTTGCAAACTTACTTGCAACTCTACCCTACCCCCCCCCCCCCCCCGAAAAATCACAGTTTCAAATCGACATGCAACTTCCCTACCAGCCTAGAGAAAACACAGTTTCAAATCGGCATGCAACTGGAAATGAAAATCATCAGTTGCAAACTTACTTGCAACTAACTAAGCCTACCACCTTCCACTTCCCGCCCACAAAAAAACACAGTTTCAAATCGACATACAACTTCCCTACAAGCACCGAGAAAAACACAGTTTTAAATTGACATGCAACTCAAAATGAAAATCATTAGTTGCAAACTTACTTGCAACTCACCAATTACATGTGAAAAATCCTAGTTGTAACCATGTATATATCTCCAGTTACACACAACTTGTAACTCTACCATCACCAACTATCCCTCCCTCCCCTTGAATAAAACAACTTTCCTAATTACAAGGTATATATACTCTATCACTTCCTAATTACATGAAAAAATAGATGGTTACAGAAAAAATAACTAATTCCGATCAATTTTTTATACAAGGAGAAAAAAAAACTCATTCCGATCATGTTTAATAACACACATAAGACAAAAAAAAAAGGAAAAAAATTCAAAACGAATACAAAAAAACAGACCACAATAAATAAAAACTATGCCCACCAGGAAGCCCACCAACGAACACAAAAATACCCAGCTAATGCTAAGCACACAAAAAGCCCACCAGAAAGCCCACTAACACTAAACAATAGCTGCCCAATCTCGTTAACCAGCGCACACACCAATCTCGCGCTCACGCGCACACACCAGAACAACGCACGACACCAATCTCGTTAACCAGCGCGGGCTACGACACCAATCTCAACGATCAAAACGAACGGCACACACTGTAGCTACGACATAAGATATGTCATAGCTAGCTACGACATAGCAAATCCGTAATAATTTTAGTCACACCACCAGCAATACCTGAAATCGTCAAAAACACTCGGAGAAACTTCATTGTTTCAATCCGTCAGCAGAAGGATATGTTTTATTTCTTCCTTTACGCAACAGTCCGTAGTGTTACATTACCACTTCGCATTAATTTACACACAACTCATCACATCTTTTATCGCTTCTGTACATGTGCAGTACACCACAGATCGGTATACAAGCCGAGCTTGGGCATGCGTGCAGCTTTGCTTTCTCAGTTCAGGAGGTGCTCCTTTGGACCACCCGCCCCTCTGATCGATCGCGCCCCCCTTATTCGATCTCAAACACACGCAATATATACATACACACATGCATATAGTACAAGCGTCTGCCAATCTAACCTGCGCAATGGGGACGCGACGCCGAGGAGCGGAGGAGCGGCGACATCAGTGCAGCGGCGACACTGGCCGGCGACGCGGCGGAGTCGCAGAGCAGCAGCGGGCGCGACGGCGAAGGCGACCGATCAGAGGTGGTGTACAGCTGGAGCCGGCAGCTGCCCAGCTGCACCTCCATCCCCTTCCTGTACTCCACCACGGCTCTGTACACCAACGGTATGAGCCCCTCCATTGCAGCTCGAGCTTCACTAGCTAGGGAAACGAGTGTGGCTCAAGGATCGCTATAAGAAGGGCGACCTAGCCAAGCAAGATGACTATGTGTGAGCTTGCTTTTCACCTGCTGAAACGTTTACGTCTCACCAAATCCACCCATCGATTTATCCGTCTCATTTTTCAGGTGTCACTCGGTGCAGCCATACTACTAACACTAGTGCTTATCTGCTCTCATCTTTGTCACTGCATCGATCACCACCGATACTGGGAGGGTTCCATTCTTTCCCGATACTGAACTCCAGTGATCAAAATCTCGGTCTGGAGTGGAGGAGGTGTGGGCTTAAATCATCTCTGGACCATTTGTTGCTGGTGGTGGGTAACTTTCAGCAGTCATCACGCAAAAACAAGGAGAGAGTATATGTGGTGCAAGATGAATGCCGGATTTGGATGCTTGTGGAGAAGCTTGAGCGTAACATACATCTCTTTTACTTAGTTTACCGACAGGTTTATGTTTGAACTTTGCTAGAGTAATACTAGTAGACAGTTCAGTTCAGTAAGAAGAACTTAACGTATACTTATTCAGTTGCAAAATCTGAACAATGAAGATAACTCCAGGCTCGAATTTTCTGTCGTTGGATTGAACACTGTACGCAGAAACACTTGGAAAATTAAGATTTGATGGCTAGAAAGTCGATGCTTTGGTGGCTGGATTCCATTAATCACAAGACAAAGGCAGTGGACACTGTCCTCTCCTGATGTGTTCATCTCACCTAAATGCAGTACCAAAGAAGCCAAGATGCCGATCTGCACTTGCCTATTGTCATATTCCTCTTGTTGTGATGCAATGATTTGTCAACATTTCTCTATCCGTCAGTCGTCACCGGAGAAATGGAGAGAAGACTTGACACCCTGTTAAGGTTACATAGTTATTATACGCATCCATCCATGCAAACAACATGTAGCACATCGATTGTGTACACCTGCTGCGACCGAATGTGCCCGTGAGATACCGTTAATCTTCAGTTCTGGTGCTGGGTATTTGTCACGGGGATAGAATGTTCTGAAGCTTTAGCAGTTTAGGTTGCTTCAATATTAAAAAAAAAAGCATCACAACGAAGGTGATTAACAATTATGGAATATGCATGTTTCCATGTAATCTTACATAGACTTGCACTATCTTACATAATCTTCCATGAAATCTTAGAATAAGCCGTATTCCTCACTGATAGGGGAAATATCAACTTTTTTTTTGAATGGTGAAATAGCAACTTTATAGTGCCTCTTACAGGAACAGGGTCCTCATCACGCAGCACAGAAGTGGAAGGCGGACTTTTTTTGTTTTTTAGAACTTAGCTCCGTCAGATTTTTTTTTGTTTAGCAAAACAAGCTCATCAGATTAGTCTAAGTTGCAACCCGAGGATGGGCCTCAGTCCACAAACAACACAGCCTCAAGTTAGAGCCATGTACCTGCCTGGCTGGTTAATTGTTGGCCCAAACTACATAAAAGGCCGACGGAATTGGAATTTCTAGCGGTTCATATGGTATGCTCACCTGCCTCCATCCGGTGGCCCGCCCATCAGAAAAAAATACTCCCTCCAATTCATATTAATTGATTCGAATTTGTTTAAATTTAGATGCATCTAGATATGTTTTACTGCTAGATACATTTAAATCTAGACAAAGTTAAGTCAATTAATTTGGATCAGAGGGAGTACTTTTTTCTGGGCTTTTAGGTTTTTTCTTTCACTTTTTATCTTCATTTGTTTTCTATTTCTTTCTAAGTTTTATTTTTAATTTTAATAAATACATGAATAATGTTTTACTTTTTGTATTTTCTTTTTTTGTGCTCCTTTTTAATAAACATATATATATATATATATATATATATATATATATATATATATATATATATATATATATATATATATATATATATATACACACGAGAGCTAAACAGGAACCAGTTCCTGTATAATTATATAAGAACCTTTCTAAACTTTGCCAAAAAACAAAGTGAACTTTTTTTTTCAACGTATCCGAACTTGTTCAGAGTGAACTTTAAGAATTTATAGCCACACCCCAAGTGAACTTTCAAATATATTTGAAGTGAATTTTGTTTTTCCGTAGAGTGAACTTTCTTTTTTAACGGCATTTGAACTTTTTATTGGACAAAATGAGTGAATTTTTTTTCTCTCTAACCTGAAAATCCCTATGGCTCTGAAGTGAACTTTGTTTTCCCGTGAACTTTCTTTTTAATACACGTAAACTTTATTTTAGCAAACATCCCTTAGGAATTTTTAGTATTGAGTGAAGTGAACTGTCAAATATAACGAGAACCCCTCCGTTCTTTTTTCGAGTAGAGTGAACTTTTATTTTTCTCGGACACCCATCTTGTTCAGAGTTAACTTTTAATATTTTTTAACTGTGTCTAAAGTGAACTTTTAAATTTAACACGAAACTTTTTCTAGACAATTGAGTGAACTTTTTATTTATGCTTCGTGAACTTTGTTTTTTCATAGACAGTTTTCTTAGGACCATATTCGAGCAGAGTGAACTTATACTTTTAGCAGAGCTAACTTTTTTCCCACTCGAGTGAACTTTTTTTTAGCAAAAATAGATGAACAACAGAAGAAGAATTTTAAGGCAAGGGAAAAAAGGAAGTTCAGATGGCCTCTGCTGGGTGGACCAGGCTTAGGCCTAGGCGACGCGATGCAGGTCCATGGCGATGGAAGGTTCTTTGGATCGGCGTCGACCGAGAAAGGGGTGGGCCGGCCTCGGCCCGGGATAGGGCGGGTCGACATCAGCAGGGGACGGGGCGGGGCGGCGCATTGGGGGAATCGGGGCGGGAGGTGGTGTGAATGGGTCCGGGCAGAGCGTCGGGAGAGAGAGGAGGCGCAGGTGGCCTGGGCGGGGTGCGTGTGACATGGTTATACCCCGCGGGTACATGATCTCAGCATACCTGGTCCAGCCCAGGGAAGGCCCACGACAAATATACGCCGGCCCATGAAGACTTTCGGGTGGTCAAGGCCCATGACGCCTTCGGATCCTTGGAGAGCAAGACTAGAGTAGATAGGAAATTCAAAGGGGTAAACCCTAAAACCTGTAACCGACTAGGTCTATGCCTGGGACCTGCCTGAGTCTATATAAAGGCTAGGAGGGCACGTCTTAGATCTCTCGACTCATACTTCCGCATACACACCTCCACGCCAGATCGCATCAGCGCACCCCTGTAATCACCGGTTTCGCCGTAATCAAGAGCAGACAAGCAGGAGTAGGGTTTTCCCTCCTGGGGCCTGAACCTGGGTAAACCTCGTGTCCCGTGTTGCTTGTTTGCTAACCGTTCCGTGATCTCCAGCATCCCCATCTTCTCCAAAACCCAAGTCCATAACAATGGGCATTGACGAGATTAAACCTCGTCAATTGGCGCCGTCTGTGGGAACTGGGGACGCTGATTGTGCGATCGTGACGGTCCCAACCCGAGCGATCTACAACTCTGCGGCGACGGAGAGTCACCTCCTCTTTGGCGCTTTCGACTTCACCGCCCACTCATCGGCCACCATGAAGGACTTCGAGCCCGTAGGCGACGGACTCGAGATCCTATTCGGGAGCTTCTGCTTCCAGGTGGGGCAAACCGGCACTCTCCGCCTCCCAGAGCGGGTGCCCCTGCCATCGATCAGGCCCGCTTCATGGGCCCCACACCCTGTGCTACGCACATCATCATCAATAGATGAATCCTACGACAGCAGCAGCTGCAACTCCGATATGTGCGATCCGCCATCGGACGAAGGGACCTACGGTTCCGGATCCGAAAGCTGCGGCAGCAGCGGACCAATCTACGAGCGCTACCAATGCGCCGTAGTCATCCAGAGTGACATGGAGCGCCCAACCCACCGCCAAACCCGCCACCTAACCCGCAGAATAGAAACACTGAGAACAGAAGAAGCCAGTCCCCCCCACTCGAAGGGGATGACCCCGGCCAGGTCATCCGCCTTAGCAAAGAAGGATGGGCCCAGGCACGCGCCGCTGTGGCGGGTAACACTATCCTGCCTGCAGACGCCTCACGGGACCTGCTGATGGCATACCACTTACTCCTCATCGAGGAGCACAAGAAGCAGGTCAAGATGCAAGAGGTGCTTGACAAATGCAAGCAAGCAGCCTCGGAGTCCAGCGCGCGACGAGCTGCGCTCTCCGCCATGGGCATCGGCTCCAGCTCGAATGGCAACCACGGCAACAAGCATCGCTCCCGGTTGGAGAACATGGATCCCAAGGAGCGCCGTGAGGTGACCCAAACCCTCCACGCATCCTTCATGGAGATGGATGCCGACGGCAACATCATCCCAAAAACGCCGCTGGCTGCAATCATGGTAGCCACCGCGTATCTAGCGTCCCACCCACCTCCGGAGGGGGACCCAAAAAGAGCCATGCACAAGTCCGCACTTACCGGACTCGGACTCGTCGGAGCAGCGCTCCATCAGGAAGCTCCTACGGAGCCGAAGAAGAAACCTCCGGTCAGGTTCGACTGCAGCCCCACTCCTTCATCCGAAGAAGAGGACCATGACCTTCCCCGAAGGAACAAGAGCTCGCGGCATCGCAATCGCGATTACGACGCCAGAGACGCGCTCACACATCGCAAAATCGACAAAGCGCGAGCCAAGCACGCATGCTCGTCTGAATCCGAGATGGACGAAGACGAAGGAGAACTCTGCGGAGCCCGATGCTTCAGCAGATCTGTTCGACGAACATGGATGCCGCGGAATTTCAAACTTCCTTCGGATACTCTGAAGTTCGACGGCACACAAGACCCAAAGGCGTGGCTCAGCGACCACCTGTCATCCATCAAGCTGCATGGCGGAAACAAGGAAACCGCCATGCAATGCCTTCAGCTGCAGCTGACAGGAGCAGCCCGGATCTGGCTTAGCAGCCTATCTTCAGGGTCCATCCGAAGCTGGGAGGAGCTGGCTTACAGCTTCATCCGAAACTTCAAAGGTACCAGCAAGAGGCCCGCCTCAATTGAGGAGTTGCGGGCCTGCACTCAACGAATGGGCGAATCCATTCGCTCGTACATATTACGCTGGTCCAACACCAAGAACTCCGCAGCGCACATCTCCGAAGAGAGGGCCATCGACGCCTTCAAGGACGGCGTCAAGCGCCAGGACTTCAAGGAGGAACTTGGGCGCATCAAACCCAAAACACTGGACCACTTCATGGACATCGCCAACAGGTGGGCTGACGGCGAAGATTCCGTCCACCGGGCGCACTCGGAGGAAGAGGACGACTACGGCCGACGACGAGAGCGCCGTAGAAAGAGGAGATCGCGCGTCTACGACGATCGCGATGGACCCGACATGGTCGCGGCCGTCTACGCCGATCGCCGCAATGACGCCAACCGCAACAGCGGAGGATACCGCGGAGGAAATTTCCGCGATGGAGGACGCCCAGCACAGTCGTTGCAGCGCCGCGATCACGATAACTGACCCTCAGCATACGAAAAACTTTCGGGTCCATGCACCATCCACTTCTACATCGACAAGCAGGATGGCAAAAAGAAGGTGAGCCACATGCTCAAGGACGGCCGTGAGTTCCAGAAGCTCAGGAAAGCATGGTTCAGATGAGGCAGCAAGCTCCACCCCCTGGATTCGGGAACGCACCTGCACCTGGTGAAATAGCGCATGGAGCTCCTCCACCGCCACCTGTAGGAGGCCCGAACCAACCAGCCGCACCAGCACAGAACAACGTGGGGCACGGGTATCCCCCGCCGAAAGGAGCACTGGTGATCCAGAAGGGACGCCCAACGAATAGGGTGTAGAAGAAAATCACCCGTCAGATCAACCTGGCCGTGATAGCTCCACCTGCCATCCCTGAGTACCTCAGCGGATCAGAGTCCTGCATCATGTTCAACCTTTCGGATCACCCTTGCCAGGTCCCTCGCCCAGGTCATGCTGCCCTGGTGCTCAAGGCGCAGATCAGAGGTTTCGAGATGAGCCGCGTCTTCATGGACGGTGGCAGCGGCATCAACCTGATGTTCACGAGCACCCTAGCAGCAATGCGGATCCTGCTGTGCAGTCTGGAACAGTCAGACACAACGTTCCACGACATCGTTCCAGGAAAGGGCATATTCCCCCCGGGAAAGATATGGCTCGACGTCATCTTCGGCAAGCCAGACAACTTCCGATGCGAGCGGCTCGAGTTCGAAGTGGTGGACTGGCCATCACAATACCACGCCATCCTCGGGCGTGTAGCATTCGTAAGATTCCTGGCAGTACCACACTACGCATACCTGCTACTCAAGATGCCAGGACCCAGAGGTGACGGTTGAGCCACTACTTCTAGGAGCACCAGGTGATGGTCGTCAATGAGGCATCCCTGAACAACATCCTGAATAACCCAGAGGCCACAGGACGCATGGCCCTGTGGGGCATCGAGCTATCACCTCTTGACATCATCTACGAGAAGCGCCACTTGATCAAGTCTCAAGTCCTCCCGGACTTCCTCGTACACTGGACGGAGCTGCAGCTGCCAGACACCCCAGACATGACGCAGTCATGGACGATGCACTTCGACGGCTCCAAGCGTGAAGCTAGAGCAGGAGCCGGGGTCATACTGACCTCCCCGCAGGGCGATAAGATGAAGTACGTCCTCCGGATGAAGTTTCGAGCCTCCAACAACGAGGCAGAATACGAGGCCCTCATCCACGGCATGAGGATGGCAAAAATCTGCGGCGCAACGCTGGTCATCTACGGTGACTCCAACCTCGTTGTCCAACAGACGATGAACGAGTGCGACGCACACGCCGAAAACATGATCGCGTACCGCGCACTCTACAACGCACTCGAAGGAGGCTTCGACGGCTGCGAGCTTCGGCACATTGGAAGAGAAAGCAACGAGGAGGCCGACAGACTCGCCAACATCGGCTCCACCTGCGCAAGGGTGCCACCAGGTGTGTTCCTCGAACAGATCTGCGTGCCATCCATTAAGCGAAAATTTCCCAAGGGATCACCCGAAGAGGCAGAGCACTCGGGAGCCACGCTACCCGAAGGTCACGAAGGACCCGAAAAACTGGACACAGAGGTCGCCGTGGTCAACCTGATGCAGGTCATGGCAGTCGAAGAAACCTGGATGCGACCGTACCTCCAGTTCTTGATAGACGGAGAACTGCCTGACAGCCCGACGGATGCCCGACGCATATCTCGCCGGTCAAAAGCTTTCACCATCATCAATGGCGAGCTGTACAAGCGCAGCATTACAGGTGTACTACAAAGGTGCGTCACCATCGGTGACGGGAAAACCATACTCCAAGACATCCACGAGGGCATCTGCGGCCACCATGCAGGCAGCCGCTCCCTTGTCGCTAAAGCTCTACGAGCTGGATTCTACTGGCCCACGGCCATGAACGACGCAAAGGACATCGTCCGAAGATGGAAGGGGTGCCAAAGGTTCGCCGACAAACCACACGCACCCGGGTCAGAGCTCAGGCCCATACCTCTAGCCTGGCCCTTTTGCTCAATGGGGCCTCGACATGATCGGCAAACTGCCAAGATCCTCGAAAGGGGGGCACGTCTACCTCCTGGTTGCAGTCGACAAATTCACCAAGTGGATCGAGGCCATGCCGGTCACTAACCAAAAGGGCAAGACTGCCGTCAAGTTCTTTGAATCCATTGTCTACAGGTTCGGCGTACCGCATAGCATCATCACCGACAATGGATCAAACTTTATCTCCAAAGAATTCCTAGACTTGTGCGAAGGCCTCAGAATCAACATCACATATGCCTCGGTGGCGCACCCGCAAACGAACGGGCAGGTGGAAAAGGCCAACGGCCTAATCGGCGCTGGCATCAAGAAGCGCCTCATGCGCCCACTCGAGCGACTCGCCGGAGCCTGGACGAAAGAGCTACCCTCCGTCCTATGAAGCCTACGTACCACGCCAAACAGCTCAACAGGATACACGCCATTCTTCATGGTGCACGGAGCCGAAGCCGTGCTACCATCCGAAGTACGCCACCAGGCCCCCCGGATCGTCGCTTACAGCGAAGCCGAATCCACGGATGCACTCGAAGACGCCGCCGACACACTCGACGAGGCAAGAGATATAGCAATAGCTCGATCAGCAGTATACCAGCAGAGTCTCCGCAACTACCACAACCGCCGGCTGCGCCCAAGGTCCTTCATCAAAGGAGACCTCGTCTTGCGACTAAAGCAAGAGTGACCGAAGAAATTCAAGTCACCATGGGAAGGACCCTAACTTGTCACCGAAGTCATCCCAGGTGGCGCCTATCGCCTCAAGCATGTGGAATCTAGAGTCGCATACTCCAATCCATGGAACGTCGCACAACTACGATGATTCTACCCCTAACTACCCTTCTCTTTACTTTCAATAAGGCTATTCAGCCAAGGCTACTCAGCCGAACAATGTACCTCCTCCATTACGATATAAATAAATCTAAGTGTCTCGCCCCAAAAACTTTTGTTTACTATTCACACTCTTATGCTACAAACGCAGTCGGGGGCTCCCCCACCTCACGATTTCGTCGACTGAGGATAACACGTGTACACCTGAGTAGCTGACCACGTCAGGCTAAAGAAAAGGACACGTATGTGAACAAAGCACTACGTGCTCAAACAGCAACCAAATCTTTATAACAAAGGCCGAAACATGCCCAGACAAATACATACAAATTTTACATCCGTTCTTTTTTACAGGTACTACCTATTCTGAAGAATAACTTGAGCACGCTGCTCAAACAAATCTACGACATGTTCGGCATACTGCCTTACAGCCGCATAATGTGGACGTATATCCTACTCGCCACCATCCGACCGAAGAGGCGGCCCAGCCGTAACAACAGACAGATCTACGTCAGGGCAATGTAGCCTCACAAGGGACACCGCAACCTTCACCCCTGCGACGAGTTGATGCCACACCAATTCCTTGACATGATGCACGTTTCGAAACTTCGATAGAAGACCAGAAAGGGTTGGCGGTGCAGCATCCAGTGGAAACATCACATGCAGAACCGACGCGAGTGAAGTCTGCACTTGATGAAGCACCCGCGATACTTGGTGAACGCGATCATGCACCGTCGCCAGAGCCATGGCACGGTCACGATCCATCCAGAAGAACCCGCCGGCTTCCATGTCCTGTTGAGTCAAGCAATTGACCCGAACAGCAACACGCTCCTTCTTCTCCCTTGGAGCAAGGTTAGCACCTGCGATACTCGCACAAAAGTAAGATGCAAGGCCAGCAGGCGCATCCGAAGAAATGAGCAGCAACTCGAAAAACTTACACTGAAGCTGCTCAGATAATCGAAGCAATTCCTCCATCAAGTACTCCTCTCTGGTAGCACCTCGATCCGCTTTGGACTTCCAAACGTCGGCATGGCCACGCATCCCAAGCAATTCTTTTTCGAGACTGCGAATACGGTCTCGAAGAAACGCAAGTTGCGACGAATCATCCAAAGATGGCCGCAGCCGCGTTGCAGGCGAGGTGTCCACGGGATCACCACCCGAAGGGCCCTAGATCAACAGAAAGACAATGACATGAACACACAGATAAAGGAGCACACAACTCAGCAAATTCATTAAGTGCAGCAAAAGCCACTACGTGGCACAAAGATTGTTCATCTAAATATTTACAACAAAAGAAGCTACATCTATCCTACAGCTACATCGCCTATGACGCGGCACCCTGAGTCGCCTCAGAGTCGGATTGCCTCGCCTTGGCTTCCCCCTGCTGCCGTAGCGCGTACTCGGCCAGCAGATCAATCAGCTTCGGCCCATAACGCTTACAACGAGCAGCATAGGTAGCGAAGGCTACCTCGGACCCATCCATAGTCGTCTGCATCCGGGATGTGACCTGGGGAAGGTCCAGCACCGCTCCAGCCGCCAAGGCCATCGCCAGCCCGACGGATGCATCGATGCCCTTCTGCTTGCGCTTGTACGCCGCAAGTGCTTCGGCTGACAGTGCCTCCGCCAGAGCATCAACATCATCAAGGGCTGCGCCCTTGGGGACAAGCTCCTTGTAGAAGCGACCAAGGACCTCCTTGTCCTTGGCGAGCGAGTTGACGACGGTGCTACAGCGATCTTCGACCGCTGCAGTAGCATCATCCAGAGCACTCCCGTGCTCTAGAGCACCACGGTCAAACTCGATGCCCGCGGCATCTGAGACAATAAAGACGAGGAATGAAGAAATCACCGCAAAAGAAAGACAAGAAAACCAAAAATGACGCAGGTGAAGATACTCACCCGAAATAGCCTTGGCAGCCGCCATAAGCTTGCTAGCCACCTCTCTTTCACGCGCAGCCGCGGCAGTGGCAAGCTGATCCTCGCGGTCCGTAGCCTCCTGCTGCAGGCGCTCCTTCGCCTCGGCCGCCTGGGCCAACTCCAGCTCAAGGCGCTCCCTGGCACCAACGGCGACCTCGGCCTTCTTCTCCGATTGACCGAGGCTCTTTTTGAGAGCATCAATCTCACGAAGAGAAGCGTTGTGATCCTCTGCATCAAACCAAAACAAGTGTCGGATAACAGGACAAGAATACAAGAAGAAACAAAGACCAAGACATAAGAAGTACCTTGCAGCTGTTTGAGGTTGGCCTCCAGCGCTAGGTGCTGCTGCACCAGTCGATTGGCATCCTGCACAAAAGGCTGAAGAAAGAAGAACTACTAGTCACAAGAAGGGCTCGGGGGCTATGACCAAAAAGAACGAGCAGAAGACAGTCACACATACGAAAATACTCGGGGGCTCCCCTAGGGACTCGAAAGAAAACGACAAAAGACGCCCGGGGGCTCCCCCCGAGGTAAGGACAAAAGAGATAAACCCAAAATCACCCAAAAACAGGCTCGGGGGCTCCCCCCGTGGCAAGAAGTAGAGTTACTTACATGATTAGATGGCGATGCCGAAGGTCCGCTTGCAGCCTTCTGAGGCGCAACCACCCGAACCTCCTGCAGAGAAGGATCTGGAGCAACACCTTCAGAGGTGTCCACCGTATGAGGAGGAGGAAGCACGACTTTCGACTCCCCCATCATCTCCCGAGCACCATCGCTGGAAGAATCGTTGGAAGAGTGGCTGCACAAAGACAAATTAGCACAAGTACAAAAGAGACAGGCGAAAAAGACAATACAGGACTAAAGAAACTTACGAGTCAAGATCGCTCAAGTCGAAGACGGGAGGAGTCCTCCGAACCTTCTTCTCCTCTTTCTTCTCTTCCTTCTTCTCTTCCTTCTTCCGCTTCGCCGGCGAGTGCGGCGCCACAGCCCGCACAGGAACGGCAGGAATCGGAGAGGAAGAGCCCCCATGCCCATCACTATGACGGTCAAGGCACAGTGGGTTCCTAGGAGTCGGAGGAGTCGAGGCATCCGAAGACTTGCTGGAGCTCCGTGTCCGCTTGCGAGTGTGGTCCTCGCTCGACTCGTTGGCCTCTTCAGCCGAAGACCGCGCCGATGGCAGTTCGGACATGGAATCCACTACCTCATTGTCCGGTGCAGCCGAAAACAATTCGGGAAGCGGTGGCGACATTCCCGGCACCTTAAACTTCTGCACAGGGAAAGCAAATTTGTTAGCAAACACATACAAAAACAATGCAGTCGAAAATAGCACTACACGCACGACCCGGATCTACACGTGGGGAACAGGACGCGAAGCAGAGAACGGAGAAGTCAGCGACTTCCTCGAAATATCCTCTCCAGCCTTGAACTTCAGCAGCGGGCGAAGAACACCGTCGAGATCTCCCCTAGAGAACTCTTCAGCCGAAACCCTCGTTGGATCACGACGCCCAGCGTAAAGGAACATCGGGTGCGCCCTAGCTTGGAGCGGTTGCACCCGACGTTTTAGTAAGGTGCGGATGATATCCACACCGTTCACCTCCTTATCAGGAATCAGCTGTAGATCCTCCACCGATGATAGAGAGACTCTATCTCCGCGACCTCTCCATCCAAGATCTAGTTTTTCTAGGACCTTTTCGGCTCGATCTTTTGCGAAGGGTCGAAAGGAGCAAGACCAAAATCCTGCCCAGCCACTGTGGAGTCGCGGATATAAAACCATCGCCTCCGCCAGTACTGGACAGATTCAGACATGGAAAAAGAAAAGAAAAGCAGATTGGGTTTGAGGAAAATGATGCAACCCCCAATGGGATAAACACCATCCGAACCAGATTGCCTCTTCACGGAATAGAGTTTCCGGAAGAGGCCAAAGTGCGGCTCGATACCGAGCCAGCACTCGCAGAAAGTGATGAAACAAGCAATGTGCAGAAGAGAATTGGGGGAAAGATGGTGCAGCTGGATGCCATAAAGAAAAAGCACTCCACGAAGGAAGTCGTGGACTGGGAAGGAGAAGCCCCGAAGGACAAAGGCAACAAACATAACCCGAAACCCAATGGGGGGGCGGGGAATTACCTCGTTGCCTGGGACATGGACGACCTCCCTATCCTGCGGGATCAAGCCCCGCTCATGAAGCTTGCGGATATCACTCTCCCGCGTCTCCGATCGCCGCCATCCACCGTCAGTGACACGGGTGGCGGCGGTACTCTTTTTCCCTCTAGCAGCGCTGGTACCAACCGTAGAATAAGATTTCTTCGCCTTCCCCATTGCGGTACGGAGGCGTCGGCGGCGAGAACGTAGGATGGATGAAGGAAATGTCAGAGGATATTCCAGTGCGCAGCAAGAACTCTCAGAAGAACAAGGAAGCAGTGAAACGATAATAGCTGCGGTGAAAACAAACTAATGTTTTCCCCCAATGATTATAAAGACGAAGACGATGCACGACAACCGTCCATCAGGAAGACCTAGCGCCAACGACAGGATCTGACCATACATGTGTCAGCATCGCAACGAACCGTCGTTAACACGCCGTCCACTACGCGCAGAAATCAAGGCGACGCCGTAATTATCTCCATGTCGCGTGTGACCGGTCAATTCAATGTCAGAAAGTGGGACCCATGTTTGTTCAGTCAAGTCATCTCTGGCGCAACAGATGCTTGAGGTCATCGACCGTCAGCACTGACGTCATCAAAATCCATACTGGAAATAGTCAAAATTTCTTCGGCTTCAAAAGTTAAGAGTACTCACTCGAATCTACGATTCAACTAATTACTAGGGGGCTACTCCTATCAGGAGCGCTGGCCGCGCACCCGAAAAATGAACAACACATTATAGCACTGAACTGTTTTCTTCGAGTCCTACATCGAGTCTTCGACTCCACTATGGACTCGGGGGCTACTCCCATAGGGAGGACGGATTTCAAACATCCGAAAAATTTGTGTCCTACGGACCCGAAGCTAGACAACGGCTGAGTTAAAGTCTCTACTCGAGTCTACGACTCGAACAGACACTCGGGGGCTACTCCCATAGGGAGCGCTGGCCGCGCACCCTATGAATTTTTCGACTGCGATCCTTCGGATCGGCATGCAACATTTTTTGGCAACTTTGCCCCAATTAAATACTAAGTGAGCAACATTTTCTCCTTGGTCACCCGAAACACCTCCGCGGTGATAAAAATTCGGATGCTGTGTCTGCGATGCAAAGATAAGACCTACAGATAACATCTGATGGCCTGGTAACGCACATGACTGCGCTCTGCTAGTATAAATTCGTGTCAACAAACGCGATGAAAAATCCCGACGGACGCATTGGGTACATCAATTAAATTCACTGGAATTCAACTCCTGTAAGTCCTCTGCGGCCTGAGTCGAATTACGTCAGCATATGTTCCAGGTTCGAGTTGAGGGACTCGAACCTGAAGAAGATCGTGTTGTTTCATCCTAAGACAGTTAACTGACCCTGATCCTTCGGGTGAGTCAGGCACACGCATCAACAATTCCTACACATGAACTATTGAAATACATAGTTGCACCCGAAGGATTGAAGAGTCCTCAGCCGAATCTACGATTCGACTGATCACTCGGGGGCTACTGACATGGTTATACCCCGCGGGTACATGATCTCAGCATACCTGGTCCAGCCCAAGGAAGGCCCACGGCAAATATACGCTGGCCCATGAAGACTTTCGGGTGGTCAAGGCCCATGACGCCTTCGGATCCTTGGAGAGCAATACTAGAGTAGATAGGAAATTCAAAGGGGTAAACCCTAAAACCTGTAACCGACTAGGTCTGTGCCTGGGACCTGCCTGAGTCTATATAAAGGCTAGGAGGGCACGACTTAGATCTCTCGACTCATACTTCCGCATAGACACCTCCACTCCAGATCGCATCTGCGCACCCCTGTAATCACTGGTTCCGCCGTAATCAAGAGCAGACAAGCAGGAGTAGGGTTTTCCCTCCGGGGGCCTGAACCTGGGTAAACCTCGTGTCCCGTGTTGCTTGTTTGCTAACCGTTCCGCGATCTCCAGCATCCCCATCTTCTCCAAAACCCAAGTCCATAACAATGGGCATTGACGAGATTAAACCTCGTCAGCGTGCGGCGGGGTAATCGGGGCGGCGCGTTGGGGGAATCGGGACGGGTGGCGAGGGAATAGGGGCGGGCTGCGGGGGAATCGCGGCGGCGTGATGGGAGAATTGGGGGCGGCATCGACGATGCGAACTAGGAGGAGCGTGCTGGGGAGGGAGGAGGCGCGGGCGGGGTCGAGGGTAGGAACTGAGCCGCTGCGGGAGGAGGAGCGCGATGGGATAGAGGAAGCACAGATGGGATAGATCAGGTCGGTTTAGCACTAGGGTTTCTGTATAAGCTATACAGGAACCTCTTAAGGGGGGTTCCTATATAGACAAAACACATGGTATGCCCGTATTCGAGGAAGCATCTTCCGCCACTAATTTGTTGGAGATCTATGGCAATAGAGAGATATTGGCCATTTTGCTCTACTTTCTATCGATTCTTGATGTACCTAATATGAAATTTCTCCCATCACCTTTTCATTGTGCACTGTGGTCTGCTTTTCTGCCAGCCACCTGCACACTTGCTACAGTAGCGTGTTCCTGTCAGACCAAGGTAGACGTTACTTTTCTCTCCTACCACGTGCCCACGTATTCTGCTCCCAGGTGATCCCCATCCCACAATTTCCAGCCACCTACACTCCTCCCTAGTCCCTGCGCCCTATCGCTCGCTGATACACCGGCGCCATTGACGCACCACGAGCTGCCCAACCAGCCCCTCTCTCCAATGGCTGGTGGATCCCCTCCCCCTCCATGTAGGGTTGGTAGCGGTAGCGGTCCGCCGTTCCCCGGACATGGGATCGACCGGCGGCGACCAGCCCCTCCCCTGCCGATCGACCGGTGGCGGCCAGCCCCTTCCTTGCCACGGGATCGACCGACGGCGGCCCGACCTTCCAATCCCACGGGATCGACCAACGACGACCTGCCCCTCCGCTGTGCTGTCGCGGATCGACCGACGGCGACCCGACCCTCGATGGCACGGGATCAACGACGGCTCCCGCACCACCTCCCATGGCTGGCGCCTCCACCCGAAAGTCTGGGCGCCTACCTGTGGGCTCCTTGCGCTAGCTGCCGGGGCTAGAACCGACCTCCAGGCATTCTGCCGCTGCCGCAGGAAACAAACTTTTTCTAATTCATGGTTGAAGAAGGCTGCATCTTCCCCTGCCATGATGATCTCTCCAGGGATACAAGCGGCGTGGGCAATATATTCTCTGCCATCCGACGTTCACCAATCACCATCCTTGCCATCAAGGAAGCCTCCACATCCATGGCGTAAGGAAGCCTCCCAGTGGCAGCGTGGATGCGACGTTGCACTGTGCTTCTGTTCCTTACGGGTGTGTTTGAGCGCTTGTGGTTTCTTGTTATTTTCTTGGCATGGTCAACACAGCTGGTTCATCCCGTGTGGCTTTAGTGGTTGCTTCCCTTTTCTTCATGTCATGGCTGAGCTTAATCAATGCCTTGTGTATAACTTTTATCAACAATTTCTTTATCTCATGCTTAAAGGATTCAATTATTTGACAGAAAAAGATACGTTGATGCATTTGTTGTTGTGATAATCCATCGAAAGGTTTTGTTCTTGCTCCGAAATCATGTACTGTATGATTTTCTCCCATGCCAAATTGCCAGTGCAAAGCTGGCCTTCTACATTTGTTGCTGCAATTGTCTCGTGCAGTGTGCCTTCTACCGAATGTATTTCTTTCTAGGTTGCACAATACCAGTGTGCCGAGTAATTTGTGTCGAGGGTGTCGAATGTATTTATTTGGGGACGAGTAATTTCAACTAGGGTACCGAATGTATTTATTTTCGAGGGTGCTGGCTTGATTAATCTTTGGTATCGAGTATTTTGTTTGGCCTATAATACGAGTACTGATCAATGTGTTCGTCCGAAATACATCTAATCAAATCATGGGTGCTTAACAAGTTACTTTGAGGTAGCCAACATAGTTGTTTTATCGTATATTTCTTTTGCTAGTCTACTACTTGCGAGGTACCTACCCAGATGGTCTGACGATGACAAAGCTGAGAGAGCCCAACTCAAGTATCAGATACAGACCGATGACATCACCTAAAATAGCAAACGCCTTTTGAACTCCTATAGAGTCGTTTCCCTATTGACTGCTTCTAGCTCATCCTGCGTTAACTACCAAATCAATGGTCAGACCAATGGATGCTGGATGCCCCTAGTGCGAAGCTGCGTCTTGGATCTGAGCAGCCAGATCTAGGGCGGAGTAGGGGTCCTCTTTCTCTTTCTTCTCATGCTCGATGGTGGGCGGAGGATGAAGGAGGAGGCCACAACTTCTGCAAATAAAGCTGCTTTCAATAGCGGGGTAGGATTGTTGTTTCCAAAGCCCTCTCTTCTGCTGGACGGCCGTGGTGGCGGGGGGCCAGGAGATGTCGACGGCGAGCGGCATACCTATCTGCTATTGCTGAGATACTCCTTGGCGCGCTGGAGCAGCGCCAGGAGGTTGCAGCGCGACTCCCTGTTCGACGCTTGAAAGGATACAAATGTCGCCTAGAGGAGGGGGGGGGGGGGGGTTGAATAGGCGATTAAAACTTTTCCGGGAGTGGCTCGACAAAGGCGGAATTAAACTAGCGTTTACTTTGTCAAGCACAACCTAGAACAACTATGGTTCACCTATGTGCACCAACAAATTATGCTAAGCAATACAAGCAACAATGTGATATCAAGATATATATTACTTCAAGCACGAAGGCTATCACAATGTAAAGTGCATAAGTAAAGAGCTCGGGTATAGAGATAACCGAGGCACGCGGGGACGACAATATTTTACCGAGTTCCTTCCAACATGGAGTACGTCTCGTTTGGAGAGGGGGTGGTATCTAACCACCTACGCCACAAAAGGCCTCCCTTATTATCCGGTCAATCTCACCCCAATGGGATCGATCCACGCTTCCACTATCGGTGCACTTGTCGGTGGCAACCGAAACCTCTCACAAGGTTGGGCACTTCTTCACGACTTAATTGGAGGCTCCCAACAAACACCACCAAGGTCTCAACAAACGTCACCAAGGCCACAAAACCGTCTAGGGTTCCAAGAACCCAAGAGGGACAAGCTCCAACGAGTCACACGAACCAAATCCTCCGAGGAGAACTCAAACCGATGCACCAAATGCAAATGGCAAGAATACCACAAAGATGCTCAAATCCCTCACTCTCAAGTTCCAACAAAGCTACTAAAGCTATTGGAAGAACCAGAGGGGAGGAATTAAAAAGAGACACAAAATCCCCCAAAATCTAGATCCTCAAAGATGCACTCACAAAGAGACGAATCGATTAGGTCAAAACGTGGATCTAGATCTCCTCTCTCTTCCACTCAAATATGGGCAAGAATCATCGGAGGGAAAAGATTAGGCAAGCTTCAAGATCTAGAGCAAGTATGGAAAAAGGTTAGCCTAATAAAAAAAAAAGAAGCTATCTAAACTGAAAATGGACAAAACCTTAATAGAGACCCCAAAAATCTAGCCGTTCGGGCCTTTTTTCTGTACCTCTCAACCCACGCCAGCGCGAGAGAGAACTAGCATGGAATCTGGGCAGAGCGAATGAGAAAAAGAAATGAGCAAGGGCGAGCTGCACCAGCGTCAACCAGCTGACAGGCGGGCCCAGCAAGAGGGACCAGTGCAGCCACGCACTAGACCTGAGCGAGCGCACGCACAGGAGAGGAGCAGGGTGCGCGGTGTGGGGCCAAGCAGCAGCAGCGCAGGCGACAGCGCGAGCGGCTCTGCGTCGCGCGGGAGTGGGCCAGGCAGCTGGTGCAGCGCGCGCGTGCGGCTGCATGCGATGCGGAGCCAGCGGGCAGGCGCAGCAAGCCACAGCACGCGAGCGAGCAGCGGGATCTGGCGATGCGATGAGTCAACGCGCGGCAGCCGCGACGGCGCATTGGGCCAAGCAATCTGGGCCAAGCAGGCATGCGGCGGACGGCAGGAAAACAAAGCCGGGTGAGATGGATTTGGCCTAAGAGCATCTCCACTTGTCTACCCAAGACGTCCGTTCGGACGTCGAAAATCGGCCCAGTCGCGTATCCAAGGACCTGTTTTGTCCGGATTTTGGCGTGTTTTGGTCCGGCCTACCCAGGCCGTACCCAGGTTCCCGGGTACGCCCTGGGAACGCCGGACTCGGCAAACACGGGCGTGGGCCAGCTTTGTCGGCGAGAGAAGGCACCAACTCCCTCCAATTCGTCAAGCTCCCCGCCCTTTTCTTCCCCTCCCGCCTTTCTTTCCCATTCCCCCACCTCCGAAGCTCCGCCGATCACCGCGTCCGACATGCCGCCCAAGAGTTTCGTCCAACCCAGATCAATCCTCGGCGAGGGTCCGGCGGATAAGAAGGCGAGGAAGCCGAGAGCGCCGCCGACCAAGCCGGAGGGCATGTCCTCGGCCGAGTGGGAGAAGAGGGAGCACACCAGGCAGATCTCGTCGGCCGAGCGGAGGGACAAAAAGGAGAGGGCAAAGCTCCGTCAACAGCAAGCGGAGGAGGAAAAGGCGATGGTGAAGGCGGCGGCAGAAGAACAGGCGATGGTGAAGGCGAAGCAAGCGGCGACGATGCGTTCGGCGTTGATGGTTGCGCCGTACTGGGGGAGCCAGGCCAGCGTCGGCTCGCCCGCCGGCTTCTCACCTATCTCTCGACGGCGGCTTCAACCCGAACGTGCTCTTCCCCTGCCCGGAGCCGCGCCCTCCTTCGGCCTTCGGCGTTGACATGAACCTCCCCTACTCCGCCTCTCCGGCGTACGCAAGCCCCGCTCTTCACCGCGGACCGCTGCCCTTCGGCGAGGCCGACGCGTGCAACTTGTTCGGCGGAATGCCGGGCGCCCTTCCGGTCGGCGACGACCCACCCCTCCTTTTTCATGGAAGAGCAGACCCGGACCAACGCCGAGCACGACATCGAGTCCCAGGACCTCTCCGATGTCGATGCCGAGGATACCCAAGCCGAGCAGACGCAGCCAGAGGACGTCGAGACTGAGGCGAAAGGCAAGAAGGGGAAGAAGACGGCGGACGCTCGGCTCAAATGGACCGTGGCCGAGGACACCTGCCTCGCCGAGGCTTGGAAGACGGTGAGCATGGATCCGATAACGGGTGCGAACCAAAATTCCGACAATTATTGGCGGCGCGTGAAGGCAGCATTCGACGAGCGAAGCCTGTGCGACCCAAAGTATCGCAAGATCCACATGGAGCGAGGGGAGAAGGCAATAACGAACCACTGGGCGATCATCCAAACTGCGTGTAGCAAGTGGCACAGCTGCGGGGAAGAAGTCGACCGCACACAAGGAAGAAGTCGACCGCACACAAGCTAGTGGGGAGACCATGGACAACAAGGTACTCGCGAACATTAACTTTGTCGTGCACTCTCTTGACACACTCGCGAACATGGACAACTTGACACACTTCCATTTTGTAGCTGCGTCGTGCACTTCTTCTGTTTCAAGAGGACATGAAGATGGAGTTCAAATTCCATCATATCTTCGAGAAAATCGAGCATTGCGAGAAGTGGCGGGACACTCGCTTGAGTCTCTCCAAGAGCAAGGACGGTGTTTACAACCCCGAGGCCCCAGCTGCTGCTGCCAGCAAAGGAAGACCTGAGCTCGGCCAGAAGAAGGCGAAGATGCTCAAGGTCGTCGGACCTCCCGCCGAGCGTCTCCAGGCTTCGATCGAGAAATGCCTCGCCGACACGAGGGCGCAGGCCGAGAAGAGGGCTGAGAAGAGCGAGGAGCGCTGGAAGAAGCTGATGGAGACACAAGGGGAAAAGGTAGCCCTCATCAAGGCCAGCCTCGCCGAGAAGAAAGCCAGCCTCGCCGAGAAGAAGGCCAACTACGCTTCCAAGAAGCACCACACGGACCTCAAGTTCCTCATGGGCGGCGAAGACACGTCGAAGATGAGCTCGCCGGTCAAGGTCTGGTACATGGCGCAACGTCAGGCCATGCTAGAGGGCATGACCACGTCTTCCCCTTCCCCTTCCTCTGCGCCGAACGTGCCAGCGCCGAACGCTCCCACACCGAGCTCTGCTTCGACTTCCTCCAACCCCGGGGCCATCACCGGCGAGATGGACGACAATGCCGCGTCGGCCACGCCGCAGGAGCCCATCCCCATCAACGACTGATCGTTGTTTCCCCTGTTATGTAATAAAAATATGTCACCGAACATGTAGGCGCATCTGTCGAACACCTTGTGGCCGAGCACTCGCCGGCGGGAACTATGCAGATTCAAATATATAGCCGGTTTTGTGTCCGCCTGGGTACTCGGCCTGGGTAGCCGAGTGGGAGACTGGGCGTACCCAGGATGAAAACTTGCGCCGTCCGGCCAAAAAAAGGTCCGGATTTCGGCCTGGGTTCGGCCAACGAGTGGAGATGCTCTAACTGGGCCGGCCGGTACTACCGGCCCACCCGGGCGGTACTACCGGGCCGGTCCGGTAGGGCCGGATGTGGGTACCGGGTGAGGCAGTGGGCTGGCTGTGCGCTGCCAGGCGCGAGCGGTACTGGCCTGCGGACGGTCGGCCCAGACAGAATCCTTTTCTTTTCTTTTTCAAACCGAATAAGCAAATATTCAAACCGCGATAACTTTTGATTGGTAGCTCCGATTGACCCGATTCCAATTGCGTTGGAAAGAGGACGACATAGGCTATCCTATAAAAAGTGAAAATATTGGTTATCACCAAGTGAGAATGTATCAAGTATAATAATGTGGGATACCTCACTTGATGAGAAACCGAAAAACCGCATAGATCAAAATCGTAACAAGATACAAACGGAAGATCCGATTTTGATGAACAAGAGCTTGTTATGGAGATTACCACAAGCTCTATATCCTCACATGGATAAGACCAAATAACAACCAAATACGATGATGCAAGTATGCAAAGGTTTGAGCTCTCTCTGAACGATGTGACCGAATTACTCATTCGAGAGCCCCTCTTGATAGTACGGTTATCTATCCTAAACCCGGTCTCCCACACACAATATGAGACCGGAAAAAGGGAAAACCTATCAAGATTATACCTTTGCTTTGAGCATTCCACTTGAGCTCGATGTAGACGATCTTGCCCTTCTCAAGATGGAACGCCTTTCTTAATTTCTCATCATCGATCCATGATCACGAAGGATGGCAAGCATCAAACATGAGATCTTCTATAGATGGCGCATTTTGAGCTTGAACAACATATCATCTTCTCATTTCATTGACCTTGAAGTCGACACAAGCTCCAAGCGATGCCAATGGACAATTCCTACAAGTATAACTTAATACACACATTAGTCCATAAAGATTGTCATTAATTACCAAAACCACACATGGGGGCCCAACATGTTCTTTCAATGCTCCTCCGGTGGGAGCCGATGACGGGTGCGGTGGTGCCTGCAGCTCGGAGGATCTGCTCGAGGTTCACCAACGGGGCAACAGGAACAACAGATTCTCTTGGCTCGTGGCCGGCCGTGGCGGCGAGGGCGAGCAAGGAAGAGGTCCTGGGAAGGTGGCTCTGTTTGGTGAAGATGATGGCCCGGTGACTCCGGGCGACTCTACTTTTCTTCCGCCGATCTCCAAGTGGAGCCCGAGATGGGTAACCACTATCTTTGGCCAGGAACTAGGCCAAGCCGGGCTCGATGGCCATGACGGCCAGAGCATCTTCAACCTCCAGCATGGGAGGCCTTCTTTCTCCTTTTGTCTGGCTTTAATCGCTGCTGTAGGCCCAAGTGGTGCCGTCCCCGCTGCTTGCAGCGGTGGTCGGAATCAGAGGCGAGCTTGTGGCGACATTCATGGACTCGATCGCATTTCTGCAGTCGCTTGTAGGGTGGTAAATGTAAAAGTTTGGGACCATGTTGTATTTCTCTTTTTCTTTAGGGTCCTCCTTGTAATTTGTACACCCCCTGCCGTTTAATGCAGAGTCTAGGCCCTTCGGGGCCTTTCCCGTTCAAAAAAATGGTACTTAATGTTTGAATTCAAATGGTGGGCCAATCATCTGCCACACGCACGCAGGGTGTAGTGGGTTGGTAGAGCAACAAAGCCCACTAGCACAGGGAGTACTTGTGACGAGGTTTGATCTCGTCAATGCCCATTGTTATGGACTTGGGTTTTGGAGAAGATGGGGATGCTGGAGATCGTGGCACGGTTAACAGACAAGCAACCAGGGGACACAAGATTTACCCAGGTTCAGGCCCCCGGAGGGAAAACCCTACTCCTGCTTGTCTGCTCTTTGATTACGGCGGAACCGAAGGTTACAGGGTGCGCAGATTCGATCTGGCATGGATGCGTGTGCGAAGGTATGAGTCGAGGTTGGTTGAGTTGCCCTAGGACGTGCCCTCCTGGCCTTTATATAGACTTAGGCAGGTCCCGGGCATAGTCCTAGTCGGTTACAAGTTCTAGGGCGTTTGCCCTTTCGAGTTTCCTATCTAAACTAGTCTTGTTCTCCAAGGATCCGAAGATGTCTTGGGCCTTGGTCACCCGAAAATCTTCATGGGCCAGCGTATGCCTGCAGTGGGCCTTCCTTGGGCTGGACTAGGTATGCTGAAGTTACGTACCCGTAGGGTATAACCATGTCAGTAGCCCCCGAGTGATCAGTCGAATCGTAGATTCGGCTGAGGACTCTTCAATCTTTCGGGTGCAACTCTGTCTTTCAAGAGAATGTGTAGGGATTGTTGATACGTGTGCCTGACTCACCCGACGGATCAGGGTCAGTTAACTGTCTTAGGACGAAACAACACGATCTTCTTTAGGTTCGGGTCCCTTAACCCAGGCCTGGAACATGTGCTGGCGTAATTCAACTCAGGCCGCGGAGGACTTACAGGAGAGGAATTCCAGTGATTTTAATTGGTGTACCCAACGCGTCCGTCAGGATTTTTCATCGTACCTGTTGGTACGGATTCATACTAGCAGAGCACAGTCAGGTGCGTTGCCAGGCCATCAGATGATATCTGTAGGTCTTATCTTTGCGTCACAGACGCAGCATCCGAACATTTATCACCTCGGAGGTGTTTCGGGTGGCCAAGGAGATTGTTGCTCACTTAGCGTTTTGTTGGGGCAGAGTTGCCAAAAAAGTTTTTGCGTGCTGATCCGAAAGATCTCAGTCGAAGACTTCATAGGGTGCGCGACCAGCGCTCCCTATGGGATAGCCCCCAAGTGTCTGTTCGAGTCGTAGACTCGAACGGAGACTTTTAGTTCAAGCATTGTTTTAGTCTTTAGGTCCGCAGGACTCGAAAATTTTCGGATGCTTAAATCCATCCTCCCTATGGGAGTAGCCCCCGAGTCCGTAGTGGAGTCGTAGACTCGACGTAGGACTCAGAAAAGTAATTTTGTCCTCATTTGTCTGTCGGGTGCGCGGCCAGCGCTCCTGATAGGAGTAGCCCCCAAGTATTTAGTCGAATCGTAGCTTCGAGTGAGTACTCTTAGCTGTGGAGCTGAAGTGGTGCTAGTATAGCTTTTGATGACGTCAGTGCTTACGACCGATGACCTCAAGCGTCTGCTGCGCCAGAGATGACTTGACGGGACGAAGCGTGGGTCCCACTTGCTGACTTTGAATTGACCGGTCACGCGGGGCGTGGAGATGATTACGGAGCCTCCTCAATTTCCGCGCGTAGTGGATGGCGTGGTAACGACGGTTTGTTGTGGTGTTGACACGTGTACGGTCAGATCTATCATTGGCGTTAGGTCTTCTCGATGGACGGCTGGCGTGCGTCGTCTTCGCTGTTATAATCCTGGGTGAAATCGTGTTTTTGTTTTTCACCGCACCAGTTCATCTGTTCACTGGCCTCTTGTTCTTGAGCGATTCTTGCTGCGCGTTTGAACTTTCCTTCCACACTTCCTTTGTTCCTTGTCGTTGCCAACGCCACCACCGCTGCAACGTCATGGGGAAGACAAAGAAATCCTCGTCCGCGGTTGGGACCAGCGCCGCCGGAGGCAAGAAGGGCACCGCCGCTGCTCGCGTCACCGATGGTGGCTGGCGTCGATCGGAGACACGAGAGAGCGATCTCCGCAAACTGCGCGAGCGGAGCCTGATCCCGCAAGATGCGACGGCCGTGCGACTCCCCGGCAATGAGGTAATCCCCCGTCCCCCAGCTGGGTATCGGGTTATGTTTCTTGCCTTTGTCTTGCGTGGTTTCTCGTATCCAGTCCATGACTTCCTTCGTGGGCTGCTCTTCTTCTATGGGGTTCAGTTGCATCATCTGTCTCCCAACTCCCTTCTCCACATTGCGTGTTTTATCACGCTTTGCGAGTGTTGGCTTGGCATTGAGCCGCACTTTGGCCTCTTCCGGAAGCTTTATTCCGTGAAGAGGCAATATAGGGTCGGATGGTGTGTATCCCATTGGGGGTTTCATCATCTCTCTCAGTCCCAATGTCCAATTCTTTTCCTTTTCCATGTCTGAATCTGTCCAGTACTGGCGGAGGAAATGGTTTTACATCCGTGACTCCGTACTGCCTGGGCAAGATTTTGGTCTCGTTCCTTTTGACCCCTCCCAGTTGATTGAGAAGAAAAGATCCTGGAAAAACCAAATCTTAGACGGTGAGGTGGCGGAGATTGAGGCCCTGTACCGTCGAGTGGAGGATCTCCAACTGATTCCTGAGAAGGAGGTGAACAGTGTCGACGTCATCCGAACGTTTCTTGAGCGTTGGGTGCAGCCTCTCCAAGCGAGGGCGCATCCAATGTTTCTTTACTCCGGGCGCCGTGATCCGACGTGGGTTTCGAGTGAGAAAATCTCCGAGGCGGAACTTGACAAGACTCTTCGCGCGCTGTTGAAGTTCAAGGCAGACGAAGAAATTCCAGGGAATTCGCAGACTCCTCCCTTTTCGTCGACGTTGGTCGTACCGAAGGTGTAGATTTGCGCACGTAGTGCTCCCTTTTTGTTTTGTCAGCTGTGTACTTTTTTCCGTTGTTTGCTAACAAAGTTCCTTTTACTTTTGTAGAGCTTCAAAGTGCCGGGCATGGCACCACCGTTGCCCGAAAGGTATCCGAATGCCCCGGATAATGAAGTGGTGGACTCCGTGTCCGAGCTGCCGTCAGCGCGATCTCCAGCGGAGGATGCCGACGAGTCGAGTGAGGACCATTCACGCAAGCGATCACGGAGCTCCAGCGAATCTTCGGATGCCTCGACTCCTCCGACTCCCAGAAATCCGTTGGGCCTTGAGCGTCATGATGATGTTCAGGGGGGTTCTTCCTCTCCCCTTCCTGGCATTCCTGTGCGGGCTATTGCTCCGCAGCCGCCAGCAAAGCGGAAGAAGGAAAAAAAGAAGGAGGAGAAGAAGGAAGAAAAGAAGGAAGAGAAGAGGGCCCGAAGGGCTTCTCCTATCTTCGACCTGAGCGCGTTGGGCTCGTAAGTTTTCTTCGTGCCACTGTTTTCCTTTGTTTCCTTGCAATTTTGGCACCTGTGTTGATTGGTTCGTGTGCAGGCAATCTTCCGACGGCTCTAGTGATGGAGCGCACGAGATGACGGGGGAGTCGAACATTGCGTCGCCTCCTCCTCAGACGGTGGCGACTTCTGGTGACGCTGCGCCAGTTCCTCCTGTGCAGGAGAGGCTGGTGGTTGCGCCTCAGAATTTTGGAGGCGGGCCTGCGGGTTCGCCTTCGGAGCACGTAAGTTGTCCTTCTTGATGTTATGGGGGAAAGCCCCCGAGTGTCTTCGAGTGCTGATGTTGTTGTTGCTTCTTTGTGTGGGGCGTAGCCCCCAAGTCATGTTCTTACTGCTGTTGTCTTTTCCTGCAGCCTTTTGTCCAAGAGGCCAAGCGGCTGGTGGAGGAGCGCCTGACACTGGAGGCAAAACTGCGGCAGCTGCAAGGTATTCGTCTGCCTTGTAGTATTTTTCTTGCGTATCCTGATCCTTTTCTTTGACACTTGCTTGTTGTAAATGCAGAGGAACATAACGACTCTCTCCGCGAGGTTGATGCTCTGAAGAAGAGCCTTGGCCAAGCGGAGCAGAAGGCCGAAGCTGCTGCAGGTGCAAAAGAGCGCCTTGAGCTGGAGCTGACGAAGGCAGCCGAGGCGAAAGAGCGTCTGCTGCAGGAGGCTGCAGATCGTGAGGAGCAGCTGGCCACCGTTGCGGCTGCTCGCGAAAAAGGGGTGGCGGATAAGCTCATGGCTGCTGTCAGGGCTATTTCGGGTGAGTACAAGCTTTGGGACTTGCTTCTTTTTCTTTGGGTCTTCTTCTATGTTGCTTTTCGTGATGTTTTCCTCTGTTGTCTCAGATGCCGCAGGCATCGAGTTCGACCGCGATGCGCTGGAGCACGGGAGTGCTCTAGATGATGCCACTGTAGCGGTCGAAGACCGCTGCAACACCGTCGTCAACTCCCTCGCCAAGGCGAAAGAAGTCCTTGGTCGCTTCTACCAGGAGCTCTTCCCGAAGGGTGCGTCCCTTGAAGATGTGGATGCCCTGGCGGAGGCTCTGTCGGGCGAAGCGCCTGCAGCGTACAAGCGCAAGCAGAAGGGCATCGACGCGTCCGTCGGGCTGGCAATGGCCATGGCGGCTGGGGCAGAGCTGGACCTGCCCCAGATTACCTCTCGGATGCCGACGGCCGCGGATGGATCCGAGGTAGCCTTCGCCGCCTACTCCGCTCGCTGCCGACGATATGGGCCCAAGCTCATTGACTTGTTGTCTGAGTACGCGCTGCGGCAGCAGGGCGAGGCTAAGGCTAGGCAGTCTGGCTCTAAGGCGACTCAGTGTCCTGCACCTTAGGCATAGTAGGCGTAGAGTAGTTTGTAGTCTGCTTCTATTGTAAATATCTTTTGTAGTACCATCCTTGTGCCACGTAGTGGCCTTATTTTAATGAATTCCTCCGTGTTGTGCTTTTATCCTTGGCTGAATGTCTGAGTACCTTTCTGCTGCTATAGGTTCCTTCGGGTGCTGACCCAGTTGACACTTCATCCGAAAGGCCCTTGCGAGCATCATTGGATGATTCCTCGCAGCTTGCTTTTCTTCGGGATCGCGTGCGTAGCTTGGAAAGGGATTTGCTTGGGTTACGCGGTCGTGCTGATGTTTGGAAATCCAAAGCAGACCGTGGTGCAGCCAGAGTGGAGTATTTGATGGCGGAGCTGGGTCGACTGTCCGAGCAGCTGCAATGTAAGTTGATCCTTCTTTCGGGCTGTAGCCCAGTTCTTCGGGTGAGCCTGGTGGCCTTACTCTTGTTTTGTGCGTTTGTCGCAGGTGCTAATATTGCTCCGAGGGAAGAAAAGGAGCGTATTGCTGTTCGAGTCAATTGTTTGACTCAACAGGACATGGAGGCCGGCGGCTTCTTCTGGATGGACCATGATCGCGCCATGGTTCTGGCGACGGTGCAGGATCGCGTCTACCAGGTTTCTCGGGTGCTCCGCCAGGTGCAGACATCACTGTCTTCGGTACTACACATCATGTTTCCGTTGGATGCCGTGCCGACGACTCTTGCAGGTCTTCTGACGAAGTTTTGGAATGCCGGCAATGTCAAGGAGCTGGTGCGGCAGCAGCTCGTTGCAGGGGTGAAGGCTGCCTTGTCTCTTGTGAGGGTGCACCGCCCTGACGTAGATTTGGCTGCTGTGGCGACCGGGCCGCCTCCTCGACCAGATGGTGGCGAGTGGAACATGCGTCCGCATTACGCGGCTGTAAGGCAGTATGCCGAACAAATTGTAGACTTGTTTGAGCAGCGTGCGCAGGTTATTCTTCAGAGTAGATAGGACCTGAAAATAAACAGATAGATGTAAAATTTGTATATTGCGACTGGGCGTGTATGTGCCCTTTGTTGTAAAGGTTTGCATGTGTGTGAGCACGCAGTGCTTTGATTGAGTACGTGCCCTTTTCGTTTGCCTGACGTAGTCAGCTACTCAGGTGTACACGTTTGGTCCTCAGTCGATGAAATCGTGAGGTGGGGGCAGCCCCCGAGTGCGTTTGTAGCATGTAGTAAGGTTGCAGAAAATAGTCAACCGAAGGTTGGGAGCGAGACACTTAGCTTTATTTATATCGTAATGGAGGAGGTACATGGTTCAGCTGAATAGCCTTGGCTGAAAGCCTTATTGAAAGTAAAAATAAGGGGTAGGTTGCTACGGGTAGAATCGTCGCAGGTGCGAGACGTTCCATGGGTTGGAGTGCGGGGCACGCGGGGCAGGTGGGCCAGGGGGCTGTCGGCCGGTTCCATCGGGGTGGGGGTGGGAGCGTGGCGTGCGTGTGTGTAGCGCGTGGGGTGTGGGTGGGTGCTGGGGGGTGTGGGCCGGCTGGTTGAGGGGATGGAGAGGTTTAGGTGACGTGGCAGAGTGGGATTGGGTGGGGGAGAGAGGAGAGGTGAGGTGGAGAGAGGGCATTGGCCAGGGTGAGGTGGAGGGGGTGTGTGGGTAGGTTATCTGGTAGCTTTAGGATTAATGGGGTGGGCCGTTTGTATTTTTCTGGGGTGGTCGTTCGGGTCATTCGGCCCGTTCGACTGCCCCACTAAAATAATATAATCTTTTATTTACTTTAACTGCACCGTTTGCAAACCGATAGTAGACAACAAATATTCCGGCGACCCGGGTTTGAATTTTGAAAACAAGACGGGGAGTTTTAGAAAACAACACAGACTTTGCGAAAATAGTTTTATGCAAGCAATTGCAAGATGATGACGATGCTAAAATGCAATGTGGCATGATGACATGAGCATGCGGTCATGATGATGCAATGCACAAAAACAATGCGATTTTCTAGTAGTGGTTTTGCGGGATGCCACACGCGGGGTGGAGAGAGGATGGGGAGCGGGGTGAGGGAGGAGACCGGGTCCAGGGGCAGGGCTGGCGCGTGGGGCCCGCGGGTGGGCCGCGGCGGGAGCGCATGGGGGGCGTGTGGAGGGCGCGTGGGGGGCGCGGGCAGGGCGCGTGGGGGCGCGGGCAGGGGGCCAGGTGGCCAGGCGGGACGGGTCCACGCGGGGTGGGGCCCGCGGGAGGGGAGTGGCTGTGGGGCTGGGTGGTCGGTGTGTGGGTGAAGCGTGGGTGCGGGTCCAGGTGGGAGGTAGGGGCCGGCTGCGGGTGGGACCGGGGACAGGGGTGAGAGAGAGTGGGGTGGGGTTGGTGAGGTGCTGGGTAGGTTAGGTTGGGTAGTTTTAGGATTTTAGGTGGACCGTTTGTAGGTAGTCTGGACCGATTGGGCCTCTGGCCTGACCGGTCGGACTGCCTCTCCGGACAAAAGATTCTTAAAGCTTTAATTTTATTTGTAAAACATTTTGGAAATACTTTTTAGACAAATAAAAGATCTTACCAGACCGATGTTTTAATTTGAAATAAGACGGGGGCTACTTAGAAAACAAAACTAGGCGTTTCGAAAATAGTTTCAGACAAACAATGCATGATGATGACGATGCAATGCACAAAAACAACGCGATTTTCTAGTAGTGGTTTTGCGGGATGCCACATGCTCTCACCAGGTTTCTGAAATTGAGGCCTGCAAAATTTTCAAGCGCACCTGAACCTATGATAGCACTTGATTGGATGCGCTCAGTGAATAAGGACTTAGTAAAAGTTGGATGCACTGATGAAGAGAAAGTGAGATTTGCTGCTCACTTACTTGAAGGACAAGCAGCTACATGGTGGGATATTTTTCAGATCACCCATCCCATTGATACAATCACCTAGGAGATGTTTGGGGAAGGATTCAAGACAAATCATGTCTCATATGGAGTTATGAGCCTGAAGAGAAAGGAATTCCCTGACCTGCGCCAGCATAGTCACACAGTGTTGGAGTATATAGAAGAATTCACCAATTTGTCTCGCTATGCCCCGAAGGATTTTGACACTGATGATAAAAGGAAAGAGAGATTTCTATATGGAATGAGTGATGAGATTTTCGTTCAGCTGTCTGTAGTTTACACTCCCACTTTCCAGGATCTAATGGATAAAGCTAGAATTCTTGAAGAGAAACATAGTCAAGTTGAGAAGCGCAAGAGAAAGCACCAGAACAACAAGGACAACTCAAGATCGCATCGGAAGTTTTGTACTCTCCATGAAGAGAATAGATGTTCTGAACATCACATGCATGAAGGCAATGGATACAATGACCATGATGGTAATGGACATCAGCACCGCGAAGGAAATGGACGCCACCATAATGTCCACATGAGTCACAACCACAATTCTGAAGGAGGTAATGATCACAACCATGAAGACAACAATGTTTTGGCGCACAACACCAATCTCCTTAGGAAGGACATAAGCAAGGTTGGATGTTTCAAATGCAAGCAGAATGGACACTATTCAAGAGACTGCCCGAGAAGAAGAAAAACAAGGTTAAAGGGTACAAGCCAAACCCATTTCAGAAGGGACATGTCAACCATGTCAATGTGGAGGAAGTTCTAAGGGAACCTGATGCCGTGATTGGTACGTTCCGGCTCAATACCTTTCCAGCACACATTCTATTTGATGATGGAGCATCTCATTCGTTCATATCAAGTGAATTTGTGGATAAAAATAGTATTCCAACTAAAACCATTAACAAGCCCATCAAAATAAGCTCTCCTAGTGGAGAAGAGGTAGCAGCTTTTGGATGTCATCAACTGAACCTATGGATTGGAGTACACAACTTTACCACAAGCTTGAATGTGTTGCAATCACAAGGCTTGGACGTCACTCTAGGCAAGGATTGGATGTCTAAGTATGAAGGCCACATAGATCATGCACGACGAGCAATTTCACTTACAACCCCAGAGGGATTAAGAATCAGATGCAACACAATAACTGAAGTTGGAGAGGGCAACTTGAATTCTCTTAAGGGGGTTAGCTCGGAAAGCTTACCCATGGTGAAGAAGAGCTACACCGGACAAGGGGATATCCTACGCCTATTTTCTAGCCATTCCGAATCTCGAGGAAGAGATTAATATTAAGGGGGTTAGTCTGTCACATCCCAAGACTTTAGAAAATGGGACTAGAAAACAAAATTGCATTCGCATTGCATTGACATGTCATTTTTCATTCATGAAAAAAAATCAAATGCAAAACACTACATTCAAACCCCAAATGGAATTACTAAAATGCTCCTACAAAACTAATCACATGGATTTATGAAACCACTATTTTTAAATTGGGCAAAGTATGCCAAAAAGAATCTTATAATGATTTGATGATTTTTAGAAAATTTTAGGAACAAAAATCATCTCATTTGGACTATCTAATAAAAATATATTAAAGAAAACAACAAATGGAAAAAATAAAAAAAAGACTAAACCTACCCTGGTGACCACAGCGTGCGCGGCCCATCCCACATGTGCCTATCGCCCACATTCCCTTTTCTCTCTCTCTCAGTGCAGGACCCGCCCGTCAGCATCCACCCACCACCGCCATGTGGACCCCGCCGGGTCATCTCCTTCCTCCGCCCTGGTCTCCAGTACGAACACGCCTTCGACCCGAATGCGATTTTGCCGCCGAATCCGCGAGATTCGTTAGGAGTTCCCCCCCTTGTGCACGCCATCCATCCCTATAAATCCCACCGCATCCTTCCCCATTTTTTTTCGCTGATTTGAAACCCTAGAGCCTCCCGAAGCTCGCCCGATTTCGTCGCTGCCGTCTGCCGTTCTGCGAGTTTCGGAGCTCGAGGTCGCCGACGAGGCAGTCTCCCCCTGACCCTCCTTTTCCCCTCTTTCTCTTCCGCTTGTTCGACCACTTCGTCTCACCTCGCCTTCCCCTTCTGCAGATACCCAGAGACACAGCACCACCTCGCCGGAGTTCTACCGCCGCGGAGCACCTCCATCCGTCGCTCACAGCCGCCCCAGGAAGCAAAGCACGACGCCGTGGCCACTGTCTAGATCGCCGTCGTCACGCGCTTCTCGTGCGCCACCTCCCCTCACCGGAGCAACACCGGAACCGCCGCCCGCATCACCATCTGAAGTCGCGCCGCCTTCCACCGCCGTCGGCCACCGCCCAGCACAAGGTGAGAGGAGACTCACTCCCGGTCATACGATCTTCTTTGAATGATAGGGATTAGATCCCTTATCGAACAGGTATGGGCGAATCGTGTCACACCGCGTGGCACGGCGTCAGTGCTGACCGGCTAGTCAGAGTTGACCGCATATTAGATATTTCTAATGATTATTTAATTTGCAGAAAATAGATGAATCTTGTAAAATTCATAGAAATTAATCTACTGGGCCAAAAATTTCAAATAATATACCAATGAATTCAAAAAAATGTGTAGAATAATAATATGAGACCATATCCAATATTTGTAGTACATAATTACTGTAATGATTTAATTAGTATTAATGGATTTTTGATCAATAAATCTATAGTAAATTATTTATAAATAAAAAAAAATATAAATATTATGTCCCTGGAATCACAATCCCGTGTAGATTACATATCTGATTTTAGTTTGATTTATAGACAACAGAAACTATTTAAATATTTTAAAACCCATTAAACACTATTTAAATCATAACAAAAGATCTATAACTCCGATTGGGTTGAATCCAACGCCTACTGGTTCGTATTAACATCCCCTATCCAGTACAGCGCAGAACCAAATTTAATTCGACAACTAGAGTAGAAGTTTCAATAGAACTATTAAAACCTCTATATTGTCAATCAAGAATTAATAATAAATAACCTATTGCATTAAATGATCTCCTGCATGCATCATATGATCTAGTAACGTTCAGAGCACTAATTACAACCTTTGTGACATATTAAATCATCATGCATGCATTTGTTCATTATTGTTTTGTTGTATTGTGCATAACTGCATTGTTTTTAATGGTGTGTTTGTTGTGCACTTGTTTTGATTGATAGATTGCGAGGAGTGCAACGTTTGTGATTGTGACGAGTGCAATCTTCTCTATTATGAGGATTATCTGAACGACTACATCATCTACAACAAAGGCAAAGTAGAGCTATCATAAATGTCATACTATTTTTACTATGCATGTTGTATGATTATTAGTAGTGATGCATGTGTAGGTGTTTTTACTACTATGCTATGCTATGACACCTAGGCATGATTGCCATATCTCCATTATTTGATTTCCTTTGAGCCATCGTATTGTATTTGCTTAGCCATGCTTATTAGATACGCAAAAGGGAATTCATGATTGACTATGTTATGGAAAGTTATGTTTTGTTATAATGAAAACAACTGGAATTCAATGAATCTCCTGGGTGTGATGGATTGATGTTTTTGGATGGTTTATTGCGGAAAGCACACCTAGTCTTCAGAGATTGGACAAGTTTCTTGTGTAGTAGCTTCCAGTACAGCCGCATGTCATTATTTGTCTTGACTAAGTAAGTTGTGGGAACCTAACCCGACGTGACTAGCAGATGTAGGGGATGTAGGTTGGTACAGGTCCGTCCCAAGGGCTCAGGGTTCTACTTCTGAAAGGTTTCATCTTGGTTTTCTCCCTACCATGGCACAAAATGAGTGTAATGGTAAGAGCGGGTTGACTGAGTCGTGCTGGTAAAGTGTACAACCCCTGTAGGGTGTCTAAACTAAGTACTTAGCCATGTCCCCGGTTATGGACAACTATGAGCAACTAGGCCTGGAACTGTTTGGAAGATCTCATTCATCCCAATTTCTTAATTACTAAAACTTGATGGGTGAACATGGGTTTGGGAGCATACGAAAGTTGAACTGTCTTGTTTCTACATGGGTTTATGCTGGTATGTCCTTAGAAGATTGTTTTAAAGAAAGAAAAATATTTTGAAAGTAGGGAAAATTTAAATTGCTTTTAGCAAATGAGCCTGAACTCCACCTAGCCAAATATGCATCTAGTTGCTAGATCCTTTGTACTCATTAGTTCTACTTGCCAATACATTCAAAGTATTGACCATTCATGGCTGCAACATTTCATGTTGCAGGTTGTTATGTTCTGAGTGATCGTTCATAGGTCGCGAGACTCCACTCAATGATTGTTCTCCTGTGGCACATTTGAAGAATGGAGATCTACCTTGTTATTGTTTCCGCTGTGTACTTGGATGATATAATGTAAATTCTGGATCATATTAGTTGTATTTATGATGCACAATTTTATTTGGTATTCATTTTGTATTGTGTGTGCCAGTGAACCGATCCAGGGATTGGCACTATACACATGAACTCAGCCTTATTAGGTGATGGTGTTACAAAACCCAAGGCCTAGAGGAAATCACAACAACCCCGACAACAACAATGTCGCCACCAACACCAACACCAACACTACCCCAAGGACTGGAAGCAATGTTGTGCCTGTTGCAGCAAAGGAAAAGTCGCAAGTGACTTGTTATGAATGTGGAACCAAGGGTCACTATTCCAATGAGTGCCCCAAGAAGATTGCCGCAGCCCCCCATGCAAATGCCCCAGCTCAGCAGCAGCATCGTGTTCAGCCTGGAAGAAGGTTTGCCCCAGGGAATTTTCTCAACTGCAACAGCCGTCTCTTTCTCATGCATGCTGAAGAAGCCCAGGAAGCGCCAGATGTCATGCTCGGTATGTTTTCTGTTAACTCAGTATTTGCAAGAGTGCTGTTTGATTCTGGAGCATCGTACTCATTTGTTACTGAATAATTTTCATGCACTAGTAAGATTCAACCAACCAAATTTAAGCATGTTATGATTGTTCAAATACCTGGTTCAAGCACCAAAGCTAGGCAAATTTGCAAAGCCGTCCCTATCCGCATCCATGGCATAGATCTTTATGCTAATCAAATAGTACTCGGAACTAAAGGTTTGGAAGTAGTACTAGGAATGGATTGGATGTCCAAAAACAAAGGATTAATTGACTGTGCCAAGAAAGCCATAACCATGACCAGTACAGCCGGAATATCAGTCGAGCATGTATCTAAAACCTTGCCCCGGCAATTCAAGTGCAACAAGAGTATAGCCTAGCCCACCATTGACCAAGTCCGGATAGTCTGTGAATACCTTGATGTATTTCTAGATGTTTTGCCCGGTATGCCCCCTGATCGGAATATCGAGTTTATCATTGAACTAATACTTGGAACCGGACCCATAGCCCAAATACCATATAGTATGAACCCGTCTGAACTAGTAGAACTGAAGAAGCAACTAGATACCATGCTGGAAATTGGACTGATTCAACCAAGTGCATCACCATGGAGATCACCTGTTTTGTTTATGGACAAGAAAGATGGAGGTAACCGTTTGTGTATGGATTATCGGAAGTTGAATGATGTTACCATCAAGAACAAGTACCCGTTGCCAAAAATTGAAGATCTGTTTGACCAGTTGACTGGTGCCAAAGTGTTTTCTAAGATTGATCTTAGGACTGGCTATCATCAACTCAAGATTCACGCAGAGGATATTCCAAAGACTGCCTTTACCACCAGATATGGATTATACGAGTATATTGTCATGTCTTGTGGATTAACCAATGCCCCCGCTTATTTCATGAACCTCATGAATAAGATTTTTATGGACTACCTGGATAATTTTGTCGTTGTTTTCATCGATGACATTCTGATCTATTCCAAATCAGAAGAAGAACATGAGATACACCTAAGGACCATTCTTGGAACCCTTAGAGAGCATCAGCTATACGCCAAGTTTAGCAAATGTGAATTCTGGTTACAGGAGGTAGGATTCCTCGGACATATCGTATCAGCCGAAGGAATTTCCGTTGACCCTGCGAAGGTGAAAGATGTGGAAGATTGGCAAGCCCCAACCACTCAAACCCAAGTTCATGCATTTCTCGGATTAGCGGGATACTACCGCAAGTTTGTAGAAGGATTCTCGAGCATTGCAAGACCCATGACCCAATTGTTAAAGAAGGATTAGAAGTTTGAATGGACGGACAAATGTGAAGCGAGTTTTCAGGAACTCAAGAGGAGATTGATTTCAGCCCCAATCTTGATCATGCCGGATATCACGAAGCCCGTTGATGTGTATTGCGATGCATCCAAGATCGGTCTTGGATGTGTGCTAATGCAAGAAGGCAAAGTTATATCTTATCTATCCCGACAACTGAAGCAGCATGAACAGAATTATACAACCCATGACCTTGAACTCACATCCATAGTTCTAGCCCTGAAGACATGGAGGCATTATCTAATGGGAAACCGTTGTGAGATTTATTCGGATCACAAGAGCCTGAAGTATATATTCACTTAGAAGGAGCTGAATATGCGGCAGAGAAGATGGATTGAGCTAATCAAGGATTATGACCTGGACATTCACTATCACCCCGGTAAAGCCAATGTGGTAGCAGATGCCCTTAGCAAATTGCCATATCGCTTGAACTCCATGATTTTGAAGGAGCAACAAAGTTTGCACAAAGAGATGGAAGATTTTAGAATGGAATTAGTGAGTGAAGGATTTTTGGCTAGCATAGAACTTCAACCCAGTTTGATCAGTCAGGTCAAGGAGGCGCAGAAAGGAAATGCTAGTATCGACGGAATCAAACGTCGTATTGGTACAGGAAAAGTACCCGGATTCACCGAAGACGAAGAAGGAGTTCTGTGGTACAAAGGACGCCTTTGTGTACCAGCAGATTCGGAGTTGAAAGAAGTTATTTTGATAGAGGCCCATGATACTCTTTATTCTATCCACCTCGGAGGGACGAAGATGTATCAGGATTTGAAGGAGCAATTTTGGTGGCATAAAATGAAGAGAGAACTCGGAAGCTATATCGCCAAGTGTGATATATGTCAAAGAGTCAAGGCAGGACATCAAAGACCCGCAAGACTGTTGCAACCCTTACAGATTCAGGAATGGAAATGGGATTCAGTTGGAACGGACTTTATCACCGGATTACCTACTTCTAGTAGGGGAAATGACTCTATCTGGGTCATAGTTGACAGATTGTCCAAAGTAGCACATTTCTTACCAGTCAAGACCACTTACAAGAATTTGAAGCATGCAGAGTTGTACATCGCTAGAATCGTCAGTTTGCACGGAGTCCCAAAGAACATCGTATTTGATTGAGGAACTCAGTTTACCTCGAGATTCTGGAAGAAAGTCCAAGAAGGTTTAAGAACCCGACTAGATTTGTAGAGGTCCCAATCTTTAATAAGGTAGAGATCCCTGTGTTTACAATGCTAGTCCCTGGATCAATAGCTAGCATCCACAGTTAAGATGTAATATCAAGAAACAAAGGTCATATTACAAATTTATAACCAGGAATAAAATAATTCATTACATCTTACATAGCTCATGTGGCTTTCTCATTACAATGCAGCAGAAATAACTATAGCATGGGGTCCTTCATCTTCAAAGTGCCACAGGCAATCATGTTGGTTATAGACTTGTAATCCTAATCAACACATCTCACTAACAACAAACAAATCCTGCAACATAATAAGTTACAACCACAAGGGTCAATACATTTGAATTGTATTGGCAAGTGATACTATGATAGTATAGTGGAGTCTATCATCTATATGCATTTGGCCAGGTGGAGCTTAGGCTTGCTTTGCTCAAAATAGATTTTCCTTATCTTTTGAAAATACTAAGTTTTTGCTTGTCAAAATCACCCAAGGCATCTCCCAATAGAAATTGGTGATCCTTCAACCCTTGTTCAACCACAAAATTTTAACTTAGAAATTGGGATGAGGAGATTCTTGATAGCGTCCATGTCTTCATGCTCAAATTTTCCTTTACCAGGGACATGGCTAAGTACTTAGATTTTACACTCTGCAGAGGTGGTGCACTTTCCCCACAAGACTTGGTTTCACCAACACAAGATCTTTCAGAAGCCTTCCCTTAGACCAGAATGGACGCATTCCAACCTATCATCCCTACCACCAACTATCCATTTGGCTAAGTTATTGCAACCTATATGATCCAGGCAGAGCCCATAATGCCAAGTGCTGCACTTGAAGCTTCTCAACATTTGACATCTCAAATCTCTTTGTTCCTGGGAGGCATTCCACAAGTGTGATACACCAGGGTAGTCCATTGAAATGGGCCCTGAGTAACCACTCAACACAAACCAATCCTTCCATTCCACCCAGGTGTTTCATTCACTTAGTTGTTTTATTAAACAAAACACAAGTCCTTGACTTAGAAATATTCCATAGCATGAATATAAACCACCCTTGTTTTCTACTAGATAAGCTAAGCAATGATAGTAGTAGGAATCTTAACTTAGGAAATTTCTACTAAGGTTTCATCTACTAGGATTTCCCATGGCATAGTTTATACCTAGCAAAAATTTCATGCAAATCCTACTTAGAAATATCACTAATGCATAGTGAAAATAATGGGACAAAAGTATGAAGCATCATTTTCCTTTTTGGTAGAGAATATTAGTTCACTCCTTGTCCTTGCAATATTCACACGCTTCAAATCACTACAATTCAATCAAGCAAGGCACAATTTCAATCTACCATTCAAGCAACATCACATAAAATGATAGAAACAAAGTAATGCATGCAAGCATGCCAAAGATTGTTTTATTTGGAAAAAGTGGTTTCTAATAGGTTATAAACATCCTAAAACACCTATTGGTCATTTTATAAAAGTGGCAAAACTATTTGTAAAAGGTTTTACTTATAAATCATTTTTAAACCAAATCAATATTTTATGTGGTTAAAAATGCCTTTAGCAAAGCAACAATCTTTATAGGGTTCACCAAATACATTTTTAAAACATAAAACTTGGTGTTTGGGGTCAGAGAGTTTAAATCAAAACATTTCCCAAAGGTTTTCCTCCAAAAAGTATTTTCAAAAAATAAACAATATTTTTATTTGACTAGAAATGTATTAAATCAAAGATTTTCTCTTTTTCTTCTCAAAATATGTTTTTGAATCCACAAGTTGGTTTCTATGGTCAGTAGGTTCAAAACAATCCATTGTCCAAAGGTTTTATCACAAAAATAATTTTAGAATGAATTTTATATTCAAAATATGCCTACACAAGTTTCTGCAAAAACAATCAATTTAACAGAAGCAATTTACTAAACAAAGTGCATGGTTAGAAAGTACTTGTTTTTGCTGAATCCATTGATATAAAATTTGCAAAATTTGGACGTGTGGATCAAAGGTTATGCAATTTACAAAATCAAATATCTAATAGATTAGTTTCTGTTTTTAAAAACAAAAGGCTGGCCACGTGGAGCGATTCTATTGGCCAATAACGGTTCGCGTGGATCGATCTCTCTGGTGCGTTGGATCTAAGCTGCAACGCACGGTTCAGATAAGCTCGTACCCCTTCATTTATGTTCTATCCTGGGCATTGGATCTAAATCCTACGGCTGACGATCAAACAACCATCAAGTGGCGGTGCTGGCGGCGGCGAGTGGAGGCGCGCGCTCTGGCTACGGCGTCGCGGCGACTACAGGAAGCGAGTGAAGAAGGGTAGGGGTTTACCAGAACCGCAAGAGCTTGCTGATGCTCAACGTGGTAGTAGCTCGTCGAGGGGCTCACGGTGGTGACGTGGATTGCTCACCGGAGGTCTGCCTGGCGTCGGGCTCGTCTGCTCGACGACGGAGGCGAGTGTACGGTTCAAACCAAACAAACAAACAATTCATGGCTCCAATTTTGGTGAAACCAATTCATATGGTTTTATAATGTTTCTATTTGTCATTCTTGATCATTTACTAATGTTTATTTGACCAATTTTTATATGGATCAAATCCATAGGCTTAGAGATATCTTGGAAATGATTTTATTCCATTAGGGTTTAGGGTTTTGGTTTAACTTTTCCAAGTGTTTAAATTTCGAGATACATTCATTGAGGAATGCATTACACTTGATATGGATTTTGTTGGATTCAAACTTTAACCAAAGTTTGTTCAAGATGGGATTTTAAGTTTCCATTTAGAAACAAAAAGTTTCTTTTCACCCTAATTTTCAACAATTATTTATTTTGTTTATTTATTTTTCACATTACAAGATTTGGAAAATCTTGGGATGTGACAGGCTACCACCCTTAAAATAAATCTCATCCCGAGATTTGGGAGAGATAGGGGTTACAAGTTGGCTCAAAGCAATTAGGGTACTACCACCCTTAAAAATTTTCCAACTAGATTACATCTTGGCTTGCTTGGGGTTTTGATGAAGCTTCTCTGGACACTTGTCTGCATAATGGCCTAGCTCTTTGCATTTGAAACACATCACTTGGCTGATATCTTTCTTTTCCTTTTGTATCATTACCTCTTGTTTATTTCCTTGGTTCTTCTTCTTTTCCGGGCAATCACTGGCATAGTGTCCCATCTCTTTGCAATTGTAACATTGCAACTGGCTTATGTCCGTCCTCTTCTTTTTGGGTCTCTCCAAAGCTAGGAGTTCTTCTAGTTCATGCTCTTCATATCTTATCTCAAAGGTGGGAAAGTTTCCTGGTCTCCTTGATCTTTTCCTTGGGTAATATATATGTCTCCTCTTTGGTCCTTCAAATTGAGTCATATTGCATGGAGGTGCAAGCTGAGATTTTCCTTTGTCTTCATCCTTCTTGGTAGAAGTTGTTCCTTCATGAGGGTTTACAAACTATTGTTGCACTCCAACTTGTTTCCTTTGTTGAACTATGTAATAGATGGGGCATTGGATAGGGACATGATTATTTCCTTCACATAGGAAAGAAGTAGCTTGAGATGTGGGGCATTGGTCAGTTGGATGTTTCTCTTCACAATTGGTGCATTGATCTTCATGCTCCTTGGAAGTGTGATCCTTGTCTCCACAAACATTGCAAGCTTGAGTTCCTTCTAAAATATCATCCTTGACATCCTTGTTGTCATAATCTCCTTGGGAAGAGTTGTATCCCATGTTGATAATTTGATTTGTCACCTTATGCAACAATTGGGTTTGGGTTTCCAAAAACCTTTGCATGGTTGGATCTAACTCACTGGTGTTGGCTAAAAACGGAGTTGTCACTTGGTTCAACTGGGTTTGGGTTACTATGAGTTCTCTCATGTTGATCCCTTGGTTGTTGTTGTTGTTGTCACCATCCTTGATGTTGGAGTTTCTTTGAGTAGTCATCTATTTGGGTTGGATTGGGATTAGAATAGGCAAAAGATTTCTAAGGGAATAGTTCTAATCACACGCAACAATTTCATAGAAGCAATGTGCAAGCAATCAAAAACAAATATTCCAATCAAACAACAAGTTTCAAGCACATTTTTAGGCAACAAAATATTTTTGCTACACCACATAAGTTGGTGGGTTTGATCTAAACTAAATATGGTGGTCCAACTATATGGTTCACTTGAGATCATTCCTTCCTTCTTAGTTGACTCTTCATGAACAAGATCCTTGTATCCTTGGAGAATTCCTTGCATCTTGGTCACAAAACTTCAAAGGTGATGATGGTTCCTTCTAAGTTGTGTTTCCTTAGTCTTCAAGTCTTGAGTAATATTTCTTCTCTCACTTGTAATCCTTAGTGATATACAAGTTGAAATCCTTGGTGTAACTAAAGTTGAAGTCCTTGGCCATGGGGAAAGCTTTGTCCATCAAGTTGAAAATAGACAAGATGTAGAATCAAAACCAAAAATGGTTGAGGAAAGAGTTTACAAGATTGTTTGTAAATATATTTTGGAACAATACAACTCCTATTTTTCTAAGGGGTTTTGTCCAATCCTAGGTTTACAAATCCTACAGGCAACACAGTGCTCTGATACCATCTGTAAGAGGTCCCAACCTTTAATAAGGTAGAGAACCCTGTGTTTACAATGCTAGTCCCTGGATCAATAGCTAGCATCCACAGTTAAGATGTAATATCAAGAAACAAAGGTCATATTACAACTTTATAACCAGGAATAAAATAATTCATTACATCTTACATAGCTCATGTGGCTTTCTCATTACAATGCAGCAGAAATAACTATAGCATGGGGTACTTCATCTTCAAAGTGCCACAGGCAATCATGTTGGTTGTAGACTTGTAATCCTAATCAACACATCTCACTAACAACAAACAAATCCTGCAACATAATAAGTTACAACCACAAGGGTCAATACATTTGAATTGTATTGGCAAGTGATACTATGATAGTATAGTGGAGTCTATCACCTATATGCATTTGGCTAGGTGGAGCTTAGGCTTGATTTGCTCAAAATAGATTTTCCTTATCTTTTGAAAATACTAAGTTTTTGCTTGTCAAAATCACCCAAGGCATCTCCCAATAGAAATTGGTGATCCTTCAACCCTTGTTCAACCACAAAATTTTAACTTAGAAATTGGGATGAGGAGATTCTTGATAGCTTACATGTCTTGATGCTCAAATTGTCCTTTACCAGGGACATGGCTAAGTACTTAGATTTACACTCTGCAGAGGTGGTGCACTTTCCCCAGAAGACTTGGTTTCACCAAGACAAGATCTTTCAGAAGCCTTCCCTTAGACCAGAATGGACGCGTTCCAACCTATCATCCCCTACCACCAACTGTCCATTTGGCTAAGTTATTGCAACCTATATGATCCAGGCAGAGCCCATAATGCCAAGTGGCTGCACTTGAAGCTTCTCAACATTTGACATCTCAAATCTCTTTGTTCCTGGGTGGCATTCGACAAGTGTGATACACCAGGGTAGTCCATTGAAATGGGCCCTGAGTAACCACTCAACACAAACCAATCCTTCCATTCCACCCAGGTGTTTTGATTCACTTAGTTGTTTTATTAAACAAAACACAAGTCCTTCACTTAGAAATATTCCATAGCATGAATATAAACCACCCTTGTTTTCTACTAGCTAAGCTAAGCAATGATAGTAGTAGGAATCTTAACTTAGGAAATTTCTACTAAGGTTTCATCTACTAGGATTTCCCTTGGCATAGTTTATACCTAGCAAACATTTTATGCAAATCCTACTTAGAAATATCACTAATGCATAGTGAAAATAATGGGAAAAAGTATGAAGCATCACTTGCCTTTTTGGTAGAGAATATTAGTTCACTCCTTGTCCTTGCAATATTCACACTCTTCAAATCACTACAATTCAATCAAGCAAGGCACAATTTCAATCTACCATTCAAGTAACATCACATACAATGATAGAAACAAAGTAATGCATGCAAGCATGCCAAGGATTGTTTTATTTGGAAAAAGTGGTTTCTAATAGGTTATAAACATCCTTAAAAACCTATTGGTCATTTTATAAAAGTGGCAAAACTATTTGTAAAAGGTTTTACTTATAAATCATTTTTAAACCAAATCAATATTTTATGTGGTTAAAAATGCCTTTAGGAAAGCAACAATCTTTATAGGGTTCACCAAATACATTTTTAAAACATAAAACTTGGTGTTTGGGGTCAGAGAGTTTAAATCAAAACATTTCCCAAAGGTTTTCCTCCAAAAATTGTTTTCAAAAAAATAAACAATATTTTTATTTGACTAGAAATGTATTAAATCAAAGATTTTCTCTTTTTCTTCTCAAAATATGTTTTTGAATCCACAAGTTGGTTTCTATGATCAGTAGGTTCAAAACAATCCATTGGCCAAAGGTTTTATCACAAAAATAATTTTAGAATGAATTTTATATTCAAAATATGCCTACACAAGTTTCTGCAAAAAAAATCAATTTAACCGAAGAAATTTACTAAACAAAGTGCATGGTTAGAAAGTACTTGTTTTGCTGAATCCATTGACATAAAATTTGCAAACTTTGGACCTGTGGATCAAAAGTTATGCAATTTACAAAATCAAATATCTAATAGATTAGTTTCTCTTTTTAAAACAAAAGGCTGGCCACGTGGAGCGATTCTATTGGCCAATAACGGTTCGCATGGATCGATCTCTCTGGTGCATTGGATATAAGCTGCAACGCATGGTTTAGATAAGCTTTTACCCCTTCTAAATCCTACGGCTGACGATCAAACAACCATCAAGTGGCGGCGCTGGCGGCGGCGAGTGGCGGCGCGCGCTCTAGCTATGGCGTCGCGGCGACTACAGGAAGCGAGTGAAGAAGGGGAGGGGTTTACCAGAACCGCACGAGCTTGCTGATGCTCAACATGGTAGTAGCTCGTCGAGGGGCGCACGGTGGTGACGTGGATTGCTCACCGGAGGTCTGCCTGGCGTCGGGCTCGTCTGCTCGATGACGGAGGCGAGTGTACGGTTCACGCCAAACCAAACAAACAATGCTATTAGGTTCGCGCGAGAAAGGAGAATACGGGAGTATCAGTCAGAGGGGATGGGGTGGTCAGGAGTTACCAATGGGTCTCACCGGAGAGGTAGCAGACAACAGCGATGTTCGGGTGTGGTCATTGTCGACGATACGGTGCTTGCGCGGATGAACGGAAAGCACAGGGAGATGCGCCAGAGGCTGGGGATCATGCTCTCTGAAGCAGGGCTTGCGGGGGTGAGGGTGCTGGCCGGAATTACTCGGAGAGCTCGTCGGAGCAGAGGGCGGTGCAGCGCAAAATGGGAACAGCCCGGTGCCAGAGAAGGAATTGGGTCTGGGTGGAAATGGAGAGGAGGTAGAGACGCTTAAGGGAGCGTGGTCGCAGGGGGTAAAGGCTGCGTCAATGCCGTGAATTTAATCGGGCTTTAATCGGCTGAAACGGCCGGCGAGTTCAGGGGCGAGGTCGTCGCGGCGTTGAAGACGCTCAAGGGGCAGGTGGGGTCTGGCGGCAGCGAGAGATAGAGAGGGGAGGTGGGGTCCGGACATCAGCGGCTTTGCGGGCGAGAGCAGCGGTGTGAAACGTGGAGTCCTTCATCTTCAAAGTGCCACAGGCAGACATGTTGGTTGTAGACTTGTAATCCTAATCAACAAACTTTACTATTCATCAAACAAACCTGCAACATAACAAGTTACAGCCATAAGGGTCAATACATTTGAATTGCATTGGCAAGTGATACTATGGTAGTATAGTGGAGTCTATCATCTATATGCATTTGGCTAAGTGGATCTTAGCCTTGCTTTGCTCAAAATAGTTTTTCCTTATCATTTGAAAACACTAAGTTTTTGCTTGACAAAATCACCCAAGGAACCACCAATAGAAATTGGTGAACCTTAAACCCTTGTTCAACCACAAGTTTTTAACTTAGAAATTTGGATGATGAGATTCTTGATAGCTTCCATGTCTTGATGCTCAAATTGTCCTTTGCCAGGGACATGGCTAAGTAATTAGATTTTACACCCTGCAGAGGTGGTTCACTTTCCCCACAAGACTTGGTTTCACCAAGACAAGATCTTTCAGAAGCCTTCCCTTAGACCAAAATGGACGCGCTCCATCCTATCAAACCCCTACCACCAACTGTCCATTTGGATAAGTTATTGCAACCTATATGATCCAGGCAGAGCCCATAATGCCAAGTGGCTGCACTTGAAGCTTCTCAACATTTGACATCTCAAATCTCTTTGTTCCTGGGTGGCCATCCACAAGTGAGACACCAAGTTTTCCCCATCATGCTGGACTTGGTGATGCCCAAGTTTCCCCCAGCATACTGGACTTGCATGACCACTCAACACAAACCATTCCTTCCATTCCACCCAGGTGATTCATTCACTTAGTTGTTTTATTAAACAAAAACACAAGTCCTCAGACTTAGAAATTTTTCCATAGCATGAATATATATTCCACCCTTGTTTTCTAGTAGCTAAGCTAAGCATGATAGTAGTAGGAATCTTAACTTAGGAAATTCTACTAAGGTTTCATCTACTAGGATTTCCCATGGCATAGTTTACACTTAGCAAAATTCCATGCAAGTCTTACTTAGAAATATCACTAATGCATAGTGAAAATAATGGGACAAAAGTATGAAGCATCACTTGCCTTTTTGGTAGAGAGTATAAGTTCACTCCTTGATCCTTGCAATGTTCACTCACTTCAAATCACTATAATTCAATCAAGCAAACAATATTTCAATTTACCATTCAAGCAATTCATCACATAAAATATTAGAAACAAAACAATGCATGCAAGCATGCAAAAGGTTGTTTTATTTGTAAAAATGGTTCCTAATAGGTTATAAACATTTGGAAACACCTATTGGTGATTTTATAAAGTGGCAAAGTCATTTGCAATAGGTTTCACTTTATAAACCCCTTTTTAAAATAAGGTATCATTTTATGTGGTGTAAACATGTTTTTAATAAGGCATTAATCTATAGGGTTCACAAAATATGTTTTCAAACCATAAAACTTGGTGTTTAGGGACAGAGAGTTTATTTCCAAAACATTTCTCAAAGGTTTTCTTCCAAAACCATTTTTAATAAATAAACCATATTTTTATTTGACTGGAATTGGTTTAAATCCAAGATTCATTCTTTTTCTTCACCAAATACATTTTTAAACCATAATTTGTTTCCTATGGTCAGTAGGTTCAAAACACACCATTTGCCAAAGATATTATCCTCAAAATCATTTTGGAATAAATTTTATATCCTAAACAAGCATACATAAGTTTCTTCAAAAACAAACATTTTACCAGAAGCTTTTTACTAAACAAAGTGCATGGTTGGCTAGGGCTTGTTTTTATGAATCCATTGATATAAAATGTGCAAAATTTGGACGTGTAGATTAAAAGTTATAGATTTTACAAAATATAGCATCTAATAGATCAAATCTGTTTTAATTCAAATGAACAGAGCCACGTGGCTAATTCTTATTCGCCCGTACCGGTTCACACGGATCAACCTTCCTGGACCGTCAGATCTAAGTGGCTACGCACGGTGCAGATCAAAAGATACACTTTCGTTCATGTTCTATGGCAACGCTACGATTAAGATCCTACAGTCGCTACGCGTTTGACCACTAAGCAGCGGCGCTGGCGGCGACGACTGGCGGCGGAGCGACTGGCGGTGGCATTGCCGGTGATGCAGGAAGCGAGAGAGGAAAGAAATATGCTCACCGAGTTCGCAGAGTCGTGGTGATGCTCAAGGTGCTTGTGAGAGTGCAAGGGGCGCACGGGGTTCACGGCAATTGCTCGCCGTAGTTGAGCTCTTGCTCGGGCTCATCCTGTTGAAGATGATGGCGAAGGCACGGGGCACGCCAGACAGAAAATAAGACGTGGTTAGATGCGCAGGGTCACGGCGAGCACGTGTGTGTAAAAGAGAAGGAGAGGCGCGGTCAGGTTCTTACCAGAAGTTTCGCCGGAGAGGAAGCAGACGGTGGCGACGGTAGTCGTCGTCGTTGTCGAGTGTTCTGGGGCGCGCGGGGACGAGTTGATGCCACTGGGAGGTTCGCCAGGGAGTGGGGAGCAGGTGAGAGTGGTCGTGGGGGCAAGGGGCGGCAAGGTCCGGCCGGAATCGACGCCGGAACTCGTCGGGGCAGTGGAGCTTCGTAGAGGAATTAGGACGGCCTCGGGCGCACTAAGGTGGGGAACTGAGGGGGAAACGTAGAGGGGATGCTGGCGATTAAGAGAGCATGGTCTGGGGGCGGAATCACTGCATCATTGAAGAGAATTGACGACACGAATCAATCGGCAGTAACGGGAGGAAGAACTGGTCGCGGGTTGACGACGAGGTGAGCTGGCGGTGGGGTCCGCTTGGCAGCGTGAGAGAGGAGTGGGAGATGGGGTCCACTGGTCAGCGTCTCCGCGGGTGCGTTCACTGGTTCAAATCGTTTTTCTGCGGGGGAGGAGGGGAACTGGGCTGGACTGGGCCAGGTAGGCTTCGCTGGGCTGGGTCGACCTTTTCATTTTTTTTGTTCTGTTTGTTTTTTCCTTTTCCATTCTTTAATTCTGTTTTGATTTTGAATAAGCAATTCAAACCCTCATTTGATTTCAAACCTTTGCCAGATTTTGTGTAGGTTTAAATATTGATTAGTAGCACATTCTGATGTCAATTTTGGGAATTTATTTTATTCTTTTTGGGGTCTTTTTAATTAATAAAAAGGGTCCTTGTTTTAAATCAAAATAATGTTTTTTAATTTCCCTTTGACTTCTAAATTCTTCCAAAACCTTTTAGTAAGTTTTGTTTACTTAAAAGGGTGTCAAAAAATTGACCTTGAATTATTTGGAAAAGTTTTTAATAAGATTTATTAATCATTTAAAATTTGGGTTTGTCTTTATTCCAATAGGATTTGGTCTAAGCCATTTTATTTTATTTTGGAAATTCTTTAACCCTTTATTTTATTTGGATTTGGATTATATTCATTCCATTTGCTTATGGATTTGGCCAAGATTTGATTTGGTCTTTAAATATTCTTTATTTAATATTTCTTTCTTCATCTTATAAAATCCATATCTTTTTATTTAGAGATCCAAACTTGGTGATTCCTATTTGTAAAAATATTATTTAATATTTGTTTATCCTTTTGAATATCTTTAGGATCATTTGCTCACCATTTGGTATGGTGTTTAGGTAAGGGCTTTATTAGCTTTGGAAATACAATTCCTTAACTTATTAAATTCATAAGTTTTTATTTGTGGTTCCAAATTAAGTGAAACCAACTTCAATGGCTTTATAATATTTCTATTTGTCTTTCTTGATCATTTGCAAATGTTTGTTGACAAATTTTTATATGGATCAAATCCATAGACTTGGAGATAACTTGGAAATGATTTTTATTCCTTTAGGGTTTAGGGTTTGGATTTATTTTCCAAGTGTTTAATTTCTAGATACATTCATTGAGGAATGCATTACTCTTGATTTGGATTTTTTGTTGGATTCAAACTTTTTATCAAAGTTTGTTCAAGATGGGATTTTAAGTTTCCATTTAGAAACAAAAGTTTCTTTTCACCCTGATTTTTAACAATAATTTATTTTGTTTATTTATTTTTCACATTACAAGTTTTGGAAAATATTGGGATGTGACGCAAACTTTGTGTGTATTCAAAATCTGTTTATTAACATATTCTGAAGTCAATTTAGAATAATAATTTTATTCTTTTAAGATATAATAATTATTTAAAATAGGTGTTTGGGTTAAATCAAATAAGATATATTTTCAAACCTTATTTAAAATCCAATCTTTTTACAAAACCTTTTCAGTAGGTTTATTTATTTAATGGAATGCTAAATAATTCACTTTGAATTATTTCAAGTATTTGAATGTGATTATCAATCATTTTAATTTGGGCAATTGTTTTTATTCCAAATGAAATCAATTATGGTTTTAATTCCATAAATTTTTATTTGATTTCTTTGATCCCATTTAAGTTAATTAAATGACTTTTACTTCACTTGGGTAAATTCCAGATACTATTTTCCCATGATTTAAATAATCATTCTTATTAGAGATTTGTCTTTATTCAAATAGAAATAGAATTTGGTTAATGCCATTTTATTTTATTTGGAAAATTCTTTATCCTTTTATTTTGTTTGTATTTGGATTATATTCCTTCCATTTGCTTATGGATTAGGCCAATATTTAATTTGGTCTTTTAAATATTCTTTATTTAATATTTCTTTCTTTATCTTATAAAATCCATATCTTTTTATTTATAGATCCAAACTTGGTGATTCCAATTTGTAAATTCTTATTTAATATTTGTTTATCCTTTTAAATCTCCTTAGGATTATTTGCTCACCATTTGGTATGGATTTTTAGATAGGTGCTTTATTAGCTTTGGAAATTAAATTTCCTTATCTTATTAAATTCATAAGACTTTATTCATGGCTCCAATTTAGGTGAAACCAATTCATATGGTTTTATAATTTTTCTATTTGTCATTCTTGATCATTTACTAATGTTTGTTTGACCAATTTTTATATGGATCAAATCCATAGGCTTAGAGATATCTTGGAAATGATTTTATTCCATTAGGGTTTAGGGTTTTGGTTTAACTTTTCCAAGTGTTTAAATTTCAAGATGCATTCATTGAGGAATGCATTATACTTGATTTGGATTTTGTTGGATTCAAACTTTAACCAAAGTTTGTTCAAGATGGGATTTTAAGTTTCCATTTAGAAACAAAAAGTTTCTTTTCACCCTAATTTTCAACAATTATTTATTTTGTTTATTTATTTTTCACATTACATGATTTGGAAAATCTTGGGATGTGACAGGATTTCAGCACAACGTATCACCCTCAGACTGATGGAAAAACGGAGCGAGTAAATCAAATACTCGAAGATATGTTGAGAGCATGTGTGCTAGAGTTTGGATCAAAATGGGAAGACTGTCTGCCTTTCGCAGAATTTTCATACAACAACAATTATCAAGCTAGTCTGCAAATGGACCCATTTGAGTTCATGTATGGAAGGAAGTGTCGTACCCCTTTGAATTGGTCGGAAGTAGGAGAGAGTCAGATTTTCGGACCCAACATCCTACGAGAAGCAGAAGAGAAAGTTCACAAGATTCATGAGCACCTCAAGACCGCCCAGTCAAGACAAAAGAGTTACACCGACAAGAGATGTCGAGACCTCGCTTTCAATATCGGAGATTTTGTGTATATCAAAGTGTCGCCTTTGAAGGGAATGCAGTGTTTCCAGCTCAAAGGAAAGTTAGCCCCCAGATATAATGGACCTTTCAAGATTCTGAATCGTCGAGGAGAAGTATCATATCAATTGGAACTTCCAGAGGAGATGTCAGCAGTACACAATGTGTTCCATATATCGTTACTTCGCAAATGCCTTGAAGTTCCGGAGAAGACTGAATTTTTCAAGAACATCGATCACCGGACCATAGAGATCAACGATGACCTGACGTATCCCGAAGTGCCCATACGTATTTTGAAAGAAGCTTTCAGAACTACCAGAACCCGAAGCATCAAGTTTCTCAAGATTCAGTGGAGCAACCACAATGAAGAACAAGCTACCTGGGAGCGAGAAGATCACATCAGGATAGAGTTTCCCGATCTCTTTAAATCCTAGGTAATATTTTTTCTTCTTTCTCAAATCTCGGGACGAGATTTTGTTTAAGGAGGGAAGATTTATAACATCCCAAAAATATGAAACAAGGATCATCAAACTATAATCACTAAAATTAGGGTCAACAAAAACTTTGATTAATTTAAACTCATATGAATGCATGTGTGTATGTGATGATTTGATAAATGCATGAATGGACTTGTGTGATTAACCTAAATAGTAAGGAATGGTTTAAAGAGGAAAATAACATCATCTAAAACATTTCCAAGCAGAAACAAATAAAGGGAAAATCAAAAACAAATCAATTAAAGCAAATGGTCATTTTTCCCAATCTTGTTCACTAGGTCACTTTGAGTGTTTCTAGTCCAAGATTTCAAACAAAAACTTTTCCAATTATTTTCACCCCTTGCTAGACCAAGTAAAACTAAAGCAAAGCCCACCTTTCAAACCTGCAGAAACATTTAGCAACCTCATTCAAATGACAATTCAAAATTGAATCTTTATCATATGTGAAGATCACACATTCTCAAAACCCAACCAAATCAGTGCCCCTTGACTAATCCAAATAACCAGATACCCCCTAGTATGTGCCTAGCAAACCCACCAAGTTTGAATCCAAAATTCAAATTTGAATTTCTTTCGGCCATTTCATCAAACACCTTGTTAGCGACAAACAACAAAACATCAAACACTATAGTGAGCAGTGAATTTGGCCAACCTTGTTCCCTCTCTGGTTGCAACAAGCTCTTAGTAGATCATATAGCCTCTTTAACAATCTTTAGCACCACTATGAGCAAGCCTAGCCATCAATGGTGAGCATGCCGAGAGAAAACTTGCCACCCCCATGTCGCCAGCGAGCTAGAGGAAGAACTAGCCTTGCCAACCTTGTCTAGAAGGCACTCCACCGTCCACTGCCACCCACTGTCCCAGCCCCGAGCACAGCCAGCTATTGGACCACCCAGAACACATGCGCCAATACTCTTTGTGTGCGAGAAGAGAGCGCGCCAGTGTGCCATGCTCGACCAGCGTCCACAGACCGCGCGCCGCCCTCGCCGCTTGCAACGATGCTCATCAGCACTCCGCCAGACATGCTCGTTCGCCGCCGCGCAGACCATGCATGTTGTGCGCCATTAAAATTCCCAACGGCCTGCCCAGAGCATCGATGTGTTCCGACCGTTCAACACCGCCCCACGCCGCAAGACCACACCGTTGAGCTTCGCCAGGGAGCACCGCACCTCCCCTACCATCGCCCATGCCATTAGCCCTCTATGCCGTCGACCACGATGAGCTCAGCCCGCGCCCGTCGATCCCCTTCAGCCACTATAAATAGAGGCCTCCACCGCTTGTTTTCTTCACACCAGTTCACTTCCCACCTCTCACTGACCACCCCCACTCACCCCTAGAGCAAGGCGAGCAGCGCATCACTGGAATTTGGCCGGAGTGTGCCGCGGAGGAGGAAGAAGGGCGCTGTTGATTGGAGCCGCCCAGGAGGAGCTGCCGGTACCAGGATAACCGATGTTGTCGACTTTGTCGTTTGCCCTGATCGTCGACCCTCGCCTGAGCCGCGATGAGCCTCCCACGATCCCCACCTGCCGTGTTAGGGTTCTGTCTCAACGGCGTTGCCCGACGTGGACGATGAACCATTGCCATTCGATTAGAGTTAGATCGTGCGGTCCACAACCCCCCCATACCGCTTCGCCACTCGCTGTCTCACTGACGCGTGGGGACAGCCACTTAACCATCCCGAGCGTGCGCTGTGCGTAGTGGGCCGCCCTAGTTAGACATCCCGCGCGACCCAACAATTCAAACTTAAGTTTATTCATTTAATTTCAAACACAGTTCTGTACCTAGATTCAAAAATCAACCCAACTCGATTCACTGAACCAAAATGCATGAAACCAATTTTGTTAGAAAGGTACTGGAATTCTTAATCCAAGCCCATTGGATTCAAACCATTTAGAATTGTAGATCACCAATGGTAAAACTAACAAGGCAGAAGCTTTTCTGCATTCAAACATTTTACAAAATTCAACCATAAGAGGTTTTGAGTTGATTCCAACTCTCAAAAATCACATTTGACCATACCTTTCAGAATATATAAAAATATATAGGTTTACTTGCAGAAATAATGTTCAAGTAATAAAAGGATGCCCCATAGGCATTTCTAGTCACTTAATTAATTAAAATAAAAAGGTTAAACGTTATTAAATTGTGACGCCACTTTAAATCACATTCCCATGTACTGAAATATGTGTTGATGACATGTGTCAACATGTCCCTTTTTTAGTTGGAGAATATTAAATCTTAAGTAATTTTTCAATGAGTATAAATTACTTTTCTAAAATAAAATAAATGAGACAAGTGCTTTAATCCTGTAATGTTAGTGATGATAATAGATCATCAAGTGTGAACCTTTGTGTGATGATTAGCAATAGTTAAGTATTGTTTGGTGATTATGTACCTCGTATTTATTTATAGACGCTAGTATCGACCAAGGATACGAGGAGGAAGGAGGATACTACGAGGAAAAAGCCAAGGAGAAATTCAACCACTGCTCTGCACAAGGAAAGCTTATACCAACATCCTAGCAAGCTAACACTTGCAAGATACCCTACTTATGCAAGCCTAATACTACTAGTTGAATTAGCAAGCTATTAACTGAGCAAGCTAACACTTGCAACTTAGTAAGCTTACACCACTTGACACACCATCCTAGTTTCACTTGCAAGCTTAGTATTTTATTTTCTTTACTCAAAGGTTTCTCTTAGAGTTTACTTAGTGACTTGTAGATTCTAGAAAGATAATTGAAGGTAACATAAAGAGCATAAAACTTGGCCTAAGTTAGATAATCTTGATGTCATCCTGAGGCATGAGATCTTACTTAGATAAGATACACTTGTTTACCACCCCTCATTAGTACTTATCCCCCCACTTGTAGATGCTAGTGCTAAGAATAAAACTTGATCAACTTTAGATGGGAATACTTGGTGAAAATGGTTATGAAAACCTTAGAATGATGAGTCATTCTACTGAAATATTTTGACATGTGTTCTTCAACACCAGATGATTTTGATGATGAAAATGTCAAGGCATGAGCCTTAGCCCTTCATATAACTGATGGTTGTCTGGATGCGATACCATTCCAATTTTACCGTACAACCACAATACCCGAAAATTGGGTAGGGCTTGGCTGGAAATTTATATACCTTAGTATGGGTTCCCTTGCGGCCAAGGTCTGAGCTGAGGCTACCTTGTAAAGATTGCCCACCTATGCAGTACCCAAGATGACAGTTGGTCATGGTTGGGAGGCCAAACTCACAGGAGAGGTGCCTATACTAGGGCGTGTAATGGAAAGGTTAGGATTGATTATCCGCATACTGAGTATGATGAATTCAGGATTTGTAACTTACGGATGTATCAAATGTTGTGGTGAAAGTGTACAATATCTGTAGAGTGTCAAACTATTCGAATAGCCGCGTCCGCGGTTATGGACAGTTGGACTGGCCATACTGTTCCCCCGTCAGATGTTTTTAAAATGAGTTGTGAAATGAATTGACCATAACAGAGTTGTGACATGAAATGCAAGTTCCCACCTAGGTGTTATAAAACTTTCACTAGTTTTCTTGCTTATGAACCTAGTTAAGGTAAACCTGGCTTTTTGCAAAAGAACCCTAGAGCTTCATATCCTACTCAAAAACCACTTCACTTGTTAGTACTAGTTTGCAAGTACTTAAAGAGTACTCATGGATTTGTCCCAGGCTATTCCCGTGGCCAGACTATGAAGAGGAGTATCAGGATGACGTACCGCAGGATGGTTATGACAGCTAGGATCATCTCCCATCGTCAGCATTGCCTGTGACCATGAAGATGGAGCTTCGCCCACGCTATCGTTACTATTATGTTATTCTGCTGCTAGTTTCAGGATTGTGGAAACCCGGACGTCCTTTTTGGATGTGGAACCTTTTCCTTGGATGTTTTATGATGACAAGAGAACACCACCACCGAAGGAGTAGTTCGTCATCAGGTTTGGCATCCCCTTGGCTTGTTCCAAGCTTGGGGGAGTGCCGCGGTATCACAATCATTATCTTTTATCTTATACCTTTTTAGTGGATTCATGTCTTTGGTAGAGAAGTTATCTTATAGGTTGGTTTGCATGTGGAAGTATCTCTCCTTTAGTTGATTATCCATGTATCCCTTGGTGTGAGTGCCTTTATGAAATATTAATGAGAAGTTTCATCTTTTACTTTTTGCACTTCTTATTTTAGTTTGCAATCACTATTATATGATTGATCTTGTTGATCAGTATTGGCATCACTTTGGGAGCATCAAGTAAATCTAAATTGGTTTTGGCAAACCAAGCTCTGGTCAGTAGCAACACTTTTGAGGTTTGAAAGGAAAAGAGAAAAGGCTTACAGGTATTTTGTATCATTTATTTTCTTTCTTGATTGTCTCATAAGCTTGGTATTATTTATTTAAGATCTTTTGTGTCTTCAAGGAAGATTTCATGTTTGGCTTTATCACTTGTAGGTTTGCTTGTTTCCTTCAAATCTTTTGCTTTCTACCCAACTTTGCTAGCCAAAAACCTGTTTTGAGAAGGCATACTTCTCATGTTTCCAACCCCTTTGAAGCAAACCTATGCCATTTGTGTCCACCATATCTACCTATTAGCATTTTTGCTATTCCAAGAAAATTCTCAAGCTTCATCTATCTTTCGAATTAAAAAGTATTTTGTTATGTGAAAACTAGTTAGTAAAGCTTTCACGAACTTGATGGCACACCTTATTTTCTTGCCCCTAATATACTTGAACCATTACGTCATCGAAGTTGTATATGCTTGCATATATACGTTGGGATTAGCAGAACGGTGTTGTTATAGGGAACGCTTTCAACACTTATGGATACATGTACAATTTATATCATGCTCTTTTGTTTGCGGATGTCATCGGTGTGAAATAAAAGGGGATCTTGTAAGTCCATGGAGTTATGTATGTGTGTTAGAGAAAAAACTGGGCCGCTAGACTAAGCCATGCCTAATCAAGGTGGAAACTTGCAGCATCACCATAATGAGCAATCTGTGAAGCATCCTCAATAAAAATCTATGCAAATAGTAAATAAAAAGAACGCTGAGATGCACATTGACTGCTTGCCTTGTCATTTTGGTTATGTGATAGATCCTGTACCATGTGCAAGGGGTACCCCATTGGCGGTTTTTTATGATACACATGTACTTACAATGACAATAACTTACCGGTAACTAAAGTTGAGTAGCATGAGGAGCGGCCCTCGTACTCAAGGTACATGAGATTGCCAACTTATATTTCGTCAAGCATATACTCCATCCTTGTTCACTTTAACCTTAGTCATCTCAAGATGCATATGATAGGGGCAATGAGGTGCTAGTAAGTACCATAATCTTTTGAAAGCTTTTTATGACTTGAAATCCCTGCTTCCCTCTATGAAGGGACCTTTCTTCTATTTCTAAGTTGAGTCAGTAAACCTACTTCCTCTCTATTTTCAGCAAGCATTTGAGTTGTTATGTTGCAAGCATTCATATGGCGATTTATTCACTCATGTTCTTTATCTTCCTTGTTTTCACAAGACTCTTATCTATTGAGTATTACATTGAAATCCATCTTTGTAAAAAAACCTTTTTGAGCAAAAAGTGCTCCTATTATTGAAGACTTCTACAAAGGCTTTATTGGTGAAACTGTTTGCCAGCTGTTCTCTGACCAAGAACGAAGTTTGCCAGTTCCAATTATGATTTATCTTTATGTATCTCTATTGTGACTCATGTACTTGTTGCAAGCTAAGTTATATAATGGTGAGTTGATTTCTTCTATGAGTTGTGTAATGGTAAGTGTGATGCTTCTTGTCCATAATCTTTTATCGACACTTCACTTCATAAACCTGTGGACATGTTTACTGAGCTCAGTTTTTGCTTGGGGGAAAGCGAAGGTCTAAGATTGGGGGGAGTTGATACGTCCAATTTGCATCACCATTCTATATCATAATTTGCCTCTATTCATTGATATGTGTCTTATTATGAGGTGTTACTTATGTCTTTTCCTCTGTTTTTGCATGTTGGATGATTCTTGGAGGATGAACTGTCGGAGTCAGGTTTCTGATGGAAAAAGAGGTGTTTTGATGCAATTTCGCGAAGATCAGAAAAATACCAGAAAAATATTGGAAAATTATATTTTCCCAAAAGACGAGGGAAGCCAGAAAGGGAGGCGTAGCTGGGCCACAGGGGTCCCACACACTCCTAGGCATGGGCCCACCCTGGGCCATGCCTAGGGCAGGTGTGGCCCACCTAGCCGGCCTCTGACTCCGCCCTCTCGCCTATATCTTCCTGTCAGAACCCTAATACCAAGGGAGCAACCACAGAAATATTTCTGCCGCCTCTGCGAGGTGGAAAACACCGAGAGAGAAAGAGCTCTCCGGCAGATAGATTTCTGCCGGAGAAATTCCTTCCTAGAGAGGGCAGATCGTCGCCATCAACACCGTAGTCAAGATAGACTTCATTGGGATCATCATCATCCACACCATCATCTCCACCAGCACCATCATCACCACCCCATCCCACTGTAACAATTGTGTTGAATCTTGCATAGTTCTTAGGGGAAACTTTCCTGGTGTTAATTACTATTGTAGTTGATGCTTATGAGTGGAACCATTGGATTATTGTTTATGTTCAGATTGTTATCCATCACCATATCATCTTTGATCTTGATCCATATGATGTCTTGTGAGTAGTTCGTTTAGTTCTTGAGGACATGGGAGAAGTCATGTTGTTAGTAGTGGATTTATGTTGAGATAATATTCAATGGTTTAGTATTTAAGTTTTGGTGCTATTATTCTAGTGATGTCATGTGAACGTCGACTACATGATACTTCACCATTTATGGGCCTAGGGGAATGCATTGTGTATTTGGATACTAATTGTGGGGTTGCCGGAGTGACAGAAACCTGAACCCTCGTTAGGACACCTTTGCACAAGGGAGCCTAGGATCTCGGAGTTTAAGGTTGTGGTTAGGTTTATATCTTAATTATGTTCCTGTAGTTACGGATGCTTGCAGGGGGTTTAATCACAAGTATGTATTAGTCCAAGTAAGGTCGGTACATTAGCACAGATTCACCCACACAACACTTAAAACCAAAGAAGGGTACTCAGCTATTTGAAGCGAAAGCACTTGATAGAATTCCCTTGTGTCCTCGAGAACGTTTGGTCCTTATAAGTATTTCCACTGGCTTGTCCTTTGCTAAGAAAGGATTGCGCCACTTGCTGCAGTTGTTCATTGTCTTTATTATTGTACTTTGTTTTGTTGCTTTATCAGAAAACTCCTAAAAATCCGTTTGCTAAGTATTTACAGAGATTTCCTACTCCATACCACTAGTCAACACCTTATGCTCCTCATTGGGATCGACACTCCTATTTATCAAAAGTACTACGATACACCCCCTATACTTGTGGGTCATCACTCTACTATGACGAAACTGCTAAAAACATGGAGGAAGCTCATCGGGCGCGTGGCAGAAGTAAGATTTGCGCTTCCTCGCGAGATGTTGACTCGCCGAAGTATTTTTTTGTGTGTGGGTTGACATGGTTATACCCCGCGGGTACATGATCTCAGCATACCTGGTCCAGCCCAAGGAAGGCCCACGACAAATATACGCCGACCCATGAAGACTTTCGGGTGGCCCATGCCCATGACGCCTTCGGATCCTTTGAGAGCAAGACTAGAGTAGATAGGAAATTCAAAAGGGTAAAACCCTAGAATCTCTAACCGACTAGGTCTATGCCCGGGACCTGCCTGAGACTATAAAAAGGCTAGGAGGGCGCGACCTAGATCTCTCTCTCATACTCTCGCATACACGCATCCACGCCAGATTGCATCTGCGCACCCCTGTAACCTTCAGTTCCTCCATAATCAAGAGCAGACAAGCAGGAGTAGGTTTTCCCTCCGGGGGCCTGAACCTGGGTAAACCTTGTGTCCCCGTGTTGCTTGTTTGCTAACCGTTCCACGATCTCCAGCATCCCCATCTTCTCCAAAACCCAAGTCCATAACAATGGGCATTGACGAGATCAAACCTCGTCAATTGGCGCCGTCTGTGGTAACTGGGGACGCTGATTGTGCGGTCGTGACGGTCCCAACCCGATCGATCTACAACTCTGCGGCGACGGAGAGTCACCTCCTCTTCGGCGCTTTCGACTTCACCGCCCACTCACCGGCCACCATGAAGGACTTCGAGCCCGTAGGCGACGGACTCGAAATCCTGTTCGGGAGCTTCTGCTTCCAGGTGGGGCAAACTGGCACCCTCCGCCTCCCAGAGCGGGTGCCCCTACCATCAATCAGGCCCGCTTCATGGACCCCACACCCTGTGCTACGCACAACATCATCAACAGATGATTCCTATGACAGCAGCAGCTGCAACTCCGATCTATGCGATCCGCCGTCGTATGAAGGGACCTACGGTTCCGGATCTGAAAGCTGCGGCAGCAGTGGACCAATCTACGAGCGCTACCAATGCGCCGTAGTCATACAGGCTGACGGGGATCACCACACACCCAACCCGCCACCCAACTCGAACCCCAACCCGCAAGAGAGGAACAGCGGGAACAGAAGAAGCCAATCCCCCCCACCCGAAGGGGAAAACAACGGCCACGTCATCTGCCTTAGCAAAGAAGGATGGGCCCAGGCACGCAACGCCGGGGCATGCAACATAGTCCTTCCTGCAGACTCCTCCCGGGATCTGCTGATGGCCTACCACCTGCTCCTGATCGAGGAGCACAAGAAGCAGGTCAAGATGCAGGAGGTGCTCGACAAGCGCAAGCAAGCAGCCTTAGAGTCCAGCGCGCGACGAGCTGCGCTCTCCGCCATGGGCATTGGCTCTAGCTCGAACGCCAACCAAGTCAATAAGCACCGCTCTCGGGTGGAAAACATGGACCCCAAGGAGCGCCGGGAGGTGACCCGAACCCTCCACACATCCTTCATGGAGATGGACGGCAACGTCATCCCGAAAACGCCGCAGGCTGCGATCATGGCAGCCACTACGTACCTCGCAGCCCACCCACCTCCATAGGGGGACCCGAAGAGGTCCATGCACAAGTCCGCACTTACCGGACTCGGACTTGTAGGAGCCGCGCTCCACCAGGAAGCTCCTACGGAGCCAAAGAAGAAAGCTCCGGCCAGGCACGACCGCAGTCCCACCCCTTCATCCGAAGAAGAAGAGTAACACGACCTTCCTCGAAGAAAGAAGAGCTCGCATCATCATAAACAAGACTACGACGCCAGAGACGCGCTCACACAGCGCAAAATCGACAAAGCACGAGCCAAGCTTCAGCAGATCTGCAGAGCCCGATGCTTCAGCAGATCTGTTCGGCGAACAAAGATGCCACGCAATTTCAAGCTTCCTTCGGATACTCCGAAGTTCGATGGCACGCAAGACCTAAAGGCATGGCTCAGTGATCATCTATCATCCGTCAAGCTGCACGACGGCAACAAAGAAACCGCCATGCAATGCCTTCAGCTGCAGCTGGCAAGCGCGACACGGATCTGCCTCAGCAGCCTATCATCAGGGTCCATCCGAAGCTGGGAGGAGCTAGCTTACAGCTTCATCCGAAACTTCAAGGGCACCAGCAAGAGGCCCGCCTCAATCGATGAGTTGCGCACCTGCACTCAACGAACGGGCGAATCCATTCGCTCGTACATACTACGCTGGTCCAACACAAAAAACTCCGCAGCACACATCTCCGAAGAGAGGGCCATCAACGCCTTTAGGGACGGCGTCAAGCGCCAAGACTTCAAGGAGGAACTTGGGCGCGTCAAGCCCAAAACACTCGACCACCTCATGGACATCGCCAACAGGTGGGCTGACGGCGAAGATTCCATTCACCGAGCACAATCGGAGGAAGAAGACGACTACGGTAGACGACAAGAGCGCCACAACAAGAGAAGATCGCGTGTCTACGAAGATCGCGACGGACCCGACATGGTCGCGGCCGGCTACGCCGATCGCCACAACGACGCCAACCGCAACAGCGGAGGATACCGCGGAGGAAACTTTCCGCGACGGGGGACGCCCAGTGCAGTCGTGGCAGCGCCGCGACCGCGATAACGGACCCTCATCATACGAAAAGCTTTTGGGTCCATGCACCATCCACTTCTACATCGACAAGCAGGATGGCAAAAAGAAGGCGAGCCACATGCTCAAGGACTACCGCGAGTTCCAAAAACTGAGCGAAAGCATGGTGCAGATGAGGCAGCAAGCCTCAATCCCTGCGTTCGGAAACGCACCCGCGCCAGGTGAAATAGCGCATGGAGCTCCTCCACCGCCACCTATAGGAGGCCCGAACCAACCAGTCGCACAAGCAAAGAACAACGCTGGGAACGGGTATCCCCAGCCGAAAGGAGCACTGCTGATCCAGAAGGGGCGCCCCACGAATAGGGTGTAGAAGAAAATCACCCGACAAATCAACCTGGCCGTAGCAACTCCACCCGACATCCCTGAGTACCTCAGTGGATCGGAGTCCTGCATCACGTTCAGTCGTTCGGACCACCCTTGCCAGATCCCTCGCCCAGGTCATGCTGCCCTGGTGCTGGAGGCGCAGATCGGAGGTTTCGAGATGAGTCGCGTCTTCATGGACGGCAGCAGCGGCATCAACCTGATGTTCGCAAGCACTCTAGCAGCAATGCGGATCCCGCAGTGCAGCCTGGAACAATCAGACACAACATTCCACGGCATCGTTCCAGGGAAGGGCATATTCCCCCTGGGCAAAATATGGCTCGACGTCATCTTTGGCAAGCCGGACAACTTCTGACTGGAACGGCTCGAATTCGAAGTGGTGGACTGGCCATCACAGTACCACGCCATCCTCGGGCGTGTAGCGTTCGCAAGGTTCCTGGCTGTCCCACACTATGCATACCTGCTACTCAAGATGCCAGGGCCGAAGGGCGTCCCTCACAATCCACGGGAGCTTCACCCGATCGGACCAATGCGACAGGGATTTCAACAGAATCTCCTAATCATTCGGCATGCAGGAGGAACTCATAAGGCTCCGCGAGGTGACGGACAATGGGGCACCCCCAGTCGCACGGAAAAACGCACCTGACATGTCCTTCGACTCCACCGTCAACACGAAGAAGGTGCAAATCCATACGACGGATCCCTCCAAGACGGCGCTAATCGCCAACGACCTCAGCCCCACATAGGAAGGCGCGCTCGTCAAATTCCTCCGTGAGCGCTGGGAAATCTTCGCCTGGTGTCCTGTGGACATGCCAGGAGTTCCCAGGGAATTCGCCGAGCACGCACTCAACGTCTTTCCAGACACCAAGCCCGTCAAGCAGTCCATCCGGAGACTGTCCGAGCCACGGGCCGAAGCTATCGGCAAAGAAATCAACAGACTACTCGCTGCAGACTTCATCAGGGAAATCAAAGAAAGCGAGTGGCTCGCAAATACAGTGATGGTCCCAAAGAAGGACACGGACATCTTGCGGATGTGCGTGGATTTCACGTCGCTAAACAAGCATTGCCCAAAGGACCACTTCCCTCTTCCTCGGATCGATCAGATCATCGATTCGACTGCAGGTTGCGAGAAACTCTCCTTCCTCGACGCCTACTCAGTCTACAACCAGATTTGACTCAAGGTCGAAGATCAGGAGAAAACAACGTTTATCACACCGTTTGGTGTGTTCTGCTACAACACAATGCCCTTCGGGCTAAAGAACGCAGGTGCCACGTACCAGCGATGCATGTAGGCATGCCTCAAGGACCAGATCGGTCGCAACGTTCAAGTCTATGTCGACGACATAGTCATAAAAACCAGGGAAGCAAGGTCACTTATCGACCATCTCCGCGAGACGTTCGACAACCTCGATCGCTACAGGATCAAACTCAACCCCGAAAAGTGCGCCTTCGGCGTCCCATCGGGTCAGCTGCTCGGGTACTTCATCTCTCAGCGAGGGATCGAGGCGAACCCGAAGAAAATCAGAGTCATCATGACGATGGAGAAGCCAAAAAAACCTCAAGGGTGTCCAGCAGCTCGCAGGACGAATAGCGGCGCTAAGCAGATTCATCAGCCGCATGGGCGAGAAGGCCCTTCCATTCTACCAGCTGCTACGTAAGGAAGATAAATTCGAGTGGACGCCCAAAGCCGACGATGCGTTCGAAAGCCTCAAACGGCTACTCTCCACCTCGCCCGTCCTGGTCACGCCAAAGGAGCGCGAGCCTCTGCTGCTATACATAGCAGCCACACATCAGGTGGTCAGCACTGTGCTAGTGGTCGAACGACCCGAAGAGGGCAAGACCCACGGGGTCCAACGCCCAATCTACTACCTCAGCGAGGTACTGACGCCAACAAAACAGAGGTACCCTCACTGCAGCTTGCCACTACGGCGTGTTCATGATGGCTCGACGGCTGAGCCATTACTTCTAGGAGCACCAGGTGATGGTCGTCAACGAGGCACCCCTGAACAGCATCCTGAATAACCCAGAGGCCACAGGACGCGTGGCCCTATGGGGCATCAAGCTGTCACCCATGGACATCATCTACGAGAAGCGACTCGCAATCAAATCTCAAGTCCTCCCGGACTTCCTTGTACATTGGATGGAGTTGCAGCTGCCAGACACCCCAGACATGTCGCAGTCATGGACGATGCACTTCGACGGCTCCAAACGTGAAGACGGAGCAGGATCCGGGGTCATACTGACCTCCCCGCAGGTCGACCAGATGAAGTACATCCTTCGGATGAAATTCCGAGCTTCCAACAATGAGGCCGAATACGAAGCCCTCATCCACGGCATGAGGATGGCAAAGATCTGCGGCGCAATGCGCCTGGTCATCTATGGTGACTCCAACCTCGTCGTCCAGCAAACGATGAACGAGTGTGACGCACACGCCGAAAACATGATCGCGTACCGCGCACTCTACAACGCACTCGAAGGAGAATTCGATGGCTGCGAGCTTCGCCACGTCGGGAGAGAAAGCAACGAGGAGGCCAACAGACTCGCCAACATCGGCTCCACCTGCGCAAAGGTGCCACCGGGTGTGTTCCTCGAACAGATCTGCGTGCCATCCATCAAGCGGAAATTCCCCAAGGGATCACCCGAAGAAGCAGAACACTCGGGGGCTACGCTGCCCGAAGGATACGAAGGACCCGAGAAACTGGAAACAGAGGTCGCTATGGTCAACCTGATGCAGGTCATGGCAGTCGAAGAAACTTGGACGCGACCATACCTCCAATTCTTGATAAACGGAGAACTGCCTGACAGCCCGACAGATGCCCGACGCATATCTCGTCGGTCAAAAGCCTTCACCATCATCAATGGTGAGCTGTACAAGCGCAATATTACGGGTGTACTACAAAGGTGCGTCACCATCGGTGACGGGAAAGTCATCGTCCAAGACATCCACGAGGGCATCTGCGGCCATCAGGCAGGCAGCCGCTCCCTTGTCGCCAAAACTCTACGAGCTGGATTCTACTGGCCAATGGCCATGAGCGACGCAAAGGACATTGTCCGACGATGCAACGGGTGCCAAAGGTTCGCCGACAAACCGCACACACCCGGGTCAGAACTCAGACCCATACCTATAGCCTGGCCCTTCGCCCAATGGGGCCTCGACATGATCGGCAAACTGCCAAAGTCCTCGAAAGGGGGGCACGTTTACCTCTTGGTCGCAGTCGATAAATTCACCAAGTGTGTCGAGGCCATGCCGGTTACCAACCAAAATTGCAAGACCGCCGTCAAGTTCTTCGAGTCCATTGTCTACAGGTTCGGCGTACCGCACAACATCATTACCGACAATGGATCAAACTTCATCTCCAAAGAATTCCAAGACTTCTGCGAAGGCCTCGGGATCAATATCACATACGCCTCAGTGGCTCACCCACAAACGAACGGGTAGGTCGAAAAGTCCAACGGCCTAATCGGCGCTGGCATCAAGAAGCGCCTCATGAGCCCACTCGAACGAAAGGCCGGAGCCTGGACGAAAGAGCTGCCATCCGTCCTATGGAGTTTGCGTACTACGCCAAACAGCTCCACCGGCTACACACCGTTCTTCATGGTGCATGGAGCCGAAGCCGTGCTACCAGCCGAAGTACGCCACCAGGCCCCTCGGGTCGTCGCTTACAGCGAAGCCGAATCCACGGATGCACTCGAAGACGCCGTCGACACACTCGACGAAGCAAGAGACGTAGCAGCAGCTCGATCAGCGGTGTACCAGCAGAGTCTCCGCAACTACAACAGCCGCCGGCTGCGCCCAAGGTCCTTCGTCGAAGGAGACCTCGTCTTGCGACTCAATCAAGAGCAACCGAAGAAATTCGAGTCACCATGGGAAGGACCCTACATCATCACCGAGGTCATCCCAGGTGGCGCCTATCGCCTCAAGCATGTGGAGTCTGGAGTCGCATACTCCAACCCATGGAACATCGCGCACTTGCGACGATTCTACCCCTAGCTACCTACCCCTTTACTTTCAATAAGGCTTTTCAGCCAAGGCTATTCAGCCGAACAATGTACTTCCTCCATTACGATATAAATAAAGCTAAGTGTCTCGCCCCAAATTTTCGTTTCGCTATTTGCAACTTTACTTTATGCTACAAACACACTCGGGGGCTCCCCCCCTCACGATTTCATCGACCGAGTATCACACGTGTACACCTGAGTAGCTGACAACGTCAGGCAAACGAAAAGGACACGTACTCAAACAAAGCACTGCGTGATTACAACAAACAAACCTTTATAACAAAGGGCACAACACGCCCAGTCGAAATATACAAATTTTACATCTATCTCTTTTACAGGTACTACCTATTCTGAAGAATAACTTGAGCACACTGCTCAAACAAATCTACGACCTGTTCGGCATACTGCCTTACAGCCGCATAATGTGGACGCATGTCCCACTCATCACCATCCGGCCGAGGAGGTGGCCCAGCCGTCACAACAGACAAATCTACATCAGGCCGGTGTAGCCTCACAAGGGACAAAGCAGCCCTCACTCCTGCGACGAGCTGTTGCCGCACCAGCTCCTTGACATTATTCACGCTCCGAAACTTCGACAGAAGACCTGCAAGGCTTGTTGGCACGGCATCCAATGGAAACATGACATGCAACACCGATGCAAGCGACGTCTGCACCTGACGAAGCACCCGCGAAACCTGGTGCACACGATCCTGCACCGTCGCTAGAGCCATGGCACGGTCACGATCCATCCAGAAGAAGCCGCCAGCCTCCATGTCTTGTTGAGTCAAGCAATTGACCCGAACAGCGACACGCTCTTTCTCCTCCCTCGGAGCAAGGTTGGCACCTACAACACTCGCACAAAGTAAGATGCAAGGCCAGCAGGCGCATCCGAAGAACTGAGCTGCAGCTCGAAACAAAGAACAACTTACATTGAAGCTGCTCAGACAGCCGAAGCAGTTCCACCATCAAGTACTCCTCTCTGGCTGCACCGTGATCTGCCTTGGACTTCCAAACATCGGCGTGACCACGCACCCCAAGCAACTCCTTCTCAAGCCTACGAACACGGTCTCGAAGAAAAGCATGTTGTGATGAATCATCCAAAGATGTCCGCTGCCGCGTTGCAGGCGAGGTGTCTACGGGATCAACACCCGAAGGAACCTAGAGCAGCAGAGAAGAAAAGGACATAAATATTCAGACGAAGAAGAGCACAACTCAATAAAACTCATTAAGCATATAAAGGCCACTACGTGGCACAAGGATTTTTTTATCCAACATAATTACAAGCAAAAGAAGATTACAAACTATCCTACAGCTACAACGCCTAAGACGCGGCACCCTGAGTAGCCTCGGAGCCGGATTGCCTCGCCTTGGCCTCCCCCTGTTGCCGCAGCGCATACTCAGACAGCAGATCAATGAGCTTTGGCCCATATCGCTTGCAGCGATCAGAATAGGTAGCAAAGGCTACCTCGGATCCATCCGCGGTCGTCGGCATCCGGGAGGTGATCTGGGGAAGGTCCAGCTCCGCTCTAGCCGCCAAGGCCATCGCCAGCCCGACGGACGCGCCGATGCCCTTCTGCTTGCGTTTGTACGCCGCAGGCGCTTCGGCTGACAAAGCCTCCGCCAGGGCGTCAACATCATCAAGGGCAGCGCCCTTGGGAACAAGCTCCTTGTAGAAGCAGCTAAGGACCTCCTGTGCCTTGGCAAGTGAGCCGACGACGGTGCTGCAGCGATCTTCGACCACTGCAGCAACATCATCTAGAGCACTCCCGTTCTCCAGAGCGCTGCGGTCAAACTCGATGCCTGCGGCATCTGAGACAATAAAGTGAAGGAATGAAGAAAGCACCAAGAAGAAAGACAAGAAAAATAAAAGGGACAAAAGAAGACACTCACCCGAAAAAGCCTTGGCAGCAGCCATGATCTTATTAGCCACTTCTCTTTCACGCACAGCCGCAGCAGTGGCAAGCTGCTCCTCGCGGTCCGTGGCCTACTGCTGCAGGCGCTCCTTCGCCTCGGCCGCAGTAGCTAGCTCCAGCTCAAGGCGCTCTTTCGCACCAGCGGAGTTCCTGGCCCTCTTCTCCACTTGACCAAGACTCTTCTTGAGAGCATCAATTTCACGGAGGGAAGTGTTATGCTCCTCTGCATTCAAAACATACAAGTGTCAGAAAGCAAGACAATAATGCAAAAAAGGAAGAAGCAAACATCAAAGGCATAATAGTACCTTGAAGCTGTTTGAGGCTGGCCTCAAGCACCAGGTGCTCCTGCACCAATCGCCTGGAATCCTGCACAAAAGGTTGCAGGAAGAAGAACCACCATTCAGAAAAAGGACTCGGGGGCTACGCCCAACAGGAGAAAGCAGAAGAAAAAGACTCACACGAAAACGCTCGGGGGCTCCCCCCCGAGACTCGAAGAACAAAATAAGAGAACTCTTTTACACACGCTCGGGGCTCCCCCCCATGGCAGGCGACTTACATGATCCAACGGCGATGCCGAAGGCCCGCTGGAGAAATTCTGAGGCGCAACCACCTGCACCTCCTGCAGAGGAGGGTTCGGAGCGGCGCCCCCCGAAGTTGCCACCGTCTGAGGAGGAGGAGACGCGACTTTCGACTCTCCCATCATCTCCCGAGCACCATCGCTGGATGAGTCGTGGGAGGAATGCCTGCACACGAAAAAAATTAGCACAAGCACAAAAGTCAACAACAAAAAGACACTAGTATAAAAGAAGCTTACGAGTCCAGTGAGCTCAGGTCGAAGACAGGAGGAGTCCTTCAGGCTCTCTTCTCCCCCTTCTTCTCTTCCTTCTTTTCTTCCTTCTTCCGCTTCGCTGGCGGGTGCGGCGCTACAGCCCGTACAGGAATGGCAGGAATGGGGGAGGAAGAGCCTCCATACCCGTCACTATAACGCTCAAGGCACAAAGGGTTCCTAGGAGTCGGAGGAGTCGAAGCATCCGAAGACTCGCTGGAGCTCCACGATCGTTTGCGCTTGTGGTCCTCACTCGACTCGTTGGCATCTTCCGCCGGAGATCGCGCCGACGGCAGCTCGGACATGGAATCCACCAAATCATTGTCCGGAGCATCCGGATATACTTCGGGTAATGGAGGCGACATACCCGGCACTTTGAAGCTCTGCACAAGAGAAGAACAATTTGTCAGCAAACAAATACAAAATAATGGAGTCGAAAAATAGCGCTACGCGCACGGATCTACACCTGTGGAACAGGAAGCGAAGAGGAAAATGGAGGAGTCAGCGACTTCCCCGGGATTTTCTCTCCAGCCTTGAACTTCAGCAGCAAGCGAATGGCCCTGTCAAGATCCCCCTCGGAGATTTTCTCAGCCGACACCCTCGTCAGATCACGCCGGCCAGCATAAAGGAACATTGGATGCACCCTAGCCTGGAGTGGCTGCACCCGACACTCGAGGAAGGTGCGGATGATATCCACACCATTCACTTCCTTCCCCGGAATCAACTGGAGATCCTCCACCCGACGATATAGCACCTCTATCTCCGCCACCTCGCCATCCAAGATCTTGTTTTTCCAAAACCTTCTCGGCTCAATCTTCTGGGAGGGGTCGAAAGGAACAAGACCCAAATCTTGCCCAGGCACTACGGAGTCGCGGATATAAAACCATCGCCTCCGCCAGTACTGGACAGATTCGGACATGGAAAAGGAAAAGAAAAGAAGATTGGGCTTGAGGGAGATGATGCAACCCCCAATGGGATAAACACCATCCGAACCATACTGCCTCTTCACGGAATAAAGTTTCCGAAAGAGGCCAAAGTGCGGCTCAATGCCGAGCCAGTACTCACAGAAAGTGATGAAACACGCAATGTGAAGAAGAGAATTGGGCGAAAGATGATGCAGATGGATGCCATAGAGAAAGAGCAGCCCACGAAGGAAGTTGTGGACTGGAAAGGAAAACCCATGAATAACGAAGGCAAGAAACATAACCCGATACCCAGCGGGGGGACGGGGGATTACCTCATTGCCGGGGAGTCTGACAGCCTCCCTATCCTGCGGGATCAAGCCCCGCTCGCGAAGCTTGCGGAGGTCACTCTCCCGCATCTCTGATCGCCGCCAACCACCGTTGGTGACGCGGGTAGTGGTGGCGCCTTTCTTACCTCCGGCGGCGCTGGTACCAAGAGCAGAGGATGACTTCTTCGGTTTCCCCATCGCGCTACGGCAGCGCCGGCGGTGAGAGCGCAGAAGGGAAGAGGGAAATGTGGAAGGATATTCCAGCGCGCAGCAAGAACTTCTAGAGCACAAGGGGGCAGTGAAAACAAGAATCGATGCGGTGAAAACAAACTGCAGCTTTCTCCAATGATTATAACGGCAAAGACGACGCACGACAACTGTCCATCAAGAAGACCTAACGCCAACGGCAGATCTGGCCATACACGTGTCAGCATCACAACGAACCGTCGTTACCACGCCGTCCACTACGCGCGGAAATCGAGGCGACGCCGTCATTATCTCCACGCCGCGCGTGACCGGTCAATTCAAGGTCAGCAAGTGGGACACACGTTCGTCCAGTCAAGTCATCTCTGGCGCCGCAGACGCTTGAGGTCATTGATCGTCAGCACTGATGTCATCAAAAACTATACTAGCAACAGCTACAATTTCTTCGTCTTCAAAGCTAAGAGTACTCACTCGAATCTACGATTCGACTAAATACTCGGGGGCTACTCCTATTAGGAGCGCTGGCCGCGCACTCGAAAGATGAATAAATATGAACTATTTCTTCGAGTCCTACGTCGAGTCTACGACGCCACTATGGACTTGGGGGCTACTCCCATAGGGAGGGTGGATTTAAGCATCCAAAATTTTTTGTGTCCTACAGACTTAACAACTAAACAATGTCTGAATTAAAGTCTTCGCTCGAGTCTATGACTCGAACAGACACTCGGGTGCTACGCCCATAGGGAGCGCTGGTCGCGCAACCTATGAATTCTTCGACTGCGATCTTTCGGATCAGCATGCAAAAACTTTTTCGGCAACTCTGCCCCAACAAGACGCTAAGTGAGTAGCGTTCTCCTTGGCCACCCGAAACACCTCCGCGGTGATAAATGTTCGGATGCTGTGTCTGCGATGCAAAGATAAGACCTATAGATATCATCTGATGGCCTGGCAACGCACACGACTGCGGTCTGCTAGTATAAACCCGTGCCAACAGGCACGATGAAAAATCCTGATGGACGCGTTGGGTACATCAATTAAATTCACTGGAATTCCACTCCTGTAAGTCCTCCGCGGTCTGAGTCGAATTACGCCAGCATATGTTCCAGGTTCAAATTAAGGGATTCGAACCTGAAGAAGATCGTGTTGTTTCGTCCTAAGACAGTTAACTGACCCTGATTCGTCGGGTGAGTCACGCACATGCATCAACAATCCCTGCATATGAACTATTGAAATACATAGTTGCACCCGAAAGATTGAAGAGTCCTCAGCCGAATCTACGATTCGACTGATCACTCGGGGGCTACTGACATGGTTATAACCCGCGGGTACATGATCTTAGCATACCTGGTCCAGGCCAAGGAAGGCCCACGACAAATATACGCCGACCCATGAAGACTTTCGGGTGGCCCAGGCCCATGACGCCTTCGGATCCTTGGAGAGCAAGACTAGAGTAGATAGGAAATTCAAAAGGGTAAAACCCTAGAATCTGTAACCGACTAGGTATATGCCCGGGACCTGCCTAAGACTATATAAAGGCTAGGAGGCCGCGACCTAGATCTCTCTCTCATACTCTCGCATACACGCCTCCACGCTAGATTGCATCTGCGCACCCCTGTAACCTTCAGTTCCGCCATAATCAAGAGAAGACAAGCAGGAGTAGGGTTTTACCTCCGGGGGCCTGAACCTGGGTAAACCTTGTGTCCCCGTGTTGCTTGTTTGCTAACCGTTCCACGATCTCCAGCATCCCCATCTTCTCCAAAACCCAAGTCCATAACAATGGGCATTGACGAGATCAAACCTCGTCATGGGTCCCGGACGTCAGTCACTATAGCGGAACAAACTTTTCAGTCGCGCCTCCCTGATTTGAACTCGATAATGTTGTTCGATGGCTCTTTTGTTTAGTCAGTCTGCTGGGTCCCACAAGTCTGCCTCACATTAGAGGAATCGTGTGTATGATGGAATTTTTTTCCTTCCCAGTTCTGAACTTGATAGCGTCGCTCGATGCATCTGATGTTTAATCAGGCTGCTGGGTCCCACGTTTCATCCTCACACTAGAAGAAATGTGTTCATGACTGATTTTTTCCTTGGCTAATTCCTCCCTGGTATGAACTCGATAACGTTAGTCGATCTATCTGCCGTTAATCATGATGTTGGGTCCCACATGCCAGCCTCTCATTACAAGAATCGTGTGTATGATGGAATTTTTTCCTTCGCTCCCGCTACCATGTTCTGAACTTCATAGCACTGCTAGATGCATCTACAGTTTAATCACGCAGCTGGGTCCCACATGTCATCCTCTCATTAGAAGAAACGTGTGCATGATAAAAAAATATTTGGCTCATGCCTCCCTGATTTGAACTCGATAACGTTGCTCGAACTATCTGTTGGGGGTATCCTCATAGCATGTCTCTTATCCGACTAACCCGGGTGGCCCATAGTCGGTAGCATGGCCTATAGCCTGCTGGGCGGCCCAGTTAGGTGGATCCAGAAGGGAGGCCCATGCCGGATAAAGGAAGGCTACGGTGGAGTCACCAGTGTACCCGGAGCCTTGGAGTGAAAGATACACAAGACTAGTGATAGACGGTGTAGGACTCTGTAACCTGTCCGGCTAGGACTTTTCCCTGTAGCCCTAGGATCTGACGACTATATAAGTCGGGCCTATGGGAGCCTTTAGGGCACAACTTAGTATCGATTCATACAACCTCGCACAGCGAACCTATCTCTGTAACTCGGCGTATCTGCCCTTATAGTGATTTATAGCAGGAGTAGGATTCCGCCACCGTCGTGGGATCTGAACCTGGGTAAGCTGTGTTACCTCGTACCCGTCAACCGTCCGCCTTACCCCACATCTCTAAACACGCACTGTGAGGACCCCTCCATGGCGTACTCGTTGGCAATACCACGATAGTTGGCGCCCACCGTGGGGCAAGAGGCGCTTCAGGCTCTTCAGCGGGCGAGGACCAAGATCTTTGCGTGAATCGGCGAAACTGTAGCCATCGGCCGTGTTCTCTTCTCCGGCAACGTTCTGATCGTCCCCCTGACGAGTTCTGGATCCCGGCGAAGACGAACCCTACACGGTGTTCGATCGTTCCTATCGGAGACATCCAACTCTTCATCGGCGAAACCGACTCGGGCACTAGTTCCCTGGGAGTCGGAGGAGCATCAAGACCCGCACGGACCGCCTACGGGCAGGATACGTTCGCGGAAGGATCGATGTCGGATCTCTCTTCGGAGTTTTCCGGCAAAGATCGGAAAGCATCAAGACCCGCACGGACCGCCTACGGGTAGGATACGTTCGCAGAAGGATCGATGTCAGATCTCTCCTCGGAGTTTGCCAGCAAAGATCGGAAAAATTAAAGGCCCACCCAAACCGCCCTTGTGCAGGATATAAAGGTGGAAGATCACTCCAAATCCGCCGGCTTTGTCCGCGCGTCTGGACAGCAGAGATCCAAGTTCGTCGACGTGGTTACCATCTTTGATCTGGCGCACTGCGTTCAGAGAGAGGGCGAAAACCCCCGCGACTACCTCGCCAGGTGGCTCCGCATACGGGCCGACCTGGCCAACTACCCCAATGATGATGCTATCTATCACTTTGTGGAAGGACTGGACCATGGCACGCTTCTCCGACATTCTCTAAGACGGCAGCAGGCGTCAGGACGCCTTACCTTCTGTAACATCCCTAAAATCATGTTTCAAACTCATGCATATCATCCATGCATCCATGATCATGTAAGTTTCGATTTTCAAAAATCATTTCAAAACAGGAGCATATATGCTGATTATTTTATGTATGAATGTTCTAGCCTTGGTGCTACACACTATTGAGAAAGGCACTTATATTCAATCAGTATTGTTTTGAATCCTAACTTATGTGATTCCAAAGGTTTGAGCCAAGTTTCAAAACAAGTATGAAATAAAACCAAAGTTTATGCCTTTTATTATATCTCCAAAAGGCTTGTTTTTATTTTATTTTTTCAATTGACTCAAGTAGGTTTGAGTGAACAGATGTGTTTGACACTTAAGATTTGTTGTACAAAAGTCCAAAGAAGTTTTGAAATCAAACATATTTGAATTGGAGTTTGAAAATCCTTTTTAGAAAAGCAAACAGAAAAAGAAAAAGTTTAAAAGAGAAAAAAAAATAAGCAAACAGTTGAATCTGGCCCAACCAGCCCAACTAGCCCAGCAACCTCCACCCCGCGAAGCGTTTTATTTACTCACACCTGCACCCACAGAGTCGCTGACACAAGGGCCCCACCTCCTCTCTGTTTCTCTTGCTGACAACCACGGCCCACACGGCGTCATCGTCTCCACCCTGCTAACAGCTCAATCCCCAAATTACGCCGGCCGTTCTCTGTATTGATTCGCAGCGTCAATTCACGTTGAATGCGCGAGTGAATAACGCTCGCGATCATGATAATTAAACCCCCTCTGCCCCTCTCCATTTTCCCCCAGACCCCGAGCATAGAGCGCCCCCAGGCTGCCCGTAATCGCCCTTCCGCCGCTGCAGATAGATCCCACACCGGCGACCAATCCCGGTGAGTTCCGTGCGCTCCTTCCTCTCTGGTTCATGCGAATAGCTTCACAACCTCCTTGCACTCCTCCTGATGTCTTTGGTTCATCCTATACTGCCCCAAGTCGTCGACTTCACGAAGCACTGCAAGCTCCCGACGACGTCTCCAACTCCGGCGACTAAATTCGGTGAGCCCCGTGTTCCCCTTCGTTTCTGATTCACACGATTGTGTTCGCCGTAGCCTTGCGCACCCCCTGATACCATTGGTTCGTTCTAGGGTGACCAGGAACATCGCCGTCCACCCGAGCCCGACGCTGTCAGCAACTCCGACGAGCCTGTGCAGCCGTGTCCGTGCGCCCCTTGCCAAGTCGTCGCCACGTTGAGCATCAGTGCATCGCCACGAATCTGGTAAGCGTCTCCGACGACCCCAGAACACCCTGTAGCACCGCGCCGCCGTAGACAGAGCTCACCGCAGCCAGATGCCACCGCCAGCGCCGCCCATCCGTGGTCGCTTGATCGATGACCGTTGGATCTAGATCCAGCGCATAGGAATAAATCACTTAACGAAACGGTACAAGTAGATCTGGGCCGTGCAGATTAAGTTAGATCTAACGGCCTGTGTGCGTGATCTTGAGCGAACCAGTACGCGCCAATCAGAACATAATGCGTGGCCAGGAATTAGATTTAAAATCAGAATTTGAATCTATTAGTTGTTTGATTTTGTTTTAGCCATAACTTTTGATTCCCATGTTCAAATTTGACAAATTTTATATCAATGGAATCAGGAGAGCAAGAATTTTCTAAATATGCAATGTGTTTCATGTTTTGCTTCTGTTAAAATGGTTTTATTTACAGAAACATGTGTAGGCCTATTTTGTGTATATAAATTATTTGAGAAATGTTTTAGTATTAAAATAAATGTTGTTTGGCAAGTTTTGAACTTGATTATGTTCCAGTACTGTGCACTTGTCTTGTTGAGTTTAGAAAATCATCACATAACATATTGCATGCATCCAAATATTTTTGCTTGTATTTATTTGGTATGTGATTTGTGGCTATGATTTTATGTAGATTTTGGTGCCAATAGTGATTGTGATTGTGAGGAGTGTAGCTACTCTCCAAACTACCAAGGCAAGTGGTGCTTCATGATATTTTTATCCCTATGTTTTCTACTATGCATTAGAAATATTTTGCTAAGTCTTGCATGGTTATATTTTGCTTATATTCTATGCTTGGGAAATCCTAGTAGTTGTAGAATTGCTAGAAATTTCTAAGTTAAGATGCTTATCTATGCCATGCTTAGCCTAGCTAGTAGCAACCAAGGGTGGTGAAATATTCATGCTATGTTAAAATATTTCTAAGTCTATGGACTTGTGTTTTGCTTAATAAAACAACTAAGTGAATGAAACACCTAGGTGGAATGGAAGGAATGGTTTATGTTGAGTGGTTACACAAGGCCAATTTCTATGGTTTACCTTGTGTATCTCACTTGTGGAAAGCCACCCAAGAACAAAGGGATTTGAGAGGCCAAATGTTAAGAAGCTTCTAGTGCAGCGACTTGGCAATATGGGCTCTGCTAGGATCATATAGGTTGCAATAACTTAGCCATTTGGACAGTTGGTGGTAGTGGGATGATAGGTTGGAGCGCGTCCATTTGGTCTAAGGGAAGGCTTCTGAAAGGTCCTGTCTTGGTGAAAATCAAGGCTTGTGGGGAAAGTGCACAACCTCTACAGATGGAAGAATCTAAGTACTTAGCCATGTCCCTGGTAAAGGACAATTTTAGCATCAAGACATGGAAGCTATCAAGAATCTCCTCATCCCAATTTCTAAGTAAAACTTGTGGTTGAACAAGGGTGAAAAACCCCAATGTCTATTGGTGGTTCCTTAGGAAAAGTTTTTGACAAAGAAAAACTTAGTGTTTTCAACTAATAGGCAAAACCTATTTTGAGCAAGGCAAGCCTAAGCTACACTTAGCCAAATTGCATATAGTGTCTAGTCCACCAAAATTATACTAAGGTATCACTTGCCAATACTATTCCAATGTATTGACCCACTATGGCTGTAACTTGTGATGTTGCAGGTTATTCTGATGAGGATTAGGAGTCATGAGTCTACACTCAACATGTTTGCCTGTGGCACATGAAGATGAAGACTTTTATCTATTTACTTATTTAAACTCTTGTACTAGGCATGTGGCCATGGAATTGTAAAGACTATGTCTGTCTCTGGAATGACTGTAATAGTGACCTTTGTTTCTGTGTACTTCATCTTAAACTGTGGATGCTAGCATTGATCCAGGGACTAGCATTGCAATCACAGGGATTCTTTTCCTTTATAAAGGAGGGATCTTACAGATGGTATCAGAGCATTGTGTTGCCTGTAGGATTATGACCCTAGGATTGGAAACCACTGAGGAAAAAAATTTCAAACAACTTCCACACTTGTCTATTCTTCTCGTAAACTTTTCTAATCTTCTTTCTCATCTCTATTTGTAGATGAACTCCATCAACGAAGCCGTAAGGAAAGGACCACTCATGACAATGACTTTGGAGTGTGAGACAGAATTTCCCAAGGCTCTCAAGGACCTCATGGTTGCAATGGAAATACATGGTGCAGCTGTGTACAAAGGTTTTCCTGTGATGGATGAAGGAGTTGAGTACTGGTGGGTGCAACTTCACTTGTATAAAAACAAGGAAGACAACCACAAGGAATCAGGATTCTGCATGTTCACCAATTCAGTGGTGCACACTACATTCTTTGATTCAGCAAGGGATGCAGCTTGGAAGACCATAAAAGAACTTGGTGATATAGTTAAGTGCAGAATGCTCAACATGCAAAATGACCTAAAGGAAGAGAAGAAACATACCCAAGAGTTGGAGACTACCAACCAAACCTTAAGAGGAGACATTATAGACTTAGTAATGGAGTCATGTGCTCAAGATAGACTGATTGCTTCTAGAAATATTGTGTTAGCCAACATATCTAGTGAGTTGGGATTGTAACGTACTTCGTTAGTTGGACCACCACTTATCACCTTATTTTCCAAATGTTGCTTAAAATAAGTTGAACCTTGGTTGTTGTAATGGATCCATGTATGCCATGACTTGTGTTTTTTGATTTCCAAAGATATGCATGTGATGATTTGCCTTGTGTTTTATCTTAAATTGTGTTGTTTCTAACTTTTTCTATCTTATAAATAGATGCCTAATGTTACCATCAGCACTGTTGAAGAGTTACAGGGAACTCGCTTTGGCCCTCGTATTATTGAGCTCACTAGTTTGCTCAATCTCCCTCTTCCTACCATCATGGTGCTTCCCCTCACCAAGTTTGAGAGTAAAGACCTTTGGGGTTTCAAGGTCAATCAGCCCGGACGCCATACTGAGCCTACCACGGAGGCTATCATCTTCAAGCTCATGCACGATGACAAGGAGAGAGGCCTAGAGGTAGTCATGCAGGACTTGATTGGACATCTGTTAGCGAGACACTCTCGACAGGTTAGAGGTACTCACTTCCACGCCTTCGGTAGACGTGATGAGGATGGAGAGGCCATCGACTTCGAGGACACTTCAAGGGAGACAGCAGAGCCGATTCGTCTATACCTCCAGGACTTAGAGGTTCTTCTTAGGCACGTGGACACTGATAGGACCAACGTCATGCTCAGCAATGACGAACTCCAGGTGCAGCTTCCTGAGAAGGACAAGATCTTTGGGGAGCAAGATGAGATAGTCAAGGAGATGGAGGCAAAGTTCGAGAGCCAGGACAGAAAGTTCAAGAGTCAAGAGAAGCGAGTCCAAGATAGGAACAAGAGGATTCGAGACATGACTGCAGAACTGGAGGCCAAGGACTTCGAGCTCGAGCATCAGCAGACTGTGATTGAGAGGCTTCGTTCTCAGAAGAGGGCTCTCAAAGCCAAAGTAGAGACCTTGACCACCAATGTCGAGGAATACAAGACCGCTATGGAGAATGCAGGTCTTACCTTTGTTGAGGAGGAGGTTGATGCCGAGGAGTAGTGTTGACTACTCATTTATCATTTATTTACCATGCTTTATTTGAGTCGCAATGACCATCCAACCTGTGGATGGCTTGCTATTGGTGTGTTTACTTCGCAAACTTGTTATCTTGTGGTTGAACCTTTATTATTGTGATGCATGCTTGGTGATTGTTTGTGTGATGTATTGTGCATGAAAGCATCTATGGGTATCTCATTATTATCTCTATTGAACAAACCACAGATGCCTCCCCGTCGTGCCAATCCCAACCCCAACAACAACAACAACATCACCCCTGAGATGCAACAAATGATGACAGCTCAGACTCAGCTGATGCAGATGATGACTACGTTCATCCAGAACCAGAACAAAAACAACAAAAATAACAACAATAACAACAACAACAACAACCCACCGGGTTTTGACATGCTTACCAGGTTCTTGAGATTGAGGCCAGCAAAGTTCTCGGGAACAACTAATCCTATGGTGGACAATGATTGGCTACGCTCTGTGAACAAGGACTTGGTAACAGTTGGTTGTACTGATGAAGAGAAAGTTAGATTTGCAGCTCACTTGTTGGAAGGACCAGCAGCCAATTGGTGGGATAACTTCCAGATCACCACTCCCATTGCAGATGTGACATGGGCTATCTTTGAAGATGGCTTTCGTACTACTCACATCTCATCCGGAGTGATGAGTTTGAAGAAGAAAGAGTTTCATAATCTGAAGCAATGCCACCGCAGCGTGGCTGAATATATTGAGGAGTTCAACAATCTGGCGCGTTATGCACCGGATGAAGTTGACACTGATGCTAAGAGAAGAGATAAGTTTCTCGAGGGACTAAATGATGAACTGAATCTGCAGCTATCAGTGGCCTATGTCCCCACATACCAGTCTCTTTGTGATAAGGCTGCTATTTTGGAGAACAAAATGAAGCAAGTTGAGAGTAGGAAGAGAAAGCACTCGGACAAGCACAGCTCGGGATCGTCTCACAAATGTTCCCATTATGATGATAGTGGACGCTCATGATCCCACAAGCATGGGAAATTCAACAAGCACCACAACCACAACCATCATCATGACAACAAACATCACCGTAGTCATGACAATGACAAGTACAAGAACCACAAGGGTGGATATAAGAGCCACCACAGTGGAAGTGGAAGTGGCAGTGGAAGCCAGCCTGTCAAGAAGGATATTAGTCAGGTTGAGTGTTTCAAGTGCAAGAAGATGGGGCATTATGCAAATGAATGCCCGGAAAAGAAAGTTGAAGGACCCAACAAGCCCAACCCTTTTCAGAAGGGACAAGTGAACCACATCAATGTGGATGAAATCTATGAAGAGCCAGATGCTGGTGCTGGTAAGTTCAAACTCAATTCTATTCCAGCACTTGTTCTTTTTGATACTGGAGCATCACATTCATTCATATCAAAAGCATTTGTTGATAGAAATGGGTTTCCAACTGAAAACATTGGTTGTCCAATAAAAGTTACTTCTCCAGGTGGAGATATGATAGTAAGTCTTGGATGCCGGGATCTAGTAATAGAGTTTGGAAAGCATAAGTTTCCAGTGAGTCTGATAATCCTAGATTCCTAAGGACTGGATGTAATTTTGGGAATGGATTGGATGACCAAGTATGAAGGAGTACTAGATTGTGCCAATCGTGCTGTTGCACTCACAACCCCGGAGAAGAAACGGATTAGATTCAAGTATAACTTTGAATCAAAAGGGAGTAAGCTAAATTCCCTTAAGGGGGTTAGCATAGACAGTGTGCCAATTGTGAGTGAATATCCGGATGTGTTTCCGGAATAATTTTCGGGAATGCCACCAGATAGAGATGTGGAGTTTCTTATTGATTTGCTACCAGGATCTGGACTAATAGCAAAGAGACCGTACAAGATGTCAGTTGATGAACTGAAAGAACTCAAGAAACAACTTGGAGAGCAGTTGCAGAAAGGATTTATTCAACCAAGTTCTTCATCTTGGGGAGCCCCAGTTTTTTTTGTGGAGAAGAAAGATAGAAGTCAAAGGTTATGCATAGATTACCGTTCACTCAATGAGGTGACTATCAAGAACAAATACCCTTTGCCAAGAATCAATGACTTGTTTGATCAGCTAGAAGGAGCTTGTGTGTTCTCAAAGATTGACCTTCGGTCAGGTTATTTCCAACTCAAGATAAGAGAGCAAGACATACCTAAAACAGCTTTCACCACAAGGTATGGATTGTATGAGTATACCGTGATGCCATTTGGTTTGACCAATGCACCAGCATACTTCATGAATATGATGAACAAGGTGTTCATGGAATTTCTTGATAAGTTTGTTGTCGTTTTCATCGATGACATTTTGATCTACTCCAAGAGCAAAGAAGAATATGAAGGACATTTGCGTTTGATACTTGAGAATCTTATAGAGCATAAACTTTATGCCAAATTCAGCAAGTGTGAATTCTGGTTGAATGAAGTTGGATTTCTTGGACACGTTGTGTCAGGAGATGGTGTTGCAGTTGATCCTGCTGAAGTTTCGGCTGTAACTGAATGGGAATCTCCCAAGTCAGTGAAAGAAGTTCGTAGTTTCCTTGGCTTAGCAGGTTACTACAGAAGATTCATTGAGAATTTCTCCAAGGTAGCTAAGCCTATGACAGAATTGCTAAAGAAAGACAAGAAATTTGCTTGGTCTGAAGGTTGTGAACTCAGCTTCCAAGAATTGAAGAAGAGACTTGTGATAGCACCAGTCTCATGTCTTCCAGATTTGGAGAAGGATTTCCAAGTGTATTGTGATGCATCTCATCATGGTTTGGGTGTAGTACTTATGCAAGAAGGAAAAGTTGTTGCTTATGCCTCGAGACAACTCAAAACTCATGAAGTAAACTACCCTACTAATGATTTAGAGTTAGCCTCTCTTGTCCATGCACTCAAAACATGGAGACACTATCTTTTGGGAAAGCGATGTGAAGTGTTCACAGATCAGAAGAGTTTGAAGTATATATTCACCCAGAAAGAAATTAACATGAGACAAAGGAGATGGCTAGAACTCATCAAGGACTATGACTTGAGTTTGCAATACCACCCCGGTAAAGCAAATGTTGTAGCGGATGCTCTAAGCCGTAAGGTTTTTGTGAATGGCCTCACTAAGGGAGAATTGCCAGATGATCTGTGTGCCCAATTTAGAGATCTCAGATTGGAGATTGTGCCTGAAGGACATCTCATGTCTTTGGATGTTCAACCCACTTTGTTGGACAAGATCAAAGAAGCCCAGAAGACTGATAAGGAAATTGAAGATATTAAGGAAAAGATTGGCAAGGGAAAATCCAAAGGATTCCATGAAGACGAACAGGGTACTTTATGGCATGGAAAACGTATCTGTGTTCCACAAGATCCGGAGCTTCGGAAACTGATTTTACAAGAAGCACACAACTCACCGTATTCCATTCATCCGGGTAACACCAAGATGTACATGGATATGAAAGAAAGATTTTGGTGGAATAATCTCAAGAAGGACATCGCCGAACATATTGCTTTGTGTGATGTGTGTAGTAGAGTGAAAGCGGAACATCAGAAACCAACAGGCTTGCTTCAACCACTACCTATCCCTGATTGGAAGTGGGACAAGATTGGTATGGATTTCATTACCGGATTGCCAAGGACCCGGTCAGGATATGATTCTATTTGGGTAGTAGTGGATCGCCTAACTAAAGTGGCTCATTTCATACCCGTGAAGACAACTTACACAAGTGCTAAATTGGCCAAGATCTATATGAGTAGAATTGTATGTCTACATGGAGTACCCAAGAGTATTGTGTCAGATAGAGGAACCCAATTCACTTCTCATTTTTGGAGGCAATTACATGAGTCATTGGGAACGAGGTTGGAATTCAGCACCGCTTTTCATCCTCAAACTGATGGACAAACAGAAAGGACTAATCAGATTCTTGAAGATATGTTGAGGGCATGTGCCCTAGACTATGGAGCCAGTTGGGATGAAAGTCTGCCTTACGCATAATTTTCTTATAACAACAGCTATCAAGCCAGCATTGAGATGGCACCATTTGAGTTTCTCTATGGGAGAAAATGTACCACCCCATTGCTATGGAATGGTGTGGGAGAAAGAAGTTTGTTTGGACCAGAACTTATCAAAGAAGCTGAAGAGAAAGTCAAGCTGGTTAAGGACAGATTAAAGATAGCACAGTCCCGACAGAAAAGCTACGCAGATCCTAAGCGTAGAGAAGTCACCTATGAAGTTGGTGATAGAGCTTATCTTAGAGTGTCACCACTTCGTGGAGTGAAGAGATTTCGTGTCAAAGGTAAATTGGCCCCAAGATATGTTGGGCCATTCAATATTCTAAGTCGCAAAGGAGAAGTAGCCAATGAGATTGAATTTCCAGAGTCTTTGTCATCTGTTCATAATGTGTTTCATGTGAGTCAGCTTAAGAAATGTCATCCAGAAATGGAAGAAACTTCTTTGAAGGATACTATACCTTTGGAAGAGGTTCAATTGGAGAGTGACCTCACTTATGAAGAGAAACCGATCAAGATTCTTGAGACTGCAGAAAGAGTTACTCGGACTAAAACCATCAAGTTCTGCAAAGTTCAATGGAACCACCATTCTGAAGAGGAAGCAACATGGGAAAGAGAAGATGATCTTCGGAAAGACCACCCTCACCTATTTGCTAGCCAATCCGAATCTCGAGGGCGAGATTCACCTTAAGGGGGTTAGATTTGTAACATCCCTAAAATCATGTTTCAAACTCATGCATATCATCCATGCATCCATGATCATGTAAGTTTCCATTTTCAAAAATCATTTCAAAACAGGAGCATATATGCTGATTATTTTATGTATGAATGTTCTAGCCTTGGTGCTACACACTATTGAGAAAGGCACTTATATTCAATCAGTATTGTTTTGAATCCTAACTTAAGTGATTCCAAAGGTTTGAGCCAAGTTTCAAAACAAGTATGAAATAAAACCAAAGTTTATGCCTTTTATTATATCTCCAAAAGGCTTGTTTTTATTTTATTTTTTCAATTGACTCAAGTAGGTTTGAGTGAACAGATGTGTTTAACACTTAAGATTTGTTGTACAAAAGTCCAGAAAAGTTTTGAAATCAAACAGATTTGAATTGGAGTTTGAAAATCCTTTTTAGAAAAGCAAACAGAAAAACAAAAAAGTTTAAAAGAGAAAAAAATAAGCAAACAGTTGAATCTGGCCCAACCAGCCCAGCAACCTCCACCCCGCGAAGAGTTTTCTTTACTCACACCCGCACCCATAGAGTCGCTGACGCAAGGGCCCCACCTTCTCTCTATTTCTCTCGCTGACAACCGCGGCCCACACGGCGTCATCGTCTCCACACCGCTAACAGCTCAATCCCCAAATTACGCTGGTCGTTCTCTGTATTGATTCGCGGCGTCAATTCACGTTGAATGCGCGAGTGAATCACGCTCGCGATCATGCTACTTAAACCCCCTCTGCCCCCTCTCCATTTTCCCCAGACCCCGAGCATAGAGCGCCCCCAGGCTGCCCGTAATCTCCCTTGCGCCGCCGCAGACAGAGCCCACTCCGGCGACCAATCCCGGTGAGTTCCGTGCGCCCCTTCCTCTCTGGTTCATGCGAACATCTTCACAACCTCCTTGCGCTCCTCCTGATGTCTTTGGTTCATCCTATACTGCCCCAGGTCATCGACTTCACCAAGCACTGCAAGCTCCCGATGACGTCTCCAACTCCGGCGACTAAATTCGGTGGGCCCCGTGTTCCCCTTCGTTTCTGATTCACATGAGCGTGTTCGCCATAGCCTTGCGCACCCCCTGATACCATTGATTCGTGCTAGGGTGACCAGGAACATCGCCAACGTCGCCGTGCACCCGAACCCGACGCTGTCAGCAACTCCGACGAGCCCGTGCAGCCGTGTCCGTGTGCCCCTTGCCAAGCCGTCGCCACGTTGAGCATCAGTGCATCGCCACGAATCTGGTAAGCGTCTCCGACGACCCCAGAACCCCATGTAGCGCCGCGCCGCCTTAGATAGAGCTCGCCGCCGCCAGATGCCACCGCCAGCGCCGCCCATCCGTGGTCGCTTGACCGATGACCATTGGATCTAGATCCAGTGCATAGGAATAGATCACTTAACGAAACGGTACGAGTAGATCTGGGCCGTGCAGATTAAGTGAGATATAATGGCCTGTGTGCGTGATCCTGAGCGAACCGGTACGCGCCAATCAGAACATGACGCATGGCCAGGAATTAGATTTAAAATCAGAATTTGAATCTATTAGTTGTTTGATTTTGCTTTAGCCATAACTTTTGATTCCCACGTTCAAATTTGACAAATTTTATATCAATGGAATCAGGAGAGCAAGCCCTTTCTAAATATTCAATGTGTTTAATGTTTTTCTTATGTTAAAATGGTTTTATTTACAGAAACATGTGTAGGACTATTTTGTGTATATAAATTATTTGAGAAATGCTTTAGTATTAAAATAAATGCTGTTTGGCAAGTTTTGAACTTGATTATGAACCAGTACTGTGCACTTGTCTTGTTGAGTTTAGAAAATCATCACATATCATATTGCATGCATCCATATATTTTTGCTTGTATTTATTTGGTATGTGATTTGTGGATATGATTTTATGTAGATTTTGGTGCCAATAGTGATTGTGATTGTGATTGTGAGGAGTGTAGATACTCTCCAAACTACCAAGGCAAGTGGTGATTCATGATATTTTTATCCCTATGTTTTCTACTATGCATTAGAAATATTTTTCTAAGTCTTGCATGGTTATATTTTGCTTATATTCTATGCTTGGGAAATCCTAGTAGTTGTAGAATTGCTAGAAATTTCTAAGTTAAGATGCTTATCTATGCCATGCTTAGCCTAGCTAGTATCAACCAAGGGTGGTGAAATATTCATGCTATGTTAAAATATTTCTAAGTCTATGGACTTGTGTTTTGCTTAATAAAACAACTAAGTGAATGAAACACCTGGGTGGAATGGAAGGAATGGTTTATGTTGAGTGGTTACACAAGGCCCATTTCTATGGTTTACCTTGTGTATCTCACTTGTGGAAAGCCACCCAGGAACAAAGGGATTTGAGAGGCCAAATGTTAAGAAGCTTCTAGTGCAGCCACTTGGTAATATGGGCTCTGCCAGGATCATATAGGTTACAATAACTTAGCCATTTGGACAGTTGGTGGTAGTGGGATGATAGGTTGGAGCGCGTCCATTTGGTCTAAGGGAAGGCTTCTGAAAGGTCTTGTCTTGGTGAAAATCAAGGCTTGTGGGGAAAGTGCACAACCTCTACAGATGGAAGAATCTAAGTACTTAGCCATGTCCCTGGTAAAGGACAATTTGAGCATCAAGACATGGAAGCTATCAAGAATCTCCTCATGCCAATTTCTAAGTAAAACTTGTGGTTGAACAAGGGTGAAGAACCCCAATGTCTATTGGTGGTTCCTTGGGAAAAGTTTTTGACAAAGAAAAACTTAGTGTTTTCAACTAATAGGCAAAACCTATTTTGAGCAAAGCAAGCCTAAGCTACACTTAGCAAAATTGCATATAGTGTCTAGTCCACCAAAATTATACTAAGGTATCACTTGCCAATACTATTCCAATGTATTGACCGACTGTGGCTGTAACTTGTGATGTTGCAGGTTATTCTGATGAGGATTAGGAGTCATGAGTCTACACTCAACATGTTTGCCTGTGGCACATGAAGATGAAGACTTTTATCTATTTACTTATTTAAACTGTTGTACTAGGCCTGTGGCCATGGAGTTGTAAAGACTATGTCTGTCTCTGGAATGACTGTAATAATGACCTTTGTTTCTGTGTACTTCATCTTAAACTGTGGATGCTAGCATTGATCCAGGGACTAGCATTGCAATCACATGGATCCTTTTCCTTTATAAAGGAGGGATCTTACACCTTCGAAGGCTTGTTGAACACCGTCAACAACTACGCGGAGGCCGAAGCGGTAGCTCAGACAGCGCTTGCGCTCATTGACAGAGCCCCTCCGATTCAGCCACCACCACCACCACCTCCGGCCGCCATCGTCGTAGCAGCACCACCACCTCCAGTCATCGTCGAGGCCGTTGCACCTCCACCGCCCATCATCGAGGAAGTCCTGGCACCCTCCGAATCTGTCAATGACGCGCTTTATGCTGACTTCAGTGCAGATTCAGAGGAGATAGATTTCAGTCCAGAAGAGCTAGACTCCGCTATGCAGGAGATGGAGGAGGAATACTCACGCGACGAGCAAGCTAACAACACTGTCATGTCTCGAGGGGTGTTCGTCACCATTCTGACGGCGATGGACGAAGATCAACCCGGGCAAGCTCCGCCTATGGCGCTGGAAAAAGGGAAGAGGCCACTTATTGCTGCTGACGATGATCGCGCAAAGGTCATGCCTCCTCCGCCTAACCCAGCGCAGCAGCCGCAGGAACTCGGCACCGGCCCGAGCAACAACAACACCGCAAACTTGCCGCCTCCAGCATCCACGTCGGCAGCAGCCCATGTTACTCCAGCTGATAGAGTAATGTACGGCAACCTCCTCGTCGAGCCACTAACCGTTGCTCATATCCGGAACGTGACTCAGCTTGACGAGAAGCGCCAGCAACTGCTGGAGGAGTCGCAAGCCATCGCGGAGCAAGGCGCTAAACTAGATCAAGATCTGGTCAATGTGCAGAAGTCCATAGAGAAAGCTAGAGCAATGGAGGCCGAGTACAAGACTTTGCTACAGCAGCAGAAGGCTAAGAAAGCTCCGGCTCGCATCATCAACAATCCTGGTGTACGGCGCAACCTAGGATGGGCTCCCTCGAAGCCGGCGCAGGCCAAGCCATACATTGACAGTGAAGGCAAGCAGGTGATGCCCACCCCACTCCTTAACCTCGTCGTCGCCAAGACCCTTCTAGAGCAGGATAGATCGCCCGAAGCAGTAGAACAGGTCTATGACTTAGTGGCCAAGGCGGTAAAGCAGCAGGAAAAGGCCACCTCTCAGAAGCTTGAGTCTGACCCAGCGCTCTGCCGATCTAGCCAGTATAAACCGCCAAGGGACAGATCTCCTCAGGATGTTGGATCACGGACGGGTTCATCAGAACGAAGACGGATGGATGCGCGCAACAGGAAGGATGCTATCCCCATATCCTCCAACCACGGAGAAAAAGTTCGACCACGTCGCCCATCGCCACCGCCCCGATCCCCCCGATGTCAGGAAAATTACAAGGCTCACCATCGTACGGATATACCCCCACCAAAGCAGTGCGACATCGTCATCCGCGACAACGCGGCACAGACCCGTCATGATGAAGAGCGCCACCAAGGACACAAGAGCAGGTCGCGCAACGACCCTCCACGTCCGACAAGCAACCGCGACAGGCGTGAGGCGTCGCAGGAGGGTAACAGCAAGAAGGCTAACCCACCGCCACCTCCACCTCCGTCGCCGCCAAGCAGTCACCATGGCGGAAGAGGCCCGCGTCATTCATGCAGCCCATCCCCTGTTGACAACAAGAAGAATAACCCGAAGCCGTACTATGCACGTTCACGGATCGATAAGATCCACGAGGCCCGGGAAGGACCATACTTGGGACCACGTTGCTTTGGACCTGCAATACGATCCGCAACTTACCCCAAAGGTTTCCGGATTGACAAGACTATCAAGCCCTATGACGGCACCGCCAAGCCTGCCACATGGTTGCAGGACTACGGCAACGCGGTGGAGATTGCCGGAGGCAACCCCAATGCCGCCGTCAAGTACCTCCCGTTAATGTTGGCGGGCACGGCCCGTCAATGGATGGACGACTTTCCGGAAAGATCTATCTACAACTGGCTGGATATGCAAGAAGCATTCACCAAGAATTTTGAGGGTACATACAAGCGTCCCTGCAGTATGGGCGATCTACAGCGGTGCGAGCAAGAAAATGAAGAGACATCTCACGCCTATCTCTCCTGCTGGCCGGATATGAAGAATTCCTGCGCAGGAGTGCACCCTCAGACCGCCATGGCCGCCTTCATCGACGGGTTGGAAAGGGGCATGTTGCTCCGACATAAGCTGAAGCGCTTGTAGGACAATCATCAGCTTGACTTGAATCAGATGATTCAGCTAGATAGTGAGTTCGCAGCTGCCGACGACGATGCTCGTGGCTCTTTGCCGGCAACGGTCGTTCCAACCCAAGCTCGGAGGAACAGCAGTACAAAGCGGAAAACCGCTCCAGAAGAAAAGCAATCTACCGACATGGTCGCTATGACTTTTGCAGGACGAGGAGAAGGCGGACAACGTGGCCGAGGAAGGGGAGCGGGCCGCGGGAAGCAACGAGGAAGTGAAACCAACTCGGCGCCGCTCCGCATTCCCCAAACCTACGAGGAGTACCGCGATATGCCGTGCCTCGTACACCTCGACGCCAACGGCAAGGCCACCCATACCAATCGACACTGCAAGTTTGTCAACGACCTCAAGAAAGACCCGGAGTTCGGCTACAAGCAAAGTCGGAAGAACAGACCACGAGGCAAGGGCAAGGGGAAGAAGAAGGAGGAGGAGTCCAAGGATTCAAGTGACATGGACGTGGATGTTGACCCCAAGCACGCCGCCAAGAGCGACGACAAGGGAAAGAACCCCTTTGCAAAGAAGGCCCCAGTCTACCACACTTTCCTTGGCACCCCCACCGTCCGACAACAGAAGACCTCTCTAAGGATCCTGATGGCCACTCTCCCCCCAGTTCCCTAGTACCTGCGCTGGTCGGAGGTTCCAATAACTTGGGACAGGATGGACCACCTAGACCTTGTGCCCACGGAGAACTAGTACGCCATGGTCATCAACCCATTGATTGACGGCGTGGAGTTCACCAAGTGCATGGTGGACTGTGGAAGCAGCATCAACATCATGTACCTGGATACACTGCAGAAGATGAACTTAATGGAGGCAAACCTAAGGCAGACCAACACCGTTTTCTACGGCGTAGTTCCTGGTAGGGAGGCTCGGTCCCTTGGGTGCATTACCCTTCAGGTAGCCTTTGGCGACGTTAATAATTACCGCCAAGAGCGCATGACCTTTGAGGTGGTCCCCTTCAAGAGCGTGTACCACGTCATATTCGGCCGCGACATATTCCACACGTTCATGGCCAAGCCATGCTTCGTCTACAACAAGCTCAAGATACCCGGACCAAACGGTGTCATCACCGTATCCGGAAGCTTTACCAAGGCAAGGGACTACGAGATCAATGAAGCAGCCGTTGCACAAGCTGTCCTCTACAGCGAAGAATTCAAGGAGATCCAGAGCAAGGTCAATGACTCAGAGATGCCCGTGTCGAAGAAGCAGATCTCCGACTCCACTCCTGCATTCAAGGACGCCATCGAAACCAAGCCAGTGGAACTTGTGGTAGGCGATGCCTCCAAGACCGTCGCCATTGGGACGAACCTGGATCCCAAATAGGAAAGCACGCTTGTCGAGTTCCTCCGTGAGAATTGGGACATCTTTGCCTAGAAACCTGCTGACATGAAAGGTGTACCTAGGGAACTTGCCGAGCATAGCTTAAACATAGATCCAAAATGTAAACCAATGAAACAACCTCTACGACGCTTCAGAGATGAGAAGAGATGCGCCATTGGCAAAGAGATAGCTAGGTTACTTAAGGCTGAGTTTATCCGAGAAGTCCTTCACACCCGATGGGTGGCCAATCCTGTACTTGTCCCCAAAAAGGGAACCAATGAATTAAGAATGTGTGTTGATTACACCGGCTTGAACAAAGCATGTCCCAAAGATCCGTTTGCTTTGCCTCGCATTAACCAAGTCATTGACTCGACGGCTGGCTCGGAACTTTTGTGTTTTCTCGATGCATACTCAGGATACCACCAAATCAAGATGAGGAAGTCGGACCAATTGGCCACTTCGTTCACTACCCCATACGGCACTTTTTGCTCTGTCACGATGCCCTTTGGGCTGAAAAATGCACGTGCTACCTACCAGCGGACAATGCAACATTTCCTTCACGACCAAATTGGTCGGAACGTTCACGCCTATGTGGACGATATCGCGGTGATGTCTAAAAAGTCAAACGACTTAATCTCCGACTTAAAAGGAACCTTTGATAATCTCCGGAAATACAAAATGATGCTCAACCCTAAGAAGTGCGTCTTCGGGGTGCTAGCCGGCAAATTGTTGGGTTTCATCGTTTCCCAGCGCGGAATCGAGGTCAACCCGGAGAAAATGAAGGCCATCTTAAACATAAACCGTCCGACATTCCTAAAGGACATTCAACGACTAATAGGTTGTGCTTCCAGCAGTTAGTCGGTTCGTCAGCCGACTTGGAGACAAGGCTTTGCTGTTGTACAAGTTGCTGAAGAAGACGGACAAATTCACGTGGACGGACGAGGCAGATGCAGCATTGAAGCAGCTCAGGGAGATTCTTTCCTCAACGCCCATCCTTGTAGCACCCGAGCCTGGAGAGCCCCTGTTAATATACATGGCGGCAACCAACCAGGTTATCAGCATCGTCGTCGTGGTAGAGTGGAAGGAACCAGGCCACGAGAACGAAGTTCAACGACCAGTTTACTATGTGAGAAAGGTCTTGACGGAGTCCAAGCAGCGTTACCCGCACTACCAAAAGATAGCTTATGGAGTATTCCTCGCTTCTCAGAAGCTGAGGCATTACTTTCAGGAGCACCCAATCACAGTAGTGAGCAAGACTCCACTGTCCGAGATTATCAATAACAGCGATGCTACAGGAAGGGTCGCAAAGTGGGGCATTGAACTTGCCGCCTTCGAGATCACCTACAAGAGACGCGACGCTATCAAATCACAAGCCTTGGCGTTTTTTATTGCAGATTGGATGGAGATGCTAGAACCAGAGTACTGGGTGATGCACTTTAACGGATCAAAGCTGCTCAACGGCTCGGGGGCTGGTGTACTGCTACAGTCACCAAAAGGAGACAAGCTACACTACGTTCTGCAGATCCACTTCGAGGCTACAAACAACATGGCGGACTATGAAGCACTCATTCACGGACTACGTGTAGCCAAAGATATTGGCATCAAGCGCCTAGTTTGCTGTGGAGATTCCGACTTAGTTGCCTAGCAGGTGGCTGGCACCTGGAATGCACGGAACCCTATGATGGCGGCATATCGCGACGAAGTGGACGAGATAGCCAAGAACATCTTGGGCTACGAAGTCAAGTAAGTACCTAGGGAACAAAACGAGGCGGCTGATCTGCTATCTAAACTTGGATCAGGGCACAAGCGAATTCCGCCAGAAGTTTTCCTAGAGCATCTACGCACACCATCCGTGAAGGGCGCCGACATCGACAACTCGGATAGAGCTGACTCTTTCGTCAACATGGTGACAAAGATCCCTCCGGCTTAGACAAAACCGTCCATGAAGTATCTCGAACACGGAACTTTGCTCGATGACGAAGTCGCAAGACGGCAAATAGTACGAGGAGCAAAGGGTTATACCATAATCAATGGGTAACTCTATAAAAGGAGCACTACTGGTGTATACTTAAAGTGTGTTTCCTAGCTAGAAGGTATGGAAATCCTACGCGAGATCCATATTGGAGATTGCGGGCATCACGCCGCTCCTCGATCATTGGTCGCGAAAGCCTTCCGGCAAGGATTCTACTGGCTGACCGCGAAGGCGGATGCCGACAAGCTGGTTGAGACATACACAGGATGCCAGTATTATGCCCGATAACCACATATTCCTGCTGAAGAATTGCGAACAATACCAATAACTTGGCCATTTGCAGTCTGGGGGCTAGACATGGTGGGGCCGTTACAGACGGCCCCGTGTGGATTTACGAATCTTCTTGTAGCAGTTGACAAATTCACCAAATGGATAGAAGCTAAACCCATTAGAAAGCTTGATGGGGCAACTGCCCTCAGGTTTGTCCGGGATCTAGTGGTGAGATTTGGTCTCCCACATAGCATCATCACCGATAATGGAAGCAACTTGTCACTCAGAGAAGTAGAGGCCTATTGTTGGGACAAAGGCATCCAACTTGACCTTGCATCTGTGGCACACCCACAATCCAATGGTCAGGTGGAGCGAGCCAATGGATTAATTCTGCAGGGAATCAAGCCACGTCTTGAGGCACCGCTACATATAGCAGCTGGAGCCTGGGCGGAAGAATTGCCATCTGTGTTGTGGAGTTTACGAACTACACCCAACAGATCCACCGACTACACCCCTTACTTCATGGTATATGGAGCAGAAGCCATCCTACCTTCCGACACCTTCCACGATGCCCCAAGAGTTGCCGCCTATGACGAAGATGACGCTGAAGAATCCAGACTCCTAGATGTGGACCTTCTCGAGGAGGAGCGCGTTTTGGCATGCCAAAGATCCTCCATCTACCAGCAGAAGCTACGCAGCTACCATAGTCGCCGCGTTCGGCATCGCTCGTTTAAAGAGGGGGATTTGGTGCTCCGACTTAAGCAGAAGAAGTCGCACAAATTATCCCCGCCATGGGAAGGACCGTTCATCATAAGCAAGGCGCTGCTCAATGGGTCTTACTACCTTGTTGACAATCGTGAACTTAGGGATAGACCCAACTAGGATCATAAGCGTAAGCGACGTGACCCGGATGATGACTACCCGGAGCTTGATCGGCCATGGAACATAGCACATCTACGTCCTTTTTACACTTAGCATTTTTTATCTAATTGTGTACCTCTTATATGATCAATGAAATAAAGCTCTTTGGTTCACTCATATTGCTGAGTCTTTTACCTCCTTTAGTGTTCATTTTTGGATCATGTAAAACCTTTATGCACAAGTCTTGCGATTGCACTTGTGAAAATTCCGCCTACGGGCGTTAGCTTAAGTTTTCTGGTCTACACGTTCTTTGTTGTTTTTATGTGGATTCTGGAGTAGTGACTTTCGGCACTTATTGTCGGCGATTTTGTGCTCAGGTTATAGACGGTGCCATTGGGCATCATCACCTAAGCGCATGGTTCCGACAACGAGCCTTCCGACTCACGAAAAGTCAAGCATAAGAACCAGAGTAATGGATAAGCCAGCACTTGCTTAAAAAATATATACATACTGATAATTAGTTCTTAAGTAGCAGGATATAACAACCATTGTTTTCCGCCTTAATGATTACATCACCAAGTTTTTCCCGTGCACACAACAAAGGTGAAACAAAAATTACAAAGTGTTTTTCATTCTTTGGGCGCAGGAGACTTGGAGGCCGCATCATCACCAGCCGGAGAATCACCCTCGATGTCGACGCTGTGATGAGACTTGGAGGAATCTTGGTTGACGCTGTCGATGATGTTCCTAGGCACGAAGACGTCAACGTCCACCAACTCGGCAACTCTGGTGTCATAACCCGCGAGTGATGACAGGATGGCTTCGTGATCAATCTCTTTGCCGTCATCATCTACGTCGGGGATGCCAGAGGTCACCGTGTAGATGTCGGCATCTTCGTAGTGCAACTTCACCATAGACAGCGCCAACCCATGCAGAATCTCCGAGTAGCTTGTCACGGAGTCCGATGCCTTGATATATATCTGGAGGGGCTTGGCAATCTCCTTGGCTTGGGCGATGGAGGTGTTGATGAAGTTGCCGGCAAGAACCATGCATTCCTTGTCCGGAGGAGGCGAGCGGGTTAAACCCATAGGAGCTGCAAATTCTGACAAGGAGCGTATGAGTTCAATAAACTCTAAGTATCCAGACTTACAGAAATACAAGGCGGAGGAAACTTACTGAAGATGCTGGCCTTGGCCTGCCAAAGGGTGTCCGCCAAGGATTCCTTCTCTTGTTGGAGGAGCTTAAATGCCTCGCTATGGCGATGGTTTTGCTCATCAGCAGCTTGCTTCTGATCCTTTAGGATCGCAAGCTCCTCCTTCAAGCGATTGATCTCCGCGGAGACGGAATCCTGCAGGGCTTTCATGGAATCCTCGTGCATCTTCAGCATCTCCTTCCTCTCCTCCTTCAGGATCTTGTTCTCGCTGTCCAGCTGCTGGATGTGCTTGGACTGCTCGACAATGTCCTTGGCCTTGGCGACATGTTCTGCAAGTCGGAGAAAACAAAGTACACAGAGAGTACTCGGAGATTATGGGCACAAAAGTAAGACGGAAATGCGCAATAAGAAAACAGACTCTTGTTTTTGATGATCTGTTCCTTCAAGATGGCAGTTTTACCCTTTTCGGCTTCAAGATCTGCGCGAATCTTCTGGTACTTGTCATTGGCCATGCCCCTCCGAGCATTCTCGTTCTGTGGAAACACATACAAAGTTAAATCGTTGTTTGGTCTGCTTGGAGCTTCTAGTCGGAGATTTTCCACCTAGATGCTCAGGGGCTACAACGAGAGTTTTTAACTTATCAATATGCTTAGATTTTCTTTAAAGCATCTAGTCGGAGCTAATTCAGTTTTCGATTAGAAGCTTGGGGGCTACAATATAAAGTTTTTAACTCAGAAACTGCTTAGCTTTTCTTTAAAGCATCTAGTCGGAACTAAATTCAGTTACAACTAGAGGCTTGGGGGCTACAGCATTGAAAATTATGAACATTGTGTATGCTACTCTTAAAGCATCTAGTCGGAATAGTATGTTCCATCTAAATGTTTGGGGCTACAGTGAGAGTTTTTTCTAACTTAGTCACTCTTAGAGCATATAGATACAAAACCTATGGTTTTCCGTCTACAACCTCGGGGGCTACAGTGGGATACTCATATGAAATGCAAAAGGCAAAGTAAAAAACTTACAAGTGCAATAATCTTGAGGTTTGTAGCACTCTCGGCTAGCAGCTTGCCGAAGGAAATGCTATTTCCTCGCAAGATATCCGCTTGTCGGAGTAGCTCCTCAAGGCCGCACGTCAGAGTTGACGGCACTCCTCCAACAACCATAGTAGTGTTACTCGGCAGAAGCGCCGGGTAAACTATCTTTGGGAACTCGAAGGGTTTCTGGGGAGTAGAGGCGCCGCCTTAGGCAGAGGTACCAGCTCTCACCACCGCCTTGCCGCTACCGATGGCATCCTTAGCCGGAGCTTCAGCCATTTGAAGAGCAGCGCTCTCCTGCGTCGCCTGCTCGCCGACAACAGCGAGCTCGGTAGAGGCGCCAGAATCCACTTACATGGCGGAAGGGCTTGGTGCCTCCTGGACTTGAGAGCTTGTCGGAGCAGAGGAGGGCTTGACGACAGGAGTAGCAGGGCGATGGCGGGGGAGGAGTAGCAGGGACTTGAGAGCTTGTCGGAGCAGTTTTGGAGGACTTCTTGAGGCTGGTCATGGCTTTCTTCCTCAAACGTGCAAAGTGCATAAGTATAGGAACAAGACAGATAAATATACAATGTCGGAGAATGAGAGGCTTACACTAGGGGGGGCGCTTTGGCAAAAATCCCAGTGGCTTTTCTCTTTTCCGCCTCCAGGGCGGCGGTAGTCTTCTTGGAGGCTCCACCCTCCGTCTTCTACTTCTTGCCTCCGTCGGCAGCGTCAGAGGTGGAACTCTTCCGCTTTCGCGCCAACGGGACATCGTCGTCGGACATGACCGTGACTTCCTTCATCTTTGGATCGTAGATTTGGGCAGCCAAGTTGTCCTCATCTAGATCGCTAAGCTGTTAAGTGAGAAATAGCCGTGTTAGATAAGATGGTATTGGCGAGACGGAAAAACTGGAGCAATGTCATACACGGAAAATAAATACCTACCTTTGGGCACTTGCCGTCTACATACATGTCACAGGTGATGGTGAAGCCACGCTTCTTATCCTTCACCTTGACGATGTCCTTAAGGCGGAGTTTGACGGAGTCGCTCGAGAAGTTATCCACGGAGATCCGGATGGTATCCCTTCGATCACTGGTGTACTCGTGCATGAACTTCGCGCGGTGCTACAGAGGTTGGATTCGCCTGATGAACCAGCACATGGCTAGGTCCAAGCCGGTCAAACCCGTCTCTACGAATCACTCGATCCGCCTTATTGCGCGAGAAGCGTCGAGGTCGGAGGGAAGGGAGGCATGGGATCTCCATGTGGAAACTTCAGAGGCGGCTCCATCCACGAAGTCCAGGTACGTCACTTCTCGGCCCGCCAAAGGAATGTCGGGGCCATAGAAGTACGTCCGCTGCCAGTTTTTGCACGACTCGTGGCCGACGATGTCGGGGAACCGCTGGCTAGGTCGGATCTTGAAGCTTATGGTGCCGCAGTTCCTAAGCTCCTCCCTACTGTGTCCGGCTTCACGTTTGATGGTGAAGAAGTACAGGAACAAGTCTAACCTAGGCCTAATCCCTAGGTAACCCTCACAAAGTGCCGCAAAGTTGCTAAGCACTAAGATGCTATTGGGGGAGAGGTTATGGGGTTGGACCTTGTAGTGGTTCAAGACGGACAAAAAGAAGTGGGAGATGGGTAGAGAAACGCCGTGTACCAGCTGAGCCTTGAGGTACACCTTTTCTCCGGCTTGGGGAGAAGGTGTCACCTCGCCGGCCGGCGCCGCCCGCCAGGCGAGCCCCTCCTTCGGGGGGAGGTAGCCTTCAGCGACCATCTCTTGGATGTCGCGGCCGGTGATGTCCGAGCCGCGCCAGTCGCCCTTGTGCGAGTCTGGCTCTTCTTCCAGAGGCTCTAGTGCTGCCAGATTGTGGTCACTGCCGGTGGTTTCAATCACCTTCGACGCGGGGATGACCAGGCCCTCTGGGGGCACGACGATGGAGCTCGCCTGCTTCGCCGTGGCTTCGCTCGATGCCGCCATCGACGGGGAGGAGCTGCTGCGGTCCATGGAGAGCTGGAAGGGAGCGACTGACGCCGAGGGAGGCTAGGATTTTCGAGGTTTTCCACGGAGAGCTCGAGGAGGCGTGCGGCTGGAGGAAGAAGACGATGACGCAAGAGAATGGGGTAAAAAGTGGCAAGTGTCCCATGGTTACTGTTTATCTTGCTCTGTGTCAAGATTCGTGCAGCTAATCAGACGGTTGCCGCGTAGACGACGTGTTCGTGAACGTGTGCGGTAATTTTGCCACGTCTCCAACCGTCGCCGCCAACGGTTCGTATCGCTCGCGCAGGAAAATTGAATATGATTGCGTTCTCTGCATGTGTGAGTTAGGAGGCGTTGCTGACCTAAGCCTACGTCATCATAACTGACATGGTAGATGAGCCGTCGCGTCGAAGATTTCGGCATGGACGGATTTAATCCGACTACGGAAGAGTACGATGGAAGATTCAGCATTTCTCCGGCTTACAAATCAAAGACGGAGAAAAACCTTGCAGGGTTCTTTGGGAGGACTACAAGATGTTGCTTGACGATTTGCCGACATCCATCTAGACGGAGCATTCGACGTGAAGAGGCAAGACGGCGCAAGATCTCGGAGTGCTCCGGGGGCTACTGTTGGGGATATGCTATATGGGTATCCTCATAGCATGTCTCTTATCCGACTAACCCGAGTGGCCCATAGTCGGTAGCATGGCCTATAGCCTGCTGGGCGGCCCAGTTAGGTGGATCCAGAAGGGAGGCCCATGCCGGATAAAGGAAGGCTACGGTGGAGTCACCAGCGTACCCGGAGCCTTGGAGTGCAAGATAAACAAGACTAGTGATAGACGGTGTAGGACTCTGTAACCTGTCCGGCTAGTACTTTTCCCTGTAACCCTAGGATCTGATGACTATATAAGTCGGGCCTATGAGAGCCTTTAGGGCACAACTTAGTATCGATTCATACAACCTCGCACAGTGTACCTATCTCTATAACTCGGCATATCTTCCCTTATAGTGATTTATAGCAGGAGTAGGATTCCGCCATCGTCGTGGGATCTGAACCTGGGTAAGCTGTGTTACCTCGTACCCGTCAACCGTCCGCCTTACCCCACGTCTCTAAACACGCACTGTGAGGACCCCTCCATGGCATACTCGTTGGCAATACCACAACACTATCTGCCATTAATCACGATGTTGGGTCCCACATGCCAGCCTCTCATTAGATGAATCGTGTGTATGATGGAATTTTTCCTTCGCTCCCGCTACCCTATTTGGAACTTGATTGCGCTGCCGTTTAATCACGCATTTGGACCCACATGTCATCCTCTCATTACAAGAAACGTGTGTATGATGGATTTTTTGCCCTCGGTCGCGCTACCCTATTCCGAACTTGATAACGCTGCTAGATGCATAATCATGGAGCTGGGCCCAACATGTCATACTCTCATTAGAAGAAACGTGTGTCTGATGGAATTTTTGCCCTCAGTCGCACCTCCGTGTTAACTTGATAACGTTGATCGCTGCATTAGCCGTTCATTTAGGCTGGTGGATCCCATATACCAATGGCATATTATAAGAATCATGCCTTCTCTAGTGCTACCCTGTTCTAACTAGATAGCGTTGTTCGACGAATCTGCCGTTTGGTCACGCTCCGTGGTCCCACATGTCAGCATTTCATTTGAAGGACGTGTGCATGTTGGGATTTTTTCTCGTTCGCACCTCCGTGTTTCAAACTTGGCATGTTGCTTGATGCATCATCCATTTATATAGGCTGGTGGGTCCCCGTGTCAGCCTCTCATTAGAAGAAATGTGCACTTGCTGGACTTTTTTCACGCTCGCGCCTCCGTGTTTCAAACTTGGCGACGTTGCTCAATGCATCAACCGTTTATACAGGCTGGTGGCTTGATGTTGGATCGGTTGACGTAGAGTCTGTTGGGACACCCCAAGAGAAAGGTGCGATGAGCACAGCAACAAGTTTTCCCTCAGTTATGAAACCAAGGTTATCGAACCAGTAGGAGAAAGGAAATAGCTCCCAAGGTGTTGCTAGCAACATGGAACCTGCACAACACAACCACAATACTTTGCCCCAACTTATAGTAAGGTTGTCAAGCTCACCGGTTTGCTGAAAACAAAGGATTAAACGTATAGTGTGGAAGAAAGTAATTGCAGAAAGTAACAATAGACAATAGATTGAATATTAGTGGGAAGGAATGTACCGGGATCCATAGTTCACTAGGGGTGTTTCTCCATAAGATAAATAACATGTTGGATGAACAAATTATAGTTGGGAAATTCACAGATTGAGAATGCATAATAATGCATGTACATGTCATGATGATTTCTATGAGATTCGTTTGGGCATTACAACATAATACATAGACCATAATCCAACTGCATCTATGACTAATAATCCACCTTCAGGTTATCATCCGAACCCCTTCCAGTATTAAGTTGCAAGCAACAGATAATCGTATTAAGCAAAGTGTGTAAAGTAAACAATACAATTGCCCTTGGACAAAGGATTGTTGTTTTCTCCCTAGTAGCAACAACACATCTACAACCTTAGAGATTTCTGTCATTTCTCCAGATTACTGTCACGACCCAGGATCAGGGCTAGAAAAATATCAGATCCTTATCTGATATAAGCCTAACCTAAATTCTGAAGCGCGTAGGGAAAAATTGGTAACATTACAGAATATACAAACCATACATTAATAAGATGAACTCTTAAGAGAGTTACAACCCAGTCATACAAGCAAAGGGTCACAGACCCATCATTACATCAAACAACGTAAGCAAACAAGTTGTTCTAAATAACAAACTTATCAAAGGGCCTAAGAGGCCATAATCAAACATAGCGACCCTTCCATAGATCCTAGGCTGCTGCCCGGGAACCCCGACTACTCATCGACTTCGACATAGAAACCACCTTCAGTTGTAGTAGATTCATCTGTAAAAAACATCAACAAAGCAAGGTTGAGTACAGGGTGTACTCCGCAAGACTTATGGCTAGTGGAGTTGTTTTGCATTAAGCCATCTTTTGTTTTCAAAACAAGAGGGAGAAGAAACTCGTTTAGTCAGATCATTTTCAAAAGGGGATAAGAAGACTACAACTCTAGCTCTTAGAATCATCTTTGATATCCACCAAGTACCATCATCAACTGAACCTCTCTTCCCAGACTATCCCCTCAAACAACCCCGAGGATGTACTCCGGATCTCACGTTAATTGACAAGTTTTATCATTCAGTTTAATTCTCTATGATCTTCACGTCAGTTCCCAAGTCGTCCATAACCGTGGACACGGCTTTTCGAAAAGATTAATGACCCTGCAGGGGTGCACAACATTACCCTGACATACCAACCGATTCTTAATGCCAAATTATTAGCCCTCTTCCTTGGAAGGACGGCACAGAGTGGTTGACCACGACCTTTACCTTGCTTTCACCGAGACCATGAGTCACGCACTAGGGAGATGCCGCAGTAACGGGTCAAGTCCCGAAGCCGGTCCCTAATGATGTGCACATGGTTCAAGATTATAGACGTCGGGCATCTCTTGTTCCCGGCCACGCTTACCTACCTGTTATGAATGCACCTCCTTCACCTCCATTCAAGAACAACCAAGATGCGTATGTCGAATGGAAATCCTGAACTATGTGACTCATGGAATCTACTAGGAAAGTTAGTTGGTCGAGGGGGTTTATAGGCCCTTGTGTGGTTGTACGCTCGTCTTGGTTAAAGAGGCAAGAACATCGGGTCCTAGGGGTGGAAAGTATGGGACTACAAAAACCACAACCCACGTGGCCTCCCATACAAGCCTTAGCATGTTATCATCCATCTCTGCTCATTGATATTTATCATTCTTCTTTGCCTGTTGATCATTGCGACCGACAACCCTTTGAGAACACTCCCTTGAGTAGTTACCAGGCTGGCCACAGGAGTAAAAGGTAACTCCAGTGTGAGAACCAGCAAGAGGACGATATTTTGCTCCACCAGTGTTTGACTGTGGCTGACGAGAAGCATTGCTAGAAGACTTGGGTGCATAAGGAGCACGAGGCACAGCACTGTATGGAACAAAGACACGACGATTCTTGTTACCAGAGGAAGAAGCACGAGAATTTCCTTCTTCACTCTTCTGAGAAACTTCCATATCCTTCCTTCCATGCTCCAGGGTAAGAGCCTAATTGTGCAGTTCCTGGAAAGACTGGAACTTGAAGGGCAGCAACTCATAGGGAAGTGCAGGGTTAAGTCCCTTACGGAACATCTCTTGCTTATCTTCATCATTGGTCACATCCCTAGTTGCATAACGAGCCAGGCGAGTAAACTCACGCCCATAGGTTTCAATATCCCTGCGCCCCTGAGTCAGATCCAGAAACTCCCTTCTTTTGAGATCCATGACGGGCTTAGGGATATAAGAGGCACAAAATGCTGCAACAAACTCTTCCCAAGTAACAACATGTCATTAGGCTTGCAGATTCAGAAAACCTTCCCACCAAACACCAGCCTCACCTTCTAGTTGATAGGTGGTGAAGTTGACACGATCAGCTGGACGGACACAAAGAGCACTGAACTTGCGCTCTATGGTGCGAAGCCAATCATCAGCTTCAAGGGGCTCCTTGGGGTGGGTGAAGATTGGAGGAGAAGAGTGAATTAAATATCCAAGTGTGACACAGTCGTCAGGACGATGTTTAGTGTTCTGCCACTACTAGGAAATAGGTCGTTTGTGGTGCATCTGTAAACAGCATCTGTGGCGCACTAGGAGTGCGCCACGGGCCTCGCGCTACGACTATCTCCTAGTCATGGCACACTGCCTGGTGCGCCACGGTTGTGTCGAGATAGGCGTGGCGCACATGCCAGGGCGTATGAAACGATAACCGTGGCGCACTATGTGCTGTGCGCCACGAATACAATTTTCAAAATTCAAAAAAAAGCGGCAGATCTGGATCTTGCTGTCAGTGCTGCTGGTCGTCAGTGCAGGTCGTCGTCGTCGCCTCGTCGCCTCGTCATCGTCGCCGTCACCTCGTCGTCGTCATCTCCTCGTCGTCGTTGCCTCGTCGTTGTCGTTGCCTCATCGTCATCGTCGCCTCGTCATTGTTGCCTCATCGTCTTCACCTTGTCGGAGAGGCCTCGTCGTCGTCGGAGCTGCAAGGAGGAGGAGGAGGATAAGATGAGGATGAAGAGGAGGAGGAGGAGGAGAAGAAGAAGAAGAAGAAGGAGCCCGCCATCATCGTTGTCACTGCAAGGAGGAGGCCGCCATCACCATCTTCACTGCAAGGAGGAGGAAGAGGAGGAGGAGGAGAAGGAGAAGGAGAAAGAGAAGGAGGAGGAAAATGAGAAGGAGAAGGAGGAGGAGAAGAAGAATAATAATAATAATAATAATAATAATAATAAGAAGAAGAAGAAGAAGAAGAAGAAGAAGAAGAAAAGGAGAAGGGAGGAAAAGGTTGGAAAAGGAAAAGGAGAGAAGGGGAGGGGAAAGAAAAGGGGTAGGTGGGCGGGGTGGTGGGGATTCAAATTTTGAATCCTGCCCAACTTACTCGTAGCGCACTAGGTGGTGGTGCGCTACGGGTAAGTTTCCCTTTATTTTTTTTCTTCAGGTAACGGTCTTTTGACCGTAAGTTTTTACTCTTTTCTAATTTTTAAAATCTAAAAAAACTCTAAACGACCAGAGGTTGTTGCGAGCGGATGCGAAATCTCGTTCTCGTCATTTTGGTATATTATATGATTTTTTTCGACATCGTATGCAAAAGTTAGTGCCATTTTATCGTGGCGTGACTTTCTTTTTGCAGATAAAGTCGAAATTATTGTTTGTTAATTTCCATACAAACTATACCACATTACCTACCTAAATATCAAAGGATTATATTTTTGGAAGTGTTTATCATTTTCTTTTATTTTTTGCAAAACCTAAAAAGGCGATCCACGGGGTGGGGGGTGGGGGGTGGAGTTGGTGCAGGCCACTTAGCCGTAGGGCACTAGGGCAGAGTGCCCTACGGCTAAGTTGACCCAGCTGCTGCAGCACACATGCCCGTAATGCACTAGGTCAAGGTGCCCTACGGCTAAGTGACACATCCGTGGCACACCTTGACCTAGTGCCCTACGGGTACGTGTGTTGCGGCCACCTGTGCCCTAGCCCACACATAGCCGTGGCGCACCACCCCCTTGTGCGCCACGCTTATGGCAGTTAGCCGTAGGACACCTATGGGCAGTGCGCCACGCCTATTTTACTCGTGGGGAACCACTAGCAAGTGTGCCACAGAAGTGTGGATTACCTATAGACGTTTTCCTAGTAGTGTGCGCCACACGCTCCAGAAGGCGTTCATTCCTCAGACGGTTGGTCTCAATGTTGTTGAGAACCTCGACCATTGTGGGAGGTGGCGGAAGTTCCTGATCAGCATTGTTGTTTCCTCGACGGCCAACAGAACTACGAGTACCAGACGACATCCTAAGGAGGAAACAGAAACCATGAGAATGGATTCACCAAAAAGGGTATATCAAAGGATGACGAAAACCATATCAAAAGATCATGGTAGAGATGAACATGTGGAGGAAGATTATATCAATGCATTAAGTATGGCAGTAGAACAAGCATACGAAACGTATACGCTACCAACTTAGATACAAACCATAACAATGGAATGCAAGCATGATATGATACCAACAAGTCACAAAAATATTAGAGAGCGGGATTAGAGACATCCTTAGCAAAGTTGAAAAAAAAAGATATATTTTGGAAACTCTGAGCCTTGCAACCAAGTAAATAGTACTAGGAAAAAAAACCCAAACCCGTATTTCCTAAGAGTTTGAAATGATAGACGAGAAGTGAAAACCTTGCAAACCAAACGGGATAAGATAACTCAGCAATATAACAACCTTGGATAAGGAGTAAAAAGAGTCCTATTCAGAGTTTTGAAAATAGTTTTTTAGCTTTCAAGTAGTTTTCTCAAACTCTAGACTCAACATCTACCAGCTAGAAGGGTTTCCTACAGGCAGTCCTGCTCTGATACCAAAATCTGTCACGACCCAGGATCAGGGCTAGACAAATAGTAGATCCTTATCTGATATAAGCCTAACCTAAATTCCGAAGCGCGCAGGGAAAGATCGGTAACATTACAGAACATACAAACCATACATTAATAAGATAAACTGTTAAGAGAGTTACAACCCAGTCATACAAGCCAGGGGTCACAGACCCATCATTACATCTAACAACAGAAGCAAACAAGTTGTTCTAAACAACAAACTTAGCAAAGGGCCTAAGAGGCCATAAACAAACGTAGCGACCCTTCCATAGATCCTAGGCTGCTGACCGGGAACCCCGACTACTCGTCGACTTCGATGTAGAAACCACCTTCAGTTGGAGTAGCTTCATCTGTAGAAAAACATGAACGAAGCAAGGCTGAGTACATGTTGTACTCCGCAAGACTTATGGCCAGTGGAGTTGTTTTTCATTAAGCCATCTTTTCTTTTCAAAACAAGAGGGAGAAGAAACTCGTCTAGTCAGATCATTTTCAAAAGGGGATAAGAAGACTAAATCATCTTTGATATCCACCAAGTACCATCATCAACTGAACCTCTCTTCCCAGACTACCCCCCTCAAACAACCCCGAGGAAGTACTCCGGATCTCATGTTAGTTGACAAGTTTTATCATTTGGTTATAGTTCTCTATGATCTTCATGTCCATTCCCAAGTCGTCCATACCCGTGGACACGGATTTTTGAACAGATTAATAACCCTGCAGGGGTGCACAACTTTACCCACATGTACCAACCGATTCTTAATGACAAATTATTATCCCTCTTCCTTGGAAGAACTGACAGAGAGTGGTTGACCACGACCTTTACCTTGATTTCGCCGAGACCATGAGTCACGCACTAGGGAGATGCCGCTGTAACGGGTCAAGTCCCGAAGCCGGTCCCTAATGATGTGCGTAGGGTTCAAGATTACGGATGGCGGGCATATCTTGTTCCTGGCCACACTTACCTACCTGTTATGAATGCACCTCCTTAACCTCCATTCAAGAACAACCAAGATGTGTATGTCGAATGGAAAGCCCGAACTATGTGACTCATGGAATCTAGTAGGCAAGTTAGTTGGTCGAGGGGGTTTCTAGGCCCCGGTGTGGTTGCACGCTCGTCTTGGTTCAAGAGGCAAGAACATCGGGTCCTAGGGGTGGTGGCAAATATGGGACTACAAAAACTAGAACCCACGTGCCCTCCCATACAAGACTCAGCATGTATCCATCTTTGATCACATCACCACATCCTACCATGGAAGATTCATTCGCATCTCTGGTGCATCACCTGAATGATCAGCATCGGACCCTAAGCATGGCTAAGCTTGATTGAACTATGGCACTAGCGATTCTCATAAGCCAACCCCTAGTTATGCTAAGATCAGTGGAATAGGTAATATAGTTCACAAAGGGAAACATGCATCTGATAGGATTAATCTATCTACTGATAAAAGACTATTGAACCGAATGCATATGGTGAGAATGAAATACTTTGTAAACATAGGATTCATATGTATGAGTGGGGCTTCGCTTGCCTGGTCCGTTGTTGGAATGGTACTGCTCTTCAGTGGCGTTGACTTCAGCCTCGGGTTCGGTTCATATTCGCGAAGAAACAATCACCGAAAAATAGAAAGCAACATTCAACACATGGCATGTGAAATGCTCATACAATAGGGATCATATTACAAGTTAAATTGTGTTGAAATGAACCCTAGAACATGCTTGGTCATTTTAAACGGGGTCCGAGAGGTCCAAACCCTAGAACAGGGGGATCCTCGAAATCACATGTGGGGTTCAATTGGTTCTTCTAATTAAACTTGCCATGAAAGTTGATTAACAATGTATGATTATAGCTTAGTTAGATAGAGCTCATTTTTCTGATCATTTTGGTATATTATTTGTATTTTTGTTATTTAAAATGAATTAGTTATGAGTTTCTCCTTTTTTAATTCATTTTAAATCATTTTTGGAATATTTAATTTAATTTCCAACTTGGGCCCACATGTCAGACTTTTATTAATTTTAGAAAACATTTACAGAAAATATTAAAACCCTGACAGACAGGGCCCACCTGTCATATATTTCTTATTTACAGAAAAGATTTACTAAAATTATTAAAGAAAAAGAAAAAGGCTTAATGACATCATGATGATGTCATGCTGACATCATCCATGGCGTTGCTTGCAGGTCGATGATGGAACCGGAGATTGAGCACGCGCGAGAGGCTGTGGTTGGGGCCGTTGGAAAGAGGCAACGACGGGGAGTCTATTGGTGGTGGCGCCGCCTGGAAATGGTCACCGGAGATGGCGGCGTGACAACGGAAAGCGGCGGCGGCGTAAGGCTCACACGGGGAAGACAACACGGGGGAGAGGGAGGAAACGGAGAGGTGCTTGAGCACCAGAAGCTCACCAGGAGCACGACGGTGGAGTTGGTGAGGCAAGGCGAGCACGGGCGACGCCGGAATCAATGAAGAACTCGGTGGCCGGAGCTCGGAAAGGCAAGGTCGATGGAGACGTTCCTTAGCACCCACGGCCGATTCCTTCGGCGGGGAGGCTCAGCTCGACGAGGCGCAGCTCCCAGGGGCAATGGCGAGGCTCAGGGCGGCCAGAGACGGCAGGGACAAGCGGCTAGGGTTTCGGCCAGAGGAGAGGAACACGAGAGGGAGGTCGGGAGAGATGGGGAAAGAGATAAGGCCGAGGCCGGAGCATCTTGGCGTTCTTATCCTCACATCGGAGCTCGTCGGACGGCCAGCAGAAGGCAGCGGGGATCGACCACGGCGGCGCTGCCACCCAGCTGCTCCCTCTCAGTGAGGAAGACGACGAACAAAAGCGACGAAGGGGTATGAGGCTGGGTGGGCCGCGGCTGGGCCGGGGTGGCTGGCTGGGGAGCGCGTGAGCGATGAGGAGAGAGAGGAAGAGATGGGATGCGTCCCATTAGAGCTACGTCACTATTTTTTTTCTTCCGAAAACCTTTTTCTTTTCTGTTTTTCAATATCTGTTTGTATTTTCAAATTCAACTCTGTTTTGAATATTTCCAAATTACAAAAACTTCTATAAAATATCTAAAAACACTAAGGGGTCCTTAACACAATTTGGGCTCCATTTGTTTTGATAGTTTTCAAAATATTTAAACCATTTGAATGGTTTTGAGAGGAAGAAAAATTAGGATTTTATTTGTGTTTGTTTGTTTAAACTAAAGTGCAAGTATAATGCATGCATGCTATGCTCAAACATGTCCTTATTAATATTACACATAAGGGTGGTATGTTACAATTACTAGAGGCATGAACCTACTATCAAGCATAAATACTCCATCTTGGAGTCATAAGAAACTACTTGGCTAGAAACCAGTAGCAATGGAGAGCATGCAAGATCACGAATAACATAGACATGATAGAATCAATAATCAATCTTGAACATAGTACTCAATATCCATCGGATCCCAACAAACACAACATGTAGGATTACAAATAGATGATCTTTATCATGAACGGAGCTCACAAGATCTAATCATGATAGCACAAAGGAAAAACACCCATCTAGCTACTGCTACGGACCCATAGTCCAAGGATGAACTACTCACGCATCACTCCAGAGGCTGGCATGGTGATGAAGAAGGCCTCCGGGATGATCTTCCCCTCCGGCAGGGTGCCGAGAAGAGCTTCAGATCCCTCCTGATCTAGGGATGATGGTGGCGATGTCTATGGAATGTTTTGTGGATTTCTGATCGGGTACTTAGGATTTTCTCCTCAGGGTGTTTATATAGGCGAAGGGGCAAGGTCGGTTGAGGACCAGGGGGCCCACACCATGCCCTGTCGTGGCCTAGGGTGGACCCGTGCCAGGGGGTGGTGTGGCCACCCTGTGGCGCCTCTCCGTCCCCCCTCTGGACTCCGTCTTCGCTACGATAAAATATTGACTTCGGATTTTGTTTCGTCCAATTCTGAGAATATTTCCTTACTAGCTTTTCTGAAACCAAAAACAGCAGAAAACAGGAACTGGCACTGTCGCATCTTGTTAATAGGTTAGTTCCAGAAAATGTATAAAAATGGCATAAAGTGTAAACAAAACATAAAGCAATTGGTATAAAACAAGCATGGATCGTCAAAAATTATAGATACATGTCGGGGGGATGGTCCTCAGGTACCTCCAAAGATGCCCTAAAAGCGCCCCAAGACAGTGAAAAAAGGCAAGCCTGGCAGATTCGACCTGGGCCGGCTAGACGCTTCCAGCCGGCCTGCTCGCGCCCTGACGGCCGATCCGGCCACTCCCGCCGCTTACCTGTGGCCGACAGGGTAGCCAGCAGTGGGTGCAGCTGCCCTTGCTACTGCCCTCCAACCCAGCCGGATCGATCCGGACCCACCAGGAAATATACTAGAAGAAGGACAAGCACCAAACATCGACAAGACTGAGAAGACACGGGCCATGCTGCCACTATAAAAGACACTATTCACTATGCATGACACTACTAGATGACATAGCAAATAGCAAATACTATGCATTGTACTTATATTACCTCATGCATGACAGCATGTATAGTAAAGTTAGGCCTTGTGGGCCCATGTTGTCCCTTGGGCACACTTTATTAGTGCACCAAGGGTGCTCACGGTGAGGGATCACTCTTACTTGGAGCTAGCTCTCTCATCCTCATTCCCTGCTAGCACACATGTGTAAGACCCCCACCATTTAAGGTAAAGGCCCTTGTGATTGCAATGCTAGTCCCTGGATCGAATTGCTAGCATCCACAGTTTAAGATGAAGTACACAGGTACAAAGGTCATTATTACATCGTAATATCCAGAGATACAATAGTTCTTACAACTCATTACCAAGTCTAATACATAGAGTTCACAATACTTAACAAAATAAATAAAGTCTTCATCTTCATGTGCCACATGCAAACATGTTGAGTGTAGACTCATAACCCTAGTCTCCATTAGAGTAACCTGCGACATCATAAGTTACAACCACAGAGGGTCAATACATTTGGAATTGTATTGGCAAGTGATACCATAGTAGTATAGTAGCATCTAATAACTATATGAATTTGGCTAAGTGTAGTTCAGGCTAGCTTTGCTCAAAATAAGGTTTTTCTTATTAGTTGAAAACACTAATTTTTTGTTTGACAAAAACACCCAAGGAACCACCAATAGACATTGGTGAACCTTTACCCTTGTTCAACCACAAGTTTAACTTAGAGAAATTGGGATGAGGAGCTCCTTGATCACTTCTGTAACACCCTCAGAATCGACTCTATGCAAGTTTTAGCGAAACCCGCCAAACCCGCATAGAAACGATTCAAAGGTGCCCACCAGGCACTTTCGTGCGGGTGGAAAATGAAGTAATAACATTACACAACTGTCCTCGATGGAACCCACAGGACAGATATATATATACAACAGCGACTCAATGAGTCAAGAATACAGATATATTATACAAAGATCCAAATCACCTTGAAAATGATAGAGCGTCCGACTACGGACAAGATGCGAATGGGGCTAAGAGCCCTGAAGAATAACCAATGGCGTCCATAACCCTGCCCAGGCCAAGCCGGAAGGGTAACCCTGCTAACGACGTCGATCTCAAAACCTGCTTAAACAAAAGGGGTGCCGACAAAAGGGCAAAGGAAAAAGAGGAGCGTCAGTACTGAGGCCAGTACACGGCGAGACTAGAATTCGGCGGTCCTCGCCTACATAGGTATGGTGGACTGAGCGGCAGCGGCAGCATGCACTGAACAACCTATAGATACTCGATACAACTGGCGGTTATCAGAGAGGGGTAAGAAAGACCTATTCGGAACCAACCGGATGCTACCATCAAACAAACCCATCCTGGTGTTTCCCCCTCGAAACCAAACGAGGAAGTCAACCGAGGAACTCACACAGTTGGCAGTTTTATTTATTCAGTTATCGTTGCAGCAATTACTAGTCAAGTATAGATAATCATCCTGATATAATAAGCAGAGGGCAATTTTAGTTAACCATTCCGTTATAGTGGCAACATTTACTAGTCAGATACAATTAGCATGAGATGTCCCAAAACCCAGCAGTTGTTGGTACTTTTATTCAGCCATTCCGTTATAGTTGCAATACTTACTAGTCAGATACAATTGTCGCAAGCGACAACCAAACAAGCAATTGTGGGCAGTTTTAGCTAGCCATTCCGTTATGGTGGAGCTGATTACTAGTCATTATAAAGTCAAATTTATAGCACTACTTTAGTTATGCTTGTCTATGATCGAGATACTGTGCTCCAAGTCGTCCATAACCGCGGACACGGCTTTCAGAAAGTTTTAACCCGGCCGGGGTGCACAAATAGCAACACACACACGATCAACCTCGGAAAAACCAAAACAAAACCCAACGAGGCTTTCACGACAAAGTAATCACAGGATTCAGAAATATTTCAGGGGGCCACCCCATTGAGTAGACCCGCAACAAAGTAAGCTAGCTCCGAGACGGACTCAAGGTTTGCGTCAATGGCTGTAAACGACTGGGAACCCCAAACGGGGCTTGTCGATACCGCGAAAACACTCCGCTTACCTAAACAGTACAGTGTGCTCCTCGCACAATCGTAATAAAGCAGTAAAGCATGGCATAAGTACAGGATCGCAAATAAAACCTCAAACTAGTTTGTGGGCCCAAGAAATAAGACTGAATCAAGCTCTGGCTAAGGGGGGCCCATAATTCCCCGTATGTGGATAGCGCGATAAATCAAGGAACAGGTATCAAGCACTCGGGGTCCTACGGGACACAAGTGGGCGGTCGGAAACCAAATATTATCTATCACCCACCGATGCCTCTACTTACTTACTTCAATTTTAGTTGTTAAACAATAATTAAAGTGAGCCATAAATAAACCATGATCATCTCCAACATTGAACGGGCGGCAATTCTCCAACAACTGTGGTACTTGACGACACGCAACAGCACTTGAGCAAGCGACTACGACGCGCAAGTCCAACTATCTACCAAACAACAGGTAATAGGATGTGTCCAAGGCAATATAAGGCTGCAAGGGATATCACGGGTACGAAAACTAGAGCATCGCAACACAGATAGCAATAGATCAACAGGAGGGAATAAATACTATAAAAGTAAGATAGGTAGAAAGGGGGAGATGCTCGCCTGAAAACATTGTCGAAGGTTCAACTGAAGATCGGGTCGACACCCGCATCAACTCAACGGCCTTATCCACGAAGAAGCAAAACGCTAGAAGAAACACCGGATGCAATATTTAAGATTACGGCAGAAGATCGGGCATGATGCATGTATGATGCATGGCATGGCAAAAGTGCGGTGCAATTGGATCATATTAAGCGGAACCGGGGTCCCGACAATTAATTAAACGGTTCAAGTTATTTATCTACCCCGCAATTTAAATGTTGTTTTAACAAGGCAAGATATGACAACGGTTCGATGCACAAATTTAAATGAGGCCAATATGAGACTGGATTTGCCCGCATATGGGCCCCATATTTAATTGTTAGATGAATCGGCATAAGGCCCCCAAACCACACAATGTATGCATGCAAGAATGACAATTTAATATGCAACAAGTTGTATTATATTATAAAATAGGGTTTCGGGAAGGGGTTCACACATTAGGGTTCGACGATCTTGGTGTTCTGGGGTGCGGGGTTCGGGGCCGGACTCAGGGTTCGGATCCGGGGTTCGGTCTCGGCGGGATCGTTCTCGGATAACGGAGGTCGATTTTGTCGCATCCGGGAAGCAGGACTTGGGTCGGTGTCGGGGCGCATCGGATTCTTCCGGGTCGGTGCCGTTCTTGTCGTTGCGAGGATCTTGTCGGGTCCGCGCCATCGAGTCGGTCTTGGCCTTCGGGGTGAGGAACTTGGTATCCTCGAGGAGCACTTGTCGTATCCGTGTAGATGACCTGGGCGTCCGGGTTCTCGGGCATCTGCTCCGGGAAGAAGCACTTGTCGCATATGTGTCCTTCGGGCCGAAGAATTGGCATGCCCGGGTTCTCGGCGAACTTTGGCGTCCGGGTAGGAGTACTTGGCGGAAGGTCTTGATCAATGTGTCGAATTTGTCATGAAGGTCGTGATGGTTTCCTGGGTCATTAGTCTGACCGAACGGGAGGAGCAAAACAACAGACGGGAGCCACACGACTTGTTCAAAGGGGACACGCGCATGATCCACAAGCCTCTGAACTGAAGCTGTTCCAACATGAACAGCAAAACAAGGCGAGGTTGGCTCCGGTCCAACATCGCGAGGCCGACGGGGTCACGAGGTGAGAACCTCGAGGCATGCTGGCGACATGGGGCTCGCAGAGCTGAAGCGGGGACAGCGGCCAGAGACGAAGGAGAGGGGCGCCCGCAGCGGCTTTGCAGGGCCACGGCAGGGCAAGGCGGAGCCGCAGGGCAGGGGCCACTCGGGAGGAGCTCGGCGGGGACGGTCAATGGCGGGTAGGCGATGAGGGGACGGCGGCTCTGGGGCGTTGACGGCGGGGAGCTGCGGCGCCCGGGACAGAGGGAGGCGGGGGGCTCGGCCGGGGAACAAGGAGGCGGACGGCGGAGCGGTGGTGGGAGGCAGCGCGAGGTCGAGGGAGGCGAGGAGTTTGGCGGCACGGGCTCGAGCCAGAGGGAGGCGGCGGCGGAGGCGAGGGGGTTGCGGGAGCGGCGAGGAGGGCGAGCTCCAGGGGACGGGGTCGAGGAGGAGGCTGCCGGGGCCGGGGCGGAGGCGAGGCGGCGCCGGAGGAGCGACGGCGACGCTGGTGGGTTGGGCGAAGGGCGCGCGGCGAGGAGAGGGCGGCTCGCCGGCGGGGAGAGGTCGAGCGGGGGCGGCGGTCGCTGGCGGTTGACAGAGGGGGGCGGCGCTGGTGGACGATGGTGAGCGCGGGCCGGCGCGGGGTGGGAGGTTGAGGGAGAGAGGTAGCAGGCGGAGTGGGTAGGGGAAGTGGGGGCTGCGGGGGCTGCAGGGTGGGCCCGGTGCGGGTGGGACCCAGGGGCAGAGAGAGAGGGTGAGGGAGTGGCTGCAGCGTGCGTGTGCGTTGGGTTGGTTGGGGCTGGGTGAGGTGGCAGCTTCTTAGTGGTGGGGAGTTTGGGGAGGGGTGAGGTGGCGACATAGTCTAGGTTGGGGTGAGGTGGCCAGAGGGGTGGGTAGACTAGGTTGGGTAGTTTTAGGATTTAGGTGGGACTGGTTGGTTGGACCGATTTTATTTCTGGGGTGGTCGTTCGGGTCGATTTGGCCCGTTCGACTGCCCCCACTAAAATAATTTAACTTTTATTTAATTTGCAATAAACTTTTATAAATAGATTTTTGACAAACAAAATATCCGGAAGCATCCGGGTTTTTAATTTGAAATAGAAGAAGGGCTAGTTTCAGAAAATAGTAGACTTTCGCGACATAGTTTCAAGTAAAATAATATGCATGATGATGACGATGCTCAATGCAATGTGGCATGATGACAGGAGCATGCGGTCATGATGATGCAATGCACAAAAAAACGCGATTTTCTAGTAGTGGTTTTGCGGGATGCCACAACTTCAATGTCTTTGAGGCTCAAAATGTCCGTTACCGGGGACACGGCTAAGTTCTTAGGTTTTACCCTCTCGAGAGGTGGTGCACTTTCCCCCACAAGACTCGACATGCCTCGAGACGAGACCTTTCAAAAGCATTCCCTTAGACCACCATGGACACGTTCCATCCTATCAACCCTACCACCAACTATCCATCTGGCTTAGTTCTTGCAACCTAGTTGGTCAAGGAAGAACCCATATGCCATGTGGTTGTACTAGAAGCTTCTCAATACTAAACATCTCAAATCTCTTTGTTCCTAGGTGGCCATCCCCAAGTGTGATACACAAGGTAAACCATATACATGGGCCTTGTGTAACCACTCAACACAAACCAATCTTTCCATTCCACCCAGGTGATTCATTCACATGTTGTTTTATTAATCGAAAACATAGTCATAGACTTTGCATTATATCATAGCACGAATAATCCACCCTTGTTTTATACTAGAAAGGCTAAGCATACTAGTATAACTAGTTTCTTAACTTAGGGAAAAACTGCTAAGACAACATCTATAGGATTTACCCAAGCATAGCATATACTTAGAAAATAACTATGCAAATCCTACTCAAAATATCACTAGTGCATAGATAAAATAATGAGACAAAAGATGAAGCATCACTTGCCATGGTAGTTGGGGGAATAGGAACAATCGTCACAATCACAATCTCCACAATCACCAAAATCTACACACAATTTCATACAACAAAATCCACATTCAATATACAAACAAAAATATATGAATGCATGCAAAATGCAATGGAATTATTTGCCACACTAAACAAGTCAAACTAAATAGTATTGAATACAAAGAAAACTTTCTATAGTCCAAATAAACTAAAATTTACTTTAAAACAATTTTCTAAATAATTTTTATAGTCAAAATAAGCCTACAAATGTTTCTGCAGAAAATCCTAATTTTACTGATGCAAATGGCCAAACCAAGGCCATAGATGCAAATAGTTTATTTTTATGAATGCATTGATATAAAATTTGTAATTTTTGGACAAACAGATCAAAAGTTATTGAATTTACAAGTTTGAATAACTAATAGATCTAAATTCAGCTTTTAAATCGAAAACAGTGGCACGCGGTGCGTTCTTATTGGCGCGTACCGGTTCACGCTGGATCATGTTTCTGCGCCGTTAGATCTAAAGTGAATCCTGCGGCTCAGATCAAAACTTACCCCTTCGTGTTAAAATCTAATCTCAACTGCTAGCTAGATATCCAATGGATCAGATCTATCTGACCATACGCGGGCGGCGCAAATGGCTCTGGAGGCAGCGACGCTACTGCCGGTGACATGCCGGCGAGGATAGGGGGTTAGGAGGGACGTGTTGATGCCTACCAAGCTCGCGAGAATATGGTGAAGATCAACGTGGTCTTGGCTTGGAAAGGGGTGCACAGACACGGGCTCCTGAGCTCGTCGGAGTTGGTACTGGCATTGGGCATTTGCGAACGGTGACGGGGGAGACAACCTAGGATGCGAAAGGACAAACGAAGGGAATTAGAAAGTGCGCAAGGTCACGGTGAACACAGTAGCGTGAACTAGAGGTCAAGGGGCGCGCGGACTTTACCGGAATTACTCGCCGGAGTTGATCGACGTCTCGGATGCTCGTAGAGGTTGACGAGGACGACGACCTGGGGCAAGATTGGACAAACCAGAGGCATGAGGATATGCGTAAGGGGAAGAGAAACACGCTTGCGTGAACGAGAGGCAGAGGCGAACACGGGGCTCACCGGAATGTGTCGCCAGAGTTCGTCGCTACGGCGGCGGTATAGAGTGACCTGGCGACTCTTGGGGCTGCTGTGTGAGGGGAAATGGTCACGGGGAGGTGGGGGTTAAGTAGCCGGAGCAGGGGCGAGAATCACGCATGCATTCATCGCCAATTAATCGAAATCAAAACACGGTAGAGAAGGGGGAAGAAACGGGCGGCAAGCTGGTCGTGGGCGCGGGGTTTGGGGACGGAGGTGAGGTGGCAGTGGGGTCTGGTTGCCAGTGAGAGAGAGGGTGCGCACATGGGTGAGAAAGAGAGAGGGAGAGGGGAAACCCGGGTGGGCTTAGTGGGCCACGAGGGGGGTTTGGGCCAGATAGGTTGCGCCTGTTATTTTTTTCCCTTTTCCCTTTTCCCTTTTTCATTTTCTTTTTTTCTATTTTGATTTTCTAAATTGAATTTGAATGGCTATTTCAAATCTGTTTGAATTCAAATATTCACCAGAATTTTGTACTATGGTCATAGTGTTCAAATGTATGTCAAACACATCAAACCATTCAAAATCCATTTTGAGGTCATAAAATAAAATAAAAGCATGCCCCATATATATAATGAAAGGGGTTTAAATATGGTTCTATTAGCATTTTTGTTTTGAACTTTTTTCTGCAAGATCAATATGCCATGATGAAATGAATGCAATAACATGATTTTGCATTTGATGAAATTTTGGATGTTACAAATGTAACCCCCTTAATATGAATCTCCACCTCGAGATTTGGATTGGCTAGCAAATAGTTGAGGGTGATCTTTCCGAAGGTCATCTTCTCTTTCCCAAGTTGCTTCTTCCTCGGTATGATGATTCCACTGTACTTTGCCAGAATTTGATAGTCTTAGTATGAGTGACTCTTTCTGCTGTCTCAAGAATCTTGATAGGTTTCTCTTCGCAAGTGAGATCATTCTCCAACTGTACCTCCTCCAATGGTATAGTGTCCTTCAATGAAATTTCTTTCATCTCCGGATGACACTTCTTCAACTGACTCACATGAAACACATTGTGAACTGCAGACAGTGATTAAGGTAATTCAATATCATAAGCCACTTCTCCTTTGTGTCTCAAAATCTTGAATGATCCAACATATCGAGGTGCCAACTTTCCTTTGACTCCAAATCTCTTCACACCACGAAGTGGTGAGACTCTAAGGTAAGCTCTATCACCTACCTCATAGGTGACTTCTCTACGCTTTGGATCTGCGTAGCTCTTTTGTCGGGACTAGGCTATCTTCAATCTGTCCTTTACCAATCTGACTTTCTCTTCCGCTCCCTTGATTAGTTCTGGTCCGAACAAATTTCTTTCTCCTACTCCACTCCATAGTAATGGCATAGTACACTTCCTTACATAAAGGGATTCAAACGGAGCCATATCTATGCTTGCTTGATAGCTATTATCGTGAGCGAATTCTGGGCAGACTTTCATCCCAACTAGATCCATAGTCTAGTGCACATTCTCTCAACATATCTTCCAAAATCTGATTGGTCCTTTCTGTCTGTCCATCAGTCTGAGGGTGAAAATCTGTGCTGAATTCTAGTCTTGTTCCCAATGATTCATGCAATTGTCGCCAAAGATGCAAAGTGAACTGAGTTCCTCTATTAGACACAATACTCTTAGGTACTCCATGCAGACATACAATCCTATTCATATATATCTTAGCCAATTTAGCACTTGTATAAGTAGTCTTCACGGGTAAGAAATGAGCCACTTTAGTTAGGCGATCCACAATAACCCATATCGAATCATATCCAGATCTGGTCCTTGGCAGTCCGGTGATAAAATCCATACCAATCTTATCCCACTTCCAATCAGGTCTAGGTAGTGGTTGCAATAACCCTGTCGGTTTCTGATGTTCCGCCTTCACTCTACTACACACATCACATAAAGCAATGTGTTCCACGATATCTTTTTTGAGATTATTCCACCAAAACCTTTCCTTCACATCCATGTACATCTTGGTGTTACACGGATGAATAGAATATGGTGAATTGTGTGCTTCTTGCAGAATTAATTTCTGAAGTTCCGGATCTTGTGGAATGCAGATACGCTTTCCATACCATAAAGTTCCTCGTTCATATTCATGGAATCCTTTCGCCTTTCCTTTACTAATTTTACCTTTAATCTCTTCAATTTCCTTCTCTAACTTTTGGCTTCTTTGATATTATCCAACAATGTTGGTTGAACTTCAAATGACATGAGATATCCTTCAGGCACTATCTCCAATCTTAGCTCTCTGAATTGAGAACACAAATCATCTGTCAATTCTCTTTTAGTGAGGCCATTCACATAAACTTTACGGCTTAAAGCATCGGCTACAACATTTGCTTTACCGGGATGGTACTGCAAACTCAATTCATAATCCTTGATAAGTTCAAGCCACCTCCTTTGTCTCATGTTGACCTCTTTCTGGGTGAAAATATATTTCAAACTCTTGTGAGAAGTGAACACTTTGCAACATTTTCCCAAAATATAATATCTCCATGTTTTGAGTGCATGGACAACAAAGGCTAACTCTAAGTCATGAGTAGGATAATTCAGTTCATGAGTTTTGAGTTGTCTCGAGGCATACGCCACAACTTTTTCTTCTTGCATTAAAACTCCACCCAATCCTTGGTGAGATGCATCACAATGAACTTGGAAGCCTTTCTCCAAATTTGGCAAACATAAGACTGGTGCTGACAATAGTCTCTTCTTCAACTCTTGAAAACTGGTTTCACACCCTTCAGTACAATCAAACTTCTTCTCTTTCTTGAGCAATCCTGTCATTGGCTTAGCCACCTTTGAGAAATTCTCGATGAACCTTCTATAGTATCCTGCCAAGCCTAGGAAACTACGAATTCTTTAACCGACTTGGGAGATTCCCACTCAGTTACAGCTGACACCTTTGCAGGATCGACAGCTATACCATCACCAGACACAATGGGTCCAAGAAATCCAACTTCATTCAACCAAAATTCAAACTTACTTAACTTGGCATACAACTTGTTCTCCCTGAGTTTCTTAAGAATCAAACTCAAATGTTCTTCATGATCTTCATTGCTCTTGGAATAGATCAATATGTCATCGATGAATACGACAACAAACTTGTCAAGAAACTCCATGAACACCTTGTTCATCATGTTCATGAAATAAGCTGGTGCATTTGGTAGTCCAAATGGCATCACAGTATACTCATACAATCCATACCTAGTGGTGAAAGTAGTCTTAGGTATGTCTTGTTCTCGAATCTTTAGTTGAAAGTAGCCTGATGGAGATCAATTTTTTAGAACACCCGGGCTCCTTCTAGCTGATCAAATAGATCGTTGATTCTAGGTAAAGGGTACTTGTTCTTTATAGTCACCTCATTGAGTGAACGCTAATCTATGCATATCCTTTGGCTTCTGTCCTTCTTTTCAACAAACAGAAATGGTGCACCCCAAGATGAAGAACTTGGTTGGATAAATCCTTTCTGTAACTGTTCTCCAAGCTGTTTGTTGAGTTCTTTCTGAAGGGAGATGGGTAGTCTACACTAGCGCAAATCAAAATTTCTACCGTGTAAACCAGGATTACTATTGTCATAGGTCACGGGATTACCACTAGACGTGCAGTTGCAGAACTTGATGAAGCGCGTCGAGGCAGTGCAGACGTTCTATGTCTCCTCCTTGTCCTCGTCCCAGGATCAACTCCCCTTGCGTGGCTCGACCAAGTGCCACATATGCAGCACCTCCGAGGTATCCACACGTACAGGGTGGAAGCATCAGACACCAGACTGCTAGGTCCACGCGTGCAACACATGCGTGAGGAGTGGCGGCTGGGGAGAATGGTCTAACCCTGGTCAGCACACCCCACCCTCTCTTATATAGGCATCCCTAGTGGGATTCTACATTAGCAGCCCATTAGTAGCCTAAGTCTGGTCTAATTCGGATCCAATCCTCATTAGGCTTCCAGCCCCTTAAGTGTGTGTAACACCCTCAGAATAGACCCTATGCAAGTTTAAGCGATTCCCGCCAAAACCCGCATATAAACGATTCAAAGGTGCCCACCAGGCACTTTCGTGCGGGTGGAAAACGAAGTAATAACATTACACAACAGTCCTCGATGGGACCCACAGAACAGATATATATATAACAGCGACTCAAAAAGAGTCAAGAATACAGATATAATATACAAGATCCAAATCACCTTAAAAATGATAGAGCGTCCGACTACGGACAAGATGCAAATGGGTCTAAGAGCCCTGAAGAATAACCAATGGCGTCCATAACCCTGCCCAGGCCAAGCCGGAAGGGTAACCCTGCTAACGTCGTCGATCTCAAAACCTGCTTAAATAAATGGGGTGCCGACAAACGGCAAAAGGAAAAGAGGAGCGTCAGTACTGAGGCCAGTACACGGCGAGGCTAGAATTCGGCGATCCTCGCCTACATAGGTATGGTGGACTGAAGCGGCAGCGGCAGCATGCACTAAACAACCTATAGAGACTCGATACAACTGGCGGCTATCAGAGAGGGGTAAGAAAGACCTATTCGGATCCAACCTGAATCCTACACCAAACAATCCCATCCTGGTATTTCCCCCTCGAGACCAATCGAGGAAGTCCACCGAGGAACTCACACAGTTGGCAGTTTTATTTATTTGGTTATCGTTACACCAATTACTAGTCAGGTATAGATAATCATCCTGATAAAATAAGCAGTGGGCACTTTTAGTTAACCATTCCGTGATAGTTGCAACACTTACTAGTCAGATACAATTAGCATGAGATAACCCAAAACCCAGCAGTGGTTGGTACTTTTATTTAGCCATTCCGTTATAGTTGCATTACTTACTAGTCAGGTATAGTGGTCGCAAGCGACAACCCAAACAAGCAGTTGTTGGCAGTTTTATTTAGCCATTCCATTATAGTGAAGCTGATTACTAGTCATTATAAAGTCAAATTTATAGCACTACTTTAGTTATAGTTGTCTATGATCGAGATACTGTGCTCCAAGTCGTCCATAACCGTGGACACGGATTTCAGAAAGTTTTAACCCGGCCGGGGTGCACAAATAGCAACACACACACGATCAACCTCGGAAAAACCAAATCAAAACCCAACGAGGCTTTCACGACAAAGCAATCACAGGATTCACAAACATTTCAGGGGGCCACCCCTTGGAGTACACCCGCAACAAAGTAAGCTAGCTCCGAGACGGACCCGAGGTTTGTGGGGCCGGCTGTAAACGACTGGGAACCCGAAAACTCGGGGTGTCGATACCGCGAAAACGGGTCACAATTCCTAAACAGTACAGTGTGCTCCTCGCACAATCGTAAATAAAGCAGTAAAGCATGGCATAAGTACAAGATCGTAAATAAAACCTCAAAATAGTTTGTGGCCCCAAGAAATAAGACTGAATCAAGCTCTGGCTAAGGGGGGCCCATAATACCCCGTATGTGGATAGCGCGAATATTCAAGGAACAGGTATCAAGCACTCGGGATCCTACGGGACACAAGTGGGCGGTCGGAAACCAAATATTATCTATCACCCACCGATGCCTCTACTTACTTACTTCAATTTTAGTTGTTAAATAGTAATTAAAGTGAACGAAAAGTAAAGCCGAGATCATCTCCAACCCCAAACAGACGGCAATACACCAACAACTGTGGCAATTGACGACACGCGACAGCACTTGAGCAAGCGGCTACGACGCGCAAGTCCAACTATCTACCAAACAACAGGTAATAGAATGTGTCCAAGGCAATATAAGGTTGCAAGGGTTAACTCGGGTACGAATCTAGAGCATCGCAACACAGATAGCAATAGATCAACAGGAGGGAATAAATACTATAAAAGTAAGATAGGAAGAAAGGGGGAGATGCTCGCCTGAAAACATTGTCGAAGGTTCAACCGAAGATCGGGTCGACACTCGCATCAACTCAACGGCCTTATCCGCGAAGAAGCAAAACGCTAGAACAAACATCGGATGCAATATTTAATACTACGGCAAAAGATCGGGCATGATGCATGTATGATGTATGACATGACCAAAATGCGATGCAATTAGGTCATATTAAGCGGAACCGGGGTCCCGACAATTAATTAAATGGTTCAAGTTATTTATCTACCCCACAAATTAAATGTTGTCTTAACATGGCAGAAGATAGCACCGGGTTCGCTACACAAATTTAAATGAGGCCAATATAAGACTAGATTTGCCCGCATATGGGCCCCATATTTAATTATATGGTGAATCGGCATAAGGCCCCCAAACCAATGATATGCATGCGAGATGACAATTTAATATGCAACAAGTTTATATTTAGCATTTATAAATTAGGGGCTCGAGAAAAGGTTCACACATTAGGGTCCGGCAGATCTTGGGGTCCCAGGGTTCGGGGCCCGGTTTCAGGGTTCAGGGTTCGACGGGGTCGGTCTCGGCGGGAACGTTCTCGATCAACGGGGCAGATCTTGTCGTGCTTCCGATTCGGGTGCGGTGCTCGGCGAACTGGTCGGTTCCCTGTCGGAGGTCTTGGCGCTTCGGATCGTCTTCGGTTCGGGGCCTCAGGGTCTTGGGATTCGCGTCCGTGTGGCGATCTTGTCGTTCCGTGTAGGCGTTCTCGAGGTCGCTGGCGAACTTGCCCGGTACCGAGGTTTTTCGGAGATCTTGGCGCTTCGGATCGGTCCTCGGTTCGGGGCCTCAGAGTCTTGGGGGTTCGCGTCCGTGTGGCGGTCTTGTTGTCCCGTGCAGGCGTTCTCGAGGTCGATGGCGAACTTGTCCGGTACCAGGGTTTGGGTCCGGGAGGAAGTACTTGGCGTCCGGGTTCTCGGCGTCCATGAAGAAGCTCATACCGTGCTGACTTCGTTGTCGGTGACGATCTGGGCAGACGAGGATATCAGTGGTACCCGATGATCGCCACGGCCTCACTTCATTTCTTCTCGGTCATATATGCAGGAACAAACAAACGTTGGGTCACGAGCGGCTAACACAAAACATCGGCGCAGGACACGCACTCAACCACGCATAAAACTTCCATATCAGGGAGCAGCGGCGACGGACGCGCGCACGCGCTGGGACACGAGCGGACAAGGCGACGCGGGCTCGCTGCGGTCTACAGAGACGAACCCAGGGCGCCAGAGGACGATGGGGCAGAAGGACGCAGGCAGTGGAGGACGGCCGGCGCGAGGAGGAGGCCTGCTTGCTGGAGGGGCGAGCTTGCCGGCGGCGGCAGCACGGGACTCCGTGCTGGCCGGAGGCGGCAAGGCTAGGCCGCGTCGACGGGGGCGCGCGCGGGGTGAAGGACGGCGGCGAGCCGGCGGGGATCGCGGTCGGGGACGGTGGTGAGGCGAGGCGGCGCAGGGGGCTCGGGGTCGGCCGCGGGCGGGGCTGCCGCGGGCTCGCCGGCGGCGCGGAGAAGGAGGACGTGGGAGGAGGGGTGTGGCCGCCGCGGTGGTGCTGAGCCGAGGGTGGTGGCGGAGCGGAGGGAGCAGCCGGGGCGTGCCGGAGGAGGGAGCCGAGGCCGCGGGGGAGGAGGAGGCCCGAAGGCGGGGCCGGGGGCAGAGCGCGGGCGGAGGCCGACGCGGTCGGGATGGAGGCCGCCGGCGACACGGAGGGGGAGCGGCGCCGGGGGAGGGAGGCGAGGTGGCGGGAGGGAGCGGAGAGGCGGTGGTCGGCGAGGACGCGCGGCCGGCGCCGGGTGGGAGGAGAGGAGAGCGGGAGGGGGACGCGGCAGCGGCCGGCGAGCTCGCTGCGGTGGGCTGAGCAGAGAGGAAAGGGAGGAGGAGCGGCCGGCGGGGTGGGAGAGAGATGAAGGAGGCCGGGGGCGTCGCGTGCGTGGGGGGGCTGGGACGCGTGGTGGACCAGGTGGGGGTGAGGAGAGTGGGGCCGGGTGGGGCTGGTGGCGTGGGACCCGGTGGCAGAGGGTGGGGGGAGTGGCGGTAGGTGTGGGTGTGAGTGGGCGTTGTGTGCCGCTGGGGAGGGAGGGAAGGTGAGGAGAGAGCTGGAGTGAGGTGGCGTCATGGGGTTGGTTAGAGGGGAGGGAGAGGGTGAGGTGGCGGCAGGTTATTGGGCGGGGTGATGTGGAAGGGGGGCTGGGTAGACTAGGTGTAGGTAGTTTTAGGATTTTGGTAGACCGTTTTATTCTGGGGGTGGTCGTTCGGGTCGATTCGGCCCGTTCGACTGCCCCACTAAAATAATTTAATAATTTTATTTGTTTCAAACCGACTTTTGCAAACCGATAGCAACCAAAGCAAAATAATCCGGTGTCCCGGGTTTTGCGTTTGAATAAAGACGGGCCGTTTAGAAATCAAGAACAGGTTTTTCCGCAAATAATTTTATGCAAGCAAATGCAAGATGATGACGATGCTCAAATGCAATGCGGCATGATGACATGAGCATGCGGTCATGATGATGCAATGCACAAAAAACAACGCGATTTTCTAGTAGTGGTTTTGCGGGATGCCACAGTGTGTGACCCTATAGGTTCATAGACGTATAGACATGACACGAATACACTTATTGTGTCAATAGTTGGTAACGGCCTCTAGCAAGACATGCCAACTCCAAAACGCATACAAAGATCATATCGGACGAACCATCACAAGGTTTAGTACATGTCTTTCCCTTTGCCTCACGATATTTGGTCTAGCTCCAACCTGACCTCCCTTTCTCGATATTGTGATACAGGATTCCTTTACTAGGTTAACTCTTAACCATATGTAGAATGACCATGCATTTTTGGATCCGATCACTCGACGGCCCCAAAGATATCTCTCTCAAGTAGAGAGGGGCAAATCCCATCTTGATTGACCATACCTTGCAGCATGCTTCGGGAAAAATCCGAAAGCTACCTTTATAACTACCCGGTTACAGAGTAGCGTCTGATAGCCCCAAAGTAGGTCGATCCACATCTCATGAACATGTGACAATCTTAGGTCTAAGGACAAAACGTACACGATGTGTAGAGAGAGCTGCAAGTCTAATTGCCAGCCTCAAGTTGGGTCAGTCCAACCCCATGTTCATAACATGTGTCCACATCATTGGTTTGACATCTCCATGTCTATGGCTTGCGAAACATAGTCATCAACCAATCGATGTGCTAGTCTAATATTCACGTGTGTCCTCACATGAACTTCGACTAGGGACAACTATTAAATAACAATACAAGTAAAGAGTTTCACAAACAATTCACATAATTGCCAATCAATATAAGTTGCCTGATATGGATATTCAAGGAACATTATAATAACTGATGGATACATAAGAAATATAATCATCTCTATGATTGCCTCTAGGGCATATTTCCTTTAGTCTCCCACTTGCAATAGAGTCAATCTAGATAGTATCTAATACCTATTGCTCTTGTGTGCGCCTCGTGCGCAGGCTGCGGAAGTGGCTTTGTAAAAGGATCAGCAACATTCGAGTCCATATGTATTTTGCATATCATGACACTATCATCCTCAACGAACTCTCGAATCTGATGGTAACGATGCGAATATATTTGTTCTTCTGGTGCTTTCTAGGTTCCTTGGCTTGTGCAATAGCACCATTTTTGTCACAATAAACGTCCATGGGATTGGACGCGCCCTGAACCACACCAAGAGCGATCAGGAAATTCCTAATCCAAACAGCTTCCTTTGCAGCCTCCGAGGCAGCAACATATTTAGCTTCTGTTGAAGAGTAGGCCACCATGTCTTGCTTAGAACTTTTACAACTCACAGCACCACCATTCATGACAAACACATAACCAGATTGCGATCTGGAGTCATCTGAGTCGTTAAGGTAACTCGCATCTGTGTAACCCCTTACACTGAGTTCATCCTCACCTCCATAAACTAGGAACACATCCTTAGTCCTTCTCAAGTACTTAAGGATATTCTTTAGCGCTGTCCAGTGACCTTCACCTGGATCAGCCTGGTATCTTCTCGTAACACTTAGAGCATAGGAAACATCTGGGCGAGTACATATCATTGCATACATGATGGATCCAATAGCCGAAGCATATGGAATCCTGCGCATGTGCTCACGCTCATCACTAGTCGAAGGACACTGAGTCTTGCTGAGTTTTATGTCGTGAGACATGGGAAAGAACCCCTTCTTATCCACTTCCATGCTGAAACGTTTCAACACTTTGTCAATGTATGTACTCTGGCTTAATCCAATTAGCCTCCTTGATCTATCTCTATAGATATTGATGCCCAGAATATATGTCGCTTCTCCTAAGTCCTTCATCGAAAAACTATTTTTCAACTAGGTCTTAACATACTCGAGCATAGGAATGTCATTTCCAATCAGCAATATGTCATCTACATATAAGATTAGAAATACCAGTGCTCTCCCACTTTCCTTCTTGTAAACACAAGGTTCTTGTTTGTTTTTGATAAAGCCAAACTCCTTTACAACTTCATCACATCGAATGTTCCAACTCCAAGATGCTTGTTTCATCCCATAAATAGACTTTAGAAGTTTTCATACCTTTCCATCATTGTTTGGATCGACAAAAACTTCGGGTTGCATCATATACACGTCCTCAGTTAGGATTCCATTTAGGAAAGCCGTCTTGACATCCATCTACCATATTTCAAAGTAAAAATGTGCAACAATGGCTAGAATGATCCGTATAGATTTAAGCATCGCTACGAGCGATAAAGTCTTGTCGTAGTCAACTCCTTGAACTTGTCGAAAAACTTTTGCAACAAGTGAAGCTTTATGGATGTGAACATTTCCATCCATATCAATCTACTTCTTATAGATCCATTTGCACTCGATGGCTTTAAACCCATCAGGCAGGTCAACCAAGTTCCAAACTTGATTGTATCCCATGGAATCTATCTCGGATCTCATGGCGATCAGTCATTTCTCAGAGTCTGGGTCCACCATCGCTTCTGCATAGGTCGCAGGCTCATCATTGTCTAACAATAATTTCCGCGTTTTGTGGAGCCTCGCCGACCTTCCTGGTTGTGGTGCTTCTATTGCCACGGGTTCCTCAACTTGTTTTTGTAAGGTTCCCAACCTTTAATAAGGTAGAGATCCCTATGTTTACAATGCTAGTCCCTGGATCAATAGCTAGCATCCACAGTTAAGATGTAATATTAAGAAACAAAGGTCATAATACAACTTTATAACCAGGAATAAAATAATTCATTACATCTTACATAGCTCATTTGGCTATCTCATTACAATGCAACGGAATATAACAATAGCATGGGGTCCTTCATCTTCAAAGTGCCACAGGCAATCATGTTGGTTGTAGACTTGTAATCCTATTCAACACACTTCACTAACATCAAACAAACCTGCAACAAAATAAGTTGCAGCCACAAGGGTCAATACATTTGAATTGTATTGGCAAGTTTCACTACTATGTAGAAATATCTAGATCCTAGCATTTACATGCATATTTGGCTAGGTGGGGTTTAGGCTCTTTTGCAGAAAGCAATATAGTTTTGTCCTATCTTTTCAAAATAGTTTTTGATCTTTTGTCAAATCTTTCTAAACTTCATGGAAAACTCCAAGTGCTTCTAATCCCTTGTTGACACCATCAAGTTTTACTTTGAGAAATTGGAATGTCGAGATCTTCCATAGCTTCAGGCCTTAGTTGCTCAGTAGTTGTCCATAACCGGGGACACGGCTAAGTACTTAGAATTTTTATCTTCTGCAGAAGTTGTACACTTTACCCACATGACACAATCTCATCTTGATGCCACCAGTGATCGCTGGATAAGTACTCACCAAGATGGAGTACTGGCAGATTGAGAATGTGACAAAGTCTTTCCATAGAAGTCCTCCCAATACACAATGCTAGCTTGTCTACCAGGCACCAATGTAAGGATATATTTCCAATACACAATTCTAGTTAACCTGAATATGCCAATGCAAGGGTCTTCCACTATGTAGTTGACTAAGCCAGAGCCCATTTAGCATGTGGCTGTACACGGAAGCCACTGTACGAGAAACATGTTAAATCTCTAAGTCCCTGGGTGGTTTTCTTCTAGTGCACATCCAAAAAGATAGCCATATAAACATGGTTCCCTTTGTTGCCACCTTGTCCAAAACTTGTGTATCCTCTTTCCACCCATGTGGTTCATTGAGTACTTGTTTTATTATATAAAACATATATTTTTCCAACACTTCATATAATCATATCATGTATCCCATCCCAAATATATAGCAGGGCTAAGCATACTACAACTACAATGTTTTCACTAATGGATATATAAGAATATCCTAATAGATTTAGCATAGCATAGAAATATAATAGTCTTATCATGCATGTTACAAAAATCCACTAAGTGTAATGAAAATAGTAGGACTTGGATGATAGTGTCACTTGCCTTTTTAGTAGAGAATGTTGGTTCAATTCTTTATCTTGCAAATATCACACTCTTCTAACTTCACTACAAATCAATCAAGCAAACATATATTCAACTGGCATTCAAACAATTTGTCACACATAAAATAACAAAAACAAGGTCATGCATGCAAGCATGCAAAAGATAGTTTTATTGGCAAAAGTGGTTTCTACTAAGCTCTAAACATTTTAAAGTTCAAAAGTGTTTATTTACTAAAGTTCAAAAGATAGTTTTATTTGCAAAAGGTTTTATCTATAAACCATTTTTAAATCAAATCATTATTTTATGTGGTTGAAAATGTTTTTGGCAAAGAAATATTCCTTAAAGAGTTCACTAATTATATTTTTAATTCTCAAAACTTGGTGTTTAGGGTCAGAAGGTTTGAATCAAATCATTTCCCAAAGGTTTAACTCAAAAATCATTTCTAATCCAAAAACAATATTTTTATTTGACTAGAAATGAGCTAATTCAAATATTTATTTCTAGAATTTACAAAATACATTTTTAAATCCATAAGTTGGTTCCTAGGGTCAGTAGGTTCACAACATTCCTTTTTGCAAAGATTTCACATTAAAATTATATCTAGAACAATTTTTATATTCATAATAAGCCTACACATGTTTCTGCAATTTCAACCAATTTTCCAGAATCAAATCATTAAACAAAGTGCATGGTTGCAAAGTACTTGTTCTGCTGAATCCATTGATATAAAATTTGCAAAATTTGGACGTGTAGAACTAAAGTTATGAATTTTACAAGTTTGCATATCAATCAGATTCTAATTTCTGTTTTAAATAAAACCTTGTCCACGTGGCTCAATCTCATTGGCCGTACCGTTTCATTTGGATTGTGCTCTGTGAACCACAGGATTTCATTTAAATCGCACGGTTTAGAAGCACACGGTTCAGAAGGATTTCATTTAAGATCTAATCACAGCCAGACGCTTTGCATCTAACAGTCCACAGCAGCCAGACCATTTCTGGGCGGCGCTAGCGGCGGCTGGCGGCAGCGCACGCTCGGGCAGGAGGTTTCCGGCGAAGCTAGGAAGCGAGGGAGAGGGGGAAGTGGCTCACAGTGTTCGCGTGGTCGAGGTGAAGCTCGAGGTGGTCGCAGCTGTCCAAGGGGCGCACAGGAATGGCGGTGATTGCTCGCCGGAGTGTGCAGCGGCGTCAGGCGGTTCTGTTTGTCGTCGGGGACGGAGCAGCAGATCTCCCTAAGGTAAGACAGGGGCACAGTTAGACGCGGGCGAACGTGGGGTTCACGTGAGCATCATCGAGAGGTGCTGGGGAGAACGGAGGTTACCTGGGGAGTTCGCCGGAGGCGGAACAGACGACGGTGGCGAGTTGAGGTCGTCCTTGCCGATGCTCTGGGGCAAGCGCGGGCGAACGAGTGGCACGGGGAGATGCGCCAGGAGGTAGGGAGTAGGCTCGCGTGCAGAGAAAGGTGAGGCACGGCTGCGGTTCGCCGGAATTAATCGGAAAGGTCTTCGGAGCAGAGAAAGCTTGAGCTCAAAATTCCGGCAGCCTAGTGGCAGAGGGGAGGCGCTGTTTGGGGGGAAAGAGAGAAGAGGCGTGGGCCTTTATCTACGCGTGATCACTGCAGGGAATAAATCTGGCATTAACGTGAATTCATCGCCGCAATCAAGGGAAGCAACGGCGAGGGGGAACGGCTGGCGCGGTGAAGACGACGACGTGCTGGCATGGGGCCCGTCTGTCAGTGAGAGAGGGAGAGGGAAGGATGGGCCACTTGTCTGCGTCTCTGCGGGTCCTTTTCCGAGTGAAAAATATTTCGCTGAGGTGGGGGGGGAAGAGTTGGGCTGCGAGTTGGGCTGCTGGGCCTGTTGGGTTGGGTTGAGTCTGTTTCATTTTTTATACATATTGCTTTTTCTTTTTCTATTTGATTTTCTGTTTTGATTTTCAAACAAACAATTCTAACAACAAATCAAATCAAACCACCACCAAACTTTGTATTTATTTTAATTCTAATTAACAACAAAATCCAATGTCCAAAATAAAATAATACTTTTTATTCTTTCAGGATCCATTAATAATTAAATAAATAGACCTTAGTTATTAATTCAGATAGGATTTTATTTATAAACTCCACTTGAAATCTAAATAATACCAAAATCATTTCAGTAGGTTTTATTTGAATATATAAAACACTTGGAAATCTTATTTAAAATAAAATAACAAGTTTTAGTGTTTATTTAAAATGGAAAACCTTTACTTTAATAAAATTGGATATTAATAAATCCTCATTATTTTATTTAAATAAACCTTTACTCTTTTTATCAAATAGGAATATTTTACTTCAAAAGCTTGGCCAATATTTAATTTGGATCTATAAAATAATCTTTATTTATAATTCTACCTTTTCTTTTGAAAACCAAATCTTTTTATTAAAAGATCCAAAAATAGTGATTCCAACTATTAAAACTTTATTTATTATTTGTTTATCTTTTTAAATCCCTTTAGGATTTATTTGATCAAAATAGGTTTTGATATTTCTAATTGGAATCAAAAAGTTTCTTCTCACCCCAAATTTCAACAAAATTTTATTTTGTTTATTTATTTTTCACATTTCAAAATTTGGAAAATTTTGGGATGTGACAGGCTACCACCCTTAAAATAAATCTCGTCCCGAAATTTGGGAAGGATAGGGGTTACAAGTTGGCTTCAAGGCAACTAGGGTACTACCACCCTTAAAATAAAATCTCATAGGATTACATTGATGGTTCACTTGACTATGGGTTCAACACTTGACATCTAGACAAGGAATCCTTATTTGACTCTTCTGAGTTAACTAGTTTCTGACATCCACTTCTTCTATCTCTTCAAAGTTTCCATCCATGTCAATGTGGTTCACATGTCCTTTCTGGGTCACATTGGAGTCATTTCCATTGGCTCTTCTAGCATCCTTATTCTTTTCCTTCTCAGGACAGTCTGATGCATAGTGTCCAAGTTCCTTACACTTATAGCACTGCAACAGGCTAATATCTTTCTTCCTGAAAGTGTCATGTTGGTTCTGACCAAGGTCATCCCTATTGTCAGTATCATTTCCAATATTATCACTTCCATTGTTATTGTGGTGATGCTAATGTGGTTCAGAATCTTCATTTCTCTTTTTGAATGAATGCTTCTTTTGTGATGATCCTGAGTGATTCTTGAGTTTATGTTTCCTCTTTCTGTTCTCAACTTGATTCATCTTGTTTTCCAATATAGTGGCTTTGTCGCAGAGTGATTGATAAGTTGGGACATAGGCGACAGCTAGCTGCAGGTTCAACTCATCATTAAGTCCTTCAAGAATTTTTTCTTTTCTCTTAGCATCTGTATCAACTTCATCCGGTGCATAGCATGCCAGATTGTTGAATTCTTCAATATACTCAGCCACACTGAGGTGACGCTGTTTCAGATTGTGAAACTCCTTTTTCTTCAAGTACATCACTCTAGGTGAGATGTGAGTTGTTCTGAATCCGTCCTCAAAAATAGCCCAAGTTACATCTTCAAGGTGAGTGGTGATTTGAAAGTTGTCCCACCATGTTGCTGCTGGTCCTTCAAGTAGATATGCTGCAAACCTTACTTTTTCTTCATCGGTGCAGCCAACAGTCACTAAGTCCTTATTCACTGAACGTAGCCAGTCATTGGCTTCCATTGGATCAGTTGTTCCAGAGAATCTTGCAGGCCTAAGTTTCAGAAACTTGGTGAGCATATCAAGTGCTGGAGGATTATTCTGATTGTTGTTGTTGTTCTAATTCTATATGAATGTGGTCATCTCCTACATCAACTGTGTCTGAGCTGCTATCATCTGCTGCATCTCAGGGGTGATGTTGTTGTTTTGGTTGGGGTTGGCACGACGGGGAGGCATCTGTTGGTTTGGTAGGGATAAGTAATGATGGATAGGTTTTAAGAAGTCCTAACACACAACTCAAAACAACCAAGTTCAATCAAACAATCAAACAATCAACAAGCAATTTATCCACTTAACAACTTATGAGCTTAACTCATGAGTTGAAGGAAACAACAAGTTTTCTTGAAATAACAACTTAGTATAGTCATACCTCATAGGTCAATATGATCTATACTCTAACTTGATATCAATGTCTTTGGTAGGCAATCTAATGTCTCTTGGTTTTTCACTTGTAGTCCTTAGTGATGTCTATGTTGAAGTCCTAGGTGAAACTAAAGTTGAAATCACCTGAAGATGTTGAAGTCATTAGAGTTGATGAAATCCTTTGCACATGGTGAAGTCTTTGGCCAGGGGTAGGCTTTGTCCATCAAGTTGAAATAGAAGAGATGTAGAGTCAAAACCAATATGGTTGAGGAAAGAGTTTACAAGATTGTTTGTAAATAAGTTTTGTAACAAACACAACTCCTTTTTTCTAAGGGGTTTTGTCCAATCCTAGGGTTACAATCCTACAGGCAACACAGTGCTCTGATACCATCTGTAAGATTCCCAACCTTTAATAAGGTAGAGATCCCTGTGTTTACAATGCTAGTCCCTGGATCAATAGCTAGCATCCATAGTTAAGATGTAATATCAAGAAACAAAGGTCATAATACAACTTTATAACCAGGAATAAAATAATTCATTACATCTTACATAGCTCATTTGGCTATCTCATTACAATGCAGCAGAATATAACAATAGCATGGGGTCCTTCATCTTCAAGTGCCACAGGCAATCATGTTGGTTGTAGACTTTTAATCCTATTCAACACACTTCACTAACATCAAACAAACCTGCAAGAAAATAAGTTGCAGCCACAAGGGTCAATACATTTGAATTGTATTGGCAAGTTTCACTACTATGTTGAAATATGTGGATCCTAGCATTTACATGCATATTTGGCTAGTTGGGGTTTAGGATCTTTTGCAGAAAGCAATATAGTTTTGACCTATCTTTTCAAAATAGTTTTTGATCTTTTGTCAAATCTTTCTAAACTTCTTGGAAAATTCCAAGTGCTTCTAATCCCTTGTTGACACCATCAAGTTTTACTTTGAGAAATTGGAATGTCGAGATCTTCCATAGCTTCAGGCCTTAGTTGCTCAGTAGTTGTCCATAACCGGGGACACGGCTAAGTACTTAGAATTTTTATCTTCTGCAGAAGTTGTACACTTTACCCACATGACACAATCTCATCTTGATGCCACCAGTGTCCGCTGGATAAGTACTCACCAAGATGGAGTACTGGCAGATTGAGAATGTGACAAAGTCTTTCCATAGAAGTCCTCCCAATACACAATGCTAGCTTGTTTACCAGGCACCAATGTAAGGATATATTTCCAATACACAATTCTAGTTAACCTGAAGATGCCAATGCAAGGTTCTTCCACTATGTAGTTGACTAAGCCAGAGCCCATTTAGCATGTGGCTGTACACGGAAGCCACTATACGAGAAACATGTTAAATATCTAAGTCCCTGGGTGGTTTTCTTCTAGTGCACATCCAAAAAGATAGCCATATAAACATGGTTCCCTTTGTTGCCACCTTGTCCAAAACTTGTGTATCCTCTTTCCACCCAGGTGGTTCATTGAGTACTTGTTTTATTATATAAAACATATATTTTTCCAACACTTCATATAATCATATCATGTATCCCATCCCAAATATATAGCAGGGCTAAGCATACTACAACTACAATGTTTTCACTAATGGATATATAAGAATATCCTAATAGATTTAGCATAGCATAGAAATATAATAGTCTTATCATGCATGTTACAAAAATCCACTAAGTGTAATGAAAATAGTAGGACTTGGATCATAGTGTCACTTGCCTTTTTAGTATAGAATGTTGGTTCACTTCTTGATCTTGCAAATATCACACTCTTCTAACTTCACTACAAATAAATCAAGCAAACATATATTCAACTGGCATTCAAACAATTTGTCACACATAAAATAACAAAAACAAGGTCATGCATGCAAGCATGCAAAAGATAGTTTTATTTGCAAAAGTGGTTTCTACTAAGCTCTAAACATTTTAAAGTTCAAAAGTGGTTATTTACTAAAGTGGTAAAACCATTTGCAAAAGGTTTTATCTATAAACCATTTTTAAATCAAATCATTATTTTATGTGGTTGAAAAAAAATTTGGCAAAGAAATATTCTTTAAAGAGTTTACTAATTATATTTTTAATTCTCAAAACTTGGTGTTTAGGGTCAGAAGGTTTGAATCAAATCATTTCCCAAAGGTTTAACTCAAAAATCATTTCTAATCCAAAAACAATATTTTTATTTGACTAGAAATGAGCTAATTCAAATATTTATTTCTAGACTTTACAAAATAAATTTTTAAATCCATAAGTTGGTTCCTAGGGTCAGTAGGTTCACAACATTCCTTTTTTCAAAGATTTCACATTAAAATTATATCTAGAACAATTTTTATATTCATAATAAGCCTACACATGTTTCTGCAATTTCAACCAATTTTCCAGAAGAAAATCATTAAACAAAGTGCATGGTTGCAAAGTACTTGTTCTGCTGAATCCATTGATATAAAATTTGCAAAATTTGGACGTGTAGAACTAAAGTTATGAATTTTACAAGTTTGCATATCAATCAGATTCTAATTTCTGTTTTAAATAAAACCTTGTCCACGTGGCTCAATCTCATTGGCCGGTACAGTTTCGTTTGGATTGTGCTCTGTGAACCACAGGATTTCATTTAAATCGCACGGTTTAGAAGCACACATATACCTTCGGTTTAAGATCTAATCACAGCTAGACACTTTGCATCTAACGGTTCATAGCAGCCAGACCATTTCTGGGCGGCGCTAGCGGCGGCTGGCGGCGGCGCACGCTCGGGCAGGAGGTTTCCGGCGAAGCTAGGAAGCGAGGGAGAGGGGGAAGTGGCTCACAGTGTTCGTGTGTTCGAGGTGAAGCTCGAGGTGGTCGCAGCTGTCCAAGGGGCGCACAGGAACGGCGGTGATTGCTCGCCGGAGTGTGCAGCGGCGTCAGGCAGTTCTGTTTGTCGTCGGGGACAGAGCAGCAGATCACCCTAAGGCAAGACAGGGGCACGGTTAGACGCGGGCGAACTTGGGGTTCACGTGAGCATCATCGAGAGGTGCTGGGGCGAACGGAGGTTACCTGGGGAGTTCGCCGGAGGCGGAACAGACGGCGGTGGCGAGTTGAGGTCGTCCTTGCCAACGCTCTAGGGCAAGCGTGGGCGAATGAGTGGCACAGGGAGATGCGCCAGGAGGTAGGGAGCAGGCTTGCATGCAGAGAAAGGTGAGGCATGGCTGCGGTTTGCCGGAATTTATCGGAAAGGTCTTCGGAGCAGAGAAGCTTGAGCTCAAAATTTCGGCAGCCTAGTGGCAGAGGGGAGGCGCTATTTGGGGGGAAAGAGAGAAGAGGCGTGTGCGTTTATCTACGCGTGATAACTGCAGGGAATAACTCCGGCATTAACGTGAATTCATCGCCGCAATCAAGGGCAGCAACAGCGAGGGGGAACGACTGGCGTGGTGAAGACGACGACGTGCTGGCGTGGGGCCCGTCTGTCAGTGAGAGAGGGAGAGTGAAGGATGGGTCCACTTGTCTGCGTCTCTGCGGGTCCTTTTCCGAGTGAAAAACATTTCGCTGAGGGGGGGAAGAGTTGGGCTGCGAGTTGGGTTGCTGGCCTGTTGGGTTGGGTTGAGTCTGTTTCATTTTTTTTATACAGATTGCTTTTTCTTTTTCTATTTTATTTTTCGTTTTGATTTTCAAACAAATAATTCAAACAACAAATCAAATCAAACCACCACCAAACTTTGTATTTATTTTAATTCTAATTAACAACAAAATCCAATGTCCAAAATAAAATAATACTTTTTATTCTTTTAGGATCCATTAATAATTAAATAAATAGACCTTAGTTATTAATTCAGATAGGATTTTATTTATAAAAAAACTCCACTTGAAATCTAAATAATACCAAAATCATTTCAGTAGGTTTTATTTGAATATATAAAACACTTGGAAATCTTATTTAAAATAAAATAATAAGTTTTAGTGTTTATTTAAAATGGAAAACCTTTACTTTAATAAAATTGGATATTAATAAATCCTCATTATTTTATTTAAATGAACCTTTACTCTTTTTATCAAATAGAAATATTTTACTTCAAAAGCTTGGACAATATTTAATTTGGCTCTATAAAATAATCTTTATTTATAATTCTACCTTTTCTTTTGAAAACCAAATCTTTTTATTAAAAGATCCAAAAATAGTGTTTCCAACTATTATAACTTTATTTATTATTTGTTTATCTTTTTAAATCCCTTTAGTATTTATTTGATCAAAATAGGTTTTGATATTTCCAATTGGAATAAAAAAGTTTCTTCTCATCCCAAATTTCAACAAAATTTTATTTTGTTTATTTATTTTTCACATTTCAAAATTTGGAAAATTTTGGGATGTGACAGTTTTGCTTCAATAGCATCACTCGTAGAAGCATCCCGGACTGGCTCATCTTGAACTTCTTCAAGTCGCACCGACCTTCCACTCGTTCCTTTTGTGAGAACCTCTTTCTCTAGGAAAACACTACTACGAGCGACAAACACTTTGCCCTCTTCTCGGTTGTACAAGTAATACCCTAAGGTTTCCCTCGGATATCCCACTAAAATGCACTTATACGATTTGGGTGTTAGCTTGTCCGACTGAAGTCGCTTGACAAATGCATCACAACCCCAAATCTTTAGAAAAGACAAACTAGGATACTTCCAGTCCACATCTCATATGGTGTCTTAACTACGGATTTAGATGGTACCCTGTTAAGTGTGAAAGCTGCCGTTTCTAGAGCGGAACCCCAAAATGATAAATGGCAAATCCGACTGGCTCATCATCGACCGAACCATGTCCAACAAAGTTCGATTGCACCGTTCGGAGACCCCGTTTGTTTGAGGCATTACGGGCGGCGTGAGCTGTGGAACAAGTCTACAACACTTAAGATCATTCGTAAATTCGTGACTCAAATATTCACCTCCACGATCAGATCACAAGGCCTTTATTTTCTCGCCACGTTGATTCTCTACCTCACTCTGAAACTCCTTGAACCTTTCAAAAGTTTCAGACTTATGCTTCATTAAGTAGACATAACCATATCTACTGAAATCATCAGTGAAAGTAATGAAGTAGTGATATCCTCCTCTGGCTGTCGTGCTCATTGGTCCACATATATCAGTATGTATGAGTTCTAACAAGTCTGTCGCTCTCTCGGGTAAACCCGAAAAAGACGACTTGGTCATATTTCCAAGTAAACAAGCCTGACATGTATCGTATGATTCAAAATCAAACGAAGTTAGAAGACCATCACCATGGATCTTCTTCATACGCTTTTCACTTATATGCCCCAAACAACAATGCCATAAATAGGTAGGACTCAAATCATTAGGCCGAAGCCTTTTGGCACTAACATTGTAAATAGATGCATCATCAAGATTTAAAATAAATAACCCATTCACAATGGGAGCATTAGCCATAAACATAGCATCCTTAGAGATTACACAACCATTGTTTGCACTCGCAAATGAATAACCATCCCTCATCAAACATGAAGGTGATAAAAAGTTTCGACCCATACTAGGAATGTAATAACAATTATTCAACTGCATAATAAATCCTGATGAAAGGTGAAGTTGCATGACGCCGGTGAACAATGCAGTAATCCTTGCTTTATTTCCGACGCGAAAATCCACTTCGCCTTTCTACACTTCACTAGTCCTTATTAGCCCCTGCATCGAATTGCAAATATTAGCAACCGATCCGGTATCAAATACCCAAGATTTAACATATGAATCATCGAGAAGAATGTCCACAACATTTACAGCAAGCGTACCGAGTGGGAAGTACTCTTACTTCCACTCTTCTTCAAAGAAGCTTGGTACTTGCTGCAGTTTCTCTTCCAGTGGCCATGTTCATGACAAAAGAAGGACTCAGTGTCTTCTACAAGTCCAGCCTTTTGCTTGGGTGCAGGCTTAGGGATCGTATCCTTAGCCTTTCCCTTCTTCTTCCAAGAAGTACCCTTTTTCTTAAAGCTAGGCTTGTTCTGCACAGCCATCACATGGCTATGCCCTGCACACTTCTTCATGTCACTTTCTGTTGTTTTTAGCATCCCGCATAACTCATTAAGGCCCTCCTCCACCCCATGCCTATGGTAGTTTGAAATTAACTGCCCATAGCTAGACGGAAGAGATGCCAAAATGAAATCAGTAGCCAAATCTTGGCCTAGTGGAAAACCAAGCTTTTCCAAAGTCTGACTGTAACCAACCATTTTGATCACGTGGGGACCTACACCTGCTCCCTCTGCCAGCTTGCATTCCACAAAGGACTCGCGACATTGTACCTCTCAGTCCTTGCCTGAGTCTGGAACATGTCCCTAAGCGTGACGATCATATCGTACACTTCCTGATCCTCAAACTTCATTTGGATTTCAGGTTCCATGCATGCAAGCATAAGACATTTAACCTCAAGAGAATCATCACATTCTCTCTTGTAGGCATTCTTGAGGGCAGCAGATGCATTTTCAGCAGGTTCATCGGGGATTGGGGTATCCAGAACTGTTTCCTTTTTATCAGAACTGAGAACAATTCTCAGGTTACGGACCCAATACGAATAGTTTGTTCCATTTAGTTTAACTTTGTCAAGAATCAAACGCAAAGAAAAGGTGATGCAGTCTTTGGTGCCATTGATCTACTACAGAAAACATGCAAAATACTAATCCATGTAGCCACGAAAGAGTAAAACATATTAAGCAATTTAATAACATATACTCCCACTTAAATCAATATCCCTCTATTGATACTAAGTGATTCAAGATCCACAATTAACAAGTCGACTAGTGGGCTTTAGAATCACTGCTAGAAGACAAGGTAAATTAGTAAGCAACACTCGCTGTCGTGGCGATGGTCACGGCAGATGCTGCAATCGGCAGCGAGTAGTAGAACGAGGGGCAAGGGCGGCCAGCCATCTGCGGTGCGAGATGAGGGCAAAGACACAGGGTTTTACCCAGGTTTGGCCCCCCGGAGGGTAAAGACCTACTCCTGCTAGATTGTATTATTATGGAGGTGTTACAATGGGCGAGCTCGGCGGCTAGGCGGCGAGTCGCTGGGGTGTATGAGGGAACGTGTCTCTACTCACCCCATAGGGAGGTTTATATAGGCTCACCTCCCCTAGGGTTTACATATCTCAACCGATTCGGTTACAGCTTCAGTAGTCGTTTAACCTAGTCCGACTGGGCCTATCTACTCGCCTGGGCCTTCAGCTTCCAGTCGCTCGGTACCTTGCTGGGCTTCAATCCACTCGCCGTTCTGCAGGCCCACTCGCCAGCTCATGGGCCAGTCGGAAACGCCCTGCTGGGTATACCCCAGTAGGCATATCCCCATCAGTAGTCCCCGAGGCCGTCGTCGATTGGGCGTAAGTGGCTGCTGGCAGTCGGAGTATACGGCTTCAGAGTAGGCATCCAGTCGAATCGTCGGCGGGCTCCTGTATAAAGGAGGAAATCCGGTGAACCAAGTCGCTGCTTGGGCGAGTCGAGTTGGCGAGATGCGGTCATAGTGATTGACTTGGCGAGCCAAGTGGCTGGAGTTGGACCATCAGGCACGGTCAAACTAGCCGTTGAGGTAATCCAACGGTAACTTTCGGCGTAATCAACGCGCGGTAACGGCCTCCTGATTTGGCGGGTAACTCCCGCTATATAAGAGGAATGGCAGGCAATCGTAGAGCCAACTGCTCACCACTTCTTCCGAGTGCGCGCATTTTCCTTCCTTCGCTCCGCGATCCAGTCGACCCGAAATCCTCCGATCTCCAACCAACCTCTCGGCCATGGCCCTTTCCACCGAACCGTGGGGTAGGTCCAAGTGCACGAGGGCGCAGCTGGCCTCTTTCGAGGAGGCCGGGATCCTGCGAGCCGGCTGTTGGCGTATCCCCGCAGCCGGAGAAACGACCCCAAACCCGCGAGAGAGGGAATTTGTCTGTTTCACCAGTCATCTCGAGCGGGGGCTAGGGTTTCCCACGTCTTTGTTCTTCCGGCGCTTTTGCGCCTACTACGGGATCCAGCCTTCAGATCTGGGTCCCCACAGCATCGAGCAGCTCGCCATCTTCGTGGCGTTCTGCGAGTGCTACTTGGGCTGCCGGCCCTACTTTCCCTTGTGGCAAGATCTGTTCCACGGACGGATCAGCCGCGAGGAGGCAGGCGGCCCAATGCTAGCCGCGGGCGGCTTGACGTTCCAGCTCAAGTCCAAAGCTTCTTTCTTTGATCTGATGCTACCCGCCAAGGCAGCGAGCGACTGGAAGAAGTCGTGGTTCTACGTGGCCGAGGCGACCCCGGAGGACGAGGTGGCGATCCCGCGGTACTCGGCCAATCGTTCCGAGCCGCGCCATCTCCAAGTCGGCAAGCTCCCCGACGACCAGCGGATGGTCGTTGACGAGATGCTCCAGACCATCCGTGGTCTGAAAAAGAAGGGCCTTCAGACGATAAACTTGTACAATTGCTGGCTTGGGCGACGGCTCGTTCCACTCTCCCAACGCGACCACTATATGTACCAGTACACGGGCCGGGGAGACTCGACGAAGGCCTGCCTCGAAGAATGGAAGCTGGAGGATTATCTCCCAGCGTTGAAGAAGATCACCCAGGCGGTGTACCTGGATGCGCAGGCTGGGGTCGCCCCCTACACCGCGAAGCGTCCGGCTCCAACGGTAATTTCTTTACCGTGTTTGCAGTCGCAGTGTATGCAGTCGCGGTAATTCTGATTCTGTTTTGTATTCATCGCAGCTATTCCAAGTGGTGGAAGGGTGGCTCCCACCTTCGGATGATGAGAGCCTGGGGCCATCCACCCAGGACATAGGCGAATCGCCACCCGCGAGGGGCAACGAGGACGACGAGGACGAGTCCGAAGAGGAAGTCCCCCCCTGGTCCGAAAGACCCGCAGGCAACGTCAGCGCGAGATCGAGGCGAGCAGAAGCCTCGAGCGTCATGATGACGACGACGAGCTCCCAGAGACCATCTCGCGTCCTCAAGCCACTCCGTCGAAGAAGAAGAAGAAGGAGAGGGAGGTGAGGGCCCCCCCGAAGAAGAAAATGAAGCCGTCGAGGACGGCCTCACCGCCGCACTCGGCGAGCAGCTCCGATGCTCCCAGCCCAGCTGGTGACGGCGCGCCACCAGCGACAACCGCGCTGGACACGGCGACCGTGGAAGTGCCGCTGGCCTCAATGCCTCCGCCATTCGCCCCAGTCTCTGGGCTGGGGGAGGCTCCGGCTGCGGCGACTTCGCCTCGCAAGGAGGCTCCGGCTGTGGCGGCTTCGGCCCGCAAGGAGGCTCCGGCTGTAGCGGCTCCAACTCGCGAGGAAGCTCCCGCCGAGGATGTCCCAGAGGCGCCAGCCGCGGCCTCAACGACGAAGAAGCCGTCCGTGTCTTGGGCACGCGACATCCTGGAACTGGGGCTCAGTCGCCGACTGGGCCCTGAACTGGAAAAACCGGCCGGCCTTCATACGGGGCTATGTTTCATCCCAGTCGCCAAGTGAGTGCGCTCACCCTTCCTTATTTTCCATAACTATTTCAATTGTCTTTGTTGATTCGATTAATGCGCAGGACCGGAGTGAAAAGGATGGGCCATCTGACCGTGGCCAAGGTACCCTCCGCCGCTAGCGAGGAGGATCCTTCCCGCAAGAGGAAGGCGGACGAGGTCGTCGCCTCAGCGGATGGCAGTAAGAAGGCCAAGGGCGACGACATCGTCACTATCTCTGACGACACGGCGGTCGCACCGGCCGGGCCCGCGGTGAAGGCAGCCGCGTCTACGAAGGAGGGTGCTTCCTTGCCTGGAACGGCGGAGGCGACTTCCCTTGGAGCGGGTGCCTCCATCGCTACCTTCCCCCGCTTCGTGACCAAGGCGGCCACGGCGAGCGGGGCTGCGCGCTCGAGCCACGCTCCGGGGACCGCCGATGCTGAAGTCGACCAGCGTCGTGGGCACACGCCAGCGTTACTCACGTCCGTGGACGCGATACAACTCCATGGCATGCTTGGCGCAGCCATCCAGGTACATCCAGTCCCCGAGGATCAGGTTGGTGCTTTGCAGCGGCTTGATTCTTATAATTTCTCGTCTTTTATTTTCGTATCCAGTCCCCGAGTGCGCACCCGCTAAATTTTAGCGGGTGGGCACTTAGGAATTTCTTGATCGCCAGTCCCCGAGTGCGCACTCGCTGAATTTCAGCGAGTGGGCACTTAGGAATTTCTTGATCGCCAGTCTCCGAGTGCGCACTCGCTGAATTTCAGCGGGTGGGCACTTAGGAAGTTCGTTTTAACTAACTTTTTCTGTGATGTGCATGGTCTGCAGCTTGAGTCGGCGGACTGATTGGCCGCGAAACAGCGCGCGGAGAAGGAGCTGGCCATCGTCCAGGAGGCGAACAAAGGGCTTCAGGCTGTCGCTGCGAAGGCAGAGGAAGCTCGCCAGGGGCTTGTCCCCGCTGGTGAGTTGGTGGTGGCGCGATCTGCTCTGGGTGCCGCTGAACAACGGATCGCTGACCTCGAGCGCGAACTGCGGGAGGCGAGAGAAGAAGCGAGCTCGGCGGACGGGCGAGCTAAGGCCGCCATTGCAGCCGCAGAGGAGGACCGCAAGGTGTCGGAAGTCCTTATTACTGGGCTTCAGGACGACCACACGTCGCTTCAGTGCTTCATCACGGGACTCGCCCGCCCGTTGCTTGGTGAGTGCATCTTCCCTTTCTAATAGTTGTGATTTTTGTGGTGTCCGTCGTACTCATCATTGTCTTCTTCTCGCAGGTCGCATCATTGATAGCGAAGAAGAAGCGAGCTCGCTTGACGCGAGGCAGTGCGTAAGCATGCTCGTCGACTCGGCGACGCTGTCGGCGACGTGCATCCGCGCCTACCTCCAAGAAATATCGCCCACGGAGGTGATTCCCAGCGACCTCGTTGAGGTGTGGAAATATTTGGAGAAGGCGCCCGCGGTCATTGAGTTCATGACGCGGTCGGCGTTTCGGCGTGGAGCGTCGACGGCACTGAGCCTTGGACTCGCCCACTTCCCCGAAGATTTCGACGTTGACGATGTGACGAGTGGGTATCCATCGTCGACTGGCGCGGTGGAGCTGTCCGAGGTCCTCAAGTTGCAAGAACGTGCCGCCACGTACTCAGAACGTGTCTGGGCAATGGGCGACCTCCTGCCGTACCAGGAGACGGTTGTCGCGCCGAACGACCCCGAGCCGCCGCATCGTGACTTCAAGGTCGAGCAGCCTTTTCGCGCGGCAATGGCGGGTGAACTGATGACGTATCCATCAAACCCGTACACGGCGTTCATCCATAATCGCCGAGATGCTGGCGAGTCGTCATCGAAGCCTGCAGAGTAGGGTAGTTTGCCTTGAAGCGTTAGCAGCAGTTCTGCCACGCGGGCATATTTTGTAACATAAAACAATGCAATATGCGATTGAATGAGACGTCGTGTCTATTTTGGTATTTGTTTGTGTGCTTTTGATTGGTGTTGAACGAGTCCCCGAGCGCGTCTGCCCTTTTGTGGGGTTTATCTCGTGTATGATGTATGTGTTGTTGTTATGTGTTTTGATGTTTTAGTCGACTCGCCCGAGCTCGAAGAGCCAGTCGCTAGGCGACTCCCTTGAGTGCTCTATACTTTACCGTTTTCCCGTGCGCGAACGAGGTCGGGTGGCCGAGTCCCCGAGCGTGGTACTTGGTAGTTCTAGGCGCGACTCGAGGGTGGTTGAGGACTTAGCCCGTTGGTGTGAGCGCGTCACTCCTGCCTGGCCCGTGGGGTCAGTCGCGTGGCGAGTCCTGGGCATGCTCTCTTACTTGGCGTTTTCCCGGACCGCTCGCGACGAACTGGTCTTCAGTCCCCGAGCGTGGTACTTAGCCGTTCGAGTCGCTATGCCGAGGATGCGGAGGACCAAGGTCGCTGTGAGAAGCGAGGGCAGTTGTCTTGGCTCGTAGAACCAGTCGAGCTAGGCGACTCCAGTGGGGCTCCGGGTTGGCGTTATTCGTGGACGATGCAAGACCTGAAGTGATTCAGTGCTCTTACACCGCACTACTTAGCCGTGCCGATCGCTGTACCAAAGGTTGACTTCTGCATTTAGCATAACGCTGTTTTTACGAGTGCGAGTGGCACAAGTCATGGAGAGTAGGCGCAATTTGCGGTAACCGTTTCTTTTATTTCATAGCGACTGGAGAGTACATGTGTGAGGTTCTAGGAGTAGAACTTCTGGAGGAGGTTTACATTCCATGGTCGCTTGACGTCGAGTTCGCCGTCCCCGCGGACGTCGGTGAGGTAGTAGGGGTCGTTGCCGAGTACGCGCCCGATAGCGAATGGGCCTTACCACGGAGGGGAAAGCTTGTGCATGCCCTTCTTGTCCTGGATGAGGCGTAACACCAGGTCGCCTTCCTGGAAGGTGCGAGCTTTCACCCGCCGGCTGTGGTAGCGGCGGAGTCCTTGCTGGTAGATGGCGGTGCGTGACCGAGCGAGGTCGCGTGCTTCGTCGAGCTGGTCGACCCCATCTTGGCGGGCCAGCTCGTTTGCAGCCTCCGTATAGTGGACGACTCGCGGCGAGTCGTGTTCGAGGTCGGTGGGCATGACTGCTTCGGCACCGTAGACCATGAAGAAGGGAGTGAATCCCGTCGATCTGTTGACTGAGGTGCGGATCCCCCAGATGACGGAGGGCAACTCCTCGACCCAGCACCCGGCGGTGCGCTCGAGTGGTACTTGGAGTCGCGGCTTCAGGCCGTGGAGGATGCTTTGGTTGGCCCGTTCCGCCTGGCCGTTGGATTCCGGGTGGGCGACTGACGCGAGGTCGAGCCGGATATGGTGCTCTTCGCAGAATTCGGCCATGGCTCCCTTGGCGAAGTTGGTGCCGTTGTCCGTGATGATGCTGTTGGGGAACCCGTAGCGATATATGAGCTCGCGTAAGAACTTAGTGGCGGTCTTCCCGTCGCATTTCCGGACTGGCTTGGCCTCCACCCACTTCGTGAATTTGTCGACGGCGACTAGCAGGTGGGTGTAGCCACAGGGGGCCTTCTTGAAGGGGCCTACCATGTCCATGCCCCAAACAGCGAATGGCCAGGTGATGGGGATTGTTTTGAGCGCCGAGCTCGGTACGTGCGTCTGATTGGCGTACTTCTGGCACCCGGCGCATCGCTGGACGATGTCGACAGCGTCGGCGTGTGCGGTGGGCCAGTAGAATCCGTGTCGCATAGCCTTGGCGACCAGGGAGCGAGCAGCGGCGTGGTGGCCGCAGTCACCTGAGTGAATGTCGTGGAGGATTTTGCGTCCTTCAGCTGGTTGGACGCAGCGTTGGAACACGCCAGTGATGCTGCGCTTGTGGAGCTCGCTGTCGATGATGGTGTAGGACTTGCATCGACGAGCGATCATTCGAGCGTCTGTCTCGTCTGCTGGCAGGATGCCGGCTTCCAGGTAGGCGATGTAGGGCTTGGTCCAGTCGTCTGGCTCGTTGACGAGTGTGACCAAGGCTGCCTCTGGTTGGAGTGGGACTCCGATGTCGATCTCCCTCGGGGGAGAGACTGATGGCTTGGAGATAGTGTCGAGGAAAACACCGGCGGGTGGTGCGAGTCGAGCCGACCCGATGCGAGAGAGGGCGTCGGCCTCCTCGTTTTTCCGCCTATCGATCCACTCGACAGAGTGGCCGGTGAAGTGGCCGCCCAGCTTGTCCACCGCTTGGCGGTACGCCGCCATGGTAGGGGAGACGGCGTCGCAGGTGCCGGCGACTTGCCCCGCAACAAGGTCGGAATCTCCGTAGCAGCGGAGGCGATTGACGTTCATCTCCTTGGCGGCTCGCATGCCGTGGAGTAGGGCCTCGTATTCAGCCATGTTGTTGGTACAGGGCGTGAAGTCGAGGCAGATGATGTAGCGGAGCTTGTCGCCCTTTGGTGAAGTCAACACTATCCCTGCGCCTGCACCGTCCGCGTTCTTGGAGCCGTCGAAGTGCAGGCTCCAGTAGTGGAGGTACGGCAGCTTCTCTGGCTGCGGGGCTTCCTCCCAGTCGGCGATGAAGTCTGCCAGTGCCTGCGACTTGATCGCCTTTCGTGGCTCGTATTTGATGTTGTGGACGCCGATCTCGACGGCCCACTTGGCGACCCGCCCGGTCGCCTCGCGATTGCGGATGATGTCTTGCAGTGGTGCTGAGGAGACGACCGTGATCGGGTGCTCCTGGAAGTAGTGCGGCAGGCGCCGCTGAGCCCTGAAGACCGCGTATACTAGCTTTTGGTATTGAGGGTACCGCTGGCGCGACTCGGTGAGGACCTCGCTGATGTAGTACACCGGCCGCTGAACCGGGCGCTCCTTTCCTTCCTCTGGTCGTTCGACGACCATCACGGCGCTGACGACGCGCTCAGACGCCGCGACGTAAACCAGCATGGGTTCTTTGTCGGCGGGGGCGGCGAGTAGTGGTGCGGCGAGTAGCACCTTTTTGAGGTCGTGGAGCGCGTCGTCCGCCTCCTTGTCGCACTGGAAGGTGGGGTTCTTGCGCATCAGGCGGTATAGGGGCATCGCCTTTTCCCCTAGGCGGGGGTTGAAGCGACTGAGAGCCGCTACTCGCCCGGCCAGCTTCTGGACGTCGCGCAGGCACTCGGGTTTGCCGAGCCGGGCGATCGTGTCGATCTTTGTTGGGTTCGCCTCGATCCCTCGTTTGGAGACGACGTACCCCAGTAGTTGTCCGACGGGTACACCGAAGGTGCACTTGCCTGGGTTGAGCATTATCTTGTATCTTCGCAGGTTGGTGAAGGTTTCCGCCAGGTCGGCGAGTAGGTCGCCTTGGCGAGCGGACTTCACGACCACATCGTCGATGTAGACGTGGATGTTGCGGCCAATTTGGCTCGCGAGGCATTCTTGCATGCACAGCTGGTAGGTCGCCCCGGCGTTCTTGAGGCCGAAGGTCATGGCGGTGTAGCAGAAGGCTCCGAATGGCGTGATGAACGCCGTCTTCTCCTCGTCTTCGACAGCCATTTTGATCTGGTTATACCTAGAGTAGGCGTCGAGGAAACATAGCGACTCCGAGCCCGCGGTTGAATCGATTATCTGGTCGATCCGCGGGAGGACGAACTGCTCCTTTGGGCAGGCGCTGTTCAGGTTTGTGTAGTCGATACACATTCTCCAGGTCCCGTTTTTCTTCTCGACCAGGACTGGGTTTGCCATCCACTTGGAGTACTTGATTGGCCGGATGAAGCCGGCAGCGAGTAGACGCTGCACTTCCTCGGCGATTGCTCGACGGCGTTCTTCATTGAAGGGCCGTAGCGACTACTTGACAGGTCGCACTTTGGGGTCGGCGTTCAGCTTGTGCTCAGCGAGCTCCCTAGGGACACCGGGCATGTCGGAGGGTTTCCATGCGAAGATGTCCCTGTTCTCACGGAGGAACTCGATGAGCGCGCCTTCCTATGCTGGGCTGATGCCTGTCCCGATCGTCACCGTCTGGCTGGAGTCGCGTGGGACCAGCTCGACGGTGCGAGTGTGCGTCGTGGCCTCAAAGGTTGAGGTGTCTGCGCCCTCTGAGTTGGGCTTCTTGAGTATTGTGGGGTCGTCATTGTTAACCCCGCTCACGTACTTGGCGAGCTCATCGGCGTGATTAGTCTCCGCCGCGATGACTGCGTCGGCGAGCTCGGCTCCTTTGGCCTCGCACTCGGCGGCCATGTCGGGGTCGCCGCTGATGGTGATGACGCCGCACGGCCCGGGGAGCTTCATCGCGTTGTACGCGTAGTGGGTGTAACACCCTCAGAATCGACCCTATGCAAGTTTTAGCGAAACCCGCCAAACCCGCATAGAAACGATTCAAAGGTGCCCACCAGGCACTTTCGTGCGGGTGGAAAACGAAGTAATAACATTACCCAAAAGTCCTCGATGGGACCCACAGAACAGATATATATAACAGCGACTCAAGGAGCCAAGAATACAGATATAATATACAAAGTTCCAAATCACCTTGAGAACGTTATAGCGTCCAGCTACGGACAAGATGCAAATGGGGCTAAGAGCCATGAAGAATAACAAATGGCGTCCATAACCCTGCCCAGGCCAAGCCGGAAGGGTAACCCTGCTAACGACGTCGATCTCAAAACCTGCTTAAACAAAAGGGGTGCCGACAAAGGGCAAAGGAAAAAGAGGAGCGTCAGTACTGAGGCCAGTACACGGCGAGGCTAGAATTCGGCGGTCCTCGCCTACATAGGTATGGTGGACTGAGCGGCAGCGGCAGCATGCACTAAACACCCTATAGAGACTCGATACAACTGGCGGCAATCAGAGAGGGGTAAGAAAGACCTATTCGGAACCAACCTGATACTACCATCAACAAACCCACCTTGGCGTTCCCCCTCGATACCAAACGAGGAAGTCAACCGAGGAACTCACACAGTTGGCAGTTTTACTTATTCAGTTATAGTTGCGGCACTTTACTAGTCAGGTTTAAATAATCGTCCTGATAAAGTAGGCAGTGGGCACTTTTAGTTAACCATTCCGTGATAGTTACAACACTTACGAATCAGATTCAGATAGCATGAGATAACCCAAAACCCAGCAGTTGTTGGTACTTTTATTCAGCCATTCCGTTGTAGTTGCCATACTTACTAGTCAGGTACAATGGTCGCAAGCGACAATCCAAACAAGCAGTTGTGGGCAGTATTATTTAGCCATTCCATTATAGTGAAGCTGATTACTAGTCATTATAAAGTCAAATTTGTAGCAATAAACTTTAGTTATGCTTGTCTATGGTCGAGATACTGTGCTCCAAGTCGTCCATAACCGCGGACACGGCTTTCAGAAAGTTTTAACCCGGCCGGGGTGCACAAATAGCAACACACACACGATCAACCTCGGAAAAACCAAATCAAAACCCAACGAGGTCTTCACGACAGAGCAATCACAAGATTCAGAAATATTTCAGGGGGCCACCCCTTGGAGTACACCCGCAACGAAGTAAGCTAGCTCCGAGACGGACCCGAGGTTTGTGGGGCCGGCGGTAAACGACAGCAGATCCCCAAACGGGGACTGTCGATACCACGTAAACGGGTCACAACTCCTAAACAGTACAGTGTGCTCCTCGCACAAACGTAAATAAAGCAGTAGCATGGCATAAGTACAGGATCGTAAATAAAGCCTCAAACTAGTTTGTGGCCCCAAGAAATAAGACGGAATCAAGCTCTGGCTAAGGGGGGCCCATACTCCCCATATGTGGATAGCGCGATAAAACAAGGAACAGGTATCAAGTACTCGGGGTCCTACAGGACACAAGTGGGCGTTCGGAAACCAAAAGTTATCTATCACCCACCGATGCCTCTGCTTACTTCAATTTTAGTTGTTAAACAGGAATTTAAAGTGAACGATAAGTAAAACCAGGATCATCTCCAACAACAACATGCGGCAATACTCCAACAACTGTGGCACTTGGCGACACGCAACAGCACTTGAGCAAGCGACTACGACACGCAAGTCCAACTATCTATCAAACAACCGGTAATAGGATGTGTCCAAGGCATTATATGGCTGCAAGGGATATCACGGGTACGAAAACTAGAGCATCGCAACACAGATAGCAATAGATCAACAGGAGGGAATAAATACTATAAAAGTAAGATAGGTAGAAAGGGGAAGATGCTCGCCTGAAAACATTGCCGAAGGTTCAACCGAAGATCGGGGCGAAGCTCACATCAACTCAACGGCCTTATCCGCGAAGAAGCAAAACACTAGAATAAACACCGGATGCAATATTTAATACAACGGCAGAAGATTCGGCATGATGCATGTATGATGTATGGCATGGCAAAGGTGCGATGCAATTAGGTCATATTAAGTGGAACCGGGGTCCTGACAATTACTAAGGTGGTTCAAGTTGTTTAGAACCCCGCCATTTAGATGTTGTTATAACAAGACAAGATAAGATACCGGTTCGCTACACAAATTTAAATGAGGCCAATATGAGACTAGATTTGCCCGCATATGGGCCCCATATTTAATTATGAGGTGAATCGGCGTAAGGCCCCCAAACCACACAAATATGCATGCGAGATGAATGATTTAATGCAACAAGTTGATATCATTTATAAAATAGGGTATCGAGGAAAAGGGTCACACATTGAGGGGTCTCGACGGTCTTGGGGTTCCGGGGTCTTCGGGGTCGGTCTCAGGGTTCGACGTGTTGTTCTCGGATTCCAGGGGTTAGGGTCTTGGCGCATCCGGGGTCTTCGGGTCATGTTGTTGGTCATGGCGTTCGGGACGAAGCACTTGTCGCGTGGGGGTCTCGGTGTCCGGGGTGAAGCACTCGGCGTTCTCGAGGGAGTGCTTGTCGTTCCGGGCCCTCGACGGTCTTGGCGTCCGAGAAGAAGATCATGTCAGACCTGCAGGGTCCGGTCTTCGGAGGCTCGGGATCTCGACGCTTTGGGTCGGGAAAGGCGATCTTGGGGTTCGGCCTCCAAACACCGGAAACAGTCTTCAGTTTCCGTGAGGAAGAACTTGACATCTTCGGGTACGGGACGGAGACCTCGGCGTTCCGTGTCGAAGATCTTGTTCGGCCCCTTGTCGTTGGCGTTGTGGTACTTGGCATGGTTGGCATGCTGCTGGAGTTCACGGACGCGGGAGCCCGGGGGTAGCACCGTCGGGAGGCGCACGCGGGCAGGGTGACGACGGCAGGGACCCGAGGAGGAGGCCGATGGCGACAGCGGTTGCGCAGCGAGGTCGGGCACTGCGGCGGCTCGGGACACGGGGTCCACAGGCGGTCGGGTGGAGGCGGTGGCAGGCTCGGAGGTCGCCGGCGGGAGGACCTGCGGCCGCGGGCGGCGCCGGAGGGACGGACGGCGCAGGCGAGGCGTGCACGAGCTGCGGGACAGGAGAGCAGGGCGGTCGACGACGGGCGGCCCAGAGCTCCTGCGGCGGCGGTCCGGAGCTTGCTGCGGGTGGCTCCGGCGGCGGGGCTGGCCGGCGGGCTACGGGCGGCGGGGCTGGCCGGCGGGCTGCGGGCGGCGCAGGCTCGCGGGGAGGCGCGGACGCGCGGGTCGAGGAAGGGGACCGGCGGCGAGCGTGGCGAGCGTGGCCGATGGGGCGGAGGCGCTGGGCGGCGCGCACGGTGCAGGCGAGGCAGGGCGCGGAGCGGCGATGTGGGGCGCGCGGCGGCGGAGGTGGAGGTCAGGCGGAGGCGGAGCGGCACACGCGGACAGTGTCGGGGTCGGCGCGGTGTGCGGGAGTGGCCGGTGGCAGAGCGAGCTCTGGCGGCGAGGAGGCTCGGGGTTGCCGGCGGGAACGGCGGGGTGAGCTCAGGGGAACGGCGCGGCACCGGCGGGCACCAGAGGGGGAGGCGCGGTGCGCCGGCGAGGTGGGGAGGAAGGGCGGCAGATGGGAGGCGTGGTGGCGTCGCCGGCGCGCGAGCGGAGGGCGGCGCGTGCGGGGAAGCTTGGGAGAGGAGGCGGGCGCCAGGGGGAAGAAGGTGGAGGAGGACGGGGCATCGGGGCTGGACAGGGACAGGTGGTGGGGGCCCGCGGGTGGGTCCCAGGGCGGGGCCTGACGGGTGGTTGGGCGCGCGCGCGGGTGGTGCTGCGTGTGTTGCGTGCTGGGTCCAGGGGTGGCGTGTGTGGTCTGAGAGGGTTGAGAGGAGAGAGAGGAAGGAGAGGGGGTGGGACAAGTGGCAGGTTCTGGTTGGTTGGGGGAGAGAAGAGGTGAGGTGGCACATGGCTATTGGAGGGAGTGATGTAGCCAGCGGGTTGGGGTAGATAGTTTGGTGGACTTAGGAATTAGGGGGCTGGTTAGGTGGTCCGATTTAAATCCTGGGGGTGGTCGTTCGGGTCGAAACGGCCCGTTCGACTGCCCCCGCTAAAATAATTAAAGATTTTATTTAATTTGCGATGAACTTTTGCAAGTGGTTTTTAGACAAATAAAATATCCGGCAGCACCCGGGGTTTGGCGTTTGAATGAAGATGGGGCGTTTTTAGAAAACAAAACGGGCTTTGCGAAATAGTTTTATGCAAACAATGCATGATGATGACGATGCAATGCACAAATTCAACGCGATTTTCTAGTAGTGGTTTTGCGGGATGCCACAGTGGGGTGCTGCCATGAATTTAGCGAACGCCTGGCGCCCCAGGACGCAGTGGTAGGGGCTGTCGAAGGGCACCAGCTCGAAGACGATCCGCTCGGTGCGGAAGTTTTCCGGTGTGCCGAAGGTGACTGGCAGCGTGACCTTGCCGATCGGGTACGCCTTCCGACCGGGGATGATGCCGTGGAACGTGGTGTGGGTCGTCTCGATCATTGACTGCGGGAGCCGCAGCCTCCTGAAGGTGTCGAGGTAGAGGATGTTGATGGAGCTACCGCCATCCATCAGTGTCTTGGGGAGCCAGTAGTCGCCAACCTTGGGCTTGACCACCAAGGCGACTCGTCCTGGGTACTCGATGCGCGGCGAGTGGTCTTGGCGGCTCCAGGTGATGGGCTCCTCCGACCAGTTCAGGAACTGGGGGACGTCTATTTGGGCCACCGCGTTGACGGCGACGGCGCGGGCGATGTCCTTCTTCTCGCGCTTCGTGTTGAAGCCTGTGAAGGTGTGGAGCGAGCCGGCTACTTTGCCGAATTTTCCGCCATTTGGCGGGTCGTTGTCGGGGTCCTCCCGCGCTTGCCGTGCCTTCTCAATTTCCCTGAGGGTGTGGCAGTCGGCGGTGGTGTGCGTTGCGGGCTTCCCTTCCCTGCTATGGAACGCACATGGTTGATTAAGGAGGGCCGCGGGGTCGAACCTTGGCTTGTTCTTGTAGTTGCCGCCGTCGCGGCGTTGCCCTCCGTCGCGGCGAAAGCTCTTGGGCTCGCGCTGCGCGTGCCCAGCGTTGGCGACGAAGTCGACTCGCCCGTCACTGCGGTGCTTGCCAGTGAGGCGAGTGCCGCTGTAGCGTAGGTCGGTTCGGCGTCCGCCGTCGTTGCCGCCTGCGCGGCGTTGACCTCCTGACTCGTCGTCAGTTTCCTGGTTTGGGTCTTCCTCGGCGTACCGTTTGGCGATCTCGAGGAGGTCGGGGATGTTGTCGAGTGTGCGGGAGTGTCGCTTGAGCTTGGCGACTAGGGGCTCGTAGCGGCACGAGGTCTTGAAGCAATGGATCGCGGTGTCCGGGTGGATGCCGACCGCGTTGTACCAAAGCTCTTGCCACCGTTGGACCCAGTTGCGGGTCGACTCGCGGGTTCCCTGGACGCACCGTTCCAGGTCCTCAATAGTGGTGGCACGGGTGTAGGAGCACTCGAAGTTCCTGACGAAGGCGTCGCGCATTTCCTCCCAGGAGTCGATACTGTCCTGGGGGAGAGTGTTGATACACTGCCTGCACGTCCCCTCCATCATCAGGGGGAGGTAACGGGCGGCGAGCAGGTCAGTGTGACCCGCGATCCCCATCGCCATGAGGTATGTGTCGAGCCAGACGGCGGGGTCGTACGAGGAGTCGTACTTTTCTATCTCTTTTGGCGCCTTGAAGTTTGGCGGGTACTTCTCGCCTCGGATCATTGGTCCGAAGCACTTGGGTCCGAGTCGACTGAGCGACCCCATAGGCTCGCCGTCGCGGCGATTAGTTAGGGTGTGCCGCAAGTCGTCGGGCTGGCGTGCGCGCCAGCTTTGGTTGTTGATGATGTGGGTGCGGGCGTCGATGGGTTGCCCGTTGGCGGCGACAAGGTGGGTTGCCGGCCTGGGGTCGTTGGTGGAGAGTGCCGCGTTCGCGGGTCGGTGTTGGAGCTACAGCGGCTCTGGTGGCGGGCAGTTGAGGGTGTTTGCCGCCGCTGGGCGGCCGCTGGAGGCTGCTCTGCTTCTCGAGGAACGCGAGTATACTCGACCTGCCGAGTCGGCGCCCGCTTTTTGCTGCTCGACGGCCTTTGCGAGCAGGGCCCTGACGTATTGGATCTGTAGGGCACCGTCGCCCGTGGCTGTGATGCTGTCGGCTGCTGCTCGTCCTGCCACGAGGTTGTCCATTGGGGTGGAAAACAGTGGGAGGCCGTTTGCGTCTCGCTCCCGTGAGGAGACTACTATCTGCGGCTGGTCCCTGGGAGGGGTGCGGTTGGGTGGTGGTGGGGCGCCCCTCGCCGTTGATCCTGGCGGGGGCCGGGCGCTTCCTCCTGGTGGCGCGTTCTCGCAGATCGCGTGTTCGGCCACGCGGGCCGGGTCGTTTTCGTCATCGAAGTTCAGGGTACGCCCTTGAACGGTGGGGTTTAGGCGTGACCTGATCCGCTGCTGGTGGTAGCGTGATAGCTCCTGCGTCGTCACCTGCTCGAGGCGAAATTTTTCGCTCTCGGCTTGCTCCTTGCGCACCGCCTCCGCCAGTTTCAGGCGGAGTTCCTCGACCTCCGTTGCCGTGGCGTTAGGAGGGATTGGGGTGGAGAAAGGATCCTCCGGCGGATCGGCGCCGGTGGCCATGTAGGTCGCGGCGTGGCGACCGGTTCCGTCGCGGAGGTCGGCGGAGTTCTCCGACCCGGAGTCGAATTCGAAGATCCCGAGGATGGAGGGGTCCTCAAAGTCTCCCGCGTTGGAGACCTGGGCGATGGAGCCCGCGGACGAGGCCGCGGTGATGGATCCGGCGAGTGACATCGGGGTCGCCGAGTCGGCGTCGTCGGTGAGGGCCGCATCCTCTGCGGCCGCTGAATTCCCGGCCACGTTGCTGTGGACCGAGTTGTACTCGGAGGCGAGGCGATGGATCGTGCGGATCTGGCTCTCGGAGAGCCGATCGCGTGGCGGCGACTCGCGGATGCGAGCCGAGTCCTCCGAGACGATGACGTCGGTGAGGCCGACGAAGAGGCTGATCGTGCCGATAGGCAGGATCACGCTGTGCGTGACGGGTCGCGCCGCCGGGACGTAGCTGCTCGGCAAGATCTGGAGCATCTCGCCGATTGCTATCATGCGGCCGGTGGCGACCGTCTCGTTGATGGGCAGATTGGATCTCGCTGCAGAACACCGGCCAGACCGGCCAGGCCCCACGGTGGGCGCCACTGTCGGGGCGATGGTCACGGCAGATGCTGCAATCGGCAGCGAGTAGTAGAACGAGGGGCAAGGGCGGCCAGCCATCTGCGGTGCGAGATGAGGGCAAAGACACAGGGTTTTACCCAGGTTCGGCCCCCCGGAGGGTAAAGACCTACTCCAGCTAGATTGTATTATTATGGAGGTGTTACAATGGGCGAGCTCGGTGGCTAGGCGGCGAGTCGCTGGGGTGTATGAGGGAACGTGTCTCTACTCACCCCATAGGGAGGTTTATATAGGCTCACCTCCCCTAGGGTTTACATATCTCAACCGATTCGGTTACAGCTTCAGTAGTCGTTTAACCTAGTCTGACTGGGCCTATCTACTCGCCTGGGCCTTCAGCTTCCAGTCGCTCGGTACCTTGCTAGGCTTCAATCCACTCGCCGTTCTGCAGGCCCACTCGCCAACTCACGGGCCAGTCGGAAACGCCCTGCTGGGTATACCCCAGTAGGCATATCCCCATCACTCGCTAATCATATCACATATGACTCTTGTTGTTGGGTGACATCTCTATGTCAAAACTAGGCGCCGAAGCTTTATGAACCAAGGTCCTTAACTATTAAGATGACCTTGTCAAGCTCACCAACCCTTATGTGTGTAGGTATCCGATACAAACCCATCCAGCCAAGGAAAACCGTGGCACTATAATTTCATAGGCCCACCAACGATTGTACAGGGCATAGGATGGTGCAAGGTTTGGTTGGGAGGGAATGGTTTAACTTAAACTTGGTTAGGGATCATTCTACTTCTATCATCTAAGCATGCATAGTAGTAAAACGCAAAAGAATAGCATTCACATAGTTGTGACACAGTATGGCCCATTTTCTCATGGTGATCTCTATCGCCATAGAACCTGTCCACCATGATGATCTCCATCATCATGTTCCATGCAAGCCATCCTCCAAGTGATGAGTCCTCCAAGAACTAATACAAGCTATTACTCCTAGCAGCTAGTAATCAAACTTACATAGTATTGGGATCATCACAAGTTGGCACGCAGACCATTACAATAAATGACAACACACATGGCTCCAGCCGTGTTGCCCTACTCACGACACACATGTCATGATAAATTTCGTACATGCATCACATACACATATGGGCCATACTGATCACATACATCCTGCAAAAACAAGTTATGCACAAAATCGCATTCTGCCGGATCATGTGATATCGCAGCACCTAGTTACCTTAACGAGAGACAGAAGGGCTACGACTACGGGGGGTCTAGGGGGTCTTCCCTTGTAGGGTTCGAAGGGGCAGCGGCCCTCGCGGTGAAAAATGAGAGATCGAATCTACACAATTTTCTTTAAGGATTTTGATCGGCAAATCAAATTTACCATAAATCTACTCTTGTTCGGATTCAATCAAACTCCTTTGATCACGGTACATCGATTTTAGATCTAGGTTCCGATTCGATCAATCATATTGATCTTCGCTTGATTCAATAGGATTTATGTGTTATTGTCTACCCCGTTGGCGGAAACCGACTGGTAGGGGTAAGTCGTTCGACAACCTCAGAATAACGATCACGGAAAGCAAGATCACAGATCAATCCAGAACCACCGCAACACAAACGATCATATCATTCATATCAATATGCATATCACCATATGCAAACATCCCGAACCTATAACTGAATAGCATCGGCTCTGATACCACTGAAGGGATACGGGTAGGCTACACTAGTGCAAATCAAAAATTTGTACCCTGTAAACCAAGATTACTGTTGTCATAAATCACGGGATTACCACTAGACGCGCAGTTGCGGAACTTGATGAAGCGCGTCGAGGCAGTGCAGACGTTCTACGTCTCCTCCTTGTCCTCGTCCCACGAGCAGCTCCCCTTGCGCGGCTCATCCAAGTGCCACAGATGCAGCACCTCCGAGGTATCCACACGTACATGGTGGAAGTGTCAGACGCCGGATTGCTAGGTCCGCGCGTGCAACACATGCATGAGGAGTGGCGGCTGGGGAGAATGGTCTAACCCTGGTTAGCACGCCCAACCTCTATTATATAGGCGTCCCTAGTGGGCTTCTACATTAGCAGCCCGTTAGTAGCCTAAGCCTGGTCTAATTCGGATCCAATCCTCATTAGGCTCCCAGCCCCTTAAGTGTGTGACCCTATAGGTTCATATACGTATAGACATGACACGAATACACTTATTCTGTCAATAGTTGGTAGCGGCCTCTAGCAAGACGTTCCATCTCCTAAACGCATACAAAGATCATATCGGACGAACCATCACAAGGTTTAGTACATGTCTTTCCCTTTGCCTCATGATATTTTGTCTAGCTCCAAGTTGACCTCCCTTTCTCGATACTGTGATTTGGTATCCCTTTACTAGGTTAACTCTTAACCATATGTAGCACGACCATGTATTTCTGGATCCGATCACTCGAGGGGCCCAGAGATATCTCTCTCAAGTAGAGAGGGGCAAATCCCTTCTTGATTGACCATGCCTTGCAGCATGCTTCAGGACAAACGCGAAAGCTACCTTTATAACTACCCAATTACGGAGTAGCATCTGATAGCCCCAAAGTAGGTCGATCCACATCTCAAGAACATGCGACAATCTCTGGTCTAAGGACAAAACGTATACGATGTGTAGAGAGAGCTACAAGTCTAATTGCCAGCCTCAAGTTGGGTCAGTCCAACCCCATGTTCATAACATGTGTCCACATCATTGGTTTAACATCTCCATGTCTATGACTTGCGAAACATAGTCATCAACCAATCGATGTGCTAGTCTAATATTCACCTGTGTCCTCACATGAACTCCGACTAGGGACAACTATTAAATAACCATACAAGTAAAGAGTTTCACAAACAATTCACATAATTGCCAACAAAAACAAGTTGCCTGATATGGGTATTCAAGGAACATTACAATAACTCATGGATACATAATAAATATAATCATCTCTATGATTGCCTCTAGGGCATATTTCCTTCACTTTCAACTCATCAACTGACATCTTGTAGGGTCTCTTTGCTATGGGTCCATATCCTGGCAGTAAGTCAATCAAAAACTCCACATCTCTATCTGGTGGCATTCCTAGTAATTCCTCCAGAAACACATCCGGGTACTATTTCACCACTGGTACACTGTCTATGCTAACCCCCTTAAGAGAATTTAGCTTACTCCCTTTGGATTCAAAGTTAGACTTGAACCTAATCTGTTTCTTATCCGGGGTTGTGAGTGTAATAGTACGATTGGTACAATCTATTACTCCCTCATACTTAGTCATCCAATCCATGCCCAAAATTATATCTAACCCTTGGGAATCTAGGATTATTAGACTAACTGGAAACTTATACTTACCAAACACTATTACTAGATCATTACATCCAAAATTCATTATCATCTCTCCACCTGGAGAGCTTACTTTAATAGGACATCCAATAGTTTCAGTTGGAAGTCTATTTTTTTCTACAAATGCTCTTGATATGAATAAATGCGATGCGCCGGTATCAAAAAGAACAAGTGTTGGAAAGGAATTAAGCTTGAACTTACCAGCCACAATATCAGACTCCTCATAGATTTCTTCCACATTGATGTGGTTCACTTGACCCTTCTGAAAAGGGTTTGTGGTTGCATCAGTCTTCTTTTCTGGGCATTCATTTGCATAGTGCCCACTTTTCTTGCACTTAAAGCATTCAACCAGACTGATGTCCCTCTTAGCCGGCTGACTTCCATTGCCATTTCCACTATGATGGCTCTTGTGTCCACTCTTGTGGTTCTTATATCCACCATTGTCATGACTACGGTGATTCTTGTTATCATGGTGACGGTTGCTGTTGTGGTGGTTGTTATACTTCCCGTGTTTGTGGGATCCAGAGCCTCCACTATCTTCACCATGGAAACGCTTGTGAGATGATCCTGATCCATGCTTATCAAAGTGGTGCTTCCTCTTCCTACTCTCCACCTACTTCATCTTGCTTTCCAAGATGGTGGCTTTGTCACACAGTGATTGATAAGTTGGAACATATGCAATAGATAGTTGCATGCACATCTCATCATTCAATCCTTCAAGGAATTTTTCCTTCCTCTTAGCATCGGTGTCAACATCATCCGATGCATAGCGTGCCAGATTGTGGAAGTCCTCAACATATTCTGCAACACTGCGGTGGTGTTGCTTAAGGTAGTGGAATTCCTTCTTCCTCAAACTCATCACTCCTGAAGAGATATGAGCAGTGCGGAAACCATCCTCAAATATTTCCCAAGTCACATCTTCAATAGGAGTGGTGATTTGGAAGTTGTCCCACCATGTAGTTGCTGGTCCTTCTAGCAGATGTGCTGCAAATCTGACTTTTTCCTCATCAGCACAGCCCACAGTGACTAAGTCCTTGTTCACAGAACGTATCCAATCATTTGCTACCATAGGATCAGTGGTTCCTGGAAACTTAGCAGGCCTCAACCTCAAAAACCTTGTAAGCATATCAAAGGCTGGTGGGTTGTTTTGATTGTTGTTGTTGTTGTTGTTGTTGTTGTTGTTGTTGTTATTGTTGTTGTTGTCGTTGTTGTTGTTGTTGTTGTTGTTGTTTTGGTTCTGATTCTGATTCGCCATGAACTGGGTCATTATTTGCATCAACTGAGTCTGGTCTGTCATCAGCTGCTGCATCTCATTTCCATTGTTGTTAGTGTTGGGATTGGCACGACGGGGAGATATCTGTGGTTTCAATAAGGATAAGTAATGAGATATAACCCATAGATACTAACATGCACATCCCAGCACATAGACACATTCACAATAATAAAGCACAATAAACTTAGAGTTTAAACAACGTGATCAACAAGTTTTGGAAAAGTAAACACACTAGCATAGTCATCCACATTTTGGATGATCAACGCGACTCGATAAATAAATAGATGATAGATAGATAGGTAGCCAAGTAGTCAACACTACTCCACCATGTCGACCTCCTCGTCCACTAGAGCAAGTCCTGCTGTCTCCATTGCTGACTTGTACTCCTCCATGCTGGTGGTCAAAGCATCGACCTTCGCCTAGAGGGCTCTCTTCTGCGAGCGCAGCCTCTCTATCACTCCCTGTTGTGTCTCTAGCTCAACATCTTTGAGCTATATCTCGGCCTTCATCTCATTGGTCTTCTTGTTCCTATCCTGCACTCTCTTTTCTTGGTTCTTGAACCTCTTGTCTTGCTTCTCGAACCTAGTCTCCATCTCCTTGATGCTATCATCCTGCTTCACGAAGGCCTTGTCCTTCTCCCTCAACTGAACCTGAAGCTCATCATTGCTAAGCATGACATTGGTCCTATCAGTATCGAGGTGTCTAAGAAGGCTCTCTAGGTACTGAAGATAGAGACGCACTGGCTCAATAGTCTCTCTAGTGGCATCGTCAAACTCTATCGCCTCTCCCTCCTCGTCACGTCTCCCAAATGGGTGGAAGTAGAGGCCCGTGAGCTTGGCGGAGTGGTTTCCACAAAGGCGTCCAAGTAGCTCCTTCATGGCGACGTCGAGTCCCTTCTCCTTGTCATCATGCATTATCTTGAAGGCAATCTCCTCGATAGGGGGCTCTGACATGCGTCCTGGTCGGGAGACTTTAAATCCCCATAAGTCCTTCCTCTCAAACTTCCGGAGCTGAAGTCTCTTAATACTAGGGAGGGGAAGACCAAGGATACTGACAAGCTGCACGATACGGGCTCCAAAATGAGTTCCATTGAACTCATCGGCGGTGGTGAGAACAAAGCTAGAAATCTATTGCATAGGATAGAGAAAAATTAGAAACAACACAAGTAAGAGAAAAACATAAGGTAGTGAAAAAAAAGCCAAAAGCATACATTCAACAATAAAACACACAAGTCATAGATACAATAATCTATCACAGTCACTAAGGTTCAAACATATCTTAGACAAATTTTTGTCATACCACATAGATTGGTATGATCAATTTTTTTAACGCGAGAAAACGACAAGTGTGGTGGTCCAACTATTGGAATAGGTCACCATTCTCACTCATATGCTAAGTCTATGATATCTTCCCTTAGACGATTTATGGCGGTCTCTAAGTCCTGGGTACACTTTTTCTCCTCTCTAAGGTCATTTTGGGTGTTGAGCATTCTACACTTGAGTCTTTCACCAAGTTCCTTGACGGCATTCCAAGCTGCATTCCTTGCAGAGTCAAATAATGACATGTGCATTTCAGAGTTGGTGACCATGCAGAATCCCGACTCTTTGTGGTTGTCCTCCTTGTTTTTATACAAGTGGAGTTGTACCCACCAATATTCTTCTCCTTCATCCATCACTGGAAATACTTTGTACACGTCTTCACCATTTATTCCCAAGCTAACCATGAGGTTTTTGAGTGCCTTGGGAAACTCCATGTCACATTCTAAGATCATGGTCATGAGTGGTCCCTTCTTGATGGCTTCGTTGATGGCGGCCATCTAAAAATAGAGATGAGAAAGAAGATTAGGAGAGGTTTTACGAGAAGAAAAGACACAAGTGTGGAATTTGCAAAGATTTTCATTTTCCTAGTGGTTTCCTTAGTCTTATCCATCTTAGGGTCGTAATACTAAAGGCAACACAGTGCTCTGATACCATCTGTAATACCCCACCATTTAAGGTAAAGGACCCTATGATTGCATTGCTAGTCCCTAGATCGAATTGCTAGCATCCACAGTTTAAGATGAAGTACACAGATACAAAGGTCATTATTACATCGTAATATCCAGAGATAAAATAGTTCTGACAACTCATTATCCCAAGGCTAATACATAGAGTTCACAATACTTAACAAAATAAATAAAGTCTTCATCTTCATGTGCCATAGGCAAACATGTTGAGTGTAGACTCATAACCCTAGTCTCCATCAGAGTAACCTGCAACATCATAAGTTACAGCCACAGAGGGTCAATACATTTGGAATTGTATTGGCAAGTGATACCATAGTAGTATAGTAGCATCTAATAATTATATGAATTTGGCTAAGTGTAGTTGAGGCTGGCTTTGCTCAAAATAAGGTTTTTCTTATCAGTTGAAAACACTAAGTTTTTGTTTGACAAAAACACCCAAGGAACCACCAATAGACATTGGTGAACCTTTACCCTTGTTCAACCACAAGTTTTAACATAGAGAAATTCGGATGAGGAGCTCCTTGATCACTTCAATGTCTTTGAGGCTCAAAATGTCCGTTACCGGGGACATGGCTAAGTTCTTAGGTTTTACCCTCTCGAGAGGTGGTGCAATTTTCCCACAAGACTCGACATGCCTCGAGACGAGACTTTTCAGAATTATTCCCTTAGACCACCATGGACGCGTTCCATCCTATCAACCCTACCACCAACTGTCCATCTGGCTAAGTTCTTGCAACCTAGTTGGTCAAGGCAGAGCCCATATGCCATGTGGTTGCACTAGAAGCTTCTCAAAACTAAAAACCTCAAATCTCTTTGTTCCTGGGTGGACATCCACAAGTGTGATACACAAGGTAAACCATATACATGGGCCTTGTGTAACCACTCAAGACAAACCAATCTTTCCATTCCACCTAGGTGACTCATTCACATGTTGTTTTATTAATCAAAAACATAGTCATAGACTTTGCATAATATCATAGCATGAATAATCCACCCTTGTTTTCTACTAGCTAGGCTATCTTAGGGAAAAACTGCTAAGAAAATATCTATAGGATTTACCCAAGCATAGCATATACTTAGAAAATAACCATGCAAATCCTACTCAAAATATCACTAGTGCATAGATGAAATAATGGGACAAAAGATGAAGCATCACTTGCCTTGGTAGTTGGGGGAATATGCACAATCCTCACAATCACAATCTCCACAATCACCAAAATCTAAACACAATTTCATACAACAAAATCCACATTCAATATACAAACAAAAATATATGAATGCATGCAAAATGAAATGGAATGCTTTTCCACACTAAACAGTAATGAATACAAAGCAAACTTTCTATAGACCAATTAAACTAAAATTTACTTTAATACAATTTTCTAAATAATTTTTATAGTCAAAATAAGCCTACAAATGTTTCTGCATAAAATCCTAATTTTACAGAAGTAAATGGCCAAACCTAGGCCATAGATGCAAATAGTTTATTTTTTATGAATCCATTGATATAAAGTTTGTGATTTTTGGACAAAAAGATCAAAAGTTTGAATAACTAATAGATCTAAATTCAAATTTTAAATCGAAATTAGTGACACGCGGCGCGTTCTGATTGGCGCGTACCGGTTCGCACTGGATCACGTTTCTGCGCCATTAGATCTAAAGTGAATCATTTGGCTCAGATCAAAACTTACCCCTTAGCATTAAAATCTAATCTCAACCGCTAGCTACAGATCCAATGGATCAGATCTATCTGACCATACGCGGGAGGCGCAAATGGCTCTAGTGGCAGCGATGCTACTGCCGGTGACACGTCGGCGAGGCTAGGGGGTTAGGAGGGACGTGATGATGCTTACCGAGCTCGCGAGAAAATGGTGAAGCTCAACATGGTCTTGGCTTGGACAGGGGCGCACAGACACTGGCTCAGGAGCTCGTATGAGTTAGTACTAGCGTCGGGCGTTTGCGAACAATGACGGGGGCGAAAACCTAGGAAGCAAAAGGACAAACGAAGGGCATTAGCAATTTCGCAAGGTCACGACGAACATAGTAGCGTGAACTAGAGGTTAAGGGGCGCGTGGACTTTACAGGAATTACTCGCCGGAGTTGATCGACGCCTCGGATGCTCGCAGAGGTTGACGGGGACGGCGACCTGGGGAAAGATTGGACAAACCAGAGGCATGAGGAGATGCGCATGGGAAAGAGGAACATGCTCGCGTGAACGAGAGGCAGAGGCGAACACGGGGCTCACCGGAGTGTTTTGCCGGAGTTCGTCGGTACCGCGACGGTGTAGAGTGAAATTCGTGGAGCCTGGCGGCGCTTGGGGCTTGCGGTGTGAGGGGAAATGGTCGTGGGGAGGTGGGGGTTAAGTAGCCAGAGAAGGGGCGAGAATCACGCACACATTTAGCACTAATTAATCGAAATCAAAACGTGACAGTGAACGGGGAAGAAACGGGCAGCGAGCTGATCGCGGGCGCGGGGTTTGGGGAAGGAGGTGAGGTGGCAGTGGGGCCTGGTTGCCAGTGAGAGAGAGGGTGCATGCATGGGTGAGAAAGAGAGAGGGAGAGGGTAAACTCGGGTGGGCTTAGTGGGCCGTGAGGGGGGTTTGGGCCAGATAAGTTGCGCCTCTTATTTTTTCCCCTTTTCATTTTCTTTTTTCTTTTTTGATTTTCTAAATTGAATTTGAGTGGCTATTTCAAATCCGTTTGAATTCAAATATTCACCAGACTTTTGTACTGTGGTCCTAGTGTTCAAATGTGTGTCAAACACATCAAAGCATTCAAAAACCATTTTGAGGTCATAAAATAAAATAAAACCATGCCCCAATATATATAATAAAAGGGGTTTAAATATGGTTCTTTTAGGGGTTTTGTTTTGAATTTTTTTGTGCAATTTCAATATGCCATGATGAAATGAATGCAATAACATGATTTTGCATTTGATGAAATTTGGGATGTTACAACACGCCATGCACTAGCTGATCGATCATTCACTCCCTGCTATCTAGCTTGCTCTCATACGAGCACACATACACTTTGAGATACAGCTCCAGGAGCAACTTTGTAGCTTGAATATATCCACGTATACTGTCAGACATGCAGGAGTAGGATTTTTACCTTACCACGAGGGCTCCGAACCTAGGTACTTCCTATGTCTCACCGCACTCGCTTGTACTAAATCCCGCCTGTGGACACCGGCGTAGTCGTCCTGCTCGCTCCCACACCTCTATCTAGCCTCTTTAGGCAATACTGTTTCCATACCGATGACAATACGTTTACAACGTATCAACATCTCCAAGCTTAACTCCTGCTCGTCCTCAAGTAGGTAAGTGATAAAAAGAATAATTTTTTAGGTCACATGCACCATCACAATCTTGATCAAGGTATTTATAAAAGTATTGATAGCTGGGATCAAAGTACTCTAACATAAGCATGATAGATATATTTCTAACAATAAGACAAAGTAACTATGTTGCAACAAGAAAGGAAACGTAAACAAAAGATCATGAATAACAATGCATTGAAAGATATTTGTTTGTTTCACATATAGAAAACATAGCAAGAGTGGTATTTAGCTTGTCCTTCATGCAATAGAAAAACATAAATGCATAGGACACCTTCAAAGTTCATAAGGGTGACTAGATACAATAATTTAAGAAGAAGAAATACCATAATTATGAATCAATCAACAAGTTTTGGGACAATGCACATTGAACTCAGAATGACAACTATGCTCTCCTAATTGGTGCATAAAGATAGAAGGTGGAGACTAAAAAAAGTAAAAAGAAAGGACCTTCGCAGAGGGAAGTAGGGATTTCAAGTTTCATAAAGAGCTTCCAAACATTATCGTACTTACTAGCTTTGAGCTCTGATTGCCCCTATCATAAGCATCTTGAAGTGGTTAAGGTTAAAGTCAGACAAAATGAGTTATATGCTTGATAAATCATAAGTTGAAAATCTCATGTCCCTTGAGTACGAGGGTCGTTCCTCATGCCACTCAACTTTAGTCACAAGCAAGTTCTTGTCATTGTAAGTATATGTGTATCATAGAGAACCACCAACGGTGTACCCCTTGCCCCATGACACAGGATCTATCCCATATCAAAATGAAAAGGCAACAGACAATGAGCATCTCAGCGATCTTTTTATTTACCATGAGCATGGTGCTTTTTTCTCTTTTTTCTTCTTTTTCTATTTTTTTCTGAAGATGCTTCATAGATTGCTCACTATGGTTATGTTGCAAGTCTCCACCATGATTAGGCATGGCTTAGGCTAGCCGCCCAGTCGTTTCTCTAACAGATATACAATACTCCATGTACTTACAAGCTCCCCTTTTATTTCACACCACCGACATCCATAAACAAAAGAACATGATATCAACTGAATAGATATGTACAAGTGTTGAAAGCGTTTCCCATGACAGCATGGTTCTGCGAACTCCCAACTTAAAACTTGCAAGCATATAAGCACATAGATGGGCACAATGGTTCAAGTTTATTAAATGTAAGGAAATAAAGTGTGCCATCAAGTTCATGAGAGCTTTAATCACTAATTTTCCCATAACAAAAGTTTAATTTGGAAGATAGATAAAAACATGAATATACTTGGAATGGTGTAACACACCATGCATAGGAATTTATAGTGGACTATTTGGAATAACTTAGTTTCTTGGGAGTTGGATGCACGAGTAGAGCTCATACTCTGTACAAGTGGAGGCTAGCAAAATACTGGGAGCGACCAACTAAGAGAGCAATAATGGCCATAATCATGCAGAGCGACAAAACATTATTAATTAAAGCATAAAGTGATATCACAAGTAAAAAATAAATGATCATAGATGCTAAGGTGACTGGTTCATATTCTTAAAATGGTGTAAGCATGTGCCAAGTCAACCCAAATAAATGATCAAAGGAGAATACCAGAATATTATGCTTTTGTATGCTAAAACAACGCATGATTCTTTCAAGGCACATTAAGCAATCTCAATTGTTTGAAACAAGTCATGCTACAACAATAATTACTAAGCATATGGTCAAAGAAACATCTAACATGACATGATAAAGTCTAAGTCACAATCAAAACAAGCTTCCTTTTGTACCACTATAAACATGAAACTTTCTACTCTTTTCCAACGCCAATCGACTTATTTGAAACAACTCACAAAGATAATAACCAATAAAGATAAGAGATCTTGTCTCCCCTAACTACAAATAAGAACTAAAAAGTTCTAAGCAAAAAGCATAAGTAAACTAAGGCTAAACGTAGTGCTAGCAAAAGGGAACACTAACAGAACAATAAGAGTGAAAACTAGAGTGTTCTAGAAAATGAAGAACTAGGTATGACTTCTACAAAATTGGTGTGTTGGGGTCCGACCAACTTATTATAGCAAACAAAGCAAAAGAAAACTAAAAACAAAAACAAAGATGTTCCAAGAACGACATATAGTGCATGAAGCAATAAAAATGGAGTGTTTTTTATTGATGAAGAAGGGGATGCCTTGGGAATCCCCAAGCTTTGACGCTTGTACCTCGTGAATATTTCTTGGGGTGACACGGGTGGAATCCCCAAGATTGAGCTTTTGTCCATACTTCATCTCATCAATCATTCTCTTCCCACACTTAAAAATTTCCTTCATACAAAACCTCACACAATTTTCATTAGCAACATTAGTATATTCAAGATAATAAGCCTTTGGGTTCAGTTTCAACTCAAGTAAAACTTTCATTAAAACATAGGCTACTGTAGCAACTCCTTTTAAAAGCTCAAGTGATCAAAGATAACTCAAAAAGAAACCAATAAGAGGCAAATGCAAATAATGGCAGAAATCTGTCAAAACAGACTAGTAGGTAAAGACCCATTTTTCAAATATCTTCTATTGCTCAAATCGAAAAGTGAAAAACTAACGGAAGTTGGGTGAATAACAGGGGCATGCACACAAAAAATTTCAGCTCAATCTGACGCACTGGGATTTTTCACGATTTTTTACAATGAAGCATAGAAATCTGTTTTGGGACAAAAACTTCCCCGAATCTTACCTCCCTCTCATTAGAGGTTATTCTTGGCACAAAAACCAAACAAAAAGGATAAGGAGGGGTTATTACAGAAGCAATAACTTTCAGACTCAACAAAACAAAAACTTACTGAAATAAAAATTGGGTTATCTCCCAAGAGTGCTTTTCTTTAACGCCTTTTAGCTAGGCATATAAAGCAAGAATCAAGTATTTTCAAATGAAGAAGCATTAACATCAAATTTCTTACGTCGGTCTCTCTTACCTTTATTCTTACCTTTAGGGAACATATGATTTTTTGGTGGATAAGTGAAACGGATGGTGCCTTTTCTCACATCTATTGTTGCACCAAGGAGCTTTAGCAGGGATCTTCCAAGTGTAATTTGTCCTTCTCCTACACATTCAATAACAAGATAATCAGTAGATAACATTTTCCCTAGGATTTTTGTAAACACTCCTTCAACTATTTCAATGGGTAATATAGTGGCATTATTGGTAAGAGATATTTCTTCTCCACCCTCAGAAAGTTCCCAAAGATTCAGAGATTCATAAATATCTTTAGGCATAAGATAGAACTCAGACATAATATCACAACGAGCATGAAAAGTTTCATCATTTATAGCAATTTTTACTGTAGGGAACCATTTTGATGGTTCAGAATTTATTGAAACATAATCATGATGCTCTCTAAGCATATTGTAGAATTCTTTTAAACTAGATGTACTTGTCTCAAGAGTGTTTAACCTAGCATAAATGCTTATTAAGGATGGATCAAGTTTACTAGGAAAGTTATATGATGCAATCAACTTTTTTATAGCATTAAAACTTCATCCCCATCACAATGAAGGAAATATCATCCTACTATAGCATCCAAAGCATATCTATAACAAAGAGCAAGACCAAAGTAGAAACTGCTAAGAAGCAAACCTAGAGTCATTTTAGGTTCAGTTTTTTCATAAGAATCAGAAATTCTAGACCAAGCTTCTTTGAAACTCTCTTCACTTCCTTGTTTGAAAGTGAAGATCATTTTCTGAGGTGACATAGTTATTGGGGCAACACTAGACATAAAAGCAACTTGAAGTAGGAACTAATTTTTGTGTGTTTTTGATAAAAAGAAGTAAACCAATAGAAATAGAAACTAAAGTAGGGACTAATTTTTTCGTGTTTTTGATAAAAAGAAACAAATCAAAACAAAAACAAAGTAAAGATATTGGTTGTGAGAGACTCCCCTTGCAGGAACTGTCCTGTGTCTCCCCGGCAACGGCACCAGAAAATCTTGATGTTGGCTCAGTTGACGTAGAGACTGTTGGGAGACCCCCAAGATCAAGGTGTGATAAGCACAACAACAATTTTCCCTCATTTATGAAACCAAGATTATCGAACCAGTAGGAGAAAGGAAACAGCTTCCAAGGTGTTCCTAGCAAAACAAAGGATTAAATGTATAGTGTGTAAGAAAGTAATTGCTTGTAGTAATTGCAGAAAGTAAACAGTAGGCAATAGATTGAATATCGGTGGGAAGGAATGGACCGGGACCCAGAGTTCACTAGAGGTGTTTCTCCATAAGATAAATAGCATGTTGGGTGAACAAATTATAGTTGGGCAATTGATAGATTGACAATGTATAATAATGCATGTACATGTCATGATGATTTCTATGAGATTTGTTTGGGCATTACAACATAATACATAGACCGTAATCCAACTGCATCTATGACTAATAATCCACCTTCAGTTTATCATCCGAACCCCTTCCAGTATTAAGTTGCAAGCAACCGATAATTGCATTAAGCAAAGTGTGTAAAGTAAACAATACAATTGACCTTGGACAAAAGATTGTTGTTTTCTCCCTAGTAGAAACAACCTTAGAGATTTCTGTCACTTCCCCAGATTACTAGAGGCATGAACCTACTATCGAGCATAAATAGTCCATCTTGGAGTCACAAGCAACTACTTGGACAGAGTAACCACTAGCAACGGTAAAATATTGACTCCGTCTCTGCTGTCGTGTTCAAGATTGATTATTGATTCTATCATGTCTATGTTATTTGTGATCTTGGGTGGTGGGCCCTCCCTATGGCGCCTTTTCGTCCCCCCTCTGGACTCCGTCTCTGCTACGGTAAAATATTGACTTCGGCTTTTGTTTCGTCTAATTTCGAGAATATTTCCTTGCTAGATTTTCTGAAACCAAAAACAGTAGAAAAAAGGAACTGGCACTGTGGCATCTTGTTAATAGGTTAGTTCCAGAAAATGTATAAAAATTCCATAAAGTGTAAACAAAACATAAAGCAATTGGCATAAAACAAGAATGGAGTATCAAAAATTATAGATACGTTTACAACATATCATGGGTCCCCCATGTCAGCCTCTCATTGGAAGATACATGTGCATGCTGGAGTTTTTTCTTGCTCGCCCCTCCCTCTTTGGAACTTCGCAACGATTCTTGATGTGGAACCACGTGTATAAGGTCTCCCTAGTGGGTCCCACATGTCAATATATTTTCTTTTAATGACATGTCAATATCTCTGTAAATGAAACGTGTGCATGACGGACTTTTTTTCGGCTACGTCTGCTGTTTTGTCCTTTGCAACGTAGCTAGATGTGGAAGTCCTAAATGGTCTTGCTGCTGGACCCCACATGTCAGCCTCTCTAGAATGTTCTGGTTAGTGGGTCCTCGATGCCAGCCTCTCTGTACAAGTACTTAACTTCTTTTTTTCAAACCCGTGCATTAAGAGGGACGCTGCAGGCTGGTGGGTCCGCCATGCCAGCCTATCCGTAAAGAAATACTTGCTAGAAGAAAATTAAAAGGGACGTTGTAGGCTGGTGAGTCCGCCATGTCAGTGTCTCCATAAAGCAATATTGCTAGAAGAAAATTAAGAGGGATGCTGCAGGCTGGTGGGTCCGCCATGTCAGCCTCTTCGCAAAGAAATATTGCTAGAAGAAAATTAAGAGGGGCGCTGCAGGCTGGTGGGTCTGCCATGTCAGCCTCTCCGTCAAGCAATATTTGTTTGAAAGACATAAAGAAATATTGCTAGAAGAAAATTAAGAGGGACACTGCAGGCTGGTGGGTCCGCCATGTCAGCCTCTCCACACAGAAATTTTACTAGAAGAAAATTAAGAGGGACGCTGCATGCTGGTGGGTCCGACATGTCAACCTCTCCGTAAAAACAATATTGCTAGAACAAAATTAAGAGCGACGCCGTAGGCTGGTGGGTCCGCCGTGTCCACCTCTCTGAAAGCACTATTACTAGAAAAAAATAATGTAAACCCAAAAAACTATTTTTCAAGCATAGAGGATTCAAACTCAAGAAATCAAACATATAACCGTGTGCGTTTCCACTACAACAAAGAAATCAAAAGATACTAACTTTTATCTCGCCGTTAGTAAACTCTGTATTCTTTTGTGGATCCGCCGGATTCAGAACAAAGACCTCATCGATGGAGGGGTAAAAGGTGATAATTCTTTTGACAGATATATTCACATAAAAATATCAAAAGAACCAGAGTAACACACCGCGTGCGCCAGAACAGGTATGCAATAACTTCACTTTGTGAAATCACACTCATTAGTGTCAAAAACACAACCAACGGTTCCAACAAAACATAGACAAAAGATCTAGCGCAAATAGCCCAGCACGGCAACGGAATTTTTCACAAATTCAGTAGCATTTGAATGATTCAGTAGTATAGAATAAGATAGAGAAAATATACAGATTCCTAGTTTATACTTAACAGCACTTGACCAATTCAACAGCATTTCAAAATGATTGATTCAGCAATACAGACACTAAAATTCAATAGCAGTACAAAGGGAACCAGACCTCACCGACGGAGTGGGAAAAGGAGATAATTGTTTTGTTTTGACAGATAGATTCATGTAAAAATATCTAAATAACCAGAGACACACACCGCGTGTGCCAAAACTGCACCGGTATCCAATGACTTCACTTGGTGAAATCACGTTGTATCTTTACTCTATGTGCCTCTCATCACTGTACAAAACACAACCAACGGTTCTGATGAAACACATGAAAAAGCTCTAGTGCAAGCAGCCCAACAACAGCGACAAAACTTTTCACAAATTGAGTAGCATTTGAATGATTCAGTAGTACAAAACTAGATACAGAAAATATCAACAGATTCCTAGTTCATATTCAGCATCACTTGACCAATTTAGCAGCATTTTAAAATGACTGATTCAGCAATACAAACACTAAAATTCAATAGGAGTACAAAGGGAACCGGTCAGTTCTTGCTTCAACTCTAAAAACCATGCCAACAATCAGTTTGCCCTTTTATCCAAACACGGTGAAATCACTGGAGTAAGCAAAACTGACAATCAATTCTTCCTTTGTGTGCAACCTCCTCCTACTCACAAATTAAGATGGAACACAATCGCAGTCATAATAGTTGGTCTTGGTCATATAGGGAACAGTCATATAGATACAAATATACCATACTAGTACATACTAGTCATAGCTCCAATCCAGCAAAAGGTTATCACAGTTTTACCACCCATATATGATTAGTGGAGATAAGAAAACCACATAATTAATTACAATAGCATGCGACTAAAGAGCTAAACAACTAGGAACTGCATGACCAGACTACTGCAATTAGGGCACCAAGATACATCGACCTTGACCTTCCAATGGTAAGTTTGGCAGCTTTCCGGAACTTGGTCAACATAGAAGTAGCTCCCAAGCGCCCATTAGTCTAGTTAATGGCGTAGCATCCCTCGACTAGCACTCCTTCGCTCTGCATCATGACGAATATTGTTCCCTTTGGTCTGCCCTCGAGTTTCTTTGTGGCACTCTTAGGCAATTTCTAGGTCAAAGCAAGAGATAGTTGCATAATTAATAAGAGCAATGAACTAAATCATGTGAAACTTGAGAAGACATTGAGAGCAGTTTATCTGCTGCCACTCACAAACATAATCCAGTACGACCTTAAGATGACACATGTGTAGGATACGATCTGACAAGGATCTTGCGCTGGTGCATGTGCTGGTGTAGGAACAGGGACTAGTGCAGGACATGGTGTCGCTGCCTGTGCTAGGGATGGTGCTGGTGCAGGAGTTGGTGCCGATGCAGTTAATTTAAGAGGGGCTGGTGCAAGATCTAGAACCGGTGCGGCGCCAGCATCTTGATGCTAGATTTCTTCTGACGGGTAGGTAAGATGACTACAAGGATAGTATAGGCATGTGAGATGTGTGCAAGAAAAATGGCTCTTATACTCCAACAATTACTCACAAGACAGTGACCAGAGGATGTGATGAGTATACAAGCAAATTAAATTTTTCTCCTTCGGTCAACAGGTGTTGGAGCAGGAACTAGGTCCTGTGCCAGTGTGGGTGCCAGTGCCAGCGGCTTGATGCTGGTTACCTTCTGGAGGGGAGGTAAGGGGACTGTAGGAGTGGTCAGAGAGGCATATGAGATGTGTACAAGCAAAATGGGTTCTTACACTCCTAGATAGTGATCAGAGTATACAAGAAAATTAATATACTACCTCTATTCTTTCTCCTACTTAGGTCAACAGGTGTCGTTGCAGGAACTGGAGACGCTACCGGTGCCAGCAGCTTGATACTGCACCCTTCTGGAAGCGGACTGCACAAGTGGTAAAAGTCATACGATTAGAAGACAATGGTGTAGAACAATTAGTCGCATGAAAGTCATTAGAGGTTGTGATGAGTACAGAAGAAAATTAATTAGTACTACCTTTGTTCTTGGCCCTTTGGTCTATAGGTGTACGATGGCTTGCAAGTATCTGCCCAGGCTTGCTAAAATCGAGTGCTACCTTGTCCCCCTACTTCAGACCATTCTCACGGACATACTTGGACCAACCCCGGCCACCCAAATAGGTGGTGTCCATCGTCAGTGAGACATCCACATCATATAGTTGCCGCAAGCCTTTTCGGTCCTCAGTATATAGAGTTAGAAACTTGTCGTTTCCGAACAGCTTGTTTATAATGGGGCGAGCGACACAAGGGACAACCTTAATGAGAAAGTTGATAGACAAGTAAGACGACAACAAGAAAAGTGAGATACAAGATATTACATCAAGTTGTTTGAAACCGCTTGGAATCCATATCTGATACCATGGGTACCCATCACGAAGGGTGGCCATACACCATTTTTCTTCCATCTTCCTTTGGAAGGGCATACAGGCCCCCCTTTCAATCCACCAGCTTGACAAGAGGACGGTAGAAGAACAGTCAGACCAGCTGGTGCGTGGTACTGAATGAAATTAAGTGGAAATGTTAAATTATGTAAATATCATGTAAATCTAATAATATCAAATCATTGCCTGAAAATCAAAGAACTTTGATGTTTGTGAACTTCTGATAAGCGTAAATATAAGTATAGCTGATAACAATAGCATGAAAAATTATAACATGTGAAATTGTGGATTTCTAAATTATACCCACTTCTTAGAGAGGTCAGTGCCAACCTAGGTACTGTGTTTGCACTTCCTCATTGTGTAGACAATGTCCGCTTTTGGTGGGGGCATGAGCAATTTACTAGCCTCTGTAGCAGCCTCAGCCTCCGCAGCAACACCTTCAATCGGAGTAAATAGCAATAGAGATCAACAGTTCAATGAAGTACATAGTAGTCATATATATATATGACGGTGTATAAGACAGTCAGACAGATCTACATCTGGATTCACATAAACACAGTGCCTGACTTAATAAAATCACATATGTTTCTAAACATCTGATAAGCATGCATGACACCAAGCGAATAATAATTAAATCAGACCGCACCATGGTAAGTGGATTAAGAAAAAATAACCTTTTCTTTAAGATGGGCCCTCCTAGCCGGGCAGTGGACTTGCGCTTGTTTGGTGAGTAGTGGTACTGGCCGGATCCTCCAGCATGTGGGGGTATCGTGCTGTTTGCCACACCTGGAGCACCGCAAGTTTGCAGGTATGTACCACCATGCTACAAGAAATAAAGAACAAGATGGCGTCACAGAGGCTTCCACAAAAACAGGATGTAGAAAGAGACAATTTTGAGCACATAGATACATCCAGGCTGCAGACAACCACTTTCAGTATGGAAAAGAATGGAAGAACATAATGAATATGATGCTCCATTAACTTTTTAGGCAACTTTTAAGGGAACTGACGGGACCATCACTGTCCGTAGTGGCCGTGCGCGCCACTGGACCATAGTTCTCCATACGGAATCTAACACAAAATCCATTGCACATTAGTATAAATTAAAGGTTACAAAGTGAATAACACCGACTTGGAACCCGACCAAATGCCCCAATAAGAATAGAGGTGACCATGCCCCGATCCCGCATCCAAAGGAAATCAGTCACCCCCTCCCCCCACCCCACCTCCACCCCCACCCCAATGGCCCAATCGATCAGAGAAGAGGAGGGAAAATACCCCAATTAGGTGAGCAGATCCCGATTAGGTGACACTTGCTTTCCTTGCGTGATGATGGGAGGTAGGGATTGCAAGTTGCTCGTCGGAAGAGAGGATGGGCAGCCGGAATAGTAGTAGTACTAATACTAGTAGTAGGGGCAGAAGTACTACAATTTTTTCTACAGTGTTAGGCAGCGGTGGGAATAGATTCCCGGGTTATTTGCAAAAAATTCAACACGTCGTGGCGTGGGATAATAAATTGTGCGGGGCCTACATACAACCTCCTCCTTTTTTCCCTTGTTGTCCCATGTTCCTCTCCCAGGACCGAGAAAATCATACCGTGTTCCTCTCCCAAGACCGAGAAAATCGCCCAGTATCGAATCAAACAGATTCGGCTCAAGGAGAATTTTTTTTGAATGGAAGACCTAATATATTAATATCAGAAACAAAGTACATTATAACTCAGACAACATATACTCTGAAGATCAGCATTTGAGGGAGGGGAAGGGTTGGCAGAGGAAAAGACGGCATTTGTTCTAGCATAGGGAACCAGCTTGATGCCTTGAAAGCCGCTTGGGAAGCCTCAAAAGAAGGAAACACAGACAGACACACATATAATAATATACTACTCTGCTAATGTACGGAATAATTTTCAGTGACAGATCTGGTAACAAAGGCCTAAAAATCATAAGATAGCTCCATATTACACTACTACGATAGTAGCAGACCAATCATGGGATAGCTCTACATATATTTAGAGCAATCTTAGGTGCACCCCAAGAGTTTTGCAGCTAGGCTAGTGGCCATGAGACTGCACATACGGCACCAAAAGTACACCCCTTATTATTATCAGCAGCCCTGCATCGACTCCATCTAGAAGCAGAATAGGTCATCGTCATTACCATCAATGTCCTCTTCAGTTGTCCCCTTCTGCGATTAGTAGATTAACAGATACATTTAATGAGAAACATCAAAGACACACAACCTGAAAACTTGCAGTTCTATAGATATAGTACCTTGTCATCTGGCATAGCGCAAGTACCTAAAATAAAAACCGTTTCATGCACCTTGCGCCTCTCCTCCCCCTTATACAATTTGATCTAGATACTCAGGAGCTGCCTCTATCAGTTGATCTAGATGATCAACATATGATTCCCCTACTTGATCTGGATGATAAAGATGTTCTTCCCTAGGTTCATATGCTTGACCATGAAATAACCATATAACATATGTGCTTATCATTCCAAACATAAAAATATGGTCTTTCACTATACTGAATGGTATCACCCTCTAATTCACACACAAGCGACACAGGTAATGTACTTCTGAGTTTTCACAATGAGCTCTAACAAACTCAGTAAATCGTACAACACCCAAGATATGTTTAGGTCTGCCTAATGGAGCAACCAGCATCCCAAATATCTCCATCTGTTTAATTATGACATACAAGATTGGTTCTGAATTAGTAAAAGAAAAGCAGGAAACAAATAGATGGATTACATAAACTATATATACCCATGCATTTCAACAAACATATTGACAACAATAATGGGCGAAGGTACTTAAGAACATAGATCAAGCCTAGAATCAACTATGACCATGTAGACTGAGGACAAATTGAATTATGTATTTGAGGAGGTAGATCTGGTGAAATGGAAATAAATTTCCAACCAGATCAAGCTAGAGATATAAGGACTAACGTGGGATCCACGTGACCACCGGTGTGTCTCAAGAACACCGAAGGGTTGGGAAAGCTTCTTCGGGCGCACGATGGAGATATGACGAGCGGCGGTGAGCGCGACTGTTTTGTGGGCTTCCAAGGGGGTGAGGGTCTAGGCGGCGCAGGGTGGATGTTAACACAACGTGAAGGGGTGGGGAGGGATAACTTTAAAAATTCTAACCTACCTTGCTTTGGGCACCACCATATACGTGGCCCCATGTCAGTAACCATAGATCAAAATTGACCAATTTTGGCTACACCGAGATGATCTAGTTAAAGTGGCGAAATCAGCACGGAAACTTGAAAATTCATGAAACTCGTGAATTTTCGTTAAATCAGTAATTTGTGTGCAATTATGGAAGGTGACATTTTGGGCCATATCTTATCTCATCTTACCACTTTCAATATTGACCGTTGGATCAAGACTCGTGAGTCCCAACATTGCTAGCCGTCAGATCTTCTTTTTCATTCTATTAGCATATAATGCTAGAAGATACTATCCATAGTCTTTAACACAATAAACATTACGCATAAACCTCAAAACACACTTCTCCATCATTCTAGAGTCTTATCCATCGTTTCTCTAGAGCATGTTACCAAAATTGACATGTTTTTAGTAAATTTCCATATTGTCAATTTATTGCAAAAATCTAGCCAGTAAGATTTATACGGTTTATCCATTAAACAGGGTACTTTGTGTGAAAATTGGCACGATGGCATACTGAGCCATAATCTCTGAAGTTGCTTCACAACCAAAAACAATGTTGTCACTTGGAAAAATAAAATTGGATTTTCCCTTTGTAAGCAAAGCTTGATTGGCCAAGATGCATCCAATGTACGGAGTACAAGAAATGGACACGGTACCATATATATTTGATACGTCCAATTTGCATCACCATTCTATATCATAATATTCCTCTATTAATTGATATATTTCTTATTAAGAGGTGTTACTTATGTCTTTTCATCTGTTTTTACATGTTGGATGATTCTTGGAGGATGGACTTCCGGAGTCAGGATTCTGATGGAAAAAGAGGTGTTTTGATGCAATTTCGCGAAGATCGGAAAATACCAGAAAAATTATGGAAAATCATATTTTCCCAGAAGACGAAGGAAACCAGAAGGGGAGGCGGAGATGGCCCACAGGGGGCCCACAGCCCCCCAGGCGCGGGCCACCCCTAGGCCGCGCCTACAGGGGGTGTGGCCCACCTGGCCTACCTCTGGCTCCGCCCTCTAGCCTATATCATCTCCTCGAAACCCTAAAACACAGGGGGCGACCATAAAAATATTTCGCCGCCACTACGGGGCAGAAAACACCGAGAGAGAAAGAGCTCTCCGGCAGACAGATTTCTGCCAGGGAAATTCCTTCCCGAAGAGGGGAGATCCTCGCCATCAACACCATCATCAAGCTAGGCTTCATCGGGAAGATCATCGTCCACACCATAATCTCCACCAAAACCATCATCACCACTCCATTCCGCTGTAACAATTCTGTTGAATACTTGCATAGATCTTAGGGGAAACTTTCTCAGTGTTGATTACTATTGTAGTTGATGCTTGTGAGTGGAACCATTGGATTATTGTTTATGTTCACATTGTTATCCATCACCATATCATCTTTGATCTTGATCCATATGATGTCTTATGAGTAGTTCATTTAGTTCTTGATTACATGGGAGAAGTCATGTTGTTAGTAGTGGATTTGTGTTGAGTTATTATTCAATGGTTTAGTATTTAAGTTGTGGTTCTATTCTTTTAGTGGTGTCATGTGAACATCGACTACATGATACTTTTACCATTTATGGGCCAAGGGGAATGCATTGTGTATTTGGCTACTAATTGTGGGGTTGCCGGAGTGACAGAAACCTGAACCCCTGTTAGGACACCATTGCACAAGGGAGCGTAGGATCTCAGAGTTTAAGGTTGTGGTTAGGTTTATATCTTAATTACTTTCATTTAGTTTGGGATGCTTGTAGGGGGTTTAATGAAAAGTATGTATTAGTCCAAATAAGGTCAGTACATTAGCACAGGTTCACCCACACAACACTTACAACACCAAAGAAGGGTACTCGGCTATTTGAAGCGAAAGCACTTGACAGAATTCCCATGTGTCCTCGAGAATGTTTGGTCCATATAAGTATTTCCACCGTATTTTCCTTTGCTAAGAAAGGATTGGGCCACTTGCTGCAGTTGTTCGTTGTCTTTATTACTTGCACTTTATTTTGTTGCTTTATCGAAAAAACCCCTTAAAATCTGTTTGCTAAATATTACAGAGATTTCCTGCTCCATACCACTAGTCAACACCTTCTGCTCCTCGTTGGGATCGACACTCCTAATTATCAAAAGTACTATGAGACACTCCCTATACTTGTGGGTCATCAATAGTCTTTGAACCGTAAAAGTGGTGCGGTGATAAAATTAGTTACGCCATTGTATTCCACAATATAACCATAAAGTTTGAACATTATTGAAAGTTCCCAAAACACTAAACCCCTGAACCCTATAACCCTAAACACTAATAAACCCCTATACCCTGACCAAGCAGGTATCATGCACTTGTATATCAAATTTGAGATACTTTCATTAAATTGGGCAAAACCATTCTATTCGACGAATATATGCATAAAGCGAACATTACTGAAAATTCCTGAAACCCTAAACAACCCCTAAAACCTAAACCCTTAGGCCCTAGATACTAAAACCCTACACCCCTCAACCCATAATTAAACCCTAACCAAGTAGGTATCATGCACTTATAGATCAAAATCTGAGATACTTCCATTAAATTGCGGTAACGCCATTCCTTTCCACAAATATAAGCATAAATCTTGAACATTGTTGAAAATTCCCTAAACCTCTAAACGACCCCGACCAAGAAGGTTGTAACATACCTAAAATCATGTTTTCAAAGCTATGCATATCATCCATGCATTCATGATAATTTGGGGTTCAATTTCAAAGTCATTACAAAATCAGAAGCATTTGAGTGCTTGTTATTTTATGTAAACAAGCATTGATTCAATACCACTCTCTAGTGAGGGAATATTTGTTTTAAAACCATTGTTGTGAGTTCATAGAATTGGTTGGTTGAGTTCCAAGATTGGACAAAAAATTTCCAAAACAAAATTTGGTATTAAAAATATTGTCAAATCTTTATCAAAACATGTTCTAAGGCATTGTTTATTTTGAATTTTCAAAAGGACCAAGCAAGTCTAATGAGACAACATGGTTTTATATTCAAAAGTATAGAGGTTTCACTTTGTAAAAGTCCAGAAAGTTTTTGAATTCAAATGCTTTTGAATTTGTTTGAAAAGGATTCCTGAAAATCGATTTAGAAAAAGAAAAGAGAATAGAAAACAGCACTGGGCCTGGCGCCACTTATTCGGCCAAGTAGCAGATGCATCCCACCCGGGTTTTCCCCTCTCTCTCTGTTTCTCACCACGCTCGCGCACACCCCCTCGCTGACCACTGGGCCCCGCAACCACGTCAGCTCATCGTCCCCAAATCACGCCTGCGACCAGCGCCGCCGCGGCTGTTTCCTCCCCGACGCAAATGCACTTAAATCCCATTGATTCTCCACATGTATGCCGCCCCTGCTCTTGCTACTTAATCCCCACCCCTCTACGATCATTTCCCCTCACACAACACCCCCACTCCGCCACTAGGCTGCCCATATTTCGTAGAACCCTGCCGTAGTACCGACGACCTCCGGTGGTGAATTCCGGTGAGCACTCCCCGCCCCTTGCCTTCTAATCTTGCCAGTATGATCACTGCAACCTTGCGCATCTTCTAACACCACTGGTGCATTCTAGGACCATCCAGAGCCTCACCAATGTCGACGACTGCACGTGCCCGACGAAGCCCGCAACTCCGAGGAGCTCCCCTGGTTAGTACTGACCACGCCCTTCCCTCTTGTTGACACTCGCGTGACCAGCATCATCTCACGCATCTGACGCACTTCTCCTCTTGCCTTGGCATGACCTGTATCCTCGCCAGCGATGACGAACAGAAGCGACCGTTGATAGAAGGAACTACGGCGAGCAATCCCCGTCGACCTCGAGCGCCCCTACGCCAACCAAGCATACCTTGAGCATCAGCAATGCACGGCGAACTCGGTGAGCTATTTCTCCCCCTCCCGCGCTTCCTGTATCATCGGCACCGTCCTCATCTGACCACGCCACCGCCAACCACCGTCACGTGCCGCCCATCTTTGGCCAAACGCTTGTGCGCCGTTGGATCTTGATCTGATGCGTAGAATTAGATCACTTAAGTGAAGCGGTAAGTTTAGATATGAGCCGTGCAATGCACTTTTAATCTAATGATCTAGAAAGCCTGATCCGCGCGAAATGGTATCGACCAATCAGATAGCGCCACGTGGCCTGTAGTTTGATTTAAAATCTAGATCTAGATCTATTATATGTTCAAACTTGCAAAATTCATAAATTTTGATCCACACGTTCAAATTTTGGAAATTTTATATCATTGGAATCAGGAGAGAAAATCCTATCTGTTTATGTAACGTGTTTAATGTTTTGCCTAGGTAAAAATGGTTGTTTTTGCAGAAAATTTTGTAGGCATATTTTGGTTATAGAAATAATTTGAAAAATGTTTTAAAGATCAAATAAAGTCTATTTTGTGTATCTTGGACTTGTTTATGTTTTAGTACTGTTTACTTGTCTTGTTTGGTGTAGATAAATCATCACATGGCATTTGCATGCATTCATATATTTTTGTTTGTATATTTTGATATATGATTTTGGTGCCATTATTTTATTTGTAGATTTTGGTGCAAATAGTGATTTTGGTTGTGAAGATTGTTGCTAATCCCCAAACTACCAAGGCAAGTGGTGCTTCATGATTTTATTCCTATATTTTTCAACTATGCACTAGAAATATTTTGTATAGGACTTGCATGGATATTTTGATCTATATACTATGCTTGGGAAATCCTAGTAGTTGCAGATTGTTAGAAATTTCTCTAAGTTAAGATGCTTATCATTGCCATGCTTAGCCTAGCTAGTAGCAACCAAGGGTGGTATTATATTCATTCTATGAGAAATATTGCTAAATCTATGACTTGTGTTTTTGCTTAATAAAACAACTAAGTGAATGAAACACCTGGGTGGAATGGAAAGAATGGTTTGTGTTGAGTGGTTACACAAGGCCAATTTATATGGTTTACCTTGTGTATCTCACTTGTGGATGGCCACCCAGGAACAAAGGGATTTGAGATGCCATATGTTAAGAAGCTTCTAGTGCAGCCACATGGCATTATGGGCTCTGCCTGGATCATATAGGTTGCAATAACTTAGCCATTTGGACAGTTGGTGGTAGTGGGATGATAGGTTTGTAGCGCGTCCATTTGGTCTAAGGGAAGGCTTCTGAAAGGTCATGTCTTGGTGAAAATCAAGTCTTGTGGGGAAAGTGCACAACCTCTGCAGATGGAAGAATCTAAGTACTTAGCCATGTCCCTGGTATTGGACAACTTTAGCATCAAGACATGGAAGCTATCAAGAATATCCTCATCCCAATTTCTAAGTTAAAACTTGTGGTTGAACAAGGGTGAAGGTTCACCAATGTCTATTGGTGATTCCTTGGGAAAGTTTTGTCAAAGAAAAACCTAGTGTTTTCAACTGATAGGTAAAACCTATTTTGAGCAAAGCAAGCCTAAGCTACACTTAGCCAAATGCATGTAGTATCTAGATGCTAATATTCTACTAAGGTATCACTTGCCAATACTATTCCAATGTATTGACCCACTGTGGCTGTAACTTGTGATGTTGCAGGTTATTCTGATAATGAATAGCGGTTATGAGTCTACACTCAACATGCTTGCCTGTGGCACATGAAGATGAAGACTTATTATCTTATTTATATTTTGAACTCTTGAATTAGGCCTGTGGCCATGGAGTTGTAAAAGACTATTTTTTCTCTGGAATGATATGTAATAATGACCTTTATATCTGTGTACTTCATCTTAAACTGTGGATGCTAGCATTGATCAAGGGACTAGCATTGCAATCACAGGGATCTTTACCTTTGTAAAGGTGGGATCTTACACAGGTATATCATCCACTTATAGATCAACATTTTAGATATATTTTCATTGAATTATGCTAACGCCATTCCATTCCACGAATCTATGCATAAAGCTTGAACATTATTGAAAATGCCCCAAAACATAAACCTTAAACCCCTAAATGACCATGAACAAGCAGGTATATCATCCAATTTTAGATATACTTTCATTAAATTATGCTAATGTAAGATCCCTCCTTTATAAATGAAAAGGGATCCCTGTGATTGCAATGCTAGTCCCTGGATCATTGCTAGCATCCACATTTTAAGATGAAGTACACAGATACAAAGGTCATTTATTACATCCATTCTAGAGATAAACATAGTCTTTACAACTCAAGGCCACATGCCTAATACAAGAGTTTGAATAAGCAAATAAATATAAGTCTTCATCTTCATGTGCCACAGGCAAACATGTTGAGTGTAGACTCATGACACCTAATCCTCATCAGAGTAACCTGCAACATCACAAGTTACAGCCACAGTGGGTCAATACTTTGGAATAGTATTGGCAAGTGATACCTTAGTAAAATTTAGGTGGACTATATTACTATATGCAATTTGGCTAAGTGTAGCTTGGCTTGCTTTGCTCAAAATAAAATTTTCCTATTAGTTGAAAACACTAAGTTTTTCTTTGTCAAAACTTTTCCCAAGGAACCACCAATAGACATTGAGGTCCTTCACCCTTGTTCACCCACAAATTTTTACTTAGAAATTGGGATGATGAGATTCTTGATAGCTTCCATGTCTTGATGCTCAAGTTGTCCATTACCATGGACTTGGCTAAGTACTTAGATTTTTTCATCTACAGAGGTTGTGCACTTTCCCCACCAGACTTGGTTTCACCAAGACAGGACCTTTCAGAAGCCTTCCCTTAGACCAAATGGACGCGCTCCAACCTATCAATCCCACTACCACCAACTGTCCAAATGGCTAAGTTCTAGCAACCTATGTGGTCCAGGCAGAGCCCATATTGCCAAGTGGCTGCACTAGAAGCTTCTCAACACTTGGCCTCTAAAATCCCTTTGTTCCTGGGTGGCTTTCAACAAGTGAGATACACAAGGTAAACCATAGCCATGGGCCTTGTGTAACCACTCAACCAAAACCACCAATCAAGTCCCATTCCACCCAGGTGATTCATTGACTTAGTTGTTTTATTAGGCAAAACAAAAGTCCAAAGACTTAGAAATATTTTCATCATAGCATGTATATTTCACCAACCCTTGTTTGCTACTAGCTAGGCTAAGCATGGCATAGATAGTAACTTAACTTAGAAATTTCCTAGCAATTCTACAACTACTTAGGATTTCCCAACATGGCATTAGGAAAAAATAATAACATGTAAGACTTAGCAAAATATTTCTAATGCTTAGTATAAAATATAGGGATAGAAATATTCATGATGTACCACTTGCCTTGGTAGTTGGGAGAGTAGCACTCTTCACAATCACAATCACTAGCACCAAAATCTACACATAGAATATAGCCACAATCACATACAAAATATATTCAACCAAAAATATATATGCATGCATGCAAGATGCTAAGTGATGATTTTTAGAACTCAACCAAGCAAGTGCATAGTACTGAATCTTAAACAAGTCAAAAACTTGCCAAACCAAGTTTATTTGACACTAAAAACAATTCCTAAACATTTCATATACTCAAATAAGCCCTACACATGTTTCTGCAAATAAAGCTATTTTAACAGAAGCAAAACTTTAAACACATTGCATAAATGGAAAGGGCTTGCTCTCCTGATTCCAACGGTATAAAATTTGTCAAATTCTAACGTGGGGATCAAAAGTTATAGCTAATTCAAAATTAGATATAAATCGGATTCAAAATCTGTTTTAAAATCAAACTCTAGCCACGCGTCTGTTTCCTATTGGCCGATACCGTTTCACTCAGGATCACCCTTCCGCACCGTTAGATCAAGTCAGATCCAACGCGCCAGATCAAAAGAAAACGTTTCGCTCAGATCTAATTTAAACCGCAAGATCTACATCTAACGGCTGCTGTTGCTTTGACCATAGCTTAGCGGCGCTAGCGGCGGCGACTGGCGGCGGCGTGTCTGTCAGCGGCGGTGCCGGTGTTCTAGGTCGCCCGGGGAGGGGAGAGGATGTGTAGAGGTTCCAATCTTTAATAAGATAGAGCCCCCTGTGTTTACAATGCTAGTCCCTGGATCAATAGCTAGCATCCACAGTTTAGATGTAATATCAAGAAACATAGGTCATAATATAGCTTTATAACCAGGAATAACATAATTTTATTACATCATACATAGCTCATTTGGCTATTACATTACATTGCAGCGGAATAACTATAGTCATGGGTCCTTCATCTTCAAAGTGCCACAGGCAGATGTTGGTTGTAGACTTTGTAATCCTAATCAATCAATCTTCACTAAAAACAATCAAACCTGCAACATACAAGTTACAGCCACAAAGGGTCAATACATTTGAATTGTATTGGCAAGTGATACTATGGTAGTATTGTGGATTCTATCATCTATATGCATTTGGCTAAGTGGAGTTGAGGCTTGCATTGCTCAAAATATATTTTTCCTTATCATTTGAAAATACTAAGTTTTTGTTTTGACAAAAAATTTTCCAAAGCTTCTCTCAATCAAAGATTGAAGATTTCAAACATCCCTTGTTCAAACCACAAGATTTTAACTTAGAAATTTGAATGATGAGATTCTTGATTGCTTCCATGTCTTGATGCTCAAATTGTCCTTTACCAGGGACATGGCTAAGTACTTAGATTTTACACTCTGCAGAGGTGGTGCACTTTCCCCACAAGACTTGGTTTCCCAAGACAAGATCTTTCAGAAGCTTTCCCTTAGACCAAAATGGACGTGCTCCAACCTATCAAACACTACCACCCTCTGTCCATATGGCTAAGTTCTTGCAACCTATATGATCATGGCAGAGCCCATATTGCCAAGTGGTTGCACTTGAAGCTTCTCAACATTTGACATCTCAAATCTCTTTGCTCCTGGGTGGCCATCCACAAGTGAGATACACAAGGTAAACCATAAACATGGGCCTTGTGAACCACTCAACCAAAAACCACGAAGAAAGTCCCATTCCACCCAGGTGATTCATTAACTTAGTTGTTTTATTAAACAAAATCACAAGTCCTCAGACTTAGAAATTCTTTTCCATAGTGTGAATATATTTCCACCCTTGTTTTCTACTAGCTAGGCTAAGCTTGATAGTAATAGGAATCTTAACTTAGTAAGATTTCCACTAAGGTTTCATCTACTAGTTTTCCTATAGCAAGGTTTATACTTAGCAAAATCCATGCAAGTTTTACTTAGCAAAATCACTAATGCATAGTGAAAGTAATGGGATAGAAAGTATGAAGCATCACTTGCCTTTTTGGTAGAGGGTAAAAGTTCACTCCTTGTCCTTGCAACAATCACACACTTCAAGTCACTACAATTCAATCAAGCAAGGCACAAGTTCAATCTACCAATCAAGCAAAACAACACATAGAATAACAAAGTCAAAGAAATGCATGCAAGCATGCCAAGCTTTGCTTTGTTTGAAAAAGTGGTTCCTACTGGGTAATAAACATTTGAAAACACCTAATGGTTATTTTGTAAAGTGGCAAAGTCATTTGCAAAAGGTTTCACCTCAAAAACCATTTTTAAATCCAATCATCATTTTATGTGGTGAAAAATATCTTTATCAACGCAAAACTTTATGTTTTCACAAAATGAGTTGCCCTTGCAAAACTTGGTGTTTTGGGTCAGTAGGTTTGGTCCAAAACATTTTCCCAAAGTTTTCTTTGCAAAAACATTTTCATAATAAAATCAATAATTTTATTTGGCTAGAAAATGGCTAAGTCAAATAATCCAACCTAAACTTTACCAAAATTATTTTCAACACCAAGGGTTGGTTCCTAGGGTCAGTAAGTTCACAATAAATCAATTTGCCAAAGTTTCAAACTCAAAAACATTTTTGAATCATTTTTCTAATCTAAACAAGCATACAAAATTTTCTGCAAAATCAAACAATCTAACAGATACTATTTGCTAAACCAAAGGCATGGTTGGCTAGGTCTTGCTCTCCTGAATCCAACGACATAAAATTTGTAATTTTTGGACGTGTGGATCAAAAGTTAGAGGGTTTTCAAATCTGCATACAAATCTGTTTTCAACTCTGTTTTTAAATCATCAGCTGGACACGCGGCGACTTCCTATTCGTCGGTACCGTTTCTGTTGGATCACGCGACAACAGCCGTTGGATTTAAGTTAAATTGTGCGGCGCGCAGAGGCTACTCACCGCTTCAGTTAAGTTCTATCGTGGCCATACGATTACGATCTAACGGTGCTAGGCACACCAGCCACAGATGGGCGGTGCTGCGGTGGCTACTGGCGGCGGAGCTGTCTGTCTACGATGGTGCCGATGCTACAGGAGGTGAGGGAGAAAGGGGAGATGCTCACCGGGCTCAGGGGGTCACGGCGATGCTCAACGTGCTGATGGTTCGACGAGGGGCGCGCAAGGTTGCGGTTAATTGCGCGCCGGAGACGTGGTCGGCGTCAGATGGTCCTGGAGCTCGTCGAGGGTGGAGCTGTGGTTCGCCCCGAGGAAAAATGAAGACGCAGTTAGTCGCGCAAGATCAAGGCGAAGCTTCTCGCATGAAAGAGAGGGCTCGGGGTGGTCAGTTCTTACCAGGAAACGTCGCCGGAGATAGTTGCAGACGCGGCGGCGCTCGGAGCTTGTCGGAGTCGAGGTTCTGGGGCACCCGCGGTTGAACGGAGGGCACGGACAGAAGCGCCAGGGGATGGGGAGTGTGCGTGCTTGGTCAATGAGGCAAGGGGAGGCAGGGTATGGCCGGAATTGAGAGATAAGCTCGTCGGAGACGGCGGCGGTGCAGAAGAGATTGGCGACAGCCTAGGGGCAGAGAGGAGGAGTTGTCTGGGGGAAAATGACGAGGAGGGAGAGGCTTTTAAGGGAGCGTGGTTGCTAGGGGAGTATTGGCCGCTAACAGCGCGAATTGATCGTCAGCGTAATGAGCAGGAAACGGCGAGGAGGAGTTAGCGCGGTTGAAGACGATGAACAGCTGTCGGTGGGGTCCACGGGCAGTGAGAGAGAGGAAAAGGAAAAGGGGTCCACCGGTCATTGTCTGCGCGGGTTAGTAAGTTGGTGCCAAACATTTTCTTCGGGGGAAAGAAGCTGGGCTGGTTGGTGGGCTTCCTGGGCCAGGTCTAGTTGGGTCGGCCAGATTCTATTTTTTTCCAGTTCTGAAACTTTTTCTTTTTCCAAATCTTTTTCTGTTTCGAAATTCAAACAATTATTCAAACATTCAAACCATTCAATCAATTCACCATACTAGTAATGAGTTTTTGGTTCTGTTTATCAACATAAACCAATCCCAAAATAAAATAATATTTTTATTCTTTTTAGGATCCATTCATTAATTAAATAAAATGGATCATTAGTTATTTAATAAAATAGGGTTTGATTTAATTAATAGAATCTCCATTTGAAATCCAAATATTTTCAAAACCAAATCAGTAGGTTTTATTTGGAAATAAAGAATATTTGGAAACTTGTTTAAAACAAAATAACCTTTTATTTTAGGGTCCATTAATAATTAAATACAATAGACCTTCATTATTAAATCAAATAGGATTTGTTTTATTAAAAACTTTATTTTGAAATCTAAAATAAAGCCAAAACACTTCAGTAGGTTTTATTTGAGAATATAAAATATTTGGAAAACTTATTTAAAATAATTTAATAAGTTTTGATGTTTTAATTAAAATGGTAAAACCTTTTATTTAAATAAAATTTGGATATTAATTCCTTATTATTTTATTTAAATAAACCTTTACTATTTTTAATCAAAACAAAACATTTTATTTTAAATACTTGGCCAAGGTTTAATTTGGCTATGTAAAGTAATCTTTATTTATAAATCCTCTTTTTCTTTTGAAAGCCAAAACCTTTTATTTAAAAGATCCAAAATAGTAAGTCTAAATATTTTGAAGTTTATTGTTTATTTAACTTTTTAAATCCCTTTTGGATTTTATTTGATCCAAATAGGTTTTGAAAGTTTCCAAATGGATTCAAAAAGTTTCTTCTCACCCTGAAAATCAACAAAGTTTTATTTTATTCATTTATTTTTCACATTACAAGATTTGGAAAATCTTGGGATGTGACAGGATGCTCACCAGAACCGCCGTGTCGAGGTGAAGCTCAACGTGTCTCTGGTTGGCGAAGGGGCGCTCGGAGTCGTCGGGGATTCCTCGCCGGAGTTCGCGAACGCGTCGGGTACGGCTGCTGGTCGACGTTGGCGAGGTTCTGCGTCGCGCTAAGACAAGGGGAGGGCACCGTTAGACGCGCAAGACGCTGGGGATCTTAGGCGTATCAGACAGAGGGCAAGGGGCGGCTGGTACTTACGGGGAGAGGTCGCCGGAGTTCGAGCAGAGAGCGGCGGCGTTCAGTCGTTGTCGTTGCCGAGGCTACAGACCATGCGCGAGCAAAAGGGAGGTGTCAGTAGATGCGCACGGAGTTGCAGAGCATGCTAGTATGAACCATGGACAGAGGGGGGCACGGTGCTCACCGGAATTCGTCGGCGAGGTCATCGGAACAGCGGCAGTGTCGGGCGAGTTGCGAGCAGCCTGGTGGCGTGGAGAGGAAATTGGGTGAGGGGAAATGGCCGCGAGAGGGAGGGGCTTAAGTAGGCAGGAGCTCGACCAGAAACGCCTGGAGAATCAATGCCAATTACGCCACGGAATCAACGCAGCAACGGCCAGCGGTGACGTGCTCCTCGCGAAATTTGGGGGAAGACGACGATGACATGGACAGGGCCCGCTTGTCAGCGAATAGAGCAAAGAGGGAGTGGGGTCCGAGTGTCAGCGACTATGGGGGTGCTTCTGCGCGTGAGAGAGAGAGGGGACCCGGGTGGGCTAGCTGGGCTGGATCTGCTGATGGGCTCAAAGTCTGGCGCCGGCCCTTTTCTATTTCCTTTCTCTTTTTTTTCTGTTTTGATTTTCTGGATTGATTTTCAAATGATTTCAAAAGATTTTGAATTCAAACTTTTTCCAGGATTTTGTAGGGTGCAACATTCACATTTCAGGGCATAAAATCAAGTGGTCTCTTTGTTCAAGCTTGGTTCTTTTGAATAAACAAAATAAACTGTGCCATAGCACTTGATTTGCAAATGTTTTGAAAATGGTTTTGAAACCATTTTTATTTTGTATAATTTTGTTCAAACTCCACACTCAATCCAATCAACAAGGAATCAAACAAACTTGGTTTAAACACTTAAGCTCTCAAATGGGTATGGTCATTTGATTTAAGTTTGCTCACATAAAATGATAGCACTATGTGCTTCTGTTTTCTTGGAATTGGTTTGAAATTGATCTCAAAACTATATGCATGCATGAATGATATGCAATCTTTGAAATCATGATTTTAGGGATGTTACAAATCGAACCCCCTTAAGGTGAATCTCGCCCTCGAGATTCGGTTTGGCTAGCAAATAGGTGAGGATGGTCTTTCCGAAGATCATCTTCTCTTTCCCATGTTCCTTCCTCTTCAGAATGATGATTCCACTGCACTTTGCAAAACTTGATAGTCTTAGTCCTTGTGACTCTTTCTGCAGTCTCAAGAATCTTGATAGGTTTCTCCTCATAGGTGAGATCACTTTCCAATTGAACCTCCTCCAAAGGTATAGTATCCTTCAAAGAAGTTTCTTCCATTTCTGGATGACATTTCTTAAGCTGACTCACATGAAACACATTATGGACAGCTGACAGAGATTCTGGCAGTTCAATTTCATAGGCAACTTCTCCTTTGCGACTCAGAATCTTGAATGGCCCAACATATCTTGGTGCAAATTTTCCTTTGACTCCGAATCTCTTCACTCCACGAAGTGGTGACACTCTAAGATAGGCTCTATCACCAACTTCGTAGGTGACTTCTCTACGCTTAGGATCTGCGTAGCTTTTCTGTCGGGACTGTGCTATCTTCAATCTGTCCTTAACCAACTTGAACTTCTCTTCGGCTTCTTTGATAAGATCTGGCCCGAATAAACTTCTTTCTCCCACACCATTCCATAACAATGGGGTGGTACATTTTCTTCCGTAGAGAAGCTCAAATGGTGCCATCTCAATGCTAGCTTGATAGCTGTTGTTATAAGAAAATTCTGCGTAAGGCAGACTTTCATCCCAACTGGCTCCATAGTCTAGGGCACATGCCCTCAACATGTCTTCAAGAATTTGATTAGTCCTTTCTGTTTGTCCATCGGTTTGAGGATGAAAGGCAGTACTGAATTCCAACCTCGTTCCCAATGACTCATGTAATTGTCTCCAAAAATGGGAAGTGAATTGGGTTCCCCTATCAGACACAATACTCTTGGGCACTCCATGTAGACATACAATTCTACTCATGTAGATTCTGGCTAACTTAGCACTTGTATAGGTTGTCTTCACGGGTATGAAATGAGCCACTTTAGTTAGGCGATCTACTACTACCCATATAGAATCATATCCTGACCTGGTCCTTCATAATCCGGTAATGAAATCCATACCAATCTTGTCCCACTTCCAATCAGGAATAGGTAGTGGTTGAAGCAAACCGGCTGGTTTCTGATGTTCCGCTTTTACTCTACTACACACATCACACAAAGCAATATGTTCGGCGATGTCCTTCTTGAGATTGTTCCACCAAAATCTTTCCTTCATGTCCATGTACATTTTGGTGTTACCCGGATGAATGGAATATGGTGAGTTGTGTGCTTCTTGCAAAATCAGTTTCCGCAGCTCCGGATCTTGTGGAACACAGATACGTTTCCCATGCCATAAAGTACCCTGTTCGTCTTCATGGAACTCTTTGGCTTTTCCTTTGCCAATCTTTTCTTTAATTTCTTCGATTTCCTTATCCATCTTCTGGGCTTCTTTGATCTTGTCCAACAAAGTGGGTTGAACATCCAAAGACATGAGATGTCCTTCAGGCACAATCTCCAACCTGAGTTTTCTGAATTGGGCACACAAATCATCTGGCAATTCTCCTTTGGTAAGGCCATTCACAAAAACCTTACGACTTAGAGCATCTGCTACAACATTTGCTTTACCGGGGTGGTATTGCAAACTTAAGTCATAGTCCTTGATAAGTTCTAGCCATCTTCTTTGTCTCATATTGATTTCCTTCTGAGTGAAGATATACTTCAAACTTTTGTGATCTGTGAACACTTCACAACGCTTTCCCAAAAGATAGTGTCTCCATGTTTTGAGTGCATGGACAATAGAGGCTAACTCTAAATCATGAGTAGGATAGTTCACTTCATGAGTTTTGAGTTGTCTCGAGGCATAAGCTACAACTTTACCGTCTTGCATAAGTACTGCACCCAAACATTGATGAGATGCATCACAATATACTTGGAAATATTTTTCCAAATCTGGCAGACACAAGACTGGTGCTGTCACAAGTCTCTTCTTCAATTCTTGAAAGCTGAGTTCACAACCTTCAGACCAAGCAAACTTCTTGTCTTTCTTTAACAATTCTGTCATAGGCTTAGAAACCTTTGAGAAATTCTCAATGAACCTTCTGTAGTAACCTGCTAAGCCAAGGAAACTACGAACTTCTTTCACGGACTTGGGAGATTCCCATTCAGTCACAGCTGAAACTTTAGCAGGATCAACTGCTACACCATCCTTTGTCATAACATGACCAAGAAACCCCACTTCATCCAACCAGAATTCACACTTGTTGAATTTGGCATAAAGTTTATGCTCTCTTAACTTCTCAAGTATCAGACGCAAATGTCCTTCATGCTCTTCTTTGCTCTTGGAGTAGACTAAGATGTCATCGATGAAAACTACAACAAACTTATCAAGGAATTCCATGAACACCTTGTTCATCATATTCATGAAGTATGCTAGAGCATTGGTCAAACCAAAAGGCATTACGGTATACTCATACAATCCATACCTTGTAGTGAACGCTGTTTTAGGTATGTCTTGCTCTCTTATCTTGAGTTGAAAATAGCCTGACCGGAGATCAATCTTTGAGAACACACATGCTCCTTCTAGCTGATCAAACAAGTCATTGATTCTAGGCAAAGGGTATTTGTTCTTGATAGTCACCTGTTGAGTGAACGGTAATATATGCATAACCTTTGACTTCTATCTTTCTTCTCCACAAACAAAACTGGGGCTCCCCAAGATGAAGAACTTGGTTGAATAAATCCTTTCTGCAACTGTTCTCCAAGTTGTTTCTTGAGTTATTTCAGTTCATCAACTGACATTTTATAAGGTCTCTTTGCTATTGGTCCAGACCCTGGTACCAAATCTATTAGAAACTCCACATCTCTATCTGGTGGCATTCCCGGCAATTCTTCCGGAAACACATCTGGATACTCACTCACAATTGGCACACTGTCCATGCTAACCCCCTTAAGGGAATTTAGCTTACTTCCTTTAGATTCAAAGTTGGACTTGAATTTAATCCGCTTTCTTTCCGGGGTTCTGAGTGCAACAGTACGATTAGCACAATCTAGTACTCCTTCATACTTAGCCATCCAATCCATTCCCAATATTACGTCCAATCCTTGGTAATCTAGGATTATCAGACTCACTGGAAATTTATGCTTTCCAAACTCTGATCCCGGCATCCAAGACTTACTATCATATCTCCACCCGGAGAACTAACTTTTATTGGACACCCAATGTTTTCAGTTGGAAACTCATTTCTATCAACAAATGCTTTTGATATGAATGAATGCAATGCTCCAGTATCAAAAAGAACAAATGCTGGAATAGAATTGAGTCTGAACTTACCAGCAACAGCATCAGTCTCCTCATAGACCTCCTCCACATTGATGTGGTTCACCTGTCCCTTCTGAAAAGGATTGGGCTTGTTGGGTCCTTCAACTTTCTTTTCTGGGCAGTCATTTGCATAATGCCCCATTTTCTAGCATTTGAAGCACTCAACCTGACTAATGTCTCTCTTAACAGGCTGGCTTCCACTTCCACTTCCATTACCACTGTGGTGGCTCTTATGTCCACTCTTGTGGTTCTTGTACTTGTCATTGTCATGACTACGGTGATGCTTGTTTTCATGACGGTTGTGGTTGTGGTGCTTGTTGAATTTCCCATGCTTGTGGGATCGTGAGCTTCCGCTGTCATCATAATGAGATCGTTTGTGAGACGATCCCGAGCTGTGCTTGTCGGAGTGTTTCCTCTTTCTACTCTCAACTTGCTTCAATTTGTTCTCCAAAATGGCAGCCTTGTCACAGAGCGACTGATAAGTGGGAACATATGCCACAGCCAACTACAGATTCAGCTCATCATTCAAGCCTTCAAGAAATTTTTCCTTTCTCTTGGCATCGGTGTCAACTTCATCCGGTGCATAATGCGCCAGATTGTTGAACTCCTCAATATATTCGGCCACGCTGCGGTGGCGCTGCTTCAGATTGTGGAACTCTTTCTTTTTCAGACTCATCACTCCATATGAGATATGAGGAGTGCGAAAGCCATCCTCAAAGATAGCCCATGTCAGCTCATCTATGGGAGTGGTGATCTGGAAGTTGAACCACCAAGTGGCGGCTGGTCCTTCCAACAGATGTGCTACAAATCTGACCTTTTCAGCATCGGTACAGCCCACTGTTACCAAGTCCTTGTTTACTGAGCGTAGCCAGTCATTGGCCACCATGGGATCAGTCGTTCCTGAGAACTTTGCTGGCCTCAATCTCAAGAATCTGGTAATCATATCAAAGCCTGGTGGGTTGTTGTTGTTGTTATTGTTGTTATTGTTGTTGTTATTGTTGTTGTTGTTGTTGTTTTGGTTCTGGATGAACGTCGTCATCATCTGCATTAGCTGAGTTTGAGCAGTCATCATTTGTTGCATTTCTGGAGTGATGTTGTTGTTGTTGTTGTTGGGGTTGGGGTTGGGGTTTGCACGACGGGGAGGCATCTATGGTTTGTTCAAATAGAGATAAGAATGAGATATCCATAGATGCTTTCATGGACATTACATCACATAAGCAACCATAAAACATGCAACACAAAGATAAAGGTTCAACAACAAGATAACAAGTTCACAAAGTAAAAAACACAAGTAGCAAGCCATCCGCATGTCGGATGGTCCAATAACAAGTTCTCAAATAACAAGTACGATAATAAAAGATAAACGAGTAGTCAATCTACTCATCGGCATCAATCTCCTCCTCGACAATGGTAAGATCGGCGTTCTCCATCGCGGTCTTGTATTCCTTGACGCTAGTGGTCAAGGTATCTATCTTGGCCTCGAGAGCCCTCTTCTGGGAACGAAGTCTCTCGATCACTGTCTGCTGCTGCTCGAGCTCGAAGTCCTTGGACTACAGTTCTTCAGTCATGTCCCGGATCTTCTTGTTCCTATCCTGGACACGCTTCTCCTGACTCTTGAACTTCCTGTCCTGGGTCTCGAACTTCGCCTCCATTTCCTTGACTATCTCGTCTTGCTCCGCGAAGAGCTTGTCCTTCTCGCGAAGCTGCACCTGGAGCTCATCATTGCTGAGCATGACATTGGTCCTGTCCGTGTCCACGTGCCTAATGAGAGACTCTAAGTCCTGGAGGTACAGGCGTATCGGCTCTGCTGCGTCCCTCGAATCGTCCTCGAAGTCGATGGACTCTCCATCCTCATCACGTCTTCCGAAGACGTGGAAGTGGGTACCTCTAACCTGTCGGGAGTGTCGCCCTAGCAGACGTCCTATCAGATCCTGCATAACTACCTCAAGGCCTCTCTCCCTGTCATCGTGCATGAGCTTGAAGACAATGGCCTCCGTGGTAGGCTCTGTCTGACGTCCGGGCTGGTTGACCTTGAAGCCCCAGAGGTCCTTCCTCTCAAACTTGGTGAGGGGATGCACCATGATGGTGGGAAGAGGGAGACTGAGCAAGGTAGTAAGCTCAACGATACGAGGAGCAAAGCGGGTAACCTAGAACTCCTCAACAGTGCTGATGGTAATAGGCATCTACTTATAAGATAGAAAAGTTAGAAAAACACAATCAAGATAAAACAAAAGACAAAACATCACATACATATCCTTTGGGATGCAAAACACACAAGTCATGCATACATGAAACCATTACAACAACCAAGGTTCAATCTTATTTTAAAGCAACATTTTGGAAAATAAGGTGATAGGTGGTGGTCCAACTAACGAAGTACGTTTACAATCCTATCTCACTGGATCTGTTGGCTAACACAATGTTCCTAGAAGCAATCAGCCTATCTTTCTCACATGATTCCATCACTAAGTCTATAATGTCTCCTCTTAAGGTTTGGTTGGTAGCTTCCAACTCTTGGGTATGTTCCTTTTTTTTCCCTTAGATCATTTTGGAGGTTGAGCATTCTGCACTTGACTCTGTCACCAAGTTCTTTGATGGTCTTCCAAGATGCATCCCTTGCTGATTCAAAGAATGTAGGGTGCACCACTGAATTGGTGAACATGCAGAATCCTTTTTCCTTATGGTTGTCTTCCTTGTTTTTATACAAGTGAAGTTGCACCCACCAGTATTCCACTCCTTCATCCATCACAGGAAAACCTTTGTACACAGCTGCACCTTATATCTCGAATGCAACCATGAGGTCCTTGAGAGCCTTGGGGAATTCTGTCTCACACTCCAAAGTCATTGTCATGAGTGGTCCTTTCCTCACGGCTTCGTTGATGGAGTTCATCTACAAATAGAGATGAGAGAGAAGATTAGAAAAGTTTACGAGAAGAATAGACAAGTGTAGAAGTAGTTGAAAATTTTCCTTAGTGGTTTCCAATCCTAGGGTCATAATCCTACAGGCAACACAGTGCTCTGATACCATCTGTAAGATCCCTCCTTTATAAAGGAAAAGGGATCTCTGTGATTGCAATGCTAGTCCCTGGATCATTGCTAGCATCCACAGTTTAAGATGAAGTACACAGATACAAAGGTCATTTATTACATCCATTCCAGAGATAAACATAGTCTTTACAACTCAAGGCCACAGGCCTAATACAAGAGTTTGAATAAGCAAATAAATATAAGTCTTCATCTTCATGTGCCACAGGCAAACATGTTGAGTGTAGACTCATGACACCTAATCCTCATCAGAGTAACCTGCAACATCACAAGTTACAGCCACAGTGGGTCAATACTTTGGAATAGTATTGGCAAGTGATACCTTAGTAAAATTTAGGTGGACTATATTACTATATGCAATTTGGCTAAGTGTAGCTTGGCTTGCTTTGCTCAAAATAAAATTTTCCTATTAGTTGAAAACACTAAGTTTTTCTTTGACAAAACTTTTCCCAAGGAACCACCAATAGACATTGAGGTCCTTCACCCTTGTTCACCCACAAATTTTTACTTAGAAATTGGGATGATGAGATTCTTGATAGCTTCCATGTCTTGATGCTCAAGTTGTCCATTACCATGGACTTGGCTAAGTACTTAGATTTTTTCATCTACAGAGGTTGTGCACTTTCCCCACCAGACTTGGTTTCACCAAGACAGGACCTTTCAGAAGCCTTCCCTTAGACCAAATGGACGCGCTCCAACCTATCAATCCCACTACCACCAACTGTCCAAATGGCTAAGTTCTAGCAACCTATGTGGTCCAGGCAGAGCCCATATTGCCAAGTGGCTGCACTAGAAGCTTCTCAACACTTGGCCTCTAAAATCCCTTTGTTCCTGGGTGGATTTCCACAAGTGAGATACACAAGGTAAACCATAGCCATGGGCCTTGTGTAACCACTCAACCAAAACCACCAATCAAGTCCCATTCCACCCAGGTGATTCATTTACTTAGTTGTTTTATTAGGCAAAACAAAAGTCCAAAGACTTAGAAATATTTTCATCATAGCATGTATATTTCACCAACCCTTGTTTGCTACTAGCTAGGCTAAGCATGGCATAGATAGTAACTTAACTTATAAATTTCCTAGCAATTCTACAACTACTTAGGATTTCCCAACATGGCATTAGGCAAAAATAATAACATGCAAGACTTAGCAAAATATTTCTAATGCTTAGTATAAAATATAGGGATAGAAATATTCATGATGTACCACTTGCCTTGGTAGTTGGGAGAGTAGCACTCTTCACAATCACAATCACTAGCACCAAAATCTACACATAGAATATAGCCACAATCACATACAAAATATATTCAACCAAAAATATATATGCATGCATGCAAGATGCTAAGTGATGATTTTTAGAACTCAACCAAGCAAGTGCATAGTACTGAATCTTAAACAAGTCAAAAACTTGCCAAACCAAGTTTATTTGACACTAAAAACAATTCCTAAACATTTCATATACTCAAATAAGCCCTACACATGTTTCTGCAAATAAAGCTATTTTAACAGAAGCAAAACTTTAAACACATTGCATAATGGAAAGGGCTTGCTCTCCTGATTCCAACGGTATAAAATTTGTCAAATTCTAACGTGGGGATCAAAAGTTATAGCTAATTCAAAATTAGATATAAATCGGATTCAAAATCTGTTTTAAAATCAAACTCTAGCCACGCGTCTGTTTCCTATTGGCCGATACCGTTTCACTCAGGATCACCCTTCCGCACCGTCAGATCAAGTCAGATCCAACGCGCCAGATCAAAAGAAAACGTTTCGCTCAGATCTAATTTAAACCGCAAGATCTACATCTAACGGCTGCTGTTGCTTTGACCATAGCTTAGCGGCGCTAGCGGCGGCGACTGGAGGCGGCGTGTCTGTCAGCGGCGGTGCCGGCGTTCTAGGTCGCCCGGGGAGGGGAGAGGATGCTCACCAGAACCACCGTGTCGAGGTGAAGATCAACGTGTCTCTGGTTGGCGAAGGGGCGCTCGGAGTCGTCGGGGATTCCTCGCCGGAGTTCGCGAACGCGTCGGGTACGGCTGCTGGTCGATGTTGGCGAGGTTCTGCGTCGCGCTAAGACAAGGGGAGGGCACCGTTAGACGCGCAAGACGCTGGGGATCTTAGGCGTATCAGACAGAGGGCAAGGGGCGGCTGGTACTTACGGGGAGAGGTCGCCGGAGTTCGAGCAGAGAGCGGTGGCGTTCAGTCGTTGTCGTTGCCGAGGCTACAGACCATGCGCGAGCAAAATGGAGTTGTCAGTAGATGCGCACGGAGTTGCAGAACATGCTAGTATGAACCATGGACAGAGGGGGGCAAGGTGCTCACCGGAATTCGTCGGCGAGGTCGTCGGAACAACGGCAGTGTCGGGCGAGTTGCGAGCATCCTGGTGGTATGGAGAGGAAATTGGGTGAGGGGAAATGGGCGCGAGAGGGAGGGCCTTAAGTAAGAAAGAGCTCGACCAGAAACGCCTGGAGAATCAATGCCAATTCCGCCGCGGAATCAACGCAGCAACGGCCAGCGGCGACATGCTCCTCGCGAAATTTGGGGGAAGACGACGATGACGTGGACAGGGCCCGCTTGTCAGTGAATAGAGCAGAGAGGGAGTGGGGTCCGAGTGTCAGCGACTCTGGGGGTGCTTCTGCGCGTGAGAGAGAGAGGGGACCCGGGTGGGCTAGCTGGGCTGGATCTGCTGATGGGCTCAAAGTCTGGCGCCGGCCCTTTTCTATTTCCTTTCTCTTTTTCTTTTTCTGTTTTGATTTTCTGGATTGATTTTCAAATGATTTCAAAAGATTTTGAATTCAAACTTTTTCCATGATTTTGTAGGGTGCAACATTCACATTTCAGGGCATAAAATCAAGTGGTCTCTCTGTTCAAGCTTGGTTCTTTTGAATAAACAAAATAAACAGTGACATAGCACTTGATTTGCAAATGTTTTGAAAATGGTTTTGAAACCATTTTTATTTTGTATAATTTTGTTCAATCTCCACACTCAATCCAATCAACAAGGAATCAAACAAACTTGGTTTAAACACTAAAGCTCTCAAATGGGGATGGTCATTTGATTTAAGTTTGCTCACATAAAATGATAGCACTATGTGCTTCTGTTTTCATGGAATTGGTTTGAAATTGATCTCAAAACTATATGCATGGATGAATGATATGCAATCTTTGAAATCATGATTTTAGGGATGTTATAGCTAAAGCCATTACATTCCAGGAATCTAAGCATCAAGCCATTAAAAAGCCCTAAAACCTAAACCTTAAACCCCTAAACCTAAACCCTTTGACCCTAAACCTGAGCCAAGCAGGCATTAGGCACTTATATATATATATATCAAAATTTGAGATACTTCCAATTAAATTGTGCTAACGCCTTTCTACTTCACGAATATAGGCATATAACTCGAACATTATTGAAAATTCACTAAACCCTAAGACCCCCTAAAACCTAAATCCAAACCCTATCCTCCTAAACCCTAAAAACCCTAAAACCTCAGCACCTAACCCTGACCAAGCAGGTATCATGCACTTATAGATTAAAAATTGAGATGCTTTCATTGTTAAATTATTTCCAAGTCACTCTATTCCACAAATATAAGCATAAAGCTCGAACTTTATTGAAAATTCCCGAAACCCTAAACCCCTAAATTCCTAAATACACCTAGCTAAACCCTAAAACCTGAAACACTAAACCCCTAAACCCTAAAGACTAAACCTCTAAACTCTGACCAAGCAGCTATCATATAAACACTTATAGATCAAATTTTCACATACTTTTATTAATTTGGGTAACACCATTCTATTCGACGAACATAAGCATAAATCTTGAACATTATTGAAAATTACTCAAACCCTCAACCATAAACAACCCCTAAAGCTTAAACCCTCAACCCACATACACTCCTAACCAATGAAGTATCATGCACTTATAGATCCAAATTTGAGATACTTTCATTAATTTCGGTAGCGCCATTCTATTCCCTTAATATAAGCATAAAAACTTGAACATTGTTTAAAATTCCCTAAACCCTAAACCCTTAAAACCTAAACCATAATCCCCTATCTTATCTTATCTTATCTTATCTTATCTTATCTTATCTTATCTTATCTTATCTTATCTTATCTTATCTTATCTTATCTTATCTTATCTTATCTTATCTTATCTTATCTTATCTTATCTTATCTTATCTTATCTTATCTTAGATTATCTTATCTTATCTTATCTAATCTTATCTTATCTTATCTAATCTTATCTTATCTTATCTTAGCTTACGAATAACTTTGAATATTGACCGTTGGATCAAGACTCGCGAGTCCCAACATTGCTAGCCGTCGGATCTTATTTTCCATTCTATTAGCATCTAATGCTAGAAGATACTATTGATAGTATTTAGCACAATATACACTATGCATAAACCTCGAAACACATGTATCCATCGTTCTAGAGTCTTATCCATCATTTCTCTAGACCATGTTACTAAAATTGACATGTTTTTAGTAAACTGCCATATTGTTAAACAGGGTACTTTGTGTGAAAATTGGCACGATGTCATACTGAGCCATAATCTTTGAAGTTTCTTCACAACCAAAAACAATGTAGTCACTTGGAAAATAAAATTGGATTTTCCCTTTGTAAGCAAAGCTTGATTGGCCAAGATGCATCCAATGTACGGAGTACAAGACATGGACATGGTACCGGCAACTATGGCTGTGCAGGTCAAAACTAGCAACTATGGTTGTGACCTTGGTCATCTTGTTTGAAAGGCGGCAGATGTCTATCAACTCATTAAATGCTTGAAAGCATATAGGCGTCCGAGTCTATCTGACGGGGATAGCATCCCCCAAGTGGGAGTGGGAGTAGCGTACCTTAGAAGCTTCAGCTTCAAAATTTTGAGAGAGCACCGAAATATCTCGCCCATCCATTGAAACATCCAGCCCCAAACATACTTTACCTTTTTTAGAATGAAAATTCCTCTTCTATCTCTGCTCCGGAAACAAAAACCCAAGGAGAAATACAATAATAGAGGGATATATGTGATAATTTTATGTTCTCCCACGTGCATCACCCCATCGACCTGGTTCCCTACCATTGTGCAATAAGTGTATTTACATGCCGCCTCCTCCGGCCCTACACTGACTTGGTGGACCGACAATGGAAGTGACCCGCTTGTTAGTGACCCAGAATTACGGGAAGTAGAGAATTCCATCGTTTGTAGTTCAAAATTCGAACATTTTTCGCTAAACCGAGATAAACTTGTTAAACTCGGCGAAACTAGATCGTGAACTTAAAAATTTTAAGAAACTTGGGCATTATTCGTCAAATAATTCATACTATGTGATAAAATTGGTGCGGCGAGACTTTGAACCATATATACTCTTTGAACCGTAAAATTGGTGCGGTGATAAAATTAGTTACTAAACCCTACCCTCCCAAAAACGTGAACACTAAGCCATATACACCTAAACACTAAAACCCTAAACTCTCAACCTCTAACCCTGACTAAGTAGGTATCATGCACTTATATAGATAAAATTTGAGATACTTTCATTATTAAATTATCGCTGAGTCATTCTATTCCACGAATATACAAACTTCATTGAAAATTCCCGAAACCCTTAAACAACCCCGAAAACCTAAACCCTCAACTCCTAAATTCTCTAAACCCCACACAACCCCCAACCTAAACCCTCGAACCCTAAATACTAAAACCCTAAACCCCTCAACCCATAATTAAACCTTAACCAAGTAGGTATCATGCACTTATAGATCCAAATTCGAGATACTTTCATTAAATTGCGATAAAAACATTATGTTCCACAAAAATAACCATAAATCTTGAACATTATTATAAATTCCCTAAACTCTGTACCCCTAATTAAGCAACCCTAACTAATTAAGCAGGTATATCATGCACTTATATATATCAACATATGAGATATACTATTATGAAATTACGCTAACGTGCGCCATTCCATTCCACGAATCTAAGCATAATGCTTGAACATTATTGTTGAAAATGCCCTAAAACCGAACCCTAAACCCCTAGATAACCCTGACCAAGCTAGTATATATCTTATCCACTTATAGATCAACATTTGAGATATAATTTTATTAAATTATGATAAAGCCATTCATTTCCACGAATCTAAGCATAAAGCCTAAATATTATTGAAAATGCCATAAAACCTAAACCTTAAACCCCTAAACCCTGACAAAGCAGGCTAGGTATTATGCATTTAGAGATCAAAATTTGAGATACTTTCATTAAATTGCCCTAAGGCCTTTCTATTTCACGAATATCGACATATAGCTAGATCATTATTGAAATTTCACTAAATCCTACCCTCCCAAAATCATGAACACCAAGCCATATACCCATAAACACTAAAACCCTAAACCCTCAACCCCTAACCCTGACTAAGCATGCATCATGCACTTATATAGATAAAATTCAATATACTTTCATTATTAAATTGTCGCTAAGTCATTCTATTCCACGAATATACAAACTTCATTGAAAATTCCCGAAACCCTAAAACAACCCCGACAACCTAATCCCTCAACTCCTAAATTTTCTAAACCCCACACAACCCCCCAACCTAAACCCTCGACCCTAAATACTAAAACCCTAAACCCCTCAACCCATAATTAAACCATAATGTAAGACCCCACCTTTATAAGGTAAAGGTCCCTGTGATTGCAATGCTAGTCCTTGGATCAAATGCTAGCATCCACACTTTAAGATGAAGTGCATAGATAAAAAGGTTGTTTATTACATCGTCATTCCAAAGATACCATATACTTTTACAACTCAATAGCCAAAGGCTAGAACAAGATTTCATAACATAAAGTAAATAACTATAACTCTTCATCTTCATGTGCCACAGGCAAGCATGTTGAGTGTAGACTCACAACCCAAATCTCCATCAGAGTAACCTGCAACATCATAAGTTACATCCACAGTGGGTCAATACATTTGGAATAGTATTGGCAAGTGATACCATAGTAGAATAGTGGTTTCTATCATCTATATGAATTTGGCTAAGTGTAGCTTAGGCTTGCTTTGCTCAAAATAGGTTTTCCTTATCAGTTGAAAACACTAAGTTTTTGTTTGTCAAATCACCCAAGGAACCACCAATAGACATTGGTGAATCTTTAACGCTTGTTCAACCACAAGCTTTTAACTTAGAAATTGGGATGAGAAGATCCTTGATAACTTCAATGTCTTGATGCTCAAATTGTCCGTTGCCGGCGACACAGCCAAGTACTTAGGTTTTACCCTCTCGAGAGGTGGTGCACTTTGCCCACAAGACTAGACATGCATCGAGACATGGAGATTAGGGTTGTGAGTCTACACTCAACATGCTTGCCTGTGGCACATGAACATGAAGACTTATAGTTATTTACTTTATGTTATGAACTCTTGTACTATCCTATGGCTATTGAGTTGTAAAAGACTATGTTCTCTGGAATAACGATGTAATAAACGACCTTTGTATCTGTGTACTTCATCTTAAACCGTGGATGCTAGCATTTGATCTAGGGACTAGCATTGCAATCACAAGGACCTTTACCTTATAGAGGTGGGGTCTTACAGATGGTATCAGAGCACTGTGTTGCCTGTAGGATTATGACCCTAAGTTGGATTTAGACTAAGGAAACCACTAAGGAAAAATGCAACTCTTTGCAAATTCCACACTTGTCCTTTTCTTCTCGTAAAACTCTTCTAATCTTCTTTCTCATCTCAATTTGTAGATGGCCACCATCAACGAAGACGTCAAGAAGGGACCACTCATGACCATGACTTTAGAATGTGAAACGGAGTTTCCCAAAGCACGTAAAACCCTTATGGTTAGCTTGGGGATATATGGTGAGGCCGTGTACAAAGGATTCCCCGTGATGGATGAAGGAGAAGAATATTGGTGGGTGCAACTTCACTTGTATAAAAACAAGGGAGACAACCACAAAGAGTCAGGATTCTACATGGGCGCCAACTTAGAAATGTATACGACATTCTTTGACTCTGTAAGAAATGCAACTTGGAATGCTATCAAGGAGCTTGGTCAAATACTCAAGTGTAGAATGCTCAACACTAAAAATGACCTTGAGGAGGAGAAGAAGTATACCCAAGACTTAGCATATGAGTGAGAATTGTAACGTACTCCTCTAGATGGACCACCACACTTGTCGTTTTCTCGCAAAAATTTGTCTAAGTTATGTTTGAACCTTAGTGTTTGTATTGAATTTTTGTATGCCATGACTTGTATGTTTTATTGTTGGAAATGTGCTTTTGTGTTTTTGTTATATTGTGAATTTTCTCTACTTGTATTGATTCTAATCTTTCTCTATCTTATACAAGAGATGTCTAACATCGTTATCAGCACTGCCGAGGAGTTCAAGGGAACTCATTTCGGTTCTCGTCTTGTGGAGATCACTAGTGTGCTCAACCTTCCACTTCCTAGTATCAAGGCACTCCAACTTACCAAGTTTGAGAGGAAGGATCTTTGGGGCTTTAAAGTCACATCGTCGGGACGCCAGACGGAGCCACCCATGGAGGAGATCACCTTCAAGCTGATGCATGATGACAAGGAGAAGGGATTAGACGTAGTCATGCAGGAGTTACTTGGACGCCTTGTTGGACGACACTCCACTGAGCTCAGGGGCCTCTAGTTTCACCCGTTCGGGAGATGTGACGAGCAGGGTGAGGCTGTAGTGTATGATGACGCTACTAGAGAGACGATCGAGCTAGTTCGTCTATACCTTCAGGACCTAGAGGGTCTTATTAGACACCTCGACACGGATAGAACCAACGTCATGCTTAGCAATGAAGAGCTTCAGGTTCAGTTGAGGGAGAATGACAAGCTCTTCGTGGATCAAGACGAGATCATCAAGGAGATGGAGGCCAGATTCGAGAGCCAGGATAAGAAGTTCAAGAGTCATGATAAAAGAGTCCAAGACAGAAACAAGAAGATCGGGGACATGAGGGCCGAGATAGAGGCTAAAGACTTCGAGCTAGAGACTCGGCAGGGAGTGATAGAGAGGCTGCGCTCGTAGAAGAGAGCTCTCCGTGCGAAGGTCGAGGCCTTGACCACTAGTGTCGAGGAGTACAAGACAACCATGGAGTTAGCCGGACTCACTCTTGTGTACTTGGAGGTCGACATGGAGGAGTAGTGTAGACTACTCGACTATCTTTTATCTATCATACTTTGATTATTGAGTCGCAATGACCATCCAACATGTGGCTGGCTTGCTATTGTGTGTTTACTTTCCAAAACCTGTTGTTTATGTTGTTCAAACTCTATGCTATCTTATGCTTGGTTATTCCGTGTTTGTTGCTATATGATGTATTGTGCATTGCATCTATGGGTTATATCTCATTACTTTTCCTTATTGGAACCACAGATGCCTCCCCGTCGTGCCAATCCCAACCAAAAAGAAACAACAATAACGTCAATCCTGAGATGCAACAGCTAATGACAGCTCAAACACAGTTGATGCAGATGATGACCCAGTTCATGGAAAATCAAAATAGAATAACAACAACAACAATAACAACAACAATAATCAGAACAATCCACTAGCATTTGACATACTTACAAGGTTCTTGAGGTTGAGGCCAGCCAAGTTCTCGGGAAACACTGATCCAATGGTATCCAATGACTGGCTACGCTTTGTGAATAAGGACTTGGTCACTATGAGCTGCACCAATGAAGAAAAAGTCAGGTTCACAGCACATTTGCTTGAAGGACCAGCAGCAACATGGTGGGACAACTTTCAGATCACCACTCCCCTTGAGGATGTGACTTGGGCTATTTTTGAGGATGGATTCCGTACAGCTCACATCTCATTAGGAGTGATGAACTTGAAGAAGGAGGAGTTCCACAATCTGAAACAGCGTCACCGCAGTGTGGATGAATACATTGAGGATTTCAACAATCTGGCACGTTATGCACCGGATGAGGTTGATACTGATGCCAAGAGGAAGGAGAAGTTCCTTGAAGGACTTTATGATGATTTGAACCTGCTGCTATATGTTGCCTATGTCCCAACATATCAATAAATTTGTGACAAGGCCACCATCTTGGAAAGCAAGATGAAGCAGGTTGAGAGCAGGAAGAGAAAGCATAACTTTGATAAGCACAGCTCGGGATCGTCTCACAAGCGTTCCCATGGTGATGATAGTGGAGGTTCTGGATCCCACAAGCATGGGAAATATAACAGCCACCACAATAGTAACTGTCACCATGACAATAAGCATCACCACAGCCATGACAATGATAAGTATAACAACCACAAGAGTGGACACAGGAGCCACCATAGTGGGAATGGTAATGGGAGTCAGCCAGCTAAAAGAGACATCAGTCAGGTTGAGTGCTTCAAATGCAAGAAGACAGGGCACTATGCAAATGAATGCCTAGAAAAGAAAGTTGAAGGAGCCAACAAGCCAAAACCTTTCCAGAAGGGACAAGTGAACCACATCAATGTGGAAGAAATATATGAAGAGTCTGATGTCGTGGCTGGTAAGTTCAAGCTCAATGCTTTTCGAGCACTTGTTCTTTTTTATACCGACACATCGCATTCATTCATATCAAGAGCATTTGTTGATAAAAATGGACTTCCAACTGAAACTATTGGGTGTCCTATAAAAGTAAGCTCTCCCGGTGGAGAGATGATAGTGAACTATGGATGTCATGATCTAGTAATAGAGTTTGGAAAATATAAGTTTCCAGTTAGTTTGATAATCCTAGATTCCCAAGGATTGGATGTTATTCTGGGCATGGAGTGGATGACTAAGTTTGAAGGAGTACTAGATTGTGCGAATCGTACTATCACACTTACAACCCCAGATAAGAAACATATTAGGTTCAAGTCTAACTTTGAATCTAAAGGAAGTAAGTTAAATTATCTTAAGGGGGTTAGCATAGACAGTGTGCCAATTGTGAAGGAATATCTAGATGTGTTTCTAGAAGAATTGCATGGGATGCCACCAGATAGAGATGTAGAGTTTCTAATTGACTTTCTGCCAGGATCTGGGCTAATAGCAAAGAGACCCTACAAGATGTCAGTTGACGAGTTGAAAGAACTCAAGAAACAACTTGGAGAACAGTTGAAGAAAGGATTTATTCAACCAAGTTGTTTGTCTTGGGGTGCACCAGTTCCGTTTGTCGAGAATAAAGATAGTGTAACATCCCAAAAATATTAAACTTGGATCATCAAAATCTAATCATCAAAATTAGGGTTAACAAAAACTTTCCCAACTAAAAATATGAAAGCATTCATATGTGTGTGTATTCAAAATTTGGATTCTTTTGAATTGCCATGGTTATGTGTTTCTTTGCTTGTGAAATGATTCTTAGGTGAAATAAACATCATCTAAACAATCCCCAAACTTTTCCCAAAGACAAACAACTCAAAATGAATAAATTAAGTGAATGGTCACTTTGGCCAAATTAACTCCCATGCCTACTTTGGCTATCCCTAGTTTTCAAAACTCAACAAAAACATGTATGGATCTTTCCACCCTACTCATAATAAGGTACCAAGGCCCACTTTGTGAGCATCCAAAAACATTCAAATGTTAAGTTTAAATGACAGTTTAAAATTGAATCTATCTCATATGGGAAGATCCCACTATTTCAAAAACCACTCAAACAAGCTCAATTTTCAAAACCCAAGCACCCACAGAATCCTCAACACATGCCTAGCACACCCACCAAAACTCTTTTCAAAATTCAAAAATAAATTTCTTGCGGCCAATTCATCAAACACTTGGAGACAGAAAATCAAACTGGCCAAACTTCACTGTTTTGAGCAGTAATTTGGCTAAGCATTGTTCACCGTTGATCACCCTTGTCTCCCCTAAAGCCAACCAGTGCCTTGACCACCCCTAGCCCCTACCCATTGCACCATGCCATGCCAACCCGAAGGAACCCTTGCTAGCCGACCATGGATAGCTAGCCAGAGCAAGCACCAAGCCTAAACACCATATCTAGGACGCACGCCACCGTCCACCACCACCCCATGTCCAGCGCTTGAGCCCTGCCAGCCCCTGGACCATATGCCCAAGCCATGCCAAGCTTTTCTGAGAGCATGCCGAGAGCGCTCCAGAGCGCCACCCTCAACACACGCCCATAGACCGTGCGCCTCCCTCGCCGCGTGCACGCGTGATCACCACCACCCAGCAACCCCGCAGACACGCCCGTTCGCCGCCGCGCGGACCATGCGTGCTATGCGCCATCAAAACCTCTGTTGGACCCGCTCAGAGCGTCGAAGCACTCCGACCGATCAGCGCCGCCCCACGCCTCGCCACCACGCCATTATGCTTCGCCAGGGAGCACAGCACCTCCCCCTACCGTCTCCCATGCCAGTAGCCCTCTATACCGTCGACCACGACAAGCTTAGCCCGCGCCCGTCGGTCCCCTCTCGCCACTATAAATAGAGGCCTCCCCCGCTTGATTTCTTCACACCAGTGCATTCCCCTCTCTCTCAGAAACATCCTAAACCCTTCCTCCGAGCAAGGCGAGCACCAGGTCGCCAGAATTTTGCCGGAGCCCGCCGCTGCTAGAGAAGAAGGGAGCCATCAATTGGAGCCGCCCCAGGAGGAGCCGCCGTTACCAGGAGAATCGTCGTCGTCGACTTTTTCGTTCTCCCCCATCACCGACCCGCGCCTGAGCCCCGGTGAGCTTCCCACGACCCCCACTGAGCCGCTAGGGTTCGAGCTCGCCGGTGACATGTTCATCATCGACGACGACCCTCAGCTGTTGATCGCCCTTCTAATCCAACGAACCACACAACCCCGTACAGCTTCGCGTGTTATAATCCACTGACGGGTGGAACCCCCTGCCAGCTGAGCCCCGCGCTGCGGAGTGACACTGGGCCGGCCCATTAGCATCTCCCGCTTAGCCCAACCGTTTGAATTAAGATTTTTCTATTTTCATTCAAACTCAGTTCTGTACGTAGTTTCAAAAATCAACCCAGATCGATTCAGTGAAACAAATTGCATGAAACCAATTTTGTTAGAAAGGTACTAAAATGCTTAATCCAAGCCCGTTGGATTCAAATCATTTGGATCTGTAGATCAACCTTGGTAAAAATATCAAGTCAGAAGCTTTTCTGCATTCAAACATTTTTCAAATTTCAACCATAATAGCTTTTGAGTTGATTCCAACTCTCAAAAATCACATTTGATCATACCTTTTAGATTATATAAAAACATTTGGGTTTACTTACAGACATAATGTTCAAGCAACAAAAGAATTCCACATAGACATTTCTAGTCACTTTCTTTAATTATAATAAAAAGTTTAAACCTTATTAAATTGTGACACCACTTTAAATCACATTCCCATATACTGAAATATGTGGTGATGACATGTGTTAACATGATCCCATGTTTGAGTTGGAGAATATTAAATCTTAAGTAGTTTTTCAATGAGTAGAAATTACTTTTCTAAAAATAAAATAAATAAGACAAAGGCTTTAATCTTGTAATGTTAGTGATGATACTAGATCTTCTATAGTACCCTTTTGTGTGATGATTGAAAATAGTTAAGTATTGTTTGGTGATTGTGTACCTCGTACTTATTTATAGACGCTAGTACCGACCAAGGATACAGGAGCAAGGAGGATACTACGAAGAAGAAGCCGAGGAGAACTTCAACCACTGCTCTACACAAGGCAAGCCTTCCTAACCAAGTTGACCTATGCAAGATAACACTTGCAACTTAACAAGCTTATTCCACTTGATAACCAAAGCCTAGTTTTACTTACAAGCTTTATACTTTATTTCTTTACCAAAGCTTTCTCTTAGAGTTGTGATATAAAATTCAAGTTCCTACTTAGGTGTTATAAAACTTCAACTAGTTTCTTGCTTCTGAACTTAGTAGAGGTAAATATGGCTTTTTCCAAAACAACCCTAGAACTTAGTGTCCTATACTGCAAAAACCCCCTTAACTTGTTAGTATTAGTTTGCGAGTACTTAAAGAGTACTCATGGCTTTGTCCCTGGCTATTCCCGTGGCCAGACTATGAAGAGGAGTACTAGGATGATGGACCGCAGGAAGGTTACGACAACTAGGATCATCTCCCATCGTCAGCATTGCGTGTGACCCCGAAGATGGAGCTTCGCCTATGCTACCTTTATTATTATGTATTTCCGCTGCTTGAATTGTATTAAGAACTGGATCATGAGATCCTTATTTGTGTAAGACCTTATGTATGGTTTGTAATGGATGATGTATTGTGATATCCAAATCTGTTATGTCTCGCAAAAATGGTAATCCTGGGATTGCGATGTATGGCATAACAGGCATCTGGGATTAAAAATCTGGGTGTTGACAAGTTGGTATCAGAGCCATCCTGACCATAGGAGACCCTAGTTAGACTGGTCGTTTGAATCAAAAACTTAGTTTCAAAATGAAAGGAAGCAAATATTTACAAAAACTTATTCCCATTCTTATCACTTTGTTTCTTTCATAAAAATTCATGTTCCTCAAAAAATGTTGCAAAATACGTAAAATTTGACACACTTGATCACTCTACTAACTTACTCATCCTATATTCTTATAGATGGACGTGAAGTACATCAAGTTTTATTAGTTGGGGAATGGAGGAGACCTCATCTTTGAGCGGGATTTGGACCAGCTTTCGGAACTTCTAGAGCGTCCACACCCCGAGTTCTTCGGAGCTCAGCTCAATGATCAAGGAGGAGAAGATCTACAGTGGCTAATTGTTGGAAGTCTCCGAGGAAAGATTGAACCGCCCACTGCCGAGGGAATTCAGTTCACCTTAAGAGAAAACAACTAGCTAGATGGACTTTCCAGGGTCATGTAGGAAGCTCTTGCCCGTCTGTGTGGGCAGAGTATCAACCAGATCAAGGGTACCCTCTTTGAGTTCTTTCCAAGGCGTGATGCTATGGGACAGCCACTGGAAGCCCCATACCACCATGAGCTGAAGACTCAGTTGGACCACCTTAGCTTCATGATGTATGATCGTCAGCAGGAGTTGGACAACGCCCGTGACTACTCCAACCACAAGTCCGCCATCATCAAGACGAAGGATCAGACCATCGCCATGCTAGCGAAGGACCGCAAGTCTCGCCGCTGTCAGCTCGACAAGAAGGAGAGCATCATTGCCCGTCTTCGCCATCGTATCTCGTATTTGGAGGAGACCATCCACGAGAGACATGCAGTTGGAGGAAAGGGAGAATGCCAGAGATGATCTTTGTGGAGACCCCTACTCCTATCTCAGCAATGATGATGATTTTCTGGAGGATCAGGCCATGGACTTCTTCACCGATGAGGATGACTTCGCCTTCATCGATGACGATGATGAGGATGACGACTACACCGACTCTGAGGAGTAGTAGCACTTGAGCACTAGCGTTAGTGAGCTTTATTCGGTCCCACTGTATCGTAGTTTCCAGAATGGTTCTTAAAACCATCTGTTTACCTTTGTTGTGGTGTGTGTTGTATCGTGTGTTATGGATGAATGAATGAAAAGCAAGTTGCTAGAAAATCTGAGTCAAACTTTAAAAGCTTTTCAAAGTCCCTGAACCTTAGAAATTTCCATCTTTTCTCATGATCTATCTCAATATTCAGATGCCACGCGGAGGAAGTGGTTCATCCCCGGACCCGATGTTGCAGATCCTACAAATGTTGGTTTCTAACCGCGAAGCTGAAAGAGCAGAACGTCAAGCCAACCTAGCCACCCTTCAGCAGATAGCTCAGATGGCCCACAACAATCAAGGCCAAGGAAATCAGGACAATCATGGATCTAAGCTCAAGAATTTCCAGAACACCAACCCAGCCGTTTTCACTAAGTCGGAAGAGCCCTTAGACGCAGATGATTAGCTGCAAACCATGGAAAACAATCTGGAAGTCGCCGAAGTGGAAGCTAACGAGAAAGTTCTGTTCGCCACCCACTATCTAGCCGGAGATGCAAGAGCATGGTGGAACAGCGTTCGTGCAATGACCGGAGGACAGATGATGACCTGGGAGGAATTCAAGGTCAAGTTCAGCAGAACCCATGTGCCACCGGGTTTGATCAAGAGAATGAGAGATGAGTTCAGAGAACTGAAGCAAGGAAGGATGACCGTAGTGGAATACCGTGACAAATTCTTGTCATTAGCTAGGTATGCCCCGGATGAGATAGACACTGAATCCAAGAAGAAAGAAAGATTCTTGAATGGTCTGCACGATGAGATGCAGACGATGTTGGTTAATATCCCCTTTGCTGATATTGAAGCCCTCGTCGACTCTGCCATTCAGATGGAAGGAAAGATCAACCAAGCCAATGAGAACCGCAAGCGCCGCATGATGCATCAGCCAGGAACCCATCATACCCCAAAGTATCGCCGCAACCCATCTCCAGGATTTGCCCCGAGAACCAACAGATCCCCGATGAACCGTCCGACCTATCCCAACCGTGGAAACCCGAGGCCTAGAGGAAATCACAACAACCCTAGAAACTCTGGAAAATTTCAATCATGCACCACCCAAGTTCAACAACAACAATGCTGCCGCTAACACCAACACTGCCCCAAGGAGTGGAAGCAATGTTGTGCCTGTTGCAGCAAAGGACAAGTCGCAAGTGACTTGTTATGACTATGGAAATAAGGGTCACTACTCCAATTAGTGCCCCAAGAAGAATGCCGCAGCCCCCAATGCAAATGCCCTAGCTCAGCAGCAGCGTCGTGTTCAGCCCGGAAGAAGGTTTGCCCCAGGGAACTCTCTCAACCACAACGGCCATCTTTTTCTCATGCATGCTGAAGAAGCCCAGGAAGCACTAGACGTCGTACTGGGTATGTTTTCTGTTAATTCAGTACTTGCTAGAGTGTTGTTTGATTCTGGTGCATCGCACTCATTTGTCACTGAAGAATTTGCATGCACTAGTATGATTCAACCAACCAAACTGAAGCATGTTATGATTGTTCAAATCCTCGGTTCAACCACCAAAGCTAGGCAAATTTGCAAAGCCGTCTATCTGTATCCATGGCATAGATTTCTATGCTAATCTGATAGTATTCGGAACTAAAGGTTTGGAAGTAGTACTAGGAATGGATTGGATGTCCAAACATAAAGGATTAATTGAATGTGCCAAGAAAGGCATAACCATGACAAGTACAGCCGGAATATCAGTAGAGCATGTATCTGAAACCTTACCTCGTCAATTCAAGTGCAACAAGAGTATATCCCAACCTACCATTGACCAAGTTCGGATAGTCTGTGAATACCCCGATGTATTTCTAGATGTTTTGCCCGGTATGCCCCCAGATCGGGATATCGAGTTTATCATTGAACTAATCCCCGGAACAGGACCCATAGCCCAGAGACCATATAGTATGAACCCCTCTGAACTTGCAGAACTGAAGAAGCAACTAGATGCCATGTTGTAAATTGGATTGATTCAACCAAGTGCATCACCATGGAGATCACCTGTTTTGTTCGTGGATAAGAAAGATGCAGGTAACCGTTTGTGTACGGATTATCGGATGTTGAATGATGTCACTATCAAGAACAAGTACCCATTGCCCAAGATAGAAGATTTGTTTGATCAGTTGACCGGTGTCAAAGTGTTTTCTAAGATTGATCTTAGAACAGGCTATCATCAACTCAAGATTCGCGTAGAGGATATTCCAAAGACTGCCTTTACCACCAGATATGGATTATACGAGTATACTGTCATGTCTTTTGGATTAACCAATGCCCCCGCTTATTTCATGAATCTCATGAATAAGATTTTTATGGACTTCCTGGATAAGTTTGTCATTGTTTTCATTGATGATATTCTGATTTATTCCAAATCAGAAGAAGAACACGAGCTACACCTAAGGACCATTCTTGGAAACCTTAGAGAGCATAAGTTGTATGCCAAGTTTAGCAAATGTGAATTCTGGTTACAGGAGGTAGGATTTCTCGGCCACATTGTATCAGCCGGAGGAATTTCCGTTGACCCTGCAAAGGTAAAAGATGTCGAAGATTGGCAAGCCCCAACCACTCAAACCCAAGTTCGTGCATTTCTCGGATTGGCGGGATACTACCGCAAGTTCGTAGAAGGATTCTCGAGTATCGCCAGACGCATGACCCAATTGCTGAAGAAGGAAAAGAAGTTTGAATGGATGGACAAATGTGAAGCGAGTTTTCAAGAAGTCAAGAGAAGATTGATTTCAGCCCCAATCTTAATCATGCCGGATATCACGAAGCCCTTTGACGTGTATTGTGACGCATCCAAGATCGGTCTCGGATGTGTGCTAATGCATGAAGGAAAAGTTATATCTTACCTATCTCGACAACTGAAACAACATGAGCAGAACTATCCAACCCATGACCTCGAACTCGCAGCCATAGTTCTATCCCTGAAGACATGGAGGCATTACCTGATGGGAAACCGTTGTGAGATTTATTCGGATCACAAGATCCTGAAGTATATATTCACTCAGAAGGAGCTGAATATGAGACAGAGAATATGTATTGAGTTAATCAAGGATTATGACCTGGACATTCACTATCACCCCGGTAAAGCCAATGTGGTAGCCTATGCCCTTAGCAGATTGCCGTGCCGCTTGAACTCCATGATTCTGAAGGAGCAACCAAGTCTGCACAAAGAGATGGAAGATTTCCGCACAAAATTAGTGAGTGAAGGATTTTTTGCTAGCATAGAACTTCAACCCACTTTGATCAGCCAGATCAAGGAGGCGCAGAAAGGAAATGCTAGTATCGAAGGAATCAAGCGTCGTATCGGTACAGGCAAAGTACCCGGATTCACGGAAGACGAAGAAGGAGTTCTGTGGTATAAAGGACGCCTTTGTGTACCAGCAGATTCTGAGTTGAAAGAAGTTATTCTGAAGGAAGCTCATGATACTCTTTATTCTATACACCCCGGAGGAACGAAGATGTATCAAGATTTGAAAGAACAATTTTCGTGGCATAAGATGAAGAGAGAAATCGGAAGCTATATCGCCAAGTGTGATATTTGCCAGAGAGTCAAGGTGGGACACCAAAGACCCGCAGGACTGTTACAACCATTACAGATTCCGGAATGGAAATGGGATTCTGTTGGAATGGACTTTATCACCGGATTTCCTACTTATATTAGGGGAAATGACTCTATCTGGGTCATAGTTGACAGATTGTCCAAAGTCGACCATTTCTTACCAGTCAAGACCACATATCAGATTTCGAAGCTAGCGGAGTTATACATTGCTAGAATCGTCAGTTTGCACGGAGTCCCCAAGAACATCGTATCTGATCGAGGAACACAGTTTACCTCGAGATTCTGGAAGAAAGTCCAAGAAGGTTTAGGAACCCGACTAGATTTCAGCACAGCTTATCACCCTCAGACCGACAGACAAACGGAGCAAGTAAATCAGATACTCGAAGACATGTTGAGAGCATGTGTGTTAGAGTATGGATCTAAATGGGAAGAATGTCTGCCGTTTGCAGAATTTTCATACAACAACAGTTATCAGGCTAGTTTGCAAATGGCCCCATTTGAATTCATGTATGGAAGGAAGTGTCACACCCCTTTGAACTGGTCGGAAGTAGGAGAGAGTCAAAATTTCGGACCTGACATCCTACGAGAAGCAGAAGAGAAAGTTCACAAGATTCGTGAGCACCTCAAGACAGCCCAGTCAAGACAAAAGAGTTACGCCGAAAAGAGACGTAGAGACCTCGCTTTTAACATCGGAGAGTTTGTGTATCTGAAAGTGTCGCCGTTGAAAGGAATGTAGCATTTCCAGCTAAAAGGAAAGTTAGCCCCCAAATATATCGGCCCCTTCAAGATTCTGAACCGTCGACGAGAAGTGTCATATCAATTGGAACTACCCGAAGAGATGTCAGCCGTGCACAATGTGTTCCATATCTCATTACTTCGCAAGTGCCTCGAAGTTCCGGAGAAGACTGAAGTGTTCAAGAACATTGATCACCAGACCATAGAGATCAACGATGACCTGACCTATCCTGAAGTACCCATCCGTATTTTGGAAGAAGCTTTCTAAACTACCAGAACCCGAAGCATCAAGTTTCTCAAGATTCAGTGGAGCAACCACACAGAAGAGGAAGCTACATGGGAGTGCAAAGATCACATCAGGACGAAGTTTCCCGATCTCTTCAAATCTTTGGTAATCTTTTTCGTCCTTTTTCAAATCTCTGGACGAGATTTTGTTTAAGGGGGGAAGGTTTGTAACATCCCAAAAATATTAAACTTGGATCATCAAACTTTAATCATCAAAATTAGGGTTAACAAAAACTTTCCCAACTAAAAATTGAAAGCATTCATATGTGTGTGTATTCAAAATTTCGATTCTTTTGAATTTCCATGGTTCTGTGTTTCTTTGCTTGTGAAATGATTCTTAGGTGAAATAAACATCATCTAAACAATCCCCAAACTTTTCCCAAAGACAAACAACTCAAAATGAATAAATTAAGTGAATGGTCACTTTGGCCAAATTAACTCCCATGCCTACTTTGGCTATCCCTAGTTTTCAAAACTCAACAGAAACATGTATGGATCTTTGCACCCCTTGTTAGTACTCATAATAAGGTACCAAGGACCACTTTCAGAGCATCCAAAAACATTCAAATGCTAAGTTTAAATGACAGTTTAAAATTGAATCTATCTCATATGGGAAGATCCCACTATTTCAAAAACCACTCAAACAAGCTCAATTTTCAAAACCTAAGCACGCACAGAATCCTCAACACATTCCTAGCACACCCACCAAAAATCTTTTCAAAATTCAAAAATATATTTCTTGCGGCCATTTCATCAAACACTTGGAGACAGAAAAATCAAACTGGCCAAACTTCATTGTTTTGAGCATTAATTTGGCTAAGCATTGTTCACCATTGATCACACGTGTCTCCCACAGTGCCAACCAGTGCCTTGACCACCCCTAGCCCCTACCCATTGCATCATGCCATGCCAACCCGAAGGAACCCTTGCTAGCCGACCATGGCTAGCTACCCAGAGCAAGCACCAAGCCTAAACACCATGTCTAGGATGCACGCCACCGTCCACCGCCACCCCCTGTCCACTGATTGAGACCTGCCAGCCCCTGGACCACACGCCCAAGCCATGCCAAGCTTCTCTGAGAGCATGCCGAGAGCGTGCCAGAGCGCCACCCTCGACACACGCCCACAGACCGCGCGCTGCCCTCGCCGCGTGCACGCGTGATCACCACCACCCCATCAACCCCGCAGACACGCCCGTTCGCCGCCGCATAGAACACGCGCGCTGTGCTCCATCAAAACCTCCGTCGGACCCGCCCAGAGCGTCGAAGCGTTCCGACCGATCAGCACTGCCCCACGCCTCACCACCACACCGTTATGCTTTGCCAGGGAGCACAACACCGCCCCCTACTGTCGCCCATTCCAGTAGCCCTATTTACCGTCGACCACGACGAGCTCAACCCGCGCCTGTTTGTCCCCTCTGCCACTATAAATAGAGGCCTCACCCGCTCGATTTCTTCACACCAGTCCATTCCCCTCTCTCTCGGAAACATCCCACACCCTTCCCCGGAGCAAGGCGAGCACCACGTCGTCGGAATTTGGCCGGAGCCCGCCGCTGCTGGAGAAGAAGGGAGCCGTCGATTGGAGCCGCCGGTACCAGGAGAATCGTCGTCATCGACTTCGTCGTTCGCCCCCATCGCCGACCCTCGCCTGAGCCCCGGTGAGCCTCCCACGACCCCCACTGAGCCTCTAGGGTTCGAGCTCGCCGGTGACATGTTCATCGTCGACGATGACCCTCAGCCGTTGATCGCCCTTCTAATCCAACGAACCATACAGCCCTGTACCGCTTTGCGTGTTATGAGCGGGTGGGCCCCCCTGTCAGCTGAGCCCCGCGCTGCGGAGTGACCCCGGGCCGGCCCATTAGCATCTCCCGTGTAGCCCAACCATTTGAATTTAGATTTTTCTATTTTCATTCAAACTCGGTTCTGTACCTAGTTTCAAAAATTAACCCAGCTTGATTCAGTGAACCAAATTGCATGAAACCAATTTTGTTAGAAAGGTACCGAAACGCTTAATCCAAGCCCGTTGGATTCAAATCATTTGGATCTGTAGATCAACCTTGGTAAAAAAATCAAGTCAGAATCTTTTCTGCGTTCAAACATTTTTCAAATTTCAACCATAATAGCTTTTGAGTTGATTCCAACTCTCAAAAATCACATTTGATCATACCTTTCAGAATATATAAAAACATTTGGGTTTACTTACAGACATAATGTTCAAGAAACAAAAGAATGCCACATAGACATTTCTAGTCACTTTATTTAATTATAATAAAAAGGTTAAACCTTATTAAATTGTGACACCACTTTAAATCACATTCCCATATACTGAAATATGTGGTGATGACAAGTGTCAACATGATCCCATGTTTGAGTTGGAGAATATTAAATCATAAGTAGTTTTTCAATGAGTAGAAATTAATTTTCTAAAAATAAAATAAATAAGACAAAGGCTTTAATCTTGTAATGTTAGTGATGATACTAGATAATATATAGTACCCTTTTGTGTGATGATTGAAAATAGTTAAGTATTGTTTGGTGATTGTGTACCTCGTACTTATTTATAGACGCTAGTACCGACCAAGGATACGAGGAGGAAGGAGGATACTACGAAGAAGAAGCCGAGGAGAACTTCAACCACTGCTCTGCACAAGGCAAGCCTTACTAACCAAGTTGACCTATGCAAGCTTACACTTGAAACTTAACAAGCTTATTCCACTTGATAACCAAAGCCTAGTTTTACTTGCAAGCTTTATACTTTATTTCTTTACCAAAGCTTTCTCTTAGAGTTTACTTAAGTAACTTGTAGATTCCAGGAAGATAATTGAAGGTTGCATAAAGAGCATTAAATTTGGCCTAAGCTAGATAATCTTGATGTCATCCTAAGGCATGAGATTGAACTTAGTTAAACCCCACTTGTTTACCACCTATAGATGCTAGTGCTAAGCATAAAACTTGATGCTAGTGCTAAGCATAAAACTTGATCAACTTTATCACCACCTGTAGATGCTAGTGCTAAGCATAAAACTTGATCAACTTTAGATGGGAACACTTGGTGCAAATGGTTATGAAAACCTTGGAATGATGAGTCATTCTACTGAAATGTTTTGACATGTGTTTCTGAACACCAGATGATTTTGATGATGAAAATGTTGAGGCATGAGCCTTAGCCCTTTTTAAAACCGACGGTTGTCTGGATGCAATACCATTCCAATTTTACCATACAACCATGTAGCATCCCATTTGTCTAAGAACTGTAATGCTACTTGGTTTAGTAATAAAATGGCCACTTCCTACATATAATTGTTGCATCATCATCATATCATGTTCATGTCATCATGCCACCTTGCATTTGAGCATCATACAAAAACCCTTGTGTTTTGGTTCTTGTCTCATATGCATTATTATTTATATTTGCCTCTTGATATTGTATTTGGTTCTTGATATATTGTTAAATTCCCAAGTTGAGTTGGGGGCATATCTTTTATTGACTCCACCACCCTTTCTTTCACCACCTTATAATTCCACCATCCAAGTAATATGAGCTGGCATTTATTTGAGTTTACCTAGCTCATGTGGGTTGGGTGGATCCAATACTAGTCCCTTTTTGCCTGGCCTTATTCCACCTTTTGGGAATGCATGGAATAATGCCATGTGATTTTATGTTGTTTTCACAATATGGAGACATGGCATTTATTATTGCATGGGCCATGCAGAACCACCATATCTAAGTCATTTGGTTTTTATTTGAAATTCTTGGAGTAGGTCATTCTCTCATCTCTCTCTCTCTCCTTCTTTTGCTGGATCTAGCTAGAGCCATGCAAGTACCACCTTTTCGCTTGTCATTTAAATTTTATTTGTTTTCTTTTGCATGGATCATCTCTTTTCCTTTGCTTGATCTTGCTTTGTCTTATCAAACACTCAACCTCACCCCTCCTCTCTCTACCTCTCTAGCTATCTCTAAAACCTACCCCCCTAATAACCATAACCCCATCTAACCCTAAACCCTACCCCTCTCTAAACCATCCCCATCCATGTGTGATCATGTGGGCATGCATAGCCCTAACCCCCCTCTCTCTCGGCCTCTCTCTCTCTCCTTAGCTGGCCCCCTCCATACCACCTAGCTACCCACCCAAACCAAAACCCTAGCCGAGCCATACCTCTCTCCCCTCTAGCCCTAGCTCTAACCCGACGCCCTCTCCTCCCTCTCTCTTTTCTCTCTATGCCACAAGGGCCCCACTAGCCGAGCCTGCCCTGCCTCTTTGCACTCACGACGGCCCCACCTGGCAGCCCTCCTCCCTGCCTAGCTACCCCTCCCCTGGCCCATGCCGAGCACGTGAGGGTGAAAAGGAAAAAGGTGGCCGAAGCCACCTTCCCCTCCCCCACGCCATCCCACCTCACCCCGTCCTTATCTACCTCCCTCCCAACCTCTGGCCTCTCCCAGATCTCCCCAGAGGCCCTGCCTCGCCTCCCCTCTTCCCTCTCTTTCGCCACCGCCAACATCCACCGACGTCGGCCACCGTCGGCCTTCCCCTTTCACCCCTCTCCCTAGCTGGTGGCGTGGCACCTGCGGTTGACGAGGAAGGCCACGAGGACCCCTGCACACCCCTGTACCCGCAGACGCGAAGGAGAAGGACCAGGCGCTGGACACCGACGCGCCGCCGACGAAACCCTAGCTCCGCCGGTGCGCCAGCCTCGCCGACGATCGCGACCACCCCGAGCCCGTCGACCACGCCAACGTCCTCTCGGTGAGCCTACCTTCCTCCCTGACAACCTCTGCCACGCTGTCGTCGTCTGTAGCCGCCGTTTGTTCCGTCGAGCACGCTGCGTGCGTCGGCGGCGCTGTCATCTGCTCCGCGCCGCTCCTCGCAGAAGCCTACCTAGGCCCCACCCCCTTACCAGTCACCAACCTCACACCACCGTAGCGGTAGCCGCCTCTGCTAGCCCGCCCGAGGTCACGGGTTCGAACCCTCGCGCCGAGCGCGTCGCGCGTGTGTCAGCGCGCGTCTGTCCGCGCGTCAGAGGAAGATCCACAGTGCCGCTGCACCTTTTGCGCATACCCCCTGTGCTTTTTGCCGCTCTAACCGCAGTCCCCTATAGCCCCACCAGCCTCGGTTTTTGCGTTTATCAACCCGCGCTCCCTCCCCAAGCCGCGTAGCCGACCCTCCCCTTCCGCTGTCACGTGGGCCCCGTGGCCGATGGCCCCACTCGGCTGTCTCAGTGGCTAGCTCCGGCCGCGGTGGAAAACGTTTTCGACCCGCCAGTTTGTCCAGTCAGCATCTGGCCCACCCGTCAGCGACTGGGTTTGGATCTGCCTGAGTATTAAAAGTTTCTGTTTAAATCTGTTTTAAATTAAACCTTTTCAATTAATACAAATTCAAATATAAATCTGTTTCAAATAACTTTTAAATTACAAAACCAAATAATACAAATCATATATGTTTTCAAATCAGAAAAATGTGAGGATTTCAAATATGCCATCTAAAATATATTTTGAACACTTTAAATTCCAAGTTTATTTTAATTACAATAAAATGCCCCTGGACCTTAATAAATTGATAACTTTTGTTTTATAACTCCGAATTTGACAAATGATATGTCTAAAATGATCAGCTCGACGAGACCTTTCTGTTTATGCATACCATGATATGAATTGAAGCATGCATCATATAAATATAAAGTATACAGCAACTAATATGACAATAAAATGTGACCAAACTCAATAAAAATGTTATTTCTTGTATTCTACACCTCACCCATGCCATGCTACATTATTGCCATGCAACTTGTGCATCATTCATCATGGCATGATTGTTGCTTGTCGCATTTTATTCATATGCTTGTGCACTTCATTTATGTTGGCCCTTGTTTGTTTGGTTTTTCTTCGAATAGACACTGAGCAGGGGATATATCAAGAGAACCAGGAGCACTACCCAGATCCGTCTCTCGCTTCAACTGAGTTGCCAGGCAAGCACTACCACATGCTTGCATACATACAGTACCTATTGCCTCTATCTTATTCTTGCATCATTGAGTCGCGATTGCATTAAACTGAATCCCAAGTATTGCATAGCCTTTACGTTTAAACTCCACCAAGCTTGTTCCTCCATCCCATGAGCCATTACTACAGGAGTTGTTTGAGCCATGCGAGTCGTAGAACAGCATGTGCAGGGTATGTGAGTGTCTGTTGGATAACGAGGTACCTAAACAACTTAACCTGAGTAGTAATGGGATAACTAATGAAAGTGGCACCGGTGAGCAATATCTGCTATTTGGTTTTTCCTGCTCACTTGTGTCCCGTAGGACCCCGAGTACTTGAATCCTGTTCCTTGATTATTCGCGCTATCCACATCCGGGAGGCTTATGGGACCCCCCTGAGCCAGAGCTTGATTCCGTCTTATTTCTTGGGGCCACAAACTAGTTTGAGGTTTTGCTTACTATTCCGTACTTATGCCATGTTTACTGTTTTATTTAAGATTGTGCGAGGAGCACACTGTACTGTTTAGGTAAGCGGAGTGTTTTCGCGGTATCGACAAGCCCAGTCACACTTTCGGGTTCCCGGTCGTTTACAGCCACTGACGCAAACCTTGAGTCCGTCTCGGAGTCAGCTAGCTTCGTTGCGGGTAGCTTAACGGGGTGGCCCCCTGAAATATTTCTGAATCTTGTGATTGCTTTGTCGTGAAGGCCTCGTTGGGTTTTGATTTGGTTTTTCCGAGGTTGATCGAGTGTGTGTTGCTATTTGTGCACCCCTGTAGGGTAAAACTTTCTGAAAGCCGTGTCCGCGGTTATGGACGACTTGGAGCACAGTTTCTCGATCATAGACAAGCATAACTAAAGTACCGCTTTAATCCGACTAAGTAATTGACTAGTAAATAGTGCAACACTCATGGAATGGTTAATAAAATTGCCAATGGATGGGGGGTTGTTCGTCCGCTTCCTCGTCGGTAAGCGAGGAGGAGGATGGACCTGTGGATATTACTGTTATAACTGTTGTCATTAATTCATGGACATCCGTCTATCTTTGGTTAGGCGGATGGTTAGCGAGTATCTATAGAACTGTTAGGGTTTATTTTTGCTGCAATTGCGTCACCCCAGGTTGTGTCCCCTTTAGAGGGATAAAGACTTGCTGAGTACCCCTAGGGTCTCACACGATAAATTATTGGTTCAGATGAACAGGTACACTCGCAGGACGGATACTGGGTGGAGGAGGCTGATGATGTGGGCAACGATCGTTCGGTGTAGAGATTCCGGGAACGGGGATCCGTGAGATCTGTGGGCGGGATGTGCTTATTTATGGGCATCTCATGCCGATTTGCTTCTTATCCGTACTCGGATCTTGTTTGCCGCTTCCGCCTGATACTCTGATGTGTGATGTATGAGGAAATATCCTAAACTATTATATCTATCTAGGTCATTTGAATCTTGCCGTATGGCGTTGCTATATTTCCTTTCTTTCTAGATGGAATGGCTCTGATGTACTATTGTATGGTGGCTTGCATACATACTCATTTGTGTATGTAGTTGATCCCTTTGCCTGCCGATTACGCCGCCCGTACTTGTCCCGATGAATGGAAATGGTTGGGACGGCCGAAAGGTCTACCCGTGAGTGGCTTTTGGGCCCCACCGTACTATTTCAACCATTTCCGCTCATCCAGGCTTGTATCTAGGAGCGTAATTCACCGAGGTAGTTACAAACCACAATACCCGAAAATTGGGTAGGGCTTGACTGGAAACTTATATACCTTAGTATGGGTTCCCTCACGGCCAAGGTCTGAGCTCAGGCTACCTTGTGAAGATTTTCCACCTGTGTAGTACCCAAGACGACAGTTGGTCATGGTTGGGAGGCCAAACTCACAGGAGAGGTGCCTATACTAGGGCGTGTAATTGAAAGGTTAGGATTGATTATCCGCATACTGAGTATGGTGAATTCAGGATTTGTTCCTGACGGATGTATCGAATATTGTGGTGAAAGTGTACAATCTCTACAGACTGTCAAACTATTCGAATAGCCGTGTCCGCGGTTATGGACAGTTGGAGTGGCCATACTGTTCCCCCGTCAGATGTTTTCAAAATGACTTGTGAAATGAATTGAGACTTTGACTTGACCACAATAGAGTTGTGATATAAAATTCAAGTTCCTACTTAGGTGTTATAAAACTTCAACTAGTTTCTTTCTCCTGAACTTAGTAGAGGTAAATCTGGCTTTTTGCAAAACAACCCTAGATCTTAGTGTCCTACTACAAAAACCCCCTTAACTTGTTAGTATTAGTTTGCGAGTACTTAAAGAGTACTCATGGCTTTGTCCCTAGCTATTCCCGTGGCCAGACTATGAAGAGGAGTACCAGGATGATGGACAGCAGGAAGGTTACGACAACTAGGATCATCTCCCATCATCAGCATTGCCTATGACCCCGAAGATGGAGCTTCGCCTACGCTACCTTTATTATTACGTATTTCCGCTGCTTGAATTTTATTAAGAACTGGATCATGAGATCCTTATTTGTGTAATACCTTATGTATGGTTTGTAATGGATGATGTACTATGATATCCAAATCTGTTATGTCTCGCAAAAATGGTAATCCTGGGATTGAGATGTATGGCATAACAGGCATCTGGGATTAAAAATCCGGGTGTTGACAGATAGAAGTCAAAGGCTGTGCATAGACTATCGATCACCCAATGAGGTGACTATCAAGAACAAATATCCTTTGCCTAGAATTAACGATCTGTTTGATCAGCTAGAAGGATCCCGTGTGTTCTCAAAGATTGATCTCCGACCAGGCTATTTTCAGCTTAAGATTAGAGAACAAGACATACCTAAGACTGCTTTCACCACTAGGTATGGATTGTATGAGTACACTGTGATGCCATTTGGTTTGACGAATGCACCAGCCTATTTCACGAACATGATGAACAAAGTGTTCATGGAGTTTCTTGACAAGTTTGTTGTCATATTCATCGACGAAATTTTGATATATTTCAAGAGCAAAGAAGAGCATGAAGAGCATTTGTGTTTGATACTTGAGAAACTCAGGGAGCACAAGATGTATGCTAAATTCAGCAAGCGTGAATTCTAGTTGAATGAAGTTGGATTTCTCAGACATATTGTGTCCGGAGATGGTATGTCAACACCCAGATTTTTAATCACAGATGCCAGTTATGCCATACATCGCAATCCCAGGCTTACTATTTTTGCGAGACATAATAGATTGGATATCACAGTACATCATCCATTACAAACCATACATAAGGTCTTACACAAATAAGGATCTCATGATCCAGTTCTTACTACAATTCAAGCAGCGGAAAAACGTAATAGTAACGATAGAGTAGGCGAAGCTCCATCTTCAAGGTCACAGGCAATGCTGACGATGGGAGATGATCCTAGTTGTCGTAACCTTCCAGTTGTCCTTCTTCTTGATACTCCTCTTCATAGTCTGGCCACGGGAATAGCCAGGGACAAAGCCATGAGTACTTTTTAAGTACTCGCAAACTAATACTAACAAGTGAAGGGGTTCTTGTAGTAGGATACTAAGCTCTAGGGTTGTTTTGCAAAAAGCAAGATTTACCGCTACTAAGTTCAAAAGCAAGGAAAGCTAGTTGAACATTTTGTAACACCTAAGTGGGAACTTGAATTTCATATCACAACTCTGTTGTGGTCAAATCAAGTCATAAATCATTTCATAAGTCATTTTGAAAACATCTGACGACAAAAAAGTATGGCCACTCCAACTGTCCATAATCGCGGACGCGGCTATTCAAATAGTTTGACACTCTGCAGAGATTGTACACTTTCACCACAACATTCGATACATCCGTCAGGAACAATCCTGAATTCACCATACTCAGTATGCGGATAATCAATCCTAACCTTTCAATTACTCGCCCTAGTATAGGCACCTCTGCTGTGAGTTTGGCCTCCCAACCATGACCAACTGTCATCTTGGGTACTGCACAGGTGGACAATCTTCACAAGGTAGCCTCAGACCTTGGACGCAAGGGAACCCATACTAAGGTATATAAATTTCCAGTCAAGCCCTACCCAAATTTCGGGTATTGTGGCTGTACGGTAAAATTGGAATGGTATCGCATCCAGACAACCATCAGTTTTATAAAGGCCTAAGGCTCATGCCTTAACATTTTCACATTAAAATCCTCTGGTGTTCAAGAACACATGTCAAAACATTTCAATATAATGACTCATCATTCTAAGGTTTTCATAACCATTTTCACCAAGTATTCCCATCTAAAGTTGCTCAAGTTTTAAGCTTAGCACTAACATCTACATGTGGGAGTAAATACTAGTGAAGGTTGGTAAACAAGTGTATCTTATCTATGTTCAATCTCATGCCTTAGGATGACATCAAGCTTATCTAACTTAGGCCAAATTTTATGCTCTTTATTCTACCTTCAATTATCTTTCTAGAATCTACAAGTCACTAAGTAAACTTTTAATAGAAAGCTTTAATAAAGAGAATAAAATACTAAGCTTGCAAGTAAAACTATGATGGTCTGTCAAGTGGGTATAATCACATATGCTTAAGGCATATAGTTGTCATAGTAACAAGCAAGTACTAGCTTGCTAAGCTGCAAGCGTTAGCTTGACTTGTGTAGAGCAGTGATTGAAGTTCTCCTCGGCTTCTTCCTCGTAGTATCCTTCTTCCTCCTCGTATCCTTGGTCGGTACTAGCGTCTATAAATAAATACAAGATACACAATCACCAAACAATACTTAACTATTTCTAATCATCACACAAAGGTTCAGACTAGATAATCTAGCGTCATCACTAACATTACAAGATTAAAGCAGTTGTCTCATTTATTTTATTTTAGAAGAGTAATTTCTACTCATTGAAAATTTACTTAAGATTTAATATTCTCCAAATCAAACATGGGATCATGTTGACACATGTCATCACCACATATTTCAGTACATGGGAATGTGATTTAAAGTGGTGTCACGATTTAATAAGGTTTAACCTTTTTTTAATTAATTAAAGTGACTAGAAATGCCTATGTGGCATTATTTTATTACTTGATCATTATTTCTGTAAGTAAACCTATATATTTTTACATATTCTAAAAGCTATGGTTAAATGTGATTTTTGAGAGTTGGAATCAACTCAAAAGCTCTTATGGTTGAATTTTTAAAAATGTTTGAATGCAGAAAAGCTTCTGCCTTGTTATTTTTACCATGGGTGATCTACAAATCTAAATGGTTTGAATCCAACAGGCTTGGATTAAGCATTCCAGTACATTTCTAAAAAAATTGGTTTCATGCATTTTGGTTCAGTTAATTGAGCTGGGTTGATTTTTGAATCTAGGTACAGAACTAGGTTTGAAATTAAATGAATAAATCTAAATTTGAATTAGTGGGTCGCGCGGGATGTTTAACTGGGCTGGACCACTACGCACAGTGCACGCGGGCTGGTTAAGTGAGCGACCCCACTCGTTAGTGAGGCAACGAGGGGCGAAGCGGTATGGAGCGATTAGGATTGTAGGGTCTAACTCTAATCGAACGGCTCTGGTTCATCGTCCACGTCGGGCAACACCGGCGAGAAAGAACTCTAGCGTGGCCAGTGGGGGTCGTGGGAGGTCACCGAGGATCCGGCGATGGTCGGCGACCGGGGCGAACGACGAAGTCGACGACGGTGATCCTACTGGTACCGGCAGCTTCTCCTGGGGCGGCTCCAATCGACGGCGCCTCTCCTCCTCTGCAGCGGCAAACTCCAGGGAAATTCCGGCCACCTGGTGCTCGCCTTGCTCCGGGAGCGAGTGGGTGTGATCAGTGAGAGGTGGGGAGTGAACTAGTGTGAAGAAAACAAGCAGGGGAGGCCTCCTTTTATAGTGGCCGAAGGGGACCGAATGGCGCGGGTGGAGCTCGTCGGTGTCGACGGCATAGAGTGCTACTGGCATGGGCGACGATAGGGGGCCGTGTTGTGCTCCCTGGCGAAGCTCAACGGCGTGGTATTGCAGAATGGGGCGGTGCTGAACGGTCAGAATGTCACAGCGCTCTGGGCGAGTCCGACGACAATTTTAATGGCGCACAGCATGCATGGTCTGCACGGCGACGAACAAGATTGTATGGCAGGGTGCTGGGATGCTGGCGAGAAATTCTGCAAGAGGCGAGGGCGGCACACGGTCTGTGGGCTGATGTCGCTGACGATGCACTGGCGCGCTCTCGGATCTCACGCAGAGAGACTAGGTGTGTGCTTGGTGGGTGGTCCAGTGGCTGGCTGCGCTCGGGGCTTGGACAGGGAGTGGCGGTGGACGGTGATGCGTGTCCGAGACAAGGTTGGCGAGGCTAGTGATGCCTCTAGCTAGCTGGCGACATGGGGGTGACAATGGTGCTCTCGGCATGGTCACCATTAATGGCTAGGCTTGCTCACAGTGGTGCTAAAGCTAGTTAGATTACTTTTATCATCTACTGAGAGTGTAGAGTGAACTATAGAGGGAAGTTAGGCACTGGTCACTGCTCACTATAGTGTTTTGTGTTTGTTTGTTTGCTGATTACAAGGTGTTTGATGAAATGGCCGAAAGAAATTCAAACTTGGTGGGTTTGCTAGGCACATACTAGCGAGTATCTACTTAGTTGGATTGGTCAAGGGGCACTGGTTTGGTTGGGTTTTGAAAAGGTGTGATCTTCACATATGTTAAATATTAAATTTTGAATTGTCCTTTGAATGGGGTTGCCAAATGTTTCTGCAAGTTTGAAAGGTGGGCTTTGATTCACTTTTAATTGGTCTAGGAAGGGGTGAAAAGAATTGGAAAAGTTTCGGTTTGAAATCTTGGACTCGAAACACCCAAAGTGGCCTAGTGAGCAAGATTGGCAAAAATGACCATTTGCCTTATTTGATTTGTTTTTTATTTTTTCTTGATTTTTTTTTCTTCTTGGAAATGTTTTAGATGATGTTATATTCATCATTGACTATTCCTTACTATTTAGTTGAATCACACAAGTCCATTCATGCATTCATCAAATCATCACATACACACATGCATTCATTTGGTTTTTATTTAATCAAAGTTTTTGTTAACCCTAATTTTAGTGATTAGAGTTTGATGATCATTGTTTCATATTTTTGGGATGTTACAAACCTTCCCTCCTTAAACGAAATCTCATCCTGAGATTTGAAAATCAAGAAAAAAGATTACCAAGGATTTAAATAGATCGGGAAACTCTGTCCTGATGTGATCTTCTTGCTCCCAGGTAGCTTCTTCTTCAGTGTGGTTGGTCCACTAAATCTTGAAAAACTTGATGCTTCGGGTTCTGGTGGTTCTGAAAGCTTCTTCCAAAATACGGATGGGTACTTCAGGATACGTCAGGTCATTGTTGATCTCTATGGTGCGGTGATCAATGTTCTTGAAAACTTCTGTCTTCTACGGAACTTCAAGGCATTTGCGAAGTAACGATATATGGAACACATTATGCACTGTTGACATCTCTTCTAGCAATTCCAGTTGATACGATACTTCTCCTCGACGGTTCAGAATCTTGAAGGGTCCGACATATCTGGGGGCTAACTTTCCTTTGAGCTGGAAACACTGCATTCCCTTTAAAGGTGACACTTTGAGATACACAAAATCTCCGATATTGAAAGCGAGGTCTCGATGTCTCTTGTCGGCGTAACTCTTCTGTCTGGATTGGGCGGTCTTAAGGTGCTCACGAATATTGTGAACTTTCTCTTCTGCTTCTCGTAGGATGTCGGGTCCAAAAATCTGACTCTCTCCTACTTCCGACCAATTCAAAGGGGTGCGACACTTCCTTCCATACATGAATTCAAATGGGGCCATTTGCAAACTAGCTTGATAACTGTTGTTGTATGAAAATTCTGCGAAAGGCAGACAGTCTTCCCATTTAGATCCATACTCTAGCAGACATGCTCTCAACATATCTTCGAGTATTTGATTTACTCGCTCTGTTTGTCCATCGGTCTGAGGGTGATACGATGTGCTGAAATCTAGTCGGGTTCCTAAACCTTCTTGGACTTTCTTCCAGAATCTCGAGGTAAACTGAGTTCCTTGATCCGATACAATGTTCTTGGGGACTCCGTGCAAACTGACGATTCTAGCGATGTACAACTCCGCTAGCTTCGAACTTTGGTATGTGGTCTAGACTGGTAAGAAATGGGCGACTTTGGACAATCTGTCAACTATGACCCAGATAGAGTCATTTCCCCTAATATAAGTAGGCAATCCGGTGATAAAGTCCATTCCAACAGAATCCCATTTCCATTCCGGAATATGTAATGGTTATAACAGTCCTGCGGGTCTTTGGTGTCCCACCTTGACTCTCTGGCAAATATCACACTTGGCAATATAGCTTCTGATTTCTCTCTTCATCTTATGCCACCAAAATTGCTCCTTCAAATCCTGATACATCTTTGTTCCTTCGGGGTGGAGATAATAAAGAGAATTATGGGCCTCTTCAAAATAACTTCTTTCAACTCTGAATCTGCTGGTACACAGAGACGTCATTTGTACCACATAACTCCTTCTTTGTCCTCGGTGAATCCGGTTACTTTGCATGTACCGATACGACGTTTGATTCCGTCAATACTAGCATTTCCTTTCCGTGCCTCCTTGATCTGACTAATCAAAGTGGGTTGAAGTTCTATGCTAGCCAAAAATCCTTCACTCACTAATTCCATTCGGAAATCTTCCATCTGTTTGTGCAAACTTGGTTGCTCCTTCAAAATCATGGAGTTCAAGCGACACAGCAATCTGCTAAGGGCATCTGCTACCACATTGGCTTTACCGGGGTGATAGTGAATGTCCAGATCATAGTCCTTAACTAGCTCAATCCATCTTCTCTGCCTCATATTCAGCTCCTTCTGAGTGCATATATACTTCAGGTTCTTGTGATCCGAATAAATCTCACAACGGTTTCCCATGAGATAATGCCTTCATGTCTTTAGGGCTAGAACTACGGCTGCTAGTTCAAGGTCATGGGTAGGGTAATTCTGTTCATGTTGCTTCAATTGTTGGGATAGGTAAGATATAACTTTTCCTTCTTGCATCAACACACATCCGAGACCGATCTTGGATGCATCACAATAAACATCAAAGGTCTTCGTGATATCCGGCATGATCTAGATTGGGGCTGAAATCAATCTCCTCTTGTGTTCTTGAAAACTCGCTTCACATTTGTCCGTCCATTCAAACTTCTTGTCCTTCTTCAGCAATTGGGTCATGCGTCTGGCGATACTTGAGAATCCTTCTACGAACTTGCGCTAGTATCCCGCTAATCCGAGAAATGCACGAACTTGGGTTTGGGTGGTTGGGGCTTGCCAATCTTCCACATCCTTCACCTTTGCAGGTTCAACGGCAATTCCTCCGGCTGATACAATATGTCCGAGGAATCCTACCTCCTGTAACCAGAATTCACATTTGCTAAACTTGGCATATAGCTGATGCTCTCTAAGGGTTCCAAGAATGGTCTTTAGGTGTAGCTCATGTTCGTCTTCTGATTTGGAATAATTCAGAATGTCATCGATAAAAACAACGACAAACTTATCCAAGATGTCCATAAAAATCTTATTCATGAGGTTCATGAAATAAGCGGGGGCATTGGTTAATCCAAAAGACATGACAGTATACTCGTATAATCCAAATCCGGTGGCAAAGGCAGTCTTTGGAATATCCTCTGCGTGAATCTTGAGTTGATGATAGCCAGGTCTAAGATCAATCTTAGAAAACACTTTGGCACCAGTCAACTGGTCAAACAGTTCTTCTATTTTTGGCAACGGGTACTTGTTCTTAATGGTGACATCATTCAACTTCCGATAATCCGTACACAAACGGTAACCCCCATATTTCTTGTCCACAAACAAAACAGGTGATCTCCATGGTGAGCACTTGGTTGAATCAATCCAATTTCTAGCATGACATCCAGTTGCTTCTTCAGTTCCACTAGTTCAGATGGGTTCATACTATATGGTCTCTGGGCTATGGGTCCGGTTCCAGGTATTAGTTCAATGATAAACTCGATATCTCGATCTAGGGGAATACCGGGAAAACATCTAGAAATACATCGGGGTATTCACAGACTATCCGGACTTGGTCAATGGTTGGCTGGGGTATACTCTTGTTGCATTTAAATTGACAGGGCAAGGTTTCAGATATATGCTCGACTGATATTCCGGGTGTACTAGTCATGGTTATGGCTTTTTTGGCACAGTCAATTAATCCTTTGTGTTTGGACATCCAATCCATTCCTAGTACTACTTCCAAACCTTTAGTTCCGAGTACTATTAGATTAGCATAAAAATCTATGCCATGGATTAGGATAGGGACAGCTTTGCAAATTTTCCTATCTTTGGTGGTTGAACCAGGTATTTGATCAATCATAACATGCTTCAGTTTGGTTGGTTGAATCTTACTAGTGCATGCAAATTCTTTAGTAACAAATGAGTGCGATGCTCCAGAATAAAACAACACTCTTGCAAGTACTGAGTTAACAGAAAACATACCCAGCATGACATCTGGCGCTTCCTGGCTTCTTCAGCATGCATGAGAAAGAGACGGTCATTGCGGTTGAGCGAGTTCCCTGGGGCAGACCTTCTTCCAGGCTAAACACGATGTTGCTGCTGAGTTGCGACATTTGCATTAGGGGCTGCAGAAATATTCTTGGGGCACTCATTGGAATATTGACTCTTGGTTCCACATTCATAACAAGTCACTTGGGACTTGTCCTTTGCTGCAACAGGCACAACATTGCTTCCAGTCCTTCAGGCAGTGTTGGTGTTGGTGGCGTATTGTTGTTGTTGAACTTGGGTGGGGCACGGTTGAAATTGCTGGGGTTGCCGGGGTTGTTGTGGTTTCCTCCGGGCCTTGGGTTTCCACGGTTGGGATAGGTCGGACGGTTCATTAGGGGTCTGTTGGTTCTTGGGGAAAATCCTAGAGATGGGTTGGGGCGATACTTTGGTGTATGATGGGTTCCTGGTTGATGCATCATGCGATGCTTGCGGTTCTCATTAGCTTGGTTGATCTTTCCTTCAATCTAAATGGCAGAGTCAACTAAGGCTTCAATATCAGCAAAGGGGATATTGACTAACACTGTCTGCATCTCATCGTGCAAACCATTTAGGAATCTCTCCTTCTTGGCTTCAGTGTCTATCTCATCCGGTGCATATGTAGCCAATGACAAGAATTTTTCACGGTATTCCACTACTGTCATCCTCCCTTTTTTCAGTTCCCTGAATTAATCTCTCATCCTCTTGATCAAACCCAGTGGCACATGAGTTCTGCTAAACTTGAGTTTGAACTCTTCCCAAGTCATCAGCTGACCTCCTGTCATTGCACGAACGTTGTTCCACCATGCTCTTGCATCTCCGGCCAGATAGTGGGTAGCAAACAACACTTTCTCATTAGCTTCCACTCCTGCAACTTCCAGATTGTTCTCCATGGTTTGCAACCAATCATCTGCATCTAGGGGCTCTTCTGACTTAGTGAAAACGGGTGGATTGGTGTTCTGGAAATTCTTGATCTTAGATCCATGATTGTCCTGATTTCCATGGTCGTGATTGTTGTTGGCCATCTGAGCTATCTGTTGAAGGGTTGGTAAGTTGGCTTGACGTTCGGCTCTTTCAGCTTCGCGGTCAGAAACCAACATTTGCAAGAGTTGCAACATCGGGTCTGAGGATGAGTTGCTTCCTCCGCGAGGCATCTGAAGATTGATATAGATCATGAGAAAAGAGGGAAATTTCTAAGGTTCAGGGGTTTTGAAAAGTTTTCAAAGTTTGACTCAGATTTTTCTAACAACTTGTTTTTCATTCATTCATTCATAGCACACGATACAAACACACACCACAACAAAGGAAGACATATGGTTTTATGAACCATTATGTAAATCTACGATACAGTGGGACCGAATACAGCTCACTAACGCTAGTGCTCAAGTGCTACTACTCCTTGGAGTCAGTGTCCTCATCATCCTCATCATCGATGAAGGCAAAGTCATCCTGATCGGTGAAGAAGTCCATGGCCTAATCCTCCAGAAAGTCATCATCATCTCCTGAGATAGGAGTAGGGGTCTCCACGAAGGTCTTCCCCTGCATTATCCCTGTCCTCCAAATGCATGTCTCTCTCGTAGATGGTCTCCTCCAAATCCGTGATCCGGTGGCGAAGACGGGCAATGATTCGCTCCTTCTTGTCGAGCTGACGGTGACCAGACTTGCGATCCTTTACTAGCATGGCAATGGTCTGATCCTTCTTGGCGGCGATGGAACGGGCATTGTCCAACTCCTTTTGACAGTCATACATCATGAAGATGAGGTGGTCCAATTGAATCTTTGGCTCATGGTGATATGGGGCCTCCAGTGGTTGTCCCATAACATCACGCCTTGGGTAGAACTCAAAGCAGGTACCCTTGATTTGATTGATACTCTGCCCACACAGACGGGCAAGAGCTTCCTGCATGGCCCTGGCAAGTCCATCGAGCAAGTTGTTCTCTCTCAAGGTGAACTGAATTCCCTCTGCGGTGGGGGGTTCAATCTTTCCTCGGAGACTTGCAACAACTAACCACTGCAGATCTTCTCCTTCTTGATCATTGAGCTGAGCTCCGAAAAACTCGGGGTGCAGACGCTCCAGCATCTCCGACAGCTGGTCCAAGTCATTCTCAAAGATGAGGTCTCCTCCATTCCCCAACTGATAAAACTTGTTGTACTTCACGTCCATCTATAAGAATATACGATGATTAAGTTAGTAGAGGGATCAAATGTGTCAAATTTTACGTAAGTTTGTAAGAATTTTTGAGGAACATGAATTTTGATGAAAGAATTCAAGTGATAAGATTGAGAATAATTTTTTGTAAATACTCACTTCCTTTGGTTTTGAAACTAAGTTTTTGATTCAAACGTCCATTCTAACTAGGGTCTCCAATGGTCAGGATGGCTCTGATACCAACTTGTCAACACCCGGATTTTTAATCACAGATGCCTGTTATGCCATACATCGCAATCCCAGGATTACCATTTTTGCGAGACATAACAGATTGGATATCACAGTACATCATCCATTACAAACCATACATAAGGTCTTACACAAATAATGATCTCATGATCCAGTTCTTACTACAATTCAAGCAGCGGAAAAACGTAATAGTAACGATAGCGTAGGCGAAGCTCCATCTTCAGGGCCATAGGCAATGCTGACGATGGGAGATGATCCTAGTTGTCGTAACCTTCCTGTTGTCCTTCTTCCTGATACTCCTCTTCATAGTCTGGCCACAGGAATAGCCAGGGACAAAGCCATGAGTACTTTTTAAGTACTCGCAAACTAATACTAACAAGTGAAGGGGTTCTTCTAGTAGGATACTAAGCTCTAGGTTTGTTTTGCAAAAAGCCAGATTTACCACTACTAAGTTCAAAAGAAAGGAAAGCTAGTTGAACATTTTTTAAGACCTAAGTGGGAACTTGAATTTCATATCACAACTCTGTTGTGGTCAAGTCAAGTCATAAATCATTTCATAAGTCATTTTGAAAACATCCGACGACGGAAAAGTATGGCCACTCCAACTTTCCATAACCGCGGACGCGGCTATTCAAATAGTTTTTACACTCTGCAGATATTGTACACTTTCACCACAACATTCGATACATCCGCCAGGACCAATCCTGAATTCACCATACTCAGTATGCGGATAATCAATCCTAACCTTTCAATTACACGCCCTAGTATAGGCACCTCTCCTATGAGTTTGGCCTCCCAACCATGACCAACTGTCATCTTGGGTACTACATAGGTGGACAATCTTCACAATTTAGCCTCAGCTCAGACCTTGGCTACAAGGGAATCCATACTAAGGTATATAAATTTCTAGTCAAGCCTTACCCAAATTTCGGGTATTGTGGTTGTAAGGTAAAATTGGAATGGTATCGCATCCAGATAACCATCAGTTTTATAAAGGGCTAAGGCTTATTCCTTAACATTTTCATCATCAAAATCATCTGGTGTTCAAGAACACATGTCAAAACATTTCAATAGAATGACTCATCATTCTAAGGTTTTCATAACCATTTTCACCAAGTATTCCCATCTAAAGTTGCTCAAGGTTTAAGCTTAGCACTAGCATCTACAGGTGGGGGTAAATACTAGTGAGGTGTGGTAAACAAGTGTATCTTATATACGTTCAATCTCATGCCTTAGGATGACATCAAGCTTATCTAACTTAGGCCAAATTTTATGCTCTTTATGCTACCTTCAATTATCTTTCTAGAATCTACAAGTCACTAAGTAAACTTTTGATAGAAAGCTTTAATAAAGAGAATAAAATACTAAGCTTGCAAGTAAAACTAGGATGGTGTATCAATTGGGTATAATAACATATGCTTAAGGCATATAGTTTGCATAGTAACAAGCAAGTAGTAGCTTGCTAAGCTGCAAGTGTTAGCTTGCCTTGTGAAGACAGTGGTTGAAGTTCTCCTCGGCTTCTTCCTCGTAGTATCCTCCTTCCTCCTCGTATCCTTGGTCGGTACTAGCGTCTATAAATAAATACAGGGTACACAATCACCAAACAATACTTAACTATTTCTAATCATCACACAAAGGTTCACACTAGATGATCTAGCATCATCACTAACATTACAAGATTAAAGCACTTGTCTCATTTATTTTATTTTAAAAGAGTAATTTCTACTCATTGAAAAACTACTTAAGATTTAATATTCTCCAACTCAAACATGGGATCATGTTGACACATGTCATCACCACATATTTTAGTACATGGGAATGTGATTTAAAGTGGTGTCACAATTTAATAAGGTTTAACCTTTTTATTTTAATTAATTAAAGTGACTAGAAATGCCTATGTGGTATTCTTTTATTACTTGATCATTATTTCTATTAGTAAACCTATATATTTTTATATATTATGAAAGCTATGGTTAAATGTGATTCTTGAGAGTTGGAATCAACTCAAAAGCTCTTATGGTTGAATTTTGAAAAATGTTTGAATGCAGAAAAGCTTATGACTTGTTATTTTTACCATGTGTGATCTACATATCTAAATATTTTGAATCCAACGGGCTTCTATTAAGCATTCCAGTACCTTTCTAACAAAATTGGTTTCATGCATTTTGGTTCAGTGAATCGAGCTGGGTTGATTGTTGAATCTAGGTACAGAATTGGGTTTGAAATTAAATGAATAAATCTAAATTTGAATTAGTGGGTCATGTGGGATGTTTGACTGGGCCGGCCCACTACGCACAGTGCACTTGGTCTAGTTAAGTGAGAGACCCCACTCGCCAGTGAGACAACGAGGGGCGAAGCGGTATGGGGCGATTAGGATCGTAGGATCTAACTCTAATCGAACGGCTCTGGTTCATCGTCCACGTCGGGCAACGCTGGCGAGACAGAACCCTAGCACGGATAGTGGGGGTCGTGGGAGGCTGACCGGGGCTCAGGCGATGGTCGGCGACGGGGGCGAACGACGAAGTCGAAGATGGCGATCCTCCTGGTACCGCCAGCTTCTCCTGGGGCGGATCCAATCTACGGCGCCTCTCCTCCTCTGCAGCGGGGAACTCTGGTGAAATTCTGGCCACCTGGTGCTCGCCTTGCTCCGCGAGCGAGTGGGTGTGATATTTTAGAGGTGGGGAGTGAACCGGTGTGAAGAAAACGAGCGGGGGAGGCCTCCTTTTATAGTGGCTGAAGGGGACCGAATGGCGCGAGTGGAGCTCGTCGGTGTCGACGGCACAGAGTGCTACTGGCATGGGCGAAGATAGGGGCAGTGTTGTGCTCCCTGGCCAAGCTCAACGGCGTGGTCTTGCGGCATGGGGCGGTGCTCAACGGTCGGAACGTTGCAACACTCTTGGTGGGTCCGACGGTAATTTTATTGGTGCACAGTGTGCGTAGTCCACGCGGCGACGAACGGGATTGTCTGGCGGGGTGCTAGGATGCTGGCGAGCACATCTGCAAGCGACGAGGGAGGTGCGCGGTCTGTGGGTTGATGTCTCTGATGGCGCACTGGCGCGCTCTCGGCTCGCACGCAGAGAGACTGGGCGCGTGCTTGGCGGATAGTCCAATGGCTGGCTGCGCTTGGGGCTTGGACAGGGAGTGGCGGTGGACAGTGCTGCGTGTCCCAGACAAGGTTGGCGAGGCTAGTGCTGCCTCTAGCTCACTAGCGACATGGGGGTGACAATGGTGCTCTCGGCATGGTCACCATTAATGGCTAGGCTTGCTCACAGTGGTGCTAAAGCTTGTTAGATTACTTTGATCATGTAATGAGAGTGTAGAGTGAGCTATAGAGGGAGCAAGTTAGGAACTGATCACTGCTCACTATAGTGTTTTGTGTTTGTTTGTTTGCTGATTACAAGGTGTTTGATGAAATGGCCGAAAGAAATTCAAATTTGAATTTTGGATTCAAACTTGGTGGGTTTGTTAGGCACATACTAGGGAGTATATGGTTAGTTGGATTGGTCAAGGGGCACTGGTTTGCTTGGGTTTTGAAAAGGTGTGATCTTCACATATGTTAAAGCTTAAATTTTGAATTGTCCTTTGAATGGGGTTGCCAAATGTTTCTGCAAGTTTGAAAGGTGGGCTTTGATTCAATTTTAGTTGGTCTAGCAAGGGGAGAAAAGAATTGGAGAAGTTTCTGTTTGAAATCTTGGACTAGAAACACCCAAAGTGGCATAGTGAGCAAGATTGGCAAAAATGACCATTTTCCTTATTTGATTTGTTTTTGATTTTTTTTCTTGATTTGATTCTGCTTGGAAATGTTTTAGATGATGTTATATTCATCATTGACCATTCCTTACTATTTAGTTGAATCACACAAGTCCATTCATGCATTCATCAAATCATCACATACACACATGCATTCATTTGGTTTTTATTTAATCAAAGTTTTTGTTAACGCTAATTTTAGTGATTAGAGTTTGATGATCATTGTTTAATATTTTTGGGATGTTACATGGTATAGCTGTCAATCCTGCAAAAGTGTTAGATGTAACACTTTAGAGTGGGAATCTCCCAAGTTAGTGAAAGAAGATCATAGTTTCCTTGGCTTGGCAGGATACTATAGAAGATTCATTGAGAATTTCTCAAAGGTATCTAAGCCAATGACAAAATTACTCAAGAAAGAAAAGAAGTTTATTTGCACTGAAGAATGTGAACTCAGTTTCCAGGAATTGAAGAAGAGACTAGTGACAACACCAGTCTTATGTCTGCCAGATTTGGAGAAGGATTTCCAAGTATATTGTGATGCATCCCACCAAGGATTGGGTGGAGTTTTGATATAAGAAGGGAAAATTGTGGCTTATGCCTCGAGACAACTCAAAACTCTTGAAGTGAATTATCGTACTCATGATTTGGAGTTAGCCTCTGTTGTCCATGCACTCAAAACATGGAGACATTATCTTTTGGGAAAACGTTGTGAAGTGTTCACGGATCACAAGAGTTTGAAGTATATCTTCACTCATAAAGAAATCAATATGAGACAAAGAAGATGGCTAGAGCTCATCAAGGACTATGACTTGAGTTTGCAATACCATCTAGGTACAGCAAATGTTGTAGTGGATGCTTTAAGACGTAAGGTTTATGTGAATGGCCTTACTAAGGGAGAATTGCCAGATGATCTGTGTGCCCAATTCAAAGATCTCATATTGGAGATTGTGCCTGGAGGACATCTCATGTCATTGGATGTTCAACCCACATTGTTGGACAAGATCAAGGAAGCCCAAAAGATGGACAAGGAAATTGAAGAGATAAAAGGTAAAATTAGCAAAGGGAAAGCTAAAGGTTTCCATGAAGACGAACAAGGTACTTTATGGTATGGAAAACATATCTGTATTTCGCAAGATCCGAAACTTCAGAAACTGATTCTATAAGAAGCACACAACTCACTATATTCCATTCATCCAGGTAACACCAAAATGTAAATGGATGTGAAGGAAAGATTTTGGTGGAATAATCTCAAGAAGGACAACGCAGAACATATTGCTTTATGTGATGTGTGTAGTCGAGTGAAAGTAGAACATCAGAAACCGGCAGGGTTATTACAACCACTACCTATTCCTGATTGCAAGTGTGACAAGATTTGTATGGACTTTATCACCGGACTGCCAAGGACTAGATCTAGATATGATTCTATTTGGGTGGTTGTAGATCGCCTAACTAAAGTGGCTCATTTCATACCCATGAAGACTACATATACAAGTGTTAAGTTAGCCAAGATCTATATGAACAGGATTGTATGTCTGCATGGAGTACCCAAGAGCATTGTGTCTGATAGAGGGACACAGTTCACTTTGCACTTTTGGCAACAACTTCATGAATCATTGGGAACAAGATTGGAATTCAGCACAACTTTTCACCCCAGACTGATGGACAGACAGAAAGGACCAATCAGATTTTGGAGGATATGTTAAGGGCATGTGCCCTAGACTATGGTGATAGTTGGGATGAAAGTCTGCCTTACGCAGAATTCTCTTACAATAACAGCTATCAAGCCAGCATTGAGATGGCACCGTTTGAATTTCTCTATGGAAGGAAGTGTACTACACCATTGCTATGGAGTGGTGTTGGAGAAAGAAATTTTTTCGGACCAGAACTGATTAAGGAAGCTGAAGAGAAAGTCAAATTGATAAAGGATGGGTTGAAGATAGCTCAGTCCCGACAAAAGATCTACGCAGATCCAAAGTGTAGAGAAGTCACCTATGAGGTAGGTGATAGAGCTTATCTTAGAGTCTCACCACTTTGTGGTGTGAAGAGATTTGGACTCAAAGAAAATTGGCACCAAGGTTCAGTTGGAGAGTGATCTCACCTATGAGGAGAAACCTATCAAGATTATTGAGACTACAGAAAGGGTTACTCGTACCAAGACTATCAAATTCTACAAAGTTCAGTGGAACCATCATTCCAAAGAGGAAGCAACTTGGGAAAGAGAATATGACCTTCAGAAGGATCACCCTCACCTATTTTCTAGCCAACCCGAATCTCGAGGGCGAGATTCATCTTAAGGGCGTTAGATTTGTAACATCCCAAAATTCATGAATTACAAAATCATGCATTTCATTCGTGCATTCATGGAATTCTTGGCTTGCACAAAAAATTTCAAATCAAAACTCCAAATAAAACCATTTTTATGCCTATTATCTATATATCATTAAGGCTTGGTTTTATTTTATTTTAAAAGGATCAAAGTGTAGTGGACTAAACAGTGGTGTTTGACACACATTTAAGTGAAAGGTTCACACTACAAAAATCAAGAGAAGTTTTGAAATCAAACTCATTTGAATTGGGTTTGAAAATGATTTTTGAAAAATCGAATTGAAAAAGAAAAAGAAAAAGAAAAACTATGCGCTACCTATTCGGCCCAGTGCCAGAAATGGCCCAGCAGCCCACCCGGGGCATCCCCCTCCCCTTCTCTCTCTCACGCACGTTAGCCCTACTCCACTGTCACTGCCCAGTGGCCCCACGCTAGCTCGGCATCTTCTTCCCTAAATCCCGCGCCAGACATCGTCGCCGCTTCCGTTCACTGCCATTGATGGCACGGCTTAAATGCCATTGATACGGCGAGTAATTCTCGTTGTGACTCTGCCTACTTAAACCCCTCCCCATGTTGTGGTATTGCCGACGAGTATGCCATGGAGGGGTCCTCACAGTGCGTGTTTAGAGACGTGGGGTAAGGCGGACGGTTGACGGGTACGAGGTAACACAGTTTACCCAGGTTCAGATCCCACAACGATGGCGAAATCCTACTCCTACTATAAATCACTATAATGGCAATACGCCGAGTTACAGAGATAGGTTCGCTGTGCGAGGTGTATGTAAAACAATACTAGGTTGTGCCCTAAAGGCTCCCATAGGTCCGACTTATATAGTCGTCAGATCCTAGGGTTACAAGGAAAAGTCCTAGCCGGACAGGTTATAGAGTCTTACACCGTCTATCACTAGTCTTGTGTATCTTGTACTCCAAGGCTCCGGCTACGCTGGTGACTCCACCGTAGCCTTCCTTTATCCGGCATGGGCCTCCCTTCTGGATCCACCTAACTGGGCCGCCCAGCAGGCCATAGGCCATGCTACCGACTATGGGCCACCCGGGTTAGTCGGATAAGAGACATGCTATGAGGATACCCATATAGCATATCCCCAACAGTAGCCCCCGGAGAACTCCGAGATCTTGCGCCGTCTTGCCTCTTCACGTGGAGTGCTCCATCTAGATGGATGTCGGCAAATCGTCAAGCAATATCTTGTAGTCCTCCCAAAGAACCCTGCAAAGTTTTCTCTGTCTTCTGTTAGTAAGTCGGAAAAATGTTCAATCTTCCATCGTACGTTTCCGTTAGTCGGATTAAATCTGTCCATACCGGAATCTTCGATGCGACGGCTCATCTACCATGTCAGTTATGACGACGTAGGCCTAGGTCAGCGACGCCTCGTAACTCACACATGCAGAGAACGTAATCATAGCCGTTTTTCCCACGCAAGCAATATGAACCGTTGGCGGCGACCGTTTGGAGACGTGCCGAAATTACCGCACATGTTCTCGACCATGTCGTCTACGCGGCAACCGTCCGATTAGCTGCATGAATATCGACGCAGAATAAGATAAATAGTAACGAGGGACACTTGTTACTTTTTCATCTCATTCTCTCGCGTCAGCTTCTTCTTCCTCCAGCCGCACGCCTCCTCGAGCTCTCCGCAGAAAAACCTCGAGAAACCCTAGCTTCTCCTCGCACCAGTCACTCCCTTCCACTCCTTCCATGGCTAGCAGCAGCTCTTCCCCGTCGATGGCGGCGTCGAGCGAAGCCACGGCGAAGCCGGCGAGCTCCGTCGTCGTGCCCCCAGAGGGCCTGGTCATCTCCACATCGGCGGTGATTGAAACCACCGGCGGCGACCACAATCTGGTGGCGCTAGAGCCCCTGGAAGAGGATCCAGACTCACACAAAGGCGACTGGCGTGGGTCGGACATCACCACGCGCGACATCCAAGAGATGGTCGCCGAAGGCTACCTCCCCGCGACGGAGGGGCTCGCCTGGCGGGCGGCACCGGCCGGCGAGGTGACTCCTTCTCCCCAAGCGGGAGAGAAGGTGTACCTCAAGGCGCAATTGGTATGCGACGTTTCTCTGCCCATCTCCCACTTATTTTTGTCTGTCTTGAATCAATTCAAGGTCCAACCCCACAACCTCTCACCCAATAGCATCTTAGTGCTTAGCAACTTCGCGGCACCCTGCGAGGGTTACCTAGGGATCAGACCTAGGTTAGATTTGTTTGTGTACTTTTTCACCGTCAAACGTGAAGCCGGACACAGTAGGGAGGAGCTTAGGAACTGCGGCACCATAAGCTTCAAGATCCTACCTGGCCAGCGGTTCCCCGACATTGTCGGCCACGAGTCGTGCAAAAACTGGCAGCGGACGTACTTCTACGGCCCCGACATTCCTTTGTCGGGCCGAGAAGTGACGTACCCGGACTTCGTGGATGGAGCCGCCGCCGAAGTTTCCACGTGGAGGTCCCATGCCTCACTTCCCTCCGACCTCGACGCTTCCCGTGCAATAAGGCGGATCGAGTGGTTCGTAGATACGGGTCTGACCGGCTTGGACCTAGCCATGTGCTGGTTCATTAGGCGGATCCAACTTCTGCAGCACCGCACGAAGTTCATGCACGAGTACACCGGCGACCGAAGGGATACCCGCCTGATCTCTGAGGACAACTTCTCGAGCGACTCCGTGAAGTTCCGCCTTAAGGACATCGTCAAGGTGAAGGATAAGAAGTGCGGCTTCACCCTCACCTATGACATGTTCGTAGACCGCAAGTGCCCAAAGGTAGAAATTTATTCTCCGTGTATGATATTGCTCCAGTTTTCGGTCTTGCCAATACCATCTTGTCTAACACAATGACTTCTTGCTTTAACAGCTTAGCAATCTAGATGAGGGCAACCTGGATGCCCAAATCTACGATCCGAAGATGAAGGACGTCACGGTCGTGTCCGACGACGATGTCCCGTTGGCGCGTAAGCGGAAGAGCTCCACCTCTGACGCTGCCGACGGAGGCAAGAAAAAGAAGACGGAGGGTGGAGCCTCCAAGAAGACTACCGCCGCCCTGGATGCGGAAAAGAGAAAAGCTACCGGGATGTTTTCCAAAGTGCCACCCCTAGTGTAAGCCTCTCATTCTCTGACTTTGGCTATTGTCTTGCTCCTGTACTTATGCATTTTGCACGTTTTAGGAACAAAACCACAACCAGCCTCAAGAAGTCCTCCAAGACTCTTGGGGCTTCTAGAAATATTAAAGAGATGAGGCATCGCGACTCTTCCCCCGCCATCGCCCCTTCCACTCCTGCCGTCAAGCCCTCCTCCGCTCCGACAAGCTCTCAAGACCCGGAGGCACCAGGCCCTTCCGCCATGGAAGTGGATTCTGGCGCCTCTACCGAGCTTGCTGTTGTCGGCGAGCAGGCGACGCAGGAGAGCACTGCTCTTCAAATGGCTGAAGCTCCGGCTAAGGATGCCATCGGTAGCGGCAAGGCGGTGGTGGGAGCTGGTACCTCTGCCGAAGGCGGCGCCTCTACTCCCCAAAAACCCTTTGAGTTCCCCAAGATAGTTTACCCGGCGCTTCTGTCGAGTAACACTACTATGGTTGCTGGAGGAGTGCCGTCATCTCCGACGTGCGGTATTGAGGAGCTCCTCCGACAAGCAGATATCTTGCGGGGAAATAGCATTTCCTTCGGCAAGCGGCTAGCCGAAAGTGCTACAAACCTCAAGATCATCGCACTTGTAAGTTTTTACTTTGCCTTCTATATTTCATATGAGTATCCCACTGTAGCCCCCGAGGATGTAGACGGAAAACCATAGGTTTTGCATCTATATGCTCTAAGAGTGACTAAGTTAGAAAAAACTCTCACTGCAGCCCCCAAGCCTTTAGATGGAATGAAATATTCCGACTAGATGCTTTAAGAGTAGCACAACAGTGTTCATAATTTTCAATGTTGTAGCCCCCAAGCCTCTAGTTATAACTGAATTAGTTCCGACTAGATGCTTTAAAGAAAAGCTAAGCTTTTTCTGAGTTAAAAACTTTATACTGTAGCCCCCAAGCCTCTAATCGAGAACTGAATTAACACTGACTAGATGCTTAAAGAAAAGCTAAGCATATTGCTAAGTTAAAAAACTCTCGTTGTAGCCCCCGAGCATCTAGATGGAAAATCTCCAACTAGACGCTCCAAGCAGACCAAACAACGATTTAATTTTTTATTTGTTTCCACAGAATGAGAATGCTCGGAGGGGCATGGCCAACGACAAGTACCAGAAGATGCGAGCGGATCTCGAAGCCGAAAAGGGTAAAACCTCCATCTTGAAGGAAAAGATCATCAAAAATAAGAGTCTGTTTTCTTATTACGCATTTCCGTCTTCATGTTGTATCCACAATCTCCGAGTACTTACTCTGTACTGTGTTTTCTCCGACTTGCAGAACATGAACATGTCGCCAAGGCCAAGGACATTGTCGAGCAGTCCAAGCATATCCAGCAGCTGGACAGCGAGAACAAGATCCTGAAGGAGGAGAGGAAGGAGATGCTGAAGATGCACGAGGACTCCATGAAAACCTTGCAGGACTCCGCCTCCTCTGAGATCAATCGCTTGAAGGAGGAGCTTGCGATCCTAAAGGATCAGAAGCAAGCTACCGATGAGCAAAACCTTCGCCATAGCGAGGCGTTTAAGCTCATCCAGCAAGAGAAGGAATCCTTGGCGGAGATCGTTTGGTAAGCCAAGGCTAGCATCTTCAGTAAGTTTCCTCCACCTTGAACCTCTATAAGTCTGGATATTTAGCATTTATCGAACTCATATGCTCCTTGTTGGAATTTGCAGCTCCTATGGGTTTAACCCACTCGCCTCCTTCGGACAAGGAATGCATGGTTCTTGCCGGCAATTTCATCAACACCGCCATTACCCAAGCCAAGGAGATCGCCAAGCCCCTCCAAATATATATCAAGGCATCGGACTCCGTGACGAAGTACTCGGAGATCCTGCGCCGAGCCCCTGAGCGTGTCATGAGCTGGAAAGCTTCTTGTGCACGGGCTGGCGCAAGGATGGCGCTGTCGATGGTGAAGGCACACTATGAGGACGCCGACATCGACACGGTAACCTCATGCATCCCGACGCAGATGATGACGGCAAGGAGATCGATCACGATGCCATCCTGTCGTCACTCGCGGGGTATGACACCAGGGTTGCCGAGTTGGTGGACGTGGATGTCTTCGTGCCCAGAAACTTCATCGACAACGTCGACCAGGATTCCTCCGAGTCACATCACAGTGCTGATGCTGAAGGTGTTTCTCCGGCTGGTGATGATGCGACTTCCAAGTCTCCTGCACTCAAAGAGTGAAAAACACTTTGTAATTCTTGTTTCACCTTTGATGTGTGCATGGAAAAAAACTTGGTGATGTAATCCTTAAGGCGGAAAACAGTGGTTGTCGTATCCTGCTACTTAAGAACTAATTGCCAGGATGTATATATTTTTTAAGCAAGTGCTGGCTTATCCATTACTTTGGTTTTTATGCTTGACTTTTCGTGAGTTGGAAGACTCGTTGTCGGAACCATGCGCTTAGGTGATGATGCCCAATGGCACCGTCAATAACCTGAGCACAAAATCGCCGACAGTGAGTGCCGAAAGTCACTACTCCAGAATCCACATAAAAACAACAAAGAACGTGTAGACCAGAAAACTTAAGCTAACGCCCGTAGGCGGAATTTTCACAAGTGCAAATGCAAGACTTGTGCATAAAAGTTTTATATGATCCAAAAATGAACACTAAAGGAGGTAAAAGACTCAGAAATATGAGTGAACCAAAGAGATTTATTTCATTGATCATATAAGAGGTACACAATTAGATAAAAAGTGCTAAGTGTAGAAAGGACGTAGCTGTGCTATGTTCCATGGCCGATCAAGCTCCGGGTAGTCATCATCCGGGTCATGTTGCTTACGCTTATGATCCTCGTTGGGTCTATCCTTGAGCTCACGATTGTCGACAAGGTAGTAAGACCCATTGAGCAGTGCCTTGCTTATGATGAACTGTCCTTCCCATGGAGGGGATAACTTGTGCGACTTCTTCTGCTTAAGTCGGAGCACTAAATCCTCCTCTTTAAACGAGCGATGCCGCACGCGGCGACTATGGTAGCTGCGTAGCTTCTGCTGGTAGATGGCAGATATTTGGCATGCCAAAACACGCTCCTCCTCGAGAAGGTCCACATCTAGGCGTCTGGATTCTTCAGCGTCAACTTCGCCGTAGGCGGCAACTCTTGGTGCATCGTGGAGGATGTCGGAAGGTAGGATGGCTTCTGCTCCATATACCATGAAGTAAGGGGTGTAGTCGGTGGATATGTTAGGTGTAGTTCTTAAACTCCACAGCACAGACGGCAATTCTTCCGCCCAGGCTCCAGCTGCTCTATGCAGCGGTGCCTCAAGACGTGGCTTGATCCCTTGCAGAATTAATCTGTTGACTCGCTCAACCTGACCATTGGATTGTGGGTGTGCCACAGATGCCAGGTCAAGTCGGATGCCTTTGTCCCAACAATAGGCCTCCACTTCTCCAAGTGACAAGTTGCTTCCGTTGTCGGTAATTATGCTATGTGGGAGACCAAATCTCACCACTAAATCCCGGACAAACTGAGGGCAGTTGCCCCATCAAGCTTTCTAATGGGTTTAGCTTCTATCCATTTGGTGAATTTGTCAAATGTTACGAGCAGATGCGTAAATCCACATGGTGCCGTCTGTAACGGCCCCACCATGTCTAGCCCCCAGACTGCAAATAGCCAAGTTATTGGTATTGTTCGCAATTCTTCAGCAGGAACATGTGGTTGTCGGGCATAATACTGGCATCCTGTGCATGTCTCAACCAGCTTGTCGGCGTCCGCCTTCGCGGTTAGCCAATAGAATCCTTGCCGGAAGGCTTTCGCGACCAAAGATCAAGGAGCGGCGTGATGCCCGCAATCTCCGAGATGGATTTCGCGTAGGATTTCCATACCTTCTAACTGGAAACGCACTTTAGGTATACACCAGTAGTGCTCCTCTTGTAGAGTTGTCCATTGATTATGGTATAACCCTTTGCTCGTCATACTATTTGTCGTCTTTCGACTTCGTCGTCGGGCAAAGTTCCGTGTTCGAGATACTCCATGAACGGTTTTGTCCAAGCCGGAGGGATCTTTGTTACCATGTTGACAAAAGAGTCAGCTCGATCCGGGTTGTCGATGTCGGCGCGCTTCATGGATGGTGTGCATAGATGCTCTAGGAAAACTCCTGGCGGAATTCGCTTTCGGCCTGATCCCAGTTTAGAAAACAGATCAGCCGCCTCGTTTTGCTCCCTAGGCACATACTTGACTTCGTAGCCCAAGAAGCTCTTGGCTATCTCGTCCACTTCGTCTCGATATGCCGCCATCATAGGGTTCCGCGCATTCCAGGTGCTAGCCACCTGCTGGGCAACCAAGTCGGAATCTCCATAGCAAACTATGCGCTTGATGCCAATATCCTTGGCTACACGTAGTCCGTGAATGAGTGCTTCATATTCCGCCATGTTGTTTGTAGCCTCGAAATGGATCTGCAGAACGTACTGTAGCTTGTCTCCTTTTGGTGACTGTAGTAGTACACCAGCCCCCGAGCCATTGAGCAACTTTGATCCGTCAAAGTGCATCACCCAGTACTCTGGCTCTAGCAACGAAGTAGCATCTGGCATCTCCGTCCAATCTGCAATGAAATCCGCCAAGGCTTGTGACTTAATAGCGTCGCGTCTCTTGTAGGTGATCTCGAAGGCGGCAAGTTCAATGCCCCACTTCGCGACCCTTCCTGTGGCATCGTTTTTATTGATAATGTCGGACAGTGGAGTCTTGCTCACCACTGTGATTGGGTCCTCCTGAAAGTAATGCCTTAGCTTCCGTGAAGCAAGGAATACTCCATAAGCTATCTTTTGGTAGTGCGGGTAACGCTTCTTGGACTCCGTCAAGACCTCACTTACGTAGTAAACTGGTCGTTGAACTCCGTACTCATAGCCTGGTTCCTTCCGCTCTACGACGATGACGATGCTGATAACCCGGTTGGTTGCCGCCATGTAAATTAACAGGGGCTCACCAGGCTCGGGTGCTGCAAGGATGGGAGCTGAGGAAAGAATCTCCTTGAGATGCTTCAATGCTGCGTCTGCCTCGTCCGTCCAAGTGAATTTGTCCGCCTTCTTCAGCAACTTGTACAGCGGCAAAGCCTTCTCTCCAAGTCGGCTGACGAACCGACTAACTGCTGCAACACAAACTGTCAGTCGTTGAATGTCCTTTAGGCATGTCGGACGGTTTATGTTTAAGATGGCCTTGATTTTCTCCGGGTTGACCTCGATTCCATGCTGGGAAACGATGAAACCCAATAATTTGCCGGCTGGAACCACCAAGACGCACTTCCTAGGGTTGAGCATCATGTTGTATTTTCGGAGATTATCAAAGGTTTCTTTTAAGTCAGAGATTAAATCGTTTGATTTTTTAGACATCACCGCGATATCGTCCACATAGGCATGCATGTTCCGACCAATTTGGTCGTGAAGGCAACGTTGCATTGTCCGTTGGTAGGTAGCACCTGCGTTTTTCAGCCCAAAGGGCATTGTGACGTAGCAGAACGTGCCGTAAGGGGTAGTGAACGAAGCGGCCAATTGGTCCGACTTTCTCATCTTGATCTGGTGGTATCCTGAGTATGCATCGATAAAACACAAAAGTTCCGAGCCAGCCGTCGAGTCAATGACTTGGTCAATGTGAGGCAAAGCAAACAGATCTTTGGGACATGCTTTGTTCAAGCCAGTGTAATCAACTCACATTCTTAATTCATTGGTTCCCTTTTTGGGGACAAGTACAGGATTGGCCACCCATCGGGTGTGGAGGACTTCTCGGATAAACCCAGCCTTAAGTAACCGAGCTATCTCTTTGCCAATGGCACGTCTCTTCTCATCTCCAAAGCGTCGTAGAGGTTGTTTCACTGGTTTGCATTTTGGATCTATGTTTAAGCTGTGCTCGGCAAGTTCCCTAGGTACACCTTTCATGTTGGCAGGTTGCCAGGCAAAGATGTTCCTATTCTCACGGAGGAACTCGACAAGCGTGCTTTCCTATTTGGGATCCAGGCTTGTCCAAATGGTGATGTTCTTGGAGGCATCGCCTACCACAAGTTCCACCGGCTTGGTCTCAATGGCGGCCTTGAACGCAGGAGCGGAGTCGGAGATTTGCTTCTTCGACGCGGGCATCTCTGAGTCATCGACCTTGCTCTAGATCTCCTTGAATTCTTCGCTTTAGAGGACAGCTTCTGCAACGGCTGCTTCGTTGATCTCACAGTCCCTTGTCTTGGTAAAGCTTCCGGATATGGTGATGACACCGTTTGGTCCGGGTATCTTGAGCTTGTTGTAGACGAAGCATGTCTTGGCCATGAACGTGTGGAATATGTCGCGGCCGAATATGACATGGTACATGCTCTTGAAGGGGACCACCTCGAAGGTCATGCGCTCTTGGCGGTAATTATTAACGTCGCCAAAGGCTACCTGAAGTGTGATGCACCCAAGGGACCGAGCCTCCCGACTAGGAACTACGCCATGGAATACGGTGTTGGTCCGCCTTAGGTTTGCCTCCGTCAAGTTCATCTTCTGCAGTGTATCCAGGTACATGATGTTGATGCTGCTTCCACTATCCACCATGCACTTGGTGAACTCTACGCCGTCAATCAATGGGTTGATGACCATGGCGTATTGGTTCTCTGTGGGCACAAGGTCTGGGTGGTCCGTCCTGTCCCAAGTTATTTGAAACTCCGACCAGCGTAGGTATTGGGGAACTGGGGGGAGAGTGGCCGTCAGGATCCTTAGAGAAGTCTTCTGTTGTCGGACGGTGGGGGTGCCAAGGAAAGTGTGGTAGACTGGGGCCTTCTTCGCGAAGGGGTTCTTTCCCTTGTCGTCGCTCTTGGCGGCGTGCTTTGGGTCAACGTCTTCGTCCATGTCACTTGAATCCTTGGACTCCTCCTCCTTCTTATTCCCCTTGCCCTTGCCTCGCGGTCTGTTCTTCTGACTTCTCTTGTAGCCGGACTCCGGGTCTTCCTTGAGGTTGTTGACGAACTTGCAGTGTCGATTGGTATGGGTGGCCTTGCCGTTGGCATCGAGGTGTACGAGGCACAGCATATCACGGTACTCTTCGTAGGTTTGGGGAACACGGAGCGGCACCGAGTTGGTTTCACTTCCTCGCTACTGCCCGTGGCCTGCTCCCCTTCGTCGGCCATGTTGTCCGCCCTCTCCTCGTCCTGCAAAAGTCATAGCGACCATGTCGGTAGATTGCTTTTCTTCTGGAGTGGTTTTTCGCTTTGTACTGCTGTTCCTCCGAGCTTGAGTTGGAACGGCCATTGCCGGCAAAGAGCCACGAGCGTCGTCATCGGCAGCTGCGAACTCACTAGCTAACTGAATCATCTGATTCAAGTCAAGCTGATGATTGTCCTGCAAGCGCTTCAGCTTATGTCGGAGCAACGTGCCCCTTTCCAACCCATCGATGAAGGCGGCCATGGCGGTTTGTGCATGCAGTCCTGCGCAGGAATTCTTCATGTCCAGCCAGCGGGAGAGGTAGGCGCGATATGTCTCGTCTTTCTCTTGCACGCACCGCTGTAGATCTCCCACAGTGCAGGGACACTTGTATATACCCTCAAAGTTTTTGGTGAATGATTCTTGCATGTCCAGCCAGTTGTAGATAGATTTCTCCGGCAAGTCATCGATCCATTGACAGGCCGTGCCCGCCAACATAAATGGGAGGTACTTAACGGCAACGTTGGGGTTGCCTCCGGCAATCTCCACCGTGTTGCCGTAGTCCTGCAACCATGTGGCAGGTTTGGCTGTGCCGTCATAGGGCTTGATGGTCTTGTCAATCCGGAAACCTTTGGGTTAAGTTGCGGACCGTATTGCAGGTCCAAAACAACGTGGTCCCAGGTATGGTCCTTCCCGGGCCTCGTGGATCTTATCGATCTGCGAACGTGCGTCGTACGGCTCCGGGTTCTTCTTCTTGTTTTCAACAGGGGACGGGCTGCGTGAATGACGCGGGCCTCTTCCGCCATGGCGACTGCTTGGTGGCGACGGAGGCGGAGGTGGCGGTGGGTTAGCCTTCCTGTTGTTACCCTCCTGCGACGCCTCACGCCTGTCGCGGTTGCTTGTCGGACGCGGAGGATCGTGGTGTGACCTGCTCTTGTGTCCTTGGAGACTCCCTTCATCATGACGGGTCTGCGCCGCGTTGTCGCGGATGACGATGCCACACTGCTTTGGAGGGGGCATATCCGTACGATGGTGAGCCTTGTAATCTTTCCGACGTCGGGGGGATCGGGGCGGTGGCGATGGGCGGCGAGGTCGGGCTTTTTCTCCGTTGTCGGAGGATATGGGGATAGCATCCTTCCTGTTGCGCGCATCCCTCCGTCTTTGTTCTGATGAACCCGTCTGTGATCCGACGTCCTGAGGAGATCTGTCCCTTGGCGGTTTATACTGGCTAGATCGGCAGAGCGCTAGGTCAGACTCAAGCCTCTGAGAGGTGTCCTTTTCCTGCTGCTTTACCGCCTTGGCCACTAGGTCGTAGACCTGTTCTACTGCCTCAGGCGATCTATCCTGCTCCAGAAGGGTCTTGGCGACGGCGAGGTTAAGGAGCGGGGTGGGCATCACCTGCTTGCCTTCACTATCAATGTATGGCTTGGCCTGTGCTGGCTTCGAGGGAGCCCATCCTAGGTTGCGCCGCACACTAGGATCGTTGATGACGCGAGCCGGAGCTTTCTTAGCCTTTTGGTGCTATAGCAGGGTCTTGTACTCGGCCTCCATTGCTCTAGCTTTCTCTATGGACTTCTGCGCGTTGACTAGATCGCGATCTAGTTTAGCGCCTTGCTCTGTGATGTCTTGCACTTCCTCCAGCAGCTGCTGGAGCTTCTCGTCAAGCTGAGTCACGTTCCGGATATGAGCGACGGTTAGTGGCTCGACGAGGAGATTGCCATACATTACTCTATCAGCTGGAGTAACATGGGATGCTGCCGACGTGGATGCTGGAGGCGGCAAGTTTGCGGTGTTTTTGTTGCTCGGGCCGGTGCCGAGTTCCTGCGGCTGCTGCACTGGGTTAGGCGGAGGAGGCATGACCTTTGCGCGATCATCGTCAGCAGCAATAAGTGGCCCCTTCCCCTTTTCCAGCGCGGTAGGCGGAGCTTGCCCGGGTTGATCTTCATCCATCTCTGTCCCAATGGTGACGAACACCCCTCGAGACGTGATGGTGTTGTTAGCTTGCTCGTCGCGCGAATAGTCCTCCTCCATCTCCTGCATAGCGGAGTCTAGCTCTTATGGACTGAAGTCTATCTCCTCTGAATCTGCACTGAAATCAGCATAAAGTGCATCAATGACAGAGTCGGAGGGTGCTATGATTTCCTCGATGACGGGCGGTGGAGGTGCAATGGCCTCGACGATGACTGGAGGTGGCGGTGCTGTTGCGACGATGGCGGACTGTAACTACCTCGGTGAATTACGCTCCTAGATACAAGCCTGGATGAGCGGTAGTGGTTGAAATAGTACGGTGGGGCCCCAAAAGCCACTCACGGGTAGACCTTTCGGCCGTCCCAACCACTTCCAACTCATCGGGACCTGTACGGGCGGCGTAATCGGCAGGCGAAGGGATCAACTACATACACAAGTGAGTATGTATGCAAGCCACCATACAAAAGTACATCAGAGCCATTCCATCTAGAAAGAAAGGAAATATAGCAACGCCATACGGCAAGATTCAAATGACCTAGATAGATATAATATTTTAGGATAATTCCTCATACATCATACATCAGAGTATCAAGCGGAAGCGGCAAAACAAAGTCCGAGTACGGATAAGAAGCAAATCGGCATAAGATGCCATGGAAATAAGCACATCCCGCCCACAGATTTCACGGATCCCCGTTCCCGGAATCTCTACACCGAACGATCGTTGCCCAGATCATCAGCCTCTTCCACCCAGTATCCGTCCTGCGAGGGTACCTGTTCATCTGAACCAATAATTTATCGTGTGAGACCCTAAGGGTACTCAGCAAGTCTTTATGCCTCTAAAGGGGACACAACCTGGGGTGACGCAATTGCAGCAAAAGATAAACCCTAGCAGTTCTATAGATAACGCTAACCATCCGCCTAACCAATGATTGACGGATGTCCATGAATTAATGACAACAGTTATAACAGTAATTTCATCAGATCCATCCTCCTCCTCGCTTACCAACGAGGAAGCGGACGAACAACCCCCCCATCCGTTAGCAATTTTATTAACCATTCCATGAGTATTGCACTATTAACTAGTCATTTACTTAGTCAGATTAAAGCGGTACTTTAGTTATGCTTGTCTATGATCGAGAAACTGTGCTCCAAGTCGTCCATAACCGCGGACACGGCTTTCAGAAAGTTTTACCCTGCAGGGGTGCACAAATAGCAACACACACTCGATCAACCTCGGAAAAACCAAATCAAAACCCAACGAGGCCTTCACGACAAAGCAATCACAAGATTCAGAAATATTTCAGGGGGCCACCCCTTGGAGTACACCCGCAACGAAGCTAGCTGACTCCGAGACGGACCCGAGGTTTGGGTGGACGGCTGTGAGCGACTGGGAACCCAAAACTGGGCTTGTCGACACCGCGAAAACGTGTCCCGATCCTAAACAGTACAGTGTGCTCCTCGCACAATCGTAATAAAGCGGTAAAGCATGGCATAAGTACAGGATAGTAAATAAAACCTCAAACTAGTTTGTGGCCCCAAGAAATAAGAATGAATCAAGCTCTGGCTCAGGGGGGGTCCCATAAGCCTCCCGGATGTGGATAGCGCGAATATTCAAGGAACAGGTTTCAAGTACTCGGGGTCCTGCGGGACACAAGTGAGCAGGAAAAACCAAATAACAGATATTGCCCACCGGTGCCACTTTCCTTAGTTATCCCATTACTACTCAGGTTAAGTTGTTTAGGTACCTCGTTATCCATAAGACTCTCACATACCCTACACATGCTGTTCTACGACTCGCATGGCTCAAACAACTCCTGTTGTAATGGCTCATGGGATGGAGGAACAAGCTTGGTGGGGTTTAAAAGTAAAGGCTATGCAGTACCTGGGATTCAGTTTAATGCAATCGCGACTCAATGATGCAAGAATAAGATAGAGGCAATAGGTACTGTATGTATGCAAGCATGTGGTAGTGCTTGCCTGGCAACTCAGTTGAAGCGAGAGACGGATCTGGGTAGTGCTCCTGGTTCTCTTGATATATCCCCTGCTCAGTGTCTATTCGAAGAAGAACCAAACAAACAAGGCCAACATAAATAAAGTGCACAAGCATAGGAATAAAATGCGTCAAGCAAACAATCATGCCATGATGAATGATGCACAAGTTGCATGGCAATAAAGTAGCATGGCATGGGTGAGGTGTGGTATACAAGAATAAGTCATTTTATTAAGGTTTGGTCACATTTTATTGTCATATTAGTTGCTGTATAGTATATATTTACATGATGCATGCTGCAATTGAAGTCAAGGATAGCATAAACAGAAAGGTCTCGTCGAGCTGATCATTTTAGACATATCATTTGTTAAATTCGGAGTTTTAGATCGAAAGTTATTAAATATTTAAGAAAGGATGGCATTTGTTGTAATTTAACTCAACTTGGAATTTTAAATGTGCCAAAAGGTAATTTGAATAGCACATTTGAAATCCTCACATTTTTCTGATTTGAAAACATACATCATTTATATTATTTGGATTTATATTCTTAAAGTTATTTGAAAACAGATTTAAAATTTGAATTCGAATTAAATTTAAATAGGTTTGCATTTAAACAGATGCTCAGAAAAGTTTTTGTTACCAGCCAGAACCTAGCCACAGGCGCTGACGGGTGGGGCCAGGCTGACTGGACGCCACGCACGCGCACAGGAAAACAAGGGGGACCGCGGGTTAATTCCTGGAAACCACGGGAGCCTTTTTGCAAAACATCATGGGGCACAGACAGGTGGGCCTAGAGGGAGTGCAGGTTGAGAAAAAGGTTTGGGGGGGTTGTGCAAAGTGACAGGCGTGTACTGTTTTTCTTCTCTGCCTGGGTCGGAAAGAAAGCAGAGCAGCGCGGCGAGGGGATTCGAACCCGCGACGCGGCGTGCGCACGGTGGGGGCGGAACCACTGCGGTGGCTGTGTGGTTGTTGACAGGGAGAGGTTAGGTGGCTAGGTAAGCTTGTTGCGGTGCGGGAGCGAGCAGACAGACGTGGCGGCAGCGCACCGAGGGTGCTCGACGAAAGGAACGGCGACGCCAGGAAGCGACGGTGCAGGCGAGGGTGTCTAGGAGGATAAGACGCTTACCGCGAGTGCGTCGGTGTGGCTGGTTCGGGCCGGGACGGTCGTGATCGACGGCGAGGCAGACGCACTGGCGGAGCTAGGATTCGTTGGTTCGCGTCGGCGTCCAGGCTCCTGGGGCTTCTCCTTCACGACGGCGGGTACGGGGCGAAGCAGGGCGCTCGGCTCGTTCTTCCTCAACGCAAAACAACCACGCCCGCCTCTTGGATCAACGTCGAGGAGAGGAGGCCGACGGTGGTGGTCGGTGTCGGGGTAGATGAGGGTAGAGAGGGAGAAGGAAGGGGAGGGAGGCTTCGGGATGGATCTGGGGAGAGGCCAGAGGGGTGGGGTGGATAAGCACGAGGGGGTGAGGTGGGGGCTTGCGTGGGGGAGGGGAAGGTCGGCTCGGCCACCTTTTGCACCCCTCCTTCACGTGCTCGGCATGGGGCCAGGGGGTGGCGCGGCAAGGCTGAGGGAGGCTGCCAGGTGGGGTCGGCGAGCTCAAGGGCAGGGGCAGGCTAGGTTAGAGGGGCCCCTAGGGCAGGGAGAGAGAAGAGAGGGAGAGAGGTAGGTTCGGTTCTAGGGTTGGACTTAGAGGGTGGCCTCGGGTGGGACTAGGGTTTAGGTTTGGGGGGGGGGCTCGGTGTGGCATGGGCTAGATGGGTAGGAGGTTGCTGGGGTGGCCTGCATGGTAGGGAGAGAGGAGAGGTTTTAGAGAGAAGGTAAAGCATGTGGGGGGGGTCGAGCTAGGGTTAGCTAGAGGGTGAGAGAGAGGGTAAGAAGAGAGGGACTCAAGTGAGCACATGAAGGGCAACACATGATCAAGCACAAGGTGTGGTAGGGCTAAAGAGAGGGGGAAGGGTTAAGGGCATGCCCACAAGATCACATGTGCAAGCATGGAAGAGGAAAAGGTGATTAGGGTTTAGCTAGAATGGGGTATGGGTTTGGTGATGAGGTTTAGGCATGATCAAACAAGACCAAGCCTAAGGGGTAGAGAGAGATGATTCATGCAAAAGAAAACAAATAAAATTCAAAGGACAAGCCAAAGGTGGTACTTGCATGGGTCATGCATCAATATTAAATGCCATGTCTTAACCTTGTGAAAACAAAATATAATCCCATGGCATTTATTTATGTGCATCCCCAAAAGTGGAGTAAGGCCAAGAAAAAGATTATGGGTGGAATCCAACCAACCAACATGAGCTAGAGGTAAACTCAAATAAAATGCCACGCTCATATTAATTGGATGGTGGAATTATAAGGTGGTGAAGAAAAGGTGGTGGAGTCAATAAGAGACATGCCCCCAACTCAACTTGGGCACTTAACAATATATCAAGAACCAAATACAATATCAAGAGGCAACTACAATTAATAATGCACATGAGATAAGAACCAAACAAGAGGGGGTTTTATATGATGCTCAAATGCAAGGTGGCATGATGACATGAGCAAGATATGATGATGATGCAACAATTATATGTAGGAAGTGGTCCTTTTATTACTAGAACAAGTAGCATTACAGGTGTTAGACAACTGGGATGCTACAACTCTCCCCCACTAAACAGGAATCTCGCCCCGAGATTCTAGGAAGAAGAAGAAGACACAAAGAGGGTAGGATAGTTGGCACGGAGTTCATCTTCACGCTCCCAAGTGGCTTCATCAACAGAATGGTGTGACCACTGCACCTTGCAGAACTTGATGGACTTGTTGCGAGTCCTTCTTTCTGCGGTCTCAAGGATTTTGGTGGGGTGTTCTTGAAAAGACAGGTCTTCTTGGAGATCGATTAGCTCATGATCCACGGTCCTGCCGGGATCTTTGAAGCACTTCTTGAGCTGAGAGATGTGGAAAACATCATGGACTTTGAGTTTTTCCGGGAGCTCCAGGGCATAGGCAACTTCTCCTCTTCTACCACGAATCTTGAACGGACCGATGTATCTAGGAGCCAACTTTCCTTTGATACCGAAGCGGTGTGTACCTCTCATGGGAGTGACACGAAGGTACACGAGATCACCAGGGGCATACACCATGTCCGTGTGCTTCCTGTCATAATTGCTCTTCTGACGACTTTGAGCAATCTTCAGGTTCTCAAGAATGATATGCACCTTATCCTCTGCTTGAGTTACGATGTCAGGCCCAAACCAGATTCTTTCTCCTGCACCTGACCAACCAATAGGAGTTCTGCACTTGCGACCATAGAGAGCCTCGAATGGTGCCATCTTCAGACTCTTCTGGAAGCTGTTGTTGTACGAGAATTCAGCATATGGAAGACATTCCTCCCACTTCATGCCAAAAGAGATGACGCAAGCACGAAGCATATCCTCCAAAATCTGATTGATCCTTTCAACTTGTCCTTGCGACTGAGGGTGGTAAGCAGTGCTGAAGTTCAACTTTGTTCCAAGAGCATTTTGGAAACTTTCCCAGAACTTGGAAGTGAAGATGCTTCCACGGTCTGAAGTGATCTCAAGCGGAACCCCATACAGAGAGACAATTCTGTTGATATAGAGCTCAGCCAACTGAATTCCAGAAATTGTTTCCTTCACGGGGAAGAAATGAGCCACTTTAGAAAGCCTGTCGATGACAACAAAGATTGCATTGTTGCCCTTCTACGACCTTGGAAAGCCAGTGATGAAGTCCATCTCTACTTTCTCCCATTTCCATTCCGGAGGTTTCAATGGCTGAAGAAGACCAAAAGGTTTCTGATGGACAGCTTTCACTCTGCGGCAGACATCACACTCCGAGACATACTTTGCACAATATCGTTTCAGACCAGGCCACCAATATTGTGTTTTCAAGTCCATGTACATCTTTGTGCTGCCAGGGTGGATAGATAGAACAGAATCGTGCGCCTCCTTGAGAACTTGCTCTCTCAAACCCGGGTAGTTTGGAACAAACATCCGGTGGTCGAAGAAAAGCGTGCCTTGATCATCTACGTGGAAGGACTCATACTTCGGAAGCTGAAGCTGGGAGGTGATCTTTCTGGTGTGCGGATCACCACGCTGACAAAAACGAATCTTTTCTTCCAAGAGAGGAGTAGCCAGAAGGTTCAGGAGATGCCCTTGTTCCACAACTTCCAGGTTGAGCTGACGGAATTCCTTGCACAAAAGAGGTTGCTGTTCTTCCATCATGAGGTTGTTGACATAAGCTTTGCGGCTGAGAGCATCGGCCATGACATTAGCTTTGCCCGGTGTGTAGTTGATGGTTAAATCAAAATCATTGATTGCTTCAATCCATCTCCACTGCTGAAGGTTGAGATCAGGCTGTGTGAAGATATACTTCAAACTTTTGTGATCAGAAAAGATCTCACAACGGTTGCCAAGCAAGTAGTGCCTCCATAGCTACAAAGCAAAGACAACTGCTGCGAGCTCGAGGTCATGTGTGGGATAGTTGATCTCATGCGTCTTCAACTGTCGAGAGGCATAAGCAACAACTTGTCTTTCTTGCATAAGGACCGCACCCAATCCTTGCAAAGAGGCGTCACAGAATATCTGGAAAGGCTTAGATGTATCCGGAGGAACCAAGACTGGTGTGGAAGTGAGCTTCTCTTTGAGTGTCTCAAAACTTGCTTGACACGCAGGAGTCCACAGGTATTTCTTGCCTTTCTTGAGGAGATCGGTAAGAGGCTTCGCTATCTTCGAAAAGTTCTGAACGAAGCGACGGCAATAACTAGCCAAACCGAGGAAACTCCGCACTTATTTGACATTAACAGGAGGAAGCCATTCAACAATTGTCTTTACCGTTTCCGGGTTGACTGCAATGCCCTTGGCAGAGATGACATGGCCAAGATAAGTTACTTCAGGCAACCAAAACTCACACTTTGAGAACTTTGCATACAAGCGGTTCTCACGCAGCTTGCTTAGGACACACCGCAGGTGTTCTTCATGCTCTTCCTTGGACTTAGAATAGACCAGGATGTCATCCAGATAGACCACAACGAACTTATCAAGGTACTCCATGAAGACCGAGTTCATAAGCCTCGAGAAGGTAGCAGGTGCGTTGGTGAGACCGAAAGACATGACTGTGTACTCATACAGGCCATAGCGGGTGGTGAAAGCTGTTTTGGGCACATCTTCCTTGCGAATTTTGATTTGGTGATAACCACTCCTCAAGTCCAACTTAGAGAATACCACAGCTCCAGCTAGCTGGTCAAAAAGATCATTAATCCGCGGAAGGGGGGTATTTGTTCTTGATGGTTTTAGCATTGAGAGCCCGATAGTCAACACAAAGTCTATCAGTCCTGTCCCGCTTCTTCACAAAGATTGTTGGGCTACCCCAAGAAGAAGTACTGTGTTGAATGAAACCCAACTTCTCTTGTTCATCAAGCTGTCGTTTGAGTTCAGCCAACTCAGTAGGACCCATTTTATAAGGCCGCTTGGAGATAGGAGCCGTCCAGGTTCAAGCTCAATTACGAACTCAACCTCACGATCCGGAGGCATACCCGGCAACTCTTCAGGAAAAACATCCGGAAACTCACAGACCACTGGGACTCTCTGAATAGCTTCCATAGCATCATCATTCAGAGCCGCCAAAGAGAAAAGCTGGACAGCAGGAGTCAGACTTGGAGAAAAGACTATATGACCTTCAGGAATCTTCAGAGAAACCGAGCGTTCAGCACAATCAATCACAGCTGCATTTGCCGTCAACCAATCCATGCCCAAGATGACATCAATGTCAGAATTGCCCAGAACAATTAAGGAAGCCGAGAACAAAGAGCCACCAATCTCAATTTGATTGCCATGGCTGATATGAACAGCCCTCATGTTTGAACCAGGAGATTGTACCACCAACCGCTTGAGGAGAGGAACCAAGACTAACTCATTCTCATTTGCAAACTTGTGAGAAACAAATGAATGCGATGCACCAGAATCGAACAAAACTCGTGCAGGGACTGAGTTAACGGATAGCGTACCCATCACCACTCCAGGTGCATGCTCAGCTTGAGCGGCGTTGACACAATTGGAACGAGCAACCGTAGACCCGGGCTTAGTGTTGATGTTGAGAGCCCGAGGTGGTGGTGCATGAACCATAGGAGAGCTTGCTGCAGATCTTGGCGGGGGTGGAGGGAGAGCTTTGTTCTTCAACGGACAGTTCCAGTTCAGATGACCAGGATCTCCACACGTGAAGCAGGCACCAGGTGGACGTGGAGCAACATAGCCAGGGACTCCGCCAGGCGCTCCAGGGTAGTTGTGGGTGTAGCCCCTGGGAGCAGCAGTGATGGAGTTTAGTGGCCTTGACGCGTAGCTTGAAGGTCTTGGTGAAGCCGGGAGCGACGGTGGGGTGTTAGGAACCCAGACACGCCGCTTAAAAGGAGCTGCCATAGCTGAAGAGCTTGATGCATCCCTGTTGTGTTTCTTGGACTCCTCAAACACTTGCCTGCTTGCTTCCTCTTGCAGAGCTGTGTGCTGTAGTTCCAGGAAAGATGCCGGCCTTGCATGTGTGATTGCATACTTGATCGATGCATTGAGCCCTTGCCTGAACCTCTTCTGCTTCTTCTTATCATCAGATACCTCATCGCCACCATAACGAGATAGATTCATGAAATTCCTGATGTAGGTGTTGACATTATCATTTCCCTGCTTAAGGTTGAGAAACGCTTCCTTCATCCTTTCCATGACAATCTCTGACAGGAATTGCTCTTTGAACGCTCCAGAGAACTGTTCCCAGGTAGGCTGAAAACCAGTGCAGCTTGCCTTCAAGTAATTCTCCCACCAGAGAGCTGCATCTCCCTTTAGAAGGTGAGTAGCACACTTTACCCACTCCTGCTCAGGAACATCAGCAGTCTCAAGAAGCCTTGACGTCGCACGTAACCAATCATCCGCATCCAGTGGGCGATCGGAAACATCAAACTGACGAGGGTTGAATTTCAGAAAGCTTTTGATGTCGCCCCGCTTGGGAGGTGGAGGGAGTGGAGCAAACTCATTCCTCCGAACACTCTCTTCCAAACGCTGCTGGTTCTGCTGCATTGCTGCCAAGGCATTGGCTATGTTTGACAACGCGGCCCCCAACTCCGGTGGTATGTCCTCATCAGAACGGCGTGGTGGAGCCATCCTGTGATTGATATAAAACACAAGTCAGTACTATAATGGAGAATAATAATAATCCAAAATAGTACCAAGATGGAATTAACCAAGATTAAAGGATACAATTTACTAAGATGATATTAAAATATCAACAAAGTTCAAAGCACCTAGAAGATATTAAGCATATCGCACACGACTGAAAAGGAGTGTGGTACACAAATATATCAAAGAAAAATTTTCCACAAATTTCGGCATTAAAATACCAATAGATGCGCAAAATTACTTAACGAATCAAGATTAGCGACTCTACCAATTCAATATACAAAAGCGAATGATAAGAGTAGTGGTATGGTCGCGACTCCATCCCGCACTCAAAGCATTACTCCGCACATGAATAAGTGGAACACATATCCTAACCCCTTCTTCTCACGTTGAACCTAAAGATTAGTAACTACGGAAATGAACACCCCAAACAAGATAGCGTCGGATACAAAGAGTAAGACAGATTGCGTCGGGTTGCAAAAGCCTGTCGGTATGGAATGTACCAACAGTTGATAACCAAAAGCTGATTAGATAACAACTTGGATGCAACAGATAGACAAGGGATTACACACACACACACACACACACAACCTATGGTACTACGGAAACCCAGAACACGTGAATCCTAGTTTGAATTTTGAGAAGAGGATTGAAAACGTTGCACTTCCTTACCAGAAAAGGGTGGGTGGGTGGGTAAGAAGAAAAGTGGAAGCAGTCCTACTCTCGCGTTTTGTTTTTCCCTAGTATACATAACTACTAAAATATTTGCTAGACTGACAATGACCGTTTGGCTGAGACCCTGAAGGTCGGGATGGCTCTGATACCAATTGTAACTACCTCGGTGAATTATGCTCCTAGATACAAGCCTGGATGAGCGGTAGTGGTTGAAATAGTACGGTGGGGCCCCAAAAGCCACTCACGGGTAGACCTTTCGGCCGTCCCAACCACTTCCAACTCATCGGGACCTGTACGGGCGGCGTAATCGGCAGGCGAAGGGATCAACTACATACACAAGTGAGTATGTATGCAAGCCACCATACAAAAGTACATCAGAGCCATTCCATCTAGAAACAAAGGAAATATAGCAACGCCATACGGCAAGATTCAAATAACCTAGATAGATATAATATTTTAGGATAATTCCTCATACATCATACATCAGAGTATCAAGCGGAAGCGGCAAAACAAAGTCCGAGTACGGATAAGAAGCAAATCGGCATAAGATGCCATGGAAATAAGCACATCCCGCCCACAGATCTCACGGATCCCCGTTCCCGGAATCTCTACACCGAACGATCGTTGCCCAGATCATCAGCCTCTTCCACCCAGTATCCGTCCTGCGAGGGTACCTGTTCATCTGAACCAATAATTTATCGTGTGAGACCCTAAGGGTACTCAGCAAGTCTTTATGCCTCTAAAGGGGACACAACCTGGGGTGACGCAATTGCAGCAAAAGATAAACCCTAGCAGTTCTATAGATAACGCTAACCATCCGCCTAACCAATGATAGACGGATGTCCGTGAATTAATGACAATAGTTATAACAGTAATTTCATCAGATCCATCCTCCTCCTCGCTTACCAACGAGGAAGCGGACGAACAACCCCCCCATCCGTTGGCAATTTTATTAACCATTCCATGAGTATTGCACTATTTACTAGTCATTTACTTAGTCAGATTAAAGCGGTACTTTAGTTATGCTTGTCTATGATCGAGAAACTGTGCTCCAAGTCGTCCATAACCGCGGACATGGCTTTCAGAAAGTTTTACCCTGCAGGGGTGCACAAATAGCAACACACACTCGATCAACCTCGGAAAAACCAAATCAAAACCCAACGAGGCCTTCACGACAAAGCAATCACAAGATTCAGAAATATTTCAGGGGGCCACCCCTTGGAGTACACCCGCAACGAAGCTAGCTGACTCCGAGACGGACCCGAGGTTTGGGTGGACGGCTGTGAGCGACTGGGAACCCAAAACTGGGCTTGTCGACACCGCGAAAACGTGTCCCGATCCTAAACAGTACAGTGTGCTCCTCGCACAATCGTAATAAAGCGGTAAAGCATGGCATAAGTACAGGATAGTAAATAAAACCTCAAACTAGTTTGTGGCCCCAAGAAATAAGAATGAATCAAGCTCTGGCTCAGGGGGGTCCCATAAGCCTCCCGGATGTGGATAGCGCGAATATTCAAGGAACAGGTTTCAAGTACTCGGGGTCCTGCGGGACACAAGTGAGCAGGAAAAACCAAATAACAGATATTGCCCACCGGTGCCACTTTCCTTAGTTATCCCATTACTACTCAGGTTAAGTTGTTTAGGTACCTCGTTATCCATAAGACTCTCACATACCCTACACATGCTGTTCTACGACTCGCATGGCTCAAACAACTCCTGTAGTAATGGCTCATGGGATGGAGGAACAAGCTTGGTGGGGTTTAAAAGTAAAGGCTATGCAGTACCTGGGATTCAGTTTAATGCAATCGCGACTCAATGATGCAAGAATAAGATAGAGGCAATAAGTACTGTATGTATGCAAGCATGTGGTAGTGCTTGCCTGGCAACTCAGTTGAAGCGAGAGACGGATCTGGGTAGTGCTCCTGGTTCTCTTGATATATCCCCTGCTCAGTGTCTATTCGAAGAAGAACCAAACAAACAAGGCCAACATAAATAAAGTGCACAAGCATAGGAATAAAATGCGTCAAGCAAACAATCATGCCATGATGAATGATGCACAAGTTGCATGGCAATAAAGTAGCATGGCATGGGTGAGGTGTGGTATACAAGAATAAGTCATTTTATTAAGGTTTGGTCACATTTTATTGTCATATTAGTTGCTGTATAGTATATATTTACATGATGCATGCTGCAATTGAAGTCAAGGATAGCATAAACAGAAAGGTCTCGTCGAGCTGATCATTTTAGACATATCATTTGTTAAATTCGGAGTTTTAGATCGAAAGTTATTAAATATTTAAGAAAGGATGGCATTTGTTGTAATTTAACTCAACTTGGAATTTTAAATGTGCCAAAAGGTAATTTGAATAGCACATTTGAAATCCTCACATTTTTCTGATTTGAAAACATACATCATTTATATTATTTGGATTTATATTCTTAAAGTTATTTGAAAACAGATTTAAAATTTGAATTCGAATTAAATTTAAATAGGTTTGCATTTAAACAGATGCTCAGAAAAGTTTTTGTTACCAGCCAGAACCTAGCCACAGGCACTGACGGGTGGGGCCAGGCTGACTGGACGCCACGCACGCGCACAGGAAAACAAGGGGGACCGCGGGTTAATTCCTGGAAACCACGGGAGCCTTTTTGCAAAACATCATGGGGCACAGACAGGTGGGCCTAGAGGGAGTGCGGGTTGAGAAAAAGGTTTGGGGGGGGGGTTTGTGCAAAGTGACAGGCGTGTACTGTTTTTCTTCTCTGCCTGGGTCGGAAAGAAAGCAGAGCAGCGCGGCGAGGGGATTCGAACCCGCGACGCGACGTGCGCACGGTGGGGGCGGAACCACTGCGGTGGCTGTGTGGTTGTTGACAGGGAGAGGTTAGGTGGCTAGGTAAGCTTGTTGCGGTGCGAGAGCGAGCAGACAGACGCGGCGGCGGCGCACCGAGGGTGCTCGACGAAAGGAACGGTGACGCCAGGAAGCGACGGTGCAGGCGAGGGTGTCTGGGAGGATAAGACGCTTACCGCAAGTGCGTCGGTGTGGCTGGTTCGGGCCAGGACGGTCGTGATCGACGACGAGGCAGACGCACTGGCGGAGCTAGGGTTCGTCGGTTCGCGTCGGCGTCCAGGCTCCTGGGGCTTCTCCTTCACGACGGCGGGTACGGGGCGAAGCAGGGCGCTCGGCTCGTTCTTCCTCAACGCCAAACAACCACGCCCGCCTCTTGGATCAACGTCGACGAGAGGAGGCCGACGGTGGTGGTCGGTGTCGGGGTAGATGAGGGTAGAGAGGGAGAAGGAAGGGGAGGGAGGCTTCGGGATGGATCTGGGGAGAGGCCAGAGGGGTGGGGTGGATAAGAACGAGGGGGTGAGGTGGGGGCTTGCGTGGGGGAGGGGAAGGTCGGCTCGGCCACCTTTTGCACCCCTCCTTCACGTGCTCGGCATGGGGCCAGGGGGTGGCGCGGCAAGGCTGAGGGAGGCTGCCAGGTGGGGTCGGCGAGCTCAAGGGCAGGGGCAGGCTAGGTTAGAGGGGCCCCTAGGGCAGGGAGAGAGAAGAGAGGGAGAGAGGTAGGTTCGGTTCTAGGGTTGGACTTAGAGGGTGGCCTCGGGTGGGACTAGGGTTTAGGTTTGGGGGGGGCTCGGTGTGGCATGGGCTAGATGGGTAGGAGGTTGCTGGGGTGGCCTGCATGGTAGGGAGAGAGTAGAGGTTTTAGAGAGAAGGTAAAGCATGTGGGGGGGTCGAGCTAGGGTTAGCTAGAGGGTGAGAGAGAGGGTAAGAAGAGAGGGACTCAAGTGAGCACATGAAGGGTAACACATGATCAAGCACAAGGTGTGGTAGGGCTAAAGAGAGGGGGAAGGGTTAAGGGCATGCCCACAAGATCACATGTGCAAGCATGGAAGAGGAAAAGGTGATTAGGGTTTAGCTAGAATGGGGTATGGGTTTGGTGATGAGGTTTAGGCATGATCAAACAAGACCAAGCCTAAGGGGTAGAGAGAGATGATTCATGCAAAAGAAAACAAATAAAATTCAAAGGACAAGCCAAAGGTGGTACTTGCATGGGCCATGCATCAATATTAAATGCCATGTCTTAACCTTGTGAAAACAAAATATAATCCCATGGCATTTATTTATGTGCATCCCCAAAAGTGGAGTAAGGCCAAGCAAAAGATTATGGGTGGAATCCAACCAACCAACATGAGCTAGAGGTAAACTCAAATAAAATGCCACGCTCATATTAATTGGATGGTGGAATTATAAGGTGGTGAAGAAAAGGTGGTGGAGTCAACAAGAGACATGCCCCTAACTCAACTTGGGCACTTAACAATATATCAAGAACCAAATACAATATCAAGAGGCAACTACAATTAATAATGCACATGAGATAAGAACCAAACAAGAAGGGGTTTTATATGATGCTCAAATGCAAGGTGGCATGATGACATGAGCAAGATATGATGATGATGCAACAATTATATGTAGGAAGTGGTCCTTTTATTACTAGAACAAGTAGCATTACAGGTGTTAGACAACTGGGATGCTACACGGACGGAGGCGGTGGTGGTGGCTGAATCGGAGGGGCTCCGTCGATGAGCGCAAGCGCTGTCTGAGCTGCCGCTTTGGCCTCCGCATAGTTGTTGACGGTGTTCACCATACTTTGAAGGTAAGTCGGCCTAACGCCTGCTGCCGCCTTAGAGAATGTCGGAGAAGCGTGCCATGGTCCAGTCCTTCCACAAAGTGATAGATGGCATCATCATTGGGGTAGTTGGCCAGGTCGCTCCGTATACGGAGCCATCTGGCGAGGTAGTCGCGGGGGTTTTCGCCTTCTCTCTGAACGCAGTGTGACAGATCGAAGATGGTAACCATGCCGATGAACTTGGATCTCTGTTGTCCAGACGCGCGGACGAAGCCGACGGATTTGTAGTGATCTTCCACCTTTATATCCTGCACAAGGGCGGTTTGGGTGGGCCTTGGATTTTTTCGATCTTTGCCGGCAAACTCCTAAGAGAGATCCAGCATCGATCCTTCCGTGAACGTATCCTACTCGTAGGCAGTCCGTGCGGGGCCTTGATGTTTTCTGATCTTTGCCGGCAAACTCCGAAGAGAGATTCGACATCGATCCTTCCACGAACGTATCCTGCCCGTAGGCGGTCCGTGCGGGTCTTGATGCTCCTTCGACTCCCAGGGAACTAGTGCCCGAGTCGGTTTCGCCGATGAAGAGGTGGATGTCTCCGATAGGAACGATCGAACACCGCGTAGGGTTCGTTTTTGCCGGGATCCAGAACTCGTCAGGTGAGACGATCGGAACGTTGCCGGAGAAGAGAACGCGGCCGATGGCTACGGTTTCTCCGATTCCCGCGAAGATCTTGGTCCTCGCCCGCTGAAGAGCCTGAAGCGCCTCTTGCCCCACGGTGGGCGCCAACTGTCGTGGTATTGCCGACAAGTACGCCATGGAGGGGTCCTCACAGTGCGTGTTTAGAGACGTGGGGTAAGGCGGACGGTTAACGGGTACGAGGTAACACAGCTTACCCAGGTTCAGATCCCACGATAGTGGTGGAATCCTACTCCTGCTATAAATCACTATAATGGCAATACGCCGAGTTATAGAGATAGGTTCGCTGTGCGAGGTGTATGTAAAACGATACTAGGTTGTTCCCTAAAGGATCCCATAGGTCGGACTTATATAGTCGTCAGATCCTAGGGTTACAGGGAAAAGTCCTAGCCGGACAGGTTACAGAGTCCTACACCGTCTATCACTAGTCTTGTGTATCTTGTACTCCAAGGCTCCGGGTACGCTGGTGACTCCACCGTAGCCTTACTTTATCCGGCATGGGCCTCCCTTCTAGATCCACCTAACTGGGCCGCCCAGCAGGCCATAGGCCATGCTACCGACTATGGGCCACCCGGGTTAGTCGGATAAGAGATATGCTATGAGGATACCCATATAGCATATCCCCAACACCCCACCGTGAGCATTTCCCTCACTCGCCACCCCCTTTCCGCCACGAGGCTGCTCATATGTCAACTCGAAAACTCTTTGCCCGACGAACTCCGACGAGGTAATCTGTTGAACCCCGTCCATCCCGTGCCCTCTGCTCCTTACTGTCGTGCTCGTCTTGCTCGTGTGCTTCTTCTCATACCTTTTATTTGTCTGCTCGTGACCAAGATCGTCGACTACGTCCAGCACAATGAGCACCCGACGCCTCCCTCATCTCTGACGAGCAATTCTGGTATGACGCGACCACCCCTTGGCTTCTAGTTCACACCATCTCGTTCGCCTGACCCTTGTGCACACACTTATGCCTCTAGTTTGTGCTAGGGTGACCCTGGTCATTGCCTTAGTCGCTTCCCGCACGAAGCCGACACTGCCCGCAACTATGACGAGCTCTAGCCACCGCAGCAGCATGCCCCTATCCAAGCCGAAGCCACGTTGAGCTTCCTCGTGACTTTGCGACGCTGGTAAGCCACCGCACAGCCCCTAGCCCTCTCCGTATTTGCCGGAACATCGCCGTATGTCGCGTCATCACCGCGGAGGCCATTATTGCCGCCTGTGTTTGGACAAAGCAATAGGATCCACTGGATCTAGATCCAGCGGTCGAGATTAGAGCTAGACGCGAAAGGGTTCGTTTAGATATGAGCCGTAGGATTTAGATCTGGCGGTTTAGGTTAGATCGTCAGCGAAGGGGTAAGTTAGGATCTCGCGCGTTGGCTCTGACCTGATCCAATGGCGCGGAAGCGCGATCCACCCGAAGCGGTATCGTCCAATCAGACGCTGCCGCGTCGCTCGGTTTTTGATTTAAAAACCAGATTTTTATCTATTAGAGATTCAAGCTTGTAAAAATCATATCTTGAGTTCTGTTTATCCAAAAAAAATGCAAATAAGATGTCATTGGATTCAGAAAAATGATCCCTACACTACTGTGGGATTGAATTTGTATTTTGCTTCTTTAAAATTTGGTTTATTTGTAGAATCAAATATAGACTTATTTTGGCTATATAAATTATTTAGAAAATGATTTTAAAGCAAATCTAAGTTTATTTATAATATAAATAGTTGGTTTTGTGTTCAGTACTGTTTGACTTGACTTTTTTAGTATGGAAAAGTCATTTCATTGCATTTCCATGCATTCATAATATTTTTGCTTGAATATTGGAATGTGAATTTGGTGCTATTATTTGATGTGTAGATTTTGGTGCTAGTGGTGATTATGATTGTGAAGATTGTTTCTACTCCCCCAACTAACAAGGAAAGTGGTGCTTCATATATTTGTCCTATTATTTTGACTATGCATTAGTGATATTTTGAGTAGGACTTGCATGGAATTTTTGCTCAGTATAAACTATGCTATGCCTTGGGAAATCCTAGTAGTTGTAGTCTTGGTAGAAATTCCTCTAAGTCAAGATACTTGTTATGTTATCATGCTTAGCCTAGCTAGTAGAAAAACAAGGGTGGAATATATACATGCTATGGAAATTTTGCTAACTCTTTGACTTGTGTTTTTGATTAATAAAACAACTAAGTGAATGAAACACCTGGGTGGAATGGTAATTGCTTGGATGGATTTGTGTTGAGTGGTTACATAAGGCCCATTTCTATGGTTCACCTTGTGTATCTCACTTGTGGAAAGCCACCCTGGAACAAAGAGATTTGAGATGTTAAGTGTGGAGAAGCTTCTAGTACAGCCACATGGCATATGGGCTCTGCCTTGATCATATAGGTTGCAATAACTTAGCCAGATGGACATATGGTGGTAGGGTGATAGGTTGGAATGCGTCCATTTGATCTAACGGAAGGCTTCTGAAAGATCTCGTCTCGATGCATGTCGAGTCTTCTGGGGATAGTGCACCACCTCTCGAGAGAGTAAAACCTAAGTACTTAGCCATGTCCCCGGCAACGGACAATTTGAGCATCAAGACATTGAATCTATCAAGGATCTCATCATCCCAATTTCTAAGTTAAAAACTTGTGGTTGAACAAGGGTTAAAGTTTCACCAATGTCTATTGGTGGTTCCTTGGGTGATTTGTCAAACAAAAACTTAGTGTTTTCAACTGACAGGAAAAACCTATTTTGAGCAAAGCAAGCCTAAGCTACACTTAGCGAAATTCATATAGATGATAGAATCCACTATTCTACTATGGTATCACTTGCCAATACTATTCCAAATGTATTAACCCACTATGGATGTAACTTTTGATGTTGCAGGTTACTCCGATGGAGATTAGGGTTGTGAGTCTACACTCAACATTCTTTCCTGTGGCACATGAAGATGAAGACTTATAGTTATTTACTTTAAGTTATGAACTCTTGTACTAGTCTATGGCTATTGATTTGTAAATGCCTATGTTATCTCTGCAATGACAATGTAATAAACGACCTTTGTATCTGCGTACTTCATCTAAAACTATGGATGCTAGCATTTGATCCAGAGACTAGCATTGCAATCACAGGGACCTTTACCTTATAAAGGTGGGGTCTTACATGCATCGAGACAAGATCTTTCAGAAGCATTCCCTTAGACCACCATGGACGCTTTCCAACCTATCACCCTACCACCATCTGTCCATCTGGCTAAGTTATTGCAACCTATATGATAAAGGCAGAGCCCATATGCCATGTGGTTGCACTAGAAGCTTCTAAAAACTAAGTATCTCAAATCCCTTTGTTCCTGGGTGGCTTTCCACAAGTGTGATACACAAGGTAGAACATATACATGGGACTTGTGTAACCACTCAACAAAAACCATCATACCATTCCACCTAGGTGATTCATTCACTTAGTTATTTTATTAAGCAAAAAACACAAGTCAAAGCCTTAGCAAAATTTCCATAGCATGTATATAATCCACCCTTGTTTGCTACTAGATAGGCTAAGCATGATAACATAACAAGTATCTTAACTTAGAGAAATTTCTTCCAAGACTACATCTACTAGGATTTCCCAAGGCATAGCATAGTTTATACTTAGCAAAAATTCCATGCAAGCCCTATTCAAAATATCACTAGTGCATAGTCAAAATAATAGGACAAAATACATGAATCACCACTTGCGTTGGTAGTTGGGGGAGTAGAACCAATCCTCACACTCACAATCACCACTAGCACCAAAATCTACACATAAAATGATAGCACCAAATTTACATTCAAATAATCAAGCAAAAATATATGAATGCATGAAAATGCAATGAAATGAATTTCTACACTAAAATAATGAAACCAAACAATATGAACACAAAACCATCTATTTATAGTCTAAATAAACTTAAATTTGCTTTAAAATCATTTTCTAAATAATTTATATCGCCAAAATAAGCCTATATTTCATTATGCAAATAAACCTAATTTTACATAATCAAAATACACATTCAATCCTGCAGTAGTGTAGGATTTATTTTTCTAAATCCATTGATATATTTTTTGCAAAATTTGTCCCAACAGAACTAAAGATATGAATTTTACAAGTTTAAATCTCTAATAGATTCAAGAAACGGATTTTAAATCTAAAATCCAGACACGTGGGCGCTCCTGATTGGTCAGTACAGCTACGCGCGGATCAAGCGCCTGGTTTGTTGGATCTAAGTTAGATCCAGTGGCTCAGATCTAACGATACCTCTTCAGCCTACGATCTAATCTCAACCCTAGGATCTCGATCTGACGACGCTAACACATGCAACCATAGATGGGCGGCAAGAATGGGGCTGGCGGCGGTGGCGCTTCTGCTGGCATTGCTCCACCGATTCTGGAGGGGGTAGGGGCTGTGCGGTGGCTTACCAGCGTTGCAAGGTCACGAGGAAGCTTAACGTGGATTTGGCTTGGACGGGGGCGAGCTGCTGTAGTCGCTGGGGCTTGTTGGAGTTACGGACAGCGTCGGGCTCGTGCGGACGGTGACGAAGGCGACGACCAGGGTCACCCTAGCACAAACCACAGGCATCAGGGCGTGTGCAAGGTTCAAGCAAACAAGCTAGTTTGGTTCATAGATCAAGGGGCGATCGCAACTTACCAGAATTGCTCGCCGGAGACGAGGACTGCGTCGGGTGCTCACGGTGTTTGACGAAGCCGACGACCTAGGCCAGTACAGGACGAACCAGTGGTGTCAGAAGATGCAAAAGGGGCAGAGGAACAACACCGAATGAACGAGGGGAAAGGGGGCGCTCGAGGCTCACTGGAATACCTCGTCGTAGTTCGTCGGGCAGCGGCGGTGTAGGTCGAATTGCGAGCAGCCTGGTGGCGATTGAGTGCGATTGTTTGGGGGGGAATGACCGCGGCAGTGTGGAGCTTAAGTAACCAGCAGGGGCAGAGAGATTTACGCAAAGCATCAATGCCAATTACGCCCGAAATCAACGCGTCGATGATGGGCAAAACGGCGGTGGCGACGAGGTCTGTGCGCGACGTTTGGGGGAAGAGGGAGCTGAGCTGGCGCGGGGCCACTGGCAGTGTCAGCTGGGTAGAGCTAGTGGGCATGAGAGAGAGGGGGGAGGGGGAATGCCCCGGGTGGGTTGCTGGTCCGTTTCAGGCTCTAGCCGAATAGGTAGCGAGTTGTTTTATTTTTTATTTTAACTTTTTCTTTTTCTTTTTCTGTTTGATTTTCCAGGAATGAATTTGAATCCTTATTCAAACTTGATTGAATTAAAATCACTTCTGGATTTTTTAATTGAGGTCCTTGCACTCAAAAGTGTGTCAAACACCACTGTCCACTCAAATTCACTTTGTCCCTTAGAAAAAAAAATAAAACCAGGCCATATAGGTTATATAAATAATAAGCATAATAGTGGTTTTATTTGGAGTTTTGGTTTGAATTTTTTTGTGAAAGTCAAATATGCCATGAAAATATGGATGCAATTCATGATTTTACAATTCATGAAATTTAGGATGTTACAAATCTAACCCCCTTAAGGTGAATCTCTCCCTCGAGATTCGGATTGGCTAGCAAATAGGTGAGGGTGATCTTTCCGAAGGTCATCTTCTCCTTCCTAAGTAGCTTCTTCTTCGAAATGATGGTTACATTGAACGTTGTAGAATTTGATAGTATTGGTACGAGTAACTCTTTCTGCAGTATCGAGGATTTTGATAGGTTTCTCCTCATAGGTGAGATCACTCTCTAACTGAACCTCTTCCAAAGGTATAGTATCCTTCAAACAAGTTTCTTCCATATCCGGATGGCATTTATTCAACTGACTCACATGAAACACATTATGAACTGCTGATAGTGATTCGGTCAATTTAATCTCATAAGCCACTTCTCATTTGCGGCTCAAGATCTTGAATGGTCCAACATACCTTGGTGCCAATTTTCCTTTGACTCCAAATCTTTTCACACCACGGACTGGTGAGACTCTAAGACAGGCCCTATCACCTACCTCATAGGTAACCTCTCTATGCTTTGGATCTGCGTAGCTCTTCTGTCGGGACTGTGCTATCTTCAATCTGTCCCTTACTAATGTGACTTTCTCTTTCGCTTCCTTAATCAGTTCTGGTCCGAACAAATTTCTTTCTCCTACTCCACTCCATAAAAATGGTGTAGTACACTTCCTTCCATAAAGAAATTCAAATGGTGCCATCTAAATACTTGCTTGATAGCTATTATTGTAAGAGAATTTGGTGTAAGGTAGACTTTCATCCCAACTAGCACCATAGTCTAGGGCACATGCCCTCAACATATCCTCCAGAATCTGATTGGTCCTTTCAGTCTGTCCATCAGTCTGGGGTGGAAAGTTGTGTTGAACTCTAATCTCGTTCCCAATGATTCATGCAGTTGTCGCCAGAAATGCGAAGTGAACTGAGTTCCTCTATCAGACACAATACTCTTAGGTACTCCGTGCAGACATACAATCCGGTTCATATAGATCTTAGCTAACTTAGCACTTGTATAGGTAGTCTTCATGGGTATGAAATTAGCCACTTTAGTTAGGCGATCTACGACAACCCAAATAGAATCATTTCCCGATCTAGTCCTTGGCAGTACGGTGATGAAATCCATACCAATCTTGTCCCACTTCTAATCAGGAATAGGTAGTGGTTGCAACAGCCCTGCCGATTTGTGATGTTCCTCTTTCACTCGACTACACACATCACACAAAGCAATATGTTCCGTGATGTCCTTCTTGGGATTATTCCACCAAAATCTTTCCTTCACATCCATGTACATTTTAGTGTTACCTAGATGAATGGAATATAGTGAGTTGTGTGCTTCTTACAGAATCAGTTTCCGAACCTCCGGATCTTGCGGAATGCAGATACGTTTTCCATACCATAAAGTACCATGTTCGTCTTCATGGAAACCTTTCGCTTTCACTTTATTGATTTTACCTTTGATCTCTTCAATTTCCTTGTCCATCTTTAGGGCTTCCTTGATCTTGTCCAACAATGTGGGTTGAACCTAGAATGACATGAGATATCGTTCATGCACTATTTCCAATCTGATATCTTTGAATTGGGCACACAGATCATCTGTCAATTCCCCTTTAGTAAGGCCATTCACATAAGTCTTATGGCTTAAAGAATCCGCTTCAACATTTGCTTTACTGAGATGGTATTGCAAACTCAAGTCATAGTCCTTGATGAGCTGAATCCATGTTCTTTGTCTCATATTGATTTCCTTCTGAGTGAAGATATACTTCAAACTCTTGTGATCCGTGAACACTTCACAACGTTTTCCCAAAAGATAATGTCTCCATATTTTGAGTGCATGGACAATAGAGGCTAACTATAAATCATGAGTAGGATAATTTACTTCATGAGTTTTGAGTTGTCTCGAGGCATAAGCCACAACTTTCCCTTCTTGCATCAAAACTCCACCTAATCCTTGGTGAGATGTATCACAATAAACTTGGAAATCCTTCTCCAAATCTGGCAGACATAAGACTGGTGATGACACTAGTCTCTTCTTCAATTCTTGGAAACTGACTTCACATCCCTCAGTCCAATAAAACTTCTTTTCTTTCTTGAGTAACTTCGTCATTGGCTTAGCTACCTTTGAGAAATTCTTAATGAATCTTCTATAGTACCCTGCCAAACCAAGGAAACTATGAACTTCTTTCACTGACTTGGGAGATTCCCACCCAGTTACAGCTGACACCTTTGTCGGATCGACAGCTATACCATCTCCGGACACAATATGTCCAAGAAATCCAACTTCATTCAACAAGAATTCACACTTTCTAAATTTAGCATACAGCTTGTGCTCCCTGAGTTTCTCAAGTATCAAACGCAAATGCTCTTCATGGTCTTTTTGCTCTTAGAATATATCAAAATGTCGTTGATTAATACAACAACAAACTTGTCAAGAAACTCCATGAACACTTTGTTCATCATGTTCATGAAATAGGTTGGTGCATTCGTCAAACCAAATGGCATCACGATGTACTCATACAATCCATACCTAGTGGTGAAAGCAGTATTAGGTATGTCTTTCTCTCTAATCTTTAGCTAAAAATAGCCTGATCGGAGATCAATCTTTGAGAACACACGGGCTCCTTCTAGCTGATCAAACATATCATTGATTCTAGGCAAAGGATATTTGTTCTTGATAGTCAACTCATTGAGTTATAGATAGTCTATGCACAACCTTTGACTTCTATCTTTCTTCTCGACAAACAGAACTGGTGCACCCCAAGACAAAGAACTTGGTTGAATAAATCCTTTCTTCAACTGTTCTCCAAGCTTCACCTTGAGTTCTTTCAACTCATCAACTGACATCTTATAGGGTATCTTTTCTATTGGTCCAGATCCTAGCAGCAAGTCAATTAGAAACTCTACATCTCTATCTAGTGGCATTCCAGGCAATTCTTCCGGAAACACATCCAGATACTCCTTCACCATTAGCACACTGTCTATGCTAACCCCCTTAAGAGAATTTAACTTACTACCTTTAGATTCGAAGTTAGACTTGAACCTAATTCGTTTCTTATCCAGGGTTGTGAGTGTAACAGTACGATTGGCACAATCTAGTACTGTCACATCCCAAAATTTTCCAAATTTTGAAATGTGAAAAATAAATAAACAAAAGAATTAATTGTTGAAATTTAGGGTGAAAAGAAACTTTTTGCTTCTAAATGGAAACATCAAACCCTTCTTGAACAAAATTTGAATGAAAAGGGCAATAAACAGAAATTTCAATCAAGTGAAATGCATTCATCAATGAATGTATCTTGAAATTTAAACACTTGGAAAAGTTAAACCAAAACCCCAAATCTTAATGAAATAAATCATTTCCAAAGATCAAATGCATTTTATGCATGGAAAGAATCTTGAATTTAAACACTTGGAAAAAATTAAACGTTAAACCCTTATAGAATAAATCATTTCCAAGAATCTCTCCAAGACTATGGATTTGATCCATATAAAAATTCAGCAACAAACATTTATAAATGATCAAGAATGATAAACAAAAATATTATAAAACCATGGAAATTGGTTTCATTTAATTTGGAGCCATCGATAAAAACTTATGAATTTAATAAGATAAAAAGGAATTAATTTCCAAAGCTAATAAAGCTACTAACTAAAAATCCATGCCAAATTGTGAGCAAAGTAATCCTACAAGGGATTAAAAAACAAATATTAAATAAAATTATACAAATTGGAATCACCAATTTTGGATCTATAAATAAAAAGATATGGATTTTATAAGATAAAGAAATAAATAAATAAATAAATAAGGAATATTTAAAGGTCAAATTAAATCTTGGCCAAATCCATAAAAAATGAAAGTTTACTGAATAAAAAAAGGAATAAAAGATTATTTAAATAAAATCAGATGAATTGAACCATATTAATTTTTATTTAAATAAAGACAAATTGCCTAAACTAAAACATGAATTAAATTCATAAGCAAATGGAATAAAGATAATCCAAATAAACCTAAGGAATAAATATTATTTGAATAATATTTATATAGACTTGAACCATATTCAATTTGAATAGAGACAAAATTTCTAATGTAAATTATTAATTAAATCATGAGAAAAAAATAATTGAAATAGCCAAAGTGAATAATTTAAACACACTAATCAATAGTATAAACCTACTGAAAAGGTTTGGTGAAATTTGAATTCAAATGGAAGCTTGAATCAATGGTTTGAATAAAGACACAAACCTCATTTAAATAAATATTAAACCATAAAAGAATATTTGAATATTCTGAAAAAGAATTTTAAAAACATTACTAAACAGTACAAACTTACTAAAAAGGTTTGAGAAACATTTGAATTTAAAAAGATAATTTGAATAAAATAATATGGATTGGAACCATATTTAAATCCTATTTAAATAAAGACAAATGTCTAATTTAATTAAATAATAAACCATAAGAGAAATAAAGAAATTATTATAAAATGGACTTTAAAATACATTGTTAAATAGTATAAAAACTTCTTGAAAGTTTGGACAAGTTTTGAAATAAAATAAGTGCTTGAAACATTTGAATAAAATCAAAATAGAAAATAGAAACAGAAAAATAAAAAAAACAGAGAGAAAAAAATAAGAAAACAAACCAGCCCAACTAACCTAACCCATTCCCTGTCCCAACTACAGCCCAGCGCAGCCGACCTCTCTCTCCCGCGAGCCCTCTTTCTCACTCGCACACTTACCCCTCACCTCACTGACAAACGGACCCACATCGCCAGCTCATCATCGTTCTCACCCATCCTCGCCAGACCCATTGTTTCCCCTCACCTCGTCATTTCTGCCTTTGATTCCATGGAGTAAATTCGTGTTAATGGCTCAGTAATTCTTGCCCGCGCTCTTTCCTTCTTAAGCGCCTACTCCCCCTCTCTCTTTCCCCTCGCTCGCTCGTACCCGAACGCCACCAGGCTGTGCAAATTGCTCACTCAAACCCACTGTTCTGACGACCCTCCGGCGACAATTCCGACCAACGCAGCAACCCCCACTGCCCCTAGATCAAACGATCTTGACCCCCATCGCCGTGTGCGCCTTTGATGTGGACATCCCTTCTATTGATACAACCGTTGTACCTACAGCTACACACATACAAGGACCCATCACAAGATCTCGTGCCAAACAACTTAACTATCAGGTACTTTAGTTTCTTGGAACTATCCCTCACATACATGAGAATATGATGTTGCCTAAGTCAGATGTATTTCTTACTCTTAGGAATGATGGACCAAGCATGGATGAGAGGGACAAGCATTGGAGCATGGCCATGCATGGAGATGGCAGCAAGCATGTGATGATCCAAGAGAAGGCCATGGATGAAGATTTTAGAACTTTGGGGCCACCATAATGAAGAAAGAAGGCTTGGACGAAATATTCAAGATTAATACTTCACGTATTCGTCCATAGCTTAATATGGTGTTGCGACACCTTTATTTTAGGCCAGGCCCATGTAATTTTCGCAGGATTTTAAATAGCCACTTTTTAGAGTCCGTATTAGAGGGGAAAAGGACTTCTAGGGTTGGATTCGGCCACCACTTCCATGGCTGGCCGAAACCCCACCTTTTCGCCCTTAAATACTCCCCATAGCCGTCACGCTAGACTCGGATTTTGTTTAGACATTAAGTTAGCCATCATAGCAACTTCGCCAAGGCTCGAGCATCGCAGAGGCCTCTTGTACTTCGCACCTATACAGGATCCCACCTTTTCAATAAATATTTCCTCTTAATCCGCAATATCTTGATTGCAATATTGGTTCTTACTTGTTCTCGATTTCAGGTAGGAATTAAGACCCTCGTTGGTCAGGCTGATCGTGTTCCCGCAGGATTGGTAACCTCCAGGAGATTGGCCTAGTGATTGCATTGGCGCTCGTGCTCGCACGTGTAGTCGGATCGTCAAGCCCGAACTCCACCAAATCGATTATCTTCATCTCATCGAAAGATCGGACACCTTTGCCCTATCAAGTGGTATCAGATTTCAGGTTGCTTGGTGAGATTTTACTGTTTTCGTAGATTAGATCTGTTTTTACCTATAACCCACGAAAAAGCCAAAAACACAGTTAGAGTTTAGATCCATCCCAAAACCAATCTACGCCTCGCATTATCTTTTCAGTTTTTGCATTGTTGAATTTGTGTCTACATTGTTGCGTCGAGTTGCTGGTCTTAGTGTCTCGTCCCTTAGAGTTTCGAGTTCTGATCATAGTAGTCACCGCCACACTCGCCGATCACCGCCACCATATTCCGCCGCCATATACCCTGCCACCATAAACCCTAATACTCCGCCACCGCCTTCCTACCGCGACACAGATCCGATCATTTTTCCTGCCGCGGCACGAGTCCGAGCTGAGTTATTGTTTCCCAGTTATTTTTTTTTACTTTCCTTCTTTGTTGTTTCCGTGTTCAGCTAAAGTCCGTGTCGAGCTAAGAGTCCGGTTGTAAGTCCAGAAGGAGAGCAAAAAAAGTCTGGAACCGCCTCCAAAAAATTTTTCTGGCTATACTAGTTTTCGACCCCGGGGACCACTTTTCTCCATCGGCCGTTATAGCGATATTTTTTTGGCGCCTGTGCGCTTTCTGGAGCAAAATAAAAAAAATTCGAAAAAAACTTTGGGGCTAACCTATTTTTAGACCCCGTAGATCAGTTCTAGACACTCGCCATCATAGTGATTTTCTACCTCTCGGTTCGCTTTTCAGGGTCCATATCATCATACATTGCTTGTTGTGTCGCGTCGTGACATTGTTGGTGATTTAGGCTCGCGTCTCTAGTACGGTCTAGCCTAGGACCAGCACAGTACCGTCGTTGAGCATTCTTTCAACTTTTGCATTGCTGTTTTGATAATTGCTAACCCCCTTTGCTAAGCCTTCCCAGAGCTCCACAGATATTCTCCACGTGCGGTGTCTCGACTCCCGGTAATCGCTCGGTTCAATCTCTGGACCCTCTGATCCTCGCGGTTGCACATCGCCTTTTCCTACTGTGTGGTAAGAACTTGTAAGAGATTCGTATATTGCTTGACGGATTACGCGTGCCTTCCACCATATTTCCGTAGTATATACCTGTGCTTTTTAAAGGACTAACCATGACAGATACTTCGCGGAACCCTGCCACAATGACGAACGAAGAACTACATGCCCACTTCTCCGCACTCTTGGTCAGTCGCGCTGAAGACGTGGATACACGCCTAGGGGAGTTTGACACCAAGCTCGCCAATGCCATGGACAAGATCGATGGGCTCGAGAAATCCTTCAACGCCAAGCTTGACGCTCGCTTCAAGGAGATTTTTAACAGATTGCCGGCACCCGCACCCACACATGGCGCACGGCGCGTTCCGATCACAGGTCGGACTAATGGTTCGGCTGCCGCCGCACCCCAGGCGGCTACCGCTGCAGCTGACGCACCTCAGACTTCCGCCGCAGCTACTGCTGCTACATTGGGGACAGATGACGGGTACTACTACGACCACGACGACAACGATTTTGACGAGGAGGTTGAACAACCTCCACATGTACCTGCTGGACATCCCCGACATTACCACCGCAACGCCCGACCACCGGTACGTGATGATGAGCATGTTGCTAAGCGTAAATTAAACATTCCATCTTTTGAGGGTAAATATAATCCTGATGCATATCTTACATGGGAGATGGAAGTAGAACAACGTTTTGCATGTTTAAAATATCCTGAGAATATGCGCGTTAGTGCTGCTACATGTGAATTTACTAAATTCGCTTCCCTTTGGTGGTCTGAGTATTGTCGTTTAAATCCTACTACTATTCCTAGTACTTGGACTGCTTTAAAAACTACTATGCGTGTTCGTTTTGTACCTCCCACTTATCAACGTGATTTACTAAAGAATCTGACACGTTTAGAGCAAGGGAAAAATTCTGTAGAAGAGTATTATCAGGAATTGCAAATGGGGATGGTTCGGTGTGGTCTTGTTGAATCTACTGAACAAATGCTTGCACGTTTCTTTGGTGGATTAAACAAGGACATTCAGCACATATTAGATTATAAGGAATATAATTCTATCACTCGTTTGTTTCATCTTGCTTGCAAAGCTGAACGTGAAGTGCAGGATCGCCAAACACCATGGAGGAGGACTAATCATTCTGTAGGTCGCACATCCACTTGGACATCCCGACAGTCAGCGCCTCCTTCTTGTGATTCGCCACTAGCTACTACCACATCCAAGGCCACCACAAGATTTCCAGCTGCTCCTCCACCGTCATCCAATGCTCCTGCTCGTAGCGCATCTTCTATGGCTTCCACGGGTAAGACAAAGGATATACAATGCCGCAAGTGCTGGGGTTTTGGTAATATTGAGAGGCAGTGCACAACACAAAGTGTGATGATGGTGCGGGATGATGGTCAATACGATTCAGCGAGTGACTTTGATGAAGATACATTAGCCCTTATTTCTGCTCGCGATGGAGACAATTCTGATGCTGATGAAGAGAAAGAGGTAATGGGAGCTGAAGCTTCTGATCAATACAAGATCTTAATTACACAACGTGTGTTGAGTGTGCAATTGAGCAAATCTGAGAAAGATCAACGCCACAACCTGTTCCAGACACGTGGTGTTGTCAAGGAAAGAGCTATACGGATCATCATTGATGGAGGGAGTTGTAATAATCTGGCTAGTGTTTACATGGTCGAGAAGCTTGCACTTCCAACAAGACAACGCACACATTCATATTACATCCAATGGTTTGAGAGTTCTCGCAAGATCAAGGTAACAAGAACGGTACGCGTGCATTTTACTATTGGTACATATTCTGATTTTGTTGATTGTGATGTTGTACCTATGCAAGCTTGTTCTTTGTTACTTGGTAGACCATGGCAATTTGATAGAGAATCTGTTCATAATGGCAAAACTAATCACTATTCTCTTATGCATGATGGAAAGAAAATTGGTCTAAAACCTATGACTCCCGAACAGATTTTAAAAGATGATCTTGCTAGAGCTAGTAGAGCTAAAACTGAGGAGAAACATAAATGTGAGAATCAGATTGTTGCTGCAGATTTTGTACCACCAAAGAACACTAAATCTGATTCTACTCATGCTACTGAAATTCGTTTGAAGAGTCCATGTATGCTTGCAAATAAAATTGATATTGCTGAACTAGATGTAAACAATACTCAATGATATGCCATTATTTGCAAAGAAGTTTTGTTTTCATTTGAGGATATGCCTCCTTCTTTGCCACCCGCTATTGCTAACCTTTTGCAGGAATATGAGGACGTCTTACCCGCTGAGCTGCCACCAGGACTACCTCCTATTAGAGGAATTGAGCACCAAATTGATCTAATTCCTGGTGCAACGTTGCCCAACCGCGCGCCATATCGAACCAATCCAGAGGAGACAAAGGAGATACAACGCCAAATTCAGGAACTACTCGACAGAGATCATATTCGTGAGTCCCTTAGCGCCTGTGTTGTTCCTATTATTTTGGTACCTAAGAAAGATGGTTCTTCGCGCATGTGTACTGATTGTAGAGCTATCAATAACATTACTATTCGATATCGTCATCCTATTCCACGTTTAGATGACATGCTTGATGAATTGAGTGGCTCTACCATGTTTTCTAAAGTTGATTTGCGTAGTGGTTACCACCAGATTCGTATGAAATTAGGAGATGAATGGAAAACAGCATTTAAAACTAAGTTTGGTTTATATGAGTGGTTAGTGATGTCGTTTGGGTTAACTAATGCACCCAGCACTTTCATGAGATTAATGAACGAAGTTTTACGTGCTTTCATTGGACGATTTGTGGTAGTCTACTTTGATGATATTCTGATTTATAGCAAATCTTTAGAGGATCATTTGGACCATTTACGTGTTGTTTTCAATGCTTTACGTGATGCACGTTTGTTTGGTAACCTTGAGATGTGCACCTTTTGCACCAATCGAGTTGCGTTTCTTGGCTATGTTGTTACATCACAGGGTATTGAAGTGGATCCAGCCAAGATTGAAGCTATTGAGAATTGGCCGCAGCCCAACACGGTCACACAAGTGAGGAGTTTTCTTGGCCTCGCTGGTTTTTATAGGCGCTTTGTCAAAGACTTTGGATCAATTGCCGCGCCGCTGAATGAGCTTACCAAGAAGGATGTGCCCTTTGTTTGGGGCGATGCACAACAACAGGCCTTCGTCATATTGAAAGATAAGCTTACACATGCTCCCTTACTCCAACTTCCTGATTTTAATAAGACTTTTGAGCTTGAATGTGATGCTAGTGGAATTGGTTTGGGAGGTGTGTTATTACAAGAGGGAAAACCTGTTGCATATTTTAGTGAGAAATTGAGTGGGGCTAGTCTGAACTATTCTACTTATGATAAAGAATTATATGTGTTAGTTCGGACATTAGAAACTTGGCAACATTATCTATGGCCTAAAGAGTTTGTTATACATTCTGATCATGAATCTTTGAAGCATATTTGTAGTCAAGCTAAGTTGAATCGTCGTCATGCAAAGTGGGTTGAATTTATTGAGTCATTTCCTTATGTTATCAAACACAAAAAGGGTAAAGATAATATTATTGCTGATGCTTTGTCGCGCCGTTATGCTTTGTTATCTCAACTTGACTTCAAAATATTTGGATTGGAAACTATTAAGGAACAATATGTGCATGATGCTGAATTTAAAGATGTGTTGCAGAATTGTAGAGATGGTAGAACATGGAAAAAGTTCGTCTTCAATGATGGATTTGTGTTCCGCGCTAACAAACTATGCATTCCAGATAGTTCTGTTCGTCTTTTGTTGTTACAGGAGGCGCATGGAGGAGGATTGATGGGACACTTTGGTGTCAAGAAGACGGAGGATGTTCTTGCTGCACACTTCTTTTGGCCACGTATGCGTCGAGATGTTGAGATATTTGTGGCACGCTGCACTACTTGTCAAAAAGCTAAGTCTCGCCTTAATCCACATGGTTTATATATGCCTCTTCATGTTCCTAGTGTTCCTTGGGAGGATATTTCTATGGACTTTGTTTTGGGATTGCCACGAACACAGAAGGGGAGGGATAGTATTTTTGTTGTTGTGGATCGGTTTTCTAAGATGGCACACTTTATCCCTTGTCATAAAACGGATGATGCTGCACATATTGCTGATTTGTACTTTCGTGAAATTGATCGTTTGCATGGTGTGCCAAATACTATTGTTTCTGATCGTGATACTAAATTTCTTAGTCACTTTTGGAGATGTTTATGGGCTAAGTTGGGGACTAAATTGTTGTTTAGTACTACATGTCATCCCCAAACTGATGGACAAACTGAAGTAGTAAATAGAACTTTGTCTACTATGTTGCGGGCTGTTATAAAGAAGAACTTAAAATTGTGGGAAGAGTGTTTACCTCATATAGAATTTGCTTATAATCGTTCGTTGCATTCTACCACAAAGATGTGCCCGTTTGAGATTGTGTATGGTTTTGTTCCTCGTGCACCTATTGATTTATTGCCCTTACCTTCTTCGGTGCAAAATAATTTGGATGCTACACAACGCGCTGCAATGATATTAAACTTGCATAAGACTACTAAAGATAACATTGAACACATGAATGCTAAGTATAAACTTCCTGGGGATAAAGGGAGAAAGCATGTTGTGTTTGATGTTGGAGATCTTGTTTGGTTACATTTGCGTAAAGATCGTTTTCCCGATTTACGCAAGTCTAAGTTAATGCCGCGTGCTGCTGGTCCATTTAAGGTGTTAGAGAAAATAAATGATAATGCATATAAACTTGAGTTGCCTGCAGACTTTGGTACGGTTAGTCCTACATTTAACATTGCAGATTTGAAGCCTTACTTTGGTGAGGAAGATGAGATTGCGTCGAGGACGACTGCAATTCAAGAAGGGGAGCATGATGTGGACATCCCTTCTATTGATACAACCGTTGTACCTACAGCTACACACATACAAGGACCCATCACAAGATCTCGTGCCAAACAACTTAACTATCAGGTACTTTCGTTTCTTGGAACTATCCCTCACATACATGAGAATATGATGCTGCCTAAGTCATATGTATTTCTTACTCTTAGGAATGATGGACCAAGCATGGATGAGAGGGACAAGCATTGGAGCATGGCCATGCATGTAGATGGCAGCAAGCATGTGATGATCCAAGAGAAGGCCACGGATGAAGATTTCAGAACTTTGAGTCCACCATAATGAAGAAAGAAGGCTTGGACGAAATATTCAAGATTAATACTTCACGAATTCGTCCATAGCTTAATATGGTGCTGCGACACCTTTATTTTGGGCCAGGCCCATGTAATTTTCGCAGGATTTTAAATAGCCACTTTTTAGAGTCCGTATTAGAGGGGAAAAGGACTTCTAGGGTTGGATTCGGCCACCACTTCCATGGCTGGCCGAAACCCCACCTTTTCGCCCTTAAATACTCCCCATAGCCGTCACCCTAGACTCGGATTTTGTTTAGACATTAATTTAGCCATCATAGCAACTTCGCCAAGGCTCGAGCGTCGCAGAGGCCTCTTGTACTTCGCACCTATACAGGATCCCACCTTTTCAATAAAGCTTTCCTCTTAATCCGAAATATCTTGATTGCAATATTGGTTCTTACTTGTTCTCGATTTCAGGTAGGAATTAAGACCCTCGTTGGTCAGGCTGATCGTGTTCCTGCAGGATCGGTAACCTCCAGGAGATTGGCCTAGCGATTGCATTGGCGCTCGTGCTCGCACGTGTAGTCGGATCGTCAAGCCCTAACTCCACCAAATCGATTATCTTCATCTCATCGAAAGATAGGACACCTTTGCCCTATCAACCTTCTAGAACCCTCAGCTTGCCCGCGCATGCCCCAGAGCATCGGCAACGACGACGACAGAGCGCCGCCGTTGTCTGCCTTGACTCCGACAACCTCTCTAGGCGAACCCTGACCTCCCCTCTCCCTTGAGATGACGCTCATATACTCTCCTCTCTCGCGCGCTTCTAACGCACCCTTCGATTTGTCTTCTCGTGGCATGTAGCTTCACCTCCGATGACGCCAGTACAAGCCCAACGCTGACACCATCTCCAGCGAGCAATCGCCAACAACTGCGTGCGCCCCTCGACCAACGACGACCACGTCGAGTATCAGTCTGACCCTACGAGTCTGGTGAGCATCTCCTCTTCCTCCCTCGCTTCCTGGTTTCGCAGGAACACCTATGCCTGAGCGCCGCCGTGGCGCAGCCGACGCCAGCGCTGCCAGTTAGTGGCCAATAGCTATAGGCCGTTAGATGCAGATCCTGTGGTCGGGATAAATCATTTAACCGAAGGGGTATCACTCGATCTGAGCCGCACAGATCTAATTAGATCCAACAATCCACGTAGTGCGATCCGCACGAACTGGTACCAGCCAATGAGAATGTAACACGTAGCCAGACTCAGATTTTAAAACAGAAAATAGATCTATTAGATGTTTGATTTTGCAAAAATCATAACTTTTGTTTTACACGTCCAAAAATTACAAATTTTATGTCACTGGAATCAAGAAAATGAAACATTTGCAAACATGCCCTTAGTTTAGTATTTTGATTCTGGAAAATTAGGTGTTTTTGCAGAAACATTTCTAGGCCTATTTTGAGTATAAAAAATATTCTAAAAATGGTTTTTGTTTAGAACCTTTTGCAAATGGTTTGTTTTGAACTCTCTAACCCTAAACACTAACATTTAGATTTATAAATGAATTTATTAAACACTAGAAAATTATTCCTTTGAATAAAGGAATTTCTAGTAAAACAAAAATGTTGCTACTATTTAAAAATGATTTTTTGAGTGAAACCTTTTGTAAATGGATTTGTTTTAACACTCCATAAACACTAACATTTGTGTTTAAAAACATATTTTTCTAACACTACAAAATTATTCCTTTGATTAAAATCATTTCTAGCAAAAAAAAATGATTTAAATGACCCCTTTTCACTAACTTGATTTTAAATGGTTTTGCCCCTTTTATAAATGACCAATAGGTGTTTTAAAATTTTTATAGCCTATTATAAACCACCTTTCCAAATAAAACAATCTTTTGCATGCTTGCATGCATTTTTTTTGTTTTCTTTATTTTATGTGGTGAATTGTTTGAATGCTAGTTTTAAATTTTTGCCTTGCTTGACTGAATTGTAGTGAACTTTGAAGAATGTGACAATTGCAAGATCAAGGAGTGAACCTATACTCTCTACTAAAATGAAAGTGGTGCTTCATACATTTTGTCCTATTATTTTCACTATGCATTAGTGATATTTGAGTAGGACTTGCATGGAATTTTTTTCTAAGTATGCTATGCCTTGGGAAATCCTATTAGATGATGCCTTAGTAGAATTTTTCCTAAGTTAAGATTCATGTTACTATCATGATTAGCCTAGCTATTATCAAACAAGGGTGGTTTATATACAATGTATGGAAATTTTGCTAAGTCTTTTGACTTATGTTTTTGCTTAATAAACCAACTAAGTGACTGAATCACCTGGGTGGAATGGAAAGAATGGATTATGTTGAGTGGTTACCCAGAGGTCATACATGGTGTATCTCACTTGTGGAAAGCCACCCAGGAACAAAGATATTTGAGATGTTAAGTGTTGAGAAGCTTCTAGTGTAGCCACATAGCATATGGGCTCTGCCTAGATCATATATGTTGCAGTAACTTAGCCAAATGAACAGAAGGTGGTAGGGGTGATATGTTGGAACGCGTCCATTTGGTCTAAGGGAAGGCTTCTGAAAGATCTTGTCTCAATGCATGTCGAGTCTTGTGGGGAAAGTGCACCACCTCTCGAGAAGGAAAAATCTAAGTACTTAGTCATGTCCCCGGCAATGGACAATTTGACAATCAAGACATTGAAGCTATCAAGGATCTCCTCATCCCAATTTCTAAGTTAAAAACTTGTTGTTGAAAAAGGGTTAAAGGATTCCAATTTTATTGGTAGATTATTTGGGTGATTTTGACAAACAAAAACTTAGTGTTTTCAACTAATAAGGAAAACCTTATTTTGAGCAAAGCAAGCCTCAGCTACACTTAGCCAAATGCATATAGATGCTAGATACCACTATTCTACCATAGTATCGCTTGCCAATACAATTCAAATGTATTAACCCTTGTGGACGTAACTTATTATGTTGCAGGTTTGTTTGATGTTAGTGAAGTGTGTTAAATAGGATTACATGTCTACAACCAACATGATTTCCTATGGCAAATGAAGATGAAGGACTCCATGCTACATAGATATTTTGGTTGCATTGTAATGAGATAGCCAAATGAGCTATGTAAGATATAATGTATTATTTTATTCCTGGTTATAGTTGTAATATGACCTTTGTTTCTTGATATTACATCTTAAACTGTGGATGCTAGCTATTCGATCCAGGGACTAGCATTGTAAACACAGGGATCTCTACCTTATCAGGTTGGGACCTCTACAAGTACTCCTTCATACTTAGTCATCCAATCCATGCCCATAATAACATCCAATCCTTGGGAATCTAGGATTATCAAACTAACTGGAAACTTATACTTTCCAAATTCTATCACTAGATCATAACATCCAAAATTCACTATCATCTCTCCACCGGGAGAGCTTACTTTAATAGGACACCCAATATTTTTAGTTGGAAGTCCATTTTTATGAACAAATGCTCTTGATATGAATGAATGTGATGTGCCGGTATAAAAAAGAACAAGTGCTGGAAAAGAATTAAGCTTGAACTTACCAGCCACAGCATCAGATTCCTCATAGATATCTTCCACATTGATGTGGTTCACTTGTCCCTTCTGGAAATGGTTTGGCTTCTTGGCTCCTTCAACTTTCTTTTCTGGGCATTCATTTGCATAGTGCCCAGTTTTCTTGCATTTGAAGCACTCAACCTGACTGATATCTCTTTTAGCAGGCTGACTCCCATTGCCATTCCCATTGTGGTGGCTCTTGTGTCCACTCTTGTGGTTCTTATACTTATCAATATCATGAATTTGGTGGTGCTTGTTATCATGGTGACGGTTGCTGTTGTGGTGGCTGTTATACTTCCCATACTTGTGGGATCCATAACCTGCACTATCATCACCATGGGAACGTTTGTGAGACGATCCCGAGCTATGCTTATCAAAGTTATGCTTTCTCTTTCTTCTCTCAACGTGCTTCATCTTGCTTTCCAAGATGGTGGCCTTGTCACAAAGTAATTGATATGCTGGTACATAGGCAACATATAGCTGCAGGTTCATCTCATCATTAAGTCCATCAAGGAACTTCTCCTTCCTCTTGCCATCAGTATCAACCTCATCCGGTGCGTAGCACGCAAGGTTGTTGAACTCCTCCATGTATTCAGCCACACTGCGGTGACGCTTTTTTAGATTTTGGAACTCTTTCTTTTTCAAGTTCATCACTCTTGATGAGATGTGAGCTGTACGGAATCCATCCTCAAAAATAGCCCAAGTCACATCCTCAAGGGGAGTGGTGATCTGAAAGTTTTCCCACCATGTTGTTGCTGGTCCTTCAAGCAGATGTGCTGCAAACCTGACTTTTTCCTCATCGGTGCAGCCAACAGTGACCAAGTCTTCACAGAGCGTAGCCACTCATTGGCTACCATTGGATCAGTGGTTCCTGAGAACTTGGCTGGCCTCAACCTCAAGAAACTTGTAAGCATGGCAAATGCTGGTGGGTTGTTTTGGTTGTTGTTGTTGTTGTTATTCTGGTTCGAATTTTGATTTGCCATGAACTGGGTCATCATCTGCATTAGTTGGGTTTGAGCTATGATCAACTGCTGCATCTCGGGGTTGACATTATTGTTGTTATTTTGGTTGGGATTGGCACGACGGGGAGGCATCTGTGGTTCCAATAAGGATAAGTAATTTAATATAACCCATAGATGCAATGCACAATACATCATATAGCAACAAAGGCAATAACAATCACAAGATAAAACATAGAGTTTGAACAATGTAAACAACAAGTTTTGGTAAAAGCAAACACAATAGCAAGCCATCCACATGTTGGATGATCATTGCGACTCAATAATCAAAGTATGATAAATAAAAGATAGTCGAGTAGTCTACATTACGCCTCCATGTCGACCTCCACGTCCACAAGAGTGAGTCCGGCTAACTCCATGGCTGCCTTGTACTCCTCGACACTAGTGGTAAAGGCATCGACCTTCGCATGGAGAGCTCTCTTTTGCGAGCGTAGCCTCTCTATCACTCCCTGCTGAGTCTATAGCTCGAAGTCCTTGGCCTCTATCTCGGCCGTCATGTCCTTGATCTTCTTGTTTCTCTCTTGGACTCTTTTCTCCTGATTCTTGAACTTCTTGTCCTGGCTACCGAATCTGGACTCCATCCCCTTGACGATCTGGTCTTGCTCAGTGGGTGGCTCCGTCTGGCGTCCTGGTTGTGTGACTCTAAAGCCCCAAAGATCCTTCCTCTCGAACTTGGTAAGCTGGAGTGCCTTGATACTAGGAAGTGGGAGGTTAAGCACACTAGTGAACTGCACGATACGTGAACCAAAACGAGTTCCATTGAACTCCTCGGCACTGCTGATCACAAATCTAGGCATCTAATGTATAAGATAAAAAATATTAGAAGAACAGAAGTAAGAGAAAGACAACAAGATAGTAAAATGAAAGCAAAAAGCATACAATCATCCATAAAACATAAAAGTCATGGCATACAAAATTTCTACCACAAGCACTAAGGTTCAAACATAACTTAGACCAATTTTTGTGAGAAAAGAACAAGTGTGGTGGTCCAACTAGCGGAGTACGTTACAATTCTCACTCATATGCTAAGTCTATGATATATTCCCTTAGACGTTTTATGGCGGTCTCTAAGTCTTGGGTATACTTCTTCTCCTCCTTAAGGTCATTTTGGGTATTGAGCATCCTATACTTGAGTCTTTCACCAAGCTCCTTGATAGCATTCCAAGATTCATTTCTTGCAGAGTCAAAGAATGTCATATACATTCCTGAGTTGGTGCCCATGTAGAATCCCGACTCTTTGTGGTTGTCTCCCTTGTTCTTGTACCAGTGAAGTTGCACCTACCAATACTCTTCTCCTTCATCCACAACTGGAAATCCCTTGTGTACGGCCTCACCTTGTATCCCCAAGCTAACCATAAGGGTTTTGAGTGCTTTGGGAAACTTCGTCTCACATTCTAAAGTCGTGGTCATGAGTGGTCCCTTCTTGACGGCTTCATTGATGGTGGCCATCTACAAATTTAGATGATAAAGAAGATTAGAAGTGTTTTACGAGAAGAAAAAGACAAGTGTGGAATTTGCAAAGGTTGCATTTTTCCTTAGTGGTTTTCTTAGTCTATTCCAACTTAGGGTCATAATCCTACAGGCAACACAGTGCTCTGATACCATCTGTCAGACCCCACCTTTATAAGGTAAAGGTCCCTGTGATTGTAATGCTATTCCCTGGAACAAATGCTAGCATCCACAGTTTAAGATGAAGTACATAGATACAAAGGTCGTTTATTACATCGTCATTCCAGAGATAACATAGTCTTTTACAACTCAATATCCAAAGGCTATTACAAGAGTTCATAACATAAAGTAAATAATTATAAGTCTTCATCTTCATGTGCCACATGCAAGCATGTTGAGTGTAGACTCACAACCCTAATCTCCATCAGAGTAACCTGCAACATCATAAGTTACAGCCAGAGTGGGTCACTACATTTGGAATAGTATTGGCAAGTGATACCATAGTATAATAGTGGTTTCAATCATCTATATGAATTTGGCTAAATGTAGCTTAGGCTTGCTTTGCTCAAAATAGGTTTTCCTTATCAGTTGAAAACACTAAGTTTTTGTTTGTCAAATCACCCAAGGATCCACCAATAGACATTGGTGAACCTTTAACCCTTGTTCAACCACAAGTTTTTAACTTAGAAATTGGGATGAGGAGATCCTTGATCGCTTCAGTGTCTTGATGCTCAAATTGTCCATTGATGGGGACACGGCTAAGTACTTAGGTTTTACCCCCTCGAGAGGTGGTGCACTTTCCCCACAAGACTCGATATGCATCGAGACGAGATCTTTCAGAAGACTTCCCTTAGACCACCATGCACGCGTTCCAACCTATCACCCTACCACCATCTGTCCATCTGGCTAATTTATTGCAACCTATATGATCAAGGAAGAGCCCATATGCCATGTGGTTGCACTAGAAGCTTTTAAACACTAAGTATCTCAAATCCCTTTGTTACTGGGTGGCTTTCCACAAGTGTGATACACAAGGTAGACCATAGACATGGGCCTTGTGTAACCACTCAACAAAAACCATCATACCATTCCACCCAGGTGATTCATTTACTTAGTTGTTTTATTAAGCAAAAACACAAGTCAAAGACTTAGCAAAATTTCCATAGCATGTATATAATCCACCCTTGTTTGCTACTAGCTAGGCGAAGGATGATAACATAACAAGTAACTTAACTACTAGGATTTCCATAGCATGTATATAATCTACCAAGACTACAACTACTAGGATTTCCCAAGGCATAGCATAGTTTATACTTAGCAAAAATTACATGCAAGCCCTATTCAGAATATCACTAGTGCATAGTCAAAATAATAATAAAAAATACATGAAGCACCACTTGCCTTGGTAGTTGGGGGAGTAGCAACAATCCTCACACTCACAATCACCACTAGCACCAAATCTACACATAAAATAATAGCGCCAAATTTACATTCAAATAATCAAGCAAAAATATATGAATGCATGCAAATGAAATGAAATGAATTTCTACACTAAACTAGTCGAACAAAACAATACTGAACACAAAACCATCTATTTATAGTCTAAATAAACTTAAATTTTCTTTAAAATCATTTTCTAAATAATTTATATAGCCAAAATAAGCCTATATTTGATTCTACAAATAAACCTAATTTTACAGAAGAAAAATACAAATTCAAGCCCACAATAGTGTAGGATTTATTTTTCTAAATCTATTTATACATTGTTTGCAAAATTTGGGCAAACAAAACTAAAGATATGAATTTTACAAGTTTAAATCTCTAATAGATTCAAAAACAGATTTTAAATCTAAAATCCAGACACGTGGGCGCTCCTGATTGGCCAGTACCGATTCGCGCGGATCAAGTGTGTGGTCCGCTGGATCTAAGTCAGATCCAGTGGCTCAGATCTAACGATACCGCTTCGGCCTACGATCTAATCTCAACCCTAGGATCTCGATCTGACGGCGCTAACACATGCAACCATAGATGGACGGCGCGAATGGGGCTGGCGGCGGTGGCGCTTTTGTCGGCGATGCTCCGGCAATTCCGGAGGGGGCTAGGGGCTATGCGGTGGCTTACAAGTGTCGCAAGGTCGCGAGGAAGCTCAACGTGGCTTTGGCTTGGACGGGGGCGAGCTACTGCGGTCGTTGGGGCTCGTCGGAGTTGCGAACAATGTCGGGCTCATGCGAACGTCGACGAAGGCGACAACCAGGGTCACCCTAGCACAAACCACAGGAATCAAGGCGTGCGCAAGGTTGAAGCGAACAAGCTAGTTTGGTTCAGAGATCAAGGGGCGGTCACAACTTACCAGAATTGCTCGCCGAAGACGAGGGCTGTGTCAGGTGCTCATGGTGTTTGACGAAGCCGATGACCTTGGCCAGTACAGGACGAACCAGTGGTGTCAGAAGATGCGCAAGGGGCAGAGTAACAACACCAAATGAAGAAGGGGCAAGGGGGTGCTCGAGGCTCACCGGAATACCTCGCCGTAGTTCGTCGGGTAGCTGCGGTGTAGGTCGAATTGCGAGCAGCCTGGCGGCGATTGAGTGTGATTGTTTGGGGAGGGTGGAATGACCGCGGTGGTGTGGCGCTTAAGTAGCCAGCAGGGGATAGAGATTTACGCAGAGCATAAATGCCAATTACGCCCGAAAGCAATGCGGCGGTGATGGGGGAAACGGCAGTGGCGACAAGGTTTGCGCGCGAGGTTTGGGGGAAGAAGGAGCTGAGCTGGAGCAGGGCCACTAGCAGTGTCAGCAGGGTAGAGCTAGTGCGCGTGAGAGAGAGAGAGAGGGGGAGGGGGAATGGCCTGGGTGGGCTGCTGGGCCGTTTCTGGCTCTGGGCCAAATAGGTAGCGAGTTGTTTTATTTTTTTCTTTTAACTTTTTCTTTTTCTGTTTGATTTCCAGGAACGAATATAAATCCTTATTCAAACTTGATTGAATTCAAATCACTTCTGGATTTTGCAGTGAGGTCCTTGCACTCAAAAGTGTGTCAAACACCACTGTCCACTCAAATTCACTTTGGCCCTTAGAAAAAAATAAAACCAAGCCATATAGGTTATATAAATAATAGGCATAATAGTGGTTTTATTTGGAGTTTTGGTTTGAAATTTTTTGTGCAATTCAAATATGCAATGCATGCTTTTACAATTCATGAAATTTGGGATATTACAAATCTAACGCCCTTAAGGTGAATCTCGCCCTCGAGATTCGGATTGGCTAGCAAATAGGTGAGGGTGATTTTTCCGAAGGTCATCTTCTCTTTCCCAAGTTGCTTCTTCTTCGGAATAATGGTTCCACTGAACTTTGCAAAATTTGATAGTCTTAGTACGAGTAACTCTTTCTGTATTCTCGAGGATTTTGATAGGTTTCTCCTCATAGGTGAGATCACTCTCTAACTGAACCTCTTCCAAAGGTATAGTATCCTTCAAAGAAGTTTCTTCCATCTCCGGATGGCATTTCTTCAACTGACTCACATGAAACACATTGTGAACTGCTGACAGTGATTCGGGCAATTCAATCTCATAAGCCACTTATCCTTTGTGGCTCAAGATCTTGAATGGTCCAAGATACCTTGGTGCCAATTTTCCTTTGACTCCAAATCTCTTCACACCATAGAGTGGTGAGACTCTAAGATAGGCCCTAACACCTACCTCATAGGTGACCTCTCTATGCTTTGGATCTACGTGGCTCTTCTGTCGGGGATGTGCTATCTTCAATTTGTCCCTTACTAATCTGATTTTCTCTTCAGCTTCCTTAATCAGTTCTGGTTCGAACAAATTTCTTTCTCCTACTCCACTCCATAACAATGGAGTAGTACACTTCCTTCCATAAAGAAATTCAAATGGAGCCATCTCAATACTTGCTTGATAGCTGTTAGTGTAAGAGAATTCGGCGTAAGGCAGACTTTCATCCCAACTAGCACCATAGTCTAGGGCACATGCCCTCAACATATCCTCCAGAATCTGATTGGTCCTTTCAGTCAGTCCATCAGTCTGGGGGTGGAAAGCTATGCTGAACTCTAATTTCGTTCCCAATGATTCATGCAGTTGGCGCCAAAAATGCGAAGTGAACTGTGTTCCTCTATCAGACACAATACTCTTAGGTACTCCATGCAGACATACAATCCGGTTCATATAGATCTTAGCTAACTTAGCACTTTTATAGGTAGTCTTCATGGGTATGAAATGAGCCACTTTAGTTAGGCGATCTACGACAACCCAAATAGAATCATTTCCCGATCTAGTCCTTGGCAGTCCGGTGATGAAATCCATACCAATCTTGTCCCACTTCCAATCAGGAATAAGTAGTGGTTGCAACAGCCCTGCCGGTTTCTGATGTTCCGCTTTCACTCGACTACACACATCACACAAAGCAATATGTTCCACGATGTCCTTCTTGAGATTATTCCACCAAAATCTTTCGTTCACATCCATGTACATTTTGGTGTTACCTGGATGAATGGAATATGGTGAGTTGTGTTCTTCTTGCAGAATCAATTTCCGAAGCTCCGGATCTTGTGGAATGCAGATACGTTTTCCATACCATAAAGTACCTTGTTCGTCTTCATGGAAACCTTTCGCTTTCCCTTTATTGATTTTACCTTTGATCTCTTCAATTTCCTTGTCCATCTTTTGGGCTTCCTTGATCTTTTCCAACAATGTGGGTTGAACCTCCAATGACATGAGATATCCTTCAGGCACTATTTCCAATCTAAGGTCTTTGAGTTGGGTACACAGATCATCTGGCAATTCCCCTTTAGTAAGGCCATTCACATAAGTCTTATGGCTTAAAGAATCCTCTACAACATTTGCTTTACTGAGATGGTATTGCAAACTCAAGTCATAGTCCTTGATGAGCTATATATCCATCTTCTTTGTCTCATATTGATTTCCTTTTGAGTGAAGATATACTTCAAACTCTTGTGACCCATGAACACTTCACAACGTTTTCCAAAAAGGTAATGTCTTCATGTTTTGAGTGCATGGACAACAGAGGCTAACTCTAAATCATGAGTAGGATAATTTACTTCATGAGTTTTGAGTTGTCTCGAGGCATAAGCCACAACTTTCCCTTCTTGCATCAAAACTCCACCTAATCCTTGGTGGGATGCATCACAATAGACTTGGAAATCCTTCTCTAAATCTGGCAGACATAAGACTGGTGCTGACACTAGTCTCTTCTTCAATTCTTGGAAACTGACTTCACATCTCTCAGTCCAATCAAACTTCTTTTCTTTCTTGAGTAACTCCATCATTGGCTTAGCTACCTTTGATAAATTCTTAATGAATCTTCTATAGTACCATGCCAAACCAAGGAAACTATGAACTTCTTTCACTGACTTGGGAGATTCCCACCCAGTTACAGATGACACCTTTGCGGGATCGACATCTATACCATCTCCGGACGCAATATGTCCGAGAAATCCAACTTTATTCAACCAGAATTCACACTTGCTAAATTTAGCATACAGCTTGTGCTCCCTGAGTTTCTCAAGTATCAAATGCAAATGCTCTTCATGCTCTTCTTTGATCTTGGAATATACCAAAATGTCATTGATGAATACGACAACAAACTTGTCAAGAAACTCCATGAACACTTTGTTCATCATGTTCATGAAATAGGCGGGCACATTCATCAAACCAAATGGCATCACGGTGTACTCATACAATCCATACCTAGTGGTGAAAGAAGTCTTAGGTATGTCTTGCTCTCTAATCTTTAGCTAAAAATAGCATTATCGAAGATCAATCTTTGAGAACACACGGGCTCCTTCTAGCTGATCAAACAGATCTTTGATTCTAGGCAAAGGATATTTGTTCTTGATAGTCACCTCATTGAGTGATAGATAGTCTATGCACAACCTTTGACTTCTATCTTTCTTTTCGACAAACAGAACTGGTGCACCCCAAGATGAAGAACTTGGTTGAATAAATCCTTTCTGCAACTGTTCTCCAAGCAACTTCTTGAGTTCTTTCAACTCATCAACTGACATCTTGTAGGGTCTCTTTGCTATTGGTACAGATCCTGGCAGCAAGTCAATTAGAAACTCTACATCTCTATCTGGTGGCATTCTAGGCAATTCTTCCGGAAACACATCCGGATACTCCTTCACCATTAGCACACTGTCTATGCTAACCCCCTTAAGAGAATTGAACTTACTCCCTTTAGGTTCAAATTTAGACTTGAACCTAATCCGTTTCTTATTCGGGGTTGTGAGTGTAACAGTACGATTGGCACAATCTAGTACTCCTTCATACTTAGTCATCCAATCCATGCCCAGAATAACATCCAATCCTTGGGAATCTAGGATTATCAAACTAACTAGAAACTTATACTTTCCAAATTCTATCAATAGATCATGACATCCAAAATTCACTATCATCTCTCCAGTGAGAGAGCTTACTTTAATAGGACACCCAATAGTTTTAGTTGGAAGTCCATTTTTATTAACAAATTCTCTTGATATGAATGAATGCGATGCGCCGGTATAAAAAGGAACAAGTGCTAGAAAAGAATTAAGCTTGAACTTACCAGCCACAGCATCAGATTCCTCATAGATATCTTCCACATTGATGTGGTTCACTTATCCCTTCTGAAAAGGGTTGGGCTTGTTGGCTCCTTCAACTTTACTTTCTGGGCATTCATTTGCATAGTGCCCAGTTTTCTTTCATTTGAAGCACTCAACCTGACTGATATCTCTTTTAGAAGGCTGACTCCCATTGCTCCCACTATGGTGGCTCTTGTGTCCACTCTTGTGGTTCTTATACTTATCATTATCATGACCGTGGTGGTGCTTGTTATCGTGGTGACGGTTGTTGTTGTGGTGGCTGTTATACTTCCCATACTTGTGGGATCCAGAACCTCAACTATCATCACCATGGGAACGTTTGTGAGACAATCCCGAGCTATGCTTATCAAAGTTATGCTTTGCTTTACAAGATGGTGGCCTTGTCACAAAGTGATTGATATGTTGGTACATAGGCAACAGATAGCTGCAGGTTCATCTCATCATTAAGTCCCTCAAGGAACTTATCCTTCCTCTTGCCATCAGTATCAACCTCATCCGGTGCGTAGCGTGCCAGATAGTTGAACTCCTCCATGTATTTAGCCACACTGCGGTGACGCTTTTTTAGATTTTGGAACTCTTTCTTTTTCAAGTTCATCACTCTTGATGAGATGTGAGCTATACGGAATCCATCCTCAAAAATATCCCAAGTCACATCCTCAAGGGGAGTGGTGATCTGAAAGTTGTCCCACCATGTTGCTACTGGTCCTTCAAGCAGATGTGCTGCGAACCTGACTTTTTCCTCATCGGTGCAGCAAACAGTGACCAAGTCCTTATTCAAAGAGCATAGCCAAACATTGGCTACATTGGATCAGTGGTTCCTGGGAGAACTTAGTTGGCCTCAACCTCAAGAACCTTGTAAGCATGTCAAATGCTGGTGGGTTGTTTTGGTGGTAGTAGTAGTAGTTGTTGTTGTTATTCTGGTTCTGATTTTAATGTTCCATGAACTGGGTCATCATCTGCATTAATTGGGTTTGAGCTGTCATCAGCTGCTCCATCTCGGGGTTGACATTATTGTTGTTTTTTTGGTTGGGATTGGCACGAAGGGGAGGCATCTGTGGTTCCAATAAGGATAAGTAATGAGATATAACCCATAGATAAAATGCACAATACATCATATAGCAACGAACACAATAACAATCACAAGATAAAACATAGAGTTTGAACAATGTAAACAACAAGTTTTGGGAAAAGTAAACACAATAGCAAGCCATCCACATGTTGGATGATCATTGCGACTCAATAATCAAAGTATGATAAATAAAAGATAGTCGAGTAGTCTACACTACCCCTCCATGTCGACCTCCACATCCACAAGAGTGAGTCCGGCTAACTCCATGGCTTCCTTGTACTCCGCAACACTAGTGGTCAAGGCCTCGACCTTCGCACGAAGAGCTCTCTTCTGTGAGCGCAGCCTCTCTATCACTCCCTACTGAGTCTCTAGCTCGAAGTCCTTGGCCTCTATCTCGGCCCTCATGTCCTTGATCTTCTTGTTTCTATCTTGGTCACTTTTCTCCTGATTCTTGAACTTCTTGTCCTAGCTCCCGAATCTGGCCTCCATCTCCTTGACGATCTGTTCTTGCTCCATGAAGAGCTTGTCCTTCTCCCTCAACTGAACCTGGAGCTCGTCATTGCTAAGCATGACTTTGGTCCTATCTGTGTCGAGGTGTCTAATAAGACCCTCTAGGTCCTGGAGGTACAAACGAACTGGATCTATCGTCTCTCTAGAAGCACCCTCATACACCAATGCCTCTCCCTCCTAGTCATGTCTCCCGAAAGGGTGGAAGTAGAGGCCCCTGATCTCGGTGGCGTGGCGTCCCAAGAGGCGTCCGAGTAGCTCCCGCATGACTACCTCTAGTCCCTTCTCCGTGTCGTCGTGCATCAGCTTGAAGGTAATCTTCTCCGTGGGTGGCTCCGTCTGGCGTCCTGGTTGTGTGACTCTAAAGCCGCAAAGATCCTTCCTCTCAAACTTGGTAAGCTGGAGTGCCTTGATACTAGGAAGTGGGAGGTTGAGCACACTAGTGAACTACACGATACGTGAACCAAAACGAGTTCCATTGAACTCCTCGGCAGTGCTGATCACAAAGCTAGGCATCTAATGTACAAGATAAAAAAATATTAGAAGAACACAAGAAAGAGAAAGACAACAAGATAGTAAAATGAAAGAAAAAAGCATACAATCATCCATAAAACATAAAAGTCATGGCATACAAAATTTCTACCACAAGCACTAAGGTTCAAACATAACTTAGACAATTTTTTGCGAGAAAACAACAAGTGTGGTGATCCAACTAGCGGAGTATGTTACCATTCTCTCATATGCTAAGTCTATGATATCTTCCCTTAGACGTTTTATGGCGGTTTCTAAGTCTTGGGTATACTTCTTCTCCTCCTTAAGGTCATTTTGGGTATTGAGCATACTATACTTGAGTCTTTCACCAAGCTCCTTGATAGCATTCCAAGTTGCATTTCTTGCAGAGTCAAAGAATGTCGTATACATTTGTGAGTTGGTGCCCATGTAGAATCCCGACTCTTTGTGGTTATCTCCCTTGTTGTTGTACAAGTGAAGTTTCACCCACCAATACTCTTCTCCTTCATCCATAACTAGAAATCCCTTGTATACGGCCACACCATGTATCCCCAAGCTAACCATAAGGGTTTTGAGTGCTTTGGAAAACTCCGTCTCACATTCTAAAGTCATGGTCATGAGTGGTACCTTCTTGACGGCTTCGTTGATGGTGGCCATTTACAAATTGAGATGAGAAAGAAGATTAGAAGATTTTTAGAAGAAAAAGACAAGTGCAGAATTTGCAAAGGTTGCATTTTTTCTTAGTGCTTTTGTTAGTCTATTACAACTTAGGGTCATAATCCTACAGACAACACAGTGCTCAGATACCATCTATAATACCCCACCTTTATAAGGTAAAGGTCCATGTGATTGCAATGCTAGTCCCTCGATCAAATGCTAGCATCCACAATTTAAGATGAAGTACACAGATACAAAGGTCGTTTATTACATCGTCATTATAGAGATAACATAGTCTTTTACAACTCAATAGCCAAAGGCTAGTACAAGAGTTCATAACATAAATTAAATAACTATAAGTCTTCATCTTCATGTGCCATAGGCAAGCATGTTGAGTGTAGACTCACAACTCTAATATCCATCAGAGTAACCTGCAACATCATAAGTTACAGCCATAGTGGGTCAATACATTTGGAATAGTATTGGCAAGTGATAGCATAGTAGAATAGTGGTTTCAATCATCTATATGAATTTGGCTAAGTGTAGCTTAGGCTTGCTTTGCTCAAAATAGGTTTTCCTTATTAGTTGAAAACACTAAGTTTTTGTTTGTCAAATCACCCAAGGAACCACCAATAGAAATTGGTGAACCTTTAACCCTTGTTCAACCACAAGTTTTTAACTTAGAAATTGGGATGAGGAGATCCTTGATAGCTTCAATGTCTTGATTCTCAAATTGTCTGTTGCCGAGGACACGGCTAAGTACTTAGGTTCTACCCTCTTGAGAGGTGGTGCACTTTCCCCACAAGACTTGACATGCATCGAGACGAGATCTTTCAGAAGCCTTCCCTTAGACCTCCATGGACCCGTTCCATCCTATAAACCTACCACCATCTGTCCATCTGGCTTAGTTATTGCAACCTATATGATCAAGGCAGAGCCCATATGCCATGTGGTCGCACTAGAAGCTTCTAAACACTTAGTATCTCAAATCCCTTTGTTCCTTGGTGGTTTTCCACAAGTGTGATACACAAGGTAGACCATAGACATGCGCCTTGTGTAACCACTCAACAAAAACCATCATTACGATTCCACCCAGGTGATTCATTCACTTAGTTGTTTTATTAAGCAAAAACATAAGTCAAAGACTTAGCAAAATTTCCATAACATGTATCTAATCCACCCTTGTTTGCTACTAGCTAGGCTAAGCATGATAACATAACAAGTATCTTAACTTAGAGAAATTTCTACCAAGACTACAAGTACTAGGATTTCCCAAGGCATAGCATAGTTTATACTTAGCAAAATTCCATGCAAGCCCTATTCAAAATATCACTAGTGCATAGTCAACATAATAGGACAAAATACATGAAGCACCACTTGCCTTGGTAGTTGGGGGAGTAGCAACAATCCTTACACTCACAATCACCAGTAGCACCAAAATCTTACATAAAATGATAGCACCAAATTTACATTCAAATAATCAAGAAAAAATATATGAATGCATGCAAATGCAATGAAATTAATTTCTACACTAAACTAGTCAAACAGAACAATACTGAACACAAAACCATCTATTTATATTCTAAAGAAACTTAAAATTGCTTTAAAATCATTTTCTAAATAATTTATATAGCCAAAATAAGCCTATATTTGATTCTTCAAATAAACCTAATTTTACAGAAGCAAAATACAAATTCAAGCCCACAGTATTGTAGGATTTATTTTTATGCATCCATTGATATATTATTTGCAAAATTTGGCCAAACAGAACTAAAGATATGAATTTTACAAGTTTAAATCTCTAATAGATTCAAAAACAGATTTTAAATCTAAAATCCAGACACGTGGGTGCTCTTGATTGGTCAGCACCTCTTCGCGCGGATCAAGCGCATGGTCCGTTGGATCTAAGTCAGATCCAGTGGCTCAGATCTAATGATACCGCTTCGGCCTAAGATCTAATCTCAACCCTAGGATCTCGATCTGACGGCGCTAACACATGCAACCATAGATGGGCGGCGCGAATGGGGCTGGCGGCGGCGGCTCTTCTGCCGGTGATTCTCCGGCGATTCCAGAGGGGGATAGGGGTTGTGCGATGGCTTACCAGCGTCGCAAGGTTGTGAGGAAGCTAAATGTGGCTTAGGCTTGGACGGGGGCGGCTGCTGCGGTCGCTGGGGCTCATCGGAGTTGCGGACAGCGTCGGGCTCGTGCGGACGGTGACGAAGGCGATGACCAGGGTCACCCAAGCACAAATCAGAGGCATCAGGGCTTGCGCAAGGTTCAAGAGAACAAGCTAGTTTGTTTCATAGATCAAGGGGCGGTCGCAACTTACCAGAATTGCTCGCCAGAGACGAGGGCTGCGTCGGGTGCTCCCGGTGTTTAACGAAGTCGACGACCTAGGCCAGTACAGGACGAACCAGTGGTGTCAGAAGATGCGCAAGGGTCAGAGGAACAACACCTAATGAACGAGGGGAAAGGGGGTGCTTGAGGATCACCGGAATACTTCACCGTAGTTCGTCGGGAAGCGGCGGTGTAGGTCGAGTTGCGAGCAGCCTGGCGGAGATTGAGTGCCATTGTTTGCGGGGGGATGATCGCGGCGGTGTGGAGCTTAAGTAGTGGGGGAGAGATATTTATGCAGAGAATCAATGCCAATTACGCCCGAAATCAACACGGCGGTGATGGGGGAAACGGTGGTGGCGACGAGGTCTGTACGCGAGGTTTGGGGGAAGAAGGAGTTGAGCTGGCGTGGGGCCACCGGAAGTGTCAGCGGGGTAGAGCTAGTGCGCGTGAGAAAGAGGGGGGGGAATGGCCCGGGTGGGCTGCTGTTCCGTTTCTGGCTCTGGGCTAAATAGGTAGCGAGTTGTTTCATTTTTTTCTTTTAACTTTTTATTTTTCTATTTGATTTTCCAGGAATGAATTTGAATCCTTATTCAAACTTGATTAAACTCAAATCACTTCTGGATTTTTGTAGTGAGGTCCTTGCACTCAAAAGTGTGCCAAACACCACTGTCCACTCAAATTCACTTTGGCCCTTAGAAAATAAAAATAAAACCAAGCCATATAGGTTATATAAATAATAGGCATAATAGTGGTTTTATTTGGAGTTTTGGTTTGAAATTTTTTGTGCAAGTCAAATATGCCATGAAAATATGGATGCAATGCATGCTTTTACAATTCATCAAATATGCGAATGTTACACCTAACTAAGTAGGTATCACGCACTTATAGATCCAAATTTGAGATACTTTTATTAAATTGCTGTAAAAACATTATGTTCCACAAATATAAGCATAAAGCTTGAACATTATTCAAAATTCCCTAAACCCTACACCCCTAAGCCCCTAATTAAATGACCCTAACTAATTAAGAAGGTATATCATACACTTATATATATCAACAGATGAGATATACTTTCATTAAATTACGCTAACGCACGCCATTCCATTCCATGAATCTAAGCATAAAGCTTGAACATTATTGTTGAAAATTCCCTAAAACCGAACCCTAAACCCCTAAATGATCCTGACCAAGCCGGTATATATATCATCCACTTATAGTTCAACAGTTGAAATACACTTTTATTAAATTATGATAAAGCCATTCATTTCCAAGCATAAAGCCTAAACATTATCGAAATGCCATAAAACCTAAACCTGTAAACCCTTTAACCCTAAACCCTGACAAAGCATGCTAGGTATTATGCATTTATAGATCAAAATTTAAGATACTTTCATTAAATTTCCCTAACGCCTTTCTATTTCATGAATATTGGCATTTATCTCGAACATTATTGAATATTCACTAAACCCTGCACTCCCAAAAAACGTAAACACTAAGCCATATACCCCTATACACTAAAAACCCTAAACCCTCAACCCCTAATCCTGACTAAGCAGGTATCATGCAATATGTATAGATAAAATTCGAGATACTTTGGTTATTAAATTGTCGCTAAGTCATTCTATTCCACGAATATAAGAATAAAGCTCGAACTTCATTGAAAATTCCCGAAACCCTAAAATAACCTCGAAAACCTAAACCCTCAACTCCTAAATTCCTTAAACCCCAAACAACCCCCAAACCTAAACCCTTGACCAAGAAATACTAAAACCCTAAACCCTAAACCCCTCAACCCATAATTAATTAAACCCTAACCAAGTAGGTATATCATGCACTTATAGATCCAAATTCGGGGTACTTTCATCAAATTGCGGTAAAAACATTATGTTCCACAAATATAAGCATACAGCTTAAACATTATTCAAAATTCCTTAAACCCTAAACCCCTAATTAACATGATGGGGGAATACCAATCGGGGTATACCCATGAAGAGGATTCGCCAGCCGGATCGAGCCGACTGAAACCTAGCCCTGAGCGGGTCGACTCTCCCAATTCTGCGACTGGCGCATGCTGGACCCAGGCGAGTGGCGCCGACTGGAGGCCCAAGACGGCGACTCCAATACAAAGCTCATTAGTGCACTTGTAAACCCTAGGTCGCTGCATATATAAAGCCACCAGGGGCACCCCCATGGGGGACAACATGTTACATCTTCCCCCACATTAGATTAGATCTAGTCTCTCCCTCCGCCTACGGCGGCTCCCTTGTAAACCAATCTATGATCATATACTGGATTGATAGCAGGATGTAGCGATCCTCCACCGAGGGGACGTGAACCTGGGTACATCGTGTGCCAATCCCATTTCCGGATTCTCCTACGTCGCCTTGCTCCCTCTACGTAAGCTACCCCCAGTAGCATCTGCCGTGCAATACCACGACAGTTGGCGCCCACCATGGGGCAAGCGGCGCTTGGAGGGTGATGATCCGGGCGAGATTCAACAACATCTTCATCAGCGATCTTGGTGGCGCGGGCGCGTACAAATTTGGATCACGCACGACAGTCTGTGCAGTTCACGCCGTGGACTGGATTGATCCAGATCAAAGTTTAATCTGATCAGCTGCCGCATGATCTTACCACTCTCGGTTGCAAAATCCTATCAGCCAAAACAGCACACGCTCGATTGCAAGCGATTAGGACTAATGAGTTTTTCCTATTCGATCTAGTCTCTCTCATGTGTTAATCGATTGCTTTATTTAAATCAGATCTAATCGTTTGCATGTCATTATTTTAATGCATGCGCCGCCTCCAGAGCAAGTTATGGTATCATGAAGACGAAGACCATACTTGGGTCATGGCCGTGTACCAGGGAGAAGGCGCTTTCACCCGCCTCCGTCGCCCGCATCTCCGGCCAGATACAATTCAGTCTATATCTTCAAAACGACTGAATTAAAAAGGTTCTCGCTAGATCAAGGCCACGAACCATCCAAATCGTAGTTTGGAACAGGCTAATTACCGTGGAATAAAGTACCTACATCAGATGAGTATATAACATGTCTATGCTCAAGTTAATTTTGTTTATTATATACTCTGTTTTATCCTGTTTGTTAAACGTTTATGTCTGTAAGAACACCAAAAATTACTATGAAGCGTGCAACTGCGAAACAGGAAGACGTCGACGTCCAGGCAGACGATCAATTCGCTGTTTCCATTTGTCTCAGCAGCGTCGACTACGGCCTCCTCGCTGTCATAGCTGACTCCGCCATAGACTCAACATGTTCGGCGACTCGTCATGCTGTCGGCTACCGCACGACTCCACCGGCTCCGCCACGCGACTCCGTCCGACCAATGGTCTGATCGAGAGGGCCCACTCCTTTGGGGATAAACGCCATACCCAGCGACTCACGTTTCGCCCGTCGTGGGCTCGTCGCCATTGCGGACTCTCCTAGCTCAGGAGACCCGCCACGTCCGGGACTCGTCCATCGCGGACTCGCCATGCTTCGTACCTTCGTCTAAACGCGGACACGCTTAAACGTGGACTTGCAAGGCTCGGGGACTCGCCTGTTGCGGACTCGCCTGCCGCACCGACATCGCCATAGTGCGACCTCCGTCCGCCGAATCGACCCCGTGTCCGCCGCGTCGACTTCGCCATAGCGCGACCTTCATCCGCCGCGTCGACCCCATGTCCGCCGCGTCGACTTCGCCATAGCGCGACCTCCGTCCGCCGCGTCGACTCCGTGTCTGCCGCGTCGACTTTTTCCGGCTAGACGCCGTGCGACCCTGTCCGATACGACAAATGCGTACTCCGCGCCTGCTAGGGACCTTCATCGTCCGAGTCGCCAGAGAGGATCGCTTGCCACACTGCATGGACTCACCATTGGGCGTCTCTTCCCCTCGGGAAGAATCAATTCGCCTTTGTCAACCTTTGAAAGAGCGACTCGCAATGGCTAAGTAGTGCGGACGAGGACTCGCAAACCGAGCCTCGGTTCGTCGATGAAAAACACTAACCGAGAGCCATCATTGGAGTCGCCTTGCTCGACTAGCCTTCCGGGCCAAGACAAATGGCAGTGCTACATAAACAGCACCATGTCCTCCTCAACCTTAGATAGCGCGACTCGCACGTCCAAGTACTGCGGACGAGGACTCGCAAACCGAGCCTCGGATCGTCCAGGAAGAACGCCAAGTCGAGAGCCATCTTTGGAGTCGCCATGCGACTGGCCCTCCGGGCCAAGACGAGAGACTCGCTAACAAAAACACCGCAATCAACATCATCGCGGACTCACAATCATCGCGAACTCGCCACACTCGGGGACTCTCCCCTCGCGGACTCGCAGTCATCACGGACTCGCCACACTCGGGAACTCTCCCCTCGCGGACTCGCAATCATCGCGGACTCGCCACACTCGGGGACTCTCCCCTCGCGGACTCGCTATCATCGCGGAATCGCCACACCCGCGGACTCTCCCCTCGCGGACTTGCTCACCGCGAACTCTCCCCTCGCGGACTCACGGTCATCACGGACTCGCCACACTCGGGGACTCTCCCCTCGCGGACTCGCAATCATCACGGACTAGCCACGCTCGGGGACTCTCCCCTCGCGTACTCGCCACGCTCGGGGACTCTCCCCTCGCGGACTCGCAATCATCGCGGACTCCCCACGCTCGGGGACTCTCCCCTCGCGGACTCGCAATCATCGCGGATTCGCCACACTCGGGGACTCTCCCCTCGCGGACTCGCAATCATCGCGGACTCGCCACATTCGGGGATTCTCCACCGCGGACTCGCCCTCGCGTACTCAACGCGCTCGGGGACTCGCCACCGCGGACTCGCCCTCGCGTACTCAACGCGCTCGGGGACTCTCCACCACAGACTCTCCACTCGCGTACTCTCCACGCTCGGGGGCTCACCACCGCGGACTCGCCCTCGCCACTCGTCGCGCTCGGGGACTTGGCGTGCTATAGACAGCGCCACTCGTCGGTCGCTCGACCTCGCCACTCGGCACGCTACAGACAGCACCACTCGCCGGTCGCCCGACCTCGCCATTCGTCGTGCTCGGGGACTCGGCACACGCCGGTCGCTCGACCTCGCCACGCTCGAGACTCGGCTCTCGCCGCTTGCCGTGCTTGGGGACTCGGCGCTCGCCGGTCGCTCGGCCTCGCCGCTCGCCGCGCTTGGGGCCTCGGTGCTTGCCGGTTGCTCGACCTCGCCGCTTGCCGCGCTCAGGGACTCGGCGCTCGCCGGTTGCTCGACCTCGCCGCTCGGGGACTCGGCGCTCGCCGGTCGCTCGACCTCGCTGCTCGCCGCGCTCGGGGACTCAGCGCTCGCCGGTCGCTCGACCTCGCCACTTGCCATGCTCGGCGGCAACCACTACTATTTTCAGAATACGCATCTCTAAAGAGCCTCAAGTCGCCTCTACAATCGAACTCGATCCTCGGGGACTACTCCTAGGCATGCCGCATGTACGCGTGGTTCCACGACCGCGGCTCGCCCTCATCGACTCGTCACCGCGGACTCTCCGCTCGCGTACTCTCCATGCTCGGGGACTCGCCGCCGCGGACACTCGCCCTCGCGTACTCAACGCGCTCGGGGACTCGCCACCGTGGACTCTCCCTCGCGTACTCAACACGCCGCGGACACTCGCCCTCGCGTACTCTCCACGCTCGGGTACTCGCCACCACGGACTCGCCCTCGCGTACTCAACACGCTCGGGGACTCACCGCCGTGGACTCTCCACTCGCGTACTCTCCACACTCGGGGACTCGCCACCGCGGACTCGCCCTCGCGTACTCGACACACTCGGGGAATCGCCATCGCAGACTCGCCCTCGCGTACTCAACGCGCTCAGGGACTCGGCGCGCTCGGGGACTCGGCGCGCTCGGGGCCTCGGCACTCTCCGGTCGCTGGACCTTGCCACTAGCCGCCCTCAGGGACTCGGCACGCTCCACATTCGGGGACTCGCCACAACTGGCGGCTTCACTGACACCCTGCGTCTTTCGCCAACTGGCCATCACCGACTGGCTCACGCCGACCGCCTCCCGCTTCACGGTTCTTTTCTTTATTCAGGAGCTCGTCGCCGATTCGCCACGACCCATCGTCAAGACTCTCCGTGCCCTGCCTCAAGCCGCGTCGAATCGACAACACGCTCGGGGACTACTGATGGGGGAATACCAATCGGGGTATACCCATGAAGCGGATTCGCCAGCTGGATCGAGCCGACTGAAAACCTAGCCCTGAGCGGGTCGACTCACCCAATTCAGCGACTGGCACATGCTGGACCCAGGCAAGTGGCGCCGACTGGAGGCCCAAGACGGCGACTCCAATACAAAGCCCATTAGTGCATTTGTAAACCCTAGGTGGCTGCATATATAAAGCCACCAGGGGCACCCCCACGGGGGACAACATGTTACATCTTCCCCCACATTAGATTAGATCTAGTCTCTCCCTCCGCCTACGGCGGATCCCTTGTAAACCAATCTATGATCATATACTGGATTGATAGCAGGATGTAGCGATCCTCCACCGAGGGGACGTGAACCTGGGTACATCGTGTGCCAATCCCGTTCCCGGATTCTCCTACGTCGCCTTGCTCCCTCTACGTAAGCTACCCCCAGTAGCATCTGCCGTGCAATACCACGACATAACACAAACCCTAACTAATTAAGCAGGTATATCATCCACTTATATATATCAACATTTGAGATATACTTCCAGTAAATTATGCTAACACCATTTCATTCCACGAATTTAAGCATAACTTTGAACATTATTATTGAAAATGCCCTAAAACCTAAACCTTAAACCCTACTAACCCTAATGAACGCAGACCAAGCAGGCATCATGCGATGTAAGATCAAAATTTGAGATACCTTCATCAAATTGTGCTAACATCATTCTAATTCATGACATGTCGAACATTATAGAAAATTCCCTAAACCCTAGCCACCTAAATCCTAAACCCTAAGCCTTATATACCTTTAAAACTCTAAACCCTAACCCGTAACCCTAAGCTCAGACATAACCCTGAACACAAAACTACCCCTAAAAATGAGAACCCTAAACCCGCAATACTAAAAACCTAAACCCTCAACCCATAAACCCTAACCATCCACGTATCATGCACTTATAGATCAAAATTTTAGATACTTTCATTATTAAATTGTTGCTAAGTCATTCTATTCCATGCATATATGCATAAAGCTTAAACTGTATTGAAAATTCCTGAAGCCCTAAACCCTAAACCCATAAATACCTAAAATCCTTAAACCCGAAATACTAAACCCCTAAACCCTAAAACCCGAAACCCTAAACAATCATGACCAGGCAAGAATCATCATAAGCATAAAGCTTGAACAATATTGAAAATTCCCTAAACCCTTAAACCCTAAACCCCTAAATGACCTTGACCACGCATGGGTATCATCCACTTGCAGATCAACATTTGAGATATACTTTCATTAAATTATGATAACACCATTATATTCCTTGAATATAAGCCTAAAGCCTGAACATTATTGAAAATGCCCCAGAACCTAAACCCTAAACCCCTAAACCATAGAACCGTAAACCCTAAACCCTCAACCCCTAAACATGGACCAAGTAGGTATCGTGCAGTTATAGACACGTTATAATAAACTATGGCAGAGATATGTGTCGTGGTATTGCCGACGAGTACGCCATGGAGGGGTCCTCAGAGTTCGTGTTTAGAGACGTGGGGGAAGGAGGACCTTGGTTGACGGGTACGAGGTTACACAGCATACCCAGGTTCAGATCCCACAATGGTGGCGGAATCCTACTCCTATGATAAATCACTATAAGGGCGATACGCCGAGTTACAGGGATTGGTTCGATGTGCGTGAGTACGAGTTGTATGTATAAAGTTCTATCTGACTTGTTGCCCTAAAGGCTCCCATAGGCCTGACTTATATAGTCGCCAGGTCCTAGGGTTACAGGGAAAAGTCCTAGCTAGACAGGTTACAGAGTCCTACACGGTATACAACTGTTGGAGATATGCCCTAGAGGCAATAATAAATGTAGTTATTATTATATATTTGTGTTTATGATAAATGTTTACATTCATGCTATAATAGTATTAACAAGGAAACATTGATACTTGTGTGATTTGTAAACTTAATTTGAAGTCCCTAGTATAGCCTCTACACATCACTAGCTTGTTGTTTGATAAATGATTGTGGTTTCCCTATCATGAACATTGAGATGTTATCAACAACAAGATCATATCGTTAGGAGAATTATATGGTGGACATACTCCTATAGATAAGCGTAGCATAAAGATCAAGTCATTTTAATAGTTTAATTGCTATATGCTTTCTGATACATAGTAACATAATTCCTTCGACCATGAGATCATGCATATCACCTTTACCGGATGGATGCTTTGATGACATCAAACACCACACCGTAACTGGGTGGCTATAAAGGTGGCATTGAGTGTTCGGAAAGTATTGGTTTAAACACATGGATCAAGAGTGGGATTTGTCCATCCATATGACGGATAGATATACTCTGGGCCCTCTCGGTGGAATGTCATCCAATTAGCTTGCAAGCATGTGACTGGCTCACAAGGGATCACATATCATGGGAACGAGAAAAGAGTACTTATCGGTAACGAGGTTGAACTAGGTATGCAGAGATACCGACGATCATAACCTCGGATAAGTAAACTATCGTGAGACAAAGGGAAATTGGTATCGTATGTAAGTGGTTCATTCGATCGCAAAGTAATCGTAGAAATATGTGGGAACCATATGAATTTCCAGATTCCTCTATTGGTTATTGTTCGGAGAAGTGTCTCGATCATGTCCGCATAATTCACGAACCGTAGGGAGACACACTTAAGGATTCGACGTTGTTTAGTTATGGTATGAATGAGAAAGAGACCGAATGTTGTTCGGAGTCTCGGATGGGATCCGGGATATCACGAGGAGATCCGGAATGGTCCGGAGAATAAGATTCATATAAGGAAAGTCCCGTTTCGGAGTTGGGGAATGGTTCTGGTGTTTTCATCGGGAATGTTCTAGAAGGTTCCGGAATGTCCGGCACTCCGAAGGGGAAGGGGTACATGAATGTGTCATTGTAAGTTGGAATGATTGCATCATGTACTAAGTGTCTTCGCTGTCCAAAATAAAGGGTTTATTCAAATCCTAAATTGAAAAGTCAAACGGCTAGTTTGAAAGTCAAACGGCAAGTTTTGGAAAGAGGAAAAGAGGAGGAAGTGGGAAACCGAGTTGGGGAGGGAATCCCTCCTCCAACCGGCGGCGCCCCCTCCAAGCCGAGTTGGGGAGGGACTCCCCTCCCTCCCCTTGGCCGCCGGCCCCTCCACCTATATAAGGAGGGGCAGGGCTCCCTCCTAGCACACACAAGTACCTCTCCTCTAACCCTAGCTTGGCGCCTACCACCATAGCCGCTGCCGCCCCTAGGGTTTTGCCCTAGCCGCCGACTTGGGGGTCCCCGGAACCCTAGCCTCCGGCTCTAGCACCTCCTCCTTGGTGTGTCTAAAACCTAGATCGCCGAGGAGCTCTCTCATACTCCACCATACTCGCTCCGGCTTAAGGCGAAGCCCTGCGAGATCTCCCCTCTACTTCCGGTACCACGCCGTTGTGCTGCCAAAATCGCGAGGAGAGTGATACAACCTCCGCTGCCTGCTGGAACAAGGGAGAGGAAGGTCTTCGTCGAGTACCGAACGTGTGACCGACTGCGGGAGCGCTGCCGGAACGCAGCGCCGGAAGGATCGTCTACGCGATCTTGAGATCGGGAAGAGTACGACTACATCACCCACGAGAATCCGCTCTCGTTAAACACTTTGGAATCTTCGAGGGTAAGTTATTCCATCGACTCGTTGCTACAATCTAGTAGATAGATCTTGGCTTGTTTGTTTGTATGCGATAGAAATTTTTTGTTTTCCATGCTACGAAACCCTACAGTGGTATCAGAGCCATGTCTATATGTAGATCTGTTGCACGAGTACAACACAATGGTCATTGTGGGCGTTGATGCTTTTATTGTCGATTGCTTCTTGTGTACTTTGAATGTTGCGGTATGTTGGGATGAAGCGGCCCGGGCTAACCTTACATGACATCGTTCATGAGACTTGCTCCACGCTTGACATGCAACTTGTATTGCATAAGTGGCTTTGCGGGTGCTTGTTTCTCCTAGCATAGTTAAGATCCAATTTACAACGGGTGATTAACAATACTAGTATCAATGTTGTGGTTCATGTTCGTAAGTTAGAACGACACTTATTGAAAGCCCCAAACCACGTAAAACATGCAAAGAAAGTAGAGGCGTCTAACTTTGTTTTGCAGGGTGTGCAGTGATGTGATATGGCCATGATTGTGATTATATTTGATGTATGCAATATTCCTTATTGTAAGTTGGCAACCGGCAGGAGCCATATGGTTGTCTTTAATTTATGTTAAGACCCGCGTGTCTATTCAAGGTAGTTGTAATAGTTGAAGCCGGTGGACGACAACCATGGAGAGGCGTCATTGACCTTGATGCAATGCCGGTGATGATGGAGATCATGTTCGTGCTAGAAGATGGGGATCGGAAGCACAAAGAAGAAAGTCCATATCATATCACATATTATGAATTGCATGTGATGTTAATCCTTTATGCATCTTGTATTGCTTAGTAGACGACGGTAGCATTATAAGATGATCCCTCATGCACATGAATTTCAAGTCATAAAGTGTTCACCCTTAGTTAGCACCGTTGCTAAAGCTTGTTGTTTCGAAGCACCACGTGATGATCGGGTGTGTTAGATTCTGCAAGTGCATACAACGTGAGCAAGCCAGATTTGCTCATGCAGAAACTAAGGTTTGATCTTGACGAGCCTAGCATGTACAGACATGGTCTCGGAACACGGATCACCGGAAGGTAAAGCATGAATCATATAGTATATATGATGAACATGACGATTGTTCGCCATTGAAACTATATCAACTCTCGTGATGATCGGTGTTGATGTAGTGGATTTGGTTCGTGTGATCACTAAAACAATGTGAGGGATGTTGTTTTGAGTGGGAGTTCACCTAGATTAACTTTATTATTAATTTGAACTCAATTTGTAATAAACTTAGTCTAAACTATTGCAAATATGTTGTAGATCAATGGAAGCCCCTACCATCAATTTTAATGCGTTCCTAGAGAAAGAAAAGTTGAAAAACAATGGAAGCAACTTCGCGGATTCGTTCCGCAATTTGAGGATTGTCCTCACAGCTGGTAATTTGACCTATGTGCTGGATGCACCGCTGGGTGACCCACCTGCAGCTGATGCTTCCGATGAAGTAAAGAATGTTTACCTCGCTCGAAAGAATCAGTACTCCATAGTTCAGTGTGCTATCTTGTATGGTTTGGAATCGGAGCTTCAGAAAAAGTTTGAGAATTCAGACCCATATGATATTGTCGAGGATCTCAAATTGATCTTTGAGACTCATGCGGCAATTGAAAGTTATGAGGCTTCTGAAAAGTTCTTTAACTGCAAGATGGAAGAGGGCAGCTCCGTCAGTGAGCATGTGCTTAAGATGTCTGGGCACGCAAACAAACTTCAAAGCTTGGGTATAGTGATTCCTAATGCTTTGGGGATTTACCGTGTCCTCCAATCACTACCACCAAGTTACAAGAACTTTGTGATGAACTACAACATGCAGAACATGAACAAGCAGTTGCCAGAACTGTTTGCTATGTTAAAGTCTGCAGAAGTAGAGATCAAGAAAGAGAACCAAGTGTTGTTGGTCAATAAGACCACCAAATTCAAGAAAGGCAAGTCTAAGCAGAAGGGACACTTAAAGAAGGGTGGTAAGAAAGTTACCGCACCGGTGAAGAAGACCAAGGCTGGACCTAAGCCTGATGCTGAGTGCTTTTACTGCAAGGGAGAAGGTCACTAGAAGCGGAATTGCCCAAAGTACTTGGCGGATTTGAAGAACGGCAACATCAAGAAGAAAGGTATATCTGATATACATGTTATTGATGTGTATCTCACTAGTACTCGTAGTAGTGCCTGGGTATTTGATACTGGTTCGGTTGCTCATATTTGTAACTCGAAACAGGTGTTGCAGAATAAACGGAAGCTAGCGAAGAACGAGGTGACGATGCGCGTGGGAAACGGATCAAAGGTTGATGTGATCGCGGTCGGCGCGCTACCCCTTCATCTACCATCGGGATTAGTTTTATACTTAAATAATTGTTATTTGGTGCCTGCGTTGAGCATGAACATTATATCGGGATCTTGTTTATTGCGAGACGGTTACTTGTTTAAGTCCGAGAATAATGGTTGTTCGATTTATATGAGTAATATGTTTTATGCACATGCACCTTTCATAGATGGTCTATTCTTGTTGAATCTCGATAGTGGAAATACACACATTAATAACATTGAGGCTAAACGGTTGAAATCAAGCGATAACTCGACCTATATGTGGCACTGTCGTCTTGGTCACATTGGAGTGAAGCGTATGAAGAAACTCCATTCCGATGGACTTCTTGAATCAGTTGATTTTGAATCACTTGAAAGATGCGAAGCATGTCTGATGGGTAAAATGACTAAGACTCCATTTTCTGGTATGATGGAGCGAGCTACGGACTTATTAGAAATCATACATACCGATGTGTGTGGTCCAATGAGTGTAGCATCGCGCGGTGGTTATCGTTATGTTCTTACCTTCACGGATGATTTGAGTAGATATGGGTATATCTATTTCATGAAACATAAGTCCGAAACTTTCGAGAAGTTTAAGGAGTTTCAAAGTGAGGTAGAGAATCAACGTAACAAGAAGATTAAATTTCGACGTTCTGATCGTGGAGGTGAATATCTAAGTTACGAGTTTGGCGAGCATTTGAAGAAATGCGGAATACTTTCACAGTTGACACCGCCGGGAACACCACAGCGTAATGGTGTGTCCGAACGTCGTAATCGAACTCTCTTAGATATGGTTCGTTCTATGATGTCACTTACAGATTTACCGCTATCATTTTGGGGTTATGCATTAGAAACAGCCGCATTCACTTTAAATAGGGCACCATCTAAATCCGTTGAAACGACACCGTATGAATTATGGTTTGGGAAGAAACCTAAATTGTCGTTCCTTAAAGTTTGGGGTTGCGAAGCCTATGTAAAGAAGTTACAGCCGGACAAGCTTGAACCCAAAGCGGAAAAATGCGTCTTCATAGGATACCCAAAGGAAACTATTGGGTATACCTTCTATCACAGATCCGAAGGCAAAATCTTCGTTGCTAAGAATGGATCCTTTCTAGAGAAGGAATTTCTCTCGAAAGAAGTGAATGGAAGGAAAGTAGAACTCGACGAGGTTGTCGAACCTTCTCTCGAAATTGCGAGTAGCGCAGCACCGGAAGAAGTTCTTGTGGTGCATGCACCAACTAGAGAGGAAGCTAATGATGATGATCATGAAACTTCGGTTGAAGTTGCTACAGAGCCTCGGAGGTCAACGAGAACTCGTACCACTCCTGATTGGTATGATCCCGTTATGAGTGCCATGTTGGTGGACAACACCGATGACCCTGAGACATATGAGGAAGCAATGATGAGCCCAGATTCCAATAAATGGCAAGAAGCCATGAAATCCGAGATTGGATCCATGTACGAAAACCAAGTATGGACCTTGGTGGACTTACCAGATGGCCGGAAGGCTGTCGAGAACAAATGGATCTTCAAGAAGAAAACAGATGCTGATGGTAATGTTACTGTCTATAAAGCTCGACTTGTCGCAAAAGGGTTTCGACAAATTCAAGGAGTTGACTACGATGAGACTTTCTCACCAGTAGCGAAGCTAAAGTCTGTGAGGATTATGTTAGCAATCGCTGCATATTATGATTATGAGATATGGCAGATGGATGTCAAAACAGCATTCCTCAATGGAGATATTGATGAAGAGTTGTATATGATGCAACCCAAAGGTTTTGTCGATCCTAAAGATGCTAACAAGGTATGCAAACTTCAACGTTCCATTTATGGATTGAAGCAAGCATCCCGAAGTTGGAATCAACGTTTTGATAAGGTGATCAAAAGTTTTGGTTTTATACAAACTTATGGAGAAGCTTGTATTTACAAGAAAGTGAGTGGGAGCTCTATAGCATTCTTAATACTATATGTGGATGACATATTGTTGATTGGGAATGATGTAGACCTTCTTAATAGTGTCAAGGAATATTTGAATAATAGTTTTTCAATGAAGGATCTTGGCGAAGCAGCTTACATATTAGGCATAAAGATTTACAGAGATAGATCGAAACGCCAAATATCATTGTCACAAAGTACATATTTGGACAAAGTTCTAAAGAGGTTTGGAATGGAAGATAGCAAGAAAGGGTTCTTGCCCATGTTGCCCAATACGACCTTGAGTAAAACTCAAAGTCCGACATCGGCAGAAGATAGAGAAAGGATGAGTAAGACTCCCTATGCCTCAGCCATAGGATCTCTAATGTATGCCATGCTATGTACTAGACCCGACATTACATATGCTGCTAGTTTGACTAGCAGATATCAAAGTGATCCAGGAGTGGATCATTGGACAGCGGTCAAAAACATCCTTAAGTACTTGAGAAGAACTAAGGATATGGTTCTTTCTTATGGAGGTGATGAACAACTCATTGTTAATGGTTACACCGATGCTAGTTGGAACACCGATCCGGATGATTCTAAATCACAATCTGGATACGTATTTATTTTGAATGGTGCAGCAGTTAGCTGGAGGAGCGCAAAGCATTGTGGCGAGATCTTCAACTGAATCGGAATACATGGCTGCTTCGGAGGCTTCACAAGAAGCGATATGGATGAAAGAGTTCATTACAGAGCTGGGTGTGGTTCCTAGTGCGCTGGACCCAATGTCTATCTACTGTGATAACATGGGCGCCATAGCCAATGCGCAAGAACCAAGGTCACACAAGAAGCTGAAGCACATCAAGCTACGTTTTCACGCTATTCGAGAACATATCCAAGATGGGGATATAAAGATTTGCAAAGTACACATAGATCTGAATGTGGCGGATCCGTTGACTAAACCTCTCCCGAGGGCAAAACATGACCAGCACCAAACTGCCATGGGTGTTCGGTATATTACCATGTGATCTAGATTAGATGACTCTAGTGCAAGTGGGAGACTGTTGGAGATATGCCCTAGAGGCAATAATAAATGTAGTTATTATTATATCTTTGTGTTTATGATAAATGTTTATATTAAAGCTATAATAGTATTAACAAGGAAACATTGATACTTGTGTGATTTGTAAACTTAATTTGAAGTCCCTAGTATAGCCTCTACACATCACTAGCTTGTTGTTGGATAAATGATTGTGGTTTCCCTATCATGAACATTGAGATGTTATCAACGACAAGATCATATCGTTAGGAGAATGATATGGTGGACATACTCCTATAGATAAGCATAGCATAAAGATCAAGTCATTTTAATAGTTCAATTGCTATATGCTTTCTGATACATAGTAACCTAATTCCTTCGACCATGAGATCATGCATATCACCTTTACCGGATGGATGCTTTGATGACATCAAACACCACACCGTAACTGGGTGGCTATAAAGGTGGCATTGAGTGTTCGGAAAGTATTGGTTGAAACACATGGATCAAGAGTGGGATTTGTCCATCCATATGACGGATAGATATACTCTGGGCCCTCTCGGTGGAATGTCATCCAATTAGCTTGCAAGCATGTGACTGGCTCACAAGGGATCACATATCACAGGAACGAGAAAAGAGTACTTATCGGTAACGAGGTTGAACTAGGTATGCAGAGATACCGACGATCATAACCTCGGATAAGTAAACTATCGTGAGACAAAGGGAAATTGGTATCGTATGTAAGTGGTTCATTCGATCGCAAAGTAATCGTAGAAATATGTGGGAGCCATATGAATTTCCAGATTCCTCTATTGGTTATTGTTCGGAGAAGTTTCTCGATCATGTCCGCATAATTCACGAACCGTAGGGAGACACACTTAAGGATTCGACGTTGTTTAGTTATGGTATGAATGAGAAAGAGACCGAATGTTGTTCGGAGTCTCGGATGGGATCCGGGATATCACGAGGAGATCCGGAGAATAAGATTCATATAAGGAAAGTCCCGTTTCGGAGTTGGGGAATGGTTCCGGTGTTTTCATCAGGAATGTTCTAGAAGGTTCCGAAATGTCCGGCACTCCGGAGGGGAAGGGGTACATGAATGTGTCATTGTAAGTTGGAATGATTGCATCATGTACTAAGTGTCTTCGCTGTCCAAAATAAAGGGTTTATTCAAATCCTAAATTGAAAAGTCAAACGGCTAGTTTGAAAGTCAAACGGCAAGTTTTGGAAAGAGGAAAAGAGGAGGAAGTGGGAAACCGAGTTGGGGAGGGAATCCCTCCTCCAACCGGCGGCGCCCCCTCCAAGCCGAGTTGGGGAGGGACTCCCCTCCCTCCCCTTGGCCGCCGGCCCCTCCACCTATATAAGGAGGGGCAGGGCTCCCTCCTAGCACACACAAGTACCTCTCCTCTAACCCTAGCTTGGCGCCTACCACCATAGCCGCTGCCGCCCCTAGGGTTTTGCCCTAGCCGCCGACTTGGGGGTCCCCGGAACCCTAGCCGCCGGCTCTAGCACCTCCTCCTTGGTGTGTCTAAAACCTAGATCGCCGATGAGCTCTCTCATACTCCACCATACTCGCTCCGGCTTAAGGCGAAGCCCTGCGAGATCTCCCCTCTACTTCCGGTACAACGTCGTTGTGCTGCCGAAATCGCGAGGAGAGTGCTACAACCTCCGCTGCCTGCTGGAACAAGGGAGAGGAAGGTCTTCGTCGAGTACCGAACGTGTGACCGACTGCGGGAGCGCTCCCGAAACGCAGCGCCGGAAGGATCGTCTACGCGATCTTGAGATCGGGAAGAGTACGACTACATCACCCACGAGAATCCGCTCTCGTTAAACACTTTGGAATCTTCGAGGGTAAGTTATTCCATCGACTCGTTGCTACAATCTAGTAGATAGATCTTGGCTTGTTTGTTTGTATGCGATAGAAAATTTTTGTTTTCCATGCTACGAAACCCTACAACAACTAGTCTAACGTGTCTTGTAATCCAAGGCTCCGGGTATGAAAATGACTCCTCCGTAGCCTTCCTTTATACGGCATGGGCCTCCCTTATGGATCCATCTAACTGGGCCGCCCAGCAGGCCATGGGCCATGCTACCAACCGTGGGCCACCTGGGTTATCTGGATAGGAGACATGCTATGAGGATACCCATATAGCATATCCCCAACATTAGGCCCCGGAGAACTCCGAGATCTTGCGCCGTCTTGCCTCTTCAGGTTGAATGCTCCATCTAGATGGATGTCGGCAAATCGTCAAGCAATATCTTGTAGTCCTCCCAAGAACCCTGCAAGGTTTCTCCGTCTTCAACTTGTAAGTCAGAGAAATGCCGAATCTTCCATCGTACTCTTCCGTAGCCGGACTGGATCCGTCCATGCCGGAATATTCTGATGTGATGGTTCACCTGCTAGTGACAGTTAGGACGACGTAGACATAGGTCAGCGACGCCTCGTAACTCACACATGCAGAGAACACAATCATGTCTATTTTTCCCGTGCGAGAGATACGAACCGTTGGCGGCGACGGTTGGGAACATGGCGAAATTTCCGCGCAGGCGCCCGCACACGTCGTCCACGTGTCGACCATTCGATCACTTTGCACTAATCTTGACGCCAGGGGTTATAAATTACAACTGTGGTGGATTTTTACTTTTCACCTCATTCTTCCCCTGTGCCTTCGTCTTCCTCCAGCGAGCACCTCCTCGAGCCCTCCACGCGCACGCGAAAAACCCTAGCATCCCAATCTTTCCAGTCACCCCTCTCCCTCTCCAATGGCGAGCAGAAGCTCTACACCCTCCATGGCGGCGTCGGGTGATGCCACGGCGAAGCCGGCGAGCACCGTCCATGTGCCCCCAGAGGCCTGGTGCTACCTAAGTCCGTGGTGGTTGAATCCACCGGCGGCGACCATAATCCATAGGCGCTAGAGCTGCTGGAAGAAGAGAATGATTCCCACAAGGGGGACTGGCGCGGCTCAGACATCACAGACAACGACATCAAGGAGCTGCTCGTCGAGGGTTACCTCCCTATGACGGAGGGGCTCGTTTGACGGGCGGCGCCGGCCGATGAGGTCACCCCTTCTCTCCAACCCAGAGAGAAGGTGTACCTCAAAGCACAATTGGTACGCGGCGTTTCCCTGCCCATCTCCAATTTCTTCCTAGCTGTCCTCAACCATTACCGGGTTCAACCTCAGAACCTTTGCCCCAATAGCATCCTCGTGCTTAGCAACTACGCGGCGCTTTGTGAGGGTTACCTAGGGATTAGACCTAGGTTAGATCTCTTTATTTACTTCTTTACCGTCAAGAGGGAAGCTGGAGCTGGCAAGGATGAGCTCAGGAACTGTGGGACAATTAGTTTTAAGATCCGGCCTGGCCGGCGGTTCCTTGACATCGTCGGCCATGAGTCCTGCAAGAACTGGCAACTGACGTACTTCTACGGCCCAGATATCCCTCTGGCCGGCTGAGAAGAAACGTATCCGGACTTCATCGATGGATCCGCCGCCGAAGCCCCGACATGGAGATCCCAGGCCACCCTTCCCTCTGACAACGATGCTTCCCGCACCATAAGGCGGACAGAGTGGTTCGTAGACACGGGTCTGATTGGGTTGGACCTAGCCATGTGCTAGTTCGTCAGGCGGATCCAGCCTCTACAGCACCGCTCGAAGCTGATGCATGAGTACACTAAGGAAAGGAAGGATAGCCTCCGCATCTCCGAGGAAAATTTCTCGAGTGACTCCATCAAGCTCCGCCTCAAGGACATTGTCAAGGTGAAGGATAGGAAGCATGGATTCACCATCACCTACGATATGTTCATTGATGGCACATTCCCAGAGGTAGGATATTTATTTTCCGTGTATGACATATACTCTAGTTCTTCCGTTTAGCCATTACCATCTCATCTAACACTTTGGGATTCCACTTAACAACTTAGCAGTCTAGACGAGGATAGAATGGTTGTCCAAATCTACGACCCCAAGATGAAGGAAGTCACTGTCGTGTCCGATGATGATGTCCTGCTGGCGTGAAAGCGGAAGAGCTCCACTTCTGACTCTTCCGACGGAGGCAAGAAGAAGAAGGCGGAGGGTGGAGCCTCCAAGAAGTCCACTGCCGCCCTAGAGGCGGAGAAAAGAAAAGTTACCGGGATTACTTTTACCAAAGCACCCCTTGTTGTGTAAGCCTCTTTTCCTCCGACATTGTCCATTGCTTGTATTATTCCTCTACTTATACTTTTTTCACGTTTCAGGAAGAAGGCCAGTATCAGTTTGAAGAAGATCTCCAAAACTTTGGGGGCTTCTAGAAACATTAAAGATATGCTGCATCGTGATGTGTGCCACCACGCATCTCCCGCCATTTCCCCCGTTACTCCCAGCGTCCAGCCTACATCTGCTCCGACAAGCTCTCCGGCAAAGGATGCATCTAGCCCTTCCACCATGGAAGTGGACTCAGGTGCCTCCGTGGATCTTGCCGTTTCCGGCGAACAGACGACGCAAGAAAGTACCGCAACCAAGATGGCTGAAGCTCCGGCTAAGGATGCCATCGGTAGCGGCAAGGCGGTGGTGGTGGGTGGAATGTCTGATGAAGGCGGCGCCTCTGCACCCAGGATAACCATAGAGCTCCCGAAGATAGTCTACCCGGCACTTACGCCGAGTAGCTCCACTCTGTCTCCTGGTGCAGTGCCGATATCTCCAACCTGCGGTCTTGAGGAGCTTCTCTGACAAGAAAATTTCTTGCGAGGAAATAGCCTTTCCTTCAGCAAGTTGTTTTCTGAGAGCGCTGCCAACCTCAAGATCATCACACTTGTAAGTTTATTTGCCTTCTACATTTCATATGAGTATCCCACTGTAGCCCCCGAGGATTTAGACGGAAAACCATAGGTCTTTGCATCTGAATGCTCTAAGAGTGACTAAGCTAGAAATATTCTCATTGTAGCCCCCAAGTATTTAGTTTGAATGAATTATTCCGACTAGATACTTTCAGAGTAGCATATGCAGTGTTTGTAAATTTCAATATTGTAGCCCCCAAGCCTCTAGTTGTAACTGAATTAGTTTCGACTAGATGCTTAAAGAAAGACTAAGCATATGACTGAGTTAAAAAAAACTTTATACTGTAGCCCCCAAGCTTCTAGCTTAAAACTGAATGAGTTCCGACTAGATGCTTAAAGAAAGACTAAAGCATACTGCCAAGTTTAAAACTTTCATTGTATCCCCAAGCCTCTAGGTGGATAGTTATTCGGCTAAATTCTCCAAGTATACTAAACAGCTTTAAATCTTCTTTCCATAGAATGATAATGCTCGGAGAGCTGTCGCCAATGAGAAGTTCTAGAATATGCGTGCGGAGTTGGAAGCTGAAAACGGTAAAACTGCCTTCTTGAAGGATCAAATCACCAAGAGCAAGAGTCTGTTTTTCCTTTCGTTTTCGTACTCCGGCTTGGTCCTGTGCCACCATTCCCCGACTACTCATTGTGTATCGATATTTCTCCGACTTGCAGAAGCCATCGCCAAGGCCAAGGACACTGTTGAGCAGTCCAAGAACATTGAGTTGATGGATAGCGAGAACAAAATCCTTAAGCAGGAGAGGACTGATACCTTGAAGATGCACGAGGACTCCATGAAGTCCCTGCAGGAGTCCGCCAACACCGAAATCAACCGCTTGAAGGAGGAGATTGCAATGCTGAAGGAGCAGAAGAGAGCTACCGATGAGCAAAATCAGCGCAATCTTGAAGCATACAAGATCCTCCAACAAGAGCGGGATTCCATGGAGGATACACTCCAGCAGGCTGAGACTAGCATCTTTGGTAAGTGATTCTCCGTCTTGTACTTCTATAAGTTAGATTCTTTGAACTTTTTCAACTGAAGCCATGTGCTCCCTTGTCGGAATTGCAGCTCCTATTGGATTAACCCAGTCGCCTCCTCCGCCAAAGGAATGCATGGTTCTTGCCGGCAACTTTATCAGCACCACCATCAAGCAGGCCAAGGAGATAGCCAAGCCCCTCCACATTAACATCAAAGCGGTGGACTCCATGATGAAGTAGTGGGAGATCTTGCGCCAAGCCCCCCGAGCGTATCACAAGATGGAAAGCTTCATGTACACGGGATGGTCCAAGGATGTCGCTGGCGATGGTCAAGGCACACTATGAAGATGTCGACATGAACGTGGTGTCCTCTGGTCTCCCCGACATAGACGATGAAGGGCAGAAGATTGACTTCAAGGCTATCTGGACATCTCTCACGGGGTATGACACAAGAGTTGCCGAGTTGGTCGACCAAGAGGTCTTCGTGCCGCTCGAGATCATTGATGGTGATGACAAAGGCTCCTCCGAGTCCCTCAAGACCATTGAATTCCAAGAGGATGGCTCTCCTGCCGTCGACGACTCTGCTTCCAAGTCTCCTGTGCTAGAGGAATGAAAAAAACAATATGTAATATTTGTTTCCTCTGGAATTTGTATGCAGAAAAAACTACTTGTCAACTTAAGGCGGAAAAACAATGGTTGTTATTTCCTGCTACTCAAGAACTGGTTCCAGCATGTATATACTTTTAAGCAAGTGCTGGCTTATCCATTACTCTGGTTTTTATGCTTGACTTTTCATGAGTCGGAAGACTCGTTGTCGGAACCATGCGCTCAGGAGATGATACCCAATGGCACCATCATAAAACTAAGCACAAAATCGCCGACTTCAAGTTCCAAAAGTCACTACTCCAGAATCCACATAAAAACAACAAAGAACGTGTAGATCAGAAAACTTAAGCTAACGCCCATAGGCGGAATTTTTACAAGTGGAAATGCAAAGCTTGTGCATAAAGGTTTTATACGATCCAAAAATGAACACTAAAGGAGGTAAAAGACTCAGAAATATGAGTGGACCAAAGAGCTTTATTTCATTGATCATATAAGAGGTACACAATAGATAAAAAAATTCTAAGTGTAGAAAGGACATAGATGTGTGTCACGACCCGGGATCAGGGCTAGAAAAATACCAGATCCTCATCTGATATAAGCCTAACCTAAATTCTAAAGCGCGCAGTGAAAGATCGGTAACATTATAGAACATACAAACCATACATTAATAAGGTAAACTCTTAAAAGAGTTACAAACCAGTCATACAAGCCAGGGGTCACAAACCCATCACTACATCAAACAACGGAAGCAAACAAGTTGTTCTAAACAACAAACTTAGCAAAGGGCCTAAGAGGCCTTAAACAGAAGTAGCGACCCTTCCATAGATCCTAGGCTACTGCCCGGGAACCCCGACTACTCGTCGACTTCGACGTAGAAACCACGTTCAGTTGGAGTAGCTTCATCTGTAGAAAACATCAACGAAGCAAGGCTAAGTACAGGGTGTACTCCGCACGACTTATGGCTAGTGCATTTATTTTGCATAAAGCCATCTTTTGTTTTCAAAACAAGAGGAAGAAGAAACTCGTCCAGTCAGATCATTTTCAAAAGGGGATAAGAAGACTACAACTCTAGCTCTTAGAATCATCTTTGATATTCACCAAGTACCATCATCAACCGAACCTCTCTTCCCGGACTACCCCCTCAAACAACCCCGAGGAAGTACTCCGGATCTCACATTAGTTGGCCAAGTTTTATCATTCCTTTATAGTTCTCTATGATCACATAATCCATTCCCAAGTCATCCATAACCATGGACACGGCTTTTCTAAAAGATTAATAACCCTGCAGGGGTGCACAACCTTACGCACAGGTACCAACCGATTCTTAATTCCAAAATATTAGCCCTCTTCCTTGGAAAGTCGGCAGAGAGTGGTTGACCACGACCTTTACCTTGCTTTTGTCGAGACCATGAGTCACGCACTAAGGAGATGTCGCCGTAACGGTTCGAGTCCCGAAGTTGGTCCCAAGAGATGTGAACAGGGTTTGAGATTATGGATGTCGGGCATCTCTCATTCTCTTCCACGCTTACCTACCTGTATTAATGCACCTCCTTCACCTCCATTCAAGAACAACCAAGATGCGTAGCTCGAATGGAAAGCCGAACTATGTGACTCATGGAATCTACTAGACAAGTTAGTTGGTCGAGGGGGTTTCCAGGCTCCCGTGTGGCTGTACGCTCGTCTTGGTTCAAGAGGCGAGAACATCAGGTCCTAAGGGTGGCAAGTATGGGACTACAAAAACTACAACCCACATGGCCTCCCATACAAGCTTTAGCATGATTATTATACACCTCTGATCTTATCACCACATCCTACCATACTAGATTTATTCGCATCCCCGGTGCATCACCTGAATGATCAGCATCGGACACTAAGCATAGCTAAGCTTGACTGAATGGTGGCACTAGCGAATGCTCATAAGCCAAACCCTAGTTATGCTAGGAGCAGTGGATCAGGTAATATAGTTCACAAAGGGAAACATGCATCAGATAGGTTTACTCTTTCTACTAATCAAAGACTGTTGAACCGAATGCATATGACGAGAATGAAATACTTTGTAAAAATAGGATTCATATGTATGAGTGGGGCTTCGCTTGCCTTCTCCATTGTTGGACTAATACTGCTCTATAGTGGCATGTGCAATGCTCATACAATATGGATGACATGACAAGTTAAATAGTGTTGTAATGAACCCTAGAACATGCTTGCTCATTTTAAACGGGGTCCTAAAGGTCCAAACCCTAGAGCAGGGGGATCCTCGGAATCACCTACGGGGTTAAATTGCTTTTCTAATTATACTTGCAATCAAAGTTGATTAACCATGTATGATTATAGCTTAGTTAGATAGGTTTCATTTTTATGATCGTTTTGGTATATTATTTGTATTTTTCGGATTTAAAATGAATTAGTTATGAATATCTCTAATTTTAATTGATTTTAAATCATTTTTAGAATATTTAATTTAATTTCCTACTTGGGCCCACATGTCAGACTTTTATTAATTTCAGAAAACATTTACAGAAAAGATTAAACCTCTTACAGGTATGGCCCACCTGTCATACATTTTCATTTATAGAAATAATTTAAAAAAAGGAAATATGACATCATGATGATGTCATGCTGACATCATCAATGGATTTGCTCTTAGATTGATGCTTGATCTGTTGATCAATCGCGTGCGGGGATGCGAGGCTAGCTGCGCTGGACTCAGCGCATCGCGCTGAGCCAAAAAGTGGCGGCGTGGCGTGTAGGGGGTCGCCGGAGCGGCGAGAGCGACGGCGGCGGTGGCAGGTGCACACGGGGGAGATGATACAGAGGGAAAGGGGGCAGGAGAGGTGGTGGTTGAGCACTGGTGGCTCACCAAGAGGACGACGGTGGTGTCGGTGAGGCGAGGCGAGCATGGGAGACGCCGGAATCGAGGAAAAACGCGGCGGCCGGAGCGCGGGAGGGGCGAGGTCGATGGCGAAAATTCCGAGCGCCCACGGCCGATTCTATCGGTGGAGAGGTGAAGCTCGACGAGGCGCAGCTCCTGGACACCTTGGCTGGGCAAGGGGTGGCCGGAGACGGCAGCGACAAGCGGTGGCCGATGAACTAGGGTTCGGCCTGATTGGGGAAAATGATAAAGGGGGCGAGAAGAAGAGAAACTGGTACTGGGAGGAAGAGGGGGTCGAGGCGGGTCTTATCCACGGCTCCAGGGGCGGCGACGTGCATCACAATGTTGGCGAGGATCGACGGCGGGCGCTGCGGCATGCAGATGCTTCGCTCGGGGAGGAAGACGACGAGGACTCGCGACTGAAGCGGTACGGGCCAGAGGAGGGCCGGCTTGTGTCCCGGGTGGGCTGGCTGCTGGCTGCACTGGCGGCATAGAGAGAGGGAGAGAAGTGGTATGCGGCCCAGTAGAGCTAGGGAGACTGTTTTCTATTTGTAGATTGTTTTTCTATTTCTGTTTTCTGATTTCTTTTGTATAATTCAAATTCAACTCTATTTTGAAAAATTTCAAATTACAAAAACTTTTATATAATATCTGAAAACACTAAGGGTCCCTTAACACAATTTGGGCTCCATTTGTTTTGATAGTTTTAAAAATATAAAACCATTTGAATTCATTTCAAGTAGAGAGGCAAATTGTTAGGGTTTTATTTGTTCTTACTTGATTAAACCAAAGTGCAAGTATTATGCATGCATGCAATGCTCAAACATGTCTTTATTTTATATTACACAAAAGGTGGTATGTTACAGTTGTACCCCACTTATAAGAATCTCGACCCAAGATTCCTAGGTTTTAGAAAAGAAGGCAGGGTACTCAGATCTAAGACGATCTTCGTGTTCCCAGGTTGCTTCTGACTCAGAGTGATGAGACCATTGAACTTTCAGGAATTTGATGGTTTGACAACGAGTCTTGCGCTCGGTTTCATCAAGAATACGAACATGGTATTCTCGGTAGGTTAGATCATCTTGGAGATCCAAAGTTTCATGGTCCACAGCACGAATGGGATCTTTGAAGCAACGCTTTAGTTGAGACATATGAAAGACATCATGTACCTCTGGAAAAGTTGATGGTAGATCCAATTGGTAGGAAATCTCACCCCACTTGGAGAGAATGCGACAGGGACCAACATAGCGAGGAGCCAAATTTCCTTTGATATCGAATCGATGGACACCCTTCAGAGGAGTGACTCGTAGGTAAACTTGATCACCAACTTCATAATGAACATCAAGATGATGACGATCGTAGTTGGTCTTTTGACGAGATTGAGCGGCCTTTAGACGCTCTCGAATTATGCGAACTTGATCTTCTTCTTCTTGGATCATGTCCGGACCCAAAAAAATTCTTTCGCCGGTTTCTGTCTAGTTCAACGGTGTTCGACATGTTCTCCCATACAGGAATTGGAAAGGTGCCATGCCCAAACTGGATTGAAAACTGTTGTTGTAAGAGAACTCCGCAAAAGGAAGACATTTCTCCCAGTTCTTTCCAAAGGATATGACACACACTCTGAGCACGTCTTCAAGAATTTGATTTACTCTTTCAGTTTGACCACCGGTTTTAGGATGATAAGATGTACTGAAGGATACTTGAGTTCCCATTGCTTGTTGGATACTAGCCCAGAATTTGGAAGTGTACAAGCTTCCACGATCAGATATGATCTTCTTGGGAACACCATGGAGAATGAATATCCGGGATACATATAGCTCTGCCTGCTGGCTTGCAGTAATGCTTTCCCGAACAGCAAGGAAGTTAGCAACTTTGGATAGTCGATCAATAACTACCCATATGGCATCATGTCCGGATTGTGTCTTTGGGAGTCCAGTGATAAAATCCACACCAATTTCATCCCATTTCCACTCAGGAATTTTTAATGGCTATAGAAGTCCAGTAGGCCTTTGGTGTTCAGCCTTCACATGATGACAAACGTCGCACTCTGCAACAAAGCGAGCGATTTCTGGTTTCATTCCACTCCACCAGAATCTTTGACGGAGATCTCGGTACATCTTGGTACCACCAGGATGGATAGACAGAGGGTATTCATGAGCTTCCAATAGGATATGATCTTTGATTTTCCGACTATTTGGGACCACTAGCCGGTTACCGAAATATAGGATACCTTGATCATTAACGGAGAAACATTTAGCTTCACCGCTTGCAACACGTTCTTTGATCTTGGTAACTTCATCATATTGCTTTTGAGCTTCCTTGATTTGGTCCTCAAGAGAAGATTTTATTTCAAGGTTAGCAAGGAATCCACAAAGAACCACTTCAAGGTTGAGACGCTTGATTTCCTCGTAGAGAGCAGGTTGGGCTTGTGAAATCATCAGATTGTTGCAATAAGACTTCCGACTTAGCGCATCAGCAACGATGTTGGCTTTGCCGGGTTGATAGTTGAGACCCAAATCATAATATTTGATGAGTTCCAACCATCGTCTTTTCTTGAGATTGAGATCTGGCTGGGTAAAGAGGTACGTTAGACTTTGATGATCCGAATAAAGTTCACAACGATTACCGATGAGGTAATTTCACCATTGCTTAAGAGCATGAACAACAGAGAGCTCGAGATCATGGGTTGGATAATTGTTCTCATGTGGCTTCAACTGCCGAGAATCATAGACCACTACATGACCATCTTGCATCAACACACAACCGAGCCCTTGGAGAGAAGCGTCACAATAGATGACGAAATACTTGCTTGTATCCGGAAGGACAAGCACATGGGCAGTGGTTAGCTTACTTTTCAAAGCTTGGAAGCTTTCATCTACCTTTTCTAACCATTCAAACTTCTTATCTTTCTTAAGAATATCAATCATAGGCTTGGCTATCTTGGAAAAGTTCTCGATGAATCAGCGGTAATATCCAGCCATTCCAAGAAAACTTCGGACTTCCTTGACTGAAGTAGGTGACTTCCATTCCAAGATGGTCTGAACCTTATCTGGTATGACAGTGACACCACTTGCAGACACAACATGACCAAGGAAGATGAGCTCTTGTAACCAGAACTCACATTTGGAGAATTTGGCATAAAGACGATGTTCACAAAGTTTAGTCAACACCAAACGTAAATGTTCGACATGCTCTTCTTCGGTCTTGGAATAGATTAGAATGTCATCAATGTATACCATGACGAACTTGTCGAGATAATCCATGAAGACGGAGTTCATGAGCCTCATAAATGTGGCAGGGGCATTGGTTAACCCGAAGGACATCACTGTATACTCGTAATACCATAACGAGTTGTGAATGCTATCATTGGGATATCCTCCTTTCTGATCTTGATTTGATGATACCCTGATCTTAAGTCCATTTTGGAGAAGACAGTGGCACCACTTAATTGATCAAAAAGGTCATTTATCCGAGGAAGTGGGTACTTATTCTTGATTGTCACCGCGTTGAGTGGACGGTAATCAACCACCAATCTTGGAATATTTGTATCCCGCTTCTTGACAAAGATGGTAGGGCAACCCCAAGAGGATGTGATAGGTTGGACGTAGCCTAGGACTTCCAGCTCTTCAAGTTGCTTCTTCAACTCAACCAACTCATGCAAAGGCATCCGGTAAGGTCTTTTGGAGATAGGAGCAGTTCCAGGAACTAGCTCTATGACAAACTCCACACTTCTATCAGGTGGCATGCCAGGCAACTCTTCAGGAAAGACATCCGGGAAATCACAGACTACATGGACATCTTGGACCTCGAGAGTAGGTAGGACATCCATGGCATACAACTCCGAGAAAGGTTTAAGGACTGCTGACGTAGACTTTGAACCATCAGTCCAATACTTGACAGTTATGCCAGCAGGAGAGGTCACAAAAACTATTCTAAGTGCACAGTCAATGACGGCTTGATACTTGGTTAACCAGTCCATGCCCAAAATGACATCAATGTCACATGACTTGAGTGCAATGAAACAAGTGGGAAACTTATGGTAGGCTATGTCAATCTCATTTCCGTGACTAACCATAGTGGTCAACCAGCTAGAACCCGGGGAATGGATGGTCAAAGGGGTGTACAGGGGTTCAAAATCTATCCCATGCTTTTGAGAAAACGGTTGTGACATGAATGTATGCGATGCTCCAGAATCAAACAAGACTGTTGCGAGAATTGAATTAACACGGAGCATACCCAGAATGACGCGTGGATCTTCCTGAGCTTCCGCAACAGTGACATGGTTCAGACGACCACGTCCAGCACCTTGAGCCTTATCATTCTTCTTTGCCTACTGATCATTGTGTCCGACAGCCCTTTGAGAACACTCCCTTGAGTAGTGACCAGGCTGACCACAGGAGTAACAGGTAACTCCACTGTGAGAACCAGCAGGAGGATGATAGTTTGCTCCACTAGTATTTGACTGTGGCCGACGAGAAGCATTGCCAGAATACTTGGGTGTATAAGAAGCACGAGTTACAGCACGGTATGGAACAAAGACACGGTGCTTCTTCTTACCAGAGGAAGAAGCACGAGAATTTCCTTCTTCACGCTTATGAGAGACTTCCATATCCTTCCTTCCATGATCCAAGGTAAGCGCCTGATTGTGCAAGTCCTGGAAAGACTGGAACTTGAAGGGTAGCAACTCATAGCGAAGTGCAGGGTTAAGTCCCTTACAGAACAGTTCTTGCTTATCTTAATCATTGGTCACATCCCTGGTTGCATAGCAAGCCAGGCGAGTAAACTCACGCCCATATGTTTCAATATCCTTGTGCCCCTGAGTCAAATCCAGAAACTCCCTCCTTTTGAGATCCATGACGGGCTTAGGGATATAAGAGGCACGAAATGCTGCAACAAACTCTTCCCAAGTAACAACATGTCCCTGAGCTTGCAGATTCAGAAAACCTTCCCACCAAACACAAGCCTCACCTTCCAGTTGATAGGTGGCGAAGTTGACACGGTCAGCATGATGGACACGAAGAGAACTGAACTGGCGCTCTATGGTGTGGAGCCAATCATCAGATTCAAGGGGCTCCTTGGGGTGGGTGAATATTGGAGGAAAAGAGAGGATAAAATCTCCAAGTGTGACACAGTCGTCAGGACAACGTTCAGTGTTCTGCGCCACACGCTCCAGCAGGCGGTCATTCCTCAGACGGTTGGTCTCAATGTTGTTGAGAACCTCGGCCATTGTGGGAGGTGGCGGAAGTTCCTGATTAGCATTGTTGTTTCCTCGATGGCCAATAGAACCACGAGTACCAGACGACATCCTGAGGTGAAAACAGAAACCATGAGAATGGATTCACCAAAAAGGATACATCAAAGGATGGCAGAACCATATCAAAATATCATGGTGGAGGTGAACATGTGGATAAAGATTATATCAATTCATTAAGTATGGCTGTAGAACAAGCATACGAAACGTATACGCTACCAACTTAGATACAAATCATAACAATGGAATGCAAGCATGATATGATACCGACAAGTCATAAAAGAGTAGAGAGCAGAATTAGAGGCATCCTTAGCAAAGTTCAAAAACAATGCTTCAGTTGCACAGATTTATTTTGGAAACTCGGAGCCTTTCAACCGAGTAGGGAGTACTATGAAAAACAACCCACACCCGTATATCCTAAAAGTTTGAAATAGTAGACGAGAAGTGAAAACCTTTCAAAGCAAATGAGATAAGATAACTCAGCAATAGAAACAACCTTGGATAATAAGTAAAAAGAGTCCTATTCATAGTTTTGCAAATAATTTTTAGCTTTCAAGTAGTTTTATCAAACTCTAGACTCAACATCGACCAGCTAGAAGGTTTTCCTACAGGCAGTCCTGCTCTGATACCAAAATCTGTCACGACCCGAGATCAGGGCTAGAAAAATACCAGATCCTCATCTGATATAAGCCTAACCTTAATTCCGAAGCACGCAGGGAAAGATCGGTAACATTACAGGACATACAAACCATACATTAATAAGGTAAACTCTTAAAAGAGTTACAAACCAGTCATACAAGCCAGGGGTCACAGACCCATCATTACATCAAACAACGGAAGCAAACAAGTTGTTCTAAACAACAAACTTAGCAAAGGGCCTAAGAGGCCTTAAACAGAAGTAGCGACCCTTCCATAGATCCTAGGCTGCTGCCCGGGAACCCCGTCTACTCGTCGACTTCGACGTAGAAACCACCTTCAGTTGGAGTAGCTTCATCTGCAGAAAACATCAACGAAGAAAGGCTGAGTATAGGGTGTACTTCGCAAGACTTATGGCTAGTGGACTTATTTTGCATAAAGCCATCTTTTGTTTTTAAAACAAGAGGGAGAAGAAACTCGTCTAGTTAGATCATTTTAAAAAGGGGATAAGAAGACTACAACTCTAGCTCTTAGAATCATCTTTGATATTCACCAAGTACCATCATCAACTGAACCTCTCTTCCCGGACTACCCCCTCAAACAACCCCGAGGAAGTACTCCGGATCTCACATTAGTTGGACAAGTTTTATCATTCCGTTATAGTTCTTTATGATCACAGAATCCGTTCCCAAGTCGTCCATAACCGTGGACACGGCTTTTCGAAAAGATTAATAACCCTGCAGGGGTGCACAACTTTACCCACACGTACCAACTGATTCTTAATGCCAAAATATTAGCCCTCTTCCTTGGAAGGCCGGCAGAGAGTGGTTAACCACGACCTTTACCTTACTTTCGCCGAGACCATGAGTCACGCACTAAGGAGATGTCGACGTAACGGGTTGAGTCCCGAAGTCAGTCCCTAGCGATGTGAACAGGGTTTCAGATTACGGATGCCGGGCATCTCCCATTCTCTTCCACGCTTACCTACCTGTATTAATGCATCTCCTTCACCTCCATTCAAGAACAACCAAGATGCGTATCTCGAATGGAAAGCCGAACTATGTGACTCATGGAATCTACTAGGCAAGTTAGTTGGTCGAGGGGGTTTCCAGGCTCCCGTGTGGCTGTACGCTCGTCTTGGTTCAAGAGGCGAGAACATCAGGTCCTAAGGGTGGCAAGTATGGGACTACAAAAACCACAACCCACATGGCCTCCCATACAAGCTTTAGCATGATTATTATACATCTCTGATCTTATCACCACATCCTACCATACTAGATTTATTCGCATCCCCGGTGCATCACCTGAATGATCAGCATCGGACACTAAGCATGGCTAAGCTTGACTGAATGGTGGCACTAGCGAATGCTCATAAGACAAACCCTAGTTATCCTAGGAGCAGTGGATCGGGTAATATAGTTCACAAAGGGAAACATGCATCAGATAGGTTTACTCTGTCTACTAATAAAAGACTGTTGAACCGAATGCATATGACGAGAATGAAATACTTTGTAAACATAGGATTCATATGTATGAGTGGGGCTTCGCTTTCCTTGTCCGTTGTTGGACTGATACTACTCTTCAGTGGCGTTGACTTTAGCCTCGGTTTCGGTTCCTATTCGCAAGAACCAATCACCGTAAAAGAGAAAGCAACACTCAACACATGTCATGTGCAATTCTCATACAATATGGATGATATTACAAGTTAAATAGTGTTGGAATGAACCCTAGAACATGCTTTCTCATTTTAAACGGGGTCCGAAAGGTCCAAACCCTAGAGCAGGATGATCCTCGGAATCACCTACGGGGTTCAATTGGTTCTTATAATTAAACTTGCCATCAAAGTTTATTAACCATGTATGATTATATCTTAGTTAGATAGGTTTCATTTTTCTGATCATTTTGGTATATTATTTGTATTTTTCTGAATTAAGATGAATTAGTTATGAATTTCTCCAATTTTAATTCATTTTAAATCATTTTTGGAATATTTAATTTAATTTCCAACTTGGGCCCACATGTCACTTTTATTAATTTCAGAAAACATTTACAAAAAAGATTAAAACTCTTACAGGTATGGCCCACCTGTCATACATTTTCATTTACAGAAATAATTAAAAAATAAAAAGGAAATATGACATCATGATGATGTCATGCTAACATCATCAATGGATTTGCTCTCAGATTGATGCTTGATCTGTTGATCGAGCGCGCGCGGGGATGCGAGGCAAGCTGCGCTGGACTCAGCGCATCACGCTGAGCCAGAAAGTGTCGGTGCGGCGTGCAAGGGCTCGCCGGAGCGGCGAGAGCGACGGCGGCGGATGGCAGCGGTGGCAGGTGCACACGGGGGAGATGATACAGATGGAAAGGGGGCAAGCAGGGTGGTGCTTGAGCACTGGTGGCTCACCAGGAGCACGATGGTGGTGTCGGTGAGGCGAGGCGAGCACGGGAGACACCGGAAACCAGGAAGAATGCGACGGCCGGAGATCGGGAGGGGCGAGGTCGATGGAAACAATTCTGAGTGCCCGCAGCCGATTACTTCAGCGGGGAGGTGCAACTCGACAAGGCGCAGCTCCTGGACACCTCAGCTAGGCAAGGGGTGGCCGGAGACGGCGGCGACAAGCGGTGGCCGACGAACTAGGGTTCGGCCAGAGAGGGGAAAATGATAGAGGGGGCAAGAAGAAGAGAAACTGGTACTGGGAGGAAGAGGGGGTCGAGGCGGGTCTTATCCATGGCTCAAGGGGCGGTGGCGCGCATCACAACGCCGGTGAGGATCGACGGCGGGCGCTGCTGCATGCAGTTGCTTCGCTCGGGGAGGAAGACGACGAGGACTCGCGGCCGAAGGGGTATGGGCCATAGGTGGGCCGGCTTGGGCCCCGGGTGGGTTGGCTTTGCTGGCGGCACAGAGAGAGGAAGAGAAGTGGGCTGCGGCCCAGTAGAGCTAGGGAGACTGTTTTTAATTTATAGATTGTTTTTCTATTTCTGTTTTCTGATTTCTTTTGTATAATTCAAATTCAACTCTATTTTTAATAATTTCAAATTACAGAAACTTTTATATAATATCTGAAAACACTAAGGGGCCCTTAACACAATTTGGGCTCCATTTGTTTTGATAGTTTTAAAAATATAAAACCATTTGAATTCATTTCAAGTAGAGAGGGAAACTATTAGGGTTTTATTTGTTCTTACTTGATTAAACCAAAGTGCAAGTATTATGCATGCATGCAATGCTCAATGTCTTTATTTTATATTACACAAAAGGTGGTATCTTACACTGTGCTATGTTCCATGGCCGATCAAGCTTCGAGTAGTCATCATCCGGGTCACGTCGCTTATGCTTATGATCCTTGTTAGGCCTATCCTCAAGTTCACGATTGTCAACAAGGTAGTAAGACCCATTGAGTAGCGCCTTGCTTATCATGAATGGTCCTTCCCATGGAGGGGATAATTTGTGTGACTTCTTGTGCTTAAGTCAGAGCACCAGACCCCCCCTATTTAAACGAGTGATGCCGAACGCGGCGACTATGGTAGCTATGTAGCTTCTGCTGGTAGATGGCGGATCTTTGGCATGCCAAAACGCACTCCTCCTCGAGAAGGTCCACATCTAGGTGTATGGATTCTTTAGCGTCATCTTCGTCGTAGGCGGCAACTCTTGGTGAATCATGAACGATGTCGGAAGGTAGGATGGCTTATTCTCCATATACCATGAAGTAAGGGGTGTAGCTTGTGGATCTTTTGGGTGTAGTTCATAAACTCCACAACACATATGCTAATTCCTCCGCCCAGGCTCTAGTTGCTCTATGCAACGGTGCTTCCAGACGTGGCTTGATCCCCTGCAGAATTAACCCATTGGCTCGCTCAACCTGACCATTGGATTGTGGATGTTCCACAGATGCAAGGTCAAGTCGGATACCTTCTCCCAACAATAAGCCTCCACTTCTCCGAGTGACAAGTTTCTGCCGTTTTCGGTGATGATGCTATGTGGGGGACCAAATCTCACCACCAGATCCCGGACAAACCTAAGGGCAGTTACCCCATCATGATTTCTAATGGGTTTAGCTTCTATCCATTTGGTGAATTTATCAACTGCTACTAGCAGATGCGTAAACCCACATGGTGTTGTCTGCAACGGACCAACCATGTCTAGCCCCCAGACTGCAAACGGCCAAGTTATTGGTATTGTTCGCAATTCTTCGGCTGGAATATGTGGTTGTCGGGCATAGAACTGGGATCCTAAGCACATCTCTACCAACTTGTCGGCGTCCGCCTTCACGGTCGGCCAGTAGAATCCTTGCCGAAAGGATTTGGAGACCAATGATCGAGGAGCGACATGATGCCCGCAATCTCCGAGATGGATCTCATCCAGGATTTCAATACCATCTTGCTAGGAAACACACTTAAGGTAAACACCGGTGGTGCTTCTTTTGTAGAGCTGTCGATTGATTATGGCATAGCCCTTTGCTCGACGTACAATTTTCTGTCTTTCGACTGCGTCGACGGGCAAAGTTCCGTGTACGAGATATTCCATGAACAGTTTTGTCAAAGCCGGAGGGACCTTTGTCACTGTGTGAACGAAAGAGTCACCTCTGTCCTGGTTGTCCGTGTCCGCTCCCTTCACGGATGGTGTCCGTAGATGCTTCAGGAAAACGCCAGGCGGTATTTGTTTGTGCCCTGATCCAAGCATTGACAGCAGATCAGCCGCCTCATTTTGCTCCCTAGGTACATAATTGACGTTGTAGCCCAAGAAGCTCTTGGCTATCTCGTCCACTTCATCATGATATGCCACCATCATAGGGTTCCGCGCGGTCCAGGTGCCAGCCACCTGCTGGGCAACCAAGTCGAAATCTCCACAACAAACTATGTGCTTGATGCCAATATCCTTGGCTACACGCAGTCCGTGAATGAGTGCTTCATACTCCGCCATGTTGTTCGTAGCCTCGACGTGGATCTGCAGAATGTAGTGTAGCTTTTCCCCGGTTGGTGACTGTAATAGTACACTAGCCCCCGAGCCATTGAGTATCTTTGATCCGTCAAAGTGCATCACCCAGTATTCTAGCTCTGGTATAGGGGTAGCATCTGGCATGTCCGTCCAATCTATGATAAAATCCGCCAAGGCCTGTGACTTGATAGCGCTGCGTCTTTTGTATGCGATCTCAAAGGCGGCAAGTTCAATGCCCCACTTCGCGACCCTTCCTATAGCGTCGCTGTTGTTTATGATGTCGGACAATGGAGATTTGCTCACAACTGTGATGGGGTGATCTTGGAAGTAGTGCCTCAGCTTCCGAGAAGCGAGGAACACTCCATAAGCTAGCTTCTAGTAGTGCGGGTAACGCTGCTTGGACTCCGTCAAGACCTCGCTTACATAGTAAACTGGTCGTTGAACTCCATACTCATGCCCTGGTTCCTTCCGCTCTACCACGACGACGATGCTAATTACCCGGTTGCTGGCCGCCATGTAAACTGACATGGGCTCCATAGGCTCGGGTGCTGCAAGGATAGGCGCCGAGGAAAGTATCTCCTTTAGTTGCTTCAATGCTGCATCTGCTTCGTTCTTCCACATAAATTTTTCCACCTTCTTCAGCAACTTGTACAGCGGCAGAGCCTTCTCTCGAAGTCGGCTGACGAACCGACTAACTGCTGCAATGCAGCCTGTTAGCCGTTGTATATCCTTTAGGCATGTCGAACAATTTATGTTTAGGATGGCCTTGATTTTCTCCGGGTTGACCTTGATTCCATGCTGGGAAACGATAAAGCCCAACAATTTGCCGGCTGGAACCCCGAAGACGCACTTCTTAGGGTTTAGCATCATGTTGTATTTCTAGAGATTAGCAAAGGTTTCTTTTAAGTCAGAGATTAAATCGTTTGACTTTTTAGACATCACCGCTATATCATCCACATAGGCATGAACGTTCCGACCAATTTGATCGTGCAGGCAACATTGCATTGTCCGCTGGTACGTAGCACCTGCGTTTTTCAGCCCAAAGGGCATCGTGACATAGCAAAACATGCCATAGGGTGTAGTGAACAAAGTGGCCAATTGGTCCGACTTCCTCATCTTGATCTGGTGGTATCCTGAGTATGCATCGAGAAAACACAAAAACTCCAAGACTTCCGTCGAGTCAATGACTTGGTCAATGCGAGGCAAAGCAAACAGATCTTTGGGACATGCTTTGTTCAAGCCGGTGTAATCAACGCACATTCTTAATTCTTTGGTTCCCTTTTTGGTGACAAGTACAGGATTGGACACCCATCGGGTGTGAAGGACTTCTCGGATAAAACTAGCCTTAAGTAACCTAGCTATCTCTTTGCCAATGGCGCATCTCTTCTCGTCTCCGAAGCGTCGTAGAGGTTGTTTCAATGGTTTACATTGTGGATCAATATTCAAGCTGTGTTCGGCAAGTTACCTAGGTACACCTTTCATGTCGGCAGGTTGACAAGCAAAGATGTCCCTATTCTCACGGAGGAACTCGACGAGCGTGCTTTCCTATTTAGGGTCCAGGTTCGTCCCAATGGCGGTGGTCTTGGAGGCATCGCCTACAACAAGTTCCACCGGCTTGATCTCGATGGCGGCCTTGAATGCTGGGGCAAAGTCGGAAATCTGCTTTTTTGATGCCGGCATCGACCTTGCTCTGGATATCCTTGAATTCTTCGTTGTAGAAGACAACTTACGCAAAGGCTGCTTCTCCAATCTCGCAGTCCCTTGCCTTGGTAAAGCTTTTAGATACGATGATGACACCATTTGGTCCGGTTATCTTGAGCTTGTTGTAGATGAACCATGGCTTGGCCATGAAGGCGTGGAAGATGTCGCGTCCGAATATGACGTGGTACACGCTTTTGAAGGGGATCACCTCGAAGATCATGCGTTCTTGGCAGTAGTTATTGACATCGCCAAAAGCGACTTCAAGTGTGATGCACCCAAGGGACCGAGCTTCCCGACCAGGAACTACACCGTGGAAGGTGGTGCTGGTAAGCCTTAGGTTTTCCTCCGTCAAGTTCATCTTGTGCAGTGTATCCAAGTACATGATGTTGATGCTGCTTCCACTATCCACCATACATTTGGTGAACTCATTGCCGTCAATCATGGGGTTGATGACCATGGCATACTGGTTCTCCGTAGGGATGAGGTCTGGGTGATCCTTCCTGTCCCAAGTAATTGGAATCTCCGACCAGCGCAGTTACTAGGGAACTGCGGGTAGAGTAGCCGTCAGTATCCTCATAGAGGTTTTCTGTTGCCGTACAGTGGGGGTGCCAAGGAAAGTGTGGAAGATGGCCGCCTTCTTCTCGAAGGGGTTCTTGCCCTTGCCATCGCTCTTGGCGGCGTGCTTGGGGTCAACATCCTCGTCCATATCACTTGAATCCTTGGACTCCTCGTCCTTCTTCTTTCCCTTGCCCTTGCCTCGCGGTCTGTTCTTTCGACTTTGCTTGTAGCCAGACTCCGGGTCTTCCTTGAGGTCGTTGACGAACATGCAATGGTGATTGGTGTGAGTGTCTTTGCCATTGGTGTCGAGGTGTACGAGGCATGGCATATCGCGGTACTCCTCATAGGTTTGGGGAATGCGGAGCGCTGCCGAGTTAGTTTCACTAGCTCGTTGTTGCCCACGACCAGCCCCCCGTCCTCGGCCGCGTTGTCCACCATCACCTCGTCCTGCAAATATCATGGCGACCATGTTGGAATTTTGCTTTTCTTTTGGCGGGTTCTTCCGCTTGGTGCTGCTGTTCCTCCGAGCTTGAGTTCGAACAGCAGCACGTGGAACTGTTGTGGTATTGCCGACGAGTACGCCATGGAGGGGTCCTCACAATGCGTGTTTAGAGACGTGGGGGGGGAGAAGATGGACGGTTGACGGGTACGAGGTTACACAGCCTACACATGTTCAAATCCCACAACTGTGGCGGAATCCTACTCCTGCTATAAATCACTATAAGGGCGATATGCCGAGTTACAGAGATTGGTTCGATGTGCGCGAGTACGAGTTGTACGTCTAAAGTTATATCTGACTTGTTGCCCTAGAGGCTCCCATAGGCCCAACTTATATAGTCTCCAGGTCCTAGGGTTACAGGGAAAAGTCCTAGCCGGACAGGTTACAAAGTCCTACACGGTATACAACTAGTCTAACGTTTCTTGTAATCCAAGGCTCCGGGTACGTCGATGACTCCTCCGTAGCCTTCCTTTATCCGGCATGGGCCTCCCTTCTGGATCCATCTAATTGGGCCGCCTAGCAGGCCATGGGCCATGTTACCAACTGTGGGCCACCCGGGTTATTCAGATAGGAGACATGCTATGAGGATACCCATATAGCATATCCCTAACAATATGGCCATGACCTTGGCCATCTTGTTTGAAAGCTTTCAAAATATAATGCTTATCAATTTTGGCAAATTTGTGGAAACTCATTTAAATTCTTGTAAGCATGCTTTCGATGCCATGTGGGCCAGCACGTGAGGAGCGGATGCGTCGGAGTAGCGTACGTCGGAAGCTTCAACCTAAAAATTTATGCATAGCGCCGAAACATCCCGCGCATCTATTCAAAAATCCCGCCCCGTTTTTCACGATGCAAAATTCGCCTGCTATCCCTAGCCCAGAAACAAGGACCAGAGGAGCACTATAATAATAGAGGGGTATAGGTGGTAAATTTATGCCATCCCACCTATATTCCCCCATCGCCTCTTCACCGCGCACCCCCTTCAACATCCACCTCCCTCCAGCCACTTCACCGCCAGCCCTCTCTTCCACACCGGAGCTCCTTCACCGTCGGCGCTCTCTTTCGCATCGGAGCTCCTTCCCCGCCGGAGCTCTCTTCCACTCAGGAATATCTTCACTGCCCAATGCACCGGATCCACCTCGAAATGCCCACCCGACGCCCCCGCCGCTGTCATGCGCGTCCCACCCGCCCTCGCCGCATGACGGTAATTTCTCTTGCCCATTTTCTATTTCTTTGGTACTCATCATCTACGAAAGGGTTAAAATTTTGATCAATATCCTGGATGCTATTGCCATTTCGTTTGCACCCACATATGGTAGTTCGTATACACGTAATAAGCTTGTCGCTATTATTTCCTTTGTTACATTCTCACACTATCGGTGTTCCTGCAACACTAACTCGTAGATGATATTCTTTCCGAGTGCTCGAATGGGTCATGGGAACATCTCATAAAGGATCCAACACTGACAATCTGACGCCAATCAAGGCTGAAGTGCGAGGTTTCTATGTGTTACTTAGGTCAGTTTCTTGTCATGTTAATAAGTTATATTCCCTGTATGCATATTATGTTAATAAGTCATTCTACCTAAAAACCTGCCATGACATTTCCATTCATGTTTTGTTGTGTTTCTATCTGCGAATTCTTAATTCACGAAATATCCATCTTGACATTTTTAATAGTATCTTTTTGGTGTTTTCAACTGCTTTTATCCATCCAAACCAGCTAGCTAGTTTGAATCATACATATGGTCATTTTAATGCTATCTTTTTGGTGTTTTCCAAGTGCTTTCGTCCTTCCAAAGTAGCTAACTCGGTTTTAAATGTTATGACTTAATGCAGAGAAAGGAAAATGGAGTACAAGGACTAGAGTTCTAGCTGCTGGACTCAAATACTACTGGCAGATTGACCAGGAGTCGAACCCGCTTGAGTAGGAGCAACTGTCAGTCTAAACGAGCTACTGTAAGTTCATACTTACTTAAAGTATACGCGTCACCCTTAAGCTTTTTGTCTTGTGGACAAGGTCCACTATGTATATAGATAGCAGCTCTTAAGTTTCACTTTTTGGCTTATGGGGTGGTTTATTCATACATAGTGGATGTCCAGCATGTGCAGCATTGGAGATTTGTGGTATCTATAGTCTTTTTCACTCATGAGGATGAGTCTAGCAAGTTTTTATGGACCCTGGGTCTAGTACAAGACCCATGCCTTTATTGTTTCTTTCTACTTGGATGAGTGGGTCCCCTATCTGGTGTAAATGGTGGAGCAGATTTTATTTTCTTAGACGCGAGCCTAGTAAATTTCTTACCCACGTCTACTCTTAAATGATCTCTAATTTATATAATACTACTTTTTCTGGTTGTTCTTTGTGTTAACCCCTTTCATCTTATTGTATAGGCTGCATTTAAAACGAAGCAAGAGTCCTCGGAAGGCAGGACTGAAAGTTGTGATCCATCTTCTCATTCATCCTCCCATTGTATTTTTTAAACAAACAACTTATTTACCACTCCGACTAGTACAACTCCTACAGCATATATATATATATATATATATATATATATATATATATATATATATGACTGAACTAAAGAGGAACCCATTTAAGATAGTTCCTATATAACTATACATGAACTTACCCCCGCGTACCTATATATATATATATATGACTGAACTAAAGAGGAACCCATTTAGGCCTTGTTTACTTCTAGGGTATTTTAGGGATGAGAGGGGATTATTTTATATCCCGAAATTTCCCCGATAGCTTGTTTACTAGGCCAGATTTTGAGGGGATAATCCCGAAATATCTCCACAAATCCCCTCCACACTAGTGTATTTTTGACTAGATTAAAAACTCTCCATCATGGTAAAGTATTTTTGAGGAAGGGTATTTGAGGGGATTTGAGAGTATTGGGCGAACACCAAATCCCCGCATATCCCCACTTCTTTTCGGGATAAAAATACCGAAAAAGTAAACAAGGCCTTGAGATAGTTCCTATATAACTATACATGAACTTACCCCCGCGTACCCCCATCCGAACTTTCCTCGCGAACCCCTCCCCGCCAGGACCTGCTCCCCCCCCGGCCCCACCACCCTCTCTCCCTTCCCCCGGTTTTTTCCCTCGTCCTCACTAACCCGCAATCCCCGCTGCCAACGCTCCTCGTCACCAGTCCCGTCGACCACGTGACCCATCCACCTCGTCTTCCTCCCGATGCCCACCTACCCCGCGTCCCACCCGACCTGTGCCTCCCCCGGTTCCCTGGCGGCCCACGCCTCCTCCCTCCCTAGCGCGCCGCCGCGGTCGCCTCCCCCAGCCTCCATCTCGTCGCCTCCATCTCCGGCGCCGTGCTGCCTAGCCCCGCCTCCATCCCCGGCGACCTGCGCCGCACTACCTAGCCTCCACATTGCCGGCGGGTGTCCCTCTTGTCCTTTGCGTGGGCACGAGGTAGCGGGGTTGCTGGTGCCCCATACCCCGAGCGCCGTTGGCCGACCCTATCCCTGCAAGCCACCGGTCCGTCCGATCCCCCTAGGGGCCTCGCCCGATTCCTAGCCTCCTGCAGCTCCTCCCTCACCTTGCGCGCCTCCCAGATTCCCTGCAGAGTGGTAATGTGCAGCTGGAAGTGTGGTGTTGTGCACGTGGAGTTTCAGTGGTGATGTGCAGGTGAAAAGGTCGCCTTCAGGCAGCGCGTGGCAGAGTCGATATTTACTCATGTAATCTCACTAGAGCGCTACTAGCACATGATCTGGTTAGCTCAAGTCTTTTTATTAATTTTTATCGTAGTTCACCTATTTTATCTGGTTAGCACATGGATGTATTTGTATCATATAAAAATCAGTTCACCTATTTTCACACATAAAAGTATGCTCGGATTTGTTTGAAAGTTCGATCATCTACTGGGTTAACAAAATAAAAAGTTCACTCTGCTCAAAATAAAAGTTCTCTCTGTCCCAAATAACAGTTCACTATGATCGAAAGAAAAGTTCACAAGTGTTAAAAATATATAGTTCACTCAGTTGTTCCCCAAAAAAAGTTTACAAGCATTAAAAATAAAGTTCAGTCCGTGAGAAAACATAGTTCACTCCGAAACGACGAAAAAAAGACAATTAACAAGCATTGAAAAAATACAGTTCACTCAGTTGTCTAAAAAAAAAGTTCACGAAAATAACGTTCACTCTAATGAAAAAGAAAGTTCACTCAATTGTCCAAAAAAAGAAAGTTCACAAAAAAGAAAGTTCACAAGCGTTGGCAAAAGACAGTTCACTTTGTTGTCCAAAAAATCACGAAAAATAAAGTTTACAAGCGTTGAAAAAAGACAGTTCACTCAGTTGTTCGAAAGAAGAAAGTTCATGAAAAAGAAAGTCCACAAGCATTGAAAAAATACAGTTCATTCTAGAAAAAACAAAGTTCACATGCATAAAAAGGAAGTTAACTCAACGGGAAAACACAGTTCATTTCAAACTTGAAAGGAATTCTCCTTTATTTTGTAGTTCACTTCAGAAAGAGGATAACAAATTTAGAAGGTTTTTCGATAAACACAAAGTTCACATGCGATAAAAAAAGTTCACTCTGCATGAAAAAAAAGTTCACTTCAAACGTGACAAGGATTCTCGTTTATTTGATAGTTCAGTTCAGACAAATAATAAAAATATTCAGAAGGGTGTTCGCGAAAAAGAAAGTTCACAAGCGTTAAAAAGGAAGTTAACTCTACTATCTAAAAAAGTTTGCCTTATATTTGAAAGTTCACTTCGGACATGGCTAAAATTTTTAAAAAAGTTCACTTAGAACATGGTGATTTCCCGAGAAAAATAAAGTTCACTCGTGTTGAAACAAGGTTCACTTGCCCTATAAAATCAAGGTTCACTTTGTTTTCTGTCAAGGTTCACATGGGGTTTCTGTATAGTTATACAGGAACTAGTTCCTGTTTAGCTCTCGTATATATTTCAACACGGATTTGCTATCTAGGATGCTACCAATACATGCAAACGTTGACGTTGGATACAGGCAGTAAGTGAACTAGATGCCAAGATGAGAGAGAGCCAAGATCTTGCATGTAGTTAACGGTATTATTGCCGTTTGTAGAATAGTATGACCAGACTTTATTATAGCATATCAAACATCCCGTATTGTTGCAAAAATTCTACAAACTAGATGCATGCGTATGCTAGTTGTACTTGCTGCATTAGACCATGACTAGCTGTACTACTTGATGAGATGTGTGCATGCTAAGCATCAAACCGAGGATCGAAACATAGACAAATTTCGACAATAAATCTAACTATGACAGTAGACAAGATAGCAAGTAGGTTATCATACGTTCTGGGCTGCACGAATTTTGGCCAAAATTACTGCGTGTGACTTTCATTTAGCGCGGGAGTGCTTCCCTTGTCCATTTCCGCTAGATTTTTTCAGTACAAAACGCAGAACTCATTCACATATATATATATATATATATATATATATATATATATATATATATATATATATATATATATATTTCAGATCATTCGCTAAACTACTCCTTTGGTGTGCTTCGTCTTCACCAATCCCTAGTAGCTCTCCTATTCTGGTTTCGGTCTACATGTAGTGCTAGCTTGCATGCTCGAAAATTGATCTGTTCAATGGTCTACATGTAGTGCTAGAAATCATGCTGAAATTCTGGTCGATTCAATGGTCTAAATGTATTGCTAACTTGCATGCTTAAATTTTGCCGGTTCAATGGTCTACAAGTATTGCTAACTTGCATGTGATACCTGAGTTGTTGGTAGTTTGTATGCATATGCTAGCTTGTGTGTGGTACTTGCACGTACTAGAAAGTGCATGCAAATTATGTTCTTGATGTAACAAAGGTGGTGTTTTCCGTTAGATATTTTGTGTTTCGGCTGCTCAGATTCATGCTCTCTATAGAATATCCAATGGTTGGATTAGTATGCATATATAGCACCCTAGATAGCCCACTATTTCCTATATATATACGCGGATTTGCTATCTAGGATGCTACCAATGCACTCAAGCGTTAACGTTGGATACAGGGAGTACGTGAACTAGCTGCCAAGATGAAGAGAGCCAAAATCTTGCATGCAGTTAACAGTTTTATTTACCGTTTGTAGAATGTCAAGACCAGACTGTATTGTAGCATACCAACCAGCCTATATTGTTGCAAAAATTTCTACAAACTACACCTGATTGCTAGTTATACTTGCATGCACTAGACCTGACTAGCTGCACTAGTTGATGGAATGTGCATGTTAGCATGAATCCTAGCATGAAAACATACAAAACATTTTGCAATAAAATCAACCGTGAGAGTAGACCAACATATCCAGCAAGTTATCATGCGTTCTAGGTTGCACGAATTTCTGTCAATATTTCCGCGCGTGGCTTTCGTTTTAACGGGGTGCTTCCCGCGTCCATTCCCGCTAGATAGTATTGTTACACCGCATGCTGAAATTTAGCCAACTAAGTGGTCTATTGCTAGCTCGCATGCATGCGTGAGCTGTTACTAGTTTGCATGCATGTGCTAGCTTGCATGTGTACTTGCATGTACTAGCAATGCATCCAAAAAATGCTCTTTGAGGTAACGGGGGTGATGTTTTCCGTTAGATATTTTGTGCTTCTGCTGCTCAACTTCATGCTCTCTATAGAATATCCAATGGTTGGATTAGTATGCACATGTAGCATCCTAGATAGCCTACTATTTCCCATATATATATATATATATATATATATATATATATATATGAAGGTTGTGTTGCTTGCAGAAATAAAAGGTGTAGATGCCCTTAGATTTATAGCTAAAATGTTGAAGAAGAGGATAGATGATACATTCAAGCGAATTGCCATGTACCGATCTCTTATTAAGGATACCAACACTCTGTAATTTTTAGAATGCAGATCTTGTTTAATAATGTGTTGTAATAAACTTTTATTGTTATAATACGTAGTTTAAATTTTTGCATGTGTATTAATTGGCGTCTTGGCATTCTTGTGCTGTTCTGCAAAATAAGTCGGCGGTTCCAAAAAAATGCCATAACAGTAACAAGCTAGAACAGAATGATCTATGAAACAACGGATGGACGTGAACATGAATAGTAATGGAAATAACAGTTAATGGATAGTACCAAACAATAATAGGCTAGAATTTCAGCAGGCCTGAACAGTAAAGGCCAGAAACGCAGCGGGCTAGAACAGTAACATGCTAGATTTCTAGCGGACCAGAACAGTAGAAGGCCAGATTTACAGCTGACCAGAAAAGTTAATGGCTAGATACATAGCAGGCCAGAACAATAAAAGGCTAGATTGTGAGCAGGCCAGAACGGTAAAATGCTAGATTTCTACCAGGCCAGAACAGTAAATGGCCAGATTTATAGTACACCGGAACAGTGAATGGCCAGAAACACAGCAGTCCAGAACGGTGAAAGGCTTGATTGTCAGCAGGCCAGAACAGTAAATGGACAGCAGTCCAGAACAGTAATGAACCAGATTCACAGCACGCCAGAACAGTAGATGGCTAGATTGTCAGCAGGCCAGAATAGTAAATTGCTAGATATACAGCAGGCATTAGCAATAAAAGGCCAGATGCATATCAGGACAAAATAGTGGAAGGCCAAAATAACAGCGGGCCGAAATAGTATGGGGCCTGAATATATGATGGACTGATACTTCCAAAACGTATATACTTTCCCGAACACTTCTGTTATTGTTTCTCCTCTACTTTGTGTGATTTGAATACAACTAACGCGGATTGACGCTGTTTTCTGCAGAATTACTTTGGTGTCTTGTTTTCGTGCAGGAAATCAACTTTCAGGAAAAATCCCAGAAAATATGCCGAAAATCCTATTTTCCTAGAAGACTCACGGAGCCAGAAGACGGAGGGGAGAAGAGGCCAGAGGGACCCACACCACCACTAGGCGCGGGCCAGACCTGGCCGCGCTAGGGCATGGTGTGGCCGCCTCGGACTCCGCCTTGACCTATCCTTTCTCCTATATACACCCTCTGACCTAAAAACACTAGGGGGTTCGACAATTTCCAGAGAAGAGTTCCGATGCGCCGCCACCACTAGAAACAGCGGTTCGGAACCAGAAACTCCGTATGGCACCCTGCTGGGACGGGGAATTGGAGGAGTTCATCGCCACCACAATCACCGACGCCTCTCCATCAACCATCCATTATTCCCCTATCCATGAGTGAGTAATCCCCCGCTGTAGGCTATGGGGATGGTAGGGATTGGATGAGATCACTCATGTAATTGCATAATATTGTTAGGGCATGGCGCCTAGTATCTATTGTTAGTGCCTTTTCACATTGTTGCAACTTCTTGTGCTTAATGCTTTTCACTAGGGCCCAAGTGCCATGATATCAGATCTGATCATGTTATTTATTCATGATGATATTATTGTTTGTGATCTTACCTGCAAGTTGTGTACAAATATCATTGTCCGGAACCCGAGGCCCCGAAGTGACAGAAATTGGGATAACCGGAGGGGATGGCTGTGATGTGAGGATCATGTGTGTTCATGGAATCTTAATGCTTTGCTCCGGTGCTCTATTAAAAGGAGCACCTTAATTGCCAGTAGATTCCCTAGAGGTCCTGCTACAAATGGGCCGGCAGGACAAAAGATGTTATGCAAGTTCTCATTGCGAGCATGCATGACTATATATGGAACACATGCCTATGATTACTTAGTACCTAGATGTTTTATCTTCATTATCTGCAAATGCCTTTGTCTTGATTATTACATGAATGGTATTGTCCATGCAACGCCCATCCATCCATCCCTATGCCTACCGCACTTTAATCCCGTTGTTTATTACAATTGTTACTACTATCTTTATTTTACTATTTCTGTTATTTTGCTATTTCTACTACAAAACTATTGCTATTGATAAACTATTGCGAACAAAACTGTTTCTAGGTGCAGCTGAATTGACAACTCATCTGTTAAGGCTTATAAATATTATTTGGCTCCCCTTGTGTCGAATCAATAAATTTGGGTTTTACTTCCCTCGAATACTATTGCGGTCCCCTAAACTTGTGGGTCATCAAGACTATTTTCTGGCACCGTTGCCGGGGAGCATATCTTTATTTATAAGTTCACTTGGAACTATTATTGTTCGCTGCTATCCATTCATCATGGGTAAAACTCGTGATGGAAAAGTTCCCATATTACCATCCACTACAAGAAGAGGTACAATTCTAAACACCTCTCTTGCTCTTGATTCACCATCTGTGATGAGTAAACTTGTAAGACCCCACCTTTATAAGGTAAATGTTCCTGTGATCGCAATGCTAGTCCCTGGATCAAATGCTAGAAGCCACAGTTTAATATGAAGTACACAGATACAAAGGTCTTTATTACATCGTCATTCCAGAGATAAACATAGTCTTTTACAACTCAATAGCCAAAGGCTAGTACAAGAGTTCATAACATATAGTAAATAACTATAAGTCTTCATCTTCATGTGCCACAGGAAAGCATGTTGAGTGTAGACTCACAACCCTAATCTCCATCAGAGTAACCTGCAACATCATAAGTTACAGCCATAGTGGGTCAATACATTTGGAATTGTATTGGAAAGTGATACCTTAGTAGAATAGTAGTAACTAACATCTATATGAATTTGGCTAAGTGTAGCTTAGGCTTGCTGTGCTCAAAATAGGTTTTTCTTATTAGTTGAGAACACTAAGTTTTTGTTTGTAAAAAACTCCCAAGGAACCACCAATAGACATTGGTGAACCTTTACCCTTGTTTAACCACAAGATTTTAACTTAGAAATTGGGATGAGGAGATCCTTGATAGGTTCAATGTCTTGATGCTCAAATTGTTCATTGCCGGGGACACGGCTAAGTACTTAGGTTTTACCCTCTCGAGAGGTGTGCACTTTCCTCACAAGACTCGACACGCATCAAGATGAGATCTTTCAGAAGCCTTACATTAGACCACCATGGACGCATTCCATCCTATCACCCTACCACCAACTGTCCATCTGGCTAAGTTATTGCAACCTATATGATCAAGGTAGAGCCTATATGCCATGTGGTTGCACTAGAAGCTTCTAAACACTAAACATCTCAAATCCATTTGTTCCTGGGTGGCTTTCCACAAGTGAGATACACAAGGTAAACCATAGACATGGGCCTTGTGTAACCACTCAACATAAACCATCATACCATTCCACCCAGGTGATTCATTCACTTAATTGTTTTATTAGTCAAAACACAAGTCAAAAGACTTAGCAAAATTTCCATAGCATGAATATAATCCATCCTTTTTTCTACTAGCTAGTCTTAGCATGATAACATAACAAGTATATTAACTTATATAAAATTCTACTAAGACTACAACTACTAGGATTTCCCAAGGCATAGCATATATATATACTTAGCAAAAATTTCATGCAAGCCCTATTCAAAATATCACTAGTGCATAGTCAAAATAATAGGACAATATACATGAAGAACCACTTGCTTTGGTAGTTGGGGGAGTAGCAACAATCCTCACACTCACAATCACCACCAGCACCAAAACCTACACATAAAATGATAGCACCAAATTCATATTCAAATATTCAAGAAAAATACATATGAATTCATGAAAATGCAATGGAATGATTTTATACACTAAACTAATCCAACCAAACAGTACTGAACACAAAACCATCTATTTAAAGTCTAAACAAACTCAAATTTGCTTTAAAAACATTTTCTAAATAATTTATATAGACAAAATAATCCTATATTTGATTCTGCAAATAAATATAATTTTCCAGAAACAAAATACAAATTCAGTCCCACAGTAGTGTAGGATTTAATTTTCTGAATCCATTGATATGTTATTTGCATTTTTTGGATAAACAGAACTCAAGATATGAATTTTACAAGTTTAAATCTCTAATAGATATAAAATGACATTTTAAAACAAAGTCACAGACACGTGAGCGCATCTGATTGGTCAATACCGCTTCACGCGGATCAAGCGCGTGAGCCGTTGGATCTAAGTCAGATCCTATGGCTTAGATCTAACGATACTGCTTCGGCCTACGATCTAATCTAAACCCTAGGATCCGGCGCTGACGAGTGCGACCAACGACTGGCGGTGCCAATGGGTGCTGGTGGCGGCGGCGCTTCTGCCGGAGATGCTCCGGAAGTTCTAGAGGGGGATATGGCTCGTGTAGTAGCTTACCAACGTCGCACGGTCGTGAGGAAGCTCAAGGTGGCTTCGTCTTGGACGAGGGCGAGCTGCTACGGTCGCTAGGACACATCGGAGTTGCGGACAGCGTCGGGCTCGTGCAGACGGTGATGGAGGCGACCTTCTGGTTCACCCTAGCGCAAGCCAAGGACATCAGCGTGTGCACAAGGGCCAGGCGAACATCATCGTTTGAACTAGAGGTTGGGGGCGGTCGCATCTTACCGAGATTGCTCGTCGGAGATGAGGGTGGCGTCGGGTGCTCACGGTGCTGGACAAAGCCGATGTTCTGGGTCACGAGCAGATAAACAAAAGGCATGAGAAGAAGTGCAAGATCAAGGGTAGCACAACCGTAAGAAGCAGAGGGCACGGGGCGGACGGTGCTCACCGGAATACCTCACCGGAGTTCGTCGGGAAGTGGGGTTTCGAGCTGAAATAGGAGCAGCCTGGCGGCGAATAGGGGGTGGAGAGTGAGGGGAAATGCTCGCGGCAGGGTGGAGCTTAAGTATCCAGCGGGGGCGAGGGAATCACGCTGCGATTCAATGGCAATCAAGCCCGAAATCAATGAAGCGTCGATGGAGGAAATAGCGGTGGCGACGGGATCTACGTGAGGTTTGGGGGAAGAAGGAGCTGAGTTGGCGCAGGGCCACTGGTAGTGTCAGCGGGTTAGAGGTTGCACGCGTGAGAGAGAGGCAAAGGGGGAACTGGCCCGGATGGGCTTGCTGGGCCGTTTCTGGCACTAGGCCGAATAGGTTTCACAGCTGTTTATTTTTTCTTTTAACCTTTTCTTTTTCTGTTTGATTTTCTAGGAATGAATTTGAAACCTTATTCAAACTTGATTGAATTCAAATCACTTCTAGATTTTTGCAATGAGGTCCTTACACTCAAGAGTGTGTAAAACACAACTATTTAATCAACTACACTTTGATCCTTTGAAAATAAAATAAAACCATGGCTTAATGACATATAAATAGTAGGCATAAAAATGGTTTTATTTGTAGTTTTGATTTGAAAATTTTTGTGTAAGACAAAAATGCTATGAATACATGAATGCAATGCATGATTTTGTAACTCATGAATTTTGGGATGTTATAAAGCTCCTTACACCACCGCCACATACACATGTTACACATACTGCTACTTCTATTGAATCTAAAACTGCTTCTGATACTTATGATGCTACTTATATTGTGCTTGATGAGAGTGGTTCATTAGGTCCTTTCCTAGATGATACAATTGCTAGAACTATAATTGGAAACACCAAAACTCCTAATGAAGATATTACTACACTTGTTAGTTCACCAAAGTCTAGAGAGTATCCTAGCTATGATCTTGATGACAGTTATATTGAAATGACTGATGAATTTATTGAAGAATGTCAAAACACTCATGGTGCAAGTGCTATTAAGAGTCTTCTTGAGAGACATACTATCAGAAATAAATTATCTCCTAATGCTAAGTTTGCCACATCCCCCATAAACATTAAAGACAAGGATTATGATTTCTCTCTTTATTTATCTTATATAACCATTGTTGAGAAAGAACCTTTGTAAGATCCCTCCTTTGTAAAGGAAAGGATCCCTGTGATTGCAATGCTAGTCCCTGGATCAATGCTAGCATCCACAGTTTAAGATGAAGTACACAGAAACAATGGTCATTATTACATGTCATTCCAGAGACAAACATAGTCTTTTACAACTCCATGGCCACATGCCTAATACAAGAGTTTAAATATGTAATAAGATAAATAAGTCTTCATCCTCATGTGCCACAGGCAAGCATGTTGAGTGTAGACTCATAACCCCTAATCACCATCAGAATAACCTGCAACATCACAAGTTACAGCCACAGTGGGTTAATACATTGGAATAGTATTGGCAAGTGATACCTTAGAATAATATAGGCAACTAGATACTATATGCATTTCGCTAAATGTAGCTTAGGCTTGCTTTGCTCAAAATAGGTTTTACCTATTAGTTGAAAATACTAAGTTTTTCTTTGGCAAAAACTTTCCCAAGGAACCACCGATAGAAATTGGGGAACCTTCACCCTTGTTCAACCACAAGTTTTTACTTAGAAATTGGGATGAGGAGATTCTTGATAGCTTCCATGTCTTGATGCTCAAATTGTCCTTTACCAGGGATATCGCTAAGTACTTAGATTCTTCCATCTACAGAGGTTGTGCACTTTCCCCACAAGACTTGATTTTCACCAAGACAGGACCTTTTAGAAGCCTTCCCTTAGACCAAATGGACGCGTTCCAACCTATCATCCCACTACCACCAACTGTCCAAATGGCTAAGTTATTGCAACTTATGTGATCCAGGCAGAGCCCATATTGCCAAGTGGCTGCACTAGAAGCTTCTTAACATATGGCATCTCAAATCCCTTTGTTCCTGGGTGGCTTTCCACAAGTGAGATACACAAGGTAAACCATAGAAATGGGCCTTGTGTAACCACTCAACACAAACCATTCTTTCCATTCCACCCAGGTGTTTCATTCACTTAGTTGTTTTATTAACAAAACACAAGTCCAATGACTTTGAAATATTTTCTCATAGCATGATTATATAACCACCCTTGGTTGCTACTAGCTAGGCTAAGCATGGCATTGATAAGAATCTTAACTTAGAAATTTCTAGCAATTCTACAACTACTAGGATTTCCCAAGCATAGCATATAGATCAAAATATTCATGGAAGTCTAGCAAAATATTTCTAGTGCAAAGTTAAAAACATAGGAATAAAATCATGAAGCACCACTTGCCTTGGTAGCTTGGGGAGTAGCAACAATCATCACAATCACAATCACTATTTGCACCAAAATCTACACATAAAATGATGGCACAAAATCACATACACAATTAATACAAGCAAAAATACATGAATGTATGCAATATGCCAAGTGATGATTTTCTACACCAAACAAGACAAGTGCACAGTACTGAACCATAAACAAGACCAAAACTTACCAAAACAACATTATTTGAATACTAAAACATTTTCCAAATAATTACTATACTCAAATTAGGCCTACACATGTTTCTGTAAAAACAACCATTTTAACAGAGGCAAAACTTTAAACACATTGCATAAATGGAAAGTATTTTCTCTCCTGATTCCATTGATATAAAAATTCGTCAAATTTGGACGTGGGAAACAAAAGTTATGAATTAAACAAGTTTAAACATCTAATAGATCTAATTCAAACTTTTAAAACAAAACGCATGCCACGCGGCAGCATCTGGTTGGCTGGTACCGCTTCGCGCTGGATCGTGCTCGCGCACCGTCAGATCTACTTAACATTTGCGGCTCAGATCTACCCATACCCCTTTGCATGGCTTATAATCTAAACCACTGGATCTAGATCCAGTGGATCTAATCGTTTTGACCACAACCCGGCGGCGCAAATGGCCACAACGGCGGCGACGGCTCCGCCGGCGATGGATCGACGAATCTAGCGAGGGCTGGGGGGTAGTGGTGATGCTTACCAGACTCGTACGTGCACGAGGAAGCTCAACGTGGTCGTCGTGGGAACGGGGGCGTGCTGCTGTGGCCGTGGAAGCTCGTCGGAGTCGGGGACAGCGTCGGGCTTAGGCGGACAGCAACGTTCTGATCCGCCCAAGCACAAACGGAGGGCATCAGCGTGTGCACATCATTCAGGCGAACATGATATGGTCAAGGGCAAGGCACGGGGCGGTCGAATCTCACCGAAATTTCTTGCCGGAGTTGGAGACGGCGTCGGGAGTTTGCGGTGCTCGACGGTGTCGACGACCTGGGGCAGTACAAGACGAACCAAAAGTGTCAGAACAAGCGCAAGATCGTTGTGAAGCAGCTCGCGTGAACCAGAAAGCAAGGCGTGCCCGGAGCTCACCGTGATGGCTCGCCGGAGTGGTTCGGGACAGCGGCGGCGCGAGCTCGATTGTGGACAGCCTAGAGGTGCTCTATGGTTGGTGAGTGAGGGGAAACGAGCGGAGAGAGGAAGGGATCTTATAGCCGGAGCGGGACAAGGAATTACTCGGCGAATCAATGACATTTACTCGCGCAATCAACGACAGTGACGCAGGGAGGAAACGACGGAGGGCTCGGTCGTGGGAGGGGTTTGGGGACGATGATGACGGGGCAGGTGGGTCCGGGGCGTCAGTGAGAGGGGGGTGCTCGTGCGGGTGAGAAACAGAGGGAGAGGGGGAAACAGCCCGGGTGGGCTGTTAGTGGTGCTGGACCAAAAGGATCGCGCCAGGTTTTATTTTTTTCCTTTTGCTTTTCTTTTTCTGTTTGATTTTCTAGAAATGATTTTCAAACCCTAATTCAAATAAGTTTGATTTAAAATCTTCTCTAGATTTTTATACAGTGAACTTTGTACTCAAATATGTGTCAAACACTTCTGTTTACTCAAACACACTTGGAACACTTGAAAAAAAAACAAGCCTTTATGAGATATAAATAATAGGCATAAATTTGGTTTTATATACATACTTTGTTTTGAAAACTTTGCCCAAGCTTTGGAATCACTTAAGTTTGAACTCAAAACATTACTGGATAAAATAAGTACCTTTCTCATTAGAAAGTAGCACTAAGGCTAGAGCATACTTACATAAAATAATGAGCATCATATGCTCCTGTTTTTGAAATGGTTTAGAAATGGAACCCTAAATGATCATGGATGCATGGATGATATGCATGAGATTTGAAACATGATTTTAGGGATGTTACAAATCTAACCCCCTTAAGGTGAATCTCGCCCTCGAGATTCAGGTTGGCTAGCAAATAGGTGAGGGTGGTCTTTCCGAAGATCATCTTCTCTTTCCCATGTTGCTTCTTCTTCGGAATGATGGTTCCATTGAACTTTGCAGAATTTGATTATCTTAGTCCGAGTAAATCTTTCTGCAATCTCAAGAATCTTGATAGGTTTCTCCTCATAGGTGAGATCACTCTCCAATTGAACCTCTTCCAAAGGTATAATATCCTTCAAAGAAGTCTCTTCCATTTCTGGATGACATTTCTTAAGCTGACTCACATGAAACACATTATGAACAACAGATAATGATTCTGGCAATTCAATCTCATAAGCGACTTCTCCTTTACGACTCAGAATCTTGAATGGTCCAACATATCTTGGGGCCAATTTTCCTTTGACTCCAAACCTCTTCACTCCACGAAGTGGTGACACTCTAAGATAAGCTCTATCACCTACTTCATAGGTGACTTCTCTACGCTTAGGATCTGCGTAACTCTTCTGTCAGGACTGAGCTATCTTTAATCTGTCCTTAACTAGCTTGACTTTCTCTTCAGCCTCCTTGATTAGTTATGGTCCGAACAAACTTCTTTCTCCCACACCATTCCATAACAATGGGGTGGTACACTTTCTCCCATAGAGAAACTCAAATGGTGCCATCTCAATACTGGCTTGATAGCTGTTGTTGTAAGAGAATTCTGCGTAAGGCAGACTTTCATCCCAACTGGATAATAGTCTAGGGCACATTCCCTCAACATATCTTCAAGTATCTGGTTGGTCCTTTCTGTTTGTCCATCAGTCTGAGGATGAAAAGAAGTGCTGAATTCCAACCTCGTTCCCAATCACTCATGTAGTTGCCTCCAAAAATGAGAAGTGAATTGAGTTCCCCTATCAGACACAATACTTTTGGGTACACCATGTAGACACACAATTCTACTCATATAGATCTTGGCTAACTTGGCACTTGTATAGGTTGTCTTCACGGGTATGAAATGAGCCACTTTAGTTAGGCGGTCCACTACTACCCAAATAGAATCATATCCTGACCGGGTTCTTGGCAATCTGGTAATGAAATCCATACCAATCTTGTCCCACTTCCAATCAGGAATAGGTAGTGGTTGTAACAATCCTGCTGGCTTGTGATGTTCCGCTTTCACTCTACTACACACATCACACAAAGCAATATGTTCGGCAATGTCTTTCTTGAGATTATTCCACCAAAACCTTTCTTTCATATCCATGTACATTTTGGTGTTACCCGGATGAATGGAATATGGTGAGTTGTGGGCTTCTTGTAAAATCAGTTTCCGAAGCTCCGTATCTTGTGGAACACAGATACGTTTCCCATACCATAAAGTACCCTGTTCATCTTCATGGAATCCTTTGGCTTTTCCCTTGCCAATCTTTTCCTTAATCTCTTTAATTTCCTTATTAGTCTTTTGGGATTCTTTGATCTTGTCCAACAAAGTGGGTTGAACATCCAAAGACATGAGATGTCCCTCAGGCACAATCTCCAATCTGAGATCTCTGAATTGGGCACATAGATCATCTGGCAATTCTCCCTTAGTAAGGCCATTCACAAAAACTTTACGGCTTAGAGCATCCGCTACAACATTTGCTTTACCGGGGTGGTATTGCAAACTCAAGTCATAGTCCTTGATGAGTTCTAGCCATCTTCTTTGTCTCATGTTAATTTCTTTCGGGGTGAAAATATACTTCAAACTCTTGTGATCTGTGAACACTTCACATCGATTTCCCAAAAGATAATGTCTCCATATTTTGAGTGCATGGACAACAGAGGCTAACTCTAAATAATTAGTAGGGTAGTTTACCTCATGAGTTTTGAGTTGTCTCGAGGCATATGCTACGACTTTCCCTTCTTGCATAAGTACTGCACCTAATCCATGATGAGATGCATCACAATACACTTGGAAATCTTTTTCCAAATATGGCAAACATAAGACTGGTGCTGTCACTAGTCTCTTCTTCAATTCTTGGAAACTAAGTTCACAGCCTTCAGACCAAGCAAATTTCTTGTCTTTCTTTAGCAACTCTGTCATTGGCTTAGATACCTTGGAGAAATTCTCGACAAATCTTCTGTAGTATCCTGCCAAGCCAAGGAAACTGCGAACCTCTTTCACTGACTTGGGAGATTCCCATTCAGTTACAGCTGAAACTTTAGCAGGATCAACTTCTACACCATCTCCTGACACAACGTGTCCAAGAAATCCAACTTCATTCAACCAAAATTCACACTTGCTGAACTTGGCATACAGCTTATGCTCTCTAAGCTTCTCAAGTATCAAACGTAGATGTTCTTCATGATCTTGTTTGCTCTTGGAGTAGATCAAAATGTCATCGATGAAAACGACAACAAACTTATCAAGGAACTCCATGAACACCTTGTTCATCATATTCATGAAGTATGCTGGTGCATTGGTCAAACCAAAAGGCATCACGGTATACTCATATAATCCATACCTTGTGGTGAAAGCTGTCTTGGGTATGTCTTGTTCCCTTATCTTGAGCTGGAAATAACCTGACCGGAGATCAATCTTTGAGAACACACAGGCTCCTTCTAACTGATCAAACAAGTCATTGATTCTAGGCAAAGGCTATTTGTTCTTGATAGTCACCTCATTGAGGGAACGGTAATCTATGCATAGCCTTTGACTTCTATCTTTCTTTTCCACAACAAAACTGGTGCTCCCCAAGATGAAGAACTTGGTTGGATAAATCCTTTCTGCAACTATTCTCCAAGTTGTTTCTTGAGTTCTTTCAGTTCATCAACTGACATCTTGTGTGGTCTCTTTGCTATCGGTCCAGATCCTGGTAGCAAATCAATAAGAAATTCCACATCTCTATCTGGTGTCATTCCCGACAATTCTTCCGGAAACACATCCGGATATTCACTCACAATTGGCACACTGTCCATGCTAACCCCCTTAAGAGAATTTAGCTTACTCCTTTTTGATTCAAAGTTGGTCTTGAATCTGATCCTTTTGTTTTCTGGAGTTGTGAGTGAGACAGTATGGTTGGCACAATCTATCACTCCCTTGTGCTTAGTCATCTAGTCCATTCCCAAAATCACATCCAATCCTTGGGAGTTTAGGATTGTCAGGTTAACGGGAAACTTATACTTCCCAAACTCTATGACTAGATCATGACATCCTGAATTCACTATCATTTCTCCGCCAGGAGAACTTACTTTTATAGGACACCCAATAGTTTCTACCACTAGTTCATTTCTTTCAACAAATGCTCTTGATATGAATGAATGAGATGCACCAGTATCAAAGAGAACAAATGCTGGAATAGAATTGAGTTTGAACTTACCAGCAACAGCATCAGGTTCCTCATAGATTTCCTCCACATTGATGTGGTTCACTTGTCCCTTCTGAAAAGGGTTGGGCTTGTTGGGTCCTTCAACTTTCTTTTCTGGGCATTCATTTGAATAATGCCCCATCTTCTTGCACTTGAAACATTCAACCTGACTAAGATCCTTCTTGACAGGCTAGCTTCCACTACCACTTCCACTTCCACTGTGGTGGCTCTTATATCCACTCTTGTGATTTTTATACTTGTCATTGTCATGACTACGGTGATGCTTGTTGTCATGATAACGGTTGTGGTTGTGGTGCTTGTTGAACTTCCCATGCTTGTGGGATCCAAAACTCCCACTATCATCATAATGGGAACGCTTGTGAGACGATCCTGAGCTGTTCTTGTCAGAGTGCTTTCTTTTCCTGCTTTCAACTTGCTTCATCTTGCTTTCCAAGATGGCAGCCTTGTCACAAAGTGACTGGTATGTGGGAACATAAGCCACAGATAGCTACAGGTTCAATTCATCGTTCAATCCTTCAAGGAACTTTTCTTTCCTCTTAGCATCAGTGTCAACTTCATCCGGTGCATAACGCGCTAGATTGTTGAACTCCTTAATATACTCTACCACACTGTGGTGGCGCTGCTTCAGATTGTGAAACTGTTTCTTCTTCAAACTCATCACTCCGGATGAGATGTGAGCAGTACGGAAACCATCTTCAAAGATAGCCCATGTCACATCTGCAATGGGAGTGGTGATCTAGAAGTTATCCCACCAAGTGGCTGCTGGTCCTTCCAACAAGTGTGCTGCAAATCTGACCTTCTCTTCATCAGTACAGCCAACGGTTACCAAGTCCTTATTCACAGAGCGTAGCCAATCATTGGCCACCATAGGATCAGTAGTTCCTGAGAACTTTGCTGGCCTCAGTCTTAAGAACCTGGTAAGCATATCAAAACCTGGTGGGTTATTCTGATTATTGTTGTTGTTATTATTATTATTGTTGTTGTTGTTGTTGTTGTTGTTGTTGTTGTTGTTGTTGTTGTTGTTGTTGTTGTTGTTGTTGTTGTTGTTGTTGTTGTTGTTGTTGTTGTTGTTGTTGTTGTTGTTGTTGTTGTTGTTGTTGTTGTTGTTGTTGTTGTTGTTGTTGTTGTTGTTGTTGTTGTTGTTGTTGTTGTTGTTGTTGTTGTTGTTGTTGTTGTTGTTGTTGTTGTTGTTGTTGTTGTTGTTGTTGTTGTCGTCGTCGTCGTCGTCGTCGTCGTCGTCGTCGTCGTCGTCGTTGTTGTTGTTGTTGTTGTTGTTGTTGTTGTTGTTGTTGTTGTTGTTGTTGTTGTTGTTGTTGTTGTTGTTGTTGTTGTTGTTGTTGTTGTTGTTGTTGTTGTTGTTGTTGTTGTTGTTGTTGTTGTTGTTGTTGTTGTTGTTGTTGTTGTTGTTGTTGTTGTTGTTGTTGTTGTTGTTGTTGTTGTTGTTGTTGTTGTTGTTGTTGTTGCTGTTGTTGTTCTGGTTATGTATGAAAGTAGTCATCATTTGCATCAGCTGGGTCTGGGCTGTCATCATTTGCTGCATCTCAGGAGTGATGTTGTTGTTGTTGTTGGGGTTGGGATTGGCACGTCGGGGAGGCATCTGTGGTTTTCAGTAAGGATAAGAATGAGATACCCATAGATGCTAACATGCACAATACAACACATAACAATCACCAACAAACATGCATCAAAGTAGTAAAAGTTCAACAACACAGACAACAAGTTTTAGAAAAGTAAACACACAAATAGCAAGCCATCCACATGTTGGATGGTCATTGCGACTCAATAATCAAAAGCATGGTAAATAAATGGTAAATGAGTAGTCATCACTACTCCTCTGCATTAACCTCCTCATCAACAAGTGTAAGACCTGCATTCTCCATCGCGGTCTTGTACTCCTCGACATTGGTGGTCAAGGCCTCTACTTTGGCTTTGAGAGCCCTCTTCTGTGCACGAAGTCTCTCAATCACACCTTGTTGATGCTCGAGCTCTAAGTCCTTGGCCTCTAGTTCTGCAGTCATGTCTCGAATCCTATTATTCCTATCTTGGACTCTCTTCTCTTGACTCTTGACCTTTTTATCTTAACTCTCAAACTTGGTCTCCATCTCCTTGACTATCTCATCTTGCTCCGCGAAGAGCTTGTCCTTCTCACGAAGCTACACCTGGAGTTCGTCATTGCTAAGCATGACGTTGGTCCTATCAGTGTCTAGGTGCCTAAGAAGAACCTCTAAGTCCTAGAGGTACAGACGAATCGGCTCTGCTATCTCTCTAGCAGTATCCTCGAAGTCAATGGCCTCACCATCCTCGTCACGTCTGCCTAAAGCGTGGAAGTGAGTACCTCTAACCTCTCGAGAGTGTCTCCCTACCAAGGTCCAAGCAAATCCTGCATGACTACCTCTAGGCCTCTCTCCTTGTCATCATGCATGAGCTTGAAGGTAATGGCCTCCATGGCTGGCTCAGTCTGGCGTCCTGGCTGAATAACCTTGAAGCCCCAAAGGTCCTTCCTCTCAAACTTGGTGAGGGGAAGCATCATGATGGAAGGAAGTGGGAGATTGAGCAAACTAGTAACCTCAATAATACGAGTGCCAAATCGAGTTCCCTTGAACTCTTCAGCTGTGCTGATAATGACATTAGGCATCTATTTTATAAGATAGAAAAAGTTAGAATCAACATACATAGAGATGAATCACAAGACAAAGCATCACATGCATAACTTTAGAAATCAAAACACATAGTCATGGCATACATAAAACCATTACAAACATCCAAGGTTCAACTTATTTCAAACAAAATTTGGAAAATAAAATGATAAGTGGTGGTCCATCTAACGAAGTACGTTACAACCCCATCTCACTTGCCAAGTTGGCTAACAGGGCATCCCTAGAGGCAATCTGTCTATCTAGATCACATGACTCCATTGCTAAGTCTATGATGTCCTCCCTTAAACTTTGGTTGGTAGCCTCTAACTCTTGGGTATGCTTCTTTTCTTCCTTAAGGTCATTCTGGGTGTTGAGCATTCTGCACTTGATTCTATCACCAAGTTCTTTGATGGCCTTCCAAGCTGCATCCCTTGCTGAATCAAAGAATGTAGTGTGCATCACTGAATTGGTGACCATGCAGAATCCTGATTCCTTGTGGTTATCTTCCTTGTTTTTATACAAGTGAAGTTGCACCCACCAGTATTCAAATCCTTCATCCATCACATGAAAACCTTTGTACACAGCTGCACCATGTATTCCCATGGCAACCATGAGGTCCTTGAGAGCCTTGGGGAATTCTGTCTCACATTCCAAAGTCATAGTCATGAGTGGTCCCTTCTTCACGGCTTCGTTGATGGAGTTCATCTACAAATAGAGATGAGAAAGAAGATTAGAAAAGTTTACGAGAAGAAAAGACAAGTGTGGAAGTTGTTAAAAAAATTCCTGAGTGGTTTCCAATCCTAGGGTCATAATCCTACAGGCAACACAGTGCTCTGATACCATCTGTAAGATCCCTCCTTTGTAAAGGAAAGGATCCCTGTGATTGCAATGCTAGTCCCTAGATCAATGCTAGCATCCACAGTTTAAGATGAAGTACACAGAAACAAAGGTCATTATTACATGTCATTCCAGAGACAAACATAGTCTTTTACAACTCCATGGCCACAGGCCTAATACAAGAGTTTAAATATGTAATAAGATAAATAAGTCTTCATCCTCATGTGCCACAGGCAAGCATGTTGAGTGTAGACTCATAACCCCTAATCACCATCAGAATAACCTGCAACATCACAAGTTACAGCCACAGTGGGTCAATACATTGGAATAGTATTGGCAAGTGATACCTTAGTAGAATATTAGCATCTAGATACTACATGCATTTGGCTAAGTGTAGCTTAGGCTTGCTTTGCTCAAAATAGGTTTTACCTATTAGTTGAAAACACTAAGTTTTTATTTGGCAAAAACTTTCCCAAGGAACCACCAATAGAAATTGGGGAACCTTCACCCTTGTTCAACCACAAGTTTTTTACTTAGAAATTGGGATGAGGAGATTCTTGATAGCTTCCATGTCTTGATGCTCAAATTGTCCTTTACCAGGGACATGGCTAAGTACTTAGACACTTCCATCTGCAGAGGTTGTGCACTTCCCCACAAGACTTGATTTTCACCAAGACAGGACCTTTCAGAAGCCTTCCCTTAGACCAAATGGACGCGTTCCAACCTATCATCCCACTACCACCAACTGTCCAAATGGCTAAGTTATTGCAACTTATGTGATCCAGGCAGAGCCCATATTGCCAAGTGGCTGCACTAGAAGCTTCTTAACATATGGCATTTCAAATCCCTTTGTTCCTGGGTGGCTTTCCACAAGTGGTATACACAAGGTAAACCATAGAAATGGGCCTTGTGTAACCACTCAACACAAACCATTCTTTCCATTCCACCCAGGTGTTTCATTCACTTAGTTGTTTTATTAACAAAACACAAGTCCAATGACTTTGAAATATTTTCTCATAGCATGATTATATAACCACCCTTGGTTGCTACTAGCTAGGCTAAGCATGGCATTGATAAGAATCTTAACTTAGAAATTTCTAGCAATTCTATAACTACTAGGATTTCCCAAGCATAGCATATAGATCAAAATATTCATGTAAGTCTAGCAAAATATTTCTAGTGCAAAGTTAAAAACATAGGAATAAAATCATGAAGAACCACTTGCCGTGGTAGCTTGGGGAGTAGCAACAATCCTCACAATCACAATCACTATTTGCACCAAAATCTACACATAAAATGATGGCACAAAATCACATACACAATTAATACAAGCAAAAATACATGAATGTATGCAATATGCCATGTGATGATTTTCTACACCAAACAAGACAAGTGCACAGTACTGAACCATAAACAAGACCAAAACTTACCAAAACAACAATATTTGAATACTAAAACATTTTCCAAATAATTACTATACTCAAATTAGGCCTACACATGTGTATGTAAAAACAACAATTTTAACAGAGGCAAAACTTTAAATACATTGCATAAATGGAAAGGATTTTCTCTCTTGATTCCATTGATATAAAAATTTGTCAAATTTGGACAAAAGTTATGAATTAAACAAGTTTAAACATCTAATAGATCTAATTCAAACTTTTAAAACAAAACACATGCCATGCGGCAGCATCTAGTTGGCTGGTACCGCTTCGCGCTGGATCGTGCTCGCGCACCGTCAGATCTACTTAACATCTGCGGCTCAGATCTACCCATACCCCTTCGCCTGGCTTCTAATCTAAACCACTGGATCTAGATCAAGTGGATCTAATCATTTTGACCACAACCCGGCGGCACAAATGGTCAGAACGGCGGCGACGGCTCTGCCGGCGATGGATCGACGAATCTAGAGAGGGATGGGGGCAGTGGTGATGCTTACCAGACTCGTACGTGCACGAGGAAGCTCAACGTGGTCATCGTGGGAACGGGGGCGTGCTGCTATGGCCGTGGAAGCTCGTTGGAGTCGGGGACAGCGTCGGGCTTAGGCGGACGACAACGTTGGCGATGTTCTGATCCGCCCTAGCACAAATGGAGGGCATCAGCGTGTGCACATCGTTCAGGCGAACATGATAGGGTCAAGGGGAAGGCACGGGGCGGTCGAATCTCACCGAAATTTCTTGTTGGAGTTAGAGATGGCGTCGGGAGTTTGCGGTGCTCAACGGTGTCGACGACCTGGGGCAGTACAAGACGAACCAAAAGTGTCAGAAGAAGCGCAAGATGGTTGCGAAGCAGCTCGCGTGAACCAGAAAACAAGGCGTGCCCGGAGCTCACCGTGATGGCTCGCCGGAGTGGTTCGGGATAGCGGCGCCATGAGCTCGATTGTGGACAGCCTAGCGGCGCTCTATGGTTGGTGAGTGAGGGGAAACGAGCGGAGAGAGGAGGGGATCTTATAGCCGGAGCGGGACGAGGAATTACTCGGCGAATCAACGGCATTTACTCGCGCAATCAACGGCAGTGACGCGGGGAGGAAACGGCGGAGGGCTCGGTCGTGGGAGGGGTTTGAGGACGACGATGACAGGGCAGGTGGGTCCAGGGCATCAGTGAGAGGGGGGTGCTCGTGTGGGTGAGAAACAGAGGGAGAGGGGGAAACGGCCCGGGTGGCCTTGTGGGCTGTTAGTGGTGCTGGGCCAAAAGGCTGGCGCCAGGTTTTATTTTTTTTCCTTTTGCTTTTCTTTTTCTGTTTGATTTTCTAGAAATGATTTTCAAACCCTAATTCAAATAAGTTTGATTTCAAATATTCTCTAGATTTTTATACAATGAACTTTGTACTCAAATACGTGTCAAACACTTCTGTTTACTCAAACACACTTGGAACACTTGAAATAAAATAAAATAAAATAAAACCAAGCCTTTATGAGATATAAATAATAGGCATAAATTTGGTTTCATATACATACTTTGTTTTGAAAACTTTGCCCAAGCTTTGGAATCACTTAAGTTTGAACTCAAAACATTACTGGATAAAATAGGTACCTTTCTCATTAGAAAGTAGCACTAAGGCTAGAGCATACTTACATAAAATAATGAGCATCATATGCTCCTGTTTTTGAAATGGTTTAGAAATGGAACCCTAAATGATCATGGATGCATGGACGATATGCATGAGTTTTGAAACATGATTTTAGGGATGTTACAACCTTTTTGTGGAATTGAAAATGAAAGTGTTGTGGCACATATGCAAGATCTCTCTACTTTGAGTGGTTTGTTTTCTGATGATATTAAGAAATGCACCTAGTTTGTTGCTAAAATTTGCCCTTTTTCATTGAAAGGTGAAGCTAAAGCTTGGTTTAATAATTTATCTCCTAGATCTATTGATAGTCCTAATGACTTGATTAATACTTTCTTTCAGAAATATTCCCCTCCTAGTGCTAAACATGCCATTTTGCAGGAAATTTTTGATTTTAAACATGGAAAAGAGGAGAAATTTCCCGAATCATGGGCAAGGTTTTTTGCTTTAATTAAAGCACAGCCTGGATATCCAGTACATAAAAATGAGCTTGTTGATATATATACTATAATGGACAAACTGATGAATCTAGGACATAACTGAATAGTTGTGCTGGTTGTGTTTTGATATTTATGCTGTTAAGAAAGATAATTCTAATATGAGAGTGCAGAATAATCTAATGGAAAATTCTAGAGCTATTAATAAGTTGCAAGATATTGTGGAAAGAACCTCCAATGATGTTAAAATGCTTGTTAAACATTTCCAAATGGTTCAAACTCAAATTGATCACCTTACTAAAGTACAAAAATATTTGCTAGTTAATACTTCTAGAGAAAAACATGCTTATGAAATTAGAACTAGAAGTGGTGCTTCTACTCAGGATCCTATATATCCTGAGGGACATCCTAAAAGAATTGAGCAAGATTCTCAACAAGCAAAAAATAGTGGTACTTCTTCTAAGAGAAAGAAAAAGAGACATAAAACAGTTGTAGAATCTTCTGAACCTGCTAACGATCCTAATAGTATATCTGTCTCTGATGTTGAAACTGAAAGTGGTAATGATAAAGATGATGCTCCTGATAAAGAAGAAATTGAAGAAGAACCTGAAAGGCACACTAAGAATACTAAGTCTCTAAGGAAGATTTTTTTGCTAATAAACATGGACTTCTGATTCAATAGGCCCCTGAAGGAAAGAAAGAAAAGTTTATGCGCGATCGAGGGCTGGGATGGGCGGATACCCCTTCGCGCCTGGGGGTAGGATATGCATACAGAAAGGTTAGATCGCGCGCGTAGACCACGCCAAAGCCCGTACAGGCCCGAAGCGGATCAGTACGCGCATATTTTGCGACGCGACGTGGATTACCGTCGTCCAACTCAGTTGTCTGACGTGGCAACACCTCTACGCAAAAAAACACCTCTACGTGGTTTGCTGGGCCGCATTTCTGTTCCCGCCGGTGGTCCGTTAGTGTTGCACGCGCGGATAAGAGCGGGGGCTCACGATACATCGGGAAGGTGCACCCCCGTCACCTCCGACACGGTGCACGTCTGACACCACCCCCAGGACTGTGTCATCATGACGCATGCAGGGATGCGTGCACCGTTGTATCAGCGCCGAAGTGAATTGTCAATCGACATAATGGAGCATCCAATCGGTCGCATCGTTGCAGTTCTCTACCTGCCACGTGTGCACAAAACTTCTTTGAGAAGGCATATCACACAGTAGGGGAGAGTACGGTGGGATGCATAAGACTGGTCTGCCTAGCCTTTTTGACTATCTACCTCCACTAGTCACTAGCGCCCTCCTCCCTTTCTTTTTCCTCCTGCTCATCCCGCTCCTGCTCCCTCCCTCTGCGCAGGCATGGCTCCCTCTCGGAAGCGTGCTGTGGCGACAATGCGCGAGGAGAGAAAAGAGAGAGCTCGCCGTGCCGCTTTACGCACTGAAGAGTCACAACATATGCTCATGGCTATGCCTGCAGGCGAGGGATCCTCCAGGTAGGTCATGTAATTCTTCTCCTTAATAGTGTTATCCAACATTCTTATTCTCCTTAATCATCACCTACTTCTCTTTCTTCAGAGCCGTCGGTTCACCGACAGACATGTCCCCCTAGATCCCCGGATCAGCGAGGTAAACAATATACACTAGGGTTTTTACGAGTAGGATTTGGGGTTTTTGCGACTAGGATTTGGGGTTTTTGCTCCTGGATCTTTTCCACATGGCCCATTTCTACATAAAGTTCGTGTGCTATAATGAAACATTACTGTTGTTCCCGTTCCGTGATAGGACTGAAACCACGTATTCTTTGTCTCAGGAAAAGAAGCCAAAACTCATCAATAAGGTGGATGCTTGGCTTAATGCACGAATAAGCAGCCACAGGGAGAAAATGCAAACACAAGAACTGGAATTAGAACAACTCAAATTAGTTGTGAATACCCTTACTAAGGAGCGCGGCGAGCTGAAAATGGACAATGCTGCCTGGAAGAAACTACATAAGAAGATCCAAGCCTCGAACCGACTGAATACATCCATCAACGAGGAGCTCTCGAAGGATAATGCGAGGCTAAAAGATGATAATGTCAATCTCTGTGTCGAGAACATGAACCTGCTTCGGAAGCTCGAGGCTTCGCTCAGTGAGCAGGTCAAGATCAGGCAGGACATGCTCGTACGTCGCCTACGACTTGAAGAGATTGAGGACGAAAACCAGCAGCTCCTCGCCAGGCTACGACTATAATGTAGGAAACTTTCCTCGGTGCTTCTCTGCTGAATTGAACTATGTGTTTCTGTTTTGCAATTGTAAACTGAACTATCCGAACAATGAGTTGCAACAGGACACACCTTTTGTGCAGTCCGAAAACTATCTTCTTTACTGTTGTTTCTATCTACTGGGTGGGACCATGTTGGACAAGTGTCAATTTTGTTGTAAGAAAAACTTAAACTTAGATATTACACACACTCAACCGTGCATTAAAATTCAAATTAGGCATTCCAAACTCAACTACAAATAGTTGCAAAAGGAGGTAGCCACGATCGGAAAAGAGTGGGTGGGCCACTGGCGGGGGTCCACAGAGAGAGAGAGAGTGAGTTTCGTAAAAAAAAGAGAGAGAGAGAGAGAGATTTTTTTTAACACAGAAGAGAGAGAGAGAGATTGTTGGCGAATGGGGCCACCGAGCGCGTGAGAACCATGCATGTACCATAGGCATGTCCAAGGCGCACCGTGCGCGTGTGAACTGTGTAGTACCGTACTACCGCATGTCCTGGTGCACTGTGCGAGCAGGTGTGCATGCGTATGCTGCTGAACCGTACACGTGTGAACTGCGGGAGCACGAAACATCGGCGTCTCACCATATAGAGCCCATCCCTCTGTCTCTCTCCGCCTCCCCTCATTCACTCCATCACGCCACCTCTTCCCAACTCCCCCTAGGCCCCTACCCACTACCCTTCCCTACTCCTCTCTCTCTCTCTGTCGACTAGGAAAAAACCCTCTCCCCTTCCGCTTCCGCTCCACTTCCCATTCTGGCGATGGAGCACCCATCCGATGCTGTCGCCACAGCGAAGGAGAAGGCTGCGACGCTGGCGTTAGCCGCGGAGGAGGTGGCCAGAGCCGCGACGGAGGCACAAAATGCCGCAAGGGCGGCAATCACAGCCGCAGCGGATGCAAAAGATGAAGCGGAGGCCATTGCTGAAGGCTGGCCGATTGGTCCCTCATCAGCTCCCGCCGCTATTAGTACTTGTGCGTACAATCTTGGGAAGCAGCCGCAGGATGACGGCGAGGAGGTCGAGCTCATCATCATGTCGTCGCCAGCCTTTGACGAGAACATCGTCGATGACGAGGAGGAGTTAAGTTCCAATTAATGGATTTTCTGCTTGGGGCCTAGGGTTTTTGCTTAGCATCAGATTCGTTTGTTATCTGTTAAGATTGGGGCCTAGGGTTTTCACTTAGCGTCAGATTCGTTTGTTATCTGTTAAGATTGGGGCCTAGGGTTTTCACTTAGCGTCAGATTCGTTTGTTATCTGTTATGATTGATGTGTAATTAATGGATCTGTGGATTATTGCTAGCTAGGCTTCGATTATGGACAGAATCGATTAATATTTGTGGATATGTGGATTTTTGCTAGCTAGGGTTCGATTTGGACATAACCGATTAATATTTGTGGATCTATGGATTGTTGTTTTCATTTCTATGGATTAATGCTAGCTTATTGACCGACGGAAGTGGTTTATCTGCTTGATCCCTTGATTACTTTCTGTTATTGCTAGCTGGAGACTGTTATCTGTTGCTTCCTTTGTTAAGCATTCAATTTTAGTTGCAGTTTCTACATATTTGCTTCACATGTGTATTTTGTATATTTCAGCAGGCTACTGATGATCTTGACAGCTATGTCGACTCGTGTCAAAGGAAGACCAGGGCCACTCTCAAAAAGCTTAAAGCGGGGAGGTTACCGGTTCTGGAGTGAACCCTGGACTGATGGCATGAACAGCTGCCCCTTCTGCAAAAGGAGCATAAAGATGGACTTCCAAAGCATCCTGCAGCATGCTAAAGGCTGTGGATCTGGTCATGTCAAAGTTGGGGAAACTGTCAATGTCCACGGCTTCACGGCCAACCACATGGCCTATGGCATCTTCCTCAGGAACAAACTGAAGCGAGCTATCGAGGCCGGTCATGTGCCTGCTCCCAAGCGAAAGGCACCGAAGGTACCGGGTATGGGCAGCAGGAAGCAGAGGAAGCGGGACAGGGAGGAGCGGGACCGGGAGGAGTCGGAGAGGAGGCAGTGATGTAATGATGTGTCTGTTTGTGTGTGCTGCTGCTGGTTTAAGCAGCATGCTTTTGTTTGAACTGTGTTTATGTTGGTTGCTTAGCAGCGTTTGTGTTGAACCTCTGCCTTATCAAGTTTGTGTTGAACCTTGCTTAATTAGTTGCTTGTTATGTTTCTACATTTTAGATGCTTAATTAGTTTGTGTTGAACCTTGCTTAATTAGTTGCTCGTTATGTTTCTACATTCTAGATGTTTACTATCTACATTTGTTTTTGTACATGCTAGTGTGTGGTGGGATTTCCTATTTCGGAAAGGTTCAAGGGAAATAGTTAAGGAGTTGAGAAATAGATGCTGGTATAGATTTGCTACCAAATTGGACAAAAAGGAATGAATGAGGTGAGCCTGGCAGAGGTAGACAAAGGAAGAAAGGGGGGAGGGGGAGAGGGAGGGTTTTTTGATTTGTTGCCAAATTGGGCTGGCTGGTGGCGTTGCCCTATTGTAGCCTTATTTTGCTCTTCTTTCCTTTTTCATATAGTTTTTGATTTACAAACAAGCCTGTTTTGTCTCACATGAACCTCTTTTTCCAAAAAATGACAAATCTACAAAAAGCCTATTTTGTCTCACCTGACCCTCTTTCCTTCACGAAATAACCTCAATAGTTTTTACACATTCTAAAATACGCAGACTTAGCCCGACCCAGCTCCTGTTCCTGTGCCCGTGTTATCGCTGCATCGGCTGCTTTATTATTTGGGCCGGTCCAACCACGCCCAGCAGACGCGCGCGGGTATGACGGTGTAGACGCGTTAGGTATTTACTATTTAGTCACTCCACGGTCGCCTCCGCCCATGACTCGCCTCCTATCCCTCCTCACACGAGCGCCTCCACACGACAACAACCTAAAAATTCCATCAAGGACCGCCTCCAGTATCCAACGCTTGCGACGACACAGGTTCATGGATCAGAGATTCAAGGATCAGGTATGTTTTCGCCAACTCCTATATGAAAATCTAGAACGAGTGATGTACAGAAATTTCATCAGATCTAGAGGAAATACGATCAAATTTTAAAAATGCATGACGATCATAATTGTGTAGATCAGATCTACATATGAACTAGTACAATAACACTATATTATATGTTAGCACTAAAAGCATGTCGTGTCAGATCTATATGTACTATTAAGAAAATTGTACTTCCTCTATTTCAAAATATAAGATGTTTTAGTTTTGTGAACAAAATGTATCTAGATTTAATTTAGTGTGTAGATTCACTTCAAACTTGAGTGAACCTACATACTAAAAGACGTCTAGAAACATTTGATTTACAAAACTAAATCATCTTATATTTTAAAACTGAGGGAGTATTATCTAATGGACACTACTCGGTGCTTTGGAATATCATGCGTGTTTATGAACATGCAAACCGTGTTCAAGTATCTAAAATAAGAGGTGGTAGAATATAGATTACTTTATTCTAAAAAGTTTGTGTAGATGACACTTTCTGGTTAGGTGGAGGAGTATGATCACACTCGTCATGTTCGTGCCGCTCTTAAGTTTCATAAACCTCTGCATATAAGAGGTATGTAATGTAAAATAAAAAAAATCAATGCAGTTATAATATTGCTGCTTATGTATGTATTTGTTACATGCAGGTCCCGGAATAAAGTTCGAGAAAGAATTTGAATGTTTCTTCCATTATGGCAACCGTGTAGCGATGGATGATGCTGAAATTAATGTACTGAAGTATGGAGTTGATAAGAACCTCCCAAAAAGACAATTTTATGTATGCACCATAAATAAATCAAACACCTTGAAAGGCAAAGCAAAAATGGTAAAACTTTTGAACTAGTAACAATTTTTCAAAATGTTACATTACTACTATTAGGTACTGACATTTGTATGTATATATTGGTGTAATCTATACGCAGTACTTTTCGAGGAGCTTCACCATGGAGCATATTGTTCCATATATTGAACTACCAGCAAACATTCAAGTATTTTGGAACAATATGGAAGTTGCAAAAGTTAAAATGGTGATGACCAAGTCAAACACTAGAGGCAAACTGAAATGTGGAGGTGCCATGATAACATCAAAGTGGATGGAGGTTGTGAACAAGTTTGATATGAGAGTTGGTGACACCTTTGTGTTTTAGTTCCGTGGTAGCTCGGCTGGCCTCAAGCTCCTTATTAAGCGTCTGTGAAATCAACATGCAGACCATCCAAAGTTGGCATGTGTCCACAATTGCCACAAAGTGTTTCTAGCCAACTTAGTAATCACTAAGTTGATGAATTCAAAGTCCTTCGAAGGAGTTTCTAGCCAAGTCTATAGATCTCTATAGGTTGGCTAGAAAGTCCTTCATCAACTTAGTGCTTATGTGTTGATAGAGTAGTACTGTAATTTATAAGTTAGAATAGTACTAAATCAAACAACTAAAACGGCGAAGTGCTAACCTGACGAAACTGAAAATCTGTCAGACTAACACCTAAACTGAAGCCGAGCGCGTCGAGCGTGGCGTCAAACTTCGCGTTCCAGGCTCTATCCTCTAGGTGCCTGACAGAGTCCGTAGAGTGGCTTGTGCAGGCGCATCGCCTAGATCCCCTGGCCAGCAGACCCACCCGCGGTGCGCGGCGAGCGCCAGCAGGAGCCGCACGGACTCCAGCCGTGCAACAGGCCCAAAGGCGTCCGCGACGTCGATGCCCTGCTGCTTCACATATCCCTTTTGGCGACGAGGCGAGGCGGGTGTTCGGATGCATGATGCCGTCCATGGTGCACGCGCGTGGTCATCGGGTGCGCCTCGCGGCGAGGCAGATGTGATGGCGGCGCGACTTCAGCTTTGGGTGTCGGAGAGGCTAGCTCGATGCACGAGGATGACGCTGCCGGCGACGTGTGCTCTGCGGGAGCTGGTGTCAATGGAGAGCTGATGTCGGTGAGTCCTGGCCTGCCACCTCAGGTGTAGCGGTACGCAGTGGAGTCGAGTTGAGTGCACGTAGCAGTCCACTGTGAACGCCGTGCTCATAGGGTTGTCCTGGCCTGCACAAAGTTCTTTGTGTTGTGCGTGTGGTGCACTCTGTCTTTGGTATGAGCAAAGTTTATGAATTAAGGACAACGTCTAGTTTTCTGCTACCTCCACATACCTGCATGCATAACAGTAAGGCGTAGTTAGATATTGACAATTTCAAAGAAAGTTTTGATAATGCTTTTTAGTTGTACTCAAGGAATGACTTAATGTGGATGTAGTTTGCATAATTTAGCGTTTCGTCTGTTATAACCAGCAGTATTGCATGCGCTGCACAGGTGGTTCCCCTTCTTCTTCTTCTTCTTCTTCTTCTTCTTCTTCTTCTTCTTCTTTTGTTCACCGTATGATAGTGGTCTGCCATTTTTACTCATGGGTGGATTAGCACCGTCAGCTCCAACTCATTTGTTTTTCTTAGGCACGCCTTTGGATTTATATTTTAGTGGATGGCCAACTTGAGGTGCTTTCCGTTGCTTCTCTGTGCATCTGCATCGAAGTAGCTTGTTTGAATATTGCTGAGACCCTTTGTCCTTTGCATTAGTCGATCGATGAATTCCTCGTATTCATGACAAGACTGTTCATCATGGCATAACACTGCGATAACTTCTTGAGATCGTACATTCAAGTCAGAAAAAATTGTCCTCTCGGTTGCATTTGACCATCCATATCCGAACATATCGCTCTCGCGCTTCGCAGACAATATAAATGTTGCGTTCACAACAAGTTGGTATTTTTTCTAGTCGTAGGTGATCCAATATGTAGAGGATGTGCTTGCAAGGTATCCCCTTCCTAGCCATTCTTCTGCAGGAGCACTTTATAGTTTCCTCACTGTCAGGCGTGTAGGTCACGTCAAACTGCCTAATAGGTTTATCTGCCCATATCAGAGAGTACTTATTATCACTGGAATCACCTTGTGCACATTCAGCAATCTTGACTCCATCAAATCTTTTCAGCTCTGATTGCAAGATATAGAAGTTTGCTACAGTGAATACTTTCGCATCAGCAGACTCACTATCTTTGTATTTAGTAACCGACAAAGGTAATGTCTGTGAGTCCTCACAGTCCTGTCGCGCATTTTCCTGATGAATACGGTTAATGGCGTTCTCGTAGTGCATGATCAAATCCACCAGTGTCATATTAGAGTCAAGATGAAGGTGTAGGCACGAGTTCAAACTCTCGCTCCTCTAATTGCTTTTTATTCTGAGAAAAAAGCCATTGGCTAGATACGCGGAGGCCCACCATCTCTTCTTATTGTACATTCTACTTAGCCACTCTTTGGTTCCCTTCGTCTGCCATTTCTTAATATAGTCACTCCATCTCTGCTCAAAGACCTCTTCTGAGGTGCTGTAGTATATCAATGACCTGAATTCATCCAGAGAATCGTGATTGAGGTGTTTTTTCATATTCTTTTCAACGTGCCACGTACATACACGGTGCCACACATCCTTGAAGACAATGCCAATGGCTTTCATCATTGAACCGTCTGCATCAGTGATAACCCCTTTTGGCTTGTTTTGACACATAGCTTTCAAAAATGTTTGAAGCAGCCATACATATGTTTCTGTTTTCTCGTTGGAGACGATTGCGCATGCGAAAACCGTAGTTCTGCGGTGATGGTTCAACCCCACGAAAGGAATGAACGGCATTCCATACCGATTCATTTTGTACGTAGTGTCGAACACCAGCACATCACCGAAATCCTCATAGTCCTGACGTGACTGAGAGTCACACCAAAACATGCTTTTCAAATTTCCTCCATCATCTAGCTAGTAATAAAAAAAGAATTTAGTATCACGGGCCTGCCTATTCTGCATAATTCGGATGGCTGTGTTAGCTTCACCTGATGCAATGAGCTTCCTCTTCTCCCGGGAACACATGTTGTAAAGATCCTTCGAGACGAACCCAACCTTGCTCCACCTTCCACGTTTCCTGATAAAGGTTTTCATAATCTCGAACTTGCGCATCCCAGTTGCTACTAGTGACATGATTTCAGCTTTCTGGTAAGACTTGATCTTCCGATGGGACCAAAGAAACGAGACTTCATCGGGTCTAGCTAGCACATGGTTGTGCTCGTCTTTAAATTGCAGAACTTTCCAATTCCCCTTGGATTTGTTATACGACACGCTGAGATAGGCTCGACAGTCGCATCGAGACAGAGCTCGTGGCCTCTTCTTGCGGTTCTCCATGTGCACATACCTTTCCTCGCGTTCCCCTACCCTAGAACAGAGAAACCGCCTGTATATAATATCTACATTAGAAGCTCGCTTCACCCTCTGTTTCCTTATGCTAAAGCCACGTTCTCTGGCATATGCGTTGTAGTAAGCGAATGCTGCCGCTTCGTTAGTGAAGGTCATCTCCGTTACAATCCGATGCCTGTCACGCTCATCCTGAGCATGCTGAAAATCCTTCTCTGGCATCACTGGATGCTGTCTGTGCTCATGCTATGAACTGTCTGTAACCTACACAATTAGAAGCAAAGAAATGTAAGTGGTGGTCATATGGTTGATCCTATATATGCCTTGTCATACAACAATAAGAAACTTTCATCACTCTTGAATTCAGATTTTGAACTGTCTGTAACCTACATAATTAGAAGCAAAGAAATGTAAGTGGTGGTCATATGGTTGATCCTATATATGCCTTGTCATACAACAATAAGCAAATTACATCACTCTTGAATTCAGATTTTGATCCTTCAGGTTCTTGTGATTCTTCCGCCGTCTCTTCATCCCAGTTTTCTAAGTCTGAATCCCCAAAATAATCATGGTCACTATGAGAGAATAGTACAACCTGCAGCATTGTAGCACAAAGTCATATAACATGGCTATTCAATTCTTATAAAAATAATGTAGCACTAGACATACATCACTAATGCTTTCCGAGATAGATTCTTTCCGATGGCGATCCTTGTTTCCACAATCGATGTCCATCTTCACAATTTTAAAAGTATGTGTATAAATTTGCATGCTCTAGGTGTGCAAATAAAAAAATAAAAAATAAACTTCACTTGACCTTATCATCCTCGGATTTGTTTTCTTCAAAGAGGTCGTTCTCAGTAAGCTCATCATCAAAGAAAAACATATCTCCATCATCCGAACTTGAATCACCGTTGTGCGTAGGGATGCTCTCATTGTCACTCCCAGTTGGCATAGAGTCCTCCATCTGTTCAAGCAAAGAAAACCAAAAACTCTAATCTAATCAGTGATGTATATGTGGAGGACTCGTAGATGCAAAGATGAACCCTAAGCCGCTATGCTAAAGGTGATGGAAAGAATGTGGGTTAGAGAGGCAGCTACTCACATCTTCCGGGCGCCGGTGGTGAGATGGGACACAGGACTAGTTGATGCGGCCTGAGGATGAGAAGATCTGGCTGGCCTTTAATCTGGAGATGTAGGATTGGAACGGTTATCGTCGGCGTGGACGGACACGTTGCCACCAAAGCCGGGCAGATTCGCAGGTGAAGGATTAGATGTCGGTCAACGGCCGGAGCCGGGAAGGCTCGTGTGGTTGGAGGATTAGAAGGCTGGCTGCCGGATTCATGTCGCCAATCCGGATCCTTCGCCGGCGCACGTCACCACCGGAGCTAGGCAGGATGATCGAAAATTTAGGGTTAGAGCGGTGTCTGGGGAAATGGCGGCCACGATAGTTTTTGTGATCAAACCTAAAGACCTAATAATGTAGTGGCGACATGGCAATGGTTGACAACGTGGCAATGAATGGTCAAATCTAATGGCATGGCGACGTGGCAATGGTTGACATCGTGGTAGGCAATAGTACGTATGCGAATACCCTCACGCGCCCTCGCGCGACCTCCTCTGAAAACACACGGGGACAATTCTACCCTTACAAACTTTGCAACTTTCGAGAGCCAGGGGGCCTATGGGATCAAGCCTCATAAACATGATAGTGAAAGAGAGCCTTGGGTGCAAAAACCAATGCCTTTTCCTGATAAGAAACACAAGTCAAAGGAAGAAGAACACTATAACAAATTTTGTGAGTGGATGAAACCTTTGTTTTTGCAAATTCCTTTGACTAATGCTATTAAATTGCCTCCTTATTCAAAATATATGAAGGATATTGTTTCTAATAAAAGGAAGATTCCTAATGAGGAAATTTCCACTTTGCTTGCTAATTATTCCTTCAATGATAAGGTTCCAAAGAAACATGGATATCCAGGTATCCCAACTATTCCTTGCTCTATCAAAAATAATTATGTTAGAACTACTTTGTGTGATTTGGGAGCAGGATTTAGTGTTATGCTTTTTCTCTCTACAAGAGACTTTAAGTGGGAAAATCGATACCAACTGATATATCTTTGCAAATGGCTGATAAGTCTACTACTATTACTGTTGGTACATGTGAGGATGTTCCTGTTCAAGTGGCTCATAATTGTTTGATATTAACTGACTTTGTTGTGCTTGAAATGCCTGAAGATGATAATATGTCTATTATTCTTGGGATACCTTTTCTTAATACTGCAAGTGCTGTAATTAATTGTAATCAAGGAAAAGTAACTTTTAATGTTAATGACAAGGAGCATACTATTTATTTCCCCAAGAAGATTCATAAGAAATCTAGCCTTAATTCAATTGAAAATATTGAGAGAATCAAAGTTGGGGAAATATATTGTCCCATAACACAAGAAGATTATGAAACTATTATGATTGGAACTATTGCTATCAAGGTTGATGTAACATAATCATCTAGTGAAATGCAAAGTTTTGCTTCATATAAAATTGTTTTGGTAACAAGAACTCATCAACCTTGTTAACAAAGGGATTTTGGATGAGCAAAACGATGTTTTCACCATGATTATTGTAGCTCACTTTTACTTTATCTGTTCCAATCTTTGCTTGTCACCTTGTTCATCTTTGTATTGCTAGTTGCTTGCATATTAGAGTGTCTTAGAACTTCCGAAGTTTTAGTTTTGATTTGTTTTTCCATCTTTCAAAAATCATTTTTCTGTGAGAAAATCATTTATCAAGTCGTGAAAATTGTTCAAAAATAAAGTTTCTCGAAAAATTCCAAAAAAATCATATTAATTTTTTACGTCAAAAAAGGGGCAGAGAGGCCCCTGTAGTGACCCAGGGGGCCCACCAGGCAGGCACACCACCTGGTGGCGTGGCCAAGTCAGGGGCGCGACCAGCCATGGTGTGGGCCACCCTTGGACCTCCACCTACTCAGCCACCTTCCACTCCACTCTCTCTCCTGAAAAAACACCGAAAAATTTCTAAAGCTCGTGTTCTTGATGTTATTCACCACAATTTTCGATCTCCTTACTCAGCCACCCTTTGCTGCTGATTTTTGGAGCATTTGTTCTCCGGTATGTGACTCCTCCGCTTGTCCAAGTAGATTTTTGATTAGTGGATTATATCTTGAGTATTTTGCTACTGTAGGTGATGGGTTATGTGAGCTTGCATGCTTGTTCTTTGCTTAGGTAAATTTTTTTGATGTATTTTTATCCCTCTTGCAAGTCCTTATAGTAGTTCCTTTGATTATGTAGTCTCTTTGCAATTTCTTATTGTGATGCATATCTAAAAATGTTAGAAAAGGAGATGAAAGAACACCAACTCAACCAACGTGAATTGAGGGTGCCTGAGATCATGAAAGTACACCATGAGGAGGGAGTTTTCCCTTCTATTTATCCATGCCCCAAATTCATGAGGGCTGTAGGGATTTTTCAAGATTTCCAGACTCTAATTTCTAATGCAGGATTGGAGCATTTTGTTGGAGATGAACCTTACCAGTATGTGAAACTGACTATGTCTATGGTGCAGGATTTTTGATTTAGTTGGTCTTTGCCGAACCCCACGGTTCATTAAAAAATTTACAATATAACTGGCAATCTCCCTTTTAAAGATTTTTGTGCAGCTATTAAAGTGCCATAGTGGGGTTCGCGCGAGAAGATTAGGGAGCGGCCTACACCAATTATGGACTTATATGCAGAGATTTGCCAACGGAGTAGCTTCTCAAAGGAGAGTGGTAAAATTCAAAATATTCATCTCCCATCTATTCGATATTTTTCCTATTTTATTGCCAAGTGAGTTCTTGCTAGGAAGACTGCTAGTAAATTATCTTCATATGATATAGCTTTTATCTCAGCTGCTTTGAAATGGGATACGACTTATAACTTGGCCACTTTGATATCTTTCCGTCTTGCTGCTAACCGCGAGAAAGGTGGAATTTATGGAGGCCTCATTGCCTCTTGTTTATTAGCTTTGCATGGTGTAGCGCCTCATCATTCGGACTTACAGTTCCCCATAGAGAGGCTTGATCTTAATTCAATGATACAACATAAATTTGTTTCTTCTTGGGCTAATTTGAGCGATTTATCTTATGAAATAACCTTTCTCAAGAGTGGATGGAGAGGATGTAGGTATGAGCGAATAGTCCTTTTGCCTGCACCTGCTTTGTTTAACCTTGATACCAGGGAAGGATGGTCACTCACGGAGGAAGAGCTCGACAGATACATGGAGGAGCTCTCTCAACAAGAGGAGAATGTTGGAAGGGAGGCCGAGGATAATTCGGTCCAGCCCTCCAACACGGGGGAGTCTTCATACCAGCAGCCTTCTTATGATTGGGGCGCTTATTCTTCACGAGGGACTGATTATGATCATTCTTATGATGACCCGCCGGCTTGGAGTTCCTACCCGTGTTGGAGTTTATCTCCACTTCGGCCAAAAGCCTAAGCTTGGGGGAGGTATACCGACATCACAATCATCTACATATCATATTCTATCGGTACTTTGCACATCCATGTTTCTCTTTATTTCTTTTTAGTTTTTGTTCTTGTTTTGTTTCTACTTTCCAAAACACAAAAAGAGCAAAAATATTTTTGTTACTTCTCTTTGTTTGCTTCTTTTAGCTTTAGTTTGCTTCTCCCTTTTTAGCTTTGGTTTGTTAATCAAAAAACACAAAAATATTTTGCTTTGTTTACTCTTCCCTTCAGTTCTTGTCTAAGAAAATCTAAAACCCAATAATATTTGTTGTTCTTCTCTGGTTTTGTAAAGTACGTTGAAGGGTTCAGCATTCCTCAGTGACTCCTTGGAGTTTGGTTTTCATATTATTATACAAGCCACACAAGTTAAAGGCAATGATGATTTACAACAATTCAAGGTGTGGTAAGAGGCTGGTATGAACTCTATTTGTTTTCATTTTTGTACATATACTCATCATTGTGGGCATGCTTAGTCTGTTCATGTAAGGTGTATGTTATTTAATGGATGCCTAGTAGATCTCGCTCCCTTATGATTAGTTATAATCTACTAATAATTTGTAGCATGTCATATAAATGTTTGCTTGCATTGTTCTATTCATGACATGGTATGACATTGTGGTATCCTCCTCTAAATGTTTTATTTGAATTGACTTGCACATGCTCACGCATGCATATGACTAAATAAAAAGTCAGTTAAGCCTCAATGATTTATTTTGCCTCAGAGTTCTTGTGTCACTTTTATGCCACTATTAATTTTGTTTTGTCGCAAGCATGATTATGACAGTTACTGCTCTCTTGATTGTCGCTCCCTTTCTATTGCTAGCCTTCACTCGCACTGAGTATGAGCTATACTTGTGCATCCAACTCCCCCAAAACCAAAATTGTCAAAAAGTGTCCACCATATCCACCTATTGGCATCACTGCTATTCCTTGCATACTATATATTCTTTGTTTTCTTCCGAATAAAAATGTTTGCTTGATATGCGAAAATTAATTATTAAAGCTCTCACGAACTTGATGGCACATTTTATTTCTTGCATTTAATAAACCTGAACCATTGTGACTATCTATGTAGTTATATTCTTGCAAATTATAAGTTGGAAGTTAGTAGAAACATGTTGTCATGGGGAACTCTTTTGACATTGCACTTATTCTATTTAGTTGATATCATGTTCTTTTGTTTATGGATCTCGGAGGTGTGAAATAAAAGGGGAACTTGTAAGTCCATGGAGTTCATATATGTGTTAGATAAACGCCCGGGCTGCTAGCCTAAGCCATGCCTAATCATGGTGGAAACTTGCAGCATAACCATAGTGGCATTCTATGAAGTATCCTAAATAAAAACCTATGAAAATAGCAAATAGAAAGATCGCTCAGATGCTCACTGTCTATTGTGTTGTCATTTTGATATGGGATAGCTCTTGTGCCATGGGGCAAGGGGTACCCCGTTGTCGGTTCTCTATGATACACATACACTTACAATGACAAGAACTTGCTTGTGACCAAAGTTTAGTAGCATGAGGTTCGGTACTCGTATATAAGGGGCATGATATTTTGAACTTATGATCTGTCAAGAATATAACTCATACTTGACCTCACTTTAACCTTAACCATTTAAAATATGCTTATGATAGGGGCAATGACAGCTCAAAACCAATGAGTACCATACTTTCAACATTTGGAAGGCTTTCAAACCTTTTTATCTTTTCTTTCACTTTTGTATCGAGTCACCATTCATTCTATGAGCACCTTCCCGAGAGCATAGCTGTCATTCTTAGTGTAATGTGCTTGTCCTAGAACACGGTTAATTGCGACGTAACTTTGATGCTTGTACCTTTGATATTTTTACTTCTAGTCTTCACTTGAACTTCAAGGGTGCCTTGGAATTTATGTTTTGCTCCAAAAATAAAGGAAAGCGAGATACCACTTTATCATATCTTCTTATGAGCATTACAATCTTGCATATGCTTATTCTTCATGTTGCTTATTATTATTGTGTTTGAATCTCTTCATAGCTTGCATGACTATTGGGTAGACTAATTAGCATATTCCTTATTATGAATTGCCTAAGTATTTGATCATATGCTGAGAATATATACATCTTATGATTCAAATGTGTTCGTGAAAGTTTCTTTTATCGCACTCAGTTTTCAACTGAATTGCTTGAGGTCAAGCAATAAGCTAAGCTTGGGGGGAGTTGATACGTCCAAAACGTATCTACTTTCCTGAAAACAAATTCTATTGTTTCTCCTCTAATTTGTGTGATTTGGATACAACTAAAAGCGGACTGACGCAGTTTTCAGCAGAATTGCTTTGATGTCTTGTTTTTGTGGAGGAAATCAACTATCATGAAAAATCCCAGAAAATATGCCGAAAATCCTATTTTCCCAGAAGACTCAGGGAGCCATAAGACAGAGGGGAAAAGAGTCCAGAGGGGCCCATACAACCCCTAGGCGTGGGCAAGGCCTGGCCGCTCCAGGGCATGGTGTGTCCCCCTCGGACTCCACCTTGACCTCTCCTTTCGCATACATATACCCTCTAACCTAAAAACACCGGGGGTTCGACAATTTATAGAGAAGAGTTCTCTTGCGCCGCCACCACCAAAAACCGCGATTCGGAACCAGAAACTCCGTTCTGGCACCCTGCCAGGACGGGGAATTGGAGGAGATCATCGCCACCATCATCACCGACGCCTCTCCATCAACCATCCATGCTTCCCCCATCCATGAGTGAGTAATCCCCCGCTATAGGCTATGGGGATGGTAGGGATTGGAGGAGAGCACTCATGTAATTGCATAAGATTGTTAGGGCATGGTGCCTAGTATCTATTGTTAGTGCTTTTTGACATTGTTGCAACTTGTTGTGCTTAATGCTTGTAAATAGGGCCCGAGTGCCATGATCTCAGATCTGAACATGTTATTGATTCATGATGATATTATTGTTTGTGATCTTACCTACAAGTTGTGTACACATATCGTTGTCTGGAACCCGAGGCCCCGAAGTGACAGAATTTGGGATAACCTAAGGGGGTGGCTGTGTTGTGAGGAGCATGTGTGTTCATAGAGTGTTAATGTTTTGCTCTGTTGCTCTATTAAAAGGAGCACCTTAATTGCTAGTAGATTCCCTAGAGGCCCGCTGCAAACGGGCTGGCAGGACAAAATATGTTGTGCAAGTTCTCATTGTGAGCACGCATGACTATATACGGAACACATGCCTATGATTACTTAGTACATGGAAGCTTTATCTTCATTATCTGCAAATGCCTTTGTCTTGATTATTACATGAATTGTCTTGTCCATGCAACCCCATCCATTCATCCCTATGCCTACCGCACTTTAATCCTGTTGTTTATCACAATTATTACTACTATCTTTATTTTACTACTGCTATTATTTTTCTATTGCTACTACAAAACTGTTGCTATTGATAAACTATTGCAAGCAAGACTGTTTCTAGATGCAGCTGAATTGACAACTTGTCATTTAAGGCTTATAAATATTCTTTGGCTCCCCTTGTGTCGAATCAATAAATTTAGGCTTTACTTCCCTCGAACACTGTTGCGATCCCCTATACTTGTGGGTCATCATGGACCAACTTGTGGGCCCATTTCAAACAATGCTGCTCTAAACAGTAACGTGCCGAATTACTATTTGGCTTTTATAATGGGCCATCCCACTTAATAATTGCCAGGACTTGGATGGGCCAGGATTTCTACCACGGTTTCCATGATAGTTAACGATGTTAACCGGCCGTTAACGACATTCACCCCGTGGTAGTTTGCATGACGTCGGCAGTCAACGCGGCTGGCGAACAGATCTACGACGGAACGACTTTTTGTGGCTGAAGGGTGCGATCCGCCACGGTCGAAAAAAAACGTGGTAGATTTATTTGTGACGGGCCTTTTACCACGAAGGGCATCCGTCATAGAAGACTCTTTTGCCACGAAAAATGGGCCTTCAACCACAAAATCGTCTGTTGTAAAAGGACATATTTCTTGTAGTGCATATTGTACCCAAGTTCACATGTGCCTCATGGTCAAACGATTTCTAGTAAAGGCAATACAATGTCTTATGAGACTATACACGATATATCATGTTTGGGTCTATCCATCATCATTGTTATCCAATAACTCTACTCACATATGTCACTGGCATTATCAAAATCATATTATCACTATGCTCATAGTTAGGAAACTGAAACTATCGTTGACATACATACTAGTCATAGAGGCTTGACTAGTGATATCTTTATATGGTGTTTATCATCCCACACATGTATTAGGGTTTTCCTCCAAATACACATTATTAGGAACAACTACAATTATAGCACAGTATGGTAAACTTAATTACGAAACATAAATATGAATAATAACACATTTATTATTGCCTCTAGGGCATATTTCCATCAGTCTCCCACTTGCACTAGAGCCAATAATCTAGTTTACATTTATCATTCTAACACCTATGGCATCCCGGTATTGTTCATGCTTTGCAAGCATGAGTAACTTTATCAACGTATCTGCCATATTCAGATCTCTATGAATTTTGCACATCTTGATGTCACCATCATGCACGAATTGGCGTATGAGATGAAATCGATGTTGTACATGCTTGTTCTTCTGGTGGGACCTTGGTTCCTTTGTTTGAGAAATGGAACCATTGTTGTCAAAATGAATCTTCATTGGCTCTAGCGTAGTTGGAACTACACCATGCTCTAAGATGAAGTTCTTCATCTAGACACCCTCCTTTGCAGCACCTGACTCTGCTATGTACTTCGCCTCTGTTGTAGAGTTTGCAACAATATCTTGCTTAGAACTTTTCTAGCTCATCGTTCCTCCATTCAAGGTGAACACATAACCGGAATGAGATCTAAAATCATCAGGATCATTGACAAAGTTGGCATCGGTGTAAGCTCTTGCAACGAGCTCTTTGTCACCTTCATATAAGAGAAACATATCCTTAGTCCTTCTCAAGTATCTAAGTATATTTTTCACTTCTATCTAGTGATTCACACCTAGATCAATTTGGTATCTTCTCATCACACTTAGAGCATATGATACATCTGGTCTTATACGTATCATGGCATACATGATTGAACCAATTGCTAATGCATATGGGATTTCACTCATGTCATTCCTCTCAGATTATGTCATAGGACATTGCTTCTTGCTTAGTGGTTTGACATGTACCATTGGAAATGATCCCTTCTTGGATTCTTCCATTTTGAACCTCTTCAAAACTTTGTCTAGATATGTATCTTGAGTGAGCCCTATCAGGCGCCGCAATCTATCTCTATAGATCCGTATGCCCAATATGTAAGCTGCTTCACCCAAATCTTTCATCGAAAAACTTTTCTTCAATGATTCCTTTATATTGTTAAGAATTTTTTATTGTTTACAATCAATAATATGTCATCCACATATAGCATTAGAAATGCTATTGCGTTCCCACTTTCCTTCTTGTATCCACAATACTCTTGTCCGTTCTTGATGAACCCAAAACTCTTTACTACTTCATGTAGGGGTCCCAACCTTTAATAAGATTGATCCCTTCTGTGTTTTACAATGCTAGTCCCTGGATCAATAGCTAGCATCCACAGTAAGATGTAATATCAAGAAACAAAGGTCATAATATAACTTTATAACCAGGAATAACATAAGTTTATTACATCAAACATAGCTCATTTGGCTATTACATTACATTGCAGCGGAATAACTATAAGCATGGGTCCTTCATCTTCAAAGTGCCACAGGCAGATGTTGGTTGTAGACTTTGTAATCCTAATCAAACAATCTTCACTAAAATCAATCAAACCTGCAACATACAAGTTACAGCCACAAAGGGTCAATACATTTGAATTGTATTGGCAAGTGATACTATGGTAGTATAGTGGAGTCTATCATCTATATGCATTTGGCTAAGTGGAGTTGAGGCTTGCATTGCTCAAAATAGATTTTTCTTATCATTTTGAAAATACTAAGTTTTTGCTTGACAAAATCATTTTTCTCAATCAAAGATTTCAAGATCCTTGTACCAAGCCATCTCTCCATCAATGATTGAAGAATTCAAACAACCCTTGTTCAAACCACAAGATTTTAATTTAGAAATTGGAATGATGAGATTCTTGATTGTTTCCATGTCTTGATTCTCAAATTGTCCTTTACCAGGGACATGGCTAAGTACTTAGATTTTACACTCTGCAGAGGTGGTGCACTTTCCCCACAAGACTTGGTTTCCCAAGACAAAATCTTTCAGAAGCCTTCCCTTAGACCAATATGGACGCGTTCCATCCTATCAAACACTACCACCCACTGTCCATATGGCTAAGTTCTTGCAACCTATATGATCATGGCAGAGCCCATATTGCCAAGTGGTTGCACTTGAAGCTTCTCAACATTTGACATCTCAAATCCCTTTGTTTCCTGGGTGGCCATCCACAAGTGAGATACACAAGCCAGGTCCATGGTCTTGTGTAACCACTCAACATAACCCAATCCTTCCATTTCCACCCAGGTGATTTATTAACTTAGTTGTTTTATTAAACAAAACCTAAGTCCTCAGACTTAGAATATTTTTCCATAGTGTGAATATATATTCCACCCATGTTTTCTATTAGCTAGGCTAAGCTTGGTAGTGGTAGGAATCTTAACTTAGGGAAATCCTACTAAGGATTCATCTACTAGGTTTTCTTATAGCAAGGTCTATACTTAGCAAAATTCATGCAAGTTTTACTTAGCAAAATCACTAATGCATAGAGACAGTAATGGGACAAAAGTATGAAGCATCACTTGCCTTTTTGGTAGGGAATGGTGGTTCACTCCTTGATCTTTCTAGTCTCACACTTCACTACAAATCAATCAAGAAAACACAAATTCAATTCACATTCCAAACCAAAGTCAAACAAACAATTCTTCACACACACACAAAGTAATGGAATCTAAGTCATGCATGGGAGCATGCACAAGATAGTTTTATTTTGCAAAGAGGGCTTCTATTGGGTTTCTAAACTTTGTAAGATCCAAATTGGTCATTCACCAAAGTGGCAAAGTCATTAGCAAGAGGGTTTTTGTCCAAAATCTATTTTAAATCCATTTATCATTTCATGTGGTGAAAAATGTTTTTATCAAGGCAAAACTATTAAGTTGTTCACCAAATGAGTTGGTAATTTGCAAAACTTGGTGTTTTGGGTCAGTGGGTTTGATCAAACCAATTTCTTAAGGTTTTCTTTCCATAACCATTTTTATAACAAAAACCATTCTTTTTATTTGGCTAGAAATTGGCTAAGTCAAGTAATCCAATCTAAATTTTTCCAAATTCATTTTTAACACCAAGGGTTGGTTCCTAGGGTCAGTAAGGTCACAACAAACCATTTTGCAAAGGTTTTAATCCAAAAATCATTTTTAAACAATTTTTATACTCTAAACAAGCTCACAAAAGTTTCTGCAAATTCAAACAAGCTAACAGATACTATTTGTCAAACTAAGGGCATGGTTGGCTAGGGCTTGTTCTCCTGAATCCAATGATATAAAATTTGCCAAATTTGGACGTGTGGATCAAAAGTTATAAGGGTTTGAAAATGGCATCAAATTCTGATTTCAATTTCTGTTTTTAAACAGACAGGTGACACGCGGCGTGATCTTACTGGTTGATACCGGTTCGGCCGGATCAGTCGCTGGGGAGCGTTGGATCTAGTTAGATCGAGTGGTTCTGGAAGCGTACCCCTTCGGCGTTAAATGATTCTATCGTGCCCGCCCGATCTAGATCGAACGGTTGCGGCAGGCTCGACCTAAAGTGGGCGGCGCTGCGGTGGCTAACGGCGGCGGAGCGGTCGGTCGACGATGGAGGCGACGCTACAGGGGGTGAGGGAGAAGGAGGAGTAGCTCACCGGGCTCAGGGGGTTACGGCGATGCTCGGGGAGGTGTTGGTCGGGCGAGGGGCGCTCGGGGTCTGCGGCAATTCCTCACCGGAGTGGAGGACGGCGTCGGGTGCGTCGGGTGGTCGTCGTGGACGTCGCTATGGATCACCCCAAGACAAGGCGAAGACGTGGTTAGCCGCGCAAGATCGAGACAGAGTCGTGTGCGAGAACTAGAAGAAGAGGGGCGACCGGAGTCTACCTGTGGAGCTCGTCGGAGAAGAAGGCAGACGCGGCGGCGTCGGGAGTTTGTCGTAGTCGGGGTTCTGGTGCACCCGCGGGCGAACCAGGAGTACTAGGAGATGCGTGAGGTCGAGAGGAGTCTACTCGCGTGAAGTAGAGGCAGAGGGGTGGTCGGAGTTGGCCGGAATTGCTGCGACAGCTCGTCGGAGCAGAGGACGTTCGGGGAGGAAATGGAGCGGCCTGGGGGCGAGCTTTGGGGAGGAGTCTGAGGGGAACGAGAGAGGAGAGGGTGACGATTTAACCTGCGTGGTCAGAGGGCTAATTCAATGCGTGTTTAAGGAGAATTACGCCGGAGTTATTCTGTCTGCAACGGCCGGGCGACGGGGTGGGCGTGGTCTGCGGGTGGGGAAGAAGAACAGGAGGTGTGGGGTCTAGCGTCAGGGAGAAAAGAAGAGGGAGGATGGGTCCACCGGTCATTGACTCTATGGGCTGTTTCGGCGGTGAGAAAAGTAATGCTTCAGGGGAGGGAGAGCTGGGCTAGGTGGGCTTCCTGGGCTTGATGGGCTGGCTTGTCTTTTCCTATTTTTTTCTGTCTCTGCATTCTTTTCTTTTTCTATTTTCCTGTTTTGAATTTCAAACAAACAAACAACATTCACATCAATTCAAACAACTCCCAAACTTTGTAAGTTTGATTTGGTTCTGTTCAGTAGCCTGAACCTAATTCTAAAATCCATAATTTCTAAATACTTAAGTTCATTATTAATTAAATAAATGCCCATTGCTAATTAATCAAATTAGGATTTGATTTATTTCAAACTCAATTTAAATCCATATATTTTCCAAAACCAAAATAGTGGGTTGTATTTGAAATAAGGTATATTTAGAAAGCTTGTTTTAGAATAAATAACAATTTTGCTAAAGGTTCCATTTATAGAAATAAAAGGGACCATGGTTTATTAATCAAATAGGGTTTGGTTTATTTAATAAAATCTTTATTTGAAACTTAAATATTTTCAAAACTAAATCAGTGGGTTTTATTTGGGAAATATAGAATACTTGGAGATTTGTTTTAAAATAAAATAACATTTTTGCTAAAGGGTCCATTATTAATTAAATATAATAGACCTTCATTATTAAAACAAATAGGGTTTGTTTTATTGAGATATTTATTTGAAATCTAAAATAAAGCCAAAACACTTTAGTAGGTTTTATTTGTGAATATCAAATATTTGGAAAACTTATTTTAAATAATTTAATAAGTTTTGATGCTTTAATTAAAATGGTAAAACCTTTTATTAAATAAAGTTGGATATTAAATCCTTATTATTTTATTTAAATAAAACCTTTGTTATTTTCATTCAAAGCAAAATGTTTTAATTCAAAGGTTTGGCCAAGGTTTTAATTTGGTTCTGTAAAATAATCTTTATTTATAAATCTATCTTTACTTTTGAATACCAAATCTTTTATTAAGAGATCCAAATAGTATTTTAAATATTTTTATTTTCCTTTTAATAAAAGTTTATCTTTTTAAACTCTTTAGGATTTATTTGATTCAAATGGGTTTGTAGTTCCAATTGAGTTCAAAAAATTTCTTCTGGCCCTGAAAATCAAACAAAGTTTTATTTTATTCATTTATTTTTCACATTACAAGATTTGGAAAATCTTGGGATGTGACAGGCTACCAACCTTAAAATAAATCTCGTCCCGAGATTTGGGGAGTCTAGGGTTACAAGCAAGTTCAAAACAACTAGGGTACTACCACCCTTAAAAATTTTCAAACAAAAATTACATATTGTCCTTCTTGGAATCCTGGGGAAATTTCTCTAAGCAAACTTTTGCATGTGTCCTTGGTTTCCATACTTGACTCATGGGCCAAGGTTGAGATCCTTCATAGACTTGTTTAACGTGTTCTCCATCCTTTCTGGACAATTGTTTGCATAGTGGCCTAGTTCCTTGCATTTGAAACATGTGACAAGGCTGATATCCCTCATAGGCTTGTTTATCTTATACTTCATCTTTTCTGGACAGTAGTTTGCATAATGTCCTAACTCTTTGCAGTGTTTGCACATCACTTGGCTAAAATCCTTCCTTATCTTGGGTTTCACCAGCTTTTGTTTGTCTTCTTGTCTCTTCTTCTTTTCTGGGCATTCATTGTAATAGTGTCCCATCTCTTTGCAAGTGTAAGATTGCTCTTGAGTAATATCCTTCTTGTTTGGGTTGGGGCATTTCTTCTTCTTCTTGGGTCTCTCCAAAGCTAGGAGTTCTTCTAGTTCATGTTCTTCATAGGTGGGAGATCTTTCTCTCGTCTTGGGGCATTGATCTTCATGTTCCTTGGATGCATGATCCTTGACTTCACAAGTATTGCTAACTTGGGTTCCTTCTAGATTAACATCCTTGTCATCCTTGTTGTCCTTGGCTCTTGGGAGAAAGTTTTCTCTCATGTTGATCATTTGAGTAATGAGTCCTTGCAACAATTGGGATTGAAGTTTCAATATCCTTTGTATGGCTGGGTCTAGTCCATTGTTGTTGGCTAAAAGCTGAGTTGTCTCTTGGCTCAACTGGTTTTGGGTTACTATAAGTTCTCTCATGTTGTCCTCTTGGTTGTTGTTGGTGTCATCAACCTTGATGTTGAAGTCTCTTGGAGTAGTCATCTGTTTGGGTTTGAAGGGAGATTAGAATTGGCAAAATATTTCTAAGGAAATATTTCTAATCACACACATCACAATTCACACAAACAATGTGCAAGCAATCACAAACAAACAATTCACTCAAACAACAAAGTTCAAGCACATACTTAGGCAACAAAATATTTTGTTACACCACATAGGTTGGTGTGTTTTGACTTAAGTAAATTATGGTGGTCCATCTATATGGTTCACTTGTGATTTTTCCTTCCTTCATGATTCTTCTTGTATGAGATCTTGGTTTCCTTGAGATAAACTCTTGGTCACAATACTTCAAAGTTGTTGATGGCTTCTTCTTATTTTGCATTCCCTTAGTCTCTAAATCTTAAGTAAGATTTCCTTGTCTCACTTGTAGTTCTTGGTGATATCCATGTTGGAAGTCCTTGGGTGAATATGCTGAAGATGTTGAAGTCATTAGAGTTGTAGATGTTGAAGAAGTCCTTTGCATATGGTGAAGTCTTTGGTCATGGGTAGGTTTTCCATCAAGTTGAAGTAGAAGAGAAGTAGATTTGAAACCAAAATAGTTGAGGAAAGAGTTTACAAGTGTTTTTGTAAATAAGTTTTTGGATCAAAATATAACTCCTATTTTCTAAGGGTTTTTGTCCAATCCTAGGTTTACAAATCCTACAGGCAACACAATGCTCTGATACCATCTGTAGGGGTCCCAACCTTTAATAAGATTGATCCCTTCTGTGTTTTACAATGCTAGTCCCTAGATCAATAGCTAGCATCCACAGTAAGATGTAATATCAAGAAACAAAGGTCATAATATAACTTTATAACCAGGAATAACATAAGTTTATTACATCAAACATAGCTCATTTGGCTATTACATTACATTGCAGCGGAATAACTATAAGCATGGGTCCTTCATCTTCAAAGTGCCACAGGCAGATGTTGGTTGTAGACTTTGTAATCCTAATCAAACAATCTTCACTAAAATCAATCAAACCTGCAACATACAAGTTACAGCCACAAAGGGTCAATACATTTGAATTGTATTGGCAAGTGATACTATGGTAGTATAGTGGAATCTATCATCTATATGCATTTGGCTAAGTGGAGTTGAGGCTTGCATTGCTCAAAATAGATTTTTCTTATCATTTTGAAAATACTAAGTTTTTGCTTGACAAAATCATTTTTCTCAATCAAAGATTTCAAGATCCTTGTACCAAGCCATCTCTCCATCAATGATTGAAGAATTCAAACAACCCTTGTTCAAACCACAAGATTTTAATTTAGAAATTGGAATGATGAGATTCTTGATTGTTTCCATGTCTTGATGCTCAAATTGTCCTTTACCAGGGACATGGCTAAGTACTTAGATTTTACACTCTGCAGAGGTGGTGCACTTTCCCCACAAGACTTGGTTTCCCAAGACAAAATCTTTCAGAAGCCTTCCCTTAGACCAATATGGACGCGTTCCATCCTATCAAACACTACCACCCACTGTCCATATGGCTAAGTTCTTGCAACCTATATGATCATGGCAGAGCCCATATTGCCAAGTGGTTGCACTTGAAGCTTCTCAACATTTGACATCTCAAATCCCTTTGTTTCCTGGGTGGCCATCCACAAGTGAGATACACAAGCCAGGTCCATGGTCTTGTGTAACCACTCAACATAACCCAATCCTTCCATTTCCACCCAGGTGATTTATTAACTTAGTTGTTTTATTAAACAAAACCTAAGTCCTCGGACTTAGAATATTTTTCCATAGTGTGAATATATATTCCACCCATGTTTTCTATTAGCTAGGCTAAGCTTGGTAGTAGTAGGAATCTTAACTTAGGGAAATCCTACTAAGGATTCATCTACTAGGTTTTCTTATAGCAAGGTCTATACTTAGCCAAATTCATGCAAGTTTTACTTAGCAAAATCACTAATGCATAGAGAAAGTAATGGGACAAAAGTATGAAGCATCACTTGCCTTTTTGGTAGGGAATGGTGGTTCACTCCTTGATCTTTCTAGTCTCACACTTCACTACAAATCAATCAAGCAAACAAAAATTCAATTCACATTCCAAACCAAAGTCAAACAAACAATTCTTCACACACACAAAGTAATGGAATCTAAGTCATGCATGGGAGCATGCACAAGATAGTTTTATTTTGCAAAGAGGGCTTCTATTGGGTTTCTAAACTTTGTAAGATCCAAATTGGTCATTCACCAAAGTGGCAAAGTCATTAGCAAGAGGGTTTTTGTCCAAAATCTATTTTAAATCCATTTATCATTTCATGTGGTGAAAAATGTTTTTATCAAGGCAAAACTATTAAGTTGTTCACCAAATGAGTTGGTAATTTGCAAAACTTGGTGTTTTGGGTCAGTGGGTTTGATCAAACCAATTTCTTAAGGTTTTCTTTCCATAAGCATTTTTATAACAAAAACCATTCTTTTTATTTGGCTAGAAATTGGCTAAGTCAAGTAATCGAATCTAAATTTTTCCAAATTCATTTTTAACACCAAGGGTTGGTTCCTAGGGTCAGTAAGGTCACAACAAACCATTTTGCAAAGGTTTTAATCCAAAAATCATTTTTAAACAATTTTTATACTCTAAACAAGCTCACAAAAGTTTCTGCAAATTCAAACAAGCTAACAGATACTATTTGTCAAACTAAGGGCATGGTTGGCTAGGGCTTGTTCTCCTGAATCCAATGATATAAAATTTGCCAAATTTGGACGTGTGGATCAAAAGTTATAAGGGTTTGAAAATGGCATCAAATTCTGATTTCAATTTCTGTTTTTAAACAGACAGGTGACACGCGGCGTGATCTTACTGGTTGATACCGGTTCGGCCGGATCAGTCGCTGGGGAGCGTTGGATCTAGTTAGATCGAGTGGTTCTGGAAGCGTACCCCTTCGGCGTTAAATGATTCTATCGTGCCCGCCCGATCTAGATCGAACGGTTGCGGTAGGCTCGACCTAAAGTGGGCGGCGCTGCGGTGGCTAACGGCGGCGGAGCGGTCGGTCGACGACGGAGGCGACGCTACAGGGGGTGAGGGAGAAGGAGGAGTAGCTCACCGGGCTCAGGGGGTTACGGCGATGCTCGGGGAGGTGTTGGTCGGGCGAGGGGCGCTCGGGGTCTGCGGCAATTCCTCACCGGAGTGGAGGACGGCGTCGGGTGCGTCGGGTGGTCGTCGTGGACGTCGCTATGGATCACCCCAAGACAAGGCGAAGACGTGGTTAGCCGCGCAAGATCGAGACAGAGTCGTGTGCGAGAACTAGAAGAAGAGGGGCGACCGGAGTCTACCTGTGGAGCTCGTCGGAGAAGAAGGCAGACGCGGCGGCGTCGGGAGTTTGTCGTAGTCGGGGTTCTGGTGCACCCGCGGGCGAACCAGGAGTACTAGGAGATGCGTGAGGTCGAGAGGAGTCCACTCGCGTGAAGTAGAGGCAGAGGGGTGGTCGGAGTTGGCCGGAATTGCTGCGACAGCTCGTCGGAGCAGAGGACGTTCGGGGAGGAAATGGAGCGGCCTGGGGGCGAGCTTTGGGGAGGAGTCTGAGGGGAACGAGAGAGGAGAGGGTGACGATTTAACCTGCGTGGTCAGAGGGCTAATTCAATGCGTGTTTAAGGAGAATTACGCCGGAGTTATTCTGTCTGCAACGGCCGGGCGACGGGGTGGGCGTGGTCTGCGGGTGGGGAAGAAGAACAGGAGGTGTGGGGTCCAGCGTCAGGGAGAAAAGAAGAGGGAGGATGGGTCCACCGGTCATTGACTCTATGGGCTGTTTCGGCGGTGAGAAAAGTAACGCTTCGGGGGAGGGAGAGCTGGGCTAGGTGGGCTTCCTGGGCTTGATGGGCTGGCTTGTCTTTTCCTATTTTTTTCTGTCTCTGCATTCTTTTCTTTTTCTATTTTCCTGTTTTGAATTTCAAACAAACAAACAATATTCACATCAATTCAAACAACTCCCAAACTTTGTAAGTTTGATTTGGTTCTGTTCAGTAGCCTGAACCTAATTCTAAAATCCATAATTTCTAAATACTTAAGTCCATTATTAATTAAATAAATGCCCATTGCTAATTAATCAAATTAGGATTTGATTTATTTCAAACTCAATTTAAATCCATATATTTTCCAAAACCAAAATAGTGGGTTGTATTTGAAATAAGGTATATTTAGAAAGCTTGTTTTAGAATAAATAACAATTTTGTTAAAGGTTCCATTTATAGAAATAAAAGGGACCATGGTTTATTAATCAAATAGGGTTTGGTTTATTTAATAAAATATTTATTTGAAACTTAAATATTTTCAAAACCAAATCAGTGGGTTTTATTTGGGAAATATAGAATACTTGGAGATTTGTTTTAAAATAAAATAACATTTTTGCTAAAGGGTCCATTATTAATTAAATATAATAGACCTTCATTATTAAAACAAATAGGGTTTGTTTTATTGAGATATTTATTTGAAATCTAAAATAAAGCCAAAACACTTTAGTAGGTTTTATTTGTGAATATCAAATATTTGGAAAACTTATTTTAAATAATTTAATAAGTTTTGATGCTTTAATTAAAATGGTAAAACCTTTTATTAAATAAAGTTGGATATTAAATCCTTATTATTTTATTTAAATAAAACCTTTGTTATTTTCATTCAAAGCAAAATGTTTTAATTCAAAGGTTTGGCCAAGGTTTTAATTTGGTTCTGTAAAATAATCTTTATTTATAAATCTATCTTTTCTTTTGAATACCAAATCTTTTATTAAGAGATCCAAATAGTATTTTAAATATTTTTATTTTCCTTTTAATAAAAGTTTATCTTTTTAAACTCTTTAGGATTTATTTGATTCAAATGGGTTTGTAGTTCCAATTGAGTTCAAAAAATTTCTTCTGGCCCTGAAAATCAAACAAAGTTTTATTTTATTCATTTATTTTTCACATTACAAGATTTGGAAAATCTTGGGATATGACACTTCATCATAACAAAGATTCCAACTCCGTAATGCTTGCTTTAGTCCATTGATAAATCCCTAAAGTTTGCACACCTTTCCAGCATGTAGAGGTCCCAACCTGATAAGGTAGAGATCCCTGTGTTTACAATGCTAGTCCCTGGATCGAATAGCTAGCATCCACAGTTTAAGATGTAATATCAAGAAACAAAGGTCATATCACAACTTATAACCAGGAATAAATAATTCTTTACTTCTTACATAGCTCATATGTCTATATCATTACAATGCAACAGATATAACTATATAGCATGGAGTCCTTCATCTTCATATGCCACAGGAAATAATGTTGGTTGTCGACTTGTAATCCCTACTCAACAAACTTCACTAACATCAAACAAACCTACAACATAATAAGTTACAGCCACAAGGGTCAATACATTTTAATTGTATTGGCAAGTGATTCTATATTGACATGGAGAATCTTCTACATGAATATTTGGATAAGTGGAGTTTTGGCTTGCCTTTGCATAAAACAAGCTTTCCCTATCGTTTGAAAATAGTTTTTCTCTTTGATAAAACTTTTCATCACACAATGGCACACTGGATACCCTCCAGGTGCTTCCCTTGTTTACCCAACAAGTTTGAACTTAGAGAAATTGGGATGAGGAGATCCTTGATTGCTTCACTGCCTTTGATGCTCAAATTGTCCATTGCCGGGGACACGACTAAGTACTTAGGTTTTACCCTCTCGAGAGGTGGTGCACTTTCCCCACAAGACTCGAGATGCATCGAGACGAGATCTTTCAGAAGCCTTCCCTTAGACCAAATGGACGCGTTCCATCCTATCATCACTAGCACCTTCTGTCCATCTGGCAAAGTTATTGCAACCTATATGATCAAGGCAGATCCCATATGCCATGTGGCTGCACTGGAAGCTTCTCAACACAAAACATCTCAAATCTCTTTGTTCCTGGGTGGCCATCCACAAGTGTGATACACAAGGTGAACCATAGAAATGGGCCTTGTGTAACCACTCAACACAAATCCATCCAAGCAATTACCATTCCACCCAGGTGATTCATTCACTTAATTTTTTTATTAATCAAAACTTAGTCATAGACTTTGCATAATACCATAGCCTGAATATTCCACCCTTGAAATCTTTTAGCTAGGATAAGCATACTAGCAAAACTTGTCTCTTGTCTTAGGGAGAATACTACCAAGATATATTCTATAGGATCTACTATAGCATAGCAATATATATAATAGTCCTATCATGCATACTACAAAGTATCACTAATGCATTATTGAAAAGATGGGACTTTTGATGAACAAAGTATCACTTACCTTTTTGGTAGAGAAACTAGGTACACTCCTTGATCTTGCAATTGTTAGACTCCTCAAAGATTACTACAATCAATCAAGCAAGGCACATATTCAAAACTAGCATTCAAACAATTCACCACAAAAAATAATGAAAACAAAGCAATGCATGCAAGCATGCAAAATATTATTTTATTTAAAAAGTGGTTTCTAACCAGGAACTAAACATTTCAAAACACCTACTGGTCATTTATAAAAGTGGCCAAACATTCGAAACCAACTTAGTGAAAGTGGCCCTATTAAATCATTTTTGTTTTACTAGAAATGCTTTTATTCAAAGTAAAAAATTTCTAGTGTTAATAAATTATATTTTTAAATCCAAAAGTTAGTGTTTATGGTCAGTAGGTTCAAAACAAACCATTTTCAAAAGGTTTTACTCAAAAAGCATTTTTAGAATAATTTTATATCAAAATTAGTCCTACAAATGTTTTTCCCAAAAAAACCTAATTTTCAGAAGAAAAATATAAACTAAGGCCATAGTTTGCAAATTTTACATTTTCTGAATCCATTTATATAAAATTTGCAATTTTTGGACATATAGATCAAAAGTTATAGATTTTACAAATTCAAACATCCCATAGAACAAATTCTGTTTTTAAATGAAATGCTGGGCCACGTGTCTGTTTCCTATTGGATGGTACCGCTTCGGCAGGATCGTGCAACGTGGGGCGTTGTATCTAACTAGAATCGCACAGTGTAGATGGAGTCATACCCCTTCGATTAGATGTAATCCTATCCACCGGATCCGCATCCAACGATTCACAGTGCTTTGACCATGGATGGGTGGCGCTAGCGACAGTGAGCGGTGGCGGCGCGTGCTGTCTACAGCGGTCCGGCGTTCCAGGAAGAAAGAGGAGGAAAGGAGGGCGTTACCGTTCTCGCGGGGTCGCTACGGTGCTCAACGTGGCTGTAGCTAGCAAAGGGGTGCACGGGGTCAACGCTGATTGCTTGCTGGAGATGCTCCTGTCGTCGAGCACATACTGTCGTCATCGGGGGCGAGGCTATGAGGCACACGAAAGCAAACATAAGGTGTTGTTAGACGCGCAAGAGAGAGGTGAGTGCGAGAGCGTCATCGAGAGGAAGAGGGGCGGTCAGGACTGACAGGGAGAGTTCGTCGGAGTTGAAGCAGACAACAGCGACACTCAGACGAGGAAGAAGTTGACGCTCTGCAGCGCGCGCGAGCAAGTGGAGGGTGCTGGCAGGTGCGCACAACAAAGGAGAGTGAGCTCATGTGATCCAGGAGGTAGGAGGCGGTCGGGGCTCGCCGGAATTGACATCGGAGCTTGTCGGTGACAGTGGTGGTTTGAGCACGAATTGGAGCAGCCTGGAGGCTCCTGGGATGTGGCGTCTGAGGGGAATAAGAGAGGAGGGCAAGGCGTTTAAGAGAGCATAGTCAAAGGCGGGATTAACTCGCGGATTCAAGTGAATTTACTAGATTGAATTAGAGCAGAAACGGTAGCGAGGGAAGAGGGGAACGAGTCTCGCGCGGGGACGATGATGAGTTGGCAGTGGTGGCGTCGCGAAGTCAGCGAGGTTGAGGGGGATCTGCGCGGTGAGAAGAAACAGGTGAGTGTCGGGTGGGATTCTGCTGGGCCTAGCTGGGCTGGACTGGCTGGATTGGGTTGGATCATTTTCATTTTTTTCCTTGTGATTCCTTTTTCTTTTTCTATTTCTATTTATGTTTTAATTCAAACATTTGATTCAAGCTTTCATTTGAATTCAAACTTTTCCAAACCTTTTCAGTAGGTTTATACTATTTAATAGCGTGTTAAATAATCCACTTTGATTTATTTCAAATATTTTCTTATGATTTAATGTTTATTTAAATTAGGCATTTTGTCTTTATTTAAATAAAATTGAATATGGTTAAAAGCCCATATAATTTTATGTAAATAATCTTTAATCCTTTATTTTATTTTATTTTATTTACTTTTATTCCATTTGTTTACGGATTTGGCCAAGATTTAAATTGTCCTTTAAATATTTCTTATTCATTTACTTCTTTCTTTCTCTTATAAAATCCATATCTTTTTATTTATAACTCCAAAATTGGTGATTCCAATTGTTTATCTTTTTAATCCTTTTAAGATTACTTCTCTCAAAATTTGGTGTTGATTTTGGCTAGGAGATTTATTAGTTTTGGAATTATTTTCTTTTATCTTATGAAATTCATAAGTTTTTATCCATGGCTCCAAATTGAGTGAAATCAATTTCCATGGTTTTATAATATTTTTTTTACCATTTTTGATCATTTATAAATGTTTGTTGCTGAATTTTTATATGGATCAAAGTCATAGTCTTGGGGTTATCTTGGAAATGATTTCTTCCATTAAGATTAGGGGTTTTGGTTTAATTTTTCCCAAGTGCTTTAAAATTCAAGATACATCCATTTATGAATACATTTGATTCTTTGAATATTTGTTTGTTGTGTTTTCATTCAAATTTTGTTCAAGTAGGGTTTCGATGTTTCCCTTTAGAAGCAAAAAGTTTCTTTTCACCCTAAATTTCAACATTTGGATCTTTTGTTTATTTATTTTTCACATTTCAAAACTTGGAAAATTTTGGGATGTGACATAGCATCTTTAGGATCGACAAAACCCTCAGGTTGTACCAGTAGGGTTCGTTGCATGGAAAACAAAAAATTTCTAAATCGCAAGAACACATAAAACCAAGATCCAATCTATGGCAAAGCCAAGACCTAATCTACGAGATCGGTGCAACGATATAGAAGAGAACTAACCCTCGTAGATCCAAAGCGTTTAACGAGATTGGATTCTCGTGGTTGATGTATTCGATCACTTGTCAATCTCATGATCATGTAGACGATCCTTTCGGCGCTGCGTTCCGGCAGTGCTTCCGCACTAGGTCACACGCACGAAGTCGATGAAGACCTTCCTCTCCCTGTTCCAAAGGGCAGCAGTGGTAGTAGATCCCCTCGAAATTCCAACAGCATGACGACGTGGTGGTGGTGGATAAATCCCCGTAGAGCTTCGCCTAAGCCGCATCAGGAAGATGGAGGAGGGAGGAGGTGGTGGATTGGGTTGGTGGCGCCTGGGACAAGGGACAAGAGGGGGGTGCGCCCCCACCCCTCCTTTTATAGAGAGGGGAGGTAGCCAAGGGTTCCCAGCCCTAGCCAAGTCCCCCCAATTCCGCCAAGGAAAGAGAGGTGGGGACTTACCCTCCAAGTTTCCATTTCTTTCCAAACTAGGGTTTGACACCTTTTCCTCTGGTGGCCGGATTTTCCCCCTTGGGATTTTGGTGCGGCTGGACCTAGGTCTCTCCCGCGGCGTGCCTCAACCCAAGTGGTTTTGGAGATATGCCCAAGAGGCAATAATAAAGTGGTTATTATCATATCTTTTTACTTATGATAAATGTTTACATACCATGCTATAATTGTATTACCGGAAACATTAATACTTGTGTGGTTTGTAAACATAGAAGAGTCCCTAGTAAAGCCTCTTGTTAAACTAGCTTGTTGGTTAATATATGATCATGGTTCCCTGATCATGAACATTGATATGTTATTAACAACAAGTTCATATCATTAGGATAATGATGTGACGGACATACTCCTATAGTTAAGCGTAGCATAAGATCAAGTCATTTAAATAGTTCACTTGCTATAAGCTTTCAAATACATAGTAACCTAAATCCTTCAGCCATGAGATCATGTTAATCACCATCATCACATGGATGCTTTGACGATATCAAACACCACTTCATAACTAGGTGGTTACAAAGGTGGCATTGAGTGTTCAGAAAGTATGTGTTGAGGCACATGGATCAAGAGTGGGATTTGTCCATCCATATGACAGATAGATATACTCTGGGCCCTCTCGGTGGAATGTCATCCAATTGGCTTGCAAGCATGTGACTGGCTCACAAGGGATCACATATCATAGGAACGAGTAAAGAGTACTTATCGGTAACGAGGTTGAACTAGGTATGCAGAGATACCGACGATCAAACCTCTGATAAGTAAAGTATCATGAGACAAAGGGAAATTGGTATCGTATGTAAATGGTTCATTCGATCATGAAGTAATAATAGAAATATGTGGGAGCCATATGAATATCCAGATTCCTCTATTGGTTATTGATCGGAGAAGAGTCTCAGTCATGTCTGCATAATTCACGAACCATAGGGAGACACACTTAAGGATTTGATGTTGTTTAGTAGATATGGAATGTGAGTAAGAAGACCGAATATTGTTTGGAGTCTCGGATGAGATCTAGGATATCACGAGGAGGTCTGTAATGGTCCGGAGAATAACATTCATATAAGGAAAGTCCAATTCCGGAGTTCGGGAATGGTTTTGGTGTTTTCACTAGAATGTTCTAGAAGGTCCACCGAACCGGAAGGGGAATGGTACATGGATGTGTCATGACAAAGTGTAATGGTTGCATCATGTCCAAGGTCACTTGGATGGACACTTGGAAGAGAGAAATCAAACTCTAATTTGAAAGTCAAAAAGCCAGTTTGAAAAAGTCAAATCCCAACATGGTTTCCGAGTTAGGGAGGGTTTCCACCTGGGCTAGGAACACCCTTGGACACCCCCACCTATATAAGGATGGGTGGGGGCGCACCCCAAGGTACCCCCTTGCCCTAGGCGCCCAAGACCCAATCCCTAGGTGGCCGCTGCCCCTCCAAGCCGCCGGCGCCCTAGATCCCGTTTAAATCGCTGCTGCCGTCTAGACTAAACCCTAGACGCCGGCTGCCCTCTTCCCTCGGCGTCTAAACCCTAGCCCAAGGATCCCTCTACTCCACCATACTCTCTCCATATTAGGAGAAGCGCTGCGGGATCTCCCCTCTACTTCCGACACCACGCCGTTGTGCTGCCCGAATCGCGAGGAGAGAGCTACAACCTCCGCTGCCAGCTGGAACAAGGGAGAGGAAGGTCTTCATCAAGTACCGTACGTGTGACCGACTGCAGGAGCGCTGATAGAACGCGGCGCCAGAAGGATCGTCTACGCGATCTTGAGATCGGCAAGTGAATAACTACATCACCCACGATAATCTACTCTCGTCAACTGCTTTGGATCTTCGAGGGTTAGTACTCTATCGACTCATTGCTACAATATAGTAGATAGATCTTGGCTTATGTGTGTTCATGCGATAGAAATGTTTTGTTTTCCATGATACGAACCCCTACAGTGGTATCAGAGCCGTGTGTATGAGTATATCTGTTGCACAAGTAGAACAAAGTGGTCATTATGGGCGGTGATTCTTTTATTATCAATTGCTTCTTGTGTACTTTGCATCTTGCGAGATGGTGGGATGAAGCGGCCTGGGCTAACCTTACATGACATCATTCATGAGACTTGCTCCATGCTCGACATGAAACTTGTATTGCATAAATGGCTTTGCGGGTGTATGTCTCTCTCATCATAGTGAAGATTCAATTTACAACAGGAACTTGATAGTTCATGCATCAACGTTGTGGTTCTTGTTTGTAAGTTAGAACGGTACTTATTGAAAGCCCCAAACCACGTAAAATATGCAAAGAAAATTAGAGGCGTCTAACTTTGTTTTGCAGGGGTGTGTTGTGATGTGATATGGCCATGATTGTGATTATATATGATGTAGGCAATGATCCTTATTGTATGTCCGCAACCGGCAAGAGCCTTATGGTTGTATTTTAATTACATTAAGACCGGCGTGTCTATTATTCAAAGTAGTTGTAATAGTTGATGCTGGTGGACGACAACCATGTAGCGGTGACATTGACCTTGACTCCATGCCGTGATGATGGAAATCATGTTCGTGCTTGAAGATGGAGATCGAAAGAACAAGAAGAAAGGCCATATCACATCACATATTTTGAATTGCATGTGATGGTAATCCTTTTATGCATCTTGTATTTCTTAGATCGTGAAGGTAGCATTATAAGATGATCCCTCTCACAAAATATCAAGTTATAAAGTGTTCGTCCTTAGTAGGCACCATTGCCAAGACTCATTGTTTTGAAGCACCACGTGATGATCGGGTGTATTAGATTCTACGAGTGTATACAATGGGAGCAAGCCAGATTTGCTCATGCGGAAACTAAGGTTAAATCGTGACGAGCCTAGCATGTACATACATGGTCTCGGAACACGGAATACCGAAAGGTAAATCATGAGTCATATAGATGATATGATGAACATGATGAGTGTTCGCTTTTGAAACTACATCATGTCACATGATGATCGGACTTGGTGTAGTGGATTTGGTTCGTGTAATCACTATAATATGTGAGGGATATTGTTTTGAGTGGGAGTTCAACAGTAATATGATTAAAAGTTGAACACTATTTATCATAAACTAAATCAAAGGTAATTTGGATAGTTGTTGTAGTCATTGGCATCCGTTTACCACCTTGTGATTAGTTATAATTTAGATAATAGAACTATAGAATTCCGGTTAGTTACTTTACGAACTGGTATCGTATTGTTTTGAAGTGTTAATCTAAAGTTTAAAAGTCCTATTACAAACTTTCAGTAAGTTCCGGTTACGCTGTGAAGTTTAATAATTGGTATTAAATCAAGAGTGACAATTCCAGTGTTAGTATATATGTATCATGTTAGTCTCCATGATTCTTGATATTCAAAAGATTGTTTTAATATCAAGGTTATCTAGGATCTGAAAGAGTTGTTTCAGAAACCATGATGTGTGGAAGATATTGCGATATCTGAAACGATGTTTTGTTTGCAACATGAGAGAGTATAATATGGCAAAATTTATGTTCTCATATTTGATGATAATTTGCTAAAGGTTGGAGACGCTTGTCATCCTAATCCTCCAGGTTTTGGAGAGGAACATTATACTCGCGATTCATCATTATAAGCTAAAGTAGCTTGATCATGAATAGTTCCATGATAAGGGTGAATATTTTATGTAGGTAAAATGTTTACTACACTAAAAGATTACTAAAGAATGGAATTTGAAAGAACACCAAGTATTTTATGATGGTGATCTACTTCAAAGTGCAAGTCCAAAGACATTGGTATTTAAATATACATGCTTTGGACTATGTGTCATGTGTATGGCTCCACTATTGAAGTTGATAGATTCTTTCAAACAGAAAAGGAAATACAGAAAGAGAATCTTAGAAATATATGGCAGAAAAGAAAAGACTAGAATTGTTCAGCTTAGGTATATAGAGGATATACGTGTTATGGCTGTATTCTTTGCTTGTTAAACAATGTGGTTCTTAAGTATTGGATACTGAATTTGTTGGTGTGAGTCATCATACGAAACAACACAATTCATGAACTGCAACGGCCTAAGTAACTAGGAAGAGAATATGTGATGATGTTCATCGAGAACAAAAAAGTGTTGATGTGTTTCTTGTTGACATAAAAGCTTGCCTTCAAGATTTTTTTATCAGGTATTATGAGAACAAAAGGGTTGTTCAAATAATTTCTGTAATCTATAAAAGATGGTTGATTTACAAATGCTGTTGGATAAATCATATCCATAAAAGAAATGCTAAAAATGTCGAAAGACAATTGATTGAAAGATCACTTAGGACGTGACATCACCGTTTAAATTATATTGGAAAGAAAACATGAAGAAACTCCATATGGATGAATTTTGGAGTCTTTTGATTTTCTTCAAATGACGCTTGTGAAACTTTCCTAGATATAATTAAAACTTCGTTCATAGGCCAAAAGTGAATGAATGACTAGCTTATTGGAACTTGTACATATAAATGTATGAATCCCATTATGTGTAGTCAAGAGCGATGAATTTCAACTTCATATGCTTTCTCTGAAAATTTGACTGAATATATGAATATTTACTTAATGAGGATGAAGTGTGAAACATTTGAAAAAGTTCGAAGACTTTCAAGATGAAGTGAAAAATCATTGTAACAAGAAAATAAAGAATTTATGATTGGATCATAAAGGGAGATATTTGAGTTACAAGTTTAGCATAACACATAAGATTTGAGGAGTCGTTCCATGAATTTGTGTTTCCCGAAACACCATACGAGTATGGTGTGTTCGAGATATGTAATAAAACCTTGTTTGACATGGTAAGATCAAAGGTGTCATTTATAAAATTGTGATTATATTTTAAAGATAAAAGCTTTAGAGACTACCGCTTTTACACTAAAAAGATCTTCGTCATGATCCATTGAAACGACACCATATAAAGTTATGGTTTGGGATAAAACCCAAGTTGACCTTTCTTAAACATTGGTATGCTATGCATAAATAAGATGTTTAAAACCAAAGTCAGATGAATATTATTTGTATGTTATTTTGAATAACCGTTGAGTATTCCTCCATAACACCGAAAACAAAAATGTTTGTCGCTTAGAACGTCAATTTTCTTTGAGAAAATTTAAGTGGGAGGACAATAAAACTTTGATAAGGTTAAACGAACCTTAGATATATGTGCAAAGTTGCGCAGCATCGAAAAGTGTTCCGGAGGCAGCAACAATGCTCATGGCTCACGTGCCTCAAAGGTTGTGGTCATGGTGGTCTAAGTTCCTATTAAACCAAGTAGGTTGGGTAAATAATCAAATACCAAGATTTGAGGGTTGAATCATTTTTTGACAATAATGAACCGACTACATGCAAAGAAGTGATGATGGGCCCTGACTTCGTCAAATGGTTTGAAGCCATAAAATCCGTGATAGTTTCATACACGAAAGATCAAGCTTTGAACTTGAAAGACCCTCTGAAAAGGTGCAAGACCTTACAGTCGTATTTGGATCTATAAAGAAATAGGCATGGATGTTTCACATCTATGAAATTGTCGACATGTCGGGAAAGAGTTCAGGACAATGTGCAAAGAGTTTACTATGAGAAGATCTGATCTTTCATTAAGCGATATTTAGTCTAGACGGTTTAATGTAGCAACCACTACATATAATTTTGTTATGTGGTAGTTGAATAAACCAAACAAGTTCTTCTGATAGAATGGTTACCTAGGACGTGCGCATGACACGGTCCAAAGGGTTTTGTTAATGCAAAGGATTCTAAAAGCATATGCAAACTTCAATGGTTGATGTAATCATAGCGGAGTTGGAATATTCACCATGATGAAACTGTTAAAAGAGTTTAATTTTATCGGAGACGATGAAGATGCTTGCATTTGCAAGAAATTAAGTGGGAGCGCTAAGAAATATTTCTAATACATTATGTGGAAGACATATTGTTGATTGGAAATGATGTATTTTATTAACACAAGTTAAGATTTTCAATTTTGATGAAAGACTTAGGCAAAACCCAAATATTTGGTATCAATATCTACATGGATAGATTGAGACGGTAATATGGTTGTGCCAAATGTACATAGATGAGATATTGATAATATCAATATGGAAATGTCAAGAAAGGTTCTTGCCACACAGAAAGTATTAAATCGAAATTCAAGTGTATTGACACTTGGTAAGTGAAACAAAGATTCATGTATTGATTAATACTTGATGAATGAAATCACAAAGAGTAGTTTTCAATCATATTGTGATATGTACACATCCAGATATGCCCTATGCTCTAAATGTTATGATCATATACCAGAATGATTCATAAGATGATTATTGGACGTTTTTAAAGATATTCTTATGATCTTTTGGAAGAACTAAGAATATATTATTTTTGTAGAAGTGACAAATGGATGGTTAGTTCATTGTAAAAGTATTACATTGATACTAGTTTTGTCACAAAGTACAAATTAAGTTTATCTCAATCTAGACTAAGGATGGCACAATATAATGAAAAGTAAGTTCCATAATGGATTTGGATGATTTCCATAGTTAAGACATTGTGACAGATACTACAATAAAAGGCTAAGTATATGACTGCTATTATAGCATCAAAAGAGGGCATTTGTGTTAAGTAGTTTTTAATCAAACTAGGTGTGGTTCACAGCGGGATAGTACTATGAAAATATATTGTACAACAATATTATCAACATGTTTTAACCCCAAGGAACTAAAGGTCTCACCAAAGGACCAAATTTATACAAAGTCATCTCATTAGAGAATGATTGATGCGTAGTGACGCAAAGACATGCAATTACACATGGACCTAAAAGAGTCGGATCCGAAGATCAGTTGACCACTAGAAATCGTGTAAATAAAACACCAAAAAGCCATAGGTGTTGAATACACAAATTTTTGAAACTAGATTATTGTCTCTAGTGCAAGTGGGGACTATTGGAGATATGCCAAAGAGGCAATAATAAAGTGGTTATTATCATATCTTCGTACTTAATATAAATGTTTACATACCATGCTATAATTGTATTAATCGGAAACATTAATACTTGTGTGGTTTGGAAACATAAAAGAGTCCCTAGTAAAGCCTATTGTTAAACTAGCTTGTTGGTTAATATATGATCATGGTTTCCTGATCATGAACATTGAGATGTTATTAACAACAAGGTCATATCATTAGGAGAATGATGTGACGGACATACTCCTATAGTTAAGCGTAGAAAAAGATCAAGTCATTTAAATAGTTCACTTGCTATAAGCTTTAAAAAACATAGTAACCTAAATCCTTCGACCATGAGATCATGTTAATCACCATCACCGGATGGAGTCTTTGATGACATTAAACACCACTTCATAACTAGGTGGTTATAAAGGTGGCATTGAGTATTCAGAAAGTATATGTTGAGGCACATGGATCAAGAGTGTTATTTGTCCATCCATATGACAGATAGATATACTATGGGCCCTCTCGGTGGAATGTCATCCAATTGGATTGCAAGCATGTGACTGGGTCACAAGGGATCACATATCACAGGAACGAGTAAAGCGTACTTATCGGTAACAAGGTTAAACTAGGTATGCCGAGATACGACGATCAAACCTCGAATAAGTAAAGTATCACGAGACAAAGGGCAATTGGTATCGTATGTAAATGGTTCATTCGATCATGAAGTAATGGTAGAAATATGTGGAAGCCATATGAATTTCCAGATTCCTCTATTCGTTATTGATCGGAGAAGAGTCTCTGCCAATTGGATGACATTCCACAAAGAGGGCCCATAGTATATCTATCCGTCATATGGATGGACAAATACCACTCTTGATCCATGCGCTTTAACACATACTTTTAGAATACCCAATGCCACCTTTATAACCACCCAGTTATGGAAGTGGCGTTTGATGCCATCAAAGTACTCATCAGGTGATGGTGATTAACATGATCTCATGGTCGAAGGATTAGGTTACTATGTATCTGAAATCTTGTAGCAAACAAACTTAATGACTTGATCTTATGCTACGCTTATTTTGGGTGTGTGTCCATCACATCATTCTCCTAATGATATTACCTTGTTTTTAAAAACATCCATGATCAGGAAACCATGATCATCTATTACAACAAGCTAGCTTAACAAGAGGCTTACTAGGGACTCTTTTATGTTTACAAAAAACACAAGTATTAATGTTTCCTGTTAATACAATTATAGCATGGGATGTAAACATTTATCATAAACACAAAGATATAATAATAACCACTTTATTATTGCCTCTTGGGCATATCTCCAATAGTCCCCCACTTGCACTAGAGTCAATAATATAGTTCGAAAAATTATGTGCATTCAACACCTATGGCTTTCTAGTGTTGTATATACACGTTTCCTAGTCGTAAACATAATCTTCCGATCTGACACTTCCAGGTCCGTGTGTATTTACATGTCTTTGCGCTCTACGCATCACTCATTCTACAATGAGATGGCATTGTATAAATTTGGTCCTTTGGTGAGACCTTTAGTTCCTTGGAGTTAAAACATGTCAATATAATTTTCGTACAATATATCTTCATAGTACTAGCCCGCTGTGAACCACACCTAGTTTGATAAAAAACTTTTTGACACAAATGCCCTCTTTTGCTGCTACAATAGTAGTCATATACTTGGACTTTTGTTATAGTATCTGTCATAGTGTCTTAACTTTGGGACTCATTGATGAGTGCATATTTGCATCAGGTTTTAGATTATTATTTTGTATTGTAGATGTAGGATTTTGGTATTTTACGGCATTCGCACGCACTTTTTATGTTTATTTTCACCAGGATCAGATCAAATGATGGATCCAAAGGACACAATTCTTGGAGCAGTTGTACTGGAGAGAGAAGGAGCCAAAAACTACGTAAATTGCTTATTTGGAAAATATTAATAATACTAGAAGAAAACCTGAAGCAAGCAAAGGAGGAAGAAGACTTGATGACCAACTATACAGGCCGCCGTCGTATAGTTGCCATTGTATAGTTGGCGCTGCCTCCGCCTCCTCAAATAGTTTCACCCCATGCAACTAGTTTGGAGAGACGACATACAAAACACCCAGAAATCACCGAAACCTCACCTCCGGAAGGCATCCGGAGGGGGAACTTGACCTAGGGATCCATTTTCGCCCGAAGCAGATCTGGGAGGCAAGGGCATCAATCTGCATCTTCATCAACCGCTATATCTTCATCACCACCATCATCTTCATCCATCCCATCTAGATCTTATTGTAATTCTTGCACTAGTCGTGGATTTATACAAGTACTATTCATCGATGATCGTTTCCATTACTATTGCCATGATGTTTTTTGCCTCCATGTCTAAGTAGATCATTAGTTATTGGGGAGATGGATAAACCCTAACATGAGATTGAAATAAGATAAAGATTATTATGATATTCATCGAATTTAATAGAAGAATAAAGCCTGAAATAAAGGAGTGGTAAGAAAGGAAATAGTACGCCTACTTGATGCATGTATACTTTATCCTTTAAAAGAAAGTGAATGGGTAAGTCTTGTTCATTGTTTTCCTAAGAAAGGAGGATTTACTGTTGTTCCTAATGAAAACTATTGTTGGATATAGGATGTGCATAGATTTTAGGAAATTAAATAAAGAGACTAGGAAAGATCACTGTCCTTTACTGTTCATAAATCAAACTTTAGAGAGGTTAGAAAACCACACTCATTTTTGATATTTGGACAGATATTCTATTTTTTTCAAATATTTGTTCATCCTGATGACCAACTTAAAACAATTTTCATTAGTCCTTATGGTTTACATGCTTACCGACGCATGCCTTTTGGGTTATGTAATGCTCCAGCTACTTTTTAAAGATGCATGACTGCTATTTTCGCAGATTTTATAAAACTAATAATGTAAGTATTTATGGATGACTTTTCTATCTATGTAAATTCTTATACTAGTTGCTTGGATAATCTCAATAGAATCTTGCAGCGTTGTGAAGCAACCAATCTTGTTCTAAACTGGGAGAAGTGTCATTTTATGGTCAAAGAAGGCATAGTCCTTAGACACAAAGTATCACGTAAGGGTATTGAAGTAGATAGGGCTAAACTTGAAGGAATAGAATGAATTCCACTACCAAGGGACGTGAAAGGTATAAGAAGTTTTCTTGGTCATAAGATTTTATAGAAGGTTCATTAGGATTTTTTCTGGAATTTCTAACCCTTTGACTAATCTATTGCAAAAGGGAGTGAGATTCAATTTTGATGATAAGTGCCTTATTGCCTATAAACCTAAATGTGCTTTATCTCGTGCTCCCATCATTAAACCACCTATATGGGATATGACTTTTGATTTAATCTGTCAAGCTAGTGATGATGCTGTAGGAGTAACTTTGGGACAACACATAGGTCGTATATTTAATATTATACATCATGCTAGTAAAACTCTCAATAGTGCTCAAAAGAATTATCCTAAGGAAGAAACAGAACTCTTAGCTGTATTTTTCTCTTGTGATAAGTTTCGTTTTTATATTGTTGATGCAAAAGTAAGAGTTCATATGGATCATGATGGTTTAAAAGAACTCCTCGAGAGGAAGTTTCATAAGCCAAGACTGATCTGTTAGATCCTTTTACTTCAAGAATTTAAGTTGCAGATTATGCAGAGACAAGAAGCAAAGATAGTGGATGTAGGATCTCTATGTGCCCAGCAAGATACTGATCTTATCGAGAGGAACTTTAGTCTTGATGATTTTTGTTTTCAAGAATTATTATATGAGATAAGGTCAAATCCTCCCAAGAAAAAGAAGTCCTTGCTGTTGGAGGAGCTTGTCACTCCCGACTAAGTAAATGGTAAGTGGAAGGTAAGTTTTCTCACTCTAACAAGTGCTTTATTTTCACAGTTTCTACTTCTAAATTTTTTCCTTTGTTTTCCTCTTGTTTTTATAAAAAAATTAGGGGTTTCTACAACTATACGGCCGCAACTATACAACCGGAGAAAAATCTCCCGCCATATAGTTGGTCTTTAAACATTCTTTATCCCCCTCGCAAAATAATTTTCGGGTGTTGTAACTATACAAGCGCAACTATACGGCCAGAGAAAAATCTCCCGCCGTATAGTTGGTCGTTAAATGTTCTGCATCCCCTTTGAGAAAATTTTCGGGGTACCGTATCTATATGGACGCAACTATACGGCCGAAGAAAACTCTCCCGCCGTATAGTTGGTCATCAAAGCTTCAGTATCCTTTACCCGTTTTTGTTTTTATTATGACAAAAAACATTTTTGTCGGTTCTTAGTCGGTAATCTAACCGACATGGGATTGAAATATTTGGAATTACCTGCCCGGAACCAACTATACGGCCGGAACTATACGGGTCGCGATCGTATAGTTGGACGTTACAGCACATGACTCCTCCAAATCCGTGATTTTTTATTCTAGTCGTTTTGGATTGTTTTCTTGGACGACAATTTGTCGTTTCTTGCGAGTTTTACCGACCTCTGAGCCCTCTTATATACTGCCCTATTGTGCCTATTTCTAATCACAAATCACCAGGAACAAATCCAGCTATGCGTTTTCTAGTCCTAGGCCGTGGAAAACCTATGTGGCTAATTGCTCCTAGGGACCTTTCTAGCAGCCCGTCGATGGAGGACGGTGATGAGGAGGTGGAGAAGTTTATCTTGGGGTACAAAGAGTGTGTCGAACCAAGCTTCTACAGCAGCGACCCCGATGAAGGCTAGGGCGACGCTTACATCTGCTGCGACGTCTATGATCCCTCGGGGGTCGACTGGCGGTGATGAAAAGAACCCAAGAAGAGAGAGAAGGTGTAACATCCCTAAAATCATGATTTGTGAATTTTGCATATCATTCAAGTATCCATAAGCATTTGGTTATTTCCAAACAAAGATTTCAAAATCAAAAACCATTTGTATGCCTATTATTTGATGTAAGAAAGGCAATGGTTTTATTTCTACTCTCAAAGTATGAGAACACCTTGATTTAACCAGAAATGTTTAAAAGTTGATTTCAAAGCTTGCACAAAGTTTCCAAAATAGTAATCTAAAATAAAACCATTTATATGCCTATTATATATATTTAAATAAGGCATGGTTTTATTTTATTTTCAATGAGCCAAAGTACTTTGGAATAAATAGTAGTGTTTTATATACACAAATATGTGCTTGTTTCACCCTAAAAAATCCAAAGAAATTTAGAATTCAAACTCAATTGAATTTGAATTGAAATTGCTTTTCTAAAAATCAAATTGGAAAAAGAAAAAGAGAAAAGAAAAGGAAACAGGCCAGCGCCACCATTCCAGGCCAACAGCAGATGCGGCCCAAACTCCAGCCCACCGGGGAGAACCACCCCCTTGCTCACTCTCTGTTTCTCACCGAAAACGCTCGCGCCCACAGTCACTGACCTGCGGACCCCACTGCCACCTCAACCTTCTTCCCCAAATCTCGCCCGCTGACTGTGTCACCCCTGCCGTTGCTGCCGATAATGGCACGGCGTAATTAGCCATAGATTCACAGGCATTTCCTGTCGCGCTGCTACCTACTTAAGCCCCTACACCCCACGGTCATTCCCCCCCCCCCACACAACACCCTCTCTCCGCCACCAGGCTGTCGACATTTCGATTTGCAAACGCCGCTGTTGACCGACTCCGGTGAGCTATTCCAGCCAACTCAAGCCGCCCCTTGCTCTCTACTACTCACTGCAGAACTCCCTTGCTCGTGCACTTCTCCTAATGCCTCTGGATTGCCTGCTCGTGACTTAGGTCGTCGTCTTCATCGAGCTCCGGAAACGGCAGACACGCCGCTCAACTCCGGTGAAGAATCTAGGTAAAATCCGGGTGCCCCTTGCTTTCCGCCTTACCCTATCATGATCGGCTAGACCCTGCGCACCTCCTAATGCTCTTAGTTTGTGCTAGGGCGATCCAGAGCGTCGTCAACGTCTCCGCCACCACGAAACCGACGCTGCCCGCAACTCCTTCGAGCCCTAGTAACCTCTACAGCACGCCCCCGCCCACACCTGCGACATGTTGAGCTTCCTCGTGCTCTAGCGAGTCTGGTAAGCAACACTGCAACCCCCATCCCCCTCTGTATTCGCCGGACCGTTGCCGCCATTCGCGCCGCCTGTTTTTGGTCGAGTGGATCTGGTCCATCGGATCTGGATCCAGTGGTTAGAGCCGAATGATTTAGTTAGATCTAACGGCATAGATGCGTGATCTAGAGTGAACCGGTACGCACCAATCAGATGCGTCCGCGTGTCTGAGATTTTATTGTAAAATCTGTTTTGAATCTATTATAGATTTAAACTTGTAAATTCAATAACTTTTGTTCTGTTTATCCAAAAAATACAAATAATATATCAATGCAATCACAAAATTAAATATTACACATCTGTAGGCTTGGTTTTGTATTTTGCCTCTGTTAAATAGAATTTTATATAGAGACATTTGTAGGCTTATTTTGTGTATAAAAATTATTTAGAAAATGTTGTTAAAACCAAATTAGTTTGATTTACTATATAAATGTTTATTTTAATGTTTAGTACTGTTTACTTATCTTATTTGGTTTAAGAAAAATCATCACATAACATTTGCATGCATTCATATATTTTTGCTTGAATTGTTTGGAATATAAATTTCGTGCTATCATTTTATGTGTAGATTTTGGTGCTACTGGTGATTGTGATTGTGAGGATTGTTGATACTCCCCCAGCTACCAAGGCAAGTGGTGCTTCATATTTTTGTCCAAATATTTTGACTATCCATTAGTGATATTTTGTATAGGGCTTGCATGATGTTTTTGCTAAGTATATATATGCTATGATTGGGAAATCCTAGTAGTTGTAGACTTGTTAGAATTGTCTCTAAGTTAAGATACTTGCTATATTTCCATGCTTATCCTACCTAGTAGCAAACAAGGGTGGATTATATACATGCTATGGAAAATGTTGCTAAGTCTTTGACTTAAGTTTTGCTTAATAAACCAACTAAGTGAATGAATCACCTGGGTGGAATGGTATGTTTGGGTTATTTTGAGTGGTTACACAAGGACAATATATATGGTCTACCTTGTGTATCACACTTGTGGAAATCCACCCAGGATCAAAGGGATTCGAGATGCCATATGTTAAGAAGCTTCTAGTATAGCCACATGGTAATATGGGCTCTGCCTGGATCATATAGGTTGCAATAACTTAACCAAATGGAAAGTTGGTGGTAGGGGGTGATAGGTTTGGAACGCGTCCATTTTGGTCTAAGGGAAGGCTTCTGAAAGATCAGGTCTTGATGCATGTCGAGTCTTGTGGGGAAAGTGCACCACCTCTCGAGAAGGAAGAATCTAAGTACTTAGCCGTGTCCCCGACAATGGGAAATTTGAGCATCAAGACATGGAAGCTATCAAGGATCTCATCATCCCAATTTCTAAGTTAAAAACTGGTGGTTCAACAAGGGTAAAGGTTCACCAATGTCTATTGGTGGTTCCTTGGGAGTTTTTGTCAAACAAAAACTTTGTTTTTTCAACTAATAGGCAAAACCTATTTTGAGCAAAGCAAGCCTAAGTTACACTTAGCCAAATTCATGTAGAAGCTAGAAACTATTATTCTACTAAGGTATCACTTTCCAATACTATTCCAATGTATTGACCCACTGTGGCTGTAACTTGTGATGTTGCAGGTTACTCTGATGAGGATTAGGGTTATGAGTCTACACTCAACATGTTTGCCTGTGGCACATGAAGATGAATACTTTACTTTATTTTGTTATGTTGAACTCTTGTACTAGCCCATGGCTATGAAGTTGTAAAATACTATGTTATCTCTAGAATGCCGATGTAATAATGACCTTTGTTTATGTGTACTTCATCTTAAACTATGGATGCTAGCAATTGATCCAGGGACTAGCATTTCAATCATAGGGACCTTTACCTTTATAAATGTGGAGTCTTACAGAAGGACGCAAACCGCATGGAAAAGGGCATGTGGAGACGGTCAAGTTCATCACTAGAGATCCGAGGCCACACAAGCGTAAGGAAAAACTTAACATTGATGCAGGTGCTAGCAAGGAACTGGTGTTGCCCCGCTCGAGGCCTACCACTGGCGCTCATATGAGGGTGAAGACTCAAGAGGAGTGGAGGAGTAGCTTCCACTTCCCTAATCTATCAATAATGGATGAGGAAGAGGAAGTTGTCCCCATGACAAAGGATCACGTGCGGGCATTGGAAGTATATCAGAAGCAGGAGCTACTCCATCACGTGGAAGTCCGTCACCGCCTCAAGGATATAGAGGATAAGGATGATCTTCTCCCAATGGTGACTAAGCTCGCAGATAGGGTGGACACTCTGCAATCTGATTTGTGCAGGTGCTACAGCCGCATCACCTCTCTGGAGGATACCAACAAGAAGCTATGCACCGCAGTTCTACATGCCATGGCACCACAGTGACCTTCAATAAAATACGATATCAAATAATCGCGAGGGATTATTTGATCCTGCCTAGCTTGATTCCAAGCTCGGGGAGATCTTTAAGACCTTGTAATATATCATACAAGTTTTTATTTCTATTCTAGTTTTGCAATAGTTCGAGCTAATAAATAAAGTTTGCATCATTAGAATTCCCTTCAGGAATAGTTGATCCCTCTTATGAAATTCTGAGTTTAATATAATATATGGAGCATTATTGAGTTTGAGTTTGTCTTATTGGATATATGAATGGCTTGAGTATGATTTTACTTGCACTTGATGATATCAGTAGTAGTCTTCCACACCATTTGTATTAACGGAACATTTAAAGATAATTTGATTAATATATTGCAGGTCAATGGTTTGATTTACAAAAAGGAGAGATTATCTATTTGATTAAGATGAAAAAGCAAAACCTTGAACAAAGAAGAAATTATAAGTGCTATCAAATAGAGTGAGAACAAGTTGAGGTAGAATACTCAAGTTATAAAGATGCTTCATATATATTTGGAATTTTATAATTGAGATCGTTAAACTTGGAAATTCCTACATGAAGTGGAATATTTGGCTAGCTTCTTTGTAAAGCACTTAAACTAAAGTGTGATCACAAATATATATAGAAAAAACAAGAAAATGAAAGATGAAGAAAAAGAACGAATTTGCAAAGAGGAAGTAGGCATATACCACTATATTATAGTAAGACAAAGAGACGTTTGATATTTTGAATCCCAATTGAATATGCCAATCCTAAAAACACTTGGGACTACCTCACTAACTCATTCGGTTGAACCGGATACTTTTACATCATGTTGAGAATAATCTTTTATGAACTATTAAATGCTAAGATGTGGAATCCTGCTAATATTATTCGGATGGTTCGAGTAAGATACTATTCATGAACTTATTTATATGTATCCTTTATAGTCAACACATGCTGCAACTGCCTCATTATTTTATTGACTCAGCTTCATGAATATGAGGATCACATCCATTAAGCTAAACTTGCTCGGGACAAGCAAGAGTCTAAGCTTGGGGAAGTTGATGAGTGCATATTTGCATCATGTTTTAGATTATTATTTTGCATTGTAGATGTAAGATTTTGGTATTTATGGCGTTCGCACGCACCTTTAATGTTTATTTTCACCAGGATCAGACCAAATGATGGATCCAAAGGACACAATTCTTGGAGCAGTTGTACTGGAGAGAAAAGGAACCAAAAACTACGTAAATTGCTTATTTGGGAAATATTAATAATACCAGAAGAAAACACGAAGCAAGCAAAGGAGGCAGAAGATTTGACGACCAACTATATGGGCCACCGCCGTATGCTTGCCGCCGTATAGTTGGCGCCGCCTCCGCCTCCTCAAATAGTTTCACGCCGTGCAACTGGTTCAGAGAGACGACATACAAAACACCCAGAAATCGCTGAAACCTCACCTCCAGAAGGTGTAGAGGTCCCAACCTGATAAGGTAGAGATCCCTGTGTTTATAGTGCTAGTCCCTGGATCGAATAGCTAGCACCTACAGTTTTAAGATGTAATATCAAGAAACAATGTCATATTAAAACTCATTACCAGGAATAAAATAATTCATTACATCTTACATAGCTCATATGGCTATCTTATTACAAAGCAGCAGATATAACTATATAGCATGGAGTCCTTCATCTTCATGTCCCACAGGCAATCATGTTGGTTGTAGACTTATAATCCCTACTCAACAAACTTCACTAACATCAAAGAAACCTGCAACATATTAAGCTACAGCCACAAGGGTCAATACATTTCAATTGTATTGGAAAGTGAAATCATATTGATATGGAGTATCTATCATCTAGATGAATATTTGGCTAAGTGGAGTTTTGTCTTGCCTTTGCATAAAATAAGTTTTCCCTATCCTTTGAAAATAGTTTTTCTCTTTTCAAAACATTTCATCACACAATGGCACACTGGTTACACACCAGGTGCTTCCCTTGTTCACCCAACAAGTTTTAACTTAGATAAATTGGGATGAGGAGATTCTTGATCATTCCAATGTCTTTGAGGCTCAAAATGTCCATTACCGGGGACACGGCTAAGTACTTAGGTTTTACCCTCTCGAGAGGTGGTGCACTTTTCCCACAAGACTCGACATGCATCGAGATGAGACTTTTTAGAAGCAATCCCTCAGACCACGATGGACGCGTTCCATCCTATCATCACTACCAATAATTGTCCATCTGGCTGAGTTCTTGCAACCTAGTTGGTCAAGGCAGAGCCCATATGCCATGTGGCTACACTAGAAGCTTCTCAACACAAAACATCTCAAATCTCTTTGTTCCTGGGTGGCCATCCACAAGTGAGATACACCAGGGTAAGCCATAGAAATGTGCCCTGGGTAACCACTCAACACAAACCATTCTTCCCATTCCACCAAGGTGATTCATTCACATAGTTGGTTTATTAACCAAAAACATAGTCATAGACTTTGCATAATATCATAGTATGAATATTCCACCTTGTAGTTGGGCCAGGGTTGGGCTAGCTCGCTGGGCTGGGTTTGTTTTCTTATTTTTTTCTTTTTTCCATTTCTGATTTCTGTTTTAATTTGATTCAAATGTTTAAACAATCTGTTTGAATTCAAATGTTTATCAAACCTTTTCAGTAGTTTAATACTGTTTATTAATGTGTTTAAAATTCCATTTTAGATTATTTGAAACATTCTTTTATGGTTTAATAATTCATTTAAATTAGGTCTTTTGTCTTTATTTAAATAATTTGAATATGGTTCCAAACCATATAATTTTATTTCATTGACCTTTTATTCCTTTTAAGTTAATTAGATAACTTTAATCCACTTTGTCAATTTCAATTATTTTTCTCATGATTTAATTAATCATTTATATTAGGAATTTTGTCTTCACTCAATTGAATATGGTTAAAAGCCCATATAATTTTATGTAAATAATCTTTATTCCTTTATTTTATTTAGATTATCTTTATTCCATTTGTCTATGGATTTGGCCAAGATTTAATTTGACCATTAAATATTTCTTATTTATTTATTTATTTCTTTATCTTATAAAATTCATATCTTTTTATTTATAGATCCAAATTTGGTGATTCCAATTTGTATAATTTTATTTAATAATTGTTTATATTTTTAAATCCTTTTAGGTTTACTTTGCTCACAATTTGGTATTGGTTTTTGTTAGGATCTTTATTAGCCTTGGAAATTAATTCCTTTTATCTTATTAAATTCATAAGTTTTTATCCATGGCTCCAAATTGAATGAAAACAATTTCTATGGATTTATAATATTTTTTTTACCATTTTTTGATTATTTAGAAATGTTTGTTTCTAAATGTTTATATGGAACAAATCCATAGTATTAGAGAGATCTTGGAAATGATTTCTTTCATTAGAGTTTAGGGTTTTGGTTTATTTTTCCCAAGTGTTTTAAATTCAAGATTCCTTCCATGCATAAATGCATTTAATCTTTGAAGTATTTGTTTGTTGTTTTCTTATTAAAATTTTTGTTCAAGTGGGGTTTTGATGTTTCCATTTAGAGGCTAAAAGTTTCTTTTCACCCTAAATTGCAATAATTAATTCTTTTGTTTATTTATTTTTCACATTTCAAAATTTGGAGAATTTTGGAATGTGGCACATCACTACCACCAACTGGCCATCTGGATGAGTTGTTGCAACCTAGTTGGTGAAGGTAGAGCCCATATGCCATGTGGCTGCACTGGAAGCTTCTCAACACAAAACATCTCAAATCTCTTTGTTCCTAGGTGGCCATCCACAAGTGAGATACAGCAGCGTAAGCCATAAAAATGGGCCCTGGGTAACCACTCAACACAAACCATTCTTCCCATTCCACCCAGGAGATTCATTCACATAGTTGTTTTATTAATCAAAAACATACTCATAGACTTTGCATAATATCATAGTATGAATATTCCACCCTTGTAATCTAATAGCTAGGCTAAGCATACTTGCATAACTTTTCTCTTGACTTAGGAAGATTCCTACCAAGATATATTCTATAGGATCTACTATAGCATAGCAATATATAAAAATAGTCCTATCATGCATACTACAAAAATATCACTAATGAAATATTGAAAAGATAGGACTTTAGATGACCAAGTATCACTTGACTTTTTAGTGGAGAATATATGTACTCTACTTGATCTGGCAATTGTCACACTTCTCAAGGTTCACTACAATTCAATCAAGCAAAGCACATATTCAAAACTAGCACTCAAACAATTCACAACTCGAAATAATAAAAACAAACAAATGCATGCAAGCATGACAAAAGATTGTTTTATTGAAAAATTGGTTGCTAATAAGGTTCTAAACATTTCAAAACACCTACTGGTCATTTTTAAAACTGGAAATTTCGTTTAAATTCAAGTTAGTGAAAATAGGCCTTTTAAATCATTTTTCTTTGTTAGAAAAGTTTTTATTCAAAGGATTAATTCCCTAGTGTCAAAAAATATATTTTTAAATTCAAATTTTAGTGTTTATGGTCAGAGGGTTCAAAATAAATCCATTTGCAAAAGGTTTCACTCAAAAATCATTTTTAGAACAATTTTTATACTCAAAATAGTCCTATTAATGTTTCTGCAAAAATCTCTAAATTTTCAGAAACAAATGGCCAAAACAGGGCAATATTTGCAAGTACGCATTTTTTGGAGTCCATTGATATAACATTTGTAATTTTTGGACATACAGATCAAAAGTTATGGATTTTACAAATTCAAACATCTAATAGATCAAAATCTGAATTTAAACAGAATAGTCTGGCCACGTGGCGTGTTTCTACTTGCCAGTACCATTTAGGGTGGATCGAGCAACGCATGACATTAGATCTAAATAGCATCGCACGGATCATATTACATGATACCATTTCATTATAAGATCTAATCCTAACCTTTAGATCTAAATCCAACGGATCAGGATGCATTGGTCAAAGATGGGCAGTGCTGGCGGCGGCATGTCTGGTGGCAGTGGTCCAGCGAAACTAGGAAGCAAGGAAGGGGTATAGAGCATTAACAGAGTCGCCGTGGTGAGGGGGTGCTTGAGGTGGTCTCCCTTGGTCAAGGGGCGCATAGAGTCCTTGGCAATTGCTCACCAGAGTTCGCGTCGGCGTCGGGTGCGTACTATCGTCATCGGAGGCGAGCTCCTGGGGAATAAGAAAGCAAGGAAACGTGTCAGGGATATGCTCAAGGTTGTAGGGGTTGCGAGGGAACCTACCAGAGGGCAAGGGGCGCGCTGAATCATCGACAACTTCTTGCCAGAATTGAGGCAGACGACGGTGGCGTGCAAGCGAGGACGGAGCGGAGTTTCTGGTGCATGAGAAAACAAATGGCTAGTGTCAGTAGATGCACACGACGGTGGCGAGCAGGATAGCGTGAACCAGAGGCAGAGGGGGTGTGGTGCTCACCGGAATTGGCGTCGGAGTTCGCCGGAAACAGTGGCCGTGCAAGTAAAATTCTGAACAGCCTAGGGGCTCACTGGGTGTGGCGTATGGGGGAAAATGGAGAGGAGGGGGAGATGGTTAAACGAGCGTGATCACGGGGGGATTTAATTCGCGGAATTACTCGTATTGATTCGAATTGAATCGGGGAGGAAATAGTCAGAGGGGGGCGAGTTCATCGCGGGTGAGGACGATGATGACAGCGTGGCGGTGGGGCCTGGGCGTCAGTGGGGGTGCGGGTACGGGTGCGGGAGAAAAAGAAATCTGCAGGGAGAGAAGGAGAGAGCCGGTTGGGCTTATGTTGGGCCAGATTGGGCTGGGGTGCTGGGTAGGTTTAGTTGGGTTGGGTTCTTTTCTATTTTTTCCTCTTATTCTTTTTCCTTTTTCCTTTTTCCTTTTCTATTTTCTGTTTTTATTTGAATCAATTGTTTTAAACAACAATTTGAATTCAAATCTTTCCAAATCTTTTCAGTAGATTTTATACCACTTATTAGTGTGTTATTTATTCCAACTCAATTATTTTTCTTGTGATTTAATATTTATTTAACTTAGGCAATTTGTCTTTATTTAAATAAAATTGAATATGGTTCAAACCCATATAATTTTATTCCAATAATATTTTATTCTTTTATTTTATTTGATTACTTTTTATCCATTTTCTTATGGATTTGGCCAAGATTTAAATTGTCTTTGCAATAACTCTTATTTATCTAATTCTTTCTTTATCTTATAAAATCCATATCTTTTTATTTATAGTTCCAAAATTGGTGATTCCAATTTGTATAATTTTATTTAATAATTATTTATCTTTTTAACTCCTTTTTGGATTACTTTGCTCACAATTTAGTGTTGATTTTAGTTAGGAGGTTTATTAGCCTTGGGAATTACTTTCTTTTATTTCGTTAAAATCATAAGTTTTTATCCATGGCTCCAAATTGATTGAAACCAATTTCCATGGTTTTATTATATTTTTGATTACCATTTTTGATCATTTAGAAATGTTTGTTGCTGAATTTTTATATGGAACAAAGCCATAGTCTTAGAGAGGTCTTGGAGATGATTTCTTTCAATAGGGTTTAGAGTTTTGGTTAAAATTTTCCAAGTGTTTAAATTCAAGATAATTTCCACGCATGAATGCATTTGATCTTTGGAATATTTGTTTGTTTATTTCTTATTCAAATTTTGTTCAAGTAGGGTTTTGATGTTTCCATTTAGGAGCAAAAAGTTTATTTTCACCCTAAATTTCAACATTTATTTCTTTTGTTTGTTTATTTTTCACATTTCAAATTTTGGAAAATTTTGGGATGTGACAGACTACCACCCTTAAAAGGAATCTTTTCCCGAGATTCGGGAAGGCTAGATATTACAAGTTGGCTTCAAGAAAACTAGGGTACTACCACCCTTAAAAGATTTATAACCAGATTACATCTTGGCTTACATGGAGTTTTGATGTAACTTCTCTAGATAGTTGTTTGCATAGTGTCCTTTGTTACCACAACTGAAACATGTGATAAGGTTGATGTCTCTCATAGGTTTGCTTGTCTTGTTCTTCTCCTTTTCTAGGCAATGTGATGCATAATGGCCTAGCTCTTTGCATTTGTGGAACATCACTTGGCTAATATCCTTCTTGATCTTTGATATCATTACCTCTTGTTTGTTTTCTAGTTCCTTATTCTTTTTGGGTCTCTCCAAAGCTAGGAGTTCTCTTAGTTCATGTTCTTCATATTTCACCGCAAATGTGGGAAAACTTCCTCGGTTCTTAGAACGGTTCCTAGGATAACGTCCATGTTTCCTCTTTTGTCCACCATAGTGGGTTACAATGTATGGAGGTGCATACTGAGATTTGACTTTGTCTTCATCCTTCTTGGTAGAAGTTGTGCCTTCATGGATGTTTCCAAAGACTTGATGCATTCCATCTCTAGCTTGATGTTTCATCTGTTGGACTATAGGATAGATGGGGCATTGGATAGGGACATGATTATTCCCTTCACAAAGGAAACAAGTAACTTGAGATGTGGGGCATTGTCTAGCTGGATGATTCCCTTAACAATTTGGGCATTGGTCAATGTGCTCTTTATAAGTGTGTCCTATGACTCCACATATTTTGCATACTTGAGTTCCTTCTATAATATCATCCTTGATATCATTGTTGTCACAATCTCTTTGGGAAGGGTTGCTTATCTTGTTGATCATCTGATTGGTCATCCTTTGCAACAATTGAGATTTGGTTTCCAAGAACTTTAGCATGGCTGGGTCTAACTCAATGTTGTTGGCTAAAAACTGGGTTGTCACTTGATTCAACTTAGCTTGGGTTGCTAGCAGTTGTTCTGTCATGTGCATCTCTTGGTTGTTGTTACCATCCTTGATGCTGGAGTTGTGGTCTCTTGGAGAACTCATCTGTTTGGGTTGGGTTGGGATTAGAATAGACAAAAGATTTTCTAGGGAAAGATTTCTACTCACACACAACAATTCACACAAAGCAATATGCAAGCAATATCAATCATGCATTCCACTCAAACAATAAGATTCTTGAATATTTTAGGCAACAAAATATTTTTGCTACACCACATAAGTTGGTGTGATCAATGAATCAATTTAAACTATACACTAGTGTGGTGGTCCAACTATGGGTATCACTTGATATCATTGCATTCTTCTTAGTTGTTACATCATGAACAAGATCATGGTATCCTTGGAAGAAATTCTTGCATCTTGGTCACAAAGCTTCAAAGGTGATGATGGTTACTTCTAAATTGTGTTTCCTTAGTCTCCGAGTCTTGAGTATTATTCTTATCTCACTTGAAGTCCTTAGTGATGTCCAAGTTGATGTCCTTAGTGAAACTGAAGCTGAAGTCATTGGTGATGGTGAAGTCCTTGCTCATGTTGACGTTTTTGTCCATCAAGTAGAAAAGGGAGAGATGTAGAATAAAAACAAAAAGGTTGAGGAAAGAGTTTACAAGATTGTTTGTAAGTAAGTTTGAAAAAATACAACTCTTATTTTTCTAAGGGGTTTTGTCCAATCCTAGGGTTACAATCCTACAGGCAACACAGTGCTCTGATACCATCTGTAGAGGTCCCAACCTGATAAGGTAGAGATCCCTGTGTTTACAGTGCTAGTCCCTGGATCGAATAGCTAGCACCCACAGTTTTAAGATGTAATATCAAGAAACAAAGGTCATATTACAACTCATAACCAGGAATAAAATAATTCATTACATCTTACATAGCTCATATGGCTATCTTATTACAAAGTAGCAGATATAACTATATAGCATGGAGTCCTTCATCTTCATGTGCCACAGGCAATCATGTTGGTTGTAGACTTGTAATCCCTACTCAACAAACTTCACTAACATCAAACAAACCTGCAACATAATAAGTTACATCCACAAGGGTCAATACATTTAATTTGTATTGGCAAGTGATAACATATTGACATGGAGTATCTATCATCTACATGAATATTTGGCTAAGTGGAGTTTTGGCTTGCCTTTGCATAAAATAAGTTTTCCCTATCCTTTGAAAATAGTTTTTCTCTTTTCAAAACATTTTATCACACAATGGCACACTGGTTACACACCAAGTGCTTCCCTAGTTGACCCAACACGTTTTAACTTAGAGAAATTGGGATGAGGAGATTATTGATCATTCCAATGTCTTTGAGGCTCAAAATGTCCATTGCCGGGGACACGGCTAAGTACTTAGGTTTTACCCTCTTGAGAGATAGTGCACTTTTCCCACAAGACTCGACATGCATCGAGACAAGACTTTTCAGAAGCAATCCCTCGGACCACCATGGACGCATTCCATCCTATCATCATGTAGAGGTCCCAACCTGATAAGGTAGAGATCCCTTTGTTTACAATGCTAGTCCCTGAATCGAATAGCTAGCATCCATAGTTTAAGATGTAATATCAAGAAACAAAGGTCATATTACAACTTATAACCAGGAATAAAATAATTTATTAAATCTTACATAGCTCATTTGGCTATATCATTACAATGCAGCAGAAATAACTATATAGCATGGAGTCCTTCATCTTCATATGCCACAGGCAATCATGTTGGTTGTAGACTTGTAATCCCTACTCAACAAATTTCACTAACATCAAACAAACCTACAACATAATAAGTTACAGCCACAAGGGTCAATACATTTGAATTGTATTGGAAAGTGATACTATGGTAGAATAGTGGTATCTAACATCTATATGCATTTGGTTAAGTGTAGCTGAGGCTTGCTTTGCTCAAAATAAGGTTTTCCTTATTATTTGAAAATACTAAGTTTTTGTTTGTCAAATCACCCAAGGAACTACCAATAGACATTGGTGAACCTTTACCCTTGTTCAACCACAAGTTTTTAACTTAGAAACTAGGATGAGGAGATCCTTGATAGCTTCAATGTCTTGATGCTCAAATTGTCCATTGCCAAGGACACGGCTAAGTACTTAGATTTTACTCTCTCGAGAGGTGGTGCACTTTCCCCACAAGACTCGACATGCATCGAGACAAGATCTTTCAGAAGCATTCCCTTAGACCAATTGTGCGCGTTCCAACCTATCACCCCTACCACCTTCTATCCATCTGGCTAAGTTATTGCAACCTATATGATCTAGACAGAGCTCATATTGCCATGTGGCTGCACTAGAAGCTTCTGTCTATTCCTGGGTGGCTTTCCACAAGTGTGATACAAAAGGTAGCCATCCACTGGGCCTTGTGCAACCACTCAACATAACCCATTCATACCATTTGTCAACACCCGGATTTTTAATCCCAGATACCTGTTATGCCATACATCGAAATCCCAGGATTACCATTTTTGTGAGACATAACAGATTTGGATAACATAGTACGTCATCCATTACAAACCATACATAAGGTCTTACACAAATAAGGATCTCATGATCCCGTTCTTAATACAATTCAAGCAGCGGAAATACGTAATAATAAAGGTAGCGTAGGCGAAGGTCCATCTTCGGGGTCACAGGCAATGCTGACGATGGGAGATGATCCTAGTTGTCGTAACCTTCCTGCGGTCCATCATCCTGATACTCCTCTTCATAGTCTGGCCACGGGAATAGCCAGGGACAAAGCCATGAGTACTCTTTAAGTACTCGTAAACTAATACTAACAAGTTAAGGGGTTTTTTGTAGTAGGACACTAAGCTCTAGGGTTGTTTTGCAAAAAGCCAGATTTACCTCTACTAAGTTCAGAAGCAAAGACAGCTAGTTGAAGTTTTATAACACCTAAGTGGGAACTTGAATTTCATATCACAACTCTATTGTGGTCAAGTCAAAGTCTCATTTCATTTCACAAGTCATTTTGAAAACATCTGACGGGGGAACAGTATGGCCACTCCAACTGTCCATAACCGCGGATGCGGCTATTCGAATAGTTTGACACTCTGCAGAGATTGTACACTTTCACCACAATATTCGATACATCCGTCAGGAACAAATCCTGAATTCACCATACTCAGTATGCGGATAATCAATCCTAACCTTTCCATTACACGCCCTAGTATAGGTACCTCTCCTGTGAGTTTGGCCTCCCAACCATGACCAATTGTCATCTTGGGTACTGCACAGGTGGACAATCTTCACATGGTAGCCTCAGCTCAGACCTTGGCCGTGAGGGAACCCATACTAAGGATATAAGTTTCTATTCAAGCCCTACCCAATTTTCGGGTATTGTGGTTGTACGGTAAAATTGGAATGGTATCGCATCCAGACAGCCATCAGTTTTATAAAGGGGTAAAGCTCATGCCTCAACATTTTCATCATAAAAATCATCTGGTGTTTGGAAACACATGTCAAAACATCTCAGTAGAATGACTCATCATTCTAAGGTTTTCATAACCATTTTCACCAAGTATTCCCATCTAAAGTTGATCAAGTTTTATGCTTACCACTAGCATCTACAAGTGTGGTAAGTACTAATGAAGGGTGGTAAAAAAGTGTAGTTTACTAAGTTCAATATCATGCCTTGGGATGATATCAAGATTATCTAGCTTAGTCCAAATTTAATGCTCTTTACGCAACCTTCAAATATCCTCCTAGAATCCTACAAGTCACTTAAGTAAACTCTAAAAGAAAGCTTTGGTAAAAAATAAAGTAAAAAGCTTGCAAGTAAAACTTGGATTATGTTATCAAGTGGGTATGATCACATATGCTTAAGGCATATAGTTGGCATGGTAACAAGAAAGTATTAGATTGCATAGGTCAACTTGATTAGTAATGCTTGCTAAGTTAATAGCTTGCAAGTATTGGCTTGCCTTGTGCAGAGCAGTGGTTGAAGTTCTCCTCGACTTCTTCTTCGTAGTATCCTCCTTCCTCCTCGTATCCTTGGTCGATACTAGCGTCTATGAATAAATACGAGGTACACAATCACCAAACAATACTTAACTATTTTCAATTATCACACAATAGGGTACTATAGAGGATCTAGCATCATCACTAACATTACAAGATTAAAGCATTTGTCTTATTTATTTTATTTTTAGAAAAGTAATTTCTACTCATTGAAAAACTACTTAAGATTTAATATTCTCCAAACCAAACATGGGATCATGTTGACACATGTCATCACCACATATTTCAGTACATGGGAATGTGATTTAAAGTGGTGTCACAATTTAATAGGGTTTAACCTTTTATTTAAATTAAATAAAATGACTAGAGATGCCTATGTGGCATTCTTTTATTACTTGAACATTATTTCTGTAAGTAAAGCCATATGTTTTTATATATTCTGAAAGGTATGATCAAATGTGATTTTTGATAGTTGGAATCAATTCAAAAGCTATTATGGTTGAAATTTGAAAAATGTTTGAATGCAGAAAAGCTTGTGACTTGTTATTTTTACCAAGGGTGATCTACAGATCCAAATGATTTGAATCCAACGGGCTTGGATTAAGCATATCAGTACCTTTCTAACAAAATTGGTTTCATGTAATTTGGTTCACTGAATCGAGCTGGGTTGATTTTTGAAACTAGGTACAGAACTGTGTTTGAATTAAAATAGAAAAATCTAAATTCAAACGCTTGGGCTGGGCGGGAAGGGTTAATGGGCCGGCCCAGTGTCACTCCGCAGTGCGGGGCTCAGCTGAGAGGAGGGTTGCACCCGTCAGTGGTTCATAACACACGAAACGGTACGGGGCGATGTGGTGCGTTGGATTAGAAGTGAGTTCAACGGCTGAGGGTCATCGTCGATGATGAACAGGTCATCGGCGAGCTCAAACCCTAGCGGCTCAGTGGGGGTCATGGGAGGCTCACCGGGGCTCAGGCGAGGGTCGGCGATGCGGGAAAACGAACGAGTCAACGACGGTGATCCTCCTAGTACCGGCAGCTCCTCCTGGGGCGGCTCCAATCGATGGCCCCCTTCTTCTCTAGTACCGGCGGGCTCCGGCCAAATTCCGGTGACGCGCTGCTCGCCTTGCTTTGGTAAGAAGTAGGAAGTCTCAGTGCGAGGTGGGGAGTGAGATGATGTGAAGAAATCGAGCGGGGGAGGCCTCTATTTATAGTGGCAAGAGGGGACCGACGGGCGCGGGCTGAGCTCGTCGTGGTCGACGGCATAGAGGGCTATCGGCGTGGGCGACGGTAGGGGACGGTGTTGTGCTTCCTGGCGAAGCTCAACGACGTGGTGGCGCGGTGCGGGGCGGTGCTGACCGGTCGGAATGCTTCGACGCTCTGAGCGGTTTCGACGGAGGTTTTGATGGCATACAGCACACGTGGTCCGCGTGGCGGCGAACGGGCGTGTCTACGGGGTTGCTGGGGTGGTGGTGATCACGCGTGCACGTGGCGAGGGCGGCGCGCGGTCTGTGGGCGTGTGTCGAGGGTGGCGCTCCAGTGCGCTCTCGGCATGCTCTCAGAGAAGCTTGGCATTTCTTGGGCGTGTGGTCCAGTGGCTGGCAAGGTTCGAGCACTGGACAGGGGGTGGCGGTGGACGGTGGCCTGCGTCCTAGACATGGTGTTTAGGCTTTGTGCTTGCTCTGGCTAGCTATCCATGGTCGGCTGGCAAGGGTTCCTTCGGATTGGCATGTCATGGTGCAAAGGGTAGGGGCTAGGGGTGGTCAAGGCACTGGTTGGCACTAGGGGAGACAAGTGTGATCAATGGTGAATAATGCTTAGCGAAATTACTGCTCAAAATAGTGAAATTTGGCCAAATTGATTTGTTGTCTCCAAGTGTTTGATGAAATGGACGCAAGAACTTGAGTTTTTAATTTTGAAAAGATTTTTGGTGGGTGTGCTAGGCATGTGTTGAGGATTCTGGGGGTGCTTGGGTTTTGAAAATGGAGCTTCTTTGAGTGGTTTTTGAAATAGTGGGATCTTCCCATATGAAATAGATTCAATTTTAAACTGTCTTTTAAACTAAGAATTTAAATGTTTTTCGATGATCGCAAAGTGGGCCTTGGTACCTTATTATGAGTACTATCAAGGGGTGCAAAGTTCCATACATGTTTCTGTTAAGTTCTGAAAGTTAGGGATAGCCAAAGTAGGCATGGGAGTTAATTTGGCCAAAGTGACCATTCACTTAATTTATTTGTTTTGACTTGTTTGTCTTTGGGAAAAGTTTGGGGATTGTTTAGATGATGTTTATTTCACCTAAGAATCATTTAACAAGAAAAGAAACACAAAACCATGGCAATTCAAGAGAATCCAAATTTTGAATACACACACATATGAATGCTTTCATATCTTCAGTTGGAAAAGTTTTTGTTAACCCATATTTTGATGATTAGAGTTTAATGATCCAAGTTTAATATTTTTGGAATGTTACAAACCTCCCCCCCTTAAACAAAATCTCGTCCCGAGATTTGAAAAAGGATGAAAAAGATTACCTAGGATTTGAAGAGATCGGGAAACTCCGTCCTGATGTGATCTTCGCGCTCCCAGGTAGCTTCTTCGTCTGTGTGGTTGCTCCACTGGATCTTGAGAAAATTGATGCTTCGGGTTCTGGTAGTTCTGAAAGATTCTTCCAAAATATGGATGGGCACTTTAGGATAGGTCAGATCATCGTTGATCTCTATGGTACGGTGATCAATGTTCTTGAACACTTCAGTCTTCTCTGGAACTTCGAGGCACTTGCGAAGTAATGAGATATGGAACACATTGTGCAGGATGACATGTCTTCGGGTAGTTCCAATTGATATGACACTTCTCCTCGATGGTTCAGAATCTTGAAGGGGCCGATATATCTGGGGGATAACTTTCCTTTTAGTTGGAAACACTGCATTCCTTTCAATGGTGACACTTTTAGATACACAAAATCTCCGATGTTGAAAGCGAGGTCTCGACGTCTCTTGTCGGCGTAACTCTTCTGTCTTGACTGAGCTGTCTTGAGGTTCTCACGAATCTTGTGAACCTTCTCTTCTGCTTCTCGTAGGATGTCGGGTCCGAAAATCTGACTCTCTCCTACTTCCGACCAGTTCAAAGGGGTATGACACTTCCTTCCATACATGAATTCAAATGGGGCCATTTGCAAACTAGCTTCATAACTATTGTTGTACGAAAATTCTACAAACGGCAGACAGTCTTCCCATTTAGATCCATACTCTAACACACATGCTCTCAACATGTCTTCGAGTATTTGATTTACTTGTTCCGTTTGTCCGTCGGTCTGAGGGTGATAAGCGGTGCTGAAATCTAGGCGGGTTCCTAAACCTTCTTGGACTTTCTTCCAGAATCTCGAGGTAAACTGTGTTCCTCGATCCGATACGATGTTCTTGGGGACTCCGTGCAAACTAACGATTCTAGCGATGTATAACTCCGCTAGCTTCAAACTCTGATATGTGGTCTTGACTGGTAAGAAATTGGTGACTTTGGACAATCTGTCCACTATGACCCAGATAGAGTCATTTCCCCTACTAGAAGTAGGCAATCCGGTGATAAAGTCCATTCCAACAGAATCCCATTTCCATTCCGGAATCTGCAATGGTTGCAACAATCCAGCGGGTCTTTGATGTCCCGCCTTGACTCGCTGACATATATCACACTTGGCGATATAGCTTCCAATTTCTCTCTTCATCTTATGCCACCAAAATTGCTCTTTCAAGTCTTGATACATCTTCGTTCCTCCGGGGTGGATAGAATAAAGAGTATCATGAGCTTCCTTCAGAATAACTTCTTTCAACTCAGAATCTGCTGGTACACAAAGGCGTCCTTTATACCACAGAACTCCTTCTTCGTCTTCCGTGAATCCGGGTACTTTTCCTGTACCGATACGACGCTTGATTCCAACGATACTAGCATTTCCTTTCTGCGCCTCATTGATCTGGCTGATCAAAGTGGGTTGAAGTTCTATGCTAGCCAAAAATCCTTCACTCACTAATTCCATTTGAAAATCTTCCATCTCTTTGTGCAAGATTGGTTTCTCCTTCAAAATCATGGAGTTCAAGCGGCACGGCAATCTGCTAAGGGCATCTGCTATCACATTGGCTTTACCAGGGTGATAGTGAATGTCCAGGTCGTAATCCTTGATTAGCTCAACCCATCTTCTCTGTCTCATATTCAGCTCCTTCTGAGTGAATATATACTTTAGGATCTTGTGATCCGAATAAATCTCACAACGGTTTCCCATCAGGTAATGCCTCCATGTCTTCAGGGCTAGAACTACGGCTGCGAGTTCGAGGTCATGGGTTGGGTAATTTTGCTCATGTTGTTTCAGTTGTCGGGATAGATAAGATATGACTTTGCCTTCTTGCATTAGCACACATCCGAGACCGATCTTGGATGCATCACAATACACGTCGAAGGGCTTCGTGATATCTGGCATGATTAAGATTGGGGCTGAAATCGATCTTCTCTTGAGTTCTTGAAAACTCGCTTCACATTTGTCGGTCCATTCAAACTTCTTGTCCTTCTTTAGCAATTGGGTCATGGGTCTGGCGATACTCGAGAATCCTCTACAAACTTGCGGTAGTATCCCGCCAATCCGAGAAATGCACGAACTTGGGTTTGAGTGGTTGGGGCTTGCCAATCTTCGACATCTTTCACCTTTGCAGGGTCAACGGCAATTCCTTCAGCTGATACAATGTGGCCGAGGAATCCTACCTCCTGTAACCAGAATTCACATTTGATAAACTTGGCATACAATTGATGCTCTCTAAGGGTTCCAAGAATGGTCCTTAGGTGTAGCTCATGTTCTTCTTCCGATTTGCAATAAATCAGAATGTCATCAATGGAAACAACGACAAACTTATCCAGGAAGTCCATAAAAATCTTATTCATGAGATTCATGAAATAAGCGGGGACATTGGTTAATCCAAAAGACATGACAGTATACTCGTATAATCCATATCTGGTGGTAAAGGCAGTCTTTGGAATATCCTCTGCACGAATCTTGAGTTGGTGATAGCTAGTTCTAAGATCAATCTTAGAAAACACTTTGGCACCGGTCAACTGATCAAACAAATCTTCTATCTTGGGCAATGGGTACTTGTTCTTGATGGTGACATCATTCAACTTCCGGTAATCCATACACAAACGGTTTCCTCCATCCTTCTTGTCCACGAACAAGACAGGTGATCTCCATGGTGACGCACTTGGTTGAATCAATCCAATTTCCAACATGGCATCCAGTTGCTTCTTAAGTTCTTCTAGTTCAGATGGGTTTATACTATAGGGTATCTGAGCTATGGGTCCTGTTCCGGGGATTAGTTCAATGATAAACTCGATATCCTGATCTGGGGGCATACCAGGCAAAATATCTTGAAATACATCGGGGTATTCACAGACTATCCGGACTTGGTTAATGGTAGGTTGGGCTATACTCTTGTTGCACTTGAATTGGCGAGGTAAGGTTTCAGATATATGCTCGACTGATATTCCGGCTGTACTAGTCATGGTTATGGCTTTCTTGGCACAGTCAATCAATCCTTTATGTTTAGACATCCAATCCATTCCTAGTACTACTTACAAACCTTTAGTTCCGAGTACTATCAGATTAGCATAAAAATCTATGCCATGGATTCGGATGTTGATGGCTGTGCAAATTTGCCTAGCTTTGGTGGTGGAACCGGGGATTTGAACAATCATAACATGCTTCAGTTTGGTTGGTTGAATCTTACTAGTGCATGCAAATTCTTCGGTGACAAATGAGTGCGATGCACCAGAATCAAACAACACTCTAGCAAGTACTGAATTAACAGAAAACATACCCAACACGAGGTCTGGCACTTCCTGAGCTTCTTCAGCATGCATGAGAAAAACACGGCCGTTGCGGTTGAGCGAATTACCTGGGGCAAACCTTCTTCCGGGCTGGACACGACTTTGCTGCTGAGCTGGGGCATTGACATTGGGGGCTGCGGTGTTCTTCTTGGGGCACTCATTGGAGTAGTGACCCTTATTTCCACAGTCATAACAAGTCACTTGTGACTTGTCCTTTGCTGCAACAGGCACAACATTGCTTCCAGTCCTCGGGGCAGTGTTGGTGTTGGCGGCAGCATTGTTGTTGTTGAACTTGGGTGGGGCACGATTGAAATTGCTAGACTTGCCGGGGTTGTTGTGATTTCCTCCGGGCCTTGGGTTTCCACGGTTGGGATAGGTCGGACGGTTCATCAGTGGTCTGTTGGTTCTCGGGGCAAATCTTGGAGATGGGTTAGGGCGATACTTTGGGTATGATGGTTTCCTGGCTGATGCATCATGCGACGCTTGCGGTTCTCATTGGCTTGGTTGATCTTTCCTTCCATCTGAATGGCAGAGTCGACAAGGGCTTCAATATCTGCAAAGGGGATATTGACCAACACCGTCTGCATCTCATCGTGCAGTCCATTCAGGAATCTCTCTTTCTTCTTGGCTTCAGTGTCGATCTCATCCGGGGCATACCTAGCTAATGATAAGAATTTGTCACGGTATTCCACTACGGTCATCCGTCCTTGCTTCAGTTCTCTGAACTCATCTCTCATTCTCTTGATCAAACCCGGTGGCACATGGGTTCTGCTGAACTTGACCTTGAATCAATCCAATTTCCAACATGGCATCTAGTAGCTTCTTCAGTTCTGCTAGTTCAGACGGGTTCACACTATATGGTCTCTGGGATATGGGTCTTGTTCCGGGGATTAGTTCAATGATAAACTCGATATCCCGATCTGGGGGCATACCGGGCAAAACATCTAGAAATACATCAGGGTATTCACAGACTATCCGGACTTGGTCAATGGTAGGTTGGGCTATACTCGTGTTGCACTTGAGTTGACGAGGTAAGGTTTCAGATATATGCTCGACTGATATTCTAGCTGTACTGGTCATGGTTATGGCTTTCTTGGCACAGTCAATCAATCCTTTATGTTTGGACATCCAATCCATTCCTAGTACTACTTCCAAACCTTTAGTTCCGAGTATTATCAGATTAGCATAAAAATCTATGCCATGGATTCGGATAGGGACGGCTTTGCAAATTTGTCTAACTTTGGTGGTTGAACCGAGGATTTGAACAATCATAACATGCTTTAGTTTGGTGGGTTGAATCTTACTAGTGCATGCAAATTCTTCGGTGACAAATGAGTGCGATGCACCAGAATCAACCAACACTCTAGCAAGTACTGAATTAACAGAAAACATACCCAACACGACGTCTGGCACTTCCTGGGCTTCTTCAGCATGCATGAGAAAAAGACAGCCGTTGCGGTTGAGTGAGTTCCCTGGGGCAAACCTTCTTCCAGGCTGAACACGATGCTGCTGCTGAGCTGGGGCATTTGCATTGGAGGCTGCGACATTCTTCTTGGGGCACTCGTTGGAGTAGTGACCCTTATTTCCACAGTCATAACAAGTCACTTGCCACTTGTCCTTTGCTGCAACAGGCACAACATTGCTTCCAGTCCTCGGGGTAGTGTTGGTGTTGGTGGCGACATTGTTGTTGTTGAACTTGGGTGGTGCACGGTTGAAATTGCCAGAGTTGCCGGGGTTGTTGTGATTTCCTCCGGGCCTTGGGTTTCCACGGTTGGGATAGGTCGGACGGTTCATCGGGGGTCTGTTGGTTCTCGGGGCAAATCCTGGAGATGGGTTGGGGTGATACTTTGGGGTATGATGGGTTCCTGGCTGATGCATCATGCGGCGCTTGCGGTTCTCATTGGCTTGGTTGATCTTTCCTTCCATCTGAATGGCACAGTCGACAAGGGCTTAAATATCTGCAAAGGGGATATTAACCAACACAGTCTGCATATCATCATGCAAACCATTCAGGAATCTCTCTTTCTTCTTGGCTTCAGTGTCGATCTCATCCGGGGCATACCTAGCTAATTACAAGAATTTGTCACGGTATTCCACTATGGTCATCCTTCCTTGCTTTAGTTATCTGAACTCATCTCTCATTCTCTTGATCAAACCAGGTGGCACATGGGTTCTGCTGAACTTGACCTTGAATTCTTCCCAGGTCATCATTTGTCCTCTGGTCATTGCACGAACGCTGTTCCACCATGCTCTGTTCGCCACCCACTATCTAGCCCAGTCTAGATAGAAGAGTTACACTGACAAGAGACGTCGAGATCTCAACTTCAACATAGGAGATTTTGTGTACCTGAAAGTGTCGCCACTGAAGGGAATGCAACGTTTCCAACTGAAAGGAAAGTTAGCACCCAGATATATCAGACCCTTCAAGATTCTGAACCGTCGAGGAGAAGTGTCGTATCAATTGGAACTACCCGAAGAAATGTCAACTATGCAAAATGTGTTCCATATCTCATTACTTCGTAAGTGCCTCGAAGTTCCAGAGAAGACTGAAGTGTTCAAGAATATCGATCATCAGACCATAGAAATCAACGTCGATCTGACCTATCCCGAAGTACCCATCCGTATTTTCGAGGAAGCTTTCCGAACTACCAGAACCCAAAGCATCAAGTTTCTCAACATTCAGTGGAGCAACCACACGGAAGAGGAAGCTACCTGGGAGCGCGAAGATCACATCAGGACGGAGTTTCCCGATCTCTTCAAATCCTAGGTAATCTTTTTCGTCCTTTTTCAAATCTCGGGTCGAGATTTTGTTTAAGGGGAAGGTTTGTAACATCCCAAAAATATTGAACTTGGATCATCAAACTCTAATCATCAAAATTAGGGTTAACAAAAACTTTTCCAATTAAAAATATGAAAGCATTCATATGTGTGTGTATTCAAAATTTGGATTCTTTTGAATTGCATTGGTTTTGTATTTCTTTGCTTGTAAAATGATTCTTAGGTGAAATAAACATCATCTAAACAATCCCCAAAATTTTCCCAAAGACAAACAAGTTAAAACAAATAAGTTAAGTGAATGGTCACGTTGGCCAAATTAACTCCCATGCCTACTTTGGCTATCTCTAACTTTCAGAACTTAACAGAAACTTGTATGGATCTTTGCACCCCTTGATAGTACTCATAACAAGGTAACAAGGCCCACCTGGTGATCATCCAAAAACATTTGAATGCATAGTTTAAATGACAGTTTAAAATTGAATCTATTTCATATGGGAAGATCCCACTATTTCAAAAACCACTCAAACAAGCTCAATTTTCAAAACCCAAGCATCCACAGAGTCCTCAACACATGCCTAGCACACCCACCAAAAATATTTTAAAAATTCAAAACTAAAGTTCATGCGGCCATTTCATCAAACAGGTTGCAGATTCAAATCAACAAAATCACAAACACTATTTTGAGCAGTATTTTGAGCCAACCTTGTTCCCTCTCTGGTTACACTAGCATTAGTAGATCATCTAGAAACTTTAACTAAGCTCTAGCACCACTGTAATCTTGCCAATGTCATCAATGGTGAACAGGCCAAGAGCACCCATGTCACCCTAGTGTGGACAGCAAGCTAGGAGAAGAACTACCCGTGCCAACCTTGTCTGGGAGGTAGCCCATGCCTCACCGTCCCCTCTCGACCAGCCCTAGCTCGAAGACAATGACCAGAACCGCCAGGAACACCGCGCCCATGCCGCTGTCGACCATGCCGACGCGCTCCGCAGTGCACGCGCCGTTCCCACGCAACCCCAACACCTCGAGCCCTCACCGCCCGCCAGCATGCACCCCACCATCCTAGGAGACCACCAGACATGCTCGTTTCACCGCCCATACCCCGTAGCCACCGCTCGCCGCCTCTTCCGCGCAGAGCACCGCATGTTCCCGACCGTTTGCCACCGCCCCTACACGCGCATTAAAGCTCTAGAGCATCGCCAGGAGACCGCCCGTCGATCGCCAACCTCGGCCATGCCTCTAGCTGCCCGTAGTCGTGTCGCCACCGTCGCCTGCCCATCCCTCTCGGTCTCGCCGTCGAGCCGATAAATAGGGGCCACCCCTGCTCGAATTCTTCACACCATTGCACTCCCCTCTCACCCAGAACCAGCCCACCTCACCCCCGGAGCAAGGCGAGCAGCGCACCCCCGGAATTTGGCCGGAGCTCGCCGCTGCAGAGGAGAAGAGGAGCCGTTGATTTCGACCACCCCCGGAGCTGCCGCGACCACCCCGGAGTTCACCGTCGTCGACTTCGTCATTCGCCCCCATCGCCGACCCTCTCCTGAGCCCCGGTGAGCCTCCCACGACCCCCACCTGCCGCGTTAGGGTTCTGTCTCGCCAGCGCTGCCCGACATGGACGATGAGCCATAGCCGTTCGATTAGACTTAGATCGTGCGACCGATATCGTCCCGTAACGCTTCGCGTGATAAGAGCCACTGACCAGTAGACCCCCCTGTCAGTTGCGCCCCGCGCTGCGGAGTGACACTGGGCCAGCCCATTAAACCTTCCTGCGCAGCCCACTCGTTTGAACTTAGCTTTTTCTATTTTTATTCAAACTTAGTTCTATACCTAGTTTCAAAAATCAACCCATCTCGATTCAGTGAACCAAATTGAATGAAACCAATTTTGTTAGAAATATATTGAAATTCTTAATCCAAGCCCGTTGGATTCAAATCATTTGGATATGTAGAGCAACCTTGGTAAAAATAAGAAGGCAGAAGCTTTTCTGCATTCAAACATTTTTCAAATTTAAACCATAATAGCTTTTGAGTTGATCCCAACTCTCAAAATTCACATTTGACCATACCTTTCAGAATATATAAAAATATATGGGTTTACTTACAGAAATAATGCCCAAGTAATAAAATAATTCCACATAGGCATTTCTAGTCACTTTGTTTATTTAAAATAAAAGGGTAAACCTTATTAAATTGTGACACCACTTTAAATCACATTCCCATGGACTGAAATATGAGGTGATGACATGTGTCAACATGATCCCATGTTTGAGTTGAAGAATATTAAATCTTAAGTAGTTTTTCAATGAGTAGAAATTACTTTTCTAAAAATAAAATAAATAAGACAAATGCTTTAATCTTGTAATGTTAGTGATGATGCTAGATAATCTATAGAACCCTTTTGTGTGATGATTGAAAGTAGTTAAGTATTGTTTGGTGATTGTGTACCTCGTATTTATTTATAGACGCTAGTACCGACCAAGGATACGAGGAGGAAGGAGGATACTACGAAGAAGAAGCCGAGGAGAACTTCAACCACTGCTCTGCACAAGGCAAGCCTAATACTACTAGTTGATTGAGCAAGCTAACACTTGCAATTATGAAAGTAGATAACATATGCAATGCACTAAGCATGCTTGGTTGGACACATTTGATGATACCCAATCCTAGTTTTACTTGCAAGCTTTCTACTTTATTTCTTTATCAAAGCTATTTCCTTAGAGTTTATTTAAGTGACTTGTAGATTCTAGGAAGATAATTGAAGGTTGCATAAAGAGCATTAAATTTGGCCTAAGCTAGATAATCTTGATGTCATCCTAAGGCATGAGATTGAACTTAGTTAAAACTCCACTTGTTTACCACCCATCATTAGTACTTACCCCCACTTGTAGATGCTAGTGCTAAGCATAGAACTTGATCAACTTTAGATGGGAATACTTGGTGGAAAATGGTTATGAAAACCTTAGAATGTTGAGTCATTCTACTGAGATGTTTTGACATGTGTTTCCGAATACCAGATGATTTTGGTGATGAAACTGTTGAGGCATGAGCCTTAGCCCTTTTAAAAACTGATGGTTGTCTGGATGCGATACCATTCCAATTTTACCGTACAACCACAATACCCAAAAATTGGGTAGGGCTTGACTGTAAACTTATATACCTTAGTATGGGTTCCCTCACGGCAAAGGTCTGAGCTGAGGCTACCTTGTGAAGATTGTCCACCTGTGCAGTACCAAGATGACAGTTGGTCATGGTTGGGAGGCCAAACTCACAGGAGAAGTGCTTATACTAGGGCGTGTAATTGAAAGGTTAGGATTGATTATCCACATACTGAGTATGGTGAATTCAGGATTTGTTCCTGACGGATGTATCGAATGTTGTGGTGAAAGTGTACAATCTCTGCAGAGTGTCAAACTATTCGAATAGCCGCATCCGCGGTTATGGACAGTTGGAGTGGCCATACTGTTCCCCCGTCAGATGTTTTCAAAATGAATTGTGAAATGGATTGAGATTTTGACTTGAACCACAACAGAGTTGTGATATGAAATACAAGTTCCCTCTTAGGTGTTATAAAATGTCAACTAGCTTTTCTTGCTTCTGAACTTAGTAGAGGTAAATCTGGCTTTTTGCAAAAGAACCCTAAAGGTTAGTGTCCTACTACGAAAACCCCTTTAACTTGTTAGTATTAGTTTGTGAGTACTTAAAGAGTACTCATGGCTTTGTCCCTGGCTATTCCTGTGGCCAGACTATGAAGAGGAGTACCAGGATGATGGAACCCAGGAAGGTTACAACAACTAGGATCATCTCCCATTGTCAGCATTGCCTATGACCCCGAAGATGGAGCTTCGCCTACGCTACCGTTATTATTATGTATTTCCGCTGCTTGAGTTGTATTAAGAACTGGATCATGAGATCCCTATTTGTGTATGACCTTATGTATGGTTTATAATGGATGATGTACTGTGGTATCCAATTATGTTATGTCACGCAAAAATGGTAATCCTGGGATTGCGATGCATGGCATAACATGCATGTGGGATTAAAAATCCGGTGTTGACAAGGGGTGAGGGTTAAGTAGCCGGAGAAGGGGCGAGGATCACGCACTGCATCAATGGAATTTAAGCCGAGTTTAATCGCGGCGTCACTGCGGGAGGTTACGGCGGAGCGGGTCGTCGCGCGGTGATTGAGGACGACGAGATGACGTGGCTGCGGGGCCAGTTGGTCAGCGAGGGGGTGAGCGCGGGCGAGGTGAGAAACAGGGGGAGAGGGAAAAACCCGGGTGGGTTGCATCTGTTACTGGGCCAAATAAGTGGCGCCAACCCTTCTTCATTTTTTCCCCTTTTATTTTTCTGACTGATTTTCCAGGAATCTTTTTCAAATGATTTTAAATGTGTTTGAACTCAAATCCTTTCTGAATTTTTGTAAAGCAGTCCTTTCACATATTTGACTATAAAACAATGTTGTTCACTCAAAAATACCTTGGCCCAATGGATTTTAGAAATAAATCATGCCTTAATCATTTATTTATATTAGGCTTATGAATGGTTTTAAAATCATATTTTGTTTTGAAATTATTTGACCAAGCTTTCTAAAATATAAATCAAACCGATGTTCAATTCCTTTCTGGTTTAAACAAGTCTTCTCATATTAAAGAGTATAAATAAAGCCACTGCCTTATCTACATAAAATAATAGACCTCAAATGCTTCTGTTTTTGAAATCTTATATGAAAATGATCCTAAAATGATTATGAATGCATGAATGATATGCAAACTTTGAAATCATGATTTTTGGGATGTTACAATCTAACCCCCTTAAGGAGAATCTCGCCCTCGAGATTTGGATTGGCTAGCAAATAGGTGACGGTGGTCTTTCCAAAGATCATCTTCTCTTTCCCATGTTGCTTCTTCTTCAGAATGATGGTTCCGCTGAACTTTGCAGAATTTTATGGTCTTTGTCCGTGTAACTCTTTCTGCAGTCTCAAGAATCTTGATAGGTTTTTTCTTCATAAGTGAGATCACTTTCCAATTGGACCTCCTCCAAAGGTATAGTATCTTTCAAAGAAGTCTCTTCCATCTCCGGATGGCATTTCTTTAGCTGACTCACATGAAACACATTGTGAACGGCAGACAAAGTTTCAGGCAATTCAATCTCATATGCCACTTCTCCTTTACGACTCAGAATCTTGAATGGTCCAACATATCTTGGGGCCAATTTTCCTTTGACTCCAAATCTCTTCACTCCACGAAGTGGTGATACTCTAAGATATGCTCTATCACCACCTCATAGGTGACTTCTCTACGCTTGGGATCTGCGTAGCTCTTTTGTCGGGACTGTGCTATCTTCAATCTGTCCGTTACTAACTTGATTTTCTCTTCAGCCTCCTTAATTAGTTCTGGCCCGAACAAGTTCCTTTCTCCAACACCATTCCATAGCAATGGTGTAGTACACTTTCTCCCATAGAGAAACTCAAACGGTGCCATCTCAATACTGGCTTGATATCTGTTGTTATAAGAGAATTCTGTGTAAGGCAGACTTTCATTCCAACTAGCTCCATAGTCTAGGGCACATGCCCTCAACATATCCTCTAAAATCAGGTTGGTCCTTTCTGTCTGTCCATCAGTTTGGGGATGAAAAGCAGTACTGAATTCCAATCTCGTTCCCAATGACTCATGCGGTTGCCTCCAAAAATGGGAAGTGAATTGAGTTCCCCTATCAGACACAATACTCTTGGGTACTTCATGCAGACACACAATCCTATTCACACTACAAGAAATGTGTTAACTTGTGACCTTCTCATAGTGACGAGGAATGAAATCGTCATAGATTTATGACGATTTCGCACAAGATGGTGATAGGCTATCTGAAGAGGTCAAAACTCTATAAAATTATGACATTTTGTGTCGGAATCGTCGTAATTTCATCATATTAAATCGTCATAACCTACACGGTACAACTCAGAGCCTTATTTATACCCCATTATGACCAATTTAAATCGTCGTTGGATTGAATAGTTAGCCACATCAGCAGTTATGCCTACATGGCATGTTTACATGTCAATTTTTGTACATGTGTAATAACCACAAAAAAAGGAAATAGGAAGGATCGAACTCACGACCATAGCTCGTTTTACAAAGATGAGAACCTCCACACCACGTCAATATTCTGGTTGCAGAGTCCCACGTTTATTTTATTAACCTGACATTGTTATGTCGGGCTTTAGAAAAATAAGAGACAAAACATGGTGGTGCAAGATTCGAACTAGAGACCTAATCCAACAAACAGGCAACTCTAACCAGCACACCCATTAATCTTGTTGGTTAAAAGTACGCGTTACATCTTTATGAATGTCGCCAGGATTATTCGGTTAATCTACAAAAAACTAACAGACAGGGATTCGAAACTGGTCTACGTGTCAATATTTGTATACGTATGTTTGTGTTAATATGGACTAGCTGACACGCTGGAGAATAGCAACCAACAGGCCCGCATCCTTTTTCGAAATAATTGATAAAAAATAAGGCGCCGCGGGGAATCGAACCAGCGACCTCCCTCGCACCACTAACGACGGCAACCACTACAACCAACTTCGTTTGTTGTTTCAATCTGTGTACATATCTTATTAACAAAATCTTCGACTGTTGGACCATGGCCACGGATGACAACTAAGTCCGGCCCACGAAGCAGACATAGTACTTGGGCCGGGTTGACCTTCCCGAGCGGTATATTACAACCGGGCTAGCTGGCTGGCTGGCTACTATTTTTTTTCTTTTGTTTTCTTTTTCTATTTTCTTAATTCTTTTGTATCTTTTTCACAAAAAGTCCAAACGAATTGATTTTTGTCTCTATATTTTTATAAAATTCAGTAAATAAATTTAGGGTGTTAATTAGAAATACTCTGACTATTTTAAAATAGTGGATTTTCTAATCCCATATTAGTCCATGGTAGCAACAATATTATACTTCAAAATATGATTTTAAATCTAGGGTTTTGAATTCAACATTTTGGATGAATGCAATGGTTGAATTATCGTGAATGAATATCATATTGTGAAACTAAAACATTTTTTTGCAAAACTTGCATTGGATCTCTGAAGAAATAGCATATTGCGAGTCTAAAACACATTTTTTCAAAAAATAATGGGCATCGGATCATGTACCTGTAGTTCAAACCGGACCCACTTCCTGCCGAATCGGCAGTAATTTGTCTTTTTCGCGAGGGGTGCACGGAAAGGTCTGAGATACCCCGGTTGGGAGATTGTCCATATAAGGTGGTCTAATATTTTTTTCAAAATGTGGCGGTGCCATTCTAAAACTGTCATTTGGTGGTTGCTTCACAAAACGCCCCGTTTTTTGCGCTCGGAAAATGGAAAATGGATTTTTCGTGCGTCGAAAAGGAAAACTTCCTCCTGCAACATTGTTCTCTATGCCATGATACATATGTGTGCACAATATGGGCACATTATCACAAACTATGCCCTGATTCTAGCCATAACATTGGTCATTTGACCCGAAAGCCACGAAACCTCGAACATGATAGGTCATTTTGTGAAGGGTTTTTTGAGACATACTCAATTTACCAAGTTTGGTATTTTTCCTTGCAGCTATGTCACATAATAAGACACCACGCGAAGGATTTGCGTTGATCGGACCGTTTTTTTATTTTTTTATGCCCGTTTCAAACCATGGTCAAAACGGCGGGCATGAAGGTTCTTAGCTCAGGGACGAGCCTCGCTAAAATTTCATTGGATCTCTGAAGAAATAGCATATTGCGAGTCTAAAACACATTTTTTCAAAAAATAATGGGCATCGGATCATGTACCTGTAGTTGAAACCGGACCCACTTCCTGCCGAATCGGCAGGAATTTGTCTTTTTCGCGAGGGGTGCACGGAAAGGTCTGAGATATCCCGGTTGGGAGATTATCCATGTAAGGTGGTCTAATATTTTTTTCAAAATGTGGCGGTGCCATTCTAAAACTGTCATTTGGTGGTTGCTTCACAAAACGCCCCGTTTTTTGCGCTCGGAAAATGGAAAATGGATTTTTCGTGCGTCGAAAAGGAAAACTTCCTCCTGCAACATTGTTCTCTATGCCATGATACATATGTGTGCACAATATGGGCACATTATCACAAACTATGCCCTGATTCTAGCCATAACATTGGTCATTTGACCCGAAAGCCACGAAACCTCGAACATGATAGGTCATTTTGTGAAGGGTTTTTTGAGACATACTCAATTTACCAAGTTTGGTATTTTTCCTTGCAGATATGCCACATAATAAGACACCACGCGAAGGATTTGCGTTGATCGGACCGTTTTTTTATTTTTTTATGCCTGTTTCAAACCATGGTCAAAACGGCGGGCATGAAGGTTCTTAGCTCAGGGACGAGCCTCGCTAAAATTGCATTGGATCTCTGAAGAAATAGCATATTGCGAGTCTAAAACACATTTTTTCAAAAAATAATGGGCATCGGATCATGTACCTGTAGTTCAAACCGGACCCACTTCCTGCCGAATCGGCAGGAATTTGTCTTTTTCGCGAGGGGTGCACGGAAAGGTCTGAGATACCCCGGTTGGGAGATTGTCCATGTAAGGTGGTCTAATATTTTTTTCAAAATGTGGCGGTGCCATTCTAAAACTGTCATTTGGTGGTTGCTTCACAAAACGCCCCGTTTTTTGCGCTCGGAAAATGGAAAATGGATTTTTCGTGCGTCGAAAAGGAAAACTTCCTCCTGCAACATTGTTCTCCATGCCATGATACATATATGTGCACAATATGGGCACATTATCACAAACTATGCCCTGATTCTAGCCATAACATTGGTCATTTGACCCGAAAGCCACGAAACCTCGAACATGATAGGTCATTTTGTGAAGGGTTTTTTGAGACATACTCAATTTACCAAGTTTGGTATTTTTCCTTGCAACTATGTCACATAATAAGACACCACGCGAAGGATTTGCGTTGATCGGACCGTTTTTTATTTTTTTATGCCCGTTTCAAACCATGATCAAAACGGCGGGCATGAAGGTTCTTAGCTCAGGGACGAGCCTCGCTAAAATTGCATTGGATCTATGAAGAAATAGCATATTGCGAGTCTAAAACATATTTTTTCAAAAAATAATGGGCATCGGATCATGTACCTGTAGTTCAAACCGGACCCACTTCCTGCCGAATCGGCAGGAATTTGTCTTTTTCGCGAGGGGTGCACGGAAAGGTCTGAGATACCCCGGTTGGGAGATTGTCCATGTAAGGTGGTCTACTAATTTAAAAAAATAGGATGACAGCATTTTGGAACTTTTATTTCGTGATAGCTTCACAACGCAGCCTTTTTTTGAACTAAAAAATGGTTTTTATTTTGCGACCAATCAAATTGCAGGAATCTGACTTCCACGGATCGGCCATCCTTGTCTGATCTAGATCGTTAAATTCTCATCCAAGGACCGTACTTTGCTGAAACAAACACAGCACCCACTCTTCCGCTGCTAACCCTAGGCCCAGCCGCAGACCGAACCATCGCCACCTCTCCAGATTTGTCTCCAGACAAACCCTAACCTCACATAGCGCCTCCCCGTGCGCCGCCGATCTCCCCCGCCGAGCCTCAACTTGCCTCCAAACCTATCAATCCCCGCCGCCACCCCTCCTCCGTGTGCACCGCCGCCACCCCTCGATCTCCGCCGCCACGACCTAACCTCCAGATCGCCATCACCTCCACATCCCATTGCTGCGCTCCCCCATCGTACGCACTTCCCTCCCCGTTCCACTCGTTCCTCAGATCCACCTCCGCGAGCTCGGATGAACCGACGACGGCGTTCGGGCGTCTGGCGTCTGGCGTCGGCGGCGTCGGGTCCCCGTTCCTCCCCGGGTCCCCTTTCCATCCCGGCGGCGGTGGCTGCTACCACAATGTGGCCGCGTCGCCCTTCTTCTCCACCCCCTTCTTCTCCGCCGCCGTGGCCTCCTCCTTCCCCCGCCACACGCCGCCGCTCGACGCCGGTCCGGCCCGCCGCGCGCTGGAGCGCGAGATGCGCCTCGGCCCCTCGGCAAACGCGGCCGCGAGCTGGACCGTCGCCAACGCCGGCGGAGGAGGCCTCGTCGGCGCCGCCACGCCCGTGGAGCGGCGCAAGAAGCGGATGATCAAGAACCGGGAGTCGGCGTCCCGCTCACGCGCGCGCAAGCAGGCACACGTCACCCAGATCGAGACGGAGGTGGAGGAGCTGCGGGAAGCCAACGAGCAGCTACGCCTCAAGTACGACCAGGTACACGCAGACCGCCGGAACCCATCCATCCATCCAAGATCCCTCCTAGTCAAGACCCAAGCAGCAGCAGCAGCTCCAGCTATCACAAATTCACCATATATATTCAGCCTTCAGTAACAGGTAGCCTGTCGATTCAGCTAACTGACCATTCTTTTCCATGGTGGTCATTGATCTCTGCAGGTTAAGTATGTGGGAGATGGGGAGGAGCAGAACGACCTGCAGATGATGGGGAGGAGCCACCTCTACTCACGCTGCGTCGAGCGGAAGGATACACTCAAGCGGCCCAAAATCCTAGAGCAGGTGAGCCTCGCCGGCTTGGCGCTTTCGTGTGGCAATTGGAGCTTATGGTGGAAAAGGTAGTTGCAGACTTGTATGGACAATGAAGCGACAAATGTTCTTGTACCATAGAATTTGCGTATCCTTTGTTGTTGTTATCTGGATGATAGAACATTGTAATGTCAACTTACCTTCTTAATATAACTTGATTCAGATATGTATTAATCAAAATGAAGTATATAATGGTACATCTCATATTTTGAAATATTCTAAAAGCATTCGGTTTAAGCTCAAAATGTTGTTTGCTTGAATTCATGCAGAAGAAGAACACTGTATTTGGCTTACTTCTGAGTGTTATCTCTAGCACAACAAAATATGTATAGATATTACTGTATGCTATTTCCTATCGAGCTTTGAGACCCATTGTATTCTCAGACTTCTTTCTAGCACGTCATATGATGAACCGTTTGCTACACAATTTAATATTGATATTGGAATTTCATTTAATTGTAGGTAAACCCAGATTTGAATATGGAGTTAAAACCTCAAGCATGATCAAGGCCATATCAAGAGAAGAGCCTGAGTAAGATGTTTGGGAATGGTAAGTTCAGAGTTCAATATACATATGAATAACTGCATCTTAAACTTGGTAAAGGGCTACAAAGTGTCCTGGTGTGGCACCACAACAGATACATATAATACTCGTTAATAGTGCTGGAGCAGTGGGAGGACGGCCCCTACGTCTAGAGTGCTGGAGGAGCGGGAGGACGCTGTCTGCGCCTAGGAGCGCCGGAACAGCACCGGTGATGTAATCTCCGTCTCTAATTCATCTGTATCTGTCCGGTTGCAGGATGGAGCAGCCACCCGGTGTACCGGAAGCGCTACCATTTCATCATCGAGAACGACAGCATCCAGATGGCTGGTCGTCGCCGCACGTCCGCACCTGCTGCCTCCGCTGTGGAACTCCCATGGCAACTGCAGAATCAAGGTGGGAGGAACACACGTTGTTAGTTCCTGCGCAAAACAATCATACAGTACTTTCTGCATAGTGGAAGTAACATGGAGATATTGCCGAAGAATTGAAATGCACGCCCAATTGATTTCTCTTAATGCAAAGCTCCCCAATTTCTTCTCCAGGTGTCTCTTGTGCAACTTTGATATGGAAGGCGAGGAGCTGGAATAGTGCATCTGGAAGAATCTGTAAGACTCTCACTTTAAATAAGATTGTGATAGGAGTAGATATCGTGATTCAATTGATTGGTCAGTAGTTGGAGCAGTTTGTGCATCTTGTGTAAATTAGTTTGATCTCCAAATAATTTACAGAAACTTGCTGTACTGGAAATAGTTGGAGTATTGCTTAACCTTCTCAATATATTTCCTTGTGTGTTATTCCTGGATATTTCCCTAAATAATATGTGTGTTATCCCTGGAGTATTGCTGTACTCCACATGCCTCAGTCTAGTTATCCCTGGATATTTGCCTAACTTACTGTCCTATATGTGAAACCAGATGCCCACTTCAAGGATGATCTTGTCCTGGATAGTCTCGATGCAATGGAGGTTGTGATGGCCTTGGAAGAGGAATTTGGTTTCGAGATACCTGATGATGAAGCTGACAACGAGTAGCGAATCTGTCATGTTTACATCTGTTGTATTTGCTGTCTTTTTGGTTATTGTGTCTCAAATTTGGCTGCTGTATCTGCTATCATGTTTATATCCGTTGTATCAGATATCTATATCTATTATGATGATCTAGCTATCATGTCATGTAATAGTGTTACTTATTAGCCTCGTGGCTGTTATGTTTAAATTCTGGATTATATACTGTTGTTTTGTGTGAACTATATATTTGAAAATGTTGTTGGGCTGGTTTGTACATTTGGGTCCGTACTAGATCTAAAAAGTCGAATACACCCTAAAAAAAGGCCATGGCCCATAGACACGACATAAAATAAAATGCTCTACAAATGGCCTAGGCCCAAAACAGAAAAAGTCCAACATTATTGGGCCAGCCCATTTAGATCACTAAAATGGACTGGGCTGATTTTGATTTAAGACGATTTCATTTCGTCACAATTTTGTCACGTAGGATCGGCCACGTAGGATCTGAGCTGGCTTGGCTAGATGGTCCATGACGATATTAGATCGTCATTAGATCGTCATAGACATTATGACGATTTAATATCGTCATAGACGGTTATGACGATTTTACCAAAAACGTCGTTATAGTTCATTTGCGACGCCCAGCTTTCGACGATCTCAAAATCGTCATAGAATCGTCATAAACGAACTACTATGATGATTTTGTGACGAAAATGGAGGGTCATATATAGCCAGATTCCTTGTAGTGTCATATAGATTTTGGCTAACTTAGCACTTGTATAGGTTGTCTTCATGGGTATGAAATGAGCCACCTTAGTTAGGCGATCCACTACTACCCAAATAGAATGATATCCTGATCTGGTCCTTGGCAATCTGGTGATGAAATCCATGTCAATCTTGTCCTTCTTCCAATCAGGAATAGGTAATGGTTGTAACAATCCTGTTGGCTTTTGATGTTCCGCTTTCACTCTACTACATACATCACACAAATAAATATGTTCGGCGATGTCCTTCTTGAGATTATTCCACCAAAATATTTCCTTCACATCCATGTACATCTTGGTGTTACCCAGATGAATGGAATATGGTGAGTTGTGTGCTTCTTTTAAGATCAGTTTCCGAAGCTCCGGATCTTGCGGAATGCAGATACGTTTTCCATACCATAAAGTACCATGTTCGTCTTCATGGAATCCTTTAGCTTTTCCCTTGCCAATCTTTTCTTTAATCTCTTCAATTTCCTTGTCTGTCTTTTCGGCTTCCTTGATTTTGTCCAACAAGGTGGGTTGAACATCCAATGACATGAGATGTCCTTCAAGCACTATCTCCAATCTGATATCTTTGAATTGGGCACACAGATCATCTGGCAACTCTCCCTTAGTAAGGCCATTCACATACACCTTACCGCTTAGTGCATCCTCTACAACATTTGCTTTACCGAGGTGGTATTGCAAACTCAAGTCATAGTCTTTGATGAGTTTCATCCATCTTCTTTGTCTCATGTTGATTTCTTTCTGAGTGAAGATATACTTCAAACTTTTGTGATCTGTGAACACTTCACATTGCTTTCCCAAAAGATAATGTTTCCATGTTTTGAGTGCATGGACAACAGAGGCTAACTCTATATCATGAGTAGGATAATTCACTTCATGAGTTTTGAGTTGTCTCGAGGCATAAGCCACAGCTTTACCTTCTTGCATCAGAACTGCACCCAATCCTTGGAGAGATGCATCACAATACACTTGGAAATCTTTCTCCAAATCTCATAAACATAAGACTGGTGTTCTCACTAGTCTCTTCTTCAACTCTTGGAAACTGAGTTCACATCCTTCAGTCCAATCAAATTTCTTGTCTTTGTTTAGTAACTACGTCATTGTCTTAGCTACCTTTGAGAAATTCTCAATGAACCTTCTTTAGTATCCTGCCAAGCCAAGGAAACTACGAACCTCCTTCATTGACCTAGGAGATTCCCACTCTGTTACAGCTGACACTTTTGCAGGATCAACTGCTACACCATCTCCCGACACAATGTGTCCAAGAAATCTAACTTCATTTAGCCAGAATTCACACTTGATGATTTTGTCATATAGTTTATGCTCTCTAAGCTTCTCAAGTATCAAACGCAAATGTCCTTCATGCTCTTCATTACTCTTGGAGTAGATCAAAATGTCATCGATGAAAACGACAACAAACTTGTCAAGGAACTCCATGAATACCTTGTTCATCATATTCATGAAGTAGGCTGGTGCATTGGTCAAACCAAATGGCATTGCAGTGTAGTCATACAATCCATACCTAGTGGTGAAAGCAGTCTTAGGTATGTCTTGTTCCCTTATCTTTAGCTGAAAGTAGCCTGATCAGAGATCAATCTTTGAGAACACACGGGATCCTTCTAACTGATCAAACAAGTCATTGATTCTGGGCAAAGGATATTTGTTCTTCATAGTCACCTCATTGAGTGAACGATAATCTATGCATAACCTTTGACTTCTATCTTTCTTTTCCACAAACAAAACTGGTGCTCCCCAAGATGAAGAACTTGGTTGAATAAATCCTTTCTGCAACTGTTCTCCAAGTTGTTTCTTGAGCTCTTCCAACTCATCAACTGACATCTTGTAAGGTCTCTTTGCTATTGGTCCAGATCCTGGCAGCAAGTCAATCAGAAATTCCACATCTCTATCTGGTGGCATTCCAGGCAATTCTTCTGGAAACACATCTAGATATTCTCTCACAATTAGCACACTGTCTATGCTAACCCCCTTAAGAGAATTTAGCTTACTCCCTTTTGATTGAAAGTTAGACTTGAATCTAATCCGTTTCTTATCCGGGGTTGTGAGTGTGACAATATGATTGGCACAATCTAGCACTCCCTTGTAGTTGGTCATCTAATCCATTCCCAAAATTACATCCAGTCCTTGGGAATCTAGGATTATCATACTAACTGGAAACTTATGCTTTCCAAATTCTATCACTAGATCATGACATCCAAGACTTACTATCATATCTCCACCGGGAGAACTTACTTTTATAGGACACCCAATATTTTTAGTTGGAAATCCATTTCTATCAACAAATGCTCTTGATATGAATGAATGCGATGCACCAGTATCAAAAAGAACAAGTGCTGGAATAGAATTGAGTTTGAACTTACCAGTCACAGCATCAGTTTCCTCATATATCTCTTCGACATTGATGTGGTTCACTTGTCCCTTTGGAAAGGGTTGGTCTTGTTGGCACCTTCAACTTTCTTTTCTGGACACTCATTAGCATAGTGTCCCATCTTCTTACACTTGAAGCATTCAACCTGAATAAGATCTTTCTTGACAGGCTGACTTCCATTACCACTTCCACCTCCATTGTGGTGGCTCTTGTATACATTCTTGTGGTTCTTATCCTTGTCGTTATCATGACTGCGATGATGCTTGTTGTCATGATGACGGTTGTGGCTGTGGTGGTTGTTGTACTTTCCATGTTTGTGGGATCCAGAACTCCCACTATCATCATGATGGGAACGCTTGTGAGACGATCCTGAGCCGTGCTTATCAAAGCTGTGCTTCCTCTTCCTGCTCTCAACCTGTTTCATCTTGTTCTCCAATATGGTAGCCTTGTCACAAAGTGATTGGTAGGTTGGGACATAGGCAATAGACAGCTGCAGATTCAGTTCATCATTCGGTCCTTCGAGGAATTTCTCCTTCCTCTTGGCATCAGTATCAACTGCATCCGGTGCATAACGCGCAAGATTGTTGAACTCCTCAATATACTCGGCCACGCTGCGGTGACGTTGTTTCAGGTTGTGGAACTCCTTCTTCTTCAAATTCATCACTCCTGAGGAGATGTGAGCTGTACGGAATCCATCCTCAAAGATAGCCCATGTCACATCCTCAATGGGGGTGGTGATCTGAAAGTTATCCCACCAAGTTGCTGCTGGTCCTTCCAACAGATGTGCTTCAAACCTGACCTTCTCGTCGGTGCAGCCGACAGTCACCAAATCCTTTTTCACCGAACGTAGCCAATCATTGGCCACCATTGGATCAGTGGTTCCTGAGAACTTTGCCGGCCTCAGTCTTAGAAATCTGGTGAGCATGTCAAATCCTGGTGGATTATTCTGGTTGTTGTTGTTGTTGTTATTGTTGTTGTTATTCTGATTTTGGTTCTGCATGAAAGTGGTCATCATCTGCATCAGTTGTGCATGTGTTGTCATCAACTGTTGCATCTCGGGAGTGACATTGTTGTTGTTGTTGTTTGGGTTGGGGTTGGCACGTCGAGGAGGCATCTGTGGTTTTTATAAGGATAAGAATTAGATACCCATAGATTCTTAACATGCACAATACATCACACACTCAATCACAATAACCATGCATAAAAATAACATAGAGTTTCAACGACATAAACAACAAGTTTGGAAATGTAGAACACCATAGCAATCGACCCACATGTTGGATGGTCATTGTGACTCAATAATCAAAAGTACGGTAGATGAAAGATAAACGAGTAGTCTATGCTACTCCTCTGCATCAATCTCCACATCAACAAGGGTAAGACCTGCATTCTCCATAGCGGTCTTGTACTCATCAACATTAGTAGTCAAGGACTCTATCTTGTCCCTAAGAGCCCTCTTCTGTGAGCGAAGTCTCTCGATCACTCCCTACTGATGCTCAAGCTCGAAGTCCTTGGCCTCTAGCTCTTCCTTCATCTCCCGGATCTTCTTGTTCCGGTCTTGGAGTCTTTTCTCCTGGCTCTTGAATTTCTTGTCCTGGCTTTCAAACTTGGCCTCCATTTCCTTAACTATCTCGTCTTGCTTTGCGAAGAGCTTGTCCTTCTCTCGGAGCTGAACCTGGAGCTCGTCATTGCTAAGCATGACGTTGGTCCTATCAGTATATAGGTGCCTAATAAGACCCTCTAGGTCCTGGAGGTATAGACGAATCGGATCCATCGTCTCTCTAGCAGCATCCTCGTACTCTATGGCCTCACCCTCCTCGTTGCGTCTCCCGAAGGGGTGAAAGTAAAGACCTCTAAGCTCGGTGGAGTGTCTCCCTACCAGGCGCCCGAGTAACTCCTGCATGACTACATCTAAGCCTTTCTCCTTGTCGTCATGCATCAGCTTAAAAGTGATGGTCTCCGTGGTTGGCTCTGTCTGGAGTCCCGGCTGAGTGACTCTGAAGCCCCAAAGGTCCTTCCTCTCAAACTCGGTGAGTGGAAGTGTCATGATGCTAGGAAGTGGAAGGTTGAGCACAGTGGTGAGCTCAATGAGACGAGTACCAAAACGAGTTCCCTTGAACTCCTCGGCCGTGTTGATAATAACATTAGGCATCTATTTTTATAAGATAGAGAAAAGTTAGAATCAACATCAAATAGAGAAAAATCACAAGACAAAATATCACAAGCTTATATTTTGCAACAAACACACAAGTCATGGCATACAAAAATCCATTACAAGCATCAAAGGTTCAACATAACTTAGACAAAAAAAATTGTAAGTAAAAACGATAGGTGTGGTGGTCCAAATAACGGAGTACATTACAATCCCCACTCACTTGCCAAGTTAGTTATCAGGGCATCCCTAGTGGCAATCTGTCGATCTTGATCACATGACTCCATTGGTAAGTCTATGATGTCTTCTCTTAAACGTTGGTTAGCAGCCTCTAAGTCCTGGGTACGCTTCTTTTCTTCTCTAAGATCATTTTGGGTATTGAGCATTCTACACTTGAGTCTATCACCAAGCTCCTTGATGGCATTCCAAGCTGCATTTCTTGCAGAGTCAAAGAATGTTGTGTGCATTTCTGAGTTGGTGACCATGCAGAATCATGACTCCTTGTGGTTGTCTTCCTTGTTTTTGTACAAGTGAAGTTGCACCCACCAGTACTCTTCTCCTTCATCCATCACAGGGAATCCTTTGTACACAGCTGCACCATGTATCCCCATGGTAACCATAAGGTTCTTGAGGGCCTTGGTAAATTCAGTCTTACATTCCAAAGTCATGGTCATGAGTGGTCCCTTCCTCACGGCTTCGTTGATGGAGTTCATCTACAAATAGAGATGAGAAAGAAGATTAGAAAAGTTTACGAGAAGAAAAAGACGAGTGTGGAAAATGTTGAAAAAATTTCCTTAGTGGTTTCTAATCCAATCCTAGGGTCATAATCCTACAGGAAACACAGTGCTCTGGTACCATTTGTAAGACCCCACTTTTATAAAGGTGAAGGTCCATGTGATTGCAATGCTAGTCCCTGGATCAATTGCTAGCATCCACAGTTTAAGATGAAGTACACAGAAACAAAGGTCATTATTACATCGTCATTCCAGAGATAACATAGTATTTTACAACTCCATAGCCATAGGCTAGTACAAGAGTTTAACTTAACAACTTAAATAAAATCTTCATCTTCATGTGCCACAGGAAAGCATGTTGAGTGTAGACTCATAACCCTAATCCTCATCACAGTAACCTGCAACATCACAAGTTATAGCCTCAGTGGGTCAATACATTGGAATAGTATTGGCAAGTGATACCTTAGTAGAATAATAGTATCTAACTTCTACATGAATTTGGCTAAGTGTAGCTTAGGATTGCTTTACCTATCAGTTGAAAACACTAAGTTTTTGATTGGCAAAAACTCCCAAGGAACCACCAATAGAAATTGGTGAACCTTCACCCTTGTTCAACCATAAGTTTTAACTTAGAAAATTGGGATGAGGATATTCTTGATAGCTTCCATGTCTTGATGCTCAAATTGTCCATTACCGGGGACACGACTAAGTACTTAGTTTCTTCCTTCTGCAGAGGTGGTGCACTTTCCCTACAATACTTGATTTTCATCAAGACAGGACCTTTCAGAAGCCTTCCCTTAGACCAAAATGGATGCGCTCCAAACCTATCATCCCCTACCACCAACTATCCATTTGGATAGGTTATTGCAACCTATATGATCCTGGCAGAGCCCATAATGCCATGTGGCTGCACTAGAAGCTTCTTAACATATGGCATCTCAAATCCCTTTGTTCCTAGGTGGCATTCCACAAGTGAGATACACAAGGTTCACCAGTCCCCTGGCCTTGTGTAACCACTCAACATAAACCAAGCCACCATTCCACCCAGGTGTTTCATTCACTTAGTTGTTTTATTAAGAAAAACAAAAGTCAAAGACTTAGAAATATTTTCCATAGCATGTGTATATAATCCACCCTTGGTTGCTACTAGCTAGGCTAAGCATGGCATTAGTAGGTATCTTTACTTAGATAAAATTCTAACAATTCTACAACTACTAGGATTTCCCAAGCATAGCATATAGATACTTAGTAAAAATTATCATGCAGCCCTATACAAAATATTTCTAATGCAAAGTCAAAATATTGGGACAAAAGTATGAAGTACCACTTGCCTTGGTAGTTGGGGGAGTAACAACAATCCTCACAGTCACAATCACCATTAGCACCAAAATCTACACATAAAATGATAGCACCAATTTCACACATCAAAATAAACAAGCAAAAGTATATGAATGCATGGAAATGACATGTGATGATTTTCTAAACCCCACAAGACAATTAAAACAGTACTGATCAATAAACTAAACATTTACACATCAAATAAACTTTATTTGGCAATTAAAACATTTTTCAACAAATTTTTATACACAAAATGAGCTTACAAATGTCTCTGTGAAAACAACTAAGTTTACAGAAGCAATTCATTAAACAAAGTACATGTTTGGATATAATTCTTTTTCCTGATTCCATTGATATAAAATTTGCAAATTTTGGACGTGTGGATCAAAAGTTATGAATTTTGCAAGTTTGAACATCTAATAGATCTAATTTCAGATTTTAAATCTAAACCCTAGCCACGCGGCAGCTCCTGATTGGACGGTACCGGTTCACGCGGACCAGGCTCTCTGGATCTTTAGATTAAAAGTGCATCGCGTCTTAGATCTAAACATACCGCTTCGCTTAAGTAATCTATCAAATGCGTTGGATCTAGATCTAACGATGCACAGACGTTTGGCCAAAGATGGGCGGCGCGCGACGGTGGCTGGCGGCGGCGCGGTTAGATGAGGACGGTGCTGACGATACAGGAAGCGCGGGAGAGAGAGAAATAGCTCACCGAGTTCTCCGTGCGTTGCTGATGCTCAAAGTGTGCTTGGTTGGCGAAGGGGCGCTCGAGGTCGACGGGGATTGCTCGCCGTAGTTCCTTCTAGCGATGGCCGCTTCTGTTCGTCATTGCTGGAGAGGGTACAGGTCATGCCAAGGCAAGAGAAGATGTGTGTCAGATGCGCAAGATGATGCTGGTCACACAAGTGTAAACGAGAGGGAAAGGCTCGGTCAGTACTAACCAGGGGAGCTCATCGGAGTTGATGGCTTCGTCGGACACGCGTAGTCGTCGACGTTGCGAGGTTCTAGGTGGTCCTAGCACACACCAGTGGTGTTAGAGGATGTGCAAGGTTGCAGTGATCATACTGGCAAGACTACAAGGCAAGGGGCGGGGAGTGCTCACCGGAATTCACCGCCGGTGATCGTCGGTACTATGGCGGAGTTCTGTGAAATATGGGCAGCCTAGTGGCGGAGTGGGGGTGCTGAGTGAGGGGAAATGGTCGCAGAGGGGTGAGGGTTAAGTAGCCTAGCAGGGGCGAGGATCACGCGCTGCATCAATGGAATTTAAGCCGAGTTTAATCGCGGTGTCACTACGGGGAGGAAACGACGGAGCGGGTCATCGCACGGTGATTGAGGACGACGAGATGACGTGGTTGCGGGGCCCGGTGGTCAGCGAGGGGGTGAGCGTGGGCGAGGTGAGAAACAAGGGGAGAGGGAAAAACCCGGGTGGGCTGCATCTGATACTGGGCCGAATAAGTGGCGCCAGCCCTTTTTCATTTCTTTTCCCTTTTTCTTTTTCTGATTGATTTTCCAGGAATCTTTTTCAAATGATTTTAAATGTGTTTAAACTCAAATCCTTTCTGAATTTTTGTAAAGTGGTCTTTTCACATATTTGACTATAAAACAATGTTGTTCACTCAAAAATACCTTGGCCCAATGGATTTTAGAAATAAAGCATGCCTTAATCATTTATTTATATTAGGCTTATGAATGGTTTTAAAATCATATTTTGTTTTGAAAATTTTTGACCAAGAGTTGGAAATATAAATCAAACCTATGTTCAATTCCTTTCTGGTTTAAACAAGTGTTCTCATATTAAAGAGTAGAAATAAAGCCACTGCCTTATCTACATAAAATAATAGACCTCAAATGCTTATGTTTTTGAAATCTTATATGAAAATGATCCTAAAATGATTATGAATGCATGAATGATATGCAAACTTTGAAATCATGATTTTTGGGATGTTACAGTCAATGTTTGTATTGAATTCGAACTAGTGTGACGCTCCCATGTTTTTATGTTGGATAATCCCATAATGTATGTGTTATTGCAAGTTTCTATGGCCATGCACCTAGTTGCTTAGCACTGTCAGTTTTGCCCTCGACATGTGGTCAACACATGGGGTTTAGCTAGTTCATGGCTTAAACATTGTCCAATTGATCAAAAATTTGGCACACTTGTGTATCTTGGATTGATTTAACATTTGAAATTGGAAATTTTGGATTAACTTGTATTCAGCCACATTTTCTTTTTTCTAAGTGATTAAATTCAAAAAAAAATTAGGGATAGTTTAATTCAAAAAAAAAGACAAAACATAGTGCAACCTTCAAATGGAGTCTTGTTATGTTGCCTACAACCTAGCATGAATAATAAAGGAAAAGGAAATAAAGAGAAATGGTATTATCCCCTAAACCACTTCTTAAACCCTTCTTGGAATGAGCTACTAGCTATGAAGATGCATGGCTTTCTACCCCATCAACCTCCAAAATAACCCATCCCAAAACATACTTTGTCTAAATGACCCCAAAATTGGAACACTTATGTATATTTGAGTTGCAAACAATATAATGTCGGCCAAGATGAATTGTTTTGTTCAAATGAAACATTTTTTCATTTTTTATGCCAAAAGCTTGTATTTCCCTTACTCATTTTTTTATCTAAGTGCCCTTGTTTTCCTTAGCTCTACTCAATTTTTCCCTCCCTCTAAAGTGTTCCTAACTTTCCCCTCCTGCTAAGGTTTTCCTCACTTTTCCCCTCTCTCCTTACTCAAACTCTCACAACAGCTCAACTTGCGCTCAGTTTGGCTGCTGCGCTCCGATTGGTCGAGATGTATGTCACACGGATCTTGGCCAACCACCATTGGATACATTATGATCTGACGGGTGGAGGTCTCTCTCTCCCAATGAGCACACCTACCTTGTATGGAGAGGAGAGCCCGACAGGCTAGATGTCTCTCCCTCCCTTTTCTTGCCGCACGTATACCAGCCGCATCACTTTGGATGCGATCTGATTGGTAGAGATGTATGTGTAGGGGTTCGTAGCATGGAAAGCAAAAATTGTCTACCGCATGCACACAAACAAGCCAATATCTATCTACTAAATTGTAGCAACGAGTCGATAGAAGTACTCACTGTGGCATCCCGTAAAACCACTACTAGAAAATCGTGTTGTTTTTGTGCATTGCATCATCATGACCGCATGCTCATGTCATCATGCCACCTTGCATTTGAGCATCGTCATCATCTTGCATTTGCTTGCATAAAACTAATTTCGAAAAAAACCTATTTTGTTTTCCTGAACGCCCCGTCTTTGTTCAAACGCGAAACCCGGGTCACCGGATTATTTTGTTTTGTTTGCTATCGGTTTGCAAAAGCCCGGTTTGAAATAAATAAAATAGTTAATTATTTTTAGTGGGGCAGTCGAACGGGCCGATTCGACCCGAACGACCACCCCCAGAATAAAATCGGTCCAGCTTAGACCCCACCCCAAGTCTTTTCTTACCCCAGTCCTATCTACCCACCCTCTAGCCACCTCACCCCACCCAATCCTCTCTCGCCACGTCACCTCTCCCCCCCCTCTAACCTATCCCACACAGCCACCTCACCCGCCCACTCAACCCCCACTCCCACCCCTGGCCCCGCGCCCCAGTCACCCCACCTGTCAGTCCTGGTCCAACCCCACTCCCTCGCCCCACGCCCCGGCCCCGCACGGCCCACACCCCACCAACCCCTGGCCGCGTTCCCCGTCCCCCACCTCCCGCATCCTCGCTCTCCCTCTCCACCCCGCAGGCCTCTGCCGCTGCTCCTTCACCGCCCCTTCCTCCAGCTCCGGTCGCCGGCCTCCCTCTCCGCTCGCCGGCGCCGCGCCCTCCACCTCACCTCGCCGGCGCCCCACCGTCGGCCTCCACCGCCGCCCAGCCGCAGCCCTCCTCCTCCTCCCTCCCAGCGCGCGTCCCCCTCCGCACGCGGCCGTCCTGGCCCTGGCGCCGGCCCCCGACCGCGTCGGCCACGTCCCTCCTCCCGCGCCCTTCCTCGCTCCCCGCCACCGGACCGTCGCCGCCCCGCCACCCTCCTCTCCAACCGCCAGCGCGACCGCCCTGCCTCCTCCGCGCCGCCCGTCCCCTAGCTCGCCCCGCCTCGCCGTGTCCGCCGCCGACCGGACGTCGCCCAGGCACCCTCCACGCCCCCGTTCTCCCCCCGGCTTCCAGCGCCTCCGCTCGCCGCCCAGGGCTCCCTCTCCGTCGCCTCCCCCGAGCGCCGCCGCCCGCCGCCCCAGCGCCGGGGCCCGGCCGTTCTCTGCCTCAGTCTGGCGCGCCCCGAAGCTCCGGCCCCTTTTGCTCCTTGCGCGCGTGCGTCGCCTTGGACACATGTCCCTGTTCCGGTCGTCTCCATGGCCGTTGGTTGCTCGGTTGCTGCTACCGGTTCGAGTACATGACGAGATGGCCACGCCTCCTGTGAAGTGAATGTTGCAAGACCCAGCTCATGCCCACCTCTACAAGATCTACCCCTTCGAGAACCTGCTGTACCCGAAGATCGACACCGGACCCCGAAGACTGAAATCCGAACCCGCCGGTACCTCAAGATCTTCCTCGCGGCGTCCGAAGACCCGAACCCTGTCGAATCCCTCTCGGTGAACGCCAAGATCGCCTCACGGACGCCATGACCCCCTTCAAGGATCCGATGGCCGAGACCCTGAAGACCGATCTAGAGCGCCAAGGCCTTCGCATGAAGTCGGCAAGATCTTCCGGAAACACCAAGATCAACTACGCGGGTCCGACAAGATCGACACCGACCAGGGCGAGTCCGATGCGCCCCCGACACCGACCCAAGTCTTGCTTCCCGGATGCGACAAGATCTACTCTGTATCCGAGAACGATCCCGCCGAGACCGAACCCGTCGAACCCTGAACCCTGAGACCGACCCCGAACCCCGAACCCCCGGACCAAGATCTGCCGAACCCTAATGTGTGCCCCTTTTCTCGAGCACTATTTTTATAAATGTAATAACAAATTGATGCATATTGAATTGTCATACTTGCATGCATATTGCCATGTGGTTTGGGGGCCTTATGTCGATTCACCTTATAATTAAATATGGGGCCCATATGCGGGCAAATCTAGCCTTATATTGGCCTCATTTAAATTTGTGTAGCGAACCGGTGCTATATTTTGCCATGTTAAGACAACATTTAAATTGGCGGGTACCAAAATAACATGAACCATCTAACTCATTGTCGGGACCCCGGTTCCGCTTAATATGACCTAATCGCATCGCATCGTTGCCATGTCATACATCATACATGCATCATGCCCGGTCTTTTGCCGTAGTATTAAATATTGCATCCGGTGTTTATTCTAGTGTTTCGCTTCTTCGCGGATAAGGCCGTTGAGTTGATGCGAGTGTCGACCCGATCTTCGAATGAACCTTCGACAATGTTTTTCAGGCGAGCATCTCCCCCTTTCTACCTATCTTACTTTTATAGTATTTATTCCCTCCTGTTGATCTATTGCTATCTGTGTTGCGATGCTCTAGTTTTCGTACCCGAGATATCCCTTGCCGCCTTATATTGCCTTGGACACCTCCTATTACCTGTTGTTTGGTAGATAGTTGGACTTGCGCGTCGTAGTCGCTTGCTCAAGTGCTGTTGCGTGTCGTCAAGTGCCACAGTTGTTGGTGTATGGCCGCATGTTGATGTTGGAGATGATCATGGTTTTACTTATCGTTCACTTTAATTCCTGTTTAACAACTAAAATTGAAGTAAGTAAGCAGAGGCATCGGTGGGTGATAGATAATATTTGGTTTCCGACCGCCCACTTGTGTCCCGTAGGACCCCGAGTACTTGATACCCGTTCCTTGAATATTCGCGCTATCCACATACGGGGAATTATGGGCCCCCCTTAGCCAGAGCTTGATTCATTCTTATTTCTTGGGGCCACAAACTAGTTTGAGGTTTTATTTACGATCCTGTACTTATGCCATGCTTTACTGCTTTATTTAAATTGTGCGATGGATAGCACGTTGTACTGTTTAGGTAAGCGGAGTGTTTTCGCGGTATCGACAAGCCCCGTTTTGGGGTTCCCAGTCGTTTACAGCCATTGACGCAAACCTTGAGTCCGTCTCGGAGCTAGCTTACTTCGTTGCGGGTCTACTCAATGGGGTGGCCCCCTGAAATATTTCTGAATCCTGTGATTGCTTTGTCGTGAAAGCCTTGTTGGGTTTTGATTTGGTTTTTCCGAGGTTGATCGTGTGTGTGTTGCTATTTGTGCACCCCGGCCGGGTTAAAACTTTCTGTAAGCCGTGTCCGCGGTTATGGACGACTTGGAGCACAGTATCTCGATCATAGACAACTATAACTAAAGTAGTGCTATAAATTTGACTTTATAATGACTAGTAAACAGCTTCACTATAATGGAATGGCTAAATAAAATTGCCAACAATTGCTTGTTTGGGTTGTCGCTTGCTACCATTGTACCTGACTAGTAAGTATTGCAACTATAACGGAATGGCTAAATAAAAGTACCAACAACTGCTGGGTTTTGGGATATCTCATGCTAATTGTATCTGACTAGTAAGTGTTGCAACTACAACGGAATGGTTAACTAAAACTGCCCACTGCTTATTATATCAGGATGACTATCTATACCTGACTAGTAATTGCCGCAACTATAACGGAACGAATAAAACTGCCAACTGTGTGAGTTCCTCGGTTGACTTCCTCGTTTGGTATCGACGGGGAAATTCCAGGATGGGTACGCTTGGTGATAGTTAAAGGTTGGATCCAAATATGTCTTTCTTATCTCTATCTGATAGTCGCTAGTTATATTGAGTCTCTATAGGTTGTTTAGTGCATGCTGCCGCTGCCGCTTCAGTCCACCATACCTATGTAGGCGAGGACCGCCGAATTCTAGTCTCGCCGTGTACTGGCCTCAGTACTGACCGCTCTCTCTTTTTCCTTTGCCCTTTGTCGGCACCCCTTTTGTCTAAGCAGGTTTTGCGATCGACGTCGTTAGCAGGGTTACCCTTTCGGCTTGGCCTGGGCAGGGTTATGGACGCCATTGGTTATTCTTCAGGGCTCTTAGCCCCATTTGCGTCTTGTCCGTAGTCGGACGCTCTATCATTTTCAAGGTGATTTGGATCTTTGTATATTATATCTGTATTCTTGACTCATTGAGTCGCTGTTGTATATATATCTGTTCTGTGGGTCCCATCGAGGACTGTTGTGTAATGTTATTACTTCGTTTTCCACCCGCACGAAAGTGCCTGATGGGCACCTTTGAATCGTTTCTATGCGGGTTTGGCGGGAATCGCTGAAACTTGCATAGGGTCGATTCTGAGGGTGTTACAGAGTGGTATCAGAGCTCAGCAGTTGCGATACCCCACAAGTCCAGCCTGTAGGATAACCTAGCTAACGGCCGAAGTAGAGTGTCAAAAACTATTTTTGCAAAATCGGTTGGATAGTTCTGATTAGGTCTGCTTTTACTTCTTACCCCTCTGCTATTCTCTTCTTACCTCTGCGTGTTTTGAATCTACCTCTTATCTTTTTCTTCGAGTCCAGGATTTCTCGTGGTTGGGTTTCGTCGTACCTTCAGGGTTTCGCTTCCCCTTTGGTAACGGTGTTGCTACATCTGGTCTTCATGCTATCCGAGGAACCCTTTGTCTGGTGGACTTCTCTTTGTTCCTTCTCGTGCCTTCCGGTGTTTTCCGACGCGACGACATCCTCTACGCCAGATCCGATGCAGAGTCTGCATCACTCCTTTGCTTCTGAACCTCGTATGTCGAGATCTTCAGTCTGAATTCCGAGAGTTGGTTGCATAATCCGCCTATTCGTGTGCAGAGTAATGCTTGGAGTGCGGGATGGAGTCGCGACCATACCACTACTCTTATCATTTGCTTGTGTATATTGAATGGTGGATCGATGCAATTCTTACTCCTTCCGTAGAAGTTAGAGGTGGCCTTACCTTTAACTTCGTCTGTTGTTATCCGGAGTGTTCTCTTGACGAACAGGATCAACGACATCTTGTTGGTGGTGTCGCCATTTTCAAGACGAAGAAAGCATCCTTGTTAGTGGTGTCGCGAGGATCTACACGATGCGAGAAGATGCAGATCGCCGACCTTCTTTCCGGTACCATGAGGCGGATCTCGAGGGCGAGATCCATTGTTAGTGGTGTCGAATTGTGGCATCCCGTAAAACCACTACTAGAAAATCGCGTTGTTTTTGTGCATTGCATCATCATGACCGCATGCTCATGTCATCATGCCACCTTGCATTTGAGCATCGTCATCATCTTGCATTTGCTTGCATAAAACTAATTTCGAAAAAAACCTATTTTGTTTTCCTGAACGCCCCGTCTTTGTTCAAACGCGAAACCCGGGTCACCGGATTATTTTGTTTTGTTTGCTATCGGTTTGCAAAAGCCCGGTTTGAAATAAATAAAATAGTTAATTATTTTTAGTGGGGCAGTCGAACGGGCCGATTCGACCCGAACGACCACCCCCAGAATAAAATCGGTCCAGCTTAGACCCCACCCCAAGTCTTTTCTTACCCCAGTCCTATCTACCCACCCTCTAGCCACCTCACCCCACCCAATCCTCTCTCGCCACGTCACCTCTCCCCCCCTCTAACCTATCCCACACAGCCACCTCACCCGCCCACTCAACCCCCACTCCCACCCCTGGCCCCGCGCCCTAGTCACCCCACCTGTCAGTCCCGGTCCAACCCCACTCCCTCGCCCCACGCCCCGGCCCCGCGCGGCCCACACCCCACCAACCCCTGGCCGCGTTCCCCGTCCCCCACCTCCCGCATCCTCGCTCTCCCTCTCCACCCCGCAGGCCTCTGCCGCCGCTCCTTCACCGCCCCTTCCTCCAGCTCCGGTCGCCGGCCTCCCTCTCCGCTCGCCGGCGCCGCGCCCTCCACCTCACCTCGCCGGCGCCCCACCGTCGGCCTGCACCGCCGCCCAGCCGCAGCCCTCCTCCTCCTCCCGCCCAGCGTGCGTCCCCCTCCGCACGCGGCCGTCCTGGCCCCGGCGCCGGCCCCCGACCGCGTCGGCCACGTCCCTCCTCCCGCGCCCTTCCTCGCTCCCCGCCACCGGACCGTCGCCGCCCCGCCACCCTCCTCTCCAACCGCCGGCGCGGCCGCCCCGCCTCCTCCGCGCCGCCTGTCCTCGAGCTCGCAACGCCTCGCCGCGTCCGCCGCCGGCCGGACGTCGCCCAGGCACCCTCCGCGCCGCCGTTCTCCCCCCGGCTTCCAGCGCCTCCGCTCGCCGCCCGGGGCTCCCTCTCCCCGAGCGCCGCCGCCCGCCGCCCCAGCGCCGGGGCCCGGCCGTTCTCTGCCTCAGTCTGGCGTGCCCCCGAAGCTCTGGCCCCTTTTGCTCCTTGCGCGCGTGCGTCGCCTTGGACACATGTCCCCGTTCCGGTCGTCTCCATGGCCGTTGGTTGCTCGGTTGCTGCTACCGGTTCGAGTACATGACGAGATGGCCACGCCTCCTGTGAAGTGAATGTTGCAAGACCTAGCTCATGCCCACCTCTACAAGATCTACCCCTTCGAGAACCTGCTGTACCCGAAGATCGACACCGGACCCCGAAGACTGAACTCCGAACCTGCCGGTACCTCAAGATCTTCCTCGCGGCGTCCGAAGACCCGAACCCTGTCGAATCCCTCTCGGTGAACGCCAAGATCGCCTCACGGACGCCATGACCCCCTTCAATGATCCGATGGCCGAGACCCTGAAGACCGATCTAGAGCGCCAAGGCCTTCGCATGAAGTCGGCAAGATCTTCCGGAAACACCAAGATCAACTACGCGGGTCCGACAAGATCGACACCGACCAGGGCGAGTCCGATGCGCCCCCGACACCGACCCAAGTCCTGCTTCCCGGATGCGACAAGATCTACTCTGTATCCGAGAACGATCCCGCCGAGACCGAACCCGTCGAACCCTGAACCCTGAGACCGACCCCGAACCCCGAACCCCCGAACCAAGATCTGCCGAACCCTAATGTGTGCCCCTTTTCTCGAGCCCTATTTTTATAAATGTAATAACAAATTGATGCATATTGAATTGTCATACTTGCATGCATATTGCCATGTGGTTTGGGGGCCTTATGCCGATTCACCTTATAATTAAATATGGGGCCCATATGCGGGCAAATCTAGCCTTATATTGGCCTCATTTAAATTTGTGTAGCGAACCGGTGCTATATTTTGCCATGTTAAGACAACATTTAAATTGGCGGGTACCTAAATAACATGAACCATCTAACTAATTGTCGGGACCCCGGTTCCGCTTAATATGACCTAATCGCATCGCATCGTTGCCATGTCATACATCATACATGCATCATGCCCGGTCTTTTGCCGTAGTATTAAATATTGCATCCGGTGTTTATTCTAGTGTTTCGCTTCTTCGCGGATAAGGCCGTTGAGTTGATGCGAGTGTCGACCCGATCTTTGAATGAACCTTCGACAATGTTTTTCAGGCGAGCATCTCCCCCTTTCTACCTATCTTACTTTTATAGTATTTATTCCCTCATGTTGATCTATTTCTATCTGTTTTGCGATGCTCTAGTTTTCGTACCCGAGATATCCCTTGCCACCTTATATTGCCTTGTCTCCTATTACCTGTTGTTTGGTAGATAGTTGGACTTGCGCGTCGTAGTCGCTTGCTCAAGTGCTGTTGTGTGTCGTCAAGTGCCACAGTTGTTGGTGTATGGCCGCATGTTGATGTTGGAGATGATCATGGTTTTACTTATCGTTCACTTTAATTCCTGTTTAACAACTAAAATTGAAGTAAGTAAGCAGAGGCATCGGTGGGTGATAGATAATATTTGGTTTCCGACCGCCCACTTGTGTCCCGTAGGACCCCGAGTACTTGATACCTGTTCCTTGAATATTCGCGCTATCCACATATGGGGAATTATGGGCCCCCCTTAGCCAGAGCTTGATTCATTCTTATTTCTTGGGGCCACAAACTAGTTTGAGGTTTTATTTACGATCCTGTACTTATGCCATGCTTTACTGCTTTATTTAAATTGTGCGATGGATAGCACGCTGTACTGTTTAGGTAAGCGGAGTGTTTTCGCGGTATCGACAAGCCCCATTTTGGGGTTCCCAGTCGTTTACAGCCATTGACGCAAACCTTGAGTCCGTCTCGGAGCTAGCTTACTTCGTTGCGGGTCTACTCAATGGGGTGGCCCCCTGAAATATTTCTGAATCCTGTGATTGCTTTGTCGTGAAAGCCTCGTTGGGTTTTGATTTGGTTTTTCCGAGGTTGATCGTGTGTGTGTTGCTATTTGTGCACCCCGGCCGGGTTAAAACTTTCTGGAAGCCGTGTCCGCGGTTATGGACGACTTGGAGCACAGTATCTCGATCATAGACAACTATAACTAAAGTAGTGCTATAAATTTGACTTTATAATGACTAGTAAACAGCTTCACTATAATGGAATGGCTAAATAAAATTGCCAACAATTGCTTGTTTGGGTTGTCGCTTGCTACCATTGTACCTGACTAGTAAGTATTGCAACTATAACGGAATGGCTAAATAAAAGTACCAACAACTGCTGGGTTTTGGGATATCTCATGCTAATTGTATCTGACTAGTAAGTGTTGCAACTACAACGGAATGGTTAACTAAAACTGCCCACTGCTTATTATATCAGGATGACTATCTATACCTGACTAGTAATTGCCGCAACTATAACGGAACGAATAAAACTGCCAACTGTGTGAGTTCCTCGGTTGACTTCCTCGTTTGGTATCGAGGGGGAAATTCCAGGATGGGTACGCTTGGTGATAGTTAAAGGTTGGATCCGAATATGTCTTTCTTATCTCTATCTGATAGTCGCTAGTTATATTGAGTCTCTATAGGTTGTTTAGTGCATGCTGCCGCTGCCGCTTCAGTCCACCATACCTATGTAGGCGAGGACCGCCGAATTCTAGTCTCGCCGTGTACTGGCCTCAGTACTGACCGCTCTCTCTTTTTCCTTTGCCCTTTGTCGGCACCCCTTTTGTCTAAGCAGGTTTTGCGATCGACGTCGTTAGCAGGGTTACCCTTCCGGCTTGGCCTGGGCAGGGTTATGGACGCCATTGGTTATTCTTCAGGGCTCTTAGCCCCATTTGCGTATTGTCCGTAGTCGGACGCTCTATCATTTTCAAGGTGATTTGGATCTTTGTATATTATATCTGTATTCTTGACTCATTGAGTCGCTGTTGTATATATATCTGTTCTGTGGGTCCCATCGAGGACTGTTGTGTAATGTTATTACTTCGTTTTCCACCCGCACGAAAGTGCCTGGTGGGCACCTTTGAATCGTTTCTATGAGGGTTTGGCGGGAATCGCTGAAACTTGCATAGGGTCGATTCTGAGGGTGTTACACTCACCCTCGAAGATTCCAAAGTGGTTAACGAGAGCAGATTCTCATGGGTGATGTAGTCGTACACTTGCCGATCTCAAGATCGCGTAGACGATCCTTCCGGCGCTGCGTTCCGGCAGCGCTTCCGCAGTTGGTCACATGTTCGGTACTCGACGAAGACCTTCCTATCCCTTGTTCCAGCAGGCAGCAGAGGTTGTAGTTCTCCCCTCGTGATTCCGGCAGCATGACGGTGTGGTGTCGGAAGTAGAGGGAAGATCCCATAGGGCTTCGCCTAAGACGGATGCGAGTTATGGTGGATTAGGGTTTGTCGGAAATCTAGGGTTTAGAAATCCGGGAGGAGGAGGAGATGTCGGCGGCGACGGACCGGTGGTGGCGCTAGGCGGCGGCGGCTCGTGGAGAGGGGCTAGGGCTTGTATTGTGTTGGGGCTGCCCTCCCCCTCTATTTATGAGAGGGGGCAGCCTTGGGAGGGGTGGGTTTGAATCCAAACCCAAACCCAAGTTGGATTGAGAGAAGGACTTGTTTCTTCTCCCACTAGGAAACCATTGTTCCAGTTTGACTTTTCAAACTTCCGGTTTGACTTTCAATTTAGAGGTTTATTTCTCTCTTGCATATGCCAACACCAAGTGACCTTGGATATGATCCAATCATTCCACATACCCATGACACATTCATGGACCATTCTCCATCTGGACCGGTGAACCTTCTAGACCCTTCTAGAACCTCTCCTATGAAATCATCGGAAACTTTCCCGAACTCCGAAAGAGGACTTTCCTTATATGAATCTTATTCTCCGAACCATTCTGGATCTCCACGTGATATCCCGGATCCCATCCGAGACTCCGAACAACATTCGGTATCCCTACTAACATTCCATATCTACTAAACAACATCGAATCCTTAAGTGTGTCTCCCTACGGTTCGTGAATTACGCGGACATGACCGAGACACTTCTCCGATCAATAACGAATAGAGGAATCTGGAAATTCATATGGCTCCAACATATTTCTACGATTACTTTGCGATCGAATGAACCACTTACATACGATACTAATTTCCCTTTGTCTCACGGTAGTTTACTTATCCGAGGTTTTGATCGTCAGTATCTCTGCATACCTAGTTCAACCTCGTTACCGATAAGTACTCTTTTCTCGTTCCCGTGATATGTGATCCCTTGTGAGACAGTCACATGCTTGCAAGCTAATTGGATGACATTCCACCGAGAGGGCCTAGAGTATATCTATCCGTCATATGGATGGACAAATCCCACTCTTGATCTATGTGCCTCAACCCATACTTTCCGAACACTCAATGCCACCTTTATAGCCACCCAGTTACGGTGTGACGTTTGATATCATCAAAGCATCCTTCTAGTGATGGTGATTAGCATGATCACATGGTCGAAGGAATTAGGTTACTATGTATCAGAAAGCTTATAGCAAACGAACTATTAAAATGACTTGATCTTTATGCTATGCTTATCTATAGGAATATGTCCATCATACCATTCTCCTAATGATATGATCTTGTTATTAACAACATCTCAATGTTCATGATCGAGAAACCATGACCATCTATTAATCAACAAGCTAGTATTATAAAGAGGCTTTACCAGGGACTCTAATTTAGTTTACAAATCACACAAGTATTTATGTTTCTGGTTAATACTATTATAGCATGAATGTAAACATTTATCATAAACACAAAGATATGATAATAACTTCTTTTATTATTGCATCTAGGGCATATCTCCAACAGTCTCCCACTTGCACTAGAGTCAACTAATCTAGATTACATGGTAATATACCGAACACCCATAGTGGTTTGGTGCTGGTCATGTTTTGCCCTCGGGAGAGGTTTAGTCAACGGATCCACCACATTCAGATCAGTGAGTACTTTGCAAATCTTTATGTCACCATCTTGGACATGCTCTCGAATAGCATGAAAACATAGCTTGATGTGCTTCATCTTCTTGTGTGACCTTGGTTCTTGCGCATTGGCTATGGCGCTCATGTTACCACAGTAGATAGACATTGGGTCCAGCGCACTTGGAACCACACCGAGCTCTATACTGAACTCCTTCATCCATATCGCCTCTTGTGAAGCCTCTGAAGCAGCTATGTATTCCGATTCAGTTGAAGATCTCGCCACAACGCTTTGCTTTGCACTCCTCTAGCTAACTGCTGCACCATTCAAAGTAAATACGTATCCAGATTGAGATTTAGAATCATCTGGATCGGTGTTCTAACTAGCGTCGGTGTAACCATTAACAACGAGTTGTTCATCACCTCCATAAGAAAGAACCATATCCTTAGTTCTTCTCAAGTACTTAAGGATGTTTTTGACCACTGTCCAATGATCCACTCCTGGATCACTTTGATATCTGCTAGTCAAACTAACAGCATATGCAATGTCGTGTCTAGTAAATGTCGGGTCTAGTAAATAACATGGCATACATTAGAGATCCTATGGCTGAGGCATAGAAAGTCTTACTCATCCTTTCTCTATCTTATGTCGTTGCTGGACTTTGAGTTTTACTCAAGGTCGTATTGGGCAACATGGGCAAGAACCCTTTCTTGCTATCTTCCATTCGAAACCTCTTTAGAACTTTGTCCAAATATGTACTCTGTGACAATGATATTAGGCGCCTTGATCTAACTCTATAAATCTTTATGCCTAATATATAAGCTGCTTCACCAAGATCTTTCATTGAAAAACTATTATTCAAATAATCCTTGAAACTATTAAGAAGGTCTACATCATTCCCAATCAACAATATGTCATCTACATATAGTATTAAGAATGCTATAGAGCCCCCACTCACTTGTAAATACAAGCTTCTCCATAAGTTTATATAAAACCAAAGCTTTTGATTACCTTATCAAAATGTTGATTCCAACTTCGGGATGCTTGCTTCAATCCATATATGGACCATTGAAGTTTGCATACCTTGTTAGCATCTTTAGGATCGACAAAACCTTTGGGTTGCATCATATACAACTCTTCATCAATGTCTCCATTGAGGAAAGCTTTTTTGACATCCATCTGCCATATCTCATAATCATAATATGCAGCGATTGCTAATATAATCCTTACAGACTTTAGCTTCGCTACTGGTGAGAAAGTCTAATCGTAATCAACTCCTTGATTCTGTTGAAACCCTTTTGCGACAAGTCGAGCTTTATAGACGGTAATATTACCATCAGCATCTGTTTTCTTCTTGAAAATCCATTTGTTCTCGACAGCCTTCCGGCCATCCGTTAAGTCCACCAAAGTCCATACTTGGTTTTCGTACATGGATCCAATCTCGGATTTCATGGCTTCTTGCCATTTATTGTAATCTAGGCTCATCATCGCTTCTTCATATGTCGCAGGGTCATCGGTGTTGTCCACCAACATGACACTCATAACGGGATCATACCAATCAGGAGTGGTATGAGTTCTTGTTGACCTGCGAGGTTCCGTAGTAAGTTCAAACGAAGTTTCATGATCAACATCATTAGCTTCCTCTCTTATTGGTGTAGGCGCCACAGGAACTACTTCCGGTGCTACGCTATGTGGCATCCCGCAAAACCACTACTAGAAAATCGCGTTGTTTTTGTGCATTTCATCATCATGACCGCATGCTCATGTCATCATGCCACATTGCATTTGAGCATCGTCATCATCTTGCATTTGCTTGCATAAAACTATTCTCGGGAAAACCTATATTTGTTTTCTAAACGCCCCATCTTTGTTCAAACACCAAAACCCGGGTCTCCGGATTATTTTGTTTTGTCGGCCAACGATTTGCAAAAGCCCCGTCTGGAATAAATAAATTGTTTAATTATTTTTAGGGGGCAGCCGAACCGGGCCGATCCGACCCAGTTGGCCACCCCCAGTACAAAACAGCCTGTCTAATTCCTATTCCTACCCAAACCTAGTCTACCCACCAACCAGTGCCCGCCACCTCACCGTTCCTCCACCTCACCACTCCTCATCAATCCACCAGCCGCCGACCCCACCCTGCGGGTCCCGCTCCCTCTCTCTCTCCCCCCAACCAGCCACCCACACCCCGGCCACACACACCACGCATGCACTCACCCACTCCCCAAACCTCTCCCTTCCACTCCGGCCCCACCTCCTGTCCCTGGACCCACTCCCCTGCCGGCCCTCTCTCCTCTTTCTCCACACACGCACCACCCGGCCCCGTTCCTCCCACCTACCACCCGACCCCGCCCGCTTCTCTCTCAGCGCCGCCGCCGCTCCTCCCCTCACTGGCGCCGGCTCCCTCCTCTCCTTCCTCTTCCCCGCTCGCCCCGAGCCCGACCGCCTCGCCCACCCTCTCTCCCCGTCTCCTCTCTGCCGTCGCCCCCGTCCCTCCCCTTGCAGAGCTCGACGCCGCCGCTCTCTTCCGCGACGGCGGCCATCCCCCTCCTCTCCGCGCGGGCCCGTCCTCGTCCGGCCGGCCTCCCCCTTCTCCCAGGGCGCCGCCTCCGGCCACCGCGAGCTCCTCCCCCCTTCCCTGGCGCCGCCATGGAGTCTGGCCGCGTGCGCCGCCCGCCGCGACCTGGGCCGCTCCATCCATCGCCGAGCCCCGCCAGCGCCTCCTCTCGCCCTTCTTCGGCCCGAGCTTCCTCGCTGCGCCCGGCCGCCTCGGGCTCCCCGTCGGCCGCCTCGCCAGGAGCACCTCCGCTCGATGCCGCAAGCCTCTCCCATCGGAGGGTCCCCATCCACGGCGCCTCCTGCCTCTGCCTAGTTGGTCCCCTCATCGCCGGGCCTTGCACAACGTCTTCCGCCTCGTCGGCATCGTCCCTGCGAGGCTCTGCTGCATCGCGCGGCCTCGGCCTCCCTACAGTGCCCCGAGCCCGCGTGTGCTGTCCCGCGCTAAGCCTCCTCTGCGCCATGGCGTCGTCGCGATCCGCATGTCCTCTGGCACGGTGTGTGCTCGTGGGGCGTGTTTGTGCAAGAACTAGCGTTATCCAAGAGGTGCAAGCCAAGATCGGCCCAAAGACCCATGTGCTAATTCTAGTTCGTTGATGACAACGGAACCAAAAACCCCAAGGTCTTCACAATCGGTGCCGCATCCATGTACCTAGAAGCTATCAAAATCTTTGGGGTGACAAGATCGACGCCGTGTCAAGTACGTCCTCGACATTGGAGTCCGAATGCCAAGATCACCCACACGGATCCGAAGACCAAAACCGAGACCGATCCCTCGTCGAATCCCGAAGCCCAAACCCCGTGGACCGACATGATCTTCTTCACGGATACGACGAGTACTTCCTCGAGGATGCGAAGTCGAGAACCCGAACGCCAAGATCGCCAACGCGGATACGCCAAGTTCTTCACCCCGAATGCCAAGACCGACTTGATGGCGCGGACCCGACAAGATCTTCGCAACGACAAGATCGACACCGACCAGGGCGGATCCGATGTGACCCTGACTCCGAACCAGGCCCTTCTTCCCGGATGCGACAAGATCTACTTCCGCTGTCCGAGACCGATCCCGTCGAACCCTGAACCCTGAGACCGAACCCCCAGAACCCCTCCGAACCCCAAGATCGTCGAACCCTAATGTGTGAACCTTTTCCCGAGCCCTATTTATAAAATGAAATATGAACTTGTTGCATATTAAATTATCATGCTTGCATGCATACTTGTCATGTGGTTTGGGGGCCTTATGCCGATTCACCTAAATTAAATATGGGGCCCATATGCGGGCAAATCTAGTCTTATATTGGCCCCATTTAAATTGGTGTAGCGAACCGAAGCCATGTTTGATCTTGCTAATTCAACATTTAATTTGCGGGGTAGATAAATAACTTGAACCGTTTAATAATTGTCGGAACCCCGGTTCCGCTTAATATTGCCTAATTGCATCGCACCTTGCCATGCCATGCATCATACATGCATCATGCCCGATCTTTTGCCGTAGTATTAAATAGTGCATCCGGTGTTTCTTCTAGTGTTTTGGTTCTTCGCGGATAAGGCCGTTGAGTTGATGCGAGTGACGACCCGATCTTCGGTTGTACCTTCGGCAATGTTTTTCAGGCGAGCATCTCCCCCTTTCTACCTATCTTACTTTTATAGTATTTATTCCCTCCTGTTGATCTATTGCTATCTGTGTTGCGATGCTCTAGTTTTCGTACCCGTGATATCCCTTGCAGCCTTATATTGCCTGGGACACCTCCTATTACCTGTTGTTTGGTAGATAGTTGGGCCTGCGCGTCGTAGTCGCTTGCTCAAGTGCTGTTGCGTGTCGTCAAGTACCTCAGTTGTTGGAGTATTGTCGTGTGTTTATTGCTGGAGTTGATCATAACTTTAATTACTGTTTAACAACTAAAATTGAAGTAAGTAAGCAGAGGCACAGGTGGGCAATAGATGTTATTTGGTTGTTAACCGTCCACTTGTGTCCCGTAGGACCCCGAGTACTTGATACCTGTTCCTTGAATATTCGCGCTATCCACATCCGGGAGGATTATGGGACCCCCCTGAGCCAGAGCTTGATTCATTCTTATTTCTTGGGGCCACAAACTAGTTTGAGGTTTTATTTACTATCCTGTACTTATGCCATGCTTTACTGCTTTATTTACGATTGTGCGAGGAGCACACTGTACTGTTTAGGTAAGCGGAGTGTTTTCGCGGTATCGACAAGCCCAGTTTTGGGTTCCCAGTCGTTTACAGCCATTGTCGCAAACCTTGAGTCCGTCTCGGAGTCAGCTAACTTCGTTGCGGGTGTACTCAATGGGGTGGCCCCCTGAAATATTTCTGAATCCTGTGATTGCTTGTCGTGAAAGCCTCGTTGGGTTTTGATTTGGTTTTTCCGAGGTTGATCGAGTGTGTGTTGCTATTTGTGCACCCCTGCAGGGTAAAACTTTCTGAAAGCCGTGTCCGCGGTTATGGACGACTTGGAGCACAGTATCTCGATCATAGACAACTATAACTAAAGTAGTGCTATAAATTTGACTTTATAATGACTAGTAATCAGCTTCACTATAATGGAATGGCTAAATAAAACTGCCAACAATTGCTTGTTTGGGTTGTCGCTTGCGACCATTGTATCTGACTAGTAAGTATTGCAACTATAACGGAATGGCTAAATAAAAGTACCAACAACTGCTGGGTTTTTGGGATATCTCATGCTAATTGTATCTGACTAGTAAGTGTTGCAACTACAACGGAATGGTTAACTAAAACTGCCCACTGCTTATCTTATCAGGATGACTATCTAAACCTGACTAGTAATTGCTGCAACGATAACTGAATCACTAAAACTGCCAACTGTGTGAGTCCCTCGGTTGACTTCCTCGTTTGGTATCGAGGGGGGGAAACACCAGGATGGGTATGTTTGATGGTAGCTTCAGGTTGGTTCCGAATAGGTCTTTCTTACCCTCTCTGATATCCGCCAGTTGTATCGAGTCTCTATAGGTTGTTTAATGCATGCTGCGCTGCCGCTTCAGTCCACCATACCTATGTAGGCGAGGACCGCCGAATTCTAGCCTCGCCGTGTACTGGCCTCAGTACTGACGCTCCTCTTTTTCCTTTGCCCTTTGTCGGCACCCCTTTTGTTTAAGCAGGTTTTGAGATCGACGTCGTTAGCAGGGTTACCCTTCCGGCTTGGTCTGGGCAGGGTTATGGACGCCATTGGTTATTCTTCAGGGCTCTTAGCCCCATTTGCGTCTTGTCCGTAGTCGGACGCTCTATCATTTTCAAGGTGATTTGGCTCTTTGGATATTATATCTATATTCTTGACTCATTAAGTCGCTATTGTATATATATCTGTTCTGTGGGTCCCATCGAGGACTGTTGTGTAATGTTATTACTTCGTTTTCCACCCGTACGAAAGTGCCTGGTGGGCACCTTTGAATCGTTTCTATGCGGGTTTGGCGGGAATCGCCGAAACTTGCATAGGGTCGATTCTGAGGGTGTTACAGAGTGGTATCAGAGCTCAGCAGTTACGATACCCCACAAGTCCAGCCTGTAGGATAACCTAGCTAACGGCCGAAGTAGAGTGTCAAAACTATTTTTCAAAATCGGTTGGATAGTTCTGATTAGGTCTAATTTTACTCCTTACCCCTCTGCTGCTCTCCTCTTACCTCTACGTGTTTTGAATCCGCTCTCTTCCCTCTCTTCGAGTCCAGGATTTCTCGTGGTTGGGTTTTCGTCGTACCTTCAGGGTTTCGCTTCCTCCTTTGATAACGGTGTTCTACCATCCGGTGTTCATGCTGTCTGAGGAATCCGTCTACTGTGGTACCATTCTTTGTTCCTTGTTTGTGCCTTCCGGTGTTTTCCGACGCGACGACATCATCTACGCCAGATCCGATGCAGAGTCTGCATCACTCCTTTGCTTCTGAACCTCGTTGGTCGAGATCTTCAGTCTGAATTCCGAGAGTTGGTTGCATAATCCGTCTATTCGCGTGCAGAGTAATGGTTTGAGTGCGGGATGGAGTAGCTACCATACCACTACTCTTATCATTCGCTCTTGTACCTTGAATTGGTGAATTAATGTGATTCCACTCATTCCCCGGAAGTTAGAAGTGGCCTTTATCTTTTGATACCTCTACCTCCGTCCTTTGTTTCTCCGGAGTGTTCTCTCAATGGACGTGAGCCCCGACCATTGTTGGCGGTGTCGCCAATTTCAAGATGAAGAAGGAACCCTTGTTAGTGGTGTCGCGAGGATCTACACGAAGCAAGGAGATTCAGATCGCCGACCTTCTTTCCGGTACCATGAGGCGGATCTCGAGGGCGAGATCCATTGTTAGTGGTGTCGAATTGTGGCATCCCTCAAAACCACTACTAGAAAATCGCGTTGTTTTTGTGCATTGCATCATCATGACCGCATGCTCATGTCATCATGCCACATTGCATTTGAGCATCGTCATCATCTTGCATTTGCTTGCATAAAACTATTCTCGGGAAAACCTATTTTTGTTTTCTAAACGCCCCGTCTTTGTTCAAACACCAAAACCCGGGTCTCCGGATTATTTTGTTTTGTCGGCCAACGATTTGCAAAACCCCGTCTGGAATAAATAAATTGTTTAATTATTTTTAGGGGGCAGCCGAACCGGGCCGATCCGACCCAGTTGGCCACCCCCAGTACAAAACAGCCTGTCTAATTCCTATTCCTACCCAAACCTAGTCTACCCACCAACCAGTGCCCGCCACCTCACCGTTCCTCCACCTCACCACTCCTCACCGCCACCTCATCAATCCACCAGCCGCCGACCCCACCCTGCGGGTCCCGCTCCCTCTCTCTCTCTCTCTCCCCAACCAGCCACCCACACCCCTGCCACACACACCACGCATGCACTCACCCACTCCCCAAACCTCTCCCTTCCACTCCGGCCCCACCTCCTGTCCCTGGACCCACTCCCCTGCCGGCCCTCTCTCCTCTTTCTCCACACACGCACCACCCGGCCCCGTTCCTCCCACCTACCACCCGACCCCGCCCGCTTCTCTCTCAGCGCCGCCGCCGCTCCTCCCCTCACTGGCGCCGGCTCCCTCCTCTCCTTCCTCTTCCCCGCTCGCCCCGAGCCCGACCGCCTCGCCCACCCTCTCTCCCCGTCTCCTCTCTGCCGTCGCCCCCGTCCCTCCCCTTGCAGAGCTTGACGCCTCCGCTCTCTTCCGCGACGGCGGCCATCCCCCTCCTCTCCGCGCGGGCCCGTCCTCGTCCGGCCGGCCTCCCCCTTCTCCCAGGGCGCCGCCTCCGGCCACCGCGAGCTCCTCCCCCCTTCCCTGGCGCCGCCATGGAGTCTGGCCGCGTGCGCCGCCCGCCGCGACCTGGGCCGCTCCATCCATCGCCGAGCCCCGCCAGCGCCTCCTCTCGCCCTTCTCCGGCCCGAGCTTCCTCGCTGCGCCCGGCCGCCTCGGGCTCCCCGTCGGCCGCCTCGCCAGGAGCACCTCCGCCCGATGCCGCAAGCCTCTCCCATCGGAGGGTCCCCATCCACGGCGCCTCCTGCCTCTGCCTAGTTAGTCCCCTCATCGCCGGGCCTTGCACAGCGTCTTCCGCCTCGTCGGCATCGTCCCTGCGAGGCTCTGCTGCATCGCGCGGCCTCGGCCTCCCTACAGTGCCCCGAGCCCGCGTGTGCTGTCCCGCGCTAAGCCTCCTCCGCGCCATGGCGTCGTCGTGAGCCGCATGTCCTCTGGCACGGTGTGTGCTCGTGGGGCGTGTTTGTGCAAGAACTAGCGTTATCCAAGAGGTGCAAGCCAAGATCGGCCCAAAGACCCATGTGCTAATTCTAGTTCGTTGATGACAACGGAACCAAAAACCCCAAGGTCTTCACAATCGGTGCCGCATCCATGTACCTAGAAGCTATCAAAATCTTTGGGGCGACAAGATCGACGCCGTGTCAAGTACGTCCTCGACATTGGAGTCCGAATGCCAAGATCACCCACACGGATCCTAAGACCAAAACCGAGACCGATCCCTCGTTGAATCCCGAAGCCCAAACCCCGTGGACCGACATGATCTTCTTCACGGATACGACGAGTACTTCCTCGAGGATGCGAAGTCGAGAACCCGAACGCCAAGATCGTCGACGCGGATACGCCAAGTTCTTCACCCCGAATGCCAAGACCGACTTGATGGCGCGGACCCGACAAGATCTTCGCAACGACAAGATCGACACCGACCAGGGCGGATCTGATGTGACCCTGACTCCGAACCATGCCCTTCTTCCCGGATGCGACAAGATCTACTTCCGTTGTCCGAGACCGATCCCGTCGAACCCTGAACCCTGAGACCGAACCCCCAGAACCCCTCCGAACCCCAAGATCGTCGAACCCTAATGTGTGAACCTTTTCCCGAGCCCTATTTATAAAATGAAATATGAACTTGTTGCATATTAAATTATCATGCTTGCATGCATACTTGTCATGTGGTTTGGGGGCCTTATGCCGCTAATTTTTTTAAAATAATACATTTTTTTATTCATTTTCACAAATAATACGCAAAACTGGAAATTTTCAAATCTGTCTGTCCGTCGTCCGTTGAACGGACGACAGTGTGCGTCGTTGGTTGCGCGGACGACACAAGGTTTCGTCCCTTGAACAGACAACAGGACCTGTCGTCCTTTGAGAAGCCGACGCCCCAGTGCTCCCGCCGCTACATAATCTTCGCTAAATAATCGTCCGCTCGGCAATCCTTCGCGCCGATTTTTCCCGCCGGTACTCCCCGCCATTTTTTCCCGCCGTTACTCCCCGCAAATTTTTCACGCTAGTAATCCCCGCCCTTTGTTCCCGCCACGACTTCCCGCCCTCTTTTTCCCGCCACGACTTCCCGCCCTTTTTTCCCGCCTATTCGGTTTGGTGCCTCTATAAATACGGGCAACGGGATGTATCCTTTAACCCAGTTCATCTCTTCCTCCTCTTACTCTCTCATTTCCCTCTCTCCTTTTGCTCTCGCATTTTCCTCCACTCCTCTCCACTATGACCGACGCGTCTCCCTGGCCTGTAGATATGTCCATTGGGCTTTTCTTCATAGCCAGAACTGTTGAGATAGGCGATAAACCAGCCGACTGGGATACGTTGGTATCGAACCATGATGCTATCGTTATACTTGGTAAGTCACTTCATCGAAGAGGGTGGAAACTGAAGACCCCAAATCAGGTACGAGCAGAGCTTCTCAGGATCAAGGCAAGGTGGGACAAGCTCACCTTCAAGAGTGAAGCTCGCATGATGGAGGTGGCTAATACACCTTGGTCCTGGATAGAAGATAGCGAAGATGAGGATGATATCTTCATGCCGCCACCGGTTGGAAGCAAGGCAAGAGCTGAGTGGGACAAGAGACAGGAGAAGAAGAAAGAGCAGGCCAAGAAGAGTCAAGCTGACATGACGGAGCAGGTTGTGGCACGTAGGGCCTGGATAGAAGAGAGCGAAGATGAGGATGATATCTTCATGCCACCACCCGTTGGAAGCAAGGCAAGAGCTGAGTGGGACAAGAGGCAGGAGAAGAAGAAATCGCAGGCCAAGAAGAGAAAGTGCGAGGGATCGTCCAAGGGAAAGGGCGAGGCATCATCGAAGGGAAAGGGAAAGGCATCATGCTAGGGATAGATAGGACTCTTATTTATGTACCGCAAGTTATGTTGAACTATGTTGCAAGTTATGTTGAGTAGTTTGTTGAATAAAATCATGAAATAATAGAACAATGTCTCATACATAGATAGGTAGATGACTGATACATAAGTAGATATCACTGGTGTCGACGACGAGGTGGCGGAGGCCTCGGTGTACTCCATCCATATCTGTGGGGTGGAATCACATCACGGCGAGGTGCAGTTGACCCTTCACCTTGATCCTGTGTATTCTGTGTGGGGATAGGTGGTGGAGTACCTTGCTGATACTGACTAAACCAGTCTACCTGCTCGTGCTGTGTCTGCTGATGACGGTCGTCAGTACTGTCCCATGTAACGGAGTCTCCTGCTAGTGTACAAGAAATTAAGTACTGAACAATGACATACTGCATCTAATAATAGTAGGAAGGGACACGCTTACCCTGAGGATGAGATTGTGGTCGATAAGCAAAGTCCATGTAGGGGATCGGCTGCTGATGCTGCCATTGTTCGAAAGTAATCTGGTTCTTCTGCAACTGGTCGAAAGTAAACTGTGATTGCTGCCACCCCGAGCCTCCATCCTGGTCTGGAGGTGGTGCTCTCGGCGGCGCCTGCTGTGAGAGTCGTGGACGAGGCCCGTGGCGGAGTGGTGGAGAAATATGCTCCTCGTGCCGTCCCGATCCTCCAGCATGGTCTGGAGAAGGTGGCTGCTCCATGGATCGACGTGGGGCGCGCTCCTCCACCGAGTGACGCGGTGGGCGCTGCTGTGTGGATCGACGTGGGGCGCGCTCCTCCACCGAGTGACGCGGTGGGAGTTGTGCTTCTCGGTGTTGAATGACGTCTGAGACGCTGGTGCACGTGATGGCCGCGTAGATACGCCGCAGCTTCTCCTCGACCCGCCGGGCAAAGGACTGAGCCTGCTGACGGGGCACAAGAGGAACGGACGAAAGCGATCGTCCGTACTGAGCCACCTCAGTCTGTAGCTCCCACGTCATGTCGGCCTGCATTTTTCTCATAGTTAGGTATGCACTACATAGGCACTCATGTTTATTGTGCTCTAAATAAAGTACTTACCGCTGACTGTCTGGACTCCAGTGTTGACTGGCTAGGGTATATCTCATCGTCATGTGCGTGTGGAATGGGACGTAGCCGTGTCATCGACATGTACCTCTGTAGGTATCCGTGGAATAGCCCCATATCAAACGGGCCAGCGTTCCACACTTGTGTTGGTGCATTCTGCCACTCGTTGACGTAAATCCCCACCCGTTGGAGCCATTGAGTGGCAGTCTTGCTACTTCTCCGAGAGTACCTGTCATTAGAATTTGTTAGACCATCATTAAAGAACATAGATGAAGTATAAGATGCATTCCTTATGTACATATATTTACTTACGCGTGCACGACATCTGGAAGGGGAACATCCGGACGCGGGGGATCTACCATCTGGCAAAGACCAAACTGTCGCATGACCCTCTATTGAGACATCTCCTCAACTTGGCAATCAAAGATGATCTTGGATGTAGTCAGCCAGTACTCTCGATCTCTAGTGCACATAATAGATATGCCTCCAGGATATCGTGCGTGTCGTGTCTGCAGGGTGTACGGCTCCCAAATCACGACATCCTCTTTCAGTGTGTCGAACTGCTCGCTGAACGATGGATAGCATCTAACGACTTGCTCTCCCGCGAAACGACACTGCATGACAAAATAGTTGTTAGTAACTTTCATATTGTAGTACCAGAAGTGCAATTTATTAAGACATTACACTGACCTTGCGACGGGTCCAGTGAGTGCCAAATGTAGGAAAATCAATTTGCTCTTCGTCGAACAGCAGGTCAGATTGGTAGACAATTGTTTCATGATCCTGGTTGCCGACTATTTGGTTGACACTTACATCTGGACGGCCGATAGGGAACCTCTCCCACGACCACAGTTGCAGCAACAATGGGCATCCTAGCAAGGCAGAACTGTCCTTGGTTAACTGGCAAGCATTGCACATACCTCGGTACGTAGCTGCTAAGACAGCTGAACCCCAACTCCACTGTGTGCATTCTTCCTGGCACGTCGCCTGTTCCAATCCGGTTGGAAGGGAGGCGTACCTCGAACCTTCTTTCCTGATTACCGATGGCGATGACATGCATGGACCGAGCCTTCTCCATCTTGGCATCCATGTAATGCATGATCTTTGAACAATACCTCGTGTTTGGGTTGTTCATGATATGCATCTGAGCCATCTGGAGTCTGTCTCTGAAATACTTCAGAGTTCCGGTGAAAATACACTCCACAATTGCTGTTAATGGTAGAGCCCTACTTCCTCTCAAGACAAAGTTGTAAGTTTCAGCCAGATTTGTAGTCATGACGCCAAACCTAGCACCATGAGTGTCATGCAGCAGAGACCACCTCTCTACAGGCTCGTGTTGTATCCATTCCTGAAAATTTTTAATCCTTCTGCCAGGCCTTCTCCTAGTACCGGGTTGGTCAAATCCTGGCAAGTCACAAAGGGCAATGGGTTCTTCCTCCTGTGGTGCTGCTCCTGTTGTTGCCTGTGCAGATAACGCCGCTGCATGAGCCGCGACCGCTGCTGCTCTAGCTGCTCTCCTCTGAGTCACATGTTTTTTAGTGAAGTCATCAAGATAGCCACGACACTTGATATACTTCCACTCTTGGTTCTGCTTGCAAAGCTTCTTGAATAGGTTCATAAGAGCCTTGTTCCTGAACTGTGAGAAAAAATTGGCCCCTAGATGTCGCATGCACCAACGACTCTGCATGTCCAGCCATGGAGTTACTTCATCAGGAGTGGGATGTGTGAGCTTCTTTATCGCGCTTAGTATACCTGGATGCCCATCATGAAGCACGCATACATTCGGTGTATCTCTCACAATTGCTATCTTCAGCTGCCTGAAAAACCATACCCAACTCTCTGTGTTCTCGCTCTCCACGAAAGCAAAAGCAAGTGGAACCACTTGATTGTTTCCATCTTGGCCTATGGCAGTTAATATCTGACCCCTATACTTGCCAGTGAGAAATGTACCATCCACACAGATGACTGGTCGACAGTGAGTGAAAGCTTCTATGCATATAGCAAATGAGAAGAACACTCGATGAAGTACCCTCAAATTAGGTTCGTGTGGCAATGTAAAGTGTTGGATGTCCACGTAGGTGCCTGGATTCCTAGCCTGCAGTGTCTGGAGCATCCTAACAACACAGTCATACCCGTCTCGAAACGAACCAAACCTTGCCTCCAATGCCCTTTGCTTAGTCCTCCAAGCCTTCCCGTATGAAATATTGTAGCGGAATCTGACAGAAACTTTGTGAATGATAGCATTCACCCCCATGGCTTTGCCCTCCACTATCTCTATGTACAACAGTCTAGCCAGGAGGGTTGACGTGAGGTTACGATGGTCCTGAAGGACACTTTCAAGTGTGCATGTGTGCATCACAACATCGGTGACCTTCCAGTTTGTGTCATACCTAGGGACATGGGCATGCACCCTTGCAGGACATCCAGCTTCCTCGCAAACCAATGTCAAATATTGTTGTGATGACACCTTCGTTTTCATGACCCGTTGCATGGACATTGACCACTCAACAATTGCTTCCTGCAGATGTCTCTTGCTAGGATATAATGCACCCAGAGAGATGTTGTTCGCGTGATAATGCCACGCCGAATCATGCCCATCGTTCACAGTCATTGCTGCTGTGTTGTCATTATTCCATGATGCCGGAATAGGTTGGCCGATCTCTTCTTGATCAGACTCGCCAGAATCATCAGCCGTATCACTGTTGCCTTCTGAGTCTTCGGCTTCCATTTTATGTTGCAACAAACCATCATATATCTCGTCCTCATCAGCTTCGCCACTGAATATGTCTTCCCCTAATCCTTCACCACCGTCCTCTGATACATAACCATCACCCCCGGTGTGTGCATAGCTACTGTGACCTGATTCATATCTGCCGCCACCCTCTTGGCCCTGACTACTCTGGCTATGATCATAACTACCTCCAGCATGACCGGTCCGACTACTCTGGCCATGATCATAACTACCTCCAGCATGACCGGTCTGACTACTCTGGCCATGATCATAACTACCTCCAGCATGACCGGTCTGACTACTATGGTCATGATCATACCCAGCCTCTTTCACCACAGGTAACACTAAGAGACTGGGGTTAACTTCTCTTTTCTGGCAAGCTTGCACAAATTTGACCCATTTCTGTTGCGCTTCTATTGGCCTTAAATAAAAATTAGGGGTTTGCCTTGACTTAGTCCATAAAGCATGCACACCGACAGTATGGGTAGGAGGGAGCCCTAAACGAACACATAACCAATCCTTCAACTGAGTAACGGGCACTGTTTCAGGATTCTGAAGCACTTCATCCATAAATCTAAACTCGCTCAAATCAACTCCGTGCTGGTTCATTCTGACGGAACCAGGACCATACAAGAACCTAAACACTACATTATTTGACATGATTTTCGACCTAAAAAATACCAAAAATAGTCAAAAACAGGTACATTGACACATAATACTCTACAAATATCTTGCATCTAACAAACCCCATCAAACGCTACCTATGAACATACACACATGACTGCAATAAGCAAGAAATTAGGGTTTACCCTTGAAGCGTGCGAAGTCCTGCCGTGCAGCTGCCTCAGGTCAACGGATCAGCACCTCCACCATGCACCTTCCTCAAGTCCCAGCACCATCCTCCACCATGGCCATTGCTCAACAAGAACACCACCAGATCCCTCCACCAAAACGCCTGAAATCACTACACCAGGCTATCCCATTAGTAGATCGGGACTCTACTAGCTTGCTAATGTGTTAGAGCAGCGAGTTTGGATAGAAATCTAGGCTACAAATCGGTGCAACGGCTGAGAAAATGAGAGCAAGCGAGAGAGGAAAGAACAGCCGAGAGGAGTTGGGAAGGGCTTAGCCTGCGAAGGAGCAAGCAGCTGGAAGCAGACGACGGGCGCGGGCGAGTTAATATAGCTGGGGAGCGTCGTCCCTTCAACGGACGAACCGCGGTATCGTCCCTTCAACAGCCGACGGAGCTGACCCCTGTCACCCGACAGCGCGCGTCGTCCGTTCAACCGACGACGGGGCCGACCCCTGGCAGCCGACATGCTCGTCGTCTTTTGAAGAAAAGAAGACAACCTGGTCGTCTTTTCAACAAAAGACGACATGTTGGTCGTCTCGTGAACAGACGAGGGCGCTGTTTCGTCCGTTGAACGGACGACGGACGGACAGATTTGAAAATTTCCAGTTTTGCATATTATTTGTGAAAATGAATAAAAAAAATGTATTATTTAAAAAAAATTAGCCCTTATGCCGATTCACCTAAATTAAATATGGGGCCCATATGCGGGCAAATCTAGTCTTATATTGGCCCCATTTAAATTGGTGTAGCGAACCGAAGCCATGTTTGATCTTGCTAATTCAACATTTAATTTGCGGGGTAGATAAATAACTTGAACCGTTTAATAATTGTCGGAACCCCGGTTCCGCTTAATATTTCCTAATTGCATCGCACCTTGCCATGCCATGCATCATACATGCATCATGCCCGATCTTTTGCCGTAGTATTAAATAGTGCATCCGGTGTTTCTTCTAGTGTTTTGGTTCTTCGCGGATAAGGCCGTTGAGTTGATGCGAGTGACGACCCGATCTTCGGTTGTACCTTCGGCAATGTTTTTCAGGCGAGCATCTCCCCCTTTCTACCTATCTTACTTTTATAGTATTTATTCCCTCCTGTTGATCTATTGCTATCTGTGTTGCGATGCTCTAGTTTTCGCACCCGTGATATCCCTTGCAGCCTTATATTGCCTGGGACACCTCCTATTACCTGTTGTTTGGTAGATAGTTGGGCCTGCGCGTCGTAGTCGCTTGCTCAAGTGCTGTTGCGTGTCGTCAAGTACCTCAGTTGTTGGAGTATTGTCGTGTGTTTATTGTTGGAGTTGATCATAACTTTAATTACTGTTTAACAACTAAAATTGAAGTAAGTAAGCAGAGGCACAGGTGGGCAATAGATGTTATTTGGTTGTTAACCGTCCACTTGTGTCCCGTAGGACCCCGAGTACTTGATACCTGTTCCTTGAATATTCGCGCTATCCACATCCGGGAGGATTATGGGACCCCCCTGAGCCAGAGCTTGATTCATTCTTATCTCTTGGGGCCACAAACTAGTTTGAGGTTTTATTTACTATCCTGTACTTATGCCATGCTTTACTGCTTTATTTACGATTGTGCGCGGAGCACACTGTACTTTTTAGGTAAGCGGAGTGTTTTCGCGGTATCGACAAGCCCAGTTTTGGGTTCCCAGTCGTTTACAGCCATTGTCGCAAACCTTGAGTCCGTCTCGGAGTCAGCTAACTTCGTTGCGGGTGTACTCAATGGGGTGGCCCCCTGAAATATTTCTGAATCCTGTGATTGCTTGTCGTGAAAGCCTCGTTGGGTTTTGATTTGGTTTTTCCGAGGTTGATCGAGTGTGTGTTGCTATTTGTGCACCCCTGCAGGGTAAAACTTTCTGAAAGCCGTGTCCGCGGTTATGGACGACTTGGAGCACAGTATCTCGATCATAGACAACTATAACTAAAGTAGTGCTATAAATTTGACTTTATAATGACTAGTAATCAGCTTCACTATAATGGAATGGCTAACTAAAACTGCCAACAATTGCTTGTTTGGGTTGTCGCTTGCGACCATTGTATCTGACTAGTAAGTATTGCAACTATAACGGAATGGCTAAATAAAAGTACCAACAACTGCTGGGTTTTTGGGATATCTCATGCTAATTGTATCTGACTAGTAAGTGTTGCAACTACAACGGAATGGTTAACTAAAACTGCCCACTGCTTATCTTATCAGGATGACTATCTAAACCTGACTAGTAATTGCTGCAACGATAACTGAATCACTAAAACTGCCAACTGTGTGAGTCCCTCGGTTGACTTCCTCGTTTGGTATCGAGGGGGGGAAACACTAGGATGGGTATGTTTGGTGGTAGCTTCAGGTTGGTTCCGAATAGGTCTTTCTTACCCTCTATGATAGCCGCCAGTTGTATCGAGTCTCTATAGGTTGTTTAATGCATGCTGCGCTGCCGCTTCAGTCCACCATACCTATGTAGGCGAGGACCGCCGAATTCTAGCCTCGCCGTGTACTGGCCTCAGTACTGACGCTCCTCTTTTTCCTTTGCCCTTTGTCGGCACCCCTTTTGTTTAAGCAGGTTTTGAGATCGACGTCGTTAGCAGGGTTACCCTTCCGGCTTGGTCTGGGCAGGGTTATGGACGCCATTGGTTATTCTTCAGGGCTCTTAGCCCCATTTGCGTCTTGTCCGTAGTCGGACGCTCTATCATTTTCAAGGTGATTTGGATCTTTGGATATTATATCTGTATTCTTGACTCATTAAGTCGCTATTGTATATATATATCTGTTCTGTGGGTCCCATCGAGGACTGTTGTGTAATGTTATTACTTTGTTTTCCACCCGTACGAAAGTGCCTGGTGGGCACCATTGAATCGTTTCTATGCGGGTTTGGCGGGAATCGCTGAAACTTGCATAGGGTCGATTCTAAGGGTGTTACACGCTACTCGCAAGTTCGAGAGAAGGTTCATCAACCTCGTCGAGTTCTACTTTCCTTCCAGTCAATTCTTTCGAGAGAAACTCCTTCTCTAGAAAGGATCCATTCTTGGCAACGAAGATTTTGCCCTCTGATCTATGATAGAAGGTATACCCAATAGTTTCCTTCGGGTATCCTATGAAGACGCATTTTTCTGCTTTGGGTTCAAGCTTGTCTGGTTGTAACTTCTTTACATAAGCTTCGCAACCCAAAACTTTAAGGAACGACAATTTAGGTTTCTTCCCAAACCATAATTCATATGGTGTTGTTTCAACGGATTTAGATGGTGCCCTATTTAAAGTGAATGCGGCTGTTTCTAATGCATAACCCCAAAACGATAGCGGTAAATCTGTAAGTGACATCATAGAATGAACCATATCTAAGAGAGTTTGATTACGACATTCGGAGACACCATTACGCTGTGGTGTTCCCGGCAGTGTCAATTGTGAAAGTATTCCGCATTTCTTCAAATGCTTTCCAAACTCGTAACTTAGATATTCGCCTCCACGATCAGATCGTAGAAATTTAATCTTCTTGTTACGTTGATTCTCTACCTCACGTTGAAATTCCTTAAACTTCTTGAAAGTTTCGGACTTATGTTTCATGAAATAGATATACCCATATCTACTCAAGTCATCCGTGAAGGTGAGAACATAACGATAACCACCGCGCGATGCTACACTCATTGGGCCACACACATCGGTATGTATGATTTCCAATATGTCTGTAGCTCGCTCCATCATACCAGAAAATGGATTCTTAGTCATTTTACCCATCAGACATGCTTCGCATATCTCAAGTGATTCGAAATCAAGTGATTCAAGAAGTCCATCGGAATGGAGTTTCTTCATACGCTTCACTATAATATGACCAAGACAACAGTGCCACATATAGGTTGAGTTATCGTTCAATTTCAAACGTTTAGCTTCAATGTTATTAATGTGTGTATTACTACAATCGAGATTCAATAAAAATAGACCATCTATCAAAGGTGCATGTGCATAAAACATATTACTCATATAAATCGAACAACCATTATTCTCGGACTTAAACAAGTAACCGTCTCACAGTAAACAAGATCCAGATATAATGTTCATGCTCAACGTAGGCACCAAATAACAATTATTTAAGTATAAAACTAATCCCGATGGTAGATGAAGAGGTAGCGTGCCAACCGCGATCACATCAACCTTTGATCCATTTCCAACGCGCATTCTCACCTCGTTCTTCACTAGCTTCCGTTTATTCTGCAGTACCTGTTTCGAGTTACAAATATGAGCAACCGAACCAGTATCAAATACCAGGCACTACTACGAGTACTAGTGAGATACACATCAATAACATGTATATCGGATATACCTTTCTTCTTGATGTTGCCGTTCTTCAAATCCGCCAAGTACTTTGGGCAATTCCGCTTCCAGTGACCTTCTCCCTTGCAGTAAAAGCACTCAGTATCAGGCTTAGGCCCAGCCTTGGTCTTCTTCGCTGGCACGGTAACTTTCTTACCTCCCTTCTTGAAGTTTCCCTTTTTCTTAGACTTGCGTTGCTTCTTGAATTTGGTGGTATTATTGACCAACAACACTTGGTGCTTCCACTTCTGTAGATTTCAAAATGGAGAAGAGTTCTGGAAACGAATTTTCCATGTTTGCATATTGTAGTTCATCACAAAGTTCTTGTAACTTGGTGGCAGTGATTGGAGGACACGGTGCATCCCCAAAGAATTAGGAATCACAATACCCAAGCTTTGGAGTTTACTTGCGTGCCCAGACATCTTAAGCACGTGCTCACTGATGGAGCTGCCCTCTTCCATCTTGCGGTTAAAGAACTTTTCAGAAGCCTCATAACTCTCAACTGCCGCGTGAGCCTCAAATATCATTTTGAGTTCACGGACAATATCATGTGGTCATGGTTCTCAAACCTTTCCTGAAGCTCCGATTCCAAACCATACAAGATAGCACACTGAACTGTGGAGTACTGATTCTTCCGAACGAGGAAAACATTCTTTACCTCATCGGTAGCAGTAGCTACAGGCGGGTCACCCAGCGGTGCATCCAGCACATAGGTCAAATTACCAGCATTGAGGACAATCCTCAAATTGCGGAACCAATCCGCGAAGTTGCTTCCATTGTTTTTCAACTTTTCTTTCTCTAGGAACGCATTAAAATTGATGGTAGAGGCCGCCATTGATCTACAACATATTTGCAATATTTTAGACTAAGTTTATGACAATTGAGTTCTAATTAATAGTTAAATTAATCTAGGTGAACTCCCACTCAAAAAAATATCCCTCACATTGTTTTAGTGATCACATGAACCAAATCCACCACATCAAAACCGATCATCACGAGAGTTGATGTAGCTTCAATGGCGAACAATCAACATGTTCATCATATCTACTATATGACTCATGCTTTACCTTTCGGTGATTCGTGTTCCGAGACCATGTCTGTACATGCTAGGTTCGTCAAGATCAAACCTTAGCTTCCGCATGAGCAAATCTAGCTTGCTCACGTTGTATACACTCGCAGAATCTAACACACCCGATCATCACGTGGTGCTTCGAAACAACGAGCTTTAGCAACGGTGCTTACTAAGGATGAACACTTTAAAACTTGAAATTGTGTGCTTGAGGGATCATCTTAAAATGCTATCGTCGTGAACTAAGCAATTCAAGATGCATAAAAGGATTAACATCATATGAAATTCATAATATGTGATATGATATGGCCTTTCTTCTTGTGCTTCCGATATCTATCTTCAAGCATGAACATGATCTCCATCATCTCCGGTATGGCGTCAAGGTCAATGGCGCTGCTTCATGGTTGTCGTCCACCAGCATCAACTATTACAACTACTTTGAATAGACACGCAGGTATTAACGGAATTTAAAAGACAACCATATGGCTCCTGCCGGTTGCCAACTTACAATAAGGATCATTGAATACATCATATATAATCACAATCATGGCCATATCACATCACAACACACCCCTGCAAAACAAAGTTAGACGCCTCTAATTTTCTTTGCATGTTTTACGTGGTTTGGGGCTTTCAATAAGTGTCGTTCTAACTTACGAACAAGAACCACAACGTTGATGCTTGAACTATCAAGTGCCCGTTGTAAATTGAATCTATACTATGATGGGAGACACAGACACCCGCAAAGCCACTTATGCAATACAAGTTGCATGTTAAGCGTGGAGCAAGTCTCATGAGCGATGTCATGTAAGGTTAGCCGGGCCGCTTCATCCCATCATACCGCAAGTTGCAAAGTACAAAAAAAGCAATTGATAATAAAAGCACCACCGCCCACAATGACCATTGTGTTCTACTCGTGCAACAGATCTACATATAGACATGGCTCTGCTACCATTGTAGGGGTTCGTAGCATGAAAAACAAAAAATTCCTAACGCATGCACACAAACAAGCCAAGATCTATCTACTAGATTGTAGCAACGAGTCGATAGAAGTACTCACCCTCGAAGATTCCAAAGCGGATAACGAGAGGAGATTCTCGTGGGTGATGTAGTCGTACACTTGCCAATCTCAAGATCGCATAAGCGATCCTTCCGGCGCTGCGTTTCTGCAGTCGGTCACACGTTCGGTACTCGACGAAGACCTTCCTATCCCTTGTTCCTGCAGGCAGCGGAGGTTGTAGTTCTCCCCTCGTGATTCCAGCAGCACGACGACGTGGTGTCGGAAGTAGAGGGAAGATCCCACAGGGCTTCACATAAGCCGGATGCGAGTTATGGTGGATTAGGGTTTCCCGGAAATCTAGGGTTTAGAAATCCGGGAGGAGGAGGAGATGTCCGCGGCGACGGACCGGCGGTGGCGCTAGGCGGCGGTGGCGCTGGCGGCGGCTCTTGGAGAGGGGCTAGGGCTTGTATTGTGTTGGGGCAGCCCTCCCCCTCTATTTATGAGAGGGGGGGGGCAGCATTGGGAGGGGTGGGTTTGAATCCAAACCCAAACCCAAGTTGGATTGAGAGAAGGACTTGTTTCTTCTCCCACTAGGAAACCATTGTTCCAGTTTGACTTTTCAAACTTCCCGTTTGACTTTCAATTTAGAGCTTTATTTCTCTCTTGTATATGCCAACACCAAGTGACCTTGGATATGATCCAATCATTCCACATACCCATGACACATTCATGGACCATTCTCCATCCGGACCGGTGAACCTTCTAGACCCTTCTAGAACCTCTCCGATGAAATCATCGGAAACTTTCCTGAACTCCGAAATAGGAATTTCCTTATATGAATCTTATTCTCCAAACCATTCCGGATCTCCTCGTGATATCCCGGATCCCATCCGAGACTCCGAACAACATTCGGTATCCCTACTAACATTCCATATCTACTAAATAACATCGAATCCTTAAGTGTGTCTCCCTACGGTTCGTGAATTACGTAGACATGACCGAGACACTTCTCCGATCAATAACCAATAGAGGAATCTGGAAATTCATATGGCTCCCATATTTGTATGATTACTTTGCGATCGAATGAACCACTTACATATGATACCAATTTCCCTTTGTCTCATGATAGTTTACTTATCCGAGGTTTTGATCGTCGGTATCTCTGCATACCTAGTTCAACCTCGTTACTGATAAGTACTCTTTTCTCGTTCCTGTGATATCTGATCCCTTGTGAGCCAGTCACATGCTTGCAAGATAATTGGATGACATTCCACCGAGAGGGCCTAGAGTATATCTATCCGTCATATGGATGGACAAATCCCACTCTTGATCCATGTGCCTCAACCCATACTTTCCGAACACTCAATGCCACCTTTAATAGCCACCCAGTAATGGTGTGACTTTTGATATCATCAAAGCATCCTTCCAGTGATGGTGATTAGCATGATCTCATGGTCGAAGGAATTAGGTTACTATGTATCAGAAAGCTTATAGCAAACAAACTATTAAAATGACTTGATCTTTATGCTACGCTTATCTATAGGAGTATGTCCATCATACCATTCTCCCAATGATATGATCTTGTTATTAACAACATATCAATGTTCATGATCGAGAAACCACGATCATCTATTAATCAACAAGTTAGTATTATAAAGAGGCTTTACCAGGGACTCTAATTTAGTTTGCAAATCACACAAGTATTAATGTTTCTGGTTAGTACTATTATAGCATGAACATAAACATTTATCATAAACACAAAGATATGATAATAACTGCTTTTATTATTGCCTCTAGGGCATATCTCCAACAGTATGTAACACGGATCTTGGCCAACCACCGTTGGATACATCATGATCCGACGGGCTAGAGGTCTCTCTCTCTCCTTATGGGCGCACCTACCCTATACACAGAGGAGAGCCTGACAGGCTGGATGTCTCTCCCTCCCTTTCCCTATCGCACATATACTAGCCGCATCTTCCTCCCCTCATATCGAAGTACGGCGGTGCGACAGTCCAAACAGCATGCGGCGGCATGGTTCTAAGCGTGGCGGTACGAATGGCGTGCGGTGGCGTGGACCTAAGCCTCGCGGTCCGAACGGCGTGCGCCTGCGTGGACCTACGCATGGGGGTCAGAACGGCGTGTGGTAGCACGGATCTAAATCTGGTGGTCAGAATGGCGTGTGGTGGTGCAGACCTAAGCGTGGGGATCGGAACGTCTTGCGGCGGCGCAGATCCAAGCGTGGTGGCTGGAACATCGTGTGGCGGTGAGGATATAAGCGTCTGAAATTTCTGTCTCTGTCTGTCTCACTCATGTTCACCTCCTTAGATTCGTTGCTGGTGAAAGACATCGATGCGGCGGCAGTGCCCGCAGTGGTCATCGATGCGATGACGATTGAAGTCATCATCCGCAACATCACCGCGACGGCGTAGATCAAACCCTCGTGGACCATGCCGTGGGAGGCAGGCTGCGGCTGGCACGTCGAGATGCAGTTCGACGGTGAAGGCCTGATGTATCTCATGGTTGGATGGATGCGGTAGGGACGGCGGCTCACCGTCCACTTAATATTGGGACAAATTTGACCCCATATTAGTTGACTTAGATTCATCTAGATATGAACGTATCTAGTCAAGTTTTAGTGCTAATATGGGTCGGAGGGAGTATGCTTTGACAATCTCCGGTGGGCTTGTATAAATTTGATCGAAATATGTATCATTTGAATCAAAATTTATACTCCCTCCGATTCATACTACTTGTCGTAAGTAGTAATATGGATCGAAGGTATATGCTCTAAAACTGATTCATAAGTAGTACGCCCTCTGACCCAAATTAGTTGATCTAGATATTTCTAAATTCGATTGTATCTATACATGAATTAGTATTAGATTCGTTCGTATCTTGACGAATTTGAGTCAACTAATTTGGATTGAAGGGAGTAGTACTTTATTTCATAGATCGCCTCTTTGGAGAAGAATAATGTGCAACTGATAGGGCCCCAAACTTGACCCTCTAGGCATTTGGCATGCCAACTATGGACAGCTAGATTCAATGGCAAGCCACTCGGGCCCCGCAATGCATTCTCTTGACAACTTTGGGACCGCAAAGTGACTAAATTAGCAGGAAATCATAACCATCAATACACGTGCCACCTTCACCACAAGCCCATAGTGTAACTGTTAGGACGGGGATGACAACAACGAAAACTGCCCACATGAATCTACTATTCTCCTCCCCCTTCACTTGAAGTTCGTGTTTTAGATTTTCTACCAATTGATCGGATACGGCAAGCTCAGCCTCAAGTGTCAACTTGTCTTCGCGAATAAGCTCTGAGTTCTTCTTTTCTTCCTCTACGGTACGCTTTAGCTCTAATATCAACAGGTTTTTACGGGCCAATTCATCACCTAAATTGGCAACCATCTCCTCCAAATCTATCCTCTGGCTATACCACTGGGTTGATTCATCTTGGTATGCAATGTACCATGGATCATCGGCCTGCATAGCACAGCCTCAAGTGTCAACTTGTCTTCGCGAATAAGCTCTGAGTTCTTCTTTTCTTCCTCTACGGTACGCTTTAGCTCTAATATCAACAGGTTTTTACGGGCCAATTCATCACCTAAATTGGCAACCATCTCCTCCAAATCTATCCTCTGGCTATACCACTGGGTTGATTCATCTTGGTATGCAATGTACCATGGATCATCGGCCTGCATAGCACACTGTAACAATCCCAAAACAAACCCAATTAAAATCAGTCTGACAGGCCATGGCAGCACTTCAAATTCAAGGGTAGTACAAAGAGAAGGAGCTACCTGCACTTCCGACGTGGTAGGAGAAGGAGAATGTGTCCACGACATGATAGAATCCCCACCCTCGCCGGTGTACCCACTACGACCAGACATTGAAGACTAATTTACCCTTGCAATATCGAGGAAATTACGAGAACCGAATCGATTAGGGTGGGCAGAGCAGGAGTGAAGGTCTTACTAAGCACTACTAGCAATTGCTGCGACCGTGCGTCGAGCTATGGCGGCGGAATAAAATCCCGGTCGTCGTGGGCGGCGGACCTGCATGCGGTCGGTACTGCCTCAATGTACAATGCGTGTGAACAAAGCAGGTGCTGGAGCCGTGGTTGAGGTTAAGCGCGATAGTCCGTCCTACGCTGAGCCACCGACGCGCCGATGATGGTTGCTCTGTCCGCCGGTGGGGTAGGAGCTGCTTGGGGCTAGGGGCTAGGAGAAGATGAGAGAGAGAGAGCCGACCTCAAGTGTGTCATACACGACCCCACCTATCAATGTTTGCGGGAGTAGCTGCTCCGGGATTTTTTCATATTTGCCAATTTTTCATATCAGCCAAACTTTTTTTTTGAAATTTGCATATTTGCCACATGAACACCACATGTCAGTGACACAAAAAATAGCAAATATGCAAGTGGCAATCTAAAACGTGGAAAATATGCTAATACCCCCTCCAACCCCACCTCACGGCCCCATCAGTCATTGGCTTTGACGGCCCCACATGACGGCCACATCGTTCATTGGCTTCGATGGCCCCACAGAATGAACTTTTTCTTTGAAATTTGCATATTTGCCACATGACCACCACATGTTAGTGACACAAAAAATGGAAAATATGCAAGTTCCAATCTAAAACATGGAAAATATGCAAATCCCCCCTCTAGCCCCACATGACGGCCCCATCGGTCATTGGCTTCAATGGCCCCACATGACGGCCCCATCGTTCATTGGCTTCGATTGTCCCACAGAACAAACTTTTTCTTTGAAATTTGCATATTTGCCACATGACCACCACATGTCAGTGAAACACAAAATGGCGAATAAATGTAAAACGTGGCAAATATGAAAATCCCCCTCCAGCCCCACATCACGGCCCCATCAGTCATTGACTTCGACGGCCCCACATGATGGCTCCATCGTTCATTGGCTTCAATGGACCTATAGAACGAACCTTTTCTTTGAAAATTTGCATATTTGCCACATGAGCACCACATGTTGGTGACACACAAAATGACAAATATGCAAGTTGCAACATAAAACGTGGAAAATACGCAAATCCCCTTCCAGCCCCACATCACAGCCCCATCGGTCATTGGCTTCGACAGCCTCACATGATGGCCCCATCGTTCATTGGCTTCGATGGCCCCACAGAACGGCCCCATTTGTCATTGCTTGCACCGGCCACCCAATCAGGAAAAAAGTGTCCCACAAGTCAGGGAGAGATGGATGGCGGGTCCGACGTGTATCCTAGCCCCCATCCGTTAGCTCATATCGGCCACGGCAGGATCCACCCCAACGCGGTCCCACCGGTCGACATGTAATGGTTGAGGCCACGTAACATAATGCTCAACGCATGACTCGGCCCAACGCGGTCCCACCGGTCAGCATGTAACGGTCAAGCATTTGACCTGACAGCATCCCTCTGTCCGAGCGCCTGTGAGGGTTTTGTAACATGGCGAGGGGAAAAGTGAGGAAAAGTTAAGCGACCGGGGAAAAATGAGTACAACTAACGAACCAGGGGCACGAAAATATAAATCCCCATTTCATATGGTGTCAGCACTCTATTAAGTTTAAAAGCCGCAGTCTCTAAAGCAGATCCCTAAAACGACAGAGGAGGATCGGTTAAATACATCATAGATCTCACCACGTCCAAAAAGTTCGATTACGCCGTTCTGACACTCCATTGCGTTGGGGTGTTATCGGAGGATTAAGGTGTGATGATTCCACGAGCTCTAAGATGTTCGCTATACTCATGACTCAAATATTCGCCTCCATGATCCAACCACAAAAACTTTATTTTCTTGCCATGTTGATTCTCTAATTTGTTTTGAAATTCCATGAACTTTTCAAATGTTTCAGACTTATGCTTCATAAGACAAATATGACCATAACGACTCAACTCGTCGGTAAAGATTATAAAGTAGAGGAATCCACCGCTTGCAGGTATACTCATTGGACCGCATACATCAGTGTGTACTATTTCCAGTAAGTCACTTCCTTGTTCAACATATCTATTAAATGGTGATTTTGCCATCTTTCCCATCAAACATGCTTCAAATGTATCAAAAGAATCAAAATCTAGTGAAGTCAAAAGTCTATCACTATGGAGCTTCTTCATGTGTTTAGTGTCACATATATGTGGTATTTAATTAATTTGTATTTCGATGTTTAGCATCAGTGTTATGGATGTGAATCATAGTCAAGATAAATCATAAACAACCCACTCTTCACGTAAGTGTGTGCATAGAAGACATTATTCATATAGATCGAACAACTATTATTCTATGATTTAAACGAATAACCATCTTGTAAGATACAATATCCTGATATTATATTCTTACATAATGCATGCACAAAGTAATAATTACTAAGTTCTCATATTAATACTGACGGTAGATGTAGAGGTCTTGTGCCAACGGTAATCATTGCAACACTTACTCCATTCCCAACGATCATCATCAGCTCGTTCTTGCCAAGCTTCCTAGAGTTCTGTATCTCCTGTATCTACTTGCAAATATTAGCAACTGATCCGGTATCAAATAACCAAGAGTTACTCTTAGGACCTTGCAAGTAAACATCAATAACATGTATATTAGATATACTTGAGTTGGACGATCCAGTCTTATTTTTCTTTGCTAAGTACTTTGGACAGTTCCTCTTTCAATGACCCTTCTCCTTGCAGAAGAGACACTCTGCATCTCCGGCTGGACCTGGCTTAGGCGCTTTTCCTTTGTTAGAGGCACGACACACATCCACCTTCTTCTTGTCACCCCTAGATTTCTTCTTCTTGAAGCGAGTGGTTTTACTCACCATCATCACATGATTGGTGTTCTTATGTATGTACTTTTTAGCCACCTTCAACATCATGAATAGTTCTGCCAATGTTTTGTTCATTCCATGCATGTGGAAATTCATGAAAAACCCAGCAAAGCTAGATGAGAGTGATTTCAGGATTATGACGATTCCAAGTTCAGAAGTAAAGGGAACGCCCAGAGTTTCCAACCTTTGAATGTACCCATGCAACTTGATTACATGGGCACTAACCGTTGGGGATATGTTATATGGGTATCCTCATGGCATGTTTCTTATCCGACTAACACGGGTGGACCATAGTCGGTAGCATGGCCTATGGCCTGCTGGGCGGCCCAGTTAGGTGGATCCAGAAGGGAGGCCCATGCCGGATAAAGGAAGGCTATGGTGGAGTCACCAGCGTACCCGGAGCCTTGGAGTGCAAGATACACAAGACTAGTGATAGACGGTGTAGGACTCTGTAACCTATCCGGCTAGGACTTTTCCCTGTAACCCTAGGATCTGACGACTATATAATTCGGACCTATGGGAGCCTTTAGGGCACAACTTTAGACAATCTCATACAACCTCGCACAGCGAACCTATCTCTGTAACTCGGAGTATTGCCATTATAGTGATTTATAGCAGGAGTAGGATTCCGCCACCGTCGTGGGATCTGAACCTGGGTAAGCTTTGTTACCTCGTACCCGTGAACCGTCCGCCTTACCCCACGCTCTAAACACGCACTGTGAGGACCCCTCCATGGCGTACTCGTTGGCAATACCACGACAGTTGGCGCCCACCGTGGGGCAAGAGGCGCTTCAGGCTCTTCAGCGGGCGAGGACCAAGATCTTTGCGGGAATCGGCGAAACCATAGTCATCGGCCGTGTTCTCTTCTCTGGCAACGTTCCAATCGTCCCCCCTGACGAGTTTTGGATCCCGGCAAAGACGAACCCTACGTGGTGTTCGATTGTTCCTATCGGAGGCATCCACCTCTTCATCGGCGAAACCGACTCGGGCACTAGTTCCCTGGGAGTCGGAGGAGCATCAAGACCCGCACGGACCGCCTACGGGCAGGATACGTTCGTGGAAGGATCGATGTCGAATCTCTCTTTGGAGTTTGCCGGCAAAGATCGGAAAGCATCAAGACCCGCACGGACCGCCTACGAGCAGTATATGTTCGCGGAAGGATCAATGTCGGGCTTCTCTTCGAAGCTTGCCGACAAAGATCGGAAAAATTCAAGGCCCACCCAAACCGCCCCTGTGCAGGATATAAAGGTGGAAGATCACTGCAAATCCGTCGGCTTTGTTCGTGCGTCTGGACAACAGAGATCCAAGTTCATCAGCATGGTTACCATCTTCGATCTGGCGCATTGCGTTTAGAGAGAGGGCAAAAACCGACTACCTCGCCAGATGGCTTCGTATACGGGTCGACCTGGCCAATTACCCCAATGATAACGCTTTGTATCACTTCATGGAAGGACTGGACCGTGGCACGCTTCTCCGACATTCTTTACATCGGCAGCAGGCAATAGGACGCCTTACCCTCGAAGAGATGGTGAGAACCGTCAATAGTTAGGCGACAGCTGACGCGGCAGCCCAGATGGAGCTTGCTCTCAAAGACGGAGAACCCCCGGTTCAGCAGCCGCCGCCCGTCGTCATCGTCGCAGCACCACCACCTCCAGTCATCGTCGAGGCCGTTGCACCTCCACCGCCAGTCATCGAGGAAGTCCTGGCACCCTCCGACTCTGTCATTGACGCACTTTATGCTGATTTCAATGCAGATTCAGAGGAGATAGACTTCAGTCCAGAAGAGCTAGACTCCACTATGCAAGAGATGGAGGAGGAGTACTCGGGCGACGAGCAAGCTAACAACACCGTCATGTCTCGAGGGTGTTCGTCACCATTGGGACAGCGATGGATGAAGATCAAACCAGGCAAGCTCCGCCTACCACGCTAGAAAAGGGCAAGGGGCCACTTATTGCTGCTGACGGTGATCGCGCAAAGGTCATGCCTCCTCCGCCTAACCCAGTACAGCAGCCGCAGGAACTCGGCACCGGCCCGAGCAACAACAACACCGCAAACTTGCCGCCTCTAGCATCCACGTCGGTAGCATCCCATGTTACTCCAGCTGATAGAGTGATGTACGGCAATATCCTCGTCGAGCCACTAACCGTTGCTCATATCCGGAACGTGACTCAGCTTGACGAGAAGCACCAGCAGCTGCTGGAGGAGGCGCAAGCCATCGCGGAGCAAGGCGCTAAACTAGATCGAGATCTGGTCAACGCGCAGAAGTCTATAGAGAAAGCTAGAGCAATGGAGGCCGAGTACAAGAATCTACTACAGCAGCAGAAGACTAAGAAAGCTCTGGCTCGCGTCATCAACGATCCTGGTGTCTGGCGCAACCTAGGATGGGCTCCCTTGAAGCCGGCACAAGCCAGGCCATACATTGATAGTGAAGGCAAGTAGGTGATGCCCACCCCACTCCTTAACCTTGCTGTCGCCAAGACCCTTCTGGAGCAGGATAGATCACCTGAGGTAGTAGAACAGGTCTACGACCTAGTGGCCAAGGCGGTAAAGCAGCAGGAAAAGGCCACCTCTCAGAGGCTCGAGTCTGACCCAGCGCTTTGCCGATCTAGCCAGTACAAACCGCCATGGGACAGATCTCCTCAGGATGTCGGGTCACAGACGGGTTCGTCAGAACGAAGACGGAGGGATGCGCGCAACAGGAAGGATGCCATCCCCATATCCTCCGACCACGGAGAAAAAGTCCGACCTCGTCGCCCATCACCACCGCCCCGATCCCCCCGACGTCAGGAAGATTGCAGGGCTCACCATCGTACGGATATGCCCCCACCAAAGCAGTGCAGCATCTTCATCCGCGACAACGCGGCACAGACCCGTCATGATGAAGAGCGCCACCAAGGACACAAGAGCAGGTCACACCATGACCCTCCGCGTCCGACAAGCAACCGCGACAGGCGTGAGGCATCACAGGAGGGTAACAGCAAGAAGGCTAACCCACCGCCACCTCCGCCTCTGTCGCCGCCAAGCAGTCACCATGGCGGAAGAGGCCCGCGTCGTTCACGCAGCCCATCCCCTGTTGACAAAAAGAAGAAGAACCCGGAGCCGTACGATGCACGTTCGCGGATCGATAAGATCCACGAGGCCCGGGAAGGACCATACCTGGGACCACATTGTTTTGGACCTGCAATACGGTCCGCAACTTACCCCAAAGGTTTCTGGATTGACAAGACCATAAAGCCCTATGACGGCACCGCCAAGCCCGCCACATGGTTGCAGGACTACGGCAACGCGGTGGAGATTGCCGGAGGCAACCCCAACGTCGTCGTCAAGTACCTCCCATTAATGTTGGCGGGCACGGCTCGTCAATGGATCATGACTTGCCGGAGAGATCTATCTACAACTGGCTGGATATGCAAGAAGCATGCACCAAGAACTTTGAGGGTACATACATGCGTCCCTGCACTGTAGGCGATCTACAGCGGTGCGTGCAAGAAAAAGACGAAACATCTCGCGCCTACCTCTCCCGTTGGCTGGATATGAAGAATTCCTGCGCAGGAGTGCACGCTCAGACCGCCATGGCCGCCTTCATCGATGGGTTGGAAAGGGGCACGCTGCTCCGACATAAGCTAAAGCGCTTGTAGGACAATCACCAGCTTGACTTGAATCAGATGATTCAGTTAGCTAGTCAGTTCACAGCTGCCGACGATGATGCTCGTGGCTCTTTGCCGGCAACGGCCGTTCCAACTCAAGCTCGGAGGAATATCAGTACAAAGCGAAAAACCGCACCAGAAGAAAAGCAACCTACCGACATGGTCGCTATGAATTTTGCAGGATGAGGAGAAGGCGGACAACGTGGCCGAGGAAGGGGAGCAGGACGCGGGCAGCAGCGAGGAAGTGAAACCAACTCGGCGCCGCTCCGCGTTCCCCAAACCTACGAAGAGTACCGCGATATGCCGTGCCTCGTACACCTCAACGCCAACGACAAGGCCACCCATACCAATCGACACTACAAGTTCGTCAACGACCTTAAAGAAGACCCGGAGTCCGGATACAAGCGAAGTCGGAAGAACAGACCACAGGCAAGGGCAAGGGGAAGAAGACGGAGAAGGAGTCCAATGATTCAAGTGACATGGACGAGGACGTTGACCCCAAGCACGCCGCCAAAAGCGACGACAAGGGCAAGAACCCCTTCGCGAAGAAGGCCCCAGTCTACCACACTTTCCTTGGCACCCTCACCGTCCGACAACAGAAGACCTCTCTAAGTATCCTGATGGCCACTCTCCCCCCAGTTCCCCAGTACCTGCGCTGGTCGAAGGTTCCAATAACTTGGGACAGGACGGACCACCCAGACCTTGTGCCCACGGAGAACCAGTGCGCCATGGTCATCAACCCATTGATTGACGGCGTGGAGTTCACCAAGTGCATGGTGGATAGTGGAAGCAGAATCAACATCATGTACCTGGATACGCTGCAGAAGATGAACTTGACGGAGGCAAACCTAAGGCGGACCAACACCGTTTTCCATGGCGTAGTTCCTGGTCGGGAGGCTCGGTCCCTTGGGTGCATTACGCTTCAGGTAGCCTTTGGCGACGTTAATAATTACCGCCAAGAGTGCATGACCTTCGAGGTGGTCCCCTTCAAGAGTGTGTACCACGTCATATTCGGCCGTGACATATTCCACACGTTCATGGCCAAGCCATGCTTCGTCTACAACAAGCTCAAGATACCCGGACCAAACGGTGTCATCACCGTATCCAGAAGCTTTACCAAGGCAAGGGACTGCGAGATCAACGAAGCAGCCGTTGCATAAGCTTTCCTCTACAGCGTAGAATTCAAGGAGATCCAGAGCAAGGTCAATGACTCAAAGATGCCCGCGTCGAAGAAGCAGATCTCCGACTCTGCTCCTGCGTTCAAGGCCTCCATCGAGACCAAACCAGTGGAACTTGTGGTAGGCGATGCCTCCAAGACCGTCGCCATTGGGACGAACCTGGATCCCAAATAGGAAAGCGCGCTCATCGAGTTCCTCCGTGAGAATAGGGATATCTTTGCCTAGCAACCTACCGACATGAAAGGTGTACCTAGGGAACTTGCCGAGCACAGCTTAAACATAGATCCAAAATGTAAACCAGTGAAACAACCTCTACGACGCTTCGCAGAAGAGAAGAGACGTGCCATTGGCAAAGAGATAGCTAGGTTACTTAAGGCTGGGTTTATCCGAGAAGTCCTTCACACCCGATGGGTGGGTAATCCTGTACTTGTCCCCAAAAAGGGAACCAATGAATTAAGAATGTGCGTTGATTACACCGGCTTGAACAAAGCATGTCCCGAAGATCCATTTGCTTTGCCTTGCATTGACCAAGTCATTGAATCGACGGCTGGCTCGGATCTTTTGTGTTTTCTCGATGCATACTCAGGATACCACCAGATCAAGATGAGGAAGTCGGACCAATTGGCCACTTCTTTCACTACCCCGTACGGCACCTTTTGCTATGTCACGATGCCCTTTGGGCTGAAAAACGCAAGTGCTACCTACCAGCGGACAATGCAACGTTGCCTTCACGACCAAATTAGTCGGAACGTTCACGCCTATGTGGACGATATCGCGGCGATGTCTAAAAAATCAAACGACCTAATCTCCGACTTGAAAGAAACCTTTGATAATCTCCGTAAATACAACATGATGCTCAACCCTAAGAAGTGCGTCTTCGGGGTTCCAGCCGACAAATTGTTGGGCTTCATCATTTCCCAGCGTGGAATCGAGGTTAACCCAGAGAAAATCAAGGCCATCTTAAACATAAACCGTCCGACATGCCTAAAGGACATTCAACGACTAACAGGTTGTGTAGCAGCAGTTAGTCGGTTCGTAAGCCGACTTGGAGAGAAGGCTTTGCCGCTGTACAAGTTGTTGAAGAAGGCGGACAAATTCACGTGGACGGACGAAGCAGATGCATCATTGAAGCAGCTCAAGGAGATTCTTTCCTCAGCGCCCATCCTTGCAGCACCCGAGCCTGGTGATCCCCTGTTAATTTACATGGCGGCAACCAACCGGGTTATCAGCATCGTCGTCGTGATAGAGCGGAAGGAACCAGGATATGAGCACGGAGTTCAACGACCAGTTTACTATGTGAGCGAGGTCTTGACGGAGTCCAAGCAGCGTTACCCGCACTACCAAAAGATAGCTTATGGAGTATTCCTCGCTCCTCGGAAGCTGAGGCATTACTTTTAGGAGCACCCAATCACAGTGGTGAGCAAGACCCCACTGTTCGACATTATCAATAACAGCGACGCTACAGGAAGGGTCGCGAAGTGGGGCATTGAACTTGCTGCCTTCGAGATCATCTACAAGAGACGCGACGCTATCAAGTCACAAGCCTTGGCGGATTTTATTGCAGATTGGATGGAGATGCCAGATGCTACTCCGTTGCCAGAACCAGAGTACTGGGTGATGCACTTTGACGGATCAAAGTTGCTCAACGGCTCGGGGGCTGGTGTACTGCTACAGTCACCAAAAGGAGACAAGCTACACTATGTTCTGCAGATCCACTTCGAGGCTACAAATAACATGGCGGAGTATGAAGCACTCATTCACGGACTACGTGTAGCCAAGGATATTGGCATCAAGCGCATAGTTTGCTGTGGAGATTCTGACTTGGTTGCCCAGCAGGTGGCTGGCACCTGGAATGCGCGGAACCCTATGATGGCGGCATATCGAGACGAAGTGGACATGATAGCCAAGAGCTTCTTGGGCTACGAAGTCAAGTACGTGCCTAGGGAACAAAACGAGGCGGCTGATCTGCTGTCTAAACTTGGATCAGGTCGCACGCGAATTCCGCCAGGAGTTTTCCTACAGCATCTATGCACACCTTCCGTGAAGGGCGCCGACATCGACAACCCGGATAGAGCTGACTCTTTCGTCAACATGGTGACAAAGATCCCTCCGGCTTGGACAAAACCTTTCATGGAGTATCTCGAGCACGGAACTTTGCACGACGACGAAGTCGAAAGGCGGAAAATAGTACGACGAGCAAAGGGTTATACCATAATCAATGGGCAACTCTACAAGAGGAGCACTACTGGTGTATACCTAAAGTGCGTTTCCCAGCTAGAAGGTATGGAAATCCTACGTGAAATCCATCTCGGAGATTGCGAGCATCACGCCGCTCCTTGATCTTTGGTCACGAAAGCCTTCCGGCAAGGATTATACTGGCTGACCGCGAAGGTGGATGCCGACAAGTTGGTTGAGACATGCACAGGATGCCAGTATTATGCCTGACAACCACATGTTCCTGCTGAAGAATTGCGAACAATACCAATAACTTGGCCGTTTGCAGTCTGGGGGCTAGACATGGTGGGGCCGTTACAGACGGCACCATGTGGATTTACGCATCTGCTTGTAGCAGTTGACAAATTCACCAAATGGATAGAAGCTAAACCCATTAGAAAGCTTGATGGGGCAACTGCCCTCAGGTTTGTCCGGGATCTAGTGGTGAGATTTGGTCTCCCACATAGCATCATCACCGACAACGGAAGCAACTTATCACTCGGAGAAGTGGAGGCCTATTGTTGGGACAAAGGCATCCGACTTGACCTTGCATCTATGGCACACCCGCAATCCAATGGTCAGGTTGAGCGAGCCAATGGATTAATTCTACAGGGGATCAAGCCACGTCTTGAGGCACCGCTGCGTAGAGCAGCTGGAGCCTGGGCGGAAGAATTACCATCTATGCTATGGAGTTTACGAACTACACCCAACAGATCCACCGGCTACACCCCTTACTTCATGGTATATGGAGCAGAAGCCATCCTACCTTCCGACATCCTCCACGATGCACCAAGAGCTGCCGCCTACGATGAAGATGACGCTGAAGAATCCAGACGCCTAGATGTGGACCTTCTCGAGGAGGAGCGTGTTTTGGCATGCCAAAGATCCGCCATCTACCAGTAGAAGCTACGCAGCTACCATAGTCGCCGCGTTCGACATCGCTCGTTTAAAGAGGGGGATTTGGTGCTCCGACTTAAGCAGAAGAAGTCACACAAATTATCCCCGACATGGGAAGGACCGTTCATCATAAGCAAGGCGCTGCTCAATGGGTCCTACTACCTTATCGACAATCATGAACTCAAGGATAGACCCAACGAGGATCATAAGCGTAAGCGACGTGACCCGGATGATGACTACCCGGAGCTTGATCGGCCATGGAACATAGCAGAGCTACGTCCTTTCTACACTTAGCATCTTTTATCTAATTGTGTACCTCTTATATGATCAATGAAATAAAGCTCTTTGGTTCACTCATATTATGAGTCTTTTACCTCCTTTAATGTTCATTTTTGGATCATGTAAAACATTTATGCACAAGTCTTGCGATTGCACTTGTGAAAATTACGCCTACGGGCGTTAGCTTAAGTTTTCTGGTCTACACGTTCTTTGTCGTTTTTATGTGGATTCTGGAGTAGTGACTTTCGGCACTTATTGTCGGCGATTTTGTGCTCAGGTTATTGACGGTGCCATTGGGCATCATCACCTAAGCGCATGGTTCAGATAACGAGTCTTCCGACTCACGAAAAGTTAAGCATAAGAACCAGAGTAATGGATAAGCCAGCACTTGCTTAAAAAATATATACATACTGGGAATTAATTCTTAAGTAGAAGGATACGACAACCATGGTTTTCCGCCTTAAGATTACATCACCAAGTTTTTTCCATGCACACGTCAAAGGTGAAACAAGAATTACAAAGTGTTTTTCACTCTTTGGGCGCAGGAGACTTGGAGGCCGCATCATCACCAGCCGGAGAATCACCCTTGGCGTCGGCGCTGTGATGAGACTCGGAGGAATCTTGGTTGACGCTGTCGATGAGGTTCCTGGGCACGAAGACGTCAACGTCCACCAACTCGGCAACCCTGGTATCATACCCCGCAAGCGATGACAGGATGGCTTCATGGTCGATCTCCTTGCCATCATCATCCACGTCGGGGATACCTGAGGTTACCGTGTCGATATCGGCATCTTCATAATGTGCCTTCACCATAGACAGCGCCATCCTTGCACCAGCCCGTGCACATGAAGCCTTCCAGCTCGGGGGCTCGGCGCAGGATCTCTGAGTACTTTGTCATGGAATCCGATGCCTTGATATATATTTGGAGGGGTTTGGCAATCTCCTTGGCTTGGGTAATTGCGGTGTTGATGAAGTTGTCGGCCAGAACCATACATTCCTTGTCCGAAGGAGGCGAGCGGGTTAAACCCATAGGAGCTGCAAATTCCGACAAGGAGCGTATGAGTTCGATAAACTCTAAGTATCCGGACTACAGGAACATAAGGCGGAGGAAACTTACTGAAGATGCTGGCCTTGGCCTGCCAAAGGATGTCCGCCAAGGATTCCTTCTCTTGTTGGAGGAGCTTAAACGCCTCACTATGGTGAAGGTTTTGCTCATCGGCAGCTAGCTTCTGATCCTTTAGGATCGCAAGCTTCTCCTTCAAACAATTGATCTCCGCGGAGGTGGAATCCTGCAGGGCTTTCATGGAATCCTCGTGCATCTTCAGCATCTCCTTCCTCTCCTCCTTCAGGATCTTGTTCTCACTGTCCAGCTGCTGGATATGCTTGGACTTCTCAACAATGTCCTTGGCCTTGGCAACATGTTCTGCAAGTCGGATAAAACAAAGTACACAGTGAGTACTCGGAGATTGTGGGCACAGAAGTAAGACGGAAATGCGTAATAAGAAAACAGACTCTTGTTTTTGATGATCTGTTCCTTCAAGATGGCGGTTTTACCCTTTTCAGCTTCAAGATCTGCGCGCATATTCTGGTAATTGTCATTGGCCATGCCCCTCCGAGCATTCTCATTCTGTGGAAACAAATACAAAGTTAAATAGTTGTTTGGTCTGCTTGGAGCTTCTAGTCCGAGATTTTCCACCTAGACGCTCGGGGGCTACAGCGAGAATTTTTAAACTTAGCAATATGCTTAGCTTTTCTTTAAAGCATCTAGTTGGAGCTAATTCAGTTCTCGATTAGAGTCTTGGGGGCTACAGTATAAAGTTTTTAACTCAAAAAATGCTTAGTTTTTCTTTAAAGCATCTAGTCGGAACTAATTCAGTTACACTAGAGGCTTGGGGGCTACAGCATTGAAAATCATGAACACTGCTTGTGCTACTCTTAAAGCATCTAGTCGGAATAATTCATTCCATCTAAATGCTTGGGGGCTACAGTGAGAGTTTTTTCTAACTTAGTCACTCTTAGAGCATATAGATGCAAAACCTATGGTTTTCCGTCTACATCCTCGGGGGCTACAGTGGGATACTCGTATGAAATGCAAAAGGAAATGTAAAAACTTACAAGTGCAATAATCTTGAGGTTTGTAGCACTCTCGGCTAGCAGCTTGCCGAAGGAAATGCTATTTCCTCGCAAGATATCCGCTTGCCGGAGTAGCTCCTCGAGACCGCACGTCGTAGATGACGGCACTCCTCCAGCAACCATAGTAGTGTTACTCGGCAGTAGCGCCGGGTAATCTATCTTTGGGAACTCGAAGGGTTTCTGGGGAGTAGGGGCGCCGCCTTCGGCAGAGGTACCAGGTCCCACCACCGCCTTGCCGCTACCGATGGCTTCCTTAGCCGGAGCTTCAGCCATTTGAAGAGCAGCGCTCTCCTGCGTCGCCTGCTCGCCGACAACAGCGAGCTCGGTAGAGGCGCCATAATCCACTTCCATGGTGGAAGGGCCTGGTGCCTCCTGGACTTGAGAGCTTGTCGGAGCAGAGGAGGGCTTGATGGCAGGAGTGGCAGGGGCAATGGCGGGGGAGGAGTCGCGATGTAGCATATCTTTGATATTTCTAGAAGCCCCAAGAGTCTTGGAGGACTTCTTGAGGCTGGTTGTGGCTTTCTTCCTGAAACATGAAAAATGCATAAGTATAGGAACAAGACAGATAAAAAGACAATGTCGGAGAGCGAAAGGCTTACACTAGGGGCGGCGCTTTGGCAAACATCCCGGTGGCTTTTCTCATTTCCGCCTCCAGGGCGGCAGTAGTCTTCTTGGAGGATCCACCCTCCGTCTTCTTTTTCTTGCCTCCGTCGGCAGCGTCAGAGGTGGAGCTCTTCCGCTTTCGCGTCAACGGGACATCGTCGTCGGATACGACCGTGACGTCCTTCATCTTTGGATCGTAGATTTGGGCAGCCAGGTTGCCCTCATCTAGATCGCTAAGCTGTTAAGTGAGAAATCATCGTATTAGACAAGATGGTATTGGCAAGACGGAAAAACTAGAGCAATGTCATACACGGAGAATAAATATCTACCTTTGGGCACTTGCCGTCTACGAACATGTCGTAGGTGAGGGTGAAGCCACGCTTCTTATCCTTCACCTTGACGATGTCCTTAAGGTGGAACTTGACGGAGTCGCTCGAGAAGTTATCCTCGGAGATCCGGGGGGTATCCCTTCGATCGCCGGTGTACTCGTGCATGAACTTCAGGCGGTGCTGCAGAGGTTGGATTCGCCTGATGAACCAGCACATGGCTAGGTCCAAGCCGGTCAAACCCGTCTCTACGAACCACTCGATCCGCCTTATTGCGCGAGAAGCGTCGAGGTCGGAGGGAAGGGATGCATGGGATCTCCATGTGGAAACTTCAGCGGCGGCTCCATCCACGAAGTACGGGTACGTCACTTCTCGGCCCGCCAAAGGAATGTCGGGGCCGTAGAAGTACGACCGCTGCCAGTTTTTGCACGACTCGTGGCCGAAGATGTCGGGGAACCGCCGGCCAGGTCGGATCTTGAAGCTTATGGTGCCGCAGTTCCTAAGCTCCTCCCTACTGTGTCCGGCTTCACATTTGACAGTGAAGAAGTACATGAACAAGTCTAACCTAGGCCTAATCCCTAGGTAACCCTCACAAAGTGTCGCGAAGTTGCTAGGCACTAAGATACTGTTGGGGGAGAGGTTATGGGGTTGGACCTTGAAGTGGTTCAAGACGGACAGAAAGAAGTGGGAGATGGGCAGAGAAACGCCGCGTACCAGCTGAGCCTTGAGGTACACCTTTTCTCCAGCTTGGGGATAAGGTGTCACCTCGCCAGCCGGCGCCGCCCGCCAGGCGAGCCCCTCCGTCGCGGGGAGGTAGCCTTCGGCGACCATCTCTTGGATGTCGCGGCCGGTGATGTCCGAGCCGCGCCAGTCGCCCTTGTGCGAGTCTGGCTCTTCTTCTAGAGGCTCTAGCGCCTCCAGATTGTGGTCACCGCTGGTGGTTTGAATCACGCCGACGCGGGGATGACCAGGCCCTCTGGGGGCACGACGACGGAGCTCGTCGGCTTCACCGTGGCTTCGCTCGACGCCGCCATCAATGGGGAGGAGCTGCTGCTGGCCATGAAGGACTGGAAGGGTGCGACTGGTGCAAGGAGAAGCTAGGGTTTCTTCGAGGTTTTCCGCTGAGAGCTCGAGGAGGCGTGCGGCTGGAGGAAGAAGATGATGACGCGAGAGAATGGGGTGAAAAAGTGGCAAGTGTCCCACGGTTACTCTTTATCTTACTCTGAATCAAGATTCATGCAGCTAATCGGACGATTGCCGCGTAGACGACGTGTTCGTGAACGTGCGCGGTAATTTCTCCACGTCTCCAACCGCCGCCGCCAACAGTTCGTATCGCTCGCGCGGGAAAATCTTATATGATTGAGTTCTCTGCATGTGTGAGTTACGAGGCATCGCTGAACTAAGCCTACGTCGTCACAACTGACACGGTAGATGAGCCGTCGCATCGAAGATTCCGGCATGAACAGATTTAATCCGACTAGCGGAAGAGTACGATGGAAGATTCAGCATTTCTCCGACTTACTAATAAGAAGACGGAGAAAACTTTGCAGGGTTCTTTGGGAGGACTGCAAGATTTTGCTTGACGATTTGTCGACATCCATCTAGATGGAGCATTCCATGTGAAGAGGCAAGACGGCGCAAGATCTCGGAGTTCTCCGGGGGCTACTGTTGGGGATATGCTATATGGTTATCCTCATAGAATGTTTCTTATCCGACTAACCCGGGTGGCCCATAGTCGGTAGCATGGCCTATGGCCTGCTGGGCGGCCCAGTTAGGTGGATCCAGCAGGGAGGCCCATGCCGGATAAAGGAAGGCCACGGTGGAGTCACCAGCGTACCCGGAGCCTTGGAGTGCAAGATACACAAGACTAGTGATAAACGGTGTAGGACTCTGTAACCTGTCCGGCTAGGACTTTTCCCTATAACCCTAGGATCTGACGACTATATAAGTCGGACCTATGGGAGCCTTTAGGGAACAACTTCAGACAATCTCATACAACCTCGCACAGCGAACCTATCTCTGTAACTCGGCGTATTGCCATTATAGTGATTTATAGCAGGAGTAGGATTCTGCCACCGTCGTGTGATCTGAACCTGGCTAAGCTGTGTTACCTCGTACCCATCAACCGTCCGCCTTACCCCACGTCTCTAAACAAGCACTGTGAGGACCCCTCCATGGCGTACTCGTCAGCAATACCACGACACTAACCAAGCCTCCTTCCTCCATCCTGGAATCCAGAAGAGCTTGAGAGATCACATATCTTTCTGTTCGGGCTTGCTTCCCAAACATGCCCCTTAATTCCATGATTGTTTCATATGGACCCCATTTTTCAAACCTCATTTGAAGATCTGGTTCCATAGTTGCAAGTATATAACATTGGCAATGTAGTCATCACTACATTGTTGAAATACATCTTCTGCACCCTGAGTTGAGTTATCGCCAGGAGCATCACCAAGAGTTTCTTCCAAGACAGTATTTCTTAGCACCTTTTAGTACTATTCTTATGTTGTGGAACCAATCCACAACATTTGTACCAAATTCAGGCAGTTTCTCTTTCTCTAATATACCAGCTAAATGGAAGTTGTTGTTGTGTGCCATTGATCTACAAACAATTGCAAATTCATTTAGACATTGTTTCATAATTAATGAACTTCATAAGATTAATATCCTTTAATCTAGAGTGTAGCTCCCCACGAAAACCAATATCTATCATGATTTATACTTAGTGATTCAAGATCCATGAACTTATTTTCTCGGTACCAATGTTACATCGTGCACCGGTAAATAAGGCCGATAAGTAATCATACCAATCATATCTCCATATGACTCTTATTAATCTTTCGATTCTTGTGTTCCATACTCTAGACGTTCTAGGTAGTATGTTGATGGTTGTGAAATATAGACATCCACATCCACATTTAAACTAGATATTATTCATACTTTTGATAAAATATCTCTCTAAACCCTGCCACTAATGCCTAATGATCAAAGGGTTATGCAATCCCTTCTTTCCATTTTTCCCTGCGCAGGAAATGATGTTTGATAATGGGAATCACAACATTAAATTCAAAGATACGAGATTTCTGACAACTCAAAGAAACCAGGGGTCATGAAGAGGAACCAGTACCTTTAACGACCAACTATACGACGGGAATAAAATTCCGGCTGTATAGTTTCCACTGACACCGCTAGGTCAAATAGAAAAACTTTCATGAAGGGACCCCTATATAAAAGACCTCTCGTGAAGAGAAAAGGGGGACCCAAGCCAGAAAACACAACACCGAGGAGCCGACGAAGGAATAGATCTAGATCCAATCTCACAACCCTTCTCCACCACCATAGCTATAGTCCAACACTTGTAATATTAGATCTCATCTCCAATTAGCCACATTGTAAGACTATTACTATCAATCTCATGATTTCCAATACAGTGTTTATGATTGTTGATCTCATCTCTATATGTGAGTAATTGTCCTTGGGATAAGGGCTTCGGCCTAGCCATGTAGTTTGTGCATGTTCTTTATCATAGATGGGATCGTGTATTAGTTTGTATGACATGATGATTATTGTATCCTCTCTTGCCTCAATCTAAGGACTTGTCAGGTACCCAATACCCCGAGGATTGATCCAGGTATAGGGAGTGTGAGTAATGACTAATATGCAGGATGGGAACCCCACTGACAGAAAGGGTAGTACGGCTGTATGTGAGGGATTTACTTGGGATTAACGGTGACGTTACTATGCATAACATTAGTTATCTTTCATCTATGGATGATACTAATAGGTTATTTCTATAAAATGTTGCGGAGGCAATAGCAGTTATGGATGCACTTCCCACATATAATTATCTTGCTCTAACAATTACATGCATACTTTATTATTATCTTTTATTCCCTTCAGATGTTTTGCATAGCTACAGGTGAAACCGAATGCCCCAGGCCCTCTCTCTCCATCATCGACAACAACAAAAGATCGTAAACTCTTCGTCCGGTAAAACAATAAAAGAATTCTAAAACCCCCAAAGGTACATTAAAGTAACTTCACCATACTTTCTGCTTCCCGAGGATTCGATAACCTAGGTTTACTAGGGAAAAATAGCTATACTACATCTGTAATCCAGATTGAAGGTATCAACCCTTTTTCTGGCGTTATTGCCGAGGAAGCAATAGCTGCCCTGGTAAGGTAATTAGGAACCTTGCTAGTTTTAATTCTTGTTTTTAATTTTGTTAGTTTGATTTTAGTCTTTATTTGAAAAACCAAAATAAATTAGTTAGTCTTCAAATTCTTGTTTTTACTATCATAAGTTTTTGTTTAAGAAAACCAAAAAACATAGGTAATATGGCTGAAAAGAAGCTTGGGGAGTCTGTGGACACAGGTATGCAATTGAACAATTTCACTGAAATATGTGATATGATGCGCATTAAAGATGTTGACCCTGATGCAGTCAAGCTGCGTTTATTTCCTTTCTCTCTTAGAGGAAGAGCAAAAGAATGGTTGCTATCTTTGCCTAGAAAAACTATTGCATCATGGGTGGAATGTACTTCTTTATTTATGACTAAATGTTTCCCACCTGCAAAGACTATGCAACTAAGATCTAATATTACTGGTTTTAGACAGGAAGAGCGTGAGCCACTAGCGCTTGCATGGGAGAATGAAAGAATGCATAAGAAATTGTCCCAGCCATGGGATGGAAGATTGGTTAATTATCCATTTATTTTATAATGCTCTTAACCCTGTGTCTATGTCTATGCTTGATACTGCAGCTTGAGTAACATTTATGGGCAAACAAATTCCCGAAGAAAAGCGGCTGCTAGAAAATATGCAAGACAAACATGCCTAGTGGCATGTGGAAAGATCAAACACAAAGAAGGTGAACTCCATCACACCGCAGGAAAATGAATAACTCACTGCTAAGCAGGATGAGCTCATATTAGCCGTTAAGGGTAAGGAAACCCAGGTAAGAGCTATCCCAGAATAAAATATTGAAGAAATAGACTTCATAGCTCGTAATTATTATAACCCTGCTTGGAAGAAGAACTATAATCCAAATTTCCAAAAACATTATCCTAACCCTGCAGGTAACTCTAATAATAATATTGGATCAAGTAATGGTAGTCTCCAAGAAACACATAAGTCATTTATGTACTCGCAAAATGAGCAAAACAATATCCCTATTACAATAATAGAGAACCATGATAATATGGTTGGAAAATTGTCTAACTAAGATATGAGTTTGAGGAATGATTTTCAGGCCCTCCAAGAAAGAACAAGGATTGTTGAGGCATAGCTAGGTAAGATAACCGAGAGTCAAACTCTCATTCTGGCTAACTTTGCAGGTAAAGCTGAGCCCAATCTGGTTGAAGATCTTAAGGTGATAAGAATCCAAAAGGAGGAGCCTGAAGAACTTGACTATATCAATGCCCCTTCACCAAATTACACGGTTGAAGATCTTGTTAAAAGGATCAATAGAAAATTCCAGTAAGTAAAGGAAATGGGGAAGCTATGTATCAACATTTCGTTAATCATGTAGCAATAAAGGTATGTGAGCTTGAGGAAGAATATAAGAAAATTGCTGAAAAACTACCTGTTAATATTGATGATATATTTGAGCCTACTATTAAAATTAAAATTGGGACTAATGAGATAGCTACACTTTGTGATTTAGGTGCAAGTGTTTCAAAAATTCCAAAAAGTCTTTTTAATAAGTTAAGTCTTGGCTCTTTTGAAATCACTGAGTTAAAATTACATCTAGCGGATTCTACCAACAAACAAACTGTATGAATTAAAGAGAATACTTTAGTATACATTAAAGGTTGTCCTGCTCTTATTGATTTTGTTATTGTTGACATGTGTCAACACCCGGATTTTTAATCCCAGATGCCTGTTATGCCATCCATCGCAATCCCAGGATTACCATTTTTGCGAGACATAACAGATTGGATATCACAGTACATCATCCATTACAAATCATACATAAGGTCTTACACAAATAAGGATCTCATGATCCAATTCTTAATACAGTTCAAGCAGCGGAATAATGTAATAGTAACAATAGCGTAGGCGAAGCTCCATATTCATGGTCATAGGCAATGTTGACGATGGGAGATGATCCTAGTTGTCGTAAACTTCCTGTTGTCCTTCTTCATCATACTCCTCTCCATAGTCTGGCCATGGGAATAGCCAGGGACAAAGCCATGAGTACTCTTTAAGTACTCGCAAACTAGTACTAACAAGTGAAGTGGTTTTGAATAGGATATACTAAGATCTAGGGTTGTTTTGCAAACAGCCAGATTTACCTCTACTAAGTTCAGAAGCAAAGAAAGGTAGTTAAAAGTTTTGTAACACCTAAGTGGGGACTTGAATTTCATGTCACAACTCTATTGTGGTCAAGACAAGTATTTTTGAAAATATCTGACGGGGGAACAATATGGCCACTCCAACTATCCATAACCGCGGACGCGGCTATTCGAATAGTTTGACACTCTGAAGATGTTGTACACTTTCACCACAACATTCGATACATGCGTCAGGAACAAATCCTGAATTCACCATACTTAGTATGCAGATAATCAATCCTAACCTTTCAATTACACGCCCTAGTATAGGCACCTCTCCTGTGAGTTTGGCCTCCCAACCATGACCAACTGTCATCTTGGGTACTGCACGGGTGGACAATATTCACATGATAGCCTTAGCTCAGACCTTGGCCGCAAGGGAACCCATACTAAGGTATATAAATTTCCAGTCAATCCCTACCCAAATTTCGGGTATTGTGGTTGTACGGTAAAATTGGAATGGTATCGCATCCAGACAACCATCAGTTTTATAAAGGGCTAACGCTCATGCATTAATTCATCATAAAAAACATCTAGCGTTCAAGAACCCATGTCAAATCATTTCAGTAGAATGACTCATCATACTAAGGTTTTCATAACCATTTTCACCAAGTATTCCCATCTAAAGTTGATCAAGTTTTATGCTTAGCACTAGCATCTACAAGTGGGGGTAAATACTAATGTTGGGTACTAAACCAGTGGGGATTTACTAACTTCAATCTCATGCCTTAGGATGTCATCAAGATTATCTAACTTTGGCCAAATTTTATGCTCTTTATGCTAACTTCAATTATCTTCCTGGAATCTACTAGTAACTAAGTAAACTCTAAGAGAAAGCTTTGAGTAAAGGAAATAAATTACTAAGCTTGCAAGTAAAACTAGGATGGGGTGTCAAGTGGGTGTAATCACATATGCTTTAAGGCATATATTTGGCATAGTAATAAGCAGGTAGTAGCTTGCATAAGTAGGTTATCTCACAAGTGTTAGCTTGCTAGGATATTAGTATAAGCTTGCTAATTCAACTAGTAGTATTTAGGCTTGCCTTGTGCAGAGTAGTGGTTGAAGTTCTCCTCGGCTTCTTCCTCGTAGTATCGTCCTTCCTCCTTGTATCCTTGGTCGGTACTATCGTCTAAAAGGTACACAATCAACAAACAATACTTAACTATTTCTGATCATCACACAAAGGTTCACACTAGATGATGTAGAATCATCACTAACATTACAAGATTAAACCGCTTGTCCCATTTATTTTATTTTAGAAAAGTAATTTCTACTCATTGAAAAACTACTTAAGATTTAATATTCTCCAACTCAAACATGGGATCATGTTGACACATGTCATCACCACATATTTCAGTACATGGGAATGTGATTTAAAGTGGTGTCAATTAAAATGGCTAGAAGTGCCTATGGGGCATTCTTTTATTACTTTCTCATTATTTCTGTAAGTAAACCTATATGTTTTTATATATTCTGAAAGGTATGGTTAAGTGTGATTTTTGAGAGTTGGAATTAACTCAAAAGCTCTTATGGTTAAATTTAACGGCGCACGGGTGCTCCTGGTAGCGTGGCGGCGAACGAGGTTGTCTGGCGGGGTGCTGGAATGTTGGCGATCACGTCTGCAAGCGGCGAGGGCGGGGGCGCTGGTCGAGGGTGGTGCACTGGGGCGCTCTCGGCTTGCACGCAAAGAGACTTGGAAAGCTCGGGCAGTGTGGTCTACTGGCTGGTTGTGCTCGGGGCTGGGATAGTGGGTGGCGGTGGATGGTGTAGTGCCTACTAGACAAGGTTGGCGAGGCTAGTTCCTCCTCTAGCTCGCTGGCGACATGGGGGTGGCAAGTTTGCTATCGGCATGCTCACCATTAATGGCTAGGCTTGCTCACAGTGGTTCTAAAGATTGTTAAAGAGGCTAGATGATCTACTAAGAGCTTGTTGCAACCAAAGAGGGAACAAGGTCGGCCAAATTCACTACTGCAAATAGTGTTTGATGTTTTGTTGTTTGATGCAAGCAAGGTGTTTGATGAAATGGCCGAAAGAAATTTAAATTTGAATTTTGCATTCAAACTTGGTGGGTTTGCTAGGCACATACTAGGGAGAATCTGGTTAGTTGTATTAGTCAAAGGGCACTGGTTTGGTTGGGTTTTGAAAATGTGTGATCTTCACATATGATAAAGATCAATTTTGAATTTTCATTTGAATGAGGTTGCCAAATGTTTCTGCAAGTTTGGAAGGTGGGCTTTGATTCACTTTTACTTGGTCTACCAAGGGGTGAAAAGAATTGGAAAAGTTTCTGTTTGAAATCTTGGGCTAGAAACACTCAAAGTGACCTAGTGAGCAAGATTGGCAAAAATGACCATTTGCTTTATTTGAATTGTTTTTGATTTTATCTTGATTTGTTTCTTCTTGCAAATGTTTTAGATGATCTTATTTTCATCTTTTAACCATTCCTTTCTATTTAGGTTAATCACACAAGTCCATTCATGCATTCATCAAATCATCACATACACACATGCATTCATATGATTTTAAATTAATCAAAGTTTTTGTTAACCCTAATTTTAGTTATTAGAGTTTGATGATCATTGTTTCATATTTTTTGGATGTTACAAACCCTCTCTCCTTAAACAAAATCTCGTCCCGAGATTTGAAAAAGAAGAAAAAGATTACCTAGGATTTAAAGAGATCGAGAAACTCCATCCTGATGTGATCTTCTCGCTCCCAGGTAGCTTCTTCTTCAGTGTGGTTGCTCTACTGAATCTTGAGAAACTTGATGCTTCGGGTTCTGGTGTTTTCGAAAGCTTCTTCCAAAACACAGATGGGTACTTTGGGATATGTTAGGTCATCGTTGATCTCTATGGTCTGGTGATCAATGCTCTTGAAAACTTTAGTCTTCTCCGGAACTTCAAGGCATTTGCGAAGTAACGATATATGGAACACATTGTGCACTGCTGACATTTCCTCTGGCAGTTCCAATTGATACGATAATTCTCCTCGATGATTCAAAATCTTGAAGGGTCCGATATATCTGGGGGCTAACTTTCCTTTGAGCTGGAAACGCTGCATTCCTTTCAAAGGCCACACTTTGAGATACACAAAATCTCCGATATTGAAAGCGAGGTCTCGACGTCTCTTGTCGGCGTAACTCTTCTTTCTTGACTGGGCGGTCTTAAGGTGCTCACGAATATTGTGAACTTTCTCTTCTGCCTCCCGTAGGATGTCGGGTCCGAAAATCTGACTCTCTCCTACTTACGACCAATTCAAAGGGGTGCGGCACTGTAACATCCCAGCATTTAGGAACTAACGAAGGGTAGATTTTAGGATTATGGAATGTTGCATGCATTCATCAGTGAAATGTGGGTAAAATTTTCGCCAAATTAAAACCTTAAGTGATCAATGTTTCTTTCATACTTTGAGATTAGGTTTAGTCTTAAAGGATGGTTGTTATAAACTTTGATATGATCTTTAAGGAATTATGTGTTTTAAAATGAATTTGAATTTTAAACTTATGTGTTTGAATTATAATTCAAATGAATTAGAAAAAAGATTTGAATCTTGATTTAATTATGAGTTAATTATTTTAACTCGAAACATTATCTAAATTAAACAATTATGAATATGAAAACTTATTTCATATTATCAATATATAAACAAGTTACAAAGAATGTAACTTAATGAAACCATTTCCAAACTTCACAATTACAAAAGGATAAAGAATAAGAATATTATTTATTAATAATAATATAATATATATTACAATTGAATAAAATAAAAATTAAAAATTAATAAAATGAAAAATTACAAAAGAATAAGAAAATTACATTGGAACATTCTATAACTATTCTATAACTAAACCTAAACTAAATCTTCATTTGTATATCTGTACCTGCAAAACAAAGAGTAAATAAAAACAAAAGAAGGTTAGTGTTAGTATTATTTCTCTCAGACATGTCAGTGAAGTGCACTAGACAAATTCATCATTGAGAAATTTATAAAAAAGGGGCAAGTTTCACCAATATGAAAGAATCCATCTTTCATAAATTCAAAGGCAGAAGTCAAATGACAGCCAAGAGGGACAAATTCACTAGCCAGGTGAAAGTAACTAGGTGATAGTAAGTTTCCAAATTCTGAACATATCCACAAGTGCACAGCAAGCACACAGGCAATACACACATCAACATGCATGTGATGTGTTGTCAACCCCATAAAACAGCCCAAACTCACAAAACCACAAGCATAGCCGTCGGAGGCACTAGTGCATCACTCCACAGTTTGCACACAAGAACAGCCAGACTAGACAACAACTTACGAAGCACATCAGCCAAACCGAACCACCAAGGATCAACCAAACATCACAGGATGGTGACATAAGGAGGGGGATGGATCAGGTGGACAGCAAGATCAAGCCCAGGAGCTAGGAGGAGCAGGCTAGCTCAAGGTCAAGCACATGAGTTCAGCAACACCAGATCAAGATCATCACCACTTTACTCCACCATCATCAGATTTTGTGGTGAGTTTCATAAAACCTTCACATGATCTAATCATCTTATTCAGAGAGAAGCATGTGTTGTTTTATAAAACAAACCCTTAGAAAGCACCCAAGTGGGATGAATCCATCATAGGGATTTCTTTTAAACTCTAAAAGCAAACAACAAAGTATCTGGATCCAGCCAGAGCTCAGAGCAACATCATTGCTCTGGATTAGGCTATATATTACAATTCAAGCCTAAATATATCAATGATCTATTTCTAGGCACATCCCTAAAGGAAGGGTAGCACCTTATAAACAAATCTTAGGGATCCATAGAATGATCAAGATCACTATCATTTTTTTCAAGCTTTGATTCAAAAACAATAGCTGGTACCACTACCAGGACTATCTAGATGAACAAATTAGATAAGATCTGAATCCCTAAGCCTCAGACCAACATCATTGGTCTTAGGGAATTCAGAGAAGAGCATCTCTATTTATCTTATAAAGCCAAGTTTGTCTTCAGCCTAAAACAACCCAATCAACGGGTTAGAATCAAACTTGTGTGCCATACCATGATGGTGTCACAAGAACAATCCATTATGAATCAGGATAGACATTAAATCATCATAAATTCAGACAATCAACAAACTAATCATTTTCCTGTTAACATAGGAATCATAACTAGGATATTCCTATATTAAACTTCACTGTGATGATCTCAAACCACACACTTGTTCTAAGCCAACAACACTAGGACAGTGATTTTATTATGTCATAACCATGATCATAAACCCAGAGATGACAGTGAAAACTTATCAAGTCACTGACTTAATCAAGCATGATTCCCAAGCAACTATATCATATGAATCAGATGCAATCCAAGCATCAAATCATCTAGTAATCCACCAGAAACATTATAGATCATTTTAAGTAACAAGCCTCAGGCCAATAATCATTTAGCATGTGTACAGACCATCCAAACATGAATCAATTCATCCAATACATGATCAATCACATAACAGGAACCCTAAATGGATGATCATCTTAATCTGAATCAGAAAGTAGCCAGAAAGGACACTGCCAGTATCTAGCATCGAATCAGCAAGCACAGAGAGCACCAGGGGAGAGGAATCAAACTCACCGTAGGTCCTCGCTGACGAATTGAAGAGGAAACAGATTGGCCGATGAACCCGCGGCGGCACAGGGAGCACCCAGAGGGCGCTGCAACCTGCACCAGCCACGGCGGCAGCCACAGCAGCACATGAACCCAGCACACCACCATAGGCGGGATCGCGGCGGCGGCAGCACTTTCCCCTAACCCTAGGGTTCGTGAACGGGGTGAACCTGGCCACGGGGAAGCCCCGGAGTCAAATCGAGCTATACTAGATGAACGAGCATAGTCGCAAACCTCGCCCTTCACCACGGCAGCAGCCAGGGGAAGCCACAACGGCGGCCATCGCCAGCGGCGGCGCTAGAGCCCACGGGGTCGGGGTTAGAGGAGGAGAGGATGAACTCGAGGGGGAGAGAGAGGCACTGACGAGTGGCCCGAGCTGGGCCAGACCCTTTGGGGTGGTCCTTTTGTCCAAGACTAATGGGCCACTAGGGCCCAATAAGTATAACTAGCCCAGAAACCTTTTCAGGCATGTTTGAATAAAAAGGAAAAGACCAAAATACCCCTAGACTTAATTAAATCTTAGAAAATAAAATAAAAGTCCAAAAATTATAAATAAAATAATTTTGGATTCAAAATAATCCATATTATTCAAATAAAATAAAATATAAAGTTTTAGACATTTAAAAAATTTATAAGAATTTTGTAATTTATATATTCCTTATAGAATTTTACAAAATTATTGAAAGATGATAAAAATAAATAAAAATCATTTTCATTATATATTAATATTATAGTATTTTTGAAAAATACTAAATAAATATTTAATAAAATTTTAATGTATAATTGATAATTCCTAAAATAATTATTAAATTAATAAAAGTCAATAAAAAGGAAATAAAATAAAAAAATTCAATGTATGTTATAAATATTAAAAAGTAATATTTCCTTTATTATTAAAAAGAACTTTTAATAATAATGGGGTGAATGCATATCAAGTTAAATGATGCATGACATTATTGCATAATCATTTTTTGCTTCTTTAAATACTGTCCTTACCGGGCAATAATGATGTTTTTGTAGACATAGAAGATCAAGGTCCAGTGCAAGCATCAACTTCACTACCTTGCCATCACAAGGCAAGTTCATCACTTGCTCATGTCCTTTGAAGAGTCTTTATCAAAGTATTTGCAAATTGTGTGTTATCATATATGCTATAAAAGAAATAAAATATTATTTTCACAAATAAAGAAATTTTAGATATCATCCTAAGTGGTGATATGATGGAGCAATAGAACTTAGAGTTCTAATTGCAACAATGATGATCAAGTAGGGACTTAATAACCCCTGACATCAGAGATTCTAGCGCCGTATATTACGCGTTAGCCATGAGATTTAGAATGGGACAGAGAAATCAGCTGTATCTTCTTCCTCTCGCATGAAGCCGGATGTGCAGGTCGTGGTTGTTATCCTCGTAGCGTGCATATTAATTGGTAATTCGTAGAGGATATGCAGCATATGGGTGGGAACCCTCATCGTCCCACGATAGTTCTGGCATCTAACAGTTTGTACAAACCATTGCCGTAATTCATTATGTGGGCATGGTGTACACCAAGGAGGCATGTGGGGCCGTGAAGGGGGCAGTGATTGGCTTGGACCAACTACTGGGCCCCACATCATGGAATTGTGGACGGGAAAGTACACCCGGTTGTGCAACAAAGAGTTAATCTCTCATGGGTAAAGTAACGCACCTATGCAGAGTGTAAGAACTGTAACTTGTTACTCCCTGTTTCGGGAAGGAGCTACGAACGCGGTAGGAAAGGAACTCCATGAAAGTTCTGGTCAACATGTGAAGGCTGATTGTCATAGTTTTTCAGAATAAAATCAATCTTTGAAGAAAGATTTACAAAAATTGCATAGTACCAAGGATTTATAATCCGAGGTGGTAGTTAGAGAATCAAACTTCCCACCGTGCATATAATGAACTTGTTGGGTAACGCTGTTACTCATTCTTTCCTTTGATCCCTTGCTTAGACTCTGAGGATTCTGAAGACGTGCCAATGTATGCAGCCGAATGCCAAGAAGATGTGTTCTACGAGGAACCTGATCTGTCCGGAGGAGTTCAAGGAGTGGATTATGAAATCCGCTATGGTGTCGAAGATAATGAGTCCAACTAAGTATTTATAATTAGTAGTAACCAACGGAGCCAAGCAGCATGAACTCTATAGAATAAGCTGTTGAACTCAACTCCTAGTCGGAGTTGTTACTTTTAAATTCCGCTGAAATACTTTATATGTTGGTTTGTAAGTTGAATCTTTTGGAAGTCTTGAACTTCCGGTATTGTAATAATAATAATATGTGTACTTTTGTAATATGGACCCGCAATGTTTTTGTTGTACCACTCTGAGGGATGTGATATTTATGGAACGGTGTTCTGTGGATGTCATGTCAATGACTATAGTGTACTACACATGCAGCGGTATGCTGAGTCACCGCAGACACTTCCTTCCATACATGAATTCAAATGGTCCATTTGCAAACTAGCTTGATAACTGTTGTTGTATGAAAATTCTGTGAAAGGCAGGCAGTCTTCCCATTTAGATCCATACTCTAGCACAAATGCTCTCAACATATCTTCGAGTATTTGATTTACTCGCTCTGTTTGTCCATCGGTCTGAGGGTGATACGTTGTTCTGAAATCCAGTCGGGTTCCTAAACCTTCTTGGACTTTCTTCCAGAATCTCGAGGTAAACTGAGTTCCTCGATCCGATACGATGTTCTTGGGGACTCCGTGCAAACTAACGATTCTAGCGATGTACAACTCTGCTAGCTTCGAACTCTGATATGTGGTATTAACTGGTAAGAAATGGGCTACTTTGGACAATCTGTCAACTATGACCCAGATAGAGTCATTTCCCCTACTAGAAGTAGGCAATCCGGTGATAAAGAACATTCCAACTGAATCCCATTTCCATTTCGGAATCTGCAACGGTTGCAACAGTCATGCGGGTCTTTGATGTCCTGCCTAGACTCTTGACATATATCACACTTGGCGATATAGCTTCCGATTTCTCTCTTCATTTTATGCCACCAAAATTGCTCCTTCAAATCCTGATACATCTTCGTTCCTCCGGGGTGGATAGAATAAAGGGTATCATGGACCTCTTTCAAAATAACTTCTTTCAACTTCGAATCTACTTGTACACAAAGACGTCCTTTGTACCACAGAACTCCTTCTTCGTCTTCGGTGAATCCGGGTACTTTGCCTGTACCGATACGACGTTTGATTCCGTCGATACTAGTATTTCCTTTCTGTGCCTCCTTTATCTGACTGATCAAAGTGGGTTGAAGTTCTATGATAGCCAAAAATCCTTCACTCACTAATTCCATTCTAAAATCTTCCATCTCTTTGTGCAAACTTGGTTGCTCCTTCAAAATCATGGAGTTCAAGCAACACGGCAATCTGCTAAGGGCATCTGCTACCACATTGGCTTCACCGGGGTGATAGTGAATGTCCAGATCATAATCCTTGACTAGCTCAATCCATCTTCTCTGTCACATATTCAGCTCCTTCTGAGTGAATATATACTTCAGGCTCTTGTGATCCGAATAAATCTCACAACGGTTTCCCATCATATAATGCCTCCATGTCTTCAGGGCTAGAACTACGGCTACGAGTTCAAGGTCATGGGTTGGATAATTTTCTTCATGCTGCTTCAATTGTCGGGATAAATAAGATATAAATTTGCCTTCTTGCATTAGCACACATACGAGACCGATCTTGGATGCATCACAATACACATCGAAGGGCTTCGTGATATCCTGCATGATCAAGATTGGGGCTGAAATCAATCTCCTCTTGAGTTCCTGAAAACTCTCTTCACATTTGTCCGTCCATTCAAACTTCTTATGCTTCTTCAGCAATTGGGTCATGGGTCTGGCAATACTCAAGAATCCTTCTACAAACTTGCGGTAGTATCCCGCTAATCTGAGAAATGCACGAACTTGGGTTTGAGTGGTTGGGGCTTGCCAATCCTCAACATCCTTCACCTTCGCAAGGTCAACGGCAATTCCTCCGGCTGATATGATATGTCCGAGGAATCCTACCTCCTGTAACCAGAATTCACATTTTCTAAACTTGGCATATAGCTGATGCTATCTAAGGGTGCCAAGAATGGTCCTTAGGTGTAGATCATGTTCTTCTTCTGATTTGGAATAAATCAGAATGTCGTCGTTGAAAACAACGACAAACTTATCCAGGAAGTCCATAAAAATCTTATTCATGAGGTTCATGAAATAAGCGGGGGAATTGGTTAATCCAAAATACATGACAGTATACTCGTATAATCCATATCCGGTGGTAAAGGAAGTCTTTGGAATATCCTCTGCGCGAATTTTGAGTTGATGATAGCCAGTTCTAAGATCAATCTTAGAAAACACTTTGGCACCAGTCAACTGGTCAAACAGGTCTTCTATCTTTGGCAATGGGTACTTGTTCTTGATGGTGACATCATTCAACTTTCGATAATCCGTACACAAACAGTTACCTCCATCTTTCTTGTCCACAAACAAAACAGGTGATCTCCATGGTAACACACTTGGTTGAATCATTCCAATTTCCATCATGGCATCCAGTTACTTCTTCAGTTCCACTAGTTCAGACGGGTTCATACTATATGGTCCCTGGGCTATGGGTCCGGTTCCAGGTATTAGTTCAATGATAAACTCGATATCCCGATCTAGGGGCATACCGGGCAAAACATCTGGAAATACATCGGGGTATTCACAGACTATCCGGACTTGGTCAATGGTGGGTTGGGATAGACTCGTGTTGCACTTGAATTGACGCGGCAAGGTTTCCGATACATGCTCGACTGATATTCCGGCTGTACAGGTCATGGTTATGGATTTCTTGGCACAGTCAATTAAGCCTTTGTGTTTGGACATCCAATCCATTCCTAGTACTACTTCCAAACTTTTAGTTCCGAGTACTATTAGATTAGCATAAAAATCTATGCCATGGATGCGGATAGGGACGGCTTTGCAAATTTGCCTACCTTTGGTGGTTGAACCAGGTATTTGAACAATCATAACATTCTTCAATTTGGTTGGTTGAATCTTACTAGTGCATGCAAATTCCTTAGTAACAAATGAGTGCGATGGTCCAGAATCAAACAACACTCTTGCAAGTACTGAGTTAACAGAAAACATACCCAACACGACATCTGGCGCTTTCTGGGCTTCTTCAGCATGCATGAGAAAGAGACGTCCGTTGCGGTTGAGCAAGTTCCCTGGGGAAAACCTTCTTCCGGGATGAACACGACGCTGCTACTGAGCTGGGGAATTTTCATTGGGGGCTGCGGCAATCTTCTTGGGGCACTCATTGGAATAGTGACCCTTAGTTCCACATTCATAACAAGTCACTTGCGACTTGTCCTTTGCTGCAACAGGCACAACATTGCTTCCAGTCCTTGGGGCAGTGTTGGTGTTGGTGGCGACATTGGTGTTGTTGAACTTGGGTGGGGCACGGTTAAAATTGCTAGAGTTGCAGGGTTGTTGTGGTTTCCTCCGGGCCTTGGGTTTCCATGGTTGGGATAGGTTGGACGGTTCATCGGGGGTCTGTTGTTTCTTGAGGAAAATCCTGGAGATGGGTTGGGACGATACTTTGGGGTATAGTGGGTTCCTGGTTGATGCATCATGCGACGCTTGCGGTTCTCATTGGCTTGGTTGATCTTTCCTTCCATTTGAATGGTGGAGTCAACTAAGGCTTCAATATCATCAAAGGGGATATTGACTAACACATTCTGCATTTCATCATGTAAACCATTCAGGAATCTCTCTTTCTTCTTGGCTTCAGTGCTGATCTCATCCGGTGCATACCTAGCTAATGATAAGAATTTGTCACGGTATTCCACTACTATCATCCTTCCATGTTTCAGTTCCCTGAATTCATCTCTCATCCTCTTGATTAAACCCGGTGGCACATGGGTTCTGCTGAACTTGACTTTGAACTCTTCCCAATTCATCACTGACCTCCTGTCATTGCGCGAACGCTATTCCACCATGCTCTTGCATCTCCGGTCAGATAGTGGGTAGCAAACAACACTTTCTCGTTGGCTTCCACTCCTGCAACTTCTAGGTTGTTCTACATGGTTTGCAGCCAATCATCTGCATCTAAGGGCTCTTCTGACTTAGTGAAAACAGGTGGATTAGTGTTCTGGAAATTCTTGAGCTTAGATCCATGGTTGTCCTGATTTCCATGGTCTTGATTATTGTTGGCCATTTGAGCTATCTGCTGAAGGGTGGCTAAGTTGGCTTAACGTTCGGCTCTTTCAGCTTCTCGGTCAGAAACCTACATTTGCAAGAGTTGCAACATCGGGTCCGGGGCTGAGTTGCTTCCTCCACGAGGCATCTGAAGATTGAGGTAGATCATGAGAAAAGAGGAAAATTTCTAAGGTTCAGGGTTTTTTGAAAAGTTTTAAGGTTTGATTCAGATTTTTCTAGCAACTTGCTTTTCATTCATTCATAGCACATGATACAAACACACACCACAACAAAGGAAAACATATGGTTTTAAGAACCATTCTGGGAAACTAATATACAGTGGGACCGAATACAACTCACTAACTCTAGTGCTCAAGTGCTACTATTCCTCGGAGTCAGTGTCCTCGTCATCCTCCTCATCATCATCACCGATGAAGGCGAAGTAATCCTTATCGGTGAAGAAGTCCATGGCCTGATCCTCCATAAAGTCATCATCATCACTGAGATAGGAGTGGGGGTCTCTGCGAATGTCCTCCCCTGTATTCTCCATCTCCTCCAGCTGCATGTCTTTCTCGTGGATGGTCTCCTCCAAATCCGAGATCCGGTGGTGAAGACGGGCAATGATGCGCTCCTTCTTGTCGACCTGACGGTGACAAGACTTGTGATCCCTCACAAGCATGGCGATGGTTCGATCCTTCTTGACAGAGAGGGCATAGTTGTGGTTGGCATAGGAACGGGCATTGTCCAACTCCTTCTAACGGTCATACATCATGAAGCTGAGGTGGTCTAATTGACTCTTCAGCTCGTGGTGGTATGGGGCCTCGAGTGGCTGTCCCATAACATCACGCCTTGGGTAAAACTCAAAGTGGGTACCCTTGATCTGGTTGATACTCTGCCCACACAGACGGGCAAGAGCTTCCTGCATTGCCCTAGCAAGTCCATCAAGCTAGTTGTTCTCTCTTAAGGTGAACTGAATTCCTTCTACAGTGGGAGGTCCAATCTTTCCTCAGAGACTTGCAACAACTATCCACTGTAGATCTTCTCCTTCTTGATCATTGAGCTGAGCTCCGAAGAACTCGGGGTGTGGACGCTCCAGCATCTCTGAAAGTTGGTCCAAGTCATGCTCAAATATGAGGTCTCCTCCATTCTCCAACTGATAAAACTTGTTGTACTTCACGTCCATCTATAAGAATATAGGATGAGTAAGTTAGTAGAGTAATCAAGTGTGTCAATTTTTTATGTAAGTTTGCAAGAATTTTTGAGGAACATGAATTTTTATGAAAGAATCCAAGTGATAAGGATAAGAATAAGTTTTCATAAATATTCACTTCCTTTGGTTTTCAAACTAAGTTTTTGATTCAAACATCCATTCTATCTAGGGTGTCCTATGGTCAGGATGGCTCTGATACCAACTTGTCAACACCCGGATTTTTAATCCCAGATGCTTGTTATGTCATACATCGCAATCCCAGGATTACCATTTTTGCGAGACATAACAGATTGGATATCACAGTACATCATCCATTACAAACCATACATAAGGACTTACACAAATAAGGATCTCATGATCCAGTTCTTAATACAATTCAAGCAGCGGAATAACGTAATAGTAACGATAGCGTAGGCGAAGCTCCATCTTCATGGTCACAGGCAATGCTGACGATGGGAGATGATCCTAGTTGTCGTAACCTTCCTGTTGTCCTTCTTCCTCATACTCCTCTCCGTAGTTTGGCCATGGGAATAGCCAGGGACAAAGACATGAGTACTCTTTAAGTACTCGCAAACTAGTACTAACAAGTGAAGTGGTTTTGAATAGGCTATACTAAGCTCTAGGGTTGTTTTGCAAAAATCCAGATTTACCTCTACTAAGTTCAGAAGCAAAGAAAGCTAGTTGAAAGTTTTGTAACACCTAAGTGGGGACTTGAATTTCATGTCACAACTCTGTTGTGGTCAAGTCAAACAAATCATTTCACAAGTATTTTTGAAAACATTTGATGGGGGAACAGTATGGCCACTCGAACTGTCCATAACCGCGAAGGTGGCTATTCGAATAGTTTGACACGCTGTAGAGATTGTACACTTTCACCACAACATTCGATACATCCGTCAGGAACAAATCCTGAATTCACCATACTTAGTATGCGGATAATCAATCCTAACCTTTCAATTACACGCCCTAGTATAGGCACCTCTCCTGTGAGTTTGGCCTCCCAACCATGACCAACTGTCATCTTGGGTACTGCACAGGTGGACAATATTCACAAGGTAGCCTCAGCTCAGACCTTGGCCGCAAGGGAAACCATACTAAGGTATATAAATTTCCAGTCAAGCCCTACCCAAATTTCAGGTATTGTAGTTGTACGGTAAAATTGGAATGGTATCGCATCCAGACAACCATCAATTTTATAAAGGGTAAGGCTCATGCCTTAACATTTTCATCATCAAAAACATATGGCATTCAAGAGCACATGTCAAATCATTTCAGTAGAATGACTCATCATTCTAAGGTTTTCATAACCATTTTCGCCAAGTATTCCCATCTAAAATTGAACAAGTTTTATGCTTAGCACTAGCATCTACAAGTGGGGGTAAATACTAATGGTGGGTACTAAACCAGTGGGGATTTACTAACTTCAATCTCATGCCTTAGGATGACATCAATATTATCTAACTTAGGCCAAATTTTATGCTCTTTATGCTACCTTCAATTATCTTTCTGGAATCTACTAGTCACTAAGTAAACTCTAAGAGAAAGCTTTGAGTAAAGGAAATAAATTACTAAGCTTACAAGTAAAACTAGGATGGGGTGTCAAGTGGGTGTAATCACATATGCTTTAAGGCATATATTTGTGTCAACGCCTGGATTTTTAATCCCAGATGCCTGTTATGTCATACATCGCAATCCCAGGATTACCATTTTTGCGAGACATAACAGAATTGGATACCACAGTACATCATCCATTACAAACCATACATAAGGTCTTACACAAATAAGGATCTCATGATCCAGTTCTTAATACAACTCAAGCAGCGGAATACGTATAATAACGGTAGCGTAGACGAAGCTCCATCTTCGGGGTCACAGGCAATGCTGACGATGGGAGATGATCATAGTTGTCGTAACCTTCCTGGGGTCCATCCTCCAGGTACTCCTCTTCATAGTCTGGCCACGGGAATAGCCAGGGACAAAGCCATGAGTACTCTTTAAGTACTCGCAAACTAATACTAGCAATTGAAGGGGGGTTTTGATAATAGGACACTAGGATCTAGGGTTGTTTTGCAAGAAGCCAGATTTATCTCTACCAAGTTCAGAAGCAAGAAAAGCTAGTCACAAGTTTATAACTCCTAAGTGGGAACTTGTATTTCATATCACAACCCTGTTGTGGTCAAGTCAAAGTATCAATTCATTTCACAAGTCATTTTGAAAACATCTGACGGGAGAACAGTATGGCCACTCCAACTATCCATAACCGCGGACGCGGCTATTCGAATAGTTTGACACTCTGCAGAGATTGTACACTTTCACCACAACATTCGATACATCCGCCAGGAACAAATCCTGAATTCACCATACTCAGTATGCGGATAATCAATCCTAGCCTTTCAATTACACGCCCTAGTATAAGCACCTCTCCTGTGAGTTTGGCCTCCCAACCATGACCAACTGTCATCTTGGGTACTGCACAAGTGGACAATCTTCACAAGGTAGCCTCAGCTCAGACCTTGGCCGTGAGGGAACTAATACTAAGGTATATAAGTTTCCAGTCAAGCCCTACCCAATCTTCGGGTATTGTGGTTGTGCGGTAAAATTGGAATGGTATCGCATCCAGAAAACCATCAGTTTTATAAAGGTCTAAGGCTCATGCCTCAACATTTTCATCACCAAAATCATCTGGTGTTCAGAAACACATGTCAAAACATCTCAGTAGAATGATCCATCATTCTAAGGTTTTCATAACCATTTTCACCAAGTATTCCCATCTAAAGTTGATCAAGTTTTATGCTTAGCACTAGCATCTACAAGTGGGTGTAAGCACTAATGAGGGGTGGTAAACAAGTGGAGTTTCAACTAAGTTCAATCTCATGCCTTAGGGTGACATCAAGATTATCTAGCTTAGGCCAAATTTTATGCTCTTTATGCAACCTTCAAATATATTTTTCTAGAATCTACAAGTTACTTAAGCACATTCCAAGGAAGTAGCTTTGATAAATAAATAAAATAGAAAGCTTGCAATTAAAACTAGGAGGGGGTATCAAGTGGGTATAAACACATATGCTTAAGACATATAGTTATCATGGTAACAAGCAAGTATTAGCTTGCACAATTGCAAGTATAAGCTTGCATGGGTCAACTTGATTAGTAAGGCTTGCAGGTATGGGCTTGCACAGTCTCAGTATAAGCTTGCCTTGTGCAGAGCAGTGGTAGAAGTTCTCCTCGTCTTCTTCTTCGTAGTATCCTCCTTCCTCCTCGTATCCTTGGTCGGTACTAGCGTCTATAAATAAATATGAGGTACACAATCACCAAACAATACTTAACTACTTGCAATCATCACACAAAAGGTCCTATAGATGATCTAGCATCATCACTAACATTACAAGATTAAAGCTTGGTTTAATTCCTTTTATTTTTGGAAAAGTAATTTCTACTCACTGAAAAACTACTTAAGATTTAATATTCTCCAACAAAACATGGGATCATGTTGACACATGTCATCACCACATATTTTAGTCCATGGGAATGTGATTTAAAGTGGTGTCATAATTTAATAAGGTTTTACCCTTTTATTTTAATTAAATAAAGTGACTAGAAATGCCTATGTGGCATTCTTTTAAGTAAACCTATATATTTTTATATATTCTGAAAGGTATGGTTACATGTGATTTTTGAGAGTTGGAATCAACTCAAAAGCTATTATGGTTTTAATTTGAAAAATGTTGGAATGCAGAAAAGCTTCTGCCTTGTTATTTTTACTAAGGATGATCTACAGATCCAAAGGACTTAAATCCAACGGGCTTGGATTCAGCATTTCAATACCTTTCTAACAAATTTGGTTTCATTCAATTTGGTTCACTGAATCGACCTGGGTTGATTTTTGAATCTAGGTGCAGAAGTGTGTTTGAAATAAAATGGAAAAAATCCAAATTCAAACATCTGGGCTGCGCGGGAAGCGATACTGGGCCGGCCTGCTAAGCACAGCGCTTACGCGGGCTGTTTAAGTCGATGTCCCCACGCGTCAGTGAGACGAGGGGGTGCGAAGCGGTATGGGGCGATGTGAGCCGTGGGATCTTGTTGTAATCTAACGGTTGAGGGTCATCGTCGATGTTGGGAAACACCGGCGAGACAGAAACCTAACGCGGCAGGTGGGGGTCGTTGGGGGCTCACCGGGGCTCAGGCGAGGGCCGGAGAGGCGGGCGAACGAAGAAGTCGACGACGGCGAACCTCCTGGTACCAACAGCTTCTCCTAGGGTGGCTCTAATCGCTAGCCCCCTTCTTCTCCAGCAGCAGCAGGCTCCGGTGAAATTCCGGTGAAGCACTGCTCACCTTGCTTCGGGACTGAGGCGAGGTGGTTCTGGGTGAGAGGGGAGTGAGATGGTGTGCTCAATTCGGCTGGGGGTGGCCTCTATTTATAGTGGCAAGAGGGAACCGACGGGCGCAAGCTGAGCTTGTCATGGTCGACGGCACAGAAGGCTAGCAGCGTGGGTGACGGTAGGGGGCGGTGCGGTGCTCCCTGGCGATGCTCAACGACATGGTGGCGAGGCGTGGGGCGGTGCGGTTTGGTCGGAACGCGGCGATGCTCTGCGCGTGCCCGACGGAGGTTTTTAATGCGCACAGCGTGCGTGATCCGCGCGGCGGCGAACGAGCGTGTCTGCGGGGTTGCTGGGACGGTGTTGATCACGTATGCACGCGGCAAGGGCGGCGCGCGGTCTGTGGGCGTCGGTCGAGCGTCACGCACGGGGTGCGCTCTCAGCATGGTTGCTGGCGAGGTTGGCATGGTCTGTGCGTGTGGTCCAGGGATTGGCAAGGTTCGAGCGTTGGACAGGGAGTGGCGGTGGGGTGTTGGCTTGCTCCCAGACATGTTGGCTAGTCTTGTTTCTTCTCCTAGCTCGCTGTCGACATGGGGGTGACAAGGGTGCACTCGACCTGCTCACCATTGATGGCATTGCCAAGCTTACAGTGATGCTAGAGGTTTGCAATTGAGCTAGATGATCTACTAAAGCCTAGTTGCAACCAGAGAGGGAACAAGTTAGGCTTCAATCACTGCTCACAATAGTGTTTGGATTTTGTTTGATTTGAATCTACAAGGTGTTTGATGAAATGGCCGCAAGAACTCAAGTTTTGAATTTTGAAAAGATTTTTGGTGGGTGTGCTAGGTTGGTGTTGGTGAGTCTGCAGATGCTTGGGTTTTGAAAGTTGAGCTTGTTTGAGTGGTTTTTGAAAAAGTGGGATCTTCCCATATGATAAAGATTCAATTTTGAACTGTCCTTTCAACCATGCATTTGAATGTTTCTGGATGATCACAAAGTGGGCCTTGATACATTGTTAGGAGTACTATGAAGGGGTGTAAAGATCAAAACAAGTTTCTGTTAAGTTTTGAAAGTTTGGGACAGCCAAAGTAGGCATGGGAGTTAATTTGGCCAAAATGACCATTCCCTTATTTTGTTTTTTTTGATTTATTTGTCTTTGGGAAAAGTGTGGGGATTGTTTAGATGATGTTTATTTCACCTAAGAATCCATTTACAAGCAAAGAAACACACAAACAAGGTGGTTCAAAAGAATTCAAAATGAAATACATACTCACATGCATGCTTCCATATTTTTATTTAGAAAATTTTTTAACCCTAATTTTGATGATTAGAGTTTGATGATCCAAGTTTAGTATTTTTGGATGTTACAATTTGTCATAGTAACAAGAAGGTAGTAGGTTGCATAAGTAGGGTATCTCGCAAGTGTTAGCTTGTTAGGTTATTAGTATAAGCTTGCTAATTCAACTAGTAGTATTTATGATTGCCTTGTGCAGAGCAGTGGTTGAACTTCTCCTCAGCTTCTTCCTTGTAGTATCCTCCTTCCTCCTCGTATCCTTGGTCGGTACTATCGTCTAAAATAAATACGAGGTACACAATCACCAAACAATATTTAACTATTTTTGATCATCACACAAAGGTTCATACTAGATGATCTAGCATCATCACTAACATTACAAGATTAAAGCACTTGTCCCATTTATTTTATTTTATAAAAGTAATTTCTACTTATTGAAAAACTACTTAAGATTTAATATTCTCCAACTCAAACATGGTATCATGTTGACACATGTTATCACCACATATTTCAGTACATGGAAATGTGATTTATAGTGGTGTCACAATTTAATAAGGTTTAACCTTTTTATTTTAATTAATTAAAATGGCTAGAAATGCTTATGGGGCATTCTTTTATTAATTGCTCATTATTTTTTTAAGTAAACCTATATGTTTTTATATATTTTAAAAGGTATGATTAACTGTGATTTTTGAGAGTTGGAATTAACTCAAAAGCTCTTATGGAGCTTCTGCCTTTTGATTTTTACCATGGGTGATCTACAATTCTAAATGGTTTGAATCCAATGGGCTTGGATTAAGCATTCCAGTATCTTTCTAACAAAATTGGTTTCATGCATTTTGGTTCAGTGAATCGAGCTGGGTTGATTTTTGAATCTAGGTACAGAACTATGTTTGAAATTAAATGAATAAACTTAAGTTTGAATTGTTAGGTCGCGAGGGATGTTTAACTGGGAAGGCCCACTACGCATAGCGTACGCGCGGGCTGGTTAAGTGAGTGACCCCACTCGTCAGTGAGGCAACGAGTGGGGAAGCTATACGGGGTGATCTAGGCCGCACGATCTAACTCTAATGGAACGAATCTGGTTCATCGTCCACGTAGGGCAGCGCCGGCAAGACAGAACCCTAACACGGTAGGTGGGGGTCGTGGGAGGCTCACCGGGGCTGAGGCGATGGTCGGTGACAGGGGCGAACGACAAAGTCGATGACGGCGGTTCTCCTGGTACCGGCAGCTTCTCCTGGGGTGGCTCCAATCGACGGCGCCTCTCCTCCTCTGCAGCGGCGAACTCCGGTGAAATTCCAGCCACCTGGTGCTCTCCTTGCTCCGGGAGTGAGTGGTTGTGATCAGTGGGAGGTGGGGAGTGAACTGGTGTGAAGAAAACAAGCGGTGGAGGCCTCTATTTATAGTGGCTAAAGGGGACCAACGGGCGCGGGATGAGCTCGTCATGGTCGACGACATAGAGGGCTACTGGCATAGGCGACGATAGGGGACGGTGCTATGCTCCCTGGCGAAGCTCAACGGCATGGTGGCGAGGCGTGGGGCGGTGTTGATCGGTCGGAACGCGTCGACGCTCTGGGCGGGTCCGACGGCAAATTTAATGGCGCACGGGTGGTCCTGGTCGCGCGGCGGCGAAGGGGTTGTCTGGCGGGGTGCTGGAGTGTTGGAGATCACGTTTGCAAGCGGCGAGGGTGGCGCGTGGTCTGTGGGCGCTGGTCGAGGATGGCGCACTGGCGCGCTCTCGGCTCGCATGCAGAGATACTTGGCAAGCTCGGGCAGTGTGGTCCAATGGCTGGCTGTGCTCGGGGCTGGGACAGTGGGTGGCGGTGGACGGTGGCGTTCCTGCTAGACAAGGTTGGCGAGGCTAGTTCCTCCTCTAGCTCGTTGGCGACATGGGGGTGGCAAGTTTGCTCTCGGCATGCTCACCATTAATGGCTAGGCTTGGTTCTAAAGATTGTTAAAGAGGCTAGATGATCTACTAAAAGCTTGTTGCAACCATAGAGGGTACAAGGTTGTCCAAATTCACTGCTACAAATAGTGTTTGATGTTTTGTTGTTTGAAGCGAGCAAGGTGTTTGATGAAATGACCGAAAGAAATTTAAATCTGAATTTTGGATTCAAACTTGGTGGATTTGCTAGGCACATACTAGGGAGTATCTGGTTAGTTGGATTAGTCAAGGGGCACTGGTTTGGTTGGGTTTTGAAAATGTGTGATCTTCTCATTTGAATGAGGTTGCCAAATGTTTCTACAAGTTTGAAAGGTGGGCTTTAATTAACTTTTACTTGGTCTAGGAAGGGGTGAAAAGAATTGGAAAAGTTTCTGTTTGAAATCTTGGACTAGAAACACTCAAAGTGACCTAGTGAGCAAGATTGGCAAAAATGACCATTTGCTTTATTTGAATTGTTTTTTATTTTCTCTTGATTTGTTTCTGCTTGCAAATGTTTTAGATGATGTTATTTTTATCTTTAAACCATTACTTGATATTTAGATTAATCACACAAGTCCATTCATGCATTCATCAAATCATCACATACACACATGCATTCATATGATTTTAAATTAATCGAAGTTTTTGTGAACCCTAATTTTAGTGATTAGAGTTTGATGATCATTGTTTCATATTTTCGGGATGTTACAACATTCCTGAAGATGCTACTGCTCCTATCATATTAGGTCATCTATTCTTAATAACTATTAAGGCTTTGATTAATCTACATGAAGGGAACATGAAGCTTCAATTGCCTTCGCGGATCATTTTCCCAGGAAGAAGAAATCCAAGCATGATGAGAAGGAGGCCATCACTTTGAAGGCCAACTATTTTGGAGTGGGTTTTCCACTTATTTGGCCTAAGTGAGAAACATCATTGTCAAGCTATTGCCATAAAAGAGCGCTTCATGGGAGGCAACCCATGTGAAATAAAGGTTTGAGTAAAGTTTTTAAGTTTATTTTAAGTTTCATGATGAATAAAGAGTGCTAGAAAACTCCAGTTGAGGAGGAGAAGTTTGGTGGTACTAAAATACCTATCTTATACTTGTTGTTGTTGGTCTAAAATTTAAGCTATCATTTTTCTGTCAAAACATGGTGTTTCACTAAGTTTCAGGTTAATAAAGAATTCTCGAAGAAATAGGTAAATTTTGATGACTCCAAAAGGTTTAACGACCAACTATATGGTGGGAATAAAAATTCTGGCCGTATAGTTCCGGTCGTATAGTTGTTTCGATATCACCCCTTCAGTTTTCAAAAGATACCGTAGGTTCAATGACCAACTATATGGCGGGAATAAAAAATCCGGCTATATAGTTGTAGCTGCATAGATATCATTGCCTTCCCTGAATTTCTTTTCCAAGGTACAGTAAGTTTAATGACCAACTATACGGCGGGAGCAAAAATCCCGACCGTATAGATTGCGCTGCCAGAAGGAAACCCTAAGAAACCCTAAAATATTGACGTCAGACCAACTATACGACGGGAATAGATGTTTTGGCTATATAGTTTTGGCCGTATAGCTCGTGCTACCACAAAAACTCCACGGGAAGGTACCCCTAACACCAAAATTTCAATCCTTTTCTCTCTTCTACCTCCAAACTCTCTCAACACCTCAAGAGATCTTTATCACTATTCTATTTCGTTCAATTTCCTTGCACACAAGTGATCTACGGTACGTTTCTCCTCCGATCCTCCATTTACTTTTTGCAAATTCATCTCTGATATGTTGTCATTATCAATCTACGGTGAGACCTACTATAAAATAATTGCCATGTTTTTATTCCCTAGATTATGATTTGAGGAGATTCTTTAGTGTGCTATGATGAGGAATATGTTATGCATATTACTATAGGATCAAAAAGTTTTATTTTCATATTTTCTTATTATTTTAGATGATGAACACAAGGAGCCAAATGTGTGCTCGTGCTGCCGCGAGTCCTTCTCGGGATGACGCTGCAGCTCATGACCGCATGGGGATACGGTTTAGGGATGAGCTCCAATGTGATCACTTCAACAGGATCAAAAATCGAGAAGTGAAGACAACCAAGTGGGCTTGTCCCATTATATTGAATCACTCAGTATTTCTAATGACTTAAATTTACTTTGCAATAGAGTTGGCCTACAAAACTTTGTATTCCAAGATGCGCCTACTTATCATCGATTAACTCTTGAATTTTTAAGTTCTTTGAAAAGCACCGTTAAAACATGGCACAAAGAGGACGTGATTTCTTTTCGACTTATGAACAACAATTATACCTTATCACTTGAAGAATGGTGCAATTCTTTTAATTTACCAAACAATGATGTTAATGCTTTACGCGCATCTTTTGCTGACATGAGCCCTTCCCCGGATTATTATTATAATAGAATGAGTTTCACTTCTAGAGTCAACAAGGGGAAGAATATTCAGCATCCTGCTATTCACAATTTGTTCTATGTTATTTCTAACACCTGGCAGGCACTAAATGAGTTTACAAGACTCAATGAGGAGGACATCTTGGTCCTCGCAAAAGCTACTTCCAACAACAACAAATTGTCACTCAACTTGGGCGTAATTCTTGTGCGCTACTTGGAACACCAATCTTCCCAAAGCCAAGGGCCAATCACATGTGGAGGCGTCATCGCCGTGCTTGCCATTGCCTTGGGCATCGACCTAGGTGAGTTGCAACCATTGCTAGGTGAGCGACGTGTTGCTTTCTCTACTTTAAAAGCTTGTGAAATGCTCACTAGGAGAGGTGGTAGTTATTAATTGCATATTGCTGGAGCTTGGCATCTCTACCCTTCTCCTTTGCCTAATGGTAATTTCTCTATCGAGGAAGGACGTTTGCTATATGATGTGAAGTTTGAACAACACCAACCCGAGGAGGATATTCTGGATGAGGATGAAGACCAAGAAGGGGAGCAAGAAATTCCTGAACAAGAGGAGCAGCCACCAAACCGGTTTGCTACATATCAAGATTTCCAAGAACTTGGATAAATCGTGGAGGGGATGCATAATATCGCCCTGAACCTTCGAGAAACCACTAGTAATTTATCAACTCAATTTGCGACCTTGAGCCACAACTTTTTTCTGCCACCATAATGATTTGAAGGGCTTGCAAAAGCCTAAGCTTGGGGAAGTCTCCCCATTATCTTTATTTGGCGTTCGTTTGCTTTTTAATTTCGAGGTTATGCTTTTAGTTTGAGTTTATAAGCACTCGTGTTAGTTTCCCCAACACTTTATATTTTGTCATTTTTATTTGTTTTCAAGATTTTGTAGCCGAGCTTTGTCGCCAATTTTCTATTCTTTAATTCGCTCTCTTAAAAACAACAAAAAATATTTTTCCTTTTATCTTTATTTTCCCTCTTCCTTTTTTCTATTCCCCTTGTGGTTCTCGCATATTTGCAGGAGAGTGATTGACTTTGTGTTTCCAAGAAACAAATCAAAGGGAAGAGAGAAGTGGAACCAATCATGAGAGGTATGCCTTATGACTCCCCACTTTTGAAGTTTGAGAAACCCATGCTAGTTAGTAGTAAATGTTAAGATATTATATTGGTGGAGTGAGTCTTTATATTGGAGTAAAATTTTGTTTGCATGGGTATTTTGTTGAGTATGTTTTGTTCCAGCTCTTATAGTTAACCAAGTCTTGCCTAAAAATTTGCTAAATAATTGTAATAAGAAAAATTCTCACAATTGAAGGCTTGGGTGTTGTAGTGCTTAGTCTTGAAAGTTTATTCCTAGAGACACTCAACACCATGAAATAATAATTGACTTAATAGCTCTATTTCAAAGGATTTGTTCAATTGAATTAATGTTTAGCGATTTTTGTGAGCATGCAAAAGTTTGACTTGTGAATAATAAGAATGATATAGCTTTATGCGTGTCAAACTTCATGGGATACCAACAACTCCGCTAGCCTACAAACGATCTTCATGGGAGAAACTCCTAGATTTCAGCTATGAGTTGATTAAACATATGTAGCAGCAATGCTATAATGGGTAAGATTCTTAGCATCCCCGTGTAGCTGTGTTCATGATGGAATCACTCCTCTAGATGATATGAGTAATCATTATGCAAAAGGAACAAAAACATTGATAATGCCACGAGTGTCCATCATAGCCCAATAAACTAATTAATGTTTTTGGCATGCTCTCCATAACTTAAGAACTGAAATTCGTGAAGGACAATGAATAAAAAAGTAGTGCTTGAAAAGTCTTGACTTATCAATGTGGGAGAATTGAGATACTTTAGTGTATATGCTTTTTCATGCCATCAGGCGATTTTCCTACTCCTCTCGGTCAGCATTTGAAAGAGCGCACTTATGCACCCAAAACAATCGGCCTGTCCAAAAGCATTTTAACGTATGGAGCAGCACGGTATACACCGACCGAGTAGTCTTTTATCATTGGTGTTCGGTTGGATGACGCCCATTAGCCGAACACGTAATGACTATGTATATGTCCTACATTTACTCTATATAAATGCATCGTACCATATGAAACACGGGTAATAGTCGTCATGGGTCGATCGACTATATAATGTTGTATGTATGGTAAATCCTTACATAGTTATACAACTGTAGCTTATGCCCTTCTCAATCAAATCCGTATTTGTAGTCTTAGGAGTACGTCTCTTCCTAAAAGTTTTTCCGGATAACTATTTTTTCTGATTCCATTTTTTCTTGCCGTCATAGGTAAAAGAAGGTTTGAATCTTGAGTGATTTTCGGGTGTCATTACTTACGCAATGAATCATGCCACCTGACATAATATATGATCCATTTTACAGGAGGTATTCAGGATGACCAATCCATATGAATGCTGCCAAAACAAGCATAGGTTCATAATGTTAGCCTGAATGTAATCTTGTCATAGTGTGATCTGCACACATAGGTTATGTGCAGGGTGGAGTATGAATAACACACAGGTTTTGTGCTTGCTGTGTGTGAACAGGTCGGTGGGAGGATATGGTGCACTACAAGAAATCTGCCAGTTTGTGACGTTCTCATTGTGACCATGAAAAAAATCGTCGTAAATTGTATGACGATTTGCATCAGATCGTCATTAGCCAGTTGAGGAGGGAAAAACCACTTCAAAATTATGACGATTAGCTCAAAATCGTCGTAATTTCTTTATATTAAATCGTCATAATATAAACATACACCTTATTGGTTTTATTTTTAGGTCATTACGACCATATTAGATCGTCATAATGGATTATACCATTTTATTTTTTAATAAATAAAAGCCATATTAGCACTTTTGCATAGGTGTTATGTCCATGTGTTAAGTTATGTCTACGTGGCAGACGATCTGTCAGCGGGATATAATACTGTCAAACGGTTGTTACACGTAAACGATTTGTTGAAGCGACCAAACTCCAAATAATAAATATAACCTCCACGAATCGAACTAGCAACCTCATCGTATACAAACTGGATATCAACCACCATGCCATGCTTCAACTAGTATTAGTATATTAAAGTTGCACGCTATTAGTAAATAACACTAGCATATTAGAAAATAATAAGCAAAATAGAGCGCGCTAAGGGGTCGAACCACAGACCTCTCTGAACCATCGACACCACCACTAACCACTAGGATACTACTACTTACGTGCTAAAGCAATGCTAACCCTGAATCGAACAACTGTTGGGCCTGGGCCTCAGGCTTGTTTTTTTTTCTTTGAGGAAGACTTCTGTGTCCGCTTGGGCTGGGCCGGATTTGAGCTTGCAACGGGTGGACTAAGTCTGTCCAGCTCAGCTGGTCCGGTTAGTATATTTTTTTCTACTTTTTATTTTCTTAATTCTTTTGTATCTATTTCATAAAATGTCTAAAAGAATTGATTTTTGTCTCTAATTTTTTATAAAATTTAATAGATCATCTTAGGATGTTAATTACCAACAGTTTCATTATTTAAAAATATTAGATTTACTAATCCCACATTAGTCCATAGTAGGGACAATATCATAATTCAAAATATGTTTTGGCACTTAAAAAATTGAAAATGGCTTTTTTGGTGCGTCGAAAGGGAAAATTTTCTCCTACAACATTGTTTGGCATCCCATGACACTAGGAAAAGGATTTACATTGTTCTTCATCCCATCCCACGCGAAGGATTCACATATTCCGAACTGTTTTTGAATTTCTTTATGCCCGTTTCAAACAATGGTCAAAATGGGCGGGCATGAAGGTTCTTAGCTAGGGGCCGAACCTCGCTAAACTTGCATTGTATCTCTAATGAAACAGCATATTGTGAGTCTAAAAATGATTTTTACCAAAAATCATGAGCATCGGATCATGTACCTGTAGTTCAAACCGGACCCACTTCCTACCGATTCGGCAGGAATTTGTCTTTTTCGCCAGGGGTGAACGGAAAGGTTTGAGATACCCTGGTTGGGACATTGTCCATGTAAGGTGGACTAATGTTTTTACAAAATGTGGTGGTACCATTCTAAAACTGTCATTTGGTGGTTGCTTCATAAAACGCCCCGTTTTTGCGTTCGGAAAATGGAAAATGGATTTTCCGTGCGTCGGAAAGGAAAACTTTCTCCTGCAACATTGTTCTCCATGCCATGATACATATGTGTGCACAATATGGTCACATTATCACAAACTATGCCCTGATTCTAGCCACAACATTGGCCATTTGACCCGAAAGCCACGAAACCTCGAACATGATAGGTCATTTTATGAAGGGTTTTTTGAGACATACTCAATTTACCAAGTTTGGTATTTTTTCTTGCAATTATATCACATAATAAGACACCACGCGAAGGATTTGCGTTGATCGGACCTTTTCCTTGCAATTATATCACATAATAAGACACCACGCGCCGTGGTTGCTTCCCGCCGTTTCCACCACCTCCCTCCTCTCTTCTCCCCCCTTGTGTCAGATCCCAAGCCACCCCGCGCCTCCGTGTCGACCCGACCCACCCAGAGCCAGATCCCCACCTTCACTGAGTATCACCTCTTCCTCCCAAGATCCAATCCATGCTGCCGCCGCCACCCCACCCCTAATCAACGCCATCTTCCACATCCTCCCCGGTCCTCTCATGCCGCTGCATCTCCATCCGCGTACGCGTTTGCCTTCTTCCTCCAAGCACTAGAACCACCGCCCGAACCTCCCTACTCGATCCTGTGCCCTCACACTCACCGTCGGCAGCCTCAACGACATCCTCTACATCGCCGGCGGCCTCAACGACATCCTCTACATCGCCGGCGAGCCCTACCACAAGTAACGCCCGTGCCCGAAGAGGAGGGGAGGTCCGGCGGAAGGATGCCCGGATCTTCCAGATGCGCCTCTACCGTAACCATGGAGACGTGGGTGGGCGTGGGTGGCCTGCCGCCGATGCAGATGGAGGCGTGGGTGGCCCGTGCTGCTGGTGGGCTTCAGCAGGGACGACCACCGGGAGGGGTTGCGCAGGACGCCCAAGCGCGTCGCCAAGGCCTTCTGGATCTATTCGTGATTCCACCAACCCGAGGTATATATCCGCCAACCCACCTTATCCTCCCATCTCCTCTGGATCTATTCGTGATTCCAAAATCATGGTTGCGTTCGTTCCATGGATGCTTGGCCCCAACTCTATCTAGAGACCAGAGAGTAGTACAGCTCCAGCACATCCGACCTTTTAGTAAGAGCGATGCCTTGAGGAATTTGGGTATGTTTAAGCTGGTACTATGTTGTGAATGGTTTGCTCGAGAGAGGCTATAAGGAAATGGACGTATTATGTTTGTTACCAATTTCATATCTCTGGATATTGATGCTTGGTGTCCCCTAGTTCGGATAGATTGATGCTTTATGTCCCTTAGTCTAGACAAATTTCTATTACAAAATAGTAGAAGTATAAATGCCTCATTAACCATGTATATAATTTCATGGCCAGCTTCTTAGCTCTAATGGTAGTTGCCTCACTTATCTTTTTACTGTGATTCATGTATTGCTTGTTCTTCTTTTTGACTGTTCTACTGTGATCACTGAAGTAGATTACTTCATAGAGTTTGTATTCAGTTCTTGAAATTGACTGCTTACATGATATCACACAAAGATACTGTAGTAGTTTACTTCATAGAGTTTGTTTAATGGAGTCACAGAAAACTTGCCTTTAATTCATACCGCACTCAGTAAACATAGCACATATTATTCTTTCTTACTGTTGCTCATATGTTTATATGTTAACAGTAGCTCAAGTATGTAAAGTTGTAAACATATCTTAATACCTACAATGGAATATGTAAAGTTTGCTATCATATATAGTGTCATTTCCTAGAACTGAAACTGTCTGCATATCCTACTAGTTTGTTAATTCTACATTTTTGTAGTCCTGATCTTGACTTGGATACACGCAACATATGTAATCCTGATGTTGACTTGGTTTCCAATAAAACTGGAGTGTGGGGATCATGTCCTTAGCCTTTCTTTGTTTGATGGCAACATTTAGGTGAGGCTTTTAATTTCAACAGCTAAACTATGGCTTGCTGCTGGTATTCACAATTTGGCACAAATACTGCATACTTGTGTTGTATACTCCATACTTGTAGATAACCTAAAGTTAACTACTGAGTGATAGTGTTGGATAAGGGAACCATGTAATGCCATTAGACTCAAGTTATCTGTGCAGTGTGGTATTATTTTCTGTTGTTTCTACTTGATAATGTGGTACTAAAACGGCATGGTAATGTCTCCTGTTTTGCTGTGTACTACCTTTAGATTCTTATAAAATCATCTGACAATGACCGCTAGTGTGATTGTAGTCAAATGATAGTACAAGGTTGCTTCATTTATTTTGCATATTCTGTTTCACTCTCCCTAAACATTATATGATAGTATCTCCAGTAGTTTTTCTGTAAAGATCTAAGAGATAACATCATAGTGCTATTTTAGAGAATTAGGAGTATTAAGGTTTAGTATGAAATGTTATTCCTTTGCATAGTGCTAGTTAAGACATCATTGAATAGAGTTTCCTACATGAAAGTATCCTTCTTACTTTTGCTACAAAGATATCATGTTCTTTTCTAACCTTACTGTGTATGTTATTATGTGAACAGGCCACAAGAAATAGACAAGACTTCTTCCTATTTCAGCATACATGCTTGACAAGGCAATGATGTATCTAGTGTGCGATTCCTGATTTTTACTTTATAGTTCTTTTCCTATAAGATGTGTATTGGTTGTGGAAACCAACTGGACAATGTATTTTGCTTCTTTATGGTTGTATGTAGAGCTAGCTGATGTAGGCTACACTATTTTGCTCCTATTATAAATTCTTATACATTGATATGACCTTGTGTTTAACTTTTGTGTAGTGACCGGACGAGTCCCGCAGTTGATGGCTTTTGTACCCTGGGCGGCTGTCCAGCTGCTCGCCCCCGTGGCTTCTGGTTGGTGGCGGCGCACCACAAGTAGCCTATGATGGTTTAGCATCGGCTGTGATAACCCTCTAGTGAGTTCCGATTTCCATCTCCTCTATGTTCTCTATCTGTTGCATCTCTCAAGCATCATGTGTGTTTGTAACATGTAAAATATATAGAAAATCTAGCCAAATTGCTTCAGAAATTATGCTAGAGGTTGTTGAGCTCAGGTTAAAGTCAATGCAATTTCTTTTTGAGAACCATTGGTCAATTTGTTTCATGCTTCTGCTAGAGGTTCATAGCATTAGTTTGATATGCACATTGTTCCTTGGCTGGTATGTTTTCTTCTTGTTGAACATACTTGGATCTCTGTAGCTATGTTTTCATGCCACAATCGATGAATTATGTCCATTAGGTCGTTAAAGGCTTCTGTTTTGAGTTGATAGACTAAAGCATGTACCGGATGCTCGAATTTGATATCTTTGGTCCCTCTTTTGTGCATTATCAATGTCAATTACTATTGCCTGATATTTGTTTGTTTATTTCTAGGACAAATGCAACACCAACATTGCAAGAAAGGATGTCTTTCGGAGGAAGTTACATGGTGTCAGCTTGCTTGAGATACTTTTACTCGATGTAGACTTGTTACTGGGAGATACATTTATGTAATAATATGGTTTTGTGTGAACCTGTATCTGTCATGGTTCATTGTATCAACCTATGAACCTGTTTCATTGTACCTGTGAACCTGTCTTGTAATTCAAATGTAGTCATATATATTATGTTATTTAGATTCTATATCAATCTGTGAAACCGTTTCATTGCATATTTATTGAAAAAACTACCTTATTTAATATAGTGTTTGATCTATATAATTGGGCAACTGAACCTAAAGAGGCCATGGCCCAAATAGTATTGCACTATTAAAAAGCCACATCTCTATTTTACACTAGACCAAATAATACTTTTGTAATAAGGCCACGACCCACAAAATTCTGGATAAAGAATGTTGAAAATAGAAAATTCATGGACGTACAAAGTACAAAGGCCCTCAATAATCGATACTAAAAAGGCCATGGCCTAGAAGAATAAAGGCTGAATTAATGGGCTTGGCCCATGTAAGCAATCAGAATGGATCGGACTGAATTCACACTACGACGATTTCATTTCGTCATAATTTTGCCACGTAGGATCGGCCACGTAGGATCTGAGCTAGCCTGGCTAGATGGCCTATGACGATATTGGATCGTTATAGACATTATGACGATCCAATATCGTTATAGACTATTATGACGATTTTACCAAAATCGCCGTTATAGTTCATTTGCGACGCCCAGCTTTCGACGATCTCAAAATCGTCATAAAATCGTCATAAACAGACTACTATGACGATTCTGTGACAAAAATAGAGGGTCATATATAGCCAGATTCCTTGTAGTGGTGTGTCATAGTATCACTACGGGATAATTTTGTTCCACCTCGCCAACCCAAGCTATGCAACATTGGTTCATAACCATAGATACCAGCCATAGGTTTAATCCGTTTGATCAATTCACTTGACGATATTTTCCTTTATATAAAATAAATATTTGATATTTTGTATGAAACAAATCTTCATGATATTCAATGATTCTTGAAACATTATGTCTGGCAACCGCACCCAAGGGTGTAGAAAGGAGGATAGTTTCTATAATGCGAGATTTTTACTTAAGCACTTTACTTTGTAATAGCCTTCGTGCTTGATGTTATCTATCTTGCTATCATATAGTTTATTTTCTTGCTTAGCATAATATGTTGGTGCACTCAAGTGAACCTAGAATATTTAGTCTTTGTGCTTGATAAATTAAAAGCTAGTTTTTTATCATATTTATTATATCCAAAATTGTAATTGGTTTAAATCCCCTATTTACCCTCCTCAAAGCGACATCCGCGTCCTTTCAGAAGTCAATACTTGTTGGAGTTTTCTACAGATTCACTTGAGGGTAAAAGTCATGCACCATTCTTTCTAGAGGCTTTGTTCTTAGAGCACCTCTTCTATTTCCATCAAGGTGCCATCATTAGTGGTTTATTGTGGTTGTTCTGTTGATTGATTTTTTTTATTTACATCGTGTGCATTCTCAATATCTTTGCTACCCTTTGGTATTGTGTTGTTGTAAATGTCGGGTGTGATTGGTATAAAATTAATACCCCCCACACGCACAAATGGCCACGCCTTGTGTAATCGCCACATGTCCTTGACATCTTTTGAGTGGTTTAAAGGAAAAAAAAATGGTTGTTTGAATCTTCCATATGTTGCAATGAAAAAATTTCCTAAATAAAGATAAATTTAAATTAATTTTCTGCAAGTGATCACAATATGTTGCTTGATTATGAAGTACTCAAGCATGGGACACTTGGTCTCTATTGATCAAACCTATTAATCAAGTCCTCTTCTAGAAGCTACGATGTCATGGTGTGCAACATACTAGTAGCATCAAGGATGTCTTGAGAGGGAGCAATCAGGAGAGATAGTGATGTACCTAGGTTCAGGGTCCTCGTGAGGAGGTAAATCCTACTCCTGCAAGAGCTCACTATATGGCACTAGTGAATACACAATACAAGGGATCCTTGTGTTGTATCTGGAAGAACTAGGAAAAATGGAAAACTGGAGAGAGATCAAGCTCACTCTAGAGGCCCTCGCACCCGTTACATACTGGCTGGAGTGTGGAATACAAGGTAACGACCAGCTGGTGAGGCCCAGCTAGTGGACCCAGGAAGATAGCCAGCTATAGTGTCACGCCGGACATATAGCATGGGCAGAGTGTCCGGTAGGACGGACGTCATGTGCATAGTGCTATGTCGTCAACCACTATAGATGACGGGGTGCCTGAGTCTTCGGTATGCGCATCCTGTTTCTGTCTTGTCGATATTATCGGGATATACGTGGTACTGTAGAGTACGTCACGCCAATAGCAGGTCATCCGCTTACTTGATCTTGAGATACCAGCTAAGCGAGGTAGCCGATTGGATCCTAGAGCTCGATGTCTAACTGGTCCAATCTAATCGACCCTTGGCCCACGAAGAGCAGCCTGCCATCCTCTTTCATGATATTTTCTATGGATAGAACTACTGCGAGGGGTCTAAATTTTGACCCTTCTCGCTGCAATAGATCAGATCGACTAGGCCTACCCATGGATAATCCCCCCACCATACGACATGATAGAAAAGTATGTGATCCATTGATCACATTTGCAGTTTTTAAACGAGCGAAAGGAACTATTGTTTGAGGACCGTATAAATCAAAATGTAACTACATAAGAGTTTTCTTTGGTACAATAATCTCAGTAACATGAAATCATTGCCGTGAAAAAATAAGATAAACAAAATAGTGACGCCCATAAACAAGAAGGCATATCTCTAAAATAATGAAAACAGGCCGACCCTAGACAAAAATATGGTTATACTAGTGCCCAGTTGTAGCCAAGGGCCCATGAATTAGTTTCGCACCATATCTGCTGGCCCCGCTTAGGCAACGGGCTCAAAGCCATGAATGTGTAAAAAAATAGAGAGCCCGTAATCTATACAGAAAACTAGTTTTAGACTGGGCTCGAGATGTTTCGATTCTACCTAACCTATGAATATGTTTCCTATTCTTAAAAAACCATGACTATTTCTGGGTAATATAGGCCATACTATCCTGCTCAAAAATAAAAACCAAGATCTCTATCCCATCAGATCGCCTTTTTTCTAAAAAAAATAAGGAAGATTCAGATGGCCTTTGACATCATCATCAGATAGTCCGATACCGGGGCAGAAGCGCCTTCCACTCTATGCCTAGTCTGGGTCTCATATCAAAGACTCAAGGATGGTCAGTTTCAGAGGGAAAGAAAATGATGGAAACTTGGTCTTAGTCTGTTGGTCTTGTAAGATAGGGGAAACACACGTAAAGGTGCTTTGTATTATTCATTATATAGGAGGATTATAAGAAGAGTCTTAGTCTTATACAACACAGACACATACAAAAGGAATACACAATATGACCATATACCTATACAAACACGATACAGTCATATATTCTAACACCCTCCCTCAGTCGAAAATGGGCGTCCGACGAATATTAATACTGTCCCAAAAATCTAAGAAGAGGCGACGGTAATCCTTTAGTGAAGATGTCCACGAAATGAGATGAACTAGGAAAATTTAGAACCCTGAACTCGCCAGTTGTCACGCACATCTCCGACAAAGTGTAGATCAATCTCCACATGTTTGGTGCCCTAATGATGCACTAGATTCTATGTCATGTAAACTGAACTCACATTGTCACAGAAGACGACGAAAGCATCAGGCACCGGTTGATGAAGCTCCTAAAGTAGTTATCGTAGCCAACACAGTTCGGCCACCACATTTACTACTGTCTGATACTCAGCCTCCACACTCGAGCGTGAAACAGTGTGTTGCTGCTTGGCCAACCATGTCAACACCCGGATTTTTAATCTCAGATGCCTGTTATGCCATACCTCGCAATCCCATGATTATCATTTTTGCGAGACATAACAGAATTGGTACCATAGTATATCATCCATTACAAACCATAATAAAGGTCTTACAAATAAAGGTCTTACAAATAAAGGATCTCATGATCCAGTCTTAATACAATCAACGAAGGGGAAATTAAACGTAGCAGGGCTTCATCTTCAGGGCCACAGGCAATACTGACGATGGGAGATGATCCTAGTTGTCATAGACTTCCTGATGTCCATCATCCTGGTAGTCCTCTTGATAGTCTGGCCATAGGAATAGCGAGGGAAAAAGCCACGAGTACTCTTTAAGTACTCGCAAACTATCACTAACAGGTAAAGTAGTTCGATTAGGAATCCTAAGCTCTAGGTTTATTTGCAAAAAGGCAGGTTTATTTCATAGCGAGTTCACAAGTAAATAAAACTAGTTTAATGTTCTACAACACCTAAGTGGGAACTTAGTTTTCATGTTCACAACCCTATTGTGGTCAAGTAAAAGTCATAGTTCATTTCACAAGTCATTTTGAAAACATCTGACAACGGAATAGTATGGCCACTCCAACTGTCCATGACTGCGGATCCGGCTATTCGAATAGTTAGACACTCTGCAGAGGTGGCACACTTTCACCACAACGATACATCCTTCAGGGACAACCCTGAATCATCATACTTAGTATGCGGATAATCAATCCTAACCTTTCAATTACACACCCTAGTATAGGCACCTCCCCTATGAGTTTGGCGTCCCAACCATGACCATCTGTCATCTTGAGAACTGCATAGGTGGACATTCACATTCACGAGGTAGCCTTAGCTCAACCTCTTTCCGCAAGGGAACCCATACTAAGACATATAAACGTCTAGTTAAGCCCTACCCAATTCGGGTATTGTGTTTCTACGGTAAAATTGGAATGGTATCGCATCCAAACCCAACCATCAGTTTTTATAAAGGGCTAAGGCTCATGCCTCAACATTTTCATCATCAAATCATCTCGTGTTTAGAACACATGTCAAAACATTTCAATCGAATGAATCTTCATTCCAAAGTTTTCATGATCATTTTCACCAAGTATTCCCATCGAAAGTGATCAAATTTTATGCTTATCACAAGCCACTAAAATTGAGGGTATTCACTAATGAGGGGTGCTAATCAGGTGTAGCTATCCAACTCTAGTTTTATGCATTTTGATGACATCTAGTTCTAACTACTTAGGCCTAGTTTTATGCTCTTTATGCTACCTATAGTATCTCTCCAAAACTCACAAGTCACTAAGTCAAGGTAAAGAACTTTGGTAAAGAAAAATAAAAGAATAAATATTGCAACTAAAACAGGGATTGGTGTAATCAAGGTTGCATAACCAAAGCATGCCTAATGCATCTTGCATAGGTTATGTTGCAAGAATGTCTTGCATAGTTAACTTGTAGTGATAGGCTTGCATAGGTATCATGCAAAGTTCTAGCTTGCATAGTTAAGAAACTTGCAAGTGTTAGCTTGCCTTGATTGGTGAAGTGGTTGAAGTTTCCTTCTTCTTCGTAGGACTCCTCCTCCTCGTATCCTTGGTCGGTACTAGCGTCTATAAATGAATACGAGGTACACAATCACCAAACAATACTTAACTACCTCTATTTGGCACACAAAGGTTCACACTAGATGATCTAGCATCATCACAATCATCACATGAAATAAAGACCTAGTCCTTTTTATTTTATTTTGGAAAAGTAATTTCTATTCAATGAAAGTACTTAAGATTTAATATTCTCCAAGTAAAATATGGGATCATGTTGACACATGTCATCACCACATATTCTAATACTTGGGAATGTGATTTAAAGTGGTGGCCATATTTTATAAAGTTTAAAATTACTATTTTATACAATTAAAATGACTAGAAATTCCTACAGAGCATTCTTTTAGTACTAGTCCAAGATCACTACATGTAAACCTAAATATTTTTACATAATCAGATAGATTTTGTCAAATGTGATTTTTGAGAGTTGGAATCAACTCAAAAGCATTTATGGTTGATTTTTGAAAAATGCTTGAATGTGGAAAAGTCTTTGTCCTATTATTTTTTCTATAGGTGATCTATAATTTAAAATGGTTTGAATCCAATGAGCTTGGATAGATAATTTGAATATCTTTCTAAAAAAATTGAAATCATGCAATTTGGTTTAGTAAATCTCCCTAAATTGATTTTTTAATCTACTGATAGAATCTAGGTTTAACTAAAATGGAAAATAACTATTCGAATCACTGGGCTACGCACGGGAGTCCGGCCAAGCTGCACTACACGCGCGGTGGGCTGCTGATAGGGGGGTCCTGCTAGTCAATGGATCATTTAACCAGAAGCGGTATGTTTCAATCAAGGCCCTACGATTAGAACAAGATCTACGACGGTGGTTCGTCGTCTCCGTCGCACAGCTCCGACGAGACCGAACCCTAACGACGATGATAGGGGTACGCGGTGGCTCACTTGGGCTCCAGCTAGGGTCGGCGATTGGGGCGAACGACATTGTTGATGAAGGAGGTTCGAATGGTGGTCGTGGCGGCTCCTAGGGTGGATCCAATCAACGACTCCTCTTCTCCTCTGCAACGGCGGACTCCGGCCAAATTCCGGCGGGCTGGTGCTTTCCTTGCTCCGGGGAAGGGTCAGGGGTTGTTCTGAGAGAGAGGTGAGTGAGATGGTGTGAAGAATGATGGATGGGTGGCCTCTATTTATACACCGGCGAGAGGGGCTGAGCGGCATGGGCTGGCTCCTCTCGCGACGTTGTTGCAATGAGATACGGGCATGGCTGAGGGCGTACGACGGTGCAGTGTTTCCTGGCGGTCGTCACTGGCTTAAAGGCGCGGCATGGGGCGGTCGAGGATGGTCGGGAGCGGTTCGTGCTCTACGTGGAACCGGCGGCGTTCAAGACGGAATACAAGGGCTACTGGTCGCGCGGCGGCGAACGGTCATGTCTAGGAGGTAGCTAGGTTCATGGTGAATGCAGTTACGTGCGGTGAGGGCAATGCGTAGAATGGGCATGCGTGTCGGCTACAGCGCTCTGGCGCGCTCTCGGCATGGCGACAGAGAAATGGGCGCGGTGGTTTTCTGGTGGTCCATGGCTGGGCTGCAGTCGAGGGATGGACAGGGAGTGGCGATGGACGGTGGCCTGTCTCCTAGACATCGTGGACGGGCGCGGGGCTGGCTCCTGCGAGCTGTCCATGGTCGAACGGCAAGGATGGCTTGGGTGGCGTGGCACTGGTGCAAACGGCAGAGGGGGTGCTGCTTCAATGCAGTGCTAGGCACTGGGGGCGACCACACTACTAGTAAATACCCTACTAGTGAGGCACCGTTTTTGGTCATTAGTGGCGTACTAGAGGTGCCTCACTAGCAAGGCGGCACTAGTAAATTTTACTAGTGGCGCACCACGAGGTACGCCACTTATACTTCAAATAGTAGTGAGGCACCATCTAGGCGCGCCACTTATAACATACACTAGTGAGGCACTAACTAGGTGCGCCACCTGTTGGAGATATGCCCAAGAGGCAATAATAAAGTGGGTTATTATCATATCTTCATACTTATGATAAATGTTTACATACCACGCTATAATTGTATTAACAGGAAACATTAATACTTGTGTGATTTGTAAACATTAAAGAGTCCCTAGTAAAGCCTCTTGTAAAACTAGCTTGTTGGTTAATATATGATCATGGTTTCCTGATCATGAACATAGAGATGTTATTAACAACAAGGTCATATCATTAGGAGAATGATGTGATGGACATACTCCTATAGTTAAGCATAGCATAAAGATCAAGTCATTTAATATAGTTCATTTGCTATAAGCTTTCTGATACATAGTAACCTAATTCCTTCGACCTTGAGATCATGTTAATCACCATCACCAGAAGGATGCTTTGATGACATCAAACACCACACCGTAACTGGGTGGCTATAAAGGTGGCATTGAGTGTTCGGAAAGTATGGGTTGAGGCACATGGATCAAGAGTGGGATTTGTCCATCCATATGACGGATAGATATACTCTGGGCCCTCTCGGTGGAATGTCATCCGATTAGCTTGCAAGCATGTGACTAGTTCACAAGGGATCACATACCACGGGAACGAGAAAAGAGTACTTATCGGTAACGAGGTTGAACTAGGTATGCAGAGATACCGACGATCAAAACCTCGGATAAGTAAACTATCGTGAGACAAAGGGAAATTGGTATCGTATGTAAGTGGTTCATTCGATCGCAAAGTAATCGTAGAAATATGTGGGAGCCATATGAATTTCCAGATTCCTCTATTGGTTATTGTTCGGAGAAGTGTCTCGATCATGTCCGCATAATTCACGAACCGTAGGGAGACACACTTAAGGATTCGACATTGTTTGAGTAGTTATGGAATGATGAGTAAGAGACCAAATGTTGTTCGGAGTCTCGGATGGGATCCGGGATATCACGAGGAGATCCGGAATGGTCCGGAGAATAAGATTCATATAAGGAAAGTCCTGTTTTGGGGTTGGAGAATGATTCCGGTGTTTTCATCGGGAATGTTCTAGAAGGTTCCGGAATGTCCGGCACTCCGGAAGGGAAGGGTACATGAATGTGTTATATCAAGTTGGTATGATTGCATTATGTACTTGGTGTCATCGCTGTACCAAATAGAGGGTTTATTCAAATCCTAGTTTGAAAAGTCAAACGGCTAGTTTGAAAGTCAAACGGCTAGTTTTGGGAAAGAGGAGAAGGTGGTTTGAAACCGACTTGGGGGAGGAGTTCTTCCTCCCACCGCCGGCCCACCTTGGGTACGAGTTGGGGAGGGACTCCCCTCCCCAGGGGCGCCTCCCTCCACCTATAAGAGGAGGGGTAGGGCTCCCCTCCTAGACACAAGTTGCCTCCCTCTAAACCTAAACCCTAGCCACCGCCTAGGGATTTCTCCCAAGCCGCCGAGTTAGAGCTTCTAATTGCCCTAGCCGCTGGTTTAGCCCCTTCTAATTGGTGTGTCTAAACACTAGATCACCAAGGCTCTCTCATAGTCCACCATACTCGCTCCGGCTTAAGGCGAAGCCCTGCGAGATCTCCCCTCTAATTCCGGTACCACGCCGTCGTGCTGCCGGAATCGCGAGGAGAGTGCTACAACCTCCGCTGCCTGCTAGAACAAGGGAGAGGAAGGTCTTCGTCGAGTACCAAACGTGTGATCGACTGCGGGAGCGCTGCCGGAACGCAGCACCGGAAGGATCGTCTACGCGATCTTGAGATCGGCAAGTGTACGACTACATCACCCACGAGAATCTGCTCTCGTTAACCTCTTTGGAATCTTCGAGGGTGAGTTCCTCTATCGACTCGTTGCTACAATCTAATAGATAGATCTTGGCTTGTTTGTGTGCATGCGGTAGAAATTTTTTGTTTTCCATGCTACGAACCCCTACAGTGGTATCAGAGCCGTGTATATATGTAGATCTGTTGCACGAGTAGAACACAATGGTCATTGTGGGCGTTGATGCTTTTGTTGTCGATTGCTTCTTGTGTACTTTGCATCTTGCGGGATGGTGGGATGAAGCGGCCCGGGCTAACCTTACATGACATCGTTCATGAGACTTGCTCCACGCTTGACATGCAACTTGTATTGCATAAGTGGCTTTGCGGGTGCCTGTTTCTCCCAACATAGTTAAGATTCAATTTACAACGGGTGATTGACAATACTAGTATCAATGTTGTGGTTCTTGTTCGTAAGTTAGAACGACACTTATTGAAAGCCCCAAACCACGTAAAATATGCAAAGAAAATTAGAGGCGTCTAACTTTGTTTTGCAGGGGTGTGCTGTGATGTGATATGGCCATGATTGTGATTATATTTGATGTATGCAATGTTCCTTATTGTAAGTTGGCAACCGGCAGGAGCCATATGGTTGTCTTTAAATTCTGTTAAGACCCGCGTGTCTATTCAAAGTAGTTGTAATAGTTGATGCTGGTGGAAGACAACCATGAAGCGGCGCCATTGACCTTGACGCCACACCGGTGATGATGGAGATCATGTTCGTGCTTGAAGATGGAGATCGGAAGCACAAGAAGAAAGGCCATATCATATCACATATTATGAATTGCATGTGATGTTAATCCTTTTATGCATCTTGTATTGCTTAGTTCACGACGGTAGCATTATAAGATGATCCCTCAAGCACACAATTTCAAGTTTTAAAGTGTTCATCCTTAGTAAGCACCGTTGCTAAAGCTCGTTGTTTCGAAGCACCACGTGATGATCGGGTGTGTTAGATTCTGCGAGTGTATACAACGTGAGCAAGCCAGATTTGCTTATGCGGAAGCTAAGGTTTGATCTTGACGAGCCTAGCATGTACAGACATGGTCTCGGAACACGGATCACCGAAAGGTAAAGCATGAGTCATATAGTAGATATGATGAACATGTTGATTGTTCGCCATTGAAGTTACATCAACTCTCGTGATGATCGGTTTTGATGTGGTGGATTTGGTTCGTGTGATCACTAAAACAATGTGAGGGATATTGTTTTGAGTGGGAGTTCAACGGCAATATGATTAAAAGTTGAACACTATTTATCATAAATTAAATCAAAGTGAATTTGCATAGTTGTTGTAGTCATTGGCATCCGTTTACCACCTTACGCTTAGTTATAATTGAGATGATAGAACTATAGAATTCAGGTTAGTTACTTTACGAACTGGTATCGTATTGTTTTGAAGTGTTAATCTAAAGTTTAAAAGTCCTATTGCAAACTTTCAGTAAGTTCCGGTTACTCCATGAAGTTTAATAATTGGTATTAAAACAAGAGTGACAATTCCAAGAGTTAGTGTGTGAGTATCATGTTTGTCTACATGATTCTTGATATTCAAAGGATTGTCTTAATATCAAGGTTATCTAGGATCTGAAAGAGTTGTTTCAGAAACCATGATGTGTGGAAGATATTGTGATATCTAAAACGAAGTTTTGGTCACAACACGATAGAGTATAATATGTCAAAAGTCATGATCTCATATTTGATGAGAATTTGAAAAAGGTTGGAAACACTAGTTGTCCTAATCCTCCAAAAGGTTTTGGAGAGCAACATTATACTCGCGATTCACCGTTATAAGCTAAAGTAGCTTGATCATGAATAATTCCATGATAAGGGTGAATATTTGATGTAGGTAAAATATTTACCACACCAAGAGATTACTAAAGAATGGAATATGAAAGCACACCAAACATTTGATGATGGTGATCTACTTCAAAGTACAAATCCAAAGACATTGGTATTTAATTATACACGCTTTGGACTATGTGTCATATGTATGACTCTGTGGCGCCCCGCAAAAACCACTACTAGAAAATCGCGTTGTTTTTGTGCATTGCATCATCATGACCGCATGCTCATGTCATCATGCCACATTGCATTTGAGCATCGTCATGTCATCTTGCATTTGTTTGCATAAAACTATCTTCGAAAAATCTATTTTTGTCTTCCGAACGCCCCGTCTTTATTCAAATCAAAACCCGGGTCTATCCGGAATATTTTGTTTTGTCTACCAACGATTTACAAACGCCTTGTTTTTAATAAATAAAATATTTAAATTATTTAAATTATTTTCGGGAGGCAGCCAGCCAGGCCCGAAAGCCCAGCCGGCCACCTCCAGATAAAATCCTACCTACCCAGAATCTACCTAACCTTTTCTACCAAAAACCCTACCCTATTTCCCTACCCAGCCCCTCCACCTCACCCCCTCCAATCCCATGTCGACACGTCACCCTGGCCCAATCCCCCATCCAATCCAACACTACCACCTCACCCAGCTGCCTCCACTCCCTTCACACAGCCACCCTCACCCCTCAGCCGACCCCGCCTGGCCCCACCACTCCCCACGCGGCCCCACCACCTCGCTAGCACCCCGCTCCCCACCTACCGCGAGTCCCTCCCCCGAGCTTCTCTGCGCTGCCGTCGACGCCATCCTGACCGCCCTCGCCCGGCGCCGGTGGCCCCCTCGCCCTCTCTGCGTCCTCCCGCGGCTGCCCGTGTGCGTGCCCCTTCTTCAGCACTGGGAGGGCAGCAGTCGCGCATCCCCGCCACTGCCGACTCTGCTCCTGCCCCGTGTCAGGGTCGTCGTCCTCGAGCGCTGCCTCTCCAAGAGCGCCACAGAGCTCCTTCTCCTGCTGACAAGTTCGACCCTGCATGCGAGCCTTTTTCCAACTTCAGTTGCTGTTCTGGGTTGTACCTGAGTTCATGTTCTGGAGATACAAAGTTGTTGTGATGGAGGCCGTGGTGTCGTTCTCGATGATGTTACCTTGGTGTGTGAAGATGTTGAGTATGTTGATCGAGGCTGCCCAACAACCGAAGTCGTGTAACCCCGAGACCTCCGTCACGGAACGCAGGATTTGCTACACGGACTCGAAGGCCCCGGTTCCGGAACATGAAGACCGATCCCCGAAGGCCGTTCCCCCCCCGGACCGCCAAGATCTTCAATCGGATCCGAAGACCGAACCCGATAACCGCCAAGGCTGCCGACACGGATACACCGAGTTCTCCATCGAGGACACCAAGACCGTCGACATGGAACCAAATGACGTCAAGCACTTCGCCGCGGAACGCCAAGTTCTGCATCCCGAACGCCAAGACCGACCCGATACACGGACCCGACAAGATCTTCGCGACGGCAAGATCGACCGCTTGGACCCGAGTTCTCCGTCACGACACAACAAGTTCTCCATCTTGAATCTGAACCTCGATCCCTGTTGAACCCTGAGACCGAACCCCGGAACCCCTCCGAACCCCCAAGACCTTCGACCCCAGATGTGTGAACCTTTTCCTGAGCCCCTATTTTATAAATGCTATATATAAAACCTGTTGCATAATAATTGTTCATCTCGCATGCATATTGGTGTGGTTTGGGGGCATTATGCCGATTCACCTATAATTAAATATGGGATCCATATGCGGGCAAATCTAGTCTTATATTGGTCCCATTTAAATTTGTGTAGCGAACCGGTGCTATCTTTTTGCCTTGTTAAAACAACATTTAAATGTGGGGTATCTAAATAACTTGAACCATCTAATAAATGTCGGGACCCCGGTTTCGCTTAATATGATCTAATTGCACTGCACCTTTGCCATGTCATACATCATACATGCATCATGCCCGATCTTTTGCCGTAGTATTAAATAGTGCATCCGGTGTTTCTTCTAGTGCTTTGCTTCTTCGCGGATTAGGCCGATGAGTTGATGCGAGTATCGACCCGACCTTCGGATGAACCTTCGGCAATGTTTTCAGGCGAGCATCTCCCCCTTTCTACCTATCTTACTTTTATAGTATTTATTCCCTCCTGTTGATCTATTGCTATCTGTGTTGCGTTGCTCTAGTTTCCGTACCCGTGATTTCCTTGCAGCCTTATATTGCCTTGGACACATCCTATTACCTGTTGTTTGGTAGATAGCTGGACTTGCGCGTCGTAGTCGCTTGCTCGAGTGCTGTTGCGTGTCGTCGAGTACCACAGTTGTTGGAGTATTGCCGCATGTTTATTGTTGGAGATGATCATAACTTTAATTATTGTTTAATAACTAAAATTGAAGTAGGTAAATGCAGAGGCACAGGTGGGCAATAGATGTTATTTGGTTGTTAACCGTCCACTTGTGTCCCGCAGGACCCCGAGTACTTGATACCTGTTCCTTGAATATTCGCGCTATCCACATCCGGGAGGATTATGGGACCCCCCTGAGCCAGAGCTTGATTCATTCTTATTTCTTGGGGACACAAACTAGTTTGAGGTTTTATTTACTATCCTGTACTTATGCCATGCTTTACTGCTTTATTTAAAATTGTGCGAGGTACTGCACCTGTACTGTTTAGGTCAGCGGAGTGTTTTCGCGGTATCGACAAGCCCAGTCACATTTTCGGGTTCCCAGTCGTTTACAGCCACTGGCGCAAACCTTGAGTCCGTCTCGGAGTCGGCTAACTTCGTTGCGGGTGTACTCAATGGGGTGGCCCCCTGAAATATTTCTGAATCTTGCGATTGCTTTGTCGTGAAGGCCTCGTTGGGTTTTGATTTGGTTTTTCCGAGGTTGATCGAGTGTGTGTTGCTATTTGTGCACCCCTGCAGGGTAAAACTTTATGAAAGCCGTGTTCGCGGTTATGGACGACTTGGAGCACAGTATCTCGATCATAGACAACTATAACTAAAGTAGTGCTATAAATTTGACTTTATAATGACGTAATCAGCTTCACTATAATGGAATGGCTAAATAAAACTGCCAACAATTGCTTGTTTGGGTTGTCGCTTGTTACCATTGTATCTGACTAGTAAGGATTGCAACTATAACGGAATGGCTAAATAAAAGTGCCAACAACTGCTGGGTTTTGGGATATCTCATGCTATTTGTATCTGACTAGTAAGTGTTGCAACTACAACGGAATGGTTAACTAAAACTGCCCACTGCTTATTATATCAGGATGACTATCTATACCTGACTAGTAATTTCTGCAACGATAACTGAATAAATAAAACTGCCAACTGTGTGAGTTCCTCGGTTGACTTCCTCGTTTGGTCTCGAGGGGAAATACCAGGATGGGTATGCTTGGTGATAGAATCAGGTTGGTTCCGAATAGGTCTTTCTTATCCCTCTCTGATAGCCGCTAGTTGTATCGAGTCTCTATAGGTTGTTTAGTGCATGCCGCGCTGCCGCTTCAGTCCACCATACCTATGTAGGCGAGGACCGCCGAATTCTAGTCTCGCCGTGTACTGACCTCAGTACTGACCGCTCTCTCTTTTTCCTTTGCCCTTTGTCGGCACCCCTTTTGTTTAAGCAGGTTTTGAGATCGACGTCGTTAGCAGGGTTACCCTTCCGGCTTGGCCTGGGCAGGGTTATGGACGCCATTGGTTATTCTTCAGGGCTCTTAGCCCCATTTGCATCTTGTCCATAGTCGGACGCTCTATCGTTTTCAAGGTGATTTGGATCTTTCTATTGTATATCTGTATTCTTGACTCTTTGAGTCGCTGTTGTATATATCTGTTCTGTGGGTTCCATCGTGGACTATTGTGTAATGGTATTACTTCGTTTTCCAACCGCACGAAAGTGCCTGGTGGGCACCTTTGAATCGTTTCTATGCGGGTTTGGCGGAAATCGCTGAAACTTGCATAGGGCCGATTCTGAGGGTGTTACAGAGTGGTATCAGAGCTCAGCAGTTGCGATACCCCACAAGTCCAGCCTGTAGGATAACCTAGCTAACGGCCGAAGTAGAACGTCAAAACTATTTTCGAAAAATTGGTTGGATAGTTCTGATTAGGTCTGATTTTACTCCTTACCCCTCTGCTGCTCTCCTCTCACCTCTGCGTGTTTTGAATCCGCTCTCTTCTCTCTCTTCGAGTCCAGGATTTCTCGTGGTTGGGTTCCATCGTACCTTCAGGGTTTCGCTTCCTCTTTTGGTAACGGTGTTGCTACATCTGGTCTTCATGCTATCCGAGGAATACTTTGTCTGGTGGACTTCTATTTGTTCCTTCTCGTGCCTTCCGGTGTTTTCCGACGCGACGACATCATCTACGCCAGATCTGATGCAGAGTCTGCATCACTCCTTTGTTCCTGAACCTCGATTGTCGAGATCTTCAGTCTTATTCCGAGAATGGTTGCACGCTTTTCTACTGATTGTGCAGAGTAATAGTTTGGGTGCGTGATGGATTGGCCCCCATGCCGACTACTCACTCTATTCGCTTGTGTACATTGAAGTGGATGGGAATGCATCGGTTCTCTCTTTCTATCGGAGTTAGAGGTGGATTGATTGATTGATACCTCTACCTTCGCCTTTGTTTCCCGGAGTGTTCTCTCGACGATCACGGACAACGACCTCTTGTTAGTGGTGTCGCGAAGATCTACACGATGCGAGAAGATTCAGATCGCCTCCCTCCTTCCCGGTACCATGAGGCGGATCTCGAGGGCGAGATCCATTGTTAGTGGTATCGAATTGTGGCGCCCCGCAAAAACCACTACTAGAAAATCGCGTTGTTTTTGTGCATTGCATCATCATGACCGCATGCTCATGTCATCATGCCACATTGCATTTGAGCATCGTCATGTCATCTTGCATTTGTTTGCATAAAACTATCTTCGAAAAATCTATTTTTGTCTTCCGAACGCCCCGTCTTTATTCAAATCAAAACCCGGGTCTATCCGGAATATTTTGTTTTGTCTACCAACATTTACAAACGCCTTGTTTTTAATAAATAAAATATTTAAATTATTTAAATTATTTTCGGGAGGCAGCCAGCCAGGCCCGAAAGCCCAGCCGGCCACCTCCAGATAAAATCCTACCTACCCAGAATCTACCTAACCTTTTCTACCAAAAACCCTACCCTATTTCCCTACCCAGCCCCTCCACCTCACCCCCTCCAATCCCATGTCGACACGTCACCCTGGCCCAATCCCCCATCCAATCCAACACTGCCACCTCACCCAGCTGCCTCCACTCCCTTCACACAGCCACCCTCACCCCTCAGCCGACCCCGCCTGGCCCCACCACTCCCCACGCGGCCCCACCACCTCGCTAGCACCCCGCTCCCCACCTACCGCGAGTCCCTCCCCCGAGCTTCTCTGCGCCGCCATCGACGCCATCCTGACCGCCCTCGCCCAGCGCCGATGGCCCCCTCGCCCTCTCTGCGTCCTCCCGCGGCCGCCCGTGTGCGTGCCCCTTCTTCAGCACTGGGAGGGCAGCAGCCGCGCATCCCCGCCACTGCCGACTCTGCTCCTTCCCCGTGTCAGGGTCGTCTTCCTCGAGCGCTGCCTCTCCAAGAGCGCCACAGAGCTCCTTCTCCTGCTGACAAGTTCGACCCTGCACGCAAGCCTTTTTCCAACTTCAGTTGCTGTTCTGGGTTGTACCTGAGTTCATGTTCTAGAGATACAAAGTTGTTGTGATGGAGGCCGTGGTGTCGTTCTCGATGATGTTACCTTGGTGTGTGAAGATGTTGAGTATGTTGATCGAGGCCGCCCAACAACCGAAGTCGTGTAACCCCGAGACCTCCGTCACGGAACGCAGGATTTGCTACACGGACTCGAAGGCCCCGGTTCCGGAACATGAAGACCGATCCCCGAAGGCCGTTCCCCCCCCCGGACCGCCAAGATCTTCAATCGGATCCGAAGACCGAACCCGATAACCGCCAAGGCCGCCGACACGGATACACCGAGTTCTCCATCGAGGACACCAAGACCGTCGACATGGAACCAAATGACGTCAAGCACTTCGCCGCGGAACGCCAAGTTCTGCATCCCGAACGCCAAGACCGACCCGATACACGAACCCGACAAGATCTTCGCGACGGCAAGATCGACCGCTTGGACCCGAGTTCTCCGTCACGACACAAGTTCTCCATCTTGAATCTGAACCTCGATCCCTGTTGAACCCTGAGACCGAACCCCGGAACCCCTCCGAACCCCCAAGACCTTCGACCCCAGATGTGTGAACCTTTTCCCGAGCCCCTATTTTATAAATGCTATATATAAAACCTGTTGCATAATAATTGTTCATCTCGCATGCATATTGGTGTGGTTTGGGGGCATTATGCCGATTCACCTATAATTAAATATGGGATCCATATGCGGGCAAATCTAGTCTTATATTGGTCCCATTTAAATTTGTGTAGCGAACCGGTGCTATCTTTTTGCCTTGTTAAAACAACATTTAAATGTGGGGTATCTAAATAACTTGAACCATCTAATAAATGTCGGGACCCCGGTTCCACTTAATATGATCTAATTGCACTGTACCTTTGCCATGTCATACATCATACATGCATCATGCCCGATCTTTTGCCGTAGTATTAAATAGTGCATCCGGTGTTTCTTCTAGTGCTTTGCTTCTTCGCGGATTAGGCCGATGAGTTGATGCGAGTATCGACCCGACCTTCGGATGAACCTTCGGCAATATTTTCAGGCGAGCATCTCCCCCTTTCTACCTATCTTACTTTTATAGTATTTATTCCCTCCTGTTGATCTATTGCTATCTGTGTTGCGTTGCTCTAGTTTCCGTACCCGTGATTTCCTTGCAGCCTTATATTGCCTTGGACACATCCTATTACCTGTTGTTTGGTAGATAGCTGGACTTGCGCGTCGTAGTCGCTTGCTCGAGTGCTGTTGCGTGTCGTCGAGTACCACAGTTGTTGGAGTATTGCCGCATGTTTATTGTTGGAGATGATCATAACTTTAATTATTGTTTAATAACTAAAATTGAAGTAGGTAAATGCATAGGCACAGGTGGGCAATAGATGTTATTTGGTTGTTAACCGTCCACTTGTGTCCCGTAGGACCCCGAGTACTTGATACCTGTTCCTTGAATATTCGCGCTATCCACATCCGGGAGGATTATGGGACCCCCCTGAGCCAGAGCTTGATTCATTCTTATTTCTTGGGGCCACAAACTAGTTTGAGGTTTTATTTACTATCCTGTACTTATGCCATGCTTTACTGCTTTATTTAAAATTGTGCGAGGTACTGCACCTGTACTGTTTAGGTCAGCGGAGTGTTTTCGCGGTATCGACAAGCCCAGTCACATTTTCGGGTTCCCAGTCGTTTACAGCCACTGGCGCAAATCTTGAGTCCGTCTCGGAGTCGGCTAACTTCGTTGCGGGTGTACTCAATGGGGTGGCCCCCTGAAATATTTCTGAATCTTGCGATTGCTTTGTCGTGAAGGCCTCGTTGGGTTTTGATTTGGTTTTTCCGAGGTTGATCGAGTGTGTGTTGCTATTTGTGCACCCCTGCAGGGTAAAACTTTCTGAAAGCCGTGTATGCGGTTATGGACGACTTGGAGCACAGTATCTCGATCATAGACAACTATAACTAAAGTAGTGCTATAAATTTGACTTTATAATGACTAGTAATCAGCTTCACTATAATGGAATGGCTAAATAAAACTGCCAACAATTGCTTGTTTGGGTTGTCGCTTGTTACCATTGTATCTGACTAGTAAGGATTGCAACTATAACGGAATGGCTAAATAAAAGTGCCAACAACTGCTGGGTTTTGGGATATCTCATGCTATTTGTATCTAACTAGTAAGTGTTGCAACTACAATGGAATGGTTAACTAAAACTGCCCACTGCTTATTATATCAGGATGACTATCTATACCTGACTAGTAATTTCTGCAACGATAACTGAATAAATAAAACTGCCAACTGTGTGAGTTCCTCGGTTGACTTCCTCGTTTGGTCTCGAGGGGAAATACCAGGATGGGTATGCTTGGTGATAGAATCAGGTTGGTTCCGAATAGGTCTTTCTTATCCCTCTCTGATAGCCGCTAGTTGTATCGAGTCTCTATAGGTTGTTTAGTGCATGCCGCGCTGCCGCTTCAGTCCACCATACCTATGTAGGCGAGGACCACCGAATTCTAGTCTCGCCGTGTACTGACCTCAGTACTGACCGCTCTCTCTTTTTCCTTTGCCCTTTGTCGGCACCCCTTTTGTTTAAGCAGGTTTTGAGATCGACGTCGTTAGCAGGGTTACCCTTCCGGCTTGGCCTGGGCAGGGTTATGGACGCCATTGGTTATTCTTCAGGGCTCTTAGCCCCATTTGCATCTTGTCCGTAGTCGGACGCTCTATCGCTTTCAAGGTGATTTGGATCTTTGTATTGTATATCTGTATTCTTGAATCTTTGAGTCGCTGTTGTATATATCTGTTCTGTGGGTTCCATCGTGGACTATTGTGTAATGGTATTACTTCGTTTTCCACCCGCACGAAAGTGCCTGGTGGGCACCTTTGAATCGTTTCTATGCGGGTTTGGCGGAAATCGCTGAAACTTGCATAGGGCCGATTCTGAGGGTGTTACAGACTCCACTATTGATGTTGATAGATTCTTTCAAACAGAAAAGGAAATACTGAAAGAGAATCTCAGAAATATATGGCAGAAAAAGAAAGACTAGAATTGTTCAGTTTAAATATATATAGATGATATACATGTTATGGCTATATTCTTTGCTTATTAAACAATGTGGTTCTTAAGTATTTGATACTGAATTTGTTGGTGTGAATCGTCATACGAAACAACAGAATTCATGAACTACAATGGCCTAAGTAACTAGCAAAAGAATATGTGAAGATGTTCATCGAGAACAAATAAAGGGTTATTGTGTTTCTCGTTAAACATCAAAGCTTGCCTTCAAGATTTGTTTTATCAGGTATTATGAGAACAAAAGGGTTGTTCAAATAATTGCCGTAATCCATAAAAGATGGATGATTCACAAATCTCGTTGGAGAAATCACATCCATAAAACTAGTGCTAAAAATGTCCAAAGACAAATTGATTGAAAGATCACTTAAGAAGTGACATCGCCGTTTAAATTATATTGGAAAGAAAACATGAAGAAACTCCATGTGTATGGAATTTTGGAGTCTTTTGATTTTTTGATCAAATGACGCTTGTGAAACTTTCCTAGAGATAATTAAAACTTCGTTCATAGGCCAAAAGGGAACGAATGACTAGCTTATTGGAACATGTACATATTGTTGTATGAAGTCCATTATGTGTAGTCAAGAGCGATCGATTTCAACTTCATATGCTTTCTCCGAAAATTTGAGTGAATATATGAATATTTACTTAATAAGGATAAAGTATGAAACATTTGAAAAGTTCGAAGACTTTCAAGATGAAGTGCAAAATCATTATAACAAGGATATGAATAGTTTATGATAAGATCATAAAGGAAGATATTTGAGTTACAAGTTTAGCATAATACCTAAGATTTAAGGAATCGTTCCATGGATTTGCATTTCCCGAAACACCATAAGAGTATGGAGCGTTCGAGATATGTAATTAAACCTTGTTTGACATGGTAAGATCAAAGGTGTAATTCATAGAACTGTCATTATATTTTAAAGATTAAAAGCTTTAGAGACTACCGTTTTTCCACTGAAAAGAGCTCCATCATAATCCGCTGAAATGACACCATATAAAGTTATGTTTTGGGACAAAACCCAAGTAGTCTTTTCTTAAACATTGGTATGCTATGCATAAGAAAGATGTTTGCAACCAAAGTCGGATGAACCTGTCTTTGTATGTTATTTCGAATAACTATTCCTCCATAACATCGAAGACAAAAGTGTTTGTCACTTAGAACGTCAAGTTTCTTTGAGAAGGAATTTTTCGTGAAAAGATAAGTGGGAGGACAATAGAACTTTGATAAGGTTAAAAGAACCTTAGCTATATGTGCAAAGTTGCGCAGCACCGAAAGTGTTCCGGAGGCAGCAACAATGCTCATGGCTCACGTGCCTCAAAGGTTGTGGTAACGAAGGTCAAAGTTTCTGTTGAACCAAGTAGGTCGAGTAAACAATCAAATACCAAGATTTGAGGGTTGAATCATTATTTGAGAATAATGAACGTACTACATGCAAAGAAGCGATGATGGGCCCTGACTCCGTAAAATGGCTTGAAGCCATAAAATCCGTGATAGTTCCATACACGAGAAATCAAGTTTTGAACTTGAAGGACCCTCGAGAAAGGTGTAAGACCTTACAGTTGTGTTTGGATCTATAAATAAATAGACATGGATGTTGCACATCTATGAAATAGTCGACATGTTGAAAAAGAGTTCACAGCAATGTTCAAAGGTTGACTATGACAAGATCTGATTTTTCATAGCGATATTTAGTCTAGACGGATTAATATAGCAACCACTACATATAATTTTGTTATATGCTAGTTGAATAAACAAAACAAGTTCTTCTAATAGAAGGGTTACCTAGGACGTGTGCATGACACAGTCCAAAGGGTTTTGTTAATTCAAAGGATGCTAAAAGCATATGTAAACTTCAATGGTTGAAGTGAGCATCGTGGAGTTGGAATCTTCACAACGATGAAATTGTTAAAAGAGTTTAAATTCATCAGAGACGATGAAGATGCTTGCATTTGCAAGAAATTAAGTGGGAGCGCTAATACATATTTCTAATACATTATGTGGAAGACATATTGTTGATTGGAAATGATGTATCTTTTATTAACACATATTAAGAATTTCATCCCGATGAAAGACTTAGGCAAAACCCAAATATTTGGCATCAATAGACGCTAATATGGTTGTGCCGAAAGTACATAGATGATGTATTGAATAAGTTCAATATAGAAACTACAAGAAAGGTTCTTGTCACACAGAAAGGATTAAATGAGTTCAATATTGATGATATATTCAAGTGTATTGACACTGGGTAACTGAAACAAAGATTCAAGTATAGATTGATACCTGATGTATGAAATCACAAAGAGTATTTATATCAATCATACTGTGATATGTACAAATCCAGATATGTCCTATACTCTAAATGTTATGAGCATATACCAGAATGATTCATAAGTTGATCATTGGACAATAGTAAGGATATTCTTATGATCTTTTGGAAGAACTAAGAGTATATTATTTGTAAAAGTGACAAATAGATGGTTAGTTCATTGTAAAAGTACTACATTGATACTAGTTTTGTCACAAAATACAAATTAAGTTTATCTCAATCTAAACTAAGGGTGGCACAATAAAATGGAAAGTAAGTTCCATAATGGATTTGGATGAGTTCCAAAGATAAGACATTGTGACAGATACTACAACAAAAGGCTAAGTATATGACTGCTATAATAGTAGCTAAAGAGGGCATTTGTGTCAAGTAGTTTGTTATCAAACTAGGTGTAGTTCACAGCGGGATAATACTATGAAGATATATTGTACGAAAATATTATCAACATGTTTTAACCCCAAAGAACTAAAGGTCTCACCAAAGGACCAAAATTATACAAAGCCATCTCATTAGAGAATGAGTGATGCGTAGAGACGCAAAGACATGCAATTACACACGGACCTGGAAGTGTCAGATCCGGAGATCAGTTGACCACTAGCAATTGTGTACATACAACACCGTAAAGCCATAGGTGTTGAATACACAAAGGTTTGAAACTAGATTATTGACTCTAGTGCAAGTGGGAGACTGTTGGAGATATGCCCAAGAGGCAATAATAAAGTGGTTTATTATCATATCTTCATACTTATGATAAATGTTTACATACCATGCTATCATTGTATTAACAGGAAACATTAATACTTGTGTGATTTGTAAACATAAAAGAGTCCCTAGTAAAGCCTCTTGTAAAACTAGCTTGTTGGTTAATATATGATCATGGTTTCCTGATCATGAACATAGAGATGTTATTAACAACAAGGTCATATCATTAGGAGAATGATGTGATGGACATACTCCTATAGTTAAGCGTAGCATAAAGATCAAGTCATTTAATATAGTTCATTTGCTATAAGCTTTCTGATACATAGTAACCTAATTCCTTCGACCATGAGATCATGTTAATCACCATCACCAGAAGGATGCTTTGATGACATCAAACACCACACCGTAACTGGGTGGCTATAAAGGTGGCATTGAGTGTTCAGAAAGTATGGGTTGAGGCACATGGATCAAGAGTGGGATTTGTCCATCCATATGACGGATAGATATACTCTGGGCCCTCTCGGTGGAATGTCATCCGATTAGCTTGCAAGCATGTGACTAGTTCACAAGGGATCACATACCACGGGAACGAGAAAAGAGTACTTATCGGTAACGAGGTTGAACTAGGTATGCAGAGATACCGACGATCAAAACCTCGGATAAGTAAACTATCGTGAGACAAAGGGAAATTGGTATCGTATGTAAGTGGTTCATTCGATCGCAAAGTAATCGTAGAAATATGTGGGAGCCATATGAATTTCCAGATTCCTCTATTGGTTATTGTTCGGAGAAGTGTCTCGATCATGTCTGCATAATTCACGAACCGTAGGGAGACACACTTAAGGATTCGACGTTGTTTGAGTAGTTATGGAATAATGAGTAAGAGACCAAATGTTGTTCGGAGTCTCGGATGGGATCCGGGATATCACGAGGAGATCCGGAATGGTCCGGAGAATAAGATTCATTTAAGGAAAGTCCTGTTTCGGGGTTGGAGAATGATTCCGGTGTTTTCATCGGGAATGTTCTAGAAGGTTCCGGAATGTCCGGCACTCCGGAAGGGAAGGGTACATGAATGTGTTATATCAAGTTGGTATGATTGCATTATGTACTTGGTGTCATCTCTGTACCAAATAGAGGGTTTATTCAAATCCTAGTTTGAAAAGTCAAACGGCTAGTTTGAAAGTCAAACGGCTAGTTTTGGGAAAGAGGAGAAGGAGGTTTGAAACCGACTTGGGGGAGGAGTTCTTCCTCCCACCGCCGGCCCACCTTGGGTACGAGTTGGGGAGGGACTCCCCTCCCCAAGGGCGCCTCCCTCCACCTATAAGAGGAGGGGCAGGGCTCCCCTCCTAGACACAAGTTGCCTCCCTCTAAACCTAAACCCTAGCCACCGCCTAGGGATTTCTCCCAAGCCGCCGAGTTAGAGCTTCTAATTGCCCTAGCCGCTGGTTTAGCCCCTTCTAATTGGTGTGTCTAAACACTAGATCACCAAGGCTCTCTCATAGTCCACCATACTCGCTCCGGCTTAAGGCGAAGCCCTGCGAGATCTCCCCTCTACTTCCGGTACCACGCCGTCGTGCTGCCGGAATCGCGAGGGGAGTGCTACAACCTTCGCTGCCTGCTAGAACAAGGGAGAGGAAGGTCTTCGTCGAGTACCGAACATGTGACCGACTGCGGGAGCGCTGCCGGAACGCAGCGCCGGAAGGATCGTCTACGCGATCTTGAGATCGGCAAGTGTACGACTACATCACCCACGAGAATCTGCTCTCGTTAACCGCTTTGGAATCTTCGAGGGTGAGTTCCTCTATCGACTCGTTGCTACAATCTAGTAGATAGATCTTGGCTTGTTTGTGTGCATGCGGTAGAAATTTTTTGTTTTCCATGCTACGAACCCCTACACCACCTATATAGTGCGTCACTAGTGCCAAAAAAACTCTACTGTAGTTAGTGTTTATGTCAACACCCGGATTTTTAATCCCAGATGCTTGTTATGCCATACATCGCAATCCCAGGATTACCATTTTTGCGAGACATAACAAATTTGGATACCATAGTACATCATCCATTACAAACCATATATACGGTCTTACACAAATAAGGATCTCATGATCCAGTTATTAATACAACTCAAGAAACGGAATACGTAATAATAAAGGTAGCGTAGGCGAAGCTTCATCTTCGGGGTCATAGGCAATGCTGACGATGGGAGATGATCCTAGTTGTCGTAACCTTACTGCGGTCCTTCGTCCTGGTACTCCTCCTCATAGTCTGGCCACGGGAATAGCCAGGGACAAAGCCATGAGTACTCTTTAAGTACTCGCAAACTAATACTAACAAGTTAAGGGGGGTTTTGTAGCAGGACACTAAGCTCTAGGGTTGTTTTGCAAAAAGCCAGATTTACCTCTACTAAGTTCAGAAGCAAGAAAACTAGTTGAAGTTTTATATCACCTAAGTGGGAACTTGTATTTCATGTCACAACTCTGTTGTGGTCAAGTCAAAGTCTCAATTCATTTCACAAGTCATTTTTAAAACATCTGACGGGGGAACAGTATGGCCACTCCAACTGTCCATAACCACGGACGCGGCTATTCGAATAGTTTGACACTCTACAGAGATTATACACTTTCACCACAATATTCGATACATCTGTCAGGAACAAATCCTGAATTCACCATACTCAGTATGCGGATAATCAATCCTAACCTTTCCATTAAACACCCTAGTATATGCACCTCTCCTGTGAGTTTGGCCTCCCAACCATGACCAACTGTTATCTTGGGTACTGCAAAGGTGGACAATCTTCACAAGGTAGCCTCAGCTCAGACCTTGGCCGTGAGGGAACCCATACTAAGGTATATAAGTTTCCAGTCAAGCCCTACCAAAATTTTAGGTATTGTGGTCGTACGGTAAAATTGGAATGGTATCGAATCCAGACAACCATCAGTTTTATAAAGGGCTAAGGCTCATGCCTCAACATTTTCATCATGAAAATCATCTGGTGTTCGGAAACACATGTGAAAACATCTCAGTAGAATGACTCCTCATTCTAAGGTTTTCAAAACCATTTTCCACCAAGTATTCCCATCTAGAGTTGATCAAGTTTTATGCTTAGCACTATCATCTACAAGTGTGGTAAGTACTAATGAAGGGTGGTAAACAAGTGGAGTTTAACTAAGTTCAATCTCATGCCTTGGTATGACATCAAGATTTTCTAGCTTAGGCCAATTTTAATGCTCTTTATGCAACCTTCAATTATGTTCCTAGAATCTACAAGTCACTTAAGTAAACTCTAAAAGAAAGCTTTGATAAAGAAATAAAGTAAAAAAGCTTGCAAGTAAAACTAGGTTTGGGTTATCAAGTGGTATGATCACATATGCTTAAGGAATCTAGTTGGCATGGTAACAAGCAAGTATTAGCTTGCATAGGACAACTTGATTAGTAAGGCTTGCCTTGTGCAGAGCAGTGGTTGAAGTTCTCCTCGGCTTCTTCCTCGTAGTATCCTCTTTCCTCCTCGTATACTTGGTCGGTACTAGCGTCTATGAATAAATACGAGGTACACAATCACCAAACAATACTTAACTATTTTCAATCATCACACAAAGGTGTTCTATAGATCATCTAGCATCATCACTAACCTTTCAAGAATAAAGCATTTGCATTATTTATTTATTTTTAGAAAAGTAATTTCTACTCATTGAAAAACTACTGAAGATTTAATATTCTCCAACTCAAACATGGGATCATGTTGACACATGTCATCACCACATATTTCAGTACATGGGAATGTGATTTAAAGTGGTTTCACAATTTAATAAGGTTTAACCTTTTATTTTAAATAAATAAAGTGACTAGAAATGCCTATGTGGCATTCTTTTATTACTTGATCACTATTTTTGTAAGTAAACCCATATGTTTTTATATATTCTGAAAGGTATGATCAAATGTGATTTTTGAGAGTTGGAATCAACTCAAAAGCTATTATGGTTGAAATTTGAAAAATGTTTGAATGCAGAAAAGCTTCTGACTTGTTATTTTTACCAAGGTTGATATACAGATCCAAATGATTTGAATCCAACGGGATTGGATTAAGCATTGCAGTACCTTTCTAACAAAATTGGTTTCATGAAATTTGGTTCACTGAATCGAGCTGGGTTGATTTTTGAAACTAGGTACAGAACTGTGTTGAATTAAAATAGAAAAATCTAAATTCAAACGCTTGGGCTGCGCGGGAAGGGTTAATGGGACAGACCAGTGTCACTCCGTAGCGTGGGGCTCAGCTGATAGGGGGTTCCACCCGTCAGTGGCTTATAACACGCGAGCGGTACGGGGCGATGTGGTGCGTTGGATTAGAAGTGAGATCAACGGCTGAGGGTCGTCGTCGACGATGAACAGGTCACCGGCGAGCTCGAACCCTAGCGGCTCAGTGCGAGTCGTGGGAGGCTCACCGGGGCTCAGGCGAGGGTCAGCGATGGGGGCGAACGATGAAGTCGACGACGGTGATTCTCCTGGCACCGGCAGCTCCTCCTGGGGCGGCTCCAATCGACAGCTCCTCTCCTCCTCTGCAGCGAAGAGCTCTGGCCAAATTCCGGCGATGCGCTGCTCGCCTTGTCCGAGAAGAAGTGGGAAGTCTCAATGAGAGGTGGGGAGTGAGACGGTGTGAAGAAATCGAGCGGGGGTTGCCTCCTTTTATAGGCTCGATGGCAAGACCGAGAGGGATGGGCAGGCGACGGTGGCGACACGGCTACGGGAGGCTAGCGGCATGGCTGAGGTTGGCGATCGACGGGCGGTCTCCTGGCGATGCTCTAGAGATAAATGCACGTGTAGGGGCGGTGGCAATCGGTCGGGAACGTGTGGTGCTCTGCGAGGCAGAGGCAGCGAACTGCACAACGAGCGGCGGCTACAGGGTACGGGCGATGAAACGAACATGTCTGGTGGTCTCCTGGGACGGTGGGGTGCATGCTGGCGGGCGACGAGGGCTTGAGGTGGTTGGGTTGAGTGGGAACGGCGCGTGCACTAGGGTGCGCGTCGGCATGGTCGACAGCGGCGCGGGCGCGGCGTTCCTGGCGGTTCTGGTCTCTGTTCTTGAACTAGGGCTGGTCGAGAAAGGGCGATGAGGCATGGGCTGCATGCAAGACAAGGTGGGCACGACTAGTTCTTCTCCTAGCTTGCTGTCCATACTAGGATGACATGGTGAGGCTCGGCCTGGTCACCATTGATGACAATGGCAAGCTCACAGTGGTGCTAGAGGTTAGTCAAAGGTGCTAGATGATCTATTAAGGCTAGTTGCATCCAGACAGGAAACAAGGTTGGCCCAAAACACTGCTCAACATAGTGTTTTTGATTTGGTTGATTTGAATCTGCAATCTGTTTGATGAAATGGCCGCAAGAACTTGAATTTCGAATTTTGAAAAGATTTTTGGTGGGTGTGGTAGGCATGTGTCGAGGATTCTGTGGGTACTTGGGTTTTGAAAATGGAGCTTGTTTGAGTAGTTTTTGAAATAGTGGGATCTTCCCATATGAAATAGATTCAATTTTAAACTCTCTTTTAAACTAAGCATTTAAATGTTTTTGGATGATCACAAAGTGGGCCTTGGTACCTTATTATGAGTAGTATCAAGGGGTGCAAAAATCCATACATGTTTCTGTTAAGTTCTGAAAGTTAGGGATAGCCAAAGTAGGCATGGGAGTTAATTTGGCCAAAGTGCCCATTCACTTAACTTATTTGTTTTGACTTGTTTATCTTTGGGAAAAGTTTGGGGATTGTTTAGATGATGTTTTATTTCACCTAAGAATCATTTTACAAGCAAAGAAACACAGAATCATGGCAATTCAACAGAATCCAAATTTTGAATACACACACGTATGAATGCTTTCATATCTTTAGTTGGAAAAGTTTTTGTTAACTCTAATTTTGATGATTAGAGTTTGATGATCCAAGTTTAATATTTTTGGGATGTTACAGTTTACATGTATGTGCAGCAATTATATAACACGACCTAAACTTCATCTACTAAATGAACGCAGATGCCAAAGACAACATATACATACTCGGCCACTCAGGCATTTCGTTGAGCCTCTAGTGTGCCTGCAGTGAAGAACAACTAATAAGCTAAGTGAGTTGTACCATGGCAAGCGAGGGCGCGCATTTCCAGGAACGACAGCGGACTTGATGCCCTGCTGCCCTTTAGCATGGCGATGGCTGCACGGCTTTGGCAGTGGCCGAAGCCTTCGGTGCAAGATAAGATAGAGACCCTAAACCCTGTGTGGAGAGTGCTGTAGCTTTTTGGTTAGTTTTAATCCTGTAATAACTACCAGCAGCCGCTACCCAACAAGTTTGATCAGAGAAAACACACAAATCAAGATTGTCTAAGTAGCGGTAGTAGTGTGAAGAATATATACAGGAGCTATGTTTATCTCAGTCCATCACTACTAATTCAGAGAAGTAACTAGGCACACCAAAGATCAAGAACTAATACTGTACAGAAACAAGAAGTAGCAGCAGGATTTGATAGGATCGGTTTGATGAAAATATCACTGGGGCTATGCATTTACAGATCTCAGGAACAAATACACATATTCCTCTCCCTTTTTAATGTTTAAGAGAAGAACAAATATTAATGTTGTATTTTCAGTCAGTACTATGCATCGTAATAACTAGGGCAGCTGAATTTTCAAGTTCTACCGTGCTTGATAGGCCAGGTTGATTGATACTATTGAACTGCCATATAGCATCTCAAAATTAGACAAAACAATTGATACCTCTTTCTAATCAGCGCCAGCTTTAGACTGCAATTGATACAGCCAGCATCATTCGCTCCAACATTTGCAGGAGGTGCAGTTGTAGTTAATAAATCAAACAAAACTCTACTGTAGTTCTAAATTTCAAAGAATTTTTTTTACTGTATTTACAAAAATAAACAGTAGCAGTTTTCATTTTGAGAATAGAGCACACATTGGTTTCCAAATTCAGAGATATACCAGAGCATGATACGTACTGTTTATGATTCTACTTGGGTTGCTGCACATAAACACACTAACTAATCATTCGTTTGTATCCCCTCTCCACAACACTCATCACATATTTTAATTTCTAGAGTCTATCTCAGATTCTCACATGAATAAGGCACAATAATATAACCAATATTTTCACTCCTATATATATCTCAAGATTTCTCACACAAAGTAGGAGTTGTGATGTCCTACCGAAAAAAAAAAATTTAAAAACACATTAAAATATAATGCTATTTACATCTGGAGCTTCCAAATCATAAAGTACGTCTCAGTTCGTCTCAGGAAGGGCTCACCTCCGAGGCGGCAGAGGGTGGAGGACGACACGGTCGCGGACAGCGGCTGCACGGGTGGCTCCTCCGGCGGACTCCTCCACAGGCGGTACCTCCACGGGCTGCTCCATGGGTGGCTCTGGATCCACAGGCGGCTTGAGGCTCCACAACACGCCGACGATGGCGGATCGAGGCGCGCGAGGGGAAGAGCGTCCTGGTGGTCTTCGGGTGCGGCTGGATCGATCTAATAAAGAAGAAAGGGGTGGGGGACCTATGAGGACCCGAAACTTAACTTCCAAACCCCCCTGTGTTTATTCGTCAATCCCAAGATCAACGTTGACGACACAGCGAAATGTATATCATTGCAGCCGTACACAATAGTAATTATTACAAAGTCTGAATAACAACATAGTGAAATGTCTAGTGACATTTCTTACATCCAGAAACACAGCGAAAATATAAAATGCGTAGCGACTCCATCTCAGCCACAGGCAGTCGATGTAGTCCACGAGGCCTCACTCATCAGCGTCATAACGATGAACCACCGATCAATACACATTTCAAATAACCACAAATAAGATCCAAATATAAAGATCCAATACAAAGACCCAAATAGGCTTGCGAGGTTTGGACGGTTCGGTATAATAAGCGTCGGTCTACCGTTATTAATTAATACAATAAGTTAAGAAAATAATATGTTTCTTTGCAATATTCACGTCGAATAAATAAAAATATGTCATGCACAAATAGACTATAAGCTAGCTAGTCATACGGTAAGCACACAAGTGATAAAGGTATGCAAGAAGCTACCGATCATACACGCATAAAATACTAGATCATATGAGCTAAGCATACACATGCATGCATATGCATGCAGAATCTAAGATGAGAAAATCTGGTGCATGCAATGTTATAACATCTGTAAATTTATAGTCATGCAATTAGCAAGTAGTATAGATAGTATCATGGTATTTAAAAGCAACAATCAACAGTGTTATGCTTATAACAGAATTACTTGCTATTCTACTACTTCAACACGATGAAAAACATGCACTAAATAAATCTTAGCAAAATAACATGATATTATAAGACGGATGAATATACTATAATAATTATGGTTTACAAACCATCTGACATGTTCTACTGAATATATACTAGCTGAATAAAAAATGAAACGATGCAACCCGTAGGACAATAATTCATCTAGCTAGACACGTATAGATAAGTGTGAGACTATATAGAGAACATGATTCTATTTCTGCTAAATACATCTACTACTAAGCATGTGTAAATAATTTGAAAAAGGTACTACCTGACTAGTATATGTAACCTAACAGAAGGCGATCCTACAAATTCATACCATGTAGTCATATGCACGCGAGAACAATAGCAGCAGTACTCTGGGTATATATATTCTACCGGAGCCAAACAACATGCATGACCTCATGAATATGTATCAAAATAATTTGATTAACCGTACGTAGTATTCTCAATCTAAAGTCACTGCTGGATTTCTAGACGCATTTGTCAATTTTTCTAAGTTGGAACCAAGATCAACCGACGTGTACGTGGTGGCCTAATTTGCTCATGCTATCGGACGGCATTCGGTTCACCGGTTTTGCCGTAAACTATAAAACTACTGCGGAAAAACATGTCTAGGAGGTAGGCATATGTGTCGATAGGAGGTGGGTGCAAGGATTTATGCCGAAGCTCACCGAGTACGACACGATCGTCGGACGAAGATGATGAACTGGGATGAACATAGGCGAAGTGCGTCTCCGGCGATCAGCGACTTGTCCTTCCGACGAATCTGCCCTGCTTCTCCTCTCAGTTACGGTGCAGCAGCTCGTCCCACTCTCGCCCTCTTCTTGTCGGAGCTGCCGGAAGTGTGGCCGGCGTCCAGTGCGGCGATCAGCGAGCTCTCCAAAAAGAACTAGGATAGGAGACAAGGCTCCGGCGGTGGTGTGGAATGGCAGGAGGGAGACACCGGTAATGGTATGTGGCTTAATATTTGGGCGTAAGAATAATGGCATCAGTTTCTAGTGAATTCTGGCATTGATTGATGGGCGTTTCCTTTTGACGTGTGCGGGAAGAAGATAAGCAGTGCGCGATTGTTTCAAGACTTGGCCGAAAGCTGGGGCATGGGCATGATATGCTAGGCTCTGCGCTCATGTGAATCAATCGACCGTTCAGCTAACCTCTAGCTATCTTAGTTGCATGCATCGATTTGGTATTTAGAAGAAGAGAAAAAGAACGACAAGCAATAATTTGCATGCATAAAAGAGGAGAGAGAAGAGAATGCATATATACGTATATGGTATAGTACTATGTCTGATATGCATGCACATGCATGTGCATGCAACACCCAAATGATTTTTTTTGTAAAGAACCAACAATTTGGCAAATTAAAAGCAGATTCAAATAAAAATACAAAATGTATTGTGAGGAAATATTCTCCTTCTTATATAAGTATAATTAATTTCAATATAGTCGGAATTAATTTAAGAATACAAAACAACATATTATTTTATGTTGCCCCAACATCCTTTGAGAAAAAAAATCAACCATAAAAATCAGGATGTTACAGTTATACCCACCTTATAAAGAATCTCGACCCCGAGATTCGGCCTAAGAGAAAATATTTGGAAACTCCGCGCGAAGGGCATCCTCTCATTCCCAGGTCGCTTCCTCTTCGCTATGGTTACTCCATTGAACCTTGCAGAACTTGATCACGTTTCTTCTAGTGGTCCTTAACTACTCATCGAGAATTTTAATAGGATATTCCTCATAAGTCAAATCATCCTGAACTTCTTTGGCATCCAAAGAAGTTTTCCGAGCCTCTTCCTCTAGCTTATCAAAGCACTTCTTTAGTTGATACACGTGAAACACGTTGTGTACCCTTGACAATTTCTCAAGTAACGCAAACTCATAAGCAACCTCTCCACGCCTGGCGATGATTGTAAAGGGTCTAATATATCGAGGTGCCAACTTCCCTTTTAATCCAAAACGTCGCATCCCGCAAAGTGGGGATACCTTTAGGTACACATCATCCCCCTTCTTAAATGCTAAATCATGACGCCGTCTATCGGCATAGACTTTCTGTCTAGATTGAGCATCCCGCAACCTTTCCTGAATCATCTTTACTTGCTTATCTGCCTCCTCAAGAGTGTCGGGCCCAAAAACTTGATTTTCTCCCACTTCATGCCAATTTAGTAGGGTGCGACACTTTCGTCCATACAAGAATTCAAATGGAGACATTTGTAAGCTTGCCTGAAAGCTATTATTGTAAGAGAACTCTGCGTATGGCAGACTCTTGTCCCAAGTGCGCTTGCATATCAAAGCACATGCTCGAAGCATGTCTTCCAATATTTGGTTCACTCGCTCAGTCTGTCCATCAGTTTGTGGATGGTAAGCGGTACTAAAATTCAACTGTGTGGTTAAGACTTCATGGATTTTCTTCCAGAACCTTGACATGAATTGAGTACCTCGATCAGAGACAATCTTCTTTGGAACTCCATGTAAGCAAACAATTCTGGCCATGTATAACTCAACCAATTTCTCCCCATTATAAGAAGTCTTCACTGGAATAAAGTGAGCTGACTTGGTCAATCGATCTATGATAACCCAAATAGAGTCATATCCTGGTGATGTCCTCGGAAGCCCTATGATGAAATCCATCCCGATTTCTTCCCATTTCCACTCGGAAACTTTAAGTGGTTGAAGTAGTCCTGCAGGCTTCTGATGCTCGGCCTTGACTCTTCGACATACATCACATCAAGATACATAATCTGCAATTTCATGTTTCATGCTAGACCACCAGAAACTGTCCCGAAGATCATGATACATCTTCGTACTTCCCGGGTGTATGGAGTATGATGACTCATGTGCCTCCTTCATGATTAAATCCTTGAGTTCTTTCTGGTCTGGCACCAATAAACGATCTCGGAACCAAATATTTCCCTTCTCCTCCTCCTTATAGTCAGGTGCTTCTCCTAACTTGATCTTTGATCGAATCTCTTCAATTCCCTTGTCATTCTTCTGAGCTTCTCTTACTTTATCCTCTAGAGTAAACTTGACTTCTAACATATCTTCCTTCTCAGCAAGACTCATGTTCAAGTTTAATTTTCTGAATTCCTCGTGCAGTTCGGGTTGAGCTTCCTGAATCATAAGATCATTGCAGTAAACCTTTCTACTCAATGCATCAGCTACGACATTAGCTTTACCAGGGTGATAATTTACGCCAATGTTGTAGTCCTTAATTAATTCCAGCCATCTTCTCTGTCTAAGATTCAAATCTGGTTGGGTGAAAATATACTGCAGGCTCTTATGATCTGTATATATCTCACATCGATTACCAATAAGGTGGTGTCTCCAAATCTTCAAAGAATGTACTACAGCGGCCAATTCCAAATCATGTGTGGGATAGTTCACTTCATGTGGACGTAGTTGTCTCAACGCATAAGCTACGACCTTGCCTTGTTGCATGAGAACACAACCCAAACCCTGTTTGGAAGCATTACAATAAACTTCAGAATCCTTCCGAATATCTGGCAAAATTAGCACTGGAGCAGAAGTCAGTCTCCTCTTGAGTTCTTGAAAACTGGTCTCACACGCTGGTGTCCACTCAAATTTGTTCTCCTTCTTGATCAACTGTGTCATTGGTCTTGCGATTCTTGAGAAATCTTCTATAAAGTGGCGGTAATATCCCGCAAGTCCGAGGAAGCTGCGTATCTTTGACACATTCTTCGGTTGTTTCCAACTAAGTACTGCTTCCACTTTAGCTGGATCCACTGCTACCCCTTCGGATGAAATGACATGACCAAGAAAATCAACTTGTTTCAACCAAAACTCGCACTTGCTAAACTTGGCATAGAGTTGATGTTCTCTAAGCCTTTTTAGAACAATTCGTAGGTGCTTCTCGTGCTCTTCCTCATTATGGGAGTAGATCAGCACATCATCAATGAATACCACTACGAATTTATCCAAGCAATCCATGAAAACTTTATTCATGAGATTCATGAAGTAAGTTGGTGCATTCGTGATTCCAAATGACACCACTAGAAACTCATACAGGCCATAAAGAGTGACAAAGGCTGTTTGGGTATATCTTCCGGTCGAATCTTTAACTGATGGTATCTTGACCTGAGATCTATTTTTGAGAAAATAGAAGCTCATTTGAACTGATCAAACAAATCATCGATCCTCGGCAAAGGGTATTTGTTTTTGATGGTTACTTCATTCCGAGCACGGTAGTCCACGCACATGCGCATGGAACCATCCTTCTTCTTTACAAACAACACCGGTGTTCCCCAAGGCGAGGTGCTCGGTCTAATGTATCCCTTCTCGATAAGTTCCTGGACTTGCTTCTTCATTTCAGCTAGCTCATTTGCTGGCATTCTATATGGTCTCTTTGCAATGGGGGCAGTGCCTAGCACTAACTCAATGGCAAACTCTATCTCATGATCTGGTGGAAGACCTGGCAACTCCTCTGGAAAAACACCTGGGTATTCCTTAACCACCCTAACATCTGACACAACCATCTCCTTCAAGCTATTCAACAAACTATTTACTGCAGTTTTTGATGTTATCTCAGGCTTGTAATTCACCACAATTCCTTCAGTACTGGTTAATGATACGACCCTAAGGCCACAATCTATCATAGCTTTGTGTTTCCCTAACCAGTTCATGCCAAGAATGACATCTAACCCGTTAGAGTCTAACACTATGAGATTTGCTAGAAACTCTAATCCCTTGATCGTTATGATCACTTTAGGGCATTTCAAACCTGACATAAGGATTCCCCCAGGTGATTGTACTGCCATTGACTGACCCATACCCTCAGTTTTCAAATGGTGTTTTTCAGCAAATTGCTTGGAAACAAATGAATGAGAAGCTCCAAAATCAAAAAGTACTGAACCATAACATGAGTTGATTGGGAACATACCAAGAACAACATCTGAGGCTTCATTGGCTTGTTCAGCTGTGATATAGGTGACTTGACCACGACCCGGTTGTCTTGAGGCATTAGATGCGCTTCCTGGTGTAGGCAGTATGCCTCGCCCACGTCCCACTGTTGGTGTCTTGGCAGCAGACCCCAAATTGAACTTCACTGGTGTCGGCCCTGTGTTCTTCCTGTTCGGGCATGCAGCAGAAAAGTGTCTCTCTACACCACAGTTGTAGCACGCCTTTCCAGCAGTGTTGGCATGGTTTCTTCCAACTTCAGCTCTCGGAGTACGGTAGGAATTGTGTTGAAAGTTATGACTAGGCTTTGCTGACTTGGAAGCTGCTCCACGATAACCAGAGTGGTTATTATTCTTCTGGCGTGAGCTTCCAGCTCCATGCTGACCCTGTGGTGCTTTGCGCTTTCGGTGTTCCTCTAACTCTCTCTTTGAGTTCTCTTGCAGAATAGCCTTGTTTACCAGGCTCTGGAATTTTGGAAAATCATGGGATACCAATCTATCCTTCAGAACTGGGTTCAAACCCCTCAGGAATCTAGCAGTCTTGTCTGCCTCAGTAGGAATATGTGCTTTCCCATAGCGTGATAACTGAGTAAACAGGTCCCAGTACTCAGAAACTGACATCTTTCCTTGGACAAGAGCTCGAAATTCATCCCTCTTCAACTCAATGAGACCAGCAGGAATGTGTGTAGTGCGAAAAGCTTCTGAAAATTCATTCCAGGTGATTGCCTCAGCATCATCATGTGCATCATAAAAACTCTCCCACCAATCTGCGGCTACACTCTGGAGTTGGTGCGCCGCAAACTTCACACGGTCTTGTGCATCAACATTGACCAAATTGAGCTTCCTGCGAATGTCCTTTAGCCAATCATCAGCTTTAATAGGGTCTGATGATCCTGCGAAAGTAGGTGGCTTTGTCCTCATGAACTCTGCTATCTTGGACTGTGGTGGAGGATGATGACCTTGATTTTGATTTGGGTTTTGGTTTTGGTTCTGATTCGCCATGTTGGCGGCCATCTGCTGCAGTAACTATGTTTGCATCAACATTATTTGTTCCATGTTGAGTGGCGGCGGTGGTGGTGGTGGCTGCTGTCCCTCATCCTCAGTATCGGTATTAGTGTCATGGACTTCACCCTCAGCGAAGTTCTCCTCGAACGCCGGTCCGCGACCGCGTCCATGTCCGCGTCCACCGCGACCACGACCTCATTTGGCGTTCATCCTGTTGTCGCTCAAGATTAGAATAGACAAGAGGGAAATAAACTACCCCAAAACCAAACTTGCACGGACAAACAATTAGAACATCAAAAAAATCCAAACGAGAACCAAATTTTTCTTAAAATCTCACACATAAAAAGGTTCAAGATAGAGTAGTAGCTATACCACATATAGATCGGTATAGTCTACTCGACACACATGCAATTATTTAAAATAACTAACGTCTCACATATTATTAAATAAAGTCTCTCTCATGGTTTAGAGTAGTCTAATCATCCAGATACCCATCCGATCCTGCATTCGTCTGATCAGGTGCCAAGCTAGACTCTGCTTCATACGAGCTTGCTGGAATCCTTTCTTCGGGCTCTGTTTATTCCCCCTGAGACTGATCAACATGATCCTACCATACTGGTGATGGCGCCGGTAGTGCGAGCATTGGTGCAATGGCCTGGAGAGAAAGACGTCGCCTTGCTGCACGCTGACATTTCTTCTTCCTTGTGACCCGTATACGTGCATGGTACCGGATGCCACGCGCATTGTCGTAAAATGTCATGCGATGCTATGCATTGGGTGCAGTAGCTCCAGTCCCTGTCCTTCACCACCATCATTGACTACCAGCGCGGTCTCCGTAGCGACCTCGGCCATATGCACCGTGGCGATGGCATCTGCAGTAGTAGCTTCGGCAGCTTCACGTGCAGCATTGACGGCAGCTAAGGTTGTATTATCTTCCACCAATCTCTCCTCCAAAGACTGTGCTCGATCCTGATAGTGATGGATAAGGTGGCGTGCATCCTCTAGCATACCGGTGACTACGACCAAGCGATTCTCTAGTCCGAAGTTGAGTGATGCCATGCGAGTGAGTGTGGTATCATCCTCATTATGGTACCTCATGTTCTGATGGAGAGCACCTCCCTCATCTCGGTAGGCAAAGTAACGGAACTGTGTGTTTGGTAACTCATCTTGGTATATATCGGGCATCCTCTGCATTACCTGGTGAATGGTATGGATGGTGGCATCCACAAAGTCCTCTCCATCAGCAGTGAATTGGTGTCCTCTTGTTCCTGCGTGTTTTCCACGCGGTGATAGGTTCGGAAATACCACCAAGGTAACTCTCATAGTCTCCTCGTCCCAGATATTTCGAAAGGTGTATCCAGTCACTTCAGGGTCACGGTCATAACCCAACCCCGTTAGCATGTCGCGAAACTCTCGACCAAGGTTCCCAAACTCCTCGATCCGGCGGGTCGCAGGTACGGCCATCTACGCACATTTGAATAAGAGGAGAATATCAGTAACAAAATTTTGTAAAATCTACATGAATAGACGAGCAACAATAAGGAATCCTATTATTTAGTAACATATGTTTTGTTAATATACGCATACTAAAGGCTTTTCATTTTGTCTAGGGCCACATGACTAGGTCGACGTCGGCTCTGATACCACTTCTGTGAGGACCCGAAACTTAACTTCCAGACCCCCTGTGTTTATTCGTCAATCCCAAGATCAATGTTGACGACACATCGAAATGTATATCATTGCAGACGTACAAAATAGTAATTATTACAAAGTCTGGATAACAACATAGTGAAATAAACACAGCGGAAATATAAAATGCATAGCGACTCTAGCTCAGCCACAGGCAGTCGATGTAGTCCACGAGGCCTCACTCATCAGCGTCATAACGATGAACCACCGATCACTACACATTTCAAATAACCACAAATAAGATCCAAATATAAAGATCCAAATATAAAGATCCAATACAAAGACCCAAATAGGCTTGCGAGGTTTGGACGGTTCGGTATAATAAGTGTCGGTCTACCATTATTAATTAATAAAATAAGTTAAGAAAATAATATGTTTCTTTGCAATATTCACGTCACATAAATAAAAATATGTCATACACAAATAGACTATATGCTACCTAGTCATACGGTAAGCACACAAGTGATAAAGGTATGCAAGAAGCTACTGACCATATACGTATAAAATACTAGATCATATGAGCTAAGCATACACATGCATGCAATGCATATAGAATCTAATATGAGAAAATCTGGTGCATGCGATGTTATAACATCTGTAATTCTATAGTCATGCAATTAGTAAGTAGTACAGACACTAGCATGGTATTTAAAAGCAACAATCAACAGTGTTATGCTCACAAGAGAATTACTTGCTATTCTACTACTTCAACACGATGAAAAACATGCACTAAATAAATCTTAGCAAAATAACATGATATTATAAGCAGGATGAATATACTATACTAATTATGGTTTACAAACCATCTGACATGCTCTACTGAATATACACTAGCTGAATAACAAATGAAACGATGCAACCCGTAGGACAATAATTCATCTTGCTAGACACGTATAGATAAGTGTGAGACTATATAGAGACCATGATTCTATTTCTGCTAAATACATCTACTACTAAGCATGTGTAAATAATTTGAAAAAGGTAGTACCTGACTAGCATATGTAACCTAACAGAAGGCGATCCTACAAAGTTCAGACCATGTAGTCATATGCACGCGAGAACAATAGCAGCAGTACCTTGGGTATATATATTCTACCGGGGCCAAACGACATGCATGACCTCATGAATATGTATCAAAATAATTTGATTAACCGTACGTAGTATTCTCAATCTAAAGTCATTGTTGGATTCCTAGACATATTTGTCCAATTTTCTAAGTTGGAACCAAGATCAACCGACGTGTACGTGGTGGCCTAATTTGCTCATGCCATCGGACGGCATTCGGTTCACCGGCATCACCGTAAACTATAAAACTACGGCGGGAAAACATGTCTAGGAGCTAGGCATATGTACCGCGATAGGAGGTGGGTGTAAGGATTTATGCCGAAGCTCACCGAGTACGACACGATCGTCGGACGAAGATGATGAACTGGGATGAACGTAGGCGAAGTGCGTCTCCGGCGATCAACGACTTATCCTTCTAGTCCGACGAATCTTCCCTGCTCCTCTTCTCAGTCGCGGTGCAGCAGCTCGTCCCACTCTCGCCCTCTCCTTGCCGGAGCTGCCGGAAGTGTGGCCGGCCTCCAGTGCGACGACCAGCGAGCTCTCCAAAAAAAATAGGATAGGAGACAAGGCTCCGGCGGTGGTGTGGAATGGCAGGAGGGAGACACCGGTAATGGTATGTGGCTTAATATTTGGGCGTATGAATAATGGTATCAGTTTATAGTGAATTATGGCATTAATTGATGGGCGTTTCCTGTTTACGTGTGCGGGAAGAAGATGAGCAGTGCGCGATTGTTTCAAGACTTTGCCCAAAGCTGGGGCATGGGCGTGATGTGCTAGGCTCTGTCTCGTAATACACTCATGTGAATCAATCGACCGTCTAGCTAACCTCTAGCTATCTTAGTTGCATGCATCGATTTGGTACTTAGAAGAAGAGAGAGAGAAAAAGAAGCAACAATTTGAATGCATAAAAGAGGAGAGAGACCGGAATGCATATATGCGTATATGGTAGAGTACTATGTCTGACATGCATGCACATACATGTGCATGCAGCACCCAAATGATTTTTTTTGTAAAGAACCAACAATTTGGAAAATTAAAAGAAGATTCAAATAAAAATACAAAATGTATTGTGAGGAAATATTCTCCTTCTTATATAAGTATAATTAATTTTAATATAGTCGGAATTAGTTTAAGAATACAAAACAACATATTATTTTATGTCGCCGCAACATCCTTTGAGAAAAAAATCAACCATAAAATCAGGATGTTAGGGGGAGGGGGAGGGGAGTGGCGCTCACCTCGTCGGTGCTCACGACGGTAGGTATGAGCGGCGGTGGCGACTACTTCGAGCAGTGGACGAGTAGCAGTTGACCCGAGAAAATAAAGAATCTGCCGTCGTGCTTAACTTTCGGGATATAACATATTAAGTAGGGGCACCAAGACAAAAACATCACAGGGATTTTCATTAACGTTGTCTACACATAGCCTAGTGGCTGGCCGTTTGTTCTAGCTACTCTGATGAAGCTAGCAACCCAGGTTCGATACCTAGTACCCTATTGTTTTAGATTCTTTTAAAGTATATTTTAAATATAGAGATATTATCTAAATATAATATATATAAACTATAAAACATAGTTTTAATATTTTAGATGTTATAATATTTTAAAAATCATAAAAGGAAAAGTACAAAATAAGAACAAGTCGATTAATAATTTCATCCATCCATATATACTTTTTTGGGGAGGAGCAAGAGGAGGGGACATGCGATGAAAATTACAAAATAAGAACAAGTCGATTAATAATTTCAGCCATATCTAATTTTTTGTGGAGGAGCAAGAGGAGGGGAAAATGGGGTGGTAGGTGGATTCATGCATGTGCTTAAAAGTGCTGGAAATACTAGTGAGGCACCAGTATGCGGTGCCCCACTACTAAACTGCCACCTAACACAAGTCGGATGCCCCCATTTATAAGTGGCACACCGCATACTGGCGCCTAGTATTGGATATACTAGTGAGGCACCCTAATGGGGTGCCTCACTTATAAGTGGGGGACACCAATATAGGTCATACAACATATATAAGTGACGCACAGAATTATGTGTGGGCCACTAGTATTTGAATACTAGTGGGGCACCCTTAAGAGTTGTGTTACTAGTATATATAAGTGGCGCATCATTATAGCTGTGGGCCACTGATAGTTAGTTTACCTATAAGCATTTTCCTAGTAGTGCCAGGGGAGTGAAATGGGGGCAATTGGTTGATCAATTACTGCTCACTACAGTATAAGTTAGGCAAGGTTGATCTGTGTCTGCCAGGTGTTTGATGAAATGGCCGCATGAAATCAAAGTTAGAATTTTTGGATGAATTTTGGTGAGTGATCTTGTCATAGGCTTGGTAGTCTGTGGTTGATAGGGATTGCCAAGGGGAATTGGTTTGGTTTGTTTTTGAGTCATGGCCATCTTAGTACCTACACTTGATTCAATTTTGAATTATCCTTTAAATAGATTTGGAATTTGTTTTTGCTGGTTTGTAAGGGGGGCTTGGGGTCACTTTTACTTGGTCTAGCAAGGGTTGAAAAGAATTTGATTTTTTTCTGATAGAAATATTTTACTAGGAACACCCAAAGTGGTCTAGTGAACAAGTTTGGCCAAAATGACCATTTGCTTATATTTCTTATATTTGATTTTCTCTTCATTAGATTCTGCTTGAAAATGATCTAGATGATATTGTTTTCATCTTTAAACCAATCCTTAACATTCATAGCAATCAAACATGGCAATTGCACTCATTCATGCATTAATCACGCACACACGTGCATTCATATTAATTTTTATAATAATTTTTTTTGTTAACCCTAAACTTGGGTGATTAGAACTTGATAATATTGTTTAATATTTTTGAGGTGTTACAGACCAAGACACCAGATTTGCGCCATGGAACACACATAGCTAGAAGTAGACCGTCGAGTGTCTAGACAATCTGTCCAGTCAGCGTCAGAGTAGGCCATCAGTTTGTTCGAGGTTCGTCGATACAAAGTGAGACCATAGTCGGTGGTGCCGCGGATGTAGCATAGAACACGCTTCACAGGGAGCAAGTGATTAGCCCGTGGATCATGCATATGAAGACATATGTATTGTACTGCATAGGAGATATTAGGCCGAGTAAAGGTGATGTACTGGAGACCTCCTGTGATACTCTGTAGGATCATCCACGGGATCACTACACTGAGCTTCAAGCTTAGAAGTTGTATCAATTGGTGTGGAGATAGACTTGCACTATAACATAATGGTGCGGTCAAGGAGCTCCATAGCATACTTCTCCTGCAAGAGAAAGAGACAGTCCTTGCTGCGCTTGACGGAGATGCCCAGAAAGTAATGTAAATTCCCCATGTCCATCATGGTGAACTCAGAACAGAGTGAGCAATCAAACTGTGTAGCAGTGTCGAGGAAGACACGGTCAAAATTATGTCATCCACATAGAGAAGGAGATAAGCCATATCGGATCCACGGGGATAGAAGAACAATGAGCTGTCATTCTTGGCACTTAGAAACCCAAGAGATGCAATATAGGAGGCAAACCACTAAAACCATGCCCGTGGAGCCTGCTTTAAACCATACAAATATTTGTTCAGGCAGCACACCTTCTCAGGAGAATTGGGATCAATGAAATCTGAGGGCTGTCGAGCATAAACCGTCTCATCAAGTTTGCCATTGAGGAAAGCATTCTTGATATCCAGCTGATGAATATGCCAATCACTAAAAGAGAAAGTGAAAGAACTGTCCGTATCGTCGCAGGTTTAAAAACTGGACTGGAAGTTTCATTAAAATCAATACCTTCACGTTGTGTGAATCCTCGCAAGAGCCACCGTGCCTTGTACCGATCAAACTTTAACTTGTGATAAAAGACCCACCTGCCTGTGACAATATTTGCATTGCAAGGTGGATCAACTAGGTCCCAAGTTTTGCTGGAGAGAAGAGCAATGTTGTAACATCCCAGCATTTAGGACTAGACGAAGGGTAGATTTAGGATTTTGTGCATCTGCATGCATGCATCTAAAAATCCGGGTAAACTTTTCGCCAAATTAAAAGACTAGAGTGATCAGAATTCTCAGTTTGATGAATTAGGTTTAGTGTCATCAGAAGGGGAGTGAGATGAATTTTGACATGACCTCTATTGTTTTCTGGAGTTATGAGGGAAGAAATTTGATTTATGAATAATTATTCACAATAATACAAATACAAGTATTATAAATAAAAGTATAAAGATTATTAAAATCCAACATTACAATGTTCTTTTACAATAAAAGAATAAAGGAATATTGCAATGAAAAAAAGTGAATAAAGAAAATGGAAAATGAATTACAATAATTAAACCAAATAGAAGAATTCTTTATTAAAAGAATATATACATAAATTAAATTATCCTTTTACAAGAATAATAAGAGATGGATACAATTATAATAATATAAATTATTGTATTACAATGTCTTTGCATTATTGAAAGACAAAAAAGAAGATTACAAAAATGGGATAAAAGGAAAATCCTAGAACTAATCTTCATCTTCACATCTTCTCATTTCCTGATCTTGTTCCTGTAAAAGCATAAAGTAAACAAAATATAGTATAAAGGAGTTTGGGGGGTTAGAATTACTCTCAGTAATGCAATATGATGCATTGCTTGTCACATCCTTGAGCATATTAAAATGGGGGCAAGTTTCACCAAAGGAGTATCTGATATTATCAGTATATTATTTGCCTCAGTACAACCTCACAGGTAGAGGCGCAAGTTTCACCAATTTAGTAAAAGGTAAAAGTAAAATAGTAAAACATCAGCAAATATCAAGATATTTTAACTTGATCTGATCCATAACATCACAGCAAGCAACCACACAGCTCACACACACGTGCAACTATGTGTGCTGTCAGCACCACAAGAGAGCAGCAAATGGAGAGACAACACCAGCCGTAGCAGGGCTCCTAGTATATCCATTTCACACACACCACCAGACCATAGTTCCTCCACTAGCTCTAGAGCACCACAAAGAACATCACATGTTCTTATTATATTTTTCAATAACAAACAGATCAAATCACATCATTAGCACCCTGGTTGCTCGAGGAAGCCATCCAAGGACACCAAGAGGAGAGGAGTAGAATATCAAGAAGGAGGCCAGTAGCAGATAAGGGAGGAGAAGGTCAACAAGATCAAAACCACAACATCAGGAAGAGCTACTCAAGATCAATTTAAGACACACCAGGCATCAGCATATATTGCTCAACATCAGGTTGCTATTCCTCTCTAAGATAACCAAAATATTTAATATCAATTGTTCTCCTATTTTTTTCCAAGATAGATTTTGGGTAAGAGGGAGCTCTCAGTATAGTGTAGAAGTGCTACACTAGTTCATCCTAGAGATGTTAAAAGCCAACAGATTATCTATTCTTATCTCTCTAAGAGTTTGGCCTCACCCATGTGCATCATGGACCAAGATCAAATAGTAGGGTGCTGCATCTAGATCATATAAACCAGATGCTATCCTTTTTCCACACTCTGCTTGACAAATTTAAAATGATACAGTAGGTGAAACCATCGTGTTCCATCCTAATGGAGGCATCACAGTGGCATCTCATTAGTGAATCCACACAACACAAGGGGATAACACCACATAATCATTTTCCTAGATAGATACATCTAGGAATCATAAGATACTGCCTTAATGACAATAGTTAGATGTCACATCCCAAAATTTTCCAAATTTTGACATGTGAAAAAAAAATAAACAAAAGAAATAATTGTTGAAATTTAGGGTGAATAGAAACTTTTTGTTTCTAAATGGAAACATCAAAACCCTTCTTGAACAAATTTGAATAAAATGGAATCCAACAAATTTCAATCATGTGAAATGCATTCATCAATGAATGTGTCTTGAAATTTAAACTTGGGAAGATAAACCAAAATCCTAAACCCTAATGGAATAAATCATTTCCAAGATCTCTCTAAGACTATGGATTTGATCCATATAAAAATTCAACAACAAACATTTATAAATGATCAAAAATGATAAACAAAAATATTATAAGATCATAGAAAGAGGTTTCATTTAATTTGGAACCATGGATGAAAACTTATGAATTTAATAAGTTAAAGGGAAATAATTTCCAAGGCTAATAAACCTCCTATCTAAATCCATGCCAAATCTTGAGAAAAATAATCCTAAAAGGATTTAAAAAGATAAACAGATACTAAATAAAATTATATAATTTGGAATCACCAATTTTGGATCTATAAATAAAATAATATGGATTGGAACCATATTTAAAATCCTATTTAATAAAGATAAAATGTCTATTTAACATAAATAATAAACCTAAGGGAATAAAAGAAATTATTCTAAAATGGACTTTATAATACATAAATAAACAGACTAAAAACCTACTAAATATTTGCAAAAGATTTGAAAAATAAATCTGAAATCAAAAGAGTGTTTGAATTTGAAAAGAAAAAAACAGAAAAGAAAAAGGAAAAAGAATCAGAAGAAAAAAATGAAAACAAAGCAGCCCACTAACCTACCCAGCGAACAAGCCCATCTGGCCCAACTAACAGCCCAACCCCATCTCCCCGCGATCCCGTTTCTCACTCACGCGCACACCCTCTCTGTCACTAAAAAAACGACCCTGCGCGTAACCGCTCACCTCGCTGACCGCTGGACCCCACCGAACATGTCGTCGTCATCAACCTCATGTGACCGTTCCTCCCTCGCACCTCACCGTTTCTGCCATTGATTGATTTGATCAATTCACATTGATGCTGCAGTGATTACTCCCTGCGACCGTACCCGCTCAAATGCCCCTCTCCCCTCTCTCTTTCCCCCACTCTCCACACCCTCTCTGCCCTAGGGCTGCTCTGATTTTGAACCACACCACCACTGCCCCGAAGACCTTCTCCGGCCGATTCCGGCGAAGGCAGACCCTCCCTGGCCCCCTATAGCATGCTATTTTGTTCGCCAACATCACCCGCATCCGCCAGTACCTTCCACTTTGCCGCGCATACCCCAGCGCGTCGGCAATGACACCGATGAAATGCCGCCGCTGTCTGTCCTGACTCCGATGACCTCCCCCGGTGAGTTTAGACCGTCCCTTTCTCTCTGGACGACACACGCATACTCGTCTCTCTCTCGTGCATCTTCCTGACTAGTTATTTTGCATTTCCGTGCATCGTAGCTGCGCCACTGACGACACTAGAGAGTGCTCGACGCCGTCGTGAACTCCGGCGAGCAATCAACGATGCGTCTGTGCGCCCCTTTGCCAACAGAGACAACGTCGAGCATCAGCGAGACCCTGCGAACACAGTGAGCCTCTCACCTTTCTCCCTCGCTTCCTGGAATAGCCAGAACGCCACAGCCCGAGCACCACCGCCGCTCAGCATTGCTAGCGCCGCCCATCTCTGGTCGAGTCGCTGTGAGACGTTAGATTTTGATCTAGTAGATAGGATAGAATAACTAATCGAAGCGGTATCATGCGATCTGCACTGTACGATTCCCTTTAGATCTAACACAGAGTATCAGTCGATCCCAGCGAAGCGGTATCGTCCAATGAGGTTAAGACACGTGGCCTATATTTTGTAAAATTCATAACTTTAAATCTACACGTTCAAATTTTGCAAATTTTATATCATTGGAATCAGGAAAACAAAACTTTTGCAACCATGCCCTTAGTTTAGCATTTTGCTTCTGGAAAATTAGTTGTTTTTGCAGAAACATTATTAGGACTATTTTGGTTATAAAATTATTCTGAAAATGTTTTTAGGGTAAAATCTTTTGCAAATGGTTTGATTTGAACCTGCTGACCATAAAACCAATTTTTGTATTTACAAGTATATTTTGTGACACTAAGGAATTATTCCTTTGAATAAAAAGAATTTCTAGTATAATAAAAATGGTGCTTGATTTAAAAATGATTTTTGGGTGAAACCTTTTACAAATGATTTTGTTTTTAAACACTTTGACCATAAACACTAACATTTGTGTTTAAAAATATATTTGGAAAACATTAGAAATTATTACTTTTATTCAAATCATTTCTAGCAAAACAAAAATGATTTAAATGGCCCATTTTCACTAACTTGGTTTCAAATGATTTTGCCACTTTTATAAATGACCAATATGCTAAATATGCTAAATGACCAAAAATGACTTAGAGATTGAACATGTTTCTCGTGTAGTGGCTTCCGTGTACAGCCACATGCTAAATGGGCTCTGGCTTAGTCAATTACATAGTGGAAGACCCTTGCATTGGTACCTATTCAGGTTAACTAGAATTATGTATTGGAAGTATATCCTTACATTGGTGCCTGGTAGACGTGCTAGCATAATGTATTGGGAGGACTTCCATGGAAAGACTTTGTCACATTCTAGATCTGCTGGTACTCCATTTGGTGTGTACTTATCCAGCGGCCACTGGTGGCGTCAAGACGAGATTGTGTCATGTGGGTAAAGTGTACAACTTCTGTAGAAGATCAAATTATAAGTACTTAGCCGTGTCCCCGGTTACGGACAACTCTGAGCAACTAAGGCCTGAAGCTATGGAAGATCTCGACATTCCAATTTCTCAAAGTAAAACTTGATGGTGTCAACAAGGGATTAGAAGCACTTGGAATTTGCCAAGGAGTTTAGAAAGATTGTTAAAAGATCAAATCTATTTTGAAAAGATAGGATAAAACCATATTGCTTTCTGCAAATGAGCCTAAACCCTACTTAGCCAAATATGCATATATTGATAGGTTCCAACTTATTTCCACATAGTAGTGTAACTTGCAAATACAATTCAAATGTATTGACCCTTGTGGCTGTAACTTAATATGTTGCAGGTTTGTTTGATGTTAGTGAAGTGTGTTTAATAGGATTACAAGTATACAACCAACATGGTTGACTATGGTACTTTGAAGATGAAGGACTCCATACTATATAGTTATTTCTGCTGCTTTGTAATGAGATAGCCAAATGATCTATGTAAGATGTAATGAATTATTTTATTCCTGGTTATAAAGTTGTATTATGACCTTTGTTTCTTGATATTACATATTAAACTGTGGATGCTAGCTATTGATCTAGGGACTAACATTGTAAACACAAGGACCTTTACCTTTATAAAGGAGGGGTCTTACATTAGACATTAGCCAAATCAGTTGCAAGGAAAAAATGATATATGATCATGTGCAACACAAGTAAAGCCTCAGACTTGGTATCATTGGCAAGGACATAGACCAACATTCTATTAAATAAAAGTATAACAGAACATGTAAATGATCTATGCTTTTATGCTCACCTCAAGGAGGTTCCACAACAGCATAGCCATATTACAGAAGTTTTCTCTCTAGCAACAATAGCAACTCAATTAACAATAATCATTTCCCTAGTAAAAGTTCTCGGAATCAGATCCATAAATTGCTTCACTATACAAATGACAACTAATCATGCTAGGAATGATCAGGCTATTGTGTACACTCCAAGGAGGCATCACAATAGCAGGACCATATTAGCAAAAGTCACCATTCACATTAACTAAATCATCCACTAGTTCACATGAAATTATACATGTAAGCCAAATTATTTTCTTAGTGTTGGTCACTAGGAATCATATCAAATAAAAGAACAAATCATTTTTCTAATCAACACAACCAGGATTCAGCTAAGCCATTAGCTGAATATATTTTATACCAAGCACACACACAAGTTGGGAATCTATAAAAAACATAGCTTATGAGCTAGCCCAGATATTTAGTTAACACGTTAACTGAAATTGCACATTGTCAGGGAACTGGTTAGAGCATCTATGCAAGATTCAGAGATGTATTGCCATAGATCAAACACTAATAGATCCACTACTCCTAATTCAAGACCAAGCCACTAGCACATGATCAACCACAACAAACATCACATCTCAAGGCAAATTGCTGCCAGTAACTCGAACTCACAACTACAAGGACCCCATACAGTAATCATGAAACAATCAGACATAATACAAATTCAAACAATTTACCATATCCAAAATTCTAGTTATACCAACTCATAAGAAAACTATCTAAGGTACAGGGTTGTATGCCTCAACAAGACAAAGCGTCTACTAATGGTTATCTGTGAGATCCATGAAGAGAAATATGTTCAACAACATTGTTGGAAAGCTTCTAGAGAGCCATTAATAGGATTATAGAGGGGAAACTCTAGTTAGGATTCATACAGAGCAATGAGGAAGAGATAAACAAAAAGAGGAATAGAGGGGAAGGAGAAACTCACTGGTGGTCCTCGCTTAAGCTCGAGAAGAGGAAGAAGACCGTTGACGGAGGGCGTAGTATACGGCGACACAAGAAGCACTGAGGCACTTAAACCATGTCGAGCCGCTTGAGAAGCCATCCATCGACGAAGCATCAAGGCGGCATCAGATCAACACCGAAACACCACCAAATCGCCATGGAAGCACCTCAGGGTGGTAGGTACCAAAACCCTAGCCATAGGAGTGTAACGGGGACGAGCGAAAGAGGGTTTGAATCACAAATCAAATTGGATAGGAAGGAGTAGCAGAGGGGAGAGCATCGAAGGCGACCAGTGGCGGCACCCGAGGTGGCCGGGGCCGGCCATGGTTGCACGGCGACGGCGGCGACACCATGTCACCAGAGAGGGAGAAGGTGAGGAACGAGCTAGTGTGGGAGAGGAGAAGGGGTCGTATGGTTCGGTTGACCGACTCGGTCGATTGGGCTATGTGGCTTAGTCCAACCAGGTGTACTGGGCTGGGTATTGGGCTAGATGGGCCCAAGAACTAGGCCCAATTTATATAAAAACAAAAATGGAAATTATTAAAAGACCCTCTACACATTTTAAGCCCTAAAAAAATGTAGAAAAATCCTAAAAATATATTTGATGCATCCAAATGTTTATTAACATAATATCCACCTAAGAAAATATAATCATATTTATTTAAGTTTAATAAAACGCAACCAAATATTAATACCCTTAAATATCTAAATGAAAATTTAATAAATTTAGAAAAATTCTTAAAAATAAATAAAAATCATTTTTATGCATAAAAAGAAATCTCTTACCTCATAAAAATACTAACTTAAAGTTTTACAAATAAAATTTAAAAAAATATTTAAAAACACTAAATAAGTAAGAAATTTTATAAATAAAAATAATGCCTAAAAATAAGTAAAATTCATTTTTAAGATTTAAGTAAGAATATTTACTAGAAAAATACTAAGTATATTATTATAAACACATTTTAAAGTTCCTAGATCATATAACTTCAATTATCTAAAATTTTAAAATAAAATAGCTATTTTGTTAATTATTTAATATTATTTCCTAAGTAAGAAATAATCATATTCAAAACACAATCCTTTAACTAGTCTAAACCTTAATTATAATTCAATATAAAATCTAGGTGTAAACAATTTACTTTATAATATTATTTTAAAATCCTTAATTAACTATAAGTCAAGGATTTACAAAGTTATTCTTTGCAAATCATTAACAATTCATAAATAATCATATTTATCAACCTTGAAATACACTAAATAAATTATAATAAAATCCACCTATTTTTATTTATAAAGAAAAATCTCATAATATGACCTGTAAATATTACACAGGCTAAATTTAAATATTTAAAACAAAATTCCATAACTATAAGATTTCATCTTGGCTTATGCTCATGAAAGACCTTACAAAAATTGATAATGCTACAAATGCTATATCTCAAGTCCAATTACATTTTTATAGTTTACTCTTGTCTAAGATATCTTAAGCTAGATATATAATAACTCAAATAAATTAAACCTTATTACAAAACCATAGCTTCAATCCTATTAATCTTCGGAGTTCAATAACTTAACATAAACAATATTTTTTTCAAATGTTATTCGTTTTGCCACTTCAAAAGAAACATTATACCATTTCTTTAAAGCCATAACAACTTAAAACATGAACTTTGTAATAAGTACATAATATCATGGAACCTTAAAATTATATTTTGATTGTACTTTACTCTTCATATTTTATGTGTTTATCCTTTTTATGAAGTAAACTTAAAATAAAGCAAATCTTAAATAAATCATCTAAATATATATCACTAGTAATGATTGAGGAATTACTTGGGGACTTTGCATTATGCATATCACTACTTATGCATAATAGCATATTGCTTCTTTAAACATTGTCCTTAACGGGCAATGATGATATTTTTGTAGAACCCAAGGTCCAGGGTCAAGTCGAGACATTCGACTACAATACTTTGCTATATCAAGGAAAGTTCACGCTTGCTCATGTCCTTTGATTATTTTCTGTAAAGTATTTTGCAAATCCAGCGTTGTTATCACATGCATTTCAAAAAGGGTCAGAAAGCACTATTTTCATAATAATATGATTATAGGTTATTTACCATGAGGTAATAACCTTCTATTAAAGTTCTAGTGGTAAAGGAACATATTACCTAGGACTTATCAACCAATGTCGCCAGTGATTCTTGTGCCATATATTACGTGTTAACCATGAGATTTGGAATGGGACAGAGAAGTCAGCTGGATCGTCTCCCTTTCGCATGCCAACGGATGACCGGGCCGTTGTTGCAACTCCTCTTGTAGAGGGTTAGCAGGTTATGGGTGGGATCCCTTAACGTCCCACGACTTATGGTATCTATGAGGGTTGTACACCTTAGGCTGATAATGGAAACAAGTTTGATCCTAGGCCTGATGTGCAATACGTCGGGTATGCGGGGTCGTGGAGAAGCACAGTGATTGGCTTGGATCTTAGTCTGGGCCTCACACCAAGGAAGTGTGAACAAGCCTATAACTCGGATGTGTAACAAAGCTAAGATCTCTCATGGGTAAAGCAACGCACCTCTGCAGAGTGTAAGAACTGTAACTTGTTACTCCCTGTTCCGGGAAGGAGCTGCGAGTGCTGCAGGAAAGGAATTCCATGAAAGTTCTGGTAAACCTGTGAAGGCTGATGGACATAGATTTTCAGAATAAAAGCAACCTTTGAAGAAATGTTTACGAAAACCTGCATTGCCTACGACCTATGGTCTGTGGCTGTATATATAGTGCATCAAGCACTCCTTTTTAGTGAACTCGCTGAGTACGCTTATACTCAAAGTATCTTCTTAACCCTTGCTAGATTCTGAAGACGTTAACGGTCAGGAAGAGGAAATACTATATCCAATTGAATACCAATAAGAATTCCGCTACGAAGAACCAGAAGTATCCGGAAGCGTCAAAGGGAACAATTACGAAAACATCTATGGAATGGACACCGACATATCTGAAGTGTAGATGTAGCATATATAGTGATCTAGTCCAATAGCATAGATCTCTATCCTCTATCTATATTAAATATCGTATAAACCTTAGTTTCTTCTTTATTCTGTCTCTGAGTTCTTATAGTTTAGCCTGAGTCATCGGGATACCTCTATGGACCTAGGAGGATCTCAAAGTCGGCATGTAATTTCTGGTTGTAATAATGATAATGTATGTTGTGGACCCGCTTTGTTTCTGTTGTACCACTCTGAGGATGTAATATTTGCGGAATGGTACTCCGTGAGTGTTATGACCACGACTATAGTGTACTATCATGCAGTGGTATGCTGGGTCACCGCAGCTGGTATCAGAGCAAATGCTTTGACCTTAGGTTGGAAACCTATTAAATGGGTAGAACTTGTAGGAAGTATGTAGCAACAGTAAAGAGTTCTCTAGAAATATGATGAGTATTCACATGAGGATTACATTGTCATGTTTCTAGTGCGATAATTCTTTATTATGATGCAATTGGATAATAATAACAAGTTAATACCTAGTAGGACCAATTATAATCTCATATCTACAGTGAGGAATGACATCTCGGTACTCAAACCGAAATGCTCAAGTGATATATAGGACTATGTAGTGAGTGGACAGATCTTTTGAGACAACTTCTATGGCATATGGAATTACAAATCTCGACTTTTCATCAAGGTTTATAGTTTCCATTACAGGAAAGTATTAGTCAAGCATCGTGTAGTGCTTATCTTACCAAAATAGTTGGGGTAAGAGAAGTAATGTCAGCTGGGAAGAGGAGATGTATTGCGGCGGCGTATCAAATTGCAGCTCTAGAAGGAATAATTAGGCTTCGGAAACAAGAATCCAAGGAAATTGGTAGGTAGTAATCTTACTACTATACCTCAAGATTCTATAAATTTGAAACTTAAGTTGGATCATGCTGCATTTGTGTAGACTGAATCTTCTTGAGCTGCCGAATACATAGGTCATAATACGACATTACTCAATACCTATCCTGACACACATTAGGTTCTAGTCCAGGAGTTGGATACAACCTTGAGGAGTATGTTGATCCTACTAAAGCAATTGAATAAAAAAAGTCATATAGAGAAGCTAGGAATTTTAGAACAGTTTTTTCCAAATAGGTGTATGAAGAGAATGAGTTTGAAGGACAATAGTCTGAAACCTGTGCCTATTATTAAAATGGGCCTTAGAAACATGTAGGCCTTGGACAAGTATAGAGTAATACAAGAAACTTAGGAAACATCCAATCCAAGTATTCCAGTTTGGAATCACGATGGATGGGGAGTAAAATCTTACACTGGAACCAAGGATAATCCTATACCCTGTGATCCTAATAAAGGAGAAAAAACCAGTTAGATTAGCATCGAATCTATGAACCATATGGGGGTAGTACCAATCCTATTAACCTGGAAGAAGGCACTGACAGTTATTACATCTATATGTATGACCGAATCAAGGAAAAAGCAGAGAATACATCTTACTTTGAAAGTGCATTTGAGGGTGGACATGAGAATTCCATGGAAGATCATGCATTTTCTAGTCATTTCTCAATGGCTAACCTCAATCTAAGTACTTTTAATCAAGAGTGCGCATCCTCTGGATGTTTATATACTCCAGAAGGTAGTCGTCGGACTTCACGTCATCATGGATAGAATTCCAGGAAGCACTAGAAAGAGGGAGAAAAGTAAGAAGAGATAATCCACAGAAGTAAAGGGCTTAAATGATGTACATAACCAGTAATGTGCATTGTAGTGTTTGAGAGGCATGACATAATACGTGAGAGCATGCTCATACGAGCAAGCAAGTCCTTGAAACAAACAAGTAATGTACTAAGTGAGAGTCAAACCGTAGTTGTGAGGATTGTTTGTTATAACTTATAAAAAACCATGTATAATACATGGTATAGGTTTGGTTGTTATTTGGATTTGGTTCTTGATTTCCTTGTGTGACTAGCACTGTGCATAGAGTTGAGCTCAAAAAACATATGCATGATGTAAGTATGAGTAATCGCTTTATGTAACGGGACTAGAGAGGGTATGGATACGGGAGTAGAAGCTGGGTTTGAAAGACAACGTTTGGAGAAAGAAGCTAAGCAGATGGAAAGTAATATGGATGTAATTGCAACTAGACCATCAACTCGTCCATTGACAGAGGAGAATTTCATGCAATACATGCAAATGATGCAAGAGTACCAGAATAGGTTCATGCAGGAAATACTCAAATGAATTGGACCCGAAGAGGAAAACAAAGATATCAAAGTAAGTCTTTCTGATTTCCAAAACTCCAAACCAATTCCTTTTGCATCTGCATCAGAACCTATGGATGCAGAGGATTGGCTGATGGATACAGAAAGGAAGCTTAAAACAGTAGGATGCAATGATGAAGAGAAGTTACGTTATGCAACATTTCTTCTATCCGGACCTGCCGCAAATTGGTGGGAAAATCAATTAGCCATGCTCACACCAGAAGAGATATTCACTTGGGAGGAATTCAAGCAGAAGTTTCGTGAGTATCATGTTCCAGAGAGCATTATGGAATTTAAAAGGAGAGAATTCATGGACTTACAGCAAAATGATGAAACCGTGATGAAATATATTAGCAAGTTTAGTCAATTATCTTGTTATTCAGTTGATGAGGTAAATACAGAGGAGAAGCGCAAGAAAAGGTTTTTGGAAGGACTAAGCCCTTATATCAAGATGAAAATACGAGGGGATGCAACACGATGTTTCCAAGAGCTGGTTGATGTAACAATTACTTTCGAGGATGATTACAAGATTGTATTGGAAGAGAGGAAGAAATGAGACAATAACAGAGCTAAAAGGGAACCGAAGAAGTTTCAATTTACTAAGTCAACATCAAACTTAAGTTTCATACCTAGATTCATATCCACAAGTGGTACATCAAAGTATGAGGCATCAAAAGGAAAGAAACAAATCATATGCGGTAAGTGTGGAGCATCAGGTCATATAAGGAGATATTGTTGGAAGACCAGAAAGGTGTGCTATAGGTGTGGTCTGGAAGGACAAAGGAGATCTGAATGTCCCAACAAGTTGGTTACTCGAGGAGTAAAACCACCATCAAGGGGTGGTAACTTTGGATGGAACCATGTTGACGAGGCTACGACAGGTATGTTTAGTCAGTAGTCCTTCGTCAATAAAGTTGTTCAGGGTTAAAAGTAATCTCATGAAGCTTCGTGAGGAAGTATAAATTAGCATTAGGCATTAACAATAACCGAATCAAGGTTGAGGGTAAACTCAAGGAGTGTTGAGTTTATTAAAAACATTACTTTGGAAAGACAAGAAACTGGGAGGAAAGAAGAAACTCAGGACGAGACTATCGGAAACCTTCTTGAATAACAAACCACAAACTTCGGGACGAAGTTTAATTTAAGGGGGGAAGTCTGTAACATCCCAGCATTTAGGACTAGACAAAGGGTAGATTTAGGATTTTGTGCATCTGCATGCATGCATCTGAAAATCTGGGTAAATGTTTCGCCAAATTAAAAGACTAGAGTGATCAGAATTCTCACTCCGATGAATTAGGTTTAGTGTCATCAGAAGGGGAGTGAGATGAATTTTGACATGACCTCTATTGTTTTCTGGAGTTATGAGGGGAGAAATTTGATTTATGAATAATTATTCACAATAATACAAATACAAGTATTATAAATAAAAGTATAAAGATTATTAAAATCCAACATTACAATGTTCTTTTACAATAAAAGAATAAAGGAATATTGCAATGAAAAAAAGTGAATAAAGAAAATGGAAAATGAATTACAATAATTAGACCAAACAGAAGAAATCTTTATTAAAATAATATATACATATATTACATTATCCTTTTACAATAAAGGAATAATAAGAGATGGATACAATTATAATAATATAAATTATTGTATTACAATGTCTTTGCATTATTGACAGACACAAAAGAAGATTACAAAAATGGGATAAAAGGAAAATCCTAGAACTAATCTTCATCTTCACATCTTCTCATTTCCTGATCTTGTTCCTGTAAAAGCATAAAGTAAACAAAATACAGTATAAAGGAGTTTGGGGGGTTAGAATTACTCTCAGTAATGCAAGGTGATGCATTGCTTGTCACATCATTGAGCATATTAAAATGGGGGCAAGTTTCACCAAAGGAGTATCTGATCTTATCAGTATATTATTTGCCTCAGTACAACCTCGCAGGAAGAGGGGCAAGTTTCACCAATTTAGTAAAAGGTAAAAGTAAAATAGTAAAACCATCAGAAAATATCAAGATATTTTAACTTGATATGATCCATAACATCACAGCAATCAACCACATAGCTCACACACACACATGCAACTATGTGTGATGTCAGCACCACAAGAGAGCAGCAATTGGAGAGACAGCACTAGCCGTAACAGGGCTGCTAGTATATCCATTTCACACACACCACTAGACCATAGTTCCTCCACTAGATCTAGAGCACCACAAAGAACATCAACTGTTCTTATTAGAATTTTCAATAACACACAGATCAAATCACATCACTAGCACCCTGGTTGCTCGAGGAAGCCATCCAAGGACACCAAGAGGAGAGGAGGAGAATATCAAGAAGGAGGCCAGTAGCAGATAAGGGTGGAGCAGGTCAACAAGATAAAAACCACAACATCAGGAAGAGATACTCAAGATCAATTTAAGACACAGCAAGCATCAGCATATATTGCTCAGCATCAGGTTGCTATTCCTCTCTAAGACAGCCAAAATATTTAATATCAATTGTTCTCCTATTTTTTTCCCAAGATGGATTTTGGGTAAGAGGGAGCTCTCAGTATAGTGTAGAAGTGCTACACTAGTTCATCCTAGAGCTGTTAGAAGCCAACAAATTATATGTTCTTATCTCTCTAAGAGTTGGCCTCAGCCTTGTGCATCATGGACCAAGATCAAATAGTAGGGTGGTGCATCTAGATCATACAAACTAGATGGTATCCTTTTTGCACACTCTACTTGACAAATTTAAAATGATCCAGTAGGTGAAACCACTATGTTCCATCCTAATGGAGGCATCATAGTGGCATCTCACTAGTGAATCCACACAACACAAGAGGATAGAACCACATAATCATTTTCCTAGATAGATACATCTAGGAATCATAACATACTGCCTTAATGACAGTAGTTAGACATTAGCCAAATCATTTGCAAGGCAAAAAATATATATTATCATGTGCAACACAAGTAAATCCTCAGACTTGGTATCATTGGCAAGGACATATACCAACATTCTGTTAAATAAAAGTATAACAGAACATGTAAATGATCTATGATTTTATGCTCACTCTCAAGGACGTTCCACAACAACATAGCCATATTACAGAAGTGTTCTCTCTAGCAACAATAGCAACTCAATTAACAATAATCATTTTCCTAGTAAAAGTTCTAGGAATCAAATCCATAAATTGCTTCACTGTACAAATGACAACTAATCATGCTAGGAATGATCAGGCTATTGTGTACACTCCAAGGAGGCATCACAATAGCAGGACCATATTAGCAAAAGTCACCATTCACATTAACTAAATCATCCATTAGTTCACATGCAATTATACATGTAAGACAAATTATTTTCTTAGTGTTGGTCACTAGGAATCATATCAAATAAAAGAACAAATCATTTTTCTAATCAACACAACCAGGATTCAGCTAAGCCATTAGCTGAATATATTTTATACCAAGCACAAACACAAGTTGGGAATCTATAAAAAACATAGCTTATCAGCTAGCCCAGATATTCAGTTAACACGTTAACTAAAATTGAACATTGTCAGGGAACTGGATAGAGCATCTCTGCAAGATTCAGAGATGTATTGCCATAGATCAAACACCAATAGATCCACTACTCCTAATTCAAGACCAAGACACTAGCACGTGATCAACCACAACAAACATCACATATCAAGGCAAATTACTGCCAGTAATTCGAACTCACAACTACAAGGACCCCATACAGTAATCATAAAACAATCACACTAAATACAAATTCAAACAATTTACCATATCCAAAATTCCAGTTATACCAACTCATAAGAAAACTATCTAAGGTACACGGTTGTATGCCTCAACAATACAAAGTGTCTACTAATGCTTATCTGTGAGATCCATGAAGAGAAATATGTTCAACAACATTGTTGGACAGCTTCTAGAGAGCCATTCATAGGATTACAGAGGGGGAACTCTTGTTAGGATTCATACAGAGCAATGAGGAAGAGATAAACAAAAAGAGGAATAGAATGGAAGGAGAAACTCACTGGTGGTCCTCGCTTAAGCTCGAGAAGAGGAAGCAGACCGGTGACGGAGGGCGCAGTAAACGGCGGAACAAGAAGCACCGAGGCACTTAAACCATGTCGAGCCGCTCGAGCAGCCGTCCATCGACTAAGCATCAAGGTGGCCTCAGATCAACACCGAAACACCACCAAATCGCCATGGAAGCACCTTAGGGTGGTAGGTACCGAAACCCTAGCTACAGGAATGTAACGGGGATGAGCGAAAGTGGGTTTGAATCAGGAATCGAATTGGATAGGAAGTAGTAGCAGAGGGGAGAGCATCGAGGGCCACCAGAGGCGGCAGCCAAGGTGGAGGGGCTGGCCATGGTTGCGCGGCGACGACGGCGACACCACGTCGCCACTGAGGGAAAAGGTGAGGAACGAGCTAGTGTGGGAGAGGAGAACGGGTCGTATGGGCCGGTTGACCGACTCGGTCGGTTGGGCTCTGTGGCTTAGTCCAACTAGGTGGACTAGGCTGGGTATTGGGCTAGATGGGCCCAAGAACTAGGCCCAATTTATATAAAAACAAAATGGAAATTATTAAAAGACCCTCTACACATTTTAAGCCCTAGAAAAATGTAGAAAAATCCTAAAAATATATTTAATACATCCAAATGTTTATTAACATAATATCCACCTAAGAAAAATATAATCATATTTATTTATGTTTAATAAAATGAAACCAAATATTAACACCCTTAAATATCTAAATGAAAATTACTAAATTTATAAAAATTCCTAAAAATAAATAAAAATCATTTTTATGCATAAAAAGAAATCTCTTACCTCATAAAAATACTAACTTAAAGTTTTACAAATAAAATTTAAAACAAATATTTAAAAACATTAAATAATTAAGAAATTTTATAAAAAATAAAAATAATGGCTAAAATAAATAAAATTCATTTTTAAGATTTAAGTGAGAATATTTACTAGAAAAATACTAAGTATATTATTATAAAAACATTTTAAACTTCCTAGATCATATAACTTCAATTATCTAAATTATTAAAATAAAATATCTATTTTGTTAATTATTTAATATTATTTCCTAATTAAGAAATAATCATATTCAAAACACAATCCTTTAACTAGTCTAAACCATAATTATAATTCAATATAAAATCTAGGTGTAAACAATTAACTTTATAATATTCTTTTAAAATCCTTAATTAACTATAAGTCAAGGGTTTGCAAAGTTATTCTTTGCAAATAATTAACAATTCATAAATAATCATATTTATCAAACTTGAAATTCACTAAATAAATTATAATAAAACCCACCTATTTTTTTTATAAAGAAAAATCTCATGGTATGACCTGTAAATATTAAACATGCTAAATTTAAATATTTAAAACAAAATTCCATGACTATAAGATTTCATCTTAGGTTATGCTCATGAAAGACCTTAAAAAAATTGATAATGCTACAAATGCTATATCTCAAGTCCAATTACATTTTTATAGTTTACTCTAGTCTAAGATATCTTAAGCTAGATATATAATAGCTCAAATCAATTAAACCTTATTACAAAACCATAGCTTCAATCCTATTAATATTCAGAGTTGAATAACTTAACATAAACAATATTTTCTTCAAATGTTATTCTTTTTGCCACTTCAATAGAAACACTATACCATTTCTTTAAAGCCATAACAACTTAAAACATGAACTTTGTAATAAGTACATAATATCATGGAACCTTAAAATTATATTATGATTGTACTTTACTCTTCATATGTTATTTGTATATCCTTTTTATGAAGTAAACTTAAAATAAAGAAAATCTTAAATAAATTCTAAATATATCTCACTGGTAATGATTGAGGAATTACTTGGGGACTTTGCATTATGCATCTCATTACTTATGCATAACAGCATATTGCTTCTTTAAACATTGTCCTTACCGGGCAATGATGATATTTTTGTAGAACCCGAGGTCTAGGATCAAGTCGAGACATTCGACTACAGTACTTCACTATATCAAGGCAAGTTCACACTTGCTCATGTCCTTTGATTATTTTCTATAAAGTATTTTGCAAATCCAGTGTTGTCATCACCTACAATTCAAAAAGTGTTCTTTTAAAGTTCCGGTGGTAAAGGAACATATTACCTAGGACTTATCAACCAATGTTGCCAGTGATTCTTGCGCCGTATATTATGTGTTAACCATGAGATTTGGAATGAGATGGAGAAGTCAGCTGGATAGGCTCCCTTTCGCATGCCAACGGATGACCGGGCCGTTTTTGCAAATCCTCTTGTAGAGGGTTAGAAGGTTATGGGTGGGATCCCTCAACGTCCCACAGCTTCTGGTATCTATGAGGGTTGTACACCTTAGGCTGATAATGGAAACAAGTTTGATCCTAGGCCTGATGTGCAATCTGTCGGGTATGCGGGGTTGCGGAGAAGGACAGTGATTGGCTTGGATCTTAGTCTGGGCCTCACACCAAGGAAGTGTGAAAGAGCCTATAACTCGGATGTGCAACAAAGCTAAGATCTCTCTCTCTCTCATGGGTAAAGCAACGCACCTCTGCAGAGTGTAAGAACTGTAACTTGTTACTCCCTGTTCCGGGAAGGAGCTGCGAGTGCTGAAGGAAAGGAACTCCATGAAAGTTCTGGTAAACCTATGAAGGCTGACGGACATAGATTTTCAGAATAAAAGCAACCTTTGAAGAAATGTTTATGAAAACCTGCATTGCCTACGACCTATGGTCTGTGGTTGTATATATAGTGCATCAAACACTCCTTTTTAGTGAATTTGCTGAGTACGCTTATACTCAAACTATCTTCTTAACCCTTGCTAGATTCTGAAGACATTAGCGGTCAGGAAGAGGAAATACTATATCCAATTGAATACCAAGAAGAATTCCGCTATGAAGAACCAGAAGTATCCGGAAGCGTCAAAGGGAACAATTACGAAAACATCTAAGGAATGGAGACCGACGTATCTGAAGTGTAGATGTAGCATATATAGTGATCTAGTCCAGTAGCATAGATCTCTATCCTCTATCTATATTAAATCTCATATAAACCTTAGTTGCTTCTTTATTCTTTCTCTGAGTTATTATAGTTTAGCCTGAGTCATCAGGATACCTCTATGGACCTAGGAGGATCTCAAAGTCATCATGTAATTTCTGGTTGTAATACTGATAATGTATGTTATGGACCCGCTTTGTTTCTGTTGTACCACTCTGAGGATGTAATATTTGCGGAATGGTACTCCGTGAGTTTTATGTCCACGACTATATTATACTACATCATGCAGTGGTATGCTGGGTCACCGAAAATGTACTCATCAACCATTGCTGCAATGTTGGTGATTCTCCCTTTGAGTCTTACGACTTCTTTCTTCTCTATCATATTCATACACACTTCTGATAACGCAATTCTCTGTCTATTGCATAAAACTGATGTATTATGCTACATAGGCCACATGCGAGTGAACTGAGACGAGGACTATGACTGTAGCTCGGAGGTCACCAGTCTTAATGCAACATAGGCATGCAAGGATGAAAAACATGAGAAGTTACTACCCAAATGGCACTATTCAATTGGAGAGAGACATGGAGAAGAAATAAAAATGTCCAACTTACTTTGTACAATGTACTTCTTCCGAAAAATAATTAGATTATGTGCCTATGTTTTCGTGCAAAGAAAAGTTTAGTGCTAAATAATTTATGTATTCAAGAAATTGAGTTCTTTGTATTAAAAAAACACGTATTGTCGTGTCATGCCTTTACACGCAAGGTCTAAAAAACTCAATAGGTACATGATTGCATGTACGACTACACGGTGTATGGAGTAGCTTTGTACATCTCTTTATCTATCCGATGTGTATCTTGACTATGTTGTCAAAATCTTCGATTCCTATCGGGAATGTGAAGATCCCTTTTTCTTCTTCATACATAACTATAGTGAATATTACATATGTTTTCCAAATGTCTATTTAACAGCCACACATCAGATGAAGCTTCTCAACTACGTATTGTAGCACATACCATTCGACTCTCACATATGTGAAAAATGTGTAATAACATGAAACGAATTTTCCTTAAAGATGTATCTTAGAGACTCACGTCGGTCTCTTTCAAATCAAAGCGAGGTGCGTAGTGCACATATGCTATTAATTCTACAGATGTGCATCATCATAATACTTTGCAATTCTTCGTAGACGATTTGCATCGGCAAGCATTCTACCTAACAGCCATGCCCCGGGGGCAGAGCAAAGTCTAGTTTAATACAAATTAATTTAATTTAAAATTATCATATCTATTGTTGTGTGTCACATCATAGATAATACCCCTTAATTCCTATTTTGCGCATTCTATAAATTCCTTGTCCAATAACATGTATCACTTGACAAATTTGAAACTGCTAACTAAATTTATAACTTGTGTTATTAACCATATAATGTTGTATTTGTATTATTTTAAAGAGAAGTAGATGACTCTACCCATGGGACATGATAGCAATGAATAAAGTTATGATCAAGGCACAACACTTTCGAGAAAAACTTCGACGAATACACACATCAATGTTATAAAAAAACAAGTTATAAAAATAGGAAGATCAATTATATACTGTGTACCTATAATTATTCAACTCCACACACAATTGAAATACACTTATGGGAAAATAGTTCTTTATTTCAAACACTAAACTCTTTATGTTTTTATAGTAGGCCTACATAATCTAGAAAGTTTCAGGGGTTGTCTTGGTTGAACTAACATTAGATGTTCATTATGACATATGTAACCCTAACAACCTCTTAAAAGAAAGTAATAAACAACTACTCACATGTTAAATGGAAGATGGTGATAGAGTACATCACTCATTTTCATATAAGGAATTGAAAAACTGGTAAAAGACGTCCAATATAAGAAAAAAATAGAAATAAGATCAATTAATGCATAAAAAGCAAATTGATCAATTACATGCAACGATTTTATTCATCAACATTGTATCACAGAAACACGACAACTATTGGTGATGTCAGTTTGGCATCCTATCCAAACTTTGGCAGCAACACTCATCCTTACTTTTAGTGCACTTGGAACCAAAACTCTTTTCACCTTTACCAAATTCTCTTTCTATGCAATCATAGTAGCATGCCGAAGCCGTGCAGTGTTGTAAAGCCTCGCATTTCCATGGTCCAACTATGAATGTAGTACATTATAACATAAAAATTATTGTTATCTTGCATATAAAGATAAAATAAGAATATATATAGAACTAAAAATTTAATTGTCATATGCAAATTCAATAGTAAAAAAGGAAGTTGTTGCATACTTGCATGAGAGGATGGCAACATAGAAGATAACATCATAGCAACAAGGAGAGCAATTGAAGTTTTGTAGATAATCATTCTTGTTTTGGTAGTGATGGTTGCTATATTACGAGAAGAGACTACCTGTATTTTTTATGCTTCTTCTGTTACTTATTTGGGATCCTAATTTCTACCAGTCTTCCATTAGGCTTTTTTTTATAGGTCGTCCATAAATGATGGATATTGATCAATTACTTATTGTATTAATACATATCTTTCAATTAATGTTCACATATATTTTTTCTCTAAAAAAATATACTTTCATGTATCTATACGCATGAGGGTGAAAGCATTTTTCTATACATAAATGCTTCTATAATTTGGTATTTAATGATGTTTCTTCATGTAGGATCAAGCACGATCAAATCTCATTCATACATGGCATTTTTTCTAATATATTAGGGTGATAGCAAATATTTTTGTTACAGTAAGACACTTTTATGTATTAAGTTCAATTAAATTTCCCATATTCTATTTGTGTTAGATATGTACAACCACTATCTATTAATTTTCTATTTTTAGCACAATAAATGGTGCAATTAAATCTTACATGATATTCTATTGCAACATCTCTTCATTTTTTACTACGAAATTAGTCTAGATAGAGACAAAATAAAATATTTCATATTGATCATTCACCTGTGATATGCATATCTTTATAGTTGTAGAACTATACACACCCACTTATGTATAGATTATTTGCACCACATTGCTATATTTAGTATTAAATGATTATGCTCATATAGAGTTAATCATTATTTAATCTCATGCATGTGTTATATATCTTGCATTTATTTCTTCACATTAATGTTGTCCTAATAAGTTAAAATAAATGTCACAAATTATATATTTTGTACGATATATACAAACACTATGAAATTATTTTATATATTTGGTTAGCATCATATTTATTGTCTTGTATAGGGTGTAGTCAATCCGCAATTAATGAGTTATATGAATTAATTACTAAAAGATTCAAGAGTGGATTGATATTGTTAGATCCCACTTTTAATAACCCTAAAAATGTGTCTGAAGTGTAATAATTAGGGGGAAGAACAAATTTTTATTGCTAAATGGTGAAGCAGTTGTTTGCTTGTTTTTCTCATGTTTCTAATTGAGTAGTAGTTAAGATGCCTCCCTACCCTCCCTTCACTTGACAAAAGCTATTTAAGAAAAGATATGTCTTGGCTTATTTTACATATTCCCAAATGTTCTAGTATTTCATGAGACGAGATGCTTTCGTAACCTCAAATGTTTTAGTACCTTCTACTAACAAAATTATGGAGATCTATATAATATCACCTCCGTACGTTTTCAAGATAGAACTTCCAATGAACCTTACCTCTAGTATTTTCAAAATATTTTATAAGTCTTTTAATTTTCAGTCTTGGTAGAAGTACAAAGGGACCCTTGCCTTCTTAAATCTCAAATCTTTCAAAACACTTCTATATACCTCAAGGTAGGCTTCATGGTGTTCATAGTAGTAGTCTTGAGATGCTTGGTATGAATTTTCTTGATCTGCTTGCTCAGATGAATTGCCTTGATCTGCTGTTTGAATTGATTGATTAGAATTTAGTATGAGCTACTCTAGGAGCCAACCCTCTAGTCTATATATAATAATAAAGGACGAAGTATTTCTTATGAGTTCTTCTTTTTAGACGGTTTTTCACTTCCACGTAACCATTTAATACCCACGACTGCCACTGCTTATGTAAATAAGCTGGTTACATGTCAAATAACGGTTCAGAACTATTACAACATCTGCCACCGTGAAGTGGTTTGGTGTCCCCAACGAAGGTAACCCTCCTCCTCACCACCACGAATCCCTGGCCATACTCCCGCCGCCATTGGTCTATTGAGCTCCACGCAAGTCATGGAACCGAGCTCCCCATTGCCATGGATCCTGACCCAGTACCTCACTACTAATTGGACCAGGCCCTGCGCTTGCACCAGTTCCAAGAGCAGTGCATCTGTGCGGACCTCGCCTCGTGCGCCTCTACCACCTCTGCTGCAGGCCTCCACCATCATTAATCGTCATCTATATATGGTCCTTTACCATTCCCCAATTCGCCCATACTCAACACCGTCGTGGTCCTCCTAGGCACCGCCGACTCAGCCCAGTCCTATGACTCCGCCCAGTTTGCATACGCTTTTAGCAACCTTTTAATTAACAAAATCCTTTGGATCGTTTCATGTACACGTACTCGGTAACCATTATATTAGAAGAACCTTGTTTTATTTATTTAACTATCATATACCAAAATTATATGTAGTGGTTGCTACATTAATCCGTCTAGACTAAATATAGCTACAAAAGATCAAATCTTGTCATAGTCAACTCGTTTGAATATTGCCGTAAACTATTTCTCGACATGTCGATTATTTCATAGATGTGAAACATCCATGTCTATTTCTTTATAGATCCAAATACGACTGAAAGGTTTTACACCTTTTCATAGGGTCTTTCAAGTTCAAAAACTCGATTTCTCGTGTATGGATCTATCATGTATTCTATGGCATCAAGCCATTTGACGGAGTCAGGTCCCATCATCACTTCCTTACATATAGTCGGTTCATTATTGTCAAACAAAACTGATTTACTCTCAAATCTTAGTATTTGATTGTTTTCCCGACCTACCTGGTTCAATAGGAACTTAGACCTCCGTGACCACAACCTTTCAAGAACATGAGCCATGAACATTGTTGTTGCCTCTTGGAAACTTTCCGGCGCTGAGAAACTCCGCACATATAGCTAAGGTTCAAGAACCTTATCAAAGTTCTATTATCCTCCCACTTAACTTTTCACGAAAAATTCCTTCTAAATAAACTTGACGTTCTAAGCGACAAACACTTTTGTCTTTGGTGAAATAGAGGAATACCTAATGGTTATTCGAAATAACATACAAAGACATGCTCATCCGACTTTGGTTGTAATCATTTTACTTATGCCTAGCGTACCAAAATTTAAGAAAGGACAATTTGGGTTTTATCCTAGACCATAACTTATATTGTGTCATTTCAACAGATCACGATGGTGCTCTTTTTAGTGTAAAAGCGGTAGTCACTAAAGCTTTAATCTTTAAAATAAAATGGCAGTTTTATAACTAACACCTTTGATCTCACCATGTCAAACAAGGTTTCATTACTTATCTCGAACACTCCATACACTTATGGTATTTCAGGAAATGCAAATCCATGGAACGATTCCTCAAATCTTAGGTGTTATGCTAATCTTGTAACTCAAATATCTTCCTTTATGATCCAATCATAAACTCTTTATTTTATTGTTACAATGATTTTCAAATATTTCACACTTCTTCGTCATTAAGTGTAAGACCCCATCTTGTAAAGGTAAAGGCCCCTATGATTGCAATGCTAGTCCCTAGATCAAATGCTAGCATCCATAGTTTAAGATGAAGTACACAGATACAATTACATCATCATTCTAGAGACAACATAGTCTTTTTAACTCAATAGCCCAAGGCCAATACAAGAGTTCATAACATAAAGTAAATAACTATAAGTTTTCATCTTCAGGTGCCACAGGCAAGCATGTTGAGTGTAGACTCACAACCCTAATCTCCATCAGAGTAACCTGCAACATCATAAGTTACAGCCAAAGTGGGTCAATACATTTGGAATTGTATTGGCAAGTGATACCATAGTAGAATAGTAGTATCTAACATCTATATGAATTTGGCTAAGTGTATCCTAGGCTTGCTTTGCTCAAAATAAGGTTTTCCTTATTAGTTGAAAACACTAAGTTTTTGTTTGTCAAAAACACCCAAGGAACCACCAATGGACATTGGTGAACCTTTACCCTTGTTCAACCACAAGTTTTAACTTAGAAGTTGGGATGAGGATATCCTTGATAGCTTCAATGTCTTTGATGCTCAAATTGTCCGTTGCCGGGGTCACGGCTAAGTACTTAGGTTTTACCCTCTCGAGAGGTGGTGCACTTTCCCCACAAGACTCGACATGCATCGAGACGATACCTTTTATAAGCATTCCCTTAGACCACCATGGACGTGTTCCATCCTATCACCCTATCACCAATTGTCCATCTAGCTAAGTTCTTGCAACCTATGTGGTCAAGGCGGAGCCCATATGCCATGTGGTTGCACTAGAAGCTTCTAAATACTAAACATCTCAAATCCCTTTGTTCCTAGGTGGATTTCCACAAGTGAGATACACAAGGTAAACCATAGACATGGGCCTTGTGTTACCACTCAACATAAACCATCGTACCATTCCACCCAGGTGTTTCATTCACATAGTTGTTTTATTAAGCAAAAACACAAGTCATAGACTTAGAAAAATTCCATAGCATGAATATTCCACCCTTGTTTGCTACTTGCTAGGCTAAGCATGATAACATAACAAGTTTCTTAACTTAGAGAAAATTCTACTAATACTACAACTACTAGGATTTCCCAAGGCATAGCATAGTATATATACTTAGAAAAAATTCCATGCAAGTCCTACTCAAAATATCTCTAATGCATAGTCAAAATAATAGGACAAAATACATGAAGCACCACTTGCCTTGATAGTTGGGGGAGTAGCAACAGTCCTCACAATCACAATCACCACTATCACCAAAATCTACATATAAAATCATAGCACCAAATTTACATTCAAATAATCAAACAAAAATATACATGAATGCATGCAAATGCAATGAAATGATTTTCCTATACTAAGCAAGTCAAACCAAACAGTTCTGAACACAAAGTAATCTATCTAAAGTCTAAACAAACTCAAATTTGCCTCAAAACAATTTTATAAACATTTTATATAGCCAAAATAAGCATATAATGTGATCTGCAAATAATCCTAATTTTCCAGAAGCAAAATACAAATTCAAGGCCACAGTAGTGTAGGTCTTAATTTTCTAAATCCAATGATATATTATTTGCATTTTTTGGACAAACAGATCAAAAGATATGAATTTTACAAGTTTGCAATTCTAATAGATTCAAAACAGATTTTTAAATCAAAAAAACAAACACGTGGCCGTGTCTAATTGGTCAGTACCACTTCGTGCGGATCATGCGCGTGGATCGTTAGATCTAAGTTAGATTTGCGGTCTAGATCTGTCGATACCGTTTCTCTTAAAGGATCTATCTACGGCGTCAGATCTAAATCCTACGGTTCCGATGCTCTAACCTCTGAGCTAAGTGGGCTTACATAGCAGAAATAGTGTAACAAATAGAAATAGATATAGTATAGGAAATCCGTAAAATCGCAGATCTTATTGACGGACCGGTAAACTAGACCCAAAAAACTCCTATTTTGAAAACGAAAGACCCATCTAAGATGGCGCAACGCTATGACGAGCGTTCTCACAGGCCGGCGTTAAGAGACCCTCCTGGCCCAACCCTAGACACTCTAAGATACTTTTTCAAACCTGCTCTGCTCCCATTTAAGGAAAAAGAATTTCACATTCTTCCTGAAAGGAAGGGAGGTGTATATGATACCTGGGCCCCTGGGGGAGCCTTTGACGTAGTCACAAATTTTGCACTATTATTATTATTGCGAGTAATAGCGGAAGGAGTGCCAAAGCCCATTTTAGTAGAAAGCAGCTGCCCTTTTCTAGGACAATCTTATTTTCTAAGGATAGGCGGTATTCCATAATTAACATAGTTCGGTTAGAGTGGATAAGGCACCGACACTCTCTTATCCCTAAGCCTCTTCGCTCGCCTACCAAAAAGGGCCCCCTGCTGAACTTCCTCCCCGGGTTCCGCCGGTCTCGTTCGCCCCCATTTACTGCCCATAGCATCGAAGAAAAAATCCTGGATCCCCTATAAATAATAGTGGTTTAGTGGCTTCGCCCAAAGAAAAGCATCCTGATTTCTCTCATTGTCGAGCAATAAAACTGGACGAAAGCAGTGGGAAGAAAGCGATGCCCGGGCGATGGTAGTTAGAAAAACTCGACTCCATTTTACCAGAATGTATCCTAATTTTTGGCCTAATTCTTCTTCTGATGATCGATTCAACCTCTGATCAAAAAGATAGACCTTGGTTCTATTTCATCTCTTCAACAAGTTTAGTAATAAGCATAACGGCCCTATTGTTCCGATGGAGAGAAGAACCTATAATTAGCTTTTCGGGAAATTTCCAAACGTCGGGAAACGGTTTGATGTCTCGTACATTTAAGCCCAGGGCGCTGCCCATAAGGGGTGGCGGAGAAGCCCCTCTTTGATTGGGCTCCTTTACTACTTTATTTAACCCGGGGTTCTGCCTAAAACCGGTATCTTATGCGTGTTCGACTAGTTCCATTTCGAATTCTCCTTCTTCGCTGGGGTCTACATACGAAAGAATGGAACACTCGACAGCTTCCCTTGGGTTTTCGGGGCATTGGATTCTCACCAATGTTTTCGTTACTCAAGCCGACATTCTCGCTTCCGCTTCGTCTTTTTTTAGTCTTGTTTATCTGATCTTACTTTCCTAGTTGTGCTAAGTTTTCATTGGTATCCGTCTTTCACTTAAGCTAAGCCATTGGCATGACCATTCGTTCTGCCCGATCGTCTTACTCTTTTTTCTACAGCTTAGAGGATCTCGCAATCTATGGCTCGGACGCCGATGCAAAAGGATGTGCATGGGGCGAGTTCTTGCGAGTAAGGGTTTGGGTTAATGTTGCCGAACCGTTGAGAAGATGGTTGAAGATCAACTCAGTGAGGAGTATTGCCATTTCGTGTTCAGAAGTCTGAAGCACTTCATTTGCGGGAAGCTGCAAGGAAGAAAAGCGTATTGACGGTAGTGCTGAATGATCTCCGTCACAATATCGTACGTATCTCCAGAGCACGGCCGCGCTTAAAGGATGCCCTCAGCGTCGAGGAACATGTGCTAGGGTGTATGTGCGAAATTGGACAGGTCAAGCTATTTCTGGACTGGATGAGTTACGTAAACACCTCAAAGATACTCATTCCAAGAAATTCGATCTTCTAGCCAGGTGGATAAGGATGGAATCTGGTATCCAAGAAGAGGATGAAGGCTCCCTCTTTGCCTAGCGGTTAAGTAGATAGTAGGTCCCCCCTGCAGCAGTTGGGTCTCCCCATCTCTCCTCAACTTCCCCGGTCCTCGGCCCGAGCTGTATGAGGCAGAAACTCGTCCCACGTACGGTTCGGAGGCCGAGGGGATAGCAGCCTTCCTTCGGGCTTTGCCTGCCGACGTTCTAATAAAGAATTCTGGCTCGGCCCGGGAAAGCGCTGGCAACGTACAATTACAGCTCGAATTACTTCGGATCTTTCTAGGGGCATTCGGGGCAATGCGTCTTTGATTACAGCAACAATAGCCACGGAATTGTACAGCTCCCTATCTCGTTGAAAGCCCCTTTGCTTACGGAAGAGAAGAGGCGAGGGGGCTCCGCCCTACAGCGAGAGGGACGCCTCGCGAGCCGGGCTTTGGAGATGAGGCCTTTTGGCGAAGCCAAGTCAATTTCGGGCCAGGTTTGAACTCAAAAGTCATTTACGCCCAGTATTTCCTCTTATAGCCTTCGTGTCAAGGAGCGATGCGAGCGGTCCAATTGCATCAATAGCAGCTGCTTTTATCTCCGCCTGCCTAAGGAAAGAAAAGAAGAAAAAGCTTTCAGGGTTTAAGGGGGCGGGAACTCCAATAACTCCCGTGTCATCATCGCCCGCTTAGTCCTTTGTTTTGACTTCAGTCTACCCCTCTCGACTATCACCCTCTGGGGAGACCCAACAGATCTACTTCTGCTTAGGAAGAATGCCTTTAGCCCTATTCGATGATCCCCATAGGGCGCGGTCAGCGAGAGTTCATTAGTGGGGCTTCAGGTTACCAATCTCTTCTGGAATGCTTCCACTAAGACCATTCTGTCTCTAAATTAGCACGATTACAACTGTTAAAAGTTTTAAACGTCCTCTTTTTTGCAAGAGAGTCTTATAAAATAAAAGGGTATAACTTCAAAACTATGTCTTTTTTCATTCATTTTCCTTTAGTTTTTTTCTCTATCTAGAAGTGGAATAGAATAACCCGGTTGAAGGGTAATGATCATACGTCTGTAATGCATTGTATGTCCCAGAATAGGTCCTATTCTTCTACCCTTTCCATGTAGTCGATGGCTATTCACAGCTACTACCTTAACACCAAAGAAGAGTTCGACCCAATGCTTGATTTCTGTCTTAGTGAATCCCGATTCGACATTAAAAGTATATTGATTCGGCCAGGCTCAACGCTCTAAAAGAAAAAAGAGGATTCTTTGTTTGAGCAATGACTGCCTTTCCAGTACTGTTCGCCAACGTGTAACCTTTAATACCTCTCTTTATAAAGATACTAACTACTCAAATCAGGTGGGATGTTGTAACATTAGGTATCATGTTTATGGCTCCTCAGAAAACTCGTAGAATAGTCTCATTGGCCCTCGTCAATGGGACAAACGCAGAAGTTTACGCGTTACAAGGCAACTTTGTGTCATATATGTACTCCAGTTTATCCGAAGTATCCCAATGGTGTAAGGCCGTCGACTATTTGTTTGGAAAAAGTAGGAAAATCACTCCAATTCTTAATCCAAAGTTCCAGACATTTGTTAAATAAGAAAGAGACCCCCCAGGGCAAAAGTACGATAAATACAAGATATAGTAAAGAAGGCAATGCTTTCTTTTTTTTCATTACAGAAGTAGAAATGATGAACTACTTCCCGCATCCGGGAAGACAAGAGATCCACTTTATCTTTATCAAGCACTCGCTCGTATTAGCGAGAAATATCATTCTAACAATTATGCGCTGTAATTGAAATCTATAATAGAAATTCTTTTACCGGCTTTAGGCTTTAGAACTAACGAAAGATAAACCAATAAAGGAGAGTCGTACTGGAAGTAAGAGCGATGCAAGCAACAGGAGGACAAGACAATCCAATGGGATGAAGCCCTTATCAGGTCCATCTTTGATGAGAGGGCAGTAAAGAAAAGAGGTTCTTGGGCTGTCTCACATAGCCTAGCTTTTGGTCGGGTAAGAAAAGGAAGTAGTAGTCTATCAGGCAGTCTAATTCGTCTTCTCTAAGGTCAGGCAGTGAGGCATTAAGAAAGAGCAGCAGCGGCTTTGTCAAGCGAATAGAAAGAGCTGCTCGTCAAGCAAGGGATGGTCGATCGAAGGGATTGCTTCGGGCAGGCTCTCGAGGAGTCTATCGAACCGTCTTTAGCATCTTCCTCGTCAGGAAGGCAAGAGAAGGAGTAAGGAGCCTTTTTCGGGAACTTTGGAAGGTCTTGACTTTTCTTGACTTCGAAGTGGTCCTACTCTCCTCTATCTTCTTAGGTCCTTAACCATCTCCCTGAGAAGAGGCTCTTGGCAAGGCTCCAGAAGGATCAGCAAGGGCAGGGCGTGCTTTCCTGACTGACAGACCGGACAGACCAATCCAACGAACTGACTTTGCTAGCTTATCGAGCCGAGGAGGAACTGTTGATCGACCGGTGGTTTGGGTCTTGCCTTTTAGGATTCAGATTCAGTTCAGTCAGATTGGATGGTAGGAAAGTAAGGGCTACTGGTTTGGAAGATAAGTTCCTGCTTCTTCTGCTTGCAAATATCAGATAGGCCAAACATTTTGCAGGGCTTACCGGGAAGCCGGTCTAGTCACTAAGCAGTGCTATTCTGTCCGACGGCGGACTCCATCAATCTGAGGTTCTTTCTCTCACGTAATTTCGCCCGCCCGTTCTACTTCCGTGCCGCGAGGAGTCATCTGATTATTGGGAATAGATTCGCTGAGAGATGCAGCAGTCACTCGCTACTGGCATAATACATCAACCAGAGTGAGCATACGGTGGGTATCCTATTGTGCAAGGATTACGAAAGAGAATGGTGGGATGGTTCTATTAGCCCCTGGGGCAGCGGGAGTCATTGGAGCCTCTCCCCTTTTTCCGCCCGACTCTTTGATCTGAAACTTCAGAATGCTGGTTTTAATAAGGGCGAGCTTGAATACAACTCATAGAACGACTCCTCCAGGGGCCTTCAGAGAAGAATGCCCACTTCCCCCACTACTGAAATATGAACCCTTTCGAACCCCTCCTATTCGAAGCCGGGTGTGGCCTCGCCCTTTTTACAAGCGAAGGAGATAGGCGGTTTAAACAAAAAAAGACCCAAAATTTCAAATATGTATCTAGAATTACTGGAAAACTACAAACAAAAATTGTGAAAAGGAGATTGAGTTGTCGAAGCTTTAGTCCAAGGGAGGCAGAGCCGAGTCGCGCAAGAACAGGGCCTATCACAAGAATATTTTTTTTATCGGGACGATAACTCTGAAAAGATAGATTTCCTATCTTTTCTTTCAATTCAGGCCCGTACGACGAAAGCTGTTCTTAAAACGAATGCCACCACGGTTACGGTAAAGTATGCAGGATCCAGAAACGGAGATGAAGAATGCGGATGGAGCCTTGCAAGGTGGTCCTTGCTGATTCACACGGGATTCCACGTGCCCCATGCTACTCGGCTTTCAATCGCTCTAATGGAAAGAGGACGGACGGATGGATTAGCAAAAAGGAAAGAATGAGAACTGGTCTGCAAACAAAACAGAGTAGGACCCTTTTAGGGAATCAGTCGTGGGCCGCGTCCCTGCATAGCTGGAGGCTCCGATTCCCGCCTTCACAGGCTCTATCCCTGAAGAACTTGCAGATTTAGAAGCTATTGCCACATTTTTCGTTGAAGGACTTTCGGGTCATATTCCAGATTGGATGGGACCCCAAGAATTCTTGGTATACGCTCATTCCAATCCTCAATTCTCCTTTCGAGATTCGGGGATAATGAATCAATTGAACGCGCTTAATGTCGAATCGGGATTCACTAAGACAGGACAGAGGGCTCGTGGTACCTGCTGCCCGCCCTTCCTCCGCTTTGATAACCGTCGCCCACGGGTTGGACCACACCACAGGCAAAAGTCCTTCCACGGCAAGAGAAGGGGGTCATTCGAGCCTATGGAAATAGGATACTCTGTTTACATAGAAATTCCTACGTCCTTACATTCTCCCCCCTCTATGAGACCGTAAGACCCCGGTGGAATCGAAGGCCCGCTTACTAATAGGCAGCCGAACGAGAATGAATACCACACAGAAGAGTCAAGACCGGGCTCCCTAATAGAATGTTTAACCGATCCGATACAGCCGTTCCCTTGCCGGTCTACTGCCTGATGGCTTTACATCGCTTCATAAACCATTTCTCGAAGTACGTGCCCGGATAGCCCAAAGTCTCGGTAGTTAGCTCTAGGTCTTCCGGTCAAAAAACAGCGTCGATGAAGACGTGTGGGTGCACTAGGAATCCATTTTCTAACTGGCTTTCGTGCTTTGGTGAGTCGCCCGAGATCTTTTCGATGACCTATGTTGTGTTGAATCCATGTTTCTGGCACCTTGGCCCCCTCTACCTACGACCAGATATATATACAATATGCCTTGGAATAGCCGCGTCCATGGCGTCCTTCATTCTACTTGGAGGAGAACCCACCAAGCGTATAGCATTCCCTCACGCGAGGATTATGCTTTTTTATTAGTAACAAGTAAATATTTTGGATTGAGATCCCGGTATAATTGGCCGAGAGATTCATGTAACAGCATGGATTTCTCTTCCTGTCAAGCAAGGCGACAGTCAAGGAGTGTTAGAAATTATCCAATGGATATTTCCTTCCTCAGTCGATTAAGGAATGGGTGTATACAATCTGTCGTTAACCTCCTGAGCTCGCGTTTCGGTTAATAATAAATCTTTTTAGAATCGATCAAGTAATGGCGGGTGTAGCAGAGGTGATAGGAAGGGGAAGAAGCTTGTACAGTTTGGGAAGGGGTTTTTTGAGAGAAAAGAAGAATCTACTTCAACCGAGTAAGGGTTTCAATGCGGACTTTGATGGGGATCAAATGGCTGTTCATCTACCTTTATCCTTGGAAGCTCAGGCGGACAAAAATTGTGAAAATTAGCTCATTAGGAGCTGAAATCGTTTTTCAAAAGTTTTGAGTCCTATGCGATTTCTTACCAACTGAGCTATCTCACCCATTTTCTAACTGACTCCGTTTTGATTGATTTCTCCCCTCTCTTTCGAAAATCTTCCATTCGAACAGGAACTAGTGAAAGATGTAATGATGAAGCTATAGGAGAAGAAAAAGCAGAGAAGACGGGGCAGCACCAGACGTGTGAATCCAAGGCCTTCCAAGCAGCATCTTAACTGAATATTTAGAAAAAAAAGAAGGAAAAGATTCCATTGAGAAAGTTATGAAAAAGTTTCGTATTCCGACCGGATTCTTTTCCTTTGCTTTTTGAAGTTAGTTCAATGTGCGCATCGGATTTCGTTCCCCATTTTCGATAAGGTATTAGTTTAGGTCTCTGCTGAGCCACTGAGCTAGAGCTGAGCTCCGCATGCGGTTCGATTAAGATGCGACAAAACCTTATCCATTAGTCTTGGCGATGCCGACTCCAAAGAAAGAAAAAAGAAAAGCGGACTAAAAGAGAACAACACCAGCCAATCGTGTTGGTACGGTGGGTTCCCCATACCCACTATTCGGAAAAAAAGCTTGCCATAGCAGCTCAGCATTCCAATAAGCCTTGCACTCCTGTGAATTATTGATTTCTCTAGAAAGGGGGAATCCAAATAGTTAATTAAGTTCAGAATGGTATTCCATTATGGGGTATTTGGAAAACATGGTTGCTGCATTTCGTTTTCGATAGTAGAAACACATTCTCCAGGTTCCATCTTTCTTCAACACCAGAGCTGATTCAATAGCTGCTCCCATCCGTTTGTTTAAGAAAGGAAAGAAGGGATGCCATTCAATCAAGCCTTCGTCCTTAGAGAAACTTCCTTGAACAGCCACTGCCCCTGGCATCTCCTCTGTAAACTGGATCTCTTCTCTTAGGTCCTCTGCAGACTTACTTCCTTGAGCAGGTAGCATCACATAGTGGGGATCTGTACCATAAAGAGCTTTGAAAGGAGTAGTGCCCAATGAGGTGTGGTTGTTCGCCGCCTCGACACATTCCCCGGCATCGTCCCACACAGAAAGAAAGAGCATGGAGCCCCGGCCCGACCTGTAAGTCCGCTAACGTAAAGCGAGGAGTTGAGCCTGAACTGGCGAACCGAAGTCACTTTCGTAACCATACTTCCTACAGCTAACACGTGTCCAGCGGGAACGCGAAATCCCTGACTAAAATGGTAGTGGTCACAAACCCCTTCCGTGTACAATTGAAAGATCCAAACCTTCCTCTTCGGAGCGGAAACGGACGTGGCCAAAACATATAAAAAAAGATCGGCCTAGTCGCTCATAGGGACATATCTATCCGGATAGAGGATAGTCTAGATCAATTTTGATAAGCAAACGGGAATGCGGCTCGCCCTTCGGGTTTCGTCCGGAGTCGGTTCGATCCAGTAAAAGAAAAAGCAAGAGTTGGCTGTTCCCGAAGCGTGAAGAAAAGATCAAGCCCCATAGAAGTTTTCGAAAAATAGACCTGATTCGGATTCGCTAACGTAAGACATGGTCTACTCTCAAGATCCCAAAGTCCGCAGCTAAGGAAAGCCCCTTCTTCATAAGATCAAGAAAGTACGAGCGTCTTTCGAAGATTGGTAGAACCATCATACTTGCTGACCATCGATGAACTGATCGGATTAACCAACCAAAGTTGGCCTTTCCAGACAGACCCCGAGCCGAGGTTGGAACAATTCTGGATTTTCTTGTTGGTTCCTTCTTTATTATTTATTCATAGTGAGTCTCTTCCATTCGGTTCATTAGCTTTAGGAAAAATAGAAGCTGCGGAAATGCTCGCTTCTAAAAGGCTTAAAGGCTCTGATCAAGGCAATGAACATTTTGCCCCAGCGGCGAATTAACAACTTGTGGGGCCCTATCTATTCAATCTCTCGAGCCCCAAGAATAAGTCTTTCAGACCTTTTTACATTTGAAACTCATGTTCATGGTCTGTTTTATTCCCCATTGTTGGTAAAAGAGACCGCCCCTCAAAACGGAGATCTCGAAGTCCCCGCAGAGCTGAAACCTCTCCTTGAAGAATGGAAGGATCTTATCAACGTCCATGAATGCGAAGATCGAACTGCCAAATTGGCAAAATTCGGTGCTATCATAGTATCCGCTAAGTTCACGGGCTGGAGATAAGCGGACTCGAACCGCTGACCTCCAGAATCTTTTCGAGTGCTCGTTCGAGAACTACGATCTTTGGCTGCTGGGGCGGACACGGATTTCTCTCTAAAGGCGAAGACTCTGAAGTGGGCGAACACTCGGCTCCGGTGGGTTCCGTTCCCTTAACCAAGCCACTGCCTATGAGTTCTAAAACTCAAGCATTTAGGCCCGTATAGAATGGGTCCTCAAGCTTAGAATCATTTGGCCTAACCTTTAATACTCGTCAGCATCATTTTCCTCTCGCCAAAGATTCCATCCAAAAAAACCATATTTTGGCTGTAAAATAACTCGTAAATTCATTGTGCCAGAATTGATCACTGATCAGGTGTGATCAGTCTCATCCGTCTAAGAGACTGATCCGGAGAAAGGGGGCTCAGCAGGAAGAGGATTGTACCATGAGAGAAGCGCGGGGGTCAACCCGCTTCAAATATGGAACATGGATTCTGGCAATGCAACGGAGTTGGGTCCTCATATCGATCCGATCCGAATGAATCAGTCTTTAATCTATCTATATAAAGAGGCAATCGTGTTAGGGAGCGGGTTTTTCTTTGGCCAAAAGTTTAATTGCAATCAATTAGACGAATAAAGAAGAATTACTGCATTTCGTAACTTATTTTTTCTCTTCCTCTAGGGTCCTATATCTAAATTTAACAATTCCCGAACCCTTTTTATCTTCTAATACGATACGAACTTTCTTCCATAGGCCGATATGCTCATACTAAGTGCTGTAATCTCTCATTCATGCGCATCTGTTCAACAGCCCAAGGACTTTCCGCACATTTTTTGTTCTTTCCACTGCTTGAACCTGGTTGATCTAGTAACTATGATAATAGACACTTGCGAGGCAGGCAAGGGAGGATCGACTAGTGGAAAGCTTGATAAGGGTCTTTTCGGATGATCAGCCACACTGGGACTGAGACACGGCCCGGAAACATGGAATGTCAGAGAAATTCAAATTATGTGAGGAAAGAAGTACTGCGTAGCAGCTTCCGAGAAATATTTCTCTCTTTAACCACAGGTATCCTTCTTACTCAACAGTACTTGAGAAATCTACTTAAGAAGGCAAACATGCTCACAGCCAAACCTATGAACACGACGGAACGAACAACGAAACTTTACGACAGCTTTTTCGTACACGAACTGAATCCGAATCCTAAAAGGCAAGACCCAAACCACCGGTCGATCAACAGTTCTTCTTTCACTTCCAGCTGGAAACGTTGAACAGTCACTTCTCTTAGATAGGGGCTAAGTCCCTTTTTCACCAGTAGGAAATCAATTAAGAAATACTAGTGCGCTTAGGCCAAGAGATTCTGATCGAGTTCCGAGAATATTGCTCGTTGGCCTACTCAAAAAAGAAAGGAAATCTGTCCTCAGAAAAGAGGGAAGCGCTCTCAAGGTAGAATCAGTTCCAGGCAAGTATGTCCATTGAAAGGAAAGAGTCCCTAAACAGACATGTTTGAGTGCTCTTGCGAAAGAAAAGAATTTCGAATGCTAAAATGACTTCAAAAATAGGATAGGATCGCCCATATATTTTTGGAGACGGCTAACTCCCAACTCCCGATACATTCTTTATCGTTGGTTTGGACATAGTTTCCTTTCAATATGTTAGGTTGGTTTCCTCGGTACTTCTAAAAGCGTAGGCGCCAAAGTCCACTGTCTTCAACCAGAACTACTGGCATCTTCTAAAAACCCTAGAGAGGAAGCCATTCGATCAATCAGGGATACATCTTGCCAATAATCCTTCATATTAGCTTTGCATCTTTTTTTTCTAGAAATAACCTCTTCTTTTCAATTCTCTTTCAGCAACCACTACCGCTGGCAGGCCAGCCGGGCCGTGAGCGCGGTGGGAACGGGCTTCGCGCAAACGAGCACCGGCCGCAACAGCAAGGAACTATGACCTCTCTTTTAAACAAGGGGCGCTTCCGGTTCTGTGCGTGCTTCAAACAATTTTGTTTTCTCCATATTACCATATCTCTAGAGTCAATAATTTTCTATGAGAAACTACTGAACTCAATCACTTGCTGCCGTTTGCTAGGAGCGAACCTCTTAATGGGATTGGGTGGGCATCCTTTCTACCAAGTGATTTGCACCATTTAAGCCTGGCGGATTCTACAAGATCCTATGTCTCTTAGTCGGCGTACTCGAAAGCAGGTTCCACGCACTTCTTGCTTCCCTTAACTAAATAGTGCATCGATTCCTCTAGACAGGAAAACAAAATGAAAAGGATTTCCGCTTTGAAATAGTAACCTCAGTAGGATGGAGATAGAGGCAGATCACATTGGGATGATCCTACTTGCTAATTTACTGAGAGCGCTTCTCGTCTACATGCGCAGAGGCAAGTTGGGGAGGGTGATCAAGAGGAAAATCGTCTCTAGCCGAGATTCACAAGAAATGAGAATTCTCGTTCGTATAGTATAAAAGAAGGAGGTCGGCACCGTTTGGAAATCCTTTTCGGAGGGATTGCTAGTCTTTTTAATCCTCTATTCGGCACACCGAAAATGTCTCAGGGCTCAAGTGATTCACCGAAGCGACGAGACCTTGAAACCGAGCAAGAAAGAGATGGGATAGCTGATATGAACTGCAAAAGATGGCCCTCATCTTTAGCGTGGATAGGAATAGCTAATCTAATAAGCAAGCACCGGTCAAGTAGAAGCAGAAGCAAGGTAGGTAAAAGATAAGTCACGGATAGAAAAGAAAAGCACTGGTATAATAGGCGGCTCCGTCCTGGAATCTGGACCCCCCCCTTTTCCTTTGACCAACGGGTCCTCGAAATCAGCAAAGAAAAGAAATCTTCTCCGGGTGATCAAGTTCCTTTCAGCTTTGGTCTGGGCCACGTCTTTGCTTTCTTCCTTTGCATCCGCTGCTAGATTGTTCACACGACCAAAGATGGGCGGTGCAAATGGGTACTGGCGGCGGCTGCGCTTTTGCCGGTGATGCTTTGGCAATTCTAGAGGGGGCTAAGGGTAGTGGCGAGGCTTACCAGCATCGCACGGATGCGAGGATGCTCAAGGTGGCCTTGGTTTGGACGGGGCGAGCTGCTGCGGTCGTGGGAGCTCGTCGGAGTAGTTACTGGCGTCGGGTTTTTGCAAACGGCGACGGAGACGACGACCTAGGTCACCGTAGTGCAAACAAAAGGCATCAGAACATGCACAAGGATAAGTCGCACAACATTGTTTGAACTAGGAGGCAAGGGGCGCTCGATTCTTACCGGGATTGCTCGCCGGAGTTGTGGACGGCGTCGGTGCTCACGGTGATTGACGGGGACGACGACCTGGGGTAATATAGGGCGAACTCGTGGTGTCAGAAGAAGCACAAGGATAAGGGGAGAAACTTCATATGAACGAGGGACAGGGGTCGCTCGAGGCTCACCGTAATAGCTCGCCGGAGTTGCGTCGGGAAGCGGTGGTGTGAGCTTGATTGTGGGCAACCTGGTGGCGCTAAGTGGGTGGCGAGTGAGGGGAAAGGAGCGGGAGGGGAGGGGTTAAGTAGGCAGGGTCAGGTGTGGGGATTACTGCGGCATTCAATCGAATTGATTCGAAATCAATTAGCGAGGTAACTGGCGGCGACGGCGAAGTCTGCGGGCGTTGATTGAGGACGATGGAGACGACATGGCGGTGGGACCGGGAGGTCAGCAAGGGGGTATGGCGTGAGCGCGATGAGAAAGAGAGGTAGAGGGGTGCGGGGGAGCCGGGTGGGATTGCTGGGCCACGGGGTGGGGCTGGGCCGAAAGGCTGGCGCTGGCTTTATTTTTTTCCTCTTCTCCTTTTGTTTTTCTATTTGATTTTTCAGGAATGGATTTGAACCCTAATTCAAACTTGTTTGAATTCAAATCTTTTCTAGATTCTTGTACAGTGAACCTTGCACTCAAAAGTGTGACAAATACATCTGTTCACTCAAACACACCTTGGTATTTTGAAAATAAAAATAAAACCATGCATCATATGAAAAATAAAATGGGCATAAATAAGGTTTTATTTGGATTCAAACTTTGAATTTTTTGTGCAAGCTCTAGATGCTATGATGATATGAATGTAGTGCATGCTTTTGCAATTAATGAATTTTGGGATGTTACAAATCTAACCCCCTTAAGATGAATCTCTCCCTTGAGATTTTGATTGGCTAGCAAATAGGTGAGGGTGGTCTTTCCGAAGATCATCTTCTCTTTCCCAAGTTGCTTCCTCTTCGGTATGATGATTCCACTGTACTTTTCAGAATTTGAGAGTATTTGTACGAGTAACTCTTTCTGCGGTCTCAAGAATCTTGATAGGCTTCTCTTCATAAGTGATATCACTCTCCAACTGTACTTCTTCCAAAGGTATAGTGTCCTTCAATGAAGTTTCTTCCATCTCCGGATGACACTTCTGCAACTGACTCAGATGAAACACATTGTGAACTGCTAACAGTGATTCGGGTAATTCAATCTCATAAGCCACTTCTCCTTTGCGGCTCAAAATCTTGAATGGTCCAAAATACCTTGGTGCCAACTTTTCTTTGACTCCAAATCTCTTCACACCATGAAGTGGCGATACTCTAAGATAAGATCTATCACCTACCTCATAGGTGACTTCTCTACGCTTTGGTTCCGCGTACCTCTTTTGTTGGGACTGTGCTATCTTCAATCTATCCTTTACCAATCTGACTTTCTCTTCATCTTACTTAATTAGTTCTGGTCCGAACAAATTTCTTTCTCCTACTCCACTCCATAGCAATGGCGTAGTACACTTCCTTCCATAAAGAAATTCAAATGGAGCCATCTCAATGCTTGCTTGAGAGCTATTATTGTAAGAGAATTCTGCGTAAGACAGACTATCATTCCAACTAGCACCATAGTCTAGGGCACATACCCTCAACATATCCTCCAAAATATGATTGGTCTTTTTGTCTGTCCATCAGTCTGGGGTGAAAAGTTGTGCTGAATTCTAACTCTTTCCCAATGATTCATGCAGTTGTTGCCAAAAATGCGAAGTGAACTGAGTTCCCCTATCAGACACAATACTCTTAGGTACTCCATGCAGACATACAATCATGTTCATATAAATCTTATCTAAGTTAGCACTTGTATAGGTAGTCTTCACGGGTATGAAATGAGCGAATTTAGTTAGGTGATCCACAACAACCCAAATGGAATCATATCCAGATCTGGTCCTTGGAAATCCAGTGATTGATGACCCACAAGTGTAGGGGAACGCAACAGTCTTCGCGGGTAGTATTACCCAATTTATTGATTCGACACAAGGGGAGCCAAAGCATACTTGCAAGCCTTAACAATTGAGTTGTCAATTCAGCTGCACCTGGTAATAGTTCTTGCTCACAGAAGTTTATTAGTAGCAACAGTTCATAGTAGCAATATCAAAGCAGCAGCAACAGTAGAATAAGAGCAATAGTAACAGTAACCAGCGGGATTCGAGTGCGGTAGGCATAGGGATTGATGGACAGGCGTTGCATGGACGAGTCTAAACATGTAACTTCAAGATCTAGGGCATTGCAGTAATAACAAGCATCCAAGTACTAAACAATCCTAGGAAGGTGCTCTAAATATAGTCATACTTGCTTGCAATGAGAACTTGCACAACATCTTCTGTCCAGCCAGCCCGTGGCAGCAGGGCCTCTAGGGAACTACTGGAAATTAAGGTGCTCCTTTTAATAGAGCACCGGAGCAAAGCATTAACACTCCGTGAACACATGTGATCCTCACACCACAGCCATCCCCTCCGGTTGTCCCAATAATTGTCACTTTGGGGCCTTTGGATCCGGACAATGATATGTGTACACAACTTGCAGATAAGATCACAAACAATACTATCATAATGATTCAATAATAAGTTCAAATGTGAGATCATGGCACTCGGGCCCTAGTGACAAGCATTAAGCACAACAAGTTGCAACAAAGTAAAATAGCACTAATAGAGATACTAGGCACTATGCCATAACAATCTTATTCGATTACATGATAGAAATCATCCAATCCCTACCATCCCCAAGCCAATAGCGGGGGATTACTCACTGATGGATGAGGAAAACGTTGATGGTCGATGGAGATGCGTTGGTGATGACGATGGCGATCATCCTCTCCAAATTCCCCGTCCCGACAGGGTGCCAGAATGGAGTTTCTGGATCCGAATCTTGGTTTCTGGAGGTGGAGCGGAACTCTTTCTGGAAAACTATTGAACCCCCCTCGGTTTTTAGGTCGAGAGGCAACTTATAGGCGCAGAGGGAGGCCGAGGGGGTGCCTAGGGTGGCTGCACCCGCTAGGCGCGGCTAGTGGTGGGCCCGCACCTGGCAGGGGTGTGGGCCCCCCAGGCTCCTTCTCCGTCTCGTCTCCTGGCTCCGTGGATCTTCTGGTGAAATATAATTTTTGGCATATTTTCCGGGATTTTTCCGGATTGTTGATTTTCTGCACAAAAATAAGACACCAAGGTAATTCTGCTGAAAACAGCATCAGTCCGTGTTAGTTGTATCCAAATCACACCAGTTTAGAGGAGAAACAATAGAAAAAGTGTTTAGGAAAGTAGATACGTTTTGGACGTATCAAATCCCCCCAAGCTTAGCTTATTGCTTGTCCTTAAGCAATTAAGTTGAAAACTCAGTGCGATAAAAGAACTTTCAGGAACACATTTGCTCCACATGATGTATATATTCTCAGGACAAGAGTGGATACTTAGACAATTCATAATAAATAGTATGCAACTAAGTCTACTCAATAGTCATTGCAAGCTATGAAGAGAAACCAACTCAATAATAATAAGTAGCAAGAAACATAAACATAAGCAACATTGAAATGCTCATAATAAGGTATGATAGAGTGGTATCTCGCTTGCCTTTGTTTGAAGAGCACTATATAAATGCCAAGGCACCTCTGAAGTTCAAGTGAAGACTAGAGATAAAGATATCAGAGATACAAGCATCAAAATCATGACATAATTAACCAAGTTTTGGAACAAACACAAGAATGACAACTACGCTCTCAAGAAGGTGCTCATAGAATAAGTGGTGACTCAAAAAGGTGGTAAAAACAGTTTTGTAAAGTTTGAAGGGCTTCCAAATGCTGAAAGGAAGGTACTCATTAGGTTTGAGCTCTCATTGCCCCTATCATAGGCATCTTCATGTGGTTAAGGTGAAAGTGAGGTCCACTCTGAATCATATGCTTGACAGACCATATACTGGAAATCCCAAGTCCCTTGAGTACGAGGGTCGCTCTGCATGCTACTCAACTTTGGTTACCTAAAAGTTCTTGTCATTGTAAATACATGCATATCATAGAGAACTGCCAACGGGGTACCCCTTGCACATGATACAGGAGCTATCCCATGATCAAAATGACAAGGCAAACAGACAATGAGCATCTCAGCGATCTTTTTAATTACTATGTGTATAGCTTTTTATTGAGGATGCTTCATAAATTCTCATTATGGTGATGCTGCAAGTTTCCACCATGATTAGGCATGGCTTAGGCTAGCGGCCCAGGCGTTTTTCTAACATAATGTATAGACTCCATGAACTCACAAGCTCCCCTTTAATTTCACATCGTCGACATCCGCAAACAAAAGAGCAAGGTATCAACTGGATGAGATATCCAAAAAGTGTTGAAAGCGTTCCCCGTGATAGCACGGTTCTGCTGACCCCCAGCATATAATTTGCAAGCATATAACTTTCATGGACAGGTCACAATGGTTCAAGATTATTAAGCGCAAGGAATAAAGTGTGACATCAAGTTCGTGAGAGCTTTACTAACTAACTTTCTCAAAACAGACAAACATTTTATTTTGGAAGAAAACACGGCATATAGAATATGCATTGAAGTGGCAAATGATGCTAATAGGTAGGTATGGTGGACATAGTTGGCAATATTGGTTTTGGGGAGTTGGAAGCATAGGTAGAGCTCATACTCAGTGCAAGTGAAGGCTAGCAATAGAGAGGGAGCGACAAACGAGAGAGCAATAACTGTCATAATCATGCTTGCAACAAAACAGGACTAATTATGGCATGAAAGTGATACAAGAACTCTGAGGCAAAATAAATCACCGAGGCTTACTGACTATTGATTAGTCATATGCATGCGTGAGCATGTGCCTAGTGGATTCATATAAACAGTCAGAGGAGGATACCACAATATCATACCAAAGTATGAAGAAAACAATGCAAGCAAACATTCATATAACATGCTACAAACTATTAGCAAGCTGGAGCAAATCACAAGCAAGAAAGAACTACTAAGCATCCATAATGACATACACCTTACACAAACAGGCTAAGCATGCTCACAATGATGAGTATATGTACGAAAATGAAAACAAATAGAGTTTGTTACCAGCCTCTTACCACTCCTCAAGTTGTCTTAATCTTCATTATTGCCCTTAACTTGTGTGACTTGAATAATAACATGAAACCAAAATCCACTGAGGACGGCTGAGCCCTGCAAAGAACTCACAAAAACCTAAGAAAAACAACAAATATTTTTGGTGTTTTCGATTTGTTTTAGAAGTCAAACAACGCAAAACCAAGCGAAGCAAAAGAAAACCAAAAACAAAAACTAAGACGCTCCAAGAACAACACAACTGTGCATGAAACAATAAAAACGAAGTGTCTAGAAAGACCTGAGATTTTTATTGATGAAGAAGGGGATGCCTTGGGCACCCCCAAGCTTTGACGCTTGTACCTCTTAAATATTTCTTGGGGTGACACGGGGTGCCCCCCAAGCTTGAGATTTTGTCCATTCTTCATCTCATTACATCATTCTCTCTATACACATAATTTTTTTCCTTCATACAAAACTTCACACAATCTTCATTAGCAACATTAGTGTATTCAAAAGATAATATACCTTCGGTTTTAGCTTTGGAATAGCAAAACTTTTCACTAAAAACAAAAACTACTATAGCAACTCCTTTAAAAAGCTCAATTCCCCATAATAGAACTCAAAAAGGAATCAATAAGAAGCAAATGCAAATAATGGCACAAATCTATTAAAACAGACCAGCAGGTAGAAACCGATTTTTTTGAAAATCTTCTGTTCCTCAAATCAACAAGTGTTGAACTAAGAAAGTTATCTAACATACTGGGAGATTTATTTGTAAAGTTTTAGCTCAATCCGACTTACAGAGACTCCTCGAGAATTTTTATGGTGGAGGACAGAAATCTGTTTCAGGACAGCAACTCCCCAAATCTTACTTCCCTCTCATTAGAGGTCATTCTTGGCGCAAAAAAGCAAACAAGATAATGAGAGGTCATTACTGAAGTAATAACTTCCGAGAGTCAAGGTAACTCTTGGGTTATCTCCCAATAAGTACTTTTCTTTAACGCCTTTAAGTTAGGCACGACGAAGAGCAAAGATTGGAAAGGAGAAAAATAAAAGTGAGCAAGTATAACCACAGTGAAAGCATTATTTTGTTCATTAAAATCCTTTTGTTAACAAGGTTGATCAAGTCTTGTTACCAAAACAATCTTATATGAAACAAAACTTTGTATTCCACAAAGTGATTATGTTACCTCAAGGTTGATAGCAATGGTCCCAATCATAATAGTTTCAAAATTTTCTTGTGGAATGGGACAATATATTTCTCCAACCTTAATTCTCTAAATATTTTCAATGGAATTCAGGCAATAGCTTTTAGCAAACTTCTTGGGGAAATAGACAGTATGCTCTTTTTCATTAATATTGAATGTTACTTTCCCTTGATTACAATTGATGACAGCACCTGCAGTATGAAGAAAAGGTCTCCCAAGAATAATAGACATATTATCATCTTCAGGCATTTCAAGCACAACAAAATGAGTTAAAACCATGCAATTATGAGCTACTTGAATAGGAACATCCTCACATATACCAACAGGAATAGTAGTTGACTTATCAGCCATTTGCAAAGATATATCAGTTGGTATCATTTTTTCTAGCTGGAGTCTCTTATAGAGAAAAAATGCATAGCACTAACTCCAGCTCCCAAATCACATAAAGCAGTTATAACATAATTATTGTTTATAGAGCAAGGAATAGTGTGTTTCGGCACTCTTCAACAAAATCATCATTGAACTCAATGTAACCATCATTAATATCATAACTCTCACTAGACTCAGTTGAGCTAACATGTGTAACAGTGTCTTCACTAGGAGTTTCGATATTTCCTAGAATAGCCATAATAGCATCTAGAAAAGGACCTAATGAACCACTCGCGTCAAGCACAGTAGAAGTAACATCATGAGTATCAAAAGCAGTTTCAGACTCAGCAGTAGTAGTAATGTGTGTAGCATGTGTATGTGGTGGTGGTGTAACAAGCTTACTTACAACAGACGGTGAATCAAGAGCAGCAGAGGTGTTTAGGACTGTACCTCTTCTTGTAGTGGATGGTAAAATAGAGAACTTTCCATCACGAGAGTTCCCCATGATGAAAGGAGTAGCAGTGAACAATAATAGATCCAAGTGAACTTAAAAATAAAGCTATGCTCCCTAGCAACGATGCAAGAAAATAGTCTTGATGACCCACAAGTGTAGGGGATCGCAACAGTCTTCGCGGGTAGTATTACCCAATTTATTGATTCGACACAAGGGGAGCCAAAGAATACTTGCAAGCCTTAACAACTGAGTTGTCAATTCAGTTGCAACTGGAAATAGTTCTTGCTCACAGAAGTTTATCAGTAGCAAGAGTTTGTAGTAGCAATAGCAAAGGAGTAGCAACAGTAGAACAAGAGCAATAGTAACAGTAACAGTAACCAGTAGGATTCGAGTGCGGTAGGCATAGGGATGGATGGACGAGCGTTGCATGGGCGAGTCTAAACATGTAACTTCAAGATCTAGGGCATTGCAGATAAATAATAACAAGCATCCAAGTACTAAACAATCCTAGGCATGGGCTCCAAATATAGTCATACATGCTCGCAATGAGAACTTGCACAACATCTTCTGTCCAGCCAGCCCGTGGCAGCGGGGCCTCTAGGGAACTACTAGAAATTAATGTGCTCCTTTTAATAGAGCACCGGAGAAAAGCATTAACACTCCATGAACACGTGTGATCCTCACACCACAGCCATCCCCTCCGATTGTCCCAATTATTGCCACTTTGGGGCCTTTGGATCCGGACAATGATATATGTACACAACTTGCAGATAAGATCACAAACAATACTATCATAATAATTCAATAATAAGTTCAGATCTGAGGTTATGGCACTCGGGCCCTAGTGACAAGTATTAAGCATAACAAGTTGCAACAAAGCCAAATAGCACTAATAGAGATACTAGGCACTATGCCCTAACAATCTTATTCGATTACATGATACAACTCATCCAATCCCTACCATCCTCAATCCTACAACGGGGGATTACTCACTCATGGATGAGGGAAACATTGATGGTCGATGGAGATGCATTGCTGATGATGATGGCGATGATCCTCTCCAAATTCCCCGTCCCGGTAGGGTGCCAGAACGGAGTTTCTGGATCCGAATCTTGGTTTTTGGTGGTGGCGGCGGGGCGGAACTCTTTCTGGAAAACTATCGAATCCCCCTCGGTTTTTAGGTCGAGAGGCAACTTATAGGCGCAGAGGGAGGCCGAGGGGCTACCTGGGGTGGCTGCACCCTCCTAGGCGTGACCAGTGGTGGGCCCGCGCCTGGTAGGGGTGTGGGCCCCCTGGATCCTTCTCCGTCTCGTCTTCTGGCTCCGTGGATCTTCTGGTGAACTATAATTTTTGGCATATTTTCCAGAATTTTTCCTGATAGTTGATTTTCTGCAGAAAAACAAGACACCAAGGTAATTCTGCTAAAAATAGCATCAGTCCGTGTTAGTTGTATCCAAATCACACAAGTTTAGAGGAGAAACAATAGCAAAAGTGTTTGGGAAAGTAGATACGTTTTGGACGTATTAGTGATAAAGTCCATTCCAATCTTATCCCACTTCCAATCAGGAATAGGTAGTGGTTGCAATAACCCTGCCGGTTTTTGATGTTCCGCTTTCACTCGACTACACACATCACACAATGCAATATGTTCCGCGATATCTTTCTTGAGATTGTTCCATCAAAATATTTCCTATGCATCCATGTACATTTTGGTGTTACCTAGATGAATGGAATATGGTGAGTTGTGTGCTTCTTGCAGAATCAGTTTTCGAAGCTCCGGATCTTGCGGAATGTAGATACGTTTTCCATACCATAAAGTACCCTATTCATTTTCATGGAATCCTTTAGCCTTCCCTTTACTAATTTTTCCTTTAATCTCTTCAATTTCCTTGTCCATGTTTTGGGCTTCTTTGATCTTGGCCAACAATGTGGGTTGAACATACAATGACATGAGAAATCCTTCGGGCACTATCTCCAATCTGAGATCTTTGAATTGGGCACACAAGTCATCTAGCAATTCTCCCTTAGTAAGGCCATTCACCTAAACCTTACGGCTTAAAGCATCTGCTACAACATTTGCTTTACCGATATGGTATTGCAAAATCAAGTCATAGTCCTTGATGAGCTCTAGCCGTCTTCTTTGTCTCATATTGAGTTCCTTCTGAGTGAAGATATATTTCAAATTCTTGTGATCTGTGAACACTTCACAACGCTTTCCCAAAAGATAGTGTCTCCATGTTTTGAGTGCATGGACAACAGAGGCTAACTCTAAATCATGAGTAGGATAATTCACTTCATGAGTTTTGAGTTGTCTCGAGGCATAAGCCACAACTTTCCCTTCTTGCATCAAAACTCCACCCAATCCTTGGTGAGATGCATCACAATACACATGGAAATGCTTCTCCAAATCTGGCAGACATAAGACTGGTGCTGATATAAGTCTCTTCTTCAATTCTTGGAAACTGATTTCACATCCTTCAGTCCAATCAAACTTCTTTTCTTTCTTAAGTAACTCCATCATTGGCTTAGATACTTTATAAAATTTCTCAATGAACCTCCTATAGTATCCTACCAAGCGTAAGAAACTACGAACTTCCTTAACTGACTTGGGAGATTCCCATTCAGTTATAGCTAATACCTTTGCAGGATCGACAACTATACCATCTCCTGACACAATGTTTCCAAGAAATCCAACTTCATTCAACCAAAATTCACACTTACTGAACTTGGCATATAATTTGTGCTCCCTTAGATTCTCAAGTATCAAACGCAAATGTTCTTCATGCTCTTCTTTGCTTTTGGAATAGATCAAAATGTCGTCGATGAATACGACAACAAACTTGTCAAGAAACTCCATGAACACCTTGTTCATCATGTTCATGAAATAGGCTGGTGCATTTGTCAATCCAAATGGCATCACGACATACTCATACAATCCATACTGGTAGTAAAGGAAGTCTTAGGTATGTCTTGCTCTCTAATCTTTAGTTTGAAATAGCCTGATCGAAGATCAATCTTTGAGAACACACGTGCTCCTTCTAGCTGATCAAATGGATCATTGATTCTTGGCAAAGGGTACTTGTTCTTTATAGTCACCTCATTGAGTGAACGATAATCTATGCATAACCTTTGACTTCTATCCTTCTTCTCAACAAACAGAACTAGTGCACCCCAAGACGAAGAACTTGGTTGAATAAATCCTTTTTGCAACTATTCTCCAAGTTGTTTCTTGAGTTCTTTCAACTCATCAACCAACATCTTGTAGGGTCTCTTTGCTATTGGTCTAGATCATGGAAGTAAGTCAATCAGAAACTCCACATCTCTATTGTAGAGGTCCCAACCTTTAATAAGGTAGATACCCCTGTGTTTACAATGCTAGTCCCTGGATCATTAGCTAGCATCCACAGTTAAGATGTAATATCAAGAAACAAAGGTCATAATACAACTTTATAACCAAGAATAAAATAATTCATTACATCTTACATAGCTCATTTGGCTATCTCATTACAATGCAGCAGAAATAACTACATAGCATGGAGTCCTTCATCTTCAAAGTGCCACAGGCAAACATGTTGGTTATAGACTTGTAATACTAATCAACACATCTTACTAACATCAAGCAAACCTAAAACATAATAAGTTACAGCCACAAAGGTCAATATATTTGAATTGTATTGGCAAGTGATACTATGAAAGTATAGTGGAGTCTATCATCTATATGCATTTGTCTAGGTGGAGCTTAGGCTTGCTTTGCTCAAAATAGATGTTCCTTATCATTTGAAAACACTAAGTTTTTGCTTGTCAAAAACACCCAAGGCATCTAACAATCCTTGATTGAAGATCCTTCAACCCTTGTTCAACCACAAGTTTTAACTTAGGAATTTGGATGAGGAGATTCTTGATAGCTTCCATGTCTTGATGCTCAAATTGTCCTTTACCAGGGACATGGCTATGTACTTAGATTTTACACCCTACAGAGGTGGTGCACTTTCCCCACAAGACCTGGTTTCCCAAGACAAGATCTTTCAGAAGCCTTCCGTTAGACCAGAATGGACGCGCTCCAACCTATAAATCCCCTACCACCAACTGTCCATTTGGCTAAGTTATTGCAACCTATATGATCCAGGCAAAGCCCATAATGCCAAGTGGCTGCACTTGAAGCTTCTCAACATTTGACATCTCAAATCTCTTTGTTCCTGGGTGGCCATCCACAAGTGAGATACACAAGGTAAACCATAGAAATGGTCCTTGTATAACCACTCAACACAAACCATTATTTCCATTCTACCCAGGTGATTCATTCACTTAGTTGTTTTATTAAACAAAACACAAGTCCTTAACTTAGAAATATTCCATAGCATGAATATAATCCACCCTTGTTTTCTACTAGCTAAGCTAAGCATGATAGTAGTAGGAATCTTAACTTAGGAAATTTCTACTAAAGATTCATCTACTAGGATTTCCCATAGCATAGTTTATACTTAGCAAAAATTCCATGCAAGTCCTACTTAAAAATATCACAAATGCATAGTGAAAATAATGGGACAAAGTATGAAGCATCACTTGCCTTTTGGAAGAGAATATAAGTTCACTCCTTGATCTTGCAATATTCACACTCTTCAAATTCCACTACAATTCAATCAAGAAAGCAAGAGTTCAATCTACCATTCAAGCAAACATCACATAAAATAATAGAAACAAGGCAATGCATGCAAGCATGCCAAAGATTGTTTTTATTTGGAAACGTGGTTTCTAATAGATTATAAACATTCTAAAACACATATTGGTCATTTTATAAAAGTGTCAAAACCATTTGCAAAATATTTTATGTGGTTGAAAATGTCTTTAGCAATGTCATAATCTATAGGGTTCATCAAAATATATTTTTAAATCATAAGACCTTGTGTTTAGGGTCAGAGAGTTTAGATCAAAACATTTTCCCAAAGGGTTTCCTCCAAAAGCATTTTTAATAAATAAACATTATCTTTATTTGACTAGAAATGTTCTAAATCAAATATTTATTCTTTTGCTTCACAAAATATGTTTTTGAAACCAAAAGTTAGTTTCTATGATCAGTAGGTTCAAAACAAACCATTTGCCAAAGATTTTATCACAAAAACAATTTTAGAATGAATTTTATATTCTAAATATGCCTACACAAGTTTCTGCAAAAACAACCATTTTTCAGAAGCAATTCATAAGTGCATGGTTGGGTAGGGTCTGTCTTGCTGATTCCATTGATATAAAATTTGCAAAATTTGGACGTGTAGATTAAACGTTATGCAATTTACAAGATTGAACATCTAATAGAACATAATTTCTGTTTTAAATCAACTCTGGGCCACGTGTCTTGTTCTGATAGGCTGAAAACGGTTCGCGTGGATCGACTAACGTGGTGTGTTGGATTTTAAACAGATCACACGGCACAGATCGCTCATACCCTTTCGTTTAAGTCGCATGTTTCTACGCGGCCGATCTAAATCGAATGGCCCTGATCTGTTTGACCACAAAGTGGCGGCGCTGCGACGGCGACAAACGGCGGCGCGCTCAAACGAGGGTGTCGCTGGTGATGCAGGAAGCGAGGGAGAAGATGGTGAGGCTTACTGGGTTCGCCGCGATGTGCTGAAGCTCGAGGTGGCCGTGGGAGATCAGGGGGCGCTCGGGGTTGACCGTAATTGCTCGCCGGAGAGATGCCTGGCGTCGGGTGCGGTCAGTCATCGTCGAGGGCGATGCTACGGTGCACGAGAGAGCAAAAGGAGGATGCGGTTAGCTTCGTACGCGAGTCACGGACATGTGTGCATCAAAAGTAGGGCAAGGGGGTCTGTGCTTACCAGGAGGACTCGCTGGAGTCGAGGCAGACGGCGGCGATGCTCAGCTGTCGTCGTTGCCGATGCTGTGGGTCAAGCGCGGGCAAGCCGAGGGTGTAGAGAGATGCGTTAGGGGATGGGGAGCATGCTCGTGTGGTCAGGGAGGCGAGGGGCGACGGGGTTTATGTCACATCCCAAGATTTTCTAAATCTTGTAATGTGGAAAATAAAATAAACAAAATAAATTTTGTTGAAAATAAGGGTGAAAAGAAAATTTTGTTTCTAAATGGAAACTTAAAATCCCATCTTGAACAAACTTTGGTAAAGTTTGAATTCAACGAAATCCAAATCAAGGGAAATGCATTCCTCAATGATTGTATCTGGAAATTTAAACACTTGGAAAAATAAATCCAAATCCTAAAACTCTAATGGAATAAAAATCATTTCCAAGTTATCTCCAAGCCTATGGATTTGATCCATATAAAAGTTTGTCAACAAACATTCACAAATTATCAAAAGACAAATAGAAATATTAAAAGACCATATAAATTGGTTTCACTCAATTTGGAACCATAAATAAAATCTTATGAATTTAATAAGATAAGAAATTCAATTCCCAAAGCTAATAAAGAACCTATCTAGAAATTCATACCAAATGGTGAGCAAATAATCCTAAAGGGATTTAAAAGGATAAAGAAATATCAAACAAGATTTCACAAATTGGAATCACCAAGTTTGGATCTCTAAATAAAAAGATATGGATTTTATAAGTTAAAGAAAGAAATATTGATTAAAGAATATTTAAAGACCAAACCAAACCTTGGCCAAATCCTTAAACAAGTGGATTGACTATAACCCAAATCCAAATAAAATATTGGATAAAGAATTTCCAAAATAAAATCAAATGGCTTAAACCAAATCTTATTTGGAATAAAGACAAATCCAAATTATAAATGATTAATAAATCTTATTAAAAACTTTCCCAAATAATTCAAGATGAATTATTTGACACCCTTTTAAGTAATCAAAACTTACTGAAAGGTTTTGGAAGAATTTAGAAGTAAAATGGAAATTAAAAACATTATTAAATCCTATATTGATTTAAAACAAGGGCCCTTTTTATTAATTAAAAAGACCCCAAAATGAATAAGGTTTTATTCAAAAATTGATACCAGAATACAATACTAATCAGTATTTGAACCTACACAAACTTTGACAAAGGTTTGAAATTCAAAAGTTGTTTGAATTGCTTATTCAAAATCAAAACAGAACAAAAGAAATGGAAAAAAGAAAAAGAATCAGATAAAAAAAAGGGAACAGAAAGCAGCCCAGCTAGCAAAACCCATCTGGCCCAGCAAGAGCCCACCCCGGAAACCCTCTCGAGAAAACGTTTCACACCACAAGCTTGACCCACGTAGTCGCTGACTAGCAGGCCCCACCTTCCCCCTCTCTCTCTCGCTGACAGTTGAGCCCCACCTGCCAACTCAGCTCATCGTCTCCACGCGACCCATTCCCCTCTCTCCCTCGCTGCCGTTTCTGCCGCTGATCTCTCGCGATTAAATTCGGGTTAATGGCTGCATAATTCTTGCCCTGACCACGCCCCCTTAAACGCCTCCCTCTTCTCGCCATTTCCCCTCTGTTTCTAGCTCCTCTCCGCTCCAGGGCTACTCTAATTGGTCGCTGCAACCTCACCAACTCCGACGAGGTTCTGCTCGAATTCCGGCGAAGCCAGACAACCCCACTGCCCCTAGAGCACACAAGTGTGCTCGCCAGCACCAGGCATACCTCCCAGTGGCGGTAGCTCGCTCGTGCACGCCCTAGGACGTCACCCCCGATGACACCAGCACGCCACCACCTCCTTCTCCAACTTCGGCGGCATCTACTGGTGAGACCAGACCTCCTTTTTACCTCTCTGTGATGCACACATACTCGCCTCCCTCTTGCGAACCTAACGGTGCATTCTACTTGTCTTAGCGCGTTCACTATCTTCACCTTCGATGACATCTGAGCGTACCCGACGCCGACGCCGTCTCTGGCGAGCAATCGTCAACGCCTCTGTGCTCCCCTTGGCCAACCAAAGAATCAACGAGAATCAGTGCTTCACGGCGATTCTGGTAAGCATCCTCACTCTTCCCCGCGCGTCCTAGTTCGCCGGCAGCGTCACCGTCAGAGCCGCTCCGCCGCATGCCACCATTGAGCGCCGCCAGTTTCTGGTCGAGGCACTGGGAGCCGTCAGATCCAGATCGGAGCGATATGATAGTTTCACTTAACGAAGGGGTATGCGATGATCAGAGCCGCATAGATCTCTTTTAATCCAACGGTTTGTGCCTGTCGATCCACGCGAAATGTTTTCAGCCAATCAAATTGCTCCACGTGGCCTGGAGTTTGTTTATAAAATAGAAACTTATCTATTGGTTGTTCAATTTTGTAAATTGCATAACTTTCAAACCACACGTCCAAATTTTGCAAACTTTATATCAATGGATTCAGAAAAACAAGCCCTAGCCAACCATGCACTTTGTTTAGTAAAAATCTTCTGGTAAAATGATTGTTTTTGCAGAAACTTATGTATGCTTGTTTAGGTTATAAAAATTATTCTAAAATGATTTTGGGGATAAAATATTTGGCAAATGGATTGTTTTGAACCTACTGACCAAAGGAATAACTTGGTGGTTTCAAAAATGTATTTGGTATTGCAAAAGAATGATTCCTTGATTCAAAACCAATTCTAGTCAAATAAAAATATGGTTTATTTATTAAAAATGGTTTTGGAAGAAAACCTTTGGGAATTGTTTTGGAAATAAACTCTCTGACCCTAAACACAAGGTTTTATGGTTTGAAAACATATTTTGTGAATCCTATATATTAATGCCTTATTAAAAACATTTCTACACCACATAAAATGATACTTTGTTTTAAAGATGGTTTATAAAGTGAAGCCTTTTGCAAATGACTTTGCCACTTTATAAAATGACCAATAGGTGTTTCCAAATGTTTATAACCTATTAGAACCCACTTTTACAAATAAAACAATCTCTTGCATGCTTGCATGCATTGTTTTGTTTCTATCATTTTATGTGATGAATTGCTTGAATGGTAGATTGAAATATTGTTTGCTTGATTGAATTGGAGTGATTTGAAGTGAGTGAACATTGCAAAGAACAAGGAGTGAACCTATACTCTCTACCAACAAGGCAAGTGATGCTTCATACTTTGACCCATTATTTTCACTATGCATTAGTGATATTTCTAAGTAGGACTTGCATGGAATTTTGCTAAGTATAAACTATGCTATGGGAAATACTACTAGATGAAACCTTAGTAGAAATATCCTAAGTTAAGATTCCTACTACTATCATGCTTAGCTTAGCTAATAGAAAACAAGGGTGGAATATATATTCATGCTATGGAAAATTTCTAAGTCTGAGGACTTGTGTTTTGTTTAATAAAACAACTAAGTGAATGAATCACCTGGGTGGAATGGAAGGAATGGTTTGTGTTGAGTGGTTACACAAGGCCAGGGGACTGGTGAACCTTGTGTATCTCACTTGTGGATGGCCACCCAGGAACAAAGAGATTTGAGATGTCAAATGTTGAGAAGCTTCAAGTGCAGCCACTTGGCATTATGGGCTCTGCCTGGATCATATAGGTTGCAATAACTTAGCCAAATGGACAGTTGGTGGTAGGGGTTTGATAGGTTGGAGCGCGTCCACCTTGGTCTAAGGGAAGGCTTCTGAAAGATCTTTTCTTGGGAAACCAAGTCTTATGGGGAAAGTGCACCACCTCTGCAGATGGAAAAATCTAAGTACTTAGCCATGTCCCTGGCAAAGGACAATTTGAGCATCAAGACATGGAAGCTATCAAGAATCTCATCATCCAAATTTCTAAGTTAAAAAATTGTGGTTGAACAAGGGTTAAAGGATCTTCAATCTTTGATTGGTAGATGCCTTGGGTGATTTTTGCCAAACAAAAACTTAGTGTTTTCAAATGATAAGGAAAAATTTAGTTTGAGCAAAGCAAGCCTAAGCTCCACTTAGCCAAATGCATATAGATGATAGACTCCACTATACTACTATAGTATCACTTGCCAATAAAATTCAAATGTATTGACCCTTGTGGCTGTAACTTGTTATGTTGCAGGTTTGTTTGATATTAGTGAAGTTTAATGATTAGGATTACAAAGTCTACAATAAACATGTCTGCCTGTGGCACTTTGAAGATGAAGGACCCCATGCTTATAGTTATTCTGCTGCAATGTAATGTAATAGCCAAATGAGCTATGTAAGATGTAATGCATTATTTTATTCCTGGTTATAAAGTTGTATTATGACCTTTGTTTCTTGATATTACATCTTAACTATGGATGCTAGCTATTGATCCAGGGACTAGCATTGTAAACACAGGGATCTCTACCTTATTAAAGGTTGGGAACCTTACAGTTTGGCCGGAATCGTCGCCGGAAGGTCGTCGGGGCCGCAGCGGTGCAAAGTCGATTCGAGGCAGCCTGGTGGCAGGGGGTGGACGGCTTCTAGGGGAAATGGAGAGGAGGGAGTGGTGGTTAAGAAGGCGTGGTCGCGAGGAGAAATTACTGCGCCATCAACGCGTATTGACGCCGAGAAAATTTTGCCAGAAACGGTCGGGAGGAGGCGCGGTCACCGCGGCGGGTGGAGACGCTGGTCTGGCAGGTGAGGGAAGGTCGTCAGCGAGTGAGAGAGAGGAAGGGTTGGGTCCATCTGTCGGCGACTGCGCGGGTTAAGTTTCTGGTTCGAATCGTTTTCCTGCGGGAGGGGAAAATGGGCTAGTTGGGCCAGATGGGCTGGTTTGCTGGGCTGGTTGCTTAGTTCATTTTTTTGTACTGGTTTGTTTTTCCTTTTCTTTTCCTATTTATCTATTTGATTTTTTTAATCAATTCAAACAGCAATTTGATTTCAAACTCCAACCAAACTTTGTGTGTATTCAAATACTGTTTATTTGTTCATTTTAGAGTCAATTTAGAATAATTCATTTATTCTTTTTAAGGTCCTTTATTTATTTTATAAATGGACATTTGTCTTTATTTCAAATAGGTTTAAATGTGTTTTAAAACTTTATTTGAAATCCATACTTTTATCAAACCTATTCAGTAGGTTTATTTATTTAATTAGGTGTCAAATAATTCACTTTGAATTATTTGGAATATTTTTAATATGATTTATTAATCTTTTAAATTGGTATTTGTTTTTATTCCAATGAAATTAAATATGGGTTTAATTCCATAAATTTTATTTAGGAGATTTCCTTGATTCCATTTAAGTTAATTAAATGACTTTTAATCCACTTGGGTAAATTCGAAATACTGTATTCCCATGATTTAGTTAATCATTCTATTTAGGGATTTGTCTTTATTCAAATGGAATAGGATTTGGTTAATGCCATTTTATTTTATTTGGAAAATTCTTTATCCTTTTATTTTATTTGGATTTGGGTTATATTCATTCCATTTTCTTATGGATTAGGCCAATATTTCCTCATTTAATATTTCTATCTTTATCTTATAAAATCCATATCTTTTTATTTGTAGATCCAAACTTGGTCATTCCAATTGGTAAAATCTTATTTAATATTTTATTATCCTTTTAAATCTCTTTAGGATTATTTTCTCACCATTTGTTATGGATTATTTGATAGATGCTTTATTAGCTTTGGAAATTACTATTCCTTATCTTATTATATTCATAAGATTTTATTTATGGCTCCAAATTAAGTGAAACCAATTTCTATGGTTTTAATAATATTTCTAATTGTCATTCTTGATCATTTTTAAATGTTTGTCTGACCAATTTTTTATATGGATCAAAACCATAGGTTTAGAGATAACTTGGAAATGTTTTCTATCCATTAGGGTTTTAAGGTTTTGGTTTATTTTCCAAGTGTTTAAATTTCCAGATGCATTTATGAAGAATGCATTCCACTTGATTTGAATTTAGTTGGATTCAAACATTAACCAAATTTTGTTCAAGATGGGATTTTAAGTTTCCATTTAGAAACAAAAGTTTCTTTTCACCCTAATTTTCAACAATTATTTATTTTGTTTATTTATTTTTCACATTACAAGATTTGGAAAATTTTGGGATGTGACATCTATCTGGTAGCATTCCTGGTAATTCCTCTAGAAACACACCCGGATATTCTTTCACAATTGGTACACCATCCATGCTAACCCCTTAACAGAATTTAGCTTACTCCCTTTGGATTCAAAGTTAGATTTGAACCTAATCCATTTCTTATCCAGGGTTGTGAGTGTAACAGTACAATTGGCACAATCTATTACTCCTTCATAGTTAGTCATCCAATCCATGCCCAAAATTACATCCAATACTTGGGAATCTAGGATTATCAAACTAACTAGAAACTTATACTTCCCAAATTCTATCACTAGATCATGACATCTAAAATTCACTATCATCTCTCCACCAGGAGAGCTTAATTTAATAGGACACCCAATAGTTTCAGTTGGAAGTCCATTTTTATCAACAAATGCTCTTGATAGGAATGAATGCGATGTGCCCGTATAAAAAAGAACAAGTGCTAAAAAGAATTAAGCTTGAACTTACCAGCCACATCATCAGACTCTTCATAAATTTCCTCCACATTGATGTGGTTCACCTGACCCTTCTGAAATGGGTTTGGCTTGTTGGCTCCATCCACCTTCTTTTATGGGCGTTCATTTGCATAGTGCCCAGTTTTCTTGCACTTGAAGCACTCAACCTGTCCGAGGTCTTTCTTAGCAGGCTGACTTTCATTGCCATTCCCACTGTGGTGGTTCCTGTGTCCACTCTTGTGGTTCTTATATCTATCATTGTCATGACTACAGTGGTGCTTGTTGTCATGGTGACGGTTACTGTTGTGGTGGCTATTATACTTCCCATGCTTGTAGGATCCAGAACCTCCACTATCATCACCATGGGAACGCTTGTGAGACGATCCCGAGTTGGGCTTGTCAAAGTGATGCTTCCTCTTCTTGTTCTCAACTTGTTTCATATTGCTTTCCAAGATGGTGGCCTTGTCACACCGTGATTGATAAGTTGGAACATATGCAATAGATATCTGCAGGTTCATCTCATCATTCAGCCCTTCCAGGAATTTTTCCTTCTTCTTGGCATCAGTGTCAACTTCATCCGGTGCATAGCATGCAAGATTGTTGAACTCCTCAATGTACTATGCCACACTGCTGTGACACTGCTTCAGATTGTGGAACTCTTTCTTCTTCAAATTCATCACTCCTGATGAGATATGAGTTATACGGAATCCATTCTCAAAAACTACTCCTCCATGTCGACCTCCACGTCCACAAGAGTAAGTCTGGCTGTCTCCATGCCTGTGTTGTACTCCTCCACACTGGTGGTCAAAGCCTCGACCTTCGCCCGGGGAGCTCTTTTCCACGAGCACAGCCTCTCTATCACTCCTTGCTGAGTCTCTAGCTCAAAGTCCTTGGCCTCTATCTCGTCCTTCATGTCCTTGATCTTCTTGTTTCTGTCCTGAACTCTCTTCTCCTGATTCTTGAACTTCTTGTCCTGGCTCTCAACTCTGGCCTCCATCTCCTTAACGATCTCGTCCTGCTCCATGAAGAGCTTGACCTTCTCCCTCAACTGAACCTGAAGCTCGTCATTTCTAAGCATGACGTTGGTACTATCTGTGTCGAGGTGTCTAACAAGGCCCTCTAGGTCCTGGAAGTACAGATGAACTGGATCAATCATCTCTCTAGTAGTGCCCTCATACACTAATGTCTCTCCCTCCTCGTCACGTCTCCTGAATGGGTGGAAGTAGAGGCCCCTGAGCTCGGTGGAGTGGCGTCCGCAAAGGCGTCCGAGTAGCTCCTGCATGACTACATCTAGTCCCTTCTTGTCATCGTGCATCAGCTTGAAGGTAATCTCCTCCGTGGGTGGCTCCGTCTGGCGTCCCGACTACGAAACTCTAAAGCCCCAAAGATCCTTCCTCTCGAACTTGGTAAGCTGAAGTGCCTTAATACTAGGGAGTGGGAGATTGAGCACACTAGTGAACTGCACAATACGTGATACAAAACGAGTTCCATTGAACTCCTCGGTAGTGTTGATCACAAAGCTAGGCACCTAATGCATAAGATAGAGAAAAATTAGAAACAATACAAGTAGAGAGAAAAACAAGATAGTGAAACAAAATCCAAAAGCATGCATTCAACAATAAAAACATACAAGTCATGGCATACAAAAATCTACCACAAGCACTAAGGTTCAAACTCAACTTAGACAAATTTTTGCGACAAAACGACAAGTGTGGTGGTCCAACTATTGGAATACGTCCCAATTCTCACTCGTATGCTAAGTCTATGATATGCTCCCTTAGACATTTTATGGTGGTCTCTAAGTCTTGGGTATAATTATTCTCCTCACTAAGGTCATTTTGAGTGTTGAGCATTCTACACTTGAGTCTTGCACCAAGCTCCTTTATAGCATTTCAAGCTGCATTTCTTTTAGAGTCAAAGAATGACATATACATTTCTGAGTTGGTGACCATGCAGAATCCCGACTCTTTGTGGTTGTCTCCCTTGTTTTTGTACAAGTGGAGTTGCACCCACCAATATTCTTCTCCTTCATCCATCACTGGAAATGCCTTGTACATGGCCTCACCATGTATCCCCAAGCTAACCATAAGGTTTTTGAGTGCTTTGGGAAACTCCGTCTCACATTCTAAAGTCATGGTCATGAGTGGTCCCTTCTTTACGGCTTCGTTGATGGTGGCCATCTACAAATAGAGATGAGAAATAAGATTAGAAGAGGTTTACGAGAAGAAAAAGACAAGTGTGAAATTTGCAAAGAGTTGCATTTTTTCCCTAGTGGTTTCCTTAGTCTAATCCAACTTAGGGTCATAATCCTACAGGCAACACAGTGCTCTGATACCATCTGTAAGACTGCACCTTTTAAAGGTAAAGGCCCTTGTGATTGCAATGCTAGTCCTGGATCAAATGCTAGCATCCACAGTTTAAGATGAAGTACACATATACAAAGGTCATTATTATATCGTCATTCCAGAGATAACATAGTCTTTACAACTCAATATCCCAAGGCCAATACAAGAGTTCATAACATAAAGTAAATAACTATAAGTCTTCATCTTCATGTGCCACATGCAAGCATGTTGATTGCAGACTCACAACCCTAATATCCATCAGAGTAACCTGCAACATCATAAGTTACAGCCACAGTGGGTCAATACATTTGGAATTGTATTGGCAAGTGATACCATAGTATAATAGTAGTATCTAACATCTATATGAATTTGGCTAAGTGTATCTTAGGCTTGCTTTGCTCAAAATAAGGTTTTCCTTATTAGTTGAAAACACTAAGTTTTTGGTTGTCAAAAACACCCAAGGAACCACCAATAGACATTGGTAAACCTTTACCCTTGTTCAACCACAAGTTTTAACTTAGAAATTGGGATGAGGAGATCCTTGATAGCTTCAATGTCTTTGATGCTCAAATTTTCCGTTGCTGGGGACACGGCTAAGTACTTAGGTTTTACCCTCTCGAGAGGTGGTGCACTTTCCCCACAAGACTCGACATGCATCGAGACGAGACCTTTCAGAAGCATTCCCTTAGACCACCATGGACGTGTTCCATCCTATCACCCTACCACCAACTGTCCATCTGGCTAAGTTCTTGCAACCTATGTGGTCAAGGCAGAGCCCATATGCCATGTGGGTGCTCTAGGATCTTCTAAACACTAAACATCTCAAATCCCTTTGTTCCTGGGTGGCTTTCCACAAGTGAGATACACAAGGTAAACCATAGACATGGGCCTTGTGTAACCACTCAACATAAACCATCATACCATTCCACCCAGCTGTTTCATTCACTTAGTTGTTTTATTAAGAAAAAACAAAAGTCATAGATGAAAGGGCATGTATGCCCCATTTGTGGTTTTGGTAATTAATGACAATCTCTATGGACTAATATGTAAATTGAGTTTCACTTGTAGGTTTTTCATTGGCATCGCTTGGGCCATGTGTTGGTATCAAGGTTGTAAGATGAAGAAATGTCCAAGGGCTTTGTGCCCATTGGAATCATGAAGAAAGAAGGAACTTGAAGGTTGATCAAGACATGTGCAAAGAGTTGCAACAAGATGGATTAACCTCAAGAAGGGATGAAGAAGGGTGATCTCAAGATGCGCCATCTCTAGAAGATCTCATGCTTGAAGCTTTCCATCCTCGTGATCATCGAGTGATGAAGACAAGTCAAGAAGAGGTTTCCCCATGGAGTATGGGGGAGCAATTTGCAAGTCTTCATCAAGCAAGAGCGAGCAAGAGCAAACAAGAAAGGTGTTCCCACTTGAGAAGAACAAGACGGTCTACATCAAGTTCAAGTCGAATGCTCAAGGCAAAGGTATGATATTGATAGGTATTCTCTTTTGCCGATCTCGTGTTGTTAGTTGGGAGACTGGGTTTAGGATAGATAGCCGTTCTATCAAGAGGGGCTCTCAAGCAGGCGTCTCGGTCGCATCGTTCGGAGAGAGCTCAAACCTTTGCATTCATAGAATCATCTTTCTTGGTTGATTATTTGGTTCTTGTCCATGAGAGGATCTAGAGCTTGTGGTCATCATCATAACAAGCTCTATTTCATCAAATAAGGATTTCGCTTGCATATCATATTGAGGTTTTTGATCTTGCGAGTTTTCCGGCTCCACACCTTGGGAGATACATCACATATATATACTTGATATTTTATTCCTTGGTGGTATCCAATATTTCACTTTTTTGGGTTCTACTTGGTTTTATCTTTCCAAAAAAATTGGTTTCATCCCAATCGGAATTTCCAAGCTCAACTTCTTGTGTTTTGGGTTTTGGAGGTTTTACAGGTTCATCGCTTCTAGAGAGGTCATAACTTTCTCAATTTGGTTTTATCCTTCCATGCTGGACTATGATGTTTCTTTGCATAATCTTGTAAAACTTTTTGTTCTCTTCAAAACGAGCCCAAGATCATCAAAAACAGAGTCCGGAATCAAAATTTATTGAAGTTTTCGTGCAATGATGTCCTGCGTTTTTGCTTGAGCGGAAGTTCCGGCCCAAGTTCCGGTCAGGTTCAGTAACTTGCGTTTCTATTTGTCGGAAGTTCTGGTGGGGGGCCGGAAGTTCTGGTGGGCGCGAATCTGGCCCACACGGTCAGTTTTTCCTTGTCCTATTTAAGGGGGGCTTCTTCCCTAATGGTTCCCCATATTTTGAGCTCGTTTTTTCCCACCATTGTTCACCTATTTGAGATTTGTTACTCCCTCTACCTCTCATGATTCTTACATCTTTTTGAGGGAAAAGTGAGAGGATATCTAGATCTACAATCCCCCCAAGTCAAATCCCTTCTTTGTGAAGGAATCGTTGGGATCTAGATCTTGGGGAGTTTTGTGTTCTCCACTTGTGTTCTTCCTACCTTATTACCCCAATAGCATTTGTAGCTTTGTTGGAATTTGGAAGAGAAGGACTTGCCCTTGCATTTGGTGCATAGGTTTGAGTTCTCCTCGGAGATTCGGTGAGTTCAAGATTGTGGGCTTGTTTCTCTTGGGTTCTTGAACCCTAGACGGTTGTGTGGTTGGGTTGTTAACCTTTTGTGGTCTTTTTGACCTTTTGTGGTCTTGTAGCCTTTTGTGGCTTTGTAGGCCTTTTGTGGAGTTGTAGCCTTTTGTGGCTTTGTTGTTGGGAGCCTCCAATTGAGTTGTGGAGATAGCCCCAATCTTGTACGGGTTCGGTGACCGTCCTCAAGCGTCCTATAGTGGAGAGAGTGCATGCCTTTTGTGGTGCGGACTCGGGAGAACAGGGTGAGCCTTTTGTGGCGTCGGTGAGTTGCATGCTTCCGCATCCGGGCTGAGGCCTTGTGTGCCGTTGGGTGAGCATCGAGCCACCACACCTCGAGGTGAGCCATTTGTGGCGTTTGGAGAGCATTGCGCCACCGCACCTCTCCAACGGAGACGTAGCTTCTTTGGAAGTGAACTTTAGGAAATAAATCCTCTTCTCCGCGTCCATTGGTTATCTCTCAACCGAGCCCTTTACTTATGCACTTTACATTGTGATAGCCATCGTGCTTGAAGTATTTATATCTTGCTATCACCTTGTTGCTTGTATTGCTTAGCATAGGTTGTTGGTGCACTTAGGTGAACTTAGTGGCTAGGTTTTTTACTCAATAAATTAAACATTAGTTTTATTCCGCATTTACTTGAGCCTAAACCGTAATGATTTTAAAAGCCTATTCACCCCCCTCTAGGCGACGTCCATTGCACTTTCAATTGGTATCAGAGCGAGGTCTCTCGCTTTTAGGCTTCACCACCTCGAGAGTAAAGATGTCTCCTAGGGGTTTAGTGCACTCTCACATATTTACATTTGTTGGCACTCATTATGATGTTTGGCGTACTCGCATGCTTAGTCATTTCCGGGCCATTGACCCAAATATTGAGTGAATTCTAGATATGGGCTTGTCTCCTCCTAAGGATCCCCAAAATCTATCTTTGGAGGAGGAGACAAACTCTTATCTCGAAGCTCAAGCATATAATGTGCTTGTTAGTGTTGTGAGCTTTGTAGTTCTTTCCTCAATCATGCCTTTCCGGAACGCTCATGATATATGGACCAAGCTTCAAGCAAAATATTATGTGTCCAAGCTTAATGAGGATGATTGTGTTCCCTCCACTTCCGGCCGCGATGAGTTCTCATCTTCTTCCACTACACCAACATGTGAGTTGTCACAAGGTAATGATATGGTGAGTGGTCATAGAACTTGCAATGTAGATAGTGAGATTTCGAATCATGATCCTTTGTCTCTATCTCATTGCAATGTTGTATCTTTGGGCATGAACACGTGTAGGACCATATGTGATTTACATCCTAGTGTTGATTACCCTTGCATATCATGTATAAATGCCTTAAATAGGTCTCATGATGATATGCTTGATTTGCCTTGTTGCCATGATAAATGTGCTTCTATTTCCTCTAGTACTTGTGTTGCTAACCATGTATAGGAAATTGAAGAATGTGTGGGCCAAGGCAAGGTTGCTATTGGAGCTTCATGTGTTCCCTCATCATCAACTTCTCCCAATCTTCACTTGTGCCTCATGGCTAAGGGTTCAAAGGTAACCTCTCTTTTGGATCCCAATATATCTCATGATGATGTGAATGTTGATCATGTAGAAGTAGATGATAATGTTTCTTCTTTAAAAGAGAAGGGGGGCTAGTCCTTCGTGCTTTCCATCCTAATAAAAATGCTTGCTCTACTTTCATTGAAATATTGACCTATGCTATAGAAAGTAGGCAACTTATTGATGAGCATGAGGACACAATAGATAAAATAAGTAGTCTTGAGCGTGAGTATGCTAATGACATTGCCAACCTAAATGAAGCTCTTGAAGAGGAACAAACCACTAAGGAATCTCTTGAGGAGACCTTTTCTCTAGAGCTATCTAGAGTGAAGAAATCTCATGATAGAGATCTTGAGGTGGCATGTTCCCTTCAAATTAAAAATGATGAACTTGAAGTTGCTTATGCTAAACTCCTTGAGGATTTTGAGCACCTCAACAATGGCTTTAGGGTCATCAAGGGTGAGCTCATCAAACTCAGCGAGTCACATGAGCAACTTAAATCATCATATTCTAAAGGGATTTCTAAGTTTCCCTCACCTCTTGCATTAAATGATGATGCTTGTGCTACTAACTCTATTTCTTGTGAAGCATCTATCTTGAAGGAGAATGTTGAGCTAAAGGCTCAAATTACTTTGGTAACTAGCAACTACGGGAAATTATAATAAAGTCATGCCAAGCTCTCAAGCTCGCATGAGGATCTTCTAGTCTCCCATGGTAGGCTAAGATTAGCTCATGAGGCCATTGTGTCAAAGGTAACATCTAGTGGGCCTCATGTGGACATTAGCACTATATCTACTCCAAATGTTATAGTGACATGTGCTAGTCCTTGTAATTCATCCTCTCACAACCATGATATATCTTGTGATGAATTGCATTCCTTGCCTTGTTGCTCTAACAATGAAGCTTCTACTTCCTCTAGTATTGTTGTTGATACTAACCATGTAGAGGAAATCAAAGAGCTGAAGGCTCAAATCACTTCTTTGAAGAATGACTTGAAAAGGTGTCATGAAGGGAAGACTACACTCAAGAACATGTTGAGTGTGCGATGACCCCCAAGTGACAAGAGTGGGCTTGGATTCAACTCCAACATCAAGAACAGGCCCACTAACGTTTTGAAGCACAAGGGCAACAAGAAGAAGGGCCAAGGACAAGTGAAGAATCCGGACAACATTGTGTTCTTCAAGTGCAAGGAAGAAGGTCATCATGTGAGGGATTTCCCATTGAAGAAGAAGCCTCTTAGCGAGAATCAATGAGGAAAGCGGCCTCAAGCTCCTCCACAAGCTCAAGATGGGCCACTTCCCAAGAAGCCTCAAGCTCTTCTTCATGGTGCAGATCCTCCCAAGAAGAAAGATGGCAAGAGAAGAACTTGCTACATATGCCGTGAGAAGGGGCACCTTTCTTCCTCATGCACCATGGGTAACTCCTCATCCCATCCTATCTTGATTGATGATGCTTATTCACTTTGTAAGGATGAGGGTGGAAATGTGTTTGCCAAATTTGTTGGTGCCCAAAGTGGTGTCAAGAAAAGAACCATTTGGGTGGCCAAGCCTATTGTGACTAACTTCTGAGGACCGAACTTGGTTTGGGACCAACAAGCTAAAACTTGATCAATAGGTTTTTTTGGAGGGCATTGGTGACTTGGCTTCATTATGGAGAATTGAGGGACTTCATCAATTATATTTGTCAAGCCAAGCCATTTGGGTTATCATGCCTCTATCATTTATTCAATGTTCCTCCTTGCGGTAACTTATGCTTAACTCCTTTACATTAATAGTTACTTGCTCCCTTGTGCATGTGTTGGTTTTGTACCTTGCATGTGTTTGTACATGTTGTGCTTCCCACTTACTTATTTTTACCTATGCATTATATTTGTGTATGTTGGTTGGCACACCATGTATTTGTGTTTCTTGGTTTGGAGCCTTTATAGACTCTAGTTGGTATCTTATTTGGCTCTTATGAGGGATTAATGTACTATTCCGTTTTGGGGGAGTGTCATGCTTGGGCATTCCACAATCCAAAAATGTGTGTACATGAGGAAAACCACTTAGTAGTTTCTATGTGGTATGTTTTTTCATGATAAACTTAAGTTCTATAATGTCCATTAACCCTCTCTAGTATGACCTTTTGCCTCTTGTTGAGATTTCTTTGTTTATCACATTATGGAGGAGTCATATGCTTTGTGCATATTACAAACCTAGAAAATGTGGACATTTGAGGTTGTGCCACTTAGATTTCATATTGAGAATTATCTAGTTCCTATGTGGCACATTTGCTCATACAAGTTCCAATTTTCTTGGATATTTTATTGCTCATCTCTTGGAGCTTGTGTGTAAGAGTTATTCTTGGTATGTATTTCCTCATATTTGGATCTATATATCCTCATGGGAACCACTTGCTTCTATTTAATCTAATCACTGGTTATTATGTGATTATTTGAAGCAATCAAGAATCTCTTTCGAAGCATCAAGCTTAATTCCTATCTTTTTATATGCTTCTTTGTGTGAATATGATCTTGGATAACCTTGCAAACTACCTCGGGAAAATTATCCCTATTATTTCTTGTCCTTGTACAATTAGTACTTGATATATGGTAGAATTCATTGATCATATTCGTTTTGGCCTTTTCTTATTTGCCTTATCTTTGGCCAAGGAAATGTTTTTCTATTTTCTCCCAAGCTTTCCTTGACTCTTGTGGATCTTCTTATGTTTTTTGTATCCCCTTGTGTTTTATTTAGTGTAGGTAGTAGTGATGATCTCATTTGTGGGCATTTTGCATTCAAAGGAAAAATTATATATAATGCTCTACTGATGGGGGAGCTCTCCTATATTATCTAGAACATTGTTTTATGCTTCTTGATTTTATCCATTTTTGCTTGGAAGCTCGATCCTTTTTTGTGTTGGTACTTTGTGTGCCATCATTAAAAGTGTAAAGAGTTTGTTTTGGTTGTTGTTTCCTTGCTATCGTTGGGAGTTGGTTTTATCTCATTCCTTTTCACATGTTTTGTTCTTTTAGGATGAGATAAATCCTTGAGCCTTGGTATTTTTCTTATCCTTTTTATTTGTCTCTTTCTAGTTAATTTGTTGAACTTATGACCTTTCATGTGTTGATTTGTTTCTTCTATACAATTTGGACACTTTTTCTCAAGTCACACTTTTGTGTGTGTCTTATTGGTTTACTTGGTGTTTTTGTTCAAATTGTATCTCCTTTTGCTTCTTGAAAGTCTTATGCATGCATATTTACTTCTTGTATATATTATGGCATGCTTGCTTTCTTTGATCCAATATATAGGGGAACTCCACCAAATCCTAAAAGGCTAAGATGTGCATGAAATTCAATTTCATATCAATATGCACATGTTTGTGTGGACGTTCTCCTATGCATTATAGTTGCACTAACTACTTTGGACCCAATTTGTTTGGGGACCATTGTCACATCCCAAGATTTTCCAAATCTTGTAATGTGAAAATAAATTAATAAAATAAAACTCTGTTTGATTTTTCAGAGCCAGAAGAAACTTTTGAATTCAATTGGAACATCAAACCCCTTTGAATTAAATAAAATCCTAAAAGGATTTAAAAAGATAAACATTTTAAATAAAGGAAAACAAAATATTTTGGAAATAATATTTTGGATCTTTTAAAATAAAAGATTTGGTATTCAAAAGAAAAGATGGATTTATAAATAAAGATTATTTTATAAAGCCAAATTAAACCTTGGACAAGCTTTGGATTTAAAACATTTGTTTTGAATAAAAATAGTAAAGGTTTATCTAAATAAAATAATGAGGATTTAGTATCCAATTTTTATTTAAGTAAAGGCATTTCCCATTTTAAATAAACACCAAAACTTATTATTTTGTTTAAATAGGTTTTCCAAGTATTTTATATTCTCTAATAAAACCTAATAAAGTGTTTTGTCTTTATTTTAGATTTTAAAATAAAGATTCTCAATAAAACAAACCCTAGTTGAATTAATAATGAAAGTCTATTTTATTTAATTAATAATGGACTCTAAAATAAAGATGTTATTTTGTCTTAAACAAGTTTCCAAATATTCTTTATTTCCAAATAAAACCTACTGATTTGATTATGAAAGTGTTTGAAATTCAAGTGATGTTTTTATTAAATAAATCAAACCATATTAAATAAATAAAGGACTCTGTTATTTTATTAATAAAGGGATATTAAAACATTGTTTTATTTGATAATTAATTTATGCTGATAAAAAAGAACCAAAAACTCATTATAAGTGTGATGATTGAATGTTATCTTGTTATTTGAATTATGAATTGAATTTCAAATCAGAAATGGAATTAGAAAAGAATAAAACAAAGTAAACAGAAAAAAATAAGAGAAAACGACCAGCCCAACAATCTGGCCCAACAGCCCAACTCGGAGCCCACCTCCTCTTCCGAACCGTTTTTCTACACCGCAAAAGAAACCTGCACTGAGGCTGACAAGTGGACCTCCTCCACTCTTCTATTCCCACTGACCGCTGGACCCCCCCTTTCCACTGTTCTCCTTCTTCCCCGCGCGACCCCTTCTCCCCTCACCTCGCTGCCGTTTCTTCCCGTTGATAGCTCCATCAATCAGCGTTAATCCGTGCATTAAACCTCGCCGCGACCACGCCCTTTTAATCGCCCCGCTCTCTCCTCCGTTTTCCCTCAGACACCGCCTCCCCTCTGCCTCCAGGCCGCCCCAATTTCCCTCTGTACCGCTGCTACTCCGACGACCCTCCTCGAGCAATTCAGACGAAGCCTCGCCGCCCCTTGCCTCCTCGACCATCCTCTCGTGATCCCCACCTCCTGGCGATCATCCCCGTAGCACCAGCTTGCCCCCGAGCGATCCAGAGCGTCGACAACCACGACGACCACCGTCGCCACCGTCTGCCTCTTTCTCCGACGAGCCTCACAGGTAGATTCTGGTCGCCCCTCTCCTCCCCGAGAACACGATGATGATCTCCAAGCTCATACGAACCTAACGGCACTTCCCGTTTGTCTTAGGGCGCCTCCAATCCTCGCCATCGTCAAGCACAGAGCGCCGTCGTGTCTGTTTCTTCTCCGACGACGTCTCCCAGGTGAACCAGACCGCCCCGCGCCTTCTCGTTCACGCACACACCTTCGCCGTGTCCTTGCGCTCCTGACTATGTGTTTTGTTTACCTCCTGGAGATCTGCAGCATCGTCCTCGACAGCAACCCGAGAGCACCGCCGCCCGCAGCAAACTCCGGCGAGAAATCCTGCCAAGACCAGAGCGCCCCTCGCCAGACCAACACCTCCTCGAGCACCACCGTGACCTCCTGAACCCGGTGAGCTTCTTCTCCTCCTGTCTCGCTTCCTAGAACCACCGCGAACCCTCGCCTGGCCGTGCGCCGCCGCTAGCCGCCGTCGGCGCCGCTCACTTTTGGTCCAACGAGCCAGTACCGTAGGATCTAGTTTGAATGAGTGCGATTAGATCACTTACCGCGAAGAGGTACGCGTTCTGTGCCGCACGATCCAACTTAAATCCAACGCTCCGCAGCACACGATCCACCCGAACCGGTATCGTCCAGTTAAAACACGCCACGTGTCACCTAATTCGTTTTAAAAGAAATTTGAAAACAGATTTATTTGCAAACTTCAAACTCTTGTAACTTTCAAACCACACGTCCAAAAATTGCAAATTTTATGTCGTTGGATTCAGGAGAACAAGACCTAGCTAACCATGGCCTTAGTTTTGAAAATAGTATCTGTTAGCTTGATTGAATTTGCAGAAACATTTGTGTACTTGTTTAGAGTATAAAAATTGTTTAAAATTGATTTTAAGATTAAAACCTTTGCAAAATGGAATTATGTGACCATACTGACCCTAGGAACCAACCCATAGTGTTAAAAATGATTTTGGTGAAATTTAAGTTGAATTATTTAACCTAGCCATTTTCTAGCCAAATAAACTCATTGATTTTATTATGGAAATGTTTTTGCAAGGAAAACTTTGGGAAAATGTTATGGACCAAACTTACTGATCCAAAACACCAAGCCTTGCCAAGGGCAACTCACTTAGTGAAAAAACCTAAAGTTTTGCTTTGATGAGAATAATTTTCACCACATAAAATGATGAATGAATTTTAAATGGTCTTAAGATAAAACCCAATTGCAAATGACTTTGCCATTTTGGTAAATGACCAATTTGGGCCTTACAAAGTTTATAAACCTAGTAGAGACCAACCTTGCAAAAGAACCCCCTTTGCATGACTTAGACTTCATTGCTATGTGTGTGAAATTGTTTGTTTAACCTTGGTTTGGAATGTTAGTTGATTTGGTGATTTGCTTGATTAACTTGTAGTGAAATTAGCAAAGTGTGAAACTAGCAAGATCAAGGAAGTGAACCCCATTCCCTACCAAAAGGCAAGTTACACTCTCATACAAAAGTCCTACTATTTTTATTATACTTAGTGTATTTTGAAAATATGCATGAAAAGATATTTCTGTACTTATGTTATGCTAAAATCCTAATAGGATTCCCTATACACTCCTTAGTGAAAATATTGAAGTTGTACATGCTTAGCCATGCTATATGCTATAATTTGAAAAGAGATACATGTTGAGATTTTACAAAGGTTGAGAAAAGGACTTGTGTTTTACATAATAAAACAAGGACTCAATGAACCACCTAGGTGGAGGATACTTTAAGTTTTGGAGAAGGTGGCAACAAAAGGGAACCATGTCTATGGCAATCACTTTGTGTTGTGCTCCAAAAGAAAACCACCTAGGAAACTTAGAGATCAAACATGCTTCTCCAATTGTGGCTTTCGTGTGCAACCACATGCTATTATGGCTCTGGCTTAGTCAATTACATTAGGAAGACCCATACATTGTCTTTAGTTACTGGACATGGGGATCTGGAATGCTTCATGGGGGCCGAAGACAAAGCTAGCAATGATGTATGGGAGGACCTTTTGGAAAGACTTCGTCACATTCTCAATCTGCCAGTACTCCATCTTGGTGAGCACTAATCCAGTAGGCCACTGGTGGCAAAAGGATGGGATTGTGACATGTGGGTAAAGTGTACTCCTTCTGCAGAAGTAAATAAAATCTAAGTACTTAGCCGTGTCCCCGGATATGGACAATACTGAGCAACTAAAGTTTGAACTATGGGAGATCTCGACATTCCATCTTCTAATATAAAAACTTGATGCCCTTGTGTGTCTACCAAGGAATTCAAAGAGATTTTGATAAAACTTGTTGCACTTGGGGTTACCAAGGTGCTCAAGAGCATGATGTACTTGGGGTTACCAAGGAACTCATGGGTTTGATAAAACTTGTTGCACTTGGGGTTACCAAGGTGCTCAAGGGATTTTGACAAGGATTTGAACACCTGAGTTTCTACCAAGGAGTTCAAGGAACTTGGAAAAGAAATTTGACAAAAGACTTTAAAACCCTTTTTGATAAGATAGGATAAAATATTGCTTTATGCAAATAAGCCCTAAACTCTACTTAGCCAAATATGCATATAATGATAGGATCCACTCTTATTATACATAAAAGTGAAACTTGCCAATACAATTCAAAATGTATTGACCCTTGTGGCTGTAACTTGAAATGTTGCAGGTTGATTGATTTTAAATGAAGATTGTTTGATTGACTAGGACTACAAAGTCTACAACCAACATCTGCCTGTGGCACTTTAAAGATGAAGGACCCATGACTATAATTATTCCGCTGCAATGTATTGTAATAGCCAAATGAGCTATGTTTGATGTAATAAACTTATATTATTCCTGGTTATAAATTTATATTATGACCTTTGTATCTTGATATTACATCTTAACTGTGGATGCTAGCTATTGATCCAGGGACTAGCATTGTAAAACACAGGAGGGATCAACCTTATTAGGTTGGGACCCCTACAGATGGTATCAGAGAATTGTGTTGCCTGTAGGATTTATAAACCCTAGGATTGGACAAAAAAAAACCCTTAAAAAAATAGGAGTTATACTTTGATCCAAAACTTATTTACAAAAACACTTGTAAACTCTTTCCTCAACCATTTTGGTTTCAACTCTACATCTCTTCTACTTCAACTTGATGGAAAAACCTACCCCATGACCAAAGACTTCATCATATGCAAAGGACTTCTTCAACATCTTCAACTCTAATGACTTCAACATCTTCAGCATGTTCACCAAGGACTTCCAACTTGGAAACTACTAAGGACCACAAGTGAAACAAGGAAATCTTGCTCAAGATTTAGAGACTGAGGGAATGCAAAATAAGAAGAAGCCATCAACAACCTTGAAGTATTGTAACTAAGAGTTTCTCAAGGAAACCAAGATCTCATACAAGAAGAATCATGAAGGAAGGAAAGATCACAAGTAAACCATATAGATGGACCACCATTTGTAGTTAAGTCAAACACACCAACTTATGTGGTGTAACAAAAATATTTTGTTGCCTAAAAATGTGCTTGAACTTTGTTGTTTGAGTGAAATGACTGTTTTTGATTGCATGCACATTGTTTGTGTGATTTGTGATGTGTGTGTTTAGAAATGATTCCTTAGAAATATCTTGCCTATTCTAAACTCCCTTCAAACCCAAACAGATGACTACTCCAAAGGACTCCAAGGTTGATGACACCAACACCAACCAAGCTGATAGCATGAAAGAACTCATAGCAACCCAACACCAGTTGAACCAACTAACAGCTCAGTTCCTAGTCAACAATAGTGATAAGGATCCAGCACTGCAAAGGTTTTTGGAAGAGAAGTCTCAACTGATGCTTAAGGTGACTAATCAAATGATTAGCATGGAAGAAAACTATCCCAAAAGAGTTATGATAACAAGGATGACAAGAATATTGTTCTAGATGGAGCCCCAGCTTGCATTATTTGTGGAGACATGGATCATACTTCCAAGGAGCATGAAGGACAATGCCCCAATTGTGAAGAAGATCATCCTGTTGGACAATGTCCTACCTCTCAAGCTACTTGCTACCTGTGTGAAGGAAGTGATCATACTCCAGGACTATGTCCTATCTATGCCATGGTGGAACAAAGGAAACAAGAAGGATCCAAGTCTACCAAAGGAAAAGGACCACTTCTACATCCAAACAAGACAACCCAATTCAAAGGATCAAAGAAAATCAAGAAGCCCAAGCAAGACATGAGCCTTGTGCAATGTCGTAAATGTAAGGAAATGGGACACTACTCCAGTGGGTGCCCATAGAACAAGAAGAATAAAGAGATTGACCAAGTGTGGTGCAACAACTGCAAAGAACCAGGCCACTATGTAGCAACTTGCCCACAAGAGCAACGCAAAGAACTCAAGGACATTCATTGTTTCAACTGCAAGAATCCAGGGCATTATGCAAGCAACTGTCCAGAAAGGATGAAAAACAAATTGAACAAGCCTATGGAAAAGCTCAACCTTGGCCCATGAGTCAAGTGTAGAAATAAAGCAAAAGTTGCTTAGAGAAGTTTTTCCAGGACCCAAGAAGGCCAATGTGTAATTTCTGTTTGAAAATTTTTAAGGGTGGTAGTACCCTAGTTGTTTGAACTTGCTTGTAAACCCCAGCCTTCCCAAATCTCGGGACGAGATTTATTTTAAGGGTGGTAGCTTGTCACATCCCAAGATTTTCCAAATCTTGTAATGTGAAAATAAATTAATAAAATAAAACTCTGTTTGATTTTTCAGAGCCAGAAGAAACTTTTGAATTCAATTGGAACATCAAACCCCTTTGAATTAAATAAAATCCTAAAAGGATTTAAAAAGATAAACATTTTAAATAAAGGAAAACAAAATATTTTGGAAATAATATTTTGGATCTTTTAAAATAAAAGATTTGGTATTCAAAAGAAAAGATGGATTTATAAATAAAGATTATTTTATAAAGCCAAATTAAACCTTGGACAAGCTTTGGATTTAAAACATTTGTTTTGAATAAAAATAGTAAAGTTTTATCTAAATAAAATAATGAGGATTTAGTATCCAATTTTTATTTAAGTAAAGGCATTTCCCATTTTAAATAAACACCAAAACTTATTATTTTGTTTAAATAGGTTTTCCAAGTATTTTATATTCTCTAATAAAACCTAATAAAGTGTTTTGTCTTTATTTTAGATTTTAAAATAAAGATTCTCAATAAAAAAACCCTAGTTGAATTAATAATGAAAGTCTATTTTATTTAATTAATAATAGACTCTAAAATAAAGATGTTATTTTGTCTTAAACAAGTTTCCAAATATTCTTTATTTCCAAATAAAACCTACTGATTTGATTATGAAAGTGTTTGAAATTCAAGTGATGTTTTTATTAAATAAATCAAACCATATTAAATAAATAAAGGACTCTGTTATTTTATTAATAAAGGGATATTAAAACATTATTTTATTTGATAATTAATTTATGCTGATAAAACAGAACCAAAAACTCATTATAAGTGTGATGATTGAATGTTATCTTGTTATTTGAATTATGAATTGAATTTCAAATCAGAAAATGGAATTAGAAAAGAATAAAACAAAGTAAACAGAAAAAAATAAGAGAAAACGACCAGCCCAACAATCTGGCCCAACAGCCCAACTCGCAGCCCACCTCCTCTTCCGAACCGTTTTTCTACACCGCAAAAGAAACCTGCACTGAGGCTGACAAGTGGACCTCCTCCACTCTTCTATTCCCATTGACCGCTGGACCCCCCCTTTCCACTGTTCTCCTTCTTCCCCGCGCGACCCCTTCTCCCCTCACCTCGCTGCCGTTTCTTCCCGTTGATAGCTCCATCAATCAGCGTTAATCCGTGCATTAAACCTCGCCGCGACCACGCCCTTTTAATCGCCCCGCTCTCTCCTCCGTTTTCCCTCAGACACCGCCTCCCCTCTGCCTCCAGGCCGCCCCAATTTCCCTCTGTACCGCTGCTACTCCGACGACCCTCCTCGAGCAATTCAGACGAAGCCTCGCCGCCCCTTGCCTCCTCGACCATCCTCTCGTGATCCCCACCTCCTAGCGATCATCCCCGTAGCACCAGCTTGCCCCCGAGCGATCCAGAGCGTCGACAACCACGACGACCACCGTCGCCACCGTCTGCCTATTTCTCCGACGAGCCTCACAGGTAGATTCTGGTCGCCCCTCTCCTCCCCGAGAACACGATGATGATCTCCAAGCTCATACGAACCTAACGGCACTTCCCGTTTGTCTTAGGGCGCCTCCAATCCTCGCCATCGTCAAGCACAGAGCGCCGTCGTGTCTGTTTCTTCTCCGACGACGTCTCCCAGGTGAACCAGACCGCCCCGCGCCTTCTCGTTCACGCACACACCTTCGCCGTGTCCTTGCGCTCCTGACTATGTGTTTTGTTTACCTCCTGGAGATCTGCAGCATCGTCCTCGACAGCAACCCGAGAGCACCGCCGCCCGCAGCAAACTCCGGCGAGAAATCCTGCCAAGACCAGAGCGCCCCTCGCCAGACCAACACCTCCTCGAGCACCACCGTGACCTCCTGAACCCGGTGAGCTTCTTCTCCTCCTGTCTCGCTTCCTAGAACCACCGCGAACCCTCGCCTGGCCGTGCACCGCCGCTAGCCGCCGTCGGCGCCGCTCACTTTTGGTCCAACGAGCCAGTACCGTAGGATCTAGTTTGAATGAGTGCGATTAGATCACTTACCGCGAAGAGGTACGCGTTCTGTGCCGCACGATCCAACTTAAATCCAACGCTCCGCAGCACACGATCCACCCGAACCGGTATCGTCCAGTTAAAACACGCCGCGTGTCACCTAATTCGTTTTAAAAGAAATTTGAAAACAGATTTATTTGCAAACTTCAAACTCTTGTAACTTTCAAACCACACGTCCAAAAATTGCAAATTTTATGTCGTTGGATTCAGGAGAACAAGACCTAGCTAACCATGGCCTTAGTTTTGAAAATAGTATCTGTTAGCTTGATTGAATTTGCAGAAACATTTGTGTACTTGTTTAGAGTATAAAAATTGTTTAAAATTGATTTTAAGATTAAAACCTTTGCAAAATGGAATTATGTGACCATACTGACCCTAGGAACCAACCCATAGTGTTAAAAATGATTTTGGTGAAATTTAAGTTGAATTATTTAACCTAGCCATTTTCTAGCCAAATAAACTCATTGATTTTATTATGGAAATGTTTTTGCAAGGAAAACTTTGGGAAAATGTTATGGACCAAACTTACTGATCCAAAACACCAAGCCTTGCCAAGGGCAACTCACTTAGTGAAAAAACCTAAAGTTTTGCTTTGATGAGAATAATTTTCACCACATAAAATGATGAATGAATTTTAAATGGTCTTAAGATAAAACCCAATTGCAAATGACTTTGCCATTTTGGTAAATGACCAATTTGGGCCTTACAAAGTTTATAAACCTAGTAGAGACCAACCTTGCAAAAGAACCCCCTTTGCATGACTTAGACTTCATTACTATGTGTGTGAAATTGTTTGTTTAACCTTGGTTTGGAATGTTAGTTGATTTGGTGATTTGCTTGATTAACTTGTAGTGAAATTAGCAAAGTGTGAAACTAGCAAGATCAAGGAAGTGAACCCCATTCCCTACCAAAAGGCAAGTTACACTCTCATACAAAAGTCCTACTATTTTTATTATACTTAGTGTATTTTGAAAATATGCATGAAAAGATATTTCTGTACTTATGTTATGCTAAAATCCTAATAGGATTCCCTATACACTCCTTAGTGAAAATATTGAAGTTGTACATGCTTAGCCATGCTATATGCTATAATTTGAAAAGAGATACATGTTGAGATTTTACAAAGGTTGAGAAAAGGACTTGTGTTTTACATAATAAAACAAGGACTCAATGAACCACCTAGGTGGAGGATACTTTAAGTTTTGGAGAAGGTGGCAACAAAAGGGAACCATGTCTATGGCAATCACTTTGTGTTGTGCTCCAAAAGAAAACCACCTAGGAAACTTAGAGATCAAACATGCTTCTCCAATTGTGGCTTTCGTGTGCAACCACATGCTATTATGGCTCTGGCTTAGTCAATTACATTAGGAAGACCCATACATTGTCTTTAGTTACTGGACATGGGGATCTGGAATGCTTCATGGGGGCTGAAGACAAAGCTAGCAATGATGTATGGGAGGACCTTTTGGAAAGACTTCGTCACATTCTCAATCTGCCAGTACTCCATCTTGGTGAGCACTAATCCAGTAGGCCACTGGTGGCAAAAGGATGGGATTGTGACATGTGGGTAAAGTGTACTCCTTCTGCAGAAGTAAATAAAATCTAAGTACTTAGCCGTGTCCCCGGATATGGACAATACTGAGCAACTAAAGTTTGAACTATGGGAGATCTCGACATTCCAACTTCTAATATAAAAACTTGATGCCCTTGTGTGTCTACCAAGGAATTCAAAGAGATTTTGATAAAACTTGTTGCACTTGGGGTTACCAAGGTGCTCAAGAGCATGATGTACTTGGGGTTACCAAGGAACTCATGGGTTTGATAAAACTTGTTGCACTTGGGGTTACCAAGGTGCTCAAGGGACTTTGACAAGGATTTGAACACCTGAGTTTCTACCAAGGAGTTCAAGGAACTTGGAAAAGAAATTTGACAAAAGACTTTAAAACCCTTTTTGATAAGATAGGATAAAATATTGCTTTATGCAAATAAGCCCTAAACTCTACTTAGCCAAATATGCATATAATGATAGGATCCACTCTTATTATACATAAAAGTGAAACTTGCCAATATAATTCAAAATGTATTGACCCTTGTGGCTGTAACTTGAAATGTTGCAGGTTGATTGATTTTAAATGAAGATTGTTTGATTGACTAGGACTACAAAGTTTACAACCAACATCTGCCTGTGGCACTTTAAAGATCAAGGACCCATGACTATAATTATTCCGCTGCAATGTATTGTAATAGCCAAATGAGCTATGTTTGATGTAATAAACTTATATTATTCCTGGTTATAAATTTATATTATGACCTTTGTATCTTGATATTACATCTTAACTGTGGATGCTAGCTATTGATCCAGGGACTAGCATTGTAAAACACAGGAGGGATCAACCTTATTAGGTTGGGACCCCTACAACCATAGTGTACTTAATTGTGTTTTAGGTACATTGGAGATATATATTGGGTGCTTGTATCTTGAACAAGGAAGGAGTGGCGTCTACATGTCAATTGGATGCAAGCTAGGATGATTAATGAATTCACATCTTTTTCATCCTACCAATTATATCTCGATAACAAGTATCTCTCTCATGCATACTTATCTTGTTCCCAACCTTGTGTAGGTTGCTTGTTGGCATGAATTTGTGTACTTGCATATGTTGGATTTCTTGCTTTGGCTTTGAAGAGTTCTCTCTTGAAAATGTGTGTATGTTTAGATGAGTGCATATAATGGGGACTATACAAAATCATGCTCATGATCCACCAATCCCAAATATGTCAATCTAGCAGTTTTGTTGCATATTGTTTCCTCCGTATCTCTCATGTGCAATAGTGATTATTTTACAAAGTTGATTTATATTTTGTGATACTTGTTGCCTTTCTCCATATATTACTTCTATCCCCTTCTTATCTTGGTAATAGTTGTATTGTATGGAGTATGTTGGTGTTTGAAGCTCATTGATGTACAATAAGATATATTTGAGCCCTTGGGCATGCTTTCAAGCAAAACATCTTATTGGTATATTCTATGACTTCCTTTTGTTTTTCATGTGCTTTCTTGAGTATCTATCAATGTTTGTGCATATTTCTTTGTGGGAATTTGTCTTTGGGACATTTTCCACCTAGAAATTTATACACACAACAGAAGATCATTCTTTGGTTGTTTTTGCATTTCTTGGGAACCACCTCTTATTTATTTTTTATTCTTCGGTGTCTTCCATATTTATTGTCTTTTGTGTGCATTGTAAAATGAGTTTGGAGGAGTGAGGATTCCATGGTTGTGCATGTTGTTTCCAAATACAATTACTATAATTGGTGCATAATCGTTGGGGAGTTTCTCTAATTCATTTAAGAATGAACACTTGCCTTCTTTCTCATATTCTTGTTGTTTAAATATTTATGGGGGGAGCGAGGATTCCACATTTGTGCATATTGTAGTCAAATACAAGTATTCTCAAATTTACACAAAGTTTGGGGAGCTCCTCTATTTTCATTTAAACGTTTTTCTATTGTTGTTTCCCTTTGACATCATTTGTTGGTGTCTTAAATTGTTTCGTTTGGATCTTTTGTTTTGCTCGCTTCATTTATTAAAGATTATTTCTCTTCCTTTATTTTTGCAATCTTTGGGTCCTCTATATAGTTTTACTTCCTCTCAAGTAATCATCATTTTACATGTGCATATGCACACCTTGGGAGGAATTCTCACTATATTGGCCATCTAGAACTATTCACCCATTTTGGCAATCGTTGCCAATGGGGGAGAAGTTTTGGAGGGTTTAAGGGAAGTTGGCCTTTTATTTGAGTGTGTTCTTAAGCATTTTCCTCTCATGCTCTTGCATCTTTGTGGTTGCTTTTCATATTGAATATATAGAGGAAACTCAACCAACGGTAACGGTTTGCAATCTATGCAATGAAATTCAAGTTCATCGCACATGCATAGATTGTGGGGGAGTTTGCTCTATATATTGTGGTTGTACAAACATCACATACTTGTGTAGTATTTGATGTTTGGGCAACCGCTTTGGTCATTAATTGTCATATTTAAACCCTTGCAAAGGGATTGTCATCAATTACCAAAATGGAGGAGAATGAAAGGGCATGTATGCCCCCATGTGTGGTTTTGGTAATTAATGACAATATATATGGACTAATGTGTAAATTGAGTTTCACTTGTAGGTTTCTCCATTGGCATCGCTTGGGCCATGTGTTGTTCTCAAGGTTGGAAGATGAAGAAATGTCCAAGGGATTTGTGCCCATTAGAATCATGAATAAATAAGGAGCTTGAAGGTTGATCAAGACATGTGCAAAGAGTTACATCAAGATGGATCAACCTCCAGAAGGGATGAAGAAGGGCGAGCTCAAGATGCGCCATCTCTAGTAGATCTCATGCTTGAAGCTTGCCATCCTCGTGATCATCGAGTGATGAACACAAGTTCAAGAAGAGGTTTCCCCATGGAGTATGGGGGAGTAATTTGCAAGTCCTCATCAAGCAAGAGCGAGCAAGAGCAAACAAGAAAGGTGTTCCCACTTTAGAAGAACAAGACGGTCTACATCAAGTTCAAGTGGAATGATCAAGGCAAAGGTATGATCTTGTTAGGTCTTCTCTTTTGCCGGTCTCGTGTTGTTAGTTGGGAGACCGGGTTTAGGATAGATAATCGTTCTATCAAGAGGGGCTCTCAAGCGGGTGTCTCGATCGCATCGTTCGAAGAGAGCTAAATACTTTGCATTCATAGCATCATCTTTCTTGGATGATTATTTGGTTCTTGTCCATGATAGGATCTAGAGCTTGTAGTCATCATCATAACAAGCTCTAGTTCATCAAATAAGGATTTCACTTGCATATCTTATTGCGGTTTTTTATCTTGCGAGTTTTTCGGCTCCACACCTTGGGAGATACATCACATATATATATACTTGATATTTTCTCCCTTGGTGGTATCCAATATTTCACATTTTTTGGGTTCTACTTGGTTTTATATTTCCAACAAAATTGGTTTCATCCCAATCGGAGTTTCCAAGCTCAACTTCTTGTGTTTTGGGTTTTGGAGGTTTTACCGGTTCATCGCTTCTACAGATGTCATACCTTTCTCAATTTGGTTTTATTCTTCCATGCTGTACTATGATATTTCTTTGCATAATCTTGTAAAACTTTTTGTTCTCTTCAAAACGAGACCAAGATCATAAAAAACGGAGTCCGAAATCAAAAGTTATTGAAGTTTACGTGCAATGATGTGCTGCGTTTTTTCTTGAGCGGAAGTTATGGCCCAAGTTCCGCTCGGGTTCAGTAACCTGTGTTTCTATTTGCCGGAAGTTCCGGTGGGGCGCGAATCTGGCCCAAATGGTCATTTTTTTCCTTGTCCTATTTAAGGGGGGATTCTTCCCCAATTGTTCCCCATCTTTTGAGCTCGTTTTTGCCCACCATTGTTGACCTATTTGAGCTTTCTTGCTCCCTCTCCCTCCCATGATTCTTACATCTTTTTGAGGGAAAAGTGAGTGGAGATCTAGATCTACAATCCCCCAAGTCAAATCCCTTCTTTGTGAAGGAATCGTTGGGATCTAGATCTTGGAGAGTTTTGTGTTCTCCTCTTGTGTTCTTCCTCCCTTATTCCCCCAATAGCTTTTGTAGCTTTGTTGGAATTTGGGAGAGAAGGACTGATACATCGTAAACATATCTATAATTTTTGATGCTCCATGCTTGTTTTATATCATTTGTCTTATGTTTTGTCTACACTTTGAGGTGCTTTTATATCTTTTTTGGAACTAACCTATTAACAAGTTTTCATAGTGCTAGTTGCATGTTTTCTTCTGTTTTTGGTTCCAAAAAGGTAGAAAATCAATATTATCGGAATTGGCCGGGACAAAAGCCAAGGTCAATAACTTTCCGTGAGGGGCACGAATCCAGAAGGAGGGACGGAGAGGCACCAAAGGGTGGCCAGACCCCCTGGGCGCGGCCCAACCTGGCCCGTGCCTGGGGAGGGTGTGGGCCCTCTGGCCACCTCCTAGCCTCACCTCTTCGCCTATAAGAAGCCGCCGATGAGAAAACCCTAAGTTGTCAATCATACTTCCATAAAAAGTTCCGCTGCGCCACCGCCACCAAGGGGAGATTCGTGGGACTGAAAGTCTCTGTTCCGGCACCCTGTCGGGACGGGGAAGTGCCCCCTGAGCCACCTCCATCAATCTCCACCACCATCTCCATAGCCGTTGCTGATTCCCATGATGAGGAGGGAGTAGTTATCCTTCGAGGCTAAGGGCTCTACCAGTAGCTATGTGTTCATCTCTCTCTCTCTCTCTATGCATGATCTTGTGGTCATGAGCTTTATAATCAAGTAGATCTACCTTGCTACTCAAGTGCTTCATTAGTTCTCTGCTCTCCCCATGTGTGTGAAAGTGACAGCGTGCACGCCATGGTGGCACTTAGGCTTGAGTCTACATAAATACTCTTTGTGCTTTAATAGATCTATACTTTTCCCCACGTGTGTGAAAGTGACAACGGGCATACCGTGTGTGGCACTTTGGCAAGATTGAAAATTTGTTATGAGTTATATTTGGAGTTGGATGTCTCTATGACATTGTGGTGTTTATTGGAACCATCTAGCGCTCAAGGTGACAGTGTGGGGTTATCTAGATTGGGTAAGACGGACCTTGAGGTGTGTTGTTATAGCCCTACCATGGATTAGAGTGTCCAACCGGAGAGTAGTTAAGAGTAATATCATGAAGAGAGTATATTTATATGAGAGAGTGTTCACTAGTGAAAGTATGATCCCTAGGCCTTGTTTCTAAGCATTGAAACACCGTTTGCTACTAGATCTGTTGCATGTTTGCTTGCTTCCATCTTTGTTCCATTTGCCGGGGAGGTTTTGGTCCTTTACCTTACCTTCCATCAAGATCTTTTTTGGCACCGTTACCCCACATCAACAACAAGTTAGAAGCTATTTTCTGGCACCGTTACCACTTGTATTTCACTATATCTTCACCGAACTAGTGCACCTATACACCTGACAAGTGTATTGGGTGTGTTGGGGACACAAGAGACTTCTTGTATCTTGATTGCAGGGTTGCTTGAGAGGGGATACCTTTGACCACTTCCTCCCTGAGTTCGATAAACCTTGGGTAATCCACTTAAGTGAAAGTTGCTGTTGTTCTACAAACCTCTGCACTTGGAGGCCCAACAACTGTCTACAAGAATAGAAGTGCGTAGACATCAAGCTCTTTTCTGGCGCCGTTGTCGGGGAGGTAAGGTAAAAGGTACTCACATCCTCCGATGTGAGTGCTCGAAGTTATTTCCTTTAGATTCTGCAATTTTGTCTTTTTGTTTCTTATTTTCACTAGTTAGGCTTAATGGAAAACAACAACAAAAATTAGAGAGCTTTATAGTGTTTATCTTGAGTTAGGACATGGAGTGTTTGAAGAGAAAATTAAAAAAGCTATGGAGCTTTATTTGCATGCTAATAGCAATGTTATTAGTATGAATTCTTTGAACACCATTATTTCTAATGCTATGGAAACGTCTAAGCTTGGGGAAGCTAGTTTTGATGAAAATGATCTTTTTAGTCCCCCAGCTTTGCAAGATAGCTATTGTATTGCTTATGATGACACCAAACCTCCAATATAGGATGATTACAATGATGCATATGATATTTTCAGTCCACCTACTATTGAGGAGAAAAGTAATTATGATTACAATATGTCTCCTATATTTGATGATTATGGTGATGAGAATAATAATGATTGCTATTTTGTTGAATTTTCTCCCACTACAATTAATAAGAATGACTATGCTTATGCGGAGAGTAATAATCATTTTATGCATGTGGCTCATGATTAGAATGTTTTATGTGATAGTTATATTTTTAATTTTATTCATGTTTCTACTAAAGTTATTATCAGAGAGGGAAACATGGTCTTATGCATGTCAAAAATATTAAGTTTCCCCTCTTTATGTTGAAAATTTTGAAGTTGCACTTGTTTTACTTTCCTATGCTTGTTGCTTTGTGCTTTCATAACTTGTTTCTTTACAAGATTCCTATGCATATGAAGTGGGTTAGACTTAAATGTATTTTGAATTTGCTTCTTGATGCTCCCTTTTATTTCAATTCATATTTTTTATGTGAGCATCTTCTCAAACTATCAAGCCTAACTTAAAGGCGTTAAATAAAACTACTTGTTGGGAGATAACCCAAGAGTTTTCTTGATTCTTGGAAGTTATTACTTGTGTAATGACCTCTCCTTATCCTTTTTGTTTGCTTTTTGTGCCAAGAATGACCTCTAATGAGAGGGAAGTAAGATTTGGGGAGTTGCTGTTCCGAAACAGATTTTTGTGATCCACCATAAAAATTCGTGAGGAGTATCTGTAAGTTGGATTGAGCTGAAAATTCACGACTAAATCCCCCAGTATGTTATCTAACTTTTGTTAGTTCAACACTTTTAGATTTGAGCAATATAAGGTCTTCAAAAAAATCGGTTTCTTCCTGTGGTCTGTTTTGACAGATTTCTGCCATTATTTGCCTTTGCTTCTTATTGATTTCTTTTTAGGTTCTCTTTTGGGGAATTGTGCTTTTTGAAGGAGTTGCTACAGTAGCTTGTGTTTTTAGTGAAAATTTTTGCTGTTCCAAAGCATTGCCTAAGGGTCTATTATCTTTTGAATACACTAATGTTGCTAATGAAGATTGTGTGAAGTTTTGTATGAAGGAAAAATTTCAGGTATAGAGAGAGAATGATGTAATGAGATGAATAATGGACAAAAGCTCAATATTGGGGATGCCACCCCATGTCACCCCAAGAAATATTCAAGAGGTACAAGCATCAAAGCTTGGGGATGCCCAAGGCATCCCCTTCTTCATCAATAAAAATCTCAGGCCTTTCTAGACACTTCGTTTTTATTGTTTCATGCATTGTTGTGTTGTTCTTGGAGTGTCTTAGTTTTTGTTTTTGGTTTTCGTTTGCTTAGTTTGCTTGAGTAAGTTGGTTGGTTACACCACACTTCTTTTGAAGAGAGACACACTCTATTTCCATTGCCTAGAACACTCTAGTTTTTACTCTTATTGTTTTGTGAGTTTTCACTTTTGCTAGCACTGCTTTCAGCCTTAGTTTTCTTGTGCTTTCAGCTTAGAACTTTTTAATTATTCTTTGTGGATTTGTGAGACAAGCTCACTGATCTTTATTGATTATTATCTTTGTGAGTTGTTTCAAATAAGTCGATTGGTGTTGGAAAGGAGTAGAAAGTTCTTGCTTGGAAGTGCAAGAGGAGATTGCATTGACTGTGACTTAGACTTTAGCATGGCATGCTAGGTTTTTTTTGACCTTATGCTTAGTGATTATTGTTGTAGCATGTATTGTTCCAAACAATTAGGATTGCTTAATGTGCCTTGAAGGAATCATGCGTTGTTTTAGCATACAAAAGCATAGTATTGTGGTATTCTCCTTTGATGCTTTGTTTGGGTTGACTTGGCACATGCTCACACCATGTTATGACTATGAACAAGTCGCCATAGCCTCTATGATCATTTAGTCCTTGACTTGTAGTACCACTCTATGCTTTGATTAGTAATGTTTTTTCGCTCTGCATGATTATGGCCACTATAGCTCTCTTAGTTGGTTGCTCCCAGTCTTTTGCTAGCCTCCACTTGTATGAGTAAGCTCTACTCATGCTTCCACCTCCCAAGAAACCAAGTTATTCCAAAGTTTCCACTATAAACTTCTATGCATGGTGTGTTACACCATTCCAAGTATATTCTTGTTTTCAGCTATCTTCCAATTAAAAACTATTTTGTTATGTGAAAACTTAGTGATTAATGCCCTCACGAACTTGATGGCACACTTTATATTCTTTGCCCCTAATAAACTTGAACCATTGCGTCGTCTATGTTGTATATGCTTGCACTTACGTTGGAATTAGCAGAACCATGTTGTCATTAGGAACGTTTTCAACATTGCACTTGTACTTTGTACTTAGTTGATATCATGCTCTTTTGTCTATGGCTGTCACCGGTGTGAAATAAAGAGGGAACTTGTAAGTCCATGGAGTAAGTATTTTGTGTTAGAGAAACGCCTGGGCCGCTAGCCTAAGCCATGCCTAATCATGGTGGAAACTTGCAGCATCACCATAGTGATCTATCTATGAAGCATCCTCAATAAAAAGGTATGCATATAGTAAATAAAAAGATCGTTGAGATGCTCATTGTTTGCTTGCCTTGTCATTTTGGTTATGGGATAGCTCATGTACCATTTGCAAGGGGTACCCCATTGGCGGTTCTCTATGATACACATGTACTTACAATGACAAGAACTTACAGGTGACTGAAGTTGAGTAGCATGAGGTGTGTCCCTCGTATTCAAGGGACTTGAGATTGCCAAGTTATACTTTGTCAAGCATATACTCCATAGTTTGTTCACTTTAACCTTAATCACTTTAAGATGCTTATGATATGGGCAATGAGGGCTGAAAGCTAACAAGTACCATAATTTTTGGAAGCTCTTTTTGAAACTTGAAATCCCTGCTTCCCTTTATGAAGGTCCTTTCTTTCACTATTATTGAGTCTCCACCTTCTACCTTTAGGCACCATTAAGAGAGCATAGTTGTCAATCTGTGTGCAGTGTTCCAAAGCTTATTGATTGATGCATATTGTGATATTACTTGTTCTTGTGCTATTTGTGTCTAGTCACCCTTGTGAACTTTGAAGGTGTCCTATGCATCTATTTGCTACTCTATGAGGGACAAGTTGATTGCCACTATGCTATGTTTTCTGTATGTGAAACAAACAAACGTTTTTCAATGCATGTTATTCATGATATTTGTTTGTAGCCTTTCATGTTGCATGCATAGTTGCTTTGTCTTATTGTTAGAACTCCATCTTCCATGCACATGTTTAGAGTTCTTTGATCCCAGCTTTCGATGCTTGCAAATGGTTTGATCTTGATTTTGATGGTGCATGTCACCTCAAAAATTATTCTTTTATCACTTACCTACTCGAGGACGAGCAGGATTTAGGATTGGGGATGCTTGATATGCCATAAAAGTATCTATAATTTTTTATTCCATGCTTGTTTGATATCATTTGTCTTATGTTTTGTCTACACTTTGAGGTGCTTTTATATCTTTTTTGGAACTAACCTATTAACAAGTTGTCATAGTGCTAGTTGCATGTTTTCTTCTGTTTTTGGTTCCAGAAAGGCAAAAAATCAATATTCTCGGAATTGGACGGGACAAAAGCCAAAGTCAATAACTTTCCGTGAGGGACACGAATCTAGAAGGAGGTACGGAGAGGCGCCAGAGGGTGGCCATACCCCCTGGGAGCGGCCAAGCCTGGCCTGCGCCTGGGGAGGGTGTGGGCCCTCTGGCCATCTCCCAGCCTTGCCTCTTCGCCTTTAAGAATCCCCCGATGAGAAAACCCTAAGTCGTCAATCATACTTCGAGAAAAAGTCCCACTGCGCCGCCGCCACCGAAGGGGAGATTCGGGGGACATAAAGTCTCTGTTCCGGCACCCTGCCGGGATGGGGAAGTTCCCCCGGATCCATCTCCATCGATCTCCACCACCATCTCCATCACCGTTGCTGATTCCCATGATGAGGAGGGAGTAGTTCTCCTTCGAGGCTAAGGGATCTACCGGTAGCTATGTGTTCATCTCTCTCTATGCATGATCTTGTGGTCATGAGCTTTGTAATCAAGTAGATCTACCTTGTAACTCAATTGCTTCATTAGATCTCTGCTCTCCCCATGTGTGCGAAAGTGACAGCGTGCACGCCATGGTGGCACTTAGGCTTGAGTCTATATAAATACTCTTTGTGCTTTAATAGATCTACGCTTTTCCCCACGTGTGTGAAAGTGACAGCGGGCATACCGTGTGTGGTACTTCTAGATTGAATATTTGGAGTTGGATGTCTCTATGAAATTGTGGTTTTTGTTGGAACTATCTAGCTCTCAAGGTGACAGGGTGGGGTTATCTAGATTGGGGAAGACGGACTTTGAGGTGTTTTGTTATAGCCCTACCATGGATTAGAGTGTCCAACCAGAGAGTAGTTAAGAGTAGTATCATGAAGAGAGTATATTTATATGAGAGAGTATTCACTAGTGAAATTTTGATCCCTAGGCCTTGTTTCTAAGCATTGAAACACCGTTTGCTACTAGATCTGTTGCATGTTTGCTTGCTTCCATATTTGTTTCATTTGCCGGGGAGGTTTTGGTCCTTTACCTTACCTCGCCATCAAGCTCTTTTCTGGCACCGTTACCTGATGCACTAGTTTGGAGCACTTCGTTGGAAACTCCAAGAGCAAGGTGTGATGAGCACAGAAGCAAGTTTTACCTCAGTAGAGACCGAGGTTATCGAACCAGAAGGAGGAAGGAAACATCACAGGTGTTGCAAGCAACGCGGAGACCTGCACAACACAAACTCAAGACTTTGCCCCAATGAATCAGTGAGGTTGTCAAGCTCACCGGTTTGCTGTAACAAAGGATTAAATGTATGGTGTGGAAGGTATGGTTTGCAGAAAGTAAACAAGTAATAGTGGAAGATGTATCAATGGTAAAGATTGGACGGGGGTCCATAGTTCACTAGAGGTACTCTCCTTAGATAAACAACATGGCATGAAGGTAAACAAATTACAACAGGGCAATTGGCAGGAACTCAGCAAGGCATAACAATGCAATTACTAGTCAGAAAGATCCTATGAGATTCGATTGGGCAATACAACAAGATACATAGACCGCCATCCAACTGCATCTATGACTAGAAGTCCACCTTCAGGTTATCATCTGAACCCCCTCCAGTATTAGGTTGCAAGCAACATACAACTGCTTTAAGCAAAGTGTGTAAGGTAAACAGTCCACATGTTCCATGAACAAGAGACCGTTGTTTTCTCCCTGGTAGCAACATCACATCTACAACCAAAGAGATTATTGTCACTTCCCTTGTAAACTAGAGGCATGAACCCACTATCGAGAATAAATACACCCTCTTGGAGTCACTGGCAAATACTTGGCCAAGATAGCTACTAACAACGGAGAGGATGCAAGATCAAAAACAAGACAAACATGATATAATCATAAATACAAAACCATTAATCAAAAAAACATAATAATCTCAATATCCATCGGATCCCCGCAAACACAACATGCATGATTACAAATAGATTAGATCTTGATCATGAACGGAGCTCACAACATCTATACATGAAAGCACAAGGAGGAGATACAACCATCTAGATACTACATGGACCCATAGTCCAAGGTGGAATGCGGTGACCCAGCATAGCACTGCATGTGTAGTACACTATAGTCGTTGACATGACATCTACAGAACACCGTTCCGTACATATCACATCCCTCAGAGTGGTACAACAGAAACATTGCGGGTCCATATTACAAATGTACACACATTATTATTATTACAATACCAAAAGTTCAAGACTTCCAAAATATCCAACTTACAAACCAAAATATAAAGTGTTCAGCGGAAATTTAAAAGTAACAACTCCGACTAGGAGTTGAGCTCAACAGCTTATTCTATAGAGTTCATGCTGCTCGGCTCCGTTAGTTACGACTAACTAGATATTTAATTGGACTCGTTCTCATCGACACCGTAGCGGATCTCGTAGTCCACTCCTTCAACTCCTCCGGACAGATCAGGTTCCTCGTAGAACACATCTTCTTAGCATTCGACTGCATACATGGGCACGTCTTCGGGATCCTCAGAGTCTAAGCAAGGGATCAAAGGAAAGAATGAGTAACAGCGTTACCCAACAAGTTCATTATATGCAAGGTGGGAAGTTTGATGCTCTAACTACCACCTCAGATTATAAATCCTTGGCACTATGCAATTTTTGTATATCTTTCTTCAAATATTGATTTTATTCCGGAAAACTATGACAATCAGCCTTCACAGGTTGACCAGAACTTTCATGGAGTTCCTTTCCTGCCACGTTCGTAGCTCCTTCCCGGAACAGGGAGTATCAAGGTACAGTTCTTACACTCTGTAGAGGTGCGTTACTTTCCCATGAGAGATCAACTCCTTGTTGCACAACTGGGCGTACTTTCCCGTCCACAATTCCATGATGTGGGGCCCAGTAGTTGGTCCAAGCCAATCACTGCCCCCTTCGCGACCCCGCATGTCTCCTTGGTGTACACCATGCCCACATAATGAATTACGGCAATGGTTTGTACAAACCGTTAGATGCCAGAACTATCATGGGACGATGAGGGTTCCCACCCATATGCTGCATATCCTCTACGAACTATCAATTAATATGCACGCTATGAGGATAACAGCCACGACCTGCACATTCGGCTTCATGCGAGAGGAAGAAGATACAGCTGACTTCTCTGTCCCATTCCAAATCTCATGGCTAACACGTAATATACGGCGCTAGAATCACTGATGTCAGGGGGTATTAAGTCCCTACTTGATCATCATTGTTGCAAATAGAACACTAAGTTCTATTGCTCCGTTATATCACCACTTAGGATGATATCTATGATTTTGTTATTTGTGAAAATAATATTTCCTTCTTTTATACCATATATGATAACACACAATTTGCAAATACTTTGATAAAGACTCTTCAAAGGACATGAGCAAGTGATGAACTTGCCTTGTGATGGCAAGGTAGTGAAGTCTAATGCTTGCACTAGACCTTGAGCTTCTAGTTCTACAAAAACATCATTATTGCCCGGTAAGGACAATATTTAAAGAAGCAAAATGATTATGCAAGTAATGTAAAGCATTATTTAATTCTATATGCATTTTCCCTATATAAGGAGCCTTTTAATAAAGCATTTATAAATATTATTTTTTTATATTTATTGCATATATTGAATTTGTAGAGTTCCCAACCTTTAATAAGGTAGAGATCCCTGTGCTTACAATGCTAGTCCCTGGATCAATAGCTAGCATCCACAATTAAGATGTAATATCAAGAAACAAAGGTCATAATACAACTTTATAACCAGGAATAAAATAATTCATTACATCTTACATAGCTCATTTGGCTATCACATTACAATGCAGCAGAATATCTATATAGCATGGAGTCCTTCATCTTCAAAGTGCCACAGGCAATCATGTTGGTTGTAGACTTGTAATCCTATTCAACACACTTCACTAACATCAAACAAACCTGCAACATAATAAGTTGCGGCCACAAGGGTCAATACATTTGAATTGTATTGGCAAGTTTCACTACTATGTAGAAATAAGTGGATCCTATCATTATATGCATATTTGGCTATGTAGGGCTTAGGCTCATTTGCAGAAAGCAATATAGTTTTATCCTATCTTTTCAAAATAGTTTTGATCTTTTGTTAAATCTTCCTGAACTCCTTGGAAAACTCCAAGTGCTTCAAATCCCTTGTTGTCACCATCAAGTTTATTTTGAGAAATTGGAATGTCGAGATCTTTCATAGCTTCGGGCCTTAGTTGCTCAGAATTGTCTGTAACCGGGGACACGGCTAAGTACTTAGAATTTTTGATCTTCTGTAGAAGTTGTACACTTTACCCACATGACACAATCTCGTCTTGTTGCCACCAGTGGCCGCTGGATAAGTACTCACCAAAATGGTATACTGGCAGATCGAGAATGTGACAAAGTCTTTCCATAGGAGTCCTCCCAATACACAATGCTAGCTTGTCAACCAGGCACCAATGTAGGGATATATTTCCCATACACAATTCTAGTTAACCTGAAGATGCCAATGCATGGGTCTTCCACTATGTAGTTGACTAAGCCAGAGCCCATTTAGCATGTGGCTGTACACGGAATCCACTGTACGAGAAACATGTTCAATCTCTAAGTCCCTGGGTGGTTTTCTTCTAGTGCACATACAAAAAGATAGCCATATAAACATGGTTCCCTTTGTTGCCACCTTGTCCAAATCTTGAGTATCCTTTTCCACCCAGGTGGTTCATTGAGTACTTGTTTTATTATATAAAACATATATCTTTCCAACACTTCATATAATCATATCATGTATCCCATCCCAAATATATAGCAGGGGTAAGCATACTACAACTACAATGTTTTCACTAAGGAAGATATAATGATATCCTAATAGGATTTAGCATAGCATAAAATATAGTAATCCTTATCATGCATGTTCCAAAAATCCACTAAGTGTAATTAAAATAGTAGGACTTGGATGATAGTGTCACTTGCCTTTTAGTAGAGAATGTTGGTTCACTTCTTGATCTTGCAAATATCACACTCTTCTAACTTCACTACAATTCAATCAATCAAACACATATTCAACTAGCATTCAAATAATTTACCACACATAAAATAATAGAAACAAGGCAATGCATGCAACCATGCAAAAGATGGTTTTATTTAGGAAAGTGGTTTCTATTAGGCTCAAAACATTTTAAGGTTCAAAGTGTCCATTTACTAAAGTGGTAAAACCATTTGCAAAAGGTTTCATCTCATAAACCAAATATTATGCTAAGGTGATATTTTATGTTGTTGAAAATATCTTTTGGAAAAGTAATAACTTTATATGGTTCATCAAATATGTTCTTAAATCTCAAAACTTTGTGTTTAGGGTCAGAAGGTTTGACTCAAATCATTTCCCAAAGGTTTTACTCAAAATTCATTTCTAAACCATAAACAATATTTTTATTTGACTAGAAATGGGCTAACTCAAATATTTATTCCTTAACTTCACAAAATACATTTTTAAATCCATAAGTTGTTTCCTATGGTCAATAGGTTCAAAAAAATCCATTTAGCAAAGATTTCACCTTAAAATTATATCTAGAACAATTTTTATATTCAAAATATGCCTACACATGTTTCTGCAAATTCACCCAATTTTCCAGAAGCAAAACATTAAACAAAGTGCATGGTTGCAAAGTACTTGTTCTGCTGATTCCATTGATATAAAATTTGCAAAATTTGGACGTGTGGATCAAAAGTTATGGATTTTACAAAATTGAACATCTAATAGATCATTTCTAGTTTTTATTCAAACAGATTGGCCACGTGTCTTGTTCTGATAGGCTGGTACCGCTTCGATTGGATCAGCCTCTCTGGTGCGTTGGATCTAAACAGATCGTGCGGCACAGAGATAGCCTTACCTCTTCACTTAAATGAATCTATCTAAGCCGCCAGATGGAGATCTAACAGTGCAAAATAGTTTGACCTAAATCGAGCGGCGCTGGCGGCGGCGCTCTGGCGTGGTCGTTGCCGATGATGCATGACGCGAGAAAGAGAGGGAGGGGGCTCACCGAGTTCGCCTTGACGTGCTGATGCTAAAATTGTTCGCGAGGAGGCAGGGGCGCACGAGGACGAACGAAATTGCTCGCCGGAGTTGCCCTCTGGCTCGGGCTCGCACAGTTGTCGATGGGGGGAGAGGCTACAGGTCACCCGAAGGTGAGAGAGAGTTGCCATTAGACGCGGGCGAGAGCATGGATTACATGAGCATCAATAGGGGAAACAGGGGCGGACGGAGGATACCTGAGGAGCTCGTCGGAGTTCAAGTCAGAGACGGTGGCGAGTGGCGTTGAGGTTGCTGACGTTCTAGAGCGGGCGCGGCCAAGCGGTTGGTCCTGGTGTCAGCGAGAGAGGGAGTGGGGAGATGGGGGCCAGCGGTCAGCGACTGCGCGTGTGAGAAACTGAGTGAAAAACAGTTCACTGCGGGGTGAGCATGTGGGCTGCGCTGTTGGGCTTGCTGGGCCTTGGCAGTGGGCTGCTTCGTTTCATTTTTTTATTTTTCCTTTTCTGTTTTGATTTTCATTTAAACAATTCAAATTCCAAATCAAATCAAACCACCACCAAACTTTGGGTATATTTTAATTCTGTTTAACAATATATTCCAAAGTCCAAAATAGAACAATTATTTTTAGGGTTTATTATTTATTAGAAATAAATAAATAGGCTTTAGTCTTTATTTCAAATAGGGTTCAAATATGTTTAAAACTCTATTTGACTTTCTAAATTTCTACAAAAACCTTTTCAGTAGGTTTCATTTGAAAAACAAAACACTTGGAATTTTTATTTAAAATACTTTAATAAATTTTAGTGTCTATTTTAAAATGGAAAAGCCTTTACTTAAATAAAATTGGATATTAATAAATCCTTATTATTTTATTTAAATAAACCTTTACTCTATTTTATCAAATAGAACTATTTTATTTCATTTGCTTGGCCAAGATTTAATTTGGCTCTTTAAAATAAACCTTATTTATATTTCTACCATTGCTTTAAAAAAACCATGTCTTTTTATTTAAAACTCCAAAAATAGTGATTCCAACTATTATAACTTTATTTATTATTTGTTTATCTTTTTAAATCCCTTTAGGATTCTATTTGATCAAAATAGGCTTTGATGATCCCAATTGGAAATTAAAAAGTTTCTTCTCACCCTAAATTTCAACAATTATTTATTTTGTTTATTTTTTTTTCACATTTCAAAATTTGGAAAATTTTGGGATGTGACAGAATTATTTTATTTTATTTGACTTTTATTGATTTAATAATTCTTTTAGGAATTATTAATTATACATTAAATTTATTATTAGATATTTATTTAGTATTTTTCAAAAATACTATAATATTAATAAATAATGGAAGTGATTTTTATTTATTTTTATCATCTTTCAATAATTTTATAAAATTCCATAAGGAATATATAAATTACAAAATTCTTATAAAAATTTAAATGTCCAAAATTTTATATCTTGTTTTATTTGGATAGAGTGGATTATTGTGAATCCAAAAATATTTTATTTATAATTTTCAGACTTTTATTTTATTTTCTAAAATTTTATTGAGGTCAGGGGCATTTTGGTCTTTTTCAATTGATTAAAACAGTTTTTTTAAATAACTTGGCTGTCCTTTTGGGCTTATTGGTCCAGTGTGGCCCAATAGGGCAAGGTCAAACTACCACCCCGAGGGGTTTTGGCCCACCCAGCCCATTCTCTCTGCCTCCTCCTCGTTCTCACCCTCTCCTCTTCTCCGACCCCGCGGGCTCTGGCGCCGCCGCTGGCGATGGCCTCCGTTGAGGCTTCCCCTGGTCGCTTCCATGGTGCAGGGCGAGGTTTGCGATGCCGCTGATTCGTCTAGTCCCACTCGATTTGGCTCTGGGGCTTCCTCGTGGTCAGGTTCACCCCGTTCCCGAACCCTAGGGTTAGGGAAAGGTGCTGTCGCCACCGCCATGGTCCCACCTGCGGTGGTGTGCTGGGATCGTGTGCTGCTGTGGCCGCCGCCATGGCTGGTGCAGGTTGCAGCGCCCTCTGGGTGCTCCCTATGCCGTCGCGGTTCGTCGGCCAATCTGCTTCCTCTTCGATTCATCAGCGAGGACCTCGGGTAAGTTGCTTCGATGGTTCTTGTTCATGCTACTACCATGAATCTCTCTGTGTGTGACTAATGGCTTCTCGTGCCTAGTGATTATGTTCTAATTAGGGTTCATAACCCATGTTGATCATATCCATGATGCTTTAGATCTAGTGTTGATCATACTTGAGCATGAAGAATGATTGTTTGCTGTGGATCATGATTTGTAGTGGCTTTGATGATGCTAGTGGATTGTCATATTTATTCCAGTGGTAATCCACTATGATCCCATGCTAGTGTTTCTATGGAATCCCTGATTGGATTATGTTGTTGGTCTGAGACTTACTCTACTGTTAGAATGCTTATACTGACAGTAGTTTCTTTCAGTAGTTGCTTACTGCAATTATAATGGTAGGCTTGTATGATATTATACAAATTGAATATGATCATTACATGTAATGATTTTTCTGTGGATGTGTAGATGACTTTGATGTTGATTCTTGGCACTTGGCTTCAGGAAAATGATATTTATTGGTTTGTCCCTTTTATCTGTGGGAACTAGGCAAATATTGGTTTTATCTCCTGTAAAACTTGTCCTTGTGATACCACTATGATCTGGCACACAAGTGATTGGGTTTTATCTCTGGGCTTAGCCTTGACAATACTTGTGATTAATACTGGCAAGATAAAATGAAAGCTTTTCTTGATTCTCCTGCCTATGATGTTTGTCTGAGGCTCTAGGATTTAATTCCTAGTTAGTTGAGCAAATAGTTTGTTTGAAACTTGTAGGATTAGAGGTGCTACTCTTTCTGGGAGATGTGCCCTGATCTGATAGGATCAAATGAAGAATGATCTAAGTTGCAAAAATTAACACTAGACTCTGTGATGCTGGTCTGAGAGTTTAGTGCTTGTGGCTAAGTTTTATTTCTTATCTTTATACTTGAAATCTCTAGGATAGATTCACCTCTCTTGTGTGATTATTGAGAGATCATTTCATAAATCAACACATGCTTTTGCTTAGATAATACGTTGAAATCATGTGATGGTTTTATGAGGCTCACCACAAAATCTGATGATGGTGTATTAGATTGATGATGATGATCTTGATCTTGATCTACTGGATTCCTGTGCTTGCTCTTGAGCTGGACTGCTCCTCCTAGCTCCCGGGCATGGCCTTGCTGTCCACCTGATTCTTTCCCCTCCCTATGTCACCATCCTGGTGATGTTTGGGTTGATCTGGGTGGTTTGGTTTAGCTGCTATTCTTGGTTTGGCTGCTGTCTACACTGGCTATGCTTGTGTGCTGTGTAGTGGAGAGATGCACTGATGTGCTCCTCCACGGCTTTGATGTGTTTTTGTGAGATTGGGATATGCTTGTGAGGTCGACAGCACACCATGTGCATGCTGGTGTGTGTCCAGCTTGTGTGCCTGCTATGCACTTGTGGATAGGTTCAGAAATTTTGAACTTACTGCTACCAAATTACTTTCACCTGGCTGGTGCATTGGTCGCTTTTGGCTGTCATTTGACTTCTAGCTTTGAATTGATGAAAGATGAAATCTTTCATATTGGTGAAACTTGCCCCTTTATAACATTTCTCAATGATGAATTTGTCAAGTGCATTTCACTGACATATCTGAGAGAAATAATACTAACACTAATCTTATTTTGTTTCTATTTAGTCTTTGTTTTGCAGGTACAAAGATAAAGATGAAACTTTAGTGTGGATTTAGATATAGGATATTTAGTAGATATTCAAATGTAATTTTCTTATTCTTTTGTAATTTTTCTTTTATTATTCTTGTAATCTTTATTTTATTTTATTGTAATAAAGATTATATTATTAATAATAAAGAATATTCCTATTCTTTATTCTTTTGTAAATTGTGAAGTTTGGAATGACTTCAGTAGATTACATTCTTTGTAACTTGTTTATGTATTAATAATATGAAATGAATTTCATATTCAATATTGTTTTTGGATAAGATTTAAGTTATAATATCTCTTAATTAATTTTTAAGATTCAAATCTTATATCTAAATCATTTAAATTATAATTCAAACACTCAAGTTTAAAATTCAAATTCATTTTAAACACATAACTCCTTAAGATCATCTCAAAGTTTATAACAATCACCCTTTAAGACTAAACCTAATCTCAAAGTATGAAAGAAACATTGATCACTTAGGTTGTTTTATTTGGCAAAAAATTTACCCACATTTTCACAAATGAATGCATGCAACAATACATATTCCTAGATATACACTTCGTTAGGTCCTAAATGCTGGGATGTTACATGGAACTACTCTCGTATCATACCGGAGAGAAGGCCCTCGGGATAATCTCCCCTCCGGCAGGGTGCCAAGAAGAACTTCAGATCCCCCCGATCTAGGGATGATGGTGGCGGCGGCTACAGACGGTTTCGTGGACATTTGATCGGGTTCGTAGGGTTTCTGCATCAGGGGCTTCTTATAGGCGAAGGGGAGGCTGAGGCAGTGTCTAGGGCCCCACACCCTGCCTAGGCACGGGGCAGGGCCCACCCATGCCTAGGGGGTCTGGGCGCCCTGGCACCCCTCTCCATCTCCCCTCTGGACTTCTTGTTCCCACGGAAAGTAATTGACTTTGAAGTTTGTCCCGTCCAATTCCGAGAATATTTCTTTACTAGCTTTTCTCAAACAAAAAACAGAAGAAAACAGGCAACTGGCACTGTGGCAACTTGTTAATAGGTTAGTACCAGCAAACATGTAAAAAGCACCTCAAAGTGTAGACAAAGCAAAGCAAAGTAGATACTAACAATCATGGAACATCAAAAATTATAGATACATTTCCGACGTATCAAGCATCCCCAAGCTTAACTCATGCTCGTCCTCGAGAAGGTAAGTGATAAAAGAATAATTTTTGAGGTGGCATGCACCCTCACAATAAAGATCCAACCATTTGCAAGCATTGAAAGCTGGGATCAAAGAACTCTAAACATGTGCATGAAAGATGGAGTTCTAACAATAGGACAAAGTAACTATGCATGCAACATGAAAGGCTATAAAAAAAGATCATGAATAACATGCATTGAAAAACATTTGTTTGTTTCAGATACAGAAAACATAGCATAGTGGCAATCAGCTTGTCCCTCATAGAGTAACAATATAGATGCATAGGACACCTTCAAAGTTCACAAGTGTGACTAGAAACAAATAGCACAAGAACAAGTAATATCACAATATGCATCAATCAATCAGCTTTGGAATAGTGCACACAAAATGACAACTATGCTCTCTTAATGGTGCCTAAAGGTAGAAGTTGGAGACTCAATAATGGTGGAAGAAAGGCATTTTTGTAATGGAAGCAGGGATTTCAAGTTTCAAAAAGGGCTTCCAAAAATTATGGTACTTGTTAGCTTTCAGCCCTCATTGCCCCTATCATAAGCATCTTGAAGTGATTAAGGTTAAAGTGAACAAAGATGGAGTATATGCTTGACGAAGTATAAGTTGGCAATCTCAAGTCCCTTGAATATGAGGTCCACACGTCATGCTACTCAACTTCAGTTATAGGTAAGTTCTTGTCATTGTAAGTATTTGCATATCATAGAGAACCACCAACGGGGTACCCCATTCATATGGTACAGGAGCTTTACCATAACCAAAATGACAAGGCAAGCAAACAATGAGCATCTCAGCGATCTTTTTATTTACTATATGCATAGCTTTTTATTGAGGATGCTTCATAGATAGCTCACTATGGTGATGGTGCAAGTTTCCACCATGATTAGGCATGGCTTAGGCTAGCGGCCCAGGCGTTTCTATAACACAGAATACTTACTCCATGGACTTACAAGTTTCCTCTTTATTTCACACTGGTGACATCCATAGACAAAAGAGCATGATATCAACTGAGTACAAAGTACAAGTGCAATGTTGAAAACATTCCCCGTGACAGCACGGTTCTGCTAATTCCAATGTATAAGTGCAAGCAAATACAACATAGACGTCACAATGGTTCAAGTTTATTAGGGGCAAAGAATATAAAGTGTGCCATCAAGTTCGTGAGGGCTTTAATCACTAAGTTTTCACATAACAAAATATTTTTTAATTGGAAGATAGCTAAAAACAAGAATATACTTGGAATGGTGTAACACACCATGCATAGGAGTTTATAGTGGACACTCTGGAATAACTTGGTTTCTTGGGAGTTGGAAGCATGAGTAGAACTTACTCATACAAGTGGAGGCTAGAAAAAGACTAGTAGCAACCAACTAAGAGAGCATAATGGCCATAATCATGTAGAGCAACAAAGCATTACTAATCAAAGCATAGAGTGGTACTACAAGTTAAGGACTAAATGATCATAGAGGATAATGGTGACTTGTCATAGTCATAACATGGTGTGAGCATGTGCCAAGTCAACCCAAACAAAGCATTAAAGGAGACTTCTTGAATCTTGATTGCAGGGTTGCTTGAGAGATAATACCTTTGACCACTTCCTCCCTGAGTTTGATAAACCTTGGGTAATCCACTTAAGGGAAACTTGTTGTTGTTCTACAAACCTCTACACTTGGAGGCCCAACAACTGTCTACAAGAATAGAAGTGCGTAGACATCAAGGACTTACCCTTGCATTTGGTGCATAGGTTTGAGTTCTCCTCAGAGATTCGGTGAGTTCAAGCTTGCGGGCTTGTTTCTCTTGGGTTCTTGGAACCCTAGACGGTTGTGTGGTTGGGTTGTTGACCTTTTGTGGTCTTGTAGCATTTTGTGGCTTTGTTGGCATTTTGTGGCGTTGTAGCCTTTTGCGTCTTTATTGTTGGGAGCCTCCAATTGAGTTGTGGAGATAGCCCCAATCTTGTACGGGTTCGGTGACGGCCCTCAAGCGTCCCATAGTGGAGCGAGTGCCCGCCTTTTGTTGTGCGCACTCGGGAGAATAGGGTGAGCCTTTTGTGGCATCAGTGAGTTCTGTGCTTCTGCATCCGGGGTGAGGCCTTGTGTGGTGTTGGGTGAGCATTGAGCCACCACACCTCGAGGTGAGCCATTTGTGGCGTTCGGAGAGAATTGCGCCATCGCACCTCTCCAACGGAGACGTAGCTTCTTTGGAAGTGAACTTCGGGAAACAAATCCTCGTATCCGTGTCCATCGGTTATCTCTCAACCGAGCCCTTCACTTATGCACTTTACATTGTGATAGCCATCGTGCTTGAAGTATTTATATCTTGCTATCACCTTGTTGCTTGTATTGCTTAGCATAGGTTGTTGGTGCACTTAGGTGAACTTAGTGGCTAGGTTTTGTGCTCAATAAATTAAACGTTAGTTTTATTCCGCATTTACTTGAGCCTAAACCGTAATAATTTTAAAATTCTATTCACCCCCCCCCCCCCCTCGCCCCTCTAGGCGATGTCCATTGCACTTTCAATAGACTTAGCAAAATTCCATAGCATGAATATTCCACCCTTGTTTTCTACTAGCTAGGCTAAGCATGATAACATAACAAGTTTCTTAACTTATAGAAAATTCTACGAAGACTACAACTACTAGGATTTCCCAAGGCATAGCATAGTATATATACTTAGAAAAAATTCCATGCAAGTCCTACTCAAAATATCTCTAGTGCATCAAAATAATAGGAAAAAATACTTGAAGCACCACTTGCCTTGATAGTTGGGGGAGTAGCAACTGTCCTCACAATCACAATCACAATCACAATCACCACTATCACCAAAATCTACACATAAAATCATAGCACCAAATTTACATTCAAATAATCAAACAAAAATATACATGAATGCATGCAAATGCAATGAAATGATTTTCCTATACTAAGCAAGTCAAACCAAATAGTACTGAACACAAAGTAATCTATCTAGAGTATAAACAAACTCAAATTTGCCTCAAAACAATTTTATAAACATTTTATATAGCCAAAATAAGCATATAATGTGACCTGCAAATAATCATAATTTTCTAGAAGCAAAATACAAATTCAAGGCGACAGTAGTGTAGGGCTTAATTTTTTGAATCCAATGATATAGTATTTGCATTTTTTGGACAAACAGATCAAACGATATGAATTTTACAAGTTTGCAATTCTAATAGATTCAAAACAGATTTTTAAATCGAAAATACATACATGTGGCCGTGTCTGATTGGTGAGTACCGCTTTGCGCGGATCACGCGCGTGGGTCGTTAGATCTAACTTAGATCTGCGGTCCAGATCTGTCGATACCGTTTTGCTAAAAGGATCTATCTACGACGTCAGATCTAAATCCTACGGCTCTTGTTCACGCGACCAAAGATGGGCGGCGCAAATGGGCACTGGCGGCAGCGGCGCTTCTGCCGGTGATGCTCTGGCGATTCTAGAGGGGGCTAGGGGTAGTGGTGAGTCTTACGAGTGTCGCATGGATGTGAGGATGCTCAAGGTGGCCTTGGTTTGGACGGAGCGAGCTACTAAGGCCGTGGGAGCTCGTCGGAGTAGTTGCTGGCATCGGGTTTTTGCAAACGGCAATGGAGGCGATGACCTAGGTCATTGTAGCACAAACAAAAGGCATCAGAACATGCACAAGGACCAGGCGCACAACATGGTTTGATCTAGGAGGCAAGGGGCGCTCGATTCTTACCAGGATTGCTCGTCGAAGTTGTGGACGACGTCGGTGCTCATGGTGCTTGACGGGGACAACGACATGGGGGAATATAGGGCGAACCAGTGGTGTCATAAAAAGCCCAGGGATCAGGGGAGCAACTTTGTATGAACGAGGGACAGGGGCGCTTGAGGCTCACCGTAATAGCTCGCCGGAGTTGCGTCGGGCAGAGGCGGTGTGAGCTCGATTGTGGGCAGCCTGGTGGCGCTAAATGGGTGGCGAGTGAGGGGAAAGGGGCGGGAGGGGGAGGGGTTTAAGTAGGCAGGGTCGGATGTGGGGATTACTGTGGCATTCAGTCGAATTGATTCGAAATCAATCGGCAAGGTAACGGGCGGCGACGGTGAGGTCTGCGGGCATTTATTGAGGACGATGGAGACAACGTGGCGGTGGGACCAGGAGGTCAGCGAGGGGGTGTGGCATGAGCGCGGTGAGAAAGAGAGGCAGAGGGGTGCGGGGTAGCCGAGTGGGCTTGTTGGGCCGCGAGGGTGGGGCTAGGACGAAAGGCTGGTGCTGGCTTTATTAATTTTCCTCTTCTCCTTTTCTTTTTCTATTTGATTTTTCAGGAATGGATTTGAACCCTAATTCAAACTTGTTTGAATCAAATCTTTTCTAGATTTTTGTAGAGTGAACCTTGCACTCAAAAGTGTGACAAATACATCTGTTCACTCAAACACACCTTGGTCTTTTGAAAATAAAAATAAAACCATGCCTCATATGAAAAATAAAATGGGCATAAATATGGTTTTATTTGTTTTCAAACTTTGAAAAATTTTGTGCGAGCTCTAGATTCTATGATGATATGAATGCAATGCATGCTTTTGCAATTCATGAATTTTGGGATGTTACATGAAGTAAATATGCACATATATTCACTCAAATTTCTAGAGAAAGTATATGAAGTTGAAATCCATCACTCACGACTACACATAATGGACTACATACATCAATATGTACAAATTCCAATAAGTTAGTCGTTGTTCTTCTTTGGCCTTTGAATGAAGTTTTAATTATCTCCAGAAAAGTATCACAAGCGTGATTTTATCAAAATCAAAAGACTCCAAAATTCCATCAACATGGAGTTTCTACATGTTTTCTTTCCATTATAATTCAAACGACAATGTCACTTCGTAAGTGATCTTTCAATCATTTGTGTTGCGACATTTTTAGCATTAGTTTTATGGATATGATTTCTCCAACCAGATTTGTAAATCATCCATCTTTTATGGTATACGGTAATTATTTGAACAACCTTTTGTTCTCATAATACCTGGTCAAAATAACAATTATCAAAACAAATTTTGAAGGAAATCTTTGATGTCAATGAGAAACACAACACCACTTTTGTTAATTTTCGATGAACATCATCAGATATTCTCTTATTGGTTACTAGGCCATTGGATTTCATGAATTGTATTTTCCTGTATGACATTTCACACCAGCCAATTCGGTATCCAATACCCAAGAACCACATTGTTTAACAAGCAAAGAATACAACCATAACATGTATATCATCTATATACCTAAGCTAGACATTTCCAATCTTTTCTTTTTCTACCAAATATTTGTGAGATTCTCTTTCAGCATTTCCTTTCCCTTTTAAAAGAATCTATCAGCATCAAAAGTGGCAGCATACATAGTACAAAGTGTGTATAGTAAAATACTAATACAAAGTGTTTGGCATTCTTTCAAAATCCATTCTTTAGTAATATTTTTGTGTAGTAAATAATTTACCTACATCTTCTATTCATCCTTATCATGACAACTTTCATGATCAATCTACCATAGCTTATAAAGGCGAATCACGAGTATAATGTTGCTCTCCAAAACTGTAAGATCCCTCCTTTATAAAGGAAAAGGATCCCTGTGATTGCAATGCTAGTCCCTGGATCAATGCTAGCGTCCACAGTTTAAGATGAAGTACACAGATACAAAGGTCATTATTACAGCATTCCAGAGATAAACATAGTCTTTACAACTCCAAGGCCACAGGCCTAATACAAGAGTTTGAATAAGTAAATAAGTAAAAGTCTTCATCTTCATGTGCCACAGGCAAACATGTTGAGTGTAGACTCATGACACCTAATCCTCATCAGAGTAACCTGCAACATCACAAGTTACAGCCACAGTGGGTCAATACATTGGAATAGTATTGGCAAGTGATACCTTAGTATAATTTAGGTGGACTAGATACTATATGCAATTTGGCTAAGTGTAGCTTGGTTTGCTTTGCTCAAAATAGGTTTTTGCCTATTAGTTGAAAACACTAAGTCTTTTCTTTGTCAAAACTTTCCCAAGGAACCACCAATAGACATTGAGGTCCTTCACCCTTGTTCACCCACAAGTTTTTACTTAGAAATTGGGATGAGGAGATTCTTGATAGCTTCCATGTCTTGATGCTCAAGTTGTCCATTACCATGGACCTGGCTAAGTACTTAGATTTTCCATCTATAGAGGTTGTGCACTTTCCCCACAAGCCTTGATTTTCACCAAGACAGGACCTTTCAGAAGCCTTCCCTTAGACCAAATGGACGCGTTCCAACCTATCATCCCACTACCACCATCTGTCCAAATGGCTAAGTTATAGCAACCTATGTGATCCTGGCAGAGCCCATATTGCCAAGTGGTTGCACTAGAAGCTTCTTAACACTTGGCTTCTAAAATCTCTTTTTTCCTGGGTGGCTTACCACAAGTGAGATACACAAGGTAAACCATAGAAATGGGCCTTGTGTAACCACTCAACATAAACCATTCCTTCCATTCCACCCAGGTGTTTCTTTAACTTAGTTGTTTATTAGGCAAAACACAAGTCTAAAGACTTAGAAATATTTTCATCATAGCATGTATATTTCACCAACCCTTGGTTGCTACTATCTAGGCTAAGCATGGCATGGATAGTAACTTAACTTAGAAATTTCCTAGCAATCCTACAACTACTAGGATTTACCAACATGGCATAAGCAAAATAATAACATGCAAGACTTAGCAAAATATTTCTAATGCTTAGTATAAAACATAGGGATAGAAATATTCATGAAGTACCACTTGTCTTGGTAGTTTGGAGAGTATCTACACTCCTCACAATCACAATCACTAGCACCAAAATCTACACAAAGAATCATAGCCACAATCACATACAAAACATATACAATAAAAAATATATGCATGCATGCAAATGATATGTGATGATTTTTTTAAAACTCAACCTAGCAAGTGTACAGTACTGGTTCCTAAACAAGTTAAAAACTTGCCAAACAACATTTAATTAACTCCTAAATCATTTCCTAAACATTTCATATACTCAAATTAGCCCTACACAAGTTTCTGCAAATTAAACCATTTTAACAGGAGCAAAACATTAAACACATTGCGTATTAAGAAAGATCTTGCTCTCCTGATTCTAACGATATAAAATTTGTCAAATTCTAACGTGGGGATCAAAAGTTATAGCCAAAACAAATTTGAATATCTAATAGATTCAAATTCTGTCTTTTAAATCTAACTGCTGCCACGCGTCTTGTTCTAATTGTCCTGTACCGCTTCGCTCAGGATCGCGCCTGTGAGCCGTTAGATCAACATAATCTGCACGGCCCAGATCTACTCGTAACGGTTTGTTAAGTGAACTAATCCTACGCGCTGGATCTAGATCTGACGGCTATGGATCAAGCGACCAAAGCTGAGCGGCGCTAGCGGCGGCTACTGGGGGCGGCGAGCTCTGCCTACGGCGGCGCGGCGCTACAGGTGGTCCTAGGGTCGTCGGAAGGGCTTACCTGGCGGCGGATTGGCAAGGGGCGCACGGAGTGGGCTGCTGGAGCTCGTCGGAGTTGCGGGCGGCGTCGGGTTCGAGTGGACGGCGACATTGGCGACGCTCCTGGTCTCCCTAGCACAAACAAGCGGCACCAGATGATGCACAAGACAGTGGCGAATAACTTCGTGTGAGTCAGAGGCGAAGGGGCGCAAAGGGCTTACGGAATTTGGTCGCTGGAGTCGAGGTTGTCGTCGGGAGCTTGCGGTGTTGAACGGAATCGACGACCTGGGGCGGTATAAAGGGAACTAGCGGTGTCAGTAGATGCGCAAGAAAGTGGCGAGGCTGTCTGCAAGAACCAGAGGGCGAGGGGCGCACGGGACTCACCGGAATCGGTCGCCGGAGTGCACTCTGACTGCGACAGTGCGAGGTTAAATGCGGGCAGCCTGGGGGCGCTTTGTGCTTGGAGTTTGGGGGGAAATGGAGAGGGGGCAGAGGAGGTTTAAGTAGCATGGTCGCGAGCGAGATTTACTCCAGCATTCAACGTGAATTGACGCCGCGAATCAATACAGGGAACACCTGCGTGATTTGGGGATGAACCAGTCGCTGGGTGGAGACGACGATGGTCATGTGGGCCGTGGCTGTCAGCGAGAGGAAAGGAGAGGAAGTGGGTCCTGCCTGTCAGTCACTCAGCGGGTGCGGGGGTGAGTGAAAGAAAACGATTCGCGGGGTGGGGTGTTGGGCTTAGCTGGGCCAGTTGGGCCAGATTCGGCTGAGTGATATTTTTTTCTCTCTTTAAGTTTTTTCCTTTTTCTGTTTGTTTTTCTAAAATGGTTTTCAAACCTCAATTCAAATCTGTTTTGTACAATAAATCTTGTACTTAAATAAGTGTCAAACACATCTGTTCACTCAAACACACTTGGGTCTTTTGAAAATAAAATAAAACCATGCCTTTATGAGGTGTGATAATAGGCATAGAATTAGTTTTATTTCATATTTTGCTTTGAGACTTTTCTCAATATTTGAATTCACTTGGGTTTGGATTCTAAACAATACTGAATGGTTAACAGCACCTTTCTCAAAAACAAGTAGCACAAGGCTTGAGTAAACCTACATAAAATAATAAGCACAAATGCTTCTGTTTTGAATTGATTTGTTTGAAATGAAATTCATATGCTCATGGATGCATGGATGATATGCATAAGTTTAAAACATGATTTTAGGGATGTTACAAAAACCTTTTGGAGGATTAGGATGTCTAGCATCTCCAACCTTCGCAAATTCTCATCAAATATGAGAACATAAATTTGCTAAACTATACTCTATGATGTTTCAACCAAAAACATTGTTTCAGATATCGAAATATCTTCCACACATGATGGTTTTTGAAACAATCTTTTCAGCTCCTAGATAACCTTGATATTAAAACAATCTTTTGAATATGAAGAATCATGGAGGCAAACATGATACTTTTAGATACTAACACTAGATTTGTTACTCTTGATTTAATACTAATTATTGAACTTCACGGAGTAAGTGGAGTTTACTGAAAGTTTGCAATAGGACTTTTAAACTTTAGATTGACACTCAAAACAATATGATACCAGTTCGTAAAGTAACTATCCAGAATTCTATAGTTCTATTATCTCAATTATAACTAAGCATAAGGTGGTGAATGAATGCCAATTACTACAACAAATTATGCAAATTCACTTTGACTTAATTTATGATAAATTGTGTTCAACTTTAATCACATTACTTCTGAACTCCCACTCAAAACAACATCCCTCACGTTGCCTTAGTGACTACACGAACCAAATCAGCTACATCACGTCTGATCATCATAAGAGATGATGTAGCATCAAAGGCGAATAATCAACATGCTCATCATATCATCCGTATGACTCATGCTTTACCTTTTGGTATTCCGTGTTCCGAGACCATGTATGTACATGCTAGGCTCATCAAGGTTAACCTTAGTATCCGTATGTGCAAATCTTGCTTGCACCCAGTGTATGCACACTTAGAATCTATCACACCCGATCATGACTAGATGCTTCAAAACGACGAGTCTTAGCAATGGTGCCTACTCAGGACGAACACTTTATTACTTGATATTTAGTGAGAAGGATCATCTTATAATGCTACCATTTCTATCTAAGCAATACAAGATGCATAAAAGGATTAACATCACATGTAATTCATAATATGTGATATGATATGGACTTTCTTCTTGTGCCTTTGATCTCCATCTCCAAAGTACGGACATGATCTCCATCATCACCAGCATGGCATCAAGGTCAATGGCTCCACTTCATGGTTGTCCATCACCAACAGCAACTATTAAAACTACTTGGAAAAAAGCTACTACATGATGAATAGACACGCAAGTCTTAAAAAATTTAAAGACAACCATTAGGCTCCTGCCGGTTGCCAACTTACAATAAGGATCATTTCACACATCATATATAATCACAATCACATCATGGACATATCACATCACATGCCCTTGCAAAAACAAGTTAGAAGCCTCTAATTTTCTTTGCATGTTTTACGTGGCTTGGGACTTTCAAATAAGAACCATTCTTACCTACGAACATGAACCAAAACGCTGATACAAGTGTTGTGAGTGCCCATTGTAAATTGAATCTTAACTATGGTGGGAGAGACAGACACCCACAAAGCCACTTGTGCAATACAAGTTGCACGTTGAGCGTGGAGCAAGTCTCATGTGCGACGACAAGTAAATTTTGCCCGGGCCGTTTCATCCCACCATCCCGCAAGATGAAAAGTACATGAAAAGCAAGCGACAACAAATCAATCAATGCCCACAAAACCATTTTGTTCTACTCATGCAACAGATCTACGCATAGATTCAGCTCCGATACCACTACGGGGTTCGTTGCATGGAAAACAAAAAAATCTATCGCAAGAACACATAAAACCAAGATCCAATCTATGGCAAAGCCAAGATCTGATCTACAAGATCAGTGCAATTAGATAGAAGAGAACTAACCCTCATAGATCCAAAGAGTTTAACAAGATCAGATTCTCGTGGTTGATGTAGTCGATCACTTGCCGATCTCAAGATCGTGTAGACGATCCTTCCAGCTCTGCGTTTCAGCAGCGCTTCCGCACACGGTCACACATACGGAGTCGATGAAGACCTTCCTCTCCCCATTCCAGCAGGCGGCAGAGGTAGTAGATCCCCTCGGAATCTTGGCAGCACGACGACATGGTGGTGGTGGTGGAGAAATCCCTATAGGGCTTCGCCTAAGATGCATCCGGAAGATGGAGGAGGGAGGAGGTGGTGGAAGCTAGGGTTGGTGGCGCCTAGGACAAGGGACAAGAGGGAGTGCACCCCTAGCCCTCCTTATATAGAGGGGTGATGTCTACGCACTTCTATTTTTGTAGACAGTTGTTGGGCCTCCAAGTGCAAAGGTTTGTAGAACAATAGCAAGTTTCCCTTAAGTGGATTACCCAAGGTTTATCGAACTCGGGGAGGAAGTGGTCAAAGGTATTCCCTCTCAAGAAACCCTGCAATTAAGATATAGGAAGTCTCTTGTGTCCCCAACACACCCAATATAGGTGCACTAGTTCAGAGAAGAGATAGTGAAATACAAGTGATAATGGTGCCAGAAAAGAGCTTCTGACTTGTTCTCGACGTGGGGTAACGGTGCCAGAAAAGACTTTGATGGAGCTTGATGGTGAGGTAAATACTAAAGCAAGCAAACAGATGGAAGCAAGCAAACATGTAATAGATCTAGATGCAAGCGGTGTTTCAATGCTTAGAAACACGGCCTAGGGATCATACTTCCACTAGTGAACACTCTCTCATATAAATATCCTCTCTTCATGATACTACTCTCCGGTTGGACACTCTAATCCATGGTAGGGCTATAATAGCACACCTCAAAGTCCGCCTTGCCCAATCTAGATAACCCCACACTATCACCTTGAGCGCTAGATGGTTCCAACAAACACCACAATTTCATAGAGACATCCAACTCCAAATATAACTCAGAACAAATATTCAATCTATCCAAAGTGCCACACACGGTATGCACGCTGTCACTTTCACTAACGTGGGGAAAAGCATAGATCTATTAAAGCACAAAGAGTATTTATGTAGACTCAAGCCTAAGTGCCACCATGGCGTGCATGCTGTCACTTTCACACACATGGGGAGAGCAGCGATCTAATGAAGCACTTGAGTAGCAAGGTAGATCTACTAGATTACAAAGATCATGACCACAACAAGATCATGCATAGAGAGAGAGAGATGAACACATAGCTATTCGTTAGAGCCCTTAGCCTCGAGGAAGAACTACTCCCTCATCATCATGGGAATCAATAACAGTGATGGAGATGGTGGTGGAGATCGATGGAGATGGCTCCGGGGGCACTTCCCCGTCCCGGCAGGGTGCCGGAATAGAGACTTTCTGTCCCCCTAATCTCCCTTTCGGTGGTGGCGGTGCTACGGAGGTGTTTGTGGATTTCCGCCAAATTATTTAGGGTTTTTGGGTCGGAGGCTTCATATAGGCGTAGGAATCAAGGTCGGTGGGGGGTCCAGGGGCCCACACCCCCTCCAGGAGCCTCCAGGGATTACCCGCGCCTAGGGGGTTTGTCCACCCTGTGGCCCCCCTCCGGCTCTACTTCGTGGTTCCATGTTGCTCCGGGAAAAATAATAACTTTAGCTTTTGTCCCGTCCAATTCCGAGAATATTAATTTTCTGCCTTTCTGTCACATCCCAAGATTTTCCAATTCTTGTAATGTGAAAAATAAATGAATAAAATAAATTTTTGTTTGATTTTCAAGGCCAGAAGAAACTTTTTGAATTTAAATGGAACCTCAACCTATCTGGATTAAATAAAATCCTAAAAAGGATTTAAAAAGTTAAAACAATTAATAAGGGAAAATAAATATTTTGAAAATACAATTTTAAATCTTTAAATAAAGAGTTGTGATTTCCCAAAAGAAAAGGTAGATTTATAAATAAAGATTATTTTATAAAGCCAAATTAAAACCTTGGCCAAGCTTTTAATTAAAACATTTTATTTTGAATAAAAATAGCAAAGCTTTATTTAAATAAAATAATAAGGAATTAATATCCAAATTTAAATAAAAGGTTTACCATTTTAATTAAAACATCAAAAACTTATTAAATTATTTAAAATAAGTTTTCCCAAATATTTGATATTCACAAATAAAACCTACTGAAATGTTTTGGCTTTATTTTAGATTTCAGAATAAATATTTTAAATAAAACAAATCCTATTTGATTTAATAATGAAAGTCTATTATATTAATTAATATTGGACCCTAAAATAAAATGATATTTTATTTTAAACAAGTTTTCCAAATATTCCTTATTTTCAAATACAACCTACTGAATGGTTTAAAATTATTTAGTTCTCAAGAGGAGCTTTGAATTAAATCAAAACCTATGGATTTAATAATTGGTACATCTATTTAATTAAATAATAATGGACCCTATTATTAAAATTATTATTTTGAATTTGGATTTTGGTTCAGGTTACTGAACAGAACAAATTTTCAAAAAACTACAAAGTGTGATGTTGTTTGAATTGATTTGAACCTTGTTTGATTGTTTTGAAATTTAAATCAGAAAATAGAAAATAGAAAAAGATAAAACAAAGCAAACATAAAAAAATAAGAGTAAAACGACCAGCCCAGATAAAGCCGACCCCAGCCCAGTCCAGCCCATATGCCCTCTCCCCCGAACCGTTTTTCCTCACCACAGAAGCAACCCGTTAAGTCACTGACCGGTGGACCTCCCCCTCGTTTCTTTTCCCACTGACCAGCGGACCCCACTCCTCCTGATCTTCTTTCCCACCCGCACGACCTCTTCTCCCTCCTTCGACACCGCTCCTGCCGATGATTTCGCGGCCTTAATTCTCTTTAACTCGACCACCGTTACCAGCTTTGATCACGCAGGTTGAAACGCCCATGCCTCCTCTATATTTTCCCTCTGACACCCCGCGCTGGCACGCCTTAGACCACCCCAATTTCCTCCTCGAGCTCCTCTGTTCCGACCGCCGTCTCCGACGAGCTTACTCCTCGATTCCGGCAATACACTGCCACCACTTGCCTCCCTGAGCACCCTAGTAGATTTCCCACCTCCTGACGCATCCGTCTGTGCCCCTCGTTCGACCACGCGCGTCCCCTGAGCATCGGCAACGACGACACCGAGCGTGCGCCGCCGTCTGCCATTTCTCCGTCAAGCATTCCAGGTGAACACCGACCACCCCGCGCCTCCTAGATCACGCACACAACATCGCCTTGCTCTTGCGCATCTGAACGTGCTCCTGTCTTGCCTTAGGGCGATCTGCAGCGACGACTCCGACCGTCGCCACCGTCTGGCTTAACTCTGACGAGCACTTCTGGTATGCATCTGTCCACCCCTTTCCCTCTCGTTCAGGCATGCAAGATCTACTCTTCCTCGCGCGTCTAACAGAACTCTTATCTTGTCCTCCTGTGCCTTGTAGCCTCGCCCCCACCGTCGACCAGAGCCGCCCGACGCCGCCACCTACTCCGGCGAGCAATCCACATCGGACCAGAGCGCCCCTCGTCGAACCATCGGCACGTTGAGCATCGTCGTGACCTCCTGAACCCGGTGAGCACACTCTCCGTCTGCCTCGCTTCCTAGAACCACCGTAGCATCACTGCCTGGCCGTGCGCCGCCGCAAGCCACCGCCAGCGCCGCCGATCCTTGACAAGCGTGCTAGCAGCCGTAGGATTCAGATCCGGCGCTCACGATTAGTTCACTTAGCCGTGAAGAGTTATGCACTCTGGACCACACGATCTAACTTAATCCAACGCGCCACAGCCGCGATCCACACCGAACCGGTACCGTCCAACCAGAGTGTGCCGCGTGTCACCTATTCTGTTTAAAAGCAGATTTGAATCAGATTTATTTGCAAACTTCAAACCTCTGTAACTTTCAAACCACACGTCCAAAAATTACAAATTTTATATCAATGAATTCAGGAGAACAAGACCTAGCCAACCATGCCCTTAGTTTAGCAAATAGTATCTGTTAGCTTGTTTGAATTTGCAGAAACATTTGTGTACTTGTTTGGATTAGAAAAATTGTTTAAAAATGATTTTTGGATTAAAACCTTTGCAAAATGGTTTGTTGTGACCTTACTGACCCTAGGAACCAACCCTTGGTGTTAAAAATGATTTTGGTAAAATTTAGGTTGGATTACTTGACTTAGTCATTTTCTAGCCAAATAAAAAGAATGGTTTTTGTTATGAAAAATATTATGGAAAGAAAACTTTAAGAAAATGGTTTGATCAAACCCACTGAACCAAAACACCAAGTTTTGCAAATTAGCAACTCATTTAGTGAACAACTTAAGAGTTTTGCCTTAATAAAAACATTTTTCACCACATGAAATGATGAATGGATTTAAAAATAGTTTTTGGACAAAACCCTCTTGCTAATGACTTTGACACTTTGGTAAATGACCAATTTGGATCTTACAAAGTTTAGAAACCCCATAGAGACCCCCTTTGCAAAATAAAACTATCTTGTGCATGCTCCCATGCATGAATTGGTTTCCATTGTCTTGTGTGTGTGAATTTGTTTGAGTGATTATTGGTTTGGAATGTAAATTGAATTGGTGTTTGCTTGATTGACTTGTAGTGAAGTGTGAGACTAGCAAGATCAAGGAGTGAACCACCATTCCCTACCAAAAAGGCAAGTGATGCTTCATACTTTTTGTCCCATTACTTTCTCTATGCATTAGTGATTTTGCTAAGTAAAACTTGCATGGATTTTGCTAAGTATAGACCTTGCTATAAGAAAACCTAGTAGATGAATCCTTAGTAGGATTTTCCTAAGTTAAAGATTCCTACTACTATCAAGCTTAGCCTAGCTAATAGAAAACATGGGTGGAATATATATTCACACTATGGAAAAATATTCTAAGTCTGAGGACTTGTGATTTTGTCTAATAAAACAACTAAGCTAATGAATCACCTGGGTGGAATGGGATAGCTTGGTGGTGATTGGTTGAGTGGTTCACAAGTCCATGGACTTGGATTGTGTATCTCACTTGTGGTATGCCTCCCAGGAACAAAGAGATTTGAGATGTCAAATGTTGAGAAGCTTCAAGTGCAACCACTTGGCAATATGGGCTCTGCCATGATCATATAGGTTGCAAGAACTTAGCCATATGGACAGTTGGTGGTAGTGTTTGATAGGTTGGAACGCGTCCATTTTGGTCTAAGGGAAGGCTTCTGAAAGATCTTGTCTTGGGAAACCAAGTCTTGTGGGTAAAGTGCACCACCTCTGCAGAGTGTAAAATCTAAGTACTTAGCCATGTCCCTGGTAAAGGACAAATTGAGCATCAAGACATGGAAGCAATCAAGAATCTCATCATTCAAATTTCTAAGTTAAAACTTGTGGATTGAAAAAGGGTTGTTTGAAATATTCAATCTTTGATTGGTAGATGCCTTGGAAAGGATCTTCAATCTTTGATTGAGAAAAATGATTTTGTCAAGCAAAAACTTAGTATTTCCAAAATGATAAGAAAAATCTATTTTGAGCAATGCAAGCCTCAACACCACTTAGCCAAATGCATATAGATGATAGACTCCACTATACTATTATAGTATCACTTGCCAATACAATTCAAAGGTATTGACCCTTTGTGGCTGTAACTTGTATGTTGCAGGTTTGATTGTTTTAGTGATGATTGATTGATTTGGATTACAAAGTCTACAACCAACATCTGCCTGTGGCACTTTGAAGATGATGGACCCATACTTATAGTTATTCCGCTGCAATGTAATGTAATAGCCAAATGAGCTATGTTTGATGTAATAAACTTATGTTATTCCTGGTTATAAAGTTATATTATGACCTTTGTTTCTTGATATTACATCTTAACTGTGGATGCTAGCTATTGATCCAGGGACTAGCATTGTAAAACACATGAGGAATCTACCTTATTAGGTTGAGACCCCCACAGATGGTATCAGAGCATTGTGTTGCCTGTAGGATTTGTAAACCTAGGATTGGACAAAAACCCTTAGAAAAATAGGAATTGTATTTTGTTCCAAAAACTTATTTACAAAATCTTGTAAACTCTTTCCTCAACCATTTTGGTTTCAACTCTACATCTCTTCTATTTCAACTTGATGGAAAAACCTACCCCATGGCCTAAGGCTACACCATGTGCAAAGGACTACTTCAACTTCTTCAACTTCTTCAACTCTAATGACTTCAACATCTTCAGCATATTCACCAAGGACTTCCAACGTGGATACTACTAAGGACTACAAGAGAGATAAGGAAATCTTGCTCAAGATATGGAGACTAAGGAAATGCAAAATTGGAAGGAGTTCACTTCATTAGAAGTTTTGTGCCCAAGAGTTTTCTCAAGGAAACCATGATCTCATACAAGAAGAATCATGAAGGAAGGAAAGATCACAAGTAAACCATATAGATGGACCACCATATTTTAGCTAAGTCAAAACCACTAACTTATGTGGTGTAAACAAAAATATTTTTGTTGCCTAAGTATGTGCTTGAATTTTTATAGTATCACTGTTGACACCAATTTTGTTTTCGGACATAAAGAAGCGATATCGATTATGAAATACATATATATAAAATAATTAAATGATAAAATAAATATTTAAAATGAGAAGGTAAATGGTTCAACCCATATGTCATCGGCGGGCGGTTCATTCTCTAAATCCTCGCCATCATGAGTAACCCTATATTTTCAAGATTCTGCCACGGGATAAACGTCGGCACGACATATAAATATTCTTTAGAATTCATCATTGGCGCGACATGTAAATGGTCGCCAGAATTTATCGTTGGGCGATATTAAATTTAAAAAAAAAATACCCGATCACGGATTTAAAAAAAAAGTTCGGCATTATCTCGGCAACCCTGTAAAATAACGCTATGAGGGTATAAAAAAAATGATACCATATAACATATAAAAATATAGTCAGATGTTTGATTTCAGAGATTAATTAGAGGTGACTACAATATATAACAGTCAGATAGTTAACCAATATAGACCACTACATATGCAAAAAAAAAACGCTTGCAAGATGCATAGTCGACGTGTGCAGTTGTTAATCACATGCATGCATGGATTAGCCAGCCCTGTTACAAACTTAATCCTTAAAATAATTAAGCCCATATACGGAACGTGCTTCGGCCTGCAGCTTTATTAATTAAAATTTTCAAAGCCCAACAACTAGTATCATGCTTTAGCCTTCTTTCATCGCTCAACAAATCAGACGTACGTATACCGAGTCCACGCACGTTAGGAAACTTGACAACCAATCTGCAATCAAGCCCACGTCGTCTACACACGATTTCTAGGACGTCTGCGCACTCTGCCACGATTCGAAGAACGTGCGCGTCTCTGTCCCGCGGACTCGCTTGCCGGGCACATGCCTATATAAAGACCAGCAGGCAACGCTACGCAAGCCCCCGCTGCTCCTGAATCATTCATACTCGGCGTTAGATTCATCGATTGCTCACAGGCTCTTCTTGTCGCTAGCGCTAGTTATTGCTCGCCGTACGCACCGGCTGCCCGGCAACTCGCCAATCGCCATACCGGCCGGCCGCCCGGACGCTCGCCGTACACCGTACACGCCGGCCACCCGGCTGCTCGCTGTACCGCGCTCGGCCGCTCGCGGTACAGACAGCTGCTAGCTGCTGCCCGTCGGTAAGAAACATCAGATATTCTGTCTCTTGTTTATCATGGATTCCTCCTCCTCTATCTGCTAGTTTGGTCACATTGACACACACTAGGGGATTTTCTCTCCTTAGTGGATACATGTATTTTTGTTCTTGGCTTGATCATGTGGGTATATGCTTAATTGCCTTTTTCTCATGATCATGATAAAATTGGCTCTTGTTTGGTCACATTGACACAAACCAAGATGCTATAAACTCACGTATATATGTTACCAAATTTTTAGCTTTTGGCTTGGTTATATTGACACAAGCCAAGATGCTATAAACTCACGTATATATGTTACCAAAATTTTTAGCTTTTGGCTTGGTTACATTGACACAAGCCAAGATGCTATAAATTCATGTATATATGTTACCGAAATTTTGGCTGTTGACTTGGTCATATTGACACAAGTCAAGTCGCTCTAAAATCATACATTATTAAAATTAGGCTCTTGGCTTGGTCTCATACTGACACAAGCCAAGTTGCTCTAAAACGATATATTAAAATCATGCTCTTGGTTTGGTTACATTGACACAAGCCAAGTCGCTCCATATTCACATGTTAATGAAATTTGGTTCTTGGTTTGGTCACGTTGACACAACCCAAGTCACCATAAATGCCTAAAATATCTATATGTTACTAGTCTCGTTCAACCACATATGGTTATTTTGGGATTAGTATTAGATAAACAAATAAAGAAAACTCCACGTCAGTAGCATGCGTCTCCAACTAAAATATTAGTCCATAATATATGTACGTGAATGAATAAAACAAAGTTGCACTAGTCTGAGGGCTCTAGAACATAGCTAGCTTTGTTTCCATGTAGCAAGCATATTAAATCTTGTAGCTCCTTCATATTGATATGTGCATGACCAAAAATATATTAGGCCATGTTGCATATAGAGAACATGGAGTAAAATAATCTAAACAAATATACGCTCTTGGTTTGGTCACATCGACACAAGCTAAGTTGCTCTAAATTCACATTTCACTAAACTCATGCCGTTGGTTTGGTCACATTGACACAAACTAAGGCGCTCTAAATTTATATATATCACTAAAATCATGCTCTTGGTTTGGTCACACCGACACAAACCGAGGTGCTTTAAATTTATATATATATATCACTAAGATCATGTTCTTGGTTTGGTCACATCGACACAAGTCAAGTTTCTCTAAATTCATATGTTAGTTAACTTACGCCTTTGATTTGGTCACATTGACACAATTCAAAGATCTCTAAAATCATGCCTAGTCGAAATCAACGCATATTATAATAAAAGTAAGTTGAGTAGAAATAGGCTGCGACGCGTGATATAGTGTCCAACAAAAGTCGATAAATATTAAATTACCATATATTATATGACGGTACAATTAAAAAATATACAACAAAGTTTAACTTGTCGAATCTCTGAAATAGATGAATCTAGTATCTTTATTTGAGCCGCTGTGCTCTAAAAAGGGGCTAAAAAAACGTAGCATCCCTATGATAATATATTCTTACGCATACCTCAACGTGTATGCAAGACCAAAATTAAACAAAGATACATGCAGGTTAATCCAAGATATAGTCGGTTAGCTTGCATTCCTCAAAATATTCTCATGTTGAAAGGAAATAAGAAATTAAACTACATCCATTGGTATTAGAAAAAAATATGAAGAGCTAGCTATAGAATAGTTGTCGATACATACATATAGAAAAGCATCGTGCATGGCCCATGGCCAAAATCGCATGCATCATTCTGATACTCCCTTAATCGGCTAAAACAATCTCGCTCTATAACTAATCAATATGCTTTGTGATCCATAATCCGGTTAAGTAAATGATGTATCCAATGCATGCAATCTACTTGCACTTCTAAATACTAGTGCAAGTACAAAATATTTTTCTTGTATTTCTGATATTAGTACAAGCGCAAATTATGGCATACATGCTGAAAATAAATGATATCGGATGCTCTTCCGAGTGCGCCGCCGCCGACGACAGCGAGGAGGACTTTAGTTTCCTACATTTTGTAGTCTTGTTTTATTTCTACATTTTGTAATATTCATATGTTGTGATGCTATGTAATAGATATTGTTGGAATTCTTAATCAGGGGTTTTCTCTACGGAGATGTAATTAACGGAATTTCTATATAAATGTATGAGTTCCGGAAGTATGAACTGCAATCTTTGATATTTCTCATTTATATTTGCGCAATTTAAATTTATATTCTATCTGTCTCTATGACGCGGACGCGAGTACTTTAGTCGCCCCATTTTCCCGTCATCAGATTCTGGCACGCCCGGTGGGACATATTTCTCCCCTCATCTTTGAATTCCAACATAGGATTGCATCATATGATTTCATGAAATGCATATATCATACTTGGCATAATAAATTGGTAAAAAAAAGCAAGAAAACTAATATGTGGTTTTCTTGATTTTATATGAAGGCATGGAGGGACAAGTTCAGCAGTTCGTGACTCCGTTTTGGTGACCTGTGGCTGGATGTGTCATACGGTCATCTTGTGACTGCGACAAGTGAGAGCTGGAAGACTACAGCTGCATCACGAGCTGAATCAAAGAAAGAAAAAGAAGTATCATCGGCACCTAAAGATGGATTTGTGCCTGTGATGTCCAAGTCTGCCAAGAGAAGGATGCGTGCTGCAGCAAGAGCATCAAGAGCTGCCGCACGTGAGCCAAACGTGAGTGTGCACAAGGAAACTTCATCTGACTCGGTTCCTCCTGGCTTTGAAAAGGCAGCATATGCCAAGCTTGCAAGCCAAGAGGCACCGATGTGGTTCCAAGACACACGTGAGTGGCCTGTTCTTGCAAAAATAGTAGCTCCACTAAAGATAGCTTCACCGGCGCGGCCTACTACGGCGCCGGCCACTCCAACAAGACGTAAACCACCTTCATCGACCACGTCGACCAAGATCGCCGTGCCGCTCACTCCTTCCAAACTGAAGGTAGGCACACCGAGCAAGATTCTCCATGAAGCATCCAAAGAACGCTCATACAAACCTACTTCATACCTGCCGGGAGCAGCTCGTAAAGCTTCCGCGGCGGAGAAAGGGAAAGCAGTGATGGTGGAAGAGGCTAAATCCCCTCGACCACTTGGTCAACTTCGTATTGATGCACCTGAGTTCTTCCCCACGTACACTGAGCCGAGTAACAAACGCTCGCTCATGTGGCGGGGAGTTTGTCTCAGTCCAGATGATATTAGAACGGGTCATGTTGATCCAACAGCCACAATTTCAGACCCTTTGTCATCATCAGTACCAATGCCATGGACATCACGTGAGGGTTCATTTGACCCGGTCCATCACCGTCGCCGCCGGCAGAGGGCTCGTCAAGCATGGGTCGATCTTCCGGCACCGATCGATTCCAATCAAGCAAGGCGTCAGCGAAAGGAACTTGCCTACCCCATCCGAAAAAGGGATGGGAATGCAAATGCAAGAATCCGCGGAAGGCCTCATACTGACTTTTACACAATGATGACACGAAATATATGTCAAACCTTGAAGGATATGTTACCCGGCCACTCCATGTCCGCCGATGATGTTGGTGGCGACATCATGCGCCGAGCACATGCTCTTACCAAATGGCCGGAGTATGAAGAGTTTGTAAATGAAGAACCCAAGAGGAGAGAGTATGTCACCCAAGCAGGACGTGCAAGTGCAAGACGTGCTGCTCTTAAGAGAAGAGAGATGGCCATACCTACTGACTCTGGATACAGCAGGGTAGAGGGTAGAAATCGTCCATCGGCAAATCAAGATAGTAGAATCCGTATGAGCAAGGAATTAGAAAATACACTAAAAAAGGCTCCCACGGTTCTCACTCCATGGCCATCTCGCAAGAGAGCTTCCAAAAACTCATTTGAAGTCTTCAACTCATTACGGATCGGCATCATAGAGGCCGCAGAAAGCAATAGTGAAACGTCATCGACGTCTATTCACTTCAAGAGGAAAAAGGCCAAGAAAAATGTTGTACCTGGTCATCGTCCCGTGACTCGCAGTCAAATAGATTCGAGTAATGAGGAGAATGATTTAAACCATGCAGAGTCTCATAATACTTTGTGTGAAGGTTCACAACCCGAGTCTGGAAATGAGCTAAAATCTCATGAAGGACAACAGTATGATGTCGATACGACCCGTGTGGAGCAGGTCCTCACGGCAAATACGGGTCGTTCTGTTGAAGAACAGCTAGCACAACTCACGGCCGTACTCCAACAAAAAGAAGATGAGTTGGTTGCTTTGCGCAATCGTGTGGCAAGTAATACAAATGTTGAAGCTGAGAGAAATGCTTCGAGTAGCCGGAACAATGATCAAGGAGGCCCGGGAATTAACCTCGAAGCTATTCAAAAGATGATCGCCGAGGGAGTCAAGGCCCAATATATGCAGACTCATTACTCCATGCGGCCAGGGTATGTCAAGCCGTACCCGCCGGATGTTGACCTCGTTCCATTACCGGCAGCCGCAGTTCAGCAAATTCAGTGGGGGCGGATCTCCACATGAACACATAGCTCACTTTTTGGCGGCTTGTCAAGATACTGCTCAAAATGGTGCACTTCTTCTCCGCCAATTCGTGCAAACTTTATCGGGTCCGGCTTTCACTTGGTACAGCAAGTTGCCACCAAGTTCAATGAAGACATGGGAACAAATGCAAGATGCTTTTCTCGAGCGCTTTTATAGCACTCAGAGGACTGTCGGCATCACTGAGCTAACTCAAACCGAGCAAGGGGTAAACGAGAAGGCTGCAGACTTCATTAACAGATGGAGAAACTTAAGCCTTCACTGTCCGCAACCGATCACGGAAACAGAAGCGGTGCGTATGTGCATGAACAATCTGCTGCCTGATATGGCTGTTTATTTGCAAGGCGTGCGGCCTGTTACTTTTGAAGAGTTGGCCTCAAAAGCCACAGATATTGAGAATTATAATCAGTTTATAGCACGTCGTACAAAGACGGTATATAAGCCGGTTGACAAGAGCGGTCAGCGCGATAAGTTGCCTGCCAAGCCAAGGCCAACGCAAGTCATGGAGACAACCACGACGCGGCCACAGTTTCATTCTGGGGCACCCGCCGCGAGAGATGCAGAGCGGGTTGGTGCACCGGCCCAAAGGAGACCAACCCTCTTTGAGCGCCAAAATAGAGAATATTCCTTCCCTGTTGAAGAAATTGGTGACTTGTTTGCCGGTCTACACCAGTTGAAACTTATTGAGCTGCCAAATCCAAAAAGACCAGAAGAAGCTAACAAGTTCAACGATCCAAACTTTTGTCGGTACCATCGCATCTTGGGTCATACGCTCAAGGACTGCTTTGTAGTGAAGAACATAATTCAGAAAATGATAGATGAAGGGACTGTTGATGCAGACCTCCTTACAAGTTTAAAGAAGGGAAAGAAAGTTGCTACAGCAAATGTGGCTACCCTCCAGGATGACATGGTGAGTTGTGCCTCTTCAAACATAAGACCAGCTCATAATAAAAATATGTTGATATCAGATGGCCAATTTAATCCTATGATAATGTCAGGAGCTGAACCGCACTTCGGATATGGAGGGCGCTGCAAATGTCAGCTCGAAAGAGGCAATCTCCGAAGAGGAGAAGGATTACACGTCGTCGAGCCCCGAGGACTATACTCCGTCGAGCCCCGAGGACTATACTCCAATGAGCCCCGAGGATCTCAAGATAGAGGGCGAGGGCGAGAGAGATGTGGGCTTGTCGTCCACCACCAAGTGAAGAAAGAAACCAATGTTCCACGCTCCAGGCCAGGAATATCGGAGACTTTGGCGAAACGTCTAAAAAGACTCCCCCAAGAATTTGATGTTTTGGTCATTGGTGTTTTTGAGGATGATAGCGAGACTCTTCACTTCCCTGAAGATGAAGAGGCGCCTGAAGTGGATCAAGTCCATCTTAGATCAGGTCGCCAGCTAGCTGACCCACATCCTCCACCTAGAAAGGAGCCTAGGAACAAAGATGTAGTTGCGAATGAAACGACTGACCCTTCTGTTAAGGCGACGGTCAAATATGATGTAATCTCACACTTGAAGAAAATACCAGCTATGCTTTCTGTGTATGATGCTTTGTCTCTTTCTTCTGATTTGCGCAAAGCCTTGGTCACTGCGTTATCATTTCCGGAAGATTATCGAGTGGAAGTTTCACAGACCGAAATTGAACCAGATGATGTATTAAATATTACATTTAGTGATGAGGACAGACTGTTAGGCTCAAAGAAACACAACAGGCCTCTCCTTATGTTTGGTGAGATCGATGAATCGCCAACAAATCACATAATGGTAGACGGAGGATCTGCTATAAACTTGTTACCACTGCGTACTCTGAAGAGAATAGGATACACTACTAGGGATTTGAGTCAATCTAATGTAGTGATTCATGGTTTTAATCAATCAGGTCAAGAAGCCATGGGTACCATACACTTGGTTCTGAAATTGGAGACATTACACACACGAGTAATGTTCCATGTAATCGATATAGCTACATCCTACAATGCTTTGCTAGGTCGACCATGGTTACATGATAATCAGGTTGTGCCATCTACACTCCATCGGTGCGTCAAGTATATGGATCAATCTGGGGAGACTGTAAGAATATTTTCAGATAAGAGACCATTTACAGTGGCCGAATCTTTCTATGCCGATGCCAAATTTTATTTTGAACCTGTTGAGAAAGTGTACAAGCCAAAGTCAATCGTAGTGCCTGAAATAAATATCACGAAGGATGATATTGCTGAATCTTCATCAGGACAAAAAGTTTATCAGTATATACCAAGTGATCAAAGAAAAAAGGGCGACCCAATATTCCGCATTGTGAATAAGTCATCCAATAAAAGAGGTACAAAATTTCCTACACCTCTACCTCCTTTGGTTCAACGCAAAATTGAATTAGCTAAGGAGTCTCACCGGTATAAAAAGAATAAAAAAAATCATGTGGCGCAAATTACCTCGTCAAATAAAGATGATGAGTCGTTGCCTATTTCCTTATATGATAATAGAGTTTTGTATATGATGCAGAAAATGGGATATGATATTTTCACCGGCCCATCTTTGTGCGACGGCCGGGGGCAACTTGCGCCATTTCAAAAGGCGTTGTCTCCAGAGCAACTTGAAGCTCTACATGAAGACCAAGTTTTAAAAGAAAAGAAGTATGGACTAGGGTATGAAGTTTGTATGGCATCGACTGAATATATTGACATGGCTGAAGCATCTCCACAAATGGAAGATGGCAACCAGCCCACAGTCGATGACTTAGAAGAAATAAATGTTGGTACGACCGACGATCCTCGTCCGATTTTTATCAGCAAACATTTGTCTAAAGAAAATAAAGTAAAATATCATGATTTTTTGTGTGCAAACAGAGATGTATTCGCATGGACTTATGAAGAAATGCCCGGATTAAACCCGGAGGTAGCCGTCCATCGTCTCGCCGTACAAAAGGATGTCATGCCGGTGAAACAAGGACAAAGAAAGTATCGGCCTGAAGTACTTCCAAAAATAGAAGCTGAGGTGGATAAACTCATAGCTGCAGGTTTTATTAGAGAAGTCAAATTCCCTAGATGGATCTCTAGCATTGTACCTGTTAAAAAGAAAAATGGTCAAACTCGAGTATGTGTGGATTTTAGGGATTTGAATAAAGCATGTCCCAAAGATGATTTCCCGATACCTATTTCAGAAATATTAGTTGATGCCACAATGGGGCATGAAATATTTTTCTTCATGGATGGTTATTCCGGTTACAATCAAATAAAAATGGCACCGGAAGATGAAGAGTTAACAGCTTTCCGCACACCTAAAGGTATATTTTGTTACAAAGTTATGCCTTTCGGGTTAAAAAATGCTGGGGCAACTTATCAACGAGCCATGGCAATTATCTTGGACGGGTTGTTGTATGATATCGTTGAATGCTATATAGACGTCATAGTTGTGAAATCAAAGCGAGAACGAGATCACTTAAAGCACCTTGAAGTGGTTTTTGACCGTCTTAGGCAACATAATTTGAAGATGAACCCCATGAAGTGTGCATTCGGAGTTTCTTCCGGAAAATTTCTCAGGTTCGTAGTCACAAAAAATGGTATTCAAGTCGATCCAAGTAAAATACAAGCGATCGTCAAAATGCCACCACCCACAAATTTACATAAATTAAAAAGCTTCCAAGGCCATTTAGCATATATCAGAAGGTTCATTTCTAATTTATCTGGGAGATGCAAGCCTTTCTCACACCTTATGAAAAAGGGTGTCCCCTTTGAATGGGATCAAGCATGCCAAAATGCATTCTTAGAAATTAAAAAATATTTAATAAATCCTCCTGTTTTAGGTGCGCCAGTCAAAGATCGACCATTAATCCTATATACGGCGGCCATGCCGACATCGTTAGGTGCCCTCTTGGCACAAAATAATGATATAGGGAAAGAAATCTCTTTGTATTACCTTAGTCGCACCCTTGTAGGGGCCGAATGTAATTATCCTGATATGGAAAAAATATGTTTAGCATTAGTATTTGCGGCGCAAAAATTACGCCACTACATGTTAGAACACACTGTACACCTTGTGTCGAGAGCAGATCCTCTACGATACATTCTCAACAAGATGGTGCTTTCAGGAAGGTTGGCAAAATGGGCAATGTTATTGTCACAATTTGATATTAAATATGTGCCGCAAAAAGCCATAAAGGGCCAGGCCTTGGCTAATTTTTTAGCCGCGCATCCGATCCCTGATGATTTTCTAGTCAACGATGACTTGCCAGATCAAGAGGTGTTCACTACATCGGTCTCAAGTTCAACATGGCAAATGTATTTTGATGGCGCTTGTCGAAAATCAGGGGCAGGTGCCGGGTCGTCTTTGTTACACCAAGCGAAGATATAATTCCGTACTCGTTTACCTTAACTTCGGCGGTGTCAAATAATTCTGCTGAGTATGAGGCTTTGATAATCGGGCTCGAACTCGCTTTGAATATGGGATTAGATTCACTCACCGCGTATGGTGATTCACAATTGGTGATTAACCAATTGCTAGAAATCTACATGGTCAAGAAAGAAGAATTAAAGCCATACTTTAGACAAGCCAAAATGCTCATGTCTAGGTTTGCCGACTTAAACATTCAACACATTGTTAGAAGCCAAAATGACAAGGCTGATGCTTTAGCAAGTTTAGCTGCTAGCATGTCACTAACTTCTCATCAATCGATGGATGTCCATGTTGAGGAAAGAAGAATCTTGCCAATACTTGCTGAAGAAGAAGAAATGATAATAGCTTCGGCAATGACAGCCGATATATGCGAAATTGAGGTAGGGGATTGGCGAGAGCCATTCTTAGAATATTTACTTCACGGATATCTACCTTTGGATTCTAGCGAAAGATCTCGAATCCGCAAGAGATCAATTAATTATACATGCATCAATGGCACGCTCTATAGGCGTTCACATGATAGTATTCTACTGCGTTGCTTAGCTGGAAATGAAATTATGGAGGCATTGAATGAGGTTCATGCTGGAGTATGCGGCTTGCACCAATCTGGCCCTAAACTACATTATCAACTAAGGCGCTTAGGTTATTATTGGCCAACAATGTTTGGCGATGCCACTAAATTCGCAAAGAAATGCCATGAGTGTCAAATACATGCTGACTTTATACATCAGCCACATGAACCACTCCATGCAACAAATATAGCTTGGCCATTCGAAATGTGGGGAATGGATATAGTGGGGCCAATTCATCCACCATCGTCCAAAGGTCACAAGTTTATTTTGGCCGCGACCGATTATTTCTCTAAATGGGCCGAACTTATACCACTAAAAGAGGACAAAACGGAGAATGTGGAGCACTTTATAAGAACACATCTCATATATCGCTTTGGTGTTCCTTCTCGGATCATGTCTGATAATGGAACCCCTTTCAAAAATAAATATGTAGACAAATTATGTTCAAATTTAAGATAAATCATTTCTACTCTACGGCCTATAATCCAGCCGCAAATGGACAAGCGGAGGCTTTTAATAAAACTCTTTGCAAATTATTAAAGAAAGTGGTATCACAAAATAAACGAGAGTGGCATGAAAAACTCCTTGAAGCCTTGTGGGCTTACAGAACCATAACACGAACGCCGACAGGAATGACGCCTTATGCCTTGGTATTCGGGGGAGAAGCCATTCTACCTTTGGAAGTACAAATAGCTTCGTTGAGAGTTGCTACGCATGAAAGACTGTCTGAAGAAAAATCAACGCAATTACGCCTCGACGAGTTAGAAAGACTCGAAGGCAAACGACTGCAAGCTTTACAAAACCTAGAGGCATATCAAGCTAGGATGTCTCGAGCCTTCGACAAACGTGTTAAAAGAAGGTCATTTAAACAAGGAGATTTAGTGCTCGCTGTCATCTGTCCCATGAATATCACGCGGCGAATGAAAGGAAAATTTGAGCCTAAATGGGAGGGACCCTTCGTCATCAAAGAAGTTTATTCTAGCGGCCCGTACCGGATTATCTCGCCTGATGGAAAATACTCGCCGTCGCCAGTAAATGGAAAATTCCTTAAGCGTTACTATGCTTGACCAAATAAAAAAAAACTCCATACCCTCATGAGTATAAACTGGGGCAACCAAATAAAAAAATTATCAACTCCATACCCTCATGAGTATAAACTGGGGCATCCAAATAAAAAAATTATCAACTCCATACCCGCATGAGCATAAACAGGGGCAACCAAATAAAAAAAACCGTCACCTCCATACCCCATGTGTATAAATTGGGGTAACCAAATAAAAAAACGACTTCATGTCCTCAAGAGTATAAACTGGGGCATATAGAGCGTAAATAAAAAATATAGATTCCATCGCTTTATGAGTATAAATTAGAGCGCAAGAAACAAAAATATTATATACCCTCATATATAAACTGAGATATCACCAGAAATACGCCATCCCTCAAGAGTATAAAGTAGGGCACAAAAAATATATAACTCTATACCCTCGCTCATAGATATGAGCATAGAAAATAAATAAAATGCTCCGTATCTCATGAGTGTAAACTAAGAAAAAAAAACTAATAAGAGACGAAATCATGGACATGTAAATAAGCTGTAACCATGTCCAGAACAATGGCATAAGGGTTCATCAACACATATAAATACGGTGCAACCATGAATAAATAAATAAATATCAGGATATAGTACTACTGTCGTACACAAATAAACTGAGATTACAAATTCGGCAGTCCAGTGATACATAACAATAAATAAAAGTGCTTATTAAACAAGCAAACCAAATGGTTGAGACGTGAATGACCACGTAAAAAAAAAAGCTAGACCAAATTATTTAAAATATCTGTAAAAAGAAATCAGCTGGAAGGAGGGCGTAACTTCATCATGCTCTCAAGAATAGGTCCAACTTCATCACTCATGGTGGATATCTCCCGCCGGAGGACCTCCAGCTCCTGAGTAACAGTTGAATTAAAATCAGAAAGTGTATCATGTAGCTTCTTCGCTTCGGCCTGCTGACCAGACTGTGTCATCTTGAGTTGCATGACGCCCTCCTCAATATCATGCAAAGCGTTTCTAGCTTCCTCGACCTGTGCATTGAGAGCTTCCAAATGTTTCGCTTTCTCATCACGTTGCTCCTCCATCGATGACAGCTCTTCATTTGTGAGCTTCAAAGCTTTAGAGAGCGACTCATGCTCTTTATCTGCTATAGCCAGAGCTTCCTCTTTGTCTCCGGGACTGTGATTCCACCGTTTTACGAGCTTGTTGCGTCTCACTTGAAATAGAAATGAGCCTTTGCAAAGCAATACGGATATCGGCAACTCGAGCAATATCATCCCCAGCCGGAAGTAGCGAGTAAACCGTCTTGAGAACTTCCTGACGTTGGGGATCTGCTATCGTGGAGCCGTTCAAGCCCTCAAAAGCCGCATCCAACGTCGAATCAATAAACTTCATGAAAGCTTCAGTTATAAAGGGAAAACTGATGGATGTCATTGTAATCTGAGCTGGCGCTTCCTCGTTGCTAACAAGAGCGTCTTCAACACCTAAAAATAATACAACAATAAAGAACCCCAAATAAATATCCTGGTAAATGAGTGATGCGGTAAATAAAATAAAATAAAATAATTCTATAGAACTACCATGGCTGGAAACTTTAGTCGTTTGGGACATATTTGAAGTTATATGTGGCGAGGAATTTGAAGGATTAATAGCAAGGTCTGATGCGCCATAATCATCCACATCTAATGTGTCAAAATCTTCTAAACCATGAGCTGTACTGCCATTAAGCACGTCATCTAAAGCTGTACAGCTGAGATGATCGTGTACGTACAAAGGAATGTCCAGTTCTATGGGACCAGAAGTACTCTCATCACCAGCAAAATCAATTTTCCTTTTAGCCGTGGGCCTCGTCTCCTCATCCGAAGAAATGGCTCCATCTGTACACGTTTCTTTGAGCTTATCAATTATAAGATGGGCATCAGCATTCATACTTGGTGGAGGCAAACAATCAGCAGAAGAAGCGATGACACTCTCCTTGTTTTTTCTCTTCTGTAAATAAATATATGTATATGGCAGATTATATAAGGAAATTATGGCAAGGCTAAAATAAATTAAATAAGATAAAGGTCGTTAACTCACACGGCGAGAGCTTTTAGGAGGTTCATTATCTGAGAAGAAAATGGTCAAAATATTTTTCCAGTAATCCACGCTCTCTTCCTCTTTTGCCTCAATAGCGGCAATGTACTCATCTCGACGTCTAGCAGATACTTCTTTTACTATAACACGATCTAACTCTGTGAGCTTGCGTGAGGGCATAACTGACTTTCCACTTTGTTTATACGTAGTCTTCCTCTCATCGTATGGGACTTGTCCATACGCACTACCTGCCCTGAGGCTATGTGAAACAGTACTGAACGGTTTCAAAAATTTGTTCCACCAATTAGCCCAAGCCAAAGAAGACTTGCCTTCATAAGTGCTATCAAGAGGATGCTGGATATTCTCCTGAATTGGACGCAACAAATGGGACCAATAGGTGTATGCAATACCAACATCGTCTTCCGTAAGCAAAGATTTCAAAGAATCATACGGTATCAGCTGGTCCAACCTAAATTGGCGAGCCACGTGATCCGGGTGATATGGCTCAGCTACACATACGTCAATATCCGAAAATAAGAACCTCCAAGGAAGAATACCTCGACGAACAGAAAGCATGAAATCCCTTGGTAGCTGATCCACTCCAGTCAAGTTACGTGAAGAATAGGGGCACCAAGCAATGTTTTTCTGATTCTCAAAGAAATCATATGCTGCTTCAGAAGAAAATTCGTTGGGAGGCCTGAACATTGTACTTAGCATGGATGGCTGCATATGTAAGATCTTTGGAGTAGGAAGACGGTCTCCTCTGCCTTTGGCACCAAAAGTTCTCTTCAAATATAAATGCATCCATCCTATGACATAATGTACCGGCCAGGGTGCCTTGGGATATGTAGGCCCTACAGGATGCATGCTAATGCGCCGTAGTGAAAAATACGAGGAAAGTGTCAACGGAGCAAGTGAAATTTTTCTGCCTATGGCAATCCAAGACGCCATGACAAGTACACCGGGACGAATATAGGGCCCTGTACCAACAACGACAAAATTGCAAAGCCAAACCGTGATAAACGCTGCAAGATATAGACGACCATCACGAAGCCTATCGAAGGTCAGAGGCTCTGGACGATTGTTGTGAAAATAATCACACCAATCCTGAAACGGTACCAATCCGTCCTTATGTTTAGATGAAAGCTCTTCCCATATTTCTAGGAGGGTGAAATAAAAGTTTGGGAATAGTAGTGAAGAAGCATTTAGCTCTTTGAGTGGAGGAATATACTCTTCATAAGGATCACCGTCGATAGGAAGCCCTGCCATAAGGAGCATGTCGAGTAAAGTGATCGTGTGCTCGCCATGTGAGAATAGGAAGGTGTTTGTTTGAGGACTCCATTTTTCTAGCAGAGATTGCAATAGAGCAGGAGAAGCAGTATAGTCACAAAGAGAGCAGTATATTGCCCCACAGATATAATCTGTATGTTCTTCACCTCCTCTCAAGTTAAAAGAATGATGAGCAAGGATTTCAGTACCCCATTGAGTATAACCAGTGGGGCGTTCGACATATGGGATTTTATGATTCTCCCAACCTAAGTGTTTTGAGACTATCATACTCCCTAAGGTGCAACGTAACTTAGCATGAGGCCCTAGCGCGGGTGGATGATAACTGAGAGCATCGAAATTACGTTCAGAATGCCACCCACGTTCCCCAGGAACCAATCGTCCTCCCATTTTTGTGGACAACATAAGGATAGGATTGGCTAAGGCACTCGTCTCAGGTTCATACAATTGCTCTTTAGCAAGTTCTGACAACTTTAAGTGATACGAGGAACGGGTTGGTTGACCAAGCGCCATCTATGCAGAAAAAGGAAATTAAATTGTAACGCAATAAAAAGAGGAGGAATATAAAATATACAAGAGATATCTGAAGTGTAATACCTAAGACTTGCGAAAAACCACTGCCAAAAGAAAAGAGCGAAGCTCCTGTCAAATACACATGGATAAATATCTTTGATCTAAAATAAATTTTTTTTATTACGTAGCAACTTTAGTTAGTTCTTCTGTAGCAGTGCGACAGACCAAGCTCACATAGGAGCTAGCTAGAACGCCAACGGCAAAGAAATTTGATGTTAGGTGATACCAAAAGAATACGGTGTCGCGTTTCTGGCCGATCGACGAACCAATACATCATTAAAGAAACTCGTCTTATGAAAAATATTATAATACAAATTCTGGTTGTATGTACACACAAAAAAATCTCTAACATAAGAATAATGCAGTGTATATCTATCTTTATGGTTGTACGACGGACCAAGTTATACTTGCCGGCACGCCAACCATGAAGCTAAAATGGCTAAAACAGAACAGACTACTTAACTTGTACTACCTGGGTAAAAGATACCACCCACATATTTAAATGGGAAATAGCCTACGGTAATGAGATGTAAAAAAAAAACTCTGACGGAAATATGTAGTATGTATATATCTAGTCTTATGGATGTACGACGGACCGAGTTTAAAGGAACTCGCCGGCACGTCAACCATAAGAATAGACCTTATAAACTACAAAGACGATGCAATCATTAATCAAATTGGTTCACGCCACGCCGCAATTAATTCAATCTATAGTGATTATACCGTAGAGAAAGATGCAAGAGATGAGTATATACCTGACAGCCGAAAGATAGCGATTAAACGGATAGACCAGATTGCATCCGACGAATCTAAGAAAAGCAAAGAAATCAGAGTTAGAACTAAGTACGTTAACAAAAATACTCGTATAAATCTTCATAGAAATAGGAGTGTACTTGCCTGCATTTGAAGCAAGATCCAATCCGTACTTCCAGATGAAATTGCTAGCCTATACGTCTAATGAGAAAAGATTCAAAAGGGATTAGCAAGATAATGTAGATGAAAGACCAATTTGAGTCGTCGATGACGGCAGCCATGTACGTACCTGAAGACAATAAAAGTTAGAAGAGATTGGATCTGGTCTAGGACTATCAAAGTGCCGGAAAGCGGAGCACGTAATATACTAGGAGAGAAAAGAAGAAATATGTATCGATCGTTGCATATAGAGAACGTGGAGTAAAATAATCTAAACAAATATACGCTCTTGGTTTGGTCACATCGACACAAGCTAAGTTGCTCTAAATTCACATTTCACTAAACTCATGCCATTGGTTTGGTCACATTGACATAAACTAAGGCGCTCTAAATTTATATATATCACTAAAATCATGCTCTTGGTTTGGTCACACCGACATAAACCGAGGTGCTCTAAATTTATATATATCACTAAGATCATGTTCTTGGTTTGGTCACATCGACACAAGTCAAGTTTCTAGTTAACTTACGCCTTTGATTTGGTCACATTGACACAATTCAAAGAGCTCTAAAATAATGCTTAGTCGAAATCAACACATATTATAATAAAAGTAAGTTGAGTAGAAATAGGCTGCGACGCGTGATATAGTGTCCAACAAAAGTCGATAAATATTAAATTACCATATATTATATGACGGTACAATTAAAAAATATACAATAAAGTTTAACTTGTCGAATCTCTGAAATAGATGAATCTAGTATCTTTATATGAGCCGCCGTGCTCTAAAAAGGGGCTAAAAAACGTAGCATCCCTATGATAATATATTCTTACGCATACCTCAACGTGTATGCAATACCAAAATTAAACAAAGATACATGCAGGTTAATCCAAGATATAGTCGGTTAGCTTGCATTTCTCAAAATATTCTCATGTTGAAAGGAAATAAGAAATTAAACTACATCCATTGGTATTAGAAAAAAATATGAAGAGCTAGCTATAGAATAGTTGTCGATACATACATATAGAAAAGCATCGTGCATGGCCCATGGCCAAAATCGCATGCATCATTCCGATACTCCCTTAATCGGCTAAAACAATCTCGCTCTATAACTAATCAATATGCTTTGTGATCCATAATCCGGTTAAGTAAATGATGTATCCAATGCATGCAATCTACTTGCACTTCTAAATACTAGTGCAAGTACAAAATATTTTGCTTGTATTTCTGATATTAGTACAAGCGCAAATTATGGCATACATGCTGAAAATAAATGATATCGGATGCTCTTCCGAGTGCGCCGCCGTCGACGACAGCGAGGAGGACTTTAGTTTCCTACATTTTGTAGTCTTGTTTTATTTCTACATTTTGTAATATTCATATGTTGTGATGCTATGTAATAGATATTGTTGGAATTCTTAATCAGGGGTTTTCTCTACGGAGATGTAATTAACGGAATTTCTATATAAATGTATGAGTTCCGAAAGTATGAACTGCAATCTTTGATATTTCTCATTTATATTTGCACAATTTAAATTTATATTCTATCTGTCTCTATGACGCGGACGCGAGTACTTTAGTCGCCCCATTTTCCCGTCATCAATCACTTGCCAATACAATTCAAAGGTATTGACCCTTTGTGGCTGTAACTTGTATGTTGCAGGTTTGATTGTTCTAGTGATGATTGATTGATTTGGATTACAAAGTCTACAACCAACATCTGCCTGTGGCACTTTGAAGATGATTGACCCATACTTATAGTTATTCCGCTGCAATGTAATGTAATAGCCAAATGAGCTATGTTTGATGTAATAAACTTATGTTATTCCTGGTTATAAAGTTATATTATGACCTTTGTTTCTTGATATTACATCTTAACTGTGGATGCTAGCTATTGATCCACGGACTAGCATTGTAAAACACAGGAGGAATCTACCTTATTAGGTTGAGACCCCCACACTTTCTGGAACCAAAAACAGAAGAAAACAGGCAACTGGCACTGTGACAACTTGTTAATAGGTTAGTTCCAGAAAATATATAAAAACACCTCAAAGTGTAGACAAAACATAAGACAAATGATAAAAAACAAGCATGGAGCATCAAAAATTATATATACATTTTCGACGTATCAACATCCCCAAGCTTAACTCCTGCTCGTCCTCGAGTAGGTAAGTGATAAAAGAATAATTTTTGAGGTGACATGCACCTTCACAATAAAGATCAAACCATTTGCAAGCATTGAAAGCTGGGATCAAAGAACTCTAATCATGTGCATGAAATATGGAGTTATAACATTAAGACAAACTAACTATGCATGCAACATGAAAGGCTACAAACAAAATCATGAATAACAATGCATTGAAAGACGTTTGTTTGTTTTACATACAGAAAACATGGCATAGTGGCATTCAGCTTGTCCCTCATGGAGTAGTAAATAGATGCACATGACACCTTCAAAGTTCACAAGGGTGACTAGAAACAAATAGCACAAGAACAAGTAATATCACAATATGCATCAATTAATAAGCTTTGGAACACTGCACACAGAATGACAACTATGCTCTCTTAATGGTGCCTAACGGTAGAAGGTGGAGACTCAATAGTGGTGGAAGAAAAGCCTGTTTTATAAAGGAAGCAGGGATTACAAGTTTCAAAAAGAGCCTCCAAAAATTATGGTAATTGTTAGCTTTCAGCCCTCATTGCCCTTCTCATAAGCATCTTGAAGTGGTTAAGGTTAAAGTGGCAAAGCTGGAGTATATGCTTGACAAAGTATAAGTTGGCAATCTCAAGTCCCTTGAATACGAGCGCCACACCTCATGCATACTCAACTTTGGGCCCAGGCAAGTTCTTGTCACTGTAAGTATTTGCGTATCATTGAGAACCGCCAACGGGGTATCCCTTGCACATGGTACAGGAGCTTTCCCATAACCAAAATGATAAGTCAAGCAGACAATGAGCATTTCAGTAATCTTTTTATTTACCATATGCATAGCTTTTTATTGAGGATGCTTCATAGATAGCTCACTATGGTGATGGTGCAAGTTTCCACCATGATTAGGCATGGCTTAAGCTAGCGGCCCAGGCGTTTCTCTAACACAGAATACAAACTCCATGGACTTACAAGTTCCCACTTCATTTCACACCGGTGAAATCTATAGACAAAATATCATGATATCAACTGAGTACAACAAGGTACAAGTGCAATGTTGAAAACGTTCCCCGTGACAGCATGGTTCTGCTAATTCCAACTTATAAGTGCAAGCATACACAACAAAGTTGTCACAGTGGTTCAAGTTTATTAGGGGCAAAGAATAAAGTGTGCCATCAAGTACCAACTTATAGGGCTTTATTCACTAAGTTTTCACATAACAAAATAGTTTTTAATTCGAAGATAGTTGAAAACAAGAATATACTTGGAATGGTGTAATACACCATGCATAGGAGTTTATAGTGGACACTTTGGAATAAATTGGTTTCTTGGGAGTTGGAAGCATGAGTAGAGCTTACTCATACAAGTGGAGGCTAGCAAAAGACTGGGAGCAACCAACTAAGAGAGCAATAATGGCCATAATCATTCCAGAGCAACAAAACATTACTAATCAAAGCATAGAGTGGTACTACAAGTAAAGACTAGATGATCATAGAGGCTATGGTGACTTGTTCATAGTCATAACATGGTGTGAGCATGTGCCAAGTCAACCCAAACAAAGCATCAAAGGAGAATACCACAATACTATACTTTTGTATGCTAAAACAACGCATGATTCCTTCAAGGCACATTAAGCAATCCTAATTGTTTGGAACAAGTCATTCTACAGAAATAATCACTAAGCATAAGGTCAAAACAAGATCTAGCATGACATGATAAATTCTAAGCCACAGTCAAAACAAGCTCCGTTTTATACCACTTAAGCATGAAGCTTTCTACTCTTTTCCAACACCAAGCAACTTATTTGAAACAACTCACAAAGATAATAATCAATAAATATCAGTGAGATTGTCTCACAAATCCACAAATAATAAGTAAAAAGTTATAAACTGAAAGCACAAGAAAACTAAGGCTAAACACAGCGCTAGCAAAAGAGAACACTCACAAAAAAATAAGAGTGCAAACTAGAGTGTTCTAGGCAATGAAAACAAAGTGTGTCTCTCTCCAAAAGAATGTGTGGTGTAACCAACCAACATAATCAAGCAAACTAAGCAAACAAAAACCAAAAATGAAAAATAAGATGCTCAAAGAACAACATAACTATGCATGAAACAATAAAAATGAAGTGTCTAGAAGGACCTGAGCTTTTTATTGATGAAGAAGGGGATGCCTTGGGCATCCCCAAGCTTTGACGCTTGTACCTCTTGAATATTTCTTGGGGTGACATGGGGTGGCATCCCCAAGCTTGAGCTTTTGTCCATTCTTCATCTCATTACATCATTCTTTCTCTACACCTGAAATTTTTCCTTCATACAAAACTTCACACAATCTTCATTAGCAACATTAGTGTATTCAAAAGATAATAGACCTTTAGGCAAAGCTTTGGAACAACAAGACTTTTCACTAAAAACACAAGCTACTGTAGTAACTCCTTCAAAAAGCTCAATTTACCAAAAAGAACCCCAAAAGGAATCAATAAGAAGCAAATGCAAATAATAGCAGAAATCTGTCAAAACAGACCAGCAGGTAGAAACCGATCTTTTCGAAACCCTTCTGTTGCTGAAATCAAAAAGTTTTGAACTGATGGAAGTTAGCTAACATACTAGGAGATTTATTCGTAACTTTTGAGCTCAATCCGAGTTACAGAGACTCCTCACGAATTTTTATGGTGCAGGACAGAAATCTATTTCGGGACAGCAACTCCCCAAATCTTATTTCCCTCTCTTTAGAGGTCATTCTTGGCACAAAAGGCAAACAAAAAAAGATAAGAAGAGGTCATTACTGAAGTAATAACTTCCAAGACTCAAGGAAACTCTTGGGTTATCTCCCAACAAGTACTTTTCTTTAACGCCTTTAAGTTAGGCTTGATAGCTTGAGAAGATGCTCACATAAGAATTATGAATTGAAGTCAAAGAGAGCATCAAGAAGCAAATTCTAAACACATTTAAGTCTAGCCCACTTCCTATGCATAGGAATCTTATAAAGAAACAAGTCAAAGAAGCACAAAGCAACAAGCATAGGAAAGCAAAACAAGTGCAACTTCAAGATTTTCAACATAAAGAGGGGAATCTTAATATTATTGAGATATATAAGACCGTGTTTCCCTCTTTCATAATAACTTTCAGTAGCATCATGAATAAAATTAACAATATAACTATCACATAAAACATTCTTATCATGATCCACATGCATAAAATGATTATTACTCTCCACATAAGCATGGTCATTCTTATTCATTGTAGTGGGAGTAAATTCAACAACATAGCTATCATTATTATTCTCATCACCATAATCATCAAATATAGGAGGCATATTGTAATCACAATAAATTTTCTCCTCAATAGTAGGTGGACTAAAAATATCATATTCATCATTGTAATCATCATATATTGGAGGTAAACTATCATCAAAAAAATTCTCCTCTATGCTTGGGGGACTAAAAATATCATGCTCATCAAAACTAGCCTCCCCAAGCTTGTACTTTTCCATAGCATTAGCAACAATGGTGTTCAAATAATTCATACTAATAACATTGATATTAGCATGCATATAAAGTTCCATAGGTTTTTTAATTTCCTCTTCAAACACTTCATGTCCTAACACAAGATAGATACTATAGAGCTCTCTAATTTTTTTGTTGTTTTCCATTAAACCTAACTAGTGAAACAAGAAAAAAAAGACAAAACTGCAGAATCTAAAGGAAATAACTTCGAGCACTCACACCGGAGCATGTGAGTACCTTTTACCTTACCTCCCTGGCAACGACGCCAGAAAATATCTTTCTGGCTTACTGTTGCCGTGGGGTAAGGTGTGTGAGTGCTTTTTACCTTTCCTCCTCGGCAACGGCGCCAGAAAAGAGCTTGATGTCTATGCACTTCTATTCTTATAGACAGTTGTTGGGCCTCCAAGTGTAGAGGTTTGTAGAACAACAGCAAGTTTCCCTTAAGTGGATTACCCAAGGTTTATCGAACTCAGGGAGGAAGTGGTCAAAGGTATTGCCTCTCAAGCAACCCTACAATTAAGATACAAGAAGTCTCTTGTGTCCCCAACACACCCAATATAGGTGCACTAGTTCGGAGAAGAGATAGTGAAATACAAGTGGTAATGGTGCCAGGAAAGAGCTTCTGACTTGTTGTCGACGTGGGGTAATGGTGCTAGAAAAGACTTGGATGGAGCTTGATGGTGAGGTAAATAGTAAAGCAAGCAAACAGATGGAAGCAAGCAAACATGTAACAGATCTAGATGCAAGCGGTGTTTCAATGCTTAGAAGCACGGCCTTGGGATCATACTTTCACTAGTGAACACTCTCTCATATAAATATCCTCTCTTCATGATACTACTCTCCGGTTGGACACTCTAATCCATGGTAGGGATATAATAGCACACCTCAAAGTCCGCCCTCCCCTATCTAGATAACCCACACTATCACCTTGAGCGCTAGATGGTTCCAACAAACACCAAAATTTCATAGAGACATCCAACTCCAAATATAACTCATAACAAATATTCAATCTAGCCAAAGTGCCACACACGGTATGCACGCTGTCAGTTTCACACACGTGGGGAAAAGCATAGATCTATTAAAGCACAAAGAGTATTTATGTAGACTCAAGCCTAAGTGCCACCATGGCGTGCACACTGTCACTTTCACACACATGGGGAGACCAGCGATCTAATGAAGCACTTGAGTAGCAAGGTAGATCTACTAGATTACAAATCTCATGACCACAACAAGATCATGCATAGAGAGAGAGATGAACACATAGCTACCGGTAGAGCCCTTAGCCTCGAGGAAGAACTACTCCCTCCTCATCATGGGAATCAACAACGGTGATGGAGATGGTGGTGGAGATCGATGGAGATGGCTCCAGGGGCACTTCCCTGTCCCGACAGGGTGCCGGAATAGAGACTTTCTGTACCCCGAATCTCCCTTTCGGTGGCAGTGGCGCTACGGAGGTGTTCGTGGATTTCCGCCAAATTATTTAGGGTTTTTGGGTCGGAGGCTTCATATAGGCACAGGAATCAAGGTCGGTGGGGTTCCAGGGGCCCACACCCCCTCCAGGCGCCTCTAGGGATTACCCGCGCCTAGGGGGTTTGGCCACCCTGTGGCCCCCCTCCGGCTCTACTTCGGGGTTCCGTGTTGCTCCGGGAAAAATAATAACTTTGGCTTTTGTCCCGTCCAATTCCGAGATTATTGATTTTCTGCCTTTCTGGAACCAAAAACAGAAGAAAACAGGCAACTGGCACTGTGGCAACTTGTTAATAGGTTAGTTCCAGAAAAGATATAAAAACACCTCAAAGTGTAGACGAAACATAAGACAAATGATATAAAACAAGCATGGAGCATCAAAAATTATAGATACGTTTCCGACATATAAAGGGGGCAGCCAAGGGTTCCCATCCCTAGCCGAGTTCACCCTCCCCCCCCCCCCCCCGCAACTCGCCCAAGGAGGGAGAGGTGGGGACTTGCCCTCCAAGTCTCCCTTCCTTTCCAAACTAGGGTTTGACCCCTTTTCCTTTGGTGGCCTGATTTGCCCCCTTAGGCTTTTGGTGCGGCTGGACCTAGGTCTCCCCCGTGGAATTCCTCGGCCCAAGTGGCCCCTCCAGGGTGGTGGACTCACTTGTGGTCTCTCTAGAACATTCTAGAAGCTTTTGGTCAAAACACCAAAAACATTTCCAAACCTCGAAAAATGACTTTCCTTATATGAATTTTATTTTCTAGACTATTTCGGATCTCCTCGTGAATTCCTGGATCCAATCCGAGACTCCGAGCAACATTCGGTCTCCAACTCATATTCCATATCTACTTAAACAACATCAAACCTTAAGTGTGTCACCCTACGGTTCACGAACTATGCAGGCATGATTGAGACACCTCTCCGGTCAATAACCAATAGCGGGATCTAGATATCCATAATGGCTCCTAGATATTCAACTATGACTTCGTGATCGAATGAACCATTCACATACAATACTGATTCCCTTTGTCACGTGATACTTTACTTATCCGAGGTTCGATCGTCGGTATCTCCATACCTAGTTAAACCTTGTTACCAATAAGTACTCTTTACTCGTTCCGTGATATGACATACCTTGTGACCTAGTCACATGCTTCCAAGCCAATTGTATGAAATTCAACTGAGAGGGCCCAGAGTATATCTATCCATCATATGGATGGACAAATCCCAATCTTGATCCATGCGCTTCAACACATACTTTCAGAATACCCAATGCCACCTTTATAACCACCCAGTTATGAAAGTGGCGTTTGATGCCATCAAAGTACTCATCTGGTGACGGTGATTAACATGATCTCATGGTCGAAGGATTAGGTTACTATGTATCCGAAATCTTGTAGCAAATGAACTTAATGACTTGATCTTATGCTATGCTTACTTTGGGTGTGTGTCCATCACATCATTCTCCTAATGATATGACCTTGTTATTAATAACATCCAATGTCCATGATCAGGAAACCATGATCATCTATTAATCAACAAGCAAGCTTAACAAGAGGCTTACTAGGGACTCTTTTCTGTTTACAAAACACAGAAGTATTAATGTTTCATGTTAATACAATTATAGCATGGGATGTAAACATTTATCATAAACACAAAGATATAATAATAACCACTTTATTATTTCCTCTTGGGCATATATCCAACAGTACCATGTACATATCCTCGGTTAGTTTCCCATTCAGGAATTCTATTCTAACATCCATCTGCCATATTTTGTAATTGTAATATGCATCTATTGCTAGAAGTATTCGAACAGACTTAAGCATCTCTATGGGAGAAAAGTATCATCATATTCAACTCCTTGAATTTGTCAAAACCCCTTTGCGACAAGTCGTACTTTATGAACAGTAATGTTATTGTTCGAGTCTATTTTCTTCTGTAGATCCATTTAAATTTTATAGGATTTACGCCTTCAGGAGGGTCTATCAAGTTCCAAACTTGATTCTCGTACATGGATTATATCTCAGATTTCATGGATTCTTGCCATTTGACAGAGTTAGGGCCCATCACAGCTTCTTTGTATGTGCATGGTTCATCGTTGTCTAACGACAATACTTCATATTCACATATATGACCGGAAGATGAAAACTACCAGATCTACATGGTTCAATAGGAGCATTAATTTCTAGGACTACAACACTTGTAGGTGTGGCAATATCTGATAGCGCCATGGGCATTTCTAGAAAGGCTTCTAGTTCTATGCTACTCTACGCATCGTGCTCCGGTTCAATAACCTCATTAAGCTCTATTGTCCTCCCACTCAAACTTTTAGCGAGAAATTCCTTCTCAAGAAATGTTCCTCCTTGACAAATATATTGCCTTCAGTTTTGTGGTACAAGGAATACCCAGTAGTTTACTTAGGGTAACCTACAAATATGCATTTGTCTGACTTAGCATCAAGCTTGTTCATCTGTAAACATTTTACATAAGCTTCATAACCCCAAATTTTAAGAAATGATAAGTTGGGTTTCTTACCAAACCACAATTCATAGGGATTTCTATTTTCGTGCCCTTGGTTCGTTAGTTGTACTCAGTTTTCCCCAGCCGCTTAAATTTTCCTCACTTTTCCCCTCGCTATGTTACGAAACCCTTGTAGGCGCTCGCAGGCGCTCGGATGGAGGGATATCGTCGGGTCAAAGGCTTGACCGTTACATGCTGACTGGTGGGATCGTGTTGTACCGGGTCATGCGTTGAGCGTTATGTTATGTGGCCTCGACTGTTACATGCTGACAGGTGGGTCCGTGTTAGGACGGGTCTTGCATATGTGGTGAAGGGTGGGGCCGCATGGAGACACGTAGGACTGGCCATTCTCGCTCACCCAAAGCATTCGCTTTCCCCCGAGCCTAGAATAGCTCCCACATCACCCCTCTGCTGCCCCGCCGTTGTGCCCTCCTACCTTATGTCGTCCTCGGCCCTATAGCCGCTCCCTCCCCTAGCCATGGAGCCCACTCCACCTCCGGCTCCGCTCCCGCCCTCGCTAGATCTACCCCTTTCATGGAACATTATGCAATGTCGGCTGGTGTACCAACCATCCACGTCGATGTAACATCCCAAAAATACTAAGCTTGGATCATCAAACACTAATCATCAAAATTGGGGTTAACAAAAACTTTTCTAAATAAAATTATGGAAGCATGCATGTAAGTATGCATTTCATTTTGAATTCTTTTGAACCACCTTGTTTGTGTGCTCCATTGCTTGTAAATGGATGCTTAGGTGAAATAAACATCATCTAAACATTTCCCACACTTTTCATAAAGACAAGTAAATCAAAACAAATAAAATAAGGGAATGGTTATTTTGACCAATTTAACTCCCATGCCTACTTTGGCTGTCTCAAACTTTCAGAACCTAACAAAAACTTTTCTGGATCTTTGCACCCCTTGATTGTACTCATAACAGAATATCAAGGCCCACCTTGTGATCATCCAGAAACTTTCAAAAGCATAGTTTAAATGACAATTCAAAATTGAATCTATATCATATGGGAAGATCCCACTTTTTCAAAAACTACTCAAACAAGCTCAACTTTCAAAACCCAAGCATCTGCAGACTCACCAGCATCAACCTAGCACACCCACCAAAAATCTTTTCAAAATTCAAAACTTGAATTCTTGCGGCCATTTCATCAAACACTTGGCAGACACAAATCAAACAAAATCAAAACACCATAGTGTGCAGTGTTTTGAGCCTAACTAGTTCCCTATCTAGCTCACAACCATCTCAGTAGATCATCTAGCAAGATTAACCCAACACTAGCACCACTGTGAGCTTGCCAAGATCATCAATGGTGAACAGCCAAGTGCATCCTTGCCACCCCAATGTAGACAGCAAGCTAGGAAAGAAACTAGCCATGCCAACCTTGTCTGGGAGATCACCCATGCCTCACCGCCCCCTCTCGACCAGCCCTGCCTCGAGGACACCGACCAGATCACCCAGGAACACCGCGCCCGTGCCTCTGGAAACCGTGCCGAGCATGCGCTAGAGCGCCACCCTCGATCGAAGCCCCCAGACCGCGCGCCGCCCTCGCCGCGTGCATACATGCTCCCCACCATCCCAGGAGACCGCCAGACATGCCCATTTCACCGCCCGTACCCCGTAGCCACCGCTCGCCGTCGAAGACGCCGCCTCTGCCGTGCAGAGCGTCGCGTGTTCCATACCAACCCGCACCGCCCCACGTCTCGCCACCGCATCGTTGAGCATCGCCAAGGAACACTGCATCGTCCCCTACCTTCTCCCATGCCAATAGCTGTCTGTACCACCGCCCCCGACGATCTCACCGTGCGCCCCATCGGTCCCCTCGCTCGACTATAAATAGAGGCCACCCCCAGTCGAATTCTTCACACCATTCTACTCCCCTCTCCTCACTGATCGTGCCACACGTTCCCTGAGCAAAGCGAGCACCACCTCGTCGGAATTTCCCAAGAACGGAGCCAGTGATTGGATCCGCCCCAAGAGGAGCCACCAGTACCAGGAGATTCGCCGTCGTCGACTTCGTCGTTCGCCCGCCTCGCCGACCCTCGCCTGCACCCCGGTGAGCCCCCAATGACCCCCACTGGCCATGCTAGGTTTCTGTCTCGCCGGCATTGCCCGACGTCGACGATGACTCCCAGCCGTTGGATTAGAACTAGATCGAACGCACCACAGCGCCCCATACCGCTTTGCACCCCCTGTGTCACTGACGCGTGGGGATAGCAACTTAAACAGCCAGCGGAAGCGCTTCGCTTAGCAGGCCGGGCCGTTAACTTTTCCCGCGCAACCCGGTTATTTGAATTAAACCTTTTCCATTTTAGTTCAAACACACTTCTGTACCCATTTTAAAAATTGAACCCAGGTTGACTCAGTGCACCAATTTGAATGAAACCAATTTTGTTAGAAAGGTCTGGGAATGCTCAATCCAAGCCCATTGGATTCAAGTCATTTGGATCTGTAGATCATCCTTGGTAAAAATAACAAGGCAGAAGCTTTTCTGCATTCAAACATTTTTCAAAGTTAAACCACAATAGCTTTTGAGTTGATTCCAACTCTCAAAAATCACATTTAACTATACCTTTCAGAATATATAAATATATATAGGTTTACTTACAGAAATAATGTTCAAGTAATAAAAGAATGCCACTTAGGCATTTCTAACCACTTTATTTAATTAAAATAAAAGGGTAAAACCTTATTAAATTGTGACACCACTTTAAATCACATTCTCATGGACAAAAATATGTGGTTATGGCATGTGTCAACATGATCCCATGTTTGGTTTGGAAAATATTAAATCTTAAGTAGTTTTTCAATGAGTAGAAATTACTTTTCTAAAAATAAAAGGGATTTTAAACCAAACCCAAATCTTGTAATGTTAGTGATGATGCTATATCATCTATAGGACCCTTTTGTGTGATGATTGCAAGTATTTAAGTATTGCTTGGTGATTTTGTACATCGTATTTATTTATAGACGCTAGTACCGACCAAGGATACGAGGAGGAAGGAGGATTCTACGAAGAAGAAGCCGAGGAGAACTTCAACCACTACTCTGCACAAGGCAAGCCTTACTAATCAACTTGACCTATGCAAGCCTAATACTACTAGTGAATGTGCAAGCTAACACTTGCAAGATACTTTATCTTTGCAAGCAAATACTTGCTTGTTACCATGCCAACTATATGCCTTAAGCATATGTGATAATACCCACTTGATACCCCAATCCTAGTTTTATTTGCAAGCTTTCTACTTTATTTCTTTATCAAAGCCTTAACTTAGAGTTGACTTAAGTGACTTATATATTCTAGAAAGATATATTTGAAGGTTGCATAAAGAGCATAAAATTTGGCCTAAGTTAGAAACCTTGATATCATCCTAAGATATAAGGTTGTACTTAGTTGAAATTCCACTAGTTTACCACCTCTCATTAGTGCTACCTCCACTTGTAGATGCTAGTGCTAAGCATAAAACTTGATCAACTTTAGATGGGAATACTTGGTGAAAATGGTTATGAAAACCTTAGAATGATGGATCATTCTACTGAGATGTTTTGACATGTGTTCCCGAACACCAGATGATTTTTGGTGATGAAAATATTGAGGCATGAGCCTTAGCCCTTTATAAAACTGATGGTTGTCTGGATGCCATACCATTCCAATTTTATCGTACAACCACAATACCCGAAGATTGGGTAGGGCTTGACTGGAAGCTTATATACCTTAGTATTAGTTCCCTCACGGCCAACGTCTGCGCTGAGGCTACCTTGTGAAGATTGTCCACCTATGCAGTACCCAAGATGACAGTTGGTCATGGTTGGGAGGCCAAACTCACAAGAGAGGTGCTTATACTAGGGCGTGTAATTGAAAGGTTAGGATTGATTATCCGCATATTAAGTATGGTGAATTCAGGATTTGTTCCTGACGGATGTATCGAATGTTGTGGTGAAAGTGTACAATCTCTGTAGAGTGTCAAACTATTCGAATAGCCGCGTCCGCGGTTATGGACAGTTGGAGTGGCCATACTGTTCCCCCGTCAGATGTTTTCAAAATGACTTGTGAAATGAGTTGATACTTTGACTTGACCACAACAAAGTTGTGACATGAGTTACAAGTTCCCCCTTTAGGAGTTATAAAATTGTGACTAGATTCTTTCTGAACTGAGTAGAGATAAATCTGGTTTTTTGCAAAACAACCCTAGAGCCTAGTGTCCTATTATCCAAAAACCCTTTTACTTGTTAGTATTAGTTTGCGAATACTTAAAGAGTACTCATGGCTTTGTCCCTGGATATTTCCGTGGCCAGACTATGAAGAGGAGTACCTGGAAGATGGAACCCAGGAAGGTTACGACAACTAGGATCATCTCCCATCGTCAGCATTGCCTATGACCCTGAAGATGGAGCTTCGCCTACGCTACCGTTATTATTACGTATTCCGCTGCTCGAAGTTGTATTAAGAACTGGATCAAGAGATCCCTATTTGTTTAAGACCTTATATATGGTTTGTAATGGATGATGTACTGTGGTTTCCAATTCTGTTATGTCTCGCAAAATGGTAATCCTGGGATTGCGATGTATGGTGTAGCAGGCATCTGGGATTAAAAATCCGGGTGTTGACAAGTTGGTATCAGAGCCAGGTTGACCATAGGAGACCCTAGTTAGACTGGACGTTTGAATCAAAAACTTAGTTTCAAAACCAAAGGAAGCAAATATTTACAAAAACTTATTCTCATTCTTATCTCTTTGATTCTTTCATGAAAATTCATGTTCCTCAAAAACTCTTGCAAAATACATAAAATTTTGACACACTTGATCACTCTACTAACTTACTCATCCTATATTCTTATAGATGGACGTGAAGTACAACAAGTTTTATTAGTTGGGGAATGGAGAAGACCTTATCTTTGAGAGGGATTTGGACCAGCTTTCAGAACTTCTGGAGCGTCCGCACCCCGAGTTCGTCGGATCTCAGCTCAATGATCAAGGAGGAGAAGATCTGTAGTGGCTGATTGTTGCAAGTCTCCGAGGAAAGATTGAACCTCCCACTGCTGAGGGAATTCAGTTTACCTTGAGAGAGAACAACTGGCTCGATGGACTTGCCAGGGCCATGCAGGAAGCTCTTGCCCGTCTGTGTGGGCAAAGCATCAATCCGATCAAGGGAACCCGCTTTGAGTTCTGCCCAAGGCGTGATGCAAATGGACAACCACTAGAAGCCCCATACCACCCCGAGCTGAAGACTCAATTGGACCACCTTAGCTTCATGATGTATGATCGTCAGCAGGAGTTGGATAACTGTCGTGACTGCTCCAACCACAAGTCTGCCATCATCAAGACGAAGGATCAGACCATCGCCATGCTAGCAAAGGATCGCAAGTCTGGTCGCCGTCAGCTCGACAAGAAGGAGCGCATTATTGCCCGTCTCCGCCACCTCTCATCTTTGGAAGAGACCATCCACGAGAGAGACATGCAGTTGGAGGAAAGGGAGAATGCCGGAGAAGATCTTCGTGGAGACCCCTCCTCCTATCTCAGCGATGATGATGATTTTCTGGAGGATCAGGCCATGGACTTCTTCACCGATGAGGATGATTTCGCCTTCATCGATGATGATGATGATGATGAAGATGATGAAGCCACAGATTCCGAGGAGTAGTAGCACTTGAGCACTAGCGTAGTGAGTAGTATTCGGTCCCACTATATCGTAGATTCTAGAATGGTTCTTAAAACCATCTGTTTTTCTTGTTTTGTGGTGTGTGTTGTATCGTGTGAATGAATGAATGAAAATCAAGTTGCTAGAAAATCTGAGTCAAACTTTAAAAACTTTTCAAAGTCCCCGAAACCTTAGAAATTTCCCTCTTTTCTCATGATCCATCTCAATCTTCAGATGCCACGCGGAGGAAGTGGTTCATCCCCGGACCCGATGTTGCAGATCCTGTAAATGTTGACTTCTGAACGTGAAGCTAAAAGAGCGGAACGTCAAGACAACCTAGCCACTCTGCAACAGATAGCTCAGCTAGCCCACAACAACCAAGGCTACGGAAATCAAGATAACCATGGATCTAAGCTCAAGTATTTCCAAAATACCAACCCACCTGTTTTCACTAAGTCGGAAGAGCCCCTAGACGCCGATGATTGGCTGCAAACCATGGAAAATAACTTAGAAGTCACAGGAGTGGAAGCCAACGAGAAAGTTCTGTTTGCCACCCACTATCTAGCCGGAGATGGCAGGGCATGGTGGAACAGTGTTCGTGCAATGACCGGAGGCCAGAAGATGACCTGGGAAGAATTCAAGGTCAAGTTCAGCAGAACCCATGTGCCACCGGGTTTGATCAAGAGGATGAGAGACGAGTTCAGAGAACTGAAGCAAAGAAGGATGACTGTAGTGGAGTACCGTGACAAAATTTTGTCATTAGCTAGGTATGCCCCGGATGAGATCGACACGGAAGCCAAGAAGAAAGAGAGATTCCTGAATGGTCTGCATGATGAGATGCAGACAGTGTTAGTCAATATCCCCTTTGCGTATATTGAAGCCCTTGTCGACTCTGCTATCCAGATGGAAGGAAAGATCAACCAAGCCAATGAGAACCGCAAGCGTCGTATGATGCATCAGCCAGGAACCCATCAAACCCCAAAGTATCGTCCTAACCCATCTCCCGGAGTTGCCCCAAGAACCAACAGACCCCCGATGAACCGTCCCACCTATCCCAACCGTGGAAACCCTAGACCCGGAGGAAATCACAACAACCCCGGCAACTCTAGCAATTTCAATCGTGCCCCACCCAAGTTCAACACCAACAATGCTGCCACCAACCCCAACACTGCCCCGAGGACTGGAAGCAATGTTGTGCCTGTAGCAGCAAAGGACAAGTCGCAAGTGACCTGTTATGACTGTGGAAATAAGGGTCACTACTCCAACGAGTGCCCCAACAAGAAAACTGCCGCAGCACCCAATACTAATGCCCCAGCTCAGCAGCAGCGTCGTGTTCAACCCGGAAGAAGGTTTGCCCCAGGGAATTCACTCAATCGCAATGGCCGCCTTTTTCTCATGCATGCTAAAGAAGCTCAGGAAGCGCCAGATGTCGTGCTGGGTATGTTTTCTGTTAATTCAGTACTTGCAAGAGTGTTGTTTGATTCTGGTGCATCGCATTCATTTGTCACCGAACAATTTGCATGCACTAGTAAAATTGAACCAACCAAATTGAAGCATGTAATGATTGTTCAAATTCCCGGATCGACCACCAAGGCTAGGCAAATTTGCAAAGTTGTCCCTATCCGAATCCATGGCATAGATTTTTATGCTAATATGATAGTACTCGCAACTAAAGTTTTGGAAGTAGTACTAGGAATGGATTGGATGTCCAAAAATAATGGATTGATTGACTGTGCCAAGAAAGCCATCACCATGACCAGTACAGCTGGAATATCAGTCGAGCATATATCTGAAACCTTACCTCGCCAATTCAAGTGCAATAAGAGTATAGCCCAACCTACCATTGACCAAGTCCGGATAGTCTGTGAATACCCCGATGTATTTCCAGATGTTTTGCCCGGTATGCCCCCAGATCGGGATATCGAGTTTATCATCGAACTAATCCCCGGAACAGGACCCATAGCCCAGAGACCCTATAGTATGAACCCTTTGGAGCTCGAATAACTAAAGAAGCAACTGGATGCCATGCTGGAAATGGGATTGATTCAACCAAGTGCGTCACCATGGAGATCACCTGTCTTGTTTGTGGACAAGAAAGATGGAGGTAACCGTTTGTGTACGGATTATCGGAAGTTGAATGATGTCACCATCAAGAACAAGTACCCTTTTCCCAAGATTGAAGATTTGTTTGATCAGTTGACCGGTGCCAAAGTGTTTTCTAAGATTGATCTTAGAACGGGTTATCATCAACTCAAGATTCGTGCCGGGGATATTCCAAAGACTGCCTTTACCACCAGATATGGATTATACGAGTATACTGTCATGTCTTTTGGATTAACCAATGCCCCCGCTTATTTCTTGAACCTCATGAATAAGATTTTTATGGACTTCCTGGATAAGTTTGTCGTTGTTTTCATCGATGACATTCTGATTTACTCCAAATCGGAAGAAGAACATGAGCTACATCTAAGGACCATTCTTGGAACCCTTAGAGAGCACCAGTTGTATGCCAAGTTTACCAAATGTGAATTCTAGTTACAGGAGGTAGGATTCCTTGGTCACATTGTATCAGCCAGAGGAATTGCCGTTGACCCTGCCAAAGTGAAAGATGTAGAAGATTGGCAAGCCCCAACCACTCAAACCCAAGTTCGTGCATTTCTCGGATTGGCGGGATATTACTATAAGTTCATAGAAGGATTCTCGAGTATCGCCGGACCCATGACCCAATTGTTGAATAAGGACAAGAAGTTTGAATGGACTGACAAATGTGAAGCGAGTTTTCAAGAACTCAAGAGGAGATTGATTTCAGCCCCAATCTTGATCATGCCGGATATCTCGAAGCCCTTCGATGTGTATTGCGACGCATCCAAGATCGGTCTCGGATGTGTGCTAATGCAAGAAGGCAAAGTTATATCTTATTTATCTCGACAACTGAAGCAACATGAGCAAAATTACCCAACCCATGACCTCGAACTCGCAGCCGTAGTTCTAGCCCTGAAGACATGGAGACATTACCTAATGGGAAATCGTTGTGAGATCTATACGGATCACAAGAGTCTGAAGTATATATTCACTCAGAAGGATCTGAATATGAGACAGAGGAGATGGATTGAGCTAATCAAGGATTACAATCTGGACATTCACTATCACCCTGGTAAAGCCAATGTAGTAGCCGCTGCCCTTAGCAGATTGCCGTGCCGCTTGAACTCCATGATTTTGAAGGAGCAACCAAGCTTGCACAAGGAGATGGAAGATTCTCGAATGGAATTGGTAAGTTAAGGATTTTAGGCTAGCATAGAACTCCAGCCCACTTTGATCAGTCAGATCAAAGAGGCGCAGAAGGGGAATGCTAGTATCGACGGAATCAAGCGTCGTATCGGTACAGTCAAAGTACCCGGATTCACCGAAGACGAAGAAGGAGTTCTGTGGTACAAAGGACGCCTTTGTGTACCAGCAGATTCTGAGTTGAAAGAAGTTATTCTGAAGGAAGCTCATGATACTCTTTATTCTATCCATTCCGGAGGGACTAAGATGTATCAAGATTTGAAAGAGCAATTTTGGTGGCATAAGATGAAGCGAGAAATCGGAAGCTATATCACCAAGTGTGATATATGTCAGTGAGTCAAGGCAGGACATCAAAGACCCGCTGGATTGTTGCAACCCTAGCAGATTCCAGAACGGAAATGGGATTCCGTTGGAATGGACTTTATCACTGGACTGCCTACTTCTAGTAGGGGAAATGACTCTATCTGGGTCATAGTGGACCGATTGTCCAAAGTCGCCCATTTATTGCCCGTCAAAACCACCTATCAGAGTTTGAAGCTAGCAGAGTTATACATCGCTAGAATAGTTAGTTTGCATGGAGTCCCTAAGAACATTGTATCGGATCGAGGAACGCAGTTTACCTCGAGATTCTGGAAAAAAGTTCAGGAAGGTTTAGGAACCCGCCTAGATTTCAGTACCGCGTATCACCCTCAGACCGATGAACAAACGGAGCGAGTAAATCAAATACTCGAAGATATGCTGAGAGCCTGTGTGTTAGAATATGGATCCAAGTGGGAAGACTGTCTGCCGTTTGCAGAATTTTCATACAATAATAGTTATCAAGCCAGTTTGCAAATGGCCCCATTTGAATTCATGTAAGGAAGGAAGTGTCGCACCCCTTTGAACTGGTCGGAAGTAGGAGAGAGTCGGATTTTTGGACCCGACATCCGACGAGAAGCAGAAGAGAAGGTTCACAAGATTCGTGAGCACCTCAAGACCGCCCAATCCAGACAAAAGAGTTACGCCGACAAGAGACGTCGAGACCTCGCCTTCAACATAGGAGATTTTGTTTATCTGAAAGTGTCGCCATTTAAGGGAATGCAGTGTTTCCAACACAAAGGAAAGTTAGCCCCAAGATATATCAGACCTTTCAAGATTCTGAACCGTCGAGGAGAAGTGTCGTACCAATTGTAACTACCCAAAGAAATGTCAGTATTCCACAATGTGTTCCATATCTCGTTACTTCGCAAGTGCCTCGAAGTTCCAGAGAAGACCGAAGTGTTCAAGAATATAGATCATCGGACCATAGAGATCAACGATGACCTGACCTATCACGAAGTACCCATCCGCATTTTGGAAGAAGCCTTCAGAACTACCCGAACCCGAAGCATAAAGTTTCTCAAGATTCAGTGGAGCAATCACACAGAAGAGGAAGCTACCTGGGAGCGCGAAGATCACATAAGGACGGAGTTTCCCGATCTCTTCAAATCCTAGGTAATCTTTTTCGTCCTTTTTCAAATCTCAGGACGAGATTTTGTTTAAGGGGGGAAGGTTTGTAACATCCCAAAAATCCTAAGCTTGGATCATCAAACACTAATCATCAAAATTGGGGTTAACAAAAACTTTTCTAAATAAAATTATGGAAGCATGCATGTAAGTATGCATTTCATTTTTAATTCTTTTGAACCACCTTGTTTGTGTGCTCCATTGCTTGTAAATGGATGCTTAGGTGAATTAAACATCATCTAAACATTTCCCACACTTTTCATAAAGACAAGTAAATCAAAACAAATAAAATAAGGGAATGGTCATTTTGACCAATTTAACTCCCATGCCTACTTTGGCTGTCTCAAACTTTCAAAACCTAACAGAAACTTTTCTGGATCTTTGCACCCCTTGATTTTACTCATAACAGAGTATCAAGGCCCACCTTGTGATCATCCATAAACTTTCAAAATCATAGTTTAAATGACAATTCAAAATTGAATCTATATCATATGGGAAGATCCCACTTTTTCAAAAACCACTCAAACAAGCTCACATTTCAAAACACAAGCATTTGCAGACTCACCAGCATCAACCTAGCACACCCACCAAAAAGGTTTTCAAAATTCAAAACTTGAATTCTTGTTGCCATTTCATCAAACACTTGGCAGGCACAAATCAAACAAAATCAAAACACTATAGTGTGCAGTGTTTTGAGCCTAACTGGTTCCCTATCTAGCTCACAACCATCTCAGTAGATCATCTAGCAAGATTAACCCAAGACTAGCACACTGTGAGCTTGCCAAGATCATCAATGGTGAACAGCCGAGTGCATCCTTGCCACCCCAGTATAGGCAGCAAGATAGGAAAGAAACTAGCCATGCCAACCTTGTCTGGGAGATCACCCATGCCTCACCGCCCCCTCTCGACCAGCCCTGCCTCGAGGACACCAACCAGAGCACCCAGGAATGCCGCGCGCGTGCCTCTGCCAACCGTGCCGAGCATGCGCCAGAGCGCCACCCTCGACCGAAGACCCCAGACCGCGCGCCGCCCTCGCCGCATGCATACATGCTCCCCACCGTCCCAGGAGACCGCTAGACATGCCCATTTCACCGCCCGTACCCCGTAGCCACCGCTCGCCGTCGAAGACGCCGCCTGTGCCGTGCAGAGCGTCGCGTGTTCCAGACCAACCCGCACCGCCCCACGTCTCGCCACCGCATCGTTGAGCATCGCCAGGGAACACCGCACCGTCCCCTACCTTCGCCCATGCCAATATCCGTCTGTACCACCGGCCCCGACGAGCTCACCGTGCGCCCCATCTGTCCCCTCGCTCGACTATAAATAGAGGCCACCCCCAGTCGAATTCTTCACACGATTCTACTCCCCTCTCCTCACTGATCGTGCCACACCGTTCCCGGATCAAGGCGAGCACCACCTCGTCGGAATTTCACCGGAGTCCGCCGCCTCTGGAGAAGAAGGGAGCCAGCGATTGGAGCCCCCCAAGAGGAGCCACCGGTACTAGGAGATTCGCCGTCATCGACTTCGTCGTTCGCCCGCCTCGCCGACCCTCGCCTGCACCCCGGTGAGCCCCCAACGACCCCCACTGGCCGCGCTAGGTTTTGTCTCGCCGGCGTTGCCCGACGTCGATGATGACTCTCAGCCGTTGTATTAGAACTAGATCGAACGCACCACAGCGCCCCATACCGCTTTGCACCCCCCTCTGTCACTAACACGTAGGGACAGTAACTTAAATAGCCCGCGGAAGCGCTTCGCTTAGCAGGCCGGCCCGTTAAGTTTTCCCGCGCAGCCCAGTTATTTGAATTAAACCTTTTGCATTTTAGTTCAAACACACTTTTGTACCCATTTTAAAAAATCAACCCATGTCGACTCAGTGCAGCAATTTGAATGAAACCAATTTTGTTATAAAGTTCTGGGAATGCTGAATCCAAGCCCGTTGGATTCAAGTCATTTGGATCTATAGATCATCCTTGGTAAAAATAACAAGGCAGAAGCTTTTCTGCATTCAAACATTTTTCAAAGCTAAACCACAATAGATTTTGAGTTGATTCCAACTCTCAAAAATCACATTTAACTATACCTTTCAGAATATATAAAAATATATAGTTTTACTTACAGAAATAATGTTCAAGTATTAAAAGAATTCCACTTAGGCATTTCTAACCACTTTATTTAATTAAAGTAAAAGGGTAAAACCTTATTAAATTGTGACACCACTTTAAATCACATTCTCATGGACTAAAATATGTGGTGATGACATGTGTCAACATGATCCCATGTTTGGTTTGGAAAATATTAAATCTTAAGTAGTTTTTCAATGAGTAGAAATTACTTTTCTAAAAATAAAAGGGATTTTAAACCAAACCCAAATCTTGTAATGTTAGTGATGAGGCTAGATCATCTATAGGACCCTTTTGTGTGATGCTTGCAAGTAGTTAAGTATTGCTTGGTGATTGTGTACATCGTATTTATTTATAGACGCTAGTACCGACCAAGGATACGAGGAGGAAGGAGGATTCTACGAAGAAGAAGCCGAGGAGAACTTCATCACTTCTCTGCACAAGGAAAGCCTTACTAATCAAGTTGACCTATGCCAGCCTAATACTACTAGTGAATGTGCAAGCTAACACTTGCAAGATACTTTATCTTTGCAAGAAAATACTTGCTTGTTACCATGCCAACTATATGCCATAAGCATATGTGATAATACCCACTTGATACCCCAATCCTAGTTTTATTTGCAAGCTTTCTACTTTATTTCTTTATCAAAGCCTTAACTTAGAGTTGAATTAAGTGACTTATAGATTCTAGAAAGATATATTTGAAGGTTGCATAAAGAGCATAAAATTTGGCCTAAGTTAGAAACCTTGAAATCATCCTAAGATATAAGGTTGTACTTAGTTGAAATTCCACTAGTTTACCACCTCTCATTAGTGCTACCTCCACTTGTAGATGCTAGTGCTAAGCATAAAACTTGATCAACTTTAGATGGGAATAATTGGTGAAAATGGTTATGAGAACCTTAGAATGATGGATCATTCTACTGAGATGTTTTGACATGTGTTCCCGAACACCAGATGATTTTTGGTGATGAAAATGCTGAGGCATGAGCCTTAGCCCTTTATAAAACTGATGGTTGTCTGGATGCGATACCATTCCAATTTTATCGTACAACCACAATACCCGAAGATTGGGTAGGGCTTGACTGGAAGATTATATACCTTAGTATCAGTTCCCTCACGGCCAAGGTCTGAGCTGAGGCTACCTTGTGAAGATTGTCCACCTGTGCAGTACCCAAGATGACAGTTGGTCATGGTTGGGAGGCCAAACTCATAGGAGAGGTGCTTATACTAGGGCGTGTAATTGAAAGGTTAGGATTGATTATCCGCATACTGAGTATGGTGAATTCAGGATTTGTTCCTCACGGATGTATCGAATGTTGTGGTGAAAGTGTACAATCTCTACAGAGTGTCAAACTATTCGAATAGCCGCGTCCGCGGTTATGGACAGTTGGAGTGGCCATACTGTCCCCCCGTTAGATGTTTTCAAAATGACTTGTGCAATGAGTTGATACTTTGACTTGACCACAACAGAGTTGTGACATGGGTTACAAGTTCCCCCTTTAGGAGTTATAAAATTGTGACTAGATTCTTTCTGAACGGAGTAGAGATAAATCTGGCTTTTTGCAAAACAACCCTAGAGCCTAGTGTCCTATTATCCAAAAACCCTTTTACTTGTTAGTATTAGTTTGCGAGTACTTAAAGAGTACTCATGGCTTTGTCCCTGGATATTCCCGTGGCCAGACTATGAAGAGGAGTACCTAGAAGATGGAACCCAGGAAGGTTACGACAACTAGGATCATCTCCCATCGTCAGCATTGCTTGTGACCCCGAAGATGGAGCTTCGCCTACGCTACCATTATTATTACGTATTCCGCTGCTTGAAGTTGTATTAAGAACTGGATCATGAGATCCCTATTTGTGTAAGACCTTATATATGGTTTGTAATGGATGATGTACTGTGGTATCCAATTCTGTTATGTCTCGCAAAAATTGTAATCCTGGGATTGCGATGTATGGCATAACAGGCCTCTGGGATTAAAAATCCGGGTGTTGATAGTCGAGCAGGGAGAAGATTGGGTGGAATAGCAGGGATCTAACGCATGGATTCCATCTGGGTAAGCATCATTTCCCTTTGTGGATTGATTATTGGTAATATTTGAGCGTGAATCGTTGGTGATCAACTAACTGCCTTGCTTTTAGAATACGATTGATCCAGTGTTGGCATTTCGGCTGGCGGTTAGACTGGATACTAGTGTAATTCGTGGTTGTGAACAATATCTCTCTGGATTTTACTTCCCAGCGGTGGTTGCAACCTCCATAACTCTCAGAGATTTGATAGATAAAATATGTTGTAAGTTCCCCAGGAGCAGTGGTGATTCAGTTGATTTGCAATATTTCAACATTAGTGAGCAAAGATTTCTCCCACTAACTAGTGAAGGTGATCTGGTAATGGTTTTCTCTTTGAATGCTGCCAAACGTTTTGGTCGAATTCCTCTCCATGTGCATCCTAAAGTTGAGCACACGGGAAAGAGTGTTAAATTATCATCTAGTGGTCACGCATCATCAGGTGGTCGGGCATCATGTGTCTCTGTTGTCTCTGCTAATAGTGTGTGCCACGGTGATCCTTGTAGGTCCATAGTAGTACCATATGTTCGCACTGCGAGAGCCAAACCGCTCGTGTGGCCGATGTGGAGGATGAGGCAGAGCCTGACGAGGGAGCGCCTCCACTAGATGATAAGGATGAGTTGATGTTTCCTGAATTTGTAGATAGATTCAGTAAACAAGAACTAGAGGATCAATACACGCATGAAATTACCCAGGGTGCCAGATTTGATGACACTAATGACAAAGAGAACAAGGAGAACAATGACAACCTTGTTTTAGTCGAGTACGATGGTGAGGACTTGCCAGTAATTGAGTGGGACAGGGACGATCCTAAGATTTTAGAAGGCACCGTATTTGAAACGATGCGGGACTGTCGTAATGCTCTTACTACATATTGCATTCGCACCAATAATGATTATGATGTTATTAAGAGTGGGCCAGCAAGGTTCACAGTGAAGTGTCCATACAAGAGGTGTAGGTGGAGGATGCATGCATCCACTATGCTCAGGAGCAGTTTGGTTCTGGTATTACAACAAGTTGTGTGTTTTAGATCATTGTGTAGAGTTTGTTAGCTATACCTAACATTTTTATTATGTTTCAGATAAAATTTAACTGATTCGAACATTCTTGTCCACCTCAAGGGGGACAGCCAAAGGACAAACCAAAACTAGCAAAGACTAGGTGATTGGCAGATGCAATCATGGATTGGATGAGAGCGAACCCATCACTTGGTGCAACAACGCTCATAAAATAAGTTTCTAAAAAGTTTAATATTACAATACCCTACATGAGGATGTTCTATGCAAAGGAAATGGCTCTTGAGAGGATCAATAGTCCATGGAATGAAAGTTTTCAGTTGCTTTATAGCTTCAAAGCTGAAGTGGAGATGGCTAGTCTAGGTAGTGTTATACAGATAGACAGACATAAAGTTCAGTATAAGGGCTTTTGTTTGTTTCAAAGCATGTTGGCAAGGGTTTCTGGATGGTTGTAGGCCTTATTTGGCCGTGGATGCAACAGCTCTTCATGGCAGATTTAAAGGACAGCTAATAGCTACTACTGCAGTTGATGGCCACAATTGGATATTCCTTGTTGCTTATGGAGTTTTGGAGATTGAGTCGGAGGAAACTTGGACTTGGTTTCTGGAGAATTTTCGCAACCTTATAGGTCATCCACCAGGACTTACTATACACATGGAGGCTTGCAAAGGATTGGAGAAAGTTGTAGAAGCAGTATTCCCCGGAGTGGAGCATAGGGAATGTATGGGACACTTAGTGTAGAATTTTACAAACAAATTCTAGGTTAAATTTTATACTGACAACCTATGGCCAGCTTCATACACATACAGTTTGAGGAAGCATCTGTATCATTTGGAAGTGTTGTATAAACAAAAATCTGCGATGAAGGAGTACTTGGATGCACATCATGGAATGGTGTGGTCAAGAATCCGATTTAATGAAATTTGCAAGGTAGACTATGTAACAAGTAACCTTGCAGAGAGTTTCAATGCAAAGGTCAAGTCACCGAAAGAGCTTATGTTGTGGAAAATATTTGATAAGATTAGGCAGATGGTCATGATTTGCGTCAAAGAATTGCATCAACAGTATATGTTGGTCATCTCATCCTCCCATCTTTAATTAAGGCTTTGCATGCTAGGGCAAAACAATTGAAGATGAAATGCATTAGAAGAGGAATGGTGGCTGAGGTAACGTACACTGATAGTAAATATAGGCAATGGAGGTATCCAGTGAGTTTGGTTGATAGGACATGTCATTGCAGGCAATGGCAGCTCCGTGGGAAACCCTGCATACATGCATTGTTTTTCATGGGTGTTCTAGGAGATGAAGATGGTGAAGTTGATCAGTATGTGTCGGAGTATTTCTCTGTTGCCAAATTTAGGACAGCATATGCTCATAATGTGACAGCCTTGTTGGGAAAAGACCAATGGATGGAAGTGGATCCAGGCTTCAAGCTATACCCTCCAATTTTTAGTAGACCAACAGGTAGGCCAAGGAAGAGTAGGATAAGAGATAGTGCAGAGGGTGGTGCACCACCTCGACGATGTAAGTGCAAACGTTGTGGGATCCTAGGGCACATTGCTAGGCTTTGTAAAAATGTAGTGGACCCAGCTTATGGAATGGATGATCAGGCGGGAGCAGCAAATGCATATGAGAATGAGGTGTTTGAATGAGAGGAGAATGAAGCAATGGATACATTGTAGATTGAACCAACAGATCGAGAGGAGATTGAACCAAATGCAGAGGATATTGGACCAAATATAGGGGAGATTGAACCCGTCGATCGAGAGGAGATTATATCAACTATGTCAGAGATTAAAGCAGAGTTCAAGAGTAAAGGAATTACACGAGCGTATATTGACGAAATGGAGGCAAAGATTTTGAACCATATGAACCAGATGATCGAAACATGATCGAACCAATTATACGACAGACTAAAGCACTTAATTCATTGGATGTAGAGGAAAAGAACAAAGGGAAGAAAAGTAAGAAGCTGATGGTGGACTCTGAGAATATTCTAGCTAGGATCACCAGGAGCAAGTTGGTGAACCCAGCAAAAAACACTACGAGCAAGAAAAAATGGATTTGAATTATTAATTTGAATTTGTATGATAAATTTGAACTACTGTCAATGTTTGTACTGAATTCGAACAAGTGTGACACTCCCAAGTTTGTATGTTGGATAATCCCATAATGTATGTGTTATTGCAAGTTTCTATGGTTATGCACCTAGTTGCTTAGCACTGCTCAGTTTTGCCCTCGACATATGGTCAACACATGGGGTTTAGCTAGTTCATGACTTAAACGTTGTCCAATTGATCCAAAATTTGGCACACTTGTGTATCTTGGATTATTTTAACATTTGAAATTGGAAATTTTGGATTAACTTGTAATTAGCCACATTTTCTTTTTCTAAGTGATTAAATTCAAAAAAATGGTTTTAGGGTTAGTTTAATTCAAAAAAAAGTCAAAACATAGTGCAACCTTCAAATGGAGTCTTGTTATGTTGCCTACAACCTAGCATGAATAATAAAGGAAAAGGAAATAAAGAGAAATGGACTTATCCCCTAAACCACTTCATAAACCCTTCTTGGAATGAGCTACTAGCTATGAAGATGCATGGCTTTCTACCCCCATTGACCTCCAAAATAACCCATCCAAAACATACTTTGTCTAAATGAGGCAAAATTTTGAACACTTGTGTATATTTGAGTTGCAAACAATATAATGTCGGCCAAGATGCATTATTTTGTGCAAATAACACATTTTCCATTTTTTATGCCAAAAGCTTGTATTTCCCTTACTCATTTTTTTATATGAGTGCCCTTGTTTTCCTTAGCTCTACTCAGTTTTCCCCTCCCTCTAAAGTTTTCCTCACTTTTCCCCTCCCGCTAAAGTTTTCGTCACTTTTCCCCTCTCTCCTGACTCAAACCCTCACAACATCTCAATTTGCGCTCAGTTTGGCTGTTGTGCTCCGATTGGTCGAGATGTATATCACATGGATCTTGGCCAACCACCTTTGGATACATCATGATCTGACAGGCTAGAGGTCTCTCTCTCTCCCGATGGGCACACCTACCTTGTATGGAGAGGAGAGCCCGACAGGCTAGATGTCTCTTCCTTCCTTTCCCTGTCGCACGTATACTAGACGCATCAGTTTGGCTGCACTCTGATTGGTAGAGATGTATGTCACACGGATCTTGGCCAACCACCGTTGGATACATCATGATCTGACGGGCTGGAGATATCTCTCTCCTGATGGGTGCACCTACCCTGTACACAGAGGAGAGCCCGACAGGCTGGATGTATCTCCCTCCCTTTCCATGTCGCACGTATACTAGCCGCATCTTCCTCCCCTCATATTGAAGTACGGAGAGGCAGCAGTCCGAATGGCGTGCGACGGCATGGTTCTAAGCGTGGAGGTATGAACCGCGTGCGGCGTCATGGAACTAAGCCTGGCAGTCCGAATAGCGTGCGCCGGCGCGGACCTAAGCGTGGGGTTGGAACAGTGTGCGGTAGCGCGGATCTAAACTTGGTGGTCGGAACGGCATGCGGCGGGGCGGACCTAAGCGTGGGGATCGGAACGGCTTGAGGCGGCACAGATCCAAGAGTGGTGGCAGGAACAGCGTGTGGCGGTGAGATCTAAGTGTCTAAAATTTCTTTCTCTGTTCGTCTCACTCATGTTCACCTCCTCAGATCCGTTGCTAGTGAAAGACACCGAGGCGGCAGTAGTGCTGGCAGTGGTCATCGATGCGATGACGATTGAAGTCATCATCCGCAACATCACCGCGACGGCACAAATCAAACCCTCGTGAACCGATGTTGTGGGAGGCAGGCCGCGGCTGCGGCTGGCACGTCGAGATGCAGTTCGACGGTGAAGGTCGGATGTACCTCATGGTCGGATGGATACGATAGGAAGGGCGGCTCACCGTCCACTTAGTATTGGGACAAATTTGAGCCCATATTAGTTGACTTATATTCATCTAGATATGAACATATCTAGTCAAGTTTTAGTGCTAATATGGGTCAGAGGGAGTATGCTTTTACAATCTTCGATGGGCATGTATAAATTTGATTGAAATATGTATCATTTGAATCAAAATTTATACTCCCTCCGATTCATACTACTTGTCGTGGGGATATGCTCTAAAACTGATTCATAAGTAGTACGCCCTCTAACCCAAATTAGTTGATTTAGATTTGTCTAAATTCAATTGTATCTAGACATGAATTAGTATTAGAATCATTCGTATCTTGACGAATTTGAGTCAACTAATTTGGATTGAAGGGAGTAGTACTTTCTTTTATAGATCGCCTCTTTGCAGAAGAAGAATGCGCAACTGATAGAGCCCCAAACTTGACCCTCTAGGCATTTGGCATGCCAACTATGGGAAGCTAGATCCAATGGCAAGCCACTCGGGCCCCGCAATGCATTCTCTTGACAACTTTGGAACCGCAAAGAGACTAAATTAGAAGGAACTCACAATCATCCATTAAATAGCAATTTTACTCTCTAAATTAGCTATCAATTCAACTAATCATTACACGTGCCACCTTCACCACAAACCCATAGTGTAACTGTTAGGACGGGGATGACAACTACTAAAATTGCCCACATGAATCTACTATTCTCCTCCCCCTTCACTTGAAGTTCATGTTTTAGATTTTCTACCACTTGATCAGATACGGCAAGATCAGCCTCAAGTGTCAACTTCTCTTTGCGAATAAGGTCTGAGTTATTCTTTTCTTCCTCGATAGTACGCTTTAGCTCTAGTATCAACAAGTTTTTACGGGCCAATTCATCACCTAAATTGGCAACCATCTCCTCCAAATCTATCCTCTGGATATACCACTGGGTTGTTTCATCTTGGTATGCAATGTACCATGGATCATCGGCATGCATATCATACTATAACAATCCCAAAACAAACCCAATTAAAATTAGTCTAACAGGCCATGGAGGCACTTCAAATTCAAGGGTAGTACAAAGAGAAGGAACTACCTACACTTCCAACATGGTAGGATAAGGAGAATGTGGCCACGACATGATAGAATCCCCACCCTCGTCGGTGTACCTTCTACAACCAGACATTGAAGACTAATTTACCCCTGCAATATCGAGGAAATTACGAGAACTGAATCGATTAGGGTGGGCGGAGCAGGAGCAAAGGTCTTACCGAGCACTACTAGCAATTGTTGCGACCGTGCGTCGAGCTATGGAGGCGGAATAAAATCCCGGTCCTCATGGGCGGCGGACCTGCATGCGGTCGGTACTGCCTCAACGTACAATGCGTGTGAACGAAACAGGTGCTGGAGCCATGATTGAGGTCCAGCGCGACAGTATGTCCGACGCCGAGCCACCGACGCGCCGATGATGGCTGCTTTGTCCGCTGGTGGGGTAGGAGATGCTTGGGGCTGGGGGGCTGGGAGCATATGAGAGAGAGCCGACCTCACGTGTGTCATAACGACCTCACCGGTCAATGTTTGGGGGAGTAGCTGCTCCGGGATTTTTGCATATTTGGCAATTTTGCATATCAGCCAAACTTTTTTTTGAAATTTGCATATTTTCCACATGACCACCACATGTCAGTACACACAAAATAGCAAATATGCAAGTTGCAATCTAAAACGTGGAAAATATGCAAATACCCCCTCCAGCCCCACATCATGGCCCCATCGGTCATTGGCTTCGATGGCCCCACATGACGGCCCCATCGTTCATTGGCTTCGATGGCCTGTCAACACCCGGATATTTAATCCCAGATGCCTGTTATGCCATACATTGCAATCCCAGGATTACCATTTTTGTGAGACAAAACAGAATTGGATACCATAGTACTTCATCCATTACAAACGATACATAATTTCTTACACAAATAGGGATCTCGTGATCTAGTTCTTAATACAACTTCAAGCAGCGGAATACGTAATAATAACGGTAGCGTACGCGAAGCTCCATCTTCGGGGTCACAGGCAATGCTGACGATGGGAGATGATCCTAATTGTCGTAACCTTCCTGGGGTCCATCCTCCAGGTACTCCTCTTCATAGTCTGGCCATGGGAATAGCCAGGGACAAAGCCATGAGTACTTTTTAAGTACTCGCAAACTAATACTAACAGGTAAAGGGGTTTTTGGATAATAGGACACTAGGCTCTAGGGTTGTTTTGCAAAAGCCAGATTTATCTCTACTAAGTTCCGAAGCTAGTCACAATTTTATAACTCCTAAGTGGTATCTTGTAACTCATGTCACAACTCTGTTGTGGTCAAGTCAAAGTCTCAATTCATTTCACAAGTAATTTTTGAAAAGTCTGACGGGGGACAGTATGGCCACTCCAACTGTCCATAACCGCGGACGCGGCTATTCGAATAGTTTGACACTCTGCAGAGATTGTACACTTTCACCACAACATTTGATACATCCGTCAGGAACAAATCCTGAATTCGCCATACTCAGTATGTGGATAATCAATCCTAACCTTTCAATTACACGCCCTAGTATAAGCACCTCTCCTGTGATTTTGGCCTCCCAACCATGACCAACTGTCATCTTGGGTACTGCACATGTGGACAATCTTCACAAGGTAGCCTCAGCTCAGACCTTGGCCGTGAGGGAACTAATACTAAGGTACATAAGTTTCCAGTCAAGCCCTACCCAATCTTCGGGTATTGTGGTTGTATGATAAAATTGGAATGGTATCACATCCAGACAACCATCAGTTTTATAAAAGGGCTAAGGCTCATGCCTCAACATTTTCATCACCAAAATCATCAAGTGTTTGGAAACACATGTCCAAAACATTTCAATAGAATGATCCATCATTCCAAGGTTTTCATAACCATTTTTCCACCAAGTATTCCCATCTAATGTTGATCAAGTTTTATGCTTAGCACTAGCATCTACAAGTGGGGGTAAGCAATAATGAGGGGTGGTAAACTAGTGGGGTTCTAACTAAGTTCAATCTCATGCCTTAAGATGACATCAAGATTATCTAGCTTAGGCCAAAATTTTATGCTCTTTATGCAACCTTCAAATATATCTTTCTAGAATATATAAGTCACTTAAGTCAACTCTAAGTTAAAGCTTTGATAAAGAAATAAAGTAAGAAGCTTGCAAGTAAAACTAGGATTGGTTTATCAAGTGGGTATGATCACTTATGCTTAAGGCATATAGTGGGCATAGTAACAATTATTGGCTTGCATAGGTATAGTCTCAGCTTGCACATTCAACTAGTAGTATTAGGTTTGCATCAGTGTCAATATAAGCTTGCCTTGTGCAGAGCAGTGGTTGAAGTTCTCCTCGGCTTCTTCTTCGTAGTATCCTCCTTCCTCCTCGTATCCTTGGTCGATACTAGCGTCTATGAATAAATACGAGGTACACAATCACCAAACAATACTTAACTACTTGCAATCATCACACACAAGGGTCCTATAGATGATCTAGCATCATCTCTAACATTACAAGGTTAAGGCTTGGTTTAATTCCTTTTATTTTTAGAAAAATAATTTCTACTCATTGAAAAACTACTTAATATTTAATATTCTCCAAACCAAACATGGGATCATGTTGACACATGTCATCACCACATATTTTAGTCCATGGGAAAGTGATTTAAAGTGGTGTCACAATTTAATAAGGTTTTACCCTTTTATTTTATTTAAATATAATGACTAGAAATGCCTATGGGGCATTCTTTTATTACTTGAACATTATTTCTGCAAGTAAACCTATATATTTTTATGTATTCTGAAAGGTATGGTTAAATGTGATTTTTGAGAGTTGGAATCAACTCAAAAGCTAGTATGGTTTAAATTTGAAAAATGTTTGAATGCAGAAAAGCTTCTGCCTTGTTATTTTTACTAAGGATGATCTACAGATCCAAATGACTTGAATCCAACGGGCTTGGATTCAGCATTCACAGACCTTTCCAACAAAATTGGTTTCATTAAAATTGGTGCACTGAATCGACCTGGGTTGATTTTTGAAAATGGGTACACAAGTGTGTTTGAATTAAAAAGAAAAAGGTTTAATTTGAATAATTGGGCTGCGCGGGAAAAGTTACTGGTCCGGCCTGCTAAGCGCAGTGCTCCCGCGGGCTGCTTAAGTGGGTGTCCCCACTCGTAAGTGACACGGGGAGGGGCGAAGCGGTATGGGGCGCTGTGGGTCGTTCGATCTAGTTCTAATCCAATGGCTGGGAGTCATCGTCCACGCGAGACAACGCCGGCGAGAACGAAACCTAGCACGGCCAGTGAGGGGTGCTGGGGGCTCACCGGGGTGCTGGCGAGGGTCGGCGAGGCGGACGAACGACGAAGTCGACGACGGCGAACTCAGGGGTGGTCGCGACAGCTCCTGGGGTGGACGAAATCGATGGCTCCCTTCTTCTCTAGAGGCGGCGGGCTCCGGTGAAATGCCGGCGAGGTGGTGCTCGCCTTGCTCTGAGAATGGTGTGGCACGATCAGTGAGGAGAGGGGAGTGATATGGTGTGAAGAAATCGAGCGGGGGTGGCCTCTATTTATAGTCGAGCGAGGGGACCGTCGGGGCGCACGGTTAGCTCGTCGGGGGCGATGTTACAGGCGGCTATTGGCATGGGCGACGGTAGGGGACGGTGCGGTGTCTCCTGGCGATGCTCAACGACATGGTTTAGAGGAGTGGGGCGGTGCGGCTTGGTCTGGAACACGCGACGGTCCGCGCGGCAGAGGCGGCGTCTTCGACAGTGAGCGGTGGTTGTGCGTCACGGGGCGGCGAACGGGGATGTCTGGCGGTCTCCTGGGTCGGTGGGGATTGTGTATGCACGCGGCGAGGGCGGCGCGCGGTCTGTGGGCTTTGGTCGAGGGTGGTGCTCTGGCGCACACTCGGCATGGTCGCTGGCGGTCTGGGCGCGGTCCGTGCGTGTGGTCCAGGACTTGGCAACGCTCGTGGCTGGGACAGTGAGTGGCGGTGGACGGTGAGCTGCCTCCCAGACATGCTGGCTAGGATTGTGTCTCCTCCTAGCTTGCTGTCGACAATGGGGTGGCAAGGGTGTGCTCGGCTGTTCACCATTGATGGCAATGGCAAGCTCACAGTGGTGCTAGTGCTTGGTTAATCTTGCTAGATGATCTAATGAGCTGGTTGTGAGCTAAATAGGGAACAAGTTAGGCCAATTTTACTATACACTATAGTGTTTGATGTTTGTTTGATTTGTATCTGCAACCTGTTTGATGAAATGGCCGCATGAATTCAACTTTTGAATTTTGAAATGATTTTTGGTGGGTTTGCTAGATTGGTGCTGGTGAGTCTGCGGATGCTTGGGTTTTGAAAATGGAGCTTGTTTGAGTGGTTTTTGAAAAAGTGGGATCTTCCCATATGATAAGGATTCAATTGTGAATTCCCATTTAAACTATGCATTTGAAAGTTTCTGGATGATCACAAAGTGGGCCTTGATACTTTGTTAGGAGTGCATTCAAGGGGTGCAAAGATCCAGAAAAGTTTCTGTTAGGTTCTGAAAGTTTGAGACAGCCAAAGTAGGCATGGGAGTTAAATTGGTCAAAATGACCATTCCTTTAATATATTTGTTTTGATTTACTTGTCTTTAGGAAAAGGGTGGGAAATGTTTTAGATGATGTTTATTTCACCTAAGAAACATTTTACAAGCAATGAAACAAACAAACAAACAAACAAACAAGGTGGGTTTAAAAGAATTCAAAATCAATGCATACACATATGCGTGCATTCATAATTTTAATTAGAAAAGTTTTTGTTAACCCTAAATTTGATGATTAGTGTTTGATGATCCAAGCTTAGTATTTTTGGGATGTTACATGGCCCCACAGAACGAACTTTTTCTTTGAAATTTGCATATTTGCCACATGACCACCACATGTTAGTGACACAAAAAATGGAAAATATGCAAGTTGCAATCTAAAACATGGCAAATATGCAAATCCCCCTCTAGCCCCACATCACGGCCCCATCGATCATTGGCTTCAACGGCCCCACATGGTGTCCCCATCGTTCAGTGGCTTCGATGGCCCCACAGAACGAACTTTTTCTTTGAAATTTGCATATTTGCCACATTACCGCCACATGTCAGTGAAACACAAAATGGCAAATATGGAAGTTGCAACGTAAAATGTGGCAAATATGCAAATCCCCCTCCAGCCCCACATCACGGCCCCATCGGTCATTGGCTTCGACGACCCCACATGATGGCCCCATCATTCATTGGCTTCAATGGCCCCACATAAAAAACCTTTTCTTTGAAATTTGCATACTTGCCACATGACCACCACAAGTCGGTGACATATAAAATGGCAAATATGCAAGTTGCAATGTAAAACATGGAAAATATGCAAATCCCCCCTCCATCCCAACATCATGGACCCATTGGTCATTGGCTTCGACAACTTCACATGATGGCCCCATCGTTCATTGGCTTCGGTGGCCCCACAGAACAGCCACATTTGTCATTGCCTGCACCGACCGCCCAATCAACGAGAGATGGATGACGGGTCCGACGTGTATCCTGGCCCCGACCCGTTAGCACGTATCAGCCACGGCAGGATCCACCACAATGCGGTCCCACCGGTCGACATGTAATTGTCGAGGCCACGTAACATAATTCTCAACGCACGACCCGGCCCAACGCGGTCCCACCGATTAGCATGTAACGGTAAAGCCTTTGACCTGACGGCATCCCTCTGTCTGAGCGCCTACGAGCACCTGCGAGGGTTTCGTAACATAGCGAGGGTAAAGTGAGAAAAAGTTAAGCGGCTGGGGAACACTGAGTACAAATAACGAACTAGGGGCACGAAAATAGAAATCCCCAATTCATATGGTGCCAGCGCTCTATTAAGTGTAAAAGCCGTAGTCTCTAAAGCATATCCCTAAAATGATAGAGGAGGATCGGTTAAAGACATCATAGATCTGCCATGTCCAAAAAGTTCGATTACGCCATTCTGACACTCCATTACGTTGGGGTGTTCTCGGAGGCTTAAGGTGTGAAATAATTCCACGAGCTCTAAGATGGTCGCTAAACTCATGACTCAAATATTCGCCTCCACGATCCAACCACAAAAACTTTATTTTCTTGTCATGTTGATTCTCTACTTCATTCTGAAATTCCATGAACTTTTCAAATGTTTCAGACTTATGCTTCATAAGACAAATATAACCATAGCGACTCAAGTCGTCGGTAAATATTATAAAGTATAGGAATCCACCGCTTGCAGGTATACTCATTGGACCGCATACATCCGTATGTACTATTTCCAGTAAGTCACTTACTTGTTCAACATATCTATTAAATGGTGATTTTTGTGATTTTGCCATCTTTTCCATCAAACATGCTTCACATGTATCAAAAGACTCAAAATCTAGTGAACTCAAAATTCTATCACTATGGAGCTTCTTCATGTGTTTAGTGTCACATATATGTGGTATTTAATTCATTTGTCTTTCGATGTTTAGCATTAGTGTTATGGATGTGAATCATAGTCAAGATCAATCATAAACAACCCACTCTTCACGTAAGTGTGTGCATAAAAGACATTATTCATATAGATCGAACAACTATTATTCTATGATTTAAATGAATAAACATCTTGTAAGATACAATATCCTGATATTATATTCTTACATAATGCAGTCATAAAGTAACAATTACTAAGTCCTCATATCAATACGGACGGTAGATGTAGAGGTCTTGTGCCAACGGTAATCATTGCAACACTTAATCCATTCCCAATGATCATCGTCACCTCGTTCTTGACAAGCTTACTAGAGTTCTGTATCTCCTGTATCTACTTGCAAATATTAGCAACTGATCCGGTATCAAATACCCAAGAGTTACTCTTAGGAACTTGCAAGTAAACATCAATAACATGTATATTAGATATACCTAAGTTGGACGATCCAGTCTTCTTTTTCTCCGCTGAGTACTTTGGACAGATCCGGTGACCCTTCTCCTTGCAGAAGAAATACTCCGCATCTCGAGTTGGACCTGGCTTAGGCGCTCAGCCTTTGTTAGAGGCGCGACACACATACACCTTCTTCTTGTCACCCCCAGATTTCTTCTTCTTGAAGCGAGTGGTTTTACTCACCATCATCATATGATTGGTGTTCTTATGTATGTCCATTTTAGCCACCTTCAACATCGTGAACAGTTCTGCCAATGTTTTGTTCATTCCATGCATGTAAAAATTCATGAAAAATATAGCAAAGCTAGGTGGGAGTGATTTCAGGATTATGACGGTTCCTAGTTCCGAAGGAAAGTGTTAGACCCCAACTTTATATAGGAAAGGATCCCTGTGATTGCAATGCTAGTCCCTGGATCAATGCTAGCATCCACAGTTTAAGATGAAGTACACAGATACAAAGGTCGTTTATTACATTCATTCCAGAGATAAAATATAGTCTTTTACAACTCATGGCCATAGGCCTAATACAACAATTTTAAGGAACAAGTAAATAAACATAAGTCTTCATCTTCATGTGTCACAGGCAAGCATGTTGAGTGTAGACTCATGACTCCTATTCATCATCGGAGTAACCTGCAACATCACAAGTTACAGCCACAGAGGGTCAATACTTTGGAATAGTATTGGCAAGTGATACCTTATTATATTTTAAGTGGACTATATTACTATATGCATTTTGGCTAAGTGTAGCTTGGCTTGCTTTGCTTGAAAATAGGTTTTTCCTATTAGTTGAAATCACTAAGTTTTTCTTTGTCAAAACATTCCCAAGGAACCACCAATAGACATTGAGGTCCTTCACCCTTGTTCACCCACAAATTTTTACTTAGAAGTTGGAGTGATGAGATTCTTGTAGCTTCCATGTCTTGATGCTCAAAATGTCCATTTCCTTGGACAAGGCTAAGTACTTAGGTTTTCCATCTGCAGAGGTTGTGCACTTTCCCCACCAGACTTGGTTTCCCAAGACAGGACCTTTCAGAAGCCTTTCCTTAGCCAAATGGACGCGTTCCATCCTATCATCCCATCTACCACCAACTGTCCAAGTGACTAAGTTCTAGCAACCTATATGATCATGGCAGAGCCCATATTGCCAAGTGGTTGCACTGTAAGCTTTCTCAACACTTGGCCTCCAAATCCCTTTGTGCCTGGGTGGCTTACCACAAGTGAGATACACAACCCAAGTCCATGGCCTTGTGTAACCACTCAACATAACCCATACTTTCCATTCCACCCAGGAGGTTCATTTGACTAAGTGGTTTTATTAGAAAAGTATAAGTCTCTTGACTTAGAAATATTTTCTTTATAGTAAGTGTAGTTTTTCACCAACCCTTGTTTTGCTATAAGCTAGGCTAAGCAAAGTATGGCAACTCATCTTAGGGATAATTCCTTAGCAAATCTACTAGACCACATAGGATTTCCCCATCTTTTGCATTAGACAAAATAACATGCAATACTATAACAAAATATCTAATGCTAGTTCAAAACATAGGACAAATTTATTCATGTAAATATCACTTGCCTTGGTAGTGGGGAGAGTAGCACTCTTCACAATCACAATCACTAGCAAAATCTACACAAGAAATTAAAGCATACAATTACTCACAATTATATACAACCAAAAATAATATGAATGCATGCATGCAAGAATTTACTAAGTGGTGATTTTTTGAAAATTCTACCAAGTATGCTCATGTCTACAGAAACTTAACATGTCACAAGTTTGCCAACTCAACTTATTTGGCCCCAATATAATTTACCAAATTAAATCTATATCTAAAATAGCCTTAAACTTGTTCTACAAATAAAATCATTTTAACTGTTACTATATGCTAAATAAATTGGATATTCAGAAAGGTCTTGTTTCACTGAATCCAACGGTATAAAGTTTGCAAAAATCTAACGTGGCATTCAAAAGTTATAAGCATTTGAAGTTTGAATCTAAATCAGGTTTTAAATTCTGTTTTTAGTTTAAACCTTGCCACGCGTCATGTTCTTATTCGCCCATACCGTTTCGCACTGGATTGAGCTCCACAGCCGTAAATGAAATCTGGCGGCTCAGATCGCGTACCTCTTCGGTTTAAGTGAATCTATCCTAGCGCTACGATATAGATCTAACGGCTGCTATCGATCTGACCAAGAACTGGCGGCGGAGCGGTGGCTACCGGCGGCGGAACTGTCGGTCGACGATGGAGGCGGCACTACAGGGGGTAAGAGAGATCGAGGAGTAGGTCACCGGGCTCAGGGGGTCACGGCGAAGCTCGTCGTACTTGCGGTTGGTCAAGGGGCGCTCGGACACGGTTGCGATTGCTCGCCGGAGTGGAGGGCGGCGTCGGTGTGTCGGGTGGTCGTCGTGGACGTCGCTGTGAACCAGCCCAAGGCAAGACGAGGACACGGTTAGATTCACAGAGTCAAGGCAGAGTCGTGTGCTTGAACTAGAAGACGCGGGGCGGTGGGGTCTTACCACTAGAACTCGCCGGAGTTCGTGCAGAAGACGGTGGCGGTCCAGTCGTCGACGTTGCCGAAGCTATGGGTCATGCGAAGGCAAACGGAGAGTGTCAGAAGATGCACAGAGGTTCACTGAACAAGATAGCATGAACGCGAGACCGAGGGGAACTCGAGACTAACCGGAATTCGCCGGCGCAGTCGTCGGAGACGGCGGGGTTGTAGAGAGAAATGCGCGCAGCCTGGGGGCGTTCTGTGCTTGGGGTTTGGGGGAAAAGAGAGAGGGGACAGAGGGGGTTTATATAGCCTGGTCAAGCGCGAGAATCACTCGGCCATTGATTCGAATTGACGCCGCGATTAAAACTCAGGAAACGGCCGCGTTGATTGGGGACGAACAGGTCGTGCGGGTGGAGACGATGCTGGCGTGGAGATGGCCCGCTTGTCAGCGAGGTGCGCGGAGTGCAGGTGGGGTCTGCTTGTCAGCGGCTCAGCGCGTGCGCTCGCGCGTGAGAGGAGAAATAAAAGATCCCGGGTGGGCTTGCTGGGTTCGATTTGTTGCTGGGCCAGATTCTGGCCGCGCGGCCTTTTTCTTTTGTTTAAGTCTTTTCTTTTTCTATTTCTATTTTCTGGAATGATTTTTGATATGAATTCAAATCCTTTTGAATCCAAACTGTTTTGGGAATTTTTGCAGGGTTTTGTGGATTCAAAAACAGTCATTTTAACTAAGTGGTTACCTAGCAAGACTTGGTCAAGCTTGAGTTTCAAAGTAAACAGAGTTTTGCTCTAGTTTGCAAATATTTGTAAAAGGATTTTGAAACTATTTCTAAATTTGGAATCTTGGTTTAAAAGTTTCACCTAATCTTTCCATCAATGGAGGCAAGCAAACAAGTATTTAAACTTTCAAATTTCAAAGGGTGATGGTCATTTGGGATAAATTGCCCACATGAAATCATAGCTCCAACTTCTGTCTCTAAATGATTCTTAAGAAAACCCTAAATGGATGAATGATGCAAAGATGATATGAATAAGTTTTGAAACTTTGATTTTTGGGATGTTACAAATCTAACCCCCTTAAGATGAATCTCGCCCTCGAGATTCGGTTTGGCTAGCAAATAGGTGAGGGTGGTCTTTCCGAAGATCATCTTCTCTTTCCCATGTTGCTTCCTCTTCGGAGTGATGGTTCCATTGCACTTTACAAAACTTGATAGTCTTGGTCCTGGTAACTCTTTCTGCGGTCTCTAGAATCTTGACAGGCTTTTCCTCATAAGTGAGATCACTTTCTAGTTGAACTTCTTCCAAAGGTATGGTATCCTTCAAAGAAGACTCTTCCATTTCTGGGTGACATTTCTTAAGCTGACTCACATGAAATACGTTATGGACTGCTGATAGAGATTCTGGCAATTCAACTTCATATGCAACTTCTCCCTTGCGACTTAGAATCTTGAATGGCCCAACATATCTTGGTGCCAACTTTCCTTTGACTCCAAATCTTTTCACTCCTCGGAGTGGTGATACCCTGAGATAAGCTCTATCCCCAACTTCGTAGGTGACTTCTCTACGCTTAGAATCCGCGTAGCTTTTCTGTCGGGACTGTGCTATCTTCAATCTGTCCTTAACCAATTTGACTTTCTCTTCGGCGTCCTTGATAAGATCTGGTCCAAATAAGCTTCTTTCTCCCACACCATTCCATAACAATGGGGTGGTACACTTCCTTCCGTAGAGTAACTCAAACGGTGCCATTCCAATACTAGATTGATGGCTGTTATTGTAAGAGAATTCCGCGTAAGGCAAACTTTCATCCCAACTTGCTCCATAATCTAAAGCACAGGCTCTCAACATGTCCTCAAGAATTTGGTTGGTCCTTTCTGTTTGTCCATCCGTTTGAGGGTGAAAAGCAGTGCTGAACTCTAATCTCGTTCCTAAGGATTCATGAAGCTGTCTCCAAAAGTGAGATGTGAACTGGGTTCCTCTATCTGACACAATACTCTTTGGCACACCGTGAAGGCATACAATCCTGCTCATGTAAATTTTAGCTAACTTGGCACTTGTATAAGTTGTCTTCACGGGTATAAAATGAGCCACTTTTGTTAGGCGATCCACTACTACCCATATGGAATCATACCCTGATCTGGTCCTTGGTAATCCGGTAATGAAATCCATACCAATATTCTCCCACTTCCATTCAGGAATAGGTAGTGGTTGAAGCAAACCTGCTGGTTTCTGGTGCTCCTCTTTGACTCTGCTACATACATCACACAAGGCAATATGTTCGGCGATGTCTCTTTTGAGATTGTTCCACCAAAACCTTTCCTTCATGTCCATGTACATCTTGGTATTTCCCGGGTGAATAGAATATGGAGAGTTGTGACCTTCTTGTAAGATCAGTTTCCGTAACTCCGGGTCTTGTGGAACACATATACGTTTCCCGTGCCATAAAGTACCTTGTTCATCTATATGGAAACTCTTAGCCTTCCCTAGACTAATATTTTCCTTAATCTTTTCAATTTCTTTATCGGTCTTCTGGACTTCTCAGATCTTGTCCAATAGAGTGGGTTGAACATCTAAGGACATGAGATGTCCTTCTGGTACAATCTCCAATCTGAGTTCTTTGAATTTCTTACACATGTCATCTGGCAATTCCCCTTTGGTAAGGCCATTTACAAACGTCTTACGACTTAGAGCATCGGCTACTACGTTCGCTTTACCGGGGTGGTATTGCAAACTTAAGTCGTAATCTTTGATAAGTTCTAACCATCTCCTTTGTCTCATGTTGATTTCCTTCTGGGTGAAGATATACTTCAAACTCTTATGATCGGTGAACACTTCACAACGCTTTCCCAAAAGGTAATGTCTCCATGTTTTGAGTGCATGGACGACAGAGGCCAACTCCAAATCATGAGTAGGATAGTTTACTTCATGAGTTTTGAGTTGTCTCGAAGCATAGGCTACGACTTTACCATCTTGCATAAGTACGGCACCCAAACCTTGATGTGACGCATCACAATATACTTGGAAATCTTTTTCCAAATCTGGCAGACATAAAACTGGTGCTGTCACTAGTCTCTTCTTCAATTCTTGGAAGCTGACTTCACAACCTTCAGTCCAAGCAAATTTCTTGTCCTTCTTTAACAATTCTGTCATTGGCTTAGCAACCTTCGAGAAATTTTCAATGAACCTTCTGTAGTAACCTGCTAAGCCAAGGAAACTACGAACTTCTTTTACATTCTTAGGTGATTCCCAATCTGTCACAGCTGAAACTTTTGCAGGATCAACTGCCACACCATCTTTTGTCATAACATGACCAAGAAAACCAACTTTCTCTAACCAGAACTCACACTTGCTGAATTTGGCATATAGTTTATGTTCCCTTAGTTTCTCAAGTATCAAGCGTAAGTGTCTTTCATGCTCTTTCTTGCTCTTGGAGTAGACCAAGATGTCATCGATGAAAATGACAACGAACTTGTCAAGGAATTCCATGAACACCTTGTTCATCATATTCATGAAGTATGCCGGAGCGTTGGTTAATCCAAAAGGCATCACAGTATACTCATACAATCCATACCTTGTGGTGAATGTTGTTTTTGGTATGTCTTGCTCTCGTATCTTGAGTTGAAAATAACCTGACCGGAGATCAATCTTCGAGAATACACATGCTCCTTCTAGCTGATCAAATAAGTCGTTGATTCTTGGCAAAGGATATTTGTTCTTGATAGTAACCTCGTTGAGAGAACGGTAGTCAATACATAATCTTTGTGTTCTATCTTTCTTCTCCACGAACAATACTGGGGCTCCCCAAGATGAGGAACTTGGTTGAATAAACCCTTTCTATAACTGTTCTCCTAGCTGTTTCTTGAGCTCTTTCAATTCATCAACAGACATTTTGTACGGTCTCTTAGCTATTGGTCCTGATCCTGGCACCAAATCTATCAGAAACTCCACATCTCTATCCGGTGGCATTCCTGGTAGCTCTTCCGGAAACACATCCGGATACTCACATACTATTGGTACACTGTCCATGCTAACCCCCTTAAGAGAATTTAACTTACTTCCTTTGGATTCAAAGTTTGACTTGAATTTTATCCTTTTTCCTTCTGGGGTTGTGAGTGTAACTGTACGATTGGCACAATCTAGTACTCCTTCATGTTTAGCCATCCAATCCATTCCCAAAATCACATCCAGTCCTTGGGAATCCAGAATTATTAGGTTCACCGGAAACTTATATTTTCCAAACTCTATGACTAAGTCATGACAACCTGAGTTTACTATCATTTCTCCCCCTGGAGAACTTACTCTTATAGGACACCCAATGGTTTCTACCGGCAGTTCATTTCTTTCAACAAATGCCTTTGATATGAATGAATGAGATGCACCGGTATCAAAGAGTACAAATGCTGGAATTGAATTGAGTCTGAACTTACCAGCCACGGCATCAGGCTCCTCATAGACCTCCTCCACATTGATGTGGTTAACGTGTCCTTTCTGGAAAGGATTCGGCTTGTTAGGTCCTTCCACCTTCTTTTCGGGGCACTCATTTGCATAGTGTCCCATCTTCTTGCATTTGAAGCATTCAACCTGACTGATGTCCTTTTTAGGAGGTTGGCCTCCACTTCCACTACCATTTCCACCATAGTGGCTCTTATGTCCACCCTTGTGGTTCTTGTACTTGTCCTTGTCATGACTGCGATGATGCTTGTTGTCATGACGGTTGTGGTTGTGCTTGCTGAATTTCCCATGTTTATGGGATCCTGAGTTGCCACTATCATCATAGTGAGATCGTTTGTGAGACGATCCCGAGCTGTGCTTGTCGGAGTGTTTCCTCTTTCTACTCTCGACTTGCTTCATTTTACTTTCCAAAATAGCAGCCTTGTCACACAACGACTGATAAGTTGGAACATATGCCACAGACAACTGTAGGTTCAGCTCATCATTCAAACCCTCCAAGAACTTTTCTTTTCTCTTGGCATCTGTATCAACCTCATCCGGTGCATAGCGCGCCAGATTGTTGAACTCTTCTATGTATTCTGCCACGCTGCGGTGGCGCTGTTTCAGGTTGTGAAACTCCTTCTTTTTCAGACTCATTATCCCTGATGAGATATGAGCCGTGCGAAAACCATCTTCAAAGATAGCCCAAGTCACCTCATCAATAGGAGTGGTGATTTGGAAGTTGTCCCACCATGTGGCGGCTGGTCCTTCCAACAGATGTGCTGCAAACCGGACCTTTTCAGCATCCGTGCAGCCCACGTTCACTAGGTCTTTGTTCACAGAACGTAGCCAGTCATTGGCTACCATGGGATCAGTTGTTCCCGAAAACTTTGCTGGCCTCAGACGCAGAAATCTGGTGAGCATATCAAAACCCGGAGGGTTGTTGTTGTTGTTGTTGTTGTTGTTGTTGTTGTTATTGTTGTTGTTGTTGTTGGGGTCGTTGTTGTTGTTGTTGTTATTCTGGTTTTGGATGAATGTTTTCATCATTTGCATAAGCTGTGTTTGCGCATTCATCATTTGTTGCATTTCCGGGGTGATGTTGTTGGGGTTGGAGTTTGCGCGACGGGGAGGCATCTGTGGTTTGTTCAAATAGATAAGAATGAGATACCCATAGATGTTTCATGCACAATACAACATAAACAAACACATAACAAGCAACATAAGAACAAAGGTTCAACAACCACATAATAAGCTCATGAAGTAAAACACACAAGTGGCAAGCCATCCACATGTCGGATGGTCTAATAATAGTTCACAATAACAAGTATGAATATGAAAGGTAAACGAGTAGTCAAGTCTACTCATCAGCGTCAATCTCCTCCTCAACGAAGGTAAGACCTGCGTTCTCCATCGCGGTCTTGTTCTCCTCAATCGTAGTGGTCAAGGAATCGACCTTGGCCTTGAGAGCCCTCTTCTGGGAGCGAAGCCTCTCAATAACCATCTGCTGCTGCTCAAGCTCGAAGTCCTTGGACTTCAGTTCCTCGGTCATGTCCCGGATTTTCTTGTTCCTATCCTGGACGCGTTTCTCCTGACTCTTGAACTTACGATCTTGAGCCTCGAACTTCGTCTCCATTTCCTTGATCATCTCATCCTGCTGTGCGAAAAGCTTGTCCTTCTCGCGTAGCTGCACCTGAAGCTCGTCATTGCCAAGCATAACGTTCGTCCTATCCGTGTCCACGTGCCTGAGAAGAGTCTCTAAGTCCTGAAGATAGAGACGTATCGGCTCTGCAGTGCTCCTCGAGTCGTCCTCAAAATCGATGGAATCTCCATCAACATCACGCCTTCCGAAGGCGTGGAAGTGAGTGCCCCTAACCTGTCGGGAGTGACGGCCTAACAGTCGTCCTATCAGGTCCTGCATGACTACCTCCATGCCTCTCTCCCTGTCGTCGTGCATCAGCTTGAAGACGATGGCCTCCGTAGTAGGCTCAGTCTGGCGTCCGGGCTGGTTCACCTTGAAGCCCCAGAGGTCCTTCCTCTCGAACTTGGTGAGTGGGTACACCGTGATGGTGGGAAGAGGGAGATCGAGCAGAGTGGTAAGCTCAACGATACGGGGTCCGAAACGAGTAACCTGGAACTCCTCAACAGTGCTGACGGCAATAGGCATCTATTTATAAAATCGAAAAGTTAGAACAACACTATTTAAGATGAACACAAAAAAAACCATCTCATACTTAACCATGCAACACAAATTTCACACAAGTCATGCTTACATAAATCCATTACATCAAACAAGGTCCAACTTATTTAAGGTATCATTTTGGAAAATAAGGTGATAAGTGGTGGTCCAACTAACGAAGTGTCCTTACAATCCAATCTCACGGGATCTATTATTAAACACAATGTTCCTAGAGGCGATCCACCAATCTTGATCTCTTGACTCTATCACTAAGTCTATAACATCTCCCCTTATTTCTTGGTTGGTGTCTTCCAACTCTTGGGTAAGTTCCTTCTCTTTCTCTAAGTCCTTTTGGAGGTTGAGCATTCTGCACTTGACTCTAGCACTTAGTTCTTTGATAGTCCTCCAAGCTGCATCCCTGGCTGACTCAAAGAATGTGGTGTGCATTGTAGTGTTGGTGTACATGCAGAATCCCCTTTCTTTGTGGTTGTCTTTCTTGTTTTTGTACAAGTGAAGTTGCACCCACCAATACTCCACTCCTTCATCCATCACTGGAAAGCCCTTGTACACGGCTTCACCATGTGCATCCATTGCCTCCATGAGGTCCTTGAGAATACTGGGAAACTCAGTTCCACACTCCAAGGTCATGGTCATGAGTGGTCCCTTCTTCACGGCTTCGTTGATGGAGTTCATCTACAAAGGAAGTTGAAAGAGATTAGAAAAGTTTTACGAGAAGAATAGACAAGTGTAGAAGTAGTTGAAAAACTTTTTCCTTAGTGGTTTTCCATTCCTAGGGTCATAATCCTACAGGCAACACAGTGCTCTGATACCATCTGTTGGACCCCTCCTTTATATAGGAAAGGATCCCTGTGATTGCAATGCTAGTCCCTGGATCAATGCTAGCATCCACAGTTTAAGATGAAGTACACAGATACAAAGGTCATTTATTACATTCATTCCAGAGATAAAATATAGTCTTTTACAACTCATGGCCATAGGCCTAATACAAGAATTTTAAGGAACAAGTAAATAAACATAAGTCTTCATCTTCATGTGCCATAGGCAAGCATGTTGAGTGTAGACTCATGACTCCTATTCATCATCGGAGTAACCTGCAACATCACAAGTTACAGCCACAGAGGGTCAATACTTTGGAATAGTATTGGCAAGTGATACCTTATTATATTTTAAGTGGACTATATTACTATATGCATTTTGGCTAAGTGTAGCTTGGCTTGCTTTGCTTGAAAATAGGTTTTTCCTATTAGTTGAAATCACTAAGTTTTTCTTTGTCAAAACATTCCCAAGGAACCACCAATAGACATTGAGGTCCTTCACCCTTGTTCACCCACAAATTTTTACTTAGAAGTTGGAGTGATGAGATTCTTGTAGCTTCCATGTCTTGATGCTCAAAATGTCCATTTCCTTGGACAAGGCTAAGTACTTAGGTTTTCCATCTGCAGAGGTTGTGCACTTTCCCCACCAGACTTGATTTCCCAAGACAGGACCTTTCAGAAGCCTTTCCTTAGCCAAATGGACGCGTTCCATCCTATCATCCCATCTACCACCAACTGTCCAAGTGACTAAGTTCTAGCAACCTATATGATCATGGCAGAGCCCATATTGCCAAGTGGTTACACTGTAAGCTTTCTCAACACTTGGCCTCCAAATCCCTTTGTGCCTGGGTGGCTTACCACAAGTGAGATACACAACCCAAGTCCATGGCCTTGTGTAACCACTCAACATAACCCATACTTTCCATTCCACCCAGGAGGTTCATTTGACTTAGTGGTTTTATTAGAAAAGTATAAGTCTCTTGACTTAGAAATATTTTCTTTATAGTAAGTGTAGTTTTTCACCAACCCTTGTTTTGCTATAAGCTAGGCTAAGCAAAGTATGGCAACTCATCTTAGGGATAATTCCTTAGCAAATCTACTAGACCACATAGGATTTCCCCATCTTTTGCATTAGACAAAATAACATGCAATACTATAACAAAATATCTAATGCTAGTTCAAAACATAGGACAAATTTATTCATGTAAATATCACTTGCCTTGGTAGTGGGGAGAGTAGCACTCTTCACAATCACAATCACTAGCAAAATCTACACAAGAAATTAAAGCATACAATTACTCACAATTATATACAACCAAAAATAATATGAATGCATGCATGCAAGAATTTACTAAGTGGTGATTTTTTGAAAATTCTACCAAGTATGCTCATGTCTACAGAAACTTAACATGTCACAAGTTTGCCAACTCAACTTATTTGGCCCTAATATAATTTACCAAATTAAATCTATATCTAAAATAGCCTTAAACTTGTTCTACAAATAAAATCATTTTAACTGTTACTATATGCTAAATAAATTGTATATTCAGAAAGGTCTTGTTTCACTGAATCCAACGGTATAAAGTTTGCAAAAATCTAACATGGCATTCAAAAGTTATAAGCATTTGAAGTTTGAATCTAAATCAGGTTTTAAATTCTGTTTTTAGTTTAAACCTTGCCACGCGTCATGTTCTTATTCGCCCATACCGTTTCGCACTGGATTGAGCTCCACAGCCGTAGGATCTAAATGAAATCTGGCGGCTCAGATCGCGTACCTCTTCGGTTTAAGTGAATCTATCCTAGCGCTACAATATAGATCTAACGGCTGCCATCGATCTGACCAAGAACTGGCGGCGGAGCGGTGGCTACCGGCGGCGGAACTGTCGGTCGACGATGGAGGCGGCACTACAGGGGGTAAGAGAGATCGAGGAGTAGCTCACCGGGCTCAGGGGGTCACGGCGAAGCTCGTCGTACTTGCGGTTGGTCAAGGGGCGCTCGGACACGGTTGCGATTGCTCGCCGGAGTGGAGGGCGGCGTCGGTGTGTCGGGTGGTCGTCGTGGACGTCGCTGTGAACCACCCCAAGGCAAGACGAGGACACGGTTAGATTCACAGAGTCAAGGCAGAGTCGTGTGCTTGAACTAGAAGACGCGGGGCGGTCGGGGCTTACCACTAGAACTCGCCAGAGTTCGTGCAGAAGACGGTGGCGGTCCAGTCGTCGACGTTGCCAAAGCTATGGGTCATGCGAAGGCAAACGGAGAGTGTCAGAAGATGCACAGAGGTTCACTGAACAAGATAGCGTGAATGCGAGACCGAGGGGAACTCGAGACTCACCGGAATTCGCCGGCGTAGTCGTCGGAGACGGCGGGGTTGCAGAGAGAAATGCGCGCAGCCTGGGGGCGTTCTGTGCTTGGGGTTTGGGGGAAAAGAGAGAGGGGACAGAGGGGGTTTATATAGCCTGGTCAAGCGCGTGAATCACTCGGCCATTGATTCGAATTGACGCCGCGATTAAAACTCAGGAAACGGCCGCGTTGATTGGGGACGAACAGGTCGTGCGGGTGGAGACGATGCTGGCGTGGAGATGGCCCGCTTGTCAGCGAGGTGCGCGGAGTGCAGGTGGGGTCTGCTTGTCAGCGGCTCAGCGCGTGCGCTCGCGCGTGAGAGGAGAAATAAAAGATCCCGGGTGGGCTTGCTGGGTTCGATTTGTTGCTGGGCCAGATTCTGGCCACGCGGCCTTTTTCTTTTGTTTAAGTCTTTTCTTTTTCTATTTCTATTTTCTGGAATGATTTTTGATATGAATTCAAATCCTTTTGAATCCAAACTGTTTTGGGAATTTTTGCAGGGTTTTGTGGATTCAAAAACAGTCATTTTAACTAAGTGGTTACCTAGCAAGACTTGGTCAAGCTTGAGTTTCAAAGTAAACAGAGTTTTGCTCTAGTTTGCAAATATTTGTAAAAGGATTTTGAAACTATTTCTAAATTTGGAATCTTGGTTTAAAAGTTTCACCTAATCTTTCCATCAATGGAGGCAAGCAAACAAGTATTTAAACTTTCAAATTTCAAAGGGTGATGGTCATTTGGGATAAATTGCCCACATGAAATCATAGCTCCAACTTCTGTCTCTAAATGATTCTTAAGAAAACCCTAAATGGATGAATGATGCAAAGATGATATGAATAAGTTTTGAAACTATGATTTTTGGGATGTTACAGAAAGGGAACGCCCAGAGTTTCAAACCTTTGAATGTACCTGTGCAACTTGATTACATGGGCACTAACCAAACCTACTTCCTCCATCCTGCAATCTAGAAGAGCTTGAGAGATCACATATCTTTCTATTTGGGCTTGCTTCCCAAACATGCCCCTTAATTCCATGATTGTTTCATATGGACCCCATTTTTCAAACCTCCTTTGAAGATCTAGTTCCATAGATGCAAGTATAGCACATTGGCGATGTAGTCATCACTACGTTGCTGAAATACATCTTCCGCACCCTGAGTTGCGTTATCACCAGGAGCATCACCAAGAGTTTCTTCCAAGACAGTATTTCTTAGCACCTTTTAGTACTATTCTTATGTTGTGGAACCAATCCACAACATTTGTACCAAATTTAGGCAGTTTCCCTTTCTCTAATATACCAGCTAAAGGGAAGTTGTTGTTGTGTGCCATTGATATACAAACAATTGCAAATTCATTTAGACATTGTTTCATAATTAATGAACTCCATAAGATTAACATCATTTAATCTAGAGTGTAGCTCCCCACTAATCAATATCTATCATGATTGATACTTAGTGATTCAAGATCCATGAACTTATTTTCCCGTCATGAATGTTACATCGCGCACCGGTAAATAAGACTGATAAGTAATCATACCAATCATATCTCCATATGACTCTTATTAATCTTTCAATTCTTGTGTTCCATACTCTAGATTTTCTAGGTAGTATGTTGATGGTTGTGAAATATAGCCATCCACATCCAAATTTAAACTAGATAATATTCATACTTTTGATAAAATATCTCTCTAAACCCTGCCACTAATGCCTAATGATCAAAGGGTTATGTGTAACACCCTCAGAATCGGACCTATGCAAGTTTCAGCGATTCCTGCCAAAACCCGCATAGAAACGATTCAAAGGTGCCCACCAGGCACTTTCGTGCGGGTGGAAAACAAAGTAATAACATTACACAACAGTCCTCGATGGGACCCACAGAACAGATATATATAACAGCGACTCAAAGAGTCAAGAATACATATATAATATACAAAGATCCAAATCACCTTGAAAACGATAGTGCGTCCAGCTACGGACAAGATGCAAATGGGGCTAAGAGCCCTGAAGAATAACCAATGGCGTCCATAACCCTGCCCAGGCCAAGTCGGAAGGGTAACCCTGCTAACGGCGTCGATCTCAAAACCTGCTTAAACAAAAGGGGTGCCGACAAAGGGCAAAGGAAAAAGGGGAGCGTCAGTACTGAGGCCAGTACACGGCGAGGCTAGAATTCGGCGGTCCTCGCCTACATAGGTATGGTGGACTGAAGCGGCAGCGGCAGCATGCACTAAACACCCTATAGAGACTCGATGCAACTGGCGGTTATCAGAGAGGGATAAGAATGACCTATCCGGATCCAACCTGAAGCTAACACCAAACAAACCCATCCTGGTGTTTCCCCCTCGAGACCAAACGAGGAAGTCAACCGAGGAACTCACACAGTTGGCAGTTTTATTTATTCCGTTATCGTTGCAGCAATTACTAGTCAGATTTGGATAATCATCCTGATAAAATAAGCAGTGGGCACTTTTAGTTAATCATTCCGTTGTAGTTGCCACAATTACTAATCAGATACAATTAGCATGAGATAACCCAAAAACCCAGCAGTTGTTGATACTTTCATTTAGCCATTTCGTTGTAGTTGCAATACTTACTAGTTAGGTGCAATGGTCGCAAGCGACAATCCAAACAAGCAACTGTGGGCAGTATTATTTAGCCATTCCATTATAGTGAAGCTGATTACTAGTCATTATAAAGTCAAATTTATAGCGATAAACTTTAGTTATGCTTGTCTATGGTCGAGATACTGTGCTCCAAGTCGTCCATAACCGCGGACACGGCTTTCAGAAAGTTTTACCCGGCCGGGGTGCACCAATAGCAACACACACTCGATCAACCTCGGAAAAACCAAATCAAAACCCAACGAGGCTTTCACGACAAAGCAATCACAGGATTCAGAAATATTTCAGGGGGCCACCCCTTGGAGTCTTACCCGCAACGAAGTAAGCTAGCTTCGAGACGGACCCGAGGTTTGTGGGGCCGGCTGTAAGCGACTGGGAACCCAAAACTGGGCTTGTCGATACCGCGTAAACGGGTCACAATTCCTAAACAGTACAGTGTGCTCCTCGCACAATCGTAAATACAGAAGTAGCATGGCATAAGTACAGGATAGTAAATAAAACCTCAAACTAGTTTGTGGCCCCAAGAAATAAGACTGAATCAAGCTCTGGCTCAGGGGGGTCCCATATACCTCCCGGATGTGGATAGCGCGATAAATCAAGGAACAGGTATCAAGTACTCGGGGTCCTACGGGACACAAGTGGGCGTTCGGAAACCAAATACTATCTATCACCCACCGATGCCTCTGCTTATTTCAATTTTAGTTGTTAAACAGGAATTAAAGTGAGCGATAAGTAAAACTATGATCATCTCCAACATCAACATGCGGCAATACATCAACAACTGTGGCACTTGACGACACGCAACAGCACTTGAGCAAGCGACTACGACGCGCAAGTCCAACTATCTACCAAACAACAGGTAATAGGATGTGTCCAAGGCAATATAAGGCTGCAAGTAATATCAAGGGTACGGAAACTAGAGCATCGCAACACAGATAGCAATAGATCAACAGGAGGGAATAAATACTATAAAAGTAAGATAGGTAGAAAAGGGGGAAGATGCTCGCCTGAAAAACATTGTCGAAGGTTCAACCGAAGATCGGGGCGAAGCTCACATCAACTCAACGGCCTTATCCGCGAAGAAGCAAAACACTAGAAGAAACACCGGATGCAATATTTAATACAATGGCAGAAGATCGGCATGATGCATGTATGATGCATGACATGGCAAAGGTGCGATGCAACTAGGTCATATTAAGCGGAACCGGGGCCCCGACATTTATTTAAATGTTCAAGCTATTTAGAACCCTCGCAATTAAATGTTGTCATAACATGGCAGAAGATAGTACCGGGTTCACTACACAAGTTTAAATGAGGCCAATATGAGACTATATTTGCCCGCATATGGGCCCCATATTTAATTATTAGGTGAATCGGCATAAGGCCCCCAAACCACAGACAAATATGCATGCGAGATGAACAATTAAATATGCAGCAATTGGTTATTACATTTATAAAATAGGGCTCGAGAAAGGGGCACACATTAGGGTTCGGAAGATCTTGGGGATCGAGGGGTTCGGGGTCGGTCTCGGGGTTCAGATCTGGGGTTCGGTCTTGGCGGGGCCGTTCTCGGGTTACTGGGGTCGATCTTGTCGCATCCGGGAAGCAGGACTTGGGTCGGTGTCATGGGCGCATCGGACTCGCCCTGGTCGGTGTCGTTCTTGTCGCATGTAGATCTTGTCGGGTTCCACGGGGTCGAGCTTGCCGTTGCGAGGGTCTTGTCGGGCCCGCGCCATTGCATCGATCTTGACGTTCGGAAAGCAGCACTTGGTGTTCCGCGGTGAAGTGCTTTTCGTACCGGTGGCGATCTTGGCGGTCATCGAGTCCGGGAGCGGTTCTCGGCGAGCCGGTCGATTCCATGTCGGCGTACTTGGCGTTGCGGATCGGCCTTCGGTTCGGGGCCTCAGGGTTTGGGGTTCGCGTCCGTGTGGCGATCTTGTTATCGATGGAGAACTTGTTTGATGCCAGGGCCTTCAGGAGATCTTGGGCCGGGGTCTCGGCAACGGTAGATCTTGATCTCCGAGAATTGACTTGGGTTGATTCTTAACCAGCTGCAACATGTGTCACACCTAAAACTTCCCAATATTCCAGATCGTCATGTGTCCTTCACAACCAGGACAACAACGGCGATATCCCCACACCATAGGCGCGTGTGCGCGGGAGGGAAACACAAGGACGGTCACAGGGAACATGTTCGAAAGGACGAGCTTGAGCGGCAACGGCACTATGCGGGGCGGCGGCGAGCTTGCAGGGTGCTCGGCGGAAGCACGATAGGGGCGGTGGAGCTTGCCAACAGAGGAGGACGCGGAAAAGGGGTCGCCGGGCGACGGCAGAGACATGGCAGAGGGCACCATGCGGCCAGAGAGAGGGGGAGGGCCGACGCGGAAGCAGGGGGTTCGGGTGCTCGGCGGCGCGGAGGGAGACGACTGGCGTCGGCGCACGAGGGCGGAGGCGACATGGGGCGACGCGCGGCGGAGGAGGGCCGGAGAAGAGGCGACGGGATCGAGGAGGGAGAGCGGGGGCGCGGAGGGGTGGCTCGATGGGCGACGGCGGTCCGGCGAGGAGGACGATAGCGGCCGGAGAGGGGTCTCGCGTGGGGGGGCGAGCTCGGGCCTGGAGGCGGGGCGGAGCAGAGCGGCCGCGTGCGCGGATGGTGACGGGGCCGGCGGAACGCGGCCGAGAGAGGGGGTTGAGGAGGAGGCGACGCGGGGAGGGGCGGTGTGCTGAGGGAGCGGCGGCGGTGAGGCCGGAGAGGTGGGGGAGGAAGCTGGCGGCGGGGCCGGGGTGGCGCGAGCGGGGCGGCGCCGAAGGAGACGGCCGGCGACGGACGGGCTGGAGGAGAGGCGGGGCGAGGAGGGAGGTTGAGGGTAGGTGGGGAGGGCGGCTCGCCGGCGACGGCGCCATGGCCGGGTGGGGGAAGAAGGGAGGAGAGAGGGAGGATGGGGAGGAGAGGCGGGGCGGTGCGCGGTGGTGAGAGGGAGCGGGCGAGAGGAGGAAGACGGGCCAGGGGGAAGCGGGACACGCGGCCAGGGGAGCGGGCTGGTCGCGTGGGGCAGGTGGGACCAAGGTGGCAGGGGCGGTGGGTGGACCGGGTGCGGTGGGTGCCGGCGTGTGTGCTGCTGCGTGTGTGGGGCTGGGGGCGCGTGGGGCCGGGGTGGGGAGTTGGGATGTGGGGGAGAGAGGGAGGGCTGATTGCTGGCGTGTGAGGTGTGTGGTGTGTGTTGAGTGTGTGTGGGTGAGAGGGTTGTCTAGGTGGCAGCATGTGAGTGGTGAGGGTTTTGGGGAGGGGTGAGGTGGCATATGGTGATTGGCCAGGGTGATGTGGAGGCAAGGGTGGGTAGATAGGACCGGGTAGACTAGGGATTTTGGGGTGGGCTGTTTTAATACTGGGGGTGGTCGTTCGGGTCGAATCGGCCCGTTCGACTGCCCCCGCTAAAATAATTTAATATTTTATTTGATTAAAACAAAGCCTCTGCAAACCGATAGCAGACGAAACAAAATAATCCGGTGTCCCGGGTTTGCGTTTGAATTATGACGGGGCGTTTAGAAAACAAAACTAGGTTTTTCCGCAAATAGTTTGATGCAAGCGAATGCAAGACGATGACGATGCTCAAATGCAATGTGGCATGATGACATGAGCATGCTGTCATGATGATGCAATGCACAAAAACAGCGCGATTTTCTGGTAGTGGTTTTAGCGGGATGCCACAATTCAACACCACTAACAATGGATCTCGCCCTCGAGATCCGCCTCATGATACCGGGAAGAAGGTCGGCGGTCTGCATCTTCTCGCTTCGTGTAGATCCTCGCGACACCACTAACGAGGGTTCCTTCTTCATCTGGAAATCGGCGACACCACCAACAATGGGTCGTTGTTCCTGATCGTCGAGAGAACACTCCGGAGAAACAAAGGACGAAGGTAGAGGTATCAAACGATAAGGCCACCTCTAACTTCCATTAGAAGAGGGAAAAGTTACATTGATCCACCAGTTCGATGTACAGAGCGAACAGTAAGAGTCGGGTAGGGTGATCAATCCATCCCGTACCCAAACTATCAACTCTATACATGAATAGGAAAATCAGGCAACTCAACTCTCGAGATTTTAGAATGAAGATCTTCACAAGCGGTATTCGGAACAAAGGGATGATGCCAGCTCTGCTTTGGATCTGAGGTAGATGAGGTCATCACATCGGGAAACACCGGAAGATACAACAGAAATCGTATGAAAGACACCATGATTAGGTTCCGCGATGGTTCCATTGGCATGAACAACACATGCTCAAGGTATACTCCAACTTCACCACTGCTCGTCCTTCTCATATGTTTTTCAACGACACGGATATCCAGCAAGGAACACATATAGATAAAGAGCTCAAGAACAAAATATTGGATGAAGGGTACAACAGACAAGTTGCAGATTGATGATCGTAGCACCTCCGTTACAAAAGGGAGAAAGCGAAACCCTGAAGGTACGACGGAAACCCAACCACGAGAAATCCTGGACTCGAAGAGAGAGAAGAGAGCGGATTCAAAACACGTAGAGGTAAGAGAGGAATAGCAAAGGGGTAAGGAGTAAAATCAGACCTAATCAGAACTATCCAACCGATTTTTCAAAAATAGTTTTGACACTCTACTTCGGCCGTTAGCTAGGTTATCCTACAGGCTGGACTTGTGGGGTATCGCAACTGTTGTGCTCTGATACCACTCTGTAACACCCTCAGAATCGGACCTATGCAAGTTTCAGCGATTCCCGCCAAAACCCGCATAGAAACGATTCAAAGGTGCCCACCAGGCACTTTCGTGCGGGTGGAAAACGAAGTAATAACATTACACAACAGTCCTCGATGGGACCCACAGAACAGATATATATAACAGCGACTCAAAGAGTCAAGAATACAGATATAATATACAAAGATCCAAATCACCTTGAAAACGATAGTGCGTCCAGCTACGGACAAGATGCAAATGGGGCTAAGAGCCCTGAAGAATAACCAATGGCGTCCATAACCCTGCTAACGACACCGTTAGCAGGGTTACCCTTCCGGCTTGGCCTGGGCAGGGTTATGGACGCCATTGGTTATTCTTCAGGGCTCTTAGCCCCATTTGCATCTTGTCCGTAGCTGGACGCACTATCGTTTTCAAGGTGATTTGGATCTTTGTATATTACATCTGTATTCTTGACTCTTTGAGTCGCTGTTATATATATCTGTTCTGTGGGTCCCATCGAGGACTGTTGTGTAATGTTATTACTTTGTTTTCCACCCACACGAAAGTGCCTGGTGGGCACCTTTGAATCGTTTCTATGCGGGTTTTGGCGGGAATCGCTGAAACTTGCATAGGTCCGATTCTGAGGGTGTTACATTATGCAATCCTGTCTTTCCATTTTTCCCTGTGCAGGAAATGATGTTTGATAATGCGAATCACAACATTAAATTCAAGGATACGAGATTTCCAACAACTTAAAGAAACCAGGGGTCATGAAGAGGAACCAGTACCTTTAATGACCAACTATACGGCGGGAATAAAATGTTGGTCGTATAGTTTCCACTGAGACCTCTAGGTCAAATAGAACAACTTTCATGAAGGGACCCCTATATAAAGAGACCTCTCGTGAAGAGAAAAGGGGGACCCAAGCCAGAAAACACAACACCGAAGAGCCATCGGAGGAATAGATCTAGATCCAATATCATATCCCTTCTCCACCACCATAGCCATAGTCCAACACTTGTAATAGTAGATCTCGTCTCCAATTGGCGATATTATAAGACTATTACTATAAATCTCATGATTTCCAATACAGTGTTTATGATTGTTGATCTCATCTCTATGTGTGAGTAATTCTCCTTGGGCTAAGGGCTTCGGCCTAGCCATGTAGTTTAGGCATTTTATTTATCATAGATGGGATCGTGCATTAGTTTGTATGACATGATGATTATTGCATCCTCTCTTGCCTCAATCTAAGGACTTGTCAGGTACCCAAGACCCCGAGGATTGATCCAGGTATAGGGAGTGTGAGTAATGACTAATATGTAGGATGGGAATCCCAGTGACAGAAAGGGTAGTACGGTTTTATGTGAGGGATTTACTTGGGATTAACGGTGACGTTACTATGCATAACATTAGTTCTCTTTCATCTATGGATAAGACTAATAGGTTATTGCTATAAGTTGTTGCGGAGGAAATAGCATTAATGGATGCACTTCCCACATATAATTATCTTGCTCTAACAATTACATGCATACTTTATTATTATCTTTTATTCCCTTCAGATGTTTTGCACAGCTACAGGTGAAACTGAATTCCCTAGGCCCTCTCTCTTCATCATCGACAACAACAAAAGATCGCAAACTCTTGGTCCGGTAAAACACTAAAAGAATTCTAAAACTCCCAAAGGTCCGTTAAAGTAACTTCACCATGCTTTCTGCTTCCAAAGGATTCGATAACCTAGGTCTACTAGGTAAAAATAGCTATACTACATTCGTAATCCGGATTGAAGGTATCAACCCTTTTTCTGGCGTTGTTGACGAGGAAGCAATAGCTGCCCTGGTAAGGTTATTAGGAACCTTGCCAGTTTAATTCTTGTTTTTAATTTTGTTATTTTAATTTTAGTATTTATTTGAAAAACTAAAAAAATTAGTTAGTCTTAAAATTCTTGTTTTTACTATCATAAGTTTTTGTTTAAGAAAACCCAAAAACATAGGTAATATGGCTGAAAAAAAGCTTGGGGAGTTTGCAACTCCCAACAATGATTATTTTCATACTCCTATTACCCAGCTAGCAATTACTGTTGAGGATTATGAAATTAAGCCCCATTATTTAAGTCTGGTTCAACATAATCAATTTGGAGGCTCTGCTATTGAGGACGCAGGTATGCACTTGAACAATTTCATTGAAATATGTGATATGATGCACATTAAAGATGTTGACCCAGATGCAGTCAAGCTGTGTTTATTTCCTTTCTCTCTTAGAGGAAGAGCAAAAGAATGGTTGCTATCTTTGCCTAGAAATACTATTGCATCATGGGTGGAATGTACTTCTTTATTTATGACTAAATTTTTCCCACCTACAAAGACTATGTAACTAATATCTAATATTACTGATTTTAGACAGGAAGAGCGTGAGCCACTAGTGCTTTCATGGGAGAATGAAAGAATGCATAAGAAACTGTCCCAGCCATGGGATGGAAGATTGGTTAGTTCTCCATTTATTTTATAATGCACATAACCCTGTGTCTAAGTCTATGCTTGATACTGCAGCTTGAGTAACATTTATGGGCAAACAAATTTCCGAAGCAAAGCAGCTGCTAGGAAATATGCAAGACAACCATGCCTAGTGGCATGTGGAAAGATCAAACACAAAGAATGTGAACTCCATCACACCGCGGGAAAATGAATAACTCACTGCTAAGCTGGATGAGCTCATATTAGCCGTTAAGGGTAAGGAAACCCAGGTAAGAGCTATCCCAGAATCAAATATTGAATAAATAGACTTCATAGCTCATAATGATTATAACCCTGCTTGGAAGAAGAACTATAATCCAAATTTCCAAAAACATTATTCTAACACTGCAGATAACTCTAATAATAATATTGGATCAAGTAATGGTAGTCTCCAAGAAACACATAAGTCATTTATGGACTCGCAAAATGAGCAAAACAATATCCCTGTTAAGATAATGGAGAACCATGATAATATGCTTCGAAAATTTTCTAACTAAGCTATGTGTAAGATCCCACCTTTATAAAGGTAAAGATCCCTATTATTGCAATTCTAGTCCCTGGATCAATGCTAGCATCCACAGTTTAAGATGAAGTACACAGAAACAAAGGTCATTATTACATGTCATTCCAGAGACAACATAGTCTTTTACAACTCCATGGCCATAGGCCTAATACAAGAGTTCAAAAATAACAATATAATTAAGTCTTCATATTCATGTGCCACGGGCAAGCATGTTGAGTGTAGACTCATAACCCCTAATCATCATCAGAGTAACCTGCAACATCACAAGTTACAGCCACAGTGGGTCAATACATTGGAATAGTATTGGCAAGTGATACCTTAGTAGAATATTAACTTCTAGTTACTACATGAATATGGCTAAGTGTAGCTTAGGCTTTCTTTGCTCAAAATAGGTTTTACCTATCAGTTGAAAACACTAAGTTTTTCTTTGACAAAACTTTCCCAAGGAACCACCAATAGAAACTGGTGAACCATCACCCTTGTTCAACCACAAGTTTTAACTTAGAAAATTGGGATGAGGAGATTCTTGATAGCTTCCATGTCTTGATGCTCAAATTGTCCAATACCAGGGACATGGCTAAGTACTTAGATTCTTCCATCTGCAGAGGTTGTGCACTTTCCCCACAAGACTTGATTTTCACCAAGACAGGACCTTTCAGAAGCCTTCCCTTAGACCAAATGGACGCGCTCCAAACCTATCATCCCACTACCACCAACTGTCCAAATGGCTAAGTTATTGCAACCTATGTGATCCAGGCAGAACCCATAATGCCATGTGGTTGCACTAGAACCTTCTTAACATTTGGCATCTCAAATCCCTTTGTTCCTGGGTGGCTTTCCACAAGTGTGATACACAAGGTAAACCATATAAATGGGCCTGATGTAACCACTCAACACAAACCATTCTTTCCATTCCACCCAGGTGTTTCATTCACTTAGCTGTTTTATTAAGCAAAACATAACTCAAAGACTTAGAAATATTTCCCATAGCATGAATATATATAAACCACCCTTGGTTGCTACTAGCTAGGCTAAGCATGGCAATGGAAAGTATCATAACTTAGAGGAAATTCTAACATTTCTACAACTGCTAGGATTTCCCAAGCATAGCATATAGATACTTAGCAAAATAATCATGCAAATCCTATACAAAATATTTCTAATGCATAGGTGAAATTATAGGGATAAAAACATGAAGCACCACTTTCCTTGTTAGTTTGGGGATTATCAACAATCTTCACAACCACAATCACTATTAGCACCAAAATCTACACATAAAATAATGGCACCAAAATCACATAACAAAATATACAATGAAAAATATTAGAATCCATGCAAAATGCCATGTGATGATTTTCTACACCAAACAAGACAAGCATCCAGTAGTGAAACATAACCAAGACCAAGATACTCAAAAAAAACTTTATTTGCTTTTTAAAATCATTTTTCAAATAATTTCTATACTCAAATTAAGCTTATAATTGTCTCTGCAAAAATAACCAATTTTACAGAAGCAAAACATTAAACACATTGCATAAACAGATAGCATTCTTTCTCCTGATTCCAATGATATAAAATTTGTAAAATTTGAACATGTGGATCAAAAGTTATGAATTTTACAAGTTTGAATCACTAATAGATCTAATTCAGATTTTTAAAACAAAGAATAGGCCACGTGGCAACGTGTGATTGGACGGTACCGCTTCACACCGGATGACGCTCGTACACCGTTGGATCTAACTAACTACGCACGGTCCAGATCAACGCATACCGCTTCGCTACAGATCTAATCCTAAGCGCTGGATCTAGATCCTACGGTTGCTAAGCATGCGACCATGGATGGGCGGCGCTAGCGACGGTGGCGCGGCGGCGGCGCTCTGTCAGTGATGCTCCGGCGGCTATGGAGGGAGCTGGGGTCAGCAGAGGGGCTTACCGAACTCGCAAGGTCGCGTTGATGCTCAACTACTTGCTGGTGTGGACGGGGGCGCACTGTGGAGGTCACTAGGGCTCGTCAGAGTTACGGGCGGCGTCGGGTTCCTGCAGACGACGACGTTGCCGACGATGTGGACCATCCTAACACAAACCAAAGGCGTCAGGGTGTGCACAATAGTCTGGCAATCAAGATAGGGTCAGAGAGAAAGAAAGGGGCGGTCTGATATTACCTAAATCGTTCACCGGAGTTGGGCGGCGGTTCTGTCGTTTGCTGAGGTGGTCGGGGACGGCGACCTGGGTCATGCACGGGCAAACCAAAAGCATTAGGAGAAGCACAGAGGCATAGCGAACTCGACAGGGTCAAGCAGGAGGCGAGGGGCGCTCGGAGCTTACCGGAATCAGTCGCCGGAGTTTGTCGTGATAGCGGTGGTGCAAGCGAGAATTTGTGGAGCCTAGCGGCGCTTCTGGCTAGCTATGTTGGGGGAAATGGCCGCGAGGGGGAGGGAATTAAGTAGCCGGAGCGGAGGTGAGAATCACACACGCAATCAACGGCAATTAACCAGATTTAAACGCGGCAGTGAAGGAGAGGGAGGAAACGGCGAGGCCAGGTCGTGGGCGGGGTTTGGGGACGACGATGACGGGGCATGTGGGGTCAGGTTGTTAGTGAGTGGGTGCGTGCTGCTGCAGTGAGAAACAGAGGGAGAAGGGAAAACCCCGGGTGGGTTGTTTTGTCTACTGGGCCGAATGGGTGGCGCCTGGCCCAGTTCTAATTCTTTAATCTTTTCTTTTTCTGTTTTCATTTTCAGGAATCAATTTCAAATGAATTCAAATGTGTTTGATCTCAAAATCTTCTGGATTTTTTTTATAAAGTGAAACCTGTACATTTTTGAGTATAAAACTATGTTGTTTCACTAAACTTGCTTGGTTCCTTTGGAGTTTTTAAAAATAAAACAGTGCCTTTACACAAGATTCAATAAAGATATGAAAATGGTTTTAAAACCATATTTTGTTTTTGAAATTTTTGTCCAAGCCTTGGAACACAACCAAACCAACTCATGAACAAACAATCTTGGTTTAAAACAAATAATCTCTCATCAGAGAGTAGCATTGGATCAAAGCTTTGCTTACATAAAATAATAAGCATCCAAATGCTTCTATTTTTGTAATGACTTTGAAAATGATCCCTAAATTATTATGAATGCATGGATGATATGCAAACTTTGAAAACATGATTTTAGGGATGTTACAAAACTAACCCCCTTAAGGTGAATCTCGCCCTCGAGATTCGGATTGGCTAGCAAATAGGTGAGGGTGGTCTTTCCGAAGGTCATCTTGTCTTTCCCATTTTTCTTCTTCTTCGTAATGATGGTTCCATTGAACTTTGCAGAATTTGATAGTCTTAGTTCAAGTAAATCTTTCTGCAGTCTCAAGAATCTTGATAGGTTTTTCCTCATAAGTGAGATCACTTTCCAATTGAACCTCCTCCAAAGGTATAGTATCCTTCAAAGAAGTCTCTTCCATCTTTGGATGGCATTTCTTTAGCTGACTCACATCAAACACATTGTGAACTGCAGACAATAATTCTGGTAATTCAATTTCATAATCTACTTCTCCCTTATGACTCAGAATCTTGAATGGTCCAACATATATTGGGGCCAATTTTCCTTTGACTCCAAATCTCTTCACTCCACGAAGTGGTGACACCCTAAGATAAGCTCTACCACCCACTTCATAGGTGACTTCTCTACGCTTAGGATCTGCGTAGCTCTTTTGTCGGGACTGTGCTATCTTCAATCTGTCCTTTGTAGGGTTCGTAGCATAGAAAACAAAAAAAATTCCTACGATGTGAACTATGTACCAAGATCTATCTATTAGATACAAACAACGGGCGGATGTATATCCGTAGAAAACATACCCTTGAAGACCGACAAAGCTTAACGAGTTCAACTCGTGGTTGATGTAGACGATCTATTGCCGATCTCAAGATCGAGAGGAAGTCCTAGCGCCGCAAATCAGCAGTGCATCCGTGCTCGCACACACATTCGAGGCACCGAGCAACCTCCACCTCCTCGCTCCAGTGATGCAGCGGAAGCACAACTCTTTCTTGCCGAATAGCCACCGGGAACATGTATCTCGCTAGTCCGAGACCATGGGGGATAAATTCTAGAGGGGGAGAGAGATCCTTCACGAGGAGGTGTGAGTGAGAAGTGAGGAGAGGGGTGCCTTTTATAGGAGGAGGGAGGGAACCCCAAGGGGGTGGCTGGCGCATGGGAGCTGCCCCCTTTCCCTCCCCTCTTCATGTGGGTGGACACTCCACTCACAAAATTCCTTTAAATTCCCTCCACTCAAAATCCCACTCAAACATGCCATTAAATCTCCACCAAATTTAATGCAAACTCTCATTAAATAAAACTCTTTTATTTTATTCAGAATTTTTTCAATTACTTTAATGACAAACATTCACAAATACCCCCTTGCTAGAATTCTATTTCACATGCATAACCACTTTATGCAATTTCACCCGAAAACCTGTTTCGGTATCTAGTGAAATAAATTCCTGCTCTTGTTCATTCTTTCGGCATGAAACTTTTGCTCCAATTGGATGTCGGTGTCTCTTAAGAGTGTCACCCTACGGTTCGTGAATAATGCGAACATGATCGAGACCCCTCTCGGATCAATAATCAGAAGCGGGATCTAGAGACCCATACTGACTCCCACACATTCAACGATGACTTTCTTGTGATCGTCGGAACCTTTTATGCTAGTATCTTAATCCCTTTGTTTCACGATATATTACATGTCCGAGATTCGATGATCGGTATCTCCATACCTAGTTTGATCTCGTTACTGACATGCACTCTTTTCTTGTTCCCGTGATATAACATTCTAGTGATCAAATCACTTGCTTGCAAGCTAATCAATGTGATATCACCGAGAGGGCCCAGAGTATATCTATCCGTCATCGGGATGAACAAATTCCACTCTCGATCCATGAGCCTCAACATAACACTTTGTTAGTTTTGAATCCATCTTTATAATCACCCTGTTATGGTGTGACGTTTGATGTTATCAAGAAACTCTTCCGGTGTTAGTGATTGACATGATCTCATGGTCTAAGGATTAGGATCACTTCGTAAGTTGTTATAGCAATATAAACTCAATGACTTTGATCGTAATGCTATACTTCGGATGAATGTTCATCACACCATTACAGTAATGTTGTGATCCCGTTATTAACAACATCCAATGTCCATGATCAGGAAACCTTGATCATCTTGTTAATCAACGAGCTAGTTCGTGAGAGAGGCATAACTAGGAACTTTCTGTTTGTTCATTAAACACACATGTATTAATGTTTCCGTATTAATACAATTATAGCATGCAAAATAAACATCTATCATATACTTGGAATACACATAATAAACACTTTATTATTGCCTCTCAGGGCATATTCCCTTCAGTCTCCCACTTGCACTAGAGACAATAATCTAGTTACATAGTGATAAATCTAACACCCATTGAGTTCTGGTGTTGATCATGTTTTGCTCTAGGGAGAGTTTTAGTCAACGGATCTGCTACATTGAGATCCGTATGTACTTTACAAATCTTTATATCTCCATCCTTGACATGCTCGCGGATGGAGTGAAACCGGCGCTTAATATGCTTGGAATGCTTGTGAGACCTTGGCTCTTTGGCATTGGCAATGGCACCATTGTTGTCACAATAGATCACCATTGGGTCCAACGCGTTTGCAACCACTCCTAGTTCGGATATGAACTCCTTCATCCAAACTGCTTCCTGAGCCGCTTCTGAAGCAGCAACATATTCGGCCTCCGTTGTTGATCCCGCTACCATAGGTTGTTTCGAGCTCCTCCAACTAACCGCTCCGCCATTCATGAGAAATACGTATCCGGATTGAGACTTAGAGTCATCCGGATCGGTGTCAAAGCTAGCGTCAACATAACACTTAGCGACGAGCTCTTCTTCACCTCCGTATACAAGAAACATATCCTTAGTTCTTCGTAAGTACTTAAGGATATTCTTGACCGCTATCCAGTGTTCCGAACCTGGATCCGATTGGTACGTACTAGTCAAACTAATAGCATGTGCCACATCCGGTCTTGTACATAGCATGGCGTACATTATAGAGCCTATGGCTGAAGCATAGGGGACTTTGTCCATTATCTCTCTTTCTTCCGCCGAAGTCGGACTTTGAGTCTTACTCAATGTCTTGCCTTGCAACATAGGTAAGAACCCCTTCTTACTTCCGTCCATTTTAAACTTCTTTAAAATCTTATCAAGGTATGTACTTTGCGATAGCCCTATTAGGCACCTAGATCTATCTCTATAGATCTTTATGCCTAATATGTATGACGCTTCACCTAGGTCCTTCATTGAAAATTTGTTGTTTAGATAACTTTTAACACTTTTAAAAGATCTATATCATTTCCGATCAATAATATGTCATCCACATATAATATCAGAAATGCCACATTGCTCCCACTCACTTTCTTGTAAATACAAGCTTCTCCATAAGTTTGGACAAATCCAAACTCTTTGATCACCTCATCAAAGCGAAGATTCCAACTTCGTGATGCTTGCTTCAATCCATAGATGGATCGCTGAAGCTTGCACACCTTGTTAGCATCCTTAGGATTGACAAAACCCTTTGGTTGTATCATATACAACTCTTCTTCAATATTACCATTGAGAAACGCGGTTTTGACATCCATCTTCCATATCTCATAATCGAAATATGCAGCAGTTGCTAACATAATCCTAACTGACTTTAGCATCGCTATGGGAGAGAATGTCTCATCGTAGTCAACTCCTTGAATTTGTCGAAACCCCTTTGCGACAAGTCAAGCTTTATAGACGGTCACATTACCATCAGCATCAGTTTTCCTTTTGAAAATCCATTTTTCTCCACGGCCTTTCGGTCGTGAGGTAATTCCACCAAGTCCCAAACTTGATTTTCATACATGGATTCCATCTCGGATTTCATGGCTTCTAACCATTTGTTGGAATCCGGGCTCATCATCGCTTCTTCATACGTTGCAGGGTCATCATTTTCATCAACCATGAAATTCATGACAGGATTTCCGTACATCTCGGGAGCTGCACGCGTCCTGCTTGACCTGCGAGGTTCATTAGTACTCTCTTTCGGAGTTTCATGATCATTATCATTAGTTCCCTCTTCAACAGGTGGAGCCAACTCCGGAACAACTTCTGGCGCTGCGCTACTCGCCATACTTTGAAGAGAAGGTTCAATAACCTCTTCGAGTTCTACCTTCCGACTACTCACACCTTTCGCGAGAAACTCTTTCTCTAGAAAGGATCCATTATTGGCAGCAAAAACCTTGCCCTCGGATCTGTGATAGAAGGAATACCCAATAGTTTCCTTAGGGTATCCTATGAAGAAGCATTTTTCCGCTTTGGGTTCGAGTTTATCCGGTTGAAGTTTCTTCACATAAACATCGCATCCCCAAACTTTAAGAAATGACAGCTTAGGTTTGTTTCCAAACCACAATTCATACGGTGTCTTTTCAACGGATTTAGATGGTGCCCGATTTAAAGTGAATGCAGCAGTTTCTAGTGCATAACCCCAAAATGACAACGGCAAGTCTGTCAGAGACATCATAGATCGAACCATATCTAATAAAGTACGATTACGACGTTCCGACACACCATTTCGCTGTGGTGTTCCGGCAGGCGTGAGTTGTGAAACAATTCCACACTTTTTCATGTGAGTGCTAAACTCGTAACTTAGATACTCACCTCCACGGTCGGACCGTAGAAATTTGATCTTTCTATTACGATGATTTTCCACTTCATTTTGAAATTCCTTGAACTTTTCAAAGGTTTCAGACTTGTGTTTCATCAAGTAGATATAACCATACCTACTCAAATCATCCGTGAAAGTAACAAAATAACGATATCCACCTCGCGCCGACACACTCATTGGACCACATACATCAGAATGTATGATTTCCAATAAATCTGTCACCCGTTCCATTGAATCGGAAAACGGCGTTCTAGTCATCTTGCCCATAAGGCATGGCTCACATGTATCAAATGATTCAAAATCAAGTGATTCCAAAAGTCCATCTGAATGGAGCTTCTTCATGCGTTTAACGCCAATATGACCTAGACGGCAGTGCCACATTTATGCGGATATATCATCATTAAGTTTAATCCTTTTAGCATCAACATTATGAATATGTGTAACATTATCATCGAGATCCAAAAGAAATAAACCATTCATCATCGGTGCATGACCATAAAAGATTTCATTCATATAAATGGAACAACCATTGTTCTCAGATTTAAATGAATAACCACTTCGCATCAAACACGATCCAGATACAATGTTCATGCTCAGTGCAGGCACCAGATAACAATTATTCAAGTTTATAACTAATCCCGACGGCAAGTGGAGAGGCAGCGTTCCGACGGCGATCACATCAACGCTTTATCCATTGCCGACACGCATCTTGACCTCACCCCTTGCTAGTGGTCGCTTGTTCCGTAGCCCCTGATTCGAGTTACAAATATTAGCAACTGAACCGGTATCAAATACCCAGGTGCTACTGCGAGCACTAGTCAAGTACACATCAATAACATGTATATCATATATACCTTTGTTTGCCTTGCCGGCCTTCTTGTCTGCCAAATACTTGGGGCAGTTGCGCTTCCAGTGGCCAGTCCCCTTACAATAGTAGCACTCGATATCAGACTTAGGTCCAACTCGGGGTTTCTTTTCAGGCACGGCAACAGGCTTGCCGCCCTTACTTCCCTTCCGTTTTCCCTTCTTGTCTTTCTTGAAACCAGTGTTCTTATTGATCATCAACACTTGATGTTCCTTTTTGATCTCCACTTCTGCAGTTTTAAGCATTGACAGAAGCTCGGGGAGAGACTTCTTCATGCCTTGCATATTATAGTTCATCACAAAGCTCTTATAGCTAGGTGGCAGAGACTGCAGAACACGATGGATGCCTAAGGACACAAGCTTATCGGCGTAACCCGACATTTTGAGTACATGCTCACTAACGGAGTTGTGCTCTTCCATCATGCAGCTAAAGAACTTTTCTGAAGCGTTGTAGCTCTCTACAGCAGCATGTGTGTCGAAAATCATTTTCAACTCACCCATTGTATCAAATGCATTGCCGTTTTCGAAACGCTTTCGAAGTTCCGGCTCTAGCCCATACAATATGCCGCAATGAACTAAGTTGTGGTCCTCCTGACGAGTCTGATAGACATTCTTCTCCTCGTCAGGGGCATCCTCAAAAGGTGGGGGGCCTAGTGGCACTTCTAGCACGTATTGCTTTTGTGCAGCAGAGAGGAGAATCCTCAAATTCATGGCCCATTCGGTAAAGTTGCTACCGTTCGTTGCTAGTTTCTCTTTCTCCATGAACACATTGAAATTAAAAGCAGGTGGTGCCATCTACAACAGAATTTGTAAAGTTTAGACTAAGTGTACGATAGATTGAGTTCAACTAATCCATATTACGAATGAACTCCCACTCAAAAACAACATCCCTCGTGCCTTTTTGGTGATTACATGAACCAAATCCACTATACCAAGTTCGATCATCACGTGAGTTGGTATAGCTTCAAAGGCGAGCATCAAATGGGTGTCATATCAACTATATGACTCATGCTTAACCTTTCGGTCCGTGTTCCGAGGCCCTGTCTGTACATGCTAGGCTCGCCAAGTTAGAACCTTAGTATTCGCGTGTGTAACTGTTTTACACCCGAAATATGGTCGTGGATCCAAGAACACCCGATCATCACGTGATGTCTTGGAGCGACGAAACATAATCGGTGCATACTAAAGGAAGAACACATTCTTATCTTGATATTTAAATGAGGGATCATCTTATTATGCTAACAAAGCGCTAAACAAGCAATATAACATGCTATCAAACATCATATGTTTATTAGTGAAATGTTATGGTTCCCGCAGATGATCTCTATCATGTGCATCGTGGTATGATCACTATCATACCTATATGTGTAAATCCAAGGTCTATGTAGTTTACACGCTATGTGTGTTGTAAGAGTATCATCTCATACTTCTACTTACAACACTACCATATCATAACACTAGCCCAGCAACAATCTAAACTAGACGCCTCTAATTTATCCATTGCAAGTTTTACATGGCTTAGGGCTTTCGAGATAGAACCGTTCTTACCTATGAACATGAACCACAACGAGGATAACCAAATTGTTGACAACTCATTGCAAAATAGATATTGACTATAGTAGGAGAGACAGACACCCGCTAGCCACTTATGCAAACTAGTTGCATGTGAAGCGTGGAACAGGTCTCATGTGCGAGGACATGTAAAGTTTGCCCGGGCCGCTTCATCCCACTATGCCACCAATATCCAAAATTACAACAAAGGAGCAACAACGTGATCATCATCGCCCACATACTCATATGTGTACTACCCGTGTAAAGCATCTACGCATAGATCCGGCTCTGATACCACTGTAGGGTTCGCAGCATAGAAAACAAAAAATTTCCTACGATGTGAACTATGTACCAAGATCTATTTATTATATACAAACAACGGGCGGCTGTATATCCGTAGAGAACATACCCTTGAAGACCGACAAAGATTAACGAGTTCAACTCGTGGTTGATGTAGACGATCTCTTGCTGATCTCAAGATCGAGAGGAAGTCCTAGCGCCGCAAATCAGCAGCGCATCCGTGCTCGCACACACGTTCGAGGCACCGAGCAACCTCCGCCTCCTCGCTCCAGCAATGCAGCGGAAGCACAACTCTTTCTTGCCGAATAGCCACCGGGAACATGTATCTCGCTAGTCCGAGACCATGGGGGATAAATTCTAGAGGGGGAGAGAGATCCTTCACGAGGAGGTGTGAGTGAGAAGTGAGGAGAGGGGTGCCTTTTATAGGAGGAGGGGGAACCCCAAGGGGGTGGCCGGCGCATGGGGGCTTCCCCCTTGCCCTCCCCTCTTCATGTGGGTGGACACTCCACTCACAAAATTCCTTTAAATTCCCTCTACTCAAAATCCCACTCAAACATGCCATTAAATTTCCACCAAATTTAATGCAAACTCTCATTAAATAAAAATCTTTTATTTTATTCAGAATTTTTTCAATTACTTTAATGACAAACATTCAGAAATAACCCCTTGCTAGAATTCTATTTCACATGCATAACCACTTTATGCAATTTCACCTGAAAACCTGTTTTGGTATCTAGTGAAATAAATTCCTGCGCTTGTTCATTCTTTCGGCATGAAACTTTTGATCCAATTGGATGTCGGTGTCTCTTAAGTGTGTCACCCTATGGTTCGTGAATAATGCGGACATGATCGAGACCCCTCTCGGATCAATAATCAGAAGCGGGATCTGGAGACCCATACTGACTCCCACACATTCAACGATGACTTTCTTGTGATCGTCGGAACCTTTTACGCTAGTATCTTAATCAATTTGTTTCACGATATATTACATGTCCGAGATTCGATCATCGGTATCTCCATACCTAGTTTGATCTCATTACTGACATGCACTCTTTTCTTGTTCCCGTGATATAACATTCTAGTGATCAAATCACTTGCTTGCAAGCTAATCAATGTGATATCACCGAGAGGGCCCAGAGTATATCTATCCATCATCGGGATGAAAAAATTCCACTCTCGATCCATGAGCCTCAACATAACACTTTGTTAGTTCTGAATCCATCTTTATAATCACCCTGTTACGGTGTGACGTTTGATGTTATCAAGAAACTCTTCCGGTGTTAGTGATTGACATGATCTCATGGTCTAAGGATTAGCATCACTTCGTAAGTTGTTATAGCAATATAAACTCAATGACTTTGATCGTAATGCTATACTTCGGATGAATGTTCATCACACCATTACACTAATGTTGTGATCCCGTTATTACAACATCCAATGTCCATGATCAGGAAACCTTGATCATCTTGTTAATCAACGAGCTAGTTCATGAGAGAGGCATAACTAGGAACTTTCTGTTTGTTTATTAAACACACATGTATTAATGTTTCCGTATTATTACAATTATAGCATGCAAAATAAACATCTATCATATACTTGGAATACACATAATAAACACTTTATTATTGCCTCTCAGGGCATATTCCCTTCATCCTTAACTAGCTTGACCTTCTCTTCAGCCTCTTTGATTAGTTCTGGTCCGAACAAGTTTCTTTCTCCTACACCATTCCATAGTAATGGGGTAGTACACTTTCTCCCATAGAGAAACTCAAATGGTGCCATCTCAATACTGGCTTGATAGCTGTTATTGTAAGAGAATTCTGCGTAAGGCAGACTTTCATCCCAACTAGCTCCGTAGTCTAGGGCACATGCCCTTAACATATCTTCTAGAATCTGGTTGGTCCTTTCTGTCTGTCCATCAGTCTGAGGATGAAAAGCAGTGTTGAATTCCAATCTCATTCCCAATGACTCATGTAGTTGCCTCCAAAAATGAGAAGTGAACTGTGTTCCCCTATCTAACACAATACTCTTGGGCACTCCATGTAAACACACAATACTATTCATATAGATCTTGGCCAACTGAGCACTTGTGTAGGTTGTCTTTACGGGTATGAAATGAGCCACTTTAGTTAGGCGATCCACTACTACCCAAATAGAATCATATCCTGACCTGGTCCTTGGCAATCCATTGATGAAATCCATGCCAATATTGTCCCACTTCCAATCAGGAATAGGTAGTGGTTGTAGCAATCCTGCTGGTTTCTAATGTTCCGCTTTCACTCTACTACATACATCACACAAAGCAATATGTTCAGCGATGTCCTTCTTGAGATTATTCCACCAAAATCTTTCCTTCATATCCATGTACATTTTGGTGTTACCCGGATGAATGGAATGTGGTGAGTTGTATGCTTCCTGTAAAATCAGTTTTCGAAGCTCCGGATCTTGCGGAATGCAGATACGTTTTCCATACCATAAAGTACCTTGTTCGTCATCATGGAATCCTTTGGCTTTTCCTTTGCCAATATTTTCCCTAATCTCTTCAATTTCCTTGTCCGTCTTTTGGGCTTCCTTGATCTTGTCCAACAATGTGGGTTGAACATCCAATGACATGAGATGTCCTTCAGGCACAATCTCCAATCTGAGGTCACTAAATTGGGCACACAGATCATCTGGCAACTCTCCCTTAGTAAGGCCATTCACAAATACCTTACAGCTTAGTGCATCAGCTACAACATTTCCTTTACCGGGATGGTATTGCAAACTCAAGTCGTAGTCCTTGATGAGTTCTAGCCATCTTCTTTGTCTCATGTTGATTTATTTCTGAGTGAAGATATACTTCAAACTTTTGTGATCTGTGAACACTTCACATCGCTTTCCCAAAAGATAATGTCTCCATGTTTTGAGTGCATGGACAACAGAGGCTAACTCCAAATCATGAGTAGGGTAATTTACCTCATGAGTTTTGAGTTGTCTCGAGTCATAAGCCACAACTTTCCCTTCTTGCATTAGAACTGCACCTAAACCATGATGAGATGCATCACAATACACTTGGAAATCTTTCTCCAAATCTGGCAGACATAGGACTGGTGTTGTCACTAGTATCTTCTTCAACTCTTGGAAACTGAGTTCACATCCATCAGTCCAAGCAAATTTCTTGTCTTTCTTTAGTAACTCTGTCATTGGCTTTGCTACCTTGGAGAAATTCTCAATGAATCTTCTGTAGTATCCTGCCAAGCCAAGGAAACTACGAACTTCTTTACTGACTTAGGAGATTCCCACTCAGTTACAGCTGACACTTTTGCGGGATAAACTGCTACACCATCTCCTGACACAACATGTCCAAGAAATCCAACTTCATTTAACTAGAATTCACACTTGCTGAATTTGGCATACAGCTTATGCTCTCTAAGCTTCTCAAGTATCAAACGCAAATGTCCTTCATGCTCTTCTTTGCTCTTGGAGTAGATCAAAATGTCATCGATGAAAATGACAACAAACTTGTCAAGGAACTCCATGAACACCTTGTTCATCATATTCATGAAATAAGCTGGTGCATTGGTCAAACCGAATGGCATCACTGTATACTCGTACAATCCATACCTCGTGGTGAAAGCTGTCTTAGGTATGTCTTGTTCCCTTATCTTAAGATGAAAATAGCCTGACCAGAGAACAATCTTTGAGAATACACAGGATCCTTCTAACTGATCAAACAAGTCATTCATTCTGGGCAAAGGATATTTTTTCTTGATAGTCACTTCATTAAGTGAACGATAATCTATGCATAACCTTTGACTTCTATCTTTTTTTTTCACAAACAAGACTGGTGCTCCCCAAGATGAAGAAATTGGTTGAATAAATCCCTTTTGCAACTGTTCTCCAAGTTGTTTCTTGAGTTCTTTCAACTCATCAACTGACATCTTGTAAGGTCTCTTTGCTATTGGTCCTGATCCTGGTAGCAAATCAATCAAAAATTCCACATCTCTATCTGGCGGCATTCCTAGTAATTCTTCCGGAAACACATCCGGATATTCTCTCACAATTGGCACACTGTCTATGCTAACCCCCTTAAGAGAATTTAGCTTACTTCCTTTTGATTCAAAGTTAGACTTGAATCTTATCCGTTTCTTTTCCGGTGTTGTGAGTGCGACAGTACGATTGGCACAATCTAGTACTCCTTCATACTTGGTCATCCAATCCATTCCAAAAATTACATCCAGTCCTTGGGAATCTAGGATTATCAGACTCACTAGGAACTTATGCTTTCCAAACTCTATCACTAGATCACGAAATCCAAGACTCACTATCATATCTCCACCGGGAGAACTTACTTTTATTGGACACCCAATGTTTTCAGTCGGAAACCCATTTCTATCAACAAATGCTTTTGATATGAATGAATGTGATGCACCGGTATCAAAAAGAACAAGTGCTGGAATAGGATTCAGTTTGAACTTACCAGCCATAGCATCGGACTCCTCATTAATCTCTTCCACATTGATGAGGTTCACTTGTCCCTTCTGAAAAGGGTTGGGCTTGTTGGGTCCTTCAACTTTCTTTTCTGGGCATTCATTTTCATAATGCCCCATCTTCTTACACTTGAAGCATTCAACCTGACTGAGATCCTTCTTGACAGGCTGGCTTCCACTACCACTTCCACTTCCATTGTGGTAGCTCTTATATCCACCCTTGTGGTTCTTGTACTTGTCATTATCATGACTACGGTGATGCTTGTTGTCATGATGGCGGTTGTGGTTGTGGTGGTTGTTGTACTTTTCATGCTTGTGGGATCCAGAACTCCCACTATCATCATAATGGGAACTCTTGTGGGACGATCCCGAGCTGTGTTTGTCAGAGTTGTGTTTCCTCTTTCTGCTTTCAACCTGTTTCATCTTGCTCTCCAAGATGGCAGCCTTGTCACAAAGGGATTGATAGGTGGGGACATAGGCCACAGATAACTACAGATTCAGTTCATCATTCAGTCCTTCGAGGAACTTCTCTTTCCTCTTGTCATCAGCATCAACTTCATCTGGTGCATAACGCGCCAGATTGTTGAACTCCTCAATATATTCAGCCACGCTGCGGTGGCGCTGCTTCAGATTATGGAACTCCTTCAAACTCATCACTCCGGATGAGATGTGAGCTGTACGAAAACCATCTTCAAAGATATCCCATGTCACATCCTCAATGGGAGTGGTGATCTGGAAGTTATCCCACCAAGTAGCAGCTGGTCCTTCTAACAAGTGTGCTGCAAATCTGACTTTCTCCTCGTCGGTACAGCCGATAGTTACCAAATCCTTGTTCACTGAATGTAGCCAATCATTGGCCACCATGGGATCAGTAGTTCCTGAGAACTTTGCAGGCCTCAGTCTTAGGAATCTGGTGAGCATGTCAAAACCTGGTGGATTGTTCTGATTGTTTTTTTGTTATTGTTGTTGTTGTTATTCTGATTCTGCATGAAAGTGGTCATCATCTGCATCAGCTGTGCATGTGCTGTCATCAGCTGCTGCATCTTGGGGGTGACATTGTTGTTGTTCGGGTTGGGGTTGGCACGTCGAGGAGGCATCTATGGTTTTCATAAGGATAAGAATGAGATACCCATAGATGCTTATTATGCACAAAACATCACATAGACAATCACTAAAAAAACATCAAAATAAGATAAGGTTCAACAACATAAACAACAAGTTCTGAAAATCAAAACACACCGTAGCAAGCCATCCACATGTTGGATGGTCATTGTGACTCAACAATCATAAGCATGATAAATGATAGATAAATGAGTAGTCATCACTACTCCTCTGCATCAACCTCCTCATCGACAAGTGTAAGACATGCATTCTCCATAGCGGTCTTGTATTCCTCGACAATGGTAGTCAAGGCCTCTACCTTGGCTTTGAGAGCCCTCTTCTGTGAACGAAGTCTCTCAATCACACCCTGCTGATGCTCGAGCTCGGAGTCCTTGGCCTCTAATTCTGCATTCATCTCACGAATCCTCTTGTTCCTATCTTGGACTCTTTTCTCTTGGCTCTTGAACTTCCTGTCCTGGCTCTCAAACTTAGCCTCCATTTCCTTGACTATCTCGTCTTGCTCCGCAAAGAGCTTGTCCTTCTCATGAAGCTGCACCTGGAGCTCGTCATTGCTAAGCATGACGTTGGTCCTATCAGTATCTAGGTGCCTAAGAAGAACCTCTAAGTCCTGGAGGTATAGACGAATCGGCTCTGCCGTCTCTCTAGCAGCATCCTCGAACTCAATAGCCTCACCATCTCATCGCGTCTACCGAAGGCGTGGAAGTGAGTACCTCTAAGTTCCCTGGAGTGCCTCCCTAACAGACGCCCAAGTAAATCCAGCATGACTACCTCTAAGCCTCTCTCCTTGTCGTCATGCATTAGCTTGAAAGTGATGGTCTCCGTGGCTGGCTCAGTCTGGCATCCTGGCTGAGTAACTTTGAAGCCCCAAAGGTCCTTCCTCTCAAACTTGGTGAGGGGAAGCATCATGATGCTAGGAAGCGGAAGATTGAGCACACTAGTGAGCTCCCTAAGACGAGTGCCACAACGAGTTCCCTTGAACTCTTCAGTCGTGCTGATAGTAACATTAGGCATCTATTTTATAAGATAGAGAAAATTTAGAGACAACATCAATAGAAATACACCAGACAAGTATCACAAGCATATCATTGGCAAAAAAACACACAAGCCATGGCATACATAAATCCATTACAAACATCCAAGGTTCAACCTAAGTTAGACAAAATTTTGGAAATAAAATGATAAGTGTGGGGGGCCAACTAACGAAGTACGTTACAACTCTCACTCACTAGACAAAATGGCTACAAAGCATCCTTAGTAGCCATCTGCCTATCTTGTTCACAAGATTCCCAAATCAAGTCTATGATGTCTTCCCTTAGTTGTTGGTTGGTAGTTTCCAACTCTTGGGTATGCTTCTTTTCTTCTCTAAGGTCATTCTGAGTGTTAAGCATTCTGCACTTGAGTCTATCACCAAGCTCTTTGATGGCCTTCCAAGATGCATCTCTTGCAGAGTCAAAGAATGTGGTGTGCATCACTGAGTTGGTGACCATGCAGAATCCTGATTCCTTGTGGTTGTCTTCCTTGTTTTTATACAAGTGAAGTTGCACCCACCAATATTCTTCTCCTTCATACACAGCTGCACCATGTATCCCCATGGTAACCATAAGGTTCTTGATGGCCTTTGGAAATTCAGTCTCACACTCTAGGGTCATGGTCATGAGTGGTCCCTTCCTTACAGCTTCGTTGATCGAGTTCATCTACAAAATAGAGGCGAGAAAGAAGAATTAGAAAAGTTTACGAGAAGAAAAAGACAAGTGTGGAAATTGTTGAAAATTTTCCTTAGTGGTTTCTAATCCAATCCTAGGGTCATAATCCTACAGGCAACACAGTGCTATGATACCATCTGTAAGATCCCACCTTTATAAAGGTAAAGATCCCTGTGATTGCAATGCTAGTCCCTGGATCAATGCTAGCATCCACAGTTTAAGATGAAGTACACAGAAACAAAGGTCATTATTACATGTCATTCCAGAGACAACATAGTCTTTTACAACTCCATGGCCATAGGCCTAATACAAGAGTTCAAACATAACAATATAATTAAGTCTTCATCTTCATGTGCCACAGGCAAGCATGTTGAGTGTAGACTCATAACCCCTAATCATCATCAGATTAACCTGCAACATCACAAGTTACAGCCACAGTGGGTCAATACATTGGAATAGTATTGACAAGTGATACCTTAGTAGAATATTAACTTCTAGTTACTATATGAATATGGCTAAGTGTAGCTTAGGCTTGCTTTGCTCAAAATAGGTTTTACCTATCAGTTGAAAACACTAAGTTTTTCTTTGACAAAACTTTCCCAAGGAACCACCAATAGAAACTGGTGAACCTTCACCCTTGTTCAACCACAAGTTTTAACTTAGAAAATTGGGATGAGGAGATTCTTGATAGCTTCCATGTCTTGATGCTCAAATTGTCCAATACCAGGGACATGGCTAAGTACTTAGATTCTTCCATCTGCAGAGGTTGTGCACTTTCCCCACAAGACTTGATTTTCACCAAGACAGGACCTTTCAGAAGCCTTCCCTTAGACCAAATGGACGCGCTCCAAACCTATCATCCCACTACCACCAACTGTCCAAATGGCTAAGTTATTGCAACCTATGTGATCCAGGCAGAGCCCATATGTCACATCCCAAGATTTTCCAAATCTTGTAATGTGAAAAATAAATAAACAAAATAAATCATTGTTGAAAATTAGGGTGAAGAGAAACTTTTGTTTCTAAATGGAAACTTAAAATCCCATCTTGAACAAACTTTGATTAAAGTTTAAATCCAGCAAATCAAGTGAAATTCATTCCTCAATGAATGTATCTTGAAATTTAAACACTTGGAAAGTAAACCAAAACCCTAAAACCCTAATGGAAGAAAACATTTCCAAGTTATCTCTAAGACTATGGATTTGATCCAAATAAAAATTTGTCAACAAAACATTTACAAATGATCAAGAAAGACAAATAGAAATATTATAAGATCATATAAATTGGTTTCATTTAATTTGGAACCATAGATAAAAATCTTATGAATTTAATAAGATAAGGAAATTTAATTTCCAAAGCTAATAAAGCACCTATCTATAAATCCATACCAAATGGTGAGAAAATAATCCTAAAGACATTTAAAAGGATAAACAAATGTTAAATAAGATTTTACAAATTGGAATCACCAAGTTTGGATCTTTAAATAAAAAGATATGGGTTTTATAAGATAAAGAAAGAAATATTAAATGAAGAATATTTAAAGACCAAATTAAATCTTGAATTAATCCATAATAAAATGGAATAAATATAATCCAAATCCAAATAAACAAATAAAACCTACTGAAAAGATTTGGAGAAAATTTAGATTTCAAATGGAGTTTGAAAAACATTATTTTAGATCTTATTTGAATAAATGCAAAGGCCTATTTTTAAATAATTAAAGACCCTAAAGAGAATAAATTATTTATTCTAAATTTGACTTCAGAATGTGTTATTAAACAGTGTTTGAATACACACAAAGTTTGAGAGAAATTTGAATTCAAATGAATGCTTGAATGGATTAATCAAAATCAAAACAGAATATTAGAAATAGAAAAGGAAAAACAATCAGAACAAAAAATGAAAAGGAGCAGCCCAGCCTAGCTAGCCCACTAAGCCCAGCAGCCCACCTCTCCCTCTCACCCCGAGAGAACCGTTTTTCACCGCAGAAGGAACCCACACCACCACTGACTGCCTGGACCCACTCACCCCTCTCTATCTCGCTGACAACCAGACCTCACGACCACGTTAGCGCCTTCCCCAGCACGACCCGTTCCTCCCCCAAACCTCTCGCCATTTCTGCGTTGATTTCGCAGTGTCAATACTCGTAAATGTCCGATTAATTCCTTGCTGCAACGACGCCCTCATAACCGCCCATGTCCCCTCTCTCTTTCCCCCTCAGACGTCACACACTCTCCGCCCCTAGGCTGGAAGAATTTCTCCAGGCGCCGCCACTGTCTCCGGCAAGCATTTCCATCGATTCCGGCCAGTATCCACCGCCCCTCGCCTCCCACTGCACGCTCACTTGCTCCCCATCTTCTGGCGCACCTCCCTGTGCTACCCATTCATCCGCGCAAACTCCAGAGCGTCGGCAACGACAACAACCAGCAGCGCCACCGTCTGCTCCAACTCCGACGAGCTCTCTGGGTAACGTCCGACCGCACCGCCCCCTCTCTTTGATGCTCCCATACTCCCTACTCTTCTACGCGTCTAACATAACCCTCTGTTCCCTCTCCCGTGCTCTGTAGCGACTTTCCCAACAACGGCCGAGCGAACCCGACGCCAGGCAGACCTCCGGCGAGCGATTGTCGTCACCACCGTGCGCCCCTCGACGAGCTACCACCACCTTGAGCATCACCACGACCCCCTGAACCCGGTGAGCCCCTCCGTTCCTCTCCTCGCTTCCTGGATTCACCAAACCACCGCCACCCGACAGGCCGCCGCCACCTACCGCCGCCAGCGCCGCCACTCGATGGAAAGCGTGCTGTGCACCGTTCGATTTTGATCTAGTGGCTAGGATAGAATTTAACCCGAAGGGGTAAGTTGGCATCTGAGCCGCATGATCTGTTTAAAATCTAACGCCCCTCGTTGCACGATCTGCACGAAGCGGTACAAACGAGTAGGAACAAGCCACGTGGCCCTGTCTGTTTTAATAAAAACAGATTTGATCTATTTGTTGTTCAATTTTGTAAAATTCATAACTTTCAAACCACACGTCCAAATTTTGCAACTTTTATATCAATGGAATCAGCAAGACAAATCCTACCCAACCATGCCCTTTGTTTAGTAAATTGTTTCTGATAAAATGGTTGTTTTTGCAGAAACTTGTGTAGGTATATTTTGGATATAAAATTTGTTTCTAAAATTATTTTTGTGATAAAATATTTGGCAAATAGTTTGTTTTGAACCCACTGACCTTATAAACCAACTCATGGATTTAAAAATGTATTTGGTAAAGCTAAAGAGTAAATCTTTGATTTAAAGCATTTCTAGTCAAACAAAAATAATGTTTATTTATTAAAATGCTTTTGGAGAAAAACCTTTGGGAAATATTTTGATTTAAACTCTCTGACCCCAAACACCAAGTTTTATGACTTAAAAATTTATTTGGTGAACCTTATAAAGATGGTTGCTTTGCTAAAGGCATTTTTCAACCACGTAAAATATTGATTTGATTAAAAATTGGTTTAGGAAGTAAAACCTTTTGCAAATGATTTTGCCACTTTATAAAATGACCACTAAGTTTTTTAGAATATTTATAACATGTTAGAAACCACTTTTCCAAATAAAACAATCTTTGGCATGCTTGCATGCATTGCTTTGTTTTTAATATTTTATGTGATGTTTTGCTTGATTGGTAGATTGAATTTGTGCCTTGCTTGATTGAATTGTAGTGATTTGAAGAGTGTGAATATTGCAAGGACAAGGAGTGAACTTATATTCTCTACCAAAAAGGCAAGTGATGCTTCATACTTTGTCCCATTATTTTCTCTATGCATTAGTGATATTTCTAAGTAGGATTTGCATGGACTTTTGCTAAGTGTAAACTATGCCTTGGGAAAACCTAGTAGATGAAACCTTAGTAGAAATTTCCTAAGTTAAGATTCCTACTATTATCATGCTTAGCTTAGCTAGTAGAAAACAAGGGTGGAATACATATTCATACTATGGAATGTTTCTAAGTCAAGGACTTGTGTTTTGTTTAATAAAACAACTAAGTGAATGAATCACCTGGGTGGAATGGAAAGAATGGTTTGTGTTGAGTGGTTATGCAAGTCCAGTATGCTGGGAAAACTTGGGCATCACCAAGTCCAGTATACTGGGGAAAACTTGGTATCTCACTTGTGGATGGCCACCCAGGAACAAAGAGATTTGAGATGTCAAATGTTGGGAAGCTTCAAGTGCAGCCACTTGGCATTATGGGCTCTGCCTGGATCATATAGGTTGCAATAACTTAGCCAAATGGACAGTTAGTGGTAGGGGATTGATAGGTTGGAGCGCGTCCATTCTGGTCTAAGGGAAGGCTTCTGAAAGATCTTGTCTTGGTGAAACCAAGTCTTGTGGGGAAAGTGCACCACCTCTGCAGAGTGTAAAATCTAAGTACTTAGCCATGTCCCTGGTAAAGGACAATTTGAGCATCAAGACATGGAAGCTATCAAGAATCTCCTCATCCAAATTTCTAAGTTAAAAACTTGTGGTTGAACAAGGGTTGAAGGGTCACCAATTTATATTGGGGAGATGCCTTGGGTGATTTTTTCAAGCAAAAACATAGTGTTTTCAAATGATAAGGAAAATCTATTTTGATCAAAGCAAGCCTAAGCTCCACTTAGCCAAATGCATATAGATGATAGACTCCACTATACTACCATAGTATCACTTGCCAATACAATTCAAATGTATTGATCCTTGTGGCTGTAACTTGTTATGTTGTAGGTTTGTTTGATAAGTGAAGTGTGTTGATTAGGATTACAAGTCTACAACCAACATGTTTGCCTGTGGCACTTTGAAGATGAAGGACTCCATGCTATTGTTATATTCTGCTGCATTGAAATGAGATAGCCAAATGATCTATGTAAGATGTAATGAATTCTTTTATTCCTGGTTATAAAGTTGTATTATGACCTTTGTTTCTTGGTATTACATCTTAACTGTGGATGCTAGCTATTGATCCAAGGACTAGCATTGCAATCACAGGGATCCTTTTCCTTTATAAAGGAGGGATCTTACACCATAATGCCATGTGGTTGCACTAGAAGCTTCTTAACATTTGGCATCTCAAATCCCTTTGTTCCTGGGTGCCTTTCCACAAGTGTGATACACAAGGTAAACCATATAAATGGGCCTTGTGTAACCACTCAACACAAACCATTCTTTCCATTCCACCCGGGTGTTTCATTCACTTAGTTGTTTTATTAAGAAAAACATAACTCAAAGACTTAGAAATATTTCCCATAGCATGAATATATATAAACCACCCTTGGTTGCTACTATCTAGGCTAAGCATGGCAATGGAAAAAATCATAACTTAGAGGAAATTCTAACATTTCTACAACTACTAGGATTTCCCAAGCATAGCATATAGGTACTTAGCAAAATAATCATGCAAATCCTATACAAAATATTTCTAATGCATAGGTGAAATTATAGGGATAAAAACATGAAGCACCACTTGCCTTGGTAGTTTGGGGAGTAGAAACAATCTTCACAACCACAATCACTATTAGCACCAAAATCTACACATAAAATAATGGCACCAAAATCACATAACAAAATATACAAACAAAAATATTTGAATGCATGCAAAATGCCATGTGATGATTTTCTACACCAAACAAGACAAGCATCCAGTATTGAAACATAAACAAGACCAAGATACTCAAAATAAACTTTATTTGATCTTTAAAATCATTTTTCAAATAATTTCTATACTCAAATTAAGCTTATAATTGTCTTTGAAAAAATAACCAATTTTACAAAAGCAAAAAATTAAACACATTGCATAAACAGATAGCATTCTTTCTCCTGATTCCAATGATATAAAATTTGTAAAATTTGAACGTGTGGATCAAAAGTTATGAATTTTACAAGTTTGAATCACTAATAGATCTAATTCAGATTTTTAAAACAAAGAACAGGCCACACGGCAGCGTCTGATTGGACGGTACCACTTCGCACCAGATCACGCTCGTACACCGTTGGATCTAACTAACTGCGCACGGTCCAGATCAACGCATACCGCTTCGCTACAGATCTAATCCTAAGCGCTGGATCTAGATCCTACGGTTGCTAAGCATGCGACAATGGATGGGCGGCGCTAGCGACGGTGGCGCGGCGACGGCGCTCTTTAAGTGATGATCCGGCGGCCACGGAGGGGGCTGAGGTCAGCAGAGGGGCTTACCGAACTCGCAAGGTCGCGCTGATGCTCAACTACTTGCTGGCGTGGACGGGGGCGCACTGTGGAGGTCACTGGGACTCGTCGGAGTTACGCGCGGCGTCGGGTTCCTGCAGATGACGATGTTGCCGACGATGTGGACCGCCCTAACACAAACCAAAGGCGTGAGGGTGTGCACAACAGTCTGGCGATCAAGATAGGGTCAGAGAGAAAGCAAGGGGCGGTCTGATATTACCTAAATCGTTCACCAGAGTTGGGCGGCGGTTCTTTCGTTTGCTGAGGTGGTCGGGGACGGCGACCTGGGTCATGCGCGGGCAAACCAAAAGCATTAGGAGAAGCACAGAGGCATGGCAAACTCGACAGGGTCAAGCAGGAGGCGAGGGGCGCTCGGAGCTTACCGGAATCAGTCGCCGGAGTTCGTCGGGACAGCGGTGGTGCAAGCGAGAATTTGCGGAGCCTCACGGCGCTTCTGGCTAGCTATGTTGGGGGAAATGGCCGCGAGGGGGAGGGGATTAAGTAGCCGGAGCGGAGGCGAGAATCACGCACGCAATCAACGGCAATTAACCGGATTTAAACACGGCAGTGAAGGAGAGGGAGGAAACGGCAAGGCTAGGTCGTGGGCGGGGTTTGGGGACGACGATGACGAGGCATGTGGGGTCCGGTTGTCAGTGAGTGGGTGCGCGCTGCTGCGGTGAGAAACAGAGGGAGAAGGGAAAACCCCGGGTGGGATGTTTTGTCTACTGGTCCGAATGGGTGGCGCCTGGCCCAGTTCTGATTCTTTAATCTTTTCTTTTCCTATTTTGATTTTCAGGAATCAATTTCAAATGAATTCAAATGTGTTTGATTTCAAAATCTTCTGGATTTTTTTTATAAAGTGAAAACTGTACATTTTTTAGTATAAAACTATGCCGTTTCACTAAACTTGCTTGGTTCCTTTGGAGTTTTTAAAAATAAAACAGTGCCTTTACACAAGATTCAATAAAGATATGAAAATGGTTTTAAAACCATATTTTGTTTTGAAATTTTTGCCCAAGCCTTGGAACACAACCAAACCAACTCATGAACAAACAATCTTGGTTTAAAACAAATAATCACTCATCAGAGAGTAGCATTGGATCAAAGCTTTGCTTACATAAAATAATAAGCATCCAAATGCTTCTATTTTTGTAATGACTTTGAAAATGATCCCTAAATGATTATGAATGCATGGATGATATGCAAACTTTGAAAACATGATTTTAGGGATGTTACACTATGAATTTGAGGAATGATTTGCGGGCCCTCCAAGAAATAACAAGTATTGTTGAGGCATAGCTAGGTAAGACAAACGAGAGTCAAACTCTCATTTTAGCTAAATTTGCAGGTAAAGCTGAGCCCAATCTAGTTGAAGACCTCAAGATGGTAAGAATCAAAAGGGAGGAGCCTGAAGAACTTGACTATAGCAATGCCCCTTCACCAAATTACACGGTTTAAGATCTTGTGAAAAGGATCAATATCAAATTCCAGTAAGTAAAGGAAATGAGGAAGCTATGTATCAACATTTCATTAATCGGGTAGCAATAAAGGTATGTGAGCTTGAGGAAGAATATACGAAATTTTTTGAAAAACTACCTGTTAAGTTTGATGATATACTTGAGCCTACTATTAAAATTAAAATTGGGACTAATGAGATAGCTGCACTTTGTGATTTTGGTGCAAGTGTTTCAAATATTCCAAAAAGTCTTTTTAATAAGATAAATCTTGGATCTTTTGAAATCACTGAGTTAAAATTACATCTAGCAGATTCTGCCTACAAACAAGCTTTAGGAATTAGAGAGAAAACTTTAGTATACATTAAAGTTTGTCCTGCTCTTATTGATTTTGTTATTGTTGACATGCCTAAAGATGCTACTGCTACTATCATATTAGGCCATCCATTCTTAAGAACTATTAAGGCTTTGATTAATATACATGAAGGGAATGTGAATCTTGAATTGCCTTCATGGGATCCTTTTTTTATTCATTTTCCCAGGAAGAAGAAAGCCAAGCATGATGAGAAGGAGGCCATCACTTTGAAGTCCAACTATTTTGGAGTGGGTGTTCCACTCATTTGGCCTAAGTGAGAAACATCATGGTCAAGATATTGCCATAAAAGAGCGCTTCATGGGAGGCAACCCATGTGAAATAAAGGTTTGAGTAAAGTTTTTAAGTTTTAGTTTAAGTTTCATGATGAATAAAGAGTGCTAGAAAACTCCAATTGAGGAGGAGAAGTTCGGTGGTACCAAAATACCTGTCTTATACATGTTGTTGTTGGTCGAAAATTTAAGATCTCATTTTTCTGTCAAAACATGGTGTTTCACTAAGTTTAAGGTTAATAAATAATTCTCGAAGAAACAGGTAAATTTTGATGACTCCAAAAGGTTTAACGACCAACAATATGGCGGGAATAAAAAATTTGGCCGTATAGTTCCGGCCGTATAATTGTTTCGACATCACCCCTTTAGTTTTCAAAAGATACCGTAGGTTCAACGACCAACTATCACGGGTGGAAAAAGGGCCTCCAGTCCCGGGCCGCAACTGGATCTAGTCCCGGTTTTGGGCCCGGGACTGCGAAAACGGGACTAGAGGGCCCCCCCCTCTAGTCCCGGCTTGCTACGACCCGCGACTGATAACAGCCACGTGGCTGTTTCAGTGCCGCGGGGGCGGAAACCCTCTAGTCCCGGGCCGTAACACCACCCGGGACTAGAAGGTTTCCTTCCGCGGCAGAGAATTATGTGTTTCTCTGCCGCGACAGAGATTGTGTATTTCCTTTTTTTTGCCATTTCGTTCCTTTTTTGTGTTGTGTTTCACTATAATTCAAACATATATTTCAGTATACATATTATCCGCTACTACATACACACTACACGTAGATACATTTATATAATTAATCGATCCCTTGCAAGCATACATATAATCAATCATATCAAAAGGAAGAAATGTTTTGAAATTACATGGTCATTGATGAATATATATATCATATGAGCTACATGGAGATGACTAAGGCAAATCGAGTTCCACGTCATCCGCATAATGCTCTCCATGTACATCAAGGACATCCTTCATCATAAGTCCCGCCAGCTCCTCTTGAATTGCTCTTATGCATTGATATGGCTCTAGTTTCTCCCGCAAATCATAAATATAATGTGAGTCAACTTTCCGCTCACTGGTCAACTCGCGGATGTACTCGCAGACGTAGTATCCACATAAATGAGTTCCCAGTGGCTGTTGTAAACTCTTCGCCATTTCATAAGTTAACTCCTCTTTGAATGGACCTGGTATTTTTTGTCTGAACCGTGTCCAACACCTGCTCGGCAAAGAAAATGAAAAAAGGAGTTATTAGTTACTTGATATCAAGAAATGAATGAAAGAGGATGATATAATGCGATAATGATTGAAATTACTTATGGAGCATTGCTTTCATGTCGCTCCACTGCTCTTGGTCCCAACTTAATGAGTCGTGGACTTCAACTAGGGAGTTGTCAACTTGAATGTTTAGCAAGATCCAGTGGAATCTGCGGACGTTTACATAAGCATACATGCATAGCTCATCGAGTAAGCAAAAATAAAATATGTACAAGATATAAACACTCACTTGAAGTTGTAAGGAACAAAATTATTCTCGGTTAAGAACCTGCACAGGTCTTCCTCCACATCCTTGGGGTGATTCTTTAACGTATATTCATTAATGATATATGGGTCAATGAACCCAACGTCGTATCTTCTAGCTCTTTTGCATTCAAGCATCTTCATTCTGCAGAATATAATAATGTCATACAAACTTAGGATAATATATTAAATGCAATGAACGAGCTAAAGCTACAAACTTAATTATAGAAATAAATAACTTATAGACAGTAGCAACCAATGATAGATTTGTCGAGGGCGCGCTGGTTGTATAACTGAAACAGTTCGGTCATTTGAACCTGTATCGAGTATGGTTTGAAGTGATGCTCCATTCTAACGTCCACCGGAAACCAATCTTTCTGATGCTTTTTTTGTGCTTGCGACATGTACCATTCGTGCAGATTTCGCATATGTGTGGATAGACACGTGAGCTCCTCATTACTGACTAGAGGCTCCCCTTGGACATACTACCGTACTATCTGACCCACTGGTGTATCTTCATAGCCTAAATATTGACCAAGAGACATATTTTCTTCGTTAGCAAGTGCTTTGGCCTGCGATACAGTGATTCCCATAAGTGCAGCATTATTACGGGCTCTAGGGTCCATTATTTGCATGTCCATATCCATTTCAGCTCTGAAGGCCTTGTCGAGGTCTGAAATGACTTTGATCGGGGCGATCGATTGATTCCTCTATCCTCCGAGCTGGGCAACTTGCTTCCCGCTTTTTGCACTTGTGATTTTTTTCTTCCGTGCTTGCTTAATAATCTCCTGGTCATAGTCTGATTCCAGATTCATCGATATCTGGGATGGTTGCTCAAGAAAGGACTTAGCCCACTTTCTGGTTTTTTCATTATATACCGGCTTTGGCTCAGGCTTTTTGGGTGCAAACTGCGCCTTAACTTGGGCAGCCACATCCGCGTTAGTTTCCTCATCGTCTTGTCATAAGGTCTCTTTGGAAGAGCCGCCAGGATATCGACTATCTTCCGTGTTTGACCTTTCTTCGATATGGGGCGCGGGGGACCGTCGAACTTCCGTTTCTTCGACGAGGTAGTAGTATTGCACGGAGGCGGAGGCGGAGATCGAGTTGATGTACTCCTGCTGCGGCGATCGTCATCAGGGCGGGGTGGACTTGGAGGTTGGCAATAATCGGGTTGGGGTGGACTTGGAGGTTGACGATATTCGATGCGGGGTGGACTAGGATTCCTTGGAGTCGGTGGCCTTGGCGCCGAGCCTGGAAACTGGATGTACTTATTATTCCATAGAATGATGTTGCGCTTGACATCTCCTTGTTTTGTAAGGCCTTCAGGCGTAGCGATTTCAATCTCTAGGTCCGCAAAATCCTCCACTATGTCATCCACCGTGACACGAGCATAGCCTAGTGGAATCGGAAGTGAATGGTGGAGTGCTCCAGGTAGACAAGGTAAAGCAGTGTCGATCGCCACCTTGAAGGACAGGTTGTTCATTGGCTGATGTAGCTCACATTGTGCCATCTCTCTAACATCATCCACGGGGTAGTGAGGAGCCGGTGCATCATCCAGCAGTGCTTGATCATCAGCACGGACCTCCGTGGAAGCCACGCTGCTTCTCCGTTGGCTAAGATCCAATGCAGGATCATCAGACCGCGGGTGAGTTGACGATGGCGGCCTTTGGCTAATTTCATGCATGAGGTTCTTTAGATCAGCTAGGTCCTGCTCTACCCTAGAGATCCGGTGTGCCTTCCGGTCCTTCTTTCTCTGACGGCTTCTGTAACTAGCATCGTACTGAGGAAACCCTTTCTTCCACGAGACACTGGCGCCTTTGCCTCGTGTTCGTCCTCCCTTTTCAGGATTCCCTAGGGCGTGTGTCAGCTCGTCGTTCTCTCTCTCGGGACGGAACAATCCCAATTGAGCATCGTTCATTGCTTTAATAAGGTCTTCGGAGGGTTTTAGAATTTTCTCATGAAATAATGTCTTCCTTGTTTCTGGGTCCAAGGATCCCCCGTGCCCGTGCCACCAGTGCTTTGACCTCTCGGGCCATCCATCTGTACCAGGAGTGACGCCTCTAGCCCTCATTTCCTTCTCCATAGTTTCCCACTTAGGGACGGCACTCTTGTAGCCACCTGTCCCCATTTTATGATGGTATTTCTTGTTGGCGGCATTTAACGCGTTCTTTGCCAACTTTGCCTTTGCTTTATCAGATTGCTTGTACTTTACAAAATCGGGCCACTGTTCTATCAACTTCTCGTTTACTCCTTTGAAGTCTGGAGTTTTCTTTTTCGCGACATATTTCGCGTATAAACTTTTCTTGTGGTTTCGGTACAGTTCAACCATCTTTCTCAGTGCCCACTCCTTGACTTTCGCAATATTTTCAAGCCCACCCGGCCTTGGGGTAATACCATCTACCTCAAATTCCTCATACTCTGGAGGTAGTATGAAATGCGCTATGAGCTTCTGCCAAAGGTCATCTTTGGCATCATCGGTGACATAGCTATTGGATTCTTCAACGGGTTTCTTTGACTTGTTCCATTCTTGGATGGTGATCGGCAGGTTGTCCCTAACAAGCAACCCGCATTGATTTATAAACATCCTCCGGTGCTTCTCTAGAGCAATCGGTTCACCATCATCATCTATTTCTTCGATGGTGAACCTCTGATTACCATCCAACTTTTTGTTCGGCCCTCGTTTCGTTTGAGCTGTCGATTGCTTCGATCCGGTAGGCTAAAAGAAGAAGAGAGAGTGATTAATATATATCTAGATCAGTTAATGAATAGAGGTAACACGAGACTTTATATATATATATATATGTGTGTACCTCGCCGGATCCTGTCGAGGGGCCATCATTATTGTTGTTATTTGTTTGCCCTTCGTCCATCTGGTCTTCCCCTTGGTACATTAGGTTTTCCTCTAGTCCATCACCGGATGGATTCAGATATGAGGATATCTCTTCCTCGAGCAAAATATCTTCGGCGCCGGTAGTAATATTAAGAGGAATTTCACCTCTTATCATGCCCTCAAGAAAACCTTCACCGATGCGACCAGGATCTTTGGATGGATCCATGACTTAATTATCTATAACAAAAAGAGAGTTAAACACGTTAGAAAAAACAATAATCCTAATAACTAAAACAATATAATCCTAATTATAATAATCCTAATATTATTTGTGCTAAAACAATAATCATAATAAATAAAACAAAAAATAACCCTAATAAAACAATAAATAAAACAATATAATCCTAATAAATGAAACAAAAAATAACTAAAACAATAATCCTAATCCTAATTCTAATATTTTAATTAAAACAATAATCCTAATACTAAAACAAAAAACCCTAATATAAAAAAACTATAGAAACAAACTATAACAAAAAACCCTAATAAACCTAATTATAATAATCCTAATACTAATCCTAATAACTAAATATTAATTATAATAATACTAATTATAATCCTAATTATAATAATCCTAACTATAAAAAAACTATACAAAAAAACTATAACAAAAACCCTAATAATCCTAATTATAATAATCCTAATTATAACAATCCTAATAATCTTAATTATAATCCTAATTATAATAAACCTAACTATAAAAAAAACTATAACAAACTATACAAAAAACTATAACAAAAAGCTATAAAAAACTATAAAAAAACCACCCGCGCGCGCGGCCTCTCGATCGAGCTCACCGATGAGGGGCGGCGAGGCGGCACGGCGGCAGCGAGGCGGCGAGGCAGCACGCGCGCGGCGAGGCGGCGGCGCGTAGCGGCGAGGCGTCACGCACGCGGAGAGGCGGCCGTCGTCACGCGGCGGCGAGGATCCGTCGGCGTGGAGAGGCGGCACGTCACGGCACGGCGGAGCGGCGGTGACGGAGCGGCACGGCGGCGGCGGAGCGGAGTGGCACGGCGGCGGCAGACGGCACCTCCCCTGCGTCGTCTTCGATGCACGCGTCTGTGTGCTTCGTCTTTGCTGCGTCGAGAATGCCAAGTGCTGGGCAGCACCTGCCCTGGCACGCTGAATATAAAGGGTCAACCCTTTAGTCCCGGGCTAAGCCACGGGACAGGACTAAAGATTCTTTAGTCCCGTCCCATGGCTTAGCCCGCGACTAAAGACCCCCCCTTTAGTCGCGGGTTAAGCCACGGCCCAGGACTAAAGGGTTTTTTCGGCCGCTTCGTTTTCGCGCGCGCAGGCACCCTTTAGTCCCAGGTCCAGCCACGACCCACGACTAATTTTTTTTTGTAAATTTTCTTTTTTTAATTCAAATCAAATATAAAAACTTTGGGAAATCATATCTTTTATTGTAATAATCCAAATAAAACAAATAATATGTCTATTATTATCAGAAAAATATAAAGAATCTTAATATAATATCCATTTATCTGTTTGCATCATTTATAAATTATTTCATTTGTAAATTTTCTTTTTTTAATTCAAATCAAATATAAAAACTTTGGAAAATCATATCTTTTATTGTAATAATCCAAATAAAACAAATAATATGTCTATTATTATCAGAAAAATATAAATAATCTTAATATAATATCCATTTATCTGTTTACATCATTTATAAATTATTTCATTTGTAAATTTTCTTTTTTTAATTCAAATCAAATATAAAAACTTTGGAAAATCATATCTTTTATTGTAATAATCCAAATAAAACAAATAATATGTCTATTATTATCAGAAAAATATAAAGAATCTTAATATAATATCCATTTGTCTGTTTGCACCATTTATAAATTATTTAATTTGTAAATTTTCTTTTTTTAATTCAAATCAAATATAAAAACTTTGGAAAATCATATCATTTATTGTAATAATCCAAATAAAACAAATAATATGTCTATTATTATCAGAAAAATATAAAGAATCTTAATATAATCTTCATTTATCTGTTTGCATCATTTATAAATTATTTCATTTGTAAATTTTCTTTTTTTAATTCAAATCAAATATAAAAACTTTGGAAAATCATATCTTTTATTGTAATAATCCAAATAAAACAAATAATATGTCTATTAATATCAGAAAAATATAAAGAATCTTAATATAATATCCATTTAGTCCCGATTGTAGTCACAAACCGGGACTAAAGATATTTCCCACCGCTTGCCGCCAAGTTTTCCCGCCCTTTCCTTTCTACGAGAGCTTTTTAGTCCCGGATGTAGTCACTAACCAGGACTAAAGATATTTCCCGCCATTTCCCAAAGCTTCACGCCAAGTTTTCCCGCCCTTTCCCTCTATATTTAGGGCGATCGCACCATGGCTATCCACACATCCACACCTTCCTCTCTTAGAACAATGGACAACGCCTACTGGGCCATTATGACCCTCGAGGAGACCTAGGCGCTGTCTGCCTCCAACTACCCTTGTCCGCCGGGCTATCGGCCGCCCGCCGGCTGGATGCTGAGCGCTGGAGGGGTTCATGTACCTCCTGTACCTCAAGGTTCTGCATGCCAGGCGGCCATCACAAACCACTTCTACCACGAGCTCACGCCGGAGCAGCGGATGGATCCCCAGTGGGATCCCGACAACTACGACACCTGGAATGCCTTCTTCGCTAATGGGTGGGAAAGGGAGCTCGCTAGGTACAAGGGTGATGGCCCGCCCTCGGTGAACCACAACGAAGCCGGCCGTCGTCTGTGGTGGGCAAACTGTACTATCATCGGAGTGATGCACTACATCGTCGGGGGAGACCATCCTCGCCTGCGGTGCCCACGAGTCCACCCACCACAGAGTCACAAAAAGGACCCACACCGGCCCGGCGGTAGCGGCATCGTCTTCCAGGAGACCCCTCCCCCGCCCACCGTGAATTCGAGGCTGGAATGGCCCCTGGTATATGCCATGGATGGGCTGAGGATTCCCGGAGTGGCAGGTGATGATGACGATGATGATGACGATGACGATGACGATGACGAAGAAGACCCTGAAGCTGCGTACTATAGGACTAGGCATGATTATGACTAAAGGGGGCAGATTTAGTCCTGAGTCTTAGCTAGTCCCGGTTTTTAATATTAATAAATGTCTTGAGTGTTACCTAATAAATAGAGGGAATGCCTATAAAGAGAGGGTTCATCTTTAGTCCCGGTTGGAGAAACCAACCGCGACTGAAGGGATTGCGGTAGACTGGGCCAGGCAACACTAATAATAGGGGTGAGTGTCGACGTTATGTTGTGCGGCTTGTACCTTGTCCCGGATGGTGTCACCAACCGGGACTAAAGATGAACCTTTAGCCCCGGTTGGAGACACCAACCGGGACAAAACATGAGTCAGCACTAATAATAGGGGTGAGTGTCGACATTATGTCGTGAGTGTCGACATTATGCCGAGCTGCTTGTGCTATAAATAGGCATCCTTGTGAGTCCAGTCCTCCAGCCAGTTTGAGGCGTCTCCAAGATGGTTGTCGAGAGCAGGGACACCACTACGGCCAGTTTCAGGGAGATGCCGATGGAGCCCAGTCCTCCGGCAATTTCCGAGAAACTGGTCATAGAGGCACTCCCTAATATGTGAAATTAGTTAGCTCCCAGGCGTATTGATCTAGTTAGAGAAGTTAGAAGATGCAAGATGGTTTTCGAGAGCAGGGACACCACTACGGCCAGTTTCAGGGAGATGCCGCCGGATCCCAGTCCTCCGGCATCTCCGAGAAACTGGTCATAGAGGCATTCCCTAATATGTGCCTCACGCGTTTGGAGATCAGATCTTAATGGTAAATATGAATCGGGACTAAAGGCCCTCCTTTAGTCCCGGTCCAGCCACAAAACGGGACTAACACACTCAAGATTGTTTGCAGACAACACTATAAAAATGGACACATGGAGCATCTTCACTCATAAAATGTTACAATTATTACATATCATTTCTTCGCATGTGTTCCTTTCTGATCCTGTCGTATCCATGGATCTTCATTCATTAACATGATGCTTGGGTCATCCTTCACCGCGAAGGGCGGAATTTCATGAAACTTATCACAATCTTCTGACATGTCTGTCTTGTCCTCCACTCCCACGATGTTTCTTTTTCCTGAAAGAACTATGTGGCGCTTTGGCTCATCGTCTGATGTATTCTTTTCTTATTTTTTCTTTTTCTAGGTTTGGTAGACATGTCCTTCACATAGAAAACCTGAGCCATATCATTGGCTAGGACGAATGGTTCGTCTAAGTACCCAAGATTGTTGAGATCCAACGATGTCATTCCGTATTTCTTGTCTACCTCAACCCCTCCTCCTGTCAGCTTGACCCATTTGCACCGAAACAAGGGGACCTTAAAAGTAGGTCCATAGTCAAGTTCCCATATCTCCTCTATGTAAACATAATACGTGGTATTTGACCCATTGTTGTCTGTTGCATCAAAGTGGACACCACTGTTTTGCTTGGTGCTCTTTTTATCTTGGGCTATCGTGTAAAATGTATACCCATTTATCTCGTACCCTTGGAAAGTCGATATAGTCGAAGATGGTGACCTAGACAACAAGTATAGCTGATCTCCAAGAGTGTTGTTTTTGAGGAGATGTTGCAACCAACCGCCAAAACTCTTCATGTGTTCATCTCTAATCCAAGAGTCATGCTATCCAGGGTTGTTGGAGCGTAAGATTTTCTTGTGTTCCTCGATATATGGGGCTGCCAAGATAGAATTATGTAGAACGGTGTAATGTGCTTCGGTGTAAGAATGTCCGTCCCTACATATTATTGATTTCCTTCCTAGAGTACCCTTTCCACTCAGTCTCCCCTCATACCGCGATTGAGGAAGACCAATCGGCTTAAGGTCAGGAACAAATTCAACACAAAATTCAATGACCTCCTCTATTCCATAGCCCTTGGAGATGCTTCCTTCTGGCCTAGCATGGTTACGAACATATTACTTTAAGATTCCCATGAACCTCTCAAAGAGAAACATATTGTGTAGAAATACAGGACCGAGAATGGAAATCTCTTCGACTAGGTGAACCAGTAGGTGCGTCATAATATTGAAGAAGGATGGTGGGAACACCAACTCAAAACTGACAATACATTGGACCACATCATTCTGTAACCGTGGTAGATCTTCAGGATTGATTATCTTCTGAGAGATTGAATTGAGAAATGCACATAGCTTCACAATGGGTACTCGAACATTATCTGGTAGAAGCCCCCTCAATGCAATCGGAAGCATTTGTGTCATAATCACGTGGCAGTCATGAGACTTTAGGTTTTGGAACTTTTTTCTGCCATATTTATTATTCCCTTTATATTCGACGACAAGCCAGACAGGACCTTAATACTACTTAGGCATTCAAAAAAATATTTACTTCTCTTGTTTGGTAAGAGCATAGCTGGCATGACCTTGAAACCATTCTGGAGGAAGGCCATCTGGGTCTTTCATACGTTGATGGTCCTTTCGTGCTTCCGGTGTATCTTTTGTCTTCCCATACACGCCCAAGAAGACTAGCAGGTTCACGCAAAGATTCTTTGTCACATGCATCACATCGATTTCAGAGTGGACCTCTAAGAATTTCCAATATGGTAGCTCCCAAAATATAGATTTCTTCTTCCACATGGGTGTGTGTCCTTCAGCGTCCTTCAGAACATATTTTCCTCCAGGACCCTTTCCAAAGGTTACCAGTTGATCCAAATCTTTGACCATATCAAATATATCAGCACCAGTACGCTCCTTAGGCTTCGTCTGGTGACATGCCAGACCATTGAAATGCTTGCCTTTCTTTCTTAAGGGATGCTTGGCCGAAAGAAATCGACGATGCTCATTGTATACATTCTTCTTACAATGTTCCAAATATATACTTTCAGTCTCATCTAAACAGTGTGTGCATGCATTGTATCCCTTGTTTGACTGTCCTGAAAGGTTACTAAGAGCAGGCCAATCATTGATTGTTACGAAAAGCAATGCTCGGAGGTTAAATTCTTCCTGCTTGTGCTCATCCCACACGCATATCCCGGGTTCATGCCACAACTGTAAAAGTTCTTCCACTAATGGCCTTAGGTACACATCAATGTCGTTGCCGGGTTGCTTCGGACCTTGGATCAACACTGGCATCATAATGAAATTCCGCTTCATGCACAACCAAGGAGGAAGGTTATAGATGCATACAGTCATAGGCCAGGTGCTATGACTGGAGCTCTGCTCCCCAAAGGGATTCATGCCATCTATACTTAGACCAAACCTTAAACTCCTGCGTCATCTGCAAAGTCTGGGTACTTTCTATCGATTTTTCTCCATTGCGACCCATCAGCAGGGTGTCTCAACATCCCGTCTGACTTACGTTCCTCTTTATGGCATCGCAACAACTTGGCGTGCTCTTTGTTTCTGAATAAGCGTTTCAACCGTGGTATTATAGGAGCATACCACATCACCTTCGCAGGAACCCTCTTCCGGGGGGCTCGCCCTCAATGTCACCAGGGTCATCTCGTCTAATATTATACCAAAGTGAAGTGCATACCGGGCATGCATCCAAATTCTCATACTCCTCACCGCGGTAGAGGATGCAGTCATTACGGCATGCATGTATCTTCTGAACCTCTAAACCTAGAGGGCAGACAACCTTCTTTGCTTCGTACGTACTGGCGGGCAATATGTTATCTTTTGGAAGCATATTCTTCATCATTTTTAGCAACTTTTCAAATGAGGAGTCAGGTATAGCACACTCAGCCTTCCATCGCAGCAATTTCAGTGTGCTGCCCAGCTTTTTCAGACCATTTTCGCAATTTGGGTACAATAACTTTTTGTGATCCTCTAGCATGTGATTGAACTTCTCCCTATCCTTTTCAATTTCACAATCTCTTCGTGCATTGGCAATGGTCCGACCAAGATCATCAGCGGGTTCATCATGTGTCTCTTCTTCATCCTCCCCTTCAGCATCCCCCATGGAAGTATCTCCGTACTCAGGGAAACCATGATAGTTGTCATCCTCCTCTTCTTCATTGTCTTCCATTATAACCCCTCTCTCTCTGTGCTTGGTCCAACAATTATAACTGGGCATGAAGTCGGACTTCAACAGGTGGATGTGAAGGGTTTTTGAGTCAGACTAATCTTTCTGATTCCTACATCCATTACATGGACAGAATACAAATCCATTGCGCTTGTTTGCATCAGCAACACGGATGAATTCATGCACGCCATTAATGAACTCGCCAGAGCGTCGGTCAGTACCGTACATCCATTCCTGGACCATCTGCATTATAGTAAAAGTATATCAAAAACCATTACACAACATGATAAAATTATTACAAGTTATATTGAGAGCTTCTAGAGCATTAATTTTGAATTTTGAAAAATTTACATGCACCAATTTGTGAATTGGAGAAAACAATCAACATGATAAATGTGGAGTTTTTTATTATTGTTCTGTCAGTGAAAACCTCATTCCATTCTAAGCTCTGAAACTCTAAAATTACACATTTCAATTTTCAGTAAATATGTGCCTAATCAAAATTTGTTACACATATCAAAATCCTTCTACTTCTAGAGCATGCATGCATTGATCCATATCTATATACTTCTATAGCATTATAGAGCTAAAGTAGCAATATGAGATGAAAGAATGAAGTTTTAACCTTTTAAAACTTTGGATTTAGGAGTTGCAAACTAAATCTTGAGAAAAAAATGGCATGAACTCGGCTTGCTTCTTTGAGTAAAATGGCCACCATATGGTTTAGGGAAGGTGGACATGAAGCTGTATATATACTGATGGACAACTAGTCTCGGGCCGTGATACGACCCAGGACTAATAGTCCCCGAAAAGAGCAGTTCGCCCGCTCCAGGTTATTAGTCCCGGGCCGTATTACGGACCGGGACTAGAGCTCTGGTTCGGCCCGGGACTAGTGTCTATGGCCATTTCTAGCCGTTGGAGGCCTCACGGCCCGGGACTAGTTCTAGCACTAGTCGCGGTTCGTGACGGGCCGAGACTACTGGCTTTATTCAGATCGAACCGAAGACATGTTTTCCACTAGTGTATATGTTGGAAATAAAAATTCCGGCGGTATAGTTGCAGCCGTATAGATATCATTGCCTTCCCTTAATTTCTTTTCCAAGGTACATTAAGTTTAACGACCATCTATACAGCGAGATCGAAAATCCCGGCCGAATAGATTGTGCCGACAGAAGGGAACCCTAAGAAACCCTAAAATATTGACGTCGGACCAACTATACGGCGGGAATAGATGTTTTGGCTGTATAGTTTTGGCCGTATAGTTCGTGATACCACAAAAACTCCATGGGAAGGTACCCCTAACACCAAAATTTTAATCCTTTTTTTCTATGCTACCTCCAAACTCTCTCAACACCTCAAGAGATCTTTATCACTACTCAATTTCGTTCAATTTCCTCGCACACAAGTGATCTACGGTATGTTTCTCCTCCGATCCTCCATTTACTTTTTGCAAATTCATCTCCAATATGTTGTCATTATCAATCTAGGGTGAGACCTACTATGGACTAATTGCCATGTTTCTCTTCCCTAGATTATTATTTGAGGAGATTCTTTAGTGTGCTATGATGAGGAATATGTTATGATTATTACTATAGGATCAAAAAGTTTTATATTCGTATTTTCTTATTATTTTAGATGATGAACACAAGGAGCCAAACGCGTGCTTATGTTGTCGTGAGTTCTTCTCGGGATGCCACTGCAGCTCAGGACCACATGGGGATACAGTTTAGGGATGAGCTCCAACGTGATCGCTTCAACAGGATCAAAAATCGAGAAGTGAAGACAACCAAGTGGGCTTGTCCCATTATATTGAACCACTCGGTATTTCTAATGACTTCAATTTACTTTGCAATAGAGTTGGCCTGCAAAACTTTGTATTCCAAGATGCGCCTACTTATTGTCGATTAAATCTTGAATTTTTAAGTTCTTTGAAAATCACCGTTAAAACATGGCACGGAGAGGACATGATTTCTTCCTGACTTATGAACAACAATTATACATTATCACGTGATGAATGGTCCAATTGTTTTAATTTACCAAACAATGATGTTAATCTTTTACGCGCATCTTTTGATGACATGAGCCCTTCCCCATATTATTATTATAATAGAATGAGTTTCACTTCTAGAGTCAACAAGGGGAAGAATATTTAGCATCCTGCTATCGCTATTTGTTCTATGTTATTTCTAACACCTTGCATGCACTAAATGAGTTTACAAGACTCAATGAGGAGGACCTCTTGGTCCTCGCAAAATCTTCTTTCAACAACAACAACTTGTCACTCAACTTGGGCGTAATTCTTATGTGCTACTTGGAGCACCAATCCTCCCAAAGCCAAGGGCCAATCACATGTGGAGGCATCATCACCGTGCTTGACATTGCCTTGGTCATCGACCTCGGTGAGTTGCAACCATTGCTAGGTGAGTGACGTGTTGCTTTCTCTACTTTAAAATCTTGTGGAATTCTCACTAGGAGAGGTGGTAGTTATTACTTGCTTATTACTGGAGCTTGGCGTCTCTACCCCGCTCCTTTGCCTAATGGTCATTTCTCTATCGAGGAAGGAAGTTTGCTATATGATGTGTAGTTTGAACAACACCAACCCGAGGAGGAGATTCCGGATGAGGATGAAGACCAAGAAGGGGAGCAAGAAATTCCTGAACAAGAGGAGCAGCCACCAAACCGGTTCGCTACATATCAAGATTTCCAAGAACTTGGATAAACCATGGAGGGGACGCATAATCTTGCCCTAAACCTTCAAGAAACCACTAGTAATTTATCAACTCAATTTGTGACCTTGAGCCACAACTTTTTTCCGCCACCACAATGATTTGAAGGGCTTGCAAAAGCCTAAGCTTGGGGAAGTCTCCCCATTATCTTTATTTGTCATTTGTTTGCTTTTTAATATTTCGAGGTTATGCTTTTAGTTTGAGTTTATAAGCACTCGTGTTGGTTTCCCCCAACAATTTATCTTTTGTCATTTTTTATTTGTTTTTGAGATTTTCTAGCCAAGCTTTGTCGCCAATTTTCTATTCTTTAATTCACTCTCTTAAAAGCAACAAAAAATATTTTTCATTTTATCTTTATTTTCCCTCTTTCTTTTTTTCTATTCCCCTTGTGGTTCTCGCATATTTTCAGGAGAGTGATTGACTTCAAGTTTACAATAAACGAATCAAAGGGAAAGAGAGAAGTGGAACCAATCATGAGAGGTATGCCTTATGACTCCCCACTTTTGAAGTTTGAGAAACCCATGCTAGTTAGTAGTAAATGTTAAGATATTATATTGGTGGAGTGAGTCTTTATATTGGAGTAAAATTTTGTTTTCATGGGTATTTACTTGAGTATGTTTTGTTCTAGATCTTGTGGTTAACCAATTCTTACCTAAAAATTTGCTAAACAATTGTAATAAGAAATAGTCTCACAATTGAAGGCTTGGGTGTTATAGTGCTTAGTCTTGAAAGATTATTCCTAGAGACACTCAACACCATGGAAATAATAATTGACTTAATAGCTATATTTGAAAGGATTTGTTCAATTGAATTAATGTTTAGCAATTTTTGTGAGCATGCCAAAGTTTGACGTGTGAATCATAAGAATGATATAGCTTTATGCGTGTCAAACTTCATGGGATGCCAATAACTCCGCTAGCCTACAAACGATCTTCATGGGAGAAACTCCTAGATTTCGGCTATGAGTTGATTAAACATATATAGCAGCAATGTTATAATGGGTAAGATTCCTAGCATCCTCGTGTAGTTGTGTTCATGATGGAATCACAGCTCTATATGATATGAGTAATCATTATGCAAAAGGAAGAAAAACCTTGGTAATGCCACGAGTGTCCATCATAGCCCGGTAAACTATTTAATTATTTTTGGCATGCTCTCAATTACTTAAGAACTGAAATTCTTGAAGGACAATGAATGGAAAAGTAGTGCTTGAAAAGTCTTGACTTATCGATGTGGGAGAATTAAGATACTTTAGTGTATATGTTTTTTCATGAAAAACTCTCACACTCTCAATTTTACATGATTATACTTTATTGTTCAAAGGAAAGCTTAAGAGTTCATTACATGACATGGAATAGAGTTTACTCATTTGAATCATCCATGCTAACAATAATCTTGCTACTCTATAAGGATTCATTAAAACCAGTATGATATGCTTGCCATTACTCTATCTATGCTGACTTTTTCAGATTAATAAAATGGAGGAAACATGATACTACCTATCATGAGTAAGATCATTATCTCGTTATTTTAGTTTAAATGCTGAGTTCCTTTTTGATTTTGGTTTTCTTGGTCGAGGACGATCAAGTTTAAGCTTGGGGAGGTTGATGGCTGTGAAATATAGCCATCCACATCCACATTTAAACTAGATATTATTCATACTTTTGATAAAATATCTCTCTAAACCCTGCAACTAATGCCTAATGATCAAAGGGTTATGCAATCCTGTCTTTCCATTTTACCTGCGCAGGAAATGACACAACATTAAAGTCAAAGATACGAGATTTCCAACAACTCAAAGAAACCAAGGGTCGTGAAGGGGAACCAGTACCTTTAATGACCAACTATACGGCGAGAATAAAATTCTGGCCGTATAGTTCCAGCCATATAGTTTCCACCGACACCGCTAGGTCAACCAGAACAACTTTTGTGAAGGGACCCCTATATAATGAGACCTCTCGTGACGAGAAAAGGGGAAGCCAAGCCAGAAAACACAACATCGAAGATCCACTAGAGGAATAGATCTAGATCCATTCTCATAATCCTTCTCCACCACCATAGCCATAGTCCACCACATGTAATAGTAGATCTCATCTCCAATTGGCAACATTGTAAGACTATTTACTATCAATCTCATGATTTCCAATACAATCCTTGGGATAAGGGCTTCGGCCTAGCCATGTAGTTTGTGCATGTTATTTATCATAGATGGGATCATGTATTAGTTTGTATGACATGATGATTATTGTATCCTCTCTTGCATCAATCTAAGGACTTTTCAGGTATCCAAGATCCCGACGATTGATCCAGGTATAGGGAGTGTGAGTAATGACTCATCTGCAGGATGGGAACCCTAGTGACAAAAAAGGGTAGTATGGCTATATGTGAGGGATTTACTTGGGATTAACAGTGACGTCATTGTGCATATCATTAGTTCTATTTCTTCTATGTATGGGACTAATAGGTTACTGCTATAAGCGGTTGCGGAGGCAATAGCAGTTGTGGATGCACTGCCCACATATAATTATCTTGCTCTAACAATTATATGCATACTGTATTATTATCTTTTATTCCCTTCAGATGTTTTGCATAGCTACAGGTGAAACCGAACGCCCCAGACCCTCTCTCCATCATCGACAACAACAAAAGATCACAAACTTTTGGTCTGGTAAAACACTAAAAGAATTCTAAAACTCCTGAAGGTTTGTTAAAGTAACTTCACCATGCTTTCTGCTTCCCGAGGATTCAATAACCTAGGTCTACTAGGGAAAAATACCTATACTACATCCATAATCCGGATCAAAGGTATCATATGTCAAGTAAACCTTAGTTCACCAGCGGTGCGGTAGTTTCGCACCCACATTATGAACGTCGCTAGGCGCACCCATGTAACATGACCCACACCAATTCAAAATCCATGTTATGTGGTGCCTAACTAAGGGGAAGGCATAATTACTTGATAATTTTAAGTGAGAGATCACCCTATTTATTATGACTAATACGCAACAAATAAAGTGCATAAAAGGATTAACATCACATGCAATTCATATAGTGATATGTTATATCACTTTGCATCAACGATCTCCATCATCAACGTCTTCCGGCATCCTATACTCCTCCACGCGCCTTGAGCATAGCACCCAGGTCCATCGTTGCCTGATTTTCATCGTTGATCCTTGCTTTCACAACTATTGCTACGATACTCTAGATAATAAAGTAAAAACAACTATGGCTATTACAATAATACTATGACAATCATCACGGCTCCTTCCACTCATGCCCTACGAGATTACAACATAACACATCTCATACATCACACTGTAGACATCACATTGCTATACCATATCACTTTGCAAAAACAAGTTAGACACCTCTAACACGCTTTGCTAACTTATGGGGCTCTATGGTTACGTAGAGATATGTTCTTTACCTATGTGGTAAGATAGCATCATCATTGATCGACTTGTTTTTTCACTTGTTCGGGGTGTGTCTTCATTGAACTATAAATAGTATAATAGCTTCACTAGACTTCGTCAATACGTGTGACCCCCGTGTGAACTTCACCAAATTCAAAAAATCCCAATGTGCAAAAATTTTCTCGAGTATTGCAGAAAAATAGGCACCCGACAAAGTTGCTTCGTGTACCCAAGGTACACTTCATAAACCAATCTCGATATGAAGATCGTAAAGTCGGCTCGGGCCGCTAATCACACAATACCACCAATATCCAAATTGCAACAATTGGGTAGCAAGAACGATAACAATGCCGGAATTTGAAGATTCCTCTATCCGTACCTGTGTCTACTCATAGACCTCTCTGATACCACTATTGGGGAATGCGCTACATAAAACAAAAATTCTAGCGCATAACCAAGATCCTATGCAAGGGTGATGTAACGGAACATACCCTCATAGATCAAACTAGCGGAAGTTTGTCGATGATGAGGTTGATCGTATATCGATCCTCACAACAAGCCTTAGCGAGTCGCGAGGAGATGTATTATCCCATTGACGGCTCCGAAGAACTAGTGCTCCAAGTGTCACACCTCCACTGGTATCCACACGTGCAACGAGGATGGCACCGCGTCGAGGCGAGATCAAGAACTCACGGATGAAGAACGAACGTGTCGATGAAGATGTGGAAGCACTCTGTTGTCCATCAAGATTATATCTAGACGGGGTAGAAGAGGAGCTACTACGGGGGATGGTGAAGATCTCCTCCACGCGACAAAAATGATGATGCGAGGAAGAGGAAGAGGAAGAGGACCGGGCACATGGCGAGCGGTGGCGGCGTCTTGGGGCTAGTGCGTGGATCTAAGATCCCTCCTTTATAAAGGAAAAGGATCCCTGTGATTGCAATGCTAGTCCCTGGATCAATGCTAGCATCCACAGTTTAAGATGAAGTACACAGAAACAAAGGTCATTATTACAGTCATTCCAGAGACAAACATAGTCTTTACAACTCCATGGCCACAGGCCTAGTACAAGAGTTTAAATAAGTAAATAGATAAAAGTCTTCATCTTCATGTGCCACAGGCAAACATGTTGAGTGTAGACTCATGACTCCTAATCCTCATCAGAATAACCTGCAACATCACAAGTTACAGCCACAGTGGGTCAATACATTGGAATATTATTGGCAAGTGATACCTTAGTATAATATTGGTGGACTACATACTATATGCAATTTGGCTAAGTGTAGCTTAGGCTTGCTTTGCTCAAAAATAGGTTTTGCCTATTAGTTGAAATCACTAAGTTTTTCTTTAACAAAACTTTTCCCAAGGAACCACCAATAGACATTGAGGTCCCTCACCCTTGTTCAACCACAAATTTTTACTTAGAAATTGGGATGAGGATATTCTTGATAGCTTCCATGTCTTGATGCTCAAGTTGTCCTTTTCCAGGGACATGGCTAAGTACTTAGATTCTTCCATCCACAGAGGTTATGCACTTTCCCCACAAGACTTGATTTTCACCAAGACAGAACCTTTCAGAAGCCTTCCCTTAGACCAAATGGATGCATTCCAACCTATCATCCCACTACCACCAACTGTCCAAATGGCTAAGTTATTGCAATCTATGTGATCCAGGCAGAGCCCATATTGCCAAGTGGTTGCACTAGAAGGTTCTTAACATTTGGCCTCTCAAATCCCTTTGTTCCTGGGTGGCTTTCCACAAGTGAGATACACAAGGTAAACCATAGAAATGGGCCTTGTGTAACCACTCAACATAAACCATTCCTTCCATTCCACCCAGGTGTTTCATTCACTTAGTTGTTTTATTAAGTAAAACACAAGTCCAAAGACTTAGAAATATTTTATCATAGCGTGAATATTTCACCACCCTTGGTTGCTACTAGCTAGGCTAAGCATGGCATAGATAAGCATCTTAACTTAGAAATTTCTAGCAATTCTACAACTACTAGGATTTCCCAACATAGCATATAAGCAAAAATATCCATGCAAGACTAGCAAAAATATTTCTAATGCATAGTAGAAAAACATAGGGATAAAATATCATGAAGCACCACTTGCCTTGTTAGTTTGGAGAGTAGCTACACTCCTCACAATCACAATCACTATTGGCACAAAAATCTACACATAAAATCATAGCCACAAATCACATACCAAATAAATACAAGCAAAAATATATGGATGCATGCAATATGATATGTGATGATTTTATAAACTCAACAAGACAAGTGCACAGTATTGGTTCATAAACAAGTTCAAAACTTGCCAAACAACATTTATTTAAACACTAAAACATTTCTCAAATAATTTATATACACAAAATAGGCCTACACATGTTTCTGTAAATAAAACCATTTTAACAGAAACAAAACATTAAACACATTGCATATTTGGAAAGGTCTTGCTCTCCTGATTCCATTGATATAAAATTCATCAAATTTGGACGTGGGGATCAAAAGTTATGATTAAAACAAGTTTGAACATTCAATAGATTCAAATCCTGATTTTAAATCTAAACCCTAGCCACGCGTCATGTTCTGATTGGTCTATACCGCTTCGCATGGATCGTCGATGCAGGCCGTTGGATTAAAGTGATCGCGCACGGTCCAGATCTAAGCATACCGTTTCGTTAAGTGATCTATTCCTATGCGCTGGATCTAGATCCAACGGTCATCGATCAAGCGACCACGGATGGGCGGCGCTAGCAGTGGAAACTGGTGGCGGCGAGCTCTGTCTACGGCGGTGCGGCGCTACAGGGGGTTCTGGGGTCGTCGGAGACGCTTACCAGATTCGTGGCGATGTACTGAAGCTGAACATGGCGATGGCTTGACAAGGGGCGCACGGACACGGCGACACGGGCTCGTCGGAGTTGCTGACAGCGTCAGGTGTTCGGTGACGAAGTCGTTGGCGGCACTCCCTAGAACGAATCAAAGGCATCAGGGGGTGCGCAAGGCTACGGCGAACACGGTCGTGTGAATCAGAAGCGAAGGGGAACACGGGGCTCACCGAATTTAGTCGCCGGAGTTGAAGACGTCGTTGGGACCTTGATGTGCTTGATGGAGTCGACGACCTGGGGCAGTATAGGATGAACCAAAGACATCAGAAGAAGCGCAAAGATGTTGCGAAGCAGTCTTCATGAACTAGAGGGGAAGGGGCGCACGGAGCTCACCGGGATTGGTCGCCGGAGAGGGTTCTGCCTGCGGCGGTGCAAGAGAGATTGCGGGCAGCCTGGGGACGCTCTGTGCTCGGGGTCTGGGGGAAATGGAGAGGGGGCAGAGGGGGTTTAAGTAGCATGGTCGCGAGCGTGATTTACTCCGGCATTCAACGTGAATTGACACCGAGAATCAATACAGAGAACGGCTGGCGTAATTTGGGGATTGAGCTGTTCGCGGGGTGGAGACGATGACGCCGTGTGGGTCGCGGCTGTCAGCGAGAGAAGGAGAGAGGGGGTGGGGTCCTTGCGTCAGCGACTTTGGAGGTATGTCCGCGGGTAAGGAAAACGGTTCGCGGGAGAGTAGCTGGGCTAGGCTAGGTCGAACTGGGCTGGTTGGGCCTGATAGGCTGTTTGGTTTATTTTTTTCTCTTTTAACTTTTTATTTTTCTGTTTGATTTTCTAAACTGATTTCAAAACTCCAATTCAAATCTGTTTGATTTCAAAACTTCTCTGGACTTTTGTACAATAAATCTTGTACTCAAATAAGTGTCAAACACAACTGTTCACTCAAACCTACTTGGGTCATTTGAAAAATCAAAATAAAACCAAGCCTTTATGTGATATAAACCATAGGCACAATATTGGTTTTATTTACACATTTTGTTTTGAAAACTTTGATCAAGCTTTGGAAAGTACTTAATTTTGAATTCAAACCTTACTGAACAATACAAGTACTCTTCTCATTGGAAAATAGCACTGAGGCTAGAGCATACCTACATAAAATAATGAGCATATAAGCTCCTGTTTTGAAATGATTTTTGAAAATGGAATCTTATATGATCATGGATGCATGGATGATATGCATGAGTTTGAAACATGATTTTAGGGATGTTACAAATCTAACCCCCTTAAGGTGAATCTCGCCCTCGAGATTCGGATTGGCTAGCAAATAGGTGAGGGTGGTCTTTCCGAAGATCATCTTCTCTTTCCCATGTTGCTTCCTCTTCAGAATGATGGTTCCATTGAACCTTGCAGAACTTGATAGTCTTAGTCCGAGTAACTCTTTCTGCAGTCTCAAGAATCTTGATAGGTTTCTCTTCATAAGTGAGGTCACTCTCCAACTGAACCTCTTCCAAAGGTATAGTATCTTTCAAAGAAGTCTCTTCCATTTCCGGATGACATTTCATAAGCTGACTCACATGAAACACATTATGATTAGCTGACAAAGACTCTGGCAATTCAATCTCATAGGCTACTTCTCCTTTGCGACTCAGAATCTTGAATGGTCCAACATATCTTGGTGCCAATTTACCTTTGACACCAAATCTCTTCACTCCACGAAGTGGTGACACTCTAAGATAAGCTCTATCACCAACTTCATAGATGACTTCTCTACGCTTAGGATCTGCGTAGCACTTCTATCGGGACTGTGCTATGTTTAACCTGTCCTTAACCAGCTTGACTTTCTCTTCAGATTCTTTGATAAGTTCTGGTCCGAACAAACTTCTTTCTCCCACACCATTCCATAGTAATGGGGTGGTACACTTTCTCCCATAGAGAAACTCAAATGGTGCCATCTCAATACTGGCTTGATAGTTGTTGTTATAAGAAAATTCTGCGTAAGGCGGACTTTCATCCCAACTGGCTCCATAGTCTATGGCACATGCCCTCAACATATCTTCAAGAATCTGATTAGTCCTTTCTGTCTGTCCATCAGTCTGAGGATGAAAAGCGGTGCTGAATTCCAACCTCGTTCCCAATGACTCATGTAATTGCCTCCAAAAATGAGAAGTGAATTGGGTTCCTCTATCTGACACAATACTCTTGGGTACTCCATGTAGACATACAATTCTACTCATATAGATCTTGGCCAACTTAGCACTTGTGTAAGTTGTCTTCACGGGTATGAAATGAGCCACTTTAGTTAGGCGATCCACTACTACCCAAATAGAATCATATTCTGACCGGGTCCTTGGCAATCCGGTAATGAAATCCATACCAGTCTTGTCCCACTTCCAATCAGGAATAGGTAGTGGTTGAAGCAAACCTGCTGGTTTCTGATGTTCCGCTTTCACTCTGCTACACACATCATACAAAGCAATATGTTCGGCGATGTCCTTCTTGAGATTATTCCACCAAAATCTTTCTTTCATATCCATGTACATCTTGGTGTTTCCCGGATGAATAGAATATGGTGAGTTGTGTGCTTCTTGTAAAATCAGTTTCCGAAGCTCCGGATCTTGTGGAACACAGATACGTTTTCCATGCCATAAAGTACCCTGTTCGTCTTCATGGAATCCTTTGGCTTTTCCCTTGCCAATCTTTTCCTTAATCTCTTCAATTTCCTTATCAGTCTTCTGGGCTTCTTTGATCTTGTCCAACAAAGTGGGTTGAACATCCAAAGACATGAGATGTACTTCAGGCACAATCTCCAATCTGAGGTCTCTAAATTGGGCACACAGATCATCTGGCAATTCTCCCTTAGTGAGGCCATTCACAAAAACCTTACGGCTTAGAGCATCCGCTACAACATTTGCTTTACCGGGGTGGTATTGCAAACTCAAGTCATAGTCTTTGATTAGTTCTAGCCATCTTCTTTGTCTCATGTTAATTTCTTTCTAGGTGAAGATATACTTCAAACTATTGTGATCTGTGAACACTTCACAACATTTTCCCAAAAGATAGTGTCTCCATGTTTTGAGTGCATGGACAACAGAGGCTAACTCTAGATCATGAGTAGGGTAGTTCACCTCATGAGTTTTGAGTTGTCTCGAGGCATAAGCCACAACTTTCCCTTCTTGCATAAGTACTGCACCCAAACCATGATGAGATGCATCACAATATACTTGGAAATCTTTTTCCAAATCTGGCAAACACAAGACTGGTGCTGTCACAAGTCTCTTCTTCAATTCTTGAAAGCTGAGTTCACATCCTTCAGACCAAGCAAATTTCTTGTCTTTCTTTAGCAATTCTGTCATAGGTTTTGCTACCTTGGAGAAATTTTCAATGAATCTTCTATAGTAACCTGCTAAGCCAAGGAAACTACGAACTTATTTCACTTACTTGGGAGATTCCCATTCAGTTACAGCTGAAACTTTAGCAGGATCAACTGCTACACCATCTCCTGACACAACGTGTCCAAGAAATCCAACTTCATTCAACCAAAATTCACACTTGCTGAATTTCGCATACAGTTTATGCTCTCTAAGCTTCTCAAGTACAAACGCAAATGTCCTTCATGCTCTTCTTTGCTCTTGGAGTAGATTAAAATGTCATAGATGAAAACGACAACAAACTTATCAAGAAATTCCATGAACACTTTGTTCATCATATTCATGAAGTATGCTAGTGCATTAGTCAAACCAAATGGCATCACGGTATACTCATACAATCCATACCTTGTGGTGAAAGTTGTCTTAGGTATGTCTTGCTCTCTTATCTTGAGTTGGAAATAACCTGACCGGAGATCAATCTTTGAGAACACACAAGCTCCTTCTAACTGATCAAACAAGTCATTGATTCTAGGCAAAGGGTATTTGTTCTTGATAGTCACCTCATTGAGTGATCGGTAATCTATGCATAACCTTTGACTTCTATCCTTCTTTTCCACAAACAAAACTGGTGCTCCCCAAGATGAAGAACTTGGTTGAATAAATCCTTTCTGCAACTGTTCTCCAAGTTGTTTCTTGAGCTCTTTCAATTCATCAACTAACATCTTGTACGGTCTTTTTGCTATTGGTCCAGATCCTGGTAGCAAATCAATAAGGAACTCCACATCTCTATCTGGTGGAATTCCAGGCAATTCTTCTGGGAACACATCCGGATATTCACTCACAATTGACACACTATCTATGCTAACCCCCTTAAGAGAATTTAGCATACTCCTTTTTGCTTCAAAGTTGGTCTTGAATCTGGTCCTTTTATTTTCTGGAGATGTGAGTGAAACAGTATGGTTGGCACAATCTATTACTCCCTTGTGCTTAGTCATCCAGTCCATTCCCAAAATGACATCCAATCCTTGGGAGTTTAGGATTATCAAGTTAACGGGAAACCTATACTTCCCAAATTCTATGACTAGATCATGACATCCTGAATTCACTATCATTTCTCCGCCAGGAGAACTTACTTTTATAGGACACCCAATAGTTTCTACCGGTAGTTCATTTCTTTCAACAAATGCTCTTGATATGAATGAATGAGATGCACCAGTATCAAAAAGAACAAATGCTGGAACAGAATTGAGTTTGAACTTACCAGCAACAGCATCAGGCTCCTCATAAATTTCCTCCACATTGATGTGGTTCACTTTTCCCTTCTGAAAAGGGTTAGGCTTGTTGGGTCCTTCAACTTTATTTTCTGGGCATTCATTTGCATAATGCCCCATCTTCTTGCATTTGAAACACTCAACCTGACTAATATCTTTCTTGACAGGCTGGCTTCCACTACCACTGTGGTGACTCTTATATCCACCCTTGTGGTTCTTGTACTTGTCATTGTCATGACTACGGTGATGCTTGTTGTCATGATGACGGTTGTGGTTGTGGTGCTTGTTGAATTTCCCATGCTTGTGGGATCCTAAGCTTCCACTATCATCATAATGGGAACGCTTGTGAGACGATCCCGAGCTGTGCTTGTCCAAGTGCTTTCTCTTCCTACTCTCAACTTGCTTCATTTTGTTCTCCAAAATAGCAGCCTTATCACAAAGAGACTGGTATGTGGGGACATAGGCCACTGATAGCTGCAGATTCAGTTCATCATTTAGTCCCTCGAGAAACTTATCTCTTCTCTTAGCATCAGTGTCAACTTCATCCGGTGCATAACGCGCCAGATTATTGAACTCCTCAATATATTCAGCCACGCTGCGGTGGCGCTGCTTCAATTTATGAAACTCTTTCTTCTTCAAACTCATCACTCCAGATGAGATGTGAGCAGTACGAAAAACATCTTCAAAGATAGCCCATGTCACATCTGTAATGGGAGTGGTGATCTAGAAATTATCCCACCAAGTGGCTGCTGGTCCTTCCAACAAGTGAGCTGCAAATCTAACTTTCTCTTCATCAGTACAGCCAACTGTCACCAAGTCCTAGTTCACAGAGCGTAGCCAATCATTGGCCACCATAGGATCAGTTGTTCCGGAGAACTTTGCTGGCCTCAATCTCAAGAACCTGGTAAGAATGTCAAAACCCGGTGGGTTGTTGTTGTTGTTGTTGTTGTTGTTATTATTGTTGTTGTTGTTCTGGTTCTGGATGAACGTAGTCATCATTTACATCAGCTGAGTCTGAGCTGTCATCATTTGCTGCATCTCAGGGGTGATGTTGTTGTTGTTGGGGTTGGGATTGGCACGACGGGGAGGCATCTGTGGTTTGTTCAATAGAGATAAGAATGAGATACCCATAGATGCTTTCATGCACAATACATCACATAAACAATCACCAAGCATGCATCACAATAATAAAGGTTCAACAACAAGATAACAAGTTTGCAAAGTAAACACACCAATAGCAAGCCATCCACATGTTGGATGGTCATTGCGACTCAATAAAAAGCATGATAAATAAAGGATAAATGAGTAGTCATCACTACTCCTCGGCATCAACCTCCTCCTCAACAAAGGTAAGACCTGCATTCTCCATAGCGGTCTTGTATTCCTCGACATTGGTGGTCAAGGTCTCTACTTTGGCTTTGAGAGCCCTCTTCTGAGAACGAAGCCTCTCAATCACAGTCTGCTGATGCTCGAGCTTGAAGTCCTTGGCCTCCAGTTCTGCAGTCATGTCTCGAATCCTCTTGTTCCTATCTTGGACTCGCTTCTCTTGACTCTTGAAATTTCTGTCCTGGCTCTCGAACTTTGCCTCCATCTCCTTGACTATCTCATCTTGCTCCGCGAAGATCTTGTCCTTCTCACGAAGCTGCACCTGGAGTTCGTCATTGCTGAGCATGACGTTGGTCCTATCAGTGTCCACGTGCCTAAGAAGAACCTCTAAGTCCTGGAGGTATAGGCGAATCGGCTCTGCTATCTCCCTCGAAGTGTCCTAGAAGTCGATGGCCTCTCCATCCTCATCATGTCTACCGAAGGCGTGGAAGTGAGTACCTCTAACCTATCGAGAGTGTCTCCCTAGCAGACGTCCAATCAAGTCCTGCATGACTACCTCTAGGCCTCTCTCCTTGTGATCGTGCATGAGCTTGAAGATGATAGCCTCCGTGGTAGGCTCAGTCTAGCGTCCGGGCTGATTGACCTTGAAACCCCAAAGGTCTTTCCTCTCAAACTTGGTGAGGGGAAGCACCATGATGGTAGGAAGAGGGAGATTGAGCAAACTAGTGAGCTCAATAATACGAGGGCCAAAACGAGTTCCCTAGAACTCTTCAACAGTGCTGATGGTAACATTAGGCATCTATTTAATAAGATAGGAAAAGTTAGATACAACACAATTTAAGATAAAACACAAGGCAAAGCATCACATGCATATCTTTGGAAATCAAAACACACAAGTCATGGCATACATGGATCCATTACAACAACCAAGGTTCAACTTATTTTAAGCAACATTTGGAAAATAAGGTGATAAGTGGTGGTCCAACTAATGAAGTATGTTACAATCCCAACTCACTAGACAAGTTGGCTAACACAATATTTCTAGAAGCAACCAGTCTATCTTGAGCACATGACTCCATTACTAAGTCTATAATGTCTCATCTTAAGGTTTGGTTGGTAGCCTCCAACTCTTGGGCATGTTTCTTCTCTTCCTTTAGGTCATTCTGGATGTTGAGCATTCTGCACTTGACTCTATCACCAAGTTCTTTGATGGCCTTCCAAGATGCATCCCTTGCTGAATCAAAGAATGTAGTGTGCACCACTGAATTGGTGACCATGCAGAATCCTGATTCCTTGTGGTTGTCTTCCTTGTTTTTATACAAGTTAAGTTGCACCCACCAGTACTCAACTCCTTCATCCATCACAGGAAAACCTTTGTACACAGCTGCACCATGTACTCCCATTTCAACCATGAGGTCCTTGAGGGCCTTGGGGAATTCTGTCTCACATTCCAAAGTCATAGTCATGAGTGGTCCCTTCCTTACGGCTTCGTTGATGGAGTTCATCTACAAATAGAGATGAGAAAGAAGATTAGAAAAGTTTACGAGAAGAGAAGACAAGTGTGAAAGTTGTCAAAAAATTTCCTTAGTGGTTTCCAATCCTATGGTCATAATCCTACAGGCAACACAGTGCTCTGATACCATCTGTAAGACCCCTCCTTTATAAAGGAAAAGGATCCCTGTGATTGCAATGCTAGTCCCTGGATCAATACTAGCATCCACAGTTTAAGATGAAGTACACAGAAACAAAGGTCATTATTACAGTCATTCCAGAGACAAACATAGTCTTTTACAACTCCATGGCCACGGGCCTAGTACAAGAGTTTAAATAAGTAAATAGATAAATAAGTCTTCATCTTCATGTGCCCAGGCAAACGTGTTGAGTGTAGACTCATGACTCCTAATCCTCATCAGAATAACCTGCAACATCACAAGTTACAGCCACAGTGGGTCAATACATTGGAATAGTATTGGCAAGTGATACCTTAGTATAATATTGGTGGACTAGATACTATATGCAATTTGGCTAAGTGTAGCTTAGGCTTGCTTTGCTCAAAATAGGTTTTGCCTATTAGTTGAACTCACTAAGTTTTTCTTTGTCAAAATCTTTTCCCAAGGAACCACCAATAGACATTGGGGTCCTTCACCCTTGTTCAACCACAAGTTTTACTTAGAAATTGGGATGAGGAGATTCTTGATAGCTTCCATGTCTTGATGCTCAAGTTGTCCAATACCAGGGACATGGCTAAGTACTTAGATTCTTCCATCTGCAGAGGTTGTGCACTTTCCCCACTAGACTTGATTTTCACCAAGACATGACCTTTCAGAAGCCTTCCCTTAGACCAAATGGACGCGTTCCAACCTATCATCCCACTACCACCAACTGTCCAAATGGCTAAGTTATTGAAACCTATGTGATCCAGGCAGAGCCCATATTGCCAAGTGGTTGCACTAGAAGCTTCTTAACATTTGGCCTCTCAAATCCCTTTGTTCCTGGGTGGCTTTCCACAAGTGAGATACACAAGGTAAGCCATAGAAATGGGCCTTGTGTAACCACTCAACATAAACCATTCATTCCATTCCACCCAGGTGTTTCATTCACTTAGTTGTTTTATTAAGTAAAACACAAGTCCAAAGACTTGGAAATATTTTATCATAGCATGAATATTTCACCACCCTTGGTTGCTACTAGCTAGGCTAAGCATGGCATAGATAAGCATCTTAACTTAGAAATTTCTAGCAATTCTACAACTACTAGGATTACCCAACATAGCATATAAGCAAAAATATCCATGCAAGACTAGCAAAAATATTTCTAATGCATAGTAGAAAAACATAGGGATAAAATATCATGAAGCACCACTTGCCTTGTTAGTTTGGAGAGTAGCTACACTCCTCACAATCACAATCACTATTGGCACAAAAATCTACACATAAAATCATAGCCACAAATCACATACCAAATAAATACAAGCAAAAATATATGGATGCATGCAATATGATATGTGATGATTTTCTAAACTCAACAAGACAAGTTCACAGTATTGGTTCATAAACAAGTTCAAAACTTGCCAAACAACATTTATTTAAACACTAAAACATTTCTCAAATAATTTATATACACAAAATAGGCCTACACATGTTTCTGTAAATAAAACCATTTTAACAGAAACAAAACATTAAACATATTGAATATTTGGAAAGGTCTTTCTCTCGTGATTCCATTGATATAAAATTCATCAAATTTGGACGTGGGGATCAAAAGTTATGATTAAAACAAGTTTGAACATTCAATAGATTCAAATCCTGATTTTAAATCTAAACCCTAGCCACGCGTCATGTTCTGATTGGTCTATACCGCTTCGCACGGATCGGTCGATGCAGGCCGTTGGATTAAAGTGATCGCGCACGGTCCAGATCTAAGCGTACCGTTTTGTTAAGAGATCTATTCCTATGCGCTGGATCTAGATCCAACGGTCATCGATCAAGCGACCACGGATGGGCGGCGCTAGCGGTGGCAACTGGTGGCGGCGAGCTCTGTCTATGGCGGCACAGCGCTACAGAGGGTTCTGGGGTCGTCGGAGAAGCTTACCAGATTCGTGGCGATGTACTGAAGCTCAACGTGGCGATGGCTTGACAAGGGGCGCACGGACACGGCAGCACGGGCTCGTCGGAGTTGCTGACAGCGTCGGGTGTTCGGTGACGAAGTCGTTGGCGGCGCTCCGGGTCACCCTAGCACGAATCAAAGGCATCAGGGGGTGCGCAAGGCTACGGCGAACACGCTCGTGTGAATCAGAAGCGAAGGGGAACACGGGGCTCACTGAATTTAGTCGCCGGAGTTGAAGACGTCGTCGGGACCTTGCTGTGCTTGATGGAGTCGACGACATGGGGAAGTATAGGATGAACCAAAGACATCAGTAGAAGCGCAAAGATGTTGCGAAGCAGTCTTCATGAACTAGAGGGGAAGGGGCGCACGGAGCTCACCGGGATTGGTCGCCGGAGAGGGTTCTGCCTGCGGCGGTGCAAGAGCGATTGCGGGCAGCCTGGGGGCGCTCTGTGCTCGGGGTCTGGGGGAAAATGGAGAGGGGGAAGAGGGGGTTTAAGTAGCATGGTTGCGAGCGTGATTTACTCCGGCATTCAACGTGAATTGACGCCGCGAATCAATACAGAGAACGGCCGGCGTAATTTGGGGATTGAGCTGTTCGCAGGGTGGAGACGATGACGCCGTGTGGGCCGCGGCTATCAGCGAGAGAAGGAGAGAGGGGGTGGGGTCCTTGCGTCAGCGACTCTGGGGGTATGTCCGCGGGTAAGGAAAATGGTTCGCGGGAGAGTAGCTGGGCTAGGATGGGTCGAACTGGGCTGGTTGGGCCTGATAGGCTGTTTGGTTTATTTTTTTCTCTTTTAACTTTTTCTTTTTTTGTTTGATTTTCTAAACTAATTTCAAAACTCCAATTCAAATCTGTTTGATTTCAAAACTTCTCTGGACTTTTGTACAATAAATCTTGTACTCAAATAAGTGTCAAAGACAACTGTTCACTCAAACCTACTTGGGTCATTTGAAAAATCAAAATAAAACCAAGCCTTTATGTGATATAAACCATAGGCATAATATTGGTTTTATTTACACATTTTGTGTTGAAAACTTTGCTCAAGCTTTGGAAAGTACATAAGTTTGAATTCAAACCTTACTGAACAATACAAGTACTCTTCTCATTGGAAAATAGCACTAAGGCTAGAGCATACCTACATAAAATAATGAGCATATAAGCTCCTGTTTTGAAATGATTTTTGAAAATGGAATCTTATACGATCATGGATGCATGGATGATATGCATGAGTTTGAAATATGATTTTAGGGATGTTACAGTGGATTTTGTGTGTCTTTCCTTGTACCTCTCCCCTCAATATATAGGTGGATTTCCTCCTTCATAGAGAAGAGTAGGATTAGGATCCGTATCCTACAAGGACTCCTCCTTTTCCTTTATTCCACAAGTATAAGAGAGATGAAGTCTGTATCCAATATGGAGTCTGTATCAAATATGTAGTTCTCCCCAAAACCAACTCTGAGGGAAAGTTTGAGACTGGGGAGGACTCCTCCCCACACACATGGCATCTCCCCCCACCCCTCCTCCTCCTCCACCCGCCGGCCTAGGGGAGGCCCTGGCTGATTCGGCCACGGTTCCCTCAGCCACCCCTCCCCCACCCCCCACCCCCCCACACACACACACCCCCACCCCCGCGTGTGTGGCCTAGTGGGCCCATGTGTCCCTTCGGCCCATGGGACTCACTGGGATATGAATAAATAATATTTTTTATTAACATAAATATTTATTCCGAAGCTTTCTAAATTAACTTCTGGACACCTCCGAATTAATTCGAATTCTTCCTAAAATATTCCCATCATCTTCTTTTAATATTCAGAACCATTCCGTCCACCCTTAGTGATATCCCGGACTCTTCCAGAATATTCCGAGATGCTCCGAAAAATTCTTTCAAAATTACTTTATCCAACTATCTCATTCGCACTCACATTCTAAAATGTCATAAATGTCTTAAGTGTGTGACAAGGTAGGTTCGGATATTTGCGGACATGTCTAGAACTCATTCCGTTGATAATGATTACTATCAGTGTATTGATACAAGTAGCCACCCTCGTAAATAACACGAAGTTCTTTATTGTGTGAATCATACTATTGAGTCCGATAAATGTCGTATTGATTCATCGATACTTTACATTTTCCGAGATGAAACACTAGGTTATTCTCGTTTCTTGGCATGTTCTCTTTAATCATCCCATACTATCGATGTTCCTGTATTCAAAAACCTGATCACGTGTCCGGCGAGACGATGACGAACATCATAGTACATGAGCAGGCCCAGAATGTATCTCTCCATCGTCGAAAGTATCAATTCCCACAAACACACCATGTGAATGATTGGTGAACCATCCGGTACGAGCAAGCATCAACTTTATAATTACCCCGTTAAGAGCAACGTTTGGAGAATCTTGCCACATCCATATTGTACCCAAGTTCATATGTCTCTCATGGTCAAATGATTTCTAGTAAAGGCAATACAGTGTCTTATGATATTAAACCGATAACTATATTGACAATGCGTTTTTAATTACGGTATCTCATATTTGAGTCTATCCATGATTGTTGTTCTCTAATGGCCTACAAGTGCATAGGTTCGTCAGAGAATGTTTTCGCAGAATTATTAATTTCAGTTTTTATATTGACCCCAACAAGGAGCTTTGGGAAGTGTTTTTAGGAGACGTTTCTGTCGCACTCAAGGTGTCACCGGTCTTGAGTAAATTGACTGTAATTGTTTATGGTGGAGGGTTATGAGTAAAAGATAGAGAAAACTTGTGTAGGAAATAAATAAGGAGTAAATTGCATAAAAGTAAAGACGAGAAAGGTATTTGGAGGTCCTGCAGATGAGAAGTTAGGCGCATAGAGGAATGGTTCACGGTGATAGTGAAAATTCCAAATGGATAAAGTGGAATAAGTGATTGTGATATTTCTTACTTGTAAGTGAGAAGGCAATCAACTCATACTAGGTGGATAGGCGGGCTTCGCCCCGCCGTCTACAATGTGGTTTGACACTACGCAATAGGTGTGGCGGGTTTTCATGTGCGAGGTAGAACTGTTATTTATTTATTTTGGATGTCCCTAAAATAAAAGAGCTAGACACCCAAAACACCGATTAGAGACAGCGAGAACAGGAAGGGATTGTATACCAAATGAAGATTAAACAATTGGTCTCAATTCAAATAGTCTTTTGCAGGCAAAAAAACTGATTGCATGAATCATGTTATTTAACAACAAAAGAAACTTAACCAACATGTAGACCTACACTCAATGGCATGGAAATAAAAAATTCAACACGCATTTGCCACCAAGATATCTTTATAACAAAGATGTAAATTCAATCTATCAGAAACAGATGGTGAATGGAAATATGCGACATGATATGGTGATATTTACAATGCAAGACCACCAAATAAGAGTTCAAAAAATTATAGCAGCTACTCCTGCCTTCAGCCAAGCAGTATGATTATGGTACCCCAAAGTCGACATACTGACAAACCAATCTTCAACAAGTTTTCCTAGATAATCATCTCTGCAATTGCCTCTTGAAGAGCAGATACGATTGGCAGCTTGAACCTGCATAGGAGAACCTAGTGACCATTAATGTCATAGAAATGAGAACTAAGAACACAAGATCATAACAGGTGCTGTTGTAAAGGTTCACATAACTTTTGTCCACTTGGATGAATTGATACCTAATGATTTGATTGTGATTCCCGGAGCCATGATGCTTCTCAAGCAAACATGTGTGAAAACCTAGTTCAGCACACCGTCATTAGTATCTTTTAATGGAAAGCCCAGCATGTGCACCTTCTGCAAAAAAGAGATGAAAGTAAAATAACCATTCAATGAACATGTAAAGTGTGCACTGCTAAGGCAACCAAAAATCACAAGATGGACGACTTATATTTATTTGCCTCTTATTAGCGTCAGCAAGTTGGCCATGCAGAAAAAACACAATCTAAAATGGAAGTCATGGCACAATTATGATCATCAATATTATGATTGCACAATATGGAGAACAACATACTAACAAATGAGAGAAACCGGTAGCTCCAATCGTGCCAATAGGGCCAGCCACAACACCGTTGGATTTGTCTACACATCGTGATGTTTATGCAAAGAATACTTTAGACACTATAAAAAACAATTCTTTAGCCTTGACAAAAACTCGTATTGCTAGAAGGATCAGAGGTGTAAAAGAGTATAATAATTTTTTTGATATAGAGAAACATACCATTAACTATGCACACACTCAAGCAGTGCTTAGCTGATTTGTAGGAGATTTCTCTCGTCTGTTTGAATTATGTGGCATGTAAAATATGCATCTATTTTTTGCAAGTACAAATAGTCGGGCACCACGAAGGCAACTGGCCAATATTCTAACAAAAATATGCAAACAACATAATAATCTGATGATAGAAGCCGGGAGGAGCTGCCTAGATGGGTCATAGTTCAGCAACAAATAATAGGCTACCATGCTCGTTCACTGATATTTCTATAGATCGAACCTGCAAGGATGAGCACAACTTCATTATTCAGATTAACCTATTATGTTACCACATGGTTGAGAGAGAGTATGGCATACTATTTGGAATAGGCTTGCTGGACTGAATAAAACTAACCGATGCAGAGGCTGGATAGAAGCAATTACAAAACAAACAGAGCCGGAGAACATGAGCAGATTATATATAGATGATAACAACAAAGAGAGGAAGGCCAGGATTGATGAGATCAAAAAACTGTGAGAAGATAAGACTGATGCCGGAAATTTTTTTCACATCCGGCAACACCAACAGGCGCAGGCGCGAAATGGTTATTCAAGAAGAGGCAACTCAGGGTCTTCGAGAAGAGGCAACCGATGAGATCAAATAGTGGACGTGCTAGAGCAGACAGGCGATAGAAGACATTGAAATCCAAGGATCACCCTTTCGCATTGTTGTGCGGGACTGCGGGAGACGTCATGTCAGCGGGCATTACAGATCCAGTTTAAATAGGATTAAGAGCCGCTACATGCAACACCAAAGGGCATCCAATAATCTACGGTTGTTGGCAAAGTGAACATCAATTTGTGACGGCACAACCGCCAATTGATGCAGCGGAGACGTATCTCTCTTCCCGGTCACACGATATATATATTTTTACATGATATACTCTTTTCTTTGGGGTGCAGCTTTAGAAGAAAGGGAGAAGGACCGGAGCATTTTGGCAGTCAAGTATCGAGCTGGGTCGCTGCAGCAAAGAAGAGGGCTAGTAGAGTGAGGTTGGGACATGTGGGTTGGACCTGATGATCCAACTGGTATCTGTTGGAGCGAACGGAGCTGAGCCAGTCGCTAGGGGCTTGATACCCCGCGTGCTGCTACGAAAATTTGTTGTAGTTTTTCTGAATGGTACTCTTGTAACCAAAAAGATGAACCCCATTGCTACAAGACATTAGCATGCCATACAACCTATAGGCTTGCATAATAGAAGAAACAAAAAATATAAGAGCATAAAATAAATAATGGGAGATTGACACAATTATCGATTTGTAGAGAATTTAGTCGACACGACTAATATGTCCATTCTTTTTTGCAAGAAATTCAACTGGGTATTGTCCAACAATCTAACTTTCTTGTTCATATATCATCTTACAAATGTGAGAAGGTAAAGAAAATAAAAAATATAACACTTTGCATTGCAAAAGCTATAAACTAATCCTTAACTTAACTATACTGAGCTTAAAACGACCTTCCCTATTCTACTTACTATAAATAGCTTACACATAAGAAGGTCTAGCTACTATTACATATATGCGGATGGAAAATAGGCCAGTATAATAATTTATTATTAGTAGCTAAAGTGGAATTTAGCTAAGGTTATATGTGCCTTCTGATAGGTTTTATTTCGTGCCTTACTTCACTTCATATAGAAAATAGAAGGTTATCCTATACGCTAATAATATGATACAACCATAGTAAATTGGTAGCTCCAAAAAATAATTGGAGTGATATGGAATTGTTGTCATCACCCCGGTACGAATTGGCAGCATGTTCAAAGTGCACTTCGTTAGACAATATTAGAGTAGAGCAAGCATAGATATAGTGTAAAAGCATATCACAATAACCACTACGTGCAATTTCATACAAAAATCACCTCACCCATAGGCACGCTCATCGAGACACGGGAATTGACATAGCTGTTTCTATTAGATATTTATAGATAAAAGCATTGCCCTAACTTATTGAAATAGCCTATTTCTAAATATGCAAAAAAATATTGAATTTGTGACTGTTGTCGAGATTTACCGGACCATGAACAGAATAACATATAATAGAACATAGATGAAAGATCAAAACACGTGGGCACATCAGCAATTTAATTATGGATTCTACTTAACACAACACTATATACAGAATAAGAAAAGGAAAGCACAAATTACATTTAGAACATGCAAGGCAAACAAATATTAAAAACTGCAAAGAAAAAAGACAAGTGAAGATAAATGACCATCGCGCTTACCACTCACACTTCATCTACAACAGAAAATATAACAGTGAATCTGATAAGCCTTTTGGTACGCGAGCAACTTCGCTTTTCCGATACCTGTAGTAATGTGACATTGGCTTAAAATTATTAAGAAAATAAATGTAAATGACGTGAATTCTTATTAATTTCTAATGCCTCAAAACTATAACATATCTAGACCGAGAGAGAGGTGCTTGCCTACGAAAAGCACATTTAATTTTTCTCATAAATATTCACTTGACCCCTAAAAAAAGAAATCAATTATATACTCTACCTTCCTATAATCATTCTGTGGTATCTGTAACAGATGCCTACCTGGAAAAGAAATACATCTGGTTGGTTAAATCCCGAGTGTGCCCAGGCATTGTCACAATGTGAGAAGAAGGTACTTCAGTTCACCCGACCAAAAAAAAAGATACGGTGTATGTGCGAATGAAATACTCCCTCCGACCCATATTAGTTGACTCAAATTTGTCTGAATCTAGACACTATTTAGTATATTGGCATCTAAATTTTAAGAAATCTAAGTCAACTAATATGGATCCGAGGGAGTAGGATAATCACGTCCAAATATTCATAATTTGGTACATGGACAAATCATAAAGGAAGAGAGCATGTACGTATAAAGAGACAATGGGGTAAAAAAATACACCGTCAGACTTATGAGATCTCGTAGGCAAGGGCAGTATATTCACCCTCAAAAAGAAAAAGGAAAGGGGAGTATACTGATCGGGCTGCAATTTTATTGAACAGGCTGGCCATGATGGCATCATGGTGAGCTCTCGACAACCACCTACATTGTAGAACTCGTGATGTTGAATCAAAGCAGGCAAGAGCCATGAATGAAAGCAGATCCAACCGAAGAATCCCTCGCTGATGTGCGTCGACCTCGTCCTAGAAGAGAAGTTCGTGAAGGCAAGATAGGACAGCAAGGTTGACCTTGGATCCGGGCATCCATGTGATGATCCGGGAGGATGCCACTGCTGCTCCTGTCCCCAGCGACAGAGAAGGATAGGGAGGCGCCAGCGTTCATCCCCGAGGACAGCATGGAGCACGGGAGTGCAGATGGGGGCGGGGAGGCAGCTTTGAGGGCGTGCTATCTACTCGACCTGATGAAGCACGGGAGGCTGCCGGCGGTGGAAGTAGGGCAATGGCAGAATACTATATAACACGGCCAATACGTCTTCTTGCAGGATATGGTAGTACCGAGAATTAAAGGCATGTTGCACAAGAAAGAAAAGCTCCGGGGCCGAGAACATGACTCCTAATTGTCGCCGAATCAATTAAAATAGATAGAAGGAATACATATTGGGGAGGTAATCGAATAAAAACCGCACCTTTTTATTCACTGGTAGTCGAACGATGGAAATGGAGGGCTGGGAAAATTGAAGCTCTCCAAGATCTCTGACTTTCCCCTACTGCCACTGGGCTTCTTCTCCTCCTCCTTCTTGTTGAACAGGCTCCGGATCCAGCTGCCACCACCGCTGGAGTTCCCGACCTCAGAACCAGACGGGACAACGGCTGGCTGGGGCATGCCCGGGAAACCGCCCATGCCTTGGAATCCGCGGCGGGAGGTTCTACGGCATGGCAAGGACACGGTTGAGTATGAGGCCGGCGCCCTCGATGAGCGCGAGGAGCCAGATGCCTATGAGCGCGGAGCGTCTGGCGGCGCCGACTCCCTGCCGCATGGAGAGGAACCCTCTGGTGGCGGCACCCACGATGATGGAGTTCCAGGGGTCCTCCCTCTGGCGCACGAAGACCATGGTACAGTCAAAGGCGGATAAGAGGCCGTCCCAGACGGCGAAGCTCCCGCCGAGGCGCGGCGTGTTCATGCGCACAACCTGGGACCCGCCCACGAGGCGCTCGCCATTGCCTGTTGGGGGAGTTGTAGGTGCCTTGAGGAAGTGGAAGATGGAGCCGCCCACTGCGCCCATCCCGAACGCTCCGCCCACGTCGTCCAGGATGCGGTCCGGGCACGGCTCCCGCGAGGTCTCGGGCGTGCCCATCTTCTCTTCTCCTCCGGCGATTCAGCGGCGGCGTGAACGCAGCCTAGGGTTGAGAGCAGGGGGATTTTCTCTATCTGGTGTTTGGGATGGACCCGGGTTCCGGTGTACGAAATGACCGGTTCGCTGGTTTTTTTTTACAATTTACTGTAGCCGAGCGCGTGAGCCGGTGCTAAGCGCGCTGGTCTTCTCTCGCGCATAAGCTATAGAATAATATACCGACTAGGAGTCCTCATGGCCAATTCTTCCTAGTCCCAGTGATCCATCTATCTATTACCATGGCAATGGTCAGCACATTAAGTAAGGTCTTGCGACCAGATCAAGGTTTTAATCTTGATGGTTCCTTGTTTTCCTCGAGTAGTGCTAGCTCCTCATTGATATCAGGCGTGTCACTCTGGGGGTCGCCGATTCTCTAGCATACAAGTTCATACCTATGAGATCCTTAGATCATGTTACCTGGGCCCTTAAATTAGATAACAAGCATTAGGCAAACATAGATAATCATTCTCACAAATTAATAAACACTACAACAATAACAAATGGATGAACATAAAGAAGGCACGATACATCTCACCAATTCCCTACATCTCCCATGCCTATGGGGATTTACTCAGACATGAGAGGAAGACAAATCAAAAGCATAATTATATTACAAATAGAAATCATCTCAAAGTTATCATAGACAACCACAATAGTATTTGGAGATCAAATCGAATACAAACCAAAGGTAGATCAAAGTATCAAACCCTAGTTTTACAATTCCCAATCTCTCTCTCTCTCTCTCTCTCTCTCTCAGTAGTGATGGGGATGATGGTGGAGTGTGTGGTTAGAGAGGTGGAGATCTTCGAGGAATGAAAGGATGTTCTTCTCCCCTTCTAGATCTGATCTCTTCCCTCTAGATGAGTTTTGCAGCGGCTGTGTTCTCTTTTTCGTCATCTCCCCTTTACGAAAGTTGCTTCTATTGATATAGCAGAGACGATGGCGTGCAGTACGGGCGCCCGTACCGTTGGTCGTTAAGCACACTGTGTGCCTCTAATGAAAGGGGCTCCAATTGGGGATTTTCTTCTTTAGGTGTAATTAGCTCATAAATTCCATTAGATCTTCAATAAATGTTTATTACCTGAAAACCATCATAAGAAACCAAGGATTCTCTAATTGCGACATTAACGTTAGTGGAAAAGGGTGATCTTCAGTGAAATATGGTAATAAACAAGAGGAAAATCGATAGTAAAAAGTGATGAAATTTGGAGCTATCATTCTCCAACAACTCTGATCGCATATGTTATTAGCAACACCATAATCACATCGTCACTTTGCCTATATTTAGGAAACCAAAACTATCGTTGACATACATACTAGTCACAGAGGCATAACTAGGGATATCTTTATATGGTGTTTATCATCCCACACATGTATTGGGTTTTTTCCTCCAAATACACATTATTCAGAACTAATAAAATTATAGCACATAATGATAAACTTAATTATGAAACAGAAATATAAATAATCACTAGAGGAAAAAGGGCCATCCGTTCGCCACCCCTGGGAGCATTAGTCCCGGTTGCGCCACCAACCGGGACTAATGCTGGCACGCGTCCCGGTTGGAGTGGGCACGGGGCCAGGGGGCATGGGTCCCGGTTGGTAAGGGGGCATGCGTCCCGGTTGGAGCCACCAACCGGGACTAAAGGTTTGGCCACAGCCACGTGGCGTGGCACGCACCTTTAGTCCCGGTTGCTGGCTCCAACCGGGACTAAAGACCCCTTGCCCTCTATAAATGCAACGCCCCAGCCCCCTCTGCCTCCACTCTGTTTTTTCGAATGGTGTAAGGTGTGAGGGTGTGTGCTAGTTTTTTCTCATGCATGCATTGAAGGTGTTTGTTGAAATGTTTGAGTGAAAAATCCAGTTGAATTTCTCATAGAACAAAAATATAGAAGGTGTCCGAGACGCACTTGAGCTTTCTCCTCTTTATTTCCCTCGATCGAGGTTAGCAATCCTATCTTTTCTAGGTCATTGATACAATTCATGTGTCGGTGTGAATTGGTTATTTCACTATTTATGATGTCCTGTTTTTTGATAAACTTACTTATATGATGCAGATGAACGGTCGGGAATGGATGTACGGTGACCGGCGGGTAGCCGGGTATATCAAAGGCGTGGATAAATTTATCGATGTGGCTACGGCAAACAAAGAGAATGGATTTATACGTTGTCCATGTGTTCAATGTCGGAACAACAAGGAGTACTCTTCCTCGAAAATCATTCGCGGCCACCTGATTATGAAAGGTTTCATGCCCAACTATAATTGCTGGACCAAGCACGGGGAAAGAGGGGTTATGATGGAAGATGGTGAAGAAGAAGATGATGATAACAACTATCATCATATGTTTCCTGAATACGGTGATACTGCAATGGAAGACAATGGAGAGGAAAAAGGTGAAGAACGGGCATCAGATGAGCCGGCTGATGAACTTGGTAGGGTCATTTCTGATGCAAAGCGAGACTGTGAAACAGAAAATGAGAAGTTGAAGTTAGAGGGCATGTTAGAAGATCACAAGAAATTGTTGTACCCAAATTGTGAAGATGGCAGCACAAAGCTCGGTACCACACTGGAATTGTTGCGATGGAAGGCAGAGTGTGGTCTAACTGACTCCTCATTTGAAAAGATGCTGAAAATAATGAAGCCGAAGTTTCCAAAACATAACGAACTTCCCGAGAGTACCTACGAAGCAAAGAAGACTCTCTGTCCTCTGGGATTAGATGTGCAAAAGATACATGCATGCATTAATGACTGCATCCTCTACCGCGGTAAGGAGTATGAGAATTTAGATAAATGCCCGGTATGCAACGCGTTGCGGTATAAGATCAGACGAGATGACCCTGGTGATGTTGAGGGAGAGCCCCTCCGGAAGAGGGTTCCTGCTAAGGTTATGTGGTATGCTCCTATAATACCAAGGTTGAAACGCATGTTCAGAAACAAAGAGCATGCCAGGTTGTTGCGATGGCACAAAGAAGACCGTAAGAAAGACGGGGAGTTGAGACACCCTGCTGATGGGTCACAGTGGAGAAAAATCGAGAGAGACTTCCCAGACTTTGCAGGTGACGCAAGGAACTTATGGTTTGGTCTAAGTACGGATGGCATGAATCCTTTTGGGGAGCAGAGCTGCAGTCACAGCACCTGGTCCGTGACTCTATGTATCTACATCCTGCCTCCTTGGTTGTGCATGAAGCGTAAGTTCATTATGATGCCAGTGCTCATTCAAGGCCCGAAGCAACCGGGCAACGACATTGATGTGTACCTTAGGCCATTAGTTGAAGAACTCTTACAGTTGTGGGGCAAACCAGGTGTACGTGCGTGGGATGAGAACAAACAGGATCCATTTAATCTACGAGGGTTGTTATTCGTAACCATCAATGATTGGCCTGCTCTTAGTAACCTTTCAGGACAGACAAACAAAGAATATAAGGCATGCACCCACTGTTTAGATAAGACCGAAGGTACATATTTGCATAAATGCAAGAAGGTTGTGTACCTAGCGAATCGACGATTTCTTCCGACCAATCATCCCGTAAGAAAGAAAGGCAAGCATTTTAAAGGTGAGGCAGATCACCGGAAGAAGCCTGAACTCCCTGCTGGTGATGATGTATTTGGTATGGTCAAGGACATAGAAGTAATCTTTGGAAAGGGTCCCGGCGGTCAATCAGTTCCGAACGACGTCGCTACAGGACACGCACCCATGTGGAAGAAGAAATCTATATTTTGGGAGCTGCCATATTGGAAAGTCCTGCGTGTCCGCTCTTCAATCGACGTGATGCACGTGACGAAGAATCTCTGCGTGAACCTGCTAGGATTCCTAGGCATGTATGGTAAGACAAAAGATACACCTGAAGCACGGGAGGACCAACAAATTATGAAAGACCCAAAGAACATGCATACAGATAACAAGACGGATAAAGGGCGTCACTTAAGTCGTGCCAGCTATGCTCTTACCAAAGCAGAGAAGGAAATCTTTTTTGAAGTCCTTTACAGTATCAAGGTGCCGTCGGGCTTCTCATCTAATATAAAGGGGATAATAAATATGGCAGAGAAAAGTTCCAAAACCTGAAGTCTCATGACTGTCACGTGATTATGACGCAGTTGCTTCCGATTGCATTGAGGGGGCTTCTACCGGAAAATGTTCGAGTACCCATTGTGAAGCTGTGTGCATTCCTCAATGCAATATCTCAGAAGGTAATCAATCCAGATATTCTGCCAAGGTTACAGAAGGATGTGGTACAATGTCTTGTTAGTTTTGAATTGGTGTTCCCACCATCCTTCTTCAATATTATGACGCATCTCCTGGTTCATCTAGTGGAAGAGATTGCCATTCTCGGTCCGGTATTTCTGCACAATATGTTCCCCTTTGAGAGGTTCATGGGAGTCTTAAAGAAATATGTTCATAACCGTGCTAGACCAGAAGGAAGCATCTCCAAGGGATATGGAACAGAGGAGGTCATTGAGTTTTGTGTTGACTTTATTCCTGACCTTAAGCCGATTGGTGTTTCTGACTCGCGGCATGAGGGAAGACTAAGTGGAAAAGGCACGCTGGGAAAGAAAGCAATGATATGTAGGGACGGGGATTCTTTCACTAAAGCACACTACACAGTTCTACATAATTCCACCTTGGCAGCTCCGTATATCGAGGAACACAAGAATATTGTACGCTCCAAAAACCCGGGGAAGCCTGAATCATGGATTACAGATGAACACATGAAGTCTTTCGGTGGTTGGATGCGGACACATCTCTTGAATGACACCACTGTTGGAGATCAGCTATACTTGTTGGCCGCGTCACCATCTTCTACTGTATTGAATTTCCAAGGGCACGAAATAAATGGGAATACATTCTACACGATCGCCCAAGATAAAAAGAGCACCAACCAAAATAGTGGTGTCCGCTTTGATGCAATAGACGAGAATGGACAAAAGGACACATATTATGGTTACATAGAGGAGATATGGGAACTAGACTATGGAGTCTCTTTTAAGGTCCCTTTGTTTCGCTGCAAATGGGTCAACCTGAATGGGGAAGGGGTAAAGATAGACCAGTTGTACGGAATGACAACAGTGGATCTCAACAATCTTGGTTATAGAGATGAACCATTCGTCCTAGCCAATGATGTGTCTCAGGTTTTCTATGTGAAGGACATGTCCTCCAGACCGAAAAAAAGAAAAAATATGCAAACGAATACATCATATGATGAGCCAAAGCGTCACATAGTTCTTTCAGGGAAAAGAAACATCGTGGGAATCGAGAACAAGATAGACATGTCAGAAGATTATAATAAGTTTGATGAAATTCCGCCCTTCACAGTGAAAACTGACCCAAGCATTCCGTTAAGTAAAGAAGATGCTCCATGGTTACGTCTGAAGCGGTCATAAGGAATGACATATGCCAAGAAGTTCATGCTCATATTATGTAACTCTAGTTCATGTCTTTCGCGGTTTGTGGCTTGACCGAAGGATATCTTTCGCGGTTTGTGGCCTTTAGTCCCGGTTTTGTAGTCTCAGTTTTTAATATTAATAAATGTCTTGAGTGTTAGTCCCATTTTGTGGCTGGACCGGGAGTGCCTCTATGACCAGTTTCTTGGAGATGCCGGAGGACTGGGCTCCGTCGGCATCTCCCTGAAACTGGTCGTAGTGGTGGCCCTGCTCTCGAAAACCATCTTGCAGCTTGTAACTTCACTAACTAGATCAATACGCCTCGGAGCTAACTAATTTCACATATTAGGGAGTGCCTCTATGACCAGTTTCTCGGAGATGCCGGAGGACTGGGCTCCGTCGGCATCTCCCTGAAACTGGCCGCAGTGGTGTCCCTGCTCTCGAAAACCATCTTGCAGCTTGTAACTTCACTAACTAGATCAATACGCCTCGGAGCTAACTAATTTCACATATTAGGGAGTGCCTCTATGACCAGTTTCTCGGAGATGCCGGAGGACTGGGCTCCGTCGGCATCTCCCTGAAACTGGCCGCAGTGGTGTCCCTGCTCTCGAAAACCATCTTGCAGCTTGTAACTTCACTAACTAGATCAATACGCCTCGGAGCTAACTAATTTCACATATTAGGGAGTGCCTCTATGACCAGTTTCTCGGAGATCCGGAGGACTGGGCTCCGTCGGCATCTCCCTGAAACTGGCCGTAGTGGTGTCCCTGCTCTCTAAAACCATCTTGGAGATGCCTCAAACTGGCTGGAGGACTGGACTCACAAGGATGCATATTTATAGTACAAGCAACTCGGCATAATGTCGACACTCACGACATAATGTCGACACTCGCCCTTATTATTAGTGCTGACTCATCTTTAGTCCCGGTTGGTGTCTCCAACCGGGACTAAAGGTTCATCTTTAGTCCCGGTTGGTGACACCATCCGGGACAAGGTACAAGCCGCACGACATAATGTCGACACTCACCCCTATTATTAGTGTTGTCTGGCCCACTCTGCCGCAATCCCTTTAGTCCCGGTTTGTGACTACATCCGGGACTAAATGTGTGCCGAACAATGATCATGTTTCGAAAAAACCTTCACAAAATGACCTATCATGTTCGAGGTTTCATGGCTTTCGGTCCAAATGACCGATGTTATGTGCTGAATCACGGCATAGTTTGTGATGGTGTGCCCATATTATGCATGTGTGTGGACATTGGTATGTAGAACAATGTTGCAGGAGGAAGTTTTCCTTTTTGTGGCACGGAAAATCCCTTTTCCATTTTCCGAGCGCAAAAAACGGGTCGTTTTGTGAAGTAACCACCAAAATGCCGTTTCAGAATGCTACCGTCCTATTTTCCTAAAATACTAGACCACCTTACATGGACTATATCCCAACCGGTACATCTCAAACCTTTTCGTCCATCCCGGGTAAAAAGGACAAATGTCTGCCGAATCGGCAAGAAGTGGGTCCGGTTTGTACTACAGGTACATGATCTATCGCCTGTGATTTTTTGAAAAAATCATTTTTAGACTCGCAATATGTGGTTTCTTCAGAGATCCAATGCAAGTTCTAACGATGCCCGTCCCCTATCTTCATGCACACCGGTTCGACCATAGTTAGAAATTCAGATAATTCAAAACGGGCATAATAAATTCAAAAAAAATCCGAACAATGAAAATCCTTCGCGTGGTGTCATATTATGTTACATAGTTGAAAGGAAAAATACCAGACTTGGTATATTGATCATGTTTCGAAAAAACCTTCACAAAATGACCTATCATGTTCGAGGTTTCATGGCTTTCGGTCCAAATGACCGATGTTATGTGCTGAATCACGGTATAGTTTGTGATGTTGTGCCCATATTATGCATGTGTGTGGACATTGGTATGTAGAACAATGTTGCAGGAGGAAGTTTTCCTTTTTGTCGCACGGAAAATCCCTTTTCCATTTTCCGAGCGCAAAAAACGGGTCGTTTTGTGAAGTAACCACCAAAATGCCGTTTCAGAATGCTACCGTCCTATTTTCCTAAAATACTAGACCACCTTACATGGACTATATCCCAACCGGTACATCTCAAACCTTTTCGTCCATCCCGGGTAAAAAGGACAAATGTCTGCCGAATCGGCAGGAAGTGGGTCCGGTTTGTACTACAGGTACATGATCTATCGCCCGTGATTTTTTGAAAAAATCATTTTTAGACTCGCAATATGTGGTTTCTTCAGAGATCCAATGCAAGTTATAACGATGCCCGTCCCCTATCTTCATGCACACCGGTTCGACCATAGTTAGAAATTCAGATAATTCAAAACGCGCATAATAAATTCAAAAAAAATCCGAACAATGAAAATCCTTCGCGTGGTGTCATATTATGTTACATAGTTGAAAGGAAAAATACCAGACTTGGTATATTGATCATGTTTCGAAAAAACCTTCACAAAATGACCTATCATGTTTGAGGTTTCATGGCTTTCGGTCCAAATGACCGATGTTATGTGCTGAATCACGGCATAGTTTGTGATGTTGTGCCCATATTATGCATGTGTGTGGACATTGGTATGTAGAACAATGTTGCAGGAGGAAGTTTTCCTTTTTGTCGCACGGAAAATCCCTTTTCCATTTTCCGAGCGCAAAAAACGGGTCGTTTTGTGAAGTAACCACCAAAATGCCGTTTCAGAATGCTACCGTCCTATTTTCCTAAAATACTAGACCACCTTACATGGACTATATCCCAACCGGTACATCTCAAACCTTTTCGTCCATCCCGGGTAAAAAGGACAAATGTCTGCCGAATCGGCAGGAAGTGGGTCCGGTTTGTACTACAGGTACATGATCTATCGCCCGTGATTTTTTGAAAAAATCATTTTTAGACTCGCAATATGTGGTTTCTTCAGAGATCCAATGCAAGTTCTAACGATGCCCGTCCCCTATCTTCATGCACACCGGTTCGACCATAGTTAGAAATTCAGATAATTCAAAACGGGCATAATAAATTCAAAAAAAATCCGAACAATGAAAATCCTTCGCGTGGTGTCATATTATGTTACATAGTTGAAAGGAAAAATACCAGACTTGGTATATTGATCATGTTTCGAAAAAACCTTCACAAAATGACCTATCATGTTCGAGGTTTCATGGCTTTCGGTCCAAATGACCGATGTTATGTGCTGAATCACGGCATAGTTTGTGATGTTGTGCCCATATTATGCATGTGTGTGGACATTGGTATGTAGAACAATGTTGCAGGAGGAAGTTTTCCTTTTTGTCGCACGGAAAATCCCTTTTCCATTTTCCGAGCGCAAAAAACAGGTCGTTTTGTGAAGTAACCACCAAAATGCCGTTTCAGAATGCTACCGTCCTATTTTCCTAAAATACTAGACCACCTTACATGGACTATATCCCAACCGGTACATCTCAAACCTTTTCGTCCATCCCGGGTAAAAAGGACAAATGTCTGCCGAATCGGTAGGAAGTGGGTCCGGTTTGTACTACAGGTACATGATCTATCGCCCGTGATTTTTTGAAAAAATCATTTTTAGACTCGCAATATGTGGTTTCTTCAGAGATCCAATGCAAGTTCTAACGATGCCCGTCCCCTATCTTCATGCACACCGGTTCGACCATAGTTAGAAATTCAGATAATTCAAAACGGGCATAATAAATTCAAAAAAAATCCGAACAATGAAAATCCTTCGCGTGGTGTCATATTATGTTACATAGTTGAAAGGAAAAATACCAGACTTGGTATATTGATCATGTTTCGAAAAAACCTTCACAAAATGACCTATCATGTTCGAGGTTTCATGGCTTTCGGTCCAAATGACCGATGTTATGTGCTGAATCACGGCATAGTTTGTGATGGTGTGCCCATATTATGCATGTGTGTGGACATTGGTATGTAGAACAATGTTGCAGGAGGAAGTTTTCCTTTTTGTCGCACGGAAAATCCCTTTTCCATTTTCCGAGCGCAAAAAACGGGTCGTTTTGTGAAGTAACCACCAAAATGCCGTTTCAGAATGCTACCGTCCTATTTTCCTAAAATACTAGACCACCTTACATGGACTATATCCCAACCGGTACATCTCAAACCTTTTCGTCCATCCCGGGTAAAAAGGACAAATGTCTGCCGAATCGGCAGGAAGTGGGTCCGGTTTGTACTACAGGTACATGATCTATCGCCCGTGATTTTTTGAAAAAATCATTTTTAGACTCGCAATATGTGGTTTCTTCAGAGATCCAATGCAAGTTCTAACGATGCCCGTCCCCTATCTTCATGCACACCGGTTCGACCATAGTTAGAAATTCAGATAATTCAAAACGGGCATAATAAATTCAAAAAAAAATACGAACAATGAAAATCCTTCGCGTGGTGTCATATTATGTTACATAGTTGAAAGGAAAAATACCAGACTTGGTATATTGATCATGTTTCGAAAAAACCTTCACAAAATGACCTATCATGTTCGAGGTTTCATGGCTTTCGGTCCAAATGACCGATGTTATGTGCTGAATCACGGCATAGTTTGTGATGTTGTGCCCATATTATGCATGTGTGTGGACATTGGTATGTAGAACAATGTTGCAGGAGGAAGTTTTCCTTTTTGTCGCACGGAAAATCCCTTTTCCATTTTCCGAGCGCAAAAAACGGGTCGTTTTGTGAAGTAACCACCAAAATTCCGTTTCAGAATGCTACCGTCCTATTTTCCTAAAATACTAGACCACCTTACATGGACTATATCCCAACCGGTACATCTCAAACCTTTTCGTCCATCCCGGGTAAAAAGGACAAATGTCTGCCGAATCGGTAGGAAGTGGGTCCGGTTTGTACTACAGGTACATGATCTATCGCCCGTGATTTTTTGAAAAAATCATTTTTAGACTCGCAATATGTGGTTTCTTCAGAGATCCAATGCAAGTTCTAACGATGCCCGTCCCCTATCTTCATGCACACCGGTTCGACCATAGTTAGAAATTCAGATAATTCAAAACGGGCATAATAAATTCAAAAAAAATCCGAACAATGAAAATCCTTCGCGTGGTGTCATATTATGTTACATAGTTGAAAGGAAAAATACCAGACTTGGTATATTGATCATGTTTCGAAAAAACCTTCACAAAATGACCTATCATGTTCGAGGTTTCATGGCTTTCGGTCCAAATGACCGATGTTATGTGCTGAATCACGGCATAGTTTGTGATGTTGTGCCCATATTATGCATGTGTGTGGACATTGGTATGTAGAACAATGTTGCAGGAGGAAGTTTTCCTTTTTGTCGCACGGAAAATCCCTTTTCCATTTTCCGAGCGCAAAAAACGGGTCGTTTTGTGAAGTAACCACCAAAATGCCGTTTCAGAATGCTACCGTCCTATTTTCCTAAAATACTAGACCACCTTACATGGACTATATCCCAACCGGTACATCTCAAACCTTTTCGTCCATCCCGGGTAAAAAGGACAAATGTCTGCCGAATCGGCAGGAAGTGGGTCCGGTTTGTACTACAGGTACATGATCTATCGCCCGTGATTTTTTGAAAAAATCATTTTTAGACTCGCAATATGTGGTTTCTTCAGAGATCCAATGCAAGTTCTAACGATGCCCGTCCCCTATCTTCATGCACACCGGTTCGACCATAGTTAGAAATTCAGATAATTCAAAACGGGCATAATAAATTCAAAAAAAATCCGAACAATGAAAATCCTTCGCGTGGTGTCATATTATGTTACATAGTTGAAAGGAAAAATACCAGACTTGGTATATTGATCATGTTTCGAAAAAACCTTCACAAAATGACCTATCATGTTCGAGGTTTCATGGCTTTCGGTCCAAATGACCGATGTTATGTGCTGAATCACGGCATAGTTTGTGATGTTGTGCCCATATTATGCATGTGTGTGGACATTGGTATGTAGAACAATGTTGCAGGAGGAAGTTTTCCTTTTTGTCGCACGGAAAATCCCTTTTCCATTTTCCGAGCGCAAAAAACGGGTCGTTTTGTGAAGTAACCACCAAAATGCCGTTTCAGAATGCTACCGTCCTATTTTCCTAAAATACTAGACCACCTTACATGGACTATATCCCAACCGGTACATCTCAAACCTTTTCGTCCATCCCGGGTAAAAAGGACAAATGTCTGCCGAATCGGTAGGAAGTGGGTCCGGTTTGTACTACAGGTACATGATCTATCGCCCGTGATTTTTTGAAAAAATCATTTTTAGACTCGCAATATGTGGTTTCTTCAGAGATCCAATGCAAGTTCTAACGATGCCCGTCCCCTATCTTCATGCACACCGGTTCGACCATAGTTAGAAATTCAGATAATTCAAAACGGGCATAATAAATTCAAAAAAAATCCGAACAATGAAAATCCTTCGCGTGGTGTCATATTATGTTACATAGTTGAAAGGAAAAAATACCAGACTTGGTATATTGATCATGTTTCGAAAAAACCTTCACAAAATGACCTATCATGTTCGAGGTTTCATGGCTTTCGGTCCAAATGACCGATGTTATGTGCTGAATCACGGCATAGTTTGTGATGGTGTGCCCATATTAATATTCAAAAATATAAGTTAATTCATTTTAAAAGGTTACATTAATTATTTTTTAAAAATAGAATATGTTTTTGAATTATTTATTCAAATCCATACACTTCTTATGTTTAAAGTTTTTCTAAATTCCAAATTGATATTAAAAAAATATAAGTTAATTCATTTTTAATTGTAAATGGTTCATATTTTAAATGGTTACATTAATTATTTTTTAAAACAGAAAATGTTTTTGAATTATTTATTTAAATCCAAACACTTTTTATGTTTAAAATTTTTCTAAATTCCAAATTAATATTCAAAAATATAAGTTAATTCATTTTAAAAGGTTACATTAATTATTTTTTAAAAATAGAATATGTTTTTGAATTATTTATTCAAATCCATACACTTCTTATGTTTAAAGTTTTTCTAAATTCCAAATTGATATTAAAAAAATATAAGTTAATTCATTTTTAATTGTAAATGGTTCATATTTTAAATGGTTACATTAATTATTTTTTAAAACAGAAAATGGTTTTGAATTATTTATTCAAATCCAAACACTTTTTATGTTTAAAGTTTTTCTAAATTCCAAATTAATTATCATTTAAAAAACAATACAAATTTAAACCCCAAAATAAAAAATAAGGCGGGAACAGAGAGAAAATACCTGAAATTTTTTGAAAACAGGGGAATATGTCCTGGTTGGAGCCACCAACCGGGACTAAAGACCCCCTGCGCGCCAACCCTTGGTCTGCTGAAAATATTGGAGTATAGGTCCCGGTTGGTGGCTCCAACCGGGACGTATAACCCTTTAGTCCCGGTTGGAGCCACCAACCGGGACTAAAGGTCCTTTGGTTATAACTGGGTGCCCCTCCTCTTCTTATTCCCCCATCTCACCTCCTCTTCTCTTCTCGCGCACGACGCCGTCAGGCTGCCCCGCCGCCGTGCACGCCCTACCGGCCGCCCCTCGCCCAGCCAAGCGTGCAGGAAGCTTCGCCTCGTCGCCCCGAGGCTTCTCCCTGAAGGAATCGGCCCCGCTCGCTCCCAATCGTCGCCAACGACCCTCGAGCCCGACGATCGCCGTCGTCGATTCGTCGGCTCCTGACCTCGCCTCGCCTCCCCGACACCACCACTGCACACCTGGTATGCTGCTGGTCCTCGTGGACCCTCTCTCTCGCCCCCTCTCGCTCTGGTTCATCCTCCCCGTCGACTCCCTGCCACCACCGCCGCTCACCGTCGTCGTGCTCTCTCTCCGGTGACCTTTTGGAGGCGGCGCCGCTACTCGTTGGCTCGCCTCAACCTCCTCTCTCTAACGCGCGCACGCACGCGCCCTAGATCGCACCCTAACGCCGTTCCCGATCACCGTCCTGCAAGCCACCGCCGGCGTCGGGAGAGAAGAGGTCGATGGCGACGATTCGAAGAACGCGGGGTTGATTCCTCCGGTGGAGATGATCTTCGCGATGAGGCGGTTCCAACGGCGGCCTCGACTGGCCGTGAGGTGGCCAGAGACGGCGGGGCGACGCAACACCTACGCAGCTAGGGTTCGGGCAAAGGGGGAAAACGGGGAAGAAGAGAAGCTAGGGTTGTTGATGGCGGCGCTGGAGCTCTTATAGGCTCGCGGGGGCGGCGACGATGATCTTGGCATGCGGCGGCGCATCGGGTGGCCGGCGGCGAGCCACCGAGCTGCTTGCGTCGGGGAGGAAGAAGACAGAAACAGAAAGGCCGAAGGGGTACGGGCCTGGCTGGGCTGCTCTTGGGCCCCGGGTGGGCTTCCTGCTAGCGCCAGAGAGAGAGAAGGAGAGATGGGCTCGGCCCAGTAGCTAGGTTGGATACATTTTTTATTTCCAGAATTTTTTTTTCTATTTCTATTTCTGATTTCCCTTTTGTAATTTGAATTTCAAATCTGTTTTGAATCTTTTCAACTTACAGAAACTTTTATAAAGTATATGAAATAGTGTGAGACCCTTTTATACACTTTGGGCTCAACTCATGTAGTTAGTTGTTTAAATACAAAACTCATTTGAATGGTTTTCAAATGGAGGGGGAAGTTAGGGTTTAGGGTTTGATTTGTTCTTTCTTTATTAAACCAAAATGCAAGTTCAACAATTTAAATGACAAGTATAATTAGAAGAACAAATGCACCCCTCTCATATGTTCCGGAGTTTCCCCGAGTTAGGGTTTTCACCCGTCGGAACCCCGATTAAATCGTCGAGCATGTCTTAGGGTTACATTCCAATGCAAATTAACTTGTCATATCATCATACTTGCTTGAGCATTGCATCGATGCCATGTGTTGATTGTTTCCCTTTCTTTTCGGTGTTTCGATTATTAGGTTTATTATTAGTTAGGTATTATTAGGTTTATTAATTAGTTTGGTATTATTGGTATTCGACCCCACTGGTCAGTCAATGTGGGTAGCCCCAGACCCGATTCACATTGTCAGTCACTGTGGTTAGATAAGGAATCATTAATACCCCTTAGGTGCATGTGGGTTCGACGATGTGCCTTCGCCAGGGCATTCTGAACCCTCTTAAATCGATTCCAATATGGTATTTTGTTAGTATCTAGTGTTACCTATCTGCTGGATAGTTTCCCTTTTGTAGCCTTATACTCATGTTCCCCTCTCATATGCATCGGAGGTTTCTCCGAACTAGGTTACACCCCTCGGAACTCCGGAATATTGATTTTAGTTGATTTTAGCTAGAGTTACCTATCTACTACACGGTTTCCTTTTTGTAGCTAGGTTTAGGGTTTCTCTTCATTTTTATTATTGTGTATGTATATATTAGGGTTTCTCCTTAACTTTCTCCTTTAGCCGCTTTGACTTATTCGTTTTTCCACCTATGCAGAAAATATGGACCCACACGTCAGAGACGAAGAAAAGGAAGAGTTGATCCAAGGTGTGATCCGTGGGGAAGATAATTTAGACGTATCAACGTTTCTGAACAACTCCGGTGAGGGTGATCCTCTTTTTACCGGAGTAGACAACTTGTTTGAGGTTGAAGGTGTTGCCTTCCGCGAGGGAGAAGGCGATGCCTTGTGTAATCGAGAAGACGACCGCTCCGGCGAGGTGCATGTAATATAAATCAATTCATTAATTAATCATCTTCTATCTATATAGAAATAGTAACGATGATCTTTCTTCTTTTAGCCCTCCGGATCGAAGGAATCTACTGAAAAGAGCAGACGAGGCCCAACCAAAAAGTTGCAAGACCATGAGAGGTTTAGGATCGAAGATGTCGCTGAAGACGGCAGACCGACAGCTCCCGAAGTTGTCGCAACCAAATTTGTGGCACAATGCGGAGTAATCGTTAGGGACTTAATCCCGATCACCATTAGAAATTGGAATAGGCCTGCTAAAGCGGATGAAGAGGGAACATGTTTATTTGTCCCTAACCACGCCAAAGATTTACTGTGGAAGAGGCTCATGGTTAATTTCAAACTACCGAAGATAGAGCTGGATCCAAATGCGGAGGATCCAGTTGAGGACGCCTTACAACATGGGAGAGCCATGGAGGCTAAGGTCAGGGAGTGGGCTTTGAAGAAGATGGCCCAGTGTTTCACCAACTGGAAGAAAAGATTGCACCTTGACTATGTCGTGAAAGAGAAGACTCCGGATTTCAAGAAGACTCAGTTTCAGAAGATAAAACCATTCTGGGCTGAGTTTGTGGAATACAAGACATCGGAAAAAGCTAAGGAAATGTCTGCAAAGAATAAGCTGAATGCTGCTAACAAGAAGTATCACCATACTATGGGGCAAGGTGGCTACAGGGCTAGCATTCCTAAGTGGGAGAAACTTGAGGAAGAACTGCGTGCTAAAAAGATCACTCCAGAGACAGACGATTGGGTAGAACGTGCAAGGAATTGGTTTTACGGGCATGGGGGCACGTTGGACTCGGAAGGGAGGTGTATATATAACATACGACATAAAGAAGACCCCTTGCCAATCGAGAGGATGAGAAAAGCAGTAAAGGCTGTTAAAGATGGGGACTTCATTCCCGATAGAGAGAATGATGAGCTCACACTCGCCCTTGGAAATAAGGAACATGATGGACGAACACGAGGCACAATAGGCTCCCAATCATGGAGGACTGGGTTTCCCGAAGAGAGGAAGAAATATCCTGATAGAAGCCGTCAGAGGAGTAAGGACAGGGCGGCAGTTGAAGCAGAAAGTCAGAAAGAGCGAATGCGTTTAATTGAAGAACGATTAAAGCAACAACAAGATGAAATTAACTCACTTAAAGAGCAAAGTACTACCGGCCCATCTCAGCAGCACACTGCATTCGATGCTACCGGCCTATCGAATAATCGAAAAAGCAGTGTGGCTTCCACCGAGGTCCCGGGTGATGACAATGGCGATGCCGATGATGCACCGACGATGGCTCCTGTTGGCTACCCAATGGATGATATCACAGAGATGACACACTGCGAGCTACATGTCAAAGTTGTGAACATATCAATGAAGGTGGCGGTCGCTTATGCCTTACCAATTGGACCCACACCAACTTACCACAGTCGTCCGGTTCCAGAGGGCTACGCTGTTGTCGGCGTGGATGAAATCATGCCCACCTTTGAGGTTTTGGATCTTCACTACCCTGCTGGTGAAGGGGATGTGACTGTGCTGGGTGACGCAAAAAACGTCACCATTCTATGGCCGAAGGATTGTATCGTGCTTCGAAATCACACGCCAAGGCCATCTTTGCCGCCGCCTCACCCGTCTCCAGCGAGGTCGTCGCCGCCGCGGCAGCTGTCTTCGTCGCCTCACCCGGCTCCGTCGCCTCACCCGGCTCCGGTGCAGCCATCGCCGCGGGAGCCATCGCCGGCGCCTCAGGATAAAAAGCGTAAACGTACCGCTACAGTGCGTCGTAAGCGATCGCCGAAACGTAAACAAGAGCCTCTTCCAAAAGTACCAACGGTTCCTCCCAAGAGAGCTTATGACTGTACTGAAGAGGAGACTGCGGCGATCGTTGATGCGGAAACGACAGCGTTTTTCGCTAAGCTGAGGCGGCCGAAAGAGCCAGAGTTCCCCAGCACCAAAGAAGAAAAATCCAAAGTGTTGAAAATGCTAAAGACTCTTTATCAACCCGAGCCAAAGCTGTCATCAGACTATGAGCGTTCTATTCTCAAGTCACATGCAGCACAAAAAGCCTCGAAGAGCAGTACTGATGCAAGCGGGAAATCTGTTGCCCAGCTCGGAGAACAAGCAAAACAGACTTGCGCCCCTCTCAAGGTGATTTCTCAAACCAATGTGGGGTCGAGCAAATATGGGGCCGAAGAGCAGTATGATCCAGAGGTAGTTGCACAATACGGAGAAGCTGCCGCTGCTCAAGGTATGAGTATTGCCCAGTACTTATCCCAGTTAGAGTTCTTCCCCGTGAGTGAAGTAGCATACCAATACCAGTACGGAAAACCTCTCGTCAAACCTGAGGAGGTAAACAATCTTCCAACAAAAATACGAAGATTGCATAACTGGTACTTGCATGCCACAAAGGCCGGGGCTAACTGGATAGTGCTGAGGGTTACAAAAAAGCATCATGGGAAAGAAAGGGATGACATGATATCCATTGAATTTGATGAACTATTTCAATTATTCAATCAAGACGCCTTGGACAAATCGATCATGAGTGCCTATTGTCTGTAAGTACTAATTCTGTAATTAATTTAGTCTCCATCTATATTATTTTGTTTATTGCATGTATATAATCATACTTTAATATGCAGAATGAAGATTCTCGAATGCAGCAGATGACAAATCTATGACATTGGCTTCATTGACCCATATTGGGTTCATGAAGCTAATCTCAAAATAAGCCCCCAGGATACGGAGGATAATATAGTACACGCGTTAAGGTTTCAAGAAACCAAAAGGGAAATACTATTTCCTTACAACTTCCAGTGAGTGTTATTGTCTTGTATACACTTTCTATTTCGCTTACTCGATGTTAAGTATATAATTGATTAGTTCTGCATTCGCAGGTACCACTATATTCTGTTAATCATTCAACTTGACAAAGGGCGTGTAATAGACATGGACTTGAAACATAAACCCCTTGAGACGTGGAAGGACATGCAGATACTTCTCCAGCGGTAATTCTAATCATTACGACACTATATCGGCAACGTTCGTGAATTTTATGATATCAAGTACTTAATAACTTATTTTATTCGTTTTCTACGCCGGGCAGCGCTTGGAAACGGTTCACCAAGAAGGCTAGGGGTGTTTGGAAAGAGGAGCTTACATTTCAACCACTAGATGTAAGCACCACTAGCTATATCCGCGCATCTCTTTGATTCTAGTTTTGATACAGTTATTATCATGCTTGATTATTATTTTGATTGAACTCTGTTGTCGTAAAGTGCCTGACGCAGGGACCAGGTAACAATCTATGTGGATACTATGTATGCGAGTTCATCCGGCAGACGTGCGATGAGAAGGGCAGAAATTTAGAGCAACTCCACGTACGTAAACAATTTCTATAGTTTTTAATTACAATCAAATTGTGTTTAGTTTCATATTCATATAGGCTGACTCCTTTTTTAAATCAGATCGAACGTCTACGGGACGGTCTTCTGCCAAAGGATCGCATACGAGCAATACAGGAGGAATTGGCGGGATTCTTGGATGCAGAAGTCCTAGACCCAAAAGGGGAATACTATTCGGCTGTGTATAGACAATAGGGATTATAAAAATAGCAACTTTCAAGGAATTGGCCGGTAGCATCGAATAGCAACTTTTGTATGTAGTGCATGAACTCGATCCGTGTATTGAATGTAAAATGTTGTCATGATGATCTTATGTAATATAAGGTTCCTTCATTGATAAGTGCAAAACACTAAATAAACAATAAAACAACCTAAATGAATTCTCTGCCGCGGCACAAAAAGTGGCGAAAATGCTGCCGCGGCAACAAAATGTGCCAAAATGAATTCTCTGCCGCGGCAGAGAAATGGGCCAAATCTCTGCCGCGGCAGCAGGTTATTAGTCCCGGTTCGTGTTACGAACCGGGACTAAAGCTCCACCCCCCCTCGCGCTCTGATGCTGCCACGTGTGCCTCCATTTGTCCCGGTTCGTGTTACGAACCGGGACTAATGCTCCACCCCCCTCGCGCTCTGATGCCGCCACGTGTGCCCCCATTTGTCCCGGTTGGTGGGGCAACCGGGACTAAAGGTTAGAGCTTTAGTCCCGATTGCCCCGTCCCGGTTGGGCAACCGGGACTAATGGCCCTTACCAACCGGGACGCATGGGGCGTTCTCTACCAGTGAATAACACATTTATTATTGCCTCTAGGGCATATTTCCATCAGTGTGTACTACTGTCGGGGAACCTAGAAGTATGGTCATGGATGTTAGGAAGACGAACACACACTTGTCGATACGTCGGCAAGCGTGGCTGTAGACGTCGGGGCAGAGAAGCTAGCGCCAGTCGACCTGCCTACTATCACTTAGGGATTGCAGGCCAATCAACGGGCAAGTGAGACAATGCCACCGGGAACCGCAAGGAGGGTCGGTTGCTCCGCCAACGAGCATGGCACCAAAATTTCGTCGGTGTTAAGGTGACACAACACAAAGGCAACAATTTGGTTGCTTATAATTGGGGATAGTGCAATGGGTGTTTTAAGATCCGTGTTTTAAGATCCATTTTTACACGTGTGAGTTAGTTCAGCGATGGGAGTTGTATAACCAAGGTCGTTTAGGATTCTTCTCCTTCTTCCATGGTTTAACCTATAAATATGGAATCGAAAGAAGACTAGGAAGGTCCTAACATAGCTTTTAATTTTCCTAAAGTTTTTATCTCATCTTCTTCATTTTAGTTCCATTAATAGATTTACAACTTTTACTCTATCATTCAAGTCCTCTGATTATACAAAGATGCATACACAGAATCTACAGAAGTCTATGGAAATTCCAACATAACTTTGATTCTTTATGATATCTTTTTTACTTTTTTGATTGTTGATTCATCGATCGAGTGTACTCTATCGATAAATATGTACCACTAGTTTGAACTTAATAAATTTTTGACTCAATTCATAAGACATGCATGGGCATGTACGGACGCATGCATGTGAAGAATCGATGAGCGTGCGCGTGCACCTGAACTCTGAGCCTGGTTTAAAGCAAAGCTACTACACGACTGTGATCAGGGTGTGGGCTTTAAGCACGTAGACTCCCAGTGCGTAGCCTTTAAACCGGATCCTGATCAGGGTGGGTAAAAGCCTGCACGTACGCACAGTAGCTGCAGGCTAAGTACCGGACACGTACGTACAGGCGTGATCCGTCTACAGTACACTATATGCACCTGTTTACTACTATATCGACAGTATAAGCTACACAGTACTCCTACATACTCGGTCGATGCACTGCACAAATTACCAAGAAATATTATTTCTCTCTCTCTCTCTCTCTGGCAATTAACCCTGACTTAATATCGTTCTTCTTAATTTCTTAGGGTGTATTTTAACTTTGTTTCGTTTTGTACTCGGACGATTTGGCAAAAACATTTGCTCACAAACAAGCAGAAACAATGCTCGAAGGTTTAAACGTACAGTGACTCTTGCATTGGCTTTCCTAGATCCAAGGATTGATGAAAGGAGGAGACAAAGCCAGGGAACATCATCACATAACCCAACAAAAAACGACTTTACCGGCACAATCTTTGTCCCAAAAAAGACGGATGAATGCCTCCGCATCACAGGCTAGCTAGAATAGCAAAGTACTCCTCCTGCATCCGGCCTTCCGCGCCGCACTTTAATTAAGCATGTCGTGTTCAGGACACCCGGGGCATGGCCAAGGGTAGGCAATGATCCTGCCCCAAGATCACACGACACTATCCATGCATGGAACATCGGTTGGGCGACGAGAAAGACTGCTACTCCAAAGGAGGAAAAACATCCGCTAGTAATATCGTGTCTAGCCTGTCGCCACGCACACCCGTTTAGGGAACATACTTATGTCCCCATTAGATCTCCACCACCCGTCTCTCTCTGTCTATCTCTCGGGCTTGGCAATTGAATGAATCCTTTGCAGCCATGCATGCATGACGTGCTTTGGTTTGCACTTTTGATACGTCCGCATGCTGCTTTAGGTGCTAAGAAGATCACAGGGACTTTGGAGTTTAATAAACGAGCTCTGGGACTTTCTGCTCATAAGATAAAATGCTCTTATATTTATTGTATTAAACAACCATCATCAATGTGTCAACACACCTCCACCTCCTGGCCCCTCCTCCTCCCGCACCCACGCGGCGGCGCCGTGCCGCACCGGGCGGCCTCCCCTCCCCGCCGAGCTCTCCCTCCCGTGGTCTCTCCTCCCTGCCGCCGTCGTCTGGATCGTCGCCAGGCAAAGACCTGGGGGCATGATGGCGGCGGCGGCGGCCCTGATCGCGATCTGGCGGGAAGGCGGCGGCGTCCGTCCCGGCTGGTTTGGCGGTGGTGTTGCGGCGAGCGGCGGCCGGTGATCCTCGGCCCAGATGGCAACAGGCGGCGGCGGGGATCTGGGCCTAGCCGCGATATGTCCAGTACGTTGGCCTCGACGCCGGAGCCCGGGCGACCCGGGCCTTGTCCGTGACACTAGGGCGCTTGGGGCATCTTCCCCCGGCACGGTGGTGGCGGTTTCCTTCTCCGTCGGAATGGTCGGCCGGGTGGTCTTGCCGTCTTGCGGCGGATCCTGCTAGTTTCCGGCGGGTGGCGTGGGGGCTGCTGGCTCGGTTTCAATAAAGGTGGTGGTCCTGGATCCCTCTCAAGCCAAGACGATGATCTGCCGGATGTTGGTCTTTATTGATCTGGTTTCTGTGTCGTGTTCCGGAAGGCTCCGCCGGCGAACTCTATAAGTGCTATCATGCCGCGAGTTTGCTGGAAGGATTGAATTCGGTCGTACGCACACATGTTTTATCCTGACCGTTTGGTTTCAGAGGGTGTGCTTCGAAGCTTTGTTGGATGTTATTATCATGGGGCATGTTCTCGTTCCATGGTGCTAACGGAGAAAGTCACGGAGACCGAGATCTGTGGACAGACAATGGTGCTTCGGGTCTGGATGATGATGAGGAATTGGCTAGGTGACTTATGAATTGAAGCAGTGGCATGCAAGTGGGGGCGACTGCACAGGAGAGGTTCATGATCCTACCTCTCAGGCTGAAAACCCAGGGTCTGGCCTTAATTGGTTGGGACTGGCAATGGCCTTGTTGAAGGTATTGTTTTGAGTGCGCGACTTTCTTCAGGGTGAAAACTTAGATCTTTGATCGGGCGATGACGGTGTTTGTGCACTGTTTTCTTCTTGAAGGCGTCGTTTTTGGAGAAGCTGGACTTCTGGTGTTGTCTTGGTGGTGATAGTACTGTTGTTTCAATGATTGAGTCACTGTAGCGGGACTTTTCTTTTTTGTAATTCTTTTTTTTTTGGCTGTGTGCATTCATGTGGCCGCTAGGGCAATGTGTTGTTGCAGAGGCTAGGTGTAATTGATATCATCTGATACCAATATATGTTTTTTTCTAAAAAAAAAATATTCGGCGAAATTGACTTCGACCGACATCAGCTTCAGATCAGGGCTGCGATTCTCCCTGTGCTCCGGTCACTCCTCACGAGGATCACCTCCAAGCAATTAGATATTTTCCTTTTTTATTTTACTAAACAAACACGCTGAACTAATACATTGCTTAGTTGGGTTCGACTATTCCTCTTTCAATACATCAACCAACTCTCGAACAACCAATAATTACAGGAGAGCGGTCTGGTGCAACCTAATTAACATGGTGTAATGTTTAAATCTTTTAAATAATAAAGTCTCATTTATCAAAAAAAAAATTGCCGCACGAGCGGAGGGTGAACACTATATAGGTCGATCGTCATGCGTGCGAAACCAACGATTGACAATCAAGAAAGAAAAATGAATCATAGGAGAAGTTCGCAGGCTGAATAATCTATATGTTTGGTCGCCATATTATCCTTAGTAAGCACAAAACTATCTCACGGAGCCTCTTTGATTCGCATGATTCTTATAACACGGGAATAGCAAAATTATAGGATTAGAATGTCATGGACAGTTGAATCGTACATGATTTGGAACCTACATGAAATTTCATCAAGGAGCACCTGACTCGCAGGAAAATCAAAGGAACTATAATATGAGGTTTGAGTGGATGAAATTTTTTCTCCCAAACTTAGTGCAGATTCACCCTCCCTCTTGCCCGGGCTTGCCGCATAGGCTTGCTTGTTGCATTGTAGAGTGTGGTGAACCTTTCTTTGGAAGCAAGATCTATGTATATGTCCTCCCAAAACCGGTCGTGGACACTAGAATCAACTGTCTACCTTGAATTGGACAAATTAATAAAGCAGATAGATGTTTAAAGTAGTGCACTAGCGATGTTATTGTCCTGATCATCGATCATAGGTTTTTACCCTGAAGAAAGTCTGTGCTGATAAAACAATGGCTTCAACAAGCCCATTGCCAGACACAACCAAATAAGGTCAGACCTTAAATTTTCACACTACAGCTTAAACTCTAGAATTCTTCTGTATTGTCGCCCCCACTTTTCAATATTGTTGCTCCAAGACCTAGATCACCAAGCCAAAACCTCATCTCTACCACGATTCTAACCACCATTACCATTTTTCAGACATCAGTTTTGATGTTATTGTTCACGATTGACTTCACCATGGGACTAATGACATGTTTTTGATGAAAACAATCTGCAAAGGTTCGCAGCACTTGTTCCATGCAAATAATTTAAGTGCCCCCACCCTTTACCTAATTGAGCTTCCACACATGAAATAATTTCTACTGTGCTACCTACACTTGCTACTTTGCTAAGAGAGAAACATAGTCACGGATGATGGGGCATGCACGGTCGATGACAATGGCTGACCAACAACACATGGGCACGGTCGATCGATCGACCGACCTTGACGGACGCATCTGTCAACATGATCAGCAAACTGGTACTAATAGCTTTTACTGTCTCACGGGGAGACCTTATATATAGTTAAGCCCGACACGATAACATGCCTGCTTTCATCATCAGCAACGGCACGTAGGTACGAAACGTATATCAAGCATGCATGCATGCATGCATGCATCACGCAAAGCAACTTTTTAAGTCATTAATTGGCATCCACCAGCTGATGCCGATCAGATAAGTTTAAACATAATATGTACTATACGTATGTGGGTATGCAAGTGGCTTATCCACCATGCATGGCATGGCATGCATGCAAATCGATTAAATTAGTCGTACTCGTCCAAACGACAAGCTGCCGGCTGTGTGCAGGTTTTGTTTTCGTAGCATGCATTCTCTCCAACGTATACATTTTTTTTAGGTTATAATGTACAGTACATTTTTTTAGTTTATACATTTTTGAGTATACCATATGTGGATTGGGGCATGGAAGAAGTTAATTTTTACATTGATCGCAAAAAAAAGTTATTTTTTACATGACGAAGTATTGTGCGCTTATTTTCTTCTCTCTTACAGTTACTGCTTTTAAGCGCGTCCATATATACACTAGTGGAAAACGTGTCATCGGTTTGTAAAGGCCTTTAGTCCCGGTTTCCTAACCGGGACAAAGAAATCGGGACTAAAGGCCTATCCCTTTAGTCCCGGTTCGGTCACAAACCGGGACTAAAGGCACTCACGGGGCCGCGTCGAGTGTGCAGTCCCGGTTTGTAATACGAACCGGGACTAAAAGTTTTTTTTTAATTTTTTTTAAAAAAATATTTTGATTTTTTTTTCAATTTTTTCTTAAACCTTTGAATTATTTGACTCGTTAATCTCCCACATCTCTCATTTTTAACACTAATTATACTTAATCTTAGTTCAAATCGTACTTCCCATCCGGTCACCCATTCTAGCACTACTCCACCCCCAGCACGCTTAACTTCTTCATTCCATCTCTCCCACCTGCGCGAAGAACCATTATATCTTGTTGTCAAGACTAGTATATCAATCTTATTAACTCATATCGATATGTGACACGTTTTTATTTTTTGAAATTAAGAACAACTATTTTTAGTAAACAACAATAAATAATTAATAATAACATTTTATTCTAATGAAAGTAAAAACTAATTAAATTAATATTTTATTCATTTTTGCCATTTATTCATTTAATATGACATAAACAATATCTTCAAATCTGTAAATCGAAATTTAACAAATAATATATCCATTATTATCAGAAAAATGCGAGGAATTCAAATATGACATAAAAATACTAAAATAATTTAATTTCTGAAATAATTTTTTCTGCACGTTTTGATAGGTTGTACTTTTTTTACATGGTATACAAAAGTTATGGCCATTTGAATTTTTATAACATTTTTTGTAAATTATGTTGAAATTTATATTTGTTAATTTTTGTAACAACTAAATCACTTAATATAAGGGCATGTCTAATTTTTCCTGCGGCGGACTGTACGGACGCGAAAAACAAACTCTATTTAACGTCCGGATTTAACGCCACGCGATGAGGGACAAGGACGCTTGCCTAATTTTCTTTTTCGTACGTATTATTTTTACTCAGTTAAACGTCTATTTAAACGTCTGGCAGTGTACATGGCCTAACTACAGTTCGAAGGATTTTATTTTTAAATTTTTTTATAACCTTTAGTCCCGGTTCGTGTTACCAACCGGGACTAAAAGGGGTGCCCCGGTGCCAATCCCTTTAGTCCGGGTTGGTAATACGAACCGGGACTAAAGGTCACACCTTTAGTCCCGGTTGGTGATACGAACCGGGACTAAAGGGATTGACACCGGGACACCCCTTTTAGTCCCGGTTGGTGATACGAACCGGGACTAAAGGTCCCGTTTGCCCGGGACTAAAGATTGCTGACGTTCTAGCCGTTGGAACCGGGACTAATGCTCACATTAGTCCCGGGTCCAACTATAACCGGGACTAATGCTCCGAACTGAGATGGACGAATGACTCTTTTTCTACTAGTGATATAGTCATTTTTAATGAGAAAAGGTCTATCTCTTCTTTTCCATCTTATATGCAGTACAGTACTAAACGAAACGTAATCATATTACCTTGTGTGTTCTTTGCAGTCCGAACTTACGAGCCCAAGTTGTACGTATTCCAGATAGGAATGTACAGTAGGAGTACGTACCAGATAGAAGGATGTGAAGTTGGAACGCAAAAGACTAGATGAGGCCACGAGGCATGCACGGTGCATGCATGGCTAGCTAGCTGCAACGTACCAGCGAATAAGTAGCGGAAGTGGCCAAAGGGAAACGACCAAGGAATGTAGTACGTTACTAGAGCCAAAGGAAGAAGAAGTTAATGGAAGAGGCCTGGCCGGGCGGCCGGTCAGCGTGCGTGCATGGCATGGCAATGGCATGGCATGCGTAGGCTGGTCCGGCCGCGCCGCGACTGGTCTGGTCTCTTAATAATATAGCCAGCAGCTCGCTATAAGGACATGCCATGTTATCTAAGAGTCATTGTATAGTACTCCTAGATGAGATATTAGTTGGCTCTTAACTAGACATTAATTAATATTTAATGATTTAATGCATGTATGCTATTGGCTTTAGTCTACATGCAAGCCTTCCTTTTCTTGATTCTTGTGCTATAGCCGGGCTACAATATAAGAGCCGGCTCTTCTCTCTTTCCTCCTTTCTCTCTCCTCCAACTAGTACTTTTGATGATGTGCAAGTATTATAGTCTGCTGACTAGGCTTATTATACTTGCTCTAAATCTGGTCTACTAGCGGTTCGGCTCTCGAAACGCTAAAGCCGCGTGTCATGCAACGCTAGCTACTCCGGCGAGGTCCTAGCAGCTAGAGGTAGAGGCAGTAGCTTTGAGTTGGGACGGAAAGGGGCTTTGGCCTTAATTACTCCATGTCGCAAATGCACAAGAGGAAGGGGTCAAAAGAGGATGGCATGGCATGTCATCGATCGGCGGCCGGCCGGCCGCGACCCGCCGGAGAACGGTCGATCGATCTATCCGGGCAGTGCTGTCAGGCCCGCGTGCGTGCATGGTCGCGCGCGCAAAAGAATGAAAAGCCGGCCACCGCGCGTCTGCGTGCCCGCGGCCGGAGCGCAGCAAAAGTAGCTGCATCCAGCTGCCGATCGAGCTCGCGCACTGGCCAGGGGCACACAAAAGCAGCTAGCTAGGGAGGAGAGTGCGATCAAGTCACGGCCCGTTCTAGCTCTGGAGAACCTATGGGTATCAAAACCATGCATGTACACCTGTCTCTAGGAACGTATACTATAGGACTAGGCTGGCTACCTGCTGTCTATTTAAACGTGACGCAATTTAGTTTGAGTAGTATAGTATACTGTATGACTAAATCGATCATACTCTACATAAATTAGTGAGATGATATCGTGCAAAGATTGTTTATGCTAATGAAACGATCGAGAACAAAAAACAAGATTTCTACGGTATCCATGGAGTTTGTGTAGCGAGAACCCAAATGTTCTCCTATTTGGGAAGAACGGTAGGGTATACATGCAGCCAAAACTAGGAGATGCATGGATACATCAGATCAAGCAAGTAAAGTGACCATCTGTTTCTACATGCTTGTCTTGCACTCTTGCACGGGTCCAACCAGCCCCCCCTAGCTTGGATGACGGGTGGGACCACGCATGTGTCGTCCTCCCGGGCGTCACACTCAAGCATACTCTCACTCTCCCTGATTCCGCGGCCCCACATGAAGAAGCTATACTAGCCAGTAGCCAGTAGCGAAAATGAAGGCACGAGAGGAGACTCGTAGGGTAGTAGGGCCAAAAGAAAAGATGGTGTAAAGAAGTGCGAGAATTGGGCATAGGGGATCAGAAGCGTGGCTGGGGGAGCAGCAGCCGAATCGCGTGCAGCGCAGCGCAGACAGAGACAGAGAGAGCGAAAAAGTGGAGGATGGCGTGATCTGCTCACGCCACTTCACTCCTTTGACCGCATTTCAACATCACCCACCACCACCCCCCCTCTGCTCGCTCTGCTGCTCTCTCATCACACACTCTCCGATGCACACCCCAGCTTGTTGCACTTAATTGGTTTGTGCTTAACTCTTACACTGTCACTTATTATCTTCTGTCTCACCACCATGTACACCACTCGCTCGATTTGATTTGAATCTCCTACCAACTTAAGTGACAGTACATGCTCTACCGTGCAACTGTTAGCAACTTGAATCTCACACTGTCACTTAACTTCTGTCTCATCACCACTACTCACTCGATTGGAATCTCCTGCAACTTAAGCAGTAATCACACACTGTTGGCAACTTGATTTTTCAATTTGTTAGCATAAAACACAACATTTCTGGCTAAATTTTCATTTCGGTACCACTTTACGCTTTAGGGACAGAAATCTACCAATTTTTGGCAAATTGTCATAAAAAACACTATACTTGAATTGATCACATATTGATGACGATGCTGATAAGTTAGACCCAGTTGTCATAAATCGTCGTACGTGGTTTAGGGTTTAGGATTAGGGTTTAGGGATCGGAGACAGACCGATGGGATTTAGCCAGAGGAGATCGGGTTGACATGTTTGCAAGTTTTTTATTTCTTTTTAGAATATTTTTATTTCTTAATTGGGCTGACAACTAGGGCCTAGTCCACGTCAGCAAATTACAACTGGGCTTCACTTGTCAATTCGTGATGTTTGGTGTTTTTTAACACCACCTTAAAAAATATTTCAATACCCAAAACCTAAAGCGGTACCAAAATAAAAATTTAGATAGAAATAAATGATGGTTTTATGCTAACGACTCTGATTTTTCTGAAGTATTTGTGCTAGTCTCGCAGGAAGAGCAAAACCAACACATATTCCTGCAGTGCAGTGCATCATGTAAGCGTGTTGTTGTACCGTGTAGCCGGCCGGTTATCATGACATTATCGTTGGCCGGTGTGTGCCGTTCGTCACAACGACGCATGTACGACGATCGACGGTTATGAATGCATAAGCAAAGCATGCCGCTTGCGGGAATCGATCACGTGATGGAAAGGTAACGACCCGTACGGATGTGACGATGAACGTGACGGCGTTTGCTGCTGGTGGGACCGAGGAGTCAAACGGCGGCTGAGGGGGACGTCCTGCTGTCGGCCTGTCGGCTGCCGTGACGATTCCACGCCGTCTCCATGTTTCCTTCCCTCGGTCTACTCCTACCCCGTTCAAGTCTCCCCTGAATTCAAGAAGAAATCCTTTGCCTGCTCTCTTCCCGTCCGGCCGGTGATACACGCGACAATCGTACTACTCCACGCTGTCACCGTAGGTATCTGTGTATGTATTGTGCCGCACACGCGGGATATGAAAATAATGTGAATTCTCTTCTCCATAAAGGCATCAAGCCATAAACAGCTATGACCAGCGTTGTACACACATACAACAGCACCAGAGTCACATGCCACCATGCTTGCATCATGCAGTCGGCTAATAAAATCATCCATCATGCCATGCAACATACATTGAGTGGATGCCTTCTTGTTAAATAAAAGTTCTAAGAACCGTAAGTATCCTTAAAATCGTAGTTAGGTCGTAAATCATCCCAAAAATGCCTTTGGAGGACGGGCTCCATAGAGCCTTTTTTCCTAAACTAACATTTTTGAAGTTTTGAGAAAAATAAACTGACCAGATCTAAACATTAGGACAAGACATTCGTGTGGTGCAGCCTGAGCTGTAGCAACGTTCATGTTGTTGGTCATATTGTCGAAGATGTAGTTGATGTTTGGAAAGAACTTGTCGTTGGGGAACTCGTCGTCTGATGACGTCGTGGTTGCCTGTAGTCGCGCTGAGTGCTCCCAAAAAACTGATCGCTCCTCACCTGTATAGGTTCTCGAGAGGCAGGGTTTCGGATGCCTACTGTTCTGATCTGCGGTGCACGCCGCGGGTCGGGATGATGAAGACGAAGGCGACTGTAACTGAAGCTAGAAGTGTCCATGTGTCTCTGAAAGGGTATTTACCCTCTACTATTTTTGGTTGACAATGACATCGTAGTTAGAGCGGACTAATGATACTTCTAGTGTCTTACACAGGTTTTAGTCCGATGGTGTGATGGAAGGTCATCGGAGACCCCCCCCCCCCATTTTGATAACGAAGCTTTGCACCTGAGTTTTCCTTTTTATGTAACTTGAGTCATGTTAGAAACTCCGTACTATTAAGAGGTGTTCTCTCGATGAGCTTGTTGGGGATGAATTCCTAAGCCATATACACATCCCATACACCTACTTGATCCATCACCAAAGAGAGGAGAAGAAAATCTATCTATCAAGACTTTTCTGCAAATCCGGTGTACATGCCGGTTGAACCGACTCACAGACCGGACCGTTCGGTGTCAGGACCGGAAAACCGAGATTGAACAGGGTTTCCCGGTTTACTTATACCGAGTCTCACCGAGGTTGGGGTCAGTAACCAAACCGGTTGGATTCCGGTTTTCTGGGCTGAGAACCGAACCATCCGGTGTGTGGGCCGGTCCAACCGAACTTAAAACCGAATCCTACGAAATTGCTTGAAACGGCTATTTTTTCTTCATGGAGTATAAATATCATTTCTTCCACCTTGAGAAGGTCAGGGATTCCAGTTCATATGCTTTCTTGAAGCTCTCTCTCTCTCTCCATTGTTGAAACAAAAAAGCTTGAGGATCTCCCATTCTACCCAACTAAATCCAAATCCCTTTGGTAGAAAGGAAGAGGAGGTCCGATCGACGTTCCCACCAAGCCAAATTTCATTCCCCTTGAATTCATCGATTTAGCTTGTTACTCTTGGGTTTGTGGGAAACCCTAGGCGGCTAGGATCGCCCGGAGGCATTCGGTTTGTGATTTGCTTCGTGGAAAGTTTGTGACGGTTTGGAGACTACCTTAAAGTCTACCACGCGTAAGTGAGCTATTCCTTCGTGAGATAGGCTCGAAGAAGAAGGCGAGCCTTTGTGGCTTTGAGGAATCCTTCGTGGAACTTCACGCCTCTCCAACATGACGTAGCCCCCTTCCCAAAGGTGGTGAACACGGGAATACATCTTTGTCTCCGCATGCTTCAGTTATTCCGTAACCGATCTCTTACTTGTGTTGTTTACCTTGTGATGGCCTTTGTGCTTGAAGTATCTTACATCATCATCTAGGTTGCCTCACCTAGTTTGCATTTAGGCACACTTATATTGCGCAAAGCCTAAAACTTTCAAAAGATTACAAAGAATTTTGTATAAACCTATTCATCCCCCTCTAGGTTAACCATCTTACACTTTCAATTGGTATCAGAGCCAAGGGCTCTTTTTAGGGCTTTACCGCCTAAGAGAAAAGATGGTTTTCTCCGATGATGATGAGGATAAGACTTATTCGGTCAGGAAGCTTCACGAAATCATGGCCAAGAGTGCCCTTGAAAAGGCCAAGGCTGATTCCAATCTCCTTGTTTGAATGAGTTACCTAGAAGGACAACTTAAGGCCATTGGCGATGGGGATTTTCTTGGTAACCCATTGGTAGTACCTCAAGGGAGACCAATGGTCACCGGAAAGGAGAAGGATGCTGAGCCCGCTCATGAGAGCGACTCGTCAAAAACCTCCGCGCCCACTAATCAATTTCCTTATGTTTATCCTATGCAAAAGAACATCATGCCTCATATTAATGGTTCAGGTCACGTACCTCACTATGATGGAACTCATTTCTCTCATTGGAAAGCTTCTATGGAATCTCATCTTCGCAGTTGCGGAGTTGAGATTTGGGAGATTGTGTGCACCGGATTTCACCCACAAGATCCCAACAATCTCGCTCCAGGAGAGTACTACGACCATCAACTAAATGCAACAGCTTGTGGCAAGATAAGGAGTGCCATCCACCGCACTTTCCATGATCAAGTCAGCAACATCCCCCTGCAAAGGATCTTTGGGATAGGATTGTCATTCTCCAAGAGGGAACGTCTCTTATCCAAAAGTCCAAGTATGAAGTTGCCAAGTCGGAGATGAACATGTTCATGAACCATGATGGTGATTCCATCGCGGAAGAATACAAGAGGCTTGTTGCCCTCCATGTGAAGATTGGTGGTCTAGGTTGTGAGAAGTATGATGATGGGTTCAACTTGAATGATGAGTTCATCAAGTCCAAGATTGTCTCTATGATCTCGGTCAACGATAAGAATCTTGCCTTGAAATTGCAACTCCTTGATAGAGCTAATCAGTTCTCTCCCGATGATCTAGTTTCATATCTTGTTGCCACGAATAACTTGGCGGATGAAGGACAAAATATCAAGGAGATCAATCGTGCTATTGGGTCTTCTCACTCTCTAGCACTAAAGGCCAAACAAGTGCAAGAAGATGTTGCAAGTGAAGAAGAAAGCGATGTTGATGGAGTTGATGATATGCTCTCTCAACTTGCTCTCTTCACCAAGAACATGAAGTTTCGAAGAAGGATAAGTTCAACGGGATCAAGTGAGAAGAAAAGGACGTACTACAATTGTGATGAGTCAAGCCACTTTGCCGATAAATGTCCATATGAGAAGAGGCTTGACAAATCCAAGTATGAAGAGGGTGCCAAACCAAGATTGAAGCCCAACCCCATCAACGAAAGATACAAGAGGAACAATAGGTGTGATGGCAAAGGCTTCCTAGGTCAAGAATACATATCCAACAAGGAGGAATAGGATGAAGAGAAGGTTGTTGGAGTGGCCGTTTTTGCCTTTTCCGAACCCGGGTCTCTCTTCACCTACGACTATATCAAGGACAATACCGACGACTCTCCTGCTCCCAAGGTCACCGCCACTTGTCTCATGGCAAGGAGCTCCAAGGTAATATCCTCTCCTCCATCTCTATCTAGTGTCTTGGATGATCTTGAGAGTAACCATGATAGTGATAGTGATGAATTTGGTAAATAATATATACAAGAAATGTATGCTATCATGAAGTCTCTTCCTTGCATTGCTCGTGCTAGAGTCAAGCAATTAATGGAACTTGTCAACTCACATGACAAGACCATTGATAGCTTGGAATCTCATATTGATGATGAGAAACAAAGATTCAATCTTCTTGAGCAAGAGATGTGTGAGGAAAAGAATACCACTTCATTTCTTAAACAACAAATTGAAATCTTTGAACTTGATAAGGCAAAAGACATGGACACTATTGATAGGGCTAAATCCTTGTAACAAAAGAGCTTGATGCTTCAAAGAAAGAGCTTGAGGTTGCCCATGCTTCTCTTACCAAGGACCATGAGCACCTTGCAAGGGCTAGTTTTCTTGTCAAGTGTGAGCTCATAAAACTTGGAGAGAACCATGACCAACTTCGAGTGACCTATGAGAAGGCTCTTGGTACATTGAAGGATCCAATTATTGTTGAGAAAGATTATTGTTCATCTAACTCTATGATCAAACTCTCCTCATTGAGGAAAATAAGAAGTTGAAAGAGAAACTTGAGAAAGAGCGTCGTGCACCTACTTCCAAGGGAAAGATTCTAGATGAGATTCTATCCCGTCAAAAGACGAAGGTTTCCAAGGAAGGCATCGGTTTTGATCCAAAGAAAAACAAGAATAATGCCATTCCACCAAACAATATAACCTTTGTAAAATAAGGTGACAAGGTGGTTGACCAAGTCAAGAAGAATGTTGTGAATGGGGGAGCCATAAGGGGCAACCCCAATCATAAAATATGCGGGAAAATCTAATACATCCTATGTGCTATGTAAGAGCACTCAAGGAGATGTATATGCCAAATATGTTGGCCCTCAAAATGGTTATGCTTATAGATGGTACTCAATTTGGGTACCGAAGATCTTGTTGCTAATGCTAAGGGACCCATTACTCAATGGGTTCCTAAATCAAAGAATTGATTTTGTAGGGTTATGCATTCGGTGGATCAAAATGGGTGTTTGATAGTGGATGCACCAATCATATGACCGGAGGTAGAAGTGGGCTTGACCAATTCATTCATGATGTCAACTCAACATCAAGCATCACTTTTGGTGATAACTCAAAAGGAAAGGTACTTGGTTATGGCAAGTTGGTGGTCTCCAAGGCCTTGTCCCTAGAGACCATTTTGATAGTTGAAAACCTTGGCTACAACTTACTTTCAATTAAACATCTTACGGGCGCCGGTTATGATTCTTATTTCTCTAAAACATTTGTGAAAGTATTTAGGAGTGATGATCTCAGTTTGGTCCTCGTTGGACATGTGGAAGACGACCTTTACGTGGTCGACCTCTTGGAAGAGAGCCATCTGGGAAGCATCATCCTTCTGTAACGAAGGTGGCCACATCACAACCCTTAGAGCTTCTCCATTTGGATCTCTTCGGGCCATCAACTTATGATTCTCTTGGTGGAAGAAAATATGGTCTTGTCATTGTTGATGATTACTCAAGGTATACTAGGGTCTTTCTCCTCAAATCAAAGGATGATACCTACAAGGAATTCATTATCTTCGCCAAGAAAGCTCAACTCACTCATGAAGTGGAGATCAAGACCATTAGAACCGACAATGACACCGAGTTCAAGAACTACACCATGCAAGAGTTCGTTGAAGATGAGGGGATCAAGCATGAATTCTCGGCTCCCTATACCCCTCAACAAAATGGTGTAGTTGAAAGGAAGAACCGGACAATTATTGAGATGGCAAGAATAATGTTGAGTGAATTCAAGTCACCCCACAACTTTTGGGGAGAAGTCATTACCACTGCGGTTCACTACACGAACCGGATCTTCCTTCGAGCTCCCTGTGACATGACTCCATACGATATTCTCACAAGTAAGAAGCCCAATGTCAACTACTTTTGTGTCTTTGGGTGCAAGTGTCTTGTTAAGAACAAGAAAGAAAAGCTCGGTAAATTCGAATATAGAACTATAGTGGGTATATTTGTTGGTTATGCGGAAAACTCTCATGCCTATAGATACTATAACAAAACCAATGGTTGTGTTGAAGTATATTATGATGTGGAGTTTTTGGAGAATAATGGCCACCATGAGGGGCAAGTCGTTTCACGTGGTGTAGGTGATGGAGTTTCCTCTCAAGTCATCAAGTTAATGGGTATTGGGCATATTTTTTCCATCGGGTCTCACATTCATGTTCAACAAGATGATGAGGGAGAATCAAGCTCAACACAAGAAGAGCCATGTCAACACCCGGATTTTTAATCCCAGATGCCTGTTATGCCATACATCGCAATCCCAGGATTACCATTTTTGTGAGACATAACAGAATTGGATACCATAGTACAGCATCCATTACAACCGTACATAAGTTCTTACACAAATAGGGATCTCATGATCTAGTTCTTAATACAACATCAAGCAGCGGAATACGTAATAATAACGGTAGCGTAGGCGAAGCTCCATCTTCGGGGTCACAGGCAATGCCGATGATGGGAGATGATCCTAGTTGTCGTAACCTTCCTGGGGTCCATCCTCCAGGTACTCCTCTTCATAGTCTGGACATGGGAATAGCCAGGGACAAAGCCATAAGTACTCTTTAAGTACTCGCAAACTAATACTAACAAGGGAAAGGGGTTTTTGATAATAGGACACTAGGCTCTAGGGTTCTTTTGCAAAAAGCAAGATTTATCTCTACTAAGTTTAGGAAGAAGCTAGTCACAATTTTATAACTCCTAAAGGGGGAACTTGTAACTCATGTCACAACTCTGTTGTGGTCAAGTCAAAGTCTCACTTCATTTCACAAGTCATTTTGAAAAGTCTGACGGTGGAACAGTATGGCCACTCCAACTGTCCATAACCGCGGACGCGGCTATTCGAATAGTTTGACACTCTGCAGAGATTGTACACTTTCACCACAACATTCGATACATCCGTCAGGAACAAATCCTGAATTCACCATACTCAGTATGCGGATAATCAATCCTAACCTTTCAATTACACGCCCTAGTATAAGCACCTCTCCTGTGAGTTTGGCCTCCCAACCATGACCAACTGTCATCTTGGGTACTGCACAGGTGGAGAATCTTCACAAGGTAGCCTCAGCTCAGACCCTGGCCGTGAGGGAACTAATACTAAGGTATATAAGCTTACAGTCAAGACCTACCCAATCTTCGGGTATTGTGGTTGTACGATAAAATTGGAATGGTATCGCATCCAGACAACCATCAGTTTTATAAAGGGCTAAGGCTCATGCCTCAACATTTTCATCACCAAAATCATCTGGTGTTCAGAAACATATGTCAAAACATCTCAGTAGAATGATCCATCATTCTAAGGTTTTCATAACCATTTTCACCAAGTATTCCCATCTAAAGTTGATCAAGTTTTATGCTTAGCACTAGCATCTACAGGTGGGGGTAAGCACTGATGAGGGGTGGTAAACTAGTGGAGTTTTAACTAAGTTCAGTCTCATGCCTTAGGATGACATCAAGATTATCTAGCTTAGGCCAAATTTTATGCTCTTTATGCAACCTTCACATATCTTTCTAGTATCTCCATTCACTTAAGTAAGCTCTAAGTACTAGTTTTGATAAAGAAATAAAGTAAGAAGCTTGCAAGTAAAACTAGGATTGGTTTATCAAGTGGATATGATCACATATGCTTAAGGCATATAGTGGGCATAGTAACAAGTAGGGGTTTGTGGCATCGGTAGGGTATCTTGCAAGGGTTAGCTTGCATTGGTCCACTTAGTTAATAAAGCTTGCTAAATTGCAAGTGTTAGCTTGCAAGGTTACTGGCTTGCATAGGTATAGTATCAGCTTGCATTAATAGGGTATCTTGCAAGTGTTAGCTTGCATTGGTCCACTTAGTTAATAAAGCTTGCCTTGTGCAGAGCAGTGGTTGAAGTTCTCCTCGGCTTCTTCTTCGTAGAATCCTCCTTCCTCCTCGTATCCTTGGTCGGTACTAGCGTCTATAAATAAATACGATGTACACAATCACCAAGCAATACTTAACTACTGGCAATCATCACACAAAAGGTCCCTATAGATGATCTAACATCATCTCTAACATTACAAGGTTAAGGCTTGGTTTAATTCTTTTTATTTTTAGAAAAGTAATTTCTACTCATTGAAAAACTACTTAAGATTTAATATTCTCCAAACCAAACATGGGATCATGTTGACACATGTCATCACCACATATTTTAGTCCATGGGATTGTGATTTAAAGTGGTGTCACAATTTAATAAGATTTTACCCTTTTATTTTAATTAAATAATGTGTCTAGAAATGCCTATGTAGCATTCTTTTATTACTTGAACATTATTTCTTTAAGTAAACCTATATATTTTTATATATTCTGAAAGCTATGGTTAAATGTGATTTTTGAGAGTTGGAATCAACTCAAAAGCTATTATGGTTTAAATTTGAAAAATGTTTGAATGCAGAAAAGCTTCTGCCTTTTTATTTTTACCAGGGTGATCTATAGATCCAAATGACTTGAATCCAACGGGTTTGGATTCAGCATTCCCAGACCTTTCTAACAAAATTGGTTTCATTCAAATTGGTGCACTGAGTCGACCTGGGTTGATTTTTGAAAATGGGTACAGAAGTGTGTTTGAAATAAAAAGAAAAAGGTTTAATTCAAATAACTGGGCTGCGCGGGAAACGATACTGGGCCGGCCTGCTAAGCGCAGCGCTTTCGCGGGCTGTTTAAGTGGCTGTCCCCACGCGTCAGTGACACAGGGGGGTGCGAAGCGGTGTGGGGCGCTGTGGTGCGTTCTATCTAGTTCTAATCCAACGGCTGAGAGTCATCGTCGATGTTGGGCAACGTCGGCGAGACAGAAACCTAGCGCGGCCAGTGGGGGTCGTTGGGGGCTCACCGGGGTGCAGGCGAGGGTCGGCGAGGCGGGCGAACGACGAAGTCGACGACGGCGAATCTCCTAGTACCGGTGGCTCCTCCTGGGGTGGCTTCAATCGCTGGCTCCCTTCTTCTCCTGAGGCGGCGGGCTCCGGTGAAATTCCGACGAGGTGGTGCTCGCCTTGCTCCGAAAACGGTGTGGCACGATCAGTGAATAGAGGGGAGTAGAATGGTGTGCTCAATTCGGCTGGGGGTGGCCTCTATTTATTGTCGAGCGAGGGGACCGGCGGGGTGCACGGTGAGCTCGTCGGGGGCGATGGTACAGACGGCTATCGGCATGGGCGACGGTAGGGGACGGTGCGGTGTTCCCTGGCGATGCTCAACGACACGGTGGCGAGACGTGGGGCGGTGCGGTTGGGTCGGAACGCGACGGTGCTCTGCGCGTGCCCGACGGAGAATGTAATGGCGCACAACGCGCGTGGTCCGCGCGGTGGCAAACGAGCGTGTGTGCGGGGTTGTTGGGACGGTGGTGATCACGTATGCACGCGGCGAGGGCGGCGTGCAGTCTGTGGGCGTCGGTCGAGCGTGGCGCACGGGGCGTGCTCTCGGCATGGTTGCTGGCGCGGTTGGCATGGTTCGTGCGTGTGGTTCAGTGGGTGGCAACGTTCGAGCGCGGGACAGGGAGTGGCGGTGGGGTGTTGGCTTGCTCCCAGACATGCTGGCTAGGCTTGTTTCTTCTCCTAGCTGGCTGTCGACATGGGGGTGACAAGGGTGGATTCGGCCTGCTCACCATTGATGGCAATGCCAAGCTTACAGTGATGCTAAGGGTGTGCAATTGAGCTAGATGATCTACTAAAGCCTAGTTGCAACTAGAGAGGGAACAAGTTAGGCTTCAATCACTGCTCACAATAGTGTTTGGATTTTGTTGATTTGTGTCTGCAACCTGTTTGATGAAATGGCCGCAAGAACTCAAGTTTTGAATTTTGAAAAGATTTTTGGTGGGTGTGCTAGATTGGTGCTGGTGAGTCTGCAGATGCTTGGGTTTTGAAAGTTGAGCTTGTTTGAGTGGTTTTTGAAAAAGTGGGATCTTCCCATATGATATGGATTCAATTTTGCATTGTCATTTAAACTATGCATTTGAAAGTTTCTGGATGATCACAAGGTGGGCCTTGATACTTTGTTATGAGTACAATCAAGGGGTGCAAAGATCCAGAAAGGTTTCTGTTAGGTTCTGAAAGTTTGAGACAGCCAAAGTAGGCATGTGAGTTAAATTGGTCAAAATGACCATTCCGTTATTTAATTTGTTTTGATTTACTTGTCTTTAGGAAAAGTTTGGGAAATGTTTAGATGATGTTTATTTCACCTAAGCATCCATTTACAAGCAATGGAACACACAAACAAGGTGGTTCAAAAGAATTCAAAATGAAATGCATACTCACATGCATGCTTCCATAATTTTATTTATAAAAGTTTTTGTTAACCCTAATTTTGATGATTAGTGTTTGATGATCCAAGCTTAGTATTTTTGGGATGTTACAAACCTTCCCCCCTTAAACAAAATCTCGTCCCGAGATTTGAAAAAGGACGAAAAAGATTACCTAGGATTTGAAGAGATCGGGAAACTCTGTCCTGATGTGATCCTCGCGCTCCTAGGTAGCTTCCTCTTCTATGTGGTTGCTCCACTGAATCTTGAGAAACTTGATGCTTCGGGTTCGGGTAGTTCTGAAGGCTTCTTCCAAAATACGGATGGGTACTTCGGGATAGGTCAGGGCATCGTTGATCTCTATGGTCTGGTGATCGATATTCTTGAACACTTCCGTCTTCTCTGGAACTTCGAGGCACTTGCGAAGTAACAAGATATGGAACACATTGTGCACGGCTGACATCTCTTCGGGTAGTTCCAATTGATACGACACTTCTCCTCGATGGTTCAGAATCTTGAAGGGTCCGATATATCTGGGGGCTAACTTTCCTTTGAGTTGGAAACGCTGCATTCCCTTCAATGGCGACACCTTCAGATAAACAAAATCTCCTATGTTGAAGGCGAGGTCTCAACGTCTCTTGTCGGCGTAACTCTTCTGTCTGGATTGGGCGGTCTTGAGGTGCTCACGAATCTTGTGAACCTTCTCTTCTGCTTCTCGTAGGATGCCGGGTCCGAAAATCTGACTCTCTCCTACTTCCGACCAGTTCAAAGGGGTGCGACACTTTCTTACGTACATGAATTCAAATGGGGCCATTTGCAAACTGGCTTGATAACTGTTGTTGTATGAAAATTCCACAAACGACAGACAGTCTTCCCACTTGGATCCATATTCTAACACACAGGCTCCCAGCATATCTTCGAGTATTTGATTTACTCGCTCCGTTTGTCCGTCGGTCTGAGGGTGATACGCGGTACTGAAATCTAGGCGGGTTCCTAAACCTTCTTGAACTTTCTTCCAGAATCTCGAGGTAAACTGCGTTCCTCGATCCGATACAATGTTCTTAGGGACTCCATGCAAACTAACTATTCTAGCTATGTACAACTCCGCTAGCTTCGAACTCTGATATGTGGTCTTGACGGGCAAGAAATGGGCGACTTTGGACAATCTGTCCACTATGACCTAGATAGAGTCATTTCCCCTACTAGAAGTAGGCAGTCCAGTGATAAAGTCCATTCTAACGGAATCCCATTCCCATTCCGGAATCTGCAAGGGTTGCAACAATCCAGCGGGTCTTTGATGTCCTGCCTTGACTCGCTGACATATATCACACTTGGCGATATAGCTTCCAATTTCTTGCTTCATCTTATGCCACCAAAATTGCTCTTTCAAATCTTGATACATCTTAGTTCCTCCGGGATGCATAGAATAAAGAGTATCATGAGCTTCCTTCAGAATAACTTATTTCAACTCAGAATCTGCTGGTACACAAAGGCGTCCTTTGTACCACAAAAATCCTTCTTCGTCTTCGGTGAATACGGGTACTTTGCCTGTACCGATACGACGCTTGATTCCGTCGAAACTAGCATTTCCTTTCTGTGCCTCTTTGATCTGGCTGATCAAAGTGGGCTGAAGTTCTATACTAGCCAAAAATCCTTCGCTCACTAATTCCATTCGAAAATCTTCCATCTCTTTGTGCAAACTTGGTTGCTCCTTCAAGATCATGGAGTTCAAGCGGCACGGCAATCTGCTACCACATTGGCTTTACCAGGGTGATAGTGAATGTCCAGATCGTAATCCGTGATTAGCTCAATCCATCTCCTCTATCTCATATTCAACTCCTTCTGAGTGAATATATACTTCAGACTCTTGTGATCCGTATAAATCTCACAACGATTTCCCATCAGGTAATGTCTCCATGTCTCCAGGGCTAGAACTACGGCTGTGAGTTCGAGGTCATGGGTTGGGTAATTTTTCTCATGTTTCTTCAATTGTCAAGATAGATAAGATATAACTTTGCCTTCTTGCATTAGCACACATCCGAGACCGATCTTGGATGCGTCACAATACACATCGAAGGGCTTCGAGATATCCGACATGATCAAGATTGGGGCTGAAATCAATCTCCTCTTGAGTTCTTGAAAACTCGCTTCAAATTTGTCGGTCCATTCAAACTTCTTGTCCTTCTTTAGCAATTGGGTCATGGGTCTGGCGATACTAGAGAATCCTTCTACGAATTTGCGGTAATATCCCGCCAATTCAAGAAATGCACGAACTTGGGTTTGAGTGGTTGGGGCTTGCCAATCTTCTACATCTTTCACTTTGGCAGGGTCAACGGCAATTCCTCCGGCTGATACAATGTGACCGAGGAATCCTACCTCCTGTAACCAGAATTCACATTTGCTAAACTTGGCATACAACTGATGCTCTCTAAGGGTTCCAAGAATGGTCCTTAGGTTTAGCTCATGTTCTTCTTCTGATTTGTAATAAATCAGAATGTCATCAATGAAAACAACGACAAACTTATCCAGGAAGTCCATAAAAATCTTACTCATGAGGCAGTCTTCGGAATATCCTCTGCACGAATCTTGAGTTAATGATAACCAGTTCTAAGATCAATCTTAGAAAACACTTTGGCACCGGTCAACTGATCAAACAAATCTTCTATCTTGGCCAAGGGGTACTTGTTCTTGATGGTGACATCATTCAATTTCCGATAATCCGTACACAAACGGTTACCTCCATCTTTCTTGTCCACAAACAAGACAGGTGATCTACATGGTGACGCACTTGGTTGAATCAATCTGATTTCCAGCATGGCATCCAGTTGCTTCTTCAGTTCTTCTAACTCCGATGGGTTCATACTATAGGGTCTTTGGGCTATGGGTCCTATTCCGGGGATTAGTTCGATGATAAAATCGATATCCCTATCTAGGGGCATACCGGGCAAAACATCCGGAAATACATCGGGGTATTCACAGACTATCCGGACTTGGTCAATGGTAGGTTGGGCTATACTCTTATTGCACTTGAATTGACGAGGTAAGGTTTCAGATATATGCTCGACTGATAATCCGGCGGTACTGGTCATGGTGATGGCTTTCTTGGCACAGTCAATCAATCCTTTATGTTTGGTCATCCAATCCATTCCTAGTACTACTTCCAAACCTTTAGTTCCGAGTACTATCAGATTTGCATAAAAATCTATGCCATGGGTTCGGATAGGGACGGCTTTGCAAATTTGCCTAACCTTGGTGGTTGATCCAGGAATTTGAACAATCATAACATGCTTCAATTTGGTTGGTTGAATTTTACTAGTGCATGCAAATTCTTCGGTGACAAATGAATGCGATGCACCAGAATCAAACAACAGTCGTGCAAGTACTGAATTAATAGAAAACATACCCAGCACGACGTCTGGCGCTTCCTGAGCTTCTTCAGCATGCATGAGAAAAAGACGGCCATTGCGGTTGAGTGAATTCCCTGGGGCAAATCTTCTTCCTGGCTGAACACGACGCTGCTGCTGAGATGGGGCATTGGTATTAGGTGCGGTGGCATTCTTCTTGTTGGGGCACTCGTTGGAGTAGTGACCCTTATTTCCACAGTCATAACAGGTCACTTGCGACTTGTCCTTTGCTGCTACAGGCACAACATTGCTTCCAGTCCTCGGGGCAGTGTTGGTGTTGGTGGTAGCATTGTTGGTGTTGAACTTGGGTGGGGCACGGTTGAAATTGCTAGAGTTGCCAGGGTTGTTGTGATTTCCTCCGGGTCTAGGGTTTCCACGGTTGGGATAAGTTGGGCGGTTCATCGGGGGTCTGTTGGTTCTTGGGGAAAATCCTGGAGATGGGTTAGGACGGTACTTTGGGGTCTGATGGGTTCCTGGCTGATGCATCATACGACGCTTGCGGTTCTCATTGGCTTGGTTGATCTTTCCTTCCATCTGGATAGCTGAGTCGACAAGGGCTTCAATATCAGCAAAGGGGATATTGACTAACACAGTCTGCATTTCATCATGCAGACCATTCAGGAATCTTTCTTTCTTCTTGGCTTCCGTGTCGATCTCATCCGGGGCATACCTAGCTAATGACAAAAATTTGTCACGGTATTCCACTACAGTCATCCTTCCTTGCTTCATCTCTCTGAACTCGTCTCTCATTCTCCTGATCAAACCTGGTGGTACATGGGTTCTGCTGAACTTGACCTTGAATTCCTCCCAGGTCATCATCTGTCCTCCGGTAATTGCACGAACACTGTTCCACCATGCCCTGGCATCTCCAGCTAGGTAGTGGGTGGCAAACATAACTTTCTCGTTGGCTTCCACTCTGGCGACTTGTAAGTTATTTTCCATGGTTTGCAGCCAATCATCGGTGTCTAGGGGTTCTTCTGACTTAGTGAAAACAGGTGGGTTGGTATTCTGGAAATTTTTGAGCTTAGATCCATGGTTATCTTGATTTCCGTGGCCTTGGTTGTTATGGGCTAGCTGGGCTATCTGTTGCAGAGTGGCTAGGTTGGCTTGACGTTCCGCTCTTTCAGCTTCACGGCCAGAAGTCAACATTTGTAGGATCTGCAACATCGGGTTCGGGGATGAACCACTTCCTCCACGTGGCATCTGAAGATTGAGATAGATCATGAGAAAAGAGGGAAATTTCTAAAGTTTTGGGTCTTTGAAAAATTTTAAAGTTTGACTCAGATTTTCTAGCAACTTGCTTTTTCATTCATTCATTCATTCACACGATACAACACACACCAAAACAAGGAAAAACAGATGGTTTTAAGAACCATTCTGAAAACTACGATACAGTGGGACCGAATACTACTCACTACGCTAGTGCTCAAGTGCTACTACTCCTCGGAATCTGTGGCTTCATCATCTTCATCATCATCGATGAAGGCGAAATCATCCTCATCGGTGAAGAAGTCCATGGCCTAATCCTCCAGAAAATCATCGTCATCGCTGAGATAGGAGTAGGGGTCTCCACGAAGATCTTCTCCGGCATTCTCCCTTTCCTCCAACTACATGTCTCTCTCGTGGATGGTCTCTTCCAAAGATGATATGCGGTGGCGGAGACGGGCAATAATGCGCTCCTTCTTGTCGAGCTGATGGCGATGAGACTTGCGATCCTTTGCTAGCATGGCGATGGTCTGATCCTTTGTCTTGATGATGGCAGACTTGTGGTTGGAGTAGTCACGGCAATTATCCAACTCCTGCTGACGATCATACATCATGAAGCTAAGGTGGTCCAATTGAGTCTTCAGCTCGGGGTGGTATGGGGCTTATAGTGATTGTCCATTTGCATCACGCCTTGGGCAAAACTCAAAGCGAGTTCCCTTGATCTGATTGATGCTTTGCCCACACAGACGGGCAAGAGCTTCCTGCATGGCCCTGGCAAGTCCATCGAGCCAGTTGTTCTCTCTTAAGGTAAACTGAATTCCCTCCGCAGTGGGAGGTTCAATATTTCCTCTGAGACTTGCAACAATTAGCCACTGCAGATCTTCTCCTCCTTGATCATTGAGCTGAGCTCCGAAGAACTCGGGGTGCGGACGCTCCAGAAGTTCCGAAAGCTGGTCCAAATCCCTCTCAAAGATAAGGTCTCCTCCATTCCCCAACTGATAAAACTTGCTGTACTTCACGTCCATCTATAAGAATAGAGGATGAGTAGGTTAGCAGAGTGATCAAGTGTGTCAAAATTTTATGTATTTTGCAAGAGTTTTTGAGGAATATGAATTTTCATGAAAGAATCAAAGGGATAAGAATGAGAATAAGTTTTTGTAAATATTTGTTTTCTTTGGTTTTGAAACTAAGTTTTTGGTTCAAACGTCCAGTCTAACTAGGGTCTCCTATGGTCAGGATGGCTCTGATACCAACTTGTCAACACCCGGATTTTTAATCCCAGATGCCTGCTATGCCATACATCGCAATCCCAGTATTACCATTTTTGCGAGATATAACAGAATTGGATAGCATAGTACATCATCCATTACAACCGTACATAAGTTCTTACACAAATAGGGATCTCATGATCCAGTTCTTAATACAACATCAAGCAGCGGAATACGTAATAATAACGGTAGCGTAGGCGAAGCTCCATCTTCGGGGTCACAAGCAATGCTGACGATGGGAGATGATCCTAGTTGTCGTAAACTTCCTGGGGTCCATCCTCCAGGTACTCCTCTTAATATTCTGGCCATGGGAATAGCCAGGGACAAAGTCACGAGTACTCTTTAAATATTCTCAAACTAATACTAACAAGGGAAAGGGGTTTTTGATAATAGGACACTAGGCTCTAGGGTTCTTTTGCAAAAAAGCCAGATTTATCTCTACTAAGTTTAGGAAGAAGCTAGTCACAATTTTATAACTCCTAAAGGGGGAACTTGTAACTCATGTCACAACTCTGTTGTGGTCAAGTCAAAGTCTCACTTCATTTCACAAGTCATTTTGAAAAGTCTGACGGTGGAACAGTATGGCCACTCCAACTGTCCATAACCGCGGACGCGGCTATTCGAATAGTTTGACACTCTGCAGAGATTGTACACTTTCACCACAACATTCGATACATCCGTCAGGAACAAATCCTGAATTCACCATACTCAGTATGCGGATAATCAATCCTAACCTTTCAATTACACGCCCTAGTATAAGCACCTCTCCTGTGAGTTTGGCCTCCCAACCATGACCAACTGTCATCTTGGGTACTGCACAGGTGGAGAATCTTCACAAGGTAGCCTCAGCTCAGACCTTGGCCGTGAGGGAACTAATACTAAGGTATATCAAGTGGATATGATCACATATGATTAAGGCATATAGTGGGCATAGTAACAAGTAGGGGTTTGTGGCATCGGTAGGGTATCTTGCAAGGGTTAGCTTGCATTGGTCCACTTAGTTAATAAAGCTTGCTAAATTGCAAGTGTTAGCTTGCAAGGTTACTGGCTTGCATAGGTATAGTATCAGCTTTCATTAATAGGGTATCTTGCAAGTGTTAGCTTGCATTGGTCCACTTAGTTAAGAAAGCTTGCCTTGTGCAGAGTAGTGGTTGAAGTTCTCCTCGGCTTCTTCTTCGTAGAATCCTCCTTCCTCCTCGTATCCTTGGTCGGTACTAGCGTCTATAAATAAATACGATGTACACAATCATCAAGCAATACTTAACTACTGGCAATCATCACACAAAAGGGCCCTATAGATGATGTAACATCATCTCTAACATTACAAGGTTAAGGCTTGGTTTAATTCTTTTTATTTTTAGAAAAATAATTTCTACTCATTGAAAAACTACTTAAGATTTAATATTCTCCAAACCAAACATGAGATCATGTTGACACATGTCATCACCACATATTTTATTCCATGGGACTGTGATTTAAAGTGGTGTCACAATTTAATAAGATTTTACCCTTTTATTTTAATTAAATAATGTGTCTAGAAATGCCTATTTAGCATTCTTTTATTACTTGAACATTATTTCTTTAAGTAAACCTATATATTTTTATATATTCTGAAAGGTATGATTAAATATGATTTTTGATAGTTGGAATCAACTCAAAAGCTATTATGGTTTAAATTTGAAAAATGTTTGAATGCAGAAAAGCTTCTGCCTTGTTATTTTTACCAGGGCTGATCTATAGATTCAAATGACTTGAATCCAACGGGCTTGGATTCAGCATTCCCAGACCTTTCTAACAGAATTGGTTTCATTCAAATTGGTGCACTGAGTCGACCTGGGTTGATTTTTGAAAATGGGTACAAAAGTGTGTTTGAAATAAAAAGAAAAATGTTTAATTCAAATAACTGGGCTGCGCGGGAAACGATACTGGGCCGGCCTTCTAAGCGCAGCGCTTCCGCGGGCTGTTTAAGTGGCTGTCCCCACGCGTCAGTGACACAGGGGGGTGCGCAGCGGTATGGGGCGCTGTGGTGCATTCGATCTAGTTCTAATCCAACGGCTGAGAGTCATCGTCGACGTTGGGCAACGCCGGCGAGACAGAAACCTAGCGCGGCTAGTGGGGGTCATTGGGGGCTCACCGGGGTGCAGGCGAGGGTCGGCGAGGCGGGCGAACAACGAAGTCGACGACGGCGAATCTCCTGGTACCGGTGGCTCGTCCTGGGGCGGCTCCAATCGCTGGCTCCCTTCTTCTCTAGAGGCGGCGGGCTCCGATGAAATTCCGATGAGGTGGTGCTCGCCTTGCTCCGGAAATGGTGTGGCACGATCAGTGAAGAGAGGGGAGTAGAATGGTGTGCTCAATTCGGCTGGGGTGGCCTCTATTTATAGTCCAGCGAGGGGACCGATGGGGTGCACGGTGAGCTCGTCTGTAAAGGTCCCAACCTTCAATAAGGTATAGAACCCTGTGTTTACAATGCTAGTCCCTGGATAAATAGCTAGCATCCATAGTTAAGATGTAATATCAAGAAACAAATGTCATAATATAACTTTATAACCAGGAATAACATAATTTTATTACATCTTACATAGCTCATTTGGCTATTACATTACATTGCAACAGAATATCTATAAGCATGGGGTCCTTCATCTTCAAGGTGCCACAGGCAAACATGTTGGTTGTAGACTTGTAATCCTAATTAATCAACTTCACTAATATCAAACAAATCTGCAACATAACAAGTTACAGCCACAGGGGTCAATACATTTGAATTGTATTGGCAAGTTTCACTACTAAGTTGATATATAAGTGGATCCTATCATTACATGCATATTTGGCTAAGTAGGGTTTTAGGCTCATTTGCAGAAAACAATAATTTATCCTATCTTTTCAAAATAGTTTTAATCTTTGTCAAATCTTTCTGAACTCCTTGGTAAATCCCCAAGTGTTTCAAGTCTTTGTCAAAATCCCTTGAGCTCCTTGGTAAATCCCCAAGTGCTTCAAGTTTTTATCAAAATCTCTTGAGTTCCTTGGTAAATCCCCAAGTGCTTCAAGTTTTTATCAAAATCTCTTGAGTTCCTTGGTAAATCCCTAAGTGCTTCAAGTTTTTATCAAAATCTCTTGAGTTCCTTGGTACACCCCAAGTGCTTCAAGTTTTTATCAAAATCTCTTGAGTTCCTTGGTAAACCCCAAGTGCTTCAAGTTTTTATCAAAATCTCTTGAGTTCCTTGGTAAATCCCCAAGTGCTTCAAGTCTTTTGTTGTCACTTTAAAGTTTTTCTTTTAGAAATTGGAATGTCGAGATTTCCCATAGCTTCAGGCTTTAGTTGCTCAGTATTGTCCATAACCGGGGACACGGCTAAGTACTTAGATTTTTTTATCTTCTGCAGAAGTTGTACACTTTACCCACATGACACAATCTCATCTTGTTGCCACCAGTGGCCGCTGGATAAGTACTCACCAAGATGGAATACTGGCAGATTGAGAATGTGACGAAGTCTTTCCATAGGGTCATCCCATACACAATGCTATCTTGTCTTCAGGCACCAATGTAGGGTTCCTAGTTCCCTCATTTCCAGTTAACCTGAAGACCAATGCATGGGTCTTCCCAATGTAGTTGTCTAAGCCAGAGCCATATTAGCATGTGGCTGTACACGGAAGCCACTGTTGGAGAAACATGTTCAATCTCTAAGTCCCTGGGTGGTTTTCATCTAGTGCACAACAAAAAGAGATTGCCATATAAACATGGTTCCTCTTGTTGCCACTTTGTCCAAAACTTGAGTAACCTTGTCCACCCAGGTGGTTCATTGAGTACTTGTTTTATTATATAAAAACACAAGTCTTTTCTCAACTTCATAAAATCTCAACATGTTTCTCTTCTCAAAATATGTAGCATGGCTAAGCATTTTACAACTACATTGTTTTCACTAAGGAATATATAAGGGTATCCTATTAGGATTTAGCATAGCATAAAGTATAGAAATCCTTTTCATGCATGTTTCAAAATCCACTAAGTATAATGAAAATAGTAGGACTTTGGATGATAGTGTCACTTGCCTTTTTGGTAGAGAGTGTTGGTTCACTTCTTGATCTTGCTAATCTCACACTCTTCTAACTTCACTCCAAATCAATCAAGCAAACATAGATTCAACTAGCATTCCAACCAATATACAAACAATTTAACACACATAAAATAATAGAAACTAAGTCATGCATGCAGTCATGCATGCAAAAATGTTTTTAGCAAAGCAACAATTTTAGGTTGTTCACCAAATAAGTTGTTAATTCCCAAAACTTGGTGTTTAGGGTCAGTAGGTTTGATTTAAAACATTTTCCAAAGATTTTGCCCAAATATCATTTCCATAGCAAAATCAATATTTTTATTTGACTAGAAATGAGCTAAATCAAGTTTTTATTCCTAAACTTCACAAAATACATTTTTAAATACATGGGTTGGTTCCTAGGGTCAGTAGGTTCACAACAAACCATTTTGCAAAGATTTCATCCTTAAAAACTTTTTGGAATAATTTTTATAACCTCAACAAGCATACAAATGTTTCTGCAAAAACAAACATTTTACCAGAAGATTTTTACTAAACAAATTGCATGGTTGGCTAGGGCTTGTTCCACTGATTCCATTGATATAAAGTTTGCAAATTTTGGACGTGTGGATCAAAAGTTACAAGGTTTACAAATTTGCACCTAAATCAGATTCAAAATTTGTTTTAAACAGAACTAGTGCCACGCGGCGCAATACTATTGGGCGGTACCGGTTCGCACGGATCGGCCTCTATGAGGCGTTAGATCTAAACAGATCGCACGGCTCAAGCATGCTCATACCCTTTCGCTCAGGTTCTAATATTAGCCCTAGGATTAAGATCTAACGGTGTAAATCCGATTGACCAAACTCGAGCGGCATCGACGGTGGCTGGCGGCGGCGCACGGTCAGGCGGTGGCGTTACGGCGGATACAGGAAGCAAGGGGAGAAGTGGAGATGCTCACCGTGCTCGCAGGGTTGTGGTGATGCTCGAGGCGTGGTCGGTTGGTCGAGGGGCGCACTGGTGTGAAGGGGATTGCTCGCCGGAGTGGGGACGGCGTCAGGCGGTTCTGGAGGTCGTCGAGGATGGGCCTGCAGTTCACTCCGAGGCAAGACAAGGGTACGGTTAGACGCGTACAGTCCTGGGGTTCACGTGAGCATGATTGAGAGGGCTTGGGGTGGTTTAGACTTACCAGGAAAACTTACCGGAGAGAGAAGCAGACGTGGCGGTGCTCAGAGGTTGCCGAAGCCGAGGTTCTGGGGTGAGCACGGACGAACGGATGACATGGGCAGGTGCGCCTGGGTCTAGGGAATGTGCCAGTGTGCTCGGGGAGGCAAGGGGTGGCGCGGGGTCGCCGGAATTGTTTGCGGGACTCGCCGGAGGCAGTGGCGATGCGAGGCGAAATAGTCGCAGCCTGGAGGCAGAGGGAGAGAGCTGTCTAGGGGGAAAGAGAGGTATGACGCGGGCGGTTAAATGGACGTGGTCGCGGGGTGGAGTAACGGCCGCTGTTAACGTGAATTGATCGCCGTAGTAATGGCAGCAACGGTCAGGGCGACGTGATCAGGGGGAAGACGACGCTGAGGTGGCTCTGTGGGGTCCGGCGTCAGCGAAGGAGAGAAGTGTGCGGTGGGGTCCATCTGTCAGTCGCTGAGTGGGTTGATTCGTGAGTTCGAATCGTTTTCTGCGGAGAGGAGGGGAGTTGGGCTAACTGGGCTCGTTGGGCTTGGCCAGTTGGGCTGCTGTCTGATTCTATTTTTTTTCTTTCTGATTGCTTTTTCTTTTCCATTTCTATTTTCTGTTTTGAAATTCAATCAAACAAATCAATCAACAAATCAATTCAAAATTCCCCCAAACTTTGCATTGAGTTTTGATTCTGTTTAACAACAATATTCCATGTCCCAAAATAATATAATATTTTTATTTTAGGGTCCATTTATAATTAAATAAAATGGACATTAGTTATTAAATCAAATGGATTTTGATTTATTTAAAATCTCCATTTGAATCCAAATAAAACCAAAAACACTTCAGTAGGTTTTATTTGAGGATATAAAATATTTGGAAAACTTGTTTAAAATAATTTAACAAGTTTTTAATGTTTTAATTAAAATGGAAAAGCCTTTACTTAAATAAAATTGGATATTAAATCCTTATTATTTTATTTATATAAACCTTTACTCTTTTTATCAAAACAAAATATTTTAATTCAAAAGCTTGGACAAGGTTTTATTTGGCTTATAAAATAATCTTTACATATTTTTATACCTTTTCATTTGAAAACCAAATTTTTTTTATTTAAAAGATCCAAAAATAGTAATTTCTCTTATTTAAAATTTTCTTATTAAATCTTTATCTTTTCAAATCCCTTTAGGATTTGTTTGATCAATAAGGTTTGAAGGTTTCCAATTGGAATCAAAAAGTTTCTTCTCACCTTGAAAATCAACAAAGTTTTATTTTATTCATTTATTTTTCACATTACAAGATTTGGAAAATCTTGGGATGTGACAGGCTACCACCCTTAAAATAAATCTCGTCCCGAGATTTGGGAAGGCTAGGGTTACAAGTAGGCTCAAAGCATCTAGGTCACTACCACCCTTAAAATTTTTCCAACTAAATTACATCTTGGTTTGCTTGGGATCTCGGGGAAACATCTCTGGGCAAACATTTGCATAGTGTCCTTTGTTTCCACACTTGACACATGTGACAAGGCTGAGATCCTTCATAGGCTTGTTTATCTTGTGCTTCATCTTTTCTGGAGAATTGCTAGCATAATGTCCTGGTTCTTTGCAATTGAAACATGTGATAAGTTTGAGTTCTTCACGTGTCTCTTGTGGACAAGTTGCTGCATAATGGCCTAGCTCTTTGCAGTTGTTGCACCATACTTGACCAATCTCCTTATACTTCTGTTTCTCTGGACATTCACTGGAATAGTGTCCCATTTCTTTACAATGATGACATTGCACATGGCCTTTGTCCTTCTTTTTCTTGGGTTTCTCCAAAGCTAGGAGTGCATCTAGTTCATGTTGTTCATATGTTATCTTATAGGTAGGAATGTCTACTTGTTTCTTGGACCTTCTATTGCTCCTTGGAAAATTCATATGCCTCTTCTTTGGTCCTTTGAATTGGGTTGTATTGCATGGAGGTATAAGTGGAGCTTTTCCTTTGTCCTCATTCTTCTTAGTAGACTTGGATCCTTCTTGATAGTTTGCAATCATTTGTTGCACTCCACCTCGTTTCCTTTGTTCAACTATGGAATAGATGGGGCATTGGATAGGGACATGGTTGTTTCCTTCACATAAGTATCAAGTAGCTTGAGAGGTGGTACATTGGCCTACTGGATGTTTCTCTTCACAGTTGGGGCATTGATCTCCATGCTCCTTGGAAGTGTGATCCTTGTCTCCACAAATGTTGCAAGCTTTGGTTCCTTCAAGAATAACATTTTTGCCATCCTTGTTGTCATAAAATCCTTTGGAAAAGTTGCTTTCCATATTGAGCATTTGTTCTGTCAGCTTATGCAACATTTGGGCTTGGTTTTCCAAAAACTTTTGCAGGGTTGGATCTTCCCCACTGGTGTTGGCTATGAACTGAGCTGTCATTTGGTTCAACTGGTTTTGGGTTGCTATGAGTTCTTCCATGTTGTCCTCTCGGTTGGTGTTGTTGTCATCAACCTTGATGTTGGAGTCTCTTGGAGTAGTCATCTGTTTGGGTTGAATTGAGATTAGAATAGGCAAGATATTTCTAAGGAAATAATTCTAATCACACACATCACAATTCACTCAAGCAATGTGCAAGCATTCACAAACAACTTTTCACTCAAACAACAAAGTTCAAGAACATTTTTAGGCAACAAAATATTTTTGTTACACCACATAAGTTGGTGTGTTTGTCTTAACTATATATGGTGGTCCATCTATATGGTTCACTTGTGATCTTTCCATCCTTCTTGGTTGATTCTTTTTACATGAGATTATGGTTTCTTTGGGGAAAACTTTTGGTCACAAAACTTCAAGTGATGTGGGCTCCTTCTAACTTGTGTTTCCTTAGTCTCCAAATCTTGAGCAAGATTTCCTTGTCTCACTTGTCCTTAGTGACATCCAAGATTGAAGTCCTTGGTGGATATGCTGAAGATGTTGAAGTCATTAGAGTTGAAGATGTTGAAGTCATTAGAGTTGAAGATGTTGAAGTCATTAGAGTTGAAGATGTTGAAGTCATTAGAGTTGAAGAAGTCCTTTGCACATGGTGAAGCCTTTGGCCATGGGGTAGGTTTTTCCATCAAGTTGAAATAGAAGAGATGTAGAGTCAAAACCAAAATGGTTGAGGAAAGAGTTTACAAGATTGTTTGTAAATAAGTTTTTGGAACAAATACAACTCCTATTTTTCTAAGGGTTTTTGTCCAATCCTAGGTTTACAAATCCTACAGGCAACACAATGCTCTGATACCATCTGTAAAGGTCCCAACCTTCAATAAGGTAGAGATCCCTGTGTTTAGAATGCTAGTCCCTGGATCAATAGCTAGCATCCACAGTTAAGATGTAATATCAAGAAACAAAGGTCATAATATAACTTTATAACCAGGAATAACAATTTTATTACATCTTACATAGCTCATTTGGCTATTACATTACATTGCAACAGAATATCTATAAGCATGGGGTCCTTCATCTTCAAGGTGCCACAGGCAAACATGTTGGTTGTAGACTTGTAATCCTAATCAATCAACTTCACTAATATCAAACAAACCTGCAACATAACAAGTTACAGCCACAGGGGTCAATACATTTGAATTGTATTGGCAAGTTTCACTACTAAGTTGATATATAAGTGGATCCTATCATTACATGCATATTTGGCTAAGTAGGGTTTTAGGCTCATTTGCAGAAAACAATAATTTATCCTATCTTTTCAAAATAGTTTTAATCTTTTGTCAAATCTTTCTGAACTCCTTGGTAAATCCCCAAGTGTTTCAAGTCTTTGTCAAAATCCCTTTAGCTCCTTGGTAAATCCCCAAGTGCTTCAAGTTTTTATCAAAATCTCTTGAGTTCCTTGGTAAATCCCCAAGTGCTTCAAGTTTTTATCAAAATCTCTTGAGTTCCTTGGTAAATCCCCAAGTGCTTCAAGTTTTTATCAAAATCTCTTGAGTTCCTTGGTACACCCCAAGTTCCTCAAGTTTTTATCAAAATCTCTTGAGTTCCTTGGTAAACCCCAAGTGCTTCAAGTTTTTATCAAAATATCTTGAGTTCCTTGGTAAATCCCCAAGTGCTTCAAGTCTTTTGTTGTCACTTTAAAGTTTTTCTTTTAGAAATTGGAATGTCGAGATTTCCCATAGCTTCAGGCTTTAGTTGCTCAGTATTGTCCATAACCTGGGACACGGCTAAGTACTTAGATTTTTTTTATCTTCTGCAGAAGTTGTACACTTTACCCACATGACACAATCTCATCTTGTTGCCACCAGTGGCCGCTGGATAAGTACTCACCAAGATGGAATACTGGCAGATTGAGAATGTGACGAAGTCTTTCCATAGGGTCCTCCCATACACAATGCTAGCTTGTCTTCAGGCACCAATGTAGGGTTCCTAGTTCCCTCATTTCCAGTTAACCCGAAGACCAATGCATGGGTCTTCCCAATGTAGTTGACTAAGCCAGAGCCATATTAGCATGTGGCTGTACACGGAAGCCACTGTTGGAGAAACATGTTCAATCTCTAAGTCCCTGGGTGGCTTTCATCTAGTGCACAAAAAAAAGAGATTGCCATATAAACATGGTTCCTCTTGTTGCCACTTTGTCCAAAACTTGAGTAACCTTGTCCACCCAGGTGGTTCATTGAGTACTTGTTTTATTATATAAAAACACAAGTCTTTTCTCAACTTCATAAAATCTCAACATGTTTCTCTTCTCAAAATATGTAGCATGGCTAAGCATTTTACAACTACATTGTTTTCACTAAGGAATATATAAGGGTACCCTATTAGGATTTAGCATAGCATAAAGTATAGAAATCCTTTTCATGCATGTTTCAAAATCCACTAAGTATAATGAAAATAGTAGGACTTTGGATGATAGTGTCACTTGCCTTTTTTGGTAGAGAGTGTTGGTTCACTTCTTGATCTTGCTAATCTCACACTCTTCTAACTTCACTCCAAATCAATCAAGCAAACATAGATTCAACTAGCATTCCAACCAATATACAAACAATTTAACACACATAAAATAATAGAAACTAAGTCATGCATGCAAGCATTCAAAAGGTAGTTTTATTTGCAAAGGTGGTTTCTACTAGGCTCTAAACATTTTAAAGTCCAAAGTGGTCATTTCCCAAAGTGGCAAAACCATTTGCAAAAGGGTTTTATCTATAGATCATTTTTAAATCAAATCATTATTTCATGTGGTGAAAAATGTTTTTAGCAAAGCAACAATTTTAGGTTGTTCACCAAATAAGTTGTTAATTCCCAAAACTTGGTGTTTAGGGTCAGTAGGTTTGATTTAAAACATTTTCCAAAGATTTTGCCCAAATATCATTTCCATAGCAAAATCAATATTTTTATTTGACTAGAAATGAGCTAAATCAAGTTTTTATTCCTAAACTTTACAAAATACATTTTTAAATACATGGGTTGGTTCCTAGGGTAAGTAGGTTCGCAACAAACCATTTTGCAAAGATTTCATCCTTAAAAACTTTTTGGAATAATTTTTATAACCTAAACAAGCATACAAATGTTTCTGCAAAAACAAACATTTTACCAGAAGCTTTTTACTAAAAAAAATTGCATGGTTGGCTAGGGCTTGTTCCACTGATTCCATTGATATAAAGTTTGCAAATTTTGGACGTGTGGATCAAAAGTTACAAGGTTTACAAATTTGCACCTAAATCAGATTCAAAATTTGTTTTAAACAGAACTAGTGCCACGCGGCGCAATACTATTGGGCGGTACCGGTTCGCACGGATCGGCCTCTGTGAGGCGTTAGATCTAAACAGATCGCACGGCTCAAGCGTGCTCATACCCTTTCGCTCAGGTTCTAATATTATCCCTAGGATTAAGATCTAACGGTGTAAATCCGATTGACCAAACTCGAGCAGCACCGACGGTGGCTGGCGGCGGCGCACGGTCAGACGGTGGCGTTACGGCGGATACATGAAGCAAGGGGAGAAGTGGAGATGCTCACCGTGCTCGCAGGGTTGTGGTGATGCTCGAGGCATGGTCGGTTGGTCGAGGGGCGCACTGGCGTGAAGGGGATTGCTCGCCGGAGTGGGGACGACGTCAGGCGGTTCTGGAGGTCGTCGAGGATGGGCCTGCAGTTCACTCCGAGGCAAGACAAGGGTACGGTTAGACGCGTACAGTCCTGGGGTTCACGTGAGCATGATTGAGAGGGCTCGGGGTGGTTTAGACTTACCAGGAAAACTCGCCGGAGAGAGAAGCAGACGCGGCGGCACTCAGAGGTTGTCGAAGCCGAGGTTCTGGGGCGAGAGCAGACGAACGGATGACACGGGCAGGTGCGCCTGGGTCTGGGGAATGTGCCCGTGTGATCGGGGAGGCAAGGGGTGGCGCGGGGTCGCCGGAATTGTTCGCGGGACTCGCCGGAGGCAGTGGCGATGCGAGGCGAAATAGTCGCAGCCTGGAGGCAGAGGGAGAGAGCTGTCTAGGGGGAAAGAGAGGTATGACGCGGGCGGTTAAATGGACGTGGTCGCGGGGTGGAGTAACGGCCGCTGTTAACGTGAATTGATCGCCGTAGTAATGGCAGCAACGGTCAGGGCGACGTGATCAGGGGGAAGACGACGCTGAGGTGGCTCTGTGGGGTTCGGCGTCAGCGAAGGAGAGAAGTGTGCGGTGGGGTCCATCTGTCAGTCGCTGAGTGGGTTGATTCGTGAGTTCGAATCGTTTTCTGCGGAGAGGAGGGGAGTTGGGCTAACTGGGCTCGTTGGGCTTGGCCAGTTGGGCTGCTGTCTGATTCTATTTTTTTTCTTTCTGATTGCTTTTTCTTTTCCATTTCTATTTTCTGTTTTGAAATTCAATCAAACAAATCAATCAACAAATCAATTCAAAATTCCCCCAAACTTTGCATTGAGTTTTGATTCTGTTTAACAACAATATTCCATGTCCCAAAATAATATAATATTTTTATTTTAGGGTCCATTTATAATTAAATAAAATGGACATTAGTTATTAAATCAAATGGATTTTGATTTATTTAAAATCTCCATTTGAATCCAAATAAAACCAAAAACACTTCAGTAGGTTTTATTTGAGGATATAAAATATTTGGAAAACTTGTTTAAAATAATTTAACAAGTTTTTAATGTTTTAATTAAAATGGAAAAGCCTTTACTTGAATAAAATTGGATATTAAATCCTTATTATTTTATTTATATAAACCTTTACTCTTTTTATCAAAACAAAATATTTTAATTCAAAAGCTTGGCCAAGGTTTTATTTGGCTTATAAAATAATCTTTACATATTTTTTACCTTTTCATTTGAAAACCAAATTTTTTTTATTTAAAAGATCCAAAAATAGTAATTTCCCTTATTTAAAATTTTGTTATTAAATCTTTATCTTTTCAAATCCCTTTTCGATTTTTTTGATCAAGAAGGTTTGAAGGTTTCCAATTGGAATCAAAAAGTTTCTTCTCACCTTGAAAATCAACAAAGTTTTATTTTATTCATTTATTTTTCACATTACAAGATTTGGAAAATCTTGGGATGTGACATCGTCGGGGGCGATGGTACAGACAGCTATCGGCATGGGCGACGGTAGGGGATGGTGCGGTGTTCCCTGGCGATGCTCAACGACACGATGGCGAGACGTGGGGCGGTGCGGTTGGGTCGGAACGCGAGGGTGCTCTGCGCGTGCCCGATGGCGAATTTAATGGCGCACAGCGCGCGTGGTCCGCGCGGCGGCGAACGAGCGTGTCTGCGGGGTTGCTGGGACGGTGGTGATCACGTATGCATGCGGCGAGGGCGGCACGCAGTCTGTGGGCGTCGGTCGAGCGTGGCGCACGGGGCGTGCTCTCGGCATGGTTGCTGGCGCGGTTGGCATGGTTCGTGCGTGCGGTCCAGTGGGTGGCAACATTCGAGCGCGGGACAGGGAGTGGCGGTGGGGTGTTGGCTTGTTCCCAGACATGCTGGCTAGGCTTGTTTCTTCTCCTAGCTGGCTGTCGACATGGGGGTGACAAGGGTGCATTCGGCCTTCTCACCATTGATGGCAATGCCAAGCTTACAGTGATGCTAAGGATGTGCAATTGAGCTAGATGATATACTAAAGCCTAGTTGCAACCAGAGAGGGAACAAGTTAGGCTTCAATCACTGCTCACAATAGTGTTTGGATTTTGTTTGATTTGTGTCTGCAACCTGTTTGATGAAATGGCTGCAAGAACTCAAGTTTTGAATTTTGAAAAGATTTTTGGTGGGTGTTCTAGGTTGGCGCTGGTGAGTCTGCAGATGCTTGGGTTTTGAAAGTTGAGCTTGTTTGAGTGGTTTTTGAAAAAGTGGGATCTTCCCATATGATATGGATTCAATTTTGCATTGTCATTTAAACTATGCATTTGAAAGTTTCTGGATGATCACAAGGTGGGCCTTGATACTTTGTTATGAGTATAATCAAGGGGTGCAAAGATCCAGAAAGGTTTCTGTTAGGTTCTGAAAGTTTGAGACAGCCAAAGTAGGCATGGGAGTTAAATTGGTCAAAATGACCATTCCCTTATTTTATTTGTTTTGATTTACTTGTCTTTAGTAAAAGTTTGGGAAATGTTTAGATGATGTTTATTTCACCTAAGCATCCATTTACAAGCAATGGAACACACAAACAAGGTGGTTCAAAAGAATTCAAAATGAAATGCATACTCACATGCATGCTTCCATAATTTTATTTAGAAAAGTTTTTGTTAACCCTAATTTTGATGATTAGTGTTTGATGATCCAAGCTTAGTATTTTTGGGATGTTACAAACCCGTTGAGCAAGACCAAGTAGAAGATCAAACTCCTCCATCTCAAGGTCAAGCTCAAGATGGTGTGAATGATCAAGGTCCCTCAAAAGATGAATTTGTTGATCATGAAGGCACAATTCATAATATCAAGTCTGCCTCCATTGCAAGTGGACTCCAAGTCAATAATATCCTTGGAATCTTATCAAGAGGGATCGAAACTCGTGCCAAGAAGAAGAACCTCACAACCTTGTGTGGGCATCATGCTTTTGTGTCCAACTTTGAGCCTCTCAAGGTTCATGAGGCGTTGGAGGATCCGGATTGGGTCATTGCCATGCAAGAAGAACTCGAGTGCTTCACGTGCAATGAAGTTTGGTCCCTAGTAGAGAAGCCTAAAGATCATCGCATCAATGTCATTGGGACCAAGTGGGTGTTCAATAACAAGCAAGATGAAAACGGAATCGTCACAAGAAACAAAGCAAGGTTAGTGGCTCAAGGGTATGCCCAAATAGAAGGTATTGACTATAAGGACACCTTTGCGCCCATTTTTCGTCTTGAAGCTATTCGTCTCTTGCTTGCATATGCATCTTTTCATAACTTTAAGCTTTATCAAATGGATGTGAAAAGTGCATTTCTTAATCGTCCCTTGAAAGAGGTTGCATATGTATCTCAACCCCCAGGTTTCGAAAACACAGGCTATCCCAACCATGTTTATCTACTCCATAAGGCTCTCTACGGACTAAAGCAAGATCCTCGTCCTTGGTATGAGAACCTTAGGGACTTCCTACTCATGGACGGGTTTAGCGTGGGTAAGGTCGATTCCACCCTTTTCACCAAACGGGTTAAAAGGGGTGGCTTATTCATTGTTCAAATTTATGTTGATGATATTATCTTTGGTGGATCTAACTAATCTCACAACAAAGCTTTTGCCGAGTTGATGACTATGAAATTTATGATGTCCATGATGGGAGAGTTGAAGTTCTTTCTAGGCTTCATTATAAAGCAGCTTCCTCAAGGTTCTTTCATCTCCCAAGAGAAGTATATTAAGGACATGCTCAATAAGTTCGAGATGTCCAAGGTTAATCCCATGAATACACCCATGCCGCTAAATGGGCAACTTGGTCTTGGAGTTGGTGAGAAGGACGTGGATCAAAAGGTATATCGCTCTATGATTGGTTCCTTGCTCTACCTTTGTGCCTATAGGCCGGATATCATGTTAAGTGTTGGAATGTGTGCTCGTTTTCAATCCTCTCCCAAGGAGTTCCACTTGATGGCGGTCAAACGGATTTTTATGTACCTTGTTCTCACTCCTACTCTTGGGCTTTGGTATCCAAAGGGGTCAACCTTTGAGCATGTTGGCTATTCGGATGCCGATTGGGTAGGTGATAGGGTTGACCGGAAATCAACCTCCGGGGCTTGCCAATTAATTGGCCGGTCGTTGGTGAGTTGGTCTTCCAAGAAACAGAACTCCACATCCCTATCCACCGTGGAAGCCTAATACGTATATGTGGCATCTTGTTGTGCTCAATTGTTATGGCTGAGGAAAACCTTGAAATACTATGGTGTGTCTCTTGGTACGGTGCCTCTTCTATGTGACAATGAAAGCGCAATAAAGATCGCAAATAACCCCGTCCAACATTGCCACACCAAACTTATTGACATTCGCCACCACTTCCTATGTGACCATGTCGCAAATGGTGACATCAATCTCACTCACGTGGGTACGATGTTCCAGTTGGCCGATATATTCACGAAGCATTTGGATGAAGCCTGGTTTGTCATGTTGAGGCGACAACTCGGTATCCTAGATCCTCAAAACTTGGATTGATTTACTTCTTGCACTATATTCTTGCTCTTAACGTGCTATGTAGCCTAGTCGCGTAGCACATGTAGGGATAGCCATCTTACCATGTCTCGGTTTGATGCATACCTATGTGTGCAACATAAATTGATCTCGTGTCATGATATGGGTCCAAGAATCTATCTTTGAGGCGCCATGACACATGTGCTTAAACATAGGGGAGAAATCCCCCGCCAACTTCTTTCCTCCTATGCATCTAAATGTTTTCCCTCTTGAGGCTTTCTGGGTTCATTTTGCATATTATTTTGACTCTTGATATCCTTGAATCATGCCTATTTTTGCTATTTCTATGGTTGAAATTGGTTCTTTACAATAGGCATGCATAGATCACCTGCTTCATCTACCCTTTTGGAGTCTACTATCTTCCTCTACATGCACATGCCATCCTCGAAAAAAATTCTGATTTTTTTTTGGAGTTTTTATGGGATTTTCGGTTTTTGGCCTGGTTGAACCGGCCCTTAGACCGGGTGGTCCGGTACCAGTGCCAAAAAACCGAACCTGAACCGAATGTTCCGGTCTAACTATACCAAGTCTATCTGAGCCTCGGGACAGTATCGCACTCCGGTTGAGATTCGTTTTTTCCGATATGTAGACCGGGTCATCCAGTTTGGATCTCGGTTGAACCGAACTTAAAACCGAGTTTCGGATCTTTTTTACTCCTTCTTCCTGGCCCTCCCCCTCCCTCCACCAGTTTCCCTTCACTTCCCTCGACCCCTACCTCCTCCATTGTCGCCCCACCCACCCTCCCCTCCTCTCCTAGGGTGATTCCACCCCTTGGATCCATAGATCGGGCCACCATTTCGTGTAGAAAGACCTTGGGAGGCTCTCCACCAAAGGAATTTCTCCATCTCGCGGTGGTTTGGGAGCCTTTTGGTATTCTTCTTCCTCAAGGGATTTTTGGTGCTTTCCTCCAAGGGAAGCCATGTCCTCGGGTGAAGATGATGACGATGTGAGTGATGAGTATGTGCCTGAGGTACCTGGCAGGAGCAAGAGGGCTCGTCGAGCCAATCAGTCTATGCAACGTGCGCCTGAAGGTAGCACTCGTACTGGTCGCATAAAGCTCAAGGCTAAGAGCATCACAAGTAGTACCCTCAAACCCTCCAATGTTTAAGGGTTGAGAATTGACATTTTTTGACACTTTTAAGGGTTGAAAAGTAGGGGCAAAGACTAGAACCCTCAAACCCAACCCTTATAATGGAATATTTCATTTTAAGGGTTGGGTTTGAGGGTTCTAGTCTTTGACGCAACCCCAACCCTTTAAACTGTCATTTGACATATCACAATTATCACTATAAAAACACAATCAACCTTGAAACAAACTAGGAAATGAAAATCAGTGATGCATGGTTTAATAGTTTACATCACAAAATCATCATCTCACCCCTCTTATCGGCACCATGACCAAAAAGTTGCACCTCGGCGCCATCTCCTAGACCACTTCCACCTAGGCATCGGTGGTGGAGTCCTCCACACCGCCATCACCACCACCACTCATCGGAGTGTCACCTCGAAGAGTAGGGGACGCACCATGGAATATCCTCTTCCTCTCTGCAATGTCCTCCTTGCTCCTTCCACCACATCAATTGGTCTTCATCCATGTCCTTCTTGGACATCATCATGTGCTCCTTCTCTTCCACCATGAGTTCTTTCCATGCCTCTGATTATTTAACCTTAATCATCCTCTCCTCCAAGTCGGCCTTGCGCCCTCTTTCTTCGGCCCTGCCTCTTGGATTCTTCACGCCTTGCTTCAACTTGTGCAAGCTTCACCTCTTTCTTCTTCTCGGTGATAAGAAGCTTTGTCTCCAATGTTTTCATTGTCAATGTCTGCCTTGACTTCATCATATGCTCCATCTTATCCCTCATGCTTGACGCCTCTCCTTCCATCTTCATCCTTAGATTTGCCTTCTTGGTTCCCTCGGGCTTGCACAAGTTACTTTCCTCCTCATCACTATCATCCATCCTAAGCATTGCCGCCTTCTTGGGTGCGGTCTCTTGATCCCTCAACTTCCACTTGTCAAAAGTTTTAAGCTTGTCCCAAGCATGCTTAAATGCGAATGCTTTTCCCTTGGAAGCGGGCATCTCCTTGTACCTCATGGCGGCAATGCCCTCCTACAAACCCACCAATAGCATACTAAACACACATAAGAACCTAACAATAGCATAAAAAATTATAATAGATGTGAAAAGACACATATGCACTCACATAGTCACTCTCCACGCTTCCACTAGGTGGTGCATCAATCACTTGTTCCATTGCCGCACTCGAACAAGCACATTGGGGAGGGCAACGTCAGCGAACGCCTCCTCCTCTATCTTGGCCACCTCCTCCTCATCTTCCTCCAAGTCATCACCAAACCCAAAGGGTTCAAGAGGAGTATCCCCGATGTCCACCTCCGCATCTTGGAGAAGCCCCATGAATGACGTCGTCATTGCAGGAATTCCGCTGAGCACCTCATGCACGATGGGTAGACGGTCGATGATTGGGGGCGCGGGCACGGTCTTCTTCCAGGAGGTGTTCTTCTTCATGGCCAGGGTCCCTCCCAAGGCCCGCTTGGCAGTCGTAGCACCCTTTGGCCCAAGCGCCGACGTCTTCCGAGGGCGCTTGGTGGTGGGCGGCTGCGGCGGGGAGAGGGAGGAGGCGATCGGGGAGAGGTAGGAGGCGCGGTCCAGGGTGACCACGGGCTGTGGAGAGATGACATGCTGGACAGCATGCCGTCACTTGGCGCCGACGTGGGTGGCGGCGACCACCGCGGCCACCTGTGCACGGCTCGGTATGGTCGGCTGCTGGGCTGGCACGGGCATCATGGAGGCAGGGATTGGGGGAAGGGCGACGAGTGAGGAGAGGGAGGAGGCAGGCGGGAGGACGGAGGCGGGAGGCGGCTCCATGGCACGCGGCGGACGGCGAAGACGGGATTTGCGGGAGGGCGGGAGGTTGGGGAAAATTCCCTCCCGCGCGTTCACAGTGGAGGAGTAGGGGTTGGGGTCGTTTCCCCTCTCCAACCCTCACTTCTATAGGTTGGGATGGGGTTTGAGGGTTGGACCCTTAAATTTTTTTGAGGGTTTGAGGTTTAAGGAGTTCTATTCTACGAGTTTTTTCACTCGCGAACTATAAAAAAGCGGTTCTTCGAGGTTTTGAGGGTACTACTAGTGATGCTCTAACAGGGGTAAGCAGCCTGCTTCTCAGGCCAAGGATGAAGATGTGCCTACTCAAAATCTAAAGTGTATGGAGATTGGTCAGTACTAGGCTCTTCGCAAGCAGAATCCCTATCGTTTCAAGACTCGTACCTACACTGGATCCGACAAGAAGTTTTGGACTAAGACTCAGGCTATGATGTGGGATCACATTTACACTATGTTCCGGGTCACTCCCTATGGTCACATTGCATATTTCAATCTGGAGTGGTTCAACATGTATGCATCCTCCGATTACTCCTATGTTGATGATGCTCTGAAGAAAATGGATATGTTCGACATCATCTGTCTCAAGGAGGACTACTACCCTGAGTATATTCGTTAGTTCTTTTGCACAGTTTATTTTCATCATGATGAGGACCGCACTATGACTTGGATGACTGGCACGCGGTGGTTCCGTGCTACCTATGCTGATTTGGTTGATGTCATGGGTTATACGAGCAGGGGAGGAGGCTTCTGTATTCACAGTGAGAAGGTCAAGCCTGCTGAGACTCTTGCCTTTTGCTATCCCAGGGATTCTCAGTGGAGTCCTCCATGCATGACTGGCATGTATTATTATTATCACACCTTGGTCAGTATCTTACGTCAGTCCCTTGTTCCCCGTGTTGGAGATTCTACAAACTGTTGTGGGTATTTTTCCAACCTTCTGTACTACTGTCACCCTGACTAGCTGAGGAAGATTAATGGATGTGACTTTGTGTACTGTGAGCTGTGGCGGGCTGCTTTGGATAGGGTGACTCCCACCTTCTACGTGTATGTATAGAAGCTTCTCAATAGGGTTGTGCCGCCTGCTGTGATGGTGGGCGAGCGAGAGGAACAAGAAATGCTTAATCTCTGTCTCTGTGCCCAAAATCCTGAGGTTCCTGGGATGCGGCCTCCTGAATAGCGCACAAAAGCTGCTCACGACCCTCAGTCGCACTTTTCTACTAGGGCTGGTTCTCGTCGTCCTGTTGGTTATTCTTCTACTCACCCAAGGCACAAGGGTGGTGCTGCCAAGTTCTTCAGGAGGCTTTTTCATATGTGTCGTTCTTCCTATGATGTGATCCACAAGGCTTTAGAGTTGAGATCGGAGACTCGGCACTGACACAATGAGTTTCTCGCGACCCAGAACATCACTCCTCCACCGGATGGTCCCGAGATGACTCATGTTCCTTATGTAAACTATGAGATGCCGCCACTTGATGATTCTATTTTCTATGGCTACTTTCCCGGTCATTTTGCTCCTGTTGGTCCCAGTGGTTCCTTTGCTGCTCCTCATGGATCGGATGATGAAGATGATGATGAAGATGTTGATGATGATGCTGATAGTGAGGATCTACCTGAAGAGGACGATGTACCCATTCCTTATCCTCCGCCTTCTACGTTCTTCTAGTTGGGATACGTTAGCATCGCTCTACTTCTCTTCCTTTTTGGTGTCTCGATGCCAATGGGGGAGAAGAGTAGAGTTCTATTAGATATCTATGGGTTCCTTGCCGGGGTTTTCCGGGGTTCGCCGTTAGCAAAATGCCCCTCACTTTCTCATTGCTTCTTATGGCATTGTGCTTTCCCTTTTCGCTTTGTGTGTGAACTATTTGCTTTCATTCCATCTGTTGAAAATTTTTGTGCTATGTGTGTAAACCTTGGATATTTATATTGTGCTATGACTATGTTTATCGTTATTATTTGTCTATCTATCTATAGATCTCTATGCTTTATATATTGTCTTGTCATGCATGCTCTCCTGAAGGAATGTGGGAAGCTCTTCATATGCTATTTTGGTGCACTTTGCATTTAAACCACTGTTCAAAAAATCATCCGATATGCCGATTTATCGTTCAATTTATCTCTTATCACAGGGTTACCGATAAGACGATTAATCAACTTATCGCCCGATAAATCGTGTTATCGCCCGATAAATCGGCTAAAACACCCAAAATTCACTAATTTCGGGCTGACCGAGAAGTTAACGATAAATGATATCCTCAACATTGATTCAAACACAAATTCAACCAAGTGCATATTTTATGTGGTATATTTACACATGTCCTCATGGAATTCCCCCTGTTAATTATTGTTTATGATATCCTTGTGAACTCTAGCTCGGTTTGTCATCCCCAACCAAAAAGGGGGAGATTGAAAGGGTATTTTACCCTCTACTATTTTTGGCTGACAATGGCACCGTAGTTAGAGTGGACTAATGGTACTTCTAGTGTCTTACACAGGTTTTAGTCTGATGGTGTGATGGAAGGTCATCGGAGACCCCCCTCCCCATTTTGATAACAAAGCTTTGCGCCGGAGTTTTCCTTTTTATGTAACTTGAGTCATGTTAGGAACTCCGCACTATTAAGAGGGGTTCTCTCGATGAGATTGTTGGGGAATAACTCCTAAGCCATATACACATCCCATACACCTACTTGATCCATCAATAAAGAGAGAGGAGAAGAAAATCTATCTATCAAGCCTTTTCTGCAAATCTGGTGTACATGCCGGTTGAACCGAGTCACAGACCGGACTCGGTGTTAGGACCGGAAAACCGAGATTGAACCGGGTTTCCTGGTTTACTTATACCGAGTCTCACCAAGGCTGGGGTCAGTAACCAAATCCAGTTGGATTCTGGTTTTCCGGGCTAAGAACCGGACCATCCGGTGTGTGGGCCGGTCCAACCAAACTTAAAACCGAATCGTGCGAAATTGCTTAAAACGGCTAGTTTTTCTTCTTGGAGTATAAATATCCTTTCTTCCACCTTGAGCAGGTCAGGCATTCTAGTTCATATCCTTTCTTGAAGCTCTCTCTCTCTATGTCTCCATTGTTGAAACACAAACCCTTGAGGATCTCCCATTCTACCCAACTAAATCCAAATCCCTTTCGTAGAAAGGAAGAGGAGGTCTCGATCTATGTTACCACCAAGCCAAAGTTCATTCCCCCTTGAGTTCATCGAGTTAGATTGTTACTCTTGGGTTTCTGGGAAACTGAAAGGGCATGTATGCCCCCATGTGTGGTTTTGGTAATTAATGACAATCTCTATGGACTAATGTGTAAATTGAGTTTCACTTGTAGGTTTGTCCATTGGCATCGCTTGGGCCATGTGTTGGTCTCAAGGTTGGAATATGAAGAAATGTCCAAGGGCTTTGTGCCCATTGGAATCATGAAGAAAGAAGGAGCTTGAAGGTCGATCAAGGCTTGTGCAAAGAGTTGCATCAAGATGGATCAACCTCAAGTAGGGATGAAGAAGGGCGAGCTCAAGATGCGCCATCTCTAGAAGATCTCATGCTTGAAGCTTGCCATCCTCGTGCTCATGGAATGATGAAGACAAGTTCAAAGAAGAGGTTTCCCCATGGAGTATGGGGGAGAAATTCGCAAGTCTTCATCTTCATCAAGCAAGAGCATCCAAGAGAGGTGTTCCCACTATAGAAGAACAAGACGGTCTACATCAAGTTCAAGTGGGATGCTCAAGGCAAAGGTATGTTCTTGATAGGGCTTTTCTTTTGCCGGACTTGTATTGTTAGTTGGGAGACCGGGTTTAGGATAGATAGTCGTGCTATCAAGAGGGGCTCTCAAGCGGGTGTCTCGTCTACATCGTTCGGAGAGAGCTCAAACCTTTGCATTCATAGCATCATATTTCTTGGTTGTTATTTGGTTCTTGTCCATGAGAGGATCTAGAGCTTGTGGTCACCATCATAACAAGCTCTAGCTCATCATCTAAGGATTTCTCTTGCATATCTTATTGCGGTTTTTTTATCTTGCAAGTTTTCCGGCTCCACACCTTGGGGGATAGTTTACATATATATTCATGATATTTTCTCCCAAGGTGATACCCAATATTTTTTGTTGGATTCTATTCGTCGTTATCTTTCCAACAAAATTGGTTTCATCCCGTTTGGAGTTCGGATGCAAAAGTTATTGCGTTTCTGGTTTTCTGGTTTCTGGAATTTCCCTGACCGGAAGTTCCGGCTTCCCGCCGGAAGTTCCGCTAGGGCATCTTTGCCGCCGAAAGTTCCGGTGGAAGTTTCGGGTCTTTTTCCGCTCACGCTCAGTAACCTTCTATTTTGAAGCGTTCTATTTGCCGGAACTTTGTCGGAACTTGCATCGGAAGTTCACCGGAACTTCCGGTCAGTTTTGACCGGAACTTCCGGTTGCGCTTCTAGAGCGGGCGTCAACGGTCTGATGACCGTTGGAGCCAGGCTGGGCGAAACTTCCGCCCAGAGCCGTAAGTTCTGTCCATGATTCGTTTTTTCAGTTTCTCGCTCCGCAGTTTTCGACCGTTGGCTGGGTGCCATCGGAACTTCCGGCCTCCCACCGGAAGTTCCGGCCAGGTGTCGCGAATGCCCATAACGGGCAGATCTAGGAGCCCTTTAAAAGGGGCTCCTCTTCCCCTTCGTGGTGACTAGCTTTTCTTCTTGGTTCTTGGCTTTCTCTCTCTCCTCCATTGTCAACCTTGAAGAAGCTTTCCCTCTCCCTTTCCCCTCCTATGATTCTTGCATCTTTTTGAGGGATTTGAGAGAGTAGATCTAGATCTACAATCCCCCCAAGTCAAATCCCTTCTTTGTGAAGGAATCATTGGGATCTAGATCTTGGAGAGTTTTGTGTTCTCCTCTTGTGTTCTTCCTCCCTTATTCCCCCAATAGATTTTGTAGCTTTGTTGGAATTTGGGAGAGAAGGACTTGCCCTTGCATTTGGTGCATAGGTTTGAGTTCTACTCTTGTGTTCTTCCTCCCTTATTCCCCCAATAGCTTTTGTAGATTTGTTGGAATTTGGGGGAGAAGGACTTGCCCTTGCATTTGGTGCATAGATTTGAGTTCTCCTCGGAGATTCGGCGAGTTCAAGCTTGTGAGCTTGTTTCTCTTGGGTTCCTTGGAACCCTAGACGGTTGTGTGGTTGGATTGTTGACCTTTTGTGGTCTTGTTGACCTTTTGTGGTCTTGTAGCCTTTTGTGGCGTTGTTGGCCTTTTGTGGCATTGTTGGCCTTTTGTGGCTTTGTTGTTGGGAGCCTCCAATTGAGTTGTGGAGTTAGCCCCAATCTTGTACGGGTTCGGTGACCGCCCTCAAGCGTCCCATAGTGGAGCAAGTGCCCGCCTTTTGTGGTGCGCACTTGGGAGAATAGGGTGAGCCTTTTGTGGCGTCGGTGAGTTGCGTGCTTCCGCATCCGGGGTGAGGCCTTGTGTGGCGTTGGGTGAGCATCGAGCCACCACACCTCGAGGTGAGCCATTTGTGGCGTTCGGAGAGCATTGCGCCATCGCACCTCTCCAATGGAGACGTAGCTTTTTTGGAAGTGAACTTCGGGAAACAAATCTTCGTCTCCGCGTCCATCGGTTATCTCTCAACCAAACCCTTTACTTATGCACTTTACATTGTGATAGCCATCGTGCTTGAAGTATTTATACCTTGCTATCACCTTGTTTCTTGTATTGCTTAGCATAGGTTGTTGGTGTACCTAGGTGAACTTAGTGGCTAGGTTTTGTGCTCAATAAATTAAACGTTAGTTTTATTCCGCATTTACTTGAGCCTAAACCGTAATATTTTTAAAAGCCTATTCACCCCCCCTCTAGGCGACTTCCTCTGTACTTTCAATTGGTATCAGAGCAAGGTCTCTCGCTTTTAGGCTTCACCGCCTCGAGAGTAAAGATGACTCCTAGGGGTTTAGTGCACTCTCACACATTTGCTTTTGATGGCACACATTATGATGTTTGGTGTACTCGCTTGCTTAGTCATTTTCGGGCCATTGACCCAACCATTGAGCGAATTCTAGATATGGTCTTGTCTCCTCCTAAGGATCCCCAAAATCTATCTTTGGAGGAGAAGACAAACTCTTATCTCGAAGCTCAAGCATCTAATGTGCTTGTTAATGTTGTGAGCTTTGTAGTTCTTTCCTCAATCATGCCTTTCCGGAATGCTCATGATATTTGGACCAAGATTCAAGCAAAATATGATGTGTCCAAGCTTAATGAGGATGATTGTGTTCCTTCCACCTCCGGCCGCGATGAGTTCTCATCTTCTTCCACTTCACCAACATGTGAAATGTCACAAGGTAATGATATGGTGAGTGGTGATAGAACTTGCAATGTAGATAGTGAGATTTCCATTCATGATCCTTTGATTCTATCTCATTGCAATGTTGTATCTTTGGGCATGAACACTTGTAGGACCATATGTGACTTACATCCTAGTGTTGATTGCCCTTGCATATCATGTAGAAATGTACTGAATATATCGCATGATGATATGCTTGCTTTGCCTTGTTGCCATGATAAATGTGCTTCCATTTCCTCTAGTACTTGTGTTGCTAACCATGTAGAGGTAATCAGAGAATGTGTGGGCCAAGGGAATGTTGCGATTGGAGCTTCATGTGCTCCCCCATCATCATCTTCTCTCAATGTTCACTTGTGCCTCATGGCTAAGGGTTCAAAGGTAACCTCTCCTTTGGACTCCAATATATCTCATGATGATGTGAATGTTGATCATATAGAAGTAGATGATGATGTTGCTTCCTTAAAAGATAAGGGGGGGCTAGTCCTTCGTGCTCTTCATCCTAATAAAAATGCTTGCTCTACTTTCGTTGAAATCTTGACCTATGCTATAGAAAGTAGGCAACTTATTGATGAGCATGAGGATACTATTGAAAAAATGGGTAGTCTTGAGCGTGAGTATGCTAATGACATTGCAAACCTAAATGAAGCTCTTGAAGTGGAACAAACCACTAAGGAATCTCTTGAGGAGACCTTTGCTCTAGAGCTATCTAGAGTGAAGAAATCTCATGATAGAGATCTTGAGGTGGCACGTTCCCTTCAAATTAAAAATGATGAACTTGAAGTTGCTTATGCTAAACTCCTTGAGGATTTTGAGCACCTCAACAATGGCTCTAGGGTCATTAAGGGTGATCTCATTAATCTCACCGAGTCACATGAGCAACTTGAAGCTTCTTATTCTAAAGAGCTTTCCAAGTTGACCTCACCTCTTGCCTTAAATGATGATGCGTGTGCTACTAACTCTATTTCTTGTGAAGCATCTATCTTGAAGGAGAATGTTGAGCTAAAGGCTCAACTTGCTTTGCTAACTAGCAACTATGGGAAATTAGAAGAAAGTCATGCCAAGCTCTCAAGCTCGCATGAGGATCTTCTAGTCTCCCATGGTAGGCTAAGGTTAGCTCATGAGGCCATTGTGTCAAAGGTAACATCTAGTGGGCCTCATGTGGACATTAGCACTACATCTACTCCTAATGCTATATTGCCAAGTGCTAGTCCTTGTAATTCATCATCTCACAACCATGCTAAATCTTGTGATGAATTGCATCATTTGCCTTGTTGCTCTAACAATGAAGCTTCTACTTCCTCTAGTATTGTTGTTGATACTAACCATGTAGAGGAAGTCAAAGAGCTCAAGGCTCAAGTCACTTCTTTGAAGAATGACTTGAAAAGGTGTCATGAAGGGAAGACCATGCTCAAGAAGATGTTGAGTGTGCGACGAACCCCAAGTGGCAAGAGTGGGCTTGGATTCAACTCCAACACCAAGAGCAAGCTCACTAACTCGTTGAAGCACAAGGGCAACAAGAAGAAGGGCCAAGGACAAGTGAAGAATCCGGCCAACATTGTGTGCTTCATGTGCAAGGAAGAAGGGCATCATGTGAGGTATTTCCCATTGAAGAAGAAGCCTCTTAGTGGGAAGCAACGAGGGAAGCGGCCTCAAGCTCCTCCACAAGCTCAAGATGGGCCACTTACCAAGAAGCCTCAAGCTCTTCTTCATGTTGCAGCTCCTCCCAAGAAGAAAATGGCAAGATAAGAACTTGCTACATATGCCGTGAGAAGGGGCACCTTTCTTCCTCATGCACCATGGGTATCTCCTCATCTCATCCTATCTTGATTGATGATCCTTATTTTCTTCGTAAGGATGAGATGGGCAATGTGTTTGCCAAATTTGTTGGTGCCCAAAGTGGTGTCAATAGAAGAACCATTTGGGTGGCCAAACCTATTGTGACTAACTTCTTAGGACCCAACTTGGTTGGGGACCAACAAGCTAAAACTTGATCAATAGGTGTTTTTGGAGGGCATTGGAGACTTGGCTATCTTATGAAGAGTTGAGGGATCTTCATTATATTCTTGTTGTCAAAGTCAATTCATTGGTTATCATGCTTCTATTCCTTATCCAATGTTCCTCCTTTCGGTAACTTGTGTTGAACTCCTTTACATTTATAGTTACTTGCTCCCTTGTGCATGTGTTGGTTTTGTACCTTGCATGTGTTTGTACATGTTGTGCTTCCCACTTACTTATATTGACATATGAATTATCTTTGTGTATGTTGGTTGGCACACCATGTATTTGTGTTTCTTGATTTTGAGCCTTTATTGTTTCTAGTAGGTATCTTATTTGGCTCTTGTGAGGGATTAATGGACTATTCCGTTTTGGGGGAGTGTCGTGCTTGGGCATTCCACAATCCTAAAATGTGTGTACATGAGAAAAACCACTTAGTAGTCATTTTGTTGTCTCTATGTGGTTTGTCTCTCTCATGAGAAACTCAAGTTTCCATAATGTCCATTAATACCGCTAGTTTGATCTTTTTACCTCTTGTTGAGATTTCTTGGTTCATCACATTATGGGGGAGTCATATGCTTTGTGCATATTACAAACCTAGAAAATGTGAACATTTGAGGTAGTTCCACTTAGATTTGATATTGAGAATTATCGAGTTCCTATGTGGCACATTTGCTCATTCAAGTTCCAATTTGCTTTAATGTTTTTTATTGCTCATCTTTTGGATCTTGTTTGTGAGAGTGATTCTTGGTATGTGTTTCCTCATATTTGGATCTACATATCCTCATGGGAACCACTTGCTTCTATTTAATCCAATCACTAGTGATTGTGTGACTATTTGAAGCAATCAAGAATCTCTTTCGGAGCATCAAGCTTAATTCATTCCTTGTTATATGCTTCATTGTGTGAATATGATCTTGGATATCCTTGTAAACTACCTCGGGAAAATTATCCCTATTACTTTTTGTCCTTGGACAATTAGTATTTAATATATGGTAGGATTCTTTGATCATATTCGTTTTGGCCCTTTCTTATTCATATTATCTTTAGCCAATAAAATGTTTGTCTAGTTGCTCCCAAGATTTCCTTGCCTCTTGTGGATCTTCTTATTTTATTTATTTCCCCTTGTGTTTTACTTAGTGTAGGTAGTAGTGATGATCTCATTTGTGGGCATTTTGCATTCAAAGGCAAAATTATATATAATGCTCTACTTATGGGGGAGCTCTCCTATATTATCTAGAACATTGTTTTATGCTTCTTGTTTGATCCGGGTTTTTTTGCTTGGAGGCTCGATCCTTTTTGTGTTGGTACTTTGTGTGCCATCATGAAAAGTGTGAAGAGTTTGTTTTGGTTATTATTTCCTTGCTCTCGTTGGGAGTTGTCTTTATCTCATTCCGTTTCACTTGTTTTGTTCTTTTAGGATGAGATAAATCCTTGAGCCTTGGTATATTTTTTTATCTTTTTTCTTTGGCTCTTTCGAGTTCATTTGTTGAACTTGTGCTCTTTCATGTGTTGATTTGGCTCTTTGATACAATTTGGACACCTTTTGTCGAGTCACACTTTTGTGTGTGTCTTATTGTTTACTTGGTGTTTTTGTTCAAATTGTATCTCCTTTGGTTCTTGAAAGCCTTTGCATGCATATTTATTTCTTGTATATATTATGGCATGCTTGGTTTCTTTGATCCAATATATAGGGGAAACTCCACAAAATCCTAATGGGCTATGATGTGCATGAAATTCAATTTCATATCAATATGCACATATTTGTGTGGGGGATCTCCTATGTATTGTAGTTTCACTAACTACTTTGGACCCAATTTATTTGGGGACCATAGTGTACTTAATTGTGTTTTAGGTGCATTGGGGATATATATTGGGTGCTTGTATCTTGAACAAGGAAGAAGTGGCGTCTACATGTTAGTTGGATGCAAGCTAGGATGATCAACGAATTCATATCTTCTTCATCCTACCAATTATATCTCGATAACAAGTATCTCTCTCTCATGCATACATATCTTATTCCCAACCTTGTGTAGGTTGCTTGTTGGCATGAATTTGTGTTCTTCCCTATGTAGGATTTCTTGCTTTGGCTTTGAAGATTTCTCTCTATTGCAAATGTGTGTATGTTGAGATGAGTGCATATAATGGGGACTATACTAAATCATGCTCATGATTCACTAATCCCAAATATGTTAATCTAGCAATTTTGTTGCATATCGTTTCCTCAATATCTCTCATGTGCAATAGTGAGTATTTTTGACAAGTTGATTTCTATCTTGTGATACTTGTTGCCTTTCTCCATATATTCCTTCTATCCTCTTCTTCCCTTGAGAATAGTTGTGTTGTATGGGGTATGTTGGTGTTTGAAGCTCATTGATGTACAATAAGATATATTTGAGCCCTTGGGCATGCTCTCAAGCAAAACATCTTATTGGTATATTCTATGACTTCTTTTTGGGTCTTCATGTGCTTTCTTTAGTATCTATTTTGTGTGTGCATGTTTCTTTGTGGTTATATGTATTTTTGATATTTTCCACCTAAAAATTTATACACACAAGAGAAGATCAATATTTGGTTGTTTTTGCATTTCTTGGAGATCACCTCTTACTTCTTTTTGATTCTTCGGTGGTTTCCAAGTTATTGTATTTTGTGTGCATTGCTAAATGTTTTTCAAGGAGTGAGGATTCCATGGTTGTGCATGTTGTTTCCAAATATAATTACTATAATTGGTGCACAATCTTTGGGGAGCTTCTATAATTCATTTGATGATGCACATGTTCCTTCTTTCTCGTTTCTTGTGGTTTAAATGCTTATGGGGAGCAACGATTCCATATTTGTGCATATTGTATTTAATACAAGTATTCCAATCTTTGCACAAAGTTTGGGGAGGTTCTCTATTTTTATTTAAACACTCTTTTGGTTGTTGTTTCCTTTTGACATCATTTGATGGTGTTTCATTTGTTTCTTTTGGATATTTTGATTGCTTGCTTCATTTGTTGAATCCCTTTTCTTTACTTTCTTTTCTTTTTGCTTTCTTTGGGTCCTCAATATAGTTTTACTTCCTCCCTAGTTCTCATCATTTGCCTTATGCATATGCACACCTTTGGAGGAATTCTCACTATGTTGGCCGTCTAGAACTTTTCACCCATTTTGGCAATCGATGCCAATGGGGGAGAAGTTTTGGAGGGTTTAAGGGAAGTTGGCCTTTGCTTTGAGTGTTTTCTTTGCATGTTGAATATATAGAGGAAACTCAACCAACAGTAACGGTTGGCAATCTATGCAATGAAATTCAAGTTCATCACACATGCATAGATTGTGGGGGAGTTTGCTCTATATATTGTGGTTGTACCAACATCACATACTTGTGTAGTATTTGATGTTGGGGCAACCGCTTTGGTCGTTAATTGTCATATTTAAACCCTCGCTAAGGGATTGTCATCAATTACCAAAATGGGGGTGATTGAAAGGGCATGTATGCCCCCATGTGTGGTTTTGGTAATTAATGACAATCTCTATGGACTAATGTGTAAATTGAGTTTCACTTGTAGGTTTGTCCATTGGCATCGCTTGGGCCATGTGTTGGTCTCAAGGTTGGAAGATGAACAAATGTCCAAGGGCTTTGTGCCCATTGGAATCATGAAGAAAGAAGGAGCTTGAAGGTCGATGAATTTGGGGGAGAAGGACTTGCCCTTGCATTTGGTGCATAGGTTTGAGTTCTCCTCGGAGATTCGGCGAGTTCAAGCTTGTGATCTTGTTTCTCTTGGGTTCCTTGGAACCCTAGACGGTTGTGTGGTTGGATTGTTGACCTTTTGTGGTCTTGTTGACCTTTTGTGGTCTTGTAGCCTTTTGTGGCGTTGTTGGACTTTTGTGGCATTGTTGGCCTTTTGTGGCTTTGTTGTTGGGAGCCTCCAATTGAGTTGTGGAGTTAGCCCCAATCTTGTACGGGTTCGGTGACCGCCCTCAAGCGTCCCATAGTGGAGCAAGTGCCCGCCTTTTGTGGTGCGCACTTGGGAGAATAGGGTGAGCCTTTTGTGGCGTCGGTGAGTTGCGTGCTTCCGCATCCGGGGTGAGGCCTTGTGTGGCGTTGGGTGAGCATCGAGCCACCACACCTCGAGGTGAGCCATTTGTGGCGTTCGGAGAGCATTGCGCCATCGCACCTCTCTAACGGAGACGTAGCTTCTTTGGAATTGAACTTTGGGAAACAAATCTTCGTCTCCGCGTCCATCGGTTATCTCTCAACCGAACCCTTTACTTATGCACTTTACATTGTGATAGCCATCATGCTTGAAGTATTTATACCTTGCTATCACCTTGTTGCTTGTATTGATTAGCATAGGTTGTTGGTGCACCTAGGTGAACTTAGTGGCTAGGTTTTGTGCTCAATAAATTGAACGTTAGTTTTATTCCGCATTTACTTGAGCCTAAACCGTAATATTTTTAAAAGCCTATTCACCCCCCCTCTAGGCGACTTCCTTTGTACTTTCAGAAACCCTAGGTGGCTAGGGTCGCTCGGAGGCATTCATCTTGTGATTTGCTCCGTGGAAAGTTTGTGAGGGTTTGGAGACTACCTTAAAGTATACCACGAGTAAGTGAGCTACTCCTTCGTGGGATAGGCTCGGAGAAGAATGTGAGTGATGGCGCCCAATACTTGTCGTGGAACGCTTAGTTGGAAACCCCAAGAGCAAGGTATGAAGCAGCACAACAGGAAGTTTCCCTCAGTAAGAAACCGAGGTTATCGAACCAGTACGAGGTAGGAAACGTCACACAGGTGTTGCTGGCAACGTGGAGACCTGCACAACACAAACTCAAGACTTTGCCCCCAACGAATCAGTGAGGTTGTCAAGCTCGCCAGTTTGCTGTAACAAAGGATTAAATGTATGGTGTGGAAGATAATGGTTTGCAGCAAGTAAACAAGTAACAGTGGAAGATGTATCAATGGTAAAGATTGGACCGGGGTCCATAGTTCACTAGAGGTTCTCTCCTTAGATAAACAACATGGCATGAAGGGTAAACAAATTACAGCGGGGCAATTGACAGGAACTGAGCAAGGCATAACAATGCAATTACTAGCTAGAAAGATCCTATGAGGTTGATTGGGCAATACAACATTATACATAGACCGTAATCCAACTTCATCTATGACTAGAGGTCCACCTTCAGGTTATCATCCGAACCCCCTCCAGTATTAAGTTGCAAGCAACAGACAACTGCTTTAAGCAAAGTGTGTAAGGTAAACAGTCCACATGTTCCATGAACAAGAGAACGTTGTTTTCTCCCTAGTAGAAACAACACATCTAGAACTGAAGAGATTTCTGTCACTTCCCTTGGAAACTAGAGGCATGAATCTACTATCGAGCATAAATACTCCCTCTTGGAGTCACTAGCAACTACTTGGCCAAGATAACCACTAGCAACGGAGAGCATGCAAGATCACAAATAACACAGGCATGATAGAATCATAAAGATAGAACCATTAATCAAACCAACATAATAATCTCAATATCCATCGGATCCCCGCAAACACAACATGCATGATTACAAATATATTAGATCTTGCTCATGAACGGAGCCAACAAGATCTATACATGAAAGCACAAAGGAGGAGATACAACCATCTAGCTACTACATGGACCCATAGTCCAAGGTGGAACTACTCACGCATCATACCGGAGAGAAGGCCTCCGGGATGATGTCCCCCTTGGTAGGGTGCCAGGAAGAATTTCAGATCCCCCCGATCTAGGGACGATGGTGGCGGCGGCTACATACGGTTTCGTGAATTTCTGTTCGGGTACTGAGAGTTTCTGCATCGGGGGCTTCTTATAGGCGAAGGGGTGAGTCCGGGAGGCGACCAGAGCCGCCAAACTATAGCCAGGCGCGGGTCCACCTAACCCCGCGCCTAGGGTGGGTCTGGCCCCCCTGGCCAGCCCCTCCGTCTCTCCTTTGGACTTCTTGTTCCCCACGGAAAGTAATTGACTTTGACGTTTGTCCCGTCCAATTCTGAGAATATTTCTTTACTAACTTTTCTGAAACCAAAAACAACAGAAATCAAGCATCTGACACTGTTGCAACTTGTTAATAGGTTAGTACCAGAAAACATGTAAAAAGCACCTCAAAGTGTAGACAAGTAAAGCAAAGTAGATACTAAAAAAGCATGGAGCATCAAAAATTATAGATACGTTTCCAACGTATCAGCATCCCCAAGCTTAACTCCTGCTCTTCCTCGAGTAGGTAAGTGATAAAAGAATGATTTTTGAGGTGACATGCACCGTCACAATAAAGATCCAACCATTTGCAAGCATTGAAAGCTGGGATCAAAGAACTCTAAACATGTGCATGAAAGATGGAGTTCTAACAGTAGGACATAGTAACTATGCATGCAACATGGCAAGCTACAAACAAAGATCATGGATAATATGCATTGAAAAACGTTTGTTTGTTTCACATGCAGAAAACATAGCATAGTTGCAATCAACTTGTCCCTCATAGAGTAGCAATATAATGCATAGGACACCTGCAAAGTTCACAAGGGTGACTAGAAACAATTAGCACAAGAACAAGTAATAACACAATATACATCAATTAATAAGCTTTGGAACATTGCACATAGAATGACAACTATGCTCTCTTAATGGTTCCTAAAGGTAGAAGGTGGAGACTCAATGATGGTGGAAGAAAGGCCTTTTTGTAAAGGAAGCAGGGATTACAAGTTTCAAAAATATCTTCCAAAAATTATGGTACTAATTAGCTTTCAGCACTCATTGCCCCTATCATAAGCATCTTGAAGTGGTTAAGGTTAAAGTGGCAAAGCTGGAGTATATGCTTGACAAAGTATAAGTTGGAAATCTCAAGTCCCTTGACTATGAGGGCTACACCTCATGGATACTCAACTTAGGGCCCAGGCAAGTTCTTGTCACTGTAAGTATTTTCATATCATTGAGAACCGCCAATGGGGTACCCCTTGCACATGGTACAGGATTTTTCCCATAATCAAAATGACAAGGCAAGCAGACAATGAGCATCTCAGCAATTCTTCTTATGTACCATGGGAATATGGTGATTTTTTCTCTCTTTCCTCTTTTCTCAATGTGTCTCTTTTTTTATAAGAAGAATGCTTCATAGATGTCACTATGGTGATGCTGCAAGTTTCCACCATGATTAGGCATGGCTTAGGCTAGTGGCCTAGGCGTTTCTCTAACACAGAATACAAACTCCATGGACTTACAAGTTCCCACTTCATTTCACACCGGTAACATCCATAGACAAAATAGCATGATATCAACGGAGTACAAAAAGTACAAGTGCAATATTGAAAACGTTCCCCATGACAGCACGGTTCTGCTAATCCCAACTTATAAGTGCAAGCATATACAACAAAGTTACCTCAATGGTTCAAGTTTATTAGGGGAAAAGAATAAAATGTGCCATCAAGTTCGTGAGGGCTTTAATCACTAAGTTTTCACATAACAAAATAGTTTTTAATTGGAAGATAGTTGAAAACAAGAATATACTTGGAATGGTGTAACACACCATGCATAGGATTTTATAGTGGACACTTTGGAATAAATTGGTTTCTTGGGAGTTGGAAGCATGAGTAGAACTTACTCATACAAGTGGAGGCTAGCAAAAGACTGGGAGCAACCAACTAAGAGAGCAATAATGGCCATAATTATGCAATGCAACAAAGCAAACTAATCAAAGCAAAGAGTGGTACTACAAGTCAAGGACTAAATGATCATAGAGGCTAATGGTGACTTGTCATAGTCATAACATGGTGTGAGCATGTGCTAAGTCAACCCAAGCAAAACATCAAAGGATAATACCATAATACTATGCTTTTGCATGCTAAAAAAATGCATAATTTCTTCAAGGCACACTAAGCAATCCCAATTGTTTGGAACAAGACATGCTACAACAATAATCACTAAGCATAATCACAAAACAACACCTAGCATGTCATGCTAAAGTCTTAGTCACAGTCAATGCAAGCTCATCTTGCACTTCAAGCAAGAACTTATTACTCCTTTCCAAACACCAAGAAAGCTTATTTGCAAAACAACACAGCGAGAACGGGGGTCCAAACTACTAAAGCAAACTAAACAAACTAATCAAAGCAAACTAAAACTAAGACGCTCCAAGAACAACACAACTGTGCATGAAACAATAAAAGTGAAGTGTCTAGACATACCTGAGCTTTTTATTGATGAAGAAGGGGATGCCTTGGGAAGCCCTAAGCTTTGATGCTTGAACCTCTTGGATATTTCTTGGGGTGACACCATGGTGGCATCCCCAAGCTTGAGATTTTGTCCGTCCTTCATCTCATTGCCTCATTCTCTCTCTACACCTGAAAATTTTCCTTCATACAAAACTTCACACAATCTTCATTAGCAACATTAGCTTATTCAAAAGATATTAGACCACTGGCAAAGCTTTGGAACAGCAAGGATTTTCACTAAAAACACAAGCTACTGAAGTAACACCTTCAAAGAAACTCAATTTACCTGAAGAGAGCTAAAAAAGGAATCAATAAGAAGCAAATGCAAATAATGGCAGAAATCTGTCAAAAGAGACCAGCTGGTAGAAACAAAAAAATTCGAACATCTTCTGTTGCTCAAATGAAAAAGTGTTGAACTAACGAAAGTTAGCCAACATAGCTCAATCCGAGTTACAGAGCCTCCTCATGAATTTTTTTTGTGGAGGACAGAAATCTGTTTTGGGACAGCAACTCCACAAATCTTAGTTCCCTCTCATTAGAGGTCATTCTTGGCACAAAAAGCAAACAAAAAGGATAAGGAGAGGTCATTACAGTAGTAATAACTTCCAAGACTCAAGGAAACTCTTGGGTTATCTCCCAACAAGTACTTTTCTTTAACGCCTTTAAGGTAGGCACAATAAGCAAGAAGAATCAAGTATTTTCAAATGAGGAAGCATTAACATTCATACTTGCAAAATCTTCAACTATGACCGATATCTCATCCAAATGGGTTTTGGAGGATCCTTTCTCATCTCTCTTTGGTCTACTACCTTCATCAAAAAGATTTTCAGGGGCAATCCAATAAAAGTTATTTTCAAAGGCTTCATGCATTCCAACAAGCTTATAAGGTATGGGTATTTTGAATTCCTCTCTAGGCTTAGTTTTATCAGAAATACCCAAAACATCTACACTTGAACCTAGCATATTGAAACGTTCAAAAACCTTTTTGGCCTCCCTAGCAACATCGTGGAATTCTTTTGATAAAGTTTTAAGGATGAATTAACTTTTTTCAATATTCTTCTCTTCTTTTAGTTTTAGGAATAAGAATTGTATGAAGGGGTTAAGGCTAACAAACCTAGCCTACAACATATGAACTAAAGAAGCTGCAGCAATCTCATAATTAGGAGCAAGTTCAGCTATAGATTTATCCTCAATATCCTCATGCTTGCTAACATAGTTAGAGAATTCTTCAATATTATCTTTCCCAATTATGGAACCACTACCTATTGCAAGATTTTTCAGAGAGAACTTGGGGAACAACATGTTGAGCTAGAGCAAGGTGGCAACTAGAGCAGGAACTAAATTTTTTGTGTTTTTGAATAAAGCAAGCAAACCAAACTAGACTAATTTTTTTGGGTTTTTTGAAAAGAGGCAAACAAAACCAAACAAAAGAAACTAAGCAAACTAAAAACAAAGTAAAGAGAAAGGAAGTGAAGGACTCCCCTAGTGAAGACGTCCTTAGCCTCCCCGGCAACGGCGCCAGAAATTAGCTTGATGGCGCCCAATACTTGTCGTGGAACACTTCGTTGGAAACCCCAAGATCAAGGTATGAAGCAGCACAACAGCAAGTTTCCCTCAGTAAGAAACCGAGGTTATCGAACCAGTAGGAGGAAGGAAACATCACACAGGTGTTGTTGGCAACATGGAGACCTGCACAACACAAACTCAAGACTTTGCCCCAACGAACAGTGAGGTTGTCAAGTTCACCAGTTTGCTGTAACAAAGGATTAAACGTATGGTGTGGAAGGTAATGGTTTGCAGCAAGTAAACAAGTATCAGTGGAAGATGTATCAATGGTAAAGATTGGACCGGGGTCCATAGTTCACTAGAGGTGCTCTCCTTAGATAAACAACATGTCATGAAGGGTAAAAAAATTACATCAGGGCAATTGACATGAACTGAGAAAGGCATAACAATGCAATTACTTGCCAGAAAGATCCTATGAGATTTGATTAGGCAATACAACAAGATACATAGACCGCCATCCAACTGCATCTATGACTAGAAGTCCACCTTCAGGTTATCATCCAAACCCCCTCTAGTATTAAGTTGCAAGCAACAGACAACTGCTTTAAGAAAAGTGTGTAAGGTAAACAGTCCACATGTTCCATGAACAAGAGACCGTTGTTTTCTCCCTAGTAGCAATAGCACATCTACAACCGAAGAGATTTATGTCACTTCCCTTGGAAACTAGAGGCATGAACCCACTATCGAGCATAAATACTCCCTCTTGGAGTCACTAGCAACTACTTGGCCAAGATAACCACTAGCAACGGAGAGCATGCAAGATCATAAACAACACAGACATGATAGAATCATAAAGATAGAACCATTAATCAAACCAACATAAGAATCTCAATATCCATCGGATCCCCGCAAACACAACATGCATGATTACAAATAGATCATATCTTGATCATGAACGGAGCTCACAAGATCTATACATGAAAGCACAAAGGAGGAGATACAACCATCTAGATACTACATGGACCCATAGTCCAAGGTGGAACTACTCACAAATCATACCGGAGAGAAGGCCTCCGGGATGATCTCCCCTCTGGCAGGGTGCCGGGAAGAACTTCAGATCCACCCCGATCTAGGGACGATGGTGACGGCGGCTACAGACGGTTTCGTGGATTTCTGATCGGGTACTGAGAGTTTCTGCATCAGGGGTTCTTATAGGCGAAGGGGCGAGTCCGGGAGGTGACCAGGGCCGCCAAACCCTAGCCAGGCGGGGGTCCACCTGACCCCGCGCCTGGGGTCGGTCTGGCCCCCCTGGCCAGCCCCTCCGGCTCTCCTCTGGACTTCTTGTTCCCCACGGAAAGTAATTGACTTTGAAGTTTGTCCCGTCCAATTCAGAGAATATTTATTTACTAACTTTTCTGATACCAAAAACAGCAGAAAACAGGCATTTGGCACTGTTGCAACTTGTTAATAGGTTAGTACCAGAAAACATGTAAAAATCACCTCAAAGTGTAGACAAGTAAAGCAAAGTAGATACTAAACAAGCATGGAGCATAAAAAATTATAGATACGTTTCCAACGTATTAGTGAGCCTTTGTGGCGTTGAGGAATCCTTTGTGGAACTTCATACCTCTCCAACGTGACATAGCCCCCTTCCCAAAGGTGTTGAACACGGGAATACATCTTCGTCTCCACGTGCTTCGGTTATTCCTTAACCGATCTCTTACTTTTGTTGTTTACCTTGTGATAGCCTTCGTGCTTGAAGTATCTTACATAATCATATAGGTTGCCTCACCTAGTTTGCATTTAGGCACACTTATATTCCTCAAAGCCTAAAACTTGCAAAATATTACAAAGAATTTTGTAGAAACCTATTCACCCCCTCTAGGTTAGCCATCTTACACTTTCAGTCTCATATATCCTTTGTATCTAATGTGTCTCTATTTATAAAGCATAAGAGCCTCTTACTTTCCAAGAAGCTTCGGGGGGAATAGAACCGAGGAAACCCGGACGCAAAGAAACATGGAGACCGAGGAAGTCCGAACACAAAGAGACAAGGGAGAGCCATCGAAATTTGGATGGAAACGGCAAAAAATATATCTAGGTGAGATATTTTCTAGAGTGTTCCGAAAAGCAAAATAAACACATGGGCTTGTCTTGGATCATTCTCACAACCCGCGGCACGCGCGTCGTGACGAGGCGAGCCATGATGTGTCAAGGATAACGACGTCGGAGGAGGAGTGTACGTGAGTTGCTCCATTTTCTCACACTTCAGTTAGTGGTAGAATAACCTAGTATATAAGTTGGTGCAACACACCATTCACTAGCAATGTGGGACTAAACTTTAGCACTAATAGGCATGAGCTGTCTCACCTAATGGGTCAAAGAGAATTTTAGAATTTGTATTGGTTATGGGCCAAAAAACCAATATCAAAACACCCCCAAATTCCAATAATCCCATCCCCCACAAAGTCCCATAAGCATATTTCACATTTTTTGTTCGAAAACATTATTTTATATACTGGTGTTCAGTGGATACCGTTAAGTTGAACTTCCACTCTAAATGTCATGCTACACTAGTTAGCAACTTGAATAGTGGATTATGCCTTGAACTACAAGTTTTCTACGCACCAGTTTCACAGAATGTCTAAACCGATACAGGGCCGCCGCATAGCTTCCCCGCGGTTTCGAGCTTATGCTTCATACTACAAGGTCTTTCATGAGTTTATAGAAGGCACCCAACTCTCATATACTGCGGTGTTTCATAGTTAGACTCATATAGGTGTGTTCCCCAGGGAATGTTCTACGGGGCAACATCTCTGCTTAATAAAGCCACCTAGAACACATTAAGATATATATCAACCTGCCATACATATTAGGAGAGTAGTGCATCTTCATGAAGAGGTTAAATTTATGTAAGGATACTCTCCTCTCAGTTAACCAACAGCTTGTCTCCCAACTCTAATTCACAGGATATCCGATCACATAGAGTAGTTTACCACTATGGACAACTCATAGTGTGGGTCTCAAACCCATCTCCCTCGATACATTATCTATCACATTTCATGATAGACCCTTTGTGAACGGATCTACTAGATTATTAGTGGTTAGAGGATATAATCTAATGCAATAACTCCGAAGTTTCTATGTTTCCTAACAGATTTCAATCTTATTTTTACATGCCTTGATCAATTCATATTATCCTTAGAACTATTTTTATTGACAATCATGGTTTGATTATCATAGTTCCTTAGAACTATTTTTCAACCATAGGTAAGTCTATCAAAAGCTCATGAAGCCACTCTGCTTCAACAGTGGCTTCATCTAATATAGTGAGTTATGCTTCCATTATTAACCTCGTTCATATGGTCGGCACCCTCAAGTACCCATCGAAACCTAGTATAGTGAATACCATAGCTTGCAGTGCCTTTCAAATAGCTACTGCTAGGTCCTTCATCTCAAAGCAATGATTCGGGAACCCTTTAACCTCCTTGATAATAGTGATGTTGGTCCCAAATATTAGTATTTCATCAACATATAGACAAAAGGATAACTCCATCGCCCCACCATGGAGATAGTACACACTTATCGGCTTCATCTATAACAAAGCCTTCAACGGTTAAAGTTATTTTAAACTTCGGATGCCATTGGTTAGGTTCTTGCTTAAGACCATACAAAGACTTCAGTAACTTACACACCTTTCTTCTTGACCATTTACTACAAGGTATTTCTATTTCCGTGCCCTTGGTTCGTTAGTTTTACTCACTTTTCCCCAACCGCTTAGCTTTTCCTCACTTTTGCCCATCTCCTATTATGGAACTCTCACATGGTCTGAAACTCGCTATCCGTCAGCCTTGCCGTCAGATGCTGACAAGTGGGGCCGCATTCAGTCGGGTCCCGTAGTGGACCCTCGCCGTTACGTGCTGACAAGTGGGGTTGCGGTCTGTCAGGTCCCGTAGTGGACCCTTGCCGTTACATGATGACAAGTGGGGCCGTGTTTAGTTGGTTCCCGTAGTGGACACCTCTCTCCACTTATCCAGATCAGCATGGGACCCACAGGTTATCCACGTGACCGTCGGACCCACAACTTATCCACGTGAGCCAGCCCCATGCCCGCGCTCATGCCGAAGCCTCCCCTTTCTTCTTCTTCTTCTTCTTCTTATTCGGTGACGGTGGCCCTTCTCCGGCGATGGCGGCCCTTTGTCAAGCTTCACTTTGGCCTCCCATTCATCCTAGCCGCAGTATGGTACCGTCATGTTGACCTATACGAAGGATGACAATGTAAACCATGCGCAGAGAAGGTTAGATCTCGCACCAAAATGGCAACCGAGGCGCTTGCTGTGGAGAATGCGGTCGGCGAGCCATTCCGATGATTTAATTCGTTTATCAAGTTAATGTCTCGGCTGCAATCAAGTGAAAGAGTGTTTATAATTAAAAATTAGGGACATGGATGTATAATAAATAAGAAAATGACACAACTCTTGAACACTTTCAAATTAAAAAAATTATACAACTCTTAATGTACAAGAGTGTTTATAAATGACACAACTCTTGAACACTTTCAAATTAAAAAAAGTATACAACAATTAATATAAAAGAGTGTTTATAATTCACACAACTCTTGAACACTTTCAAATTAAAAAAATTATACAACTCTTGACACAACTCTTGAATACTTTCAAATTGAAAAAAATTATACAACTATTAATGTAAAAGAGTGTTTATAATTGACACACCTCTTGAACACTTTCAAATTAAAAATAAATATACAACTCTTAATGTAAAAGAGTGTTTATAATTGACACAACTCTTGAACACTTTCAAATTGAAAAAATTATACAACTCTTAATGTAAAAGAGTGTTTATAATTGACACAACTCTTGAAAATTTTAAAATTAAAAAATATACAACTCTTAATGTAAAAGAGTGTTTATAATTGACACAACTCTTGAACACTTTCAAATTAAAAAAATCACACAACTCTTAATGTAAAAGAGTGTTTAAAATTGACACAACTCTTAAACACTTTCAAATTGAAAAAATTATACAACTATTAATGTAAAAGAGTGTTTATAATTGACATAACTCTTGAACACTTTCAAATTAAAAAAAATTATACAACTCTTAATGTAAAAGAGTGTTTACCATTTTTAGAGCGTGAAAATTGATCCCTAAACTTGCGTATACGAAAATTATAAACCTTTGAACAATGTGAAATCACGTTTAATACGTGATAATGATGTGCTAAGAAAATCTTGAGAAATTATCATTTTCATAGAATGTAATGCATAAACTTGCATATGGAAAAAATTATACACCTTTGAACTCTTTGAAATCGCACTTAGGACATGATAATGTTGTGCTAATAAAACCCTGATCATTTATCATTTTCATGGAGTGAAATATAATGAAAAATTATACACCTTTGAACACTTTCCCTTCAAATTATATTCAAAATCATTTGTTTATGGAGTTAAAGCATCGGTGGCAAACTCGTTATTTTGCATGGATAGAGGGTGCCCCCGACAGATACAAGGGTTATCCTGTCTGCTAGATCATAAATGATCAATCAGAGGATCAACGAATGGTGGGTACGATCCGCGTGACAACTTTCTCGACCAATTAGAGCATAGCAGCCAAGATGAGCACATGTGAGAGAGTTTGTAACTAAGAGAGAGGGGAAAACTGAGTAGAACTTAAAAACCAAGGGAAAAACTGAGTAGAACTTATAAACTAAGGCAAAACTGACAAGAGGGTTCAAATAGAAAACAGAAAGAGATTTAAAAAAATGGAAAATGCTTCTTTTATACAATAAAATACATATGGGCATACATCAAACTATTTGCAATTCAAATATATATTAGTTTGACAATTATTGCCTCATTCGGACAAATTATGTTTTGGGGAGGGATGTTTTGGGAACAGGCTTGAGTAGAAAGCCATGAACCTTCATAGATAATAGGTGATTTGAGAAGTGGTGATTTTGGTTAAAACTTGATTTATATACATTTCTTATGGTAGAAGTTCACATAATAAGAATCCCTGGGTAGATGCCACTATGTTTTGATCTTTTTGAATTTGTTGTGCATAAAAAGTCTAAATTAGCTAGCTAAAACTCATTCATTGACTCTTTGTTGACCAAACACTAGAGGGTAAAAGTGAGTATATTGCACACGACAATGTTAGTACTGAAGGGCAAAACTGAGTACAACCAAACTGCCAGTGCTACACTCGAGGGTATAAACAACTAAGTGGCCAAGGTTAGACACGAGGGGGAAAACATGACGCACGGTACACGTGTCGCGGTGCACGAGGCGGTAGCAGACGCATGTGGCCGTGCATGGTGTAGTAGCGTACGCGGTGCATGGTGGTGCAACGAAACATCTCCTCCCTTCACCTTTATATAGGCCTCCTCACTCTAACTCATCACTCGCTCACGCAACCATCTCCACTATCCCATCACCTTCTGCAAACCCCCAAGAAAACCCCAACCACGCCGGCGATGGAGAAGAACGGCGCAGTGGCCATCGTCGCCTCCAAGGCTGCCGACGAGGAGGCCCCCGTCCCCGTACAGGCCCCCATTGAGGCATTGAAGGTAGCCGCCATCCCCGTCCATACGCTCATCCCCGCTTCCATCGTAGCCGCCGGCGAGGAGGCCCCCTTCCCCGTACAAGCCCCCGCCGTTCTCCTACAGATCCCGCACGACTGGGACCCCTACGGGGACAACAATTACATCAGGCCGGAGAACCCCTTCGATACCAGCTTAGCCGACCCATGGTCGGAGGTAACTAGGGTTTTCTCCCATTCCTTTGTTCTTCCCCCATTCCCATCATTGGATGCTAGATCGTGTGTTATTAGGGCTTGGCTATTCGTATTTTCAATCGTTGGATGCTAGGTATTTTTACAGTATCTAATCCTCTTGTGTTAGATCTCGTATTTCGATGAATGCCCCTAGTTGGGATTAGTACTAGCACCGATCTGTAGTTGGGATTAGTACTAGCACCGATCTGTAGTTGGGATCAGTATTCGATTTGGTTCGAGATTTAGTGATTGGGGAATAATCAGGGGATCTCAATCGGTTAATTTATGCAAGTAATTAATCCCGATAATCACGGTATCTCAATCATGTCCTTATTACACGCTACTGTTTTTGTAATAGGTGGATAGCACGACGTCTGCAGCGACGACGAGTACACAGACACCAAGACTCGTCAGGTGCTGAGGAAGCTGAAGTCCGACCAGTTCAACGGCTTCTTCGCCGGCGATGTCTACAGGTGCCCCTTCTGCACCAGGGGCCTCGCCACCGACTTCAACTCCCTCGTGAGGCATGCCGAGGACGTGAAGACCTGCAGTCTGTCAAAAAACATCCATGCCTTCAGAGCCAAGCACCAGGCGCTCGGTTTTTACCTCTACAACCTCCAGAAGGTGGCCATCGAGGAGGGTCACGTGCCCCCGATCAAGCCCAAGGTGCCCAAGATCAAGGGACTGGGCAGCAAAAAGTGGAGGAAGCGCCAGAGGGAGGAGACGGAGGCCCTCCTAGCGGAGGCCATGAGGGGCCACTGGTCTTGTGCTGATGCTGCTGCTGTAAAGCAGTTTCTTTTGTTTTTGTGTCTGTGTTGAACTTGTAAGCTGTTGCTGCTGAGCAGCCTAATTGTCGAACCTCGTTTAAGTACCATACTATATAATTCTATATTAGCTGTTTTATCTACATCTGCTATGTTTATCTACATATTTATGGTGATGGTTAGATTTGCTACCAGATTGGGAAAATACGAGGGCCAAAAGGAACCATGAATGGAGAGAGAAATTGCTCTAGATTCGCTGCCTTTTTAGTCAAAAATAACAACTATTAGCGACATAAAGGGGAAAAGGCGCTCTTAAAAAGGCCAATCATAAAAATAATAATAATAAATCTTCCAATTTAGACGACAGGGCGCACGTAACTACCAAACGCGTCCGCATGGTCCCACACCACATCCCCCAAAACGCATTCCCAACAAGCCGGCGCAGTCCATCATTGGGGGTCCTACTACGGGACCCGACTGAACATGGCCCCACCTGTCAGCACGTAACGGGGGGTTCTACTTGTCAGCACGTAACAGCGAGGGTCCACTACGGGATCCACCTGAATGCGGCCCACTTGTCAGCACATAACGACGAGGGTCCACTAACGGGACTCAACGGAGAGCAAGTTTCAGACCGATGTGAGAGTTTCGGACAAAAAGCTGGACAAAAGTGAGAAAAAGTTAAGCGACTGGAAAAAAGTAAGTACAACTAACAAACCAGGGACACGGAAATAGAAATCGCTTACTACAAACCCATAAGTCCGCTCCATATAAATTTCCTTATTCAGTTCTCCATTTAGGAAAGCAATCTTAACGTCCATTTGATGAACGAGAAGACCGTGTGTGGACCAAAGCCATGTTGACTTTACCATCCGCCCTCCTCTACATGTAACCAAAATACCCTTCCTCTCCGAATATGGGATTGATATCTGAGATCTCACAGAGCAAACCGAACAACATAGAGGAAGCTTCAATGCCAACCGCTCGTCCCCGGCTCAACATTCACTAGTTCATATCGATATAATGGACACATGCAAAAAGACTCATTGTACAAGAGTTTGGAACCACTACCACATTCTTATCACTAAAGTGGACCTCAAAACAAATGGGCAAGATAGCAAAATACAACCGTGTCCTAAGTGCATAATGGCTCCATTCTTAAAAGTAAGGCATATGTTATTTTATTAATACAAGGATTTGACCAATAATTACTCAATAAATACATGGTTATTTTGAGTTAGATTTCTGTAGGTCAACCTTTTCTAAAATTGAACATTAAACTAAGCGATATATATTTTTTTTTGGATTGAAGATTTTTTGGCGGGTCTTTAGTTTTGATTTTTTCTTTTACTGGTACATTGACTTTTTATGGAATTTTATTTGGTGTTCAAACTTTAATAGATTTTTAGTATTCTCTCAATTCATCCATAGATCGTGTATGAACAGAGGATAAACTTAACCCTAGATCTATGATGAACATGAGCATTAACACTAGATTATAGATAAGACTTACCTCGAAAAAAGTGGGTTGGCTTGGAACTGGAGAGGAGGATAAGTTGGAGTACATTAATTTTCACCATCTTGTACCCTTGGCCCTCTATGTCGGCTAAGGAGAGGACCATGGTGCCTCCCATCTCCCCATCAAATGCAACATGTGTGCATCGGCTTTAGAAAGAAGAGGGAGGCGTGATCGCCTTATCCTCGGCCTCGCGCGCCTCTCAGTTGAAGTCCTAGACCAAAGCTGAGGCCAGTAAGAGGGCAATTGTTATTGTCATCACCTATTTATCCTCCTCGGACACTGAGATTGACTGAGGAGGCGTCCTTTGGCGACATATGGAGTCAACACATTGATCCACCTAATCTCCCCCCAGTCGGGATGAGACAGACGAGGTAGGGATACCATGGCTATAAGATATGGCGAGCCATCAAGGGATTTGTTGGGAACATGGGAGTGTTGACTAGGGTTAGAAATAGAGTGGTACCGTGACTTGCGAGCAACGGGAGTGGTTGTGTATATAAAGAATGAGCCGATTGTTTTGTCCTACCACATCAGCAAAGGTTTTGCGTAATTCTCCATTATCAATGTGGTTAGCCAAGGGTCAAGACATTTATGGCATACCTTATTGTGACACACTTTTGTTTTTTAGCATGTTAGGTGGGGTGTACTCCGGGACTTCATATACTAGTGTTCCTCCTCTTCACTACCATGCCATCCATCCTTCAGCACGCATACGACTGTCGTGTCTCCTCTGTACCTCCTAGATCTCCGACCCATCTTCTCAACCCTTCTAACAATACTTTAACTTTTTCCGCAACCGACCGAGCTCACTAGTGGAAAGAAAAGGATCTCAATGTTGTGGATCCATGTACGACATAGGAGCTCACTGGAGTCATTCAGGGAAGGGTTGTCATGCCTCTACCGACCTTTGCTATGCATGGCCGCCTCCTAAACTCTAGGACCACGGTCTTCCATTATGGTTATGCTTCTTGTTGCCCTAGCAGGCACTCCATATTGTCTCCCTCCACCCATGGCCATACCCATGCTATGCATTTGTAAGTGCCACATGATACTAGGTAAAAATTGTTATATTTGGTGTATTGTCAATGTTTGTAGTATATGACATCGATTCCATCTCTAGGTGAAAAAACATTTGTCGCTTATACAATGACACCATGTTGATCTTGTTCTACATCCCCCTCCCCGACCTCCACCTGCAACCTTGCCTTGCGACCTCCAACGATGTCGTGAAAGGGAAACATCGGTGAGGAAAAGAGAGGGTGAGTGAGAGGGGGAAAACAAAGAAAATTTATGCTTTGTCAATATGATAAGTGGGGCAATATGTTAGTGAAACAAAAATGCGAAATGGGGGTGACAGATGCCGGAAGCCATTGGATAAGATGGTTTTTTCATAGTCAGAGAGAGGTTCTTTAGTTGGACTTATTTCTGACTTTTGATTTGTGCCTTATTGGCCACAAAAGCACCTAAAAGCGTTGCTTTTAATTTTCGCTTTTGGCTTATAGAATCATCTAACAATATCTAGTCAAAAGCCAAAAATCAAAGAAAAACACACCTATTTAGATGTTTTTGTGACAAACACACCTATTTATGTCTTTGTTTGTATGATAGGTAGGACAGTATGTTCGTGAAACAGAAATGCAAAGATGGGGGGTGACAGATGTCGGAAGCCATTTGGGGAGATGGTCTTTTCACAGTCTTTGGTTCGGCTTATTTCTGACTTTTAACTTTTGGCTTTATGGTCGCAGAAGCATCTAAATACGCACATTTGATTTTGACTTCGGCTTATAGCATAATCTAACAATATTCAATCAAAAGCCAAAAACACCTGTTTATGTGCTTTTATGACTTATAAGCCAAAATCCAAAATCCAAAAACAAGTCCAACCAAACAACATTCTCGGATAAGCCAAGAGAGGATAGCTTTTGTAACTTATAAGCAAAATTCAAAATCAAAAAGAAGTCCCCTTGGAGATGCCCTATGCCATTGATGCCTCTTGACATCAAGCTCCATCTGTTCCTTCTGTTACAACATTGTAACAAAACCCTACAACCACAACCTGTTGGTAGACAAGAACAAAACATGCATACGAGATTCATATATTTTCATCATTTCCACACAACCAAATAGTAAAAATAAAATTAGGGACGACGCACACCAAAGTCAGAGAGAAAAGATATTTATGTTACATAAACATACCACAATTCTCCAACCATTCCATTTTTTGAAAGACTTGTCTTGGTGGTGGCACGGAAGATGCCATGGGTAGGCTTAAGTTGGGGGACGAATGGGTGCTTGTGGTCACCGGAGAGGGAGTGCACGGTCGAGCCATGCACGAAGAACAAGAAGAACACTCCAGACTTAGCAATTCGATTGATACCCAAAGATTACAATTGCTCCTTGAGCTGTATCTGCTAGGGTTCAGTGCACTAGTTTACTACTTGGTCCAACCTCCTCCTACTACAGCTATGCCCTCCCTTATATAGGCAGTGCTAGCTAGCTAATACCCCTTTGGGTTAGTTTACTGTTTGGATCTTAGTCCCTACGATGTGGGCCGTGTCATGGGCTTGCCTTAAGCCCAATGGCCCAGTCCATAAAGCTTGCCAGCTAACGGTCTTCTGGTACGCTGCTTCCTGTTCCTTTTGGCGTCATGCTGTAACTTTGTACGTCGGCGTATGCTTTGGGCGTCACCCGGCTCCTTTTGTGTCACCCGGCGTTGCCCTTCTCTTTTGACCACGCTTTACCATGGTCCCTCTTGAACCTTACTAGGAAAGGTGCCACGCGTCCTACTTGACTCGGACCTTCCTCGGTAGACTCGGCTCGTCGGTTCCTGCAAGAAATACCACTTTGTCTTATGCGGGCCGACATAGTTAGTATGTCGGCCATTCATGCTTCTCTTACCCGGTCGTTCTTACCCGACCTGGTTCTTTCTTTACTCGGAGCTAGCCAAGCTGCGCTATGTTTCACCTCTCGTGACCCTACCGGGGGTTATCCCCCCGACATTAGTCCCTGAAGCTGGTGAGGTCTAGCAGTTCAAGCTGTTAGGCGTCTCCAGGTTCCTTTTGTGCGATTGGAACTTAATTTTTGTCTTTATCTGTCGCAATTTTGCACCTTGCCGAGTCTGTCTGACAGTTTCCGGGTCGACCCTTTGACTTCTTGGCTCATTTTTGCCTCGGGCCGAGTCATTTTCGGTGCGCTTCAGTCACTGACAGCTGGTAATCATGATTACTTGCCTCAATTATTGTTCCAAGCTCTGGCGGCACAGTGACGGCTGCGTAGTTATTCTCCGTCACTGTGGCAGTCCCATCGGCCTGCGTCCCTTGTCCTTCCAGTCATGATGTGGCACGGGATTTTTCGTGTATCGCTGGGCACGTGGTGCCTGCTGACTGGCTCACTCGGCCCGGTACACGGCCACACGCTGGCCGCACGGCACAGATGGATCCCACGACCGGGGTTTTTACTGTCCTTAAGTAGGGGTTGGGGGTTTCCACTTCCCCCAGGTCCGTTCAGTTTTCCCTTGCCCGTTCTTCTTCCTTGCGCCTGCAAGATCGAACCGCCCCCTTTGTGGTTTCCTCTTCCTCTTGTCCTTGTCTTGCGATTGCTCCCTTTCTCTGTCCATTCCACCACGGGTCTGTGTTGTTCCAAACCTCTTCCAACTGCGGAGGAGATTGAATCTGCGGAACTCATGGATGCTCGCGACGACGCTGATGGTGCTGAGGAGCAGGAGATTCCCGCCGGTGAGCGCAGTGGCTGGGAAGGCTCGGAGGTCTCCATCGAGGAGTTAGAGTGGCGCCGCTCCAACAAGCGCATTCCCTGCAAGTGGATTACCGCCTCCCCGTCGGTGAGATCTCTCCCAAACCCGATGCTAATGAGCGGGTGGTTTTCCTCTCTCACTTTGAGCGCGGTTTCGCTCTTCCAGTGAGCACCTTCTTCTCCTCGTTTCTTTCCACCTTCCATTTACAGACCCACCATCTTCCTGCCAATGCGATTGTCTCTCTTTCCTGCGAGGCTTACCTCGGGATTTGGCCTACAATTCTTCTATGGGCCAAATATTTTAGCTTCAGGGTTCAGGTTGTTCCCCATCCCGGTGTTTCTCGTGCCGAGAAAAGGCCGACTCAGTGTGGTGTTGCTAGCATCACTCCCAGGAGGGATTCCATCTTTCCTCGGGTTACTGGCCTTGACTCTTGCAAGAAATGGCATAGAACCTTTTTCTATGTCAAAAACAGCGGGTCCACCGATAACATCCGGCTCCCCCCTTTCTCGGATGAGGTCCCCAACAAGAAGAACTGGCATCTTGACCCACGCGATCAAGACGCTGCGATGAACGAGGCTAATGCAATCCTGGAAAGGTTGTTGTCGCCGGATGAAAACTATCATCTTGCCGACACTGACCTCATGTGCACCTTCATCTCACGTCGGGTAAGCCCCATCCAAGCAAGGAGCCACAAGATGTGCTTCATGAGTGGCTCCCACGACCCCACTCGGCACTCCACTTTGGAGCTCACCCATGACTCCATTGCCCGCCGAGTAAGCTCAATCTTTAAATTGAACTTGGCGGATGATTGGGCTTGGAGTTGCCCTCTGTTTAGCCAGGTCAGGCCTATCCCGTGGGTAAGTTTTACGAGTCGCTTTCCTTGCCGAGTTGGCTTTAGCTCTTTTTCCACTTTCAGTTTAGTTTTTTGGTTACTCATTCTGTTTTTCTTTCGCAGATGCTCCTTCACCAGGTTGATGACAGTACTGTCCCTCCCCCTGGTTATAACGGGGATCGCTCCGACTCGGATGAGGTCGAGTATGACCTGGAGTGCTTCATGCCCATCCCGCACGCTGTGGCTGCTTCAACTTCGGGTAAGAGTCAATCTCGCAACCCCTTACAAGATTGGTCTGACGATGATGAGGATGATGATTGTACGCTTTTGGAGGTATATGCCTTGTGACCTTAATCTCCCAACTTATCCGAGTAAGCCCATTATTTACTTATGTAGCTGGCCAGGTACATGACACTCCTCCTCTTGCCGTGGGCGGAGTCGGCAAGATCCCTGTCGCCAAGCCAAAGCGACGCGGAGCCTCCTCCAGCACTCAGCCGGCCAAGAAGAGCAAGCCCACTCCGGCAGCTCCTGCTACCTCTGCTACTGCCAGCCTGGCTGAGACTCGCCAAGCTGCCGGGCGCCGAGTCACACGCCGGGTCATCCGTGACCCGGTTGTCACCGGGTAAGTTCTTGTACTCTACTTTCTCCGTTCTTTCTTTTTGTCATGGGTGTTCTCTTATACATGTCTCGTTGTTTTTAGCGTCGCACCCTTGTCGGCGAACCAGGCTGCTTCTAGCATTGCCTCGCCGCTTAGGCCTGCGCCTCCTCCAGCTGACTTGGCGGCACCGACTCCCGTCCGGGTCGAGCTCCCACTGTTGAGGCTCACACCTCTCAGTGTCAGTTAGACCCGATTGGTCATTCGGCTAGCGCCCCCGGCGCTGGCCAGGAAAAACTTCCTGATCTTGGTGCCAGTAATTCTGGCACCGAGAAACCTTCCGCCACCAGTTCCTCTGGCATCGGCCCTCAGGCTAGTGTGAATGAACAACTTCCTGATCTTGGAGCCAGCAAAACTGCTGAGCCCAGTCAACCGGCTCCATGTTCTTCTCCAAATCCTCCTGCTCGCTCTCCAGTTCTGTCAAAGAGCTAGACCCAGCCCAAGGCTTCTGGCTCTGCTCGCCCTACATCCGACAAATCCACCTCCTCCAAGCAGACTACGCTGGTCTGCGCTCCGGGTTCTGCTCCTCAGATCCGGCCTCTGACGTTGGCGACAATGGTCGCTTGAACGGGTAAGAGGGGCGAATTAACGGCTGCCGGGTCAGGTGACGGCTCTAAGGCTGTTACCCTCCATACTTCCGCTGCTGCGACCCGTGCCAATGTGGGAACCACCCTAAAAACGGGTCAAGTTCTCACTCGGACGCTCAGTGGGAAAAGCCTTGGTTCGACTGAGCCTTATGCTGTGGCATGGAATGCAGCTGGAGAGCAGGAGGTCAGCACCCGTGCTGGCAAGAAGCTGAAGCTAGGCCCTAAGGCCGTCTCTGACATGACCCAGCAGGCCATTACTTTGATGGCCCGCGCCGACGAAGTGAACGAGGTAAAGTAACTTCTTACTCTTTTGTACTATTGAGTATTTCTTTTATGCATATCACCTAGTCCCCGAGGTTACGATCGAGTAAGGAACTTACTTGGCCGTAAGATCTTACTAATCACTTTAGTCTTCAAATCCTTCACCCCAAGCTTGCATATTAGAGATTCGATCCCTAGCCCTCGAGGTTACTGTTGAGTGAGGAACTTACTCGGCTGTAAGGTCTTAAGCTTTTTGATTTCCTTATGCCAAACTCATGTTAGAGCTTCGATCCCTAGCCCTCGAGGTTACTGTCGAGTAAGGAACTTACTCGTCTATAAGCTCTCAAGATTTTTGATTTACTTATGCCAAACTCATGTTAGAGCTTCGATCCCTAGCCCTCGAGGTTACTGTCGAATAAGGAACTTATTCGGATGTAAGCTCTTAAGCTTTTTTTATTCATCAGGCTACTTGACTTGACCTTTCCTTATTGTATGTCTTCTTTGTTTAGCTCACGCATAACGAGCGCACCAAGGTGCACCAAGCTCTCGTCCTGGCACATCGCAAGCTCGAACTTGCGTATGAGAAGCTGCAGACGGACACCCAAGGCCAAGGTAATATCCTTACCCGTCCTTGCTCTTTTTGGTGTAATTTTCTTTGGTTCATTATCTCAATTTTTTCTCGCTCTTTTGTCGCAGCCTCTGCTCAGTCCACCATAAATGCTCTTCACTCGCAGATCAACGAGGCCGAGATTAAGTTTCTTGCCTCATTGATGTGATAGCTAAAAGTTTCTGTTGGTGTTGACAAGTAATTTTTTCCGAATAAGCAGAGAAGCACCAAGCCGAACTCCAGAAGGAGCGAGATGAGGTGACTCGGCTGAAGAAACTGATGGCCGAGACGGAGTAGAAGCACTTGGCCGAGGTGAAGGGTCTGAGGGAGGAGCTTGCCGAGAAGAACGAGCAACAAGCTGCCAGCGCCGAGAAGACCAAGAGGCTGCTCGACGAGGCCGAGTCATCGGTTGATTCGGCAAATCTGAACTTCGATTCCCTCCAAGCCAAGGCCAAAACTTGGCATAGCAAGCTCGCCACCATCAACTTCTTTCTCGGTAGTGAGTTCTTACTCTTTGCGCACTGTATAAGTCCTTCTGGACTTCTTCCATCTACTTTTGTTATTTTGCTAACTTTCTCCATTTGCTTGCAGAGAATTTTCCTGAGGCCAACATGTTTGCCGTCCGAGCCATGAAGAAAATGAGAGCCGAAGCTGGTGCTCCTACTGACGGCGAGGTGTCCATGGAGGAGCTTATCGAAGCGGTGTCAGAACGGGTCAAGACCTTCAAGTCTTGCGGTGTGGATCTACTCAAGTCGTCTATTCATGTGTTTCGCATGCTCTGGCCGGATGAAGATGCACCCGATCTCATCGAGCCCCTTGCTAAGAGATTGCTCCTTATTGAAGACCGGCTGGATAAATGGCGTGAGTCGGCCGGCCGAGCTGCAGCAGACAAGGCTATCTCCTTCGTGCTTTCATGGTACGAGGACATCAACCTTGATGCTCTTGCTCGCATAAGGGGAGATGGCAAATGGCTGAACGATCCGGAGCTGATCAAGAAGCGCCAGGAGCGAGCTTATGCCATGATCGAGTATACCATGGTGCACGCTTGGTGCGACGGCCCAACTTCCTCGACCTTGGCGACCCGCTCGTCGAAGTTGCTGATGAGGAGGGTGGCGACAGCGAAGCAACCGAGTCGGATGATCCGGATGACCCGGCCACAGATGCCTCTCACTCGGCCGATGCTCCAAGCAATGCTCCTGGCTCCGAGAGTGCTCCTCCGAGTTCCTCTGCTTCTTAGGCTAACAAATACTCGAACTTTGATCAGATCCCCGGTATGCCGGGTACATATGTAACATACATTACACTTTTAAGTTTGATTTTGCGCCTTTTAATAGGCTTTATATATTTGCGTTATGTTCTAAGTGTGAATCATTCAAGGGCAAGTCCCCGAGTTTCATTTTGCCGTGTCACCTTTCCTTGACTTTGGCCCCTATCTACCTTTTTCGGTGTTCGACATTAGAGTCTCAAAGTACTAAGGATATAGCTAGTGGGTATGAAACTTGGATCACTTGGCCGAGATTACTCGACACGTAGTATAACGCGACCTGCAGAGAGTTAGGCAAAAAAAAAAACTAAAGCCGACTCGCGTTTCTCCTTTGCACTTATCCGGCGTTCGTGTTTATCCATCATACATCATTTTCTCTTGCTTGCCATGAAGCCGTGTTTTCGGACAACAGCATAGTCGAAGAGTTGATTTCTTCCGAGTAAACACCACTTGTTTCGAGATAAATTTCGGGTATCACGCCAGCCGATATAAAATAATTGAGATGGAAAACTTAAGGGGTAGTCCCCGAGTCAGTTTTTCGAATCATACCATTTTATTATCAGCACATAGCCGGCACACACGTCCGACATATGAGAGTTCGAGTGACACATGCATTGCTTCTCCTAAGTATAGAAGGGACGAAGTAGTGTCACATTTCATGGCCTTTTGGTCTCATCTCCTGACCTGTCCGCCTTGTTCTCTTGCGCTTCACGAGCGTCTATGAGATAATAGGAATTATTGTGCAATGCTTTGGCGCGTGGTTTCGAGGATGACGACGACTCGGCTTCCGTCACTGACTCGGCGGGTCCACATGCCGTTTTGTTTTTTTCGCCGAGTTCGCTGCATCCGGCGTTTCTAGGGCGTACCCGGGAACCTGGGTTCGGTCTGGAAAGTCCGGACCAAAATTGGCTCAAATCCCAAAAACATGTTCCTGAATACACGACTGAGAATTTTCGGCGTCCGGATCGAAATTCAGTGTCCGGATCGGCTACTGGGTAGGCCAGTGGAGATGTTCTAAACGGCCAGGGCTTTCAAGCAGGTACATGCCAATGCTATGCTAGGTGTGGGATGCAACCATCTTTCGGCCATTCCTTTCCTTTTTTTCCTTGTCCTCGTCTACGCGCAAAAGATCGCAACAGCTACTTTAACATCCCCCTCATCCTCTCCTCGCTTTACTCTGTTTCTCTGTCATCTCTCGTAACCGTAGTGGAAGAGGGTGGAGTACTGGTGGTCAGAGTGTGCCGGGTTCGTTGCGGAGCGCGCGACCGGCTCTGCAAAAAGCGATCCGTGTCTCTTTGACTCCCCCCCACACCCTCCTCACCCCCTCCTCGCCCGGCCAACGATCACACTTCGATCCTCCCGCTCTACACACACACCCAAGCATACACTTCGATCCTCTCCAGTTTCTCCTATATAAACGCGCATCCACCCATCCCCATTTCCTTCATCTCGCTCCATTCCATTCCCTTGCATTTGCATTGCGCCAAGACGCAATCAAACTAGCACTACACTACACCCTCATTAGCTAGGGAGAAAGAAGAAGAGGTCGGTGAAGATGTTGAGGATGCAGCAGCAGGTTGAGGGCGCCCTGGTGGTGGGCGGCATGGCGGAGGCGGAGGAGCACCAGGAGGCGGCGGTGTACGAGCGCGTGGCGAGGATGGCGAGCGGCAACGCGGTGGTGGTCTTCAGCGCCAGCGGCTGCTGCATGTGCCATGTGGTGAAGCGCCTCCTGCTGGGTCTGGGCGTCGGCCCCACCGTGTACGAGCTGGACCAGATGGGCGGCGCCGGGCGGGAGATCCAGGCGGCGCTTGCGCAGCTGCTGTCCCCCGGCCCTGGCGTCGGCCACCACCAGCAGCCGCCGGTGCCCGTGGTGTTCGTGGGCGGGAGGCTCCTGGGCGGGGTGGAGAAGGTGATGGCGTGCCACATCAACGGCACCCTGGTCCCGCTCCTCAAGGAGGCCGGCGCGCTCTGGCTCTGAGCCTCCATTGGTCTTGCCGGCCGGCCGGAGCTCATCAAGGCCGAGATCGACGGCGGCGTGCCGGCGCGTGTGCCTGTCTGTTGTGTGTTCGTTGGTTCGTTGTTTTTCTTCTTCTTTTCTTGTGTTGTGCGGTGCGATCCATGCCATGGACGCGCGCGTGCATGGTCTCTGTGTGTCGTTGAGCTTGACTCGCTAGTGAGAGAGATGTAGATATAATTAACAAGGAGATCGAGCAGCTTAGCTTAGTTATTAGCCGTGTCGCTCGAGTGTGTTCTGTGTGGAGGGGATACTAGCTACTCGGTGTAATGTGAGATGCCGCCTACCTAGTTTATTATGGTGTTGTTATTCAACGGCAAATTTCATCTTGTTAATTTTGAGCATAGCTTGCACCTGTTAGAAAATGCATGTATATATGGACATTCTGAGATGCAGACGCTCCGGCGGAGATGGATGGTCTCCTTGATTATTATCACCCTTTTCTGGTTATGCATGATAGTAGTATCTTCTTGATGACATTTTTTTACTAGTGCATCCGTCTAACAGGAGTAGAACGAATGTGTGGTGCATGAGTATTAGTACTCCAAGAGAAAAAGAATCTTAAATCATTTATGGTGCTGCTAGCTGGTGAAAATTTGAATTGAAATAAATGGAAAGAAAGGAGGCAGGCGAAAAAGCAGTGGCCAAACGAAAGTAGGAAGATGAGATGCGTCCAGCTGAGAAGATGATGCATGCGTCTGTACAGCGGTAGTGGTAGGAGTACGTACGTAAGCACGCAGAGACGGCAGACGCATGCAGAGCAAGGCTTGAAACGTTTTTCTCTCCCTAGCTTTTTTGCTTCGTTCAAAGCCGTGAATTGCTATTCCATTCCAAGCAAAGAAAAGATTAAAAAAAGAAAGAGAGGCGTGGTTGGTCATGGCCGGTAAGAGAGCTGATGTTAGCAAAGACGACCAGCTGCTAGATGCGGCTGCAAGCATGGTTTTCCTGTGACGATCGACGGTGAGAACCGCATCGACCCGTCCGTCCGTCCGGCCGGCAGTTAGTGCGGTTAAAACTCGTACTGATATGATGAGATTATTATTACACGTGACGTAACGTACGTGGCATACGCTACCAACGTGTACACGTCAACAGTAGTTATTAGTAGCTAGAATGGAAGTATGCAAGTGTACACCGGTCAAAGTGAGGCGGGCAACGGTAGCTAGCTAGGTCTGTGCTAGCTGCGCGGGAGGCAAAGTAAAGCTAGCTAGGTGTGTCCTTGGTGGTGGTGCGCAGTGGGCAGTGCATGTATGTAGTAGTACGTACGTAGGCGAGCATGGCGTGTGCGAGAGGAGAGTTTCCGCGAATAGGGCCGGCACGTCGCTGGGGCTGTCGAAAGAGCCCCCACAAGGAGCACCAAGTATATAGCGTTTTGCTCCGTCGTCGTCATGCGTGCATGGCGCGTCGCAAAGTCCATGGCGTAGTATGACTACGCGTATGTGCCTTACGCAAAAGCAGAGTGTGCAGGGTTGGTCAGTCCAGACCGTCGGCGTCCTGCTGATGCCTTGCGTCACCCGCTGCTACCATACCACTACCACAGTCCACAGGTCCAGCGCCTCAGCCATATGCCATATGGATACGTACGTAGGACTACCTACACTACACAAGAGGGCCGTCGTTTTCGAGTGCGTGATGACCATCTCTGCTCCCCGCGCCAACAATTGCAGTGTACGGAGATTAACGTTCAACAGCCCGTATATATGTTCGATTAATTTTGGCCGTGGGTCGATTCACTATCTGATCGAGTACGCAACTCACATGGTCTGATGTCACGTACAGCTGGGCATCCTTGCGCTGACATCATGGATTCTCTCAAGGAGACTAAACAAAATTTTTGGGCCATATGTAACTGATTAAGAAAAGACCAGTGGTCAACAACAAAAGAGTTTTTTTTTTGTGTGTGCTCGGTGCAACAATCACCACAAAGTCTAGTGCTAGCTGCAATTTTTGTTCAAAATTGAACGCAGTTCTCAAGTACTTTTCAACAACAAACGACGCGATAACAGAAACTCACTCTATCAACCATACGGTGAGACGCGCAGAACTAGAACCAATCGTCTCAATCGTACAAGAGCTAAGAAGGCGGTCACACACTTGATCAATCTAAGATAGCTAGCTGAACTCTTCGTACGGATCGATTCTATATTGCTTCAGGAGCATATCACTCCTCCTCGTAGTTTTCTTTATTTCTTCTGTCTCAAGACTAATACAAGATACACGGGTAGGTCTAGCTTTTATACACACAGATAACCAGCTATCCTACTTGGTATAGAACTCCTATACTACTTGGAGACGTATTGTACGCACAGGATGCTGTGCCGGTATCGATTCGTGCTTATCAAGTCTAACAATCACCCCCTAAGAACGACATGCGCGTCGCTTCCACCTGGGTTCCAAATACGCCAGTTGCTTTGCGTAGGTGTTACTGTTGGCTTTACTTTCGCCACTTCAGCCATCATCTTCGACATTGCTTTCGTCGTCTCTTGTGGCACACATGTCGCCGTCTTTGCTCTTGTACGGCTTCTCCATGGCTTCATGCCGACAGTCCTTTTTTTCCGCGCCCTTCTTCATGGCTTCACGCCAACAATTATTTTTGTCCATGACCTCCTTGTTTGTGTCTTGATACATTATACTTGGTTCAATGAAGTATTTTTTCATCGATGCCTCCCATATTTGGTCTCCTGCTTGCCGGTGCTCTTGGATGCAATAGAACAAATATGTAGGAGGTAGCTCAAATTGGTTTTCTTCTAGCTTCTTGATGGATCTGCAACCCCTATTGTTTGGCCTCCTCCATCTATCTGGCCACCAGTCCACACTCTTAGACCATCGCCTTATGGCCTTGCTGGCCTATTTGCTGGGCTCGCTTCAGCTCCCTCTCCTCCTCTAATTGTTGGGCAAACAAGTGAAGGTGTCGTTGATGCACATGCGCGTCCTACCAGATCTGTGTCTTTTGGCCACATACTAGCCTTTTATTCTAGGAGAATCCCTTGTGTTTCTGGCCTGGTGTCCACGCCTGGAGCACCTACCAGGCCTTCAACGTCTTCTGGACCCGAACTTGCTGATAAGGATATACTTGGTTGATCCATAGTTTCTTCATACTCAAGATCCCACGTGATGTGAAAAGTTGAATATCCTGGTTCGTTGGATCCCTAATTCCATGATTTCTCTTCCTCAAAGACTACGTCGCCCGTGACAACCACCTTATTTGTATAAGGATTGCACACACGTATTCCTTCTAGTCTTCATATCCTGTCATGATCATTGAAATACGTTGCTCCGCCAATTTTGTCTTGTAGAGGTCCCAACCTGATAAGGTAGAGATCCCTGTGTTTACAATGCTAGTCCCTGGATCAATAGCTAGCATCCACAGTTTAAGATGTAATATCAAGAAACAAAGGTCATAGTACAACTTTATAACCAGGAATAAAATAATTCATTACATCTTACATAGCTCATTTGGCTATCTCATTACAATGCAGCAGAAATAACTATATTGCATGGAGTCCTTCATCTTCAAAGTGCCACATGCAATCATGTTGGTTGTGGACTTGTAATCCTATTCAACACCCTTCACTAACATCAAACAAATCTGCAACATAATAAGTTACAGCCACAAGGGTCAATACATTTGAATTGTATTGGCAAGTGATACTATGGTAGAATAGTGGTGTCTATCATCTATATGCATTTGGCTAAGTGGAGCTTAGGCTTGATTTGCTCAAAATAAGGTTTTCCTTATAAGTTGAAAACACTAAGTTTTTGTTTATCAAAATCACCCAAGGAACAACCAATGAATATTGGTTAACCTTTACCCTTGTTCAACCACAAGTTTTTAACTTAGAAATTGGGATGAGGAGATCCTTGATAGCTTTCATGTCTTGATGCTCAAATTGTCCATTGCCGGGGACACGGCTAAGTACTTAGATTTTACTCTCTCGAGAGGTTATGCACTTTCCCCACAAGACTCGACATGCATCGAGACAAGATCTTTCAGAAGCCTTCCCTTAGACCAAAATGGACGCGCTCCAAACCTATCACCCCCTACCACCAACTGTCCATCTGGCTAAGTTATTGCAACCTATATGATCCAGGCAGAGCCCATAATGCCATGTGGCTGCACTTGAAGCTTCTCAATATTTGACATCTCAAATATCTTTGTTCCTGGGTGGCATTCCACAAGTGAGATACACAGGGTAGGCCATGAAAATGGGGCCCTGGTAACCACTCAACAAAAATCCATCCAAGCAATTACCATTCCACCCTGGTGTTTCATTCACATAGTTGTTTTATTAAACAAAACACAAGTCATAGACCTAGAAACATTTCATAGCATGAATATAATCCACCCTTGTTTTCTACTAGCTAGGCTAAGCATAATAGTAGCAAGAATCTTAACTTAGGGAAAAATTACCAAGGCATCATCTACTAGGATTTCCCATGGCATAGCATACTTAGTAAAAATTCCATGCAATTCCTACTCAAAACATCACTAATGCATAGTGAAAATAATAGGACAAAAGTATGAAGAACCACTTGACTTTTTAGTAGAGAATATATGTTCACTCCTTGATCTTGCAAATGTCACAGTCTTCAAATTTCACTACAATTCAATCAAGGCATAAATTCAATCTAGCATTCAAACAATTCATCACATAAAATAAAGAAAACAAAAAAAATGCATGCAAGCATGCAAAAGATTGTTTTATTGGAAAAGTGATTTCTACTAAGGCTATAAACATTTTAAAACACCTATTGGTCATTTATAAAAGTGGCAAAACCATTTAAAATCAAGTTAGTGAAAATGGGCCATTTAAATCATTTTTGTTTTGCTAGAATGATTTAAATCAAAGTAATAATTTCTAGTGTTTGCCAAATATATTTTTGAACACAAATGTTAGTGTTTTAAGGTCAAAGTGTTTAATACTAATCCATTTGCAAAAGGTTTCACCCGAAAACCATTTTTAATTCAAAGCAACATTTTCTTTTACTAGAAATGCCTTTAAACAAATTAATAATTTTCTAGGTTTAATAAAATACATTTTTAAATCCAAAACTTAGTGTTTAGGGTCAAAGAGTTTAAATCAAACCATTTGCAAAATATTTTACTCTAAAACCATTTTTAGATAAATTTTATACACAAAATATGCCAAAACATGTTTCTGCAAAAACAACCAATTTTATAGAAGCAAAATACCAAACTAAGGGCATGGTTGAAAAGTTTGCATTTTTATGAATCTAGTGATATAAAATTTTCAAATTTTGGACGTGTAGATCTAAAGTTATGAATTTTACAAAATCTAATATCTAATAGGAATGTTTCTGTTTTTAAAACAAAACAAAGGCCACGTGTCTTAACCTTATTGGGCGATACCGCTTCGGTTGGATCGACTAACGTGGGCTGTTGGATCTAAAGTGAATCGCACGGCACAGATTGTTTCGTACCCCTTCGTTAAGTGAGTCTATCGCATCGCTAGGATCTGAATCCAACGGCTCGCATCTACTAGTCATTCACTGGCGGCGCTTGCAATGGTGGACGGCGGCGGCGCGCTCGGACAGAAGTGTTCCGACGAAACTAGGAAGCACAGGAGAGGATGGGGAGCATTACCAGGTTCTCCGTGGAGTGCTGATTCTCGAGGTGGTCGTCGAAGAGCAGGGGGCGTACTGTGTTGTCGACAATTGCTCGCCGGAGCTAGCGACGGCATCGGGTGCGTCCTGTTGTCCACGGGGGCGAGGCTACAAGGCACGAAGAGCGAGAGAAGGGTTAGTTAGACGCGCGCGCGAGAGAGAGAGGAGAACATACAAGTGTCAACCAGAGGGTAGGGGGCGGTCTGTGCTTACGGGGAGAGGTCGTCGGAGTGGGCACAGTCGATGGCGACGCTCTGTTGAAGTCAAAGCCGAGCTTCTGGGGCTTGCACGGGCGAGTTAGGGATACTGGCAGATGCGCCAGGTCCAGGCCAGCACTCTTGTGGAGGCTAGGGGTAAGGGAAGGTGAGGGCTGGCCAGAATTGTGGCCGGAGTTCGTCGGGACAGTGGGGGTTCGGGCATGCAATTGCGATAGCCTGGTGGCGGAGAGGAGCGGGCGTGTGAGGGGAAAGATAGAGGGGAGCAAGGCGATTAAGAGGGCACGGTCGCGGGCGAGATTTACTCTTGCATTGAAGTGAATTTATGCGAGGCATTCACGACTGAAAACGGTAGCAAGGTGAGGGGAGAACTGGTCGCGGGTGGGAGAGACGATGCTTGTGTGGCTGGGTCCGCGGGTCAGTGAGTGTGGGGGTGGAGTTTCGAGTGAGAAAGGGGAGCTCGCGGGGAGAGTGAGAGTGGCCCGGGTGGGCTCTAGTTGGGCCAAGTTGGGCTAGGGTTTCCTCTGTTTTCTATTTTTTCTGATCCCTTTTTCTTTTTCTGTTTTTATTTTCTGTTTTGATTTCGTTTAAATAATTCAAACACCCATTTGAATTCAGAACTTTTCGAAACTTTCGGCAAGCTTTTCATACTGTTTATTAATATATTCTAAAGTCCATTTTAGAATATTTCTTTTATTCTCATATGGTTTGTTATTTATTTAATTTAGACATTTGTCTTTATTTTAAATAAGATTTTAAATATGGTTCCAATCCATATTATTTATTGAAATAATTCTTTTATTAATTTTAAGTCAATTAGATAACTTTTAATCCTCTTGGAAATTTCCATTATTTTTCCCATGAATTAATTAATCATTTATATTAGAATTTTTGTCTTCATTCAAATAGAATTGAATTTGGTTAATGTCATATAATTTTATTTGAATATTCTTCATCTCTTTATTTTATTTGAATTTAGATTATCTTTATTCCATTTTCTTATGGATTTAATTTCAAGTTTTAAATTGTCTTCTAAGTAATTTCCTTGGGATTTATTATTTAGTTTAGGCAATTTGTCTTTATTTAAATAAAATTGAATATTGTTCAATCCTTATGATTTTATTTAAATAATCTTTTACTCCTTTTTAGTATAACTTTAATTTGTTTATGGATTTGGCCTAGATTTAATTTGGCTTATATATAATCCTTATTTATTTATTTCTTTCTTTCTTTATCTTATAAAATCCATACCTTTTTATTTATAGATCCAAAATTGGTGATTCCAATTTGTATAATTTTATTTAATATTTGTTTATCCTTTTAAATCCTTTTGGGATTACTTTGCTCTCAATTTGGTATGGATTTTAGATAGGAGTTTTATTATCTTCGGAAATTATTTCCTTTTAACTTATTATATTCATAAGTTTTTATCCATGGCTCCAAATTAAATGAAACCAATTTCTATGGTTTTATAATATTTTTATTTATCATTTTTGATGATTTATAATTTTTTGTTGATAGATTTTTATATGGATCAAATCCATAGTCCTTGAGAGATCTTGGGAATGATTTTATTCCATTAGGGTTTTAGGGTTTTGGTTTAATTTCCCAAGTTTAAATTTCAAGATACATTCATTGATGAATGCATTTCACTTGATTGAAATTTTGTTGGATTCCCTTTTCATTCAATTTATTCAAGAAGGGTTTTGATGTTTCCATTTTGAAACAAAAAGTTTCTTTTCACCCTAAATTTCAACAATTAATTATTTTGTTTATTTATTTTTCACATTCCAAAATTTGGAAAATTTTGGGATGTGACATGCCTTTACATGCGCCACACATCCAAAAGTACGAAGATGATCAACCGAGGGATTCCATCCGTACCATGCTTCGTACGGTGTTATACCAACTCCAGTCTCAGTTGATTCCATGTTCAGCAAATACACAGCCGTATTGACTGTCTCACCCCAGAATTTTCCTGACAAGCCTTTACTCTTCACCATGCTCCATGCCATGGTCAACACGGTTTGATGCATCTCACCCTCTTGATCAATGCGTAGGGCTCTTATCTTCGCCTCCACCTTGAACTCTTCGGCTTCCTTGATCTTCTCGAATGCTTGTTGAGCTTGATCCTTACTTTTCAGCAACACAATCCACATGTATTTACTATGATCATCCACCACAAGCATGAAGAACTTATTGCCGGATAGAGTTACAGGTGATATTTCAACGCATAGATCGCCATGCACAAGTTCCGAGACTTCACTTGCCTCAAACGTGGCTTCACATGGGAACGGGGAACTCCGTTCCTCATGATGCACACACGGTAGATCGTGATCCACCTGCGCCACAATATCCATAGCCGGTGATGGTGGATTCGCCTCGTCCTTTAGCTCAGTTACTTCGAGCATCAACATCATCGGTCCATCATTGATGTCTACCCACTTCTATTCTTGTAGACAGTTGTTGGGCCTTCAAGTGCAGAGGTTTGTAGAACAGCGGCAAGTTTCCATTAAATGGATTACCCAAGGTTTATCGAACTCAGGGAGGAAGTGGTCAAAGGTATCCCTCTCAAGCAACCCTTCAATCAAGATACAAGAAATCTCTTGTGGCCCCAACACACCCAATACACTTGTCAGGTGTATAGGTGCACTAGTTCGGCGAAGAGATAGTGAAATACAAGTGATATGGATGATTATTAGACAACGGTGCCAGAAAAGAGCTTGACGGGAGGAAGAGATTAAAGGCAAGCAAACATGTAACAGATCTAGTTGTGAATGGTGTTTCAATGCTTAGAAACAAGGCCTAGGGATCATACTTTCACTAGTGAACACTCTCATATAAATATATTCTCTTCATGATTCTACCCTGAACTACTCTCCGGTTGAACACTCTAATCCATGGTAGGGCTATAACAACACTCCTCAAAGTCCGCCTTCCCCATCTATATAACCCCACACTATCACCTTGAGCGCTAGACGGTTCCAACAAACACCACAATTTCATAGAGACATCCAACTCCAAATATAACTGATGATAAGTATTTGTAAACTCTAGCCTAAGTGCCACCACGACGTGCACGCTGTCACTTTAACACACGTGGGTAGAGCCGGAGATCTATTAAAGCACTTGAGTATTTATGTAGACTCTAGCCTAAGTGCCACCACGGCGTGCACGCTGTCACTTTCACACACGTGGGGAGAGCCGAGATCTATTAAAGCACTTGAGTAGCAGAGCAAATCTACTTGATTACAAAGCTCATGACCATAATATGATCATGCATAGAGAGAGATGAACACATAGCTACCGGTAGAGCCCTTAGCCTCGAAGGAGAACTACTCCCTCCTCATCATGAGAATCAGCAAGGGTGATGAAGATGGCGATGGGGATTGATGGAGATGGTGGTGGATATCAAAGGAGATGGCTCTAGGGGCACTTCCCTGTCCCGGTAGGGTGCCGGAACAGAGACTTCTATCCCTCGAATCTCCCCTTCGGTTGTGGTGGCGCTGCAAAAATTTTCGTGGATGTATGATGGATTATTTAGGGTTTTCTCCTCAGGGGCATTATATAGGCGAAAGGGCAAGGCGAGGAGGCAGCCAGGAGGGCCACACCCCTGGTGGCGCCACCAGGGTGGGCTCGCGCCACCCTAGTGTGTGCCCACCCTGGTGCCCTACTCCGTCTCTGCTTCGTGTTTCCGTATTTCTCCAGGAAAAATAGTTAATTTGGCTTTTGTCCCGTACAACTCCGAGAATATTCATTTTTTAGCTTTTCTGAAACCAAAAACAGCAGAAAACAGGCAACCGACATTGCGGTATCTTGTCAATAGATTAGTTCCATAAAGTGTATAAAAATACCTCGAAGTGTAGACAAAACATAAGATAGTTGATATAAAACAAGCATGGAGCATCAAAAATTATAGATACATTTACGACGTAGCAAGCATCCCCAATCTTAACTCTTGCTTGTCCTCGAGTAGGTAAGTGATAAAAAGAATAATATTTGAGGTGACATGCACCATCATAATCATGATCAAAACATTTTTAAAGCATTGAAAGCTGGGATCAAAGTACTCTAAACATGAGCATGAAAGATGTAGTTCTAACAATAAGACATAAAAACAATGTTGTAGCATGAAAAGGTGCAAACAAAGATCATGAATAACAATACATTGAAAGACGTTTGTTTGTTTCACATACAGAAAACATAGCATAGTGGCATTCATCTTGTCCCTCATGGAGTAGCAAAACATAAATGCATAAGACACCTTCAAAGTTCATAAGGGTGACTAGATACAAATAGTTCAAGAACAAGCAATATCAACATTATAAATCAATCAATAAGTTTAGGGACAATGCACATAGAACTAATAATGGAAACTATGCTCTCTTAATTGGTGCCTAAGGATAGAAGGTGGAGACTCAATATAATATTGGAAGAAAGGCCCTTCACAGGGAGGCAGTGATTTCAAGTTTCATAAAGAGCTTCAAAAATTATGGTACTTACTAGCTTTCAGCTCTCATTGCCCCTATCATAAGAATCTTGAAGTGATTAAGGTTAAAGTGAACAAAATATGGAGTACATGCTTGATAAAGTATAAGTTGGCAATCTCATGTCCCTTGAGTACGAGGGCCATTCCTCATGCTAATCAACTTTGGTTACCGATAAGTTCTTGTCATAGTAAGTACATGTGTATCATAGAGAACCGCCAACGGGGTACCCCTTGCCCCATGATATAGGAGCTATCCCATATAAAAATGACAAGGCAAGCAGACAATGAGTATCTCAGCAATCTTCTTATTTACCATGGTAAAATGGTTCTTTTTTCTCTTCTTTCCTATTTTTTTCTTTTTTTCTTCTCCTTTTCTATCTATCATTTTTTATAAGAAGAATGCTTCATAGATTGCTCACTATGGTGATGTTGCAAGTTTCCACCATGATTAGGCATGGCTTAGGCTAGCGGCCTAGGCGTTTCTCTAACACATATACATAACTCCATGGAATTACAAGCTCCCCTTTTATTTCACACCGCCGATATCCATAAACAAAAGAGCATGATATCAACTGGGTAGATATTTACAGGTGTTGAAAGTGTTCCCCGTGACAGCACGGTTCTGCTAATTCCCAACTTATAAGTGCAAGCATATACAACATAGATGACACAGTGGTTTAAGTTTATTAGGGTAAAGAAAAATAAAGTGTGCCATCAAGTTTGTTAGAGCTTTAATCACTAATTTTCACATAACAAGTTTAATTTGGAAGATAGATAAAACAAGAATATAGTTGGAATGGTGTAACACACCATGCATAGAAAATTTATAGTGGACTCTTTGGAATAACTTGGTTTCTTGGGAGTTGGACGGATGAGTAGAGCTTACTCAGTACATGTGTGTCATAGAGAACCGCCAACGGGGTACCCCTTTCACATGGTACAGGATCTATCCCATAACCAAAATGACAAGGCAAGCAGACAATGAGGATGCTTTTTATTTGCTATTTGCATAGGTTTTTATTGAGGATGCTTCATAGATTTCTCATTATGGTGATGCTGTAAGTTTCCACCATGATTAGGCATGGCTTAGGCTAGCGGCCCAGGCATTTCTCTAACACAAAATACATAACTCTATGGACTTACAAGCTCCCTTTTTATTTCACACTGCCGACATCCATAGACAAAAGAGCATGATATCAACTGTGTACAAAGTACAAGTGCAATGTTGAAAACGTTACCCATGAGAACATGGTTCTGCTAATTCCAACATATAATTGCAAGCATATACAACATAGATGACATAATGGTTCAAGTGTATTAGGGGCAAGGAATATAAAGTGTGCCATCAAGTTCTTGAGATCTTTAATCACTAAGTTTTCACATAACAAAATACTTTTTAATTGGAAGATAGATGAAAACAAGAATATACTTGTAATGGTGTAACACACCATTCATAGGAATTTATAGTGGACACTTTGGAATAACTTGGTTTCTTGGGAGTTGGAAGCATGAGTAGATCTTACTCATACAAGTGGAGGCTAGCAAAAGACTGGGAGCGACCAACTAAGAGAGCAATAATGGCCATAATCATGCAGAGCGATCAAACATTATCAATTAAAGCATAAAGTGGTATAACAAGTCAAAAACTAAATGATCATAGAGGCTAAGGTGACTGGTTCATAGTCATAACATGGTGTGAGCATGTGCCAAGTCAACCCAAACAAAGCATCAAAGGACAATACCACAATATTATGCTTTTGAATGCTAAAACAACACATGATTCTTTCAAGGCACATTAAGCAATCTCAATTGTTTGGAACAAGTAATGCTATAGCAATAATCACTAAGAATATGGTCAAAGAAACATCTAGCATGACATGATAAAGTCTAAGCCACAGTCAAAACAATGCTCCTTTTTGTACCACTATAAGCATGAAACTTACTATTCTTTTCCAACACCAATCGACTTATTTGAAACAACTCACAAAGATACTACTCAATAAATATCAGTGAGAAAGTCTCACAAATACACAAATAAGAACTAAAAAGTTCTAAGCTGAAAGCACAAGAAAACTAAAGCTAAACGCAGTGCTAGCAAAGGAGAACACTCACAGAACAATAAGGGTGAAAGCTAGAGTGTTCCAGGCAATGAAAACAGAGCGTGTTTCTCTCCAAAAGAAGTGTACTGTAATCCAACCAACTTATTGCAGCAAACCCAGCAAAATAAAACTAAAAACAAAAACAAAGACACTCCAAGAACAACACAACGGTGCATGAAACATTAAAAACGAAGTGTCTAGAAAGACCTGATATTTTTATTGATGAAGAAGGGGATGCCTTGGGCATCCCCAAGCTTTGACGCTTTTACCTCTTGAATATTTCTTGGGGTGACACGGGGTGGCATCCCCAAGCTTGAGCTTTTGTCCATTCTTCATCTCATTACATCATTCTTCTCTTACACCTGAAAATTTTCCTTCATACTATAGAGGTCCCAACCTGATAAGGTAGAGATCCCTGTGTTTAAGATGTCCTTATACTATAGAAGTCCCTGGATCAATAGCTAGCATCCACAGTTTAAGATGTAATATCAAGAAACCAAGGTCATAATACAACTTTATAACCAGGAATAAAATAATACATTACATCTTACATAGCTCATTTGGCTCTCTCATTACAATGCAGCAAAAATATCTATATAGCATGGGGTCCTTCATCTTCATATGCCACATGCATCATGTCAACACCCGGATTTTTAATCCTAGATGCCTGTTATGCCATACATTGCAATCCCAGGATTACCATTTTTGCGAGACATAACAGATTTGGATATCACAGTACATCATCCATTACAAACCATACATAAGTTCTTACACAAATAAGGATCCCATGATCCAGTTCTTAATACAACTCAAGCAGCAGAATAATGTAATAGTAACGATAGCGTAGGCGAAGCTCCATCTTCATGGTCACAGGCAATGCTGACGATGGGAGATGATCCTAGTTGTCGTAACCTTCCTGCGGTCCGTCATCCTGATACTCCTCTTCCTAGTCTAGCCACGGGAATAGCCAGGGACAAAGCCATGAGTACTCTTTAAGTACTCGCAAACTAATACTTAACAAGTTAAGGGGGTTTTTATAGTAGGATACTAAGCTCTAGGGTTGTTCTGCAAAATGCCAGATTTACCTCTACTAAGTTCAGAAGCAAAGAAAACTAGTTGAAAGTTTTATAACACCCAAGTGGGAACTTGAATTTCATATCACAACTCTGTTGTGGTCAAGTCAAAGTCATAAATCATTTCATAATTCATTTTCAAAACATATGACGATAGAACAATATGGCCACTCCAACTGTCCATAACCGCGGACGCGGCTATTCGAATAGTTTGACCCTCTGCAAAGATTGTACACTTTCACCACAACATTCGATACATCCATCAGGAACAATCCTGAATTCACCATACTCAGTATGCGGATAATCAATCCCAACCTTTCAATTACACGCCCTAGTATAAGTACCTCTCCTGTGAGTTTGTCCTCCCAACCATGACCAACTGTCATCTTGGGAACTGCACAGGTGGACAATCTTCACAAGGTAGCCTTAGCTCAGACCTTGGCCGCAAGGGAACCCATACTAAGGTATATAAATTTTCAGTCAAGACCTACCCAATTTTCGGGTATTGTGGTTGTACGGTAAAATTGGAATGGTATCGCATCCAGACAACCCTCAGTTTTATAAAGGGCTAAGGATCATGCCTCAACATTTTCATCATCAAAATCATCTGGTGTTCAAGAACACATGTCAAAACATTTCAGTAGAATGACTCATCATTCTAAGGTTATCATCACCATTTTCACCAAGTATTCCCATCTAAAGTTGATCAAATTTTATGCTTAGCACTAGCATCTACAAGTGGGGGTAAATACTAATGAGGGGTGGTAAACAAGTGTATGTTATCTAGGTAAATCTCATGCCTCAGTATGACATCAAGATTATCTAACTTAGGCCAAGTTTTATGCTCTTTATGCTACCTTCAATGATCTTTCTAGAATCTATAAGTCACTAAGTAATCTATAAGAGAATGCTTTGATAAAGAAAATAAAGTATTAAGCTTGCCAGTAAAACTAGGATTGGGTATCAAGTGGTGTAAGCTTGCTAAGTTGCAAGTGTTAGCTTGCTCAGTTAATAGCTTGCTAATTCAACTACTAGTATTAGGCTTTCCTTGTGCAGAGCAGTGGTTGAAGTTCTCCTTGGCTTTTTCCTCATAGTATCCTCCTTCCTCCTCGTATCCTTGGTCGGTACTAGCGTCTATAAATATATACGAGGTACACAATCACCAAACAATACTTAACTATTTCTAATCATCACACAAAGGTTCACACTAGATGATCTATCATCATCACTAACATTACAAGAATTAAAACACTTGTCTCATTTATTTTATTTTGAGAAAAGTAATTTCTACTCATTGAAAATCTACTTAAGATTTAATATTCTCCAACTCAAACATGGGATCATGTTGACACATGTCATCACCACATATTTCAGTACATGGAAATGTGATTTAAAGTGGTGTCACAATTTAATAAGGTTTAACCTTTTTATTTTATTTAATTAAAGTGACTATAAATGCCTATGTGGTATCCTTTTATTACTTGAACATTATTTCTGTAAGTAAACCTATATATTTTTGTAGATTCTGAAAGGTCTAGTTAAATGTGATTTTTGAGAGTTGGAATCAACTCAAAAGCTCTTATGGTTGAATTTGGAAAAATATTTGAATGCAGAAAAGCTTCTGCCTTGTTATTTTTACCATGAGTGATCTACAAATCTAAATGGTTTGAATCTAACAGGATTAGATTAAGCATTCCAATACCTTTCTAACTAAATTGGTTTCATGCATTTTGGTTTAGTGAATCGAGCTAGGTTGATTTTTGAATATAGGTACAGAACTGGGTTTGAAATTAAATGAATAAAACCAAATTTGAATTGTTGGGTCGCGCAGGAGGTTTAACTGGGCCAGCCCACTACGCACAGCGGAAGTGCGGGATGGTTAAGTGGCTATCCCCACGTGTCAGTGAGACAGTGAGGGGCGAAGCGGTACGGGGCAATGTGGACCGTGGGATCTAATTCTAATCGAACATCTCGAGTTCGTCGTCCACGCCCGAACAGGACGCAAAGAGCACGAACCCTAGTGCGGTCAATGGGGGTCGTGGGAGGCTCACCGGGGCTCCGGCGATAGTCGGTGACGGGGGAGAACGACGAAGTCGACGACGGCGATCCTCCTGGTACCGGCAGCTTCTCCTGGGGCAGCTCCAATCGACAGCGCCTCTCCTCCTCTGCAGCGGTGAACTCCGGTGAAATTCCAGCGATGTGCTGCTCGCCTGGCTCTGGGAGTGAGTGGATGTGATCAGTGAGAGGTGGGGAGTGAACTGGTGTGAAGAAAACGAGCGGGGGAGGCCTCCTTTTATAGTGCGGCGAGGGGACCGAAGGTTGCGGGCTGAGCTCGTCGTGGTCGATAGCACAGAGGGCTAATGGCATGGGCGATGATAGAGGGTGGTGCTGTGCTCCCTGGCGAAGCTCCACGGCATGGTGGCAAGGCGTGGGGCGGTGCTGATAGGTCAGAACACGTCGATGCTCTGGGCAGGTCCAACGGCGATTTTAATGGCGCACAGCATGCGTGGTGCGTGCGGCGGTGAACGGGCATGTCTGCGGGGTTGCTGGGGCGATGGTGATCACGCACACAAGCGGCAAGGGCGGTGCGTGGTTTGTGCGAGCTTGTCGAGTGGGGCGCTCTGGCGCGCTCTCGGCATGGTCGCAGAGAAACTGGGCGCGTGCTTGGTGGGTGGTCCAGGGACTGGCTGAGCTCGAGGCTGGGACAGGGAGTGGAGGTGGACGGTGCTGCGTCTATGAGACAAGGTTGGCGAGCTAGAGAGGCGTGTAGATTGCTGTCCACATTGGGGGTGGAAAAGGGGATCGACATGGTCACCATTAATGGCTATGCCAAGCTCACAGTGGTGCTAAGGCTTGTTAATTTGGCTAGTTCATCTACTAGGGGTATAGAGTGAGCTAGAGAGGGAACAAGGTTGGCCAAAATCACAGCATTGCTTGTTTGTTTGCTGATGACAAGGTGTTTGATGAAATGGCCAAAAGAAATTCAAATTTGAATTTTGGGTTCAAACTTGGTGGGTTTGCTAGGCACATAATAGGGAGCCTCTGGTTAGTTGTATTAGTCAAGGAGCATTGGTTTGGTTGGGTTTTGAAAATGTGTGATCTTCACATATGATAAAGATTCAATTTTCACTTGTGATTTGAATGAAGTTGCCAATTGTTTCTGCAAGTTTGAAAGGTGGGCTTTGATTCACTTTTACTTGGTCTCGCAAGAGGTGAAAAGAATTGGAAAAGTTTCTGTTTGAAATCTTGGACTAGAAACATTCAAAGTGACCTAGTGAGCAAGATTGACAAAAATTACCATTTGCTTTATTTGATTTGTTTTGGATTTTCTCTTTATTTGTTTCTGTATGGAATTGTTTTATATGATGTTATATTCATCTTTAAACCATTTCTTGCCATTTAGGTTAATCACACAAGTTCATTCATGCATTTATCAAATCGTCACATACACACATGCATTCATATGATTTTAATTAATTAAAGTTTTTGTTAACCCTAAATTTAGTGATTAGATTTTTATGATCATTGTTTATATTTTTGGTATGTTACACATCATCTACTAGGATTTCCCATAGCATAGCATACTTAGTAAAAGTTCCATGCAAGTCCTACTCAAAATATCACTAATGCATAGTGAAAATAATAGGACAAAAAGTGTGAAGCACCACTTGCCTTTTTAGTAGAGAAACTAGTTCACTCCTTGATCTTGCAATTGTCACACTCTTCAAAGTTCACTACAATTCAATCAAGCAAGGCACAAATTCAATCTAGCATTCAAACAATTCATCTCATAAAATAAAGAAAACAAAATAATGCATGCAAGCATGCAAAATATTGTTTTATTGGAAAAGTGTTTTATAATAAGCTATAAACATTTAAAACACCTATTGTTCATTTATAAAAGTGTCAAAACCATTTAAAATCAAGTTAGTAAAAATGCGCCATTTAAATCATTTTTCTTTTGCTAGAAATGATTTTATTCAAAGAAATAAATTCTAGTGTTAGACAAATATGTTTTTAAACACAAATGTTAGTGTTTATGGTCAAAGTGTTTAAAACAAATCCATTTTCCAAAGGTTTAACTCAAAAACCATTTTTAAATAATAGCAACATTTTTGTTTTACTAGAAATGCCTTTAATCAAAGTAATAATTTTCTAGTGCTAATCTAATATATTTCTAAACCCAAAAGTTTGTGTTTCTGGTCAGTAGGTTCAAAACAAATCATTTGCAAAAGATTTTACCCAAAAAATCATTTTTCGAATAATTTTTATACACAAAATAGTCCTACAAATGTTTCTGCAAAAACAACTAATTTTCCAGAAGCAAAATACTAAATTAAGGGCATTGTTGCAAAGGTTTATTTTTCCTGATTCCAATAATATAAAATTTGTAAATTTTGGACATGTATATTAAAAGTTATAAATTTTACAAAATCGAGCATCTAATAGATCAAATCTGTTTTTAAAACTAGAGTTAGGCTACGTGTCACAATCTCATTGGCGCATACTAATTCGCACAGATCAAGCTCTGCGGACGGCAAGATCTCATTTGAATCGCATGGCACAAATGCAATCGTACCTCTTCGTTAAGTTATTCTATCGTATCCCTACGATCTAGATCTGACGGCTCTCATCACGTTGACCAGGAACTGGCGGTGCTGGCGTCTGACGCGCGGCGGCAGCGCTCAGGCGACGATGGTTCCGGTGAAGCAGGAATCAAGGGAGTAAACGGAGATGCTCACCGGGTTCATGAGGTCGTTGCAGTGCTCAACGTGGTCGCCGTAGGGACAGGGGCACACGAGATTGCCGACGATTGCTTGTCGGAGAAGCTCCTGGTGACGGGTGTGCTCGAGCATCGTCAACAACGAAGCTACAATGAACGGGAAGGCAAGTAGAGGGTCGCGTTAGATGTGCGAGGTGAAGGCGAGTACACGTGCGTCAAATATAGTAAGGGGGTGGTTAGGGTTTATCAGGGGAGGTTGCCGGAGTTGCAGCAGACAACGGCGACGCTCAGTCGTTGTCGTTGCCGAGGCTGTGGGGCACGCGCGAGAAAGCTAGGGTTACTGGCAGATGCGTAAGGAGCTGGGGAGCGTGCTCGTGGAAACCAGGGGCAGTGGGGGTGGCTGTGTTGGCCGGAATTGGCCGGAGTAGCTCGTCGTAGAAGTGAGGTTTCGAGCGAGATTGTGGGCAGCCTAGGGGCGGAGAGGGGCTGGCGAGTGAGGGGAGCGAGGCGATTTAACAAGCATGGTCTCTACGAGGAATTAGCGCGGCATTCAATTGAATTTACACCGAGAAATTTACGCAGAAACGACCGGAGTGATTTGGGGGAGAACAGGTCGCGGGGTTGAAGATGATGAGCTGGCGCGGTGGGTCCTGCGCGTCGGTGAGAGGTGTGGGTACGTTGCGCGGTGGGAAACATTTCACAGGGAGAGAGTGCTGGGTTTCCCGGGTGGGCTATACTGGGCCAGATTGGGCTAGCTGTTGGGCTAGGCTAGTGGGGCTGCTTCTTTCCCTTTTTTTCTTCTGTTTTCTTTTTTCCTTTTTAATTTCCTATTTTGATTTTATTCAAATGATTTCAATCTCACTTTGAATTCAGATTTTTTATCAAACCTTTTCTAAACCTTTTCAGTAGGTTTTATCTGTTTATTAATGTGTTTAAATAATCCATTTTAGAATATTTCCAATTATTCTCTTATGGTTTATTATTTATTTAAATTAGACATTTGTCTTTATTTAAATAGGATTTACATATGTTTCCAATCCATATTATTTATACAAATAATTTAAACATCTATATTAAATTCAAATGTTTCTCAAACCTTTTCAATAAGTTTGTATTGCTTAGTAATGTGTTTAAAATTCCATTTTAGAATATTCAAATATTCTTTTATGGTTTAGTATTTATTTAAATGAGGTTTGTGTCTTTATTCAAAGCATTGATTCAATCTTTCATTTGAATTCAAATTTCACCAAACATTTTCAGTAGGTTTTAAATCATTTAGGAATTGATTAGTTGGCCCAGTTTGAAAAATATTCAAATATTTTCTCATGATTTATTATTTATTTCATTAGGCCTTTTGTCTTTATTTGCATAATTTGAATATGGTTCCAAACCATATAATTCTATTTAATTATTCTTTTATTCCTTTTAAGTTAATTGGATAACTTCTAATCCATTTGGCAATTGCAATTATTATTTTCTCATGATTTAATTAATCATTTACATTAGGAATTTTGTCTTTATTCAAAATAAATATGGTTAAGTCCATATAAGTTTTTATTCAAATAATATTTATTCCTTTATTTTATTTGCATTATCTTTATTCCATTTGCTTATAGATTTAATTCAAGTTTTAAATTGTCTTCTAAATAATTTTCTTAGGATTTCTTATTTAGTTTAGGCAATTTGTCTTTATTTAAATAAATTGGGATATTGTTCAGTCCTTATGATTTTATTTAAATAATATTTTACTCCTTTTTATTATTCAATAACTTTCATTTGTTTATGGATTTGGCCAAGATTTAATTTGGCTTTTAAATATTCCTTATTTATTTATTTATTTATTTATTTTTTTGCCTTATAAAATCCATAACTTTTTATTTATAGTTCCAAAATTGGTGATTCCAATTTTAATATTTGTTTATCCTTTTAAATCCTTTTAGGATTATTTTGCTCACAATTTGGTATGGATTTTAGATAGGAGCTTTATTAGCTTTGGAAATTAATTCCTTTTATCTTATTTAAATTCATAAGTTTTTATCCATGGCTCCAAATTAAATGAACACAATTTTTATGGTTTTATAATTTTTTTATCATTTTTGATCATCTAAAAATGTTTGTTGCTGAATTTTTATATGGATCAAATCCATAGTCTTAGAGAGATCTTGGAAATGATTCTCTTCCAACAGGGTTTTAGGGTTTTGGTTTATTTTCCCAAGTGTTTCAATTCAAGATTCTTTCCTTGCATAAAATGCATTTGATCTTTGGAAGTGATTTCTTTCATTAATATTTGGGTTTTTGATTTAACTTTTCCAAATGTTTAAATTTCAAGATACATTCATTGATGAATGCATTTCACCTGATTGAAATTTTGTTGGATTCCCTTTTCATTCAAATTTGTTCAAGTAGAGTTTTGATGTGTCCATTTAGAAGAAAAAATTTCTTTTCACCCTAAATTTCGACAACTAATTCTTTCGTTTATTTATTTTTCACATTTCAAAATTTGGAAATTTTTGGGATGTGACACATACAATCTTCATTAGCAACATTAGTGCATTCAAAAGTAATAAACCTTTGGGGTTTAGTTTTAAGACAGAAAAACTTTCATTATAAACACAAGCTACTGTAACAATTCCTTTTAAAAGCTCAAGTGATCAAAGAGAACTCAAAAAGAAACCGATAAGAGGCAAATGCAAATAATGGCATAAATCTGTCAAAACAGACCAGCAGGTAACAACCGATTATTTAGAAGACCTTTTGTTGCTCAAATCAAAAAGTGTTGAACTAACAAAAGTTAGCTAACAACCTGGGGGATTTATTCAAAAAATTACAGCTCAATACGACTTACAGAGTTTTTTCACGACTGTTTACATTGAAGCACAAAAATCTATTTCGGGACAGCAACGTCCCCAAATCTTACTTCTCTCTCATTAAAGGTTATTCTTGGCACAAAAACCACACAAAAAGGATAAGGAGAGGTTATTACAGATACAATAACTTGCAAGACTCAACAAAAGAAAATACTAATGAAATTTGGGCTATCTCCTAATAAGTACTTCTCTTTAACGCCTTTAAGTTAGGCTTGATAGTTTGAGAAGATGGTCACATAATAAAGATGAATTGAAGTAAAAGAGAGAATCAAGAAGCAAATTCAAAACACATTTAAGTGTAACCCACTTCCTATGCAAAATAATCTTGTAAAGAAACAAGTCATGAAAGCACAAAGCAACAAGCATAGGAAAGCAAAACAAGTGCAACTTCAAAATTTTCAACATAAAGAGGGGAAACATAATACTTTTGAGATGCATAAAAACATGTTTCCCTCTCTCATAATAACTTTCAGTAGTAACATGAATAAAGTTAATAATATAACTATCACAGAAAACATTCTTACCATGAGCCACATGCATAAAATAATTATTACTCTCCACATAAGCATAGTCATTCTTATTAATCATAGTGGGAGCAAATTCAAGAAAATAGCTATCATTATTATTATCATCACCATAATCATAAAATATAGGAGGCATATTGTAATCATAATTAATTTTCTCCTCAATAATAGGTGGACTGAAAATATCATATTCATCATTGTAATCATCATATATTAGAGGTATAGTATCCTCATAAGCAATATAATTTCTTTCTTCCAAAGTGTGTTCATTTGTAAACATATCATCATGGGAAGGGACATGGATAGTACTAATAGAACAAGAATTATTAATATCATCATTTTTAGAATTGGTACCAAAGAGATTTTCAATATCAAAAGTAGTGTGCTTTTCCCTATCATGATCACTACTATAGGTAATAGGCATATGAACATCATCAAGTTTAGACTCATCAAAAACTATAATAGGAGCAACATGCTTAGGGGAAAATATCGTTTCCTCTCTTCTTCTTCTTCTTCTTCTTCTTCCCCTCTTTAGGAGGGAGAGGCTTGAACAAAAGCTTCTCCACATACCCTGGTTTATTGTTAGAGACAATAGAAGAAACTTTGGAGGATTCCTCGTTTTCATTAATAAGAATAAAAATCATATCCGTCCTATCATATTTTGGTAAAATATCATCTTTTATAAGATTTTGTATGTAAGTATTTGCGTGGCAATTATCAACACAATAAAGATGACAACCATGCATGACGCTATTCATATCAAAAGTACTCATGTCTACCAAAGAAGTTTTTCTTGATAACTCTTCACACCCTAAAAATAATGTAAGTTCATCATGTTGATTATCAGTGATCACGTTATCACAATACAAACTTGCAGTACTCATTGGATAAGAAAGGTCATTAGTATGGCCTGAGCATTGAAAATTTAAATGACCCACTCATAGCAGAGTTCACAAATAAAAGGATAGAGGGCACCAACTTTTTTACCAAGATCATTTAGCGCCTTATACCATGTTCTAGTTTTTTCATTCCAGTGGGTGATAAAATATTATTATTCGATTTGATTCTTTTCACAAGGTCTATGCATTCCACAAAAATTAACATGCTTATAATAAATAGTATTTTCAGAAGTTTGAGCATGTTTGTTGCAATCATTAATAACAATTTCATTTTTCATGCATGTGTCTTTAAAAGGTTCATGATACATGTCCCACTGTTCTTTAGGAGCATTAATATGGGAAGCAAAGGTTATACAACAATCAACAAGAATTCGAGGATCAAGACCATATCTAGCACCAAGCTCTTGAAAATCAGCAGTTTCAGCAAAAGACTTAATGCAATCATACTCATAGTTTATACCTGGTTCTTTACCTTTGTTCTTATCCCAATCTTCAATACTGATTTGAATTATTTCAAGAAGATCCCACTTAGCTTTGACCTCCTTACTTGTGAAGGATCCCTCTAAATAGGTATCTAGATAGTCCTTGTAATGTCCTGAAAGCCTTGCATAAAAATTATTAATAATAAGATTACTGGGGAGCTCATGAATGGGACATTTGAGCATTAGTGACTTCAATATCCGCAATATTGGGCAATGATTTCTCCATCATGAGGGTGAAAATTATAAATATAATTCCTATCTTTATGGATTTCATGAGGAGGATAAAATTTAGAGTAAAAGAGAGATTCAAGTTCCTTCCATTCCAAATGATTAGGATCATCTAGTGACTTATACCACTCCCTTGCTTTGTCCCTAAATGGTAAAGAGGATATGTCAAGGCCCAGATTTTTAATCATAGATGCATTTTATGCCATACATCGCAATCCCAGGATTACCATTTTTGCGAGACATAATAGATTTGGACATCATAGTACATCATCCATTACAAACCATACATAAGGTCTTACACAAATAAGGATCTCATGATCCAGTTCTTAATACAATTCAAGCAGCAGAATAATGTAAAGATAACGATAGCATAGGCGAAGCTCCATCTTCGGGGTCACATGCAATGCTGACGATGGGAGATGATCCTAGTTGTCGTAACCTTCTTGCGGTCCATCATCCTGATACTCCTCTTCATATTATGGCCACGGGAATAGCCAAGGACAAAGCCATGAGTACTCTTTAAGTACTCACAAACTAATACTAAGAAGTTAAGGGGGTTTTTGTAGTAGGATACTAAGCTCTAGGGTTGTTTTGCAAAAAGCCAGATTTACCTCTACTAAGTTCAAAACCAAAGAAAGATAGTTGAAAGTTTTATAACACCTAAGTGGGAACTTGCATTTCAAGTCACAACTCTATTGTGGTCAAGTCAAAGTCACAAATCATTTCACAAGTTGTTTGGAAAACATCTGACGATAGAACAGTATGGCCACTCCAACTGTCCATAACCGCGGACGTGGCTATTCGAATAGTTTGACACTCTGCAGAGATTGTACACTTTCACCACAACATTCGATACATCCGTCAGGAACAATCCTGAATTCACCATACTCAGTATGCGGATAATCAATCCTAACCTTTCCATTACACGCCCTAGTATAGGCACCTCTCCTCCGAGTTTGGCCTCCCAACCATGACCAACTGTCATCTTGGGTACTACACAGGTGGACAATCTTCACAAGGTAGCCTCATCTCACACCTTGGCCACAAGGGAACCCATACTAAGGAATATAAATTTCCAGTCAAGCCCTACCCAAATTTCGGGTATTATGGTTGTACGGTAAAACTGGAATGGTATCGCATCCAGACAACCATCAGTTTTATAAAGGGCTAAGGCTCAAGCCTCAACATTTTCATCAAAAAAATCATCGGGTGTTCAAGAACACATGTCAAAACATTTCAGTAGAATGACTCATCATTCTAAGGTTTTCATAACCATTTTCACCAAGTCTTCCCATCTAAAGTTGATCAAGTTTTATGCTTAGCACTAGCATCTACAAGTGGGGGGGGGGGTAAAGACTAATGAGGGGTAGTAAATAAGTGGGGATTAGATAAGTTCAATCTCATGCCTTAGGATGGCATCAAGATTAGCTAACTTAGGCCAAATTTTATGCTCTTTATGCTACCTTCAGTTATATTTCTAGAATCTACAAGTCACTATGTAAACTCTAAGAGAAATATTTAATAAAGAAAATGAAGTATTAAGCTTGCAAGTAAAACTAGGATTGGGTATCAAGTGGTGTAAGCTTGCTAAGTTAATATCTTGCTCATTCAACTAGTAGTATTAGGCTTGCATAAGTAGGGTATCTTGCAAGTGTTAGCTTGCAAGGTTGCAAGTATTGGCTTGCTAGGATATTAGTATAAGCTTGCCTTGTGCAGAGCTGTGGTTGAAGTTCTCCTCAGCTTCTTCCTCGTAGTATCCTCCTTCCTCCTCGTATCCTTGGTCAGTACTAGCGTCTATAAATCAATACGAGGTACACAATCACCGAAAAATACTTAACTATTTCTAAACCTCACTCAAAGGTTCACACTAGATAATCTATCATCATCACTATCATTACAAGATTAAAGCACTTGTCTTATTTATTTTAATTTGAGAAAAGTAATTTCTACTCATTGAAAAACTACTTAAGATTTAATATTCTCCAACTCAAACATGGGATCATGTTGACACATGTCATCACCACATATTTCAGTACAGGGGAATGTGATTTAAAGTGGTGTCACTATTTAATAATGTTTAACCTTTTTATTTTAATTAAATAAAGTGACTAGAAATGCCTATGTGGCATTCTTTTATTAATTGAACATTATTTCTGCAAGTAAACCCATATGTTTTTATATATTCTGAAAGGTATGATCAAATGTGATTTTTGAGAGTTGGAATCAACTCAAAAGCTCTTATGGTTGAATTTTGAAAAATGTTTGAATGCGGAAAAGTTTCTTCCTTGTTATTTTTACCATGGTTGATCTACACATCCAAATGGTTTGAATCCAACGGGCTTCGATTAAGCATTTCAGTATCTTTCTAACAAAATTAGTTTCATGCATTTTGGTTTAGTGAATCGAGCTGGGTTGATTTTTGAATCTATGTACAAAACTATGTTTGAAATTAAATGAATAAAACTAAATTTGAATTGTTGGGTCGCGCGGGAGGTTTTACTGGGCCGTCCCACTACGTACAGCGCACACGCGGGCTGGTTAAGTGGTTGTTCCCGCGCGTTAGTGAGACGGTGAGGGGCGAAGCGCTACGGGGCAATGTGGACCGTGGGATCTAGTTCTAATCGAACGGCTCTGGTTCATCGTCCACGTCGGGCAGCGCCGGCGAGACATAACCCTAGCGCGATAGGTGGGGGTCGCGGGAGGCTCACCGGGGCTCAGGCGATGGGGGAGAATGACGAAGTCGACGATGGCGGTTCTCCTGGTACCGGCAGCTTCTCCTGGGACGGCTCTAATCGACGGCTCCCTTCTCCTCTAGCAGCGGCGGGCTCCGGCCAAATTCCGGTGATGCGCTGCTCGCCTTGCTCCAGGAGTGAGGTGGGGTGGTTCTGAGGGAGAGGGGAGTGAACTGGTGTGAAGAAAACCAGCGGTGGAGACCTCTATTTATAGTGGCTGAAGGGGACCGATGGGCACGGGCTGAGCTCGTCGTGGTCGACGACATAGAGTGCTACTGGCATAGGCGACGATAGGGGGCGGTGCTGTGCTCCCTGGCGAAGCTCAACGGTGTGGTGGCGAGGCGTGGGGCGGTGCTGATCGGTCGGAATGCGTCAATGCTCTGGGCGGGTCTGATGGCGAATTTAATGGCGCCCAACATTGATGGTCCGCGCGATGGCGAACATGCATGTCTGCGGGGTGCTGGAGTGTTAGCGATCATGCACGCACGCGGCGAGGGCGACACGCGGTCTGTGGGTGTTGGTCGAGGGTGGCGCACTGGCGCGCTCTCGGCTCGCACGAAGAGAGGTTTGGCATGGTCTTGTCGTGTGGTCCAGGGGCTGGCAGTGCTCGGGGCTGGGACAGGGAGTGGCGGTGGACGGTGGAGTTCCTTCTAGACATGCTTGCTAGGCTTGGTGCTGCTCCTAGCTTGCTATCGACAATGGGATGGCAAGGTGAGGCTCGGCATGCTTTCCATTAATGGCATGGTCTGGTTTACAGTGAGCTAGAGGGGTTAAATAAGTTAGATAGGGAACAAGTTAGGCCAAAATTACTGCACACTATAGTGTTTGATGTTTGTTTGATTTGTATCTGCAAGGTGTTTGATAAAATGGTCGCAAGAACTTTGAATTTGAATTTTGGATGCAAACTTGGTGGGTTTGCTAGGCACATACTAGGGAGTGTCTGGTTAGTTGGATTAGTCAAGGGGCACTGGTTTGGTAGGGTTTTGAAAATGGGTGATCTTCACATATGATAAAGATTCAATTTTGAATTGTGATTTGAATGAGGTTGCCAAATGTTTCTGTAAGTTTGAAATGTGGGCTTTGATTCAATTTTACTTGTTCTAACAAGGGGTGAAAAGAATTTGAAAAGTTTCTGTTTGAAATCTTGGACTAGAAACACTCAAAGTGACCTAGTGAACAAGATTGGCAAAAATGACCATTTGCTTTATTTGATTTGTTTTTTATTTTCTCTTGATTTGTTTCTGCATGGAATTGTTTTAGATGATGTTATATTCATCTTTAAACCATTTCTTGCTATTTAGGTTAATCACACAAGATCATTCATGCATTTATCAACTCATCACATACATACATGCATTCATATGGTTTTAATTAATCAAAGTTTTTGTTAACCCTAATTTTAGGGATTAGAGTTTGATGATCATTGTTTTATATTTTTGGGATGTTACAAACCTTCACCCCTTAAACAAAATCTCGTCCCGAGATTTGAACAAGTAAGAAAAAAGATTACCTAGGATTTAAAGAGATCGGAAAATCCGTCCTAATGTGATCTTCTCGCTCCCAGGTAGCTTCTTCTTCAGTGTGGTTGCTCCACTGAATCTTTAGAAACTTGATGCTTCGGGTCCTGGTGGTTCTGAAATCTTCTTCCAAAATACGGATGGGTACTTCAGGATAGGTCAGGTCATCGTTGATCTCTATGGTACGGTGATCAATGTTCTTGAAAACTTCAGTCTTCTCCGGAACTTCAAGGCATTTGCGAAGTAACGATATATGAAACACATTGTGCACTATGGACATTTCCTCTAGCAGTTCCAATTGATATGATACTTCTCCTCGACGATTCAGAATCTTGAAGGGTCCGATATATATGGGGGCTAACTTTCCTTTGATCTGGAAACGCTGTATTCCCTTCAAAGGCGACACTTTGAGATACACGAAATCTCCGATATTGAAAGCGAGGTCTCGACGTATCTTGTCGATGTAACTCTTCTGTCTTGACTGAGCGGTCTTGAGGTTCTCACAAATCTTGTGAACTCTCTCTTCTGCTTCTCGTAGGATGTCGGGTCCGAAAATCTGACTCCCTCCTACTTCCAACCAATTCAAAGGGGTGCGACACTTCCTTCCATACATGAATTCAAATGGGGCCATTTGCAAACTAGCTTGGTAACTGTTGTTGTATGAAAATTTTGAAAGGCAGACAGTCTTCCCATTTAGATCCATACTTTAGCACACATGCTCTCAACATATCTTCGAGTATTTGATTTACTCGCTCCGTTTGTCCATCGGTCTGAGGGTGATACGCGGTGCTGAAATCCAGTCGGGTTCCTAAACCTTCTTGGACTTTCTTCTAGAATCTCGAGGTAAACTGGGTTCCTCGATCCGATACAATGTTCTTGGGGACTCCGTGCAAACTGACGATTCTAGAAATGTACAATTCTGCTAGCTTCGAACTCTGGTATGTGGTCTTGACTGGTAAGAAATGGGCTGCTTTGGATAATCTGTCAACTATGACCCAAATAGAGTCATTTCCCCTACTAGAAGTAGGCAATCCGATGATAAAGTCCATTCCAACAGAATCCCATTTCCATTCCTGAATCTGTAGAGGTTGCAATAGTCCTGCGGGTCTTTGATATCCCGCCTTGACTCTCTGACATATATCACACTTGGCGATATAGCTTCCGATTTCTCTCTTCATCTTATGCCACCAAAATTGTTCCTTCAAATCCTGATACATCTTCGTTCCTCTGGGGTGGATAGAATAAAGGGTATCATGGGCCTCTTTCAAAATAACTTCTTTCAACTCCGAATCTGCGGGTACACAAAGGCGTCCTTTGTACCACAAAAATCCTTCTTCGTCTTCGGTGAATCCGGGTACCTTGCCTGTACCGATACAATGTTTGATTTCGTCGATACTAGCATTTCCTTTCTACGCCTCTTTTATCTGACTGATCAAAGTGGGTTGAAGTTCTATGCTAGCCAAAAATCCTTCACTTACTAATTCCATTCGGAAATCTTCCATCTCTTTGTGCAAACTTGGTTGCTCCTTCAAAATCATGGAGTTCAAGCGGCACGGCAATCTGCTAAGGGCATCTGCTACCACATTGGCTTTACCGGGGTGATAGTGAATGTCCAGATCATAGTCCTTGATTAGTTCAATCCATCTTCTCTGTCTCATATTCAGCTCCTTCTGAGTGAATATATATTTCAGGCTCTTGTGATCCGAATAAATCTCACAACGGTTTCCCATGAGGTAATGCCTCCATGTCTTCAGGGCGAGAACTACGGCTGCGAGTTCGAGGTCATGGGTTGGATAATTCTGTTCATGCTGTTTCAATTGTCGGGATAGATAAGATATAACATTGCCTTCTTGCATTAGCACACATCCGAGACCGATCTTGGATGCGTCACAATACACATCAAAGGGCTTCGTGATATCCGGCATGATAAAGATTGGGGCTGAAATTAATCTCTTCTTGAGTTCTTGAAAACTCGCTTCACATTTGTCCGTCCATTCAAACTTCTTGTCCTTTTTCAGCAATTGAGTCATGGGTCTGGTGATACTCGAGAATCCTTCTACGAACTTGCGGCAGTATCCCGCTAATCCGAGAAATGCACGAACTTGGGTTTGAGTGGTTGGGGCTTGCCAATCTTCGACATCCTTCACCTTCGCAGGGTCAATGGCAATTCCTCCGGCTGATACAATATGTCCGAGGAATCCTACCTCCTATAACCATAATTCACATTTGCTAAACTTGGCATATAGCTGATGCTCTCTAAGGGTTCCAAGAATGGTCCATAGGTGTAGCTCATGTTCTTCTTCCGTTTTGCAATAAATGAGAATGTCATCGATGAAAACAACGACAAACTTATCTAGGAAGTCCATAAAAGTCTTATTCATGAGGTTCATGAAATAAGAGGGGGCATTGGTTAATCCAAAATACATGACCGTATACTCGTATAATCTATATCTGGTGGTGAAGGCAGTCTTTGGAATATCCTCTGCGCGAATCTTGAGTTGATGATAGCCAGTTCTAAGATCAATCTTTGAAAACACTTTGGCACCAGTCAACTGGTCAAACAGGTCTTCTATCTTCGACAACGGGTACTTGTTTTTGATAGTGACATCATTCAACTTCCGATAATCCGTACACAAACGGTTACCTCCATCTTTCTTGTCCACAAACAAGACAAGTGATCTCTAAGGTGATGCACTTGGTTGAATCAGTCCAATTTCCAACATGGCATCCAGTTGCTTCTTCAGTTCTGCTAGTTCAGACGGGTTCATACTATATGGTCTCTAGGCTATGGGTCCAGTTCCAGGGATTAGTTCAATGATAAACTCGATATCCCGATCTGGGGGCATATCAGGCAAAACATGTGGAAATACATTGGGGTATTCACAGATTATCCGGACTTGGTCAATGGTTGGCTGGGCTATACTCTTGTTGCACTTGAATTGACGGGGCAAGGTTTCAGACACATGCTCGACTGATATTCCGGCTGTACTGGTCATGGTTATGGATTTCTTGGCACAGTCAATTAATACTTTATGTTTGGACATCCAATCCATTCCTAGTACTACTTCCAAAACTTTAGTTCCGAGTACTATTAGATTAGCATAAAAATCTATGCCATGGATTCGGATAGGGACGGCTTTGCAAATTTGCCTAGCTTTGGTGGTTGAACCGGGTATTTGAACAATCATAACATGCTTCAATTTGGTTGGTTGAATCTTACTAGTGCATGCAAATTCTTCAGTAACAAATGAGTGCGATGCTCTAGAATCAAACAACACTCTTGCAAGTACTGAGTTAACAAAAAAAATACCCAGCACGACATCTTGCGCTTCTTGGGTTTCTTCAGCATGCATGAGAAAAAGACGGCCGTTGCGGTTGAGCGAGTTTCCTGGGGCAAACCTTCTTCCGGGCTGAACACGACGCTGCTGCTGAACTGGGGCATTTGCATTGGGAGCTGTGGCAATCTTCTTCGGGCACTCATTGGAATAGTGACCCTTGGTTCCACATTCATAACAAGTCACTTGCGACTTGTCCTTTGATGCAACATGCACAACATTGCTTCCAGTCCTTGGAGCAGTGTTGGGGTTGGTGGCGGCATTGTTGTTGTTGAACTTGGGTGGTGCACGGTTGAAATTGCTGGAGTTGCTGGGGTTGTTGTGGTTTCCTCCGGGCCTTGGGTTTCCACGGTTGGGATAGGTCGAACGATTCATCGGGGGTCTGTTGGTTCTCGGGGCAAATCCTGGAGATGGGTTGGGGCGATACTTTGGTGTATGGTGGGTTCCTATTTGATGCATCATGCGGCGCTTGCAGTTCTCATTGGCTTGGTTGATCTTTCCTTCCATATGAATGGCAGAGTCAACTAAGGCTTCAATGTCAGCAAAGGGGATATTGACTAACACTGTCTGCATATCATCGTGCAGACCATTCACGAATCTCTCTTTCTTCTTGGCTTCAGTGTCGATGTCATCCGGTGCATGCCAAGCTAATGACAAGAATTTGTCACGGTATTCCACTACTGTCATCCTTCCTTGCTTCGGTTATCTGAATTCATATCTCATCCTATTGATCAAACCCGGTGGCACATGGGTTCTGCTGAACTTGACCTTGAATTCATCCCAAGTCATCATCTGACCTTCGGTCATTGCACGAACGCTGTTCCACCATGCTCTTGCATCTCCGACCAGATAGTGAGTGGCGAACAGAACTTTCTCGTTAGCTTCCACTCCTGCGACCTCCAGATTGTTCTCCATGGTTTGCAGCTAATCATCTGCATCTAGGGGCTCTTCTGACTTAGTGAAAACAGGTGGATTGGTGTTCTGGAAATTCTTGAGCTTAGATCCATTGTTGTCCTGATTTTCATGGCCTTGATTGTTGTTGGCCATCTAGGCGATGTGTTGAAGGGTGGCTAAGTTGGCTTGACGTTCGGCTCGTTTAGCTTTGCGGTCAGAAATCAACATTTGCAAGATCTGTAACATCGGGTCCGGGGATGAACCGCTTCCTCCACGAGGCATCTGAAGATTGAGATAGATCATGAGAAAAGAGGGAAATTTCTAAGGTTTAGGGGTTGTTGAAAAGTTTTTGAAGTTTGACTCAGATTTTTCTAGCAACTTGCTTTTCATTCATTCATTCATTCATAGCACACAATACAAACACACACCACAACAAAGAAAAACAGATGGTTTTAAGAACCATTATGTGAAACTACGATACAGTGGTACCAAATACAACTCACTAACGCTAGTGCTCAAGTGCTACTACTCCTCGGAGTTAGTGTCCTCATCATCCTCATCATCATCATCATCGATGAAGGAGAAATCATCCTCATCGGTGAAGAAGTCCATCTCTTGATCCTCCAGAAAGTCATCATCATCACTGAGATAGGAGTAGGGGTCTCCACGAAGGTCTTCCCCTACATTCTCCCTCTCCTCCAACTGCATGTCCCTCTCGTGGATGGTTCCCTCCAAATCCGTGATCCGGTGGCGAAGACGGGCAATTATGCGCTCCTTCTTGTCAAGCTGACGGCAACGAGACTTGCGATCCTTCACTAGCATGGACAGGGTCTGATCCTTCTTCTTGGCGATGGCGTACTTGTGGTTGGCGTAGGAACGGGCATTGTCCAACTCCTTCTGACGATCATACATCATGAAGCTGAGGTGGTCCAATTGACTCTTCAGCTCGGGGTGATATGGGGCTTCCAGTGGCTGTCCCATACATCATGCCTTGGATAGAACTCAAAATGGGTACCCTTGATCTGATTGATACTCTGCCCACACAGACGGGCAAGAGCTTCCTGCATGGCCCTGGCAAGTCCATCGAGCCAATTGTTCTCTCTTAAGGTGAACTGAATTCCCTCTGTCGTGGGAGGTTCAATCTTTCCTCGGATACTTTCCACAACTAGCCATTGTAGATATTCTCCTTCCTGATCATTGAGCTAAGCTCCGAAGAACTCGGGGTGTGGACGCTCCAGCATCTCGGACAGCTGGTCCAAGTCACGCTCAAAGATGAGGTCTCCTCCATTCCCCAATTGATAAAACTTGCTGTACTTCATGTCCATCTATAAGAATATAGGATGAGTAAGTTAGTAGAGTGATCAAGTGTGTCAAATTTCATGTATTTTGCAAGAATTTTTGAGGACATGAATTTTCATGAAAGAATCCAAGTGATAAGAATGAGAATAAGTTTTTGTAAATACTCACTTCCTTTGGTTTTGAAACTAAGTTTTTGATTCAAACGTCCATTCGAACTAGGGTCTCCTATGGTCAGGATGACTCTGATACCAACTTGTCAACACCCGGAGTTTTAATCACAGATGGCTGTTATGCCATACATAACAGATTTGGATATCACGGTACATCATCCATTACAAACCATACATATGGTCTTACACAAATGAGGATCTCATGATCCAGTTCTTAACAATTCAAGCAGCGGAATAACGTTAAGATAACGATAGCGTAGGCGAAGCTCCATCTTCGGGGTCACAGGCAATGCTGATGATGGGAGATGATCCTAGTTGTCGTAACCTTCTTGCGGTACGTCATCCTGATACTCCTCTTTATAGTCTGGCCACGGGAATATCCAGGGACAAAGCATGAGTACTCTTTAAGTATCGCAAAATAATACTAACAAGTTAAGGGGGTTTTTGTAGTAGGATACTAAGCTCTAGGGTTGTTTTGCAAAAATCCAGATTTACCTCTACTAAGTTCAAAAGCAAAGAAAGCTAGTTGAAAGTTTTATAACACCGAAGTGGGAACTTGCATTTCATGTCACAACTCTGTTGTGGTTAAGTCAAAGTCACAAATCATTTCACAAGTTGTTTTGAAAACATCTGACGATAGAATAGTATGGCCACTCCAACTGTCCATAACCGCGAACGCGGCTATTCGAATAGTTTGACACTTTGTAGAGATTGTACACTTTCACCACAACATTCGATACATCCGTCAGGAACAATCCTGAATTCACCACACTCAGTATGTGGATAATCAATCCTAACTTTTCCATTACACGCCCTAGTATAGGCACCTCTCCTATGAGTTTGGCCTCCCAACCATGACCAACTGTCATCTTGGGTACTGTACAGGTGGACAATCTTCACAAGGTAGCCTCAGCTAAGACCTTGGCCGCAAGGGAACCCATACTAAGGTATATAAATTTCCAGTCAAGCCCTAACCAAATTTCGGGTACTGTGGTTGTATGGTAAAATTGGAATGGTATCGCATCCAGAAAACCATCAGTTTTATAAAGGGCTAAGGCTTAGGCCTCAACATTTTCATCATCAAAAATCATCGGGTGCTCAAGAACACATGTCAAAACATTTCAGTAGAATGACTCATCATTCTAAGGTTTTCATAACCATTTTCACCAAGTATTCCAATCTAAAGTTGATCAAGTTTTATGCTTAGCACTAGCATCTACAAGTGGGGGGGGGGGTAAAGGCTAATGAGGGGTAGTAAATAAGTGGGGATTAGCTAAGTTCAATCTCATTCCTTAGGATGGCATCAAGATTAGCTAACTTAGGCCAAATTTTATGCTCTTTATGCTACCTTCAGTTATCTTTCTAGAATCTACAAGTCACTATGTAAACTCTAAGAGAAAGCTTTAATAAAGAAAATGAAGTATAAAGCTTGCAAGTAAAACTAGGATTGGGTATCAAGTGGTGTAAGCTTGCTAAGATAATAGCTTGCTCATTCAACTAGTAGTATTAGGCTTGCATAAGTAGGGTATCTTGCAAGTGTTAGCTTGCAAGGTTGCAAGTATTGGCTTGCTAGGATATTAGTATAAGCTTGCCTTGTGCAGACCAGTGGTTGAAGTTCTCCTCGGCTTCTTCCTCATAGTATCGTCCTTCCTCCTCGTATCCTTGGTCGGTACTAGCATCTATAAATCAATACGAGGTACACAATCACCGAACAATACTTAACTATTTCTAAACCTCACTCAAAGGTTCACACTAGATAATCTATCATCATCACTATCATTACAAGATTAAAGCACTTGTCTTATTTATTTTAATTTGAGAAAAGTAATTTCTACTCATTGAAAAACTACTTATGATTTAATATTCTCCAACTCAAACATGGGATCATGTTGACACATGTCATCACCACATATTTCAGTACATGGGAATGTGATTTAAAGTGGTGTCACAATTTAATAAGGTTTAACCTTTTTATTTTAATTAAATAAAGTGGCTAGAAATGCCTATGTGGCATTCTTTTATTACTTGAACATTATTTCTGCAAGTAAACCCATATGTTTTTATATATTCTGAAAGGTACGATCAAATGTGATTTTCGAGAGTTGGAATCAACTCAAAAGCTCTTATGGTTGAATTTTGAAAAATGTTTGCATGCAGAAAAGCTTCTGCCTTGTTATTTTTACCATGGTTGATCTACATATCCAAATGGTTTGAATCCAACGGGCTTGGATTAATCATTTAAGTATCTTTCTAACAAAATTAGTTTCAGGCATTTTGGTTCAGTGAATCTAGCTGTGTTGATTTTTGAATCCATGTACAAAACTATGTTTGAAATTAAATGAATAAAACTAAATTTGAATTTTTGGGTCGCGCGGGAGGTTTTACTGGGCCGTCCCACTACGCACAGCACACGCGCGGGCTGGTTAAGTGGCTGTCCCCACACGTCAGTGAGAGGTGAGGGGCCATGAGGTACGGGGCAATGTGGACCGTGGGATCTAGTTCTAATCGAACGGCTCTGGTTTATCGTCCACATCAGGCAGCGCCGGCGAGACATAACCCTAGCGCGGCAGGTGGGTGTCGTGGGAGGCTCACCGGGGCTCAGGCGAGGGTTGGCGACGGGGGCGAATGACGAAGTCGACGACGGCGGTTATCCTGGTACCGACAACTTCTCCTGGGGCGGCTCGAATCGACGACTCCCTTCTCCACCAGCAGCGTCGGGCTCCGGGCAAATTCTAGCGATGCGCTGCTCGCCTTGCTCCGGCAGTGAGGTGGGGTGGTTCTAAGGGAGAGGGGAGTGAACTGTGTGAATAAAACGAGCGGTGGAGGCCTCTATTTATAGTTGCTGAAGGGGACCGACGGGCGCGGGCTGAGCTCGTAGTGGTCGACGACACAGAGTGCTACTGGCATGGGAGACGATAGGGGGTGGTGCTGTGCTCCCTGGCGAAGCTCAACGGTGTGGTGGCGAGGCATGGGGCGGTGCTGATCGGTCGAAACGCGTCGATGCTCTGGGCGGGTCTGACGGCGAATTTAATGGTGCACAGTGTGCGTGGTCCGCGCGGCGGCGAACAAGCATGTCTACGGGGTGATGGAGTGTTGGCGATCACGCACGCACGCGGCGAGGGCGGTGCACGGTCTGTGGGTGCTGGTCAAGGGTGGCGCACTGGCGCGCTTTCGGCTCGCACGCAGAGAGGTTTGGCATGGTCTTGTCGTGTAGTCCAGGGGCTGGCAGTGCTCGGGGCTGGTACAGGGAGTGGCAGTGGACGGTGGAGTGCCTGCTAGACATGCTTGCTAGGCTTGGTGCTGCTCCTAGCTTGATGGCGACAATCGGGTGGCAAGGTGAGGCTCGGCATGCTTGCCATTAATGGCATGGTATGGTTTATAGTGAGCTAGAGGGGTTAAACAAGTTAGATGATCTACTGAGGGTGTAGAGTGATCTAGATAGGGAACAAGTTAGGCCAAAATTAGTGCACACTATAGTGTTTGATGTTTTTTTGATTTGTATCTGCAAGGTGTTTGATAAAATGGCCGCAAGAACTTTGAATTTTAATTTTGGATTCAAACTTGGTGGGTTTGCTAGGAACATACTAGGGAGTGTCTGGTTAGTTGGATTAGTCAAGGGGCACTGGTTTGGTTGGGTTTTGAAAATGGGTGATCTTCACATATGATAAAGATTCAATTTTGAATTGTGATTTGAATGAGGTTGCCAAATGTTTCTATAAGTTTGAAAGGTGGGCTTTGATTCACTTTTACTTGTTCTAGCAAGGGCTGAAAAGAATTGGAAAAGTTTCTGTTTGAAATCTTGTACTAGAAACACTCAAAGTGACCTAGTGAGCAAGATTGGCAAAAATGACCATTTTCTTTATTTGATTTGTTTTTTATTTTCTCTTGATTTGTTTTTGCATGGAATTTTTTTAGGTGATGTTATATTCATCTTTAAACCATTTCTTGCCATTCAGGTTAATCACACAAGATCATTCATGCATTTATCAACTCATCACATACACACATGCATTCATATGGTTTTAATTAATCAAAGTTTTTGTTAACCCTAATTTTAGGGATTAGAGTTTGATGATCATTGTTTTATATTTTTGGGGTGTTACAGAATAGCTTCCTCTTAACAAGGTCCATTGAAATACCTGCACACTTGAACAACTCGCATAATTCATGGATAAAAAATGATCACCAGGATGGATAGTTCCATCCCCTAAATAATAGTTATCCATAACACGATCAACACTTTTTGTAGGTATTTTAAAAGGGACACTTTCAGTATGTGGCTTTAAAATATCACAAGCATCATTAGAATTACCACATATGGAGATAAAGTATCATCAGAGCAAATTTTCTTCCCTAAAGCTAGGGAACTAAAAAGATCTCTTTGATAAAAACTAGCTTCCCCAAGCTTAGATGTTTTCATAGCATTAGTAACAATGGTATTTAAAAAATTCATACTAATACCATTGCTATTAGCATGCAAAGAAAGTTCCATAGGTTTTTTAATTTTCTCTCTAACCCATTCACGTTCTAACTTAGGAAAAATACTAAAAATCTCCCTAATTTGCAGAATCTAAAGTAAAGAACTTCGAGCACTCACACACCATCAACATTACTAGAAGATAGCTTAGTAGCTAGAGGATGTGAGTACCTTTTACCTCACCTCCCCGACAACGGCGCCAGAAAAGAGCTTGATGTCTATGCACTTCTATTCTTGTAGACAGTTGTTGGGCCTCCAAGTGTAGAGGTTTGTAGAACAGCAGGAAGTTTCCCTTAAGTGGATTACCCAAGGTTTATCGAACTCAGGGAGGAAGTGGTCAAAGGTATCCCTCTCAAGAAACCCTGCAATCAAGATACAAGAAGTCTCTTGTGTCCCCAACACACCCAATACACTTGTCAAGTGTATAGGTGCACTAGTTCGGCAAAGAGATAGTGAAATACAAGTGATATGGATGATTATAAGACAACGGTGCCAGAAAAGAGCTTGACGGTAGGAATATACTAAAGGAAAGCAAACATGTAACAGATCTAGTTGTGAACGGTGTTTCAATGCTTAGAAACAAGGCCTAGGGATCATACTTTCACTAGTGAACACTCTCATATAAATATATTATCTTCATGATTCTACCCTGAACTACTCTCTGGTTGAACACTCTAATCCATGGTAGGGCTATAATAGCACTCCTCAAAGTTCGCCTTCCCCATCTAGATAACCCCACACTATCACCATGAGCGCTAGACGGTTCCAACAAACACCACAACTTCATACAGAAATCCAACTCCAAATATAAATCATGATAAGTATTTGTAAACTCTAGCCTAAGTGCAACCATGACGTGCACGCTGTCACTTTCACACATGTGGGGAGAGCCGGAGATATATTAAAGCACTTGAGTATTTATGTAGACTCTAGCCTAAGTGCCATGACGGCGTGCACGCTGTCACTTTCACACACGTGGGGAAAGCCGAGATATATTAAAGCACTTGAGTAGCAGAGCAGATCTAATTGATTACAAAGCTCATGACCACAATATGATCATGCATAGAGAGAGATGAACACATAGCTACCGGTAGAGCCCTTAGCCTCGAAGGATAACTACTCCCTCCTCATCATGGGAATCAGCAACGGTGATGAAGATGGCGATGGAGATCGATGGAGATGGTGGTGGAGATCAAAGGAGATGGCTCCGAGGGCACTTCCCTGTCCCGGCAGGGTGCCGGAACACAAACTTCTGTCCCCCGAATCTCCCCTTCGGTGGCGGCGGCGCTGCGGAACTTTTTGTGGATGTATGATGGATGATTTAGGGTTTTCTCCTCGGGGGCATTATATAAGCGAAAGGGCAAGGCGAGGAGGCAGCCAGGAGGGCCACACCCCCTGGTGGCGCCACCAGGGTGGGCTCGCTCCACCCTAGCGTGTGCCCACCCTGGTTCCCTACTCCGTCTCTGCTTCGTGTTTCCGTATTTCTCCGGGAAAATAGTAACTTTGGCTTTTGCCCCGTACAACTCCGAGAATATTTATTTTTTAGCTTTTCTGAAACCAAAAACAGCAGAAAACAGGCAACTGGCACTGGGCATCTTGTCAATAGGTTAGTTCTAGAAAGTGTATAAAAGTACCTCAAAGTGTAGACAAAACATAAGATAGTTGATATAAAACAAGCACGGAGCATCAAAAATTATTGATACGTTTACGACGTATCAAGCATCCCCAAGATTAACTCCTGTTCATTATCGAGTAGGTAAGTGATAAAAAGAGTCACCCACTGCTGCTTTGTGAGCATCCGGTGCTCAACCTGCTCTGGATCACCAAAGATGATCCGAATTCTCTCGTCGTGTGCCTTGAAGCTTCCGACGAGATACTCAACCGTGAATGTATTCAGGTCGAGACATTGTTCGATCGATGTGACAATCTGCGTGTAGCGTGCCAGCACTGCATGCAGGAACCTTCTGACGTTCCTGATCTCATCCAATTTCTCGCCATATCCCTTGATTGCATTGACGAGGGTAATGAAACGGGCGGCTAACTGATCAACCGTCTCGCTCTCCTCCATCTTAAGATCTTCGTAGCTTTTTGTCCAAGTATGAAGAGGCGCTTCCTTCACGCGGGCATGACCTTGGTGCAATATCTTGATTATCTCCCATGATCCTTTGTAGGGGTTTGTAGCATGAACATACACAAGCCAAGATCTATCTACTAGATTGTAGCAATGAGTTGATTAGAGTACTCACCCTTGAAGATTCCAAAGCGCTTAACGAGAGCAGATTCTCGTGGGTGATGTAGTTGTACACTTGCCGATCTCAAGATCACGTAGACGGTCCTTCTGGCGCCGCGTTCCGGCAGCGCTTCCGCAGTCGGTCACACGTTTGGTACTCGATCAAGACCTTGCTCTCCCTTGTTCCAGCAGGCAGCGGAGGTTGTAGTTCTCTCCTCATGATTCCAACAACATGACGGTGTGGTGTCGAAAGTAGAGGGAAGATCCCGCAAGGCTTCGCCTAAGCCGGAGCGGGTTATGGTGGAGAAATAGGGTTTACCTAGAGATCTAAGGTTTAGAATCCAGAGAGGAGGAGGTGGAACCGGTGGCAGCGTGGCGGCAGCAGCAGCAGGCGTCGGTGGTGCGGGCTTGGGTGGTGGTGTTGTGTGGAGGGGCAGCCCCCTCCCCTCTATTTATGAGAGGGAGGGGCAGCTAGGGAGAGGGGTGTTTGAATCCTACCTGAACTCCCTCTCCTTATAGTCTTGTGGTGGAGGGAGAGAAGGATTCTCTCCTTTCTCCACCAGGAAACATTGTCCCAGTTTGACTTTTCAAACTTGTCTTCTGACTTTCAATTTTGGAGTTTGAATTAACTCTTTATTTGCACAGCCCTTTGACCTAGGACATGATGCAACCTTTCCACTTAGTCATGACACATTCATGCACCCTTCCCCTTCCGGTCCGGTGAACTTTCTAGACCCTTCTAGATCATTTCGGTGAAAACACCGGAATCATTCCCGAACTCCGGAATTGGACTTTCCTTATATGAATATTATTCTATGGACCATTCCAGATCTCCTCGTGACATACCAGATCCCATCCGAGATTCCGAACAACATTCGGCATCCCTACTTACATTCCATATATACTAAACAACATCGAATCCTTAAGTGTGTCTCCCTATGGTTTGTCAATTATGTAGACATGACCGTGACTCTTCTCCGATCAATGACCAATAGAGGAATCTGGAAATTCATATGGTTCCCACATATTTCTATGATTACTTTGCGATCGAATGAACCATTTACATACGATACCAATTTCCATTTGTCTCACGATATTTTACTTATCCGAGGTCTGATCGTCGGTATATCTGCATATCTAGTTCAACTTCGTTACCGATAAGTACTCTTTTCTTGTTCTCGTGATATGTGATCCCTAGTGAGCCAGTCACATGCTTGCGAGATAATTGGATGACATTACACCGAGATGGCCCAGAGTATATCTATCCGTCATATGGATGGACAAATCCCACTCTTGATCCATGTGCTTCAACACATATGTTCCAAACACTCAATGCCACCTTTATAGCCACCCAGTTACGGTGTGGTGTTTGATGTCATAAAAGTATCCATCCGGTGATGGTGATTAGCATGATCTCATGGTCAAAGGAATTAGGTTACTATCTATCAGAAAGCTTATAGCAAACTGTTGGAGATATGCCCAAGAGGCAATAATAAAGTGGTTATTATCATATCTTCATACTTATGATAAATGTTTACATACCATGCTATAATTATATTAACCGGAAACATTAATACTTGTGTGATTTGTAAACATAAAAGAGTCTCTAGTAAAGCCTCTTGTTAAACTAGCTTGTTGGTTAATATATGATCATGGTTTCCTGATCATGAACATAGAGATGTTATTAACAACAGGGTCATATCATTAGGAGAATGATGTGATGGACATACTCCTATAGTTAAGCGTAGCATAAAGATCAAGTCATTTAAAATAGTTCATTTGCTATAAGCTTTCTGATACATAGTAACCTAATTCCTTCGACCATGAGATCATGTTAATCACCATCACCGGAAGGATGCTTTGATGACATCAAACACCACACCGTAACTGGCTGGCTATAAAGGTGGCATCGAGTATTCGGAAAGTATGGGTTGAGGCACATGGATCAAGAGTGGGATTTGTCCATCCATATGACGGATAGATATACTCTGGGCCCTCTTGGTGGAATGTCATCCAATTAGATTGCAAGCATGTGACTGGCTCACAAGGGATCACATATCACGGGAACGAGAAAAGAGTACTTATCGGTAACGAGGTTGACCTAGGTATGCAGAGATACCGACGATCAAAACCTCGGATAAGTAAACTATCGTGAGACAAAGGGAAATTGGTATCGTATGTAAGTGGTTCATTCGATCGCAAAGTAATCGTAGAAATATGTGGGAGCCATATGAATTTCCAGATTCCTCTATTGGTTATTGATCGGAGAAGTGTCTCGATCATGTCCGCATAATTCGCGAACCGTAGGGAGACACACTTAAGGATTCGATGTTGTTGAGTAGTTATGGAATGATGAGTAAGAGGCCGAATGTTGTTCGGAGTCTCGGATGGGATCCGGGATATCACGAGGAGATCCGGAATGGTCCGGAGAATAAGATTCATATAAGGAAAGTCCTGTTTCGGGGTTGGAGAATGGTTCCGGTGTTTTCATCGGGAATGTTCTAGAAGGTTCCGGAATGTCCGACACTCCGGAGGGGAAGGGTACATGAATGTGTCATATCAAGTTGGAATGATTGCATCATGTACTAGGTGTCATCGCTGAACAAAATAAAGGGTTTAATCAAATCTTAGTTTGAAAAGTCAAACGCTAATTTGAAAAGTCAAACGGCTATTTTGGAAGGTGGAAGGGAAGTAGGAAACCTACTTGGGGAGGAGTTCCCTCCCTCCACCGCCGGCCCTCTTGGGATCCGAGTTGGGGAGGGACTCCCCTACCCTTGGCGCGCCCCCTCCACCTATATACGGAGGGGCGGGGCTGCCCCTCCCAATACACAAGACCTCCACCTCTAAACCTAAACCCTAGCCGCCACCGCCCACCATAGCCGCCGCCTAGGGTTTCTCCCCTAGCCGCCGACTTGGGCAGCTCCAAGCCCTAGCCGTCGGCCCTAGACCCTCCTCCTTGGTGCATCTAAACCCTAGATCACCGAGGGCTCTCTCATAGTCCACCATACTCGCTCCGGCTTAAGGCGAAGCCCTGCGAGATCTCTCCTCTACTTCCGGTACCACTCCGTTGTGCTGCCGGAATCGCGAGGAGAGTGCTACAACCTCCGCTGCCTGCTGGAACAAGGGAGAGGAAGGTCTTCGTCGAGTACCGAACGTGTGACCGACTGCGGGAGCGCTGCCGGAACGCAGCGCCGGAAGGATCGTCTACGCGATCTTGAGATCGGAAAGAGTACGACTACATCACCCACGAGAATCCGCTCTCGTTAAACACTTTGGAATCTTCGAGGGTGAGTTATTCCATCGACTCGTTGCTACAATCTAGTAGATAGATCTTGGCTTGTTTGTTTGTATGCGGTAGAAAATTTTGTTTTCCATGCTACGAAACCCTACAGTGGTATCAGAGCCGTGTCTATATGTAGATCTGTTGCACGAGTAGAACACAATGGTCATTGTGGGCGTTGATGTTTTTGTTGTCGATTGCTTCTTGTGTACTTTGCATCTTGTGGGATGGTGGGATGAAGCGGCCCGGGCTAACCTTACATGACATCGTTCATGAGACTTGCTCCACGCTGGACATGCAACTTGTATTGCATAAGTGGCTTTGCGGGTGCCTGTTTCTCCCAACATAGTTAAGATTCAATTTACAACGGGTGATTGACAATACTAGTATCAATGTTGTGGTACTTGTTCGTAAGTTAGAACGACACTTATTGAAAGCCCCAAACCACGTAAAATATGCAAAGAAAATTAGAGGCGTCTAACTTTGTTTTGCAGGGGTGTGTTGTGATGTGATATGGCCATGATTGTGATTATATTTGATGTATGCAATGTTCCTTATTGTAAGTTGGCAACCGGCAGGAGCCATATGGTTGTCTTTAATTTTGTTAAGACCCGTGTGTCTATTCAAAGTAGTTGTAATAGTTGAAGCCGGTGGACGACAACCATGGAGAAGCGTCATTGACCTTGATGCAATGCCGGTGATGATGGAGATCATGTTCGTGCTTGAAGATGGAGATCGGAAGCACAAAGAAGAAAGGCCATATCATATCACATATTATGAATTGCATGTGATGTTAATCCTTTTATGCATCTTGTATTGCTTAGTTTACGACGGTAGCATTATAAGATGATCCCTCAAGCACACAATTTCAAGTTTTAAAGTGTTCATCCTTAGTAAGCACCGTTGCTAAAGCTCGTTGTTTCGAAGCACCACGTGATGATCGGGTGTGTTAGATTCTACGAGTGTATACAACGTGAGCAAGCCAGATTTGCTCATGCGGAAGCTAAGGTTTGATCTTGACGAGCCTAGCATGTGCAGACATGGTCTCGGAACACGGATCACCGAAAGGTAAAGCATGAGTCATATAGTAGATATGATGAACATGTTGATTGTTCGCCATTGAAGCTACATCAACTCTCGTGATGATCGGTTTTGATGTGGTGGATTTGGTTCGTGTGATCACTAAAACAATGTGAGGGATATTGTTTTGAGTGGGAGTTCAATAGCAATTTGATTAAAAGTTGAACACTATTTATCATAAATTAAATCAAAGTGAACTTGCATAATTGTTGTAGTCATTGGCATCCGTTTACCACCTTGCGCTTAGTTATAATTGAGATTATAGAACTATAGAATTCTGGTTAGTTACTTTACGAACTGGTATCGTATTGTTTTGAAGTGTTAATCTAAAGTTTAAAAGTCCTATTGCAAACTTTCAGTAAATTCCGGTTACTCCATGAGGTTTAATAATTGGTATTAAATCAAGAGTGACAATTCCAAGTGTTAGTGTATGAGTATCATGTTTGTCTCCATGATTCTTGATATTCAAAATATCAAGGTTATCTAGGATCTGAAAGAGTTGTTTCAGAAACCATGATGTGTGGAAGATATTGTGATATCTGAAACGAAGTTCTGGTTACAACATGATAGAGTATAATATGGCAAAAGTCATGTTCTCATATTTGATGAGAATTTGCAAAGGGTTGGAGACACTAGTTGTCCTAATCCACCAAAAGGTTTTGGAAAGCAACATTATACTCGTGATTCATCTTTATAAGCTAAAAGTAGCTTGATCATGAATAATTCCATGATAAGGGTGAATATTTGATGTAGGTAAAATATTTACCACACCAAGAGATTACTGAAGAATGGAATTTGAAAGCACACCTAACATTTGATGATGGTGATCTACTTCAAAGTGCAAGTCCAAAGACATTGGTATTTAATTATAAACGCTTTGGACTATGTGTCATATGTATGACTCCACTATTGATGTTGATAGATTCTTTCAAACAGAAAAGGAAATACTGAAAGAGAATCTCATAAGTATATGGCAGAAAATAAAAGACTAGAATTGTTCAGCTTAAGTATATAGATGATATACATGTTATGGATATATTCTTTGCTTATTAAACAATGTGGTTCTTAAGTATTTGATACTGAATTTGTTGGTGTGAATCGTCATACGAAACAACACAATTCATGAACTACAATGGCCTAAGTAACTAGCAAAAGAATATGTGATGATGTTCATTGAGAACAAATAAAGGGTTATTGTGCTACTTGTTAAACATCAAAGCTTGCCTTCAAGATTTGTTTTATCAAGCATTATGAGAACAAAAGGGTTGTTCAAATAATTGCCGTAATCCATAAAAGATGGATGATTTACAAATCTCGTTGGAGAAATCACATCCATAAAACTAGTGCTAAAAAAAATGTCGAAAGACAAATTGATTGAAAGATCACTTAGGAAGTGACATGGCCGTTTAAATTATATTGGAAAGAAAACATGAAGAAACTCCATGTGGATGGAATTTTGGAGTCTTTTGATTTTTGACCAAATGACTCTTGTGAAACTTTCCTAAAGATAATTAAAACTTCGTTCATAGGCCAAAAGGGAATGAATGACTAGCTTATTGGAACTTGTACATATTGTTGTACGAAGTCCATTATGTGTAGTCAAGAGCGATGGATTTCAACTTCATATGCTTTCTCCGAAAATTTGAGTGAATATATGAATATTTACTTAATAAGGATGAAGTATGAAACATTTGAAAAGTTCAAAGACTTTCAAGATGAAGTGCAAAATCATTGTAACAAGAATATAAATAGTTTATGATAAGATCATAAAGGAAGATATTTGAGTTACAAGTTTAGCATAATACCTAAGATTTAAGGAATCGTTCCATGGATTTGCATGTCCCGAAACACCATAAGAGTATGGAGCGTTCGAGATATGTAATTAAACCTTGTTTGACATGGTAAGATCGAAGGTGTAATTCATAAAACTGCCATTATATTTTAAAGATTAAAAGCTTTAGAGACTACCGTTTTTCCACTGAAAAGAGCTCCATCATAATCCGTTGAAATGACACCATATAAAGTTATGGTTTGGGATAAAACCCAAGTTGTCCTTTCTTAAACATTGGTATGCTATGCATAAGAAAGATGTTTTAAATCAAAGTCGGATGAACCTGTCTTTGTATGTTATTTCTAATAACTGTTAAGTAATCCTCCATAACATCAGAGACAAAAGTGTTTGTCACTTAGAATGTCAAGTTTCTTTAAGAAGGAATTTTTCGTGAAAAATAAGTGGGAGGACAATAGAACTTTGATAAGGTTAAAAGAACCTTAGCTATATGTGCAAAGTTGCGCAGCGCCGAAAAGTGTTCCGGAGGCAGCAACAATGCTCATGGATCACGTGCCTCAAAGGTTGTGGTTACATAGGTCAAAGTTTCTATTGAACCAAGTAGGTCGAGTAAACAATCAAATACCAAGATTTGAGGGTTGAATCATTATTTGAGAATAATGAACGTACTACATGCAAAGAAGCGATGACGGGCCCTGACTCCGTAAAATGGCTTGAAGCCATAAAATCCGTGATAGTTCCATACACGAGAAATCAAGTTTTGAACTTGAAGGACCCTCGAGAAAGGTGTAAGACCTTACAGTTGTGTTTGGATCTATAAAGAAATAGACATGGATGTTGCATATCTATGAAATAGTCGACATGTTGGGAAAGAGTTCACAACAATGTTCAAAGGTTGACTATGACAAGATTTGATCTTTCATATCGATATTTAGTCTAGACGGATTAATGTAGAAAACACTACATATAATTTTGTTATGTGGTAATTGAATAAACAAAACAAGTTCTTCTAATAGAATTGTTACCTAGGACATGTGCATAACACGGTCCATAGGGTTTTGTTAATTCAAAGGATGCTAAAAGCATATGCAAACTTCAATGGTTCAAGTGAGCATCGCGGAGTTGGAATCTTCACTATGATGAAACTGTTAAAAGAGTTTAATTTCATCAGAGACGATGAAGATGCTTGCATTTGCAAGAAATTAAGTGGGAGCGCTAAGACATGTTTCTAATACATTATGTGGAAGACATATTGTTGATTGGAAATGATGTATCTTTTATTAACACATATTAAGAATTTCATCCCGATGAAAGACTTAGGCAAAACCCAAATATTTGGCATCAATAGACGCTAATATGGTTGTGCCGAAAGTACATAGATAATGTATTGAATGAGTTCAATATAGAAACTACAAGAAAGGTTCTTGTCACACAGAAAGGATTGAATGAGTTCAATATTGATGATATATTCAAGTGTATTGACACTTGGTAAGTGAAACAAATATTCAAGTATAGATTGATACTTGATGTGTAAAATCACAAAGAGTATTTATATCAATCATACTGTGATATGTACAAATCCAGATATGTCCTATGCTCTAAATGTTATGAGCATATATCAGAATGATTCATAAGATAGTCATTGGACGATAGTAAATATATTCTTATGATCTTGTAAAAGAACTAAGAATATATTATTTTGTAGAAATGACAAATAGATGATTAGTTCATTGTAAATGAATTACATTGATACTAGTTTTGTCACAAAGTACAAATTAAGTTTATCTCAATCTAAACTAAGGGTGGCACAATGTGATGGAAAGTAAGTTCCATAATGGATTTGGATGAGTTCCAAAGTTAAGACATTGTGACAGATACTACAACAAAAGGCTAAGTATATGACTGCTATTATAGCAGCAAAAGAGGGCATTTGTGTCAAGTAATTTGTTATTAAACTAGGTGTAGTTCACAGTGGGATAGTACTATGAAGATATATTGTACGACAATATTATCAACATGTTTTAACCCCAAAGAACTAAAGGTCACACCAAAGGACCAAATTTGTACAAAGCCATCTCATTAGAGAATGAGTGATGCGTAGAGACGCAAAGACATGCAATTACACACGGACCTGGAAGTGTCAGATCCGGAGATCAGTTGACCACTAGCAATCGTGTACATATGACACCAGAAAGCCATAGGTGTTAAATACACAAAGGTTTGAAACTAGATTATTGACTCTAGTGCAAGTGGGAGACTGTTGGAGATATGCCCGAGAGGCAATAATAAAGTGGTTATTATCATATCTTCATACTTATGATAAATGTTTACATACCATGCTATAATTGTATTAACCGGAAACATTAATACTTGTGTGATTTGTAAACATAAAAGAGTCCCTAGTAAAGCCTCTTGTTAAACTAGCTTGTTGGTTAATATATGATCATGGTTTCCTGATCATGAACATAGAGATGTTATTAACAACAGGGTCATTTCATTAGGAGAATGATGTGAAGGACATACTCCTATAGTTAAGCGTAGAATAAAGATCAAGTCATTTAAAATAGTTCATTTGCTATAAGCTTTCTGATACATAGTAACCTAATTCCTTCGACCATGAGATCATGTTAATCACCATCACCGGAAGGATGCTTTGATGACATCAAACACCACACCGTAACTGGGTGGCTATAAAGGTGGCATTGAGTATTCGGAAAGTATGGGTTGAGGCACATGGATCAAGAGTGGGATTTGTCCATCCATATGACGGATAGATATACTCTGGGCCCTCTCGGTGGAATGTCATCCAATTAGATTGCAAGCATGTGACTGGCTCACAAGGGATCACATATCACGGGAACGAGAAAAGAGTAATTATCGGTAACGAGGTTGAACTAGGTATGCAGAGATACCGACGATCAAAACCTCGGATAAGTAAACTATCGTGAGACAAAGGGAAATTGGTATCATATGTAAGTGGTTCATTCGATCACAAATTAATCGTAGAAATATGTGGGAGCCATATGAATTTCCAGATTCCTCTATTGGTTATTGATCGGAGAAGTGTCTCGATCATGTCCGCATAATTCGTGAACCGTAGGGAGACACACTTAAGGATTCGATGTTGTTGAGTAGTTATGGAATGATGAGTAAGAAACCGAATGTTGTTCGGAGTCTCGGATGGGATCCGGGATATCACGAGGAGATCCGGAATGGTCCGGAGAATAAGATTCATATAAGGAAAGTCCTGTTTCGGGGTTGGAGAATGGTTCCGGTGTTTTCATCAGGAATGTTCTAGAAGGTTCCGAAATGTCCGGCACTCCGGAGGGTAAGGGTACATGAATGTGTCATATCAAGTTGGAATGATTGCATCATGTACTAGGTGTTATCGCTGAACAAAATAAAGGATTTAATCAAATCCTAGTTTGAGAAGTCAAACGCCAATTTGAAAAGTCAAACGGCTATTTTGGAAGGTGGAAGGGAAGTAGGAAACCTACTTGGGGAGGAGTTCCCTCCCTCCACCGCCGGCCCTCTTGGGATCCGAGTTGGGGAGGGACTCCCCTCCCCTTGGCACGCCCCCTCCACCTATATAAGGAGGGGTAGGGCTGCCCCTCCCAATACACAAGACCTCCACCTCTAAACCTAAACCCTAGCCGCCGCCCACCATAGCCGCCGCCTAGGGTTTCTCCCCTAGCCGCCGACTTGGGCATCTCCAAGCCCTAGCCGCCGTCCCTAGACCCTCCTCCTTGGTGCATCTAAACCCTAGATCACCGAGGGCTCTCTCATAGTCCACCATACTCGCTCCGGCTTAAGGCGAAGCCCTGCGAGATCTCTCCTCTACTTCCGGTACCACGCCGTTGTGCTGCGGGAATCGCCAGGAGAGTGCTACAACCTCCACTGCCTGCTGGAACAAGGTAGAGGAAGGTCTTCGTCGAGTACCGAACGTGTGACCGACTGCGGGAGCGCTGCCGGAACGCAGCGCCGGAAGGATCGTCTACGCAATCTTGAGATCGGAAAGAGTACGACTACATCACCCACGAGAATCCGCTCTCGTTAAACACTTTGGAATCTTCGAGGGTGAGTTATTCCATCGACTCGTTGCTACAAACTAGTAGATAGATCTTGGCTTGTTTGTTTGTATGCGGTAGAAAATTTTGTTTTCCATGCTACGAAACCCTACACAAACAAACTAATGAAATGACTTGATATTTATGCTACTCTTATCTATAGGAGTATGACCATCACACCATTCTCCTAATGATATGATCTTGTTGTTAATAACATCTCAATGTTCATGATCAGGAAACCATGATCATCTATCAACCAACAAGCTAGTATTATAAAGAGGCTTTACTAGGGACTCTAATTAGTTTACAAATCACACAAGTATTAATGTTTCCGGTTAATACTATTATAGCATGAATGTAAACAATTATCATAAACACAAATATATAATAATAACTACTTTTATTATTGCCTCTAGGGCATATCTCCAATAGTCTCTCACTTTCACTAGAGTCAACTAATCTAGATTACATGGTAATATACCGAACACCCATGGAGGTTAGGTGTTGGTCATGTTTTGCCCTCGGGAGAGGTTTAGTCAATGGATCCGCCACATTCAGATCTGTGTGTACTTTGCAAATCTTTATGTCACCATCTTGGACATGGTCTCGAATATCATGAAAATGCAGCTTGATATGATCCAGCTTCTTGTGTGACCTTGGTTCTTGCGCATTGGCTATGGCGCCCATGTTATCACAGTATATAGACATTGGGTCCAGCTCACTGGGAACCACACCGAGCTCTATAATGAACTCGTTCATCCATATCGCCTCTTATGAAGCAGCTATGTATTCCGATTCAGTTGAAGATCTCGCCAGAACGCTTTGCTTTACACTCCTCCATGTCACTATTGCACCATTCATAGTAAATACTTATCTAGATTGAGATTTAGAATCATCCGGATCGGTGTTCCAACTAGAATCAGTGTAACCATTAACAACGAGCTGTTCATCACCTCCATAAGAAAGAACCATATCCTTTGTTCTTCTCAAGTACTTAAGGATATTTTTGACTGCTATCAAATGATCCACTCCTGGATCACTTTGATATCTGCTAGTTAAACTAATAGTATATGCAATGTTGGGTCTAGTACATAGCATGGCATACATGATAGATCCTATGGCTGAGGAATAGGGAGTCTTACTCATTCTTTATCTATCTTTTGCCGTAGCTGGACTTTGAGTTTTACTCAAGTCGTATTGGGCAACATGGGCAAGAACCCTTTCTTGCTATCTTCTATTCCAAACCTCTTTAGAACTTTGTCCAAATATGTACTCTGTGACAATGATATTAGGCGTCTCGATCTATCTCTATAAATATTTATGCCTAATATGTAAGCAGCTTCGCCAAGATCCTTCATTAAAAAACTATTATTCAAATAATCGTTGACACTTTTAAGAAGGTCTATATCATTTCCAATCAACAATATGTCATCCACATATAGTACTAGGAATGCTACAGAGCTCCCACTCACTTTCTTGTAAATACAATCTTCTCCATAAGTTTGTATAAAACCAAAACTTTTGATTATCTTATCAAAACATTGATTCCAACTTCGGGATGTTTGCTTCAATCCATAAATGGACCGTTGAAGTTTGCATACCTTGTTCGCATCTTTAGGATCGACAAAACCTTTGGGTTGTACCATATAACACTCTTCATCAATGTCTCCATTGAGGAATGCCATTTTGACATCCATCTGCCATATCTCATAATCATAATATGCAGCGATTGCTAACAAAATCCTCACAGAATTTAGATTTGCTACCGGTAAGAAAGTCTCATCGTATTCAACTCCTTGAATTTGTCAAAACCCTTTTGCGACAAGTCGAGCTTTTTAGACGGTTACATTACCATCAACATTTGTTTTCTTCTTGAAAATCCATTTGTTCTCGACAGCCTTCCGGCTATCCGGTAAGTCCACCAAAGTCCATACTTGGTTTTCGTACATAGATCCAATCTCGGATTTCATGGCTTCTTGCCATTTATTGGAAGCTGGGCTCATCATCGCTTCCTCATATGTCGCAGGGTTGTCAGTGTTGTCCACCAACATGACACTCATAACGGGATCATACCAATCGGGAGTGGTACAAGTTCTCATTGACCTGCGAGGTTCCTTAGTAACTTCAACCGAAGTTTCATGATCAACATCATTAGCTTCCTCTCTTATTGGTGTAGGCGCCACATGAACTTCTTCCGGTGCTGCGCTACTCTCAAATCCGAGAGAAGGTTTGACAACCTCGTCGAGTTCTACTTTCCTTCCAGTCACTTCTTTCGAGAGAAAATCCTTGTCTAGAAAGGATCCATTCTTGGCAACAAAGATTTTCCCTCGGATCTATGATATAAGGTATACCCAATAGTTTCCTTTGGGTATCCTATGAAGACATTCCTCTTTGGGTTCAAGCTTGTCGGGCTATAACTTCTTTACATAAGCTTCACAACCCCAAACTTTAAGGAACGACAATTTAGGTTTCTTCCCAAATCATAATTCATACGGTGTCGTTTCAACGGATTTAGATGGTGCCCTATTTAAAGTGAATGCGGTTGTTTCTAATGCATAACCCCAAAACGATAGCGGTAAATCTGTAAGTGACATCATAGAACGAACCATATCTAAGATAGTTCGATTATGATGTTCGGACACACCATTACGTTGTGGTGTTCCTGGCGGTGTCAATTGTGAAAGTATTCCGCATTTCTTCAAATGCTCCATACTTGTAACTTAGATATTCACCTCCACGATCAGATTGTAGAAATTTAATCTTCTTGTTACGTTGATTCTGTACTTCACTTTGAAATTCCTTAAACTTCTCGAAAGTTTCGGACTTATGATTCATGAAATAGATATACCCATATCTACTCAAGTCATCCGTGAAAGTAAGAACATAACGATAACCACCGCGCGATGATACACTCATCGGGCCACACACATCGGTATGTATAATTTCCAATAAGTCCATAGCTCGCTCCATCATACCAGAAAATTGAGTCTTAGTCATTTTACCCATCAGACATGCTTTGCATCTTTCAAGTGATTCGAAATCAAGTGATTCAAGAAGTCCATCGGAATGGAGTTTCTTCATACTCTTCACTCTAATGTGACCAAGACGACAGTGCCACATATAGGTTGAGTTATCGCTTAATTTCAAACGTTTAGTTTCAATGTTATTAACATGTGTATTATTACAATTGAGATTCAACAAGAATATACCATCTATCAAAGGTGCATGTGCATAAAACATATTACTCATATAAATCGAACAAACATTATTCTTGGATTTAAACAAGTAACCTTTTCGCAATAAACATGATATAGATATAATGTTCATGCTCAACGTAGGCACCAAATAACAATTATTTAAGTATAAAACTAATCCCGATGGTAGATGAAGAGGTAGCGTGCCGACCGCGATCACATCAACCTTTGATCCATTTCCAACATGCATCATCACCTTGCTCTTCGCTAGTTTCCGTCTATTCTGTAGCACCTGCTTCGAGTTAAAAATATGAGCAACCGAACCAGTATCAAATACCCAGGCACTACTATGCCTACTAGTGAGATACACATCAATATCATGTATATCTGATATAACTTTCTTCTTGATGTTGCCGTTCTTCAGATCCGCCAAGTACTTAGGGCAATTCTGCTTCCAGTGACCTTCTCTCTTGTAGTAAAAGCACTCAGTATCAGGCTTAGGCCCAGCCTTGGTTTTCTTCGCCGGTGCGGTAACTTTCTTACCGCCCTTCTTGAAGTTTCCCTTTTTCTTGGACTTGCCTTGCCTTTTGAATTTGGTGGTATTGACCATCAACACTTGGTGCTCTTTATTGATCTCCACTTCCACATACTTTAACATGGAGAAGAGTTCATGTAACGACTTGTCCATGTTTTGCATATTGTAGTTCATCACAAAGTTCTTGTAACTTGGTGGTAGTAATTGGAGGACATAGTAAATCCCCAAAGCATTAGAAATCACTATACCCAAGCTTTGGAGCATACTTGCGTGCCTAGACATCTTAAGCACATGCTGACTAATGGAGCTGCCCTCTTCCATCTTGCAGTTAAAGAACTTTTCAGAAGTCTCATAACTCTCAACTGCCGTGTGAGCCTCAAATATCATTTTGAGTTCACGAACAATATCATGTGGGTCAAAGTTCTCAAACCTTTTATGAAGATCTGATTCCAAACCATACAAGATAGCACACTGAATTGTGGAGTACTGATTCATCCGAGTGAGGAAAACATTCTTCACCTCATCGGTAGCGTCAGCTCCAGGTGGGTCACCCAACGGTGCATCCAGCACATAGGTCAAATTACCAGCATTGAGGATAATCCTTGAGTTGCAGAACCAATCCGCAAAGTTGCTTCCATTGTTTTTCAACTTTTCTTTCACTAGGGACGCATTAAAATTGATGGTAGAGGCCGCCATTGATCTACAACATATTTGCAATAGTTTAGACTAAGTTTATGACACATTGAGTTCTAATTAATAGTTAAATTAATCTAGGTGAACTTCAACTCAAAACAACATCCCTCACATTGTTTTAGTGATCACACAAACGAAATCCACCACATCAAAACCGATCATCACGAGAGATGATGTAGCTTCAAAGGCGAACAATCAACATGTTTATCATATCTACTAAACGACTCATGCTTTACCTTTTGGTGATCCGTGTACCGAGACCATGTCTGTACATGCTACGCTCGTCAAGATCAAACCTTAGCTTCCGCATGAGCAAATCTGGCTTGCTTCCATTGTATACACTCGCAGAATCTAACACACCCGATCATCACGTGGTGCTTCGAAACAACAAGTCTTGGCAATGGTGCCTACTAAGGATGAACACTTTATAACTTGATATTTTGTGACAGGGATCATCTTATAAAGCTATCGTCATGAACTAAGCAATACAAGATGCATAAAAGGATTAACATCGCATGCAATTAGAAATATGTGATATGATATGGCCTTTCTTCTTGTGCCTTTGATCTCCATCTTCAAGCACGAACATGATATCCATCATCAACAGTGTGGCATCAAGGTCAATGGCACCGCTCCATGGTTGTCGTCCACCAGCATCAACTATTACAACTACTTTGAATAATAGACACACAGGTCTTAACGAAATTTAAAAGACAACCATAAGGCTCCTTCCGGTTCCCGACTTACAATAAGGAACATTACATACATCACATATAATCACAATCATGGCCATATCACATCACAACACACCCCTCCAAAAAAAAGTTAGACGCCTCTAATTTTCTTTGCATATTTTACGTGTGGGGCTTTCAGTAAGTATCATTCTAACTTACGAACAAGAACCACAATGTTGATGCTTGAACTATCAAGTGCCCATTGTAAATTGAATCTTTACTATGATGGGAGAGGCAGACACCCGCAAAGCCACTTATGCAATACAAGTTGCATGTTGAGCGTGGAGCAAGTTTCATGAATGATGTCATGTAAGGTTATCTCGGGCCGCTTCATCCTATCATACCGCCAGATGCAAAGTACACAAAAAGCAATTGATAATAAAATCACCACTGCCCATAATGACCATTATGTTCTACTTGTGCAACAGATCTACATATATACACGACTCTGATACCACTGTAGGGGTTCGTAGCATGGAAAACAAAAAAATTCTACCGCACGAACACACACATGCCAAGATCTATCTACTAGATTGTAGCAACGAGTTGATTAGAGTACTCACCCTCGAAGATTCCAAAACGGTTAATGAGAGCGGATTCTCGTGGGTGATGTAGTCGTACACTTGCCGATCTCAAGATCGCATAGACGATCCTTCTGGCGCTGTGTTCGGGCAGCGTTTCCGTAGTCGGTCACATGTTCGATACTCGATGAAGACCTTCCTCTCCCTTGTTCCAGCAGGCAGCGGAGGTTGTAGTTCTCTCCTCGTGATTCCGGCAGCACGAAGGAGTGGTGTTGGAAGTAGAGGGAAGATCACACAGGGCTTCGCCTAAGACAGAGTGGGTTATGGTGGAGAAATAGGGTTTCCCCAGCGATCTAGGGTTTAAAAGCCGGAGAGGAGGAGGTGTAACCGGCAGCGGTGGCTGGCGGCGGCACGGGCTTCGGTGGTGGTTGTGTTGTGTGGAGGGGCAGCCCCCTCCCCTCTATTTATGAGAGGGAGGGGCAGCTAGGGAGAGGGGTGTTTGAATCCTACCCCAACTCCCTCTCCTTCTAGGCTTGTGGTGGAGGGAGAGAAGGATTCTCTCCTTCCTCCACCAGGAAACATTGTCCCAGTTTGAATTTTCAAACTTGCCTTTGGACTTTCAATTTTGGAGTTTGAATTAACTCTTTATTTGCATAGCCCTTTGACCTCGGACATGATGCAACCTTTCCCTTCCGGTTCGATGAACCTTCTAGACCCTTCTAGATCATTCCAGTGAAAACACCGGAATCATTCCCAAACTCCAGAATTGGACTTTCCCGAACTTATATGAATCATTTTCTCCGGACCATTCCGGATATCCTCGTGATATGCCAGATCCCATCTGAGACTCCGAACAACATTCGGTCGCCCTACTTACATTCCATATCTACTAAACAACATTGAATCCTTAAGTGTGTCTCCCTACGGTTCGTCAATTATGTAGACATGACCGAGACTCTTCTCCGATCAATAACGAATAGAGGAATCTGGAAATTCATATGGTTCCCACATATTTCTATGATTACTTTGCGATCGAATGAACCATTTACATACGATACCAATTTCCCTTTGTCTCGCGATATTTTACTTATCCGAGGTCTAATCGCCGGTATCTCTGCATACGTAGTTCAACCTCATTACCGATAAGTACTCTTTTCTCGTTCCCATGATATGTGATCCCTTGTGAGCCAGTCACATGCTTGCAAGATAATTGGATGAAATTCCACCGAGAGGGCCTAGAGTATATTTATCCGTCATATGGATGGACAAATCCCACTCTTGATCCATGTGCCTCAACACATACTTTTCGAACACTCAATGCCACCTTTATAGGCACCCAGTTACGGTGTGGTGTTTGATGTCATCAAAGTAACCATCCGGTGATGGTGATTAGCATGATCTCATGGTCAAAGGAATTAGGTTACTATGTATTAGAAAGCTTATAGCAAACAAAGTAATGAAATGACTTGATCTTTATGCTACTCTTATCTGTAGGAGTATGACCATCACACCATTCTCCTAATGATATGATCTTGTTGTTAATAACATCTCAATGTTCATGATCAGGAAACCATGATCATCTATCAACCAACAAGCTAGTGTTATAAAGAGGCTTTACTAAGGACTCTAATTAGTTTACAAATCATACACGTATTAATGTTTCCGTTTAATACTATTATAGCATGCATGTAAAAATTTGTCATAAACACAAAGATATAATAATAACTACTTTTATTATTGCCTCTAGGGCATATCTCCAACATCCTTCGCCGATTTCTTTCTGACGAGGTGCTGCATCACGTCCTTCGGCATGACGAAATAGAGTGTCGTTATCGCTTGGCGATCCTTCCGGTACTTCACGCCTCTCTTGACGTACTCGTTGCCTCCTGGATCGACGGCCTCCCAAACCTCCCGAGCCTCCATGGCCACCTCCATGTTGAGAGCCCATGTCACATCCCAAAATTCTTCTAATTTTGGAATGTGAAATAAATAAAATAAGCTTGATTGATTGTTTTACTTTGTTGAAAATTCCCAAGGAGAAGAAACTTTTGAATAGAAAATCCTCTCAATCTTGATTTCAAAACCTTATATTATTTTGTTATGACCTAAGTAGCCATATAGGCAAAAGGGCATGGATTGATTATGGATTGTAGAATTAGAGTGCAAGTTTGCAAAAATACAAAATCATGTTGCATGCATAAGGTCATTTCATTAAACCCCAAGGAAATATTTCCATTGTCCAAAAGAATACCTAAAAACCTTAAATGGGATTTCCCCATTCTAAGTACACCCCTTGATCTATGGCTTTGTCCATAGTAACAATTAATAAATAGAATTCATAAATGATATATATTTATAGATATCCATTTTATAAAACCATAGAATTTGGTTTGGTGGATTTTTGGTATAAAATGCAAAAGTTATGTTTAATATAAGAAATAATAATAATGCCCTTTTTGCCCAAACAAAATATTTATTGGTTGGTAAATTGAATTGGGTAAGAAATAATACATTTAATATTCTAAAATGATCAGGATGATTTTACAAAATTTTAGAAATTGATTTGGAGTAATTTGGATGCCTAAAACAATACCTATAAAATAAAACAGAAAAAGAATTTTTAAAAAAAGGGGGAAATCTAGCTCTAACGGACTGAATCGGCCCAGCCCGACACCTTTTCCCCTCCTCTGTCCCGACGTGCAGCAGCACTCAGAGGCTCAGGCAGGCCCAAGTCGCAGTAGCAGCAGCCCACGATACCCCTCCCCCTCATTTTTTTCTTTCCGGTGGAGCCCATGCGTCTGCCTCCACTGCGCCACCGACAGGTGGGCCCCTGTCGCCATCCTCTTCCTCCAGACGTGCACGGCACGAACTGCCGCCGCCGATTTCGGTTGTTTCAGCTCGAATCCGAGCCTCTCCTCCCCCGCATCCTACCCCCTCCTCATATATACTCCCTGCCTCTCCCAGTCTTGTTTTTTTCAGAAAAATCGAAACCCTAGCCTCGCTAGGGAATCCTGATTCTGCCGCCGCCGAAGCTCACATCGCGAGCACGAACGCGCGGGTTCTGAGCTTCCCGCACCTCCCCTTTACCTTCGATCTCTTCGCCTCGTTCCTCTGCATCGCCTCACTGTATTCCCCGTCTCGCAGGAGCACCATAGGGCGCTCGATTGCTCGTCGGAGCCTGCAGCCGCTCACCATCTCTGGTCGCCCCTCCTCGTCGGTCCAGGAAACGATCGGTGACGCAGGCAACATCACCGACCTCCCCTCATCGCGATGCACCCAGTAGGCGTATTCATCGCCGACGAAGATCACCGGAGCCGTCGCAACCGCCGCCACCAGAGCACCGCCGCTCGCCACCATCGCCATTGTCACCGCCGGCTCGCCATCATCGCCCTTGTCCGTCGGATCCCTCTTGGATGTCCCAGATCGCTTCAAGCCGGAGCCGAGCCACGGCGCCTGAGCTCAGCCTGGACCCAAGCCAAGCCGAGCCGAGCCGCGCACGATGCACCGTTAGATCTTGATCCAGTGGCTGCTAAAGCTCCACTTAAACGAAGGGGTATGGCCCAATCAGATCTCGTCGCGTGGCCGATCTTTTTCTATTAATTTGATATTTACTTTTAAATAGACAGAAATTTTGTTAACCTTGTAAAATGCATATAAAAAGATTTGTATGTCCAAAAATTATAAACAATATATCGTTGGATTCAGAGAAGGATGAATAATACTAATATGATATTATATGGAACTTTTATAGTATATATTTACTGTAGTAATTTAAATGTTTTGATGTCCTAATTGGAGTAAACAAATCATAGTAAATTATTTATAGATCATAAAAATACAAATAATATGTCTATCGAATCCCTATTTCATGGAGAACACTAATTTGGCCTTAGATATAATTTTTGTCGAATAAAATGAATTAAATGATTTAAACCCTTATAACTAGTATTTAAATCATAAAAAATTAACTAGAACTCCAAAATTAGTGAAACCAATTGCTACTGTTTTGTATTGATAATAACTATCCAAAGAAATTGTGTGCCAAATTATTTGGTACTGTTAAAATAAAAATTCGTGAATAAATCTATAAACCCATTGCAATAGTATTTTAATCATAAGAAAATATCTATAACTCCTTTTTAGGTGATTCAAATTGCTACTGTCTCTCAATTGTATTACCTATCCAGTAGCATTTACTTCAAAATTTAATACAACAGAAACATAAGTAGTTCAATTAAAGTGGTATAAACCATATTAAATCTGTAAGGGTCCCAACCTTTAAATAAGGTAGAGTCCCCTGTGTTTACAATGCTAGTCCCTGGATCAATAGATAGCATCCACAGTTAAGATGTAACATCAAGAAACAAAGGCCATAATATAACTTTATAACCAGGAATAACATAATTTTTATTACATCTTACATAGCTCATTTGGCTATTACAATACATTGCAGCAGAATATCTATAAGCATGGGGTCCTTCATCTTCAAAGTGCCACAGGCAGACATGTTGGTTGTAGACTTTGTAATCCTAATCAACACACTTCACTAAATCAGTCAAACCTACAACATAACAAGTTACAGCCACAAGGGTCAATACATTTGAATTGTATTGGCAAGTGATACTATGGTAGTATAGTGGAGTCTATCATCTATATGCTTTTGGCTAAGTGGAGTTGAGGCTTGCATTGCTCAAAATAGATTTTTCCTTGACATTTGAAAACACTAAGTTTTTACTTGACAAAAACATTTCTCTCAATCAAAGATTGAAGATCCTTTAACCTTTGTTCAACCACAAGTTTTTAACTTTGAAATTTGAATGATGAGATTCTTGATTGCTTCCATGTCTTGATGCTCAAATTGTCCTTTACCAGGGACATGGCTAAGTACTTAGATTTTTCACTCTGCAGAGGTTGTGCACTTTCCCCACAAGACTTGGTTTCCCAAGACAAGATCTTTCAGAAGCCTTCCCTTAGACCAAAATGGACGCGTTCCAACCTATCAAACTCTACCACCAACTGTCCATATGGCTAAGTTCTTGCAACCTATATGATCCAAGCAGAGCCCATAATGCCAAGTGGCTGCACTTGAAGCTTCTCAACATTTGACATCTCAAATCTCTTTGTTCCTGGGTGGCCATCCACAAGTGAGATACACAAGGAAAACCATAAACATGGGCCTTGTGAACCACTCAACCAAAAACCACCAAGAAATTACCATTCCACCCAGGTGATTCATTAACTTAGTTGTTTTATTAAACAAAAACACAAGTCCTCAGACTTAGAAATTTTTCCATAGTATGAATGTATAATCCACCCTTGTTTTCTATTAGCTAAGCTAAGCTTGATAGTAGTAGGAATCTTAACTTAGGAAATGTTCCACTAAGGTTTCATCTACTAGGTTTTCCTATAGCAAGGTTTATACTTAGCAAAAACTCCATGCAAGTTTTACTTAGAAAAATCACTAATGCATAGTGAAAGTAATGGGACAAAAAGTATGAAGCATCACTTGCATTTTTGGTAGAGGGTATAAGTTCACTCCTTGTCCTTACAACAATCACACTCTTCAAGTCACTATAATTCAATCAAGCAAGGCACAAACTCAATCTACCAATCAAGCAAAACATCACATAAAATCATAGAACTAAGATAATGTATGCAAGCATGCCAAGGATTGTTTTATTTGAAAAAGTGGTTCCTAAGGGAACATAAACATTTGGGTACACCTAATGGTCATTTTATAAAGTGGCAAAGTCATTTGCAAAAGGTTTCACTTTAAAAACAATTTTCAAAACAAGGTATCATTTTATGTGGTGTAGAAATGTTTTTTTACTAAGGCATTAATCTATAGGGCTCACAAAATATGTTTTCAAACCATAAAACTTGGTGTTTGGGGTCAGAGAGTTTAAAACAAAACATTTCCCAAAAGTTTTCCTTCAAAACCATTTTTAATAAATAAACCATATTTCTATTTGACTAGAAATGGTTTTAAATCAAAGAATCATTCTTTTGTTTCACCAAATGTATTTTTGAAACCACAAAGTGTTTCCTATGGTCAGTAGGTCCAAATCAATCCAATTGCCAAGGATTTTATCCCCAAAAACATTTTTGAACAATTTTTACAATCTAAACAAGCATACAAATGTTTCTGCAAAAACAAACATTTTACCAGAGGCTTTTTACTAAACAAATGGCATGGTTGGCTAGGGCTTGTTCCACTGATTCCATTGATATAAAGTTTTTAATTTTTGAACGTGTGGATCAAAAGTTACAAGGGTTTCAAATCTGCATCTAAATCAGATTTCAAATTCTATTTTAAATCGTCTGGTGCCACGCGTCTTAATTCTATTCGTCCATACCGTTTCGGTTGGATCGAGCACTCTGGTGCGTTGGATATTAAACAGATCATGCGGTGCAGAGCTGTTCGTACCCCTTTGATCAGTGGATCTATCGTAGCGCTTGGATCTACATCCTACGGCTATCGTCGCATTGACCAAGCTCTGGCGGCGCAGCGACGGTGGCTGGCGGCGGCGAGGTCAGATGGTGGCGGCGCTGGTGAAACAGGAAGCGAGGGAGGATGGGAAGATGCTCACTGCGTTCGCAGTAGCATGGGGAAGCTCAACGTGGTGCCGTCTTGGCGAGGGGCGCACTGGAGCGGGCTTAATTGCTCGCCGGAGTGGAGCTGCGCCTCGGCCACGCTCAGTTGTCGTCGAGGACGGTGCTATGGATCACTCGGAGACAAACGAAACGCACGGTCAGACGCACAAAGACACGGCGATGATGTGTGCATGATTGAGAGGGGTCGGGGTAGTCTGGTTTACCAGAGGGAGGTCGTCCGAGAAGAGCCAGACGGTGGCGGCAGCGGTTGTTGTCGTTGCCGATGCTCAGGGGCGCGCGTGAGCGAGCTGGCGATGCGGAGAGGTGCGCCTAGGTTTGGGGAGTGTGTCTGTGTACTTGGGGAGGCAAGAGGTGGCGAGTACTGTCCGGAATCGGCAAGGAGGGTCGTCGGAGACAGAGGTGCTCGGGGAGGAATTAGGGCGGCCTGGGGGCATGTTGAGGTGGGGCGACAGAGGGGAACGAGAGAGGAGGGGGAGACGCTTTATCGTGCGTGGTCACAGGGCAGGATTATTGCGCCATTAATCGAGAATTAAGCTCGCGAATTCAACGCAGAAACGGGAGAGAGGGGGAGGAGGAACTGGTCGCGCGGTTGAAGACAGGTGAGCTGGCGGTGGGGTCCGCTGGTCATCGAGAGAGAGGAGAGGGAAGGAGGGTCCACTCGTCAGCGTCTGCGCGGGTTAAAGTGTGAATCGTTTTCTTCGGGAGGGAGGGAGTGAGTGGCTGTTTGTTGGGCCTGTTGGGCTTGGCCAGATGGTTGGGCTTAGTCCAATTCACATTTTTTTCCTGTCTGATTGTTTTATCTTTTCTATTTCTATTTTCTGTTTTGAAATTCAAACAATCAATTCAAACAACCAAATCAAATCAAAACATTCACCAAACTTTGTATTGTGTTAGTTCTGTTTAGCAACACAAAAACAAAAGTCCAAAAATAAAATAATCTTTTTAGGATCCATTTATTAATTAAATAAAATAGATCTTATTAATTCAATTAGGATTTGTTTCATTTAAAATCTCCATTTGAAAACTAAATATTATCAAAATCAAATCAGTAGGTTTTATTTGAAAATAGAAGATATTTGGAAAACTTGTTTAAAATAAGATAACATATTTATTTTAGGTTCCATTAATAATTAAAATAAAATGGACCTTAGTTATTAAATCAAATAGGATTTGTTTTATTTAAAATCTTTATTTGAAACCTAAATAAAACCAAAACACTTCAGTAGGTTTTATTTGAGAATATAAAATACTTAGAAAACTTATTTAAAATAAATAAATAAGTTTTAGTGTTTATTTGAAATGGGAAAAGCCTTTACTTAAATAAAATTGGATATTAAATCCTTATTATTTTATTTAAATAAACCTTTACTATTTTTAATCAAATAGAAATGTTTTTTATTTCAAAGGCTTGGCCAGGTTTTAGTTTGGCTTTATAAAATAATCCTTATTTATAAATTTACCTTTTCTTTTTGAAAACCAAATCTTTTATTAAAGGATCCAAAAATAGTAATCCCACTTTATTCAAAATATTTTCTTTATTAATTGTTTAACTTTTCAAATTCCTTTAGGATTTGTTTGATCAAAAAGGTTTGAAGGTTTCCAATTGGAATCAAAAGTTTCTTCTCACCCTGAAAATCAACAAAGTTTTATTTTATTCATTTATTTTTCACATTACAAGATTTGGAAAATCTTGGGATGTGACAGGCTACCACCCTTAAAATAAATCTCGTCCCAAGATTTGGGGAGGCTAGGGGTTACAATTAGGCTCAAACAACTAGGGTACTACCACCCTTAAGAATTTTCCAACTAAATTACATATTGGCCTTCTTGGGATCCTGGGGAAACTTCTCTGGGCAAACATCTGCATAGTGTCCTTTGTTTTCACACTTGAAACATGTGACAAGGCTGAGATATTTTATAGGTTGGTTTATCTTGTGCTTCATCTTTTCTGGACAGTTGCTTGCATAATGTCCTAGCTCTTTGCAGTTGTTGCACCACACTTGGCTAATATCATTCTTTTCCTTGGGTAACAATTCTTCTTGTTTATTTCCTTGGTTCTTCTTCTTTTCTGGGCAATCACTGGCATAGTGTCCCTTCTCTTTGCAATTGTAACATTGCACTTGAGTAATATCCTTCTTCTTCTTTTTGGGTCTCTCCAAAGCTAGGAGTTCTTCTAGTTCATGTTCTTCATAGGTGGGAAATCTTTCTCTCTTTTTGGGGCATTGGTCCTCATGCTCCTTGGATGTATGATCCTTGTCTCCACAAATATTGCAAACTTGGGTTCCTTCTAGAATAGCGTCTTTGTCATCCTTGTTGTCATTAGCTCTTTGGGAAAAGTTTTTCTCTCATGTTGATCACTTGAGTAACCAATCCTTGCAACAATTGGGATTGAAGTTTCAAAATCCTTTGTATGGCTGGGTCTAGTCCATTGTAGTTGTTTAAAAGCTGAGTTGTCTCTTGGCTCAACTGGTTTTGGGTTGCTATGAGTTCTTTCATGCTGTCCTCTTGGTTGGTGTTGGTGTCATCAACCTTGATGTTGGAGTCTCTTGGAGTAGTCATCTGTGTGGGTTGGATTGGGATTAGATTAGGCAAAATATTTCTAAGTAAGGGTTCTAATAACACACATCACAATTCACACAAGCAATGTGCAAGCAATCACAAACAAACATTTCACTCAAACAACAAAGTTCAAGCACATCTTTAGGCAACAAAATATTTTTGTTACACCACATAAGTTGGTGTGTTTGATTTAACTAAAATATGGTGGTCCATCTATATGGTTCACTTGTGATCTTTCCATCCTTTTTGGTTGATTCTTCTTGCATGAGATCATGGTTTCCTTGAGGAAAACTCTTGGTTACAATACTTCAAGTGAAGTGAACTCCTTCTAATTTTGCATTTCCTTAGTCTCCACATCTTGAGCAAGATTTCCTTGTCTCACTTGTAGTCCTTAGTGGTATCCAAGTTGGAAGTCCTTGGTGTTTATGCTGAAGATGTTGAAGTCATTAGAGTTGAAGAAGTTGAAGTCCTTTGCACATGGTGTAGTCTTTGGTCATGGGGTAGGTTTTTCCATCAAGTTGAAATAGAAGAGATGTAGAGTCAAAACCAAAATGGTTAAGGAAAGAGTTTACAAGATTGTTTTGTAAATAAGTTTTTGGAACAAATACAACTCCTATTTTTCTAAGGGTTTTGTCCAATCCTAGGGTTACAAATCCTACAGGCAACACAATGCTCTGATACCATCTGTAAGGGTCCCAACCTTTAAATAAGGTAGAGTCCCCTGTGTTTACAATTCTAGTCCCTGGATCAATAGCTAGCATCCATAGTTAAGATGTAATATCAAGAAACAAAGGTCATAATATAACTTTATAACCAGGAATAACATAATTTTATTACATCTTACATAGCTCATTTGGCTATTACAATACATTGCAGCAGAATATCTATAAGCATGGGGTCCTTCATCTTCAAAGTGCCACAGGCAGACATGTTGGTTGTAGACTTTGTAATCCTAATCAACACACTTCACTAAATCAGTCAAACCTGCAACATAACAAGTTACAGCCACAAGGATCAATACATTTGAATTGTATTGGCAAGTGATACTATGGTAGTATAGTGGAGTCTATCATCTATATGCTTTTGGATAAGTGGAGTTGAGGCTTGCATTGCTCAAAATAGATTTTTCCTTAACATTTGAAAACACTAAGTTTTTGGTTGACAAAAACATTTCTCTCAATCAAAGATTGAAGATCCTTTAACCTTTGTTCAACCACAAGTTTTTAACTTTGAAATTTGAATGATGAGATTCTTGATTGCTTCCATGTCTTGATGCTCAAATTGTCCTTTACCAGGGACATGGCTAAGTACTTAGATTTTTCACTCTGCAGAGGTTGTGCACTTTCCCCACAAGACTTGGTTTCCCAAGACAAGATCTTTCAGAAGCCTTCCCTTAGACCAAAATGGACGCGTTCCAACCTATCAAACTCTACCACCAACCGTCCATATGGCTAAGTTCTTGCAACCTATATGATCCAAGCAGAGCCCATAATGCCAAGTGGCTGCACTTGAAGCTTCTCAACATTTGACATCTCAAATCTCTTTGTTCCTGGGTGGCCAGCCACAAGTGAGATACACAAGGAAAACCGTAAACATGGGCCTTGTGAACCACTCAACCAAAAACCACCAAGCAATTACCATTCCACCCAGGTGATTCATTAACTTAGTTGTTTTATTAAACAAAAACACAAGTCCTCAGACTTAGAAATTTTTCCATAGTATGAATGTATAATCCACCCTTGTTTTCTATTAGCTAAGCTAAGCTTGATAGTAGTAGGAATATTAACTTAGGAAATGTTCCACTAAGGTTTCATCTACTAGGTTTTCCTATAGCAAGGTTTATACTTAGCAAAAATTCCATGCAAGTTTTACTTAGAAAAATCACTAATGCATAGTGAAAGTAATGGGACAAAAAGTATGAAGCATCACTTGCCTTTTTGGTAGAGGGTATAAGTTCACTCCTTGTCCTTGCAACAATCACACTCTTCAAGTCACTACAATTCAATCAAGCAAGGCACAAACTCAATCTACCAATCAAGCAAAACATCACATAAAATCATAGAACTAAGATAATGTATGCAAGCATGCCAAGGATTGTTTTATTTGAAAAAGTGGTTCCTAAGGGAACATAAACATTTGGGTACACCTAATGGTCATTTTATAAAGTGGCAAAGACATTTGCAAAAGGTTTCACTTTAAAAACCATTTTCAAAACTAGGTATCATTTTATGTGGTGTAGAAATGTTTTTTTACTAAGGCATTAATCTATAGGGCTCACAAAATATGTTTTCAAACCATGAAACTTGGTGTTTGGGGTCAGAGAGTTTAAAACAAAACATTTCCCAAAAGTTTTCCTTCAAAACCATTTTTAATAAATAAACCATATTTCTATTTGACTAGAAATGATTTTAAATCAAAGAATCATTATTTTGTTTCACCAAATGTATTTTTGAAACCACAAAGTGTATCCTATGGTCAGTAGGTTCAAATCAATCCAATTGCCAATGATTTTATTCCCAAAAACATTTTTGAACAATTTTTACAATCTAAACAAGCATACAAATGTTTCTGCAAAAACAAACATTTTACCAGAGAATTTTTACTAAACAAATGGCATGGTTGGCTAGGGCTTGTTCCACTGATTCCATTGATATAAAGTTTGTAATTTTTGGACGTGTGGATCAAAAGTTACAAGGGTTTCAAATCTGCATCTAAATCAGATTTCAAATTATATTTTAAATCGTCTGGTGCCACGCGTCTTAATTCTATTCGTCCATACCGTTTCGGTTGGATCGAGCACTCTAGTGCGTTGGATATTAAACAGATCATGCGGTGCAGAGCTGTTCGTACCCCTTTGATCAGTGGATCTATCGTAGCGCTTGGATCTACATCCTACGGCTATCGTCGCATTGACCAAGCTCTGGCGGCGCAGCGACGGTGGCTGGCGGCGGCGAGGTCAGATGGTGGCGGCGCTGGTGAAACAGGAAGCGAGGGAGGATGGGAAGATGCTCACCGCGTTCGCAGTAGCGTGGGGAAGCTCAACGTGGTGCCATCTTGGCGAGGGGCGCACTGGAGCGGGCTTAATTGCTCGCCGGAGTGGAGCTGCGCCTCGGCCACGCTCAGTCGTCGTCGAGGACGGTGCTATGGATCACTCGGAGACAAACGAAACGAACGGTCAGACGCGCAAAGACACGGCGATGATGTGTGCGTGATTGAGAGGGGTCGGGGTAGTCTGGTTTACCAGAGGGAGGTCGTCGGAGAAGATCCAGACGGTGGCGGCGGCGGTTGTTGTCGTTGCCGATGCTCAGGGGTGCGCGCGAGCGAGCTGGCGATGCGGAGAGGTGCGCCTGGGTTTGGGGAGTGTGTCTGTGTACTTTGCGAGGCAAGAGGTGGCGAGTACTGGCCGGAATCGGCAAGGAGGGTCGTCGGAGACAGAGGTGCTCGGGGAGGAATTAGGGCGGCCTGGGGGCGTGTTGAGGTGGGGCGACAGAGGGGAACGAGAGAGGAGGTGGAGACGCTTTATCGTGCGTGGTCGCAGGGCGGGATTATTGCGCCATTAATCGAGAATTAAGATCGAGAATTCAACACAGAAACGGGAGAGAGGGGGAGGAGGAACTGGTCGCGCGGTTGAAGACAGGTGAGCTGGCGGTGGGGTCCGCTGGTCAGCGAGAGAGAGGAGAGGGAAGGAGGGTCACTCATCAGCGTCTGCGCGGGTTAAAAGCTGAAGTGTGAATCGTTTTCTTCGGGAGGGAGTGAGTGGCTGTTTGTTGGGCCTGTTGGGCTTGGCCAGATGGTTGGGCTGAGTCCAATTCACATTTTTTTTCCTATCTGATTGTTTTATCTTTTCTATTTCTATTTTCTGTTTTGAAATTCAAACAATCAATTCAAACAACCAAATCAAATCAAAACATTCACCAAACTTTGTATTGTGTTAGTTCTGTTTAGCAACACAAAAACAAAAGTCCAAAAATAAAATAATCTTTTTAGGATCCATTTATTAATTAAATAAAATAGATCTTATTAATTCAATTAGGATTTGTTTCATTTAAAATCTCCATTTGAAAACTAAATATTATCAAAATCAAATCAGTAGGTTTTATTTGAAAATAGAAGATATTTGGAAAACTTGTTTAAAATAAGATAACATATTTATTTTAGGTTCCATTAATAAGTAAAATAAAATGGACCTTAGTTATTAAATCAAATAGGATTTGTTTTATTTAAAATCTTTATTTGAAACCTAAATAAAACCAAAACACTTCAGTAGGTTTTATTTGAGAATATAAAATACTTAGAAAACTTATTTAAAATAAATAAATAAGTTTTAGTGTTTATTTAAAATGGGAAAAGCCTTTACTTAAATAAAATTGGATATTAAATCCTTATTATTTTATTTAAATAAACCTTTACTATTTTTAATCAAATAGAAATGTTTTTTATTTCAAAGGCTTGGCCAGGTTTGGCTTTATAAAATAATCCTTATTTATAAATTTACCTTTTCTTTTTGAAAACCAAATCTTTTATTAAAGGATCCAAAAATAGTAGTTCCACTTTATTCAAAATATTTTCTTTACTAATTGTTTATCTTTTCAAATCCCTTTAGGATTTGTTTGATCAAAAAGGTTTGAAGGTTTCCAATTGGAATCAAAAGTTTCTTCTCACCCTGAAAATCAACAAAGTTTTATTTTATTCATTTATTTTTCATATTACAAGATTTGGAAAATCTTGGGATGTGACAAAATCCATATAACTTTAATAATAAATTCTTTAATGCATTAAATGACTTTCCACATGGACCATGTGATCTAATAATGTTCAGAACACTAAATATAACAAGAGTGACCTATTAAATCATCATGCATGCATTTGTCATCATTGTTTTAATGTATTGTTGCATTGTTGCAATGGTTTGAATGGTGTGCTTGTTGTGCCTTTGTGTTTGAACAATAGATTGCGAGGAGTGCAACTACTACGATTACAACTATTGTGATTGCAAGTATTGTGATCGTGACGAGTGCAACCATTATATCTATGAGGATTGTGAGGATTATCTAATCGACTACATCTACAACAAAGGCAAGTGGCACTATCATAAATGTCCTACTTATTTTCCTATGCATTGTAGTTGTTTTTAGTAGAAGTGCATGTGTAGGAATATTTTGCACTATGTGCTATGCTATGCTATGTCCTATTTAGGATGTCCTTTATATATTCCTTAGTGGAAACATCGTATTTGTAGTATGCTTAGCCCCGCTATAGATTCAGGATGGAATATCATGTTATAAGTATTATGTGTTATTGGAAAAGCTATGTTTTATATAATAAAACAAGTACTTAATGAATCACCTGGGTGGAATATTGTTGTTGTTGAGTTTGGAAGAAGTGGCAACGAAGAGGACCGTATCTTTGGCTACCTCTCTCGTGTGTGCACTAGAAGACCACCTAGGCATCATAGAGATTGACATGTTTCTCGTACAGTAGCTTCCGTGTACAGCCACATGCTAATATGAGCTCTAGCTTGGTTAATTACATAGCGGAAGACCCTTTGCATTGGTATATCTTCAGGTTAACTAGAATTGTGTATTGGAGGTTATATCCTTGCATTGGTGCCTGTTAGATGTGCTAGCATTGTGTATTGGGAGGACTTCTATGGAAAGACTTCGTCACATTCTCGATCTGCCGGTATACCAATTGGTGTGTACTAAACCAGCGGCCACTGGTGGCGTCAAGGCGAGATTGTGTCGTGTGGGTAAAGTGTACAACTTCTGCAGAAGATATAAATCTAATCGATTAGCCGTGTCCCTGGTTATGGAAAATATTGAGCAACTAAGGCTTGAAGCTTATGAATGATCTCGATATTCCAATTTCTTAATAAAATTTGATGGTTTGAACAAGGGATTATGAGCACTTGGTGTTGGCCAATGTGTTCAGAAAATTTTCCGAAAGGATTAAAACTATTTGGAAATATTAGGATAAAACTATTGCTTTATGCAAATGAGCCTAAAACTCCAGTTAGCCAAATATGCATGTAATTGATAGGTTCTACTTTATATTCACATACTAGTGACAGTTGTCAATACATTCAAAGTATTGACCATTCGTGGCTGCAACCTTTCATGTTGCAGGTTCTCTCGTTTCCGAGTGATCGTTATAGGTCGCGAGACTCCACTCAACGATTGTTCGCCTGTGGCACATTTGAAGGATGGAGATCTACCTTGTATACGTTTCCGCTGTGTACTTAAATAAATAATGTAAATTCTGGATCATATTCGTTGTATTTATGATGCACAGTTATATTTGTTATCATTTTGTACTGTGTGTGCCAGTGAACCAATCCAGGGATTGGCACTATACACATGAACTCGGCCTTATCAGGCGAGGGTGTTACAAGATGGTATCAGAGCTGTGTGTTGACTGTAGGATCGTGACCTTAGAAATGGATTAGTAATAGAAGACCTCTATTAGGAGAACTATCGTATTTTATACTTATTAGCGTTCTTATATTCCTTGTCTATCTTTTTTAGAACCTCTTGTTCAAAATTTGTAGTTGTCCATTCCTTTGATACATGTATTAGTGTTGCCTACAAGTAGAATAAGAAATAAGGTGATACAAATGAATGCGTCTCATCATGTTTGGTTAGATCTGGGCCATCATATATTGTCTCTTTAGGAGATCATCGCTATCGTGTTAGCATATTGATCTTACCAACTTATGTGGTATGACAATATTAGTTGCTTGCTTGTTTGTATTGAGCCATTTTGTGTGATGTCTTGTTTAGGATAAGTTAGTTTTAAACTCTAAAGTTTCTGGAATTTGTGTGAGGTTTTTAGATTAGTTTAATGGTGTGAATTGATGGAAATTCGTGATATTACTGCTGCAGTTTTCTGTCCGACCTATTGTACCGCGCGATTTTTCATATTTTACTAGTAACTCAGAAAAATCTGAAAAATTAGGATCTGAAGCGTAATTACCTGTACTACATGGAAAAAAATTGTATAAAATTCCTGACGAGTTTAAGGTGCCCAGAAAATTCGTGAAAGTTGCTGTACCGTTTTGACAGATTTTGTTTGTTGTTTATTTGTTGCTCTATTCTACTCTAATATTGTCTCCAACCTTTCCAAACTATTTTGTGGTTATATACTTCTAGTTTTAAACCCCTGTAACATTGTATTGCAAGTTTTTCTTGTGCATTGATTGCTTTATATAGTTATGGGTAGAAATACTTCTCTTAGTCCTTTTCTGTCTATACTCATCTATGCTATCCCAAACAGATGTCGCCTCGTCGTCAACCCACTGAGATGGAGCAGTTGATAGCAGCACAGGCGCAACTAGCACAAGTGGTGACTGAGTTTGTAGCAAACAACAACAACCCAAGCCAAGTGGATGCACTCACTAGGTTCCTAAAGCTAAGGCCTGCAAAATTCTCAAGCGCACCTGAGCCTATGATAACACTTGATTGGCTACGCTCGGTGAATAAGGACTTAGTAACAGTTGGATGCACGGATGAAGAGAAAGTGAGATTTGCTGCTCACTTACTTCAAGGACAAGCAGCTACTTGGTGGGATACCCCACGCCATTGATACAATCACCTGGGAGATGTTTGAGGAAGGATTCAAGACAAACCATGTCTCATCTGGAGTTATGAGCTTGAAGAGAAAGGAATTCCGTGATCTACACCAGTACGATCGCACAGTTTCGAAGTACATAGAGGAATTCACCAATTTGTCTCGCTATGCTCCGGAGGATGTCGACACTGATGATAAAAGGAAAGAAAGATTTCTGGATGGACTGAGTGATGAGCTCTCTGTTCAGCTATCAGTAGTGTACACTCCCACTTTCCAGGATCTAATGGACAAAGCTAGGATTCTTGAAGAGAAACAAAGGCAAGTTGAGAAGCGCAACAGGAAGCATAACAACAACTGCAACTCAGGATGCCGTCAGAGGATGTGTACCTCCCATGATGGGAATGGAAATTCTGAACATCACATGCATGAAGGCAATGAACATGACCACCATGGGCACGAGGACCACCACAACAACGATGGAGTTAATACTAGTGATGAAGATAGTCAAGAAAATGATGGGAATAGTGGTCTTAACCATCATAAGAAGTCCAAAAAGAGGGATATAAGCTAGCTACAGTGCTATAATTGCAAGGAACTGGGGCACTATGAATCAGACTGTCCTGAGAAGAAAAAGAAGAAGGCTGAGAAGAAGAAGAATGATGGAAACTCTAATGGGAACAAGCCCAATCCAATCCAGAAGGGGAATGTGAACCACCTCAACATTTACCACCTCTTTGATGGAGGAGTTGTTGAAGAGCTGGATGAAGATGATATAAGATAATTGGTAGCAACTTTGGTATGCCAAGAAGCTCACATATTTCCAAGAGAACACTGGAGAAGCAACCTAGACAGTTTTCTTTTAAGGGTGGTAGAACCCTGATGTACCTCGAACCTATTTCTATCTATCCTTCCCAAATCTCGGGACGAGATTTCTTTTAAGGGTGGTAGTCTGTCACATCCCAAAATTCTTCTAATTTTGGAATGTGAAATACATAAAATAAGCTTGATTGATTGTTTTACTTTGTTGAAAATTCCCAAGGAGAAGAAACTTTTGAATAGAAAATCCTCTCAATCTTGATTTCAAAACCTTATATTATTTTGTTATGACCTAAGTAGCCATATAGGCAAAAGGGCATGGATTGATTATGGATTGTAGAATTGGAGTGCAAGTTTGCAAAAATACAAAATCATGTTGCATGCATAAGGTCATTGCATTAAACCCCAAGGAAATATTTCCATTGTCCAAAAGAATACCTAAAAACCTTAAATGGGATTTCCCCATTCTAACTACACCCCTTGATCTATGGCTTTGTCCATAGTAACAATTAAGAAATAGAATTCATAAATGATATATATTTACAGATATCCATTTTATAAAACCATAGAATTTGGTTTGGTGGATTTTGGTATAAAATGCAAAATTTATGTTTAATATAAGAAATAATAATGCCCTTTTTGGCCAAACAAAATATTTATTGGTTGGTAAATTGAATTGGGTAAGAAATAATACAGTTAATATTCTAAAATGATCAGGATGATTTTACAAAATTTTAGAAATTGATTTGGAGTCAATTGGATGCCTAAAACAAAACCTATAAAATAAAATAGAAAAAGAATTTAAAAAAAGAGGGAAACCTAGCTCTAACGGACTGAATCGGCCCAGCCCGACACCTTTTCCCCTCCTCTGTCCCGACGTGCAGCAGCACTCAGAGGCCCAGGCAGGCCCAAGTTGCAGTAGCAGCAGCCCACGATACCCCTCCCCCTCATTTTTTTCTTTCCGGCAGAGCCCACGCGTCAGCCTCCACTACGCCAGCGACAGGTGGGCCCCTGTCGCCATCCTCTTCCTCCCGACGTCCACAGCACGAACTGCCGCCGCCGATTTTGGTTGTTTCAGCTCGAATCCGAACCTCTCCTCCCCCGCATCCTACCCCCTCCTCATATATACTCCCCGCCTCTCCCAGTCTTGTTTTTTTTTCAGAAAAATCGAAACCCTAGCCTCGCTCGGGAATCCTGATTCTGCCGCCGCCGAAGCTCACATCGCGAGCACGAACGTGCAGGTTTTGAGCTTCCCGCGCCTCCCCTTTACCTTCGATCTCTTCGCCTCGTTCCTCTGCATCGCCTCACTGTATTCCCTGTCTCGCAGGAGCACCATAGGGCGCCCGATTGCTCGTCGGAGCCTGCAGCCGCTCACCATCTCTGGTCGCCCCTCCTCGTCGGTCCAGGAAACGATCGGTGACGCAGGCAACATCATCGACCTCCCCTCGTCGCGACGCACCCAGTAGGCGTATTCATCGCCGATGAAGATCACCGGAGTCGTCGCCACCGCCGCCACCAGAGCACCGCCGCTCGCCACCATCGCCATTGTCACCACCAGCTCGCCATCATCGCCCTTGTCCGTCGGATCCCTCTTGGATGTCCCAGATCGCTTCAAGCCGGAGCCGAGCCACGGAGCCTGAGCTCAGCCTGGACCCAAGCCAAGCCTGAGCACGATGCACCGTTAGATCTTGATCCAGTGGCTGCTAAAGCTCCACTTAAACGAAGGGGTATGGCCCAATCAGATCTTGTCGCGTGGCCGATCTTTTTCTATTAATTTGATATTTACTTTTAAATAGACAGAAATTTTGTTAACCTTGTAAAATGCATATAAAAAGATTTGTATGTCCAAAAATTATAAACAATATATCGTTGGATTCAGAGAAGGATGAAGAATACTAATATGAGATTATATGGAACTTTTATAGTATATATTTACTGTAGTAATTTAAATGTTTTGATGTCCTAATTGGAGTAAACAAATCATAGTAAAGTATTTATAGATCATAAAAATACAAATAATATGTCTATGTAATCCCTATTTCATGGAGAACACTAATTTGGCCTTAGATATAATTTTTGTCGAAGAAAATGAATTAAATGATATAAACCCTTATAACTAGTATTTAAATCATAAAAAATTAACTAGAACTCCAAAATTAGTGAAACCAATTGCTACTGTTTTGTATTGATAATAACTATCCAAAGAAATTGTGTGCCAAATTATTTGGTACTGTTAAAATAAAAATTCGTGCATAAATCTATAAACCCATTGCAATAGTATTTTAATCATAAGAAAATATCTATAACTCCTTTTTAGGTGATTAAAATTGCTACTGTCTCTAAATTGTATTACCTATCCAGTAGCATTTACTTTAAAATTAAATACAACAGAAACATAAGTAGTTCAATTAAAGTGGTATAAACCATATTAAATCCATATAACTTTAATAATAAATTCTTTAATGCATTAAATGACTTTCCACATGGACCATGTGATCTAATAATGTTCAGAACACTAAATATAACAAGAGTGACCTATTAAATCATCATGCATGCATTTTTCATCATTGTTTTAATGTATTGTTGCATTGTTGCAATGGTTTGAATGGTGTGCTTGTTGTGCCTTTGTGTTTGAACGATAGATTGCCAGGAGTGCAACTACTACGATTACAACTAGGTGATTGCAAGTATTGTGATCGTGACGAGTGCAACCATTATATCTATGAGGATTGTGAGGATTATCTAATCGACTACATCTACAACAAAGGCAAGTGGCACTATCATAAATGTCCTACTTATTTTCCTATGCATTGTAGTTGTTTTTAGTAGAAGTGCGTATGTAGGAATATTTTGCACTATGTGCTATGCTATGCTATGTCCTATTTAGGATGTCCTTTGTATCTTGCTTAGTGGAAACATCATATTTGTAGTATGCTTAGCCCTGCTATAGATTCAGGATGGAATATCATGTAATAAGTATTGTGTGTTATTGGAAAAGCTATGTTTTATATAATAAAACAAGTACTTAATGAATCACCTGGATGGAATATTGTTGTTGTTGAGTTTGGAAGAATTGGCAACGAAGAGGACCGTATCTTTAGCTACCTTTCTCGTGTGTGCACTAGAAGACCACCTAGGCATCATAGAGATTGACATGTTTCTCGTATAGTAGCTTCCGTGTACAGCCACATGCTAATATGGGCTCTAGCTTGGTTAATTACATAGCGGAAGACCCTTTGCATTGGTATATCTTCAGGTTAACTAGAATTGTGTATTAGAGGTTATATCCTTGCATTGGTGCCTGTTAGATGTGCTAGCATTGTGTATTGGGAGGACTTCTATGGAAAGACTTCGTCACATTCTCGATCTGCCGGTATACCAATTGGTGTGTACTAAACCAGCGGCCACTGGTGGCGTCAAGGCGAGATTGTGTCGTGTGGGTAAAGTGTACAACTTCTGCAGAAGATATAAATCTAATCGATTAGCCGTGTCCCCGGTTATGGACAATATTGAGCAACTAAGGCTTGAAGCTTATGAATGATCTCGACATTCCAATTTCTTAATAAAATTTGATGGTTTGAACAAGGGATTATGAGCACTTGGTGTTGGCCAATGTGTTCAGACAATTTTCAGAAAGGATTAAAACTATTTGAAAATATTAGGATAAAACTATTGCTTTATGCAAATGAGCCTAAAACTCCAGTTAGCCAAATATGCATGTAATTGATAGGTTCTACTTTATACCCACATACTAGTGCCAGTTGCCAATACATTCAAAGTATTGACCATTCATGGCTGCAACCTTTCATGTTGCAGGTTTTCTCGTTTCTGAGTGTTCGTTATAGGTCGCGACACTCCACTCAACGATTGTTCGCTTGTGGCACATTTGAAGGATGGAGATATACCTTGTATACGTTTCCGCTGTGTACTTGAATAAATAATGTAAATTCTGGATCATATTCGTTGTATTTATGATGCACAGTTATATTTGTTATCATTTTGTACTGTGTGTGCCAGTGAACCGATCCAGGGATTGGCACTATACACATGAACTCAACCTTATCAGACGAGGGTGTTACAGCCCATAGCACGTAGTCCTTGTGATCGAGGCGCGGATACAAAGCCGCCCCCACCGTCTCTATCACCGGTGCCTATGCCGAGCTCTCGCCAAACTTCACCATCGCCATGACCTCCTAGTACTTTCAGCAGATCACGAACGAAGACCTCGGCTCTGATACCAATTGTTGGAAATTAGGCCGATACACGACGCCGTTCGTCGAGTACTTTCCGACAAAGACGCGATAACGGCAAACTCACTCGATCAACTCCCGCGAGATGCGCAGAACTAGAACCGATCGATGAGACGCTCAACGTACAAGAGTTAAGCAGGCAGCCACACATGTTGATCAATCTAAGGTGCTAACTGAACTCTAACTGAACTCTTCGTACAGATCGATTTTGTATTGCTATAGGAGCATATCGCTCCTCGTAGTTTTTTTTATTTCTTCTATCTCAAGGTTAATACAAGATACACGGTAGGTCTAGCTTTTGTACATAACCAACTATCCTACTTGGTGTAGAACTCTTATACTACTTGAAAACATATTGTAGGCACACGATGCCATGCCGGTATCGAGTCGTGCTTACCAAGTCTAACAATTTTCTCACATTTCATTGATAGATAGATGCATGGAAAAAAACCTACCTATTAGAGTAGGCTGCAAAAATTCCAACTCGACTACATGCTAGTAACGGTTCGCCACTAAATTGAGCAAAGTAGCGTGTGCACAGTGGCTGGCGATGGATGATGTATGATGCTAGCTAATTCCTCAATTAATATCACCATAATCACTAAGACCAACAAGACTGTGACTAGGCTTCCATCATTCGAAACTAATAATTCCTGTACTCTCTTCAATCCATATTAATTGATTTTGATTTATTAAAATTTGAATGAACCTATATATTAAATAGTGTCTAGATTTATTTAAATCTTGACAAATTTAAGTTATGGGCCGGAGGGAATATATTTAAGTTGGTTGAATAATGAGTATGTAATAATCTTAGAAATCGCTCTCTGGGGCCATGATCACTCGCCTACGTGTCCCCTATTGGGACCCAGCTCCATGTGTGGCACACCCTTGCCTTATCCCTTTATTCTTTGTCTCCCCTTGTCCTTTCCACCTGACACCGTATGCTCTCCACCACCCAAGCTAGAGTCCACGATGACGTGACTGACCATTGCAGAAAATACAACGTCAGGCCTAGACAACATTGGTGTAGGATCGAAATAAACTTAGGGGTAAGAGCCTCTATACTCGACTATCCAGGAGGCCGATACGAACGCCGAATTTCAGTTCGGACGCCGAAAACTAACCTAGTCGTGTACCAAGGACCTGTTTTCGACCGGATTTCGGCCATTTTTGGTCTGGACTACCCAGGCTGAACCCAGATTTCCGGGTACGCCCCGAGAACGCCGGACTCAGCGAAATCGGCGAAAAAAATCAAAGTGGCGCGTGGACCCGCCGAGTCAGTGACGGAAGCCGAGTCGTCGTCATCCTCGGAACCACGCGGCGACCGCCGGGCAATAACTACCCGTCGCGTCGGCCACGCGTCGCCGATTTACAGCGCCACCGTCGCCGCCTCGGCTCCCGCGACGGACCGGCGGTCACTAAGTTCGCCGTTTTCACTTTTCCCGCCCTCGCCGCTACACCCCTCTCGCCCTCGCCGCGCACCTCGGCCTTTATAAGCTGTACTCCTCGCCGGAGATCTTTGCACTCTCCCACAGCTCCCCCCACCCACAAGCCCAACTCCGGCGAACCTTCTCTCACCTTTCCCCCTTCTCTCACCATGGGCGAACGCTACCCCGGCGACGGCGCTGCGGCGAACGGCTTCGGCCGGCGCACCCTCCAGACTTGGGAGGCGCGCATGCTGTACGAGGCGGGGTACATGGCGCCGCCGGACACGCGGATGCCTTCGGGGTGGACGCTGAGCGCCGGCTGCATCCCAATCTCGTCGGGGCCGACGCCGGAGGAGCTGTTGTACGATGTACAAGAGTACATCGCCGGCATGGACAACCCCGCCGAAGCGGTAAGCGCCGACGACCTCGTCTACTGGGGGAACTTCTTCGCGGAGCGGCGCCAACAGGAGCTCGCCCGCCACGAGGGGCCGTCGAACGAGTCCCCACCGGCGCGCAAAAACTCGGCGGGACACCGGCGTTGGTGGAGCGCACCAGGGCGGACGCTCGCTGCCGTGCTGGAGCACATCAACCGCGGGAACACTCCGTGGCTCGGCTTCCCACGCAACCCGACGCCGGCGGCCAGGACGGGTCGGCGTACTCCGGCGAACTGGGCGCCGAGGAGGATGGCGAGCATGATCTCGTCCTCCTCCGCTTCGGCGTCACACTCTTCCGGCAGCGCGCCGCTTCGCACACCGACGGCCGTGAAGCGCGAAGCCGTCTCGCCTGCGCGCTCACCGCCGCGGACACGCGCACGCGGTATCGTCATCGGCGAGCCGTCTGCGCCTACGCCGCCAACCGGCCACCTGCGCCTACGCAGCCCCAAGACAGAAGGCTCGGCGCCGGCCGAGGACGCCGCCTTGAAGATGGCGCTGGAGCAGTTGCTCCGCGAAGCGCCGCCGCTGCCGCCGGTCAAGTCCTCCTCGCCGGACATCCTGGAGTGGTCCAGGAGGGACTGGGAGAAGGCGGAGCATCAGCGCATCCTCGGCCTGCAGCAGCAGGCCGAGGAGCAGGTCGCCCGACGTCGGGCGCTGTCTGGGCGTGAGCTCGCCTACCAAGGCGCCCCGCTCTACGTCTTGGACGACGACGACGAGGACGCAGGCCCGTTCTACCAGCCATGGAGGTACGGCGACCCTGGCTAGGGTAGCTCCCGCCAGAACCAGCCGCCGAGCAACGACGACGACGGCGGCGAGGATGACGGCTGAGCCGACCCCCGCTACACGTCGTTCTACGAACAACTTTGGCATGTATGACGGCGAAGGCACCGACGGCAGCCTTTTTAAGTTTATTTATGTACTAGTTTCGTTTAAATTTGATATAATCCGCCTATATTTCGCCCAACTTAATGAAAATCGCCTAAGTTTGATAAATTTTAGCCGAACTTGGGGACTCGGCCTGGATACGTAGGTGGGAAAATGACGTACCCATGCCGAAAACAAGTTCAGCCCGGCCGAAAAACAGACCAAATTTCGTTCTAGATTCGGCCAACGAGTGGAGATGCAGGGTACATGGTCATCTACGTCGGAATTCCGGTTTAGTGTGCGAGTCATCGACGATGTAGAATAAATAAGTGGGTATGCTTAGAGGAATGGCCAGTGGCGGCGACAGATCGACAAAGGTGGAGATTTGCGGAGGGCATGTCAGAAACTCTACACGGGAGCGATAGTGGCCATGAGTGGAGGCGGGAGGTTTGGCTGGTGGTGATTTGAGGTCGGGGTGGTGAATGCGGGGAAGAAGGAGGCAGCGAAAGCAGCCGAAGGTAGGGAAACAGGGAACTTGGGGTGGGGGCGGTGTTGGCATGATGTTCGTTGGGGATGGGGGAGTGGAGTACGAGGGAAAACGAGGAGGCCAGGAGACATGGGAGGTGGAGTTGGGCTGGCGGCACGTTTGTTGTTCAACATCGGGATCGACTGCATGCAGGTGAACGCTAGTTAGTACAACCCATTTATCGTACTTATATTTGTCGGAGGAATCTTATATAGTTTTTGGCGTTGAGAAAAATTAATAACTTGTTTTTAAACACAATCTCTAATAGTAGTTGAACAAACCACATGTCAGTTAACCACCGAGGTGGTATCCATCCTGGCTTTTTTGAACATAAACGTTATCATTAGGGCCCCTACTCCCTATAGCTAGCTATGAACAAACTCAGTGAAAATAAAACTCGCTATAGCTAGTTTTAAACAAATATTATTGTCTTGTAGATGAGTCTGTTTGAGTCCTCGTCCAATGAGGAATTTTACATGGACGAAGATGAGTACATTGCTATGATTTTAGCATTGCACAAGGGCAAGTGACCAAGGCACGGTGGTTGTGTTGTCAGTCGTGAGAGGTTACAAATGGCGAGAATTAATGGGCACAATAGGTGATACTCAACTACTTTAGTCATATAATCTGGTGTGTCCTGAGCTATACTTTTAACTCCGGTTTAGTATGGAACCGATTTGTTCCAACACATTGCCGAGTGTGTGAATTGCATGATCGGTTCTTCAAGAGGAGGAATTGCGCCATAGAACTTGGACATATCACCATGCAAAAGGCGAATGCCGAATTGCGCGTGATGGCATATGATATTCTCGCGGATTTTTTGATGATCGCTTGGCAATGGGTGAGAGCCGGACCATCAAGTGTGCCAAGCACTTTGCAGTGGCAGTGTTTCAAGTGTTTGGTCTCGTGTACTCTCTCTGTTCGGGATTATAGGTCCTACGCGCATACCTAGGTTGTTAATTTGACTAACAAAACATAACTTATATATCACAAAAATTATACCATTAAAAAATATAACCTCTAAAGTTTCTAATGGTATAATTTTTATGCTATACTATTTATGTTTTGTTGTCCAAATTGGCAACCTAGTTATCCGCGCGGGACTTATAATCCCAAATGGAGGGAGTACTTGAGAGCACCGAATGATCAACACACAACTACGCTTTCGGAGATCGACAAAGCACGTGGGTTTGCATGCATACTTGGCTCAATTGATTGCATGCATGGGAGGTGGAAGAACTGTCATGCATCATGGCATGGACAGTTTAAATGACACAAGAGGGATTCCACCATCATTAATAAAGTTGTTGTCGATCAGGAGACATGTATTTGTCATGCTTTCTTTTGGATGCCCCGTTCTTGCAATGACATCAATGTTCTCTAATGATCACCACTCTTTGCAATATTAGCCATGGGTGAGTGTCACCAGCGTTGGAGTTTCAAGAAAATGGCCACACATACAAGATGGGCTAGTACATTGTGTATGTAATATATCTTAAGTGGGCTAGTTTTGTGAAGCCAATTCCAAACCCCAAAGGCAAGAAAGAACTTGGTTTTAATAATGCTCAAGCAACGAATAGGAAAAATATGAAGAGACAATTTGGAATTTTGCAAACCAAGTTTGCTATTGTGAGAGGATCGACTAGGTTTTAGGATCAAGAGGTCCTTTGATACGTATGAATTCTTTGCGTGATCATGCATAACATTATTGTTCAGAACAAGCATGGAAAGATTTACACTATGATTTCTACAAATTGATGAGACAAATGGTGCAACCTCCAAGGAGTTGAGACCAAATTCTCCTCTTTCTTGACTTGTACTATGACATTTGAGATTCTGATGTGCATGAAGAATTCCATGAAGATCTCGTCAAGGATTAGTGTTCATGGTTTCCCAACAAAAGCGCTTGCTTCATGGTTTGTATGTGATGAACTCCATGCTGTGTGCAATGAACTTTGTGTGTATGTGTGTTGATTTTGTGCTACTTGATGAACACGTGTAAGAATTGATGAACTATTTATATGTGATGTGTTTTAGATTCATTTGAGATGAGCTTGACATTATTTTCTCCATACTCCCTCCGTCCATGATTAAGTATACATCTAGGAAATATTAGACAAATTATTTCTCCCTCTTCTTTTATGAGCCTACACCAATATAAAGGAGAGAAAAGAATGATGATTAGTGGATGAGGTGGATGAGATTGAAGGATGAAGTGGAGGAGTGATTACGAGGAGGTAGTTGCATTTATTAACTTCCTTAATAATGTAGATGTAGTCTCTTTGGGTAAAATTTTGAGTGCTAGATGTACACTTATTGGGGGCGGAGGGAGTATATGTTTGCACTTATGGGTAACATAGGCAAGTTCGAGTGCCCTATTTTACATCATTTGAATTTTTTCTACCATATTTAATATCATTTGTAACTGGTGCTTTATTTGTTTTGCCTAAACCCAAAAGTTGGTTCCCCCGCCACAACCAAAAAAGGAGGAAGATGCAGGAAGTGCCCATGCGAAGGCCGAGCTTGTCAGAGAGGGAATCCCTAACCTACAAATGCACCGATGCAAGAGAAGCCAGGAACATCCCAGTTGATAGCAACTACACCGCCATGAGCTTAGGGGAAAGAAACATGTCTACATGAAAAAAATAGACATAAGCATAAGAAATAACGTACCATGGACACTGAGGAAGCAGAATTACAAAAACATAAGAAAAACATATGAAAAGCAGGCACCCAAACTGAAAATTCCACACAACATCCTTGCAAGAACAAACACTAGACGCAAAACCACCAAAACCAAGAGCAAGACCTCCGCTCAAAAAAACAAGGACGGAAAAGGAGCCAAGATGGTGGGGAACATGAAGGAACAACCAATCACGTAGAAAGAGAACCAGAACCAACGCATAGACACGAGGGAATATGTAGGGCATGACGCGTAGCCGGGAGGAGCGCCACGGGCACGACGCGTCAACACCATCACGCAAATGCTGGGCCGACATGGATGTCAACTGGAGCGGGGTGCCAAGGCGTCTTCCACGGAGGGGATCCAGAAGGGGGTATGTGGTTGGCTAGGAAAATCACTGAACACCCAAAAATCGGAGAAAAAAGTATATCCACGCGACTTATGATAGTATCTATTTAGGTACCTTTTTATTTAAATTGTTGGAGATGCTCTTATGCCAGATGATGTTGATCATCTCAAGGCCATATGAAGCAATATTGATCCTCCTTACAAGAAGGCCATGTCCTTGAGCTATTTCACTGGAAGTGATTGGGTTATCAACTCTAACTGGGATTCAAGAAAGTCTTGCTTTCTCTGCTCGGCTTGCTTCCATTTTTAGAGGAGCTTGTGGTGCTTCTCGGGCAAACTTTTTTGTATGATTGTGTCTTTATCTTCTTCACGAGAATGCAAGTACTATTTCATATGTGAACTTGGAGAGGATACTCTATTTATTGTAATTCCTATTGAACTTTTATTGCACTTATTTTATTGCATCAAATTGCTACCTGATGTGCTTTTATTCCAGTCATTTTTGCTACATTTGCCAACATTTATTCTAGTCAATTATAGCATAAATACATGCACATAATTTTATTTAATTGATTTTTCTTACAAAACTCACACATTAAGAGGAAATATACATATACATGAGTACTAGATTTAACTAAATATAGCAACAAACTTCACCAAGATATTGATACATTAATACTCATTCTTAACATTCTTATCATGATTCCGTTCTTCCGTGCTCCACCTCTTCCCTTCTTATCGTTCTTCCCATTGTTGATCTCGTTGATCATATATTGTATACTTTTTTATATTGCACAAATCACTTACAGATTTCAGCTCTAGAACAAGGCTCGAGCCCATGGGAGTGCAGCCGCAGGGGGACCCAAATTTTGGAGGCCCAAAATATACTCGAGTTGCCTTTGTATAGCTAATACTACAATAGGTAATCATAAAATTATTTGAGCCTAACTAGTAGTACTAAAATATCCGAGTTGCCTTTGTATAGCTAATACTGCAATAGGTAATCATAAAATTATTTGAGCCTAACTAGTACTGTGTCTGAAGAGGATGATACTTTTCTTTTGTTGGAGGTCAGAAGATTGAATCCGACAGCTAGCATGGAGTTGTCATTTTTCTTTATTTTCACGTGTTTTTTTGCCATTTTTATTGTTGACTTTTATAAAAACAAAACATTCTTTGGTTTATCTTTTTCTTTGTTTTCACCTATTTTGGGCTAGTCTCATTATTGCCTCTTAAAAATTCAAAAAAGTTAAACCTTTTTCTGGTTGGTCCATTCTAGTTTTCTAAACTATGTGTTCCATCTTAAAACGATCTAAGACGATTACCACAAGTTCAGAATCTATGAGCGCTTCAGAGTAGTTATCTATTGGAAATCCACCTAAAATAGGTGCAAAGTTTGATTACGAAGATAGGCTTGAAAATTTTATTTCATAGAAAATTAGAGTGGAGATTTCGTGCTCATGGGCACGAGTGATCATCAGTTTTAAAAATTGGAAAATGATGACTCCAAGTGCACAAATCGATTGTAGCTTGTTTTGAAATAAGAGTATCGAACCCACAGAGAGCTATTTGTTTAAGGTATTTATGCCGTTCGTCACTATCTACCAAAGAATATTTGTAAGCTGCCTTTGATTTCAAGTAAAGGGTGTTGAAAAGATTTTTGGGTTGAATGCAGAAAAGTAATTAAAATAAATAAAAGAGAACAAGTAACAAAAGCGTTTGAAATGGTGGTTGAACTCAATAAGGCCAAAACATCATCGAGGATGTAGGATACACCACTAGCATATTGTAATTAATCATAATTAGGATAATATATTTCTTATTTCATGACTTGTGTGGAGAGAGCTCCATAATAAGATGTTCACTACAAGGCTCGTAGGAAGCCAATTTGGTGATCGAAGGATGAGGTCATCTCTAAATAACCACCACGATGTCTGAGAACAGTCACCCATATAGACCACCACAATTAAGGGTCTCAACATGGATATCGTAATTATCTTAGTGAATCTCTCTTTGTTCCTGCTTCGACCTTGCAGGTTGCTAGCCATGCTTCTAGTCACAGTAGCTCTGACACACTTCCAAACACGTACAAAGTATTTCAACATATTCTTTAGACCCGAAGGAAAATTATATGTGGCCGACTACACATACCATCTAAAGAGAGAGAGAGATCGAACACACATCATAGATGAGTACATCATAGACACAAGTAATAGACCGTATTTATTTCATTTCATAATAATGCTAGAGTTTATCCATCTCCTTAAGAACAAAGGGAACTACTCACACGTGGAAGAAATCAACAACATCATAATAATCAAATGGATGGATAAAAGTACGGGGATGAATCTAGTGCAAACCACACAACAAGATCTAATAGATGGAAGATGGTGGCAGTAATGGTGATGCAGCGGTTGAATAATGAAGAGGATTATGTTTTGTCCTCCAATGATCCGTGAAACAACAAGGATTTTCCCTTCTCCAAGTTCCTCCTCCAAATCCCTTTCCGGTGTGGTTTTTTGAGGCTCGAAGTTTCTCTGAATGCCGAATCACAGATCCGTCTTTGCGAGGTGGAAGTATTTGATGAGGCGGACACACTGATGATCAAGGTCAAGTTAATGGTCAAGACGAGAACCAAAATGATGAAGAGTTCCCCCCAAGAAACAACAAGGAGATCCATACTTGCCGTGAAGATAGAATGGATATGATGTTGGAATTAAGAGACCATCCTCTAGAGAATGTGGTTGGAGATCTAAGGAGAGGAATATCCACAAGAGCACAATTGAAGAGGTTTAGTGAACACCAAGCACACATCTCCATGATTGAACCAAATAAATTGTGGGAAGCTCTTGAAGATTCGGATTGGTTGGAAGCAATGCACAAAGAGCTCAACAACTTTGAGAGAAACAAAGTATGGAAGTTAGTTGAGAAGCCAAAGGATTGCCGCAATGTTACAGGCACCAAGTGGATATTCAAGAACAAGCAAGATGATCATGGAATTATAGTAAGGAACAAGGCAAGATTGGTTGCACAAGGGTTCTCTCAAATTGAAGGCATTGATTATGGAGAGACATATGCACCCGTGGCCCGCCTTGAGTCCACATGTATCCTTCTTGCTTATGCGGCACATCATAACTTTAAGTTGCAACAAATGGATATAGAAAGTGCATTCCTTAATGGTCCATTGAATGAGTTGGTATATGTAATGCAACCTCCGGGATTTGAGGATCCCAACTTCCCAAACCATGTCTACAAACTTGATAAGGCGCTCTATGGGCTCAAACAAGCCCCACACACGTGGTATGAGCACCTTAGAGAGTTGTTGTTTGACCGTGGGTTTGAGGTTGGGAAAATCGATCCCACTCTTTTTACTAAGAAGGTCAATGGAGAGTTTTTTGTATGCCAAATATATGTTAATGATATTATCTTTTTCTCATCTAACAAAGCTTTTAATGATGAATTCTCAGAGATTATGACTAATAGGTTCCGGATGTATATGATGGGGGAGTTTAGAGTATTTCTTGGCTTTGAGATCAATCAAGTAAGAGGATTAACGTTCTTCAACCAAGCCAAGTACACTCAAGATATGCTCAAAAGATTCAACATGAAAGATTTGAATGGTGCTCCAACCCCCATGGCTACAAAGACTCATCTTGAACTAAATCCAAATGGTAAAGATGTGGATCAAAAGGTATACCGATCTATGATTGGTTCTTTGCTTTACCTTTGTGCATCTAGACCAAATATTGTGTTGAGTGTAGGTGTGTGTGCAAGATATCAAGCGGCTCCTAAAGAAAGCCATTTGATGGCGGTCAAGAGAATCTTTCGATATTTGGTTCATACCCCAAATTATGGTCTTTGGTATCCTCGAGGGTCAACATTTGCTCTTTGTGGGTACACGGACTCAGATTGGAATGGTGATAAGGATGATAGAAAATCAACATACAAGGCTTGCCAATTCCTTGGTAGGTCCTTGGTATGTTGGTCTTCTAAGAAGCAAAATTGTATATCTCTCTCCACCGCCGAAGCCGAGTATGTGGCATCTTCTAGTGCTTGAACTCAATTGCTATGGATGAGGAAAACTTTAAAGGAATATAGTGTCCATTGTGACAAAGTGCCTCTTCTATGTGAAAATGAAAGTGATATCAAGATTGCTACAACCCGGTGGATCACACAAGGACAAAGCATATTGAGATTCGTCATCACTTCATTAGGGATCATGTTGCTCGAGATGATATTGAGCTATCATATGTGTCAACCAAATACGAACTTGCAGACATCTTCACGAAGCCACTTGTTGAAGAAAGGTTTTGTTATCTGAGGAATGAATTAAATATCATAGATTCAAGGAGCTTGACTTGATCACCTTACATACTCACCTATGTCTTGACCCTTATTTGGTTTAAGTGCAGGCATGGAGATAGGGGGAGTGCGGTCCTAATACATTGGCTATCCCTCCCCCCATAATGCCAAAATTAAGAAATTCAATTCTCTTAATATCATTTTGTGATATGTGAGCTTCATTGATGAGTAGTGGCTATGAACCCAAGGATAATTCTTCGCGGTGTCATGCCACAAACTCCTACATGGTGGCCTCGGCCACCGCCCTCTTTGTAATGAAGAGTTGGTTCTTGGTTTGTGTATATTTGGAGCTTTCTTGAATTTTTTTGTGGATTTCTATGGTTCTTATTGATTTTTCACAGTATGTCATCTTAACCCAAGCCTATTCCTGTCCTAAAAACACACACACACACTCTCTCTCATATATGTCCCCAAACTCAAAACCTGGACCTTTTGGTCAAGGAGGACCGGAGTCTCCGGTGCGCTCGCACCAGAGTCTCCGATCCAGATGGTTTTCTGCCACTTAAAGGGGGGACGGAGTGAACTGAAATAGTCAGTTTCATTCATCCACCCCGTCCCCCACTCTCAAACCCGTCGGCCTCCTCCTCCAAAACTTCTCCCCGGAGGTCATGATGCCCCCGAGATCCGCCGTGCCACTGGCCAGCCTTCTCCCCTCCACCATTGGGACATTCCCACCGGTGGAATCGATCCCATGGACATATCTGGTACCTATCCTCCTCTTTTTCTCCTAGGGTTCATCTCTAGATGTGTTTTTGAGGATTGGTGATGTTTTGTCCATTGGAACCACTCGTATGCGTGCACTCTGGTACTCTAGCCTTGTTGCATTGCCCGATCTGTTAGAATCACCCCCTCCAGCAGCCTCCCAGTTCATGCCTGAGCCTCCCGGCCGGAGATTCTGGCCCTAGGGCCGGAGACTCCGGTCCACAGGACCGGAGACTCCGGTCTAAGCCAGAGACTCTGGTGTGAGATGGGGAGACTCCGGTGTGGGGTGACTCAAATAGGTTCAGTAATGCCTCAAGGCTCTTGTGCTGCCTATTTGGGACATATATGCTTACCTCCACGCTATCTCCCTCTCTGCTGTTCACAGGTTCTGGTTCTCGTCGTCCTCCTCGCACTAAGTCCTCAACAAGGCGGGGTAATCTGTGGTTTGATGAGTCAGAAGGGCAGTATGTTGTGGCACCATCCAATCAGAGACAGTATGCCCGTGATGCAGCATACATGAGGAGGGAACAAGAAAAGGCTGATCAAGAGAACCGTGCCAAAAGGGCAAAATATGACAATCTTCAGTCGTTGGTCCACATGTCAAAAAATGAGTACCATGAGCTGCAGAAGACTGATTTCTATGATTTGCCACGTACCAGCAAGGATCCACGCTTTTGGAGGAAGGAGCAGGCTATGTTCATGAAGGATGTTTATGGTGTGCTCAAGAAGTCACCTGTGTGCCCCCAGAAATTTATGAGTGTTGAGTAGATGAGGCTCAACCCCTACTACTCTGATGCACTGTGGATTTGTGAGAAGTTGGGGCTGTTCAACTTGATGGAGCTTTGTGAAGACTACAACATCACACTTGTGCAGCAATTCTATGCCACTGTTGTGTTTGGATCTGACCAAGCCAGGACCATGACTTGGATGACTGGCACCACCCGCTGCTCGGCTACTTTCTATGACTTTGCTAATGTCATCTTTGCGACCTTCCATGGCGTATCCACTCCTGTTGGGTTGCGCATGCACTCAGCGGATCTTGGGGAGAACAAGATGAAGCTTGCACCTTTGTATGGCAGCGAGGGTGTTGTGTGTGTGTGTGTGGGGGGGGGGGGGGGTCCAAGGGACCCAAGCCCCTCTACAATCTGATGTTGAGGATATTCCGTCATACCATATCACCAAGTGCTGGAAATGATGATGCCATAAGATGTGGTATGGTCAATCTACTATATCATACCCATAGGATGCAGGGTTCGCAGGATAGAAAACAAAAAAATTCCTACGATGGGAACAACTATGTACCAAGATCTATCTACTAGATACAAGCAACAGGTGGATATACATCCATAGAATACATACCTTCGAAGACCGTATAGCATTAATGAGATTGTACTCGTGTATGATGTAGTCGAACGCTTGCCGATCTCAAGATCATGATAAAGTCCATCTGGTCCAGCCGGTCCAGCACCATCACGTCTAGCACCGCAAAGCAGTGGTGCATCCGTGATCGCACACACGTCCGGTACCCCGAAAACCTCCGCGCCCTCGCTCCAGCGAAGCATCGGAAGCAACAAATCCTTCCAGAAAAATCCACCGGGAACATGTATCTGATTCGAGACCATGGGGAAATTCTAAAGGAGGGAGAGACATCCTTCGCGAGGAGGTGTGAGATGAGAGGAGGGAGTGGGTTTCCTTTTATAGGGAGAGGGTGGCAGCCCCCTCCCATGGAGTGGAAGCCATGTGGGTGCCCCACCTCTTCCACATTCATGTGGGTGGAGCTCTCACTCACATAAATAGCCACCCACTCAAAATTCCACTCACCTCCATTAAATTTCCACCAAATTTAATGTAATCTCTCATTAAATAAAAATCTTTTATTTATTTATTCAGAATTTTGTTAATTACTTTAAGTAACAAACATTCTCATAAAAACCCTTACAACATTTAAATTTCACATGCAGAAACTCTTTTCTTGTTCCTGTGATATAACATTCTAGTGATCAAATCACTTTCTTGCAAGCTAATTAATGTGATATCACCGAGAGGGCCTAGAGTATATCTATCCGTCATCGGGATGGACAAATTACACTCTTGATCCATGAGCCTCAACATAACCTTTGTCAATAAAATATACATCATTTCCAATCAACAAGATGTCCTCCACATAATGTATTAGAAATATGTCTCCGCGCTCCCACTTAATTTCTTGCAAATGCAAGCATCTTCATCGTCTCCTGATGAAAACTCCTTTTCATCACGGTGAAGATTCCAACTCCACGATGATTACTTCAACCATTGAAGTTTGCATGCCCTTTTAGCATGCTTTGAATTTAACAAAACCCTTTGGACGTGTCATGTACACGTCCTACGTAGCCATTCTATTAGAAGAACTTTGTTTTGTTTATTCATCTACCATATACCAAATTATATGTAGTGGTTGCTAATTTAATCCGTCCAGACTAAATATCGCTATGAAAGATCCAATCTTGTCATAGTCAACTCCTTGAACATTGTCATAAAATACTTTACGACATCTCGACTATTTCATAGATGTAAAACATCCATGTCTATTTCTTTATAGATCCAAATACGACCGATAGGTTTTTACACCTTTCCGGAGGGTCTTCCAAGTTCAAAACTTGATTTCTCATGTATGGAACTATCACGGATTTTATGGCTTCAATCCATTTGACGGAGTCAGGGCCCATCATCGCTTCTTTGCATGTATTCGGTTCATCATTGTCAAACAATAATGATTTACTCTCAAATCTTAGCATTTGATTGTTTAACCAATCTACTTGGTTCAATAGGAACTTAGATCTCCGTGACCACAACCTTTGAGGCACATAACTCATGAGCATTATGGCTGCCTCCGGAACAATTTCCCGCGCTGCGCAACTCATCACATTTAGCTAAGGTTTGTTAACCTTAACAAAGTTCTATTGTCCTCCCACTTAACTTTTACGAAAAAATCCTTTTTCAAGAAACTTCATATTTCAAGCGACAAACCCTTTTTTTCTCGGTGTTATGGAGGAATACCTAATGGTTATTCAAAATAACCTACAAAGACATGCTCATCCGACTTTGGTTGTAAACATCTTACTTATGCTTAGCATACCAAAATTTTAAGAATGGACAACTTGGGTTTTACCCCAAACCGGGTGTCGTTTCAACGGATCAAGATGGAGCTCTTTTCAGTGCAAAAGCGATAGTCTCTAAAGCTTTAATCTTTTAAAGCATAATGGCAGTTTTATAAATAACACCTTTGATCCAACCATGTCAAACAAGGTTTCATTACAAATCTCAAACACTCCATACTCCTATGGTGTTTTAGGAGATGTAAATCTAGGTGTTTTGATAAACTTGCAACTAAAATAAATCCCTTTATGATAAAATCATAATTCATTTCTTTTCTTGTTACACTTGTAACTCAAATAAATCCCTTTGCGATAAAATCATAAATCATTTATTTTCTTGTTACAATGATTTTCCACTTCATCTTGAAAGTCTTTGAAATGTTTTCAAATATTTCATACTTATTTCTCATTAAGTGAATATTCACTCAAATTTCTGGAGAAAGCATATGAAGTTGAAGTCCATCGCTTACGACTACACATAATAGACTACATACATCGGTATGTATAAATTCCAATAATTTAGTCGTTCGTTCTTCTTTGGCCTTTGAACAAAGTTTTAATTATCCAGAGGAAAGTCTCACAAGCGTCACTTGATCAAATCAAAGACTCCAAAAATCCATGCATATGGAGTTTCTTCATGTTTTCTTTCCAATATAATTTAAACGGCGATGTCACTTCGTAAGTGATCTTCCAATCATTTGTCTTGAGACATTTTAGCATTAGCTTTATGGATGTGATTTCTCCAACTAGATTTGAAAATCATCCATCTTATATGGTATACGGTAATTATTTGAACAACCTTTGTTCTCATAATACCTGATTTAAATAACAATTATTAAAACAAATCTTGAAGGCAAGCTTTGATGTCAACGAGAAATACAAACAACGGTTTGTTTATTTTCGATGAACATCATCACCTATTCTCTTGCTAGTTACTGAGGCCATTGTGGTTCATGAATTGTGTCGTTCTGTATGAAATTTCATACCAACCAATTCGGTATCCAATACCCAAGAGCCACATTGTTTAACAAGCAAAGAATACAACCATACATGTATATCATCTATATACCTAAACTGGATATTTCCAGTCTTTTCTTTTCTGCCAAATATATTTTATAGATTCTCTTTCAACATTTCCTTTTTTCCTTTTAAAGAAATTTATCAACATCAAAAGTGGCGCCATAAAATGACACATAGTCCAAAGCATGTATATTCAAATAATAATACCTTTGGACTTGCACTTTGAAGTAGATCACCATCATCAAATGATCGGTATTCTTTCAAAATCCTTTCTTTAGTAATCTTTTAGTGTAGTAAACACTTTACATACATCTTCTATTCACCCTTATCACGACGACTTTCATGATCAAGCTAATGTAGCTTATAAAGGATAATCGTGAGTATAACATTACTTTCCAAAACCTTTTTGGATGATTAGGATGTCTAGCATCTCCAACCTTCACAAATTCTCATCCAATATGGGAATATATATTATACTCTATCATATTGCAACCAAAACATTGTTTCAGATATCGTTATATCTATCACACATGATGGTTTCTGAAACAATTATTTCAGCTCCTAGATAAACTTGATATTAAAACAATCAAGAATCATGGAGGCAAACATGATACTTAAGATACTAACACTAGAATTGTTACTCTCGATTTAATACTAATTATCAAATTTCACAGAGTAAACATAGTTTGCTGAAAGTTTGGAATAGGACTTTAAATTTTAGATTGACACTCAACACAATACAATACTAGTTTGTAAAGTATATATCCAGAATTCTATAGTTCTATTATCTCAATTACAACTATGAATAAGGTGGTGAACGAATGCCAATGACTACAAAAAATTATGAAAATTCACTTTGATTTAATTTATGATAAACTGAATTCTACTAATCCAAATTAGAAATGAACTTCCACTCAAAAACGACATCCCTCGTACCTTGGTGATTACATGAACCAAATCCACTACACCAAGTCCGATCATCACGTGAGTCGGTGTAGCTTCAAAGGAGAGCATCAAATGGGCATCATATCTTCCATATGACTCATGCTTAACCTTTTGGTCCGTGTTCCGAGGCCATGTATGTACATGCTAGGCTCGCCAAGTAAGAACCTTATTATTCGCGTGTGTAACTGTCTTATACCCGAAATATGATCGTGGATCCAAGAACACCCGATCATCACGTGATGTCTTGGAGCGACGAAACATAATCGGTGCATACTTAAGGGAGAACACATTTTTATGTTGATATATAAATGAGGGATCATCTTATTATGCTAATAAAATGCCAAACAAGCAAAATAAGATGCAACAAACATCACATGTTAATAAGTGAAATGATATGGTTCTTGCACTTGATCTCCATCATGTGCATCATGGTATGATCACTATCATACCTCTATGTGTAAGGCCAAGGTCTATGGAACTTACACGTTATGTGTGTCATAAGAGTATCGACTTATACTTCTACTTACAACATCACCATATCAAGACACTAGCCCAGCAACAATCTAAACTAGACGCCTCTAATTTATCCATTGCAAGTTTTACGTGGCTTAGGGCTTTCGAAGATAGAACCGTTCTTACCTACGAACATGAACCACAACGAGGATAACCAAATTGTTGACAACTCGTTGCAAATTAGATATTGACTATAGTAGGAGAGACAGACACCCGCTGGCCACTTATGCAAAACTAGTTGCATGTGAAGCGTGGAACAGGTCTCATGTGTGAGGACATGTAAAGTTTGTCCGGGCCGCTTCATCCCACTATGCCACCAATATCCAAATTACAACTAAAAAGCAATAAAATGATCATCATCGCCCACATACTCATGTGTGTACTACCCGTGCAAGGCATCTACGAATAGATCCGGCTCTGATACCACTGTAGGGTTCGCAGCATAGAAAACAAAAAATTCCTACGATGGGAACAACTATGTACCAAGATCTGTCTACTAGATACGTGCAACAGGTGGATATACATCCATAGAATACATACCTTCGAAGACCGTATAGCATTAATAAGGTTGTACTCGTCGATGACGTAGTCGAACGCTTGCCGATCTCAAGATCGTGATAAAGTCCATCTGGTCCAGCCGGTCCAGCACCATCACGTCTAGAACCGCAAAGCAGTGGTGCATCCGTGATCGCACACACGTCCGGTACCCCGAAAACCTCCGCGCCCTCGCTCCATCGAAGAAGCGGAAGCAACAAATCCTTCCAGAAAAATCCACCGGGAACATGTATCTCGCTGATCCGAGACCATGGGGAAATTCTAAAGGGGAGAGAGACATCCTTCGCGAGGAGGTGTGAGATGAGAGGAGGGAGTGGGGTGCCTTTTATAGGGAGAGGGGGGCATCCCCCTCCCATGGAGTGGCAGCCATGTGGGTGCCCCCACCTCTTCCACATTCATGTGGGTGGAGCTCCCACTCACATAAATAGCCACCCACTCAAAATTCCACTCACCTCCATTAAATTTCCACCAAATTTAATGTAATCTCTCATTAAATAAAACTCTTTTGTTTATTTATTCAGAATTTTGTTAATTACTTTAATTAACAAACATTCTCATAAAACCCTTACAACATTTCAATTTCACATGCAGAACCAGTTTTAGCAATTTCAACCGAAACAGTTTCAGTGTCTAGTGAAATAAATTCCCGCGCTTTCCTTTTTCTTTCTCTAGCATATTATTTGCTCCAAATGGTGTCGGTATCCCTTAAGTGTGTCACCCTACGGTTCGCGAATAATGGAGACATGATCGAGACCCCTCTCCGATCAATAATCAGCAGAAGGACCTGGAGATACGTACTGACTCCCACATATTCAACGATGACTTCTGTGATCGTGTGAACCTTATACGCATGTAACTCAATCCCTCTGTCTCGCGATATATTACATGTCCTAGATTCGATCATCGGTATCTCCATACCTAGTTTATTCTCGTTACTGACATGTACTCTTTTCTTGTTCCCATGATATAACATTCTTGTGACACTACAAGAAATGTGTTAACTTGTGACCTTCTCATAGTGACGAGGAATGAAATCGTCATAGATTTATGACGATTTTCACAAGATGGTCATACGATGTTTGGAGAGGTAAAAATCCTATAGAAGTATGAATATTTGTGTCAAAATCGTCGTAATTTCATCACATGAAATCGTCATAACCTATACGGTACAGCTTAGAGTCTTATTTATACCTCATTGTGACCAATTTAAATCTTATATTGTTTAAAATAATATATATTAAATTAACTAGTTAGCCACCTCAACAATAGAACCAATAATTGGAGGGGTAGTACAACTGTCCTCAGAAATTAGAATTTATCGGCCGTTGGATCTCACCTCCAACCCCTAGCTACTACATGGATCCATAGTCCAAGGTGGAACTACTCACGCATCATACCAGAGAGAAGGCCTCCGGGATGATCTCCCGTCCGGCAGGGTGCCGGGAAGAACTTCATATCCCCCCGATCTAGGGATGATGGTGGCGCTGGCTACAGACGGTTTCATGGAGATTTGATCGGGTGCTTAGGGTTTCTGCTTCGGGGGCTTCTCATAGGCGAAGGGGGAGGCCGAGGAGGCGACCAGGGCGGTCAAACCCTACCCAGGCGCAGGGCAGGGCCCACCCGCGCCTAGGGGGGTTTGGCCGCCTTGGCTTGCGTCTCCGTCTCCCCTCTGGACTTCTTGTTCCCCATAGAAATTAATTGACTTTGACATTTGTCACGTCCAATTTCGATAATATTTCTTTACTAACTTTTCTGAAACCAAAAACAGCAGAAAACAGACAACTGGCACTGTGGCAACTTGTTAATAGGTTAGTACCAGAAAACATGTAAACAACACTTCAAAGTTTAGACAAGCAAAGCAAAGTAGATACTAAACAAGCATGGAGCATAAAAAATTATAGATACATCTCCGACGTTTCCGAGAAAATTATAGATAAGTGTAGACAAGCAAAGCAAAGTAGATACTAAACAAAGCAAATTATTGATCTATAGCTTCACCAAGAGAGATCTTTATTTACCCCTCATTCACTTGAGGGCCCTCATGCTCTAGTGTTTCTTTGGAAACCCTGGATTTTGATTTGGTTCTTACAAGCTTGTCTTTGATTGTTTGATAACTTTCTTGTATTTGGGAGCCTCCAATTAAGTTGTGGATGTGTGCCCCGAACTCGTTGTAAAGGTGCCGGCTTCCACCTCGAAGGCTGCCGATATAGTGGAAGAGTTGAATCGAACCATTTGGGGTGAGGTTCATCGGAGAACAAGGGAGGCCTCTCGTGTCGTTGGTGATTTGAAACCACCCCCTCTCCAAACGTAGACATACTTCCCCTTAAAAGGAAGAAACTACGGGAAACAAATCCTTGTGTCTCCGCGTCCACCACTTTGGTTACTTCTAGCCTTTACCGCACTTTACTTGTTCTTGCTTAGTGTTGTGCTAGTTGGTGCTTGTTTGACATATACATAAATTCACCTTAGTTACATAATCTAGAGAGTTTACCTTTCTTGTCAAACCCTAATTTGAAAAAGAAGAAAATTTGAAGTAGAAACTATTCACCCCCCCTCTAGGTGCCCATATGATCCTTTCAGACACTTTTGAATTTTTCCATGCTGCTAAAGATGAGTATTATGAAGTGTTCCCTCGTGATAGTTTAGCTCAAGAAGAGTACTATGAATTGTATCAGATGATGCTATTAAACGTAAAATGTTTGAATTTACATGTAAATATCTAATGCTTTTGTTGAAGCTATCTAGGGATGTATGCTCACCTCACATGGCGCATCAATCATCACTTGTGAGCAATAATACATTTATCTACATGACTCTGATGCACCGCAAGCGAGTGAGACTTCGACCAGGCTATAATAGTAAGTGCTCCAAACCTCTTTTGGAGGTAAGAATAAATAATTCTCCGCCTCATATCTATTGAAATAATAATGGAGAAAATCCTGGCTACTTGGTTATAAGAAAGTGCTTCCCGGGAGGCAACCCGGAAGTCATTCGGTGACTTTCTTAGTTTTGTGTCTTGCGTCTTGATGCGCTCATATTGCATTGACATTTTTATTCTTTGGATGATTTTCTATTAGAGTTATCTTGTTGTAGTTTTTAAAAGGTAGAATTTATTGTTACTATGTGTTTCATAACTCGATGTACTTAAATACCGTTTTATACATGCTATTATTGGTAAAAAATTAAAGCTGTTATTTTTCTGTCAAAAACAAGGTGTTTCACTAAGTTTTAGGATAAAGAATTTTTGAAGAAATAGAATTTTTTTAATGTCTATAGAAGGTTTAACGACCAACTATACGGCGGGAATAAAAAATTCCAGCCGTATAGTTTGGACCTATAGATATCTTTGCCATCGATGGATTTTCTTTCGAATATACTGATGGTTTAACGACCAAGTATACGACGGGAATAAAAATTCCGGCAGTATAGTTCCGGCCGTATAGTTATCAATGCCTTTGTCAATTTATTTTCCAGGATACAGAAGGTTTAACGACCAACTATATGGTGGGAATAAAAATTATGGCCGTATAGTTGCGACCTCATAGTTATCGACGCCTTCGATAATTTTATTTTCTAGGGTGGAGCAACTTTAACGACCAACTATACGATGGGAACAAAAAATCCTGGCCGTATAGTTGCACCGCCAGCAGAAAACCCTACGAAACCCTAATTTTGACGTCAGACCAACTATACGGCAGGAACAAAATGTTCCGGCCATATATTTGCGCCCGTATAGTTGGGAAAACCCCCTCAAACGCCAACTGGAAGGTAACCATTGCTCAAAATATTATTCTTTCTTCTTCCTTCTTATTCCTTCTTCTTCCTTCTCCTTCTTCTTCTTCTTCTTCTTCTTCTTCTAAAAACCTCAAAACACCACCTGGGAGATTCTCCCATGATCTAGAGAAGCCGAGCATATGTAAGCAATAAAATTCTACCTCATCAACCTCCTAGACTGTAATTCTCTATTGAAGTTCATGTATTATTTTTGACTTTCCTTTTTATCGGTGGGGTAAACGAACTATATTCGTATATCAAACCGATGCATTTTATTTTGTGTGTTATTTTCGCAGGGACTTGAACCTTGTGTGATGACATGTACGGTAGTGCCAACCATGCAAGCACTCATATGAGCCACTTGGTTTCTTTAATTCAACATGCCTACCTAGTAATGTCTGGTAAAACTTTCCAACTCGAAACTCTTTTAATAAGCACATAGGAGTTACACACTCGTGTTTCATATTTTGTCTCACTTTTACTTCATCAAAATTTGGGAGTATGTACAACTCTTGGACCTAGTTTGTTGACTTAAGCGTGTTGCTTAGGTTGATGAACTAACTCAGTGGGACTTCTATTTTTACCACTTGTGAGCTAATCCCCGTGTATTCATAAACACAAAATGTTTTATTTTCTTCTTAGTTTCCAAACAGGTTGTCAAGGAAGGCAGCCACCAGGATATATCAAGAAATATACATTAAAGCAAAGGTTCTTTGTCCATCAAAAGAGATATTACTTGTACCTCAACGGTAAAGTGTGTCACCCTTGTATTCAACTAAGCTTGGGGAGGTAACCACTTATCACACTCTCTTTTGTAAACTGTATTTTCTCTTTTCTTTTGGTGATCTGTAGGGGTTCGCAACATAGAAAACAAAATTTTTCCTATGATGGGAACAACTAAGTACCAAGATCTATCTACTAGATACAAACAACGGGTGGATATACATCCATAGAGAACATACCCTTGAGACCAAAAAAGTTTAACGAGGTTGTACTCATGGATGATGTAGATGAACGCTTGCCGATCTCAGGATCGAGAAGAAGTCCTAGCACCGCAAATCAGCGGTGCATCCGTGCTTGCACACACGTTCAAGCCACCGAGCAACCTCCGCCTCCTCGCTCCAGCGATGAAGCGGAAGTAACAAATATTTTGAAACGAAAAGCCAGCGGGAACATGTATCTCGCTAGTCTGAGACCATGGGGATAAACTAGAGGGGGAGAGAGATCCTTCACGAGGAGGTGTGAGTGTGAGAGAGGAAGAGGGGGCCTTTTATAGGAGGAGGGAGCACCCCAAGGGGAATGGCCGGCGCCATGGGGGTTGCCCCCACCCCTTCCTCCATTCATGTGGGTGGAGCTCCCACTCACAAAATTCCGCTTCATTTCTCCACTCAAAATCCCACTCAAAAATCTCATTAAATTTCCACCAAATTTAATATGATTCTTCTTTAAATAAAACTCCTTTTATTTATTTATTTAGAATTTTTTCAATTACATTAATTAACAAACATTCACATAAAACCCCTTGCTAGTATTCTATTTCACATGCAAAAACAATTTCAGCAATTTCATCCGAAACAATTCCGGTGTCTAGTGAAATAATTCCCGCGCTTTGTAAATCTTTTCGTCTAGAACATATTTGTTCCAAATGGTGTAGTTGTCTCCTATGGTTCACGAATAATGCGGACATGATCGAAACCCCTCTCAGATCAATAATCAGAAACGGGACCTGGGGATCCATACTGACTCCCACACATTCAACGATGACTTCTTATGATCGTGAGAACCTTATACGCTAGTAACTTAATCCCTTTGTCTCGCGATATATTACATGTCCGAGATTCGATCATCGGTATCTCCATACCTAGTTTGATCGCGTTACCGACATGTACTCTTTTCTCGTTCCCGTGATATATCATTCTTGTGACACTACAAGAAATGTGTTAACTTGTGACCTTCTCATAGTGACGACGAATGAAATCGTCATAGATTTATGACGATTTGCACAAGATGGTCATACGATGTTTAGAGAGGTAAAAATCCTATATAACTATGAAGATTTGTGTCAAAATCGTCGTAATTTCATCACATGAAATCGTCATAACCTACACTGTACAACTTAGAGTCTTATTTTATACCTCATTGTGACCAATTTAAATCATTATATTGTTTAAAATAATATATATTAAATTAACTAGTTGGCCACCTCAACAATAGAACCAATAATTGGAGGGGGTAGTACAACTCTCCTCAAAAATTAGAATTTATTGGCCGTTGGATCTCACCTCCAATGATTTCATCCGTCCATTGTTTTTCACTCTGTGTTATAAAAGGAAGAAGAAACCCTAGCCTCCCGCCGCTCCCTCTCCAGCCCCGTCACCTCCCGCTCCAGCCCCCATCGCCTTCTTCCTCCCATCGTGCACCCTTCCCTTCCCTCCCGCCCTCATCCTCCTTCTCTCCCATAGCTGGCCGCCGCCGTTTCCCTCCCATCCTCTGGCCCCTTTTCTCTCGACCTCGAGCTTCCAATAAAGAGCCACTGCCACGCTCTTCCCCGATGGAACGCACCGGCTATGGGGCGCAGGGGACCTAGGGGAGATCGAGGCCCAACTGGCGGCGCGGGGAACTTAGGGGGAGGTCGTAGCCCATATGGTGGTGGATGTGACCTGGCGAAGCTCGTGGCTCGGCCGACAGCAAAGGGTGCCTGGAGGAGGTCACGGCCTGCAGCCATAGCAGCAGCGACGTCCTCCACTCCCGTCGGGACTCCTCCCGAATCCACTTGCTATCAGGGGAATAACCCCTGGTAGGGTCATAAGGGATAAAACATTGCCTAGCTTGGCTTGTGCCAAGTGAAGATTAAATCTGGTCGGGTAACAACGGCCGGGTAAGAAGGTAATGTATGACCAACATAAGAATTATGGTGGCCCGTATAACACAAGTTTTTTTACCTTGCAGGAAGCAACGAGCCGAGTCTCACGAGGGAAGGCCAAGTCAGAGATGACGCATGGAAGATTTCCGAGTGAGGTTCAGGAGGGACCATGGTAAAGCACGGTCAAAAGAAAAGGGCGACACCGGGTGACACAAAAGGTGTCGGGTGACGCCTAAAGCAAGGGCTGATGTACAAAGTCACTGTATGACGCCAAAAGAATCGGAGGCTACGTACGAGAAGAACGTTAGCTATCTAGCTTTACGGACTGGGTCGAGGGGCTCAGGGCTAGCCCATGACCCTGCCCATACAGTGAGGACCAAGATCCAAACAGTAACCCTAGGACCCAAAGGGGTGTAACCTAGCTGGCCTTCGCCTATATAAGGAGGGCCATAGCTATAGTTTTAGGGGGTGGGACCAAGTAGGAAACTAGTGCCCTGAAGCTTTGCTCAAACACCTCAAAGAGCACTTGTAAACTTCTAGTATCAAGAAAAATCCTAAGTGTGGAGAGTTCATCTTGTTCTTCGTGCGCGGCTAGACCGTGCATTCCCTTCCCGGTTACCACAAGCATCCATTCGGCCCCCAACTTAAGTGTAACATCCCAAAAATATTAAACTTGGATCATCAAACTCTAATCATCAAAATTAGGGTTAACAAAAACTTTTCTAACTAAAAATAAGAAAGCATTCATATGTGTGTATTCAAAATTTGGATTCTTTTGAATTGCCATGGTTCTGTGTTTCTTTGCTTGTAAAATGATTCTTAGGTGAAATAAACATCATCTAAACAATCCCCAAACTTTTCCCAAAGACAAACAACTGAAAATAAACAAATGAAGTGAATGGTCATTTTTGCCATATTAACTCTCATGCCTACTTTGGCTATCCCTAGTTTTCAAAACTCAACAGAAATATTTGTGGATCTTTGCACCCATTGTTAGTACTCATAATAAGGTACCAAGGCCCACTTTTTGATCATCCAAAAGCATTCAAATGCTACATTTAAATGACAGTTTAAAATTGAATCTATCTCATATGGGAAGATCCCACTATTTCAAAAACCACTCAAACAAGCTCAATTTTCAAAACCCAAGCACCCACAGAATCCTCAACACATGCCTAGCACACCCACCAAAAATCTTTTCAAAATTCAAAAGTACTTTTCTTGCGGCCATTTCATCAAACATCTTGTAGATTCAAATCAAACAAATCACAAACACTATAGTGTGCAATAAATTTGTCCTAACTTGTTCTCTCTCTGGTTGCATCTAGTCTTTAGTAGATCATCTAGCTCAATTGTAAACATCTAGCACCACTGTGAGCTTGCCTTGCCATCAATGGTGAGCAGGCTGAGCCTCGCCATGCCACCCCATTGTCGCCGGCCAGATAGTAGCCACCCTAGCCTTGCCAACCTTGTTTGGGAGGTAGCCAGCATCTCACCACCGCTCACTGTCCCCTCCCCAAGCCAGTGCAAGCCGTGGACCACCAGGAACACCGCGCGCCCAGTGCCACTCCGACATGCCGAGCCTGCCCCAGAGCGCCGCACCCGGCACGCGTGCACACGCCACCCCTCGACCGCAGCCTGTGCCTACCGCTTCTCCATGATCCCAGGAACACGCCAGACACCCCCGTTCGCCGCCCCGTGCCTCACAGCCACCGCTCGCCGTCGAAGATGCCGCCTCTGCCGCGTAGAGCACCGTATGTTCCCGACCGATTGCCACCGCCCCTAAGCACGCATTTAAGCTCTAGAGGATCGCCAGGAGACCGCCCGTCGACCGCCAACCTTAGCCATGCCGCTAGCCGCCCGTAGCCATGTCGCCACCATCGCCTGCCCATCCCTCTCGGTATCTCCGTCGAGCCTATAAAAGGAGGCAACCCCTAGCCGTTTGAAGCACACCATTCCACTCCCCTCACCTCACTGATCATTCCACCCTCTAGCCGGAGCACGAGGAGCAGCAGCTCGCCGGAATTGCACTGGAGCAGGCCACCTCTGGAGAATAAGGGAGCCGTTGATTTCGACCACCCCCGGAGCTGCCTCGACCATCCGTAAGCTCGCCATCGACCACTCGTTCGTTTACGCGCCTCGCTGTTGTTGCTGGAGCCCTGGTATGCCCCCTATGCACCCCCACTGAGCCTCTAGGGTTCGAGCTCGCCGGTGACATGTTCATCGTCGACGACGATCCCCAGCCATCGATCTTCCTTCTAATCCAACGACCCACATAGCCCCGTACCGCTTCGCGTGTTATGAGCCACTGACTGCTGGAACCCCCTGTCAGCTGATCCCCGCGCTGCGGAGTGACACTAGGCCGACCCATTAACCTTTCCCGCGCAGACCAACCGTTTGAATTTAGATTTTTCTATTTTAATTCAAACTCAGTTCTCTTCCTAGATTTAAAAATCAACCCAGCTCGATTTAGTGAACCAAAATAGATGAAACTAATTTTGTTAGAAAGGTACTGAAATTCTTAATCCAAGCCCATTGGATTCAAATCATTTAGATCTATAGATCACCCTTAGTAAAAATAACAAGTCAGAAGCTTTTCTGCATTCAAACATTTTTCAAAATTCAACCATAATAGCTTTTTAGTTGATTCCAACTCTCAAAAATCACATTTGACCATACCTTTCAGAATATATAAAAACATATGGGTTTACTTACAGAAATAATGTTCAAGAAATCAAATAAAGCCACATAGGCATTTCTAGTCACTTTAATTATTTAAAATAAAAAGGTTAAATCTTATTAAATTGTGACACCACTTTAAATCACTTTCCCATGTACTGAAATATGTGGTGATGACCTGTGTCAACATGATCCCATGTTTGAGTTGGAGAATATTAAATCTTAAGTAGTTTTTCAATGAATAGAAATTACTTTTCTCAAATTAAAATAAATAAGACAAATGCTTTAATCTTGTAATGATAGAGGTTGATGCTAGATCATCTATAGTACACCTTTGTGTGATGATTGAAAATAGTTAATTATTGTTTGGTGATTGTGTACCTCGTATTTATTTATAGACGCTAGTACCGACCAAGGATACGAGGAGGAAGGAGGATACTACGAGGAAGAAGCCGAGGATAACTTCAACCACTGCTCTGCACAAGGCAAGCTAACACTTGCAATTATGAAAGTTAGATAACCTATGCAATGCACTAAGCATGCTTGGTTGGACACATTTGATGAGACCCAATCCTAGTTTTACTTGCAAGCTTTATACTTTATTTCTTTATCAAAGCTTTCTGTTAGAGTTTACTTAAGTGACTTGTAGATTCTACGAAGATAATTGAAGGTTGCATAAAGAGCATTAAATTTGGCCTAAGCTAGATAATCTTGATGTCATCCTAAGGCATGAGATTGAACTTAGTTAATCTCCACTTGTTTACCACCCCTCATTAGTACTTACCCCACTTGTAGATGCTAGTGCTAAGCATAAAACTTAATCAACTTTAGATGGGAATAGTTGGTGAAAATGGTTATGAAAACCTTGGAATGATGAGTCATTCTACTGAAATGTTTTGACATGTGTTTCTGAACACCAGATGATTTTGATGATGAAAATGTTGAGGCATGAGCCTTAGCCCTTTATAAAACTGATGGTTGTCTGGATGCGGTACCATTCCAATTTTACCGTACAACCACAATACCCGAAAATTGGGTAGGGCTTGACTGGAAACTTATATACCTTATTATGGGTTCCCTCACGGCCAGGGTCTAAGATGAGGCTACCTTGTGAAGATTGTCCACCTGTGCAATACCCAAGATGACAGTTGGTCATGGTTGGGAGGCCAAACTCACAGGAGAGTTGCCTATACTAGGGTGTGTAATTGAAAGGTTAGGATTGATTATCCACATACTGAGTATGGTGAATTCAGGATTTGTTCCTGATAGATGTATCGAATGTTGTGGTGAAAGTGTACAATCTCTGCAGAGTGTCAAACTATTCGAATAGCCGCGTCTGCGGTTATAGACAGTTGGAGTGGCCATACTGTTCCCCCATCAGATGTTTTCCAAATGACTTGTGAAATGATTTGAGACTTTGACTTGACCACAACAGAGTTGTGATATGAAATTCAAGTTCCCACTTAGGCGTTATAAAATTTCAACTAGCTTTCTTTGCTTCTGAACTTAGTAGAGGTAAATATGGATTTTTGCAAAACAACCCTAGAGCTTAGTGTCCTACTACAAAACCCCCTTAACTTGCTAGTATTAGTTTGCGAGTACTTAAAGAGTACTCATGGCTTTGTCCCTGGCTATTCCCGTGGCCAGACTATGAAGAGGAGTACTAGGATGATGGACCGCAGGAAGGTTACGACAACTAGGATCATCTCCCATCGTCAGCATTGCCTGTGACCCCGAAGATGGAGCTTCGCCTATGCTACCTTTATTATTACGTTATTCCGCTGCTTGAGTTGTATTAAGAACTGGATCATGAGATCCTTATTTGTGTAAGACCTTATGTATGGTTTGTAATGGATGATGTACTCTGATATCCAAATCTGTTATGTCTCGCAAAAATGTTAATCCTAGGATTGTGATGTATGGCAGAACAGGTATCTGGGATTAAAAATCCGGGTGTTGACATTAAGCCTACCCGTGGCATCTGCCGTGACACCACCACGACGTTGGCGCCCACCATGGGCAGAAGCATGCGCTTGCTGGAGTTTTCATCCGGACGGGCAACATCATCGCCAAGACCGGCGAGCACGTCTATTATGGCCTCATCCAGAGGTTTGGGGTACTCAACTTCGTCAGCGACAATACAGGCTGCTTTGGGACCAAGCCGTTCCCTAGGGGCGGTCGCTTCATCAAGTTCGGCGAGCACTAGGTCTACATCGCGGTGTGCGTGGAGTGCGCGTACCTGGAGCGCGTCATCCTGGCGCCGGATTCACCTGCGTTTACTTCCGCAGGAAAACTTCACCAACTCGTCTCTGTCGAGGTAATGATGACAACTCCTAATCCACTAGCACCTCCAGTGGTTCCTGTGGTGAATGATGAAGCTGAGGGAGGAAATCTAGAGGAAATGCCAAGAGCGGCAAGAACTTCGAAGGCACCGCTAAAAAAGCCAAAACATATCTAGGAGTAAGAGAGCCAAAGAATTAAAAGAAGCGATAGAGAAATTAGTAGAGCCAGTAGCGCCACCAGCTGATCCGACACGCGTGCAGGCCGAGTTAGAGGAGGCCAGGATAAAAGTCTTGGAGAAGGCAAAGGAATTAGCGCAGTTAAACAAGACGTGGATATCACAATTCGAGAGCTCAACTCGGCAAATCGAGTCAAGGGCACAAAGACCTGGCTTGATGCAACAAGGTTGAGAGGAAGGAATATCAATGAAGAATTCGCGGACGCAACGTCAAAGATAACACCAGAAAACAGCAACGAAATAGCCATGCGGCCGACATACAACACTGCAGCAGCAAATCTGAGAGCTGCGGAGGCAGCAATGGCTGAGCTCCCCCATTTGACGGGTGAAACAAAGAGGAAATAACAGGAATGAGTCAATGAGTTGGTAAGAGCAGCAGGGATGCTGAATGAAGCGTACTACAGGGCGAATCCAGGTATAGCTGGGAAGTCACAGCTGGTTCACTTGGCAACTCCAATCCCAACTAAATCAGCAGGTCATACAGCCTCCTCACCAGGAGTGGCGCCAAGACAGAGAAAAGAAAAGAGTGTGGATTCAGGAAGGAACAAGCAAATGATTACCTATGACCCGGCAATAGCTCAAGGAAACCCAACCTGTGCACAAGGAACAAGAAGAAATGTTGTTCAGGGAAATGAGAACCAGGAAAATGCTAATCGAGAAAGGCAAGCATGACAAAGAAATGACATTGGGGGGCAAAACTTTGCACCTCAACCTAGGCGTGGAAATCACTAGGAGGGAGGAGGAAATCTAGCTCCGAACCCGGCACCAGCTGATCCCAAAAAGAGACAGCAAAGCGCGGGAAAAGCAGTGCAACAACGTGCAGACCCGAACGTAAACAGATACAATGATGGTTACTCGGTGATGGTAAATGACGGGTGAATTGCCGGATCATGTGTACCAAGAAATGGGAGCCAAACTCGGAGGGAGAAATCTTTAGCCGTATGATGCAAGGCTAAAGCTCGATCAGATAAAGATGGCAGAACTGATTGAATCACAAGGTCCGCAGGGTCCACCATGTTTTGGCCCGAGGATCATGAAGGAGCCACCAGTTCCAAACTTCCAGCTGGCCAGAGGAACAAAGACCTACGATGGAAGCACACAGCCAGAAGACTGGCTCATATATTATGGAACTGCAGTAAAGATCGCGCAGGGAAATTTGAGATGGGCAGTGCGGTATGTACCGCAGATGCTAGAAGGACCAGCAAGGGTGTGGCTGAATAATTTGCCACCCGGAAGCATCAATAGCTGGATTTATTTTCAGGAAGCTTTTGTGAGAAATTTCACAAGAACATACAAAAGGCCGAATCACCCACAACAGCTTGCTATGTGCAAGCAAAGGCCGAATGAAACATATAGGGAAGTCCTCACAAGGTGGTGCACAATGTGCAACTCTTGTGAAGGGGTAATTGAGTCTCAGGACATTGCATGGTATGCACAAGGATGCAGACATGGAAGTGTACTATGGCAAAGGTTACAGAGAGATATGCCGACAAGCTTGGCAGAAACGATAAGAATAGCCGACTCGTATGAGTTAGGAGATCCGACTTAGCCTCTGCTTATGTCGGCAGAAGGGATGACTGAGACTCAGATCTATGACACTGCCGGATCACAAAGGCGCCAGGAAAGGGCAGAGTATAGAAGCAAAAGAAGAGATGAGAGACCAGACTACAGATATGGTTCGACTCAAGTTGCGGCTGTGAGTCAGGATCATCCAGATGCTGGAAGTAGGCAACGCCAAAGGACAAATGGGCAACAGTAGTGGATACCAAAGAATGATAGCAAAAGCCATATGAACAAAGAAAGCCATATCAGGACAGGCAGAAATATACTTATGAAATGATGTTGGACCAACCGTGTAAGTTCCACACGCCAAGTCTGAGTAAGCCAGCAAATCCCACAACAAGACAATGCACTTGATTTCAAAAAGAAGACATAGTGGATTCACCGACTAAACAGTTACCACCACCTCCCCCTCCACCACTCACATGAGGAAATGCTCAAGTTGTTGGAGCTGAGCTTAGATATGAGAACAGGCAGCCGAGATATCATAACCAAGAAATAAGAGAGGTTGTGCATCAGGTGCATAACCCAAGAGGGGACAACGCTCATGTCGTCCATGGAACCAGAAATGAGTACAAAGAGCATCACCAGAGCTATGTCGTATTTGTCACGGAGCCGAATGACAAAAAGAGTCAGCAGAGACGGATGATGGAAGTGAATGCCACAATGCCGACAATTCCAAAGTACATGCATTGGTCTGAACAGGAGATAACTTGGAGCATAAAGGATCACCCCAAGATCATGCCAATACCAGGAGGTTATGCTCTTGTCTTGGATCCAACTTTCATGGGCCCTGATATCAATGTGAAGTTCTCTAAGGTATTGATTACGATGGCAGTAGCATCAACATCATGTACAAGGATACCATGCTCAAGTTAGGCATCACTATGAACATGTTGGAGCCGACTAAGACAACTTTCCATGGTATTGTACCAGGATTGTCCTGTGAGCCAATTGGCAAGATCTGGGTTGACGTCTTATTCGGCAACAGAGAAAATTGTCGCACTGAAGCAATAGAGTTCGACGTGGTTGACCTGGTCAGCTCATACCATGCCTTACTTGGCAGGCGGTCTATGGCAAAATTTATGGCTACTCCTCACATTGCTTACCTAAAGATGAGGCTACCAGGTCCGTGCAGAGTTGTCACGGTTGAGGGAGATTACAAAAGATCTATTGCATGTGCCTCATCCGGATCTTCGCTGTCCGAGTCACTGGTCATAGCACAGGAAAAGCATCAAATGATGGAAGTGGCAGCATTGGCCAAGGCAACACAAAGGTCTATGCCGGCACTCACTAACCCGCATGGAAGTGTATCTTTACAAGTTACCAAGGAAACAAAAAAGGTACAGGTTGATGAGGTTTTCCCAGAGCTCACAGTTACCATTAGTGTTGGGCTAACTAACAAATAGGAAAGCGAGCTCACTAGCTTCCTCCGTGAGAATCGGGATATCTTTGCGTGGTCCACACAGGACTTCCAAGGAGTTCCGAGGGAGCTGGCTGAGCACTCGCTTCATGTAAGGCCAGATGACAAGCCAGTGAAGCAACCCCTCCACCGCTTGGCCGAGTATAGGAGGAAAGTTATATCCGCCGAGATAGCTAGGCTCTTGGCTTCCGGGTTTATCATGGAAGTACTACACCTAGATTGGTTATCAAATCCAGTCTTGGTTGAGAAGAAAAAAGATGACCCGAACGTGGCAGTGGTGTGGCGCATGTGTATTGACTACACGAACCTCAATAAGGCATGTCCAAAAGATCCATTTCCCCTGCCACAGATCGATCAAGTCATTGACTCTACTGTCAGGTGTGAGTTGTTATCATTTGTGGATGCGTATTCTGGTTTCCACCAGATACCACTGAATCCGAGTGATCAAATAAAGACAGCTTTTATCACCCCGTATGGGGCTTATTGCTATCGTACTATGCCGTTTGGATTGAGAAATGCAGGTGCAACATACCAAAGGTGCATGCAAAAATGTTTGCAAGATCAATTGGACAAAAATGTTCAAGTATACGTCGATGACGTGGTGATAAAAACCAAACAAAGTCATACTCTAACTGAGGACTTGCATCAAACATCCGTGAACTTAAGAAGATTCCGAATGAAACGTAACCCAAAAAAATGCACATTTGGTGTCCCGGCTGGAAAGTTACTCAGATTTATCGTATCCAGCCGAGGAATGGAGGCCAACCCGATAAAGATCGGGGTCATCGAAAGAATGGAATTGCCAAAAACCCTCAACGATATCCAGAAGTTCACAGGATGCCTGGCCTCGTTGAGTAGATTTATCAGTAGGCTAGGCGAAAAAGCCTTACATTATATCAACTGACGAAAAAACAGAAAAATTCACATGGACACAGCAAGCTGATAGCGCTTTCCATGAACTCAAAAAGATGTTGGCAACAATACCAATATTAGCGTCACAATTATCCAAAGAGCCAATGCTGCTCTATGTCGCCGCAACCAATAGAGTTATACGTGCAGTGATAGTGGTAGGTCGCGAGGAAGAGGGCAAATCAGTCCAAAGGACAGTTTATTACTTGAGCGAAGTTCTCTTTATATAAAAGCAAAATTACCACCATTACCAAAAAATGACATATGGGGTGTATATGGCAGCAAAAAAGCTGAAGCATTATTTTCAAGAACACCCAATCCGGGTAATATGCAAGGCACCTATCTCGGATATATTGGGCAGCAAAGATGCCAGTGGCCGAGTGGCAAAATGGGCCACAGAGATAGCACCATACACTCCACAATATGATAGGCGAGATGCAATTAAATCTCAAGCCGTAGCTGATTTCTTCGTGGACTGGATGGAAATGCAATATGAGCCACCACTGCCAGACCCGAATTATTGGAGGATGCACTTTGATGGATCCAAGAAAAGATGGGTTTGGGTGTCGGGATAGTACTCACGTCACCAAAGAAGAATCAGATAAGCTATGTGCTGCAGATCCACTTCGTTGCATCCAATAATGTAGCCGAGTATGAAGCACTTGTCCAGGGCATAAAAGTGGCCAACGAAATTGGCATCAAAAGGATCATGTGTTTTGGTGACTCAGATTTGGTTATCCAGCAAGTATCTAGGCATTGGGACGCATTGGATGCAAGCATGGCACTATATCGTTTTCATGTGCAACAGATTTCAGGATACTTTGGTGGGTGTGAATTTCATCACATACCCAGAGCAGAGAATGAGGCAGCTGATGTACTATCCAAGTTAGGTTCATCTCGGCAAGCAATCCCACTAGGAGTAGCATTGGAACATCTCAGAAAACCATTGGTCAAGCCATCACCAGAGTCCGAGTCAATTAGGCTCATCCCGGCAAACCAGGAGTCAGACACTGTGCCAATGGACATTGACTCAGGGGCAGGTTCGAGGAACTCAGGGACTGTTCCATTCACCTCAGGGGTCGCCGAATCACACTCGGGGACTCGTCAGGTTATGTCGGCAGAACATGTGCCGGCTGATCCAATGGAAATTGATGAAGAAACGGATCTGGCACCGCTGATACCAGCCTAGGCGCAACCAATATTCAACTACTTGAAAGAAGGAACTTTGCCAGATGACGAGATACTGGCAAGGCAAACATAGATAAGAGCAAATTCATATACAATAATCAACAAGAGTTGTACAAAAGGAGTGTAACGAGTGTATTGCAGTGTTGCATAAGTCCAGAGAAGGGCCAATAAATATTGTTGGACATTCACCAAGGAGAATGTGGGCACCATGCATTGTCAAGAGCATTGGTATCCAAGGCATTCCGACATGGATTTTACTGGCCAAGCATACTAGCAGAGGCATAGGAACTTGTGATAAAATGCAACGGTTGCCAGCATTACGCATCAAAGTCACACTTACCAGCATCCAGTTAAAAACTATACCAATCACTTGGCCATTTACAGTATGGTACCTGGATATGGTAGGACCATTCAAACCAGCGAGGGGTGGCATGACTCACATACTCGTAATGGTTGCCAATTTCACCAAATTGATAGAAGTGAAGCCCATCAAAAAGTTGGATGAAAAACAGCTGTCACATTCCTAAAAGATATAATCTTGAGATACGGTTACCCACACAGTGTGATCACAGATAATGGCACAAACTTTGCCGAAGGAGCTTTCGCTCGCTTCTGTGGGAAAAACCGAATGAGACTTGACGTAGTGTCATTCGCTCATCCAGAGTCAAATGGACAAGTTTAACGAGCTAATGGCTTGGTTCTATCCGGGATAAAACCCAGCCTAATGGAACCACTCCAGAGATCACCTGGTTGCTGGATAGAGGAACTACCCTCAGTGCTGTGGATTTTAAGGACAACTCCGAATCGATCAACAGGCTATATGCTGTTCTTCCTTGTATATGTGGCAGAAGCAGTTTTGCCTTCTGACATAGAGTATGACTCGCCAAGAGTAAGAAAATACTCGGAAGCCGAGGTAAAAGAGGCCCAAGAAGATGGAGTTGACTTACTCGAAGAAGCAAGGGAATTGGCATTGTCCAGATCCGCCATATACCAACAAAGTCTCCGACGCTATCATAGCCGGAAAGTTCAACCTCGTGTTTTCCAAGAAGGGGATATGGTGCTCAGACTGGTGCAATGCACAGCTAGGATGCATAAACTATCACCCCATGGAAGGACCATTCATTGTGAGCAAAGCATTGCACAATGTTTCATATTATCTAATAGATGCCCGTGAAGCACAAAAGAACAAGGCGGACAGGTCAGGTGATGAGACCAATCAACTTGATAGTAGCCTTGGTTGATGGTCTAACATGTCAGATGCATATGTTTGGATTGGACAAGAATTGAACTAAGTTTGAATCTTCTTTTGAAGACAAAATATCATCTTTGGTTTTATATCTAGCTGGAATAGTAGTTAGAAAATTAGCGAAGGTTGCATCATGGAGTAGTATGTGGTAATATATATAATCGTTCTAGATTATTTGGGTCAATTCCGCACTGAGATATATGATTTAGTTTTATTTACAGAGGAGGAGAGAAGATGCGGTGGGTAGATCCGTGGGAAAATTCCAAGTCTATGTATCTGGTGAGCCTTGGATTTCAGGAACAATGTAAAACATCCTTTTATTATTATTATGCAAAGGTAAATTAAAATGTACAATTATATCTCGGAATTGAAGCACACGTGCTTGCACCAGCTAATGATTAATTACAGATGGCTAGCTAAGGTGCTGAATATATTACTCTCCCTTTATATAGTTGTTGATCCAAAGGTCTTATTGATTAGACACAATAGTACATGCTATGGATATATAAGAAAGTTCTTTTTTTCTACAGATGATTGTTGACATGCTTTGCTATTCTCATTGATTATGAACGCAGATCTCTCTCTAATCTCTTTGTTCACTGCAGGTCCATCCACCGCTCATACCGGTCCATATCCAACAAGCATATGCGAATCAACCCTCCATCGGTTTCTTGATGGGGTTGGCACTCCAGGGCATGAGATTAACTAGGAAGGTTGCTACTTTGAAGCCGATTCAGCCGGCAGTGACCAAGGTGTGCCTCTCTTCCCACCCCACTAGCTGATTTATATAGTACTAGATAAAAAAAAATTCATGGTTCATGTCCATCTGATTTTCCCCTCCGACTGTTGGTTTAGATGTATTTGGAGGAAGAAAATGAAGTTCCTATTATTTGGTATTTCATGTATTTTGGTTTAGGTGCACCTATCTGCGGTCTAATGATTTTAGCAATTGTATGATACAGTTGCCGGTTGTGGTATTTCTAAATCCTATTGTTTTGTATCCATAAATATCCATTGAACGTACGCTTGTTTCATGCGACCCCATTGTACTGTTAGTGCGTGTATCCATGCTTGCCTTATTGCTCTTATCCATGTGTTGAATGCTTCTTATTTTTCATGTTTCATGTGCATAAAGTTTGTATTCCATTTCTAATGGTTTCTGGTGGATTCAGATGTTCAATGTTGCTATAGAATATATATATATATAGCTAATGATTTATCCGTCATGGTTATTTTCTGATTCTGCTCACAAGCGGGAGTCTTTGGCGTGACCACGAGTTAGTAAAATGGTTGTGCATGACAACGTCTCCTTTGTTGTTAGTGGCTGTTAGTGGCATCATCACCGCCGCCGCCCGGATGTGCTCTCTCTACCGCCTGGAGTCACCTACGCCGAAGCGCCCAGGGCAGCTAGGTAACTCCCCGAATCTCAATCCCCGATCTCCTCATGGTTGCTTCCCTGTTGTTTGTGGCCGTGTGCGCTGCCTCGCGTGCATGCTTGGTTCTTGTAGGGCTGCAGGATTGCGTGTGTGCTTTGATGCTCGCATGCTTACTTTTACAACGGCTGAACTATATGTGTTTTTTCTTCGTTGGATGTTTCAGGGTTAGCATTCTATATTAAGGAGGGAATAAAATGAGGTGTGTTTTTATAGTTATCAAAGGAATCAACTTAATTTGAACATGTATATCAGCTGAGGCAAGTTTCTTTGGCCAATATATTTTATCTATGTGAAGTTCTCTTTCCATATTTGTGTGATGCATTCTGTTTATATAAGAAAAGAATGCTATGTAAGAAAAACAACGAATGCAATATGCCTGATGTTTTAATTTGTAAGGACATGTAATCTAACTTGTGATAAGAAGTTTATACCATTACTATGCTCGTGTGATATAGAATGGCTTGTTCCTTTCTCGAAGACATAGAATGCTTCATTCCTTTGTCTATCTTGCTTTGAGAATAACCAATATTTGTTGTCAATTTTTGGGAAATTTTGAGCATCAGGTACTGGATATGGGTAGTGCAACTTTAAATGCATCTCTTGTTTGGATTCTTTTATATATATTTAAATTATACATATGAGGTAGGCATGATCCATTCTCTTAGCTAGAATTCTTAGTCCGAGAAATTTGGCTCGTGCTGAAATTATCATGAAACATTCCTCTCGATCAAGCAAAACGACGGAGTATATTTGGAGGCCAAAAGAAATGATCAATGGTTTAAGTCACAGTTGCAAGACTACGCCTGCTAGAATCCTATTTTAATTTTGGGCTACTATTTTTCTTTTCCGGTATGGTTTCACAGATGCAGTCAGAAAGCACCCGGAGATGTGACCTATGAGGAACTCCCTTACATGTAAGTTCGAGGGCCATATTACTACTATACTACTACTGATTTTTTTTTTTGCTGCAATTGGTGTTGCTCACTTGTATTATTTCACCAATCATGGAAGAGCTTACGAGCATTGGATTCAACATGAAGAGATCAAAGGGGTCATCTCCGATCCAATGGTGTGAGGTTTCCTCTCCCTTGTGCTTAATGGTGACACAGAGCTTCTACGTCTAATTCTCCATTTTAGTGCTGCCGACAGTAGCTTGGAATTTCTCCTGGCATTATATATGTTTCAGTTATCGTGAATTAGTTTGTTTTGTTTTATATTTGGCCTAAACTTAAGTCTTCACTGTACGTCTGAATAAGACTCTATTAATTATTTTTTCTTGCTGATGCTTCTACTAAGGGACTCTTGTTTTCATCAGGTGGTCTACTTAAAGGTGCCCTTGTTTCTCTATATGATAGATGGTTCCTTGCAGGAACCTTCTCCGATGTTTATTTTCCGGTACACATCATCTGTCTTGCTCTGAAGGTAATTGACTGTGACTCTTCTGGATAGAGAAAAACATTATTATATTGTTGTCTTGCTAGATAGTTGAATTGTGTGAGTTTACGCTGCATCTTTGAAATCGCCTCATGTTAATGAGCCAATTTTGGTTGTTTTTTCTGTTTGCATGTACAAACTTTGGCCAATATTGAGTGCTTCGGTACCATATCTCTTAGCACAATTTAGTAATTTTTGTGCTAAAATAATATATATAATCTGTTGCCCTTCTGTCCATCTCCTTTGGTTTTGTGCAGCTCATTCAGAGTTGCTATCAATCAAAAGAAAAACATTTGGTAGATGAAGTATTAGGTAAAATATGACTTCTGGTAACTACATGTTATACTTACAGGGATTTCAAAAAAAGAAATTGACACACTTTTTTATTATTGTCCAGCAACTTATGTTCTTCCTCACCCTGAGCATGGTCATGTTGGTGTGCATCCAATTCTTCCACACATCATAGATGGGACATTGGGTTATGATAGGTATTGTGTTTTCCATTTAATTCCATCATTTTTATTTACCCAAACTCTATGCGATTTTGATGTGCTTGAGGTGAGCTTCTGATTGATCTGTGAATTTATTTTATTTTCTATTTACTTTTGTGCTTGATCTAGGTGTACGCGGAGAAATATAGTGATGTGATGATTGAGCACAAAGCCGGATTGAAACTGTGAATCGTATTTGCACTTTTGTGTTTTTTCTAATTGAGCATTTGTTTTTGAGGTATCCATTTATCACTGCCACACTGTTACTGTGAACTCGCTCTGCATCCACACTCTCACTCTAGATGGTTTAACTAGAGAAGGAGTTGAGGTTACAAGGTGCAGCCCTCTTCAGGTACAACCAATTATATATGACTATTTAGTGGCCCATACAATATGTTGTATGAAATGATCGTAAAAAATGCACATATTTGATGCTTGTATCAGTGGCAAGATGTTTGATAAAACACCCATACTTCCACTATGAACAAATGATGTGACTTTGGTACTTGCATATATTTTCTTGATGCACAATTTTTAAGCTGAATTATTTGAGGCCTTCAGAATAGATGTGGGAAGACACCCCGCTGCCACCGCCGCCGCTGTCGCAGGTAGATGATAGAGGACGCCCTATGACAAAACCTTGCCCGGGTATGTTATTTTTGTGCTATAGAACTCGGCGTAAACTCGACAAAGCAGCTTCCCCCGGCTGTCTCCATGATGGCGCCTGAGAGCTCTTCGTCGGGAAACCCCAAGAGCAAGGTGTGAAGCAGCACAGCAACAAGTCTTCCCTCAGTAAGAAACCAAGGTTATCGAATCAGTAGGAGGAAGGAAACGTCTCAAAGGTATTGCAAGCAACTTGGAGACCTTCACAACACAAACTCAAGACTTTGTCCCAACGAACAGTGAGGTTGTCAATCTCCCAGTTGCTGTAACAAAGGATTAACTATATGGTGTGGAAGGTGATAGTGGTTTGCAGAAAATAAACAGTAACAGTGGAAGATTTATCAATGGTAAAGATTGGACTGGGCCCATAGTTCACTAGAGGTTCTCTCCTTAGATAAACAAAAATGGCATGCAGGGTAAACAAATTACAACAGGGCAATTGACAGGAGTGATAAAGGCATAACAATGCACTACTAGACATCAAGATCCTATGAGATTCGATTGGGCAATACAACAAGATACATAGACCGTCATCCAATTGCATCTATGACTAGAAGTCCGTCTTTGGGTTATCATCTGAACCCCCTCCAGTATTAAGTTGAAAGTAACAGACAACTGCTTTAAGCAAAGTGTGTAAGGTAAACAATCCACTTGTTCCATGAACAAGAGACCGTTGTTTTCTCCCTAGTGGCAACAACACATCTACAACCTTAGAGATTTTTGTCACTTCCCTTAGATTAAATAGAGACATGAACACGTTATCAAGCATAAATACCCCTTCTTGGAGTCCCTAGCAACTACTTGGCCAAGATAGCTACTAACAAAGGAGAGCATGCAAGATCACAAACAACACAGACATGATAGAATCAATAAGACAAAACCATTAATCAATCTGACATAGTAATCTCAATATCCATCGGATACCCGCAAACACAACATGCATGATTACAAATATATGAGATCTTGATCATGAATGGAGCTCAAAAGATCTAGTCATGAAAGCACAAAGGAGGAGATACAACCATCTAGCTACTACATGGACCCGTAGTCCAAGGTGGAACTACTCACGCTTCATACCGGAGGCTGGCATGATGAAGAAGAAGGCCTCTGGATGATCTCCCCTCTGGCAGGGTGCCGGGAAGAGCTTCAGATTCCCCTGATCTAGGGACGATGGTGGTGGCGGCTACAGACGGTTTCGTGGAATATTGATCGGGTACTTAGGGTTTAGGCATCGGGGGCTTCTTATAGGCGAAGAGGCGAGGCAAGAGGGTAGCCAGGGGGCCCACACCCTGCCCAGGCGCGGCCTAGGGTGGGACCGCGCCTGGGGGGGTGGCTGCCCTATGGCTCCCCTCCGTCTCTCCTCTGGACTCCGTGTTCTCCTCGGTGAAATATTGACTTTGGCTTTTGTCCCGTCCAATTCCGACAATATTTCCTTACTAGATTTTGTAGAACCAAAAACAGAAGAAAATAGGCAACTCGCACTGTGGCATCTTGTTAATAGTTTAGTACCAGAAAACATATAAAAACACCTCAAAGTGTAGACAAAGCAAAGAAAAGTAGATACTAAACAAGCATGGAACATCAAAATTATAGATACGTTTCCGACATACCAAGCATCCCCAAGCTTAACTTCTGCTCGTCCTCGAGTAGGTAAGTGATAAAAAGAATAATTTTTGAGGTGACATGCACTATCAAAACCAAGATCAAAACCATTTGCAAGCAAAAAGCTAGGATCAAAGAACTCTAAACATGCGCATGAAAGATAGAGTTCTAACAGTAAGACAAAGTAACTATGCATGCAACATGAAAGGCTACAAACAAAGATCATGAATAACATGCATTGAAAAACGTTTGTTTGTTTCACATACAGAAAACATGACATAGTGGCATTCAGCTTGTCCCTCATGGAGTAGAAAATAGATGCATAGGACACCTTCAAAGTTCATAAGAGTGACTAGATACAAATAGCACAAGAACAAGTAATATCAACAATATGCATCAATCAATAAGTTTTGGGACAATGCACATAGAACTAAGAATGGAAACTATGCTCTCTTAACTGGGTCTAAAGGTAGAAGGTGGAGACTCAATATAATAGTGGAAGAAAGGACCTTCATAGAGGGAAGCAGGGATTTCATGTCTCAAAAAGAGCTTCCAAAAATTACGGTACTTGTTAGCTTTTAGCTCTCATTGCCCCTATCATAAGCATCTTAAAGTGGTTAAGGTTAAAGTGATCAAACTATGGACTATATGCTTGACAAAGTATAAGTTGGCAATCTCATGTCCCTTGAATACGAGGGCCGCACCTCATGCTACTCAACTTTAGTCACCTGCAAGTTCTTGTCATAGTAACTACATGTGTATCATAGAGAACCGCCAACGGGGTACCCCTTGCACATGGTACAGGAGCTATCCCATAACCAAAATGACAAGGCAAGCAGACAATGAGCATCTCGGCAATCTTTTTATTTGCTATTTGCATAGGTTTTTATTGAGGATGCTTCACATATTGCTCATTATGGTGATGCTGCAAGTTTCCACCATGATTAGGCATGGATTAGGCTAGCGGCCCAGGCGTTTCTCTAACACAAAATACATAACTCCATGGACTTACAAGCTCCCCTTTTATTTCACACCAACAACATCCTTAGACAAAAGAGCATGATATCAACTGAGTACAAAGTACAAGTGCAATGTTGAAAGCGTTCCCCGTGACAGCACGGTTCTGCTAATTCCAACATATAAGTGTAAGCATATACAACATAGATGACACAATGGTTCAAGTTTATTAGGGGAAAAAAATTAAAGTGTGCCATAAAGTTCGTGAGATCTTTAATCACTAAGTTTTCTCATAACAAAATACTTTTTAATTGGAAGATAGATGAAAATAAGAATATACTTGGAATGGTGTAACACACCATGCATATGGATTTATAGTGGACACTTTGGAATAACTTTTTTTCTTGCAAGTTGGAAGCATGAGTAGAGCTTACTCATACAGGTGCAGGCTAGCAAAAGACTGGGAGCGACCAACTAAGAGAGCAATAATGGCCATAATCATGCAGAGCAAAAAAACATTACTAATCAAATCATAGAGTGGTACTACAAGTCAAGGAATAAATGATCATAGATGCTATGGTGACTTGTTCATAGTCATAACATGGTGTGAGCATGTGCCAAGTCAACCCAAACAAAGCATCAAAGGAGAATACAACAATACTATGCTTTTGCAAGCTAAAACAACGCATGATTCTTTCAAGGCACACTAAGCAATCCCAATTGTTTGGAACAAGTAATGATACATCATTAATCACTAAGCATAAGGTCAAAACAACACCTAGCATGACATGCTAAAGTCTAAGTCTTAGTCAAAGCAAGCTCCTCTTGCACTATTCAAGCAAGAACTTTCTACTCCTTTCCAACACCAATTAATTTATTTGAAACAACATAGCAAGAACGGGGGTACAAACTACTTTATTCAAGCAAAATAAGCAAACTAATCAAAGCAAACGAAAACGAAGATGCTCCAAGAAGAACACAACAGTGCATGAAACAATAAAACGAAGTGTCTAGAAAGACCTGAGCTTTTTAATAATGAAGAAGGGGATGCCTTGGGCATCCCTAAGCTTCGACGCTTGTAACTCTTGGATATTTCTTGGGGTGACACAAGGGTGGCATCCCCAAGCTTGAGATTCTGTCCATTCTTCATCTCATTACATCATTCTCTCCCTACACCTCAAATTTTTCCTTCATACAAAACTTTACACAATCTTCATTAGCAACATTAGTGTATTCAAAAGATAATAGACCCTTGGGTTTAGCTTTAGAATAGCAAAACTTTCACTAAAACACTAGCTACTGTAGAAATTCCCTCAAAAAGCTCAATTTCCCCAAAAGAACCCAAAAAGAAATCAATAAGAAGCAAATGCAAATAATGGTAGAAATTTTTCAAAACAGACCAGCAGGTAGAAATCAATTTTTTCAAAGACCTTCTTTTGCTCACATAAAAACGTGTTGAACTAACAAAAGTTATCTAACATACTGGGGGATTTATTCATAAATTATCATCTCAATCCGATTTATAGAGACTCCTCATGAATTTTTACGGTGGAGCACAAAAATCTGTTTTGGGACAGCAACTCCCCAAATCTTACTTCCCTCTCATTAGAGGTCATTCTTGGCACAAAAAAGCAAACAAAAAGGATAAGGAGAGGTCATTACTAAAGTAATAACTTCCAAGACTCAAGAAAACTCTTGGGTTATCTCCTAACAAGTACTTTTCTTTAACACCTTTAAGTTAGGCACAAGAAGCAAGAATCAAGTATTTTCAAATGAAGAATTAAGATCAATACTTGCAACCTCTTCAACTAGGAATGGTATCTCATACAAATGAGTTTTGGAGGATCCCTTCTCATCTCTCTTTGGTTCACTACTTTCATCAAAAGGATTTTCAGGAACAATCCAATCAAAATCCTTTTCTAAGTCTTCATGCATTCCAACAAGTTTAAAGGGTATGGGTATCTTAATTTCCTCTCTAGGTTTGGTTTTATCTAAAGTACCCACAACATCTACACATGAGCCTAGCATATTAAAACACTCAAATACTTTTTTGTCTTCCTTAGCAACATCATTAAACTCTTTTAGTAAAGTTTCAAAGATAAATTCTCTCTTTTCAGCATCCTTTTCTTACTTTAGCTGAAGGAACAAAATTTGCATCATGGGGTTAAGGTTAACAAACCTATCCTCCAACATATGAAGTAAGAATCTGCATCAATTTCATAATTAGGAGCAATTTCTGCTATAGATCTATCCTCAATATCCTCATGCTTGCTAACATGATTAAATAATTCTTTAATATTTTCTTTCCCAATTATGGAGCCACTACCTATTGAAAGGTCTTTCAGGGTGAACTTGGGGATCAACATAGTGAGCTAGAGCAAGGTGACAACTAGAGCAGGAACTATTTTTTGTGTTTTTTGATAATAGAAAGCAAACCAAACCAAACTAATCTATTTTTTTCGAGTTTTTGATAAAAAGAGGCAAACAAAACCAATAAAAAGAAACTAAGCAAAACAAAAAACAAAGTAAAGAGAAAGTTTGAGAAGTACTCCCCTTGTGAAGACGTCCTTAGCCTCCCCGGCAACAACGCCAGAAAACTTATTGATGGCGCCTGAGAGTGCTTCATCGGGAAACCACAATAGCAAGGTGTGAAGCAGCACAACAGCAAGTCTTCCCTCAGTAAGAAACCAAGATTATCAAACCAGTAGGAGGAAGGAAACGTCTCAAAGGTGTTGCAAGCAACTTGGAGACCTGCACCACACAAACTCAAGACTTTGCCCCAACAAACAGTGAGGTTGTCAATCTCACCGGTTGCTGTAACAAATGATTAACTGTATGGTGTGGAAGGTGATAGTGGTTTGCAAAAAGTAAACAGTAACAGTGGAAGATGTATCAATGGTAAAGATTGGACCGGGGTCCATAGTTCACTAGAGGTGCTCTCCTTAGATAAACAAACATGGCATACAGGGTAAACAAATTACAATAGGGCAATTTACAGGACTGAGCAAGGCATCACAATGCAATACTAGACATCAAGATCCTATGAGATTCGATTGGGCAATATAACAAGATACATAGACCGCCATCCAACTGCATCTATGACTAGAAGTCCACCTTTAGGTTATCATCCGAACCCCTCCAGTATTAAGTTGCAAGCAACAAACAACTTCTTTAAGCAAAGTGTGTAAGGTAAACAATCCACTTGTTTCATGAACAAGAGACCATTGTTTTCTCCCTAGTGGCAACAACACATCTACAACCTTAGAGATTTCTGCCACTTCCCTTAGATTAAATAGAGGCATGCACCCACTATCGAGCATAAATACCCCCTCTTGGAGTCACTAGCAACTACTTGGCCAAGATATCTACTGACAACAGAGAGCATGCAAGATCACAAACAACACAAACATGATAGGATTAATAAGAAAAAAACATTAATCAATCTGTCATAGTAATCTCAATATCCATCGGATCCCCGCAAACACAACATCCATGATTACAAATAGATGAGATCTTGATCATGAACGGAGCTCACAAGATCTAGTCATGAAAGCATAAAGGAGGAGATACAACCATCTAGCTACTACATGGACCCGTAGTCCAAGGTGGATCTACTCAAACATCATACCGGAGAGAAGGCCTCCAGGATGATCTCCCCTCCGGCAGGGTGCCAGGAATAGCTTCAGATCCTCCCGATCTAGGGGCGATGGTGGCGGCGGCTACAGACAGTTTCGTGGAATATTGATCGGGTACTTAGGGTTTAGGCATCAGGGGCTTCTTATAGGCGAAGAGGCGAGGAAGGAGGGCGTCCAGGGGGGCCACACCCTGCCTAGGCGCGGCCTAGGGTGGTCCCACGCCTGGGGGGTGCGGACGCCCTGTGGCTCCCCGCCCTCTCTCCTCCGGACTTCGTGTTCTCCTCGGTGAAATATTGACTATGGCTTTTGTCCCGTCCAATTCCGAGAATATTTCCTTACTAGCTTTTCTGGAACCAAAAATAGAAGAAAACAGGCAAATGGCATTGTGGCATTTTGTTAGCAGGTTAGTACTAGAAAACATATAAAAACACCTCAAAGTGTAGACAAAGCAAAGCAAAGTAGATACTAAACAAGCATGGAACATCAAAAATTATCTATACATTTCCGTCATATCACTCCATGCCGCGGCAACTTGGAGGCAGCGTCGTACCCCCACGCGACGACAACTCAGGATGAGCTTAGGGTGTAGGGTAACTTGTGATGTCATACAATACAAGTATGTTTAATGTAATCCATGCATAGTTATTTTGACTGGGTGGTGTGAATTGATTGCTGTAATCTCAATCTGTGCATTTTTATGAGGCAAAGTTTTTGAACATAGTGGGGCATGCTTGTTAGTTCTTTGGCAAGATTTAGCTTTACCTTTCAAGAGTTATGTCCAAGTTATTTATTTCCTAAAACTGAAACTATGAAGAACAATGGTTTATGTACTATTCCTCCAAAAAAATTCATGTGCTCTGGTATATACATCTTTGCAATATGAAGAACAAATTTATTTTGGTTCTTTTATGCTCCAAGATGATTGAGCAAATGATCACACAGACATTGTCATCTTGTCTGTGTTTACAAAGAAATAGAGATGAGGGAGTATGTGCCTTCCAAGTTAGTAGTTGAGTTCAGTGTGCATACCAGGGTCAGAGAAGGTCAATTTCGTGGCGAAGATCAAAGCTTGGCTTGAAATCAAGTAAAACAGTGCTAAGTATTTGGTGGCGGCGGTGTCCCCTTGAACTCCCGTCTAGGATGATGCGAAGAAGAGGTTTGAGGATATTGCAGCTATATTTTAAGAGATCCTGGAGGTTTTCTATGAAGTGTGTTTTAGTGCATGGATGACATCCCACCTCTGATTCGAAGCGTCGTCTCACAATTTGATGGCAGAGAAAAAGGTCTTCCAGATTTTTACCTAATAATAGGGGTTTTCACTTGATACTTCGCCTGCTGGATGTTAGTTATATCTATTCCTTTTTGTATCAATTTTGTAACATGGCACTCCTCAGATTTTATGCTGGAGAAGGTATTATCCATGACAAAATAAATGCAGCTTTTTACAACATCAAAGAAGTTGCACAAAGACTGAGGTTGGAAATTGGTCTTGAGAAAATAAGAGCGAAGAGTGTTTTGTCCATGCACCAAATGCTTGGGTCCCTTAGCTTATATACCTCCCACTAGGTTCTCAAATGAGCCAATAGAACAACATCCTGGTGGGTTCCCTTACTTCTCTATATTTGCTTAAGCCTCGAAACATAGTGCTCCCATGTAGGTGTTGATTTGTTTGTTACTCTACCCGCTTGTAACCAGAAAGACATTTGTTACTCTGCTCATTTAAGGCTTTTGTCATTGCTAAACAGAATGTAAATCAATCAAATCTAATTTCATGGGACATTTATCTGCTGTGAGTAAATATACTTCTCTTTGAGACGTTTATCTGTTGTTAATTAAGAACTACTTAGATTATGTGTAATATACTCTTCTATGTTTAGTACTCTATACATGTTTAAGTATTATGACATGAGCAATATATGTTCTTGCCTTTTCAAGTGTTTCCTCTTTGCATAATGTATTATAACATCTGATATCTAACCAGATGTACTAATGGTTTAAACAGATAAATGGAGCATTGCAACAAATCTCACTAAAACTTTCTACATGAGGTAAAACATCTTAACCATATTAATAATAAAAACTTACATAACAAAATCTAAGAGCACCATAAACTAATGCTAAATAGATGCGAAACATACAGGCCCGTGCGCCGAGGAGCACTCCTAAATCTAGTTAGGCTTATGTGGCATGTGTATGTGTTAATATTTATATATGTCTATATCTAGGTGTTAATATATATCTAAACCTCTTTGGAAAATAATAATATCAAAATCGTCGTAATTTCATCGCATAAAATCATCATAACCTAGACGGTACAGCTTAGAGTCTTATTTATACCTCATTATGACCAATTTAAATCGTCATATTTTTTAAAATAATACATATTAAATTAATTAGTTGGCCACCTAAACAATTATTGCTTATGTGGCATGTGTATGTGTCAATATTTATATATGTATATATCTAGGTGTCAATATATATCTAAACCTCTTTGGGAAATAATAATATAAAAAAAGGAGGCGAGGGGATCAAACCAGGGAACTAGCGCAAAGGCCCGCTCGTGGACAACCACCATGCCATAGCGACTTTAGTGTTACAATTGCATAGTTGTCATATTATAACAATCAATAATTGGGATTTTACAAATAAATGACGCAAAAAATGAGGTGCTACCAAGACTCGAACCAAGCATATCTACAAAAAACCGAGAGGTTCTAACAATCCCGCGACCACCACTTCCTGGTAATACAACCGCGCTATAGCTTTATAAATGATTCCTACCTATTGGTTGGGCCTGGGACTTATCGAAGGGAGCCCTTCCCTCTTTTATTTTTATTTAACTATAGTATGGGCCTTGGCATCCGGTGGCCAGTAGATAAGATCCGGTCCAACTCGGTGGTCCATTTAGCAAAGTTTTTTTTCCTTTTCTATTTTCTTAATTTTTTGTATCTTTTTCATAAAAGTCCAAATGAATTAATTATTGGCTCTAATTTTTTATAAAATTCAGTTATATCCTCCTAGGTTGTTAATTATCAATACTTGTATTATTTAAAAATAGTGGATTTACTAATCTCACATTAGTCCATGGTAGGGACAATATCATAATTCAAAATATAATTTTGAAACTAGGGTTTCAGATTCAAATTTTTTTGCTTTGAGTCTTACTAAAATTTTATTGGATCTATGATAAAATAGTATATTGTGAGTATAAAAATCATTTTTTCAAAAAAATAATGGGCATTAGATAATGTACCTGTAGTTCAAATCGGACCCACTTCCTACCGATTCGGCAGGAATTTGTCTTTTTCGCGAGGGGTGCACAGAAAGGTTTGAGATACCCTAGTTGGGACATTTTTCCATGTAAGGTGGCCTATGATTTTTGAAAAATGGGGTGGTATCATTCTGAAACTTTCATTTGGTGGTTGCTTCATAAAACGCCCCTTTTTTGCGCTTCGAAAATGGAAAATGGATTTTTCATGCGTCGAAAAGGAAAACATCCTCCTGCAACATTGTTCGCCATCCCAAGATGCACACGCGTTCACAATATGGGCACATTATCACAAACTATGCCCTGATTCTAGCCATAACATTGGCCATTTTGACACGAAAGCCATGAAACCTCAAACATGATAGGTCATTTCTGAGAAGGTTTTTTCGAGACGCAATCGATTTACCAAGTTTGATATTTTTCCTTGAAACTATGTCACATAACTGATGCCACGCGAAGGTTTCACATAGTGCGAACCGTTTTTGAATTTTTTATGCCCGTTTCAAACAATGGTCAAAACGGCTAGCACGAATGTTCTTAGATAGGGGCTGAGCCTCGCTAAACTTGCATTTGATCTATGAAGAAATAGCATATTGTGAGTCTAAAAATCATGGGCATCAAATAATGTACTTGTAGTTCAAATCGGACCCACTTCCTATCGATTCGGCAGGCTTTTTTCTTTTTCGCCAGGGGTGGAAGTAACGGTTTGAGAAACCCAGTTGGGACATTGTCAATGTAAGGTGGCCTATTATTTTTGAAAAATGGGGTGGTACCATTCTGAAACTTTCATTTGGTGGCTGCTTCACAAAACGCCTCGTTTTTTGCGCTCGGAAAATGGAAAATGGATTTTTCATGCGTTGAAAAGGAAAATTTTATCCTGCAACATTGTTCGCCATCCCAAGATGCACCTGCGTGCACAATACAAGCATATTATCACAAACTATGCCCTGAATCTAGCCGTAACATTAGCCATTTGACCCGAAAGCCATGAAACCTTAGACAGATAGGTCATTTATGAGAAGGTTTTTCGAGATGCAATCAATTTACCAAGTTTGATTTCTTTCCTTGGAACTATGTCACATAACATGACGCCGCGCGAAGGTTTCACATAGTTCGGACCATTTTTGAATTTTTTATGCCCGTTTCAAACAATGGTCAAAACGGCAGGCACGAAGTTTCTTAACTAGGGGCTGAGCCTCGCTAAACTTTCATTGGATCTCTATTAAAGCATCATATTTGGAGTCTAAAAATGATTTTTACAAAAATAATGGGCATCCGATCATGTATCTATAGTTCAAACCAGACCCACTTCCTACCGATTCGGCAGGAATTTGCCTTTTTCACCAGGGCTGGATAGAAAGGTTTGAGATCTCCCGGTTGAGAAATTGTTTATGTAAGGTGGTCTAGTTTTTTTTTAAAAATGGGGTTGTACCATTTTGAATTATTCATTTGGTGGTTGCTTCATAAAGCGTCCCGTTTTTGGCACTCGGAAAATGAAAAATGCCTTTTCTGTGCAATGAAAAGAAAAACTTCCTCCTATAACATTGTTCTCCATCCTAAGGTGCACATTCGTGCATAATATGTGCACATTATCACAAACTATGCTGCAATTATTGCCATAACATTGGCCGTTTGGGCTAAAAGCCATGAAACCTCGACATGAAAATGCCCTATTTTTGGCACTCGGAAAATGAAAGGATCGGTTTCACGAGGGGTGGACACTGTCTATGAAAGTTGGTGTAGTATTAAAAAAACCTACAAGATTAATAGTGTTTTGTCATAAAAAAGATCACATTTGCATAATATGAAATCATTTTAACAACTAGGCCAATGGACAGTCTTATCCAACCAATCAAAATGCAAAAATTAGGCTGACACGGATCACCCACCGAAACAAATCCTAGTCGTCCACTCGATCTGGCGGTCTAGAACGAACCCTCAGTCCACCCGCGGGAGACCCATTACCCATCCAAACCCTAGTCACAGACGAGCCGCGCAGACCACTCCCTGATCTCTCCACAGCCACCCCCACCCCCATCGCTCCCGATCCCATCTAGAGAACCCCATATCCGCTCGCCCTGGCTCCCCTAGCACCACAACCTCTTACTCAATCTCTATCCTCCCCTAGCACATTGCTGATCTGCGCCGGTGCAGATGACGTGGATGGCATTGAGGCGTGCTGGCTTCCGCTTCTCTATGCAGGCAACGACTAGCGACGGCGGGCAACGTGTATGGAATCCTTGCACGTTGTGGAAGTGGCGACCACTCTGGCGCCTCCTCCCCTCGGCAACCTCACCCACCTGATCGCCAAGGTAGCATCCCGCCTCTCCTACTGTGTGGCTCCATATATCCCCTCCTATCCTCCTCCTTCCTAGATCCCGTCGGGCATCCTCCTCTACTCCGCCTCTCTGCCCATCGCTTGCTTGACCTTGCAGGCGCTGACACTATCTCTCGCTTGTTTCACCTCACAGGCACCAAAGAAATAAAGTCAACACAGTGGATCCAGTGCCACTCCTAATCTCCTCGTCCCAGCGTTGTCCTCATCCCCGTGGAGGAGCAGTGTGTCATCCCCGTACCCGTGGATCCAGGCACACTGCAGATGATGGAAGGTGGAGTCCTCCACTCCTGACTACCAGCCTCTCGGGCTTCTGCCTCCGGCATCCAGGGAGCATCCTCACCCCTGGGCGCATCCCGGGTGCACGCCCACCAGTACGAACTTCCACTACATCGAGCAAACATCCTGCTGTAGCTAGTTCTACGGCCGTCCAGGTAAACAACAACAAGAAGAGCAACACGTTATTTCTCATGCCGCACGTTATTCTGGTTTTGTTTTGGGGTTTATTAATGTACTTGTGCCTTAGTTAGTGTTCAAACTAAGGATGGTTGACATGGTATCAGTGTAGTTGAACTGCTATGAGCTATTGATATCAAACCTGCATGTTAATCTTTTTTGTAGGAATACATGTTCACTCCTTGCTTAGGATCATGGACTATTTTTATTTTATTTCTAGCTCTTGGCCTAATCTAGTAGTCCATCTATGATGATCACTATAGGAAATCTGGCCACTGATACGTCGGAAACGTATCTATAATTTTTGATGTTAAATGCTTGTTTAGTATCTACTTTGCTTTGCCTTGTCCACACTTTGAGGTGTTTTTATATGTTTTCTGGTACTAACCTATTAATAAGATGCCACAGTGCCAGTTGCCTGTTTTCTTCTGTTTTTGGTTCCAGAAAGACAGAAAATCAATATTCTCGGAATTGGACGGGACAAAATGCAAAGTCAATATTTTCCCGCGGGAAACACGAAGCCAGAATACTAGACGGAGAGGACTCACCAGAGGGACACACCCCTGGCCGTTTGGGTGGGCCCACCTCACGCCTAGGGGGTGTAGCCGCCCTGGTGGCCCCCTGCCTCGCCTCTTCGCCTATAAGAAGCCCCTGATGCCTAAACCCTAAGTACCCGATCAATATTCCACGAAACCGTCTGTAGCGCCACCGCCACCATCGTCCACAGATTGGGGGGATATGAAGATCTTCCTGGCACCCTGTCGGAGGGGAGATCATCCTGGATGCCTTCTTCTTCATCATGCCAGCCTCCGGTATGAAGCGTGAGTAGTTCCACCTTGGACTACAGATCCATGTACTAGCCAGATGGTTGTATCTCCTCCTTGTGCTTTCATGTCTAGATCTTGTGAGCTCTGTTCATGATCAATATCTCATCTATTTGTAATCATGCATGTTGTGTTTGCGGGGATTCGATGGAAATTGTGACTACTATGTCAGATTTATTAATGGTTTGGTCTTATTGATTCTATCATGTCTGTGTTGTTTGTGATCTTGCATGCTCTTCGTTTCTAGTAGCTATCTTGGCCAAGTAGATGCTAGTGACTCCAAGAGGGGGTATTTATGCTAGATAGTGGGTTCATGCCTCTATTTAATCTAAGGGAAGTGATAGAAATCTCTAGGGTTGTAGATGTGTTGTTGCCACTAGGGAGAAAACAACGGTATCTTGTTCATGGAACAAGTGGATTGGTTACCTTATAGCCTTTGCTTAAAGAAGTTATCTGTTGCTCGCAACTTAATATTGGAGGGGGTTTGGATGATAACCTGAAGGTGGATTTCTAGTCATAGATGTAGTTGGATGGCGGTCTATATATCTTGTTGTATTGCCCAATCGAATCTCATAGGATCTTTATGTCTATTATTGCATTGTTATGCCTTGCTTAGTCCTGTCAATTGCCCTGCTATAATTTGTTTAACCAGCATGCCATGTTTATTTATCTAAGGAGAACACCTCTAGTGAACTATGGACCCCGGTCCAATCTTTACCATTGATACATCTTCCACTGTTACTGTTTACTTGCTGCAAACCATCATCACCTTCCACACCATACAATTAATCCTTTGTTACAGCAACCGGTGAGATTGACAACCTCACTAATAGTTGGGGAAAAGTTTTGAGTTTGTGTTGTGCAGGTTTCCACGTTGCTTGTAACACCTTTGAGACGTTTCCTTCCTCCTACTGGTTCGATAACCTCGGTTTCTTACTGAGGGAAAACTTGCTGCTGTGTTGCATCATACATTTGTAAAGATCATATATTTGTAATCATGCATGTTGTGTTTGCGGGGATCCGATGGATATTGAAATTACAATGTCAGATTGATTAATGGTTTTGTCTTATTGATTCTATCATGTCTGTGTTGTTTGTGATCTTGCATGCTCTCCGTTTCTACTAGCTATCTTGGCCAAGTAGATGCTAGTGACTCCAAGAGGGGGTATTTATGCTAGATAGTGGGTTCATGCCTCTTTTTAATCTAAGGGAAGTGAAGAAATCTCTAAGGTTGTAGATGTGCTGTTCCTACTAGGGAGAAAACAACGGTCTCTTGTTCATGGAACAAGTGGATTGTTTACCTTACACCCTTTGCTTAAAGCAGTTATCTGTTGCTTGCAACTTAATAATGGAGGGGTTTCGGATGATAACCTAAAGGTGGATTTCTAGTCATATATGCAGTTGGATGGCGGTCTATGTATCTTGTTGTATTGCCCAATCAAATCTCATAGGATCATGAATGTCTAGTATTGCATTATTATGCCTTGCTCAGTCCTATCAATTTCCCTGCTGTAATTTGTTTACCCAGCATGCCATGTTTGTTTATCTTAAGGAGAACACCTCTAGTGAACTATGGACCCCGGTCCAATCTTTACCATTGATACATCTTCCACTGTTACTGTTTACTTTCTGCAAACCACTATTACCTTCCACACCATATAGTTAATCCTTTGTTTTCAGCAAACCAGTGATTTTGACAACCTCACTGTTCGTTGGGGCAAAGTCTTGAGTTTGTGTTGTGCAGGTTTCCAAGTTGCTAGCAACACCTTTGAGTCATTTTCCTTTCTCCTACTGGTTCAATAACCTTGGTTTCTTACTAAGGGAAATTTGCCGCTGTGCTCATCATACCTTCCGCTTGGGGTTTCCCAACAAAGTGTTCACGCACTCATCAAGGCTTTTTCTAGCGTCGTTGCCGGGGATGCTAAGGACGTCTTCACAAGGGGAGTCCTTCAAAACCTTTCTCTTTGATTTTTTTTTGTTTTGCTTAGTTTATTTTGCTTTGTTTTGTTTGCCTCTTTTTATCAAAAATACAAAAAAATTAGTTCCTGCTATAGTTGCTACTGCTGTTGGCTTGCTCCACTTTTGCCAAAATGAACTCTGCTAGGAACACCAAGTTGTGTGACTTCACTAGCATAAACAACAATGATTTTCTAAGTGCTCCTATTGCTCCACCTACTCCTGATGCTACCTTTTATGAAATTAAGTCTCCTTTTTTGAATCTTGTGATGCGAGAGAAATTTCCTGGTGCTAGTTCTGATGATGCTGCTGCCCACCTCAATAACTTTGTTGAACTTTGTGAAATTAAAAAACATAAGGATGTATATGGATATATTAGTAAGCTTAAGTTGTTTACTTTATCCTTGAGAGGAAAAGCTAAAGAATGGATGCTATCCTTGCCTAGAAATAGTATTGATTCTTGGATTAAGTGCAAAGATGCTTTTATTGGAAAATACTATCCTCCTCCTAAGATTATATCTATGAGAAGTGAAATAATGAAATTGAAACAACTTGATAATGACCATGTTTCTCAAGCTTGGGAAAGAATAAAATCTTTGGTTAAGAATTGTCCCACTCATGCTCTTACTGCTTGGATGATTATCCAGACTTTTTATGCATGTTTGAACTTCTCTTCAAGAAACCTGTTGGATTCAGCTGCTGGAGGTACCTTTATTACCATCACCTTGGGGGCTGCAACAAAATTCCTTGATAATATGATGGTTAATTATTCTGAATGGCACACTGAGAGAGCTTCACATGGTAAGAAGGTAAATTCTGTTGAAGAAACCTCTTCTTTGAGTGATAAGATTGATGTTATTATGGCTATGCCTGTTAATGGGAAAGCTCCTTTAGATCCAAATAATGTTACCTTAGCCTCTTTGGTTGCTCAAGAAGAGCAATTTGATGTGAACTTCATTATAAACAACAATTTTGGCAACAATACTTATGGTAATTATCGGCCTTATCCTCCTAATAATGGAAATACTTATCTTGGTAGATCTAGAAAACCTAGTGAAGATAGAATTCTAGAAGTTGAAAGATCCACTAAAAACTTTATGCAGATGCAATATGAGAAAAACAAGATATTCACTAAAACTACGGAAGAACAATCTGTTATCTTAAAAAATATTAGTCATCAACTTGAGAATCTGAATAGAAAAATTCCTAGTTTACAATCAAAATTTTTGAGTGCTAAGAAAAACATTTCCTCTTTATCTGAAGCACAATCCTCTTTGATTAATAAAATGGCTGCTAAACCTGAAACCATGGAAAGTACCTTTGCTGCTACTCATGCCATACCAGTTACTATTGATGAAAATGTTAGACTGTTAGCCCAACTTCATACTAAGTGGGAAAGGGAAGCTGAAATTGATAGGAACAATAGTGTGTGCACCATCACCAAAATGGATACCACTAAACAACAAGAAGTCCCTATTCCTCCTCCTACAATGCCTAAACCTAATGAGTCTACTACCAGTGATGCTAAGTTTGATTTTGATATTGATGGTTGCAATATTTCTGAAGTGATTTTGTTCCTGCAAAAACTTGCTAGAAGTCCTGATGCTAGTGATATGCATGTTGCCTTCACCAAACACATTATAGATGCTCTTGTTAAGATTACGGAAGAGAAGTTAAAACACAAAGCTTCAATTCCTAGGAAAGTAGAAGATACTTAGGAACCCATTATTAATATGCAAGTGAATGACTTTGATCTCAAAGCTTGATGTGATCTTGGTTCTAGTATCTCTATTATGCCTAGGAAGATTTATGAAATGCTTGATTTGCTACCTTTGGAAGATTGTTATTTGGATGTCCCACTTAATGATAATGCTAAGAAGAAACTCATGGGGAGTGTTAATGATGTTCTCATTATGGTTAACAATGCTTATGTCCCTATTGATTTCTATGTTTTTGATGTTGAATACAATGCTTCTTGTCCTATTACTCTGGGAAGACCTTTTCTAGAACTATTGGTGCCATCATTGATATGAAATAAGGCACCATTAAATATCAATTTCCATTCAATAAAGGTATTGAACACTTCCCTATGAGGAGAGATAATTTGCTTTTTGCTCCTCCTTTGAAATCAAGGTTTGATGTTAATGCTTCTTCATTTGAAAATACTTGATTTCTTGCTTCTTGTGCCTAACTTAAAGGCGTTAAAGAAAAGTACTTTTTGGGATATAACCTAAGAGTTTCCTTGAGTCTTGGAAGTTATTACTTCAGTAATGACCTCTCCTTATCCTTTTTGTTTGATTTTTGTGCCAAGAATGACCTCTAATGAGAGGGAAGTAAGATTTGGGGAGTTGCTGTCCCGAAACAGATTTCTGTCCTCCACCATAAAAATTCGTGAGGAGTATCTGTAAGTCGGATTGAGCTGAAAATATACAAATGAATCCCCCAGTATGTTAGCTAACTTTCGTTAGTTCAACACGTTTTTATTTGATTAACAGAAGGTCTTCGAAAAAATCGGTTTCTACCTGCTGGTCTGTTTTGACAGATTTCTGCCATTATTTTCATTTGCTTCTTATTGATTCCTTTTTGGGTTATTTTTGGGAAATTGAGCTTTTTGAAGGAGTTGATACAGTAGCTTGTGTTTTTAGTGAAATTTTTTCTGTTCTAAAGCTAAACCCAAGGGTCTTTTATCTTTTGAATACACTAATCTTGCTAATGAAGATTTGTATGAAGGAAAAATTTCAGGTGTGGAGAGAGAATGATGTAATGAGATGAAGAATGGACAAAATCTCAAGCTTGGGGATTATACCCCGGTGTCACCCCAAGAAATATCCAAGATGTACAAGCGTCAAATCTTGGGGATGCCTTGGGCATCCCCTTCTTCATCAATAAAAAGCTCAGGTCTTTCTAGACACTTCGTTCTTATTGTTTCATGGATTGTTGTGTTGTTCTTGGAGCGTCTTAGTTTTTGTTTGCTTTGATTAGTTTGCTTATTTTGCTTGAATAAAGTAGTTTGTACCCCCGTTCTCGCTATGTTGTTTCAAATAAATTGATTGGTGTTGGAAAGGAGTAGAAAGTTCTTGCTTGAATAGTGCAAGAGGAGCTTGCTGTGACTAAGACTTAGACTTTAGCATGTCATGCTAGGTGTTGTTTTGACCTTATGCTTAGTGATTAATGATGTATCATGACTTGTTCCAAACAATTGGGATTGCTTAGTGTGCCTTGAAAGAATCATGTGTTGTTTTAGCATGCAAAAGCATAGTATTGTCTCCTTTGATGCTTTGTTTGGGTTGACTTGGCACATGCTCAAACCATGTTATGACTATGAACAAGTCACCATAGCATATATGATCATTTATTCCTTGAATTGTAGTACCACTCTATGCTTTGGTTAGTAATGTTTTCTCGCTCTACATGATTATGGCCATTATTGCTCTCTTAGTTGGTCGCTCCTAGTCTTTTGCTAGCCTCCACTTGTATGAGTAAGCTTTACTCATGCTTCCAACTCCCAAGAAACCAAGTTATTCCAAAGTGTCCACTATAAATTCCTATGAATGGTGTGTTACACCATTACAAGTATATTCTTGTTTTCATCTATCTTCCAATTAAAAAGTATTTTTTATGTGAAAACTTAGTGATTAAAGATCTCAAGAACTTGATGGCACACTTTATATTCCTTGCCCCTAATACACTTGAACCATTGTGTCATCTATGTTGTATATGCTTGCATTTATATGTTGGAATTAGCAGAACCATGTTCTCATGGGTAACGTTTTCAACATTGCACTTATACTTTGTACACAATTGATATCATGCTCTTTTGTCTATGGATGTCGGCGGTGTGAAATAAAAAGGGAGCTTGTAAGTCCATGGAGTTATGTATTTTGTGTTAGAGAAACGCCTGGGCCGCTAGCCTAAGCCATGCCTAATCATGGTGGAAACTTACAGCATCACCATAATGAGCAATCTATGAAGCATCCTCAAGAAAAACCTATGCAAATAGCAAATAAAAAGATCGCTGATATGCTCATTGTCTACTTTCCTTGTCATTTTGGTTATGGGATAGCTCCTGTACCATGTGAAAGGGGTACCCCGTTGGGGGTTATCTATGATACACATGTACTTACTATGAAAAGAACTTACAGGTGACTACAGTTGAGTAGCAAGAGGCGCGGCCCTCGTATTCAAGGGACATGAGATTGCCAACTTATACTTTGTCAAGCATATACTCCATAGTTTGTTCACTTTAACCTTAATCACTTCAAGATGCTTATGATAGAGGCAATGAGGGCTGAAAGCTAACAAGTACCATAATTTTTGGAAGCTCTTTTTGAAACTTGAAATCCCTGCTTCCCTTTATGAAGGGTCTTTCTTCCACCATTATTGAGTCTCCACTTTCTACCTTTAGCCACCAGTTAAGAGAGCATAGTTGCCATTCTTACTTCTATGTGCAGTGTCCCAAAACTTATTGATTGATGCATATTGTTGATATTGCTTGTTCTTGTGCTATTTTTATATAGTCACTCTTATGAACTTTGAAGCTATCCTATGCATCTATTTGCTACTCCATGAGGGACAACCTGAATGCCACTATTCTATGTTTTCTGTATGTGAAACAAACAAACGTTTTTCAATGCATGTTATTCATGATCTTTGTTCGCAGCCTTTCATGTTGCATGCATAGTTAATTTGTCTTATTGTTAGAACTCCACACATGTTTAGAGTTCTTTAATCCCAACTTTCAATTCTTGCAAATGGTTTGATCTTGGTTTTGATGGTGCATGTCACCTCAAAAATTATTCTTTTATCACTTATCTACTCGAGGACGAGCAGGAGTTAAGCTTGGGGATGCTTGATACGTCGGAAACGTATCTATAATTTTTGATGTTTCATGCTTGTTTAGTATCTACTTGCTTTGCTTTGTCCACACTTTGAGGTGATTTTATATGTTTTCTGGTACTAACCTATTAACAAGATGCCACAGTGCCAGTTTCCTGTTTTCTTCTGTTTTTGGTTCCAGAAAGGCAGAAAATCAATATTCTCAGAATTGGACGGGACAAAAGCCAAAGTCAATATTTTGCCGTGGGGAACACGAAGCCGGAATACGAGACGGAGAGGACTCACCAGGGGGCCACACCCCTGGCCATGCGGGTGGGCCCACCCCACGCCTAGGGGGTGTAGCCGCCCTGGTGGCCCCCCTGCCTCGCCTCTTCACCTATAAGAAGCCCCCGATGCCTAAACCCTAAGTACCCAATCAATATTCCACGAAACCGTTTGTAGCCGCCGCCACCATCGTCCCTAGATCGGGGGGATCTGAAGCTCTTTCCGGCACCCTACCAGAGGGGAGATCATCCCGGAGGCCTTCTTCTTCATCATGCCAGCCTTCAGTATGAAGCGTGAGTAGTTCCACCTTGGACTACGGGTCCATGTAGTATCTAGATGGTTATATATCCTCCTTGTGCTTTCATGTCTAGATCTTGTGAGCTCCGTTCATGATCAAGATATCATCTATTTGTAATCGTGCATGTTGTGTTTGCGGGGATCCGATGGATAATGATATTACTATGTCAGATTGATTAATGGTGTTGTCTTATTGATTCTATCATGTCTGTGTTGTTTGTGATCTTGCATGCTCTCTGTTGTTAGTAGCTATCTTGAACAAGTAGTTGCTAGTGACTCCAAGCGGGGGTATTTATGCTCGATAGTGGGTTCATGCCTCTACTTAATCAAGGGAAGTGACATAAATATCTATGGTTGTAGATGTGCTGTTGCCACTAGGGAGAAAACTACGGTCTCTTGTTCATGGAACAAGTGGATTGTTTACCTTACACACTTTGCTTAAAACAGTTGTTTATTGCTTGCAACTTAATACTGGAGGGGGATCAGATGATAACCCAAAGGTGGACTTCTAGTCATAGATGCAGTTGGATGGCGCTCTATGTATCTTTGTATTGCCCAATCGAATCTCATAGGATCTTTATGTATAGTATTGCATTGTTATGCCTTGCTCAGTCCTGTCAATTTTCCTGCTGTAATTTTTTTACCAGCATGCCATGTTTGTTTATCTAAGGAGAACACCTCTAGTGAACTATGGACTCTGGTCCAATCTTTACCATTGATACATTTTCCACTGTTACTTTTTACTTGTTGCAAACCATCATCACCTTCCACACCATACAGTTAATCCTTTGTTGCAGCAACCGGTGAGATTGACAACCTAACTGTTAGTTGGGTCAAAGTCTTGAGTTTGTGTTGTGCAGGTTTCCATGTTGCTTGCAACACCTTTGAGACGTTTCCTTCCTCCTATCAGTTTGATAACCTCGGTTTCTTACTGAGGGAAAACTTGCTGTTGTGCTGCATCATACCTTCCTCTTGGGCTTTCCCAACGGGGCATCAACACGCATCAGCCACCTATGACCATAGAATTTACTTTTGTTTTATGTGGAATCTACTGGATTTCATACAAGGATGTCCATCTATGTTCTTTTGGTTCCCTAAATTCTTGAATCTTATGCAAATATGTATGGCTTCTGAAGTAGTGTGTCTTCAATCAGTATACATTTTAACTGTGTTTTGAAACCCTAAAAAAGACACTAGTTTGAAGCAAGCATGGATGGTGAACTGTTTTACTGGCCCTGTAATGCGCTGCATATGTTGAAATAGGAACCTTGTGGTAGGAACCCAAAGACAGTGACCTCCTGGTTTTCTGAGATCACGAATGGATAGTAGGGGTTCAGATCTTCACGGTATGAACCCTGGAGTGTGAAGAGGTATGAACCCTGCGGTGTGAAGAGGACTGGTATATTTCACTATCTAGTTGACCATGTACCACTATTTTGATTTGGAAATCGTGGTTCCATTAATTTTTTAAAAACTCATAGTGTGCAACAATTATGTTTGGTTTAATATATTCATTTTTTTCTCTGTTTAGCTTGATTGTTCTATATCACCATGAATCATTTATAACATCAGGCAAACTGTGCAATTAAATACTTAATCCATATGTTTAATTGTAGTTGTAATATATTCAAGATTATGTTCTCTCATCTATGTATCAGAGTAACACTTACCATGATTTATCAAGTTGTACCCTCTAGAAGAATACTTATCCATGTGTTTCGTGGTACATGCATAGGTAAATTATGATTGTTCATATCCATGTGTAGCGTCATGTTTCATATGGAAGGTTGAATCCTGAGTAGATTTCCATTCCTGTAGTTCATAGTGTATTATAAAAAGCTTACAACTAAAAGTAGGTTACACCATTGTTGCTGCTAGTATGATAGTTATATTGTTGTTGCTGTTTTAGGGAGGGGTTCAGGAAGGACCATAACTAATAACTGTATAATTGAACAGCCATGACAACAAAGGGGAAGACGATCTGGACATGAGGGAATCCACAATGACTCCTCAGCGAGGTGGTGGTTCTACAAGCTATCATGATCACATGTATTCAGCGGAATAACAAGGAGATGTTCATGGACGTGCAGATCGTGGAGGACGAAGTGAACATTAGTTTTCCCAAGGATACCTCCGCCTTGACCTTGTTCACCTCTCTAGCGGCAAGATTGGTGACTGCCGCATTGACATGCTCACTGGTAAGGTACTCCAGTCCCACGCGCGGTCCTAATCTTGTCCTGGAGCTGACACCAATCTTAAGATTGGCAAAATAGTACCAGGAACCATCTTCAAAGGGAACAACCTAAATCGCTGGTAGTAGTACCAATTTTGTCCTGGAGCTGACACCAAACATAAGATTGATTTACTTGGGTCCATATGTGCTAATTATCAGTAGCTCGACTACCAGGAGAACCACATGCACCAACTAGGCAGGGGCTAACGTTGGTGTATAAAGATCATGATATATAAAAATCATGATATATAACTAATAGTGGAGCTAACCAGGAATGTGGTTCTATGCATTCTGTTGTTTACTTGTTATCCATAGATTATACTCATGTTAACACGGGCCACAAGGGTTGCTTGTGTGGATATTTTCTGTTCTGTAGACAGTATATTGGTAGCTGAAATTATGGATATGTATGCTTATTTTGATGATTTCTCTTGTGCTGATGGTATTTATTGGTGAAGGCTCCTAGTCTTCACAACACCGAGGCCGAGAACATCAAGGCCAGAGTACACCGACAAGAAGATCAAGCCCACAAGCTGTAACCTAAAAGATAAGGCATGGACACTCACCTGTGTTTACTCGTCATGGACCGGCATGTGGAGTAATTTCATCTAAACACCATGTCCATCCCAGGCCTGTTTTTGGACACCTGAGGGTGCAAGAGTTTATACAGGTCAATCTGCTAGTTGGAATTTTCCTTTACTGGTTGCTTATTTATTGTGCAGGCATCATTGAGTTTGATTTGGATAAGCAGAGCCTAGCTGTGGTAGCTCTGTCAGTCAGTTTGTGGATCAAGAGCAGCTTGGGTCCTGAAGAAGTTCGAGAGTGTCATAAGATTAGCTAGCTTTTATACTTGCTAAGAGTTTTGTTCTTAGATTTGGGTTATTGAATATTTGTTGGTTGAACTAGTAGTTATGTGAAGTAGAGTGGAATCTCACGTGTTCAATCTGTATTCGATTGTCATATTGTTGTAATGAATTGAATTTGGCCTTTATTTAAATATTGTCATGTTTTTATCTCACGTTAGATTGGTATATTGGCTATTAATTAATTAGCTATGAAGAATTTGACAACTAGGGCCCACTTTCTACAAGAATCTGCCAATTGGGGCCCATTTGATAAAAAGGCCGAAACTAGAAATAGTTGGTTTATAAGAAGGCTGAGGCCTAGAAAATAAATAAGACTGAAATATTGAGCTTGGCCCATATAGCTGACTAGAATTTTGAAGGAAAAAACAAAAAAATGCCAGAATTGATGGGCTGAGCCCATATAAGCGACCAAAATGGACTGGGCTGATTTTAATTTAAGACAATTTAATTTTGTCATAGTTTTGCCACGTAGGATCGGCCACGTAGCATCTGACGTGGCCAGGCTAAATGGCCCATGACGATATTGGATCGTCATAGACATTATGACGATATAATATCATCATAAACAATTATGATGATTTTACCAAAAACGTTGTTATAGTTTATTTGCGACGCCCAACTTTCGACGATCTCAAAATTGTCATATAATTGTCATAAACGGACTACTATGAAGATTCTGTGATGAAAATGGAGGGTCATATATAGCCATATTCCTTGTAGTGTGATCAAATAACTTGCTTGCAAGCTAACTAATGTGATATCACCGAGAGGTCCCAGAGTATATCTATTCGTCATCAGGATGGACAAATTCCACTCTTGATCCATGAGCCTCTACATAACACCTTCCTAGCACTGAACCCATCTTTATAGTCACCCCATTACGGTGTGATGTTTGATGTTATCAAGATACTCTTCCGGTGTTAGTAATTGACATGATCTCATGGTCTAAGTATTAGGATTACTTCGTATGATGTTATAGTAATATAAACACAATGACTTTGATCGTAATGCTATACTTCGAATGAATGTTCATCACATCATTCCAATAATATTGTGACCTCGTTATTAAAAATATCTAATGTTCATGATCAGGAAACCTTGATCATCTTATTAATCAACAAGCTAGTTTCTAAGATAGGCATAACTAGGAGCTTTGTATTTTTTTATTAAACACACATGTATTAACGTTTTCGTATTAATACAATTATAGCATGCAAAATAACATCTATCATATACTTGGAATATTCATAATAACAATTTTATTATTGCCTCTCAAGGCATATTCCCTTCATGATATACTCAAGTTTAGTTCTTGTAAAGTTCTAAGCTTGGGGAGGTTACCTCTACATGTGTAGAGTCTTGTGCAATGTTCATATTCGATAAAAGTTTAATGCAATCATGTATCCCGTTATTTCTGCATGCTTGCTTAAGTGAGTCTAGTTTTGTATTTATATGAGGATACACTTGCTCATGATAGGCACCATAGGAGTTGACTTAGAGATTGTATGCATATTGCCAAATTGTTTATCAAGCTTGTGACAACATTTGTGATCCTCTAGAAACATTTCCACAATCTCTACACTTGGAAAGAATGAATACTTGATCAAGATCTTTTGAAATTTGTTGGTTGTCACCAAATAGCTTTGTATTAAATGAATAGGTTATGCTCGACCCCATAGTGTCAAAAGAATAGACTTGATAGTTTGCTTACGGAAGGAGTTGTCAACTGGAAATGATATTTCAAAGTTTTGAGTTATATGCTAAATAAGGTGTTGTTTAATTATCTTAAGATTTTATCCTTAAAGATACTCAACACCATAAATGTGATGATCGACTTGATAGTACTCTTTGAAAGGATTTATTTGAATAAACTAATGTTTAGCGGTAATTGAGATGCATACCAAATCTTGACATGTTGATTAAAGTATGATATTGCTTTACGCGTGTCTGAACCATTGTCGCACAACATGGAATGCTAACAACTTCGCTGGCCTTTGAACAATCCAAAAAGAGTAAACTCTTCGAGTTTTGGCTATGAGTTTCCCAACATATGTAGCATAAATGCTATATTTGGGTATGCATTGGTATTCTCATGGGCCCGTGTTCAAAGAAAAAGAGGGAATACACCTCTGACATGTTCTCACATTTATTTTTGGCATAAATCTCGTTACTAAGAGATAAACTTTCTGAAAGTTCAATAACTGATGTTTGCACTTGAGAGCCTTAACTGAATGACATGATTGGTTAGAATCGATAAACTTTACTCCTATTTATGCTTGAAATCTATTTGTGACTAAGTTTTGTCTCATAAAAATAATGATATGAAAAGTTATACAAAAGGTGCAATAAGAGGATCACAAGTTCGTTTGAAAGTTAGATTCACTGTTGACATGGAGCATATAAGTTTTGATGAATCTTAAATGGTCTTTATAACTGAATTTGTGTTGCCTTGTATGAATACATGTTTTCTCTCTTCGAGCTTGTAAAATAAATAAGGATGCAAGGCATTGATTTCCAATGATAAGGTATTTCACAACCATTAATTTATTATCGACCCTTCCCGCTCGAGGACGAGCAAGGTCTATCTTGGGGAAGTTGATGGCTGTGAAATACCACCTCTTTTAGCCATATAAAATGTTCCATTTTATCTCTCATATCATGATTCTTCTAAGCTATAGCTATGCCTTATATGCATGACTTCTAGTTCTCATTTACTTTCATATGAGCTTTTCACATTTAGTAGTTTAGGTAGAATTTTATCACTTTCCTTGTCTATGACATGTGTGTAGGTGTTGGTGAAGATTATGGATAAAAAGGAACAATGAGAGCATAGTATGGATGAAAGTACCGACTTGATACGACTAGGGGGGGTGAATAGGCGTCTACCCAATTTTAATTTGTTTCTCACTTTTAGGCTCAACGAGAAAGAAAGTTATCTAGATGTGCAACTAAGTGAACAACCTAAATGCAAGATAACTTACAACAACCACAAGAACGGTAAATAGCAAGAAGTAAAGTAAGGGAACGAAGTAACCGGAGCGGGGACACGGAGATATAATTCCCGTAGTTCACTCCCAAGGAGGTACGTCTATGTTGGAGAGGTGTCGGGGCCACACAAGGTCACCTGAGCGCCACAAAGGCCTCACCTTCTTCTCCGGTGAGCTCCCCCACAAAGGAGGCCTCACAATCCACTAACCGGTGACCTTGAAGGCACCAACCGAAACCTTTACGCCAAGGTTGAGGGGGAAGCTCCACAACTCAATTGGAGGCCCTCAGCGACACCTCGAAGCTTCACAACACAAGACTTAGCTCCGAGGATGCCCTAAACCGTCTAGGGTTTCAAGAAACCCAAGAGCAACATGATCCACAAAGGATGGGTGGCGGAAATCAAATCTTCTTTGGTGGAAGTGTAGATCTGGGGCACCTCCCTCACCTCTCAAAAGATCAAGTCATTTGAGTGGCTAGAGGGAGAGATCTAGTGAGGTGAAGCTCAAGCATTAATGGAGGAGAGAGAAAAATTTGAAGTAGGTGGGAGGAAGAAGAGGGGAGCCTTAAATAGGCCCCGTCCGCACTGAACCGTTACAGCCCCCGCGACCTCACCGGAACTTCCGGTGAGAGGCCGGAAGTTCCGCTTAGCATGGCTCCAACGGTCATCAGACCGTTGACGCCCGCTCCAAACGCTCAACCGGAAGTTCCGGTCATAACATACCGGAAGTTCTGGTGAACTTTCGATGCAAGTTCCAACCCAAGTTCCGGCAAATAGAACGCTTTAAACAGAAGGTTACTGATCCTTCAGCGGCTTCAGCAGAACTTGGAGCAGAACTAGGGGCGGAACTTCTGGGTCATGAACCAAGTCTGACCGGAAGTTCTGCTCAGGAACTTTCTGGCAGGACAAGTTCCGTTGCAAGTTCTGGTCCAAGTTCCGGCAAATAGAACACTTCAAACAGAAGGTTACTGATCCTTCAGCGGAACTTGGAGCGGAACTAGGATCGGAACAAAGCTCAGATCAACCCGCAGAAAAACCCTGAGCGGAACTTCCGGCGCTAGGCCGGAAGTTTCGGTGACACAAGGAAGGCTTCAACAGATCAGAAACACACTCTCTCACGGAATAGTAGGATGGTTGTGGCGGTGCATATAGGTTTGTGCAAGAATAGGTGATTTCCCAAAGCCTTCCGAGATGGACCCCCTCTTAATAGTACGGTGACCTAAAACAACAACAGGAGAGAAACTAGGAGACAACTAAAGGCCACCGTCTTCATGAGATCCCAAGAGAGCATCCACACCGTTCTAATGAAACATCAACAGTGTTTTCCCTGAAACTCAAGCGCACAATTAAATCACAAATGGGATTGCCATTAACACCAAAAATGGCATGGGAAGATATAGTCCTTTCAATCTCCCCCTTTTTGGTGTTAGATGACAATCCCAAAGATTTGCATAAAATAGAAGCAATCTTTGCAATGGATGGGACAAGCCCCCCCTATATGTGTGCAAGGTAAAGGGACTGACACACATACAAGGAGGCTCCCACTTCCAATGCAAAGATAGCACAAGTGCAAGGTACAAGAAAGGATAGAAATCATACCAGGTACCAACCAACTGTGGTGGAGACAAAAAAAGTAATAATAACAACAAGAGCTAAGAGGCTCCACCACCATATGCATATGCCCATAAGATGACAACAATAATACCACATACACGGCATTACATAAGATACCACATAGATACCACATAGTCTCAAACATAATATGGTCCACAAGAACACATAAGTTCACAGACATAAAAGGTCCACAAGAACACAAATAAACTAGAGAGTTCGTGAGCTAGAAAAGATCAAAGGCAAGAACAGACTCACGACTCAACCCATGCAAATCCCGTAGACAACCTAATAGACATCTTTCTCCCCCTTTGGCATCGAGACACCAAAAAGGAAGAGAAGATCAATCTAATCGCCCTAGCCATGAAAGGGAGGAGGAGCAGACTCAGGGACCCAAGAACCCCACTCAGGCGGCGGACTAGTGACCTCCTCCTCAGACTCATCCTCAGACCAACGACAGTTGTCGCGAATCCAATCATCCTTGGGAGCAGTGACAGAGCTAGTGACCGGTGAGCTAGGAATGTTGAGAGAAGTCATGATGGCCTTCTGGCGCTGAACATTGTGACGCTGGTCGACATACACCTGATACTCGCGGTCTTGGAGAAAGCTGAAAGTCTTCTTCACCTTCCCAAGCAGCTTCTTTGCCCAGGACGGCTGCCTCTAGAGAGAAGGACCACCAGCACCAGAGCTACCAGGAGCATAGGTGGGACCACCAGCTTCATCTCGAGCCTTCTGGAGTTCAGCTTCCCTTTCTTCTTGAGAACGAGGCTTTTGGTGTTTACTCACACGCAGCTTCTTCTCCTCATGAATGGTGATGTTGTCTTCAGGATAGCGAGTGCCAGTCGTCTCAAGGCACTTGTGATTGATGAGAGTCTGAATATAGGAAGCATAGATGCGGGAGCGCTTTTCAATAATAGCATGCCACATCTCTGTGTAGATTGAGTGCATAACATCCATTGTCCTGTCAGTGTCACGGCGGAGATAAGTCTGATGCATGAGGTCAACCTTATAGGCATGAAACTGATCAAACTTGCCAGCCTTGGGAGAGGTGGTGTTCAAGTACACCCTGCGCATGATGTCATAAACTGGCAGCAGATGATTCACATGCCCAACAGTGCCCCACCCTTCAATGTAGAGAGGCTCCAGGACCTCAGCATCAGCAGCTTGGGCGGTATGAACACGCCAACCATTTGCCCCTTTTTCAGGCTGAAGGGGATAGCCAAGAAGCTCAGCAAATTCAGACCAAGTGGCGGTAAGAAACACTCCCCTAGTCATCCACTTCAACACACCTTCAGTAGAGGAGCTCATGTGAATAAACAGGGTAGAGTAAAACTGAGCAATAGCAGCCTCATCAAAGTTCTGACGGTGCTCCATGAGGGGAATCATCCCAAACCTCTGGCAAATATCAAGAGCCTCGCCAAAATATGCATGTTTCTCTTCCATGTGAGTCACATTGATGTAATTTTGAGGAGCAACCACAAACTTAGTCTTCGTTGCATAGATTTTAGCAAATATTTGTTCCCGACGGCAGTTGTGGAAGAGAGGATCCAAGAAAAGACGGTCACGAGGAATGAGGTAGGGATCCGTACGCGTGAATTCAGAGTAGGCCTTTTGAGTCCATTTGGAGATTTTGGCCTTGGATTTGTTAGGCCCAGCAGTAGTGGCCTTCTGAGAGGCAAGAGCAGGCCTCTTTCCTATAGCAGCAGCACGATGAGTAGCAAGAGCCTTCTGACGGGTAGACTGAGTGGTTGGACGCACGACCTCAACATCTTCCTCATCGATCTCAGGAGGAATATCAGAGGAAGGTTTATGGACACGCTTGCCTTTGCGGGAACCACCTTTCCCTGAGACGAAAGCACAAGAATAGTTAGGGAAGGTGGGGTAAGTGCACAAGTTCGAAAGAGGAAACAAATGAAATAGATTGGAAAAACACATTCAGGAAAAAATTTCACTGTCGCCGGAACTTCGGGTGAAAATGGTCCACCGGAAGTTCCGGTCGTGGCTCACCGGAAGTTCCGGTGAGACCATGAACTGATGGTTCAAAGCAGCAGTTCACTAGGTCTAGATCTACAAGCCACAAGTGCACAAATTTCCAATAGTGTATTGGACCAATCTACTCAAGCATGATACCCTAGGCCTACCAAGATCTCCCAACAAGTTGTAGCCAAAGAACTAGCCTAGACATGGTGTTCCCTAACTCAAGCAATGGTGAGAGAGCTAGATCTCCATTAATGGAGGGAGTTGAGGGAAAATACCGGAGTCCATGGTGGGATATCGAGGTGGGGAAGGTTCCCACGGAGCATATCTGCGGAGGGGTGGCCGGAGGCGAAGGGGCCGGAGCACCTTCGCGGAGGAGACTTGGTCGGCGGCTGCTCCAAATAGAAGATGGGTCTTGGGGGGAAAAGGAAGAAGATCCCGTTTTCCCCTAGGGCCCGCCTTATATAGTACAGAGAACACCATCGGAAGTTCCAGTCAGGTACCGGAAGTTTCGGTGGACCGGAAGTTCCGAGTCAGGCTGAAAAAGTTCCAGGTCAGCAGGTGGTTCAGACGAACAACCAGCTGACCGGAAGTTCCGGTGAAGCCAGAATGACCTTCTCAGGTTTGGAAGATAACAAGGAAGAACTTGTGCATGGAATAGAGAGGGATTGAGGAAAGGAAAGGCTTAGGATAGAGAGCTCAAACTGTGAAGAACCAAAGCCAACAAAAAAACAAGAAAAACACAAAAAGGTCAAAGACACAAATAAAAACGGGTCGGTGGCTGAGGCCACCTTATATAAGAGTAAATGGCTTGACACCATGAAGATATATCTTGGGTTCATTACCAACACTCATCATGAAGCTCAAATGGTCTCCTTTAGAGACTATAGAGTATGAAAACTTTAATGTGCGCATAATAGGGATAACGTTTGTTCATAAGAGGAACTACACTCCCCCTAAATCCATGCCTACATCCAAACAATATACACATTGAGACGCGGGTAGGTGTGCATGGTACTCAAGCAACATTGCTCGAATCAATGATATTTAGCTCATGCCTTAACTCCCGGAACCTTGCTTCATCAAGAGGCTTCGTGAAAAGATCCGCAAGATTTGCCTTGGTGGGAACATACTCCAAAGAAATGTCTCCTCTAGCAACATGGTCCCGAATGAAATGATGACGAATCTCAATGTGCTTGGTCCGGTTGTGTTGCATGGGATTGTGAGCAATGGCAATGGAACTCTCATTGTCACAAAGAAGAGGCACCTTGTCAAAAGATAGTCCAAGATCCTTCAAAGTTTGCTTCATCCATAGCAATTGAGCACAACAGCTTGCGGCGGAGATGTACTCAGCTTCGGCAGTGGACATAGACACACAGTTTTGCTTCTTCGAGGACCAACAAACCAATGATCTTCCGAGAAACTGACAAGCTCCGGAGGTTGACTTTCTTCCCACTTTGTCACTAGCCCAATCTGAGTCCGTGTAACCAATAAGATCAAAGTTGGATCCCTTGGGGTACCACAACTCAAAGTTTGGGGTATAAACTAAATATCGAAAGATTCTCTTGACCGGCACCATGTGGCTTTCCTTTGGTGCGGCTTGAAATCTTGCACACATACCCACACTAAACATAATATCCAGTCGGGATGCACAAAGATAGAGCAAAGAACCAATCATAGAACGATAGAGTTTTTGATCCACCTCCTTACCCCTGGGATCGAGATAAAGATTAACCTTAGTTGGCATGGGAGTCTTGGCACCTTTGACTTGATCAAACTTGAACTTCTTGAGCATGTATTGGATGTATTTAGCTTGGTTGATGAAAGTCCCTTTCCTCAATTGCTTGACTTCAAACCCAAGGAAAAACTTCAACTCCACCATCATGTACATCTCGAAGTGATCAGTCATGAGCTTGGCAAAATCCTCTTAAAAGTTCTGTCAATAGACCCAAAGATAATGTCATCAACATAGATTTGGCATACGAACAAGTGGCCTCCAACTTTCTTAGTATAAAGAGTGGGATCAATGAGGCCCACTTCGAAGCCACAGTCTAACAAGAGCTCCCTAAGGCAATCATACCACGCACGTGGGGCTTGCTTGAGACCATAGAGTGCCTTATTGAGCTTGTAGACATGGTTCAGAAAAAGTGATCCTCAAAGCCCGGAGGTTGCTTGACATATACCAACTCTTTCGAAGGACCATTAAGAAAAGCACTCTTAACATCCATTTGATGCAACTTAAAGTTATGATGAGTAGCAAAATCAAGAAGCATACGAATGGATTCAAGGCGAGCAATGGGGGCATAAGTCTTACCATAGTCGATGCCTTCAACTTGTGAGTATCCTTCGGCAACTAACATTGCCTTGTTACGCACGACAATTCCATTCGCATCACACTTGTTCTTGAAAACCCACTTGGTTCCAATGACGTTTTGACAATTTTTGGGCCGCTCAACCAATGTCCAAACATTGTTCCTCTTGAAGGTGTGAAGTTCTTCGTTCATAGCATCAAGACAATCATCATCTTCAAGAGCTTCGAAGACTTTCTGTGGTTCCACAAGAGAGATAAACGCATGGTGAGAGCTAAAAGAAGCTAGTTGCCTCCTAGTAGTGGAACCTTTATTGAAATCTCCATAAACATTATCAAGGATATGGCCATCTCGAACAAGATTGGCGAGACGATAGGCTTGACGGCGGGCTTGGGCTTCAACACGAGATTCTTGAGCTACCACTTGGTCATTGCCACCAATTGAGCCGCCGCCTTGACTATAAGCACGAACACGAGGATCATCTTCATCAATTTCCACTTCGAGGGAGTCATCATTTGGAGTGGACCCTTGAGAATCATTGACTTGCTCGTGATCTTGACGAGCTTGACCTTGAGGAGAGCCGTGACCTTGAGGAGGAGCCCCATCTTGTGGAGGTTGATGAAGTTGATGAAGAGCTTGACCGTGGGAGGTGCCTTGAGAAGGAGCCCCATCGTGGGGAGGTTGATGTTGTTGATGAAGAGCTTGATCTTTGGAGCTTGGAGAGTCATGAGCATGGGAAGGATCGGAAGAGCTTGAGGGAGCTTGTGCCAAAAATGTAGGTCCTTGAGGGGCAAGATGATCTTGTGAAAGTGAGGGCTCCAGTTGAGTAGAGCTTGGTCCTTCTCCTTCGTCCACAAGGGGATCCTCAATGGGGAGGTGGAAACCCACACCCATTCTTCTTATGGCCTTAGTAGGAATTTCATCACTTGGATCACACACACCATCTTGCCTAACAAGAGACTCATGGTTTTCATCAAACTTCACATTGCTCGTCTCTTCAACTCTTCCATTGGCTTTTTTGTAGACTCTATAAGCATGGGACTAATTTGAGTACCCAACGAAAATTCCTTCTTGAGCCTTGGATTCAAACTTGGACAAACGAACTCCTTTCTTGAGAATGTAGAACTTACAACCAAACACCCGAAAGTAGCTAACATTTGGCTTTTTCCCGGTGAGGAGTTCATAGGGGGTCTTGTTATTTTTCTTGCGGAGATAAAGTCGGTTGGTTGCATGGCAAGCGGTGGAGATGGCGTCGGCCCAAAAGTTGTATGGAGACTTGAACTCAGCTATCATAGATCGAGCCGCATCCATCAAAGTGCGATTCTTCCTTTTGGCAACTCCATTTTGTTGAGGGGTATAGGGAGTGGAGTATTGATGCTTGATTCCTTCATCACTAAGAAACTCATCCAAGGTATAGTTTTTGAACACAGTGCTATTGTCACTTCGAATTGAGAGAATAGTTGCATTGTGCTTCCATTGAACCTCATTAGCAAAATCGATGACGGTTTGTTGAGTCTCACTCTTGTACTTGAAAAAGAACACCCAAGTGTATCTTGAGAAATCATCCATAATAACCAAGCAATACTTCTTGCCTCCAAGGCTATCATGAGAGGGTGGACCAAAAAGGTCCATATGGAAGAGCTCCAAACACCTCTCGGTGGTGATTTGATTGAGTGCTTTGTGAGGAGTTTCATGCATCTTCCCTTCAATTCAAGCCCTTCAAACACGATATTTGGCAAAAGAAACATCGTTAATTCCAAGGATGTGGCCCTCGGAGTGAAGTCTTTGCAAAGTTCTCATGTTAACATGGGCTAGGCGGTGATGCCACAACCAGCCCATGTCGGCTTTAGCATATAGACATAGAGCATGAGGAGTAGTGGTCCCTGAAAAGTCCACCACATACAAGTCATGCTCTACATACCCTACAAAAGCCACCTTGACAGACTTGCTCCACATGAGGACCACAGAATGAGCATTAAAGAATGAAGAAAGACCCATAAGAGCAAGAGCACGAACTAATAGTAAATTGTAACCAAGAGTTTTGACAAGCATGACGTCAACCAAAGATACATCCGGGGTTACCACCACTTTGCCAAAACCCAAAACCTGAGAGCTTGTTTTATCACCATAGGAGACCATGGTGTTGGCAATATTTGGCCACATCTCCATCATTATAGACTTGCTTCCAGTCATATGACTCGTGGCCCCAGTATCAAGCACCCATTTCGATCCACCAGAAGCATAGTCCTACAAGAAAATCAAGCTTTGGTTTTAGGTACCCATTTTGCAATGGGTCCCCTTTTGTTAGTAACAAGAGCCTTTGGCACCCAAATAGCCCAATGATAATCATGCATGTAAGAAGTTCCCACATATCTAGCATATACATGACCATCATAAGATTTGCAAAGAATATAAGAGGGATTGTTCTTTCCAGCAAAGTTGTCACTTTGCAAGATGGTTAGGCCATTAGGAGCCCCTTGAGCCATGCCCTTGTTCTTTTTCTTCTTATTGTTCTTTCTCTTCTTCTTCTTAATCTTGGCAAGTTGATCCTTCAACACCTTGACTTCCTCAATGAGATGCTCATGCTTGCAACAAGGGTTAGGAGTGCTAGACAAGTCTATAATTTGCATAGCGGAAGACTTAGCATGTTCGCAAGTTAATTGAGTTTGAAGCTGCTCATGGGCTTCAAAAAGATTTGAGAATTTTCTCTCCAAGGCTTTGTGTTCCTCTTTGAGTTTCTGAAGATCCTTTTGAGTCCTATCATGGCCACCCACAAACTCAACTTTTTCTTTCTTAAGCACCTTAACCAAAGAAAGAGCATGATCACTGTTGGGGAGGTGACCCCGGATAGGGTAAAGACGGCGAAAGACGGAAGGGTGTTCCCCGTCTAGTTTCCGAGTTATAGTCTGAGTCGGCCGAATCCTGTAGAGGTCGGCCGAGATAGGAAAGGGCAGGACCCTTATGATAATTGCAAGGCATTACCCGACCGAGATACTGAGTAAGTCGGCCGGGTTAGCCCGAGTAATCTTAATGCAGGTGAAGGACAAGCCGAGTTAAGCGAGGCAGGGCCGAATGATACGAAGCTTGCAGGAGAAGGAGAAGCCTAAAGTCAAACTCTAGCCGCAGGCTAGGGAGAATCTGAGCGGAGCCAAGCACAAGGGACAAAGGCGCAGAGCGACAGACGGGCAGAAGGAGATCACGGAGGTGACAGTCCTGAAGCCCGAGGCACGCAAGAGGGGCCCTCTGGAGCCTTGCCGTCATTAGAAGGGCGACAGGGAAAGGAGGCCGCCGAACTACTATATCGGGACAAGCATATTCCTCGAATATGCTTGCCACTTCAGCCCTATAGGAACCCAAGGCTCTCCTTTATAAGGAGAGGCTTGGACCCTGAGGAGGGCATCGGCTCATTTTAGTACCGTTAGGCTGGTAAAGTTCTTCATTTCTCCTTGTAAACAGCTCAAGGAGCACTTGTAGCCCAAGGAAGGAGAAATAAAGATCTTTTCCTTAGTCTTTTGTGTGTAGAATCAACTACATCTTCCCTCCCCAGATCCCTCTAGCATCCATTGGCCCCATACTTTAGCCTACCCATGGCATCTGCCGTGCCACCACCACGACAGTTGGCGCCCACCATGGGGCCAGCAGCGGTGCTAGCTGGAGTCATGATCCGGACGGGAAACTTCATCAACACTGGCGAGCGCATTGTCTCTGGCTTGGTCCGGAGATTTGATCTCTGTGACTACGTCAGCGACAACGCAGGCAGCTTCAAGGGAAAAACTCCTCCGCGCAATGGCGTCTTCATCAACTTGGGCATGCACCAGGTTTACGTCGGCGTCGACATCTCCGGCATTTATCCTCACCAGGTTGTGGTTGCAGGAGAACCTCCCCTTAGCGACGCAAGTAGTCTGCGCGGGGCGCGCCCTGTCAGCAGCTTCGAGGTGATGGTCGCGGCCGGGGTGCAGGCGGGAGTAGCAGGCGCAGGATCAAGCAGAGACCCGGCGGCGGTTGTGCAGGTCGCGCCCAGGCAGACAGCTCCACCACCCACTGAGGTAATCCCTTCAGTGGCCAACCAGGCCGAGGTGTAGGAGACAACCCCGAAGGCACCAAGGGTAAGAGGGCCACCTCTGGAAAGACCAGAAAACATTCTTCAGGCTACCATAGATAATCATACTACACCTGTAGAGCCGATACTTGATCCGGCAAATGCTCAGGCAGAGTTGGAAGAAACCAGGCAAAAGGTGCTGGTAGAGGAAAAAAAGGTGTCGGCCTTGCGGGAGTCCTTAAACAGGACCCTGCGAGAGTATGCCAAAGCAAACAAGCTTGACGTCGCCCCCGAGCGGGTCGACGAGTTGAGATTAAGAGGAAAGAACCTCATAAACGATATCCACAAGGAGCATGATGCTCATAAGGCAGAATCAGTTCATTTAGGCTTGCCGAGGTACAATACCCCGACAAAGAACCTGAGAGCGGCAAATGCCGCAGCATTAGAGTTAGAAGGATTAACCGGCGAAGCCCGGCAGAAACAGCAAGAAAGAGTGAATGAGCTGGTGCGCATTGCGAATTAGCAGAATGAAGAAATGCTCAGAGCAGACCCAGCGAGGCCAGGGGCCTCGCGAATGGTTCACTCGGCCGGAGCAGCACCTGTCTTATCTGTGGCAGCAGCATCCTCACCCGGAAACAATGCACGAAAGGACAGAGCGGTAACTTCGGGAAAAAGAAATAAGCAAATTGTTCCATATGATCCGGCGATAGCCGGAAAAGCAAACAAGAACAGAGGCAATGGAAGCCGAGGTAACAGTGGCGAGAGAAATCCCGGCCATGCTGAGAAAGGCGGCGGGAGCCGAGGCAATGGAGATCTCGGCAGACGAGAACATGGAAGAGGAAATCACAAGAACAATATCCCGGTCGAAGGAAGGAGAGAACCGCCACTCAACCCACAGCCGAGGCATGAACCTCGGCAGGAAAGAGAAACGAGACCAGCTCGTCACAATCAGGTGAATGAAAGTTACAATGATGGTTATTCCGAGATGGAATATGTGATCCATGGTGGAAATAACCACTATGGAATGCAGGAGAGAGTTCTGTACAGAGATTTGCCGTCAAATGATGCCAGAGTAAAGCTAGACCGGCTATACCGATCCGAGTTGCTGGAAGAACAAGGTCCTCCGGGTCCGACATGCTTCGGACCACGGATCATGGGCGAACCGCCTGTGCCGAACTTTCAGCTTGCAAGAGGCACAAAAACATATAATGGAAGCACCAAACCATAGGATTGGTTGATCGATTATGCCACTGCTGTAAAAATAGTAGGTGGAAACTTACGATGGGCAGTGCAGTATGTCCCGCAAATGTTGGAAGGACCAGCTAGAGTATGGCTGAATAATCTGCCAGCAGGCAGCATCAACTGTTGGTTGGATTTTGAAGAAATGTTCGTTAGCAACTTTACCAGTACTTACAAGAGGCCAAACAGGCCGCAACAGCTAGCCATGTGCAAGCAAAGGCCGAATGAGACGGACAGAGAGTTTTTAACTCGGTGGTGTAACCTGAGAAATTCGTGTGAAGGAGTTATAGAATCACAAGCAATAGCTTGGTTCGCTCAAGGATGCTGCTATGCCAGTGTGTTATGGCAACGACTGCAAAGAGATATGCCAACCACATTGGCAGAAACCATCAGAATAGCGGATTCCTATGCATTGGGGGATCCGACGCAACCAGAATTAATGTCGGCAGATCATCGGGAGCATCAAAATCAATATGCAAGAGATGTGGCCGGGTCATCCAGGCGCAATGACTTCAGAGGAAGAAGAAGAGAAGAGAGACCGGATTATAGATATGGTTTAGCCCAGGTGGCAGCAGTAGTGCAAGATCAGCCGAGTCACAGAAATACTCAACGGCAAAAGAATGGTCCTCAGCAATGGACACCAAGGAATGAAGGAAAAAGACAGTGGACACCAGAACAAAAGAAGCAATGGCAAGCGAGGCCGAAGTACACGTTCGAGTCTATGTTAGATCAGCCGTGTAAATTTCACACGTCAAACCCAGCCAGGCCGGCCAACCATACGACCCGCCAATGTGCATGGATGAAAAATGCAATGGGTAACCCCGCAGGCATACAGGCAGCGCCTCTCCAGGCACATCAGCAGCATCAGCCACAGTTGACTGGAGCAAATGCACATCATCTGATGTTACCACCTCCTCCCCCGAGATATGAAAACTCGGACCGGAGGGATGCGGTGCATCAAGTGATAAACCAAGGTCCGGATGGAAGGACAAATCCAGGAAATAATGGACGCAATGATTACAGAGAACATCATCAATCGTACTGCGTGTTCACAACAGAACAAGAAGACAAGCTGAGTGTGCAGCACCGGCATATGGAAGTAAACGCAGTTATGCCAGCAGTACCAAGATATGTGCCTTAGTCGGATCATGAAGTAACTTGGAGCATAAAGGATCACCCCAAGATAATGCCGAGTCCGGGGTCGTATGCGCTCGTGTTAGATCCGACATTTGTCGGACCAAGCATTAATGTGAAAATTTTCAAAGGTACTCATTGACAATGGGAGCAGTATCAATATCATGTACAAAGATAAAATGCATAAACTCGGAATATCGCAGAACATGCTGCAGTCCACGAGGACCACTTTCCATGGGATAGTACCAGGGCTTTCATGCGAACCCATTGGTAAGGTTCGAGTGGATGTGTTATTCGGCACCAGAGATAACTGCAGAGCAGAAAACTTAGAGTTTGAAGTGGTGGATCTAGAGAGTTGTTATCATGCTCTACTCGGACGGCCAGCATTGACCAAATTTATGGGCAGCTGCCATGTAAGTTATCTGAAAATGAAGTTACCCGGACCAGAAGGGGTGATAACAGTAGTAGGGGATTACAGGAAATCAATGGAGTGTGCTTCAGCCGGGTCAAATTTGGCCGAATCATTGGTAATAGCAAGGGAAAAAAGAAGGATTCAGGAGGTAGCAGCCCTCGCTCAGTCGGCACAGCTGAATATGCCGGCACTAGCCAACCCACATGGAAGTGTCTCCTTTCAGCCGACTAAAGAAACAAAAAAGTTCCAGATAGATGAGCAATTCCCAGAGCGCACCGTCACTATTGGTGCCGGCCTAGATGCTAAATAGGAAAGCGAGCTCACCAACTTCCTCCGTGAGAATAGGGATATCTTTGCATGGTCAACTCAGGATCTGCAAGGTGTGCCGAGGGAGTTGGCTGAGCACTCTCTGAATGTAAGACCAGGAGCAAGGCCGGTGAAGCAACCTCTCCGCCGCTTCGTCGAAGACAGGAGAAAAATAATAGGGGATGAAATAGCTCGGCTCCTTGCGGCCGGGTTCATCATGGAGGTGTTGTATCCCGATTGGCTATCAAACCCGGTTCTAGTAGAAAAGAAGAAGGATGATCCAAATGTAGCCATTGTATGGCGAATGTGTATCGATTACACGAACCTGAACAAGGCGTGTCCAAAAGATCCTTTTCCTTTACCTAGAATAGACCAAGTCATTGATTCGACTGCTGGTTGTGAACTATTATCATTTGTAGACGCGTATTCTGGTTTTCACCAGATACCGTTAAATCCGGCCGATCAAATAAAGACTGCGTTTATTACCCCGTACGGGGCTTATTACTATCGCACCATGCCATTCGTCCTGCGCAACGCAGGAGCAACGTATCAGAGATGCATGCAAAAATGTCTACATGACCAGGTAGGAAAAAATGTACAAGTATATGTAGATGATGTGGTTATCAAAACCAAAGAAAGCAAAACGCTATTGGATAATATCCGGCAGACTTTCGCGAACCTGAGAAGGTTCCGAATGAAGCTTAATCCGGAAAAATGCACATTTGGTGTGCCAGCGGGAAAATTGTTCGGTTTTCTCGTTTCTAGCCGAGGTATAGAGGCCAACCCAACTAAGATAAAAGCAATGGAAAGGATGGAATTGCCAAGATGTCTAAATGACATACAAAAGTTCACAGGTTGTTTAGCCTCACTCAGCCAATTTGTATGTCGGCTGGGAGAGAAAGCACTACCACTTTATCAGCTGGTGAAAAAATCGGATAAGTTCATCTCGACTCCACAAGCAGACAATGCATTTCATGAATTGAAAAATATGTTGGTCACAGCGCCAGTCTTGGCTTCTCCATTATCAAAAGAGACAATGTTACTTTACATAGCAGCCACCAACAGATTAGTGAGCGCTGTGATCGTGGTGGAATGAATTGAAGATGATAAATCAGTACAGAGGCCGGTGTATTACCTAAGAGAGGTATTATCAGCCTCAAAACAAAATTAGCCACATTATCAGAAGATGGCATATGGGGTGTACATGTCAGCAAAGAAACTTAAACATTACTTCGAAGAGCACCCCATCAAGGTGATTTGTGAAGAACCCATAGCCGACATATTGAGCAATAAAGACGCAAGTGGCCGAATAGAAAAATGGGCAATTGAATTGTCACCTTATGCTCCACAATTCGATAGGCGAGATGCAATCAAATCTCAGGCTATGGTCGACTTCTTCGTAGATTGGGCCGAGATACAATATGAGCCACCATTACCAGATCCGAATTATTGGACGATGCACTTTGACGGTTCCAAACTAAGAAATGGTTTGGGGGCAGGAATAGTGTTAACCTCGCCAAAAAGAGACCAGCTGAGATATGTGCTGCAAATACATTTTGCCACGTCAAACAATGTAGCCGAATATGATGCACTGTTCCATGGATTGAAGGTGGCGAAAGAGATTGGCATACGTCGAATCTTGTGCTATGGAGATTCAGATCTAGTACTACAACAAGTCTCAGGCAATTGGGATGCATTGGGTGATAATATGGCCTTGTATAGGTTTCATGTGCAAAAACTCAGTGGATACTTCGATGGATGTGAATTTCATCATATACCTCGGGCAGAAAACGACGCCGCAGATACATTGTCAAAACTTGGATCAACCAGACAGTCAATTCCCCCAGGTATCGCCCTAGAGCACCTGAGGAAGCCATCAATAACACCATCTCCAGAGTCCGAATCCATTTTTATTCCGGCAAAATCAAGAGAGGATAATGTGCCGATGGAAATTGACAAGCAATGGAACCCGGAATTTGCAAAGATAAAGCCAGCCGATGCAAGGATGAGTATGGAGACATCTGAGGTAGTCATGTCGGCAGAAAATATGGAAATATATAGTGAGACTCCACCAGAGAAAATCACACCTACATGGGCGCAACCCATATTCTCTTTCCTTAGAGATGCGGTTTTGCCGAACAACGAGACATTGGCAAGACAAACAGTGAGAAGAGCTAAAGTCTATACAATCATAAACAATGAGTTGTATAAAAGGAGTGTCACAAGTGTGTTACAAAGATGTGTGAGCTCGGTGGAAGGCCAGGAGATCCTCCTAGATATACATGAAGGAGAATGCGGACATCATGCCTCATCCCGATCTTTAGTGGCCAAAGCATTCAGGCATGGGTTTTATTGGCCAACAGCGTTGAAAGAGGCCAAAGAACTGGTCGAAAAATGTAATGGTTGCCAAAGATATGCCAGCAAAATACATATGCCTTCGTCCGAGTTAAAGACAATACCAATTACTTGGCCATTTTCTGTATGGTGCTTAGATATGGTGGGACCATTTAAGCCGGCCCGAGGCGGGATGACCCACATATTAGTCATGGTGGACAAGTTCACAAAATGGATTGAAGTGAAACCAATAAAGAAATGTGATGGGCCCACAGCAGTGAAATTCCTCAAAGATATTATCTTAATATATGGGTACCCACACAGTGTTATTACAGACAACGGTACAAACTTTGCAGAAGGAGCCTTCTCTAGATTCTGTCAAGAAAAGCACATAAGACTAGATGTCGCCTCTGTGGATCACCCAGCGTCCAATGGGCAAGTAGAAAGATCTAATGGACTAGTACTGTCCGGAATAAAACCACGACTCGTCGAACCGTTGCAAAGGTCGGCAGGATATTGGATTGAGGAACTACTAGCAGTACTATGGAGCCTCAGGACTACCCCAAACAGATCAACAGGTTATACACCATTCTTTCTAGTGTATGGGGCAGAAGCTGTGCTTCCAGCCGACATAATACATGACTCGCCAAGGGTTACCCAGTATACAACCGCTGAAGTAAATGAGGTAGCTCGGCAAGATGATGTCGATCTGCTAGAAGAAGCCAGAGAGCTGGCATTATCAAGATCAGCTATCTATCAGCAGGACTTACGACGATATCACAGCAAGAAGGTGAATCCAAGAGTGTTCAAAGAAGGAGATTTAGTTCTCCGGCTGGTGCAACGCACGGCCGGCATGCACAAGCTGTCGCCTCCATGGGAAGGACCATTCATTGTGACCAAAGCATTGCACAATGATGTGTATTACCTAATCGACGCTCAATCACCAGGAAAGAACAGGGCAGACAAAGCCGGCGAAGAATCGAAAAGACCATGGAATGTAGCCTTACTTCATCCATTTTACTCGTAGGAGTCATCCATGACATATTGTAAAATGGTGCTTTAGGAGGGAGCACCAACTATGTATTGAACCTCGGCCTCCAGAGCAGTGACTCGGGGACTGCCATATGTTGTTTTTAAATTTCATGTTATGTATCAAACCTCGGCACCTTGAGCAGTGGCTTGGGGATTGCACTATGTTATTTTTAAGTATGGTTTATGTATTAAACCTCAGCATCCAGAGCAGTAACTCGGAGCTGCCGCATGTTGTTTTTAATTTCATGTTATGTATCAAACCTCGGCACCTTGAGCAGTGGCTCGGGGACTGCACTATATGGTTTTTAAATAGGGTTTATGTATTAAACCCCGGCACCTTGAGCAGTGACTCGGGGACTACCCCATATTGTTTCTAAATTTGATTCAGGTATTGGACCTCGGCACCAAAGAAGTGGCTCGGGGACTGACACATATTAAACCTCGGCACCTTGAGCAGTGACTCGGGGACTGTCCTATATTGTTTCTAAGTTTGGTTTATATACTAAACCTCGTTGCGTTGAGCAGTGGCTCGGGGACTACCCTACGTTATTTCTAAGTATGGGTTATCCTTTGTCGCAAGAGTGGGTATCAAACTTCGGCTCCCAGAGTGATATTATTTCGCTCCCCCCAAATACGGTCTTCAAGGTTTACACCTAGATTAACAGTCCAAACCACAGTGGTCAAGTGGCAAAGTTTATATATCTCAAGAAATTGAACGCCGCCAAAGCAAGGATTCAGACAAACAAGACCAGTTAAAACAAATAATAACGATTACAACCATATATGTCTCAGCGGCACACAACAAAAGAAATTCATACCGCACAAAAGAAGGACAAATGTTCCACGTACATCATACGCCCGGCATACCAGGGGTAAGAAATGACTTAGAGGTTTTTAGCTGGAGAGGCAGTGACTTGGTCAGGGGTTGGGCACTCCGAGGTAGGTGGAACTTCGGCCGAGGTTGCCTCGCCCTCCACAGACCAGGGAGCGACTTCGGACAAAGCCCGAGGCTGCTGAGGAGCGTTAGCTTGCGCAGTGGAATGCCCAGTACCTTTGGAGGAGGATCGCGCGTCGCCGTTACCATCTGAGCTCGAACTGGAATCACCAGAAGTAGCCGAGTTACCCTCATCTTCTCCCTGTTCAGCTGAGTTGTTATCCGAGGTATCCTCACCTTCGACCTTGTCCTCCGGGTTAGGAAGGAAACTCGGACCTTCATTCCAGTTATGCACGTCGGCATACTCAACAAGCTGGAAGGCACGAGCTTGCCGGAGAGCGACAAACTCTGGGTCCTCAACCCAACGGGAACCAGTGTGCAAATTTCTCAAAATATCAAGAGAAATATCTTCATACCATGACATGATGATAGTGAGAGCCATATCAGCACCAGCACGTCCGGCCGATTCCCTCCAAAGACTTAGCTGCCTCTCAGATGCCATTAATCTTTCCACCAACAATTTTACCTCATCAATATTAGGAGTCCCAGAAGTATTCGGCCAGAGAACATGGTAGGCTCGGATAGCTGCCTGCACCAAATCCCTGCCCATAATCTTCATCGGACCAACTGCAGCGCCAACAACAACCAAGAAATCTTCCATCGAGTACTCCGAGTCCGCATCAACAGGAACACCTCGGCGCACACGAGACTAATCACCGCTTTAGAGCTCACGGGCTTAGCTTCTGGGAAATGGTCTACGCAAAACGCGACTGCATCAGTCAGCAGTAAGAAAGGGAAAAAGATAACTCATCCGCGGTCAGAAGCTTACGATGAATATAGCTCAACATTATCTGAAGATCTTTAGGCCAGTCAATCTTGCTCTTCTCAAAGCGAGTGATCTCCTCGCTCATCCCCCGTGTCTTCAGTTCGGCAGCCTCGAGGAGCTCTTTATTTTTCTGCAATTGCAGAGCTAGCCGATTTTTCTCCTCGGAGAACTCCTGGTCGACCTTTTCTAATTCAGACTTCTGAGAGAGCTTAAGGGACTCCACCTCGGCACGCAAGCGAGCTTCTCGTCATCTTTATCCTTCAGCTGCGCCGAGTGAGTAGCGCTTTGTTCTAAAAAATGCAGCATCACATCAGGCATGGGCGTGCAATCTTGGTGAGATGCTGCAAAGGTTTGTAACTCGGCTTTACCAAAGCCAAAAGAGTTAAAATAAACTTAGTGCACATTTCAAAGGGGAGTATATAAAGCAAAAGAGTAACTAACCTTCCAGGGCCTTGACCTTCTTCTCAAGACGGATGTTAAGATTATTGATGTTCCATGTTTACCAACAAAGTGAGCCAACATCTCACGTACAAAACAATAAGAGCTTCGGAGATGACGCAAGAGTTTGTCGACTTACCAGCTTTCTTCACCACAGGAATAACCTTCTCGTACTTTTCTTGCAATTTTCTATGCGCAAAAAGCAGCCTTTGGAATTCGGCGGTCCGCCGGTCATGCGCAACCTAAGCAATAAAGCAAATAGTAAATGGATATTCGAAGCTACGACAGATCTGATTGAAGCAACCCTTAACCCGAATCTAGGTGGCTGGATATTCATAGCTAAGACAGATCCGAGTCAAGCAAAACCTTAACCCGGATCTAGGTGGCTCGATATTCGAAGCTACGACAGATCCGAGTGAAGCAACCCTTAACCCGAATCTAGGTGGCTGGATATTCAGAGCTAAGACAGATCCGAGTCAAGCAAAACCTTAACCCGGATCTAGGTGGCTGGATATTCGAAGCTAAGACAGATCCGAGTCGAGCAAAACTTAACCCGGATCTAGGTGGCTGGATATTCGAAGCTACGACAGATCCGAGTCAAGCAAAACTTAACTCGGACCTAGGTGGCTGGATATTCAAGGTTCAGACAGACCCAACTCAAGAAGAATTTAATGCAACTCTAGTTGGATGGAGGTTCGAACTCTAAGATAAAACTGAACTAAGTAAAGCATCATAAAACTTCCAAACGAATAACAAGTTATTCGGTTGCAAGCTTCAGGGACTAGAGTATATATAATAGCATCCCAAGAACTAATCAAAACCCCATAAAAACAATTACCTCATTCATCTTGTCACTTTCAAGAACGATCTTGGCAGCCTGATGTAGGCGGCTGCTGATATCGGAGAGTTGAAACGACTGGCTGCTGGGATTACCCTCGAAGTGATCGACGGCATTCCAATTGTTGGCATACTCGACCAACGAGCCGAGACTGTTCCCACTCTCTGTGCGAGTCAGAACTTTACCTCAGACATGTTGGGTAACAACCGCCGCTGCCGGACTCTTGTGAAGAGCAAGCTGTCTATCAGCGGCCAGGGTAACAGTGCTCTTGGCAGAAGAAACCCCCTTGCGCAGCGCATCAGCAATTGTAGGCTGAGATGAGCTGGCAAGTCCTTTATGAGAGGGCAAAGGTTTGGTAACAATGACCTTTCTTGCCTTCGGAGATGCGTCAGTAGGAGCCGAAGCCTCGGCACTTGGAGTAGCGTCCTTGGGAGCCGGAGGAATTACGGTTGCAGAGGGCGCCGAGATATCGATATCCTCAGCTGGAGTTGGTGTCACAGTAGATACCGCGGGGGTCGGAGGAATCTCAACAGAAACATCGGGGTTCACGAAGGAGGCAGCATGTTCGGTAGGAATATCTGTGGGCCGAGATGTATCGTCATCAACAAGAGAAATCTCAGGCGCATCATGGCGAGGTGGCGTCTGATTGGGAGCAGGAGGAGAAGCAACGCGAGCAGGACTCGGAACTCTGGTATCCTCAGGAGGCGGAGGAGAAGGCGGCCGAGTCGTACGACTCGTCATGCTGGGACCACTGGGATTACCAGAGAGAGGAGCCCTGCAAAGATAGAAGAGGTCAAGTTAGAAGGGAGAAAGAGAGAAATATGAAATACAAACAAAAGTAACTCACCCAGTAACCCCGGGCATAGTTTTACGCTTCGGAGGGTGCTGGGCTGACTTCTTTGTTCCCTTCCTGGGAGCAACTTCTGAGGCATCAGCTGGATCTCTGCGTTTCCCCGAGGTAACGGGAGGCCGGGAGGCAAGAGGCTCGACGTTGTGAACCTGACCGGCCGGATTAGCTGATAAAATAGAAGCCGGAAATGCATAAGAAATTGGCATTGCGGCAACTACCTCTAGAACTTGGACCTCGTCCGAATCACCTTCCTCCTCCTGGGCCAGGGCCTTGACGCGAGCGCGAGCCGGAGCGAGATCCGACTTTGGAACGAACTCTTCTGAGTCCGGCTCCCTGCTGTCCGGTGTATTCTGATCCACGGGCCACGGGAGTGTCAAAACCTCGGCGTCCTCAGTCTTCTGCTCCTCAAACCTCTGCAGGGCAAGAAAGAGAAAATTTAGCAAAAAGAGTCACGGACGCGATTAGGAAGCAAAACACAAAGACATAAACTCACCTCGGGAGGAGGATGCTCGCGGGTGAACGGCTTTAACCCCCAGGCCCAGTCCTCCGGCATCTCCGTCTTAAAGATAGCCCGGACACGTTTGAAGATGAGGTAGTTGTCCAGCTCCACCATCGAGACTCGGTTGGGATCAAGAGGACCGCTCATATAGCAGAGCTTGTGTGTGCGATTCTGGAAGGGGCAGATCCGGCTGCTGATGAAGGTAGTCATCAGATCCTCACCGCGTAGCCCGGAGCGGATCAGTTCCTTCAGCCGAATCTCAAAAGCCTCGGCTAGAGCATGACTCTTCTTCGGAGTATAGGTCCAGTTCTGCTTGGAAGGGGTGCCGATGGAAAAGGCAGGAAGCCAAATACTATCCTCATTCCCAGAGTTCTTGACATAAAAGAATGACTTATGCCACTTTTTGCATGATTCTAAACCTGCGACGTGAGGAAATTCGGATTTCCTCCGAGGTGTGATTGACGCGGCACCACATTAGGTAAGCAGCTTCTTGGAGGGATGAAGAGATTTTTCTGGGACCACGTTGGATCGAATCTGGAAAAACTTTGACCAAACGTGCACAGACGGCCATAGGCCGAAGTATCCCTCCGAGGCACAGATGAAGGCAGAAAGAGAGGCAATGGCGTTAGCAGGTAGGTGGTGCGGCTGCAGACTGAAGTAATCGAGGAATTCCCTTGAAAAATCACTGAGGGGGAGACCAAACCCGCGAGCAAAATGTGACATGAAGACTACATACTCGCCCTCCCTAAGAACGGGAGAGGATTCGCTGCCGGGTAAGCGACAAGCTACCCCGGCAGGAATCCGACGAGTTCGGATTAGCCATTCAATCTCTCGACGGGTGACAGAAGAGCCCTGCCACGAGCCACGCTCGGGCCTAGAGGCAGCATCGTCATCCTCAATAAGGGCACCGCTGATAGAGCTCGACATGGGGTCACCGGAGAAATTTACGGAGGAAGAACTAGCGGCGGAGGGAAACTTAGAACTGCACGGCCCCGTCGTGATGCTACGCGGAAACGGCGGCGGAGCAGCGAAGGAGCTACCGCGCGAAAACGAGAGGGAAACAGAGGAGTCTAGAGGAGAGCCTAGGCGATGGGACCGGAAGAACTCACCGGCGATGACGCCGGAGAAAGCAAACTGGGACAAGGCAGACGTAGCAGTGCGGCGGGGTCCTCGCCGTCGGAGATCCAGAGGAACACACGGCGGCGGAGTCGCAAACGGGCGCAGAAGCCAGAGGAAGAAGAAGGGCGTAGGTGAGCGGAGGGGGAAAGTGAATCTCCCAGCCCCGCGCCCCTCTTTATAACCGAGCCGCCCGCGAGGTAGTGGGATCGTGGGTGTGGCGGTTAACCGTGTAGATCGTGTTCGCCGCATGACCGCACGCCGCTAAGCGGAACCACACCAAGGGCCACACGGTGGAAAAGAAGGTCACGATCCCCAATGGAAACGGCACGCGAGGCATCGCAGCGCCGACGCGACATGCGAAGTAGTAACTGTAGCCTGTCAGTAAATACTGTAGAGGAACAAAAAACTAGAGAAACAATGATGGGTATGACACGTAGGACGAGGCGTACGCGAGAAGATACAATGATTCCTCGAACGAGAAAAAGATAACTCGGAAACAATGCAGAACGAAAGTCGTGAAACTGATACGGCCCGGCCGAGGTTGTCGACGGGGCCATACCAGCTTCGGGGACTAATGTTGGGGAGGTGACCCCGGATAGGGTAAAGACGGGGAAAGACGGAAGGGTGTTCCCCGTCTAGTTTCCGAGTTATAGTCTGAGTCGGCCGAATCCTGTAGAGGTCGACCGAGATAGGAAAGGGCAGGACCCTTATGATAATTGCAAGGCATTACCTGGCCGAGATACTGAGTAAGTATTTCTCGAATATCGGGACAAGCATATTCCTTAGTACCGTTAGGCTGGTAAAGTTCCTCGAATATGCTTGCCACGTCAGCCCTAAAGGAACCCAAGGCTCTCCTTTATAAGGGGAGGCTTGGACCCTGAGGAGGGCATCGACTCATTTTAGTACCGTTAGGCTGGTAAAGTTCTTCCTTTCTCCTTGTAAACAGCTCAAGGAGCACTTGTAGCCCAAGGAAGGAGAAATAAAGATCTATGCCTTAGTCTTTTGTGTGTAGAATCAACTACATCTTCCCTCCCTAGATCCCTCTAGCATCCATTGGCCCCATACTTTAGCCTACCCATGGCATCTGCCGTGCCACCACCACGACAATCACGTTCTTTAATTATAGAGCACATGGTGTTGTTATGATCATCTACAAGCTTAGACACACTTTCTTCAATATTAATTCTCATATTTTGATCATCCCTCAAGACTTTGAGTAAGATAAGCAATTTCATCAGCGGCATCTCTTTCATTTTTACTTAGCAAGTCAAGAAGTTCTTCTTTTTCATCTAAAGCATCCGTAACATTGTCAAGTTGTGCAAGCAAGGATTCAAAGCAAGTTTTAGTTTCTTCATCCAAGATAGCAACAAATTCACACATGTCAATCATCTCTTTCTTCACCTCTAGACCAACAAGATCAAGAGAGGAAGGCTCACTAGATAGGTTGAGGAGTGGGTTTTGATGTTACCTCGGTGGCCTTGGCCATGAAGCACTTTTGGTTGGAGGAGATGACATTTTCATTTGGCGAGTCGAAGAGGGATAGACGTGGAGTTGAGGTAGTGGCAATAGCAGAAACTCCCACAATCTCTCCACCATGAACTTCATCATCATAATCTTCATCCGTTCCTGAAAGGTATTCTTCATGGACCACTATTGCTTGTTCCTTGTTGGCGACGTTCTTGACGGCGTAGTTCTTGTTAAAGGGATGAGGAGGTCTTGACTTGATCTTGCGAATGAGACGACCACCATTGTCTTCATGGTTCTCAAAGGGACACTTGGCCACGAAGTGACTCTTGTCGTTGCAATTGTAGCACGACCTTGCCTTGGGAGACTTGTTGGTTGAGTTGAATCTTGAGTTGTCCCTTGATCTTGACTTGAACCAGGACTTGTTCCAAAAGGCCCTTGAAGCGAGAGCAAGATGTTCGTTGAAGTCACACTTGAGATCCTCTTGAGACCACTCACTTGATGTATCATCATCATCAACTTCAATAGCCTTAGCCTTCAAAGCAAGATTCACTTTGGTTGACCCAATGGCCCTAGCACGAGCGGACTCCGCATTCTTCTTGGCAATAGTCATGGCAATTACTTTGCTCAAGACTTCTTGGGAGGTCATTAGGTGAAAGTTGGTTCTTCCCTTGATAGAGTTGAGCTTTTGTTCTTCAAACGGAAGGAGAGCTTGAATGAACTTCCTCTTCATAAACTTGTCGTCAACATAGGTGGCCCCAAGGTCCCTCATAGTGGAACAAAGGACTTTGAGGTGCCTATACATGTCTTCGGGGGTCTCACCATCTTGCATTGCAAAACCATCGCACTCGTTGTTGATTTCATCAAACTTGGAGCTTTGGATGCTTGCATTCCCAACAAAGAGCTCGGTGAGTTGATCCCAAGCTCCCTTGGCGGTGTCGAATTGGCGAATGTGAGCAAAGTCCTTTGGAGTCAAAGCCTTTTGAATCATCCCCAAAGCTGTGGCATTGAGTTGCTTGTCCACCACTTCACCTCGTGTCAAGTTGTTTGGGTCATATGGAGAGAATCCATCCTCCACAATCCTCATCAAATCAATAGAAGAGATGGAAATATGTGAGCGCATTAGATATTGCCAATTGGCGAAATTTGAAGTATATAACATGGGTGGTGCTCCTTGAGGAATGATGTGTGGCATGGGAATGGGTGGATCCGGAGTGTACTTAGGCGGTGGGGGCACCGCCGAGTAGTCCTTTCCAACATTTTCCTCTTTGGAAGTTGGGTTCTCGGGCTCCTCGGTGTTATCACTTGGAACCTTGGTAGAGGTTTGAGCAACAAAACCAAGTCCCAAGCGAGTGGTGACGGTGGTAGGAAGCTTGGTGGTTTGGGGTGTGTCAAGAGCAACCATGGGGTTTGGCTTGAGGGACTGCAAGATAGTCATCATTTCCTCGAACTTGGACATCATGGATGACTCCAATTGCTTGAGGTCATCCATAGTGGCCAAGTTCTTGGGGTTTTCGGTTTCACTACCCCCATCGTCGGCCATAGTCTCTTAGGCGGTAAAGCCCGAAATAAGAGCCTTGGCTCTGATACCAATTGAAAGTACTGACTTGATACGACTAGAGGGGGGTGAATAGGCATCTACCCAATTTTAATTTGTTTCTCACTTTTAGGCTCAACGAGAAAGAAATTTATCTATATGTGCAACTAAATGAACAACCTAAATTCAAGATAACTTACAACAACCACAAGAACGGTAAATAGCAAGAAGTAAAGGAAGGGAACGAAGTAACCGGAGCGGGGACACGGAGATATAATTCCCGTAGTTCACTCCCAAGGAGCTACGTCTACGTTGGAGAGGTGTCTAGGCCACACAAGGTCACCTGAGCGCCACAAAGGCCTCACCTTCTTCTCCGGTAAGCTCCCCCACAAAGGAGGCCTCACAATCCACTAACCGGTGACCTTGAAGGCGCCAACCGAAACCTTTACACCAAGGTTGAGGGGGAAGCTCCACAACTCAATTGGAGGCCCTCAATGACACCTCGAAGCTTCACAACACAAGCCTTAGCTCCGAGGATGCCCTACACCGTCTAGGGTTTCAAGAAACCCAAGAGCAACAAGATCCACAAAGGATGGGTGGGGGAAATCAGATCTTCTTTGGTGGAAGTGTAGATGTAGGTCACCTCCCTCACCTCTCAAAAGATCAAGTCATTTGAGTGGCTAGAGAGAGAGAAGTAGTGAGGTGAAGCTCAAGCATTAATGGAGGAGAGAGAAAAATTCGAAGTAGATGGGAGGAAGAAGAGGGGAGCCTTAAATAGGCCCCCTCCGCACTGAACCGTTACAGCCCCCGCGACCTCACCGGAACTTCCGGTGAGAGGTCGGAAGTTCCGCCCATCATGGCTCCAACAGTCATCAGACTGTTGACGCCCGCTCCAAAAGCTCAACCGGAAGTTCCGGTCATAACATACCGGAAGTTCCGGTGAACTTCCTATGCAAGTTCCGACCCAAGTTTCGGCAAATAGAACGCTTTAAACAGAAGGTTACTGATCCTTCGGCGGCTTCAGCGGAACTTGGAGCAGAACTAGGGGCAGAACTTCTGGGTCACGAACCAAGTCTGACCGGAAGTTCTGGTGGCTGGGCGGAAGTTTCGCTCAGGAACTTTCTGGCAGGACAAGTTCCGATGCAAGTTCTGGTCCAAGTTCCGGCAAATAGAACACTTCAAGCAGAAGGTTACTGATCCTTCAGTGGAACTTGGAGCGGAACTAGGATCATAACAAAGCTCAGATCAGCCCGCAGAAAAACCCTGAGCGGAACTTCCGGCGCCAGGCCGGAAGTTCCGGTGAGCAAAGAAGGCTTCAACAGATCAGAAACACACTCTCTCACGGAATAGTAGGATGGTTGTGGCGGTGCATATAGGTTTGTGCAAGAACAGGTGATTTCCCAAAACCTTCCGAGATGGACCCCCTCTTAATAGTACGGCGACCTAAAACAACAACAGGAGAGAAACTAGGAGAAAACTAAAGGCCACCGTCTTCATGAGATCCCAAGAGAGCATCCACACCATTCTAATGAAACATCAACAACGTTTTCCCTGAAACTCAAGCGCACAATTAAATCACAAATGGGATTGTCATTAACACCAAAAACACCATGGGAAGATATAGTCCTTTCAATGGAGGAGCTATAGGGACCAGACTTGGCCATTTGAGAGGTTGGAAAAGTGAATGTATCAAACTTCTTAAAATAAATATCCAAGAACATGGGGTTGTAGCCCTCGACGAGATGAATCTAACGAGCCCAAGAACACCCAATACAACGTTTGTATGAAGAAATGGCGGCTAAAACACTGCGGAGTATCGAAGGTTTGACGACCAACTATACGGCGGGAGCAATAATCCTGGTCATATAGCTCCCGCCGTATAGTTGCCAGAAAGGTCAGAAATGATGGGATTTCATCCCCAGAAAAGCTCCAGAACCTTCCCTAGGTCATATTACAGTATTATGGGTACCCTAGGGCACCCCCAAGCCCTATATAAAGAGGGGAGGAGCCAAGAGAGAGCCACCAAGACATATTCTCCACCACGGCGGAGCCCTGCCGCTGTGCCACCTCCATAGCCGCCTCCAATCAGATCTACATTATCACCATCACATAGGAGGAGAAGGGACTAGGATCTTGAAGGCCTCCACATCGATATACATTGTCATCTTCATCAACATAGTCTCCATCACCGATCCCCTTTGGTTACTTGTTGTAATTCTAGATTGAATCTTGGATTTCCACTTGTCCTCAATTGTATCATCATACTTCATCCATATTCTATCCATGATGTTGATTTCCTTCATGTGTGAGTAGTTTCCTTTGTTCTTGGGGATATGGAAAATCCCTTGTATGTGATTGAATTGAGATAAATATTATTATGTGATATTGTTCATTATGTGTCTGTGTTAATTGTCTTCATCTTGATGTTGGGAGTTGTGCACCTCCTTAATATTTGCCTCTTGCAAGGACTTGATGAAGGGTATTGTAGAGGTCCCAACCTTTAATAACATAGAGATCCTTGTGTTTACAATGCTAGTCCCTGGATCAATAGCTAGCATCCACAGTTAAGATGTAATATCAAGAAACAAAGTCCACAATACAACTTTATAACCAGGAATAAAATAATTTTTTACATCTTACATAGCTCATTTGGCTATCTCATTACAATGCAGCAGAATATAACTATAGCATGGGGTCCTTCATCTTCAAAATGCCACAGGCAATCATGTTGGTTGTAGACTTGTAATCCTAATCAACACACCACACTAACATCAAACAAACCTGCAACATAATAAGTTACAGCTACAAGGGTCAATACATTTGAATTGTATTGGCAAGTGATACAATGGTAGTATAGTGGATTCTATCATCTATATGCATTTGGCTAAGTGGAGCTTAGGCTTGCTTTGCTCAAAATAGTTTTTCCTTATCTTTTGAAAAACACTAAGTTTTTGCTTAACAAAATCACCCAAGGCATCTCCCAATAGAAATTGGTGATCCTTCAACCACAAGAAGTTTAACTTAGAAATTGGTATGAGGAGATTCTTAATATCTTGTAACATCCCCAAAATACTAAACTTTGATCATCAAACTCTAATCATCAAAATTAGGGTTAACAAAAACTTTTCTAAATAAAAATATGAAAGCATGCATGTGTGTGGGCATCCCATTTTGAATTCTTTTGAATTGCCTTGTTTATGTGTTTCTTGTCTTGTAAAAGGATTCTTAGTTGAAATAAACATCATCTAAACAATTCCCAAAGACAAATAAATCAAAACAAACAAAATGAGTGAATGGTCATTTTGACCAATTTAACTCCCATGCCTACTTTGGCTATCCCAAACTTTCAGAACTTAACAGAAACTTGTTTGGATCTTTACACCCCTTGATAGTACTCTTAACAAAGTATAAAGGCCCACCTTGTGATCATCTAGAAACTTTCAAATGCATAGTTTAAATGACAATTCAAAATTGAATCTTTATCATATGGGAAGATCCCACTTTTTCAAAAACCACTCAAACAAGCTCAACTTTCAAAACCCAAGCATCTGCAGACTCACCAGCACCAACCTAGCACACCCACAAAAAATCTTTTCAAAATTCAAAACTTGAATTCTTGCGGCCATTTCATCAAACACCTTGCTGATTCAAATCAAATAAAATCTAAACACTATTGTGAGAAGTGATTGGAGCCTAACTTGTTCCCTCTCTAGCTCACAGCAACCTCAGTAGATCATCTAGCAAACTAAACCAAGCACTAGCCCCACTGTAAGCTTGACAATGCCATCAATGGTGAACAGCCGAAGCTCACCATGTCTCCCCAGTGTGGAAAGCAAGATAGGAGAAGAAACAAGCCTAGCCAACATGTATGGGAGCAAGCCAACACCCCACCGCCACTCCCTGTCCAGCGCTCGAGCGTTGCCAACCCCTGGACCACACGCACAGACCGTGCCCAGCTTGCCAGAAACCATGCCGAGCATGCGCCAGAACGCCGCCCTCGACACACGCCCACAGACCGCGCGCCTCCCTCGCCGCATGCATACACGATCACCACCGTCCCAGGAGACCGCCAGACATCCCCGTTCGCCGCCCCATGCCTCACAGCCACCGCTCTCCATCGACGACGCCGCGTCAGCCGCGCAGAGCATCACGTGTTCCAGACCGTTTGCCACTGCCCCTACACGTGCATTAAAGCCGTAGAGCATCGCCAGGAGACCACCAAGCGATCGCCACCGCCGGCCATGCCTCTAGCAGCCTGTAGCCATGTCGCCACCGTCGCCTGCCCATCCCATTCGGTCTCGTCGTCGCGACTATAAATAGAGGCCACCCCCAGCCGAATTTAGCACACCATCTCACTCCCCTCTCCTCACTTATCGTTCCACCCCGTTCCCGAAGCAAGGCGAGCAGTGCTTCGCCGGAATTTCACCGGAGCCCGCCGCTGCTGGAGAAGAAGGGAGCCAGCGGTTGGAGCCGCCCTAGGAGAAGCTGCCGGTACTAGGAGGTTCGCCGTCGTCGACTTCGTCGTTCGCCCGCCTTGCCGACCCTCTCCTGAGCCCTGGTGAGCCCCCGACGACCCCCACCTGCCGCGTTAGGGTTCAGTCTCGCCGGCGTTGCCCGACGTGGACGACGACCCTCAGTCGTTGGATTAGAACTAGATCGAACGCACCATATTGCCCCATATCGCTTCGCACCCCCTCGTCTCACTGACGCGTGGGGACAACAACTTAACCAACCCGCATAAGCGCTATGCTTAGCAGGCTGGCCCAGTATCGTTTCCCGCGCAGCCCAGTCATTTGAACTTAACCTTTTCCATTTTAGTTCAAACACAGTTCTGTACCTAGTTTCAATAATCAACCCAGCTCGATTCAGTGAACCAAATTGAATGAAACCAATTTTGTTAGAAAGGTCTGGAAGTTCTGAATCCAAGCCCATTGGATTTAAATCATTTGGATCTGTAGATCATCCTAGGTGAAAATAACAAGGCAGAAGCTTTTCTGCATTCAAACATTTTTCAAATTTAAACAATAATAGCTTTTGAGTTGATTCCAACTCTCAAAAATCAAATTTAACCATACCTTTCATAATATATGAAAATATATAGGTTTACTTATAGAAATAATGACCAGGTAATAAAAGAATGCCACATAAGCATTTCTAGTCGCTTTATTTAATTAAAAATAACAGGTTAAACCTTATTAAATTGTGAAACCACTTTAAATCACATTCCCATGGACTAAAATATGTGGTGATGACATGTGTCAACATGATCCCATGTTTGGTTTGGAGAATATTAAATCTTAAGTAGTTTTTCAATGAGTAGAAATTACTTTTCTAAAAATAAAAGGAATTAAACCAAGCTTTGATCTTGTAATGTTATTGATGATGCTAGATCATCTATAGGACCCCTTTTGTGGGATGATTGCAAGTAGTTAAGTATTGTTTGGTGATTGTGTACCTCGTATTTATTCATAGATGCTAGTACTGACCAAGGATACGAGGAGGAAGGAGGATACTACGAAGAACAAGCCGAGGAGAACTTCAACCACTGCTATGCACAAGGCAAGCTAACAGTTGCAAGATACTTTACTTATGCAAGCCAATACTTGCTTGTTACCATGCCAACTAGATGCCTTAAGCATATGTGATCATACTCACTTGATAACCCAATCCCAGTTTTATTTGCAAGCTTTCTACTTTATTTCTTTATCAAAGCTATTACTTAGAGTTTACTTAAGTGAATTGTAGATACTAGAAGGATATTTGAAGGTTGCATAAAGAGCATAAAATTTGGCCTAAGCTAGATAATCTTGATGTCATCTAAGGCATGAGATTGAACTTAGTTAAAACTCCACTTGTTTACCACCCCTCATTAGTACTTACCCCCACTTGTAGATGCTAGTGCTAAGCATAAAACTTGATCAAATTTAGATGGGAATACTTGGTGGAAAAATGGTTATGAAAACCTTGGAATGATGGATCATTCTATTGACATGTTTTGGACATGTGTTTCTGAACACCAGATGATTTATGGTGATGAAAATGTTGAGGCATGAGCCTTAGCCCTTTATAAAACTGATGGTTGTCTGGATGTGATACCATTCCAATTTTACCGTACAACCACAATACCCGAGAATTGGGTAGGGCTTGACTGGAAACTTATATACCTTAGTATTAGTTCCCTCACGGCCAAGGTCTGAGCTGAGGCTACCTTGTGAAGATTCTCCACCTGTGCAGTACCCAAGATGACAGTTGGTCATGGTTGGGAGGCCAAACTCACAGGAGAGGTGCTTATACTAGGGCGTGTAATTGAAAGGTTAGGATTGATTATCCGCATACTGAGTATTGTGAATTCAGGATTTTTTCCTCACGGATGGATCGAATGTTGTGGTGAAAGTGTACAATCTCTACAAAGTGTCAAACTATTCGAATAGCCACGTCCGCGGTTATGGAAAGTTGGAGTGGCCATACTGTTCCCCTGTCAGATGTTTTCAAAATGACTTATGAAATGAATTGAGACTTTGACTTGACCACAATAGAGTTGTGATACGAAATTCAAGTTCCCACTTAGGTGTTATAAAATTTTAACTAGCATTCTTTGCTTCTGAACTTAGTAGAGGTAAATCTGGCTTTTGCAAAACAACCCTAGAGATTAGTGTCCTATTACAAAAACCCCTCCACTTGTTAGTATTAGTTTGCGAGTACTTAAAGAGTACTCATGGCTTTGTCCCTCGCTATTCCCATGGCTAGACTATGAAGAGGAGAACCTGGAAGATGGACCCTAGGAAGGTTACGACAACTAGGATCATCTCCCATCGTCAGCATTAGCTGTGACCCCGAAGATGGAGCTTCGCCTACGCTACCGTTATTATTACGTATTCCACTGCTTGTGTTGTATTAAGACTAGATCATGAGATCCTTATTTGTGTAAGACCTTATGTATGGTTTGTAATGGATGATGTACTATGGTATCCAATTCTGTTATGTCTCGCAAAAATGGTAATCCTGGGATTGCGATGTATGGCATAACAGGCATCTGGGATTAAAATCTGGGTGTTGACATAGCTTCCATGTCTTGATGCTCCAATCGTCCTTTACCATGGACATGGCTAAGTACTTAGATTTTACAATCTTCAGAGGTGGTGCACTTTCCCCACAAGACTTGGTTTCACCAAGACAAGATCTTTCAGAAGCCTTCCCTTAGACCAGAATGGACGTGTTCCAACCTAACAAACCCCTACCACCAACTGTCCATTTGGCTAAGTTATTGCAACCTATATGATCCAGGCAGAGCCCATAATGCCAAGTGGCTGCACCTGAAGCTTCTCAACATTTGACATCTCAAATCTCTTTGTTCCTGGGTGGCATTCCATAAGTGAGATACCATGTTTTCCCCAGTATACTGGACTTGGTGATGCCCAAGTTTTCCCCAGCATACTGGACTTGCATAACCACTCAACACAAACCATTCTTTCCATTCCACCCAGGTGATTCATTCACTTAGTTGTTTTATTAAACAAAACACAAGCCCTTGAATTAGAAATATTCCATAGCATGAATATAGTCCACCCTTGTTTTCTACTAGATAAGCTAAGCATGATGGTAGTAGGAATCTTAACTTAGGAAATTTCTATGAAGATTTCATCTACTAGGATTTCCCATGGCATAGTTTATACTTAGCAAAAATTCCATGCAAGTCCTACTTAGAAATATCACTAATGCATAGTGAAAATAATGGGACAAAGTATGAAGCATCACTTGCCTTTTTGGTAGAGAATATAAGTTCACTCCTTGATCTTGCAATGATCACACTCTTCAAATCACTACAATTCAATCAAGCAATATTTCAATCTACCATTCAAGCAATCATCACATAAAATAATAGAAACAAAACAATGCATGCCAGTATGTCAAAAGATTGTTTATTTTGAAAAGTGGTTCATAATGGGTCCTAAACATTTGAAAACACCTATTGGTCCTTTTATAAAAGTGGCAAAACCATTTGCAAAATATTTTACCTATAAACCATTTTTAAACCAAATCAATATTTTATGTGGTTGAAAATGCTTTTTAGCAAGGTAATAATCTATAGGGTTTATCAAAATATATTTTTAAATCATAAAATCTTGTGTTTAGGGTCAGAGAGTTTAAATCAAAACATTTCCCAAAAGGGTTTCTTCCAAAAGCATTTTTAATATATAAACATTATTTTTATTTGACTAGAAATGTTCTAAATAAAAGATTTATTCTTTTGCTTCACAATATATGTTTTTGAAACTACAAGTTGGTTTAGATAGTCAGTAGGTTCAAACAATCCATTTTCCCCAAGGTTTCATCACAAAAATAATTTTAGAATGAATTTTGTATTCAAATTATGTCTACACAAGTTCCTGCAAAAACAACCAAGTTTCCAGAAGCAATTTACTAAACAAAGTGCATTGTTGGAAAGTACTTGTCTTGCTGATTCCATTGATATACAATTTGTAAAATTTGGACGTGTGGATTGAAAGTTATGAATTTTACAAAATCATACATCTAATAGTTTCATTCCTGTTTTTAAAACAGAAGCTGGGCCACATGGCTGCTTCCCATTCGTCCACACCGTTTCGCTCGGATCGGCTACTATGAAGCGTTGGATCAAAATGGATCGAGCGGCACAGGATCAAACGTACCTCTTCGTATAGATCTAATCCTAGCCAGACAAATCGCATCCTAGGGCTACAGTGTGCTTGCCAGGAACTGGCGGCGCAATCCAGCGACGAGCGGCGGCGCGACTCTGCTTGCGACGGTTCTGGAGGAGCAGGAAGCAAGGAAGGAGGAGAGATGGCTCACCAGGTTCGCAGGAGGTTAGAGAAGCTCGACGTGGTCGTTTCAGCGTCAGGGGCGAACGATGTTACTGGCTATTTCTCGTCGTAGTTTCGCCTGGCGTCGGTGATCTCGGGCTGTCGTCGTTGGCGATGTTTCAGACCACGCTAAGACAAGATGAGAGCTGCGTTAGCTGCGCACGAGGTCGGTGATCATGTGTGCATCAACGAGAGGAAAGGGGGTGGTCGGATGCTACCTGGGGCACTCGCCGGAGTAGAGGCAGTGGATGGTGGCGAGAGGTCGTCGTCGTTGCCGAGCGTCTGAGGTGCGCGCGGCTAAGCAAGCGGTACTGGGAGGTTCGCAGGACAATGGGGAGCTGGATCGTGTGGTCGAGGGGGCGAGGGGAGACGGCGGCTGGCCGGAATTCTCACCGGAAGACGTCGGAGGTAGTGGCGGTGTGGAGATGAATTGGGACGGCCTGACGGCAGAAAGGGAGGGGCGAGAGAGGGGAAATGGAGAGGAGGAGCAGGCGGTTATGAGGGCGAGGTCACGGGGCTGATTTACTGAGGCATTGATGCGAATTTACGCGAGAGATTATGGCCAGAAACGGCCGGCGAGGGAGGCGTGGTCATCGTGGTGGGTGAGAATGAAGCCTGACAAGTGGGGCGTGGTTGTCAGCGAGAGTGAGAGAGAGAGAGAGAGAGAGAGAGGAGGTGGGGCCTAGCAGTCAGCGTCTGAGGGGTGAGTTCCTGAGTGGAAAACGTTTCGGGGAGGGAGAGGAGATGGGCTGCGCCGTTGGGCTGGGTTGGGCCTTACTTCTGGGCTGGCTCGCTTCATTATTTTTTGTTCTTATTTTTTTCTTTTTCCCAATTCTTTTATTTCTGTTTTGATTTTGTTTAATCATTTCAAACATTCTTTTGAATTCAAACTTCTTCCAAACTTTGTGTAGATTTTAATAATGTTATTTAACACAATAAAAACTTAAATTTGGAATATTTCTTTTATTCTTTTAGGGTATGTTAATTATTTAGAATAGGCCCTTGTATTAATTCAATCAAGATTTAATAGTATTTTTCAAAATCCATTTGAATTCTAAATCCTTCCAAATCTTTTCGGTAGGTTTTATTTATTTATTAGGGTGTCAAATAATTCACTTTGAACTATTTGGAATATTTTTAATATGATTTATTAATCATTTAAAATTGGGTATTTGTCTTTATTCTAATGAAATTAATTATAGTTTTAATTCCATAAATTTTATTTAGGTGATTTCCTTGATTCCATTTAAATTAATTAAATGACTTTTAATCCACTTGGGTAAATTCCAATTACTATTTTCCCAAGATTTAATTAATCATTCTTATTAGGGAATTGTCTTTATTCAAATAGAAATAGAATACGGTTAATGCCACTTTATTTTATTTGGAAAACTCTTTATCCTTTCATTTTATTTGGATTTGGATTATATTCATTCCATCTGCTTATGGATTAGGCCAAGATTTAATTTGGTCTTCTAAATATTCCTTATTTAATATTTCTTTCTTTATCTTATAAAATCCATATGTTTTTATTTTTAGATCCAAACTTGGTGATTTCAATTTGTAAAATCTTATTTGATATTTATTTATCTTTTTTTAAATATCTTTAGGATTATTTACTCACCATTTGGTATGGATTTTTAGATAGGTGCTTTATTAGCTTTGGAAATTCATTTTCCTTATCTTATTAAATTCATAAGATTTTATCTATGGCTCCAATTTAAGTGAACCCAATTCATATGGTTTTATAATATTTCTATTTGTTATTCTTTGATCATTTTGAAATATTTGTTTGACCAATTTTTATATAGAACAAATTCATAGTCTTAGAGAGATTTTGGAAATGTTTTCCTTCCATTAGGGTTTTAGGGTTTTGGTTTATTTCCCAAGTGTTCAAATTTCAGGATGTATTTGTGAAGAATGCATTTCACTTGATTTGAATTTAGTAGGATTCAAATTCTAGTCAAAATTTGTTCAAGATGGGTTTTAATGTTTCCATTTGGAAACAAAAGTTTCTTTTCACCCTAAATTTCAACAATTATTTATTTTGCTTATTTAATTTTCACATTACAAAATTTGGAAAATTTTGGGATGTGACAGGCTACCACCCTTAAAATAAATCTCGTCCCGAGATTTGGGGAAGATAGGGGTTACAAGTTGGCTCAAAGCAACTAGGGTACTACCACCCTTAAAATTTTTCCAACTAGATTACTTCTTGGCTTGCTTGGGATCTTGTTGAAACCTCTTTGGGCAAACATCTGCATAGTGTCCATTGTTTCCACACTTGAAACATGTGACAAGGCTGAGATCCTTCATAGGCTTGTTTATCTTGTGCTTCATCTTTTCTGGACAATTGCTTGCATAATGTCCTTGATCACCACAATTGTAACATGTGACAAGATTGAGTTCTTCACGTATCTTCTGTGGACAAGTTGACACATAATGGCCTAGCTCTTTGCAGTTGTTGCACCACACTTGGCTGATCTCCTTATATTTTTGTTTATTCTCACGACATTCATTGGCATAGTGTCCCATTTCTTTGCAATGGCAACATTGCACTTGGATTTTGTCCTTCTTCTTCTTGGGTTTCTCCAAAGCTAGGAGTGCTTCTAGTTCATGCTCTTCATATCTTTTCTCAAAGGTGGGAAAGTTTCCTGGTCTCCTTGATCTTTTCCTTGGATAATACATATGTCTCCTCTTTGTTCCATAAAATTGAGTCATATTGCATGGAGGTGCAAGCTGAGATTTTCCTTTGTCTTCATGGGGTTTTACAATCTGTTGATGCACTCCACCTTGTTTACTTTGTTGAACTATGGAATAGATGGGTTATTGGATAGGGACATGATTATTTCCTTCACGTAGGAAACAAGTAGCTTGAGATGTGAGGCATTGATTAGTTGGATGTTTCTCTTCACAATTGGGGCATTGATCTTCATGCTCTTTGAAAGTGTGATCCAGGTCTTCACAAATATTGCAAGCTTGAGTTCCTTCTATAATATCATCCTTGACATCATTGTTGTCACAAAATCCTTGGGAAGGGTTGTATCCCATGTTGATCATTTGATTTGTCACCTTTTGCATCAATTGAGTTTATGTTTCCAAAAACCTTTGCATGTTTGGGTCTAACTCATTGTTGTTGGCTAAAAACTGAGTTGTCACTTGGTTCAACTTGGTTTGGGTTACTATAAGTTCTCTCATGTTGATCTCATGGTTGTTGTTGTTGTCACCATCCTTGATGTTGGAGTTTCTTGGAGTAGTCATCTGTTTGGGTTGGATTGGGATTAGAATAGGAAGAATATTTCTAAGGAAATAATTCCAATCACACACAACAATTTCACACAAGCAATGTGCAAGCAATCAAAAACTATCATTCCAATCACACAACAAAGTTTCAAGCACATTTTTAGGCAACAAAATATTTTTGCTACACCACAATAGTTGGTGTGTTTGGTTTGATCTAAATATGGTGGTCCAACTATATGGTTCACTTGAGATCATTCCATTCTTCTTACGTGTTTCTTCTTGAATGAGATCATTGCATCCTTGGAGAATTTCTTGAATCTTGGTCACAAAACTTCAAAGGTGATGATGGTTCCTTCTAAGTTGTATTTCCTTAGCCTTCTAGTCTTGAGCAATATTTCTTGTCTCACTTGTAGTCCTTAGTGGTATCCAAGTTGCAGTTCTTGATGAGAATAAGGTTGAAATCACTTGAGTTGGTGAAGTCCTTTGTTCATGTTGAAGTCTTTGCTCATGGTGGAGGCTTTATCCATCAAGTTTTGAAATAGAAGAGATGTAGAGTTAAAACCAAAAGGTTGAGGAAAGAGTATACAAGATTGTTTGTAAATAAGTTTTGGAACAAATACAACTCCTATTTTTCTAAGGGGTTTTGTCCAATCCTAGGGTTACAATCCTACAGGCAACACAATGCTCTAATACCATATGTAGAGGTACCAACCTTTAATAAGGTAGAGATCCCTGTGTTTACAATGCTAGTCCCTGGATCAATATCTAGCATCCACAGTTAAGATGTAATATCAAGAAACAAATGTCATAATACAACTTTATAACCAGGAATAAAATAATTGATTACATCTTACATAGCTCATTTGGCTATCTCATTACAATGCAGTAGAATATAACTATAGCATGGGGTCCTTCATCTTCAAAGTGCCACAGGAAATCATGTTGGTTGTAGACTTGTAATCCTAATCAACACACCTCACTAACATCAAACAAACCTGCAACATAATAAGTTACAGCCACAAGGGTCAATACATTTGAATTGTATTGGCAAGTGATACAATGGTAGTATAGTGGAGTCTATCCTCTATATGCATTTGGCTAAGTGGATCTTAGGCTTGCTTTGCTCAAAATATATTTTCCTTATCTTTTTACAAACACTAAGTTTTTGCTTGACAAAATCACCCAAGGCATCTCCCAATAGAAATTGGTGATCCTTCAACCCTTATTCAACCACAAGAATTTTAACTTAGAAATTGGGATGAGGAAATTCTTGATAGCTTCCATGTCTTGATGCTCAAATTGTCCTTTACCAGGGACATGGCTAAGTACTTAGATTTTACACTCTTCAGAGGTGGTGCACTTTCCCCACAAGACTTGGTTTCACCAAGACAAGATCTTTCAGAAGCCTTCCCTTAGACCAGAATGAACGCGTTCCAACCTATCATTCCCCTACCACCAACTATCCATTTGGCTAAGTTATTGCAACCTATGTGATCCAGGCAGAGCCCATAATGCCAAGTGGCTGCACCTGAAGCTTCTCAACATTTGACATCTCAAATCTCTTTGTTCCTGGGTGGCATTCCACAAGTGAGATACCAAGTTTTCCCCAGTATACTGGACTTGGTGATGCCCAACTTTTCCCTAGCATACTGGACTTGCATAACCACTCAACACAAACCATTCTTTCCATTCCACCCAGGTGATTCATTCACTTAGTTGTTTTATTAAACAAAAAACAAGTCCTTGACTTAGAAATATTCCATAGCATGAATATAGTCCACCCTTGTTTTGTACTAGCTAAGCTAAGCATGATGGTAGTAGGAATCTTAACTTAGGAAATTTCTACTAAGGTTTCATCTACTGTATTTCCCATGGCATAGTTTATACTTAGCAAAAATTCCATGCAAGTCCTACTTAGAAATATCACTAATGCATAGTGAAAATAATGGGACAAAGTATGAAGCATCACTTACCTTTTTGGTAGAGAATATAAGTTCACTCCTTGATCTTGCAATGATCACACTCTTCAAATCACTACAATTCAGTCAAGCAAGCAATATTTCAATCTACCATTCAAGCAATCATCACATAAAATAATAGAAACAAAACAATGCATGCAAGTATGTCAAAAGATTGTTTATTTGGAAAATTGGTTTATAATGGGTCCTAAACATTTGAAAACACCTATTGGTCCTTTTATAAAAGTGGCAAAACCATTTGCAAAAGATTTTACCTATAAACCATTTTTAAACCAAATCAATATTTTATGTGGTTGAAAATGCTTTTTAGCAAGGTAATAATATATAGGGTTTATCAAAATATATTTTTAAATCATAAAATCTTGTGTTTAGGGTCAGAGAGTTTAAATCAAAACATTTCCCAAAAGGGTTTCTTCCAAAAGCATTTTTAATATATAAACATTATTTTTATTTGACTAGAAATGTTCTAAAGCAAAGATTTATTCTTTGGCTTGACAATATATGTTTTTGAAACTACAAGTTGGTTTAGATGGTCAGTAGGTTCAAACAATCCATTTGCCCAAAGGTTTTATCACAAAAATAATTTTAGAATGAATTTTGTATTCAAATTATGTCTACACAAGTTTCTGCAAAAACAACACAGTTTCCAGAAGAAATTTACTAAACAAAGTGCATGGTTGGAAAGTACTTGTCTTTCTTACTCCATTGATATAAAATTTGAAAAATTTGGACGTGTGGATTGAAAGTTATGAATTTTACAAAATCATACATCTAATAGTTCCATTCCTGTTTTTAAAACAGAAGCTGGGCCACGTGGCTGCTTCCTATTCGTCCATACCGTTTCGCTCGGATCGGCTACTGTGAAGCGTTGGATCAAAATGGATTTAGCGGCACAGGATCAAACTTACCTCTTCGTCTAGATCTAATCCTAGCCAGACAAATCACATCCTACGGCTATAGTGTGCTTGCCAGGAACTGGCGGCGCAATCCAGCGACGAGCGGCAGTGCGACTCTGCTTGCGGCGGTTCTGGAGGAGCAGGAAGCAAGGGAGGAGGAGAGATGGTCACCAGGTTCGCAGGAGGTTAGAGAAGCTCGATCGTTGTAGTTCCGCCTGGCGTCGGTGCTCTCGGGCTGTCGTCGTTGGCGACGTTTCGGACCACGCTAAGACAAGATGAGAGCTGCGTTAGCTGCGCACGAGGTCGGCGATCATGTGTGCATCAACGAGAGGAAAGGGGGTGGTAAGATGCTACCTGGGGCACTCGCCGGAGTAGAGGCAGTGGACGGTGGCGAGAGGTCGTCGTCGTTGCCGAGCGTCTGAGGCGCAAGCGGCTAACCAAGCGGTACTAGGAGGTTCGCAGGACAATGGGGAGAGGGCTCGTGTGGTCGAGGGTGCTAGGGGCGACGGCGGCTGGCTGGAATTCTCACCAGAAGATGTCGGAGGAAGTGGCGGTGTGGAGATGAATTGGGACGGCCTGACGACAGAAAGGGAGGGGCGAGAGAGGGGAAATGGAGAGGAGGAGCAGACGGTTATGAGGGCAAGGTCGCGGGGCTGAATCACTGAGGCATTGATGCGAATTTACGCGAGAGATTATGGCCATAAACGACCGGCGAGGGAGGCGTGGTCGTCGCGGTGGGTGAGAACGAAGCCTGACAAGTGGGGCGTGGTTGTCAACGAGAGAGAGAGAGAGAGAGATAGGAGGTGGGGCCTAGCAGTCAGCGTCTCAGGGGTTAGTTCCTGAGTGGAAAACGTTTCAGGGAGGGAGAGGAGATGGGCTGCGCCATTGGGCTGGGTTGGGCCTTGCTTCTGGGCTGGCTCGCTTCATTATTTTTTGTTCTGCTTATTTTTTTATTTTTCCCAATTCTTTTATTATGTTTTGATTTTGTTTAATCATTTCAAACATTCTTTTGAATTCAAACTTCTTCCAAACTTTATGTAGATTTTAATAATGTTATTTAACACAATAAAAACTCAAATTTGGAATATTTCTTTTATTCTTTTAGGGTATATTAATTATTTAGAATAGGCCCTTGTATTAATTCAATCAAGATTTAATAGTGTTTTTCAAAATCCATTTGAATTCTAAATCCTTCCAAATCTTTTCGGTAGGTTTTATTTATTTATTAGGGTGTCAAATAATTCACTTTGAACTATTTGGAATATTTTTAATATGATTTATTAATCATTTAAAATTGGGTATTTGTCTTTATTCTAATGAAATTAATTATAGTTTTAATTCCCTCAATTTTATTTAGGTGATTTCCTTGATTCCATTTAAATTAATTAAATGACTTTTAATCCACTTGGGTAAATTCAAATACTATTTTCCCAAGATTTAATTAATCATTCTTATTAGGGAATTGTCTTTATTCAAATAGAAAAAGAATTTGGTTAATGCCACTTTATTTTATTTGGAAAACTCTTTATCCTTTGATTTTATTTGGATTTGGATTATATTCATTCCATCTTCTTATGGATTAGGCCAAGATTTAATTTGGTCTTCTAAATATTTCTTATTTAATATTTCTTTCTTTATCTTATAAAATCCATATCTTTTTATTTATAGATCCAAACTTGGTGATTTCAATTTGTAAAATCTTATTTGATATTTATTTATCTTTTTTTAAATATCTTTAGGATTATTTACTCACCATTTGGTATGGATTTTTAGATAGGTGCTTTATTAGCTTTGGAAATTCATTTTCCTTATCTTATTAAATTCATAAGATTTCATCTATGGCCCCAATTTAAGTGAACCCAATTCATATGGTTTTATAATATTTCTATTTGTTATTCTTTGATCATTTTGAAATGTTTGTTTGACCAATTTTTATATAGAACAAATTCATAGTCTTAGAGAGATCTTGGAAATGTTTTCCTTCCATTAGGGTTTTAGGGTTTTGGTTTATTTTCCAAGTGTTCAAATTTCAGGATGTATTTATGAAGAATGCATTTCACTTGATTTGAATTTAGTACGATTCAAATTCTACTCAAAGTTTGTTCAAGATGGGTTTTAATGTTTCCATTTGGAAACAAAAGTTTCTTTTCACCCTAAATTTCAACAATTATTTATTTTGCTTATTTATTTTTTAAATTACAAAATTTGGAAAATTTTGGGATGTGACAGGTATTAGTTGTTGGTAGATGGAAGTTGGTAGACGAAAAGATGATAGCAATTATTGTGACTATAAAGTAGTTGTCATTCTTTATGTACTAACTTGGGGAATCAAGGAGAACTCATCAAGCCATGTCCATCCCAGAGGAGAAATCCCTTAATAGCAAAGTAATTCGATTGATATCGATTGCTATCTGCTATGGTTATGACGGATGATGTGAGCAGTGGTTGTTGCCTATTCGTCCATATATGGAGCTCTTCCCACACATATCATAACTAGTCTTATTCATTATAATAATTTTGATCACTCTTTCTAATTACAAGCGGTGGATCCACTACTCCCTGGGAACTCTTTCCATCATCTTGCAAACCTTTGTAATCACACACGCATGCTCTTGTTTACTTACAACTTTAGTTTACTTATTGTTCTCCTATTTGAAAACCCAAAAATATCTTTTACACAAAACTCGCATTTTATATTGTTACTTAGAACATTATTTAGCATTACTATTTCAGTTTTTAGTTTAAGAGTTATTTAGACTCCAGACTCCTGCTCCCTGTGGGATCAACATCTTTATTTCGAAACTAGCTACAAACAATCTGTGCACTTGCAGTCGTCACTCGCGCGCATATTTTATGTCTATTTTCATCAGGATCAGGACAGATGATGGATACAGTGGACACAATTCTTAGAGCATTTGTACTGGAGTGAAAAGGAGGAAAAAATAACGTAAATATCTTATTTGGAAAATATCAATAACACCAGAAGAAAACCCAAAGAAAATAAAGCGTACAGAAGGTTTAACGACCAACTATACAACGGGAATAAATTTTTCGTCCATATAGTTCCCGCCGTATAGTTGGCGCCGACACCGCCTCCTCAAATAGTTTCACCTCGTGCAACTGGATCAAGGATACGACATACAAAACACCCAGAAATCACCAAAACCTCACCTCCGGAAGGCATCTAGTGGGGGAACTCATCCAACGGGGATCCATCTTCACCCTACGTAGATCCAGGTGGCCAATGTGTCGATCTTCATCATCAACTGCTGCATCACCACCATATCCATCCATCCCATCTACATCTTGTCTAGATCTTGTTGTAATTTCCGTACTCATTGTGGATTTATACAAGTACTATTCATCTATGATAGATTCCATTAATTTTGCCATGATGTTGATTTTTCCCTCCATGTCCGAGTAGATCATTATTTCTTGGGGGGATGGAGAAACCCTAGCATGAGATTGAAATAAGATAAAGTTTATTATGATATTCATCATTGTGACCATGTGTTAATTGTCTTTATCTTGATGCTGGGAGAAGTCGACCTCTCAATATTTGCCTCTCGTGGGGACTTGATGGACGGAACTACTTGTTGGTAGACGGAGGTGTGTTAGCACTTACAGTGACTATAAAGTTGTTGGCACTCCTTACGTATCAACTTGGGAACCAAGGAAACTCACGGAACACTATCCTTGCCATGGGATACGTCCTGCAGGATTAAGTCCCTTAATAGCGCAGTAATTCAATTGATGTTGACTACTGTCTGCTGTGGTTATGAGGATGATGTGAGCAGTGGTTGCTGCCTATTCGTCAAAATACGGAGTTCCTCCCACACATACATAGTTGAGAATGTTCATGATAATAATATTTACCTTAGCCCTTTATAATGCTAGTGTTGTATCCGCCAATCCCTGAGAACGCTTTTCCCCATTGCAGTTTCAAATCTCTCTTACTTACGCGATTCCTACTTTCCGCATTCAGTTTGCTTTACTTTACTTATTGTTCTCTTGCACCAAAAACCCCAAAACACCTTTCTACACAACACTCGCATTTATCTTGTTACTTAGAACTTTATTTTAGCATTTCTATTTCTAGTATTTAATTTAAGAACAATTATACTTTAGACTCCTACCCCTTATGGGATCGATATCATTATTTCGAAACTAGCTACAAATGATCTGTGCACTTGCAGTCATCAAGCTATTTTATGGCATTGTTACCTCTTAGCTAAGCGTTGTAGGTCTTTTAGTTTTTGTTTATTTATTTTAGTTTTGCTAAGTTTTGTTTTGAGTTACAGGTTTCCACCAACATGATGGAGTTTAAGCATATGGCTAGTGCTAACCCACTCAGCCATTTTGGGAAGCCCTATGATATTTATAAAAGAGACAAATCCAACGAGAAGACAAGGGGGTTTGAAATAAATCATCTATTACTTGGTATTCTAAACAAGAAGCAATTTGCTAGAGATGAAGAAGATCCTGATCCATATGAGCATATTGCATGCTTCAAAGATATATGGGGCACTTTCCAACTACCGGGGTATATCGCTAATGAGGTAAGGGTTAAACTTTTTAGTCAGACTTTGACTAGCACAGCTCTCTCATGGTATAGATTTCTACCCCAGAAGCCACTACTACATGGGATAACTTAGCTTGTGAATTTCTAGCAAAGTATTATCCATTATCAAAATTGTTTGGAATCAGGCATCTTATAATGACTTGGAGGAATCTTCCTAATGAATGACTAGTAAGAGCTTATATAAGATTTAAAGATTTAATAAATCAGTGTACTCATCATGATTTGCTTGAATGGTATTTATTGCATATCTTTTATGGTGGTTTTAATTGAACCAAATAAAATTGAACTAGACTCTTTCGTGAAAGGATATTTTATGAATTTTCACATAACTAAAGCTTTGGCTTTACTTAATAGAATTCGTGATCATAGAGTTTCATGGAATTTTGGTATAGGAAGTGAAGGAGGCATGGAAATAGATTATGAGTGTATTCATGACTATAATAAAAAGGGCCATATTAATGAATTATCTAAATAACTTTACTTAGATTTAGATCTTGTGTTGCATGTTGTTAAAGCTTTTATAGAACACATCAAAGATCCAAATGAGGGTTCAGTCAAGTATAATCCACCACCCGAACCTGAAAAGAAAAGAAAAGTTACAGCAACACTGGCCTCCCTAGAACCAACATATGAGATACCTTTCCCTAACACTGGACAAAAACATATTTTGGAGTATGAACATGTTAAAGCAGTACAAGAGAAGAAGGAAGAGGAAAGTGTGCCAGAAGTGAAAGAACATCTAGATGAAAACAAAGATGAAGAGGTAACCAAGGAAGCATTTATGACTATGTATGCACATTGAAATATAGTTGAACTTGATGAAGAGACTTCCATATTGGTTGAAGGTAAAACTAAGGTAAAAGATGTGGGTAAGCCTATTCTTCCCTGCATATTTAAAGAAACCTCGCATTTTGGTTTATGTGATCTTGGCACCGAAGTTAATGTAATACCTTATGATTTTTATTTAGAAATAAAAGAAGAGATATTTCCGGCTACAATAGAAAATACAGATATGACAATCATGTTAGACAATAAAAATCTTTGAATTCCAATGGGAGTAGTTAAAAATGCAACTGTCACAATTGGCAATAAAAATTTTCCTATCGATTTTGTAGTTGTTGATATGCCATCTGACACTCTTTGCCCAATTATATTTGGAAGAACTTTTCGAGAGATATAGGTGCCCAAGTTGATTTCAAAAAGGAGATTGTGTCTCTTAAGTTTGGGGAAGCAGAAAAAGAATTCCAATTTTCCAAATTTAAAGACAGACCTCTACAAATCCAAGAAGAAGAGAAAGAAAAAACTATTGCGGAGATGGCAGCTCTCTTCTTTAGTAATCAAGAAGAAGAAACAAATGAAGACTCAAACTATGAAGAACTAATTATTGGCGCCGTTTGTGGGAAGCGGGGACGCTGATCGTGCGGTCGTGACGGTACCATCCGAAGCGATCTACGATTCCTCGACGACAGAGAGTCACCTCCTCTTCGGTGCCTTCGACTTCACCGCCCATTCACCGACCACCTTAAAGATTTCGAGTCCGTAGGTGATGATATCGAGATGCTGTTCAGGAGCTTATGCTTCTAGGTGGGGCAGACTGGCACCCTCCGCCTCCCAGAGCGGGTGCCTTCTAGAGCGGGTGCCACTTCCATCCATAAGACCCTCTTCGTGGCTCCTGGAAATCGGCGCCCTACATACGTCGACGTTGACGGACGATTCGAATGACAGAGATAGCTGCAACTATGATCTGTGCGATCCCCTTCGGATTAAGGAACCTAAGGTTCTGGATCTGTGAGCTGCGGCAGTAGCGACCCACTCCATGAGCGCTACCTGAGCACCGTCATCCATGGTGGCGACGTCAACAACGAAACCGATCCACCGCTAGGTTCAAGTGCCATCCCCCTCCCAACCCTCAAGTTGAGAACGAGGGAAACAGGGTGAACCCGGCTAATAGGGCGGCTAGAGCCACTGAGCGGGGCAATCACGCCCACAACCAGATCAACCTCAACGAGGAAGGCTGGGAAATCGGACGCGAAGCCGTGCGAGGCAATAAAATCCTACCTGTGGATGCCTCCCGTGACTTGCTGATGGCCTATCACTGGCTCCTGATTGATGAGCACAATCGGCAGGTCAAGCTATAGGATGAGATCGAAAAGCGCATGCGAGCAGCCAAAGAGTCAAGCATGCGGCGAGCTGCGCTCTCCGCTGGAGGCTCCTCTTCACACAGGAACAACACCAACAAGTACCGCTCCCTCCTGGATCGCATGGACCCTGCCGCACGATGCGAGGTCACTAAGGCACTCGTCACATCCTTCATGACAATGGACTCGCAAGGCAATATCATGCCGAAAACACCACAGGCTGCAATAATGGCGGCCACCACCTATCTCGCGTCCAACCCGCCACCAGTGAGAGACCCGAAGATCGTGATCCACAAGTCTGCGCTGGCAGGCCTCAGACTCGCTGGAGCTGAGATCCACGGTGAAGCACCCGCAGAGCCGAAGAAAAAGGTAGCGGTCAAGTTCACTCGAAGCCACACACCCTCATCTGGAAGAGGAACATGACCTTCCCCGACGCCGTCCGAGCCCATGGCGCCACAACAGCAACTATGATGCTCGTAGCGAGCTCACAAAGCGCAAGATTGACAAATCACGTTCTAAGCGCGCGTGTTCAACTGAGTCCGAGGAGGAGGACAACGGAGAACTGTGTGGAGCCAGATGCTTCAGCAGATCCTGTCGACAATCGCGAATGCCGAGAAACTTCAAGCTCCCTTCGGACAACCCGAAGTTCGACGGCGCATAGGAGCCTAAAGCTTGGCTCGATGATCATCTGTCATCGTTCAAGCTCCACGGCGGGAAGAAGAACACCGCCCTACAGTGCCTTCAGCTGCAGCTGACAGGCGCGGCCAGAGTCTAGCTCAGCAGCTTCCCCTCCGGCTCCATCTGAAGCTAGGAAGAGCTGGTGTCCATCTTCATCTACAACTTCAAGGGCACCAGCAAGAGGACAACCTCAATCGAGGAGCCGCGGGCCTGCACCCAACGGACCAATGAGTCCATCTTCTCATAGATACTACACTGGTCCCACATCAAGAACTCCGCTGCAAACATCTTCGAAGAAAGGGCAATCGATGCTTTCAAGGACGGTGTCAGGCACCAAGATTTCAAGGAGGAGCTCGGGCGCGTCAAGCCCAAAACCCTTGACCACCTCATGGACATCGCCAATCGCTAGGAATATGGTGAGTGATGACCCACAAGTATAGGGGTGTATCGTAGTACTTTTGATAAATAGGAGTGTCGATCCCAATGAGGAGCAGAAGGTGTTGACTAGTGGTATGGAGCAGGAAATCTATATAAATACTTAGCAAGTAGACTTTTAAGGAGTTTCTAATAAAGCAAGGAAATAAATTGCAAGTAAATAAAACATCAAACAATTCCATCAAGTGGCCCATCCTTTCTTAGCAAAGGACAAGCCGGTGGAAATACTAATGAGGACCAAAAGTTCTCGAGGACACATGGGAATTTTGTCAAGTGCTTTCGCTTCATATAGCTGAGTAGTCATCTTTGGTTTTGTAAGTATTGTGTGGGTGAACCTGTGCTAATGTACCAAACTTATTTGGACCAATACATACTTGTGATTAAACCCCTTGCAAGCATCCGCAGCTACAAGAAAGCAATTAAGATATAAACCTAACCACAGCCTTAAACTCTGAGATCCTACACTCCCTTGTGCAATGGTTTCCTAAGGGTTCAGGTTTGTCACCCCGGCAACCCCTCAATTAGTAACCAAATACACAATGCATTCCCCTAGGACCATAAATGGTGAAGTATCATGTAGTCGATGTTCACATGACACCACTAGAAGAATAGCACCACAACTTAAATACTAAACCATTGAATAATATCTCAACACAAATCCACTATTAACAACATGACTTCTCCCATGTCCTCAAGAACTAAACGAACTACTCACGAGACATCATATAGATCAAGATCAAAGATGATATGGTGATGAATAACAATCTGAACATAAACAATAATCCAATGGTTCCACTCACAAGCATCAACTACAATAGTAATCAACATCGGGAAAGTTTCCCCTAAGAACTATGCGAGATTCAACACAATTGTTATAGCGGGATGGACTGATGATGATGGTGCTGGTGGAGATGATGGTGTGGATGATGATGATGATTCTGATGAAGTCTAGCTTGATGATGGTGTTGATGGCGATGATCTCCCCTCTCTGGGAAGGAATTTCCCTGGGAGAAATATGTCTAGCGGAGAGCTCTTTCTCTCCCGGTGTTTTTCTGCCCCGTAGATGCGGCGGAATCTTTCTGTGGTTGCTCCCCATGTTTTAGGGTTTCTTGGAGAAGATATAGGAGAGAGGGCGGATCTAGAGGTGGGCCAGGTGGGCCACACCCCCTGTAGGCATGGCCTAGGGGTGGCCCGCGCCTGGGGGTGTGTGGGCCCCCTGTGGCCCATCTCCGCCTCCCCTTCTGGCTTTCTTCGTCTTCTGGGAAAATATGATTTTCCGTAGTTTTTCTGATATTTTTCTGATCTTCGTGAAATTGCATCAAAACACCTCTTTTTCCATCAGAATCTTGACTCCGGTAGTTCATCTTCAAAGAATCATCCAACATGCAAAAACAGATGAAAAGACATGAGTAACACCTCTTAATACGAAATATATCAATGAATAGAGGCAAATTATGATATAGAATGGTGATGCAAATTGGATGTATCAACTCCTCCTAAGCTTAGACCTTCGCTTGTCCCCAAGCGAAAACTGAGCTCAGTAAACATGTCCACGGGTTTATGGAGTGAAGTGTCGATAAAAGAATACGGACGAGAAGCATCACACTTACCATTACACAACTCATAGAAGAAAGCAACTCACCATTATATAACTTATCTTGCAACAAGTATAGGAGTCACAATAGAGATGCATAAAGATAAATAATAATTGGGATTGGAAAACTTTGTTCTTGGTCAGAGAACAGCTGGCAAATAGTTTCACAAAAAATCTATTGTAGAAGTTTTACAACAAGAGTACTCTTTGCTCAAACATAAAAGGTTTTTCACAATGATGGCTTTCAAAGTATTACTGAAAAGATAAGAGTCTTGTGCAAAAAAGGAAGATAAAGAACATGATTGAATAAATCATCATATGAATGCTTGAAACACAAAAACTCAAATGCTTGCTAGAGACAGAGAGGAAGTAGGTTTACTGTCTCAACTTAGAAGTAGAAGAAAGGTCCTTCATAGAGGGAAGCAGGGATTTCAAGTTCATAAAGATCTTCCAAAAGATTATGGTACTTACTAGCTTTGAGACCTCATTGCCCCTATGATAAGCATCTTGAGGTGATTAAGGTTAAAGTGAACAAAGATGGAGTATATGCTTGACGAAATATAAGTTGGAAATCTCATGTCCCTTGAGTATGAGGGCTGCTCTTGATGCTACTCAACTTTAGTTACCGGTAAGTTCTTGTCATTGTAAGTACATGTGTATCATAAAGAACCACCAACGGGGTACCCCTTGCACATTATACAGGAGCTATCCCATAATCAAAATGACAAGGCAAGCAGACAGTGAGCATCACAACGATCTTTTTATTTGCTATTTGCATAGGTTTTTATTGAGGATGCTTCACAAATTGCTCACTATGGTTATGCTTCAAGTTTCCACCATGATTAGCATGGATTAGGCTAGCGGCCCAGGCGTTTCTCTAACACACATACATAACTCCATGGACTTACAAGCTCCCCTTTTATTTCACACCGATGACATCCGCAAACAAAAGAGCATGATATCAACTGGATATGTATCCATAAGTGTTGAAAGCGTTCCCCGTGACAACACGATTCTGCCAATCCCAACGTATATATGCAAGCATATACAACTTCTATGAAACAATGGTTCAAGTTTATTAGGGGCAAGAAAATAAGGTGTGCCATCAAGTTCGTGAGAGCTTTACTAACTAGTTTTCACATCACAAAAATAATTTTTAATTCGAAAGATAGATGAAGCTTGAGAATTTGCTTGGAATAGCAATAATGGTAATAGGTAGATATGGTGGACACAAATGGCACATGTTTTGGTTCAAAGGAATTGGATGCATGAGAAGCATGCCTTCTCAAAACAGGTTTTTGGATAGCAAGGTTGGGTAGCAAGCAAAAGAGTTGAAGGAAACAATCAAACATACAAGTAATAAAGCCAAACATGCAATCTTCCTTGAAGACACAAAAGATCTTAAATAAAGAATACTAAGCTTATGAGGCAATCAAGAAATAAAACAAAACGATACAAAATACATGTAAGCTTTTTCTCTTTTCCTTTCAAACCTCAAAAAGTGTTGCTACTGACCAGAGCTCGGTTTGCCAAAACCAATTTAGATCTACTTGATTCTCCCAAAGTGATGCCAATACTGATCAACAATATCAATCATATAATAGATATTGCAAACTAAAATATGAAGTGCAAAAAGTAAAAGATGAGAGTTCTCATTAATATTCCATAAAGGCACTCACACCAAGGGATACATAGACAACCAACTAAAGGAGAGATACTTCCACAATGCAAACCAACCTATATGATAACTTCTCTACCAAAGATATGATCCACTAGAAGGGTAAAAGATAAAAGATAATTGTGTGATACCGCAGAACTCCCCAAAGCTTGGAACAAGCCAAGGGGATTCCAAACCTGATGATGAATTACTCCTTCGCTGGTGGTGTTCTTTTGATAAGCTCCTCAATCAGTTTCCTCAAATCCTCAATCTCGAAGGTTAGAATACGAATCAACTCCGAAGTTTGCTCAATGCGGTTCATGATCATATCGGACCAAGAATCCCAGTCCTTGTTATTCTTTCCCCACTCTTCCTTCTTAGAGTGTTCCTTCCCTACATGGTTAGAACGAGGCAGATCTCAAACCGATGGCAAGTTCCCTTTGGGCACCTGTTGGAATTGTTGCTCATGTATAAGAGTATGGAAGGGATTCTTGGTTCATGAAGGAGGTGATCGTGGAGCAAAGAAAAGACGTGGAGGTTTCCCCCCCCCCCGTAGACATCCGTGATATCCTTCTAAGATTGGTAGGGTTTGTCACCATTCCAATGCTTGCGATGGTATCACGGGTGTCCGGATGCTCACTGTCCTCCATGTCTTCCTCATCCCCAACCAAGATCTCCTCCTCCTTGGGGTTTTGAGGATCATCTTGCTCGGTATTCTTGCCATTGTCGTTGGCGGAGACCATGGTGCTCTAAACTTGAGAAGATTTTCTGACAGAAACAGATCGAAACGAAAACACGACGATAACACGATATACAAACCTCGGGGGATCCGGGGGGTTATATATTACGAAGTTTCAATGCATAAGGAAGGTACTATGCGAAAACGAGGCGGAGACAGAGCTTAGGGGGCTCATGCCCCCTCCAGGCGCGGCCATATGGGGGCCCGTGCCTAGGGTGGGTGTGGCCACCCTGGCCTCCGTTTCCTCCTCTATTTCGTCTTGTGACCTTCCATATGTAATAAAAACATCAAAAATATAAAAAGATAGGGTTTTCACGAACCTTCAGTTTTCACCACTTTTACCTATTCAAAGGCAAACTCTGCAGATTCTGGTGTTTGGTTTCTAATAAATTCTTCCGGAATCACCATTTGAATAATATCAACATCTTCATTATAAGAATCTCCAAAAATATAATGTTTGAACCTTTGACCATTCACCACCTGTGTAGTGTTGTCCTTCAAAGAAGATATTTTGATAGCACCTGAACGATACACTTCCTCAATAACAAAAGGTCCTTCCCATTTTGAGAGTAGTTTCCCTGCAAAGAATCTGAGACGAGACCTATACAAAAGAACTTCCTCACCAACATGGAACTCCCTTTTGAGAATCCTCCTATCATTCCATCTTTTTTACTTTTTCCTTAAAGAGTCTAACATTTTCATAAGCTTCACTTCTCATCATCTAAGGTACTCAGTCAAGGAATCTTTTTTCACCAGCAAGTTTAAAATCTCTATTCAACTCTTTCACTGCCCAATAAGCTTTGTGTTCTAATTCTAGAGGCAAGTGACAAGCTTTCCTATAAACCATTTTATAAGGAGACATTCCCATAGGATTTTTATAAGCGGTTCTATAAGCCCATAAAGCGTCATTCAACTTTTAGCCCAATTTTTCCTAGATCTATTAATAGTCTTCTGCAAGATAGATTTAATTTCCATATTGGAAAGTTCTACTTGCTGATGGCTCAGCCTGTTGGGAACCCCAAGAGCAAGGTGTGAAGCAGCAAGAAGCAAGTCTTCCCTCGGTAGAGACCGAGGTTATCAAACCAGAAGGAGGAAGGAAACATCACACATGTGTTGCAAGCAACGCGGAGACCTGCACAACACAAACTCAAGACTTTGCCCCAACGAACAGTGAGGTTTTCAAGTTCACCAGTTTGCTGTAACAAAGGATTAAACGTATGGTGTGGAAGGTAATGGTTTGCAGAAAGTAAACAAGTATCAGTGGAAGATGTATCAATGGTAAAGATTGGACCGGGGTCCATAGTTCACTATAGGTGCTCTCCTTATATAAACAACATGTCATGAAGGGTAAAAAAATTACATCAGGGCAATTGACATGAACTGAGAAAGGCATAACAATGCAATTACTTGCCAGAAAGATCCTATGAGATTTGATTAGGAAATACAACAAGATACATAGACCGCCATCCAACTGCATCTATGACTAGAAGTCCACCTTCAGGTTATCATCCGAACCCCCTCTAGTATTAAGTTGCAAGCAACAGACAACTGCTTTAAGAAAAGTGTGTAAGGTAAACAGTCCACATGTTCCATGAACAAGAGACCGTTATTTTCTCCCTAGTAGCAATAGCACATCTACAACCGAAGAGATTATTGTCACTTCCCTTGGAAACTAGAGGCATGAACCCACTATCGAGCATAAATACCCCCTCATGGAGTCACTAGCAACTACTTGGCCAAGATAGCTACTAACAACGTAGAGCATGCAAGATCACAAACAACACAGACATGATAGAGTCATAAAGACAAAACCATTAATCAAACCAACATAATAATCTCAATATCCATCGGATCCCCGCAAACACAACATGCATGATTACAAATAGATTAGATCTATCATGAACGGAGATCACAAGATCTATACATGAAAGCACAAAGGAGGAGATACAACCATCTAGCTACTACATGGACCCATAGTTGAAGGTGGAACTACTCACGCATCATACCGGAGAGAAGGCCTCCGGGATGATCTCCCCTCCGGCAGGGTGCCGGGAAGAACTTCAGATACGCCGATCTAGGGACGATGGTGGCGACGGCTACAGACGGTTTTGTGGATATTTGATCGGGTGCTTAGAGTTTCTGCATCAGGGGATTCTTATAGGCGATGGGGAAGGCCGAGGAGGCGACCATGGGAGCCAAACCCTAGCTAGGCACGGGCCCACCCCTGGCCACGCCTGGGGGGGGGGGGGGGGTCTGGCTGCTCTGGCCCGCTTCCTCGTCTCCCTTTTGGACTTCTTGTTCCCAATAGAAAGTAATTGACTTTGACGTTTGTCCTGTCCAATTCCGAGAATATTTCTCTACTAACTTTTCTGAAACCAAAAACAGCAGAAAACAGGCATCTGGCACTGCTGCAACTTGTTAGTAGGTTAGTACCAGAAAACTGAAGGAAATTTGCCCGAGAGGCAATAATAAAGTGGTTATTATCGTATTCCTTATTTATGATAAATGTTTATTTTGCATGATATAATTGTATTAATACGGAAACGTTAATACATGTGTGTTTAATAAACAAAAAAGGAAGTTCCTAGTTATGCCTCTCTTATAAACTAGCTCGTTGATTAACAAGATGATCAAAGTTTCCTGATCATGGACATTGGATGTTGTTAATAACGAGGTCACAACATTAGTGTAATGATGTGATGAACATTCATCCAAAGTATAGAATTACGATTAAAGTCATTGAGTTTATATTGCTATAACAACTTACGAAGTTATCCTAATCCTTAGACCATGAGATCATGTCAATCACTAACACCAGAAGAGTTTCTCGATGACATCAAACGTCACACCGTAACTGGGTGATTATAAAGATGGCTTCAGAACTACTAAAGTGTTATGTTGAGGTTCATGGATCGAGATTTGAATTTGTTCATCCCGATGATGGATAGATATGCTTTGGGACCTCTCGGTGATATCACATTGATTAGCTTGCAAGCAAGTGATTTGATCACTAGAATGTTATATCACGGGAACGAGAAAAGAGTGCATGTCAGTAACGACATCAAACTAGGTATGGAGATACCGATGATTGAATCTCGGACATGTAATATATCGTGAAACAAAGGGATTAAGATACTAGCGTAAAAGGTTCACACGATCACAGAAGTCATCGTTGAATGTGTGGGAGTCAGTACGGATCTCCAGGTCCCGCTGCTGATTATTGATCGGAGTGGGGTCTCGATCATGTCTGCATCATTCGCGAACCGTAGGGTGACACACTTAAGGGATACCGACACCATTCGGAGCAAATGATATGTCAGAAAAATAAAAGGAAAGCGCAGGAATTTATTTCACTAGACACCGGAACTGTTTCGGTTGAAATTGCTGAAACTGGTTCTGCATGTGAAATGGAATACTAGCAAGAGGTTTTATGTGAATTTTTGTTAATTAAAGTAATTAAAAAATTCTGAATGAATAAATAAAATATTTTTATTTGAATGAGATCTTGCATTAAATTTGGTGGAAATTTAATGCATGTGAGTGGATTTTTGAGTGGAGGCTTTTCATTTTGAGTGGGAGCTCCACCCACATGAATGTGGAAGAGGTGGGGACAGCCCCCATGGCTGGGCTCCATGCCCCTTGGGTGCCCCCTCTCCCCTATAAAAGGCCCCCCTCTCATCCTCTCAAAGCACACCTCCTCACGAAGGATCTCTCTCCCCCTTTAGAATTTCCCCATGGTCTCGGACCAGCGAGATACATGTTCTCGGTGGCTTTTTATGGAAGGATTTGTTGCTTCCGCTTCTTCGCTGGAGCGAGGGCGCGGAGGTTTTCGGGGTACCCGTACGTGTGTGCAATCACGGATGCACCACTGCTTTGCGGTGCAGGACTTGATGGTGCTGGACCGGCTGGACGAAATGGACTTCATCACGATCTTGAGATCGACAAGCGTTCGTCTACATCATCCATGAGTACAACCTCGTTAACGCTATTCGGTCTTCAAGGGTATGTATTCTATGGATGTATATCCACCCATTGCTTTTATCTAGTAGATAGATCTTGGTACATAGTTGTTCCCATCGTTGGAAATTTTTTGTTTTCTATGTTGCGAACCCAACAGTGGTATCAGAGCCGGATCTATGCGTAGATGCTTTGCACGGGTAGTACACATATGAGTATGTGGGAGATGATGATCATTTTATTTCTTCTTAGTTGTACTTTGGATATTGGTGGCATAGTGGCATGAAGTGGCCCGGACAAACTTTACATGTCCTCGCACATGAGACTTGTTCCACACTTGACATGCAACTAGTTTTGCATAAGTGGCTAGCGGGTGTCTGTCTCTCCTACTATAGTCAATATCTAATTTGCAACGAGTTGTCAACAATTTGGTTATCCTCTTTGTGGTTCATGTTCGTAGGTAAGAATGGTTCTATCTTCGAAAGCCCTAAGCCACGTAAAACTTGCAATGGATAAATTATAGGCGTCTAGTTTAGATTGTTGCTGGGCTAGTGTTATGATATGGTGATGTTGTAAGTATAAGCATGAGATGATACTCTTACAACACACATAACGTGTAGGTTCCATAGACCTTGGCCTTACACATAGAGGTATGATAGTGATCATACCACGGTGCACATGATGGAGATCATATGCAGGAACCATATGACTTCACTTACAAACATGTGATGTTTGATTGCATATTATATTGCTTGTTTGGCGTTTTATTAGCATAATAAGATGATCCCTCATTTAGATATCAATATAAAAATGTGTTCTTCCTTAAGTATGCACCGACAATGTTTCGTCGCTTCAAGACATCACGTGATGATCGGGTGTACTTGAATCCACGAGCATATCTCGGGTGTAAGAAAGTTACACACATGAATACTAAGGTTCTTACTTGGAGAGCCTAGCATGTACAGACATGGACTCGGAACACGGACCGAAAGGTTAAGCATGAGTCATATGTTTTGATATGATGACCATATGGATGCTCGCCTTTGAAGCTACACCGACTCACGTGATGATCGGACTTGGTGTAGTTGTTTTGGTTCATGTAATCACCAAAAAGACACGAGGGATGTCATTTTTGAGTGGGAGTTCATTTCTAATTTGGATTAGTAGAACTCAAATTTATCATAAATTAAATCAAAGTTAATTTTTATAATTTGTTGTAGTCATTGGCATTCGTTCACCACCTTATGCATAGTTGTAATTGAGATAATAGAACTATAGAATTCTGGATATTTACTTTACAAACTGGTATTGTATTGTGTTTAGTGTCAATCTAAAGTTTAAAGTCCTATTGCAAGCTTTCAGAAAACTCTGTTTACTCCATGAAATTTAATAATTGGTATTAAATCGAGAGTAACAACTCCAGTGTTAGTATCTTAAGTATCATGTTTGCCTCCATGATTCTTGATTTAAATATCATGTTTATCTAGGAGCTGAAAGAATTTTTTCAGAAACCATCATGTGTGACAGATATAACGATATCTGAAACAATGTTTTGGTTGCAATATGATAGATTATCATATATGTTCTCATATTGGATGAGAATTTACAAAGGTTGGAGATGCTAGACATCCTAATCATCCAAAAGGGTTTTGGGAAGTAACGTTATACTCACGATTCGTCTTTATAAGCTACATTGGCTTGATCATGAAAGTCCTCATGATAAGGATGAATAGAAGATGTATGTAAAGTGGTTACTACACTAAAAGATTACTAAAGAATGGATTTTGAAAGAATGCCGATCATTTTGATGATGGTGATCTACTTCAAAGTGCAAGTCCAAAGGTATTATTATTTGAATATACACGCTTTGGACTATGTGTCATGTATATGGCACCACTTTTGATGTGTATAGATTCTTTTAAAAGGAAAAGGAAATGATGAAAGAGAATCTATAAAATACATTTGGCAGAAAAGAAAAGATTGGAAATATCCAATTTAGGTATATGGATGATATACATGTTAGGGTTGTATTCTTTTGCTTGGTAAACAATGTGGTTCTTGGGTATTGTATACCGAATTGGTTGGTATGAAATTTCATACGGAACGACGCAATTCATAAACCACAATGGCCTAAGTAACTAGCAAGAGAATATGTGATGATGTTCATCGAAAACAAACAAACCGTTGTTTGTATTTCTCGTTTACATCAAATCTTGACTTCAAGATTTGTTTTAATAATTAGTATTCAAATCATGTATTATGAGAACAAAGGTTGTTCAAATAATTACCATATTCCATATAAGATGGATGATTTACAAATCTAGTTGGATAAATCACATCCATAAAACCTAATGCTAAAATGTCGCTAGACAAATGATTGAAAGATCACTTACGAAGTGACATCGCCGTTTAAATTATATTGGAAATAAAACATGAAGAAACTCCATTTTCATGGATTTTGGAGTCTTTGATTTGATCAAGTGACGCTTGTGAGACTTTCCTAGGGATAATTAAAACTTCGTTCAAAGGCCAAAGAAGAACGAACGACTAAAATTGTAGAGGTACCAACCTTTAATAAGGTAGAGATCCTGTGTTTACAATGCTAGTTCCTGGATCAATAGCTAGCATACACAGTTAAGATGTAATATCAAGAAACAAAGGTCATAATACAACTTATAACCAGGAATAAAATAATTCATTACATCTTACATAGCTCATTTGGCCATCTCATTACAATGCAGCAGAATATCTATATAGCATGGAGTCCTTCATATTCAAAGTGCCACAGGCAATCATGTTGGTTGTAGACTTGTAATCCTATTCAACACACTTCACTAACATCAAACAAACCTGCAACATAATAAGTTGCAGCCACAAGGGTCAATACATTTGAATTGTATTGGCAAGTTTCACTATTATGTAGAATTAAGTGGATCCTATCATTACATGCATATTTGGCTAAGTAGGGTTTAGGCTCATTTGCAGAAAGCAATATAGTTGTATCCTATCTTTTCAAAATAGTTTTAATCTTTTGACAAATCTTTTTTAACTCGTTGGAAAACTCCAAGTGCTTCTAATCCCTTGTTGTCACCATCAAATTTTACTTTGAGAAATTGGAATGTCGAGATCTTCCATAGCTTCAGGCCTTAGTTGCTCAGAGTTGTCCATAACCGGGGACACGGCTAAGTACTTAGAATTTGATCTTATTCAGAAGTTGTACACTTTACCCTCATGACACAATCTCGTCTTGACGCCACCAGTGGCCGCTGGATAAGTACTCACCAAATGGAGTACCGGCAGATCGAGAATGTAACAAAGTCTTTCCATAGAAGTCCTCCCAATACACAATGCTAGCTTGTCTACCAGGCACCAATGTAGGGATATATTTCCATACACAATTCTAGTTAACCTGAAGATGCCAATGCATGGGTCTTCCACTATGTAGTTTACTAAGACAGAGCCCATTTAGCATGTGGCTGTACACGGAAGCCACTGTACGAGAAACATGTTCAATCTCTAAGTCCCTGGGTGGTTTTCTTCTAGTGCACATACAAAAAGATAGCCATATAAACATGGTTACCTTTTTTGACACCTTGTCCAAAATTTGAGTATCCTCTTTCCACCCAGGTGGTTCATTGAGTACTTGTTTTATTATATAAAACATATAATTTTTCCAACACTTCATATAATCATATCATGTATCCCATCCCAAATATATAGCAGGGCTAAGCATACTACAACTACAATGTTTCCACTAAGGAAGATATAAGGATATCCTAATAGGATATGGCATAGCTTAGAAATATAGTAGTCTTATCATGCATGTTACAAAAATCCACTAAGTGTAATGAAAATAGTAGGACATGGATGATAGTGTCACTTGCCTTTTTAGTAGAGAATATTGGTTCACTTCTTGATCTTGCAAATATCACACTCTTCTAACTCCACTATAGTTCAATCAAGCAAACACATGTTCAACTAGCATTCAAACAATTTACCACATAAAATAATAAAAACAAGGCAATGCATGCAAGCATGCAAAAGATGGTTTTATTTGGAAAAGTGGTTTCTAGGAGGCTCTAAACATTTTAAAGCTCATTTTGGTCATTTACAAAAAGTGGTAAAACCATTTAACTTCAAGTTGGTGAAAATGGCCATTTTAAGTCATTTTGTTTTGCTAAAATGATTTAAATCAAAATGATAATCCTTAGTGTTTGTAAAATATTTTTAAACACAACATGTTAGTATTTTAAGGTCAAGTGTTTGATATTAAAACCATTTGCAAAAGGTTTCACCCAATAAACCAAATATTATACTAAAGTGATATTTTATGTTGTTGGAAATGTCTTTTTTGCAAAGTAATAACTTTATAGGGTTCATCAAATATGTTTTTAAATCTCAAAACTTGGTGTTTAGGGTCAGAGAGTTTAATTCAAATCATTTTCCAAAGATTGTACTCAAAAAGTATTATTAACACATAAACGACATTTTTATTTGACTAGAAATGCTCTTATCCAAAGATTTATTCTTTAACTTCACAAAATACATTTTTAAATCCATAAGTTGGTTTCTATGGTCAATTGGTTCAAAACAATCCATTTTCCAAATATTTTACCATAAAACTATTTCTAGAACAACTTTTATATTCAAATTATTCCTACACAAGTTTCTGCAAATTCAACTAATTTTATAGACGCAAATCATTAAAAAAGTGCATGGTTGTAAAGTACTTGTTCTGCTGATTCCATTGATATAAAATTTGCAAAATTTGGACGTGTAGATTAAAAGTTATAAATTTTACAAGTTCACATATCTAATAGATCAAAATATTCTGTTTTAAATCAACTCTGGCCACGTGGCTCTATCCAATTGGACGGTACCGTTTCGGGTGGATCATGCTCTGTGTGCTGTTGGATTTAACTTAGATCGTGCGGCATAGATCGATGCATACCCCTTCGCTTAAGTTTCTTTCATAGGGCTTGGATCAAGATCGGATGGCTCACAGCTTCCTGCCAAGAACTGGCGGCGCTGGCGGTGGCTAACAGCGGCGCACGCTCAGGCGGTGGCTAACAGCGGCGCGCACTCAGACGGTGGCGTTGGCGATGAACCAGGAAGCGCGAGAGGGAGTGAGGATGCTCACCAGACTCGCCGTGAAGCACTGATTCTCTTCGTGGCCTCGGTTGGCCAAGGGGAGCACGGACATGTTGACGATTGCTCGCCGGAGACGGCGTCAGCGTCGGGCACGCTCAGTCGGTGACGAAGGTGAAGATTGCGGGCGTGCTAAGGCAAACGGAGAGTGGCGTTAGATGCGCGCGAGAGAGGCGAGTGCGAGAGTATCAACGAGAGGGTCCGGGGCGGTCTGTACTCACCGGGGGGTCTTGTCGGAGTCGAGGCAGGAGGCGGCGATGCTATGATGTTGAGATTGCCGAGGCTACGGTGCTTGCGCGAGTGTGAGGTTGGTGCTGGGAGATGCGCAAGAAGAGGGGCAGAAGTCTCGTGTGCACTGGGAGGCGAGGGGTGGTCGGACGGCGCCGAAATTAGCCGAATAAGCTCGTCGGGGCAGAGGGGCTCGAGCTTGCAATTCGTGCAGCCTGGAGGCAGAGGGGAAGTGGCGACTAGGGTAAATGGAAGAGGGGTGGGAGGCGTTTATGTATCGTGGTTACTGGAGGGATTAACGCTGTCAATAACTTGAATTAACGCGAAATGAATCGTGGCAGAACGGCGACGAGCGTGGGGAAACGGTCGACGCGGGTGAAGACGACGACTGACGGCGTGGGGCCGCGTTGTCTATGGATGAGAGGGAGAGAGAGTGGGGTCCGCAGCTCAGTGACTTAGCAGGTTCGTTTTTGAGTGGGAAAACGGTTCGCGAGAGGAGGAGCATGTGGGCTAGCTGTTGGGCTTGGTTGGGCCTTGCTCCTAGGCTGGCATTGTCTCATTTTTTTATACAAAACCTTTTCTTTTTCTATTTGGAATTTCTGTTTTGATTTTCATTCAAACAATTCAAACACTATTTGAATTCAAACCTCTACCAAACTTTGTGTTGATTTTAATACTGTTTATTAACATAATCTAAAATCAAATATAGAATAATTAATTTTAGGGTTTATTATTTAAAAATAAATAAATAGACATTAGTCTTTATTTCAAATAGGATTCAAATATGTTTTAGAACACTATTTGAATTCTAAATTTTTCCAAAACCTTTTCAGTAGGTTTTATGAATAAAACAACACTTTGAAATATAATTTAAAATACTTTAATAAGTTTTAATGTTTACTTTAAAATGGAAAAAAGCCTTTACTTAATTAAAATTTGATATAATAAATCTTTACTCTTTTTATCAAACAAAAATATTTTATTTTATTTGCTTGGCCCAAATTTAATTTGGCTTTTTAAAATAGTCCTTATTTAAAAACCATATTTTTTTATTTAAAGATCCAAAAATGGTGATTCCAACTATTATAACTTTATTTATTTATTGTTTATCTTTTTAAATCCCTTTAGGATTTTATTTGTTCAAAATAGGTTTTGATGTTTCCAATTGGAATCAAAAAGTTTCTTTTCATCCAAAATTTCAACAAATATTTATTTTGTTTATTTATTTTTCACATTTCAAAATTTGGAAAATTTTGGGATGTAACAAAAATATTAGAATTTATACATATCGATGTATGTAGTCCATTATGTGTAGTCGTAAGCGATGGGTTTCAACTTCATATACTTTCTCTGGAAATTTGAGTGAATATTCATTTAATGAGAAAGAAGTATGAAATATTTGAAAATGTTTCAAAGACTTTCAAGATGAAGTTTTAGGGTTTTAGGGTTTAGGGTTTATGATTTTATCATAAGGGATTTATTTAAGTTACAAGTGTAACAAGAAAAATAAATGAATTATGATTTATCATAAAGGGATTTATTTGAGTTACAAGTTTAGCAAAACACCTAGATTTACATCTCCCGAAACACCATAGGAGTATGGAGCCTTTGAGATTTGTAATGAAACCTTGTGTGACATGGTTGGATCAAAAGTGTTATTTATAAAACTGCCATTATGTTTTAAAAGATTAAAAGCTTTAGAGACTACCGCTTTTACACTGAAAAGAGCTTCATCTTGATCCGTTGAAATGACACCATATGAGTTATGGTTTGGGGTAAAACCCAAGTTGTCATTTCTTAAATTTTGGTATGCTAAGCATAAGTAAGATGTTTACAACCAAAGTCGGATGAGCATGTCTTTGTAGGTTATTTCGAATAACAATTGGTTATTCCTCCATAACACCAACGACAAAATGGTTTGTCGCTTGAAACGTGAAGTTTCTTGAAAAAGGAATTTTTTGTAACAGTTAGGTGGGAGGACAATAGAACTTTGATAAGGTTAACGAACCTTAGCTAAATGTGCTGAGTTGCGAGAGCCGGAAATCGTTCCGAAGGCTGCCATAATGCTCATAGATTATGTGCCTCAAAGGTTGTGGTCACGGAGATCTAAGGACAATCAAATGTTGAGATTTGAGAGTAAATCATTATTGTTTGACAATGATGAACCGACTACATGCAAAGAAGCGATGATGGGCCCTGACTCCGCCAAATGGCTTGAAGCCATAAAATCCGTGATAGTTCCATACACGAGAAATCAAGTTTTGAACTTGGAAGACCCTCCGGAAAGGTGTAAAAACCTATCGGTCATATTTGGATCTATAAAGAAACACACATGGATGTTTCACATCTATGAAATAATCGTCATGTCGGTAAAGTATTTTACGACAATGTTCAAGGAGTTGACTATGACAATATTTGATCTTTCATAGCGATATTTAGTTTGGACGGATTAAAGCAGCAACCACTACATATAATTTGGTATATAGTAGATGAATAAACAAAACAAAGTTCTTCTAATAGAATGGTTACCTAGGATATGTACATGACACGGTCCAAAGGGTTTTGTTAAATTCAAAGGAATACTTCAATGGTTGAAGTAAGCATCGCGGAGTTGGAATCTTCACTGTGATGAAAAATGAGTTTTCATCAGGAGACGATGAAGATGCTTGCATTTGCAAGAAATTAAGTGGGAGCGCTAAGACACATTTCTAATACATTATGTGGATGACATCTTGTTGATTAGAAATGATGTACCTTTTATTGAAAAAGGTTAAGAATTTCATTTCTATGAAAGACTTAGGCAAAACCCGAATATTTAGGATGAATGTCTATAGTGGATAGACTGTGACGCTAATATGGTTGTGCCAAATGTACATATATGAGATATTGAAGGAGTTCAATATAGAAACAACAAGAAAAGGTTCTTGTCGCATGGAAAGGAATTGAATCAAGATTCAAGTGTATCGACACTTGATAAGTGAAACAAGATTCAAGAGCTTTGACACTTGATGAGTGAAATCACAAGGATGTTTTGATCAATCATACCATGATATGTACACATCCAGATATGTCCTATGCTCTAAGTGTTATGAGCATATACCAGAATGAATCATAAAATGATCATTGGACGATAGTGAGGATATTCTTATGATCTTTTGGAAAAACTAAGAATATATTTGTGTAGAGGTGACAAACAATTACAAATAGTTCATTGTAAAGCGTTACATTGATACTAGTTTTGTCACAAGATACAAATTAAGTTTATCTCAATTTAAACTATGGGTGGCACAATGAAATGGAAAGAAAGTTTCCATGATGGATTTGGATGTATTCCAAAGTTAATACATTATGACGGATACTCCACAAAAGGCTAAGTATATGACTGCTATAGTAGTAGCAAAGGAGGGAATTTGTGTCAAGTAGTTTGTTATCAAACTAAGGTGTGGTTCGCAACGGGCTAACACTAAAGATATATTGTACGACAATAGTATCGACATTATTTAACCCCAAGGAACTAAAGGTCTCACCAAAAGACCAAATTTATACAATGCCATCTCATTAGATAATGAGTGATGCGTGGAGACGCAAAGACATGCAAATACACACGGACCTAAAAGCGTCAGATCCGTAGAATATGTTAACCACTTGCAGTTGCGTATATGTAACACAAGAAAGCCATAGGTGCTTAAATACACAAAGTTTTCAAACTAGATTATTGTCTCTAGTGCAAGTGGGAGACTGAAGGGAATATGTAGAGGTCCCAACCTTTAATAAGGTAGAGATCCGTGTGTTTACAATGCTAGTCCCTGGATCAATAGCTAGCATCCACAGTTAAGATGTAATATCAAGAAACAAAGGTCATCATACAAATTTATAACGAGGAATAAAATAATTCATTACATCTTACATAGCTCATTTGGCTATCACATTACAATGCAGCAGAATAAATATAGCATGGAGTACTTTATCTTCAAAATGCCACAGGAAATCATGTTGGTTGTAGACTTGTAATCCTAATCAACACACTTCACTAATATCAAACAAACCTGCAACATAACAAGTTACAGCCACAAGGGTCAATACATTTTAATTGTATTGGCAAGTGATACTATGGTATTATAGTGGAGTATATCATCTATATGAAATTGGCTAAGTGGAGCTTAGGCTTGCTTTGCTCAAAATAGTTTTCCTTATTATTTGAAAACACTAAGTTTTTGCTTGTCAAAAACACCCAAGGAACCACCAATAGAAATTGGTGAACCTTCAACCCTTGTTCAACCACAAGTTTTTAACTTAGAAATTGGGATGAGGAGATTCTTGATAGCTTCCATGTCTTGATGCTCAAATTGTCCAATACCAGGGGCATGGCTAAGTACTTAGATTTTACACTCTGCAGAGGTGGTGCACTTTCCCCACAAGACTTGGTTTCACCAAGACAAGATCTTTCAGAAGCCTTCCCTTAGACCAGAATGGACGTGCTCCAACCTATCAAACCCCTACCACCAACTGTCCATTTGGCTAAGTTATTGCAACCTATATGATCCAGGCAGAGCCCATAATGTCATGTGGCTGCACTTGAAGCTTCTCAACATTTGACATCTCAAATCTCTTTGTTCCTGGGTGGCATTCCACAAGTGAGATACACAAGGTAAACCATAGAAATGGGCCTTGTGTAACCACTCAACACAAACCTTTCTTTCCATTCCACCCAGGTGATTCATTCACTTAGTTGTTTTATTAAAAAAACACAAGTCCTTGACTTATAAATATTCCATAGCATGAATATAATCCACCCTTGTTTTCTACTAGCTAAGCTAAGCATGATAGTAGTAGTAATCTTAACTTAGGAAAATTCTACTAAGGTTTCATCTACTAGGATTTCCCATGGCATAGTTTATACTTAGCAAAGATTCCATGCAAGTCCTACTTATAAATATCACTAATGCATAGTGAAAATAATAGGACAAAAGTATGAAGCATCACTTGCCTTTTTGGTAGAGAATTATAAGTTCACTCCTTGATCTTGCAATATTCACACTCTTCAAATTCCACTACAATTCAACCAAGCAAGCAATATTCAACCTACCATTCAAGCAAACATCACATAAAATAATAGAAACAAAGGAATGCATGCAAGCATGCTAAAGATTGTTTTATTTTAAAAAGTGGTTTCTAATAGGTTATGGACCTCATAAAATATCTATAGGTCATTTATAAAAGTGGCAAGGTTATTTGTAAATGTGGCAAAATAATTTGATATCAAGTTAGTGAAAATGGCCATTTTAAGTCATTTTTATTTTGCTAGAAATGGTTCAAACCAAATTTATATTTTCTAGTGTTTGACAATACATTTTTAAACACAAATGTTGGTGTTTTATGGTCAAGTATTTAATATTAAAACCATTTGCAAAAGGTTTCACCTATAAACCATTTTTACACTAAATCAATATTTTATGTTGTTCAAAATGCCTTTAGCAAAGAAATAATCTTTATAGGGTTCACCAAATATATATATTTTTTAATTCTAAAACTTGGTGTTTCGGGTCAGAGAGTTTAATCCAAATCATTTCCCAAAGATTTTTTCCAAAAAGTATTTTTAACATATAAACAACATTTTTATTTGACTAGAAATGTTCTAAATCAAAGATTTATTCTTTTGCCCCACAAAATATGTTTTTGAATCCACAAGTTGGTTTATATGGTTAGTAGGTTCAAAACAATCCATTTGCCAAAGATTTTATCACAAAAATACTTTTAGAATGAATTTTATATTCAAATTATGCCTACACAAGTTTATGCAAAAACAACCATTTTACCAGAAGTAATTTACTAAACAAAGTGCATGGTTGGATAGCACTTGGCCTTCTGATTCCATTGATATAAAATTTGCAAAATTTGGATGTGTGGATCAAAAATTATGAATTTTACAAACTTGAACATCTAATAGATCATTTCTGGTTTTTATAAAACAGACTGGGCCACGTGGCGTGATTCTACTGGGCGATACCGGTTCACGCGGATCAAGCGATGTGAGGCGTTGGATTAAAATAGATCGAGCGGCACGGGATCACTCGTACCCCTTCATTTAAGTTTCTATCCTATCCACGCTTTCCAGATCCAATGGCTGCTGCGAGCTTGACCTAGAATGAGCGGCGCTGGAGGCGGCTGTGCGGCGGCGGCGCTCTGGCGGCGAGGTTGCCAGCGATACATGAAGCAAGGTGGATGGGGAATAAGCTCACCGGGTTCGCTGGTTCGTGTTGATGCTCAACGTAGTCTTCTTGGGTCGAGGGGCGCTCGTGGTTGCCGTTGATTACTCACCGGAGTTCACACGGCGTCGGGCACGCTCTGTTCGTCTTTGTTGGCGAGAGTACAGGCGATGCCAAGGCACAAAAAAGATTGTGTTATCTGCGCACAGAAACAGCGAGAACGGGTGCATCCATAGGAGGGGAAGGCGCGGTCGAACTCTACGTGGGAACGTCACCGAAGCGGATGCAAACGACAGTGTCGCTCTGCCGTCGAGGTTGTCGATGTTATAGCGCATGCACGGCTGAACGAGCGGCACTGGAATATGCGCAAGAGGATAGGGAGTGAGCTTGAGTGGTCGAGGGGGCAAGGCGAGGCGGGGAGCAGCCAAAATCGTCGTCATAGTTCGTCGGAGGCCACGGTGGTGTAAGCGAGAATGGGGACGACCTGGGGGCAGAGAGAGCCGGGCAAGAGAGGGAAAAGAGAGAGGGGACGCAGGCGATTAAGTGAGCGAGGTTACCGTGCGGAATCAACGCTGCAATTATGTGAATTTACTTGAGGATTTGATTGACAGTGAACAGCAGCGAGGGGGAAATAACGAGTCTGCGGTGGAGACGACGACTGGCAAGTGGGGTCGGCCGATCACTGAGTGAGGGAGTTACGTGGTGGGGTCAGCAAGTCAGCGTCTACGTGGGTTGAATTGCTGGTGCAAATCGTTTTTCTGAGGGAGGGGGGAGATGGGTTAGCTGGGCCAGTGGGCTGGGCTTGCTGGCTGGACTGGCAGCTTTCAATTTTTTTTATACTGATACATTTTTATTTTTATATTTTCATTTATCTGTTTTGATTTTTGTTCAAATAATTAAATCTCCATTTAAATTCAAACCTCTACCAAACTTTGTGTACATTCAAGTACTGATTATTAATACATTCTAAAGTCAAATTTATAATATCTCTTTTATTCTTTTTAGGGTCTTTTATTTGTTTTAAAAAATAGACATTTATCTTTATTTCAAATAGGATTTAATATGTTTTAAAACTCTATTTGAAATCTAAATTTTTACCAAACCTTTTCAGTAGGCTTATTTATTTATTTATTAGGGTGTCAAATAATTCACTTTGAATTATTTGGAATATTTTTTAATATGATTTATTAATCATTTAAATTGGGTATTTGTCTTTATTCCAATGAAATCAAATATGGTTTTAATTCCATAAGTTTTATTTAGAAGATTTCTTTGATCTCATTTAAGTTAATTAAATAACTTTTATTCCACTTGGGTAAATTCTAAATATTATTTTCCCATGATTTAATTAATCATTCTTATTAGGGATTTTGTCTTAATCAAATGGAATAGAATTTGGTTAAGTCCATATCATTTTATTTGAAATATTCTTTATCCATTATTTCATTTGGATTAGCATACTCATTCGATTTATGGATTTGGATAAGATTTATTATGGTTTTTAAAATACTCCTCATTTAACATTTCTTTCCTTGTTTTATAAAATCCATATCTTTTTAATCAAAGATCCAAAATTGGTGATTCCAATTTGTAAAATATTATTTAATATTTGTTTATCGGTTAAAATCTCTTTAGGATTATTTACTCACCATTTGGTATGGATTTTTATATAGGTGCTTTATTAGTTTTGGAAATTCAATTTCCTGATCTTACTAAATTCATAAGATTTTATTTATGGCTCCAAATTAAGTGAAACCAACTTCTATGGTTTTATAATATTTCCATTTGTCATTCTTGATCAGTTGTAAATATTTGTTGACAAATTTTTATATGGGTCAAAAACCATGGTCTTAGATATATCTTGGAAATGATTTTATTCCATTAGGGTTTTAGGGTTTTGGTTTATTTTCCAAGTGTTTAGATTTCAAGATGCATTTATGAAGAATGCATTTCACTTGATTTGAATTTAGTTGGACTCAAATTTTTATTCAAAGTTTGTTCAAGATAGGTTTTGATGTTTCCACTTTGGAACAAAAGTTTCTTTTCACCCTAAATTTCAACATTTATTTATTTTGTTTATTTATTTTCCACATTACAAAATTTGGAAAATTTTGGGTTGTGATAGAATATGCCCGAGAGGCAATAATAAAGTGGTTATTATCGTATTCCTTATTTATGATAAATGTTTATTTTGCATGCTATAATTGTATTAATACAGAAACGTTAATACATGTGTGTTTAATAAACAAAAAAAGAAAGTTCCTAGTTATGCCTCTCTTATAAACTAGCTCGTTGATTAACAACATGATCAAAGTTTCCTGATCATGGACATTGGATGTTGTTAATAACGAGGTCACAACATTAGTGTAATGATGTGATGAACATTCATCCAAAGTATAGCATTACGATCAAAGTCATTGAGTTTATATTGCTATAACAACTTACGAAGTTATCCTAATCCTTAGACCATGAGATCATGTTAATCACTAACACCGAAGAGTTTCTCGATGACATCAAACGTCACACCATAACTTGGTGATTATAAAGATGGCTTCAGAACTACTAAAGTGTTATGTTGAGGTTCATGGATTGAGAGTGGAATTTGTTCATCCCGATGATAGATAGATATGCTCTGGGTCCTCTCGGTGATATCACATTGATTAGCTTGCAAGCAAGTGATTTAATCACTAGAATGTTATATCACTGGAACGAGAAAAGAGTGCATGTCAGTAACGAGATCAAACTAGGTATGGAGATACCGATGATCAAATCTCGGACATGTAATATATCGTGAAACAAAGGGATTAAGATACTAGCGTAAAAGGTTCACACGAGCACATAAGTCATTGTTGAATGTGTGGGAGTTAGTACGGATCTCCAGGTCCCGCTGCTGATTATTGATCGGAGAGGGGTCTCGATCATGTCTGCATTATTCGCGAACCGTAGGGTGACACACTTAAGGGATACCAACACCATTCGGAGCAAATGATATGTCAGAAAAAGAAAAGGAAAGTGCAGGAATTTATTTCACTAGACACCGGAACTGTTTCGGTTGAAATTGCTGAAACTGGTTCTGCATGTGAAATGGAATACTAGCAAGGGGTTTTATGTGAATGTTTGTTACTTAAAGTAATTAACAAAATTCTGAATAAATAAATAAAAGAGTTTTATTTAAATGAGAGCTTGCATTAAATTTGGTGGAAATTTAATGTATGTGAGTGGATTTTTGAGTGGAGGCTTTTCATTTTGAGTGGGAGCTCCACCCACATGAATGTGGAAGAGGTGGGGGCAGCCCCCATGGACGGGCGCCATGCCCCTTGGGTGCCCCCCTCTCCCCTATAAAAGGCCCCCCTCTCATCCTATCAATGCACACCTCCTCGCGAAGGATCTCTCTCTCCCCTTTAGAATTTCCCCATGGTCTCGGATCAGCGAGATACATGTTCCCGGTGGCTTTTTCTAGAAGGATTTGTTGCTTCCGCTGCTTTGCTGGAGCGAGGGCGCGGAGGTTGTCGGGATACCTGTACGTGTGTGCGATCACGGATGCACCAATGCTTTGCGGTGCTGGACTTGATGGTGCTGGACCGGCTGGACCAAATGGACTTCATCACGATCTTGAGATTAGCAAGCGCTCGTCTACATCATCCACGAGTACAACCTCGTTAACACTATTCGGTCTTTGAGGGTATGTATTCTATGGATGTATATCCACCCGTTGCGTGTATCTAGTAGATAGATCTTGGTACATAGTTGTTCCCATCATAGGGAAATTTTTGTTTTCTATGCTGCGAAGCCTACAAAAACATGTAAAAAGCACCTCAAAGTGTAGACAAGTAAAGCAAAGTAGATACTAAACAAGCATGGAGCATCAAAAATAATAGATATGTTTCCGATATATCAAGCATCCCCAAGCTTAACTCCTTCTCGTCCTCGAGTAGGTAAGTGATAAAAGAATAATTTTTTAGGTGACATGCACCCTCACAATAAAGATCCAACCATTTGCAAGCATTGAAAGCTGGGATCAAAGAACTCTAAACATGTGCATGAAAGATGGAGTTATAACAATATGAAAGGCTACAAACAAATATCATGAATAACATGCATTGAAAAACGTTTGTTTGTTTCACATACAGAAAACATAGCATAGTGGCAATCAGCTTGTCCCTCATAGAGTAGCAAGTAGATGCATAGGACTCCTTCAAAGTTCACAAGGGTGACTAGAAACAAATAGCACAAGAAAAAGTAATATCACAATATGCATCATTTAATAAGCTTTGAAACACTGCACACAGAATGACAACTATGCTCTCTTAATGGTGCCTAAAGGTAGAAGGTGGAGACTCAATAATGGTGGAAGAAAGGCTTTTTTGTAAAGGAAGCAGATATTACAAGTTTCAAAAAGAGCTTCGAAAAATTATGGTACTTGTTAGCTTTCAGCCCTCATTGCCCCTATCATAAGCATCTTGAAGTGGTTAAGGTTAAAGTGGCAAAGATGGAGTATATGCTTGATGAAGTATAAGTTGGCAATCTCAAGTGCCTTGAATATGAGGGCCACACCTCATGCATACTCAACTTTGGGTCCAGGTAAGTTCTTGTCATTGTAAGTATTTGCATATCATTGAGAACCGCCAGTGGGGTACCCCTTGCACATGGTACATGAGCTTTCCCATAACCAAAATGACAAGGCAAGCAGACAATGAGAATCTCAGCAATCTTTTTATTTACCATATGCATACCTTTTTATTGAGGATGCTTCATAGATAGCTCATTATGGTGATGCTGCAAGTTTCCACCATGATTAGGCATGGCTTAGGCTAGCGGCCCAGGCATTTCTCTAACACATGATACAAACTCCATGGACTTAAAAGTTCCCTCTTTATTTTACACCGGTGACATCCATAGACAAAAGAACATGATATCAACTGAGTACAAAGTACAAGTGAAATGTTTAAAACGTTCCCCGTGACAGCACGGTTTTGCTAATTCCAACTTATAAGTGCAAGCATATACAACAAAGTTGTCACAATGATTCAAGTTTATTAGGGGCAAAGAATATAAAGTGTGCCATCAAGTTCGTGAGGGCTTTAATCACTAAGTTTTCACATAAAAAATAGTATTTAATTGGAAGATAGTTGAAAGCAAGAATATACTTGGAATGGTGTAACACACCATGCATAGGATTCTATAGTGGACACTTTGGAATAACTTGGTGTCTTGGGAGTTGGAAGCATGAGTAGAACTTACTCATACAAGTGGAGGCTAGCAAAAGACTGGGAGCAACCAACTAAGAGAGCATAATGGCCATAATCATGCAGAGCAACAAAGAATACTAATCAAAGCAAAGAGTGGAACTACAAGTCAAGGACTAAATGATCATAGAGGCTAATGGTGACTTGTCATAGTCATAACAAGGTGTGAGCATGTGCCAAGTAAACCCAATCAAAGCATTAAAGGAGAATACCACAATACTATGATTTTGCATACTAAACAACGCATAATTTCTTCAAGGCACACTAAGCAATCCCAATTGTTTGGAACAAGACAAGCTACAACAATAATTACTAAGCATAATGCTAAAACAACACCTAGCATGTCATGCTAAAGTATAAGTCACAGTCAATGCAAGCTCCTCTTGCACTTCAAGCAAGAACTTACTACTCCTTTCCAAACACCAAGGAAACTTATTTGCAAAACAACACAGTGAGAACGGGGGTCCAAACTACTTAAGAAAACTAAACAAACTAAGAAAAGCAAACGAAAACTAAGACTCTCCAAGAACAATACAGCTGTGCATGAAACAATAAAAACGAAATGTCTAGACAGACCTGAGCTTTTTATTGATGAAGAAGGGGATGCCTTGGGCATCCCCAAGCTTTGACGCTTGTAAATCTTGGATATTTCTTGGGGTGACACCATGGTGGCATCCCCAAGCTTGAGATTTTGTCCATTCTTCATCTCATTGCATCATTCTCTCTTTACACCTGAAATTTTTCCTTCATACAAAACTTCACACAATGTTCATTAGCAACATTAGTGTATTCAAAAGATATTAGACCCCTAGCAAAGCTTTGGAACAGCAAGGCTTTTCACTAAAAACACAAGATACTGTAGTAACTCCTTCAAAAAGCTCAATTCACCTAAAGAGAACTCAAAAAAGAATCAATAAGAAGCAAATGCAAATAATGGGAGAAATCTGTCAAAACAGACCAGCAGGTAGAAACCGATTTTTTCGAACATATTCTGTTGCTCAAATCAAAAAGAGTTGAACTAAGTAAAGTTATCTAACATACTGATGGATTTATTCGTAAATTTTGAGCTCAATCCGAGTTATAGAGACTCCTCACGAATGTTTTTGGTGGAGGACAGAAATCTGTTTCAGGACAGTAACTCCCCAAATCTTACTTCCCTCTCATTAGAGGTCATTCTTGGCACAAAAAGCAAACAAAAACTGATAAGGAGATATCATTACATAAGTAATAACTTCCAATAATCAAGGAAACTCTTGTATTATCTCCCAACAAGTACTTTTCTTTAATGCCTTTAAGTTAGGCACAAGAAGCAAGAAGAATCAAGTATTTTCAAATGAAGAAGCATTAACATCCATACTTGCAAAGTCTTCAACTATGAAAGTTATCTCATCCAAATGGGTTTTGGAGGATCCCTTCTCATCTCTCTTTGGTCTACTACTTTCACAAAAAAAATCAGGAGCAATCCAATCAAAATTCTTTTCAAAGGCTTCATGCATTCCAACAAGCTTAAAGGGTATGGGTATCTTGAATTCTTCTCTAGAATTAGTTTTATCAGAAATACCCACAACATCTACACTTGAGCCTAGCATATTGAAACGCTCAAAGACCTTTTTTGCCTCCCTAGCAACTTCATGAAATTCTTTTGATAAGGTTTCAAGGATGAATTCTCTCTTTTCAGCATTCTTTTCTTGTTTTAGTTTTAGGAACAAGAATTGTATGAAGGGGTTAAGGCTAACAAACCTAGCCTCCAATAAATGAATTGAAGAAGCTGCAGCAATCTCATAATTAGGAGCAAGCTCTGCTATAGATTTATCCTCAATATCCTCATGCTTGCTAACATAGTTGAAGAATTCTTCAATATTATCTTTCCCAATTATGGAGCCACTACCTATTGCAAGATCGTTTATGGTGAACTTGGGGAGAAACATGGTGAGCTAGAGCAAGGTGACAACTAGAGGAGGAACTAATTTTTTTGTGTTTTTGAATAAAACAAGAAAACCAAACTAGACTATTTTTTGGGTTTTTTGAAAAGAGGCAAACAAAACCAAGCAAAAGGAACGAAGCAAACTAAAAACAAAGTAAATAGAAACAAAGTGAAGGACTTCCCTTGTGAAGACGTCCTTAGCCTCCCCGGCAACGGCGCTAGAAAACTTGTTGATGGCTCAGTTGGTGTGGAGCCTGTTCGGAACCCCACGAGCAAGGTGTGAAGTAGCAAGCAGTAAGTCTTCCCTCAGTAGAGACAGAGGTTATCGAACCAGAAGGAGGAAGGAAATGTCACACAGGTGTTGCAAGAAACGCGGATACCTGCACAATACAAACTCAAGACTTTGCCCCAACGAATAGTGAGGTTGTCAAGCTCACCGGTTTGCTGTAACAAAGGATTAAACGTATGGTGTGGAAGGTAATATTTTGCAACAAGTAAACAAGTAATTGTGGAATATGTATCAATGGTAAAGATTGGACCGGTGTCCATAGTTCACTAGTGGTGCTGTCCTTAGATAAACAATATGGCATGAAGGGTAAACAAATTACAGCAGGGCAATTGACAGGACCTGAGCAAGGCATAACAATGCATTTACTTGTCAGAAAGATCCTATGAGATTCGATTGGGTAATACAACAAGACACATAGACCGCCATCCAACTGCATCTATGAATATAAGTCCACCTTCAGGTTATCATATGAACCACCTCCAATATTAAGTTGCAAGCAACAAACAGCTGCTTTAAGCAAAGTGTGTAAGGTAAACAGTCCAATGTTCCTTGAACAAGAGACCGTTGTTTTCTCCCTAGTAGCAACAACACATCTACAACCGAAGAGATTATTGTCACTTCCCTTGGAAACTAGAGGCATGAACCCACTATCGGGCATAAATACCCCCTCTTGGAGTCACTAGCAACTACTTGGCCAAGATAGCTACTAACAACGGAGAGCATGAAAGATCACAAACAACACAGACATGGTAGAATCATAAAGACAAAACCATTAATCAAACCAACATAATAATCTCAATATCCATCGGATCCCCACAATCACAACATGCATGATTACAAATATATTAGATCTTGATCATGAATGGAGCTCACAAGATCTATACATGAAAGCACAAAGGAGGAGATACAACCATCTAGTTACTACATGGACACATAGTACAAGGTGGAACTACTCACGCATCATACCTGAGAGAAGGCCTCTGGGATGATCTCCCTTGTAAGACCCCACCTTTATAAAGGTAAAGGTCCCTGTGATTGCAATGCTAGTTCCTGGATCAAATGGTAGCATCCACAGTTTAAGATGAAGTACACAGATACAATGGTCTTTATTACAATTTCATTCCAGAGATAACATAGTCTTTACAACTCCATAGCCATAGGCTAGTACAAGAGTTCAATATAAGTAAAATAAAGTAAAGTCTTCATCTTCATGTGCCACAGGCAAACATGTTGAGTGTAGACTCATAACCCTAATCCTCATCAGAGTAACCTGCAACATCACAAGTTATAGCCATAGCGGGTCAATACATTGGAATAGTATTGGCAAGTGATACCTTAGTAGAATAATAGTTTCTAGCTTCTAGATGAATTTGGCTAAGTGTAGCTTAGGCTTGCTTTGCTCAAAATAGGTTTTGCCTATCAGTTGAAAAACACTAAGTTTTTGTTTGACAAAAACCCCCAAGGAACCACCAATAGACATTGGTGAATCTTTACCCTTGTTCAACCACAAGTTTTTAACTTAGAAATTGGCATGAGGAGATCCTTGATAGCTTCAATGTCTTGATGCTCAAATTGTCCGTTGCCGGGGACACGGCTAAGTACATAGATTTTTCCTTCTCGAGAGGTGGTGCACTTTCCCCACAAGACTCGACATGCATCGAGACGAGATCTTCCAGAAGCCTTCCCTTAGACCAAATGGACGCGTTCCAACCTATCACCCTACCACCATCTGTCCATCTGGCTAAGTTATTGCAACCTATATGATCAAGGCAGAGCCCATATGCCATGTGGTTGCACTAGGAGCTTCTAAACACTAAGTATCTCAAATCCCTTTGTTCCTGGGTGGCTTTCCACAAGTGTGATACGCAAGGTAGACCATAGATATGGCCCTTGTGTAACCACTCAACATAACCCAAACAAACCATTCCACCCAGGTGATTCATTCACTTAGTTGTTTTATTAGGTAAAAACATAAGTCAAAGACTTAACAAAATTTTCCATAGCATGTATATAATCCACCCTTGTTTTCTACTAGATAGGATAAGCATGGCAATATAACAAGTATCTTAACTTAGAGAAAATTCTACCAAGACTACAACTACTAGGATTTCCAATAGCATAACATATAGATACTTAGCAAAATTTCATGCAAGCCCTATAAAAAATATCACTAGTGCATAGTCAAAATAATATGATAAAAACATGAAGCACCACTTGCCTTGGTAGTTGTGGGAGTAGAAACAATCCTCACAATCAAAATAGCCAGTAGCACCAAAATTTACACATAAAATGATAGCACCAAATTTACATTCAAAATAATCAAGCAAAAATATATGAATGCATGCAAATGCCATGTGATGATTTTTCTTAACCAAAATAGACAAGTAAACAGTACTAAACACAAAACTAAACATTTATAGACTAAATAAACTTAATTTGTCCTTAAAAACATTTTCAAATAATTTATATACTCAAAATAAGCTTATATTTGTCTCCACATAAATTTCCATTTTAATAGAAGAAAAATACAAAACTAAGCTTACATAATGTAGGATTTATTTTTGTGACTCCAATGATATATTATTTGCATTTTTAGGATAAATAGAACAAAAGTTATAGATTTTACAAGTTTAAATCTCTAATAGATTCAAAAACAGATTTTAAATCAAAATCAGTGACACGCGGCGCTTCTTGATTGGTGTGTACCGGTTCGCTCTGGATCACGCGTCTGCGCCGCTAGATCTAACTAAATCCTGCGGCTTAGATCTACTCGTACCCCTTCATTCTAGTTCTAATCCTAACCACTATATCCAGATCCGATGGACCAGATCAACTGGACCAGAAACTGGCGGCACGAATGGCACTAGCAGCGGCGGCACTTCCTTCGATGTTGTTCCGGCGAATACAGAGGGGGCTAGGGGCTGTGTGTTATCTTACCAGCGTCGCAAGGCTGCGAGGAAGCTCAACATGTTGCTGGCGTGGACGGGGGCGTGCTGTAGCAATGGCTGGAGCTCGTCGGAGTTGCTGGTAGCATCAGGCACGGGTTGGCGGAGATGATGACGATGCTCTGGATCGCCCTAACACAAACCATAAGCATCATGGTGTGCGCAAGGTTCAGGCGAACACGATAGTTTGACTCAGAGACCAAGGGGCGGTTGCGTCTTACCACAATTGCTGGCCAGAGACGAGGGTGGCGTCAGGTGCTCACGGTGGTTGATGGAGTCAACGCTCCGGATCATGAGCAGTCAAAACAGAGGTATGAGAAGAAGTGCACGAGCAAGGGGAGCATGGCAGTAAGCAGCAGAGGGCACGGCGAGGTCGGAGTTGGCTGGATTACCTCGTCGGAGTTCGTCGGGCAGCGCGGTTGCGAGTCAAAATACGGGCAGCCTGGTGGCGGAGAGAGTGTGCTGAGTGGGGGGAAATTACCATGGGTGCAGGGGATTAAGTAGGCAGCAACTCGACAAGAAACACCTACGAATTCATGGCCAATTACGCCACGCAATTATCGGCAGCAACGGCAGCGGCGACGCAGTCTGCGGGCGTGATTTGGGGAAGAAGGAGTGAGCTGGCGCAAGACCCAGTGGCAGTGTCAGCGGGGTAGAGTTCGCGCGCGTGAGAGAGGGGCAGAGAGGGAAACGACCCGGGTGGGCTAGATCTGGTGCTAGGCAGCGGCTGGTTTTATTTTTTTCCTTTTGCTTTTCCTTTTTCTATTTGATTTTTTAGGAACAAAATTCAAACCATTTTCAAATAAGTTTGAATTCAAACAACCTTTAGATATTTGTAGTGAAAACTTTGTGCCTAATTGAGCATAAAAACTTGCTGAATGGTCAAATTCACTATGACACTTTGAAAAATAAAATAAACCATGCCTTTATTAATATATCTATATTAGGCATATAAGTGGTTTTATTTGAATTTTGTTTTGAGAATTTTTGTGTAAGCCTTGCATAGCCTTGCATCCAACTTTAAAACATTACTGAGCAAACCAAAGCACTCTCATACCTTGAAAGTAAAATTAAAACCATTGCCTTACTTACATACAATAATAGGCATAACATGGTTTCTTATTTTGAAATTCTGTTTGAAAAGACCAAATGCTTAGGAATGCATGAATGATATGCAAGCTTTACAAATCACGATTTTTGGGATGTTACGTCCCCTCCGGCAGGGTGCCGGGAAGAACTTCAGATCTCCCTGATCTAGGGACGATGGTGGCAGCGGCTACAGACGGTTTCGTGGATATTTGATCATGTGCTTAGGGGTTTCTGCATCGGGGGCTTCTCATAGGCGAATGGGGAGGACGAGGAGGTGACCAGGGGAGCCAAACCCTAGCCAGGTGCGGGCCCACCCCTGGCCGCGCCTGGGGGGGTTTGGCTGCCCTGGCCCGCTTCCTCGTCTCCCTTCTGGACTTCTTGTTCCCCATGGAAAGTAATTGACTTTGACGTTTGTCCCGTCCGATTCCGAGAATATTTCTTTACTAACTTTTCTGAAACCAAAAACACCAAAAAATAGGCATCTGGCACTGTTGCAACTTGTTAGTAGGTTAGTACCATAAAAGATGTAAAAAGCACCTAAAAGTGTAGACAAGTAAAGCAAAGTAGATATTAAACAAGCATGGAGCATCAAAAATTATAGATACGTTTCCGACGTATCACTTGCCCACTAGTTTGGGGGTGATAAGATGAAGCAATTTTATGGTTAACATCATATTTAGCAAGAGTTTTCCTAAAACCACCATGAATAAAATGAGAGCCTCCATCAGTCATGAGATATCTAGGCACACCAAAACTAGGAAAAATAACATCCTTAAGAATTTTAAAAGAGGTCTTACCATCAGCGTTGTTTGTAGGTATGGCTTCTACGCACTTTGTAACATAGTCAGCCACAACAAGAATATGAGTATACCCTTTTGAAGGAGGAAAAGGACCCATCAAGTCAAATCCCCAACAATCAAAAGGTTCAATAACAAGAGAATAATTCATAGGCATTTCATTGCATCTAGAATTGTTACCAACTCTTTGTAATTCCTCACAAGATAAAACAAACTTCCTTGCATCCTTGAAAAGGGTAGGCCAATAAAATCCAGATTGTAAAACTTTTTGTGCAGTTCTATCTCCAGCATGATGTCCTCCATAAGCACTTCCATGACATTTTCTCAATATCTCTTGTTGTTCATATTCTGGAACACATCTTCGCATAATACCATCTACTCCTTTATATAAATGTGGGTCATCCCAAAAGTAATGCCTCAAATCATAAAAGAATTTTCTTCTTTGTTGAGTGTCAACACCCGGATTTTTAATCACATATGCCTGTTATGCCATACATCGCAATCCTAGGATTACCATTTTTGCGAGACATAACAGATTGGATATCACACCACCTCATCCATTACAAACCATACATAAAGTCTTACACAAATAAGGATCTCATGATCCAGTTCTTAATACAATTCAAGCAGCGGAATAACGTAATTGTAACGATAACGTAGGTGAAGCTCCATCTTCATGGTCACAGGCAATGCTGACGATGGGAGATGATCCTAGTTGTCGTAACCTTCCTGCTGTTCATCCTCTTGATACTCCTCTTCATAGTCTAGCCACGGGAATAGCTAGGGACAAATCCATGAGTACTCATTAAGTACTCGCAAACTAATACTTCTAACAAAATTGGATCATGCATTCCTATACCTTTCTAACTGGTTTCCAGCAATCTAAATGGATTGAATCCAACGGGCTTGGATTAAGCATTCCTGTACCTTTCTAACAAAATTGGTTTCATGCATTTTGGTTTAGTGAATCAAGCTGGGTTGATTTTTGAATCTAGGTACAAAACTGGGTTTGAAATTAAATGAATAAATCTATATTTGAATTAGTGGGTTGCGCGGGATGTTTAACTGGGCCGGCCCACTACGCACAGCGCGCGCGGGGGCTGGTTAAGTGAGCGACCCCACTCGTCAGTGAGACAACGAGGGGCGAAGCGGTATGGGGCGATTAGGATCGTAGGATCTAACTCTAATCGAATGGCTCTGGTTCATCGTCCACGTCGGGCAACGCAGACGAGACAGAACCCTAGCGCGGCCGACGGGGGTCGTGGGAGGCTCACCGGGGCTCAGGTGATGGTCGACGACGGCGATTCTCCTGGTACTGGTAGCTTCTCCTAGGGCGGCTCCAATCGACGGCGCCTCTCCTCTGCAGCGGCGAACTCCGGTGAAATTCCGGCCACCTGGTGCTCTCCTTGCTCCGGGAGTGAGTGGGGGGTATCAGTGAGAGGTGGGGAGTGAACTGGTGTGAAGAAAACGAGCGGGGGAGGCCTCCTTTTATAGCGGCTGAAGGGGACCGAATGGCGCGGGTGGAGCTCGTCGGGGTCAACGGCACAGAGTGCTAATGGCATGGGCGATGACAGGGGCGGTGCTGTGCTCCCTAGCGACGCTCAATGGCATGCTGGTGAGGCGTGGGGTGGTGCGAGATGGTCGAAACATCGCGGCGCTCTAGGCGGGTCCGACGGCATTTTTAATGGCGCACAGCGTGCATGGTCCGCGCGGCGACGAACAGGATTGTTTGGCAGGGTGCTGGGATGCTGGTGAGCACGTCTGCAAGCGGCGAGGGCGGCGCGCGGTCTGTGGGATGATGTCGCTGACGGCGCACTGGCGCGCTCTCGGCTCACACGCAGAGAGACTGGGCGCGTGCTTGGTGGGTGGTCTAGTGGCTGGCTGCGCTCGGGGCTTGGACAGGGAGTGGTGGTGGACGGTGCTGTGTGTCCCAGACAAGGTTGGCGAGGCTAGTTCTTCCTCTAGCTCGCTGGCGACATGGGGGTGACAATGGTGCTCTCGGCATGGTCACCATTAATGGCTAGGCTTGCTCACAGTGGTGCTAAAGCTAGTTAGATTACTTTGATCATCTACTGAGAGTGTAGAGTGAGCTATAGAGGGAGCAAGTTAGGAACTGATCACTGCTCACTATAGTGTTTTGTGTTTGTTTGTTAAAGATTCAATTTTGAATTGTCATTTGAATGGGGTTTCCAAATGTTTCTGCAAGTTTGAAATGTGGGCTTTGATTCACTTTTACTTGGTCTAGCAAGGGGTGAAAAGAATTGGAAAAGTTTCTGTTTGAAATCTTGGACTAGAAACACTCAAAGTGACCTAGTGAGCAAGATTGGCAAAAATGACCATTTGCTTTATTTGAATTGTTTGTGATTTTCTCTTGATTTTTTTATGCATGGAATTTTTTTAGATGATGTTATATTCATCTTTGAACCATTCCTTACTATTTAGTTGAATCACACAAGTCAGTTCATGCATTTATCAAATCATCACATAGACAGATGCATTCATTTGGTTTTTATTTAATCAAAGTTTTTTGTTAACCCTAATATTAGTGATTAGAGTTTGATGATAATTTTTTCATATTTTTGGGATGTGACAAACCTTTCCTCCTTAAATGAAATCTCGTCCCGAGATTTGAAAAGGAAGAAACAAGATTACCTAGGATTTAAAGAGATCGGGAAACTCCGTCTCGATGTGATCTTCTCGCTCCAAGGTAGCTTCTTCTTCAGTGTGGTTGCTCCACTGAATCTTGAGAAACTTGATGCTTTGGGTTCTGGTGGTTCTGAAAGCTTCTTCCAAAATACGGATGGGTACTTCGGGATACGTCAGGTCATCGTTGATCTCTATAGTCCGGTGATAAATGTTCTTTAAAAACTTCAGTCTTCTCCGGAACTTCAAGGAATTTGCGAAGTAACGATATATGGAACACATTGTGCACTGTTGACATTTCCTTTGGCAGTTCCAATTGATACGATACTTCTCCTCGACGGTTCAAAATCTTGAAGGGTCCGATATATTTGGGGGCTAACTTTCCTTTGAGCTGGAAACGTTGCATTCCCTTCAAAGGCGACACTTTGAGATACACAAAATCTCCGATATTGAAAGCGAGGTCTCGATGTCTCTTGTCGCCATCACTCTTCTATCTGGATTGGGCGGTCTTAAGGTGCTCACGAATCTTGTGAACTTTCTCTTCTGCGTCTCGTAGGATGTCAGGTCCGAAAATCTGACTCTCTCCTACTTCCGACCAATTCAAAGGGGTACGACACTTCCTTTCATACATGAACTCAAATGGGGCCATTTGCAAACTATCTTGATAACTATTGTTGTATGAAAATTCTGCGAAAGGCAGATAGTCTTCCCATTTACATCCATACTCCAGCACACATGCTCTCAACATATCTTCGAGTATTTGATTTACTCGCTCCATTTTTCCATCGGTCTGAGGGTGATACGTTGTGCTGAAATCCAGTCGGGTTCCTAAACCTTCTTGGACTTTCTTCCAGAATCTCGAGGTAAACTGAGTTCCTCGATCTGATACGATGTTCTTGGGGACTCCGTGCAAACTGACGATTCTAGTGATGTACAACTCTGCTAGCTTTGAACTCTGGTATGTGGTCTTGACTAGTAAGAAATGGGCTGCGTTGGACAATCTGTCAACTATGACCCAGATATAGTCATTTCCCCTACTAGAAGTAGGCAATCCGGTGATAAAGTCCATTCCAACGAAATCCCATTTCCATTCTGGAATCTGTAATAGTTGCAACAGTCCAACGGGTCTTTGATGTCCCGCCTTGACTCTCTGGAAAATATCACACTTGGCGATATAGCTTCCGATTTATCTCTTCATCTTATGCCACCAAAATTGCTCCTTCAAATCCTGATACATCTTCGTTCCTCCGGGGTGGATAGAATAAAGAGTATCATGGGCCTCTTTCAAAATAACTTCTTTCAATTCTGAATCTGCTCGTACACAGAGACGTCCTTTGTGTTGGAGATATGCCCTAGAGGCAATAATAAATATAGTTATTATTATATCTTTGTATTTATGATAAATGTTTACATTCATGCTATAATAGTATTAACAAGGAAACATTAATACTTGTGTGATTTGTAAACTTAAATTGAAGTCCCTAGTAAAGCCTCTTCATAATACTAGCTTGTTGGTTAATAAATGATTGTGGTTTCCCTATCATGAACATTGAGATGTTATTAACAACGAGATCATATCGTTAGGAGAATGATATGGTGGACATACTCCTATAGATAAGCGTAGCATAAAGATCAAGTCATTTTAATAGTTCAATTGCTATATGCTTTCTGATACATAGTAACCTAATTCCTTCGACCATGAGATCATGCATATCACCTTTACCGGATGGATGCTTTGATGACATCAAACACCACACCGTAACTGGGTGGCTATAAAGGTGGCATTGAGTGTTCAGAAAGTATTGGTTGAGACACATGGATCAAGAGTGGGATTTGTCCATCCATATGACAGATAGATATACTCTGGGCCCTCTCGGTGAAATGTCATCCAATTAGCTTGAAAGCGTGTGACTGGCTCACAAGGGATCACATATCATGGGAACGAGAAAAGAGTACTTATCAGTAACGAGGTTGAACTAGGTATGCAGAGATACCGACGATCAAAACCTCGGATAAGTAAACTATCGTGAGACAAAGGGAAATTGGTATCGTATGTAAGTGGTTCATTCGATCGCAAAGTAATCGTAGAAATATGTGGGAGCCATATGAATTTCTAGATTACTCTATTGGTTATTGATCGGAGAAGTGTCTCGATCATGTCCGCATAATTCACGAACCGTAGGGAGACACACTTAAGGATTCGACGTTGTTTGAGTAGTTATGGAATGATGAGAAAGAGACCGAATGTTGTTCGGAGTCTCGGATGGGACCCGGGATGTCACGAGGAGATCCGGAATGGTCCGGAGAATAAGATTCATATAAGGAAAGTCTTGTTTCGGAGTTGGGGAATGGTTCCGGTGTTTTCATCGGGAATGTTCTAGAAGGTTCCGGAATGTCCGGCACTCCGGAGGGGAAGGGTACATGAATGTGTCATACCAAGTTGGAATGATTGCATCATGTACTAGGTGTCATCGCTGAACAAAATAAAGGGTTTAATCAAATCCTTGTTTGAAAACTCAAACGCCAATTTGAAAAGTCAAACGACTATTTTGGGAAGTAGAGGGGAAGGTGGAAACCGAGTTGGGGAGGAGTTCCTCCCCTCCACCGCCGGCCCACCTCCAAGCCGAGTTGGGGAGGGACTCCCCTCCCCTTGGCCGCGCCTCCCACCTATAAAGGGAGAGGCAGGGCTGCCCCTCCTAGCACACAAGTTCCCTACCTCTAAACCCTAGCCCCAAGCCGCCGCCGCCTCCATAGCCGCCGCCGGACCTAGGGCAAACCGTCGCCGCCGCCTAGCTAAACCCTAGCCGCCGTCCAAGCATCCTCCTCGGCGTGTCTAAACCCTAGATCGTCGAGGGACTCTCTCATACTCCACCATACTCGCTCCGGCTTAAGGCGAAGCCCTGCAAGATCTCCCCTCTACTTCCGGTACCACGTCGTTGTGCTGCCGGAATCGCGAGGAGAGTGCTACAACCTCCGCTGCCTGCTGGAACAAGGGAGAGGAAGGTCTTCGTCGAGTACCGAACGTGTGACCGACTGCGGGAGCGCTGCCGGAACGCAGCGCCGGAAGGATCGTCTACGCGATCTTGAGATCGGAAAGAGTACGACTACATCACCCACGAGAATCCGCTCTCGTTAAACACTTTTGAATCTTCGAGGGTAAGTTATTCCATCGACTCATTGCTACAATCTAGTAGATAGATCTTGGCTTGTTTGTTTGTATGCGATAGAAATTTTTTGTATTCCATGCTACGAAACCCTACAGTGGTATCAGAGCCGTGTCTATATGTAGAACTGTTGCACGAGTAGAACACAATGGTCATTGTGGGCGTTGATGCTTTTATTGTCGATTTCTTCTTGTGTACTTTGCATCTTGCGGGATGTTGGGATGAAGCGGCCCGGGCTAACCTTACATGACATCGTTCATGAGACTTGCTCCACGCTTGACATGCAACTTGTATTGCATAAGTGGCTTTGTGGGTGCCTGTTTCTCCTAGCATAGTTAAGATCCAATTTACAACGGGTGATTGACAATACTAGTATCAATGTTGTGGTTCTTGTTCGTAAGTTAGAACGACACTTATTGAAAGCCCCAAAACCACGTAAAACATGCAAAGAAAGTAGAGACGTCTAACTTTGTTTTGCAGGGGTGTGCAGTGATGTGATATGGCCATGATTGTGATTATATTTCATGTATGCAATGTTCCTTATTGTAAGTTGGCAACCGGCAGGAGCCATATGGTTGTCTTTAATTTATGTTAAGACCCGCGTGTCTATTCAAAGTAGTTGTAATAGTTGAAGCCGGTGGACGACAACCATGGAGAAGCGTCATTGACCTTGATGCTATGCCGGTGATGATGGAGATCATGTTCGTGCTTGAAGATGGAGATCGGAAGCACAAAGAAGAAAGGCCATATCATATCACATATTATGAACTGCATGTGATGTTAATCCTTTATGCATCTTGTATTGCTTAGTTAACGACGGTAGCATTATAAGATGATCCCTCATGCACATGAATTTCAAGTCATAAAGTGTTCACCCTTGGTTAGCACCATTGCTAAAGCTTGTTGTTTCGAAGCACCACGTGATGATCGGGTGTGTTAGATTCCGCAAGTGTATACAACGTGAGCAGCCAGATTTGCTCATGCGGAAACTAAGGTTTGATCTTGACGAGCCTAGCATGTACAGACATGGTCTCGGAACACGGATCACCGAAAGGTAAAGCATGAATCATATAGTAGATATGATGAACATGTCGATTGTTCGCCATTGAAACTATATCAACTCTCATGATGATCAGTGTTGATGTGGTGGATTTGGTTCGTGTTATCACTAAAACAATGTGAGTGATATTGTTTTGAGTGGGAGTTCACCTAGATTAATTTAACTATTAATTAGAACTCAGTTTGTCATAAACTTAGTCTAAACTATTGCAAATATGTTGTAGATCAATGGCGGCCCCTACCATCAATTTTAATGCATTCCTAGAGAAAGAAAAGTTGAAAAACATTGGAAGCAACTTCGCGGATTGGTTCCGCAATTTGAGGATTGTCCTCACAGCTGGTAATTTGACCTATGTGCTGGATGCACCGCTGGGTGACCTGCCTGCAGCTGATGCTATCGACGAAGTAAAGAACGTTTACCTCGCTCGGAAGACTCAGTACTCCACAGTTCAGTGTGCTATCTTGTATGGTTTAGAATCGGAGCTTCAGAAAAGGTTTGAGAATTCAGAGCCACATGATATTGTCCGTGAACTCAAATTGATCTTTGAGACTCACGCGGCAATTGAGAGCTATGAGGCTTCTGAAAAGTTCTTTAACTACAAGATGGAAGAGGGCAGCTCTGTCAGTGAGCATGTGCTTAAGATGTCTGGGCACGCAAGCAAACTTCAAAGCTTGGGTATAGTGATTCCTGATGCTTTGGGGATTTACCGTGTCCTCCAATCACTACCACCAAGTTACAAGAACTTTGTGATGAACTACAACATGCAAAACATGAACAAGCAGTTGCCAGAACTGTTTGCTATGTTGAAATCTGCAGAAGTGGAGATCAAGAAAGAGCACCAAGTGTTGATGGTCAATAAGACCACCAAATTCAAGAAAGGCAAGTCTAAGCAAAAGGGACACTTCAAGAAGGGTGGTAAGAAAGTTGCCGCACCGACTAAGAAGACCAAGGCTGGACCTAAGCCTGATGCTGAGTGCTTTTACTACAAGGGAGAAGGTCACTGGAAGCGGAATTGCCCAAAGTACTTGGCGGATTTGAAGAACGGCAACATCAAGAAGAAAGGTATATCCGATATACATGTTATTGATGTGTATCTCACTAGTACTCGTAGTAGTGCCTGGGTATTTGATACTGGTTCGGTTGCTCATATTTGTAACTCGAAACAGGTGCTGCAGAATAAACGGAAGCTAGCAAAGAACGAGGTGACGATGCGCGTGGGAAACGGATCAAAGGTTGATGTGATCGCGGTCGGCACGCTACCCCTTCATCTACCATCGGGATTAGTTTTATACTTAAATAATTGTTATTTGGTGCCTGCGTTAAGCATGAACATTATATCGGGATCTTGTTTATTGCGAGACGGTTACTTGTTTAAGTCCGAGAATAATGGTTGTTCGAATTATATGAGTAATATGTTTTATGCACATGCACCTTTGATAGATGGTCTATTCTTATTGAATTTCGATAGTGGAAATACACATATCAACAACATTGAGGCTAAAAATTTGAAATCGAGCGATAACTCGACCTATATGTGGCACTGTCGTCTTGGTCACATTGGAGTGAAGCGTATGAAGCAACTCCATTCCGATGGACTTCTTGAATCACTTGATTTCGAATCACTTGAAAGATGCGAAGCATGTCTGATGGGTAAAATGACTAAGACTCCATTTTCTGGTATGATGGAGCGAGCTATGGACTTATTGGAAATCATACATACCGATGTGTGTGTTCCAATGAGTGTAGCATCGCGCGGTGGTTATCGTTATGTTCTTACCTTCACGGATGATTTGAGTAGATATGGGTATATCTATTTCATGAAACATAAGTCCGAAACTTTCGAGAAGTTTAAGGAATTTCAAAGTGAGGTAGAGAATCAACGTAACAAGAAGATTAAATTTCTACGTTCTGATCGTGGAGGTGAATATCTAAGTTACGAGTTTAGCGAGCAATTGAAGAAATGCGGAATACTTTCACAATTGACACCGCCGGGAACACCACAGCGTAATGGTGTGTGCGAACGTCGTAATCGAACTCTCTTAGATATGGTTCGTTCTATGATGTCACTTACAGATTTACCGCTATCATTTTGGGGTTATGCATTAGAAACAGCCGCATTCACTTTAAATAGGGCACCATCTAAATCCGTTGAAACGACATCGTATGAATTATGGTTTGGGAAGAAACCTAAATTGTCGTTCCTTAAAGTTTGGGGTTGCGAAGCCTATGTAAAGAAGTTACAGCCGAACAAGCTTGAACCCAAAGTGGAAAAATGCGTCTTCATAGGATACCCGAAGGAAACTATTGGGTATACCTTCTATCACAGATCCGAAGGCAAAATCTTCGTTGCCAAGAATGGATCCTTTCTAGAGAAGGAATTTCTCTCGAAAGAAGTGACTGGAAGGAAAGTAGAACTCGACGAGGTTGTCGAACCTTCTCTCGAAATTGCGAGTAGCGCAGCACCGGAAGAAGTTCTTGTGGTGCCTGCACCAATAAGAGAGGAAGCTAATGATGATGATCCTGAAACTTCGGTTGTAGTTTCTACAGAGCCTCGCAGGTCAACGAGAACTCGTACCACTCCAGATTGGTATGATCCCGTTATGAGTGTCATGTTGGTGGACAACACCGATGACCCTGAGACATATGAGGAAGCGATGATGAGCCCAGATTCCAATAAATGGCAAGAAGCCATGAAATCCGAGATTGGATCCATGTACGAAAACCAAGTATGGACTTTGGTGGACTTACCAGATGGCCGAAAGGCTGTCGAGAACAAATGGATTTTCAAGAAGAAAACAGATGCTGATGGTAATGTTACTGTCTATAAAGCTCGACTTGTCACAAAAGGATTTTGACAAATTCAAGGAGTTGACTACGATGAGACTTTCTCACCAGTAGCGAAGCTAAAGTCTGTGAGGATTATATTAGCAATCGCTGCATATTATGAATATGATATATGGCAGATGGATGTCAAAACAGCATTCCTCAATGGAGACATTGATGAAGAGTTGTATATGATGCAACCCAGAGGTTTTTTCGATCCTAAATATGCTAACAAGGTATGCAAACTTCAACGGTCCATCTATGGATTGAAGCAAGCATCCCGAAGTTGGAATCAACATTTTGATAAGGTAATCAAAAGTTTTGGTTTTATACAAACTTATGGAGAAGCTTGTATTTACAAGAAAGTGAGTGGGAGCTCTGTAGCATTCTTAATACTATATGTAGATGACATATTGTTGATTGGGAATGATGTAGACCTTCTTAATAGTGTCAAGGAATATTTGAATAATAGTTTTTCAATGAAGGATCTTGGCGAAGCAGCTTACATATTAGGCATAAAGATTTATAGAGATAGATCGAGACGCCTAATATCATTGTCACAAAGTACATATTTGGACAAGGTTCTAAAGAGGTTTGGAATGGAAGATAGCAAGAAAGGGTTCTTGCCCATGTTGCCCAATACGACCTTGAGTAAAACTCAAAGTCCGACATCGGCAGAAGATAGAGAAAGGATGAGTATGACTCCCTATGCCTCAGCCATAGGATCTCTAATGTATGCCATGCTATGTACTAGACCCGACATTGCATATGTTGTTAGTTTGACTAGCAGATATCAAAGTGATCCAGGAGTGGATCATTGGACAGCGGTCAAAAACATCCTTAAGTACTTGAGAAGAACTAAGGATATGGTTTTTTCTTATGGAAGTGATGAACAGCTCGTTGTTAATGGTTACAACGATGCTAGTTGGAACACCGATCCGGATGATTCTAAATCACAATCTGGATACGTATTTATTTTGAATGGTGCAGTAGTTAGCTGGAGGAGTGCAAAGCAAAGCGTTGTGGCGAGATCTTCAACTGAATCAGAATACCTGGCTGCTTCGGAGGCTTCACAAGAAGCTATATGGATGAAAGAGTTCATTACAGAGCTGGGTGTGTGTCACATCCCAAGATTTTCCAAATCTTGTAATGTGAAAATAAATGAATAAAATAAAACTTTGTTTGATTTTCAGAGCCAAAAGAAACTTTTTGAATTCAATTGGAACTTCAAACCCATTTGAATCAAATAAAATCCTAAAGGGATTTAAAAACATAAAACAATTAACAAAGGAAAATAAAATATTTTTGGAAATACTATTTGGATCTTTTAATAAAAGATTTGGTGTTCAAAAGAAAAGATAGATTTATAAATAAAGATTATTTTATAAAGCCAAAATTAAAACCTTGGACAAACTTATGAATTAAAACATTTTTTTTGATTAAAAATAGCAAAGGTTTAATTAAATAAAATAATAAGGAATTAATATCCAAATTTTGTTCAAATAAAAGGTTTTACCATTTTAATTGAAAACATCAAAACTACTTAAATTATTTAAATTATGGTTTCCAAGCATTTTATAACCACAAATAAAACCTACTGGAATGTTTTGACTTTGTTTTAGATTTCAAAAATAAATATTTTAAATAAAATAAGTCCTAATTGATTTAATGAAAATCTATTATATTTAATTAATAATGGACTCTAAAATAAAAGGTTATTTTGTTTTAAACAAATTTCCAAGTATTCTTTATTTCCAAATAAAACCTACTGATTTTTGTTTAGAAAGGATTTGGAGTTCAAATGAAGATTTTATTAATAAACCAAACCCTATTTTAATAATGAACCATGAACCATTTCACTTAATTAATAAACGGAACCTAAAAAGGTTTAAAACATTATTTATTTTATTTTGGTTTTTTATTCATGTTACTGAACAGAACTAATTTCAATATTACAAAGTTTGGGTGTTGTTTGATTTGATTTGGACATTGTTTGTTTGTTTGAAAAATTCAAAACAGAAAAAGAATTAGAAAAGGAAAAAGAAAGCAGACAGAAAAAAATAAGAAAAAGGATCTGGCCCAACTGCCTCAGCCCAACAGCCCACTCGCAGCCCACCTCCTCTTATTTCCCGAACCGTTTTTTTTACCCAGTCTCGCACCCGCTAAGCAGCTGACGGGTGGACCTCCCTCACACTCTTTTTCTCCACTGACGACTGGACCCATTTTCCTGTTCATCCTCCTTCTTCCTCGCGGTAACAGCGCCCCCTTCTCCTCGACCGTTTCTGGCGACAATTGCGAGCATCAATTAACGTTAAGGCGGCAGTTAATCGATCCTGCGACCGTGCATTCTTAAGCACCTCCCTCTCCGCGACATTTTCCCCCAGACCACTCCTCCTCTCTGCCCCTAGGCTGTCGCCAATCTCTTCTGCACCGCCGCCGTCTCCGATGAGCTTAGCTCTCAATTCCGGCCACACACTGCCTCCCCTTGCTTCATCGACCAAGCACGCACGCTCCCCATCCCCTGGCACTTCTGTCCATGCCCTCCGTTCAACCGCGGGCGCCCCAGCGCGTCGGCTACGACGAGCTTCCAAACGCCGCCGCGTCTGCAACCTCTCCGACGACCTTCCCCGGTAATCCTCGACCGCCCCGCGCCCTCTCGTTCACGCACACAGCTCTGCCTTGATCTTACGATTCTAACCGTGCCCTCGTTTTGCTTCGGGGTGAACCACAGAGTCGACCTCGACCACGACCACGCGCAACCGACGCCAGACCTAACTCCGGCGAGCAATTGTCGCAGTACCCGAGCGCCCCTTATCAAGCCAACAGCACGTTAAGCATCGCCGCGACCTCCTGAACCCGGTGAGCATCCTCTTCCCCTTCCTTGCTTCCTGTATCGCCGGCACCGCCGCGAAGCAGAGTCACCGCCGCCAGTCGCCGTCACCAGCGCCGCCACTCGATGACTAACGTGCTATGCACCGTAGGATGTAGATCCAAGCACTGCGATTAGATCACTTACCGCGAAGAGGTACGCGTCCTGTGCCGCACGATTCGATTAGATCCAAAGGCTGTAAACGCGCGATCCAACCGAACCGGTATCGACCAATGAAATGACGACGCGTGGCCAGAATTAAAACTAAAAACAGATTTGAATCAGAATTATTTGCAAACTTCAAACCTCTGTAACTTTCAAACCACACGTCCAAAAATTACAAATTTTATGTCATTGGATTCAGGAGAGCAAGACCTAAACAACCATGGCCTTAGTTTAGAAAATAGTATCTGTTAGCTTGCTTGATTTTGCAGAATCTTTTGAGAGCTTGTTTAGAGTAGAAAAATTGTTTAAAATTGATTTTTGGATTAAATCTTGTGCAAATTAGTTTATTGTGAACCTACTGACCCTAGGAACCAACCCATGGTTTTGAAAATGAATTTGGAAAAGATTAGAATGGATTAATTGGTTTAGTCCATTTCTAGCTAAATAAAACTATTGATTTGCTTATGAAAATGATTTTGAGTAAAGAACTTTGGAGAAAATGTTTTGGACCAAACCTACTGACCATAGATACCAAGTTTTGAGAAACAACAACTTATTTAGTGAAACCACTTAAGGTTGTGGTATTGAGAATAATAATTTTCACCACTTAAAATGATGAAAGGATTTAAAAATGGATTTTGAACAAAACCCTCTTGCTAATGACTTTGCCATTTGGGTAAATGACCAATTTGGACCTTACAAAGTTAAGAAGCCTAGTGGAGACCATCCTTGCAATAGAACCATCCTTTGCATGCTTATGCATGACATAGATCCCATAGTATTATGTGTGTGAAATTGTTGTTTGGTTGACTATTTGGAATGCTAGTTGATTTGGTATTTGCTTGATTGATTGTAGTGAAATTTAGCAAAGGGTGAGACTAGCAAGATCAAGGAGTGAACCATCATTCCCTACCAAAAAGGCAAGTTACACTATCATCTAAAGTCCTACTATTTTCATTATATACTTAGTGGATTTTGAAAACATGCATGAAAAGATATTTTATACTTATGCTATGCTAAATCCTAATAGGATTCCCTACACATTCCTTAGTGAAAATATTGTAGTTGTTACATGCTTAGCCATGCTATATTTTGAAAAGAGATACATGTTGAGATTTTACAAAGTTGAGAAAAGGACTTGTGTTTTATATAATAAAACAAGGACTCAATGAATCACCTAGGTGGAGGATACTTTAAGTTTTGGAGAAGGTGGCAACAAAAGGGAACCATGTCAATGGCAATCACTTTGTGTTGTGCTCCAAATAAAAACCACCTAGGAAACTTAGAGATTGAACATGTTTCTCCAATTGTGGCTTTCGTGTGCAACCACATGCTATTATGGCTCTGGCTTAGTCAACTACATTAGGAAGACCCATACATTGTCTTTAGTTACCGGACATGGGGATCTGGAATGCTTCATGGGGGCTGAAGACAAGCTAGCAATGATGTATGGGAGAACCTTTTGGAAAGACTTCGTCACATTCTCAATCTGCCAGTACTCCATCTTGGTGAGCACTAATCCAGTAGGCCGCTGGTGGCAACAAGATGGGATTGTGTCATGTGGGTAAAGTGTACTCCTTCTGCAGAAGTTAATAAAATCTAAGTACTTAGCCGTGTCCCCGGTTATGGACAATACTGAGCAACTAAAGTTTGAACTATGGGAGATCTCGACATTCCAATTTCTAATATAAAAACTTGATGCACTTGGGGGTACCAAGGAATTCAAAGAGATTTTGTTAAGCTTGATGCACTTGGGGTTACCAAGGTGCTCAAGAACATGATGTACTTGGGGATACCAAGGAACTCATGAGATTTTGATAAAACTTGAACACTTGAGTTTCCACCAAGGAGTTCAAGGAACTTGAAAAAGAGATTTGACAAAGGACCAAAAACCATTTTGAAAAGATAGGATAAATCTTGCTTTATGCAAATAAGCTTTAAACTCTACCTAGCCAAATATGCATTTATTGATAAGATCCACACATAATATACAAAGTAGTGAAACTTGCCAATACAATTCAAATGTATTGACCTTTGTGGCTGTAACTTGTAATGTTGCAGGTTTGATTGATTTTAGTGAAGATTGTATGATTAGGATTACAGAGTCTACAACCAACATCTGCCTGTGGCACTTTGAAGATGAAGGACCCATGATTTTATTTATTCCGCTGCAATGTAATGTAATAGCCAAATGAGCTATGTATTGATGTAATAAGATTATGTTATTCCTGGTCATAAAGTTATATTATGACCTTTGTATCTTGATATTACATCTCAAACTGTGGATGCTAGCTATTGATCCAGGGACTAGCGTTGTAAACATAGGAGGAATCTACCTTACTAGGTTGAGATCTCTACAGATGGTATCAGAGCATTGTGTTGCCTGTAAGATTTGTAAACCTAGGATTGGACAAAAACCCTTAGAAAAATAGGAGTTGTATTTGTTCCAAAACTTATTTACAAAAACACTTGTAAACTCTTTCCTCAACCATTTTTGATTCAACTCTACATCTCTTATATTTCAAACTTGATGGAAAAACCTACCCCATGGCCAAAGACTACACATGAGCAAAGGACTTCTTCAAACTTCTTCAACTCTAATGACTTTAACTTCTTCAACTCTAATGACTTCAACTTCTTCAACTCTAATGACTTCAACATCTTCAGCATATTCACCAAGGACTTCCAACTTGGATGACACTAAGGACTACATGTAAGACAAGGAAATCTTACTCAAGATTTAGAGACTGTGGGAATGCAAAAGTTAGAAGGAGTTCACTTCACTTGAAGTCAATGTAACCAAGAGCTTATCTCAAGGAAATCATGATCTCATGCAAGAAGAATCAACCAAGAAGGAAGGAAAGATCACAAGTGAACCATATAGATGGACCACCATGTTTTAGTTAAGTCAAACACACCAACTTATGTGATGTAACAAAAATATTTTTGTTGACTATGTATGTGCTTAAACCTTGTTTGAGTGAAATGTTTGGATTATGTTTGCATGCCCATTGTTTGTGTGAATTGTGATGTGTGTGAGAAGAAGTATTTCCTTAGAAATATCTTGCCTATTCTAACCTCCCTTCAACCCAAACAGATGACTACTCCAAAGGACTCCAACATCAAAGTGGATGACACCAATACCAACCAAGCTGATAGCATGAAAGAGCTCATAGCAACCCAACACCAGTTGAACCAACTAACAGCTCAGTTCATAACCAACAATAGTGATAAAGATCCAGCACTGCAAAGGTTTCTGGAGGAACAATCCCAGCTGATGCTTAAGGTGACTAATCAAATGGTCAGCATGGAAGAAAACTATCCCAAAAGAGTTTATGATAACAAGGATGACAAGAATGTTGTTCTAGATGGAGCCCCAGCTTGCATTATTTGTGGAGACAAGGATCATACTTCCAAAGAACATGAAGGACAATGCCCCAATTGTGAAGAAGAACATCCTATTGGACAATGTCCTACCTCTCAAGCTACTTGCTACCTATGTGAAGGAAGTGATCATACTCCTAGCCAATGTCCTATCTACTCCATGGTGGAACAAAGGAAACAAGAAGGATCCAAGTCTGCCAAAGGAAAAGGACCACTTATACCCCCAAACAAGACAACCTACTTCAAGGGATCAAAGAAACTTAAGAAACAAAAGCAAGACATGAGCCTTGCACAATGTCGTAAATGTAAGGAAATGGGACACTACTCCAGTGGATGCCCAGAGAACAAGAAGAATAAAGAGATTGACCAAGTGTGGTGCAACAACTGCAAAGAATTAGGCCACTATGTAGCAACTTGTCCACAAGAGCCACGTAAAGAACTCAAGGACATTCATTGTTTCAACTGCAAGAACCCAGGACACTATGCAAGCAACTGTCCAGAAAAGATGAAGAACAAGTTGAACAAGCCTATGGAGAAACTTAACCTTGGCCCATGATTCAAGTATGGAAATAAAGGACACAATGCAAAATTTGCTTAGAGAAAGTTCTTCCAGGAGCCCAAGAAGGCCAATGTGTAATTTTTGTTTGAAAATTTTTAAGGGTGGTAGTACCCTAGTTGTTTTGAACTTGCTTGTAACCCTAGCCTCCCCAAATCTCGGGACGAGATTTATTTTAAGGGTGGTAGCCTGTCACATCCCAAGATTTTCCAAATCTTGTAATGTGAAAATAAATGAATAAAATAAAACTTTGTTTGATTTTCAGAGCCAGAAGAAACTTTTTGAATTCAATTGGAACTTCAAACCCATTTGAATCAAATAAAATCCTAAAGGGATTTAAAAACATAAAACAATTAACAAAGGAAAATAAAATATTTTTGGAAATACTATTAGGATCTTTTAATAAAAGATTTGGTGTTCAAAAGAAAAGATGGATTTATAAATAAAGATTATTTTATAAAGCCAAAATTAAAACCTTGGACAAACTTATGAATTAAAACATTTTTTTTGATTAAAAATAGCAAAGGTTTAATTAAATAAAATAATAAGGAATTAATATCCAAATTTTGTTCAAATAAAAGGTTTTACCATTTTAATTGAAAACATCAAAACTACTTAAATTATTTAAATTATGGTTTCCAAGCATTTTATAATCACAAATAAAACCTACTGGAATGTTTTGACTTTGTTTTAGATTTCAAAAATAAATATTTTAAATAAAATAAGTCCTAATTGATTTAATGAAAATCTATTATATTTAATTAATAATGGACTCTAAAATAAAAGGTTATTTTGTTTTAAACAAATTTCCAAGTATTCTTTATTTCCAAATAAAACCTACTGATTTTTGTTTTGAAAGGATTTGGAGTTCAAATGAAGATTTTATTAATAAACCAAACCCTATTTTAATAATGAACCATGAACCATTTCACTTAATTAATAAATGGAACCTAAAAAGGTTTAAAACATTATTTATTTTATTTTGGTTTTTGATTCATGTTACTGAACAGAACTAATTTCAATATTACAAAGTTTGGGTGTTGTTTGATTTGATTTGGACATTGTTTGTTTGTTTGAAAAATTCAAAACAGAAAAATAATTAGAAAAGGAAAAAGAAAGCAGACAGAAAAAAATAAGAAAAAGGATCTGGCCCAACTGCCTCAGCCCAACAGCCCAACCGCAGCCCACCTCCTCTTATTTCCCGAACCGTTTTTTTTACCAAGTCTCGCACCCGCTAAGCAGCTGACGGGTGGACCTCCCTCACACTCTTTTTCTCCACTGACGACTGGACCCATTTTCCTGTTCATCCTCCTTCTTCCTCGCGGTAACAGCGCCCCCTTCTCCTCGACCGTTTCTGGCGACAATTGCGAGCATCAATTAACGTTAAGGCGGCAGTTAATCGCTCCTGCGACCGTGCATTCTTAAGCACCTCCCTCTCTGCGACATTTTCCCCCAGACCACTCCTCCTCTCTGCCCCTAGGCTGTCGCCAATCTCTTCTGCACCGCCGCCGTCTCCGACGAGCTTAGCTCTCAATTCCGGCCACACACTGCCTCCCCTTGCTTCATCGACCAAGCACGCAGGCTCCCCATCCCCTGGCGCTTCTGTCCGTGCCCTCCGTTCAACCGCGGGCGCCCCAGCGCGTCGGCTACGACGAGCTTCCGAACGCCGCCGCGTCTGCAACCTCTCCGACGACCTTCCCCGGTAAGCCTCGACCGCCCCGCGCCCTCTCGTTCACGCACACAGCTCTGCCTTGATCTTACGATTCTAACCGTGCCCTCGTTTTGCTTCGGGGTGAACCACAGAGTCGACCTCGACCACGACCACGCGCAACCGACGCCAGACCTAACTCCGGCGAGCAATTGCCGCAGTACCCGAGCGCCCCTTATCAAGCCAACAGCACGTTAAGCATCGCCGCGACCTCCTGAACCCGGTGAGCATCCTCTTCCCCTTCCTTGCTTCCTGTATCGCCGGCACCGCCGCGAAGCAGAGTCGCCGCCGCCAGTCGCCGTCACCAGCGCCGCCACTCGATGACTAACGTGCTATGCACCGTAGGATGTAGATCCAAGCGCTGCGATTAGATCACTTACCGCGAAGAGGTACGCGTCCTGTGCCGCACGATTCGATTAGATCCAAAGGCTGTAAACGCGCGATCCAACCGAACCGGTATCGACCAATGAAACGACGACGCGTGGCCAGAATTAAAACTAAAAACAGATTTGAATCAGAATTATTTGCAAACTTCAAACCTCTGTAACTTTCAAACCACACGTCCAAAAATTACAAATTTTATGTCGTTGGATTCAGGAGAGCAAGACCTAAACAACCTTGGCCTTAGTTTAGAAAATAGTATCTGTTAGCTTGCTTGATTTTGCAGAATCTTTTGAGAGCTTGTTTAGAGTAGAAAAATTGTTTAAAATTGATTTTTGGATTAAATCTTTTGCAAATTAGTTTATTGTGAACCTACTGACCCTAGGAACCAACCCATGGTTTTGAAAATGAATTTGTAAAAGATTAGAATGGATTAATTGGTTTAGTCCATTTCTAGCTAAATAAAACTATTGATTTGCTTATGAAAATGATTTTGAGTAAAGAACTTTGGAGAAAATGTTTTGGACCAAACCTACTGACCATAGATACCAAGTTTTGAGAAACAACAACTTATTTAGTGAAACCACTTAAGGTTGTGGTATTGAGAATAATAATTTTCACCACTTAAAATGATGAAAGGATTTAAAAATGGATTTAGAACAAAACCCTCTTGCTAATGACTTTGCCATTTTGGTAAATGACCAATTTGGACCTTACAAAGTTAAGAAGCCTAGTGGAGACCATTCTTGCAATAGAACCATCCTTTGCATGCTTATGCATGACATAGATCCCATAGTATTATGTGTGTGAAATTGTTGTTTGATTGATTATTTGGAATGCTAGTTGACTTGGTATTTGATTGATTGATTGTAGTGAAATTTAGCAAAGGGTGAGACTAGCAAGATCAAGGAGTGAACCATCATTCCCTACCAAAAAGGCAAGTTACACTATCATCTAAAGTCCTACTATTTTCATTATATACTTAGTGGATTTTGAAAACATGCATGAAAAGATATTTTATACTTATGCTATGCTAAATCCTAATAGGATTCCCTACACATTCCTTAGTGAAAATATTGTAGTTGTTACATGCTTAGCCATGCTATATTTTGAAAAGAGATACATGTTGAGATTTTACAAAGTTGAGAAAAGGACTTGTGTTTTATATAATAAAACAAGGACTCAATGAATCACCTAGGTGGAGGATACTTTAAGTTTTGGAGAAGGTGGCAACAAAAGGGAACCATGTCAATGGCAATCACTTTGTGTTGTGCTCCAAATAAAAACCACCTAGGAAACTTAGAGATTGAACATGTTTCTCCAATTGTGGATTTCGTGTGCAACCACATGCTATTATGGCTCTGGCTTAGTCAACTACATTAGGAAGACCCATACATTGTCTTTAGTTACCGGACATGGGGATCTGGAATGCTTCATGGGGGTTGAAGACAAGCTAGCAATGATGTATGGGAGAACCTTTTGGAAAGACTTCGTCACATTCTCAATCTGCCAGTACTCCATCTTGGTGAGCACTAATCCAGTAGGCCGCTGGTGGCAACAAGATGCGATTGTGTCATGTGGGTAAAGTGTACTCCTTCTGCAGAAGTTAATAAAATCTAAGTACTTAGTCGTGTCCCCGGTTATGGACAATACTGAGCAACTAAAGTTTGAACTATGGGAGATCTCGACATTCTAATTTCTAATATAAAAACTTGATGCACTTGGGGGTACCAAGGAATTCAAAGAGATTTTGTTAAGCTTGATGCACTTGGGGTTACCAAGGTGCTCAAGAACATGATGTACTTGGGGATACCAAGGAACTCATGAGATTTTGAGAAAACTTGAACACTTGAGTTTCCACCAAGGAGTTCAAGGAACTTGAAAAAGAGATTTGACAAAGGACCAAAAACCATTTTGAAAAGATAGGATAAATCTTGCTTTATGCAAATAAGCCTTAAACTCTACCTAGCCAAATATGCATGTATTTATAAGATCCACACATAATATACAAAGTAGTGAAACTTGCCAATACAATTCAAATGTATTGACCTTTGTGGATGTAACTTGTAATGTTGCAGGTTTGATTGATTTTAGTGAAGATTGTATGATTAGGATTACAAAGTCTACAACCAACATCTGCCTGTGGCACTTTGAAGATGAAGGACCCATGATTTTATTTATTCCGCTGCAATGTAATGTAATAGCCAAATGAGCTATGTATTGATGTAATAAGATTATGTTATTCCTGGTCATAAAGTTATATTATGACCTTTGTATCTTGATATTACATCTCAAACTGTGGATGCTAGATATTGATCCAGGGACTAGCATTGTAAACACAGGAGGAATCTACCTTACTAGGTTGAGATCTCTACAGTGTGGTTCCTAGTGCGTTGGACCCAATGTCTTTCTACTGTGATAACATGGGCGCCATAGCCAATGTGCAAGAACCAAGGTCACACAATAAGCTAAAGCACATCAAGCTACATTTTCATGCTATTCGAGAACATGTCCAAGATGGGGACATAAAGATTTGCAAAGTACACACAGATCTGAATGTGGCGGATCCGTTGACTAAACCTCTCCCGAGGGCAAAACATGACCAACACCAAACTGCCATGGGTGTTCGGTATATTACCATGTAATCTAGATTAGATGACTCTAGTGCAAGTGGGAGATTGTTGGAGATATGCCCTAGAGGCAATAATAAATATAGTTATTATTATATCTTTGTGTTTATGATAAATGTTTACATTCATGCTATAATAGTATTAACAAGGAAACATTAATACTTGTGTGATTTGTAAACTTAAATTGAAGTCCCTAGTAAAGCCTCTTCATAATACTAGCTTGTTGGTTAATAAATGATTATGGTTTCCCTATCATGAACATTGAGATGTTATTAACAACGAGATCATATCGTTAGGAGAATGATATGGTGGACATACTCCTATAGATAAGCGTAGCATAAAGATCAAGTCATTTTAATAGTTCAATTGCTATATGCTTTCTGATACATAGTAACCTAATTCCTTCGACCATGAGATCATGCATATCACCTTTACCGGATGGATGCTTTGATGACATCAAACACCACACCGTAATTGGGTGGCTATAAAGGTGGCATTGAGTGTTCGGAAAGTATTGGTTGAGACACATGGATCAAGAGTGGGATTTGTCCATCCATATGACGGATAGATATACTCTGGGCCCTCTCGATGAAATGTCATCCAATTAGCTTGCAAGCGTGTGACTGGCTCACAAGGGATCATATATCATGGGAACGAGAAAAGAGTACTTATCAGTAACGAGGTTGAACTAGGTATGCAGAGATACCGACGATCAAAACCTCGGATAAGTAAACTATCATGAGACAAAGGGAAATTGGTATCGTATGTAAGTGGTTCATTCGATCGCAAAGTAATCGTAGAAATATGTGGGAGCCATATGAATTTCCATATTCCTCTATTGGTTATTGATCGGATAAGTGTCTCGATCATGTCCGCATAATTCACGAACCGTAGGGAGACACACTTAAGGATTCGACGTTGTTTGAGTAGTTATGGAATGATGAGAAAGAGACCGAATGTTGTTCGGAGTCTCGGATGGGACCCGGGATGTCACGAGGAGATCCAGAATGGTCCGGAAAATAAGATTCATCTAAGGAAAGTCCTGTTTCGGAGTTGCGGAATGGTTCCGGTGTTTTCATCGGGAATGTTCTAGAAGGTTCCGGAATGTCCGGCACTCCGGAGGGGAAGGGTACATGAATGTGTCATACCAAGTTGGAATGATTGCATCATGTACTAGGTGTCATCGCTGAAGAAAATAAAGGGTTTAATCAAATCCTTGTTTGAAAAGTCAAACGCCAATTTCAAAAGTCAAATGGCTATTTTGGGAAGTGGAGGGGAAGGTGGAAACCGAGTTGGGGAGGAGTTCCTCCCCTCCACCGCCGGCCCACCTCCAAGCCGAGTTGGGGAGGGACTCCCCTCCCCTTGGCCGTGCCTCCCACCTATAAAGGGAGGGGCATCTGACAAGAAAAGCAATAAAACATTCGACTGAGGAAAGAGAAATCTCACACACAAAACAAAACACTCAAAATTACAAAGTGACATACCAGAGACAGCCTTGGCAGCAACCATAAGCCTTTCAGCCATGGCCTTCTCTCAGGTGGTTGCGAGTTGATGCTCACGGTCTTCAGCCTCCTTCTGCTGGCGTTGGAGGGCTTCTGCAGCATCCTTTTCCTCTGCTTTGCCGAGGCTCTTTTCGAGAGCGTTAAGTTTGCGGAGAGCATCATTGTTCTCATCTGCCACATGAGGCAACAAATGGTGAATACACGAGGAAACTTGTCGCAATCGAAATAAAGCAAAATACATCTATGGACCTCGAAGCTGTTTGAGCTCACCCTCCAGCGACAGATGCTGCTGGATGAGGAAGTTGGCGGTGCAGACAAAAGGCTGCAAAGAAGCCAGCAAGCCTGATGAGTAAAGGGCTCGGGGGCTCCCCCTACACTGTAAGGTTCCCAACCTTTAATAAGGTAGAGATCCCTGTGTTTACAATGCTAGTCCCTGGATCAATAGCTAGCATCCACAGTTAAGATGTAATATCAAGAAACAAAGGTCATAATACAAATTTATAACCAGGAATAAAATAATTTATTACATCTTACATAGCTCATTTGGCTATCTCATTACAATGCAGCAGAATATAACAATAGCATGGGGTCCTTCATCCTCAAAGTGCCACAGGAAGACATGTTGGTTGTAGACTTGTAATCCTAATCAATAAACTTCTCTAACATCAAACAAACCTGCAACATAATAAGTTACAGCCACAAGGGTCAATACATTTGAATTGTATTGGCAAGTGATACTATGGTAATATAGTGGAGTCTATCATCTATATGCATTTGACTAAGTGGAGCTTAGGCTTGCTTTGCTCAAAATAGATTTTCCTTATCATTTGAAAACACTAAGTTTTTGCTTGACAAAATCACCCAAGGCATCTCCCCATAGAAATTGGTGATCCTTTAACCTTGTTCAACCACAAGTTTTAACTTAGAAATTTGGATGAGGAGATTCTTCATAGCTTCCATGTCTTGATGCTCAAATTGTCCTTTACCAGGGACATGGCTAAGTACTTAGATTTTTCACTCTGCAGAGGTGGTGCACTTTCCCCACAAGACTTGGTTTCACCAATAAAAGATCTTTCAGAAGCCTTCCCTTAGACCAGAATGGACGCGTTCCAACCTATCAATCCCCTACCACCAACTGTCCATTTGGCTAAGTTATTGCAACCTATATGATCCAGGCAGAGCCCATAATGCCAAGTGGCTGCACTTGAAGCTTCTCAACATTTGACATCTCAAATCTCTTTGTTCCTGGGTGGCCATCCACAAGTGAGATACACAAGGTAAACCATAGAAATGGGCCTTGTGAACCACTCAACACAAACCATTCTTTCCATTCCACCCAGGTGATTCATTCACTTAGTTGTTTTATTAAACAAAACACAAGTCCTTGACTTAGAAATATTCCATAGTATGAATATATATTCCACCCTTGTTTTCTACTAGCTAAGCTAAGCATGATAGTAGTAGGAATCTTAACTTAGGAAATTTATACTAAAGTTTCATCTACTAGGATTTACCATGGCATAGTTTACACTTAGGAAAATTCCATGCAAGTCCTACTTAGAAATATCACTAATGCATAGTGAAAATAATGGGACAAAAGTATGAAGCATCACTTGCCTTTTTGGTAGAGAATATAAGTTCACTCCTTGTCTTTGCAATGATCACACTCTTCAAATCACTACAATTCAATCAAGCAAGGGCACAATTTCAATCTACCATTCAAGCAACATCACATAAATTAATAGAATCAAAACAATGCATGCAAGCATGCCAAACTTTGTTTTATTTACAAAAGTGGTTTATAATAGGTTATAAACATTCTAGAACACTTATTGGTCATTCTATAAAGTGGGAAAACTATTTGCAAAAGATTTTACCTATAGACCATTTTTAAACCAAATCATTATTTCATGTGGTTGAAAATGCCTTTAGCAAAGCAACAATTTTTATATCGTTCACCAAATATATTTCTAATTCTAAAACTTGGTGTTTGGGGTCAGAGAGTTTAAATCAAAACATTTCCCAAAGGTTTTCCTCCAAAATCATTTTTTAACAATTAAACCATATTTTTATTTGACTAGAAATGCTTTAAATCAAAGATTTACTCTTTAGCTTTACCAATTACATTTTAAAATCCATTAGTTGGTTTCTAAGGTCAGTAGATTCAAAAAAATCCATTTGCCAAAGGTTTTATCTCAAAAATCATTTTAGAACATTTTTTATATTCTAAACATGCATACACAAGTTCTGCAAAAACAATCAATTTAACAGAAGCATTTTACTAAACAAAGTGCATGGTCAGAAAGTACTTGTCTTGCTGATTCCATTGATATAAAATTTCCAAAATTTGGACGTGTGGTTTGAAAGTTATGAATTTTTCAAATCGGAACATCTAATAGACAAGTTTTTGGTTTTTAAAACAATCACAGGCCACGCGTCGTGTTGCTATTGGTCGGTACCGCTTCGTGCGGATCGACAGATGCGAGCCGTTGGATCTAATTACATCGCACGTCTCAGAGGCTCTCGTACCCCTTCAGTTAAATTCTATCGCGACGCTACGATCTAGATCCGACGGTTCTCAGCGCTTTGACTAGAAACAGGCGGCGCTGGCGGCGGCGTGTGGCGGCATGCGATCAGACGGTGGCGGTGTCGACGCTACAGGAAGCTAGAGAGTGAAGGGAGATGCTCACCAGAATCGCAGGGTCGTGGTGAAGCTCGAGGCAGTTTCCTTCTGTCAAGGGGCGCACAGAAGCGACGGTGATTGCTCGTCGGAGTTGCTCCTGGCCACGGGTTCTCAGTTCGTCGTTGCTGGCGAGAGTTGAAGGTCACAAGAAGACGAGCGAAGAGGGTCATTAGATGCGGAAGAGTTTGGCGACCATGCGTGCATCATCTGGAGAGGGAGGGGAGGATGGAACTTACGGAGAGAGGTCGTCGGAAGGAGTGCAGACGGTGGCGCTGCTCTGGCGGAGACATTGTCGAGCTTGCAGGTCAAGCGCGAGCGAGGGGAAGATACCGGGAGGTGCAGGGGATGCTGGCGTGCAAGTTTTTGTGCTCAGGAGGCAGTGGGGCTGACGGTGGTGGCCGGAATTAGAGGTGGAGCTTGCTGGAGACAGTGGCGGTGCTGGTGGAATAGGAGACAGCCTGGGGGCAGAGAGGGCCGGGCGAAAGAGGGGAAAGAGAGAGGGGAGCAGGCGACTTAGTAAGCGTGATCGCGGGGAAGATTTATTTACCAAATAACTCGTATTGAATCCGATTAAACACGGAGGAAACTATCAGGCGAGTTCATCGCGGGGTGAAGAAGATGATGACTTGGCTGTGGGGTCTGGCGTCAGCGAGAGAGGGGGAGGGGCAGTGGGTCCAAGCCGTCATAGACTCAGCGGGTCCGTTCGCGAGTGAAAAATGAATCGCTGCGGTTGGGGTGGGAAGATGGGCTTGCTGGGCCAGTGGGTCTTGCTGGGCTGGGTCGACCTTGTTCATTTTTTTTGTTCTGAATGTTTTTCTCTTTTCCATTTCCAATTTCTGTTTTGATTTTGTTTAATGATTTCAAACATCAATTTGATTTCAAACCTCAACCAAAATTTGTGTGGATTCATATACTAATTAATAACACATTCCAAGGTCAAATTTAGAATAATTTATTTATTCTTTTTAGGATCTTTTAATTATTTAAAATAGGTTCTAGTTTTTAACTAGATAAGATATATTAATATTTTTTTCAATTTCCATTTGAATTAAAATCACCACCAAACTTGGGTGCATTTTAATTATGTTTATCAACATATTTCAAAGTTCAAAATAGAATAATGCTTTTATTCTTTTAGGATCTTATTAATAATTAAATAAATAGTCCATAGTCTTTAGTTTAAATAGGTTTTAATTTATTATAAAAACTCTTTTTGAAAACTAAATAATACCAAAATCTTTTCAGTAGGTTTCATTTGAAAAACTAAAACACTTGGAATTATTATTTTAAAAACTTTAATAAATTTTAATGTTTATTTGAAAGGGAAAAGCCTTTACTTAAACAAAATTCGATATTAATAAATCCTTATTGTTTTATTTAAATAAACCTTTACTCTAAAATAGAAGTATTTTATTTCAAAAGCTTGGCCTAGATTAAATTTGACTCTTTTAAAATAATCCTTATTTATATTCCTACCTTTGCTTTAGAAAAACCATATCTTTTTATTTAAAGATCCAAAAATAGTGATTCCAATTATTAAAACTTTATTTATTAATTGTTTATATTTTTAAATCCCTTTAGGATTTTATTGGATCAAAATAGGTTTTGATGTTTCCAATTGAAATAAAAAAGTTTCTTCTCACCCTAAGATTCAACAATTGTTTATTTGTTTATTTATTTTTCACATTTCAAAATTTGGAAAATTTTGGGATGTGACATACACAATGAAAGAGCAACACTTACGTGGTCTGGCGAGGACTCTGAAGGTTTGCTGTTGTCTTCCGGTAACGAGTGCGCGAGCCTCCTGTCTCGCAGAGCTCGAATCCTCGTCAGCGGAGTTGGCCACCATCTTGGGAAACAAAGACGTAGGATTTGATTCCCCGATCATCTCTTTGGTCCCATCCTCAAGGGACTCTTCAGTGATGACTACTAGCACTTACAAAGAAATAGATCAACAACAAGCTAATGCTTAGCACACGAATAAAAGTAACACGACTCGACCAGAGCAACTTACGATGGTATGTCTGACAAGTTGAAGACAGGAGCCTCCTTATCCTTCTTCTTATTCTTCTTGGCCGGCGGCTGTAGGACCACTTCCCAAATAGTTACAGCAGGAAAGGGTGTAGAGGTTGCACCCTCATCCCCGCCATGCTGCTCAAGGAATGACGGACCCTTCGGCATTGGTGGTTTTGCCCCATACGAGGTTTCGCTCCAGGACCGCTTTCGGGTTTTCCCTTCGCTTGGCTCAGGGGCTTCCGCGGAAGGAGCCTGTGCTGGAGGAATCTCGGATTCGGACTCCGCCTCTTCGTGGTCCGGCGCATCCCTGTACTTCTCAGGTACAGGGGGCATCATCCCCGCTATGTTGAGGTCCTGCAAATTGAAGACAAGATATGCACAATAATAAGTACCAGTAGCAAATAGCACGAACTCGAAAAAGCGTTACGCGCAACTACAAAATTCACCTGGGGGACGGCATTCCTGGCGCTAAAGGGGGCAGTCAAAGACTTCCCCAGGTGATCCTCATCGGCTTTGTACTTCAACAGAGGCCGAAGAGCCTTATCAAGGTCACCTGAAGACATCTCCTCAGGTAACACCCTTGTCAGGTCGTTGGGGCCAACATACAGAAACATCGGGTGCGCCCTCGCTTGGAGCGGTTGCACCCAATGCTTGAGGAATGTGAGGATGATGTCGACACTATTGACCTCTTTGCCGGCCACCGGCTAGAGAGCCTACACCCGCTTGTAGAGCTTATCCACCTCTTTGGATTCATCCTTGAAGATGTCCTTCCCCCACGACCTCTTTCAGATGATCTCTTGGTTGGAGTCAAAGGGAGCAAAGCCCATAATGCTGACCGTCCATCTCAATGTCACGGATGTAGAACCACTTCCTGCGCCAGTACTGGACGGACTCGCAAAGGGGGAACAGAAGAAATGGACAGTGGAGCGGACAGAGATTCCGCAACCACCTGATGACCCACAAGTATAGAGGGGTATCGTAGTACTTCCGATAAATAGGAGTGTCGATCCCAATGAGGAGCATACGATGTTGATTAGTGGTTTGGAGCAGGAAGTCTTTGTAAATACTTAGCAAACGGATTTTGAGGGTTTTTGGATAAAGCAAATAAATGAAGTGCAAGTAAATAAAGACAACAAATAATTGCAACAAGTGGCCCAATCCTTTCTTAGCAAAGGACAAGCCGGTTGTAATACTTATAAGGACCAAACATTCTCGAGGACACATGGGAATACTGTCAAGTGCTTTCGTTTCATATAGATGATTAATCTTCTTTGGTTTGATAAGTGTTGTGTGGGTGAACCTGTGCTAATGTACCGATGTTACTTGGACTAATACATACTTGTGATTAAACCCCTTGCAAGCATCTGCAACTACAAGAAAGTAATTAAGATAAAAACCTAACCACAACCTTAAACTCTGAGATCCTACACTCCCTTGTGCAAAGGTTTCCTAACGGGGGTTCAGGTTTCTGTCACTCCGGCAACCCCATGATTAGTAGCCAAATAGACAATGCATTCCCCTAGGCCCATAAATGGTGAAGTATCATGTAGTCGATGTTCACATCACACCACTAGAAGAATAGCACCACAACTTAAATATTAACCATTGAATAATACCTCAACACAATTCCACTACTAACAACATGACTTCTCCCATGTCCTCAAGAACTAAACAAAATACTCACGAGACATCATATGGATCAAGATTAGAGATGATATGATGATGAATAACAATCTAAACATCAACAATAATTCAATGGTTCCACTCACAAGCATCAACTACAAAAGTAATTAACACCGGGAAAGTTTCCCCTAAGAACTATGAAAGATTCAACACAATTGTTACAGCGGGATGGAGTGGTGATGATGGTGCTGGTGGATATGGTGGTGTGGATGATGATGATCCCGATGAAGTCTAGCTTTATGATGGTGTGATACGTCCAAAACGTATCTACTTTCTCGAACACTTTGCTATTGTTTCTTCTCTAAACTTGTGTGATTTGGATACAACTAACACGGATTGGAGATGTTTTTAGCAGAATTACCTTGGTGTCTTGTTTTCGTGCAAAAAATCAACTATCAGGAAAAATCCCGAAAAATATGCCAAAAACTATTTTTCACCAGAAGATCCACGGAGCCAGAAGGGGAGACAAAGGGGAGGCCTGGGGGCCAGACCCACCCCAGGCGCGGGTCCACCTGACCCCGCGCTTGGAGGGGGTTTGGCCACCCCAGGCAGCTCCTCGGCCTCCCTCTACGCCTATAAGTTGCCTTCTGACCTAAAATTTCAGGGGGGGTCGATAGTTTTCCAGAAAGAGTTCTGCTCCGCTGCCGCCACCAGAAACCAAGATTCGGATCCAGAAACTCCGTTCTGGCACCCTGCCGGGACGTGGAATTTGGAGAGGATCATCGCTATTGTCATCACCAATGCATCTCCATCAACCACCGATGTTTCCCTCATCCATGAGTGAGTAATCCCCCGATGTTGGCTTGGGGATGGTAGGGATTGGATGAGTTCTATCATGTAATCGAATAAGATCTATTAGGGCATAGTGCCTAGTATCTCTATTAGTGCTATTTGACTTTGTTGCAACTTGTTGTTCTTAATGCTTGTCACTAGGGCCCGAGTGCCATGATCTCAGATTTGAAATTATTATTGAATCGTTATGATAGTATTGTTTGTGATCTTATCTGCAAGTTGTCTACACATATCATTGTCCGGATCCAAAGGCCCCAAAGTGACAATAATTGGGACAACCGGAGGGGATGGCTGTGGTGTGAGGATCACATGTGTTCATGGAGTGTTAATGCTTTGCTCCGGTGCTCTATTAAAAGGAGCATCTTAATTGCCAGTAGTTCCCTAAAGGCCCCGCTGCCACAGGCTAGCTGGACAGAAGATGTTGTGTAAGTTCTCATTGCGAGCACGTATGACTATATTTGGAGCACATGCCTAGGATTGTTTAGTACTTGGATGCTTCTTATTATTTATCTGCAATGCCCTAGATCTTGAAGTTACATGTCTAGACTCATCCATGCAACGCCCGTCCATCCATACCTATGCCTACCGCACTCGAATCCTACTGTTACCGTTACTGTTACTATTGCTACTGTTTCACTATTACTATTGTTGCTGCTGTTGCTACTACCAAACTGTTACTACTGATAAACTTCTGTGAGCAAGAACTATTTCCAGGTGCAGCTGAACTGACAACTCAGTTGTGAAGGCTTACAAGTATTCTTTGGCTCCCCTTGTGTCGAATCAATAAATTGGGTAATACTACCCGCGAAGACTGTTGCTATCCCCTATACTTGTGGGTCATCACGCTGTTGATGGCGATGATCTCCCCTCTCCGGGAAGGAATTTAACCGGCAGAAATCTGTCTGCCGGAGAGCTCTTTCTATCTCTGTAGTTTCCTCCCCGTAGAGGCGGCGGAATCTTTCAGTGGTTGTTCCCTGTGTATTAGGGTTTCGAGGAGAAGGTATAGGCTAAAGGGCAGAGCAGGAGGTGGGCCAGGGTGGCCACACCCCTGGTGGCGCGGCCTAGTGTCAACACCCGGATTTTTCAATCCTAGATGCCTGTTATGCCATACATCGCAATCCCAGATTACCATTTTTGCGAGACATAACAGAATTGGATACCATAGTACATCATCCATTACAAATGATACATAAGTTCTTACACAAATAGGGATCTCATGATCTAGTTCTTAATACAACATCAAGCATCGGAATACGTAATAATAACGGCAGCGTAGGCGAAGCTCCATCTTCGGGGTCACAGGCAATGCTGATGATGGGAGATTATCCTAGTTGTCGTAACCTTCCTGGGGTCCATCTTCCAGGTACTCCTCTTCAAAGTCTGGCCATGGGAATAGCCAGGGACAAAGCCATGAGTACTCTTTAAGTACTCGCAAACTAATACTAATAGGTAAAGGGTATTTTTGGACAATAGGACACTAGGTTCTAGGGTTGTTTTGCAAAAGCCAGATTTATCTCTACTAAGTTCCAAAGCTAGTCACAATTTTATAATTCCTAAGCGGGAACTTGTATTTCATATCACAACTCTGTTGTGGTCAAGTCAAAGTCTCAATTCATCTCACAGGTCATTTTGAAAAGTCTGACGGGGGAAATAGTATGGCCACTCCAACTGTCCATAACCGCGGACGCGGCTATTCGAATAGTTTGACACTCTGCAGAGATTGTACACTTTCACCACAACATTCGATACATCCGTCAGGAACAAATCCTGAATTCACCATACTCAGTATGCGGATAATCAATCCCAACCTTTCGATTACATGCCCTAGTATAAGCACCTCTCCTGTTAGTTTGGCCTCCCAACCATGACCAACTATCATCTTGGGTACTGCATAGGTGGACAATCTTCACAAGGTAGCATCAGCTCAGACCTTGGCCGTGAGGGAACTAATACTAAGGTACATAAGTTTCCACTCAAGCCCTACCCAATATTCGGGTATTATGGTTGTACGATAAAATTGGAATGGTATCGCATCCAGACAACCATCAGTTTTATAAAGGGCTAAGGCTCATGCATCAACATTTTTATCACCAAAATTCTCAAGTGTTTGGAAACACATGTCCAAAACATTTCAATAGAATGATCCATGATTCTAAGGTTTTCATAATCATTTTTCCACCAAATAATCCCATCTAAAAGTTGATCAAGTTTTATGCTTAGCACTAGCATCTACAGGTGGGGGTAGTATTAATGAGGGGTGGTAACTAGTGGGGTTTCAACTAAGGACAACCTCAGGTCTCAGGCTGATGCCAAGGTTTCTAACTTAGGCCAAATTTTATGCTCTTTATGCAACCTTCAGCATCTTTCCAAAATCTACCAGTCACTTAAGTAAACTCTAAGTAAGCTTTGATAAAGAAATAGCGTAAGGAGCTTGCACATAAAACTAGGATTGGTTTATCAAGTCGGTATGATCACATATGCTTAAGGCATATAGTAGTCATAGAACAAGTATGGGTTTGTTGCATCAGTAGAGTGTCTTGCAAGTTTTAGCTTGCATAGGTCAACTTGATTGGTAAGGCTTGCATAGGTATAGTATCAGCTTGCATCAATATCAGTATAAGCTTGCTAAAGTAGAATGTCTTGCAAGTTTTAGCTTGCCTTGTGAAGAGCAGTGGTTGAAGTTCTCCTCGGCTTCTTCTTCGTAGTATCCTCCTTCCTCCTCATATCCTTGGTCGGTACTAGCGTCTATGAATAAATACGAGGTACACAATCACCAAACAATACTTAACTACTTGCAATCATCACACACAATGGTCCTATGGATGATCTAGAATCATCCCTAACATTACAAGGTTAAGGCTTGGTTTAAATCTTTTTATTTTTAGAAAAGTAATTTCTACTCATTGAAAAACTACTTAAGATTTTATATTCTCCAAACCCAACATGGGATCATGCTGACACATGTCATCAGCACATATTGTAGTCCATGGGAATGTGATTTAAAGTGGTGTCACAGTTTAATAAGGTTTTACCCTTTTATTTTAATTAATTAAAGTGGTTAGAAATGCTTATGTAGCATTCTTTTATTACTTGAACATTATTTCTGCAAGTAAACCTATATATTTTTATATATTCTGAAAGGTATGGTTAAATGTGATTTTTGAGAGTTGGAATCAACTCAAAAGCTATGATGGTTTAAATTTGAAAAATGTTTGAATGCAGAAAAGCTTATGCCTTGTTATTTTTACCATGGGTGATCTATAGATCCAAATTACTTGAATCCAATGGGCTTGGATTCAGCATTCACAGAACTTTCCAACAAAATTGGTTTCATTCAATTTGGTGCACTGAATCGATATGGGTTGATTTTTGAAGTTGGGTACAGAAGTGTGTTTGAATCGAAATAGAAAAAGGTTTAATTTGAATAACTGGGCTGCGCGGGAAAAGTTACTGGGCCGGCCTGCTAAGCGCAGTGCTCCCGCGGGCTGCTTAAGTGGGTGTCCCCACTCGTCAGTGACACGGGGCTGGGCGAAGCGGTATGGGGCGACATGGATCGTTCGATCTAGTTCTAATCTAATGGCTGGGAGTCATCGTCGACGCGAGACAACTCCGGCGAGAACGAAACCTAGCGCGGCCAGTGAGGGTCGCTGGGGGCTCACCGGGGTGCTGGCGAGGGTCGGCGAGGCGGGCGAATGACGAAGTCGACGACGGCGAACTCAGGGGTGGTCGCGGCAGCTCCTGGGGAGGCTCCAATCGCTGGCTCCCTTCTTCTCCGGCAGCGGCAGGCTCCAGTGAAATTCCGGCGAGGTCGTGCTCGCCTTGCTCTGAGAATGGTGTGGCACGATCAGTGAGGAGAGGGGAGTGAGATGGTGTGAAGAAATCGTGTGGGGGTGGCCTCTATTTATAGTCGAGCGAGGGGACCGTCGGGGCGCACGGTAAGCTCGTCGGGGGCGAGGTTACAGGCGGCTAAAGGCATGGGCAAGGGTAGGGGACGGTGCGGTGTCTCCTGGCGATGCTCAACGACATGGTCTCGGGGCATGGGTCGGTGTGGTTTGGTCTGGAACGAGCGGTGCTCTGCGCGGCAGAGGCGGCGTCTTCGACGGCGGGCGGTGGCTATGCGGCACGGGGCGGCAAACAGGGATGTCTGGCGGTCTCCTGGGTCGGTGGGGATTGTGTATGCACGTGGCAAGGGTGGCGCGCGGTCTGTGTGTGATGGTCGAGGGTGGCGCTCTGGCGCACGCTCGGCATGATCTACTGAGTTGTGTGTGAGCTAAATGGGGAACCAGTTAGGCAAGAATCACTGCTCACAATAGTTTTTGGTGTTTGTTTGATTTGTGTCTGCAACCTGTTTGATGAAATGGCCGCATGAAATCAAGTTTTGAATTTTGAAATGATTTTTGGTGGGTTTGCTAGATTGGTGTTGGTGACTCTGCAGATGCTTGGGTTTTGAAAGTTGAGCTTGTTTGAGTAGTTTTTGAAAAAGTGGGATCTTCCCATATGATAAAGATTCAATTTTGAATTGCCATTTAAACTATGCATTTGAAAGTTTCTGGATGAGCACAAGGTGGGCCTTGATACCTTGTTATGAGTACATTCAAGGGGTGCAAAGATCCAGAAAAGTTTCTGTTAGGTTCTGAAAGTTTGAGACAGCCAAAATAGGCATGGGAGTTAAATTGGCCAAAATGACCATTCATTTCATATATGTGTTTTGATTTACTTGTCTTTAGGAAAGGTGTGGGAAATGTTTTAGATGATGTTTATTTCACCTAAGAAACATTTTACAAGCAATGGAACAAACAAACAAGGTGGTTTTAAAGGATTTCAAAATCCATGCATACACATATGCATGCATTCATGATTTCATTTAGAAAAGTTTTTGTTAACCCTAATTTAGATGATTAGAATTTGATGATCCAAGCTTAGTATTTTTGGGATGTTACAAACCTTCCCCCCTTAAACAAAATCTCGTCCCGAGATTTGAAGAAGGACGAAAAGATTACCTAGGATTTGAAGAGATCGGGAAACTCCGTCCTGATGTGATCTTCGCGCTCCCAGGTAGCTTCCTCTTCTGTGTGGTTGCTCCACTGAATCTTGAGAAACTTGATGCTTCGGGTTCGGGTAGTTCAAAAAGCTTCTTCCAAAATGCGGATGGGTATTTCGGGATAGGTCAGGTCATCGTTGATCTCTATGGTACGGTGATCGATATTCTTGAACACTTCGGTCTTCTCGGGGACTTCGAGACATTTGCGAAGTAACGAGATATGGAACACATTGTGCACAGCTGACATCTCTTCAGGTAGTTCCAATTGATACGATACTTCTCCTCGACGGTTCAGAATTTTGAAAGGTCCGATATATCTGGGGGCTAACTTTCCTTTGAGTTGGAAACGCTGCATTCCCTTCAATGGCGACACTTTCAGATAAACAAAATCTCCTATGTTGAAGGCGAGGTCTCGACGTCTCTTGTCGGCGTAACACTTCTGTCGGGATTGGGCGGTCTTGAGGTGCTCACGAATCTTGTGAACCTTCTCTTCTGCTTCTCGGAGGATGTCGGGTCCAAAAATCTGACTCTCTCCTACTTCCGACCAGTTCAAAGGGGTGCGACACTTTCTTCCGTACATGAATTCAAATGGGGCCATTTGCAAACTGGCTTGGTAACTATTGTTGTAGGAAAATTCTGCAAACGGCAGACAGTCTTCCCACTTGGATCCATATTCTAGCACACATGCTCTAAGCATATCTTCGAGTATTTGATTTACTCGCTCCATTTGTCCATCGGTCTGAGGGTGATACGCGGTACTGAAATCTAGGTGTGTTCCTAAACCTTCTTAGACTTTCTTCCAGAATCTCGAGGTAAACTGAGTTCCTCGATCCGATACTATATTCTTGGGGACTCCGTGCAAACTAACGATTCTAGCGATGTATAACTCTGCTAGCTTCGAACTCTGATAGGTGGTTTTGACGGGCAAGAAATGGGCGACTTTGGACAATCTGTCCACTATGACCCAGATAGAGTCATTTCCCCTACTAGAAGTAGGTAGTCCAGTGATAAAGTCCATTCCTACAGAATCCCATTTCCATTCCAGAATTTGCAAAGGTTACAACAATCCAGCAGGTCTTTGATGTCCTGCCTTGACTCGCTGACATATATCACACTTGGCGATATAGCTTCCGATTTCTCTCTTCATCTTATGCCACCAAAATTGCTCTTTCAAATCTTGATACATCTTAGTTCCTCCAGGATGGATAGAATAAAGAGTATCATGAGCCTCCTTCAAGATAACTTCTTTCAACTTCGAATCTGTTGGTACACAAAGGCTTCCTTTGTACCACAGAACTCCTTATTCGTCCTCGGTGAATCTGGGTACTTTGCCCGTACCGATACGATTCTTGATTCCGTCGATACTGGCATTTCCCTTCTGCGCCTCTTTAATCTGACTGATCAAAGTGGGCTGAAGTTCTATGCTAGCCAAAAATCCTTCACTTACTAATTCCATTCGAAAATCTTCCATCTCCTTGTGCAAACTTGGTTGATCCTTCAAAATCATGGAGTTCAAGCGGCACGGCAATCTGCTAAGGGCATCGGCTACCACGTTGGCTTTACCAGGGTGATAGTGAATATCCAGGTCGTAATCTTTGATTAGCTCAATCCATCTTCTCTGCCTCATATTCATCTCCTTCTGAGTGAATATATACTTTAGGCTCTTGTGATCCGAATAAATCTCACAACGGTTTCCCATTAGGTAATGTCTCCATGTCTTTAGGGCTAGGAATACTGTTGCGAGTTCGAGGTCATGGGTTGGATAGTTTTGGTCATGTTGCTTCAATTGTCGAGATAGGTAAGATATAACTTTGCCTTCTTTCATTAGCACACATCCGAGACCAATCTTGGATGCGTCGCAATACACATCGAAGGGCTTCGTGATATCCGGCATGATTAAGATTGGGGCTGATATCAATCTCCTCTTGAGTTCTTGAAAACTCGCTTCACACTTGTCTGTCCATTCAAAATTCTTGTCCTTCTTCAGCAATTGGGTCATGGGTCGGGCGATACTCGAGAATCCTTCTACGAATTTGCGGTAATATCCCGCCAATCCAAGAAAAGCACGAACTTGGGTTTGAGTGGTTGGGGCTTGCCAATCTTCTACATCTTTCACTTTGGCAGGGTCAACGGCAATTCCTCCTGCTGATACAATGTGACCGAGGAATCCTACCTCCTGTAACCAGAATTCACATTTGCTAAACTTTGCATATAGCTGATGCTCTCTAAGGGTTCCAAGAATGGTCCTTAGATGTAGCTCATGTTGTTCTTCTGATTTGGAATAATCAGAATGTCATCGATGAAAACAACAACAAACTTATCCAGGAAGTCCATAAAAACCTTATTCATGAGGTTCATGAAATAAGCGGGGGCATTGGTTAATCCAAAAAACATGACTGTATACTCGTACAATCCATATCTGGTGGTAAAGGCAGTCTTTGGAATATCCTCTGCACGAATTTTGAGTTGATGATAGCCAGTTCTAAGATCAATCTTAGAAAACACCTAGGCACCAGTCAACTGATCAAACAAATCTTCTATCTTGGGCAAGGGGTACTTGTTCTTGATGGTGACATCATTCAACTTCCGATAATCCGTGCACAAACGGTTACCTCCATCTTTCTTGTCCACAAATAAGATAGGTGATCTCCATGGTGACGCACTTGGTTGAATCAATCCAATTTCTAGCATGGAATCCAGTTGCTTCTTCAGTTCTGCTAGTTCCGACGGGTTCATACTATAGGGTCTCTGGGTTATGGGTCCTGTTCCGGGGATTAGTTCGATGATAAACTCGATATCCCGATCTGGGGGCATACCGGGCAAAACATCGGGAAATACATCGGGGTATTCACAGACTACCCGGACTTGGTCAATGGTAGGTTGGGCTAGACTCTTGTTACACTTGAATTGGCGAGGTAAGGTTTCAGAGATATGCTCGACTGTTATTCCGGCGGTACTGGTCATGGTGATGGCTTTCTTAGCACAGTCAATCAATCCCTTATGTTTGGACATCCAATCCATTCCTAGTACTACTTCCAAACCTTTAGTTCCGAGTACTATTAGATTAGCATAAAAATCTATGCCATGGATTCAGATAGGGATGGCTTTGCAAATTTGCCTAGCCTTGGTCGTTGATCCGGGAATTTGCACAATCATAACATGCTTCAGTTTGGTTGGTTGAATTCTACTAGTGCAGGCAAATTCTTCGGTGACAAATGAATGCGAGGAACCAGAGTCAAACAACACTCTTGCAAGTACTGAATTAACAGAAAACATACCCAGCACGACGTCTAGCGCTTCCTGAGCTTCTTCAGCATGCATGAGAAAAAGACGGACATTGCGGTTGAGTGAATTCCCTGGGGCAAATCTTCTCCCTGGCTGGACACGACGCTGCTGCTGAGCGGGGGCATTGGCATTAGGGGCTGTAGCGTTCTTCTTGTTGGGGCACTCGTTGGAATAGTGGCCTTTATTCCCACAGTCATAACAGGTCACTTGTGACTTGTCCTTGGCTGCGACAGGCACAGCATTGCTTCCAGTCCTCGGGGCAGTGTTGGTGTTGGCGGTAGCATTGTTGGTGTTGAACTTGGGTGGGTCACGGGTGAAATTGCTAGAGTTGCCGGGGTTGTTGTGATTTCCTCCGGGTCTAGGGTTTCCACGGTTGGGGTAGGTCAGACGGGTCATAGGGGGTCTGTTGGTTCTTGGGGCAAATCCTGGAGATGGGTTGGGGCGATGATTTGGGGTCTGATGGGTTCCTGGTTGATGCATCATGCGACGCTTGCAGTTCTCATTGGCTTGGTTGGTCTTTCCTTCCATCTGGATGGCAGAGTCGACAAGGGCTTCAATATCAGCAAAGGGGATATTGACTAACACCGTCTGCATCTCGTCATGCAGACCATTCAGGAATCTTTCTTTCTTCTTGGCTTCGGTGTCTATCTCGTCCGGGTCATACCTAGCTAATGACAAAAATTTGTCACAGTATTCCACTACAGTCATCCTTTTTTGCTTCAGCTCTCTGAACTCGTCTCTCATTCTCTTGATCAAACCTGGTGGCACATGGGTTCTGCTAAACTTGACCTTGAATTCCTCCCAGGTCATCATCTGGCCTCCGGTCATTGCACGAACACTATTCCACCATGCCCTGGCATCTCCGGCTAGATAATGGGTGGCGAACAGGACTTTCTCATTGGCTTCCACTCCGGTGACTTCTAGGTTGTTTTCCATGGTTTGTAGCCAATCATCGGCATCTATGGGTTCTTCTGACTTGGTGAAAACGGGTGGGTTAGTATTGTTGAAATTCTTGAGCTTAGATCCATGGTTGTCCTGATTTCCGTGGCCTTGGTTGTTGTGGGCTAGCTGGGCTATCTGTTGCAGAGTGTCTAGGTTGGCTTGACGTTCCGCTCTTTCAGCTTCGCGGTCAGAAGTCAACATTTGCAGGATCTGCAACATCGGGTCCGGGGCTGAACCACTTCCTCCACGTGACATCTGAAGATTGATATAGATCATGAGAAAAGAAGGAAATTTCTAAGGTCTTGGGTCTTTGAAAAGTTTTAAATGTTTGACTCAGATTTTTCTGGAAACTTGATTTTTCATTCATTCACTTATAGCACACAGTACAACACACACCACAACAGAGAAAAACAGATGGTTTTAAGAACCATTCTGGAAACTACGATACAGTGGGACCGACTACTACTCATTACGCTAGTGCTCAGTGCTACTACTCCTCGGAGTCGGTGGCTTCATCATCTTCAGCATCATCGATGAAGGCGAAATCATCCTTATCGGTTAAGAAGTCCATGGCCTGATCCTCCAGAAAATCATCGTCATCGCTGAGATAGGAGTAGGGGTCTCCACGAAGATCCTCTCTGGCATTCTCCCTTTCCTCCAACTGCATGTCTCTCTCGTGCATGGTCTCCTCCAGAGATGAGATGCGGTGGCGAAGACGGGAAATAATGCTCTCCTTTTTTGTCGAGCTGACGGCGGCGAGACTTGCGATCCTTTGCTAGCATGGTGATGGTCTGATCCTTCGTCTTGATGATGGCAGACTTGTGGTTGCAATAGTCACGGCAGTTGTCCAACTCCTGCTGACGATCATACATCATGAAGCTAAGGTGGTCCAATTGAGTCTTCAGCTCGGGGTGGTATGGGGCTTCCAGTGGTTGTCCATTTGCATCACGCCTTGGGCAAAACTCAAAGCGAGTACCCTTGATCTGATTGATGCTCTGCCCACACAGACGGGAAAGAGCTTCCTCCATTGCTCTGGCAAGTCCATCGAGCCAATTGTTTTCCCTCAAGGTAAACTGAATTCCCTCCGCAGTGGGAGGTTCAATCTTTCCTCGGATACTTGCAACAATTAGCCACTGCAGATCTTCTCCTCCTTGATCATTGAGCTGAGCTCCAAAGAACTCGGGGTGCGGACGCTCCAGAAGTTCCGAAAGCTGATCCAGATCCCTCTCAAAGATAAGGTCTCCCCCATTCCCAAGTTGGTAAAACTTGCTATACTTCACGTACATCTATAAAAATAGAGGATGAGTAGATTAGCAAAGTGATCAAGTGTGTCAAAATTTTATGTATTTTGCAAGAGTTTTTAAGGAACATGAATTTTTATGAAAGAATCAAAGAGATAAGAATGAGAATAAGTTTTTGTAAATATTTGTTTTCTTTGGTTTTGAAACTAAGTTTTTTATTCAAACGTCCAGTCTAACTAGGGTCTTCTATGGTCAGGATGGCTCTGATACCAACTTATCAACACCCGGATTTTTCAATTCTAGATGCCTGTTATGCCATACATCGCAATCCCAGGATTACCATTTTTGCGAGACATAACAGAATTGGATACCATAGTACATCATCCATTACAAATGATACATAAGTTCTTACACAAATAGGGATCTCATGATCCAATTCTTAATACAACATCAAGCAGCGGAATACGTAATAATAACGGTAGCGTAGGCGAAGCTCCATCTTCGGGGTCACAGGCAATGCTGACGATGGGAGATGATCCTAGTTGTCGTAACCTTCCTGGCGTCCATCTTCCAGGTACTCCTCTTCATAGTCTGGCCATGGGAATAGCCAGGGACAAAGCCATGAGTACTCTTTAAGTACTCGCAAACTAATACTAATAGTTAAAGGGGATTTTTGGACAATAGGACACTAGGTTCTAGGGTTGTTTTGCAAAAGCCAGATTTATCTCTACTAAGTTCCAAAGCTAGTCACAATTTTATAATTCCTAAGCGGGAACTTGTATTTCATATCACAACTCTGTTGTGCTCAAGTCAAAGTCTCAATTCATCTCACAAGTCATTTTGAAAAGTCTAACGGGGGAAACAGTATGGCCACTCCAACTGTCCATAACCGCGGACGCGGCTATTCGAATAGTTTGACACTTTGCAGAGATTGTACACTTTCACCACAACATTCGATACATCCATCAGGAACAAATCCTGAATTCACCATACTCAGTATGCGGATAATCAATCCTAACCTTTCGATTACACGCCCTAGTATAAGCACCTCTCCTGTGAGTTTGGCCTCCCAACCATGACCAACTGTCATCTTGGGTACTGCACAGGTGGACAATCTTCACAAGGTAGCCTCAGCTCAGACCTTGGCCGTGAGGGAACTAATACTAAGGTACATAAGTTTCCAGTCAAGCCCTACCCAATATTCGGGTATTGTGGTTGTACGATAAAATTGGAATAGTATCGCATCCAGACAACCATCAGTTTTATAAAGGGATAAGGCTCATGCATCAACATTTTTATCACAAAAATTCTCAAGTGTTTGGAAACACATGTCCAAAACATTTCAATAGAATGATCCATCATTCCAAGGTTTTCATAATCATTTTTCCACCAAGTAATCCCATCTAAAAGTTGATCAAGTTTTATGCTTAGCACTAGCATCTACAGGTGGGGGTAGTATTAATGAGGGGTGGTAACTAGTGGGGTTTCAACTAAGGACAACCTCAGGTCTCAGGCTGATGTCAAGGTTTCTAACTTAGGCCAAATTTTATGCTCTTTATGCAACCTTCAGCATCTTTCCAAAATCTACCGGTCACTTAAGTAAACTCTAAGTAAGCTTTGATAAAGAAATAGCATAAGGAGCTTGCACATAAAACTAGGATTGGTTTATCAAGTGGGTATGATCACATATGCTTAAGGCATATAGTAGTCATAGAACAAGTATGGGTTTGTTGCATCAGTAGAGTGTCTTGCAAATTTTAGCTTGCATAGGTCAACTTGATTGGTAAGGCTGGCATAGGTATAGTATCAGCTTGCATCAATATCAGTATAAGCTTGCTAAAGTAGAATGTCTTGCAAGTTTTAGCTTGCCTTGTGCAGAGCAGTGGTTGAAGTTCTCCTCGGCTTCTTCTTCATAGTATCCTCCTTCCTCCTCGTATCCTTGGTCGGTACTAGCGTCTATGAATAAATACGAGGTACACAATCACCAAACAATACTTAAATAATTGCAATCATCACACACAAGGGTCCTATGGATGATCTAGCATCATCCCTAACATTACAAGGTTAAGGCTTGGTTTAAATCTTTTTATTTTTAGAAAAGTAATTTCTACTCATTGAAAAACTACTTAAGATTTTATATTCTCCAAACCCAACATGGGATCATGTTGACACATGTCATCACCACATATTCAGTCCATGGGAATGTGATTTAAAGTGGTTTCATAATTTAATAAGGTTTTACCCTTTTATTTTAATTAATTAAAGTGGTTAGAAATGCTTATGTAGCAGTCTTTTATTACTTGAACATTATTTCTGCAAGTAAACCTATATATTTTTATATATTCTGAAAGGTATGGTTAAATGTGATTTTTGAGAGTTGGAATCAACTCAAAAGCTATGATGGTTTAAATTTGAAAAATGTTTGAATGCAGAAAAGCTTCTGCCTTGTTATTTTTACCATGGGTGATCTATAGATCCAAATGACTTGAATCCAACGTTCTTGGATTCAGCATTCACAGACCTTTCCAAGAAAATTGGTTTCATTCAATTTGGTGCACTGAATCGATCTCGGTTGATTTTTGAAGTTGGGTACAGAAGTGTGTTTGAATTGAAATAGAAAAAGGTTTAATTTGAATAACTGGGCTGCGCGGGAAAAGTTACTGGGCCGGCCTGCTAAGCGCAGTGCTCCCGCGGGCTGCTTAAGTGGGTGTCCCCACTCGTCAGTGACACGGGGCTGGGCAAAGCGGTATGGGGCGACGTGGATCGTTCGATCTAGTTCTAATCTAACGGCTGGGAGTCATCGTCGATGCGAGACAACTCCAGCGAGAATGAAACCTAGCGCGGCCAGTGAGGGTCGCTGGGGGCTCACCGGGGTGCTGGCGAGGGTCGGTGAGGCGGGCGAACGACGAAGTCGATGACGGCGAACTCAGGGGTGGTCGCGGCAGCTCCTGGGGCGGCTCTAATCGCTGGCTCCCTTCTTCTCCTGCAGCGGCAGGCTCCAGTGAAATTCCGGCGAGGTCGTTCTCGCCTTGCTCTGAGAATGGTGTGGCACGATTAGTGAGGAGAGGGGAGTGAGATGGTGTGAAGAAATCGTGTGGGGGTGGCCTCTATTTATAGTCGAGCGAGGGGACCGTCGGGGCGCACGGTGAGCTCGTCGGGGGCGAGGTTACAGGCGGCTAAAGGCATGGGCAAGGGTAGGGGACGGTGCGGTGTCTCCTGGCGATGCTCAACGACATGGTCTCGGGGCATGGGTCGGTGTGGTTTGGTCTGGAACGAGCGGTGCTCTGCGCGGCAGAGGCGGCGTCTTCGACGGCGGGAGGTGGCTGTGTGGCACGGGGCGGCAAACGGGTATGTCTGGCGGTATCCTGGGTCGGTGGGGATTTTGTATGCACGTGGCAAGGGTGGCGCGCGGTCTGTGGGTGATGGTCGAGGGTGGCGCTCTGGCGCACGCTCGGCATGGTCTGGGCGCGGCTTGTGCGCGTGGTCCAGGCTTGGCAACGCTCGCGGCTGGCACAGTGAGTGGCGGTGGACAGTGGGCTGCCTCCCAAACATGCTGGCTAGGCTTGCTGCTGCTCCTAGCTTGTTGTCGACTATGGGGTGGCAAGAGGGTGCTCGGCTATTCACCATTGATGACAATGGCAAGCTCACAGTGGTGCTAGTGCCTGGCTAATCTTCCTAGATGATCTACTGAGTTGTGTGTGAGCTAAATGGGGAACCAGTTAGGCAAGAATCACTGCTCACAATAGTGTTTGATGTTTGTTTGATTTGTGTCTGCAACCTGTTTGATGAAATGGCCGCATGAAATCAAGTTTTGAATTTTGAAATGATTTTTGGTGGGTTTGCTAGATTGGTGCTGGTGAGTCTGCAGATGCTTGGGTTTTGAAAGTTGAGCTTGTTTGAGTAGTTTTTGAAAAAGTGGGATCTTCCCATATGATAAAGATTCAATTTTGAATTGTCATTTAAACTATGCATTTGAAAGTTTCTGGATGATCACAAGGTGGTCCTTGATACCTTGTTATGAGTACATTCAAGGGGTGCAAAGATCCAGAAAAGTTTCTGTTAGGTTCTGAAAGTTTGAGACAGCCAAAGTAGGCATGGGAGTTAAATTGGACAAAATGACCATTCATTTCATAAATGTGTTTTGATTTACTTGTCTTTAGGAAAGGTGTGGGAAATGTTTTAGATGATGTTTATTTCACCTAAGAAACATTTTACAAGCAATGGAACAAACAAACAAGGTGGTTTTAAAGGATTTCAAAATCCATGCATACACATATGCATGCATTCATGATTTCATTTAGAAAAGTTTTTGTTAACCCTAATTTTGATGATTAGAATTTGATGATCCAAGCTTAGTATTTTTGGGATGTTACACCCAGGGTGGCCCGTGCATGGGGGTGTGGGCCCCCTGTGGCCCATATTAGCCTCCCCTTCTAGCTTCCTTCGTCTTCTGGAAAAGTAGGATTTTTCATGTATTTTCTGGTATTTTCTGAACTTCGCGAAAATTTCATCCAAACACCGCTTTTTCCATCAGAATTCGGACTCTGGCAGTTCATCCTCCAAGTATCATCCAACATGCAAAAATAGATGAAATAACATAAGTATCAACTCTTAATATGAAATATATCAATGAATAACAGGAAATTATGATATAGAATAGTGATGCAAAATGGACGTATCAACTCTCCCAATCTTAGACCTCGCTTGTCCCCAAGCGAAAACTGAGCTCAGTAAACATGCCCACAGGTTTATGGAGTGAAGTGTCGATAAAAAGAATACGGACAAGAAGCATCACACTTACCAATACACAACTCATAGTAGAAAGCAACTAACTATTATATAACTTAACTTGCAACGAGTATGGGAGTCACAATAAAGATGCATAAAGATAAATCATAATTGGTAATGGAAAACTTTGTTCTTGGTCAGAGAACAGTTGACAAATCATAATTTTTCAAGCAAAGCTTTTGTAAAGAAGTTTATAACAGGAGTCTTTTTGCTCAAACATAAAAGGCATTTGACAATGATAGATTTCAAAGTAATACTCATTCAGATAAGAACCATGTCAAAAACAAGGAAGATAAGAAACATGATTGAATAAATCATCATATGAATGATTGAAACACAAAAACTCAAATGCTTGCTGGGGATAGGAAGGAATAGGTTTACTGACTCAACTAAGAGGCAAAAGAAAGGCCCTCCAGAGAGGGAAGCAGGGATTTCAAGTTTCATAGAGAGCTTTCAAAAGATTATGGTACTTACTAGCTTTGAGCTCTCATTGCCCCTATCATAAGAATCTTGAGGTGATTAAGGTTAAATTTAACAAAGATGGAGTGTATGCTTGACAAAATATAAGTTCGCAATCCCATGTCCCTTGAGTACGAGGGCCGCTCCTCATGCTACTCAACTTTAGTTACCGGTAAGTTCTTGTCATAGTAAGTACATGTGTATCATAGAGAACCGCCAACGGGGTACCCCTTGCCCCATGATACAGGAGCTATCCCATATCAAAATGACAAGGCAAATAGATAGCGAGCATCTCAGTGATCTTTTATTTGCTATTTGCATAGGTTTTTATTGAGGATGATTCATAGATTTCTCACTATGGTTATGTTGCAAGGTTCCACCATGATTAGGCATGGCTTAGGCTAGTGGCCCAGGCGTTTCTCTAACACACATACATAACTCCATGGACTTACAAGCTCCCCTTTTATTTCACACCGACGACATCCATAAACAAAAGAGCATGATATCAACGGGGTAGATATTTACAGGTGTTGAAAGCGTTCCAGTGACAGCACGATTCTACTAATTCCCAACTTATAGGTGAAAGCATATACAACAAAAATGACACAATGGTTCAAGTTTATTAAAGGCAGGAAAATAAGGTGTGCCATCAAGTTCGTGAGAGCTTTACTAACTAGTTTTCACATAACAAAAGAATTTTTAATCTGAAAGATAGATGAAGCTTGAGAATTTTCTTGGAACAGCAATAATGCTAATAGGTAGGTATGATGGACAAAAATGGCATAGGTTTAAGTTTAAAGGATTGGATGCACGAGAAGTATTCCCTCTCAGTACAGGTTTTTGGCTAGCAAGGTTGGGTAGCAAGCAAAAGAGTTGAAGGAAACAAGCAAACATACAAGTGATAAAGTCAAACATGCAATCTTCCTTGAAAACACAAAAGATCTTAAATAAAGAATACTAAGCTTATGAGCCAATCAAGAAAGAAAGAAAATAATATAAAATACATGTAAGTGCTTTTCTCTTTTCCTTTCAAACCTCAAAAAATGTTGCTACTGACCAGAGCTCGGTTTGCCAAAACCAATTTAGATTTCCTTGATGCTCCCAAAGTGATACCAATACTAATCAACAAGATCAATCATATAATAGAGACTGCAAACTAAAATAAGAAGTGCAAAAAGTAAAAGATGAAACTTCTCATTAATATTCCATAAAGGCAGTCACACCAAGGGATACATAAATAACCAACTAAAGGAGAGATATTTCCACAATGCAAACCATCCTATATGATAACTTCTCTATTCAAGATATGAATCTACTAAAAAGGTAAAAAGATGAAATATAATGATGTGATACCGCGGCACTGCCCCAAGCTTGGAACAAACCAAGGGGATGCCAAAACCAGATGACGAATTACTCGTTTGGTGGTGGTGGTGTTCCCTTGTTTAGGGTGAGGAAGCCCTCCAGCATGTTACGAAGCCTGTTATTCTCCTCTTGAAGCATATACACCTTCCTCCTTAGAGCATGGTACTTATCACAAAACTCGTCAGTGGTTCGCAGGGCTTCCACTGCCTCTGGGAAGGAACTGAAGTATAGAACAGAGGTCATAATCCCCTGCATATTATGAGAAAAAGCATGTCCAGTGTTAATGGCCCCTACAAAAGTAGGTTTCCTTTCCCTTGATCATCTGGCAGTTTGTCCCTTCATGCCTGATAACATGTTCTTTACTTCCTCCTCGACGCTCCAATCCATGTCTTTGCGCCTAGATGCGTCCTTTCTTCTTCCACGGGCTTCTTACCCTTGTGCCTCTAAACTTGCGAATCATTTCCTGATAGAAACAGATCGAAACAAAAACACAACGAGAACATGATATACGAACCTCGGGGGATCCGGGGGGTTACATATTATGAAGTTTTATGACATAGGGAAGGTACTGTGCAAAAAAGGGATGGAGGCGGACTCCGGGGTGATCACACCCCCTGGTGGCGTGGCCAGGCAGGGCTCGCGCCACTGGGAGGTGTGGCCCACCCGGGCTCCATTTCCTCCCTTGTTTTGACTCATTACCTTCCATATGGAATAAAAATGCAAAAATAAAAAAATAAAAGTTTTTCGCGAACCTTCTGTTTTAGCACTTTTACCTATTTGAGAACGGACTCTGCAGATTCCTTCTCTCCAACAATTGAAAGTTCCATTCATACAAAGCCTCACACAATCTTTATTAACAACATTAGTGTATGCAAAAACAAAGAACCTTTGGGTTCAAATTTCAACTAAAATCCATCAAAACAAAAGCTAGTATAGCAACTCCTTTCAAAAGCCCAAAAAGAATCTAGAAGGAAATCGATTTAAGATGCAAATGCAAATGATGGCAGAAATCTATCAAAACAGACCAGCAGGTAAAGATTGTTTTTTTCGAAATCTTCTGTTGCTCAAATCAAAAAGTGCAAAACTAACAAAAGTTGGATAACAACTTGGGGCACAAGAATAGAAAATTACAACTCCATCCCAAGTACTGAGATCTTTCACGAATTTTTACAATGCGGCACAAAAATATGTCCTAGGACAGCAACTTTTCACAACGCACCTACTTTTCAAAAGAGGTTGATCTTGACACAAAAGCCAAACAAAAAGGATAAGGAGCGGTTATTACAGAGTTAATAACTTCCAAGACTCAAAGAAACAAAGACCCAAAGCAAACTAAAATGGGTTGTCTCCCAAAAGCTCTTTATTTTTAGCCATTAAGATGGGCATTATAATTTCAAAGATGCTCACATTGGAAATATGGATTTGAAATAAAAGAGAGCACCAAGAAGCAAATATCCAACACATTTGAGTCTAACCCACTTCCTATGCAAGGGAGTGTCATAAGAAAACAGATTATTGAAATAAAAGGCTACTAGCATAGGAAGACAAAACAAGTGCAACTTCAAAGCTTTCAACATAAAGTGGGGAAACTTAATATTATTGAGATGCATAAAACCATGTTTCCCTCTCTCATAATAACTTTCAGTAGCACTTTGAATAAAGTTGACTATATAACTATCACAAGAAACAACTTTATCATCAGAATGAGCATACTTAGAATCATCAAAAAGAGGTCTAAGGTCATAAACTGGATAATAGAAGCAAGTTGTTCAACTCTAAAATCCTCATTAGGAAAATTATTTTCATAAGGAGCTTTAGAAAATTTGGAAAAAGTTAAACTCATAAGATTCTCCATCAAATTTAGTTTAGACTTTCTCCTTCTTACAATCTATAATATCTCCACAAGTGTTCAAGAAAGGTCTACCAAAAATGATAGGACAAGTTTTACTAGCAGCTAAACCAAGCACTAGAAAATCAGCAGGATATTTAATATTACTACAAAGGACTTCCACATCTCTTACAATACCAATAGGGCAAATGGTTCACTTATTAGCAAGATGAATAACCACATCAATGTCCTCAAGTTCACAAGGACCAATATCATAAATAATTTCCCTTTAAAGCTCATAAGGAATAGCACTAGAACTTGCACGAATATCACATAAAAGATAATAGAAATGATCAAAAAAACTAACAGAAAGCACAAGGACACTAGCTTTGCTAGCTTTACTAGGATGAGACACAATATTAGAAGCATCTTCACAAAAGATAATGTGTCCATCTTCTACATTTTTAGTGACAAGGTCTTTCCCAATGTGCTACTATAGGTTTAGTGTTTATTTGATTATCAGGTTCAACATCTTTCTTTGCACTTTTGCTAACCACATTAGCTATAATAGAATGTTCCTTCACCTTAGCAGGGAAAGGGACTTTCTCAATATAAGGTTCAGGCAAAATAGGATCAACTGTACAAACTTCAGTGTTTCTAACAGGAACATGATTAACAATATCTTTATAAGGTGCATGGTACTTGTCCCACTTATTTTTAGGAATTTCTTTATAAGAGGAAAAGGCCTTAAAACAATTGGCAATACTTTGAGAATCAAGACCATACTCAGTACTAATATCATGAAAGTCATCAGTTCCCATAAAAGATTTATTGCATTCATAATAATAATTTATACCTGACTTTCTTCCTTTGTCATTCTCCCATGCTTTAGTATTCTCTTGAAGACAGTCTAGAAGATCCCATTTAGCTTCTTCCTTCATACGTGTGAATGATCCAGCACAAGAAGCATCTAATAAATCTTTATCATGAAGAGAAAGTTTTGCATAAAAGTTATTGATAATAATATTATTAGGGAGTTCATGAATAGGACATTTAAGCATTAGTAACTTCAATCTCCCCCAAGCTTGGGTTGTACTCTCTCCATCACGAGGCTAAAATTTATATATTTGATTCCTATCCTTATGAATCTCACTGGGAGGATAGAATTTAGAATAAAAGAGAGGTACTATTTCCTCCCATTCCATAGATTGTCCATTCTTCAGCAGCTTATACCATTCTTCAACTCTTCCTTTCAACGATATAGAGAGTAACTTCTTCTTAACTTATTCCGTTGTGATACCTGCACACTTAAACAACCCGCATAATTCATGGATAAAAAGCAAGTGATCACCAGGATGGACAGTTCCATCCCCAAAATAATAATTAATCATAACACGATCAACAATTCTTCTAGGTATCTTAAAAGGATCTATCTCAACAAGTGGTGGTTCATTTACTACCCTAGCAGCGGTAGTAGATTTCCCAAATAGAAAACCAAGTGGGTTATCCATATTGGAAACAAAGTAGCAAACAAAAATAAAAAAGCAATACACACAATAGAAGTTTCCTTTAACATTTCCACTCTTCAATAGCGCTTCACTCCCCGGCAACGGCGCCAGAAAATAGTATTGATGACCCACAAGTACAGGGGTGTATCATAGTACTTTCGATAAAGAGGAGTGTCGATCCCAACAAGGAGCAGAAGGTGTTGACTAGTGGTTTGGAGCGGGAAGTCTCTGTAAATACTTCGCAAACGGATTTTTAGGGGGTTTTGATAAAGCAAAGAAATAAAGTGCAAGTAAATAAATATAGAAAATAATTGCAGCAAGTGGCCCAATCCTTTCTTAGAAAAGGACAAGCCGGTTGTAATACTTATAAGGACCAAACGTTCTCGAGGAAACATGGGAATACTGTCAAGTGCTTTCATTTCATATAGTTGATTAATATTCTTTGGTTTGATAAGTGTTGTGTGGGTGAACCTGTGCTAATGTACCGACCTTACTTGGATTAATACATACTTGTGATTAAACCCCTTGCAAGCATCTGCAAATACAAGAAAGTAATTAAGATAAAAACCTAACCACAACCTTAAACTCTGAGATCCTACACTCCCTTGTGCAAAGGTTTCCTAATGGGGGTTCAGGTTTCTGACACTCCGGCAGCACCACGATTAGTATCCAAATACACAATGCATTCCCCTAGGCCCATAATGGTGAAGTATCATGTAGTCGACGTTCACATGACACCACTAGAAGAATATCACCACAACTTAAATATTAACCATTGAATAATACCTCAACACAATTCCACTACTAACAACATGACTTCTCCCATGTCCTCAAGAACTAAACGAACTACTCACGAGACATCATATGGATCAAGATCAGAGATGATATGATGATGAGTAACAATCTGAACATAAACAATAATTCAATGGTTCCACTCACAAGCGTTAACTACAAAAGTAATTAACACCGGGAAAGTTTCCCCTAAGAACTATGCAAGATTCAACACAATTGTTACAGCGGGATGGAGTGGTGATGATGGTGCTAGTGGAGATGGTGTTGTGGATGATGATGATGATCCCGCTGAATTCTAGCTTGATGTCGGTGTTGATGGCAATGATCTCCCCTCTCCGGGAAGGAATTTCCTCGGCAGAAATATGTCTGCCGGAGAGCTCTTTATCTCTCTGTAGTTTCCGCCCTGCAGAGGTGGCAGAATATTTCTATTGTCGATCCCCATGTATTAGGGTTTCGATGAGAAGATATAGGCGAAAAGGGCAGAGTAGGAGGTGGTCCAGGGTGGCCACACCCCCTAGTGGCGTGGCCTAGGGTTGCCGCGCATGGGGGGTGTGGCCCCCCCTGTGGCCCATCTTAGCCTCCCCTTTTGGATTCCTTCATCTTCTGGAAAAATAGGATTTTCCATGTATTTTCTGATCTTCGCGAAAATTGCATCCAAACACCGCTTTTTCCATCAAAATCCTGACTCCGGCAGTTCATCCTCCAAGAATCATCCAATATGCAAAAATAGATGAAATAACATCAGTATCACCTCTTAATATGAAATATATCAATGAATAACAAGAAATTATGATATAGAATAGTGATGCAAAATGGACGTATCACCACCCAGTGGATAAACACCACCAGTGCCAGATTGCCTCTTCATGGAGTAGAGTCTCCGGAAGAGGCCAAAGTGCGGATCGATGCCAAGCCAACACTCTCAAAGAGTGATGAAGCAAGCGATGTGAAGGAGAGAGTTGGGAGACAGATGGTGCGGCTGAATCCCTTAAAAGAAAATAATCCCATGAAGAAATTACTGGGCGGGCAAAGAAAAACCCCGAATGACAAAAGCATAAAACATCACCCGATACCCTTCGGGTGGACGGGGGATTACCTCTTGGCCCGGGAGGATGGAGTCTTCCTTCTCCTTGGAGATCAGCCCGACATCACACAATTTGCGCAAATCCGAGTTGCGCATATCCGTGCGCCGCCACCCGCCATCGGTGGTGCGGCTTGGAGCAGCGGCTTTTTTCCCGGTGCCGGTGGCGCTGGAACCCGCTGCGGTGGAGGAGGACTTCTTGTACTTTCCCATGGCGGAGCGGTGATGCGAGCGAAGAAAAGCAGAAGGAAATACGCGGAGGATGTCCAGTGCGCAGTGCAAGCAAGAGCTCAAGAAATGGTGGCAAGGGCAAAGTGGTGAAGGGTAAAAACCATTGTTTTCCCCATGGTATAGAAGGGTGAGGACGATGCAGCAGAGCCGTCGGTTGAGTAGCCCTAACGCGTGCCTCAGATCTATCCATCCACATGTCAGCACCAAACTGAATCGTTGCGAGCACGCCATCCACTACGCGTGAAAATCGAGGAGACGCCGTAACTTTTGTCATGCTTTCGCATTACTAGTCAACGTCAGGTCAGGCGGTGGGATCCATGATCGTCCCGTCGCATCGTTTCTGCTGCCGCATATGGTTGAGCTCACCAATCGTCAGCAATGACATCATCAAGGCGAAGCCAGCAATAGCTCAAAGATTTTGACTGATCATAAAAGTACTTACTCGAGTCTACGACTCAACCAACTACTCGGGTGCTACTCCTATCAGGAGCGTTGGCCGCGTACCTGAGAAATTACAATGTAACGTCACCTTGAAAATATCTTCGAGACCTACGTCGAGTCTGCGACTCCACTACGGACTCGGGGGCTACTCCCATAGGGAGCGCTGGTCGCGCATTCGAAAAAATGTGTCCTTCAGACTAATCATGAAAAAAAGCGCAAATGGCTGAACTAAAGTCTTTGCTCGAGTCTACGACTCGAACAGACACTCGGGGGCTACTCCCATAGGGAGCGCTGGTCGCGCACCCTATGAATTATTCGACTGAGATCCTTCAGATCAAATACGACAAAAACCTTTTTGGCAACTTTGCACAAAGTAACGCTAAGTGATAAGCAGTCTCCTTGGCCACCCGAAACACCTCCGCGGTGATAAAATTTTGGATGTTGTGTCTACGACGCAAAAATAAGCCCTACAGATATTATCTGATGGCCTGGTAATGCACTAGACTGTGCTCTGACAGTAAATTCCCGTGTCAGTAGGTACGATGAAAATCCCGATGGACGCATTGCATACATCATTTGAAAAATACTAGGGTACGACTCCTATAAGTCCTCAGTGGCCTGAGTTGAATCACACCAGCATTCATTTCGGATTCGAGTCCGGGGACTCGAATTTACTGAAGATCGTGTTGTTTTGTCCTATGAAAGTTAACTGTCCTTGATCCATCAGGTGAGCCAGGCACATGCATCAACAATCCCTATGAACTAATTTCAAAAAGTATCTGGTAGATCAGATGCATGTCCAAGCATAGGTTCTTTGCTTGGTTATTGTTTCATGACAGATTGAATACAAAGGATATGCTGCTTAGAAGGAACTGGAAGGTTACTAAAAACCATGGTTGTGTGCTATGTCCTACTGGAGTCATTAAGGATTGGAAGCATCTATTATTTCAGTGAAATTTTAGCACTAGAGTGTGGAATTATATTCAGATACAATGGATAGATGCATCCCACAGGGAAAGTTTCTGTCAAGCGTTTAAATCTTTTCAGGGGCCCTGTTTCTTAGAGGTTGCAATTATTGCGTGTTGGAATATCTGCGAGCAAAGGAATGACTGGGTTTTCAAGAATTTAAAACCAACCTTCAAAGGATGGAAGGCTGGTTTTGTTTATGATATTACATTGCTTCTTCATAGGTTAAAGGATAGACATAAGGATTTACTGTCATTATGGCTTGACAGTCTATCCTAGCTCTGATAGTTTTAGTTTTTCTTATCCTGTACATTTGTTTGCAAATAAATTTTGGACTGTTTTTTAATAAATAAAGGGCTGTGGGGGACTCCCCTGCAGTAGAAAATTTCAAAAAAAAAAGGTTCAAATACCAAGCACCCAAAAGATTATAGAGTCTCCAGTCGAATCTGTGTTTCGATTGAACACTCGGGGGCTACTGACATGGATATACCCTATGGGTGCATAACATTGGTATACCAGGACCAGCACAAGGCGATACGTAAAAAACGTATCAATAATTTTTGATGTTCCATGCTTGTTTCGTATCTACTTTGCTTTGCTTTGTGTACACTTTGAGGTGTTTTTATATGTTTTCTGGTACTAACCTATTAACAAGATGCCACAGTGCCAGTTGCCTGTTTTCTTCTGTTTTCTGGTTCTAAAAAGGCAGAAAATCAATATTCTTGGAATTGGACGGGACAAAAGCCAAAGTCAATATTTTACAGTGGGTGTAACATCCCAGGATTTTAGATTTTTGGATTTAAAAAAATGGCATTTCATTGCATCTCATGAAAAATCTTGAATAAAAAAAACCTTGTGACAAGACCCTATTTTTGCCTTTTAAATATTGCCATACAAAGCATTATATGCAAATGGCATATTTGTAAATTTGTCACTAGTCAAAATTGTTACCTATAAGGTTTAATGTGTGTGTTTTGGTTTTATAAAAATCTAGAAATTTGAATCACTCCATTTGGAGTTATAGAACAAAATCTAGAAAAGAAATAAAAATCAGAAAAGAATAAAAAGAAACAGGAAAAAAACTAAACTAAACCTATCCTACCCGTGAGCCGACCAGGCCCAGCCCACCTAGCCGTGCATTATCCGCCGCTCTCCCACCAGCAGCGCAGTGCGCAGTAGCCGCAGCTAGCAGGGCCGGCCCAACTACGGCCCAGCAGCAGCCCGCTACCCCTCTCCCCGTCGCTGACAGCGGACCCCGCCCCGGTCGTCTTCCACCACGAGGCAGAGACGAACACGGGTTGATCCCGATGGATCCTTCCCCAAAATTCGCTCGATTTTGTTGATATCTTTGCCCCTCTCTCACGGAATCACACCCCTATATACTCCCTCGTCGAATCCCCCTATATTTTCCGCAAAATCCAGAACCCTATCGCCTACCCCGATCAGGCCCGATCTCATCCACCACGGCCGCCTCCATTGCCGACCTTGGAGGTCCTTGCTGTCTCCATCTCCGTCGCCCTCTCTCTGTGTTGTTCCCTCTGACCTCTCCCTCTCACTTGACCGCATCACCCTGACCACCTTTCCCCATCTGCAGCTCGCCTAACGCCGCTGGATTTCTCGCTGGAGTCCGCACGCCACCGCCGCCTCCAGCCGCTCCCTGCCGCCGCTAGAGGAAGCAAAGTAGGCACCTGAAGACACCCCCGAGACCGCTGCGTCCCGCTGAGCACCGTCGTTCCCGCTTCTGCCGCCAGGACCGCCAGAGCCCCTCGCCATCGTCGCCGCCCGAAGCCACCGCCGCTGTCAGATCGCCGTCGATGCCCTGGTAAGAGAGAGACAGTCCCGACCGTCCGATCTAACGTGAACGCGCCAGATTAGAAGTAACCCACGAAGGGGTATCATCCACTCACGTCCTGCCGCGTGGCATGCCATGTGACAGCCGCGTCAGCGCTGACCTGCCCGGTCGCGTTGACTGCACATTATTAATTCGTTTAGCAAATTTGGAAATAGCACAAAATAGTTGAAACTTGTAAAAATTGTAGAAATTAATTCGCTGGGCCAAAAATTGCAAATAAGGTATCAATAGATTCAGAAAAACGTGTAGAATTTTAATATGACAGTAGATCCAACCTTTACAATATGTGTTTACTGTAATAATTTAATTAGTTTTAATGGTCTTTTAGGTTAATAAATTCATATAAAAAGATCTACTGGTCCAAAAATTGCAAATAATATACCGATGGATTCAGAATTGTGTGTAGATCATCAATATGCAATTGTTTCAGACCCTTACAGTAAGGTTTTGCAGAAATTAAATAAATCGTTTAATGGACATTTTATACAAAATAAATCATAATAAATTATTTGTAGATCCAAAAAATACAAATAAGGTACTTATGGATTCGTAATTTCATATACAACATTAATATACTGCTGTATCCAACTTTTGTAGTATATAATTGCAGTAGATATTTAAATAGTTTTAATGGCCTTTTAGTGTGTAAAATTCATAGTAAATAATTTATAACTCCTAAAAATACAAATAATATGCCCCTGTAATCACATTATCGTGTAGATTACAGATTTGTCTTTAGTTTGAATTTTAGACAATAGAATTTTTTTAAATGATTTAAACTCCATTAAACACCATTTAAATTATAAGAAAAGATCTACAATTCCGTTTAGGGTGATCCAATTGCTACTGGTTCGTATTAATGTCCCCTATCCAGTACACTCAAGATCCAAATTGAATTCAACAGTTAGGATAGAAGTTGCAACAGAACTGTTAAAACCCCTATATTGGCAATAACGATTTAATAATAGATACCGTATTACATTAAATGATCTATTGCATGCATCATGTATTCTATTAATGTTCAAAGAACTAATTACAACCATTGTGACATATTAAATCACCATGCATGCATTTGTTCATCATTATTTTATTGTATTGTGCATAATTGCTATGTTTTGAATGTTGTGTTTGTTGTGTTTGCTTTAATCGTTAGATTGCAAGGAGCGCAACGTTTGTAATTGTGAGGAGTGCAAAGATTGCAATTGTGAGGATTATATGAACAACTACATCAACTAAAGGCAAGTGGCACTATCATAAATGTCCTAATTATTTTCCAATGCATTATAGTTGTTTTTATTAGAAGTGCATGTGTAGGAATATTTTGCACTATGTGCTATGCTATGTCCTATTTAGGATATCCCTTTGTATCTTGCTTAGTGGAAACATCGTAGTTATAGTATGCTTAGGCCTGCTATAGATTTGGGGTGGAATATCATGTTATGAGTATTGTGAGTTATTGGAAAAGCTATGGTTTTATATAATAAAACAAGTACTTAATGAATCACCTGGGTGGAATATTGTTGTTGTTGAGTTTGGAATAAGTGGCAACAAAGGGGACCGTATCTTTGGCTACCTCTCTCGTGTGTGCACTAGAAGACCACCTAGGCTTCATAGAGATTGAACATGTTTCTCGTACAGTAGCTTCTAGTACAGCCACAAGCTAATATGGGCTCTGGCTTAGTTAATTACATAGCGGAAAACCCTTTGCATTGGTATATATTCAGGTTAACTAGAATTGTGTATTGGAGGTTGTATCCTTGCATTGGTGTCTGTTAGATGTGCTAGTATTGTGTAATGGGAGGACTTCTATGGAAAGACTTCGTCACATTCTCGATCTGCCGTTATACCAATTGGTGTGTACTAGACCAGCGTCCACAGGTGGCGTCAAGGCGAGATTGTGTCATGTGGGTAAAGTGTACAACTTCTGCAGAAGATATAAATCTAATCGATTAGCTGTGTCCCCGGTTATGGACAATATTGAGCAACTAAGGCTTGAAGCTGATGGATGATCTCGACATTCTAATTTCTTAATAAAAATTTGATGGTTTGAACAAGGGATTAGGAGCACTTGGCGTTGGCCAATGTGTTCAGACAAATTTTCAGAAAGGATTAAAACTATTTGGAAATGTTAGGATAAAACTATTGCTTTATTCAAATGAGCCTAAAACTCCAATTAACCAGATATGCATGTAATTGATAGGTTCCATTTATATCCACATACTAGTGACACTTGCCAATACATTCAAAGTATGGACCATCCGTGGCTGCAACCTTTCATGTTTCAGGTTATATTTTATCTGAGTGATCGTTCATAGGTCACGAGACTCCACTCAACGATTGTTCGCCTGTGGCACATTTGAAAGATGGAGATCTACCTTGTACTGCTTTCTGCTGTGATATAATGTAAATTCTTGATCATATTCGTTGTTTTTATGATGCACAGTTATATTTGGTATTCATTTTGTACCGTCTGTGCCAGTGAACCGATCCAGGGTTTGGCACTATACACATGAACTCAGCCTTATCAGGCGAGGGTGTTACAAGACAGTTATATCGTATCTGAGTGATCATTCATAGGTCGCGAGACTCCACCCAACGAGTGTTCGCCTGTGGCACATTTAAAGATGGAGATCTACCTTGTACTGCTTTTCGCTGTGATATAATGGAAATTCTGGATCATATTCATTGTATTTATGATGCACTGTTATATTTGGTATTCATTTTGTACTGTGTGTGCCAGTGAACCGATCCAGGGATTGGCACTATACACATGAACTCAGCCTTATCAGGCGAGGGTGTAGCAAGATGGTATCAGAGTTGTGCGTTGACTGTAGGATCGTAACCTTAGAAATGGATTAAAAATAGAAGACCACTATTAGGAGAACTATCATATTTTCTACTTACTAGATGTTCTTATATTTCTTGTCTATATTTTCTATAACCTTTTCTTGTTCAAAAATTTGTAGTTGTCCATTCATTTGATACCTATACGAGAGTTGTCCTTCAAGTAAAATAAGGAATAGTATGACATAAATGAAGATTTCATCATATTTGGTTAGATTTATACCACCATGCTATATCTCTATAGGAGATCAACGTTATGGTGTTAGCATATTTATCTTATCAACTTATGTGGTATGACAATATAGGTTATTTGCTTGTTTGTATTGAGCTGTTTTGTGTGATGCCTTGTTTAGGATCAGTTAGTGTTGAAACACCAAAGTTTCTGAAATTTTCATGAGGTTTTAGATTAGTTTAATGGTGTGAATTGATTGAAATTCGTGAAACCTGCTAAAGCGTTTTAACAGATTTTGCTTATTGCTTATTTGTTGCTCTATTCTACTCTAGTATTGTCTCCAACCTTTTCAAACTATTTTGTGGTTATATACTGCTAGTTTTAAACCCCTGCAACGTTGTTATGCAAGTGTTTGCTTGTGTGTTGATTGCTTAGGATGGTTGCTTATTTGTGACATTGATTGCTTCATATAGTTATGGGTAGAAATACTTCTATTAGTCCTCTTATATCTATACTCATCTATGCTATCCCAAACAGATGTCGCCTCGTCGTCAACCCACTGAGATGGAGCTGTTGATAGCAGCACAGGCGCAACTAGCACAAGTGGTGACTCTGTTTGTAGCAAACAACAACCCAACCCAAGTGGATGCACTCACTAGGTTCCTGAAGCTAAGGTCTGCAAAATTCTCAAGTGCACCTGAGCCTATGATTGCACTTGATTGTCTACGCTCAATGAATAAGGACTTAGTAACAGTTGGATGCACAGATGAAGAGAAATTGAGGTTTTCTGCTCACTTACTTGAAGGACAAGCAGCTACTTGGTGGGATACCTTTCAGATCACCCACCCCATTGATATAATCACATGGGAGATGTTCGAGGAAGGATTCAAGACAAACCATGTCTCGTTTGGAGTCATGACCCTAAAGAGAAAGGAATTCCGTGATCTACACCAGTACAATCGCACGGTGTCGGAGTACATAGAGGAATTCACCAATTTGTCTCGCTATGCTCCCGAGGATGTTGACACTGATGATAAAAGGAAAGAGAGATTTCTGGATGGACTTAATGATGAGCTCTCTATTCATCTATCAGTAGTGTACACTCCCACTTTCCAGGATCTAATGGACAAAGCTAGGATTCTTGATGAGAAACAAAGGCAAGTTGAGAAGCGGAAGAGGAAGCACAACAACAACAACAACAACAACAACAACAACAACTGCAACTCAGGATCATGTCAGAGAATCTGTACCTTCCATAATGGGAATGGAAACTCTGGACATCACAAGCATGAAGGCAACAGACATGACCACCATGGACACGAGGACCACCACAACAACGATGGAGTTAATAGTGGTGATGAGGATAGTCAAGACAATGATGGAAATAGTGTCCTTAACCATCATAAGAAGTCAAAAAAGAGAGATATAAGCCAGCTATAGTGGTATAATTGCAAGGAACTTGGGCATTATGCATTAGATTGCCCTGAGAAGAAAAATAAGAAGGCTGAGAAGAAGAATGCTGAAAACTCTAATGGGAACAAGCCCAATCCAGTCCAGAAGGGGAATGTAAACCACCTCAACATTTAGCACCTCTTTGATGAAGGAGTCATTGAATAGTTGGATGAAGATGATATATGACAATTGGTATGCCAAGAAGCTCACATATTTCCAAGAGAACACTGGAGAAGCAACCTAGACCGTTTTATTTTAAGGGTGGTAGCACCCTGATGCACCTCGAACCTATTTCTTTCTAGCCTTGCCAAATCTCGGGACGAGATTTCTTTTAAGGGTGGTAGTTTGTAACATCCCAGGATTTTAGATTGTTGGATTTCAAAAAAAATTGGCATTTCATTGCATCTCATGAAAAATCTTGAATAAAAAAAACCTTGTGACAAGACCCTATTTTTGCCTGTTCAAATATTGCCATACAAAGCATTATATGCAAATGGCATATTTGTAATTTTGTCACTAGTAAAAATTGTTATCTATAAAGTTTACTGTGTCTGTTTTGATTTTACAAAAATCTATAAATTTAAATCACTTCATTTGGAGTTATACAACAAAATCTAGAAAAGAAATACAAATCAGAAAAGAATAAAAAGAAACAGGAAAAAAGAACTAAACTAAACCTATCCTACCCGCGAGCCGGCAAGGCCCAGCCCACCTAGCCGCGCGCTATCTGCCGCTCTCCCACCAGCCCCGTAGCGTGCAGTAGCTGCAGCTAGCACAGCCAGCCCAACTACGGCCTAGCAGCAGCAGCCCGCTACCCCTCTCCCCGTCGCTGACAGCGGACCCTGCCACGGTCGTCTTCCACCACGAGGCAGAGACGAACACGGGTTGATCCGGATCGATCCCTCCCCAAAATTCGCTCGATTTTGTTGATATATTTGCCCCTCTCTCACGGAATCGCACCCCTATATACTCCCTCATCGAATCCCCCTATATTTTCCGCAAAATCCAGAACCCTATCGCCTACCCCGATCAGGACCGATCTCATCCACCACGGCCGCCTCCATTGCCGACCTAGGAGGTCATTGCTGTCACCGTCTCCGTCGCCCTCTCTCTGTGTTGTTCCCCCTTACCTCTCCCTCTCACTTGACCGCATCACCCTGACCACATTTCCCCATCTGCAGCTCGCCTAACGCCGCTGGATTTCTCGCAGGAGTCCGCGCGCCACCGCCGCCTCCAGCCGCTCCCTGCCGCCGCTAGAGGAAGCAAAGGAGGCACCTGAAGACACCCCCGAGACTGCTGTGTCCCGCTGAGCACCATCGTTCCCGCCTCTGCCGCCAGGACCGCCAGAGCCCCACGCCATCATCACCGCTCGAAGCCACCGCCGCCGTCAGCTCGCCGTCGATGCCCTGGTAAGAGAGACAGTCCCAACCGTCCGATCTAACGTGAACGCACCAGATTAGAAGTAACCCATGAAGGGGTATCATCCACTCACGTCCTGCCGCGTGGCACGCCACGTCACAGCCGGGTCAGCACTGACCCGCCCAGTCGTGTTGACTACACATTATTAATTCGTTTAGCAAATTTGGAAATAGCACAAAATAGTTGAAACTTGTAAAAATTGTAGAAATTAATTCACTGGGCCAAAAATTGCAAATAAGGTATCAATAGATTCAGAAAAACGTGTAGAATTTTAATACGACAGTAGATCCAACCTTTAGTATATGTGTTTACTGTAATAATTTAATTAGTTTTAATGGTCTTTTAGTTTAATAAATTCGTATAAAAAGATCTACTGGTGTAAAAATCGCAAATAATATACCGATGGATTCACAATTGTGTGTAGATCGTCAATATGCAATTTTTTCAGGCCCTTACAGTAATGTTTTGCAGAAACAAAATAAATAGTTTAATGGACATTTTAGACCAAATAAATCATAATAAATTATTTGTAGATCCTAAAAATACAGATAAGGTACTTATGGATTCGTAATTTCATATACAACATTAATATACTGTTGTATCTAACTTTTACAGTGTATAATTACTATAGAGATTTAAATAGTTTTAATGGCCTTTTAGAGTATAAAATTCATAGTAAATAGTTTATAACTCATAAAAATACAAATAATATGCCCCTGTAATCACATTATCATGTAGATTACAGATTTGTCTTTAGATTGAATTTTAGACAAGATAATTTTTTAAATGATTTAAACTCCATTAAACACCATTTAAATTATAAAAAAAGATCTGCAATTCCGTTTAGGGTGAATCCAATTGCTACTGGTTCGTATTAATGTCCCCTATCTAGTACACTCAAGACCCAAATTTAATTCAACAGTTAGGACAGAAGTTGCAACAGAAGTGTTAAAACCCCTATATTGGCAATAACGATTTAGTAATAGATACCGTATTGCATTAAATCATCTCTTGCATGCATCATGTATTCTAGTAATGCTCAGAGAACTAATTACAACCATTGTGACATATTAAATCACCATGCATGCATTTGCTCATCATTATTTTATTGTATTGTGCATAATTGCTATGTTTTGAATGTTGTGTTTGTTGTCTTTGCTTCAATCGTTAGATTGCAAGGAGCGCAACGTTTGTAATTGTGACGAGTGCAATGATTGCAATTGTGAGGATTATATGAACGACTACATCAACTAAAGGCAAGTGGCACTATCATAAATGTCCTAATTATTTTCCTATGCATTGTAGTTGTTTTTATTAGAAGTGCATGTGTAGGAATATTTTGCATTATGTGCTATGCTATGTCCTATTTAGGATATCCCTTTGTATCTTGCTTAGTGGAAACATCGTAGGTATAGTATGCTTAGCCCTGCTATAGATTCGGGGTGGAATATCAAGTTATGAGTATTGTGAGTTATTGAAAAAGCTATGGTTTTATATAATAAAACAAGTACTTAAAGAATCACCTAGGTGGAATATTGTTGTTGTTGAGTTTGGAAGAAGTGGCAACGAAGGGGACCGTATCTTTGGCTACCTCTCTCGTGTGTGCACTAGAAGACCACCTAGACTTCATAGAGATTGAACATTTTTCTCGTACAGTAGCTTCCAGTACAGCCACATGCTAATATGGGCTCTGGCTTAGTTAATTACATAGCGGAAGACCCTTTGCATTGGTATATCTTCGGGTTAACTAGAATTGTGTATTGGAGGTTATATCCTTGCATTGGTGCCTGTTAGATGTGCTAGTATTGTGTAATTGGAGGACCTCTATGGAAAGACTTCGTCACATTCTCGATCTGCCTGTATACCAATTGGTGTGTACTAGACCAGCGGCCACTGGTGGCGTCAAGGTGAGATTGTGTCTTGTGGGTAAAGTGTACAACTTTTGCAGAAGATATAAATCTAATCGATTAGCCGTGTCCCCGGTTATGGAAAATATTGAGCAACTAAGGCTTGAAGCTGATGGATGATCTCGACATTCCAATTTCTTAATAAAAATTTGATGGTTTGAACAAGGGATTAGCAGCACTTGGTGTTGGCCAATGTGTTCAGACAAATTTTTAGAAAGGATTAAAACTATTTGGAAATGTTATGATAAAACTATTGCTTTATGCAAATGAGCCTGAAACTCCACTTAACCAGATATGCATGTAATTGATAGGTTCCATTTATATCCACATACTAGTGACACTTGCCAATACATTCAAAGTATTGACCATCCGTGGCTTTAACGTTTCATGTTGCAGGTTATATTGTATCTGAGTGATCGTTCATAGGTCGCGAGACTCCACTCAAAGATTGTTCGCATGTGGCACATTTGAAGGATGAAGATCTACCCTGTACTGCTTTCCGCTGTGATATAATGTAAATTCTTTATCATATTCGTTGTATTTATGATGCACTGTTATATTTGGTATTCATTTTGTACTATGTGTGCCAGTGAAACGATCCAAGGATTGGCACTATACACATGAACTCAGCCTTATCAGGCGAGGGTGTTACAAGACGATTATATCGTATCTGAGTGATCGTTCATAGGTCGCGAGACTCCACTCAATGATTGTTCGCCTGTGGCACATTTGAAGGATGGAGATCTACCCTATACTGCTTTCCGCTTTGATATAATGGAAATTCTGCATCATATTCATTGTATTTATGATGCACTGTTATATTTGGTATTCATTTTGTAATGTGTGTGCCAGTGAACCCATCCAGGGATTGGCACTATACACATGAACTCAGCCTTATCAAGCGAGGGTGTAACAAGATGGTATCAGAGCTGTGCGTTGACTGTAGGATCGTAACCTTAGCAATGGATTAAAAATAGAAGACCGCTATTAGGAGAACTATCATATTTTCTACTTACTAGATGTTCTTATATTTCTTGTCTATATTTTCTATAACCTTTTCTTGTTCAAAAATTTGTAGTTGTCCATTCATTTGATACCTATACGAGAGTTGTCCTACAAGTAAAATAAGGAATAGTATGACATAAATGAACATTTCATCATATTTGGTTAGATTTAGACCACCATGCTATATCTCTATAGGAGATCAACGTTATGGTGTTAGCATATTTATCTTATCAACTTATGTGGTATGACAATATAGGTTGTTTGCTTGTTTGTATTGAGCTGTTTTGTTTGATGCCTTGTTTAGGATCAGTTAGTGTTGAAACACCAAAGTTTCTGAAATTTTCATGAGCTTTTAGATTAGTTTAATGGTGTGAATTGATTGAAATTCGTGAAACCTGCTAAAGCGTTTTGACAGATTTTGCTTATTGCTTATTTGTTGCTATATTCTACTCTAGTATTGTCTCCAACCTTTTCAAACTATTTTGTGGTTATATACTGCTAGTTTTAAACCCCTGCAACGTTGTTATGCAAGTGTTTGCTTGTGTGTTGATTGCTTAGGATGTTTGCTTATTCGTGACATTGATTGCTTCATATAGTTATGGGTAGAAATACTTCTCTTAGTCCTCCTCTATCTATACTCATCTATGCTATCCCAAACAGATGTCGTCGCGTTGTCAACCCACTGAGATGGACCTATTGATAGCAGCACAGGCGCAACTAGCACAAGTGGTGACTCTGTTTGTAGCAAACAACAACCCAACCCAAGTGGATGCACTCACTAGGTTCCTGAAGCTAAGGCCTGCAAAATTCTCAAGTGCACCTGAGCCTATGATTGCACTTGATTGTCTACGCTCAATGAATAAGGACTTAGTAACAGTTGGATGCATAGATGAAGAGAAAGTGAGGTTTTATGCTCACTTACTTGAAGGACAAGCAGCTACTTGGTGGGATACCTTTCAGATCACCCACCCCATTGATACAATCACCTAGGAGATGTTCGAGGAAGGATTCAAGACAAACCATGTCTCGTTTGGAGTCATGACCCTAAAGAGAAAGGAATTCCGTGATCTACACCAGTACAATCGCACGGTGTCAAAGTACATAGAGGAATTCACCAATTTGTCTCGCTATGCTCCCGAGGATGTTGACACTGATGATAAAAGGAATGAGAGATTTCTGGATGGACTGAATAATGAGCTCTTTGTTCAGCTATCAGTAGTGTACACTCCCACTTTCCAGGATCTAATGGACAAAGCTAGGATTCTTGAAGAGAAACAAAGGCAAGTTGAGAAGAGAAAGAGGAAGCACAACAACAACTGCAACTCAGGATCATGTCAGAGAATCTGTACCTTCCATAATGGGAATGGAAACTCTGGACATCACAAGCATGAAGGCAACGGACATGACCACCATGGACACGAGGACCACCACAACAATGATGGAGTTAATAGTGGTGATGAGGATAGTCAAGACAATGATGGAAATAGTGGCCTTAACCATCATAAGAAGTCAAAAAAGAGAGATATAAGCCAGCTACAATGTTATAATTGCAAGGAACTTGGGCATTATGCATCAGATTGCCCTGAGAAGAAAAAGAAGAAGGCTGAGAAGAAGAAGAATGATGGAAACTCTAATGGGAACAAGCCCAATCTAGTCCTGAAGGGGAATGTAAACCACCTCAACATTTACCACCTCTTTGATGAAGGAGTCATTGAAGAGTTGGATGAAGATTATATATGACAATTGGTAGCAACTTTGGTATGCCAAGAAGCTCACATATTTCCAAGAGAACACTGGAGAAGCAACCTAGACCGTTTTCTTTTAAGGGTGGTAGCACCCTGATGCACCTCGAACCTATTTCTTTCTAGCCTTTCCAAATCTCGGGACGAGATTTCTTTTAAGGGTGGTAGTTTGTAACATCCAGGGATTTTAGATTTTTGGATTTCAAAAAAAAATGGCATTTCATTACATCTCATGAAAAATCTTGAATAAAAAAAAACCTTGTGACAAGACCCTATTTTTGCCTTTTCAAATATTGCCATACAAAGCATTATATGCAAATGGCATATTTGTAATTTTTTCACTAGTCAAAATTCTGTGTGTGTTTTGATTTTACAAAAATCTAGAAATTTGAATCACTCCATTTGGAGTTATAGAACAAAATCTAGAAAAAAAATACAAATCAGAAAAGAATAAAAAGAAACAGGAAAAATAACTAAACTAAACTTGTCCTACCCGCGAGCCGACAAGGCCCAGTCCACCTAGCCACGCGCTATCCGCCTCTCGCCCACCAGCCCCGCAGCGTGCAGTAGCCGCAGCTAGCAGGGCCGGCCCAACTATGGCCCAGCAGCAGCAGCCCGCTACCCCTCTCCCCATCGCTGACAGCGGACCCCGCCCCGGTCGTCTTCCACCACGAGGCAGAGACGAACACGGGTTGATCTCGATCGATCCCTCCCCAAAATTCGCTCGATTTTGTTGATATCTTTGCCCCTCTCTCACGGTATTGAACCCCTATATACTCCCTTGTCGTATCCCCCTATTTTTTTGAAAAATCCAGAACCCTATCGCCTACCCCGATCAAGCCCGATCTCATCCACCACCGCCGCCTCCATTGCCGACCTTGGAGGTCCTTGCTGTCACCGTCTCCGTCGCCCCCTCTCTATGTTGTTCCCTCTGACCTCTCTCTCTCACTTGATCGCATCGCCCTGACCACCTTTCCCCATCTGCAGCTCGCCGAACGCTGCTGGATTTCTCGCCGAAGTCCGCGCGCCACCGTCGCCTCCAGCCGCTCCCTGCCACCGCTAGAGGAAGCAAAGGAGGCACCTGAAGACACCCCTAAGACCGCGGTGTCCCGCTGAGCACCGTCGTGCCTGCCTCTGCCTCTAGGACCGCCAGAGCCCCTCGCCATCGTCGCTGCCTGAAGCCAACACCGCCGTCAGCTCGTCGCCGATGCCCTGGTAAGGGAGAGACAGTCCCGACCGTCCGATCTAACGTGAATGCGCCATATTAGAAGTAACCCATGAAGGGGTATCATCCACTCACGTCCTGCCGCGTGGCACGCCACGTCACAGCCGCGTCAGCGCTGACCCGCCCAGTCATGTTAAATGCACATTATTAATTCGTTTAGCAAATTTGGAAATAGCAGAAAATAGTTGAAACTTGTAAAAATTGTAGAAATCAATTCACTAGGCCAAAAATTGCAAATAAGGTATCAATAGATTCAGAAAAATGTGTAGAATTTTAATATGACAATCTATCCAACCTTTACTTTATGTATTTACTGTAATAATTTAATTAGTTTTAATGGTCTTTTAGGTTAATAAATTCATATAAAAAGATATACTGGTCCAAAAATCGCAGATAATATACCGATGGATTCACAATTGTGTGTAGATCATCAATATGCAATTGTTTCAGACCCTTACAGTAAGGTTTTGCAGAAATTAAATAAATAGATTAATGGACATTTTAGACCAAATAAATCATAATAAATTATTTATAGATCCTAAAAATACATAAGGTACTTATGGATTCTTCATTTCATATACAACATTAATATACTGCTGTATCCAACTTTTGTAATCTATAATGACTGTAGAGATTTAAATAGTTTTAATGGACTTTTAGAGTATAAAATTCATAGTAAATAATTTATAACTCATAAAAATACAAATAATATGCCCCTGTAATCACATTATTGTGTAGATTACAGATATGTCTTTAGTTTGAATTTTAGACAACATAATTTTTTTAAATGATTTAAACTCCATTAAACACCATTTAAATTATAAGAAAAGATCTACAATTCCTTTTAGGGTGAATACAATTGCTACTGGTTCGTATTAATGTCCCCTATCCAGTACACTCAAGACCCAAATTTAATTCAATAGTTTGGATAGAAGTTGCAACAGAACTGTTAAAACCCCTATATTGGCAATAACGAATTAATAATAGATACCGTATTGCATTAAATTATCTCTTGCATGCATCATGTATTCTAGTAATGTTCAGGGAACTAATTACAACCATTGTGACATATTAAATCGTCATGCATGCATTTGTTCATCATTACTTTATTTTATTGTGCATAATTGCTATGTTTTGAATGTTGTGTTTGTTGTGTTTGCTTTAATCGTTAGATTGCAAGGAGCGCAACGTTTGTAATTGTGACGAGTGCAATGATTGCAATTGTGAGGATTATATGAATGACTACATCAACTAAAGGCAAGTGGCACTATCATAAACATCCTATTATTTTTCCTTATGCATTGTAGTTGTTTTTAGTAGAAGTACATGTGTAGGAATATTTTGCACTATGTGCTATGCTATGATATGTCCTATTTAGGATATCCTTTTGTATCTTTCTTAGTGGAAACATCGTAGTAGTAGTATGCTTAGCCCTGCTATAGATTTGGGGTGGAATATCATATCATGAGTATTATGAGGTATTGGAAAAGCTATGTTTTATATAATAAAACAAGTACTTAAGGAATCACCTGGGTGGAATATTGTTGTTGTTGAGTTTGGAAGAAGTGGCAATGAAGAGGACCGTATCTTTGGCTACCTCTCTCGTGTGTGCACAAGAAGAAGACCACCTAGGCATCATAGAGATTGACATGTTTCTCGTACAGTAGCTTCCAGTATAACCACATGCTTATATGGCCTTTGGCTTGGTTAATTACATAGCGGAAGACCCTTTGCATTGATATATCTTCAGGTTAACTAGAATTGTGTATTGGAGGTTATATCCTTACATTGGTGCATGTTAGACGTCCTAGTATTGTGTAATTGGAGGACTTCTATGGAAAGACTTCGTCACATTCTCGATCTGTCGGTATACCAATTGGTGCGTACTAGACCAGCGGCCACTGGTGGCTTCAAGGTGAGATTGTGTCGTGTGGGTAAAGTGTACAACTTCTGTAGAAGATATAAATCTAATCGATTAGTCGTGTCCCCGTTTATGGACAATATTGAGCAACTAAGGCTTGAAGCTTATGGATGATCTCGACATTCCAATTTTTTAATAAAAATTGGATGGTTTGAACATGGGATTAGGAGCACTTGGCGTTGGCCAATGTGTTCAGAAAATTTTCCAGAAAGGATTAAAACTATTTGGAAATGTTAGGATAAAACTATTGATTTATGCAAATGAGCCTGAAACTCCACTTAACCAGATATGCATGTAATTTATAGGTTCCATTTATATCCACATACTAGTGACACTTGCCAATACATTCAAAGTATTGACCATTCGTGGCTGCAATGTTTCATGTTGCAGGTTATATCGTATCTGAGTGATTGTTCAGAGGTATTTATGATGCACTGTTATATTTGGTATTCATTTTGTACTGTGTGTTCCAGTGAACCGATCCAGGGATTGGCACTATACTCATGAACTCAGCCTTATGAGGCGAGGGTGTTACAGTGGGGAACATAAAGCCTAAATACAAGACGGGGGAGAGCCACCAGGGGGCACACCCTCTGGCCGCGTGGCCAAGGTGAGCCCGCGCCTGGAGGGTGCGGCCGCCCTGGCGACCCCCTGCCTCGCCTCTTCGCCTATAAATACCCGACGATGCCAAACCCCTAAAGACCCTACCAATATTCCACAAAAACATCTGTAGCCGCCACCACCATTGTCCCTAGATCGGGGGATCTGAAGCTCTTCCTGGCACCCTGCCGGAGGGGAGATCATCCTGGAGGCCTTCTTCTTTATCATGCCAGCCTCCGGTATGAAGCATGAGTAGTTCCACCTTGGACTACATGTCCATGTAGTAGCTAGATGGTTGTATCTCCTCCTTTGTGCTGCCATGTTTCGATCTTGTGAGCTCCGTTCATGATCAAGATCATCTATTTGTAATCATGCATGTTGTGTTTGCGGGGATCCGATGGATATTGAGATTATTATGTTAGATTGATTAATGGTTTTGTCTTATTGATTCTATCATGTCTGTGTTGTTTGTGATCTTGCATGCTCACCGTTTCTAGTAGCTATCTTGGCCAAGTAGATGCTAGTGACTCCAAGAGGGGGTATTTATGCTAGATAGTGGGTTCGCCTCTATTTAATCTAAGGGAAGTGACAGAAATCTCTAAGGTTGTAGATGTGTTATTGCCACTAGGGAGAAAACAACGGTCTCTTGTTCATGGAACAAGTGGATTGTTTACCTTACACACTTTGCTTAAAGCAGTTATCTGTTGCTTGCAACTTAATACTAGAGGGGGTTCGGATGATAACCTGAAGGTGGATTTCTAGTCATAGATGCAGTTGGATGGCGGTCTATGAATCTTGTTGTATTGCCCAATCAAATCTCATAGGACCATGAATGTTTAGTATTGCATTGTTATGCCTTGCTCAGTCCTGTCAATTGCCCTGATGTAATTTGTTTACCCACCATGCCATGTTTGTTTATCTAAGGAGAACACCTCTAGTGAACTATGGACCCTGGTCCAATATTTACCATTGATACATCTTCCCCTATTACCGTTTACTTGTTGTAAACCACTATTACCTTCCACACCATACAGTTAATCCTTTGTTACAGCAACCGGTGAGATTGACAACCTCACTGTTCGTTGGAGAAAAGTCTTGAGTTTGTGTTGTGCAGGTCTCCAAGTTGCTTGCAACACCTTTGAGTCATTTCCTTGCTCCTACTTGTTCGATAACCTCGGTTTCTTACTAAGGGAAAACTTTTTGTTGTGCTTATCACACCTTGCTCTTGGGGTCTCCCAACGAGGCGTCAATAACACGCCAACACAAGGAAGTCCCACACAAGGACTTGCAGCCCAGGAAGATTTCGGGTGGCCCAAGCCCGTGGCGAATTCGAATCCTTGGAGGACAAGTCTATATTAGATAGAATTTCAAAGGGTATCAACCCTAATCTGTAACTGACTGGACCTCTCCCGAGACTTGGCCTATCTATATAAAGACCAGGAGGGTACGACGAGAAGGATCTGAACATCTCATACACACACCTCCATGCCAGATTGCATCTGCGCACCCCTATAACCTTTTGTTCTGCCGTAATAAAGAGCAGACAAGCAGGAGTAGGGTTTTCCCTCTGGGGACCTGAACCTGGGTAAACCTCGTGTCCTCACGTTGCTGATACGTCGGAAACGTATCTATAATTTTTGATGTTCCATGCTTGTTTAGTATCTACTTTGATTTGCTTTGTCCACACTTTGAGGTGTTTTTATATGTTTTTCTGGTACTAACATATTAACAAGATGCCATAGTGCCAGTTGACTGTTTTCTTCTGTTTTTGGTTCTAGAAAATCTAGTAAGGAAATATTCTCGGAATTGGACGGGAAAAAAGCCAAAGTCAATATTTCACCGAGGAGAACACGGAGTCCAGAGGAGAGACGGAGGGGAGCCACAGGGCGGCCGCACCCGTCAGGCGCGGTCCCACCCTAGGCCGCGCCTGGGAAGGGTGTGGGCCCCCTGGCCGCCTGATGACCCACAAGTACAGGGGGTGTATCATAGTACTTTTGATAATGTAGAGGTCCCAACCTTTAATAAGGTAGAGATCCCTGTGTTTACAATGCTAGTCCCTGGATCAATAGCTAGCATCCACAATTTAAGATGTAATAACAAGAAAAAAGGTCATAATACAACTTTATAACCAGTAATAAAATAATACATTACATCTTACATAGCTCGTTTGTCTATCTCATTGCAATGCAGAAGAAATATCTATATAGCATGGAGTCCTTCATCTTCAAAGTGCCACAAGCAATCATGTTGGTTGTAGACTTGTAATCCTAATCAACACACTTCACTAACATCAAACAAACCTGCAACATAATAAGTTACAGCCACAAGGGTCAATACATTTGAATTGTATTGGCAAGTGATACTATGGTAGAGTAGTGGTATCTATCATCTATATGCATTTGGCTAAGTGGAGCTTAGGCTTGGTTTGCTCAAAATAGATTTTCCTTATCATTTGAAAACACTAAGTTTTTATTTGTCAAAGTCACCCAAGGCATCTACCAATAGAAATTGGTGATCCTTTAACCCTTGTTCAACCACAAGTTTTTAATTTAGAAATTGGGATGAGGAGATCCTTGATAGCTTCCATGTCTTGATGCTCAAATTGTCCATTGCCGGGGACATGGCTAAGTACTTAGATTTTACTCTCTCGAGAGGTGGTGCACTTTCCCCACAAGACTCGACATGCATCGAGACAAGATCTTTCAGAATCCTTCCGTTAGACCAAAATGGATGCGCTCCAAACCTATCATCCCCTACCACCAACTGTCCATCTGGCTAAGTTATTGCAACCTATATGATCCAGGTAGAGCCCATATTGCCATGTGGATGCACTTGAAGCTTCTCAACACTTGACATCTCAAATCTCTTTGTTCCTGGGTGGCTTTCCACAAGTGAGATACACTAGGGTAGGCCATGAATATGGGCCCTAGCTAACCACTCAACACAAACCATTCACACCATTCCACCCAGGTGATTCATTCACATAGTTGTTTTATTAAACAAAACACAAGTCATTGACTTAGAAATATTTCATAGCATGAATATAATACACCCTTGTTTTCTATTATCTAAGCTAAGCATGATCACTTGGCAAGTTTCCTAATTTAGGATAATTTTACTAAGACATCATATAGGATTTCCCATGGCATAGCTTATACTTAGAACATTTCATGCAAGTCCTACTAAAAATATCACTAATGCATTGTGAAAATAATAGGACAAAAGTATGAAGCACCACTTGCCTTTTAGTAGAGAATATAAATACACTCCTTCATCTTGAAATGGTCACACTCTTCAAAGTTCACTACAATTCAATCAAGCAAGGCACAATTTCAAAACTAACATTCAAAGGAATAACTTGCCAATACAATCAATCAAGCAAGGCACAATTCACCACATAAATAAAGAAACAAAACAATGCATGCAAGCATGCAAAAGATTATTTTATTTGGAAAGGTGGTATCTAATAGGTTATAAACATTTTAAAACACCTATTTGTCATTTATAAAAGTGGCAAGGTCATTTGAAAACAAGTTAGTGAAAATGGCCATTTTAAATCATTTTTGTTTTGCTAGCAATGATTTTAATCAAAGGAATAACTTCTAATATTAGCCAAAATGTTTTTAAACTCCAATATTAATGTTTATGGTCAAAGTTTTTTAAAACAAATCCATTTTCAAAAGGTTTCACTCAAAACCATTTTTAAATCAAAGCAACATTTAATTTTACTAAAAATGCTTTTAATCAAAGTAATAATTTTCTAGGGTTAATCAAATACATTTTTAAATCTAAAACCAAGTGTTTAGGATCAGAGAGTTTAATTCATCCCATTTGTAAAAGTTTTTACTCAAAAACCATTTTTAAAACATAATCAATAATTTTATTCTACTAGAAATGCTTTTATTCAAGGAATAATTCCTTATTGTCACCAAATATACTTATAAAACCAAAATTTTGTTTTTATGGTCAGTTGGTTCAAATCAAACCATTTACAAAATATTTTACCCTAAAAACATTTTTATAATAAATTCTATACAAAAAATAAGTCTAAACATGTTTCTGCAAAAATAGTCAATTTTACAGAAGAAAAATATTAAACGAAGGGCATGGTTGCAAAGGTTTCATTTTTCTGAATCTAGTGATATAAAATTTGCAAAATTTGGACATGTGGATCAAAAGTTATGAATTTTGCAAAATCACATCGCTACTAGATCTAATTCTATTTTTAAATCATGAGTCTGGCTACGTGTCAGCATCCCATTGGTTGGTAACGGTTTGTGCGGATCGAGCAACACCGACCGTCAAATCTAATGGGCATCGCACGGCATAGAATCAAACTTACTGCTTCGCTAGCTGTTCTATCCTAGCCAACAGATCAACATCCAACAGTCCAGAACGTATCGACCATAGATGGGCGGTGCGGTGACGGTGGACAGCAGTGGCGCAGCTCTTCTCGCGGTGGTTCTGGCGAAATAGGAAGCAAAGGAGGGAGTACAGATGCTCACAGTGTTCGCGTGATCGCAGTGAAGCTCAAGGTGGATTCCTTCTGTCAAGGGGCGCACGGGAACGACGGCGATTGCTCACCGGAGATGGCGTCGGCGTCGGGCGTCTCTGTTTGTCATCGTTGGCGATGTTACAAGTCATGCCAAGGCAAGAAAAAGGTTGCGTTAGCTATGCACAGGGTCAGTGATCACGCGCATGTCAATGAGAGGAAGAGGGGAGGTCAAAAGTACCAGGGGCGTCGCCGGAGTTGGAGCAGGAGGCGGTGGCGCTCTGTCGTCGAAATTGCCGAGGTTGTGGAGCACGCGCGGGCAAGTGGAGGCTACTGGCGGATGCGCAAGACGATGGGGAGTAGGATCATGGAGGCCAGGGATAGTGGGGATGACTGGGGTGGTCGGAATCGTCGGAGGAACTCGCCGGAGACAGTGGTTGCGCAAATGAAATCAGGAGCAGCCTGGGGGCGGAGAGGTGCTGGTGATTGAGGGGAACGGTAGAGAGGACGTGGGCGTTTAAGGTTGCTCGGTCACTGGCGAGAATCAATGCTGCCTTCAACGCGAATTAACGGGATTTACTCGTGGCCAGAAACTGCAGCGAGGTGAGTGGAGTGGGTCGCGCGAGGTAGACGATGGTGAGCTGGCTGTGTGGGTCCGCTTCTTCAGCGAAGGGGAGGGTTACGCGTGGGGTCCTCTAGTCAGTGACAGCGCAGGTCGTTTTGTGAGTGAAAGAAAAATGGTTCTGGGGAGGAGAGAGTTGGGCTCCTGATGGGCTAGTTGGACTGGTTGGGTTGGGCTGGATTGTTTCCCTTTTTTATTCTGTTTCCTTTTGCTTTTTCTGTTTTGAATTTCAACCTTTGATTTAAACCTCAATTTGAATTCAAACTTTTCCCAACTTTTAGTAATCTTTTAATAATGTTTATTAATATATTCTAAAGTCCATTTTAGAATATTTATTTTATTCTCATATGGTTTGTTATTTATTTTAAATAGACATTTTGTCTTTATTAAATAGGATTTTAAATATGGTTCTAATCCATATTATTTAATCAAATAATTCGTTTATTCTTCTGAAATTAATTAGATAACTTCTAATCCACTTTGGCAAATTCCAATTTATTATTTTCTCATTATTTAATTAATCATTTCTATTAGGGATTTTGTCTTCCATTTAAATATCATTTGAATATGGTTTAATCCCATATAATTTTATTGGAATAGTCTTGATCCCTTTATTTTATTTGGATTATCTTTATTTCATTTACTTATGGATTTAACTCAAGGTTTAAATTTTCTTCTATATAATTTTCTTATTATTTAGTTTAGGCAATTTGTCTTTATTTAAATAAAATTGGATATTGTTCAATCCTTATGATCTTATTCAAATAATACTTTTCTCTTTTTATTATTCAATAACTTTTATTTGTTTATGGATTTGACCAAGATTTAATTTGGCTTTTAAATATTCCTTAACTATTTCTTTCTTTCTTTGCCTTATAAAATCTATATAGTTTTATTTATAGATCCAAAATTGGTGATTCCAATTTGTATAATTTTATTTAATATTTGATTATATTTTTAAATCCCTTTAGGATTTATTTGATCATAATTTTGGTATGGATTTTAGATAGGAGCTTTATTAGCTTTAGAAATTATTTCCTTTTAACTTATTAAATTCATAAGTTTTTATCCATGGCTCCAAATTAAGTGAAACCAATTTCTATGGTTTTATAATATTTTTATTTATCACTTTTGATCATTTTAAAATGATTGTTGCTGAATTTTTATATGGATCAAATCCATAGTCTTAGGGAGATCTTGGAAATGATTTATTCCCTTAGGGTTTTAGAGTTTTTCCAAGTGTTTAAATTTCAAGGTACATTCATTGACGAATGCATTTCATTTGATTGAAATTTGTTGGATTCAATTTTATTTAAATTTTGTTCAAGGAGGGTTTTGATGTTTCCATTTAGAAGCAAGAAGTTTCTTTTCACCCTAAATTTCAACAATTATTTATTTTGTTTGTTTATTTTTCACATTTCAAAAGTTGGAAAATCTTGGGATGTGACAGATAAATAGGAGTGTTGATCCCAACAAAGAGTAGAAGGTGCTGAACAGTGATATGGAGCAGGAAATCCCTATGAATACTTAGCAAATGGAATTTTAGTGGTTTTCTAACAAGGCAACAAAACAAGGAGCAAGTAACAAAGGTGACAAACAAACGGAGAAAGTGAACCAATCCTTTCTTAGCAAAGGACAAGACGGTGGAAATACTTATAAGGACCAAACGTTCTCGAGGGCACATGGGAATTCTATCAAGTGCTTTCGCTTCAAATAGCTGAGTACTCTTCTCTGGTGTTGTAAGTGTTATGTGGGTGGACCTGTGCTAATGTACCGACCGTACTTGGACTAATACATACTTGTTATTAAACCCCCTGCAAACATTCATAACTACATGAAAGTAATTAAGATATAAATCTAACCACAACCTTAAACTTTGAGATCCTACGCTCCCTTGTGCAAAGGTGTCCTAACAGGGGTTCAGGTTTCTATCACTCCGGCAGCCCCACAATTAGTAGCCAAATACACAATGCATCCCCCTAGGCCCATAAATGGTGAAGTATCATGTATTCGACATTCACATGACACCACTAGAAGAATAGCACCACAACTTAAATACTAAACCATTGAATAACATCTCATCACAGATTCACTACTAACAACATGACTTCTCCCATGTCCTCAAGAACTAAACGAACTACTCACAATACATCATATGGATCAAGATCAAAGATGATATGATAATGGATAACAATATGAACATAAACAATAATCCAATGGTTCCACTCACAAGCATCAAATACAATAGTAATCAACACCGGGAAAGTTTCCCCTAAGAACTAAAGCAATATCCAACACAATTGTTACAGCGGGACGGAGTGATGATGGTGCTAGTGGAGATGATGGTGTGGATGATGATGATGATGATGATCCCAATGAATCATAGCTTGATGACGGTGTTGATGGCGACGGTCTCCCCTCTCCAGGAAGGAATTCCCCCGGCAGAAATCTGTCTACCGGAGAGATCTTTCTCTCTCGGTGTTTTCCACCCTCAGAGGCGACGGAAATCTATCTGTGGTCGCTCCCCGAGGCTTAGGGTTCTGTAGGGAAGATATAGGCGAAGGGGCGGAGTCGGAGGCCGGGCAGGTGGGCCACACCTGCCCTAGGCACGGGGTCAGGTGGGCCCGCGCCTAGGGGGTGTGGGCCCCCTGAGGCCCTTCTTTGTCCCTCCTTCTGGCTCCCTCATTCTTCTGGAGAAATAATATGTTTCCATATTTTTCTGGTATTTTTCTGATCTTTGCAAAATTGCATAGAAATGCCTTCTTTTCCATCAGAATCTAGACTCTGGCAGTCCATCCTCCAAGAATCATCCAACATGCATGAACAGATGAAAAAGGCATAAGTAATACCTCATAATAAGACAAATATCAGTGAATAGAGGTAAACTATGATATAGAATGGTGATGCAAATTGGGCATATCACCGCCCTCCTGCCTCGCCTCTTCGCCTATAAGAAGCCCCCGATGCCTAAACCCTAAGTAACTGATCAATATTCCACGAAACCGGCTGTAGCCACCGCCACCATCGTCCTTATATCGGGGGGATCTGAAGCTCTTCTCGACACCCAGCTGGAGGGGGATCATCCCGAAGGCCTTCTTGTTCATCATGCCAGCCTCCGGTATGAAGCGTGAGTAGTTCCACCTTGGACTATGGGTCCATGTAGTAGTAGATGGTTGTATCTCCTCCTTTGTGCTTTCATGTCTAGATCTTGTGAGCTCCATTCATGATCAATATCTCATCTATTTTTAATCATGCATGTTGTGTTTAGGGGATCCGATGAATATTGAGATTGATTAATGGTTTTGTCTTATTGATTCTATCATGTCTGTGTTGTTTGTGATCTTGCATGCTCTCCATTGTTAGTAGCTATCTTGGCCAAGTAGTTGCTAGTGACTCCAAGAGGGGGTATTTATGATCGATAGTGGGTTCTTGCCTCTATTTAATCTAAGGGAAGTGAAAGAAATCTCTAAGGTTGTAGATGTGTGATGTCCTTCTATTCTTGTAGACAGTTGTTGGGCCTCCAGGTGCAGAGGTTTGTAAAACAGCATCAATTTTCCCTTAAGTGGATTACCCAAGGTTTATCGAACTCAGGGAGGAAGTGGTCAAAGGTATCCCTCTCAAGCAACCCTACAATCAAGATAGAAGAAGTCTCTTGTGTCCCCAACACACCCAATACACTTGTCAGGTGTATAGGTGCACTAGTTCGGCGAAGAGATAGAGAAATACAAGTGGTATGGATAATTATAAGACAACGGTGCCAGAAAAGAGCTTCTGGCAGGAGGAAAAGACTAAAGGAAAAAAGATGGAAGCAAGCAAACATGCAACAGATCTAGTTGTAAACAGTGTTTCAATGCTTAGAAACAAGGCCTAGGGATCATACTTTCACTAGTGAACACTCTCAATAAATATATTCTCTTCATGATACTACCCTTAACTACTCTCCGGTTGGACACTCTAATCGATGGTTGGGCTATAAATGCACTCCTCAAAGTCTGTCTTCCCCATCTAGATAACCCCACACTATCACCTTGAGCGCTAGATGGTTCCAACAAACACCACAATTTCATAGAGACATCCAACTCAAAATATAACTCATAACAAATATATATGTAGTCTAGCTTAAGTGCCACACACGGCGTGCATGCTGTCACTTTCACACACATGGGGAAAAGCATAGATCTATTAAAGCACGATGAGTATTTATGTAGAGTGTATCCTAAGTGCCACCATGGCGTGCACGTTGTAACTTTCACACACATGGGGAGAGCAGAGATATATTATAGCACTTGAGTAACAGAGTAGATCTACTTGATTACAAAGCTCATGACCATAACAAGATCATGCATAAAGAGAGATATGAACACATAGCTACCGGTAGAGCCCTTAGCCTTGATGAAGAACTACTCCCTCCTCATCATGGGAATCAGCAACGGCGATGGAGATGGTGATGGAGATCAATGGAGATGGCTCCGGGGGCACTTCCCCATCCCGGCATGGTGTCGGAACAGAGACTTTCTATCCCCCGAATATCCCCTTCGGTGGCGGCGGCGCTACGGAGGTTTTCGTGGCTTTCTGTTCGATGATCTAGGGTTTTCTCCCCGGGGGCTTCTTATAGGCGAAGGAGGCAAGGTCGATAGAGGGCCAGGGGACCCACACCCCCAGTTGGCGTGGCTAGTGTGGGCCCGCACCCACCTAGGGTGTGGCCACATTGGTGTCCTCCTCCGTCTCGTTTTCTCTTTTCTGTATTGTTCAGGGAAAAAAAGGAACTTTGGCTTTTGTCCCGTCCAACTCCGAGAATATTCATTTTTAGCTTTCTGAAACCAAAAACAGCAGAAAACAGGCAACTGGGACTGTGGCATCTTGTCAATAGGTTAGTTCCAGAAAGTGTATAAAATAGCTTGAAGTGTAGACAAAGCATAGCAAAGTTGATACAAAATAAGCATGGAGCATCAAAAATTATTGATAAGTTTACGACGTATCAAGCATCCCAAGCTTAACTCCTGCTCGTCCTCGAGTAGGTAAGTGATAAATAGAATAATTTTTGAGGTGACATGCACCATCACAATCAAGATCAAACCACTTGCAAGCATTGAAAGATGGGATCAAATAACTCTAAACAAGAGCATGAAAGATGGAGTTCTAACAGTAAGACAAAGTAACTATGCATGCAACATGAAAGACTACAAACAAAGATCATGCATAACATGCATTGAAAAACGTTTGTTTGTTTCACATACAGAAAACATAGCATAGTGGCATTCAGCTTGTCCCTCATGGAGTAGCAAATAAATTCATATGACACTTTCAAAGTCCATAAGAGTGACTAGATACAAATAGCACAAGAACAAGCAATATCAAGAATATGCATCAATCAACAAGTTTTGGGACAATGCACATAGAACTAAGAATGGAAACTATGCTCTCTTAATAGGTGCATAAATATAGAAGGTGGAGACTCAATATAATAGTGGAAGAAATGCCCTTCATAAAGGGAAGCAGGGATTTCAAGTTTCATAAAGAGCTTCCAAAAATTATGGTACTTGTTAGCTTTCATATCTCATTGCCCCTATCATAAGCATCTTAAAGTGATTAAGGTTAAAGTGAACAAACTATGGAGTATATGCTTGACAAAGCATAAGTTGGCAATCTCATGTCCCTTGAATACGAGGTCCGCTCCTCATGCTACTCAACTTTAGTCACCTGTAAGTTCTTGTCATAGTAAGTACATTTGTATCATAAAGAACCGCCAACAGGGTACCCCTTGCACATGGTACAGGAGCTATCCCAGAACCAAAATGACAAGGCAAGCAAACAATGAGCATCTCAGCAATCTCATTATTTACCATGGGAATATGGTGCTTTTTTCTATCTTTCCTCTTTTCAATATGTCTATTTTTTATAAGAAGAAAGCTTCATAGATGTCATTATGGTGATGTTGCAAGTTTACACCATGATTAGGAATGGCTTAGGCTAGTGGCCCAGGTATTTCTCTAACACACATACATAACTCCATGGACTTACAAGCTCCACTTTCATTTCACACCAACGACATCCATAAACAAAAGAGCATGATATCAACTGTGTACAATGTACAAGTGCAATGTTGAAAGCGTTCCCCATGACAGCACGGTTCAGCTAATTCCAACATATAAGTGCAAGCATATACAACATAGATGACACAATGGTTCAAGTTTATTAGGGGCAAGAAAAATAAAGTGTGCCATCAAGTTCGTGAGAGATTTAATCACTAAGTTTTCACACAACAAAGAGACTTTTTAAATGGAAGATAGATGAAAACAAGAATATACTTGGAATGATGTAACACGCCATGCATAGGAATTTATAGTGGACTCTTTGGAATAACTTGGTTTTTGGGAGTTGGAAGCATGAGTAGAGCTTACTCATATAGGCGGAGGCTAGCAAAAGACTGGGAGCGACCAACTAAGAGAGCAATAATGGCCATAATCATGCAGAGTGACAAAACATTACTAATCAAAGCATAAAGTGGTACCACAAGTCAAAAACTAAATGATCATAGATGCTGAGGTGACTGGTTCATAGTCATAACATGGTGTGAGCATGTGCCAAGTCAACCCAAAAAAACATCAAAGGAGAATACCACAATACTATGCTTTTGTATGCTAAAACAACGCATGATTCTTTCAAGGCACATTAAGCAATCTCAATTGTTTGGAAAAAGTCATGCTATATCAATAATCACTAAGCATAAGGTCAAAACAACATCTAGCATGACATGATAAAGTCTAAGTCATAGTCAAAACAAGCTCTCTTTTGTACCACTTAAGCATGAAGCTTTCTACTCTTTTCCAACACCAATCAACTTATTTGAAACAACTCACAAATATAATAATCAATAAAGACCAGTGATCTTGTCTCACAAATCCACAAAGAAGAACTAAAAAGTTCTAAGCAGAAGCAGAAGAAAGCTAAAGCTAAACGCAGTGCTAGCAAAAGTGAACACTCACAGAACAAGAAGAGTGAAAACTAGAGTGTTCTAGGCAATGAAAATAGAGTGTGTCTCTCTCCAAAACAAGTGTGGTGTAATCAAACCAACTTACTCAAGCATACTAAGCAAACAAAACCAAAAACAAAAACTAAGACGCTCCAAGAACAACACAACTGTGCATGAAACAATAAAAATGAAGTGTCTAGAAAGACCTGAGATTTTTTATTGACGAAGAAGGGGATGCCTTGTGCATCCCCCAGCTTTGACGCTTGTACCTCTTGACTATTTCTTGGAGTGACACGGGGTGGCATCCCCAAGCTTGAGCTTTTGTCCATTCTTCATTCATTACATCATTCTTCCCTTACACCTGAAAATTTTCCTTCATACAAAACTTCACACAATCTTCATTAGCAACATTAGTGTATTCAAAAGATAATAGACCTTTGGGTTTAGCTTTAGAACAAAAAAATTTCACTAAAAACACAAGCTACTATAGCAATTCCCTCAAAAAGCTCAATTTCCCAAAAAGAACCCAAAAAGGAATCAATAAGAAGCAAATGCAAATAATGGCAAAAATCTGTCAAAACAGACCAGCAGGTAGAAACCGATTTTTTCAAAGACCTTTTGTTACTAAAATCAAAAGGTGTTGAAATAAGGAAAGTTAGCTAACATACTGGGGGATTTATTCTTAAAATATCAGTTCAATCTGACTTACAGAGATTCCTCATGATTTTTATGGTGGAGCATAAAAATATGTTTCGGGACAGCAACTCCCCAAATCTTACTTCCCTCTCATCACAGGTTATTATTGGCACAAAAATCAAATAAAAAGGATAAGGAGAGGTCATTACAGAAGTAATAACTTCCAAGACTCAAGAAACTATTGGGTTATCTCCCAAGAAGTACTTTTCTTTAACGCCTTTAAGTTAGGCTTGCTAGTTTGAGAAGATGCTCACATAAGAAATATGAATTGAAGTAAAAGAGAGCATCAAGAAGCAAATTGAAAACACATTTAAGTCTAACCTACTTCCTATGCATAGGAATCTTGTAAAGAAACAAGTCATGAAAGCACAAAGCAACAAACATACGAAAGCAAAACAAGTGCAACTTCAAAATTTTGAACATAAAGAGGGGAAACTTAATATTATTGAGATACATAAAACCATGTTTCCCTCTCTCATAATAACTTTCAGTAGCATCATGAATAAAATTAAAAATATAACTATCACATAAAACATTCTTATCATGAGCCACATGCATAAAATAATTATTACTCTCCACATAATAATAGCCATTCTTATTAATTGTAGTGGGATCAAATTCAACAAAATAGGTATCATTATTATTCTCATCACCATAATCATCAAATATAGGAGGCATTTTGTAATCACAATTAATTTTATCCTCAATAGTAGGTGGACTGAAAATATCATCTTCATCATTGAAATCATCATATATTGGAGGTTTGGTATCATCATAAGCAATAGAATAGCTATCTTCCAAAGTGTGTTCATTTGTAAACATATCATCATTGGAAGGAACATGGATAGCACTAATAGCACAACAATTTATTAATATCACCATTTTCATAATTAGTACCAAAGAGATTTTCAATATCAAAAGTAGTGTGTTTTTCCCAATCATGATCACTACTATAGGTAACAGGCATAGGAACATCATCTAGTTCAGACTCATCGGCAAACACTATGATAGGAGAAACATGATTAGGGGAAGATACTATTTCCTCTCTCCTTTTAATCCTCCTCTTCTTATTATTATCCTATTTAGGAGGGGGAGGCTTGAACATAAGCTTCTCCATATACCCTGGTTTATTGTTAGAGACAATAGAAAAAACTTTGGAGGATTCCTCCTTTTCATTAATAAGAATAAAACTCATATTAGTCCTTTCATATTTTGGTAAAATATCATCTTCTATAAGATTTTGTATGTAAGTATTTGCGTGGCAATTATCAACACAATAAAGATGACAACCATGCAGGACGTTATTCATATCAAAAGCACTCATGTCTACCAAAGAAGTTTTTCTTGATAACTCTTCACACCCCAAAAATAATGTAAGTTCATCATGTTGATTATCAGTGATCGTGTTATCACAATACAAACTTGCAGTACTCATTGGATTATAAAGGTAATTATTATGGCCTGAGCATTGAAAATTGAAATGACCCACTTCATAGCAGAGTTCACAAATAAAAGGATAGAGGGCACAAACTTTTTTACCAAGATCATTTAGATCCTTATACCATATTCTAGTTTTTTCATTCTAGTGGGTGATACAATAATCTTCTTCATTTTGATTATTTTCACAAGGTCTATGTATTCCAAAAAAATTAACATTCTTATAAGAAATAGTACTTTCAGAAGTTTGAGCATGTTTATTGCAATAATTAATAACATTTTCATTTTCCATGCAAGTGTCTTTAAAAGGTTCATGATACATGTCCCATTTTTCTTTAGGAGCATTAATATGGGAAGCAAAGGCTCTATAATATCTAACAAGAATTTGAGGATCAAGACCATATTTAGCACTAAGCTCTTCAAAAATAGTAGTTTCAACGAAAGACTTAATGCAATCATACTCATAGTTTATACCTGGTTCTTTAGCTTTGTCGTTATCCCAATATTCGGTATTGCTTTGAATTGTTTCAAGAAGATACCACTTAGCTTTGACCTTCTTACTTGTGAAGGATCCCTCTGAACAGGTATCTAGATAGTCCTTGTAATGTCCTGAAAGCCTTGCATAAAAATTATTGATAATAATATTACTAGGGAGCTCATGATTGCGACATTTGAGAATTAGTGACTTCAATCTTCCCCACTCTTGGGCAATACTTTCTCCATCATGAGCATGAAAATTATAAATATAATTCCTATCTTTGTGGATTTCATGAGGAGGATAAAATTTAGAGTAAAAGAGAGATTCAAGTTCCTTCCATTCCAAATGATGAGGATCATCTAGTAGCTCATAGCACTCCCTTGCTTTGTCCCTAAGTGATAAAGAGAATAGCTTCCTCTTAACTTGGTCCATTAAAATACCTGCACATTTGAACAACTCACATAATTCATGGATAAAAACAAGTGATCACCAGGATGGACAGTTCCATCCCCAAAATAATAGTTATCCATGACACAATCAACAATTTTTGTAGGTATTTTAAAAGGGACACTTTCAGTATGTTGCCTTAAAATATCACGAGCATCATTAGAATTACCACATATGGGAGATAAAGTATCATCGGAGCAAATTTTCTTCCATAAAGCTGGGGAACTAAAAAGATCTTTCTCATAAAAACTAGCTTCCCCAAGCTTAGCCATTTCCATACCATTAGTAACAATGGTGTTCAAAAAATTCATACTAATAACATTTCTATTAGCATGCAAAGAAAGATCCATAGGTTTTTTAATTTTCTCTTCAAACACTTCATGTCCTAACTCAAGATAAACACTATAGAGCTCTCTAATTTTTTTGTTGTTTTCCATTAAGCCTAACTAGTGAAAACAAGAAACAAAAAGACAAAATTGCAGAATCTAAAGGAAATAACTTCGAGCACTCACACCGGAGGATGTGAGTACCTTTTACCTTACCTCTCCGGCAACGGCGCCAGAAAATAGCTTGATGTTTACGTACTTCTATTCTTGTAGACAATTGTTGGGCCTCCAAGTGTAGAGGTTTGTAGAACAGCAGCAAGTTTCCCTTATGTGGATTACCCAAGGTTTATCGAACTCACGGAGGAAGTGGTCAAAGGTATCCCTCTCAACCAACCCTGCAATCAAGATACAAGAAGTCTCTTGTGTCCCCAACACACCCAATACACTTGTCAGGTGTATAGGTGCACTAGTTCAGCGAATAGATAGTGAAATACAAGTGGTATGGATGATTATAAGACAACGGTGCCAGAAAATAGCTTCTGACGGGAGGAAAAGACTAAAGTCAAAAAGATGGAAGCAAACAAACATGCAACATATCTAGTTGTAAACGGTGTTTCAATGCTTAGAAACAAGGCCTAGGGATCAAACTTTCACTAGTGAACACACTCAATAAATATATTCTCTTCATGATACTACCCTTAAATACTCTCCGGTTGGACACTCTAATCCATGGTAGGGCTATAACAACAGTCCTCAAAGTCCGCCTTCCCCATCTAGATAACCCCACACTGTCACCGTTAGCGCTAGATGGTTCCAACAAACACCACAATTTCATAGATACATCCAACTCCAAATATAACTCATGACAAATATATATGTAGTCTAGCTTAAGTGCCACACACGGCGTGCACGCTGTCACTTTCACACAAGTGGGGAAAAGCATAGATCTATTAAAGCACGATGAGTATTTATGTAGAGTCTAGCCTAAGTGCCACCATGGCGTGCACGCTATCACTTTCACACACATGGGGAGAGAAGAGATCTATTGAAGCACTTGAGTAACAGAGTAGATATACTTGATTACAAAGCTCATGACCACAACAAGATGATGCATAGAGAGAGAGATGAACACATAGCTATCGGTAGAGCCCTTAGCCTCGAGGAAGAACTAGTCCCTCCTCATCATGGGAATCAGCAACGGTGTCACATCCCAAATTTTAGATTTGTTCTTGCATATCATTCATATCATTGCATCATGCTTTTCCTTTCAAAACCGTCGATTGAAAAGAATCGGCGAAACGCTATTTTCAAATCCCTATTCTATTTTGCTACAAGGCTCCTGCGGGAGGCTTTAGTAGGACTAGCGTTGTCCACCCTTGTAGCCTAGTGGTTTCTCTCAACCCTTGGCCCTAGATTGTTCCCCTCGACTTTACAAAACCGTAGGAGCAAGAATCGCTCGATTCGGAGCTCGTACGGAAAAGTTATCGTCGTTTTATGGAACGTCGGAAAAACGGTCCGAATTCCGGGCCGATTTCCGAATCCTTTACCAACTCCGCGCCGAATCAGCCTAGGATTCCGCGTGGGCCGACAAAAAGTACTCCACCTGGCCCGAGCCGCCGCCTCCCACCTCGATAACCGCGCCTGCAGCCTCGGGATGCGTGCCCGCCTCGATCCCCCCCCCCCCCCCGCCGCCATCGCCTCCTCTCCCCGATCGCCGCGCCGCCGCGCCTTGGACTCCGCGCCGCCGCCTCGCCGTCGATCGCCGCCGCCCCAGGTACCTCCCTTCCCCGCCGCCGGCCGCCTGCACCGCCTCCACGCCATCCCCGCCACCTGCAGCCCGCGACCCCGTCGAGCCGCGCCATCGCCGCCCCGCAGCACCCCCCGCCGCCGCGCGCATGCCTCACCGCCTGCGCCTCAACCCGCGCGCGCGCCCCCAAGCCAGCCGCTGCTACTGCCGCGCGCCTTCGCGCGCACACACACGCGCGCGTTTGCCCACGCACGCACGCACACACGCACGCGCGCCGTCTTGCGCGCCGCGTTGGCGATCTCGAACCACGCGCTGATCGTTCCCCTACCATGCAGGTAACACCGTCGTCGGAGTCGATCGCCGCACCGTCCGGAACTCGCCGCCGCCCGTTTCGCCGTTCGTTCCCGGTAAGCCTTCAGCCACCGTCAAATTTCAGATCAACGGTTCAGATTGGTAGTTGACTGGTCAGACTCAGACGTTGACTAGTCAGACGCCCAGTCAGCGCCTAGTCAGCAGACGCGTTGACCAGTCAACAGACACAGTTGACTGGTTAATTTCGTTAATCGTTTTAGTTGACAGATTTCGGTAGAAACTTGTAAATTGCGTAGAAATTAAACCGCTGGGCCAAAAATTGCAAATAAAATATGTGTAGATTCAGTGAGTCGTGTAGAATCTCGCTGTACCTTTGGTTCAGGCTTTTGCAGCAAGGTTTAGTACAGTTTAATCAAATAGGTTAATGGCCTTTTCGGAGTATTTAATTCGTAGAACAGGATCCGTAGCTCCAAAAATCGCGATATGTCCCTAGATTCAGTGGAACGAGGGGAATCTCATCGTGAATTAAAAAGATAGGCTTACAGTAAAAACTTCTGCAGAAACTGTCTAGTGGCTTTCTGCAGTGTTTTGATTACTCTGGGAGTTTTATAATTCCTTTTTGAGTAATTCCAATTGGTACTGTTTCTAATCAGCGATGCCTATGCGGTAGAATTTTCCCAAGATTTGACAAACAGTATACTACCGGTAGGGAATTATTTGAGTTCTAGCTCTAGTTTTGAGCATACCTTTTTGCAAAATAGTTTTCCTAGCGCTAAAACTATTTTCCATGCATGCAATCAGTAGTATTATTGATTAGGATTATGTGGTGCAGCTGTAGCACCAATTCACTTGCCTTGCATACCTTCATGCATCATATTTGTTGCATATGCTTGTGGATTGTTTGTTTATGATTGCAATTGTATCGTGTAGATTGTGACGAGTGCAACGCTTGCTCATGTGTGGATTGTTCTTCCGACCGCTACAACCAAGGCAAGTAGATGCTACTTTTTTCATGATATCGTCCTACTATTTTCTATGCATTGTCGTGTATTTTTGTAGATGCATGTGTAGGATGATACTATCGCTATGCTATGTCCTATTATGTGGTAGGGCTTTCCTAGTAGATGAACCACCGTTGGTAGATGTGCTTAGCCATGCTATGTTGAACGAGGGCTGGGTTACATCATTGAGACTTGTTTCTAAAAGTATTGGTTTGTGAAAACTAAAACAACTTAATCAATGAATCTCCTGGGTGTGATGGGATTGATAAATTTTGGTGGTTTATTGCGGAAAGGCACCCAGGTATCAAGAGAGAATGATTGGCTTCTTTATTGTGTAGCTTACGTGTACAACCATGTTCCAATAATGTAATGGGCGGTTGGTTGGACCTAGTAAGTTGTGGTAACTCGAACCCGCGTATCCAGAGATGTAGAATTTTGGTAGGTTGGACCGGTGCACGTCGGGATTGAGGAGATACTTCCCGAACAGTCTCTTCTTGGACTTCTCCCTATCATCACTCAAAATGAGAGTGATGGTACGAGATGGGCTGGCCAAGTCACATGGGTAAAGTGTACTAACCCCTGCAGGGTGTATAATCTAATCGATTAGCCGTGTTCCCGGTTATGGACATCTGAGTTGCTTGACATTGATTCCATGACATGTTTCTCGCTCATTCTAATTTCATAATTGTTTTAATATTGTTGGGTTAACTTAATTGGGATCTTTTCAAAGAAAATCAAAAACTGTTTATGAAAGTAGGACAAAGTTATTTGCAAATGCAAGCCAGACACAACTCCACTTGCCAAATATGCATGTAGATGTTAGTACTATTGTCTCCTTTACTAGCTCTACTTGCCATACATTCCATGTATTGACCCTTCGGGGCTGCTACGTTTCATGTTGCAGGTTATTCCGATTCTGAGTAATCGATATAGGCCATGGTACTCCACTCGGCACTTGTTCACTTGTGGGCAATTTGAAGAATGGAGGATTTACTTTATTTATGTTGCTACCTGAATAATTTGAGCTAGCTTTGGGCTAAGCTTTTATTGTAATAATGGTACTCTGAATCTTCGATATTTATGATACACGGATATTTTGCTATGTTATCTATCTTATTCTATTGTGGGCCAATGAACCGATCCAGGGATTGGCATGTCACATAGAAGCCTCGGTCTTTTCAGAACCGCGGTGTTACAAGATGGTATCAGAGCCCGTATGTTGACTGTAGGATCGTGACCTAGGATTGGATTAGGAAGCCATAGAACTATTAAAGCCTATATTAACTCTGTCTTTCATCTTATGCCTTTCACCCTCGTAAATTCTTACCATATGCTATTCTCACACTTTCCTCTTTTACTTGATAGATGGGAGAAGTCAGGACTGAGTATGCAACCATGGAGTCACCAAGGCCCTTTGCAAGGCAGTTAGCACAGCTCTCGCAGTCATTGGGATTGCCACTGCACATGTTCAAGGGAAGAAGGCTGTACACCTATGGATATGGAGAGGATGCATGGGAGATCACTACCTTCATATTCAGAGATGCCGCCTTGCCAAACCCCGTGCACTTGATCTACACCAAGACATACTGCAACTGGGGACTTGGAATCAACTTGGCCATACATGAAGCCCTGTCTCGCCAGTGCCATAATGTCCGACACCTACTGCCAGCAGATTCACCCTACCGTGACTATGGGAGGCATGATGAAGATGGGCACATTGTGGTTACCCCGGGCGACAGGAACAACATGCCGCCCTGTCGGAGGCACATAGAGGACATGGAAAGGGAGAATGGAGCTCTAGCTGATAAAGTGATGATGATAAAGGAGATTGCAGACTTTGCTAGCAATGGTATGGTAGTCCAAGGACAGGAGATTGACACCCTGCATGAAGCTGTGGGAGTTCTGGAGAATGCCCTGATAGCCAGAGATGCAACCATAGCTCATCTTCATGGTACTATGCAGGAGAACACCCAGAACATACAACAGTTGCAAGGGACCGTCCAGGAAAGGGACCAAACTATTGAAGCTATGACAGCCCAGATTGCCGCCCTCCAAGCACAGCTAAATCCACCCTCTGATGATGACAATGGAGATGATGGAAACAATGGGGATGATGATGACAGTGGGAACGATGATGATGATGAGGACGAGGATGATGATGATGAGGACGAGGATGATGATGATGGAGACGATGATGGTGGAGGAGATGAAGCCATTGCAGTTGCAGCTGAGAGTGAAGAAGAGGAGGATCCAGAAGAGGTGGAGTTTGAGATCTCAAGTGATGATTCAGGAGAGGTTTACACTCCGCCGCCATGGTTGTACCGCGAACCGAAGCACCAACGCATGACCGCAAGGACCTACTGCAACCTCTTCAAGAAGTAGATAGAAGTCCACCAATTAGTCCACGTTAGGAAAATTCATTAGGATTAGTCTCGATCGATGTGAAGCTTAGTTCGTGTTAGTTTAAGAAGTGATTAGTTGCTTATTTGTGTACTCCAATATCCCAGGAATTATTTGTGCGAATTTTATGAAAGAGTTATGGCAATTTTGGTTACTATCTGTGTTATTTTCGCTGCAGTTTTCTGCTGATACAGCAGTACTGCGCGATTTTTCATATTTTTCTGGTAACTGGGAAAAAACTGAAAAACATTGGGCTGATGCGAAACTCTCTGTACTATATGTGCAAAAATCAGCTAATTTTTCTGATGAGTTTAAGTCAGGCGGAAAAATTCGTGAACGCTGCTGGACTGTTCTGGCAGATTGCTGTTTTTGCTGTTTAGTTGATCAACTGTTTAGTTAACCATTGCCAACTCTTGTAAAACTATTTCAGTAGGTATATACTGCTAGGATAACCCCTGGGATGTTGCCGGATCACTTGTTTGTTGATGTGTTGCTTGCTTGTGATTGTCTGCTACTGTTTGTTGTTGATTGATCATATGCATGGGTAGAATCCTATTATCGTAGTTGATTCTTTCTAAACTTACCTGTGCTGAACCGCAGATGCCTCCTCGCCGTCACCCCACTGAGTTGGATCAGCTCATGGCAGCTCAGGCACAGCTGACCCAAGTGATGACTCAGTTCATGGCAAATTAGAACAACAACAACAATGGAAACAATCAGCCTCAGGGAGATGCTCTCACCAGATTTCTGAGGTTAAGGCCAGCTAAGTTCTCTACTGCAATGGAACCAATGGTTGCTCTCGACTGGTTGCGTTCAGTCAACAAGGATCTAGTAACTGTCGGATGCACTGATGCTGAGAAGGTGAGGTTTGCCGCTCACTTACTGGAGGGACAAGCCGCTTCTTGGTGGGACACTTTTCAGATCACCCACCCGCTGGATACTGTGACTTGGGCAATGTTTGAGGAAGGTTTCAGGACCAACCACGTGTCTTCAGGAGTTCTGAGCCTGAAGAGGAAGGAGTTCCGCAACTTGCGCCAAACCAATCACACCGTGGCCGAGTACATTGAGGAGTTCAACAACCTGTCCCGTTATGCACCTGAGGATGTTGACACTGATGCAAAAAGGAGGGAGAGATTCCTGGATGGCCTCAGTGATGAGCTTTCAGTGCAGCTACTGGTGGTTTACTGCCCCACTTTCCAGGAGCTTATGGACAAGGCCAGGATCTTGGAAGGGAAGCACAAGCAAGTAGAAAGCCGCAAGAGAAAGAACAATAATCACCACTCTGGTTCACATCACAAGTCTCGCACTTCATATGATGGATACTCCAAGCATGGAGGGAGTGACCATGGGAGCCATGACCGCCACCACCATGGAGGCGATGGGCATCGTCATGAAAACCATATGAGCAACCACCACAACCACAAGGGAGGACACTCTCACCACTCTGGAGGACACGGTGGACATGACCGCAACCGTGATCGCAGCTTTGTGAAGAAGGATCTGAGTGAGGTGACGTGCTTCAAGTGTAAGAAGAAGGGACACTATGCTGACAACTATCCGGAGAGGAAAGGACTGAAGCCAACCAACAACGAGAAGGCCACAGTGAACCACATGAATGTGGAGGAGATTCCAGATGAGCCTGACCTTGTGATTGGTAAGTTCCCAATCAACACTTACCATGCACTTATACTTTTCGATACTGGTGCATCGCATTCATTCATATCAAGGGCATTTGTGGATAAGTATAAGCTACCTACTGAGTCTATGAAAAGGTCTATTAGAGTGAGTTCACCTGGAGGAGATATGGTAGCTAGCGCGGGATGCCGCGATTTAACTGTGAGGATTGGAACACACAACTTTAGCGCACATTTGGTAGTGTTGGAGTCACAGGGATTAGACATTATTCTGGGTATGGATTGGATGTCTATGCATGGGGGACACATAGATTGTGCACAGCGAGCTGTTTCACTCAAAACCCCGGATGGTAAGAGAATTAGGTTCAAGTCGGTTGTGCGACCGGGAAGGTGTAAGCTGAATTCTCTTAAGGGGGTTAGCATGGATACTGTGCCAGTGATCAGGGATTACCCCGACGTGTTTCCGGAAGAGCTGCCAGGGATTCCACCTGACAGGGAAGTAGAGTTTCTTATCGACCTGATGCCGGGAACATGACCTATTGCAAAGAAACCATATAAGATGGATGTGGATGAGCTGAAGGAATTGAAGAAGCAGTTGAAAGAGCACCTGGAAAAGGGATTCATTCAGCCTAGTTCGTCGTCATGGGGTGCACCTGTTCTGTTTGTGGAGAAGAAAGACAGCAGCAAGAGATTAGTGGTGGACTATCGCTCGCTGAATGAAGTGACTATCAAGAACAAGTACCCTCTGCCGAACATAAATGATTTGTTTGATCAACTGGAAGGAGCGAAGGTGTTCAGCAAGATTGATCTGCGATCAGGCTACTTTCAATTGAAGATCCGAGAGGAGGACGTACCAAAAACCGCCTTCACCACTAGGTATGGTTTATATGAGTATACAGTTATGTCATTTGGACTAACGAATGCCCCGGCATATTTCATGACCATGATGAACAAGGTATTTATGGAGTACTTGGACAAGTTCGTGGTGGTGTTTATCGATGACATACTGATATATTCCAAGGATGATGCTGAGCATGAGAAGCATCTACGACTGATTATGGAGAAGCTGAGGGAACACAAGTTGTATGCCAAATTCAGCAAGTGTGAATTCTGGCTTAACACTGTTGGGTTTCTTGGACACGTAGTGTTAGGAGAAGGAGTCGCTGTTGATCTAAGCAAGGTGACTGCAGTAACTGAGTGGGAAGCACCCAAGAATGCAGGAGAGATTCGAAGCTTTTTGGGACTTGCTGGATATTACAGGAGGTTCATTGAAAAATTTTCCAAGATTGCTAAGCCAATGACTGAACTTCTGAAGAAGGAGAGGAAGTTCGAATGGTCAGACGTATGTGAAGCCAGCTTTCAGGAACTGAAGCGTCGACTAGTGACTGCGCCTGTTCTGTGTTTACCAGATCTTCAGAAGGATTTCCAAGTGTACTGTGATACTTCTCGACAGGGACTTGGGAGTGTGCTGATGCAAGATGGGAGAGTAGTGTCATATGCCTCGCGACAACTCAAACACCATGAGTGGAATTACCCCACACACGACTTGGAGTTAGCGTCAGTGGTTCATGCGCTCAAGGTATGGAGGCATTACTTAATGGGAAAACACTGTGATGTGTACACCGACCACAAGAGCCTGAAGTACATATTCACGCAGAAGGAACTCAACATGAGGCAAAGGAGATGGTTGGAACTTATCAAGGATTATGATATGAATTTGCAATACCACCCAGGAAAGGCCAATGTAGTAGCAGATGCTCTGAGCCGGAAGGTTTATGCCAATGGATTGACAATTGGTGAATTGCCTGAGGATTTGTGCAAGCAATTCAAGGACCTTAGACTGGAAGTAGTGTCTGAAGGATACTTGGCTACAATGGAAGTCCAACCGACGCTACAGGACAGAATCGTAAAGGCTCAGGTAGGAGACAAGGAAATAGAGGAGATAAATGAAAAGATGAAGGAGAATCGGGAAAAGGATATTCGCGAAGATGAGCATGGTACCTTGTGGTATGGAGATCGTTTGTGTGTGCCCAGCGACCCGGAGATAAGGGAGTTGATTCTGCAGGAGGCTCATAACTCGCCATACTCCATACATCCGGGCAACACAAAGATGTATATGGATTTGAAGAGCAGATTTTGGTGGAACAACATGAAGGGAGATATCGCCAAGCATATTGCCCTATGTGATGTGTGCAGCCGAGTGAAGGCGGAACACCAGAAGCCAGCAGGACTGCTACAGCCATTGCCTGTGCCGGATTGGAAGTGGGATAGAGTGGGAATGGACTTTATCACAGGATTGCCCAGGACCAGGTCAGGATATGACTCTATTTGGGTAGTGGTTGACCATTTTACCAAGGTAGCCCACTTTATACCGGTGAAGACGACCTATACGAGTGCAAAGTTGGCCAAGATTTACATGGACAGGATTGTGTGCCTACACGGAGTTCCCAAGAGTATCGTATCTGATAGAGGCACCCAATTTACCTCACACTTCTGGCGCCAGTTGCACGAGTCACTTGGTACTAGATTGGAGTTTAGCACAGCGTTTCACCCACAGACCGATGGACAGACCGAGAGGGTGAATCAGATTTTGGAGGACATGCTGAGAGCTTGCGCCTTGGCTAATGGTTCTAGTTGGGATGTGAATTTGCCGTATGCTGAGTTTTCCTACAACAACAGCTATCAAACCAGCATCAAGACGTCACCGTTCGATGTGCTATATGGGAAACGGTGCCGAACACCATTGCTATGGGATGGAGTAGGAGAACGCCAGTTGTTTGGACCTGATTTGATCAAGGACGCTAAGGAGAAGGTCGCCTTGATTAGGGACAGGCTGAAGGTAGCACAATCAAGGCAAAAGAGCTACGCTGACGCCAAGTGCAAGGAAGTGGTGTATAAGATAGGTGATAGAGCATACCTCAGAGTGTCGCCACTTTGTGGAATCAAGAGATCTGGAATTAAGGGTAAGCTGGCACCTCGATTTATTGGACCATATCGAGTCTTAGCACGCAAAGGAGAAGTTGCTTATCAATTGGAGTTGCCAGAGGCTCTGTCCGCTGTTCACAATGTGTTCCACGTATCCCAGCTGAAGAAGTGCCATCCGGAAATGGTGGATACACCATTGAGAGACACTGTACCGCTAGAGGAGGTTCAGCTTGAGAACGACTTGACCTATGAGGAGAAACCGGTCAAGATTCTGGAGACAGCAGAGAGGATTACCCGTACCAAGACGATCAGGTTTTACAAGGTGCAGTGGAGCCACCACACCGAAGAGGAAGCCACTTGGGAGCGTGAGGATGACATCCGAGAGGACTACCCACACCTATTTGCTAGCCGCGCCGAATCTCGAGGACGAGATTCATCTTAAGGGGGTTAGTCTTGTCACATCCCAAATTTTAGATTTGGTCTTGCATATCATTCATATCATTGCATCATGCTTTTCCTTTCAAAACCGTCGATTGAAAAGAATCGGCGAAACGCTATTTTCAAATCCCTATTCTATTTTGCTACGAGGCTCCTGCGGGAGGCTTTAGTAGGACTAGCGTTGTCCACCCTTGTAGCCTAGTGGTTTCGCTCAACCCTTGGCCCTAGATTGTTCCCCTCGACTTTACAAAACCGTAGGAGCAAGAATCGCTCGATTCGGAGCTCGTACGGAAAAGTTATCGCCGTTTTATGGAACGTCGGAAAAACGGTCCGAATTCCAGGCCGATTTCCGAGTCCTTTACCAACTCCGCGCCGAATCAGCCTAGGATTCCGCGTGGGGCCCACAAAAAGGACCCCACCTGGCCCGAGCCGCCGCCTCCCACCTCGATAACCGCGCCTGCAGCCTCGGGACCCGTGCCCGCCTCGATCCCCCCCCCCCCCCCCGCCACCATCGCCTCCTCTCCCCGATCACCGCGCCGCCGCGCCTTGGACTCCACGCCGCCTCCTCGCCGTCGATCGCCGCCGCCCCAGGTAACTCCCTTCCCCGCCACCTGCACCGCCTCCACGCCATCCCCGCCGCCTGTAGCCCGCGACCCCGCCGAGCCGCGCCATCGCCGCCCCGCAGCACCCCCCGCCGCCGCGCGCATGCCTCGCCGCCTGCGCCTCCACCCCCGCGCGCGCGCCCCCAAGCCAGCCGCTGCCGCCTTCCGCAGCGCCGCGCGCCGCGTGCGCTGCCTGCGCGCTGCTGCTCGCGCTGCTGCTTGCGCGCGCTGCTGCTGCGCCGCTGCACGCGCTGCGCTGCCACGCGCCTTCGCGCGCACACACACGCGCGTGTTTGCCCACGCACGCACGCGCGCCGTCTTGCGCGCCTCGTTGACGATCTCGAACCACGCGCTGATCGTTCCCCTACCGCGCAGGTAACACCGTCGCCGGAGTCGATCGCCGCACCGTCCGGAACTCGCCGCCGCCCGTTTCGCCGTTCGTTCCCGGTAAGCCTGCAGCCACCGTTAGATTTCAGATCAACGGTTCAGATCGTTAGTTGACTGGTCAGACTCAGGCGTTGACTAGTTAGACGCCCAGTCAGCAGACGCGTTGACCAGTCAACAGACACAGTTGACTGGTTAATTTCGTTAATCGTTTTAGTTGACAGATTTCGGTAGAAACTTGTAAATTGCGTAGAAATTAAACCGCTGGGCCAAAAATTGCAAATAAAATATGTGTAGATTCAGCGAGTCGTGTAGAATCTTGCTGTACCTTTGGTTCAGGCTTTTGCAGCAAGGTTTAGTACAGTTTAATCAAATAGGTTAATGGCCTTTTCGGAGTATTTAATTCGTAGAAAAAGATACGTAGCTCCAAAAATCGCGTATGATATGTCCCTGGATTCAGTGGAACGAGGGGAATCTCATCGTGAATTAAAAAGATAGGCTTACAGTAAAAACTTCTGCAGAAACTGTCTAGTGGCTTTCTGCAGTGTTTTAATTACTCTGGGAGTTTTATAATTCCTTTTTGAGTAATTCCAATTGGTACTGTTTCTAATCAGCGATGCCTATGCGGTAGAATTTTCCCAAGATTTTACAAACAGTATACTACTGGTAGGGAATTATTTGAGTTCTAGCTCTAGTTTTGAGCATACCTTTTTGCAAAATAGTTTTCCTAGCGCTAAAACTATTTTCCATGCATGCAATCAGTAGTATTATTGATTAGGATTATGTGGTGCAGCTGTAGCACCAATTCACTTGCCTTGCATACCTTCATGCATCATATTTGTTGCATATGCTTGTGGATTGTTTGTTTATGATTGCAATTGTATCGTGTAGATTGTGACGAGTGCAACGCTTGCTCATGTGTGGATTGTTCTTCCGACCGCTACAACCAAGGAAAGTAGATGCTACTTTGTTCATGATATCGTCCTACTATTTTCTATGCATTGTTGTGTATTTTTGTAGATGCATGTGTAGGATGATACTATCGCTATGCTATGTCCTATTATGTGGTAGGGCTTTCCTTGTAGATGAACCACCGTTGGTAGATGTGCTTAGCCATGCTATGTTGAACGAGGGCTGGGTTACATCATTGAGACTTGTTTCTAAAAGTATTGGTTTGTGAAAACTAAAACAACTTAATCAATGAATCTCCTGGGTGTGATGGGATTGATAAATTTTGGTGGTTTATTGCGGAAAGGCACCCAGGTATCAAGAGAGAATGATTGGCTTCTTTATTGTGTAGCTTACGTGTACAACCATGTTCCAATAATGTAATGGGCGGTTGGTTGGACCTAGTAGGTTGTGGTAACTCGAACCCGCGTATCCAGAGATGTAGAATTTTGGTAGGTTGGACCGATGCGCGTCGGGATTGAGGAGCTACTTCCCGAACAGTCTCTTCTTGGACTTCTCCCTATCATCACTCAAAATGAGAGTGATGGTACGAGCTGGGCTGGCTAAGTCACATGGGTAAAGTGTACTAACCCCTGCAGGGTGTATAATCTAATCGATTAGCCGTGTTCCCGGTTATGGACATCTGAGTTGCTTGACATTGATTCCATGACATGTTTCTCGCTCATTCTAATTTCATAATTGTTTTAATATTGTTGGGTTAACTTAACTGGGATCTTTTCAAAGAAAATCAAAAACTGTTTATGAAAGTAGGACAAAGTTATTTGTAAATGCAAGCCAGACACAGCTCCACTTGCCAAATATGCATGTAGATGTTAGTACTATTGTCTCCTTTACTAGCTCTACTTGCCATACATTCCATGTATTGACCCTTCGGGGCTGCTACGTTTCATGTTGCAGGTTATTCCGATTCTGAGTAATCGATATAGGCCACGGTACTCCACTCGGCACTTGTTCACTTGTGGGCAATTTGAAGAATGGAGGATTTACTTTATTTATGTTGCTACCTGAATAATTTGGGCTAGCTTTGGGCTAAGCTTTTATTGTAATAATGGTACTCTGGATCTTCGATATTTATGATACACGGATATTTTGCTATGTTATCTATCTTATTCTATTGTGGGCCAATGAACCGATCCAGGGATTGGCATGTCACATAGAAGCCTCGGTCTTTTCAGAACCGCGGTGTTACAAACGGCGATGGAGATGGTGGTGGTGATCAATGGAGATGGCTTCGGGGGCACTTCCCCATCCCGGCAGGGTGCCAGAACAGAGACTTTCTGTCCCCCGAATCTCCCCTTTGGTGGCGGTGGCGCTATGGAGGTTTTCGTGGCTTTCTGGTCGATGATCTAGGGTTTTATCCCTGGGGGCTTCTTATAGGCCAAGGAGGCAAGGTCGATGGAGGGCAACGGTTCCCACACTCCCTGTGGGCATGGCTAGGGTCGGCCCGCGCCCACCTAGGGTGTGGCCACACTGGTGTCCTCCTCTGTCTTGTCTTCAATTTTCTGTATCATTCAGGGAAAAATATGAACTTTGGCTTTTGTCCCATCCAATTCCAAGAATATTCATTTTTTAGCTTTCTGAGACCAAAAACAGCAGAAAACAAGCAACTGGCACTGTGGCATCTTGTCAATAGGTTAGTTCCATAAAGTGTATAAAAATACCTCCAAGTGTAGACAAAGCATAGCAAAGTTGATACAAAACAAGCATGTAGCATAAAAAATTATAGATACGTTTACGACGTATCAATGTGATGTTGCTACTATGGAGAAAAATCAGTCTCTTGTTCATGGAACAAGTGGATTGTTTACCTTACACACTTTGCTTAAAGTATTTGTCTATTGCTTGCAACTTAATACTGGAGGGGGTTCGGATGATAACCCAAAGGTGGACTTCTAGTCATAAATGCAGTTGGATGGCGGTCTATGTATCTTGTTGTATTGCCCAATCGAATATCATAGGATCTTGATGTCTAGTATTGCATTGTTATGCCTTGCTCAGTCCTATCAATTGCCCTGTTGTAATTTGTTTACCCTGCATGCCATGTTTGTTTATCTAAGGAGAACACCTCTAGTGAACTATTGACCCCGGTCCAATCTTATCATTGATACATTTTCCACCGTTACTCTTTACTTGCTACAAACCACTGTTACCTTCCACACCATACAGTTAATCCTTTGTTACAGCAAATTGGTGAGATTGACAACCTCACTGTTTGTTGGGGCAAAGTCTTGAGTTTGTGTTGTGTAGGTCTCCAAGTTTCTTCCAACACCTTTGAGTCGATTCCTTCCTCCTACTAGTTCGATAACCTTGGTTTCTTACTGAGGGAAACTTGCTGCTGTGCTGAATCACACCTTTCTCTTGGGGTTTTCCGACGAAGCGCTTCACGTTGATACAACGCCGCCATCAAGCTCTTTTCTGGCGCCGTTGCCGGGGAGGCTAAGGACGTCTTCACAAGGGGAGTCCTTCTCAACCTTTCTCTTTACTTTGTTTTTGTTTTGCTTAGTTTATTTTGCTTGGTTTTATTTTCCTCTTTTTATCAAAAACTCCTAAAAAATTAGTTTAGTTTGGTTGGCTTTCTCTTATCAAAAACACAAAAAAAATTAGTTCCTACTCTAGTTGGTGGTCTATTATTGCCTTGCTTGGTCATGCTTTCTATCAATGGATGTTTTCTTTGAAACTAGTTCTTATTGGCAAGGTGGGTTCATGGAAGAACAAAAGTATTATTATAAGGAACACCGTTTGTCACAAAAAGGGAAACACTTATGGGCACAAATTGATAAATTGAATACTATTGCTAGAGAGGTGTGCTATACTTATGTTACTTATTGCTTTGATAAAGCTTGTTGATGTAGGAGGTATAAACACCTCCCTTTTCAATGTGAGTATAATGATAATGTTACCAGATCTTCTTATGTTAAGGGAAATTATGACTTTTATGATGTGGAACAAATTGAAGAATTTATTGCTTTCAAGGGTGCATTTGAACTTGCTAGTTTGCTTGAAAATACTGATGATGCACCTTATGAATATGAGGTTTATGAGATACTTAAATTTTTCTTTGATAATTACAAGGAAGCAAATGGCTATATTCTTGAATATTTTAATAGATGCTTTCCACACACGGAAGAGACTAATGCTTTGTAGGAGCCTATGGAAGAAGAAATTGCTAAAACTGGAAGCTCATTAGATGAAAAAGAGGAGAGTGATGAATAAAGGGAGGAAGAATGGATCTACCCATGTCTACCTTCTAATGGGAGTAACTCTTTACCTCTTACATTATTTGATTGTACCCCATGCTTACCAAAGGAGGATGAATGTTATGTTCCTGTGGATCCTTTTGAAATATCTACTTTGGGTAAAACCTGTGCAGGTTTTAATCCCACTATTTTTGAGCTTGATAGAAATTATGTGTTTGTAGATCATGAAAATCATGCTTTATGTGATAGTTATATTGTTGAGTTTATTCATAAGGCTACTGAAAATTATTATGAGAGAGGAAAATATGGTTGTAGAAGTTTTCATGGTACTGAAACACCTCTCTATGTGCTGAAAGTTTTGAAGTTACTCTTGTTTCATCTTCCTATGACTGTCACTTTGTTATTTGTGAATTTATTTGCATACAAGATTCATATGCATAGGAAGTGGGTTAGACTTAAATGTGTTTTGAATTTTCTTCTTGATGCACTCTTTTACTTCAATTCATATTTCTTATGTGAGCATCTTCTCAAGCTATCAGGCCTAACTTAAAGGCATTAAAGAAAAGTACTTGTTGGGAGATAACCCAAGAGTTTCCTTGAGTCTTGAAAGTTAGTACTTCAGTAATGACCTCTCCTTATCCTTTTGGTTTGATTTTAGTACCAAGAATAACCTCTAATGAGAGGGAAATAAGATTTGGGAGTTGCTTCCCCGAAACAGATTTTTGTTCTCCACCGTAAAAAATCGTGAGAAGTCTCTGTAAGTCGGATTGAGCTAATAATTTACGAATAAATCGACAGTATGTTAACTAACTTTCGTTAGTTCAACACTTTTTATTTGAGCAACAGAAGGTCTTAGAAAAAATCAGTTTCTACCTGCTAGTCTGTTTTGACAGATTTCTGCCATTATTTGCATTTGCTTCTTCTTGATCCTTTTGGGGTTCTTTTGGGAAATTGAGCTTTTTGACGAAATTGCTACAGTAGCTTGTGTTTTTAGTGAAAGTTTTTCTGTTATAAAACTAAACCCAAGGGTCTATTATCTTTTGAATACACTAATGTTGCTAATGAAGATTGTGTGAAGTTTTGTATGAAGGAAAAAATTCAGGTGTAGAGAGAGAATGATGTAATGAGATGAAGAATGGACAAAAGCGCAAGCTTGGGGATGCCACCCTAGTATCACCCCAAGAAATATCCAAGAGGTACAAGCGTCAAAGCTTGGGGATGCTAAGGCATCCCCTTCTTCATCAATAGAAAGCTTAGGTCTTTCTAGACACTTCGTTTTTATTGTTTCATGCACTATTGTGTTGTTCTTGGAGCGTCTTAGTTTTCGTTTGCTTTGCTTAGTTTGTTTAGTTTGCTTGAATAAAGTAGATTGGACCCCCGTTCTCGCTGTGTTGTTTCAAATAAGTTGATTGGTGTTGGAAAGGAGTAGAAAGTTCTTTCTTGAATAATGCAAGAGGAGCTTGCTTTGACTGTGACTTAGACTTTAGCATGTCATGCTAGGTGTTGTTTTGACCTTATGCTTAGTGAGTATTATTGTAGCATGACTTGTTCCAAACAATTGGGATTTCTTAGTGTGCCTTGAAAAAATCATGCATTGTTTTAGCATGCAAAAGCATAGTATTGTGGTTTTCTCCTTTGATGCTTTGTTTGGGTTGACTTGGCACATGCTCGCACCATGTTATGAATATGAACAAGTCACCATAGCCTCTATGATCATCTAGTCCTTGACTTGTAGTACCACTCTATGCTTTGATTAGTAATGTTTTGTCGCTCTGCATGATTATGGCCAGTATTGCTCTCTTAGTTGGTTGCTCCCAGTCTTTTGCTAGCCTCCACTTGTATGAGTAAGCTCTACTCATGCTTCCAACTCCCAAGAAACCAAGTTATTCCAAAGTGTCCACTATAAATTCCTATGCATGGTGTGTTACACCGTTCCAAGTATATTCTTGTTTTCATCTATCTTCCAATTAAAAAGTATTTTGTTATGTGAAAACTTAGTGATTAAAGCTCTCACAAACTTGATGGCACAATTTATATTTCTTGTCCCTAATAAACTTGAACCATTGTGTCACCTATGTTGTATATGCTTGCACTTATACGTTGGAATTAGCAGAACCGTGTTGTCACGGGGAACGCTTTCAACATTGCACTTGTACTTTGTACACATTTGATATCATGCTCTTTTGTCTATGGATGTCGTCGGTGCGAAATAAAAGGGGAGCTTATAAGTCCTTGGAGTTATGTATTTTGTGTTAGAGAAACGCCTGGGCCGCTAGCCTAAGCCATGCCTAATCATGGTGGAAACTTGCAGCATCACCATAATGACATCTATGAAGCTTTATTCTTATAAAAAAGAGACACATTGAAAAGAGGAAAGAGAGAAAAAAGCACAATTTTCCCATGGTAAATAAGAAGATTTCTGAGATGCTCATTGTCTGCTTGCCTTGTCATTTTGATTATGGGATAGCTCCTGTATCATGTGCAAGAGGTACCCCATTGGCGGTTCTCTATGATACACATGTACTTACTATGACAAGAAATTACAGGTGACTAAAGTTTAGTAGCATGAGGTGCGTCTCTCGTATTCAAGGGACATGAGATTGCCAACTTATACTTTGTCAAGCATATACTCCATAGTTTGTTCACTTTAACCTTAATCACTTCAAGATGCTTATGATAGGGGCAATGAGGGCTGAAAGCTAACAAGTACCATAATTTTTGGAAGCTCTTTTTGAAACTTGAAATCCCTTCTTCCCTTTGTAGGGCCTTTCTTCCACCATTATATTGAGTCTCCTCCTTCTACCTTTAGGCACCAGTTAAGAGAGCATAGTTACCATTCTTAGTTCTATGTGCATTGTCCCAAAACTTATTAATTGATGCATATTGTTGATATTGCTTGTTCTTGTGATATTTGTATCTAGTCACTCTTATGAACTTTTAAGGTGTCCTATGCATCTATTTGCTACTCCATGAGGGACAATCTGATTGCCACTATGCCATGTTTTCTGTATGTGAAACAAACAAACGTTTTTCAATGCATGTTATTCATGATCTTTGTTTGTAGCCTTTCATGTTGCATGCATAGTTACTTTGTCTTATTGTTATAACTCCATCTTTCATGCTCATGTTTAGAGTTCTTTGATCCCAGCTTTTTGCTTGCAAATGGTTTGATCTTGGTTTTGATGGTGCATGTCACCTCAAAAATTATTCTATTTATCACTTACCTACTCGAGGACGAGCAGGAATTAAGCTTGGGGATGCTTGATACGTCGGAAACGTATCTATAATTTTTGATGTTCCATGCTTGTTTAGTATCTACTTTGCTTTGCTTTGTCCACACTTTGAGGTGTTTTTATATGTTTCTGGTACTAACCCATTAACAAGATGTCACAGTGCCAGTTGCCTGTTTTCTTCTGTTTTTGGTTCCAGAAAATCTAGTAAGGAAATATTCTCGGAATTGGACGGGAAAAAAAGCCAAAGTCAATATTTCACCGAGGAGAACACGGAGTCTAGAGGAGAGACGGAGGGGAGCCACAGGACGGCTGCACCCCCCTAGGCACGGGCCCACCCTAGGTCGCGCCTGGGCAGGGTGTGGGCCCCCTGTCCATCCTTCTGCCTCGCCTCTTTGCCTATAAGAAGCACCCGATGCCTAAACCTTAAGTACCCGACCAATATTCCACGAAACCGTTTGTAGCCGCCTCCACCATCGTCCCTAGATCGGGGGATCTGAAGCTCTTCCCGGCACCCTGCCGGAGGGGATATCATCTCAGAGGCCTTCTTCTTCATCATGTCAGCCTCCGGTATGAAGGGTGAGTAGTTCCACCTTGTACTACGGGTCCATGTAGTAGCTAGATGGTTGTATCTCTTCCTTTGTGCTTTCATGTCTAGATCTTGTGACATCCGTTCATGATCAAGATCTCATCTATTTGTAATCATGCATGTTGTGTTTGTGGGTTCCGGTGAATATTGAGATTACTATGTCAGATTGATTAATGGTTTTGACTTATTGATTTTATCATGTCTGTGTTGTTTGTGATCTTGCATGCTCTCCGTTGTTAGTAGCTATCTTGGCAAGTAGTTGCTAGTGACTCCAAGAGGGGTATTTATGCTCGATAGTGGGTTCATGCCTCTATTTAATCTAAGGGAAGTGATAGAAATCTATAAGGATGTAGATGTGTTGTTGCTACTAGGGAGAAAACAACAGTCTCTTGTTCATGGAACAAGTGGATTGTTTACCTTACACACTTTGCTTAAAGCAGTTGTCTGTTGCTTGCAACTTAATACTGGAGGGGGTTCGGATGATAACCCAAAGGTGGAATTCTAGTCATAGATGCAGTTGGATGGTGGTCTATGTATCTTGTTATATTGCCCAATCGAATCTCATAGGATCTTGATGTCTAGTATTGCATTGTTATGCCTTGCTCAATCCTGTCAATTGCCCTGTTGTATTTTGTTTACCCTGAATGTCATGTTTGTTTATCCAAGGAGAACACCTCTAGTGAACTATGGACCCTGGTCCAATCTTTACCATCGATACATTTTCCACTGTTACTATTTACTTGCTGCAAACCACCGTTACTTTCCACACCATACAGTTAATCATTTGTTACAGCAAACCGGTGAGATTGACAACCTCACTGTTCGTTGGGGCAAAGTCTTGAGTTTGTGTTGTGTAGGTCTCCAAGTTGCTTGCAACACCTTTGAGTCGTTTCCTTCCTCCTAATGGTTTGATAACCTGGTTTCTTACTGAGGTAAAACTTGTTGTTGTGTTGCATCACACCTTGCTCTTGGGGTTTCCCGATGAAGTGCTTCACGTTGATACAGCGTCGCCATTAGTTGCTTTCCTGTTAACCATTCCACGACTTCCAGCATCCCCATATTCTCCAAAACCCAAGTCCATAATAATGGTCATTGACGAGTCGAACCCTCGTCAGGTCCCTAGAAGAACTAGAAAGTGAATTCTATTCACTTCCCATTTTAAGACCGCCAACTGATGAGGCTTTTGAAGATCCAGAAAAGAGAGGGGATGAAGAATTACCACCCCCAGAATTGAATACTTCACCAAATAATCTTAAATATAGATTTGTAGACAATACAAATAAATTTCCTATTATTGTTAGTGCTAAAGTTTCAGGGGATGAAGAAGAACTCATGAAAGTACTTAAGGAGCATCGCAAGTCCTTTGGGTATTCCATGGATGATTTGAAGAGCATTAGTCCCATGATAACCATCCATTGAATATTTATGAAGGAAGGTGCTAAACTAGTTGCAGAATTCAATAGACAGTTGAAGCCCGAAATGAAGGAAGTGGTAAGAAAAGAAATAGTATGCCTACTGGATGTAGGTATAATCTATCCTATAAAATAAAGTGAATGGGTAAGTCATGTTCATTGTGTTCCTAAGGGAGGTTTTACTATTGTTCCTAATGAAAACAATGAATTGATACCTAATAGAACGGTTGTTGGACATAGCATGTGCATAGCTTTCAGAAAACTGAATAAAGAAACTAGGAAAGATCACTATCCTTTACCTTTCATAGATCAAACTTTAGAGAGGTTAGTAAACCACACTCTTTTTTGCTACTTGGATGGATACTCTGGATTTTCCCAAATAGCTGTTCATCCTGATGACCAACTTAGAATAACTTTCATTAGTCATTATGGTTTACATGATTACCGATGCATGCCTTTTGGTTTATGTAATGCTACATCTACTTTTCAAAGATGCATGACTGCTATGTTTGCGGATTTTATAGAACTGATAATGGAAGTATTTATGGATGATTTTTTTCTATGGAACTTCGTTTACTAGTTTTTTGGACAGTCTCAAAAGAGTTTTGTAGCGTTGTGAAGAAAATAATCTTGTTCTAAACTAGGAAAACTGCCATTTCATGGTCAAAAAAGGCATAGTCCTTGGACATAAGTTATCCGGTAAATGTATTGCAGTAGATAGAGCTAAGGTTGAAGCAATAGAGAGAATGCCGCAACCAAGGGATATAAAAGGTATAAGAAGTTTTCTTGGTCATGTAGGCTTTTATAAAAGGTTCATTAGGAATTTCTCTGGAATCTCTAAACCTTTGACTAACCTGTTGCAAAAGGGAGTGAGATTTAATTTTGATGATAAGTGCCTTGTAGCCTTTGATAAACTTAAAAATGCTTTATCTCGTGCTCCTACCACTTATTTGGGATATGACTTTTGATTTAATATGTGAAGCTAGTGATGATGATGTAGGAGTAACTCTAGGACAACACATAGGCCGCAGATTTAATATTATACATCATGCTAATAGAACTCTCAATCCTAAGGAAAAAAGAGAACTCTTTGCTGTATTTTTCTCTTGTGATAAGTTTCGTTCTTATATTGTTGATGCAAAATTAAGAGTTCATACGGATCATGATGGCTTAAAGGAACTACTTGAGATAAAAAAAATCATAAGCCAAGACTTATCCGTTGGATCCTTTTACTTCAAGAATTTGAGTTGCAGATTATGTAGAGGCAAGAAATAAAGATGTTGGATGCAGTGTCCATATTTTCCTAGCAAGACACCAATCTTAATGAGAGGGACTTTAGTCCTGATGATTTTTGTTTACGAGAATTATTAGATAAACTAAGGTCAATCCCTTCAAAAGAGAAAAAGTCCTTGCTGTTGGAGGAGCTTGTCATTACCGAAAAAATAAACAATAGTGTAAGGTAAGTTTTCTTACTCTAATAAGTGTTTTGCTTTCACAACTTTCCTACTAATTTATTTGCCTTTGAATTCCTCTTGTTTTTCTGAAGTTTTTTAGGGGTTTCTGTAACTATACGGGCGCAACTATACGGCCGAAGAAAAATCTCCCGCTGTATAGTTGATCGTTAAAGCTACAGTACCCCTCGCAAAAATAATTTTCGGCGTCTAGAAACTATACAGGCGCAACTATACGGCCGGAGAAAAATCTTCCGCCGTATAGTTGGTCGTTAGCCTTTCTGGATGGTTCAACCCTTTTCCCATTTTTATTACTTAAAAAAATGGTTTTGTTGGTTCCAAGTCGGTAATTAAATCTACCTAGATTCGAGATATTTGGAAATATTTGTCCGGAACCAACTATACGGCCGGAGCTATACGGGTTGCGGTCGTATATTTGGTCGTTACGCGGCAGGACTCCGCCAAAATCATGTTTTCTTTTCCTATTCCGTTAAGGTTATTTTCTTGGGCATGAATGTGGTGTTTCTCGTGAGTTTTACCGACCTCTCAACCCTCTTATATACTGCCATTGTGCCTCTCTAATCACAATCACCAAGAACAAATCTAGCGATGCGCTAGCCCGTCCCAGGCCGTGGAAAACCCCTGGGGCTTATTGCCCCTAGGGACCTTTATAGCAGCCCGTCTATGGAGGACGACGAAGAGGAGGTGGAGAGGTTTAGCCCGAGGTACAAAGAGTACGTCGAGCTAAGATTCTACAACAGCGATCCCGATGAAGGCTAGACCGACGTCTACATCTGTCGCGATGTCTATGATCACCCGGAGATCGACTAGGCGGCGATGAAGAGGACGCAATAAGAGAGAGAAGGCCACAAGCCGCATGGAAAAAGGCGTGTGGAGATGGTCAAATTCATCACCACGGACCCCAGGACGCATAAGCGTAAGGAAATACCTAAGTTTGGTGCAGGTGCTAGCAAGGAACCGGCATTACCCCGCTCGAGGCCTACCACTAGCGCTCGTATGAGGGTGAAACCTCAAGAAGAGTGGAGGAACAATTTCTACTTCTCCGATCCATCAATAATGGATGAGGAAGAAGAATTTGTTCCTAGGACAAAGGATCGCGTGTGGGCACTAGAGATATATCAGAAGTAGGAGCTACTCCATTGCATTGAAGTCCGTCACCGCCTCAAGGAGATAGAGAAGAAGGATGATCTTCTCCCACTGGTGACTAAACTTGCAGATAGGGTGGACACCTTACAATCTGATTTGCGTAGGTGCTACAACCGCATCACTGCTCTGGAGTACACCAACAAGAAGCTACGCACCGCGGTGCTTGATACGTCCAAAACGTATCTACTTTCCCGATCACTTTTGCTATTGTTTCTAATCTAAACTTGTGTGATTTGGATACAACTAACAAGGACTGAAGCTGTTTTCAGCAGAATTACCTTGGCGTCTTGTTTTTGTGTAGAAAATCAACTATTAGGAAAAATCTCGAAAAATATGCCAAAAATCCTACTTCACCAGAAAATCTACGGAGCCAGAAGACGAGACGGAGAAGGGGCCCACACCCCTGCCAGGCGCGGGTGGGTCCTACCCGTGCCTAGGGGGTGCAACCACCCCAGGCACCCCCTCGGCCTCCCTCTACGCCTATAAGTTGTCTTTCGACCTAAAAACCGAGGGGGTTCGATAGTTTTCCAGAAAGAGTTCCGCTCCGCCGCCGCCACCAGAAACCAAGATTTGGATCCAGAAACTCCGTTATGGCACCTTGTCGGGACGAGGGATTTGGAGAGGATCATCGCCATCATCATCACCAACACATCTCCATCAATCATCGATGTTTCCCTCATCCATGAGTGAGTAATCCCCCGCTGTAGGCTTGGGGATGGTAGGGATTGGATGAGTTCTATCATGTAATCGAATAAGATCTGTTAGGGCATAGTGCCTAGTATCTCTATAAGTGCTATTTGACTTTGTTGCAACTTGTTGTGCTTAATGCTTGTCACTAGGGCCCGAGTGCCATGATCTCAGATCTGAACTTATTATTGAATCATTATGATAGTATTGTTTGTGATCTTATTTGCAAGTTATGTACACATATCATTGTCCAGATCCAAAGGCCCCAAAGTGACAATAATTGGGACAACCGGGGGGATGGCTGTGGTGTGAGGATCACATGTGTTCATGGAGTGTTAATGCTTTGCTCCGGTGCTCTATTAAAAGGAGCACCTTAATTGTCAGTAGTTCCCTAGAGGCCCCGCTGCCACGGGCTGGCTGGACAGAAGATGTTGTGCAAATCCTCATTGCGAGCACGTATGACTATATTTGGAGCACATGCCTAGGATTGTTTAGTACTTGGATGCTTGTTATTATTTATGTGCAATGCCCTAGATCTTGAAGTTACATGTTTAGACTCGTCCATGCAACGCCTGTCCATCCATCCCTATGCCTACCGCACTCGAATCCTATTGTTACTGTTATTGTTACTATTGCTCATGTTTCACTATTGCTATTGATGTTGTTGTTGCTTTGTTGTTGCTACTATCAAACTGTTGCTATCGATAAACTTCTGTGAGCAAGAACTATTTCCAGGTGCAGCTGGATTGACAACTCAGTTGTTAAGGCTTGCAAGTATTCTTTGGCTCCCCTTGTGTTGAATCAATAAATTGGGTAATACTACCCGCGAAGACTGTTGTGATCCCCTACACTTGTGGGTCATCAAGACTATTTTCTGGCACCGTTCCCGGGGAGCATAGCTTTATTTGTAAGTTCACTTGGATCTATTATTGTTCACTTCTACTCCTTTCATCATGGGGAAGTCTCATGATGGAAAGTTACCTATTTTACCATCCACTACAAGAAGAGGTATAGTCCTAAACACCTCTGTTGCTCTTGATTCACCGTCTGTTATAAGTAAGCTTGTTACATCACAACCACATACTCATGCTACACACACTGCCACTACTACTGAATTTGAACTGCTTTTGATGATCATGATGTTACTTCTACTTTGCTTCATGTGAGTGGTTCATTAGGTCCTTTCCTAGATGCTACTATGGCTAGTCTAGGAATTACCAGAACTCCTAGTGAAGACACTATTACACCTATTAGCTCACCTGAGTCTAGAGAGAGTTATGATATTAATGATGGTTACATTGAGTTCACTGATGAATTTGTTGAATTGTGCCGAAACACACATGGTATTAGTGCTATTAAGAGTCTCCTTGCTAGACATACTATTATGCCTAAACTATCCTCTGATCCTAAGTTTGCCACCTCTCCCATAGATATTAAAGATGAAGACTATGATTTATCTCTTGATTTATCCTATTTGGACATTGTTGAGAAAGAAACTTTTTGTGGGACTGAAAATGAGAGTGTTGTGGCTCATATGAATGAGCTTTCTACTATGGGTGCTTTATTCTCTAATGATTTTAAGATACGCAAGTACTTTGTTACTAAGATCTTCCCTTTTTCACTAAAAGGAGAAGCTAGGGCTTGGTTTAATAGATTACCTCCTGGTTCCATTGATAGCCCTGATTGCTTGATTGCTTCTTTCTTCCAGAAATATTTTCCTCCTAGTGCTAGACATGCTGCTTTGCAGAGACTTTTTGATTTTAAACAGGGAGAAGAAGAGAAATTGCCTGAGTCATGGATAAGGTTCTGTGCCTTGATTCATGCACATCCTGGATGTCCATTACCAAAGAATGAGCTTCTTTATATTTATTATAATGGACTAACTGATGATTCTAGGACCTACCTAGATAGCTTTGTTGATTGTGTTTTCAGGAAAAGAACTCCTACAAATGCTGAACAATTAATGGCTAAGATAAGCAAGAATTATGATGATTGGACTTCAACTGAGCTAAATACACCTGAGCCTATTACTCCTGAAGCAGATGTTCCTGAACCAGTTCCAACACCAACACCAAAGAAGAGGGGAGTTATTGCATTAAATGATGAAGTGATGAAGGAAGCTAAGAAATGTCTAAAGGAGAAAGGTATTAGAGCTGAAGATGTGAAGAATCTACCTCCTATAGAAGAATTATGCAAGCCAATTCCTCACTCATCTACTATTGAGGTACACTCTCTCCACTTTAATGAAGGGGATATTCCCTATGGTAAGCCTCCTGATCAATGCTTAGAGAAACTTGACACATTTATTGTTAAACAAGGTAATTTTAATAAACAAGTTCAGATTCATTTATTGGAAAACTCTAGAGCTATCCATGAGTTGAAAGATATTGTGGAAAGAACTTGTAATGATATTAAAATTCTTTGTAAACACTTTCAAATGGTTCAAACCCAACTTTATCAACTTGCTAAGGTACAAAAGGATATGCTAGTTAATGCCTCAGGAAATAAACATGCTTATGGAATTAGAACTAGGAGTGGTATAACTACTCAAGATCCTTTATATCCTGAAGGGCACCCTAAAATATTTGAGAAGGATTCTCAACAAGGTGAGAGTAGTGGTAGTCCTCGTAAGAGAAAGAAAAATAAACATAAAGTAGTTGAGGAACCACTTGAACCTGCCATATATCCTAATAGTATATTTGTCTCTAATGCTGAAACTGAGAGTGGTAATGGTAATAATGATGCTCCTGATAAGGAGGAAGTTGAGGAAGAACCTGAGAATCACACTAAGAACACTAGGTACACAAAGGAAGATTTTATTGCTAATAAACATGGTAAGGAGAGAGAACCTTGGGTGCAGAAACCTATGCCTTTTCCAGGTAAGAAACACAAGTCAAAGGAGGAAAAACACTACAACAAGTTTTGTGAGTGGATGAAACCTTTATTTTTGTAAATTCCTTTGACTGATGCTATTAAATTGCCTCCTTATTCAAAGTATATGAAGGATATTGTCTCTAATAAAAGGAAGATTCCAAATGAGGACATTTCTACTATGCTTGCTAATTACTCCTTCAATCGTAAGGTTCCAAAGAAACTTGGTGACCTAGGTATACCAACTATTCCTTGCTCTATTAAGAATAATTATGTTAGAACTGCTTTATGTGATTTGGGAGCTGGAGTTAGTGTTATGCCTTTTTCTCTCTACAAGAGACTCCAGCTAGAAAAGTTGATACCAACTGATATATCTTTGCAAATGGCTGATAAGTCAACCACTATTCCTATTGGTATATGTGAGGATGTTCCTGTTCAAGTGGATCATAATTGCTTGGTTTTAACTGATTTTGTTGTGCTTGAAATGCATGAAGATGATAATATGTCTATTATTCTTGGGAGACCTTTCCTTAATACTGCAGATGCTGTCATTAATTGTATCAAGGAAAAGTAACATTCAATATTGATGACAAAGAGCATACTGTTTATTTCCCCAAGAAGGTTGCTAGAAGCTATTGCCTGAATTCCATTGAAAATATTGAGAGCATCAAGGTTGGAGGAATACATTGTCCCATTCCACAAGAAAACTTTGAAACTATTATGATTGGGACCATTGCTATCAAGTACGAGGTAACATAATCACCTTGTGGAATGCAAAGTTTTGTCTCATATAAGACTGTTTTGGTAACAAGACTTGATCAACCTTGTTAACAAAAGGATTTTTATGAACAAAATAATGTTTTCACCATGGTTATACTTGCTTTCTTTTACTTTTCTCCTTCCTAGTGAAAGAACATTTCTTAATACCTAGTGTTTTGTGTGTTAGATAACAATATCAAGGAGTATTTTAATGTGTGTTGAAGTGTTGCAGCTCTCTATGAGAAAAAGGAAAAAGTATCTGCCTTTGGGGGCCAGATAATCCGCCTCCACCAGGGGCAGATAATCCGCCCCTCCCTCTTCCCTAGCAGGCGCAAGCCCCAGAAGGGGCGGAGTTTTGGCCGGATTTTCCGGCCCGCCGGATAATCCGCCACTCAGGGGGGCGGATAGTCCGCCCCCCTTGCTCACCGCCAAGGCGCAAGCCCCAGAGATGGGGCGGAGTTTTGGCCGGACTTTTCGGCTAGGCCGGATAATCCGCCCCAGGAGGGGGCCGGATTATCCGCCCTCCCAAGATCTTCACCAAGTTTCCACAGGCGCCAGCCCCAGAGAGGGGGCGGATTTTCTCCCGGAATATCCGCCCTTGGGGCGGAGTTTTCCGAGGGGGCAGATAATCCGCCCTAGTGGGGGGCGGATAATCCGCCCCCAAAGTTGCTCAACGGCCAGATCTGGGGAGGGGGTATTTAAGCTAGACTTCCCCCTCCTACCAGATCTCTTGATTCATTCGAAAAAGACAAGATCTGATCTACAACCTTCATCCAAGAGAGCTCCACCTAGATCCACCCAAAGGCCCCGTCCCTTGGGGAATCGAAGGAGGAGAACTCGATCTTCATCATCAGTAATCAAGCGCTTCATCTCTTCTCCATTCATTTGGAGAACCACCGATCTAGTATTTCTTGCAAATACCTAGATCCTTGTTTTTGTTTATATTGATAAACCTTGTTCTTGTGGCAGCTTGTTGTCATCTCGGGAGCCCCCAATTTGGTTGTGGGTGTTTGCCCCGATAGTGTTGTAAAAGGCACTGGTTCCCGCCTCGAAGGGATCCAATAGTGGAGAAGGTGGATCAGTCCTCTCGTGGCGAGATCCATCGGAGAATTGGGTGAGGCCTATTGTGGCGTGGTGGTCTTAGAACCGCCCACCCCTCCAACGCAGATGTACTTCCCTTAACAAGGAAGGAACTGCGGTAAAACAAATCCATGTGTCTCCGCGTGCTCCACTACGGTTTCTTCGCTCCTCTCTTTACGAGCTTAGTAGTTAGGGTTGCATATAGGGAAATTCTCGTAGTTGCATATCTAGATAATTTACTTTGTGTCAAGCCTAAAATTGAAAAAGTATTAAAAATTGGTTAGCACCTATTCACCCCCCACCCCCCTCTAGGTGCCCATACGATCCATTTCAATTGGTATCAGAGCCCCGACTCTTATTTCGGGCTTAACCGCCTAAGAGAAGTATGGGTTCCAAGGTAGATGGGAGTGATGCTACGGAGGTAGTCACCATGAACGATCTCAAGACGTTGGAAACAACCTTGGTGAGTTCAATGGAGGCTAAGATGGAAGATATGCGTCAATTGATAATGCGTCTCTCCACATCCGCAGCATCACGTCCATCTAACTCTGAGGATACCACTCTGCAATCCAAGGAAACGGGTAAAACTGTTTCCAAAGATAACGAAGTGGTTGGTGATGACACTAGCAAGAGCTCCTCCTCGAAAAAGGATAGCGGTAAAGATGGATACAATGAAGTTTCTCATGTGTATTCCCCTGATCCACCTATCCCTCACCGACATATACATAATAGGGGTGATCCACCCAAACTTTCAGCATCTACTTTTACTCAATGGCAATTTTTTATGAAATCTCATGTGTGCAGTTCCTCCATAGAGTTGTGGAAGATAATAAAAATTGGTCTTCATGTAGGAAACCCCAACAATCTTACAAGAAGAGAAGTTGTCGATAGCCAACTCAACGCTACAGCTCTACACATGATACAGCTTGGTGTGGGTGACAAAGATATGCCACACATTTAGCATCTTAGTACAGCTAAGGAAGCTTGGGATGCTCTCACCGAGCTCTTCATCAGAAATGAAAGTATGAAAAGTAATAGATATGATGCATTGAGCAACAAAGCTGAAGGATTCTATATGTTGGATGGAGAAGACCATGAAGACGTGTATAGGAGGCTTAAGGAAATAGCCACAAATTTTAGAAACCATGGTGCCACTCATGTTGATGATGCATGGATCAAGCGCAAGTATGTCAGTTCTCTTATGCCATTTGAGCCCACAGATTTGAAAAGTCTCCAAGGTAGGCATAACTATCACCTCATGACATCCAATGAGGTAATGCAAGAAATGGCCGCTTTCAAAGTAGCTGCCAAGAATGCCGAAGATGCTCGTGCTCGAGCTATGGGGATGCAAAAGGGGGTCAACGTGGCCTTGAAGACTAGTGTGATTGATCATGATGAATATGTCATAGAAGGTCTAGACTGTCCCGAGGATATAAAAAGGATCCACGGACAATACTTGTCCCTTTATGCTAGAAACTTTTGGAAAGATCCAGCCAAGGCTAAAGCTGAACTAGAACGCAAGAGTGGAGCCTATGGAAGAAAAGAAAATGGTCCCAAGCTGAGAACATGTTTCAACTGTGGTGATCGGTTGCACTTTGTAGCTGAGTGTCCATATCAAAGTAGCGAAGATAATGGAGGAAGACTTATTTTCAAGGACAAGTCAAAGGCTCCACGCAAGAAACAGTTTGTAAAGAAGAATGGTCCCTTCAAGAAGCAACCAAAGATTCTTCTAGTGGCTCAAGAAGAATATTCATCGGGAAGTGAAGATGAGGACGAAGACGATAGCTCTCAAGAGGTGGCTGCTATAGCCACCACGTCTCCTTCAACATCTCTCTTCGACTCTCCTTACGAAAACATCATCAACAAGAATGCTACTTGTCTCATGGAAAGAAGCTCCGAGGTAACTTCTTCTAACTCTTCTTTTCCTAAGGCTATAATTGACATGGATGATCCTACAAGTCTTAATGTTAAAGAAGAGATTATTGCTTTGGATTATTTCTATACTAACTTGCAAGGTGAGCACAAAGTTCGTTTTGAAGCTCTTATGGACCAGTTGGCCCAAAACGAAGCTCTCCTCAAAGAAAAGGGCAGAATTGAAAGGGAGGATGCAATGGAAATTGCATCCTTAAAAAATTCTCTTGAAGAAGAAGAGGATCGGGTCTCTCTTGAAGAGAGACTTGAGTCTATTGAAGAGTCACATGAAGAAATTGTGACTAAACTTGTTAAGGAATGTGACAATGCAGTCACCAAAGCAAAGAAGTTAAAGAAGTAAAAGATTGACTTTGGGGCTGCTCATGATAGACTCTCCGAGGAATTGGAGAAACTTGACAATGCTCACAAGGCGTTGAAAAACGAGTTCTCTATTCTCAATGAGTCACATGATCAGCTTCAAAGTCGATTGGCCAAATATGATGCTCCTAGCTCATCCAACTCAACTAGTGTGGAAAAAGAAGTTGTCAAGGACATCACTCCCAAGGATAAGAGTGTGCTTGATGAAGTTCTTGGCAAGCAAAGGTCAAATCATGGTAAAGAGGGACTTGGGTATGTCACCAAGTCCAAGAAAAAGAAAAACAGGAAGAACAAGACCAAGAATGTGCAATCAAAGACAAGCACCGCTGTGAAGAATGTCACAAAAGACAAGACTAACAATATTGGTTTTGCAGGGTCACACAATCCAAACTATGAACTCTTTTGTGATTATTATGGCAATGTTTATGCTTATTGTGTTGGTCCTCTTGATGAATATATTGCTTGGTCTATTTGGGTCCCAAAGACCCTTGTTACTAACATGAAAGGACCCATTGAAAAATGGGTACCTAAAACCAAGAAGTAATTCTCTTGCAGGGCTATGCTTCCGGTGGGTCAAAATGGGTGCTAGATAGTGGATGCACTAGTCATATGATTGGAAGCAAAGAGATCATCATGGAGATGCGTCCAAATCATGATAATATCACAGTCTCCTATGGTGATAAGTCTAAATCTCAGGTATTGGGTCTTGGCAAGGTTGTGGTTGCCCACGATATCTCTCTCGTGGACGTCATGCTTGTTGATACCCTCGGTTACAACCTTATTTTTGTTCATGCCCTTGGAAAGATGGGTTTTGATATTTTTATCGATGATGATTTGGTGGTACTCTTGTGGAGCAAGTCTCTAAAGGTCGCTTTCGTTGGATACGTCGAAAATGACCTGTATGTGGTGGACTTCTCGGGGAAAACCACTTCGGGTCCGATGTGTCTATTCGGAAAGGCCGACGTGGGCTAGCTATGGCATCGCCGTTTATCCCATGTCAACATGAGAACTTTGCAAAGTCTTCACAAGGGTGGCCACATCCTTGGACTAAAAGACAATGTCTCCTTTTCCAAAGATCGTGTTTGCAGGGCTTGTGTTGAAGGAAAAATGCATGACTCTCCCCACAAGAGGAAGACTATTGTGTCATCAAAGAGGATCTTGGAATTACTTCATGTGGATTTATTTGGTCCTCTCTCATGCAAGTCTTGGTGGGAAGAAATATTGCTTGGTCATTGTCGATGATTACTCAAGATATACCTGGGTCTATTTCTTCAAGCTAAAAAGTGAGACTCAACAGACTGTCATTGACTTTGCCAATGAAGTTCAACGTCAACACAATGTTCCTATCTTGGCAATAAGAAGTGACAACGGCTCCGAATTCAAGAACTGCACTTTGAATGAGTTTCTTAGCAAAGAGGGGATTAGACATCAATATTCCGCTGCGTACACCCCTCAACAAAATGGTGTAGCCGAGAGGAAGAACCGGACTTTGATGGATATGGCAAGATCAATGTTGGCTGAATTCAAGTCTCCTTATAATTTTTGGGCTGAAGCCATATCCACTGCTTGTCACTCATCGAACCGGCTCTACCTCCGAAATATTTTGGACAAGACTCTATATGAAATACTTACCGGTAACAAGCCCAACATCTCATACTTCAGGGTATTCGGGTGTAAGTGTTTCTTTCTTATTAAAGGTGTCCGTTTGTCAAAATTTGAGTCCAAGGCTTTAGAAGGTATTTTTGTTGGTTACGGTGCCGAATCCCACACTTATAGAGTCTACAACAAGCTCACTGGGATTGTTGTAGAATCTTGTAGTGTGGAGTTCGATGAAAATAACGGCTCCTTTCTAGGGCAAGTTGATATTTGTGATGCAGATGTTGAAATACCCCAAGATGCCATAAGAAGAATGGGCGTGGGATTTTTCCGCCCCATTGAGGAACCCCTTGTGGCGGATCGGGAAGGACAATGCTCCACTCATGTGGAGCCCTCATCTACACAAGATCAACAAGCTCCTACTGTTGGAGAAAATTCTGCACCAACACCGCAACCTGCTGAAGATCATCTGTCTCCTGGACAAGTTGGTAGTCCCATGTCGGACTATCCGCCCCCTCCAAGGGGCGGACAATCCGCCACTGGCACTCCAACTCGTTCCAGGGGATCCGGAGGAGAAGACAACAGCCCAGAAACTCCCAGGCCGGATTCTCCGGCCCCCGAGGGCGGATTATCCGGCTCTATTTCTCCAAGTCCTGTCAGGCATGCTCAGGAAGAAGCCACTGGTGTTTCATCTCCCAGGACGGATAGTCCGGCCCCTCCAAGGGGCAGATTATCCGGCCCTGAAGAACAAGCTCTGCAGCAACCTCCTGGTGTTAACTCGGATCAAGATCAAGGGCAAGGCAGTGATCAAGACAAGGATACAAATACTGAATCAACTCCTTCTAGAAACAATAAGGACATTGAGGCTCATCGCAAGGCTCGTGCTGATCGGAACCTTGAACTAAGGGGTCACACTCTTGACAAGGTTGTTGGTGATCTACGAAGAAGGGTATCTACTAGAAGAGAACTTGCAAGCTTCTGTGATCATCAAGATCACATTTCCATGGTTGAACTGAAGAAGGTTTTTGATGCTCTTGAAGACCCCGATTGGGTTGTTGCAATGCATGAAGAATTAAATAACTTCGAACGCAACAAAGTTTGGAAGCTCGTAGAGAAACCCAAGGACTGCCGCAATGTTACCAAGTGGATATTCAAGAACAAACAAGATTAAAATGGCATTGTTGTGAGGAATAAAGCACGACTCGTGGCTCAAGGATTCTCTCAAGTGGAAGGAATTGATTTTGGCGAGACTTATGCTCCTGTGGCTCGTCTTGAGTTCATCTGTATCCTTCTTGCATATGCAGCCCATCATAATTTTAAATTACAACAAATGGATGTTAAGAGTGCATTCCTTAATGGTCCTCTACATGAGTTAGTATACGTCAAGCAGCCCCTGGTTTTTGAGGACCCCAAATTTCCGAACCATGTCTACAAACTCGATAAGGCGCTCTATGGCCTTAAACAAGCCCCACGTGCGTGGTATGAGCACCTTAAAGAGATTTTGCTAGATCGTGGATTCGAAGTTGGGCAAATCGATCCCACTCTTTTTACTAAGAAGGTTAATGGGGAGCTTTTTGTATGCCAACTTTATGTAGATGACATTATTTTTGGCTATACTAACCAAAATTTTAACGATGAATTTTCAAAGCTTATGACTGACAGGTTTGAGATGTCCATGATGGGTGAGCTGAGGTTCTTTCTTGGATTTGAGATCAAACAACTTAGAGAGGGAACCTTTATTAATCAAGCTAAGTACATCCAAGACATGCTCAAAAGGTTCAAGATGACGGATCTCAATGGCGTTGCTACTCCAATGCAAACAAAGTGTCATCTTGAGCTCAATCCCAAGGGTAAAGACGTGGATCAAAAGGTATATCGGTCCATGATCGGCTCTCTCCTTTACCTTTGCGCATCTAGGCCCGATATCGTGTTAAGTGTAGGAGTGTGTGCAAGGTACCAAGCCGCTCCTAAAGAAATCCACTTAGTGGCGGTCAAACGAATCTTCCGATATGTGGTTCATTCCCCAAATTTTGGGTTATGGTATCCCAAGGGTTCAAGTTTCTCTCTATGTGGTTACACTGATTCAGATTGGGCTGGTGACAAAGATGATAGGAAATCAACCTCTGGTGCATGTCAATTCTTGGGCAGGTATCTAGTGTGTTGGTCTTTAAAGAAACATAATTGTATTTCACTCTCAACCGCCAAAGCTGAATATGTTGCTGCTACAGGTGCTTGTACACAGTTGTTATGGATGAGGCAAAATTTAAAGGAATATGGTGTCAATTGTGACAAAGTGCCTCTATTATGTGACAATCAAAGTGCTATCAAAATTGCTTACAATCCTGTGCAGCATACAAGAACAAAACATATAGAGATTCGCAACCACTTTATTCGGGATCATGTTGCTCGTGGTGATATTGCCCTATCCTTTGTGAGCACGAAGAACCAACTTGCTGATATTTTCACGAAGCCTCTTGATGAAGCAAGATTTTTTTATTTGAGGAATGAGCTAAATATCATAGATTCAAGGAGCTTGGCTTGACTACCCTTGCACACTCACTTGCTCTTATTCATGTATTTGGTTTAGATGCGGGCATAGAAATAGGGGGAGTGTGGTCCTAATTGATTGGGCCAACCCTCCCCCCATAATGCCGAAAGCAAGTAAAATCATTTCCCTTAATATCATTTTGTGATATGTGGGTCATCGATGAGCATTGGTTTTGAACTCAAGATACATCTTCGCGGTGTCATGCCATGCGCTCCAACATGGTGGCTTCGGCCACCGCCCTCTTCCTAGAGAAGAGTTGGTTTCTAATGGGTCTTGTTGGATTTTCCTGCATATCTCTTGTTCTTATGGAAAACACACTCAATTTTGGCTTTTGTTTGATATGATTCTTGCAAATTTGGGTGTGTAGTACCATCGCTCTTCTTCCTTTTTGGTGTTTTGATGCCAAAGGGGGAGAAGTAGTTTTATTAGGTCTCGTGGATTTCAAGGGTCGGGCGCAAGCATCTATCTTTCAGTCATTTTATTTTCTTGCTTGTGCCTTTTTAGCGTGAACTTATTTGCTATTTGTGTTTGATTATGTAAGACTATGTCGTGCTCCACTATGTTGGTACTATGTTTGGTATTCATGGAATTCTGGATTTATCTATTGTGGATCTCATGGAATTCTGGATTTATCTATGGAGCATATTTGATGGCATATGGATTCATGGGATTATCTAATGTATGCATCAGTATTGTTGGGATGTGCTTGGAGGCTATCAAGCTAATTATATTCTTTGGCTATAATCACATCCCGGTGGTATGACCTTGTTTCCCAACCCACCTTGGTTCAATTATCTTTGCTTTGGAAGTTGTGTTCTCTCTAGTGTGTGTATTTGTATTCAAATGCAAATTTTAAATATGCACACATCTAGGGGGAGCGCCTTTCACTTTAAGGTGGCGTTAGCTGGTTTCATTGCAAATCCTAGTATTGTCATCTAACACCAAAAAGGGGGAGATTGAAAGAACATTTCTTAATCCCTAGTGTTTTGTGTGTTATATAACAATATCAAGGAGTATTTTAATATGTGTTGAAGTGTTGCAGCTCTCTCTGAGAAAAAGTATCTGCCTTTGGGGGGCGGATAATCTGCCCCTCCCTCTTCCCTAGCAGGCGCAAGCCCCGGAAGGGGGGCGGAGTTTTGGCTGGATTTTCCGGCCCGCCAGATAATCCGCCCCTCAGGGGGCCGGATAGTCCGCCTCCCTTGCTCACCGCCAAGGCGCAAGCCCCAGAGAGGGGGCGGAGTTTTGGCCGGACTTTTCAGCTAGGCCGGATAATCCGCCCCAGGAGGGGGCCAGATTATCCGCCCCCCCAGATCTTCACCAAGTTTCCACAGGCGCCAACCCCAGAGAGGGGGCGGATTTTCTCCCGGAATATCCGCCCTTGGGGCGGACTTTTCCCAGGGGGGTAGATAATCCTCCCCTAGTGGGGGGCGGATAATCCGCCCCCAAAGTTACTCAACGGCCAGATCTGGGGAGGGGGTATTTAAGCCAGCCTTGCCCCTCCTGCCAGATCTCTTGATTCATTCGAAAAAGAAAGATCTGATATGCAACCTTCATCCAATAGAGCTCCACATAGATCCACCCAAAGGCCCCGTACCTTGGGGAATCGAAGGAGGAGAACTCGATCTTCATCATCAGCAATCAAGCGCTTCATCTCCTCTCCATTCATTTGGAGAACCACCGATCTAGTATTTCTTGCAAATACCTAGATCCTTGTTTTTGTTTATATTGATAAACCTTGTTCTTGTGGCAGCTTGTTGTCATCTCGGGAGCCCCCAATTCGGTTGTGGGTGTGTGCCCCGATAGTGTTGTAAAAGGCACCGGTTCCCGCCTCGAAGGGATCCAATAGTGGAGAAGGTGGATCAGGCCTCTCGTGGAGAGATCCATCGGAGAATAGGGTGAGGCCTATTGTGGCGTGATGGTCTTAGAACCGCCCACCCCTCCAACGCAGATGTACTTCCCTTAACAAGGAAGGAACTACGGTAAAACAAATCCCTGTGTCTCCGCGTGCTCCACTACGGTTTCTTCGCTCCTCTCTTTACGAGCTTAGTAGTTAGGGTTGCATATAGGGAAATTCTCGTAGTTGCATATCTAGAGAATTTACTTTGTGTCAAGCCTAAAATTTAAAAAGTATTAAAAATTGGTTAGCACCTATTCCCCCCCCCCTCTAGGTGCCCATATGATCCATTTCACCTAATCTTTGCCTTTCTTTTGCTAGCTTTGGTTTTGCTAGTTGGTTGCTTGTTACTTTGTCTTAGAGCTCTTGTAGTTTGGCTTTTGGTTTGCTTTTGCTTCTTCTGAAAAAAATGTTTCTACGAGAAAATCAATTTTCATACCCTGAAAATTGGCCAAAAATAAAGTTTCCCAAAAATTCCAAAAAATTCAAAATAAATTTTTCCTCGAAAAAAGGGGCAGAGGGACACCTGAGGTGACCCAGGGGGCCACCCCAGGCCACTACACCCATGGTAGGCGCGACCTACTAGTGGGCGGCACCTGGGGGGTCTGGCCCACCTAGGCCCCTCCAGGCTGCCTCCTCAAAGCCATCTTCTTTCTCTCTACCGAAAAACACCAGAAAACTTGCTCAAGCTCGAGTTCTTGCTGTTCTTGCTCGCAATTTTCGATCTCCTTGCTCAGCCCATCTTTGCTGTTGGTTTTTGGAGAGATTGTTCCTTGGTATGTGCCTCCTCCACTTGTCCAATTAGATTTACGATTGGTAGATTGTATCTTGAGTATTTTGCTGCTATAGGTGACAGGTTGTTTGAGCTTGCATGCTTGTTCTATGCTTAGAAATTTCATTTTGATGCATGTGTAGTCCTCTAGAAAGCTCCTATAGTAGTTATTCATCATTTATCAACTTAGAAACCACTTGGTTTGATGTTTGTCTAAAAATTTCAGCAAGGAAGATGAGTACGTATCCACTGAATCAATATGAATTGATGGTGTCCGAGCCAATGAGGGTCATCGTGAGGAGGCAGTTTTTCCTTCCGAATACCCATGCCATGAATTTATGAGAACCACGGGAATCTCCCAGGATTTCCAAACCTTGATTACCAATGCAGGATTGGAACACTTTGTTGAAGGTGAACCATTTCAATTTGTTAAGCTGACCATGGCTTTTGTGCAGGACTTCCGATTCACCTGGTCTACATCTAATCCCATGGTCCATTACAAAATATATAATATACATGTCGACCTGCCTTTTGCTGATTTCTGTGCAGCAATTAGAGTACCTCAGTGGGGATCTTGTGAGAATATCAAGGAAAGGCCCAAGTCACTTATGGATTCATATGCTGAGATTTGCCAAGGTTTCGACTTCTCAAAGGAAAGTGGTAAAATTCGGAACATTCAGCTCCCAGCTATTAGATACTTTTCCTATTTCATTACCAAGTGTGTTCTTGCTAGAAAGATTGCTAGAAAGTTGTCTTCTTTTGATCTAGCTTTTATCACAGCTGCTCTGAATAGGAATAGATCTTATAGTCTGGGTTCTTTGATAGCTCACCGTATCACCACCAACCGCGAGAAGGGTGGAATTTGTGGAGGTATCATTGCTTCTAGGTTGCTAGCTTTCCATGGTTTAGAGCCTCACTATTCAGATTATCAGTTCCCAATAGAGAGGCTTGATCTTGAATCCATGATTCAGCATGGTTTTGTTTCCTTAGGGGCTAATGTGATAAGTTTACCGTATGAATTATCTTTTGCCCAGCAAGGTCGGGGAAAGGGTAGGACTGAGAAAATAGTTTATTTGCCTGCACCTGCTTTGTTTAATTTTGATAATAGGCAAGGATGGTCGCTTACGGAGGAGGAGGTTGACACATATGTGGCGGAGCTCTCCTAGCAAGTGGACAATGTTGAAGAGGATGTCAAAGACAATTCGGTTCAGCTCTCCAACTTGGGAGAGTATTCATACCAGCAGCCCTCATTTGATTGGGCCGCATCTTCTTATTCATCGCAAGCGCCTGACTATGATCATTCCTATGATGACCCACCAGCATGGGGTTACTACCCGCGCTATTGAGCCCCACTTAGGCCAAAATCCTAAGCGCTTGGGGGGAGGTATACCAATGTCACACTCATATATATATCATGTTCGGTCGGTTCTTTGTATATCCATTATTTCACTTTCTTTTTGGTTCTTGTTACTTCTTTCTTAAAACCCAAAAATACCAAAAATATTTTTGTTGTTTCTCTTTCTTTGTTTCTTTGCTTTGGTTTGCCTTAAAAGAAAATCCAAAAAGATTTTGCTTTGTTTGGTTTGATTTTTCTTTGTTTTTTTTGCTTTGTTTGCTTTCTTTAAAAAAATCGAAAACACCAAAAATATTTGTTGTTCTTCTTTGGTTTTGTGAGTACTTTGCAGGGTTCAGCCGTCCTAAGTGGATTTAGTTTCATGTTATTATTAAAGTCACACAAGTGAAGGGCAATAATGAAGATTAAGACAACTCGAGGAGTGGTAAGAGGCTGGTAACGAACTCTATTTATTTCATTTTTGTACATATACTCATCATTGTGAGCATGCTTAGCCTGTTTGTGTAAGGTGTATGTCATTATGGATACTTAGTAGTTCTTGCTTGTCTATGATTAGCTCCAGCTTACTAATAGTTTGTAGCATGTCATATGAATGTTTGCTTGCATTGTTTTATTCATAATTTGGTATGATATTGTGGTATCCTCCTCTGACTGTTCATGTGAATCGACTTGGCACATGCTCACGCATGCATATGACTAATCAATAGTCAGTAAGGCTCGATGATTTATTTTGCCTCAGAGTTCTAGTATCACTTTCATGCCATAATTAGTCATGTTTTGTTGCAAGCATAATTATGATAATTATTGCTCTCTCGTTTGTCACTCCCTCTCTTTTTCTAGCATTCACTTGCACTACGTATGAGCTCTACTTGTGCTTCCAACTCCCCAAAACCAATACTGCCAGTTGTGTCCACCATACCTACCTATTAGCATCATTTGCTACTTCAATGCATATTCAATATGCCGTGTTTTCTTCCAAATAAAATTTTTGTCTGTTTTGAGAAAGTTAGTTAGTAAAGCTCTCACGAACTTGATGGCACACTTTATTCCTTGCACTTAATAATCCTGAACCATTCTGACTAGTCCATGAAAGTTATATGCTTGCAAATTATATGCTGAGAGTCAGCAGAACCGTGATGTCACGAGGAATGCTTTCAACACCTTTTGGATATCCTATCCAGTTGATATTTTGCTATTTTGTTTACGGATGTCGACGATGTGAAATAAAAGGGGAGGTTGTGAGTTCATGGAGTTTATACATTGTGTTAAAGAAATGCCTGGGCCGCTAGCCTAAGCCATTCCTATCATGGTGGAAACTTGCAACATCACCATAATGAGAATCTATGAAGCATCCTCAATAAAAAGCTATGCATATGGTAAATAAAAAGATTGCTGAGATGCTCATTGTCTGCTTGCCTTGTCATTTTGGTTATGGGAAAGCTCCTGTACCATGTGCAAGGGGTACCCCATTGGCAGTTCTCTATGATATGCATGTATTTACAATGACAAGGACTTATAGGTAACCAAAGTTTAGTAGCATGCGAAGCGGACCTCGTACTCAAGGGACTTGGGAGTTCCAGTCTATGATCTGTCAAGCATATAATTCAGAGTGGACCTCACTTTCACCTTAACCACATGAATATGCATATGATAGGGGCAATGAGAGCTCAAAGCTAATGAGTACCTTCCTTTCAACATTAGGAAGCCTTTCAAATCTTTCAAAACCGTTTTCACAACCTTGTTGAGTCACCACTTATTCTATGAGCACCTTCTTGAGAGCATATTTGTCATTCTTGTGTTTGTTCCAAAACTTGGTTAATTATGTCATGACTTTGATGCTTGTATCTCTGATATCTTTACCTCTAGTCTTCACTTGAACTTCAGAGGTGCCTCGGCATTTATATTGTGCTCTACAAACAAAGGCAAGCGAGATACCACTCTATCATACCTTACTATGAGCATTGCAATGTTGCTTATGTTTATGTTTCATGCTACTTATTATTGAGTTGGTTTCTCTTCATAGCTTGCAATGACTATTGAGTAGACTTAGTTGCATACTTCTTATTATGAATTGTTTAAGCATCTACTCCTGTGCTGAGAATATATACATCATATGAAGCAAATATGTTCGTGAAAGTTCTTTTATCGCACTCAGTTTTCAACTGAATTGCTTGAGGACAAGCAATAAGCTAAGCTTGGGGGGAGTTGATACATCCAAAACGTATCTACTTTCCCGAACACTTTTGCAATTGTTTCTCCTCTAAACTTGTGTGATTTGGATACAACTAACACGGACTGACGCTGTTTTCAGCAGAATTACCTAGGTGTCTTGTTTTTGTGCAGAAAATTAACTATCAGGAAAAATTCCGGAAAATATGCCAAAGATCCTACTTCACCATAAGACCCACCGAGCCAGAAGACGAGACGGAGAAGGGGCCTGGGGGGCCCACACCCCTGCCAGGCGTGGGTGGGCCCTGCCCGCGCCTAGGGGGTGCAGCCACCCCAGGCACCCCCTCGGCCTTCCTCTGTGCCTATAAGTTGCCTTTCGACCTAAAAACTGAGGGGGGTTCGATAGTTTTCCAGAAAGAGTTCCGCTCCGCCGCCGCCACCAGAAACCAAGATTCGGATCTAGAAACTCCGTTCTGGCACCCTGCCGGGACGGGGGATTTAGAGAGGATCATCGCCATCATCATCACCAACGCATCTCCATCAACCATTGATGTTTCCCTCATCCATGAGTGAGTAATCCCCCGCTGTAGGCTTGGGGATGGTAGGGATTAGATGAGTTCTATCATGTAATCGAATAAGATCTGTTAGGGCATAGTGCAAGTATCTCTATTAGTGCTATTTGAATTTGTTGCAACTTGTTGTGCTTAATGCTTGTCACTAGGGCCCGAGTGCCATGATCTCAGATCTGAACTTATTATTGAATCATTATGATAGTATAGTTTGTGAGCTTATCTGCAAGTTGTGTACACATATCATTGTCTGGATCGAAAGGCCCCAAAGTGACAATAATTGGAACAACCGGAGGGGATGGCTGTGGTGTGAGGATCACATGTGTTCACGGAGTGGTAATGCTTTGCTCCGGTGCTCTATTAAAAGGAGCACCTTAATTGCCAGTAGTTCCCTAGAGGCCCCGCTGACACGGGCTGGCTGGACAGAAGATGTTGTGCAAGTTATCATTGCGAGCACGTATGACTATATTTGGAGCACATGCCTAGGATTGTTTAGTACTTGGATGGTTGTTATTATTTATCTGCAATGCCCTAGATCTTAAAGTTACATGTTTAGACTCGTCCATGCAACGCCCGTCCATCCAGCCCTATGCTTACCGCACTCGAATCCTATTGTTACTGTTATTGTTACTATTGCTCAAGTTTCACTGTTGCTGTTGCTTTGCTGTTGCTACTATCAAACTATTGCTACTGATAAAATTCTGTGAGCAAGAACTATTTCCAGGTGCAGTTGAATTGACAACTCAATTGTTAAGGCTTGCAAGTATTCTTTGGCTCCCCTTGTGTCGAATCAATAAATTGGGTAATACTACCTGTAAAGACTGTTGCGATCCCCTACACTTGTGGGTCATCAGTGCTACATGCCATGGCTCTGCAGTGATCTACAATAATCATGGTATCAAATAATCGCGAGGGATTATTTGATCCCGCCTGGCTTAATTCCAAGCTTGGGGAGATCTTTAAGACGTTGTAATCTATCTTATAATTACATTACTATTCTAGTTTTTTCATTAGTTCAAGTTTAGAAATAAAGCTTGCATCATTAGAATTCCCTTCAGGAATAGTCGATCCCTTCTATGAAATTCCGAGTTTATTATTATATATGGAGCATTATTTAGTTTGTGCTTGTCTTATTAGATATATGGATGGCTTGAGTATAATTTTACTTGCACTCGATGATAGCAATATGAGTCTTCCACACAATTGGTATTAATAGAACATACAAAGATAATTTGGACAATATGTTGTAGGTTCATGGTTTGATTTATAAATAAACAAAATATATATGATCAGTAAAGTTGAGAAATAAACCTTGAACAAAAGAAAAAATTTAAAAAGTGTTATCGAATTAGAGTGAGGACAAGTCGAGGTAGAGTCTTTAAGCCACAAAGATGCTTCATATACAATTGGAATTTGGTAATTGTGATTGTTAAACTTTGAATTTCTACATGAAATGGAATGTATGGCTAGATTTTTTGTACAACAATTAAAAAAAAGTGTGAGCATATATATATAAATAAAGAATAAAAGAGATAAGAAAAGGAGCGAATGTGCAAAGAGCAAATAGGAATACACCATTGTCTTGTGGAGAGATGAAGAAACGTTTGAGATTTTGAATCCCAAGTGAATGTGTTAATACTTAAACTATTGGGACTACCTCGTTAACTCATTCGGTTGAACCGAATACTTTTACATCATGTTAAGAGTAATCTTTTGTGAACTATTAAATGCTAAGATGTGGAAGCCTGCTAATATTATTCGGATGGTTCAAGTAAGGTACTATTCGTGAACTTGTTCCTATGTATCATATATGATAAACACATGCTGCAACTGCCTCATTTATTTTATCGACTCGGCTTCATGAATATGAGGATCACATCCATTAAAGCTAAAATTTTCTCAGGACGAGCAAGAGTCTAAGCATGGGGAAGTTGATGAGTGCATATTTGCATCATGTTTTATATTGTTATTTTGCATTGTATTAGTAGGATCTTGGTATTTTACGGCGCTCGCGTGCATATTTTATGTCTATTTTCATCAAGATCAGGACAAATGATGGATATAGTGGACACAATTCTTGGAGCAGTTGTACTGGAGCAAAAAGGAGGCAAAAACAACATAAATCTCTTATTTGGGAAATATCAATAACACCAGAAGAAAACCCAAAGAAAATAAAGCGTACATAAAGTTTAACAACCAACTATATGGCAGGAATAAATTTCCCGGACGTATCGTTGGCGTCGACACCGCCTCCTCAAATAGTTTCATCCCGTGCAACTAGATCAGGGAGACGACATGCAAAACTCCCAGAAATCACCGAAACCTCACCTCCGGAAGGCATTTGGAGGGGGAACTCATCCACCGGGGATCCATCTTCACCCTACACAGATCCAGGAGGCTAAGGCATCGATCTTTATCATCAACCGCTGCATCACCACCATCTCCATCCATCCCATCTACATCTTGTCTAGATCTTGTTGTAATTTCCATACTCGTTGTGGATTTATACAAGTACTATTCATCTATGATAGATTCCATTACTTTTGCCATTGCCTCCATGTTTGATTGGATCATTAGTTCTTGGGGAGATGGAGAAACCCTAGCATGAGATTCAAATAAAATAAATTTATTATGATATTCATCGTTGTGACCATGTGTTAGATTTTCTTCATCTTGATGCTGGGAGAAGTCGACCTCTCAATATTTGCCTCTTATGGGGACTTCATGGAGGGAACTACTTGTTGGTAGACGGAGGTGTGTTAGCAGTTATAGTGACTATAAAGCTGTTGGCACTCCTTACTTATCAAATTGGGAACCGAGGAAACTCACGAAACACTGTCCATGCCATGGGATACGTTCTGCAGGATTAAGTCCTTTAATAGCGCAGTAATTCAATTGATTTTGATTGTTATCTGTTGTGGTTATGAGAATGATGTGAGCAGTGGTTGCTGCCAATTTATCCAAATACGGAGTTCCTCCCACATATACATAGTTGAGAATGTTCATGATAATAATCTTTACCTTAGCCCTCTATAATGCCACTGGTGTATCCGCCAATCCTTGAGAACGCTTTTTCCCCATTATTGCATTTTCAAATCTCTCTTACTTATACGATTCCTACTTTCTGCATTTAGTTCGATTTACTTTACTTATTGTTCTCTTGCACCAAAAACCCAAAAACAACTTTCTACACAACACTCACATTTATCTTATTACTTAGAACTTTATTTTAGCATTTCTATTTCCAGCATTTAATTTAAGAATAATTAGACTTGAGACTCCTGCTCCCTGTGGGATCAATATCTTTATTTCGAAACTAGATACAAATGATTCGTGCACTTGCAGTCATCAGTACCTAACTTAAAACACTAGAATTCGACTCCTGTAAGACCTCCACGGCTTGAGTTGAATTATGCCATCAATTTTCCGGATTCAAGTCCAGGGACTCGAGTTTGAGTAGATCACATTGTTTTGTCCAAAGACAGTTAACTGGCCCCGATCCGTTTGGAGAATCAGGCACGTGTATCAACTATCCCTATGAACTAGCATATTCACCCGAAACATGTTCGGATGAGAATCACTTGAAAGACTAAAGAGTCTCCAGTTGAATCTGTGATTAGACTGAACACTCGGGGGCTACTGACATGGATATGCCCTACGGGTACCCAATGTTAGTCTACCCGGTCCAGCCCAGCGGAAGCCCATGAAGAAGGCATGATGAAATCGTGAAGCCCAGGGAGTTTTAGGGTGGCCCAAGACCAGAGAGGACTCGACTTCTTGAAGGACTCAACTTCCCTCGGGGGGCCTGAACCTGGGTAAACCTCGTGTCCTCGTGTTGTGAATCTGCTAGCCATTCCGTGATCTCCAGCGTCCCCTCCCTCTCCAAAACCTAAGTCCATAACAATGGGCATTGATGAGTCAAACCCTCGTCAATACCTATGTAGGCGAGAGCCACCGAATTATAAGTCTCACCGTGTACTAGCCTCAGTACTGACCACTCTCCTTTTCCTTTGCCCTTTGTCGGCACCCCTTTTATTTAGCAGTTTTGAGATCGACGTTGTTAGCAGGGTTACCTTTCCGGCTTGCCTTGGCAGTGTTATGGACGTTGTTGGTTATTCTTCAGGGCTCTTAGCCCCATTTGCATCTCGTCTGTAGTCGGATGTTGTATCATTTCAAGGTGATTCAGATCTTTGTACTGTATATATGTATTCTTGACTCGTGGAGTCGTGTTGTATATATCTGTTTTGTGGGTTCCATCATGGACTAATGTGTGATGATATTACTTTGTTTTTCACCCGCATGAAAGTGCCTGGTGGGCACCTTTGAATCGTTTCTATGCTGGTTTGGAGGGAATCGCTAAAACTTGCATAGGATCGATCCGAGGGTGTTACAGTTGACATGCGAAAGGAAAAAAGATCTAGCTGACTTCTCCATCCCATTCAAGATCTTATGGTTAACGCATAATATATGGTGCAAGAATCACTAGTAACATTTGTTATTAAGTCCTAGGTTATAATTTATCGTGCAAATGGAACCTCCACCAACCAAAAATCATATTGTGGTTCCATTTCCAGCCATAATAGATTAGCTGACCACCCCGGGCCAATAAACAATTAACATGGTTATACCCCGCGGGTACATGATCTCAGCCTACCTGGTCCAGCCCAAGGAACGCCCACGGCAACTATACGCCGGCCCATGAAGATTTTTGGGTGGCCAAGGCCCATGACGCTTTTGGATCCCTAGAGAGCAAGACTAGAGTAGATAGGAAATTCAAAGGGGTAAAACCCTAGAACCTGTAACCGACTAGGTCTATGCCTGGGACCTGCCTGAGTCTATATAAAGGCTAGGAGGGCACGACCTAGATCTCCTCCTCATACTTTCGCATACACACCTCCACGCCAGATTGCATATGCGCACCCCTGTAACCTTCGGTTCCGCTGTAATCAAGAGCAGACAAGCAGGAGTAGGGTTTTCCCTCCGGGGGCCTGAACCTGGGTAAACCTTGTGTCCCCGTGTTGCTTGTTTGCTAACCGTTCCACGATCTCCAGCATCCCCATCTTCTCCAAAATCCAAGTCCATAACAATGGGCATTGATGAGATCAAACCTACACGCAATGCGCCGTCCATACCAATCTACGAGCGCTACCAATGCGCCGTAGTCATACAGGCTGACAGGGATCAGCAAACACCCAACCCGCCGCCCAACCCGACACCTAACCCGCCAGAGCGAAACGGCGGGAACAGAAGAAGCCAGTCCCCCCCACCCGAAGGAGACAGCAACGGCCACGTCATCCGCCTTAGCAAAGAAGGATGGGCCCAGGCACGCAACGCCGTGGCGGCCAACATAGTCCTGCCTGCAGACTCCTCCCGGGATCTGCTGATGGCCTACCATCTGCTCCTGATCTAGGAGCACAAGAAGCGGGTCAAGATGCAGGAGGTGCTTGACAAACGCAAGCAAGCAGCCTTAGAGTCCAGCGCGCGACGAGCCGCGCTCTCCGCCATGGGCATCGGCTCCAGCTCGAACGGCAACCAAGGCAACAAGCACCGCTCTCGTATGGAGAACATGGATCCCAAGGAGCGCCGTGAGGTGACCCGAACCCTCCACTCATCCTTCATGGATATGGACGCCGACGGCAACGTCATCTCGAAAACGCCGCAGGCTGCCATCATGGCAGCTACAGCGTACCTTGCAGCCCACCCACCTCCAGAGGGGGACCCGAAAAGAGCCATGCACAAGTCCGCACTTACAGGGCTCGGACTCGTCGGAGCTGCGCTCCACCAAGAAGCTCCTACGGAGCCAAAGAAGAAAGCTCCGGTCAGGTTCGACCGTAGCCCTACCCCTTCATCCGAAGAAGAGGACCACGACATTCCTCGAAGGAACAAGAGTTCGCGTCACCGCAACCGCGATTAGGACGCCAGGTACACGCTCACACAGCGCAAAATCGACAAAGCGCGAGCCAAGCGCGCATGCTCGTCTGAATCCGAGATCGACGAAGACGAAGGAGAACTCTGCGGAGCCCGATGCTTCAGCAGATCTGTTCGACGAACAAGGATGCCGCGCAATTTCAAGCTTCCTTTGGATACTCCGAAGTTCGACGGCACACAAGACCCAAAGGCATGGCTCAGCGACCACCTGTCATCCGTCAAATTGCACGGCGGAAACAAGGAAACCGCCATGCAATGCCTTCAGCTGCAGCTGACAGGAGCGGCCTGGATCTGGCTCAGCAGCCTATCTTCAGGGTCCATCCGAAGTTGGGATGAGCTAGCTTACAGCTTCATTAGAAACTTCAAGGGAACCAGCAAGAGGCCCGCCTCAATCGAAGAGTTGCGATCCTGCACTCAACGAACGGGCGAATCCATTCGCTCGTACATACTACGCTGGTCCAACACAAAGAACTCCACAGCGCACATCTCTGAAGAGAGGGCCATCGACGCCTTCAGGGACGGCATCAAGCGCCAAGACTTCAAGGAGGAACTCGGGCGCGTCAATCCCAAAACACTCGACCACCTCATGGACATCGCCAACAGGTGGGCTGACGGCGAAGACTCCATCCACCGAGCACAATCAGAAGAAGAGGACGACTACGGCCAACGACGAGAGCGCTGTAGCAAAAGAAGATCGCGCGTCCATGACGATCGCGATGGACCCGACATGGTCGTGGCCGGCTACGCCGATCGCCGCAACAACGCCAACCGCAACAGCAGAGGATACCGCGGAGGAAACTTCTGCGACGGAGGACGCCCAGCACAGTCGTGGCAGCGCCGTGACCGCGATAACGGACCCTCAGCATACGAAAAACTTTCGGGTCCATGCACCATCCACTTCTACATCGACAAGCAGGATGGCAAGAAGAAGGCAAGCCACATGCTCAAGGACTATCGCGAGTTCCAGAAACTCAGCGAAAGCATGGTCCAAATGAGGCAGCAAGCCCCACTTCCTGGATTCGGGAACGCACCCGTGCCAGGTGATATAGCGCATGGAGCTCCTCCACCGCCACCTATAGGAGGCCCGAACCAACCAGTCGCGCCAGCACAGAACAACGCTGGGAACGGGTATCCCCCGCCGAAAGGAGCACTGATGATCCAGAAGGGGCGTCCCACGAATAGGCTGCAGAAGAAAATCACCCGACATATCAACCTGGCCATGGCAACTCCACCCGCCATCCCTGAGTACCTCAGCGGATCGGAGTCCTGCATCACGTTCAGTCGTTCTGATCACCCTTGCCAGATCCCTCGCCCAGGTCATGCTGCCCTGGTGCTGGAGGCGCAGATCGGAGGTTTCGAGATGAGCCGCGTCTTCATGGACGGCGGCAGCGGCATCAACCTGATGTTCGCAAGTACTCTAGCAGTAATGCGGATCCCGCAGTGCAGCCTGGAACAGTCAGACACAACGTTCCACGGCATTGTCCCAGGAAAGGGCATATTCCCCCTGGGCAAAATATGGCTCGACGTCATCTTCGGCAAACCGGATAACTTCCGACTCGAGCGACTCGAGTTCGAAGTGGTGGACTGGCCATCACAATACCACGCCATCCTCGGGCGTGTAGCATTCGCAAGGTTCTTGGCTGTCCCACACTACGCATACCTGCTACTGAAGATGCCAGGACCAAAGGGCGTCATCACAATCCACGGGAGCTTCACCCGATCGGACCAATGCGACAGGGATTTCAATAGAATCTCCCAATCATTCGGCATGCAGGAGGAGCTCGTAAGGCTCCGCGAGGTGATGGACAATGGGGCACCCCCAGTCGCACGACAAAACGCACCTGACATGTCCTTCGACTCCACCGTCAACACAAAGAAGGTGCAGGTCCATCCGACGGATGCCTCCAAGACGGCTCTGATCGCCAACGACCTCATCCCCGCATAGGAAAGCGCGCTCGTCGAATTCCTCCGTGAGCACTGGGAAATCTTCGCTTGGTGTCCTGCGGACATGCCAGGAGTTCCCAGGGAATTCGCCGAGCATGCACTCAACGTCTTTCCAGACACCAAGCCCGTAAAGCAGACCATCCGAAGACTGTCCGAGCCACGGGCCGAAGCCATCGGGAAAGAAATAAACAGGTTACTCGCCGCAGACTTCATCAGGGAGATCAAAGAAAGCGAGTGGCTCGCAAATACAGTGATGGTCCCCAAGAAGGACACGGACATCCTGCGGATGTGCTTAGACTTCATGTCGCTGAACAAGCACTGCCCAAAGGACCACTTCCCTCTTCCTTGGATCGACCAGATCATCGATTCGACCGCAGGATGTGAGAAACTCTCCTTCCTCGACGCCTACTCAGGCTACAACCAGATTCGACTCAAGGTCGAAGATCAAGAGAAAACGGCGTTTATTACACCGTTCGGAGTGTTCTGCTACAACACAATGCCCTTCGGGCTAAAGAACGCAGGTGCTACGTACCAGCGATGCATGCAAGCATGCCTCAAGGACCAGATCGGTCGCAACGTCCAAGTCTATGTCGACGACATAGTCATCAAAACCAGGGAGGCAAGAACACTCATCGACGATCTCTGCGAGACGTTCGACAACCTCGATCGCTACAGGATCAAGATCAACCCCGAAAAGTGTGCCTTCGGCGTCCCATCGGGTCAGCTGCTTGGGTACTTCATCTCTCAGCGAGGGATCGAGGCGAACCCGAAGAAAATCAGGGCCATCATGGCGATGGAGAAGCCGAAAAACCTCAAGGGTGTCCAGCAGCTCGCAGGACGAATAGCGGCGTTGAGCAGATTCATCAGCCGCATGGGCGAGAAGGCCCTGCCATTCTACCAGCTGCTACGCAAGGCAGATAAATTCGAGTGGACGCCCGAAGCCGACGATGCGTTCGAAAGCCTCAAACGGCTACTTTCCACCTCGCCCGTTTTGGTCACGCCAAAGGAGCGCGAGCCTCTGCTGATGTACATAGCAGCCACACATCAGGTGGTTAGCACCGTGCTAGTGGTCGAACGACCCGAAGAAGGCAAGACCCATGGGGTCCAACGCCCAATCTACTACCTCGGCGAGGTACTGACGCCAACAAAACAGAGGTACCCTCACTACCAAAAACTCGCCTACGGCGTGTTCATGACGGCTCGACGGCTGAGCCATTACTTCCAGGAGCACCAGGTGATGGTCGTCAATGAGGCACCCCTGAACAGCATCCTGAATAACCCAGAGGCCATAGGACGTGTGGCCATGTGGGGCATCGAGCTGTCACCCCTGGACATCTTCTACGAGCATGTGGGGCATCGAGCTGTCACCCCTGGACATCTTCTACGAGAAGAGACTCGCAATCAAATCTCAAGTCCTCCCGGACTTCCTTGTACATTGGATGGAGCTGCAGCTGCCAGACACCCCAGACATGTCGCAGTCATGGACAATGCACTTCGACGGCTCCAAGCGCGAAGCTGGAGCAGGATCCGGGGTCATACTGACCTCCCCGCAGGGCGACCAGATGAAGTACGTCCTCCAGATGAAATTCCGAGCTTCCAACAACGAGGCTGAATACGAAGCCCTCATCCACGGCATGAGGATGGCAAAGATCTGCGGCGCAACGCGCCTGGTCATCTACAGTGACTCCAACCTCGTCGTCCAGCAAACGATGAACGAGTGCGACGCACACGCCGAAAACATGATTGCGTACCGCGCACTCTACAACACACTCGAAGGAGAATTCAACGGCTGCGAGCTTCGGCACGTTGGAAGAGAAAGCAACGAGGAAGCCGACAGACTCGCCAACATCGTCTCCACCTGTGCAAAGGTGCCACCGGGTGTGTTCCTTGAACAGATCTGCGTGCCATCCATCAAGCGGAAATTCCCTAAGGGATCATCGGAAGAAGCAGAACACTCGGGGGCTACGCTGCCCGAAGGACACGAAGGACCCGAGAAACTGGACACAGAGGTCTCTATGGTCAACCTGATGCAGGTCATGGCAGTCGAAGAAACTTGGACGCGACCGTACCTCCAGTCCTTGATAAACGGAGAACTGCCTGACAGCCCGACGGATGCCCGGCGCATATCTTGCCAGTCGAAAGCTTTCACCATCATCAATGGCGAGCTGTACAAGCGCAGTATTACGGGTGTACTACTAAGATGCGTCACCATCGGTGATGGGAAAACCATCCTCCAAGACATCCACGAGGGCATCTGCGGCCATCACGCAGGCAGCCGCTCCCTTGTCGCCAAAGCTCTACGAGCTGGATTCTACTGGCCAACGGCCATGAGCGATGCAAAGGACATCGTCCGAAGATGCAACGGGTGCCAAAGGTTCGCCGACAAACCACACGCACCCGGGTCAGAGCTCAGGCCCATACCAATAGCCTTGCTCAATGGGGCCTCGACATGATCGGCAAACTGCCAAAATCCTCGAAAGGGGGGCACGTTTACCTCCTGGTCGCAGTCGATAAATTCACCAGGTGGGTCGAAGCCATGCCGGTTACCAACCAAAAGGGCAAGACCGCCGTCAAGTTCTTCGAATCCATTGTCTACAGGTTCGGCGTACCGCACAGCATCATCACCGACAATGGATCGAACTTCATCTCCAAAGAATTCCAAGACTTCTGCGAAGGCCTCGGGATCAACATCACATACGCCTCAGTGGCTCACCCGCAAACGAATGGATAGGTCGAAAAGGCCAACGGCCTATCAGCGCTGGTATCAAGAAGCGCCTCATGAGACCACTCGATCGAAAGGCCGGAGCCTGGACGGAGGAGCTACCATCCGTCATATGGAGTTTGTGCACTACGCCAAACAGCTCCACCGGCTACACGCCGTTCCTCATGGTGCATGGAGCCGAAGCCATGCTACCAGCCGAAGTACGCCATCAGGCCCCCCGGGTCGTCGCTTACAACGAAGCCGAATCCACGGCTGCATTCGAAGACGCCGTCGACACACTCGACGAGGCAAGAGACATAGCAGCAGCTCGATCAGCGGTGTAACAGCAGAGTCTCCGCAACTACCACAGCCGCCGGCTGCGCCCAAGGTCCTTCGTCGAAGGAGACCTCGTCTTGCGACTCAATCAAGAAAGACCGAAGAAATTCGAGTCACCATGGGAAGGACCCTACATCATCACCGAAGTCATCCCAGGTGGCGCCTATCGCCTCAAGCACGTGGAGTCTGGAGTCGCATACTCCAACCCATGGAATATCGCGCACTTGCGACGATTCTACCCTTAGCTATCTACCCCTTTACTTTCAATAAGGCTATTCAGCCAAGGCTACTCAGCCGAACAATGTACTTCCTCCATTACGATATAAATAAAGCTAAGTGTCTCGCCCCAAAAAATTCGTTTACTATTTGCAACTTTACTTCATGCTACAAACGCACTCGGGGGCTTCCCCCCACCTCACGATTTCATCGACTGAGGATAACACGTGTATACCTGAGTAGCTGACAGCGTCAGGCTAACGAAAAGGACACGTACTCAAATAAAAGCACTGCGTGTCAAACAAACCCTTATAACAAAAGGGCACAACATGCCCAGTCAAAATATACAAATTTTACATCTATCTCTTTTACAGGTACTACCTATTCTGAAGAATAATTTGAGCACGCTGCTCAAACAAATCTACGACCTGTTCGGCATACTGCCTTACAGCCGCATAATGCAGACGCATATCCCACTCGCCACCATCCAGCCGAAGAGGTGGCCCAGCCGCTACAGCAGACAGATCTACATCAGGACGATGCAGCCTAACAAGGGACAGCGCAGCCTTCACCCCTGCGACGAGCTGCTGCCTCACCAATTCCTGGACACGAGTCATGCTTCGAACTCTAGACAGAAGACCGGACAGGGTTGTTGGCACAGCATCCAGGGGAAACATCACATGCAGAATCGACGAGAGTGAAGTCTGCACTTGACGAAGCACACGCGATACTTGGTGAACGCGATCCTGCACCGTTGCCAGAGCCATGGCACGGTCGCGATCCATCCAGAAGAACCCGCCAGCTTCCATGTCCTGTTGATTCAAAAAATTTACCCGAACAGCAACACGCTCTTTCTCCTCCCGTGGAGCAAGGTTAGCACCTGCGATACTCGCACAAAAGTAAGAAGCAGGCCAAGCATACGCATCCGAAGAAATGAGCTGCAACCCGAAAACAAAGAACAACTTACATTGCAGCTGCTCAGACAGTCGAAGGAGTTCCGCCATCAAATACTCCTCTCTGGCTGCACCGCGATCTGCCTTGGACTTCCAAACATCGGCGTGACCACGCACCCCAAGCAACTCCTTCTCAAGACTACAAACACGGTCTCGAAGAAAAGCAAGTTGTGACGAATCATCCAAAGATGGCCGTAACCGCGCTGTAGGCGAGGTGTCAACGGGGTCAGCACCCGAAGGAACCTAGAGCAGCAGAAAAGAAACGGACATAAACACTCAGACAGCAAAGAACACAACTCAGCAAAATTCATTAAGTGGATAAATGCCACTACGTGGCACAGGGATTTTGTTTCCTCAACATAATTACAGCAAAAGAAAATTACAAACTATCCTACAGATACAGCGCCTAAGACGCGGCGCCCTGAGTCGCCTCGGAGCCGGATTGCCTCGCTTTGGCTTCCCCCTGCTGCCATAGCGCGTACTCGGCCAGCAGATCAATCAGCTTGGGCCCATATCACTTGCAGCGAGCAGAATAGGTAGCGAAGGCTACCTCGGATCCATCTACGGTCGTCGGCATCCGGGAGGTGATCTGGGGAAGGTCCAGCTCCGCTCCAGCCACCAAGGCCATCGCCAGCCTGACGGACGCGCCGATGCCCTTCTATTTGCGCTTGTACGCCGTAGGCGCTTCGGCTGACAATGCCTCCGCCAAGGCGTCAACATCATCGAGGGCCGCGCCCTTGGGGACAAGCTCCTTGTAGAAGCGGCCAAGGACCTCCTTGGCCTTGGCAAGTGAGCTGACGACGGTGCTGCAGCGATCTTCGACCGCTGCAGTAGCATCATCTAGAGCACTCTCGTGCTCCAGAGCGCTGCGGTCAAACTCGATGACTGCGGCATCTGAGACAATAAAGAAAAGGAATGAAGAAAGCACCCAGAAGAAAGACAAGAAAAACAAAAGGGGCAAAAGAAGATACTCACCCGAAACAGCCTTGGCAGCAGCCATGAGCTTGCCCGCCACCTCTCTTTCACGCGCAGCCGCAGCAGTAGCAAGCTGCTCCTTGCGGTCCGTGGCCTCCTGCTGCAGGCGCTCCTTAGCCTCGGTCGCAGTAGCCAGCTCCAGCTCGAGGCGCTCCTTCGCACCAACGGCGACCTCGGCCTTCTTCTCCGCTTGACCAAGGCTCTTTTTGAGAGCATCGATCTCACGAAGGGAGGTGTTATGCTCCTCTGCAGCCAAAAAATACAGGTGTCAGATAACAGGACAAGAATTAACGAAGAAGCAAATATCAAAGGCATAACAATACCTTGAAGCTGTTTGAGGCTGGCCTCCAGCACCAGGCGCTCCTACACCAGTCGCTTGGCATCCTGTACAAAAGGCTGCAGGAAGAAAACCTACCAGACAGAAAAAGGACTCGGGGGCTACGCCCAACAGAAAAAGAATAGAAGCAAAAGGCGCACACAAAAACGCTCGGGGGATCCCCCCGCGACTCGAAAAACAAAACAAGAAAAATCTTTTACAAACGCGCGGGGGCTTCCCCCGTGGCAGGAGACTTACATGATCCAATGGCGACATCGAAGGTCCGCTGGCGAAATTCTGAGGCGCAACCACCTGCACCTCCGGCGGAGGAGGGTTCGGAGCAGCGCCCTCAGAAGTTGCCACCGTCTGAGGAGGAGGAGACGCGACTTTTGACTCCCCCATCATCTCCCGAGAACCGTCGCTAGAGGAGTCGTTGGAAGAGTGCCTGCACACGAACAAATTAGTACAAGAACAAAGTAAAAAGAAAATAAAGTGCAGTACAAAGGAAACTCACGAGTCAAGCTCGCTAAGGTTGAAGACAGGAGGGGTCCTTCGGACCCTCTTCTCCTCTTTATTCTCTTCCTTCTTCTCTTCCTTCTTTTCTTCCTTCTTCCGCTTCGCTGGCGGGTGCGGCGCTATATCCCGCACAGGAAGAGCAGGAATAGGGGAGGAAGAGCCTCCATGCCCATCACTATGGCGCTCAAGACATAGAGGATTCCTAGGAGTCGGAGGAGTCGAAGAATCCGAAGACTCGCTGGAGCTCCGCGATCGTTTGTGAGTGTGGTCCTCGCTCGACTCGTTGGCATCTTCAGCCGGAGATCGCGTCGATGGCAGCTCGGACATGGAATCCACCAAATCATTATCCGGAGCATCCGGATATACTTCGGGTAATGGAGGCGACATACCCGACACTTTGAAGCTCTGCACAGGAGAAGAACAATTTGTTAGCAAACAAGCACAAAACAATGCAGTCGAAAAATAGCGCTACACGCATGGATCTACACCTGTGGAACAGGAAGCGAAGAAGAAAACGGAGGAGTCAGCGACTTCCTCGGGATATCCTCTTCGGCCTTGAACTTCAGCAGCAAGCGAAGGGCCCTGTCAAGATCTCCCTGGGAGATTTTCTCAGCCAAAACCCTCGTCGGAACACGCCGGCCAGCATAAAGGAACATCGGGTGCACCCTAGCCTGGAGTGGCTGCACCTGACGCTCGAGAAAGGCGCGGATGATATCCACACCGTTCACTTCCTTCTCCGGAATCAACTGGAGATCCTCCACCCGACGATATAGAGCTTCTATCTCCGCCACCTCGCCATCCAAGATCTTGTTTTTCCAAGACCTTTTCGGCTCAATCTCCTGGGAGGGGTCGAAAGGAACAAGAATAAAATCTTGCCTAGGTACTACGGAGTCGCGGATATAAAACCATCGCCTCCGCCAGTACTGGACAGATTCGGACATGGAAAAAGAAAAGAAAAGCAAATTGGGCCTGAGGGACATGATGCAACCCCCAATGGGATAAACACCATCCGAACCAGATTGCCTCTTCACGGAATAAAGTTTCCGGAAGAGGCCAAAGTGCGGCTCAATACCGAGCTAGCACTCGCAGAAAGTGATAAAACAAGCAATGTGAAGAAGAGAATTGGGGGGAAAGATGGTGCAATTGGACACCGTATAGAAAAAGCAGTCCATGAAGGAAGTCGTGGACTGGGAAGGAAAATCCGCGCAAGACAAAGGCAAGGAACATAACTCGATACCCAACGGGGTGACGGGGAATTACCTCATTGCCTGGGAGTTTAACGGCCTCCCTATCCTGCGGGATCATGCCCCGCTCGCGAAGCCTGCGGAGATCACTCTCCCGCGTCTCCGATCGTCGCCAGCCACCATTGGTGACACGGGTAGCGGCAGCACTTTTCTTCCCTCCGGCGGCGCTGGTGCCAACCGCAGACGACGACTTCTTCGGCTTCCCCATCGCGGTACGGCGGCGCTGGCGGCGAGAGCGCAGAAGGGAAGAAGGAAATGTGCAAGGATATTCCAGCGCGCAGCAAGAGCTCTCAGAACGCAAGGAAGTAGTGAAAGCAAGAACAGATGCGGTGAAAACAAACTAAAATTTTCCCCAAGGATTATAACGACGAGGACGACGCATGGCAGCCGTCCATCAAGAAGACCTAACGCCAACGCCAGAATCTGGCCATACACGTGTCAGCATCACAACGAACCGTCGCTAACACGCCGTCCACTACGCACGGAAATCGAGGCGACGCCGTAATTATCTCCACGCCGCGCATGACCGGTCAATTCAAGGTCAGACAGTGGGACCTATGTTCGTCCAGTCAAGTCATCTCTGGCACAGCAGACGCTTGAGGTCATCGAGCGTCAGCACCGACGTCATCAAAAGCTACACTAGCAACGGCTACAATTTTTCCGGCTACGAAGTTAAGAGTACTTACTCGAATCTACGATTTGACCAATTACCCGGGGGCTACTCCTATCAGGAGCGCTGACTGCGCACCCGAAAGGTGCATAGAAGCAAGTTGTTACTTCGAGTCCTTCGTCGAGTCTACGACTCCACTATGGACTCGGGGGCTACTCCCATAGGGAGGACGGATTTAATCATCTGAAAAAATTTGTGTCCTACGAACTTACAACTGAACAACGTCTGAATTAAAGTCTCCGCTCGAGTCTGCGACTCAAACAGACACTCGGGGGCTACTCCCATAGGGAGCGCTGGTCGCGCACCCTATGAATTCTTCGACTGTGATCCTTCAGATCAGCATGCAAAAAACTTTTCGGCAACTCTGCCCCAACTAAATGTTAAGTGAGCAATGATCTCCTTGACTACCCGAAAACACCTCCATAGTGATAAAAATTCGGACGCTTTGTCTGCGACACAAAGATTAGACCTACAGATATCATCTGATGGCCTGTCAACGCACACGACTGCGCTCTGCTAGTAAAAACCCGTGCTAACAGGTGCGATGAAAAATCCCTACTTCACTGGAATTCCACTCCTATAAGTCCTCCGCGGCCCGAGTCGAATTACGCCAGCATATGTTCCGGGTTCGAGTTGAGGGACTCCAACCTGAAGAAGATCGTGTTTTTTCGTCCTAAGACAGTTAACTGACCCTGATCCGTCGGGTGAGTCAGACACACGCATCAGCAATCCCTGCACATGAACTATTTAAATACATAGTTGCACCCGAAAGATTGCAGAGTCCTCAGCCGAATCTACGATTCGACTGAACACTCGGGGGCTACTGACATGGTTATACCCCGTGGGTACATGATCTCAGCCTACCTGGTCCAGACCAAGGAAGGCCCACGGCAACTATACGCCGGCCCATGAAGATTTTCGGGTGGCCAAGGCCCATGACGCTTTTGGATCCTTGGAGAGCAAGACTAGAGTAGATAGGAAATTCAAAGGGGTAAAACCCTAGAACCTGTAACCTACTAGGTCTATGCCCGGGACCTGCCTGAGTCTATATAAAGGCTAGGAGGGCACGACCTAGATCTCCTCCTCATACTTTCGCATACACACCTCCACGCCAGATTGCATCTGCGCACCCATGTAACCTTCGGTTCCGCCGTAATCAAGAGCAGACAAGCAGAAGTAGGGTTTTCCCTCCGGGGGCCTGAACCTGGGTAAACCTTGTGTCCCCGTGTTGCTTGTTTGCTAACCGTTCCACGATCTCCAGCATCCCCATCTTCTCCAAAACCCAAGTCCATAACAATGGGCATTGATGAGATCAAACCTCGTCACCAATAGTTCAATTTAATGGTGAAATTATACTTTCTTTTGATATGTAGGTGATAACAATAGTAGAATGCAAATACTTGATATAAAATAATCAAAGGACTTCTAGTATAAATTTGTCTTTTTTATTACAAGATTATGCATCCAAGGTATTCTAGTCCATATAAACTCCAAATCTGAAATAACATCATTGTTCCGATAAGGACTAATATTTAAAGAATCAATGTGACGTAATGCATAAGTAATGCTGTGCATTTTGATAAATCCCAAAGTGGTCCCCAATATTGTGTCTGGCTTGAGTTTGGGTGATTTCATAAAGATTTCGTTTATCTTCAATTTTATTTCACAATCAACGTTATTAACACAAAAGGTATAAGAGTAAAGTACACCAACAAATGATAGATGTCGATTAAAATCATTTATCTCTTATGAAAAGTCATGTTTAAGTTGTTAGCACAAAAAAGAAATAACATGTGTTTTTGTTTGATGTAAACAAAAAAGAATAACTTTTGAAGAAACCATTTCTTATAAAATATTAAATAATCCTAAAAGGTTATCAAGGTGTAAATTATAAATATTTGCATAATTCTAAGAATAATTGTTTACTTAAGAAGGTAAAGTAGTTTTTCTCCTAATTAATAATGATTTAAAGCACTTTGTTTCAATTTAAAGGAAGGAATTACATTTCCATAGTGCAATAAATTCTAAATATTTTAAGTAAAGTTAAATAGAATTTACTTTGATTTACAAGTTATCAAAGAAAATATATTCATTTTATTTTAATATAAGAAATGGATTTTATAAACCCTTTTATATCCTTTAATTTAAGTAATTCTAGGTTGACTTAGAATTTCATATTTATTATTTTCTAATATAGTGGATTACTACCTCTGTTTCAAGGCTTAAGGCGCACACGCTTTCCAAAGCAAAGTTTGACCAAAAGAATTGAGCAACAAAATCTTGATTATATTATACATAATTAGTATCGTTGGATTCATATTGAAAAATACTTTCCGGTGATACTAGTTTTATACCAAAACTCTTTACGTATTTAGAGTAATTCTTGGTCAAAGAAATAACACGCAAAACGAGGACGCCTTAAGCCCTGAAACGGAGGGAGTATGTTTTATACACAAAAGTGTTTTTATTTATTTAGGATTTTTTCTTATTTCATTGATAGATTTAATGGTTTAAATTTTTAGTAGCATTTTGTTTAACTCAACCAAGCAAATTTATAGTTTTCATAGATGGATCTCATTTTTGTGAATATTTTGATATATCATATATTCCCTCCATCCTGAAATAAGTGACTTGGGTTTGTCTAGATATGCATGTATCCAAATATTAAAACATAAATACATATGAACCTAAAAAATACAGGTCACTTATTTCACAGCGGAGGGAGTATATTTTTCAGATTTTATTTGAATTAAATATGCTTTTTATTAATTAGATATATCTTCTAAATTTATTAAATAATAAAAATGTTTTTGTAGGCAGACAGGTCCAGTTGGTCCACCTGGACCGAACTGCCCTAGCTTAGCCCATAAGGCTGGCCCAACTTGGCCCAGTTTGGGGGTCAACTCCACCCCGGTCCCTCTCTTGCGATATACACACACGGACCATTTCCCCTTGGTCCCCTTATGTTCGCACACGATCATCACCGACTTTCTTCCATCGAATACCAGTCATTAACATTGCGGTTGTCGCTACCTCTTCGTCGTGCTCTAGCTTGCCTATCCCTCCTTTTCGATTTGATTATGGGGCCCTATCGAGCTCGCCCCCAACTCAGTTCTGGATTTGGATGGGACAGCCCACCAGCGCTGGTTTGGTCGGTTGTGGCCCTCGCCAGCACCACTTCTCACTGGCATGCGCTCCGCTCTAGTCTCCTTCCTTGACTCAACCGTCACCATGCTGGCACGCATCCTCTGCGCTGCTTCACAGAAACCATAGCTACTTCGTCTACAAGATGCCGGTGCTTCTGATGCCGGTGGGACGGTGCTGCGACGCAACCCCGACACCCTCAATCTGCCACCTCGAGACCTCATTGTGGTGGTGATGATCTGGTGGTGGTGTTGTGCTACTTCCGATGGGATGATGGTGATCCCATCACCGCGACCTCGGTGGTGTTTGGCTGCAATGACTACTGTGCCTCCTTTCTAACTTAACTACTTCAACTCTAGCGTTGGCGGGACGACAATTGACTGCAACTCCGTCTGCCAGGTATGATTCTTTCTATTACTAGCCATTATGCTGTTGATTGTGATTTGTGATTGTGCTGGTGATATGCTAATGGATTCTTAATTGTGTGATGCCTCAATTTGGATGTTTGAAATCCTTGGCACATGTGATACTATAACTATCGATCCATTGGTCTCAATTTTATATGTGTAGTGTTGTTGATTGTATACATTCAGGCATACTCATCCTTAATAAGATACAGATATTGATGTGTAGTAAGAGAGTATTTGCTTGATAGCTTGCTGGTGGGCTTGATCTAGATGATCAAGTGATTATATGATTATTGTTCTTTGTTGAATAAAAATTAGATGTGGGGATGGATTTAACTGGGCTTGTTCTACTCTCTAGACATGTTCTAGTTAAGCTCAAGGATGATTGAGTTGTTGGTAGGTTTTGGGGGGGTGACCCCGGATAGGGTAAGAACGGGGAAAGACGAAAGGAAGTTCCCCGTCAAGTTTCCGAGTTACAATCTAAATCGGCCGAGTCCTATAAAGGTCGGCCGAGGTAAGCAAGAGCAGGACCCTTATGAGAAGAGCAAGGCGTAACCCGGCCGACATACTGTGTAAGTCGGCTGGGTCAGCCCGAATAATCTGAATACATGTGAAGGCCAAGCCAAGTTAAGTTTGACAGGCCCGAATGATATGAAGCTTGCAGGAGAAGGAAATGCCTATAGTCAAACTCTACTTGCAGGGTAGGAAGAATCTAAGCAGAGCCAAACACAAAGGACAAGGCGCAGAGCGATAGAAGGGCTGAAAGAGGTCATGGAGGTGACAGTCCTGAAGCCCGAGGCGTGCAGGTGGGGTCCTCTGGAACCTTGCCGTCATTAGAAGGGCAACAGGGAAAGGAGGTCGCCGAATTACTATATCGAGACAAGCATATTCCTCGAATATGCTTGCCACGTTAGCCCTAGAGAAGCCAAGGTTCCCCTTTATAAGGAGAGGCTTGGATTCAGAGAAGGGCATCGACTCATTTGGTACCGTTAGGCTGGTAAAGTTCTTCCTCTCCACTTGTATACATCTCAAGGAGCACTTGTAGCCCAAGAAAGGATAAATAAAGATCTTTACGTTAGTCTTCTGTGTGTAGAATCAACTACATCTTCCCTCCCCAGATCCCTCTAGCATCCATTGGCCCCATACTTTAGCCTACCCATGGCATCTGCCGTGCCACCACCAAGACAGTTGGCGCCCACCATGGGGCCAGCAGCGGTGCTAGCTGGAGTCATGATCCGGACGGGAAACTTCATCCACACTGGCGAGCGCATTGTCTCTGGCTTAGTCTGGAGATTTGATCTCCGTGACTACGTCAGCGACAACGCAGGAAGCTTCAAGGGAAAAACTCCTCCGCGCAACGGCGTCTTCATTAGCTTGGGCATGCACAAGATCTACGTCGGCGTCGACACCTCCGGCATTTATCCTCACCAAGTTGTTGTTGCAGGAGAGCCTCCCCTTAGCGCCGCAAACGGTCCGCGCGGAGTGCGCCCCATCAGCAGCGTCGAGGTGATGGTCGCAGCCGGGGTGCAGGCGGGAACAGCAGGCGCCGGATCAAGCAAAGATCCGACGACGGGTGTGCAGGTGGCCACCAAGTAGGCAGCTCCACAGCCCACTGAGGTAATTCCTTCAACGGCAAACCCAGCCGAGGTGCAGGATACGACCCCAAAGGCACCAAGGGTAAGAGGGCCACCCCTGGAAAAACCAGAAAACATTATCCAGGCAACTATAGATAATCTTACTACATCTATAGCGCCGATCCTTGATCCGGCAAACGCTCAGGCAGAGTTAGAAGAGACCAGGCAAAAAGTACTAGTAGAGGCAAAAAAGGTGTTAGCATTGCGGGAGTCCTTAAACAGGACCCTGCGAGAATATGCTAGGGCAAACAAGCTTGACGTCGCCCCCGAGCGGGTCGACGAATTGAGACTAAGGGGGAAGAACCTCATAGATGATATCAACAAAGAGCATGATGCTCATAAGGCAGAATCAGTTTATCTAGGTTTGCCGAGATACAGTACCCCGGCAAAGAACCTGAGGGCGGCAAATGCCGCTGCACTAGAGTTAGAAGGATTGACCGGCGAAGCCCGGCAAAAACAGTAAGAGAGAATGAATGAACTGGTGCGCATTGCAAACCAGCAGAATGAAGAAATGCTCAGGGCAGACCCAGCAAGGCCTGGTGCCTCGCGAATGGTTCATTCGGCTGGTGCAGCACCTGCCTTATTGGGCAGCAGCATCCTCGCCCGGAAACAGTGCGCGGAAAGACAGAGCGGTAACTTCGGGAAAAAGAAATAAGAAAATTGTTCCATATGATCCGGCGATAGCCGGAAAAGCAAATGAAAATAGAGGCAATGGGAGCCGAGGTAACAGTGGCGAGAGAAACCCCGGCCGTGCCGAGAAAGGCAACGGAAGCCGAGGTAATGGAGATCTCGGAAGAGGAGATCTCGGAAGAGGAAATCACGAGAATAATATCCCGGCTGGAGGAAGGATAGAACCGCCACCCAATCCACAACCGAGGTATGAACCTCGGCAGGAAAGAGAAGTGAGACCAGCTCGTCACAATCAGGTGAATGAGAGGTATAATGATGGTTATTCCGAGATGGAATATGCGGTTCATGGTGGAAATAACCACTATGGAATGCAGGAAAGAATTCTGTACAGAGATTTGCCGTCAAGTGATGCGAGAGTAAAGCTGGACCGGCTATACCGGTCCGAGCTGTTAGAAGAACAAGGTCCACCAGGCCCGGCATGCTTCGGACCTCGGATCATGGGCGAGCCGTCAGTGCCAAACTTTCAGCTGGCAAGAGGCACAAAAACGTATAATGGGAGCACCAAACCGCAGGATTGGTTGATTGATTATGCCACAGCTGTAAAAATAGCTGGCAGAAACTTGCGATGGGCCATACGATATGTCCCGCAATTGTTGGAAGGACCAGCTAGAGTATGGTTGAATAACCTGCCAGCAAGCAGTATCAACTGTTGGTTGAATTTCGAAGAAATGTTCGTTAGCAATTTCACCAGTACTTACAAAAGGCCAAACAGGCCACAGCAGCTAGCCATGTGCAAGCAAAGGCCGAATGAGACAGACAGAGAATTCTTGACTCGGTGGTGTAACCTCAGGAATTCATGCGAGGGAGTTATAGAGTCACAGGCGATAGCTTGGTTTGCTCAAGGGTGCCGCTATGGCAATGTACTATGGCAGAGATTGCAAAGAGATATGCCAACCACTTTGGCAGAAACCATCAGGATAGCGGATTCATATGCCTTGGGAGATCCGACACAACCAGAATTAATGTCAGCAGATCATCGGGAACTTCAAGATCAATATGCAAGAGATGCGGCCGGGTCATCAAGGCGCAATGAGTTCAGAGGGAGAAGAAGAGAAGAAAGACCGGATTATAGATATGGCTCAAATCAGGTGGCAGCGGTAGTGCAAGATCAGCCGAGTCACGGAAACAATCAGCGGCAAAAGAATGGTCCTCAGCAATAGACACCGAGGAATGAAGGGAAAAGACAATGGACACCAGAATAGAATAAACAATGGCAGGAAAGGCCGAAGTACACGTTTGAGTCTATGTTAGATCAACTGTGTAAATTTCACACTTCAAACCCGGCCAAGCCAGCCAATCATACGGGGCAGTGTGCCTGGATGAAAAATGCAATGGGCAACCCGGCAGGCATGCAATCAACATCCCATCAGGCACATTAGCAGCATCTGCCATAGTTGACTGGAGCAAATGCACAGCAACTAATGTTACCACCTCCTCCCCCGAGGTATGATAACTCGGACCGGAGGGATGCTGCGCATCAAGTGATAAATCAGGGTCCGGATGGAAGGACGAACCCAGGAAGTAGTGGACGCAATGATTACAGAGAACATCATCAATCATATTGCGTGTTCACAACAGAACAGCAAGACAGGCAAAGTGTGCAGCGCCGGCATATGGAAGTAAATGCAGTTATGCCGGCAGTACCAAGATATGTGCCTTGGTCAGACCAGGAAATAACTTGGAGCATAAAGGATCACCCCAAAATAATGCCGAATCCGGGGTCATACGCACTCGTACTAGATCCGACATTTGTCGGACCAAGCATTAATGTGAAATTTTCAAAAGTACTCATTGACAACGGGAGCAGTATCAATATCATGTATAAAGATACAATGCATAAACTCGGAATATCGCAGAATATGCTGCAATCCACGAGGACCACATTCCATGGGATAGTACCAGGCCTTTCATGCGAACCCATTGGAAAGGTTCGAGTGGGTGTGTTATTCGGCACAAGAGATAACTGCAGAGCAGAAAATTTGGAGTTTTAAGTGGTGGACCTAGAGAGTTGTTATCATGCTCTACTCGGACGGACGGCATTGGCCAAATTCATCGGCAGCTGCCACATAGCTTACTTGAAAATGAAGTTACCCGGGCCACAAGGGGTGATAACAGTAGCAGGAGATTACAGGAAGTCAATGGAATGTGCTTCAGCCGGATCAAACCTGGCCGAGTCATTGGTAATAGCAAGAGAAAAAAGAAGGATTCAGGAGGTAGCAGCCCTCGCTCAGTCGACACAACTGAATATGCCGGCATCGGCCAATCCGCATGGAAGTTTCTCTTTCCAGCCGACTAAAGAAACAAAAAAGTTCCAGATAGATGAGCAGTTCCCAGAGCGCACCGTCACAATTGGTGCCGGCTTAGATGCTAAATAGGAAAGCGAGCTCACCAACTTCCTCTGTGAGAATCGGGATATCTTTGCATGGTCAACTCAGGATCTGCAAGGTGTGCCGAGGGAGTTGGCTGAGAACTCTCTGAATGTAAGGCCAGGAGCAAGGCCGGTGAAGCAACCTCTCCGCCGCTTCGCCGAAGACAGGAGAAAAATAATAGGGGATGAAATAGCTCGGCTCCTTGCGGCCGGGTTCATCATGGAGGTGTTGTATCCGGATTGGTTATCGAACCCAGTGCTAGTGGAAAAGAAGAAGGATGATCCTAATGTAGCCATTGTATGGCGAATGTGTATTGATTACACAAACCTGAACAAGGCATGTCCAAAAGATCCTTTTCCTTTACCTAGAATAGACCAAGTCATTGATTCGACCGCTGGTTGTGAACTATTATCATTTGTAGACGCGTATTCTGGTTTTCACCACATACCGTTAAATCCAATCCGGATCAAATAAAGACTGCGTTTATTACCCCGTACGGGGCTTATTGCTATCGCACCATGCCATTCATCCTGCGTAATGCGGGGGCAACGTATCAGAGATGTATGCAAAAATGTCTGCATGACCAAATAGGAAAGAATGTACAAGTGTATGTAGATGATGTGGTTATCAAAACCAAAGAAAGCAAAACGCTACTGGATGATATCCGGCAGACTTTTGCGAACCTGAGAAGGTTCCGAATGAAGCTTAACCCGGAAAAATGCACTTTCGGTGTGCCGGCTGGAAAACTACTCGGTTTTCTCGTATCTAGCCGAGGCATAGAGGCCAACCCAACTAAGATAAGAGTGGTAGAAAGGATGGAATTGCCGAGATGTCTAACTGACGTACAGAAGTTCACAGGTTGCTTGGCCTCGCTTAGCCGATTTGTATGTCGGCTGGGAGAGAAAGCATTATCACTTTGTCAACTGATGAAAAATCTGATAAGTTCATTTGGACACCACAAGCAGACAATGCGTTTCATGAATTAAAAAATATGTTGGTCACAGCGCCAATCCTGGCTTCTCCATTGTCGAAAGAGCCTATGTTACTTTACATAGCCGCCACGAACAGAGTGGTAAGCGTTGTGATCGTGGTGGAACGAATTGAAGATAATAAATCAGTACAAAGGCCGGTATATTACCTAAGCGAGGTACTATCAGCCTCAAAACAAAATTACCCACATTATCAGAAGATGGCATATGGGGTATACATGTCAGCAAAGAAACTTAAACATTACTTCGAAGAGCACCCCATCAAAGTGATATGTGAAGCACCCATAGCCGACATATTGAGCAACAAAGATGCAAGTGGCCGAATAGCAAAATGGGAAATTGAATTGTCACCCTATGCTCCGCAATTCGAAAGGCGAGATCCGATCAAATCTCAAGCTGCGGCCGACTTCTTCGTAGATTGGGCCGAGGTACAGTATGAGCCACCATTACCAGATCCAAATTATTGGACGATGAACTTCGACAGTTCCAAACTAAGAAATGGTTTGGGGGCAGGAATAGTGTTAACCTCGCCAAAAAGAGATCAGCTGAGATATGTGTTGCAAATACATTTCGCCGCATCAAACAATGTAGCCGAATATGAAGCACTGGTCCATGGATTGAAGGTGGCGAAAGAGATTGGCATACGCCGAATCTTATGCTACAGAGACTCAGATCTAGTAGTACAACAAGTCTCAGGCAATTGGGATGCGTTAGACGCCAATATGGCCTTATATAGGTTTCATGTGCAAAAACTCAGCGGATACTTCGATGGATGTGAATTTCATCATATACCTCGGGCGGAAAACGACACCGCAGACACATTTTCAAAACTCGGATCAACCAGACAATCAATTCCCCCAGGTATCGCCCTAGAGCACCTAAGGAAACCATCAATAACACCATCACCAGAGTCCGAATCCATCTTTATTCCGGCAAAATCAAGAGAAGATAGTGTGCCGATGGAAATTGACAAGGAATGCAACCCGGAATTTCCAAAAATGAACCTGGCCGATGCAAGGATGGATATGGGGAAATCCGAGGTAATTATGTCGGTGGAAAATATGGAAATAGATAGTGAGATTACCCCAGAAAAAATCATACCAACATGGGCGCAACCCATATTTTCTTTCCTTAGAGATGCGATTTTGCCGAATGACGAGGTAGTGGCAAGACAGACACTGAGAAGAGCTAAAGCTTATACAATCATAAACAATGAGCTGTATAAAAGGAGCGTCACAAGCATGTTGCAAAGATGTGTGAACTCGGCGGAAGGCCAGGAGATCCTCCTAGATATACATCAAGGAGAATGCGGGCATCACGCCTAGTCTAGAGCTTTAGTGGCCAAAGCATTCAGGCATGGGTTTTATTGGCCGACAGCGTTGAAAGAGGCCAAAGAACTGGTCGAAAAATGTAATGGTTGCCAGAGATATGCCAGCAAGATACATATGCCATCGTCCGAGTTAAAAACGATACCAAATACTTGGCCATTTTCTGTATGGTGCTTAGATATGGTGGGACCATTCAAGCCGGCCCGAGGCGGGATGACCCACATCTTAGTCATGGTCGACAAATTCACAAAATAGATCAAAGTAAAACCAATAAAGAAATGTGATGGGCCAACAGCGGTAAAATTCCTCAAAGATATTATCTTGAGATATGGTTACCCACACAGTGTTATTACAGACAATGGTACGAACTTTGCTGAAGGAGCCTTCGCTAGATTCTATCAAGAAAAGCACATAAGACTAGATGTCGCCTCGGTGGCTCACCCAGCATCTAATGGGCAAGTAGAAAGATCTAATGGACTAGTACTATCCGGAATAAAACCACGACTCGTCGAACCACTGCAAAGGTCGGCAGGGTGCTGGATTGAGGAACTACCAGCAGTACTATGGAGCCTCAGAACTACCCCAAACAGATCAACAGGGTATACACCATTTTTTCTAGTATATGGGGCAGAAGCTGTGCTTCCAGCCGACATAATACATGACTCGCCAAGGGTTACCCAGTATACAACCGCTGAGGTAAATGAAATAGCTCGGCAAGATGATGTCGATCTGCTAGAGGAAGCCAGGGAGTTGGCACTATCAAGATCAGCTATTTATCAGCAGGACTTGTGGCGATATCACAGCAAGAAAGTAAATCCAAGAGTGTTTAAAGAGGGAGATTTGGTTCTTCGGTTAGTGCAACGTATGGCCGGCATGCACAAACTATCGCCCCCGTGGGAAGGACCATTCATCGTGAGCAAAGCATTGCACAATGATGCGTATTACCTAATTTATGCTCAGTCACCAGAAAAGAACAAGGCAGACAAAGCCGGCGAAGAATCGAAAAGACCATGGAATGTAGCTTTACTTCGTCCATTTTACTCGTAGGATTCATCTACGACAAGTTGTAAAGAAACGCTCCAGGACAAAGTATCAACTATGTACCAAACCTCGGCACCTTGAGCAGTGGCTCGGGGACTGTCCTATATTGTTTTTTAGTTTGAGTTATGTATTAGACCTCGGCACCTTAAGAAGTGGCTCGGGGACTGCCTTATGTTGTTTTTGAGTTTGGGTTATGTATTAAACCTCGGCACCTTGAGCAGTGGCTCGGGGACTTCCTTACATTGTTTTTGAGTTTGGGTTATGTATCACACCTCGGCACCTTGAGCAGTGACTCGGGGACTGTCCTATATTGTTTCTGAGTTTGGGGTATGTATTAAACCTCGGCACCTTGAGCAATGGCTCGGGGACTGCCCTACGTTGTTTTTGAGTTTGGGTTATGTATCACACCTCGGCACCTTGAGCAGTAACTCGGGGACTGTCCTATATTGTTTCTGAGTTTGGGGTATGTATTAAACCTCGGCACCTTGAGCAATGGCTCGGAGACTGCCCTATATTGCTTCTGAGTTTTGGATATGAATTAAACCTCGGCACCTTGAGCAATGACTCGGGGACTGCCATATTTTGTTTTTGAGTTTGGGTTGTGTATTAGACCTCGGCACCTCCAGCAATGACTCGAAGACTGGACAATATTATTTTGCACTTTTAGTAATGTGTTGAGTCTCCATTTTTAGAACAGTGATTAGAGGATTGCCCCACAATTGTCCTTCGTTATAGAAATGGGTATCAAACTTTGGCACCCAGAGCGATATTATTTCGTTCTCCCCATATATAGGCTTCGAGTTTGACAACTTCATCAAGGTCAGGCAATATTATTTCGTTCTCCCCAGATAAAATTCAAGAACACAATGGTTGAAGTGTCAAATTCATCAGGGTCAGGCAATATTAGACGCCGGACTACCGTATGACAAAGGCAAAACACACAATCCGAACTTAAGAAATTAAAGGCCACCAAAGCAAAGATTTAAACAAACAGGATTAGTTTAAACAGAATAATAAAGATCACAAACATCTGTGCCTCAGCGGCAAAAGGCAAAAAAGGTTCATACCACACAGAAAGTCGGACAAGTATCTGACACACATCATACGCCCGGCATACCGGGGATAAAAAACGACTTAGAATGTTTTAAGGGGAAGCGACTTGATCAGGAGCTGGGTGCTCCGAGGTAGACGGCACCTCGGCCGAAGTTGCTTCGCCCTCCACAGAACCAGGAGCGACTTTAGGGGAAGCTCGGGGTTGTTGAGAAACATCAGCCTGAGTTGTGGAATGCCCAGTACCTTTGGAGGAGGATCGCGCGTCGCCATTGCCATCCGAGCTCGAGCTGGAATCACCAGAAGTATCCAAGTCGCCATCAACCTCGTCTGGGTTGGCTGAATCATCCTCAGAGCCATCTTCAACTTCGACCTCATCCGCCGGGTTAGGAAGGAAACTTGGCCCTTCAATCTAGTTATGCACGTCCGCATACTCAACGAGCTGGAAGGCACGAGCTTGTCGGAGAGTGACGAAGTCTAGATCCTCAACCCAACGGGAGCCAGTGCACAAATTTATCAGGGTATCGAGGGAAATATCCTCATACCATGACATAACGACTGTGAGTGCCATATCAGCACCAGCTCGTCCAGCGGATTCCCTCCAAAGATTCAACTGGTTCTGGGATGCCATCAATCTTTCCACCAGTATCTTGATTTCATCAATATCAGGAGTCCCAGAAGCATTCGGCCAGAGAACATGGTAGGCCCGAATGGCTGCTTGCACCAAGTCCCTGCCCATAATGTTCATCGGACCGACGGTAGCGCCAACGGCAACCAAGAAATCTTCCATCGCGTATTCTGGGATCGCATCGGCAGGAACACCTCGGCACACACGAGCATTAATCACCGCTTTAGAGCTCACGGGCTTAGCTTCTGGAAAATGGTCTGCACAAAACAAAAGTGCGTCGGTCAACAGTAAGAAAGGGAAAAAGATAACTCGGCCACGGTCAAAGGCTTACGGTGAATATAGCTCAGCATTATCTGTAGATCTTTAGCCCAGTCACCCTTGGTTTTCTCAAAGCGAGTGATCTCCTCGCTCATCCCCCGGGTTTTCAGTTCGGCAGCCTCGAGGAGCTCTTTATTTTTCTACAACTGCAGAGCTAGCCGATTCTTCTCCTCGGAGAACTCCTGGTCAACTTTTTCCAACTCAGATTTCTGAGAAAGCTTGAGGGACTCCACCTCGGCGCGCAAGCGAGCTATCTCTTCATATTTATCTTTCAGCTGCGCCGAGTGAGTGGCGGCTTGTTCTAAAAAATGCAGCATCATATCAGGCATGGGGTATGCATTCTTGGTGTGACGCTGCAAAAGTTTGTAACTCGGCTATACCGAAGCCAAAAGGGTTAAAAGAAACCCGGTGCACATTTCAAATTGATATCTATAAAAGAAAGAAGAGTAACAAACCTTCCAAGGCCTTGACCTTTTTCTCAATACGGATATTAAGATTGTTGATATTACCTATTCACCAGCAAAATGAGTTAGCACCTCACATCCAAAACAATAAGAACTTTAGGGATAATGCGAAAGTATGCTAACTTACTAGCTTTCTTCGCCATGGGAATGACCCTCTCATACTTATCTTGCAATTGTTTATGCGCAAAGAGCAGCCTTTGGAATTCGGCAGTCCGCCGGTCATGCACAACCTAAGCAACAAAACAAATAGCAATAAGATATTCGAAGCTCAGACAGATCCGAGTCAAGCAAAACTTAACTCGGATCTAGGTGGCTGGATATTCGAAACTAAGACAGATCCGAGTCAAGCAAAACTTAACTCGGATCTAGGTGGCTGGATATTCGAAACTAAGACAGATCTGAGTCAAGCAAAACTTAACTCGGATCTAGGTGGCTGGACATTCGAAACTAAGCCATATCCGAGTCAAGCAAAACTTAACTCGGATCTAGGCGGCTGGATATTCGAAACTAAGACAGATCCGAGTCAAGCAAAACTTAACTCGGATCTAGGTGGCTGGATATTCAAACTAAGACAGATCCGAGTCAAGCAAAACTTAACTCGGATCTAGGTGGATGGATATTCGAACACTAAGACAAAACTGAACCAAGCAAATCCTAATAAAACTTCCAAACGAATAACAAATTATTCGATTGCAAGCTTCGGGGACTAGACTATATACAATATCATTCGAATGATTAATCAAACCTCGATAAAAACAATTACCTCATTCATCTTGACACTGTCAAGAACGATCTTGGCAGCCAGATGTAAGCGGCTGCTGATGTCGGAGAGTTGAAAGGGCTGGCTGTTTGGATTGCCCTCGAGCTGATCAGCAGCATTCCAATTGTTGGCATACTCGACCAACGAGCCGAGGCTGTTCCCACTCTCCGTGCGATTCAGAACTTTACCTCGGACATGTTGGGTAGCCACCGCCGCCGCGGGACTCTTGTGGAGAGCGATCTGTGTATCAGCAGCCAGGGTAACAATACTCTTGGCAGATGAAACCCCCTTGTGCAGCGCATCAGCAATTGTAGGCTGAGAAGAGCTGGCAAGTCCTTTCTGAGATGAGGGAGGCTTGGTGACAACGAACTTTCTTGCCTTAGAAGAGCCGTCGGCAGGAGCCGTTACCTCGGCACTTGGAATGACGTCTTTAGGGGCCGGAGGGATTACGGTTTCTGAGGGCGCCGAGATATTGGTATCCTCGGCTAGAATCGGAGTCGCAGTAAAGGTGGTGGGGTTCAAAAGGACCTCAGGGGAAACTTCAGGATTCACCGAGGACACAGCAGGCTCAGTGGAAATATCTACGGGCCGAGTTGTACCGGCATCAACAGGAGAGATCTCAGGCGCATCCTGGCGAGATGGCATCTGATTCGGAGCAGGAGGACAGTCAACACGAGCAGGACTAGGAACTCTAGTATCTTCAGGAGGCGGAGGAGAAGGCGGCTGAGTCGTGTGACTCGTCATACTGGGACCACTAGGCTTAACAGAAAGAGGAGCCCTGCAAAGGCAAAAAAGATCAGGTGAAAAGGAAGAAAGAGAGAAACAAGAAATACAAATAAAAAGCAACTCACCCACTAACCCCGGGCATAGTTTTACGCTTAGGGGGGCACGGGGCAGATATTGTTGGAGATATGCCCAAGAGGCAATAATAAAGTGGTTATTATCATGTCTTCACACTTATGATAAATGTTTACATACCATGCTATAATTGTATTAACCGGAAACATTAATACTTGTGTGATTTGTAAACTAAAATAAGAGTCCCTAGTAAAGCCTCTTGTTAAACTAGCTTGTTGGTTAATATATGATCATGGTTTCCTGATCATGAACATAGAGATGTTATTAACAACAGGATCATATCGTTAGGAGAATGATATGGTGGACATACTCCTATAGATAAGCGTAGCATAAAGATCAAGTCATTTCAATAGTTCAATTGCTATATGCTTTCTGATACATAGTAACCTAATTCCTTCGACCATGAGATCATGCATATCACCTTTACTGAATGGATGCTTTGATGTCATCAAACACCACACCGTAACAGGGTGGCTATAAAGGTGGCATTGAGTGTTCGGAAAGTATTGGTTGAAACACATGGATCAAGAGTGGGATTTGTCCATCCACATGACGGATAGATATTCTCTGGGCCCTCTCGGTGAAATGTCATCCAATTAGCTTGCAAGCATGTGACATGGTCACAAGGGATCACATATCACGGGAACGAGAAAAGAGTACTTATCGGTAACGAGGATGAACTAGGTATGCAGAGATACCGACGATCATAACCTCGGATAAGTAACATATCGTGAGACAAAGGGAAATTGGTATCGTATGTAAGTGGTTCATTCGATCGCAAAGTAATCGTAGAAATATGTGGGAGCCATATGAATTTCCAGATTCCTCTATTGGTTATTGTTCGGAGAAGTGTCTCGATCATGTCTGCATAATTCACGAACCGTAGGGAGACACACTTAAGGATTCGACGTTGTTTGAGTAGTTATGGTATTATGAGAAAGAGACCGAATGTTGTTCGGAGTCTCGGATGGGATCCGGGATATCACGAGGAGATTCGGAATGGTCCGGAGAATAAGATTCATATAAGGAAAGTCCCGTTTCGGAGTTCGGGAATGATTCCGGTGTTTTCATCGGGATATTCTAGAAGGTTCCGGATTGTCCGGCACTCCGGGGGGGAAGGGGTACATGAATGTGTCATTACATATTGGAATGATTGCATCATGTACTAAGTGTTCTTGCTGTCCCAAATATAGGATTAAATTGAATCCTAAAACAGAAAAGTCAAATGTCCAGTTTGAAAGTCAAACTGCCAAAAACAAGAAACTGTGGGAAACAAGCAAGAGGAGTTGGAGTCGACTTGGAGGAGGAGTTTCTCTCCTCCAAGCCGGCGGCCAGCCCTAGGCCGAGTTGGGGAGGGACTCCCTCCCTCCCCTGGCGCGCCCACACCCTCCCACCTATATAAGGAGGGGCAGGGCTCCCCTCCTAGACACACAAGTTTCCTATCCTCTAAACTAAACCCTAGATCTAGACCCCGGTTTAGAGCTATTCGGTTTAGAGCCTTCTAATTGGTTTAGAGCCCTCTAATTGGTGTGTCTAATTACTAGACCACTAATAGCCTCTCTCATAAGCTCCACCATACTCGCACCGGCTTAAGGCGAAGCCCTGCGGGATCTCCCCTCTACTTCCGGTACCACGCCGTTGTGCTGCCGGAATCACGAGGAGAGTGCTACAACCTCCGCTGCCTGCTGGAACAAGGGAGAGGAAGGTCTTCGTCGAGTACCGAACGTGTGACCGACTACGGGAGCGCTGCCGGAACGTGGCGCCGGAAGGATCGTCTACGCGATCTTGAGATCGGAAAGAGTACGACTACATCACCCACGAGAATCTGCTCTCGTTAAACACTTTGGAATCTTCGAGGGTGAGTTATCCCATCGAATCGTTGCTACAATCTAGTAGATAGATCTTGGCTTGTTTGTTTGTATGCGATAGAAAATTTTTGTTTTCCATGCTACGAACCCCTACAGTGGTATCAGAGCCGTGTCTATATGTAGATCTGTTGCACGAGTAGAACACAATGGTCATTGTGGGCGTTGATGCTTTTATTGTCGATTGCTTTTTGTGTACTTTGTATCTTGCGGTATGTTGGGATGAAGCGGCCCGGGCTAACCTTACATGACATCGTTCATGAGACTTGCTCCACGCTTGACATGCAACTTGTATTGCATAAGTGGCTTTGCGGGTGCCTGTTTCTCCTAGCATAGTTAAGATCCAATTTACAACGGGTGATTAACAATACTAGTATCAATGTTGTGGTTCATGTTCGTAAGTTAGAGCGACACTTATTAACAGCCCCAAACCACGTAAAACATGCAAAGAAAGTAGAGGCGTCTAACTTTGTTTTGCAGGGGTGTGCAGTGATGTGATATGGCCATGATTGTGATTATATATGATGTATGCAATGTTCCTTATTGTAAGTCGGCAACCGGCAGGAGCCATATGGTTGTCTTTAATTTATGTTAAGACCCGCGTGTCTATTCAAAGTAGTTGTAATAGTTGAAGCCGGTGGACGACAACCATGGTGAAGCATCATTGACCTTGATGCAATGCCGGTGATGATGGAGATCATGTTCGTGTTTGAAGATGGAGATCGGAAGCACAAAGAAGAAAGGCCATATCATATCACATATTATGAATTGCATGTGATGTTAATCCTTTATGCATCTTGTATTGCTTAGTAGACGACGGTAGCATTATAAGATGATCCCTCATGCACATAAATTTCAAGTTCTAAAGTGTTCACCCTTAGTATGCACCGTTGCCAAAGCTTGCTGCTTCGAAGCACCACGTGATGATCGGGTGTCTTTGATTCCGCGGGTGAATACAACGTAAGCAAGCCAGATTTGCTTATGCGGAAGCTAAGGTTTGATCTTGACGAGCCTAGCATGTACAGACATGGCCTCAGGAACACGGATCACCGAAAGGTAAAGCATGAATCATATAGTAGATATGATGAGCATGTCGATTGTTCGCCATTGAAACTATATCAACTCTCGTGATGATCGGTTTTGATGTGGTGGATTTGGTTCGTGTGATCACTAAAACAATGTGAGGGATATTGTTTTGAGTGGGAGTTCACCTAGATTAATTTAATTATTAATTAGAACTCAATTTATCATAAACTAAATCAAAGTGAATTTGCATAGTTGTTGTAGTTATTGGCATCCGTTTACCACCTTGCGCTTAGTTATAATTGAGATGATAGAACTATAGAATTCTGGTTAGATACTTTACGAACTGGTATCGTATTGTTTTAAGTGTTAATCTAAAGTTTAAAAGTCCTATTGCAAACTTTCAGTAAGTTCCGGTTACTCCATGAAGTTTAATAATTAGTATTAAATCAAGAGTAACAATTCCAAGTGTTAGTATATAAGTATCATGTTTGTATCCATGATTCTTGATATTCAAAGGATTCCCTTAATATCAAGGTTATCTAGGATCTGAAAGAGTTGTTTCAGAAACCATGATGTGTGGAAGATATTGTGATATCTGAAACGAAGTTTTGGTTGCAACATGATAGAGTATAATATGGCAAAAGTCATGTTCTCATATTTGATGAGAATTTGCAAAAGGTTGGAGATACTAGTTGTCCTAATCGTCCAAAAAGATTTGGAGAGCAACATTATACTCATGATTCACCGTTATAAGATAAAAGTAGCTTAATCATGGATAAATCCATGATGAGGGTGAATATTTGATGTAGGTAAAATGTTTACTACACCAAGAGATTACTAATGAAAGGAATTTGAAAGAACACCAAATATTTGATGATGGTGATCTACTTCAAAGTGCAAGTCCAAAGACATTGGTATTTAATTATACACGCTTTGGACTATATGTCATATGTATGACTCCACTATTAATGTTGATAGATTCTTTCAAACTGAAAAGGAAATACTGAAAGAGAATCTCATAAATATATGGCAGAAAAGAAAAGACTAGAATCGTTCAGTTTAAGTATATAGATGATATACATGTTATGGCTATATTCTTTGCTTGTTAAACAATGTGGTTCTTAAGTATTTGATACTGAATTTGTTGGTGTGAATCGTCATACGAAACAACACAATTCATGAACTACAATGGCCTAAGTAACTAGCAAAAGAATATGTGATGATGTTCATCGAGAACAAAATAAAGGGTTATTGTGTTGCTTGTTAAACATCAAAGCTTGCCTTCAAGATTTGTTTTATCAGGTATTATGAGAACAAAAGGGTTGTTCAAATAATTGCCGTAATCCATAAAAGATGGATGATTCACAAATCTCGTTGGAGAAATCACATCCATAAAACTAGTGCTAAAATGTCGAAAGACAAATTGATTGAAAGATCACTTAGGAAGTGACATCGCCGTTTAAATTATATTTGAAAGAAAACATGAAGAAACTCCATGTTGATGGAATTTTGGAGTCTTCTGATTTTTGATCATATGACGCTTGTGAAACTTTCCTAGAGATAATTAAAACTTCGTTCATAGGCCAAAAGGGAACGAATGACTAGCTTATTGGAATTTGTACATATTGTTGTACGAAGTCCGTTATGTGTAGTCAAGAGCGATGGATTTCAACTTCATATGCTTTCTCCGAAAATTTGAGTGAATATATGAATATTTACTTAATAAGGATGAAGTATGAAACATTTGAAAAGTTCAAAGACTTTCAAGATGAAGTGCAAAATCATTGTAACAAGAATATAAACAGTTTATGATAAAGATCATAAAGGAAGATATTTGAGTTACAAGTTTAGCATAATACCTAAGATTTAAGGAATCGTTCCGTGGATTTGCATTTCCCGAAACACCATAAGAGTATGGAGCGTTCGAGATATGTAATTAAACCTTGTTTGACATGATAAGATCAAAGGTATAATTCATAAAACTGCCATTGTATTTTAAAGATTAAAAGCTTTAGAGATTACCGTTTTTCCACTGAAAAGAGCTCCATCATAATCCGTTGAAATGACACCATATAAGATTATGGTTTGGGATAAAACTCAAGTTGTCCTTTCTTAAACATTGGTATGCTATGCATAAGAAAGATGTTTGCAACCAAAGTCGGATGAACCTGTCTTTGTATGTTATTTCGAATAACTGTTAAGTACTCCTCCATAACATCGGAGACAAAAGTGTTTGTCACTTAAAACGTCAAGTTTCTTTGAGAAGGAATTTTTCGTGAAAAGTTAAGTGGGAGGACAATAGAAACTTTGATAAGGTTAAAAGAACCTTAGCTGTATGTGCAGAGTTGCGCAGCGCCGAAAAGTGTTCCGGAGGCGGCAACAATGCTCATGGCTCACGTGCCTCAAAGGTTGTGGTCACGGAGATCTAAGTTCCTATTGAAACAAGTAGATCGGGTAAACAATCAAATACCAAGATTTGAGGGTTGAATCATTATTTGAGAATAATGAACCGACTACATGCAGAGAAGCGATGATGGGCCCTGACTCCGTCAAATGGCTTGAAGCCATATAATCCGTGATAGTTCCATACACGAGAAATCAAGTTTTGAACTTGAAGGACCCTCGAGAAAGGTGTAAGACCTTATAGTTGTGTCTGGATCTATAAAGAAATAGTCGACATGTTGGGAAAGAGTTCACAACAATGTTCAAAGGTTGACTATGACAAGATTTGATCTTTCATAGTGATATTTAGTCTAGATGGATTAATGTAGCAACCACTACATATAATTTGTTATATGGTAGTTGAATAAACAAAACAAATTCTTCTAATAGAATCGTTACCTAGGACATGTGCATAACACGGTCCATAGGGTTTTGTTAATTCAAAGGATGCTAAAAGCATATGCAAACTTCAATGGTTAGAGTGAGCATAGCGGAGTTGGAATCTTCACTATGATGAAACTGTTAAAAGAGTTTTAATTTCATCAGAGACAATGAAGATGCTTGCATTTGCAAGAAATTAAGTGGGAACGCTAAGACATGTTTCTAATACATTATGTGGAAGACATATTGTTGATTGGAAATAATGTATCTTTTATTAACACATATTAAGAATTTCATCCCGATGAAAGACTTAGGCAAAACCCAAATATTTGGCATCAATAGACGCTAATATGGTTGTGCCAGAAGTACATAGACGAGATATTGAATGAATTCAATATAGAAACTACAAGAAAAGTTCTTGTTGCACAGAAAGGATTGAAAGAGTTCAATGTTGATGATATATTCAAGTGTATTGGCACTTGGTAAGTGAAACAAAGATTCAAGTATAGATTGATACTTGATGTATGAAATCACAAAGAGTATTTATATCAATCATACTGTGATATGTACAAATCCAGATATGTCCTATGCTCTAAATGTTGTGAGCATATACCAGAATGATTTGTAAGATGATCATTGGACAATAGCAAGGATATTCTTATGTTTTTTTTTTGAAAGAACTAAGAGTATATTATTTGTAGAAGTGACAAATAGATGGTTAGTTCATTGTAAAAGTACTACATTGATACTAGTCTTGTCACAAAGTACAAATTAAGTTTATCTCAATCTAAATTAAGGGTGGCACAATATAATGGAAAGTGAGTTCCATAATGGATTTGGATAATTTCCAAAGTTAAGACATTGTGACAGATACTACAACAAAAGGCTAAGTATATGACTGCTATTTTAGCAGCATAAGAGGGCATTTGTGTCAAGAAGTTTGTTATCAAACTAGGTGTAGTTCACAGTGGGATAATACTATGAAGATATATTGTGCGACAATATTATCAACATGTTTTAACCCCAAAGAGCTAAAGGTCACACCGAAAGACCAAATTTATACAAAGCCATCTCATTAGAGAATGAGTGATGCGTAGAGACGCAAAGACATGCAATTACACACGGACCTGGAAGTGTCAGATCCGGAGATCAGTTGACCACTAGCAATCGTGTACATACAACACCGGAAAGCCATAGGTGTTATGTACACAAAGGTTCGAAACTAGATTATTGACTCTAGTGCAAGTGGGAGACTGTTGGAGATATGCCCAAGAGGCAATAATAAAGTGGTTATTATCATGTCTTCACACTTATGATAAATGTTTACATACCATGCTATAATTGTATTAACCGGAAACATTAATACTTGTGTGATTTGTAAACTAAAATAAGAGTCCCTAGTAAAGCCTCTTGTTAAACTAGCTTGTTGGTTAATATATGATCATGGTTTCCTGATCATGAACATAGAGATGTTATTAACAACAGGATCATATCGTTAGGAGAATGATATGGTGGACATACTCCTATAGATAAGCGTAGCATAAAGATCAAGTCATTTCAATAGTTCAATTGCTATATGCTTTCTGATACATAGTAACCTAATTCCTTCGACCATGAGATCATGCATATCACCTTTACTGAATGGATGCTTTGATGTCATCAAACACCACACCGTAACAGGGTGGCTATAAAGGTGGCATTGAGTGTTCGGAAAGTATTGGTTGAAACACATGGATCAAGAGTGGGATTTGTCCATCCACATGACGGATAGATATTCTCTGGGCCCTCTCGGTGAAATGTCATCCAATTAGCTTGCAAGCATGTGACATGGTCACAAGGGATCACATATCACGGGAACGAGAAAAGAGTACTTATCGGTAACGAGGATGAACTAGGTATGCAGAGATACCGACGATCATAACCTCGGATAAGTAACATATCGTGAGACAAAGGGAAATTGGTATCGTATGTAAGTGGTTCATTCGATCGCAAAGTAATCGTAGAAATATGTGGGAGCCATATGAATTTCCAGATTCCTCTATTGGTTATTGTTCGGAGAAGTGTCTCGATCATGTCTGCATAATTCACGAACCGTAGGGAGACACACTTAAGGATTCGACGTTGTTTGAGTAGTTATGGTATTATGAGAAAGAGACCGAATGTTGTTCGGAGTCTCGGATGGGATCCGGGATATCACGAGGAGATTCGGAATGGTCCGGAGAATAAGATTCATATAAGGAAAGTCCCGTTTCGGAGTTCGGGAATGATTCCGGTGTTTTCATCGGGATATTCTAGAAGGTTCCGGATTGTCCGGCACTCCGGGGGGGAAGGGGTACATGAATGTGTCATTACATATTGGAATGATTGCATCATGTACTAAGTGTTCTTGCTGTCCCAAATATAGGATTAAATTGAATCCTAAAACAGAAAAGTCAAATGTCCAGTTTGAAAGTCAAACTGCCAAAAACAAGAAACTGTGGGAAACAAGCAAGAGGAGTTGGAGTCGACTTGGAGGAGGAGTTTCTCTCCTCCAAGCCGGCGGCCAGCCCTAGGCCGAGTTGGGGAGGGACTCCCTCCCTCCCCTGGCGCGCCCACACCCTCCCACCTATATAAGGAGGGGCAGGGCTCCCCTCCTAGACACACAAGTTTCCTATCCTCTAAACTAAACCCTAGATCTAGACCCCGGTTTAGAGCTATTCGGTTTAGAGCCTTCTAATTGGTTTAGAGCCCTCTAATTGGTGTGTCTAATTACTAGACCACTAATAGCCTCTCTCATAAGCTCCACCATACTCGCACCGGCTTAAGGCGAAGCCCTGCGGGATCTCCCCTCTACTTCCGGTACCACGCCGTTGTGCTGCCGGAATCACGAGGAGAGTGCTACAACCTCCGCTGCCTGCTGGAACAAGGGAGAGGAAGGTCTTCGTCGAGTACCGAACGTGTGACCGACTACGGGAGCGCTGCCGGAACGTGGCGCCGGAAGGATCGTCTACGCGATCTTGAGATCGGAAAGAGTACGACTACATCACCCACGAGAATCTGCTCTCGTTAAACACTTTGGAATCTTCGAGGGTGAGTTATCCCATCGAATCGTTGCTACAATCTAGTAGATAGATCTTGGCTTGTTTGTTTGTATGCGATAGAAATTTTTTGTTTTCCATGCTACGAACCCCTACAGATATCTTTATCCGTTTCTTGGGAACGGCTTCCGAGGCACCGGATGGAGCGCTACGTTTCCCCGAAGTAACAGGAGGTCGGGAGGCGAGAGGCTCGGTGTTGTGAACCTGACCGGCCGGATTAGCTGAGAAAGTAGAGGCCGAAAATGCATAAGAAATTGGCATTGCGGCAACTACCTCAAGAACTTGGACCTCGTCCGAATCACCTTCCTCCTCGTGGGCCGGGGTCTTGCCACATGCGCGAGCCGGAGCGAGGTCCGACTTGGGGACAAACTCCTCCGAGTCAGGCTCCCCGCTGTCCGGGGTATTCCGATCCACGGGCCACGGGAGGGCCAGAACTTTGGCATCCTCGATCTTCTGTTCCGCAAATTTCTGCAAGAAAAGATACACAGAGAAATTAGCAAAAGGAATCACAAACGCAATTAGGGGACAAAACATAAATGCGTAAACTTACCTCGGGAGGGGGATTCCCGCGGGTAAACGGCTTCAGTCCCCAGGTCCAGTCCTCTGGCATATCTGTCTTGAAGATAGCTCGGACACGTTTGAAAATGAGATAATTATCGAGCTCAACCGTTGAGACTCGATTGGGATCTTGTGCGTACGATGCTGGAAAGGGCAGATTCGGCTGCTGACAAAGGTGGTCATCAGATCCTCGCCGCGTAGCCCGGCGCGGATCAACTCCTTCAGCCGAATCTCAAAGGCCTCGGCCAGAGCATGGCTCTTCCTGGGATTGTAGGTCCAGTTCTTCTTTGAGGGGGAGCCGATGGAGAAAGCGGGGAGCCGAATCTTATCTTCCTTTCCAGTATTCTTGACATAGAAAAACGATCTATGCCACTTTTTGCAAGATTCGAGACCAGCAACACGAGGAAACTCGGATTTTCTCCGAGGAGTGATGGAAGCAGCCCCACACTGAGTAAGCAACTTCTCGGAGGGGTGAAGGGATTTGTCTGGAACGACATTAGATCGGATCTGAAAGAATTTAGACCATACGTGCACAGACGGCCAGAGGCCGAAGTATCCTTCCGAGGCAGAGATAAAAGCAGATAAGGAGGCAATGGCATTAGCCGGAAGATGATGCGGCTGAAGGCCGAAGTAATCAAGAAATTCCCTAGCGAAATCGCTAAGGGGAAGACCGAAACCCCGGGCAAAGTGAGACATAAAGACGACGTATTCGCCCTCGTTAAGGACGGGAGAAGATTCGCTACCGGGTAAGCGACAAGCTACCTCGGCAGGAATCCGGCGAGTTTGGATTAGCCACTCGATCTCGCGCCGAGTGACGGAGGAACCTTGCCAGGAGCCCCTCTCTGGACCAGACGCTACGTCATCATACTCAACTAACGCGCCGCTAACTGAACTCGACATAGGGTCGCCGGAGGAACCTACGGAAGAGGAACTAATGGTGGAACGGGGCTTAGAGGCGCAGGGCCCCGTCGTGATTCTAGGCGGAGGCGGCGGCGGAGCGGAAAAAAGACGCCCAGGAAATCTGGAAAACAATGGAAGCGTCTAGGAGGGAGCCTAACAAGGGGACCGTAAGAAAACTCACCGGCGGCGGCGCCGGAGCAAACGCACGGCGATGAGGACGACGGAGCAAGGGAATTGTGGCTTCGTCGTCGAAGAGGTCAACAATGGCGCGGCCGCATGAGCACGAGCAGATGCGCGAGCGTGAGGAGGAAGAAGGGCAACGGCGAGCGAAGGGGGAAAATGAACCCTCTAGCCCCGTGCCCCTCTTTATAACCGCGCGGCCCTGGCGGTAGTGGGATCGTGTGTGCGGCCGATAATCGTGTAGATCGTGTGTGCGGCGGAACCGCTCGTAGTAAGTGGAGCCACACCGACGACCACACGGCGCAGGAGAGGATCCGGCCTCCTGACCGATGCGGTGCGCGAGGCGTTGCAGCGCCAACGCAGCAGGCGCGGTAATTACTGTAGCCCGTCAGTGGGCACTGTAGAGGAACAAAAAATTAGAAGAACAATGATGAGTGTGACACGTAGGACGAGGCGTACACGAGAAGATACACATATACCTCGGACAAGGGAAAAGTAACTCGGAAACAAGGAGAAACGAATATTGTGAAACTGATACGGCCCGGCCAAGGTTATAGGCAGGACCATACCAGCTTCGGGGACTAATGTTGGGGGTGACCCCGGATAGGGTAAGAGCGGAGAAAGATGAAAGGAAGTTCCCCGTCAAGTTTTCGAGTTACAATCTAAATCGGCCGAGTCCTGTAAAGGTTAGCCGAGGTAAGCAAGAGCAGGACCCTTATGAGAAGAGAAGGCGTAACCCGGCCGACATACTGTGTAAGTCGGCTGGGTCAGCCCGAATAATCTGAATACATGTGAAGGCCAAGCCAAGTTAAGTTTGACAGGCCCGAATGATATGAAGCTTGCAGGAGAAGGAAATTCCTATAGTCAAACTCTACTCGCAGGGTAGGAAGAATCTAAGCAGACCCAAACACAAAGGACAAGGCGCAGAGCGACAGAAGGGCAGAAAGAGGTCACAGAGGTGACAGTCTTGAAGCCCGAGGCGTGCAGGTGGGGTCCTATGGAACCTTGCCGTCATTAGAAGGGCAATAGGGAAAGGAGGCCGCCGAATTACTATATCGAGACAAGCATATTCCTCGAATATGCTTGCCACGTCAGCCCTAGAGGAGCCAAGGTTCCCCTTTATAAGGAGAGGCTTGGATTCAGAGAAGGGCATCGACTCATTTGGTACCGTTAGGCTGGTAAATTTCTTCCTCTCCACTTGTATACAACTCAAGGAGCACTTGTAGCCCAAGAAAGGAGAAATAAAGATCTTTACATTAGTCTTCTATATGTAGAATCAACTACATCTTCCCTCCCCAGATCCCTCTAGCATCCATTGGCCCCATACTTTAGCCTACCCATGGCATCTGCCGTGCCACTACCACGACAGTAGGTTTATAGTAAGACTGCTATACATCCATAGGTTACAATAGTTAATTTCGAGAGGTGGGTTGGCTGTAGTATGCTCTTTTGACTTGTTGGTTATGTAGGTTATATGAATAGGTAGAGGTACTCTAGCCAATTCACTCCTTGTATAGGTGCTATGTGTGTAGTGTTCTCTTAATATCTTGCTTAGGTTGTTATGAATAGTAGGTTTGTGCTCTGTTTAGTTCTAGTGGACTATTATCTACTAGTTGAATTTCTTGATTTCCCACTAGTAGCTCTAACTAGGCTTTCTAAAGTAAATGATACAATAAAATCAATGAAAGTGCATGTGATGTCATTTGTTTGCAAGAAACAAAATTTGTATCGTTTGACTGGAGATTAATTCGAAAATTCTGTCCTAAGAGGTTTGATAATTTTGCTTATGCCGCTTCTGTTGGTGCATCTGGAGGAATTATAATTCAGTGGACCTCGGCAGTTTTTTCTGGTGTACTAATGTAAACTAAGAGGTTTGGAGTTGTGGTTAATTTCACTTCTGTCCATAATCAGGATAACTAGCAGTTGGTATGTGTTTATGGTCCCTGTTTTGGTCAACAAAGAGATGAGTTTGTGTCTTGGCTATATAATCTACAAATTCCAGCGGATGAGAATTGGCTATTGGTGGGAGACTTTAACTTCATTAGAACACCAGACAATAGAAATAGGCCTGGGGGTAATGTTAATGAGATGTTTCTTTTTAATGATATTATTGGACATCTTAGGCTGCTGGAATTGCCTCTTAAAGGACGTTATTTCACATGGTCTAACATGCAGTCAGTGCCTTTGCTTGTGCTTGAGCAATTGGACTGGTTTTCTACAAGTTCAAATTGGATAACTGTTTTTCCTAATTCTCTTGTGCTTCCTTTGGCAAAGACTGGTTCAGATCATGTTCCCTGTATGGTAAACATTGGCACCAATATTTCGAAAGTGAAGTTATTTAGGTTTGAGAACTTTTGGGCAGATCTCCCAGGTTTCTCGGATTGTGTCAAAGATTCTTGGCAAAAGCAGTCTAGAAAATGATACAGTTCAGCTATTTTAGTTGATAAGCTCAAAACTCTTCGGTTTGATTTAAAGAAGTGGAAAACCAATTTGTCTAAACTGAAGTTACTCATTCAAAGGTGCAATGCTGTTATTTTTTATTTTGACACTCTAGAAGAGAATAGGCCCCTTTTTCGGGCTGAATTTAATTTTAGGAAGATTGTCAAAGTCCATTTGGATGGTTTGTTGCTTGCTGAGTGCAACTATTGGTGTAAACGATGCATAATTCCTTGGATACAACAGGGGAAGATAACACAAAATTCTTTCACGCTATGGCCACTAAGAGTTTTCGCAGAAACAACATTTAAATGCTTCGAGATGACAACGGAGTGGAGTACACTGATCATGAGTCAATGGCGGGACTTTTGTGGGCTAGTTACAAAGACAAAATGGGGCGTACAGATGGTATTCATATGCATTTTGATTTGGCTCAACTCATGTCTAGGGTTGATGGTTTAGATGACTTGACTAAACCTTTTAGCATAAAGGAAATGGATGATGTGATTATGGCTATGCCTTCGGACAGAGCACCAGGGCCTGACGGTTTTAATGGGATTTTTGTGAAGAGGTGTTGGCATATTCTTAAAAATGAGTTTTACCGGCTGGCAAATGACTTTCATGTTAGAAGTTTGAATTTGGAAAATATTAATGGATCTTATATCACTCTTATACCTAAAAAGAACTCTCCTTTGGAAGTCAATGATTATCGTCCCATTTCTCTGACTAATGTCTGCCTTAAGTTTCTCACTAAACTGCTCGCTAATAGACTGCAAGAGAGGATTTTGGATTGTATACATAAGAATCAGTATGGTTTTTTGTGCTCGAGATCGATCCAAGATTGTCTGGCGTGGTCTTTTGAATATTTATTCTTGTGTCAAGCTTGGAAGAAACCAATTATAATTCTAAAACTTGATTTTGCCAAAGCATTCGATATAATTGAGCATGAGGCAATTTTGGATATCATGAAGTACAAAGGTTTCAATTAGCAGTGGATTGGCTAGATGAAGTCAATCCTTTCTTCCGGTACTTCTGCAGTTCTTTTGAATGGTATACCAGGCAAGCAGTTTGTTTGCAAGCAGGGCGTAAGACAGGGGGATCCACTATCCCCAATTTTATTCACTTTGGGATCGGATTTGTTACAAGAAGCTGTCAATGAGCTCGTTAGGACTGGTGAGCTTAACAGACCTATTTAGGTTTACGATGATGATTTTCCCATCATTCAATATGCGGATGATACGCTACTAATTATGCCAGCTAATTTAGCTCAACTTCGCTCTTTAAAGGATTTACTGCAAAAATTCTCGATTTCAACTGGCCTGAAGATCAATTATAATAAATCTATGATGGTGCCTATCAATGTGTCTGTGGAACTTACTAAATTACTTGCTGATGATTTTGGTTGTCAAGTTGGGTCTATGCCGTTTACTTATTTGGGTTTGCCGCTGGGCACTACCCGACCTACAATTGCCAAAATGCAGCCTTTGGTTTGTAGGCTAGAGAGGAAGCTTACGGCTAGCTCATGTTTTTTGTCACAAGGAGCAAGATTATAATTGATTAATTCCGTGCTTGCTTCCATGCCCTTGCACTTCCTTTGTTCTCTACATCTGGCAAAGGATCTCACTGATCAACTTGATCGCATTCTAAGGCAATGTTTATGGAGGAAAAAACAAGATGAGCCCAAGCCGGCTCTGGCAGCTTGGGACATTGTTTGCTTGCCAAAATAAAAGGGTGTTCTTGGTGTTGTGGACTTCCAAAAAAAATGATGCGCTGCTGATTAAGTTCCTGGACAAATATTATAATAGTAAGGACATTCCTTGGGTTCATCTAGTTAAGAATGCTTACTATATAGACAAAGTTCCTCATGCTGAAAATTTATGTGGCTCCTTTTGGTGGAGGGATGTTCTCAAGCAAGTGGATAATTTTCATGGTGTAGCTGCTGTCAGTCAAAGGAAAGGTGACACTTTCCTTTTTTGGTCTGATAAATGGTCTGTTGATAGTTCTGTTAGGCCTCTTAAAGAGAGATATCCCAGTATTTTTTCATATGTCTTGAATGAAAATCTGTCAGTGACTAAGGTGTATTCAACTGTGGATATTCATAGTCTATTTTATTTGCCACTCTCTATGGAGGCTTTCTAGGAACTTGGTAAGATGCAGTCCATCATGGCCAACAATCCGTTATCAGCACAGAGTGATGTTTGGGCCTATCGATGGGGTGAGCATTATGCCTCTAGTAAGTTTTACAAGTTTATTTATCAACACATTCAGGTGCCTAGAGTGTATGTTTGGCTTTGGAAGTCTAGTTGTACTATGAAACTGAAGGTTTTTGCTTGGTTGCTTCTCAAGGATAGATTGAACACCCGTGATTTGTTGCAGAGGAGACATTAGCATGTCACTGATGATACACATTGTGAACTCTGTCCCATTGGAGCATATGAGGATCGAATTTATTTATTTTTTGAATGTAACTTCAGTGCTCGTATTTGGAATTATCTTCAGATTGAGTGGAAGCCGATGGTGGATTTGCAGCAAATCATTGGAGAAGCTAAGAGAGCTTTTGGTCATCCTTTCTTTATGGAGGTCCTAATTACTACTTGCTGGAATATTTGGCTTCTGCGCAATGATAAGATATTCAATCATTAGAGTCCTTCGTTTGCTCGGTGGAAATCAAATTTTGTACATGATTTTAGCTTTCTACAGTACAGGATCAAGAAGAAATATAGGGCAGCTCTTCTTTCATGGGTAGCTAATTTACCTTAGTTTGTATATAGTGTTTTTGCTTTGGTTCTGTAGAGTTCTTGTTGTATTTACTTTTCTATAGCTCCTGGTAGGGTTTTTTCCTTCTTTCTCCTTTTTGTAAGACTTTTTGTTTTGGTTGGTTTTTAATAAATGCTATGGGGCTTTTGCCTCACAGTCTTTGAGGTAAAAAAAAGTGTAATGTCAATCTATGTTTCATTTGTGAAATGTTGCCTCTGATTGGATGATTTACTCATCTCTAGCATTTTTGGATTTGTAGTTATTTTGTAAAAATGGATATGAGTGATATTGCCTAATTTTCTGATGTATATGCTTGTATGAAAATGTGTTGGCTTAGGTGCTTTTTCTATTGTGGCTCAGCGATTTATCACATGATCTCTACCTCCTCACTGCTGGATTTTCATGGTCTATTGACCACTGGCCAAGTAATTGCTATATCTTGGACATGTGCGTGGTGGTATAGTGCATAGTGACCCCTCCTATTCTCCTAGAATTAATCTAGTTGCATACTAGTGGGTTTTGGTTAATTTTTATTTCTAGGATGCACACATGATACGGTCCTACGATTATGTTTGTAAATGGCAAGGTGTTAATTCCCGGCCTTGGAACACATGTGTTGGCAAACATCTAAACTAATAGGAACAAATATTTACTTGCTCATGCACTGCCAATGATGAAGAGACAAAGGCATTGATATATAGTAAGAACGGATACTATGCTTGCTTCTAGGTCCTTCCCATGATGCAAAGGTCAAGGTTAGGATTTGTAGTAAGAACAAATACTTCTTTTGGTGGCTTTTATTTCTGTGATGATTCTTGTATAGAACTTATATGCAAGTCTGGGAGTATTCCCATTTATTTTCCTATTTGGGTCTGCTACTATGCAAGCTTATGCTAGGATTGATAAAAAAAATAATGTGGTGTAGTCATAAAGCTCAACATGAGATTGTGATGTTCTTTGTGTTCCAGTTGGTGATCTTGATCAGCCATTGGTGTATGCCGGTTCCTCCTAGTCATCTCCTCATGGCATTTTGGTATACTACTGATTACTTTTGTAGTTCTGGTTACTTCTCCTCCTTGACGAGCTTGATCTTCTCCTGATCCTCTTCTTGTACTACTGATGTTGATCCATTGCTAGTGATCGAAATCTCCCCTTCCTAGTTCATGCTGCCCTTGTAGTAATCCTTCTCCCTTGTTGCTTCGTCAACTCCACCTTGCTCGTGATCTTGAACTCTAGGTGATCATGATGGATCATAAATTCTCGAAGTGGTGTTCTAGGTACTCTTGAGATGAACTGGTGGTCTGAGAGTGATTTGGTGAACTTGTGATGAAGTGGACGTGTGGAGGTTGGTTGGCTGCATCTTCTACTTCTGTAGTGGTGACAACACACCATCTGCATGCGTGTGTATGATGCTTACATGTTGGACCCTCCTAGGGCTCAAGTTTCACTATTGAGATCTTTTGATGTGAGTATCAGCTCGGCTGGTTTGGATATTATCATGGCCTGGCCTTTATTTTTGATTGCCAAGTGTTAATTTCCCCTTGGCTAATGATGCATACGCTGCAACAAATCTGATAAGAACATATCCTATAATTGGCCCCTAATCTTAATACTCAATGATGATTTTAAGCAATGCATTTCATTGCTAAAACCTGAGCTGCCACACGATTACATATTGTTATTAGGGATCATGGTACGGTCGTCCGAGCTGCCACACGATTGATCGATGGATCATCGGCCCACAGTTATCTATGTCGTCGTGGGACTGACTAGACACCTTCCCCGGCCGAAACTGCTATCCAAGGTTCGTTTCACAGACACGGCATTGTATGTGAGACTAGCAGGGCCTGGTGACTAGGAACGAAAGCAACCTCGCTCGCTCATCACCTGAACATGAAACACTAAGCCCAGCTCCTCTATATATCTGCGCGCGCGCGCTAGCTAGCTCTTCTTTCACTACCGGCCGGAGATAAACCCAAAAAAGAATTTACGTACTGTACTAAAAGGCTGCGAGAGGCGCGTCCACATTAACACCATGCGCGGGGTCGAGCTAGATGGAACAATAGCGGCTGACCATGGTTCCGGAGGGGACGGAACAAGGCTAGGCGGAGGAACAATAATAACGGCGGCTGATCGTAGACGAACGGCAGCTGATCAAGCATCAGGATCACGGCGTCCACGGCCACCGACACGCAGTCGCGGCAAACCAGGTATCGCGACCTGTAACATGGTTTTACTTTTTTTAACCACAATTATTTGTTCAAAGCCCATATATATATATATAACTAAAATAATATGCTTCGATGTCTCAACCTTGTTTAGATTGCATGTCTATAGACAAAAAAGTATTATAGTGTGTAGATACATTAAACTGGAGTAATTTAACATACTCGTGTGTAGATCCATTCAAATCTAAACAACTAATTCTTTATTATTATTAGATTATTATCTTCTCTACTATTTATAAAAGAGCAAACAAGAACTTCTCTATACGTACCCATCAAACATATACGGATGTACCATAGCCGCACGATCGGGCCTCCTTAACACAATCTAACGGATTTTATTAGCCTATTTTTTCTTTGATGTACTTAGCAAATATGTTTGACGGACCGAAAACTCTGTCCAACGGACTCCTCGCGCACCTCCCGCCCCCGATCTCCTAAAATCATGGAAGAAGAAAAAATAGCTCCCCTAATCCCGTCTCTCCATACACAAATTCTCTGTGTCACGACGCCTAGATCGGACGATGACGACCGCGACAACCACGGCTGCTGAGGACGCTCCCACAGCCCGCGCCGGTCCTCCGTGAGTTGCTTAGAGGCGGGACGCATCCCACCTGACACTGCAGAACCCGGCAAGGCGGCCGCCGGCCGGCAAGAGCCGATTTTTGAGGCTGCTTGCTGCGTGAGGGCGCCCTAGCGGATGCGCCTGGCGAGCCCCTTATGATACCGCCAAGCATGCCCAACGGCGCCTTCTCATCTTCTCTGTCGGCGCGGGAAACCAGAAGAGCATGGACGACGTCGACCTCCTTCTACTACTTGACATCGCCTCGCCGCCGGCTGAAGAAATCCTCTTCCGCGGTTGATTGGTCTTGGTTCGTCTCTCTTCCTTCATTTCTTGAATTTCTGGTTGTTTGGATGGTGCATGCCTGGTGTTTGTAGAAATGACTCTGCGGCAACGGGAAAATATCTTACCTAGCAGCTGCAGAAATTTTAGACTACAATGCTTGTTAAATCCCGGCAATTAGGAACGACAAAGAGTTAAAATGTAGACTGTATGTGGCAGGTTAGATATTCATGTATACATTCATTTGGCCATAGAATCATGAGATTTTTTATAGCTGATAACCTGAATGAGAACGATGTGCAGGACATTTTGTCTATAATATTGGTGGGTAGGACATTTTGTCTATAATCTTGGTGGGTAAGAAGGTATATACAAATAGAGTACCATTAATGTATCTTTTTTTTTCTATCGTCGCACCATATGATGCCTTTTCTTTACAATTTTGTTTAGATGTGAGAAACAAATGTTCTTTACCTGGTATTCAAGGATAAAGCCCTCTATGTCGTGCATGGTGCCTATGGCCTCAAGGAAGAAGCCATCCATGGCATGCATGAAGGCGACCACGGCGGCGCCATGTGCTTCCATGTGTAGCGAGGTCATCCCTGGCATGCACGACAACGTCCTGAACTGTGTGGGCTTGAGTTCCCTGGGCGATGTGCATGGCATGATCTTCTCTCTCACACGTGTACGGTGGGCGAGCCTTGTTGCTGGCCGATTAAGCCCCCCAGGTGAAGGCCTGCATCTTTTAGTTCTCTGTGACTGACACAAACACTATATTGAGCACACTAATGATAATTTTAATCGGGGAAGATATGAAGTTTACTGGTGCGCCTTGATTCAATTTGTGTTTTGTTCTATGTATAGATGCGCTTGCAGCAACTCTTTTTGGAAGTGTGGGCATGCGGGCAATTGACTGACTATTTGTTTGATCCTTCTGAGTGTTATACGAACATAGATGCCACAAGAACAAGGGTGTTAAGGTAAGAATGCCCCTGGTTTCATCAATGTTTACGTTTTGGATCAGTATTTTTGTCACTACTTTGATGTATGATGATGTTAGCTATCTTATGAAATAAGAAATTTTAAAACCAGTTTTAGGGTAGTTGATGTAGATAATGATGTCCATACTTCCAGTTTGAAGTGTTTTTATAGATGTTTTATATTTTGAAACGGCGAAGTAGTTTTGTTTGTCCCTAATTACAGAACCTACCTATAACATGGTATTTTCGGTTCTCCACAACATAGATAAAAAGAACTGAGTGCAGCTTGGCAATCAATGTGTACCGCTCTCCGCGATAAATTAGATGCTAAATTGTTTCTTTTATTGTTCAGACTAACCTTAGGTGCAAGCACAATATACAAATAACCGCTTCACCTCAAAATCAACAAACAAGGTAATAGAATTATGTGTGATTTTTCATTTTTCAGCAAGTTTTCATCATAGTGCATGCCTTTTTTGGATATTCCTAGATTCATGATGTTGAACAAATTCTCTAGAATAATACACCTGAAGCTAAAAGGATATCACTACGGATCGAGTGTGATGAGTTTATGAGAACTTATTGGTAATTCAATCTGCTATAACCTACATGTTGCTGAGTCTTTGATCTTGAGATCATTACAATTCGATGTATCTACACTATTATATCCTATTTCATTCATGGACAGTTGAGTCGAGTGAATGTTCAATTAGTTTTTCCTTATCACACAGGTTTCCGGTATACGCATTATTACAGCGAGTTCACTGTAGTTTAGGGAGTTTTAAATTTGTGAGTGACTACTGAAGTTTATATATCTTCTAAAGAGTTGAAATTTTTTGCGCCCATGCGACAACATCGTTGTTGACTCGGGCCAGTTCTTCAGTGAGGTATTTGTTCCTTCTGTTGATTGCCTCCAAGTGTATATGAAGATGAAGCTTGAAATCTGGAAGCTAATATGTTAATGCAAGTTTGTATCTCAATATGTCATTGCCAATTAATATTATTTTTGTGTTGAAATCATATTGTATCTAGGAGAATGACTGTTTATTTGGATTACATCCCAAGCTGCATTGACGATCTGAATCTCAGCCTGAAACCAGTGGCCGGCATAGTCCAAAAAAAACATAAAATTTCAGAAGTTATTGTATGTTGTCTGCGAGCTTTTGTGAGCCAAACATTATCTCTGTGATTGATGAATCAACACAACGATTGTTCAACCAGAATACAAACAAAACCTGGTCAGTGCCAATACATTTTCAATTCTTCTGTTCACGTGAACTCAGTTCTCATATATGGCTTCCCCTTTTGGTATCTTGCTGACTTAGTTATCTATCTGCTGGAAGTGGTTGTAGATGGCTGAGTAGCTTGTTGGTTTAGATGAATGGTAGGCTTTCTGGTATCGGGAAGGACCATATGGGATCAAATTCATATTACAACAGGTCGCAACTTCATAATATTCTTTTGATAATTTTGGTGATAGAAGTAAATGTTAGATTACCATTGTTTTATCATAGCAGTCTTCAGTTCTAGGCAAAATATTAGCCTTTTCTATTTACTGTTTTACATCGAAATTATTATTGATATTGTGTACTAGATGTTGACTAATAACAGCTCAAGTACCTTTTCGGTAATGAATCTGATTAAGAAGGAGCAGAGAAACACAAACATTTCAAGGGAAGCGGAAGGTGTTGCAGTATTAGGGGAATAGAAAACTTCCTTGCTTACTGTTTATACTTCCTTTTTGATGTATTTTTATGCATTACATCACTTCAAGTATATGATACCTGACCGTCAAATTTTAATTTACTCTACAAGTCATTACATGGTAGGGCATTGCAACAAATGTTCCAGTTTTTCTACCAGTAATTCCCCTCAAATTGTGCTCATAGTTTGTTCCATGAACAACCGTTGGGACCTATGTCCACCATGGCCGAACTCTAGGTAATACTTTTCATTCGTGGCCAACTTACATATGAATAGTGAGCAGCATGTGATTGCTATAATGGCTTTGTTTCTCTTTATGCCTTATGAGTTCAGTCTTTCATTGGTGAACCATGAATCCATGTTTGTCCTGATTGACTCATACGACCATTAATGGGTCAATCATGACTTGTATAGTGTATTTATATTAGCAGAAACGTTCATTGCACGTGCAAACTTACTAGTATTATATAAGTAAGCTTATTAAGCGTGGTGGAATACCCGCCAGGAGAGAGCACTTCCGATGCAATGGTTATTAACCATCGGATTACCTAATGTAACTCATCAAGATCATTCATTCATGCTGATAAATCAAGTCTTTTGTTACCGCACGAGATATTTCTGCTTTGACGCTAATGACCCCATTCGAAATATGGTCCACAGCACAGAGAGCAAAAAATATTTACACAGCGTGAGAATCTGAAGATGTGACACCCCGTAGAGGGGCTCAATCGACCTGCCCCTCGCCCATCGCCGCCTCCGCTCACCTTCTCCTGGTCAAATCTTGCCCTTGCCTCCTTGCTCAAACCGGCGACGGCGACAGCGACAGCGACGACGACCTTCACTCGCCCAACCCTATTTCTTCCAAGATCCCCAAAACTGGTGCCCCTGCCCCGCGATATAATGTGCCGCCAGAAATCAAGCCGACGAACAGCCATCTACCTCGCTTCTTATTCGACTCCCCTCTCTCTCTCAAGTATCCACCGCTCAGATCTGATCCCTGCTCTACCTTTGTTCCTCTCCCCATCAGATCAAACCATGGGCGATTTTCGGCTGCACCTCTGCGGTCACGCACGAGGAATGCAAGTTCTGGCCTTAGGTGGATGAAGGGGGCTGCATCCTCCATGGATTTCCACAACTCCCAAGGTCGAGGTCAATGAGCCATGGTGGGCTAACTTCCCGCAGCACATCCAAATCGTGCGCTCTACCCCATGGCATACACAGGTTTGATGAATTCACATTTATTTTCTCTTGTATTTTGTAAACTAGAACGTCAGGTTAATATGCGAGTAAAGCCATGCACTGCGCCGTGCTGCCGGGAGGGAGGGAGGGAGGGAGTGAGGGAGGGTGCGCCGGTAGATTTCTACTCAATACTGCTGAGGGCTATTAGCAGACAATATCTATACAATTATAAACATGTTATGACCGTCCTATTGACTTAAGTAGCACGACAAATACTTGAATGGCGGAAAAATAGTTTCGGTGTTAACAAAGTAGTTTCCAATTTTTGGTTCAGTTACTTGCAATTGTTCTGCTCTTTCACCAAGTCGCTTGCATATAGGGCATGAAGATATGTATTATCTATAGTCTTAAGCTGGGTGAAATGTGGGCGTTTTCAATCCATTTGCCCCACCTCCTGGTCGGGTTGTGCCGCTGCCGTGTGGGCCTGGACCGCGGTCTTATGTGTCGACGTGAAACACGCGTGCTGAACTCAAAAGTTAGAACACTACGTCGCTGTAATTTGCCTGACTGAGTGCTGCTCGAGGACACTACGTCACTGTCGGCCTGCCGCCATCATCCCACTAGAATACAAGTGTACGCACACGTGCGCGACGCCGCTCCAGCCACACCACAAGAATTTCTTGCGGACTAGCGGACAGACCACCATAATTTCCTAGACATTGATGGTGCCTCTTCCGAGTCCACATAATCTGCATTTGTCCGCGGACTCTCTCTGCCTCCGGTCCTGCTCCAAAGCACATCTAGATGCAATGAGAAGGACACATCCGTTCTATGGCTTCATTGGTAAATACCAATGCCCAGAGCAACTTTGAGCACCCGTGCTAAGTTTTATAATTTCATGTGCAATTGTTAAAAACTATAATTTTTGTGTGAGATTTAGATCAACGATTTACCTTTATTTCCTCCTATTTAGTGATTATTAATGTTTAGAAGATGAAAACATGGTGGTGCTAGATAATAGCCAAATTATTTGTTTGTGACTTATAATTGCTACACGGGCACGCATGAGTGCTGCCACAAGCCAACAACCTACACGCGAAGGATTTAGGAGGATTCATCATCAGGCCTGCAGATGCCTGGATAGCCATCGACGCGAGCAGCGCATTGTCAAGGACTCACGAAAAGCCCCGACGCCAGTTAGTTTCCCTCGCGGCAGCATGGACATGGACCATTGATGTCTCAGTTTGCACCCCCCAAGTGCGCTGGTTGTATCCTTTGTGGCAAGACCCATCAACCTAGCGTGCGAACGGCAGTCACCTGAGCCTGTGAATGGATACAGTCACCTGAGCCTAAGATAGAGGGCGTCAAGCACTTAACCCGGGCAGGCAGTGTATCGCTGTCCCTCCAATATGTTTCCCATGAACGACTTCAACAACAGGTAATATTGTTCTACTGTCCAACCAAACTACACCCTTTTCGTCAGGTCCTATCAGTCCCGTTTCTGTATCTCTTCCTTTTGCCGTTAGGTAATGCACTCACTATGTTTGATGAATTGTTTACTTACCGGTGCATCAATTCCAATGGAAGAATTTTCTTAAGTATTTTTAGCAACTTTTTGGTTGAATATGCTAATCCCGTAAAGCTAGAAATTAATACAGGTGTTTCTTATTATGCATTGGTGATATTTGATATCTTCTAAATACAACTTCCATAACCTTCAGAACCAATGATATATCTGCATGGCACAGTTGAGTTTTCTACTCCTTCCGAGAGGTAATTATCCTTATAATAAATATTAGCAATAACTTAGTTGCTAGATGTTGTTGTAAATTTCAGATACAACCACATAAGTAAGGAGCATGCAGTTCAGTAGCCATGACAACCTGCCGCCAATAGTAAGCTATAAGAAGCATGTTTAGTTTCTCAAGACATTTATCAGCTTAGTTTCGTCTTTTTTATTCTTTCCATGAAATGTCCCATAATTTCTAACGTTCTAAACATAATATGCTGTGAAACCATTCTTTTTATGTCTTGCCGATAGCTATCTTGGTGTTATTTTTTTTACTTTGTTGCCATCTGTATGTTAGCTATGCTTTGTTTGAATGTTATTTGTACCGGTTTGAATTTGTAAGTTATTTCCATGAAGTAATTATTGTACATGTAAAAGTAGGATAGAGAAGTGCAAAGGTGAAGATGGATTATAACTTCGGGCCTGTTGAGATGCCCTTCAAGCCAGGTAGTACACTGAATAGGACAAATGATGACTCTTTCCTAAACCTACATCATGTTAGGAATTCTTATTTAGCCATGTGTGAAATAACTTGATGTTTTGAATTATCAAGTAGCATACTACAATGGAGTCTACAAAGTAGTATTATGAGGAGGCAATATCTCTTGCATAAACACATTATTTTAGACAAAAATATTTTTTTATGTCCTGAGAAAGATTAACTGAAGTAGTATGTATTGTGTTCACTTGGACTATAGCATACTCAGAGTAATCCTATGTGCAACATTTTATCCTGAACTCGCTTATCGTCAGTTCACTCATGTTTTTCCTAGATAGGAGCTAGCATCTCTAATTTTAAAAAGAATGACATACTGAAAACCATTATTCAGTACAGAAATTCAAGTATACTTGTATTATCTATATAGTCTTAGGCCTGGTTGCCTACCCATCTGCTCAGCCCTTTGTTGGATTTTTGGTTTGAGGGAATCTAGGGCCTTCGTTTTTACTGGTTGGTGAAATTTTATTTACCATGGCGTGAGTTCCGTATCTGATTGGCATTAGGACTCATTAAGAGTCAGACCCACAACCAAGACACAACCTGTTACCGCTCATCTGGCACCGCTTACTGCACCCGGAACCCCCAAACCTAGGTCCATACCCAACCCACTCGACCACTCTCTCCCAAAAAGTTTCTCTTTTTCCTCTTGAGGGTTCTTAGGCGCTAGGTCTCTCACGGCCGCCCCCACGCAGCTCGACTGCCATCCCAAACAGCTTTGGCAGCAGCCTTCTTCCTTCCATCTTCTCTCCCCGAAGCATCTCATTCCCCTCTGAATTATTACACCATTTTTCTCTTCTGAGTTTGTCCTTATAAGGTGTGATATGAAAATGCACTCATGTATACGATATGATTGTCAAGATAATCATTAGGTATCAGTATCACTTTTGACCATATTTGTAAGTATAGTACAATAGTCGCGATTCCTTTTTCTATAACCTAAGTGCCACCTTCAACCTGCTCAGACTTATACTCACCTCTTCCATATATTTGATCCTATAGACCCAGACGCGGTTGTTATCGCGTTAACACCAACACGATTGACCGCGATTGGCAACTTCGCGTGCGAGGTGTGCGACAAGAAATTCCGTTCGGACCAGAACTTGCAGCTGCACAGGAGAAAACACAAGCTGTCCTGGCGGCTGCACAAGCACGAGGATAGAAGAAAGAAGGCCTATGTTTGCCCTATTAATGGACGTGTCTACAATGACACATCCAGGGCCCTCTCGGATCTAACAGCTATCAAGAGGCAGTACGGTAGAAAGCATGGGGCCAAGAAATGGCACTGCCGCTGTGGCCGCAGCTATGCTGTTCAGTGCGACTGGAAGGCGCACATGAAGATATGCAGGTAATCATTTCGTTCAAAATGAAACTCTACAATTATTAAAAAAATAAACTAATAAACTAACTCAACTAACTTTGAAACTTCGTGCACAGGACCCTCCCCGCGGGCAATGCAGACTTGTCTGTCCAGCCCACCGGCAACGCAGCCCCTTCCGATCCAGATTTCAACCCTGCAGATTTCGAGTTGATCATGCAGGACGATTCCTTCATCGCTCCACCCCCGCCGCCGCCGCCCTCTATGTGGTCACCAAGCCACACCTTTTTACCAGATTTCCCCGCGAGTATATGATTTGAGAAGGTAAGTTCCCGCCGTTCGTTGCAGTATTGCATTATTTTTCTTTCATGTTTTAATAAATATAATAGACGTATCACAACAACCTCGCAAGAGTTTCTATATAATCTTGGTAGTTGTTTGTACATAAGTACAAACTAGGGAAGACGGCGCGGTGACACACCGCGCCCGTTGGCTGAATGCAATGCACGCAAGGAATGAACTAATGCAATGCATGCAGGGAATGAACACACTGATAGGTGGCATGGTTGAGCAGATTACAGAAGAACATCTACACATTCCATTGCACAGAACACTCAATTGCTGGACACACAACATAATAACAATCCATTTACTTCCACTAACGACAATCCATTGGACATAGAACATCTACCAGGACACAGAACATAATGACAATCCATTTCACTAAATCCATCATACTCATTGGATAGGTTTAGAGGGGGTAATCAAGTAAGATGGTAAAGCCGCCATCCCTGCTATTTCCTGTCTTCTTAGTCAGCCATATGGTAAAAGCCGACATCCCTGCAATTTCATGCCGTCTGAGTCATCAGTGGCTGCGGTCGTCGTCTTCATCGTCTGCTCGGAGAGGGCTGTAGTGATGGCACTTCATAAAAATGGTCATCCATGTACCATCATGGCCTGATACAATATGGCCACATCCACCTGAATTCACTGTTGCTGCCATTATTCAGGCATGCATATATGGAGGTTAAACTGATCCTCATTCAACTAATGACAAAGAGGAAGGGACATGTTATTTAAGCATTCTTACCATAGTGTAATTCTTCCACGATTAATCTTACCAAATAATCTTTCATCAGGAGTAGGCTCAGTACCAATATTGGATGCCAAAGAATGTCTATCCCTACCAAACATAACAGAAAGTTTCCGAAGCCACATGCAAGTACACAGTAGGAATTACTTTACGTGAATTGCCCAAACACCACCCAATCTACAAAGATATATCATCTCCATAAACTGCCAATATCTATCGAGCTGAAAATAAGAAACCCATTGGATAGGTTCATCAAACAGCAAGAGCCACTCATTTTCATCGCCAACTAATTAATCCTCTCCACCTGGCAGACCTCCTTGGAAGTGCTACATGCTGTGGCAGTGTAGCACATTACAACGGCTAAGTAAATATGCTGCATGTTTAGATTCACCGCCAATTTGAATTTGTATCCACCAACCTGCGAGATATCAATCTTAGTACATGTAACAAACACTCCTGGTTATAAGAAATTGTTCAGTATTTGTGCATTAAGTACTATTATGTGTCATGATCACTTATCATAACTCATGTATATATTGCATTCTGAAATCGAAATCAATCCCAATGGCTCTAAAAATGATTGCCACCATGAATCAAGACGCATACTCCGTGCAGGTAATCCCATGATGCAATAGTTGTTGCTTGTGATACCGCATCTTGATGACCTCTGTATCGCAATTGCTGTCAGTCTCACCACGTGGTAGCTCCAGCAGCAGCAGAGGAGGAGCTGACGGGTCTCTCTTCTCGTGACAGTTCATGGGTTCGAAGGAGGATAAGTACAACAACTTTTGCGGGGTTTCTTGCCCATGGTCCTGTGCATCACTCATTTCTAGTGCACTCAGTAGCCATTTTGTAATCTAATATTTCGCTGAAAAATTTAAGCATTAGGAATATTTTACATGTAAACTCAATATTAGATTCAGGAAGACCATTACAAACTTACAAACGAAGGCCCTAAAAAAATGGATAGATGACTACTGTGAAAATAAAAAAATGTTACAAGAGGCATCAAAGATATGTTTGATATAATTACACGGTAAAACTATTTGGGTAGATAAGCTTTAGATTTGAATGAAGCACTTGTGTCCACTATCCATTTCAATGAGCTAAAAATACGATTTGCCTGAATATAAAACAAGCAAAAAAGGAAGATAAACCAGGAGCTGTCGATGTCTAGCAAACCATTAAGATGGCATCTCTCAATGGGTTAGCTTCATATCATGATTAAAAGACCAATAACTACTGCATGTATACGGTACATTTTCCCGAGATATATATGTATTCAATACATTGGCATTATGATCTTCAACATATATGTGCATCCTGTCATAAATTATATATATACGTGCAAGAACGGTTTGAATACACAGCCTCTTGCTAAATACAAACAACTGCTGAGTTTACAAAATAGAAGTTGATGTCACGACAAAAAAAATTTATCCAACCGGGGCATCCATTTTATTCTCTGAATCAACTGGACTGTGAAGATTGGTCATAGCACCGGTAAATGTTTTGTACCCCATCTCACCTTTTCCTCTCATAAAGCCATATAAATTAGTATATAGTTTGTGGCAATAGAAAACAATTGAGGACAAAAAAACCACAGAAAAGGAATTGCCTCATGCTTGAAATATAAACAACTTTCTGAAAGTATATCAGGTAAAAATGGTTCAGAGCTTGATCGCAAAAAAAAAAAAGTGGTTCAGAACTCAACACCTGAATAACAAAACAAGCGATAGATCATCCATAGATCATTTGCTTGTAACAAGTAAAATCTTAACAGAACTGCACACAAATGCATCTAATCCAATATCTGAAGTACTGACGTGCATGATAGCTAGAGCTGCTAACATCAGGAACAAGCGGTGTATTTTACCAAAACCTGAATATGACATAGTAGCCTAGGTCATTTTGTGGCAGTTCTGGAACAGCAATAAAGAAGTGGTTAGGCAGATATCTCACACACACGCACGCACTCATTTTGATCGAATCAAGTAATCATACTCCAGCAAGAAAAACAAATATCTAAAAAGAGATGTTTAGAAAGATCAGATCATGAACTACTTTATATGTGCATTGTAGATAATTAATCTAATCACGATGATATAAAGGTAAAGAAAGAAAATGAGAAAATAATCAGAGGTGCTTCTTTCTGCTTTCTTCTGATGTACTTTAGTACAATTCAGTCAAATGCGGGCACCTCGTCGACAACATCCTCTCCGTGCTCGACCCTGTTGTTGTAATGGTGCCACGACGAGCTACTCCAGGCGTGTTGAACCTATCAAGTTGTTGATGAGGCCATAAAAACAGCGATTTCTATCAAATTTAGAACTACGACACGTCCCTAAGCATTTGCAAGGAATAAGCTGAACTATGTTTCATAAGGAGAGGTCCAAATTTATCCTAAAAAGTGAAGACGAAACCTCAGGAAACTGCCTCCCTGCATGTTCAGGCATGTGCATCCTCATGCTTGACTGCTTGTTCGTCTTCAGACCCCTTCCCCTGTACTGCGTACCTCTGACACTATGTTGTTCGTCGAGAGAGAAAAAACAAGAGGAGAGAACGAGTAAGGTACATCAGATGGAGAGGAGATGCGCAAGGGCCTCGGCATCTGAGGGGGGGGGGGGGGGGGGGGGGCTGTATCCGTCCTCGTCGTCGTCGGGAGCCGTGGTGGAGAGGTGTGAGAGACGGGGGCTATGCAGTGGTAGGCGGCGAACAACAAGAGGGCATATGCAACGACGGCCTCCCCAAATCCGATCCTTTTACTTTTGAGCCGGCCAGATCCGATCCTGGAGACTTGGTTAACCGTGACTTCTTTCCATGTTAATTGATTTCCATCTATTTTTAAAATTTACATTATTGTGGCAATGCCCTGATTGGCGGTACATAATTATTTCCCTAATTAACGCAAACGGAGAGTGGAGGGCAGCGGGCGATGGAACGGTGCTGATTCTCCCAGTGTTAGGTGGATATTGTTTAGGGTGATTCGACGGTTGTGATGTATTCAATGTTTAATGTTTGACCCCAAAGTGAGCCACCAACTCGAATTTAATAGTAAAGATCAACAGCTACAGTCTGTAACTCAAATTTAATAGTAAAGATCAACAGCTACAGTCTGTATAAAAAATGCACGATAGATGTGCAAGCTTTACACATCTACAGTGTTTACGGTGATGTGGACAGCTTCATAGGGCTTTGTAAGGGTCAACTTTAATATATGTAGTTATTAGGGGTGGAATCCAGCTTGCTGTTCAACTAGGGGTACAATTAGTTGTTTGTGCATAAGTACAAGAACTTGCTGTTTTATTTTGATCGATGCGTGGAGAAGGCTTTGATGTTTTTTTGTCAATTTTTCCTGACAAAAGAGAAAATGAATTTGGGTTGCTGCTAGGTCATCGGTTTTTGTTGATTGAAACTTCCAATGAGACAAAAACACCCGTTTTATTTGCTCGGTTGATTCCATGATTGACAAGCTCTTCAAGTATGTTTTTCTTTTTAAAATATGGCATTTAGGACCTATTCGAAATCTTTCTTGATGTTGCTATATCACTGTTTGTCTGTTTGTTCCGTTCTGCAAAATGTAACTGGGATACCTGCTGTGTTTACGGAGTTCAGCTATTCATATAGCTCTTCATATAATCCTCTGTTTTCTGACTTAATTTTCTGATTGTTGTTCTCCCCTATCCATGCACATGCACATGTAACAATCATACTATTTCTAACCTCTTTGCATGATTACAGGCAATCATAATTTCTGGGTTGTGCTTTGTGAAGATTACGCGGAATAAAGCAGATGATGAAGAGAAAGCCATGTTCTTTCACCAGAGATCCATATTTTTTGACATAGACAAACAATGTTGGGAACTAATGTATAATGTTTCGAATTATGTGATAGAAGTTGTTATTTTCTGAATGTTGAGAATTATTGGATATTAATTTTGAACCGGTTTTGTTCATGTGCTGTTAAAAATTGAATATTATGCTCACGTGTGTTGATTTGTCTTCGTTCCTGCTTGAGAATGCTATTATGAGATCACGTACCAAAACCTGTCTGCCAAACAGCACTTTTTAAAGAGAAGGGATTAAGGATTGTTAGGGATTAGTATGGTAATGGTTTTGTAGGGAGGGGTTTCACCGAATCCCTTAGAGCATCTCTAGCAGACACCGGGAAATCACGAACCTGAAAACGCGCACCGAATCCCTTAGAGCATCTCTAGCAGACACCGGGAAATCATGAACCGGAAAATGCATTTTCAGTTCGCGTTTGGTGGGTGTTTGGTGTGTTTTTTCAGCCGCGAGCGACGGGACGAACCAGACCCCTCAAAACCAAATCAGAAAATGGAATATTCTATTTTTACAGTTTCGTGCACATGGTTTTTGTGAGGGCAAAAACGATATGAAACCGTAAAATGAAACCACAAATTACGTGACAATCATCAAGTTTTAAGCAAATTTAACAAACTATCTCACTACCATGTCGCAGAACATCATCCAAAATATGAATCATCACCACAACCCACGATGATCATCAAGCGTCAAAGCCAAGAGAAGCATCACCACCACCACCACTTGCCGAAGCACCACCATGGCCACCACCACTTGCCGAAGCACCACCACGGCCATCATCTCCATAGCCGTCGAGCGGAGCCGTGTCGATGTCCACCGCATTGTTATTCAACAAATCTACATAGGAGGTCGGAATCTCGTGCAAATCACTGTGTATAAGCGCCAATTCGAATTCAATTGTATACGCAATTGGCGGCGGCTGCAGCGGAAAGGGGGAGGGGAATTGTTCATACCTATATCGGCTAGCCGAGGCCGTTTTGGCAAATTTCACGGCAGCGGGTGGTTTCCCGGGGCCTGTCTTCCGCTTCGTGACCGCATTCCTCGCCTTGCCTGGCGCCGGCTTCGACTTGGAGGCGGCCGCACTCGCTGGAGCGTGGGGAGCAGCGGGACCGGCGAGAGAGGCCGGAGCGCCCACGCTGCCATCCTAGATGAGGACGGAGCCCTGCCGCTTCCGCTTTGTCGCATCAGCAGCTTTCGCAGACGTCCCGGCCGGGGGACCGGCGACGGGGACGGAGACGACGGTGGCTGTCAGATCTGGCAGACCCGTCGGAGGGGTCGCCTGTGCCAGCGCGACCTCGCCGAAGTTCAGCGGCGGCTGCTGGACGACCATGGCCTTTCGTGGGGCTCGACGGAGGTGGGAATGGCGGGGACCGGAGATCGAGCGTGGCGGCAGAAGGAATGGCACGGCTGAAACTTTCCTCCCGTCAATGAAAACGGAGGATATGGTTCGCGTCCAGGTCGGGCTCGAAAACTTGGTTTTCTTGGTTCCGCTGGGTGTTTTCTCGGGGACCCTAAATTTTTTTCCGGTTCAGTTGATTTTGAGGCGTCTGTTCTGGCCACTTTTCTCACGCGAAACCAAAAAGTAACTGTTCGCCCTTTTACAATGTCCTCTAGAGATGCTCTTAGGGAATAATCCCCATAGATCCCTTCTAATACCCCCGTGCCATCCTCTCCACCACCCACCAGACCAGACCACCACCGACGATCTAGCTGCAAGAGGTTAGCAAATAAATTATGTAATGTTATTTCTTTTCTAGAATCGATAGTAGTAGAAGTAGTTAATACATGCAGATAGGACCTCGCATCTAAATAGGATAAGGAGAAAAAATAGCACAGTCAAGGAGGCAGGTGTGCTCGAATTTGGGTACTGAGCATCTTAGGTTATTAACTGACACCCTGGTTTTTGTGCAGACCAATCCTTACTTTACCCCTGTGAATTATTGAAGTGAAATACTGTGATCTATCAGAGACTGAGAGGGACTTCTATGACCCTGATTTTCATAGTGAAGTTAGAATCTGACTCGTTTGTGCATGCCAACGATTGGGTTTTACTATACATGCATGTAACGCAAGTTTAATTAACCAAACAAATAAGTTGATAGAACAGGGACAGCCTTCTGCTTTGCATGTCTAGCTAGAGCCATCGAGAAATTACTCAGTAGCCATACATGCGTTGTACTAGTACTGAACCAGACTTAGTGTTGAAGCATTCTTGCATCGTGGTTAGATATATACTAGAGGAGTTTAGATGATGTGTTGGCAGCATATTAATAGCTGGAGAATGAGAATGATGGAGTGATGTTTCTTTTGGGCTTGACAAGTTGGCGGTTCAGTTTGAGCCTTTCGTCTAAAAAAAGGAACGCGCGTAGAGCGAGAATTATAGAGTTGGTCAATTGCCGGGTGGGCGATCGACCGAGAGTTTTTGGCTCTACACTCGCCCAGTCTCTACGTTGTATCAAAGGTATGCATCATGTCAGACGATGCAACCGTACGAACAAGATCAAAGAGCACAATTGCAAGATTCTACTTCCATACGTGTCTCTCCAAGAGCTGTTGTTCATCCTAAGGTGCGAGGAGACTTATTGGCGTCAGAGGGCACGCATTCAGTGGACTTTGCATGGAAATACTTCCATTCTCTGGCGAATGGAAAAGGAAGAGGTGCTGCATCCAGACGACTGTGCTCTCTGATCCTGCTCAGATCAAATTGCACATCTATGACTTCTACAAGCATCTGCTTGGCTCGGCTCTCAATATTTGGAGTCATTGTCAGATTTCTGACATGGAGAATGATGCTCTGGTGGCCCCTGTTTCTATGGGTGAGTTGGAGGCTGCGGTGAATGCAACCAAGTCCGACACTGCTCCAGGGCGTGATGGAATCCCTGTGTTTTTCTACAAGCAATTTTGGCCTCTGGTTAGAACAACAAGTTTTCCTGTTGCTGGATTCCTTCACTCGTGGCCTGATCTCCCTCAACCGTCTCAACTTTGGATTTCATTCAGGGCAGAAGCATTCTGGAAGATGTCTGGGCTCAAGGTGAATTTCGCTTAGTCCGAGGTTTTTGTGATCAATGCTGATGAAGAAGAGCAACTTAGGACTGCTTTCATTCTTAACTGCAAGCTTGGATCCCTGCCTATGACCCCATCATGTCTCGTGTTTCCAAGAAGTTTGACCCTTGGAAGGCGAGGTTTCCCTCCTCTTGGGGAAGAGGGATCCTTATCCATGCTTGTCTTGATAGTTTTCCCCTATATGGCATGAGCTTTTACCATATGCAAGATGGATTCATGCAGTCTTCGACAAAGTTCGCTCTAGATTTTACTAGGCCAAAGATAAGACTAAGAAAAAGTACCTATGGTTAAATGGGCCGACATGTGTATGCCCAAGGATCTTAGAGGCCTAGGTTTCACCAATACCAGAATTCTCAATGACTGTCGTATGGCCAAATGGACCTGGAAGGCGTTTAACAGCCAGGGGGCCTATGGTGGGATATTATGCAAAATAAGTACTTGGGCCAATCATCTCTCTGCTCTACGAAGTGGTCGCGGGGCTCTCAGCTTTGGAAATTGATCCTCAAGTCTAGGCAGTTACTAAGAATTGGTGCTTGCAATGTGGTGGGCAATGGACGCAATACTTTCTTTTGGCTGGACAGATGGGTCCACTTGGAGCCGTTAGCCACAAAATAACCTCTCTTAATGGGGAAGAGGATAGGTTAGATTGGCTCCTGGAGCCTTTTGGTGCGTTCTCCACTGGGTACCTGTATAAACCTCTTCATGAAGGGTGCTCGGTTTTCAGGTTCAAAGAGTTCTAGAAAGTGATAATTCCGCTTAAAATAAAACATTTCCTTTAGCTCTTGGCTAGAGGCCGCCTTTCGAGTGGTGATCAAGTTCAGAAACGTCACAGCCCAGGAGATGGCCTGTGCCCCCTGTGTCGCCTCCCTGAAAACCAGGATCCCATTCTTTTCTCTTGCAGTTTGGCTAAGATTTTTTTGGCCTTCTTTCGTGAAATTCTTGGCTGTTCGTGGGCTCCTGTTTCTTTTGCCCAGTTCTTTGCGATCATCCAAGGGATCTCTGGAATCTCTAGGCGCATGTTGTGGATTGCCTTTGTTGATTTGTCTTGGTCGCTGTGGACCATTAGAAATAAAGCCCTTATTGAAAGGAAGTTTATTAACACGCCTGGCTGATGGTTTGTTTAAATTGGTGGTTTTTTTTTTTGCAACTGTGGACTCCGCTCTATCGCAGTTCGGAGTAGGAGGCGATGGTTGTTGGGGATATGCTAAATGGGTATCACCATTGCATTGCTCTAATCCGGATAACCCGGGTGGCCCACAGTTGGTAGCAAGGCCTGTGGCCTGCTGGGCGGCCCAGTTAGATGGATCCGGAAGGGAGGCCCATGCCGGATAAAGGAGGAAGACTACAATGGAGTCATCGGCGTACCCGGAGCCTTGGAATGCAAGACACGTTAGACTAGTTGTATACCGTGTAGGACTCTGTAACCTGTCCGGCTAGGACTTTCCTTGTAACCCTAGGATCTGGCGACTATATAAGCCGGACCTAGAGGAGCCTTTAGGGCACAACACAACTCATATGGCGCACAGCGAACCGATCGTTGTAACCCGGCGTATTGCCATTGTAGTGATTTATATCAGGAGTAGGATTCCGCCACCGTCATGGGATCTGAACTTGGGTAAGCGGTGTCACCTTGTACCCGCCAACCTTCCGCCTTACCCCACGTCTCTAAACAAGCTCTGTAAGGAACCCTCCATGGCGTACTCGTCGGCAATACCATGACAGTTGGCGCCCACCGTGGGGCAAGAGACGCTTCAGGATCTACAACGGACGAGGTCCAAGCTCTTCGCGGGAATTAGTGAAACCGTAGACATTGGTCGCGTTCTCTTCTCCGGCAACGTTCCGATCGTCCCTCCCGACGATTACTGGATCCGGACGAGGACGAACCCCACCAGATGCTCGATCGTTCCAATCGGGGACATCCATCTCTTCATCAGCTAAGCCGACTCGGGCACTAGTTCCCTGGAAGCCGGAGGATCGTCAAGGCCCACACGGACCGCCTACGGGCAGGATATGTTCGCGGAAGGATCAAAGTCAGATCAATCTTTGGAGTTTGCCGACTTAGATCGAAAAAATTTAAGGCCCACCCAAACCGCCCCTGTGCAGGAAATAATGGTAGAAGATCGCTGCAAATCTGCCAGCTTCATCCGTGCGTTTGAAAAGCAGAGATCACACTTTGTCGGTGTGGTAACTATCTTCGATTTGGCGCGATGCGTCCAGAGAGAGGGTGAAAGCCCCTGCGATTACCTCACCAGGTGGCTCCGTATACGAGCCGACCTTGGAAACTACCCCGATGATGATGCCATCTATCACTTCGTGGAAGGGCTGGACCGCGGAACACTTCTCCGGCATACGCTAAGGCGGCAGCAGGCCACAGGTCTCCTCACTTTCGAGGGCATGATTGGTACCGTCAACAGTTACGCGGCCGCTGATGCAGCTGCTCAGGCCGAGCTCGCTGCTATACCGGGCCACCGTAGCCACAGCCACCGCTGCCACCGCCTCCAGTCAACATCACTGCTGCCTCAGCATCGTCCTCCATCATCGAGGAGGCCCCCGCACCCTCGTACCCCATTCTGGACGCGCTCTACACCGACATCAGCCTGGACTCAGAGGAGATGGATATCAACCCGGAGGAACTCGACTCCACAATGAACGAGATGGAGGAGGAGATCAAGCGTGAGGAGCAGGCCGACAAGGCCGTCACATATTGACAGGTGTTCGTTGCCATTGGGAGCGTGATGGAAGAAGACCAAACCAGACAATCTCCACCTAAGCCGCTGGGCAAGGGGAAGGGATCGGCCGATGTGCTGACAATGATCATGCAAAGGCTATGCCTCCTCCGGCTATCCCAGCACAAAAACCGCAGGAATTCAACACTTGTCTGAGCAACGCCAACACCGCAAATCCGCCGCCACCAGCATCTACATCTGCAGCCGCCCAAGTCACTCCAGTTGATAGAGTGATGTACGACAATTTTTTCGTCGAGCCTATGAATGTGGCCCATATACGGAACGTAGTCAATCTTGATGAAAAGCGCCAACAGCTACTGGAGGAAGCACAGGCCATCGCGGAGCAAGGCACAAAACTAGATAGAGATCTGGCCAAGGCGCAGAAGTCAATCGAGGCAGCTAGAGCCATGGAGGCCGAGTACAAGACTTTGATCAAGTAGCAGAAGGCTAGGAAAGCTCTAGCTCATGTTGTCAATGACCCTGGCGTACGGTGCAACCTAGGATGGGCTCCCTCGAAGCCGGCACAGGCCAAGCCATACATTGACAGTGAAGGCAGGCAGGTCATGCCCACACCTATCCTCAACTTGGCCGTTTCCAAGACCCTACTGGAGCAGGATAGATCACCCGCAGTTGTGGAACAGGTCTACGACCTCGTCTCCAAGGTTGTCAAATAGCAGGAAAAGGCCACCTCTCAGAGGCTCGAGTCTGACCCATCATATTGCCAGTCTACCAATCCTAAGCGGCCAAGGGAGAGATCACCTCATAATATTGGGTCCCAGACGGGTTCATTAGAACAAAGACGGAGGGATGCATACAATAAGAAGGATGCTATCCCCATATCCTCCGACCACGGAGGCAAAGCTCGCCCTCGTTGCCCGTCTCCACCGCCCCGCCCCCCTGACATCACGAAGACCCAAGAGATCAACACCGTACGAGCATGCCTCCACCTAGACGCCCTTAGGGCGTCATCATCATTCGCAACAACGCGGAGCAACCTCATCATGGCCGGGAGCGTAATGGCAACCAGGAACATAAGAGAAGGTCACACCATGACCCTCCGCGTCCGACAAGCAACCGCGACAGACGCGGGGAGTCATAGGAGGGTAACAACAGGAAAGCTAACCCACTGCTACCTCCGCCTCCGTCGCCCCATAGCAGCCACCATGGCGGAGGAGGGATGCGTCGCTCACGTAGCCCTTCCCCTGATGGCAAGAATAAAAAGGCAAGCCCGGAGCCATACACCGCACGTTCACGCTTGGAAAAGATTCACGAGGCCCGGGAAGGACAGTACCTGGAACCACGTTGCTTTGGACCTGTAATATGGACCGCAACTTACCCCAAGGATTTCCGGATTGACAAGACGATTAAGCCCTATGACGGCACCACCAAGCCAGCTACGTGGTTGCATGATTATGGCAACTCGATGGAGATCGCCGGGGGAAACCACAACATTGCCGTCAAGTAACTCCCACTGATGTTGATGGGCACATGCCGCCAATGGGTCGACGACTTGCCGGAGAAGTCCATATGCAACTTATTGGACATGCAAGAAGCATTAACCAAAAACTTCGAGGGTACGTACAAATGTCCCTGCACTGTTGGCGATCTACAGCGGTGCGTGCAGGAGAAAGACGAGATATCTCGGGCCTACCTCTCCCACTGGCACGATCAGACCGCTATGGCCGCCTACATCGATGTCTTGGAAAAGTCACTTTGCTCTGGCATAAGTTGAAGCGCCTGCAGGACAATCACAGATTCAATCTCAATCAGATGATCTCCTTGGCTAGTGAGTTCACAGCTACCGACGATGATGCTCGCGGCTCTTTGCCGGCAATTTCCATTCCAACCCAAGCTAAGAGGAACAACATCACTAAGCAAAAGAGTCCGCCAGAAGAAAAGCCAACCTTTGACATGGTTGCAATGATGTTTGCAGAAAGGGGTGAAGGCGGACAGCGTGGCCAAGGACGGGGGGCTGGTCGTGGGAAGCAGCGCGATAGTGAAACTACCCCGGCAGTGCCCCGTGTTCCCCAAACGTATGAGGAATACCGTGATATGCCATGCCTTGTACACCTCGATGCTAATGGAAAAGCAACCCACATCAACCGCCACTGCAAGTTCGTCAACGATCTCAAAGAAGACCCGGAGTCCGGCTACAAACAAAGCTAGAAGAACCGAGTGCGAGGAAAGGGCAAAGGGAAAAAGAAGGAAGAAGAGTCCAAGGATTCAAGTGGCATGGACGAGGACGTTTATCCCAAGAACGCCGACAAGAGCGATGGCAAAGGCAAGAACCCCTTCGAGAAGAAGGCCCCCGTCTACCACACTTTCCTTGGCACCCCAACCGTCTGGGCACAGAAAACCTCACTGAGGATACTGATGGCAACCCTACCCCTAGTTCCCCAATACCTGTTCTGGTCGGAAGTTCCAATCACTTGGGACAGGAAGGATCACCCAGACCTCGTTCCAACGGAGAACCAATATGCCATGGTCATCAACCCTCTGATTGACGGTAATGAGTTCACAAAGTGCATGGTAGGCAGTGGAAGCAGCATCAATATCTTATACCTGGATACACTGCACAAGATAAACTTAACGGAGACCAACCTAAGGAGGACCATCACCATGTTCCACGGCGTAGTTCTTGGTCGGGAGGCTCGGTCCCTTGGGTGCATCACGCTTCCAGTCGCTTTTGGCGATGTTAACAATTAACGCCAAGAATGCATAACCTTTGAGGTGATCCCCTTCAAGAGCGTGTACCATGTCATATTCGGACGAGACATCTTCCACTCCTTCATGGCCAAGCCATGCTTCGTCTACAACAAGCTCAAGATACCCGGACCAAACGGTGTCATCACCATATCCGGAAGCTTTTCAAAGGCAAGGGACTGCAAGATTTGAGAAGCAGCCTTTGCAGAAGCTGTCCTCTATAGCGAAGAATTCAAGGAGATCTAGATCAAGTTCGACGCCTTGGAGATGACGACATCAAAGAAACAGATTTCTGACTCCAATCCCTCTTTCAAGGGCGCCATCGAAACCAAGTCGGTGGAACTTGTGGTAGGCGATGCCTCCAAGATCACCGCCATTGGGACAAACCTGGACCCTAAATAGGAAAGCGCGCTCGTCGAGTTCCTCCGTGAGAATAGGGACATCTTTGCCTGGCAACTTGCCGACATGAAAGGTGTACCTAGGAAACTTGCCGAGCATAGCTTGAATATTGATCCAAAATGCAAACCGATGAAACAACCTCTACGACGCTTCGGAGACGAGAAGATACATGCCATAGGCAAAGAGATAGCTAGGTTACTTAAAGCTAGTTTTATCCGAGAAGTCCTTCACACCCAATGGGTGGCCAATCCTATAATTGTCCCCAAAAAGGGAACCAAAGAATTAAGAATGTGTGTTGATTACACTGGATTGAACAAAGCATGTCCGAAGGATCCGTTTGCTTTGCCTCACATTGACCAAGTCATTGACTCGACCGCTGGCTCGGAACTTCTGTGTTTTTTAGATGCATACTTGGGATACCACTAGATTAAGATGAGTAAGTTGTACCAATTGGCCACTTCATTCACCACACCTTACGACAAGTTTTTCTATGTCACGATGCCCTTTGGGATAAAAAACGGAGGTGCTATGTACCAGCGCACTATGCGGCATTGCCTACGTGACCAAATTGGTCGGAACGTTCATGCCTATGTGGACGATATCACGGTGATGTCTAAAAAAATCAAATGACTTAATCTTTGACTTAAAGGAAACCTTTGATCATCCTCAGAAATACAACATGATGCTAAACCCAAAGAAGTGCGTCTTCGGGGTTCCAACCGGCAAATTGTTGGGCTTCATCGTTTCCTAGCGTGGAATCGAGGTCAAACCGGAGAAGATCAAGGCCATCCTAAGCATTAACCGTCCAACATGCCTGAAGGACATCCAACGGCTCATAGGTTGCATTGCAGCAGTAAGCCGGTTCATCATCCGACTTGGAGAGAAGGCTCTGTCGCTGTACAAGTTTCTAAAAAGGCAGAGAAATTCATATGGACAGACGAAGAATATGCTGTGCTTAAGGAGCTAAAAAGGATACTTTCTTTGGCACCTATACTCGTAGCACCCAAGCCAATGGAGCCTATTTTAATCTACATGGAGGCCACCAACTGGGTTATCATCATCGTCGTCGTGGTAGAGCGGAAATAACCAATGCATGAGTACGAAGTACAATGACCAGTTTACTATGTGAGCAAGGTATTGACGAAGTTTAAGAAGCAGTACCCGCACTACCAAAAGCTAGCTTATGGAGTGTTCCTTGCTTCTCGGAAGCTAAGGCACTAATTCTAGGATCATCCTATCACGGTAGTGAGCAAGGCTCCACTGTCCGACATCATCAACAATAGCGACGCTACGGGACGGGTCGCGAAGTGGGTTGAGCTTGCTGCCTTCGATATCACCTACAAGAGACACATCGCTATCAAATCACAAGTCTTGGCGGATTTTATTGCAGATTGGACGAAGATGTCAGATGCTACCCCTGTACCAGAGCCAGAATACTGGGTGACGCACTTTGACGGATCAAAGCTACTCAATGGCTCGGGGGCTGTTGTGTTATTGCAATCACCAACGGGGAAAAACTGAACTACATTCTGCAGATCCACTTTGAGGCTACAAATAACATGGTAGAATATGAAGCAGTCATTCACGGACTTCGAGTAGCCAAGGATATTGGCATCAAAAGAATAGTTTGCTGTGGAGATTCCAACTTGGTTGCCCAACAGGCGGCTGGCACCTAGAATGCGCGGAACCCTATGATGGCGGCATATAGAGATGAAGTGGACGAGATAGCCAAGTCCTTTGAAGGCTACAAAGTCAAGTATGTCAATTGGGAGGAAAATGAGGCGGCTAATCTGCTATCAAAGCTTGGATCGGGGTGCAAACCAATTCCGCCTGGCATTTTCCTAGAGCATCTATGGTCCCCATCCGTGAAGGGAGCGGGCCCCGAGAACCCGGATATAGTCGACTCATTTGTTAATGCAGTAACAATAGTCCCTCCGGCTTGGACAAAGCCATTCATGGAATATCTCGTACACATAACTTTGCCCATCGACGAAGTCAAAAGTCGGAAAATAGTACATCAAGCAAAGGGCTATACCATAATCAACAGGAAGCTCTACAAAAGAAGTACCACTGGTGTATACCTGAAGTGTGTCTCCCAGCAAGAAGGCATTGAAATCCTTCATGAAATCCATCTCGGAGATTGCGGGCATCACGCCGCTCCTCGATCATTGGTCTCCAAAGCCTTCCGACAAGGATTCTACTAGCTAAACGCAAAGGCGGATACCGACAAGCTGGTCGAGACATGCATGGGATGCCAGTATTATGCCCGACAACCACATGTACTAGCTGAAGAATTGCGAACTGATACGTCGGAAACGTATCTATAATTTTTGATGTTCCATGCTTGTTTAGTATCTACTTTGATTTTCTTTGTCTACACTTTGAGGTGTTTTTATATGTTTTCTGGTACTAACCTATTAACAAGATTCCACAGTGCCAGTTGCTTGTTTTCTTCTGTTTTTGGTTCCAGAAAGGCAGAAAATCAATATTCTCGGAATTGGACGGGACAAAAGCCAAAGTCAATATTTTATCGTGGGGAACACGGAGCCAGAAGACGAGACGGAGGAGGACCTCGAGGGGGCCACACCCCCTGGACATGCGGGTGGGCCGGCCCCGTGCCTGGGGGGGGGGGGGGGTGCAGCCGCCTCGGGCACCCCCTTGGCCTCCCTCTTCGCCTATAAGAAGCCCTCGATCCTAAACCCTAAGCACCCGATCAATATTCCACGAAACCATCTGTAGCCACCGCCACCATCATCCCTAGATTGGGGGGGGGGATCTAAAGCTCTTCCCGGCACCCTGCCGGAGGGGAGATCATCCCGGAGACCTTCCTCATCATGCCAGCCTCTGGTATGAAGCGTGAGTAGTTCCACCTTGGACTACGGGTCCATGTAGTAGCTAGATGGTTGTATCTCCTCCTTTGTGCTTTCATGTCTAGATCTTGTGAGCTCCATTCATGATCAAGATCTCATCTATTTGTAATAATGCACGTTGTGTTTGCGGGGATCCGATGGATATTGAGATTACTATGTCAGATTGATTAATAGTTTTGTCTTATTGATTCTATCATGTCTATGTTGTTTGTGATCTTGCATGCTCTCTGTTGTTAGTAGTTATCTTGTCCAAGTAGTTGCTAGTGACTCCAAGAGGGGGTATTTATGCTCGAGAGTGGGTTCATGCCTCTATTTAATCTAAGGGAAGTGACAGAAATGTCTAAGGTTGTAGATGTGTTGTTGCCACTAGGAAGAAAACAACGGTCCCTTGTTCATGGAACAAGTGGATTGTTTATCTTACACACTTTGCTTAAAGCAGTTGTCTATTGCTTGCAACTTAATACTGGAGGGGGTTCGGATGATAACCCAAAGGTGGACTTCTAGTCATAGTTGTAGTTGGATGGCGATGTATGTATCTTGTTGTATTGCCCAATCGAATCTCATAGGATCATGATGTCTAGTATTGCATTGTTATGCCTTGCTCAGTCTTGTCAATTGCCCTGCTGTAATTTGTTTACCCAGCATGCCATGTTTGTTTATCTAAGGAGAACACCTCTAGTGAACTATGGACCCCGGTCCAATCTTTACCATTGATACATATTCCACTGTTACTATTTACTTTCTGCAAAGCACTATTACCTTCCACACCATACAGTTAATCCTTTGTTACAGCAACCGGTGAGATTGACAACCTCACTGTTCGTTGGGGCAAAGTCTTAAGTTTGTGTTGTGTAGGTTTCCATGTTGCTTGCAACACCTTTGAGACATTTCCTTCATCCTACTGGTTCGATAACCTCGGTTTCTTACTGACGGAAGACTTGCTGCTATGCTCTTCACACCTTGCTCTCGGGGTTTCCTGACGAAGCGCTGTCAGGCGCCATCAACAAGTTTTCTGGCGCCGTTGCCGGGAAGGCTAAGGACATCTTCACAAGGGGAGTCCTTCACAACCTTTATCTCTACTTTGTTTTTGTTTTTCTTAGTTTCTTTTGCTTGGTTTTGTTTGCCTATTTTTATCAAAAACTCCAAAAAAAATTGTTTAGTTTGGTTTGCTTTCTCTGATAAAAAACACAAAAAAATTAGTTCCTACTCTAGTTGCTAGTCTGTTATTGCCTTGCTTTGTCATGCTTTCAATCAATGGGTGGTTTCTTTGAAACTAGTTCTTATTGGAAAGGTGGGTTCACGGAAGAACAAGAGAATTATTATAAGGAACACCGTTTTTCACAAAAAGGGAAACACTTATGGGAACAAATTGATAAGTTGAATACTATTGCTAGAAATGTGCGCTCTACTTATAATGTTACTTATTGCTTTGATAAGTCCTGCTGCTGTAGGAGGTATAAACACCTGCCTTTTCAATGTGAGTATAATGATAATGTTACCATAACTTCTTATGCTAAAGAAAATTATGACTTTTATGATGTGGAACAAATTGAAGAATTTATTGCCTTCAAGGATGCATTTGAACTTGCCAGTTTGCTTGAAAATACTGATGATGCACCTTATGAATATGAGGTTTATGAGATACTTAAATTTTGCTTTGATAATTACAAGGAAGAAAATGGCTATATTCTTGAATATTTTAATAGGTGCTTTCCACAAACGGAAGAGACTAATGCCTTACAGGAGCCTATGGAAGACGAAATTGCTGAACCTGAAAGCTCATTAGATAAAAAAGAGGAGGAGAGTGATGATCAAGAGGAGGAAGAATGGATCTACCCATGCCCACCTTCTAATGAGAGTAACTCTTTACCTCTTACATTATTTGATTGTCCCCCATGCTTACCAAAGGAGGATGAATATTATGTTCCTATGGATTCTTTTGAGATACCTACTATGGGTAAAACTTGTGATAATGATTATGCTCCATTTATCTATGATAATCCTTTATTTGTGCCTGACTTCAAAATGCATGGTACTAAATATTTTTTGCTTAGAAAATGTTTATGATAAGGCTCTAGATGATGGTCCTATATTGAATGATCAGTCATCTTGTTATAAAATTGTTAAAAGTGGGTTTGAAGGTTTTAATCCAACTATTTTTGAGCTTGATAGAAATTATGTGTTTGTAGATCATGAAAATCATGCTTTATGTGATAGTTATATTTTCGAATTTATTCATGAGGCTACTAAAAATTATTATGAGAGAGGAAAATATGGTTGTAGAAGTTTTCATGGTACTGAAACACCCCTCTACGTGCTGAAAGTTTTGAAGTTACTCTTGTTTTATATTCCTATGCTTGTCACTTTGTTCTTTGTGAATTTATTTGCGTACAAGATTCCCATGCATAGGAAGTGGGTTAGATTTAAATGTGTTTTGAATTTGCTTCTTGATGCTCTCTTTTACTTCAATTCATATTTCTTATGTGAGCATCTTCTCAAATTATCATGCCTAACTTAAAGGCGTTAAAGAAAAGTACTTATTGGGAGATAAGCCAATAGTTTTCTTGAGTCTTGGAAGTTATTACTTCAGTAATGACCTCTCCTTATCCTTTTTGTTTGCTTTTGTGCCAAGAATGACCTCTAATGACAGGGGAGTAAGATTTGGGGAGGTGCTGTCCCAAAACAGATTTTTGTGCTCCGCCATAAAAAATCGTGAGGAATCTCTGTAAGTCGGATTGAGCTTATATTTTACCAATACATCCCCCAGTATGTTAGATAACTTTATTTAGTTCAACACTTTTTGATTTGAGCAACATAAGATCTTTGAAAAAATCGGTTTCTACCTGCTGGTATGTTTTGATAGATTTCTGCCATTATTTGCATTTGCTTCTTATTGATTCCTTTTTGGGTTCTTTTTGGGAAATTGAGATTTTTGAGGGAATTGCAATAGTAGCTTGTGTTTTTAGTGAAATTTTTGCTGTTCTAAAGCTAAACCCAAAGGTCTATTATCTTTTGAATACACTAATGTTGCTAATGAAGATTGTGTGAAGGTTTGTATGAAGAAAAAATTTCAGGTGTAGAGAGAGAATGATGTAATGAGATGAAGAATGGACAATAGCTCAAGCTTGGGGATGCCACCCCATGTCACCCCAAGAAATATTCAAGAGGTACAAACATCAAAGCTTGGGAATGCCCAAGGCATCCCCTTCTTCATCAATAAAAAGCTCAGGTCTTTCTAGACACTTCGTTTTTATTGTTTCATGCACTGTTGTGTTGTTCTTGGAGCGTCTTAGTTTTCGTTTGCTTTGTTTAGTTTGCTTGAATAAAGTAGTTTGGACCCCCGTTCTTGCTATGTCGTTTCAAATAAGTTGATTGGTGTTGGAAAGGAGTAGAAAGTTCTTGCTTGAAATAGTGCAAGAGGAGCATGCTTTGTAGGTGACTTAGACTTTAGCATGTCATGCTAGGTGTTTTTTGACCTTATTCTTAGTGATTATTGCTGTAGCATGAATTGTTACAAACAACTGGGATTGCTTAGTTCGCCTTGAAAAAATCATGCGTTGTTTCAGCATGCAAAACCATAGTATTATGGTATTCTCCTTTGATGCTTTGTTTGGGTTGACTTGGCACATGTTCACACCATGTTTTGACTATGAACGAGTCACCATAGCCTCTATGATCATTTAATCCTTGACTTGTAGTACCACTCTATTCTTTGATTAGTAATGTTTTGTCGCTCTGCATGATTATGGCCATTATTTCTCTCTTAGTTGGTCACTCCCAGTCTTTTGCTAGCCTCCACTTGTATGAGTAAGCTCTACTCATGCTTCCAAATCCCAAGAAACCAAGTTATTCCAAAGTGTCCACTATAAATTCCTATGCATGGTGTGTTACACCATTCCAAGTATATTCTTGTTTTCATCTATCTTACAATTAAAAAGTATTTTGTTATGTGAAAACTTAGTGATTAAAGATCTCACAAACTTGATGGCACACTTTATTTTTCTTGCCCCTAATAAAGTTGAACCATTGTGTCATCTATGTTGTATATGCTTGCACTTATATGTTGGAATTAGCAGAACCGTGCCATCACGGGGAACGCTTTCAACATTGCACCTGTAATTTGTACACAGTTGATATCATGCTCTTTTGTCTATGGATGTCGTCGGTGAGCTTGTAAGTCCATGGAGTTATGTATGTGTGTTAGAGAAACACCTGGGCCGCTAGCCTAAGCCATGCCTAATCATGGTGGAAACTTGCAGCATCACCATAATGACATCTATGAAGCTTTCTTCTTATAAAAAAGAGACATATTGAAAATAGGAAAGAGAGAAAAAGCACCATTTTCCCATGTTAAATAAGAAGATTGCTGAGATGCTCATTGTCTGCTTGCCTTGTCATTTTGTTTATGGGATAGCTACTGTACCATGTGCAAGGGGTACCCCGTTGGCGGTTCTCTATGATACACATGTACTTACTATGACAAGAACTTACAGGTGACTAAAGTTGAGTAGCATGAGGAGCGGCCCTCGTATTCAAGGGACATGAGATTGCAAAGTTATACTTTATCAAGCATATACTCCATAGTTTGTTCACTTTAACCTTAATCACTTCAAGATGCTTATGATAGGGGCAATGAGGGTTGAAAGCTAACAAGTACCATAATTTTTGGAAGCTCTTTTTGAAACTTGAAATCCATGCTTCCCTTTATGAAGGGCCTTTATTCCACTATTATATTAGTCTCCACCTTCTACCTTTAGGCACCAGTTAAGAGAGCATAGTTGCCATTCTTAGTTCTATGTGTATTGTCCCAAAACTTATTGATTGATGCATATTTTTGTTATTACTTGTTCTTGTGCTATTTTTATCTAGTCACTCTTATGAGCTTTGAAGGTGTCTTATGCATCTATTTTCTACTCTATGAGGGACAAGCTGATTGCCACTATGCCATGTTTTCTATATGTGAAACAAACGAACGTTTTTAAAAGCATGTTATTTATGATCTTTGTTTGTAGCCTTTCATGTTGCATGCATAGTTACTTTGTCTTACTGTTAGAACTCCAACTTTCATGCACATGTTTAGAGTTCTTTGATCCCAGCTTTCAATGCTTGAAAATGGTTTGATATTGATTTTGATGGTGCATGTCACCTCAAAAATTATTCTTTTATCAGTTACCTACTCGAGGACGAGAAGGAGTTAATCTTGGGGATGCTTGATACGTCGGAAACGTATCTATAATTTTTGATGTTCCATGCTTGTTTAGTATCTACTTTGCTTTGCTTTGTCTACACTTTGAGGTGTTGTTATATGTTTTCTGGTACTAACCTATTAACAAGATGCCACAGTGCCAGTTGCCCGTTTTCTTCTATTTTGGGTTCCAGAAAGGCTGAAAATCAATATTCTCGGAATTGGACGGGGCAAAAGCCAAAGTCTATATTTTGCCGTGGGGAACACGGAGCCAGAAGACGGGACGGAGGAGGGCCTTCTTCTTCATCATGCCAGCCTCCGGTATGAAGCGTGAGTAGTTCCACCTTGGACTACGGGTCCATGTAGTAGCTAGATGGTTGTATCCCCTCCTTTGTAATTTCATGTCTAGATCTTGTGAGCTCCGTTCATGATCAAGATCTCATCTATTTATAATCATGCATGTTGTGTTTGCGGGGATCCGATGGATATTGTGATTACTATGTAAGATTGATTAATGGTTTTGTCTTATTGATTCTCTCATGTATGTGTTGTTTGTGATCTGGCATGCTCTCCGTTGTTAGTAGCTATCTTGGCCAAGTAGTTGCTAGTGACTCCAAGAGGGGGTATTTATGTTTGATAGTGGGTTCATGCCTCTATTTAATCTAAGGGAAGTGACAGAAATCTCTAAGGTTGTAGATGTGCTGTTGCCACTAGGGAGAAAACAACGGTCCCTTGTTCATGGAACAAGTGGATTATTTACCTTACACACTTTGCTTAAAGCAGTTGTCTGTTGCTTGCAACTTAATACTGGAGGGGGTTCAGATGATAACCCAAAGGTGGACTTCTAGTCATAGATGGAGTTGGATGGCGGTCTATGTATCTTGTTGTATTGCCCAATCGAATATCATACAATCATGATGTCTAGTATTGCATTATTATGCCTTGCTCAGTCCTGTCAATTGCCCTACTGTAATTTGTTTACCCAGCATGCCATGTTTGTTTATCTAAGGAGAACACCTCTAGTGAACTATGTACCCCAGTCCAATCTTTACCATTGATACATGTTCCACTGTTACTGTTTACTTTCTGCAAACCACTATTACCTTCCACACCATACAGTTAATCCTTTGTTACAGCAACCAGTGAGATTGACAACCTCACTGTTCGTTGGGGCAAAGTCTTGAGTTTGTGTTGTGCAGGTTTACAAGTTCCTTGCAACACCTTTGAGACGTTTCCTTCCTCCTACTGGTTCGATAACCTCGGTTTCTTACTGAGGGAAGACTTGCTGCTATGCTCTTCACACCTTGCTCTTGGGGTTTCCCGGCAAAGCGCTCTTAGGCACCATCACGAACCATATCAATAACTTGACCGTTTGCAGTCTGGGGGCTTGACATGGTTGGTCCATTATAGACGACACCTTGTGGGTTTACGCATCAGCTAGTAGCAGTTGATAAATTCACTAAATGGATAGAAGCTAAACCCATTAGAAAGCTTGATGGGGCAACTGCCCTTAGGTTTGTCCGGGATCTAGTGGTGAGATTTGGTCTCCCACATAGCATCATCACCGACAACAGCAGCAACTTGTCACTCAGAGAAGTGGAGGCTTACTGTTGGGAAAAGGGCATCCGGCTTGATCTGGCATATGTGGCACACCCACAATCCAATGGACAAGTTGAGCGGGCCAATGGATTAATTCTGTAGGGAATAAATCCACGTCTAGAAGTACCGCTACATAGAGAAGCTGGAGCCTGGGTGGAGGATTTTCCATCCGTTTTGTGGAGTTTACGAACTACTCCCAACAGATCCACCGACTACACCCCTCATTTCATGGTATATGGAGGAGAAGCAATTCTACCCTCTGACATTCTGCATGATTCACCAAGAGTTGCCACCATGATGATGACGCTAAAGAGTCAAGGCGCCTAGATGTAGACCTTCTCGAGGAAGAGTGCGTATTGGTCTAAACCCTAAACCCTAGATGTAAACCTTAAACCCTAAACCCAAAGGTCCGCCATCTACCAGCAGAAGCTACTCATCTACCATAGTCGTCTCGCTCGACATCGCTCGTTTAAAGAGGGGGACCTGGTGCTCTGACTTAAGCCGAAGAAGTCACACAAATTATCCCCGCCATGGGAATGATCGTTCATCATAAGCAAGGCGCTACTCAATGGTTCTTATTACCTCGTTGACAATCGTGAGATATGCCAAACAAGGATCATAAGCGTAAGCAACGTGACCCGGATGATGACTAACTAGAGCTTGATCGGCCATGGAACATAGCACAGCTACGTCCTTTCTATACTTAGCATATTTTACTATCTATTGTGTATCTCTTATATGATCAATGAAATAAATCTCTTGTGTTCACTCATATGCTTGAGTCTTTTACCTCCTTTTGTGTTCATTTTTGGATCATATAAAACCTTTATACGCAAGCTTTGCATTTGCACTTGTGAAAATTCTACCTACGGGCGTTAGCTTAAGTCTTCTGGTCTACACGTTCTTTGTTGTTTTTATGTGGATTCTGGAGTAGTGACTTTCGGCACTCGAAGTCGGCGATTTTGTGCTTAGGTTCTTGACGGTGCCATTGGGTATCATCACCTGAACGCATAGTTCTGACTAAGGGTCTTCCGACTCACGAAAATTCAAGGATAAAAACCAGAGTAATGGATAAGCCAGCACTTGCTTAAAAAATATATACATGCTGGAATTAGTTCTTAAGTAGCAGGAAGCTTATAGCCATAGTTTTCACCTTAAGATAACACCATTGTTTTTGGCATACATACAACATCCAGAGATGACAAATATTACATACTGTTTTTCACTTCTTTGGTGCAGGAGACTTCGAGGTCGCGTCATCGGCCATGGGAGAGCCATCTTGCCCATCAACAAAGTCAGTAGTTTTCAGGGGCTCAGAGGAGCTGGCTTGGTCGGCGTCGATTACCTCATGCGAGGAAAGGCTTGGCGAAGCCAGAGGTGGTCAGAATCGACGATTATTGACGATGACCAGCGGTGGTGGTTATCGGGGTAGGGTTGATGCGACCGATTAAGAGCTCGTCTACTCGATTCCTTCTTGCTGGAGATGCTACCCACCTTGACGAAGCTTGTGGTATGCTCGAATAGTCGTGGGGTGGTCGTTAACGGCGGCGACAAACTACTCCGGCGAGCTAGGTTCTTAGGCAGAGGAAGAAATGGGGAAATAGAGTTCTCTAGCACGAGTGAGACGGAATGAAGAGATAAGGACGAGAGGGACTTGCTCGGCGGGTCTTATCCTTTCTCCTGGTGACGGCTGGCATCACAGTGCGGTGGGAATCGACGGTGGTCGGAGCGCCAGGCAGCTGCTTCGCCGGCGTTGCCTTCTAGTGAGAAGAAGAAGAAAGAAAACAAACGAAAAGGTACGTGGGCCAGTATTGGACCGAAGTGGGCTGCAGCCAACGAAGCGGAAGAGGAAGGGTGCTGCTGCTGAGCGGTGGATGTGTAGAGAGGGAAATGGGCTGCGGCCTAGTTGCAGTTTTTTTCTTACTGTTTTCTTTTCTCTTTCTGTTTTGTTTTCAGATTTGTATATTACACATTTGTTTCAAATTTCCTTTATAGAATTTATATATTAAACAATTGTAGCACAATGAATGGTATTTAAATTTATTCTATGAGCTTTTATTATATAGTGTTATGTTTCTTTATTTTCTTTATATACTTCCTTTGTAATATTTTTGTTATTAATTTTCTTTATATAATAACCCATGGATTTATTATATGATATTTCTTTATTTAATAATAAAGCTTAATTCTAGTTAAATTATAGTTTGAAGGGAATTAATATGATTAAGATTATTCTCATGAATTTAGGAAACAGCAATGTATATATTTTATTCTAACTAATAAAGGAGTTAGGGTTTGAATTGTAAATGTTCACCCTAGGGTCTAGGTTTCTTATTATACTTATATTTTTTATTAATGTGAATAAAGATTAATGACTAAACATATGTCTTTATGTTTGTGTTCTTTAATGATATCACCCTTTAAAGGAGAAAGTTACTTTCTGGTATGTCTTATGGAAAAGAATTGATAAAGATAACTCCTAAGCACATATGGTTATGATGGGATTTGCTATAGGAAAATATTCCTATAAAGCATTGTGGAAATAAGATGATCTATTCAATAGATAAAATAGATAATGAGTTTGATTACAGATTTAAGGTTGAATGTTTTACCAAGAATTCCTATCTTCCATAATTCACAATTCTAGACTTCTGTTTAAGGAATTCCTTTCCTAGATATTCTACTTCTTCATATCTATCATCATGTATTAGCATGATGAGCTTTTCCTCACAAGAATATTCTTATCCATCTTTTATTCTTCTAAATCTTTACTTGGTTATCAAACTATTCTACTACTAATAATATCCAATCCAACAGATGGTTACTTCAAACTCCACTCATACTCTTCCTTAATCATCCATCACTAATATTTCTATAGTAGATGTATATATCAAACTACCTTTCTCGAAAGCTTACTATCCTTTAAGAGGAATAACACTATTTTAATAACTCCATGCTACTCTAACTTTAACTTAATCATACTACCTTATCTCTACTTGACTCCAAGCTCTTATACTGAACTTCACATTATAATAATATGACTTGTCATGGATAACCTAGGATAACATATCTATACTAGGTTTCAATCATGTTTTATCCACCAATGTAACTTATACATGATATAAGCATTCAATATTGGTGAGTAAGGCATGATCATTATAATCCTTTGATCCTTTATGGTTTTAGGTTTCTAGTTGGTTAATCAAGGCTTCCATCCATACAACATTACAGTTTTATTATAATTATCTTCTGTTTAGCTCTATTGGATTAAGAGATATTATTCATTTATTATACCTACATGATCCAATAGGATTACTCCTAGTAAATTTCTTCAGGATTCATCCTTGTAATCTTCTTTATTACCATATAATTATATATTCCAAATAACTCTTCTATCATTTCAGAAGTGAGTTAACTCCATCAATTATCACACTGATCATATTTTCTTCCAACACTCCCATCCTATAGATGATATCTAAATCTAGCATTACTCTTTACCCCTTCTTAGTTGTTTCTTTATAGGCACTTAAGTGAATGATATGATATGGTCAGGAGTTGATAGATTAAGAATTGGTGAATCAATAGTTGATTACTCAACATTGATGAACAACATATATTGAGATAGGATTCCATAAGGATTGATATGGAAAGAATGATATATGGTGAATGATCTTGACTTGGTTTCTTTCCTACTCAAACTCACTAAAGAGTTAAGGTTAGGTATTACGATGATACTCATGGTATAAGTAAATGAGATTAAGATAAATCAAGATTTAGTTGTTACAATCCTATTACTTAAGTTATGTTTATAACTTTGTATTCATGGGTTGTGTAATGAATACTAGGATATGATTACTTAAGGATCAAATATTAACTATTAAATAATGTATTAGGGTTTAACCTTAATTACATTTGACCTACCCTTAGATCAAATCTCCCTTACCCAAAATATGGTTTTAGTAAAGGTCATATTAAAACTTATCGCAGTCAACTTGATGATCTACTGCAATCCCATCAAGTTGAGAGAAGCTTCAATCACTTTGACAAGTTTTGGTCAAAAGTGCGAAAATTATTCAGATTTTCTATGCATGAATGCAATGCACACATCTTTGTTCAGCTTATTTCTAATCTCTAATGCTGGGACGTTACAGACTATCCCCCTTAAAATAAACTTCGTCCTCGAAGTTCATACACTCTTTTGTTTCAGAATGAGGAATTGTCCAGTATTGGTTACGACAAGTCTCATCTCCATGGTAACCTCAATGGAAATAATTGTAGTACTCCATATCCAGATTCTTTCCTTGAATTCCCAACATACTTGGCAATCTTCAACTTGTTGTCTCCAATACTCCAAAGTTCCTTTTACTTTACTCCCTTAGGGATTTTTCCTTATTATGAACTCCTTAATTTGGGGTCTCTTCTTTAGTTCATTTTCCTAATTAGGTATCCTAATCCAACTCCTTTACTTGATCATCGAACTTTCTTATTATTCCATATAGCGTCTAGGAAGTCTCACTGAAACAGGGTTTTCAATATCTATTAGATAATAGCTGAGGCTAAAAGACTAATCTTTGATTTATCACTATATGAGTTGTACTGATAATCCTTCCAAATATTGGATTTGAACACATTTAGTCCATACCTATTGGAATTTCTTGTTTTTCTACACATGTCCAATTGGTTGCGATTATTCACCCTTAAGGACCACTTAAGAGTTGTTTCCTTTTAGAATTAGTCTATTAGGATTAATCTATTTTATCACCTTCAAACTTTTAATCTAATCAAGCTTTTCGATAATCTTTTGTTATTACCTTAAGTACCTTTTCAACTACCATTTATTATTTATTTTAAGGTCTGAATACTACTACCTTGAAGTACGCTTCAATCTTTCATCCAGACATACTTCCAAAAGTACTTTTATAATGATGACTTTCTTTTAACCTTATGAAAATAAGGCTTAATTTTGGCATAGGTTAGTATTTCCTCTCCAATCTTTACTTGGAAAGTTAGATAGCAATACTTTCGTTTACTGTTTACTCTCCCTCTTAGGGTTTACTAATAGTCTTCAAACTGTCTATACAGTGTTCATTGGCTTTATAATTAAAATATTGGTCTTGATCCAGCTTATACTCTACCTAGTTAGGGTCTTATGGAAGATTGTACGGTGTATCCACACATTTGTGGATCTCCGAAGTGAATCTTTCAGCATTATTTGTCTTACTTACTATTTGGACATTTTCGCTTTGATGGTCTGACTTTGCGAAGCATCTTGAAAGATGATCGCTTAAATTTTATACTCATTTATGTCTTAATTAGCTTAGGCCAAGTTTCATGCTCTTTATGCAACCATTAAGATGATCTGGTTAACTAAGTTAACCAACACTGGCTGCGGACAAGATACCAACTGTGGATAAAAATACCGACTATGGATCAAATGCTAGCTGCGGATCATCCTAGGTTGTAGGTATTACTGTACGGCTTCCGATATACTACTGGCATTCTCTCTGAATTGTCAGAGCTTGAATACCATTTTGGTTCCAAAACTTCTTCTTTGCACTTATTCATGATAATTCCATGAACTTGGTACAACTACTTTATTAACTTCTTAGCAACGTTACCTACTTTGAATGAACTTTAAGTTTATTACTTCTTGTTGCTCCATACATCTTCTACACTAAACTTCCTTCTTATATCTGGCTAAGAATAACCTGAGCTTGACCTATCCTTCAAACTGCACTAATACTCCTTATATTTTGCTTCATCCTTCATAGAAGTCTTCATCTTGGTCTTTGGAACTCATCACTCCCTTACACGAATTCCCATTCCTATCTAGGTCTATATCATCAAGTAGTAACTGGATGATGCAACATGCATTTACACACCAAGTCAAACTTCATGTATAAATCTAGTGAATCAAGAAGATCCAATAAAAACCAATAAATCCAAATGTGGTACATATAACACATAGTATTCTAAGCCTGAAATATAGTAGTTGAGTATAGTATCTCTAGAATTCGGGCTTAGCTGTGTAGTATATGACACCTCCCCATATAGGTTTACATCGTGATACTTATCACTTAGGGTCAAACTATTCTTTGTCTCATAATTTACCCAAATTGCTCAATTGCAATAGGATAATCTTAAGCAAAGTGGTCTCAATTTGGTTTCGACTAACCTTTGGTCTCACTTTTAGAAGGATTAACTATAACCAACCTTTCCTTATTAGTAAACTAACCTCACATGATCTCTCAAAAAGACTAACAATATTCTATGTACTACTTTAAACCAAAGATTATTTGAATTTTCTAGTACTTATAACTTCTATCATAGTTCTACCATGATATTTTCATCCTTCTACTCCAAGATAATTAACTAATTACTTATCATATTTATACCGACATCATGGTTTCGGAGCTAATCTCACCATGATCTTGTTATGTTTTGCCTATATATCATGATTTAGGAGTTAATCTAACCATGATGACCTTGTTTCACATTACTCTATTATTAAGTCTTAGCATAATGTCACTTCATCACGTAGAATTCCCAAGTGAATCGCACATGATTACTACTTATTACCTCAACATTTATCCTAATGATATTCATTATGTTGTATTTGGTTAACAACTAACAATAAAATTCCACTGTGCTACTTGAATTCTAAAGTTAAGCTACACCATTAAGACTACTTCCATATGATGTCTTACACTTGATCCTAATCTACTGTGACCAATTAGCTTTCCTAAAGTATCTTGGTGGGTTATGTATCCTTCGTAAGACACTAAATAACACTATATTGAGAAAAGATAAAATAATTATTCCTAAGAAAGTATGACTTAAGCATCTGACTTAGGTGTGACAAGGTTATCCTCAAGTGGATACTCATCACATGTCATAATAATATTTGGTTTAGATAAGATGGCTCCTATAGTCACTATCCAACCTACAGATCTTCCTAAAAGGGTTTTAATCCTAAGGCCAAAGCATAGGCTCTGATACCAACTGCGGTGACCCAGCATACCACTACATGATGTAGTACACTATAGTCGTTGACATAACACCAATGAAACACCGTTCACTAGTATTACATCCCTCAGAGTGGTACAACAGAAACACAGCAAGTCCAAGACATGACTATAGGTTACAACTCAACTCTTTACACAAGATCCAGAGAACACTCTAGGTTAAAGAGAGAGAAATAAACTTCTTACAAAGAAGAATCAGAAATACACATCTCAAAAACTATCATACTATTAAGACTGGTATCTTAACTAATGGTCTGGCATTGTTGCTATTGCAATACACTATATAAATAGGTTCTACGGCTAGAGATTATATTCCTATCTAATCAGTAACTTCGTCTTCACTTGAGTTGATGTATATGTTGACTTTCTTGACTTCATTGAAGAATTTTAGCCTTTGATGATGATGCTTGGAGTATGAATTGATGTAGACATCGTCTTAATGGATTCAGAATCTAGCAAGGGTTAAGAAGATACGTTGAGTATGAGCGTACTCAGCAAGTTCACTAGAAAAGGAGTGTTTTATGCACTATATCAATAGCCACAGACCATAGGTCGTAGGCAATGCAAATTTTCGTAAACATTTCTTCAAATGTTGCTTTTATTCTGAAAAGCTATGTCCGTCAGCCTTCACGGGTTTACCAGAACTTTCATGGAGTTCCTTTCCCGCCGCGTTCGCAGCTCCTTCCCGGAACAGGGAGTAACAAGTTACAGTTCTTACACTCTGCAGAGGTGCGTTACTTTACCCATGAGAGATCTTAGCCTTGTTGCACAACCAAGACATGACCTTGTCCATACTTCCTTGGTATGGGGCCCAGTCTAAGATCCAAGCCAATCACTTTCCTTCTTCGTGACCCCGCATACACCGCAATTGTTGTATGCCAAAACTCAAGGTAGACCTTTCCCCGTATAAAACGGCTATACCTTAGTTGGATACACACAATAACCATTAACACTAGTAATCTGTCTTTTGTAAGCCCAGATCCACGGTATACCTTTCCCCGTATAAAACGGCTATAGCCACGATCTGCAACTCACAAATGCCCAGAACAGTGTCCAATGGATGCGAAAGGGAGCCGATCCAGCTGACTTCTCCGTCCCATTCCAGATCTCATGGTTAACGCGTAATATACGGCGCAAGAATCACTGGCGACATTGGTTGTTAAGTCCTAGATGATATATTCCTGTGAAGTGGTATCCCAACTACCAGTCTTAATTGATTAGCTGATCACCCTGGATTAGTAACCAATACTTCAAGTTAATTATGAAAATAGTGTTTTCGACCTTTTTGAAATGTAGGTGATGACACACAGTTTTCAATTACTTCACAGAAAATAATCAAAGGACATGAGCAAGTGTGAACTTGCCTTTTTTGATTGCAAGATTATGCACTCACAGTCTTCAAGACAATATAAGATCCAATATCTGAAATCAGCATCATTGGTCCGGTAAGGACTAATGTTTAAAGAAGCAAGATGCTATGCATAAGTAATGTAATGCAATTTTGTAAACTCGAATCTCGGGGATAACGTTGTTCTAGGGTTTGAATACTAGAAATGGTTTCTTTAGAATGTGTTGTCCTTTTAGATAAGTTTCATACTTGTGCTTCTTATTAAGGCTTGTGAGTGTGTGTGAAACAACATGTAAGTATAATAAAGCACACACAATAATGGAATACTCAAGTGGGAAATGTATCTGTAGACTATGTATATAATGTTTGTTCATCCTTTAGAGCTTTCGTAAAAATTCTTATGTCTTGCTTTATAATGTACCTTAAAAGAATAACTTTTGAAGAAAATCTTACTTAGCTAAGGAGAAGTATTTAAAGTTTAAGTTAACCTTATTAGGTGTTCTTTCAAGTTATAGTCTTTAAGTAAGAAAGAATTTCTTTAGTTTGAATAATGATATTAGTAGTATTTGAGACTTATCTATCTTGGTTTTTAACTTGGTTAGTTTGGTATTAAGATGCTTTATAACTTAATTATAACAGACCAAAGTTAACTATAAAATACATAACAAAGAATTTAGCATAGTATTCGAAAATATTGTAGACTAAAGTAAACTTCAAAAACATAGATAGACTTATGCTGTATTACTTATGGTACTTGTATCTTGTTCACTTTATATTGTTTCTTTAACATTACTTAAGAATGGCATTACTTCTATTGGAGTAGTGGTTTCTTAATTGTACAATAGAATAGAATCATTTATCTTTTTATAAAGGTGTGGTTATGATTTGTAATCAAGGAAGTAACATTACTTAACTATTTATGGACTCACTATAGTGTGTTAATTTGTTTACAAACTTGTGGTTGAAGTAAGTACATGAATAGGTTTTATCTCATTACAAATTATTCTTGGAGATTTTATATTAGATAAGGATCCTTTTATAAAATAATATACACTTATGGTTGAAGGATAATTCAATAAAATTGTATTTAAAATGTGTTAAACCATTTAAGCTTCATATTATCAATATTCAAGACTAATAATATTTATTAGACTTTAATTAGTTAATTTTAGAATATTAGCAAATTTTATTTACCCATATATGAATTATTAACTAGAGAAATAGGTTTAAATTCAAGTTATTAAAGTGTTTAACTTTTTATTTAACTCAAAAGTGGAATAATATAATTTTAACATGTAGATATTATTTTTGTGATAATTTTGATATATTACATTTATTTTTGTGATTTATAAATAATAGGATATGATTTCTATAATGTTTATTACTTTATAAATACTTAATAAATAACAAATACTTATTTAAGTGAAATAATAATGTATGATTATAGTTTTTAATTATAGTTCTTATTTTTCTAAGATTTTTGGTATTTTATTTATATTTTTATCATTTACCAATATTAAAATATGAATTATCAAAGTTTTATTAAATGTAAAATATTTATTAAATAGTAATAATTTAAATTGTTGACAAAATAATGTTTGATAATAGTTTAATGTTATAGATTTTATTTTTCTGAATTTTTTTATATATTACATGTATTTTTCTGAATTACAAAACTAAATCTATTGAATTTCTAAGATTTAATCAATTTTTGAAAATATTAAAAGAATTACTGCGTCACTGTGACCTTAGCATGAAACCACTGTTTGGATAATTTTTTTTGTACCCAACCTGAGTCTACCCACACCGACACTGACTGGTGGGGTCGAGTACACATCACCTGCCACATGGGCACAGACCAAGTCAAATTCGTTGACTGGGCTGGGGTGACATCAGCATGCTGTCATGCTGACATCATCCACGGATGATCCTACAGTTCGAGGGTCGATTTGTTGATCGAGATCACGCGCGCGCACGAGAGTGGTGTCGTTCGATTCAGTACACCATGCGGAGTCAACAAGTGGTTGCGCCGCCCGAAAACAGTCGCCGGAGACGACAGCACGACGACGGCCAGTGGCGGCGGTGGCAGGTGGTCGTGGGGATCACGATTCAACGCGTAAGGAAAAATCTACGAAGGGCATTCACACGAGGAGCTCACCAGGAGTGCGAGGAAAGTCTTGGCGAAGCCGGAGGTGGTCGGAATTGACGATTATTGATGATGACTGGCGGCGGTGGTTGTCGGGATAGGGTCGATGCGACCGATTAAGAGCTCGTCTGCTCGATTCCTTCTTGCTGGAGATGCTACCCACCTTGACGAATCTTGTGGTATGCTCGAATAGTCGTGGGGTGGTAGAAAACAACTCCAGCAAGCTAGGTTCTCGGGCAGAGGAAGAAATGGGGAAATAGAGTTCTCTGGCACGAGTGAGAGAGAATGAAGAGATAAGGACGAGAGGGACGTGCTCGGCGGGTCTTATCCCTGCTCCTGGTGACAGCGGGCATCGCCGCGCGGTGGGAATCGACGGCGGTCAGAGCGCTAGGCAGCTGCTTACCCGGCATTGCCTTCTGGCGAGAAGAAGAATAAAAAAACAAACAAAAAGGTACGTGGGCCAATATTGGTACGAAGTGGGCTACAACCAAGGAAGCGGAGGAAGGGTGCTGCTGCTGAGCGGTGGATAGGTAGAGAGAGAAATGGGCTGCAGCCTCATTGCAGTTTTTTCTTATTGTTTTCTTTTCTCTTTTCTGTTTTGTTTTCAGATTTGTGTATTGCACATTTGTTTCAAATTTCCTTTATAGAATTTATTTATTAAACAATTGCAGCACAATGAATGGTATTTAAAGTTATTTTGTGAGCTTTTATTATATAGTGTTATGTTTCTTTATTTTCTTTATATACTTCCTTTGTAATATTATGTGAAGGCCTTTGTTATTGATTTTATTTATATAATAACCCATGGATTTATTATATGATATTTCTTTATTTAATAATAAAGCTTAATTCTAGTTAAATTATAGTTTGAAGGGAATTAATATGATTACGATTATTCTCATGAATTTAGGAAATAGCAATGTATATATTTTATTATAACTAATATAGGAGTTAGGGTTTGAATTGTAAATGTTCACCCTAGGGTCTAGGTTTCTTATTATACTTATATTTTTTTATTAATTTGAATAAATATTAATGACTAAACATATTGTATTTATATTTGTGTTCTTTAATGATATCACCCTTTAAAGCTGAAAGTTATTTTCTGGAATGTCTTATGGAAAAGAATTGATAAAGATAACTCCTAAGCACATATGGTTATGATAATTGGAAATGAAAAAGATGTGCTTAAGGGATTTGCTATAGGAAAATATTCCTATAAAGCATTGTGGAAATAAGATGATTGATTCAATAGATAAAATAGATAATGAGTTTGATTACAGATTTAAGGTTGAATGTTTTACCAAGAATTCCTATCTTCCATAATTCACAATTCTAGACTTCTGTTTAAGGAATTCCTTTCCTAGATATTCTACTTCTTCATATCCATCATGATGTGTTAGCATGATGAGCTTTGCCTCACAAGAATATTCTTATCCACCTTTTATTCTTCCAAATCTTTACTTGGTTATCAAACTATTCTACTACTAATAATATCCAATCCAACAGATGGTTACTTCAAACTCCACTCATACTCTTCCTTAATCATCCATCACTAATATTTCTCCAGTAGATGTATATATCAAACTACCTTTCTCAATAGCTTACTATCCTTTAAGAGGAATAACACTATTTTAATAACTCCATGCTACTCTAACTTTAACTTAATCATACTATCTTATCTCTACTTGACTCCAAGATCTTATACTTAACTTCACATTATAATAATATGACTTATCATGGCTAACCTAGGATAACATATCTATACTAGGTTTCAATCATGTTTTATCCACCAATGTCACTTATACATGATATAAGCATTCAATCTTGGTGAGTAAGGCATGATCATTATAATCCTTTGATCCTTTATGGTTTTAGGTTTCCAGTTGGCTAATCAAGGCTTCCATCCATACAACATTACAGTTGTATTATAATTATCTTCTGTTTAGCTCTATTGGATTAAGAGATATTATTCATTGATTATACCTACTTGATCCAATAGGATTACTCCTAGTAACTTTCATCAGGATTCATCCTTGTAATCTTCTTTATTACCATATAATTATATATTCCAAATAACTCTTCTATATTTCAGAAGTGAGTTAACTCCATCAATTATCACACTGATCATATTTTCTTCCAACACTCCCATCCTATAGATGATATCTAAATCTAGCATTACTATTTACCCCTTCTTAGTTATTTCTTTATAGGCACTTAAGTGAATTCTATGATATGGTCAGGAGTTGATAGATTAAGAATTGGTGAATCAATAGTTGATTACTCAACATTGATGAACAACAGATATTGAGATAGGATTCCATAAGGATTGATATGGAAAGAATGATATATGGTGAATGACCTTGACTTGGTTACTTTCCTACTCAAACTCACTAAAGAGTTAAGGTTAGGTATTACGATGATACTCATGGTATAAGTAAATGAGATTAAGATAAATCAAGATTTAGTTGTTACATTCCTATTACTTAAGTTATGTTTATAACTTGGTATACATGGGTTGTGTAATGAATACTGGGATATGATTACTTAAGGATCAAATATTAACTATTAAATAATGTATTAGGGTTTAACCTTAATTACATTTGACCTACCCTTAGATCAAATCTCCCTTACCCAAAATAAGGTTTTAGTAAAGGTCATATTGAAACTTATCGCAGTCAACTTGATGATCTACTGCAATCCCATCAAGTTGAGAGAATCTTCAATCACTTTGACAAGTTTTGGTCAAAAGCGCGAAAATTATTCAGATTTTCTATGCATGAATGCAATACACACATCTGTGTTCAGCTTATTTCTAAGTTCTAATGCTGGGACGTTACACTTCAAGAGGCACGAAGGTGTTCGCATCAACCAGTTGGGTGACCCTGGTATCGTAGCCGGCAAGCGAAGCCTAGATAGCATCACGATCGATCTTTTGTCCGTATTCGTCTATGTCCGGCAACCCAGAGGTCACCGTGGTGATGTTAGCGTTGTTGTAGTGCGCCTTGAGCATGGCTAGAGCCATCCTAGCTCCTGCCAGGGTACATGAAGCTTTCCAGCTTACGATACGCTCGGGGGATCGGTGCAGGATCTCCGAGTACTTCATTACAAAGTCCACTACCATAATGTTGATGTCCAAGGGCTTGGCAATCTTTTTGGCCTGGGTGAAGCGGTGCTGATGAAGTTGCCGGCAAGAAACATGCATTCCTTTGGCGGAGGAGGATTATTGTTCAAACCAATAGGAGCTGCATTTCCGACGAAAATGTTTTGAGTTCAGCACAATAAGACCAAAGTAGCTAGTTTACAGAAGTACAAGACGGAGAATGCTTACCAAAGATGCTATCCTCAGCTTTCTTTAGAATTTCCGCCATGGAGTCCCGTTCCTTTCGGAGGGTCTTGTATGCCTCAAGGTTACGAATATTCTGCTCGTCAGCGGCTTTTTTCTTCTCCTTGAGGGTTGCAATTTCCTCCTTAAGACGGTTGATCTCCGTGTTTGCAGATTCTTGCACGACAGCTAATGCATATTCGTGCAGCTTCAGCGAGTCAGCCCTCTCCTGCTTTAGGATCTTTTTTTTCGCTATCCAGCTCTTGTATATGCTTGGATTTCTGAACAATATCCTTGGCCTTGGCGATAGCTTCTGCAAATTGGAGAAATGAAAGAGCACAATGAGTAGTCGGAAGTTAACGACATAAGAACAAGTTGAGCATGAAACTGAAAAGAAAATAGACTCTTGCCCTTGGCGATCTGTCCCTTCAAGAAGGCGGTTTTACCCTTTTTAGCTTCGAGGTCCGCACGCTTCTTGTGGAACATGTCATTGGAGGCAGTCCTCCGAGTATTCTCATTCTGGAAAAATAACAAAGTTACTTAGTCTACTTAGAGTATCTAGCCAGATAAGTATCCGCCTAGAGGCTTGGGGGGTACAACACGAGTTTTAAAACTCCAAACTATGCTTAGTCTTTCTTTAAGCATCTAGTCAGAACTAATTCTGTTTCAACTAGAGGCTTGGGGGCTACAGTATTGAAATTTACAACCACTATGTATGCTACTCTAAAAGTATCTAGTCGAAATAATTCATTCAAACTAAATACATGGGGGCTATAGTGCAAAGGTTCTAGCTTAGTCACTCTTAGAGAATTCATACCCGAAGACCTATGGTTTTATGTCTAAATCCTGGGGGGCTATAGTGGGATACTACATATGAAATACAAAAGGCATGCAAAACTTACAAGTGCGATGATATTGAGTTGCTGGCGCTCTCAGATTATATCTTGCTAAAAGCAAGCGTATTAACTCGGACAATCTCTGCCTGTTTGAGCAGCTCGTCAAGGCCGCACGTAGGAGAAGTCGGCGCAACACCATGAACCAGAACTGAGCTACTCGGTGTGAGCACCAGATAGACAATCTTGGGAAGCTCAGTTGGCGTCTTGGGTGCAACGGCTCCGTCTTCAGCAGAAGTTCCGCCTTCCATCATTGCCTTACCGCTACCAGTGGCATCCTTAGCCAGAGCTTCAGCCACTTTGGAGGACGTGCTTTCCCGCGTCACCTGTTCGCCGGCAACGTGGAGTTCCACGGTAGCATCTGGGACCTCCTAAGTAGGAGTTGGGTCCACTTCCATGGTGGAAGGTTCAGATACTACCTTTGCCGGAGAACCAGCGGGTGTGGCAGAAGGTTGGACGCTCGGAGTAGGAGGGGCGATGGCGGGAGACACCCGGACAAACATTTCTTTAATGTTTTTAGAAGCTCCCGATGTTTTGGAGGTCTTCTTCAAACTCACACTAGCCTTTTTCCTGAAACGTGCAAAAGTATAAGTGAATGAATAAGATGAGCAAAGGATGATGTCGGATGATAAGAATCTTACACAATAGTTGGTGTCTTGTTCAACGGGATTGTAACATCTGAAAAATCATGATTTCAAAGTTTGCATATCATTCATGCATTCATAATTATTTTAGGATCATTTTTCAAAAATAGAAACATTTGTGGTCTATTATTTTATGTAAGCAAGGCAATGGCCTTATTGCTACCTTCTAATAAGAAAATAACTGTTTTGATCAGTAAATAAATGGACATAAGTTTGAGTGATGTTTCTAAGGCTTAGTCAAAGTGTTATGGGGTAACCCCTTGGGGTGGCCCGATCTTTCACGAATCTCCACGGGAGTCGAGGGGAAAGCGGTGGAAGGGGGAGAGGGGATGAGATCCACAAACACATGCACACTAAGAACCCGATGAACTCACGCACAAAAATCACGATACACGCCGATAGCTCACGCCGGTGGCAACCGGTCCAACATAATCCCTAGGATCGGTGTTGGGCGAAGCTCTCTCTCCACGACAACAACGGGGGCGAGATGCTTGGTGAGATCTTGACGACTTGGGGACGAGAAACCGAGAACCCAAGGCCTTGTACAACTTGAACGAACTAGGCAAGATTCAAGAGGTTGTGGATAATAGGGTGCCCCTTGGTAGGAGCATGAGACCAATAGATGAAAGATCCTCAAAGGGGTGTCCTCAATCTATTATTATCCAAGTCTAGGGTTTACAATAGAGGGTGGGGGCTATATATAGGCCAGCCACATAAACAAGGGTAGTTTCGGAACAAAATGGGAAAATATAGAAAGGGGTACAGGGCGCTGGGCCGAACTGATGCGATCCGGTTCAGTCAAGACCGGTAGTACCGGTCGGGCCACCGGTAGTACCGGTCGCAACCGGTAGTACCGCTCAGGGGACGGTAGTACCGTTGGCGGTCCTGGAGCTTCCGTCGGTGTCGCCTGTAGCGAGCGGTAGTAGGGGGCGGTAGTACCGCCCACCGGTAGTACCGGTTCCTGGGTCGGTAGTACCGTAGTCGTCTGGGCCTTGGTTGGGTTCCTCCTGGAGCGTCCGATAGCTGGGGCCGGTTGTGCCGCTTGAACCGATAGTACCGGCCGTAGGGTCCGGTAGTACCGCTTGAGTCTAGCAGCGATTGGTTGCTTCCGCTCCGGTTCCTCCGTTCCTTGGGTCCTTCTCTTCGTACCTGATGATGCATAGTGTATGCGTATGAAGTATCAAGCCATCCAGGGGCATATCGAAATCACACAAGGAAAGGAGCGAGTTAACCTTGGCTTGTAGGAGCTTGGCTCAGGCGCGAGTCATTGGTCCACTGGGAGGGCTAGGTATTGTAGATGGAGGTGCGTCTGTAGGATGGGCTGCATCAGCTCCCCCCCTTGGGAAGAGTCGTCCTCGACTCTTCAACCTTCTCAACTTCATCTTTGCCATGGTAGGGTGAGAGGTCTTTGACATTGAATGTCGGGCTCACAAGATACTTGGATGTTGGGATATCGATGATGTAGGCGTTGTTGTTGATCCTTTTTAGTACTTTGAACGGTCCATCACCTCTCGGCTTGAGTTTGGAGTCGTGGTCCTTGGGGAAGCGGTCTTTTCTCAAGTGTATCCACACAAGGTCGCCTTCTTCGAAGATCATCTCTTTCTTGTTCTTGTTTAGCCGTGATGCTTGGCGAAGCACTTGTTGTTCGATCGTAGCTCTTGTGTCTTCATGGAGTTTCTTCATTGTTTGGGCACGCTTGTCAACGTCCATATTGGTATGGTCATGCAGCGGAAGTGGAAGGATATCGAGCGCGGTGAGAGGCTCGAAACCATAGACGATCATGAACGGGCTTCTCATTGTGGTGGAGTGCTTGGCGCGGTTGTAGGCGAACTCGGTGTGCGGAATGCATTCCTCCCAGTCTTTAAGGTTCTTCTTTATCAACACACGGAGGAGTGTGCCAAGGCTTCGATTGACGACCTCGGTTTGTCCATCGGTTTGAAGATGCGAGGCGGACGATAAGAGGAGCTTGATGCCTAGCTTGGCCATGAGTGTCTTCCAGAAGTAGCTCATGAATTTGACGTCGTAGTCGGAGACGATTGTTCTTGGTACACCATGTAGCCGAATTATTTCCCTGAAAACCAAACTTGCTACATGTGAAGCATCATCGGTCTTATGGCACAGAATGAAGTGTGCCATTTTGGAAAAACGATCCACTACCACAAATATAGAATCATGTCCATGTTTAGATCTAGGCAATCCTAACACGAAGTCCATGCTAATGTCCGACCAAGGTGCATGAGGAATAGGTAATGGCATATAAAGACCGAAGGGGTTAGATTTAGAATTAGCTTGGATACATGTAGTGCATCGTTGGACGTGGCGCTCCACGTCGCGCTTCATCTTTGGCCAAAAATAGTGAGTGGATAGCATGTCATATGTCTTGTCACGGCCAAAGTGACCCATAAGGCCTCCACCATGGGACTCTTGAAGAAGCAAAATTTGGAGAGATGACTTCGGAATGCAAAGCTTGTTTTGTTTGAAAAGAAAACCCTTATGCAAATAGAAATCATCAATCCCTTTGTCTATTGAACATTCTGCAAAAATTGGTCCAAAGAAAGGGTCGGACGCGTACAAAGATTTGATGTCATCAAGACCCAAGACATTTACTTCGAGTCGCGTAAGAAGGTTTGTGTTTTTGCGAGACAAAGCGTCCGCTACCACATTTTATTTGCCCTTCTTATACTTGACAATGTAAGGAAAAGACTCCATGAACTCAACCCATTTGGCGTGCCTTTTACTCAAATTGGCTTGGCCCTTAAGATACTTCAACGACTCATGGTCGTAATGGATGATAAATTCTTTGGGCCAAAGATAGTGTTGCCACACTTGAAGGACACGAACCAAGGCAAAAAGATCTTTGTCATAAATGGGATAGTTTAGGCGTGCGCCATCAAGTTTCTCACTATGGTATGCAATAGGACGCCCATTTTGCATAAGGACGCCTCCAATGCCAATTCCACTAGCGTCACATTCAATCTCAAAGGTTTTTGTGAAATCCGGTAATGCAAGAAGTGGTGCTTCGGTGAGCCTCTTTTTGAGCTCATCAAAAGCCTTTTGTTGTGCTTTTCCCCACACGAACGTGACATTTTTCTTGGTCAATTCGTTGAGGGGGCAAGCAATGGTAGAAAAGTCTTTCACAAAGCGACGGTAAAAGCCAGCCAACCCATGAAAACTACGAAGTTCACTAACATTGGTCGGTATGGGCCAATCTCATATGTCCTTAACTTTTGAGACATCAACTTCAATGCCATTAGAAGACACAACAAAACCAAGGAAAATGAGTTTGTCTTTTGCAAAAGTGCACTTTGGGAGATTAGCATAAAGCTTTTCATGACGAAGGATTTGAAGGACCTCCTTAACATGAGTAACATGCTCCTCTAGTGACTTGCTATAGACAAGGATGTCATCAAAGTAAACAACGACACTCTTCCCAATGAGAGATCTAAAAATATGGTTCATGAGGCACATGATGGTAGATGGGGCATTTGATAAGCCAAAAGGCATAACCAACCATTCATAGAGACCAAGCTTGGTCTTGAAGGCGGTTTTCCACTCATCACCTTCGGCCATGCGAATTTGATGGTAACCACTACGAAGATAAATTTTCGAAAATATAGTGGCTCCACATAACTCATCAAGCATGTCATCAAGGCGCGGTATAGGATGTCAATAACGTACGGTGATAGCATTGATTGGACGGCAGTCCATGCATAACCGCAACGTATCATTCGTTTTTGGAATGAGAATCACGGGAACCGCACTTGGGCTAGTGCTTACTTGAATCAAACATTTGGAGACGAGTTGGTTGATTTGTCGTTCTATCCCCTTCATCTCCTCCGGGTTCGTGCGATACCCGGCGCGGTTTGGTAGTGGGGCGCCGGGTATGAGGTCGATGCGGTGCTCGATTCCACGAAGAGGAGGTAGTCCATGAGGAAGCTCTTAGGGGAATACATCTTGAAATTCCTGCAAGATAGCCATCAAAGAAGGAGGAACAATTGTCAAGTCATTAGTTCCTTGCGCTAGTCCCTTGCATACAAGGACATAGTGCAAGATGGATGGGTTGTTCCGCACTTCTCTCATCTCACTTTTGGTGGCAAGAAGAACACTCTTAGTTTTTCCACTCGAGTTTGGCTTGTGGCACTCACTCACTATAGTGTGGTTATCTCGCTCACCGCTCTTCTCACAAGGTGTTTTTGTGTATTGCGCCCTCGCTAAAGCCTTTGCATTGTCCGCAATTATTTGGCTAGGAGTCATTGGTTGCAACACACAAGTTTTTTCAAGCCATTTGAAGGTATAAGTGTTTGAGTGACCATCATGCAAAGCACGCTTGTCATATTGCCACGGCCTTCCTAGCAACATATGGCAAACCGTCATTGGGACCACGTCACATCCACCGTGTCCTTGTAGGGTCCAATTGAGAACGTTACCGAGACGGTGTGCTTGATCTTGACGGACCCTTGGTCACTTAGCCATTGTATATGGTAGGGGTGTTTATGCGGATGGAGGGTGAGGTTGAGTTTCTCACACAATTCCGTGCTTGCAAGATTGTGGCAACTCCCTCCATCGATGACAACTTTGATGGAGTTCCCATTGATACCGGCATGAGTTTGGAAGATGTTTGATCGTTGGTCTTCATTCTCATTGACTTGAGTAGTTAAGACCCTTGTGACCACAAGCGATGGACTTGCGTCATGCTCACACAAAAGTAGTTCTTGGTCCTCTTCCAAATGTTGCCTTGCCAATGCTTCCTTGACCCTTGCATCAAACTCATCTTCACTCAAGTATTCTTCGTCGCCATTGTCATGGATGAACAAAACTGTTAGACCCCTCCTTTATAAAGGAAAAGATCCCTGTGATTGCAATGCTAGTCCCTGGATCAATGCTAGCATCCACAGTTTAAGATGAAGTACACAGATACAAAGGTCGTTTATTACATTCATTCCAGAGATAAAACATAGTCTTTTACAACTCAGGGCCATAGGCCTAATACAAGAGTTTAAGGAATAAGTAAATAAACATAAGTCTTCATCTTCATGTGCCACAGGCAAGCATGTTGAGTGTAGACTCATGACTCCTATTCATCATCGGAGTAACCTGCAACATCACAAGTTACAGCCACAGAGGGTTAATACTTTGGAATAGTATTGGCAAGTGATACCTTAGTATATTTTAAGTGGACTATATTACTATATGCATTTGGCTAAGTGTAGCTTGGCTTGCTTTGCTTGAAAATAGGTTTTACCTATTAGTTGAAATCACTAAGTTTTTCTTTATCAAAAACTTCCCAAGAAACCACCAATAGACATTGGGGTCCTTTACCCTTGTTCACCCACCAATTTTACTTAGAAGTTGGAGTGATGAGATCCTTGTAGCTTCCATGTCTTGATGCTCAAGTTGTCCATTGCCTTGGACTAGGCTAAGTACTTAGGTTTTTCCATCTGCAGAGGTTGTGCACTTTCCCCACCAGACTTGGTTTCCCAAGACAGGACCTTTCAGAAGCCTTTCCTTAGTAAAATGGACGCGCTCCAACCTATCATTCCCACTACCACCAATTGTCCAAGTGACTAAGTTCTAGCAACCTATGTGATCAAGGCAGAGCCCATATTGCCAAGTGGTTGCACTGTAAGCTTTCTCAACACTTGGCCTCCAAATCCCTTTGTGCCTGGGTGGCATACCACAAGTGAGATACACAACCCAAGTCCATGGCCTTGTGTAACCACTCAACATAACCCAATCCTTCCATTCCACCCAGGAGGTTCATTTAACTTAGTTGTTTTATTAGGAAAGCATAAGTCTCATGACATAGAAATATTTTCATCATAGTAAGTATAGATTTTCACCAACCCTTGTTTGCTAAATAGCTAGGCTAAGCGTGGTATGATAACTTAACTTAGGAAGAATTCCCTAGCAATTTTACAATTCTACACTACTTAGGATTTCCCAACTTAGCATTAGGCAAAAATAGCATGCAAGACTTAGCAAAATATCTAATGCTAGTACAAAACATAGGATAGAAATATTCATGAAAATATCACTTGCCTTGGTAGTGGGGAGAGTAGCACTCTTCACAATCACAATCACTAGCAAAATCTACACAAAAATTATAGCATACAATTACACACAATTATATTCAATCAAAAATAATATGAATGCATGCATGAAAGAATTTACCAAGTGGTGATTTTTTTTGAAAATTCTACCAAGCATGCACATGTTTACAGAAACTTATCAATTCACAAGTTTGCCAACTAAACTTATTTGGCACCAATACAATTTACCAAAATAAATCTATACTTAAAATAGTCTTAAACTTGTTCTACAAATAAAGTCATTTTAACTGTTACTATTTGTTAAACAAATTGGATATTCAGAAAGGTCTTGTTTCACTGAATCCAACGGTATAAAGTTTGTAAAATTCTAACGTGGCATTCAAAAGTTATAGCGGTTCAAAGTTTGGATCTTAATCTGATTCAAATTTCTGTTTTTGAATTATCCCTAGCCACGTGTCGCAGCCTCACTGGCGCGTACCGCTTCGCGCGGATCGGGTCCTGCGGACCGCACGATCTAAGTGGGATCTGGCGGCTCAGATGCGCGCCTACCCCTTCGTTTAAAATTCTATCCTAGCCCTACGATACAGATCCAACGACCTAAATCACCTAGCCAAAATCTGGCGGCGCTTAGCGGCTGCGCGCGGCGGCGATGACCAGACGGTGGCGGCGCCGACGATACAGGTCACTAGGAGGATAGGGGAGGTACTCACCGAGACCGCAAGGACGTGAGGATGCTCAACTCGTGGACAGCTTGGCAAGGGGCGCTCAGGGTTGTGGTGAATTCCTCGCCGGAGTTGGATCTGGCAACGGTGGCTCTGCTCGAGGTCGAAGGCGACGTTGTGGGTCACTAGGAGGCAAACGGAGGATATGGTCAGATGCAGGAGACTACGGCGAAGATGCGTGCGTGAAAAACAAGGTTCAGGGCGGTCTGGACTTACCGCTGGAGCTCGCCGGAGTTGAAGCTGGAGACGGTGGCGGTCAGTTGTTTGCGTAGCCAATGTTCTGGGTCACCCGCGGGCAAACCAGGAGTGTCAGGAGATGCGTGGGATCAAGTGGAGTCTGTTTGTGTGAAGCAGAGGCAGAGGGGTGGTCGGAGGTGGCCGGAATTGCTGCGGCAGCTCGTCGGAGGCGGCGGGGTTGCAGAGAGCAATGCGCGCAGCCTGGGGGCGTTCTGTGCTTGGGGTTTGGGGAAAAAGAGAGAGGGGGTTTATGTAGCCTGCTCGCGAGCGAGAATCACTCGTGCCTTAACTCGAATTTAAGCTGCGTAATCAACAGGAAACGGCCGCGTCAATTTTGGGGATGAACAGGTCGTGGGGGGTGGAGACGACGATGCTCGGGCGGGCCGTGGTTGTCAGTGAGAGAGGGAAGTGGATGCGGGTCCCTTCTGTCAGTGAGCTGGTGGGTGCGAGAGTGGGTAAAGAAAACGTTTCGCGGGGTCTGTATTACTGGGCTAGTTTGGGCCGTGTTGGGCTGGGTCGGCCAGATTGGCTGGTTTGGTTATTTTTTCTTCTTAATTCCTTTTCTTTTTCAGATTGAATTTCCAGAAATGGTTTTTAAACCTAAATTCAAATCTGTTTGAATCCAAAGCTTTACAGGGCTTTTGTAAAATAAAACTTGCTCTTAAATGAGTGTCAAACACATCTGAACAATTCAGAACACCTGGGTCCTTTTGAAAATAAAATAAACTATGCCTTTATGCTAATAGGCATTTGTTTTTAATTCATATTTGGCTTTGCTACTTTGCTCAAATTTTTGGAAATCACTTGTGTTTGGATTCAAAACAATAATGAAGGATAATTAGAATTTTTCTCAACAATAGTTAGCACAAAGGCTAGGGTTTCCTCACATAAAATAATGAGCCACAATTGCTCCTGTTTCTGAAATGATTTTGAGAAAACCCTAAATGATGATGAATGCAAGGATGATATGAATGAGTTTTGGAATATGAATTTAGGGATGTTACAAATCTAACCCCCTTAAGATGAATCTTGCCCTCGAGATTCGGATTGGCTAGCAAATAGGTGAGGGTGGTCTTTCCGAAGATCATCTTCTCTTTCCCATGTTGCTTCCTCTTCGGAGTGATGGTTCCATTGCACCTTGCAAAACTTGATAGTTTTTGTCCTTGTAACTCTTTCTGCGGTCTCAAGAATTTTGACAGGCTTTTCCTCATAGGTGAGATCACTTTCTAGCTGGACTTCTTCCAATGGTATAGTATCCTTCAGAGAAGATTCTTCCATTTCTGGGTGACATTTCTTAAGCTGACTCACATGAAACACATTATGGACAGCTGACAGAGACTCTGCAATTCAACTTCATATGCAACCTCTCCCTTGCGACTTAGAATCTTGAATGGCCCAACATATCTCGGTGCCAACTTTCCTTTGACTCCAAATCTTTTCACTCCACGAAGTGGTGATACTCTAAGATAAGCTCTATCCCCAACTTCGTAGGTGACTTCTCTACGCTTAGAATCTGCGTAGCTTTTCTGTCGGGACTGTGCTATCTTCAACCTGTCCTTAACCAACTTGACTTTCTCTTCGGCGTCCTTGATAAGATCAGGTCCAAATAAACTTCTTTCTCCCACACCATTCCATAACAACGGGGTGGTACACTTCCTTCCGTAGAGTAACTCAAATGGTGCCATTCCAATACTAGTTTGATGACTGTTGTTGTAAGAGAACTCTGCGTAAGGCAAACTTTCATCCCAACTTGCTCCATAGTCTAGGGCACATGCCCTCAACATGTCTTCAAGAATCTGATTAGTCCTTTCTGTTTGTCCATCAGTTTGAGGATGAAAAGCAGTGCTGAATTCCAACCTCGTTCCCAAGGATTCATGAAGTTGTCTCCAAAAATGAGAAGTAAACTGAGTTCCTCTATCAGACACTATACTCTTAGGCACACCGTGAAGGCATACAACTCTGCTCGTGTAGATCTTGGCTAACTTGGCACTTGTATAAGTTGTCTTCACGGGTATAAAATGAGCCACTTTAGTTAGGCGATCCACTACTACCCATATGGAGTCATACCCTGACCTGGTTCTTGGTAATCCGGTAATGAAATCCATACCGATATTTTCCCACTTCCATTCAGGAATAGGTAGTGGTTGAAGCAAACCCGCTGGTTTCTGGTGTTCCGCTTTTACTCTGCTACATACATCACATAATGCAATATGTTCGGCGATGTCCCTTTTGAGATTATTCCACCAAAATCTTTCTTTCATATCCATGTACATCTTGGTGTTTCCTGGGTGAATAGAATACGGGGAGTTGTGGGCTTCCTGTAAAATCAGTTTCCGCAACTCCGGATCTTGTGGAACACATATACGTTTCCCGTGCCATAATGTACCTTGTTCGTCTATATGGAAACCCTTAGCTTTCCCTAGACTAATATTCTCCTTAATCTTTTCAATTTCCTTATCAGTCTTCTGAGCTTCTCGGATCTTGTCCAATAAAGTGGGTTGAACATCTAAGGACATGAGATGTCCTTCAGGCACAATCTCCAATATGAGTTCTTTGAATTGCTTACACAAGTCATCTGGCAATTCTCCTTTAGTAAGGCCATTTACAAATGTCTTACGACTTAGAGCATCTGCTACTACATTCGCTTTACCGGGGTGGTATTGCAAACTTAAGTCGTAATCTTTGATAAGTTCTAGCCATCTCCTTTGTCTCATGTTGATTTCCTTCTGGGTGAAGATATACTTCAAACTCTTATGATCGGTGAATACTTCACAACGTTTTCCCAAAAGGTAATGTCTCCATGTTTTGAGTGCATGGACGACAGAGGCTAACTCCAAATCATGAGTAGGATAGTTTACTTCATGAGTTTTGAGTTGTCTCGAGGCATAAGCCACAACTTTACCGTCTTGCATAAGTACGGCACCCAAACCTTGATGAGACGCATCACAATATACTTGGAAATCCTTTTCCAAATCTGGCAGACATAGAACTGGTGCTGTCACAAGTCTCTTCTTTAATTCCTGGAAACTGACTTCACAACCTTCAGACCAAGCAAATTTCTTGTCCTTCTTTAACAATTCTGTCATTGGCTTAGCAACCTTCGAGAAATTTTCAATGAACCTTCTGTAGTAACCTGCTAAGCCGAGGAAACTACGAACTTCTTTCACATTCTTGGGAGATTCCCATTCTGTCACAGCTGAAACTTTGGCAGGATCAACTGCCACACCATCCTTTGTCATAACATGACCAAGAAAACCAACTTCCTCTAACCAGAACTCACACTTGCTGAATTTGGCATAAAGTTTATGTTCCCTCAGTTTCTCAAGTATCAAGCGTAAGTGTCTTTCATGTTCTTCCTTGCTCTTGGAGTAGACCAAGATGTCATCGATGAAAACGACAACAAATTTGTCAAGGAATTCCATGAACACCTTGTTCATCATATTCATGAAGTATGCTGGAGCGTTGGTTAAACCAAAAGGCATCACTGTGTATTCATACAATCCATACCTTGTGGTGAAAGCTGTCTTAGGTATGTCTTGCTCTCTTATTTTGAGTTGAAAATAACCTGACCGAAGATCAATCTTCGAGAACACACATGCTCCTTCTAACTGATCAAACAAGTCGTTGATTCTTGGCAAAGGATATTTGTTCTTGATGGTTACCTCGTTGAGAGAACGGTAGTCAATGCATAATATTTGTGTTCTATCCTTCTTCTCCACGAACAATACTGGGGCTCCCCAAGACGAAGAGCTTGGTTGAATAAACCCTTTCCGCAACTGTTCTCCTAGTTGCTTCTTGAGCTCTTTCAGTTCATCAACTGACATTTTGTACGGTCTCTTAGCTATTGGTCCAGAACCTGGTACCAAATCTATCAGAAACTCCACATCTCTATCCGGTGGCATTCCTGGCAACTCTTCCGGAAACACATCCGGATACTCACATACAATTGGCACACTGTCCATGCTAACCCCCTTAAGAGAATTCAGCTTACTTCCTTTGGATTCAAAGTTTGACCTGAATTTTATTCTTTTCCCTTCTAGGGTTGTGAGTGCAACCGTACGATTGGCACAATCTAGTACTCCTTCATACTTAGCCATCCAATCCATTCCCAAAATTACGTCTAGTCCTTGGGAATCTAGGATTATCAGGCTTACTGGAAACTTATGCTTTCCAAACTCTATGACGAGATCCCGGCATCCCAGACTTACTATCATATCTCCCCCCGGAGAGCTAACTTTTATTGGACACCCAATGTTTTCAGATGCAAAGCCATTTCTATCAACAAATGCTTTTGATATGAATGAATGAGATGCACCAGTGTCAAAGAGTACAAATGCTGGAATGGAATTGAGTCTGAACTTACCAGTAACGGCATCAGGCTCCTCATAGACCTCCTCCACATTGATGTGGTTAACCTGTCCTTTCTGGAAAGGATTTGGCTTGTTAGGTCCTTCAACTTTCTTCTCAGGGCACTCATTAGCATAATGCCCCAGCTTCTTGCATTTGAAGCACTCAACCTGACTGATGTCCTTTTTAGGAGGCTGGCTTCCACTTCCACTACTATTTCCACTATAGTGGCTCTTATGTCCACCCTTGTGGTTCTTGTACTTGTCATTGTCATGACTGCGGTGATGCTTGTTGTCATGACGGTTGTGGTTGTGGTGCTTGTTGAATTTCCCATGCTTATGGGATCCTGAGCTGCCACTGTCATCATAGTGAGATCGTTTGTGAGACGATCCCGAGCTGTGCTTGTCGGAGTGTTTCCTCTTCCTACTCTCGACTTGCTTCATTTTACTCTCCAAAATAGCAGCCTTGTCACACAAAGACTGATAAGTTGGAACATATGCCACAGACAACTGCAGATTCAGTTCATCATTCAAGCCCTCCAGAAACTTTTCCTTTCTTTTTGCATCTGTGTCAACCTCATCCGGTGCATAGCGCGCCAGATTGTTGAACTCTTCTATGTACTCAGCCACGCTGCGGTGGCGCTGCTTCAGGTTGTGAAACTCCTTCTTTTTCAGACTCATCATTCCTGATGAGATATGAGCAGTGCGTAAGCCATCTTCAAAGATAGCCCAAGTTACTTCATCCAAAGGAGTGGTAATTTGGAAGTTGTCCCACCATGTGGCGGCTGGTCCTTCGAACAGATGTGCTGTGAACCTGACTTTTTCAGCATCCGTGCAGCCCACGGTCACTAAGTCCTTATTCATGGAACGCAGTCAGTCATTGGCCACCATGGGATCAGTTGTTCCCGAAAACTTTGCTGGCCTCAATCGCAGAAATCTGGTGAGCATATCAAAACCCGGAGGGTTGTTGTTGTTGTTGTTGGGGTTGTTGTTGTTGTTGTTGTTGCTGTTGTTATTGGGGTTGTTGTTGTTATTCTGGTTTTGGATGAATGTTGTCATCATTTGCATAAGCTGTGTTTGCGCATTCATCATTTGTTGCATTTCCGGGGTGATGTTGTTGGGGTTGGGGTTTGCGCGACGGGGAGGCATCTGTGGTTTGTCAAATAGAGATAAGAATGAGATACCCATAGATGTTTTATGCACATTACATCACGAACAAACACATAGCAAGCAACATAAGAATAATAGTTCAACAACCACATAATACGTTCATGAAGTAAAACACACAAGTGGCAAGCCATCCACATGTCGGATGGTCCAATAACAAGTTCACAAATAACCAGTACGAATACGAAAGGTAAACGAGTAGTCAAGTCTACTCATCAGCATCAATCTCCTCCTCGACGAAGGTAAGACCTGCGTTCTCCATCGCGGTCTTGTTCTCCTCAATCGTAGTGGTCAAGGAATCGACCTTGGCCTTGAGAGCCCTCTTCTGGGAGCGAAGCCTCTCAATAACCATCTGCTGCTGCTCAAGCTCGAAATCCTTGGACTTCAGTTCCTCGGTCATGTCCCGGATCTTCTTGTTCCTATCCTGGACGCGTTTCTCCTGACTCTTGAACTTGCAATCCTGAGCCTCGAACTTTGTCTCCATTTCCTTGATCATCTCATCCTGCTGTGCGAAAAGCTTGTCCTTCTCGCGTAGCTGCACCTGAAGCTCGTCATTTCCTAGCATGACGTTCGTCCTGTCCGTGTCTACGTGCCTGAGAAGAGTCTCTAAGTCCTGGAGGTAGAGACGTATCGGCTCTGCCGCGTCCCTCGAGTCGTCCTCAAAGTCGATGGACTCTCCATCAACATCACGTCTTCCGAAGACGTGGAAGTGAGTGCCCCTAACCTGTCGGGAGTGACGGCCTAACAGACGTCCTATCAGGTCCTGCATGACTACCTCCATGCCTCTCTCCCTGTCGTCGTGCATCAGCTTGAAGACGATGGCCTCTGTAGTGGGCTCTGACTGGCGTCCAGGCTGGTTCACCTTGAAGCCCCAGAGGTCCTTCCTCTCGAACTTGGTGAGTGGGTACACCGTGATGGTGGGAAGAGGAAGATCGAGCAAGGTGGTAAGCTCAATGATACGGGGACCAAAACGGGTAACCTGGAGCTCCTCAACAGTGCTGATGGTAATAGGCATCTAATTTATAAGATTGAAAAAGTTAGAACAACACAATTTAAGATAATCAAGACAAACATTCATACATAACCATGGAACACAAACATCACACAAGTCATGCATACATAAGTCCATTACATCAATCAAGATTCAAACTTATTTAAGGCATCATTTTTGGAAAATAAGGTGATAGATGGTGGTCCAACTAACGAAGTGTGTTCACAATCCTATCTCACTGGATCTGGTGGCTATCACAATGTTCCTAGAGGCAATCCACCTATCTTGTTCACATGATTCCATCACTAAGTCTATTATATCTCCCCTTAACTCTTGGTTGGTGGCTTCCAACTCTTGGGTAAGTTCCTTCTCTTTCTCTAAGTCTCTTTGGAGGTTGAGCATTCTGCACTTGACTCTAGCACTTAGTACTTTGATAGTCTTCCAAGCCGCATCTCTGGCTGACTCAAAGAATGTAGTGTGCATTATAGTGTTGGTGTACATGCAGAATCCCCTTTCTTTGTGGTTGTCTTACTTGTTTTTGTACAAGTGAAGTTGCACCCACCAATACTCCACTCCTTCATCCATCACTGGAAAGCCTTTGTAAATAGCTGCTCCATGTGCTTCCATTGCCACCATGAGGTCCTTGAGAATCTTGGGAAACTTAGTTTCACACTCCAAGGTCATGGTCATGAGTGGTCCTTTTGAAGGGTTCCCAACCTTTATATAAGATTGATCCCTCCTGTGTTTTACAATGCTAGTCCCTAGATCAATAGCTAGCATCCACAGTTAAGATCTAATATCAAGATACAAAGGTCATATTATAAATTTATAACCAGGAATAACAAAATTTTATTACATCATACATAGCTCATTTGGCTATTACATTACATTGCAGCGGAATAACTATAATCATGGGGTCCTTCATCTTCAAAGTGCCATAGGCAGATGTTGGTTGTAGACTTTGTAATCCTAATCAAACAATCTTCACTAAAAATCAATCAAACCTGCAACATTACAAGTTACAGCCACAAGGGTCAATACATTTGAATTGTATTGGCAAGTTTCACTACTAAGTATAATATAAGTGGATCCTATCATTACATGCAAATTTGGCTAAGTAGAGTTTTAGGCTCATTTGCATAAAGCAATATTTTATCCTATCTTTTCAAAAATGGTTTTGGTCCTTTGTCAAATCTCTTGTCCAAGTTCCTTGAACTCCTTGGTAGAAACTCAAGTGTTCAAGTCCTTGTTAAAAATCACTTGAGCTACTTGGTAACCCCAAGTGCAACAAGTTTTATCAAAATCTCATGAGTTCCTTGGTAACCCCAAGTACATCATGCTCTTGAGCACCTTGGTAACCCCAAGTGCATCAAGCTTAACAAAATCTCTTTGAATTCCTTGGTAGACACACAAGGGCATCAAGTTTTTATATTAGAAGTTGGAATGTCGAGATCTCCCATAGTTCAAACTTTAGTTGCTCAGTATTGTCCATAACCGGGGACACGGCTAAGTACTTAGAATTTATTATCTTCTGCAGAAGTTGTACACTTTACCCACATGTCACAATCCCATCTTGTTGCCACCAGTGGCCTACTGGATTAGTGCTCACCAAGATGGAGTACCGGCAGATTAAGAATGTGACGAAGTCTTTCCAAAAGGTCCTCCCATACATCATTGCTAGCTTGTCTTCAGCCCCCATGAAGCATTCTAGATTCCCATGTCCGGTAACTAAAGACAATGTATGGGTCTTCCTAATGTAGTTGACTAAGCTAGAGCCATAATAGCATGTGGTTGCACACGAAAGCCCCAATTGGAGAAGCATGTTCAATCTCTAAGTTTCCTAGGTGGTTCTCATTTGGAGCACAACACAAAGTGATTGCCATAGACATGGTTCCTTTTGTTGCCACCTTCTCCAAAACTTAAAGTATCCTCCACCTAGGTGGTTCATTGAGTCCTTGTTTTATTATGTAAAACACAAGTCCTTTTCTCAACCTTTGTAAAATCTCAACATGAATATCTTTTCAAAATATAGCATGGCTAAGCATGTACAACTACAAGATTTTCTCTAAGGAAAGTAAGGGCATCCTATTAGGATTTAGCATAGCATAAGTTTAAATCATTTTCATGCATGTTTTCAAAATCCACTAAGTATAATGAAAATAGTAGGACTTTAGATGATAGTGTCACTTGCCTTTTTGGTAGGGAATGGTGCTTCACTCCTTGATCTTGCTAGTCTCACACTTTGCTAAATTTACTACAAGTCAATCAAGCAAACACAAAATCAACTAACATTCCAAACCAAAGTCAAACAAACAATTTCACACTCACAAGGCAAATGGAATTCTAAGTCATGCATAAGTATGCAAAGGATGGTTCTATTGCAAGGTTGGTCCCCACTAGTTTTATAAACTTTGTAAGGTCCAAATTGGTCATTTTACCAAAATGGCAAAGTCATTAGTTAGAGGGTTTTGCCCAAAAATTATTTTAAAATTCCATTCAACATTTTATGTGGTGGAAAATGGTTTTATCAAATCAAAATCTTTAAGTTTCTCAACAAAAGTTTCTAACTCTCATGACTTGGTGTTTTAGGTCAGTAGCTTTGAATTATAACAGTTTCCCAATAGTTTTTATTCCAAAATTCTTTTTCAAAATAAAACCATTATCATTACTTAGCTAGAATTAGACTAATTCAATTAATCCATTCTAAATTTTTCCAATTTCATTTCCAAACCATGGGTTGGTTCCTAGGGTCAGTAAGGTCACTACAAACCATTTTGCAAAAGATTTAATCCTAAAATCAATTTTAAACAATTTTTCTACTCTAAACAAGCTCACAAATGTTTCTGCAAATTCAAACAATCTAACAGATACTATTTGCTAAACTAAGGGCATGGTTGGCTAGGGCTTGCTCTCCTGAATCCAACGACATAAAATTTGTAATTTTTTGACGTGTGGATCCAAAGATACAATGGTTTGAAGTTTGCAAATAAATCTGTTTTCAAATTTCTGTTTTAAACACTAGCTGGCCACGCGTCCTGTTTTAATTGGCCGATACCGGTTCGGGTGGATCGCGGGCTGCAGGCCGTTAGATCAAGTGGCATCGCACGACGTTGGCTGCGTACCTTTTCGAGTTTAAGTGATCTAATCTCGCTCGTTCAAACTAGATCCTACAGTACTAACTCGCTGGACCAAAAGTGAGCGGCGCCGACAGCGGCTAGCGGCGGCGCACGGCCAGGCGGTGACTCTGCGGTGGTTCTAGGAAGCGAGGAAGACGGAGAGGGTGCTCACCGGGTTCGCGAGATCGAGGTGGTGCTCAAGGTACTGCTGGCTTGACAAGGGGCGCTCGGGGGCAGTTGTAATTCCTCGCCGGAGTTGTTATTGGCAACGGGCGGCTCTGGTCGAGGTCGAGGATGTCACTGTGGTTCACCCCAAGACAAGAAGAAGACGTGGTTAGACGCGCATGGTCGAGACAAGTGAGGGAGTGTGAACGAGGAGGCACGGGGCGGTCGGAATCTACCTGTGAGGCTCGTCGGAGAAGAAGCAGACGGCGGCGCTGTCGGAGCTTGTCAAAGCCGACGCTCCGGGGTGCCCGCGGTTGAACGAAGGGCACGGGGAGAAGCGTCTGGGAGTGGGGAAGCTGCCAACGTGCTCAGGGAGGCTCGGGGAGGTGTGGCTTGGCCGGAATCGACAGAGGAAGCTCGTCGAACCGAGGGTGGTGCGGCGAGAAATGGAGCAGCCTGGGGGAGAGTCGAGGCGTGGTGACAGAGGGGAACGGAGGGGAAGACGCAGGCGTTTTATCGAGCATGGTCAAGGTGAGGTAAAGGCGCGGCGTTATGGCGAATTGAACGCGCGGAATGACAGCAGGTAACGGTGGTCGAGGGAGGAAGAAGGGGTCGCGTGGGTGGGGAGGAAGAACAGTGCCAAGTGGGGTCGGTCAGTCAGTGGGAAAGAAACGAGGAGGAGGTCCACTAGTCAGTCTCTGCGCGGTTAAGTTCTTGAGTGAGGAAAAACGATTCAGGCATGGGAACAGGTGGGCTAGGTGGGCTGCTGTTGGGCTGTTGGGTTGGGTCGATCCACTTCCATTTTTTTTTATTCTGCATCCTTTTCTTTTTCTATTTCTGAATTCTGTTTTGAAATTTCTATCAAACAAACATGGTTCAAATAAATTCAAACAACACTCACACTTTGTAATATTGAAATTAGTTCTGTTTAGTATCATGAAACCAAGTCTAATTCAAATTAATAATTTTATTAATAGGGTCCATTAATAATTTAAATATGATTGGACCTTGGTTATTTAAATCAAAATAGAGTTTGATTTTATTACTAACATCTTAATTTGAAACCTAAATATTTTCAAACCCAAATCAGTAGGTTTTATTTGGGAAATATAAAATACTTGGAAACTTGTTTTAAAACAAAATGGTCATTTTATTTTAGAGTCCATTATTAATTAAATATAATAGACTTTCATTATTAATTCAAATAGGATTTATTTTATTGAGATATTTATTTTGAAATCAAAAATTAAAACCAAAACCATTCAGTAGGTTTTATTTGGAAATATAAAATACTTGGAAAATTTATTAATAAGTTTTGAGGTTTTAATTAAAATGGTAAGACCTTTTATTTAAATAAAACTTGGATATTAAATTCTTATTAATTTATTTATATAAGACTTTTCTATTTTTATTCAAACATAATGTTTTAATCCCAAAGTTTGGTCAAGGTTTAATTTGGCTTTATAAAATAATCTTTATTTATAAACTCATCTTTTCTTTTGAAAACCAAATCTTTTAATAATAGATCAAAATAGTAATTCCAAAGCATTTTAATTTTCTTTAATAAATGTTGAACTTTTTAAATCCTGTTAGAATTTTATTTAATCCAAATAGATTTTAAGTTTCTATTTAAATTCAAAAAGTTTCTTCTGGCCCTGAAAATCAAACAAAGTTTTATTTTATTCATTTATTTTCACATTACAAGATTTGGAGAATCTTGGGATGTGACAGGCTACCATCCTTAAAATAAATCTCGTCCCGAGATTTGGGGAGGTTAGGGTTACAAGCAAGTTCAAAACAACTAGGGTACTACCACCCTTAAAAATTTTCAAACAAAAATTACACATTGTCCTTCTTGGGATCTTGAGAAAATTTCTCTAAGCAAACATTTGCATGGTGTCCTTGGTGTCCATACTTGACTCATGGGCCAAGGTTGAGTTTCTCCATAGGCTTGTTCAACTTGTTCTTCATCTTTTCTGGACAGTTGCTTGCATAATGTCCCGGATTCTTGCAGTTGAAACAATGGATGTCCTTGAGTTCTTTACGTGGCTCTTGTGGACAAGTTGCTACATAGTGGCCTAACTCTTTGCAGTTGTTGCACCACACTTGGTCAATCTCTTTATTCTTCTTGTTCTCTGGGCATCCACTGGAGTAGTGTCCCATTTCCTTACATTTACGACATTGTGCAAGGCTCATGTCTTGCTTTTGTTTCTTAAGTTTCTTTGATCCTTTGAATTGGGTTGTCTTGTTTGGGGGTATAAGTGGTCCTTTTCCTTTGGTGGACTTGGATCCTTCTTGTTTCCTTTGTTCCACCATGGCATAGATGGGACATTCGTTAGGAGTATGATCACATCCTTCACATAGGTAGCAAGTGGCTTGTGAGGTAGGACATTGTCCAATAGGATGTTCTTCTTCACAATTGGGGCATTGTCCTTCATGCTCCTTGGAAGTATGATCTTTGTCTCCACAAATAATGCAAGCTGGGGCTCCATCTAGAATAACATTCTTGTCATCCTTGTTATCATAAATTCCTTTGGGGTAGTTTTCTTCCATGCTGATCATTTGATTAGTCACCTTGAGCATCAGTTGGGATTGATCTTCCAGAAACTTTTGCAGTGCTGGGTCTTTATCACTATTGTTGGTTATGAACTGAGCTGTCAGTTGGTTCAACTGGTGTTGGGTTGCTATGAGCTCTTTCATGCTGTCAGCTTGGTTGGTGTTGATGTCATCAACCTTGAAATCCTTTGGAGTAGTCATCTGTTTGGGTTGAAGGGAGGTTAGAATAGGCAAGATATTTCTAAGGACTCAATTCTAATCACACACATCACATTTCACACAAGCAATGTGCATACAATCACAATCCAAACATTTCACTCAAACAACAAAGTTCAAGCACATACTTAGGCAACAAAATATTTTTGTTACCCACATGAGTTGGTGGTTTTGTCTTTAACTAAAATATGGTGGTCCATCTATAGGGTTTACTTGTGATCTTTCCTTCCTTCTTAATTCTTCTTGTATGAGATCATGGTTTCCTTGAGAAAAACTTCTGGTTGCAAGACTTCAAAGTTGTTGATGGATCCTTCTTATTTTGCATTCCCTCAGTCTCTAATTCTTGTGCAAGATTTCCTTGCTTCACTTGTGGTTCTTAGTAGTTTCCAAGTTGGAAGTCCTTGGTGAATATGCTGAAGATGTTGAAGTCATTAGAGTTGAAGAAGTTGAAGTCATTAGAGTTGAAGAAGTTGAAGAAGTCCTTTGCATATGGTGTAGTCTTTGGTCATGGGTAGGTTTTTCCATCAAGTTGAAGTAGAAGAGATGTGGAGTTGAAATCAAAATGGTTAAGGAAAAAGTTTACAAGTGTTTTTGTAAATAAGTTTAGGATCAAATACATTCCTATTTTTCTAAGGGTTTTTGTCCACTCCTAGGGTTTACAAATCCTACAGGCAACACAATGCTCTGATACCATCTGAAGGGTTCCCAACCTTTATATAAGATTGATCCCTCCTGTGTTTTACAATGCTAGTCCCTGGATCAATAGCTAGCATCCACAGTTAAGATGTAATATCAAGATACAAAGGTCATATTATAAATTTATAACCAGGAATAACAAAATTTTATTACATCATACATAGCTCATTTGGCTATTACATTACATTGCAGCGGAATAACTATAATCATGGGGTCCTTCATCTTCAAAGTGCCACAGGCAGATGTTGGTTGTAGACTTTGTAATCCTAATCAAACAATCTTCACTAAAAATCAAACAAACCTACAACATTACAAGTTACAGCCACAAGGGTCAATACATTTGAATTGTATTGGCAAGTTTCACTACTAAGTATAATATAAGTGGATCCTATCATTACATGCAAATTTGGCTAAGTAGAGTTTTAGGCTCATTTGCATAAAGCAATATTTTATCCTATCTTTTCAAAAATGGTTTTGGTCCTTTGTCAAATCTCTTGTCCAAGTTCCTTGAACTCCTTGGTAGAAACTCAAGTGTTCAAGTCCTTGTTAAAAATCACTTGAGCTACTTGGTAACCCCAAGTGCAACAAGTTTTATCAAAATCTCATGAGTTCCTTGGTAACCCCAAGTACATCATGCTCTTGAGCACCTTGGTAACCCCAAGTGCATCAAGCTTAACAAAATCTCTTTGAATTCCTTGGTAGACACACAAGGGCATCAAGTTTTTATATTAGAAGTTGGAATGTCGAGATCTCCCATAGTTCAAACTTTAGTTGCTCAGTATTGTCCATAACCGGGGACACGGCTAAGTACTTAGAATTTATTATCTTCTGCAGAAGTTGTACACTTTACCCACATGTCACAATCCCATCTTGTTGCCACCAGTGGCCTACTGGATTAGTGCTCACCAAGATGGAGTACCGGCAGATTAAGAATGTGACGAAGTCTTTCCAAAAGGTCCTCCCATACATCATTGCTAGCTTGTCTTCAGCCCCCATGAAGCATTCTAGATCCCCATGTCCGGTAACTAAAGACAATGTATGGGTCTTCCTAATGTAGTTGACTAAGCCAGAGCCATAATAGCATGTGGTTGCACACGAAAGCCCCAATTGGAGAAGCATGTTCAATCTCTAAGTTTCCTAGGTGGTTCTCATTTGGAGCACAACACAAAGTGATTGCCATAGACATGGTTCCTTTTGTTGCCACCTTCTCCAAAACTTAAAGTATCCTCCACCTAGGTGGTTCATTGAGTCCTTGTTTTATTATGTAAAACACAAGTCCTTTTCTCAACCTTTGTAAAATCTCAACATGAATCTCTTTTCAAAATATAGCATGGCTAAGCATGTACAACTACAAGATTTTCTCTAAGGAAAGTAAGGGCATCCTATTAGGATTTAGCATAGCATAAGTTTAAATCATTTTCATGCATGTTTTCAAAATCCACTAAGTATAATGAAAATAGTAGGACTTTAGATGATAGTGTCACTTGCCTTTTTGGTAGGGAATGGTGGTTCACTCCTTGATCTTGCTAGTCTCACACTTTGCTAAATTTACTACAAGTCAATCAAGCAAACACAAAATCAACTAACATTCCAAACCAAAGTCAAACAAACAATTTCACACTCACAAGGCAAATGGAATTCTAAGTCATGCATAAGTATGCAAAGGATGGTTCTATTGCAAGGTTGGTCCCCACTAGTTTTATAAACTTTGTAAGGTCCAAATTGGCCATTTTACCAAAATGGCGAAGTCATTAGTTAGAGGGTTTTGCCCAAAAATTATTTTAAAATTCCATTCAACATTTTATGTGGTGGAAAATGGTTTTATCAAATCAAAATCTTTAAGTTTCTCAACAAAAGTTTCTAACTCTCATGACTTGGTGTTTTAGGTCAGTAGCTTTGAATTATAACATTTTCCCAATAGTTTTTATTCCAAAATTCTTTTTCAAAATAAAACCATTATCATTACTTAGCTAGAATTAGACTAATTCAATTAATCCATTCTAAATTTTTCCAATTTCATTTCCAAACCATGGGTTGGTTCCTAGGGTCAGTAAGGTCACTACAAACCATTTTGCAAAAGATTTAATCCTAAACTCAATTTTAAACAATTTTTCTACTCTAAACAAGCTCACAAATGTTTCTGCAAATTCAAACAAGCTAACAGATACTATTTGCTAAACTAAGGGCATGGTTGGCTAGGGCTTGCTCTCCTGAATCCAACGACATAAAATTTGTAATTTTTGGACGTGTGGATCCAAAGATACAATGGTTTGAAGTTTGCAAATAAATCTGTTTTCAAATTTCTGTTTTAAACACTAGCTGGCCACGCGTCCTGTTTTAATTGGCCGATACCGGTTCGGGTGGATCGCGGGCTGCAGGCCGTTAGATCAAGTGGCATCGCACGGTGCTGGCTGCGTACCTTTTCGAGTTTAAGTGATCTAATCTCGCTCGTTCAAACTAGATCCTACGGTACTGACTCGCTGGACCAAAAGTGAGCGGCGCCGACAGCGGCTAGCGGCGGCGCACGGCCAGGCGGTGGCTCTGCGGTGGTTCTAGGAAGCGAGGAAGACGGAGAGGGTGCTCACCGGGTTCGCGAGATCGAGGTGGTGCTCAAGGTACTGCTGGCTTGACAAGGGGCGCTCGGGGGCAGTTGTAATTCCTCGCCGGAGTTGTTATTGGCGACGGGCGGCTCTGGTCGAGGTCGAGGATGTCACTGTGGTTCACCCCAAGACAAGAAGAAGACGTGGTTAGACGCGCATGGTCGAGACAAGTGAGGGAGTGTGAACGAGGAGGCACGGGGCGGTCGGAATCTACCTGTGAGGGTCGTCGGAGAAGAAGCAGACGGCGGCGCTGTCGGAGCTTGTCAAAGCCGACGCTCCGGGGCGCCCGCGGTTGAACGAAGGGCACGGGGAGAAGCGTCTGGGAGTGGGGAAGCTGCCAACGTGCTCAGGGAGGCTCGGGGAGGTGTGGCTTGGCCAGAATCGATAGAGGAAGCTCGTCGAACCGAGGGTGGTGCGGCGAGAAATGTAGCAGCCTGGGGGCGAGTCGAGGCGTGGTGACAGAGGGGAACGGAGGGGAAGACGCAGGCATTTTATCGAGCATGGTCAAGGCGAGGTAAAGGCACGGCGTTATGGCGAATTGAACGCGCGGAATCACAGCAGGTAACGGTGGTCGAGGGAGGAAGAAGGGGTCGCGTGGGTGGGGAGGAAGAACAGTGCCAAGTGGGGTCGGTCAGTCAGTGGGAAAGAAACGAGGAGGAGGTCCACTAGTCAGTCTCTGCGCGGTTAAGTTCTTGAGTGAGGAAAAATGATTCAGGCGTGGGAACAGGTGGGCTAGGTGGGCTGCTGTTGGGCTGTTGGGTTGGGTCGATCCACTTCCATTTTTTTATTCTGCATCCTTTTCTTTTTCTATTTCTGAATTCTGTTTTGATATTTCTATCAAACAAACATGGTTCAAATAAATTCAAACAACACTCACACTTTGTAATATTGAAATTAGTTCTGTTTAGTATCATGAAACCAAGTCTAATTCAAATTAATAATTTTATTAATAGGGTCCATTAATAATTTAAATATGATTGAACCTTGGTTATTTAAATCAAAATAGAGTTTGATTTAATTACTAACATCTTAATTTGAAACCTAAATATTTTCAAACCCAAATCAGTAGGTTTTATTTGGGAAATATAAAATACTTGGAAACTTGTTTTAAAACAAAATGGTCATTTTATTTTAGAGTCCATTATTAATTAAATATAATAGACTTTCATTATTAATTCAAATAGGATTTATTTTATTGAGATATTTATTTTGAAATCAAAAATTAAAACCAAAACCATTCAGTAGGTTTTATTTGGAAATATAAAATACTTGGAAAACTTATTAATAAGTTTTGAGGTTTTAATTAAAATGGTAAGACCTTTTATTTAAATAAAACTGGGATATTAAATTCTTATTAATTTATTTAAATAAGCCTTTGCTATTTTTATTCAAACATAATGTTTTAATCCCAAAGTTTGGTCAAGGTTTAATTTGGCTTTATAAAATAATCTTTATTTATAAACTCATCTTTTCTTTTGAAAACCAAATCTTTTATTAATAGATCAAAATAGTAATTCCAAAGCATTTTAATTTTCTTTAATAAATGTTGAACTTTTTAAATACTGTTAGAATTTTATTTAATCCAAATAGATTTGAAGTTTCTATTTAAATTCAAAAAGTTTCTTCTGGCCCTGAAAATCAAACAAAGTTTTATTATATTCATTTATTTTCACATTACAAGATTTGGAGAATCTTGGGATGTGACACCTTTCTTCACGACTTCGTTGATGGAGTTCATCTACAAATGGAGTTGAGATTGAAAAGATTAGAAAAGTTTTACGAGAAGAATAGACAAGTGTAGAAGTATTTGAAAACTTTTCCTTAGTGGTTTTTCAATCCTAGGGTCATAATCCTACAGGCAACACAGTGCTCTGATACCATCTGTTAGACCCCTCCTTTATAAAGGAAAAGATCCCTGTGATTGCAATGCTAGTCCCTGGATCAATGCTAGCATCCATAGTTTAAGATGAAGTACACAGATACAAAGGTCGTTTATTACATTCATTCCAGAGATAAAACATAGTCTTTTACAACTCAGGGCCATAGGCCTAATACAAGAGTTTAAGGAATAAGTAAATAAACATAAGTCTTCATCTTCATGTGCCACAGGCAAGCATGTTGAGTGTAGACTCATGACTCCTATTCATCATCGGAGTAACCTGCAACATCACAAGTTACAGCCACAGAGGGTCAATACTTTGGAATAGTATTGGCAAGTGATACCTTAGTATATTTTAAGTGGACTATATTACTATATGCATTTGGCTAAGTGTAGCTTGGCTTGCTTTGCTTGAAAATAGGTTTTACCTATTAGTTGAAATCACTAAGTTTTTCTTTATCAAAAACTTCCCAAGAAACCACCAATAGACATTGGGGTCCTTTACCCTTGTTCACCCACCAATTTTACTTAGAAGTTGGAGTGATGAGATCCTTGTAGCTTCCATGTCTTGATGCTCAAGTTGTCCATTGCCTTGGACTAGGCTAAGTACTTAGGTTTTTCCAGCTGCAGAGGTTGTGCACTTTCCCCACCAGACTTGGTTTCCCAAGACAGGACCTTTCAGAAGCCTTTCCTTAGTCAAATGGACGCGCTCCAACCTATCATTCCCACTACCACCAACTGTCCAAGTGACTAAGTTCTAGCAACCTATGTGATCAAGGCAGAGCCCATATTGCCAAGTGGTTGCACTGTAAGCTTTCTCAACACTTGGCCTCCAAATCCCTTTGTGCCTGGGTGGCATACCACAAGTGAGATACACAACCCAAGTCCATGGCCTTGTGTAACCACTCAACATAACCCAATCCTTCCATTCCACCCAGGAGGTTCATTTAACTTAGTTATTTTATTAGGAAAGCATAAGTCTCATGACATAGAAATATTTTCATCATAGTAAGTATAGATTTTCACCAACCCTTGTTTGCTAAATAGCTAGGCTAAGCGTGGTATGATAACTTAACTTAGGAAGAATTCCCTAGCAATTTTACAATTCTACACTACTTAGGATTTCCCAACTTAGCATTAGGCAAAAATAGCATGCAAGACTTAGCAAAATATCTAATGCTAGTACAAAACATAGGATAGAAATATTCATGAAAATATCACTTGCCTTGGTAGTGGGGAGAGTAGCACTCTTCACAATCACAATCACTAGCAAAATCTACACAAAAATTATAGCATACAATTACACACAATTATATTCAATCAAAAATAATATGAATGCATGCATGCAAGAATTTACCAAGTGGTGATTTTTTTTTTGAAAATTCTACCAAGCATGCACATGTTTACAGAAACTTATCAATTCACAAGTTTGCCAACTAAACTTATTTGGCACCAATACAATTTACCAAAATAAATCTATACTTAAAATACCTTAAACTTGTTCTACAAATAAAGTCATTTTAACTGTTACTATTTGTTAAACAAATTGGATATTCAGAAAGGTCTTGTTTCACTGAATCCAACGGTATAAAGTTTGTAAAATTCTAACGTGGCATTCAAAAGTTATAGCAGTTCAAAGTTTGGATCTAAATCTGATTCAAATTTCTGTTTTTGAATTATCCCTAGCCACGTGTCGCAGCCTCACTGGCGCGTACCGCTTCGCGCGGATCGGGTCCTGCGGACCGCACGATCTAAGTGGGATCTGGCGGCTCAGATGCGCGCCTACCCCTTCGTTTAAAATTCTATCCTAGCCCTACGATACAGATCCAACGGCCTAAATCACCTAGCCAAAATCTGGCGGCGCTTAGCGGCTGCGCGCGGCGGCGATGACCAGACGGTGGCGGCGCCGGCGATACAGGTCACTAGGAGGATAGGGGAGGTACTCACCGAGACCGCAAGGACGTGAGGATGCTCAACTCGTGGACAACTCGGCAAGGGGCGCTCAGGGTTGTGGTGAATTCCTCGCCGGAGTTGGATCTAGCAACGGTGGCTCTGCTCGAGGTCGAAGGCGACGTTGTGGGTCACTAGGAGGCAAACGGAGGATATGGTCAGATGCAGGAGACTACGGCGAAGATGCGTGCGTGAAAAACAAGGTTCGGGGCGGTCTGGACTTACCGCTGGAGCTCGCCGGAGTTGAAGCTAGAGACGGTGGCGGTCAGTTGTTTGCGTAGCCAATGTTCTGGGTCACCCGCGGGCAAACCAGGAGTGTCAGGGGATGCGTGGGATCAAGTGGAGTCTGTTTGTGTGAAGCAGAGGCAGAGGGGTGGTCGGAGGTGGCCGGAATTGCTGCGGCAGCTCGTCGGAGGCGGCGGGGTTGCAGAGAGCAATGCGCGCAGCCTGGGGGCGTTCTGTGCTTGGGGTTTGGGGAAAAATAGAGAGGGGGCAGAGGGGGTTTATGTAGCCTGCTCGCGAGCGAGAATCACTCGTGCCTTAACTCGAATTTAAGCTGCGTAATCAACAGGAAACGGCCGCGTCAATTTTGGGGATGAACAGGTCATGGGGGGTGGAGACGACGATGCTCGGGCGGGCCGTGGTTGTCAGTGAGAGAGGGAAGTGGATGCGGGTCCCTTCTGTCAGTGAGCTGGTGGGTGCGAGAGTGGGTAAAGAAAACGTTTCGCGGGGTCTGTATTACTGGGCTAGTTTGGGCCGTGTTGGGCTGGGTCGGCCAGATTGGCTGGTTTGGTTATTTTTTTCTTCTTAATTCCTTTTCTTTTTCAGATTGAATTTCCAGAAATGGTTTTGAAACCTAAATTCAAATCTGTTTGAATCCAAAGCTTTACAGGGCTTTTGTAAAATAAAACTTGCTCTTAAATGAGTGTCAAACACATCTGAACAATTCAGAACACCTGGGTCCTTTTGAAAATAAAATAAACTATGCCTTTATGCTAATAGGCATTTGTTTTTAATTCATATTTGGCTTTGCTACTTTGCTCAAATTTTTGGAAATCACTTGTGTTTGGATTCAAAACAATAATGAAGGATAATTAGAATTTTTCTCAACAATAGTTAGCACAAAGGCTAGGGTTTCCTCACATAAAATAATGAGCCACAATTGCTCCTGTTTCTGAAATGATTTTGAGAAAACCCTAAATGATGATGAATGCAAGGATGATATGAATGAGTTTTGGAATATGAATTTAGGGATGTTACAAAAACTTTCTTGTTCCCACATGCGACCGACTTGTGTCCTTTTCCTCCACACTTGTAGCACTCACCATTGAATGGTTGATCATCCTTTGTGTATTTGCCTCTTGGGGGTGTTTTCCTTGAGGAAGTGTTGGCTTGAAGGGAAGCTTGGTGGTACTTGATGTGCTTCCACTTGGTGTTGTTGGAGTAGTTGTTGGTGCTTGCTTGTAGGTGAAGTACGTCTTTGGCCTGTTGTACTTTATGTCCTCTTGCACTTGACGCTCGGCCTTTGATGCGATGTGCACAAGATCAACCATGTTGTTGTACTTTTGGAACTCGGTGATGCGCTTGATTGGATGGTTCAAGCCAATGAGGAAACGTGCCATTGTTTGCTCATCACGCTCTTCAATGTTGGCGCGTATCATGTTGAGCTCCATTTGCTTGAAGTACTCTTCCACGTTCTTTGTCCCTTGACTAAGCGTTTGAAGCTTGTTGAAGAGGTCACGCGTGTAGTGCGAAGGAACAAAGCGGGATCTCATATGAGCCTTCATATCTTGCCAAGTTGAGATTGGAGGCTCTTCTTTTGCTTCACGAGCGAGTTGGACTTGTTCCCACCAAAGGTTGGCATACTCATCAAACTCGAGGGATGCCATGGCCATCATCTTCTCATTGCTATAGTTGTGCATGCGGAAGATCTTGTCAACCTTGAGTTCCCACGAGAGATATTCTTCGGGTTCATTGGAACCGGTGAACTTGGGCATGGTGAATTTGAGCTTGCCAAAAGTTTCTTCTCCATTGCAGTTCCGGTGTCGACGGTTTCCATGATTTTGGCAGCCATCTTCATCATCCGAGCTCTCATGTCTTGCTTGGTGATGATGGTGTTGCTCTTGCGGTTGTTGAGGTGCCGTGTTTGGTGGTGGAACTTGGTTTTGACAATGAGCTTGGGGAGCTTGCTCGTGTTGTTGGCGCAGTTGAGGACGAGGAGGAGGTTGATGGTCCTCACGACGAGCTTGGGGAGCTTGCTCTTGTTCTTCTTGATGTGGAGGAGGCTCATCATGATGATCATGTTGTTGACGTTGATGTTCATGTCGATGATGACGCCTTGGTGGATCTTCGAGTGCTTCACGCCGACGGTGATCTTGTTCGTACGCTTCGGATGCTTCACTTGTTGTTGAGAGAACGCGTCGTTGACGATGGGCTTGGTGGTCCGCGTGAGGTTGTTATTGTTGAATCACAAGTGCCCTTTGTTGAGGCCGGTTCGCTTCACGTCTTGGAGGTCTTGCGGAGAGGTCACCATCATAGCTTGACGTCGCGGCGTGTCGCGGAGATGGTACCACTTGAGAAGAGCTCATGGATTGAAGGACGTGTCCATACCGGTGCCTTGAAACGTGACGGCGAGGTGCGCTTGATTCACTTGAGGAGTGTCGTGATGAGCTTGAGTCACGCGATCGTGGCCTTGCGAGCCCATCAATGAGGCGTTGAAGCTTCTCATCCATTGAGGCGAGGGCGCGACCAAGAGCTTCATTTTGATGACCGAGGTTGTGTTGCATGGCATGCATTTGGCCTCGGACTTCTTCGAAGCGGTTGTCGATGTTCTTGAACTCCACGCGGGCTTCGCTAAATTGTTCATCTTGGCTCCGCTCAAGAGCTTCACAACGGTAGTTGAATTCTCCTCGGACCTTCCAATGATCCCACCTTGTCATGTATTGTGTGTCGTCCTCCGGAGGTGGTGGTGGTTGGGACGGCTCGCCATTCCTGTCCATGATGCAAAGCTGACAAAGGTTGTATATGGAAAAGGAGGATGTGGGAAGTTAGCCTTTTACCTCACCTTGGAGATTATATCAAACCAATTGCCACACTTGAGAACTAATGGCGTCCAAAGTGAAATCTCAAAGGAACTTACACACCAATACGCTACAACTCTCAAAAGCTTTTGGTGGAAGGTTAGGATTGTGGAAAACCAAACGAAACGATCCAAGTAAAAGGTTATTGTTCTAAGTGGTAAAGAACCAAAGATCAAAAGAAAAAGGATACGATCTACAAAAACACGGAAGAACGCACACGTGGAGAATAACGGGGTTATAGATCGACTCCAAAAGCAACAGATCTATGGACCAAAACCACGAAAAACTCACCAAATCCAAAGATCGATCCGAAGGCAAATTGGGGCTCTTTTTGGTGGGGTTTTCGATTTTAAGGGGATAGAAGAAAAATTGGGGGAAATTCGTGATCAACCTTGCTCTTGATACCAATATGTTATGGGGTAACCCCCTTGGGGTGGCCCAATCTTTCACGAATATCTGCGGGAGTCGAGGGGAAAGCGGTGGAAGGGGGAGAGGGGATGAGATCCACAAACACACGCACACTAAGAACCCGATGAACTCACGCACACAAATCACGATACACGCCGATAGCTCACGCCGGTGGCAACCGGTCCAACATAATCCCTAGGATCGGTGTTGGGCGAAGCTCTCTCTCCATGACCAACAACAGGGGCGAGATGCTTGGTGAGATCTTGACGACTTGGGGGCGAGAAACCGAGAACCCAAGGCCTTGTACAACTTGAACGCACTAGGCAAGATCCAAGAGGTTGTGGATAATAGGGTGCCCCTTGGTAGGAGCATGAGACCAATAGATGAAAGATCCTCAAAGGGGTGTCCTCAATCTATTATTATCCAATTCTAGGGTTTACAATAGAGGGTGGGGGCTATATATAGGCCAACCACATAAACAGGGGTAGTTTCGGAACGAAATGGTAAAATATAGAAAGGGGTACAGGGCACTGCGCCGAACTGATGCGATCCGGTTCAGTCAAGACCAGTAGTACCGGTCGGGCCACCGGTAGTACCGGTCAGAACTGGTAGTACCGCTTAGAGGGCGGTAGTACCGCTGGCGGTCCTGGAGCTTCCGTCGGTGTCGCCTGTAGAGAGCGGTAGTAGGGGGCGGTAGTACCGCACACCGGTAGTACCGGTTCCTGGGCCGGTAGTACCGTAGTCGTCTGGGCCTTGGTTGGGTTCCTCCTAGAGCGTCCGGTAGCTGGGGCTGGTTGTACCTCTTGAATCGGTAGTACCATCCGTAGGGTCCGGTAGTACCGCTTGAGTCTGGCAGCGATTGGTTGCTTCCGCTCCGGTTCCTCCGTTCCTTGGGTCCTTCTCTTCGTACCTGATGATGAACAGTGTATGCGTATGAAGTAGCAAGCCATCCAGGGGCGTATCGAAATCACACAAGGAAAGGAACGAGTTAACCTTGGCTTGTAGGAGCTTGGCTCGGGCGCGAGTCATTGGTCCACTGGGAGGGCTAGGTGTTGTAGATGGAGGTGCGTCCGTAGGACGGGATGCATCACAAAGTTTTCAAAACAAATTATGAATTAAAAACCATTCATATGCTTATTATAATAATTTAATTAAGGCATAGTTTTAAACTTCATTTTCAAACCCAAATTGAATTTGAGTTTGAATAGATGTTTTACACACCCCAGGATAAAAGAAACACAATACAAAAATTTGGAGAAAATTTTAATTGAAACAGAATTGAAATGGGCATTTAAATTCAAACCAGAAAATCAAATCAGAAAAAGAAAAAGAGAAATAGAGAAAAAAATAAAACCAACTAGCTAACTAACCCAACCCAGCCCAGCTATCCCATCTAGCCCAACATCCCACTTCCCTTCTCTACCCCCGCAGAAAACGATTCACACCATGGTACTAACCCGCGTTTTCGCTGATGAATGGACCCCACCCTGTATATCTCTTTCTCGCTGAGCGCCAGGTCCCACTCGCTAGTCATCGTCTCAACCCCACGACCCCTTATTCCCCAAATCTCGTCGGCTGTTTCCGGTCGATTAATCCCGATTGAATTCGAATCAATGCGCCAGTAATTCCTCCCCCTGATCTTGCGTACTTAATCGCCCGCGTTCTCCCTTCCTTTTCCCCAGCCGCCAACCCCTCTCCGCCCCTAGGCTGCTCGAAATTTGCTCAGGACCTCCCTCTCTCCGATGAGCTCCAACTCAAATTCTGGCCAGACACCGTTGCCCCTTGCCTTCCAGACACCACGAGCTTGTTCCCCATCATCCTCTGCACCTGCCAGTACCTCGCACTCGCCCGTGTGCGCTCCCCTTCGTCGGCAACCTCAACGACAACAAGCGCCGCCGTCTGTCTCCACTCCGGCGACACCCTCTGGTAGTTCCTGACCGCCCCCTTCTCTCTATTGGTTACTCGCATGTTCACCTGACTTGTGCGCATCTAACGACACCTTTCATTTGACTAGGCGTGATCTGTAACCTCGCCAACGACGACGGGCAGCCGTACCTGACGACCGAAGCTTCTCTGGCGAGCAATAGACATCGATCCCGTGCACCCCTGTCCCTCCTCCGGCCACCTTGAGCCCGCGACGACCCCGCGAGCACGGTAAGCCCCTCCATTCCCTCCCTTGCTTACCAGAACCACCGGACCATCACTGACCGAGCGCGTCGCCGCTCGCCGTTGACCCAGCGCCGCCAGACTTTGGTCAGGGCAAAGTTGCCCGTTAGATCTAGATCCCACGGCCACGATAGAATCATTAATCGAAGCGGTATGGGCTGATCTGATCCGTGCGATCCCACTTAAATCCAACGGTCTGTACTGATCGATCCGCGCGAAACGGTATCGGCCAGTTAGGTTAAGACACGTGGCTCAGGTTTTGTTTTAAAAACAGAATTAAAACTGTTAGTTGTTCAAATTTGCAAAATTCATAACTTTTGATCCACACGTCCAAATTTTACAAATTGTATATCAATGGAATCAGCATAAAGAGTAATTTCCAACCATGCAATTTGTTTAATGAATTGCTTCTGTAAACTTAGTTGTTTTTGCAGAGACATTTGTAAGCTTATTCTGTGTATAAAAATTAGTTGGAAAATGTTTTAATGGCCAAATAAAGTTTATTTGATGTATAAATGTTTAGATATCAATCAGTACTGTTTACTTGCCTTGTTTGGTTTAGAAAAATCATCACATGGCATTTTCATGCATTCATATATTTTTGTTTGATTATTTGGGAATGTGAATTTGGTGCTATCATTTTATGTGTAGATTTTGGTGCTAGTGGTGATTGTGACTGTGAGGATTGTTGTTACTCTCCCAACTACCAAGGCAAGTGGTGCTTCATACTTTTGTCCCAATATTTTGTCTATGCATTAGAAATATTTTGTATAGGGTTTGCATGTTAAATTTTGCTAAGTATCTATATGCTATGCTTGGGAAATCCTAGTAGTTGTAGAATTGTTAGAATTTTCTCTAAGTTAAGATACTTGCTATTGCCATGCTTAGCCTAGCTAGTAGCAACCAAGGGTGGAATATATACATGCTATGGAAAAATATTGCTTAGTCTTTGACTTATGTTTTTGCTTAATAAAACAACTAAGTGAATGAAAAACCTGGGTGGATTGGTAATTGCTTGGTGGTTTTTGGTTGAGTGGTTACCATGGCCCATTTTCCAATGGTCTACCCTGTGTATCTCACTTGTGGAATGCCACCCAGGAACAAATGGATTTGATATGCCAAATGTTAAGAAGATTCTAGTGCAGCCACATGGCAATATGGGCTCTGCCTGGATCATATAGGTTGCAATAACTTAGCCAAATGGACACTTGGAGCGCGTCCATTTTGGTCTAAGGGAAGGCTTCTGAAAGGTCCTGTCTTGGTGAAAATCAAGTCTTGTGGGGAAAAGAGCACCACCTCTGCAGAAGGAAGAAACTAAGTACTTAGCCGTGTCCTCGGTAATGGACAATTTGAGAATAAAGACATGGAAGCTATCAAGAATCTCCTCATCCCAATTTCTAAGTTAAAATTGGTGGTTGAACAAGTGTAGAGGGAGTGTCCCAACCTTTACACAATATAAGGTGGGGTCCCCTATGTTTACAATGCTAGTCCCTGGATCAATAGCTAGCATCCACAGTTAAGATGTAATATCAAGAAACAAAGGTCATAATATAATTTTATAACCAGGAATAACATAATTTTATTACATCTTACATAGCTCATTTGGATATTACTTTACATTGCAGCGGAATAACTATAGTCATGGGTCCTTCATCTTCAAAGTGCCACAGGCAGACATGTTGGTTGTAGACTTTGTAATCCTAATCAATCAATCTTCACTAAAAACAATCAAACCTGCAACATTACAAGTTACAGCCACAAGGGTCAATACATTTGAATTGTATTGGCAAGTGATACTATGGTAGTATGGTGGAGTCTATCATCTATATGCATTTGGCTAAGTGGAGTTGAGGCTTGCATTGCTCAAAATAGATTTTTCCTTAACATTTTGAAAACACTAAGTTTTTGCTTGACAAAAATCATCTTTTGCAAGGCATCTACCAATCAAAGATTGAAGATCCTTTAACCCTTGTTCAAACCACAAGTTTTTAACTTAGAAATTTGAATGATGAGATTCTTGATTGCTTCCATGTCTTGATGCTCAAATTGTCCTTTACCAGGGACATGGCTAAGTACTTAGATTTTACACTCTGCAGAGGTGGTGCACTTTCCCCACAAGACTTGGTTTCCCAAGACAAGATCTTTCAGAAGCCTTCCCTTAGACCAAAATGGACGCGTTCCAACCTATCAAAAACTACCACCCACTGTCCATATGGCTAAATTCTTGCAACCTATATGATCATGGCAGAGCCCATAATGCCAAGTGGCTGCACTTGAAGCTTCTCAACATTTGACATCTCAAATCTCTTTGTTCCTGGGTGGCCATCCACAAGTGAGATACACAAGGTAAACCATAGACATGGGCCTTGTGAACCACTCAACCAAAATCCACCAAGCAATTACCATTCCACCCAGGTGATTCATTAACTTAGTTGTTTTATTAAACAAAACACAAGTCCTCAGACTTAGGAATTTTTCCATAGTGTGAATATATATTCGACCCATGTTTTATATTAGCTAGGCTAAGCTTGATAGTAATAGGAATCTTAACTTAGGAAGATTTCCACTAAGGTTTCATCTACTAGGTTTTACTATAGTAAGGTTTATACTTAGCAAAAATACATGCAAGTTTTACTTAGAGAAAATCACTAATACATAGTGAAAGTAATGGGACAAAAAGTATGAAGCATCACTTGCCTTTTTGGTAGAGTATGGGTTCACTTCTTGTCCTTGCAACAATCACACTCTTCAAGTCACTACAATCCAATCAAACAAGGCACAAACTCAATCTACCAATCAAGCAAAACATCACATAAAATGACAAAGTCAAAGTAATGCATGCAAGCATGCCAAGCTTTGTTTTGTTTGAAAAAGTGGTTCCTAATGGGTCATAAACATTTGAAAACACCTAATGGTCATTTTGTAAAGTGGCAAAGTCATTTGCAAAAGGTTTCACTTTAAAAACCATTTTCAAAACAAAGTATCATTTTATGTGGTGTAGAAATATTTTTACTAAGGCATTAATCTATAGGGTTCACCAAATATGTTTTCAAACCATAAAACTTGATGTTTGGGGTCAGAGATTTTAAAACAAAACATTTTCCAAAGGTTTTCTTCCAAAACTATTTTTAATAAATAAACCACATTCCTATTTGACTAGAAATGGTTTTAAATCAAAGAATCATTATTTTGTTTCACCAAATTCATTTTTGAATCCACAAAGTGTTTCCTAATGTTAGTAGGTTCAAATCACACCATTTTCCAAAGATTTTATCCCCAAATTCATTTTTAAACAATTTTCACATCCTTAACAAGCATACAAATGTTTCTGCAAAAACAACCATTTTTCCAGAAGCTTTTTGCTAAACAAAAGGCATGGTTGGCTAGGGCTTGTCTCACTGATTCCAAGGATATAAAGTTTGCAAAATTTGGACGTGTGGTTTAAAAGTTGGGCAATTTACAAAATTGGAAATCTAATAGAAAGTTTTCTGTCTTTTAAATCAAACAGAGGCCACGTGTAATGTTTCTATTGGTCCATACTGGTTCAGTGTGGATCACGTGCTGTAGACCGTTGGATTAAAAGGGATCTGTGCGGCTCTGATAAACGCATACCCCTTCGACCTAATCTAATCTCAGCCACTGGATGACAATCCAACGACGCATAGCCGCTTGACCAGCAACTGGCGGCGCTGCGCAGCGGCGACTGGCGGCGCGGCTCTGCTCGCGATGGTTCCAGTGATACAGGGAGCTAGAGGAGGAGTGGGGTGGATCACCGTGCTCGCAGACGCCTGGGGAAGCTCAACGTGGCAGTATCTCATCGAGGGGCGCACGGGAGCGAGGTGGATTGCTCGCCGGAGTTCCTGCTGGCGTCGGTTGCGCGTGGTCGTGGTCGAGGGCGAGGCTGAAGTGCGTGCCGAAGCAAGGTAGAGGGTGCGTTAGACGCGCAAAGTCATTGCGGTGATGCGAGCGTGAAGGAGGAGGCGCGGGGTGGTCGGAAACTACCTGTGAGGCTCGTCGGAGAAGAACCAGACACGGCGGCGCTCGAAGCTTGTCGAAGACGACGTTCTGGGACGCCCGCAGTTGAACGAAAAGCACGGACAGATGCGCCAGGAGGTGGAGAGTAGGTGTGCGTGGTTGATGAGGCAAGGGGCGGCGCTGGGTCACCGGAATTTGCACCGGAGCATCGTCGGAGTCAGTGACGGTTTGGGGATGATTCGAGCAGCCTGGTGGCTCTCTGGGGGTTCTGGTTTGGGGGAAAGGAAGAGAGAAGCATGGCGTTTAACACAGCGTGGTTGCTGGCCTGAATAAACGCAGCAGTTAAGCGAATTTAATCGGGAATTGATTGACAGTGAACGGCAGCGTGGTCTGAGGAAGAACAGGTCGCGGTGAAGACGATGGCTGGCGATGTGGGGCCGTTTCGTCAGTGAGAAAAGGAGTGAGGGGGAGGGTCCACCGGTCAGCTTCTGTGCGGGTGCGAGACTGAGTGAGAAAAACGTTTCGTGGAGGGGGAGAAAGACTGGGCTGGTACTGGGCTTAGTTGGGCTGCTGGGTTGGGTCAGCCAGTTTCTAATTTTTTTCTTCCTGTTTGCTTTTTCTTTTTCTAATTCAAATTTCTGTTTTGAATTTCAATCAACTATTCAAACATTCAAACAATTCAAACAATCACCACACTTGTAATGAGTTTTTGGTTCTGTTTATCAACATAAACCAAATCCCAAAATAAAATAATATTTTTATTATTTTTTAGGATCCATTCATTAATTAAATAAAATGGACTTTTAGTTATTTAATCAAATAGGGTTTGATTTATTTAATAAAATCTCCATTTGAAATCCAAATATTTTCAAAACCAAATCAGTAGGTTTTATTTGAAAATAAAAGATATTTGGAAATCTTGTTTAAAACAAAATAACATTTTTATTTTAGGTTCCATTAATAATTAAATAGAATGGACCTTAGTTATTAAATCAAATAGGATTTGTTTTATTAAAAACTTTATTTTGAAATCTAAAATAAACCAAAACACTTCAGTAGGTTTTATTTAAGAAAAATAAAATACTTGGAAAACTCATTTAAAATAAAATAAATAAGTTTTGGTGTTTATTTAAAATGGGAAAAGCCTTTACTTAAATAAAAAATTGGATATTAAATCCTTATTATTTTATTTAAATAAACCTTTGCTATTTTTATCAAAACAAAACATTTTATTTCAAAATATTGGCCAAGGTTTAATTTGGCTATATAAAATAATCCCTATTTATAAATCCACCTTTTCTTTTTAGAAATCAAATCCTTTTATTAAAAGATCCAAAATAGTAATTTTAAATATTTTGAAGTTTATTGTTTATTTAACCTTTTAAATCCCTTTAGGATTTTATTTGATCCAAATAGGTTTTGAAAGTTCCCAATTGGATTCAAAAAGTTTCTTCTCACCCTGAAAATCAACAAAGTTTTATTTTATTCAATTATTTTTCACATTACAAGATTTGAAAAATCTTGGGACGTGACAGGCTAACACCCTTAAAATAAATCTCGTCCCGAGATTTGGGAAGGCTAGGGTTACAAGTAGGCTCAAAACAACTAGGGTACTACCACCCTTAAAAATTTTCAAACTAAATTACATCTTGGCTTGCTTGGGATCCTGGGGAAACTTCTCTGGGCAACCTTCTGCATAGTGTCCTTTGTTTCCACACTTGACTCATGGGCTAAGGTTGAGATCCTTCATAGACTGTTTATCTTGTTCTTCATCTTTTCTGGACAATTGTTTACATAGTGGCCTAGTTCCTTGCATTTGAAACACATCACTTGGCTGATATCTTTCTTTCCCTTTGGTATCATTGCCTCTTGTTTGTTTCTTTGGTTCTTCTTCTTTTCTGGGCATTCATTGGCATAGTGTCCCATCTCTTTGCAGTTGTAACATTGCACTTGAGTAATATATTCCTTGTTAGGGTTGGGGCATTTCTTCTTCTTCTTCTTCTTCTTTTTGGGTCTCTCCAAAGCTAGGAGTTCTTCTAGTTCATGTTCTTCATAGGTGGAAGATCTTTCTCTCTTCTTGGGGCATTGATCTTCATGCTCCTTGGATGCATGATCCTTGTATCTAAAAATATTGCTAGCTTGGGTTCCTTCTAGATTAGCATCTTTGTCATCCTTGTTATCATTAGCTCCTTGGGAAAAGTTTTCTCTCATGTTGATCATTTGAGTAACCAATCCTTGCAACAATTGGGTTTGAAGTTTCAAAATCCTTTGTATGGCTGGGTCTAGTCCATTGTTGTTGGCTAAAAGCTGAGTTGCCTCTTGGCTCAACTGGTTTTGGGTTGCTATAAGTTCTCTCATGTTGTCCTCTTGGTTGTTGTTGTTGTCACCATCCTTGATGTTGGAGTTTCTTGGAGAAGTCATCTGTTTGGGTTGGGTAGGGATTAGAATAGGCAAAAGATTTCTAAGGGAATAATTCTAATCACACACATCACAATCCACACAATCAATGTGCAAGCATTCACAAACAACTTTTCACTCAAACAACAAGGTTCAAGCACATACTTAGACAACAAAATATTTTTGTTACACCACATAAGTTGGTGTGTTTGACTAAAATATGGTGGTCCATCTATATGGCTCACTTGTGATCTTTCCTTCCTTCTTGGTTGATTCTTCTTGCATGAGATCTTGGTTTCCTTGGAAAAACTTTTGGTCACAATACTTCAAGTGAAGTGAACTCCTTCTAATTTTTCATTTCCTTAGTCTCCACATCTTGAGCAAGATTTCCTTGTCTCACTTGTAGTCCTTAGTGGTATCCAAGTTGGAAGTCCTTGGTGAATATGCTGAAGATGTTGAAGTCATTAGAGTTGATGGAGTCCTTTGCACATGGTAAAGTCTTTGGTCATGGGGTAGGTTTTTCCATCAAGTTGAAAATAGAAGAGATGTAGAGTTCAAAACCAAAACGGTTAAGGAAAGAGTTTACAAGATTGTTTGTAAATAAGTTTTGGAACATATAAAACTCCTATTTTTCTAAGGGTTTTTGTCCAATCCTAGGTTTACAAATCCTACAGGCAACACAATGCTCTGATACCATCTGTAGAGGGAGTGTCCCAACCTTTACACAATATAAGGTGGGGTCCCCTGTGTTTACAATTCTAGTCCCTGGATCAATAGCTAGCATCCACAGTTAAGATGTAATATCAAGAAACAAAGGTCATAATATAATTTTATAACCAGGAATAACATAATTTTATTACATCTTACATAGCTCATTTGGATATTACTTTACATTGCAGCGGAATAACTATAGTCATGGGTCCTTCATCTTCAAAGTGCCACAGGCAGACATGTTGGTTGTATACTTTGTAATCCTAATCAATCAATCTTCACTAAAAACAATCAAACCTGCAACATTACAAGTTACAGCCACAAGGGTCAATACATTTGAATTGTATTGGCAAGTGATACTATGGTAGTATGGTGGAGTCTATCATCTATATGCATTTGGCTAAGTGGAGTTGAGGCTTGCATTGCTCAAAATAGATTTTTCCTTAACATTTTGAAAACACTAAGTTTTTGCTTGACAAAAATCTTCTTTTGCAAGGCATCTACCAATCAAAGATTGAAGATCCTTTAACCCTTGTTCAAACCACAGGTTTTTAACTTAGAAATTTGAATGATGAGATTCTTGATTGCTTCCATGTCTTGATGCTCAAATTGTCCTTTACCAGGGACATGGCTAAGTACTTAGATTTTACACTCTGCAGAGGTGGTGAACTTTCCCCACAAGACTTGGTTTCCCAAGACAAGATCTTTCAGAAGCCTTCCCTTAGACCAAAATGGACGCGTTCCAACCTATCAAAAACTACCACCCACTGTCCATATGGCTGAATTCTTGCAACCTATATGATCATGGCAGAGCCCATAATGCAAGTGGCTGCACTTGAAACTTCTCAACATTTGACATCTCAAATCTCTTTGTTCCTGGGTGGCCATCCACAAGTGAGATACACAAGGTAAACCATAGACATGGGCCTTGTGAACCACTCAACCAAAATCCACCAAGCAATTACCATTCCACCCAGGTGATTCATTAACTTAGTTGTTTTATTAAACAAAACACAAGTCCTCAGACTTAGGAAATTTTCCATAGTGTGAATATATATTCCACCCATGTTTTCTATTAGCTAGGCTAAGCTTGATAGTAATATGAATCTTAACTTAGGAAGATTTCCACTAAGGTTTCATCTACTAGGTTTTACTATAGTAAGGTTTATACTTAGCAAAAATACATGCAAGTTTTACTTAGAGAAAATCACTAATACATAGTGAAAGTAATGGGACAAAAAGTATGAAGCATCACTTGCCTTTTTGGTAGAGTATGGGTTCACTTCTTGTCCTTGCAACAATCACACTCTTCAAGTCAATACAATCCAATCAAACAAGGCACAAACTCAATCTACCAATCAAGCAAAACATCACATAAAATGACAAAGTCAAAGTAATGCATGCAAGCATGCCAAGCTTTGTTTTGTTTGAAAAAGTGGTTCCTAATGGGTCATAAACATTTGAAAACACCTAATGGTCATTTTGTAAAGTGGCAAAGTCATTTGCAAAAGGTTTCACTTTAAAAACCATTTTCAAAACAAAGTATCATTTTATGTGGCATTAATCTATAGGGTTCACCAAATATGTTTTCAAACCATAAAACTTGATGTTCGGGGTCAGAGAGTTTAAAACAAAACATTTTCCAAAGGTTTTCTTCCAAAACTATTTTTAATAAATAAACCACATTCCTATTTGACTAGAAATGGTTTTAAATCAAAGAATCATTATTTTGTTTCACCAAATTCATTTTTGAATCCACAAAGTGTTTCCTAATGTTAGTAGGTTCAAATCACACCATTTGCCAAAGATTTTATCCCCAAATTCATTTTTAAAAAATTTTCACATCCTTAACAAGCATACAAATGTTTCTGTAAAAACAACCAATTTTCCAGAAGCTTTTTGATAAACAAAAGGCATGGTTGGCTAGGGCTTGTCTCACTGATTCCAAGGATATAAAGTTTGCAGAATTTGGACGTGTGGTTTAAAAGTTGTGCAATTTACAAAATTGGAAATCTAATAGAAAGTTTTCGGTCTTTTAAATCAAACAGAGGCCACGTGTAATGTTTCTATTGGTCCATACAGGTTCAGTGTGGATCACGTGCTGCAGACCGTTGGATTAAAAGGGATCTGTGCGGCTCTGATCAACGCATACCCCTTCGACCTAATCTAATCTCAGCCACAGGATGACAATCCAACGATGCATAGCCGCTTGACCAGCAACTGGCGGCGCTGCGCGGCGGCGACTGGCGGCGCGGCTCTGCTCGTGATGGTTCCGGTGATAAAGGGAGCTAGAGGAGGAGTGGGGTGGCTCACCGTGCTCGCAGACACCTGGGGAAGCTCAACGTGGCAGTATCTCATCGAGGGGCGCACGGGAGCGAGGTGGATTGCTCGCCGGAGTTCCTGCTGGCGTCGGTTGTGCGTGGTCGTGGTCGAGGGCGAGGCTGCAGTGCGTGCCGAAGCAAGGTAGAGGGTGCGTTAGACGCGCAAAGTCATTGCGGTGATGCGAGCGTGAAGGAGGAGGCGCGGTGTCACATCCCAAGATTTTCCAAATCTTGTAATGTGGAAAATAAATGAATAAAATAAAACTTTGTTTGATTTTCAGGGCCAGAAGAAACTTTTTGAATTCAATTGGAACTTCAAACCCATTTTGAATTAAATAAATCCTAAAGGGATTTAAAAAGATAAACATTTAATAAAAGGAAAAAATAAAAACATTGGAAATACTATTTTGAAACTCTTAAATGAAAAGATTTGTTTTCAAATGAAATAGAAATTTCATAAATAAAGATTATTTTATAAAGCCAAAATAAACCTTGGCCAAGCTTGGGAATTAAAACATTTTGCTTTAAATAAAAATAGCAAGGGTGTATTTAAATAAATTAATAAGGATTTAATATCCAAGTTTTATTAATAAAGGTTTTACTAATTACAAAACATCAAAACTTATTTAATCATTTAAAATAAGTTTTCCAAGTATTTTATATTCTCAAGTAAAACCTACTGAAGTGTTTTGGATTTATTTTAGATTTCAAAATAAATATCTCAATAAAACAAATCCTATTTGATTTAATAATGAAAGTCTATTATATTTAATTAATAATGGACTCTAAAATAAAAGGTTATTTTGTTTTAAACAAATTTCCAAATATTCTATATTTCCCAAATAAAACCTACTGATTTGGTTTTGAAAATATTTGGTTTTCAAATGCAAATTTTATTAATTAAATCAAAACCTATTAAATAACTAAAGAACCATTTTATTTAATTAAAGAATGGATCCTAAAAAGAATAAAAATTATTATTTTATTTTGGATTTTGGTTTATGTTACTGAACAGAACCAAATTCATAGTTGCAAAGTTTGTTGATTATTTGAATTGATTTGTATGTTGTTTGGTTGATTGAAATTCAAAAACAGGAATCAGAAATAGAAAAAGAAAAGGTTACAGAATAAAAAAAATGGAATTGGATCGACCCAACCCATCAGCCCACTAAGGCCCAGCAAACCAGCCCAGTTTTCCTCCCCGAAGAAAACGATTCGCACTCAGTATCTGACCCGCAGAGAGAATGACTGGTGGACCTCCCCCTCATTTCTTTTTCTACTGCTAGGTAGACCCCACCTCCCTGTTCATCGTCCATACCCCGCGTAACCTATTCTCCCCCCTCGTCGCCGTTTCCTGCAGAGATTCCGCGGCCTTAATTCGCCATAATGCAGCCACCATTACACGCCTTGACCATTCTCGATAAAACGCCTGCGTCTTCTCCTCCTTTCCCCTCTGTCACCACACCTCGACTCGCCCTCAGGCTGCTGAATTTTGCCAGAGACCATTCTCTGTTCCGACGAGTTTTCTTCTCAAATTCCGGCCGTGTCCTGCCATCCCGTGCCTCCTAGACCTAGCTCACACCTTCCCCATCCCCTGGCGCTTCTGTCCGTGCCCTCCGTTCAACCGCGGGCGCCCCAGAGCGTCGGCTACGTCAAGCTTCCGAACGCCGCCGCGTCTGCAACCTCTCCGACGACCTCCCCCGGTAAACGCTGACCGCCCCGAGCCTCCTTGTTCACACTCCCTCACTCGCCTCGGTCTTGCGCAACTAACCCTGACCTCTGTTTGTCTTTTCGTGACCAGTAGCCTCGTCTTCGACCACGGACAGAGCCGACCGACGCCGTTCCCAACTCCGGCGAGAGATTCCACCTGACCCCGTGTGCCCCTTGCCACGTCGACCACACGCCGAGCACCACCTCGTCCTCGTGACCTCGGTGAGCCTACTCCCTTCCTCTCTCGCTTCCTGTTTCGCCAGCGCCGCCACTGACTGACCGTCGCCGCCGTCCACCGCAGAGCAGCGCCGCCCGTTAGTGGTCTGTTTTATTGCGTCCGTTAGATCTAGATCGTAAGGCTGTAATAGAACATAAGCGAAGAGGTATCGTATGCCTCTGCGCCGCTCGATCTAAATGAGATCCTACGGTCTGCAGCGCGTGATCCACCCGAACCGGTACCGTCCAACCAGAACTTGACGCGTGTCACTGTATTCTGTTTAAACTAGATTTGAAATCTGATTTAGTTGTGAAATTCAAACCCTTGTAAATTTGGATCCACACGTCCAAAAATTACAAATTTTATGTCGTTGGATTCAGGAGAGCAAGCCCTAGCCAACCATACCCTTGGTTTAGTAAATAGTATCTGTTAATTTACTTGTTTTTGCAAATTCATTTGTGTGCTTGTTTAGATTAGAAAAATTGTTTAAAAATGTTTTTAGGGTTAAAACCTTTGCAAAATGGTTTGCTGTAAACTCATTGACCCTAGGAACCAACCCTTGGTGTTAAAAATGATTTTGGTAAAATTTAGGTTGGATTATTTGACTTAGCCAATTTCTAGCCAAATAAAATTATTGATTTTATTATGAAAATGTTTATGAAAAGAAAACTTTGAGAAAATGGTTTGGACCAAACCTACTGACCCAAAAACACCAAGTTTTTCAATAGCAACTCATTTGGTGAAAAACTTAAATGTTTTGTTTTAAAAAAAACATTTTTAACCACATAAAATGATGAATGGATTTTAAAATGGTTTTGGAGATAAAACTCTTTTGCAATTGACTTTGCCCTTTTGGTGAATGACCAATTTGGAACTTACAAAGTTTAGAAGCCTAGTGGAAACCACCTTTGCAATTAGAACCATCTCTTACATGCTTACATGCATGACTTAGATTTTAGATTCCATAGTTTTGTGTGTGTGAAATGATGTTTGATTGATTATTTGGAATGCTAGTTGATTTGGTGTTTGCTTGATTGATTGTAGTGAAATTAGCAAAGTGAGAGACTAGCAAGATCAAGGAGTGAACCATCATTCCCTTCCAAAAAGGCAAGTGACACTATCATCAAAAGTCCTACTATTTTCATTATACTTAGAGGATTTTGAAAACATGCATGAAAACAATTTTATACTTATGCTATGCTAAATCCTAATAGGATTCCCTATACACTCCTTAGTGAAAATATTGTAGTTGTTACATGCTTAGCCATGCTATATATATTTTGAAAAGAGATACATGTTGAGAATTTACAAAGGTTGAGAAAAGGACTTGTGTTTTACATAATAAAACAAGGACTCAATGAACCACCTAGGTGGAGGATACTTTAAGTTTTGGAGAAGGTGGCAACAAAAGGGAACCATGTCTATGGGAATCACTTTGTGTTGTGCTCCAAAAGAAAACCACCTAGGAAACTTAGAGATTGAACATGTTTCTCCAATTGTGGCTTTCGTGTGCAACCACATGCTATTATGGCTCTGGCTTAGTCAACTACATTGGGAAGACCCGTGCACTGTCTTCAGTTAACTGGAAATGGGGATCTGGAATGCTTCATGGGTGCTGAAGGCAAGCTAGCAATGGTGTATGGGAGGACCCTTTGGAAAGACTTCGTCACATTCTCAATCTGCCAGTACTCCATCTTGGTGAGCACTAATCCAGTAGGCCACTGGTGGCAACAAGATGGGATTGTGACATGTGGGTAAAGTGTACTCCTTCTGCAGATGTTATTAAAATCTAAGTACTTAGCTGTGTCCCCGGTTATGGACAATACTGAGCAACTAAAGTTTGAACTATGGGAGATCTCGACATTCCAACTTCTAAAATAAAAACTTGATGCACTTGGGGGTACCAAGGAATTCAAAGAGATTTCGTTAAGCTTGATGCACTTGGGGTTACCAAGGTGCTCAAGAGCATGAGGTACTTAGGGTTACCAAGGAACTCATGAGATTCTGATAAAACTTGTTGCACTTGGGGTTACCAAGGAGCTCAAGGGATTTTTGACAATGACTTGAACACTTGAGTTTCTACCAAGGAGTTCAAGGAACTTGGAAAAGTGATTTGACAAAGGACCAAACCCAATTTTTTTTAAAAAGTTAGGATAAACATTGCTTTATGCAAATAATCCTTAAACTCTACTTAGCCAAATATGCATGTATTAATAGGATCCACTCATATTATACATAGTAGTGAAGCTTGCCAATACAATTCAAATGTATTGACCCTTGTGGCTATAACTTGTAATGTTGCAGGTTTGATTGTTTTAGTGAAGATTGATTGATTAGGATTACAAAGCCTACAACCAGCATTTGCCTGCGGCACTTTGAAGATGAAGGACCCATGACCATAGTTATTCCGCTGCAATGTAATGTAATAGCCAAATGAGCTATGTATGATGTAATAAAATTATGTTATTCCTGGTTATAAAGTTATGTTATGACCTTTGTTTCTTGATATTACATCTTAACTGTGGATGCTAGATATTGATCCAGGGACTAGCATTGTAAACACAGGGGGCTCTATCTATATTAAAGATTGGGACCCCTACAGATGGTATCAGAGCATTGTGTTGCTTGTAGGATTTGTAAACCTAGGATTGGACAAAAACCCTTAAAAAAATAGGAGTTGTTATGTTCCAAAAACTTATTTACTAAACACTTATAAACTCTTTCCTCAACCATTTTGGTTTCAACTCTACATCTCTTCTATTTCAACTTGATGGAAAAACCTACCCATGGCCCAAGACTACACCATGTGTAAGGGACTTCTTCAACTTCTTCAACTCTAATGACTTCAACTTCTTCAACTCTAATGACTTCAACATCTTCAGCATGTTCTCCAAAGACTTCCAACTTGGATACCACTAAGGACTACAAGTGAGACAAGGAAATCTTACTCAAGATTTAGAGACTGAGGGAATGCAAAATAAGAAGGAGCTATCAACAACTTTGAAGTATTGTAACCAAGAGTTTTTCTCAAGGAAACCATGATCTCAAGTAAGAAGAAGCAACCAAGAAGGATGGAAAGATCACAAGTGAACCATATAGATGGACCACCATAATTTAGTTAAGTCAAACACACCAACTTATGTGGTGTAACAAAAATATTTTGTTGCCTAAGTGTGTGCTTGAACTTTGTTGTTTGAGTGAAAAAAAAATTGTTTGAGAAGTTTGCACATTGCTTGTGTGAATTGTGATGTGTGTGATAGAATTGATTCCTTAAAAATATCTTGCCTATTCTAATCTCCCTTCAACCCAAACAGATGACTACTCCAAAAGACTCCAAGGTTGATGACATCAACACCGACCAAGAGGACAGCATGAAAGAGCTCATAGCAACCCAACACCAGTTAAACCAACTGACAGCTTAGTTCATATCTAACAATAGTGATAAAGATCCAGCACTGCAAAAGTTTTTGGAGGAACAATCCCAACTGATGCTTAAGGTGACTAATCAAATGATCAACATGGAAGAAAGCTATCCCAAAAGAGTCTTTGACAACAAGGATGACAGAAATATTGTCCTAGATGGAGCACCAGCTTGCATTATTTGTGGAGACAAGGATCATACTTCCAAGGAGCATGAAGGTCAATGCCCTCACTGTGAAGAAAATCATCCTGTTGGACAATGTCCCACCTCACAAGCTACTTGTTACCTTTGTGAAGGAAACGAACATGTCCCTATCCAATGCCCCATCTATGCCACTATTGAACAAAGGAAACAAGAAGGATCCAAGTATGCCAAGAATGTTGATGGCAAAGGAAAAGGACCACTTATACCTCCAAACAAGACAACCCAATTCAAAGGATCAAAGAAACCCAAGAAACCAAGACCGGACATGAACCTTGTGCAATGTCGTAAATGTAAGGAAATGGGACACTACTCCAGTGAGTGCCCAGAGAACAAGAAGAATAAAGAGATTGACCAAGTGTGGTGCAACAACTGCAAAGAGTTAGGCCACTATGTAGCAACTTGTCCACAAGAGCCACGTAAAGAACTCAAGGACATCCATTGTTTCAACTGCAAGAATCCAGGACATTATGCAAGCAACTGTCCAGAAAAGATGAAGAACAAGTTGAACAAGCCTATGGAGAAACTCAACCTTGGCCCGTGAGTCAAGTATGGAGACCAAGGACACAATGCAAAAGTTTGCTTAGAGAAGTTTTCCCAGGATCCCAAGAAGGACAATATGTAATTTTTGTTTGAAAATCTTTAAGGGTGGTAGTACCCTAGTTGTTTGAACCTGTTTGTAACCCTAGCCTCCCCAAATCTCGGGACGAGATTTATTTTAAGGGTGGTAGCCTGTCACATCCCAAGATTTTCCAAATCTTGTAATGTGGAAAATAAATGAATAAAATAAAACTTTGTTTGATTTTCAGGGCCAGAAGAAACTTTTTGAATTCAATTGGAACTTCAAACCCATTTTTAATTAAATAAATCCTAAAGGGATTTAAAAAGATAAACATTTAATAAAAGGAAAAAATAAAAACATTGGAAATACTATTTTGAAACTCTTAAATGAAAAGATTTGTTTTCAAATGAAATAGAAGTTTCATAAATAAAGATTATTCTATAAAGCCAAAATAAACCTTGGCCAAGCTTGGGAATTAAAACATTTTGCTTTAAATAAAAATAACAAGGGTGTATTTAAATAAATTAATAAGGATTTAATATCCAAGTTTTATTAATAAAGGTTTTACTAATTACAAAACATCAAAACTTATTTAATCATTTAAAATAAGTTTTCCAAGTATTTTATATTCTCAAGTAAAACCTACTAAAGTGTTTTGGATTTATTTTAGATTTCAAAATAAATATCTCAATAAAACAAATCCTATTTGATTTAATAATGAAAGTCTATTATATTTAATTAATAATGGACTCTAAAATAAAAGGTTATTTTGTTTTAAACAAATTTTCAAATATTCTATATTTCCCAAATAAAACCTACTGATTTGGTTTTGAAAATATTTGTGTTTTCAAATGGAGATTTTATTAATTAAATCAAAACCTATTAAATAACTAAAGAACCATTTTATTTAATTAAAGAATGGATCCTAAAAAAATAAAAATTATTATTTTATTTTGGATTTTGGTTTATGTTACTGAACAGAACCAAATTCATAGTTGCAAAGTTTGTTGATTATTTGAATTGATTTGTATGTTGTTTGGTTGATTGAAATTCAAAAACAGGAATCAGAAATAGAAAAAGAAAAGGTTACAGAATAAAAAAAATGGAATTGGATCGACCCAACCCATCAGCCCACTAAGGCCCAGCAAACCAGCCCAGTTTTCCTCCCCGAAGAAAACGATTCACACTCAGTATCTGACCCGTAGAGAGAATGACTGGTGGACCTCCCCCTCATTTCTTTTTCCACTGCCAGGTAGACCCCACCTCCCTGTTCATCGTCCACACCTCGCGCGACCTATTCTCCCCCCCCCTCGTCGCTGTTTCCTGCAGAGATTCCGTGGCCTTAATTCGCCATAATGCAACCACCATTACTCGCCTTGACCATGCTCGATAAAACGCCTGCGTCTTCTCCTCCTTTCCCCTCTGTCACCACACCTCGACTCGCCCTCAGGCTGCTGAATTTTGCCAGAGACCATTCTCTGTTCCAACGAGTTTTCTTCTCAAATTCCGGCCATGTCCTGCCATCCCGTGCCTCCTAGACCTAGCTCACACCTTCCCCATCCCCTGGCGCTTCTGCCCGTGCCCTCCGTTCAACCGCGGGCGCCCCAGAGCGTCGGCTACGTCAAGCTTCCGAACACCGCCGCGTCTGCAACCTCTCCGAGGACCTCCCCCGGTAAACGCTGACCGCCCCGAGCCTCCTCGTTCACACTCCCTCACTCGCCTCGGTCTTGCGCAACTAACCCTGACCTCTGTTTGTCTTTTCGTGACCAGTAGCCTCGTCTTCGACCACGGACAGAGCCGACCGACGCCGTTCCCAACTCCGGCGAGAGATTCCACCTAACCCCGTGCGCCCCTTGCCATGTCGACCACACGCCGAGCACCACCTCGTCCTCGCGACCTCGGTGAGCCTACTCCCTTCCTCTCTTGCTTCCTGTTTCACCAGCGCCGCCACTGACTGACCGTCACCGCCGTCCACCGCAGAGCAGCACCGCCCGTTAGTGGTCTGTTTGATTGCGTCCGTTAGATCTAGATCGTAAGGCTGTAATAGAACATAAGCGAAGAGGTATCGTATGCCTCTGCGCCGCTCGATCTAAATGAGATCCTACGGTCTGCAGCGCGTGATCCACCCGAACCGGTACCGTCCAACCAGAACTTGATGCGTGTCACCTATTCTGTTTAAACCAGATTTGAAATCTGATTTAGTTGTGAAATTCAAACCCTTGTAACTTTGGATCCACACGTCCAAAAATTACAAATTTTATGTCGTTGGATTCAGGAGAGCAAGCCCTAGCAAACCATACCCTTGGTTTAGTAAATAGTATCTGTTAATTTACTTGTTTTTGCAAATTCATTTGTGTGCTTGTTTAGATTAGAAAAATTGTTTAAAAATGTTTTTAGGGTTAAAACCTTTGCAAAATGGTTTGCTGTAAACTCATTGACCCTAGGAACCAACCCTTGGTGTTAAAAATGATTTTGGTAAAATTTAGGTTGGATTATTTGACTTAGCCAATTTCTAGCCAAATAAAATTATTGATTTTATTATGAAAATGTTTATGGAAAGAAAACTTTGAGAAAATGGTTTGGACCAAACCTACTGACCCAAAAACACCAAGTTTTGCAATAGCAACTCATTTGGTGAAAAACTTAAAAGTTTTGTTTAAAAAAACATTTTTAACCACATAAAATGATGAATGGATTTTAAAATGGTTTTGGAGATAAAACTCTTTTGCAATTGACTTTACCCTTTTGGTGAATGACCAATTTGGAACTTACAAAGTTTAGAAGCCTAGTGGAAACCACCTTTGCAATTAGAACCATCTCTTACATGCTTACATGCATGACTTAAATTTTAGATTCCATAGTTTTGTGTGTGTGAAATGATGTTTGATTGATTATTTGGAATGCTAGTTGATTTGGTGTTTGCTTGATTGATTGTAGTGAAATTAGCAAAGTGAGAGACTAGCAAGATCAAGGAGTGAACCATCATTCCCTTCCAAAAAGGCAAGTGACACTATCATCAAAAGTCCTACTATTTTCATTATACTTAGAGGATTTTGAAAACATGCATGAAAACAATTTTATACTTATGCTATGCTAAATCCTAATAGGATTCCCTATACACTCCTTAGTGAAAATATTGTAGTTGTTACATGCTTAGCCATGCTATATATATTTTGAAAAGAGATACATGTTGAGAATTTACAAAGGTTGAGAAAAGGACTTGTGTTTTACATAATAAAACAAGGACTCAATGAACCACCTAGGTTGAGGATACTTTAAGTTTTGGAGAAGGTGGCAACAAAAGGGAACCATGTCTATGGGAATCACTTTGTGTTGTGCTCCAAAAGAAAACCACCTAGGAAACTTAGAGATTGAACATGTTTCTCCAATTGTGGCTTTCGTGTGCAACCACATGCTATTATGGCTCTGGCTTAGTCAACTACATTGGGAAGACCCATGCACTGTCTTCAGTTAACTGGACATGGGGATCTGGAATGCTTCATGGGTGCTGAAGGCAAGCTAGCAATGGTGTATGGGAGGACCCTTTGGAAAGACTTCGTCACATTCTCAATCTGCCAGTACTCCATCTTGGTGAGCACTAATCCAGTAGGCCACTGGTGGCAACAAGATGGGATTGTGACATGTGGGTAAAGTGTACTCCTTCTGCAGAAGTTATTAAAATCTAAGTACTTAGCCGTGTCCCCGGTTATGGACAATACTGAGCAACTAAAGTTTGAACTATGGGAGATCTCGACATTCCAACTTCTAAAATAAAAACTTAATGCACTTGGGGGTACCAAGGAATTCAAAGAGATTTCGTTAAGCTTGATGCACTTGGGGTTACCAAGGTGCTCAAGAGCATGAGGTACTTGGGGTTACCAAGGAACTCATGAGATTCTGATAAAACTTGTTGCACTTGGGGTTACCAAGGAGCTCAAGGGATTTTTGACAATGACTTGAACACTTGAGTTTCTACCAAGGAGTTCAAGGAACTTGGAAAAGTGATTTGACAAAGGACCAAACCCAATTTTTTTTTAAAAGTTAGGATAAACATTGCTTTATGCAAATAATCCTTAAACTCTACTTAGCCAAATATGCATGTATTGATAGGATCCACTCATATTATACATAGTAGTGAAGCTTGCCAATACAATTCAAATGTATTGACCCTTGTGGCTGTAACTTGTAATGTTGCAGGTTTGATTGTTTTAGTGAAGATTGATTGATTAGGATTACAAAGCCTACAACCAGCATTTGCCTGCGGCACTTTGAAGATGAAGGACCCATGACCATAGTTATTCCGCTGCAATGTAATGTAATAGCCAAATGAGCTATGTATGATGTAATAAAATTATGTTATTCCTGGTTATAAAGTTATGTTATGACCTTTGTTTCTTGATATTACATCTTAACTATGGATGCTAGCTATTGATCCAGGGACTAGCATTGTAAACACAGGGGGCTCTATCTATATTAAAGATTGGGACCCCTACACGCGGGGTGGTCGGAAACTACCTGTGAGGCTCGTCGGAGAAGAACCAGCCACGGCGGCGCTCGAAGCTTGTCGAAGACGACGTTCTGGGACGCCCGCAGTTGAACGAAAAGCACGGACAGATGCGCCAGGAGGTGGAGAGTAGGTGTGCGTGGTTGATGAGGCAAGGGGCGGCGCTGGGTCACCGGAATTTGCACCGGAGCATCGTCGGAGTCAGTGACGGTTTGGGGATGATTCGAGCAGCCTGGTGGCTCTCTGGGGGTTCTGGTTTGGGGGAAAGGAAGAGAGAAGCATGGCGTTTAACACAACATGGTTGCTGGCCTGAATCAACGCAGCAGTTAAGCGAATTTAATCGGGAATTGATTGACAGTGAACGGCAGCATGGTCTGAGGAAGAACAGGTCGCGGTGAAGACGATGGCTGGCGATGTGGGGCCGTTTCGTTAGTGAGAAAAGGAGTGAGGGGGAGGGTCCACCGGTCAGCTTCTGTGCGGGTGCGAGACTGAGTGAGAAAAACGTTTCGTGGAGGGGGAGAAAGACTGGGCTGGTACTGGGCTTAGTTGGGCTGCTGGGTTGGGTCGGCCAGTTTCTAATTTTTTTCTTCCTGTTTGCTTTTTCTTTTTCTAATTCAAATTTCTGTTTTGAATTTCAATCAACTATTCAAACATTCAAACAATTCAAACAATCACCACACTTGTAATGAGTTTTTGGTTCTGTTTATCAACATAAACCAAATCCCAAAATAAAATAATATTTTTATTCTTTTTTAGGATCCATTCATTAATTAAATAAAATGGACTTTTAGTTATTTAATCAAATAGGGTTTGATTTATTTAATAAAATCTCCATTTGAAATCCAAATATTTTCAAAACCAAATCAGTAGGTTTTATTTGAAAATAAAATATATTTGGAAATCTTGTTTAAAACAAAATAACATTTTTATTTTAGGTTCCATTAATAATTAAATAGAATGGACCTTAGTTATTAAATCAAATAGGATTTGTTTTATTAAAAACTTTATTTTGAAATCTAAAATAAACCAAAACACTTCAGTAGGTTTTATTTAAGAAAAATAAAATACTTGGAAAACTCATTTAAAATAAAATAAAATAAATAAGTTTTGGTGTTTATTTAAAATGGGAAAAGCCTTTACTTAAATAAAAAATTGGATATTAAATCCTTATTATTTTATTTAAATAAACCTTTGCTATTTTTATCAAAAAAAACATTTTATTTCAAAATATTGGCCAAGGTTTAATTTGGCAATATAAAATAATCCCTATTTATAAATACACCTTTTCTTTTTAGAAATCAAATCCTTTTATTAAAAGATCCAAAATAGTAATTTTAAATATTTTGAAGTTTATTGTTTATTTAACTTTTTAAATCCCTTTAGTATTTTATTTGATCCAAATAGGTTTTGAAAGTTCCCAATTGGATTCAAAAAGTTTCTTCTCACCCTGAAAATCAACAAAGTTTTATTTTATTCAATTATTTTTCACATTACAAGATTTGGAAAATCTTGGCATGTGACAACAAGGGTGAAGGTTCACCAATTTCTATTGGTGGTTCCTTGGGAGTTTTTGCCAAACAAAAACTTAGTGTTTTCAACTGATAGGTAAAACCTATTTTGAGCAAAGCAAGCCTAAGCTACACTTAGCCAAATTCATGTAGAAGCTAGATACTACTATTCTACTAAGGTATCACTTGCCAATACTATTCCAATGTATTGACCCACTGTGGATGTAACTTGTGATGTTGCAGGTTACTCTGATGAGGATTAGGGTTATGAGTCTACACTCAACATGCTTGCCTGTGGCACATGAAGATGAAGACTTTTATTTATATTGATATGCCAAACTCTTGTACTAGCCTATGGCTATGGAGTTGTAAAAGACTGTTATCTCTGGAATGACGATGTAATAATGACCTTTGTTTCTGTGTACTTCATCTTAAACTGTGGATGCTAGCAATTGATCCAGGGACTAGCATTGCAATCACAGGGATCTTTACCTTTATAAAGGTGGGATCTTACAGATACCGATCATTCTTATTTTATCCGCCTCCAGGGAGGCGGTGGATCTCTTGGAGGATCCACCCTCCGTCTTATTTTTCTTACCTCCTTCGGAAGCGTCAGAGGTGGAGCTCTTCCGCTTTCGCGCCAATGGGATCTCGTCGTCGGACACAACAGTGACTTCCTTCATCTTAGGGTCGTAGACTTGGGAAGCCATGCTGCCTTCGTCCAGATCCCCAAGATGGTGAGGCTGGTGGATGGGGACAGTGGCTGGTTCCACCACCACGTCCTCCCGGTGGAAACAATGTGGGGTGGAATTTGTGGGAAGCTGCTACTGCCCCTTAGCCGGGCCCTGTGGTTGCCCCGGGTGAAGACATGCTAGTGGACAATCTCAACTTACCCCCTCAGGATGCTAACAGTGTTGTCACTGGTGATATGATTGTTCAGGACTAGGACTATGATGATGATGATGTCTCTGTTAATGCCGATCCTTCACCTGTTGGGGAATATGCAGCTAATGATGATATTCAGGGGGTTGGCATTGGTGAAGGACTGCAGAACATCTTTCAGAATTATTTGGATGAGAAAGAGGAAAAAACTAAGGTTGTGAGTCCCATGGATACTCGTGCTGATGCTGGAGAGAATACTGACTGGATGTTGGAAGATCAACATCTTTTATCTCCCAATGAAGCTCATCTCTAGGTTGGCATGGAAAAAACTTTCTTTACCATCCCAGATGTTCATGCTGCAAAGCAAGCTTTCTCACAACAAGTGTTAGATTTATGGGAAAGCTACTTTGCTCCTGACCTTCACAAGGCTTCATCATCAAAGGGCTCTCTTAAGTGTTACATTCCTATAAGTTGGTTTAATTTCATTACCCTCATGCTTGCTACGCCTGAAAAGTTCAATTGGGCCAGAAATTTCCTTATTTTCCCTCTGAAAGAACATGTGGGCCCCCATGTGTGGTTTTGGTAATTAATGACAATCTTTATGGACTAATGTGTGTATTAAGTTATACTTGTAGGATTTTCCATTGGCATCGCTTGGAGCATGTGTTGGCTTCAAGGTCGATGAAATGCGAAGAAGATATGTTTTGCAAGCTCAATATTCGCCATATACAGAATATCTCATGTTTGATGCTTTCCATCCTCGGTGATCATGGATCGATGATGAGGAATTAGGAAACACGTTCCATCTTGAGAACGGCAAGATCGTCTACATCGAGCTCAAGTGGAATGCTCAAGGCAAAGGTATAATCTTGATAGGTTTTCCCTTTTGCTGGTCTCATATTGTTAGTGGGATACCGGGTTTAGGATAGATAGCCGTACTATCAAGAGGGGCTCTCGAATGAGTAACTCGATCACATCGTTCGGAGAGAGCTCAAACCTTTGCATACTTGCATCATCGTATTTGGTTGTTATTTGGTCTTATCCATGTCAGGATATAGAGCTTGTGGTAATCTCCATAACAAGCTCTTGTTCATCAAAATCGGATCCCTCTTTTATATCTTATTGCAATTTTGACCTATGCGGTTTTTCGATTTCTCACCAAGTGAGGTATCTCACATTACTATATTTGATACATTCTCACTTAGTGATAACCAATATTTTCACCTTTTATAGGGAATCTCATGTCATCCTCTTTCCAACGCAATTGGAATCGGGTCGATTGGAGTTACCAATCAAAAGTTATAACCGTTTGAATATCTGCTAGTCTTATATCCTAGGTACCAAAAAGCGGTAGTACCGCATTTTAGTACCTAGCGCGGAAGAAGGTTTTGACAAGTTGCCAAAAGCCACTGCCGGTCTAGGTACCAAAAAGCGGTAGTACCGCATTTTAGTACCTAGCACGGCATAAGGTTTTTGACAAGTTGCTAAAAGCCACTGCCGGGCTAGGTACCAAAAAGCGGTAGTACCGCATTTTAGTACCTAGCGCGGCAGAAGGTTTTTATCTTGGAGGTTTTACCGGTTTGTATTTTATAGATAGGTAAAACCTTCCATTATTTGGTTCTTACTCATGTGAGGATTTAGAGCTTGTGTTAATCTCCATGACAAGCTCTAGTTCATCGAAAACGGATTTCATATGCATTTTCCATTACGTTTTCGATATTGGAGGTTTTATCGGTTCGTCTTTTTGAGAGAGGTTAAACCTTTCGTCATTTGTATCTATCCTCCCTTGCTGGACTATGATGTTTCTTTGCATGATCTTGTAGAGGTTGTTATCCTCTTCGAAACGAGCCCAAGATCATCGAAATCGGAGTTCGGATGCAAAAGTTATGGCTGTTTTCGTTCTGTGATGACGAGTATACCGGACCAGGATCCGGTAGTACCGGGATCCGCTAGTACCGCCTTTTGGTACCGGGGAGCACAGAGAAAAATGCGTTTGGCGCCCCAGGAACCCCAGGGAATGTACGGTAGTGCCGGGAAAGTCCGGTAGTACCGGGAAAAGTCTGGTAGTACCGTGAATCGCGTTTTTGGGCTGCAACGGTTGGATTTTGGAGGGACCTATATAAGGGGCCTTCTTCCCCAATGGTTCCTCAACTAATCTTGAAAGTTTTCCCCTCCATTGTTGACCTTCTTGAGCTTGCTTCCTCTTAATCCCTCCTATGATTTTTGCATATTCTTGAGGGATTTAAAAGAGAAGATCTATATCTACTATCCCACCAATCAATCTCTCCTCTAAGTGAGGGGAACATATTGGGATCTAGATCTTGGAGTCTTTTATGGATTTCCTCCATTGTTCTTCCTCTATTATTCCCCCATAAGCTTTTGTAGCTTTGGTGGAATTTGGGAGAGAAGTATGTGAGCACTTCTTGTGTCCTTGCCGTTGCATTTGGTGCATCGGTTTGAGTTCTCGGTGAGGATTTGGTGAGTGAAAGTTCAGAAGATTTTTACTCTTGGGTTCTTGGAACCCTAGACGGTTTTGTGGCCTTGGTGGCATTTGTTTTGAGCCTCCAATTAAGTTGTGGAGAAGTGCCCCAACCTTGTGAGAGGTTCCGGTTGCCACCGATAAGTGCACCGATAGTGGAAGCGTGGATCGATCCCGTTGGGATGAGATCACAGGAGAATAAGGGAGGCCTTTTGTGGCGTTGGTGGTTTGATACCACCCCTTTCCAAATGAGACGTACTCCATGTTGGGAGGAACTGGGTAAAATGTTGTCGTCCCCTTGTGCCTCGGTTATCTCTATACCCGAGCTCTTTACTTATGCACTTTACATTGTGATAGCCTTCATGCTTCAAGTAATCTATATCTTGCGATCACATTGTTGCTTGTATTGCTTAGCATAAGTTGTTGGTGCACATAGGTCAACCCTAGTTGTTCTAGGTTGTGTTTGACAAATTAAACGCTAGTTTAATTCCGCCTTTGTCGAGCCACTCTCGGAAAAGTTTTAATCGCCTATTCACCCCCCTCTAGGCGACATCTGTATCCTTTCAATTGGTATCAGAGCCCGGTCTCTCATTTTAGGCTTCACCGCCTTGAGAGTAAAGATGTCGCCTAGGGTATTAGTGCACAAGGACACGCTCACATTCGATGGAAGAAATTATGATGTTTGGAAAATTCGCATGCTTAATTTATTTCGGGAAATTCACCCAATTATCGAGAGATATCTATATGTGGGTTTCTTATCTCCCGTGGATCCCCAAAACGAATCTTTAGAGGAGAAGTTGAACTCTCATATAGATGCTCTAGCTACTAAAATTCTTTTGCATGTTGTGAGCAATGTAGTTCTTTCTTCTATCATGCCTTATTCAAGCGCTCGTGAGATATGGACCAAGCTTCAAGATAAATATAGCAAGTCCAACATTATTGAGGATGATTGTATTGCTTCCACTTCCGGTCAAGATGAGCTCTCATCGTCTACCACCTCACCAACATGTGATTTTTCACAAGGTAATGATATGGTGAGTGGTGATAGAAATTGCAATGTTGATAGTGTGCTTACTATTTGTAATCCTTCATCCCTATATAGTTGCAATGATCTATCTTCGGACATTAACACTTCTAGCACTCACAACTCCTTACATGCTAGTGTTGATAGTCCTTGCATATCATGTAGAAATCACTTGAATAAATCTCATGATGATATGCTTGTGCTGTCTTGTTGCCATGATAAAAATGCTTCTATTTCCTCTAATGCTTGTGTTGCTAACCATGTAGAGGAAACCGAAGATTCTATGGGCCAAGATAAGGTTTTGAATGAAACCACAAATGCAATCTCATCTTCACCTTCTTCCGGTAGCCACCTATGCCTTATGGCTAGGGATTCAAAGGTAACTCCTACTTTGGAACCCATTACCCCTTGTGATGAGGAGGATGTGGATAATGCGGAAGAAGAGCTTGATATTGATGTTTTATATGAAAAGGGTGAGATTGTTTATAGTGCCCTTGTTAAAAAGGATATTCCTTTCTCTAACTTTGTTGAAATCTTGGACTTTTCTATTAAGAGCAAAGAACATATTGATAAGTTAGAAACACAAATTGAGGTGCATGATAACTACTTTGATAAAGTGTGTAGTCTTGAGCGTGAGTATGCTAATATAATTGCAAACCTAAATAAAGCTCTTGAAGAGGAACAAACCACTAAGGAATCTCTTAAGGAGACCTTTGCTTTAGATATGTCTAGAGTAAAGGAATCTCATGATAGAGATCTTGAGGTGGCAAGTGATCTCAAAAGTAAAAATGATGATACTCAAGTTGCTTATGCTAAACTCCTTGAGGATTTTGAGCACCTCAAAAATGGCTCTAGGGTCATAAAGGGTGAGCCCATCAAATTCACCGAGTCACATGAGCAACTTAAAGCTTCATATTCAAAAGAGCTTGCCAAGTTCCCCTCACCTCTTGCTAATAATGATGATGCTTGTGTTACTAACTCTATTTCTTGTGAAGAATATATTTTAAAGGAGAATGTTGAGCTAAAGGCTCAACTTGATTTTGTAACTAGCAACTATGGGAAATTAGAAGAAATCCATGTTAAGCTCTCAAGCTCGCATAAGGATCTCCTAGTCTCCCATGGTAGGCTAAAGTTGGCTCATGAGGCCATCATGTCAAAGGTAGCATCTAGTGGGCCTCATGTGGACATTAGCACTATATCTACTCCAAATGTTATATTGCCATGTGCTAGTCCTTGTAATTCATCCTCTCACAACCATGCTATATCTCGTGATGAATTACATTCCGTGCCTTGTTGCTCTAACCAATGTATCATCTACTTCCTCTAGCCCTTTTGTTGAAACTAACCATGTAGAGGAAATCAAAGAGCTCAAGGCTCAAGTCACTTATTTGAAGAATGACTTGAAAAGGGGTCATCAAGGGAAGGCCGCACTCAACAAAATCTTGAGTGTGCAAAAATCCCCCAATGGCAAGAGTGGGCATTGATTAAACTCCAATGTCAAGAACAATTCCACTATCAAGTTGAAGCACAAGGACAACAAGAAGAATGACCAAGATCAAGTCAAGAATCCGGCCAACATTGTTTGCTTCAAGTGCAAGGAAGAAGGGCACCATGTTAGATCATGCCCATTGAAGAAAAATCCTCTTAGTGTGAAGCAACAAGGGAAGCGGGCTCAAGCTCCACCTCAAGTCATCGATGGGCCTCTTCCTAAGAGGACTACTCGAGCTCTTCCTCGAGTCATGGCTTCACCTAAGAAGAAATATGGCAAGAGAAGAACTTGCTACATATGTCATGCAAAGGGGCACATTTCTTCCTCATGCACTATTGGTATCTCCTCATCCAACCCTATCATTATTGATGATGCTTATTCTCTTTGTAAGGATGAGGTTGGCAATGTGTTTGCCAAGTTTGTTGGTGCCCAATGTGGTGTCAAGAAAAGAACCATTTGGGTTGCCAAGCCTATTGTGACTAACCTCTTAGGACCCAACTTGGTTGGGGACCAACAAGCCAACACTTGATCATTAGGTGTTTTTGGAGGGCTTTAGAGACTTGGCTACATCATGAAGAATTGAGGGATCTTCATTATTATTTTTGTCAAGCCAAGTCATGTGGATTATATTGCTCCTATTATATGTCCAATGTTCCTCCTTGCGGTAACATATGCTAAACTCTTTCCATTGAAAGTTACTCGCCCCCTTGTGCATGTGTTGGTTTTGTATCTTCCATGCTTTTGTACATGTCGTGCATTCCACTTAATTATCTTGAGGTATCAAGCATATTTGTGTATGACTAGGTGGCACACCATGTATGTGTGTTTCTTGTGTTTGAGCCTTTCTTGATTATATTTGGTATCTTATTTGGCTCTTGTGAGAGATTAATGGACTATCCCATTTTGGGGGAGTGTTATGCTTGGGCATTCCACAATCCTAAAAATGTGTGTACATGAGGAATACCACCTAGTATTGATATTGCAATATTATCTAGTCTCTTTGTAGTATGTTTCTCATGAGAAATTTAAGTTATATAATGTCCATTAATTATCTCTATTTGGATCCGTTGCCTCATGTTTGTTTTATGGTAGTATCAAATTATGGGGGAGTCATATGATTAGTGCATATTACAATCCTAGAAAATGTGAATATTCGAGGTTGTGTCACTTAGAATTGATATTGATAATTATCTAGCTCCTACGTGACACATTTTCTCATACAAGTTCCAATTTGCTTGAATGCCTTTATTGCTCATATTTGGATCTTGTATGTGAGAGTGTTTCTTGGTATGTGTTTCCTCATATTTAGATATCTACATCCTCATGGAAACCATTTACTTCAAGTTACTCTAATCACTAGTGATTGTGTGACTATTGGAAGCTATCAAGAATCTCTTTCGAAGCATCAAGCTTAATTATTATATTTGTTATATGCTTCTTGTTGTGACTATGATCTTGGATATCCATGCAAGCTACATTGGGAAAATTATTCCCAATATTTCTTGTCCTTGGACAATGACTACTCAATTTATGGTAGAATTTATTGATCATAATCACTTTGGCCTTTGCTTAATATTATCCTATCTTTGGCCAAGTAAATGTATTGTGTGCTCCCATGTATTCCTTGCTACTTTTGGATCCTTTTATTTTTATTGGTATCCTCTTGTGTTTTATTTAATGTAGGTAGTAGTGATGATCTCATTTGTGTGCATTTTGCATTCAAAAGCAAAATTCTATATAATGTACTACTTATGGGTGATCTCTCCTATATTATCTAGAACAATCCTTTTATGCTTCTTTGTTTGATCCATATCGAGTTTTATGTGCTTGGATGCTTAATCTTTTTGTTTTGGTATTTTGTGCCATCATGAAAAGTTTGGGGAGTTTGGTTTCTTGTTGGAACCTTGCTCTTTATGGGAGTTGGTTTTGTCTCATTCCTTGTTTCATGTTTTGTCCAATTTTAGAATGAGATAAATCCTTGAGCATTTGTGTTTTTATATATCCTTTGCTCTTTGGCTTTTGCCTAGTTCATTTGTTGAATTTGTGATCTTTCATGTATTGAATTGGTTCTTTGATATAATTTGGACATTGTTTGTCGTGTCACACTCTTGTGTGTGCAATCTCAATCACTTAGTGTTTTTGTTCAAATTGTATCTTCTTTTTGGTTCTTGAAAGCTTTATGCATGCATATTTACTATATGTTTATATCATGGCATGCTTGCTTTCTTTGATCAAATATATAGGGGAAACTCCACCAAATCCCATCGGCTAAGTTATGCATGAAATTCAAATTCATATCAATATGCACATATTTATGTGAAGTCTCTCCTATGTATTGTAGTTGCACTAACTACTTTTTGGACCCAATAAGTGTGGGGACCATTTTGTACTTAAATGTGTTTTAGGTACATTTGATATACATTGGATGCTTGTCTCTCAATCTTGAAGAAGTGGTGCGTTAATGAAAATTGGAGGCAAGCTATAGGATGATCAATGAATTCATATCCTCTATATCCTACCAATTATATCTCGGTAACAAGTATCTCTTGCTCATGCATATTTATCTTGCTTCCAACCTTTTGTAGGTTGCACCTTGTCATGAATTTTGTTATTATATTTATTGTTATATCTCTAGCCACGGTATTAAAAGAACTCTCTATTGTATATGTGTATGAGTTGAGATGAGTGCATATAATTGGGACTATACAAAATCATGCATATTTTGAGGGTAAAACAGTAGGGTAAAAAACCCCACTACAATTTTTATAAATCATAAAGAATTACAAGTAGCGAATATTTAAAAATTTCAAGCAACCTCAAAGAGGGATAACACTATGAGCAACTATCTCCTGTCTAACTTATTGCTAATCCAATCTTTGAGGTCCTGGTAATACTTTTTCTTAATTATACACAGGACCCATCTTAATTCCTTAGAAACAATAGCCCTCCATTCATCAAGGGAGGCATGCTTGTTATTGAAGATTTCATTGTTTCTGCACATCCATATGCCCAAGCCCCAAGAATAATGATTTCCATTGCAAAGGGGACTTTTAGTCCACTTTTAATACTAGTCAATGCCTCGAAGAGATTTAGATCATTGTCTTGGATAGGACAAATTTCAGCCCAGAATGCTTTTGCAAAAGAACAGTCCCAAAATAAGTGCAGAAAAGTTTCCTCACTCGTGCAACCATGGAACACACACTCATATGAAGCCGGAACGAATCTCTTCCTTTAAAAAAATCATGCATATGATCCTACAATCCCAAATATGTCAATCTAGAAATTTTATTGTCTTTCCTTTCCTCAACTTCTCTCATGTGCAATAGTGAGATTTTGCTAGTTGATTTCTCCATGTGATACTTGTTGCTTTTCTCCATATATTCCAACTTTCTCCTTTTCCCTTGGTGATAGTTGTAATGTATGGGGTGTGTTGGTTGTTGAAGCTCATCGATGTACAATAATATATATTTGAGCCTTTGGCCGTGCTTTCAAGAATAATCTTATTGGTATTGTCATGACTTCATTTTGGATATCTTGCTCTATTTATTTTAAGTATCTACTTTGTGTGTAAATGTTTCTTTGTGGGTTAGTATCTTTACTAGATTGTCTACTTAGAAACTTATACACATGATAGATGTTACTCCTCTATTTTTTGATATCTTCCTTGTTTCGTGTGTGTTGTATGGTCATACTAAGCAATATCATTAATTGAAGACTATGTGGATATGCAATGATCATCCTTGTACTAATCTTATAATATGCTTTGTCATGCATCTCACACATCCTTGTGGTTGAGCCTGCTAGTATGTTGTCTCTTACTTATTGCTCAACCATTTGTTTCTTGCAAATTTTATGCCCTGGTATATGCTAATTTGCACAAAGTTGTGTTATAAGTAAAATAGAGGAAGTGATGATTCCATGTTGTGCACATTGTGTTCACATACAAAAACCTAATGTTGCACATACCTTGGGGAGCTTCCTAATCTTATTTATAGTATCACTTTGTGCTTATCATATTTATTCTCTCATGCCTTATTTTGTTAAATGAAGTTGTATGGGTGAGGATTCCATGATTATGCACTTTGTTCCCAAATGCAATTATCATAATTGGTGCATTATCTTTGGGGAGCTCATCTAATTCACTTAATAATGCTCATTTGCCTTCCTTCTCATTTGTTGTGCCTTAAATGTTTATGTAGGAGTGAGGATTCCACATTTGTGCATTTTTGTAGTGAAATACAATGATTCTAAAGTGTGCACAAATCTTGGGGAGCTTCTCTATCTTATTTAAACTTTTATTTGATCTTTCATTCGTTGTGTTTTAAATGCTTATGGGGGAGCGAGGATTCCATATTTGTGCAATGTGTATTCAAATGCATTTATTTTGAATTGTACACCAATCTTGGGGAGCTTATCTATTTATTATTTAAAGAACTCTTTTTCTCATATCATAATATCTTGTTGTTTCCATTTGGACTCATTTGTTGTTTTCAATTGATTTGTCGGATCTTGTGATTGCTTGCGTCATTTGTGATGCGTCGTTTTATTTTATTCCTTGATATAGTTCTACTCCCTCCCAAGTATCCATCATTGGATATGTTCGAAGGCACATATTTGGAGGAAATAGTACTATATTTGCCTTCTAAAACTTGTCACCCATTTCGGCAATCGATGCCAATGGGGGAGGAGTTTATAGGGTTTAAGGGAAATGGTTTATGATTTGAGTTTGTTTCTAAGCATTTGCCTTTCATGCTCTTGCATATTTGTTTCTTCTTAGCATGTGGTATATCTAGAGGAAAATCCACCAATGATAATGATTGGCAATATATGCAATGAAATTCAAGTTCATCACACATGCATAGATTGTGGGGGAGTTTGCTCTATATTTGGTGGTGGTACCAATATAACATACTTATGTAGTATTTGATATTGGTGTTACCATTTTGTTCATTAAAATTCCTTATATAAATCCTCTTAAAGGGATTGTCATCAATTACCAAAATTGGGGGGATTGAAAGAGCATGTGGGCCCCCATGTGTGGTTTTGGTAATTAATGACAATCTTTATGGACTAATGTGTGTACTAAGTTGTACTTGTAGGATTTGTCCATTGGCATCGCTTTGAGCATGTGTTGGCTTCAAGGTCGATGAAATGCGAAGAAGATATGTTTTGCAAGCTCAATATTCGCCATATACAGAATATCTCATGTTTGATGCTTTCCATCCTCGGTGATCATGGATCGACGATGAGGAATTAAGAAAGGCGTTCCATCTTGAGAAGGGCAAGATCGTCTACATCGAGCTCAAGTGGAATGCTCAAGGCAAAGGTATAATATTGATATGATTTACCTTTTGCTGGTCTCATATTGTTAGTGGGAGACCGGGTTAAGGATAGATATCCGTACTATCAAGAGGGGCTCTCGAATGAGTAACTCGATCACATCATTCGGAGAGAGCTCAAACCTTTGTATACTTGGCTCATCGTATTTGGTTGTTATTTGGTCTTATCCATGTGAGGATATAGAGCTTGTGGTAATCTTCATAACAAGCTCTTGTTCATCAAAATCGGATCCCTCTTTTATATCTTATTGCGATTTTGATCTATGCGGTTTTTCGATTTCTCACCAAGTGAGGTATCTCACATTCTATACTTGATACATTCTCACTTGGTGATAACCAATATTTTCACCTTTTATAGGGAATCTCATGTCGTCCTCTTTCCAACACAATTGGAACCGGGTCGATCGGAGTTACCAATCAAAAGTTATAGCTGTTTGAATATCTGCTAGTCTTATATCCTGGGTACCAAAAAGCGGTAGTACCGCATTTTAGTACCTAGCGTGGAAGAAGGTTTTGGCAAGTTGCCAAAAGCCACTGCCGAGCTAGGTACCAAAAAGCGGTAGTACCGCATTTAATACCTAGCGCGGCAGAAGGTTTTTGACAAGTTGCCAAAAGCTACTGCCGGGCTATGTACCAAAAAGCGGGAGTACCGCATTTCAGTACCTAGCGCGGCAGAAGGTTTTGATCTTGGAGGTTTTACCGGTTTTTATTTTAGAGATAGGTAAAACCTTGCATTATTTGGTTCTTACTCATGTGAGGATTTAGAACTTGTGTTAATCTCCATTACAAGTTCTAGTTCATCGAAAACGGATTTCATATGCATTTTCTATTACGTTTTCGACGTTGGAGGTTTTATTGGTTCGTCTTTTTGAGAGAGGTTAAACCTTTCGTCATTTGGATATATCCTCCCTTGCTGGACTATGATGTTTCTTTGCATAATCTTGTAGAGGTTGTTGTCCTCTTCGAAACGAGCCCAAGATCATCGAAATCGGAGTCCGGATGCAAAAGTTATGGCTGTTTTCGTTCTGTGATGACTGTAGTACCGGACCAGGATCCGATAGTACCTCTTTTTGGTACCGGGGAACATAGAGAAAAATGCGTTTGGCGCCCCAGGAACCCCAGGGAATGTCCGGTAGTACCGGGAAAAAGTCTGGTAGTACCGGGAATCACGTTTTTGGGATGCAACAGTTGGATTTTGGAGGGCCCTATATAAGGGGCCTTCTTCCCCAATGGTTCCTCAACTAATCTTGCAAGTTTTCCCCTCCATTGTTGACCTTCTTGAGCTTGCTTCCTCGCAATCCCTCTATGATTCTTTCATATTCTTGAGGGATTTGAAAGAGGAGATCTAGATCTACAATCCCACCAATCAATCTCTCCTCTAAGTGAGGGGAACATATTGGGATCTAGATCTTGAGTCTTTTGTGGATTTCCTCCATTGTTCTTCCTCTCTTATTCCCCCATAAGCTTTTGTAGCTTTGGTGGAATTTGGGAGAGAAGGATTTGAGAACTTCTTGTGTCCTTGCCATTGCATTTGGTGCATCGGTTTGAGTTCTCGGTGAGGATTTGGTGAGTGAAAGTTGAGAAGGTTTTTACTCTTGGGTTCTTGGAACCCTAGACGGTCTTGTGGCCTTGGTGGCGTTTGTTGGGAGCCTCCAATTAAGTTGTGGAGAAGTGCCCCAACCTTGTGAGAGGTTCCGGTTGCCAACGATAAGTGCACCGATAGTGGAAGCGTGGATCGATCCCGTTGGGGTGAGATTCACCGGAGAATAAGGGAGGACTTTTGTGGCGTTGGTGGTTTGATACCACCCCCTCTCCAAACGAGACGTACTCCATGTTGTGAGGAACTCGGTAAAATATTGTCGTCCCCGTGTGCCTCGGTTATCTCTATACCCGAGCTCTTTACTTATGCAGTTTACATTGTGATGGCCTTCGTGCTTGAAGTAATCAATATCTTGCTATCACATTGTTGCTTGTATTGCTTAGCATAAGTTGTTGGTGCACATAGGTGAACCCTAGTTGTTCTAGGTTGTGTTTGACAAAGTTAACGCTAGTTTAATTCTGCCTTTGTCGAGCCACTCTTGGAAAAGTTTTAATCGCCTATTCACCGCCCTCTAGGCGACATCTGTATCCTTTCACCCTCTCTGTGAAATTATAAAAGAGCCCATTTCTGAGGAGAATACCATCTCTTTCATCATCCCTAATGAAAGCTTTTCTCAGATGGCTCCTTCTTGCCTGGGCATTGATTCCAAGAAGTCTGCTGGTACTCCTCTACACCTTCCAAGGAAAGGAAGGGCAAGGAACCCCTGGTGAAACTGAGGTGAGAAGAAGTCCTAGAATTGTGGAATTGAATGGGGGTTTCAGAAGTCATATTAATTGCACAATTCCAGACTGTCTTACTTGTAATGCTTCTCCTCCATGCTTAAATCCTAAAGTGGTTAAAAACCTTGCTGCTTGTTTCTGCAAGGTCAAAGAAGGAGAACTGGACAAAAGGCTACTCAAGAAAGGAAAAGCCACTGAGATTACCATCAAGGCTCCTGCCAAGGGCACCAATAAAGGAAATGGCACCTCAAGTTTAAGTCTAGGAGGCAAGAAGAAGCCTGGGGCTGCTGGTACCTGTGGACAGCAATCCAAGAAGAAGTCCCCTAAATAAGTGTCCAATGTGTCACAAAACCTCTTTTGTTGGAACCTTTTTAGTTCCTTATATTGGGACATGTAATAGAATTTCCTTGCCTAGTTTGCTGCAAGCTGTGACTTGTGCTGTGGACCTTGTATGTGTGATTGAATTATGGATTGTCATCTTCTTATGTGTTCCTGGTCATTCTTACTGGGTGGTTGCATTGGTTTTATCACCCCAAACTCACTCCTACACTATGGTTTTTTATGGATAACAAAAGAAAATGGAAGATCTTGAATTGGAATATTAGGGGCATAAACTCTGAAAATTGGGTAGCTCTCAGAAATAAGATTGACGAGTCTAAATGTGACATTATTTTTCTTTAGGAAACCAAAAGGGAGGAGTTTGATATTACTTACCTCAAAAAATTCCGTCCTTCAAAATTTGACAAATTTGAATTTCTGCCTTCAATTGGGGCTTCTGGAGGCCTGATTATCATTTGGAATAGTTCACTCTCCTCTGGACAACTATCTTTTCAAAATGAGTTTTCCATTTCCATTACCCTAACATCTCTTCTGTCAAAGGAGGTATGGATTCTCACCAATGTTTATGGTCCCTGTTTGCCTGAGAAAAAAGCATTTTGGAATGGTTTACCAATATTGATATGCCTGATGATATGGATTGGCTTATTGTGGGGGATTTTAACCTCAAAAGAAAACCCTCAGATAGAAATAGGCAGGGGGATGTTAATGGCATGCTTCTCTTTAATGAGGCCATCTGCAATTTGGGGCTCATTGAGTTATCCCTTAAAGGAAGGAAATTTACCTGGAGCAACATGCAAAAGGATCCTCTTCTAGAGAGATTAGATTGGTTTTTTACTTCTGCCTCCTAGACTCAGAATTATCCTTCATCTTCTGTTTGCCCTCTCTCCAAGCCCACATCTGATCATTTTCCCTGTGTCATCTCTATTGGCACAAAGATCCCAAAATCTCAGGTCTTCAGATTTGAGAACTACTGGATGCAACATAGTGATTCTAAAGCAATTGTTCAAAATGCTTGGAACATTCTAGTTGGATTCCTTGACCCTTCTAAGAGAATTAATGCTAAACTAAAAAATGTCAGAAGAGGGTTGAAGCTTTGGGGAAATTTTTTGCCCTGTTTGAAATCTCAAATTAGCAATGTTAATGCAACTATTGAACTTTTGGATGTCTTGGAAGAAATGAGAACTCTTACTTTTCTAGAGTGGAACCTCAGAGACTTGTTGAAAACTCATGTAATTTCAGTACTCCAAGATCATAATTCTTATTGGAAGCAAAGAGGAAAAGTTAAGTGGGTCCAACTTGGTGATGAAAATACCAAATTCTTTCACTCAAAATCCACCATCAGATTTAGACATAATTATATCTCCATGCTTAAAAATGGAAACAATGAGGAGATTCAAGAGCACTCTGACAAAGCTGATCTTATTTGGCATGCCTTTAAAGATAGAATGGGCACTTCTGATAAACGTGAAATGCATTTTAATCTCAGTGAGCTTTTTGGTGAAAGTTTGACCTTTGAAGATAGAGATGTTCTGGAACAACCTTTCACTGATGAGGAGATTGAAGCTGTGATCAAGGATCTTCCAAATGACAAATCTCCTAGTCCTGATGGTTTTAATAATGAATTCATTAATCTATGTTGGCCTATGATTAAGGAGTATGTTAAGCACATTATGGTGGAATTCTATGATGGCGGGATTTCTTTGGAAAGCATTAATGCTTCTTTCATCACTCTTATTCCAAAAAATGAGAATCCTCTGACACCTGCATACTTCAGGCCTATTTCTCTGCTTAATAGTGTTTTCAAGATTATCACCAAAATTCTAGCCAACAGACTCCAGAAAATTATCCTTAAGATTGTCCACAAGAATCAATATGGCTTCCTAAAGAAAAGATCTATTTAGGAATATTTAGGATGGGCCTTTGAGTTTCTCTACCACTGTCATAAGTCCAAGGAAGAAATTATAATCCTTAAATTGGACTTTGAAAAGGCTTTTGACAAGATTGAGCATTCCACTATCATCAATATTCTCAGAGCTAAAGGTATTGGTGAGAAATGGATTAATTGGATTCATCTGATCTTTGAATCTGCATCCTCTATTGTCCTGCTAAATGGAGTGCCTGGGAAAAAATTCTACTGTAGAAGGGGGGTAAGACATGGGGATCCCTTATCCCCCTTCTATTTGTTCTTGCTGCTGATCTTCTTCAGTCCATTCTCAACAAAGCAATGTACCAAGGGCTATTGTCTCCACCTTTGGAAGGTGCTTTCTGTCTTGACTTCCCTGCCATCCAATATGCTGATGACACTTTGTTGGTCCTCAAAGATAATTCAAGACAACTGGTCTTCCTTAAAGCCCTGCTTCATACGTTTGCTCTACCCACTGGTCTCAAAGTAGACTACTCTAAATCTAGCATGATGCCAATCAATTTGGATTCTGACAGGCTTAGACATTTTGCCAATACAATGTCCTGTCTGACTGCATCAATTCCCTACACTTATCTTGGCTTGCCTCTAAGCATTAACAAGCCTACGGTGGAGCATTTTTTCCTATTGTGTAGCGAGTTGAAAGAAGACTCTGTGGTATTGCTGATTTCCTAAATTATGGAGGGAAATTACAACTAGTGAAATCTGTCTTATCCTCCCTCCCCATTTATTATATGAGCTGTTTTGAGCTTCCTGTTACTATTAAGGACCAGTAGATCAAATACATGAGACACTGTCTGTGGAGGAAAAAGAATACTGATGTCCAAGCTAGAGGACAAGCTTTAGTGGCCTGGAATAAAGTTTGTAGACCAAAGACTCAAGGGGGTTTGGGCGTCCTTGATCTCAATGTTCAAAATTCTGCTCTTATTTTGAAAAATCTGGATAAATTCTACAATCTTAATGATATCCCTTGGGTGCGTCTTGTCTGGAATACCTATTACAACAATGGAAAGCTACCGGGAAGGTGTTTGGAGGGGTCTTTTTGGTGGAAAGCACACCTGAAGTTAATTGACATTTTTAAAGGAATTGCAAAATTCTCGGTGGGGGATGGCAGGACCACTCTTTTTTGGTCTGATATGTGGAGAGAAGAATGTCTACAACATAAGTTTCCTCACCTGTTATCCTTTGCAAAAAACTCACATATTTCTGTCAAGGAGTTCATGCAGATGCCCAACTTGCAAGACTATTTCTTTCTTCCCATGTCTCAGCAAGCATACTCTGATTATCTTTGCCTTGAGCAGATTTGTCAAGACATTAGTAGTCCTGGGCTACAGAGAGAGCCAGATAAATGGAGTTACATTTGGGGAAGTGACTCCTTATTAGTCAAAAAGGCCTATACTATCCTCTCTGGGCATATTGCAGTCCCACCCCATTTCTCTTGGTTATGGAAGTATTCTTGTCAGCAAAAGCACAAGTTCTTCTTCTGGATGCTTCTCATTGATAGACTGAATACTAGGAACTTGTTGAAAAGAAAAAAGTGTTCACTGCCCTCCTATAATTGTGTGACTTCTGGTTGCCCTGCTGAGGAAACTTTGATTCATTTATTCTGGGATTGTAGTTTTGCAAAAGCATGCTAGGATGAAATCTGCCCTTCCAGAAATATTGAATTAAACCTAAATGAGGCCTTGGAAGACATAAAGTCCATATTGAATGTTCCCTTTGCAATGGAAATAATTATCTTGGGACCCTAGGGCATCTGGATTTCCAGAAATAATGAAATCTTCAATAACAGGCATTCTTCTCTTGGAGAATGGAAGGCTATAGTATCCCAAGAATTAAGATGGGTTCTGTTTAGAATTAAGAAAAAATATTACCAGGACTTGAAAGCCTGGATCAACACTCATTTGGATAGGAGATAGCTAGCCTTGTAATGTTTCCCTCTCTAAGGTGGTCTTGAACTTGTAAATATGTACATATGTATCTCTTTATGATTATAAAAATTGCAGTGGGGGATTTCCCTACTCTTTCACCCTAAAAAAAGAACCCCAAGATGTTTCGTGAATCCTAAGTGTTAGGTGCATGTATATGCAAGACGGAAGAACTAGAGAATATGTCATACACGGAAAATGGACAAGTACCTTTGGACACCTGCCGCCCTTGAACATGTTGTAGGTGCTGGCAAAGCCACGCTTTCGATCCTTCACGTTGACTATGTCTTTGAGGCGAAGCTTGACGGAGTCACTGGAGAAGTTGTCCTCGAAGATTCGGAGGCTATCTTTCCTATCCTTGGTGTACTGGTGCATAAGCTTTGCGTGTTGCTGCAAAGGTTGGATCCGCCTGATGAACCAACACATGGCTAGGTCCAAGCCGGCCAGACCCGTCTCTACGAACCAATAAATCCGCCTTATGGCACGAGAGGCTTCATTGTCAGAGGGGAGAAGGTCTTCTGATCTCTATGTCGGGGCTTCAGCGGCGGCCCCGTCAACAAAGTCTGGGTATGATGTTTCTCGACCAGCAAGAGGGATATCGGGGCCGTAGAAGTACGTCCTTTGCCAGTTTTTGCAGGACTCGTGTCCCACGATGTCAGGGAACCACCGGCCAAGCATGATCTTGAAGCTAATATTTCCACAATTTCTGAGCTCCTCCTTGCTCACTCCGTCTTCCCTCTTCACGGTGAATAAAAAGATGAACAGATCTAACCTAGGCCTAATTCCTAGGTAACCCTCGCATAACGTCGTGTAGTTGCTAAGTGCGAGGGTACTATTCAGAGAAAGGATACGAGGTTGAACCCGGAAGTGTTTGAGGACTTGGATGAAGAAGTCGGAAATTGGGAGGGAGACACCGCACATAAACTGGGCCTTGAGGTATACCTTTTCTCCATCTTGGAGAGAAGGGAAGACCTCGCCGCCCGGCGCCGCCCGCCAGACCAGGACCTCGGTCGCGGGCAGGTACCCTTTGGCGAGCATTTCCTTGATGTCTCTCTCTCAGAGATGTCCGAGCCTCGCCACTCCCCCTTACGAGAATCAACTTCCTCCTCCAACGGCTCGAGCGCCGCTGGAATTTGGTTGTCGCCGGTGGACTCAACCACCGCACTGCGCGACACCACCACGCCCTCCAGTGGGAAGTGAACCGAGCCATATGGCCTGGCCGTAGCCTCGCCGGATGCCGCCATCGATGGTGCGCTTCTGCTACTCGCCGTGGGGTGGATGGAAGGTGACTAGAGATTGGAAAAAGATTATGGTTTTCTCTGTGTGTGCGAGGAGATCAAGGAGAGGTTTGGCTGGAGGAAGAATATGACATGGGGAAGAATGAAGTGAAAAGATAAATGTCACCGCAGTTACAATATATAGTACTCGGTGCCAATATTCATGCAAGTTGATCCAACGGTTGTTGCGTGCATAGCGTGTGTGCGGAAATTTCGCCACGTTCCCACCGTCGTCGCCAACATTTCATATGCTTCACGTGGGAAAAACGCTATGATTATGTTCTATGCATGTGTGAGTTACGAGTCTTCGTTGACCTATGGTCTATGACACCCTACTAACATAGGTCGGTGAACAATCCCATCTGAAGATTACGGCATGGACGGATCCCGTCCGGCTACGAGAAGAGTATGATAGAAAGCTTAGTGATTCTCCCACTTATGTATCAAAGACGGAGAAGATCGAATGGTTCTTGGGAGGACTACAGGATATTGCATGATGATTTGCCGACATTCATCTGGATGGAGCATTCAACTTGAAGAGGCAAGACAACGCAAGATCTGGGAGTTCTCCGGGGCTACTGTTGGGGATATGACAAATGGGTATCACCATTGCATGTCTCTAATCCGGATAACCCAGGTGGCCCACAGTTGGTAGCAAGGCCTATGGCCTGCTGGGCGGCCCAGTTAGATGGATCCAGAAGGGAGGCCCATGCCGGATGAAGGAAGGCTACGGTGGAGTCATCGGTGTACCCGGAGCCTTGGAGTGCAAGACACGTTAGACTAATTGTATACAATGTAGGACTTTGTAACCTGTACGGCTAGGACTTTCCCTGTAACCCTAGGATCTCGTGACTATATAAGCTGGAACTAGAGGAGCCTTTAGGGAACGACACAACTCATATAGCGCACAACGAACCGATCCCTGTAACCCGGCGTATTGCCATTATAGTGATTTATAGCAGGAGTAGGATTCTGCCATCGTCGTGGGATCTGAACCTGGGTAAGTTGTGTCACCTCATACTCTCCAACCTTCCGCCTTACCCCACGTCTCTAAACACGCACTGTGAGGACCCCTCCATGGCGTACTCGTCGGCAATACCACGACAATGGTATCTTTGATTGAGGCCATCATACACAAGATCTCGGAGCTGCGTTCCGTGGCGGAGGAGTAGATGGACTCCTGATGCCTGCTTCTTAGCCTTCCTCTTTGGCTGGGCCTCCTATCCCCCCTAGAATTCTGTATGTTGAGTTGTGCTCCTGCCATTTTGTATTGTGTAGTCGTTAAACTTTTGCTATGGTGTTTATGTTGGCTTGGCCAGTTGAAGTGTATCTTGTTAAACCTTGGTCCTCTAGGGCTTTATTTATAAAGCTAGGCCACGTGCCTTATCTTTACTATTAAATTCGAGTTGGTGGCTCACTTTGGGGGTCAAACATTAGAAAGATCTCAACCGTCAAACATTTCCACCAAACATTGGGAGAATCAACACCATCCAATCAATCCAAGGAGAAATATGGAAGGAAAACAACAATCAATCAACAATTAAGGACGAAAATTAGGCACCAATAATCAGGATGTCCATAATCACGGAAATCTCTACTGTATTAAATCCGTACGTGCTGTCTTGATGGTGTGATGGTTGGAAGGTCGTCCCGCTCTTGTGCACAAAAAACCCGACGTCTTTTCCATCGAACGATCACGTAACAGAGAGGAAAAAACCGGCGCCCCACGAACACACAAATGGTTCCTTCGTCCCACAACCACGACAGAAATCAGAGGGAAAATTGCACGCTTTCATCCCTCCCTCTCCTTCTCCCAAATCACCACGGCGCGCTGATGGCTCAGTTGATGTGGAGCCTGTTGGGAACCCCAAGAGCAAGGTGTGAAGCAGCACAGCAGCAAGTCTTCCCTTAATAAGAAACCGAGGTTATCGAACCAGTAGGAGGAAGGAAACGTCACACAGGTGTTGCAAGCAACGTGGAGACCTGCACAACACAAACTTAAGACTTTGCCCCAACTAACAATGAGGTTGTCAATCTCACCGGTTGCTATAACGAAGGATTAAACGTATTGTGTGGAAGGTAATGGTTTGCAGCAAGTAAACAAGTAACAATGGAAGATGTATCAATGGTAAAGATAGGACCGGGGTCCATAGTTCACTAGAGGTGCTCTCCTTAGAAAACAACATGGCATGAAGGGTAAACAAATTACAGCAGGGCAATTGACAGGAACTGAGCAAGGCAAAACAATGCAATACCAGACAAAAGATCCTATGAGATTTGATTGGGTAATACAACAGTATACATAGACTGCCATCCAACTGCATCTATGACTAGAAGTCCACCTTCAGGTTATCATCCGAACCCCCTCCAGTATTAAGTTGCAAGCAACGGACAACTGCTTTAAGCAAAGTGTGTAAGGTAAATAATCCACTTGTTCCATGAACAAGAGACCGTTGTTTTCTCCCTAGTAGCAACATCACATCTACAACCGAAGAGATTTCTGTCAATTCCCTTGGAAACTAGAGGCATGAAACCACTATCGAGCATAAATACCCCCTCTTGGAGTCATTAGCAACTACTCGGCCAAGATAGCTAGTAACAACGGAGAGCATGCAAGATCACAAACAACACAGACATGATAGTATCAAATAGACAAAACCATTAATCAATCTGACATAGTAATCTCAATATCCATCGGATCCCCGCAAACACAACATGCATGATTACAAATAGATTAGATCTTGATCATGAACGGATCTCACAAGATATATGCATGAAACCACAAGGAGGAGATACAACAATCTAGCTACTACATGGACCCATACGCATCATACTAGAGAGAAGACCTCCGGGATGATTTCCCCTCCGGCAAGGTGCCGAGAAGAACTTTAGACCCCCCCCCCAATCTAGGGACGATGTTGGACACAGCTACAGAAGGTTTCGTGGAATTTTGATCGGGTACTTAGGGTTTCTGCATTGGGGGCTTCTTATAGGCGAAGAGGCGAGGCCGGGAGGCGACCAGGGGGCCACACCCTGCCTAGGCGCGGGCCCACCCCTGGCCATGCCTAGGGGGTGTTTGGCCGCCCTGGTTTGCTTCTCCGTCTCGTCTTCTGGATTCGTGTATCCCACGGTAAAATATTGACATTGGATTTTGTCCCGTCCAATTCCGAGAATATTGATTTTCTGCCTTTCTGGAACCAAAAACAGAAGAAAACAGGAAACTGGCACTGTGGCAACTTGTTAATAGGTTAGTTCTAGAATGGATATAAAAACACCTCAAAGTGTAGACAAAGCAAAGCAAAGCAAAGTACATACTAAACAAGCATGGAGCATCAAAAATTATAGATACGTTTCCGACGTATCAAGCATCCTCAAGTAGGTAAGTGATAAAAAGAATAATTTTTGAGGTGACATGCACCATCAAAACCAAGATCAAACCATTTGCAAGCATTGAAAGCTGGGAACAAAGAACTCTAAAGATGTGCATGCAAGATGGAGTTCTAATTTAGGACATAGTAACTATGCATGCAACAAGAAAGGCTACAAACAAAGATCATGAATAATGTTGGGGATATGCGATATGGGTATCCTCATAGCATGTCTCCTATCCGGTTAACCCGGGTGGTCCACAGTTGGTAGCATGGCCTATGGCCTGCTGGGCGGCTCAGTTAGATGGATCCAGAAGGGAGGCCCATGCCGGATAAAGGAAGGCTACGGAGGAGTCACCAAAATACCCAGAGCTTTGGAGTGCAAGACACGCTAGACTAGTTGTATGCAGTGTAGGACTCTGTAACCTGTCCAGCTAGGACATTTCCATGTAACCCTAGGACCTGGCGACTATATAATTCGGGCCTATGGGAGCCTTTAGGGCACAAGTCACAAAGATAACTTAGACTCTCTAGTCACCTCGCACAGCGAACCAATCCCTGTAACTCGGCGTATTGCCCTTATAGTGATTTATAGCAGGAGTAGGATTCCGCCATCGTTGTGGGATCTAAACCTGGGTAAGCTGTGTAACCTCGTACCCGTCAACTGTCCACCTTCCCCCACGTCTCTAAACACGCACTGTGAGGACCCCTCCATGGCATACTCGTCGCCAATACCACGACAGTTGGCGCCCACCGTGGGGCAAGAGGCGCTCCAGGCTCTTCAGTGGGCGAGGACCAAGATCTTCGCGGGAATCGGCAAAACCGTAGCCATCGGTCATGTTATCTTTTCCAGCAACGTTCCGATCATCCCTCCCGACGAGTTCTAGATCCCGGCGAAGACGAACCCTATGCGGTGCTTGGTCGTCCCAATCGGAGATATCCACCTCTTCATCAGCGAAACCGACTCGGGCACTAGTTTCCTAGGAGTCGGAGGAGCATCAAGACCCGCACGGACCGCCTACGGGCAGGATATGTTTGCGGAAGGATCGATGTCAGATCTCTCCTCTGAGTTTGCCGGCAAAGATCAGAAAAATTCAAGGCCCACCCAAACCGCCCCTGTGCTGGATATAGCGGTGGAAGATCGTTGCAAATCCACCGGCTTCGCCCGTGCGTCTAGACAGCAGAGATCCTAGTTTGTCGGTGTGGTTATCATCTTCGATCTGGCGCGTTGTGTTCAGAGAGAGGGCAAAAGCCCCGTGATTACCTCGCTAGGTCGCTCCATATACGGGCCGACCTGGCTCACTACCCCAATGATGATGCTATGTATCACTTTGTGGAAGGACTGGACCAAGGTACGTTTCTCCGGCGTACACTAAGGCGACAACAGGCTTCAGGACGCCTCACTTTCTAAAGCATGGTGAACACCATCAACAGATATGCGGAGGCTGAGGAGGAAGCTCAGATAGAAATTGCGCTCTTTGGCGGAGCCCCTCCGCCTCAGCCACCGCCACCACCGCCTCCGCTCGTCATCGCAGCAGCGGCGCCACCACCTCCAGTCATCGTCGCTGCTGTTGCACCTCCACCCCCGTCATCGAGGAAGCCCCGGCACCATCCGACTTCGTGCTTGACGCGCTCTACGCCGATATCAGCGCTGACTCAGAGGAGATAGACTTCAGCCCAGAGGAGCTAGACTCCGCCATGCAGGAGATGGAGGAGGATTACAAGCGACAAACAGGCCAACAACGCTATCACGTCCCGAGAGGTGTTCATCACCATTCGGACGGCGATGGATGAAGATCAACCCGGACGAGTTCCGCCTACTGCGCTGGACAAAGGGAAGGGACCACCTGTTGCTGCCAACAATGATCGCGCAAAGGTCATGCCCCCTCTGCCTAACCCGGTGCAGCAGCCGCCGGAACTCGGCACCGGTCCGAGCAACAACAACACTGCAAACCCGCCGCCTCCGGCATCTACGTCTGCTGCTGCCCAAGTCACTCCAGCTGATAGAGTGATGTATGTTAATCTCCTCGTCGAACCTATGACCGTGGCTCATATTCGCAATGTAGTCCAGCTTGACGAGAAGCTCCAGCAGCTGTTGGAGGAAGCGCAGGCCATCGCGGAGCAAGGCGCAAAGCTAGATCGAGATCTGGCCAACGCGCAGAAGTCAGTAGAGAAAGCTAGAGCAATGGAGGCCGAGTACAAGACTCTGCTACAACAACAGAAGGCTAAGAAAGCTCCGGCTCGCATCATCAGCGATCCTGGTGTACGGCGAAACCTAGGATGGGCTCCCTCGAAACCGGCACATGCCAAGCCATACATTGACAGTTAAGGCAGGCAGGTGATGCCCACCCCTATTCTTAACCTCGCCGTTGCCAAGACCCATCCTGAGCAGGATAGATCACCCGAAGCGGTGAACCAGGTCTATGACCTAGTGGCCAATGCGGTGAAACAACGGGAAAAGGCCACCTCTCATAGGCTTGAGTTTGACCTAGCGTTTTGCCAGTCTAGCCAGCATAAGCCGCCAAGGGACAAATCTCTTCTTGATGTTAGGTCCCAGATGGGTTCGTCAGAACGAAGACGGAGGGATGCGCGCAATAGGAAAGATGCTATCCCCATATCCTCCGACCATGGAGGCAAGGCCCAACCTCGTCGCCCATCTCCATCGCCCCTCTCTCCCCGACATCGCGAAGACTCCAAGGCTCACCATCGTACGGACATGCCTCCGCCTAAGCAACACGGCATCATCATCCATGACAACACGGAGCAGGCCCATCATGATGGGGAGCACAGCCAAGGACACAAGAACAGGTCACGCCATGACCCACCGCGTCCGACAAGCAACCGCGACAAGCGTGAGGCTTCGCAGGAGGGTAACAGCAAGAAGGCTAACCCACCGCCACCTCCGCCTCCGTCGCCACCCAGCAGCCAACATGGCGGAGGAGGCCCGTGTCGTTCACGCAGCCCATCCCCTGATGGCAAAAAGAAGAAAATAAGCCCGGAGACATATGCCGCACGATCATTTTTGGACAAGATCCACGAGGCCCGGGATGGAGCATACCTGGGACCACGCTGCTTTGGACCTGTAATACGAACCGCAGCTTACCCCAAGGGTTTCTGGATTGATAAGACCATCAAGCCCTATAACAGCACCGCCAAGCGGTTGCAGGATTACGGCAACACGGTGGAGACCGGGGGGAACCCAAATGTTGCCGTCGAGTACTTCCCATTGATGCTGGCGGGCACGGCCCGACAATGGATTGATGACTTTCCAGAGAAATCTATCTACAACTGGCTGGACATGCAAGAAGCATTCACCAAGAACTTCGAGGGTACGTACAAGCGTCCCTGTACTGTTGGCGACCTACAACGGTGCGTGCAGGAGAAAGACGAATCATCTCGCGCCTACCTCTCCCGCTGGCTGGGTATGAAGAATTTCTGCGCAGGAGTGCACACACAAACCGCCATGTCCGCCTTCATCGATGGTTTGGAAAGAGGTACGTTTCTCTAACATACGTTGAAGCGCTTGCAGGACAACCACCAGCTGGATCTCAACCAGATAATCCAGCTGGCTAGTGAGTTCGCGGCCGCTGCCGACGACGCTCGCGGCTCCCTACCGACAACTGTCGTTCCAACTCAAGCTCGGAGGAATAGCAGCACCAAGCAGAAGAGCCCACCAGAAGAAAAGCAAACCTCTGACATGGTCGCCATGACTTTTGCAGGACGAGGTGACAGTGGATAACGTGGCCGAGGACGGGGGGCTGGTCGTGGGCAGCAGCGAGGTAGTGAAACAACCTCGGCAGTGCTCCGTGTTCCCCAAACCTACAAGGAGTACGGCGATATGCCGTGCCTCGTACACCTCGACGCCAGCGGAAAGGCCACACACACCAATCGCCATTGCAAGTTCGTCAACAACCTCAAGGAGGACCCGGAGTCCGGCTAAAAGCAAAGTCGGAAGAACATACCGCGAGGCAAGGGCAAGGGGAAGAAGGAGGAAGAGTCCTAGGATTCAAGTGACATGGATGAGGACGTTGACCCCAAGCATGCCGCCAAGAGAGATGGCAAGGGAAAGAACCCCTTCGAGAAAAAGGTGGAAGTTTTCCACACTTTCCTTGGCACCCCCACCGTCCGACAACAGAAGACCTCCATGAGGATACTGATGGCCACTCTACCCCCAGTTCCCCAATACCTGCGTTGGTCGGAGATTCCAATCACTTGGGACACGAAGGATCACCCAGACCTCATCCCTACGGAGAACCAATACGCCATGATCATCAACCCCCTGATTGACGGCAATGAGTTCAAAAAATGTATGGTGGATAGTGGAAGCAGCATCAACATCATGTACCTGGATACACTGCACAAGATGAACTTGACAGAGGCAAACCTAAGGCAGACCAGCACCATCTTCCATGGCGTAGTTCCTGGTCGGGAGGCTCGGTCCCTTGGGTGCATCACACTTCAGGTCGCTTTTGGTGACGTCAATAATTACCGCCAAGAATGCATGACCTTTGAGGTGGTCCCCTTCAAGAGCGTGTACCATGTCATATTCGGTCACGACATATTCCACACCTTCATGGACAGCCATGCTTCGTCTATAACAAGCTCAAGATACCCGAACCAAACGGTGTCATCATCGTATCCGGAAGCTTTACCAAGGCAAGGGACTGTGAGATTGGAGAAGCAGCCTTTGCAGAAGTTGTCCTCTACAGCAAAGAATTCAAGGAGATCCAGAGCAAGGTCGATGCCTCGGAGATTCCCGCGTCGAAGAAATAGATTTCTGACTCCGCCCCAGCATTCAAGGCCGCCATCGAGACCGAGCCGGTGGAACTTGTGGTAGGCGATGCCTCCAAGACCACCGCCATCGGGAAGAACCTGGACCCTAAATAGGAACGTGCGCTCGTCGAGTTCCTCCGTGAGAACAGGGACATCTTTGCCTGGCAACCTGCCGACATGAAAGGTGTATCTAGGGAACTTGCCGAGCACAGCTTGAATATTGATCCAAAATGTAAACCATTTAAACAACCTCTACGACACTTCGGAGACGAGAAGAGATGCGCCATAGGCAAAGAGATAGCTAGGTTACTTAAGGCTAGTTTTATCCAAGAAGTCCTTCACACACGATGGGTGGCCAATTCTGTACTTGTCCCCAAAAAGGGAACCAAAGAATTAAGAATGTGCGTTGATTACACCGGCTTGAACAAAGCATGTCCCAAAGATCCGTTTGCTTTTCCTCGCATTGACCAAGTCATTGACTCGAGGGCTGGCTTGGAGCTTTTGTGTTTTCTCGATGCATACTCAGGATACCACTAGATCAAGATGAGGAAGTCGGACCAATTGGCCACTTCGTTCACTACACCCTATGGCACGTTCTACTATGTCATGATGCCCTTTGGGCTGAAAAACGCAGGTGCTACGTACCAGTGGACAATGCAGCATTGCCTACATGATCAAATTGGTCGGAACGTTCGCGCCTATGTGGAAGATATAGCGGTGATGTCTAAAAATTCAAACGACTTAATCTTCGACTTAAAAGAAACCTTTGATAATCCCCGGAAATACAACATGATGCTTAACCCTAAGAAGTACGTCTTCGGGGTCCCAGCGGCCCAGCGTGGAATCGAGGTCAACCCGGAGAAAATCAAGGCCATCTTAAACATAAACCGTCCGACATGCCTAAAGGACATACAATGGCTAACAGGTTGCACTGCAGCAGTTAGCCGGTTCGTCAGCCGACTTGGAGAGAAGGCTCTGCCGTTGTACAAGTTGCTGAAGAAGGCGGACAAATTCACGTGGACGGACGAGGCAGATGCAACATTGAAGCAACTCAAGGAGATACTTTCCTCAGCGTCTATCCTTGCAGCACCGAAACCTGGTGAGCCCATGTTAATTTACTTGGCGGCCACCAACCGTGTAATCAGCATCGTCGTCGTGGTAGAGCGGAAAGAACTAGGCTATGAGCACGGAGTTCAACGACCATTTTACTACGTAAGTGAGGTCTTGACGGAGTCCAAGCAGTGTTACCCGCACTACCAAAAGATATCTTATGGCGTGTTCCTTGCTTCTCGGAAGTTGAGGCACTACTTCCAGGAGCACCCTATCACAGTGGTAAGCAAGACTCCACTGTTCGACATCATCAACAACAACGACGCTACAGGAAGGGTCGCGAAGTGGGGCATTGAACTTGTCGCCTTCGAGATCACCTACAAGTGACGCAACGCTATCAAGTCACAAGCCTTGGCAGATTTCATCGCATATTGGACGGAGTTGCCAGATGCTACCCCAACGCCGGAGCTAGAATATTGGGTGATGCACTTTGACGGATCAAAGTTGCTCAACGGCTCGGGGGCTGGTGTACTGCTACAGTCACCAACCGGGGACAAGCTACACTACGTTCTGCAGATCCACTTCGAGGCTACGAACAACATGGCGGATTATTAAGCACTCATTCACGGACTATTCATAGCCAAGGATATTAGCATCAAGCGCATAGTTTGTTGTGGAGATTCCGACTTGGTTGCCCAGCAGGTGGATGGCACCTAGAATGCACGGAACCCTATGATGGCAGCATATCGCGACGAAGTGGACGAGATAGCCAAGAGCTTCTTGGGCTACGAAGTCAAGTATGTACCTATGGAGCAAAACGAGGCGGCTGATCTGCTATCTAAGCTTGGATCAGGGCGCAAACGAATTTTGCATGGCGTTTTCTTAGAGCATCTACAGACACCATCCATGAATGGAGCAGACATAGACAACCCGGACAGAGTTGACTCTTTCGTTCACATGGTGACAAAGGTCCCTCCGGCTTGGACAAAACCGTTCATGGAATATCTCGAACACGGAACTTTGCCCGACGATGAAGTCTAAAGACGACAAATAGTACGTCGAGCAAAGGGCTATACCATAATCAATGGACAGCTCTACAAAATAAGCACCACTGGTGTATACCTTAAGTGTGTTTCCCAGCAAGAAGGTATTGAAATCCTCCGTGAAATCCATCTCGGAGATTGCGGGCATCACGTCGCTCCCTGAAAGTTGGTCGCTAAAGCTTTTCGGCAAGGATTCTACTGGCTGACCGCGAAGGCGGACGCCGACAAGCTGGTTGAGACATGCATGGGATGCCAGTATTATGCCCGACAACCACATGTTCCAGCTGAAGAATTGAGAACAATACCAATAACTTGGCCGTTAGTAGTCTGGGGGATGGACATGGTTGGTCCGTTGCAGATGACACCATGTGGGTTTACGCATCTGCTAGTAGCAGTTGATAAATTCACCAAATGGATAGAAGCTAAACCCATCAGAAAGCTCGACGGGGCAACTGCCCTTAGGTTTGTCCGGGATCTAGTGGTGAGATTTGGTCTCCCACATAGCATTATCACCGACAACGACAACAACTTGTCACTCGGAGGAGTGGAAGCTTATTGTTGGGAGAAAGGCATCCGACTTGACCTTGCATCTGTGGCGCACCCACAGTCCAATGGTCAGGTTGAGCGAGCCAATGGATTAATTCTGCAGGGAATCAAGCCACGTCTGGAAGCACCGTTGCATAGAGCAGCTGGAGCTTGGGCGGAGGAATTACCATTTGTGTTGTGGAGTTTATGAACTACACCCAACTGATCTACCGGCTACACCCCTTACTTCATGGTATATGGAGCAGAAGCCATCCTGCCTTCCGACATTCTTCACGATGCACCAAGATTTTCCGCCTACGATGAAGATGACGCTGAAGAATCCAGATGCCTAGATGTGGACCTTCTCGAGGAAGAGCGCATATTGGCATGCCAAAGGTCCGCCATCTACTAGCAGAAGCTACGCAGCTACCATACTCGCCGCATTCGGCATAGCTCGTTTAAAGAGGGGGACCTGGTGCTCCGACTTAAGCAGAAGAAGTTACACAAATTATCCCCGCCATGGGAAGGACCGTTCATCATAAGAAAGGCGCTACTCAACGGGTCTTACTACCTGGTTGACAATCGCGAGCTAAAGGATAGACCCAACGAGGATCATAAGAGTAAGCAACGTGACCCGGATGATGACTACCCGGAGATTGATCGGCCATGGAACATATCACAACAACGTCCTTTCTACACTTAGCATTTTTTATCTATTGTGTACCTCTTATATGATCAATGAAATAAATCTCTCTGGTTCACTCATATTTCTGAGTCGTATAAAAACCTCCTTTAGTGTTCATTTTTGGATCGTATCAAACCTTTATGCACAAGCTTTGCGATTGCACTTGTGAAAATTCCGCCTACGGGTGTTAGCTTAAGTTTTCTGGTCTACACGTTCTTTGTTGTTTTTATGTGGATTCTGGAGTAGTGACTTTTGGCACTTATTTTTGGCGATTTTGTGTTTAGGTTATTAACGGTGCCATTGGGCATTATCGCCTGAGCGCATAGTTCCAACAATGAGTCTTCCGACTCATGAAAGTTTAAGCATAAAAACCAAAGTAATGGATAAGCCAACACTTGCTTAAAAAATATATACATGCTAGAACCAGTTCTTGAGTAGTAGGAAATTACAACCATTGTTTTCTGCCTTAATTTAACAAGTAGTTTTTTCCGCATACAAATTCCAGAGGAAACAAATATTACATATTGTTTTTTCATTCCTCTGGCGTAGGTGACTTGGACGCAGCATCATCAGCAACAGGAGAGCCATCGTACTCGAAATCGACGGTGTTGAGGGACTCGGAGGAGGTTTGATTATCGCCGTCAATAGTCTCCATGGGCACGAAGACGTTAGGGTCGACCAACTCGGAGACTCTGGTATCAAAACCCGCGAGCGACGCCAAGATAGCTTTGTGATCTATTTTCTAGCCATCGTCGTCCACGTTGGGGATACCGGAAGTCACTGTGTAAATGTCAGTGTTTTTGTAGTGCGCTTTGACCATTGACAGCGCCAACCCGGGTACATGAAGCTTTCCAGCTTAAAATACGCTCGGGGGCTTGGCGCAAGATCTCCAAGAACTTCATCACGGAATCCACCGCTTTGATGTTGATCTGGAAGGGGCTTGGCTATTTCCTTGGCCTGCTTGATGGCGGTGTTGATAAAGTTGCCGGCAAGGACCATCCATTCTTTTGGCGGAGGAGTCGACTAGTTCAAACCAATAGGAGATGCAAAATTCCGGTAAAGGAACGCATGAGTTTAGTAACACTAAAAATTTTAGAGTATCTAGCTTACAGAAGTACAAGGCGGAGAATCGCTTACTGAAGATGCTAATCTCAGCCTGCTAGAGGGTATCCGCCATGGAGTCCCGTTCTTGTCGGAGGTTCTTCTATGCTTCAAGATTGCGCTGATTTTGCTCATCGGCAGCTCTCTTCTTCCCTTTCAGCATCGCGATCTCCTCCTTCAAGCGGTACATCTTTGTGTTAGCAGATTCCTGCAGGACCTTCAGGGAGTCCTCATGCATCTTCAACATATCCTGCCTCTCCTGCTTAAGGATCTTGTTTTTGCTGTCCTGTGACTGAATATGCTTGGATTGCTCCACAATGTCCTTGGCCTTGTCAATGGCTTCTGCAAGATGGAGAAAGAACAGTACATGTTGAGTACTCAGAGAATGGCGGCACAAGACCAAGTCGCAGTACGAAAATGAAAGGAAAAACAGACTCTTGCTCTTGATGATTTGTTCCTTCAAGAAGGCAGTTTTATCCTTTTCGGCTTCCAAATCCGCACGCATCTTCTAGAACTTCTCGTTGGCCATGCCTCTCTGAGCATTCTCATTCCGTGAAAATAAAATTTAAAGCTGTTTAGTCTACTTGGAGCATCTAGCCGGATAACTATCCACCTAGAGGCTTGGGGGCTACAGTGAGAGTTTTTTAACTTGACAATATGCTTAGTCTTTATTTTAAGCATCTACTCGGAACTGATTCAGTTTTCAACTAGCAGCTTGGGGGCTACAGTATAAAGTTTTTTAACTCAGTCATATATTTAGTCTTTCTTTAAGTATCTAGTCGGAACTAATTCAGTTACAACTAGAGAATTGGGGGCTACAGTATCGAAATTCACAAACACTGCGTATGCTACTCTGAAAGTATCTAGCAAGAATAATTCATTCAAACTAAATACTTGGGGGCTACAGTGAGAAGTTTTCTAGCTTAGTCACTCTTAGAGCATTTAGACGCAAAGACCTGTGGTTTTCCGTTTAAATCCTCGGGGGCTGCAATGGGATACTCATATGGAATTCAAAAGGCAAATAAAACTTACAAGTGCGATGATTTTGAGGTTGGTAGCTGATGGGGATATGCCGACCGGGGTATACCCAGCAGGACGTTTCCTACTGTCCCAAGATGCCAGCGAGTGGGCATGCAGGACGGCGACTGAATCGAGACTTGGCAAGGACCTAGGCAACTGGAAGCTGGAGGCCTAGAAGCGTAGCTAGGCCTAGTCGGATTAGGTCAAGAACCCTATGAACCCTTAACTAATTCGGTTGTAGATCTGTAAACCCTAGCGAGGTGAGCCTATATAAACCTCCCTAGGGTGCGCATAGGGGACACGTTCCATCATACACCCCAGCGACTCGCCGCCTAGTCGTTGAGCTCGCCCTTGTACTCTCTCCATAATACAATCTAGCAGGAGTAGGTCTTTACCATCCGGGGGCCGAACCTGGGTAAACCCTTGTGCCTCCGCCCTCATCTCGCACCGTAGATGGCTGGCCGCCCTTTCCCTTCGTTCTACTACTTGCTGCTGATTGCAGCATCTGCCGTGGCCATTCCCACGACAGTGGCACCCACCATGGGGCCTGGCCGGTCAGGCCGGTGTTCTGCGGCGAGATCCAATCTGCCCATCAATGAGACGATCGCCACCGGCCGAATGAACGCGATCGGCGAGATCCTCCAGATCTTGTTGAGTAGCTATGTCCCGGTGGCGCGCCCCGTCACGCACAACGTGATCATGCCGATCAGCACGATCAGCCTCTTCATCGGCTTCGCCGATGTCGTCGTCTCGGAGGACTCAGCTCACATCTGCGAGTCGCCACCATGCGACCGGCTCTCCGAGAGCCAGGTCCGCACCATCCACCACCTCGCCTCCGAGTACGACTCGACCAACAACAATGTGGCCGAAACCACCATGGTTGCGGATGATGCGGCCCTCAACGACGACGCCGACTCGGCGACCTCGGCGTCGACCGCCGGATCCATCGTCACCGCATCATCTGCGGGCTCCATCACCCAGGTCTCAATGTGGGAGACTTCGAGGACCCCTCCATTCTTGGGATCTTCGACTTCGACTTCGGGTCGGAGAACTCTGGCGACTTCCACGTCGGATCCGGTCGCAACATCGCGGCCTACATGGCGAATGGCGTGGACGCCTCGCCGGACCCTTTCTCCACACTGATCCCGCTGACCGCGACGGTGACGGAGGTCAAAGAACTCCGCCTACGATTGGAGGAGGCGGTTTGCAAAGAACAAGCCGAGCGCGAAAAATTTCGCCTCGAGCAGGTGACATCGCTGGAACTTTCGTGCTACCACCAGCTCCGCATCAGGTCGCGCCTGAACCCTACCGTTCAGGGCCGCGCCCTGAACTTCGACGATGAAAATGTCCCGGCCCGCATGGCCGAGCGCGCGATCTGCGAGAACGCGCCGCCAAGAGGGAGCTCCCGGCCACCACCAGGCGCGACGGCCAACAGCGCCCCCCACTACCACCCGGCCGCACGCCCCCCCACAAGATCAGCGAAGAATCCTGGTCTCCTCGCGGGAGCGAGACGCGAACGGCCTCCCTCTATTCTCCACCCCAATGGACAACGTTGTTCATCGTGAGACGAGCCGCGGTCGACAACATCAACATGACCGGGGAAGGTGCCCTGCAGATCCAGTATGCCAAGGCTCTACTCGCCAAGGCCGTCGAGCAACAAAACACGGGAGCCGACTCACAGGGCCGCATGTACTCGCGTTAGTCAGGCAACAAGGCAGCCTCGAGCGGCCACCCCATGGCGGTAAACACCCTCAACTGCCCATCACCTGAGCCCCTGCAGCTCCAACACCGACCTGCACACGCGGCACTCTCCACCAACGACCCGCGACCATGAAACAAGTTCGTCGCTGCCAATGGGCATCCAGTCGACGCGTGAACCCACATCATCAACAACCAGAGCTGGCGCGCATGCCAGCCCGACGACTTGAGGCATACCCTCACCAACCGCCGCGGTGGCGAACCAAGGGGATCGCTAAGCCGAGTCAGACCCTAGTGCTTCAGACCGATGATCCGAGGCGAAAAATACCCGGCAAACTTCAAGGCGCCGAAGGATATAGAGAAGTACGACCCCTCGTATGACCCTTCTGTATTGCTGGACACGTACCTCATGGCGACGGGAATCGTCGGCCACACCGACCTGCTCGCCGCTCGCTACCTCCCCCTGATGATGGAGGGAGCGTGCCGGCAATGGATCAACACCCTCCCCATAGACAGCATCAATTCCTAGGAGGAAATGCGCGACGCCTTCGTCAGGCACTTCGAGGGCTCCTACACTCGTGCCACCACCATCGAGGACCTGGAGCGATGCGTCCAGGGACCCCGCAAGTCGACCCGTAGCTGGGTCCAACGGTGGCAAGACTTGTGGTACAACGCGGACGGAATCAACCCGGACACTGTGATCCACTGCTTCAAGACCTCGTGCCGCTACGAGCCCTTGGTCGCCAAACTCAAGAGGGTATACAAAACACTCGACAACATACCGGACCTCCTTGAGATCGCCAAGCGGTACGCGGAGGAGGACCCAAACCAAGAAACCGACGATGAGTCGGGAGGAAATCGCCGCACGAGCGGCCACGACAACGGGAGATGACCCGAGCTACTCTACAACAACACTCGCCTCACCGGTAAGTGCCTCGGTGACGGGCGAGTCGACTTCGTCGCCAATGCCGGTTACGCTTTGCGCAAGCCCAAGATCTTTCGCCGCTATGGAGGCCAGCGCCACGACGACGGCAACTACAAGGCGAAGCTGAGGTTCGACCCCGCGGCTCTCCTTAACCAGCCATGTGTGTTCCACAGCAGGGAGGGGAAACCCTCCATGCACACGACCGCCGACTGCCACTCCATGAGGGAGATCGAGAAGGCACAACGCGCAAGGGAAGACCCCGACAACCACCCGCCAAACGGCGGAAATTCGGCAACGACGCCGGCTCGCTTCACACCTTCACCGGCTTCAACACGAAGCGCAAGAAGAAGGTCATATCCCACGCCATCGCCGTCAACGCGGTGTCCCAGGTCGACATCCCCCAGTTCCCCAACTGGTCTGAGCAACAAATCACCTGGATCCGCGAAGACCACTCGCCACGGATCAAATATCCGGGTCGAGTCGCCCTGGTGGTCAAGCCCAAGGTGGGGGACTACTGGCTCCCCAAGATGCTGATGGACGGCGGCAGCTCCATCAACATTATGTACCTGGACACGTTCAGGCGATTGCGGCTCCCACAGTCGATGATCGAGACGACCTACACCACCTTCCACGACATCGTCCCCGGTCGGAAGGCGTACCCGATCATCAAGGTGACGTTTCCAGTCACCTTCGGCACACCAGCGAACTTCCGCACCGAGCATATCGTCTTCGAGCTGGTGCCTTTCAACAGCTGTAACATCCCTAAAATCATGATTTCAAAGCCTGCATATCATTCATCCATGCATATAGATTTGAGATCAAAATTTCAAAGTCCCTTCAGAAAAACAGAAGCATTTGATGTAATGATTTTATGTGACAGATTTAATTCAAATGACCAACACCATTTGAAAGTTTGGAAGTTAGGAACTTGGTTGCTTGCCTTCACTGTTGAAAAGTTTGTGTGTAGAATTTAGACCAAAGTTTTCAAATTTGAAATAATTCCAAATTCCCTATTTCAAACATTTCCAAACCAAGTGCCTAGTCTATGTTATTTTGTTCTCCAAGCTTAACCAAGCCTTTGCAAAGCAACCCTATGATTTTATGACTATATTTGAGACTACTGCCCACTACAAAAATTCCAGAAAATTTTGAATTCAAATTGAACTTGATTTCATTTGAAAATCTATTCAGAAAATCGAAATAGAAAAGGAAAAGGAATAAACAAAAGGAAAAGGCCGTGCGCCAGGATTCCAGCCCAGTTTCTGAATAGGCCCATATAGCCCACCCAGAGGTTTTCTTTTCCTCTCTCACGCATGAGCGCACGCACTCAGTCGCTGACAGCCAGACCCCACCTCCACCTCGCGCACTTCACTGACAAGCGGGCCTTCTCCACGTCAGCATCATCTTCCCCCTGATTCCGCGCATGACTCCGCCGCTGGCCGTTGCAACGCTGATCACGCGAGCTTAATTGACATTGATTCAGCGAGCGTTACCTGTCGAGCCTCGGGCTATAAGATCTCCCCCTCCTCGCGACCAATTTCCCCCAGTCAATTTTGCCTTCACGCCACCAGGCTGTCCACGACTCGCACGACCCCGCCGCTGCTCCGACGATCGCACCTGCAAATTACGGTGAGCCTCGTGTTCCCCTCTACCTCTCATTCATGCTATCTTGTTCTGTGAGTCTCGGTGCATCTACTGACACACCCCACTTACCTTCGCATGACCCGTAGCTCCACCAACGTCGACGACTGGCCGCCACCATCTTCGGCTTCAACTCCGACGACCTCCAGTGGTAAGTCCAGACCGCCCCAAGCCTTGTATTTCACACACACGTGTTCTCCGTGATCTTCTGCATCTGACCACACCCTCCGTTTGCCTCCTAGCGATCTACAACGTCGTCTTCGACCTCGAACAGAACCACCTGTCGCCAGACTCAACTCCGACGAGGAATCATCGCCGAGTCAGCACGTCCCTTCGCAAACTAACGCCACCTTGAGCTTCAGCAGCTTCTTGCAAATCTGGTATGACCCTTCTCCCTCTCGCGGATGACCTGGAACGCTAGCGCCGCCGTAGACTGAGCGCTCCGCCGCTCACTGACGCCGCGCGCCGCCAGGACATGGTCGCGTGCTCGAGCACCGTTGGATCTAGATCCAAGCGATAGGATAGATTCACTTATCAGCGAAGAGGTATGCGTTCAGAGCAGTGCGATTTAATTAGATCCTATGGCTGCAGAGCTCGATCCGGTGCGAATCGGTACGCGCCATTAACAACGCGACGCGTGTCTAGGGTTAGATCTAAAAACAGATTTCAAATCAGAATTTGATCCAAATTTCAACTAGCTATAACTTTTGATCCACACGTTGGATTTTTGCAAACTTTATACCGTTGGATTCAGTGAATCAATACCTTTTTGAATATCCAATGTGTTTAACAAATAGTAATTGTTAAAATGGCGTTTTATACAGAAACATGTGTAAGGCTATTTTAAGTATAGATTTATTTTGGTAAATTGTATTAGTGCCAAATAAGTTTAGTTGGCAAACTTTGTGACTTGTTAAGTTTCTGTAACATGCACATGCTTGGTAGAGTTTTCAAATTCATCACTTAGTAAATCTTGCATGCATGCATTCATATTTTTGATTGTATAAAGTTGTGTGTAATTGTATGCTACCAATTTTGTGTAGATTTTGCTAGTGACTGTGATTGTGAAGAGTGCTACTCTCCCCATTACCAAGGCAAGTGATATTTCATGAATATTTCATTCCTATATTTTGTACTAGCATTAGATATTTTGCTAAGTCTTGCATGCTACTCTTGCCAAATAAAAGATTGGGAAATCCTATGTAGTTAGAATGGTAGAATTGCTAGGAATTTTCCTAAGTTAAGTTATCATGCCATGCTTAGCCTAGCTACTAGCAAACAAGGGTTGGTATAATCTATTCATGCTATAATGACTATATTTCTAAGTCATGAGACTTATATTTTCTTAATAAAACCACTAAGTCAAAAAAACCTCCTGGGTGGAATGGAAAGATTGGTTTATGTTGAGTGGTTACACAAGGCCATGGACTTGGCTTGTGTATCTCACTTGTGGTATGCCACCCAGGCACAAAGGGATTTGGAGGCCAAGTGTTGAGAAAGCTTACAGTGCAACCACTTGGCAATATGGGCTCTGCCTTGATCATATAAGTTGCTAGAACTTAGTCATTTGGACAATTGGTGGTAGTGGGATGATAGGTTGGAACGCGTCCATTTGGCTAAGGGAAGGCTTCTGAAAGGTCCTGTCTTGGGAAACCAAGTCTGGTGGGGAAAGTGCACAACCTCTGCAGATGGAAAAATCTAAGTACTTAGCCAAGTCCATGGCAATGGACACCTTGAGCATCAAGACATGGAAGCTACGAGAATCTCATCACTCCAACTTCTAAGTAAAACTTGTGGGTGAACAAGGGTGAAGGACCCCAATGTCTATTGGTGGTTTCTTGGGAAAGATTTTGACAAAGAAAAACTTAGTGATTTCAACTAATAGGAAAAACCCATTTTCAAGCAAAGCAAGCCAAGCTACACTTAGCCAAAATGCATATAGTAATATAGTCCACTTAAAATTTACTAAGGTATCACTTGCCAATACTATTCCAAAGTACTGACCCACTGTGGCTGTAACTTATGATGTTGCAGGTTACTCCGATGATGAGTAGGAGTCATGAGTCTACACTCAACATGCTTGCCTGTGGCACATGAAGATGAAGACTTATGTTTATTTACTTATTCCAAAACTCTTGTATTAGGCCTTTGGCCCTGAGTTGTAAAAGACTATGTTTTATCTCTGGAATGAATGTAATAAACGACCTTTGTATCTGTGTACTTCATGTTAAACTGTGGATGCTAGCATTGATCTAGGGACTAGCATTGCAATCACAGGGATCCTTTCCTTTACAAAGGAGGGGTCTAACAGATGGTATCAGAGCACTGTGTTGCCTGTAGGATTATGACCCCTAGGATTGGAAAACCACTAAGGAAATTTTTTAACTACTTCTACACTTGTCTATTCTTCTCGTAAACTTTTCTAATCTTCTCATTCTCATCTCTATTTGTAGATGAACTCCATCAACGAAGCCGTGAAGAAAGGACCACTCATGACCATGACCTTGGAGTGTGAAACTGAGTTTCCCAAAATTCTCATGGACCTCATGGTGGCAATGGAAGCACATGGTGCAGCTGTTTACAAGGGCTTTCCAGTGATGGATGAAGGAGTGGAGTATTGGTGGGTGCAACTTCACTTGTACAAAAACAAGGAAGATAACCACAAAGAAAGAGGATTCTGCATGTATACCAACACTGTGATGCACACCACATTCTTTGAGTCAGCAAGAGAAGCAGCTTGGAGGATTATCAAAGAACTAAGTGCTAGAGTCAAGTGCAGAATGCTCAATCTCCAAAAAGACTTAGAGAAAGAGAAGGAACTTACCCAAGAGGTTGAAGCCACCAACCAAGAATTAAGGGGAGATATTATAGACTTAGTGATGGAATCATGTGAACAAGATAGGTGGATTGCCTCTAGGAACATTGTGTTAGCCACCAGATCCAGTGAGATAGGGTTGTGAACGCACTTCGTTAGTTGGACCACCACCTATCACCTTATTTTTCAAAATGATATCTTAAATAAGTTTGGACCTTGATTGATGTAATGGATTTATGTATGCATGACTTGTGTGATTTTGTTTTCCATGGGTATGTATGAAATGTTTGTCTTGTTTTATCTTAAATTGTGTTGTTCTAACTTTTCAATCTTAAATAGATGCCTATTACCATCAGCACTGTTGAGGAGTTCCAGGTTACCCGTTTCGGTCCTCGTATCGTTGAGCTTACCACTTTGCTCGATCTCCCTCTTCCCACCATCATGGTGCACCCACTCACCAAGTTCGAGAGGAAGGACCTCTGGGGCTTCAAGGTGAACCAGCCCGGACGCCAGACGGAGCCTACTACGGAGGCCATCGTCTTCAAGCTGATGCACGACGACAGGGAGAGAGGCATGGAGGTAGTCATGTAGGACCTGATAGGACGTCTGTTAGTCCGTCACTCCCGACAGGTTAGGGGCACCCACTTCCACGTCTTCGGAAGACGTGATGTTGATGGAGAGTCCATCGACTTTGAGGACGACTCGAGGGACGTAGCAGAGCCGATACGTCTCTATCTCCAGGACTTAGAGTCTCTTATCAGGCACGTGGACACGGACAGGACCAACGTCATGCTCAGGAATGACGAGCTTCAGGTGCAGCTTCGCGAGAAGGACAAGCTTTTCGCACAGCAGGACGAGATAGTCAAGGAAATGGAGACGAAGTTCGAGGCCCAGGACCGCAAGTTCAAGAGTCAGGAGAAATGCGTCCAGGATAGGAACAAGAAGATCCGGGACATGACCGAGGAACTGAAGTCCAAGGATTTCGAGCTAGAGCAGCAGCAGATGGTGATCGAGAGGCTTCGCTCCCAGAAGAGGGCTCTCAAGGCCAAGATCGATTCCTTGACCACTACTATTAAGGAGAACAAGACCGCGATGGAGAACGCAGGTCTTACTTTTGTCGAGGAGGAGATTGATGCTGATGATTAGACTTGACTACTTGTTTATCTTTCATTATCGTACTCGTTATTCTTGAACTTGTTATTGGACCATCCGACATGTGGATGGCTTGCCACTTGTGTGTTTTATTTCGAGAACTTTGTTATTCTGTTGTTGAGCTTTTATCCTTGAGTTACATGCTTTGTGTTTGCTTGTGATGTATTGTGCATAAAACATCTATGGGTATCTCATTCTTATCTATTTGGACAAACCACAGATGCCTCCCCGTCGCGCAAACCCCAACCCTAACAACATCACTCCAGAAATGCAATAGATGATGAATGCTCAGACGCAGCTTATGCAGACGATGACAACATTCATCCAAAACCAGAATAACAACAACAACAACAACAACCCCAATAACAACAACAACAATAACAACAACAACAACAACAACCCTCCGGGTTTTGATATGCTCACCAGATTTCTGCGTTTGAGGCCAGCTAAGTTCTCGGGGACAACTGATCCCATGGTAGCCAATGATTGGCTACGTTCCGTGAACAAGGACTTAGTGACCGTGGGCTGCACGGATGCTGAAAAGGTCAGGTTCGTAGCGCATCTGTTGGAAGGACCAGCCGCCACATGGTGGGACAACTTCCAAATCACCACTCCTTTGGATGAGGTGACTTGGGCTATCTTTGAAGATGGCTTTCGCACTGCTCATATCTCATCAGGAATGATGAGTCTGAAAAAGAAGGAGTTTCACAACCTGAAGCAGCGCCACCGCAGCGTGGCTGAATACATAGAAGAGTTCTACAATCTGGCGCGCTATGCACCGGATGAGGTTGACACGGATGCCAAAAGAAAGGAAAAATTTCTGGAAGGCTTGAATGATGAGCTAAACTTACAGTTGTCTGTGGCATATGTTCCAACTTATCAGTCTCTGTGTGACAAGGCTGCTATTTTGGAGAATAAAATGAAGCAAGTCGAGAGTAGGAAGAGGAAACACTCCGACAAGCACAGCTCGGGGTCGTCTCACAAACGATCTCACTATGATGACAGTGGAAGCTCAGGATCCCATAAACATGGGAAATTCAACAAGCACCACAACCACAACCGTCATGACAACAAGCATCACCGCAGTCATGACAATGACAAGTACAAGAACCACAAGAGTGGACATAAGAGCCACCACAGTGGAAATGGTAGTGGAAGTGGAAGTCAACCTGCAAAAAAGGACATTAGTCAGGTTGAGTGCTTCAAATGCAAGAAGCTGGGGCATTATGCTAATGAGTGCCCTGAGAAGAAAGTTGAAGGACCTGTCAAGCCCAATCCTTTCCAGAAAGGTCAGGTGAACCACATTAATGTGGAAGAGATCTATGAGGAGCCTGACGCTGTTGCTGGTAAGTTTAGACTCAATTCCATTCCATCATTTGTACTATTTGATACTGGTGCATCTCATTCATTCATATCAAGAGCATTTGTTGAAAGAAACGAACTACCGGTAGAAACTATTGGGTGTCCAATAAAAGTAAGTTCTCCCGGTGGAGAAATGATAGTGAATTCAGGATGCCATGACCTAGTCATAGAATTTGGGAAGTATAAGTTTCCTGTTAACTTGATTATATTAAACTCCCAAGGTTTGGATGTCATTCTGGGAATGGACTGGATGACTAAGTACAAAGGAGTGATAGATTGTGCCAACCATACTGTCTCACTCACCACTCCGGAAAATAAAAGGATCAGATTTAAGACCAGCTTTGGAGCAAAGAGGAGTATGCTTAATTCTCTTAAGGGGGTTAGCATGGACAGTGTGCCAATTGTATGTGAGTATCCGGATGTGTTTCCGGAAGAGTTGCCAGGAATGCCACCAGATAGAGATGTGGAATTTCTGATAGATTTGATACCAGGATCGGGACCAATAGCTAAGAGACCATACAAAATGTCAGTTGATGAACTGAAAGAGCTCAAGAAGCAACTAGGAGAACAGTTGCAGAAAGGATTTATCCAACCAAGTTCTTCATCTTGGGGAGCTCCAGTTTTATTCGTAGAAAAGAAGGATAGAACACAAAGATTATGCATTGACTACCGTTCTCTCAACGAGGTAACCATCAAGAACAAATACCCTTTGACAAGAATCAACGACTTGTTTGATTAGCTAGAAGGAGCATGTGTGTTCTCGAAGATTGATCTCCGGTCAGGTTATTCAAGATAAGAGAGCAAGACATACCTAAAACAACATTCACCACAAGGTATGGATTGTATGAGTACACTGTGATGCCTTTTGGTTTAACCAATGCTCCAGCATACTTCATGAATATGATGGTGTTCATGGAATTTCTTGACAAGTTCATTGTCGTTTTTATCGATGACATCTTAGTCTACTCTAAGTGCAAAGAAGAGCATGAAGGACACTTGCGTTTGATACTTGAAAAATTAAGGGGGCATAAACTTTATGCCAAATTCAGCAAGTGTGAGTTTTGGTTAGAGGAAGTTGGCTTTCTTGGTCATGTTATGACAAAGGATGGTGTAGCAGTTGATCCTGCTAAGGTTTCAGCTGTGACAGAATGGGAATCTCCAAAGAATGTGAAAGAAGTTCGTAGTTTCCTTGGCTTAGCAGGATACTACAGAAGGTTCATTGAAAATTTCTCAAAGGTTGCTAAGCCAATGACCGAATTGTTAAAGAAGGACAAGAAATTTGCTTGGTCTGAAGGTTGTGAAGATAGTTTTCAGGAATTAAAGAAGAGACTTGTGACAGCACCAGTTCTATGTCTGCCAGATTTGGAAAAGGATTTCCAAGTATATTGTGATGCGTCTCATCAAGGTTTGGGTGTCGTACTTATGCAAGGCGGAAAAGTTGTGGCTTATGCCTCGAGACAACTCAAAACTCATGAAGTAAACTATCCTACTCATGATTTGGAGTTAGCCTCTGTCGTCCACGCACTCAAAACATGGAGACATTACCTTTTGGGTAAGCGTTGCGAAGTGTTCACTGACCACAAGAGCTTGAAGTACATCTTTACCCAAAAGGAAATCAATATGAGACAAAGAAGATGGTTAGAGCTTATCAAGGATTATGACTTGAGTTTGCAATACCACCCCGGTAAAGCAAACGTGGTAGCGGATGCTCTAAGTCGTAAGGTGTTTGTAAATGGCCTTACCAAAGGAGAATTGCCAGATGATTTATGTGCTCAATTCAAGGAACTCAGGTTAGAGATTGTGCCTGAAGGACATCTTATGTCTTTGGATGTTCAACCCACTTTGTTGGACAAGATTCAAGAAGCTCAGAAGTCCGATAAGGAAATTGAAGAGATTAAGAAAAATATTGGACTAGGGAAAGCTAAGAACTTCCATGAAGACGAACAGGGTACATTATGGCATGGGAAACGTATCTGTGTTCCACAAGATCCGGAGTTGCGGAAATTGATTTTGCAGGAAGCACACAACTCTCCGTATTCTATTCATCCGGGTAACACCAAAATGTACATGGACATGAAAGAAAGATTTTGGTGGAACAATCTCAAGAGAGACATCGCCGAACATATTGCTTTGTGTGATGTGTGTAGTAGAGTAAAGGCGGAGCATCAGAAACCAGCTGGTTTGCTTCAACCACTACCTATTCCTGATTGGAAATGGGACAAAATTGGTATGGATTTCATCACCGGATTACCAAGGACCAGATCAGGATATGACTCCATATGGGTAGTAGTGGATCGCCTAACTAAAGTGGCACATTTCATACCCGTGAAGACAACTTATACAAGTGCCAAGTTAGCCAAAATCTACATGAACAGAATTGTATGCCTTCACGGTGTGCCTAAGAGTATTGTGTCTGATAGAGGAACTCAGTTCACTTCTCACTTTTGGAGACAGCTCCATGAATCTTTGGGAACGAGATTGGAATTCAGCACTGCTTTTCATCCTCAAACTGATGGACAAACAGAAAGGACTAACCAAATCCTTGAAGATATGTTGAGGGCATGTGCCCTAGACTATGGAGCAAGTTGGGATGAAAGTCTGCCTTACGCAGAATTTTCTTATAATAACAGCTATCAATCTAGTATTGGGATGGCACCATTTGAGTTTCTCTACGGAAGGAAGTGTACCACCCCATTGTTATGGAATGGTGTGGGAGAAAGAAGTTTATTCGGGCCAGATCTTATCAAAGAAGCCGAAGAGAAGGTCAAATTGGTTAAGGACAGATTGAAGATAGCACATTCCCGACAGAAAAGCTACGCAGATCCTAAGCGTAGAGAAGTCACCTATGAGGTTGGTGATAGGGCTTATCTTAGAGTATCACCACTCCGTGGAGTGAAAAGATTTGGAGTCAAAGGAAAGTTGGCACCAAGATATGTTGGGCCATTCAAAATTCTAAGTCGCAAGGGAGAAGTTGCATATGAAGTTGAATTGCCAGAATCTCTGTCAGCTGTCCATAATGTGTTCCATGTGAGTCAGCTTAAGAAATGTCACCCAGAGATGGAAGAATCTTCTTTGAAGGATAACATACCTTTGGAAGAGGTTCAACTAGAAAGTGACCTCACCTATGAAGAAAAGCCTGTCAAGATTCTTGAGACTGCAGAAAGAGTCACAAGGACAAAAACTATCAAGTTTTGCAAGGTACAATGGAATCATCATTCCCAAGAGGAAGCAACCTGGGAAAGAGAAGATGATCTTCGGAAAGACCACCCTCACCTATTTGCTAGCCAATCCGAATCTCGAGGGCGAGATTCATCTTAAGGGGGTTAGATTTGTAACATCCCTAAAATCATGATTTCAAAGCCTGCATATCATTCATCCATGCATATAGATTTGAGATAAAAATTTCAAACTCCCTTCAGAAAAACAGAAGCATTTGATGTTATGATTTTATGTGGACAGATTTAATTCAAATGACCAACACCATTTGAAAGTTTGGAAGTTAGGAACTTGGTTTCTTGCCTTCACTGTTGAAAAGTTTGTGTGTAGAATTTAGACCAAAGTTTTCAAAGTTGAAATAATTCCAAATTCCCTATTTCAAACATTTCCAAACCAAGTGCCTAGTCTCTGTTATTTTGTTCTCCAAGCTTAACCAAGCCTTTGCAAAGCAACCCTATGATTTTATGACTATATTTGAGACTACCGCCCACTACAAAAATCCCAGAAAAATTTGAATTCAAATTGAACTTGATTTCATTTGAAAATCTATTCAGAAAATCGAAATAGAAAAGTAAAAGGAATAAACAAAAGGAAAAGGCCGTGCGCCAGGATTCCAGCCCAGTTTCTGAATAGGTCCAGTTAGCCCACCCGGGGGTTTTCTTTTCCTCTCTCACGCGTGAGTGCACGCACTCAGTCGCTGACAGCCAGACCCCACCTCCACCTCGCGCACTTCACTGACAAGCGGGCCTTCTCCACGTCAGCATCGTCTTCCCCCTGATTCCGCGCACGACTCCGCCGCTGGCCGTTGCAGCGCTGATCACGCGAGCTTAATTGACATTGATTCAGCGAGCGTTACCTGTCGAGCCTCGGGCTATAAGATCTCCCCCTCCTCGCGACCAATTTCCCCCAGTCAATTTTGCCTTCACGCCACCAGGCTGTCCACGACTCGCACGACCCCGCCGCTGCTCCGACGATCGCACCGGCAAATTCCGGTGAGCCTCGTGTTCCCCTATACCTCTCATTCATGCTATCTTGTTCTGTGAGTCTCGGCGCATCTACTGACACACCCCACTTACCTTCGCATGACCCGTAGCTCCACCAACGTCGACGACTGGCCGCCACCGTCTTCGGCTTCAACTCCGACGACCTCCAGTGGTAAGTCCAGACCGCCCCAAGCCTTGTCTTTCACACACATGTGTTCTCCGTGATCTTCTGCATCTGACCACACCCTCCGTTTGCCTCCTAGCGATCTACAACGTCGTCTTCGACCTCGAACAGAACCACCTGTCGCCAGACTCAACTCCGACGAGGAATCATCGCCGAGTCAGCACGCCCCTTCGCAAACCAACGCCACCTTGAGCTTCAGCAGCTTCTTGCGAATCTGGTATGACCCTTCTCCCTCTCGCGGATGACCTGGAACGCTAGCGCCGCCGTAGACTGAGCGCTCCGCCGCTCACTGACGCCGCGCGCCGCCAGGACATGGTCGCGTGCTCGAGCATCGTTGGATCTAGATCCAAGCGATAGGATAGATTCACTTATCAGCGAAGAGGTATGCGTTCAGAGCCATGCGATTTAATTAGATCCTACGGCTGCAGAGCTCGATTCGGTGCGAATCGGTATGCGCCAGTAACAACGCGACGCGTGTGTAGGGTTAGATCTAAAAACAGATTTCAAATCAGAATTTGATCCAAATTTCAACTAGCTATAACTTTTGATCCACACGTTGGATTTTTGCAAACTTTATACCGTTGGATTCAGTGAATCAATACCTTTCTGAATATCCAATGTGTTTAACAATTAGTAACTGTTAAAATGGCGTTTTATACAGAAACATGTGTAAGGCTATTTTAAGTATAGATTTATTTTGGTAAATTGTATTAGTGCCAAATAAGTTTAGTTGGCAAACTTTGTGACTTGTTAAGTTTCTGTAACATGCACATGCTTGGTAGAGTTTTCAAATTCATCACTTAGTAAATTTTGCATGCATGTATTCATATTTTTGATTGTATAAAGTTGTGTGTAATTGTATGCTACCAATTTTGTGTAGATTTTGCTAGTGACTGTGATTGTGAAGAGTGCTACTCTCCCCATTACCAAGGCAAGTGATATTTCATGAATATTTCATTCCTATATTTTGTACTAGCATTAGATATTTTGCTAAGTCTTGCATGCTACTCTTGCCAAATAAAAGATTGGGAAATCCTATGTAGTTAGAATGGTAGAATTGCTAGGAATTTTCCTAAGTTATGTTATCATGCCATGCTTAGCCTAGCTACTAGAAAACAAGGGTTGGTATAATCTATTCATGCTATAATGACTATATTTCTAAGTCATGAGACTTATATTTTCTTAATAAAACCACTAAGTCAAAAAAAAACCTCCTGGGTGGAATGGAAAGATTGGTTTATGTTGAGTGGTTACACAAGGCCATGGACTTGGCTTGTGTATCTCACTTGTGGTATGCCACCCAGGCACAAAGGGATTTGGAGGCCAAGTGTTGAGAAAGCTTACAGTGCAACCACTTGGCAATATGGGCTCTGCCTTGATCATATAAGTTGCTAGAACTTAGTCATTTGGACAATTGGTGGTAGTGGGATGATAGGTTGGAACGCGTCCATTTGGCTAAGGGAAGGCTTCTGAAAGGTCCTGTCTTGGGAAACCAAGTCTGGTGGGGAAAGTGCACAACCTCTGCAGATGGAAAAATCTAAGTACTTAGCCAAGTCCATGGCAATGGACACCTTGAGCATCAAGACATGGAAGCTACAAGAATCTCATCACTCCAACTTCTAAGTAAAACTTGTGGGTGAACAAGGGTGAAGGACCCCAATGTCTATTGGTGGTTTCTTGGGAAAGATTTTGACAAAGAAAAACTTAGTGATTTCAACTAATAGGAAAAACCTATTTTCAAGCAAAGCAAGCCAAGCTACACTTAGCCAAAATGCATATAGTAATATAGTCCACTTAAAATTTACTAAGGTATCACTTGCCAATACTATTCCAAAGTATTGACCCACTGTGGCTGTAACTTATGATGTTGCAGGTTACTCCGATGATGAGTAGGAGTCATGAGTCTACACTCAACATGCTTGCCTGTGGCACATGAAGATGAAGACTTATGTTTATTTACTTATTCCAAAACTCTTGTATTAGGCCTTTGGCCCTGAGTTGTAAAAGACTATGTTTTATCTCTGGAATGAATGTAATAAACGACCTTTGTATCTGTGTACTTCATCTTAAACTGTGGATGCTAGCATTGATCCAGGGACTAGCATTGCAATCACAGGGATCCTTTCCTTTACAAAGGAGGGGTCTAACAACAGCCCCTACCACTGCGTCCTGGGGAATTAGGCATTCGCCAAATTCATGGCAGCGCCCCACTATGTGTACAATGCGATGAAGCTCCCCGGGCCGTGCGGCATCATCACTATCCATGGCGACCCCGACATGGCGGCAGAGTGTGAGGCCAAAGGCGCCGAGCTCGCCGACGCTTTCATAGCCGCAGAGGCGAACCACGCGGAGGAGCTTGCCAAGTACACGAGCAGGGTCAACAACGACGACCCCACCATACTCAAGAAGACCAACTCGGAGGGCGGCGGCTCCACCGCATTCGAGGCAACGACGCACACTCACTCCGTCGAGTTGGTCCCAGGCGAGTCCAGCCAGACGGTGACGATCAGAACGGGCATGAGCCCAACATAGGTGCGGTGACCCAGCATACCACTGCATGATGTAGTACACTATAGTCGTTGATATAACATCAATGAAACACTGTTTACTAGTATTGCATCCCTCAGAGTAGTACAACAGAAACATAGCAGGTCCAAGACATGACTATAGGTTACAACTCAACTCTTTACACAAGATCCAGAGAACACTCTAGGTTGAAGGGAGAGAAAGAAACTTCTTACGAAGAAGAATCAAGAATAAATAACTCTTACTACCATACTTATAAAACTAGTAGCTGAACTACTGGCTTGCATTGCTGCTATTGCAATACTCTACAGAAGTAGGTTCTATGGCTAGAGATTCTATTCTTATCTAATTCGCAACTTTGTCTTCACTTGATTTGATGTATATGTTGACTTCCTTGACTTTATTGAAGAGCTTTAGCTTTTAATGATGATTCCTGGAGCATAACTTGATGTAGACGTCGTCTGTACTGGCTTTAGAACCTAGCAAGGGTTAAGAAGATACTTTGAGTACGAGCGTACTCAGCAAGTCCACTAGAAAAGGAGTGTTTGATGCACTATAACTACATCCACAGACCATAGGTCGTAGGCAATGCAAGTTTTCATAAACATTTCTTCAAAGGTTGATTTTATTCTGAAAAGTTATGTCCGTCAGCCTTCACGGGTTTACCAGAACATTCATGGGGTTCCTTTCCCGCCGCGTTCACAGCTCCTTCCCGGAACAGGCAGTAACAAGTTATAGTTTTTACACTATGTAGAGGTAGGCGTCACTTTACCCATGAGAGATCTTAGCTTTGTTGCACATCCGGGCCGAGAACCCGTTCACACTTCCTTGGTGTGAGGCCCAGACTAAGACCCAAGCCAATCACTGCCTTCTCCGCGGCCCCGCATGTCTCCTTGGTGTACGCCAGCCCACCTATTGAATTACGGCAATGGCAGTACAGACCGTTCAGATGCCGGAACTATTGTGGGACGTTGAGGGCTCCCACCCATATGTTGCATATCCTCTATGAATTACCATAAATAATATGCATGCTATGAGTGATAACAGCCACGGCCCGCACATCCAGCTCCATGCGAGAGGGAAAAGATACAACTGACTTCTTCGTCCCATTCCAAATCTCATGGTCAACGCGTAATATATGGCACAAGAATCACTGACGACATTGGTTGTTAAGTCCTATATATTATGTTCCTTTACCACCGGAACTCTTATAGTAGGTTATTACCTCATGGTAAATAACCTATAATCACATTATTATGAAAATAGTGTTTTCTGTCCTTTTTCAAATGCAGGTGATGACAACACTGGATTTGTAAAATACTTTACAGAAAATAATCAAAGTACATGAGCAAGTGTGAACTTGCCTTTTGTGATTGCAAGATTATGCACTCACGGTCTTCAAGGCAATATAAAATATCCAATATCTGAAATTAGCATCATTGGTCCGGTAAGGAGAAATGTTTAAATAAGCAAGACGCTTTTATGCAAAAGTAAGGTAATGCAAGTTGATAAACGCGAATCCTGAGGTATCGTTGTTCTAGGGTTTGGATACTGGAAAAGGTTTCCTTAGAATGTTTTGCCTTTTTAGATTAAGTTTTATACATGTGCTTCTTATTAAGGCTTGTGAGTGTGTGGGAAACAACATGTATTTATGTAACAACAAAATACACACATATGGAATACTACTTAAGGTTGCTTACATCTTAATTGTTTATCTTCAAGTTTTACTTTACAAGTAATGTCACTTATAAAGAATTTAAGTATTAACAATCTTATTATACAAGTAAAGTATAAAGTAATGTGATTGTGATTAGTTGTCATTTGTTTTCTGAAGTGGCAGAACGAATAACTTTTGAAGAACATCTTACTGAATTAGGCAGAAGCATTTAAGCTTTTAAGTTAATCTTATGAGGTGTTCTTTCTAGTTATAGTATTTAAGTCAAAAAGAATTGCCTTTATTGGAATACTGAAAATTGGTAGTATTTGAGACTTATCTATCTTGGTTTTTAACTGGGTTGGTTTGGTATTAAGATGCCTTACAATTTAATTATAACAGACCAAAGTTAACTATAAAGTATATAATAAAGTTGTTAGTATTATATTTAAAGCTTGGTAACTATAATTAACTTTAAGGATGTAGATAGACTTAGGGTATATTATTTATGATACTTGTATTCTGTTCATTTTATATTGTTTCCTTAGAGTTACTTAAGAATGGCATTACTTCTTTTGAATAGTGGTTTCCTAATTGTTTAGTGGGATAGGATCATTTTCCTTTTTATGGATGAGTGGTTATAGTTTGTAAACAAAGAAATAAGATTACTTAACTTCTTATGGATTCAATATAGTGTTTTGGTTTTTTTATAAACTTGTGGTTAAAGTAAAAGAATGGGTTTTATCTCATTACCATTATTCTTGGAGATCTTATATTAGATAAGGATTCTCTTATAAAATAATCTACATTAATGGCTGAGAATTAATTTAATAAAATTGTATTCAAAGTGGTTAATTCATTTTGAATACACACTATCAATATTTAAGATTAATACTTTTTATTAGACTCAACTCATTAATTTAAGAAATATTAACAAATTTTATTTACCTATATATGAATTATTAATTAAGGAAATAAGTTTAATTCAAGTTATGAAGGTGTTTAACTTTTTATTGAACTCAACAAATGGAATTTCATATTTTTAACATGTAGTTATTATTTTTGTGATCATTTTGGTATATTACATTTATTTTTGTGATTTATAAATAATAAGATATGATTTTAATAAGGTTTATTACTATATAAATACCTAATAAATAATAAATATTTAATTAACATGAATAATAATGCATGATTATAGTTTTAAATTATAATTCTTATTTTCCTAATATTTTTAGTATTTTATTTATATTTTTAACATTTTCCATTATTAAAATATTAATTATCAAAGTGTTAAAACTTTATAAAGTTTTTATTATAGAATATTTATTTAAATAACTATGATAATAATATTTAGTAATAGTTTTAAATTGTAGATTTTATTTTTCTAAACATTTTCATATATGATATGTATTTTTCTGATTTATAAAACAGAAGATATCAAATTTAGAAGATTTAATCATTTTATGAATTTCTTAATTAAATAACTAGATGTGTTTATTGGGTAATGCTGATGTCAGCATAGACTGAAGGGTTTTTCTCACCAGGGCCTATTCTACCCCCACTCATTGACTGGTGGGACCCATTGCCATGTCATTTTTATTGTTTTTATTCATTACAGAATTATTACTGAAAAGAAATAAAGGAGATTTAAATATTACATCACCATGACATCATGATGACATCATCAATGGGGGTCCTCACAGCAGCTTTCGATACTATGGATTTTCTGTTTGCGCGAGTTGGTGCTGGGGCTTAACGGAAAGAGGATGTTGCCATGAACCTTATAGTGGCGGCGCGCTCTGTTTTGGTCATCGGAGGTTCATCGACGACGAGTGTTTGAGGCGGTACATTCGGTATCCCCGTGGTTTGATAGCTACAGCATGCGAGCAACGAATCGGACAGGACCACGAGGTTCAGAGGCTCACTAGGACCATGATGAAGGGCTCGGCGAGGTCGGAGGTGGTCGGGAGCGATCTAATCGCCGACGATGAACTTCGTCAGAGTCGGAGAAGATTGTCATGATTCGGTCGATCCTGTACATCCCGGCTCGATTCCTTCCTCCAGGATGACGAGGGCGACGACACGGAGCTCATAGCATTCTCGGACGGCTCCGGGGTGGTCTCTGGACGGCGGTGCGCATCGGTAGTTAAAGCTAGGGTTTGGCCTCTGGGAGGAAACAAAGAGGAAGAATGGGATTAGGTTCTCCGGCGGCGACGCTGGGTTTAAATAGACGTCATAGGGCGGTGGCGCGGATCTTGACGCGGCCGGCGATGGGGTGGCCGCCAGCGAGCTGCTTCGCCGGATCGTGAGGTCGTCGGTGGCGCGAGGAGGTACGGGCTTCTGGCAGGCAGATGCTGGGCCAGGTGGGCTGCAGTGTGGCGCGTGTGAGCGACAAGTAAGCAAGAGAGGAGATGGGCCATGGGCCAGATTTGGTGTGCCCTCTGTTTTTTCCTGGTTTTATTCTTTTTTCATTTTCTGTTTTGTTTTTAGCTTTGAATTTAAGCAATAACTTTGACTTATCTTTATGGAATTTTATTTGTTGAACATTTGCAGCAACAATGAAATTATTAAGAATCCATTTGTGAACTTTTACTATGTATTGATATTTTCTTTATTGTCTTTATATATATTCTTTTCTATAACATTGTTTTCACTTTTATGAGAAGTACTTAAGTTTTTTTAAATGTTTAATAATATTCATAGGGTTTATCTGTATGTATCTAATCACATAGTATAGGATAGAATGGTTTATACTATTGGATCCCCACTTATTCCATGCTCATATGGGATGAGTGGTTAGAGAAATGAATTAAAGATTTTTTCTTATGATTATATATAGAATATTTATGAGATGTTGATGAGAAAACTTATTAATAAGTTTAGAATTCTGAATTGTACTTACTCACCCTAGGGTTTAAGGTACTTACTATACTTATTTTCTTTTGTTGATGTGAATAAATATTAATGGCTAAACCTATTGTCTTTATGTTTGTGATTTTAATAATATCACCATTTAAAATAAAATAGTGGAATTGTTTTCTAGGATAACTTATGAGAAACCATTAATAAAGATAGTTCCATAAGCACCTATGATAATGATGGTTGAATATGACAAAGATGTGCTCAAGGGATTTGTTATAGGAAAATATTCCTATGAAGCATGGTGGAAACAGGATGGTAGATCAACCATAGAAATTGTATATTAGGTTTGGTCTTAGATTTAGGGTTTAGGCTTTAACAAGGATTCCTATATTCCAACATTATATTTCTGGACTTCTAATTAAGGAATTCCTTTCCTAAATATACTACTTCTTTATGTCCATATTCATGTGATAACATGATGAGCTTTGCTTTACAGAATATTCTTATCCACCTTTTATTCTTCTAAATCCTTTTTTAATTCCAATGAGCTTAACACTAAAGGTTTCATAATCTTCTTATATTCTTCCTTAATCACCCACCACAAATATTACTTCAGAAGATGTATACATCAAATCCTACTTCACCTCAAGTGCTAAGTATTTCCAAATAGGAAAATACTACTTCTTTAATCCAATGTTGCTCTAACATCATTTTAATCATACTATCTTGTCTCTACTTGACTCCAGTATCTAACATTCCAACCTCACATTATAAAAATGTGACTTGTAATGACTAATCTAGGATAATATATCTATACTATGGTTTAATCATATTTTATCCACCAATGTCACTTATACATGGTATAAGCATTCAATATTGGTGAATAAGGCATGGTCATTATAATCCTTTGATCTTTTATGATTCAGGTTTCCAGTTGGCTAATCAAGGCTTCTATCCATTCAACATTACAGTTGTATTGTAATTATCTTCTGTTTAGCTTCATTGGATTAAGAGATATAATTCATTGACTATACCTACTTGATCCAATAGGACTACTCATGGTAACTATCTTTAGACTTCATTCTTGTAATCTTCTTTGTTACCATACTGATTTGATTTCCTCAAATCACTCCCATCCTATAGATGACATCTAGAACTAGCATCACTATTATCTCTTCTTACTTCTTTATTTATAAGCCTTAAGTGAATGCTATAGTAAGGACAAGAGTTGATAGGTTAAGAGTTGATAAGTTAAGAATTGGTGAATCAATAGTTGATTACTCAACATTGATGAACAATAGATATTGAGATAGAATTCAATGGATATGATAAAGATTGATATGGAAAGGAAGATTTATGGTGAATGATCTTGACTTGGTTCCTTTCCTACTCAATCTCACTAAAAAGAGAAAGTTAGGTATTTCCATGATACACATGGTATAAGTAGATGAGATTAAGTTGTTACATTCTTATTATTTGTGTTATATTTATAATTTGGTATTCATGAGTGATTAAAATGAATACTATGATATGATCACCTAAGGATCAAATATAAATCATCAAGTAATGCATTAGGGTTTGAATTTTATTACATTTTATCTACGCTTAGATCAAATCATGTTTACCCAAAATAAGGTTTTAGCAAAGATCATATTGAAACTTATCGCACTCAACTTGATGATCTACTTCCATTCCATCAAATTAAGAGAAGCTTCAATCACTTTAACAAGTTTTTATTGAAAAGCGCGAAAATTATTCAGATTTTCTATGCATGAATGCAATGCACACACACCTGTGTTCAGCTTATTTCTTAGCTCTAATGCTGGGATGTTACAGACTCTCCCCCTTAAAAGAAACTTCGTCCTCGAAGTTCGCACTCTCATGTTTCGGAGTAATGAATTGTCTTGCAATGATTACGATATGTCTTAACTCCATGTTAACCTCAATGGTAATAATTGTAATATCCCATTCAGAGCTTTTGCTTGAATTCTCATTATACTTGGTAATCTCCATCTGGTTGTCTCCAATATTCCAAAGTTCCTTTTACTTTACTCTCTTAGGAATATGTCCTTGTAAAATCCTTAAATTGAGGTCTCTGCTTTAGTTGGTTTCCCTAATTAAGTATCCTAATCCAACTTCTTTACTTGATCATCGAACTTCCCTACTGTATTATGTAATATCTAGGAAGTCTCACTAAAACAAGTTTTAAAGTTTATTAATCAATAGTGTGGTCAAAAGACTAATCTTTGATTTGCAATTGTATGAGTTGTACGGGTGATCCTTCAGAAAATTGGATTTGAACACATCTAGTCCGAACCCATTGAAATTTGTTTTTCCTCTATACTTGTCTAATTGGATATGATTATTCACTCTTAAGGATCACTTAAGAGTTGTTTCCTCTAGACTTAGTTTGTTGGGAATAATCTTTTATCACCTTCAAGCTTTTACCTTATTAAGCTTTAGATAATCTTTCATTATCACCAATAGCACTACTTCAACTTTCATTTATAATTTTTACTCTCCCCTTAGGGTTTACTAATGGCATCTAAACTACCTATTTATTATTTATTAGCTTTATAATTAGAATTTAGAGTTTTGTCTAGCTTATACTTGACCTAATTTGTTCTTATGAAAGATTGTACGGTGTATCCACACAATTGTGGATCTCCGAAGTGAATCTTTCAGCATTATTTGTCTTACTTACTTATTCGGATATTTTTGCTTTGATGCACCTAACTTCACGAAGTGTCTCGACAGACGGTCGCTTTCAATTTTTATACTCCTTTGTGTCTTACTTATCTTAGGCCAAATTTTATGCTCTTTATGCAACTTTTAAGATGATCTGGTTAACTATGTCAACCAACACCGGCTATGGTAAAGATACCAACTGTGGATCAATTACTAGCTATGGATCAAATACCAGCTGCGGATAATTACCAGCTGCGAACCATCCTAGGGTGTATGTATTATCCTATGGTTTCCAACATACTTCTAGCATTCTCTCTGAATTGTCAAAGCTTGAATACCATTTTTTTCCAAGATTTCATATTTGCATTAATTCATGATGCTTCCATGAACTTGGTATTACTACTCCATTACTTCTTAGCAACATTACCTACTTTGATTGAACCCTAAGTTCATTACTTATTGTTGCTCCATCTATTCCCTACATTAATCTTTCTTCTTATTACGGACTAACAATGATTTGAGCTTGATTCATCCTCCAAATTGGATTGATACTCCTCATATTTAGCTTTACCCTTCAGGTAGGTCTTCATCTTGGTCTTCGGAACTCGTCACTCCCGTACACGAATTCCCATTCCTATCTAGGTCTATAACATCAAGTAATAACTGGATGTTGCAACATGCATTTGCACACCAGGTCAGACTTCATGTACAGATCTAGTCAATCAAGAACATCCAAGAAAAACAAATAAATCCAAATGTGGTACATATAACACACATTCTAAGCCCAGAATATAGTAGTTGAGTATAATATCTCTAGAATTCAGTCTTAGTTGTGTAGTATATGACACCTCTTCATATAGGTTTACGTTGTGATACTTAGCACATAGGGTCTAACTATTCTTTATCTCAATATTTACCGAAATTGCTCAAGTGCAACAGGATGATTTTTAGACAAAGTGGTCTCAAATTTAGTTTTGGCTAACCTTTGGTCTCACCTTTGGAATGATTAACTATATTCAACCTTTCTTTATTAGCCAACAACCTCACATGATCTCTCCATATGACTAATCATATTATATTTCTAACTTAAACCAAAGATTATTAGAATTTTTTTAGCACCCATGACTTCTATCATAGTTCTTCCATGTTATTCTCTTACTTCTACTCCAAGAAAATTCACTAAGTACTTGTCATACTTACACTTATATCATGGTTTCGGAGCTAATCTTACCATGATCTTTTTATGTTTTGCCTCTTCATCATGATTTAAGAGCTAATCTAACCATGATAACATTACTTCTCACTACACTGTTATTAAGTCATAACATAATTGCATTTCATCACGTAGAATTCTCAAGTGAATCCCACATGATTACTACTCATTACATCCACATTTATCTTAATGATATTCATCAGGTTGTCTTTGGTTAACGACTGACACTAAAATTTTATTGTTCTAACTTGAATTCTAAGATTAGGCTACACCAGTCAAAGTACTTCAATTGATGTCTTACACTTGATCCTACAGTATCTTGGTGGTTTATGTCTCCCTCGGAAGACACTACAGAGCACTATACTTGAGAAAAGATAAATAATTACTCCTAAGAAAGAATGACTTAAGCATATGATTTAGGTGTGACAAGGTTATCCTCAAGTGGATACTCATCGCAAGTCATAAGATCATTTGGTTTAGATAAGATGGCTCCTATAGTCACTATCCAACGTACAGATCTTCCTAAAAGAGTTTTAATCCTAAGGTCAAAGCATATGCTCTAATACCAACTGCGGTGACCCAACATACCACTGCATGATGTAGTACACTATAGTCGTTGATATGACACCAATGAAACACCGTTCACTAGTATTACATCCCTCAGAGTAGTACAACAGAAACATAGCAGGTCAAAGACATGACTATAGGTTACAACTCAACTCTTTACACAAGATCCAGAGAACACTCTAGGTTGAAGGGAGAGAAAGAAACTTCTTACGAAGAAGAATCAAGAATAAATAACTCATAGCTACCATACTGTAAGGTTCCCAACCTTTAATAAGGTAGAGATCCCTGTGTTTACAATGCTAGTCCCTGGATCAATAGCTAGCATCCATAGTTAAGATGTAATATCCAGAAACATAGGTCATAATACAACATTATAACCAGGAATAAAATAATTTATTACATCTTACATAGCTCATTTGGCTATCTCATTACAATGCAGCAGATTATAACAATAGCATGTGGTCCTTCATCTTCAAAGTGCCACAGGCAGACATGTTGGTTGTAGACTTGTAATCCTAATAATTTAAATTTCACTAATATCAAACAAACCTGCAACATAACAAGTTACAGCCACAAGGGTCAATACATTTGAATTGTATTGGCAAGTGATACTATGGTAATATTGTGGAGTCTATCATCTATATGCATTTGGCTAAGTGGAGCTTAGGCTTGCATTGCTCAAAATAGATTTTCCTTATCATTTGAAAACACTAAGTTCTTGCTTGACAAAAATCACCCAAGGAACCACCAATAGAAATTGGTGAACCTTAAACCCTTGTTCAACCACAAGTTTTTAACTTAGAAACTTGGATGATGAGATTCTTGATAGCTTCCATGTCTTGATGCTCAAATTGTCCTTTGCCAGGGACATGGCTAAGTACTTAGATTTTTCACTCTGCAGAGGTTGTGCACTTTCACCACAAGACTTGGTTTCACCAAGACAAGATCTTTCAGAAGCCTTCCCTTAGACCAGAATGGACGCGTTCCAACCTATTAATCCCCTACCACCAACTTTCCATTTGGCTAAGTTATTGCAACCTATATGATCCAGGCAGAGCCCATAATGCCAAGTGGCTGCACTTGAAGCTTCTCAACATTTGACATCTCAAATCTCTTTGTTCCTGGGTGGCCATCCACAAGTGAGACACCAAGTTTTCCCCAGCATACTGGACTTGGTGATGCCCAAGTTTTCCCCAGCATACTGGACTTGCATGACCACTCAACACAAACCATTCCTTCCATTCCACCCAGGTGATTCGTTCACTTAGTTGTTTTATTAAACAAAACACAAGTCCTCAGACTTAGAAATTTTTCCATAGTGTGAATATATATTCCACCCTTGTTTTCTATTAGCTAAGCTAAGCATGATAGTAGTAGGAATCTTAACTTAGGAAAATTTCTACTAAGGTTTCATCTACTAGGATTTCCCATAGCATAGTTTATACTTAGTCAAATTCCATGCAAGTCCTACTTAGAAATATCACTAATGCATAGTGAAAATAATGGGACAAAAAGTATGGAGCATCACTTGCCTTTTTGGTAGAGAGTATAAGTTCACTCCTTGATCTTTGTAATGTTCACACACTTCAAGTTACTATAATTCAATCAAGCAAACAATAATTCAATCCACCATTCAAGCAATTTCATCACATAAAATGATAGTAACAACAATACATACAAGCATGCAAGAGATGGTTTTATTTTGTAAAAGTGGTTTCTAATGGGTCATAAACATTTGAAAACACCTAATGGTCATTTTATAAAGTGGCAAAATCATTTGTATAAGATTTTACTTCATAAACCATTTTTAGATCAAGTCATTATTTTATGTGGTGTAGAAATTCTTTTAATAAGGCAAAATTCTATAGGTTTCACAAAATATGTTTTCAAACCATATAACCTTGTGTTTAGGGTCAGAGAGTTTATTTCCAAAACATTTCTCAAAGGTTTTTCTTCCAAAACTATTTTTAATAATCAAACCATATTTTTATTTGACTAGAAATGGTTTAAATCAAAGATTCATTCTTTTGTTTCTCCAAATACATTTTTGAAGCCACAATTTGTTTCCTATGGTCAGTAGGTTCAAAACACACCATTTTCCAAAGATTTTATCCTCAAAATCATTTTAAAACAATTTTTATATCCTAAACATGCATACACAAGTTTCTATAAAAACAATCAAATTAACAGAAGATTTTTATTAAACAAAAGACATGGTTGGCTAGGGCTTGTTTTTCTGAATCCATTGATATAAAGTTTGCAAAATTTGGACGTGTAGATTAAAAGTTATGAATTTTTTAAAATGGGACATCTAATAGTAAGTTTCTGGTTTTTAGATCAAACAGAGGCCACGTGTCGTGTTTTAATTCGCCGGTACTGCTTCGGTTGGATCAAGCACTCAGAGGCGTTGTATCTAAGTTAGATCGTATGGCACATAGGCGAGCGTACCGGTTCGTTTAGCCAATCTATCGCGTACACACGATCAAAATCCAACGGCTCAGACCAACTAGACCTAAGACTGGCGGCGCTCAGTGGTTGCGCGCGGCGGCGACGCTCGGCTAGCGGCGGAGCTGGCGCAAGAGGGAGCAAGGAAGGAGGAGAGGTGGCTCACTATGATCGCCGTGGCACGGGGATGCTCAACCTGCCCTTGGTTGGTGAAGGGGCGCACGGGGGCGATGACAATTCCTCGCCGAAGTTGCTCACCGGCTTGGGCACGTGTTGACGTTGTCGGGGACGAGCTCCTAGGGCGCAAGAAGGCAAGGCAGCATGTCAGGGAGGTGCGCACGGTCTCGAGAGTTGCAGGAGTAATCACCAGAACACGAGGGGCGCTCGGGGTTGGCGTCAGTGGTTCGTCGGAGAGGTAGCAGACGGCGGCGCTTGCTCAGTGATGTCGTTGTCGACGATTTACAGCACGCGCGGATGAACGGGCGACACTGGGAGGTGCTCCATGAGGTGGGGAGTGTGTGAGCTTGGTCGAGGAGGCATGGGGCGGTGAGGGGTTGTCGGAATCGTTGCCGGAGAGTCGTCGGACAGAGGACGGTGCAGAGGAGAATTGGGCGGCCTGGGGGCATGCTTGGGTGAGGCGACAGAGGGGAATGAGAGAGGGAAGGCTGGCGATTAAGAAGGCGTCGTCGCAGGGCCGTTACATGGCGTGGTTAATGCGTATTCACGCCGGCAATTCATCGGCAGTAATGGCCAGAGGGGGGGCGCGGTCAGCGGCGGGTGGGGAAGAAAGAGCTAGCGGTGGGGTCCGCTTGGCAGCGTGAGAGAAAGAAAGGGAACGGGGTCCACCGATCATACACTGTGCGGGTAGGATATTTGGTCTGAATCGTTTCCTGCGGGAGAGGAGCAGTGGGCTGGGTGGGCTTAGTTGGGCCAGGCTAGTTGGGCTGGGTCTTTTACTTTTTTTGTTCTGTTTGTTTTTCCTTTTCCCTTTTCTTTAATTCTGTTTTGATTTTGTTTAATCAATTCAAACCTCAATTTGATTTCAAACCTTTGCCAAAGTTGGTGCGGGTTTAAATATTGATTAGTAAAACATTCTGAAATCATTTTAGAATAATTTTTTAATGTCTTTTAATTATTCCAAATAGGCTCTAGTTTTTAATTAGATAGGATTTAATAATGTTTTAAATCTCCATTTAAATTCTTAAAGCTTTCCAAATCCTTCCAGTAAGTTTTTATTTGTTTATTTGGGTTCAAATAATTCATCTTGAATTATTTGGAGGATATTTAATATGATTCATTAATCATTTAAGATTGGGTATTTGTTTTAATTCCAATGGGATTAAATATAGTTTTATTTCCATAATTTTATTTGGAAGATTTATTTTTATTTAAGTTTATTAAACAACTTTTATTTCATTTGGGTAAATTTCAAATATCATTTTCTCATGATTTAAATGATCAATCTTATTAGAGATTTGCCTTTCTCAAAATAGGGACAGAATGGTTTAATGCCATTTTATTTTATTTTGGAAAGTCTTTAACCTTTTATTTTATTTAGATTTGGATTATATTCATTCCATTTGCTTATGGATTTGGCCATGATTTGATTTGGTCTTTAAATATTCCTTAATTAATATTTCTTTCTTCATCTTATAAAATCCATATCTTTTTATTTAGAGATCCAAACTTGGTGATTCCAATTTGTAAAAATCTTATTTAATATTTGTTTATCCTTTTAAATATCTTTAGGATTATTTTCTCACCATTTGGTATGGTTTTTGCAGATAGGTTCTTTATTAGCTTTGGAAATTACTTTTCCTTATCTTATTAAATTCATAAGATTTTATTTATGGTTCCAAATTAAGTGAAACCAATTTCTATGGCTTAATAATATTTCTATTGATCATTTGTAAATGTTTGTTAACAAGTTTTTATATGGATCAAATCCATAGGCTTGGAGATAACTTGGAAATGATTTTATTCCATTAGGGTTTAGGGTTTGGATTTATTTTCCAAGTGTTTAATTTCCAGATACATTCATTGAGGAATGCATTTTCTTTTGATTTGGATTTTGTTGATTTCAAACTTTACCAAAGTTTTTTCTAGATGGGATTTTAAGTTTTCATTTAGAAACAAAAGTTTCTTTTCACCCTGATTTTCAACAAAAATTTATTTTGTTTATTTTATTTTTCACATTACAAGATTTGGAAAATCTTGGGATGTGACAGGCTACCACCCTTAAAATAAATCTCGTCCCGAGATTTGGGGAGGCTAGGGGTTACAAGTTGGCTCAAAGTATCTAGGGTACTACCACCCTTAAAAAATTTCCAACTAGATTACATATTGGCCTTCTTGGGATCCTGTTGAAATCTCTCTGGGCAAACATATGCATAGTGTCCTTTGTTTCCACACTTGAAACATGTGACAAGGCTGAGATCCTTCATAGGCTTGTTTATCTTGTGCTTCATCTTTTCTGGACAGTTGCTTGCATAATGTCCTTGGTTACCACAATTGTAACATGTGATAATATTGAGTTCATCACGTATCTTCTGTGGGCAAGTTGCTACATAATGGTCTAGCTCTTTGTAGTTGTTGCACCACACTTGGCTAATCTCCTTATACTTTGCTTCTCTGGACATTCACTGGCATAGTGTCCCATTTCTTTGCAATGTCCACATTGCACATGGTTTTGTCCTTCTTTTTCTTGGGTTTCTCCAAAGCTAGGAGTGCTTCTAGTTCATGTTCTTCGTATGCTATCTCATAGGTAGGAATGTCTACTGGTCTCCTTGACTTTCTATTAATCCTTGGATAATACATATGTCTCCTTTTTGGTCCTTTAAATTGAGTCATGTTGTTGGGAGGTACAAGCTGAGATTTTCCTTTGTCTTCATCCTTCTTGGTAGACTTGGCTCTCTCATGGTAATCTGCAATCAGTTGTTGCACTCCACCTTGTTTCCTTTGTTCAACTATGGAATAGATGGGGCATTGAATAGGGACATGATTGTTTCGTTCACATAGGCAACAAGTAGCTTGGGATGTGGGGCATTGGTCACTTGGATGTTTCTCTTCACAATTGGGGCATTGATCTCCATGCTCCTTGGAAGTGTGATCCTTGTCTCCACAAATATTGCAAGCTTGGGTTCCTTCTAGAACAACATCTTTGTCATCCTTGTTGTCACAAGCTCCTTGGGAAGAGTTTTCTCCCATGTTGATCATTTGAGTAGCAAACCCTTGCAACAATTGGGATTGAGTTTTCAAAATTTCTTGCATGGTTGGGTCTAACTCATTGTTGTTGGCTAAAAACTGAGTTGTCACTTGGTTCAACTGGGTTTGTCTTGCAAGCAGTTGGTCTCTCATGTTGTTCTCTTGGTTGTTGTTGTTGTCACCATCCTTGATGTTGGAGTTTCTTGGAGAAGTCATCTGTTTGGGTTGGATTGGGATTAGAATAGGCAAAAGATTTCTAAAGAATCAATTCTAATCACACTCATCATATTTCACTCAAGAAATGTGCAAGCAATCACAAAAAAACATTTCACTTAGACATCAAGTTTCAAGCATATTTTTAGGCAACCAAAATATTTTTGTTACACCACATAGGCTGGTGGGTTTGATCTATACTTAATATGGTGGTCCATCTATATGGTTCACTTGAGATCTTTCCTTCCTTCTTGGTTGATTCTTCTTGATCAAGATCTTTGTATCCTTGGAGAATATTTCTTGTGTCTTGGTCACAAACTTCAAAGGTGATGATGGTTCCTTCTATGTTGTGTTTTCCTTAGCCTTCAAGTCTTGAGCAACATTTCTTGTCACACTTGTAGTCCTTAGTGATATCCAAGTTTATGTCCTTGGTGAAAATGTTGAAGATGTTGAAGTCATTAGAGTTGAAGATGTTGAAGTCATTAGAGTTGAAGAAGTCCTTAGCACATGGTGAAGTCTTTGGCCATGGGAAAGGCTTTGTCCATCAAGTTTGAAATAGAAGAGATGTAGAGTCAAAACCAAAATGTTTGAAGAAAGAGTTTACAAGAGTGTTTGTAAATAAGTTTTGGAACAATTACAACTCCTATTTTTCTAAGGGGTTTTGTCCAATCCTAGGTTTACAAATCCTACAAGCAACACAATGCTCTGATACCATCTGTAAGGTCCCTCCTTTATAAAGGAAAATGATCCCTGTGTTTACAATGCTAGTCCCTGGATCAATAGCTAGCATCCACAGTTAAGATGTAATATCCAGAAACATAGGTCATAATACAACATTATAACCAGGAATAAAATAATTTATTACATCTCACATAGCTCATTTGGCTATCTCATTACAATGCAGCAGATTACAACAATAGCATGGGGTCCTTCATCTTCAAAGTGCCACAGGCAGACATGTTGGTTGTAGACTTGTAATCCTAATCATTTAAACTTCACTAATATCAAACAAACCTGCAACATAACAAGTTACAGCCACAAGGGTCAATACATTTGAATTGTATTGGCAAGTGATACTATGGTAATATTGTGGAGTCTATCGTCTATATGCATTTGGCTAAGTGGAGCTTAGGCTTGCATTGCTCAAAATAGATTTTCCTTATCATTTGAAAACTCTAAGTTCTTGCTTGACAAAAATCACCCAAGGAACCACCAATAGAAATTGGTGAACCTTAAACCCTTGTTCAACCACAAGTTTTTAACTTAGAAATTTGGATGATGAGATTCTTGATAGCTTCCATGTCTTGATGCTCAAATTGTCCTTTGCCAGGGACATGGCTAAGTACTTAGATTTTTCACTCTGAAGAGGTTGTGCACTTTCCCCACAAGACTTGGTTTCACCAAGACAAGATCTTTCAGAAGCCTTCCCTTAGACCAGAATGGACGCGTTCCAACCTATTAATCCCCTACCACCAACTGTCCATTTGGCTAAGTTATTGCAACTTATATGATCCAGGCAGAGCCCATAATGCCAAGTGGCTGCACTTGAAGCTTCTCAACATTTGACATCTCAAATCTCTTTGTTCCTGGGTGGCCATCCACAAGTGAGACACCAAGTTTTCCCCAGCATACTGGACTTGGTGATGCCCAAGTTTTCCCCAGCATACTGGACTTGCATGACCACTCAACACAAACCATTCCTTCCATTCCACGCAGGTGATTCGTTCACTTAGTTGTTTTATTAAACAAAACACAAGTCCTCAGACTTAGAAATTTTTCCATAGTGTGAATATATATTCCACCCTTGTTTTCTATTAGCTAAGCTAAGCATGATAGTAGTAGGAATCTTAACTTAGGAAAATTTCTACTAAGGTTTCATCTACTAGGATTTCCCATAGCATAGTTTATACTTAGCAAAATTCCATGCAAGTCCTACTTAGAAATATCACTAATGCATAGTGAAAACAATGGGACAAAAAGTATGGAGCATCACTTCCCTTTTTGGTAGAGAGTATAAGTTCACTCCTTGATCTTTGTAATGTTCACACACTTCAATTTACTACAATTCAGTCAAGCAAACAATAATTCAATCCACCATTCAAGCAATTTCATCACATAAACTGATAGTAACAACAATACATACAAGCATGCAAGAGATGGTTTTATTTTGTAAAAGTTGTTTCTAATGGGTCATAAACATTTGAAAACACCTAATGGTCATTTTATAAAGTGGCAAAATCATTTCTATAAGATTTTACTTCATAAACCATTTTTAGATCAAGTCATTATTTTATGTGGTGTAGAAATGCTTTTAATAAGGCAAAATTCTATAGGTTTCACAAAATATGTTTTCAAACCATATAACCTTGTGTTTAGGGTCAGAGAGTTTATTTCCAAAACATTTCTCAAAGGTTTTTCTTCCAAAACCATTTTTAATAATCAAACCATATTTTTATTTGACTAGATATGGTTTAAATCAAAGATTCATTCTTTTGTTTCTCCAAATACATTTTTGAAGCCACAATTTGTTTCCTATGGTCAGTAGGTTCAAAAAACACCATTTTCCAAATATTTTATCCTCAAAATCATTTTAAAACAATTTTTATATCCTAAACATGCATACACAAGTTTCTATAAAAACAATCAAATTAACAGAAGATTTTTATTAAACAAAAGGCATGGTTCGCTAGGGCTTGTTTTTCTGAATCCATTGATATAAAGTTTGCAAAATTTGGACGTGTAGATTAAAAGTTATGAATTTTTAAAATGGGACATCTAATAGAAAGTTTCTGGTTTTTAGATCAAACAGAGGCCACGTGTCGTGTTTTAATTTGCCGGTACCGCTTCGGTTGGATCAAGCACTCAGAGGCGTTGGATCTAAGTTAGATCGTGCGGCACAGAGGCGAGTGTACCGGTTCGTTTAGCCAATCTATCGCGTACACACGATCGAAATCCAATGCCTCAAACCAACTAGACCAAAGACTGGCGGCGCTCAGTGGTTGCGCGCGGCGGCGACGCTCGGCTAGCGGCGGAGCTGGCACTAGAGGGAGCAAGGAAGGAGGAGAGGTGGCTCACTGTGATCGCCGTGGCGCGGGGATGCTCAACCTGCCCTTGGTTGGTGAAGGGGCGCACGGGGGCGATGAAAATTCCTCGCCGAAGTTGCTCACCGGCTCGGGCACGTGTTGACGTTGTCGGGGACAAGCTCCTAGGCCGTAAGAAGGCAAGGCAACATGTCAGGGAGGTGCGCACGGTCTCGAGAGTTGCAGGAGTACTCACCAGAACACGAGGGGCACTCGGGGTTGGCGTCAGTAGTTCGCTGGAGAGGTAGCGGACAGCGGCGCTTGCTCAGTGATGTCGTTGTCGACGATTTACAGCACGCGCGGATGAACGGGCGACACTGGGAGGTGCGCCATGAGGTAGGGAGTATGTGAGCTTGGTCGAGGAGGCAAGGGGCGGTGAGGGGTTGCCGGAATCGTCGCCGGAGAGTCGTCGGACAGAGGACGGTGCAGAGGAGAATTGGGCGGCCTGGGGGCACGCTTGGGTGAGGCGACAGAGGGGAATGAGAGAGGGAAGGCTGGCGATTAAGAAGGCGTCGTCGCAGGGCCGTTACATGGTGTGGTTAACGCGTATTCACGCCGGTAATTCATCGGCAGTAATGGCTAGAGGGGGGGCGCGGTCAGCGGCGGGTGGGGAAGAAAGAGCTGGCGGTGGGGTCCGCTTGGCAGCGTGAGAGAAAGAAAGGGAACGGGGTCCACCGGTCATACACTGTGCGGGTAGGATATTTGGTCTGAAGCGTTTTCTGCGGGAGAGGAGCAGTGGGCTGGCTGGGCTTAGTTGGGCCAGGCTAGTTGGGCTGGGTCTTTTACTTTTTTTGTTCTGTTTGTTTTTCCTTTTTCCCTTTTCTTTAATTCTGTTTTGATTTTGTTTAATCAATTCAAACCTCAATTTGATTTCAAACCTTTGCCAAAGTTGGTGCAGGTTTAAATATTGATTAGTAAAACATTCTGAAATCATTTTAGAATAATTTTTTAAGGTCTTTTAATTATTCCAAATAGGCTCTAGTTTTTAATTAGATAGGATTTAATAATGTTTTAAATCTCCATTTAAATTCTTAAAGCTTTCCAAATCCTTCCAGTAAGTTTTTATTTGTTTATTTGGGTTCAAATAATTCATCTTGAATTATTTGGAGGATATTTAATATGATTCATTAATCATTTAAGATTGGGTATTTGTTTTAATTCCAATGGGATTAAATATAGTTTTATTTCCATAATTTTATTTGGAAGATTTATTTTTATTTAAGTTGATTAAACAACTTTTATTTCATTTGGGTAAATTTCAAATATCATTTTCTCAGGATTTAAATGATCAATCTTATTAGAGATTTGCCTTTCTCAAAATAGGGACAGAATGGTTTAATGCCATTTTATTTTATTTTGGAAAGTCTTTAACCTTTTATTTTATTTAGATTTGGATTATATTCATTCCATTTGCTTATGGATTTGGCCAAGATTTGATTTGGTCTTTAAATATTCCTTAATTAATATTTCTTTCTTCATCTTATAAAATCCATATCTTTTTATTTAGAGATCCAAACTTGGTGATTCCAATTTGTAAAAATCTTATTTAATATTTGTTTATCCTTTTAAATATCTTTAGGATTATTTGCTCACCATTTGGTATGGTTTTTGCAGATAGGTTCTTTATTAGCTTTGGAAATTACTTTTCCTTATCTTATTAAATTCATAAGATTTTATTTATGGTTCCAAATTAAGTGAAACCAATTTCTATGGCTTAATAATATTTCTATTGATCATTTGTAAATGTTTGTTAACAAGTTTTTATATGGATCAAATCCATAGGCTTGGAGATAACTTGGAAATGACTTTATTCCATTAGGGTTTAGGGTTTGGATTTATTTTCCAAGTGTTTAATTTCCAGATACATTCATTGAGGAATGCATTTTCTTTTGATTTGTATTTTGTTGATTTCAAACTTTACCAAAGTTTGTTCTAGATGGGATTTTAAGTTTTCATTTAGAAACAAAAGTTTCTTTTCACCCTGATTTTCAACAAAAATTTATTTTGTTTATTTTATTTTTCACATTACAAGATTTGGAAAATCTTGGGATGTGACACATACTTATAAAACTAGTAGCTAAACTACTGGCTTGCATTGCTGCTATTGCAATACTCTACAGAAGTAGGTTCTATGGCTAGAGATTCTATTCTTATCTAATTCGCAACTTTGTCTTCACTTGAGTTGATGTATATGTTGACTTCCTTGACTTCATTTAAGAGCTTGAGCTTTTAATGATGATTCCTGGAGCATAACTTGATGTAGACATCGTCTGTACTGGCTTTAGAACCTAGCAAGGGTTATGAAGATACTTTGAGTATGAGCGTACTCAGCAAGTCCACTAGAAAAGGAGTGTTGATGCACTATAACTACAGCCACAAACCATAGGTCGTAGGCAATGCAAGTTTTCATAAACATTTCTTCAAAGTTTGCTTTTATTCTGAAAAGCTATGTCCGTTAGCCTTCACGGGTTTACCAGAACCTTCATGGGGTTCCTTTCCCGCCGCGTTCGTAGCTCCTTCCCGGAACAGGGAGTAACAAGTTACAGTTTTTACACTCTACAGAGGTGTGTCACTTTACCCATGAGAGATCTTATCTTTGTTGCACATCCGGGACGCGAACCCGTTCACACCTCCCTTGTGTGAGGCCCAGACTAAGACCCAAGCCAATCACTGCCTTCTCCGCGACCCTGCATGTCTCCTTGGTGTATGCCAGCCCACCTATTGAATTACGGCAATGGCAGTACAGACCGTTCAGATGCCGGAACTATCGTGGGACGTTGAGGGCTCCCACCCATATGCTGCATATCCTCTACGAATTACCATAAATAATATGCACGCTACGAGTGATAACAGCCACGACCCGCACATCCAGCTCCATGCGAGAGGGAAAGAGATACAGCTGACTTCTTCGTCCCATTCCAAATCTCATGGTCAACGCGCAATATATGGCACAAGAATAACTGGCGACATTGGTTGTTAAGTCCTAGATATTATGTTCCTTTACCACCGGAACTTTTATAGTAGGTTATTACCTCATGGTAAATAACCTATAATCACATTCTTATGAAAATAGTGTTTTCTGTCCTTTTTGAAATGCAGGTGATGACAACACTGGATTTGTAAAATACTTTACAGAAAATAATCAAAGTACATGAGCAAGTGTGAACTTGCCTTTTGTGATTGCAAGATTATGCACTCACGGTCTTCAAGGCAATCTAAAAGTCCAATATCTGAAATCAGCATCATTGGTCCGGTAAGGAGTAATGTTTAAAGAAGCAAGATGCTTTTATGCATAAGTAATGTAATGCAAGTTGATACACTACAAGAAATCTGCTGATATATGACCCTCCATTTTCGTCACTGAATCGTCACTGTGTACAATATATGATGATCTTATGACGAAAAACAAATCGTCAAAAACTGAGCGTCAGTAATTGCGCAAAACGACGTTTTCCATGAGATCGTCATAACCATCTGTGACGATATTGCATCATCATAAACTCTATGACGATCCAATATCGTCACGGGCAAACTGGCCTGGCCAGGTCAGATCCTACGTGGCCGATCCAACGTGGCAAAAAATCAGCCCAATCCACTTCAGCTATTTATATGGGCCGAGCCCAATAATTCAATCTGTTTTTTGTTTTTTCATATCAGTCCTCTTCAACGTACTACATGGGCCAACCCCAACATGTAGGACTTTTTATTTTTTGGTCTTGGCCTTTTATAGGAATAACTTTTTTATTCGACTTTTTTTTGACATTTTATTTTTAGCAGGTCCCACTTGTCATTCTCATTTTTAACAGGTCACACTCGTTAATCTTTCACAATTTGAAAGTAATTGATCAGCTAATAATTTATTCAGAAAGGCAAGAATACACAAAATTCTTTTCACAGTAGCCATAATTAAGTCATTACAATAGTTCCATGGTTCAAATCACATATTATATACAATAAATATTCTAGCGCTCACAAACTTCAAATCATAAGCTATACAATAATATCCCAGCGCTCACACACTACAAATCACAACAGTTGATTACAATAGTTCCATGGTTACAACAATATACTATGGCTTTCTTCCTGTTAGGCCTTTACACTTCAGATGAACTTCATAAAAGTAGATGAAGTCAATATCTCCTGGCCCAAAAGTTCCTCCCATTGTACCTACAGGTCATCTCAAAGCGTAAAACACAAACCATAGAAAATTAAGTAAGTGGGTACTTTCAACAAATGGAAAAAAGGTAATACATATGCCAACAGACAGAACCAATAGATTCCATAAATCTGTCATCAAAATTACAAGTGTTAATCTATATTTTACAAGCTCCTGCCAATACCTGGCATATGCAATTAAGTAACTAACAAAACTTTCAGTGGCCATCCTAAACCATAAATTTTGTGATAAATCATGCACCACTACCAAAAACCTAGAAAACAAGACAACTACAAATGCCTATAGGCGTTAAAACCATACTAGACTTTATGAAACATCACCTTTAGATTTTTCTAATGAAACCTTGTACTTTGGTGAGATCCCAGAAGCCATTTTCTAAGAACAAAAAGCTCAGGATTGTCCATAGTTCTACAAGGAAGGTGGCAGATTACATAGCAGCACAATATGATCAGAATTCAGAAATAGCTAGTACTTGTTTTACAAGGTTCAATTGTATTTATTATTTCAGAGCAAAAAATCAAGCAAGTTAACAGAAATGATGCATAAATCTTTTGAACACTATGCCTAATGTAAACTAGAACTTGTGTAATTTAGCAGGATGAATTTGTTTAGTTAGTATGGTATTACCGACCTAGTATGTTAGTGGCCATGTCCCTGAAGTGGAGCTGGCGACAGCCTTGCTGCACTTGGTGCTCTAGGACATGGGAGATGGGATTGTGAGAGTAAAAGGTGACCACGGCGCCCACGACAAGGCATATCATCCCGACCGACCACACCAGCGAACGTGAATGGCAGGCTCAGCAGCAGCAGGGCCACTATGGACATCGCCAGGTGGTACCTGCAGTGCAGCCATGAACCTGCAGCATACATGGCAACATGCTAGTTAAGGACTTATGGTTCCAGGCTTCCAGCTAATTGACTAAGGAATTAATCAGGATATATAGTACTCCCTCCGAAATAAGTGTCACGGTTTTGAACTAACTCTAGTTCAAAATGGCGACACTTATTTAGGATCGGAGGTAGTAGTATAAGACTAAATATAGAAGGACAAGGCTAAGTAAACAATTAATCGAGGATCATACTTGACTAATAATGGAGTACTAGACCATAACAACGCGCTTCCGAGCAATACACTTAAATTTATCAATGGAACCAGCTATGTAAGACCAAAGGAGGCTTATTAAATCGTGCTTACATACGGAACCAGGAAAATCTAAGATCTCTTTCTCATATGGAGTTCATCTGTGACCTCGTAGCAACAAGTTTCTTATCCTCTCATGGTGTAGCAGAAAAATCACATGCAACTGAAATAGGCGTTCAATTTACACTAAGGTTAGTCTAAGAGACACGCAAACAGAATTTGTCAATCTAAGACTTCTTATGAAAGCAAGTGCAACCTCCATAGATTGCAAACCTCCAACTTAAGGTTGGCTGAGAGAATCAGAGATGGATTTCTGGTGTAATGCTTGTCAGATTCTATATTTCTGAGACAAAAGCATTAGCCTAGAATCAGTAAGATCACTGATAAGAGATGGTAAAACCTAGCTAGCTACGGCTCCCGTTATGATTGCAATGACTCCTCGTTGGGGCGACATGCTAGGCTCCTAGATGAATCCAACCTGATTTATTTTGCAAGATCAAAGAATTTAAAATATATGCTGGTGAGGACACAAACCAAGGTTCGGTTACAGCTAAGCTAATGCAACCTAATAATAAGTGATTTTTAAATTTAATGTACAAATAGGAAACTGGTACTAACCTATTTAGTCTGCTTGCCATCGCAGAAGTTATAAAAATCCAGTGGATACAAAGCAATTTGCCAAACAACACTGGGTTTGGAAGCTGAAGATGAGTACAGAGTACTTATGACGCTCTATGATATTTCGGTGGTCTCACGCTGCAGCTATAATCTGGAAAAATAACTAAGTTTTAGAATTTGGTACTTCCTCCAACCCATATTAGTTGACTTAAATTTGTCTAACACTAAAACTTGACTAAATACTTTCGTATTTAGATAAATCTAAGTCGTCAAAGAAAGTAGTACCAAATTATGAAGCAGAATTAACCATTAATAATAAAGCAAAAAAGTCTAACAAGTAGGTGTACAAAACAGTGTGCTTTTGGATAGTCAAGTAGAATGACCTTAAGAAATTTCAGAGTCATAACCACTATAAACTACGGTAGCCAGATTTATTAAGATATGTTTACAACTTTACATACTTGAGCCACTGTTAACATATAAACATATGATCAACAGTAAGAAAGAATAATATGTGCTATGTTTACTAAGTATGGTATGAATTAAAGGCAAGTTTTCTGTGACCCCATTTCTTATTCATTCTGTTCAGTAGCAACCATGTGACTCCATTAGTTTTATGTTAGTAGCTTTCTTAACAAGTTCTATGAAGATAACACATAATGCAAGTAAACAGAACATGGTTAGATCATGAACATTTGAAGAGGATAAAAGGGAGGAACCGAGGGCTTATCTACACCATGGAGATCATGAAGATGATTAGACATTGAAGACTTGAAGACCTAACCGGCAGATCTAGAGACATGGGGACATTTAGCTCACGAGTATCACAGTTATCCCGATGACACAAGAGTAGATAAACACTTCTTCTATCACATCCATGTCTCATATAACAAGTGGAGGAGAAAAGGAATGAACCAGGGAACTTACCTACACCATGGAGCTCGTGAAGAAGAGGAGCAGTAGGGGGTGAGGTCAGTAAGATGTGAAGACCTAGCCAGATACATGTGTCCATGCTGTTCGAAATATAGTAGCAAACATAAGATGTCACATTAAACAAACTGTATGAAGTAAACTACTACAGTATCTTTGTGTGATATCATTTAAGCAGTCAATTTAAAGAAGTGAACACAAACTCTATGAAGTAAACTACTTCAGTGATCACATTAGAACAGTCAAAAAGAACAAGCAATACATGAAACACAGTAATAAGATAGGTGAGGCAACTACCATTAGAGCTAAGAAGCTGGCCATGAAATTATATACATGGTTAATGAGGCATTTATACTACTACTATTTACTAACAGAAATCTGCCTGGACTATGTTTACTAAACATAAGATGGACACACAAATGTTTGTTTCAGTACACTAGCATTTGATCACTAACAAATATTCTCTACGATTTCTCAGGCAAAACTAAGATCAAGAATCTAGACTACAACATTGACTATGTGAAGTTAAAGCTAACGGAAGATAAGCTAAAAAAAATTAGTGACTCGATACAAAAGATGTGACCAGACACACCTATAAGAAGTAAGTGCAAAGGATTATAGACACTGATGTGTGCGGACAAAATAACCATGGCATGTTATGTACTACTGCGCTGAAAGGTGCTTCCTGTATCTAGTGAATGTCACGTGTTAATTAAATAATGTATTGTGAATACAAATGAGTGTGCAGTCTCTAGGAAGAGTGTAAATTTCTATATTCTTGCATATCATAAGACTGATATTGCTAGCTAGTACTATGAGGGATGGAGCTAGGATTTCACCATGATGGTGGTGAAGAGGATAGCGATTGTACATGAGGTATTTTTTTCCCAACAGGCACCTAAATGAATGCTTGTTGTTTTGTAGTAGAAACAATGCACAGATAAAACATCATAATATAAGAAGTGTCATATATTAGCTTAATTTTCAAAATTAGACTTTCTTCTGATTTAATAACATCATTGTAGGTGACCTTTATTCCAATTTCTTTTCCAATCTATCAATTATTGCTTGCCTTAAGTAAATGAAGATTCAAAATTAATTTGTAAATTGATTCAACTCTATTCCTATTTACATTTCTAAGAAACTCTACTACTCTTCATGTCTGCACAATCACATGTTGGCAATCAGAAGTTTCTTAATTAACATGCAAGGCACAAATTAATATGATGTTGAGAGATGATCAAAGACGGACTAAAGCACAATCAAAATTAGAGAAGAGGAAGTAAGACATAATCAACATTATAGACAACTAATCTAGCATAGTATTACCAGCTTTCTTGGGGCATGAATAATAGTGATGGAACATGTGTCTGCACTCTACACAAACAGAAACTCAAGATCGTCCACTAGGGCCATGCCGAACGGCATCATGCCCTGTCCTCTAGGCTGGACGAGGTTGGTCTCCCCCGACCATGCCGCTCATAGCTCTCGCTCCGTGGCGCATTCAAGCTCTGGCTGTTGCATATAGCAGCAAGAAAACATACACGAGAAAGCACAGGTCAACCAAGATCCAATAGAAAGTGAAGCACGCCTAAGAGTCCAGGACACTATCATACCTGGATCTGGCGCTTCCTTGTCGGCCACCACACACACGTTGTGTTGTCAGGGAGGATCTCATCTGGCATGGGCTTGTTGGGGATGATCGGATCTGGTTGATGCATGACCAGGACGAGGGGATCTGGCAGCGCCCTGGTTGTGGATGTTCCGTTGGTGGCCGTCCCTATGGTGGAAAGATACAGGAGTTAGAGGGATATATGGGTATGGGGATTCAGAGAGAAGGGGGTGAGGAAGAAATTTACGTGTGCGGGCAGAGGGCTGCAGGTCTTGGGCTGATTGACATGGCAGATGTTGTGCAGGTCCTCCATAGCATCCACGCGAACCCTAGCCAGACCTCCAGAGATCCATGGCTCCGCCCACGAGTTGCTGCTGACGTGCTCTACCAGGTGGCGACGACGGTGCTTCGAATCCACGATCTGTATAGCCAGGGTCTTGGTCTAGGGTTTTGATTGGAGGTAAAGTTTGGTGGTTTCATGTGGGGGAATGGAGAGGATGGAGGAGGGGGTTCAAGGGAGGTGGTCTGCATGGCACGGAGTGGATGGAATCGGCCGGGACCAAGGTCGGCGGCGGAGGTGGGAAGAAAGGGGAACACCAGAGAGAATGCGACGCTGGGAGGATGGGATCGTGGGGTTCGGGGTCTTGTTGCTAGGTTTAGCTGGCACACACGCGGGGTGGAATTATTCGCTGGCACGCGCTATGGAAATATTCGCTGTGCCAGGTCATCTATCCATGTAAATTTCTCACGGATCACCATCCCATCCGTTCATTCTATTCGGATCCAATAATGGCTATTGCCTGCCTCTTATATCTCGACCCGCCTAACAATTATGACGATTTTATCTATACAAATTATGACGTTTTTGAATCAAATCGTCGTAATTTAATAAGGTCTTGGCTCTTCTAAACAACTTACCACCATCTGGTCCAGAGTTGTCATAAATCTATGACGATTTCTTCCATGGTCACTACCAAAACGTCACTAGTTAACACATTTCTTGTAGTGATAAACACGAATCCCGAGGTAATGTTGTTCTAGAGTTTGGATACTGGAAAAGGTTTCCTTGGAATGTGTTGCCTTTTTAGATTAAGTTTTATACATGTGCTTCTTATTAAGGCTTGTGAGTGTGTGGGAAACAACATGCATTTATGTAACAACAAAATACACACATATGGAATACTACTTAAGGTTGCTTACATATTAATTGTTTATCTCTAAATTTTACTTTACAAGTAATGTCACTTATAAAGAATTTAAGTATTAACAATCTTATTATACAAGTAAAGTATAAAGTAATGTGATTGTGATTAGTTGTCATTTGTTTTCTGAAGTGGCAGAACGAATAACTTTTGAAGAACTTCTTACTGAATTAGGCAGAAGCATTTAAGCTTTTAAGTTAATCTTATGAGGTGATCTTTCTAGTTATAGTCTTTAAGTCAAAAAGAATTGCCTTTATTGGAATATTGAAAATTGTTAGTATTTGAGACTTATCTATCTTGGTTTTTAACTGGGTTGGTTTGGTATTAAGATGCCTTACAATTTAATTATAACAGACCAAAGTTAACTATAAAGTATATAATAAAGTTGTTAGTATTATACTTAAATCTTGGTAACTATAATTAACTTTAAGGATGAAGATAGACTTAGGGTATATTATTTATGATACTTGTATTCTTTTCATTTTATATTGTTTCCTTAGAGTTACTTAAGAATGGCATTACTTCTTTTGAATAGTAGTTTCCTAATTGTTTAGTGGGATAGGATCATTTTCCTTTTTATGGATGAGTGGTTATAGTTTGTAAACAAAGAAATAAGAATACTTAACTTCTTATGGATTCAATATAGTGTTTTGGTTTGTTTATAAACTTGTGGTTAAACTAAAAGAATGGGTTTTACCTCATTACCATTATTTTTGGAGATCTTATATTAGATAAGGATTCTCTTATAAAATAATCTACATTAATGGTTGAGAATTAATTTAATAAAATTGTATTCAAAGTGGTTAATTCATTTTGAATACACACTATCAATATTTAAGATTAATACTTTTTATCAGACTCAACTCATTAATTTAAGAAATATTAACAAATTTTATTTACCTATATATGAATTATTAATTAAGGAAATAAGTTTAATTCAAGTTATGAAGGTGTTTAACTTTTTATTTAACTCAAAAAATGGAATATCATATTTTTAACATGTAGTTATTATTTTTGTGATCATTTTGGTATATTACATTTTTTTTTGTGATTTATAAACAATAAGATATGATTTTAATAAGGTTTATTACTATATAAATACCTAATAAATAATAAATATTTAATTAAGATGAATAATAATGCATGATTATAGTTTTAAATTATAATTTTTATTTTCCTAAGATTTTTAGTATTTTATTTATATTTTTAACATTTTCCATTATTAAAATATTAATTATCAAAGTATTAAAACTTTATAAAGTTTTTATTAAAGAATAATTATTTAAATAATTATAATAATAATATTTAGTAATAGTTTTAAATTGTAGATTTTATTTTTCTTAATGTTTTCATTATTATATGTATTTTTCTGATTTATAAAACAAAAGATATCAAATTTACAAGATTTAATCATTTTATGAATTTCTTAATTAAATAACTAGATGTGTTTATTGGGTAATGCTGATGTCAGCATAGACTGAAGGGTTTTTCTCACCAGGGCCTATTCTACCCCCAGTCACTAACTGGTGGGACCAATTTCCATGTCATTTTTATTGTTTTTATTCATTACAGAATTATAACTGAAAAGAAATAAAGGAAATTTAAATATGACATCACCATGACATCATGGTGACATCATCAATGGGATCCTCACAGCAGCTTTCGATTCTATGGATTTGCTATTTTCGCGAGTTGGTGCTGGGGCTTAACGGAAAGAGGACGTCGCCGTGAACCTTATAGTGGCGGCGCCGATCTGTTTTGGTCATCGGAGGTTCATCGACGACGAGTGTTTGAGGCGGTACATTCGGCATCCCCGTGGTTTGATAGCTACGACACGCGAGCAACGAATCAGACAGGACCATGAGGTTCAGAGGCTCACTAGGACCATGATGAAGGGCTCGGCGAGGCCGGAGGTGGTCGGGAGCGATCTAATCGCCGACGATGAACTTCATCGGAGTCGGAGAAGATTGTCATGATTCGGTCGATCCTGTACATCCTGGCTCGATTCCTTCCTCCAGGATGACAAGGGTGACGACACGGAGCTCATAGCATTCTCGGACGGCTCCGGGGTGGTCTCTGGACGGCGGCGCGCATCGACAGTTAAAGCTAGGGTTTGGCCTCTGGGAGGAAACAAAGAAGAAGAAGGGGATTAGGGTTCTCCAGCGGCGACGCTGGGTTTAAATAGACATCATAGGGCGGTGGCGTGGATCTTGACGCGGCCGACGATGGGGTGGCCGCCAGCGAGCTGCTTCGCCGGATTGTGAGGTCGCCGGTGGCGTGAGGAAGACGACGTAGTTAGAAGGTCGAAGAGGTACGGGCTTCTGGCAGGCTGATGCTGGGCCAGGTGGGATGCAGTGTGGCGCGTGTGAGTGACGAGTAAGCAATAGAGGAGATGGGCCGTGGGCCAGATTTGGTGTGTCCTCTGTTTTTTCCTGGTTTAATTCTTTTTTCATTTTCTGTTTTGTTTTTAGCTTTGAATTTAAGAAATAACTTTGACTTATCTTTATGGAATTTTATTTGCTGAACATTTGCAGCGACAATGAAATTATTAAGAATCCATTTGTGAGCTTTTACTATGTATTGATTTTTTCTTTATTATCTTTATATATATTCTTTTCTATAACATTGTTTTCACTTTTATGAGAAGTACTTAAGTTTTTTTAAAATGTTTAATAATATTCATAGGGTTTATTTATATGTATTTAATCACATAGTATAGGATAGAATGGTTTATACTATTGGATCCCCACTTATTCCATGCTCATATGGGATGAGTGGTTAGAGAAATGAATTAAAGATTTTGTCTTATGATTATATATAGAATATTTATGAGATGTTGATGAGAAAACTTATTAATAAGTTTAGAATTCTGAATTGTACTTACTCACCCTAGGGTTTAAGGTACTTACTATACTTATTTTCTTTTGTTGATGTGAATAAAGATTAATGGCTAAAACTATTGTCTATATGTTTGTGATTTTAATAATATCACCATTTAAAGTAAAATAGTGGAATTGTTTTCTAGTATAACTTATGAGAAACCATTAATAAAGATAGTTCCATAAGCACCTATGTTAATGATGGTTGAATATGACAAACATGTGCTCAAGGGATTTGTTATAGGAAAATATTCCTATGAAGCATGGTGGAAACAGGATGGTAGATCAACCATAGAATGTGGATATTAGGTTTGGTCTTAGATTTAGGGTTTAGGCTTTAACAAGGATTCCTATATTCCATACATTATAATTCTGGACTTCTAATTAAGGAAATCCTTTCCTAGATATACTACTTCTTTATGTCCATATTCATGTGCTAACATGATTAGCTTTGCTTTACAGAATATTCTTATCCACCTTTTATTCTTCTAAATCCATTTGTAATTCCAATGAGCTTAACACTAAAGCTTTCATAATCTTCTTATATTCTTCCTTAATCACCCACCACTAATATCACTTCAGAAGATGTATACGTCAAATCCTACTTCACCTCAAGTGCTTAGTATTTCCAAAGAGGAAAATACTACTTCTGTAATCCAATGTTGCTCTAACATCATTTTAATCATACTATCTTGTCTCTACATGACTCCAATATCTAACATTCCAACCTCACATTATATTAATGTGACTTGTAATGACTAATCTAGGATAATATATCTATTCTATGGTTCAATCATATTTTGTCCACAAATGTCACTTATACATGGTATAAGCATTCAATATTGGTGAATAAGGCATGGTCATTATAATCCTTTGATCTTTTATGATTCAGTTTTCCAGTTGGCTAATCAAGGCTTCTACCCATTCAACATTACAGTTGTATTGTAATTATCTTCTGTTTAGATCTATTGGATTAAGAGATATAATTCATTGACTATACCTACTTGATCCAATAGGACTACTCATGGTAACTATCTTTAGACTTCATTCTTGTAATTTTATTTGTTACCATACTGATTTGATTTCCTCATATCACTCCCATCCTATAGATGACATCTAGAACTAGCATCCCTACTTATCTCTTCTTACTTCTTTATTTATAAGCCTTAAGTGAATGCTATAATAAGGACAAGAGTTGATAAGTTAAGAATTGGTGAATCAATAGTTGATTAATCAACATTGATGAACAATAGATATTGAGATATAATTCAATGGAGATGATAAAGATTGATATGGAAAGGAAGATTTATGGTGAATGATCTTGACTTGGTTCCTTTCCTACTCAATCTCACTAAAAAGTGAAAGTTAGGTATTTCCATGATACACATGGTATAAGTAGATGAGATTAAGAATTAGTTGTTACATTCTTATTATTTGTGTTATATTTATAATTTGGTATTCATGAGTGATTAAAATGAATACTATGATATGATCACCTAATTATCAAATATAAATCATCAAGTAATGCATTAGGGTTTGAATTTTATTACATTTGATCTACGCTTAGATCAAATCATGTTTACCCAAAATAAGGTTTTAGCAAAGATCATATTGAAACTTATCGCAGTCAACTTGATGATCTACTTCCATTCCATCAAGTTAAGAGAAGCTTGAATCACTTTAACAAGTTTTTATTTAAAAGCGCGAAAATTATTCAGATTTTCTATGCATGAATGCAATGCACATACCTGTGTTCAGCTTATTTCTAAGCTCTAATGCTGGGATGTTACAATAGGAAAGAGCGCTCATCGAGTTCCTACGTGAGAATCGCGACATATTCGCATGGAAACCTTTCGACATGCCTGGTGTCCCGACGGAACTCGCTCAGCACAAACTCAACGCCGACCGCAAAGCGTGACCCGTCAAGCAGTCGCTGCGGCCCTTCAATGAAGGGCGGCGCCGAGCAATCGCCGAGGAGGTGCAGTGTCTACTCGCTGCAGGCTTCATTTGGCCAATCAAATACTCCAAGTGGCTGGCAAACCTAGTCCTGGTCGAGAAGAAAAATGCGACATGGAGAATGTGTATCGACTACACAAACCTCAACAGCGCCTGCCCGAAGGAGCAATTCGTCCTCCCGCGGATCGACCAAATCATTGACTCGACCGCGGGTTCAGAGTCGCTATGCTTCCTTGACGCCTACTCTGGATACAACCAGATCAAAATGGCAGTCGAGGACGAGGAGAAGACTGTGTTCATCACACCATTCGGAGCCTTCTACTACACCGCCATGACCTTCAGCCTCAAGAACGCCGGGGGGACCTACCAGCGGTGCATGCAGGAGTGCCTTGCGAGCCAAATTGGCCGCAACATCCACATCTAAATCGATGACGTGGTGGTGAAGTCCACTCGCCAGGGCGACCTACTCGCCGACCTGGCGAAAACCTTCGCAAACCTACGGAGGTACAAGATAAAGCTGAACCTAGGAAAGTGCACCTTCGGTGTACCTACTAGATAGTTGCTAGGGTACGTCGTCTCCAAGCGCGGCATCGAGGCGAACCCCACCAAGATCAACACGATCGCCCGGCTCAGCAAACCCAAGTGCCTGCGCGACGTCCAGAAGGTGGCCGGGCAAGTCGCGGATCTCAGTCGCTTCATCCCCCGGCTAGGCGAGAAGGCGATGGCCCTCTATCGCCTAATGCGCAAGAACCCCACATTCCAGTGGGACAAGGAGGCAGACGACGCGATCCATGCTCTCAAGGAGGTGCTACTCGTGGCACCGCTACTCGCCGCCCCCGTCGACAAGGAGCCCATGCTCGTCTACATCGCGGTCTCCGAGCGAGTCGTCAGCGCCGTCATGGTCGTCGAACGGCTAGAGGAGGGCAAAGAGCGCCCGGTGAAGCGACTTGTATACTACATCAGCGAAGTCCTCACCGAGTCGCGCCAGCGCTACCCGCAATACCAAAAATTGGTATATGCGGTCTTCAGAGCCCAGCGGAGATTGCCGCACTACTTCCAGGAGAACCCAATCATGGTTGTTTCCTCATCACCGTTGCAGGACATCATCCGCAACCGTGAGGCGACCGGGCAAGTCGCCAAGTGGGCCGTCGAGATCGGAGTCCACAACATCAGATACGAGCCGCACAAGGCAATTAAGTCGTAGGCTCTAGCAGACTTTCTCACTGACTGGGAGGAGGCCCAACAGCCAGCGAAATTGCCATACCTCCACTACTGGTCCCTACACTTCGACGGCTCCAAGAATGCAGATGGTGCAGGGGCAGGGATCGTCCTCACATCTCCAAAGGGTGACAAGCTACACTATGTCCTGTACCTTGACATCACGCCCTGCACCCATAACATGGCCGAGTACGAGGTGCTCCTCCACGGCATGCAAGCAGCCAAGGAAATGAACATTAGTTGTCTGCGCTACTACGGCGACTCTGACCTCGTCGCCAGACAAGCCGCCGACACTTGTGATGCAGTCTCCCCCACCATGGAGGCATACCGCCAAGCAGTGGACCAGCTGGGAGGCCACTTTGCAGGCTACTCCATCGCGTGGATCAACCGGAAGAAGAACAAGGAGGCTGACACACTCTCCTGCATCGGCTCGGCTTGACTCGCCCCGCCCGCCGGTGTCTTCCTCGACACCATCACCAAGCCTTCCATCTCTCCCCCGAGGGAGATCGACATCGGAATTCCGCTGCAACCAGACGAGGCCCTGGTCGCAATGATCGCCGAGCCAAGCTACTGGACTGGGCCATACGTCGCCTACCTGGAGGGAGGCACACTACCCGCTGACGAAACGGAGGCCCGGATGATAGCACGCTGCTGCAAGTCCTTCATCATCATCAACGGTGAGATCCACAAGCGCAGCGTGACCGGCGTGTTCCAAAGCTGCGCCCAACCCACAGAAGGACGCAAGATCCTCCAGGACATCCACACTGGCGACTGCGGCCACCACGCTGGCGCCCGCTCCCTAGTCTCCAAGGCCATGCGACATGGATTTTACTGGCTCACCGCACACGCCGACGCGGTTGACCTCGTCCAACGCTGCATCAGGTGCCAGAAGTATGCCAACCAGACTCACGTGCCGATCTCGGCGCTCAAGACCATCCCCATCACCTGGCCATTCATCGTGTGGGGCATGGACATGGTAGGACCCTACAAGAAGGCCCCCTCTGGCTTCACCACCTCCTGGTCGTAGTCGACAAATTCACAAAGTGGGTGGAGGACAAGCCAGTCCACAAGTGCGACGGGAAGACCGCCACAAAGTTCCTACGCAAGCTCATCTATCGCTACGGGTTCCCGCACAGCATCATCACGGACAACGGCACCAACTTCGCCAAAGGAGCCATGACCGAATTCTGCGAGGAGCACAACATACAACTCGACCTCGCCTTAGTCGCCCACCCGGAGTCCAACGGCCGGGCGGAACGCTCCAACCAGAGCATCCTCCACGGCCTGAAGCTGCGACTACAAGTTCCACTCGAGCAAACTCCTGGGTGCTGGGTCGAAGAGCTCCCCTCTGTCATTTGGGGCATCCGCACCTCTGTCAACAAGTCGACAGGATTCACCCCCTTCTTCATGGTGTACAGTGCCGAGGACGTCATGCCAACCGACCTCGAGCATGACTCGCCTCGGGTGGTCAACTACATAGAGGCTAACAATGATCTCGCACGCCAGGATGGAGTCGACCAGCTCGACAAAGCGCGCGACCTAGCTCGCTCCTGCACCGCCATCTATCTGCAAGGGCTTCGCCGCTACCACAACCGGCGAGTACGGACCCGCACCTTCCAAGAAGGCGACCTGGTACTGCGTCTGATCCAGGACAAGAAAGGCATGCACAAGCTCTCTCCCCCGTGGGAGGGACCATTCGCCATTGGGCGTGTCCTGGGAAATGGCGCCTACTACCTCACCAACGTCCAAGGCGACGGAAAACTCGACGTCAAGGAGGCCATGGAATGTAAATCTCCTACGGAAGTTCTACACCTAGAACTCCAGACATGTACCTCCTACCTGCTATGAAATAAAGATGATCGATTCGCACAAATTATGCCACTCTCTGTACCTTGTGCCACTCGCACTCATAATAACAATGCTATGATACTCGTGAAAGTCAACCCTTGGTCACGCGACCGGCACAGACAAGTAGTGCGGTACGAAGGCACTGAAAATTTCGGGCCTCGCACCGTCCATGAAAAAATCCAACCCGGGGCCCCATCGAAGTCGCCTTGCCCGAATGGCTTTCCGAGCCACGACAACCGCATTCGCTTCCCACAGCGACCCAGTCCCCCACATCCTTGGCGCAGCGACTTGAACGGCTAAGTACCACGCTTGGGGACTGACCCTAGTCCAATCTTGAGCGACGAGGGAAAACTACAAGTATGAGAGCACGTCCTGGACTCTCCACGCGACTGGTCCTACGGATCAGGTGGAGTGACGCGCCAAAACAACACGCCCCGTCCTTACCTACCTCGGGCATGCGACTCGAACCGCCAAGTACCATGCTCGAGGACTCGGCCACCCGACCCTGTTCGCGCCTGGGAAAACGGCTAAGTATAGAGCACCCCTTGGAGTCACCATGCGACTGGCTTTCCAAGCCATGGCGAGTTGAGCTTAACTTACTAACAGTTCAAACAACACACATAAAAACAAGGTCAACCCCATAAAAGGGCAGACGTGCTCGTGGACTCGCACAACCAACAATCAAACCGCAAAACATTGACAAAAGCACCCTTTCATTCCTTCAAGCAGCAAAATTTGTTCGCTTACAAGGGCAGTTACATACTTATTCTAGTTAACGACGATCGGCAAAATATTCTACTCCACAGGCTTCGACGATGAGGCGCCACCACTCCTGCAACAACGGATAATAGGAACCCACGGGTTCGACGGGTATGTCGTGAGTTCACCTGTCATGGCCGCTCGGAATGGCTGCTCTACCTTGAAGTCGCGGTGCACCGGTTCGGGGTCGTTCGGGGCGACGACCGTTTCCTGGTATGGAATGAGGTCGCCCATCGCCCACACCCGGTCGGCGTACACCGCAGCCCTCTCGGTCAGCTTTATCACTTCGGCAAACTCGGCCACGCCCGTCGACGAAGGATACCCGCTCGTGACGTCGTCGAGGTCGAAATCATCAGGGAAGTGCGTGAGCCCAAGGCTCAGCGCAGTCTTCGCACCACGACGAAAGGCAGACCGCGTCATGAACTCAACCACAGCCAGGGCCTTCTCCAAGTAGCGCCAGACCTCGATGAGGTCGCTGGGGATCACCTTCATGGGCGAGATTTCCTGCAGATACGCCCCGATGCAGGTCGCTAATAGCACGGCAGAATCAACCAGAGTGGTGACGCATTGCCGCGTGTCGTACGACTGCGCCTCTTCGGCATCATCAGTAATCTTGCCTGCAACATACAAGCAACTAATAAGGGAAGCTCTAGAAAAACAACGCAACCCACACGCCCGGGGACTCGCCAAAGAAAAACTCACCAATCAACGGGCGACAACGCTCCGTGATGAAGACCTGAAGACCGGAGAGGTCATCCTGTAGCCCGGCGACGAGTGTATCTGACATCTTCCGCTCCTCAGCAGCAGAAGCAACGGCTGCCTTGGCCCTCCCATCCGCCGAGGTCGCCTGCGCCTTTGCCTCCTTGAGCTCCTGCTCCAGGTCGGCGATTCGCTTCTCCGCGGCGCTCAAGGACGACTGTGTAGCCGTCAGTTCACTCGCTGGGACCAGGCCCTGACGAGCCTTCTCCACTGCGGCTGCGCTATCCTCTGCATCAACAAAACCATGAATACGAGAAGAACAAGGTCTATGACCAGTAAAAAGCACGATAGCCACTCACCCGCAGTCCCTCAAAGCTGCTTGTTCGCCTCTCTGACAATGAGGAGCTCCTTATCCAGACGGTCCCTCGCGGCAAGTCGGTCCGCCGACTCGCGCTGCAGGCCCTACGCAACCATGAGAGAGTCAGCAACAAAATTCCTATGTACCTAGCCGCTGAAATTTAGCGACTAGCCACTCGGGGACTCGATGGCAAAAATCCTAAGTGCCTAGCCGCTGAAATTCAGCGACTAGCCACTCGGGGACTGGACATCGAAAAATTCCTAAGTGCATAGCCACTGAAATTCAGCGACTAGCCACTCGGGGACTGGACTCCAAAAAAGAATAAGAATCCGACCACTGTAATTCAGTGGTGCGATCCTCGGGGACTGGACATACCTGGATGGCGGCACCTAGCATGCCGTGAATATCTATTGCATCCATCGACGGGAGCACGAACGGAGTACGCCCGCGACGCTGCTCGACCTCCGTGTCTACGACCTCAAGCAACTGGTTCGATGGAACCGATGCACTCGCTGCGGAGGCCCTCGCTATAAAGCGAGGGAACGTCGCCACCGTGGCTCCCGCACCACTCGAGGGAGGGGCTGTTGCCCCAACTGAAGCCAAGGGCTCCGCCCGCAGCAAATCCATGTCCACCATGTTTTTCGGGGCCGCATCCACTCCAATCGGAGCCTCGCTCAAGGCGACCGTCGGCTCGTCCGAAATCATGACGACCTCGTCGCCCTTTGCCTTCAATAGGCGCCTCGACCTCGTCGCCCTTACTCTTCTTCGAAGAGTCGAATAGCGCTTTCGCGGCACCCAACGGGACCTTGGACACCGATGGGTCACCTATTTTCTTCACACCAGTCTTGCAGAAGAATGCTATCAACAAACTCGCCAGTCGGGCATTAATCAAGCGGACAAACGAAAGAATCAGAAATACTCACTTGGCGACTGGAATAAAACGTAGGCTAGTACGAATACTGGCCGGATTCTCCAACTCCGACCCCAGTTTCCGACTGAGGCCCGTCTCGAACAAACTCTGTGCCCAAGACACCAACGGCTTCTTCGAGGATGAGGCCGCAGCAGGAGGATCAGCGGCTATCGCCGCGGGATCCCCCTCGGTGGCGAGGTCCCTACAGCTGGAGCGGCCGCGAGTCTGGCGACTAGGACGAAAGGCAGCGGCAGCGACACCAATGGCATCTCGCCTTCCAAAACGGTCGCGCCGGCCGCCGCGGTCACATGCGCCGGTGCATCGGCCCTAGCTTTCTCGGCCACGCTGGTAGCATCGGAGCTACTCGCGGAGCGAGGTGGTGACACCAGCTTAGTCGGCTTCTTCTTCTTGTTCGGTGGTGGTGTGTAACATCCCAGCATATAGGACCTAACGAAGGGTAGATTTAGGAATATGAATTTTTGCATGCATTCATTTGAGAAAATGTGAGTAAAATTTTCGCCAAATAAAAACCTTGAAGTGATCAAAGTTTCTTTCTTACTTTGAGATTAGGTTTAGTCTTAAAGGAGGATTGATATAAACTTTGATATGATCTTAAAGGAATTGTGTGTGTTTTGAAATGAATTTGGATTTGTAAAACTTAAGTGGTTTATAATTTAAATGATTTTGATATAAGATTTGAATCTTAAATTAATTAAGAGAAAAGTATTATAACTTAAGTCTTACCTAAAAACAATATTGTATATGAAATTCATTTTATATACATAAAGAAGTTACAAAGAATGAACTTACTAAAGTTATTCAAAACTTCACAATTTACAAAAATAATAAAGAAAAAGAATATTCTTTATTAATAAATATATAATCTTTATTACAAATGAATAAAATAAAGATTACAAGGATTATAAAAGAAAAATTACAAAAGAACAAAAAAGTTACATTTGTATATCTACTATTTATCCTATATCTAAAACTACACTAAATCTTCATCCTCATCTTTGTACCTGCAAAACAAAGATTAAATAGAAAACAAAATAGGATCAGTGTTAGTAAATTTCTCTCATACATGTCAGTGAGGTGCACTTGACAATCTCATTATTGAGAAATGTGGTAAATGGGGCAAGTTTCACCAATCTGAAAGATTTCATCCTTCATAAATTCAAAGCCAGAATTCAAATGACAGCCAAAAGGGACCAAATCACCAGCCAGGTAAAAGTAGATTGGTAATAGTAAGTTCAAACTTTCTGAACTTATCCACATATGCATAGCAGGCACACAAGCTGCACACACACAAGCATGCAAAGGTGTGCTGTCGACCTCACAAGCACAACCAGTATCACAAAACCACAGCCCAGCCATGGAGAAGCACCTCAGTGCATCACTCCACTACACAACACACCAGCACAGCCAGGGTGAACAGCATCCAAACCAAGAACATCAGCCAAAACCAACCACCCAAATCAACCCAAACATCACCAGGATGGTGACATAAGGAGGGGGATGGATCTGGTGGACAGCAAGGTCAAGCCCAGGAGCTAGGAGGAGCAGGCAAGCTCAGGCGCTCAGCAAAAGCAGATCAAGATCCAGATCAAGATCAAGATCAAGATCATCATCAATCTACTACATCTACATCAGAATCTATGGTGAGCCTCATAAAACAATCACATGATTTCATCATATTATCTAAATAAAATCAAGTGTTGTTCTATGAGATAATCTCTCAATAATCACCCAAGAGGAGTGCATCTATCCTAGAGATTTCAAGTATAAGGTTAAGAAATCAAGCTTAAACCACGAGCACTAAACCCTCAGACCAGCATCACAGGGTTCAGTATTATTTTTTCAACTTAGATCATTTTCATTTGATCTTAATAGATCAGGGCCAAATCTATAAGTTTCAAACAAACTATTGCCCAACTAACTAGGAATTACATCCTAGAGCCTCACACCAACATCATAGGCATGAAAGTTAATAAAAGATTCCATATCATCTTATCAGTTTTAATCACAAGCATAATCAACCTAAGCCCAGAAATAAAAACCAAATCACTTGTGTGCCAGAATACAATGGTATCACAAGGACAAGTTCTTAATGAGCTAAAACCAATCTTTACTTAGCTTCCACAGATAAAAAGGGACAACCACTACATATCATTTTCCTGAAGCCAAGTGCCAGGAATCAACATTAAAATGATTCTATACATCCACAGAAAATCATTACATGTAATGATTTGATTCAGAGTGTATAATATCAAACAAGCCCACATTATAATTGCAGTAAGAAACTACTGAGAGAAGCTACTATCAGTACAAGTATTCTAACTGTAGAGAAACTTCTCAGAACAACAACATAATCCAATCAAGGATTTCATTGAAACACTAGCATGGATCATGGTGGATTACCATTAGAATTAATCTGACAGGCAACTAGTATCATCAAAGCCACCATCAATCATTAACCACAGCAGAAAATCATTTCCCATGATCAGATATGAACAATACTATATCTAAAGCATCATAGATATGATCAACATAGGGTTATGAACCATAATCAGAGCAAGAACTCTAATCCAGAGATGAACTAAACCAGCACATAGTCACTCGGCATGAAATCCACTAGATACACAGAGAGAATCATGGCAGTAGCATGGACAAACACCATAGAGACAACTTACCCGAGGTCTTCGCTGATGAATCGAAGAGGAAGCAGAGGGGCCGATGAACCGCAGCGGCACAGGGAGCACCCAGAGGGGCGCTGGAAAATGCACCTGCCACGGCGGCGGCTGCAGCAGCGCACAAGACCAGCACACCACCGCAGGCGGCATCGCGGCGGCGGCGACAGCATCTTTTCCGAACCCTAGGGTTCGGGAATGGGGTGGAACTGACCACGGGGAAGCCCCGGAGTCAAATCCAAGTGGATAGAACGAACGAGCGTCATTGAAAACCCCAACTTGCACCACGGCGGCGACCAGAACGGCCGACGATAGCGGGAATCGATGGTGGCGTCATCGCCGTCCACGGGGTCGAGTCAGAGGAGGAGGGGATAAGGTCGAGGGAGAGAAGGGAGGCAGAGTGGACTAGGTGGGCCAAAACCCTTTGGGGTGATCTTTTGACCCTGCCCTATTGGGCCACCCTGGCCCAATAAGCCCAAGGGGCAAGCCCAAGCTGCTTAATAAATCTTTTTGATCAAATGGAAAAGACCAAAATACCCCTGACCTCAATAAAATTATAGAAAATAAAAGAAAAGTCCAAAAATTATAAATAAAATGTTTTTGGATTCATAATAATTCACTCTATTCAAATAAAATAAAATATAATTTTTTGAACACTTAAACTTTTATAAGAATTTTGTAATTTATATATTCCTTATGGAATTTTACAAAATTATTGAAAAGTGATAAAAATAAATAAAAATCACTTTCATTATTTATTAATATTATATTATTTTTGAAAAATACTACATAAATATTTAATAATAAATTTTAATGTATAATTAAAAGAATTATTAAATCAATAAAATTCAAATAAAAAGGGAAATAAAATAAAATAATTCAATATATGCAATAAATATAAAAAGGCACCTTATATAGGGAAAATGCATATAGAATTAGGGACTTAATAACCCCTGACATTAGATAATCAACGACATATCCCCTGACATTAGATAATTCTATATGCATTTTCCCTATATAAGGTGCATTTCCCCTGACATTAGAAAATGCAATAAATATGCAACAATGATGATCAAATAGGGACTTAATAACCCCTTACATCAGTGATTCTAGCGTCGTATATTACGAGTTAGCCATAAGATTTGGAATGGGACAGAGAAGTCAGCTGTATCTTCTTCCTCTCGCATGAAGCCGGATGTGCAGGTCGTGGCTGTTATCCTCGTAGCGTGCATATTAATTGGTAATTCATAGAGGATATCCAACATATGGGTGGGAACCCTCATCGTCCCACGATTGTTCTGGCATCTAACGGTTTGTACAAATCATTGCCGTAATTCATTATGTGGGCATGGTGTACACCAAGGAGGCATGCGGGGTCGCGAAGGGGGCAGTGATTGGCTTGGACCAACTACTGGGCCCCACATCATGGAATTGTGGACGGGAAAGTACGCCCGGTTGTGCAACAAGGAGTTGATCTCTCATGGGTAAAGTAACGCACCTATGTAGAGTGTAAGAACTGTAACTTATTACTCCCTGTTCCGGGAAGGAGCTACGAACGTGACAGGAAAGGAACTCCATGAAAGTTCTGGTCAACCTGCGAAGGCTGATTGTCATAGTTTTTCGGAATAAAATCAACCTTTGAAAAAAGATTTACAAAAACTGCATAGTGCCAAGGATTTATAATCCGAGGTGGTAGTTAGAGCATCAAACTTCCCACCTTGCATATAATGACTTGTTGGGTAACGCTGTTACTCATCCTTTCCTTTGATCCCTTGCTTAGACTCTGAGGATCCCGAAGACGTGCCAATGTATGCAGCCGAATGCCAAGAAGACGTGTTCTACGAGGAACCTGATCTATCCAGAGGAGTTGAAGGCGTGGACTACGAGATCCGCTACGGTGTCGATGAGAATGAGTCCACTTAAGTGTCTAGTTGGTAGTAACTAACGGAGCCGAGCAGCATAAACTCTATAGAATAAGCTGTTGAGCCCCACTCCTAGTTGGAGTTGCTACTTTTAAATTTCCGCTGAACACTTTATATTTTGGTTTGTAAGTTGGATATTTTGGAAGTCTTGAACTTCCGGTATTGTAATAATAATAATATGTGTACTTTTTTAATATGGACCCACAATGTTTCTGTTGTACCACTCTGAGGGATGTGATATTTACGGAACGGTGTTCTGTGGATGTCATGTCAACGACTATAGTGTACTACACATGCAGTGGTATGCTGGGTCACCGCAATTGGTATCAGAGCAAATTGCTTTGACCTTAGGTTGGAAACCTAGTAAAGGGTATTACCTGTAGGAGATTTGGCAACGATAAAGAATTCTCTAAAAGTAATATAATGGGTATTCAAATGATAATATTCCGTTATATATTTTAGTGCAATAATTCTTTGTTATGATGCAATATATCATTGGATACTAATCAAAATTATTTTTTCTGATATACAGAGATATGGCACCAAAGTTTCCAAAACAGACTTTGGTAAGGAAAGAGGAGACTCTTGATGATTATCAAGGATCATTTACAGAACAACTTCGTCAACTTTTAAAGCTCTTTAATTGTCCAACTAGAATTCCAGTGAACACTATCACTTACCTTGATGGCCGGATGTTATCCAAGTATCGTGTGAGTATTCAACTTCCAGAGAATCTTGGATTATATCATGATCTACCCATAGGAGAAGGTTGGAGTCATTTAGCAGCCTGTCATGTTGGTGTTGTGGAGAGGATAGCTAATATCCGGGAGCAGAAAACTAAGGAGTTAGAAGGTAGCACATTCTTTGTGATACCTCATGATTCTATAGACTCGGAGCCTATACCAGATCATCTTACTTTGGTTAAGAAGCATCCTAAGTTAGCTTCCAAGTTTATGGATAGATACCGGACACTCGTTGCGTATTTTTATAAGACTCATCAAGTGATTGTCGAAGACAAAAATGACATGCTAGAGGATCTAACTGATCCAGAAAGGAGGAAGCAGTTAGCATTCTAGCTAGAGAAATAAGCAGGTAGTAGTGCAACACCTATCTTTAAAGATATACCGATAGATCCGGAATATTTTACACCATATCCTTACTCACCAAGACCTGAACCTACACATGATCCTACTATAGATATGCGGTATGCAGTACCACAGGGCTCAGAGGATGGTTCTGGCTCAGAACTTCCTATTGAGAATTCAGGTGGTTGGAGGATGGGATCATATAATGGATCTCATGAACACCAGATATCCAGAGATGGTTCTGACAGAAATGTTGGACAATCCAGTTGGATTGGTGCAAGAATGAACCCTAATAATAGTAGTAGAAATACCATGTCAATAGATGATCAGGATGGAGAAGAAGATCCTGAAGAGAGAGTGTTTGAATCATCAACATCTTCTCAAAACCCAGGGAATATACATTATCCAGTATTCAATTATTTTGTCCACAAAAGCACCTGGGAAGCAGCAGGATCTGTGTATCCTGTTGACAACTCAAGAAATGAAGCTCAGGAGATGCAGGTTGGAGATAATGTTGAATATGTTTCTGAAGACTTTTCAGCTGAGCTGGAGGGAGTCGATGCGCTCAGGTTGAGTAATGACTCAAGTCCTGACATTTCAGATACAGAGTATGTTCCTTCTGGAAGGCCATATGTTCCACAAACTGTGCGACGAACAACACGTCATCACAGTTGGACATCAGGTAGCTATGGTGGTGGAGAAGGGTTTAGAGGTTTAGATCTAGATCTATTCCTCCGGCGTGGCAGCTTCTGGTGGAAGGGAGAGTTTTTGCCAAAAAGAAGTGTTGTTTACCGTCACCCGAAGCCTCTTTATATAGGGGTACCCTCACGAAAGTTGTTCTGTTTGACCTAATGAAGTTGGTGCAAACTATACGCCCGAAATAAAATTCCCACCATATAGTTGGTCGTTAAAGCTTCTGTGTCCACTTCACGGCTCCTGGTTTCTTTGACGTGTAGGAAATCTTGTATCTTTGGCATTTATGTAGTGATTCCCATCATCATACGTCATTACATGCGCAGGGAAAAATAGCAAGAAAGGATTGCATACCCCTTTGATCATTAGGCATTAATGGCAGGATTTAGAGATATTTCATCAAATATATGAATAATATCTAGTTTAAATGCAGATGTGGATGGCTTTATTTCACATCCATCAGGTCGTCACTCGCGGTGGTCCGGGCCACGATGTTTCCTTTGGATGCAGACCCTTCCAGCTTCTTGGGCTTGCTGGGAAAATTTTGCAATATATGGGTGCCCTAAAGGAGCTTGTGCATCATCAGCTGGTGGTAGGTGTGAAGGCGTCCCTATCACTTGTTCGGTTGCATCATCAGCTGGTGGTAGATGTTGACCTGGTCGAGATAGCGGCTGGGCCACACCCTCCTCCGGATGGTATGGCGTGGGACATGAGTCCGCATTGTGTGGCAGTGGCACTGTATGCCGAGGAAAATTTTGATGTTTTCGAGGAGCGGACGAACGTCTTTCTCCAATCGTAATTGGGTCCTATGAATAGTAATTGTAACAATGTAAAGTCTATATATTGAGTGGGATTTGGTGCCCTTGTAAAGTTTGTATATATTGGCACGTAGTGCATTGTTTGACTATGGGTTGTGCATGTCCTTTGCGTTAGACTGACGTGGTCAGCTACTCAGGGTTTATGCGTTGTTGACGTCAATCGACTAAGTCGTAAGGTGAGGCACAACCCCCGAGTGTGTATAACGATGTAAAGATATATAGGAGAGAGAAATTTGGGCCAAGGAACTTAGCTTTTATTCATCAAAATGTGGGAGGTACAATGTTTTGGCTGAGCATCCTGGCTAAATAGCCTTATTGAAAGTAAAGGAGAACTAAGGTTAGAAGCGTCGCGGTTGTGCAACGTTCCAGGGGTTGGAGTATTTGACTTCAGACTCGACGTCCTTTAGGCGGTAGGCGCCACCTGGTATTACTTTGGTGACCACGTAGGTTCCTTCCCAGGGTGACTCGAGCTTCGGGTGTCCCTTTTGCTTGAGCCGCAAGACGAGGTCTCCTTCGATTAGGACCTTGGGAACAGCCGACGGCTGTGGTAGCTGTGAAGACTTTGCTGTACACCGTCAAGCGGGCATCAGCGATGTCGCGGGCTTGGTCTAGCGTATCAATGCCGTCTAATACCTCCAAGACGTATCTACTTTCCCGAACAATTTTGCTATTTTTTCCTCTAAACTTGTATGATTTGGATACAACTAACACAAACTGACGCTGTTTTCAGCAAAATTGCTTTGGTGTCTAGTTTTTGTGCAAAAAATCAACTTTTAGGAAAAATCTCGGAAAATATGCCAAAACTCCTATTTTACCAGAAGACTTACGGGGCCAGAAGATGAAACGAAGGAGGGCCACGAGGGGCCCACACCCCCTGGCCGCGCGGGCTAGCCCAGGCCGCGCCTAGGAAGGGTGTGGCCACCTCGGGCACCCCCTCGGCCTTCCTCTTCGCCTACATAAAGCCTTCTAACCTAAAAACAGAGGGGGTTCGATGTTTTTCCAGAAAGAGTTCCGCTGTGCCGCCACCACCAAAAATCGTGATTTGGAACCAGAAACTCTGTTCTGGCACCCTGCCGGGACGAGGAATTAGAGGAGATCATCGCCATCATCATCACCGACGCCTCTCCATCAACCATCCATGTTTCCCCCATCCTTGAGTGAGTAATTCCCTGTTGTAGGCTATGGGGATGGTAGGGATTGTATGAGATCTATCATGTAATCGAATAAGATTGTTAGGGCATGTGCCTAGTATCTTTATTAGAGCTATCTGACTTTGTTGCAACTTGTTATGCTTAATGCTTGTCACTAGGGACCGAGTGTCATGATCTCAGATCTGAACATTTTATTGATTCATGATGATAGTATTGTTTGTGATCTTATCTGCAAGTTGTGTACACATATTATTGTCCAGAACCAAAGGCCCTGAAGTGACAGAAATTGGGACAGCCGGAGGGGATGGCTATGATATGAGGATCACATGTGTTCATGGAGTGTTAATGATTTGCTCCGGTACTCTATTAAAAGGAGTACCTTAATTCCTAGTAGATTCCCCTGAGGCCCCGCTACAACGGGATGGCAGGACAAAAGATGTTGCGCAAGTTCTCATTGCGAGCACGTATGACTATATATGGAACACATGCCTATGATTGTTTAGTACTTGCATGCTTTATCTTATTTATCTGCAAATGCCCTAGATCTTGAATCTATATGAATAGTCTTGTCCATGCAACGCCCGACCATCCATCCCTATGCCTACCGCACTCATATCCTGTTGTTTGCTACAATTGTTACTACTGCCTTTGTTTTACTATTGCTATTACTTTTCTATTGCTACTACAAAACTATTGCTACTGATAAACTACTGTGAGTAAGACTATTTCCAGGTGCAGCTGAATTGACAACTCAGTTATTAAGGCTTATAAGTATTCTTTGTCTCCCCTTGTGTCGAATCAATAAATTGGGTTATAATACCCTCGAAGACTGTTGCGATCCCCTATACTTGTGGGTCATCAACGTGTTCGAGTGCGGCCATTGATTCGGCTTTTCTGTAGGCGATGACCCGTGGGGCCTTGTAGCATACCTCGGTGGGCAGCATAGCTTCGGCTCCGTGCACCATGAATAAAGGCGTGTAGCCAGTAGAGATGTTTGCCGTTGTGCGGAGGCTCTAGAGGATGGATGGTAGCTCATCTTCCCAAGCTCCAACCAGCCTTTCGAGTGGGCGTAGAAGCCGCTTCTTGATGCTGTTGCCGACGAGACCATTAGCCTTTTCGACCTGCCTGTTGGTCTGTGGATGCGACATAGAGGTATATGCGAGGTTGATGCCGAGGTCTTCGCAGAAGTCGCGGAACTACTTGAGGTGAAGTTTGAGCCGTTGTCGGTGATGATGTTGTGAGGCACTCCGAACCTGTAAAAAATGGATTCAAAGAACTTGACGCCGGAGGCGCCAGTTTGGTTAGTGACGGGCATGGCCTCGATCCACTTTGTGAATTTGTTGACTACTACCAGGAGGAAGACATGCCCTCTTGGCGAGGACTTTGGCAGCTTGCCGATCATGTCGAGTACCCATTGGGCAAAGGGCCATGCCAATGGTACGGGCCGCAGTTCTGAGCCTGGCGCGTGCGGCTTAACTGCGTATCTTTGGCAGGTGTTGTACCTCTGGATGATGTCCTTGGTGTCGCTCATTGCAGTTGGCTAGTAGACGCTAGCTCATAGAGCCTTGGTTACAAGGGTGTGGCTTCAGATACCTTCATGGACGTCGAGGAGGATGCTCTTTTCGTCACTGTTAGTGATGCAATGCTGGAGCACACCCGAAATGCTGCATTTGTATAGCTTGTCGTTCATGATGGTGAAGGCCTTTGATAGGCGAGCTATGCGCCGAGCATCCGTTGGGTCCTCACGAAGTTGTTTACTCACCAGGTACCTGACGTATGGCCGATTCCATGTATGTTCGACTCCAAAGACCTGCATGAGGCTCACTAGTTCGATCTCCGTGTCAAACTCTTCGGGTGCTTCGGCTTTCTCGGGTGGCGTAGCCCCCTAGCGTCCCGTAGCTTCGGCTGTGTCCTTCTGGAATTTTCGCTTGATAGAGGGCACACAGATTTTCTCTAGGAACACACCTGGTGGCACTGGGGCACAAGTGGAGCTGATGTTGGTGAGCTTGTCAGCCTCTTCATTGCTTTCCCTGCCAACATGCCGGAGTTCGCAGCCGTCGAAGTCTCCTTCGAGTGAGTTGTAGAGCGCACAATATGCAATCATATTGGTGCTATGGGAGTCACATTCATTCATCGTCTACTAGACGACGAGGTTGGAGTCACCGTAGATGACAAGGAGTGTGGCGCTACACACTTTTGCCATCCGCATGCCATGTAGGAGTGCCTCGTACTCAGCCTCGTTGTTGGATACGCGGAACTTCATCCAAAGGACGTATTTCATCTTATCCCCTTGGGGGGATGTCAATATCACTCTGGCTCCAGCTCCAGCCTCGCATTTGGAGCCGTTGAAGTGCATCGTATAGGACTGGGACATGTCCGGAGTGTCCGGTAGCTAGAGTTCCGTCCAGTGGACGAAGAAGTCAGGGAGCACCTGAGACTTGATGGCGGTGCAGCCCTCGTAGATGATGTCCCGAGGGGACAACTCGATGCCCCACAAGGCTACTCGCCCTATAGCTTTAGGGTTGTTCAAGATGTTCAACAGTGGTGCATCGTTGATGACCGCGATCTGATGCTCCTGAAAGTAGTGGCACAGTTGATGTGCCGTCATGAATACACCGTAGGCGAGCTTTTGGTAGTGGGGATACCTTTGCTTTTTTGGGGTCAGTACCTCAGTAAGGTAGTAGAATGGGTGTTGTACCCCATGGGTCTTGCCATCTTCGGGTCGTTCGACCACGAGGGCAGTGCTTACCACCTGGTGCGTGGCTGCTATGTATAACAACATGGGCTCCCTCTCCTTTGGCGTGACCATTACTGGAGATGTGGAGAGCAGACACTTGAGATCTTTGAATGCCTCATCAGCCTCGGCCGTCCACTCAAATTTTTCGGCCTTGCGCAGCAGTTGGTAGAAGGGGAGAGCCTTTTCGCCCATGCAGCTAATGAACCTGCTGAGCGCCGCGATTCGCACAGTGAGCTGCTGGACTCCTTTGACGTTCTTGGGCATCTCCATGGCTAGTATAGCCCTGATTTTCTTTGGGTTGGCCTCGATGCCTCGCTGAGAGATGAAGTACCCGATTAGTTGCCTAGAAGGGACGCCAAAGGCGCACGTGTCTAGGTTCAGCTTGATCTTGTAGCGATCAAGGTTTTCGAATGTCTCACGAAGATCGTCGATGAGTGTTTTGTACTCCTACGTCTTGATTAATATGTCATTGACATAGTCCTAGTTATTGCGACCAATCTGGTTTTTCAGGCATGCCTGCATGTACCTCTGGTAGGAGGCACCTGCGTTCTTCAGCCCGAAGGGCATGGTGTTGTAGCAGAACACCCCAAATGGCGTGATGAACGCCATTTTTTCTTGATCCTCGACCTTCAGTCAAGTTTGATTGTAGCCTGAGTAGGCGTCAAGGAAGGAGAGTCTCTCGCATCCTGCAGTTGAGTCGATGATTTAATCGATCCACGGTAGAGGGAAGTGGTACTTTGGATAGTGCTTGTTAAGCGACGTGAAGTCCACGCACATCCGCAGGATGTCCGTGTCCTTCTTAGGGAATAGCATGGGGTTAGCTACACAGGTTCTTTCTTTTATATCTCGAATAAAGTTGGCGTCAAGGAGTCTATTGACTTCGATGTCCATTGCTTCAGCTCTTTTCTCCGATAGCCGGCGCATTGAGTCCTTCACTGGTTTAGCATCTGGAAACACATTGAGTGCATGCTCGGCGAATTCCCTGGAAACTCCTGGCATGTCCGAAGGACACTAGGGGAAGATATCCCAGTGCGCACGGAGGAATTCGACGAGCGCGAGTTCCTATGCGGAACTCAGGTCATTGGTGATCAACGTTGTCTTGGAGGGGTCCGTCGGGTGAACATGCACCTTCTTAGTGTTGACTGTTGAGTCGAATGACATATCAGGTGCGTTTTGCCTGGTGACTGGGGGCAGACCGTTGTCTTTGACCTCCTTTATCCTTGCGAGCTCCTCCTGCATGCCAAATGATTGGGAGATTCTGTTGAACTCTCTGTCACAGCTGTCCGACCTGGTGAAGCTTCCTGGGACGGTGATGAAACCGTTGGGTCCTAGCATCTTCAGTAGAAGGTATGCATAATGTGACACTGCCAGGAATCTTGCGAATGCCACACGCCCGAGAATGGCATCATACTGTGAGGGCCAGTCCACCACCTCGAACTCAAGCCGCTCACGCCTGAAGTTGTCGGGGGTGCCAAAGATGACATAGAGCCATATTTTTCCCATGGGGTATACTCCCTTCCCTGGGACGATGTTGTGGAACATCGTGTCCGGTGTCTCCAGGCTGCATAGCGGGATCCGCATGGCTGCGATGTGCTGGCGAACATCGGTTTGATGCCGCTGCCGCCATCCATGAAGACGCGGCTCATCTCAAATCCTCCAATTTGGGCCTCAAGCACCAGGGCAGAATGACCTGGACGAGGTATCTGGCGCACGTGATCCGAATAGTCAAATGTGATGCATGAATCCGAGCCGTTGAGGTATTCAGGTATGGCTGGCGGAGAGGTGACGACCAAGTTAACCCGGTGGGTGATCTTCTTCTGCACCCTGTTGGTTGGGCACCCCTATTGTATCATTAGGGCTCCCAGCGGTGGTGGGTATGCATCTGCGCTGTTGTTCTAGGCCGGCGCAGCTGCAGGCTGCGGGTGCTCCGGGCGGTGGAGGTGGAGCTCCATGTGCGACAGCTCCTGGGGCAGCGGCGAATCACGGATTCACCATCTGACGGCGCATCTAGGCGAAGCCCTCATGGAGTTTCTGGAACTCCCTATAGTCCTTGAGCATGTGGCTGGCCTTTCTTTTGTCATCCTGCTTGTCGATGTAGAAGTGGATGGTGTAGGGACCCGATAGCTGTTCGGATACATATGGCTCATCGTCGCGGTTGCGGCGCTGCCATGTTTGTGTTGTCCTTCCACCGTCATGATAGTTAGTGCTGCGGTACCCGTTTTTGCGGTTTCCATCATCGCGGCGGTCGGCGTAGCCAGCCGTGACCATATCGACTTCTTCGCGGTCGTCGTAGACGCGTGTTCTTATTTTTCCTCGGCGGTCGCGCCTACGACCAAAGTCTTCCTCGTCATCCGAACATGTTCGGTTGACGGTATCTTCTCCATTGGCCTAGCGGTTGGCGATGTCCATCAAGTGATTGATGATTTTCGGCTTGACGCGCCCGAGCTCCTCTTTGAATTCACGGCGCCTAACACCGTTGTTGAAGTCGTCGATTGCCCTTTTGTCCGAGATGTTCATGGCGGATTTTTTGATGATGGACCAACGCAGTATGTACGAGGGGATAGACTCGTTGGTCCGCTAGCAGCAGGCGCGCAGCTCCTCGATTGAAGCTGGTCTCTTGCTGGTGCCCTTGAAGTTGCGGATGAAGCAGTATGGTAGCTCTTCCCAACCGCGAATGGATCCGGAATGGAGGTTGTTGAGCTAGGCTCTGGCTGCGCCCATCAGCTGCAGCTGAAGGCATTGCATGGCTGTGTTTTTACTCCTTCCATGGAACTTGACTGACGACAAGTGATTATCGAGCCAGATCTTCGGCTCCTGTTCCCCGTTGAACTTTGGGTTGTCCGAAGGAAGTTTGAAGCCTCTAGGCATCCACGATTGCCGTATAGCCCTGCTGAAACACCTGGCGCCGCACATATCTTTGTCCTCATTTTCGGACTCACGCATTTTGCACGTGACTTGTTGATCTTGCGCTACATGAGCTCACTACAAGCATCGTAGTTGCTGCTCATGCGCCGTGGGCTGCGGCGGCGCCCCGGCAGGTCATGCTCTTCCTCCTCGGATGAGGGTGTGCGGCTTCGAGTGAATTTTACCTCGGCCTTTTCTTCGGCTCCGCGGCTATATTGTCGTGGAGCGCAACTCCAACAAGTCCAAGACCTGCAAGCGCAGATTTGTGGATCATGTTCAGCGGGTCCCCTGTCGGAGGCGGGTTGGATGCTAGGTAGGTGGTGGCCGCCATGACCGCGTCTTGCGGAATTTTGGGCATGATTTTGCCCTACGAGTCCATCATCATGAAGGACATGTAGAGTGCCTTGGTGGCCTCGCGTCGTGCAGCGGGATCCATGCGCTCCATGCGGGAGCGAAACTTGCGGCCGTCATAGCCCTTCAAGGTAGAGCCACCAGTGGAGAGCACGGCGCGCCTCACGCTTGACTCGTTGATACCTCCAAAACGTATCTACTTTCTCGAACACTTTGCTATTGTTTCTCCTCTAAATTTGTGTGATTTGGATACAACTAACACGGACAGACGTTGTTTTCAGCAGAATTACCTTGGTGTCTTGTTTTTGTGCAGAAAACGAACTATCAGGAAAAATCCCGGAAAATAAGCCAAAAACTATTTCTCACCAGAAGATCCACGGAGCCAGAAGGGGAGACATAGGGGAGGCCTGGGGGGCCCATACCCACCCCAGGCGTGGGCCCACCTGACCCCACTCCTAGGGGAGGTCTGGCCACCCCAGGCAGCTCCTCGGCCGCCCTCCGCACCTATAAGTTGCCTTCTGACCTAAAAACTCAGGGGGGTTCAATAGTTTTCCAGAAATAGTTCCACTCTGCCGCCGCCATGAGAAATCAAGATTCGGATCCAGAAACTCCGTTCTGGCACCCTGCCGGGACGGGGAATTTGGAGAGGATCATCGCCATCGTCATGACTAACGCATCTCCATCAACCACCGATGTTTCTCTCATCCATGAGTGAGTAATCCCCCGCTGTAGGCTTAGGGATGGTATGGATTAGATGAGTTCTATCATGTAATGGAATAAGATCTATTATGGGCATAGTGCCTAGTATCTCTATTAGTGCTATTTGACTTTGTTGCAACTTGTTATGCTTAATGCTTGTCACTAGGGCCTGAGTGCCACGATCTCAGATCTGAACTTATTATTGAATCATTATGATAGTATTCCTTGTGATCTTATCTGCAAGTTGTGTACACATATCATTGTCCTGATCCAAAGGCCCCAAAGTGACAATAATTGGGACAACCGGAGGGGATGGCTGTGGTGTGAGGATCACATGTGTTCACAGAGTGTTAATGCTTTGACTCCGGTGCTCTATTAAAAGGAGCACCTTAATTTCCAGTAGTTCCCTAGAGGCCGCGCTGCCACGGGCTGGCTGGACAGAAGATGTTGTGCAAGTTCTCATTGCAAGCATGTATGACTATATTTGGAGCACATGCCTAGGATTGTTAAGTACTTGAATGCTTGTTATTATTTATCTTCAATGCCCTGGATCTTGAAGTTACATGTTTAGACTTGTCCATGCAACGCCCGTTCATCCATCCCAATTCCTACCGCACTTGAATCGTACTATTACCGTTACTGTTACTATTGCTACTGTTTCATTGTTGCTGTTGCTTTGCTGTTGCTACTACAAACTATTGCTACTGATAAACTTCTGTGAGCAACAACTATTTCTAGGTGCAGCTGAACTGACAACTCAGTTGTTAAGGCTTGCAAGTATTCTTTGGCTCCCCTTGTGTCGAATTAATAAATTGGGTAATACTACCCGCGAAGACTGTTGCGATCCCCTACACTTTTGGGTCATCAAGACTATTTTCTGGCGCCGTTGCCGGGGAGGATAGCTTTATTCGTAAGTTCACTTGGATCTATTATTGTTCACTGCTACTCCTTTCATCATGGGAAAGTCTCGTGATGGAAAGTTCCCTATTTTACCATCCACTATAAGAAGAGGTACAGTCCTAAACACCTCTGCTGCTCTTGATTCACCGTCTGTTATACGTAAGCTTGTTACACCACCACATACACATGCTACACACACACTGCTACTACTGCTGAGTCTGAAACTGCTTTTGATACTCATGATGTTACTTCTACTATGCTTGATGCGAGTGGTTCATTAGGTCCTTTTCTAGATTCTACTATGGCTAGTCTAGGAAATACCGAAACTCCTAGTGAAGACACTGTTATACCTGTTAGCTCACTTGAGTCTAGTGAGAGTTATGATATTAATGATGGTTACATTGAGCTCACTGATGAATTTGTTGAAGAGTGCCGAAACACACATGGTACTAGTGATATGAAGAGTCTCCTTGCTAGACGTACTATTATGCCTAAGTTGTCCTATGATCCTAAGTTTGCCACTTCTCCCATAGATATTAAAGATAAAGATTATGATTTCCCTATTGATTTATCTTATTTAGGTATTGTTGAGAAATAACCTCTTTGCGGGACTGAAAATGAGAGTGATGTGGCTTATATGAATGAGCTTTCTACTATGAGAGCTTTGGTCTCTGATGATTTTAAGATGCGCAAGTACTTTGTTGCTAAGATCTTCCCTTTTTTATTAAAAGGAGAAGCTAGGGCTCGGTTTAATAGATTACCTCCTGGTTCCATTGATAGCCCTGTTTGCTTGATTGCTTCTTTCTTCCATAAATATTTTCCTCCCAGTGCTAGACATGCTGCTTTGTAGAGACTTTTTGATTTTAAATAGGGAGAAGAAGAGAAATTGCCTGAGTCATGGAAAAGATTCTATTCCTTGATTCATGCACATCCTGGATGTCCATTACCTAAGAATGAGCTTCTTGGTATTTATTATAATGGAATAACTAATGATTCTAGGACCTACCTAGATAGCTTTGCTGATTGTGTTTTCAGGAAAAGGACACCTTCAGATGCTGAAGAATTAATGACTAAGATAAGCAAGAATTATGCTGATTGGACTTCAATTGAGCTAAATACACCTGAGCCTATTACTCCTGAACCAGTTGTTTCTGAACCAGTTCCAGCACCAACAATAAAGAAGAGGGGAGTTATTGCATTAAATTATGATGTGATGAAGGAAGCTAAGAAGTGTCTAAAGGAGAAAGGTATTAGAGCTGAATATGTGAAGAATCTACCTCTTATAGAAGAATTATATAAGCCAATTCCCCACTCATCTACTATTGAGGTACACTCTCTCCAATTTAATGAAGGTTATATTCCTTATGGTAAGCCTCCTGATCAATGCTTAGAGGAACTTGACACATTTATTGTTAAACAGGGTAATTTTAATAAACAAGTTCAGAATCATTTATTGGAAAACTCTAGAGCTATCCATGAGCTGAAAGATATTGTGGAAATAACTTCTAATGATATTAAAATGCTTTGTAAACACTTTCAAATGGTTCAAACCCAACTTGATCAACTTGCTAAGGTACAAAAGGATATGCTAGTTAATGCTTCAGGAGATAAACATGCTTATGGAATTAGAACTAGGAGTGGTTCAGCTACTCAAGATCCTTTATATCTTGAAGGAAACCCTAAAAGAATAGAGCAGGATTTGCAACAAGGTGAGGATAGTGGTAGTCCTCGTAAGAGGAAGAAAAATAAACATAAAGTAGTTGAGGAACCACTTGAACCTGTTGTAGATCCTAATAGTATATCTGTCTCTTATGCTAAAATTGAGATTGGTAATATTGATGAGTCTCCTGATAAGGAGGAAGGTGAGGAAGAACCTGAGAAACACACTAAGAGCACTAGGTACACAAAGGAAGATTTTATTACTAATAGACATGGTAAAGAGAGAGAACCCTGGGTGCAGAAACCTATGCCTTTTCCAGGTAAGAAACACAAGTCAAAGGAGGAAGAACACTACAACAAGTTTTGTGAGTGGATGAAACCTTTATTCTTGCTAATTCCTTTGACTGATGCTATTAAGTTGCCTCCTTATTACAAGTATATGAAGGATATTGTCTCTAATAAAAGGAAGATTCCTAATGAGGAGATTTCTACTCTACTTGTTAATTTTTCCATCAACGGTAAGGTTCCAAAGAAACTTGGTGATCCAGGTATACCAACTATTCCTTGCTCCATTAAGAATAATTATGTTAGAACCGCTTTATGTGATTTGGGAGCTGGAGTTAGTGTTATGCCTTTTTCTCTCTATAAGAGACTCCAGTTAGAAAAGTTGATACCAACTGATATTACTTTGCAAATGGCTGATAAGTCAACTACTATCCCTGTTGGTATATGTGAGGATGTTCCTGTTCAAGTTGCTCATAATTGCATGGTCTTAACTAATTTTGTTGTGCTTGAAATTCCTGAAGATTATAATATGTCTATTAATCTTGGGAGACCTTTTCTTAATACTACAGGTTCTTTCATCAATTGCAATCAAGGAAAAGTAACATTCAATATTAATGACAAAGAGCATACTATCTATTTCCCCAAGAAGGTTGCTAAAAGCTATTGCCTGAATTCCATTGAATATATTGAGAGCATCAAGGTTGGAGAAATATATTGTCCCATTCCACAAGAAAATTTTGAAACTATTATGATTGGGACCATTGCTATCAAGTATGATGTAACATAATCACCTTATGGAATGCAACGTTTTGCTTCATATAAGATTGTTTTGGTAACAATACTTGATCAACCTTGTTAACAAAAGGATTTTAATAAACAAAATAATGTTTTCACTGTGGTTATACTTGCTCACTTTTATTTTCTCCTTTCCAATCTTTGCTCTTCGTCGTGCCTAACATAAAGGCGTTAAAGAAAAGTAATTGTTGGGAGATAACCCAAGAGTTTCCTTGAGTCTTGGAAGTTATTACTTCAGTAATGACCTCTCCTTATCATTTTTGTTTGCTTTTTGTGCCAAGAATGACCTCTAACGAGAGGGAAGTAAGATTTAGGGAGTTGCTATCCCGAAACAAATTTCTGTCCTCCACCATAAAAATTAGGGAGGAGTCTCTTTAAGTAGGATTGAGCTCAAAATTTACGAATAAATACCCTAGTATGTTAGATAACTTTCGTTAGTTTAACAATTTTTGATTTGAGCAACAGAAGATGTTCTAAAAAATTGGTTTTTACCTGATGGTCTGTTTTGACAGATTTCTACCATTATTTTCATTTGCTTCTTATTGATTCCTTTTTGAGTTCTCTTTTGGGGAATTGAGCTTTTTGAAGGAGTTTCTACAATAGCTTGTGTTTTTAGTGAAAAGTTTTTCTGTTCCAAAGCTAAACCCGAAGGTTTATTATCTTTTGAATACACTAATGTTGCTAATGAAGATTGTGTGAAGTTTTGTATGAAGGAAAAATTTCAGGTGTGGAGAGAGGATGATGTAATGAGATGAAGAATGGACAAAAGCTTGGGGGGAGCCACTCCGTGTCACCCCAAGAATTACTCAAGAGGTAAAAGCGTCAAAGCTTGGGGGTGCCCAAGGCATCCCCTTCTTCATCAATAAAAATCTAGTCTTTCTAGAGACTTCATTTTTATTATTTCATGCACAGTTGTGTTGTTTTTGGAGTGTCTTAGTTTTTGTTTTTTGGTTTTATTTTGCTTCGTTTGGTTTTGTGTTGGTTGCCTTCTAAAAAAATCAAAAACACCAAAAATATTTGTTCTTCTTCTTCTTTGGTTTTGTGAGTTCTTTGCAGGGTTCAGCTGTCCTCGGTGGATTTTGGTTTCATGTTAATTATTCAAGTCACACAAGTAAAGGGCAATAATGAAGATTAAGACAACTCGAGGTGTGGTAAGAGGCTGGTATCGAACTCTATTTGTTTAATTTTTGTACATATACTCATCATTGTGAACATGCTTAGCCTGTTTGTGTAAGGTGTATGTCATTATGGATGCTTAGCAGTTCTTGCTTGTCTATGATTAGCTCCAGCTTGCTAATAGTTTGTAGCATGTCATATGAATGTTTGCTTGCATTGTTTTATTCATACTTTGGTATGATATTGTGGTATCCTCCTCTGACTGTTCATGTGAATCGACTTGGCACATGCTCACGCATGCATATGACTAATCAGTAGTCAGTAAGCCTCGATGATTTATTTTGCCTCAGAGTTCTTGTAACACCCTCGGTCACTCCGGACCGACGACTGTCGCTTCTGGCAGCTCAATAGGATCTCTAGATTAACCCCACAGACCAACACTAGTCTTTTCTGCGCACTTTGTCCTCACTCATGCGCACCTGGTACCCACTTCTTGGTCGGTCACCCATCATAGAATTGCTCTAGGCCAAGCACGCTTAACCTTAGAGTTCTTTTCGAATGAGCTTCCGGAAAAGAAGTTGCAACTTGTTGGTATGGGTTTCCTATCAATCCTATTGAGCCATGCGCCAGGGTCTCACATACACCCACCCTTAGAAGATCGACGTCCTCGTCGATCAACCACAAGCGAGGAACGTCCCCTCTTGGCACACATCTATGCGTCCAGTGTCGGCACATTGCCATGCCGTGTCCACTCCGGGCCACACGTGCCATGCTACACATGTCCACCACTGACCTGCACACGCCCATGTAACCGCGAGGGTCGGCTTTGATACCACTCTTTAACACCCTCGGTCACTCCGACCGACGGCTATCACTTCTGGCAGCTCAATAGGATCTCTAGATTAACCTCACAGACCAACACTAGTCTTTTCTACGCACTTTGTCCTCACTCATGCGCACCCGGTACCCACTTCCCGGTCGGTCACCCATCCTAGAATTGCTCTAGGCCAAGCACACTTAACCTTAGAGTTCTTTTCGAATGAGCTTCCGGAAAATAAGCTGCAACTTGTTGGTATGGGTTTCCTATCAATCCTATTGAGCCATGCGCCAGGGTCTCACATACACCCACCCTTAGAAGATCGATGTCCTCGTCGATCAACCACAAGACAGGAACGTCCCCTCTTGGCACACGTCTATGTGTCCCGTGCCGGCACATTGCCATGACGTGTCCACTCCGGGCCACACGCGCCATGCTACACATGTCCGCCACTGACCCGCACACGCCCATGTAACCGCGAGATTCGGCTCTGATACCACTCTATAACACCCTCGGTCACTCCGGACCGACGGCTGTCACTTCTGGCAGCTCAATAGGATCTCTAGATTAACCCCACAGACCAACACTAGTCTTTTCTGCGCACTTTGTCCTCACTCATGTGCCACCCGGTACCCACTTCCCGGTCGGTCACCCATCCTAGAATTGCTCTAGGCCAAGCACGCTTAACCTTAGAGTTCTTTTCGAATGAGCTTCCGAAAAAGAAGTTGCAACTTGTTGGTATGGGTTTCCTATCAATCCTATTGAGCCATGCGCCAGGGTCTCACAGTTCTTGTATCACTTTCATGCCATAACTCGTCTTGTTTTGTTGCAAGCATGATTATGACAGTTATTTGTCAACACCCGGATTTTGAATCCCAGATGCCTGTTATGCCATACATCGCAATCCCAGGATTACCATTTTTCCTAGATATAACAGATTTGGATATCATAGTACATCATCCATTACAAACCATACATAAGGTCTTACACAAATAAGGATCTCATGATCCAGTTCTTAATACAATTCAAGCAGCGGAATAACGTAATAGTAACGATAGGGTAGGCGAAGCTCCATCTTCAGGGTCACAGGCAATGCTGACGACGGGCGATGATCCTAGTTATCGTAACCTTCCTGCGGTCCATCATCCTGGTACTCCTCTTCATAGTCTGCCCACAGGAATATCCAGGGACAAAGCCATGAGTACTCTTTAAGTACTCGCAAACTAATACTAACAAGTGAAGTGGTTTTGAAAAGGATATACTAAGCTCTAGGGTTGTTTTGCAAAAATCCAGATTAACCTCTACTAAGTTCAGAAGCAAGAAATTTAGTTGAAAATTTTATAACACCTAGGTGGGAACTTGAATTTCATATCACAACTCTGTTGTGGTCAAGTCAAAGTCACAATTCATTTCAGAAGTCATTTTGAAAACAACGGGCGGTGGAACAGTATGGCCACTCCAACTGTCCATAATCGCGGACGCGGCTATTCGAATAGTTTGACACTCTCCAAATATTGTACACTTTCGCCACAACATTTGATACATCCATCAGGAACAAATCCAGAATTCACCATACTCAATATGCGGATAATCAATCCTAACCTTTCAGTTACACGCCCTAGTATAGGCACCTCTCCTGTGAGTTTGGCCACCCAACCATGACCAACTGTCATTTTCGGTACTGCACAGGTGGATAATCTTCACAAGGTAGCCTCAGTTCAGACCTTGGCCGTGACGGAATCCATACTAAGGTATATAAATTTCCAGTCAAGCCCTGCCCAAATTTCGGGTATTGTGGTTATACGATAAAATTGGAATGGTATCGCATCCAGACAACCATCAGTTTTATAATGGGCTAAGGCTCGTGCCTCAACATTTTCGTCAAAATCATCTAGTGTTCGGAAACACATGTCAAAACATTTCAGTAGAATGACTCATCATTCTAAGGTTTTCATAACCATTTTCACCAAGTATTCCCATCTAAAGTGGATCAAGTTTTATACTTAGCACTAGCATCTACAAATGGTGGTAAACACTAATGAGGGGTGGTAAACAAGTGGAGATTTGCTAAGTTCATATCATGCCTTAGGATGACATCCAGATTATCTAACTTAGGCCAAATTTTATGCTATTTATGCTACCTTCCAATATTCTTCTAGTATCTACAATTTACTATGTAAACTCTAAGAGAAAGCTTTGATAAAGAAATAAAGTATAAAGCTTGCAACTAAAAATGGGATTGGGTTATCAAGTGGGTATGATCACATATGCTTAGGGCATATAGTTGTCATGGTAACAAGCAAGTATTAGCTTGCATAGGTCAACTTGTGTAGTAATGCTTGCATAAGTAGGGTATCTTGCAAGTGTTAGCTTGCCTTGTGCAGAGCAGTGGTTGAAGTTCTCCTCGGCTTCTTCCTCGTAGTATCCTCCTTCCTCCTCGTATCCTTGGTCGGTACTAGCGTCTATAAATAAATACGAGGTACACAATCACCAAACAATACTTAACTATTTCAAATCATCACACAATTGTTCACACTAGATGATCTAGCATCATCACTAATATTACAAGATTTAAGCACTTGCCTTATATGTTTTACTTTTAGAAAAGTAATTTCTACTCATTGCAAACTACTTAAGATTTAATATTCTCCAACTCAAACATGGGATCATGTTGACACATGTCATCACCACATATTTCAGTACATGGGAATGTGATTTAAAGTGGTGTCACAATTTAATAAGGTTTATCCTTTTTATTTTAATTAAATAAAGTGACTAGAAATGCCTATGGGGTATTCTTTTATTACTTGAACATTATCTCTGTAAGTAAACCCATATGTTTTTATATATTCTGAAAGGTATGATCAAATGTGATTTTTGAGAGTTGGAATCAACTCAAAATCTTTTATGGTTGAATTTTGAAAAATGTTTGAATGCAGAAAAGCTTCTGCCTTGTTATTTTTACCATGGTTGATCCACAAATCTAAATGGTTTGAATCCAACAGTCTTGGATTAAGCATTTCAGTACCTTTCTAACAAAATTGGTTTCATGCATTTTGGTTTAGTGAATCGAGCTGGGTTGATTTTTGAATCTGGGTACAAAACTATGTTTGAAATTAAATGAATAAAGCTTAATTTGAATTGTTGGGTAGCGCGGGATGTTTTACAGGGCCATCCCACTACACTCAGCGCGTACGCGGGCTAATTAAGTGACTGTCCCCACGCGTCAGTGAGACGGGGAGGGGTGAAGCGGTACGGGGCAGTGTGAACCGCATGATCTAACTCTAATTGAACGACTATGATTCATCGTCCACGTCGGGCAGCGCCGGCGAGACAGAACCCTAACGCGGCAGGTGGGGGTCGTGGGAGCTCACCGGGGCTCAGACGACGGTCGGCAATGGAGGCGAACGATGAAGTCGATGACGGAGGTTCTCCTGGTACCGGCAGCTCCTGCTAGGGTGGCTCCAATCGACGGCTCCCTTCTTCTCCAGCAGCGGCGGGCTCCGGCCAAATTTTGTGCGCTGCTCGCCTTTCTCCGGGAGTGAGGTGGGGTGATTCTAGGTGAGAGGGAAGTGAACTGGTGTGGCGAAAACGAGTGGTGGAGGCCTCTATTTATAGTGGCGGAAGGGGACCGACGGGTGCGGGATGAGCTCGTCGTTGTCGACGGCACATGGAGCTACTGGCATGGGCGACGGTAGGGGTCGGTGCTGTGCTCCCTGGCGAAGCTCTACGGCATGGTCTTGCGGCGTGGGGTCGTGCTGATCGGTCGGAACGTCTCGGTGCTCTGAGCGGGTCCGACGACGATTTTAAAGTCGCACAACGCGTGTGGTCCGCGCGGTGGCGAGCGGGCATGTCTGGCGGGGTGCTGGGGTGGTGGTGATCATCCCTGCAAGCGGCAAGGGCGGCGCGCGGTCTGTGGGTGCTGGTCGAGCGTGGCGCACTGGCGCGCTCTCGGCTCGCGCGCAGAGACGTTTGGCATGGTCATGTCGTGTGGTCCAGGAGCTAGCATTGCTCGGGGCTAGGACAGTGGGTGGCGGTGGATGGTGCTGCATGTCCCAGACAAGGTTGGCGAGGCTAGTGCGGCCTCTAGCTCGCTGGCGACAATGGGGTGGCAATGGTGATCTCGGCATGCTTAACATTAATGGCTAGGCTTGCTCACAGTGGTGCTAAATATTGTTAAGAGGCTCGATGATCTACTAGAGAGGGAACAAGTTAGGCCAATTTTATGGCACACTATAGTGTTTGATGTTTGTTTGATTTGAATCTGCAAGGTGTTTGATGAAATGGCCGCAAGAAGTTTAAATTTGAATTTTGGATTCAAACTTTGTGGGTTTGCTAGGAACATACTAGGGAGTATCTGATTGGTTGGATTAGTCAAGGGGCATTGGTTTTGTTGGGATTTGAAAATGGGTGATCTTCACATATGAATAACATTCAATTTTGAATTGTGATTTGAATGGGGTTGCCAAATGTTTCTGTAAGTTTGAAAGGTGGGCCTTGATTCACTTTTACTAGTTCTATCAAGAGGTGAAAAGAATTGGGAAAGTTTCTGTTTGAAATCTTGGACTAGAAACACTCAAAGTGACCTAGTGAGCAAGATTGGCAAAAATGACCATTTGCTTTATTTGCTTTGTTTTTTATTTTCTTTTGATTTGTTTCTACATGGAAATGTTTTATATGATGTTATTTTCATCTTTAAACTATTTCTTGCTATTTAGGTTAATCACACAAGTCCATACATGCATTTGTCAAATCATTTCATTGACACACGCATTCATATGATTTTAATTAATCAAAGTTTTTGTTAACCCTAATTTTAGTGATTAGAGTTTGATGATCCTTGTGTTATATTTTTGGGATGTTACATTATTTCTCTCTCATTGTCGCTCCCTCTCTATTGCTATCATTCACTTTCACTGAGTATGTGCTCTACCTGTGCTTCCAACTCCCCAAACCAATATTGCCAGCTGTGTCCAACATACCTACCTATTAGCATCATTTGCTATTTTAGTGCATATTCCATATGCCTTGTTTTCTTCCAAAATAAAATGTTTGTCTGTTTTGAGAAAATTAGTTAGTAAATCTCTCATGGACTTGATGGCACACTTTATTCCTTGCACTTAATAATCTTGAACCATTGTGACTAGTCCATGAAAGCTATATGCTTGCTTATTATATGCTGGGAGTCAGCAGAACCGTGTTGTCACAGGGAACACTTTGAACACTTTTTGGATAACTCCATCCACTTGATGGAGTTTATACATTGTGTTAGAAAAACGCCTGGGCCGCTAGCCTAAGCCATGCCTAATCATGGTGGAAACTTGCAACATCACTATAATGAGCATCTATGAATCGTCCTCATTAAAATGCTATGCATATGGTAAATAAAAAGATTGCTGAGATGCTCATTGTCTTCTTGCCTTGTCATTTTGGTTATGGGAAAGCTCCTGTACCATATGCAAGGGGTACCCCGTTGGCGGTTATCGATGATATGCATGTATTTACAGTGACAAGAACTTTCAGGTGACCAAAGTTGAGTAGCATGCGGAGCGACCCTCGTACTCAAGGGACTTGTTGACATGGTTATACCCCACGGATACACGACCTCAGCACACCTAGTCTAGCCCAAGGAAGGCCCATGGCAAATATACGCCGGCCGATGAAGACTTTCGGGTGGCCAAGGCCCATGACGCCTTCGGATCCTTGAAGAGCAAGAGTAGAGTAGATAGGAAATTCAAAGGGGTAAACCCTAGAACCTGTAACCGACTAGATCTGTGCCTGGGACCTGCCTAAGTCTATATAAAGGCCAGGATGGCATGACCTAGATCTCTCTCTCTCTCATACTTTCGTATACGCACCTCCACGCCAGATTGCATCTGCGCACCTTTGTAATCACCGGTTCCGCCTTAATCAAGAGAAGACAAGTAGGAGTAGGGTTTTCCCTCCGGGGGCCTGAACCTGGGTAAACCTCGTGTCCCGTGTTGCTTGTTTGCTAATCGTTCCGCGATCTCCAGCATCCCTATCTTCTCCAAAACCCAAGTCCATAACAATGGGTATTGACGAGATCAAACCTTGTCAATTGGCGCCGTCTGTGGGAACTGGGGACGCTGATTGTGCGATCGTGACGGTCCCAACCCGAGCGATCTACAACTCTGCAGCGACAGAGAGTCACCTCCTCTTCGGCGCTTTCGACTTCACCGCCCACTCACCGGCCACCATGAAGGACTTCGAGCCCGTAGGCGACGGACTCGAGATCCTGTTCGGGAGCTTCTGCTTCCAGGTGGGCAAACTGGCACCCTTCGCCTCCCAGATCGGGTGCCCCTACCATCAATCAGGCCCGCTTCATGGGCCCCACATCCTGTGCTACGCACATCATCATCAACAGATGGGTCCTACGATAGAAGCAGCTGCAATTCCGATCTGTGTGATCCGCCATCGGATGATGGGACCTACGGTTCCGGATCCGAAAGCTACGGCAGCAGCAGACCAATCTACGAGCGCTACCAATGCTCCGTAGTCATCCAGAGCAACGTGGATCAGCAAGCGCCCAACCCGCCGCCCAACCCGCCACCTAACCCGTAGGACCGAAACAGCGGGAACAGAAGAAGCCAGTCCCCCCACCCAAAGGGGATAACACCGACCATGTCATCCGCCTTAGCAAAGAAGGATGGGCCCAGGCACGCGCCGCCGTGGCGGGCAGCACGATCCTGCCTGCAGACGCCTCACGGGACCTGCTGATGGCATACCATTTGCTCCTGATCGAGGAGCACAAGAAGCAGGTCAAGATGCAAGAGGTGCTTGACAAACGCAAGCAAGCAGCCTCGGAGTCCAGCGCGCGACGAGCTGCGCTCTCCGCCATGGGCATCAGCTCCAGCTCGAACGGCAACCACGGAAAGAAGCATCGCTCCCGGACGGAGAACATGGACCCCAAGGAGCGCCGTGAGGTGACCCGAACCCTCCATGCATCCTTCATGGAGATGGATGCCGACGACAACATCATCCCGAAGACTCCGCAAGCTATGATCATGGAAGCCACCGCGTACCTCGCGTCCCACCCACCTCTAGAGGGGGACCCGAAAAGAGCCATGCACAAGTCCGCACTCACCGGACTCGGACTCGTCGGAGCTGCGCTCCATCAAGAAGCTCCTACGGAGCCGAAAAAGAAAGCTACGGTCAGGTTCGACCGCATCCCCACTCCTTCATCCGAAGAAGAAGACCATGACATTCCTCGAAGGCACAAGAGCTCGCGTTATCGCAGCAGCGATTACGACGCCAGAGACGCGCTAACACAGCGCAAAATCAACAAAGAACGAGCCAAGCGCGCATGCTCGTCTGAATCTGAGATGGACGAAGACGAAGGAGAACTCTGCGGAGCTTAGTGCTTCAGCAGATCTGTCCGACGGACATGGATGCCGTGAAATTTCAAGCTTCCTTCGAATACTCCGAAGTTCGACGGCACACAGGACCCAAAGGCGTGGCTCAGCGACCACCTGTCATCCGTCAAGCTGCACGGTGGAAACAAGGAAACCGCCATGCAATGCCTTCAGCTGCAGCTGACAGGCGCAGCCCGGATCTGGCTTAGCAGCCTATCTTCAGGATCCATCCGAAGCTGGGAGGTTCTAGCTTACAGTTTCATCTGAAACTTCAAAGGCACCAGCAAGAGGCCCGCCTCGATCGAGGAGTTGTGAGCCTATACTCAACGAACGGGTGAATCCATTCGCTCATACATACTGCGCTGGTCCAACACCAAAAACTCCGCGTCTCACATCTCCGAAGAAAGGGCCATCGACGCCTTCAAGGACGGCGTCAAGCACCAGGACATCAAGGAGGAACTTGGGCGCGTCAAGCGCAAGACACTCGACCACCTCATGGACATCGCCAACAGGTGGGCGACGGCGAAGATTCCGTCCACCGGGCACAGTCGGAGGAAGAGGACGATTATGGCCGATGATGGGAGCGCCGTAACAAAAGGAGACCGTGCGTCTATGACGATCGCGATGGACCCAAAATGGTCGCGGTCGGCTACGCCGATCGCCGCAACGATGCCAACCGCAACAGCGGCGGATACCGCGGAGGAAACTTTCGCGATGGAGGACGCCCAACGCAGTCGTGGCAGCGCCGCGGCCGCGACGACGGACCCTCGGCATACGAAAAACGGTCGGGTCCATGCACCATCCACTTCTACATCGACAAGCAGGATGGTAAGAAGAAGGCAAGCCACATGCTCAAGTACTGCCGCGAGTTCCAAAAGCTTAGCGAAAGCATGGTTCAGATGAGGCAGCAAGCTCCACCCCTAGATTTGGGAACTCACCCGCACCAGGATAGTGCATGGAGCTCCTCCACCGCCACCTGTAGGAGGACCGAACAAACTAGTCGCACCAGCACAGAACAACGGTGGGCACGGGTATCCCCCACCGAAAGGAGCACTGATGATCCACAAGGGGCGCCCCATGAATAGGGTGCAGAAGAAAATCACCCGTCAGATCAACCTGGCCGTGACAACTCCACCCGCCATCCCTGAGTACCTCAGCGGATCGGAGTCCTGCATCACGTTCAGCCCACCCTTGCCAGATCCCTCGCCCAGGTCATGCTACCCTGGTGCTGGAGGCGCAGATCGGAGGTTTCGAGATGAGCCACATCTTCATGGATGGCGGCAGCGGCATCAACCTGATGTTCGCAAGTACTCTAGCAGCAATGCGGATCCCGCTATGCAGCCTGGAACAGTCAGACACAACGTTCCACGGCATCGTCCCAGGAAAGGGCATATTCCCCATGGGAAAAATATGGCTCGACGTCATCTTCGGCAAGCTGGACAACTTCCGATGCGAGCGGCTCAAATTCGAAGTGGTGGACTGGCCATCACAATACCACGCCATCCTCGGGCGTGTAGCATTCACAAGGTTCTTGGCTATACCACACTACGCGTACCTGCTACTCAAGATGCCAGGACCCAGGGGCGTCATTACGGTCCACGGGAGCTTCACCCGATCGGACCACTGCGACAGGGACTTCAATAGAATCTCCCAGTCATTCGGCATGCAGGAGGAGCTCGTAAGGCTCCGCAAGGTGACGGACAACGGGGAACCCCCAGTCGCACGAAAAAACGCACTTGATTTGTCTTTTGACTCCACCGTCAACACAAAGAAGGTGCAGGTCCACCCGACAGATGCCTCCAAGACGGTGCTGGTCGCTAACGATCTCAGCCCCGCATAGGAAAATGCGCTCGTCGAATTCCTCCGTGAGCGCTGGGAAATCTTCGCCTGGTGTCCTGCGGACATGCCAGGAATTCCCAGGGAATTCGCCGAGCACACACTAAACGTCTTCGAAAACACCAAGCCTGTCAAGCAGTCCATTAGGAGACTGTCCGAGCCGCGGGCCGAAGCCATCGGGATGGAAATCAACAGACTACTCGCTGCAGACTTCATCCGAGAGATTAAACAAAGCGAGTAGCTCGTCAATACAGTGATGGTCCCCAAAAAGGACACGGACATCCTGCGGATGTGCGTGGACTTCACGTCGCTGAACAAGCACTTCCCAAAGGATCACTTCCCTCTTCCTCGGATCGACCAGATCATCGATTCGACCGCAGGATGCGAGAAACTCTCTTTCCTCGGTGCCTACTCAGGCTACAACCAGATTCGACTCAAGGTCGAAGACCAAGAGAAAACGGCGTTCATCACGCCGTTCGGAGTGTTCTGCTACAACACAATGCCTTTTGGGCTAAAGAACGCAGGTGCCACATACCAGCGGTGCATGCAGGCATGCTTGAAGGACCAGATCGGTCACAATGTCCAAGTCTATGTCGACGACATAGTCATCAAAACCAGGGAGGCGAGAACACTGAACGACGATCTCCACGAGACGTTCGATAATCTCGACCGCTACAGGATCAAGATCAACCCCAAAAAGTGCGCCTTCGGCGTCCCATCGGGTCAGCTGCTTGGCTACTTCATCTCCTAGCGGGGGATCGAGGCGAACCCAAAGAAAATACGGGCCATAATGGCCATGGAGAAACCGAAGAATCTCAAGGGTGTCCAGCAGCTCGCAGGGCGAATAGCGGCATTGAGCAGGTTCATCAGCCGTATGGGCGAGAAAGCCCTGCCATTCTACCAGCTACTACGCAAGGCAGACAAATTCGAGTGGACATCCGAAGCGGACGATGCATTCAAAGATCTGAAGCGGCTGCTCTCCACCTCACCCGTCTTGGTTACACCAAAGGAGCGCGAGCCCCTACTGCTGTACATAGCAGCCACACACTAGGTGTTAAACACTGTGCTGGTGGTCGAGCGACCCGAAGAAGGCAAGACCCATGGGGTCCAACACCCAATCTACTACCTCAGCGAGGTATTGACGCCAACAAAGCAGAGGTACCCTCACTACCAGAAACACGCCTACGGCGTGTTCATGATGGCTCGTCAGTTTAGCCATTACTTCCAGGAGCACCAGGTGATGGTCGTCAACGAAGCACCCCTGAACAGCATCCTAAACAACCCGGAGGCCACAAGACGCGTGGCCCTGTGGGGCATCGAGCGGTCACCCCTAGACATCGTCTACGAGAAGCGACTCGCAATCAAGTCTCAGGTCCTCCCGGACTTCCTTGTACACTGGATGGAGCTGCAGCTGCCAGACACCCCAGACACGTCGTAGTCATGGACGATGCATTTCGACGGCTCCAAGCGCGAAGCTGGAGCAGGAGCCAGGGTCATACTGACCTCCCCGCAGGGCGACAAGATGAAGTACGTCCTTCGGATGAAATTCCGAGCTTCCAACAACGAGGCCGAATACAAAGCCCTCATCCACGGCATGAGGATGGCAAAGATCTGCGGTGCAACACGCCTGGTCATCTACGGTGACTCCAACCTCGTCGTCCAACAGACGATGAATGAGTGCGACACACACGCCAAAAACATGATCGCGTACCGCGCACTCTACAACTCACTCGAAGGAGAATTTGACGGTTGCGAGCTTCGACACGTTGGAAGAGAAAGCAATGAGGAGGCCGATAGACTCGCCAACATCGGCTCCACCTGCGCAAGGGTGCCACCAGGTGTGTTCCTCGAACAGATCTGCGTGCCATCCATCAAGCAGAAATTCCCCAAGGGATCACCTGAAGAAGCAGAACACTCGGGGGCTATGCTACCCGAAGGTCATGAAGGACCCGAAAAACTGGACACAGAGGTCGCCACGGTCAACCTGATGCAGGTCATGGCAGTCGAAGAAACTTGGACACGACCGTACCTCCAGTACTTGATAGACGGAGAACTACCTGATAGCCCAACATATGCCCGGTGCATATCTCGCCGGTCAAAATCCTTCACCATCATCAATGGCGAGCTGTACAAGCACAGCATTTCGGGTGTACTACAAAGGTGCGTCACCATCGGTGACGGGAAAACCATACTTCAAGACATCCACGAGGGCATCTGCGGCCATCACGCAGGCAGTCGCTCCCTTGTCGCCAAAGCTCTATGAGCTGGATTCTACTGGCCAACGGCCATGAACGACGCAAAACACATCGTCCGAAGATGCAAAGGGTGCCAAAGGTTCGCCGACAAACCACATGCACCCGGGTCAGAGCTCAGGCCTATACCCTTGTCCTGGCCCTTCGCCCAATGGGGCCTCGACATGATCGGCAAAACTGCCAAGGTCCTCGAAAGGAGGGCACAACTACCTCCTGGTCGCAGTCGAAAAATTCACCAAGTGGATCGAAGCCATGCCGGTCACTAACCAAAAGGGCAAGACTGTCGTCAAGTTCTTTGAATCCATTGTCTACAGGTTCGGCATACCGCATAGCATCATCACCGACAATGGATCGAACTTCATCTCCAAAGAATTCCAAGACTTCTGCGAAGGCCTCGGAATCAACATCACATACGCCTCTGTGGCGCACCCGCAAACGAACGGGCAGGTGGAAAAGGACAACAGCCTAATCGGCGCCGGCATCAAGAAGTGCCTCATGAGCCCACTCGAGCGGACTCGCCGGAGCCTGGACGAAAGATCTACCCTCCGTCCTATGGAGCCTGCGTACCACGCCAAACAGCTCCACCGGCTACACGCCGTTCTTCATGGTGCACGGAGCTGAAGCCATGCTACCAGCCGAAGTACGCCACCAGGCCCCCCGGGTCGTCGCTTATAGCGAAGCCGAATCCACGGCTGCACTCGAAGACGTCGTCGACAAACTCGACGAAGCACGAGACATAGCAGCAGCTCGATCAGCGGTGTACCAGCAGAGTCTCCGCAACTACCACAGTCGACGGCTGCGCCCAAGGTCCTTCTTCGAAGGAGACCTCGTCTTGCAACTCAAGCAAGAGCGACCTAAAAAATTCGAGTCACCATGGGAAGGACCCTACATCGTCACCGAAGTCATCCCAGGTGGCGCCTATCGCCTCAAGCACGTGGAGTCTGGAGTCGCATACTGCAACCCATGGAACGTCGCACAGCTACGATGATTCTACCCCTAGCTACCTACCCCTTTACTTTCAATAAAGCTATTCAGCCAAGGCTACTAAGCCGAACAATGTACCTCCTCCATTACGATATAAATAAAGCTAAGTGTCTCGCCCCAAAATTTTGTTTTCTATTCGCACTTTTACTCCATGCTACAAACGCACTCGGGGGCTCCCCCACCTCACGATTTCATCGACTGAGGATAACACGTGTACACCTGAGTAGGTGACCACGTCAGGCTAACGAAAAGGACACGTATGCGAACAAAGCACTACGTGCTCAAACAACAACTAAACCTTTATAACAAAGGGCAAAACACCCAGTCAAATTGTAGGTTTCGCAGCATAGAAAACAAAATATTTCCTACGATGTGAACTATGTACCAAGATCTATCTATTAGATACAAACAACGGGCAGATGTATATCCATTGAGAACATACCCTTGAAGACCGACAAAGCTTAACGAGTTCAACTCGTGGTTGATGTAGATGATCTCTTGCCGATCTCAAGATCGAGAGGAAGTCCTAGCGCCGCAAATCAGCAGCGCATCCGTGCTCGCACACACGTTTGAGGCACCGAGCAACCTCCGCCTCCTCGCTCCAGCGATGCAGTGGAAGCACAACTCTTTCTTGCCGAATAGCCACCGGGAACATGTATCTCGCTAGTCCGAGACCATGGGGGATAAATTCTTGAGGGGGAGAGACATCCTTCACGAGGAGGTGTGAGTGAGAAGTGAGAGGAGGGGCTCCTTTTATAGGAGGAGGGGGGCACCCAAGGGGGTGGCCGCCGGCCATGGGGGCTGCCCCCTAACCTCCTTCATTCATGTGGGTGGACACTCCACTCACAAAAATCCATTCATATGCCTCCACTCAAAATCCCACTCAAACTTGCCATTAAATTTCCACCAAATTTAATGCAAACTCTCATTAAATAAAACTCTTTTATTTTATTCAGAATTTTGTCAATTACTTTAATGACAAACATTCACAAATAACCCCTTGCTAGAATTCCATTTCACATGCATAACCACTTTATGCAATTTCACCCGAAAACCTGTTTCGGTATCTAGTGAAATAAATTCCTGCGCTTGTTCATTCTTTCGGCATGAAACTTTTGCTCCAATTGGATGTCGGTGTCTCTTAAGTGTGTCACCCTACGGTTCGTGAATAATGCGGCAATGATCGAGACCCCTCTCAGATCAATAATCAGAAGCGGGATCTGGAGACCCATACTGACTCCCACACATTCAACGATGACTTTCTTGTGATCGTCGGAACCTTTTACGCTAGTATCTCAATCCCTTTGTTTCACAATATATTACATGTCCGAGATTCGATCATCGGTATCTCCATACCTAGTTTGATCTCGTTACTGACATGCACTCTTTTCTCGTTCCCGTGATATAACATTCTAGTGATCAAATCACTTGCTTGCAAGCTAATCAATGTGATATCACCGAGAGGGCCCAGAGTATATCTATCCGTCATCGGGATGAACAAATTCCACTCTCAATCCATGACCCTCAACATAACACTTTATTAGTTCTGAATCCATCTTTATAATCACCCTGTTACGGTGTGACGTTTGATGTTATCAAGAAACTCTTCCGGTGTTAGTGATTGACATGATCTCATGGTGTAAGGATTAGGATCAATTCGTAAGTTGTTATAGCAATATAAACTCAATGACTTTGATCGTAATGCTATACTTTGGATGAATGTTCATCACACCATTACACTAATGTTGTGATACCGTTATTAACAACATCCAATGTCCATGATCAGGAAACCTTGATCATCTTGTTAATCAACGAGCTAGTTTATGAGAGAGGCATAACTAGGAACTTTCTGTTTGTTTATTAAACACACATGTATTAATGTTTCCGTATTAATACAATTATAGCATGCAAAATAAGCATCTATCATATACTTGGAATACACATAATAAACACTTTATTATTGCCTCTCAGGGCATATTCCCTTCACAAATATATACAAATTTTACATCTATCTCTTTTACAGGTACTACCTACTCTGAAGAATAACCTGAGCACGCTGCTCAAACAGATCTACGATCTCTTCGGCATACTGCCTTACAACAGCATAATGTGGACGCATATCCCACACACCACCATCCGGCCGAAGTGTCGGCCCAGCCGCCACAGCAGACAGATCCACATCAGGATGATGCATCCTAACAAGGGATAGCGCAGCCTTCACCCCTGCGACGAGCTGCTGCCTCACCAATTCCTTGACATGATGCACGTTCCGAAACTTCGACAGAAGACCATAGAGGGTTGAAGTTGCAGCATCCAGTGGAAACATCACATGCAGAACCGACGCGAGTGAAGTCTGCACCTGAGGAAGCACCCGCGATACTTGGTGAACGCGATCTTGCACCGTCGCAAGGACCATAGCATGGTCATGATCCATCCAGAAGAACCCACAGGCTTCCATGTCCTGTTGAGTCATGCAATTGACCCGAACAGCAACACGCTCCTTCTCCTCCCTTGGAGCGAGGTTAGCACCTGCAATACTTGCGCAAAATTAAGATGCAATGCCAGCAGGCGCATCCGAAGAAATGGGCAATAGCTCGAAAAACTTACACTGAAGCTGCTCGGATAATCGAAGCAATTCCACCATCAAATACTCCTCTCTGGTAGCACCACGATCCGCCTTGGACTTCCAAACGTCGGCATGGCCACGCACCCCAAGCAACTCTTTCTCGAGACTATGAACACGGTCTCGAAAAAACGCAAGCTGCGACGAATCATCCAAGGATGGCCGCAGCCGCGCTGCAGGCGAGGTGTCAATGGGATCAGCACCCGAAGGACCCTAGATCAACAGAAAGGCAAAGACATGAACACGCAGACGAAGGAGCACATAACTCAACAAATTCATTAAGTGCATCAAAAGCCACTACGTGGCACAAGGATTTGTTCATCAAAATAATTACAACAAAAGAGACTACAACTATCCTACAGCTACAACGCCTAAGACGTGGCACCCTGAGTAGCCTCGGAGCCGGATTGCCTCGCCTTGGCTTCCCCCTGCTGCCATAGCGCGTACTCGGCTAGCAGATACTTCAACTTCAGCCCATAACGCTTACAGCGAGCAGCATAGGTAGTGAAGGCTACCTCAGATCCATCAGCAGCCGTCGGCATCCGGGAAGTGAACTGGGGAAGGTCTAGCTCCGCTCCAGCCGCCAAGGCCATTGCCAGCCCGACAGATGCACCGATGCCCTTCTGCTTGCGCTTGTACGCCGCAGGTGCTTCGGCTGACAGTGCCTCCGCCAGAGCATCAACATCATCAAGGACCTCCTTGGCCTTGGTAACCGAGTTGACGACGGTGCCACAGCGATCTTCAACCGCTGCAGCAGCATCATCCAGAGCACTCCCGTGCTCTAGAGCACCACGATCAAACTCGATGCCTGCGGCATCTAAAACAACAAGGAAGAAGAATGAACGACATCACCGCAAAAGAAAGACAAGGAAATCAAAAGAGGACGGTGAAGATACTCACCCGAAACAGCCTTGGCAGCCGCCATAAGCTTGCCGGCCACCTCTCTCTCGCGCGAAGCTGTGGCGGTGGCAAGCTGCTCCTCGCAGTCCGTGGCCTCCCGCTGCAGGCGCTCCTTAGCCTCGGCCGTAGTGGCCAGTTCCAGCTCGAGGCGCTCTTTCGCACCAACGGCGACCTCGGCCTTCTTCTCCGCTTGACCGAGGCTCTTTTTGAGAGCATCAATCTCACGAAGGGAGGTGTTGTGCTCCTCTACATTCAAATAATACAAACGTCGGATAACAGGACAAGAATACAAGAAGAAGCAAAGACCAAGGCATACAAGCACCTTGAAGCTGTTTGAGGCTAGCCTCCAGCGCCAGGTGCTGCTGCACCAGTCGTTTGGCATCCTGCACAAAAGGCTGCAGGAAAAAGACCTACTAGTCAAAAGAAGGACTCGGGGGCTATGCCCAAAAGAAAGAGCAGAAGCAAACTACACACATGAAAGCGCTCGGGGGCTCCCCCCGAGACCCGAAGGAAGAACAAACAACAAAACTCCTTTACAGATGCTCGGGGCTTCCCCCGTGGCAGGAAACAGAACTACTCACATGATCCGATGGCGACTCCGAAGGTCTGCTTGCAGCCTTCTGAGGCGCAACCACCTGAACCTCCTGCGGAGAAGGGTCTGGAGCAGTGCCTTCAGAGGTAGCCACCGTCTGAGGAGGAGGAAACACGATTTTTGACTCCCCCATCATCTCCCGAGCACCATCACTGGAGGATTCGTTGGAGGAATGGCTGCACAAGGACAAATTAGCACAAGTACAAAGTAAACAGGCAAGAAAAAGCAGTGCAGGACTAAGGAAATTTACGAGTCAAGCTCGCTCAGGTCGAAGACAGGAGGGGTCCTCTGGATTTTCTTCTCCTCTTTCATCTCTTCCTTCTTTTCTTCCTTCTTCCGCTTCGCCGGCGGGTGCGGTGCCACAGCCCGCACGGGAACGGCATGAATCGGAGAGGAAGAGCCTCCATGCCCATCACTGTGACGTTCAAGAAACAGCGGATTCCTAGGAGTCGGAGGAGTCGAGGCATCCAAAGATTCGCTGGAGCTCCGTCTTCGCTTGCGAGTGTGGTCCTCGCTCGACTCGTTGGCTTCCTCAGCCGGAGATCGTGCCGATGGCAGCTCGGACATGGAATCCACCACCTCATTATTTGGAGCATCCGGAAATAATTCAGGTAATGGAGGCGACATGCTCGGCACTTTCAAGTCCTGCACAAGAGAAGAAAATTTGTTAGCAAACAAGTGCAAATACAATGCAGTCAAAAATAGCGCTACGCACATGGATCTGCACTTGTGGAAAAGGAAGCGTAGCAGAAAACGGAGAAGTCAGCGACTTCCCCGGGATATCCTCTCCAACCTTGAACTTCAGCAGCGAACGAAGGGCCCTGTCGAGATCTCCCTGGGAGAATTTCTCAGCCGAAACCCTAGTCGGATCACGGCGACCAGCATAAAGGAACATCGGGTGTGCCCTAGCCTGGAGTGGCTGCACCCGACGCTCAAGAAAAGTGTGGATGATATCCAAACTATTCACTTCCTTCTCCGGAATCAACTGGAGATCCTCCACTCGAGATAGAGAGCATCTATCTCCGCTACCTCGCCATCCAAGATCTGGTTTTTCTAGGACCTCTTCGGCTCGATCTTTTGGGAGGGGTCGAAAGGAGCAAGACCAAAATCCTGCCTAGCCACTTTGGAGTCGCGGATATAAAACCATCGCCTCCGCCAGTATTGGACAGATTCGGACATGGAAAAAGAAAAGAAAAGCATATTGGGTTTGAGGGAGATGATGCAACCCCCAATGGGATAAACACCATCCGAACCAGATTGCCTCTTCATGGAATAGAGTTTCCGGAAGAGGCCAAAGTGCGGCTCGATACCGAGCCAGCACTCGCAGAAAGTGATAAAACAAGCAATGTGAAGAAGAGAATTGGGGGAAAGATGATGCAATTGGACATCGTAAAGAAAAATCTGTCCGCGAAGGAAGTCGTGGACTGGGAAGGAAAATCCGCGAATAACAAAGGCGAGGAACATAACCCAAAACCCAGCGGGGGGATGGGGGATTACCTCGTTGCCTGGGATTTTTACGGTCTCCCTATCCTGCGGGATCAAGCCCCGCTCACGAAGCTTGCGGAGATCACTCACCTGTGTCTCCGATCGCCGCCAGCCACCATCGGTGACACGGGTAGCGGAGGCACTCTTCTTCCCTCCATCAGCGCTGGTACCAACCGCAGAAGACGACTTTTTCGACTTCCCCATTGCGGTACGGCGGCGCCGGCGGCGAGAGCGTAGGATGGAAGAAGGAAATGTCCGAGGATATTCCAGCGCGCAGCAAGAACTCTCAGAGAACAAGGGAGCAGTGAAACGAGAATAGCTGTGGTGAAAACAAACTAATGTTTTCCCCCAATGATTATAAAGACGAAGACGATGCACGACAACCGTCCATCGAGAAGACCTAACGCCAACGGCAGGATCTGGCCATACACGTGTCAGCATCGCAACGACCCCTCGCTAACACACCGTCCACTACGCACGGAAATCGAGGCGACGACGTAATTATCTCCACGTCGCGCGTGACCGGTCAATTCAAGGTCAGAAAGTGGGACCCATGTTCGTCCAGTCAAGTCATCTCTGGCGCAGCAGACGCTTGAGGTCATCTATCGTCAGAACTGACTTCATCAAAAGTTATACTAGCAACAGTCACAATTTCTTCGGCTTCAAAACTGAGAGTACTCACTCGAATCTACGATTCGACTAATTACTCGGGGGCTACTCCTATCAGGAGCGCTGGCCGCGCACCCTAAAAATGAACAACATGTTACATAACTGAACTGTTTGTTCGAGTCCTACGTTGAGTCTTTGACTCCACTACGGACTTGGGGGCTACTCCCATAGGGATGATTGATTTAAGCATCCGAAAAAATTTGTGTCCTACGGACCTGACACTGAACAACGGCTGAATTAAAGTCTCCGCTCGAGTCTACGACTCGAACAGACACTCGGGGGCTACTCCCATAGGGAGCGCTGGTCGTGCACCCTATAAAATTTTGACTGTGATCCTTCGGATCAGTATGCAAAAAATTTATGGCAACTCTGCCCCAATTAAACGCTAAGTGAGTAGCATTCTCTTTGGCTACCCTAAACACCTCCGCGGTGATAAAATTCGGATGTTGTGTCTGCGACGCACAGATAAGACCTACAGATATCATCTGATGGCCTAGTAACGTACATGACTGCGCTCTGCTAGTGTAAACCCGTGCCAACAGGCGCGATGAAAAATCCCGACGGACGCGTTGGGTACATCAATTAAATTCACTGGAATTCCACTCCTGTAAGTCCTCCGCGGCCTGAGTCGAATTACGCCAGCATATGTTCCGGGTTCGAGTCGAGGGACTCGAACCTAAAGAAGATCGTGTTGTTTTGTCCTAAGACAGTTAACTGACCCTGATCCGTCGGGAGAGTCAGGCACACGCATCAACAATCCCTACACATTCTCTTGAAAGACAGAGTTGCACCCGAAGAATTGAAGAGTCCTCAGCCGAATCTACGATTCGACTGAACACTCGGGGGCTACTGACATGGTTATACCCCGCGGATACACGACCTCAGCATACCTAGTCTAGCCCAAGGAAGGCCCATGGCAAATATACGCCAGCCCATGAAGACTTTCGGGTGGCCAAGGCCCATGACGCCTTCGGATCCTTGGAGAGCAAGACTAGAGTAGATAGGAAATTCAAAGGGGTAAATCCTAGAACCTGTAACTGACTAGATCTGTTCCTGGGACCTTCCTAAGTCTATATAAAGGCCAGGAGGGCACGACCTAGATCTCTCTCTCTCTCATACTTTCGTATACACACCTCCATGCTAGATTGCATCTGCGCACCTTTGTAATCACCAGTTCCGCCGTAATCAAGAGCAGACAAGCAGGAGTAGGGTTTTCCCTCCGGGGGCCTGAACCTGGGTAAACCTCGTGTCCCGTGTTGCTTGTTTGCTAACCGTTCCGTGATCTCTAGCATCCCCATCTTCTCCAAAACCCAAGTCCACAACAATGGGCATTGATGAGATCAAACCTCGTCACTTGTGATTTCCAGTCTATGGTCTGTTAAGCATATGATTCAGAGTGGACCACACTTTCACCTTAACCACATGAAGATGCCTATGATAGGGGCAATGAGATCTCAAAGCTAATGAGTACCTTCCTTTCAGTATTGGGAAGCATTTCAAACCTTTCAAAACCGTTTTCACAACCTAGTTGAGTCACCACTTATTCTATGAGCACCTTCTTGAGAGCATAGTTTTCATTTTTGTGTTTGTTTCAAAACTTGGTTAATAATGTCATGACTTTGATGCTTGTATCTCTGATATCTTTATCTCTAGTCTTCATGTGAACTTCAGAGGTGCCTCAGCATTTATATTGTGCTCTTCAAACAAAGGCAAGCGAGATACCACTCTATCATACCTTATTATGAGGATTGCAATGTTGCTTATGTTTATGTTTCATGCTACTTATTATTATTGAGTTGGTTTCTCTTCATAGCTTGCAATGACTATTGAGTAGACTTAGTTGCATACTCCTTATTATGAACTGTCTAAGAATATACTCCTGTGCTGATAATATTTACATCATATGAAGCAAAGTGTTCATGAAAGTTCTTTTATCGCACTCAGTTTTAAACTGAATTGCTTGAGGACAAGCAATAAGCTAAGCTTGGGGGAGTTGATAGGTCCAAAACGTATCTACTTTCTCGAACACTTTGCTATTGTTTCTCATCTAAACTTGTGTGATTTGGATACAACTAACACGGACTGACGCTGTTTTCAGCAGAATTACCTTTGTGTCTTGTTTTTGTGCAGAAAATGAACTATCAGGAAAAATCCCAGAAAATACGCCAAAAACTATTTCTCACAAGAAGATCCACGGAGCCAGAAGGGGAGAAATAGGGGAGGCCTGGGGGGCCCAAACCCACCGCAGGTGCGGGCCCACCTGACCCTGCGCCTAGTGGAGGTATGGCCACCCCAGGCAGCTCCTCGGCCTCCCTCCGCGACTATAAGTTGCCTTCTGACCTAAAAACTCATGGGGGTTCGATAGTTTTCCAAAAAGATTTCCGCTCCGCCGCAGCCACGAGAAACCAAGATTCGGATCCAGAAACTCCGTTCTGGCACCCTGCCGGGACGGGGAATTTGGAGAGGATCATCTCCATCGTAATCACCAATGCATCTCCATCAACCGCTGATGTTTCTCTCATCCATGAGCGAGTAATCCCCCGCTGTAGGCTTGGGTATGGTAGGGATTGGATGAGTACTATCATGTAATCGAATAAGATCTGTTAGGGGCATAGTGCCTAGTATCTCTATTAGTGCTATTTGACTTTGTTGCAACTTGTTGTGCTTAATGGTTGTCACTAGGGCCCGAGTGCCATGATCTCAGATCTGAACTTATTATTGAATCATTATGATAGCATTGTTTGTGATCTTATCTGCAAGTTGTGTACAGATATCATTGTCCGGATTCAAAGGCCCCAAAGTGACAATAATTGGGACAACCGGAGGGGATGGATGTGGTGTGAGGATCACATGTGTTCACGGAGTGTTAATGCTTTGCTCTGGTGCACTATTAAAAGGAGCACGTTAATTTCCAGTAGTTCCCTAGAAGCCCCACTGCCACGGGCTGGCTGGACAGAAGATGTTGTGCAAGTTCTCATTTCGAGCACGTATGACTATATTTGGAGCACATGGATAGGATTGTTTAGTACTTGGATGCTTGTTATTATTTATCTGTAATGCCATAGATCTTGAAGTTACATGTTTAGACTCGTCCATGCAATGCCCGTCCATCCATCCCTATGCCTACCGCACTTGAATCCTACTGTTACCATTACTGTTACTATTGCTACTATTTCACTGTTGTTGTTGCTACTACAAATTGTTGCTACTGATAAACTTTTGTGAGCAAGAACTATTTCCAGGTGCAGCTGAACTGACAACTCAGTTGTTAAGGGTTGCAAGTATTCTTTGGCTCCCCTTGTGTCGAATCAATAAATTGGGTAATACTACCCGCGAAGACTGTTGCGATCCCCTACACTTGTGGGTCATCACTCGTTAGCCGCTCGCATGTGTTGATTGAGATTGTTTTGTTGTTTGATCTATCGATTTTGCTCCTCGACGAGGAGACAGTGGTAGCCCATCAGCATATCACGAGGGGCATCGATTGTTAGAGGGTGGGTGCCTTGCACAATGTCACGCATACTCTCACACTTGTTGTTAAGCTTGATCTTGTTGCGAACATGGTTTATACCCTCATAGTTTTCGGGTAACCCGTTCCCATTGGGGTTGGGTGGGCGTGGTCCATTTCCACCGTTCGAGGCGTTAGGAGCCAACCGGTTGGGAGGGGATTTGATGGATCAGTGTTGTCGCCAATGTTACCATCGTGGATGGTTGTGCATATGTAGCGAAGGGGGAGGTCATTTCTCCCACAACTTTAATATCTAGAACCGTAGGTTCCTTCATCAGTGGGGGGATCACACATATCGGAGTTGTAGCTGCCGCTGTCATCTGAATCGCTTGCTAGCGACGCTGTGCACAAGGCACCGATTGGTGGCACCCACGAGGCGGGCCTGATCGATGGAGGTGGCACCCGCTCTGGGAGACAGAGGGTGTCGATATGACCCACCTGGAAGTAGAAGCTTCCTAACAGCATCTCGAATCCGTCGCCTACAGACTCAAAATCTTTGTGGGTGGCCGAGGAGTGGGCGGTGAAGTCGAGAGCGCTGAAGAGAAGGTGATTCTACGTCGCCGAGGAATTAAAGATCGCCCTGGATGGGACCATCAGGATCCCACTATCAGCACTGGCTGCGCTAATGGCAAGGAGCAAGAAAAGGGCAGCTAGCTCGAAATCCGAGAAATCGAATTCATGGAAGGAATTTGAGAGAGAACTCCAAGGCAGGATAAAGACTGAGTTGGATTCATCCGCGTGGGGAATGAAACAAAATTCATGGAATGAGTTGAGGCAAAACCTCCTTCTCTTTTTGAGAGTCAGGGGCAAGCCCAGTTCCCATAGACGACGCCAATTGACGAGGGTTTGACTCATCAATGCCCATTGTTATGGACTTGGGTTTTGAAGAAGATGGGAATGCTGGAGATCGCGAGATGGTTAACAGACACATAGCAAGGGTACATGGTGTTTACCTAGGTTCAGGCCCTCGGAGGGAAAAACCCTACTCCTACTTGTCTATTCTTGATTGATGGTGGAACCGAAGGTTCTAGGGGTGCGCAGATGCAATCTGGAGTGAGGTGTGTGTATGAGTTCGGGAGATCCTCCTCGCCATGCCGTCCTGGACCTTATATGGTGAGTCCAGGTCTCGAGGGTAGGTCAAGTAGGTTACAAATTAGGGTTTCACCTTTGACTATTCTATCTATAGCTTGGCCATGTTCTCCATGGAGTCGAACTTCTATCGGGCTTGGGCCACCCGGAATCTCCTTAGGCAGCAAGTTTTGGCGTGGTCCTTCAGTAGACTAGACCAGCTATACCAATGTAAGGTACCTGTAGGCTATATCCATGTCACAACCAAAAACCTTTCAAACACACTTTACTTGAGATTAAAGGTATCTTACAAGTATCCTTTGGTAGATAGTGACGAGGGGCATAAAGACCTTTACCAATAGCTCTCTGTGGGTGATACATTGATATATTTTGCATCACTATTTTATATCATAATTTACTGTTATTCATTGATATATTTCATATTAAGAGATGATACTTATGTTATTTCATCTATTTTGCATGTTGGATGACTTTTGGAGGATGAACCACCGGAGTCAGGATTCTGATGGAAAAGGCGTTGTCCAGATGCAATATTTGCGAAGATCAGAAAATCCCATAAAATATATGGAAAATACTATTTTTTTAGAAGACGAAGGAAGCCAAGAGGAGGAGTGGAGATGGGCCACAGGGGGCCCACACCTCCCCCTGGTGCGGGTCCCCCTGGGCCGCGCCACCAGGTGATGTGGCCACCCTCGACCACTTCTTGCATCGCCCTTTGGCGTATATAATCCCCCCGAAACCCTAAGAATAGGGGATCGACCATAGAAATATTCTGACGCCTGTGATGGGCAGAAACTACAAACAGAGAAAGAGCTCTCCGACAGGCAGAAATCTGCCGCGGAAATCCCTCCCCGGAGAGGAGAGATCGTCGCCATCAACACCGTCATCAAGCTGGACTTCATTAGGATCATCATCATCAGCATCCTCACCATCATCTCCACTAGAACCATCACCACCACTTTGTACTGCTGTAATAATTGGGTTGAATCTTGCATAGTTCTTAGGGGAAACTTTCCCGGTGTTGATTACTTGTTGTAGTTGATGCTATTGAGTGGAACCATTGAATTATTGTTCATGTTAAGATTATTACTTATCATTATTTCATCTCTGATCTTGATCCATATGATGTCTCGTGAGTAGTTCGTTTAGTTCTTGAGGACATGGGAGAAGTCATATTGTTAGTAGTGGAATTGTGTTGAGGTAATATTCAATGGTTTGATATTTAAGTTGTGGTGCTATTCTTGTAGTGCTGTCATGTGAACATTGTAACTACCTCGGTGAATTACGCTCCTAGTTACAAGCCTGGATGAGCGGAAATGGTTGAAATAGTACGGTGGGGCCCAAATGCCACTCACAGGTAGACCTTTCGGCCGTCCCAACCATTTCCAAACATCGGGACAAGAACGGTCGGCGTAATCGGCAGGCGAAGGGATCAACTACATACACAAATGGGTATGTATGCAAGCCACCATACAACAGTACATCAGAGCCATTCCATCTAAAAGAAATAGAAATATTGCAACGCCATACGGCAAGATCCAAATACCCTAGATAGATATAATAGTTTAGGATATCTCCTCATCCATCAAATATCAGAGTATCAGGCGGAAGCGGAAAACAAGATCCGAGTACGGATAAGAAGCAAATCGGCATAAGATGCCCCATAAATAAACACATTCCGCCCACAGATCTCACGGATCCCCGTTCCCGGAATCTCTACACCGAATGATCGTTGTCCACATCGTCCGTCTCCTCCACCCAGTATCCATCTTGTGAGTGTACCTGTTCATCTGAATCAAATAATTTATCGTGTGAGACCCTAGGGGTACTCAGCAAGACTTTATGCCTCTAAAGGGGACACAACCTGGGGTGACGCAATTGCAGCAAAAGATAAACCCTAACAATGCTATAGATACTCGCTAACCATCCGCCTAACCAAAGATAGACGGATGTCCGTGAATTAAAGACAACAGTTATAACGGTAATATTAACAGATCCATCCTCCTCCTCGCTTACCAACGAGGAAGCGGACGAACAACCCCCCCCCCCCATCCGTTGGCATTTTTATTATCCATTCCATGAGTATTGCACTATTTACTAGTCAGTTACTTAGTCAAATTAAAAGCGGTACTTTAGTTATACTTGTCTATGATCGAGAAACTGTGCTCCAAGTCGTCCATAACCGCGGACACGGCTTTCAGAAAGTTTTACCCTGCAGGGGTGCACAAATAGCAACACACACTCGATCAACCTCGGAAAAACCAAATCAAAACCCAACGAGGCATTCACGACAAAGCAATCACAGGATTCAGAAATATTTCAGGGGGCCACCCCATTAAGCTACCCGCAACGAAGTTAGCTGACTCCGAAACGGACTCAAGGTTTGGGTGGACGGCTGTAAACGACTGGGAACCCGAAAGTGTGACTGGGCTTGTCGATACCGCGAAATCGTGTCCTGATCCTAAACAGTACAGGTGCAGTACATCGCACAATTTAAATAAAGCAGTAAAGCATGGCATAAGTACAGGATAGTAAATAAAACCTCAAACTAGTTTGTGGCCCCAAGAAATAAGAATGAATCAAGCTCTGGCTCAGGGGGGTCCCATAATCCTCCCGGATGTGGATAGCGCGAATATTCAAGGAACAGGAATCAAGTACTCGGGGTCCTACGGGACACAAGTGAGCATAAAAACCAAATAGCAGATATTGCTCACCGGTGCCACTTTCATTAGTTATCCCATTACTACTCAGGTTAAGTTGTTTAGGTACCTTGTTATTCATCAGACACTCACATACCCTACACATGCTGTTCTACGACTCGCATGGCTCAAACAACTCCTGTAGTAATGGCTCATGGGATGGAGGAACAAGCTTCGGTGGGGTTTAAAAGTAAAGGCTATGCAATACTTGGGATTCAGTTTAATGCAATCGCGACTCAATGATGCAAGAATAAGATAGAGGCAATAGGTACTATATGTATGCAAGCATGTGGTAGTGCTTGCCTGGCAGCTCAGTTGAAGCGAGAGAAGGATCTGGGTAGTGCTCCTGGTTTTCTTGATATATCCCCTGCTCAGCGTCTATTCGAAGAAGAACCAAACAAACAAGGGCCAACATAAATAAAGTGCACAAGCATATGAATTAAATGCGACAAGCAAACAATCATGCCATGATGAATGATGCACAATTTGCATGGCAATAAAGTAGCATGGCATGGGTGAGGTGTAGAATACAAGAAATAAACATTTTATGGAGTTTTAGTCACCTTTTATACTCAAATAAGTTTCTGTATACTTTATATTTATATGATGCATGCTGCAATTCAGAACATGGAATGCATAAACAGAAAGGTCTCGTCGCGCTGATCGATTTAGACATATCATTTGTTAAATTTGGAGTTATAAAACAAAAGTTATTAATTAATTAAGAAAAAGGGCATTTTATTGTAATTTAAATCAACTTGAAATTTTAAGTGTTCAAAATATATTTTGGATAGCATATTTGAATTCCTCATATTTTTCTGATTTGAAAACATATATTATTTGTATTATTTGAATTCATATTTTAAAAGTTATTTAAAAACAGATTTGAAATTTGAAATTTAAAACATTTTCTGGAAATTTAAATCAAAACAGAAAACCAGGAAATACTTTTGTCACCCAGGAGAAGTCCGCCCAAGGAGGACGACAGGCGGGGCCAGGGGCAGAGCAGGGGCCACGCACGCGCACGGGCTGGCTAAGCCGACACGTGGCCAACCTGGACCGCGGGTTGAGGATGGAAAAACGTGGGTTTCTTTTTGCAAAAGGTTGAGAAGGGAGGGACCGCGGGTTAGGAAGAAGGAAAGGTCAGGGGGTTTTCTGGAAGAAGATGACGGCGGCTGACTAGTGGGCCACGAGGTACCACGGGTTGAGAGGGGAAAACGTTCAGGGGCCTAAGTAGAAAATCTTCTAGATGGATCGGTTTAGCCTGACGAACTGCAATTCAACTTCGCAAAAACTGCTAGCTGAAGCCGATGATCGGAGGAAGATGGCGAGCGAATGAGTCCAGATCTTGAGACGCGGTAAAAACAGAAGTTGTAGAGGGAGGTTCTATACCTATTTCTCCTTAAGGGACCTTCACAGAAAAAGGAGTGGAACGCCGGTTAATCATCGATGAACATGGACAGATCCACAAGTTAGGACTGACGGGAAAAAAACTTGCAAAGACGCCAGGATCTGGACGAACTTTGGAGGAAGATGGCGGGTGACCTACAACATCGTTTTTGAATCCGTTTGATCCTGCTTGTTTAGGGGACATCCAGGGACATATATCGTGTGAGGAGATTTGTCGGAGGAGGTCTGGGTTCGCCGGAAAAATGGGGAAAAGGGGGTCGTGGAGCTGCTGCTGTTGTCTGTCTGCGCGCGGCAAGCGGACGTGCGGCAGGGACGAATTCAGGTGATGGTGGCGAGCTACAGGACGACGAGATGGATGCTAGAAGGAGGGGAAAGGAGAGGGGGCTTACCACGAGGCCGGAGGTGACCTCGGCGGGCTCGGGGGTGGTCCTGGGCTTCCTCCATGAAGCGGAGACGGACAGAGAAAGGTGGCAGGTACCTGACTCGTTCATGGCGATGGAGACGAGCACGGACAGAGAAGGGAGTCAGCGGCAGAGCCAAAAACAAAGAAGGAAAAAAGTGGAACGGAACCGGTGCGTCACCTGTAGGCCGAAGATGTTCTCGGAAGGGGCGGAGACGAGCTAGAGACGCGGGAATTTTATCACCTTTCCGCGGTCAGAAAAGGGAATCCTTGTCTTGGGCATCGACCCCTGGACTCTCCAAGGCGATCAACTCGTCGAGGAGTAGGAGGGGAGTGTGGCCGAGCTTGTGTTGTGCTTGGATGGCGCAGAACAACCTAATGCTGCGGTGCACCATCAAACAGGGGGGTGGCTGTGGCTCTGTTGCTCGTTCATGGAGAAAGAACAGAGTACCGAGAGGGTCAAGGTCAGAAGAACAGGGGCGAGGAAAGGTTGGTGGCGGCGGAGGAGGAGAGGTTCTAGGGTTTGAGGAAGCCTCCGAGGGGATTAGAAGGAGGAGGAGGGTGTGGTTGGCGTGGTGGTTGAAAAGCAGAGGGGTTCACGCCTCTTGCGTGCGCTCTCTATCAGGAAGACGACAACTTGTGTCGAGAGGGAGGGGACCGAGCCAGGGGTTGGTCTGGGCAAGGTTTGGGCCAGGAGAGGACGTGCTGGGCTGACCTAGGGGAGGAAAGGAGAGTGGCTAGGTAGGCTCCGGGTGGGCTGTTGCGGCTGGGCCAAAGGTGGGTTGCTGCAAGTGCATGCTTCTCTCTCTCTTATATCTTCTTCTTTTTATTTTTATTTGTTTTGTTTGTTTCAAAACCAAACAAGTTACACATTCAAAACCTGTTGGACTTTGTAGGAGCATTTGACTAGGGGATTGTGGTATGCAAAATAGAAATAGAGAGGAAAAGGCACAAAGGGGAGGAGATGCCCACATACATGTTCCTTGGCATTAAGGAATAAGGATTAGGGTTTAGCTTAGGTGAGAGATTCGAGAAAGATAGAGAGATGGGGTCTTAGGGTTTAGAGAGAGAGATTAGGTGGAGTGTTCTCTTTTGACAAGTCCAAGCAAAATCAAGCCAAGCTCAAACAAGATCTAGTCAAAAGAGAGGATGGGATAAAAGGTGGTGAGGTTTGTGGGAGTAGCTCATGGTGGTGGTTTTTAGCAAGACCAACTAGATCAAGCCAAAGGAGGGAGAGAGAGATGAGAGTTGATCCACTCAAGAAAAGAACCAAATAAAATCCAAAAGACTAGAATGTGGTGGTTCTTGCATGGGCCATGCATAAATAATAAATGCCTCCTCTACTAGTGAAAACCACTAGATTATCTCATGGCATTTGTATAAGCAAGCTTCCCAAATTTTGGAATAAGGCCCAACAAAAGAAAAGAGAGCTTGTTTACCACATGGATTAAATAAAAGATCATGCATGAATATAAGGTGGCCAAGCTTGTGTGTATGTGCCACTAGCCAACATGACCCCAATGGTATTCCTACATGAGCTTATATTCATATTTAACCCATATGAAAGCTTGTCAAGGGGTTCCACTCACATAGCATGCAAAGGTGGCCATGTGGCTCTCATATACCAATAATGTGAAAACAACATGGTGCATACATGGGAGCATGTGGAGCTGGAATTGGATCCATCCCAACCCACATGAGCTAGATGTAAAACCAAATAAGTTGCAATGCTCATATATGGTGGAATGATGGAATGATGGGGTGATGACAAGAAAGGTGGTGGAGTTGAATAAAAGATATGCCCCCAACTCAACTTGGGCATTTAAACAATATATCAAGAACCAAATACAATATCAAGAGGCAAATACAATTTACATTGCATATGAGAGAAGAACCAAATCAAAAGGGTTTTATATGATGCTCAAATGCAAGGTGGCATGATGACATGAGCATGATATAATGATGATGCAACAATTATATATAGGAAGTAGCATTTATATAGACTAGGCTAGTAGCATTGCAATTGTTAGACAATTGGGATGTTACAACTCTCCCCCACTAAACAAGAATCTCGCCCCGAGATTCCTAGGAAAAAGAGAACAACACAAGAAGAGGCGGGTGTTCGAACGAAGGTGACCCTCACGTTCCCAAGTTGATGAACAACGGAATGGTGCGACCACTACACCTTTCAAAACTTGCTAGACTTGTTGCGAGTCTTGCGTTTTGCTTGAGAAACAACGGGTTAGAAGAGTTGAAGGATTGTCGTGAGACAAGAAGGATAGGATGGGCATAGCTCCGGTTTTCCCAAGAATCGATAAAAGAATATAACCACTTGTGAAAGAAAAGGAGAAGATGATGTATCATGGATAAAGAAAGACACACCATTAAGATTAAAGATTTACCGATACGAGAGAGGATGAATCTTTGTCTCGCCGGAAGAAAGGAGCTAGATTGGAGAGGTTTGAACCACTATTACAATAGCATCGTATCTTCTCTCGGATTTGAGAAAAGAAGTTCGGAAACAATATTGCCTTCAAACAATAGAGTCCCTTGATAACAACAGAAAGATTTAGTTAGACATCGTCGGATTAGATTCTTGTTGCGCCGGTAAGAACCAAGGATCACGCAATTTAGGTGTGCAGATATAACTTCCAGAGATGGATGTGAAGCCAGATCATGGTGGAATCCCGAGAAGCAAAGAATATGGAGGATCTGGAGTTTATTGTAGAGATACGTATTGCTTTCTTTAGCCTTGAGGCTAACGCAATAGATTTGCGGCTGATGGCATCAACCATAATTGGCTTTACCACAGAAAAAGAATTGATGAAACAAAGAGAGAGATAGTTTCCTTTAATATTGTTTGGGGATGTCGAGCATCGGTAGAATGATGAGGACAGAAAAGGAGTTTGCGTCTGTTTCCACCAGATAATTGAAGATTTTGCTTCATCTAGAATAGACAGACCACCAACAAGAGGTTATTGATTACTTTCTTTGAAAGAGCACTCCGGAAAACAAGGACGGAAGTAAAAGTATCAAGGGATAAAGGCCACTTCTAACTTCCATGGAATGAGTGAAATCACATTAATTCACCAATTCAATGTACAAGAGCGAATGATAAGAGTAGTGGTATGGTAGCTACTCCATCCCGCACTCAAAGCATTACTCCGCACATGAATAAGAAAATCATGCAACCCAACTACCGAAACAGACTGAAGGTGTTGGCAAAAAAAATCCTAGAACTCCGTTAGAAAACAAGGATAGATGCAAACGATTCGCCGGATTCATAGATAGATAAAGATGATGATGTTGTCGTCATATCGTAAGTAACCAGCCACCGGAAAGATATAAAGGAAGATCACGGAGACAACTGCAAAATTTCACAGATAAAGAAAAATATAGCACCACTTGAACCAAAGGAATACAAGATCTGGAAGGTCTTCATGGCCTCCGGTGGATTGAGCATAGATGATAGAGCAAGAGGGTTTCAAGAGATTACTTAACGAGATTGAGGTGAAAGAACTCCATGTTCTTCTTGAAATGATTGAGAGAGATTTAGCAGCCTTGAGGAAATCTTCAGCGGAACGACGATGATAACTTGCCAACAAGGAACAACTCCGGATTGGTTGAAGATGGAGGATGGAATTAACAATGGACTTGCTGATTCCAGAGTTGAAGTAATGTATTTAGCAGAAGGACGTGGTCGAGATATGTGACTTCAAAAAGTCAGAATTCTTGCTTTGAGACTTTGCACACGGGCAGTGCTCACGAAGCTTGAGAGAAAGAGACACAGATGATCTTCCATGTCCTTCCATTGATATCGAACAGGCAAGCATATTATCAACATATACCACCATGGATTAACAGATATTCCCAGAATACCAAGTTCAAGAGGCGGGAGAACAAACAAATGCTCGAAACACTTCCTGAGCTTAACGCTCTTAGAAAGATCAATATTACGAGTAAGGATTCCTGTTGAAGAAGACGCGCTGACAGAATAGGTTAACTGGTCCTTCGGAAGAAAAAGAGATGTCACCTGGTTCACATTGTCGATCGGATCACCGGTTACAAAGATAAAGAGATCTTGGATAAGAACCGATGATAGCTCATACCTTAAGCAAAGCTATCAGAGACAAAAAGATGCAATTCCCTCGTATCCAGGAGAATTGTGCAAATATGGGGTCCAAAAGGATGTGCAGCATGATGGACAGATGATAGACCGCCGTAGTGCTTGGAGAAACTCTGGATTGCCAAAGATGCTTGAATATGCATAGATATGATCGCGGTGTACTCAAAATCACAGGAGATAACCGTCACCATTTGGAGGATAGTGTTGATAGCATTTTCCATATTCCACTCCATCATCCAGACCGATATGACACTTATCATGAGTGGAATATAGCTATGCCGAGAACCAAATTACAATCACCAGCATCGGATCGACACATGTTATGTAATTAGCCCAAGAGAATTGGAGATGAAAAGAAACTCTAGGGTTAAGCGCCGGTGACAAAAGAATGAGTTAGCATGGACATGCTGATAAAAGGGAGATAGATAATGTTTCACACACGACTGAAAAGGAGTGTGGAAGCACAGATGTATCAAAGAAAATTTTCCCGCATTTTTCGGCATTAAAATACCAATAGATGCGCAAAAACACTTATCAGGTAGCGATTAGCAACTGATGGTTTCACAGAATGTGGAGTTGCTGGAAGGAAGGACACCCTTAAGAGGATGGCACCGGTTAACAAGGAGTCAGATAGATCGCGCCGGTATTCAAAAACCTGTCAGTATGGAATGTACCAACAGTTGATAACCAAAGGCAGATAAAGATAACATGTTGGATGCAACAGATAGACAAGGAATTACACACACACACACACACACTCAACCTATGGTACTACGGAAACCCAGAACACGTGAATCCTAGTTTGAATTTTAAGAAGAGGATTGAAAACGTTACACTTCCTTACCAGAAAAGGGTGGTGGGTGGGTAAGAAGAAAAGTGGAAGCAGTCCTACTCTCGCGTTTTGTTTTTCCCTAGTATACATAGCTACCAAAAATATTTGCTAGACTGACAACGACCATTTGGCTGAGACCCTGAAGGGCGGGATGGCTCTGATACCAATTGTAACTACCTCGGTGAATTACGCTCCTAGTTACAAGCCTGGATGAGCGGAAATGGTTGAAATAGTATGGTGGGGCCCAAATGCCACTCACAGGTAGACCTTTCGGCCATCCCAACCATTTCCAAACATCGGGACAAGAACGGGCGGCGTAATCGGCAGGCGAAGGGATCAACTACATACACAAATGGGTATGTATGCAAGCCACCATACAACAGTACATCAGAGCCATTCCATCTAAAAGAAATAGAAATATTGCAACGCCATACGGCAAGATCCAAATATCCTAGATAGATATAATAGTTTAGGATATCTCCTCATCCATCAAACATCAGAGTATCAGGCGGAAGCGGAAAACAAGATCCGAGAACGGATAAGAAGCAAATCGGCATAAGATGCCCCATAAATAAACACATCCCGCCCACAGATCTCACGGATCCCCGTTCTCGGAATCTCTACACCGAATGATCGTTGTCCACATCGTCCGTCTCCTCCACCCAGTATCCATCTTATGAGTGTACCTGTTCATCTGAATCAAATAATTTATCGTGTGAGACCCTAGGGGTACTCAGCAAGACTTTATTCCTCTAAAGGGGACACAACCTGGGGTGACGCAATTGCAGCAAAAGATAAACCCTAACAATGCTATACATACTCGCTAACCATCCGCCTAACCAAAGATAGACGGATGTCCGTGAATTAAAGACAACAGTTATAACGGTAATATTAACAGATCCATCCTCCTCCTCGCTTACCAACGAGGAAGCGGACGAACAACCCCCCCCATCCGTTGGCATTTTTATTATCCATTCCATGAGTATTGCACTATTTACTAGTCAGTTACTTAGTCAAATTAAAAGCGGTACTTTAGTTATACTTGTCTATGATCGAGAAACTGTGCTCCAAGTCGTCCATAACCGCGGACACGGCTTTCAGAAAGTTTTACCCTGCAGGGGTGCACAAATAGCAACACACACTCGATCAACCTCGGAAAAACCAAATCAAAACCCAACGAGGCATTCACGACAAAGCAATCACAGGATTTAGAAATATTTCAGGGGGCCACCCCATTAAGCTACCCGCAACGAAGTTAGCTGACTCCGAAACGGACTCAAGGTTTGGGTGGACGGCTGTAAACGACTGGGAACCCAAAAGTGTGACTGGGCTTGTCGATACCGCGAAATAGTGTCCCGATCCTAAACAGTACAGGTGCAGTACATCGCACAATTTAAATAAAGCAGTAAAGCATGGCATAAGTACAGGATAGTAAATAAAACCTCAAACTAGTTTGTGGCCCCAAGAAATAAGAATGAATCAAGCTCTGGCTCAGGGGGGTCCCATAATCCTCCCGGATGTGGATAGCGCGAATATTCAAGGAACAGGAATCAAGTACTCGGGGTCCTACGGGACACAAGTGAGCATAAAAACCAAATAGCAGATATTGCTCACCGGAGCCACTTTCATTAGTTATCCCATTACTACTCAGGTTAAGTTGTTTAGGTACCTCGTTATTCATTAGACACTCACATACCCTACACATGCTGTTCTACGACTCGCATGGCTCAAACAACTCCTGTAGTAATGGCTGATGGGATGGAGGAACAAGCTTCGGTGGGGTTTAAAAGTAAAGGCTATGCAATACTTGGGATTCAGTTTAATGCAATCGCGACCCAATGATGCAAGAATAAGATAGAGGCAATAGGTACTATATGTATGCAAGCATGTGGTAGTGCTTGCCTGGCAGCTCAGTTGAAGCGAGAGAAGGATCTGGGTAGTGCTCCTAGTTTTCTTGATATATCCCCTGCTCAGCGTCTATTCGAAGAAGAACCAAACAAACAAGGGCCAACATAAATAAAGTGCACAAGCATATGAATTAAATGCGACAAGCAAACAATCATGCCATGATGAATGATGCACAATTTGCATGGCAATAAAGTAGCATGGCATGGGTGAGGTGTAGAATACAAGAAATAAACATTTTATGGAGTTTTAGTCACCTTTTATACTCAAATAAGTTGCTGTATACTTTATATTTATATGATGCATGCTGCAATTCAGAACATGGAATGCATAAACAGAAAGGTCTCGTCGCGCTGATCGATTTAGACATATCATTTGTTAAATTTGGAGTTATAAAACAAAAGTTATTAATTAATTAAGAAAAAGGGCATTTTATTGTAATTTAAATCAACTTGAAATTTTAAGTGTTCAAAATATATTTTGGATAGCATATTTGAATTCCTCATATTTTTCTGATTTGAAAACATATATTATTTGTATTATTTGAATTCATATTTTAAAAGTTATTTAAAAACAGATTTGAAATTTTAAATTTAAAACATTTTCTGGAAATTTAAATCAAAACAGAAAACCAGGAAATACTTTTGTCACCCAGGAGAAGTCCGCCCAAGGAGGATGACAGGCGGGGCCAGGGGCAGAGTAGGGGCCACGCACGCGCACGGGCTGGCTAAGCCGACACGGGGCCAACCTGGACCGCGGGTTGAGGATGGAAAAACGTGGGTTTCTTTTTGCAAAAGGTTGAGAAGGGAGGGACCGCGGGTTAGGAAGAAGGAAAGGTCAGGGGGTTTTCTGGAAGAAGATCACGGCGGCTGACTAGTGGGCCATGAGGTACCGCGGGTTGAGAGGGGAAAACGTTCAGGGGCCTAAGTAGAAAAGCTTCCAGATGGATCGGTTTAGCCTGACGAACTGCAATTCAACTTTGCAAAAACTGCTAGCTGAAGCCGATGATCGGAGGAAGATGTCGAGCGAATGAGTCCAGATCTTGAGACGCGGTAAAAACAGAAGTTGTAGAGGGAGGTTCTATACCTATTTCTCCTTAAGGGACCTTCACAGAAAAAGGAGTGGAACGCCGGTTAATCATCGATGAACATGGACAGATCCACAAGTTAGGACTGACGGGAAAAAAACTTGCAAAGACGCCAGGATCTGGACGAACTTTGGAGGAAGATGGCGGGTGACCTACAGCATCGTTTTCGAATCCGTTTGATCCTGCTTGTTTTGGGGACATCCAGGGACATATATCGTGTGAGGAGATTTGTCGGAGGAGGTCTGGGTTCACCGGAAAAATGGGGAAAAGGGAGTCGTGGAGCTGCTGCTGTTGTCTGTCTGCGCGCGGCGAGCGGACGTGCGGCAGGGACGAATTCAGGTGATGGTGGCGAGCTACAGGACGACGATATGGATGCTGGAAGGAGGGGAAAGGAGAGGGGGCTTACCACGAGGCCGGAGGTGACCTCGGCGGGCTCGGGGGTGGTCCTGGGCTTCCTCCATGAAGCGGAGACGGACAGAGAAAGGCGGCAGGTACCTGACTCGTTCATGGCGACGGAGACGAGCACGGACAGAGAAGGGAGTCAGCGGCAGAGCCGAAAACGAAGAAGGAAAAAAGTGGAACGGAACCGGTGCGTCACCTGTAGGCCGAAGATGTTCTCGGAAGGGGCGGAGACGAGCTAGAGACGCGGGAATTTTATCACCTTTCCGCGGTCAGAAAAGGGAATCCTTGTCTTGGGCGTCGACCCCTGGACTCTCCAAGGCGATCAACTCGTCGAGGAGTAGGAGGGGAGTGTGGCCGAGCTTGTGTTGTGCTTGGACGGCGCGGAACAACCTAATGCTGTGGTGCACCATCGAACAGGCTGTGGCTCTGTTGCTCGTTCATGGAGAAAGAACAGAGTACCGAGAGGGTCAAGTTCAGAAGAACAGGGGCGAGGAAAGGTTGGTGGCGGCGGAGGAGGAGAGGTTCTAGGGTTTGAGGAATCCTCCTAGGGGATTATAAGGAGGAGGAGGGTGTGGTTGGCGTGGTGGTTGAAAAGCAGAGGGGTTCACGCCTCTTGCGTGCACTCTCTATCAGGAAGACGACAACTTGTGTCGAGAGGGAGGGGACCGAGCCAGGGGTTGGTCTGGGCAAGGTTTGGCCCGGGAGAGGACGTGCTGGGCTGACCCAGGGGAGGAAAGGAGAGTGGCTAGGTAGGCTCCGGGTTGGCTGTTGCGGCTGGGCCAAAGGTGGGTTGCTGCAAGTGCATGCTTCTCTCTCTTATATCTTCTTCTTTTTATTTTTATTTGTTTTGTTTGTTTCAAAACCAAACAAGTTACACATTCAAAACCTGTTGGACTTTGTAGGAGCATTTGAGTAGGGGATTGTGGTATGCAAAATAGAAATAGAGAGGAAAAGGCACAAAGGGGAGGAGATGCCCACATACATGTTCCTTGGCATTAAGGAATAAGGATTAGGGTTTAGCTTAGGTGAGAGATTCGAGAAAGATAGAGAGATGGGGTCTTAGGGTTTAGAGATAGAGATTAGGTGGAGTGTTCTCTTTTGACAAGTCCAAGCAAAATCAAGCCAAGCTCAAACAAGATCTAGTCAAAATAGAGGATGGGATAAAAGGTGGTGAGGTTTGTGGGAGTAGCTCATGGTGGTGGTTTTTAGCAAGACCAACTAGATCAAGCCAAAGGAGGGAGAGAGAGATGAGAGTTGATCCACTCAAGAAAAGAACCAAATAAAATCCAAAAGACTAGAATGTGGTGGTTCTTGCATGGGCCATGCATAAATAATAAATGCCTCCTCTAGTAGTGAAAACCACTAGATTATCTCATGGCATTTGTATAAGCAAGCTTCCCAAATTTTGGAATAAGGCCCAACAAAAGAAAAGAGAGCTTGTTTACCACATGGATTAAATAAAAGATCATGCATGAATATAAGGTGGCCAAGCTTGTGTGTATGTGCCACTAGCCAACATGACCCCAATGGTATTCCTACATGAGCTTATATTCATATTTAACCCATATGAAAGCTTGTCAAGGGGTTCCACTCACATAGCATGCAAAGGTGGCCATGTGGCTCTCATATACCAATAATGTGAAAACAACATGGTGCATACATGGGAGCATGTGGAGCTAGAATTGGATCCATCCCAACCCACATGAGCTAGATGTAAAACCAAATAAGTTGCAATGCTCATATATGGTGGAATGATGGAATGATGGGGTGATGACAAGAAAGGTGGTGGAGTTGAATAAAAGATATGCCCCCAACTCAACTTGGGCGTTTAAACAATATATCAAGAACCAAATACAATATCAAGAGGCAAATACAATTTACATTGCATATGAGAGAAGAACCAAATCAAAAGGGTTTTATATGATGCTCAAATGCAAGGTGGCATGATGACATGAGCATGATATAATGATGATGCAACAATTATATATAGGAAGTAGCATTTATATAGACTAGGCTAGTAGCATTGCAATTGTTAGACAATTGGGATGCTACAAACATCGACTACATGATACTTCACCTTTATGGTCCTAGGGGAATGCATTGTGTATTTGGATACTAATTGTGGAGTTGTCGGAGTGAAAGAAACCTAAACCCCCATTAGGAAACCATTGCATAAGGGAGTTTAGGATCTCAGAGTTTAATCCTATGGTTAGGTTTATATCTTAATTACTTTATTGTAGTTGCGGATGCTTGAACAATCTAACCAAGTAAGGTCGGTACATTAGCATAGGTTCACCCACACAACACTTATCCAACCAAAGAAGATTAATCAACTATATGAACCGAAAGCACTTGGCAGTATTCCCATGTGCCCTCGAGAACGTTTGGTCATCTTAAGTAATACAAATGGCTTGTCCTTGGCCTAAGAAAGGATTGGGCCACTGGCTGCAATTATTATTGTCTTTTATTTACTCACACTTTATTTATCTGCATTATCAAAAAACCCTAAAAATTCGTTTGCTAGTATTTACAATGAATTCCTGATCTGAACCACTTGTCAACACCTTTTGCTCCTCGTTGGGTTCGACACTCTTATTTATCGAAAGTACTACGATACACCCCCTATAATTATGGGTCATCAGTGGGTTTGATATCTTTACTTCGAAACTAGCTACAATTGATCTGTGTACTTGTAGTCATCAAGCTATTTTTTGGCGCCGTTGCCAAGCAGCTAAGCGCTTTTGGTCTTTGTTCTTAGTTGCTTATTTTACTAATCATTTTACTAAAGTTGTTTACTAGTTTCAGGTAATTCACCATGGGTGAGTACCAACATATAATTCAGCTTGAAGCTGTATGGAACTCCGGTCCACCCATGGACGCTTATTTAAAATCCAATAACCCGCGAGGGTATGATATTAACACCATGCTTTTAGACCTTTCGCATGCAAAAAGATTTGCAGGAGATGGTACGGAAGACCCGTATGAGCATGTGGGGTTCTTTGAAGATATTTGTGGGACTTTCCACCTTAATATACAAACCGAGGATGAGGTTAAATTTGTTCTATTTGTTCAAACTCTTGTAGACGAAGCCCGTTCTTGGTACATTCAAAGTTCTACAAAGATTAATAATTCCTGGGAGAGCCTTGCCCCCTTGTTTTTAGTTGATTTATTTCCTAGGACAAAAACTCTTGGCACAAGATGCATGATCATGAACTTTAAAGGAAAATCTGAAGAAAGCTTGCATGAAGGATATACAAGGTTCCGCGGGCTGCTTGACCGCTGCCCCCATCATAATTTTCCTCCTTGGTTGGTGATACACACCTTCTACGCAGGTTTGAGTGATGACAATAGAAATGAGATCGACTCCCTTACTAATGGTTCTTTCACCAAATTTAGTGTTGACAGAGCTCGGAGTTTTTAGACATGGTGAATAGAATAGAGAAAGCTTATTGTGAGTCTGAGTTTAATAAAGAAAACCTAGTATAGTACGATTGTTTAAAAGATTTCTAGCATGTGGAAAGGTAGAGAAACTTCTTGGGAATTTCAATTTGGACCATCATATGATCATTCAAATTATTAAATCCTATGCCAAATATTTGAAAATCCCAAGATATTGGGAGCGTTATACAACACCTATAGAAGAGACACCCCCTCAAACTAGCCATAAGGATAAATATGAAAAAATGCAAAAGAAAATGCTAGTGGAGGAAGAAACCATCATAACAAAAGTGATAGAGAGTAAAAGTGAAAAAATAAAAGGATAGGAGGGTTAACTAAGGATTTGGGGACCATTAAACAAAACATGGGATAGTGAAAGAACTTCTAGAACCCAAGATGTTCAAAGATGAAGTGATCATGATGTGTAAAGAATCTTCTGATATGATTGGGGGCAAGTTTGATGGTAAAAATAGAAGTCAACAGAAAATCCCCTTTTTCTTAGGAGGAACTAGTTATGTAGGATTATGTGACTTAAGTTCTTCCATTAATATCATGCCTTACACAATCTACAAGGAGATGCATGACCATCGAGATGAGCCTTACCTTGAGACATTAGAAGTTAATTTTATACTCTCTAATAGAATTATGCATCCTACTCACGGGATACTTCGTAATGTCTGTATTTCTGTGGGAGCTTTTGTGTACCCAATTGATTTTCACATTATTAAAAGATCATTGAAGTCTTCCTGCCCCGTTATTTTTGGTAGTCGTTTTTATAACTCTATGAGCATTGATATAGACAACAAAAACAGACTCTGTCTTTGTAGGTTGGTGAAGAAGCTATAGAAATAAATTATAATCAATTCACAAATTTTCCTTATGAGAAGAAAGTTGAGATTAAGGAGGAGAGAACTATTGAAGAATTAGCAGCAATTTATTTTTGCACTCCACAATTTGAGTTGGAGCAAAGTATTACAAGCAATGATTCGCTTCCAAACGACTCTGCAAAGGAGGATTTGGATGAAATCCTCAATACTGCACCTAAGGTGGAAACTAGCCTCATGAATGAATTTGAAGCACTTGAAAGAAAAGGAGATGAGGACCCCCCACCTCTCATTTTGAAGCCTCTTCCTCCGAGCCTAAGGTATGAATTCCCAGACAAGGAAGGTAAATGCCAGTGGTTCTCAATGACAAAATTTCACCTGAGGAAAGCACAAAATTATTAGATGTACTTGGCAAACAACATGAAGCCTTTGGATACACCCTTAATGACATTAAAGGTATAGACCCTTCAATAAAGATGCACAAGGTACTCGTGATTGATGATTCTAAACCATTTGTCGACAACTAAAAGAGATTGAATCCTAAAATGAAAGATGTAGTAAGAAAGGGAGTTATACATATGTTAGACATTGGTATTACCTATCCTATATCAGATAGTAAATGGGTTAGTCCAACTCACTTCATACCTAGGGAAGGATGTATAACCATAATTAACAATGATAAGGATGAATTAATCCCTTCTAGAACCATAGCAGGTTATAGGATGTGTATTGATTTTAGGAAGCTAAATAAAGAAACCATAAAAATTCATAAGCAATGGGCCCTCATTAATGATATCATGGAAAGAATGTCTGCAGCTCTTATTTCTGTTTTCTTGATGGATATTCTGGATATTCCCAAATAGCTATTCAGCTTGAAGACCAAGAAAAGACCACCTTTACATGTCCATATGGAACCTATGCTTATCGACTGATGCCTTTTGGTTTATGTAATGCAGCTGCTACTTTTCAAGAGTGTGTCTTGAAAATACTTGATAGTTTTGTAGAAATATCAATGGAAGTCCTGATGAACAACTTTGTTGTTTATGGGACTACTTTTGAGCAATCCCTCTATAATCTTAATAGAGTTTTGCAACGATGCATGCAAACAAAGATGGCTCTCAATTGGGAGCGTTGCCGCTTCTTGGTAAGGGAAGGTATAGTTTCTAGGCATAATGTTTCTGAGAAGAACATTTAGATAGATAAATCAAATTTGGTCACTTTGAAAAAACTTCCAACACCGCAAGATATAAAGGGGGTAATGAATTTTCTTGGGAAGATTGGGTCATATATATGCTTTATTGAAGATTTTGCTAAATTATATGCCCCTTTAACTCATCTATTAGATAAATACACCCTTTTTTGCTTTTGATAGAGATGGCAATGATTCTTTTGAGGAGTTAAAGAAAGCACTGATTTCTGCACTAGTTATTCAACCACCAAACTAGAATGAACCATTTGAAATTATGTGTGATGCTAGTGACTATGCTATTGGGGCTGTTTTAGGACAAAGAGATGGGTTAAACCTTATTGTCATTCAGTATGCCAGTCGAATTTTCAATGAAGATCAAAATAATTATGCCACAACCGAAAAGGAGTTTTTAGTTATTGTTTTTGCTTGTGATAAATTTAGACATTACATTATCAATTCAAAAGAAATAGTTCATACTGATCATCAAGCTTTAATACACCTCCTAGCTAAGAAGGACGCTAAACCTCGATTAATTAAATGGGTCTTGCTACTACAAGAATATGACTTGCAAATAGTGGATAGGAGAGGAAAAGATAATCCTGCCGCTGACCATTTATCATGAATGGAAGGGGTTATTGTCAACACCGGGATTTTTAATCCCAAATGCCTGTTATGCCGTACATCGCAATCCCAGGATTACCATTTTTGCGAACATAACAGATTGGTACCATAGTTCATCATCCATTACAAACCATAATAGTATTACAAATAGTTGATCTCATGATCAAGTCTGATTACAATTAAAGCAGTGGAATAATAATAAGGGTAGCATGGTCAAGGCTCCATCTTCAGGGTCACAGGAAATGCTGACGATGGGAGATGATCCTAGTTATCCTAAGCATCCTGCTGTTCTTCTTCCTCGAAGTCTCCTTCATAGTCTGTCCATGGGAATAGCCAGGGACAAAGACATGAGTACTTCGAAGTACTCGCAAACTCTCACTAAACATGTAAGGTCATTCTATGGGATTCTTAAGCTCTAGGTTTGTTTGCCACAAGACAATTTTATTTCAACCAGTGTCTAGTAGTAAAAGTCTAACTTTAGTTGTCTAGGTAACTTAGACGTGAACCTAAATTTAATTCCGCAACTTGTAGGGTCAAGTCAAATGCATCTTTCAAGTCACAGGTCATTTGGTGAACATCTGACAACGGAACAGTATGGCTATCCAACTGTCCATAACCGTGGACGCGGCTATTCGAATAGTTTGACACTCTGCAGAGGTGGTACACTTTTACCACGATGTTTGATACATCCGTCAGGAACAATCCTGAATCATCATACTTAGTATGCGGATAATCAATCCTAACCTTTCAATTACACAACCTAGTATAGGCACCTCCCCTATGAGTTTGGCCTCCCAACCATGACCATCTGTCATCTTGGGCACTACATAGGTGTACAATCACATTTACAAGGTAGCCTCAGCTCACCTCGTTCCACGAGGGAACCGATACTAAGACATATAAACTTCCAGTCAAGCCCTACCCAAATTCGGGTATTGTGGTTGTACGCTAAATGTTGGAATGCTATCGCATCCGAACCTAACTATCAGTTTTTATCAAAGTCAAGTCACGTCCTTTCATTCACCATCATCTTAAAAGTCATTGTGTCCATAACACATGTCAAAGCATTTTAGTAAAATGACTCATGATTCCAAGGTTTTCATAATCATTTGTTCCCAACTAGCGATCCAGTTTAATTTAGCACTAGCATCTATCAAATGGGGGTGTCACTAGTTGTGGGGTACTAAGCTGGTGTATCTATTCTCCACAAGTTCCAAGCTCTTGGGGACACTCCCCATTATCCGCTAATCATCCAACTAATTAACTACAGAACAACTTTGCTAAAGATAAAGCTTGCAAGTAAACCTGGGATTTGGTATAGTAAAAAAAGGGTATCACAAAAGCTTGCAAGTAGGACTTGCATGGTTTAGCTTGCTTGATTAGATATAATAGCTTGCATAATGTAGCTTGCATGGTATAACATGCTCAGTATAGCTTGCCTTGATTTGTAAGGTAGTCGAAGTTCTCTTCTTCGTCATCGTAGAATTACTCCTTGTCATAGCCCGGGTTGATACTAGATTCTATAAATAGATACGAGGTACACAATCACCAAACAATACTTAACTACTTCTATTTATCACACAAGCATCGCACTAGATGATCTAGCATCATCTCTATCATTACAAGAAAAGAGTGATAAGATTTTATTTATCTTAGTTTTAGGAAAGTAATTTCTACTCATTGAAAATTTTCTTAGGATTTAATATTCTCCAAATTAAAAATATGGGATAATATTGACACATGTCATCACCACATATTCTAATACTTGAGAATGTGATTTAAAAAGGTTGGCCTAATTTATAAAGTTTAACCCTATTATTTAATAATATTTAAGGGGCTAAAAATGACTAGAAAGTCATTCTTTTAGTTTTGGTCCAGGCCTACTGTATGTAACTATGTAGATTTTTACATATTCATAAAGGTCTTGTAAAATGTAATTTTTAAGAGTTGGAAACAACTCAAAATCACTTATGGTTGGTATTAAAAAAATGTTTGAATTTGCAAAAGATTCTGGCTTGTTATTTTTACTGAGGGTGATCCATAGTTTTAAACTGTTTGAATCCAGCAGGAGTGATTAGAGATTTTCATCTACTTTCAAACAAAATTGGATTCATTAAATTTGGTGTAGTTTATCTCTCTAAATTGATTTTTAAAGTTCACTACAGAAAGGTTTTTGAATCAAAAGAAAAAGAATAGGTTTGAATTACTGGGCTCGCGCAGGAAACGTTACTGGGCTGGCCCATTTGCACAGCGCGCGTGCATCGGGCTCACTCAGGCTCGTCCCACGCATCAGCGGGTCATCTAACACGAAGCAGTATCGATCAATATTATCCCTACGATTACAACACGATCTACGGTCTAGGTTCATCGTCTACATCGCGGCGCTCCGGCGAGATTCTAACCTAGCGGCACGGCGGGGGTGGTTGTGGGTTTACCAGGGCTCCAGCTAGGTTCAGCGGTGCGGGCGAACGAGATTGTCGACGATGGCGGGTCGAATGGTGGTCATGGAGGCTCCTAGGGTGGCTCCAATCGACGGCGCCTTTCCCTCATGGCGGCGGTAGACTCCGATCAAATTCCGGCGACATGGTGCTCGCCTTGCTCCGGGAACAGGTCAGGGGAGTTTCTGAGGGGGAGAGGAGCAGAATGGTGTGATGATTGAGGCTGGGGGTGGTCTCTATTTATACCCTCGAGGGTGAGGTAGTGCGGCATGGTCAGTGCTCATCGGCAACATTGCTACAGGTCGAGCTAGGCATGGAGAAGGGCATGGGTCGACACGGTTGGGTGTGGCGATCATCATGCGAGTGGTGGCTCGACAAGGGGCGGTCTCAGTTGGTCGGGCGACGTTGGCGCTCTGTACTGGTACGGCGGCATTCTTCAGCGAGTACGGTGGTCAAGGGGTCACGTGGTGGCCAATGGGCATGTCTGGTCGGTGTCTAGTGACATCGTGGTCGTGACTACGGGCGGAGAGGTCGACTCGCGGCGTGTCTGCACGAGGCAGCTTCGGCGCTCTGTCGTGCTCTCGACATGTCCGTGTATTAAATGGGCGTGGCCGTTATGGGGTATTCGCGGCTCGTCGTTGTTCGAGGGGTGGTCAGGGAGGGGCGGTGAGGTCACGGCTACTATCTAGACATCGCGAGCGAGTGAGGAGCGGCCTGTGGCGTGCTGCCCATGTCCGAGTGACATGGTGAGCTCAGGTACCACTGGCATTGATCAAAGCAGTGAAGATGAATGGCTCAATTGCATGGCTGGGTACTGGGGATGATCATGGGTGAGCTAGAGTAATGATTTTGAGTACAACGGATGAGCAATTGATTCATCACAAACAGTAGATAGTTGGTAGCTGTACTGTGATCACCAAGTGTTCGATCAAATGGCCGCATGAACATAATCATCACTAATTTCAATGATTTGTGGCGAGTGATCTGATACTATTATGGGTAGTCTCTGGGTGCAATGGTTTGCCAAGGGGTGTTGGTTTGAGTGGTTTTCCAAAATTGGCTATCTTAACATATGAGATAGATTCAAATTTGAATTGCCTCTCAAAAGAGTTTGAAAATGTTTCTGCAAGGTTTGTGAGTTCCATTTGGTTCAGTTTCACTAGGTCTAACAAGGGGTGAAAATAAATGGGAAAGTTTCTATTTGAGATTAGTTGATAGAGATGCTCAAAGTGAGCTAGTGGTTAACTTTGGCAGAAATGAACATTAGGTCTTATGCCTTATACTTTTATTTTTTTTGTTTTGATTTGATTTTATAGTGACCTAGATGATATGGTTTTGATCTATAAACCATATATCCTCATTTAAAACGATCAAACATGGCATTTCAAGCATTCATACACTCACTCAATAATATTTGAATTTAATTAATAAAATATTTTGTTAACACTAATCTTGATTAATTAGGGAATGATCTTCATTAATATTTTTGGGGTGTTACAAACCTTCCCCCCTTAAATAGAATCTCTTCCTGAGATTCAGGAAAAACTAGGTACTAAAAATATTTGGAAACTCCTTCCTCATGTAATCCCCGCGCTCCCAAGTGGCTTCTTCTTCAGTATGATTGCTCCATTGGATTTTGATAAACTTGATACTTCTGGTCCAGGTGTTCCGGAAAGATTCTTCCAAAATACGGATAGGTTCTTCACGATAGGTCAGTTCTGGGTTGATCTCCACATCTTTGTGGTTGATATTTTTGAAAACTTTCGTTGTTTCGGGGACTTCTAAACACTTCCGAAGTAACGAGATATGAAACACATCATGCACCGCTGACATCTCTTCTGGCAGTTCTTTCTGATACGATACCTCTCCTCGGTGACTTATAATCTTGAAGGGTCCAATGTATCAGGGGGCAAGCTTTCCTTTCAGTTGGAAACGCTGGATTCCTTTTTAAGGGTGATACTTTTAGATACACAAAATATCCTACATTGAAGGCTAGATCTCGACATCTCTTGTCGGCATAACTCTTCTGTCTGGATTGGGCGGTCTTAAGGTGCTCACAAATCTTGTGAACTTTATCTTTGGCTTCTCGTAGGATGTCGGGTCCGAAAATCTGACTATCTCCTACTTCCGACGAATTTAGTGGGGTGCGACACTTCTTTCCGTACGTAAACACAAATGGGGCCATTTGCAAACTCGTTGTTGTTGTATGAGAATTCTGTGAAAGGCAGACAATCCTCCCATTTAGATCCATATTCCAACACACAAGCTCTCAACATATCTTCGAGTATCTGGTTTACTCGCTCCGTTTTTCCATAAGTGTGAGGGTGATAAGTTGTGCTGAATTTCAGCTTGGTTCCTAATCCTTCTTGGACTTTCTTCCAAAATCTTGAGGTAAACTAGGTTCCTCGATCCGACACAATGTTCTTGGGGATTCCATGCAAACTGACTATTGTATCAATGTACAACTTTGCTAGCTTCGATCTCTGATAAGTGGTCTTGATCGGTAAGAAATGATCTACTTTGGAAAGTCTATCCACTATGACCCAAATAGAATCATTTCCTCTACTAGATATAGACAAACCGGTGATGAAATCCATTCCAACTGAATCATATTTCCATTCTGGTATCTGCAAAGGTTGCAAAAGTCCTGTGGGTCTCTAATGCTCCGCCTTGACTCTCTGACAGATACCACATTTGGCGATGTAGCTTCCGACTTATTGCTTCATCTTATGCCACCAAAATTGCTCCTTCAAATCCTGATACATCTTGGTTCCTCCCGGGTGGATCGAGTAAAGAGTATCATGGGATTCTTGCAAAATGGCTTGTTTCAACTCTGAATTTGCGGGCACACAGATTCATCATTTATAGCACAAAACTCCTTCATCTTCCATAAATCCGGGTAACTTTCATGTACCGATACGATGTTTAATTCCGTCAATACTGGCATTTCCTTTCTAAGCTTCCTTGATCTGATCTATCAGGGTGGGTTGAAGTTCGATACTAGATAGGAATCCTTCGTTAACTAGTACCATTCTGAAATATTCCAACTCCTTATGCAAACTTGGTTTATCTTTCAAAATCATGGTGTTTTATCTACACGGCAGTCTACTAAGAGAATCCGCTACCACATTGGCCTTGCCGGGGTGGTAGTGAATGTCAAGGTCATAATCCTTGATTAACTCTATCCATATCCTTTGCTTCATATTCAACTCCTTCTGAGTAAAAATATACTTCAGGCTCTTGTGATCTGAGTAGATCTCATAGCGATTACCCATAAGATAATGACGCCATGTTTTCAAGGCTAAAACAACGGCGGCTAATTCTAGGTCATGGGTGGGGTAATTCTGCTCATGTTGCTTCATTTGTCGGGACAGATATTATATCACTTTTCCTGCTTGCATTAACACACATCCGAGACCAATCTTGGATGCATCACAATACACATCAAAGGGTTTGGTGATACCAGGCATGATCAAAATTGGGGTTGAAATCAATCTCTTCTTGAGTTCTTGAAAACTTGCTTCACATTTGTCCTTCCCTTCAAACTTCTGATCTTTCTTGAGTAACTGAGTCATCGGCCTATGATGCTTGAAAATCCTTGCGGTAATATCCCGCTATTCCAAGAAATGCATGAACTTTAGTTTGAGTGGTTGGTGCTCTCCATTACTCAACATCCTTAATCTTGGCTGGGTCGATAGCAACTCCTCCGGCCAACAATATATGTCCTAGGAATCCTACTTCCTTTAACCAAAACTCACACTTGCTGAACTTGGCATACAACTGATGCTCTCTCAAGATTCCAAGGATGGTTCTTAGGTGATGTTCCTGTTCTTCCTCCGATTTGGAGTAGATTAGAATGTAATCGATGAACACAACGACAAACTTATCTAAGAAGTTCATGAAAATATTATTCATGAGATTCATGAAATAAGCGGGGGCATTGGTTAATCTAAAATACATGACCTTGTACTCATACAATCCATATCGGGTCGTGAAAGCATTCTTTGGAATATCCGTTGCATGATGTTTTAGTTGATGATAACTAGTTATCAAATCAATCTTAGAGAATACTCTGGCACCGGTCAACTAGTCAAACAAATCTTCTATCTTTGGCAAAGGGTACTTGTTCTTGATGGTGACATCATTCAACTTTCGATAATCAGTACATAAATGGGTGGCACCATCTTTCTTATCCACAAACAGAAAAGGTGATCTCCATGGCGATGCACTGGGTTGAATCAGATATTTGCTAATCATGTCATCCAGTTGCTTCTTGAGATCCACTAACTCAGATGGGTTCATACTATAGGGTCTCTGAGCTATGGGTCCAGTTCCAGGGATTAGTTCAATGATAAACTCGATATCCCGATCTGGGGGCATACCGGGTAATTCATCTGGGAACACATCGGGGTATTCACAGACTACTCTGACTTGGTGAAGGGTTGGTTGGGCTAAACTCTTGTTGCATTTGAATTGACGGGGCAAGGTCTCTAACACATGGTCAACTGATACTCCGGTACTAATGCTCATGGTTATGGCTTTCTCGGCACAATCTATGAGTCCTTGATGTTTTGACACCCAATCCATTCCTAGTACTGCTTCCAAACCTTTTATTCCGAGTACAATTATATTGGCATAGAAATCTATTCCATGAATTATGATAGGTACGGCCTTGCAAATTTTCCTAGCTTTGGTCGTTGAACCAGGTATTTGAACTATCATAACATGCTTCAGATTTGTTGGTTGAATCTTACTAGAGCATGCGAATTCTTCCATAACAAATGAGTGTGATGCTCCAGAATCAAACAACACTCTTGCAAGTAGTAAATTAACAGAAAACATACCCAGAACCACATCTAGCACTTCCTGGGCTTCTTTATCATTCATGAGGAACAGACGTCCAGCATGGTTGTTCGGGTTTCCTAGGGCAAATCTCTTTCCAGGTTGGACATGACGCTGCTGTTGGGCAGGTGCGGTAACATTGGGTGCTGTAACAGTCTTCTTGGGGCACTCGTTGGAGTAGTTAACCGTCACTCCACACTCAAAGCAGGTGATTGTTGACTTGCCCTTTCCGACAACAGGTACGGCATTACTTCCAGTACTTGGGGCAGTATTATTGCTGGGATTGGTGGGCCTTGGTGGTGCACGATTGAAGTTATTGGGGTTGCCATGGTTGTAATGATTGTTGTCTCTAGGTCTTGGGTTTCCTCCACTACGATTGCGAAAATTTGGGCGAGACATAGGTGGCCTAGGGTTCTGATACGCCCAAATTGCATCACCATTCTATAGCATAATCTACCTCTATTCATTGATATTTGTCTTATTATGAGGTATTTACTTATGGCTTTTCATCTGTTTATGCATGTTGGATGATTCTTGGAGGATGGACTGCCGGAGTCTAGATTCTGATGGAAACGAAGGCGTTTTGATGCAATTTCGCAAAGATCAGAAAAATACCAGAAAAATATGGGAAAATTATATTTTTCCAGAAGACAGAGGAAGCCAGAATGAGGGACGAAGAAGGGCCGCAGGGGGCCCACACGACCCCTAGGCGTGGGCCCACCTTGGGTCGCGCCTAGGGCAGGTGTGGCCCACCTGCCCGGCTCACGACTCCGCCCCTTTGCCTATATCTTCCCTACGGAACCCTAAGGCTAGGAGAGCGACCACATATAGATTTCCGCTGCCACTGCGGGGCGGAAAAAACCGAGGGAGAAAGATCTCTCCGGCAGACAGATTTCTGCCAGGGGAATTCCTTCCCGAAGAGGCGAAATCGTCGCCATCAACACCATCGTCAAGCTAGGCTTCATCGGGATCATCATCATCATCATCCACACCATCATCTCCACCAGCACCATCATCACCACTTCGTCCCGTTGTAACAATTCAGTTGGATATTGCTTTAGTTCTTAGGGGAAACTTTCTCGGTGTTGATTACTATTGTAGTTGATGCTTGTGCATGGAACCATTGGATTATTGTTTATGTTCAGATTGTTATTCATTATCGTATCATCTTTGATCTTGATCCATATGATATCTCGTGAGTAGTTCGTTTAGTTCTTGATGACATGGGAGAAGTCATGTTGTTATTAGTGGATTTGTGTTGAGTTATTATTCAATGGTTAGTGTTTAAGTTGTGGTGCTATTCTTCTAGTGGTGTCATGTGAACGTCGACTACATGATACTTCAACATTTATTGGCCTAGGGGAATGTACTGTGTATTTGGCTACTAATTGTGGGGTTGTCGGAGTGACAAAAACCTGAACCCCCGTTAGGACAACTTTGCACAAGGGAGCTTAGGATCTTAGAGTTTAAGGCTGTGGTTAGATTTATATCTTAATTACTTTCCTGTAGTTACGGATGTTTGCAGGGGGTTTAATCACAAGTATGTATTAGTCCAAGTATGGTCGGTACATTAGCACAGGTTCACCCACACAACACTTACAACACCAAAGAAGAGTACTCAGCTATATGAAGCGAAAGCACTTGACAGAATTGCCATGTGTCCTCAAGAACCTTTGTTCCTTATAAGTATTTCCACCGGCTTGTCCTTTGCTAAGAAAGGATTGGGCCACTTGCTGCGTTTTTTATTTGTTACTTGCACTTTGTTTTGTTGCCTTATCAGAAAACCACTAAAAATCCGTTTGCTAAGTATTCATAGGGATTTCCTACTCCATACCACTGTTCAGCACCTTCTTCTCCTCGTTGGGATCGACACTCATATTTATCGAAAGTACTGCGATACACCCCATATACTTGTGGGTCATCAAGACTATTTGCTGGCGCCGCTGCCGAGAAGTGAAGCGCTATTGAAGAGTGGAACTGGTAAAGGAGACTTCTACTATGAGTATTTCTTTTGTTACTGCTTGTTACTTTGTTTCTAATATGGATAACCCACTTGGTTTTCTGTTTGGGAAATCTACTACCACAGCTAGGGTAGTAGATGAACCACCACCTGTTGAGATAGATCCTTTTAAGATACCTACAAGTATTATTGATCGTGTTATGGATAATTATTATTTAGGGGATGTAACTGTCCATCCTGGTGATCACTTGCTTTTTATCCATGAATTATGTGGGTTGTTTAAGTGTGCAGGTATCACAACTGAACAGGTGAAGAATAAGTTACTCTCCATATTCTTGAAAGGGAGAGCTAAAGAATGGTATAAGTTGCAAAAGAATGGACAATCCATGGAATGGGAGGTAATGGAATTTCTTTTTTATTCTAAATTTTATCCTCCCAGTGAGATTCATAAGGATAGAAATCTGATATATAACTTTTGGCCTCGTGATGGAGAGAGTATAGCTCAAGCTTGGGGGAGATTAAAGTTAGTAATGCTTAAATGTCCTATTCATGAACTCCCTAACAATATTATTATCAATAACTTTTATGCTAGGCTTTCTCTTCATGATAAAGATTTATTAGATGCTTCTTGTGCTGGATCATTCAAATGTATGAAGGAAGAAGCTAAATGGGATCTCTTAGACCGTATTCAAGAAAACACTGATGCTTGGGAGAATGACAAAGGAAGAAAGTCAGGTATAAACTATGATTATGAATGCATTAAATCTTTTATGGGAACTGATAACTTCCTTGATATTAGCAATGAGTTTGGTCTTGATTCCCAAAGTATTGCCAACTGTTTTAAGGCCTTTGCCTCTTACATAGAAATTCCCAAAAAGAAGTGGAATAAATACCATGCTCCTTATAAAGATGTTGTTAATCATGTTCCTGTTAGAAGTACTAAAGTTTGTACTACTAATCATATTGTTCCTGAACCTCATGTTGATAAAATACCTTTCCCAGTATTCTATGATTATTAGTGCAAATAACAAAGGTACATTGAAAACTGTGGAACCTTATGAGCAATTGAATATTGAAACTGTGGTAGCTATTGTGAAAGATCTTGTCACTAGAAATATAGAGGATGCGCACATTGTCTTCTATGAAGATGCTTCTAATATTACCTCTCATCCTAGTAAGGCTAGAAAAGCTAGTGTTCATGTGCTTTCTATTAAAATTGGTGATCATTGCTACTATGGTTTATGTGATATTGGTGCTAGTTCTAGTGCTATTCCTTATGAGCTTTATAGGGAAATTATGCATGAGATTGGTCCTTGTGAGCTTGAGGACATTGATGTGGTTATTCACCTTGCAAATAAGGAAACTATTTGCCCTATTGGTATCGTAAGAGATGTGGAGGTACTTTGTGGTAAGATTAAATATCCTACTGATTTTCTAGTGCTTAATTCAGTAGCTAGAAAATCTTGTCCTATCATTTTTGGTAGACCTTTCATGAACACTTGTGGAGCTATTATTGACTGTAAGAAGGAAAAAGTTTTAACTAAGTTTGATGGAGATTCTTATGAGATTATCTTTTCCAAATTTGCTAAAGCTCCTTGTGAAAACAGCTTGCCTAATAAAGATTTCAGGATGGAACAACTTCCTTCTATTGATCCGGTTTATGACCTTGGACCTCTTTTTGGTTACTGTAAGTATGCTTACTCAGATGATAAAGTTGTTGCCAATGATAGTTATATTGTAAACTTTATTCAAAGTGGTACTGAAAGTTATTATGAGAGAGGGAAACATGGTTTTATGCATCTCAATAATGTTAAGTTTCCCCGCTTTATGTTGAAATCTTTGAAGTTGCATTTGTTTTGTCTTTCTATGCTTGTGGCTTTTTGTTTCAACAATTCATTTTCTCATGCTACTCCCATGCATAGGAAGTGGGTTAGACTCAAGTGTGTTGGTTATTTGCTAATTGATGCTCTTTTTCACTCCAGATATATATCTCCTATGTGAGCATCTTTGACTACTTGTTGAGAGATAACCCAAGAGTTTTGTAGAGTCTTGGAAGTTATTACCTATATAATAACCGCTCCTTATCCTTTTTGTTTTGATTTTTTGTGTCAAGTTCAACTACTTTTGTGAAGTAAAGGAGTTGTGAAAAGTGTCTGTCCTGGGATAGATTTTTTGTGCTGCACTGTAAAAATTCAAGAGGGATCTCAGTATGTCGTATGGAGCTATATTTTTCTGAGCTTGTTCTCCAAGTTGCTACCCAACTTTCATAAGTTCTGCGCTTTTTTATTTGAGCAACAGAAGGTTTTCGAAAAAATCAATCTTTACCTGCTGGTCTGTTTTCACAGATTTCTGCTATCATTTGCATTTGCCTCTTTTAGAAGCCTCTGTTTTGATGTATTTCAGTTGAAGTGTGAACCTAAAGGTTTGTTTTTTTGCTTACACTAATGTTGCTATTGAAGTTTGTGTATTGCCTTGTGAGGAAAGGAAAATTCTAGGAGAATGAGAAAAGGAGTCTGCAGAGTTCGTCTTTGAATAGGTAAAAGTGGTGAAAATAGAAGGTTCGTGAAACCCCAATATTTTTATATTTTTGATGTTTTTAATACATAAGGGAAGTTACGAGACAGAACTGAAGAGTAAATGGAGTCCGGGGTGGACAAACCCAACACAGGCATGGGCCCCTGCCTGGCCTCGCCTGGAGGGGGTTTGCCACCCCCGAGCTCCGACTCCGCCTCGTTTCAGTGTCAAAACATTCCTTATGCTTTGAAACTTCGTAATATATAACCCCCGGATCCCCCGAGGTTCGTGCATCGTTTTCTCTTCGTGTTTTCGTTTCGATCTGTTTTTGTCGGGAAAATTGATACCCCCGAATCCTCGGTCCGAATTGATTAAGAGCTGCATTGAGCATAATTCGGAGTTGATTCGTACTCTGGCCTTCGATATTGAGTATTTGAGGAAGATGATTGAGGATCTTATCAAGAGAACACCACCACCACCGAAGGAGTAATTCGTCATCAGGTTTGGCATCCCCTTGGCTTGTTCCAAGCTTGGGGGAGTGCCGCGATACCACCACCATTATCTTTTATCTTTTACCTTTTTAGTAGATTCATATCTTTGGTAGAGAGGTTATCTTATAGTTTGGTTTGCATTTGGAAGTATCTCTCCTTTAGTTGATTATCTATGTATCCATTGGTGTGTGTGCATTTATTGGAATATTAATGAGAAGTCTCATATTTTACTTTTTGCACTTCTTATTTTAGTTTGCAATCTTTATTATATGATGGATCTTGTTGATCAGTATTTTGTATCATTTGTTTTCTTTCTTGTTGGCTCATAAGCTTAGTATTCTCTGTTTAAGATCTTTTGTGTCCTCACGGAATATTGCATGTTTGGCTTTATTACTTGTATGTTGGCTTGTTTCTTTCAACTCTCTTGCTTGCTACCCAGCCTTGCTAGCCAAAAACCTATTTTGAGAAGGTATACTTCTCATGTTTACAAATCCCTTTGAACCAAAACCTTTGCCACTTGTGTTCACCATATCTACCAAGTAGCTTTTGCTATTCCAAGCAAATTCTCAAGCTTCATCTACCTTTCGAATTAAAAAGTATTTTGTTATGTGAAAACTAGTTAGTAAAGCTCTCACGAACTTGACGGCGCACCTTATTTATTTTCCCTTAATAGACTTGAACAATTGTGTCATCGAAGTTGTATATGCTTGCATCTATACGTTGGAATTAGCAGAAGCGTGATGTCACGGGAAACGTTTTCAACATTGCACCTATACTTTGTACTCAGTTGATTTCATGCTCTTTTGTCTATGGATGTCAATGGTGTGAAATAAAGAGGGAACTTCTAAGTCCATGGAGTCTGTATTTTGTGTTAGATAAACGCCTGGGCCGCTAGCCTAAGCCATGCCTAATCATGGTGGAAACTTGTAGCCTCACCATAGTGAGCTATCTATGAAGCATCCTCAATAAAAAGCTATGTATATAGTAAATAAAAAGATCGCTTAGATGCTCATTGTCTGCTTGCCTTGTCATTTTGGTTATGGGATAGCATGAGGTTCTCTATGATACACATGTACTTACAATGACAAGAACTTACTGGTGACCAAAGTTGAGTAGCATGAGGAGTGGCCCTCATATTCAAGGGACATGATATTGCCAACTTATATTTCGTCAAGCATATACTCCATATTTGTGCACTTTAACCTTAATCATCTCAAGATGCCTATGATTGGGGCAATGAGGGCTCAAAGATAGTAAGTACCATAATATTTTGGAAGCTCTTTATGACTTGTAATCCCTGCTTCCCTCTATGAAGGGACCTTTCTCCTATTTACCAAGTTGAGTCAGTAAACCTACTTCCTCTCTATCTCCAGCAAGAATTTGAGTTGTTGTGTTTCAAGCATTCATATGATGATTTATTCGATAATGTTCTCTATCTTCCTTGTTTGCACAAAACTTTTATCTATTGAGTATTACTTTGAAAACCTTCATTGAAAAACCTTTTTGAGCAAAGAGTGCTCCTGTTGAAAAACTTCTACAAAAATCTTTTTATGAAACTGTTTGCCAGGTGTTCTCTGACCAAGAACAAGTTTGCCAATTCCAATTATGATTTATCTTTATGCATCTCTATTGTGACTGTTGTACTTGGTTGCAAGCTAAGTTATATAATGGTGTGGCCCACCTGCCCGGCTCACGACTCCGCCCCTTCGCCTATATCTTACCTATGGAACCCTAAGGCTAGGCGATCGACCACAGATAGATTTCCGCCGCCTCTACAGGGCAAAAATACACCGAGAGAGAAAGATCTCTCTGGCAGACAGATTTCTGCCAGGGGAATTCCTTCCCGGAGAGGGGAGATCATCGCCATAAACACCATCGTCAAGCTAGGCTTCAACGGGATCATGATCATCATCCACACCATCATCTCCACCAGCACCATCATCACCACTCCGTCCCGCTGTAACAATTGTGTTGGATATTGCTTTAGTTCTTAGGGGAAACTTTCCTGGTGTTGATTACTATTGTAGTTGATGCTTGTGAGTGGAACCATTGGATTATTGTTTATGTTCAGATTGTTATTCATTATCATATCATCTTTGATCTTGATCCATACGATGTCTCGTGACTAGTTCGTTTAGTTCTTGAGGACATGGGAGAAGTCATGTTGTTATTAGTGGATTTGTGTTGACTTATTATTCAATGGTTAGTATTTAAGTTGTGGTGCTATTCTTCTAGTGGTGTCATGTGAACGTCGACTACATGATACTTCACCATTTATGGGCCTAGGGGAATGCATTGTGTATTTGGCTACTAATTGTGGGGTTGCCGGAGTGACAGAAACCTGAACCCCCGTTAGGACACCTTTGCACAAGGGAGAGTAGGATCTCAGAGTTGAAGGCTATGGTTAGATTTATATCTTAATTACTTTCCTGTAGTTATGGATGTTTGCAGGGGGTTTAACCACAAGTATGTATTAGTCCAAGTAAGGTCGGCACATTAGCATAGTTTCACCCACACAACACTTACAACACCAAAGAAGAGTACTCAGCTATATGAAGCGAAAGCACTTGGCAGAATTCCCATGTGTCCTCAAGAACGTTTTGTAACACCCCAGGATCGGCCCTATGCAAGTTTCAGCGATTCCTGCCAAACCCGCATAGAAACGATCCAAAGGTGCCCACCAGGAACTTTCGTGCGGGTGGAAAAAGAAGTAATATGATTACACAATAGTCCACGATGGAACCCACAAAACAGATATATACAACACGACTCCATGAGTCAAGAATACAGATATACAATACAAAGATCCAAATCACCTTTGAAACGATACAGCGTCCGAGTACGGACAAGATGCAAATTGAGCTAAGAGCCCTGAAGAATAACCAATGGCATCCATAACCCTGCCCAGGCCAAGCCGGAAGGGTAACACTGCTAACGACGTCGATCTCAAACCTGCTTAAACAAAAGGGGTGTCGACAAAGGGCAAAGGGAAAAAGAGAGCGGTTAGTACTGAGTCCAGTACACGGCGAGACTAGAATTCGGCGGTCCTCGCCTACATAGGTATGGTGGTCTGAAGAGGCAGCGCAACATGCACTAAACAACCTATAGAGGCTCAATACAGCTAGCGGCTATCAGATAGGGATAAGAAATACCTATTCAGATCCAACCTGAAACTATCACCAAGCATAACCATCCTGGTATTTCCCCCTCGGGACCAAACGAGGAAGTCAACCGAGGAACTCACACAGTTGGCAGTTTTATTCATTCCGTTATAGTTGCGGAAATTACTAGTCAGATATAGATAGCATGAGTCATCCTGATATAATAAGCAATGGACAATTTTAGTTAACCATTCTGTTGTAGTTGTAGTACTTACTAGTCAGATACATATATTATGAGGCATCCCAAAACCCAGCAGTTGTTGGTACTTTTATTTAGCCACTCCGTTGTAGTTGCAATACTTACTAGTCAGATACAATGGTAACAGGTGACAACTCAAACCAGCAATTGTTGGTACTTTTATTTAGCCATTCCATTATAGTGAAGCTGATTACTAGTCATTATAAAGTCAAATTTATAGCACTACTTTAGTTGTAGTTGTCTATGATCGAGATACTGTGCCCCAAGTCATCCATAACCGCGGACACGGCTTTTAGAAAGTTTTACCCTGCAGGGGGGCACAAATAGCAACACACGCACGATCAACCTCGAGAAAAACCAAATAAAACCCAACGAGGCATCACGATAGAGCAATTGCAAGATTCATATAAATTTCAGGGGGGCACCCCACCAAGCTACCCGCGACGAAGTTGGCCAGCTCCGGAACGGACCCAGAGGTTTGCATCAATGGTTGTAAACGACTGGGAACCCGAAAGTGTGACTGGGCTTGTCGATACCGCGAAAACACTCCACTTACCTAAACAGTACAGGCGCTCCACGCGCAATCGTAAATAAAGCAATAAGGCATGGCATAAGTACAAGATAGTAATAAAGCCCCAGAATACTTTGTGGCCCCAAGAAATAAATATGACTCAAGCTCTGGCTAGGGGGATTCATGGTCCCACATGCGGATAGTGCGAATATTCAAATAACAGGTATCAAGTACTCGGGGTCCTAAGGGACACAAGTGGACGGTTAAAAACCAAATGACATCTATTGCCCACATGTGCCTCTGCATTATTTACCTACTTCAATTTTAGTTATTAAATGGTAATTAAAGCCATGATCATCTCCAACATAAAGCATATGGCAGTCTTCCAACAACTGTGGTACTTGACGACACGCAATAGCACTTGAGCAAGCGACTACGACACGCAAGTCCAACTATCTATCAAACAACAGGTAATAGGATGTGTCCAAGGCAATATAAGGCTGCCAGGGATATCACGGGTACGAAAACTAGAGCATCGCAACACAGATAGCAATAGATCAACAGGAGGAAGTAAAGACTAGAAATGTAAAATAGGTAGAAAGGGGGAGATGAACAACATTGTCGAAGGTTCATCCGAAGATCGGGTCGACACTCGCATCAACTCATCGGCCTAATTCGTGAAGAAGCAAACACTAGAAGAAACACCGGATGCAATATTTAATACTACGCAGAAAACGGGCATGATGCATGTATGATGTATGACATGGCAAAGATACGATGCAACTAGGTAATATTAGGCGGAACCGGGGTCCCGACAATTAGTTATTAATTTCATGTTGTTTAGATACCCCACAATTTAAATGTTGTATTAACAAGGCGAAAACATGGCATCGGTTCACTACAGAAATTTAAATGGGGCCAATATAAGGCTAGAAAAGCCCACATATAGTCTCCATATATAGTTATTAGGTGAGTCGATAAAATACCCCCAACAAATAAATCTGTATGCGATCATGAACAATTTATATGCAACAATTATAATAACATATTATAAAAATAGGGGTCTTGGATAGGGATCACACATGTCGGATCGGCGGTCTTGGGTTCCGAAGGGGTTCGGGTCTTCAGACTTCAGGGTCGAATCCGTGAAGGAGGGCTTGGCATCCCGGGATAAAGATCTTCAAGTTTGGTGTCTCTGGTTCCATGTCGATGACCTTAGGGTTCGGACTTTGGTATCGACATCGGGCTTGGGCCAGCACCGGCGGTCTTCGGGTGCACTTATACTCGGTGCGGCGATCTTGATAATGATCAATCTTGAGGAGGGTCCAGTCCAACTTCTGATCTTGTATCGGGGGAGTAACACAACATCACCACCAAACCATCTTGACAATCATCATCGCCACACCACCTAGACATCTTCAAGCACTAGCACCCAGGCGCACATCAGTACATACACGCATACATCTGGGGCGAGGAGCCCAAGTTAGGAGCACAAACATGCGGACAGACGTGCTCGCTGGGTTTGGAGGACCGGAGCAGAGCATCACCGAGGCGAGACAGGGGTCGTCAAGCCCGGCAGGGTGCTGGTGACGCGCAGACGAGATGCAGGCAACGGCGTGAGCTCGACGAGATGGGCGAGGCGAGCTCGGGGACAACACCAGGGTGGTGGCGGCGCATGGCGAAGATGCGAGGGACAGCGTGCATGAGGGAGCTCCAGGCAGGGTGGTGTCAGGGTAAGGACGACCGACGGCAGCCAGAGCTTGGAGGGAGGGCGCTCGCAGCATGCCGAAGATGCATGGCACGGCGGCGCCTGCAGGCGTGCTGCGGAAGGCGACGGTCGATGGCGGCGCAGAGGATGCAGATGTGGGCGGTGGTCTCGGGGCAGATGGTGTCGGGCAGGGAGAGGCGGCGGCGGCGCTCGGGAAGGTCATAGGCCGGCTCGAGCAGCGGAGAAGGGGGCACCATCGGGCAGAGAGGAGCCTCCAGCGATGGCGGCTTGGGCTGGAGGGGAGGCGAGGCAAGCGGCGCGGTGTGGTCGCGAGGGAGAGGCGGGTCTCGTGGGGCCTCGCAAGAGGAGGTGGGGTCAAACGGCAGGATGGGGAGTGGGGCGCGCCGAGGTCCAGGTGTGGGGCGAGCGAGCGGTCTGCGGGGTCGGGGCGTGCGTGCAGGGCGGTAGCGTGGGGTGGGGCGTGTGCGGTGCTGCTGCGCGATGTGTGCACTGCGGCGGCAGCTGGGAGTAGGGTGGGGGTGGTTTAGATTTAGGGTTTGGTTAGATGTGGGGCTAGGATTAGGTCTAGGGTTTGCTGGGTGTGTTGGGCCAGGCTGCCGGGGTGGTAGGTGGCCTGGCCTACGGGCTGGATCGTCTCCCCCGGACAAAACATTTTATTATTTATTTTATTTTTAAAACATTTTTGTAAATACTTTTTAGACAAATAAAAGATCTGAACAGACCGAGGTTTTAGTTTGAGATGAGATGGCTAATTATAAATCAATATAGGCTTTTACGAAAATAGTTTTATGCAAAATATATGCATGATGTCATGATGATGCACAAAATATAAACAACAGGCGATTTTCTAGTAGTGGATTTACCCGGGGTGCTACACGTTTGTTCCTTATAAGTATTTCCACCGGCTTGTCCTTTCCTAAGAGAGGATTGGGGAACTTGTTGCGGTTGTTCTTTGTTACTTGCACTTTGTTTTGTTGCCTTATCAGAAAACCACTAAAAATCCGTTTGCTAAGATTCACAGGGATTTCCTGCTCCATACCACTATTCAGCACCTTCTGCTCCTCGTTGGGATTGACACTCCTATTTATCAAAAGTACTGCGATACACCCTCTATACATGTGGGTCATCAAGATCCTTGGTGCAAATCCAGCAGACGAGGTGGGGCGATACTTTGGGGTATGGTGGGTTCCTGGTTGATGCATCATACGACGCTTACTGTTTATAGTAGCTTGGTTGATCTTCCCTTCCATCTGGATCATTGAATCCACTAAAGTTTCCATATCAGCAAACAGCATATTGACTAACACCGTATGCATCTCATCATGCAAACCATTCAAAAATCTCTCCTTCTTCTTGGCTTTAGTACCAATCTCATCAGGGGCATATCTAGACAGAGATAGAAATATGTCGCGGTACTCTACCATAGTCATCCTTCCCTGCTTCAGCTCCTTGAATTCATCCCTCATCCTCATAATCAAACCCGGTGGCACATGGGTTCGGCTGAACTTCAGTTTGAATTCCTCCCAAGTCATCATTTGTCCTCCATTCATGGTACGGGTGCTATTCCTCCATGCTCTTACAGATCTATCTAGATAGTGGGTGGCAAACAGTACTTTCTCGGCCTCCTCTACTCCGGCTACTTCCAAGTTGTTCTACATAGTATGCAGCCAGTCATCAGCATCTAAGGGATCTTCTAACTTACTAAAGATAGGGGGATTGGTATTCTAAAAGTTCTTAAGTTTGGATCCATGATGATCCTGATTTCTAGGGCCTTGGTTGTCATGGGATAGCTGAGCGATTTGTTGAAGATTGGCTAGATTAGCTTGATGCTCGGTCCTACCGGCTTTTCGGTCTACTACTAACATTTTCAAGATTTGTACCATCGGGTCTTGAGATGAGCTGCTTCCTCCGCGAGGCATCTGAAGATTGAGATAGATCATGAGACAAGAGGGAAAATTTTCTAAGGTTTGTGAGTTTGGCTTTTAAAGATTTTAACTTTCGAGTAAGGCTAAGGTTTGAAAGCCAACAACTCATTCTCATTCTTTCCAAGCACACAATACAAGCAACACATTCCAAACAACACATCACCAAACATATGGTTTTAAGAACCATTTTGGCAAGCTACGATACAGTGGGACTAGATACAACTCACACCTACGATAGTGATCAAGTGTTACTACTCATCAGATCTGGTGTCTTCTTCATCATCAATGAAGGTGTGATCCTCATCATCCGTGTGATACTCCTCGTCCATGTCCTCAAGGTAGTCATCATCATTACTGAGATACGAGTAGGGATCTCCACGAATATCTTCCCCTTCGTTATCCCTCTCCTCCAGCTGCATGTCCCGATCATGGATGGTCTCCTCCAAGGCTGACACTTTGTGACGAAGGCGAGAAATGATGCGATCCTTCTTATCACGCAGTTTGAAAAGTGACTTGTGCTCCCTCACGAGAATGGTGAAGGTCTGGTCCTTCTTGGCAGCAGCAAGTTGCTTCACATTGGCTTCATCACGAGCGTTGTCCAGCTCCTTCTGACTCTCACTAAGCATGAAGGCAATATGGTCCACATGGTGCCTCAAGTCAGGGTGGCCTGGTAGATCCAGGGGTTGTCCATTGGAGTCACTTCTGGTGTAGTGAGCAAAGCGGGTACCGATGATCTTGTTGATATTCTGTCCACATAGTCAGGCAAGTGCTTCCTGCATAGCTCTGGCCAGTCCATCGATCTAGTTGTTCTCTCTAATGGTGAAGTGAATCTTCTCCGAGGTAGGTGGATCCATCTTTCCGCGAAGGTCGACAACCATCAGCCACTGTAGCTCCCCTCCGGGGTGATCATGGAGTTGAGCTCCATAGAACCCCGGATGCGGGCGCTCCAGAAATTCAGCCAACTTGCTCAGGTCGTTCTCAAAGATGAGATTCCTTCCATTGCCCAGCTGGTAGAACTTGTTGTAGGCGTAGTCCATCTATAAGAAATTTGAGAGGAGTAAGTTAGAGAAGTGATCAAGTGTGCAAATTTTTAGGTAAGGTTGCAAAAAATTTAAGGAACTTATGACTCTCTTTTTGGAAAGAATTTCACGGGTAAGAGTGAGAATAGGTTTTCAAAGATACTCACTTTCTTTGTTTTGGAAATTAAGTTTTTCCGACGTCCATGCTAACTAGGGTCTCCTATGGTCAAGACGGCTCTGATACCAACTTGTTAACACCCGGATTTTTAATCCCAGATGCCTATTATGCCGTACATCGCAATCCCAGGATTACCATTTTTGCGATACATAAAAGATTGGTACCATAGTTCATCATCCATTACAAACCATAATAGTCTTACAAATAGTTGATCTCATGATCAAGTCTGATTACAATCAAAGAAACGGAATAATAATAAGGGTAGCGTGGTCAAGGCTCCATCTTCAGGGTCACAGGCAATGCTGGCGATGGGAGATGATCCTAGTTATCATAAGCGTCCTGCTGTCCTTCTTCCTCGTAGTCTCCTTCATAGTCTGGACATGGGAATAGCCAGGGACAAAGCCATGAGTACTTCGAAGTACTCGCAAACTCTCACTAAACATGTAAGGTCCTTCTTAAGCTCTAGGTTTGTTTGCCACAAGCCAATTTTATTTCAACCAGTGTCTAGTAGTAAAAGTCAAACTTTAGTTGTCTAGGTTACTTAGACGGGAACCTAACTTTATTTCCACAACTTGTGGGATGAAGTCAAAGTAATCTTTCAAGTCAAGGGTCATTTGGAAAACATCTGACAACGGAACAATATGGCCATCCAACTGTCCATAACCGCGGACGCGGCTATTCGAATAGTTTGACAATCTGTAGAGGTGGTACACTTTCACCATGATATTCGATACATCCGTCAAGAACAATCCTAACTCATCATAATTATTATGCGGATAATCAATCCTAACCTTTCAATTAAACAACCTAGTATAGGCACCTCCCCTATGAGTTTGGCCTCCCAACCATGACCATCTTTCATCTTGGGCACTGCATAGGTGGACAGTCATATTCACAAGGTAGCATCAGCTCACCTAGTTCCGCGAGGGAACCCATACTAAGACATATAAACTTCTAGTCAAGCCCTACCCAAATTCGGGTATTATGGTTGGACGGTAAATGTTGGAATGGTATCGCATCCTAACCCAACTATCAGTTTTTACCAAAGTCAAGTCGCATCCTTTCATTCACCATTATCTTCAAAGTCATTGTGTCCATAACACATGTTAAAGAATTTCAGTAGAATGACTCATCATTCCAAGGTTTTCATAATTATTTGTTCCCAACTAGCGATCCGGTTTAATTTAGCACTAGCATCTATCAAATGGGGGTGTCACTAGTTGTGGGGTACTAAGATGGTGTATCTATTCTCCACAAGTTCCAAGCTCTTGGGGACACTCTCCTCATTATCCGATAATCATCCAATTAATTAGCTACATAACAACTTTGTGAAAGATAAAGCTTGCAATAAAACTGGGATTTGTTATAGTAAAAAAAGGGGTATCACAAAGGCTAGCAAGTTGGACTTGCATGGTTTAGCTTGCTTTCTTAGATAGAATAGCTTTCATAATGTAGCTTGCATGGTATAACATGCTCAGTATAGCTTGCCTTGATTGGTAAGGTGGTGGAAGTTCTCTTCTTCGTCTTCGTAGAATTCCTCCTTATCGTAGCCCGGGTTGATACTAGCATCTATAAATAGATACGAGGTACACAATCACCAAACAATACTTAACTACTTCTATTTATCACACAAGGGTAACACTAGATGATCTAGCATCATCTCTATCATTATAAGAAAAGGGTGATAAGATTTTATTTATCTTAGTTTTAGGAAAGTAATTTCTACTCATTGAAATTTTCTTAGGATTTAATATTCTCCAAATTAAAATTATGGGATCATATTGACACATGTCATGACCACATATTCTAATACTTGAGAATGTGATTTAAAAAGTTTGGCCTAATTTATAAAGTTTAACCCTATTATTTAATAATATTTAAGGGGATAAAAATGACTAGAAAGTCATTCTTTTAGTTTTGGTCCAGGCCTACTGTATGTAACTATGTAGATTTTTACATATTCATAAAGGTCTTGTCAAATGTAATTTTTGAGAGTTGGAAACAACTCAAAATCACTTATGGTTGATTTTAGAAAAATGTTTGAAGTTGCAAAAGCTTGAATCCAACAGGAGTGATTAAAGATTTTCATCAACTTTCAAACAAAATTGGATTCATTCAATTTGGTGCAGTGAATCTCTCTGAATTAATTTTTAAAGTTCACTACAGAAAAGGTTTTTGAATCAAAATAAAAAGAATAGGTTTGAATTTCTGGGCTCGCACGGGAAACGTTACTGGGCTGGCCCAGCTACACAGCACGCACAGCGGTCTCACTCAGGTTGGTCCCATGCGTCAGCGGGTCATCTAACGCGAAGTGGTATCGATCAATATTAGCCCTATGATTACAACACGATCTACGGTCTAGGTTCAGCATCTATGTCACGGTGCTCCGACGAGATTCTAACCTAGCAGCACGGCGGGGGTGGTTGTGGGCTTACCAGGGCTCCAGCTAGGGTCGGCGGTGCGGGCAAACGAGCTTGTCGATGACGACGAGTCAAATGGTGGTCACGATGGCTCCTGGGGTGGCTCCAATCGACGACGCCTTTTCCTCACGGCGGCGGTAGACTCCGATCAAATTATGGCGACAGGGTCCTCGCCTTGCTCCGGGAACAGGTCAGGGGTGTTTCTGAGGGGGAGAGGAGTAGAATGGTGTGAAGATTGAGGCTGGGGGTGGTCTCTATTTATACCCTCGAGGGTGAGGCAGTGCGGCATGGTCAGGGCTCGTCGGCAATGTTGCAATAGGTCGAGATAGGCATGGAGAAGGGCATGGGTCGACATGGTTGGGTGTCGCGATCGTCATGCGAGTGGTGGCTCGACAAGGGGCAGTCTTAGTTGGTCGGGCGACGTTGGCGCTCTGTACGGGTACGGCGGTGTTCGTTAGCTAGTACGGTGCTCAAGGGGTCACGCGGTGGCCAATGGGCATGTCTGGGCGGTGGCTGGTGACGTCGTGGTCACGAGTACGGGCAGAGAGGTCGAGTCGCGACATGTTTGCGCGAGGCAGCTTCAGCGCTCTGTCGTGCTCTCGGCATGTCCGTGTCTTAAATGGGCGTGGCCATTCTAGGGTCTCTGCGGCTCGCCGTTGGTCGAGGGGTGGTCGGCGAGGGGCGGTGAGGTCATGGCTACTATGTAGACATTGCGACCGAGTGAGGCGCGGCCTGTGGCGTGCTGCCCATGTCCGAGTGACATGGTGAGCTCGGGTACCACTAGCATTGATCAAAGAAGTGAAGATGAATGGCTCAATTGCATGGCTGGGTACTTGGGATGATCGTGGGTGAGCTATAGTAATGATTTTGAGTACAAAGGATCAGCAATTTATTGATCATAAACAGTAGATAGTTAGTAGTTGTACTGTGATCACCAAGTGTTCGATCAAATGGCCGCATGAACATAACCATCACCAAATTCAATGATTTTTGGTGAGTGATCTGATACTAATATGGGTAGTCTCTGGGTGCAATGGTTTGCCAAGGGGTGTTGGTTTGAGTGGTTTTCCAAAATTGGCTATCTTAACATATGAGATAGATTCAAATTTGAATTGCCTCTCAAAATAGTTTGAAAATGTTTCTGTAAGGTTTGTGAGTTCCATTTAGTTCAGTGTCACTAGGTCTAACAAGGGGTGAAAATAAATGGGAAAGTTTCTATTTGAGATTAGTTGCTAGGGATGCTCAAAGTGTGCTAGTGGTTAACTTTGGCAAAAATGACCATTAGGTCTTATGCCTTAATACTTTTATTTTCTTTTGTGTTGATTTGATTTTATAGTGACCTAGATGATATGGTTTTGATCTATAAACCATTTACCATCATTTAGAACAATCAAACATGGCATTTCAAGCATTCATACACTCACTCAATAAGATTTGAATTTAATTAATAAAACATTTTGTTAACCCTAATCTTGATTAAATAGGGAATGATCTCCATTAATATTTTTGGGGTGTTATAGTTATGGAAGATATCGTCCCTATTAATGAATCTTTGCTAGGGAATATATTGCAGTAGTAGAACCCTGCGACCCTTGGTTTGCAGATTATGCTAATTTCCTTGTAGGTAAGTTTCTTCCAAAAGGAATGGATTACAATCAAAGGAAGAAATTCTTTAATGATTTAAAAATTACTTTTGGGACGAACCTTACTTATATATGCATAGTTTTGATGGGATAATCAGGAAGTCTTAACCCGAGCATGAGATGAAGGACATTCTTAAATCTTGTCCTGATAGCCCTTATGGATGTGACACCCCCGGGATTAAGGCTAGACAAATCCCAGACCTTGGTCTGATCATAAGCCTAACCTATTCTCGGAAGCATACAAAGAAAGAATCGGCAACACAATAGTTACCCTACGACACAAAATTATTACAACAAGCTCATAAATGAGCGAAGAACCAAAATAATATAAGCAGAGGTCACTGACCACAAACATCAAACAACAAAAGGAAAATTATGCTATTAAGTATAGCAAACTTAACAAATGGCCTAAGAGGCCTGAATTATAATGATGATGTCCAATCCATAGATCCTAGAATGCTGAATGGGAACCCCAAGCTACTCATCAATGTCGATGCCGTAAAGAACTCATATTTTGTGGTAACACTTACTCTACTGCAAAAGCATCAACGAAGCAAGGGTGAGTACAGGGTGTACTCCGCAAGACTTCTGGCTGGTGGAGTTACTTTGCATAAAGCCATCTTTGTTTGTAAAACAAGAGGGAGAAGAAACTCGACTAGTTGGAATACTTTAAAAGGGATAAGAGAGCGGTATCTCTAGCTTTGATCATATTTTTATATCCACCAAATCATCATCAACTGAACCTACCAACTAGGATCACCCCCTCGATCCCCGAGGAAGCATCCTTAAGCACACATTACTTACCAAGTTTTATGATTAGGTTCAAGTTCTCTATGATCTTAGAATCTGTTCCTAAGTCGTCCATAACCGTGGACACGTCTTTTCGAAAAGATTAATACCCTACAGGGGTATACAACTTTATCCACACATACCAACCGATTCTTAATGCCAGATCATTAGCCATGTTCCTTGGAAGGACGGAAGAGAGTGGTTGACCATGACTTTTACCTTGATTTCGCCGAGACCATGAGTCACGCACTAAGTAGATGCCGCCGTAACGGGCCGAGTTCCGAAGACGGTCCCTAGAGATGTGAATAGGTGATGGGGATATGCCTACCGGGGTGTACCCAGCAGGACGTTTCCGACTGGCCCAAAGAACTGGCGAGTGGGCCTGCAAGACGGCGACTGGATTAAAGCCCAGCAAGGAGCCAAGCGACTGGAAGCTGAAGGCCTAGGCGAGTGGATAGGCCCAGTCGGATTAGGTTAAACAAGTACCGAAGCTCTAACTGAATCGGTTGAGATATGTAAACCCTAGGGGAGGTGAGCCTATATAAACCTCCCTATAGGGCGAGTAGAGATATGTTCCATCATACACCCAAGCGACTCGCCGCCTAGCCGCCGAGCTCGCCCATTGTACCACCTCCATAATACAATCTAGGAGGAGTAGGTCTTTACCCTCCGGGGGGCCGAACCTGGGTAAACCCTGAGTCTTCGCCCTCATCTCGCACCGCAGATGGCTGGCCGCCCTTGCCCCTCGTTCTACTACTCGCTGCCGATTGCAGCATCTGCCGTGACCATTCCCACGATAGTGGCGCCCACCATGGGGCCTGGCCGGTCTAGCCGGTGTTCTGCGGCGAGATCCAATCTGCCCATCAATGAGACGGTCGCCACCGGCCGCATGATAGCGATCGGCGAGATGCTCCAAATCTTGCCGAGCAGCTACGTCCCGGCGGCGCGGCCCGTCACGCATAGCGTGATCCTGCCGATCGGCACGATCAGCCTCTTCGTCGGCCTCACCGACGTCATCGTCTCGTAGGATTCGGCTCGCATCTGCGAGTCGCCGCCACGCGATCGGCTCTCCGAGAGCCAGATCCGCACGATCCATCGCCTCGCCTCCGAGTACAATTCGGCCCACAGCAACGTGGCCGAAAACTCAGCGGCCGCAGAAGACGCGGCCCTCAACGACGACGCTGACTCGGCGACCCCGGCGTCACTCGCCGAATCCATCACCGTGGCTTCATCCGCGGGCTCCATCGCCCAGGTCTCCAACATGGGAGACTTCGAGGACCCCTCCATCCTCGGGATCTTCGAATTCGACTCCGGGTCGGAGAACTCCGCCGACCTCCGCGACGGAACCGGTCACCACGCCGCGACCTACATGGCGACCGGCACCGATCCGCCGGAGGATCCATTCTCCACCCCAATCCCTCCTAATGCCACGGCAACGGAGGTCGAGGAACTCCACCTGAAACTGGCGGAGGCGGTGCGCAAGGAGCAAGCCGAGCGCGAAAAATTTCTCCTCGAGCAGGTGACGGTGCAGGAACTATCACGCTACCACCAGCAGCGGATCAGGTCGCGCCTGAACCCCACCGTTCAGGGGCGTGCCCTGAACTTCGACGACGAAAACGACCCGGCCCGCGTGGCCGAGCGCGTGATCTGCGTGAACGCGCCACCAGGAGGAAGCGCCCGGCCCCCGCCAGGATCAACGGCGATGGGCGCCCCACCTCCACCCAACCGCACCCCTCCCAGGGACCAGCCGCGGATAGTAGTCTCCTCACGGGAGCGAGACGCAAACGGCCTCCCACTGTTCTCCACCCCGATGGACAACCTCGTGGAAGGCCGAGCAGCAGCCGACAGCATCACGGCCACCGGCGACGGCGCCCTACAGATCCAATACGTCAGGGCCCTGCTCCGAAGGCCGTCGAGCAGCAAAGAGCGGGCGCCGACTCGCAAGGTCGAGTATACTCGCGTTCCTCGGGAAGCAGAGCGGCCTCCAGCGGCCGCCCAGCGGCGGCAAACACCCTCAACTGCCCGCCACCAGAGCCACTGCAGCTCCAACACCGACCCGCGAACGTGGCACTCTCCACCAACGACCCTAGGCCGGCGACCAACTTCGTCGCCGCCAACGGGCAACCCATCGACGCCCGCACCCACATCATCAACAACCAAAGTTGGCGCGCACGCCAGCCCGACGACCTGCGACATACCCTAACCAATCGCCGCGACGGCGAGCCCATGGGGTCGCTCAGTCGACTCGGACCCAAGTGCTTCGGACCAATGATCCGAGGCGAGAAGTACCCGCCAAACTTCAAGGCGCCAAGGGAGATAGAAAAGTATGACTCCTCGTACGACCCCGCCGTCTGGCTCGACACATACCTCATGGCGATGGGGATCGCAGGCCACACCGACCTGCTAGCCGCCCGTTACCTCCCCCTGATGATGGAGGGGACGTGCAGGCAGTGGATCAACACCCTCCCCCAGGACAGTATCGACTCCTGGGAGGATATGTGCGACGCCTTCGTCAGGAACTTCGAGTGCTCCTACACCCGCGCCACCACTATCGAGGACCTGGAGCGATGCGTCCAGGGACCCCGCGAGTCGACCCGCAACTGGGTCCAACGGTGGCAAGAACTTTGGTACAACACGGTCGGCATCCACCCGGACACCGCGATCCATTTCTTCAAGACCTCGTGCCGCTACGAGCCCCTGGTCGCCAAGCTCAAGCGACACTCTCGCACACTCGACAACATCCCCGACCTCCTCGAGATCGCCAAAAGGTACGCGGAGGAAGATCCAAACCAGGAAACTGACGACGAGTCAGGAGGTCAACGCCGCACGAGCGGCAACGACAGCGGACGACGGTCCGACCTACGCTACAGCAACACTCGCCTCACCGGCAAGCGCCGCAGTGACGGGCGAGTCGAGTTCGTCACCAATGCCGGGCACGTGCAACGCGAGCCCAAGAGCTTCCGCCGCGACGGAAGACAACGCCGCGACGGCGGCAACTACAAGGCCAAGCCAAGGTTCGACCCCGCGGCTCTCCTTAACCAACCATGTGCGTTTCATAGCAGGGAAGGGAAGCCCGCAACGCACACCACCGCCGATTGCCACACCCTCAAGGAAATCGAGAAGGCACGGCGAGCGCGGGAGGACCCCGACAACGACCCGCCAAACGGCGGAAAATTCGGCAAAGTGGCCGGCTCGCTCCATACCTTCACAGGCTTCAAAACGAAGCGCGAGAAGAAGGTCATCGCCCCCACCGTCGCCGTCAACGCGGTGGCCTAGGTGGACGTTCCCCAATTCCTAAACTGGTCAGAGCAGCCCATCACCTGGAGCCGCCAAGACCACTCGCCACGCATCGAGCACCCAGGACGAGTCGCCCTGGTGGTCAAGCCCAAGGTCGGCGACTACTGGCTACCCAAGACATTGATGGACGGCGGCAGCTCCATCAACATCCTGTACCTCGACACCTTCAGGCGGCTGCGGCTCCTGCAGTCGATGATCGAGGCGACCCACACCACATTCCACGGCATCGTCCCAGGTCGGAAGGCGTACCCAATCGGCAAGGTCACGCTGCCACTCACCTTCGGCACACCGGCAAACTTCCGCACCGAGCGGATCGTCTTCGAGCTGGTGCCCTTCGACAGCCCCTACCACTGCGTCCTGGGGCGCCAGGCGTTCGCTAAGTTCATGGCAGCTCCCCACTACGCGTACAACGCGATGAAGCTCCCCGGGCCGTGCGGCGTCATCACCATCAACGGCGACCCCGACATGGCCACCGAGTGCGAGGCCAAAGGAGCCGAGCTCGCTGACGCCGTCATCGCGGCGGAAACCAACCACGCTGATGAGCTCGCCAAGTACGCGAGCGGGGTCAACAACGACGACCCCACCATACTCAAGAAGCCCAACTCAGAGGGCGCAAACACCTCAACCTTTGAGGCCACGACGCACACCCGCACCGTCGAGCTGGTCCCAGGCGACTCCAGCCAGACGGTGACGATCGGGACGGGCATGAGCCCAGCATAGGAAGGCGCGCTCATCGAGTTCCTCCGTGAGAACAGGGACATCTTCGCATGGAAACCCTCTGACATGCCCGGTGTCCCTAGGGAGCTCGTTGAGCACAAGCTAAACGCCGACCCCAAAGTGCGACCTGTCAAGCAGTCGCTGCGGCCCTTCAATGAAGAACGCCGTCGAGCAATCGCCGAGGAGGTGCAGCGTCTACTCGCTGCCGGCTTCATCCGGCCAATCAAGTACTCCAAGTGGCTGGCAAACCCAGTCCTGGTCGAGAAGAAGAACGGGACCTGGAGGATGTGTATCGACTACACAAACCTGAACAGCGCCTGCCCAAAGGAGCAGTTCGTCCTCCCGCGGATCGACCAGATAATCGATTCAACCGCGGGCTCGGAGTCGCTATGTTTCCTCGACGCCTACTCTGGGTACAACCAGATCAAAATGGCTGTCGAAGACGAGGAGAAGACGGTATTCATCACGCCATTCGGAGCCTTCTGCTACACCGCCATGACCTCCGGCCTCAAAAACGCCGGGGCGACCTACCAGCGGTGCATGCAAGAATGCCTCGCAAGCCAAATTGGCCGCAACATCCACGTCTACATCAACGACGTGGTCGTAAAATCCGCTCGCCAGGACGACCTACTCGCCGACCTGGCGGAAACATTCGCCAACCTGCGAAAATACAAGATAAAGCTCAACCCGGGCAAATGCACCTTCGTTGTACCTGCAGGTCAACTACTGGGGTACGTCGTCTCAAAACGAGGGATCGAAGCGAACCCCACGAAGATCGACACGATCGCCCGGCTCGGCAAACCCGAGTGCCTGCGCGACGTCCAGAAACTGGTCGGGCGAGTAGCGGCTCTCAGTCGCTTCATCCCCCGCCTGGGCGAAAAGGCGATGCCCCTATACCGCCTGATGCGCAAGAACCCCACCTTCCAGTGGGACAAGGAGGCGGACGACGCACTCCGCGATCTCAAAAAGGTGCTACTCGCCGCACCACTACTCGCCGCCCCCGCCGACAAAGAACCCATGCTGGTTTACGTCGCGGCTTCCGAGCGCGTCGTCAGCGCCGTGATGGTCGTCGAGCGACCAGAGGAAGGAAAGGAGCGCCCAGTGCAGCGCCCGGTGTACTACATCAGCGAGGTCCTCACCGAGTCACGCCAGCGGTACCCGCAGTACCAAAAGCTGGTATACGCGGTCTTCAGAGGTCAGAGGCGCCTGCCGCACTACTTCCAGGAGCACCTAATCACGGTCGTTTCTTCGACACCGCTGCAGGACATCATCCGCAACCGTGAGGCAACCGGGCGGGTCGCCAAGTGGGCCGTCGAGATCGGCGTCCATAACATCAAATACGAGCCGCGAAAAGCGATCAAATCATAGGCCCTAGCGGATTTCATCGCCGACTAGGAAGAGGCCCAGCAGCCAGAGAAGCTGCCATACCTCCATTACTGGAGCCTGCACTTCGACGGTTCCAAGAACGCGGATGGCGCAGGCGCAGGGATCGTGCTAACTTCGCCAAAGGGTGACAAGCTCCTACGTCCTCTGCCTCGACTTCACACCCTGCACCAACAACATGGCAGAGTACGAGGCCTTACTCCACGGCATGCGAGCGGCCAAGGAGATGAACGTCAACCGCCTACGCTGCTACGGCGATTTCGATCTCGTTGCAGGGCAAGTCGCTGGCACCTGCGATGCCGTCTTCCCCACCATGGCGGTGTACCGCCAAGAAGTGGACAAGTTAGGCGGACACTTCACAGGCTACTCCGTCGAGTGGATCGACAGGCAGAAGAACGAGGAGGCCGACACACTCTCTCGCATCGGGTCAGCTCGACTCGCCCTACCCGCCGGCGTCTTCCTCGACACGATCACCAAGCCATCAGTCTCTCCCCCGAGGGAGATCGACATCGGAGTCCCGCTCCAACCAGAGGCAGCCCTGGTCGCACTCGTCAATGAGCCAGACGACTGGACCAAGCCCTACATCGCCTACCTGGAAGCCGGCACCTTGCCAGCAAACGAGACGGACGCCCGGATGATCGCCCGCCGCTGCAAGTCCAACACCATCATCGACGGCGAGCTCCACAAGCGCAGTGTCACCGGCGTGTTTCAACGCTGCGTCCAACCCGCCGAAGGACGCAAGATCCTCCACGATATCCACTCCGGCGACTGCGGCCACCACGCCGGCGCCCGCTCCCTGGTCGCCAAGGCTATGCGACATGGCTTTTACTGGCCCACCGCACACGCCGATGCCGTCGACATTGTCCAGCGGTGCGCCGGGTGCCAGAAGTACGCCAACCAGACGCACGTGCCGAGCTCAGCGCTCAAAACAATCCCCATCACCTGGCCATTCGCTGTGTAGGGCATGGATATGGTAGGCCCCTTCAAGAAGGCCCCCTCCGGCTACACCCACCTGCTAGTCGCAGTCGACAAATTCACAAAGTGGGTGGAGGCCAAGCCAGTTCGGAAATGCGACGGGAAGACTGCCACCAAATTCCTACGCGAGCTCATATATCGCTACGGGTTCCCAAGCAGCATCATCACGGACAATGGCACCAACTTCGCCAAAGGAGCCATGGCCGAATTCTGCGAGGAGCACCACATCCGGCTCGACCTCGCATCGGTCGCCCATCCGGAATCCAATGGCCAGGCAGAAAGGGCCAACCAAAGCATCCTCCACGGACTGAAGCCGCGACTCCAAGTACCACTTGAGCGCACCGCCGGGTGCTGGGTCGAGGAGTTGCCCTCTGTCATCTGGGGGATCCGCACCTCAGTCAATAGGTCGACAGGGTTCACCCCCTTCTTCATGGTCTACGGCGCCGAGGCAGTCATGCCCACCGACCTCGAGCATGACTCGCCGCGGGTCGTCCACTACACGAAGGCTGCGAACGAGCTCGCCCGCCAAGACGGGGTCGACCAACTCGACGAAGCACGTGACCTCGCTCGGTCACGCACCGCCATCTACCAGCAGGGACTCCGCCGCTACCACAGCCGGCGGGTGAAAACTCGCACCTTCCAAGAAGGCGACCTGGTGTTACGCCTCATCCAGGACAAGAAGGGCATGCACAACCTCTCCCCTCCGTGGGAAGGGCCATTCGCCATCGGGCGCGTACTCGGCAACGACGCCTACTACCTCATCGACGTCCGCGGGGACGGCGAACTCGACGTCAAGCGACCATGGAATGTAAACCTCCTACGGAAGTTCTACTCCTAGAACCCCACACATGTACTCTCTAGTCGCTATGAAATAAAAAGACACGGTTACCGCAAAATTGCGCCTACTCTCCATGTCTTGTGCCACTCGCACTCGTAATAACAGCGTTACGCTAACCGCAGAAGTCAACCTTTGGTACAGCGATCGGCACGGCCAAGTAGTGCGGTGCAAGAACACTGAGTCACATCAGGTCTTGCATCGTCCATGAAAAACGCCTACCCGGAGCCCCATTGGAGTCGCCTAGCTCGACTGGTTCTACGAACCAAGACAACTGCCTTCGCTTCTTACAGCGACCATGGTCCTCCGCATCCTTGGCATAGCGACTCGAACGGCTAAGTACCACGCTCGGGGACTGAAGACCAGTTCATCGCGAGCGGTCCGGGAAAACGCCAAGTAGGAGAGCATGCCCAGGACTCGCCACGCGACTGACCCCACGGGCCAGGCAGGAGTGACGCGCTCAAACTAACGCGCTAAGTCCTCAACCACCCTCGAGTCGCGCCTAGAACAACCAAGTACCACGCTCGGGGACTCGGCCACCCGACCTCGTTCGCGCAAGGGAAAACGGCAAAGTACAGAGCACTCAAGGGAGTCGCCTAGTGACTGGCTCTCCGAGCTCGGGCGAGTCGACCACAATGACAAAACACATAGAAACAACAAACATATCACATACGAGGTAAACCCCACAAAAGGGCGGACGCGCTCGGGGACTCGTTCAAACAACAATCACAAACACATGACACATACCAAAGTATATACGGTGTCTCATTCGAGTACATGTCGCATTGTCTCATGCTACAACATATGCCCGCATGGCAGACCTGCTGCTAACGCCACAAGGCAACCTATTCTACTCTGCAGGCTTTGATGACGATTCACCAACACCCCGGCGATTGCGGATGAACGGTGTGTACGGGTTCGACGGATACGTCGTCAGTTCACCCGCCATCGCCGCGCGAAAGGGTTGCTCGACCTTGAAATCACGATGCGGCGGCTCGGGGTCGTTCGGCACAACGACCGTTTCCTGGTACGGAAGGAGGTCGCCCATTGCCCAATCACGCTCCGAGTACGTGGCGGCGCGATCTTGCAACTTGAGGACCTCGGAAAGCTCCACCGCGCCAGTCGACGATGGGTCGCCACTCGTCACATCATCGATGTCGAAGTCCTCGGGGAAGTGGGCAAGTCCAAGACTAAGCGCCGTTGCCGCTCCGCGCCGAAACGCCGACCGCGTCATGAACTCAACGACCGCGGGAGCCTTCTCCAAATAACTCCATACCTCAACGAGGTCGCTGGGAATCACTTCCGTGGGCGATATTTCTTGGATATAGGCACGGATGCACGTCGCCGACAACGTTGCCGAGTCGACAAGCATGCTTACACACTGCCGCGCGTCGAACGAGCTCGCCTCTTCCGCGCTATCGATGATGCGACCTGTGAGTAGAAGACAATCATGAATACGACGGACACCACAAAAGGCACAACCACCGGAAGGGGCAGACGCACTTACCAATCAACGGGCGGGCGAGTTCCGTGATGAAGCTTTGAAGCGACGTATGGTCGTCCTGAATCCCAGCAACAAGGGCATCGGACACTTTGCGATCCTCTTCGGCGGCCGCAATAGCGGCCTTGGCTCGCCCGTCAGCCGAGCTCGCTTCTTCCTTATCCTCCCGCAGCTCGCGCTCAAGGTTGGCGACCCACTGTTCAGCCGCACTCAAAGCCGATTGCGCCGCCACCAATTCACCAGCGGGGACAAGCCCCTGGAGAGCTTCCTCTGCCTTCGCGGCAACAGCCTGAAGCCCTTTGTTCGCCTCCTGGACGACGGCCAGCTCCTTCTTAGCGCGCTGCCTTGCGGCCAATCGGTCAGCCGACTCAAGCTGTAGACCCTGCATATCACCAAAAAGGTTAATCAAAGCAAAATTCCTAAGTGCCCACCCGCTGAAATTCAGCGAGTGCGCACTCGGAGACTGGCAATCAAAAAATTCCTAAGTGCCCACCCGCTGAAATTCAGCGAGCGCGCACTCGGGGACTGGTACTCAAAAATTTCTAAGCGCCCACCCGCTGAAATTCAGCGCGTGCGCACTCGGGGACTAGATACGAAAAACAAAAAAAAAGAGATAAGACATTAAAAGAATCAGGCCGCTGCAAAGCACCGACCTGATCCTCGGGGACTGGAGGTACCTGGATGGCTGCGCCAAGCATGCCGTGGAGTTGTATCGCGTCCACGGACGCGAGGAGAGTCGGCGTGTGCCCACGACGTTGGTCGACTTCAGCATCGGCGGTCCTAGGAGCGGGGCTCGAGGGTGAAGTTCCACTTACCGCGGCCGCCTTGGTCATGAAGCGCGGGAAGGTGGCGATAGAGGCACCCGCTCCAAAGGAGGTCGGCTCGGCCGTTCCAGGCAAGGGATCGCCCTCCTTCATAGACGCGGCTGCCTCCATTACGGGTCCGGCTGGAGCGATCGCCGTGTCGTCAGAAATTGTAACGACGTCGTCACCCTTGGCCTTCTTGCTGCCATCTGCAGAGACGACGACCTCGTCCGCCTTCCTCTTGCGGGAAGGATCCTCCTCGCTAATGACGGGTGGCACCTTAGCCACGGTCGGGTGGCCCATTCTCTTCACTCCGGTCCTGTGCATCAATCGTATAAGCAAAAATAATTCAAGCAATCATGAAAGACAAAGAAGGGTGAGTGTACTCACTTGGCGACTAGAATAAAGCGTAGCCCCGTACGGAGGCCGGCCGGTTTCTCCAGTTCAGGGCCCAGTTTGCGACTGAGCCCCATCTCCAGGACGTCGCGTGCCCAAGACACGGATGGCTTCTTCGTTGTTGAGGCTGCGACCGGAGCCTCTGGGATATCGTCGGCAGGAGCTTCCTTGCGAGGCGAAGTCGCTGCAGCCGGAGCATCCCCCAGCCCAGAGACTGGGGCGAATGGCAGAGGCATTGAAGCCAGCGGCACCTCCACGGTCGCCGTGTCCAGCACGGCTGTCGTTGGCGGCGCCTCGTCCTTGGCCGGGCTAGGAGCGTCAGAACTGCTCGCTGAATGTGGCGGCGAGGCCGGCCTCGTCGGTCTGGTCTTCGCCTTCCTCGGAGGCGCCTTCACCTCCTTTTCCTTCTTCTTCTTCTTCTTCTTCTTCGATGCAGTGGCCTGACGGTGCGAGGTGGTCTCTGGGAGTTTGTCGTCGTCATCGTGACGCTCGAGGCTTCTGCTTGCCTCGAGCTCACGATGTTGTTGTCCGCGGGTCTTGCGAACCAGTGGGGCGACCTCCTCCTCGGACTCGTCGTCGTCGTCCTCGTCGCCCTTGGAACCACCTTTGGCGGGTGGCGACTCGACCATATCCTGGACAGACGAGCTTGAATTCTCGTCGTCCGAGGGCGGGAGCCATCCTTCCACCACTTGGAACAGCTGCAAAGAATGCAGGATGAAATCAGAATTACCGCGACTGCAAAAACTGCGACTGCGGATGAAGCGAGGCGATTACCGTGGGGGCTGGACGCTTTGCGGTGTAAGGGGCGACCCCAGCTTGGGCGTCCTGGTACACCGCCTGGGTGATCTTCTTCAGCGCTGCGGTGTAATCCTCGAGGCTCCAGTCGTCGAGGCAGGACTTCGTCGAGTCCTCTCGGCTGGTGTATTGGTACATATAGTGCTCACGCCGAGCCAGCGGGACGAGCCGCCGCCCGAGCCAGCAATTGTACAGGTTGATCGCCTGCAGGCCTTTTTTCTTCAGACCGCGGATGGTCTGGAGCATTTCGTCCACGACCATCCGCTGGTCGCTGGGGAGTTTGCCGGCTTGAAGACGGCGCGGCTCAGGCCGGTTGGCGGAGTACCTTGGGATCGCCGTCTCGCCGTCCGGGGTTGCCTCGGCAACATAGAACCACGACTTCTTCCAGTCGCTCGCTGCCTTGGCGGGCAACATCAGGTCGAAGAATGAGGCCTTCGACTTCAGCTGGAAGGTTCGGCCGGCCGCGGCTAGCATTGGGCCGCCCGTTTCCTCGCGGCTGATCCGTCCGTGGAACAGATCTTGCCACAAAGGGAAGTAGGGCCGGCAGCCCAAGTAGCATTCGCAGAACGCTACAAAGATGGCAAGCTGCTCGATGCTGTGGGGACCCAGATCCGATGGCTGGATCCCGTAGTAGGCGTAGAAGCGCCGGAAGAACAGGGACGTGGGGAACCCTAGCCCCCGTTCAAGATGGCTGGTGAAGCAGATGAATTCCCTCTCTCGCGGATTCGGGGTCGTCTCTCCGGCCGCAGGAATGCGCCAGCAGCCGGCTCGCAAGATCCCGGCCTCCTCGAAGGAAGCCAGTTGCGCCCTCGTGCACTTAGATCTACCCCAAGGCTCGGTGGAGAGGGCCATGGCGGAGAGATTTGTTGGGGGTCGGGGAATTTCTGGTCGGCAAGGACGTGATACGGAGGGAGGCGAAAATGCGTGCAGTCGGAAGAAATGGTGAGAAGGTGGCTCTCCGATCGCCTGCCATTCCCCTTATATAGTGGATGATACCCGCCAAATCAGGGAACCGTTACCACGCGATGATTACGCCAAAAGTTACCGTTGGATTACCCCAACGGCTAGTTTGACCACGGTTAATGGTCCAACTTCGATCACTCGACTCGCCGACCCGATCACTATGACAGTGTTTCGCCGACTCGACTCGCCAAAGCTGCGATCAGGATGACTAGTTTTCTCCTTTATATAGGAGCCCGCCGACGATTCGACTGGATGTCTATTCTGAAGCAGCATACTCCGACTGCCAGTAGCCACCTACGCCTAATCGACAGCGGCCTCGGGGACTACTGATGGGGATATGCCTACCGGGGTGTACCCAGCAGGACGTTTCCGACTGGCCCAAAGAACTGGCGAGTGGGCCTGCAAGACGGCGACTGGATTAAAGCCCAGCAAGGAGCCAAGCGACTAGAAGCTGAAGGCCCAGGCGATTGGATAGGCCCAGTCGGATTAGGTTAAACGAGTACCGAAGCTCTAACTGAATCGGTTGAGATATGTAAACCCTAGGAGAGGTGAGCCTATATAAACCTCCCTATAGGGCGAGTAGAGATACGTTCCATCATACACCCAAGAGACTCGCCGCCTAGCCGCCGAGCTCACCCATTGTACCACCTCCATAATACAATCTAGCAGGAGTAGGTCTTTACCCTCCGGGGGGGCGAACCTGGGTAAACCCTGAGTCTTCGCCCTCATCTCGCACCGCAGATGGCTGGCCGCCCTTGCCCCTCGTTCTACTACTCGCTTCCGATTGCATCATCTGCCGTGACCATTCCCACGACAACAGGATTTGAGATTATGGAGGCCAGGCCTCTCCCATTCCCTGCCACGCTTACCTACCTGTTATGAATCTTCGAGAAGAACCATAATGCATATGCCAAATGGACGGCCCGAACTATGTGACTCATGGAATCTACTAGGCAAGTTAGTTGGTCGAGGGGGTTTCTAGGCCCCGTGTGGTTGTACACTCGTCTTGGTTCAAGAGGAAATAACTCAGGTCCTATAGTGGCAGGTATGGTACTGCAAAAACCACAACCCACCATGGCCTCCCATACAAGCCTTAGCATGTTTAACTTTTATATTTGACCATACCATGTCATCCTGTCATACTACCTTCATTTACAGCTCTGATTCATCAACCAGATGGACTAGTGGTAATAGCTAAGCATGGCTAAGCACAATAGATGTAACAGCTCTAGCAATGCTTCACAAGCCAAACCCTAGTAATGCTAGGAGCAGTGGATCAGGGAGTATAGGCTACAAAGGAATCATGCATCAGATAGTATTACTCTATATTATCGATAAAAGACTTTGGAACCATATGCACATGGCAAGAATTGAAATACTTTGAAATCATATGATTCACATGTATGAGTGGGGCTTCACTTGACTTTGCGAGTTGATACCCAACTATAGATCTTCAGGTACATCATCTTGACTTGTTCATTGAAGATCCATTACTTCTTTTCGATGGTGTTGATCTTGGTCTTCGATCTCGATCTCGATATCGTATTCTACCGGGAAGAACCAAAACACTTGAAAGAGAGAGAAAAACAATCAACACATGGCATTGATGCAATGATCAAGCAAGAATGCTCGATCAACACACGAGGCAAGGTCGGACAGCAACAAATCGACGGCGGTGAGCTCTGTCGGTGGTGGAGAAGACAATGACGTGGGTCTCGACTTAGAGCTCCTGGCTCGATTCCTTTTATAAGGAGAACCAGCAAGACGAGGCAGAGTCGGTAGTGGCCTCAGATTGCCGAGAGGAGGCCATAGCCGGTGATACGGCGCGACACCTGGCAAGCTAGGGTTTGGTCCTCGTGCAGGAGATAGAGGAGGGAGAGAAGTGGGGCATGGCTAGGGTTGTCCGCAGTGGCATTCGGGTTTATATAGGCGAATGCGGGTGGGCGCGACACCGAGGTGCTTCGCGTTAGGGACGAAGACGACGGGCGAATGCGCAAAGTGGTACGGGCCAGATGGGCCGGCTTGGGCCCCGGGTGGGCTGGTGCTGGCTGCTGCTGCGGAGTGGAGGTGCAAATAGTGGGAGAGGAAGAGATGGGTTGCGGCCCATGTTAGAGTTAGGGATAGGTTTTATTTGCTGAAAACATTTTTCTATTTCTTTGGTTGTATTTTGAAATTCAAATCTATTTTGAACATTTCCAAAATACCAAAAATTTTGCAACCATATAAAAATATTGCAGGGCCCTTATAAACAATTTGGGCTCCATAACATTTTTTATTTTTAAAATATCAAAACCATTTGAATATATTTTAGAGAGAGAGGAGGTAATTATGGTTTAGGGTTTTATTTCCCCTACTTATTTGTCAATGCACATTTTCTTTGGTACAAGGGAATGCATGCAATGATCATGGTGCACAATCAAACCCTAAGTAATATTTAGGATAACTAGGGGTGTTATAATGGAAGATATCACGCTGGTCAACGTACTTCAGCTAAAGTGGCCTACATTAGTTAAAGACTCTAATGAATATGTTAGAAATTGTGATGCTTGCCAGCGCAGGAGTAATATTGGTAAAACACAAGAAATGAATATGAAATATAATTTAGTAATAGAACCATTCTATGTATGGGGAATGGACTTTATGGGACCATTTGTCCCGTCTAATAGTTATACTCATATTATTGTTATTGTAGATTACGTTACTAAATGGGTGGAAGCTATACCTAATTCTCATGCAGATGAAGCTGCCTCCATTAAGATGAGAAAGGAAATCATTTTACCCAAGTTTGGAGTACCCCGGTTGTTGATTACTGATGGCGAGAATCATTAATGAAGGGAACTTTTAACAAGGTAGTTCAGAAATATGGAGTGGACCATCGAGTAGCCTCACCCTACCACCCTCAAACCAGTGGGCAAGTGGAATTATCTAACTAGAAGATCAAGGTCATACTTTAGAAAATTGTGAACAGGTCAATACTTTTAACAAGGTATTCATGCTTTGGATGAACTCAGAAATGAGGCTTACGAAAATGATAGGATATTTAAAGAGAAAGTGAAGAAATGGCATGATTAAAAATAGAGGATAAGGAATTTTAATCGAGGGATAAGGTTTTTCTCTACAATTCTCGGCTTAAGATTTTTGAACGAAAATTGAAGTCTAGACAGGAAGAACCTTTTGAGGTCGAGGAGGCATACCATTCAGGAGTAGTAAGATTAAAAAACACTACACCTTATTCGTCATCTTGTGTCGTCAATGGGCAAAGGCTAAAGCATTAGAGAGTCAGGAGGTTAATACTGCCAAAGTAGCTTCTTTGATTTCTATAGAAGAGTTTAATGGAATGGGATAACAAAATCATAGGTTCATGTATTTTTGCTGGTTTGAAACCTTTTTAGCTTGTTTCATCTTTTTCTTTAACTCTCTTTTATTATTCTGATCTTACTCGGCTGTTTTATGACCTCGTATGGGCGGGAAATACGGGCAGCCGCGCCCATACCACTGGTCGTTATCAGCATGGGACCCTCCGAGCATTTTTATCCGTATAAATACGACTAGGCCATATGAGCGTGCGTGCCCCGTACTACAGGTCATTACCGGTACAGTTTTAGTCCTCTATTCCATCGTACTTAGTAAAAAAATAGAAAACATAGAGTAGGCGGTAAGTTATAGGTATGGGCACGTGGTACGAAAGGGATCCGCATGTACCGACCCTGTTAGACTCCATAAGCTATCTTATTATCCTAATTGACTTCTTTCTTCTTCTTTATCGTTTTGATTTCTATTGAAAAATCTCAGATCTTTAGCCGCCGTTTCTACACCTTTGTAATGAAAACTCAGATCTCTTGATCATTCGAGGGTTATGCAGCCTTTTCATATCAAGCAGATCTGGACCAAGAAGGATGACGCATCTCAAGCTCAAGCTAAGAAGAATGAATCTAAGGGAGACACTTCGTCCTCCTTGCTCCACGAGCCGCCACAAGTCGTTCCTCTCCCTAATTAGGAACATATGTTTCCACAGAAGTTGTTGGAGATGCTTAGGCACGTGGAGCAAAGGAAGACCAATGAAGAGTACCCACAAAATCCTTATAGGTATAATTTGTGTAGATCTTCTCTCAAATATCCTCCTGGATCTTCTTTTCACAAAGAAGTAAAGCGCGATGATATTTGAGAAAAGATCGAAAGTCTTTAGAAAATTTCTAAAACTTGTGTTGAAACTATTGGGAAGGAGTTGATTCTTACTAGATGATGTGCAAAGACCTAGAAATAAAGGTCGATGAAATTAACGGTAGAGTACAACTCATAACCAAGATTATCATGGAGATGGTTCATGACAGGAAGATTATAAGCAAGATAATCACCGAACTCCATGCTGGAGTTATGGAGATGTCCACCAGATTTGCATGTATTGCTCATGCCTGCAGCCTCAAAGCTGACGAAGAGGAAGGGGAAGATAATTTCTTCACCCCTAAGGAGTAAGAAAACACAGTGAATTATTTGATCCACTGATTTGATTCCAAGCCTGGGGGATCTATGAGAACCTTGTAAATCTATCTTACAGTTTTTAGCATATTTACTTTTCTGCATGCATGTTAGACTTTAATTCCAGAGTTTACATTAGTTGCATCAACTTCAAGTTCCCTTTATTCAAGAGATGATTTATATATATTGGGTTGCGAGACTTTATGATATTCGTAGTATGTTATGATTTATGATTATTATATTAGATGATTGAACTAGGTTGAGTGTTATGATACTTGTATAGCTATCATGATTTTTAGGAACTTCCACACCAATAATAGTATTGATTAGGCTATGAGAAGAAAAATTCTGGCAACATATTATAATTAAGAGTTTTCTTCGTAGCCATCAAAGTAGTGAGCATGATCAAACAACTGAACAATATAGGTGAAAAGTAAAGAATGAGATATGCATGTTTAGAAAAAATGAAAAAGAAGCAAAAAGAGAGAACAACTAAAAAAATCAAGAGGAAAATTAGTGATCATGAATCTTCATTACTAAACCAAGTGCTCAATGTCTAAACTCAATGATTATATGATATGTTAAATCACTTTAAGATTCTTATAATTCCATTAATACTAGATAAGGTGCGGAAGCCTCTAAGTCATGTAATGTTTATGGGTATGATAATACCCCCGACGCTTCTCTACATCCGATGTTTTATTCATTTTTCAAATTTTTGCCTCATTTATTGTAATGACTCGTGTCTCGTGAACATGTTGATCTTGTCCATAAGCCACCATCTTTCTCAGGGACAAGCAAGATCCTAGTTTGGGGGAGTTGATGAGTCCAAAATTTAAGCATATTTACCTTTTGTTTTACACAAATAGAGTAGGGATCTTTGTATTTCAATGCGTTTGCATGCACCTTTTGTCTTTATTTCAGCAGGATCCAAATTACTAAGTCTATTATGAACATATCAATTAAAGCTATCATATTATACTATAATATGGTATTTTAAGTGATAAAAGTCATTTTATCACTTAAGTGATAAGATCTTTTTGTCCTAAATGTTTTTACCAATTTATCTTCTCACCATCGCTTGGGGCATCTGGAGGTATTATTGTCTTATGGAACAGTTCTATATACAGAGGAGAACTAATAGAAATAAACAGAGCTGCAATCAAAATAAAATTCACCCCTTCACACAACTCTGAAAATTGGACTTTAGTGAATGTATATGGGCCTTGCAAAGGTCAGGAGAGAGACAATTTTGTACAATGGCTTTATGATTTGCAAATACCTGTCCATGACCACTGGTTGTTGGTAGGGGATTTCAACTTTATTCGATCAGTTGAGAATAGGAATAAAGATGGGGCTGACATGAATCATATCTTCCTATTTAACAGTATTATTAATCACCTTGGCCTTATTGAGTTGCCTTTAAAAGGAAGAAACTTCACTTGGTCCAGTATGCAGGACAACCCACTATTAGAATAGCTTGACTGGTTCTTCACTTCTTGCAATTGTACACTACAATATCCCAACACTATGGTCAATCCACTATCAAAAACAACTTCTGATCGCATTCCTTGTGTGGTAAACATTTCCACAAACATTCCAAAAGCAAAAAAAAATCAGATTTGAGTATATGTGGCCTCAGCAACCTGGTTTTATTGATGTGGTTAAGCAAGCTTGGGGACAACCAGTTAAGGAAGGTCCTATTACCAACATGATAACTGCAAAGTTCAAAAATACAAGATATGCTCTTAAAAAGTGGGGGAAAAGGCTGTCTCATATCAAAGCTCTGATAGAAAAATGTAATAAGGTCATTCTAATGCTTGATGATATTGAAGATAAGATAATTCTCAGCAGACCTGAATTTAATTTCAGTAATATTGTAAATCTACACCTTAAAAGATTATTGAATATTCAGTCAATCTATTGGAGGAATAGATGCACCATAAGATGGGTAATGTTTGGAGGAGAAAATTCAAAAAAAAATCATGCTAAGGCCACAGAAAGGTACAGGCGCAATGTGATCAATGAGATAAAAGATGAACATGGAAATACATTAATCAATCACAATGACAAAGCTGATGCATTATGGAGATGTTATAAGAACCGAATGGAGGTTTCTACTAGTGTTGAGAATAGAGCAGATCTACCAGAATTGATTCAAGAAGTGGATAATCTACTAGGATGTAGTAAAATTTATGAAAACTGACAAGGCACCAGGCCCTGATGGATTCAATGGAGATTTTGTTAAAAAATGTTTGCATATTATTAAAGATGATTTTATCAAGCTGTGTCATGATTTCCATAAGGGCCTCACACCACTTGAGAGCATAAATGGTTCCTATATCACTCTGGTTCCAAAAAAGAATGGCCCTAAGACAGTTAATGACTTTATACCCATTTCTCTCACAAATACCTGTTTGAAATTTCTCACTAAACTAGTTGCCAACAGACTTCAGAAGGAAATAAAGAGATGTATTCATAACAACCAATATGGATTTATTAAGTGCAGAACAATACATGATTGTCTTGGTTGGACTTTTGAATATTTGCATCAATGCCATGTTTCTAAGAGGATAACAATAATTATCAAGATGGATTTTGAAAAGGCTTTTAACACTATTGAACATGAAGCAATTATCAGGATTCTGAGGTGTAAAGGATTTGATGAAGTTTTTATTGGCTGGGTAAAATAAATTCGCTCTTCTGGTTCGTCCTCTATATTGCTGAATGGCGTTCCAGGAAGAAACTTTTATTGTAAGCGTGGGGTTAGACAGGTTGACCCCCTATCTCCTTTACTGTATGTACTAGGAGGGGACCTATTACAAAGTTTCATAAACAAGGCTTATAGAGATGGAAGATTGAGAAATCCTATCCCAAATAGATGAACCTATGACTTCCCTATTGTTCAATATGCTGATGAAACCATCATTTTCACGCAAGCAGATCCTGATCAGTTACTTATACTAAAAGAAATATTGGATGAGTATTACTCCTTCACAGGACTAAAAGTCAACTTTCATAAATCTGCTCTGATTCCAACCAATATTAATGAAGATGATGCCGGTTTGCTTTCTTTGGAAATTGGCTGTATTACTTCTACCCTACCATTTCCATACCTAGGTTTTCCTATGGGGATTACAAAACCAACTATCAAAGATATGTCACCTTTAATTGATAGAGTGGAAAGAAGGCTTACTACCACTGCCTCCTTCCTTTCTTATGGAGATAGGTTAATCCTTGTAAACTCTGTGATTTCCTCAATGCCTCTACACTACCTCTGTTCTCTTGAAATTCCAAAAGGAGTCTTTGAAGTAATAAATAGAGCAAGAAGGCACTGTTTATGGAGGAAAAAGAAAGAAGATGGGAGGATAAACTCCCTTGCCTCGATTTGCAAGCCAAAAGTGAAAGGTGGTTTAGGCATAATAAATTTGGAAATTCAAAACAAATGTCTACTCATGAAACATCTGCACAAATTGTACAATAATGAGGATGTTCCATGGGTAAAGTTGGTTAAAAATGCTTATTATTACAATGAGGTGCCTCACAATGTTACTGTTTGTGGCTCCTTTTGGTGGAAAAGTATTATGAAATTTGAAGAAGACTTTCGATCTCTGTCAGTTTGTAAAATTGGTAAAGGTGATTCAGCTTTATTCTGGTTAGATTCTTGGAATAATCTACCTTTAGCCCAGTCTTATCCAAGGCTTTTCTCTTTTGATCTTGATAAGAATTGCTCAGTTTAACAAGCCATTGCATTAGTACAGCTGGAGGAGGCATTTCAACTGCCTTTATCGGATGAAGCCAATGCAGAACTTTTAAGGTTACAAATCCAACTGCAACATGTAAGCATTGAACCACATGTACGGGATAAATGATATAATAAGTTGTCAAAGTCAGGGGATTACTCTATAAATATGGTGTACAAAGCTCACTTCGATCTGATCCCAGATCATTTCCCTTCTAAGTGGCCATGGAAGAGTAAATGTATGTCAAAGCACAAGGTCTTTTCTTGGTTAATCTTACATGATAGAATTAACACAAAGGAAATGATAATAAAGAAGACATTGGAATGTGACTACTGATTCAGATTGTGTGTTATGTCCATGTCAGACTCTGGAGGATTGGTCTCATTTATTCTTTGAATGTAACTACAGTGTCAGAGTTTGGACATATTTGCAGATCAATTGGGGTACGGGTTCAGGTCCATAAATGTTAAAAGATGCAAAGAAAAAGTTCTCAGGCCCATGTTTTGTTGAGATAGTCATCTTAGCCTGCTAGAATATTTGGAGCCAAAGAAACAATAAGATTTTTAAAGGGATGAGGCCAACATTCAAATCATGAAAGGCTCGATTTGTCCAAGATGTCTCCTTGCTCAAACATACAATTAAAAGTTCTAAAGTTGGAGTATTGTCAAATTGGATTGACAATATGTTGTAATTTTGCTTTTTTCTAATTAGTTTTTTAGTTTTCTTTTTTATTTTCTCAGTTTGTACATATTTTTGAACCTCTAGTTAATTTTGAATAAAGGGCTGTGGGGGTCTCCCCTGCAGTAGATAAACTTCAAAAAAAAGTCATTTTATGGATTTCCTTTTCACCTGGGAAAATACCAAACGAGGAGAAGCATACAAAGCCCATAACAACCAGCGGTACAGGCGGGGCCGCCCATACCGTCTTCCCGTACCATGTACCGATGACTTCGTCTTGTCAAATAGTTTCTCCTGGCAAAGACGGCAGGGGGATCCGACATTCAAATCCACTAGAAACCACGAAAAACCACATCTGAAAGGGATCTGAAGGAGGAACTTGGCTAGGGAGAAATCCCCGCTGATCCACGGATCATTGGAGGACAACACATCATCCCCTTCATCATCAACCTCTACATCTACATCACCACCATTACTCTCATTTGTCATCAATTAGATATTCTTGTAATTCCAGATTCAATTATGGTTTGCACTAGATCTATTCCATTACTTTTATCTATCCATTTGATTATGATGATATGTTGTTGATTGCTTCCATGAGTGAGTAGTTCCTTTGTTCTTGGGGAGATGGAGAAACCCTAGCACTATTATGAATTTAAAATAAATATGGTATGATCTTGTGTCCATACGACTTGCTGGTCTATGATTGATATTGTGTTTGATCTCTCTCTTTAGATGGTATCTGAAAGTCGACCACGTACCATTTTCCCATGGTACTAAAGGGAGGGAGAAATCCTTTGGACATGCTTTGGGATCATACCCGGAATTGCCCCGTGACAGATTGGCACCGGCTCGTGAACTACACGGTCAAAGGAGGAATAAAGAGGGACTCCCTAAGCTAATTACGATATCCACGGGAAAACCCTTAATTGTGGTGGTTTGTATGGGTGACTGCTCTTAGGAATCGCAGTGGTTATTTAGAGGTGAACTCACTCTTGGCTCAACAAAGTGGCTTCCTACGAGCCTTGTAGTGAACATCTTATTATGGAGCTCTCTCCATACATTTCATGACACAAGAAGTATGTTATCTTAAATTATTAATAATGAAAACACTATGCTAGAGGAGTATCCTACATCCTCGAGGACGTTTTAGCCCTATTGCATTCACCCACGCTTTCATACGAACTTGCTAATTGTTTTATTTTAATTATTTTAACTACTTTTCTACACACAACCAAAATCCTTTCAAACATTCTTTACTTGAGATCAAAGGTAGCTTACAAGTATCTTTTGGTAGATCGTGACGAGGGGCATAAAGACCTTTAACAATAGCTCTCTATGGGTTCGATATCTTTACTTTGAAACTAGCTACAATTTATCTATGCACTTGCAGTCATCAGTAACCACAACATTTCTATTTGAATCTCATCTTCCAAACTCACGGAAAGGGGAGTTCAGTGGCAGCCGGTGTTGGTGAAGTTCGCATAGGAGTGACAACGCCGCATGCATAGCCAAGTTTACTCCTTGCTCCCAGGTGACATACCTCTTGGTGTAGACCATATTATCAGGGTTTGGCATGGTGGGATCTCCAAAGATAATGGTTGTGATCTCCCATATGGCATCTCCATACACATAGGTATGCAATCACCTTCCTTTGAACATTGGAAGCAGCAGGTTCAACGTCTGCAGGAGCTCCCCTAGTTGCTTCGCAGAGGGTCTTGGTGAATGGATCCCATCATTCTCAACCCTGGTGACTTATCCCATCTATGATTTAAAATAGAAAAGTGTGAGAATAGCAAATGATAATAGTTTACAAGAATGAAAAGGCATAAGGATTAAAGATAGAGTTAACATAATATTAATTAATTTTATGGCTTCCTATTCCAATCCTAGGTCACGATCCTACGGTAAACACACGGGCTCTGATACCATCTGTAACACTACAATACTGAAAACAATATAGCTTCTATGCAACATGCCAATCCCTGGATCGGTTCATTGGCTCACATAGAACATAGATGAATATCAAAGTAAAAGATCTATGTATCATAAATAATGAAGGATCTAGAGTATTCATTTATTACAGTAATGCTTAGCTCGAAGGCTAGCCCAAACTTATTCAAGTATCAAACATAAGTAAATAACTCCTTCAATCTTCAAATTGCCCATAAGCAAACAAGTGTAGAGTGAAGTACCGTGACCTAGCTGATCACTCAAAATCAGTATATCCTGCAACATAAAACGTAGCAGCCCCGAAGGGTCAATACATGGAATGTATGGCAAGTAGCGCTAAGTAGGGAGACAAAACACCTAGCAACTACATGCTTATTTTGCTGGTGGACCTTTGGCTAGCTTGCATTTTTCAAACACTTTGTCTTACTTTATTAAACCAATTTGATTCACATCAACCCATTATGTTCACCCATCAAGTTTTAGTAACCAATAAATAAGGATGAGTGAGAATATGTCATAGCCTCTATATCAAGCAACTCATTCGTCTGTACCGGGACATGACTAAGCACTTAGTTTTACACCCTGCAGGGGTTTGCACACTTTACCCATGTGACCTAGCCAACCCAGCTCGTACAATCTAACACTACAGTTCTGAAAAGACCATAGCTTCTATGTGACATGCCAATCCCTGGATCGGTTCATTGGCCCACAATATAATAAGATGAATAACATAGCAAAATATCCGTGTATCATAAATAACGAAGATCCAGAGTATCATTATTACAATAAAAGCTTAGCTCAAGGCTAGCTCAAATTATTCAAGTAGCAGCATAAATATAGTAAATCCTCCATTCTTCAAATTGCCCACAAGTGAACAAGTGCCGAGTGGAGTACCGTGGCCTAAATAAATTACTCAGAATCGGAATATCTTGCAACATGAAACGTAGCAGCCCTGAAGGGTCAATACATGAAATGTATGGCAAGTAGAGCTATTAAAGGAGACAATAGAGATAACAACTACATGCATATTTGGCAAGTGGAGCTGTGGCTAGCTTGCATTTACAAAATCCTTTGTCCTATTTTCACAAACAGTTTTTGATTTTCTTTGAAAAGATCCCAATTAAGTTAACCCATCAACATTAAAGAAATTATGAAATTGGAATGAGCGAGAAACATGTCATGAAATCAATATCAAGAAACTCAGACGTCCATAACCGGGGACAGGGCTAATCGATTAGATTATACACCCTGCAGGGGTTAGTACACTTTACCCTTGTGACTTGGCCAACCCAGCTCGTACCACCACTCTCATATTGGGTGATGATAGGGAGAAGTCCAAGAAGATACCGTTCGGGAAGTAGCTCCGCAAACCCGACACGCACCGGTCCAACCTACCCAAATTCTACATCTCTGGATACGTGGGTTCGAGTTACCACAACCTACTGAGTCCAACCAACCGCCCATTTCATTATTGGCACATGGTTGTAAACGTAAGCTACAAAATAAAGAAGCCAATCATTTTCTCATGATACCTGGGTGCCTTTCCGCAATGATACCACCAAAAATTATCAATCCCATCACACCCAGGAGATTCATTGATTATGTTGTTTTTAGTTTTCGCAAACCAACATATTTAGAAACAACTTTCAGTGATATAACCCATCCCTCGTTCATCATAGCATGGCTAAGCACATCTACCAACGGTGGCTCATCTACAGGAAAGCCCTACCACATAATAGGACATAGCATAGCGATAATAATATTCCTACACATGCATCTACAAAATACACGACAATGCATTGAAAATAGTAGGACAACATCATGAACAAAGTAGCATCTACTTGCCTTGGCTGTAGCGGTTGGATGAACAATCCACACATGAGCAAGTGTTGCACTCGTCACAATCTACACGATACAATTGCAATCATATAAACAAACCATCCACAATCATATGCAAACAAAGACGATGCAAGATGCATCCATGACAAGTTGAACATTGCTACAGTAGTATCACATATTCTTATTCAGTACCTACTGTATGCAGGCATGGAAAATATTTTAAATGCAAAGAAAACAAGGCATGCAATTTATAATGCTCAAATAATAGAGCTAGAAACTAAATAATTAGCCACTGCTAACATACTGTTTGTAAAATCTTGGAAAATTTCCACTGTGTAGGCAACTCAAAATAGAGTCAGTACCAATTGGAATTTCTCAAAAAAGTTTTGTATAAAGCCCTGGGTAATTAAAATACTCCAGAAAGCCTTTGCTTATGTTTTGCCAAACCAGTACTGCAATCCTAACTTGTTAATACACTAAAGGATTCCTTTTGTTCTACTAATTCCAGGGATATCTTATTGCAATTTTTGGAGTTACAGAACTTATTCTATGAATTTATTACTCTAAAAAGAGCATTAACTCATTTAATTAACTGAGGCAAAACCTTGCTGTAAAAGTCTAAAGCAACTGTACAGCAATATTCTACGTGAGACACTGAATCCATACATATTTTATTTGCAATTTTTGGCCCAGTAGTTCTAAAGATATGAATTTTTCAAGATTACAACTAAATCGATTAAAAAAAATCTCTGTCAACTTTGACCGGCTGACCGCACTGACGTGGCGCGCTGACTGGTCAGCGGTCAGAGCTGACTAGTCAATGGTCCATTGGATCAAGATCGAGTGGCAGGGAAGCAAGGCGGCGAGGTGCTCACCGGAGGGCGGCGGCGAGCTCGTGGCGGCGGCGCTGGCGGGCTTCGGCGGAGGCTGAGGGCGGGACGGCGTCGGCGGCGAGCTGGCGGTGCTCCTCGAGGCGACGGCGGCGGTCGGCGAGCTCGTGGGCGACGGCGGCGGTTGGCCGAAGTGGCGGCGGCGGGGTCGGCTTTGGCGGCAGCGTGGTCCTACAGGTAAGGAGGGGAAGGGCGGGTCAGGAGGCGGTGGCGGCGAGCTCGCGGGATCGCGAGGCGAGTGGGAAGGCGGGGCGCGCGTGGCGGCGGTGCTCACCTCGTCAATGGCGCGGTGGCGGCGACGAACTCCGGCGAGCAATTGCTCTGCGTAGGCGGCGCGATTGACAATGAGTCTTTGGGGGTTTGGAAGAGGGAAACAAGTAGATGGAAATAGGCAAAAATCTCGGAGAAATCGGTTCAGAAACGGCCCGATTCCGGAGGATTTGGTGCATCACACGTTTTGGAGAAGAACTCGGCTGACAGGTGGGTCCCACGTGTCAGCGCTGACGAGCCGGGCCCGCTCGCCAGCGAGGCTGATAGGCGGCGGCGGCAGATTCTATGCGCCGCGCGGCTGGTGGCGGGCTGGCGCTCGGCTGCTGTGCGACTGGGCCGCAGCCTGCTGGTTGTTTCTCTTTTTTTTTGATCTTTTCCCTTTCTTTTTCTCTGTCGAATTTTTAACTGAAATTTCTGACAGAACACTGTCTACTCTAATCATCAAAATTCAGTTTGCCATAACTTCTTCTACGAAGCTCCGATTCGGGCAATTCAAAGTGCTACGGGTTCGTGGCGAAACCCTCTATGCACCTGTGCCTTCCATACACCCAAAATATAATGTTTTTAACAGGGGCATGGTAAAACCAAATGTTCATGTGTAGGTGTCAAAATGCAAATGCAAGTGGTTTGTTTTGTCAAAACCTTTTCAAACCGAAATTTTGCAAGGATGATCATGATGCAATGCAATGAATGTTATGCAGTACCAAATCTAAAATTTGGTATGTGACAAGACTAACCCCCTTAATATGAATCTCTTCCCCGAGATTCGGCGTGGCTAGCAAATAGGTGCGGGTGGTCCTCTCGGATGTCATCCTCACGCTCCCAAGTGGCTTCCTCTTTGATGTGGTGGCTCCATTGCACCTTGAAAAACCTGAACGTCTTGGTACGGGTTATCGTCTCTGTTGTCTCCAGTATCTTGACTGGCTTCTCTTCGTAGGTCATGTCATTCTCGAGCTGAACTTCCTCTAGTGGCAATGTGTCTCTCAATGGTGTATCCACCATCACCGGATGGCACTTCTTCAGCTGGGACACGTGGAACACATTGTGGACGGCGGACAGAGCCTCTGGCAACTCTAACTGATAAGCAACCTCTCCTTTGCGTTCCAAGACCCGATATGGTCCAATAAACCGAGGTGCCAGCTTACCCTTGATTCCAAATCTCTTAATTCCACGCAGTGGCGACACTCTGAGGTATGCTCTATCGCCTATCTCATACACCACTTCCTTGCGCTTGGCGTCAGCATAGCTCTTCTGTCTTGATTGTGCTACCTTTAGCCTGTCCCTAATCAAGGCGACCTTCTCCTCGGCGTCCTTGATCAAATCTGGTCCAAATAGCTGACGTTCCCCTACTCCATCCCAGAGCAATGGTGACCCGCATATTTTCCCATATAGTACATCGAACGGCGACGTCTTGATGCTAGTTTGATAGTTGTTGTTGTAGGAAAACTCAGCATACGGCAAATTCTCATCCCAACTAGAACCATGAGCCAAGGCGCAAGCTCTCAACATATCCTCCAAAATCTGATTTACCATCTCGGTATGTCCATCAGTCTGGGGGTGGAACGCTGTACTAAACTCCAACCTAGTTCCCAATGACTCGTGCAGCTGGCGCCAAAAGTGCGATGTAAATTGGGTGCCTCTATCTTATACAATGCTCTTGGGAACTCCATGTAGGCACACAATTCTGTCCATATAAATCTTGGCCAACTTTGCACTCGTGTATGTTGTCTTTACCGGTATAAAGTGGGCTACCTTGGTCAAATGGTCGACCACTACCAAAATGGAGTCATATCCCGACCAGGTCATGGGCAATCCTGTGATAAAATACATTCCCACTCTATTCCACTTCCAATCCGGCACGGGCAATGGCTGTAGCAGTCCTGCCGGCTTCTGGTGTTCCGCTTTCACTCGGCTACATACATCACATAAGGCAATATGCTCGGCGATGTCTCCATTCATGTTGTTCCACCAAAATCTGTCCTTTAGGTTCATATACATCTTCGTATTGCTTGGATGTATGGAATACGGCGAGTCATGAGCTTCCTGTAGAATCAACCTCCTTATCTCCGGATCGTTGGGAACGCACAAACGATCTCCATACCACAAGGTTCCTTGATCATCCTCGCGGAATTCTTTTGCTCGATCTTCCTTCATCTTTTCCTTTATTTCATCCATCTCATTGTCTCCTACTTGAGCCTTCCTGATCCTGTCCTGTAGGTCGGTTGGACTTCCATTGCTGCCAAATATCCTTCTGACACTACCTCCAGTCTAAGGTCCTTGAATTGCTTGCACAAATCCTCGGGTAATTCCCCAACAGTCAATCCATTGGCATAGACCTTCCGGCTCAGCGCATCCACTACTACATTGGCTTTTCCTGGGTGGTATTGCAGATTCATATCATAATCCTTGATAAGCTCCAACCATCTCCTTTGCCTCATGTTCAGTTCCTTCTGTGTAAATATGTATTTCAGGCTCTTGTGGTCGGTGTACACGTCACAGTGTTTTCCCATTAGGTAGTGCCTCCATACTTTGAGCGCATGAACAACTGATGCTAATTCCAAGTCATGTGTGGGATAATTCCTCTCATGGTGTTTAAGTTGTCGCGAGGCATATGACACCACTCTCCCATCTTGCATCAGCACACTTCCAAGTCCCTGCCGAGAAGCATCACAGTACACTTGGAAATCCTCCTGAAGATCTGGTAAACACAGAACAGGTGCGGTCACTAGTCGACGCTTCAGTTCCTGAAAGCTGGCTTCACACGCGTCCATCCATTCAAACTTCCTCTCCTTCTTCATAAGTTTCGTCATGTGCTTAGCAATCTTAGAGAAATTTTCACTGAACCTCCTGTAATATCCAGCAAGTCCCAAAAGATCCGAATATCTCCCACATTCTTGGGCGCTTCCCACTCAGTTACGGCAGTCACTTTGCTTGGATCAACAGCGACTCTTTCTCTTGACACCACGTGTCCAAGAAAACCAACAGTGTTAAGCCAAAATTCACACTTACTGAATTTGGCATACAGCTTGTGCTCCCTCAGCTTCTCCATAATTAGTCGCAGATGTTTCTCATGCTCAGCATCATCCGTGGAATATATCAGTATGTCATCAATAAACAACACCACGAATTTGTCCAAGTACTCCATGAATACCTTGTTCATCATGGTCATGAAATATGCCGGAGCATTCATTAGTCCAAAAGACATAACTGTATACTCATATAAACCATACCTAGTAGTGAAGGCAATTTTTGGTATGTCCTCCTACCGGATCTTCAATGGGAAATAACCCGATCGCAGATCAATTTTGCTAAACACCTTCGCTCCTTCCTGTTGATCAAACAAATCATTTATGTTCGGCAGGGGGTATTTGTTGTTGATGGTCACTTCATTCAGCGAGCGATAGTCCACCAATAATCTCTTGCTGCTGTCTTTCTTCTCCACAAATAGAACAGGTGCACCCCATGACGACGTACTAGACTGAATAAATCCCTTGTCCAACTGCTCCTTTAGTTGTTTCTTTAATTCCTTCAGCTCATCCGCATACATATTATATGGTCTCTTTGCTATAGGACCTGTTCCCAGCATCAGATCGATGAGAAACTCCACATCCCTGTCAGGTGGCATCCCTGGCAGCTCTTCCGAAAACACGTCGGGGTACTCCTTAATCACAGGCACAGTATCCATGCTAACCCCCTTAAGAGAATTCAACTTACACCTTCCCGGTCGCACAGCCAACTTGAACCTAATCCTCTTACCATCCGGGGTTTTGAGTGAAACTGCTCGCTGTGCACAATCTATGTGTCCACCATGCATAGACATCCAATCCATGACCAGAATTACATCTAAACCTTGTGACTCCAAAACTACCAGATGTGCAATGAAATTGTGTGCTCCAATCCTCACAGTTAAGTCGCGGCATCCCGCGCTAGCTATCATATCCCCTCCAGGTCAGCTTACTCTAATAGACCCTTTTAGAGACTCCATAGGTAACTTATTCTTATCCACAAATGCCCTTGATATGAATGAATGCGATGCACCAGTATCGAAAAGTATAAGTGCAGGGTGAGTGTTGATTGGAAACTTACCAATCACGAGGTCAGGCTCATCTGGGATCTCCTCCACATTCATGTGATTCACTGTGGCCTTCTAGTTGTTGCCTGGCTTTAGTCCCTTCTTCTCCGGACAGTTGTCTGCATAATGTCCCTTCCCGCACTTGAAGCATGTCACCTCACTCAGGTCCTTCACAAAGATGTGATCACGGTTGCGGTCATGTCCACTGTGTCCTCCAGAATGGTGAGTGTGTCCTCCCTTGTGGCTGTGGCGGTTGCTCTTGTGGCTATCATGGCGATGTCCATCGCCTCCATGGTTGTGGCGGTCATGGCTTCCATGGTGCCCCTTATCACTTCCCCCATGCTTGGAGTATCCATCATAAGAAGTGCGACACTTGTGGTGAGAACCAGAGTGGTGATTGCTGCTCTTTCTCTTGCGGTTTTCCACCTGCTTGTGCTTCCCTTCCAAGATCCTAGCCTTGTCCATAAGCTCCTGGAAAGTGGGACAATAAACCACCAGCAGCTGCACTGAAAGCTCATCACTGAGGCCATCCAGGAATCTCTCCCTCCTTTTTGCATCAGTGTCAACATCCTCAGGTGCATAATGAGACAGGTTGTTGAACTCCTCAATATACTCAGCCACAGTGCGGTTGGTTTGGCGCAAGTTGCGAAATTCCTTCCTTTTCAGGCTCAGAACTCCTGAAGATACGTGGTTGGTCCTGAAACCTTCCTCAAACATTGCCCAAGACACAGTGTCCAGAGGGTGGGTGATCTGAAAAGTGTCCCACCACGAAGCAGTTGGTCCCTCCAGTAGGTGAGCGGCAAATCTCACCTTCTCAGCATCTGTGCACCCAACAGTTACCAGATCCTTCTTAACTGAACGCAACCAGTCGAGAGCAAACATCGGCTCCATTGCAGTAGAGAACTTTGTGTTGGAGATATGCCCTAGAGGCAATAATAAATGTAGTTATTATTATATCTTTGTGTTTATGATAAATGTTTACATTCATGCTATAATAGTATTAACAAGGAAACATTAATACTTGTGTGATTTGTAAACAAAAATAGAGTCCCTAGTAAAGCCTCTTTATAATACTAGCTTGTTGGTTAATAAATGATTGTGGTTTCCCTATCATGAACATTGAGATGTTATTAACAACAAGATCATATCGTTAGGAGAATGATATGGTGGACATACTCCTATAGATAAGCGTAGCATAAAGATCAAGTCATTTTAATAGTTCAATTGCTATATGCTTTCTGATACATAGTAACCTAATTCCTTCGACCATGAGATCATGCATATCACCTTTACCGGATGGATGCTTTGATGACATCAGACACCACACCATAACTGGGTGGCTATAAAGATGGCATTGAGTGTTCGGAAAGTATTGGTTGAGACACATGGATCAAGAGTGGGATTTGTCCATCCATATGACAGATAGATATACTCTGGGACCTCTCGGTGGAATGTCATCCAATTAGCTTGCAAGCATGTGACTGGCTCACAGGGGATCACATATCACGGGAACGAGAAAAGAGTACTTATCAGTAACGAGGTTGAACTAGGTATGCAGAGATACCGACGATCATAACCTCGGATAAGTAAAGCATCGTGAGACAAAGGGAAATTGGTATCGTATGTAAGTGGTTCATTCGATCGCAAAATAATCATAGAAATATGTGGGAGCCATACGAATTTCCAGATTCCTCTATTGGTTATTGTTCAGAGAAGTGTCTCGATCATGTCCGCATAATTCACGAACCGTAGGGAGACACACTTAAGGATTCGACGTTGTTTGAGTAGTTATGGAATGATGAGAAAGAGACCGAATGTTGTTCGGAGTCTCGGATGGGATCCGGGATATCACGAGGAGATCCGGAATGGTCCGGAGAATAAGATTCATATAAGGAAAGTCCTGTTTCGGGGTTGGAGAATGGTTCCGGTGTTTTCATCGGGAATGTTCTAGAAGGTTCCGGAATGTCCGACACTCCGGAGGGGAAGGGTACATGAATGTGTCATACCAAGTTGGAATGATTGCATCATGTACTAGGTGTCATCGCTGAACAAAATAAAGGGTTTAATCAAATCCTAGTTTGAAAAAGTCAAACGCCAATTTGAAAAGTCAAACGGCTATTTTGGAAGGTGGAGGGGAAGTAGGAAACCTACTTGGGGAGGAGTTCCTCCCCTCCACCGCCGGCCCACCTTGGAAGCCTAGTTGGGGAGGGACTCCCCTCCCCTGGCGCGCCTCCCTCCACCTATATAAGGAGGGGCAGGGCTGCCCCTCCAAACACACCCCTCACACCCCACAAACCCTAGCCGTCGGCGCCGCCACCTCCTGCTGTCGCCGCCGCCGCCCTAGGGCAAACCGCCGCTGCCTAGCTAACCCTAGATGCCGGCCTTGCTCCTCCTCGGCGTGTCTAAACCCTAGATCGTCGAGGAACTCTCTCATAGTCCACCATACTCGCTCCGGCTTAAGGCGAAGCCCTGTGAGATCTCCCCTCTACTTCCGGTACCACGCCATTGTGCTACCGGAATCGCGAGGAGAGTGCTACAACCTCCGCTGCCTACTGGAACAAGGGAGAGGAAGGTCTTCGTCGAGTACCGAACGTGTGACCGACTGCAGGAGCGCTGCCGGAACGCAGCGCCGGAAGGATCGTCTACGCGATCTTGAGATCGGGAAGAGTACGACTACATCACCCACGAGAATCCGCTCTCGTTAAACACTTTGGAATCTTCGAGGGTGAGTTATTCCATCGACTCGTTGCTACAATCTAGTAGATAGATCTTGGCTTGTTTGTTTGTATGCGGTAGAAAATTTTGTTTTCCATGCTACGAAACCCTACAGTGGTATCAGAGCCGTGTCTATATGTAGATCTGTTGCACGAGTAGAACACAATGGTCATTGTGGGCATTGATGCTTTTATTGTCGATTGCTTCTTGTGTACTTTGCATCTTGCGGGATGTTGGGATGAAGCGGCCCGGGCTAACCTAACATGACATCGTTCATGAGACTTGCTCCACGCTTGACATGCAACTTGTATTGCTTAAGTGGCTTTGCGGGTGCCTGTTTCTCCCAGCATAGTTAAGATTCAATTTACAACGGGTGATTGTCAATACTAGTATCAATGTTGTGGTTCTTGTTCGTAAGTTAGAACGACACTTATTGAAATCCCCAAACCACGTAAAACATGCAAAGAAAGTAGAGGCGTCTAACTTTGTTTTGCAGGGGTGTGCAGTGATGTGATATGGCCATGATTGTGATTATATTTGATGTATGCAATGTTCCTTATTGTAAGTTGGCAACCGGCAGGAGCCATATGGTTGTCTTTAATTTATGTTAAGACCCGCGTGTCTATTAAAAGTAGTTGTAATAGTTGAAGCCGGTGGACGACAACCATGGAGAAGCGTCATTGAACTTGATGCAATGCCGGTGATGATGGAGATCATGTTCGTGCTTGAAGATGGAGATCGGAAGCACAAAGAAGAAAGGCCATATCATATCACATATTATGAATTGCATGTGATGTTAATCCTTTATGCATCTTGTATTGCTTAGTTAACGACGGTAACATTATAAGATGATCCCTCATGCACATGAATTTCAAGTCAAAAAGTGTTCACCCTTAGTCAGCACCGTTGCTAAAGCTTGTTGTTTCGAAGCACCACGTGATGATCGGGTGTGTTAGATTCCGCAAGTGTATACAACGTGAGCAAGCCAGATTTGCTCATGCGGAAACTAAGGTTTGATCTTGATGAGCCTAGCATGTACAGACATGGTCTCGGAACACGGATCACCGAAAGGTAAAGCATGAATCATATAGTAGATATCAACTCTCGTGATGATCGGTGTTGATGTGGTGGATTTGGTTCGTGTGATCACTAAAACAATGTGAGGGATATTGTTTTGAGTGGGAGTTCACCTAGATTAATTTAACTATTAATTAGAACTCAATTTGTCATAAACTTAGTCTAAACTATTGCAAATATGTTGTAGATCAATGGCGGCCCCTACCATCAATTTTAATGAGTTCCTAGAGAAAGAAAAGTTGAAAAACAATGGAAGAAACTTCGGATTGGTTCCGCAATTTGAGGATTGTCCTCACAGCTGGTAATTTGACCTATGTGCTGGATGCACCGCTGGGTGACCCGCCTGCAGCTGATGCTGCCGACGAAGTAAAGAATGTTTACCTCGCTCAGAAGACTCAGTACTCCACAGTTCAGTGTGCTATCTTGTACGGTTTAGAATCGGAGCTTCAGGAAAGGTTTGAGAATTCAGACCCACATGATATTGTTCGTGATCTCAAATTGATCTTTGAGACTCACGCGGCAATTGAGAGCTATGAGGCTTCTGAAAAGTTCTTTAACTGCAAGATGGAAGAGGGCAGCTCCGTCAGTGAGCATGTGCTTAAGATGTCTGGGCACGCAAACAAACTTCAAAGCTTGGGTATAGTGATTCCTAATGCTTTGGGGATTTACCGTGTCCTCCAATCACTACCACCAAGTTACAAGAACTTTGTGATGAACTACAATATGCAAAACATGAACAAGCAGTTGCCAGAACTGTTTGCTATGTTAAAATCTACAGAAGTGGAGATTAAGAAAGAGCACCAAGTGTTTATGGTCAATAAGACCACCAAATTCAAGAAAGGCAAGTCTAAGCAAAAGGGACACTTCAAGAAGGGTGGTAAGAAAGTTACCGCGCCGACGAAGAAGACCAAGGCTGGACCTAAGCCTGATACTGAGTGCTTTTACTGCAAGGGAGAAGGTCACTGGAAGCGGAATTGCCCAAAGTACTTGGCGGATTTGAAGAACGGCAACATCAAGAAGAAAGGTATATCCGATATACATGTTATTGATGTGTATCTCACTAGTACTCGTAGTAGTGCCTAGGTATTTGATACTGGTTCGGTTGCTCATATTTGTAACTCGAAACAGGTGCTGCAGAATAAACGAAAGCTAGCGAAGAACGAGGTGACGATGCGCGTTGGAAACGGATCAAAGGTTGATGTAATCGCGGTCGGCACGCTACCCCTTCATCTACCATCGGGATTAGTTTTATACTTAAATAATTGTTATTTGGTGCCTGCGTTAAGCATGAACATTATATCGGGATCTTGTTTATTGCGAGACGGTTACTTGTTTAAATCCGAGAATAATGGTTGTTCGATTTATATGAGTAATATGTTTTATGAACATGCACCTTTGATAGATGGTCTATTCTTATTGAATCTCGATAGTGGAAATACACATATTAACAACATTGAGGCTAAACGTTTGAAATCGAGTGATAACTCGACCTATATGTGGCACTGTCGTCTTGGTCACATTGGAGTGAAGCGTATGAAGAAACTCCATTCCTATGGACTTCTTGAATCACTTGATTTCGAATCACTTGAAAGATGCGAAGCATGTCTGATGGGAAAAATGACTAAGACTCCATTTTCTGGTATGATGGAGCGAGCTACGGACTTATTGGAAATCATACATACCGATGTGTGTGGTCCAATGAGTGTAGCGTCGCGCGGTGGTTATCGTTATGTTCTTACCTTCACGGATGACTTGAGTAGATATGGGTATATCTATTTCATGAAACATAAGTCCGAAACTTTCGAGAAGTTTAAGGAATTTCAAAGTGAGGTGGAGAATCAACGTAACAAGAAGATTAAATTTCTACGTTCTGATCGTGGAGGTGAATATCTAAGTTACGAGTTTGGAGAGCATTTGAAGAAATGCGGAATACTTTCACAATTGACACCGCTGGGAACACCACAGCGTAATGGTGTGTCCGAACGTCGTAATCGAACTCTCTTAGATATGGTTCGTTCTATGATGTCACTTACAGATTTACCGCTATCATTTTGGGGTTATGCATTAGAAACAGCCGCATTCACTTTAAATAGGGCACCATCTAAATCCGTTGAAACGACACCGTATGAATTATGGTTTGGGAAGAAACCTAAATTGTCGTTCCTTAAAGTTTGGGGATGCGAAGCCTATGTAAAGAAGTTACAGCCGGACTAGCTTGAACCCAAAGTGGAAAAATGCGTCTTCATAGGATACCCGAAGGTAACTATTGGGTATACCTTCTATCATAGATCCGAGGGCAAAATCTTTGTTGCCAAGAATGGATCCTTTCAAGAGAAGGAATTTCTCTCGAAAGAAGTGACTGGAAGGAAAGTAGAACTCGACGAGGTTGTCGAACCTTCTCTCGAAATTGCGAGTAGCGCAGCACCGGAAGAAGTTCCTGTGGTGCCTGCACCAATAAGAGAGGAAGCTAATGATGATGATCATGAAACTTCGGTTGTAGTTGCTACAGAGCCTCGCAGGTCAAAGAGAACTCGTACCACTCTAGATTGGTATGATCCCGTTATGAGTGTCATGTTGGTGGACAACACCGATGACCCTGCGACATATGAGGAAGCGATGATGAGCCCAGATTCCAATAAATGGCAAGAATCCATGAAATCCGAGATTGGATCCATGTACGAAAACCAAGTATGGACTTTGGTGGACTTACCGGATGGCCGGAAGGCTGTCGAGAACAAATGGATTTTCAAGAAGAAAACAGATGCTGATTGTAATGTTACTGTCTATAAAGCTCGACTTGTCGCAAAAGGGTTTCGAAAAATTCAAGGAGTTGACTACGATGAGACTTTCTCACCGGTAGCGAAGCTAAAGTCTGTGAGGATTATGTTAGCAATCGCTGCATATTATGATTATGAGATATGGCAGATGGATGTCAAAACAGCATTCCTCAATGGAGATATTGATGAAGAGTTGTATATGATGCAACCCAAAGGTTTTGTCGATCCTAAAGATGCTAACAAGGTATGCAAACTTCAACGGTCCATCTATGGATTGAAGCAAGCATCCCGAAGTTGGAATCAACGTTTTGATAAGGTGATCAAAAGTTTTGGTTTTATACAAACTTATGGAGAAGCTTGTATTTACAAGAAAGTGAGTGGGAGCTCTGTAGCATTCTTAATACTATATGTGGATGACATATTGTTGATTGGGAATGATGTAGACCTTCTTAATAGTGTCAAGGAATATTTGAATAATAGTTTTTCAATGAAGGATCTTGGCGAAGCAGCTTACATATTAGGCATAAAGATTTATAGAGATAGATCGAGACGCTTAATATCATTGTCACAAAGTACATATTTGGACAAAGTTCTAAAGAGGTTTGGAATGGAAGATAGCAAGAAAGGGTTCTTGCCCATGTTGCCCAATACGACCTTGAGTAAAACTCAAAGTCCGACAACGGCAGAAGATAGAGAAAGGATGAGTAAGACTCCCTATGCCTCAGCCATAGGATCTCTAATGTATGCCATGCTATGTACTAGACCCGACATTGCATATGCTGTTAGTTTAACTAGCAGATATCAAAGTGATCCAGGAGTGGATCATTGGACAGCGGTCAAAAACATCCTTAAGTACTTGAGAAGAACTAAGGATATGGTTCTTTCTTATGGAGGTGATGAACAACTCGTTGTTAATGGTTACACCGATGCTAGTTGGAACACCGATCCAGATGATTCTAAATCATAATCTGGATACGTATTTACTTTGAATGGTGCAGCAGTTAGCTGGAGGAGTGCAAAGAAAAGCATTGTGGCAAGATCTTCAACTGAATCGGAATACATGGCTGCTTCGGAGGCTTCACAAGAAGCGATATGGATGAAAGAGTTCATTACAGAGCTGGGTGTGGTTCCTAGTGCGCTGGACCCAATGTCTATCTACTATGATAACATGGGCGCCATAGCCAATGCGCAAGAACCAATGTCACACAAGAAGCTGAAGCATATCAAGCTACATTTTCACGCTATTCGAGAACATGTCCAAGATGGGGACATAAAGATTTGCAAAGTACACACAGATCTGAATGTGGCGGATCCGTTGACTAAACCTCTCCCGAGGGCAAAACATGACCAACACCAAACTGCCATGGGTGTTCGGTATATTACCATGTAATCTAGATTAGATGACTCTAGTGCAAGTGGGAGACTGTTGGAGATATGCCCTAGAGGCAATAATAAATGTAGTTATTATTATATCTTTGTGTTTATGATAAATGTTTACATTCATGCTATAATAGTATTAACAAGGAAACATTAATACTTGTGTGATTTGTAAACAAAAATAGAGTCCCTAGTAAAGCCTCTTTATAATACTAGCTTGTTGGTTAATAAATGATTGTGGTTTCCCTATCATGAACAATGAGATGTTATTAACAACAATATCATATCATTAGGAGACTGATATGGTGGTCATACTCCTATAGATAAGCGTAGCATAAAGATCAAGTCATTTTAATAGTTCAATTGCTATATGCTTTCTGATACATAGTAACCTAATTCCTTCGACCATGAGATCATGCATATCACCTTTACCGGATGGATGCTTTGATGACATCAGACACCACACCGTAACTGGGTGGATATAAAGATGGCATTGAGTGTTCGTAAAGTATTGGTTGAGACACATGGATCAAGAGTGGGATTTGTCCATCCATATGACAGATAGATATACTCTGGGCCCTCTCGGTGGAATGTCATCCAATTAGCTTGCAAGCATGTGACTAGCTCACAAGGGATCACATATCACGGGAACGAGAAAAGAGTACTTATCAGTAACGAGGTTGAACTAGGTATGCAGAGATACCGACGATCATAACCTCGGATAAGTAAAGCATCGTGAGACAAAGGGAAATTGGTATCGTATGTAAGTGGTTCATTCGATCGCAAAGTAATCGTAGAAATATGTGGGAGCCATATGAATTTCTAGATTCCTCTATTGGTTATTGTTCGGAGAAGTGTCTCGATCATGTCCGCATAATTCACGAACCGTAGGGAGACACACTTAAGGATTCGACGTTGTTTGAGTAGTTATGGAATGATGAGAAAGAGATCGAATGTTGTTCGGAGTCTCGGATGGGATCCGGGATATCACGAGGAGATCCGGAATGGTCCAGAGAATAAGATTCATATAAGGAAAGTCCTGTTTCGGGGTTGGAGAATGGTTCCGGTGTATTCATCGGGAATGTTCTAGAAGGTTCCGGAATGTCCGACACTCCGGAGGGGAAGGGTACATGAATGTGTCATACCAAGTTGGAATGATTGCATCATGTACTACGTGTCATCGCTGAACAAAAGAAAGGGTTTAATCAAATCCTAGTTTGAAAAAGTCAAACGCCAATTTGAAAAGTCAAACGGCTATTTTGGAAGGTGGAGGGGAAGTAGGAAACCTAATTGGGGAGGAGTTCCTCCTCTCCACCGCCGGCCCACCTTGGAAGCCGAGTTGGGGAGGGACTCCCCTCCCCTGGCGCGCCTCCCTCCACCTATATAAGGAGGGGCAGGGCTGCCCCTCCAAACACACCTCTCACACCCCACAAACCCTAGCCGCCGGCGCCGCCACCTCTTGCTGTCGCCGCCGCCGCCCTAGGGCAAACCGCCGCCGCCTAGCTAACCCTAGCCGCCGGCCTTGCTCCTCCTCGGCGTGTCTAAACCCTAGATCGTCGAGGAACTCTCTCATAGTCCACCATGCTCGCTCCGGCTTAAGGCGAAGCCCTGCAAGATCTCCCCTCTACTTCCGGTACCACGCCGTTGTGCTGCCGGAATCGCGAGGAGAGTGCTACAACCTCCGCTGCCTGCTGGAACAAGGGAGAGGAAGGTCTCCGTCGAGTACCGAACGTGTGACTGACTGCGGGAGCGCTGCCGGAACGCAGCGCCGGAAGGATCGTCTACGCGATCTTGAGATCGGGAAGAGTACGACTACATCACCCACGAGAATCCGCTCTCGTTAAACACTTTGGAATCTTCGAGGCTGAGTTATTTCATCGACTCGTTGCTACAATCTAGTAGATAGATCTTGGCTTGTTTGTTTGTATGCGGTAGAAAATTTTGTTTTCCATGCTACGAAACCCTACACTTCTCTGGCCTTAGCCTCAAAAATCTAGTAAGTGCATCTCCCTGAGGCTGGTTGTTCCCATTGTTGTTGTTGTTGTTGTTGTTGTTGTTGTTGTTGTTGTTGTTGTTGTTGTTGTTGTTGTTGTTGTTGTTGTTGTTGTTCTGAGCTTCCATGAACTGGGTCATAACTTGGGTCAGATGTGCCTGAGCTACCATGATCTGCTCCAACTCAGTAGGTTGACGACAGGGAGGCATCTGCGGTTCAGCACAGGTAAGCTTAGAAAGAATCGATTACGAAAACAGGATTCTACCCATGCATTGACCAAACAACAACAAAACAATCACAGACAATCTCAAGCAAGCAACACATCAGCAAACAAATGATCCAGCAACATCCTAGGGGTTATCCTAGCAGTATATGTCTACTGAAATAGTTTTTAGAAGAGTTGGCAACAGTTATTCACATAAAAGGTCAACAAAGCATCAAAAACAGGAATCTGTCAGAACAGTCCAGCAGTGTTCATGAATTTTTCTACCTGACTTAAACGCGTCAGGATTTTTGCTGATTTTTTTGTATACATTAAAGTTCGAACAATCACTATTTTTTCATATTTCCTAGTTACCAGTAAAATATTAAAAATCATGCAGTACAGCTGTGTCAGCAGAAAACTACATCAGGAAAAACTCAGATATCAACCAAATCTTGCCATAACTCTTCTATAAAATTCGCACAAATAATCCTGGGATATTGGAGTACACATAGGAGCAAGTAAACACTCTTAAAATAACATTAATTAAGTTTTACATCAATCAAGACTAAACCTAACGATTTTACCTAACGAAGACTAACTGGTGGGCATCTATCTACTTCATGAAGAGGTTGCAGTAGGTCCTCGCACTCATACGTTGGCGCTTCTGTCCATGCACCAACCATGGCGGCGGAGTATACACCTCTCCTGAGTCATCACTTGAAATCTCGAACTCCACCTCTTCTGGGTCCTCCTCTTTTTCTTCATTCTCTGTTGCGGCTGCAACAACTTCATCTCCTCCACCATCATCATCTCCATCATCATCATCCTCGTCCTCATCATCATCATCATCGTTCCCACTGTCATCATCATCATCATTGTTGCCATCATCTCCATTGTCATCATCAGAGGGTGGATTCAGCTGTGCTTGGAGAGCGGCAATCTGTGCTGCCATATCTTCAATAGTCTGGTCCCTCTCCTGGACGGTACCTTGCAGCTGTTGTATGGTCTGATTGTTTTCCTGCATGGTCCCATTAAGCTGTGCTATGGTTGTATCCCTGCCTATCAGTGCATTCTTCAGAACATCCACAACTTCATGCAAGGTCTCTATCTCCTGTCCCTGGACCACCATACCATTGCTAGCAAAATCTGCTATCTCCTTTACCATCATCACTTTCTCAGCTAGAGCTCCATTATCCTTTTCCATATCTTCTATGTGCCTCCGACGGGGCGACATGTTGTTCCTGTCGCCCGGGGTAACCACAACGTTTCCATCCTCATCACGCCTTCCATAGTCACGGTAGGGTGAGTCTTCTGGCAGCAGGTGTCGGACAAGATGGCACTGGCGTGAAAGGGCTTCATGCAGGGCCAAGTTTATTCCAATTCCCCAGTTGCAGTATGTCTTGGTATAGATCAGATGCACAGGGTTTGGCAAGGCGGCATCCCTGAAGATGAAAGTGGTGATCTCCCATGCATCCTCCCCATATCCATAGGTGTACAACCTTCTTCCCCTGAACATGGGCAGTGGCAATCCCAATGACTGCGAAAGCTGTGCCAACTGTCTTGCAAAGGGCCTTGGTGACTCCAATGTCGCATACTCAGTCATGACTTCTCCCATCTATCAATTAAAAGAGGAAAGTGTGAGAATAGCATATGGTAAGAATTTACGAGAGTGAAAGGCATAAGATGAAAGACAGAGTTAATATAAGCTTTAATAATTCTATGGCTTCCTAATCCAAACCTAGGTCACGGTCCTACAGTCGACACACGGGCTCTGATACCATCTTGTAACACTACGGTTCTGAAAATACCGTAGCTTCTATGTGACATGCCAATCCCTGGATCGGTTCATTGGCCCACAATAGAATAAGATGAATAACGTAGCAAAATATCCGTGTATCATAAATAACGAAGATCCAGAGTATCATTATTACAATAAAAGCTTAGCTCAAGGCTAGCTCAAATTATTCAAGTAGCAGCATAAATATAGTAAATCCTCCATTCTTCAAATTGCCCACAAGTGAACAAGTGCTGAGTGGAGTATCGTGGCCTAAATCGATTACTCAGAATCGGAATATCCTGCAACATGAAACATAGCAGCCCCGAAGGGTCAATACATGGAATGTATGGCAAGTAGAGATATTAAAGGAGACAATAGAGCTAACAACTACATGCATATTTGGCAAGTGGAGCTGTGGCTAGCTTGCATTTACAAAATCCTTTGTCCTACTTTCACAAACAGTTTTTGATTTTCTTTTAAAATATCCCAATTAAGTTAACCCATCAACATTAAAGCAATTATGAAATTGGAATGAGCGAGAAACATGTCATGAAATCAATATCAAGCAACTCAGACGTCCATAACCGAGGACACGGCTAATCGATTAGATTATCAACCCTGCAGGGGTTAGTACACTTTACCCATGTGACTTGGCCAGCCCAGCTCGTACCACCAGTCTCATATTGGATGATGATAGGGAGAAGTCCAAGAAGAGACCGTTCGGGAATTAGCTCCACAAACCAGACACGCACCGGTCCAACCTACCAGAATTCTACATCTCTGGATAGGTGGGTTCGAGTTACCACAACCTACTGAGTCCAACCAACCGCCCATTTCATTATTGGCACATGGTTGTACACGTAAGCTATAAAATAAAAAGCCAATCATTTTCTCTTGATACCTGGGTGCCTTTCCGCAATGATACCACAAAAATTATCAATCCCATCACACCCAGGAGATTCATTGATTATGTTGTTTTTAGTTTTCACAAACCAACGTATTTAGAAACAACTTTCAGTGATGTAACCCAGCCCTCGTTCATCATAGCATGGCTAAGCACATCTACCAACGGTGGCTCATCTACAGGAAAGCCCTACCATATAATAGGACATAGCATAGCGATAATAATATTCCTACACATGCATCTACAAAATACACGATAATGCATTGAAAATGGTAGGATAACATCATGAACAAAGTAGCATCTACTTGCCTTGGCTGTAGCGGTCGGATGAACAATCCACACACGAGCAAGCGTTGCACTCGTCACAATCTAGACGATACAATTGCAATCATATAAACAAACCATCCACAATCATATGCAAACAAAGACGATGCAAGATACATGCATGACAAGCTGAACATTTCTACAGTAGTGTCACATATTCCTATTCAGTACCTACTGTATGCATGCATGGAAAATATTTTAAATGCAAAGAAAACAAGGCATGCAATTTATAATGCTCAAATAATAGAGCTAAAAACTAAATAATTAGCCACTGCTAACATACTGTTTGTAAAATCTTGGAAAATTTCCACTGTGTAGGCAACTCAAAATAGAGTCAGTACCAATTGGAATTTCTCAAAAAGGTTTTGTATAAAGCCCTGGGTAATTAAAATACTCTAGAAAGCGTTTGCTTAGGTTCTGCCAAACCAGTACTGGAAGCCTAACTTTTTAATTCACTAAAGAATTCCTTTTGTTCTACTGATTTCAGAGACATATTATTTGCAATTTTTGGAGTTAGAGAACTTATTCTATGAATTTATTACTCTAAAAAGAGGATTAACTTATTTAATTAACTGAGGCAAAACCTTGCTGTAAAAGTCTAAAGCGACTGTACAGAAATATTCTAAGTGAGACACTGAATCCATACATATTTTATTTGCAATTTTTGGCCTAGTAGATCTAAAGATATGAATTTTTCAAGATTGCAACTAAATCTGCCAAATAAATCGATTAAAAAAAAATCTCAGTCAACTTTGACCGGCTGACCGCGCTGACTGGTCAGCGCTCAGAGCTGACTAGTCAATGGTCCATCGATCAAGATCGAGCGGCTGGGAAGCAAGGCGGCGAGGTGCTCAACGGAGGGCGGCGGCGGCGAGCTCGTGGCGGCGGCACTGGCGGGCTTCGGCGGCGGCTGAGGGCGGGACGGCGTCGGCGGCGAGATGGCGGTGCTCCTCGAGGCGACGGCGGCGGTCGGCGAGCTCGTGGGCGATGGCGGCGGTCAGCCAAAGTGGCGGTGGCGGGGTCGGCTTCGGTAGCGGCGTGGTCCTGCGGGTAAGGAGGGGAAGGGCGGGTCAGGATGCGGTGGCGGCGAGCTCGCGGGCTCGCGAGGCGAGGGGGAAGGCGGGGCGCGCGTGGCGGCGGTGCTCACCTCGTCAATGGCGCGGTGGCGGCGACGAACTCCGGTGAGCAATTGCTCCACGTAGGCGGCGCGATTGACAATGATTCTTTGGGGGTTTGGAAGAGGGAAACAAGTAGATGGATATAGGCAAAAATCTCGGAGAAATCGGTTCGGAAACGGCCCGATTCTGGAGGATTTGGTGCATCACACGTTTTGGAGAAGAACTCAGCCAACAGGTGGGTCCCACGCGTCAGCGCTGACGAGCCGGGCCCGCTCGCCAGCGAGGCTGACAGGCGGCGGCGGCAGATTCTATGCGCCACGCGGTGCGCGCGGTTGCTGGCTGCTGCGCGGCTGGTGGCGGGCTGGCGCTCGGCTGCTGCGTGGCTGGGCCAGCTGGGCCGCAGCCTGGCTGGCTGTTTCTCTTTTTTTCGATCTTTTCCCTTTCTTTTTCTCTGTCGAATTTTTAACTGAAATTTCTGACAGAACACTGTCTACTCTAATCATCAAAATTCAGTTTGCCATAACTTCTTCTACGAAGCTCTGATTCGGGCGATTCAAAGTGCTACGGGTTCGTGGCGGAACCCTCTATGCACCTGTGCCTTACATACACCCAAAATATAATGTTTTTAACAGGGGCATGGTAAAACCAAATGTTCATGTGTAGGTGTCAAAATGCAAATGCAAGTGGTTTATTTTGTCAAAACCTTTTCAAACCGAAATTTTGCAAGGATGATCATGATGAAATGTCATGAATGTTATGCAGTACCAAATCTAAAATTTGGGTTGTGACATACAACCACACTCATATTGTATGATGATAGGGAGAAATCCAAGAAGAGACCGTTCGGGAAGCGGATCCCCAAACCCCACTGCGCACTGGACCCAACCTACCATTCACTACATCTCTGGCTACGCTGGGTTTGGGTCACCACAACCTACTGAGTCCAACCAGCCACCCATTCTTACTGGCACTTTGCACACGTAATCTACTATAATAAAGAAACCAATCCTCCTCAGTACCCTGGGCGGCATTCTCCGCCATTATTCACACTCCGTTGACAATCCAACCACTCTGCCCAGGTAGTTCATTGACATTATGTTGTTTTAATAGAAAAAACATATACTTTACCATAACATGATCCATTCCCCATCTATACAGCATGTCTAAGGACATCTACCATACGAGGTTCAACTACAAGGGATTTCCCTACCACAATACATAGGATATAGCATAACATAGTAATATCTACACATGTAGCTACAAAATACACACATGCTCAAGAGAAAATACTAGGGCAATTCATGAACAAAATAGCAACTACTTGCCTTGGTGGTAGGTATCGAGAGTACAATCCTCACAAAAGCAAGCGTTGCACTCGTCATAATCTCCAGGATACAAATTTGCAACACATAAATAATCATACACAACCATAAGAAGGCACAAATACATGCATGATAATTTAAACAAGGATTCAGTAGCCATTGTATGTTCTCTGACCTTTATGAAGACTGACGACATACCTGGAAAACATTTTATGCAACAAAAGCATTTATTGTGAATTTTTTATATGATTAATGGACTTTTAACAAAACATTAGACCTCTCCTGTAGACAGTGTTGTTCAACTTGGAAAAAAACATACTACTGCATAGGTAAAGTGATTTAGAGCCAGTGACAACAAGAATCAGACTTACAAATCTTTTTGTTGGAATAAATATACTACAAAACACCTTTTAATAGTCTCAAAAATATACGTACTATAGACTTGCAATTTTATTTCAGAATCAAGTTCTACGTAATTTTTTTATTTCAACGCACTACTGGAAAAACCATCTTCGGTTCGATCAGAACAAGCCCAGCAGTCCCGGGCCGTCACGAACCGCGACTAGTGCTAGCACTAGTCCCGGTCCGTGAGGCCTCCAATGGCTAGAAATGGACATAAGCATTAGTCCCGGGCCGGACCAGAGCATTAGTCCCGGTCCGTAATACGGCCCGGGCCTAATAAGCTGGAGCGTGGCAACAACTCTTTTTGGGGACTATTAGTCCCGGGTCGTATCACGGCCCGGGACTAATTGTCCATCACTATATATACAGCTCCCTGGCCAGCTGCCCTAAAGCATATGGTGGCCATTTTTCTTAAAGAAAGCAAGAGAGTTCATGCCATTTTTTTTCTCAAGATTTGTCAAGATTTAGTTTGCAACAACTAAATCCAAAGATTTAAAAGGTTAGAACTTCATTCTTTCATCTCTTATTGCTACTTTAGCTCTATATAATGCTCTAGAAGTATAGAGATATGGATCAAATGCATATGCATGCTCTAGAAGTAGCTAGAAGGATTTTGATATATATGTGTAACAAATTTTGATTAGGCACATAGTTACTGAAAATTGAAATGTGTAATTTTAGAGTTTCAGAGCTTAGAATGGAATGAGGTTTTCACTGATAGAACAATAATAAAAAACTCCACATTTATCATGTTGATTGTTTTCTCCAATTCACAAATTGGTGCATGTAAATTTTTCAAAATTCAAAATTAATGCTCTAGAAGCTCTCAATATAACTTGTAATAATTTTATCATGTTGTGTAATGGTATTTGATATACTTTTACTATTGCAGATGGTCCGAGAATGGATGTACGGTACTGACCGACGCTCTGGCGAGTTCATTAATGGCGTGCATGAATTCATCCGTGTTGCTGATGCAAACAAGCACAATGGTTTTGTATTCTGTCCATGTAATGGATGTAGGAATCAGAAGGATTACTCTGACTCAAAAACCCTTCACAGCCACCTGTTGAAGTCCGGCTTCATGCCCAGTTATAATTGTTGGACCAAGCACGGAGAGAGAGGGGTTATAATGGAAGACAATGAAGAAGAGGAGGAGGATGACAACTATCATGGTTTCCCTGAGTACGGAGATACTTCCATGGGGGATGCTGAAGGGGAGGATGAATAAGAGACACATGATGAACCTGCTGATGATCTTGGTCGGACAATTTCCGATGCACGAAGAGATTGTGAAACTGAAAAGGATAGGGAGAAGTTCAATCACATGCTAGAGGATCACAAAAAGTTGTTGTACCCAAATTGCGAAAATGGTCTGAAAAAGCTGGGCAGCACACTGGAATTGCTGCGATGGAAGGCTGAGTGTGCTATACCTGACTCCTCATTTGAAAAGTTGCTGAAAATGATGAAGAATATGCTTCCAAAAGATAATGTATTGCCACCAGTACATACGAAGCAAAGAAGGTTGTCTGCCCTCTAGGTTTAGAGGTTCAGAAGATACATGCATGCCCTAATGACTGCATCCTCTACCGCGGCGAGGAGTATGAGAATTTAGATGCATGCCCGGTATGCACTTCACTTCGGTATAATATTAGATGAGATGACCCTGGTGACGTTGAGGGCGAGCCTCCCCGGAAGAGGGTTCCTGCGAAGGTGATGTGGTGTGCTCCTATAATACCACGGTTGAAACGCTTATTCAGAAACAAAGAGCATGCCAAGTTGTTGCGATGGCATAAAGAGGAACGTAAGTCAGACGGGATGTTGAGACACCCCGCTGATGGGTCGCAATGGAGAAAAATCGATAGAAAGTACCCGGACTTTGCAGATGATGCAATGAGTTTAAGGTTTGGTCTAAGTACAGATGGCATGAATCCCTTTGGGGAGCAGAGCTCCAGTCACAGTACCTGGCCCGTGACTCTATGCATATATAACCTTCCTCCTTGGTTGTGCATGAAGCGGAAGTTCATTATGATGCCAGTGTTGATCCAAGGTCCGAAGCAACCCGGCAACGACATTGATGTGTACCTAAGGCCATTAGTGGAAGAACTTTTACAGTTGTGGCACGAACCCGGGATACGCGTTGGGATGAGCACAAGCAGGAAGAATTTAACCTCTGAGCATTGCTTTTCGTAACAATCAATGATTGGCCTGCTCTTAGTAACCTTCCAGGACAGTCAAACAAGGGATACAATGCATGCACACACTGTTTAGATGAGACTGCAAGTATATATTTGGAACATTGTAAGAAGAATGTATACAATGAGCATCGTCGATTTCTTTTGGCCAAGCGTCCCTTAAGAAAGAAAGGCAAGCATTTCAACGGTCTGGCATGTCACCCGACGAAGCCTAAGGAGCGTACTGGTGCTGATATATTTGATATGGTCAAAGATTTGGATCAACTGGTAACCTTTGGAAAGGGTCCTGGAGGAAAATCTGTTCCGAAAGACGCTGAAGGACACGCACCCATGTGGAAGAAGAAATCTATATTTTGGGAGCTACCATATTGGAAATTCTTAGAGGTCCGCTCTGCAATCGATGTGATGCATGTGACGAAGAATCTTTGCGTGAACCTGCTAGGCTTCTTGGGCGTGTATGGGAAGACAAAAGATACACCGGAAGCACGAAAGGACCATCAACGTATGAAAGACCCAGATGGCCTGCATCCAGAATGGTTTCAAGGTCATGCCAGCTATGCTCTTACTAAACAAGAGAAGGAAATACTTTTTGAATGCCTAATAAGTATTAAGGTCCCGTCTGGCTTCTCATCGAATATAAAGGGGATAATAAATATGGCAGAAAAAAAGTTCCAAAACCTAAAGTCTCATGACTGCCACGTGATTATGACGCAAATGCTTCCGATTGCATTGAGGGGGCTTCTACCAGATAATGTTCGAGTACCCATTGTGAAGCTATGTGCATTTCTCAATGCAATATCTCAAAAGATAATCAATCCTGAAGATCTACCACGGTTACAGAATGATGTGGTCCAATGTCTTGTCAGTTTTGAGTTGGTGTTCCCACCATCCTTCTTCAATATTATGACGCACCTACTGGTTCACCTAGTCGAAGAGATTTCCATTTTCGGTCCTGTATTTCTACACAATATGTTTCCCTTTGAGAGGTTCATGGGAATCTTAAAGAAATATGTTCGTAACCGTGCTAGGCCAGAAGGAAGCATCTCCAAGGGCTATGGAACAGAGGAGGTCATTGAATTTTGTGTTGACTTCGTTCCTGACCTTAAGCCGATTGGTCTTCCTCAATAGCGGTATGAGGGGAGACTGAGTGGAAAGGGTACTCTAGGAAGGAAATCAATAATATGTAGAGACATACATTCTTACACCGAAGCACATTACACCGTTCTACAGAATTCTATCTTGGCAGCCCCATATCGAGGAACACAAGAAAATCTTATGCTCCAACAACCCTGGAAAGTATGACTCTTGGATTAGAGATGAACACGTGAAGAGTTTTGGCGGTTGGTTGCAACATCTCATCAAAAACAACACTCTTGGAGATCAGCTATACTTGTTGTCTAGGTCACCATCTTTGACTATATCGACTTTCCAAGGGTACGAGATAAATGGGTATACATTTTACACGATAGCCCAAGATAAAAAGAGCACCAACCAAAACAGTGGTGTCCGCTTTGATGCAATAGACAACAATGGGTCAAAGACCACATATTATGGTTACATAGAGGAGATATGGGAACTTGACTATGGACCTACTTTTAAGGTCCCCTTGTTTCGGTGCAAATGGGTCAAGCTGACGGGAGGAGGGGTTGAGGTAGACAAGAAATACGGAATGACATCGTTGGATCTCAACAATCTTGGGTACTTAGACGAACCATTCGTCCTAGCCAATGATGTGGCCTAGGTTTTCTATGTGAAGGACATGTCTACCAAACCTAGAAAACGAAAAAATAACAAAAATAATACATCATACGATGAGCCAAAGCGCCACATAGTTCTTTTAGGAAAAAGAAACATCGTGGGAGTGGAGGACAAGACAGACATGTCAGAAGATTGTGATAAGTTCCATGAAATTCCGCCCTTCGCGGTGAAGGATGACCCAAGCATCATGTTAATGAATGAAGATGCTCCATGGATACGACGGGATCAGAATGGAACACACGCGAAGAAATGATATGTAATAATTGTAACATTTTATGAGTGAAGATGTTCCATGCATGTGTCCATTTTTATAGTGTTGTCTGCAAACAATCTTGAGTGTGTTAGTCCCGTTTTGTGGCTGGACCGGGACTAAAGGAGGGCCTTTAGTACCGATTCATACTTACCATTAAGATCTGATCTCCAAACGCATGATGTCACATATTAGGGAGTGCCTCTATGACCAGTTTCTCGGAGATGCCGGAGGACTGGGCTCCGTCGGCATCTCCCTGAAACTGGCCGTAGTGGTGTCCCTGCTCTCCAAAACCATCTTGCAGCTTGTAACTTCTCTAACTAGATCAATACGCCTGGGAGCTAACTAATTTCACATATTAGGGAGTGCCTCTATGACCAGTTTCTCGGAGATGCCGGAGGACTAGGCTCCGTCGGCATCTCCCTGAAACTGGCCGTAGTGGTGTCCCTGCTGTCTAAAACCATCTTGGAGATGCCTCAAACTGGCTGGAGGACTGGACTCACAAGGATGCCTATTTATAGTACAAGCAGCTCGGCATAATGTCGACACTCACGACATAATGTCGACACTCACCCCTATTATTAGTGCTGACTCATCTTTAGTCCCAGTTGGTGTCTCCAACCGGGACTAAAGGTTCATATTTAGTCCCGGTTGGTGACACCATCCGGGACAAGGTACAAGCCGCACGACATAATGTCGACAGTCACCCCTATTATTAGTGTTGCCTGGCCCAGTCTGCCGCAATCCCTTCAGTCGCGGTTGGTTTCTCCAACCGGGACTAAAGATGAACCCTCTCTTTATATAGGCATTTCCCTCTATTTATTAGGTAACACTCAAGACATTTATTAATATTAAAAACCGGGACAAACCGGGACTAGCTAACACTCATGACTAAAGCCGCCCCCTTTAGTCATAATCATGCCTAGTCCTATAGTACGCAGCTTCAGGGTCTTCATCGTCATCGTCATCATCATCGTCATCGTCACCTGCCACTCCGGGGATCCTCAGCCCATCCATGGCATATACCAGGGGCCAATCCAGCCTCGGATTCACGGCGGGCGGAAGAGGGGTCTCCTGGAAGACGATGCCGCTACCGCCGGGACGGTGTGGGGCCTGTGGCGGGTGGACTCGTGGGCACCGTAGGCGAGGATGGTCTCCCCCGGCGATGTAGCGCATCACTCCGATGATAGTATGGTTCGCCCACCACAGACGACGGCCGGCTTTGTTGTGGTTCACCGGTGGCGGGCCATCACCCTCGTACCTGGTGAGCTCCCTTTCCCGCCTATTAGCGAAGAAGGCATTCCAGGTGTCGTAGTTGTCGGGAGCCCACTGGGGATCCATCTGCTGCTCCGGCGTGAGCTCGTGGTAGAAGTGGTTTGTGATGGCCGCCTGGCGTGCGGAACCTTGAGGGACAAGAACCCCTCCAGCGCTCAGCATCCAGCCGGCGGGCGGCCGGTTGTAGCATCCCATTTGTCTAACAATTGTAATGCTACTTGGTCTAGTAATATAATGGCTACTTCATATATGCAATTATTGCATCATCATTATATCATGCTCATGTCATCATGCCACCTTGCATTTGAGCATCATATAAAACCCTTTTTGGTTTGGATCTTCTCTCATATGCATTGTGAATTGTATTTGCCTCTTGATATTGTATTTGGTTTTTGATATATTGCTTAAATGCCCAAGTTGAGTTGGGGGCATATCTTTTATTCTACTCCACCACCCTTTCTTTCACCACCTTATAATTCCACTATCCCTTTATCCATGAGTTGTTATTATATTTTCTTTTGGTATTTGAGCTAGCTCATGGGAGATAGGAGGGAACTACTTCTACAAATTCTTTTGCTTGGCCTTTATTCCACTTCTTGGGAATGCATAAGGATAATGCCATGCTATTATTTTGTTTTCACAAGAATTAATCATGGCATTTATTAAAGTGCATGGGCCATGCAAGAGTACCTTCACCTTTAGCCATTTGTTTCTCTCTTGGTTGTGATGGGTGTTCTCTTTTGGGATCATCCCCATCCCTCACCACCATCTCTCTCTACCCCCCCTCATCTTGATCTTGTGTTGGATCATGTTAACACCTCACCACCTTTTACCTCACCCTCTCGTTTCTTGTCTAGTTCTTGCTTGCTCTTTGCTTGATCTTGCTTGAGCTTGACAAAACAATAAACCTCACCCCTCATATCTCTCTCCCCTCTCTCTTTACCTTTCTCTCTAACACCCCACCCATCTAACCCTAACCCGAGCCCCTCTAGCTAACCCTAGTCCCACCCTCTCTCTCTCGGCCTTCCTCCTCTCTCTGCCCTGCAGGCCCCACCTGACCACCTGCACCCACCTAGCTGCCTCTCTCCAAGCCCTAACCCGAGCTACACCCCCCTCTCTCAAAACCCTAGCCCCTACCTAACCCGAGCCACCTCCTTCTCTTTTGCATAAAGGAGACCCCCCCATGTGCCTCTCCCCTCTCCCCCCCTTATCACCTCAACCACCCCAGCTACCCCAGTACCCCCAGATCCCATCTGGAAGTGCCCAGACCCCTCCCCATCCTCCCTTCTTCCCCCTCCCCACCATGATCACCACCATGCCCCAAAACCCTAGCCTCGGCCACCTCTTCCTCTAGACGTTCCCGAGCACGCCAAGCTGTACCAGGAGCACGGGGAGCTTCCTCTGCTTCCTCTTCTTCGCCCTGAAGCGCCGGAACCCACTGGACCTCGCCGGAGAAGCATCGTCGCCGCCGTGTCCGTGAGCACCAGGAGCACTCCGGCCGCCAGCCTCGTCATCGATCGCCAGCTCCTCTGCCCGAACCATCACCACCAACATCCTCCTGGTGAGTCCCTTGACCTCCCAGACATGGTCCCCTCCCCTCTCGTGCACCATAGCGCCGCTTCCGCCTGATACTCTGATGTTTGATGTATGAGGAGATATCCTAAACTATTATATCTATCTAGGACATTTGAATCTTGCCGTATGGCGTTGCTATATTTCCTTTCTTTTTAGATGGAATGGCTCTGATGTACTGTTGTATGGTGGCTTGCATATATACTCATTTGTGTATGTAGTTGATCCCTTCGCCTGCAGATTACGCCGCCCGTTCTTGTCCCGATGTTTGGAAATGGTTGGGACGGCCGAAAGGTCTACCTGTGAGTGGCATTTGGGCCCCACCGTACTATTTCAACCATTTCCGCTCATCCAGGCTTATAACTAGGAGCGTAATTCACCGAGGTAGTTACACCGGTAGCCCGGCGGACAAGGGTAGTTGGAGGCGCATAGCGCCTCGGTCTCGTCGAGGGTCAGAATGGCCCAGTAGGCGTTGTCCATTGTTCTAAGAGAGGAAGGTGTGGATGTGTGGATAGCCATGGCACGATCACCCTAAATATAGAGGTAAATGGCGGGAAAAATTGGCGTGAAGCTTTGGGAAATGGCGGGAAATATCTTTAGTCCCGTATATTGACTACATCCGGGACTAAAAGCTCTCGTAGAAAGGAAAGGGCGGGAAAACTTGGCGGGAAGAGGTGGGAAATGGCGGAAAATATCTTTAGTCCCGGTTTGTGACTACATCCGGGACTAAATGGATATTATATTAAGATTCATTATATTTTTCTGATAATAATAGACATATTATTTGTGTTATTTGGATTATTACAATAAAAGATATGATTTTCCAAAGTTTTTATATTTGATTTGAATTAAAAAAAGTAAATTTACAAATGAAATAATTTATAAATGATGCAAACAGATAAATGGATATTCTATTAAGATTCATTATATTTTTCTTATAATAATAGACATACTATTTTTGTTATTTGGATTCTTACAATAAAAGAGATGATTTTCCAAATTTTTATATTTGATTTGAATTAAAAAAAGAAAATTTACAAATGAAATAATTTATAAATGATGCAAACAGATAAATGGATATTATATTAAAATTCTTATATTTTTCTGATAATAATAGACATATTATTTGTTTTATTTGGATTATTACAATAAAAGATATGATTTTTCAAAGTTTTTATATTAGTTTTGAATTAAAAAAGAAAAATTACAAATGAAATAATTTATAAATGATGCAAACAGATAAATGGATATTATATTAAAACTCTTTATACTTTTCTGATAATAATAGACATATTATTTGTTTTATTTGGATTATTACAATAAAAGATATGATTTTCAAAGTTTTTATATTATTTTTGAATTAAAAAAGAAAATTAAAAAAAAAAACAGTCGCGGGTTGTGGCTGGACCCGGGACTAAAGGGTGAGTGCGCGCGCGAAAACGAAGCGGCCGAAAAAGACCTTTAGTCCCGGGCCGTGGCTTAGCCCGCGACTAAAGGGGGGTCTTTAGTCGCGGGTTAAGCCACGGCCCGCGACTAAAGACCCTTTAGTCGCGGGCGGTGGCTTAGCCCGGGACTAAAGGGTCTGTCCCTTTATATTCTGGCGCCAGCACCGAACACTTCGCATTTCTCATCGACGACGAAGCACAGACGAAGACGACGAAGCACAGACGAAGCTCAGACGAAGCACAGGGGAGGTGCTATCCGATTCCGCCGCCGCTCCGCCGTGCCGCCGCCGCTCCGCAGGTGAGATGGTTCTCCAGGACGTGGCGCCACTCCGTCGTGCCGCCGCCGCTCCGCAACGACGGCGCCTCTGCGACGGTTGGGGAAACGAGAGAGAGGGAGCGAGCGAGGGCGTCGTGCCAGAGGACGGGGAAGGACGGCCGGCGAGGGCGCGCGTCGCGCGCCAGAGGACGGGGAAGGTTGGACGGCTAGGCTGCTGGGCCTGTAGGGGAGAGAGGGAGAGATGGGCCGGCCTGGTTAGGGTTGGGCAACTGTTTTTTTTCCAAAAAAAATTCTTTTTCTGTTTTTCCTTTTCTCTTTGTTTTTTTAAATACAAATCTGTTTTATATTATTTTTTTAATTATTGTTTTAATTATAATTAGCTAGGATTAGGATTATATTGTTAGCTAGGGTTATTTTTTAATTATTTTTTTAATTATAATTAGCTAGGGTTATTTTTTTAATTATTGTTTTAATTATAATCAGCTAGGGTTATTTTTTTACTTATTGTTTTAATTATAATTAGCTAGGGTTATTGTTTTAATTATAATTAGCTAGGGTTATTTTTTTAATTATTGTTTTAATTATAATTAGCTAGGATTAGGATTATATTGTTAGCTAGGGTTATTTAATTATAATTAGCTAGGGTTATTATTTTTTAGTTATTAGCTATGATTATATTGTTTTACCACAATTAGTATTATTGTTTTAGTGATTTTTTTGTTTTATTTATTAAGATTAGAATTAGGATTAGGATTAGGGTTATTTTTTTGTTTTAGTTATTATGATTATTGTTTTAGCACAAATAATATTAGGATTATTATAATTAGGATTATATTGTTTTAGTTATTACGATTATTATTTTTCTAACCTGTTAACTCTCTTTTTGTTATAGATAATTAAGTCATGGATCCATCGGAAGATCCTGGTCGCATCGGTGAAGGTTTTCTTTAGGGCATGATAAGAGGTGAAATTCCTCTTATTACTACCGGCGCCGAAGATATTTTGCTCGAGGAAGAGATATCCTCATATCTGAATCCATCCGATGATGGACTAGAGAAAAACCAAGGGGAAGACCAGATGGACGAAGGGCAAACAAACAACAACAATAATGATGGCCCCTCGACAGGATCCGGCGAGGTACATATATATATATAAAGTCTTGTGTTACCTCTATTCATTAACTGATCTAGATATATATTAATCACTCTCTCTTCTTCTTTTAGCCCACCGGATCGAAGCAATCGACAGCTCGAACGAAACGAGGGCCGAACAAAAAGTTGGATGGTAATCAGAGGTTCACCATCGAAGAAATAGATGATGATGGTGAACCGATTGCTCCAGAGAAGCACCGGAGGATGTTTATAAATCAATGCGGGGTGCTTGTTAGGGACAACCTGCCGATCACCATCGAAGAATGGAATAAGTCAAAGAAAGCCAGTGAAGAATCCAATAGCTATGTCATCGATGATGCCAAAGATGACCTTTGGCAGAAGCTCATAGCGCATTTCATACTACCTCCAGAGTATGAGGAATTTGAGGTAGATGGTATTACCCCAAGGCCGGGTGGGCTTGAAAATAGAGCGAAAGTCAAGGAGTGTGCACTAAGCAAGGTGGCTGAACTGTACCGGAACTACAAGAAACATTATACGCGAAATATGTCGCGAAAAAGAAAACTCCAGACTTCAAAGGAGTAAACGAGAAGTTGAGAGAACAGTGGCCCGATTTTGTACAGTACAAGAAATCTGATAAAGCAAAGGCAAAGTCGGCAAAGAACGCGTTAAATGCTGCCAACAAGAAATACCATCATAAAATGGGGACATGTGGCTACAAGAGTGCCATCCCTAAGTGGGAAATTATGGAGAAGGATATGAGGGCTAGAGGCGTCACTCCTGGTACAGATGGATGGCCCGAGAGGTCAAAGCACTGGTGGTACGGGCACGGGGGATCCTTGGACCTAGAAACAGGGAAGACATTATTTCATGATAAAATTCTAAAACCCTCCCAAGACCTTATTCAAGCAATGAATGATGCTCAATTGGGATTGTTCCGTCCCGAGAGAGAGAACGACGAGATGACACGCGCCCTAGGGAATCCTGAAAAGGCAGGACGAACACGAGGCAAAGGCGCCGGTGTCTCGTGGAAGAAAGGGTTTCCTCTGTACGATGCCAGTTACAGAAGCCGTCAGAGAAAGAAGGACCGGGAGGCAGACCGGATCTCTAGGGTAGAGCAGGAGCTAGCTGATCTGAAGAACCTCATGCATGAAATTAGCCAAAGGCCGCCGTCGTCAACTCACCCGTGGTATGATGATCCTGCATTGGATCTTAGCCAACGGAGAAGCAGCGTGGCTTCCACGGAGGTCTGTGCTGATGATCAAGCACTGCTGGATGATGCACCGGCTCCTCACTACCCCGTGGATGATGTTAGAGAGATGGCACAATGTGAGCTACATCAGCCAATGAACAACCTGTCCTTCAAGGTGGCGATCGGCACTGCTTTACCTTGTCTACCTGGAGCACTCCACCATTCACTTCCGATTCCACCAGGCTATGCTCGTATCATGGTGGATGACATAGTGGAGGATTTTGCGGACCTAGGATTGAAATCGCTACGCCTGAAGGCCTTACGAAACTAGGAGATGTCAAGCGCTACATCATTCTATGGAATAAGAAGTACATCAAGTTTCCAGGCTCGGCGCCAAGGCCACCGACTCCAAGGAATCCAAATCCACCCCGCATCAAATATCGTCAACCTCCAAGTCCACCCCAACCCGATTATCGCCAACCTCCAAGTCCACCCCAACCCGATTATCGCCAACCTCCAAGTCCACCCCGCCCCGCTGACGATCGCCGCAGCAGGAGTACATCAACTCGATCTCCGCCTCCGCCTCCGTGCAATACTACTACCTCGTCGAAGAAACGGAAGTTCGACGGTCCCCCGCACCCCACATCGAAGAAAGGTCAAATGCTGAAGATATTCGATATCCCGCCGGCTCTTCCAAAGAGACCTTATGACAAGACCGACAAGGAAACTAACGCGGATGTGGCTGCCCAAGTTAAGGCGCATTTTGCACCCAAAAAGCCTGAGCCAAAGCCGGTATATAACGAAAAAACAACAAAGTGGGCTAAGTCCTTTCTTGAGCAACCATCCCAGATATCGATGAATCTGGAATCAGACTATGACCGGGAGATTATTAAGCAAGCACAGAAGAAAAAAATCACAAGTACAAAAAGCGGAAAGCAAGTTGCCCAGCTCAGAGCACAGAAGAATCAATCGGTCGCCCCGCTCAAAGTCATTTCGGACCTCGACAAGGCCTTCAAAGCTGAAATGGATATGGACATGCAAATAATGGACCCTAGAGCCCGTAATAATGCTGCACTTATGGGAATCACTGTATCGGAGGCCAAAGCACTTGGTAACGAAGAAAATATGTCTCTTGGTGAATATTTAGGCTATGAAGATACGCCAGTGGGTCAGATAGTACGGCAGTATGTCCACGGGCAGCCTCTAGTCAGTAATGAGGAGTTCACGCGTCTATCCACACATATGCGAAATCTGCATGAATGGTACATGTCGCAAGCAGAAAAAAAGCATCATAAAGATTGGTTTCCGGTGGATGTTAGAAAGGAGCATCACTTCAAACCATACTCGATATAGGTTCAAATGACTGAACTGTTTCAGTTATACAACCAGCGCGCCCTCGACAAATCTATCATTGGTTGCTACTGTCTGTAAGTTATTTATTTCTATAATTAAGTTTGTAGCTTTAGCTCGTTCATTGCATTTAATATATTATCCTAACTATATATCCTTTTGTATGATGATATTATATTCCGCAGAATGAAGATGCTTGAATGCAAAAGAGCTAGAAGATACGACGTTGGGTTAATTGACCCATATATCATTAATGAATATACGTTAAAGAATCACCCCAAAGACGTGGAGGAAGACCTGTCTAGGTTCTTAACCGAGCATAATTTTGTTAAGGAAATACTATTTCCTTACAACTTCAAGTGAGTGTTTATGTCTTGTACATATTTTATTTTTGCTTACTGGATGAGCTATGCATGTATGCTTATGTAAATGTCCGCAGATTCCACTGGATCTTGCTAAACATTCAAGTTGACAACTCCCTAGTTGAAGTCCATGACTCATTAAGTTGGGACCAAGAGAAGTGAAGAGACATGAAAGCAATGCTCCATAAGTAATTTCAATCATTATCGCATTATATCGTCCTCTTTCATTCATTTCCTAATATCAAGTAACTAATAACTCCTTTGTTCATTTTCTTTGCCGAGCAGGTGTTGGACACGGTTCAGACAGAAAATACCAGGTCCATTCAAAGAGGAGCTAACTTATAAAATGGCGAAGAGTTTACAGCAGCCACCGGGAACTCATTTATGTGGATACTACGTCTGCGAGTACATCCGAGAGTTGACCAGTGAGCGGAAAGTTGACTCACATTATATTTATGATTTGCGGGAGAAACTAGAGCCAGACCAGTGCATAAGAGCAATTCAAGAGGAGCTGGCGTGATTTATGATGAAGGAAGTCCTTGATGTACATAGAGAGCATTATGCGGATGACGTGGAACTCAATTTGCCTTAGTCATCTCCATGTAGCTCATATGATATATATTCATCAATGACCATGTAATTTCAAAACATTTCTTCCTTTTGATATGATTGATTATATGTATGCTTGCAAGGGATCGATCTTATATAAATGCATCGACGTGTAGTGTGTATGTAGTAGCGTATAATATGTCTACTGAAATATATGTTTGTTATAGTGAAACACAAAACGAAAAAGGAACAAAATGGCCAAAAAAATGAAATACACAATCTCTGCCGCGGTAGAGAAATGTGGTGTTTCTCTCCCGCGGCAGGAAACCTTTTAGCCCCGGGTGGTGTTACAGCCCGGGACTAGAGGGTTTCCTCCCCCGCGGCGCTGAAACAGCCACGTAGCTGTTATCAGTCGCGGGCCGTTGCGAGCCGGGACTAGAGGGGGGGCCTCTAGTCCCGTTTTCGCAGTCCCGGGCCCAAAACCGGGACTAGAGCCCGTTGTGGCCCGGGACTGGAGGCCCTTTTTCCACTAGTGACGGTATATTATTTATATTTTTTGGACCAGTAAATCTTTTATTATGATTTTTTGAAGTTTTAACTATTTCCTATAATTTTCTAAAATCATTAAAGCAGCTTACTACGCAGTCAACGCGCTGCTGACGCAGGCAACACGTGGTGGCCAGCGGTTGGACGATACCGCTTTAGTGGGTTTTAATCCTGGCATCCATGGAAGATCGAGCGGTTGGTGTGATTTGCTTCCTCACCTGCGGGTCGTCGGCGAGGTGCGGCGATGGCTGCGTTGGTTGTTCGGCACGGCGGAGGGGTCTGCTGGGCATGGTGAGGGACAGCGGGTACTGCGGTGGTCTCTGCGGCGGTTCTTGCATCCTTAGGCGACGACGGAGATGGATGGAGCTTCACGGTATCTACAGACTTCGGCGAGCAATCCTTGACGTTGCAGTGTTCTATGGAAGGATAAAACGGAATGGGTTGAAACAGTGAAGCAGGGAGATTACAACGATACAAAGAAATAAGGAGAAGGAGGCTCGGGTTCGAGGGCAAGCTTCACCTTCGAAGCTTCTGCCAATGGCGCAGCAGTGGGCGAGATCGAAACGAGCTCGGGTGGCTAGGTTTTTGGAAAAAGAAAAAGAGTCGAACTGACCCGCAGGGAATTATATAGGGGAAGGAATCGGACAAGGGCCGCGGGGTAAGAATCGACTACGTCGGGCAATTTTTCTGGCGGTTGTTTGAGTTCATGTCAAAGACGAACTGGTGGAGAGGATGATGAGTGGGCCCCACCGATCGGGAAAAAACAAAAGGAAAAAGATAAGAGGAAAGTAAAAGAGAGCGCGTGGTGCTGGCCTGCGACTGGCCTGCTAAGTGATGCTGCTGCGCGCGTGCCGTGAGCTTGCTGCGGCTGCAGTGTAGCTGCCCGGGTGGGCTGCTGAGGGCTGGCGGTCTGGCTGGTTCGCTCGGTTTCCCTTTTTTTCTTTGAATTCTTTGAAATTTTCTGCTTAACTGTTAACTGAATTTCTGAACCGTGCCTCTTCTGAATTTTCTGAAACTTTAATAAAATGTGAAACTGTTTTATCTATAACTTCTGTCCTAGCTCCGATTCAAGCGAAACGAATTCCTGAAGTTTTATAATAGCATGAGCTATGTATCTGTGCATCCAAATTGATTAATCGGTTCCATTCTAACAAATTCAAGATAAAATTATACCAATCCACCTATATAAGATGAACTAGCAATAAAGCGGTGTTTTGGGAAAAAGCATTTAAAACTGAATTTTTGCCAAGATGATCATGATGCAATGCCATGTATGATATGAAGTACCAATTCTAATAACTAGGATATGACATCCATATTCTTCGGAATTTCTTTACGGAAAAGAAAAATCGCATCATCACTCGGGAAACTAAGAATGTTATTTTCCGATTGTTGGAAAGTCACACCAACGGCATTGTTTACTACTAGAAGATGCACCCATCTACCTCCAAAAAGACGTTTAATTCAAGATAAATCTGGCACACTTAATTGTAGCTAAAGTTTGACATTATTTCATTAAATCGGCAAGTCAGTGAAGTGTGCAAAGTTAGCTAGGAAGTTTGAAAAATGGAATTCTAAGAAACCGTGGTCCACTTTATGTGATAATTGGGACGGATGCATTTTCTTTTAATTGTGGTAGGTCTTTTAGGAATAAGTTGCTTAACTGAACACAGTCGGGGGAAGTACAAGTTACATCAAGGACCTCATAAAATTTGAAGTTACACCAAAGTCAATGCATTTAGCACAAGGTTTCTAAAACTAAGCAATGGAGTGTATTTTGAGGTTTGCGCATACTAGCGTTCGTAATGCTAAAGACTATCAATAGAATCTTCTAGATGCTAAAAATGGAAAAGAGGATCTGAAGGTTAGCATTGTTTGGATTTGCCAGTTATGATCCAATGATCAATGTTCTAAGTTATCCGTACACTATATAGTGATATGGTATTGTCAGAGATAATATAATATAAAGAAAAGATAAGAAGTATTGTGAATGTCTAATCTTTTGAATAACCTTCCCTCCTGATGTTTGTGAAGCAAGTGAAACTTTCAAAACCAGAAAAGTTTGAATTTTGTTTGCCACCAAGGACCAAAGTGGTTTACTTCCTTTGTACTCCTCCTACTCAACACCAACAACAGTGTAGTTCCTGGTCGAGAGGCTCGGTCCCTTGGGTGCATCACACTTCAGGTTGCCTTTGGCGATGTTAATAATTACCGCCAAGAGCGCATGACCTTTGAGGTGGTCCCCTTCAAGAGCATGTACCACGTCATATTCGGCCGCGACATATTCCACACCTTCATGGCCAAGCCATTCTTCGTCTACAACAAACTCAACATACCCGAACCAAACGGTTTCATCACCGTATCCAGAAGCTTTACCAAACCAAGGGACTGCGAGATTAATGAAGCAGCCTACGCGGAAGTTGTCCTCTACAGCGAAGAATTCAAAGAGATCCATAGCAAGTTCGATGACTCAGAGATGCCCGCGTCGAAGAAACAGATCTCCGACTCCGCTCCAGCATTCAAGGCCATCATCGAGACCAAGCCGGTGGAACTTGTGGTAGGCGATGCCTCCAAGACCACCGCCATTGGGACGAACCTGGATCCCAAATAGGAAAGCGCGCTCGTAGAGTTCCTCCGTGAGAACAGGGACATCTTTGCCTGGCAACCTGCCGACATGAAAGGTGTACCTAGGGAACTTGCCGAGCACAGCTTAAACATTGATCCAAAATGCAAACCAGTGAAGCAACCTCTACGATGCTTTGGAGATAAGAAGATACGCGCCATAGGCAAAGAGATAGCTAGGTTACTTAAGTCTAGTTTTATCCGAGAAGTCCTTCACACCGAATGGGTGGCAATCCTGTACTTGTCGCTAAAAATGGATCCAAAGAATTAAGATTGTGCGTTGATTACACCGGCTTGAACAAAGCATGCCCCAAAGATCCGTTTGCTTTGCCTCGCATTGACCAAGTCATTGACTCGACGGCTGGCTCGGAACTTTTGTGTTTTCTCGATGCATACTCAGGATACCACCAGATCAAGATGAGGAAGTCTGACCAATTGGCCACTTTGTTCACTACAACATACGACACGTTTTGCTATGTTACGATGCCCTTTGGGCTGAAAAACGCGGGTGCTACATACCAGCTGATAATGCAACGTTGCCTACACGATCAAATTGGTCGGAACGTTCACGCCTATGTGGATGATATAGCGGTGATGTCTAAAAAATCAAATGACTTAATCTCTGACTTAAAAGAAACCTTCGATAATCTCCGGAAATACAACATGATGCTTAACCCTAAGAAGTGCGGCTTCGGGGTTCCAGCTGGCAAATTTTTGGGCTTCATCATTTCCCAGCGTGGAATCGACATCAACCCAAAGAAAATCAAGGCCATCTTAAACATAAACCGTCCGACATGCCTAAAGGACATTCAATGACTAACAGGTTGTGTTGCAGCAGTTAGTCGGTTCGTCAACTGACTTGGAGAGAACGCCCTGCCGATGTACAAGTTGCTGAAGAAGGCAGACAAATTCACGTGGACGGACAAAGCAAATGCAGCATTGAAGAAGCTCAAGGAGATTCTTTCCTCAGCGCCCATCCTTGCAGCACCCGAGCCTAGAGATCCCATGTTAATTTACATGGCGGCAACCAACCGGGTAATCAGCATCGTCGTCATGGTAGAACGGAAGGAACCAGGCTATGTTCTGCATATCCACTTCGAGGCTACTAACAACATGGTGGAGTATGAAGCACTCATTCACGGATTACGCGTAGCCAAGGATATTGGCATCAAGCGCATAGTTTGCTGTGGAGATTCCAACTTGGTTGCCCAGCAGGTGGCTGGCACCTGGAATGCGCAGAACCCTATGATGGCGGCATATCAAGACGAAGTGGACGAGATAGGCAAGAGCTTCTTGGGCTACGAGGTCAAGTATGTACCTAGGGAGCAAAACGAGGCGGCTGATCTGCTATCTAAGCTTAGATCAGGGCGCAAAAGAGTTCCGCCAGGAGTTTTCCTAGAGCATCTACGGACACCATCCGTGAAGGGAGAAGACATCGACAACCCGGATAGAGTTGAATCTTTCATCCACATGGTGGCAAAGGTACCTCCGGCTTGGACAAAACCTTTCATGGAATATCTCGAACACGGAACTTTTCCCGACGACGAAGTCGAAATACGGCAAATAGTACGTCGAGCGAAGGGCTATACCATAATCAATGGACAACTCTAAAAAATGAGCACTACTGGTGTATACCTTAAGTGTGTTTCCCAGCTAGAAGGTACTTAAATCCTATCCATCTCGGAGATTGCGGGCATCACGCCGCTCCTCGATCGTTGGTCATGAAAGCCTTCCAACAAGGATTCTACTGGCTGACCGTGAAGGCGGACGCCGACAAGCTGGTTGAGACATGCATGGGATGCCAGTATTATGCCTGACAACCACATGTTCCTGCTGAAGAATTACGAACAATACCAATAACTTGGCCGTTTGCAGTCTGGGGGCTAGACATGGTGGGACCGTTACAGACGGCACCATGTGGGTTTACGCATCTGCTAGTAGTAGTTGATAAATTCACTAAATGGATATAAGCTAAACCCGTTAGAAAGCTTGATGGGGCAACTGCCCTCAGGTTTATCCGGGATCTAGTGGTGAGATTTGGTCTCCCACATAGCATTATAACCGACAAAGGCAGCAACTTGTCACTCGGAGAAGTGGAGGCATATTGTTGGGAGAAAGGCATCTGACTTGACCTTGCATCTATGGCACATCCACATCCAACGGTCGGATTGAGCGAGCTAATGGATTAATTCTGCAGGGAATGAAGCTACGTCTTGAGGCACCGCTACAAAGAGCAACCGGATTCTGGGCGGAAGAATTGCCATCTGTGTTGTGGAGTTTATGAACTACACCCAATAGATCCACCGGCTACACCCCTTACTTCATGGTATACAGAGCAGAAGCCATCCTACCTTCCGACATACTTCAAAATGCACCAAGGGTTGCCACCTATGACAAAGATGATGCTAAAGAATCCAGACACCTAGATGTGGACCTTCTCGAGGAGGAGCACGTTTTGGCATGCCAAAGATCCGCCATCTACCAGCAGAAGCTACGAGCTACCATAGTCACCGCGTTCGACATCGCTCGTTTAAAGAGGGGGATTTGGTGCTCCGACTTAAGCAGAAGAAGTCACACAAATTATCCCTGCCATGGGAAGGACCGTTTATCATAATCAAGGTGCTACTCAATGGGTCTTACTACCTCGTTGAAAATCGTGAACTTAAGGATAGAACCAAAGAGGATCATAAGCGTAAGCGACGTGACCCGGATGATTACTACCCGGAGCTTGATCGGCCATGGAACATAGCACAGCTACGTCCTTTCTACACTTAGCATTTTTTAATCTAATTGTTTACCTCTTATATGATCAATGAAATAAAGATATTTGGTTCACTCATATTTCTGAGTCTTTTACCTCCTTTAGTGTTCATTTTTGGATCATATAAAACCTTTATGCACAAGATTTGCAATTTCACTTGTGAAAATTCCGCCTACAGGGGTTAGCTTAAGTTTTCTGGTCTACACGTTCTTTGTCGTTTTTATGTGGATTCTGGAGTAGTGACTTTTGGCACTTATTGTCGGTGATTTTGTGCTTAGGTTATTGACGGTGCTATTGGGCTTCATCACCTAAGCGCATGGTTCCGACAACGAGTCTTCCGACTCACGAAAAGTCAAGCATAAAACCCAAAGTAATGGATAAGCCAGCACTTGCTTAAAAAATATATACATGCTGGAAATAGTTCTTAAGTAGCAGGACATACATGATTGTTTTCCGCCTTAAGTTAACACATAATTTTTCCGCATAAACATGTTATAGATGAAACAAATATTACAAGTTGTTTTTATTCCTCTGGCGCAGGAGACTTGGAAGCAACATCATTGGTAGCAGGAGAGTCATCCTCGAAGTCAGCAGTGTTGAGGGACTCGGAGGAGTTTTGGTTGCCGCCATCGATGGTGTTCATTGGCACGAAGACGTTAACATCGACCAACTCGGCAACTCTAGTGTCATAACCTGCAAGTGACGCCAAGATAGATTCGTGGTTTATCTTTTGGCCGTCGTCATCTACGTCGGGGATACCAGAGGTTACCATGTCGATGTCGGCATTCTCGTAATGTGCCTTGACCATGGACAGCGCCATCCTTGCACCAGCCCGTGCACATGAAGCTTTCCAGCTCGCGATACGCTCGGGGGCTCGGCGTAGGATCTCTGAGAACTTCGCCATAGAGTCTGATGCCTTGATATTGATCTGGAGGGGCTTGGCAATCTCTTTGGCCTGCGCGATAGCGGTGTTGATAAAGTTGCCTGCAAGGACCATGCATTCCTTTGTCGGAGGAGGTGACCGAGTTAAACCCATAAGAGCTGCGAATTCCCGACAAAGGAGCATATGAGTTTAAAAAATTCAAAGTATCCAGACTACGGAAATCCAAGACGGAGAATCACTTACTGAAGATGCTAGCCTTAGCTTGCCAGAGAGTATCCGCTAAGGAGTCCCGTTCTTGTTAGAGGATCTTATACGCTTCATGATGGCGTTGATTCTGCTCATCGGCAGCTTTCTTCTGATCTTTTAAGATCGCGATCTCCTCCTTCAAGCGGTTCATCTCCTCGGTGGCGGAGTACTGCAGGGCTTTCATTGATTCTTCATGCATCTTCAGCATCTCCTCCCTCTCCTTCTTAAGGATCTTGTTCTCGCTATCCAGCTCCTGAATATGCTTGGATTGCTCGACAATGTCCTTAGCCTTGGCAATGGTTTCTGCAAGTCGGAGAAAGCAAAGTACACAGTGAGTACTCGGAGAATACACAATATCAAGTCGGAATACGACAAATAAAGGAAAAACAGACACTTACTCTTGATGATTTGTTCCTTCAAGAAGGCAGTTTTACCCTTTTCAGCTTCCAAGTCCGCGCGCATCTTCTGGTACTTATCGTTGGCCATGCCCCTCCGAGCATTCTCATTCTATGGAAAAAAGAAAGTTAAACGTTGTTTGGTCTACTTGGAGCATCTAGCCAGAAAATTTCCACCTAGACGCTCTGGGGCTACAGCGAGAGTTTTAACTTAGCATTATGCTTAGTCTTTCTTTAAGCATCTAGTCGGAACTAATTCAGTTTTCCATTAGAAGCTTGGGGCTACAGTATAAAGTTTTTAACTCAGATGTATGCTTAGCTTCTCTTTAAGCATCTAGTCGGAAATAATTCAGTTACAACTAGAAGCTTGGAGGCTACAGTATCGAAATTTATAAACACTGCGTATGCTACTCTTAAAGCATCTAGTCGGAATAATTCATTCCACCTATATGCTTGCGGGCTACAGTGAGAAGTTTTTTAGCTTAGTCACTCTTAGAGCATCTAGACGCAAATACCTATGGTTTTCCATCTAAATCCTCGGGGGCTATAGTGGGATACTCACATGAAATGCAAAAAGGAAAATATAACTTACAAGTGCAATGATGTTGAGGTTGGTAGCACTCTCGGCTATTAACTTGCCGAAGGATGCACTATTTCCTTCCAATATTTCTGCTTGCCGGAGAAGCTCCTCAAGACCGCACGTTGGAGATGTCGGCGCCGCACTAGGAACCAGTGAAGTGCTACCCGGCGTAAGTATCGGATAGACTATCTTCGGGAACTCGATGGTCTTCTTGGGTGCGGGGGCGCTGCCTTCGGCAGAAGTACCACCTTCCACCACCGCCTTACCGCTACCGATGGCATTCTTAGCCGGAGCTTCAGCCATTTGGTGTGCGACACTCTCCTGCGTCTCCTGTTCATCGACAACAGCGAGCTCTGTGGAGGCGCCTGAGTCCACTTCCATGGCGGAAGGGCCAGATGCTTCTCTAGCTTGTGAGCTTGTCAGGGCGGACAAAGGCTGGACGATGGGAGTGACAGGGGCGATGGCGGGAGATACTTCACGATATAGCATATCCATGATGGTTCTAGAAGCGCTCGAAGTTTTGGAAGTCTTCTTCAAGCTGGTCATGGATTTCTTCCAGAAACGTGCAAAATGCATAAGTATAGGAACAAGACAAACAAATGGACAATGTCGGAGAGAAAGAAGCTTACAAAAGAGGGAGTGCTTTAGCTATGGGGATCCCGGTAATCTTTCTTTTCTCCGCCTCCAGGGCAGCGGTAGTCTTTTTGGAGGCTCCACCCTCCATCTTCTTCTACTTGCCTCTGTCGGCAGAGTCAGAGATGGAGCTCTTCCGCTTTCGCGCCAACGGAGCATCGTCGTCGGACACGACGGTGACTTCCATCATCTTTGGATCATAGATTTGAGGAGCCATGCTGTCCTCGTCTATGTCGCTAAGCTGTTAAGGTGAGGAACCACCGTATTAGATGAGATGGTAATGGCTAGACGGGAAGAACTGGAGTATATGTCATACACGGAAAATAAACAGTTACCTTTGGGCACTTGCTCTCTATGAACATGTCATAGGTGATGGTGAAGCCACGCTTCTTGTCCTTCACCTTGACGATGTCCTTGAGGTGAAGCCTCACGGAGTCGCTCGAGAAGTTATCCACGGAGATGCGGAGGCTATCCCTTCTATCATTGGAATACTCGTGCATCAGCTTCGAGCGGTGCTGCAGAGGCTGGATTCGCCTGATGAACCAGCACATGGCTAGGTCCAAGCCGGTCAAACCCATCTCTACGAACCACTCTATCCGCCTTATAGTGTGGGAAGCGTCGATGTTGGAGGGAAGGGAGGCTTGGGATCTCCATGTCGAAGTTTCGACGGCTGCTCCATCGACAAAGTCCGAGTACGTTACTTCTCGGCTAGCTAGAGGGATATCTAGGCCGTAGAAGTAAGTACGCTACCAGTTCTTGCAGGACTCGTGGCCGATGATGTCGGGGAAGATCCGGCCAGGCCGGATCTTGAAGCTAATAGTGCCACAATTTCTAATTTCGTCCTTGCTGGCTCCGGCTTCACGCTTAATGGTGAAAAAATATATGAAGAGGTCTAGCCTAGGCTTAATCCCTAAGTAACCCTCGCAAAGAGCCATGTAATTGCTAAGCGCTAGGATACTATTGGGAGAAAGGTTCTGTGGCTGTACTCGGTAATGATTCAAGACAGCGAGGAAGAAATTAGAGATGGGCAGGGAGACGTCGCGTACCAACTGTGGTTTGAGGTACACCTTTTCTCCGGCTTGGGGAGAAGGTGTGACCTCGCTGGCCGGCACCGCCCGCCAGGCGAGCCCCTCCGTCACAGGGAGGTAGCCCTCGATGATCAGCTCTTAGATATCGCGGTCCGTGATGTCCGAACCGCGCCAGCCGCCTTTGTGGGAGTCATACTCCTTCTCCAGCAGCTCCAGCGCCGCTGGATTATGGTCGCCACCGGTGGTCTCGACCACCGCAGACCTGGGGATGACTAGGCCCTCTGGGGCATGACGACAGAGCCCGTCGGCTCCGCCGCGGCTTCGCCCGATGCTGACATCAAAGGGGAGGAGCTGTTGCTAGCCATTGGGTGCGTTTGGAGGTGACTGGTAAGATTGGTAGTTAGGGTTTTTTGTGCGAGGCGCGGAGAGATCGAGGAGACGCTTGCCTGAGGAAGAAGAAGATGCAGGGGAGAATGAGGTAAAAAAGTAAATTTTCCACCACAGTTACTATTTATGATCTCCACCATCAAGATTCATGCAGCTTGATCGAATGGTTGCCACGTAGACGACGTGTGCGGAGACGTGCGCGGAAATTTCGCCACGTACCAACCATCGCCGCCAACGGTTCGTATCGCTCGCGCGAGAAAAGTGGACATGATTGCGTTCTCTGCATGTGTGAGTTACGAGGCATTGCTGACCTATGTCTACGTCGCCCTATCTAACATAGGTAGATGAACCATCACATCAGAAGATTCTGGCATGGATGGATCCAGTCCGGCGACGGAAGAGTACGATGGAAGATTCAGAAATTCTCTGACTTACAAGTTGAAGACGGAGAAAACCTTGCAGAGTTCTCTGGGAGGACTACAAGATATTGCTTGACGATTTGCTGACATCCATCTAGACGGAGCATTCAACGTGATGAGGCAAGACGACGCAAGATCTCGGAGTTCTCCGGGGGCTACTGTTGGGGATATGCTATATGGGTATCCTCATAGCATGTCTCTTATCCGGATAACCCGGGTGGCCCACTATTGGTAGCATGGCCCATGGCCTGCTAGGCGTCCCAGTTAGATGGATCCAGAAGGGAGGCCCATGCCGGATAAAGGAATGCTACGATGGATTCACCAGCGTACCCGGAGCCATGTAGTACAACACACGTTAGACTAATAATAGACGGTGTAGGACTCTGTAACCTGTCCGGCTAGGACTTTTCCCTGTAACCCTAGGACTTGGCAACTATATAAGTCGGGCCTATGGGAGCCTTTAGGGCACCAATTAACTCATACCTCGCACATCGAAACTATCTATGTAACTCGGCGTATTGCCATTATAGTTCTCCGGGGGTTACTGTTGGGGATATACTATATGGGTATCCTCATAGCATGTCTCTATATAGCAGGAGTAGGATTCCGCCACCGTCGTGGGATCTGAACCTGGGTAAGCTGTGTTACCTCGTACCCGTCAACCGTCCGCCTTCCCCCACGTCTCTAAACACGCACTGTGAGGACCCCTCCATGGTGTACTTGTCGGCAATACCACGACACTTACCTCGTACTTCTCCAATTCACACACCGCCGACCTTACACAGATAATGAATAGGAAAATCTCCATGATGTGCCCATGAATCTTGCCGATGAACATTGTTTGATGTTGTAGCGTACTGTGGGAACCTCCATCGAGTGGGTAGATTTGATGTGCAAATACAACCTTACTTTGTTGCCAACCCACTTTCATCCTGGCTCCATGCAGAGATTGTAGATGCATGAGATCATCTGGGCATAGAGTGTTTTGATGGAGACCACTATCGAGTAGCCATAATTTGGGAAGTTGGAACCTTCTACACCGACAACTTGGTGATGCTACTTGTAGCATGTGGCTAGCCGATGGTGCTTTTAGGATCTAGACGCTCAGCAATTTCATTGGCGACGTTGTCACCGACCTTGCTAAAGCCGCTGCACCACCGGCTCTCCCTCGAAACTCTACAAATTTTGTAAAGACAATGCGCCATCGCGTCCAAGAGGGGTGGTGTCCGTTGGTGGATATATAGAACCGTTGAGGAGAGGGGTGGTGTCCTAGAAGGATTGTTGTAGCGGGTGAGATGGCGAGGAAAATGTGTGAATCGCACGGTGGAGAGGATCCCAAATGCGGCCAGGCGGCATTGGAGAGTAGGGATAAACGGAACGGAGATGGGGAATATGGGATGCCTCTTTGAAAGAGGTTTTTTTTGCTGTAGGAAGCGGCTGCATCGAGGACGCCCACTATCTTGATAGACTAGCACGCCGTTGTGCACTAAATTAACCATATCACCTCCTGGCATAGTATATTCTCATCATATTATTTTGACCAGACACATTATTTATTTAAAGCTTCTATTTGCATAGTAGTGGAGTATTATTCCTCTACCTCCGTCCCAAGGAATAAGGCATCCTCGTTTTTTGTGTTTTTTCTTTGACCAAGATTTACTCAAAATATGTAAAAATATTGGTACAAAATTAGCACTATTGGAAAGTGTGTTTCAATATGAATCCAACGATAATAATTTTACACAATGTAATCAAGTATGCGTTACTCTATTTATTTGGTCAAAATTTACACAATGTAATCAACTATGTATCTTCTTGGCACCCCGTGCACACCTGCCAGCTGATATCTCCATCGTCCACAGTGTGGCGCTCAGCACCTGTGTCATGGTTAGGGTTGCGAGCGGGATCACGCGATAGTCCCATTTCAAGTTCATTTTAGGTCCTATAGGAGTATTTCAAAAGGAACTAGAAGCGAAACTTCTGTGCGATACCGCTTTTAACTCTAGCCATGGTACAACAACTTTGTGTCTGTCTATCGTGTATTCGGCAGCTACGTTGTGTTGGTGTGTATAGGAAGGAACCATTTTGGGCCTTGGGTTGGGGTGGCGGCAAAAATCAGTAGCGAATCAAACTTTTCGGGTTTCGATTTTCAATTTCTTCCCAAACATCGGCACGAAAGGTTATTCCAAAGATCGACGCTCACAATAAAGTCCGTAAAGTAAAATTACCAGATATCTATAGTTCTTTGATCTCAATTAACAAACTAAGTGAAAGGTGGATAATGGACGCCAATGACTACTACGAACTGTGAAAATGCACTTGATTAATTGTTCATTATTAATGAGCTACTCAAAATTAACAACTTAATTATTTTGTAGCTCCCACTAAAATCAATATCTCTCATGATTAATACTTATTTTCCCGGCACTTATGTCATATCTCTCATTGGGGAATAAGACAGCTAGGTAATCATACCAATCATATCAACATATGAGTCTTGTTAATATTTTGATTCTTGTGTTCCATACTCTTGATGTTCTAGGTAGTATATCAAGTGAACCTTAGTATACCAGCAGTGCGACAGTTTTGCACCCACATTATGAGCGTCGCTAGGTGCACCCATATTACATGACCCACACCAGTTACAAGCCTATGTTATGTGGTGCCTAACTTAGGAAGAAAACATGATTACTTGATAATTTTTAAGAGAGAGATCACCCTATTTATTATGACTACCACACAACAAATAAAGTGCATAAAGGATTAACATCACATGCAATTCATATAGTGCTATGGTATAACACTTTGCGTCAATGATCTCTATCATCAACGTATTTTGGCGCCATGTACTCATCCACGCGCCTTGGGCATAGCATCGAGGTCCATCGTTGCTTGATTGGCATCGCCAAGTCTTGCTTTTACAACCATTGCTACTCTAGCTAATAAAGTAAAAACAACTATGGCTATTACAATAATAATATGACAATTATCACGGCTCCTGCCACTCATTCCCTATGAGATTACAACATAACACATCTCATAAATCACATTGTAAACATCATATACCGCATCACTTCTTGCAAAAACAAGTTAGACGCCTCTAACACGCTTTGCTAAATTACGGGGCTCTATGGTTACGAAAAGAACTGTACTTTACCTATGTGGTAAGGAAGCATCATGATTCAATTGTTTGCTATTTAATTTATCCGAGGTGTGTCCCCATAGTGCTATAAATAGCAACTATATCTTCACTAGACTTCGTCTTTACATGTGACCCCCGTGCAGATTTTAACCAATTCCACAGAAGCCCAATGTGCAAAATATCTTTCTCATGCCATTGCAGAAAAACAGGCACCCGGAAAAGTTGTTTTGTGCACCCGAAGTCCACTTCACAAATCAGTCTCGATCCAAATATCATAAAGTCGGCTCAGGCTGCTAATCACACAACACCGCCGATATCAAATTTGCAACAATTGGGAAGCATAGCGAGATAACAATGCCGAAATTAAACGATTCCTCTATCCGTACCTCTGCCTATGTATAGACCGCTCTAATACCACTATTGGGGAACATGCTACTGATGGAAACAATCTTTTCCACTTTTTGTTAGGACTCTAAGTGCAGAGTGTTGTAGCAAGCTTCTTTTCCCCACAAGGGTGACTCGAGGGTTTATATCGAACTCTCGGGGAATTGGTTATGAAAGTTTATTCATCCTCTCCTCGTGAAGCAACCTGTAAATCAAAATAATTTGTCTTGTATCCCCAACTCCACCAAGTGGTTGTCAAGCACAAGGTTTCATATTAGTAATATGAAATAAATAAAGTAAAGTAATGAAAACTAGATTATATGGAAGATAGTAAAGTTGTTTTTGGGTTTGTATAAGTGATTGCAAGTAGGAGAAGTATTTTTGTATTGTCGAAATAATCAATTGCAAAAAATATAGAAGGTAGTAATTGCAATGGAAAGGTGTTTCTTATGATTAAAATTGGACCGGGGTTCATGGGTTCACTTGTCTACTCTCTTTTTAAGTTGTAGTAATCATAAAACAATTCATCAATGATAAATATTCATGGAACTTCTATATGTGTATGATAAGCATTCATATGGGAATCACGTCCTATCTTAGAGATGACACACATCTCTCTTATACTCCTCAAAAAAGGGAAACTCCATGAAATCTTGAATTAAGAACAAATTAGAGTATAGCTTTAAGTAATATGACATGATGTTTGAAATACAAATATGCTACCTTGATCTAACAAGATTATCTCACTATCACATGATAATTATAGCACATGATTTCACTTTATCCCTAGTGAGGCAACAAAAGAAAGGTAAAATCCAAACTAGATCTTGAATATTGTTGTCACAATTCAATCACTACCACCATGGTACTCCATCTAATACACGATTCTCCCCATACAAGTTCTTGCATACAAGTTGGATCAAAACAATCCATTAAGAACATGGTAAATGATATGCATATACCAATACATCTTACATAAAATAGGTTCCAATCTCATATATCAAATCATAGAATAAAGATCTACCACATAGAAATTACAGCGCTCCGGTGTCGTAGTAGAATAACAAGTACCTAGGGAACTACGGATCTTAGGGTTTATCACCATGCCATGTAAATGGATAAGATAGGAGGTAGGCGGCGTCGAGGTGGGCAGGGGGCGACATGCAGGCTGCACACGGCGTGCGGTGGCAGGCAGCGCACGACGGCGGCTAGGGTTTGGGGCGGCGGGGTAAAGTGGCTTAGTGGGGGAAAATGCTAGTACTTTTGTGCCTCTTGTGGTGCCCCTTGGTTGGTGGAATGGCCCCTTGGATTGGCCAAGATCCATCCCCAAAGTTTCGTCGAGTTTCGGTAGGATTCCTGCAATCCAAACCTACTTCGAAACTATCTTATTTTGCAATTCCAAAATTGCCTTGGGAAACTTTCCTTATCCCATAAGGCAAACGTGGATTCACCTATTATGGAATATTTGGACTACCCAAGATAGCCCAGTTTATCCTGGACCCCTACTGAAACCTTCCGCTCCTTTCAAAACCTTCCATATATGTCCTGAACCATTTCGGACACTCCCAGGACCATTCTGGACATTCTGGGATCATCCGGGACCTCTCAGAACCATTCCGAGACACTCCTAGAACCCTTCTACCATCTCATTAATTCTCAAAACTTATTTCAAACACTCTCGGCAATATTCCAGACACCTCCGATATATTATAATACACTCCTAACACTTTCGGAATTACTTCTCTACTAAATCTTCATTCGCACTCATATTCTAAATTCCATTGAACTCTTAAGTGTGTGACCCGATGGGTTCGAATATTTGCAAAAATGTCCCAAACTTATTCCATGGCAATGATTAGTATTGGCGTCTTGATAAACATAGTAACCCCCGCAAATAACATGATGATATTTATCGTGTGAACCATTCCATTATGTCTGATACATATCGTATTGCTCTGTTGATACATTATATTGCCCGATATGAAACACTGGGTTATTCTCGTTACCTGGCATGTAATATTTACTCATGCCGCACTATTGATGTAGATGTGTTAAACAACTTGATCACGTGTCCGCAAGATGATGACGAGCATCATAATACATGAGTGGGCCTAGAGTGTATATCTCCATCGTCGGGAGTAGAAATTCCCGCAAGCACCCCATGTGAATAATTAGTGTACCATCTGGTAAGAGAAAGTATCAACTTTATGATTAATCCGTTAAGAGCAACATTTGAAGAATCTTGCCTCATCCATATTGTACCCGAGTTCATATGTGTCTCGTGGTCAAAAAATCTTTAGTAAAGGCAATAATTTCTTTATGAGAAACTACTGATAACAATATTTACAATGTTTTTAACGATATATCATGTTGGGTATATCCATCGGCGTTGTTCTCTCATCAACTCCGATCTCATATATCACCGGCAACTCCATAACAGATTATCGTTTTGCCCATAGTCAGGAAACTGGGACTATCAATGATACATCAACTAGTCTTAGAGGCGAGGCTAGGGATATCTAAATGTTTTTTATGATTCCACACATGTATTAGGGTTTTCCTCCAAATACTCATTATCTGGAACTAATACAATTATAGCACGGAATAATAAACTTAATCATGATCATGAAATATAGAATAATACATTTTTATTGCCTTTAGGGCATATTTCCATCATATGCAACAGTGATCTGCTACAGTGCATGCCTAGAGAGGTGAGTTGTTTGTTGTGGTGGTAAAAGGTGGAGAGTTGGTAGGAGTTTTGGTGCTTTTACAAGGTGACATTTGGTTAGATACTAATCATTTAATTATTTCTTTCTCAAAATCTCACATGGTCAAGTGTTGAGAGAAGAGTTGATGAGGTTGGGCATGATCATAAGTGAGGAGGAAGGTTAGTGGGATCACTTGGTTAAGTTTGAAAAGAATTAAAATTAGGAAGGTTGAGGTCTTAGTGATATTAGTGATCTAGTGTTTTATTAGCATCATACCAACTTTGTCAGGCACTAGAAAATGGTTGAAGACTTCAAATGGATCAAGGGATATATGGATGGATAGACAAAATGATGTACATCATTATGGTACAGAGTGTTTGTCTTGATCATCATTGATTGCTCCTTGAGAAGATGCTAAACTTTGTTCAAATTAAGAATGTCAAGATAGGATATCATATTGCCTTCAAAACCATGAGGGTTTAATAAGCATAAGGCTCCAATCGAAATAAGCGAATCATGGCACTACAAGAAATATTTCCTTCTGCAACGACTTGGCACGATGGTCGTTGTAGAAGGCGTGTCTTCCGTGATGAAATTCTCGGCTCGACTGTGGCTAATGGAAAACTTTTTTTCAGTTTCACACCACTCTACATGGACGAAACCGCTAAAAACATAGTCGTGCCTCCCTGATTTGAACATGATAACATCGTTCGATGCCTCTTCCATTTAGTCAGGCTATTGGGTCACATATGCTTGCCTCTCATTAGAATAATTGTGTGTATGATGAAATTTTTTTCCTTCCCTATTCTGAACTTAATAGCGTTGCTCGATGCATCTGCTGTTTAATCAGGCTGCTGGGTCCCATTTGTCATCCTCACACTGGAAGAAACTTGTGCATGATGGATTTTTTTCCCTTGGCTCGTGCTTCCCTGATTTGAACTCGATAACTTTGCTTGATCTATCTGGAGTTTAGTCACGCTGATGGGTCCCCCATGTCAGCCTCTCATTAGAAGAATCGTGTGTAAGATGGAATTTTTTCCATCGCTCGCGCTACCCAGTTCCGAACTTGATAGCACTGCTATATGCATCTACCATTTAATCATGCAGCTAGGACCCATATGTCATTCTCACATTAGAAGAAATGTGTGCATGATGGATTTTTTCCTTGGCTCGTGCCTCCCTGATTTGAACTTGAATCAATCTATATGTCGTTTAGTCATGCTGCTGGGTCCCACATGTCAGCCTCTTATTAGAAGAATCGTGTGTATGATGGATTTTTTCCTTCGCTCGCACTACCCTATCCTGAACTTGATAGCCCTGCTAGATGCATCTACCATTTAGTCATGCAGCTGGGCCCGACATGTCATCCTCTCATTAGAAGAAACATGTGTATGGTGGATTTTGTCTCTCGGTCGCACCTCCGTGTTAACATGATAACGTTGCTCGCCGCATCAGCCTTTTATTCAGGCTGGTCAGATCCCTATGTCAGCCTCACATTAGAAGAGTCGTGTGTATATGATGGAATTTTTTCTTCTCTAGCGCTACCCTATTCTGAACTAGATAACGTAGTGACGAATCTGTTGTTTAGTCACACTGTTGGGTTCCACATGACAGCCTCTCATTAGAAGAAACGTGCGCATGTTAGAATTTGTTCTCACTGGCGCCTCCCTATTTCAAACTTGGCAACGTTGTTCGATGGATCACCTGTATAAGGTCTTGCTAGTGTGTCCCACATGTTATTCTCGCTATAAATAAAACGTGTGTACGATAGACTTTTATTTGGTTGTGTATGCTGTTTTGTTCTTGACAACTTCGCTCGATGGGGCAGCCATGTTTGGTCTTGCTAGCCTCTCTGGTATGTTCTGAATTGTGGGTCCCTGATGCATCATTGTATGTTCTGGCTAGTGGGTCCCTGATGCCAACCTCTCTATACAAGTATTTAACTTTATTTTCAAACCCGTCCATTAAATTTGAAGGACGCTATAGGCTGGTGGGTTCGTGATGTCAGCCTCTCAATAATGCGAATTGCTAGAAGAAAAAATTAAACCTACTATATATGTGGTGGGTCTATGATGTCAGCCTATCAGTAATGCGATATTCCAAGAAAAAAATGCAAAACCAAGATATATATGTATGGATATAGGATTCGAACTAAATACCTTCAAATTAAAAAGACGTAAACTGAGTGTGTTACCACTACCCCAAAAATATTTGATGAAAAGATATCATTAAACGTTCTATTAGTACTGCACCTTATGTATTAATCTTTTAAAAAAATTGAGTCCATTTTTATCTCTTCTAAAATATAAAAGGGCAGCGCTCCTGGCATCTCAATTTATAAAATGCCACATAATAGAGTAGTTTCTTAAAAACATGGGTAGGCAGAGTTTTTATTTTGAGAGGTGGGGGGAAATGCCCAAAAGTCCGAATTAAAAAGAGTTTTGCTATTCTACATGGGTTGTTCTACATGGGCTATACTCCATAGGCTATGGTCCGTGGGGGAAAAGTGCCGGTACCCACAAAGGCGAAGAGGGACCCCTTTTAAAGGGCCCCTAGATTTGACCGTTTGGGAACAAATGCGACCCTGACTGGAACTTTTGGTGGGAGGGAAGAACTTCTGGTGGCACCAAGCCAATGGTCAAAAAGCTGCAATGCGAAAGACAGAGAAACTAGCCTGGCTGGTACTACCGCCGGTCCACCGGAATTTTTGGTGGGGACGGTACTACCGCCTAAAAATCCGACCAAAGTTCAGTCAAATAGAGAATACCAAACAGAGAAGATACAAAATAGAAACTGGGATGAGCTGAAGTAGATCCGTAATTTCACCTGGTACTACCGGAAGGAAATATACCTGAGCTATACTTCTGGTTGGTGGCTGGTACTACCGACGGGGGCGGTACTACCGCCTCAGCTTCCGATCGAAATTCCGCCAAATAGAACAAACCAGAGAAAGAGGTTACAGAGGATGAGCGGAAGAAGCCCCGTAACTTACACAGGTACTACCGACGGCAAATGCCTAGCGGTACTACCGATGGCTGACCGGAACTTTCGCCCAGAGAAACTCTATAAACCAAAAATGCAATAACTTTCGCATCCGGACTCCAAACAAGATGAAACCAATTTTGTTGGAAAGATAGTGACGAGGGTTCAACTCGTTAATGCCCATTGTTATGGGCTTGGGTTTTTGAGAAGGAGGGGATGCTAGAGGTCGTGGAACGGCTCACAAACAAGCAACACGAGGCACAAGATTTACCCAGGTTCAGGATCCCTGAAGGAAACCTTACTCCTGCTTGTCTGCTCTTGATTAATGGAGAAGTCGGAGGTTACAGGGGGTGCATAGATGAGATCTGGTAGTGTGTATGCTAGGGTTGTGGATTTTTCTCCTCGCAGTGCCCTCTTGGCCTTTATATAGATAATCCAGTTCCCGGGGGTAGGTCGAGTAGTTTGTTGGGGATATGCTATATGGGTATCCTCATAGCATGTCTCCTATCCGGAAAACCCGGGTAGCCCATAGTTGGTAGCATGGCCCATGGCCTGCTGGGTGGCCCGGTTAGATGGATCCAGAAGGGAGGCCCATGCCGGATAAAGGGAGGCTACGGAGGAGTCACCGACGTACCCGGAGCCTTGGAGTGCAAGACACGCAAGACTAGTTGTATGTAGTGTAGGACTCTGTAACCTGTCCGGCTAGGACTTTCCCTGTAACCCTAGGACCTGGCGACTATAAAAGCTGTACCTATGGAAGCTTTTAGGGCACCAATTAACTCATACCTCGCATAGCGAACCGATCCCTGTAACTCGGCATACTGCCATTATAGTGATTTATAGAAGGAGTAGGATCCCGCCGCTATTGTGGGATCTGAACCTGGGTAAGCTGTGTTACCTCGTACCCATTAACCGTTCACCTTATCCCACATCTCTAAACATGCACAGTGAGGACCCATCCATGGCATACTCGTCGGCAATACCATGACAGTTGGCGCCCACCGTGGGGCGAAAGGCGCTTCAGGCTCTACAGCGGGCGAGGTCCAAGATCTTCGCGGGAATAGGCGAAACCGTAGCCATCGGTCACGTTCTTTTGTCCAACAACGTTCCGGTTGTCCCTCCCGACGAGTTCTGGATCCTGGCAAAAACAAACCCTACCCAATGCTCGATTGTCCCCATCGAGACATCCACCTCTTCATCGGCGAAACTGATTCGGGCACTAGTTCCCTGGGAGTCGGAGGAATGTCAAGACCCGCACAGACCATCGACGGGCAGGATACGTTCGCGGAAGGATCGATGTTGGATCTATCTTCGGCCCGACAAAGATCGGAAAAATTCAAGGACCACCCAAACTGCCCCTTTGCAGGATATAATGGTGGAAGAACACTGCAAGTCCGCCGGCTTCGCCCGTGCGTCTGGACAGCAGAGATCCAAGTTCGTCGGAGTGGTGACCATCTTTGATCTGGCGCGTTGCATTTAGAGAGAGGGTGAAAACCCCCACGATTACCTTGCCAGGTGACTCCGTATACGGGCCGATCGAGCACATTACCCCAATGATGATGCCATGTATCACTTTGTGGAAGGACTGGACCAGAGTACACTTCTCCGACATATGCTAAGGCAGCTACATTCTTCAGGACGCCTCACTTTTGAAAACATGGTGAACATCGTCAACAACTACGCAGAGGCTGAGGAGGCAGCCTAGACAGCACTTGCGCTCTTAGACGGTGCCCCTCCGCCTCAGCCACCGCCACCGCCGCCTCCGGTCGTTGTCGCTGCAGCTGCACCACCACCTCGAGTCGTCGTCACTGCTGTTGCACCTCCACCGCCCATCATCAAGGAAGCCCCGACACCCTGTGTGCTTGACGCACTCTAGGCCGACATCAGCGCTGACTCAGAGGAGATATACTTTAGCCTGGAGGAGCTAGACTCTGCCATGTAGGATATGGAGGACGATTTCAAACGCAACGAGCAGGCCAACAATGCCGTCACGTCCCGACAGGTGTTCGTCATCATTGGGAGGGCGATGTATGAAGATCAACCGAACGAGCTCCGCCTACAGCGCTGGACAAGGGGAAGGGACCACCAGTTGCTTTCGACAATGATCGCGCAAAGTTCATGCCCCTCCGCCTAACCCAGTGCAGCAGCCACATGAACTCGACACCGGTCCGAGTAATAACAACACTGCAAACCTGCCGCCTCCGGCATCTACATCTGCTGCTGCCCAAATCACTCCAGCTGATAGAGTGATGTATGTCAACCTACTCGTCGAGCCCATGACCGTGGCCCATATACGGAACGTAGTCCAGCTTGATGGGAAGCGCCAGCAGCTGCTGGAGGAAGCGCAGGCCATCGCGGAGCAAGGCACTAAGCTAGATCGAGATCTGGCCAACGCGCATAAGTCAATAGAGAAAGCTAGAGCCATGGAGGCCGAGTACAAGACTCTTCTCCAGCAGCAGAAGGCTAAGAAAGATCCAGCTCGCGTCATCAACGATCCTGGTGTACGGCGAAACCTAGGATGGGCTCCCTCGAAGCCGCCACAAGAAATGCCATACATTGACAGCGAAGGCAGGCAGGTGATGCCCACTCCTCTCCTCAAACTCTCCATTGCCAAGACCCTTCTGGAGTAGGATAGATCGCCCACAGCTGTGTAACAGGTCTATGACCTTGTGGCCAAGTCGGTGAAATAAAAGGAAAAGGCCACCTCTCAGAGTCTTGAGTCTGACCCAGCGTTTTGCCAGTCTAGCCAGCCGAAGCCGCCAAGGGACAGATCTCCTCATGATGTCGGGTCCCAGACGGGTTCGTTAGAACAAAGACGGAGGGATGCACGCAACAGGAAGGACACGATCCCCATATCCTCCAAACATGGAGGCAAGGTTCAACCTCGTCGCCCATATTCACCGCCCCGCTCTCCCCGACATCGCGAAGACTCCAAGGCTCACTGTCGTACGGATATGCCTCCAGCAAGGTAGAGAAGCATCGTCATCCGTGACAACGCGGAGCAGACCCGTCATGATGGGGAGCGCAACCAAGGATACAAGAGCAGGTCGCGTCATGACCCTCCGCGTCCGACAAGCAACTGTGACAAGCGTGATGCGTCGCATGAGGGTAATAGCAAGAAGGCTAACCCACCGCCACCTCCGCCTTCGTCGCCCCCTAGCAGCCACCATGGCGGAGGAGGCAAGTGTCGTTCACGCAACCCATCCCCTGGTCGCAAGAAGAATCCCGAAGCCATACGACGCACGTTCACGTCTAGACAAGATTCACGAGGCCCGAGAAGGACAATACTTGGGACCACGTTGCTTTGGACCTGTAATACCAACCGCAACATGCCCCAAGTTTCCGGATTGACAAGACCATCAAGCCCCATGACAGCACCGCCAAGCCAGCTACATGGTTGTAGGATTACAGTAACGCGGTGGAGATCGCCGGGGGTAACCCCAACGTCGCCGTTAAGTACCTCCCATTGATGCTGGTGGGCACGGCCCGACAATGGATCGATGACTTACCGGAGAAGTCCATCTGCAATTGGTTGGACATGCAAGAGGCATTCACCAAGAACTTCGAGGGTACGTATAAGCGTCCCTGTACTGTTGGCGATCTACAGCGGTGCATGCAGGAGAAAGACGAGTCATCTCGCGCCTACCTCTCTCGCTGGCTGGATATGAAGAATTCTCGTCTGCTCCTACAATCATGTAGGCCTTCTCCTTGAATCCTTTTCCTCCTGGAACTCGTCTACCCTTGCATGCCACTAGTTCTTAGCTCCTCAGGTGGTGGAAATTCTCGATGTATAAGATGTTCTTCTAGTTTGGTATGTGCTATGATGGTGTGCAACAGTATAAATTGGTCACAACCCCCTGAAGGCAAGTGCACTGCTCTCGCTAAATATTTATATGTGAAAGCTAATGTATCTTCTATAAATATAACGCCGCTAGATATTTAGCTCTATGTACTGAAATTGGGTACCTACAGTTTGTCTATGAAAGGACAAAAGTAAATTAAAATATTTACCCCTCTGCAACTACAATCTTCGCAAACAGAGGCAAGTAGATATGTAATATTAATAAAAATATTTTTTCTCATGCACCTCTCTTCTTTAGAAAACAACATCTTTGTTTGGAGACCTTATTTTTGGGTGTTTAAATTAGAGACAAAGATTTTCCATTCTAGAGTGATATATCTGTTAATTGCATTTTTAGGAACCAAAATAAATGCATGCTATGCTCGTGATGCACATTAACAAACCCTATTAAGGTTTACCTAAAATAGGCATGTTACATGCACCAATCCATAGGAATCTCTGCTAAATTTGGTGTATTGACCTTAGATCGATAAGGAGCCTTAGTCCCTGTGATTTACATGCTAGTCCGTGGATCAGTGGATAGAACTCACAGTTGATGAATATCATGTAAAACACAATGTCATTATTACACGAATAATCCAGAGTATAATTTATTACAACCTTGCATAACTTTTAGCTAGCTCAAATAAAAACAGCGGAAACTAAAATAAATCTTGGGTCCATCAACGCCTCAAGATAGTTCAGTGAAGACCCGCGATCCTAGCGCACCTTCCAGCGATCTCCAAAATCTGCACATAAAATGTGTAGCCAACGAGTTGGTCAATACTTTGAATGTATTAGCAAATTATACCATGAAGAAAAAGACTTGGCTATCTCTACATGCATAGGCTAACAAAGGCTTAAGGTTTATTTGCATAAAGCCAATTTTTCTTAAGTCAAGAAGAAGAGAGAAAATCTTTTATCCTACTTTTTAAAAATTTGATAAATAATATATGGTTAAATAGGTCGCACTGGATTCCACCAGGCTACCATCTTTCAACCTAACACATGGAGTACACCATTCAATTCAAAATCCCATCTATCGACGATTCCACGGCCATATAGTTTTAGTTTTAGAAAAGAGAGAGGAAATCCTTCAGAGGGTCCATCCTTCAGACTCTCAAAGTTGTTCTTTTCCGTGAACACGGCTGATCAATCAGGTTGATACTCTCGAGAGTTTGTACACTTTACCCACAATCCACGATCAAGTCCTTTTACAAACAAGACCATGGCGAAGCATTCCCTTAGCAGCCCCTCTACCCGGTTCCATGGGAGTCAAAATTGTGGTACTTAGGCGAGGTTTCCCACTAAGTACTAGGACAAGACAGAGCCCATATGTATTTTGGTTGCACTGGAATCTTCTGAATTTTGAATCATGGCAGACTTCTTTGATCCTGGGAGGTGGAGGGCTCAAGCAAAGCCCATCCAGGTTACTTCCCCTACTAGTTGATCCATACATACCACTTCGCCCAGAGAAAAATATAGTTTTATTTTGAAGTAGATTTGAGGAGAAAAACTTGCACTCATACACAGAGCTCTTATACTTAGAAAAAATTCCATCTTTCGAACCCCCATCGGTTTTTGCACATATATAGCATAGCACAAGCATAATACTTAGAAAATTCAGGAGAACCTAGTAGGTGTGGAAATATTCCTAATTATAAAGCTACGCATGGCATAGTACAAAACAACATAGAACGTGTACAATATTTCTCTTCTACTAAAAACATCCTACTCATGCATACTACTGTTTCGAGGATCATCAAAACATGCATAGTAGTAAAACTGGGGCAAGGATATGAACAAAGGTGTAACTTGACTTAATAGTTGTTGAAGTCGTTCAAACACTCCCTGCAATTACAGATGGTGCACTCCTCACAATATATTGATCAAACAATTGCAACCATAAGCAATCACATAATCATAAATAAATGCACAAATGCATGTAGAAGTGTTTTAATGCAATAGAGTATTTGTTTTATTAATTGATTGCAATTAATGGGGTTTTTAGCAGGTCTACTGTAAATCATGTTCTCATTGTTGAATTAAATTTGGATCTGAATTTCAATACATAGAGGGAATTAATCGAAGTTGTAGATCTTTTCTAATGATTTATTTAGTATTTAATAGAGTTTAAATCACTTAAATAATTTGCATTTTCAAATATTAGATCTAAAATCAAATATCTAAAACACACGAGATTGTAAATCCAAGGACATATTATTCATATTTTTCTGATCTATACATAATTTACTATGGATTTAATACTCTAAAAGATCATTAAAACTATTTAAAATATTACAGTAAATATAAACATTAAATTTTAGATCTAAACACATATTATTGTTCTATGCAATTTTACGAATCCATAGATATATTATTTGCATTTTTTTGCCAAGTAGATCTTTTAATATGAATTTTCTAAGATCTATCTATTTTCAGCAATTTCTAAATCGATTTTTATTAAAGCGGGTGAGCTAGCGACACGTGGCAGCTCCTGATTGGCTGAGCTAGATGACGCGGCGCTGACATTGTAAGGTCCCCAACCTTTAATAAGGTAGAGTCCCCTGTGTGTACAATCCTAGTCCCTGGATCAATAGCTAGCATCCACAGTTAAGATGTAATGTCAAGAAAAAAAGGTCATAATACAACTTTATAACCAGGAATAACATAATTTATTACATCTTTCATAGCTCATTTGGCTATTACATTACAATGCAGCAGAATATCTATAAGCATGGGGTCCTTCATCTTCAAAGTGCCACAGGCAGACATGTTGGTTGTAGACTTTGTAATCCTAATCAACACACTTCACTAAATCAATCAAACCTGCAACATAACAAGTTACAGCCACAAGGGTCAATACATTTGAATTGTATTGGCAAGTGATACTATGGTAGTATAGTGGAGTCTATCAGCTATATGCATTTGGCAAAGTGGAGTTGAGGCTTGCATTGCTCAAAAATATATTTTTCCTTATCATTTGAAAACACTAAGTTTTTGCTTGACAAAATAATCTTTCCCAAGGCATCTCCCAATCAAAGATTGAAGATCCTTTAACCCTTGTTCAACCACAAGTTTTTAACTTAGAAATTTGGATGATGAGATTCTTGATAGCTTCCATGTCTTGATGCTCAAATTGTCCTTTACCAGGGACATGGCTAAGTACTTAGATTTTACACTCTACAGAGGTGGTGCACTTTCCCCACAAGACTTGGTTTCACCAAGACAAGATCTTTCAGAAGCCTTCCCTTAGAACAAAATGGACGCGCTCCAACCTATCAAACCCTACCACCAACTGTCCATTTGGCTAAGTTCTTGCAACCTATATGATCCAGGCAGAGCCCATAATGCCAAGTGGCTACACTTGAAGCTTCTCAACATTTGACATCTCAAATCTCTTTGTTCCTGGGTGGCCATCTACAAGTGAGATACACAAGGTAAACCATAAACATGGGCCTTGTGAACCACTCAACACAAACCTTTCCTTCCATTCCACCCAGGTGATTCATTCACTTAGTTGTTTTATTAAACAAAACACAAGTCCTCAGACTTAGAAATCTTTCCATAGTGTGAATATATATTCCACCCTTGTTTTCTACTAGCTAAGCTAAGCATGATAGTAGTAGGGATCTTAACTTAGGAAATTTCAACTAAAGTTTCATCTACTAGGATTTCTCAAAGCAAGGTTTATACTTAGTAAAATTCCAAGCAAGTCTTAATTAGAAATATCACTAATGCATAGTGAAAATAATGGGACAAAGTATGAAGCATCACTTGCCTTTTTGGTAGAGAGTATAAGTTCACCCTTTATCTTTGCAATGTTCACACACTTCAAGTCCTACAATTCAATCAAGCAAACAATAATTCAATCTACCATTCAAGCAAAACATCACATAAAATAATAAACAAAACAGTACATGCAAGCATGCAAAAGGGTTGTTTTATTTGTAAAAGTGGTTTCTAATGGGTCATAAACATTTGAAAACACCTAATGGTCATTTTATAAAGTGGCAAAGTCATTTGCAAAAGATTTCACTTTATAAACCATTTTCAAAACAAGGTATCATTTTATGTGGTGTAGAAATGTTTTTACTAAGGCATTTATTCTATAAGGTTCACAAAATATGTTTTCAAATCATAAAACTTGGTGTTTGGGGTCAGAGAGTTTGAAACAAAACATTTCCCAAAGGTTTTCTTCCAAAACCATTTTTAATAAATAAACCATATTTTTATTTGACTAGAATTGGTTTAAATCAAGGATTCATTCTTTTGCTTCTCCAAATACATTTTTGAAACCACAAAGTGATTCCTATGGTCAGTAGGTTCAAAACACACCATTTGCCAAAGATTTTATCCTCAAAATCATTTTAGAATAATTTTTATAACCTAAACAAGCATACAAATGATTCTGCAAAAACAAACAATTAAACAGAAACTTTTTACTAAAAAAATGGCATGGTTGGCTAGGGCTTGTTCCACTTATTCCACTGATATAAAATTTGCAAAATTTGGACGTGTAGATAAAAAGTTATGCAATTTACAAAATCACATATCTAATAGATCAATTCTGTTCTAATTCAATTCAACAGAGACACGTGGCGTGTTTCTATTCGCCCGTACCGTTTCGCTTGGATCAGCAACGTGGACCGCAGGATTTAAAGCGTATCATGCGGCACAGGATTGATCTTACCCCTTCGGCTAAGGTTCTATCGTGACCATGTGATTAAGATCTGACGGTGCTAAGCCTACTAGACAGAGATGGGCGGCGCTACGGTGGCTACTAGCAGCGGAGCGCTCAGACGATGACGGTGCCGGCGATACAGGAAGCTAGAGGAGGAGTGGGGTGGCTCACCAGAATCGTCGAAGCTTGCTGATGCTCAACGTGGTACTGGCTGGTGAAGGGGCGCACGAGATCGTCCTTAATCGCTCACCGGAGTTGAGCTGGACCTCGGGTGCGGTCAGACGTCAACGGGGGCGAGGCTACGGGTCCTGAGCGAGTGGATGGTGAGCACCTAGATGTTCACAAGGCACAGGCGAACAAAATGGTATGAGGCTCTGGTCGAGGCGCGCACGGGTTCAGGCGATGAGGCTCACCGGAGTTGCTTGCAGATGGCGGTGTTGTCAGTTGATGTCGTTGCCGGCGCTGTGAGGCACGCGCGAGCGAGCTGGGGATGCAGAGAGATGCGCCAGGGCTTGGGGAATATGTGACTGTGGTCGAGGAGGCGAGGGACGGTGAATACTGGCCGGAATCACCGTCGGAGCGTCGTCGGACAGAGGGCGGTGTGGAGAGGAATTGGGCGGCCTGGGGGCACGCTAAGGTGGGGCGACAATGGGGAAATTGAGAGGAGGCAGAGGCGATTAAATGGGTTGATCACAGCGAGGAATAAACGCAGTGTTACGACGAATTTAATCGGAGGAATCAACGGCAGGAGCGGGGAAGAACAGGTCGCGGGTTGACGACGAGGTGAGCTGGCGGTGGGGTCCTCTTGGCAGCGTGAGAGAGAGAGAGGGAACGAGGGTCCACCGGTCAGTCGCTGAGTGGGTGAGTTCCTGAGTGCGAAGCATTTTTCTGCGGGGTGAGAGGAACTGGACTGTTGGGCTTAGTGGGATGGGCTGGTTGGGTCGAGTTTGTTTCATATTTTTTTCTGTTCTGAATCTTTTTCCTTTTTCCAATTCAATTTCTGTTTTGAAATTCAAATCACAACTCAAACAACCAAATCAAATAAACTTCCACTAAACCTTATATTGAGTTTAGCTCTGTTTAACAACACAAATCAAAGTCCCAAACAAAATAATATTTTTAATCTTTTTAGGATCCATTTATTAATTAAATAAAATGGACCTTTAAATCTAATAGGGTTTGATTTATTTATTTTTAAAAACTCTATTTGAAATGTAAAATAGTACCAAAACCATTCAGTAGGTTTTATTTGAAAATAATGAACACTTGGAAAACTTATTTAAAATAATTTAATAAGTTTTTGATGTTTAATTAAAATGGGAAAACCTTTATTTTAATAAAATTGGTTTAATAATAAACTCTCCTTATTTTTATTTAAATAAACCTTTACACTTTTAATCAAAACAAAACATTTTATTTCAAAAGCTTGGCCAAGGTTTAATTTGGCTCTATAAAATAATCCTTATTTATAAATCTACCTTTTCTTTTGAAAACCAAATCTTTTATTAAAAGATCCAAAAATAGTAATTTCATATATTTAATATTTTCTTTAATAATGGTTTATCTTTTCAAATCCCTTTAGGATTTGTTTGATCAAATAGGTTTGAAGGTTTCCAATTGGAATCAAAAAGTTTCTTCTCACCCTAAAAATCAACAAAGTTTTATTTTATTCATTTATTTTTCACATAACAAGATTTGGAAAATCTTGGGATGTGACAGACATGGACGCTAACTAAGCACTATGTCACACGGAGCGATGCCACTGGACGGTACCCCTTTGATCTAATCTTGGTCGTTCACTCTAGATCAGACGGACAAGAGAGGTGGCGGCTTACCGGCGGCAGTGATTGGGTGTGACGATGTCGGTGAGGCGTAGATGGAGGCCAAGGTGACATTGCAGTGGCTTCCCGAGGCATCTAAGTGGATGACGAGGTGCATATTCTCCTCACGGTCTCGCTCATGCTATAGGGGTTGCCCGTCTCCTCCTCGAACAACGTCAGATAGCGGCTGTTTCCTCGAACTCCGACGTGACTCCGACAAGGAATTCCGGTCGCTCCCGCATGCTGCAGATGGGGAAAAACGGTTAGGAGGAAGCTTTGGTCCAAGGAGAAGAGATATGGAGGGAAGGACAAACTCGGGAGAGACGGTATCGACGGGAACCTCGAGCCCCGAAGATCCATAATGGCGGTGACGGTGGTGTAGATCGATTCAACTCTAGCCAGGGTTTTCGAGGGAGTTTCGAAGGGGAAAAAGGTTGCGGTGTAGGGGATTTATATGGGGAAGATTTCTTGGGCGAGGGTCGGCGAAAATCATGCAGAGATCGGAGGGATTCAGTCGGTTCAGGAAAAGTTCGTGTCCTTTACGAACAGACGACGGAGGTTGGGGATGGCCAGTGGGCCCGACGCATTAGAGAGAGAGGGGAGAGGGAAACGAGGCCGACTGCTGCTGGGCCAGTTAGGGAGGGTAGTTAGTTTTTTTATTATTATTACTATTATTTCTCCGTTTCATTATTTATTCATAATTTTTTCATCAATCCAAATCACATGATTTTGGTCTCCAAATTTTTGTAAAATTCTGCAGATCAACTTAGGAGCATTTTTGCAAACTTTTATTTAGTTTAACATATCATATATTCAATTCTCTTAAAGCCCCCCTATTAGGACCATTAGTAAAATCGAATGGCGTTGAACCTAGGGTTTTTTATTCAATTTATTTTACATGAATACAATGCAATTCTAGAGAATAGATGCAAATGCAAAAATTCCCAATTTTCAATAATCGGATGTTACATTTGGGGTCACCAAGATCATCATGAAAATCTATCACCATAGCCAAAAACCTTTCTTAGATGTGCTGACATGAATAATATAAATTTCTTCTCTTCGAGGAAAACTAGGGTAGATGGGTATTTCTCTTCTAGGGCTAGATCTAGGCTTGACCACCCATAACTTTCATAACAAAGGAATATAATTACTAAAAGATTTATCATGTCTATCATTCTAGTTAAATTATCAAGTTGTTTTGAAATTGAATAAGTAGAATATTTATGTATTTATTGTTGCATGTCGCACAATCCCCTTGGTTCCAATTGTATGTGTTTTCAATTTTCTTGTAAAAATTCATGTATTCCTTGAAATTTTTGAATTTTGTAACTTAAATTCTAAGTTGTGTCGTGGTGAACCTTATACCATCGCATTTGTACTTATTTGTTCACATAGAGACCTTAACCTGACCGAAGATTCATGATAGCTCTGGTAAATGTTATGTTCTAGACACAACACTTCCACCAAAACTTTGAGGAAAACCAACATAAATTTTAAATAAAAATCAAGATATAAAATGATTAAGAGGGGAAAATATACTTTGTAACTAGAAGTTTTAACTCCAAACTCAATTCGAATACATTAAAGTTCAAATCATTTCTTTATTTGATGACAAAACAAACAATAAACTCTTCACTGTTGCAAAACATGTATGATCTAGAGAGTTTCATGTGTTGTGTTTGTTGCACTAACATTAGGTATTTGGTATGACAGGCGAACCACTAACAACCTCTACCTAAAGTAATATCCTACTAATCACGCGTCTAATCGAACATGTTGATAGTAGTACAACATTCATTTTCATGGAGTGGGAATCAAAGACCAGCAAAATAGAGAGTCCAATAAGAACACAATTTATTCAAATAACATTAACTAATGAATAAAATGCATACTGATAAATTATATGAAAAGACTTTATTCATCATTATTACTTTACACAAACATCATGACTACATGTGATGTAATTTTGGCATCGCATGCAAAGTCTGGCAACAACACTTATCCTTACTTTCATTGCATGTGGAACTAAAACTATGAGCACCAAATCCTCTTTCTTTGCAATCACGGTAGCATGAAGAGGTGTTGCAGTGTTGTAAATCCTCACATTTCCAAGGTCCAACTACAAATGCAATTAATTATAACAAAAACAATTGAAGTATAGTGTATATAAGATAAAAAAGAATATAGCAAGAATTTTTTTCTTTCACATATGAAAATGTAGAGAATCAAGATATTTTTTGCATTCTTGCATGAGAGGATGGCAACATAGAAGACATCATCACAATGACAAAGAGAGCAACTGCTAGTTTTTAGAAAACCATCCTTGCTTTGCTAGTCATGTCTGCCATATTACGAGAAGAGGCTACTTGTCTTTTTTTTGCTTATTTTGTGATCTATTTTGGTTCTTATCTACATATCTCATTTGAGAGTATATTTATAGATACACCATCAAATCATGGATATTTATCGATTACTTATCACATTTATGCATATCTTCAAATTAATGTTATATATCTTCTAGATGTAAATGATATATTTCCATGTTTGTATACAACTTTATTTATTTTATGATTGCTTTATATTGTCTTATATGGTGGTTTCTTCATGTTGGAGTAAGCACATTAAATAATATGCATTGATTGTACCATAGATATGTTTCGTCATGCATAAGGACGATAGAAAATATTGTTTTATCGTAATAAAAGATTTTATCATATTAAGTTTAATTAAATGTCACACAACTATTTGTTCTAGATTTGTACAAGCACTAACTATTGATTTTCAATTCTCTTTGATACCATACTTATTAATGGTGCTTTCACAGGGTGCAACAATATCTTACACGAGTAGGAAATATATAATATTCTTTCATACCTTCTATTTATTTCATGTTTGTCACTGTAGAATTAGTTTAGATAGAGTCAACAAAAATTGATATTGATAAATAACTCATTGAATCCATATCTCTAAATTAATGTTCTTTATATTAAATAGACTTATTTTTTCACCCCTAGGGCGCAGCTGGTAGGCATAACTATTGGGGTTTGAGGGCAGAAAACAATTTTTTTCCTACGAACGAAACCCTGATGCCAAGATCTATCTACTAGTAAATCAGTAACGGAAGCGGATATGATATTCATACCTTTGAAGACCGAGCGCAGTTAAAATACCGCGAGAAACATGGTTGAAAAAGTCATTCCGATGCTGACCTTGAGGTCACGAAGTCCAACGGCCTCGATAACTCCTAGCGTCGAAAGCACGACGCAGCCCGAGGGAGTCACACACATATGATGCTTGACGATGACTCCCGCTTCTCCCTGATCCAGCTAAGATTGCGGAAGTAGATATACCAGCTCCAAATCTGCAGTGTGACGGCGCTCTGCAGTGAAGAACTCCTTGCTCGCACAACCCTGGTAAGGGGGCCACAGTCGCAAGAGAAAGAAGAGATAAGTTACACATGCCTTTTCTATATTTTCTTGTGTCTTTAACACTCCTCGTAGGTCCCTAGGGAAACCTGGGTGTGCCACTCGCTGTCGGCCCAATGGAAGGAGGAGGCAGTAGCGGGAGGCGACAACAGCGGCCAGAGGAGGCGGATGTGGCTGGGGTGGGTTGCCTTCCCACCTCGCGGCCCTGCACCAAGCAGTAGGCGGGGTTGTTGAGGACAAATCGATGCCCCAGAGGGCCACTCGCCTTGTTTCTTTGGGGTTGTTGAGGATATGGGACAGTGGTGCGTCGTTGACGACCACTATCTGATGCTCCTGAAAGTAGTGACGTAGTCGCCGTGCAGTCATGAACATGTTGTAGGCCAGCTTATGGTAGTAAGGGTAACTTTTCTTTGTTGGTGTTAGGACCTTGCTGAGGTAGAACACTGGGTGGTGTACCCCATGAGTCTTGCGTTCCTCGGATCATTCCACGACGAGCATCGTGCTGACCACCTGATGAGTAGTGGCTATGTATAGCATCATAGGCTCTGTTTCCTTAGGCGTTACCAGAATGGGGGAGGTGTACAAGAGGCGCTTGAGGTCTTCAAATGCGTCCTGAGCTTCAGCGGTCCACTAAAATTTCTTCGATTTGCGGAGGAGTTGGTAGAAGGGGAGAGCTTTTCGCCCATGCGGCTGATGAACCTATTGAGCACTGTGATTCGCCCAGCCAGCTGTTGGACTCCTTTGACTTTCTTGCGTTTCTCCATGGCCAGTATGACCTTTATTTTCTTTGGGTTGGCCTTGGTGCCTCGCGTGGAGATGAACTACCCGAGTAGTTGCCCAGATAGGACGCCAAAGGCACACTTTTCTGGGTTCAGCTTGATCCAATAACGATCAAGGTTGTCAAACGTCTCGCGGAGATCGTCGATCAATGTCCGGCTCTCCTTGGTATTTACCACTATGTCATTGACCAATTTGATGAGTCAGGCAGGCCTGCATGCACCGTTGATAGGTTGCACCTATGTTCTTGAGCCCAAAAGGCATTATATTGTAGCAGAAGACCCTGAACGGCGTGATGAACGTTGTTTTCTCCTGGTCCTCGAATTTCAGTTGAATCTGGTTGTAGCCTGAGTAGGTGTCACAAAACAAGAGGCGCTCGCATGTTGCAGTGGATTCGATGATTTGATCGATCCGCGGTAATGGGAAGTGATCCTTCGAGCAATGCTTGTTAAGAGCAGTAAAGTCCATGCACATCCGCAGGATGTCTGTGTCTTTCTTGGGGACCAGAACGGGGTTATCTACCTAGGTGCTTTCTTTGATCTCCCTTATGAAATCATCATCGAGGATTCTATTGACTTCGACCACCTCGAAACGTCCTTTGGACAATCGACGCATCGACTTCTTGACTGGTCGTGCATCTGGGTACATGTTGAGTGTGTGCTCGGCGAATTCCCTGGGAACTTCTGGCATGTTCGCTTGGACACCAGGAAAAAAAATTCTCAGTGCGAGTTCCTATGCAGAACTCAGATCGTTGGTGATGAGGGCCGTCTTGGTAAGGTTCTTCGGGTGGACATGTACCTCCTTGGTGTTGACTGTGGATTCGAAGGATAGGTCAGGAGCATTTTTTTGTCACGGGAGGGAGGCTGGTGTTTGTTGAGTCCTTTAGCCTTGCTATTTCCTCCTGCATGCCGAATGGCTAGGAGATTCTATTGAAGTTCCTGTCGCAGCTATCAGATTTGGTGAAGCTCCCTTGGTTGGTGATGTCGCCCTTGGGTCCTAGAATTTTTAGAAGGAGGTATGTGTAGTGCGTAGGGATGGAACACGCCGGGTTCGGGTCCGGGTCCGGGTCAAGGCCCCCCATACCCGCCCCGCCCCATTTTCCTTGCCCCGCAACCCATCCCGATTATGCCACCCGGTCTAGAAATCCACCAGACCCGTGAACTGGGCGGGTATGGGGACCTGATGGGTACTCACAAAATCAAAGGAGAAGGGGTTGATCTGCGTGGCGCTGGAGGTTGCCGGAGCTGCTACCCTCCTCGACCAGCTCCCTCGAGAGGTCGTCGGAGCCGCTCCCTACTTCATTCGCCATGATTTGGACGGCATCGGAGCAATAGGGGAGGGAGGGAGGCATATAGGAGGGCGGAATATAAGGTCTAGGCTCCTAGGCTAACTCTCCAGGCAGCGGCGATGTGGTGGTGTAGGCCTGCAGTAGGAGATGCGGCAGCGCAAGCGCGCAACATGGGAGGCGACGGCGCAGTTGTCGTGGTCTCATACTCTCGTGTATAGTCTCCAGCACGGGATAGACTAAGGGAGTGGTTCAGGGTTTCGGCTAGGAGCCTAGATGCCTGGGGTGGACTCTAAATGGGCCAGTTGGTGGGCTTCGGCCGGTGTAGTAGAAGTAGGCCTGGTCGACAGCTAGTTAGGCATTTCATATGCAATAAATGGGTATGTCTGCGGGTATGGGTTTGGCACCCCCATACCCGCCCCACTAGACAGGACGGGTCTAGGTTTTCACTAACAAGTAGACCTATGGGTATTTTTTTCTTACCAAACCCTCCCTATTTAAGGCAGGTACCCGTCGGGTTATCGGGTATTAGGTACCCATTTCCATCTCTAGTAGTGTGGTACCGCCAGGAACCATGCGAATGCCACGTGACCGAGGATTACATGGTACTGTGATTGCCAGTCGACCACCTTGAACTCGAGTCGCTCGTGCATGAAGTTCTTGGGGGTGCCGAAGATGACGTCGAGCCATATCTTGCCCAAGGGATATACCCAGTTCCCTGAGACTATGCCATGGAAGGTTGTGTCATATGCCTCCAGGCGAGTGAGTGGGGTCCGCATTGCAGCCAGGGTGCTAGCAGACATAATATTTATGCCACTGTCACCGTCCATGAACACTCGGCTCATCCCAAACCCACCGATCTGAGCCTCAAGCACCATGGCAGAATGGCCTATGTGAGGGATCTGATGGGGATGATAAGATTTATCTAATGGGATGCATGGCTCCGAGCCACTGAGGAACTCAGGTATGGCCGGTGGGGTGGTGACGGCTAGGTTTATCTAGTGAGTGATCATTTTATGGATCCTATTGTATGGACACCCCTTTTGTATCATCGTGGTACCTGATGCTCATGGGTACTACTCCCCTTCCGTGTTTTGGGCAGGCACAATCGCGGGCTGCCCGGGTCCTCCAGGTGGTAGTGGTGGTGGGGCGCCGTATTCTATGGGCCTGGGGGCGAAGCCGAACCCCTGGTTTACTGCATCACGCCTCAGCTGGGCCTATCCTTCATAGAGCTTCTAGAACTCTCGGCAGTCCTTGAGCAGGTGGCTGGATTTTTTCTTGCCATCCTGCTTGTCGATGTAGAAGTGGATGCTACAAGGACTCGACAACTTGTCGATTGCGGATGGCTGTGCGACGTTGATACATTGTAAAAGTATTTATAATTTTTGATGCTTCATACTTGTTTTGTATAAACTTTCTTATGTTTTTTCTACACTTTGAGGTATTTTTATACATTTTCTGGAACTAACCTATTGACAAGATGCCGCAGTGCCAGTTGCATGTTTTCTGCTATTTTTGGTTTCAGAAAAGCTAGTAAGGAAATATTCTCGGAATTGGACGGGACAAAAGCCAAAGTAAATATTTTACCGGAGTGAACATGGAGTCTAGATGAGATAGGAGGGGCGCCATAGGGTGGCCACACCCCCCTGGCATGGGTCCACCCAAGGTCGCGCCAAGGCGGGGTGTGGCCCCTATCCCTCAACCGACTTTTCCCCTTCGCCTATAAAAGCACCCCGATGCAGAAACCCTAAGCCACCCGATCCAGTTTCCACTAAATATTCTGTAGTCGTCGCCATCTCCATCCCTAGATCGGGGGGATATGAAGCTCTTCCCGGTACCATGCCGGAAGGTAGAGATCATCCCGAAGGCCTTGTTCATCACCATGTCAGCCTCCGGAGTGATGCATGAGTAGTTCACCCTTGGACTATGGGTCCATACAGTAGCTAGATGGTTGGTTCTCCTCCTTTCTGCTATCATGTTTAGATCTTGTGAGCTCCATTCATGATCAATATCATCTATTTATGTATTCCTACATGTTGTGTTTTTTGGGATCCGATGGATATTGAGTACTATGTTCAAGATTGATTATTGATTCTATCATGTCTGTGTTATTTGTGATCTTGCATGCTCTCCGTTGTTCGTAGATGCTTTGGCCAAGTAGATGCTTGCAACTCCAAGAGGGAGTATTTATGCTCTATAGTAGGTTCATGCCCCCTATCTAGGGAAGTGACAGAAATCTGTAATGTTGCAAATGTGCTGTTGCTACTAGGGAGAAAACAACAATTCTTTGTCTAAGGGCAATTTTATAATTTACTTTACACAATTTGCTTAATGCAATTATCTGTTGCTTGCAACTTAATACTAGAAGGGGTTTGGATGATAACCTGAAGGTGGATTATTATTCATAGATGCAGTTGGATTACGGTCTATGTATTATGTTGTAATGCCCAAACGAATATCATAGGAAACATCATGACTTGTACATGCATATTTATGCACTTTTCAATCAGTCAATTGCCCAACTATAATTTGTTCACCCAACATGCTATTTATCTTATTGAGAAACACCTCTAGTGAACTGTGGACCCCGGTCCATTATTCATACCGAAGGGTACGGATATACATCTGTCTGTTGTTTGTATCTAGTAGATAGATCTTGGTACATAGTTATTCCCATCGTAGGAAATTTTTTGTTTTCTATGCTGCAAACCCTATAGTGGTATCAGAGCCGGATCTATGCGTAGATGCTTTTCACGGGTAGTACACATATGAGTATGTGGGCAATGATGATCATGTTGTTTCTTCTTAGTTGTAATTTTGGATATTGGTGGCATAGTGGGATGAAGCGCCCGGACAAACTTTACATGTCCTCGCACATGATACATGTTCCACGCTTGACATGCAACTAGTTTGCATAAGTGGATAGCGGGTGTCTGTCTCTCATACTATAGTCAATATCTATTCTGCAATGAGTTTTCAACAATTTGGTTATCCTCGTTGTGGTTCATGTTCGTAGGTAAGAATGGTTCTATCTTCGAAAGCCCTAAGCCACGTAAAACTTGCAATGGATAAATTAGAGGCGTCTAGTTTAGATTGTTGTTGGGCTAGTGTTATGATATGGTGATGTTGTAAGTAGAAGTATGAGATGATACTCTTACAACACACATAACCTGTAAGTTCCATAGACCTTGGCCTTACACATAAAGGTATGATAGTGATCATACCACGATGCACATGATAGAGATCATATGCGGTAACCATATCATTTCACTTATAAACATATGATGTTTGATAGCATCATATATTGCTTGTTTGGCATTTTATTAGCATAATAAGATGATCCCTCATTTAAATATCAAGATAAGAATGTGTTCTTCCTTTAGCATGCACCGATTATGTTTTCGTCGCTCCAAGACATCATGTGATGATCGGGTGTTCTTGGATCCACGACCATATTTTGGGTGTAAGATAGTTACACACGCAAACACTAAGGTTCTTACTTGGTGAGCCTAGCATGTATAGACATGGCCTCGGAACATAGACCAAAAGGTTAAGCATGAGTCATATAGTAGATATGATGCCCATTTGATGCTCGCATTTGAAGCTACACCGACTCACGTGATGATCGGACTTGGTGTAGTGGATTTGGTTCGTGTAATTACCAAAAAGGCACGAGGGATGTTGTTTTTGAATGGGAGTTCATTCGTAATGTGGATTAGCTGAACTCAATCTATCATAAACTTAGTCTAAACTTTACAAATTCTGTTGTAGATGGCACCACCTGCTTTTAATTTCAATGTGTTCATGGAGAAAGAGAAACTTGCAACGAACGGTAGCAACTTTACCGAATGGGCCATGAATTTGAGGATTCTCCTCTCTGCTGCACAAAATCAATATGTGCTAGAAGCGCCGCTAGGCCCCCCACCTTTTGATGATGCCCCTGACAAGGAGAAGAATGTCTATCGGACTCGTCAGGAGGACCACAACTTAGTTCATTGCGGCATATTGTATGGGCTAGAGCCAGAACTTCGAAAGCGTTTCGAAAACGGCAATGCATTTGATACAATGGGTGAGTTGAAAATGATTTTCGACACACATGTTGCTGTAGCGAGCTATAATGCTTCAGAAAAGTTCTTTAGCTGCATGATGGAATATCATAGCTCCGTAAGTGAGCATGTACTCAAGATGTCGGGTTAATCCGATAAGCTTGTGTCATTGGGAATAACGATTCCCATTGACTTAGGCATCCATCATGTTTTGCAGTGTCAACACCCGGATTTTTCAATCCTAGATGCCCGTTATGCCATACATCGCAATCCCAGGATTACCATTTTTGCGAGACATAACAGAATTGGATACCATAGTACTTCATCTATTAAAACGATACATAAGTTCTTACATAAATGGGGATCTGATGATCCAGTCCTTAATACAACCTCAAGCAGCGGAATACGTAATAATAACGGTAGCGTAGGCGAGGATCCATCTTCGGGGTCACAGGCAATGCTGACGATGGGAGATGATCCCAGTTGTCATAACCTTCCTGGGGTCCATCCTCCAGGTACTCCTCTTCATAGTCTGGCCATGGGAATAGCCAGGGACAAAGCCATGAGTACTCTTTAAGTACTCGCAAACTAATACTCACAAGTAAAGGGGTTTTTGGATAATAGGACACTAGGCTCTAGGGTTGTTTTGCAAAAGCCAGATTTACAACTACTAAGTTCCAAAGCTGGTCACAATTTTATAACTCCTAAGTGGGATCTTGTATTTCCAGTCACAACTCTGTTGTGGTCAAGTCAAAATCTCAAGTCGTTTCACAGGTCATTTTGAAAAGTCTGACGGGGGAACAGTATGGCCACTCCAACTGTCCATAACCGCGGACGCGGCTATTCGAATAGTTTGACACTCTGCAGAGATTGTACACTTTCACCACAACATTCGATACATCCGTCAGGAACAAATCCTGAATTCACCATACTCAGTATGCGGATAATCAATTCTAACCTTTCAATTACACTCCCTAGTATAAGCACCTCTCCTGTGAGTTTGGCCTCCCAACCATGACCACTGTCATCTTGGGTACTGCACAGGTGGACAATCTTCACAAGGTAGCCTCAGCTCAGACCTTGGCCGTGAGGGAACTAATACTAAGGTATATAAGTTTCCAGTCAAGCCCTACCCAATATTCGGGTATTGTGGTTGTACGATAAAATTGGAATGGTATCGCATCCAGACAACCATCAGTTTTATAAAGGGCTAAGGCTCATGCCTCAACATTTTCATCACCAAAATCATCAAGTGTTTGGAAACACATGTCCAAAACATTTCAATAGAATGATCCATCATTCCAAGGTTTTCATAACCATTTTCCACCAAGTATTCCCATCTAAAGTTGATCAAGTTTTATGCTTAGCACTAGCATCTACAGGTGGGGGTAGTACTAATGGGGGGTGGTAACTAGTGGAGTTTCAACTAAGTCCAACCTTATATCATAAGCTGATATCAAGGTTTCTAGCTTAGGCCAAATTTTATGCTCTTTATGCAACCTTCAGCACAACTGTCTAGTATCTACCAAAACTCTTAGGTAGCCTCCAAGTAAGCTTTGATAAAGAAATAAAGTAAGAAGCTTGCCATAAAACTAGGATTGGTTTAGCAAGTGGGTATGGTTACATACGCTTAGGGCATATAGTAATCATATCACAAGCATGGGTTTGTGGCAACAATAGGGTGTCTTATAAGCTTGCATAGGTATAGTATCTTGCAAGTGTTAGCTTGCATTGGTCAACTTGGTTAGTATAGCTTGCCTTGTGCTGAGCAGTGGTTGAAGTTCTCCTCGGCTTCCTCTTCGTAGTATCCTCCTTCCTCCTCGTAGCCTTGGTCGGTACTAGCGTCTATGAATAAATACGAGGTACACAATCACCAAACAATACTTAACTACTTGCAATCATCACACACAAGGGTCCTATAGATGATCTAGCATCATCTCTAACATTACAAGGTTAAGGATTGGTTTAAGTCTTTTTATTTTAGAAAAGTAATTTCTACTCATTGAAGAACTACTTAAGATTTAATATTCTCCAAACTAAACATGGGATCATGTTGACACATGTCATCACCACATATTGTAGTCCATGGGAATGTGATTTAAAGTGGTGTCACAATTTAATAAGGTTTTACCCTTTTATTTTAATTAATTAAAGTGGCTAGAAATGCTTATGAAGCATTCTTTTATTCCTTGAACATTATTTCTGCAAGTAACCTATATATATTTATATATTCTGAAAGGTATGGTTGAAAGTGATTTTTGAGAGTTGGAATCAACTCAAAAGCTATTGTGGTTTAAATTTGAAAAATGTTTGAATGCAGAAAAGCTTCTGCCTTGTCATTTTTGCTATGGGTGATCTACAGATCCAAATGACTTGAATCCAACGGGCTTGGATTAAGCATTCACAGACCTTTCCAACAAAATTGGTTTTATCTAATTTGGTGCACTAAATCGATCTGGGTTGATTTTTGAAGTTGGGTACAGAAGTGTGTTTGAAATTAAAAAGAAAAGGTTTAATTTGAATTGCTGGGCTGCGCGGGAAATTCTAACGGGCCGGCCTGCTAATCGCAGTGCTCCCGCGGGCTGCTTAAGTGGGTGTCCCCACTCGTCAGTGACACAGGGCTGGGCGAAGCGGTATGGGGCAACGTGGTTCGTTCGATCTGGTTCTAATCCAACGGCTGAGGGTCATCGTCGACGCGAGACAGCTCCGGCGAGAACGAAACCTAGCGCGGCCAGTGAGGGGTGCTGGGGGCTCACCGGGGTACGGGCGAGGGTCGGCGAGGCGGGCGAACGACGAAGTCGAGGACGGCGAACCTCCTGGTACCGGTGGCTTCTCCTGGGGCGGCTCCAATCGCTGGCTCCTTTCTTCTCCGGCAGCGGCAGGCTCCAGTGAAATTCCGGCGAGGTGGTGCTCGCCTTGCTCTGAGAATGGTGTGGCACGATCAGTGAGGATAGGGGAGTGAGATGGTGTGAATAAATCGTGCGGGGGTGGCCTCTATTTATAGTCGAGCGAGAGGACCGTCGGGGCGCAAGGTGAGCTCATCGAAGGCGACATTACAGGCAGCTAATGGCATGGGCAAGGGTAGGGGACGGTGCTGTGTCTCCTGGCGATGCTCAACAACATGGTCGCGAGGCATGGGGCGGTGTGGTTTGGTCTGGAACGGGCGGTGCTCTGGGCGGCAGAGGCGGCGTTCTCGACGGTGGGCGGTGGCTGTATGGCGCGGGGCGTTAAACGGGGATGTCTAGCGGTCTCCTGGGTCGGTGGTGATCGTGTGTGCGCGCGGTGAGGGCGGCGCGCGGTCTGTGGGTGATGGTCGAGGGTGGCGCTCTGGCGCACGCTCGGCATGGTCTGGGCGTGTCTTGTGCGCGTGGTCCAGGGCTTGGCAATGCTCGCGGCTGGGACAGGCAGTGGCGGTGGACGGTGGGCTGCCTCCCAGACATGCTGGCTAGGCTTGCTGCTGCTCCTAGCTTGCTGTCCACATTGGGGTGACATGGGGTTGCTCGGCTGTTCACCATTAATGGCAATGGCAAGCTCACAGGGGTGCTAGTGCTGGTCTAACCTTTCTAGATGATCTACTGGATTGTGTGAGAGCTAACTAGGGAACAAGTTAGGCTCAAAACACTGCACACTATAGTGTTTGTGGTTTTGTTTGATTTGTGTCTGCAACCTGTTTGATGAAATGGCTGCATGAAATCAAGTTTTGAATTTTGAAATGATTTTTGGTGGGTTTGCTAGATTGGTTCTGGTGAGTCTGCAGATGCTTGGGTTTTGAAAATTGAGCTTGTTTGAGTGGGTTTTGAAAAAGTGGGATCTTCCCATATGAAGAAGATTTAATTTTGAGTTGTCATTTAAACTATGCATTTGAAAGTTTCTGGATGATCACAAGGTGGGCCTTGATACTTTGTTATGAGTACATTCAAGGGGTGCAAAGATCCAGAAAAGTTTCTGTTAGGTTTTGAAAGTTTGAGACAGCCAAAGTAGGCATGGGAGTTAAATTGGTCAAAATGACCATTCACTTAATATATTTGTTTTGACTTATTTTTCTTTAGGAAAAGTGTGGGGAATGTTTTAGATGATGTTATTTTCACCTAAGAAACATTTTACAAGCAATGGATCACACAAACAAGGTGGTTTTAAAGAATTTCAAAATTCATGCATACACATATACATGCATTCATGAATTGATTTAGAAAAGTTTTTGTTAACCCTAAACTTTAGAATTAGTGTTTTGTTGATCTAAGTTTGATATTTTTGGGATGTTACATGCAGTCTCTGCCACCTAGCTGTAAGATATTTGTGATGAACTATAATATGGAAGGCATGAAGAAGTCTCTCCCCGAGCTTTTGTCAATGCTAAAAACTGCAGAAGTGGAGATCAAGAAGGAGCATCAAGTGTTGATGATCAATAAGAACACTGGTTTCAAGAAAGACAAGAAGGGTAAACGGAAGGGAAGTAAGGGCGGCAAGTCGGTTGCCGTGCCTGAAAAGAAACGCTGAGTTGGCCCTAAGTCTGATACCGAGTGCTACTATTGTAAGGGGACTGGCCACTGGAAGCGCAACTGCCCCTAGTATTTGGCAGACAAGAAGGCCGGCAAGGCAAACAATGGTATATATGATATACATGTTATTGATGTGTACTTGACTAGTGCTCGCAGTAGCACCTGGGTATTTGATACCATTTCAGTTGCTAATATTTGTAACTCGAATTAGGGGTTGCGGAACAAGCGACCGCTAGCAAGGGGTGAGGTCAAGATGCGTGCCGGCAATGGATCAAGTGTTGATGCGATCACCGTCGGAACGCTACCTCTCCACTTACCGTCGGTATTAGTAATAAACTTGAATAATTGTTATCTGGTGCCAGCACTGAGCATGAACATTGTATTTGGATCGTGTTTGATGCGAAGTGGTTATTCATTTAAATCCGAGAACAATGATTATTCTATTTATATGAATGAAATCTTTTATGGTCATGCATCGATGGTGAATGGTTTATTTCTATTAGGTCTCGATAATAGTGTTACACATATTCATAATGTTGATGCTAAAAGTATTAAACTTAATGATGATATATCCGCATATATGTGGCACTGCCGTCTAGGTCATATTGGTGTTAAACGCATGAAGAAGCTCCATTCGGATGGACTTTTGGAATCACTTGATTTTGAATCATTTGATACATGTGAGCCATGCCTTATGGGCAAGATGACTAGAACGCCGTTTTCCGGTACAATGGAACGAGCGACAGATTTATTGGAAATCATACATTCTGATGTATGTGGTCCAATGAGTGTGTCGGCGCAAGGTGGATATCATTATTTTGTTACTTTCACAGATGATTTGAGTAGATAAGGTTATATCTACTTGATGAAACACAAGTCTGAAACCTTTGATAAGTTCAAGGAATTTCAGAATGAAGTGGAAAATCATCGTAATAGAAAGATCAAATTTCTACGGTCCGACCGTGGAGGTGAGTATCTAAGTTATGAGTTTAGTACTCACATGAAAGAGTGTGGAATTGTTTCACAACTCACACCTACCGGAACACCATAGCGAAATGGTGTGTCGGAATGTCGTAATCGTACTTTATTGGATATGGTTCGATCTATGATGTCTCTGACGGACTTGTCGTTGTCATTTTGGGGTTATGCACTAGAAACTGTTGCATTCACTTTAAATCGGGCACCATCTAAATCCGTTTAAAAGACACCGTATGACTTGTGGTTTGGAAAGAAACCTAAGCTTTCATTTCTTATAGTTTGGGGATGCGATGTTTATGTGAAGAAACTTCAACCGGGTAAACTCGAACCCAAAGCGGAAAAATGCGTCTTCATAGGATACCCTAAGGAAACTATTGGGTATTCCTTCTATCACAGATCAGAGGGCAAAGTTTTTGTTGCCAAGAATGGATCCTTTCTAGAGAAAGAGTTTCTCACGAAAGGTGTGAGTAGTCGGAAGGTAGAACTCGAAGAGGTTATTGAACCTTCTCTTCAAAGTATGGCGAGTAGCGCAGCGCTGGAAGTCGTTCCAGAGTTGGCTTCACCAGTTGAAGAAGAAACTAATGAAAATGATCATGAAACACCAAAAGAGAGTACTACCGAACCTCGCAGGTCTAGAAGGATGCGTGCAGCTCCCGAGCTGTACAGAAACCCTGTTATGAATTTCATGGTTGATGAAATTGATGACCCTGTGACGTATGAAGAAGCGATGATGAGCCCGGATTCCAACAAATGGTTAGAAGCCATGAAATTTGAGATGGAATCCATGTATGAAAATCAAGTTTGGAACTTGGTGGACTTACCTCACGACCGAAAGGGCGTTGAGAATAAATGGATTTTCAAAAGGACAACTGATGCTGATGGTAATGTGACCTTCTATAAAGCTCGACTTGTCGCAAAGGGGTTTCAACAAATTCAAGGAGTTGACTACGATGAGACATTTTCTCCCTAGTGATGCTAAAGTCAGTTAGGATTATGTTAGCAATTGCTGCATATTTCGATTATGACATATGGCAGATGGATGTCAAAACCGCTTTCCTCAATGGCAATATTGAAGAAGAGTTGTATATGATACAACCAAAGGGTTTTGTCGATCCTAAGGATGCTAACAAGGTGTGCAAGCTTCAGCGATCCATCTATGGACTGAAGCAAGCATCACGAAGTTGGAATCTCCGCTTTGATGAGGTGATCAAAGAGTTTGGATTTGTCCAAACATATGGAAAGGCTTGTATTTACAAGAAAGTGAGTGGGAGCAATGTGGCATTTCTGATATTATATGTGGATGACATATTATTGATCGGAAATGATATAGATCTTTTAAACAGTGTTAAAAGTTATCTAAACAGCAAATTTTCAATGAAGGACCTATGTGAAGCATCATACATATGAGGCATAAAGATCTATAGAGATAGATCTAGGCTCATAATAGGGCTATCGCAAAGTACATACCTTGATAAGATTTTAAAGAAGTTTAAAATGGACGGAAGTAAGAAGGGGTTCTTACCTATGTTGCCAGGAAAGACATTGAGGAAGACTCAAAGTCCGGCTACGGCGGAAGAAAGAGAGATAATGGACAAAGTCCCCTATGCTTCGGCCATAGGCTCTATAATGTACGCCATGCTATGTACAAGACCGTATGTGGCACATGCTCTTAGTTTGACTAGTAGGTACCAATCGGATCCAGGTTCGGAACATTGGATAGCGGTCAAGAATATCCTTAAGTACTTGCGAGAACTAAGGATATGTTTCTTGTGTACGGAGGTGAAGAAGAGCTTGTCGCTAAGTGTTATGTTGACGCAAGCTTTGACACCGATCCGGATGACTCTAAGTCTCAATCCGGATACGTATTTCTCATGAATGTCGGAGCGGTTAGTTGGAGGAGTTCCAAACAACTAGTGGTGGCGGGATCAACAACAGAGGCCGAATATGTTGCTGCTTCGGAAGCGGCTCAGGAAGCGGTTTGGATGAAGGAGTTCATATTCGAACTAGGTGTGGTTGCAAGCGCGTTGGAACCAATGGTGATCTATTGTGACAAAAATGGTGCCATTTCCAATGCCAAAGAACCAAGGTCTCACAAGAATTCCAAACATATTAAGCGCCGGTTTCAGTCCATCCGCGAGCATGTCAAGGATAGAGATATAAAGATTTGTAAAGTACACACGAATCTCAATGTAGCAGATCCATTGACTAAAACTCTCCCTGGAGAAAAACATGATCAACACCAGAACTCCATGGGTGTTAGATTCATCACTATGTAACTAGATTATTGTCTCTAGTGCAAGTGGGAGACTGAAGGGAATATGCCCTGAGAGGCAATAATAAAGTGTTTATTATGTATATTCCAAGTATATGATAGATGTTTATTTTGCATGCTATAATTGTATTAATATGGAAACATTAATACATGTGTGTTTAAAAAACAACCAGAAAGTTCCTAGTTATGCCTCTCGCATAAACTAGCTCGTTGATTAACAAGATGATCAAGGTTTCCTGATCATGGACATTGGATGTTGTTAATAACGAGATCACAACATTAGTGTAATGGTGGGATGAACATTCATCTGAAATATAGCATTACAATCAAAGTCATTGAGTTTATATTGCTATAACAACTTACGAAGTGATCCTAATCCTTAGACCATGAGATCATGTGAATCACTAACACCGGAAGAGTTTCTTGATAACATCAAATGTCACACCGTAACTGTAGTGACCTCAGATCGGTAAGGATCCTAAGTCCCTGTGATTAACATGCTACTCCCTGGATCAATAGCTAGCACTCATAGTCGATGAAATATCATGTAGAACACAAAGTCTTATTACACAGAGAATCCAGAGTATGAATTTATTACAAAGTTGCTTAGCATTAAGCTAGCTCAAATAACAGCGGAAAACATAAAAGCAGCTTGAGTCCATCAATGCCCCAGGCTTGTCGGGTGTAGACTCGCGATCCCTTCGCACCTTTCAATCTTCGGATTCTGCACATAAGACGCGCAGCCAACAAGTTGGGTCAATACTTTGAATGTATTGGTAAATTACACCAAGGAAAGAAAGGACTATCTCTACATGCAAGGCTAGTTTAGGCTGTAGAGTTCATTTTGCTCAAAGCTAGTTTTCTTATGTAGAGAGAAGAAGAGAAGATTTTCCTACTTTGTAAACATTTGCATAGATAAAATAAGGTCGAGTGGCACACGAGGATATTACGCACCAAGTGTCCAAACAACCAAACACTTGGATATTACGCACCAAGTGACACTTGGATATTACACACCAAGTTCCCAAATTCCCACCCATTGGCGATATTACTCACGCCATGGGGTTTTAAAAACTTTTGTTTAGAAAAGAGAGAGGAAGATCCTTCAGAGGCTCCATCCTTCAGATGCTCAATGTTGTTCTGTTACCGTGAACACGGCTGATTGATCAGATTGCAATACTCTCGAGAGTTTGTGCACTTTACCCACAATCCACGATCAAGTCCTTTTTATAGACAAGACCATGGCGAGGCTTTCCCTTAGTAGCCCCTCTACCTTCTGGATCCAACCGTGCCAAGAACCTCCAAATGATGGTACCCAGGTGAGGTTTCCCACTAAGTATTAGGCCAAGACAGAGCCCATATGTATTGTGGTTGCACTGGAAGCTTCTGAATTTTGAAACATGGCAGACTTCTTTGATTCCTGGGCGGCCGTCCTCCACCAAAATCTCACTCGTTGACCCGACAACCATTCCGCCCAGAAGAAAACTTAGTTTTATTTTGAAGTGGATTTGAGAAGAAAAGTTTGCTCTAGAGAGCCTTTATACTTAGAAAAATTCTTTTTCTTTCGAACCCCCCCAACGGTACTTTGTATATATAGCATAGCAAGCAATACTTAGAAAAACCAGGGGTAACCTATTAGGAGGGAAAATCCTAAGTATAGAGCTACTCATGGCATACTACAAAATCATCGCACTTGCAAAATAATACTAAGGAAAAATTCTACTAGAACATCCTACACATGCATACTACAGAATTTTGAAGATCACATGCATAGAACCAAAACTGGGACAAAATTATGAACAAGTGGTGTAACTTGCCTTGATCCGAGCAGCACTCTGCACAATAGCACTCCTTAGCGCACTCCGAACAATCTAACGAATCACAAACATGGGTCTAATCACAACTTGCACCAAATATGCCACAGAGATAACATGCATGCATGCAACATGGTATTTATGCAAGATTGGTCTTTCTATATTGACCAAGGTAGTATAATTGGGTTGCAATTGTGTTAAGGGTGTTACTAGGATTGATTTCCCATAGGCTTAAATATATTTGGGTCACTAATAAAATTCATAGGATTAATAGGAGATCCAACCATCTAATTAGCAACAAATTATATCTAATGACCTTAAGCAAAGTTTTATAATTTTGTCCAGTAGGTATTGCGGAAACAAAGTCAACGCAAAAAGAATCAACTGAAACGGAGTTCTAATTATTTTTCTACGAATTAAATACTCCAATCTAGTGATTAAATTCTACACCGAAAATCCAACTGTAAACTTGGAATTTTATTACAGATCTTGGTTCCACATAAAATTATGAATCCAACGGTATATTATAAGCTAAATTTGGCCAAGTATTTATTTTTCTATGATTTTCGCAATATTAAACTCAATCTGCAAAACAGATCTAAACTTAGTTCGAGAACTTGCCAAGTGGCGGAATCTGACTGGCCCAGCTTGGCGACGCGGCTGACACGGCATGCTGTAGCAGACTGCCACGCGGTGCCGACGCATTTGCCACGCGGCGCAACGTGGTTGGCCGGTACCCCTTCGCCCCCCTTCTAATTTGGCCCGCATGATTACAATCGGAAGGCCGAGGCGGCTCTACTGACCTTTGGCGGTGGCGGCGATGGAGACGACGGTGGCGTCGGTGGAGTCGACGGTGGTCGGAGTCCTGGTGGCCCTAGTGATCTTGGAAGGCGACGAAGATGGCCCCTGATGCGCACGGTGATGGTGATTCTCCCAACGATCTCAGCGCGGTCTCTCTCCTCCTCTATCTCCCACGGTCGGTCGTTCCTCCCCTCGGTCCCGACGGGCTCCGGCGAGCAATTGTCGGTGACCCCCTGCGATTCGGAAGAAACGGGTTAGATGGGAGGATAGGGTAGATCGAGACGAGTAGTGTGGAAGGTAGAACATGGCTCGAGGTGCTCTGGAGGGTCGCCAACCTCGAGCTCCGACGGCAGACTGCTCCGGCGAGATCGGAAACTTGCAAAACGGGCGCTAGGGTTTGATAAAAACGAGAACAACGGTGGGGGCCGAAGCAGCGGTATAAGAGGGGAATATTTCGTGAAGAAGGGGCACGGATTCGTACGAGAGACGAAGAATCGCGCGGATCAGAACCGGATTCGTGTTCTCCAGGGACTTTGGCTAGAGGTGGGGGATGACAGCGCGGCCCCACCTGTCGGTGGCAGCAGCGGGTGCGGGCTAGCCGAAGCAGCTTGCTGCGCTGGGCGGTAGACAGGCAGTTGGGCCTGGTTCGCTGGCCCGGTAGGTTAGGTTGTTAGTTTTTTTTATACTTTTCTTTTTTCCAAATCTTTTTTACTAATTCACTTGTAACTTTTGCATATAAAGTCCAAATAATTTGAAACCAACTTCTAATTTTTTTTAAAAAGAAGGTGGTCATCTTAGGACCATAGTTTAATGTTTTTTACATAGTTTTTAGAAGGATCAAGCTTGACTACAACAATGATGCTTACATATGGAAAACTTTATTAGGATTTTGATAGGTTTAGGTGTTAGCACTACTAGGAAAACGGCCTTTAGTGGCGCACCTGAAACCATCATCTGTGGCGCACTTGCAGTGCGCCACGGGCCTTGCGCTACGGCTATCTCTCAGCCGTGGCGCACTGCCTAGTGCGCCACGGTTGTGTAGAGATAGGCGTAGCGCACCTCCTAGTGCGCCACAGAAGTTTTGCATGGTGCGCTACCCCTTGGATCTTCTGTGGCGCACTACCTAGTGCGCCACTAAACTTCCATGGTGCGCTTTAGGTGTAGTGCGCCACAGAAGGTAGACCATGTGCGCCACAGATGTATTTTTTGTTTTTTTTTTAATTTCCAAGCCAGATTATATGCAATACAGATTATATACAATATTACAGCAGATATACACACACAGATACAAGATATACAATTATATATATAAATACTCAATATGAAAAACAAGATTGAAACAAATACATATAGATAAGTCTCATACATGAATACATAGTCTAAGTTACATTGTTTTGATCATGTTACAAAGTAGTAGTTGGTGACATGCGAATACATGTGTCGATCGAACAAGTTAGAGCTCGGAAGCTCGCCTAGACATCTAAACTAGCTAGCTAGACACAAACGCGGGATAAATAACCAAAGAAGATAAGCATGATCACCGCCGCGACGAAGGTGTAGGTCTTCATCCGGTTCCTTGTCCTAACTACCGCTAGATAGCGCGTGTATCTAGCTTCCGCCTCCGCCATAGTGTTGTACCCTTTGTAGCTATTGCCGCTGAAACGGTGCACCTGTCTCCGGCAGTCTTCCCAATCATCGTAGACTCCGGGAACCCGTCCCTTGTACACGACGTACCATGTCATCTACAAGTTGACAATAATAACTAACCGGTGATTGAAAAAACATGTATAATTAAAGTCGCATATGAAGATACACTTATAGAAAGTACTCTTAAATCAAAAAGAGCAAACTCAAAAAGCATGCCTCATATATAACTAGGTTGTTGGACACAGGAATATGCTACGATGGAACCGTACGCCAAGTAGGATGCACAACATCTGGACTTGTGCATAGCACAAGGCGTACAATCCCATCGTAGCACATTCACATATATAGTGTGCCACGACATTTCAATCATCGGCATTATTCTCGAAAAAGACCAAAGTAGCTCGAAAAGAATGCCTCATATATAACTAGCTAGGTCGTTGGACACAGGAATATGCTATGACGGGACTGTTAGCCAAGTAGGATGCACAATTCCTGGACTTGTGCATATCACAAGGCTAACAATCCCGTCATAGCACATTCACATATATATTGTGCGACGACATTTCAATCATCGACATATTCTCGAAAAAGACAAAAATAACTCGAAAAGAATGCCTCATATATAACTAGCTAGGTCGTTGGACACAGGAATATGCTATGACGGGACTGTTAGCCAAGTAGGATGCACAATTCCTGGACTTGTGCATATCACAAGGCTAACAATCCCGTCATAGCACATTCACATATATATTGTGCCACGACATTTCAATCATCGGCATATTCTCGAAAAAGACAAAAATAACTCGAAAAGAATGCCTCATATATAACTAGCTAGGTCGTTGGACACAGGAATATGCTACGACGGAACAGTCAGCCAAGTAGGATGCACAATTCCTGGACTTGTGCATATCACAAGGCTAACTATCCCGTCGTAGCACATTCACATATATAGTGTGCCACGACATTTCAATCATCGGCATTATTCTCGGAAAAAGAGTAAGTTAAAAAAGAAGGACCAAATTGAGAAAAGGACCAAAGAGTAAGCAAAAAAACCAAGCATTGATTGATATATAATAATAATAAGCAAAATAAGTAAGCGGTGATTCATAAACCTAATAAGATAAGTACACTTGTCGTCCACACACACACAAAGGTCATCTATAGTTTGCAACTACAACTAGGCCAACATCAAGCCTTCTGGCTCGGCTTAGGGAACGGGAGGACGCCCTGTCTCGTCATGAACTTCCTATAGTCACCCTGCATCTCTAGGCGATCTTCTATGTCACGGTTATTCGGGATATTTCCTCCGTAGAAGATCCCCCTCGAAGTCATGACATCACGAAAGATGATTGCCCCAAACTGCTGCTGGATGCGATACATCTCTTGTCTAATATCCGAATCATTGATCTTGGCCTTTGCTTCGGCCCACTGTTTGAGATGATCTGGCAGCGTAGAATTCTGCTGGTCAAGTAGGAACGCCCTCATGTGATGGAGTGCGTAGTAGGCTTCCTTCTTACTGTTTTCCGGCTGCTTCATGCAGGGGAACTCCGTTACGTGGTTGAAGACGTGCCTGCCGAACTTGACCTTCTTACGCATGAAGCTGGTGCCTTCCGTCGAGGCAAAGCCAGTGAGAGCATCATCCAGAACTTCCTTGATCTTGTCATAGTTTTTCTTCTTTTCTAGACTCCCCAAGTCGAAATACGTGGTGTGGGAATGCTTCGGCGATAAGGAGATGAGCGTGCAGTGTTCATGACTTCGGCGATAATCCTGGTGCACCACTTTTTTATTTTTACTTTAAAAATACTTTAAAATGTTCCAAAAAATACTTTAAAATGTTCCAAAAGTGGTGATACATGCCATACAAATTTTGTTTTGTTTTTAAAATACTTTTAAATATTCCAAAAATGCCCAAAAGTGATAATATATGTCATAAAAGTGTTACAAATATGATTGAAAGTATAACTAAATTTCATAATAATTTGTCCATGAATATTACAATCTTTTTCGACCACGCGTTTTACAATATTTTTTGAGCTAGCGTTTTACAATCTTTTTTCCCTTCTTTGTCGCGGTTGAATAATTTAGCCCCGGCACTTTAATGTTTCTTCTTTCGAACGGGCTACCTTTTTTGAGTAGGGTTGTCCTTTTTCTTCTTGTGATGTATGTTGCTGCATCGTAGTCGTCGTCATCTTCAATCTTTGGATTGCCGTACTGGTCGAAGTCTTGCTCGTTGGCGACTCCATCCATTCCGATGATGTTTCTTTTTCCTCTCCTCACGACAACACGCCTAGGCTTTGTCGGGTCGGTAATGAAAAAACATTGGTCCACTTTGGTAGCCAGTACCCACGGTTCATTTTTCGCGGCCACGTTTGCACCGGCGGCCTTGGATTTGGCTGCTTCGGGTATAACCATGGTTGTGAAATACCGGTCTTCTCTTTCGACGCTCTTTTCCCATATGACACGGAACATCGGCACCTTTTATCCACAGTAGTCGAGCTCCCAGATCTCCTCGATTCTTCCGTAGAATCTTTCCTTCACGTTGTCATCGGTGTAGAATTCCGACGTTACGCCTGAGTTCTGATAATCACACTTGTTGTCCTTTTCCTCCGTGTAGAATGTGTAGCCATTGATATCATACGCCTGATAGGTCACCAGGTTTTGCATCGGTCCCTGCGACAAGGTGAATATGATCTTTTCCGTGTCAGAAGAATGCGAGCGCGGGGGATTATCAAGGAGCGTCTGCCTAAACCAACGCGTGAAATCTGAGTTGTGCTCTTTGATTATTTCTCCCTACGTCCTCTATATGCCCCGGTCACTGTACTTCTTCTCGATTAACCTTTTGTGCTTCTGTACCCAAGGATCGACCAGTTCTAAATGCTGTAGCGCGACGAGGTTTGCTCGATCAAAGTCTGCGCGTCGAAAATCGAAGTCTGCATGCAGTATGCGACGACCCTCTCGGTGACCAGATCCGTCGATCTTGCCAAGGTGTCTGTTGACGGGAAGACCAACAGGGTTCTCGATGTCTAGATAATTCATGCAGAAAGAGATGCACTCTTCGGCCAGAAAGCCCTTGGCTATGCTTCCATCTGGACGGGACCTGTTGCGAACGTATCCTTTGATGTGTCCGTTCATCCTTTCGAACGCCATCATGCTGCGGAGGAACATCGGCCCGAGTTGTACGATGTCCTCCACGACATGGACCAGCAGATGCACCATAATGTCGAAGAATGCGGGTGGGAAGTAGACCTCAAGCTCACATAGTATCACCACGATCTCCTCCTGTAGCCTTCCGAGCTGATTCAAGCCAATCGACTTCATAGAGATGACGTCGAAAAACTTGCATAGGCCAAATAACGTTTCACGGACGTGCTCGTCCATTATCCCTCTTAGTGCGACCGGAAGTACCTGCGTCATTAGCACGGCACAGTCGTGAGACTTCATGCCACTGAACCTCTGCTTCGCCTCGTCTAGGTATCTGCTTATCTTGCCCGCGTAGCCGTAAGGAAATTTGACTCCTAGAAGGCACTTGAAAAACTATTTAATCTCATCCTGGCTTAGAGTGAAGCAAGAAGGAGGGCAGTAATATTCGTTCTTCTTTAACTTTTTACCCTTCCGACGACCTTGTGCCGTCTCCGACTCATGATCATCGTCATCTTCCTGATCATCAGGAGTAGTGCGTCCTCCGTGAAGCTCCTTCCGGATACCCAAGCATATCAGGTCGTGCCTTGCTTTCGGACCATCTTTCGTCCTATCTGGCATGTTGATTATGGTGGCGACTAGACTCTCGCACACGTTTTTCGTGATATGCATGATGTCGAGGCTATGAGTCGTGTGGAGAAACTTCCAGTATGGCAACTCCCAGAAAAAAGACCTTGTTTTCCATACCTTCATCAGCGGCTTGTCTTGTTGCTGCCTCTTTCGCTTCTTTCCAGGCTTAGGACAATCTTTCTAGTTTTTCAGCAACTCTTCCACTTCTTCGCTGCTCCTACACTCTGGGATTCCTCGGGTCTCTGATTTGCCATCGAACAGGTCTCCACGTTTTCTCCATGGATCATTCTTGCCGAGCCACCTCCGGTGCGCCATGAACACGGTTTTCGATGACCCTGGATCTTTCTCTAGTTGGAGATAGCTTGTGTTATCCATGCACCTAACGCATGCGCAGAATCCTTGGATAACCTGCCCCGAGATATACCCGCAACCTGGATAGTCTTGCACCGTAGTGACCAACGCGGCTCTCATAGTGAAATAATCTTGTGCGACGGCGTCGTAAGTATTGGCTCCAGATTCCCATAACGTGGCTAGCTCCTCTTTCAACAGCCCGAGATACAGATTGATGTCGGTACCAGGTTGTTTCGGCCCTTGAATTAGCATACTCATTTGTATGTACTTCTTCTTCATGCACAACCATGGAGGGAGGTTGTACATCCATACAAACACGGGCCAAGTGCTGTGCGTGCTGCTCTGGCTACCGAACGGATTGAGTCCATCGGTGCTCGCACCAAGCCTGATGTTCCTCGAATCTCCACCGAATTCTGGGAATTCGAGGTCCAATGCTTTCCACTGGCTAGCATCTGAAGGGTGCGTCAGCAGCTCATCCTTTTTGGGGTCATCATCATCTCCTGGCTTCTTCCTTTCCGCATGCCATCGCATGAGCTTCGCTTCCTTAGGGTCCGCGAAATAGCGCTGTAGACGAGGAGTGATAGGAAAGTACCATACCACTTTTCGAGGTGCTTTCTTCCCTTTCTTGTATCGACTCACGCCGCACACCGGACATGTGGTTTTCTCCGCGTCCTCGTCCCGATAAACGATGCAATCGTTGATGCATACGTGATATCTAACGTGCGGTAGATCGAGAGGACAGATGATTTTCTTGGCATCCTCGATACTAGTTGGACATGTGTTCCCCTCCGGCAGACGATCGTGCCAGAATGCCATCATATCGTCGAAGCTTGCGTCGCCAAATTTGTGCTTTGCCTTCATCTCCATAGCCTTGAGCGTTACATTCAACCGGGTATCATCGGGCCTGCATCCTTCATACAATGGAGTAACAGTGTCTTTCTCAAGTTGCGCAAGCTTGGCTTTCTCTCTAGCGGCAGCCCTGGCGTTACTCGTCTGCTTGAGAAGCAGCTCTTGCACATAAGGGTCCCGCACCCAGCCTGACGTTGTTCCATCGTCGTCTGCTCCTCCGGCATCTAGATCATCATCATCCCGGTCTGCTTTCGCACCTTCACCATCTCCAGGAGACTCTTCATCATCTCGCCCGTTCTCGCCGTGATGATGATCATCGTCATGTTGGCCACCTTCTTCACCGTCTCCATCATCTACGTCATCGCTTATCCAACGAGTGTATCCATCCATGAAACCATGGCGGAGCAGGTGCGCCTGCAGATTCCCGGAATCTGGGTCGATCACCCAGTTGAGTTTGCATCTTCTGCACGGACATCTTATATCTGTCTTGTTATTTCGTATCATGTCGGCCGTCGCACATTTCAAAAATCTAGCCACAATGCCTTCGCTCATTATGCGGACCATTTTTGCCTGCACGATGTACACGGTACAATTTTGAAATCTATTAGAACCACATAATGAATGCATGCATGCAATGGTCGATAGAAAATTTCGGCATGACCTATCCTAAAATTAGGACCTTTGCGAAATGCCAAAGTCTTGCCAAAATGGAAATGAATCAACATTTTGGCAAAACAAATGGCAACTTGTTCACATACAAACACAAGAGAGAGAGAGAGACCGATCCATACACACATGAACATATCATTATCCTCTCCATACACACATGCATGAGCATCATCGATACTCTCCATATACACACACATATGACCATCGATCCTCTCCACATACACACATCATGAGCATCGATCATCTACATACATATGAGCACATCATCCATATAAACATGAACACATCCTTACATGGACAACTTACCGAGATGAGAGACCGATCGCGAGAAAGATGGAAAGGAGAGGTGCGCGCGTCGACCGGAGAAGGATAGATGAGAGACCGGAGACCTCCTCTATTACTTATGTAACATCCAAAGCAAGTTTTACATGCTAAAAATGGTGAATGTGTGGAGAAATTGAGGTGGGAAGGAGAAGATCCCGACTAGATCTAAGGAGGAAGAAGAAGGGGAAAGTGAAGTGTGGGGTGGTGGATGTGGTCACACATGTGCACATAAAGTGCTGCCCTAAAGAAATAGACACATTCGTGGCGCACACGGCCCTAGTGCGCCACAGGGAGTACAAACATCTGTGGCGCACTATACCATGTGCGCCACAGATGCTCCTACTCCCTGTGGCGCACTAGGCCGAGTGCGCCACAGAAGTTTGTGGCCGTTTCAGAGCAGAGGGGGGCATGCGCTTAGGCGTAGCGCACCAGGCCCACGTGTGCCACAGATGACACTAACATCCGTGGTGCACATGACTGTAGTGCGCTACAGATGTTTGGCGTGTGGCCAACAGGGCCCTGGCCCACACACATCTGTGGCGCACTATAGTCATGTGCGCCACGGTTGTTCTAGTTATTAGTAGGGCACTGCCCACAGGTGAGCCACGCCTGTTTTAGCCGTGGGGCACTTCAACCATGTGAGCCACGGATGTGCTGATTACCTATAGCCGTTTTCCTAGTAGTGTAGGATTTTGTTGCAAAAATTTATTTGTAGGATGCAATGATGCAAGGATGATGCATGCTTCTAGTAACATCTTAGTATAAAATCTGGGATGTTACAAACCTACCCCCCTTAAGAAGAATCTCGTCCCCGAGATTCGGGTTGGCTAGCAAATAGGTGTGGGTGTTCTGCCTTCAAGTCTTCTTCACGCTCTCACGTAGCTTCTTCCTCTGAGTGGTGGCTCCATTGTACTTTGCAGAATCTTATAGTCTTGGTGCGGGAAATCCTGTCGGCTGTTTCCAGTATTTTGATGGGTTTTTCCTCATAGGTAAGGTCATTCTCCAACTGAACCTCGTCTAGGGGAACGGTGTCTCTTAGCGGTGTTTCGGCCATCTCCGGGTGACACTTCTTTAGCTGTGACACATGAAACACATTATGAACAGTCAGTCCTTCCGGTAAATCCAACTGATAAGCAACTTCTCCTGTACGGGCCAGAACCTTATATGGTCCAATGAATCGTGGGGCCAACTTGCCCTTGATTTCGAACCTCTTAACTCCTCGTAGGGGTGAAACTCGGAGATACGCACGGTCCCCTACTTTATAAGCCACATCTCTACGTTTGGAATCAGCATAGCTCTTTTGTCGGGATTGGGCTATCTTTAGCCTATCCTGAATCTGTCGCACCTTTTCCTCGACATCCTTTATCAATTCAGGTCCAAAAATACTACGTTCACCAACTCCACTCCATAACAGCGGAGTCCTACACTTCCTGACATACAGAACTTCGAACAGAGCCATCTTGATACTTGTTTGGTAGCTGTTGTTGTATGAGAACTCAGTGTATGGCAGGTTATCGTCCCAACTAGACCCATAGTCTAGTGCGCAAGCTCTCAACATATCTTCCAGAATCTGGTTCACTCTTTCTGTTTGGCCATCTGTTTGAGGGTGGAAAGCAGTACTGAAATCTAGTCGGGTTCCAAGAGACTCATGAAGTTGTCGCCAAAACTTTGAGGTAAATTGGGTGCCTCTGTCCGACACAATCCCCTTAGGAACACCATGCAGGCTGACAATCCTTGACATGTATATCTTAGCAAGCTTAGCACTTGTATACGTGGTCTTTACGGGGATGAAGTGAGCCACCTTAGTAAAGTGGTCCACCACTACCCAGATAGAGTCAAATCCAGAACGAGTCCGGGGCAATCCCGTGATGAAATCCATGCCTACCTTATCCCACTTCCAGTCAGGTATAGGTAGTGGTTGAAGTAGTCCGACCGGTTTCTTATGCTCGGCCTTAAGTCTGTTGCATACATCACACAGAGAAATATATTCGGCAATTTCTCTTTTTAGGTTATTCCACCAAAATCTATCCTTCACATCCATGTACATCTTCGTGTTACCTAGATGAATTGAGTATGGCGAATCATGAGCTTCTTGTAAAATCAACTTCCTGATGTCGGGGTCATTGGGAACACACAAACGCTTCCCATACCAAAGGGTTCCTTGTTCGTCCTGGCGAAACTCTTTTGTCTTTCCTTCGCTTATTTTGACTCTTATTTCTTCCAACTCTTTATCTCCCTTTTGTGCTTCCTTAATTCTCTCTTGGAAGGTAGACACTATTTCCATAGTCGCTACGTGTCCTCTCGGAACTATCTCTAGTCTGAGATCCTTGAATTGCTTGCATAAATCCTCTGGAAGTTCCCCTGCGGTAAGTCCATTCACATACACCTTACGACTTAAGGCATCGGCCACCACGTTTGCCTTTCCGGGATGGTACTGTAAATCCAAGTCATAATCCTTAATTAGTTCAAGACATCTTCTTTGTCTCATATTCAACTCCTTTTGGGTGAAGATGTACTTCAAGCTCTTATGATCTGTGAACACATCACAATGTTTTCCCATGAGGTAGTGTCTCCATACCTTGAGTGCATGAACCACAGACGCAAGTTCCAAATCATGTGTGGGGTAGTTGTGTTCGTGGTTCTTAAGTTGTCGGGAGGCATAGGATACCACTTTACCATCCTGCATCAATACACTCCCAAGTCCTTGTCGAGAAGCGTCACAATAGACTTGAAAATCCTTTTGGATATCAGGCAGACACAGAACTGGCGTCGTTACAAGGTGTTTCTTTAACTCTTGAAAACTTGCTTCACATGCCTCGGTCCATAGGAATTTCTTTTCCTTCTTTAATAGTTCCGTCATGGGTTTTGCTATTTTGGATAAGTTTTCAATAAACCTCCGGTAATATCCTGCGAGGCCCAAGAAACTCCGAATTTCTCCCACATTTTTAGGTGACTCCCATTCAGTCATGGAAGCTACCTTACTAGGATGTACGGCAACTCCTTTTGCCGACACAACATGACCGAGGAATCCTACTTCCTTTAACCAGAATTCGCATTTGCTGAATTTGGCATACAACTTGTGTTTTCTTAGTTTCTCCATAATAAGGCGTAGATGTTTCTCATGTTCCTTCTCATCCTTGGAGTATATGAGTATATCATCTATGAATACCACGATAAACTTGTCCAAATATTCCATGAACACCTTGTTCATCATGGTCATGAGAATGCTGGGGCATTGGTTAGACCAAAAGACATCACGGTGTACTCATACAATCCGTATCTTGTGGTGAATGCTATTTTGGGCACATCCTGTTCTCGAATCTTTAGCTGAAAGTAGCCTGATCGCAGATCGATCTTTGAGAACACACTTGCTCCCTTTAACTGGTCAAACAAGTCATTGATGTTGGGTAGAGGATACTTATTCTTAATCGTCACTTCGTTCAACGAGCGGTAGTCCACAACCAGCCTCTTGGTTTTATCCTTCTTTTCCACAAATAGGACAGGTGCTCCCCAAGATGACGCGCTGGGTTGGATGAATCCCTTGTCCAATTGTTCCCTAAGCTGTTTCTTGAGTTCCTTTAACTCGTCCACATCCATCTTGTATGGTCTCTTAGCTATCGGCCCCGTGCCTGGCATCAAGTCAATGAGGAACTCGATATCACGGTCGGGAGGCATTCCGGGTAGCTCCTCTGGAAAGACATCTGGGTATTCCTTTACAATAGGTACCTCCTCCAAGCTAACCCCCTTAAGAGAGTTCACCATGGCTTCCTTAAGTGCAAAATTTGACTTGATACGAATTCTCTTCCCTTCCGGTGTTGTGAGCATGACAGTCCTTTTGGCACAATCTATGACTCCTTCATATTCAGTCATCCAATTCATGCCCAAGATTATGTATAATCCTTGTGATTCTAGAACTACTAGACTTGTGGGAAAGATATGTGTCCCAATCCTTAGTTCTAATCCCTGGCAACCGGAGTTTGCCACTATTTCTCCCCCAGGAGAACTTACCGTTAGAGGAAAGTTTATTGTCTCCGTAGGTATCTTGCCTCTATCCACAAATACCCTTGATATGAATGAATGCAATGCACCAGTATCAAAAAGAACAACTATGGGAATAGAATTGAGCTTGAACTTACCAATCACAGAGTCTGGTGCATCACAAGCTTCCTCCATAGAGACATGATTCACCGTGGCTTTGACAAACGGATTTGGCTTCTTCCCGTTTCCATTTCCATGGTTGTGTCCATTTCCATTCCCATTTCCATTGCCATTCTTCTTCTTGGGGCAAGAGGTTGCATAGTGCCCTGTTCTGTTGCACTTAAAGCATGTCACCTCACTTAGATCCTTTCCATTGCTGCCACTCCCATTGCGCTTTTATGCCCATTGTGTTTGTGGCCGCCATGGTGATGACCGTTATGATTTTGGCCATTATTGTTATAAGGTGGTGGTGAGGAATTGCGCTGCTTCTGGTACGGAACAGAGTGCTTGTGAGGGTTAGACTTCCTCTTGCGGTTTTCTATGCTCTTCCTTTTGGATTCAACCACAATGGCTCTGTCCAGGAGTTCCTGAAAGTTGTCAAATTTCTGAGCCACAAGCTGAATGGGTATCTCATCATTGAGCCCTCTTAAGAACTCCTCCTGTCTCTTGGCGTTAGTGGAAACATCATCGGGTGCATAACAGGACAGCTTGTTGAAAATCTCACCATACTCGGTGACAGAACAGTGCAGATGGTGTAGGTCGCTAAATTCGCGCCTTTTCAGAGTCATGATACCAGCAGCCACATGATGAGTGCGAAAAGCTAAGTCAAACTGATCCCAAGTGATAGCATCAATATCCGGGTGGGTGACTTGGTAGTTATCCCACCATTCTACAACAGTTCCTTCAAGCTGGTGTGCGGCATAACGTAACATGTCGGCTCCGACAGCTTGCACGGTGTCTAGCTTCTTGTTGATTGTACGTAGTCAGTCATCTGCGATGATTGGTTCAGCGCTGCTAGTGAAGGTAGGTGGGTTCAACCTCAAAAACCGAGTCAAGCGATCCTGTTGAGGTGGTGGCGGAGGTGGTGGTGGGGGTGGCGGGTTGTTGTTGTTGTTTTGCATGTTCTGGGTGAGCAGTTGGATCAGCTGGTTCTGAGTGGCCAAAAGTTGTGCTATTTCCAGAGGAATTTCGGTGTTCGCACGTCTTGGCGGCATCTGTGGGGTTCGAGAGAAAAAATTAAGAAATAGACAAAAAGACTAAGTAGTAAACTCCTACCCTTATGAAAACACACCAAGCACATAAGACACACAAGACACAACTTAACACAGAAAACAACCAAGTTTAACTAAACCAGAATTGTCTTGGTATTTATTACAATCGCGAATAACGTTCTACTATAGAATTAAAGGTGGTCCAACTATTACACATCTTCCACGCCTTCCTATTCCTCATCCTCGAACGAGTAGCCTTCCTGCTCTAGGGTTGTCTTGTACAACTCCATCTCCTTCGAGGTGGCTTCAAGCTTCACTACTAGGAAAATGGTCGTCTGTGGCGCACCTAAAAGGCCCATCCGTGGCGCACTAGTGGTGCGCCACGGGCCTTGCGCTACGGCTATCTCTCAGCCGTGGCGCACTGCCTAGTGCGCCACGGTTGTGTAGAGATAGGCGTAGCGCACCTCCTAGTGCGCCACAGAAGTTTGGCATGGTGCGCTACCCCTGGGATCTTCTGTGGCGCACTACCTAGTGCGCCACCAAACTTCCATAGTGCGCTTTAGCTGTAGTGCGCCACAGAAGGTAGACCATGTGCGCCACAGATGTATTTTTTGTTTTTTTAATTTCCGAGACATATTATACGCAATACAGATTATATACAATATTACAGCAGATATACACACACAGATACAAGATATACAATTATATATATAAATGCTCAATATGAAAAACAAGATTGAAACAAATACATATAGATAAGTCTCATACATGAATACATAGTCTAAGTTACATTGTTTCGATCATGTTACAAAGTAGTAGTTGGTACATGCTAATACATGTGTCGATCGAACAAGTTAGAGCTCGGAAGCTCGCCTAGACATCTAAACTAGCTAGCTAGACACAAACGCGGGATAAATAACCAAAGAAGATAAGCATGATCACCGCCACGACGAAGGTGTAGGTCTTCATCCGGTTCCTTGTCCTAACTCCCGCAGGATAGCGCGTGTATCTAGCTTCCGCCTCCGCCATAGTGTTGTACCCTTTGTAGCTATTGCCGCTGAAACGGTGCACCTGTCTCCGGCAGTCTTCCCAATCATCGTAGACTCCGGGAACCCGTCCCTTGTACACGACGTACCACGTCATCTATAAGTTGACAATAGTAATTAACCGACAATTGAAAAAAACATATATAATTAAAGTCGCATATGAAGATACACTTATAGAAAGTACTCCTAAATCAAAAAGACCAAACTCAGAAAGCATGCCTCATATATAACTAGGTTGTTCGACACAGGAATATGCTACGATGGAACTGTTCGCCAAGTAGGATGCACAACACCTGGACCTGTGCATAGCACAAGGCGAACAATCCCATCGCAGCACATTCACATATAGTGTGCCACGACATTTCAATCATCGGCATTATTCTCGAAAAAGACCAAAGTAACTCAAAAAGCATGCCTCATATATATACATAGGTCGTTGGACACATGAATATGCTACGATGGAACTGTACGCCAAGTAGGATGCACAACACCTGGACTTGTGCATAGCACAAGGCATACAATCCCATCGTAGCACATTCACATATATAGTGTGCCACGACTTTCAATCATCGGCATTATTCTCGAAAAAATAGTAAAGAAAAAAAGAAGGACCAAATTGAGCAAAGGACCAAATAGTAAGCAAAAAAACCAAGCATTGATTGATATATAATAATAATAAGCAAAATAAGTTCACTTGTCGTCCACACACACACAAAGGTCATCTATAGTTTGTAACTACAACTAGGCCAACATCAAGCCTTCTGGCTCGGCTTAGGGAATGGGAGGACGCCTTGTCTCGTCATGAACTTCCTATAGTCACCCTGCATCTCTAGGCGATCTTCTATGTCACGGTTATTCGGGATATTTCCTCCGTAGAAGATCCCCCCCGAAGTCATGACATCACGAAAGATGATTGCCCCAAACTGCTGCTGGATGCGATACATCTCTTGTCTAATATCCGAATCATTGATCTTGGCCTTTTCTTCAGCCCACTGTTTGAGATGATCTGGCAGCGTAGAATTCTGCTGGTCAAGTAGGAACGCCCTCATGTGATGGAGTGCGTAGTAGGCTTCCTTCTTACTGTTTTCCGGCTGCTTCACGCAGGGGAACTCCGTTACGTGGTTGAAGACGTGCCTGCCGAACTTGACCTTCTTACGCACGAAGCTGGTGCCTTCCGTCGAGGCAAAGCCAGTGAGAGCATCATCCAAAACTTCCTTGATCTTGTCGTAGTTTTTCTTCTTTTCTAGACTCCCCGAGTCAAAATACGTGGCGTGGGAATGCTTCGGCGATAAGGAGATGAGCGTGCAGTGTTCATCTCTGCGCAAAAAATTCAAATGGAATGTGTTGGAAAAAGAATGATGATGATCTAATAAAGCCAATCGACGGTGGCGAGCGAATAACGACTTACTCGGGAAAGTAAGGCACGAGAATGTATTCCTTTGTCTTGTTCGCCACGAGGATTCTTTTTAGGTACGAGGCCATGATACGTCGTTCGGCGGGGGAACCCAAGCAGCCGTCACGCATGTAGTAGGGGTCCACTATAGCGATGCCCGGTGTGTTCTCTCTAATGATTTGCATGGCCAGGCTGAGAGAAAAGAGACGGACCATGGTATAGTGCAGCGGGTATAGGTGGAACATATTGAAGATGTCCTCGAACCGCAGGAAGAACAGATCCGCGGGGGTAGTGTCGACGAAGCCCAAGCCTAGTGGCACCTTAACCACGAATACCGGCTGCGAGGGATCTTTCTCCGATAGAAGGCGTCTCTCTATCGTCAGCACGCCGTCATGCACACTCTGCAGTTCCGAACTGGCGAGCTTCCGCAAATTCTTAGGTAGCATGGGCTCACCCGCCACATGAATCCTCCACATAATACCCTCGGGTCTTGGTGGCCCGTCCCGAAACCTGATCGGATTCGCAGTTGTTGACGCCACCGGCTGGCTTGAGCTGCTAGATTTTCTTTTCCTGCCCTTTTTTTCCTTTTGGAGAGCGGGCAGGCACCGCAATCTGAGCACCGGCCGCCCTATGTAGTGTGTCAGGGCTTAGAATAAAGGGCTGGTTGGTTGTATCAGCTGGCTCTGTAAAGGCGCAAGCTGGAGGCATCTCCTGAGAACCAAACAGACGCTTGGTGATAGTGGCTTTCTCTATGGGGCCACCAGCTAGGTCTTCTTCGTTGCCAAACTGAGTGCTGAAGAAGTGATCATTCCAGTCTTCGTCGTCCTCGGCCGGATCCTGCGCCATGTGCATATCATCAACATGATCATCCGACCCACCGCGTGGAGGTGACGGCGAGGGCGGTAAGGGGGCCTTGCCACCGCTTGTCGTTGGCACGACAGGCGGTGCTGTTGTCTGTGGCGTGATGGCCCCCGCCGTCCCCAAACGGATCATGCTCTTTGGCCATAGCAAGAATAAGCCGAAGCAACTTCTGAGGACATACGGCTCTTCTTCATCCGCTCCTGGGGGTTGAATGGGAGGTTCCAGGTCGTCGCAGCCCCTTAGCACCCGACTAATTTTAACCCTGTGCACGCTATCTGGCATCGGCTTTGAGTGGAACGTGCGCTGCAAGGGTTGAACGATGGTACCCTTGGCAACATCCCTCAGCTCGTTGTTCACGTAGCATAAGAGAGTGCAAGGAACATCCGTCTGCGGAAAACATGTACGGCGTCGTCAGAGCGAGATGCCATAAGAGTAATATATAGATGGCATGAAATAAGGCGGTAATTAAAGCAATTTGTTTACCGTGATGGCGTCGAGATCGGCTAATGTCGACGCACCGCATACGGCGATGGGCGTGCAAGAGACGGAAGGGCTGCTTGATGGCGCGGTGCTGGCCGCCGGTGTATTCTCCCTACCGACGGGTGCTTGGAGCTCCGGTGCCGCCGCGACGATGGCAGGGGGGCACCAACATGTACTCTGGCGCCGCGGTGATGGCAGGGGGAGTCACCAACACTTGCGCCGCCGCGGTGCTAGCGGGCGGAGTCACGAACACGTAGTTCGCTTGATTCGTCGGCGCCGCGTTGTTCGAGTGGCTGCTGACCATGCTTGGAATCGGGCACGGCCCTACTCGACCACCCGCACTCCAGTTCGCTATTGACTCCACCAAGGTAGGCAGGAAGGACGTGAGGGTGATTGCCAGGTTGTCTTGGACGATCTGCGGGATCCGCGCCACTTGTGCCTTAAGTTCTTGAACCTCTCGGTTTTCCTCCTCGCTCCTTCCCGACGGCGCCACATGCGTCCTCGGCGGTGGACCAAAATGATCCACCCAATTCTTACCCCCGAGGCCGGCCAGACGGCCAGCCGACGACGGCTTCTTCGTAACCGGCTCTATTTTCTTGGCCCGGTTCATCGCCCTGTTAAAAGGGTTATCCCACCGGGTGGCTGCCGTCGACCCCTGGGATGAGGAACCCTGGGATCCATGACTAGCAACAATTTCCTCCTCCTGCAGAAGAAGTAACAGTGAATCATTTCGATCACCGATTAGATTGCAATCATGTTGATCCGCGGTAATTATATTATACTTACCACAATTTCCTCGAATTCCTTCACCGCAGGATCCGCGGTGAGTTGTTTGGTTTTTGGGTCCACATGGTAACGGGCCCTGATGAAGTTTCGAACCTGCCCGGGTTCAAATTTGGCAAAGGGGTTTTCTATCCCCTTGGATCTATACTCTTCGTCCTCCTTATTCCATTTGGCCTCCGCGGTTCTGTATCCACCAGATCCGAGATGGTGATGACCTATATTCATCGCCTACAGCACCTTTCCCCGATTACTATTGGCCAGGGCTCTTTCGGATTCACACCTCTCCTTGAACTCCCGGAACTGATCTTCGGTGATCTGCGGGTCAATCTTCTGGATCTCCTCGAGACTTTGCCTTCTTTATAGATCTTCTTCTTTATCCGGGTTCTCCAGCTGGCCAGGGCGGTGCTCATCTTTGTGAGGGCGGATTTGTTTACTTCGTTCCCATGATAATTTGTGTTCTGATACTTAGCGGGGAACTTGTATCTTGCGTGCAGCTTCTCGAAGAGGAGTGTGCGCAAGTGGCCATTATCTTTATGCCGGAGATTCTCGGTGTTGATCGAGATGGTTGTCCGGGTGATCGCCGCCACTTGCCCACCGTACCCTTTGACGACAAGGGCGGGCTCCAAAGGAACCCCTGATGGGCTCACTTCGGTAATTTCCTCCCTGACCGTGCCGACCGTGTTCGGGCGCCGGTCCTTCGGCTTCTTCTTCTTCTTAGGAGGGTTGCTACCACTCCCTGTGCCCTCGCCGCCATCAGTGGTTTCATCGTCCGCCGTTCCTTCGGCTTCTTCCTCCGCGACTTCCATCTCATCATCCTCGCTCTCCGAAGGATGGTATTCTTCATCGTCTTCTAGACGCTGGGCCGCCTCCCAGAATGTCAATTGTTTATTCGGAGGTCTGAGTTCTCCTTCAGCGCTGATGCGCTTAGAACATCCAGCCTCGTCGTTGTCACACATCTTTGCACTAATAAAAAACAAATAATTGGTTAAATGCACGGAAAAATCCGGCATGACCTTTGCTAATTTTCTTAAACTAGGAGTGCCCGATTTCTGCCGAAACGGAAGTTAATCAACATTCCGGCAAAAATCGGGACTCGTTTCATACAAGAACCTGCATATATATGGCCAGCATAGCTAGCACACAATAAATGGCCATCATAGCCAGCACAACCAGCATAAATGGCCCAGTATAGCCAGCACAACCAGCACACAATAAATCTGTTTCAGCAAAAATTACTGGACTTGATGGCAACAAGTTTTGCAAGGGACACCAACACTAGAACAGCTACCACATCTATGGGCATAATGGAACAAAGAAAATGGAGGAACCAGAACACCAGAACAGCTACCATATTCAGTCAGGGGCACAAACATGATCATATAACCTCCTGCACTACTCTGAACCCTAATGTGTCAACAACCTCCTGCACTACTTTGAACCCTAATGTGTCAATACTGTCAACAGAGATAAATCTGAACCTTATGTGTCAACAGAGTTTTTAAAAAAAATTAAGTGTCGACCCAGGAGTGCAAAACCAGATGTTGTACAACCCTGAAGCATCAGCTTTCGCACTCTCTTATTTAAATTAATACCTAGAACTTGGTGTACTGGATAATCCAAGGTCAATCTAAATTAAGCTTGCATCATTAGTGATATATATATATATATATCTATCGATAGCATAATCCAAGGACAATTAAAAATGTTCATCAATAGCATACAATTGTATCTCTGTCAACTACCTATATCTCAGAGGGGAGCATTTAATTGAGAATATATGAATATTTCAGAGGGGAGCTTTTCCATCAGTTATTTACAACAAATGCATATTGGATGCAACACTAAAAGCAGAACCATATTAAGTATGGTAACAAACAGTGTAGACAATAAAGGGAGTTGCCTGTCATTATGTGGGATCAGTGTTTGTCTGTCATTTATAATAATAGCATGCCAACACTACACCAATAGCAGAACCTAGGAGTTGCCTGTCATTTCTAATGGTAATAGAACCTGGGAGTTGTGAACAACGAGCTGTTCTACCATGAACCCTAACTTTGCTGCACTACTCTGAACCAATAGCTACACCAATAGCTGCACTACACCAATAGCTGCACTACTCTGAACCATGAACCCTAACTTTGTTGTATGTTTTTCGATGGGGGCCAGAATTCACTAGCTATTCTACCATTCAGACATGACAATTATTCTACCATTCAGACCTGCTAGCAGCAACCTAGCAACCTAGCAACCTCTGAACCATGAACCCTAACTCTGACAGGGGAGAGAGGGAGAGAGGGAGAGAGGGAGAGAGGGAGAGACAGGGGAGGGAGAGACAGGGGAGAGAGGGAGAGACAGGGGAGAGAGGGAGAGAGGGAGGGAGGGAGAGACAGGGGAGAGAGGGAGAGAGGGAGAGACAGGGGAGAGAGGGAGAGACAGGGGAGAGAGGGAGAGAGGGAGAGAGGGAGAGACAGGGGAGGGAGAGAGGGAGAGAGGGAGAGAGGGAGAGACAGGGGAGGGGCTACCTCTGACGGGCGGACGACGGGCGGCGCGATCCTCCTCCTCCACGAGAGCTTCCTCCTCCTCGAGAGCTTCCTCCTCCTCCACGAGAGCTTCCTCCTCGAGAGCTTCCTCCTCCTCCACGACGACGGGCAGCGCGGCGGTGGTGGGCTTCCTCCTCCTCGAGAGCTGTCTGTGAGATGTAGAGCGGCGTGGTGTCGTCTGTGAGAGATGGAACCGGCGCGGTTGACTAGCGTCCAACAGACATAGGCGTAGCGCACCCTGGCCAAGTGCGCTACGGATAACCATAGCGCACTTGGCCAGGGTGCGCTACGCCTATGTCTGTTGGACGACCAGATAAGAGGGCGGCCACCCCTTCTGTTAACACTACTACTGTCATAGCCCACTGGTTCTAGCCCCTTAGCTCTATTCCAAACTCTGAGCACCCAGGTTCGAATCCTGGTGCACCACTTTTTTATTTTTATTTTAAAAATACTTTTAAATGTTCACAAAAATGTCCAAAAGTGGTGATATATGCCATACAAGTTTTGTTTTGTTTTTAAAATACTTTTAAATATTCCAAACATGCCCAAAAGTAGTGATATATGTCATAAAAGTGTTACAAATATGATTCGAAGTATAACTAAATTTCATAATACTTTGTCCATGAATATTAAAATCTTTTTCGACCACGCGTTTTACAATATTTTTGAGCTAGCGTTTTACAATCTTTTTTCCCTTCTTTGTCGCGGTTGAATAATTTAGCCCCGGCACTTTAATGTTTCTTCTTTCGAACGGGCTACCTTTTTTGGGTAGGGTTGTCCTTTTTCTTCTTGTGATGTATGTTGCTGCATCGTAGTCGTCGTCATCTTCAATCTTTGGATCGCCGTACTGGTCGAAGTCTTGCTCGTTGGTGACTCCATCCATTCCGTTGATGTTTCTTTTTCCTCTCCTCACGACAACACGGCTAGGCTTTGTCGGGTCGGTAATGAAAAAACATTGGTCCACTTTGGTAGCCAGTACCCACGGTTCATTTTTCGCGGCCACGTTTGCATCGGCGGCCTTGGATTTGGCTTCTTCGGGTATAACCATGGTTGTGAAATACCGGTCTTCTCTTTCGACACTCTTTGCCCATCTGACATGGAACATCGGCACCTTTTCTCCACAGTAGTCAAGCTCCGAGATCTCCTTGATTCTTCCGTAGAATCTTTCCTTCACGTTGTCATCGGTGTAGAATTCCGACGTTACGCCTGAGTTCTGATAATCACACTTGTTGTCCTTTTCCTCTGTGTAGAATGTGTAGCCGTTGATATCATACGCCTGATAGGTCACCAGGTTTTGCATCGGTCCCTGCGACAAGGTGAATATGATCTTTTCCGTGTCAGAAGAATGCGAGCGCGGGGGATTATCAAGGAGCGTCTGCCTAGACCAATGCGTGAAATCTGAGTTGTGCTCTTTGATTATTTCTCCCTGCGTCCTCTGTATGCCCCGGTCACTGTACTTCTTCTCGATTAACCTTTTGTGCTTATGTACCCAAGGATCGACCAGTTCTAAATGCTGTAGCGCGACGAGGTTTGCTCGATCAAAGTCTGCGCGTCGAAAATCGAAGTCTGCATGCAGTATGCGACGACCCTCTCGGTGACCAGATCCGTCGATCTTGCCAAGGTGTCTGTTGACGGGAAGACCGACAGGGTTCTCGATGTCTAGATAATTCGTGCAGAAAGAGATGCACTCTTCGGCCAGAAAGCCCTTGGCTATGCTTCCATCTGGACGGGACCTGTTGCGAACGTATCCTTTGATGTGTCCGTTCATCCTTTCGAACGCCATCATGCTGCGGAGGAACATCGGCCCGAGTTGTACGATGTCCTCCACGACATGGACCAGCAGATGCACCATAATGTCGAAGAATGCGGGTGGGAAGTAGACCTCAAGCTCACATAGTATCACCACGATCTCCTCCTGTAGCCTTCCGAGCTGATTCAAGCCAATCGACTTCTTAGAGATGACGTCGAAAAACTTGCATAGGCCAAATAACGTTTCACGGACGTGCTCGTCCATTATCCCTCTTAGTGCGACCGAAAGTACCTGCGTCATTAGCACGGCACAGTCGTGAGACTTCATGCCACTGAACCTCTGCTTCGCCTCGTCTAGGTATCTGCTTATCTTGCCCGCGTAGCCGTAAGGAAATTTGACTCCTAGAAGGCACTTGAAAAACTGTTTGATCTCATCCTGGCTTAGAGTGAAGCAAGAAGAAGGGCAGTAATATTCGTTCTTCTTGAACTTTTTACCCTTCCGACGACCTTGTGTCGTCTCCGACTCATGATCATCGTCATCTTCCTGATCATCAGGAGTAGTGCATCCTCCGTGAAGCTCCTTTCGGATACCCAAGCATATCAGGTCGTGCCTTGCTTTCGGACCATCTTTCGTCCTATCTGGCATGTTGATTATGGTGGCGACCAGACTCTCGCACACGTTTTTCGTTATATGCATGATGTCGAGGCTATGAGGCGTGCGGAGAAACTTCCAGTATGGCAACTCCCAGAAAACAGACCTTGTTTTCCATACCTTCATCAGCGGCTTGTCTTGTTGCTGCCTTTTTCGCTTCTTTCCAGGCTTAGGACAATCTTTCCAGTTTTTCAGCAACTCTTCCGCTTCTTCGCTGCTCCTACGCTCTGGGATTCCTCGGGTCTCTGATTTGCCATCGAACAGGTCTCCATGTTTTCTCCATGGATCATTCTTGCCGAGCCACCTCCGGTGCGCCATGAACACGGTTTTCGATGACCCTGGATCTTTCTCTAGTTGGAGATAGCTTGTGTTATCCATGCACCTAACGCATGCGCAGAATCCTTGGATAACCTGCCCCGAGATATACCCGCAACCTGGATAGTCTTGCACCGTAGTGATCAACGTGGCTCTCATAGTGAAATAATCTTGTGCGACGGCGTCGTAAGTATTGGCTCCAGATTCCCATAACGTGGCTAGCTCCTCTTTCAACAGCCCGAGATACAGATTGATGTCGGTAACAGGTTGTTTCGGCCCTTGAATTAGCATACTCATTTGTATGTACTTCTTCTTCATGCACAACCATGGAGGGAGGTTGTACATCCATACAAACACGGGCCAAGTGCTGTGCGTGCTGCTCTGGCTACCGAACGGATTGAGTCCATCGGTGCTCACACCAAGCCTGATGTTCCTCGAATCTCCACCGAATTCTGGGAATTCGAGGTCCAATGCTTTCCACTGGCTAGCATCTGAAGGGTGCGTCAGCAGCTCATCCTTTTTGGGGTCATCATCATCTCCTGGCTTCTTCCTTTCCGCATGCCATCGCATGAGCTTCGCTTCCTCAGGGTCCGCGAAATGGCGCTGCAGACGAGGAGTGATAGGAAAGTACCATACCACTTTTCGAGGTGCTTTCTTCCCTTTCTTTTATCGACTCACGCCGCACACCGGACATGTGGTTTTCTCCGCGTCCTCGCCCCGATAAATGATCCAATCGTTGATGCATACGTGATATCTAACGTGCGGTAGATCGAGAGGACAGACGATTTTCTTGGCATCCTCGATACTAGTTGGACATGTGTTCCCCTCCGGGAGACGATCGTGCCAGAATGCCATCATATCGTCGAAGCTTGCGTCGCTCAATTTGTGCTTTGCCTTCATCTCCATAGCCTTGAGCGTTACATTCAACCGGGTATCATCGGGCCTGCATCCTTCATACAATGGAGTAACCGCGTCTTTCTCAAGTTGCGCAAGCTTGGCTTTCTCTCTAGCGGCAGCCCTGGCGTTACTCGTCTGCTTGAGAAGCAGCTCTTGCACACAAGGGTCCCGCACCCAGCCTGACGTTGTTCCATCGTCGTCTGCTCCTCCGGCATCTAGATCATCATCATCCCGGTCTGCTTCCGCACCTTCACCATCTCCAGGAGACTCTTCATCATCTCGCCCGTTCTCGCCGTGATGATGATAATCGTCATGTTGGCCACCTTCTTCACCGTCTCCATCATCTACGTCATCGCTTATCCAACGAGTGTATCCATCCATGAAACCATGGCGGAGCAGGTGCGCCTGCAGATTCCCGGAATCTGGGTCGATCACCCAGTTGAGTTTGCATCCTCTGCACGGACATCTTATATCTGTCTTGTTATTTCGTATCATGTCGGCCGTCGCACATTTCAAAAATCTAGCCACAATGCCTTCGCTCATTATGCGGACCATTTTTGCCTGCACGATGTACACGGTACAATTTTGAAGTCTATTAGAACCACATAATGAATGCATGCATGCAATGGTCGATAGAAAATTTTGGCATGACCTATCCTAAAATTAGGACCTTTGCGAAATGCCAAAGTCTTGCCAAAATGGAAATGAATCAACATTTTGGCAAAACAAATGGCAACTTGTTCACATACAAACACAAGAGAGAGAGAGACCGATCCATACACACATGAACATATCATTATCCTCTCCATACACACATGCATGAGCATCATCGATACTCTCCATATACACACACATATGACCATCGATCCTCTCCATATACACACATCATGAGCATCGATCATCTACATACATATGAGCACATCATCCATATACACATGAACACATCCTTACATGGACAACTTACCGAGATGAGAGACCGATCGCGAGAAAGATGGAAAGGAGAGGTGCGCGCGTCGACCGGAGAAGGATAGATGAGAGACCGGAGACCTCCTCTATTACTTATGTAACATCCAAAGCAAGTTTTACGTGCTAAAAATGGTGAATGTGTGGAGAAATTGAGGTGGGAAGGAGAAGATCCCGACTAGATCTAAGGAGGAAGAAGAAGGGGAAAGTGAAGTGTGGGGTGGTGGATGTGGTCACACATGTGCACATAAAGTGCTGCCTTAAAGAAATCGACACATCCGTGGCGCACACGGCCCTAGTGCGCCACAGGGAGTACAAACATCTGTGGCGCACTATGCCACGTGCGCCACAGATGCTCCTACTCCCTGTGGCGCACTAGGCCGAGTGCGCCACAGAAGTTTGTGGCCGTTTCAGAGCAGAGGGGGGCATGCGCTTAGGCGTAGCGCACCAGACCCATGTGCGCCACAGATGACCCTAACAACCGTGGCGCACCTGACTATAGTGCGCTACAGATGTTTGGCGTGCGGCCAACAGGGCCCTGGCCCACACACATCTGTGGCGCACTATAGTCATGTGCGCCACAGTTGTTCTAGTTATTAGTAGGGCACTGCCCACAGGTGAGCCACGCCTGTTTTAGCCGTGGGTCACTTCAACCATGTGAGCCACGGATGTGCTGATTACCTATAGCCGTTTTCCTAGTAGTGCTTCTCTTGGAGGTTCTTTATCTCATCCTGCAGCTTCTTGGTACTGGCTTCTAGCTGCTCCTGAAGTCCCTCCTTCTCGCTTTGTAGCTCCTCCACTAAACTTGACTTCTTCGCGGCTTCAAGTTGCTTTGCCAAGTCCCTCTTGGAAGCACGCACATCATTGATTATCTTGCAAAGGCCTTCGGTTTGCACTTCTGTTCCATCGATCTCCTGCTTGAGTTCCCTAATCCTCTTGTTTTTATTTATCACCCTCTTCTCTTGGTTAGCGAACTTCTTCTCTTGATCCTGGAACTTTATCTCTTGGAGCTTCATTGCCTCCTCCTGCTGCTTGATCATTTCCTCCTTCTCCTTGATGAGGGCGCATACCTCGTCGTTCTTTAACATCTCAAGGAAGGTACCCTTTTCAAGGTCATGGATGTGGCACTCCAAATATTGATATTGGGTCCTTCGGCACTTGGTAGAAGTCCTTTCATCAAAGATTAACTCCATGGGAATTCCTTCCTCATCTCGTCTTCCAAAGAGGCCGCTGCAGTGTCCTTGGAGAGCTTCATGATGACGTCCACATAGGCGACCAATGATCTGCTGCAAGCTGATGCTAAGGGCCTTCTCCTTGGAATCGCTAACAATGTGGATTGCTATGTCGTCTTCCGGGTTCTTGCCTCGCTCTCTTCCTGGCTGGATGACTTTGACTCCCCAATAGCCGTCCTTGTGGAGTTTCTTCATTGTGCTCCCCTGGATTGTTGGGAGGGGAAGGTCCAAGCGTGTGAGTAGGTCCATGAGGCATCCACCAAAGTGAAGAGGCTCGATGTCCGCGACGGTGTCGTAGAGGAAGCTTGTCATCTTTAAGTTAGAAGAATGAAAATTAGATACTTAATCAAGTAGAGGAAATCAGATACTAGAAGTGTGGAAAATACTTAGTAGAAAAGCAAGTAAGGCACATAAGTTAGAGGTGGTTCCAATCCTAGGGTCACGTCCTACAGGCAACCTGACTCTGATACCATCTGTAGTGACCTCGGATCGGTAAGGATCCTAAGTCCCTGTGATTAACATGCTACTCCCTGGATCAATAGCTAGCACTCATAGTCGATGAAATATCATGTAAAACACAAAGTCTTATTACACGGAGAATCCAGAGTATGAATTTATTACAAAGTTGCTTAGCATTAAGCTAGCTCAAATAAAAGCGGAAAACATAAAAGCAGCTTGAGTCCATCAACGCCCCAGGCTTGTCGGGTGTAGACTCGCGATCCCTACGCACCTTTCAATCTTCGGATTCTGCACATAAGACGTGCAACCAACAAGTTGGGTTAATACTTTGAATGTATTGGCAAATTACACCAAGGAAAGAAAGGACTATCTCTACATGCAAGGCTAGTTTAGGCTGTAGAGTTCATTTTGCTCAAAGCTAGTTTTCTTAAGTAGAGAGAAGAAGAGAAGATTTTCCTACTTTGTAAACATTTGCTTAGATAAAATAAGGTCGAGTGGCACACAAGGATATTACGCACCAAGTGTCCAAACAACCAAACACTTGGATATTACGCACCAAGTGACACTTGGATATTACACACCAAGTTCCCAAATTCCCACCCATTGGCGATATTACTCACGCCATGGGGTTTTAAAAACTTTTGTTTAGAAAAGAGAGAGGAAGATCCTTTAGAGGCTCCATCCTTCAGATGCTCAATGTTGTTCTGTTACCGTGAACATGGCTGATCGATCATATTGCAATCCTCTTGAGAGTTTGTGCACTTTACCCACAATCCACGATCAAGTCCTTTTTACAGACAAGACCATGGCGAGGCTTTCCCTTAGTAGCCCCTCTACCTTCTGGATCCAACCGTGCCAAGAACCTCCAAATGTTGGTACCCAGGTGAGGTTTCCCACTAAGTACTAGGCCAAGACAGAGCCCATATGTATTGTGGTTGCACTGGAAGCTTTTGAATTCTGGAACATGGCAGACTTCTTTGATTCCTAGGCGGCCGTCCTCCACCAAAATCTCACTCGTTGACCCGACAACCATTCCGCCCAGAAGAAAACTTAGTTTTATTTTGAAGTGGATTTGAGAAGAAAAGTTTGCTCTAAAGAGCCTTTATACTTAGAAAAATTCTTTGTCTTTCGAACCCCCCCAACGGTACTTTGTATATATAGCATAGCAAGCAATACTTAGCAAAAACAGGGGTAACCTATTAGGAGGGAAAATCCTAAGTATAGAGCTACTCATGGCATACTACAAAATCATCGCACTTGCAAAATAATATTAAGGAAAAATTCTACTAGAACATCCTACACATGCATACTACAGAATTTTGAAGATCACAGGCATAGAACCAAAACTGGGACAAAATTATGAACAAGTGGTGTAACTTGCCTTGATCTGAGCAGCACTCTGCACAATAGCACTCCTTAGCGCACTCCGAACAATCTAACGAATCACAAACATGGGTCTAATCACAACTTGCACCAAATATGCCATAGAGATAACATGCATACATGCAACATGGTATTTATGCAAGATTGGTCTTTCTATATTGACAAAGGTAGTATAATTGGGTTGTAATTGTGTTAAGGGTGTTACTAGGATTGATTTCCCATAGGCTTAAATCTATTTGGGTCACTAATAAAATTCATTGGATTAATAGGAGATCCAACCATCTAATTAGCCCCAAATTAGATCTAATGACCTTAAGCAAAGTTTTATAATTTTTTCCAGTAGGTATTGCGGAAACAAAGTCAACGCAACAAGAATCAACTAAAACGGAGTTCTAATTATTTTTCTACGAATTAAATACTCCAATATAATGATTAAATTCTACACCGAAAACCCAACTGTAAACTTGGAATTTTATTGCAGATCTGGGTTCTACATAAAATTATGAATCCAACGGTATATTATAAGCTAAATTTGGCCAAGTATTTATTTTTCTATGATTTTTGCAATATTAAACTCAATCTGCAAACCAGATCTAAACTTAGTTCGAGAACTTGCCAAGTGGCGGAATCTGACTGGCCCAGCTAGGCGACGCGGCTGACGCAACATGCTGACGCGGACTGCCACGCGGTGCCGACGTGGTTTGCCACGCGGCGCAACGCGGTTGGCCGGTACCCCTTCGCCCCCCTTCTAATCTGGCCAGCATGATTACAATCGGACGGCCGAGGCGGCTCTACTGACCTGTGGCGGTGGCGGCGATGGAGACGACGGTGGCGGCGGTGGAGTCGACGGTGGTCGGAGTCCTGGCGGCCCTAGTGATCTTGGAAGGCGACGAAGATGGCCCCTGATGCGCACGGTGATGGCGATTCTCCCAACGATCTCAGCACGGTCCCTCTCCTCCTCTATCTCCCACGGTCGGCCGTTCCTCCCCTCGGTCCCGACGGGCTCCGGCGAGCAATTGCCGGTGACCCCCTGCGATTCGGAAGAAACGGGTTAGATGGGAGGATAGGGTAGATCGAGACAAGTAGTGTGGAAGGTAGAACAGGGCTCGAGGTGCTCTGGAGGGTCGCCAACCTCAAGCTCCGACGGCGGACTGCTCCGGCGAGATCGGAAACTTGCGTAACGGGCGCTAGGGTTTGAGAAAAATGAGAACAATGGTGGGGGCCGAAGCAGTGGTATAAGAGGGGAAGATTTCGTGAAGAAGGGGGCACAGATTCGTACGAGAGACGGAGAATCACGCGGATCAGAACCGGATTCATGTTCTCCAGGGACTCTGGCTGGAGGTGGGGGATGACAGTGCGGCCCCACCTGTCGGTGGCAGGAGCAGGTGCGGGCTGGCCGAAGCAGCTTGCTGCGCTGGGCGGTAGACAGGCAGTTGGGCCTGGTTCGCTGGCCCGGTAGGTTAGGTTGTTAGTTTTTTTTATACTTTTCTTTTTTCAAATCTGTTTTACTAATTCACTTGTTACTTTTGCATATAAAGTCCAAATAAGTTGAAACCAACTTCTAAATTTTTGTAAAAAGAAGGTGGTCATCTTAGGACCATAGTTTAATGTTTTTTACCTAGTTTTTAGAAGGATCCAGCTTGACTACAACAATGATGCTTACATATGTAAAACTTTATTAGGTTTTTGATATTTTTAGGTGTTAGGATTTTGTTGCAAAAATTTATTTGTAGGATGCAATGATGCAAGGAGGATGCATGCTTCTAGTAACATCTTAGTATAAAATTTGGGATGTTACAGTAACAGGGTGATTATAAAGATGGGTTCAGAACTAATAAAGTGTTATGTTGAGGCCCATGGATAGAGAGTAGAATTTGTTCATCCCGATGACGGATAGATATACTCTGGGCCCTCTCGGTGATATCACATTGGTTAGCTTGCAAGCAAGTGATTTGATCAATAGAATGTTATATCACCGGAACGAGAAAAGAGTTCATGTCAGTAACAAGATCAAACTAGGTATGGAGATACCAACGATCGAATCTCGGACATGTAATATATCATGAAACAAAGGGGTTAAGATACTAGCGTAAAAGGTTCCGACGATCACAAGAAAGTCATCGTTGAATGTGTGGGAGTCAGTATGGGTATCCAGATCCCGCTTCTGATTATTGATCTGAGAGCGGTCTCGGTCATGTCTGCATTATTCACGAACCGTAGGGTGACACACTTAAGAGACACCGACATCCAATTGGAGCAAAAGTTTCATGCTGGAAAGAATAACAAGCGTAGGAATTTATTTCACTAGATACCGAAACAGGTTTTCGGGTGAAATTGCAGAAAGTGTTTTTGCATGTGAAATGAAATACTAGAAAGGAGTTATATGTGAATGTTTGTCATTAAAGTAATTGACAAAATTTTGAATAAATAAAAGGAGTTTTATTTAATGAGAGTTTGCATTAAATTTGGTGGAAATTTAATAGCAATTTTGAGTGGAGGGAATTGAAAGGATTTTGTGAGTGGAGTGTCCACCCACACGAATGATGGGAGGACAAGGGGGCAGCCCCCATGCGCCGGCCACCCCTTGGGGTCCCCCCTCTCTTATAAAAGGCGCCCCTCCTCACTTCTCACTCACACCTCCTCGTGAAGGATCTCTCTCCCTCTCTAGAATTTATTCCCCATGGTCTCGGACTAGCGAGATACATGTTCCTGGTGTCTATTCGGCAAGAAAGAGTTGTGCTTCCGCTGCATCGCTGGAGCGAGGAGGCGGAGGTTGCTCGGTGCCTTGGACGTGTGTGCGAGCACAGATGCGCTGCTGATTTGCGGCGCTAGGACTTCCTCTCGGTCTTGAGATCGGCAAGAGATTGTCTACATCAACCAAGAGTTTAACTCATTAAGCTTTGTCGGTCTTCAAGGGTATGTTCTCTATGAATATACATCCGCCCGTTGTTTGTATCTAGTAGATAGATCTTGGTACATACTTGTTCCCATCGTAGGAATTTTTTTGTTTTCTATGCTGCGAACCCTACAGTTTTGTGCATCATATTTCCCTGTGAGTCCATCTCCATGAATGATAGGCGAGAGATTTAGCGGCATCACGCCTTGCGTCTGGGCTCATGCTCTTAAACCGAGAGCGACTTTTGTGGGCGGTGTATCCGCCATTGTCCTTTGAATAGGACCCGTCGATTGAGGAGCGTGCAGTTTGTTAGCCGCTTGATTCGTCGACTGCCTTCCAATGCTGCTCAAGCATCATGTGCTGTACGACTTGTCTGTTGTGCTGCATTACGAGGAGCCAGTGGTAGCCAATGAGCATGTCGTGTGAGGCATCCATTGGCAGGGGGTTGCCTCATACAACATCTCTGACTCTTTCCCATTCAGCGTCTTTGAGGGTCGTTGTTGGCAGCATTGGGAGCCTAGGGGTCGGTCCCGTTGCCATCGTTGTCGCAGACGATGACTACGCACATGAAGAGATGAGTGAGGTCATTCTCCCACAACTCTCAGATCTAGAACCGTAGGTTCCTTCCTCTGTTGGCAGGTCACAGAGGATGGAGTTGCAGAAGCTTCTGCTATCCGTGTCGTACGCCAGCGTGGGTACATTGAGTGCGCCAATTGGCGATATCCATGAGGTAGGTGTGATATCCAGCAACGTCACCCGCTCAGGGAGGTGGAGAATGCTGATCTGGATGACTTGGAAGCATAGGCTACCAAGCATCATATCGACTCTGTCTCCTACGGAGTCAAAGTCTAGGCGGGTTGTCGGCGAGTGGACGGTGAATTCGATGGTGCCGAAGAGAATGTGATTCTCCGTCACAGAAGAATTGAAGATCGTGGTTGACCGTACCGTCATGATCACGACATCAGCATCCCCAGTTCCCACAAATAGCACCAATTAACGAGAGTTCGACTCATCTATGGCCATTATTATGGGATTGGGTTTTGGAGAAGGAGGGGACGCTGGAGATGGCCGAACAGCTAGCAAACAAGTAACACGAAACACGAGATTTACCCAGGTTCGATCCCCCGGCAGGAAACCTTACTCCTACTTGTATCCTCTTGATTAATGGCGAAGACTCAGGTTACAGGGGTGCGCTGATGAGATCTTGCGGTGTGTATGCTAGGGTTGTGGATTGTTCTCCTCAACGTGCCCTCCTGGCCTTTATATAGATAAGCCAGGTCCCGGGGGTAGGTCGAGTCGGTTACAAGTTAGGGTTTTTCCCTTTGAGTTTCTAACTATAGCTAGCCATGTTTATCAAGGAGTGGTTTCGTTCTTGGGATTGGGCCATCGAAATCCTCCTAGGCTTCGCAATCAAGGGTACACCATCTCATGGGCTTCTGTTGGGCCAGACCGGTAGTGTAACATTAGGCACCCATAGGGCATACCCATGTCATATAGATATGAGTAGAATGCCATGAATATATATGAGAGATATCTCCCAAGGTGTGGAGCCATAAAACTTGCAAGATGAAAAAAAAATAAGATATGCAAGAAAAATCCTTATTCAATTAACTAGAGATTGTTATGATGATAACCACAAGCTCTATATCCTCTCATATACAAGATCCAAATAACAACCAAGCTAGATGATGCTATGTATGCAAAGGTTTGATCTCTCTCTGAAAGATGCGATCGAGTCACTCACTCGAGATCCCCTCTTGATATAATGACTATCTACCTAAACTCGGTATCTCAACTAACAACACGAGACGGGCAAACGAGAAACCCTATCAAGATCATACCTTTGCCTTGAGCATTCCACTTGATCTTGATGTAGACCGTCTTGTCCTTCTCAAGATGGAACATCTTTCTTGATTTCTCTTGCTTGCTCTTTCTTGATGAAGACTTGCAAATTGCTTCCCATACTCTATGGGAAAAACTCTTGATGAAAACCTTTCTTGATTGCTCTTTGAACTTTTATTCATCACTCCATGATCACCGAGGATGGGAAGCTTCAAGCATGAGATCTTCTAGAGATGGCACATCTTGAGCATGCCCTTCTTCATTCCTTCTTGAGGTTGATCCATATTGATGCAACTCTTTGCGCTTGCCTTGATCAACCTTCAAACATATTCATCTTTCAACTTCGATACCATCACATGGCCCAAGTGATGCCAATGGACAAACCTACAAGTGAAACTCAATTTACTCATTAGTCCATAGGGATTGTCATTAATTACAAAACCACACATAGGGCATACATGCCCTTACAGAAGTGAGTTAGGGTTAGAGGGGGAGCCGGTACTTGAATGAAATTTTTGATGGTAGGGCGGGGATAGAGTATGTCCAATTTTCGAACCCGCGAGCGTGCTTTTGCATAGGAGTGTGACTCTAATTGCCCAACCAGTGTGACCGCCACCGGGACCCAAGTTTTGAGGTCCCACACCGTAGTTGGTTGGTTGAGTTTGGATGTTCTATTTTTGGGTACATCTTGCTCTCTTCTTAATCCAAAAACATAGTATAGTACGCATCGTTGTAATAGATTTTAAATTCATAGTATCCATGTATATTTAATGTACTGAAATATGGATACAATAAAAAATTGACCAACACTTGTATTTTATTTTATTATTATTTGTATCGAAATATTGATAGAATCAGAAAGTTTTCATATTCATGGAAAAAAGACCATTTTTATTTCCCGAGTGCCAAAAATCTAAGGGTTACATAAGACCAATGTTATGTGAAACCTTCACGTGGTTTAATGTTATGTGATATAGTTGCAAGGAAAATTACCAAACTTGGTATATTGATTGCATCTAAAAAAACATTCTCGGAAATGAACTATCATGTTCGAGGTCGCATGGCTTTTAGGTCAAAACACCAATGTTCTGGCCAGAATCGCGGCATAGTTTGTGATAATGTGCTCATATTGTGCACGCATGTGCATATTGGGATGCCGAACAATGTTGTAGGAGGAAGTTTTCCTTTTTGTCACACAAAAAGGTGTTTTCCATTTTCTGAGTGCCAAAAACGGGGCATTTTGTGAAGCAAGGACAAAATGAAAGTTTAAAAATGGTACCATCCCATTTTTTAAAAATACTATACCACCTTGCATGGAGTATGTATTAACTGGGGTATCTCAAATCTTTTCGTCCGTCCGAATCGCCAGGAAGTGGATCCGATTTGAACTATAGGTTCATGATGTTTTATTAGACATCTAATGAAAGTTTAGCAAGGCTCAACCCCTATCTAGAACCTTCATGCCCACCGTTTTGACCTTAGGTTGAAATGGGCATAATATATTCAAAAACATTCGAAAAATGTAAAACCTTCATGTGGTGTCATATTTTGTGACATAATTACAACGAAAAATGTAAAACCTTCACGACATAGCTTGTGATAATGTGCCCATATTGTGCACACATGTGCATATTGAGATTGCGAAAATGTTGTAGGAGGAAGTTTTCCTTTTCACCACACAAAATAGTTTTTTTTTTATTTTCCGAGTGCCAAAAACAGGGCGTCTTGTGAAGCAACCATTGAATGAAAGTTTTGAAATTGGGCCACCCCATTTTAAAAAAACTAGACCACCTTACATGAACTATGTCTCAACCGTGGTATCTCAAACATTTCCGTCCATCCCTCGTGAAAAAGACAAATTCATGCCGATTTTGTAGGAAGTAGGTCCGATTTGAACTACAGGTACATGATTTAATGCTTATGATTTTTAAACAATCATTTTTATGATCACAATATGTTGTTTCATCAGAGATCCACTGAAATTTTAGCAAGGCTTAGTGCCTAGACAAAAAAATTCAAAATCAAACCCCTATTGTCAAAACCATGATTAAAAATCTCTATTTACACCTATTAAGGTTTTATATAAAAAATATGTCCTTGTATATTTCCTAGAAAGTGAAAGTTTTCCATAATGTCCTAAAAATATTCTCTGAAATTTTAAAACTTCTAAGAATTTTTTTTGAGTCAATTTGGAGTTATGAATGAAAAGATATAAAAGAGTTTAGAAAATAATAAAGATAAAAAATAGATGGAGGCGCCCTGCTGGGAAAACCCACCAGCTAGACGGTCCAGCCCAGCAAGCCATGCGGCACAAGGTAAGCCCAGGAGTACGCCGAGCAGCCTCAGGTCGGGGCCACCGCATCTCGAGGCCCAATCCCACTAGCCAAAAAATAATATTACACTTATACATCGCATGTGCTTATCTATCAACGAAGGAAACAATGGTGTAGTGGTTAGCACGCGTCCTGCATGGTGTCATGGATTGAGGGCGTAGGTTCGAGTCCCACCCTCACTACCGTCTTCCTTTTTGGATTTACTTCCCGTCGAGCGATGCCTACTTGTTGATGGTGGGGGCCTGCATGGGTCCTATGTGATGTTGGTAGTGTGGCCATGGACATGTGGGTTAGTGGGAGAATGGACACATGGGTTCCATGACACGTGGATATAATACGCAGGCAAACATTGACAGGTGGATATGACACATAGTTGAAATTGGTTAGTTGATAGTCTGGTATGTTTCAACGAATCAAGTATTAGCAGTCACGACCATTTAAATTGGTCATATTAGCATAAAATTAAGGTCATAGACCAGTGTTGTCTATGTTATAACCTATTGGTGTAATCAAATTATGACCTTCCTAACAAAAAAGGTTGTTGTTTTTCAAGGTTTGGACCCTCCCAAATTGCCTATGATCATTTGGTTTAAATTGTTCATAGATCTATGACCAAAAAAGTCATGGTCATTAAGAAAAGTTCACTAGTTGACAAATTTCTTGTAGTGGTCATAGACAAGTGATGTCTGTTATGACCAATTGATGTAAGGAAGTTATGACCTTTATGACAAAAAAAGTCATAGTTTCTTTGGGATTTAGACCCACCCAAATGGCCTATGACCATTGGTTTGAGATGGTCATAGATCTATGACCAAAAAACTCATGGTCGTTAAGAAAAGGTCATTAGTCAACACATTTCTTGTAGTTAACCAAAACAACCATGCATAGAGAAAGGCTACAATAATTCTATAATTAGAGTATGTATTACTATATTTTCATAGATAGGTATTCAGTTCTGAACTTATTATAATATCACTCAGATATATGATACTAGCAGCTAGTATTGACATGAACAACCGCTCATACGAAAGAAATTATGTGGAAACTTCACTAGCTATAAAGAAAAACTTCTGAACCCCATACCTATTTGCAAGAAGAAAGGATTTTATTGCATACATATACACCAAACTGAACCTTTTTAGACATTTGACCAAGATCAAAAATTGCGGTCTATTTGTGCTTACAAACCTATAATGGAATTGCAACGAATTTCTTCCATAAAGGAATACTATTATTTGTGGCATCATCACTATGAGATTTACTTGTACTAGAGGGATCCCAACTCATGTTCTTGATGGGATTTGGCCTCCTAACTCTCTAGGTGATGTCGCGGATCGATTCGAACAGTCAATCTTTCACTCCTCGTTTGCTCCTCCAATCGTGCAGGCCTTCTCCCTGAATCCTCTTCCTCCTGGAAATCGTCTACCCCCCTGCATGGCGCTAGTTCTTGGCTCGTTAGGGGGTGGAAATTCTCGATCTATAAGATGTTCTTCTAGTTTGGTATGTGCTATGATGGTGTGCAACAATATTAATTGGCCACAACCCCTGAAGGCAAGTGCACTGCTCTCGCTGAATATTTATATTTGAAAGCTAATGTAGCTAATATCTATAAATATAACGCCGCTATATATTTAGCTCTATGTACTGAAATTGGGTACCTATAGTTTGTCTATGAAAGGACAAAAGTAAATTAAAATATTTACCCCTCTGCAATTACAATCTTGGCAAACAGAGGCAAGTAGATATGTAATATTAATAAAAATATTTTTTCTCATGCACCTCTCTTCTTTAGAAAATAACATCTTTGTTTGGAGACCTTATTTTTGGGTTTTTAAATTAGAAACAAAGATTGTCCATTCTAGAGTGATATATCTCTTAATTTCATTTTTAGGAACCAAAATAAGTGCATGCTATGCTCGTGATGCACGTTAACAAACCCTATTAAGGTTTACCTAAAATAGGCATGTTACATGCACCAATCCATAGGAATCTCTGCTAAATTTGGTCTAGTGACCTCAGATCGATAAGGATTCTTAGTCGCTGTGATTTACATGCTAGTCCCTAGATCAATAGCTAGAACTCATAGTCGATGAATATCATGTAAAACACAATGTCATTATTACACGAATAATCCAGAGTATAATTTATTACAACCTTGCATAGATTTTATCTAGCTTAAATAAAAACAGCGGAAACTGAAATAAATCTTGGGTCCATGAACGCCTCGGGATAGTTCAGTGAAGACCCGCGATCCTAGCGCACCTTCCAGCGATCTCCAAAATCTGCACATAAATGTGCAACCAAACGAGTTGGTCAATACTTTGAATGTATTGCCAAATTACACCATGAAGAAAAAGAGTTGGCTGTCTCTACATGCATAGGCTAACAAAGGCTTAAGGTTTATTTGCATAAAGCCAATTTTTCTTAAGTCAAGAAAAAGAGAGAAAATCTTTTATCCTACTTTGTAAACATTTGATAAATAATATCTGGTCAAATAGATAGCACAAGATTCCACCAGGCTACCATCTTTCAACCTAACACATGGAGTACACGATGCAATTAAAAATCCCATTTATGGACGATTCCACGACCATAGAGTTTTAGTTTTAGAAAAGAGAGAGGAAATCCTTCAGAGGGTCCATCCTTTAGACTCTCAAAGTTGTTATTTTCCGTGAACACGGCTGATCGATCAGGTTGATACTCTCGAGAGTTTGTACACTTTACCCACAATCCATGATCAAGTCCTTTTACAAACAAGACCATGGCGAAGCTTTCCCTTAGTAGCCCCTCTACCTGGTTCCACGGAGTCAAAACTGTGGTACTCAGGTGAGGTTTCCCACTAAGTACTAGGCCAAGACAGAGCCCATGTGTATTTTAGTTGCACTGGAAGCTTATGAATTCTGAATCATGGCAGACTTCTTTGATCCTGGGAGGTGGAGGGCACAAGCAGAGCCCATCCAGGTTACTTCCCCTACTAGTCGATCCAGACAGACCACTTCACATAGAGAAAAACATAGTTTTATTTTGAAGTACATTTGAGGAGAAAAACTTGCAATCATACACAGAGCTCTTATACTTAGAAAAAATTCTGTCTTTCGAACCCCCATTGGTTTTTGCACATATATAGCATAGCACAAGCATAATACTTAGAAAATTCAGGAGAACCTAGTAGGAGTGGAAATATTCCTAAGTATAAAGCTACGCATGGCATACTACAAAACGGCATAGCATGTGTAAAATATTTCTCTTCTACTAAAAACATCCTACTCATGCATACTACTATTTTGAGGATCATCAAAACATGCGTAGTAGTAAAACTGGGACAAGGATATGAAAAAAGGTGTAACTTTCCTTAATAGTTGTTGAAGTCGTTCAAACACTCGCTGCAATTACATACGGTGCACTCCTCGCAATCTATCGTTCAAACAATTGCATCCATAAGTAATCACACAATCATAAATAAATGCACAAATGCATGCATGCAGAAGTGTTTTAATGCAATAGAGTATTTGTTTTATTAATTGATTGCCATTATTTGGTTTTTAGAAGATCTAGTATAAATCATGTTCTCATTGTTGAATTAAATTTGGATCTAAAGATCTATACATGGAGGGAATTAATACGAACCAGTAGAAATTTGATTCACCCTAATCGAAGTTGTAGATCTTTTCTTATGATTTATTTAGTATTTAATACAGTTTAAATCACTTAAATGATTTGAATTTTCAAATATTAGATCTAAAATCAGATATGTATATACACGATATTTTGAATCCAAGGACATAGTATTCATATTTTTCTGATCTATAAATAATTTACTATGGATTTAATACTCTAAAAGATCATTAACACTATATAGAATATCATAGTAAATATATAGATTAAAGTTTAGATCTAAATCCCTATTATTGTTCTACGCAATTTTACAAATCCATAGATATATTATTTGCTTTTTTGCCAAGTAGATCTTTTAATATGAATTTCTAAGATCTATCTATTTTCAGCAATTTCTAAATCGATTTTTCTTAAAGCGTGTGAGCTAACGGCACGTGGCGGCTCCTGATTGGCCAAGCTAGATGACACAGCACTGACATGGACGCTAACTAAGCATTGTGACACACGGAGCGATGCCACTGGACGGTACTCTTTCGATCTAACAATCTAATCTTGGTTGTTCACTCCAGATCGGACGAACAAGAGAGGTGGCGGCTTACCGGCGGCGGCGATCGGCGGTGACGATGTTGGTGAGGCGTAGATGGAGGCCAACGGTGATGTTGCAGTGGCTTCCCGAGGCGTCTAAGTGGATGACGAGGCGTGGCTTCTCCTCACGGTCTCTCCATGCTATAGGTGTCGCCCTTCTCCTCCTCGAACAACGTCAGACAGTGGCTGTTTCCTCGAACTCCGACGTGACTCCGACGAGGAATTACGGTTGCTCCCGCGTGCTACAGATGGGAAAAAATGGCCATGGTCCAAGGGGAAGAGATATGGAGGGAAGGAAAGACTCGAGAGAGACGGTATCGATGGGAACCTCGAGCCTCGAAGCTCGATAATGGCGGTGGCGGTGGTGTAGATCGATTCAACTTTGGCTAGGGTTTCGAGGGAGTTTCAAAGGGGAAAAGGCTGTGGTGTAGGGGATTTATATAGGGAATATTTCTTGGGTGAGGGGCAGCGAAAATCATGCAGAGAACGGAGGGATTCAGTCAGTTCGGGAAGAGTTCGTGTCCTTCACGAACAGATGATGGAGGTTGGGGATGGCTAGTAGGCCCGACGCGTTAGAGAGAGAGGGAGAGGGAAACGAGGCTGGCTGCTGCTAGGCCAGTAGCAGGATGCTGCAGGCTGGTTGCGTGCTGCGCCCGGCAGGGCAGACGGTAGGTAGTATCGGGCTGGCTCAGGCTGGCCCGTTGGGTAGGGTAGTTAGTTTATTATTATAATTACTATTATTTTTCCATTTCATTATTTATTCATAGTAAATCAAAATCACATGATTTTGGTCTCCAATTTTTTTTTAAATTCCGCAGATCAACTTAGGAGCATTTGCAAACTTTTATTTAGTTTAACATATCATATATTCAATTCTCTTAATAACCCCCTATTAGGAACATTAGTAAAATCGAATGGGGTTGAAGCTAGGGTTTTTTGTTCAATTTATTTTACATGAATGCAATGCAATGCTAGAGAATAGATGCAAATGCAAAATTTCCCAATTTTCAATGTTGGGATGTTACATTTGGGGTCATCAAAATCGTCATGCAAATCTATCACCATACCCAAAAACCTTTCTTAGATGTGCTGACATGAATAATATAAATTTCTTCTCTTCGAGGCAAACTAGGGTAGATGGGTATTTCTCTTCTAGGGCTAGATCTAGGCTTGACCACCCATAACTTTAATAAGAAAGGAATATAATTACTGAAAGATTTATCATTTGTATCATTCCAGTTAAATTATCAAGTTGTTTTCAAATCGAATAAGTCAAATATTTAAGATATTATATTTATTGTTGCATGTCACACAATCCCTTTGGTTCCAATTGTATGTGTCTTCAATTTTCTTGTAAAAATTCATGTATCCCTTGAAATTTTTGAATTTCATAACTTAAATTCTAAGTCATGTCGTGGTGAACCTTATACAATCGCATTTGTACTTTTTTGTTCACATAGAGACCTTACCCTGACCAAAGGTTCATGATAGCTTTGATAAAACTTATATTCTAGATACAACACTTCCACCAAAAATTTGAGGAAAACCCACATAAATTTTAAATAAAAATCAAGATATAAAATGATTAAGAGGGGACAATATACTTTGTAACTAGAAGTTTTAACACCAAACTCTATTCGAATATATTAAAATTCAAATAATTTCTTTATTTGATGACAAAACAAACAATAAAATCTTCACTGTTGCAAAACATGTATGATCTAGAGAGTTTCATGTGTTGTGTTTGTTGCACTAACAATAGGTATTCGGTATGACAGGCGGACCACTAACAACCTCTACCTAAATTAATATCCTACTAATCACGCGTCTAATCGAACATGTTGATAGTAGTACAACATTCATTTTCATGGAGTGGGAATCAAAGACCAGCAAAATAGAGTCCAATAAGAACACAATTTATTCAAATAACATAAACTAATGAATAAAATGCATATCGATAAATTATATGAAAATACTGTATTCATCATTATTACTTTACACAAACATCATGACTACATGTGATGTAATTTTGGCATCGCACGCAAAGTCTGGCAATAACACTTATCCTTGCTTTCATTGCATGCGGAACTAAAACTATGAGCACCAAATCCTCTTTCTTTGCAATCACGGTAGCATGAAGAAGTGTTGCAGTGTTGTAAATCCTCACATTTCCAAGGTCCAACTACAAATGCAATGAATTATAACAAAAACAATTTAAGTATAGTGTATATAAGATAAAAAGAATATAGCAAGAATTTTTTTCTTTCACATATGAAAATGTAGAGCAATCAAGATATTTTGTACATACTTGCATGAGAGGATGGCAACATAGAAGATATCATCATAATGAAAAATAGAGCAACTGCTAGTTTGTCGAAAACCACCCTTGCTTTGCTAGTCATGTCTGCCATATTACGAGAAGAGACTACTTGTATTTTTATGCTTATTTTGTGATTTATTTTGGTTCTTCTCTACATATCTCATTTGAGAGTATATTTATAGATACACCATCGAATCATTGATATTGATCGATTACTTATCACATTTATGCATATCTTCGAATTAATGTTATATATCTTCTAGATGTAAATGTTATATTTCCATGTTTGTATACAACTTTATTTATTTTATGATTGCTTTATATTGTCTTATATGGTGGTTTCTTTATGTTGGTGTAAGCTCATTAAATAATATGCATTGGTTGTACCATAGATATGTTTCATCATGCATAAGGATGATAGAAAATATTGTTTTATCATAATAAAAGATTTTATCATATTAAGTTTAATTAAATGTCACACAACTATTTGTTCTAGATTTTTACAAGCACTAACTATTGATTTTCAATTTTCTTTGATACCATACTTATTAATGGTGCTTTCACAGGGTGCAATAATATCTTACATGAGTAGGAATTATATAATATTCTTTCATACATTCTATTTATTGCATGTTTGTCACTGTAGAATTAGTTTAGATAGAGTCAAAAAAATAATATTGATAAATAACTCATTGTATCCATAACTCTAAATTAATGTTATTTATATTAAATAGACTTATTTTTGCGCCCCAAGGGCGCAGCTGGTAGGCATAACTATTGGGGTTCGAGGGAAGAAAACATTTTTTTTCCTACGAACGAAACCCTAATGCCAAGATCTATCTACTAGTAAAGCAGTAACGGAAGAGGATACGATAATCATACCTTTGAAGACCGAGCGCGGTTAACGTACCGCGAGGAACATGGTTAAAGAAGTCATTCCGATGGTGGCCTCGAGGTCATGAAGTCCAACGGCCCCGATAAATCCTAGTGTCAAAAGCACGACGCCGCCCGAGGGAGTCACACACGTATGATGCTTGACAACTCCCGCTTCTCCCTGATCCAGCTAAGATTGCGGAAGTAGATCTACCAGCTCCAAATCCGCAGTGCGATGGTGCTCCGCGGTGAAGAATTCCTCGCTCGCACAACCCTGATAAGGGGGCCAAGGTCGCAAGAGAGGGAAGAGATAAGTTACACATGTATTTTCTGTATTTTCTTGTGTCTTTTAATACTCCTCGTCGGTCCCTAGGCCAACCCGGGTGTGCCACTCGGTGTCGGCCCAATGGAAGGAGGAGGCAGCAGCGGGAGGAGGCAACAGCGGCCAGGGGAGGTGGTTGTGGCCGGGGTGGGCTGCCTGCCTACCTCACGGCCCTGCGCCAAGCAGCGAGCATGGCTAGCACCTGGGTGGGACGGCTACACCCCCTACGGCCTATCATGCCCGCGCGGCCCAGCTAGCAGCTGGCGGCGACGGTGGCTGGCACACGAGTGGGCTGGCTGCCCCCGCGGCCCAGAAGCGCGCGCTGCACCTTCTATTTGCCGCTGATATGTGCATTTTGCATCATCTTTTTTAGGACTCACATGCTCTGTTTGGAATCATATTTATCATGATCTATCATTATTTTCGCTTATTTAGTTGATTTATGAGACTTTCCTACACAGTCCATTACATTGGTATTTAACTTCTAGGAGGCAGAAAACATCCTTTTTCATGTATTTCATATTTTAGGACCCTTTGGACATGAATAAATCGAAGGAAAAATACCTGATGAGTTTTCCACCTAGAGAAGGACTGTAGTCCAAAGAATGAAGCGATGGGAGCCACGAGGCCTGAAAGAGCACATGTGGCGTACCCCGTGCTGTGCGCTCCACCCATGCTCTTTTGGCCCACAATTATCGCCTCAGATCCTCCTTTTTACAGATGCCTCCGTATCGCTAGAAAACCTACGCTATATTTTTCCCATGATTTATAGAGGCGGCGGCGGAGGCGAAATTCCTCTCATACTTTGGGAGAGGGCAGATCCTGCTGCACTAGAGCCTACGGTGAGGGGGAAATCAACTCCATCGTCATCACCAGTACTCCTAGGAGTAGGGGAGGCCTCTCCATCAACATATCCACCATCACAATCATCATCACCATCGCCATCTTAAAGATCCATCTTCTTCCCCTCATAGTTTATGATTGATTGAACCCCGGATATTTTTTAAGAGCTATTTACATTTTTTATTGGCATCTTGTCTTTATTTGTTGGAGAGATTATATTTTCAGATTGTGTTGTATTTCATATGCTACTGATCCATATCATGTTTTCCACTTGTGAGTAGGATGAATTTCCATATAATTTGAAATGAGTATGTGTGGTCCAGTTTTTATCTTTTATATTGTTCTATGATAGTTTTTTGCGAATGCTAACTGCATATTACTTCACCTATATGGGATCATAGGAGAATACTTTGATGCAATGATAGGGGTTGGAAGGGACAGAATTGCCAGAAACTTATTGCCAGAAACTTATTCCAATACTTTGAGTTGCATTGGAGGGATTATATGTCGGGGACCAATGAACTTATTGATATGGTGGGACATTTATGTCTTAGTGATTCTTAGATGTTCATGTGAATGGCACTAGGTCCCATCATAAGTGGTGTATTTTTCTCATTGGCAGCACCAAATTTAGGCTCCGCCCTAAGGGAATGAAACTTGACAACATATTCACCATATTGTGTAGAAATCTTTATGCTAAGTATATCCATGCCGCCCTCGCGAACGCTTGTCACATATAAGTACACACACTAGAGCTTGTCCTCTTGCTGCATAGAGGATATGGCTTTCTCTCATTGAGATCATTTATTTATGGTTATTTACTTTCAACACTTTATATTCTTCCAAACTGCACACCCAAAAACACCAAATCTACTGCATTTACTATTATTTTGTTTGTCAAATTTGCTAACCAATACCCTCAGCTCCTCGTGAGTTCGAAAACCTTTCTTAAATTTAAAAGTACTATTGATATCCTACACTTGGGAGCCATCAAGACATTTTGGCACCATTGCGGGGGACCGTTGTGCTATTGGTAAGATGTTTGCTAATGAAACTTGAATTCCGTTTTTATCTTTTTACTGCTATTTTATCATGTATTTCTCAAACTATAAAGGATCGGAACTCACCTTATTTGAGTACATTCATGATAAGGATAAAGAGAAGGTTGAGAAGCCTACTGAACCAAAAGTTGAATATCAAATTCCTATTGGTATTGTCAGTAGATCTAGGGAGTTAACTTTTGCAGGTGATGGAAGACAAAATGCTATGGGTCATTTATATGAAATTGAAGAACTATGTTCCCTATTTATACTTGCAGGTATTCATGAGAATGAAGTGAGAAGGAAGCTATTATATTTATCTTTATCTAGTAAATGTCGCGAATGGTATAAATATCTGGATGATAATTATTGTCTTGATTGGGACAATTTGAGAAAGGCTTTCTATCTTAAATATTATACTCTTAATGAAGCTTATGATGATCGCTGCCATATTTATAACTTTTGGCATCATAATGGAGAATGTATTTCTCAAGCTTGGGGGAGATTAAAGGTTCTTCTTCGTAAAAATCCTCATCATTGTATTCCTGAAAGCATTATCTTAATAAAATTTTATGTGAGATTGACTCAGCATCATAGGGACTTCCTGGATAATTCTTCTAGTGGAAGTTTCACTAAGGAAACACAAGAGAAGGCAGCAGATTTATTGGAAACTATTTCTCAAAATATTCAAGCTTGGGATCTCGACAAAGATAATAAACCAGGTTTGGAATATGAATATTCATGTGTAGAGAATATCTCTACTTCTATATTATTTGAGGGACTTAAGGACATGTTTGGAGTTGACCCTCGTGTTTTACTAGAAATTGCTAAATCTTTTTCTAACCATCTTAATATCCCAAAGAAAGGATTTAATGTATTTTTTTGAACCTCTTAAAATTCTGCATATGTTTCTAAAGTTGTGAAACAGGTTCGTCAAGTCTCATCTCATAAAATAGAAGAAATCTTTGAATCTCCTCCTTATCGAAGCAAAGTGAAGGAAAAATTACTCACTGCTGTTACTAATAAGAGTGCTAGAAGATGTCATGAACCATAAGAAATTCATGTCCAACATTAAATTTTGGCCATTGAAGAATTGAATGAAGAAATACCTTGTGATGTTTATTTATGTGAAGATTCTACCAAGGTAATAAAGGATAACACTACTAGAGTTGGAAAACATATCATATCATGTACTATTGGGACTTCATGTTATCATGGACTTTGTGATATTGGAGAAAGTATAAGTGTGATTCCCTATTCTTTATATCTTGAAATCAAGCCTAGTATTGATCCCATCAATATGGAAGAGACAGGTGTAACTATCCAACTTGCTAATAAAGAGTATATTTGTCCTCTTGGTATGGTTACAGATGTTGAAGTGTTAGTTGGAAAGATTAAATATCCTGATGATTTCATTGTTGTAAGATCCCACCTTTACAAAGGTAAAGATCCCTGTGATTGCAATGCTAGTCCCAGGATCAATTGCTAGCATCCACAGTTTAAGATGAAGTACACAGAAACAAAGGTCATTATTACATCGTCATTCCAGAGATAACATAGTCTTTTAAAACTCCATATCCACAGGCTAGTACAAGAGTTTAACTTAACAATATAAAAATAGAAGTCTTCATCTTCATGTGCCACAGGCAAGCATGTTGAGTGTAGACTCATAACCCCTAATCATCATCAGAGTAACCTGCAACATCACAAGTTACACCCACAGTGGGTCAATACATTGGAATAGTATTGGAAAGTGATACCTCAGTAGAATATTAGCATCTAGCTCCTACATGAATTTGGCTAAGTGTAGCTTAGGCTTGCTTTTCTCAAAGTAGGTTTTACCTATCAGTTCAAAACACTAAGTTTTTGTTTGGCAAAACTCCCAAGGAACCACCAATAGAAATTGGTGAACCTTCACCCTTGTTCAACCACAAGTTTTAACTTAGAAAATTGGGATGAGGAGATTCTTGATAGCTTCCATGTCTTGATGCTCAAGTTGTCCATTACCGGGGACACGACTAAGTACTTAGTTTCTTCCTTCTGCAGAGGTGGTGCACTTTCCCCACAAGTTCACCAAGACAGGACCTTTCACAAGCCTTCCCTAAGACCAAATGAACGCGTTCCAACTTATCACCCCACTACCACCAAACTGTCCAAATGGCTAAGTTATTGCAACCTATATGATCCAGGCAGAGCCCATAAGTCTATGTGGCTGCAATAGAAGCTTCTTAACATTTGGCATCTCAAATCCCTTTGTTCCTGGGTGGCAATCCACAAGTGAGATACACAAGGTAAACCATGGAAATGGGCCTTGTGTAACCACTCAACCAAAAACCACCAAGCAATTACCATTCCACCCAGGTGTTTCATTCACTTAGTTGTTTTATTAAGCAAAAACATAAGTCAAAGACTTAGCAATATTTTTCCATAGCATGTATATATTCCACCCTTGGTTGCTACTAGCTAGGCTAAGCATGGCAATAGTAAGTATCTTAACTTAGAGAAAATTCTAACAATTCTGCATCTACTAGGATTTCCCAAGCATAGCATATAGATACTTAGCAAAATATTCATGCAAGCCCTATACAAAATATTTCTAATGCATAGTCAAAATATTGGGACAAAAATATGAAGCACCACTTGCCTTGGTAGTTTGGGGAGTATCAACAATCCTCACAATCACAATCACCACTAGCACAAAAATCTACACATAAAATGATAGCACCAAATTCACATATCAAAATAAACAAGCAAAAATATATGAATGCATGCAAATGCCATGTGATGACTTTTCTAAATCAAACAAGACAAGTGGAACAGTACTGAATCATAAAAAAACAATTATACACTAAATAAAATCAATTTGGCCTTTAAAACATTTTCTATATAATTTTTATACACAAAATAAGCTTACAAATGTCTCTTAAAAACAACTAAGTTTACAGAATCAATTAATTATACAAATAGTATGGCTGGATAGAATTCTTTCTCCTGATTCTAATGATATAAAATTTACAAAATTTGAACGTGTGGATCAAAAGTTATGAATTTTGCAAGTTTGAACAACTAATAGATCTAAATCCAGATTTTAAATTAAACTACAGGCCACGCGGCGCTATCTAATTGGTCGATACTGATTCGCGCGGATCAGGCTTTCTGGATCGTTGGATTAAAAGTGCATCGCACGTCTCAGATCTAAACTTACTTCTTCGCTTAAGTGATCTATTCCTACACGCCCGATCTAGATCTAACGGCCCACATCAAACGAACCAAAAACCAGCGGCGCTGCGACGGTGGCTGGCGGCGGCGCGGTCAGACGGTGATGCTGCCGGCGATATAGGAAGCGAGAAGGGCAGTGGGGTAGCTCACCGAGTTCGCGTGATGATGTTGATGCTCAAGGTGGTCTTCGTTGGCGGAGGGGCGCTCGGAGTCTTCAGGGATTGCTTGCCGGAGTTCGTGAAGGCGTCGGGCACGGCTGTTCGTCGTTATTGGCGAGGGTACAGATCACACCAGGGGAAAATAAGCAGTGCGTTAGATGCGTAAGGCAATGCAGGTCACACGAGTGTCAAAGAGAGGGCAAGGCACGGTCAGTACTCACCAGGAAAGCTCGCCAGAGTTGGTGGTTTCGTCAGACACGCGCAGTCGTCGACGTTGACGAGGCTCTAGATGGTCCTAGCGTGCACCAGAGGTGTTAGAAGACGCGCAAGGTTGTAGTGACCATGCTGGCGAGATTAGAAGGCAAGGGGCGAGGAGGGCTCATCGGAATTCTCCGCCGGAGGTCGTCGGTACTGCGGTGGTTTGAGTTCAAATATGAGCAGCCTGGTGGTGGAGCGAGCGAGTGGAGTGAGGGGAAAGGTGCGGGGTGGGGAGGGGATTTTGTACCCGGAGCAGGGGCGGCATTCACGCGGCCAATAAATGGGAATTACGCCGGGTTTATTCGTGGCGTCACTGCAGAGAGGTAACGGCGGAGCGGTGTCTGCGCGCGATGATTTGGGGGAGACGACGATGACGTGGAGAAGGGCCCAGCATCGGCGGCTGCGGGGTAAGTTTCGCACGGGTGAGAGAGGGGGTAGAGGGGGACTGGCCCGGGTAGGCTTTCTGGGCCGGTTCTGGTGCTGGGATCAAATGGTAGCGCCTGTTTTTATTTTTTTCATTTTCCGTTTTCTTTTTCTAATTTGATTTTAAGGATTGTTTTTCAAATGTTTTTCACATGGGTTTGAATTCAAACTTGACTGATTTTTTGTAAATTAAAGCTTGCACCTTTTTGGCTACAGAATAATGTTGCTCACTCAAATTACTTTGGCCCATTGGAATTTAAAATAAACAATGCCTTTAACACTTATTTAATCGAGACATATGAATGCTTATAAATTCATATTTTGTTTTGCAAATCCTTGTCCATGCTTTGGTAAATATCACTCAATCATATGATCAATTCTTGTCTGGTCAACACAAATATTCTCATAATAGAGAGTAGTAATAAGGCTATGGACTTGCTTGCAAAAAATAATACATCACAAAGGAATGATCCTAAAATGATTATGAATGCATGAATGATATGCAAACTTTGAAATCATGATTTTTGGGATGTTACAAATCTAACCCCCTTAAGGTGAATCTCGCCCTCGAGATTCGGATTGGCTAACAAGTAGGTGAGGGTGGTCTTTCTGAAGGTCATCTTCTCTTTCCCATGTTGCTTCTTCTTCGGAATGATGGTTCCACTGAACTTTGCAGAATTTGATGATCTTTGCCCGAGTAACTCTTTCTGCAGTCTCAAGAATCTTGATAGGTTTTTCTTCATAAGTGAGATCACTTTCCAATTGTACCTCCTCTAAAGGTATAGTATCCTTCAAAGCAGTCTCTTCCATCTCTGGATGGCATTTCTTTAGCTGACTCACATGAAACACATTGTGAACGACAGACAATGATTCAGGCAATTCAATCTCATATGCCACTTCCCCTTTACGGCTTAGAATCTTGAATGGACCAACATATCTTGAGGACAATTTTCCTTTGAATACAAATATCTTCACTCCACGAAGTGGTGACACTCTATGATAAGCTCTATCACCCACCTCATAGGTGACTTCTCTACGCTTAGGATCTGTGTAGCTCTTCTGTCGAGACTGTGCTATCTTCAATCTGTCTTTTCCTAACCTGACTTTCTCTTCAGCCTCTTTGATTAGTTCTGGCCCGAACAAGTTTGTTTCTCCCACACCATTCCATAGCAATGGGGTAGTACACTTTATCCCATAGAGAAACTCAAACGGTGCCATCTCAATACTGGCTTGATAGCTGTTGTTATAAGATAATTTTGCATAAGGCAGACTTTCATCCCAACTAGCTCCATAGTCTAGGGCACATGCCCTTAACATATCTTTTAGAATTTGGTTGGTCCTTTATGTCTGTCCATCGGTCTGGGGATGAAAAGCAGTACTGAATTCCAATCTCGCCTCCAAAAATGAGAAGTGAATTGAATTCCCCTATCAGACACAATACTCTTGGGTACTCCATGCAGACACACAATCCTATTCATATAGATCTTGGCCAACTTAGCACTTGTATAGGTTGTCTTCACGAGTATGAAATGAGCCACTCTGGTTAGACGATCCACTACTACCCAAATTGAATCATATCCTGATCTAGTTCTTGGTAGTCCGGTGATGAAGTCCATGACGATCTTGTCCCACTTCCAATCAGGAATAGGTAGTGGTTGTAACAATCCTGCTGGTTTCTGATGTTCCGCTTTCACTCTACTACATACATCACACAAAGCGATATGTTCGGCGATGTCCTTCTTGATATTATTCCACCAAAATCTTTCCTTCATATCCATGTACATTTTGGTGTTACCGGGATGAATGGAATACGGTGAGTTGTGTGCTTCTTGTAAAATTAGCTTCTGAAGCTCCGGATTTTGCGAAACGCGGATACGTTTTCCATACCATAAAGTACCCTGTTCGTCTTCATGGAATCCTTTGGCTTTTCCCTTGCCAATCTTTTCCTTAATCTCTTCAATTTCCTTGTCTGTCTTTTGTGCTTCCTTGATTTTGTCCAACAAGGTGGGTTGAACATCCAATGACATGAGATGTCCTTCAGGAACAATCTCCAATCTGAGGTCTCTAAATTGGGCACACAGATCATCTGGCAACTCTCCCTTAGTAAGGCCATTCACAAATACCGTACAGCTTAGTGCATCCGCTACAACATTTGCTTTACCGGGGTGGTATTGCAAACTCAAGTCATAGTCCTTGATGAGTTCTAGCCATCTTCTTTGTCTCATGTTGATTTTTTTCTGAGTGAAGATATACTTCAAACTTTTGTGATCTGTGAACACTTCACATCACTTTCCCAAAAGATAATGTCTCCATGTTTTGAGTGCATGGATAACAGAGGCTAACTCTAAATCGTGAGTAGGATAATTCACCTCATGAGTTTTGAGTTGTCTCGAGGCATAAGCCACAACTTTCCCTTCTTGCATCAGAACTGCTCCTAATCCATGATGAGATGCATCACCAATACACATGGAAATCCTTCTCCAAATCTGGCAGACATAGGACTGGTGCTGTCACTAGTCTCTTCTTCAATTCTTGGAAACTGAGTTCACATCCTTCAGTCCAAGCAAATTTCTTGTCTTTCTTTAGTAACTCTATCATTGGCTTAGGTACTTTGGAGAAATTCTCAATGAACCTTTTATAGTATCCTGCCAAACCAAGGAAACTACAAACTTCTTTCACTGACCTAGGAGATTCCCATTCAGTTACAGCTGACACTTTTGCGGGATCAACTGCTACTCCATCTCCTGACACGATGTGTCCAAGAAATCCGACTTCATTCAACCAGAATTCACACTTGCTGAATTTGGCATACAACTTATGGTCTCTAAGCTTCTCAAGTATCAAACGCAAATGTCCCTCATGCTCTTCTTTGCTCTTGTAGTAGATCAAAATGTCATCGATGAAAACAATTACAAACTTGTCAAGGAACTCCATGAACACCTTGTTCATCATATTCATGAAGTAAGCTGGTGCATTGGTCAAACCAAATGGCATCATGATGTACTCATACAATCCATACCTAGTGGTGAAAGCAGTCTTAGGTATGTCTTGTTCCCTTATCTTAAGCTGAAAATAACCTGATCGAAGATCAATATTTGAGAACACTCAGGCTCCTTCTAACTGATCAAACAAGTCATTGATTCTGGGCAAAGGATATTTGTTCTTGATAGTCACCTCATTGAGTGAACTATAATTGATGCATAACCTTTGACTTCTATCTTTCTTTTCCACAAACAAGACTGGTGCTCCCCAAGATGAAGAAATTGGTTGAATAAATCCTTTCTGAAACTGCTCTCCTAGTTGTTTCTTGAGTTCTTTCAACTCATCAACTGACATCTTGTAGGGTCTCTTTGCTATTGGCCTAGATCCTGGCAGCAAGTCAATCAGAAACTCCACATCTCTATCTGGTGGCATTCCCGGTAATTCCTTCGGAAACACATCTGGATATTCTCTCACAATTAGCACACTATCTATGCTAACCCCCTTAAGAGAATTTAGCTTACTCCCCTTTGATTCAAAGTTAGACTTGATTCTAATCCTTTTATTATCTGGGGTTGTGAGTGTGACAGTATGATTGGCACAATCTAGCACTCCCTTGTACTTAGTCATCTAGTCCATTCCCAAAATGACATCCAATCCTTGGGAATTTAGGATTAACAGATTAACAGGAAACTTATACTTTCCAAATTCTATGACTAGGTCATGACATCCTGAGTTCACTATCATTTCTCCACCAGGAAAACTTACTTTTATAGGACACCCAATAGTCTCAACTGGAAGTTCATTTCTATCAACAAATTCTCTTGATATGAATGAATGCAATGCGCCAGTATAAAAAAGAACAAGTGCTGGAACATAATTGAGTTTGAACTTACCAGCCACAGCATCAGGTTCTTCATAAACCTCTTCCACATTGATGTGGTTTACTTGTCCCTTCTGGAAAGGGTTCGGCTTGGTGGTTCCTTCCACTTTCTTCTCTGGGCACTCATTGGCATAATGCCCCATCTTCTTACACTTGAAACATTCAACCTGACTGATATCTCTCTTTGCAGGCTGACTACCACTTCCACTTCCACCTCCACTGTGGTGACTCTTGTGTCCACTCTTGTGGTTCTTGTACTTGTCATTATCATGACTGCAGTGATGCTTGTTGTCATGATGGCGGTTGTGGCTGTGGTGGTTGTTGTGCTTTCCATGTTTATGGGATCCAGAACTCCCACTATCATCATGATGGGAACGCTTGTGAGACGATCCCAAGTTGTGCTTGTCAAAGCTGTGCTTCCTCTTTCTGCTTTCAACCTGTTTCATCTTGTTATCCAAGATGGTAGCCTTGTCACAAAGTGATTGGTAGGTTGGGACATAGGCAACATATAGCTGCAGATTCAGTTCGTCATTCAGTCCTTCGAGGAATTTCTCCTTCCTCTTGGCATCAGTATCAACTTCATCCGGTGCATAACGCGCCAGATTGTTGAACTCCTCAACATATTCAGCCACGCTATGGTGACGCTGTTTCAGGTTGTGGAACTCCTTCTTCAAATTCATCACTCCGGATGAGATGTGAGCTGCACGGGATCCATCCTCAAATATAGCCCAGGTCACATCCTCAATGGGAGTGGTGATTTGGAAGTTATCCCACCAAGTTGCTGTTGGTCCTTCCAACAGATGTGCTGCAAACCTGACCTTCTCCTTGTCGCTGCAGCCGACAGTTACCAAATCCTTGTTCACCGAACGTAGCCAATCATTGGCCACCATTGGATCAGTGGTTCCTGAGAACTTTGCAGGCCTCAGTCTTAGGAATCGGGTGAGCATGTCAAATCCTGGTGGGTTGTTCGGGTTGTTGTTGTTGTTGTTGTTATTCTGATTCTGGTTCTGCATAAAAGTGGTCATCATCTGCATTAGTTGTGCATGCACCGTCATCAACTGCTGCATCTCGGGGGTGACATTGTTGTTGTTTGGGTTGGGGTTGGCACGTCGAGGAGGCATCTGTGGTTTTCATAAGGATAAGAATGAGATACCCATAGATGCTTATTATGCACAATACATCACATAGACAATCACAATAACCAAACATCAAAATAACATAGAGTTTAAACGACATAAACAACAAGTTTGGAAATGCAAAACACACCATAGCAAGCCACCCACATGTTGGATGGTCATTGCGACTCAATAATCAAAAGTACGGTAGATGAAAGATAAATGAGTAGCCAACACTACTCCTCCGCATGAATCTCCACATCAACAAGGGTAAGACCTGCATTCTCCATAGCGGTCTTGTACTCCTCGACATTAGTAGTCAAGGCCTCTATCTTGGCCCTAAGAGCCCTCTTCTGTGAGCGAAGCCTCTCGATCACTCCCTGCTGATGCTCGAGCTCGAAGTCCTTGGCCTCTAGCTCTTCCTTCATCTCCCGGATCTTCTTGTTCCTGTCTTGGACTCTCTTCTCCTGGCTCTTGAATTTCTTGTCCTGGCTTTCAAACTTGGCCTCCATTTCCTTGACTATCTCGTCTTGCTCCGCGAAGAGCTTGTCCTTCTCTCAGAGCTGAACCTAGAGCTCGTCGTTGCTAAGCATGGCGTTGGTCCTATCAGTATCTATGTGCCTAATAAGACCCTCTAGGTCCTGGAGGTACAGACGAATCGGCTCCATCGTCTCTCTAGCAGCATCCTCGTACTCAATAGCCTCACCCTCCTCATTGCGTCTCCCGAAGGGGTGAAAGTTAAGACCTCTAAGCTCTCTGGAGTGTCTCCCTACAAGCCGCCCGAGTAACTCCTGCATGACTACATCTATGCCTTTCTCCTTGTCATCATGCATCATCTTGAAAGTGATGGTCTCCGTGGTTGGCTCTGCCTGGTGTCCGGGCTGAGTGACTCTGAAGCCCCGAAGGTCCTTCCTCTCAAACTTGGTGAGTGGAAGTGTCATGATGCTAGGAAGTGGGAGGTTGAGCACACTAGTGAGCTCAATGAGACGAGTACCAAAACGAGTTCCCTTGAACTCCTCGGCCTTGTTGATAATAACATTAGGCATCTATTTTTATAAGATAGAGAAAAGTTAGAATCAACATCAAACAGAGAAATATCACAAGACAAAATATCACAAGCATATCTTTGGCAACAAACACACAAGTCATGGCATACATAAATCCATTACATGCATCAAAGGTTCAACATAACTTAGACAAATTTTTGGAAATAAAAACGATAAGTGTGGTGGTCCAACTAACGAAGTACATTACAATTCCCACTCACTTTCCAAGTTGGCTATCAGGGCATACCTAGAGGCAATCTGTCTATCTTGATCACATGACTCCATTGCTAAGTCTATGATGTCTTCTCTTAAACGTTGGTTAGTAGCCTCTAACTCTTGGGTATGCTTCTTTTCTTCCCTAAGGTCATGTTGGGTGTTGAGCATTCTGCACTTGAGTCTATCACCAAGATCCTTGATAGCATTCCAAGCTGCATTTCTTGTAGAGTCAAAGAATGTTGTGTGCATTTCTGAGTTGGTGACCATGAAGAATCCTGACTCCTTGTGGTTGTCTTCCTTGTTTTTGTACAAGTGAAGTTGCACCCACCAATACTCTACTCCTTCATCCATCACGGGGAATCCTTTGTACATAGCTGCACCATGTATCCCCATGGTAACCATGAGGTTCTTGAGAGCCTTGGGGAATTCAGTCTCACACTCCAAGGTCATGGTCATGAGTGGTCCCTTCCTCACGGCTTCATTGATGGAGTTCATCTACAAATAGAGATGAGAAAGAAGATTAGAAAAGTTTACGAGAAGAAAAAGACAAGTGGGGAAATTGTTGAAATTTTTTCCTTAGTGGTTTCTAATCCAATCCTAGGGTCATAAACCTACAGGCAACACGGTGCTCTGATACCATCTGTAAGATCCCACCTTTATAAAGGTAAAGATCCCTGTGATTGCAATGCTAGTCCCTGGATCAATTGCTAGCATCCCACAGTTTAAGATGAAGTACATAGAAACAAAGGTCATTATTACATCGTCATTCCAGAGATAACATAGTGTTTTACAACTCCATAGCCATAGGCTAGTACAAGAGTTTAACTTAACAATATAAAAATAGAATTCTTCATCTTCATGTGCCACAGGCAAGCATGTTGAATGTAGACTCATAACCCCTAATCATCATCAGAGTAACCTACAACATCACAAGTTACAGCCACAGTGGTTCAATACATTGGAATAGTATTGGCAAGTGATACCTTAGTAGAATATTAGCATCTAGCTACTACATGAATTTGGCTAAGTGTAGCTTAGGCTTGCTTTTCTCAAAATAGGTTTTACCTATCAGTTGAAAACACTAAGTTTTTGTTTGGAAAAACTCCCAAGGAACCACCAATAGAAATTGGTGAACCTTCACCCTTGTTCAACCACAAGTTTTAATTTAGAAAATTGGGATGAGGAGATTCTTGATAGCTTCCATGTCTTGATGCTCAAGTTGCCCATTACCGGGGACACGACTAAGTACTTAGTTTCTTCCTTCTGCAGAGGTGGTGCACTTTCCCCACAAGACTTTATTTTCACCAACACAGGACCTTTCAGAAGCCTTCCCTTAGACCAATGGACGCGTTCCAACCTGTCACCCCACTACCACCAACTGTCCAAATGGCTAAGTTATTGCAACCTATATGATCCAGGCAGAGCCCATAATGCCATGTGGCTGCACTAGAAGCTTCTTAACATTTGGCATCTCAAATCCCTTTGTTCCTGGGTGGCAATCCACAAGTGAGATACACAAGGTAAACCATGGAAATGGGCCTTGTGTAACCACTCAACCAAAAACCACCAAGCAATTACCATTCCACCCAGGTGTTTCATTCACTTAGTTTTTTTATTAAGCAAAAACATAAGTCAAAGACTTAGCAATATTTTTCCATAGCATGTATATATTCCACCCTTGGTTGCTACTAGCTACGCTAAGCATGGCAATAGTAAGTATCTTAACTTAGAGAAAATTCTAAAAATTCTACATCTACTAGGATTTCCCAAGCATAGCATATAGATACTTATCAAAATATTCATGCAAGCCCTATACAAAATATTTCTAATGCATAGTAAAAATATTGGGACAAAAATATGAAGAACCACTTGCCTTGGTAGTTTGGGGAGTAGCAACAATCCTCACAATCACAATCACCACTAGCACCAAAATCTACACATAAAATGATAGCACCAAATTCACATATCAAAACAAACAAGCAAAAATATATGAATGCATGCAAATTCCATGTGATGATTTTTCTAAATCAAACAAGACAAGTGGAACAGTACCGAATCATAAACAAAACAATTATACACTAAATAAAATTAATTAGGCCTTTAAAACATTTTCTATATAATTTGTATACACAAAATAAGATTACAAATGTCTCTGCAAAAACAACTAAGTTTACAGAAGCAATTCATTAAACAAAGTTTATGGTTGGATAGAATTATTTCTCCTGATTCCAATGATATAAAATTTACAAAATTTGAACATGTGTATCAAAAGTTATGAATTTTTCAAGTTTGAACAACTAATAGATCTAATTCCAGATTTTAAATTAAACTACAGGCCATGCAGCGCTATCTGATTGGTCGATACCGATTCGCGCGGATCAGGCTTTCTGGATCGTTGGATTAAAAGTGTATCGCACGGCTCAGATCTAAACTTACTTCTTCGCTTAAGTGATCTATTCCTACACGCCCGATCTAGATCTAATGGCCCACATCAAACGAACCCAAAACTAGCGGCGCTGCGACGGTGGCTGGCGGCGGTGCGGTCAGATGGTGATGCTGCCGACGATATAGGAAGCGAGAAGGGCAGTGGGGTAGCTCACCTAGTTCGCGTGACGATGCTGATGCTCAAGGTGGTCTTCGTTGGCGGAGGGGCGCTCGGAGTCGTCAGGGATTGCTTGCCGGAGTTCGTGAAGGCATCGGGCATGGCTGTTCGTCGTCGTTGGCGAGGGTACAGATCACGCCAGGGGAAATAATCAGTGCGTCAGATGCGTAAGGTGATGCAGGTCACGCGAGTGTCAAAGAGAGGGCAAGGCGCGGTCAGTACTCACCAGGAAAGCTCGCCGGAGTTGGTGGTTTCGTCGGACACGCGCAGTCGTCGACGTTGACGAGGCTTTGGATGGTCATAGCATGCACCAGAGGTGTTAGAAGACGCGCAAGGTTGTAGTGACCATGCTGGCGAGATTAGAAGGAAAGGGGCGAGGAGGGCTCACCCGAATTCGCCGCCGGAGGTCGTCGGTACTGCGGTGGTTCGAGATCAAATACGAGTAGCCTCGTGGCGGCGCGAGCGAGTGGAGTGAGGGGAAAGGTGTGGGGTGGGGAGGGGTTTTGTAGCCGGAGCAGGGCGGCATTCACGCGGCCAATCAATGGGAATTACGCCGGGTTTATTCGTGGCGTCACTGCAGAGAGGTAACGGCGGAGCGGCGTCTACGCGCGATGATTTGGGGGAGACTACGATGTCGTGGAGAAGGGCCCAGCGTCAGTGGCTGCGGGGTAAGTTTCGTGCGGGTGAGAGGGGGGTAGAGGGGGACTGGCCCGGGTGGGTTTTCTGGGCCGGTTCTGGTGCTAGGCTCAAATGGTAGCGCCTATTTTTCTTTTTTTATTTTTTCCTTTTCTTTTTCTAATTTGATTTTTAGGAATGTTTTTCAAATGTTTTTCACATGGGTTTGAATTCAAACTTGACTGAATTTTTGTAAAGTAAAGCTTGCACCTTTTTGGCTACAGAATAATGTTTCTCACTCAAATTACTTTGGCCCATTGGAATTTAAAATAAACAATGCCTTTAACACTTACTTAATCAAGACATATGAATGGTTTTAAATTCATATTTTGTTTTGAAAATCCTTGTCCAAGCTTTGGTAAATATCACTCAATCATATGATCAATTCTTGTCTGGTCACTACAAGAAATGTGTTGATTTGTGACGTTCTCGTAGTGACTAGAAATCAAATCGTCATAGATCTATGACGATGTTCTCCAAGATCGTAATGGGCTCATTGGGGGAGGTCAAAACCCTGTAAAATTACGACGTTTTGTTCCAAATCGTCGTAATTTCATCATATAAAATCGTCATAACCTGTCTCTGGCCTTATTTTGTGTGACTACGACGTTTCTGTATCATCATATAGGCATTAAGTTGCGACAGAACAGCCTGAGACGGCAGCCAGCTCATCTATTCTGCCTATGTGTCAACATGTGGGACCTGCTCCAGTTCTTTTATGAGCTTCCCAATTTATTTTATACAACGAATTGCCTATTCTGGCCTAATGGACGGCCGATGCTCAGCGTGGCCCATGCCGGCCCAATACACCGAATGGCCAGTTTTTGGTTGAAATGGCAAAAAATGTGGAGCTGCGGGGACTCGAACCCACGACCGGCACTCCTTTTCAGCTCATCGTACCGCTAGGCTAGTCAAGTGATGTTGTTTTATATGAAAGAGTATGTCTATATGAAACAAAACAATATGATCCATCCTTATCTACCATTCACGCACGGAGAGAGGCGCTGAGACAGAGACGCTGAGACAGAGAGGGAGGCGCTGAGACAGAGAGGGCTCAGCCGACGGAGGGGGAGGGGCCGGCGGTGACCGACAGAGGGGGCGGGGCCGGCAGTGAACGACGGAGGGGGTGGGGCCATCGGTGAACGACGGAGGGGGCAGGGCCTACGGTGACCGACGGAGGGGGAGGCGGTGAACGACGGAGGGGGCAGGGCCGACGGTGAACGACGGAGGGGGAGGGGGCGACGGTGACCGACGGAGGCGGCAGTAACCGACGGTGGGGCAGGTATTGGCAATTTAAGATTGCAAAGAAAAGTTCTTTTCAGTAAAGCTTTTTGCTAAAATAATGTGGTTGAATATGTAGCTGGTTAAAAGGATAATATGCTAGGCTTTGAGTTTTTGTTCCCTTTGTCAAATGATGACCAGGAGTCTGTATTGGACTAAACTTAGCTATCTATATGTTGACAAATAGTGTTAAAAAAATGATTCCTGATTATTTGATTAGGAAAATTATTACTAGTTGTTTGAGTTGTTTTAGTGGCTTCTCTTATCTTAGTTATATTTGTGGTGCCTCCAAATAGGAGTGCGCACAATATAACCTAGGTAAGATGATTTTCTACTTAAACAATTGAAGAAACTCATATGGAATTAATGCTTATGATGCTGGTCTGAAGCATCTGTGGAATGAGGAAAAATTTACTTTGAATTTAAATTTGAACTGACTTTGCTTGCTAGTCTGAAACATTTTTTGGTCTTCCGCATGCAGATGGACAGAGGCTGGATTACGCGAGGAGTTAGAAGGCTTTCCACTGAGCATCTAAGGGGAGTGGACGAGTTCATGCGATTTGTTCGCAGAAGTGCTGCTGAGGATGCTCTAGTTCTTGGCCCATGCCCTAGATATATGAATCGTGTTCAGAAAAATCTAGAAGATGTCGAGTCTCATCTGCTGATGCGCGGGATGTCAAGCACGTATGATAGATGGATCCATCACGGAGAGCCTTTACGCACAGAACCTCGAGTTGAACCTGAACCTAATGAAGAGGCACACCATGATGGTGAAGGCGGTGATTTTGTAGAAGATGATATTACACAAAAGGATGATGATTTTGAGGAGGAGGATGGGTATGAGGATGACAGGATTCCTGATTTGTTTAAGGATTTGTACAAGTCAGGACCGCAAGGTGATGGACAGAGGACAATCTATGCCGAGCTGATAGAGGATGCAAAGCGCACAGCTAGTGATGGTGGGACATTGTCCAGATTTTCCTTCACCGTGAAGCTACTCCACGTCAAGTCCTTCTACCGGATAAGCAATGCTGCCTTCAACGCAATACTCCATATCTTGACCACCCAATACCCTAAAAGCTCAATTCCCAAAACTTATGATGAAGCATTGAGTATAATCGGCAGATTGGGGCTTGGTTATGAATCAATCCACGTCTGCCCAAACAATTGTATCTTGTTTCGGAACACGTATGCCAAGCATGACAAATTCCCAAAGTGTGATGCCTCTAGGTGGAAAGATGCAGATGGGAGGAGACAGATACCGGAGAAGGTGTTGAGGTACTTTCCTTTGATTGCAAGGTTACAGAGGATGTTCATTTCGAAGCAACGGTTGGAGGATGTACAATGGCACAAGCTAAAGAGGCAACCCGTGGATGATGAACTTAGCCATCCAGCTGATGGAAAGGCATGGAAAGATTTTGACGATAAACATAAAGAGTTTGCCGCCGATGCGAGGAACATCAGACTCGGCCTTGCCACAGATGTCTTTAATCCATTTGGAATGAGCTCAAAATATAGCATGTGGCCGGTATTTGTCGTGCCGTACAATCTTCCACCATGGGCATGTATGGAGCAGTCAAACTTCATGATGGCTTTGTTGATCCCAGGTCCAAAATCTCCAGGAAAGGATTTTGATGTCTTTATGGAGCCCCTGGTAGAAGATCTGCTCAAGCTATGGGAGGGTGTCCGTACCTATGATGCCCTGGGTCCTGATAAGTTCGATATCCGTGCTGCGGTAATATGGTGTATCCATGATTTCCCGGCGTTGCACACTTTGTCGGGGAGGCTCACGTCTGGTTATCAAGCATGCGTGCGTTGTGACAAGGATCCGTGCTCGGAACAAATAAGGAACAAGATATGTTGGACCGGGGCCCGCCGTTTTCTTCCTCGCCACCATCCTTGGCGAAAAAGCAAGGATTTCAATGGAAAATCTGAAACCCGTGACCAGCCGGCGGAGTTCACTAAAGAAGAGCTCGAGCAACAGCTTCACAATGTGAAAGATGTGAGACCTGGAAAACATCAAAAGAAAAGGAAGCGTGAGGATGGTCAATGTTGGGACCGGAGGGCTATTTTGTGGGACCTCCCTTACTGGGCAGATCTCAAGTTGAGGCACAACCTTGATGTAATGCATATAGAGAAAAACATATGTGATAATCTTATTGGCACATTTATGAACATCGACAGGAAGTCAAAGGATACAGTTAACTCTAGGCTTGATTTGGAAGACATGGGCATAAGAAAAGATTTGCATCTGCAGCCTATTGAAGGTGGACAGTGGTTTGAGATGCCAGAAGCATGGTATACAATGAGTAAAGAAGAAAAGCTTGCATTCTGTGAATTTATAAGAGTGGTGAGATTTCCAGATGGGTATGCCACTAACCTAGCAAAATGCGTGTCTCCTGATGGATGCAAGCTCCAAGGACTAAAAACTCATGATTGTCACATCCTCCTCCAAACGATTTTACCGGCGGGACTCCATGGAATTTTGGACCAATAAATATATGAAGCTGTTGCTGATCTGGGGAATTTCTTCAGAGAGTTGTGCTCCAAAACACTCAAGATATCTATTCTTGAAAGACTCCAGAAAGAAATCGTAGTTATCCTTTGCAAGCTTGAAAAGATCTTTCCTCCGGCCTTCTTCACGGTGATGGTTCATTTGACCGTGCATTTACCCAAAGAGGCAATGCTTAGAGGCCCCGTACAATATGGCTGGATGTACCCTGTCGAAAGAAGGATGCTTACATTTAAGCGTTATGTGCGAAACACCGCCAGGCCTGAAGGGTCGATTGCCGAGGCATATGTTGTTGATGAGTGCCTTACATTTTGCTCGAGGTACTTTGACAATGTGGAAACAAGATTCAATCGGCCGGGCAGAAATAGAGAGCGGGATGATTCGCACATTAGTGATGTCTCTGTTTTCAACCATGGTGTGAACCTTCTTGGAGGGTCAGAGTACTTGGAGGCTAGTGATGACTATGACAAAATGCATTGGTATGTGCTAAGGAATTGCCCTGAGGTTCTACCATATATAGAGTATGTCATCTCTTGTGCATGCACCCTTATCTTTTTCCTTTAGTTGGAAGGAACCCATTTGCAAGCCCGATGATTTAATTAACTTTATGTTTTTGTTGGCATTGTAGGTTGTGCAAAGAAGAGCTGAATAAGAAAGATTGCGGCATTAATGTTGATAGATGGCTTGCGAAGGGGTTTGCTGAATGGTTTAATAATCATGTGAGATCTTTAGTCTTGGAATCAATTTCCACATGATTAGTTTGTGTTTTTGTTATTAATCCTGGTTTATTTGTGCAGATCTTTAGTCTTGGAATCAATAATGGCAGTGCTGATCTTTTTTGCTTTTGCATGCGAGCCGGATAGGCGAGTGAGGTTGTATTCAGCATGCATTGGTGACGGTGTCCGCTACCACACTATTGACCGCGAGAAAATAGAAACACGCAGAACAGTGGAATAGTTGCTGAGGGAGACCATGATGGTGAAGACATGGACTTCTATGGTCAGCTCAAAAGCATCATAAGGCTCCAGTACAACTCCAGCGAGGCGTCCATCGATCGGTCGTCTTGTTCCGTTGTGATTGGTTTGATCTTGGTGGCAGAAAGAAGACAGTGATCCGAGATGACGGACACTTCAAGAGCATCAACACTGGAAGGTGCTGGTATAAGAGTGATCCATTTATTCTAATGACACAAGCAACAAAGGTGTTCTATGTGCCAGACACCGATTTGCGTGGAAATTGGCAAGTTGTGCAAAAGTTTCAGCACAGACATTTGTGGAGTGTGAAAGAAACTGAAACGGAGAAGGGTCTCAATGATGGCTGTAACACCCTCAGGATCGGCCCTATGCAAGTTTCAGCGCTTCCCGCCAAACCCGCATAGAAACGATTCAAAGGTGCCCACCAGGCACTTGCGTGCGGGTGGAAAACGAAGTAATATCATTACACAATAGTCCTCGATGGAACCCACAAAACATATATATACAACAGCGACTCAAAGAGTCAAGAATACAGATTTACAGTACAAAGATCCAAATCACCTTGAAAACAATACAGCGTCCGAGTATGGACAAGATGCAAATTAAGCTAAGAGCCCTGAAGAATAACCAATGGCGTCCATAACCCTGCCCAGGCCAAGCCGGAAGGGTAACCCTGCTAACGACGTCGATCTCAAAACCTGCTTAAACAAAAGGGGTGCCGACAAAGGGCAAAGGAAAAAGAGAGAGCGGTCAGTACTGAGGCCAGTACACGGCGAGACTAGAATTCGGCGGTCCTCGCCTACATAGGTATGGTGGACTGAAGCGGCAGCACAACATGCACTAAACAACCTATAGAGACTCAATATAACTGTCGGCTATCAGAGAGGGATAAGAAAGACCTATTCGGAACCAACCTGATACTACCACCAAACATACCCATCCTGGTATACCCCCCTCGAGACCAAACGAGGAAGTCAACCGAGGAACTCACACAGTTGGCAGTTTAATATATTCAGTTAGCGTTACAGCAATAACTAGTCAGGTATAGATAACAAGAGTCATCCTGCTATAATAAGCAGTGGGCAGTTTTAGTTAACCATTCCGTTGTAGTTGTAGCACTTACTAGTCAGATACATATAACATGAGGCATCCCAAAACCCAGCAGTTGTTGGTACTTTTATTTAGCCATTCCGTTGTAGTTGCAATACTTACTAGTCAGATACAATTATAACAGGTGACAATCCGAACCAGCAATTGTTGGCACTTTTATTTAGACATTCCATTATAGTGAAGCTGATTACTAGTCATTATAAAGTCAAATTTATAGCACTACTTTAGTTATAGTTGTCTATGATCGAGATACTGTGCTCCAAGTCGTCCATAACCGCGGACACGGCTTTCAGAAAGTTTTACCCTGCAGGGGGGCACAAATAGCAACACACGCACGATCAACCTCGGGAAAACCAAATAAAAACCCAACGAGGCATCACGACAGAGCAATTGCAAGATTCATATAAATTTCAGGGGGCCACCCCACCAAGCTACCCGCGACGAAGTTGGCCGGCTCCGAAACGGACCCAGAGGTTTGCGTCAATGGCTGTAAATGACTGGTAACCCGAAAGTGTGACTGGGCTTGTCGATACCGCGAAAACACTCCGCTTACCTAAACAGTACAGGCGCTCCACGCGCAATCGTAAATAAAGCAGTAAAGCATGGCATAAGTACAGGATAGTAATAAAGCCCCAAACTACTTTGTGGCCCCAAGAAATAAATATGACTCAAGCTCTGGCTAGGGGGATTCATGGTCCCACATGCGGATAGTGCGAATATTCAAAGAACAGGTATCAAGTACTCGGGGTCCTACGGGACACAAGTGGACAGTTAAAAACCAAATAACATCTATTGTCCACCTGTGCCTCTGCATTATTTACCTACTTCAATTTTAGTTTTTAAACGATAATTAAAGCCATGATCATCTCCAACATAAAAGCATAAGGCATTTCTCCAACAATTGTGGTACTTGACAACACACAACAGCACTTGAGCAAGCGACTACGACACGCAAGTCCAACTATCTACCAAACAACAGGTAATAGGATGTGTCCAAGGCAATATAAGGCTGCAAGGGATATCACGGGTACAAAAACTAAAGCATCGCAACATAGATAGCAATAGATCAACAGGAGGAAATAAAGACTAGAAAGGTAAAATAGGTAGAAAGGGGGAGAATGCTCGCCTGAAAACATTGCCGAAGGTTCATCCGAAGATCGGGTCGACACTCGCATTAACTCATCAGCCTAATACGTGAAGAAGCAAAACGCTAGAAGAAACTCCGGATGCACCATTTAATACTACGGCAAAAGATCGAGCATGATGCATGTATGATGTATGACATGGCAAGGATGCGATGCAATTAGGCAATATTAAATGGAACCAGGGTCCCGATAATTAATTAGGTGGTTCATGTTGTTTAGATACCCCGCAATTTAAATGTTGTATTAACATGGCAGAAACATGGTATCGGTTCGCTACACAAATTTAAATGGGGCCAATATTAGACTAGATTTGTCCGCATATGGACCCCATATTTAATTATGAGGTGAATCAGCATAAGGCCCCCAAACCATATTATATATATGCAAGCATCACAATTTAGTTATGCAACAAGACATATATATATATATATATATATATATATATATATATCATTTAATAAAATAGGGCTTCGAGAAAAGGGGTCACACATCGAATCAACGATCTTGGGGCTCGAAGGGGGTTCAACGGGATCGGTCTTCGGGTCTTGGCCAGCAGCACGGGGACACGGACAATGTGATCTGAAACCAGCATGATGTACAAACGCTTATCTAGCCGAGGTTCTTGCCTGAAACACACACGAGCTTATAGATTACACACAACCAGAACCTGAAGCTGGACACGCGTAGAAGCAGAGGGTACATGCTCATACCTTCAGATGGTCTCAACAAAATTGATAGACAAGCCAACAGAGTGGTTCGTCGGCTGCAACACGGATGCCCTGCATAGGGACATGCCTCGGGAAAAAGGATATGGAGCAGCGATAGTAGAGGAAGGCCAACAATGAAGAGAGGCGACGCACGGTCGGGCGAGCTTCTGCAATAGGGAAGCGCATGGTGGTGCTCTGTGGGATCGACGGATCAGGGGGATGGCAGTGCTGGGAGAGGCACACGACGCTTGTAGACGAAGAGGAAGCGCTCACTAGTGCTGGCGTTGGTGACAGCCATGCAGGGAGGAGGAGCTGGCTGGCTAGAGCAGGGACAGCCGGGGACGAGATGCCCTGGCGAGGGGAGGGACGGGGAGAGGTCGGAGATGCATCGACACGGGCACCAAGACGAGCAGGAGGTCATGGCCAGGCCTCACGGGGATAGGACGGAGCCGAGGAGGCTGATGAACGAGGGGCCGCAGCGACGGAAGCTCTATAGACGAGGTCCCTGGCGGCGGCGGCCAACGGCAGGATGCGAGAGAGGATGGGGAGCGAGCGTGTCGAGGAGGAGAGAGACGCGGGGCGATAGGGAAAACGGGGTGGGGCCAGGCTGTCGGGGAGTGTGGTGAGAGGGTTCAGCGGGGTGTTGGTCATGTTGGTCGCTGGGTGGTGGAGTACCGGGTGCGGGGTGGTCGCGTTGTGTACCAGAAAAATGTGTGTGCGTGGGTGCGTGTTGCGGCATGTGTCGCGTGTGGTGGCCGCTGGGGTGTGACGGCAAGGTCGTGGGAGAAGGTGGGGTAGCTAGGGTTTGTTCAGGATAGATCTAGGGTTTGTTTTGGGTAGTAGGTTCTCTGGATGGTTGGGCCTTTGGGCCGACCGGCTGGATGCCTCCCTGATAAAAAATATTTTATTATTTTTATAAAACAAAATGTTATGAAAAATAGTTTTGGATAAATACAAGATCCAGAAAAGATCGAGGTTTCGCATTTGAATAAAGAGAGGGACATTTGTAAAAAATGAAATAGGGCTTTTAGTAAAATAGTTTTAGACTAATATATGCATGTTGATGTCATGATGATGCATGAAGATAAACACAGGCGATTTACTAGTAACGGTTTTACCCGGGGTGCTACAATTCGACACCACTAACAATGGATCTCGCCCTCGAGATCCGCCTCCTAGTACGGGGAAGAAAGCCGATGACCTGAATCTTCTCGCTTCTTGTAGATTCTCGTGACACCACTAACAAGGGTTCCTTCTTCATCTTGAAATTGGCGACACCACCAACAAGGGTCGTTGCTCACGTTCGTCGAGAGATCACTCCGTGTAAACAAAGAAGAAGGTCGAGGTATCAAAAAAAAGGAAGGCCACCTCTAACTTCTGTGGAATGAGTATAATTGCATCGACCCAACATTCAATGTACAAGAGCGAATGATAAGAGTAGTCGGATGGTGATCAGTCCATCGCGCACCCAAAGAATTACTTTGCACATGAATAGGGGAATTATGCAACCAACTCTCCGAATTGAGACTGAAGATCTCGACAAGCGAGGTTTGGAAACAAAGGAATGATGCAGGCTCTTGACCGGATCTGACATAGATGATGTCGTTGTGTTAGGAAACATCAGAAGAAGCAAAGAAAATTTTTAGTGAATTTTCGGTCCACTGAAATTTAAAATAGAGGAAGATTCTTCAGATAGCATGAAGACCAGATGTAGAAACACCGTTACAAGAAGAAGGAAGAAAAACCCTAAAGGTATGACAGAAACCCAACCACGAGAATTCCTGGACTCGAAGAAAAGATAAGAGGGTAGATCGAAAACACGCAGAGGTAAGAGGAGAATAGCAAAGGGGTAAGGAGTAAAAGCAGACCTAATCAGATCTATCCAACTGATTTTCCAAAATAGTTTTGACGCTCTACATCGGCCGTTAGCTAGGTTATCTTACAGGCTGGACCAGTGGGGTATCGTAACTGCTGAGCTCTGATACCACTCTGTAACACCCTCAGGATCGGCCCTATGCAAGTTTCAGCGCTTCCCGCCAAACCCGCATAGAAACGATTCAAAGGTGCCCACCAGGCACTTGCGTGCGGGTGGAAAACAAAGTAATATCATTACACAGTAGTCCTCGATGGAACCCACAAAACATATATATACAACAACGACTCAAAGAGTCAAGAATACAGATTTATAGTACAAAGATCCAAATCACCTTGAAAAAAATACAGCGTCCGAGTACGGACAAGATGCAAATTGAGCTAAGAGCCCTGAAGAATAACCAATGGCGTCCATAACCCTGCCCAGGCCAAGCCGGAAGGGTAACCCTGCTAACGACGTCGATCTCAAAACCTGCTTAAACAAAAGGGGTGCCGACAAAAGGCAAAGGAAAAAGAGAGAGCAGTCAGTACTGAGGCCAGTACACGGCGAGACTAGAATTCGGCGGTCCTCGCCTACATAGGTATGGTGGACTGAAGCGGCAGCGCAGCATGCACTAAACGACCTATAGAGACTCAATATAACTGTCGGCTATCAGAGAGGGATAAGAAAGACCTATTCGGAACCAACCTGATACTACCACCAAACATACCCATCCTGGTATAACCCCCTCGAGACCAAACGAGGAAGTCAACCGAGGAACTCACACAGTTGGCAGTTTTATATATTCAGTTATCGTTACAGCAATTACTAGTCAGGTATAGATAGCAAGAGTCATCCTGATATAATAAGCAGTGGGCAGTTTTAGTTAACCATTCCGTTGTAGTTGTAGCACTTACTAGTCAGATACATATAACATGAGGCATCCCAAAACCCAGCAGTTGTTGGTACTTTTATTTAGCCATTCCGTTGTAGTTGCAATACTTACTAGTCAGATACAATGATAACAGGTGACAATCCAAACCAGCAATTGTTGGCACTTTTATTTAGACATTCCATTATAGTGAAGCTGATTACTAGTCATTATAAAGTCAAATTTATAGCACTACTTTAGTTATAGTTGTCTATGATCGAGATACTGTGCTCCAAGTCGTCCATAACCGCGGACACGGCTTTCAGAAAGTTTTACCCTGCAGGGGGGCACAAATAGCAACACACGCACGATCAACCTCGGGAAAAACCAAATAAAAACCCAACGAGGCATCACGACAGAGCAATTGCAAGATTCATATAAATTTCAGGGGGCCACCCCACCAAGCTACCCGCGACGAAGTTGGCCGGCTCCGAAACGGACCCAGAGGTTTGCGTCAATGGCTGTAGACGACTGGGAACCCGAAAGTGTGATTGGGCTTGCCGATACCGCGAAAACACTCTGCTTACCTAAACAGTACAGGCGCTCCACGCGCAATCGTAAATAAAGCAGTAAAGCATGGCATAAGTACAGGATAGTAATAAAGCCCCAAACTACTTTGTGGCCCCAAGAAATAAATATGAATCAAGCTCTGGCTAGGGGGATTCATGGTCCCACATGCGGATAGTGCGAATATTCAAAGAACAGGTATCAAGTACTCGGGGTCCTACGGGACACAAGTGGACGGTTAAAAACCAAATAACATCTATTGCCCACCTGTGCCTCTGCATTATTTACCTACTTCAATTTTAGTTATTAAACGATAATTAAAGCCATGATCATCTCCAACATAAAAGCATAAGGCATTTCTCCAACAATTGTGGTACTTGACAACACGCAGCAGCACTTGAGCAAGCGACTACGACACGCAAGTCCAACTATCTACCAAACAACAGGTAATAGGATGTGTCCAAGGCAATATAAGGCTGCAAGGGATATCACGGGTACGAAAACTAAAGCATCGCAACACAGATAGCAATAGATCAACAGGAGGAAATAAAGACTAGAAAGGTAAAATAGGTAGAAAGGGGGAGAATGCTCGCCTAAAAACATTGCCGAAGGTTCATCCGAAGATCGGGTCGACACTCGCATCAACTCATCGGCCTAATCCGTGAAGAAGCAAAACGCTAGAAGAAACACCGGACGCACCATTTAATACTACGGCAAAAGATCGAGCATGATGCATGTATGATGTATGACATGGCAAGGATGCGATGCAATTAGGAAATATTAAATGGAACCAGGGTCTCGATAATTAATTAGATGGTTCATGTTGTTTAGATACCCCGCAATTTAAATGTTGTATTAACATGGCAGAAACATGGTATCGGTTCGCTACACAAATTTAAATGGGGCCAATATTAGACTAGATTTGTCCGCATATGGACCCCATATTTAATTATGAGGTGAATCAGCATAAGTCCCCCAAACCATATTATATATATGCAAGCATGAAAATTTAGTTATGCAACAAGATATATATATATATCATTTAATAAAATAGGGCTTCGAGAAAAGGGGTCACACATCGAATCAACGATCTTGAGGCTCGAAGGGGGTTCAACGGGATCGGTCTTCGGGTCTTGGCCAGCAGCACGGGGACACAGACAATGTGATCTGAAACCGGCATGATGTACAAACGCTTATCTAGCCGAGGTTCTTGCCTGAAACACACACGAGCTTATAGATTACACACAACCAGAACCTAAAGCTGGACACACGTAGAAGCAGAGGGTACATGCTCATACCTTTAGATGGTCTCAACAAAATTGATAGACAAGCCAACAGAGCGGTTCGTCGGCTGCAACACGGATGCCCTGCATAGGGACATGCCTCGAGAAAAAGGATATGGAGAAGCGATAGTAGAGGAAGGCCAACAATGAAGAGAGGCGACGCACGGTCGGGCGAGCTTCTGCAATAGGGAAGCACATGGTGGTGCTCTGTGGGATTGACGGATCAGGGGGATGGCAGTGCTGGGAGAGGCACACGACGCTTTTAGACGAAGAGGCAGCGCTCACTAGTGCTGGCGTTGGTGACAGCCATGCAGGGAGGAGGAGCTGGCTGGCTAGAGCAGGGACAGCCGGGGACGAGATGCCCTGGCGAGAGGAGGGACGGGGAGAGGTCGTAGATGCATCGACGCGGGCACCAAGGCGAGCAGGAGGTCATGGCCAGGCCTCACGGGGACATGACGTAGCCGAGGAGGCTGATGAACGAGGGGCCGCGGCGACGGAAGCTCTATAGACGAGGTCCCTGTCGGCGGCGGCCAACGGTAGGAGGCGAGAGAGGATGGGGAGCGAGCGTGTCGAGGAGGAGAGAGACGCGGGGCGATAGGGAAAACGGGGTGGGGCCAGGCTGTCGGGGAGTGTGGTGAGAGGGGTCAGCGGGGTGTTGGTCATGTTGGTCGCTGGGTGGTGGAGTACCGGGTACGGGGTGGTCGCGTTGTGTACCAGAAAAATGTGTGTGCGTGGGTGCGTGTTGCGGCATGTGTCGCGTGTGGTGGCCGCTGGGGTGTGGCGGCAAGGTGGTGGGAGAAGGTGGGGTAGCTAGGGTTTGTTCAGGATAGATCTAGTGTTTGTTTTGGGTAGTAGGTGGTCTGGATGGTTGGTCCTTTGGGCCGACCGGCTGGATGCCTCCCTGATAAAAAATATTTTATTATTTTTATAAAACAAAATGTTTTGAAAAATAGTTTTGGATAAATACAAGATCCAGAAAAGATCGAGGTTTCGCATTTGAATAAAGAGAGGGACATTTGTAAAAAATGAAATAGGGCTTTTAGTAAAATAGTTTTAGACTAATATATGCATGTTGATGTCATGATGATGCATGAAGATAAACACAGGCGATTTACTAGTAACGGTTTTACCCGGGGTGCTACAATTTAACACCCTCAGAATCGGCCCTATGCAAGTCTCAGCGATTCCCGCCAAACCCGCATAGAAACGATTCAAAGGTGCCCACCAGGCACTTTCGTGCGGGTGGAAAACGAAGTAATACCATTACACAATAGTCCACGATATAACCCACAGAACAGATATATACAACAATGACTCAAAGAGTCAAGAATACAGATATACAATACAAATATCCAAATCACCTTTAAAATGATACAGCGTCCGAGTACGGACAAGATGCAAATTGAGCTAAGAGCCCTGAAGAATAACCAATGGCGTCCATAACCCTGCCCAGGCCAAGCCGGAAGGGTAACCCTGCTAACGATGTCGATCTCAAACCTGCTTAACAAAAGGGGTGCCGACAAAGGGCAAAGGAAAAAGAGAGCGGTCAGTACTGAGGCCAGTACACAGCGAGACTAGAATTCGGCGGTCCTCGCCTACATAGGTATGGTGCACTGAAGCGGCAGCGCATCATGCACTAAACAACCTATAGAGACTCAATACAACTGGCGGCTATCAGAGAGGGGCAAGAAAGACCTATCCGGAACCAACCTGATACTACCACCAAACATACCCATCCTGGTATTTCCCCCTCGAGACCAAACGAGGAAGTCGACCGAGGAACTCACACCGTTGGCAGTTTTATTTATTCAGTTATCGTTGCAGCAATTACTAGTCAGGTATAGATAGTCATCCTGATATAATAAGCAGTGGGCACTTTTAGTTAACCATTCCGTTGTAGTTGCAACACTTACTACTCAGATACAATTAGCATGAGATATCCCAAAACCCAGCAGTTGTTGACACTTTTATTTAGCCACTCCGTTGTAGTGGAGCTGATTACTAGTCATATCAGATACAAGTCAAATTATAACAGTAAACTTTAGTTATAGTTGTCTATGATCGAGAACTGTGCTCCAAGTCGTCCATACCCGCGGACACGGCTTCTCGAAAAGATTTATCCCTGCAGGGGTGCACCAAAGTTCCCACACGCACCTACACCCTTGTTGTCAGATCAGGTAGGTACAAGATCACAAAACATACACCCAACGGTATGTCGACGGGGTTTCGGACACGACATTTCCCAGACCCAAAGCAAGCACAGGGGGCCACCCCACTAAGCTACCCGTAACGAAGTCGGCCGGTCTCCGAGACGGACCCAGGGTTTGCTTCAATGGCTGTAAACGACTGGGAACCCGAAAGTGTGACTGGGCTTGTCGATACCGCGAAAACACTCCGCTTACCTAAACAGTACAGGCGCTCCACGCGCAATCGTAAATAAAGCAGTAAAGCATGGCATAAGTATAGGATAGTAATAAAGCCCCAAACTACTTTGTGGCCCCCAGTACAGTACTTGAAATCAGGTACTAAATCGATGGGGGTGCCCACACACCCCACCTGTGGTTAGCGCACTCGATCTCGGAACAGGTGTCAAGAACTCGGGGTCCTACGGGACACCAGTGAGCGGTTAAAATCCAAATATTTTCTATTACCCACCGGTGCCTCTACATTTACCTACTTTCAATTTTAGTTATTAAACAATAATTAAAGCCATGATCATCTCCAACATAAAGCATAAGGAATTTCTCCAACAACTGTGGTATTTGACAACATGCAACAGCACTTGAGCAAGCTACTAAGACACGCCAGTCCAACTATCTACCAAACAATAGGTAATAGGATGTGTCCAAGGCAATATAAGGCTGCAAGGGATACCACGGGTACGAAAACTAGAGCATCGCAACACAGATAGCAATAGATCAACAGGAGGAAATAAAGACTAGAAATGTAAAATAGGTAGAAAGGGGGAGAATGCTCGCCTGAAAACATTGCCGAGGGTTCATCCGAAGATCGGGTCGACTCTCGCATCAACTCATCGGCCTAATCCGTGAAGAGGCAAAGCACTAGAAGAAACACCGGATGCACTATTTAATACTACGGTAGAAGATCGGGCATGATGCATGTATGATGTATGACATGGCAAAGGTGCGATGCAATTAGGCCATATTAAGCGGAACCGGGGTCCCGACATTTAATTAGGTGACTTATGTTGTTTAGAAACCCCGCAATTTAAATGTTGTATTAACAAGGCAAAATTATATCATCGGTTCGCTACACAAATTTAAATGGGACCAATATTAGACTAGATTCGCCCGCATATGGCCTCCATGTTTAATTTAGGTGAATCGGCATAAGGCCCCCTAACCACACAAGATGTATGCAAGTATGAATGATTATATGCAACAAGATATATCCTTTATAAAAATAGGGCTTGAAGAAAAAGGGTCACACATTGATTCGGAGATCTTGGAGGCTCGGAGGGGGGTTCGGGGGTTCGGTCTTCGGACTCCAGGAGCGAGGTCTTGATGGTCCGTGTCAAAGATCTTGTCGATATGGCGTCATCGCCCCCGGTTTCCATGATAGAGCACTTGGGTTCCCACTTCGATCGCCCGTGTCGGTCTTAGGTTGCTTCTCAACCATGAAGCCTTGTCGCATCAAACTTGCATCAATTATCTTCGGAAGGTCATGGTGTTCCACGGTACAATGCTCTCCTTGGTATCTGACAACTACATCTCCTCGGATTGGGCCCAGGACACCACTGCCACTGTACGAGATGCGCGCGATACACTGAGGCAAAACAGGAGGATCCTGTTCAGCAACACAAACAAAAACGGTGACAGCAACGGATAGCAGAGGAGCGCTCACATGCTCATCCTAAAGCGGCAGGGCGCGCGTGCGCTTGCAGGCAGAGGGTTCAGGGCGGGGGAGCCGAGCGGCACCGGCTCGAGGATGGAGAGGGGCGACGCCGGCGAACGGGAGAGGAGGCACACAGCGAGGCCGGGCAGGAGGACGTTCGCGAGTGGCGACGGCGGCACCCGCTCGGACGAGCTCTTGCCTATCGGAGGAGGAGGCCGGCGAGGTCGGTGACGTTGGGGACGGGCGGGCTGGTCTCGGCGAAGGGGCGATGGAGGAGGGACCCATGGCGAGGCGGAGGACGTACAGGCACGGGGTCGAGGCGACGTCTGCGTCCGTCGCAAAGGAGGGAGCCGGGGAAGAGATTGCGAGGGGGCCCGGCCGGAGGCGGGGACGAGGACGGCTCGGGGACGCTCATCACAGAGGAGCTCCTGGCGGCGGCTGTTCGCACGCGAGGAGGGATAGGCGGCTCCGCGGGGAGGCTCGCGGGAGGCGGCTAAGGCCGGGCGGCGCGCTGCAGAGGTGGCCGGAGCGGTGAGGGCCCGGATGGCGGCGCTAGCCTGCGCTGGTGGCAGAGGTCGCGGCCGGAAGCAGAGCTTGGTCGGGGCCGCTGCGGAAGGAGGGTGGGCGGTGGAGACCGGGTGGGCTGGGCCGCAGGAGGGGGTCTTCGACGCTGGGAGGTGGGGAGCGAGAGGAAGGGTGAGGAAAGGCCGGCGAGGGCCTGTAGGGCGGCGGCGGCAGGAGCTCTGCAAGGGGAGGGTGTCGCAGGCGGAGGGGAAGCGCTTCGGGGGCGGGCCAACAGAGAGAAGAGCGGGTCGGGGGTGGGTGTGTGCGGCCAGGGAGTGGTGGGACCAGGGGCATGCATGAGAGAGAGGTGGGGCTAGTATCGGGGAGAGGGGGAGCGTGGGTTCGATCGGGAGGTGGTTGGCGGCGTGTGAGGGACTGAGAGGTGAGGGGGTGGGTCTAGGAAGCTAGGGTTTGGGGTAGTAGGCTAGCTGGCTGGGCCCTTGGGCCTGGCCGGCTGCCTCCCCCGATAATAAAATATTTTTAATATCTTTATTTAATTTTAAATATCTTTTGTAAAATAGCTTAGACGAATAAAGATCCGGGTGGATCGAGGTTTTACGTTTGCAATGAAGATGAGGAATATCTAGAACACAAAGAGGGGATTTCTGAAAATAGTTTTAGGTTAAAACATGCATGCAGATATCATGATAACGCATAGATGTAAATGCAGGCGATTTTCTAGTAGTGGTTTTATCCGGGGTGCTACAATTCGACACCACTAACAATGGATCTCGCCCTCGAGATCTGCCTCATGGTACGGAAAGAAGGACAACGATCTGGATCTTGTCGCTTCAAGTAGATGCTCACGACACCACTAACAAGGATTCTTGCTCCATCTTGAAATCGGCGACACCACCAACGAGCGGTCGTTGATCATGTGCGTCGAGGGAGTACTCCGAATAAACAAAAGATGAAAATAGAGGCATCAAAAGATAAGGCCACCTCTAACTCTGTAACACCCTCAGGATCGGCCCTATGCAAGTTTCAGCGCTTCCCGCCAAACCCGCATAGAAACGATTCAAAGGTGCCCACCAGGCACTTGCGTGCGGGTGGAAAACGAAGTAATATCATTACACAATAGTCCTCGATGGAACCCACAAAACATATATATACAACAGCGACTCAAAGAGTCAAGAATACAGATTTACAGTACAAAGATCCAAATCACCTTGAAAACAATATAGCGTCCGAGTACAGACAAGATGCAAATTGAGCTAAGAGCCCTGAAGAATAACCAATGGCGTCCATAACCCTGCCCAGGCCAAGCCGGAAGGGTAACCCTGCTAACGACGTCGATCTCAAAACCTGCTTAAACAAAAGGGGTGCCGACAAAGGGAAAAGGAAAAAGAGAGAGCGGTCAGTACTGAGGCCAGTACACGGCGAGACTAGAATTCGGCGGTCCTCGCCTACATAGGTATGGTGGAGTGAAGCGGCAGCACAGCATGAACTAAACAACCTATAGAGACTCAATATAACTGTCAGCTATCAGAGAGGGATAAGAAAGACCTATTCGGAACCAACCTGATACTACCACCAAACATACCCATCCTGGTATAACCCCCTCGAGACCAAACGAGGAAGTCAACCGAAGAACTCACACAGTTGGCAGTTTTATATATTCAGTTATCGTTACAGCAATTACTAGTCAGGTATAGATAGCAAGAGTCATCCTGATATAATAAGTAGTGGGCATTTTTAGTTAACCATTCAGTTGTAGTTGTAGCACTTACTAGTCAGATACATATAACATGAGGCATCCCAAAATCCAGCAGTTGTTGGTACTTTTATTTACCCATTCCGTTGTAGTTGTAATACTTACTAGTCAAATACAATGATAACAGGTGACAATCCAAACCAGCAATTGTTGGCACTTTTATTTAGACATTCCATTATAGTGAAGCTGATTACTAGTCATTATAAAGTCAAATTTATAGCACTACTTTAGTTATAGTTGTCTATGATCGAGATACTGTGCTCCAAGTCGTCCATAACCGCGGACACGGCTTTCAGAAAGTTTTACCCTGCAGGGGGCACAAATAGCAACACACGCACGATCAACCTCGGGAAAAACCAAATAAAAACCCAACGAGGCATCACGACAGAGCAATTGCAAGATTCATATAAATTTCAGGGGGCCACCCCACCAAGCTACCCGCGACGAAGTTGGCCAGCTCCGAAACGGACCCAAGGTTTGCGTCAATGGCTGTAAATGACTGGGAACCCGAAAGTGTGACTGGGCTTGTCGATACCGCGAAAACACTCCGCTTACCTAAACAGTACAGGCGCTCCACGCGCAATCGTAAATAAAGCAGTAAAGCATGGCATAAGTACAAGATAGTAATAAATCCCCAAACTACTTTGTGGCCCCAAGAAATAAATATGACTCAAGCTCTGGCTAGGGGGATTCATGGTCCCACATGCGGATAGTGCGAATATTCAAAGAACGGGTATCAAGTACTCGGGGTCCTACGGGACACAAGTGGACGGTTAAAAACCAAATAACACCTATTGCCCACCTGTGCCTCTGCATTATTTACCTACTTCAATTTTAGTTATTAAACGATAATTAAAGCCATGATCATCTCCAACGTAAAAGCATAAGGCATTTCTCCAACAATTGTGGTACTTGACAACACGCAACAGCACTTGAGCAAGCGACTACGACACGCAAGTCCAACTATCTACGAAACAACAGGTAATAGTATGTGTCCAAGGCAATATAAGGCTGCAAGGGATATCACGGGTACGAAAGCTAAAGCATCGCAACACAGATAGCAATAGATCAACAGGAGGAAATAAAGACTAGAAAGGTAAAATACGTAGAAAGGGGGAGAATGCTCGCCTGAAAACATTGCCGATGGTTCATCCGAAGATCGGGTCGACACTCGCATCAACTCATCGGCCTAATCCGTGAAGAAGCAAAACGCTAGAAGAAACACCGGATGCACCATTTAATACTACGGCAAAAGATCGAGCATGATGCATGTATGATGTATGACATGGCAAGGATGCGATGCAATTAGGCAATATTAAATGGACCCAGGGTCCCGATAATTAATTAGATGGTTCATGTTGTTTAGATACCCCGCAATTTAAATGTTGTATTAACATGGAAGAAACATGGTATCGGTTCGCTACACAAATTTAAATGGGGCCAATATTAGACTAGATTTGTCCGCATATGGACCCCATATTTAATTATGAGGTCAATCAGCATAAGGCCGCCAAACCGTATTATATATATGGAAGCATGATAATTTAGTTATGCAACAAGATATATATATATATATATATCATTTAATAAAATAGGGCTTCGAGAAAAGGGGTCACACATCGAATCAACGATCTTGGGGCTCGAAGGGGGTTCAACGGGGTCGGTCTTCGGGTCTTGGCCAGCAGCACAGGGACACAGACAATTTGATCTGAAACCGACATGATGTACAAACGCTTATCTAGCCGAGGTTCTTGCCTGAAACACACACGAGCTTATAGATTACACACAACCGGAACCTGAAGCTGGACACGCGTAGAAGCAGAGGGTACATGCTCATACCTTCAGATGGTCTCAACAAAATTGATAGACAAGCCAACAGAGCAGTTCGTCGGCTGCAACACGGATGCCCTGCATAGGGACATGCCTCGGGAAAAAGGATATGGAGCAGCGATAGTAGAGGAAGGCCAACAATGAAGAGAGGCGACGCACGGTCGGGCGAGCTTCTGCAATAGGGAAGCGCATGGTGGTGCTCTGTGGGATCGACGGATCAGGGGGATGGCAGTGCTGGGAGAGGCACACGACACTTGTAGACGAAGAGGCAGCGCTCACTAGTGCTGGCGTTGGTGACAGCCATGCAGGGAGGAGGAGCTGGCTGGCTAGAGCAGGGACAGTCGGGGACGAGATGCCCTGGCGAGGGAAGGGACGGGGAGAGGTCGGAGATGCATCGACGCGGGCACCAAGGCGAGCAGGAGGTCATGGCCAGGCCTCACGGGGACAGGACGGAGCCGAGGAGGCTGATGAACGAGGGGCCGCGGCGATGGAAGCTCTATAGACGAGGTCCCTGGCGGCGGCGGCCAACGGCAGGAGGCGAGAGAGGATGGGGAGCAAGCGTGTCGAGGAGGAGAGAGACGCGGGGCGATAGGGAAAACGGGGTGGGGCCAGGCTGTCGGGGAGTGTGGTGAGAGGGGTCAGCGGGGTGTTGGTCATGTTGGTCGCTGGGTGGTGGAGTACCGGGTGCGGGGTGGTCGCGTTGTGTACCAGAAAAATGTGTGTGCGTGGGTGCGTGTTGCGGCATGTGTCGCGTGTGTTGGCCGCTGGGGTGTGGCGGCAAGGTGGTGGGAGAAGGTGGGGTAGCTAGGGTTTGTTCAGGATAGATCTAGGGTTTGTTTTGGGTAGTAGGTGGTCTGGATGGTTGGGCCTTTGGGCCGACCGGCTGGATGCCTCCCTGATAAAAAATATTTTATTATTTTTATAAAACAAAATGTTTTGAAAAATAGTTTTGGATAAATACAAGATCCAGAAAAGATCGAGGTTTCGCATTTGAATAAAGAGAGGGACATTTGTAAAAAATGAAATAGGGCTTTTAGTAAAATAGTTTTAGACTAATATATGCATGTTGATGTCATGATGATGCATGAAGATAAACACAGGCGATTTACTAGTAACGGTTTTACCCGGGGTGCTACAATGGCGGTGGTCTAACATACCAAGATGATAACACCGAGGAAGTTCCAGTGCAAGAGAAAGAACCCGGTGTGCATACTAGATTGCGAAGGAGTAGGGAACGAGTGTTACTTGATGCTTCATTTGTAGAAAACATTAGGAAAAGAAAGGAGGTAGTGGAGGGCCATGAATGCGAGGATGATGAAAACATGGTAGATGACACAGTCCTCTAGTACTATAGCGATGGTGAGGATAGAAGGCAGAGGCATTTTGACGATGATGATTAGTAACAACATGCAAGGTAGTGGCTCACTGGAAATTGCTAATTGCTAAGTATATCCTCCATTATCTGTTCTTTTTTATTTCATTGCTAGTGGCTCACTGGGAGCAAGATCATGACATTTTAGATGAAGTGGTGGAGTGGTGGTGAGCAGCAAGATCAGCAGCAAGATCATGCCATTTTAGCTGTTGTGTAGTCATTTTAATTTACTATTCTGCAAGTTCTGGCTATTGTTGCCATGGATATCAAGTTCTGGCTATTGTTGCCATGGATATTTTAATTTCTGGAAGATCATGTGTAATCTTGAGATCATGTGTAATCTTGACATATAATTTCTGGACGAATCTGAGATCATGTGTAATATTGACATATAATTTCTGGAAGATCATGTGTAATCTTGTCTTTGTAATTTCTGGAAGATCATGAGTTCTGAATATAGTTCTGAATCTGGCCAAGCACCTCCTACCACTCTTCCAGGGTGAAAGTAATCTTGCTAGATAAAAGAACCCAAACATCTACTTTAATTCAACCCTCCTACATAGATTAGTTTGACAAAGCATGCAATGCAGTACCAAGAGAGTTGAATCTATGCATAACATCAGCACTAATTACTCACAGATTAGTTTGCTACACATATTAGCTTCTTTAGTACTGCAGAACATCATACACACCGCACACATTGGTTTGAGATTATTACATGGTAACACAACCATAGAGGAATTGGAATAAGAAACTAACTAAGAAGAATAAGACAAATAAATGTGCTACATAGAAGAGAATATTTCGGAATGTGGGTTCACTAGAAACAACATTCTGTTTAAGCACATATGCACCAGCAGATCAAGGTATGAGCATCTCCACACAAAAAAATACTAAAGACCAGCAGATCAAGGTATGAACATTATTACATATGTACCAACCTACTAGTGCTGGTACTGCATCTCCACACAAAAGACTAATATCTGGACACAAAAGAGTAATATCTGGATACAAAAGAGTAATATCTGGACCAACTCTCTATAATCTAGTGCTGGTACTACATCAAAGATTATTGCTCAAAACCGACAAGCCGCATTTGCAAAATCCACCTAGGGTTCTTAGGCATAATCGACGCATTCAAATCGACGCATACACAATAGATGGAGGAAAAAGGAGAGGGGAAAGGGATTCAGGCGAGGATGAGCGGGCTAGGGGAAGAGGGCCATAGACGGGGCAGGAACGGGGAAGGGGCAGCCACTGGAGAAGAGGAAGGGCCATAGGCGGGGAAGGGGCAGCCACTGGAGATCGGTGGAGCTCTAGGCGGGTCGGGGTCGGGGTCGCGGTCTTACCTGTGCGCCGCCGGGTCAGAGTCGGGGACGGGGAAGGGGCAGCCACTAGAGATCGGAGGGAGGCAGATCGGCGGGTCGGGGTCTGGGTCGCCGTCAGGTGCTCGAGGAGGAAGGCGTATGGCTCGAGGAGGGGGTTATGAGGAAGGCGAATGGAGTGGCTCGAGGAGGGAGTTATGAGCATCACCAGCAAGGAGTGGTAGGTAGCAGATTAAAAAACATATTCTAAATAATAAAATAAAAATTTCATTTTCATTTATATATGTGTTATTTTGCAACATACTAGACCAAATTATTTGGACGGTGACCCAAATGGGCTATCTCGAACCTTTCCGGTTTTTGACCGGCATAAAATAAAAACGGTCTAATCACGACATAGTTTTGACCGGATGCGGCACGGATGCGGCGACGGGAATGATCAGTACCAGAAGCTGGAGGGCGAACTGAGCAGGTCATCAACCCTCGAGCCCAAAGTTGTCTGTCTGTGTCCGCAGGAAGAAGTTTTTCTTTTTGTGAAGAAAAAAAGGGGCGTTTTGTGAAGCCCAAAGTTGTGTGTCTATGTCCGTGTCCGAGTGCAAAAAAGGTGCGTTTTGTGAAGAAACCACCGAGTGATAGGTTTAGAATGGCTTCAACGCATTTCTAGGGGCCGAGCCTCACTAAACTTGCGTTGGGACATTTGTCCATTTTTATGCCCGTTTCAAACTATGGTTAAAACGGCGGTCATGAAGGTTCTTAGCTAGGGGATGAGCCTCACTAAACTTGCGTTGGATCTCTGAAGAAATAGCATATTGTGAGTCTAAAAATGATTTTTTCAAAAAAATCATGGGCATCGGATCATGTATCTGTAGTTCAAATCGGACCCAATTCCTACCGATTCGGCAGGAATTTGTCTTTTTTACCAGGGGTGGACGGAAAGGTTTGAGAGGCCCCGGTTGGGACATTTGTCCATTTAAGGTGGCCTATTATTTTTTAAAAATGGGATGGTAGCATTTTGAAACTTTTATTTGGTGGTTGCTTCACAAAACGGCCCGTTTTTTGTGCTCGGAAAATGGAAAATGGTTTTTCCGTGCGACGAAATGGAAAACTTCCTCCTGCAACATTGTTCTCCATCCCATGATGCACATGTGTGCACAATACGGGCGCATTATCACAAACTATGCACCGATTCTATCCATAACATTGGTCATTTGACCCGAAAGCCATGAAACCTCGAACATGATAGGTCGTTTCGTGAAGGTTTTTTTGATACATACTCAATTTACCAAGTTTGGTATTTTCCTTGAAACTATGTCAAATAATAATACACCACGCGAAGGATTTGCGTTGATCGGACCATTTTTCAATTTTTTATGCTCGTTTCAAACTATGGTCAAAACGGTGGTCATGAAGGTTCTTAGCTAGGGGATGAGCCTTTATAAACTTGTGTTGGATCTCTAAATAAATAGCATATTGTGAGTCTAAAAATGATTTTTTTCAAAAAATCATGGGCATCGGATCATGTATCTGTAGTTCAAATCGGACCCACTTCCTACCGATTCGGCAGGAATTTGTCTTTTTCATCAGTGGTGAACGGAAAGGTTTGAGAGGCCCCGGTTGTGACATTTGTCCATTTAAGGTGGCCTATTATTTTTGAAAAATGGGATGGTATCATTTTGAAACTTTTATTTGGTGGGTGCTTCACAAAACGGCCCATTTTTTGCGCTCGGAAAATGGAAAATGGTTTTTCCGTGCGACGAAATGGAAAACTTCCTCCTGCAACATTGTTCGCCATCCCATGATGCACATGTGTGCACAATACGGGTGCATTATCACAAACTATGCACCGATTATATGCATAACATTGGTCATTTGACCCGAAAGCCATGAAACCTCGAAGATGATAGGTCATTTCGTGAAGGTTTTTTTGAGACAAACTCAATTTACCAAGTTTGGTATTTTCCTTGCAACTATGTCACATAATAATACACCACGCAAAGGATTTGCGTTGATCGGACCGTTTTTGAATTTTTTATGCCCGTTTCAAACTATGGTCAAAACAGCGGTCAAGAAGGTTCTTAGATAGGGGATGAGCCTCGCTAAACTTACATTGGATCTCTGAAGAAATAGCATATTGTGAGTCTAAAAATGATTTTTTTAAAAAATCATGGGCATCGGATCATGTATCTGTAGTTCAAATCGGACCCACTTCCTACCGATTCGTCAGGAATTTGTCTTTTTCACCAGGAGTGGACGGAAAGGTTTGAGAGGCCCTGGTTGGGAAATTTGTCCATTTAAGTTGGACTATTATTTTTGAAAAATGGGATGGTAGAATTTTGAAACTTTTAGTTGGTGGTTGCTTCACAAAACGGCCCGTTTTTTGCGCTCGGAAAATGGAAAATGGTTTTTCCGTGCGACGAAATGGAAAACTTCCTCCTGCAACATTGTTCACCATCCCATGATGCACATGTGTGCATAATACGGGCGCATTATCACAAACTATGCACCGATTCTATCCATAACATTGGTTATTTGACCCGAAAGCCATGAAACCTCGAACAAGATAGATCATTTCGTGAAGGGTTTTTTGAGACATACTCAATTTACCAAGTTTGGTATTTTTCCTTGCAACTATGTCACATAACAAGACACCACGCGAAGGATTTGCGTTGATCGGACCAATTTTCAATTTTTTATGCCCGTTTCAAACTATGGTCAAAACGTCATGAAGGTTCTTAGCTAGGGGATGAGCCTCGCTAAGCTTGCATTGGATCTCTGAAGAAATAGCATATTGTGAGCCTAAAAATGATTTTTCAAAAAATCATGGGCATCGGATCATGTATCTGTAGTTCAAATCGGACCCACTTACTACCGATTCGGCAGGAATTTTTATTTTTCACCAGGGGTGGACGGAAAGGTTTGAGAGGCCCTGGTTGGGACATTTGTCCATTTAAGGTGGCCTATTATTTTTGAAAAATGGGATGGTAGCATTTTGAAACTTTTATTTGGTGGTTGCTTCACAAAACGGCCTGTTTTTTGCGCTCGGAAAATGGAAAATGGTTTTTTCGTGCAACGAAATGGAAAACTTCCTCCTGCAACATTGTTCGCCATCCCATGATGCACATGTGTGCACAATACGGGCACATTATCACAAACTATGCACCGATTCTATCCATAACATTGGTCATTTGACCCGAAAGCCATGAAACCTCGAACATGATAGGTCATTTCGTGAAGGTTTTTCGAGACATACTCAATTTACCAAGTTTGGTATTTTTCCTTGCAACTATATCACATAATAAGACACCACGCGAAGGATTTGCGTTGATCGGACCGTTTTTGAATTTTTATGCCCGTTTCAAACTATGGTCAAAACGGCGGTCATGAAGGTTCTTAGCTAGGGGATGAGCCTCGCTAAACTTGCGTTGGATCTCTGAAGAAATAGCATATTTGGAGTCTAAAAATTAATTTTTCAGAAAATCATGGGCATCGGATCATGTATCTGTAGTTCAAATCGGACCCACTTCCTACCGATTCAGCAGGAATTTGTCTTTTTCACCAGGGGTGGACGGAAAGGTTTGAGAGGCCCCGCTTGGGACATTTTTCCATTTAAGGTGGCCTATTATTTTTGAAAAATGGGATGGTAGCATTTTGAAACTTTTATTTGGTGGTTGCTTCACAAAACGGCCCTTTTTTGCGCTCGGAAAATGGAAAATGGTTTTTCTGTGCGACGAAATAGAAAACTTCCTCCTGCAACATTGTTCGCCATCCCATGATGCACATGTGTGCACAATACGGGCGCATTATCACAAACTATGCACTGATTCTATCCATGAAAACCTTCGCGTGATGTCATTTTATGTGAACGGTCCAAACAATGTACATCATTTTATGTGACACAGTGTAAAAAAACATTTGCGTTGCGTTATTTTATGTGACATAGTATCTAGTGGGTAGAAATTTTTTTCAGCAAAATTATGTGAAACAAGAAATGCCATAACCCTTTAACCCCATATATCCCAAAAACCATTAACTCTAAACCCAAAAAATTCTGCCGCCCAAACCGATTTTTTTTTTGCCTCTTTTGCCGCCAAAACCCAATTTTTTGCCTGTCCGAATTTTTTTCCTCTCCCGCCCAAGCCTCTCCCGCCCAAAACCCAATTTTTTTGCCTCTCCCGCCCACGAATTTCTGCAATGAAAGAGAGACAGGGGCAATTTGGACAAATCGACCCCACCCCACCCATCCATCCCCACCTGACCCCGGTCCTCCCTAGTCCCCACCCGACCCCGGTCCTCTCCCTAGTCCCCACCCATCCATCCTCATCTCACACCTCCACTCCCCACGACGCGAGCGGCGACTGCCCCACGCCGCGCGCTCGCTCCCCCGACGGCCCCGCGCCACGCGCTCGCTCCTCGAACGGCCTCGCGCCGCACGCTAGCTCCCACGACGGGCACGGGCTGGTAGCTGCGACCAACAACGACGACGCTAGTGAAGGCGACGACCATAGAAGGGGAGCGATCTTCCTCTTAGTTTGACAGTCAGGCGAGTTCTCTGCTCCTTCTACTACCGGCCGATTAGGGTTAGGGTTTGCTTCTCATGGCGTGTCTAGGGTTAGGGTTTGGCTCTCATGGCGTGTCTAGGGTTAGGGTTTGGCTCTCTTGGCGTGTCTAGGATTCTATGCTAGGGCTTGTGTTTAGCTCTTGTGATTCACAACCAATTTCGGCTATGGTATGTGCTTGCGTTTAGCCCACTGTCTGTAGTTAGATGCAGAGCTTGTTGATACACACTATCAGTAGTTGCTACTCTCATCAAATCAATCTTTGCTGTGAATATAAATCTGAATGTGTAGACTCACATCATGTGCTTGCCTTTTAATCTTATGTGCTAATTTATGATGCCACTAAATATAAATATGAATGTGTAGACTCACACCACAGTAGTTATATTGCTGATTGAATATGTGCATGCTGTATGTATGGATTGCAGTTATATTGCTGATTGAATATTGCTTGCTTCCGTAATGCCATTTATGATGCCATTTATCTAACCACTTGTTCCCTGCAGGAAAGTGGCAAGTGATTTCTCAAGGTAAACAAAGCTCGACATCACCAACCTAGCAGCTTCAATCCAGCCACTTAGAGATAAGCAATGGCAAGGAAGAAAGAGCCTGCTGGTAAGAAATGATCGCCTTGTTCTTATGCTGCTAGTTTTCTAATGACTGTTTGCACATATGCTAAGTATAGAAATTTGTCTAGCTTGTGCTTATAATCTGGTAATTGAAAATGTACTAAGAGCCTGCTGGTATGAAATGAGCTCCTTGTATGCTGCTAGTTTTCTAATGATTGTTTGCACATATGCTAGGTATAGAATTTTTCTTAGCTTGTGATTATAATCTGGTAATTGACAATGTACTAAGAGCCTGGTGGTATGAAATGAGCTCCTTGTGCTTATGCTTTTAGTTTTATAATTGGGTTAATCTACTAGTATTAAATGTAACTAAAACCTGATTGGATTATTTAGTTGTTTGAGTTGTCTTGCTCTCCTATGCATTTCAACCATTCATCTAATGGCCACATTTTCTCTATTCATGTAAAGAAGCGCCCCTCACTGAGTATGATAAGGTTAGGGCTAAGCTTATGATGAGGAACAACCGTATTCTTCAGTCCCTTGGTATTCCTGCGGTAGTATCAATGATTAGAAGGTCACGTGTAGGCAAAGAAGGTAGTGCACTTACCATTGAGGAATCTGCCATAACAAACGGTGGAAGCTCAGATTATAATCCACAGGATGATGAAGTTATGGATGGAGAGGAAGTTGATGACATTGTAGTGCAAAAGAATGTGAAGGTGCAAATTCTTTATCTTGTTTGGAGGGGTGGGAGTACTTAAATGCTTTGTGCTTCCTTGTTTATCTTTCATTTCTTGTTACTTGCCATTGATGCTTAATGCCATATTACTTGTTTATATGAGGCCCAAAAGTCTAGGAGGAATAAGAGTGCAGTCAAGAAAGTAAGCAAGAGCAAGAATAGTCAGGAAACATCAACAACAATGCCTCCAGGAAGGGTTTTTGCGGTACCTCCTGGAGGAACGAAGAGAATGCTGGAAACAGAAGAAGAACCTTCTCCTAGAATGACTAGGCAGAAATCAAAGGAGATAGATGTACCTAACCATGAAGAAAGCCCACTGCGCCAGGATGATGTGTTTGTGCCCATTGATGAAGGAAGCTCTCTCCGTCTTGAACTCAGCCCTGTTTCACATACTGTGGACAGGAATCAGCCTCTAGACTATGCTGATTTTTCTGGAGACCGTGAGGAGGCAATGAATGATGAAGGCAAGTTCATCTTGTACTTCTCTTCTTTTACTTGTTCATTGTTTGGAATGTAAAGACAGCATATATGGGTGACTGTATCCAATGATGTTTTAATGTTTCCTTTTCAGTTACTCTTTCCGTGGTAAAGAAAGCTGTTGTGGCCAAGAATTTTAGGAAGGGCTCGGGGTTAGAAAAGCTGACGAAGGGGCTAGGAGCAAAGGTGAGGATTGAAATAGCTGAAGGGATGAAGCGTCCGAAGAAGCCTTTGTAGGCTGCGAAGCTAGCATCAGAGGCAGGACTCATTGTGAGAACTCATATGACAATTCTTCCTCACTTCAAGGAATTCAAAAAGGACACAAGCCTGGTGAAAGACTACATGGGAAAAGCTGCAGTAAGCTCTCTATGCTGATTCTATGTTGCTGACTGTTCTTTCTTCCCTGTTACACATATCATATGGTTACTAATCTTGCCATTGCCCTCTTTGCTGCCTTGGTAGGGAAACTTTGATATGGACACCGATTCAACTGACGTTCAGGACGTGTGCAATGATATCCTAAAGAATATGTCCAAGAACATACATCATTATGTCAAGAAGCAATATTTTGATAAAGTCGAAGCAAGCTAGGTCAGCATCAAATCGCCTGTTGCATACATAACGGATTCTGAATGTCAAAAGCTGGTTGATCTGTGGTCAAGTCCAAGACAAAAGGTATGTTAGTACCTTGCTTTACCATGTGCATGCCACCTGTCTTATTTGCTTTGTTGTATGCAAAAGATGATGGGATGTACCAATCTGCCGGACACTTGTAGGAAGAACAAGGATAATAGAACAAAAGTCAAGTTTGGGCAAAAAACTGGTTCGCGCTGCTATCTAGCTCATGTGCATGAAATTGTAAGATCCACATTGCTGTTTTCCTCTATTTTTTCCCTTCACACATTAGTAACTTTCTCGCAAAAGCTTATGGTTTGATTCTTGCTGAAACATTTTCAGAAGGAGGAAAGAAAGGTTGATAAGCTGTCTGCTGTTGAGATGTTCAAGGTAACCCATAACAGCACCAAGGATGGCTTTTCAGAGGAGGCTAAGATTGCCATAGTAAGTCACACTTTCAGTCTGTTTATGGTTTTGTTAATTACTGCATAGTAGGTGGTAATCGTCCGATGAAAATGTTTTATAAGATTTTGAATACATAGGAGGTGGTAAGAGTATGTGTTGGTGTCTGTGTATGTGTGCACCAAACGCTAGAAGTGTGGTTGCTGTAGTTATTACATAATTCTTGTGATTTGCTCCTAAAAACCTGTTGCCATATCTCAAATCTTTAATGAAATAGCCATTTATTCAGTTTTAGCTGTGTTTGCAAATTTAGTTGTATTCCAAGATGAAATCTGAACTCAATTCTTTGATGAAGTGTTGCCTTTATGTAATGTAATCTGGAGCATAGTTTTTATCCTTTATGTCAATGTATAGCTGCTATTCTTGTACTTGCTGATAAACTGTATGATATTGTGTCAGATTGAAATGGAAAAGAAGATGGATGCTCCTGTACCAGAAGGAGAATTGCCCAAATCTGATGTAGATGTTGTTGCCGAGGTTTTGACCAAGAAAAGCACATTCCTGAAGAATGTCGGTCTGCAGTCAAGCTCTACTAACAAGACCAGCAAGTCGAATGCTGCTGTTACTGCTCATGTGCTTGATCTTTAAGAGAAGCTGCAGAGGTCGGAGCACCAAACCAAAGCCATGCGCGCAGAGATGGCTTCCATGAAGAAGAAGGCGGAAGAAGCCGAAGCTGCACAGGCCTTGCTTCTCAAAAGTGACAAAGAGAATGATGCGAGGTATGCTCAATTGTTGGCGCTGCTTTTAAGTAAACCTATAGGGAACTAGTGTTGTCTAGTGACTTGGTGCTATTTTGATAGTGGACTTGTTAGAAGATTGGTGCTATTTTGGCAATGCACTTGGTGCTATGGCTGTGAACTTGGGTGTGAACTGTGGCTGTGAACTTGGATGTATACTTTGGCTGTGAACTTGCATGTATCTTTTGGCTGTGAACTTGGGTTCGATAAGTTATGTAAACTAGGATGTGGAATTTATAATGTTGGCTGTGAATTCAAAATTTGTTTGGTTATTCAAACTCATGTTATTATTATCTTGCAATTTTTCCAAGTTGACTGGTTATTCAAGAATTGTCCTGAAGTAAAGGCAACAAAATGGACTCTTATTCAGCCCAGATGACTGGAAAAACACCATGGCCCAGATGACTGAAAAAGGCCACGACCTGGTCCAACAATGCTTGAATCCAATATACAAACTACAATTAAAAATAAAAATCTGTAATTAAAATGGCCGAAAGCTGGATCAGGCCAAATATATATGGGCTACAAAAAGCCCATGGCCCATATTATATTGTCTGGAATTCTAAAATAGAAAAAAAGAGACCGAAATAGGCCCTTTGCCCAAAACAAATGTGGGTCGTAAAATGGCCACGGCCCAAGAGCGTGAACGATATCAGCCCATATAAACAACCAAAATGGACCGGGCTGCTTTTGAATACGACGATCTAATATCGTCACAATTTTGCCACGTAGGCTCTGCCACGTAGGAACCGACGTGGTGAGGCTGGACAGCCCATGACGATACTTGATCGTCATAGAGTTTTTGATGATGCATTATCATCACAGACGGTTATGACGATCTGGTGCAAAATGTCATTGTGTGCAATTACTGACGCTCAGTTTTTGACTATATGTTTTTCGTCATAAGATCGTCACATATTGTACACAGTGACGATTCAGTGACGAAAATGGAGCGTCATGTATCAGCAGATTCCTTGTAGTGGGTTAAAACAAATATTCTCATAATAGAGAGTAGTAATAAGGCTATGGCCTTGTTGCATAAAATAATAGATCACAAAGTTTCTGTTTTTGAAGGAATGATCCTAAAATGATTATGAATGCATGAATGATATGCAAACTTTGAAATCATGATTCTTGGGATGTTGCAATTGTGCGTGGTTTCTCCCAAGATGCATTTTGTCCTATTATATTTTGTAGACCTTTCATACATACTTTTGGTGCTAAAATTAATTTTCTAAAAAAGAAAGTGTTCATTAAATTTGTTGGTGAAAGACTTGAGTTTAACTTTTCAAAGTATATTGATAAACATTTAGAAAAGGAAAAATTCTCTAATGATATAGTGGAGACTCTTGTTTCAGTGGCAGTTGCTTCATCGGACGCTATGGAACGATATGTGTTGAATCAAGAGGAGCCATTTGATGATGAAGATAAAGAAGCCATAGAACAAATACTATCTCAACAATCACCACAGCTGGAATTTACATATTCCACCTAGTAATCTAGGAGAACTACCACCACCTAAAGAAGATCCTAGTTTTCAACTTAAACCATTGCCTGAAGATATGAAATATGCATTCCTTGATGATAATAAAACATTTCCTGTTATTACTAGTGCTAACCTTTTAGATGAAGAATAATCAAAATTTCTTGAAGTATTGAGATCTTATAGGCCAGCCATTGGCTATTCACTTGATGATTTGAAAGGTATAAGCCCCGCTTTAACTTGGAAGAAGATGCAAAGCCTGTTGTTGACTATCAACGCCGTCTTCATCCAAGAATTAAAGAAGTGGTAAGAAAAGAGGTAATCAAACTCATTGGGGAAGGTATTATCTATCCCATAGCTGATAGTAAATGGGTAAGTTTTGTCCATTGTGTGCCTAAAAAGGGTGAAATCATCGTGGTTACAAATGATGAAAATGAACTTGTTGATCAACATATCGTTACTGATTATATAATGTGCATTGATTATAGGAAACATAATAAGAAACTCGTAAAGATCATTCTCCTTTACCATTCATTGATCAAATGCTTGAAATATTATCCAAACACTCTCACTTTTGTTATTTAGATGGTTATTCAGGTTTCTCACAGATTCCGATGCACAAGGATGATAAGGAGAAGACTACTTTCACATTTCCCTTTGGTACTTATGATTATAGTAGAATGCCATTCAGTTTGTCCAATGATACTACTACTTTTCAAAGATGCATGAATGCCATATTTGCAGATTATATTGAGAAAATTATGGAAGTATTCATGGACGACTTTTATATGTATGGTACCTCTTTTGAAAACTGCTTGTTCAATCTTAACAAAGTTTTACAGTGTTGTGAGGACCAACACTTAGTCCTAAATTGGGAGAAGTTCCATTTCATGGTGACAAACGGTGTTGTTCTTGGACATTGAGTTTCAGTTAGAGGCATTGAAGTGGACCACGCCAAGATAGAAGCCATATAGAAGATACCATGTCCTAGGGATATAAGAGGTTTAAGAAGCTTTCTTGGTCATGTTGGTTTCTATAGAAGGTTTATCAAAGACTTCTCAAAAATATTTTGCAAAAATATGTTCCATTCTCTTTTAATCATGATTGTGTAGAGTCTTTTGATGTTTTATAGAAAACATTGGTAAGTGCTCCTATATTTCAACCTCCTGATTGGAATTTACCATTTGAAATAGTGTGTGGTGCTAGTGAATATATTGTATGAGCTGTTTTAGGCCAAAGAGTTCATAAGAAACTTAGTGTGATAAATTATGCTAGTAAAACACTTGATGGCGGCCAAAGAAATTATGCTACAACTGAAAAGTGTTCTTGGCTATAATTTTTGCATGTGACAAGTTTAGACATTACATTGTAGACTCTGAGGTAATAGTACACACCGACCATTCTGCTATTAAATACCTCATGAAAAATAAAGATGCTAAGACAAGACTTATAAGATGGGTTCTTTTACTACAAGAATTTGACCTACATATTGTAGATAGGAAAGGTGAGGACAACCCAATAGGTGATCATTTATCTAGAATGGAAAACATTCTGATAGATCCTATTCCTATTAATGATATCTTTGCAAATGAACAACTAGCAAACATTAATGTGTGTTCTGCTAGAGTAGCTTCACCATGGTTTGATAATTATGCTAACTTCATTGTTGGAAAATTTATGCCACCACACTTCACCTACCAAAAAAGGCAGAAATTATTTTATGATCTTAGGCATTATTTTTGGGATAACCCATTTCTTTATAAGAAAAGTGTAGACGGTATTATTAGATGTTGTGTTCCTGAGTTTGAGCAGCAGGCTATCATAAGGGATTGTCATGACAACCCTTATGGAGGACATCATGAAGGAGACTGCACCGCTGCAAACATATTACAATCTGGTTTTTATTGGCCTTACTTTATTTATGGATTGTGCTAATTATGTTAAATATTATGAAAAATGCCAACGTGTTGGAAATATCGGTAAGAGAAATGAAATGCCTATGAACTATTCAATGCCTCTTGAACCATTTGATGTATGGGGATTTCACTTTATGAACCATTCCCCCATCAAAAACAAAGTACACTTATATTTTGGTTTTAGAGTGTGGATGATTTGAAGGATATTTTGCAGTAGTGATGACTACAAGTGCACAAATCATCTGTAGCTAGTTTCGAAATAAAGATATCGACCCCACAGGGAGCAGTAGGCAAAAGACTAAAATGTTTTAATTAAAACTAAACGAAGTACTTTAAAGAATAATTGTAAGATGCAAGAAAGTAGAATTGTTTTTGGGTTTTTGGTTGGTTGAAATAGTAAATTAAGGTGAATTAAAACTTAATGTAGAAAGTAGTAATCGCGTGCGGAAGAAAGATTGAAACTACAATAAGGGAAATGCGTTCTAAGGAGTGGTGGATACACCGCTAGCAATTTAGACTAAGCGATTAAGATCATTATAAAGAGTATTCTCATGATATGCATGTATGTGGGAGGAGATCCATATATGGATGATTAGGCATCAACCACTGCTCACACCATCCTTCATAACCACAGCTAACAGATAAACTACATCAATCATATTACGCCGCTATTAAGGGATCTCTCCCGCAACATGGACATGGCTTAATGAGTTCTCCTTGATTCCCCAAGTTAGTACGTAAAGGAAGACAACGAATTTATAGTCACAGTAAGTGCTACTATACCTCCGTCTACCAATAAGTAATCCCCTTCATCGAGTCCCCGTGAGAGGCAAATATTAAGGAGGTGCACAACTCCCAACATCAAGATGAAGACACTTAACACATACATATAATGATGTATAACATAATAATTTCTATCTTATCTCAATCATATACTAGGGTTTCTACATCTCCCCAAGAACTAATGATCTACTCAAACATGGAGGCAATCAACATCATGATAATGGTAATGGAAACGATTATCGATGAATAGTACTTGTATAAATCCATAACTAGTGCAAGAATTACAACAAGAGCTAGATGGGATGGATGGAGATGATGTTGTCGATGGAGATGCAGCGGTTGATGAAGATGGAGATCGATGCCTTGGCCTCCCAGATCTACTTAGGGCAAAGATGGATCCCTAGGGAAAGTTTCCCCTCCAGATCCCTTCTGGAGGTGATGTATTCGCGATTTCTGGGTGTTCTGTATGTCGTCTCTCTGAACCAATTGCACGGGGTGAAACTATTTGAGGAGGCGGAGGCGGCGCCAACTATACGGTGGCAGGACGTATAGTTGGACTTCAACTCCTCTGTGTCCTATTCTGGCTTCGGGTTTTCTTCTAGTATTATTAATGTTTCCCAAATAGGCAATTTACGTAGTTTTTGGCTCCTTTTCACTCCAGTACAACTGCTCCAAGAATTGTGTCCATTGGATCCATCATCTGATTTGATCCTGGTGAAAATAAACATAAAAAGTGTGCGTGGACGTCTTAAAATACCAAGATCCTACATCTACAATGGAAAATAATAATCTAAAACATGATGCAAATATGCACTCGTCAACTTCCCCAAGCTTAGACTCTTGCTTGTCCTGAGCAAGTTTAGCTTAATGGATGTGATCCTCATATTCATGAAGCTGAGTCGATAAAATAAATGAGGCAGTTGCAGCATGTGTTTATCATAAACGATACATATAAATAAGTTTATGAATAGTACCTTACTTGAACCATCCAAATAATATTAGCAGGCTTCCACACCTTAGCAATTAACAGTTCATAAAAGATTATTCTCAACATGATGTAAAACTGTTCGGTTCAACTGAATGAGTTAGTGAGGTAGTCCCAAGTGTTTTTAGGATTAACATATTCACTTGGGATTCAAAATCTCAAACGTCTCTTTGTCTTACTATAATATAGTGGTATATGCCTACTTGCTCTTTGCACATTCGCTCTTTTTCTTCATATTTTTTTATTATTTTTCCGTATATAATTGTGCTCACACTTTTGTTTAAGTGTTGTGCAAAGAAAATAGCCATATATTCCACCTCATGTAGGAATTTCAAAGTTTAACGATCTCAATTACCAAATTCCAAATATATATGAAGCATCTTTATAACTTGAGTATTCTACCTCAACTTATTCTCACTCTATTTGATAGCACTTATTATTTCTCCTTTGTTCAAGGTTTTTCGTTTTCATCTTAATTAATTAGATAATATCTCCTTTTTGTAAATCAAACCATTGACCTACAATATGTTGATCAAATTATCTTTTAAATGTTCCATTAATACCAATGGCGTGGAAGACTACTATTACTATCATCAAGTGCAAGTAAAATCATACTCAAGTGATTCATATATCCAATAGGACAAACTCAAACTCAATAATGCTCCATATATAATAATAAACTCAGAATTTCATAGATGGGATCAACTATTCCTGAAGGGAAACCAAATGGTGCAATATTTATTTATAAACTCGAACTAATGCGAAACTAAAAGTAATAAACTTATAAGATTGATTACAAGGTTTTAGAGATCTCCCCAAGATTGGAATCAAGCCAGGCAGAATAACTCCTTTCTAGTACTTATTCCTCCTCCTAGGTAGGAATAGCATTGACTTCCTCTTCTGGGTTGCTAACTTTAGCCACAATTGCGAGTCGGATGCTGATCTTGGCCATGTCGTATTGAAGCTTCAAAATATTCCTCTGAAGGAATTTCTTCTCATCCGTCAACTCAAAAATAGTTTTAATCAAGAAACCAACTCTACCATCGATGTCATTGACAATTTTCTAAAGGTCTTTGCTCATCATCCAGTAGGTGTCAATCCCTTCTCCAATAGTTTCAACACATGCCTTTCAAGATTTTTCCAATTGATAGATCTTATCATAAATCTCATATTGTTGCACTTCCTTAGGTTTAAGGGGTGGCGGACTAAGAGGAGGTTTATAATAAGATTCTATGTTGTGACAGTAAGGATCAGGGAGATACTCATCCTTGCTCCTTATCTAATCTTCTTGCCTCATGATCTGCATCCTTTGCGGGAACATGTCCTCCCAATTTGGGAGAGGCTTGATCTCTGAGATGGATGACGATGACGCTTCTTTTGGTTCCGCCCCTTCGATCCTCTTCACGGACTTCTCTTCCTTCTTCCTCCAAACCTTGTTAACATGGAAAGGCTGCATGGCTTCGCTGCACATATGTTGTTAGAAGGGATTGTATGGAGGTGGCGATGGTTTCTCGAGGCTGGAGGTTGTAGCTCTGCAAAAACTTAATGAAAATGTTTAGTTGCAACCTTCTTTAAAAGGGGAGGTTGAAAACCCTGGCCGCCAAGCTTAATGAGAAACTATACAGGCGTAGCCCGTATAGTTACGAACCGACTATAGATTTTTTTATTTATCTATGGCGGCACCAACTATACGGCCGCAACTATACAGCCGGTAGATTTCTTCCCGTCGTATAGTTGGTCGTTAAACCGTCTATATCTTGGCACAAATATTTATCAATGCGATGAATAACTATACTGACACAACTATACGGCTGGAATTTTAATTCCCGCCGTATAGTTGGTCGTTAAGGTTACAGTAAACATAAAAAAAATCTATTTCTTTGGGAATTCTTTATTAGTCTGAAACTTAATGAAATACCAAGTTTTGGAAACTGACAACTTAGATTTTCGACCAACATTAACATTAATTGAACTAGATTTCATCAAAACTTAATTTTTATTTCACAAGATCTTCAAGTATTCCTTATTCAATTATAAATCAAAAACATACTTACTTAAAAACTTACTCGACTCTTTATTTCACATGGGTTACCTCCCATGAAGCGCTCTTTTATGGTCTATAGCTTGACCATAGTGTTGGTTACTTTTTCTCGATCTTGTCCTTCTTCTAGTTACCGTTCCTTCCATATTTTTGTTCAATCAACTCTTCTGGAGTAATTATTCATACGGTGATTGCACTTATATCTTGTTTTGCACGATAATGCTTCAAGCGTTGCCCATTCACTATCTATGAAAGAGAAGGTGTTTTCCCTTGGAGCTTCACTACTCCTGATGCATAAGATTCTTCCACTATATAGGGGACTTCCCACTTTGATCTGAGATTTCCTAGAAACAACTTAAGACAAGAGTTATAGAGAAGAACTTTATCTCCAATTTCAAAGATCTTATCCTATATTTTTCTATCATGCTATGTTTTTACTTTTTCCTTAAACAGTCTAGCATTTTCATAAGCCTCACTCCTAAACGCATCTAAAGCATGTATGTCTAATAAATGTTTTTCTCCTGCTATTTTAAGATCATAGTTTAAATTCTTGATTGCCCAAAAGGCTCTATGTTCCAATTATAAAGGTAGATGGCACGCCTTACTGTATACCATCTTATATTGTGTCATACCCATTGGATTTTTAAATGCGGTCCGGTATGCCCAAAGAGTGTCATTTAGCTTGTATGACAAATCTTTTCTTGATTTATCCACCGTCTTTTCGAGTATGGTCTTAAGTTCTCTATTAGAGAGTTCCACTTGACCACTCATTTGGAGATGATATGGTGAAGCAACACGGTGAGTTACTCCATATTTACCGAGCATTTTCCTGAAAGTTCATTTCATAAACGGTAATTAAAAATCTAGGAACCCCAAACCTGATCATCTTCACAGAAGTGGCTTCATCTGCATGGTTAGTTGGGATAGCTTCAACCTATTTAGTAACATAATCGACAGCAGCAAGAATATGAGTGTAACCATTTGACTCTATAAAGTGTCCCATGTAATACATTCCCCATACATCAAATCGTTCAATTATAAGACTATAATTCATTGCCGTCTCTTGTCTTCTGCCTATATTACCTCTTCTCTCGCAAGCACCACAATATTCCACATACCTTTGTGCATCTTTGAACAAGGTGGTCCAATATAATCCAAATTCAAGTACCTTTTCCGTAGTTCGCCTGCCTCCATGATGTCCTCCATAGGGGCTGCCATGACAAGCTTGCAAAATTGCATTCATTTCATGGTTAGGAACACACTTTCGAATCATTCCGTCAGGTCCATGACGATAAAGAAACGGATCATCCCAGAAGTAATGTCTAAGATCATTAAAGAATTTCCTTCTTTTATTTCTTGTCATACCAGGAGGTATAAGTTTTACTGCGAGATAATTAAAATAATCTGCATACCAAGGATCAACTACTTCATTGTTTGCTAAATATTCTCTCAGAAATAACTCATTTATAGGTGTGGGGTCAGTAATTATTCCCTCCATCCTAGATAGATGATCTTCTACTTTATTATCCTTACCCCTCCTATCTACTATTTGTAAACCATATTCTTGTAGTGATAACACCCATATAATCAACCTGGGTTTTGCATCCTTTTTCACAAGAAGGTGACACAAATCTTGGTGATCTGTATGAATTATTACTCTAGAATTAATAATGTAAGATCTAAATTTGTCACAGGAAAAAAATATAGCAAGGAACTCTTTATCAGCAGTAGCATAATTTTTTTGAATCTTATTAAGAGTCCTACTAGCATAATGAATAACATTTAAATTCTTCCCATCTCGCTGTCCTAATACAGCTCCTAAAGCATAGTCACTAGCATCACACATGATTTCAAACGGTTCATCCCATTTCTGAGGTTGCATGATAGGAGCTGAAACTAATTTGTTTTTACGATTTTCAAAAGTTGCAATGCATTCATGGTCTAGATAGAACGGAGTTTCTTTATGAAGAAGATTTGTGAGAGACATAGCTATTTTAGCAAAATCCTGTATAAAACGCTTGTAAAAACTTGCATGTCCCAGAAACATCTTTAAGTTTTTAATGTCTTGAGGTATGGGAAGATTTTCTATAGCACTTATATTGGTCTTATCTATTTCTATACCTTTTTCTGAAACCATATGCCCAAAAACTTTACCTTCTCTTTCCATGAATCTACATTTCTCCCAATTCAAAACTAAGTTTGATTGCCTGAATCTCTGCAAAACTTTGGTTAAATTGTAGAAACAATTATCAAACGTTGTTCCACAAACAACGAGATCATTTGTTAGAAGTTCCCTAGTCTTCTCAACAAGATCATCAAAGATTTATAAAGAACTTTCTTGAAAGGTTGCAGCTACATTGCATAAGACAAACATGATCAATCTATAAGCATAAGTACCATAAGGACATGTGAAAGTTGTTTTCTCTTTATCTTCGGGCTGCATAGCAACTTGAGAATAACCATCAAGAAAACAAAAATAGGAATTATTGCTTAGTCTTTCTAAAACTCTATCCATGAACGGTATAGGTTTATGATTTTTGTATGTCTCACGGTTTAGTTTTCTAAAATCGATGCACATGCGATATCCAACAATAGGCCTTACAGGGACTAGTTCACCATCCTCATTCATAGCAGCATCAAGACCCCCATCTCTTGGTATGCAAGGAGCTGGGATAACCCATTTACTATCAGAAATAGGATATATTATGCTGGCATCTAGTAAGCATATAACTTCTTTTATTACTACTTCTTTCATTTTCGGATTAAGCCTTCTTTGTGTGTCAACTATAGGTACAACATCTTCAAGCATGGTAATCTTATGTGTCACAACGGATGGATCTATTCCTTTAATGACACTTAGAGTATACCCAAATGCTTCACGATGTTTGATCAAAACTGAAATGAGTTTATTTGTTTCACTTTCTGATAAGTTTTTACTAATAATATCAGGACATTTATTTTCATTATCTAAAAATTCATACCTCATATTGTCTCGAAGTCATTTCAATTCAATTGGCGGAGGTTCTTCATCTCTGTTTCTAACCAGTTCTTCATAGTCATGTGGATTTTGTGCTTCCGGAATGGAGTCAAGGTAATCATCCATATCTTCATTTTCCTCGTCATCATGTGTGTAAGATCCCTCCCTTTATAAAGGTAAGGATCCCTGTGATTGCAATGCTAGTCCCTGGATCGATGCTAGCATCCACAGTTTAAGATGAAGTACACAGAAACAAAGGTCATTATTACATATCATTCTAGAGACAAACATAGTCTTTTACAAACTCCATGGCCATAGGCCTAATACAAGAGTTCAAATATAAAATAAGATAAACAAGTCTCCATCTTCATGTGCCACAGGCAAGAATGTTGAGTGTAGACTCATAAACCCTAATCATCGTCAGAATAACCTGCAACATCACAAGTTACAACCACAGTGGGTCAATACATTGGAATAGTATTGGCAAGTGATACCTTAGTAAAATTCTAGCATCTAGTTACTACATGAATTTGGCTAAGTGTAGCTTAGGCTTGCTTTGCTCAAAATAGGTCTTACCTATTAGTTGAAAATACTAACTTTTTCTTTGACAAAACTTTTCCCAAGGAAACACCAATAGAAATTGGTGTAACTTCACCCTTGTTCAACCACAAGTTTTAACTTATAAATTGGGATGAGGAGATTCTTGATAGCTTCCATTTCTTGATGCTCAAGTTGTCCAATACCATTGACTTGGCTAAGTACTTAGTTTCTTCCATCTGCAGAGGTTGTGCACTTTCCCCACAAGACTTGATTTTCACCAAGACAGGACCTTTCAGAAGCCTTCCCTTAGACCAAATGGACGCGCTCCAAACCTATCATCCCACTGCCACCAGCTGTCCAAATGGCTAAGTTATTGCAAACTATCTGAAATAGGCAGAGCCCATAATGCCATGTGGCTGCACTAGAAGCTTCTTAACATTTGGCATCTCAAATCCGTTTGTTCCTGGGTGGCTTTCCACAAGTGAGATACACAAGGTAAACCATAGAAATGGGCCTTGTGTAACCACTCAACACAAACCATTCTTTCCATTCCACCCAGGTGTTTCATTCACTTAGTTGTTTTATTAAGTAAAAACACAAGTCAACAGACTTAGAAATATTTCATATAGCATGAATATATAACCACCCTTGGTTGCTACTAGCTAGGCTAAGCATGGCAATGGTAATCATCTTAACTTAGAGGAATTCCTAACAATTCTACAACTACTAGGATTTCCCAAGCATAGCATATAGATACTTATCAAAAATATTCATGCAAGTCCTATACAAAATATTTCTAGTGCATAGTTGAAAAATATAGGAACAAAATCATGAAGCACCACTTTGCTTGGTAGTTTGGGGATTTGCAACAATCTTCACAACCACAATCACTATTAGCACCAAAATCTACACATTAAATAAGGCACCAAAATCACATAACAAAATATATACAAACAAAAATATATGAATGCATGCAAGTGCCATGTAATGATTTTTCTACACCAAACAAGACAAGTGTACAGTAATAAAACATAAACAAGTCCAAGATTCTCAAAATAAACTTTATTTGATCCTTAAAACATTTTTCAAATTATTTATATAACCAAAATAATCCTACACAAGTTTCTGCAAAAACAACCATTTTTACAGAGGAAAAACATTAAACACATTGCATAAACAGATAGGATTTTCTCTCCTGATTCCAATGATATAAAGTTTGCAAAATTTGAACGTGTAAATCAAAAGTTATGAATTTTACAAGTTTGGTTAACTAATAGATCAAATTTATGTTTTAAATTTAAATGCAGGCCACACGGCGCTCTCTGATTCGTCGGTACCGCTTCGTGCGGATCGACCAGTGTAGACCGCATGATCTAAATGAAATCGCACGGCCAGATCTGTCTCGTACCCCTTCGTTAACTGATTCTATCAGATGCGTTGGATCTAGATCTAACGGCTCTGGACCAAGCGACCAAAGTCTGGCGGAGCTGGAGACGGTGGAGCGGCGGAGGCGCTCTATCAGCGACGCTCCGGCGAATACAGGAGGGGCTGAGGTGTGTGGCGTTGCTTACCAGACTCGCAAGGTTATGAGGAAGCTCAACTTGGTATTTGCTTGGACAGGGGCGCACTGGCACGGCCGGAAATCCTCGTCGGAGTTTGCTTTCACGTCGGGTGTTCATTGCCGGAGACGGAGGCAACGTTCTATGGCGCAATAAGATGAACGAAAGGCATTCGGATATGCATAGAGGAGAGGCGAACACAGTCGTATGAACTAGGGGTCAAGGGGCGGTTTGGTTTTACTGTGATTGTTCGTCGGAGTCGGGTGGCGCTTCAGTCGTTCGCGGGGCTCGACGGAGATGACGACCTAGGGCGTTATAGAGCAAACCAAAGGTGTGAGAAGATGCACATGGGCATGGCAAGCAAGCTCGCAAGAATGAGAGGTGAAGGGGAGCACGGGGTTCACCGGAATAGGTCGCCAGAGTGCGTCGGGCAATGGTGTTGCAGCTCGAATTGCCGACAGCCTGGTGGTGGAGTGGGGGTGATGAGTGAGGGGAAAGACTCACGGTGCAGAGGGGTTTAAGTAGGCATGGGCTCGGCAGGAAACGCCTGCATAATCAATGGTAATTACGCCACGCGATCAACGCCAGCAACGGCAACGGCGACGTGTTCTTCGCGGGATTTGGGGAATACGACGGTGACATGGACGGGGCCCAGTAGCCAGTGAGGGGGGTGGGTTCTGCGCGGGTAAGGAAAGACAGAGAGAGGAATGGCCCGGGTGGGCTGTTTTGGCTGTTGGGCTAAAAAGCTCGCGCCCGGCCCAGTTCTATTTATAAACCCTTTTCTTTTTCCAAATCGATTTTTCAGGAATCTTTTTCAAACTAATTCAAAAGCATTTGAATTCCAAAAACTTTCTGGATTTTTGTAAAGTGTAACCTGCATACTTTTGAATATAAAACCATGTTGTCTCATTAGACTTGCTTGGTCCTTTTGAAAACTCAAAATAACAGTGCCTTAGCACATGATTTGATAAACATTTGAAAATGGTTTTAATACCAAATTTTGTTTGGAAAATTTTGTCCAATCTTGGAATTCAACCTAGTGATCCTATGAACTCACAACAAAGGTTTCAAAACAAATTTTCCCTCACTAGAGAGTGGCATTGAATCAAAGCTTGCTCACATAAAATCATAGAACTCAAAGTTTCTGTTTCTTTCAAATGAAATTGAAATTGAACCCTAACTGAGTATGCATGCATGGATGATATGCAAAGCTTTGAAAACATGATTTTAGGGATGTTACAATGTGCCTCTTCCCAATTAATTAAGTTTCTTTCTAATTCCTCTTGGGGAGTGCTGAAATGAATCGCGGCCAGCTCGGCAATTGTTTTCTCTTCCTTGATATCTTATATTTCATATGGACTCCTTTTTAGGTTGGTGAAGTGGAATGTCATTTCCTCCTCTCCAAACATCATGGAAATAGTCTCCTTCTTATTATCAATTCGAGATTTTGTTATAGAGACAAAAGGCCTGCCTAATAGAATAGGACACAAAGTATCTCGAGGCATAGAAACAATTTGAAAATCAAGAGGGTACATGAGTGGTCCAATAAAACATAGATATTTCGAATAACACCTTCTGGTTTTATATTAGTTCTATTAAACAGTTTAATAGTAGTACGGTTCCACATCTGGATTGTTTAAATTGTAGCGAAGTTCTTCATAAAGTGAGGAAGGCATAATATTTATAGTAGGCACCGGCTCACAAATTCCGTATAAGGAAGTCTCTCCATAGTATATAGGAGTGATAGGTTTAGAGGTTTTTTTACCTTGTATCCTACTTGTGATGAAGTCTTAAGTTTCAGAATCTAGCATAACTACTTCATTTTCCATGATTCTTGCTTCCATAAGATCTTTGAATATAACAATATTTGCATTGGTAGCATCGGGGTTATTTTCTGGTTTCTTTGGTCTTCTGTTTATACGTTCTTCCTCCCTACACTTCTTCTTAATATTCTCTTGAATAGATTCAGAGGAAAATTATAATGATGCGTCCTCTCTTGCTCACTTCTTTTATTCGAGGGGTTTATGAGGTTCCCAACCTGAAGGTACCTGTAGATGCCCTGCATAATTCTCAATAATTTTCTTTACTGAATAAGAATCAATACCGAGGGTTTTAATCATCGCACAATTCCTTTCATCTACAAGGAAGTCGTTAACACAAGCATATTTAGAAGAACTATCCATGTTGCTCTCCCTATTTTCATGGATTTCTGTTGTCTCCCTCATTTTCATTATTAATTTCGATGCTTCGTCATAAGTATAAGATAGAAAACTACCATTAGAAGAGGTGTCTAGGCTTGTTCTATTTTCATTATTTATCCCTCCATAGAAAGTATGAGTGATAAACCAATCAGGCAGACGGTAATGGGGGCAATTATCTAGATAACTTTTATTCCTTAGATAGCCTTCATATAAACTCTCATTAGGATTATTTTTAAAACTAATAATAATACCTCTCATCCAATGAGCTTTGCTTTATGAGTAATATTTTGACAGGAAATTGGTTGTCAAATCCGTCCACGTCCTTGGTAATTCTGCACAAAGCGATCTGTACCAGTTGCAAACAATATTAGAGAGAGTTTGTCTAAACAACTAGATTTTAACCTTATCAAGGTCACAATCATCAAATATAAAGGAACCAAAAACATCTTCAAATAATTGTAAGTGTCCATAAGGACTCTCTTCATGGGTTCCTAAAAACTCTTCATGGGTCCATAAGTAACTCAAATAAAAAAGGATGGATCTCAATAACATCGGTGTTTATGCTTCTATTGATAGTTATAAAAGCGACCATGGGCGAACCCATATTCATTACTGATGAGGTTTCGACTCGTCAATGCGCATTGTTACAGACTTGGGTTTTGGAGAAGATGGGGATGCTGGAGATCGCGGAACGGTTAGCAAACAACCAACACGGGGACAGGAGGTTTACCCAGGTTCAGGCCCCCGAGGGAAAACCCTACTCCTGCATGTCTGCTCTTGATTACGGCGGAACCGAAAGTTACAGGGGTGCGCAGATGCAATATGGCGTGAGGTGTGTATGAGGTGAGTTGAGGAGGCCTCCTCTCCGTGCCCTCCTATCCTTTATATAGATAGGCAGGTCCCGGGATTAGGTCGAGTAGGTTACAAACTAGGGTTTGCCCCTTTGAAATTCTATGTACTCTAGTCTTGTTCTCCGAGGATCCGAAGGCGTCATGGCCTTGGGCCGCCCGAAATCTCCGCGGGCCATGTATCTTGTCGTGGGCCTTCCTTGGGATGGACTTGGTATGCCAATGTTGTGTACCTGTGGGGTATAACCATGTAAGTAGCCCCCGAGTGCTTAGTCAAATCGCAGATTTGGCTGAGGACTCTTCAGTCTTCCGGGTGCAGTTTTAGGCCTGTTTATAAGAGAAAGCAATTTAGTTCATAGGGTTTGTTGTTGCGTGTGCCTGACTCACCCGACGAATCAGGGTCAGTTAACTGTCATAGGACAAAACAACACGATCTTCTTCAGAGTCGAGTCCCTAGACTCGAATCCAGAACAGATGCTGGCATAATTAGACTCTGGCCATTGAGGTCTTACAGGAGCCGCATCTGTCAGGATTTTTCATCGTGTCTGTTGACACGGTATTTTATCGGCAGAGCGCAGTCAGGTGCATTACCAGGCCATCAGATGATATGTGTAGGTCTTATCCTTGCATCATAGACATAGCATTCGAATGTTTATCACCGCGGAGGTGTTTCGGGTGGCCAAGGAGAATTTCCTCACTTAGAGTTTGCTTAGGCAAAGTTGCCAGAAAAAGTTTGTATTTTGATCCAAAGGATCATAGTCAAAAAAATCATAGGGTGCGCGGCCAGCGCTCCCTATGGGAGTAGCCCCCGAGTGTCTGTTCGAGTCGCAGACTCGAGCAGAGAATTTATTTCAATTATGCTTGACCAATTCTCCCTATGGTAGTGGCCCTCGAGTCCTTAGTGGAGTCGAAGAATCGACGTGGGACTCGACGATAGTTCAGAGGTGTAGTACCTTAATCATGTCTCAGGTGCGCGGCCAACGCTCCTGATAGGAGTAGCCCCCAAGTTGTTGCTTGAATCGTAGATTCGAGTGAGTACTTGATTTGTCAGCCGAAGATTTCTAGCCGTTTCTAGATTGGTTGTGATGATGTCAGTGCTGACGATTGGTGATCTCAACCATCTGCGGCGCCAGAGATGACGCGACAGGACGAACGTGGGTCCCATTTCCTGACTTCAAGTTGACTAGTCATGTGCGGCGTGGCGAGAATTACGGGTCTCCTCGGTTTCCATGCATAGTGGATGGTGTGCTGGCAATGGTTCGTTGATGTGCTAACACGTGTATGGTCAGATTTTGATTGCGTGTTAGGGCTTCTAGATCGACGCCTCTTGTTTATCGTCCTCGTCTTTTATAACCTTGGGGAAACAGTGATTCTATTTCACCCCTTACCATTTGCTTTCGCCATTGCCTCCATTTTCACGATCACTTCCTCCCTTGTGCGCACTAGACATTCACCGGTCGTTTCCTTCTTCATTTCTCTGCACTCACCGCCGCGCAATGGGAAAATCGAGGAAGGGCGCTGTTGGAGTTTGATCGAGTGCCGCCGCCGACGGCAAGAAGGTTGCCGCTGCCCCTCGCATCACCGACTGCGGGTGGAGGCGCACGGAGGCGCGTGATGGTGACCTGCGCAAGTTGCGCGACACGGGGCTGATCCCGCAGAACAAGGAGGATGTCAAGCTTCCTGGTGATGAGGTAACTCCCCGTCCACCCGTAGGGTTTCGGGTGATGTTCGTCGCCTTTATTCTTTGTGGTCTTTCGCTCCCTGTCCACGATTTTCTCTGTGGACTCCTTTTCTTTTACGGCATCCAACTTCATCATCTCTCTCCCAAATTGCTTCTTCATATCGCCTGCTTTATCACTGTCTGCGAGTGTTGGCTCAGTATCGAGCCACACTTTGGCCTCTTCTGGAAGCTATATTCCATGAAGTGGCAGTCTGGCACCAGCGGGGTCTACCCGCTCGGTGGCTACATCATCTCCATCCGATCTTCCATTCTTTTCTTTTCCTTTTCCATGTGCGAGTCAGTCCAATACTGGCGGAAGAAGTGGATTTATATCCGCGACTCCGCGGTGGACGGACAAGATTTTTGCCTTGCTCCCTTCGACTCCTCCTAGGAAATCCTTACGAAGAGATCCTAGAAGAACCACATCTTCGAGGGCGAGGTGGCGGAAGTGGAGGAGATCTACCGTTGGGTGGAGGCGCTCCAGATGGTTGCTGAGAAGGAGGTCAATGGTGTGGATATCATCTGCACCTTCCTAAAACGTCGGGTGCAGTCCGTCCAAACGAGGGCGCATCCTATGTTTCTTTACACTGGCCGCAACGACCCGACGAGGGTTTCAGCCGAGGAGCTGTCCAGGGGCGACCTTGATAGAGCTCTTCGGCCGCTGCTGAAGTTCAAGGCCGACGAGGACGTCCCGAAGAAGTCCTTGACCGCCCTCTTCGGTGCTTCAAATCCAGTTCCTCGGGTGTAGAATTGTGCCATGCGCGTTGCACCTTTTTTCGAGTGTTGTACTTATGAATATTGTTACTAATCAGGATATTTGTCTTCGTTGGTGTGCAGGAGATAAAGGTAGCTGGCATGATGCCTCCACTGGCAGATAAATTTTCGATTGCACCGGATAACGAGGTTGTGGACTCTGAGTCAGAACTTCCGCCGGCGCAATCTCCAACCAACGAAGCCGCCAAAGCGAGGGAGGGGCAGACCTGAAAGTGCTCCCGGAGCGAGTCTTCGAATGCGTCGACTCCGCCGACTCCTCGGGGCCCTTCCTTCCTGGAGCGAAAAGGTTCTTCGGCTACACCCCTCCCTACTGTGCTGCTTCGGGCGATGGCACCGCAGCCGCCGGCCAAGAAGAAGAAAGACAAGACGGCGCCTGTCTTCAACTTGTCATCTCCGGTGTCGTAGACGTTTGAGATCACCGATCGTCAGCACTGACATTGTCACAACCAATCTAGCAATGGATAGAAATCTTTGGCTAACAAATCAAGTACTCACTCGAATTTACGATTCAAGCAACTACTTGGGGGCTACTCCTATCAGGAGCGCTGGCCGTGTAGCTGAGATATGATTAAGGTACTACACCTCTGAACTATCTTCGAGTCCCATGTAGAGTCTTCGACTCCACTAAGGACTCGGGGGGCCACTCCCATAGGGAGAATTGGTTAAGCATATGAAAAAATTGCGTCCTTCGGACCGGAACTAAAAATAACTGAATTAAGTCTCTTCTCGAGTCTGCAACTCAAACATACACTCGGGGGCTACTCCCATAGGGAGCGCTGACCGTGCACCCTATGAATTTTTCTACTATGATCCTTCGGATCAAAATACAAACTTTTTCTGGCAACTTTGCCCAAGCAAACGCTGAGTGAGAAAATATTCCTTGGCCACCCGAAGCACCTCCGTGGTGATAAACATTCGGATGCTGTGTCTACAACGCAAGGATAAGACCTACAGATATCATCTGATGGCCTAGTAACGCACCTGACTACGCTCTGCCGGTAAAATACCGTGTCAACACACACGATGAAAAATCCTGACGGACGCGTTGGTTACATCACTTGAAAATCACTGGGATTCGGCTCCTGTAAGACCTCAATGGCCTAAGTCGAATTATGCCAGCATCTGTTCCGGATTCGAGTCTAGGGACTCGAGTCTGAAGAATATCGTGTTGTTTTATCCTATGACAGTTAACTGACACTGATCCGTCGGGTGAGTCAGGCACACACATCAACAATCCCTACGAACTAAATTGCTTTCTCTTATAAACAGGCCTAAAACTGCACCCAAAAGACTGAAGAGTCCTCAGCCGAATCTGATTCGGCTGAGCACTCGGGGGCTACTGACATGGTTATACCCCACGGGTACACAACATCAACATACCTAGTCTAGCCCAAGGAAGGCCCATGGCAAGATATGCGGCCCGCGGAGATTTTAGGTGGCCAAACCCATGATGCCTTCGGATCCTTGGAGAACAAGACTAGAGTACATAGAATTTCAAAGGGGCAAACCCTAATCTATAACCAACTCGACCTACTCCCGAGACCTGCCTATCTATATAAAGGCTAGGAGGGAACGGCGAGGAGGCCTCCTGAACTCACCTCATACACACCTCGCGCCAGATTGCATCTGCGCACCCCTGTAACTTTTGGTTCCGCCGTAATCAAGAGCAGACAAGCAGGAGTAGGGTTTTCCCTCTAGGGCCTGAACCTGGGTAAACCTCGTGTCCCCGTGTTGCTTGTTTGCTAACTGTTCCGCAATCTCCAGCATCTCCATCTTCTCCAAAACCCAAGTCCATAACAATGGGCATTGACAGGTCGAAACCTCGTCAATTACTGCCTCAAGCTGCATTAAATGCTGAATGTTGTACATTGTTATGGACCTGCAACTCAAATTAAAAATTAGTACAATGAAAGTAAGTAACTAAAAGTAAAGTGACTTGTAGCGCTAAGCTCCCCAGCAACGGCGCTAGAAAATAGCTTGATGACTGCAAGTGCACAGATCGTTTGTAGCTAGTTTCGAAATAAAGATATCGATTCCACAGGGAGCAGTAAGCGAAAGACTAAAATGCTTTTAACTAAAACTAAACAAAGTATTTTAAGGAATAATTCTAAGATGCAAGAAAGTAGAATTGTTTTTTGGTTTTCGGTTGGTTGAAAAAGTAAAGTAAGGTGAAGAAAAACTTAATGCAGAAAGTAGTTATTGCGTGCGTAAGAAAGATTGAAACTGCAATAGGGGAAAGGCGTTCTCAAGGAGTGGTGGATACACCGCTAGCAATTTTGACTGATCGATCAAGATCATTAAAACGAATATTCTCATGATATGCATATATGTGGGAGGAGCTCCATATATGGATGATTAGGCAGCAACCACTGCTCACACGATCCTTCATAACAACTACTAATAGTTAAACGGCATCAATCATATTACCCCGCTATTAAGGGATCTCTCCCGTGGATTGGACATGGCTTAATGAGTTCTCCTTGATTCCCCAAGTTAGTACGTAAAGGATTACAACGTCTTTATAGTCACAGTAAGGGCTACCATCCCTCCGTCTACCAGCAAGTAATCCCCTTCATCGAGTCCCCGTGAGAGGCAAATATTAAGGAGGTGCACAACTCCCAACATCAAGATTAAGACAGTTAACACATACATATAATGATGTATAACAGAATAATCTCTATCTCATCTCAATCATATACTAGGGTTTCACCATCTCCCCTAGAACTAATGATCTACTCAGACATGGAGGCAATCAACATCATGACAATGGTAATGGAAACGATTATTGATGAATAGTACTTGTATAAATCCAGAACTAGTGCAAGAATTACAACAAGATCTAGATGGGATGGATGGAGATGATGGTGGTGGTGGAGATGCAGCAATTGATGAAGATGGAGATCGATGCCTTGGCCTCCCATATCTGCTTAGGGTGAATATAGATCCCTAGGGAAAGTTCCCCCTCCACATCCCTTCTAGAGGTGAGGTTTTCACAATTTTTGGGTGTTCTGTATGTCGTCTCTCCGAACCAGTTGCATGGGGTGAAACTATTTGAGGAGGCGGAGCGAGCGCCAACTATATGGCCACAACTATACGGCGGAGGGCCGTATAGTTGGTCGTCAACTCTACTGTGTCCTCTTCTCACTTTGAGTTTTCTTCTGGTATTATTAATATCTCCAAAATAGGCGATTTACGTAGTTTTTGGACCCTTTTCGCTCCAGTACAACTGCTCCAAGAGTTGTTTCCATTGGATCCATCATCTAATCTGATCCTGGTGAAAAGAAACATAAAAAGTGCACACGAACACCGTAAAATACCAAGATCTTACATCTACAAGGCAAAATAATAATCTAAAACATGATGCAAATATGCACTCATCAAGCAGCAACTCATTGCGGGTGCCAAGACGACGTTAGCATTTGTTTGGCTGCACCGCCGGGATGTAGCCTTGGCGGACATAGCAGCATGCCACCTATTCCCCCAAATGGCATGGCGTGGAACATGCACCCGCAATACCAGGCAATTTCCCGGCATGCCGAAGACATCGTTCGACTCTTATATGAGCAGACCAATGTCTTTCTCCAGCATTAGTAGTGGTCATTTTTCTTGCAAGTGTTGTATAAAACAATGTAAAATTTGTGTATTTTCGATTGGGCTGTTTGCTACCCTTGTCAAATTTGTATAATATATTGCATGCTATACTTTTATTGTGAATTTTCATGTCCTTTTCGTTAGCCTGATGCTCTGTCGATCTCTGCTCCTTGCCAGCCTATCAGTTGGGTTGCAACTGGGCTGGTGTTTTGAAGGGTTCAATGACATAGTCAGCTAGTCAGGTGAATGCAATAGTAAGGAGTCTACAAAGTCATCGAGCGAGGCGCAAACCAAGGGTTGGTGTATGCTACTCCGGACTCGGGGATTCAACTCGCAGGGTCTGACTTCCGATGCGAGTACAACACGGGGTCCAAGTTCCATGTAATCGCTGGGTTTCGCAAACTTGGGCTGCCAATCACTCAGAAGGCCCATTTTGAGCCGAATTCGTCCCACCCCAGCCAAATACAAACTTTCCGTCAACTGCCCCGTGAAGGAGACGTTCGAGACCTCCATGTGACTACTCTGTCCATCACGCGAGCGCCAAGTCGGCAACCACGTAGGGTGAACGATTAACTAGACCCCACGGAGCCTTGACAAAATTCACAAATTCCCTACTCCTTCGCATGAACCCTAGAGCCACCGGATGCGAAATCAAGCCTCCACCCAGAACGATCCCTTTGGACATTTGCCTTCCGGTGCCAAGTTGCAGTGCCCTCTCGCTGATACCAAGCTCTAATGCCGCATGCTGTGCCAACCGTTCTGAGGATTTAGCCCGCCTCCGCCGCCAGACGAGCTGAGCAGCACGGGGGATGGCAGATTATCGTACCCTGAAATAAGTGTTGGATACATGCGGGTGAGCTACTCTTCTCTTTGATTTTCGCACTAAATATATATGCAATCTGTCTATTGACCTGAAAGAGATAGATCGAACCTAGGATTTTTGCATTCTATAATTTTTGCAACCTATAATTGTATTAATGGTGGAATTTGCTGGTTGAAGGGAACATGCCCTGAGAGGCAATAATAAAGTGGTTATTATGTATACTACAAGTATATGATTGATGTTAATTTTGCATTCTATAATTGTATTAATACGGAAACGTTAATACATGTGTGTTTAATAAACAAACAGAAAGTTCCTAGTTATGCCTCTCTCATAAACTAGCTCGTTGAGTAACAAGATGATCAAGGTTTCCTGATCATGGACATTGGATGTTGTTAATAACAAGGTCACAACATTATTGGAATGGTGTGATGAACATTCATCCGAAGTATAGCATTACGATCAAAGTCATTGAGTTTATATTCCTATAACATCATACGAAGTGATCCTAATCCTTAGACCATGAGATCATGTCAATCACTAACGCTGGAAGAGTATCTTGATAACATCAAACGTCACACCATAACAGGGTGATTATAAAGATGGGTTCAGTACTACTAAAGTGTTATGTTGAGGCCCATGGATCGAGAGTGGAATTTGTTCATCCCGATGACGAATAGATATGCTCTGGGTCCTCTCGGTGATATCACATTGATTAGCTTGCAAGCAAGTGATTTGATCACTAGAATGTTATATCACGGGAACGAGAAAAGAGTACATGTCAGTAATGAGATCAAACTAGGTATGGAGATACTGATTTTCGAATCTCGGACATGTAATATATCGCAAAAAAAGTATTAAGATACTAGCGTAAAAGGTTCTCACGATCACAAGAAAGTCATCATTGAATGTGTGGGAGTCAGTATGGATCTCCAGATCCCGCTTCTGATTATTGATTGGAGAGGGGTCTTGATCATGTCCACATTATTCGCGAACCGTAGGGTGACACACATAAGAGACACCGACACCATTTGGAGCAAATAGTTTCATGCTGAAAAGAATAACAAGCGCAGGAATTTATTTCACTAGATACCGAAACTGGTTTTCGGGTGAGATTGCAGAAAGTGTTTCTGCATGTGAAATGAAATACTAGCAAAGGGTTATATGTGAATATTTGTCATTAAAGTAATTGATAAAATTCTGAATAAATAAAAGGACTTTTATTTAATGACATTTTGTATTAAATTTGGTGGAAATTTAATGGGAATTTGAGTGGTTTTTTGAGTGGAGAATATTGAAGGGGCATTTTGTGAGTGGAGCTTCCACCCACATGAATGGAGGGAGGGCAAGGGGGCAGCCCCATGCGCCGGCAACCCCCTTGGGGTTCCCCCCTCCTCCTATAAAGGAGCCCCCTCCCTCTCTCTCACTCACAGCTCCTCGTGAAGGATCTCTCTCCCCCTCTAGTATTTATCCCCCATTGTCTCAGACTAGCGAGATACATGTTCCCAATGGCTATTCGGCAAGAAAGAGTGTGCTTCCGCTGCATCGCTGGAGCGAGGAGGCGGAGGTTGCTCGGTGCCTCGGACGTGTGTGCGAGCACAGATGCGCTACTGATTTGCAACGCTAGGACTTCCTCTCGATCTTGAGATCGGCAAGAGATCGTCTACATCAACCACGAGTTCAACCTCGTTAAGCTTTGTCGGTCTTCAAGGGTATGTTCTCTACGGATGTATATCTGCCCGTTGCTTGTATCTAGTAGATAGATCTTGGTACATAGTTGTTCCCATAGTAGGAAATTTTTTGTTTTCTATGCTGCGAACCCTACACTGGTGTTGTTGCTCAGCCTTCTACTGATCCAATCCCTGCTGCTGTTGTGCAAACTAAGGCTTCGGGAGGCCGCCCCGTTGTTTCCAGAACTGGTGGTGTTGTTGCTCAGCCTGCTACTAACCCAATCGATGCTGCTGTTGTGCAAAGTAAGGCTTCGGGAGGCTGCCCCACTGTTGTGGAATCTGCTGGTGTTGTTGCTCAGCCTCCTACTGAACCAATCCCTGCTTCTGTTGTTCAAACTAAGGCTTCGGGAGGCCACCCCATTGTTGCCAGAACTGCTGGTGTTGTTGCTCAGCCTGCTACTGAACCAATCCCTTCTTCTGTTGTGCAAACTAAGGCTTCGGGAGGCCGCCCCGTTGTTTCCAGAACTGCTGGTGTTGTTGCTCAGCCTGCTACTGATCCAATCCCTGCTGATGTTTCCAGAACTGTTGTCTTGGGTGCTGGTCCTCCTCGAACCCGTGGTGAAGTTCAGTGTGCTGCTGCTTCTGCTACCGTCGAGGCTAATCGAAGACCATTTGTTGATGAACAATCCCATGGTCTGGACTCTGATACTGTCATCGAACCTCTCGATGGTCTCGGTCCTGAGGAAACTGGTGATGGCAAGGTACACTTTCGTATTAGTGTCGATAAGTTCACTGCAAAATTAGATGATGGCATAGAAAAATCGTTGACGACATTGATGTATCCGTTGGCACATACGATCCTAAAGTGGTATAGATATCTGAACTGATAGCAACTTTACATGCGAAGGTGGAGTGGGGGTCCTCCCAGGAAGCACATTTGGCATTTTTTCTTACAACAACAAAAACACTATAGAATTAAAAGTTGACAGTGATTTAGCCGTACCGATAAGTAGGATGAGTCGAACTAGACGGGAAGTGTACATGTTCACGCGCCTACTAACGGTTGGACAGGAATTTGAGGTCGGCAATGATAAATATGAACTTTTAGAAAACATGATTGACCTGACGGAGGACCTCGCTCGACATGGCTCGAGTGACAATAGCTTCGAACAGAGGAGAGACTTATAGGGGAGCAACATAAAGAGGAGAAGGAAGAACATCCCTAGAAAGAGCACCCCGAAGAAGGGCATCATGTAAGGCTCCCAACCTTTAATAAGGTAGAGATCCCTGTGTTTACAATGCTAGTCCCTAGATAAATAGCTAGCATCCACAGTTAAGATGTAATATCAAGAAACAAAGTTCATAATACAACTTTATAACCAGGAATAACATAATTTATTACATCTTACATAGCTCATTTGGCTAACTCATTACAATGCAGCAGAATATAACAATAGCATGGGGTCCTTCATCTTCAAAGTGCCACAGGCAGACATGTTGGTTGTAGACTTGTAACATAACAAGTTACAGCCACAAGGGTCAATACATTTGAATTGTATTGGCAAGTGATATTATAGTAGTATAGTGGAGTCTATCATCTATATGCATTTGGCTAAGTGGAGCTTAGGCTTGCATTGCTCAAAGTAGAATTTCCTTATCTTTTGAAAACACTAAGTTTTTGCTTGACAAAATCTTTCCCAAGGCATCTCCCAATAGAAATTGGTGATCCTTTCAACCCTTGTTCAACCACAAGTTTTTAACTTAGAAATTTGGATGATGAGATTCTTGATAGCTTCCATGTCTTGATGCTCAAATTGTCCTTTGCCAGGGACATGGCTAAGTACTTAGATTTTACACTCTGCAGAGGTGGTGCACTTTCCCCACAAGACATGGTTTCACCAAGACAAGATCTTTCAGAAGCCTTCCCTTAGACCAGAATGGACGCGTTCCAACCTATCAAACCCCTACCACCAACTGTCCATTTGGCTAAGTTATTGCAACCTATATGATCCAGGCAGAGCCCATATTGCCAAGTGGCTGCACTTGAAGCTTCTCAACATTTGACATCTCAAATCTCTTTGTTCCTGGGTGGCCATCCACAAGTGAGACACCAAGTTTTCCCCATCATACTGGACTTGGTGAAGCCCAAGTTTTCCCCAGCATACTGGAGTTGCATGACCACTCAACACAAACCATTCCTTCCATTCCACCCAGGTGATTCATTCACTTAGTTGTTTTATTAAAAAAAACACAAGTCCTCAGACTTAGAAATTTTCCATAGCATGAATATATATTCCACCCTTGTTTTCTACTAGCTAAGTTAAGCATGATAGTAGTAGGAATCTTAACTTAGGAATTCTACTAAGGTTTCATCTACTAGGATTTCCCTTGGCATAGTTTACACTTAGCAAAATTCCATGCAAGTCCTACTTAGAAATATCACTAATGCATAGTGAAAATAATGGGACAAAAGTATGAAGCATCACTTGCCTTTTTGGTAGAGGGTATAAGTTCATTCCTTGATCTTTGCAATGTTCACACACTTCAATTCACTACAATTCAATCAAGCAAACAATATTTCAATCTACCATTCAAGCAATTCATCACATAAAATGATAAAACAAAGCAATGCATGCAAGCATTGTTTTATTTGAAAAAGTGGTTTCTAATGGTTCATAAACATTTGAAAACACCTAATGGTCATTTTATAAAGTGGCAAAATCATTTGTATAAGATTTTACTTCATAAACCATTTTAAGATCAAGTCATTATTTTATGTGGTGAAGAAATGCTTTTAATAAGGCAAAATTCTATAGGTTTCACAAAATATGTTTTCAAACCATATAACCTTGTGTTTAGGGTCAGAGAGTTTATTTCCAAAACATTTCTCAAAGGTTTTCTTCCAAAACCATTTTTAATAAATAAACTATATTTTTATTTGACTAGAAATGGTTTAAATTCAAGATTCATTCTTTTGCTTCACCAAATACATTTTTGAAACCACAAAGTGATTCCTATGGTCAGTAGGTTCAAAATGCACCATTTGCCAAAGATTTTATCCTCAAAATCATATTGGAATAATTTTTATAACCTAAACATGCATGCACAAGTTTATGTAAAAACAACCAATTTAACAGAAGCTTTTTACTAAACAAAGTGCACGGTTGGCTAGGGCTTGTCTTGCTGAATCCATTGATATAAAATTTCCAAAATATGGACGTGTAGATTAAAAGTTATAGATTTTACAAAACCTAGCATCTAATAGATCAAATCTGTTTTAATTCAAACCAGCAGAGCCACGTGGCATGATTTTATTCGTCTGTACCGGTTCGATTGGATCGAGCGTTGGCAGCCGTTGGATTTAAGTGTGATCATACAGCTCAGAAGCTAGCGTACCCTTTCAGTTAAGTTTCTATTGTACTCATTGGATCCAGATCGAATGGCTACTGTGCGACTGACCAGAGGTGGGCGGCGCTAGCGGCGGCAGGTGGCGGCGGCGTGTATGGCTACGGCATCGCGGCGGTTGCAGGAAGCGAACAAGAGAAACGTGTGGCTCACCAGGTTCACCGTGGCGTGGGGAAGCTCAACGTGCCTTCTGCTTGTCGAGGGGCGCGTTGGTGTTGTGGGGATTGCTCGCCGGAGCTGCGCTGTGCCTCGGGTTCGTACGGTCGTCGACAGGGGCGGGGCTACAAGGCGTGCCAAAGCAAAATAAAGGGTGCGTTAGACGCGCACGGTACCAGGGAATATGCGAGCATCAATGAATAGCAGCGGGGCGGTCCGAGCTTACCAGGAAATCTTGCTAGAGGAAATGGCAGGCGGTGGCGCTACTGGTCGTCGTCGTTGTCTAGGCTCTGGGGAGCGCGCGAGCGAGCTAATGCCACTAGGAGATGCGCCAGGGCTTGGGGGTCAAGTCCGTGTGCTCGAGGAGGCGAGGGGCGGTAGGGTATGGCCGGAATCGCCGTCGGAGTTCGTCGGAGGCCGCGGTAGTGCAAGGTTGATTCGAGGCAGCCTGGTGGCGGAGGGGAAATGGGGTGTGAGGGGAAATGGAGAGGGGGAGGAGGCGGTTAAGAGGGCGGTGTCGCGGCGAGGATTAAACGCAGCATTATGGCGAATTCAAGCAGAGGAATCAACGGCAGGAAACGGCCAGGCGTGTTCATCGCGGGGAGGAAGAAGGTGACGTGGCAGTGGGGTCTGCTTGGCAGTGAGAGAGGGAGTAGGGAGATGGGGTCCACACGTCGGTGTCTCTGCGGGTTCTTTCTCTGGTGAAAAACGATTCGTTCGTGTGAGAGGGAGAGGTGGGCTGGACTGGGCTTAATTGGGCCTGCTGGCTGGGCTGTTCCTTTCCTTTTTTTTGTTCTGTTTGTTTTCTCTTTTTCCATTTGATTTTTCTGTTTTGATTTTGAATAAGCAATTCAAACATTCATTTGAATTCAATCCTTTGCCAAAATTTGTGTAGGTTCAAATACTGATTAATAAGACATTCTGATATCATTTTTAGAATAATTTATTTATTCTTTTTAAGGTCTTTTAATTATTCAAAATAGGCTCTAGTTTTAAATCAAATAAGATTTAATAATATTATCAAACACCATTTAAATTCTTTAAACTTTCCAAATCTTTCAGTAGGTTTTTATTTGATTATTTGGCTGTCAAATAATTCATCTTGAATTATTTAGAATAATTTAATATGATTTATTAATCACTTAAATTTGGTATTTGTTTTAATTCCAATGGGATTTAACATAGTTTTAATTCCCTAATTTTTATTTGGAAGATTTCTTTAATCTTATTTAAGTTGAATGAAACAACTTTTATTTCACTTGGGTAAATTCCAAAATATTATTTTCTAATGAATTATATATTTATTCTTATTAGAGATTTGTCTTTATTAAAATAGGGATAGAATGGTTAGTGCCATTTTATTTTATTTTGGAAATTCTTTATCCTTTTATTTTATTTGGATTTGGATTATAATTCATTCCTTTTCCTTATGGATTTGGCCTAGATTTTATTTGGTCTTTAAATATTATTTATTTAATATTTCTTTCTTCATCTTATAAAATCCATATCTTTTTATTTAGAGATCCAAACTTGGTGATTCCAATTTATAAAATCTTGTTTAATATTTTCTTATCCTTTTAAATCCTTTTAGGATTTTTTTCTCACCATTTGGTATGGATTTTAGATAAGTTCTTTATTAGCTTTGGGAATATAATTCCTTATCTTATTATATTCATAAGATTTTATTTATGGCTCCAAATTAAGTGAAACCAATTTTCTATGGCTTTATAATATTTCTAATTGTCTTTATTGATCATTTGTAAATGTTTGTTGACAATTTTTTATATGGATCAAATCCATAGACTTGGAGATAACTTGGAAATGATTTTTATTCCATTAGGGTTTAGGGTTTGGTTTATTTTCCAAGTGTTTGAATTTCCAGATTCATTTTATGAGGAATGTATTTCTCTTGATTTGGATTTTGTTGAATTCAAACTTTAATTAAATTTTTTTTAGGATGGGATTTTTAAGTTTCCATTTAAAGACAAGAGTTTCTTTTCACCCTAAAATTCAACAATAATTTATTTTGTTTATTTGTTTTTCACATTACAAGATTTGGAAAATCTTGGGATGTGACAGGCTACCACCCTTAAAATAAATCTCGTCCCGAGATTTGGGGAGGCTAAGGGTTACAAGTTGGTTCAAAACATCTAGGGTACTACCACCCTTAAAAATTTTCCAACTAGATTACATATTGGCCTTCTTGGGATCCTGTTGAAATCTTTCTGGGCAAACATCTGCATAGTGTCCTTTGTTTCCACATATGAAACATGTGACAAGGCTGAGATCCTTCATAGGCTTGTTTATCTTGTGCTTCATCTTTTCTGGACAGTTGCTTGCATAATGTCCTTGGTTACCACAATTGTAACATGTGATAAGATTGAGTTCTTCACGTATCTTCTGTGGACAAGTTGCTACATAATGGCCTAGCTCTTTGCAGTTGTTGCACCACACTTGGCTAATCTCCTTATACTTTTTCTTCTCTGGACATTGCACATGGCTTTTGTCCTTCTTTTTCTTGGGTTTCTCCAAAGCTAAGAGTGCTTCTAGTTCATGTTCTTCGTATGTTATATCAAAGGTAGGAACAGTTCCTGGTCTCCTTGACCTTCTATTATTCCTTGGATAATACATATGCCTCCTTTTTGGTCCTTTAAATTGAGTCATATTGCATGGAGGTACAAGCTGAGATTTTCCTTTGTCTTCATCCTTCTTGGTAGACTTGTCTCTCTCATGGTAGTCTACAATCAATTGTTGGACTCCACCTTGTTTCCTTTGTTCAACTATGGAATAGATGGGGCATTGGATAGGGACATGATTGTTTCCTTCACATAGGTAACAAGTAGCTTGGGATGTGGGGCATTGGTTAGCTGGATGTTTCTCTTCACAGTTGGGGCATTGATCTTCATGCTCCTTGGAACTGTGATCCTTGTCTCCACAAATATTGCAAGCTTGTGTTCCTTCTAGAATAACATCTTTGTCATCCTTGTTGTCATAAACTCCTTGGGAAGAGTTTTCTCCCATGTTGATCATTTGAGTAGCCAACCCTTGCAACAATTGGGATTGAGTTTTCAAACCTTCTTTCATGGTTGGGTCTAACTCATTGTTGTTGGCTAACAGCTGAGTTGTCTCTTGGTTCAACTGGGTTTGTCTTGCAAGAACTTGGTCTCTCATGTTGACCTCTTGGTTGTTGTTGTTGTCACCATCCTTGATGTTGGAGTCTCTTGGAGAAGTCATCTGTTTGGGTTGGATTGGGATTAGAATAGGCAAAATATTTCTAAGGGAATAATTCTAATCAAACACATCACAATTCACACAAGCAATGTGCAAGCAATCACAAACAAACTTTCCACTCAAACAACAAGTTTCAAGCATATTTTTAGGCAACCAAAAATATTTTTGTTACACCACATAAGGTGGGTTTGACTTAAACTAAATATGATGGTCCATCTATATGGTTTACTTGAGATCTTTCCATCCTTTTTGGTTGATTCTTCTTGAACAAGATCTTTGTATCCTTGAGAAAATTATTGGTCACAAAATTTCAAAGTGATGATGGTTCCTTCTAAGTTGTATTCCTTTAGTCTTCAAGTCTTTGAGCAAGATTTCTTGTCTCACTTGTAGTCCTTAGTGATATCCAATGTTGAAGTCCTTGGTGAAAATGTTGAAGATGTTGAAGTCATTAGAGTTTAAAGATGTTGAAGTCATTAGAGTTGAAGAAGTCCTTTGCACATGATGAAGTCTTTGGCCATGGGAAAGGCTTTGTCCATCAAGTTTGAAATCGAAGAGATGTAGAATCAAAACCAAAATGGTTGAGGAAAGAGTTTACAAGATTGTTTGTAAATATGTTTTGGAACAAATACAACTCCTATTTTTCTAAGGGGTTTGTCCAATCCTAGGGTTACAATCCTACAAGCAACACAATGCTCTGATACCATCTGTAAGGCTCCCAACCTTTAATAAGGTAGAGATCCCTGTGTTTACAATGCTAGTCCCTAGATCAATAGCTAGCATCCACAGTTAAGATGTAATATCAAGAAACAAAGGTCATAATACAACTTTATAACCAGGAATAACATAATTTATTACATATTACATAGCTCATTTAGCTAACTCATTACAATGCAGCAGAATATAACAATAGCATGGGGTCCTTCATCTTCAAAGTGCCACAGGCAGACATGTTGGTTGTAGACTTGTAATCCTAATAATTAAACTTCACTAATATCAAACAAACCTGCAACATAACAAGTTACAGCCACAAGGGTCAATACATTTGAATTGTATTGGCAAGTGATACTATAGTAGTATAGTGGAGTCTATCATCTATATGCATTTGGATAAGTGGAGCTTAGGCTTGCATTGCTCAAAATAGATTTTCCTTATCTTTTGAAAACACTAAGCTTTTGCTTGACAAAATCTTTCCCAAGGCATCTCCCAATAGAAATTGGTGATCCTTTCAACCCTTGTTCAACCACAAGTTTTAACTTAGAAATTTGGATGATGAGATTCTTGATAGCTTCCATGTCTTGATGCTCAAATTGTCCTTTGCCAGGGACATGGCTAAGTACTTAGATTTTACACTTTGTAGAGGTGGTGCACTTTCCCCATGAGACATGGTTTCACCAAGACAAGATCTTTCATAAGCCTTCCCTTAGACCAGAATGGACGCGTTCCAACCTATCAAACCCCTACCACCAACTGTCCATTTGGCTAAGTTATTGCAACCTATATGATCCAGGCAGAGCCCATATTGCCAAGTGGCTGCACTTGAAGCTTCTCAACATTTGACATCTCAAATATCTTTGTTCCTGGGTGGCCATCCACAAGTGAGACACCAAGTTTTCCCCAGCATACTGGCCTTGGTGAAGCCCAAGTTTTCCCCAGCATACTCGACTTGCATGACCACTCAACACAAACCATTCCTTCCATTCCACCCAGGTGATTCATTCACTTAGTTGCTTTATTAAAAAATAAACACAAGTCCTCAGACTTAGAAATTTTCCATAGCATGAATATATATTCCACCCTTGTTTTCTACTAGCTAAGCTAAGCATGATAGTAGTAGGAATCTTAACTTAGGAAATTCTTCTAAGGTTTCATCTACTATGATTTCCCTTGGCATAGTTTACACTTAGCAAAATTCCATGCAAGTCCTACTTAGAAATATCACTAATGCATAGTGAAAATAATGGGACAAAAGAATGAAGCATCACTTGCCTTTTTGGTAGAGGGTATAAGTTCATTCCTTGATCTTTGCAATGTTCACACACTTCAATCAAGCAAACAATATTTCAATCTACCATTCAAGCAATTCATCACATAAAATGATAAAAACAAAGCAATGCATGCAAGCATTGTTTTATTTGAAAAAGTGGTTTCTAATGGTTCATAAACATTTGAAAACACCTAATGGTCATTTTATAAAGTGTCAAAATCATTTGTATAAGATTTTACTTCATAAACCATTTTTAGAACAAGTCATTATTTTATGTGGTGAAGAAATGCTATTAATAAGGCAAAATTCTATATGTTTCACAAAATATGTTTTCAAACCATATAACCTTGTGTTTAGGGTCAGAGATTTTATTTCCAAAACATTTCTCAAAGGTTTTCTTCCAAAACCATTTTTAATAAATAAACTATATTTTTATTTGACTAGAAATGGTTTAAATTCAAGATTCATTCTTTTGCTTCACCAAATACATTTTTGAAACCACAAAGTGATTCCTATGGTAAGTAGGTTCAAAACACACCATTTGCCAAAGATTTTAAAATCATATTGGAATAATTCTTATAACCTAAACATGCATGCACAAGTTTATGTAAAAACAACCAATTTAACAGAAGCTTTTTACTAAACAAAGTGCATGGTTGGCTAGGGCTTGTCTTGCTGAATCCATTGATATAAAATTTCCAAAATATAGACGTGTAGATTAAAAGTTATAGATTTTACAAAACCTAGCATCTAATAGATCAAATCTGTTTTAATTCAAACCAGCATAGCCACGTGGCGTGATTTTATTCGTCTGTACCGGTTCGATTGGATCGAGCGTTGGCAGCCGTTGGATATAAGTGTGACCATACGGCTCAGAAGCTAGCGTACCCTTTCATTTAAGTTTCTATCGTACTCGTTGGATCCAGATCGAACGGCTACTGTGCGACTGACCAGAGGTGGGCGGCGCTAGCGGCGGCAGGTGGCGGCGGCGTGTATGGCTACGGCGTCGCGGCGGTTGCAGGAAGCGAACGAGAGAAACGTGTGGCTCACCAGGTTCACCGTGGCGTGGGGAAGCTCAACGTGCCTTCTGCTTCTCGAGGGGCGCGTTGGTGTTGTGGGGATTGCTCGCCGGAGCTGCGCTGTGCCTCGGGTTCGTACGGTCGTCGACGGGGGCGGGGCTACAAGGCGTGCCAAAGCAAAATAAAGGGTGCGTTAGACGCGCACGGTACCAGGGAATATGCGAGCATCAATGAATAGCGCCGGGGCGGTCCGAGCTTACCAGGAAATCTTGCTAGAGGAAATGGCAGGCGGTGGCGCTACTGGTCGTCGTCGTTGTCTAGGCTCTGGGGAGCGCGCGAGCGAGCTAATGCCACTGGGAGATGCGCCAGGGCTTGGGGGTCAAGTCCGTGTGCTCGAGGAGGCGAGGGGCGGCAGGGTATGGCCGGAATCGCCATCGGAGTTCGTCGGAGGCCGCGGCAGTGCAAGGTTGATTCGAGGCAGCCTGGTGGCGGAGGGGAAAGGGGGTCTGAGGGGAAATGGAGAGGGGGAGGAGGCGGTTAAGAGGGCGGTGTCGCGGCGAGGATTAAACGCAGCATTATGGCGAATTCAAGCAGAGGAATCAACGGCAGGAAACGACCAGGCGTGTTCATCGCGGGGAGGAAGAAGGTGAGGTGGCAGTGGGGTCTTCTTGGCAGTGAGAGAGGGAGTGGGGAGATGGGGTCCACACGTCGGTGTCTCTGCAGGTTCTTTCTCTGGTAAAAAACGATTCGTTCGTGTGAGAGGGAGAGGTGGGCTGGACTGGGCTTAATTGGGCCTACTGGCTGGGCTGTTCCTTTCCCTTTTTTTTGTTCTGTTTGTTTTCTCTTTTTCCATTTGATTTTTCTGTTTTGATTTTGAATAAGCAATTCAAACATTCATTTGAATTCAATCCTTTGACAAAATTTGTGTAGGTTCAAATACTGATTAACAAGACATTCTGATATCATTTTTAGAATAAATTATTTATTCTTTTTAAGGTCTTTTAATTATTCAAAATAGGCTCTAGTTTTAAATCAAATAAGATTTAATAATATTATCAAACACCATTTAAATTCTTTAAACTTTCCAAATCTTTCAGTAGGTTTTTATTTGATTATTTTGGTGTCAAATAATTCATCTTGAATTATTTGGAATAATTTAATATGATTTATTAATCACTTAAATTTGGTATTTGTTTTAATTCCAATGGGATTTAACATAGTTTTAATTCCCTAATTTTTATTTGGATGAAACAACTTTTATTTCACTTGGGTAAATTCCAAAATATTATTTTCTCATGAATTATATATTTATTCTTATTAGAGATTTGTCTTTATTAAAATAGGGATAGAATGGTTAGTGCCATTTTATTTTATTTTGGAAATTCTTTATCCTTTTATTTTATTTGTATTTGGATTATAGTTCATTCCATTTGCTTATGATTTGGCCAAGATTTGATTTGGTCTTTAAATATTCTTTATTTAATATTTCTTTCTTCATCTTATAAAATCCATATCTTTTTATTTAGAGATCCAAACTTGGTGATTCCAATTTATAAAATCTTGTTTAATATTTGCTTATCCTTTTAAATCCTTTTAGGATTATTTGCTCACCATTTGTTATGGATTTTAGATAAGTGATTTCTTAGCTTTGGGAATACAATTCCTTATCTTATTATATACATAAGATTTTATTTATGGCTCCAAATTAAGTGAAACCAATTTTCTATGGCTATATAATATTTCTAATTGTCTTTCTTGATCATTTGTAAATGTTTGTTGAAAAGTTTTTATATGGATCAAATCCATAGACTTAGAGATAACTTGGAAATAATTTTTATTCCATTAGGGTTTAGGGTTTGGTTTATTTCCAAGTGTTTGAATTTCCAGATGCATTTAATGAGGAATGTATTTCTCTTGATTTGGATTTTGTTGAATTCAAAATTGAATTAAAGTTTGTTCAGGATGGGATTTTTAAGTTTCCATTTAAAGACAAGAGTTTCTTTTCACCTTAAAATTCAACAATAATTTATTTTGTTTATTTATTTTTCACATTACAAGATTAGGAAAATCTTGGGATGTGACACATCACCAAGCAGACCACACCAGAGAAGAGGACACCCAAGAGTTGCATGAAAAAAGGCACCACGCCGTAGAGTACACCCTTGAGATCCGGTCATAATGCAACACCGAGCAGTAGCAGCAAAAAAGATAAGAGGGCCAGACTAGTGATGAACGAGGTGGTGAACACACCCAGGAGCAGCTGCAACAAGGCTAAGGTGGCTCGCACGGAGGATACCACATCCAATAGTAGCGGCAAAAATGCTAGCTTGAAGAGGAACATGCCGCAGAGGTCCGGCAATAATGCCGGCGTGAAGGAGAAAACACCCAATAGTGGCGGCAAAAATGCTAGCTTGATGGGGAACACGCCGCAGAGGTCCGCTAATAATGCCGGCTGAAAGAGCATTTTTCTATCCCTCGGATTTTGATGTTTGATAACAATACACTTATCGATTTAACTGTGTACTAAGTTTATCACAGGATTGATAAAAGGAGGCACAAGTTATGGCATAACATTTCCCCTTGCAAAAAACCTCTGTGTCAACCGGTAGTACCGGATCTGCAACCGGTACTACCGCTTGACACCGGTACTACCGGTTCCTGTACCGGTTGGCACTGATCAAAAGAGAGAAGGGTGCGTACTAGTCAGTACCCACCGGTACCACGAAGAGGCACTACCGGCCCAACCGGTAGTACCGCTTGGGACAAGCGGTACTACCGCTTGAGGCGGCCGTACCGCTCGTCGGTACCGCTGCATACTGACTAGCACCCACCCCTCTCCGTTTTGGTCAGTACCAAGCGGTACTTGGGACCGGTACTACCGCCCGAACCGGTAGTACCGCTTCCTACCTCCGGTACTACCGCTTGGGGGTAGTACCGCAAGGGCGTACCGCCCAAAGTCTGAAGAACTCTGAAGAACAAAGTCACCACTGGTACCTGGTCCGGTACTGGACCGGTAGTACCGCTTGCAAGCGGTACTACCGCTTGAGTACCGGTACTACCGGTCATTAAATGCTCCAATGGCCATATATTTCGTGGAGGGGTATAAATACCCCTCCACCTACCTTGGGACAAATTGCTCAGCACATTAAAGTCATTGCCCACCTTTGGAGTCCATTGGAGCCACTCAAATTCTCAAGATCTCCTCATCCAACCACCCAAAGTCCTTGATCTTTGGGGAATCGAAGGAGGAGGCCCCGATCTACTACTTCACCAAAAGTGATCTTCATTTCCCCCTCATTCATTGAGGCCCCCTTTGCTCTAGTGTTTTGTTGGAAACCCTAGCTCTTGTTTTTGTTCTTACAAGCTTGTCTTTGATTGCTTTGACAGCTTGCTTGTATTTGGGAGCCTCCGATTAAGTTGTGGATGTGTGCCCCAAACTTGTAACGGTGCCGGCTTCCATCTTGAAGGTTGCCGATATAGTGGAAGGTGAATCGATCCCGTTGGGGTGAGATTCATCGGAGAACAAGGGAGGCCTCTCGTGACGTTGGTGGTTTGAAACCACCCCCTCTCCAAACGTAGACGTACTTCCCCTCAAAAGGAAGGAACTACGGGAAACAAATCCTTGTGTCTCCGCGTCCACTTTTCGGTTACCTCTATCCTTTATCGCACCTTACTTACTTGTTACTACTTTGTGTTGTGGTAGCTCTTGCATATTTGTCATATAGGTAAATTCACCATAGTTGCATTATCTAGAGAATTTACCTTATTGTCAAACCTTAATTTGAAAAAGAAGAAAATTTGAAGTAGCACCTATTCACCCCCCCTCTAGGTGCCCATACGATCCTTTCAATTGGTATCAGAGCCTCGGCTCTTTATTCGGGCTTTACCGCCTAAGAGAATATGGGTAGCCAAGAAGGGGATGGTGGTAGTGAGTCAACCCCAGTGACCATGGAAGATCTCAGAAACTTGGAAACAAGATTGAGCTCTTCCTTGGTCAACAAAGTCAAGGAGATGCTTGAGCAACTTCTTAAAGACAAAGATGGCACATCTCCCCCATCTCCTCAAGAGGAACTACCATCCGCACCTAAAGGGAATACTCCGGTATCCCCCAAAGGTATGGTGGTAGGGGATAAACTAGACAATGCTAATTCCTCCACATGACTTGATGGGGGGAAGGGCGAGCACCGTGATTCTTGGTACTCTCTCGATCCTCCCATCCCTCACCCTCATGTGTACAATAGAGGTGACCCACCTAAGCTAGAAGAGTCTGCTACTTTTCCTCAATGGCAATCACTAATGAGAACACATATGCGCAGCTCTTGCATTGAACTATGGAACATCATCAAGCATGGACTCTTTATTGGGGATCGAAACAACTTGACAAGAAGAGAGGTTGTCAATAGTCAGCTCAATGCCACTGCTTTGCATATGATTCAACAAGGATTGGGAACAAAGGATTATCCACACATTGAGCACTTTAGCATTGCCAAGGAAGCTTGGGATGCTCTCACTGTGTTGTTTGTTGGAAATGAGAGTATGAGGAGGAACAGATATGATGCTCTAAGCAATGAAGCCGAAGGTTTCTACATGAAAGAAGGTGAAGATCACGAAGACATGTATCGAAGGCTCAAGACCACCGCCACCGCTTTTAGAAATGTGGGTGCCTCACATGTGGATGATGCATGGATAAAAAGGAAATATGTGAGTGCACTCATGCCTTTTGAGCCCACCGACTTGAAGAGCTTACAAGGAAGACACAACTACCATCTCATGACCTCAAACGAAGTTATGCAAGAGATGGCCGCTTTCAAGGTCGCCGCCAAGAACGCCAAAGATGCCCGTGCTCGTGCCCTCGGTATGAGCAATGTGGTCAATGTTGCTTTAAAGGCCAAAGTTGTGAACTTTGAAGATGAAGATGATAGTGATGAAGGCCTCTCCTTGGACCATCCCGATGATGTCAAGATTGCTCATAGTCAATATATGGCCTTCTATGCAAAGAACTTTTGGAAGAACCCGCCAAGGCCAAGATGGAAATGCAACGAAGAAGCAATCCAAATGGGAAAAGAGAGAATGCCACTAGGTTGAGAACTTGCTTCAATTGTGGTGACCGCTACCACTTTGTGGCAAGCTGCCCCTATGAGAAGAGAGAAGATAATGGTGGGAAGCATGTGTTGAAGAAGACTCTCAAGGCACCCTACAAGAAACCTTTCATCAAAAAGAACCCCATCAACAAGAAATCGGGAGAAATTGTCTTGATCACTCATGAAGAATACTCCTCCGATAATGAAGATGATGAAGATGAGGAAGAAGAAGAAACCTCACATGGTATGGCTGCTCTAGCCACCACCTCTACTCCGACACTCTCACTCTTCGACTCTCCAAATGAGAACTCTTCCTCCAAGGACGTCACTTGCCTTATGGCAAGAGGAACGAAGGTATCCTCATCATCCCACTCTACTCAATTAGATAATGATTAAATTGATGATGAAATGTCTCTTGATGTTAAAAAGGAATTAATTGCCTTTGATGAGTTCATGTCTAACCTAGAAGGTGATGCTAAACTACACTTTGGGAACATCTTAGATCAACTCTCCCACACTCAAGATCTTCTAGATGTTAGATGTAAACTTGGGCATGAACATATGATTGAACTAGAGGCTTTAAGCAATGCTCTAGAAGAAGAACAAGAGACTAGGTTGTCCCTTGAGTCAAAACTTGAAGGGCTTGATGAGGCCAATGACATCATTGTTAACAAACTCATTAAAGAGCGTGATCATGCTATTGCTAAATACAAAAGAGCTAAAAAGGACAAAGTTGAGTTTGGTGTGGTTCATGAAAAACTTGCCGAGGACTTTAGCTTGCTTAACAAGGCCCACAAAGCCTTGGAGAGTGAACTCTTGTCTCTCACAAAGTCCCATGAAACGCTTCAAACTCAATTGGCCAATATTCCTTCACCTAGTAACTTCATTCCATCGAGTAGCACGACTATCCTTGAAGAGAATGCTAGGTTGAAGGGGGAGCTTGTGAAGACCACATTTCCACAAGGTAACAAGTCTATTGATGATCTTTTGAGCAAGCAAAGGCATAGTGGTGATAAAGGGGCATTGGTTTTGTCTCCAAAACAAAGAAGAAGAACAACAAGAAGAAGAAGGACAAGCCCGCACAAGAGACCAACAAGACCATTGTGGGAAGTAAGACCACAATTGGCAAAACTATGTCTCATGACGATTTTGCGGGAAGTGCTAACCCTCACTATGTTCTAATGCGTGATTACTATGGTGATGTGTATGCACAATATGTTGGTCCTTATGATGGTTATATTGCTTGGTCTATTTGGGTTCCCAAGACCCTTGTTGCTAACAAAAGAGGACCCATTGAAAAATGGGTACCTAAAAATTAGCTTGATCTTTTGTAGACCTATGCTTCCGGAGGTTCAAAATGGGTGCTTGATAGTGGTTGCACTTGTCATATGACCGGAAGCTCGTCTATTGTCAAGGACTTGGTGTCAAATGAAGATCAAATCAACGTCACATATGCCGACAAGTCAAAATCTACGGTAATGGGTTTCGGCAAGGTAGTGGTGGCTCACAACATTACACTCGTGAACGTCATGCTTGTTGGAACCCTTGGATACAATTTACTTTCTGTCCGTGCTCTTGGAAAGATGGGCTTTGCCGTCTTTATTGATAATGATATTGTGGTCCTCATGTGGAGCAAGTCTCTCAAGGTCGCTTTCGTTGGGTACGTCGAAATGACTTGTATGTGGTGGACTTTTCGGGGCAAGCCACTGCAGGTCCGATGTGCTTATACGGAAAGGCCGATGTGGGTTGGCTATGGCACCGCCGACTAGCCCATGTCAATATGAGAACTTTGCAAAGTCTCCATAAAGAGGGCCATATTGTTGGACTAAAAGAAAATGTTTCCTTTGCCAAAGATCGTGTTTGCAGGGCATGTGTTCTAGGGAAGATGCATGACGCTCCTCATAAGCCCACGAACCAAATCAAGTCTAACAAGATCTTGGAACTCCTTCATGTGGACCTATTTGGTCCTCCATCTCATGCAAGTCTTGGTGGGAAGAAATATTGTTTGGTGATTGTTGATGACTTTTCAAGATACTCTTGGGTTTATTTCTTCAAGTTGAAGAGGGAAACTCAAAGGACTTTTATCGACTTCATCAACTTGGTTCAACGTCAACCCAATGTTCCCGTGTTGATTATAAGAAGTGACAAGGGCACCGAGTTCAAGAACTACACCTTGAATGACTTTCTTAGTGATGATGGGATTAAGCATCAATATTCCGCCGCATACACCCCTCAACAAAATGGTGTGGCCGAAAGGAAGAACCGGACTCTTATTGAGATGGCTAGGACCATGTTGGCGGAGTTTAAATCTCCATACAACTTCTGGGCCGAAGCCGTCTCCACCGCTTGCCATGCTTCAAACCGGCTCTACCTCCGCAAGAAAATCAACAAGACTCCATATGAGATACTTGCCGGTAACAAGCCCAACATATCTTATTTCCGGGTGTTCGGTTGTAAGTGTTTCTATCTCATCAAAGGTGTTTGTTTGTCTAAATTCGAATCTAAAGCATTAGAGGGTATTTTTGTTGGCTATGGTCTCGAATCTCACACTTATAGAATCTATGACAAGCTCTCTGGAGCCGTCATAGAATCTTGTAGTGTGACCTTCGAAGAATATGATGGTCCCCAAGGGGGGCGTGTTGATGCTTGTGATGCAGATGATGAAATGCCTCAGGATGCCATAGGAAGAATGGGTGTGGGTTATATCCGCCCCATTGAGGAACCCCTTATGGCGGATCGAGAAGAACTATGCTCCACTCGAGTGGATCCCTCATCTTCACAACCTCAACATGCTCCATCTACCGAGGAGGACATTGACTCAAGCCAAAGACAAGATGTGGACCCTCACATAGTGATCAATGTGTGAACTCTAGTCAAAGGGAGCTTGGCCCATTCGATGAGGTGTCAAGTGGAGTCAAGTCAATTTTCCAAGGAAGATCCATCCAAGTTGTTTTGAGGGGTGCTCAAATTGAGGCTAGAAGAACACTTGATCAAGACCAAGGTCAATCCTTGCCTCCCAATGTAGAGGATGAATCCAATGATGATCAAGGTCAAGCTGATGGTCAGGACGAGGATCAAAATGATGAAGAGGGTCCTCCAAGAAACAATGAGGAGATCCACGCTCGTCGCGAAGCTAGAAAGGAAAGAATGTTGGAAATAAGAGACCACACCCTCCAAAATGTTGTTGGAGATTTAAGGAAAGGAATTTCCACATGAGCACAATTGAAGAGGTTCAGTGAACATCAAGCTCACATTTCCATGATTGAACCAAAGAAAGTGTGGGAAGCTCTTGAAGATTCGGATTGGTTAGAAGCTATGCACAAAGATCTCAACAACTTTGAGAGAAACAAAGTGTGGAAGTTAGTTGAGAAGCCAAAGGATTGCCGCAATGTTATTGGAACAAAGTGGATATTCAAGAACAAGCAAGATGAGCATGGGATTATTGTAAGGAACAAGGATAGATTGGTTGCACAAGGTTATTCCCAAATTGAAGGCATTGATTATGGAGAGACTTATGCACCCATGGCTCGCCTTGAGTCCATCCGTATCCTTCTTGCTTATGTGGCACATCATAACTTTAAGTTGCAACAAATGGATGTAGAAAGTGCTTTCCTTTATGGTCCTTTAAATGAATTGGTATATGTTAAGCAACCCCCGGGATTTGAGGACCCCAACTTCCCAAACCATGTCTACAAACTTGATAAGGCACTCTATGGGCTCAAGCAAGCCCCACGCACGTGGTATGAGCACCTTAGAGAGTTATTGTTTGACCGTGGCTTTGAAGTTGGGAAAATCGACCCCACTCTTTTTACTAAGAGGGTTAATGGGGAGCTTTTTGTATGCCAAATCTATGTTGATGATATTATCTTTGGCTCATCTAGCAAAGCTTTTAATGATGAATTCTCAAAGCTTATGACTATTAGGTTCCGGATGTCCTTGATGGGGGAGTTGAAAGTATTCCTTGGCTTTGAAATCAAGCAAGTTAGAGGAGGAACATTCTTCAATCAAGCCAAGTATACTCAAGATATGCTCAAGAGATTCAAAATGCAAGATTTGAATGGAGCCCCAACTCCCATGGCAACAAAGACTCATCTAGAACAAAATCCAAATGGTAAAGATGTGGATCAAAAGGTATACCGGTCTATGATTGGTTCTTTGCTTTACCTTTGTGCATTTAGACCCGATATTGTGTTGAGTGTAGGTGTGTGTGCAAGATATCAAGCGGCTCCTAAGGAAAGCCATTTAATGGCGGTCAAGAGAATCTTTCAATATTTAGTTCATACCCCATTTTATGGTCTTTGGTACCCTCAAGGCTCAACATTCGCTCTTTGTGGATACACGGACTCGGATTGGGCGGGAGACAAGGATGATAGAAAATCAACATCCGGGGCTTGCCAATTCCTCGGTAGGTCCTTGGTATGTTGGTCTTCTAAGAAGCAAAATTGTATATCTCTCTCCACCGCCGAAGCCGAGTATGTTGCTGCTGCTAGTGCTTGCACCCCATTGCTATGGATGAGGCAAACTTTAAAGGAATACGGTGTCCATTGTGACAAAGTGCCTCTTATATGTGACAATGAAAGTTCCATCAAGATTGCATACAACCCGGTGGATCACACAAGGACAAAGCATATTGAGATTCGACATCACTTTATTAGAGATCATGTTGCTAGAGGTGATATTGATCTATCCTATGTATCAACCAAAGATCAACTTGCCGATATCTTCACGAAGCCACTTGATGAAGCAAGGTTTTGCTACTTGAGGAATGAACTAAATATCGTAGATTCTAGGAGTTTGACTTGATTATCTTGCACTCTCACCTAATACTTGACCCATGTTTGGTTTAGGTGTAGGCATGGACATAGGAGGAGTGCGGTCCTAATTGATTCGATTATCCCTCCCCCCATTATGCGCAAATTAAACAAAAATCTTTCCTCTTAATATCATTTTGTGATATGTGAGCTCAATGATGAGTTTCGGTAATGGACCCAAGATATATCTTTGTGGTGCCAAGACGAGTATACTCAAATATGGTGGCCTAGGCCACCGCCCCCTCTCAATCGAGAGGTTGATGTGCTTACTCATGTTTGTCACTTAGTTGATTTGGTCTTCACTCTTAACTGCCATCTATTTGAATTGTCTTCATCTTTCTTAGTCTCATGCACTCTAGTTTGGTATTTATTTGTTTCTTCCTTTGTTTTTAGAGTGCATGTGCTTCTCAGCTCTCCTGTCTTAACCCAAGCCCCCGTACTCCCTCACGAAAACCCTCTCTCTATCCGCACAAGAATCATCCTTGATCCCTGGCTTTGGACTCAGATGGGACCGGTACTACCGGATGTGCGAGCGGTACTACCGGACCTGGGAAGGTCCCAAGTCATCTCCTGGCAAAACTGCTCCAGGAATGGTACTACCGCCCGCATGTCCGGTCCTACCGGTCACCGGTACTACCGGTCGTGGAACCGGTACTACCGCTTCCAAGCGGTAGTACCGCTCCAACAACCGGTACTACCGGTTGACGGTTCCAGGTATATATTGGCCGCGTGGGGAGAGGCACCCCTCAGTGCCTCATTATTTCCCACGTCCTCCACTCCAACCTGCGTCGCCACCGGCGATTTTGAAGCCACCGGAGCCCTGCCGCGCCCTCCTCTCTCCGGATTCTCCTTGGATTCGGCCTCTAGGCGGGCTCCCCCTACTTTCCACCACCATGGATCCCGGTACAACCGCCCCTTCTCTTCTTGTTTGATTTCCCCATTAGATCTAGGTTTTGGCTTAGATTTGTGGAGAAATTGACTACTTGCAAGGTTGTACTGCCATATTATTCCTTGTTACCTCGTAGAATCGCCAATTTAGCAGTTCATACCGTCAATTTGGCCCGTTCCCATCAGATCTGACAACTGGTGTGCCGCTCAACCGGTAGTATCGGAACTTTTTCCGGTACTACCGCTTGAAGCGGTACTACCGGTTGTCAGGTCCGGTAGTACCGGTCCACTCTGACCACCTTGTTCTGCCCAAATTGTAGATTCTCTTGGTTTTTTTTCCTTCTTGATTCTTGTGTCCTTATCTCCTTGCTGTCCTCCCTCGTGCTTTCACAGATGCAGGTGGTTCTCGGGGTGCATGGAAGCGCTCCAAGTCTGACCGTGAGATTGTTGAGGAAGAGACTGAGTCTGAGGAAGAAGTTATGCCACAGCCAAGACGCCGTTCCAAGTTGCCTACCAATCGAGGTTGTCGTGGGGGGTCGTGAAGGGGTTACCAAGCGCTCAGCTGGGCGTGGCAGAGCCCCTCCCTCTCACCCCCCTTCCACTGGGCGTACCAAGAGTCTCAGCTCTGGGCCATCTGGGCCAAAGAAACTCTCTGACATCTCTGAGGCAGACTTTAGGGCTCTCCGTGTGGACAATGCATACTCACACAGCAGGAGCACGTCAAGGGCAGACAGTCTTTTCTATGATTTCTTCCAAGAGCGTGTGTATCATGAGGTTCTTATGACCAATACCCAGCTGGTGGTGCCTCAGCAGTGGATTGACATGGGACACATTGACAAGAACTCTGACTACTTTGCTGAAGCTAAGGAAGTCTGCTCAAACCTTGGCATGTTCCCCATTATGGAGTTTCAGCATGACTATGATCCCCTCCTCATCTGCCAGTTTTATGCCACTGCACACTTCCACAATGGCCGCAATCGGAAGATTACCTGGATGACTCAAGGTGATGTCAAGGAAGCTACACTTGCGGAGTTTGCTGCCATCTTGGGGTATGAGGACCGCGGCCGGGACGTTCCTTGTGGTTTCCGCTGTCACATGCGGGAGCATCCCTCCAAAAAGGATGTTCTCAGACCTTTGTATATTCGAGGCCGTGGGATTGCTCGCAAGATTAAGGATCTCCTCCCCGCATATGACATTCTCCATCGCATTTTCCGTGAGACGGTTGCTCCTCGTGCGGGCAACAAGGACGAGATACATGGGTTCTCCGTTGACTTGCTGTTCAACACCTTCCTCAACAGAGAATCAGGCCAACCTCTTGATGTGGTGGACTTCATTTGGAATGAAATGGTTGCTGCCGCACACACTCGGAGGGTTCCACCATTTTCTCCTTACATTATGGCCCTCATTGTGTCCAAGTGCCCCGTCATTGCCAGGACGCTCTCCTCTCGCTCTCTCGTTGTGCACAAGCTAAAGGCCCTCAAGATCAAGACACATGCTAAACCTCGCGCTGCACTAGGTGAGGAGGATGAGGATGAGGATGACTTTGAGCATGCTGATAGTGGTCATGACACTGACGATGTTGTCTCACGCCGCAAGAACGCCAAGCCCTCTTGGGCCAAAAGGATGGAGGTCAAGCTCAAGAAGATCTTCTGCTTCCAGGTTGACAACCAGAAGCGTATGTATGAGGCGCACGTGTATGCAAAGAAAGCCTGTGCTCGTCAGAAGGAACTCATATCTGCTCAAGGGTTGACCATCTCCGAGGGATCCGAGAACAACATCACTCCAGAAGATCAGTGGATTTCTCAGCACAGCCGTTGGGACGATGATATCTCTTCCTCGCACCACGCCCCACCTCCGTATGATGATGAGGAGGACCTTGAGGATGAGGATGAGGAGGAGGAGGAGTATGATGATTGACCTTTGGGGCGGTAGCTCTGCACTTGTCCCTTTTTGGCGTCTTGATGCCAAAGGGGGATAAGTTGCACTTTAGGCACGGGTGTTGCATGGGAAGTCACAAGCTCGTTCTTCTCTTTGATCCTTTCATTGCTTGTGAACTTCGATTTCCCTCTATTTTATGTGTGAGACTATGTGTTTATGTCCTGTGAGACTATGTGGTTTATGTCGTGTGAAACTATGTGGTTGGATCCATCTTATGCGACTATGTGGTTTATCTCCTTGGATCCATCTTGTGATGTTATGCAATATCTATTGTCTATATTCTCCTCATCACATGTTTTGTGCAAAGGTATGTTCTCAAAGGCTAGTATCCATACTTGTGTACCCATGTTGGGTTTGTAAAATAGAGGGGGAGGTTTGTCTCTACACATCTAGGGGGAGTCTCTTCTCTATTTTACAAATATCACTTCCCTATTGTTAAAATCATCCGGCAAAAGTGTATTGTCATCAAACACCAAAAAGGGGGAGATTGAAAGAGCATTTTTCTATCCCTCGGATTTTGATGTTTGATAACAATACACTTATCGATTTAACTGTGTACTAAGTTTATCACAGGATTGATAAAAGGAGGCACAAGTTATGGCATAACATTTCCCCTTGCAAAAAACCTCTGTGTCAACCGGTAGTACCGGATCTGCAACCGGTACTACCGCTTGACACCGGTACTACCGGTTCCTGTACCGGTTGGACTGATCAAAAGAGAGAAGGGTGCGTACTAGTCAGTACCCACCGGTACCACGAAGCGGCACTACCGGCCCAACCGGTAGTACCGCTTGGGACAAGCGGTACTACCGCTTGAGGCGGTCGTACCGCTCGTCGGTACCGCTGCATACTGACTAGCACCCACCCCTCTCCGTTTTGGTCAGTACCAAGCGGTACTTGGGACCGGTACTACCGCCCGAACCGGTAGTACCGCTTCCTACCTCCGGTACTACCGCTTGGGGGTAGTACCGTAAGGGCGTACCGCCCAAAGTCTAAAGAACTCTGAAGAACAAAGTCACCACCGGTACCTGGTCTGGTACTGGACCGGTAGTACCGCTTGCAAGCGGTACTACCTCTTGAGTACCGGTACTACCGGTCATTAAATGCTCCAACGGCCATATATTTCGTGGAGGGGTAGAAATACCCCTCCACCTACCTTGGGACAAATTGCTCAGCACATGAAAGTCATTGCCCACCTTTGGAGTCCATTGGAGCCACTCAAATTCTCAAGATCTCCTCATCCAACCACCCAAAGTCCTTGATCTTTGGGGAATCGAAGGAGGAGGCCCCGATCTACTACTTCACCAAAAGAGATCTTCATTTCCCCCTCATTTCATTGAGGCCCCCTTTGCTCTAGTGTTTTGTTGGAAATCCTAGCTCTTGTTTTTGTTCTTACAAGCTTGTCTTTGATTGCTTTGACAGCTTGCTTGTATTTGGGAGCCTCCGATTAAGTTGTGGATGTGTGCCCCAAACTTGTAACGGTGTCGGCTTCCACCTTGAAGGTTGCCGATATAGTGGAAGGTGAATCGATCCCGTTGGGGTGAGATTCATCGGAGAACAAGGGAGGCCTCTCGTGGCGTTGGTGGTTTGAAACCACCCCCTCTCCAAACGTAGACGTACTTCCCCTCAAAAGGAAGGAACTACGGGAAACAAATCCTTGTGTCTCCGCGTCCACTTTTCGGTTACCTCTATCCTTTACCGCACCTTACTTACTTGTTACTACTTTGTGTTGTGGTAGCTCTTGCATATTTGTCATATAGGTAAATTCACCATAGTTGCATTATCTAGAGAATTTACCTTATTGTCAAACCTTAATTTGAAAAAGAAGAAAATTTGAAGTAGCACCTATTCACCCCCCCCCCCTCTAGGTGCCCATACGATCCTTTCACCGGCGGGAAGGAGAAAACACCCAATAGTGGCATCAAAAGGGCTAATTCAAAGGGGAACACGCCGTAGAGGTCAGGCAATGATGCCGGCAGGTAGGATCCAACACCCATGAGGGGAAACAGGAAGGATATCACACCGAGCAGTAGCACCAAAAAGGTTAGTTCGGTGAGGAACGCAACGTAGAGGTCAAGCCCTAATGGGGCTACCATCACGAATTATACCATCAGTAAGGATTCCATCGGGAAGGAGGATGTACACAAGAAGAGCAAGAGGGTTCTGTACAGTCGATATGAAATAGAATCTGATTACTGTTTGTCTGCCGACGAACATGTGATGCATGACAGTGTAAGACCATGCCCTATGGTTGCAGCAGCACCAACAGTGCGTCTGGGAGAAAACAGAGTTAACGGGGAGGTAGATTGGGCCAATATTCCGGTCCATGTAGGTGAAAATGATGGTCTAGCCCCACCCCTAGGAGTCAATACGATGTGTGCAGTGCTAGGCATTGGTGAGGATGGTGAAGATTCTGAATCAGATATAGAAGATGGCACTGTGGAGCATCAAGAATCCGGTGATGATGAGATCGACGAGACACTTATGGATGGGGCTGGCATTACAGTTGATGACTTGGGTCCCGATGTAGACGGGGTGATACATGACCATGAGGATACTATAATTTCGGTTGGCACCGAGTTTAGCAGCATGCATGAGTTCAGGATGTCGTTCCGGCATTTTTGTATCAAGGGGGAGTTCGATGTTCATAGACTGAAGAACACTTCCCAAAGGTATGAGGCGTTTTGCAGGTTAAATTGGAAGAATGGACAAGTGGTGATACCTTGTCCGTGGAGGATCGCCGCCTGAGCCCTACCCGTGTCAAAGGAAATTAGGATATCCTGGCAATGAATGGAGAAAACCATTTCAACTTTATCATTTTTCACTCTATAATATAAGTAAAGTTGATGTGCAAGATCTATCTGGCAACTCTGCTTATGCTGTAAATTAATCTGTGTTGTAGGTGAACAAATTGGGCCCTCCCCACATGTGTGCGACAGGGAGCATGCTGAAATCCTCGATGGCTGATATGGAGTGGGTGGCTTTACAATCTATGTCCATACTAAAGCATAACCCTAGGGAGACCGCGAAGAATATTCAGAATAAACTCGTTTCTCAGTACAACATTGTCCTACCATATTACACGATTTGGAAAGGTACAGAGAAAGCTCTGAAAATCTTGCATGGGGATTGGACTAATAGCTTCAGGATGTTGTACAACTTCAAGGCTGAGGTATAGGCTAGGTGTCCAGGGACTGTTGTGGAGATCAACACTAAATCGGAAGGTGGTAAAATTTATTTCAACAGATTTTTCATGGCGCTTGAACCTTGCATCCAGGGATTCAAGGACGGATGTAGGCCATATCTGAGCGTAAACAGTATTGTCTTAACTGACAAATGGAAAGGCTGACTGGCATCTACTACAACATTGGATGGTCGCAAATGGATGTTCCCAGTGGCATTCGGGCCGTTTGATATAGAGATAGAGGAAATCTGGGTCTGGTTTATGAGGTAGCTCAGGAGATCTATAGGACAAATGGATCCATTGGCTATATCCACAGATGCATGCAAAGGGCTGACGAATGCAGTGAAGGAGGTGTTCCCGCGAGCTGAGGGTAGAGAATGCCATGCCCACCTGATGCTCAACCTGTCCAGACACTACGCAGGAAGAGCATTTGGTTACATGTTTGCTGCTGCTAGATCTTACAGAGCTGGGCGCTATGAATATTTCATGAGCAAGATTTTTGCGGAAGCCCTAGATCTTCCCCAGTACTTGGCTGCACATCATTCGCAGCAATGGAATAGGAATCAGTTCAACCCTGACATCAAAGTTGATTACATAAACAACAACCTAGCTGAATGCCTGAATAACTGGGTGAAGGACATAAAAGTACGTCGTGTTCATATGTTGATGGACAGAATACGGGGTATGATCATGAAGTTGTTAAATATAAGGAGAGAGATTGGTCGGAGACTTAGAGGCCATATGCTACCGCCTGTTGTACAACAACTGCATAAGAGAAGCTGAGGGCTTGGTCATCTTAGGGTTCTCCCGTCAAACAGCAGCAGCTGTGAGGTGGTTGATATGTCCAAAAATGGCCACAGGGATGTTGTGAACATCGAGCGGCGGGAATGCACCTGGTTAGAGTGGCAGCATACCGGGAAACCATGCGAACACGCGTTGGTCTTCTTGGTGAAGAAAAGAACTCTACCACATTTGGATCAATATTTGTCTGACTACTTCTCTTTGGAAAAGTTCAGAGCTGTGTACGCTGGTTCCGTCGAACCCTGTACTGACCCATCTCAGTGGCCTCGAGTCCAACTTAGTTTTGATTTGTGCCAGCCAGTAACAAAAAGGGGCTAAGGTAGACCACAAGTGAATAGGTTTAAGAATATTCTGGAGAGGGCTGGTTCAGCTTTTAGTGGTAGCAAGAAGGGCAAAAACTGATGCAAGACCTGCTGTCTCATATGCCATAGAGCAGCGGGGTGTCCTCTTAATGCACCCAAACCTAGGTATGAGATGGTACCTATACAAAACAAATTCGGTATTACTCTATAGATATTAGGTGCTTAACCCTGTCCTGTTTTTTGACAGGAAGCGCAAGGTAATACACCTGACTGCGGACTCAGTAATTTTGCTGGGGGGATAAAATCAAAACGAGTGGAGTGATGAGGCTGAAAACAATTCTGATGCGGATTGGCCTGACTGTCCTCGACCCGGAGATGCAGAGTATGTGATGGTAAGAAAGTTGGCACCCAAGGAGAGGAGGAATGCGAGCAATGAAGAAGACATAGGACACCGAGGCAAAGATGTGGCACCCAGGATGGGTAAGAAGGCTGGCACCAAAGAAGCACCGTAATGTGTTGATGTCGAAACTGTCTATGTATTCTGTAAAATTATGCAGCTGTGTTCATGGGAATTGTCGGGTGAAACAAGCGTGTAGCGGCGTCTTCAGACAATATGAGTTATTTAACATTCTCGTACTTATCCGTTCATTGACTATGTAATCCTTCGCTTGTAGCGACTTGAGATTTGTTAATGCCTGAAGACATTTGTTGAAGCCAAAATTGTGAATGTGCCACTACTATTTATACAGTCGCAGCATCGGAGCTGATGGGGATTGCTTCTCCAGTTCGATGGATGGTAGTGGCACAGACATAATTTACATGACCGCTTACTGGTTGCGCCAGTCAGATTAAATACCTGTTTTTAGCATTACACTTATTAAAAGGTTCTGAGCTGAAAAACAATTTCTAAGCTTCTACAATCCCACGAAGCAGCAATTAATTTCAGCTACTGGAAAATGCCATGGCAACATAAACAACAAAGGAAACAGATAATGCCCAGATAATGAGGAAATTTTTTCCACTTTTCGGGCCAATCTTTAGCTCGTCTATCTCACCAGCTTGCTTCCGCAACTTAGCTTGCACGCCTCCTCCCTGCTCCTGCCTCCCCTCCATCTAGCGAAGCTCCCGGATCTCTCGCTCCAGCACACAATCTCCTCCTCTTGTCGCACACAGCATCACGAAGATCCTGAATTAGCTCCTTATGAAAACCTGTAAGGGGCTTTTCGATCCACACAAACTTATCACATCCCGGTCCCCTCCCTTCCTATGAACAATCAAAGCAAACAAACACAAAATTACATAACGGTTCCCAAATTGGGGTTACCAACTGCACATAGCATACGAAGTTACCGCTCTGATGCCGCAGTTGCTGAGTTTTCCTGCAGTATTTTCGTCGGTGGGGGTACGCGGCGGCTTACCAGGGCTCCAGCTAGTGTCCGCGAAGGGGGCGAACGACGTTGTCGATGACCGCGGTTCGAACGGTGGTTGCGGCGGCTCCTGGGGTGGCTCCAATCAACGCCTCCGCTCCTCCTCTGCAGCGGCGGATTCCGATGAAATTCCGGCGGCCTGGTGCTCGCCTTGCTCCGGGAAAGGGTGTGGGTGGTTATAGAGAGAGGGGGTGAGATGGTGTGAAGAATGAGGGCTGGGGTGGCATCTATTTATAAACTGGCGAGAGGGGCAGTGCGGCATGGGCAGGCTCCTCCAGCGACGTCAGTACAGTGAGCTAACAGCATGGCGAAGGGCGTAGGGCGATGCGATGTCTCCTGGCGATCATCACTGGCTTAATGGCACGACACGGGGCCGTCGAGAACGGTCGAGCGCGTTCGGTCCTCTGAGCGGAAACGGCGGTGTTCGAGACGTTGTACAGGTGCTGTTGGCCACGCGGCGGCGAACGGTCGTCTTTGGGAGGTAGCTAGGGGCATGGCGTGGCGTGTGAGCGTGTGTCGGCTGTGGCGCTCTGGCGCGCTCTCGGCATGGCAGAGAGAAAATGGATGCGGCGTTTTCTCAGTGGTCGAGGGCATGGCTGCGCTCGAGGGTTAGACAGGCGGTGGCGGTGGAAGGTGGCCTGCCTCCTAGACATCATGGACATGCGTGGCGCTCTCTCCTGCATGCTGGCCATGGTCGGCTGGCAATGGTGGCTTCGGGTGGCATGGCACTGGTGCAAGGGTAGGGTTAGTACCTTGTTCAATGCACTGGTGGTCACTGGGGGAGACAAGGGGAGATAATTGGGGGCAATAGGGGAACAAGACATTGATCAAGAATAGTTAAAGTTAGGCAGTTTGATATGTGCTCACCAAGTGTTGGATGAAATGGCCACATGAAATTTAAAATTGAATATTTTTATGAATTTTGGTGAGTGCTCTAATCACATGCTTGGTAGTCTGAGGGTGCTTGCGTTTGGCAAGGTGAACTGGTTTGAGTGATTTTTGAGAAATGGTGATCTTAGTACCTATTAAGGATTCAATTTTGAATTGTCCTTTGCATAGATTTGGAATTTGTTTCTGTTGGTTTGTAAAGTGGGCTTGGGTTCACTTTTACTTGGTCTTGCAAGGGGTGAAAAGAACTGGATTTGTTTCTGTTAGAAAACTTGGACTAGGAACACTCAAAGTGGTCTAGTGGTTAACTTTGGTCAAAATGACCATTTGCTCATATTGCTTAATTTTGATTTTCTCTTCATATGATTCTGCTTGGAAATGATCTATATCATGTTGTTTTCATCTTTAAACCAATCCTTGCCATTCATAGCAATCAAACATGGCATTGCAAGCCTTCATGCATTAATCATACACACACATGCATTCATATGAATTTTAATAACAAACGTTTTTTGTTAACCCTAAACTTGGGTGATTAGAAATTGATAATCTTGTTTAATATTTTTGGGATGTCTCTTGTCGGCATAACTCTTCTGTCTAGATTGGGCTGTCTTAAGGTGCTCATGGATCTTGTGAACTTTCTCTTCAGCTTCTCTTAGGATGTCGGGTCCGAAAATCTGACTCTCTCCTACTTTCGACCAATTCAACGGGGTACGACACTTCCTTCCATACATAAATTCAAATGGGGCCATTTGTAAAATGGCTTGGTAACTGTTGTTATATGAGAATTCCGCGAAAGGAAGATAGTCGTCCCATTTTGATCCATATTCAAACACATAAGCTCTCAACATATCTTCGAGTATCTCGTTTACTCGCTCCATTTGTCCATCAGTCTGCGGGTGATAAGTTGTGCTAAAATCCAGTCTGGTTCCTAATCCTTCTTGGACTTTCTTCCAAAACCTCGAGGTAAACTAGGTTCCTCGATCCGACACAATGTTCTTGGGGACTCCATGTAAACTGACTATCCTAGCAATGTACAACTCTGCTAGCTTCGAAATCTGGTAAGTGGTCTGACTGGTAAGAAATGTGCTACTTTGGACAGTCTATCCACTATGACCCAAATAGAGTCATTTCCCCTACTAGATGTAGGAAAACCAGTGATAAAATCCATTCCAACTGAATCCATTTCCATTCTGGGTCTGCAATGGTTGCAAAAGTCCTGCGGGTCTCTGATGTCCCACTTTGACTCTCTGACAGATATCACATTTGGCTATGTAGCTTTCGATTTCTCTCTTCATCTTATGCCACCAAAATTGCTCCTTCAAATCCTGATACATCTTGGTTCCCCCAGGGTGGAAAGAATAAAGAGTATCATGGTCTTCTTGCAAAATAGCATGCTTCAACTCGGAATCTGCTGGTACACAGATACATCCTTTGTACCACAAAACTCCTTCATCTTCGGTGAATCCGGGTACCTTCCCTGTACCGATATGACGTTTGATTTCGTCGATACTAGCATTTCCTTTCTGCGCCTCCTTGATCTTATCTATCAAGGTGGGTTGAATTTCTATGCTAGCTAAAAATACTTCACTAACTACCTCCATTCTTAAATCTTCCAATTCCTTATGCAAACTTGGTTGATATTTCAAAATCATGGTGTTGAATCGACACGGCAATTTGCTAAGAGCATCTGCTACTACATTGGCCTTGCCGGGGTGATAGTGAATATCAAGATCATAGTCCTTGATTAACTTTATCCATCTCCTTGCCTCATATTTAGCTCCTTCTGGGTGAAAATATACTTCAGTCTCTTGTGATCTAAATAAATCTCACAGCAGTTACCCATGAGGTAATGCCGCCATGTCTTCAAGGCTAAAACTACGGCTGCTAATTCGAGGTCATGGGTTGGGTAATTCTACTCATGTTGCTTCAGTTATCGAGACAAATAGGATATGACTTTGCCTTCTTGCATTAACACACATCCGATACCGACCTTGGATGCATCACAATACATATCAAAAGGCTTCGTGATATCCGGCATGATCAAGATTGGGGCTGAAATCAATCTCTTCTCGAGTTCTTTAAAACTTGCTTCACATTTGTCCGTCCATTCAAACTTCTTATCTTTCTTCAGCTGGGTCATGGGTCTTGCGATGCTCGAGAATCCTTCTACGAACTTGCTGTAATATCCCGCTAATCCGAGAAATGCGCGAACTTGGGTTTGAGTGGTCGGGGCTTGCCATTCTTCAATATCCTTAACCTTGGCGGGATCGACAGTAATTCCTCCTTCTAACATGATATGTCCTAGGAATCCTACTTCCTTTAACCAGAACTCACATTTGCTAAACTTGGCATACAACTGATGCTCCCTAAGGGTTTCAAAGATGGTCCTCAGGTGTAGCTCATGTTCTTCTTCTGATTTGGAATACATCAGAATATCGTTGATAAAAACAACGACAAACTTATCCAGGAAGTTCATAAAAATCTTATTCATGAGGTTCATGAAATGAGCGGGGGCATTGGTTAATCCAAAAGACATGACAGTGTACTCATACAATCCATATCTGGTGGTAAAGGAAGTCTTTGGAATATCCGTTGCATGAATCTTGAGTTGATGATAACCAGTTCTAAGATCAATCTTAGAAAACACTTTGGCATTGGTCAACTAGTCAAACAGGTCTTCTATCTTCAGCACTGAGTACTTGTTCTTAATGGTGACATCATTCAGCTTCCGATAATCTGTGCACAAACGATTACCTCCATCTTTCTTATACACAAACAAAACAGGTGATCTCCATGGCGACGCACTTGGTTGAATCAGACCTATCTCCAGCATAGCATCCAGTTGCTTCTTTAGCTCCACTAATTCAGACGGGTTTATACTATAAGGTCTCTGAGCTATGGGTCCGGTTCTAGGGATTAGTTCAATGATAAACTCAATATCCCGATCCGGGGGCATACCGAGCAATATTTCTGGGAATACGTCGGGGTATTCACAGACTACTCTGACTTGGTCAAGGGTTGGTTGGGCTAGACTCTTGTTGCACTTGGATTGACAGGGGCAAAGTTTTAGATACATGCTCTACTGATACTCTAGTGGTACTAGTCATGGTTATGGCTTTCTTGGCACAGTCGATTAATCCTTTATGTTTTGACATCCAATCCGTTCCTAGTACTACTTCCAAAACTTTGGTTCCAAGTACTATTAGATTCGCATAAAAATCTATTCCATGGATTTTGATGGGTACGGCCTTGCAAATTTGTCTAGCTTTGGTGGTTGAACCAGGTATTTGAACTATCATAACATGCTTCAATTTTGTTGGTTGAATCTTACTAGTGCATGCAAATTCTTCTTTAACAAACAAGTGCGATGCTCCATAATCAAACAACACTCTTGCACATACTGAGTTAATAGAAAACATACCCAGCACGACATCTGGCGCTTCCTGAGCTTCTTCAGCATTCATGTGAAACAGACGACCGTTGCGGTTGAGTGAGTTTCCTGGGGCAAACCTCCTTCCAGGCTGAACACAGCGCTGCTGGTGCATTCACATTGGGTGCTGCAAGCTTCTTGGGGCACTTGTTGGAGTAGTGACCCTTTACTCCGCATTCAAAACAAGTAACAAGAGACTTGTCTTTTCCTGAAATAGGCACGACATTGCTTCCAGTCCTTGGGGCAGTATTGGGGTTGTTGGGGTTGTTCGACTTGGGCGGTGCACGGTTGAAATTGTTGGAGTTTCCGGGGTTGTTGTTGTGGTTTCCTCCGGGCCTTGGGTTTCCTCCTCCATGGTTGGGATAGTTAGGATGGGTCATAGGGGGTCTATTATTTCTCGGGGCATATCCTGCAGATGGGTTGGGGCGATACTTCGGGGTATGGTGGGATCCTGGTTGATGCATCACCCGACGCTTGCGATTATCGTTGGCTTGGTTGATCTTGCCTTCCATATGGATTTCAGAATCCATTATGGCTTCAAGGTCAGCGAAGGGAATGTTGACCAGCACTGTCTGCATATCATCATGCGGACCAGAAAAGAATCTCTCCTTCTTCTTGTCTTCAGTTCTAATCTCATCAGGGGCATACCTAGACAGAGAAAGAAATCTGTCTCGGTACTCTACCACAATCATCCTTCCCTGTTTCAGCTCCTTGAATGCATCCCTCATCCGCATAATCAAACATGGTGGCACATGGGTTCGGCTGAACTTGAGTTTTAATTCATCCCAAGCCATCATCTGTCCTCCATTCATGGTGTGAATGCTATTCCACCAAGCTCTTGCATCACCGGCCAGATAATGGGTGGAAAACAGTAATTTCTTATTGGCCTCCACTCCTGCTACATCTAAGTTATTCTCCATGGTCTGCAGCTAGTCATCAGCATCTAATGGCTCTTAAGACTTACTAAATATGGGGGGATTGGTGTTTTGAAAGTTCTTGAGCTTGGATCCATGGTTATCCTGGTTTCCATGGCCTTGATTGTTATTGGCCACCTGAGATATCTATTGAAGGGTGGCTAAGTTAGCTTAACGTCCAGCATTTGCAAGATTTGCAGCATTGGGTCTTGAGATGAGCTGCTCCCTCTGCGAGGCATCTGAAGATTGAGATAGATCCTGAGACAAGAGCGAAATTTTTAAGGTTCATGGATTTGTTTTTGAAAATATTTTAAACTTTGAGTTTGACTCTGGTTTTTGACAACTAGCAACTTGCTTTTCATTCATTCATTCATTCATAGCACCCAATACAAACACACACCACACTAGGGTAACAGATGGTTTTACAGACCATTCTGTGAAGCTACGATATAGTGGGACTGGATACAACTCACACCTACGATAGTACTCAAGTTCTACTACTCATCAGAACTGGTGGCTTCATCCTCATCAATGAAGGCGGAATCATCATCATTAGTGTGGAAGTCCATGGCTTGGTCCTCCAGGTAGTCATCATCATCAATGAGGTAGCAGTAGGGATCTCCACGGATATATTCACCTTCGTTCTCCCTCTCCTCAAGCTGCATGTCCCGCTCATGGATGGTCTCCTCCAAGTCTGACACTTTGTGATGAAGGTGGGCAGTGATGTGATCCTTCTTGTCATGCAGACGGTGAAGTGACTTGCGCTCCTTTACAAGGATGGCGAGGGTCTAGTCCTTCTTGACTGCAATGGCATAGTTTTGGTTGGCGTAGGCGCGGGCATTTTCCAACTCCTTCTGCCTATCATACAGCATGAAGTCCAGATGATCCACTTGATGCTTCAGCTCCGGATGTCCTGGTACCTCCAATGTCTATCCCATAGCATCATGCCTTGCATAGTACTCAAAGTGAGTTCCCTTGATCTGGTTGATACTTTGCCCACACAGACGGCCAAGAGCTTCCTACATAGCCCTGGCGAGTCCGTCTAGCTAGTTGTTCTCCCTCAAGCTGAATTGGATCCCCTCTGAGGTGGGTGCCTCCATCTTGCCTCTGAGATTTGCAACGATCAGCCATTGTAGTTCTCCTCCTTGCTAATCATTGAGTTGTGCTACGAAGAACTCGGGGTGCGGGTGCTCAAGAAGTTCCAAGAGTTGGTCTAAATCGCGCTCGAAGATGAGCTCTCCTCCGTTTCCCAACTGGTAGAACTTGATATATTTGACTTCCATCTATAAGAATGTAGGATTAGTAAGTTAGTGAGGTAATCAAGTGTGTAAAATTTTATGTAGGATTGCAAGAATTTTTTAGCACATGAATTTTCTTGAAAGAATCTCAGTGATAAGAATGAGAATAGGTTTTCATAAATACTTACTTCTTTTGTTTTGAAACTAAGTTTTCGATTCAAGCGTCCATTCTAACTAGGCTCTCCTATGGTTAGAATGGCTCTGATACCAACTTTTCAACACCCGGATTTTTAATCTCAGATGCTTGTTATGCCATACATCGCAATCCCAGGATTACCATTTTTGCGAGACATAACAGATTGATACCATAGTTCATCATCCATTACAAACCATAAAAAAGGTCTTACAAATAAAGGATCTCATGACCCAATCTTAATACAATCAACACAGCGGAATAATATAATAACGGTAGCGTGGTCGATGCTCCATCTTCAGGGTCACAGGCAATGCTGACGATGGGAGATGATCTTAGTTGTAATAGACTTCCTGTTGTCCATCATCCTGGTAGTCCTCTTCATAGTCTGGCCATAGGAATAGCCAGGAAAAAGCCATGAGTACTCTTTAAGTACTTGCAAACTATCACTAACAAGTAAAGTAGTTTGAGTGGGAATCCTAAGCTCTAGGTTTATTTGCAAAAAGGCAGGTTTATCTCTGAGTTTAGAAGTAAAGAAACCTAATTTAATGTTTTACAACACCTAAGTGGGAACTTAGTTTTCATGTTCACAACCCTGTTGTGGTCAAGTCAAAGACATTGTTCATTTCACAAGTCATTTTGAAAACATCTAACGCCGGAACAGTATGGCCACTCCAACTGTCCATAACCGCGGATGCGGCTATTCGAATAGTTTGACACTCTGCAGAGATTGTACACTTTCACCACAACATTCGATACATTCGTCAGGAACAATCCTGAATCATCATACTTAGTATGCGGATAATCAATCCTAACTTTTCAATTACATACCCACCTCCCCTATGAGTTTGACCTCCCAACCATGACCATCTGTCATCTTGTAAACTGCATAGGTGGACATTCACATTTACAAGGTAGCCTCAGCTCAAACCTATTCCGCAAGGGAACCCATACTAAGACATATAATCTTCCAGTCAGGCCCTACCCAAATTCGGGTATTGTGGTTGTATGGTAAAATTGGAATGGTATCGCATCCAAACCCAACCATCAATTTTATAAAAGGGTTAAGGCTCATGCCTCAACATTTTGATCATCAAGTCATCTTGTGTTCACTAACACATGTCAAAACATTTCAATAGAATGAATCTTCATTCCAAGGTTTTCATAATCATTTTCACCAAGTATTCCCATCTAAGGTGATCAAATTTTTATGCTTAGCACTAGCCACTAAAGTTGATGGTATTCACTACTGAGGGGTGTTAATCAAGTGTGACTATCCAAATCTAGTCTCATGCCTCAGTATGACATCTAGTTCAAACTACTTAGGCCAAGTTTTATGCTCTTTATGCTACTTATAGTAACTTTCCAAAATTCACAAGTTAATAAGGGAACGTAAAGAACATTGATAAAGAAATAAAATAATAACGCTTGCAAGTAAAACTTGGGATTGGTATAATCAAGGTTGCATAACCAAAGCATGTCTAATGCATTGCATAGGTTATCTTGTAGGGTTAGGCTTGCAAGTAGGACTTGCATGGTTTAGCTTAGCCTCCCTTGATTGGTGCAGTGGTTGAAGTTTTCTTCTTCTTCGTAGTACTCCTCCTCCTCGTAGCCTTGGTCGGTACTAGCATCTATAAATAAATATGAGGTACACAATCACCAAAAAATACTTAACTATCTCTATTTAGCACATAAAGGTTCACACTAGATGATCTAGCATCATCACATGAAATAAAGACCTAGTCTTATTTATTTTATTTTGGAAAAGTAATTTCTACTCACTGAAAACTACGGTCCCGCGGGCAACCGATAAGGGATGGTCACAATAAAGTATACAAATCACGAGATTTAATATTCTCCAATTAAAATATGGGATCATGTTGACACATGTCATCACCACATATTCTAATACATGGGAATGTGATTTAAAGTGGTGTTCCTATTTTATAAAGTTTAAAATTACTATTTTAAATAATTAAAGTGACTAGAAATGCCTATGGGGCATTCTTTTAATACTAGTCCAAGATCACTTCATGTATACCTAAATATTTTTACATATTCAGTTAGATCTTGTCAAATGTGATTTTGAGAGTTAGAATCAACTCAAAAGCATTTATGGTTGATTTTTGAAAAATGTTTGAATGTGGAAAAGTCTCTGTCTTGTTATTTTTGGTGTAGGTGATCTATAATTTAAAATGGTTTGAATCCAACAGGCTTTGATTGATAATTTCAATACCTTTCTAACAAAATTGGAATCATGCAATTTGGTTCAGTAAATCTTCTTGAATTGATTTTTGAATCTACTGATTGAACTAGGTTTGAACTAAAATGGAAAAAGATTGTTTGAATTACTGGGCTACGCGCGGGAATGTTACTGGGCCGGCCCAACTACACAGCGCGCTGATGACTCCTTGGTGGCGCCATAGATCTTGGTTCTTGATGTGGATTCTTGTTGAGAACCCCAAGAGCAAGTTGTCAAGAGCACAACAGCAAGTCTTCCCTCAGTTGAGACCGAGGTTATAGAAGCAGAAGGAGGAAGGAAACATCACATAGGTGTTGCAAGCAACACGGAGACCTGCACAACACAAACTTAAGACTTTGCCCCAACGAATCAGTGAGGTTGTCAAGCTCACCGGTTTGCTGTAACAAAGGATTAAACATATGGTGTGGAAGGTAATGGTTTGCAACAAGTAAACAAGTAACAGTGGAAGATGTATCAATGGTAAAGATTGGACTGGGGTCCATAGTTCACTAGAGGTGCTCTCCTTAGATAAACAACATGGCATGAAGGGTAAACAAATTACAACGGGGCAATTGATAGGAACTGAGCAAGGCATAACAATGCAATTACTAGCCAGAAAGATCCTATGAGGTTGATTGGGAAATACAACAATATACATAGACCGCCATCCAGCTGCATCTATGACTAGAAGTCCACCTTCAGGTTATCATCCAAACCCCCTCTAGTATTAAGTTGCAAGCAACAGACAACTGCTTTAAGAAAAGTGTGTAAGGTAAACAGTCCACATGTTCCATGAACAAGAGACTGTTGTTTTCTCCCTAATAGCAACAACACATCTACAACCGAAGAGATTTATGTCACTTCCCTTGGAAACTAGAGGCATGATCACACTATCGAGCATAAATACCCCCTCTTGTAGTCACTAGCAACTACTTGGCCAAGATAACCACTAGCAACGGAGAGCATGCAAGATCACAAACAACACAGACATGATAGAATCATAAAGACAAAACCATTAATCAAACCAACATAATAATCTCAATATCCATCGGATCCCCACAAACACGACATGCATGATTACAAATAGATTAGATCTTGATCATGAACGGAGCTCACAAGATCTATACATGAAAGAACAAAGGAGGAGATACAACCATACCGGAGAGAAGGCCTTCGGGATGATCTCCCCTCCGGCAGGGTGCCGGCAAGAACTTCAGATCCCCCCGATCTAGGGACGATGGTGGCGGCGGCTACAGACGGTTTCGTGGATTTCTAATCGGTACCCAGGGTTCTGCATCAGAGGCTTATTATAGGCGAAGGGGAGACCGGGAGGCGGCCAGGGCCACCAAACCCTAGCCAGGAGCGGGCCCACCTACCCCCGCGCCTGGGGTGGGTCTGGCCCCCCTGGATGTCCCCTCCGGCTCTCCTCTGGACTTCTTGTTCCCCACGGAAAGTAATTCCGAGAATATTTCTTTATTATCTTTTCTGAAACCAAAAACAGCAGAAACAGGCATCTGGCACTGTTGCAACTTGTTAATAGGTTAGTACCAGAAAACATGTAAAAATCACCTCAAAGTGTAGACAAGCAAAGAAAAGTAGATACAAAACAATCATGCAGCATCAAAAATTATAGATACGTTTCTAACGTATCAGCATCCCCAAGCTTAACGCCTGCTTGTCCTGGAGTAGGTAAGTGATAAAAGAATAATTTTTGAGGTGACATGCACCCTCACGATAAAGATCGAACCATTTGCAAGCATTGAAAGCTGAGATCAAAGAACTCTAAAAATGTGCATGAAAGATGGAGTTCTAACAATAGGACATAGTAACTATGCATGCAACATGACAAGCTACAAACAAAGATCATGAATAACATGCATTGAAAAACGTTTGTTTGTTTCACATTCACAAAACATAGCATAGTGGTAATCATCTTGTCCCTCATAGAGTACCAATATAATGCATAGGACACCTGCAAAGTTCACAAGGGTGACTAGAAACAAGTAGCACAAGAGCAAGTAACAAGACAATATGCATCAATTAATAAGCTTTGGAACACTGCACATAGAATGACAACTATGCTCTCTTAATGGTGCCTAAAGGTAGAAGGTGGAGACACAATAGTGGTGGAAGAAAAGCCTCTTTGTAAAGGAAGCGGTGATTACAAGTTTCAAAAAGAGCTTCCAAAAATTATGGTACTTGTTAGCTTTCAGCCCTCATTGCCCCTGTCATAAGCATCTTGAAGTGGTTAAGGTTAAAGTGGCAAAGCTGAAGTATATGCTTGACGAAGTATAAGTTGGCAATCTCATGCCCCTTGAATACGAGGGCCACACCTCATTCATACTCAACTTTGGGTCCAGGTAAGTTCTTGTCACTATAAGTATTTGCATATCATTGAGAACCGCCAAGAGGTACCCCTTGCACATGGTACATGATCTTTCCCATAACCAAAATGACAAGGCAAGCAGACAATGAGCATCTCAGCAATTCTTCTTATGTACCATGAGAATATGGTGTTTTTTCCTCTCTTTCCTCTTTTCTCAATGTGTCTCTTTTTTTAAGAAGAATGCTTCATAGATGTCACTCTGGTGATGCTGTAAGTTTCCACCATGATTAGGCATGGCTTAGGCTAGCGTCCCAGGCGTTTCTCTAACATAGGATACAAACTCCATGGACTTACAAGTTCCCTCTTTATTTCACAATGGTGACATCCATAGACAAAAGAACATGATATCAACTGAGTACAACAAGGTACAAGTGCAATGTTGATCCCCGTGACAACACGGTTCTGCTAATTCAACTTATAAGTGCAAGCATATACAACAAAGTTGTCACAATGGTTCAAGTTTAGGGGCAAAGAATAAAGTGTGCCTTCAAGTTTGTGAGGGCTTTAATCACTAAGTTTTCACATAACAAAATAGTTTTTAATTGGAAGATATATGAAAACAAGAATATACTTGGAATGGTGTAACACACCATGCATAGGAGTTTATAGTGGACACTTTGGAATAACTTGGTTTCTTGGGAGTTGGAGGCATGAGTAGAACTTACTCATACAAGTGGAGGCTAGCAAAAGACTGGGAGCAACCAACTAAGAGAGCAATAATGGCCAAAATCATGTAGTGCAACAAAGCAAACTAATCAAAGCAAAGAGTGGTACTACAAGTCAAGGACTAAATGATCATGTAGGCTAATGGTTACTTGTCATAGTCATAACATGGTGTGAGCATGTGCCAAGTCAACCCAAGCAAAACATCAAAGGAGAATACCACAATACTATACTTTTGCATGCTAAAACAACGCATAATTTCTTCAAGGCACACTAAGAAATCCCAATTGTTTGGAACAAGACAAGATACAACAATAATTACTAAGCATAATGCTAAAACAACACCTAGCATGTCATGCTAAAGTCTAAGTCACAGTCAATGCAAGATCCTCTTGCACATCAAGCAAGAACTTACTACTCCTTTCCAAACACCAAGCAAACTTATTTGCAAAACAACACAGCGCGAACGGGGGTCCAAACTACTTAAGAAAACTAAACAAACTAAGCAAAGCAAACGAAAACTAAGACGCTCCAAGAACAATACAATTGTGCATGAAACAATAAAAACGAAGTGTCTAGACAGACCTGAGCTTTTTATTGATGAAGAAGGGGATGCCTTGGGCATCCCCAAGCTTTGACGCTTGTACCTCTTGGATATTTATTTTGGTGACACCATGGTGGGATCCACAAGCTTGAGACTTTGTCAATTCTTCATCTCGTTACATCATTCTCTCTCTACACCTGAAATTTTTCCTTCATACAAAACTTCACACAATCTTCATTAGCAACATTAGCTTATTCAAAAGATATTAGACCACTGGCAAAGCTTAGGAACAACAAGTATTTTCACTAAAAACACAAGTTATTGTAGTAAATCCTTCAAAAATCTCAATTTACTTGAAGAGAACTCAAAAAGGAATCAATAAGAAGCAAATGCAAATAATGGCAGAAATCTGTCAAAACAGACCAGTAGGTAGAAACATATTTTTTCGAACATCTTCTGTTGCTCAAATCAAAAAGTGTTGAAGTTATGAAAGTTAGCTAACATACTGGGGGATTTATTTGTAAATTTTTTGCTCAATCCGAGTTACAGAGCCTCCTCACGAATTTGTTTGGTGGAGGACAGAAATCTGTTTCGGGACAGCGACTCCCCAAATCTTACTTCCCTATCATTAGAGGTCATTTTTGGCACAAAAAGCAAACAAAAAGGATAAGGAGAGGTCATTACAGAAGTAATAACTTCCAAGACTCAAGGAAACTCTTGGGTTATCTCCCAACAAGTACTTTTCTTTAACGCCTTTAAGTTAGGCACAGGAAGCAAGAAGAATCAAGTATTTTCAAATGAGGAAACATTAACATCAAACCTTGCTTTTAAAGGAGGAGCAAAAAGTATCTTCTCTCTCCTCATAGGTATGTGTTCAATACCTTTCTTGAATGGAAAATGATATTTAATGGTCCCTTCTTTCATATCAATGATGGCACCAACTATTCTAAGAAAAGTTCTTCCCAAAGTAATAGGACAAGAAGTATTGTATTCAACATCTAAAACATAGAAATCAATAGGGACATAAGCATCATTAAGAGCATCTCCACTCGTTGGGCGAACCCAGGCCGAAATCCGGACCTTTTTCTGGCCGGACGGCGCAAGTTTTCGGCCTGGGTACACCCAGTTTCCCACTCGCGTACCCAGGCAAACACAAAACGGCGAGATATTTGAATCTTTATCATTCCAGCCGGCGAGCGCTCGTCCACAAGGTGTTCGACATATACGCCCACAAGTTTGGCGACAGATTTTTATTACATAACAGGGGAAACGACTCTTAGTCGTCGATGGGGATGGGCTCCTGCGGCGTGGACGACGCGGCGTTGTCGTCCGTCTCGCCGGCGAAGGCCGCGGGCTCAGAGGAAGTCGAAGCAGAGCTCGGCGTGAGGGCGTTCGGCGCAGAAACGTTCGGCACAAAGGAAGGGGAAGCTGTGATCATGCCATGTAGGATGGCCTAACGTTGCGCCATGTACCAGGCCTTGACCGGCGAGCTCATCTTCGACGTGTCCTCGGCGCCCATGAGGAACTTGAGGTCCGTGTTGCGCTTCTTGGCGGCGTAGTTGGCCTTCTTCTTGGCGAGGTTGGCTTTCTTCTCGGTGAGGTTGGCCTTGATGAGGGCCACCTTTTCCCCTTCTGTCTCGATCAGCTTCTTCCAGCGCTCCTCGCTCTTCTCAGCCCTCTTCTCGGCCTGCTCCCTCGTGTCGGCGATGCATTTCTCGATCGAAGCCTTCAAACGCTCGGCGGGAGGTCCGGCGGCCTTGAGCATCTTCACCTTCTTCTGGACGAGTTCAGGTCTTCCTTCGCTGGCAGTAGCTGCCGGGGCCTCCGGGTTGTAGACGCCGTCCTTGCTCTTGGAGAGACTCAAACGAGTGTCCCGCCACTTCTCGCAATGCTCGATTTGCTCGAAGACATGATGGAACTTGAACTCCATCTTCATGTCCTCTCGAAACAGAGCAAGTGCACGACGCAGATGCAAAATGAAAGTGTGTCAAGTTTGTCAAAATGGAAGAGAGTGCACGACAAAGATAGTGTTCGTGAGTACCTTGTTGTCCATGTTTTCCCCACTAGCTTGTGTGCGGTCGACCTCTTCCACACAGCTGTGCCACTTGCTGCATGCAGTCTGGATGATCTCCCAATGGTTGGTTATTGCCTTCTCCCCTCGCTCCATCTGGATCTTGCGATACTTTGGGTCGCACATGATTCCCTCATCGAATGCTTCCTTCACGCGCCGCCAATAATTGTCGGAATTATGGTTCGCACCGGTGATCGGATCCATGCTCACCGTCTTCCACGCTTTGGCGAGGCAGGTGTCCTCGGCCACGGTCCATTTGAGCCGAGCGTCCGCCGAAGTGCCCGGCTTCTTCTTCCCCTTCTTTCCTAAAGCCTCGGTCTCGGAGTCCTCTGGCTGCATATGCTCGGCATGCGTATCCTCGGCATCGAAGTCGGCGAGGTCCTGGGACTCGATGCCGCGCTCGGCGTTGGCCCGGGTCTGCTCTTCCGTGAAGAAGGAGGGGTGGTTGGAGGACAATCCTGTTGCGATCAAGTCCTCCATGTATGCCTCGGGCGTCATGCCGGCCGGAAGTGCGCCCGGCATTCCGCTAAACAGGTTGCGCGCATCGGCCTCGCCGAAGGGCGTCGAGTTTTTTCCGAAAGGCAGAGGTACGCGACGCAGAGCGGGGCTTGCGTACGCCGGAGAGGTGGAGTAGGGGAGGTTGATGTCCATGCCGAAGGCCGAAGGAGGGCGCGGTGCCAGACAGGGGAAGATCATGTTTGGATTGAAGCCGCCGTCGAACTCCGGTGACGAGGAGTACCTCTGCCGAGCGGTCGACTGGCTCTCCTGGAAGCCAGCCGGAGAGATCGGCGAAAATCCGGCGGGTGAGCCGACGCTCGCCTAGCTTCCCCAGTGTGGTGGGTACGGCGCGGCCATCAATGCCTAACGCGTCGCCGCCGCCTACTTCACCTTCATCATCGCCTGTTCTTTCGCCGCCTCCTTCACCATAGCCTTCTCCTCCTACGCTTGCTGTTGCCGGAGCTTCGCCCTCTCCTTCCTGTCCTTCCGCTTGGCCAACGAGATCTGCCTGGCCTGCTCCTTCTTCTCCTAGTCGGCGGAGGACATGCCCTCCGGTTTGGTCGGCGGCGCTCTCGGCTTCCTCGCCTTCTTCTCCGCCGGACCCTCGCCGAGGATCGATATGGGTTGGATGAAGCTCTTGGGCGGCATGTCGGGCAGGGAGCTCGGCGGAGCGGCGGGGTTGGGGAATGGGGAAGAAAGGCGGGAGGGGTAAGAAAAGGGTGGGAGCTCGGCGAAGTGGTGGTAGTGGTGCCTTCACTCTCCGACAGAGCTGGCCCACGCCCGTTTTCTCTTAGTCCGGTGTTCCCAGGGCGTACCCGGGATCCTGGGTACGGCCTGGTTAGGCTGGACCAAAACACGCTGAAATCCGGACGAAAACAGGTCCCTAGGTACGCGACTGGGCCGATTTTCGCCGTTCGGACCGAAATTCGGCGTCCGGACCGGCGTCCTGGGTAGGCGAGTGGAGGTGCTCTATTACTCCCCATGAGTTTCTTCTTAGCATTATCATTGAGTGGTACATCCAAATAACAATCTTCTAATGGTGGCAAGTCAAGCATTTCATAAATCTTCCTAGGCATAATAGAGACACTAGAACTAAGATCACATGAAGCTTTGAGATCATAGTCATTCACTTGCATATTAATAATGGGTTCCCAAATATCTTCTACTTTCCTAAAAATAGAAGCTTTGTGTTTTAGCTTCTATTCCTCAATCTTAACAAGAGCATCTATAATATGTTTGGTAAAGGCAACATGCATATCACTAGCATCAGGACTTCTATCAAGCTTTTGCAAGAACATAATCACTTCAGAAATATTGCAACCATCAATATCAAAGTCAAACTTAGCATCAATAGTGGTAGGAATAGTAGGAGGAGGAATATGGGCTACTTGTGGTTTAGTGGTGATAGTGCACACACTATTGTTTCTATCAATTTCGGCTTCCCTTTCCCACTTAGCATGAAGTTGAGCTAATAGCCTAACATTTTCATCAATAGTAACCTGTATGGCATGAGCAGTAGCAAAGCTATCTTCCATAGTTTCAGGTTTAGCAGCCATTTTATTAACCAAGGAAGTTTGAGCTTCAGACAAAGAGGATATATTTTTCTCAACAGTTAAAAGCTTTTCCTCTATAGTCTTATTGAAAGTGGTTTGTTTACTAATAAAGTCCTTGAGCATGACTTCAAGTTCAAAGGGGGCACTTCTAGCATTATTGTAAGAGCTTCCATAGGAGTTTCCATTATTAGGGGATAAGGCCTATAATTGGTGTTACCAAAATTATTCCTATAGGCATTGTTGTTGAAATTGTTGTTTCTAATGAAATTCACATCAACTTTCTCTTCTTGAGCAACCAAAGAGGCTAAGGTAACACTATTAGGATCTAGAGGAGCTTTCACATTAACAAGCATAGCCATAATAACATCAATCTTTTCACTCAAAGAGGAAGTTTCCTCAACAGAATTTACCTTCTTACCATGTGGAGCTCTCTCAACGTGCCATTCAGAGCAGTTAACCCTCAAGGAGCCTTGTTGCAACACCCAAAGTGAGGCCCATAAAAGTACCTCGAGCAGCAGAATCCAACAGGTTTCTTGAGGAGAAGTTCAAACCTGCATAAAAAGTCTGGATAATCATCAAAGCAGTGAGTCCATGAGTAGGGAAATTTTTAACCAAAGATTTCATTCTTTCCCAAGCAGGAGAAACATGCTTACTATCAAGTTGTTTAAATTTCATAATGTCACTTCTCATAGCAATAATCTTAGCAGGAGGATAGTACTTTCCAATAAAAGCATCTTTGCACTTAGTCCAAGAATCAATAATGTTTTTAGGCAAAGATAGCAACCATTCTTTAGCTTTTCCCCTCAAGGAGAAAGGAAAAAGCCTGATCTTAATAATATCTCCATCTACATCCTTATACTTTTGCATCTCACAAAATTCAAGCTATTAAGATGGGCAGAAGGATCATCAGAACCAGCACCAGAAAATTGCTCTCTCATCACAAGATTCAACAAAGCAGGCTTAATTTCATAAAAGGTAGAATCAGGAGCAGGTGGAGCAATAGGAGTGCTTAGGAAATCATTGTAGTTGGTGCTAGTGAAGTCACACAACTTGCTGTTCTCAGCAGAGTTCATTTTGGCAAAGGTGGGCATGCCAAAAACAGCAGTAGCAGCTAGAGCAGGAACTAATTTTTTTGTGTTTTTGAATAAGGCAAGCAAACCAAGCTAGACTAATTTTTTTGGGTTTTTTGAAAAGAGGCAAACAAAACCAAGGAAAAGAAACAAAGCAAACTAAAAACAAAGTAAAGAGAAAGGAAGTGAAGGACTCCCCTAGTGAAGACGTCCTTAGCCTCCCCGGCAACGGTGCTAGAAAACTTGTTGGCTGGCTATTGACGAGGGAGCATCTTCTTTAAGTCCCCGGCAATGGTGCCAGGAAACTTATTGATGACTCCTTGGTGGCACCAGAGAACTTGGTGCTTGATGTGGAGTCTTGTTGGGAACCCCAAGAGCAAGGTGTGAAGAGCACATCGGCAAGTCTTTCCTCAGTTGAGACCGAGGTTATCGAACCAGAAGGAGGAAGGAAACCTCACATAGGTGTTGCAAGCAACGCGGAGACCTGCACAACACAAACTTAAGAATTTGCCCCAACGAATCAGTGAGGTTGTCAACCTCACCGGTTTGCTGTAACAAAGGATTAAACGTATAGTGTGGAAAGTAATGGTTTGCAGCAAGTAAAAAACTAACAGTGGAAGATGTATCAATGGTAAAGATTGGACCGGGGTCCATAGTTCACTAGAGGTGCTCTCCTTAGATAAACAACATGGCATGAAGGGTAAAGAAATTACAGTGGGGCATTTGACAGGAACTGAGCAAGGCATAACAATGCAATTACTAGCCAGAAAGATCCTATGAGGTTGATTGGGAAATACAAAAAATACACATAGACCGCCATCCAGCTGCATCTATGACTAGAATTCCACCTTCAGGTTATCATCCGAACCCCCTCCAGTATTAAGTTGCAAGCAACAGACAACTGCTTTAAGCAAAGTGTGTAAGGTAAACAGTCCACATGTTCCATGAACAAGAGACCGTCGTTTTCTCCCTAGTAGCAACAGCACATCTACAATCGAAGAGATTTCTATCACTTCCCTAGGAAACTAGAGGCATGAACCCACTATCGAGCATAAATACCCCCTCTTGGAGTCACTGGCAACTACTTGGCCAAGATAACCACTAGCAACGGAGAGCGTGCAAGACCACAAACAACACAGACATGATATAATCATAAAGAAAAAACCATTAATCAAACCAACATAATAATCTCAATATCCATCGGATCCCCGCAAACACAACATGCATGATTACAAATAGATTAGATCTTGATCATGAATGGAGCTCACAAGATCTATACATGAAAGCACAAAGGAGGAGATACACCCATCTAGCTACTACATGGGCCCATAGTGCAAGGTGGAACTACTCATGCATCATACCGAAGAGAAGGCCTTCGAGATGATCTCCCCTCTGGCAGGGTGCTGGGAAGAACTTCAGATCCCCCCGATCTAGGGATGATGGCGGTGGCGGCTACAGACGGTTTCACAGATTTCTGATCGGGTACCAGGGTTTCTGCATCGGGGGCTTCTTATAGGCGAAGGGGCGAGACCGGGAGGCGGCCAGGGCCACCAAACCCTAGCCAGGCGCGGGCCCACCTACCCCCGCGCCTGGGGTGGGTCTAGCCCCCCTGGCTGGCCCCTCCGGCTCTCCTCTAGACTTCTTGTTCCCCACAGAAAGTAATTGACTTTGACGTTTGTCACGTCCAATTACGAAAATATTTCTTTACTAACTTTTCTGAAACCAAAAACAGCAGAAAACAGGCATCTGGCACTGTTGCAACTTGTTAATAGGTTAGTACTAGAAAACATGTAAAAAGCACCTAAAAGTGTAGACAAGCAAATCAAAGTAGATACAAAACAAGCATGGAGAATCAAAAATTATAGATACATTTCCAACGTATCACGCGCGTGCAGCGGGCTGCTAACAGGGGTACCACGCGTCAGCGGCTCAGTCTAAGCGAAGCGGTACCTTTCAATCTGAGCCCTACGATTAGAACAAGATCTACAGCTCACGCTCGTTGTCTCCGTCGAACAGCTCCGACGAGAACGAACCCTAACAGCGACGGTGGGGGTACGCGGCGGCTTACCAGGGCTCCAGCTAGTGTCCGCGATGGGGGCGAACGACGTTGTCGATGACGGCGGTTCGAACGGTGGTTGCGGCGGCTCCTGGGGTGGCTCCAATCAACGCCTCTGCTCCTCCTCTGCAGCGGAGGATTCCGATGAAATTCCGGCGGCCTGGTGCTCGCCTTGCTCCGGGAAAGGGTGTGGGCTGGTTATAGAGAGAGGGGGTGAGATGGTGTGAAGAATGAGGGCTGGGGTGGCATCTATTTATAAACTGGCGAGAGGGGCAGTGCGGCATGGGCAGGCTCCTCCAGCGACATCAGTACAGTGAGCTAACAGCATGGCGAAGGGCGTAGGGAGATGCGATGTCTCCTGGCGATCATCACTGGGTTAATGGCACGGCACGGGGCCGTCGAGAACGGTCGAGCGCGTTCGGTCCTCTGAGCGGAAACGGCGGTGTTCGAGACGTTGTACAGGTGCTGTTGGCCACGCGGCGGCGAACGGTCGTCTTTGGGAGGTAGCTAGGGGCATGGCGTGGCGTGTGAGCGTGTGTCGGCTGTGGCGCTCTGGCGCGCTCTCGGCATGGCAGAGAGAAAATGGATGCGGCATTTTCTCAGTGGTCGAGGGCATGGCTGCGCTCGAGGGTTAGACAGGCGGTGGCGGTGGAAGGTGGCCTGCCTCCTGGACATCATGGACATGCGTGGCGCTCTCTCCTGCATGCTGGCCATGGTCGGCCGGCAATGGTGGCTTCGGGTGGCATGGCCCTGGTGCAAGGGTAGGGTTAGTACCTTGTTCAATGCACTGGTGGTCACTGGGGGAGACAAGGGGAGATAATTGGGGGCAATAGGGGAACAAGACATTGATCAAGAATAGTTAAAGTTAGGCAGTTTGATATGTGCTCACCAAGTGTTGGATGAAATGGCCGCATGAAATTTAAAATTGAATATTTTTATGAATTTTGGTGAGTGCTCTAATCACATGCTTGGTAGTCTGAGGGTGCTTGGGTTTGGCAAGGTGACCTAGTTTGAGTGGTTTTTGAGAAATGTGATCTTAGTACCTATTAAGGATTCAATTTTGAATTGTCCTTTGCATAGATTTGGAATTTTTTTCTGTTGGTTTGTAAAGTGGGCTTGGGTTCACTTTTACTTCGTCTAGCAAGGGGTGAAAATAATTGGATTTGTTTCTATTAGAAAACTTGAACTAGGAACACTCGAAGTGGTCTAGTGGTTAAATTTGGTCAAAATGACCATTTTCTCATATTCCTTAATTTTGATTTTCTCTTCATTTGATTCTGCTTGGAAATCATCTAGATGATGTTGTTTTCATCTTTAAACCAATCCTTGGCATTCATACCAATCAAACATGGCATTGCAAGCATTCATGCATTAATCATACACACATGCATTCCTATTAATTTTAATAACAAAAGTTTTTTGTTAACCCTAAAATTGAGTGATTAGAACTTGATAATCTTGTTTAATATTTTTGGGATGTTACAGTAACAGCGAGAGCATCCATGGTGGGAGCACTCGATCCCGTAAACCCTTGGGATGCTAGGATTTTGCGCGTGAGGATATCCTCTAGATTCAAGGGCTGGCGTTCTGTGTAATCCTTGCTGCGTGGCTCCCACATCAGAAGATCGTCGAGATACTAGAGAATAGATGTACAGTTAGTTAACCCGATAGCAGAAATTTGTAAGATAAATTCAAACGCTAGTCGAATGATTTCCTACCTTCAGGTTCAAGTCAGTTACTGTCGTCGGGGGAACGGCGCGCGAAAGCCGGTGGTGTCGTCCGGCACGGCAAGATGCAGTGGAGAAGGGGTGTGAAAGAGACGTTCTCAGCCATGAGCTCCTATTGATATAGGTCAGATGGAGGTGCATATAGTAATATATATATATATATATATTCGAATATTATAAGAGCGGCGAATCATGTCACAGAATAGCCTACTCACGGATCGGCCTTACAAAGAGGCATCCTAGCGTCCACGCGGCCCGATCGAACGGTATGTAACCATCGGCACGCGGAACTAGCGCCCCGGAAAGGTGGAAGCGGGTCGGTTCTTCTAGAAGAGACGATCTAACGGTCTCCTTTGGCCACTAGGGTTAGGATCCGATGGCTGTTATTAGTCGTTAGGGATATGATACGGGAAACTCTGGATTTCTCCATGGAACCCTGGAATCTCTAGATGAAGAAGTTGCTTAGAATGCCGAGAGAGAGCTAGGTGCCGGGTTTGGGCTCAATCCGCGTAGTGGATCCATGTCTGGGAAGTGAGGGGGAGGTCTAGGGTTGAAAGCCATGTTAACTCCTACTCGATAGCCATCCGGGGGGTGCGCTATGTGCCAAAAGTCCCGGTTTGTCCTGCTTATGATTTTCTATTGGTAGTGGGTGACACGTAGGGGCTACTCGAGTTGTTTCGTATTTTTCTTGATTTTTTATGAATTTCCCATTGCCGGGGTTCGGGGGTGGGCAAAATCGGCAAACCCGCCGGCGCGCGTAGGCACGCGAGGTCCATTGAAACCTTGAACCTAGGCACTTGCCCAGCCTAGGTACCCCACGGGGCACCCCAAAATTTTTTTTCCAGAAAATACACGGCAATATCTAGGGTACCTACAGTTAGAAACCGCAATTGTCGGGGCGTGACTCGATGAAAATATGGTATACGCTTGCACCACGAGATGATCACGAACGTCCCGGGGATGGTGGTCCGCCACGATGTAGAATGCGTGGAAGTTGCCTCGGGCCCTACGGCGCGCTGAATTCTCGCACCTCCTTTGCAGAATCGCCATTTTCCGGAGTCGGTAAAGGGAAACTCTAGATTTCTCCATGTAACCCTGGAATCTCTAGATGGAGAAGTTACTTAGAATACCGAGAGAGATCTAGATTCCTGGTTTGGGCTCAATCCATGCAGTGGATCCACGTTCTGGGCAGTGAGGGGGAGGTCTAGAGTTGAAAGCCATGTTAACTCCTACTCGATAGTCATCTGGGGGGTGCGGTGTGTGCCAAAAGTCCCGGTTTGACCTGCTTATGATTTTATGTTGGTAGTGGGTGACACGCAGGGGCTATTTGAGCTGGTTTAGTATTTTTCTTGATTTTTGATGAATTTCCCATTGCCGGGGTTCGGGGGTGGGCAAAATCGGCAAACCTGCCGGCTCGCGCAGGCACGCGGGGTCCATTGCAACCTTGAATCTAGGCACTTTCCCAGCCTTGGTACCCCACGGGGCACCCCAGAACATTTTTTTCAGAAAATACAGGGCAATTTCTAGGGTACCTATAGTTAGAAACCGCAATTATCGGGACATGCACTACATGGATTTGGGTCTATTGCAACAAAATTATTTGTCGCAATATGTGTCGATTTGTGGAAATATGTACCTATTGCCACGAAATATCGTTTGTTGGCAAGCATTGCAATTAAACACATGGTAATAGGCTATCACAACGAAAAATCAATTATGGCAGTAAAGCGTTCTATGGAACAACAATGCGGCCAGTTGCCACATTTTCCTCCATGGCAACACCCACTTATCACCACAATTTGGTTTGTGGATATAACTTACTGCAGCATACGAATAAAACGTTGCAATTACTAGTTTGTGGCGATAGATATTTGTGGCAATAATCAATGGCAATGTCGCATGTTTCATGGCGCGTGCTCTTTCGTGGCAATAACCAATCGTGTCAATAACATATGACAACAACTCTTGTTTTGTAGCATTAGCCATTTTGCCACGGACTATTAGCCTCGTGGCATTAGCTTATTGCAACAAACATTTCACTCGTGCCGATAAACAGTTACTGCAACAATCAATTTTTCTGTAGCAAGAAGCTATTGCGGCAATTTAAACTTTTCGTGGCAATACTCCATTTCAACAAAAAACAGTTCCGTGGCGCCAAATACTTATCGCAGCAAAACAGTTCTGTGGCGCCAAATACTTATCGCAGCGGGCAAAACTGTTTGTAGCAAGAAGCTACCGCAACAATGTGAAGTTTTCGTGGCGATACTCTATTTCAACAAAGCTTTATTTCTTGGGACCAAGTAGTTATCGCAATGTGCAGAAAAATTGCGGTGACAAGTTATTGCAACAATATAAAGTTCTTTGTTGCTACATCCTAGCACAACAAAGCATGTATGCGTGGCAACTGATATTTGTCACAACATTATATTTTTTGTGGTGCAAAGCAATAGTAACCGAAAGTGAATTGTGGCAATAGGCTATCGCAATTATAAAAAAAATACGGCCATTCAATTACGAAATTCAAAACAATACGTATATATACAAATAATAATTCTCATAGCAAATATCCATCAAATAAAACTTAAATAAAGTGTAGCCATCCTAATTAACTGCCAATACTAAAATGCCCATGATGTAGACTCCAATCCAGCTACTTCTTTTGATCCTGCAATCAAGAAATAAAAAAATTAGCTATAATTAAAAAGAACTGGCATCAGACAGTTATTCCATCCTCATTGTTAAAAAGAACTGTTGTTAGACTAACTAGACTAAAACCGTGTCAGCAAGCATGCAACCGATCAGGACAATTTTACAACTGTAAGGGGCCGTTTGGAACACAAGAATTGTGGAGGATAGGACTGTCATAGGAAAACTTTTTTTGTGCCCTTTGGAATGCTGGAATAGGAAAAAAGACTCCATAGGATAGGAATCCTATCCTTCAGATTTCACAGGAAAACTAACATCTGGTCTGATCTAATTGAAACTTTCCTATGCGAACGCAAGTGCTTTGGAACATCTTGTCGTTGCCATTTTGCTCTTCGTGCGCACTAAATAGCCCAGTATACGGCTGGGTAAGACGGCCAGAAGGTCTCGCAGCAATGCAGCGCGCCCCTGCCCGGCAACCATCGACAAGCACCGCTCTCGTGTAAGCTACTAGTCAGGGGCGGACCTGCGCCCCGGCCTGCCGGGGCTATAGCCTGGGTCACGGCCCTTACAAGACAGGTAATCTACCTAGAAATTTATCGGAAATTCTACTCCCCAAATGCTTAGCCGCTGTAGCTATGCCCGAACGACCATGGCTAAAATTTCATTTCCATGGCCTGATGGATTAGTGCACATCATACTTGTTTGCACCGGCACATCCGGGAGTGACTATTTGGTTTCCGATTGGCCGTTGCGTCCAGTTTTCCGGTATCTTGTCCTGCTTTGTTTCTAGTTTACCGGTAATATTTCTAATCATTTTATTTTGTTATAATTTTTTCAATTTTTGAAATCAGGTATTAGCCAATTAGCGATTGACTGATTTTAGTCAATCTGATTCTATAGATGTGGAACATGAAGGAAACACAGTTGAATTTTTCATCAAAATCGGTGATTACTTCTCTTTCATCTTCATAAAATGCCAATTCTCTCGACTCAGTATCAATTGAGGAGCTAGATGTAAATAATAGACACTTATAGAAAGGGCTAACTAGTTGGTCCTACGAAACTAACTGCCCACCATACTTTAAGATTTCAGAGAAATGGTTCAAAAGGTATGTAATTGGATGGAATTTAGGATTACTATAAAGACAATGCTACTTTAATCTTTTTTACTTAAGTAACCATGGACCAAAATTTGGTAGCTAATTCTATTGTTGGGAAGATCGCTACAGTTATATTTCACCAGGATTTTTAGCATTATGGTTTAGCCCTGGTCATAGCTGAATCCTGGGTCCTCCACTGCTACTAGTTCTCCTGTTATGTTTGTGTCTGACTGGCTTGATCTTTAATTTCAAAGTGAATTCAACTTAGTAGTAGTTAAATGAGCGTATTTGGTTATTTCTCAAAGAGAAATACGGTTTTGAGTGTATTTTCTTTTCCAGATGGTTGACCTACGAACCATTCTAGTGGCATTGGTTTGCAAGTCATTATGCTACTAGAAAATCACCATTGCCTGGACCATTGTGCAATCAAGCCAAGCCAACATTAACATGTAGACCATGTTCTTAAAACATTGTTTAGACCGAATGTTCTAAACAAAATTAAGATGTACCATCACCATATAACCATCATAAATAGTTTCCTGTGTTTTCCTATCCTACATTCCAAATGGCTAACTTTTCTAAAACCCACATTTTCTATTCCTATAGGATTTTCAGAGGTATGTCATCTCAATTCCTGTGATTTTCTATTACTAAGTAATTTCAAGGTGTGATTTTCCTTTTCCAAATGCACAAGCCACCGTTATTACAACACCAAGGTGTTTTGTTGCAATACACGTCCTCTATTGGAACAAAAAAGGTAGTTACCGCGACGAAACTAAGTTGTGGCAATATGTGGAGGCTATTGCCACAAACGGGAATCTCGTGGTGATATTGCATTCTATTGCAACAAAAACTATCTATTGCAATAATTATTGTTGCAATAGACCAGATTTCTTGTAGTGGTGACTCGTGGAAAATATGGTATACGGTTGCACCACGAGATGAGTGAAGGGAATATGCCCGAGAGGCAATAATAAAGTGGTTATTATCGTATTGTGATAAATATTTATTTTGCATGCTATAATTGTATTAATATGGAAACGTTAATACATGTGTGTTTAGTAAACAAAAAGGAAGTTCCTAGTTATGCCTCTCTCATAAACTAGCTCGTTGATTAACAAGATGATCAAGGTTTCCTGATCATGGACATTGGATGTTGTTAATAATGAGGTCACAACATTAGTGTAATGATGTGATGAACATTTATCCGAAGTATAGCATTACGATCAAAGTCATTGAGTTTATATCACTAGAGGAAAAAGGGCCATCCGTTCGCCACCCCTGGGAGCATTAGTCCCGGTTGCGCCACCAACCGGGACTAATGCTGGCACGCGTCCCGGTTGGAGCGGGCACGGGGCCAGGGGGCATGGGTCCCGGTTGGTAAGGGGGCATGCGTCCCGGTTGGAGCCACCAACCGGTACTAAAGGTTTGGCCACAGCCACGTGGCGTGGCACGCACCTTTAGTCCCGGTTGCTGGCTCCAACCGGGACTAAAGACCCCTTGCCCTCTATAAATGCAACGCCCCAGCCCCCTCTGCCTCCACTCTGTTTTTTCGAATGGTGTAAGGTGTGAGGGTGTGTGCTAGTTTTTTCTCATGCATGCATTGAAGGTGTTTGTTGAAATGTTTGAGTGAAAAATCCAGTTGAATTTCTCATAGAACAAAAATATAGAAGGTGTCCGAGACGCACTTGAGCTTTCTCCTCTTTATTTCCCTCGATCGAGGTTAGAAATCCTATCTTTTCTAGGTCATTGATACAATTCATGTGTCGGTGTGAATTGGTTATTTCACTATTTATGATGTCCTGTTTTTTGATAAACTTACTTATATGATGCAGATGAACGGTCGGGAATGGATGTACGGTGACCGGCGGGTAGCCGGGTATATCAAAGGCGTGGATAAATTTATCGATGTGGCTACGACAAACAAAGAGAATGGATTTATACGTTGTCCATGTGTTCAATGTCGGAACAACAAGGAGTACTCTTCCTCGAAAATCATTCGCGGCCACCTGATTATGAAAGGTTTCATGCCCAACTATAATTGCTGGACCAAGCACGGGGAAACAGGGGTTATGATGGAAGATGGTGAAGAAGATGATGATAACAACTATCATCATATGTTTCCTGAATACGGTGATACTGCAATGGAAGACAATGGAGAGGAAAAAGGTGAAGAACGGGCATCAGATGAGCCGGCTGATGAACTTGGTAGGGTCATTTCTGATGCAAAGCGAGACTGTGAAACAGAAAATGAGAAGTTGAAGTTAGAGGGCATGTTAGAAGATCACAAGAAATTGTTGTACCCAAATTGTGAAGATGGCAGCACAAAGCTCGGTACCACACTGGAATTGTTGCGATGGAAGGCAGAGTGTGGTCTAACTGACTCCTCATTTGAAAAGATGCTGAAAATAATGAAGCCGAAGTTTCCAAAACATAACGAACTTCCCGAGAGTACCTACGAAGCAAAGAAGACTCTCTGTCCTCTGGGATTAGATGTGCAAAAGATACATGCATGCATTAATGACTGCATCCTCTACCGCGGTAAGGAGTATGAGAATTTAGATAAATGCCCGGTATGCAACGCGTTGCGGTATAAGATCAGACGAGATGACCCTGGTGATGTTGAGGGAGAGCCCCTCCGGAAGAGGGTTCCTGCTAAGGTTATGTGGTATGCTCCTATAATACCAAGGTTGAAACGCATGTTCAGAAACAAAGAGCATGCCAGGTTGTTGCGATGGCACAAAGAAGACCGTAAGAAAGACGAGGAGTTGAGACACCCTGCTGATGGGTCACAGTGGAGAAAAATCGAGAGAGACTTCCCAGACTTTGCAGGTGACGCAAGGAACTTATGGTTTGGTCTAAGTACGGATGGCATGAATCCTTTTGGGGAGCAGAGCTGCAGTCACAGCACCTGGCCCGTGACTCTATGTATCTACAACCTGCCTCCTTGGTTGTGCATGAAGCGTAAGTTCATTATGATGCCAGTGCTCATCCAAGGCCCGAAGCAACCGGGCAACGACATTGATGTGTACCTTAGGCCATTAGTTGAAGAACTCTTATAGTTGTGGGGCAAACCAGGTGTACGTGCGTGGGATGAGAACAAACAGGAGCCATTTAATCTACGAGGGTTGTTATTCGTAACCATCAATGATTGGCCTGCTCTTAGTAACCTTTCAGGACAGACAAACAAAGGATATAAGGCATGCACCCACTGTTTAGATAAGACCGAAGGTACATATTTGCATAAATGCAAGAAGGTTGTGTACCTAGCGAATCGACGATTTCTTCCGACCAATCATCCCGTAAGAAAGAAAGGCAAGCATTTTAAAGGTGAGGCAGATCACCGGAAGAAGCCTGAACTCCCTGCTGGTGATGATGTATTTGGTATGGTAAAGGACATAGAAGTAATCTTTGGAAAGGGTCCCGGCGGTCAATCCGTTCCGAACGACGTCGCTACAGGACACGCACCCATGTGGAAGAAGAAATCTATATTTTGGGAGCTGCCATATTGGAAAGTCCTGCGTGTCCGCTCTTCAATCGACGTGATGCACGTGACGAAGAATCTCTGCGTGAACCTGCTAGGATTCCTAGGCGTGTATGGTAAGACAAAAGATACACCTGAAGCACGGGAGGACCAACAAATTATGAAAGACCCAAAGAACATGCATACAGATAACAAGACGGATAAAGGGCGTCACTTAAGTCGTGCCAGCTATGCTCTTACCAAAGCAGAGAAGGAAATCTTTTTTGAAGTCCTTTATAGTATCAAGGTGCCGTCGGGCTTCTCATCTAATATAAAGGGGATAATAAATATGGCAGAGAAAAAGTTCCAAAATCTGAAGTCTCATGACTGTCACATGATTATGACGCAGTTGCTTCCGATTGCATTGAGGGGGCTTCTACCGGAAAATGTTCGAGTACCCATTGTGAAGCTGTGTGCATTCCTCAATGCAATATCTCAGAAGGTAATCAATCCAGATATTCTGCCAAGGTTACAGAAGGATGTGGTACAATGTCTTGTTAGTTTTGAATTGGTGTTCCCACCATCCTTCTTCAATATTATGACGCATCTCCTGGTTCATCTAGTGGAAGAGATTGCCATTCTCGGTCCGGTATTTCTGCACAATATGTTCCCCTTTGAGAGGTTCATGGGAGTCTTAAAGAAATATGTTCATAACCGTGCTAGACCAGAAGGAAGCATCTCCAAGGGATATGGAACAGAGGAGGTCATTGAGTTTTGTGTTGACTTTATTCCTGACCTTAAGCCGATTGGTGTTTCTGACTTGCGGCATGAGGGAAGACTAAGTGGAAAAGGCACGCTGGGAAAGAAAGCAATGATATGTAGGGACGGGGATTCTTTCACTAAAGCACACTACACAGTTCTACATAATTCCACCTTGGCAGCTCCGTATATCGAGGAACACAAGAATATTGTACGCTCCAAAAACCCGGGGAAGCCTGAATCATGGATTACAGATGAACACATGAAGTCTTTCGGTGGTTGGATGCGGACACATATCTTGAATGACACCACTGTTGGAGATCAGCTATACTTTTTGGCCGCGTCACCATCTTCTACTGTATTGAATTTCCAAGGGTACGAAATAAATGGGAATACATTCTACACGATCGCCCAAGATAAAAAGAGCACCAACCAAAATAGTGGTGTCCGCTTTGATGCAATAGACGAGAATGGACAAAAGGACACATATTATGGTTACATAGAGGAGATATGGGAACTAGACTATGGAGTCTCTTTTAAGGTCCCTTTGTTTCGCTGCAAATGGGTCAACCTGAATGGGGAAGGGGTAAAGATAGACCAGTTGTACGGAATGACAACAGTGGATCTCAACAATCTTGGTTATAGAGATGAACCATTCGTCCTAGCCAATGATGTGTCTCAGGTTTTCTATGTGAAGGACATGTCCTCCAGACCGAAAAAAAGAAAAAATATGCAAACGAATACATCATATGATGAGCCAAAGCGTCACATAGTTCTTTCAGGGAAAAGAAACATTTTGGGAATCAAGGACAAGACAGACATGTCAGAAGATTATAATAAGTTTGATGAAATTCCGCCCTTCACAGTGAAAACTGACCCAAGCATTCCGTTAAGTAAAGAAGATGCTCCATGGTTACGTCTGAAGCGGTCATCAGGAATGACATATGCCAAGAAGTTCATGCTCATATTATGTAACTCTAGTTCATGTCTTTCGCGGTTTGTGGCTTGACCGAAGGATATCTTTCGCGGTTTGTGGCCTTTAGTCCCGGTTTTGTAGTCTCAGTTTTTAATATTAATAAATGTCTTGAGTGTTAGTCCCATTTTGTGGCTGGACCGGGAGTGCCTCTATGACCAGTTTCTTGGAGATGCCGGAGGACTGGGCTCCGTCGGCATCTCCCTGAAACTGGTCGTAGTGGTGGCCCTGCTCTCGAAAACCATCTTGCAGCTTGTAACTTCACTAACTAGATCAATACGCCTCGGAGCTAACTAATTTCACATATTAGGGAGTGCCTCTATGACCAGTTTCTCGGAGATGCCGGAGGACTGGGCTCCGTCGGCATCTCCCTGAAACTGGCCGCAGTGGTGTCCCTGCTCTCAAAAACCATCTTGCAGCTTGTAACTTCACTAACTAGATCAATACGCCTCGGAGCTAACTAATTTCACATATTAGGGAGTGCCTCTATGACCAGTTTCTCGGAGATGCCGGAGGACTGGGCTCCGTCGGCATCTCCCTGAAACTGGCCGCAGTGGTGTCCCTGCTCTCGAAAACCATCTTGCAGCTTGTAACTTCACTAACTAGATCAATACGCCTCGGAGCTAACTAATTTCACATATTAGGGAGTGCCTCTATGACCAGTTTCTCGGAGATGCCGGAGGACTGGGCTCCGTCGGCATCTCCCTGAAACTGGCCGTAGTGGTGTCCCTGCTCTCTAAAACCATCTTGGAGATGCCTCAAACTGGCTGGAGGACTGGACTCACAAGGATGCATATTTATAGTACAAGCAGCTCGGCATAATGTCGACACTCACGACATAATGTCGACACTCACCCCTATTATTAGTGCTGACTCATCTTTAGTCCCGGTTGGTGTCTCCAACCGGGACTAAAGGTTCATCTTTAGTCCCGGTTGGTGACACCATCCGGGACAAGGTACAAGCCGCACGACATAATGTCGACACTCACCCCTATTATTAGTGTTGTCTGGCCCACTCTGCCGCAATCCCTTTAGTCCCGGTTTGTGACTACATCCGGGACTAAATGTGTGCCGAACAATGATCATGTTTCGAAAAAACCTTCACAAAATGACCTATCATGTTCGAGGTTTCATGGCTTTCGGTCCAAATGACCGATGTTATGTGCTGAATCACGGCATAGTTTGTGATGTTGTGCCCATATTATGCATGTGTGTGGACATTGGTATGTAGAACAATGTTGCAGGAGGAAGTTTTCCTTTTTGTCGCACGGAAAATCCCTTTTCCATTTTCCGAGCGCAAAAACCGGGTCGTTTGTGAAGTAACCACCAAAATGCCGTTTCAGAATGCTACCGTCCTATTTTCCTAAAATACTAGACCACCTTACATGGACTATATCCCAACCGGTACATCTCAAACCTTTTCGTCCATCCCGGGTAAAAAGGACAAATGTCTGCCGAATCGGTAGGAAGTGGGTCCGGTTTGTACTACAGGTACATGATCTATCGCCCGTGATTTTTTGAAAAAATCATTTTTAGACTCGCAATATGTGGTTTCTTCAGAGATCCAATGCAAGTTCTAACGATGCCCGTCCCCTATCTTCATGCACACCAGTTCGACCATAGTTAGAAATTCAGATAATTCAAAACGGGCATAATAAATTCAAAAAAAATCCGAACAATGAAAATCCTTCGCTTGGTGTCATATTATATTACATAGTTGAAAGGAAAAATACCAGACTTGGTATATTGATCATGTTTCGAAAAAACCTTCACAAAATGACCTATCATGTTCGAGGTTTCATGGCTTTCGGTCCAAATGACCGATGTTATGTGCTGAATCACGACATAGTTTGTGATGTTGTGCCCATATTATGCATGTGTGTGGACATTGGTATGTAGAACAATGTTGCAGGAGGAAGTTTTCCTTTTTGTCGCACGGAAAATCCCTTTTCCATTTTCCGAGCGCAAAAAACGGGTCGTTTTGTGAAGTAACCACCAAAATGCCGTTTCAGAATGCTACCGTCCTATTTTCCTAAAATACTAGACCACCTTACATGGACTATATCCCAACCGGTACATCTCAAACCTTTTCGTCCATCCCGGGTAAAAAGGACAAATGTCTGCCGAATCGGTAGGAAGTGGGTCCGGTTTGTACTACAGGTACATGATCTATCGCCCGTGATTTTTTGAAAAAATCATTTTTAGACTCGCAATATGTGGTTTCTTCAGAGATCCAATGCAAGTTCTAACGATGCCCGTCCCCTATCTTCATGCACACCGGTTCGACCATAGTTAGAAATTCAGATAATTCAAAACGGGCATAATAAATTCAAAAAAAATCCGAACAATGAAAATCCTTCGCGTGGTGTCATATTATGTTACATAGTTGAAAGGAAAAATACCAGACTTGGTATATTGATCATGTTTCGAAAAAACCTTCACAAAATGACCTATCATGTTCGAGGTTTCATGGCTTTCGGTCCAAATGACCGATGTTATGTGCTGAATCAAGGCATAGTTTGTGATGGTGTGCCCATATTAATATTCAAAAATATAAGTTAATTCATTTTAAAAGGTTACATTAATTATTTTTTAAAAATAGAATATGTTTTTGAATTATTTATTCAAATCCATACACTTCTTATGTTTAAAGTTTTTCTAAATTCCAAATTGATATTAAAAAATATAAGTTAATTCATTTTTAATTGTAAATGGTTCATATTTTAAATGGTTACATTAATTATTTTTTAAAATAGAAAATGTTTTTGAATTATTTATTTAAATCCAAACACTTTTTATGTTTAAAATTTTTCTAAATTCCAAATTAATATTCAAATATATAAGTTAATTCATTTTAAAAGGTTACATTAATTATTTTTTAAAAATAGAATATGTTTTTGAATTATTTATTCAAATCCATACACTTCTTATGTTTAAAGTTTTTCTAAATTCCAAATTGATATTAAAAAAATATAAGTTAATTCATTTTTAATTGTAAATGGTTCATATTTTAAATGGTTACATTAATTATTTTTTAAAACAGAAAATGGTTTTGAATTATTTATTCAAATCCAAACACTTTTTATGTTTAAAGTTTTTCTAAATTCCAAATTAATTATCATTTAAAAAACAATACAAATTTAAACCCCAAAATAAAAAATATGGCGGGAACAGAGAGAAAATACCTGAAATTTTTTGAAAACAGGGGAATATGTCCCGGTTGGAGCCACCAACCCTTGGTCTGCTGAAAATATTGGAGTATAGGTCCCGGTTGGTGGCTCCAACCGGGACGTATAACCCTTTAGTCCCGGTTGGAGCCACCAACCGGGACTAAAGGTCCTTTGGTTATAACTGGGTGCCCCTCCTCTTCTTCTTCCCCCATCTCACCTCCTCTTCTCTTCTCGCGCACGACGCCGTCAGGCTGCCCCGCCGCCGTGCACGCCCTACCGGCCGCCCCTCGCCCAGCCAAGCGTGCAGGAAGCTTCGCCTCGTCGCCCCGAGGCTTCTCCCTGAAGGAATCGGCCCCGCTCGCTCCCAATCGTCGCCAACGACCCTCGAGCCCGACGATCGCCGCCGTCGATTCGTCGGCTCCTGACCTCGCCTCGCCTCCCCGACACCACCACCGCACACCTGGTATGCTGCTGGTCCTCGTGGACCCTCTCTCTCGCCCCCTCTCGCTCTGGTTCATCCTCCCCGTCGACTCCCTGCCACCACCGCCGCTCACCGTCGTCGTGCTCTCTCTCCGGTGACCTTTTGGAGGCGGCGCCGCTACTCGTTGGCTCGCCTCAACCTCCTCTCTCTAACGCGCGCACGCACGCGCCCTAGATCGCACCCTAACGCCATTCCCGATCACCGTCCTGCAAGCCACCGCCGGCGTCGGGAGAGAAGAGGTCGATGGCGACGATTCGAAGAACGCGGGGCTGATTCCTCCGGTGGAGATGATCTTCGCGATCAGGCGGTTCCAACGGCGGCCTCGACTGGCCGTGAGGTGGCTAGAGACGGCGGGGTGACGCAACACCTACGCAGCTAGGGTTCGGGCAAAGGGGGAAACGGGGAAGAAGAGAAGCTAGGGTTGTTGATGGCGGCGCTGGAGCTCTTATAGGCTCGCGGGGGCGGCGACGATGATCTTGGCATGCGGCGGCGCATCTGGTGGCCGGCGGCGAGCCACCGAGCTGCTTGCGTCGGGGAGGAAGAAGACAGAAACAGAAAGGCCGAAGGGGTACAGGCCTGGCTGGGCTGCTCTTGGGCCCCGGGTGGGCTTCCTGCTAGCGCCAGAGAGAGAGAAGGAGAGATGGGCTCGGCCCAGTAGCTAGGTTGGATACATTTTTTATTTCCAGAATTTTTTTTCTATTTCTATTTCTGATTTCCCTTTTGTAATTTGAATTTCAAATCTGTTTTGAATCTTTTCAACTTACAGAAACTTTTATAAAGTATATGAAATAGTGTGAGACCCTTTTATACACTTTGGGCTCAACTCATGTAGTTAGTTGTTTAAATACAAAACTCATTTGAATGGTTTTCAAATGGAGGGGGAAGTTAGGGTTTAGGGTTTGATTTGTTCTTTCTTTATTAAACCAAAATGCAAGTTCAACAATTTAAATGACAAGTATAATTAGAAGAACAAATGCACCCCTCTCATATGTTCCGGAGTTTCCCCGAGTTAGGGTTTTCACCCGTCGGAACCCCGATTAAATCGTCGAGCATGTCTTAGGGTTACATTCCAATGCAAATTAACTTGTCATATCATCATACTTGCTTGAGCATTGCATCGATGCCATGTGTTGATTGTTTCCCTTTCTTTTCGGTGTTTCGATTATTAGGTTTATTATTAGTTTGGTATTATTAGGTTTATTAATTAGTTTGGTATTATTGGTATTCGACCCCACTGGTCAGTCAATGTGGGTATCCCCAGACCCGATTCACATTGTCAGTCACTGTGGTTAGATAAGGAATCATTAATACCCCTTAGGTGCATGTGGGTTCGACGATGTGCCTTCGCCAGGGCATTCTGAACCCTCTTAAATCGATTCCAATATGGTATTTTGTTAGTATCTAGTGTTACCTATCTGCTGGATAGTTTCCCTTTTGTAGCCTTATACTCATGTTCCCCTCTCATATGCATCGGAGGTTTCTCCGAACTAGGTTACACCCCTCGGAACTCCGGAATATTGATTTTAGTTGATTTTAGCTAGAGTTACCTATCTACTACATGGTTTCCTTTTTGTAGCTAGGTTTAGGGTTTCTCTTCATTTTTATTATTGTGTATGTATATATTAGGGTTTCTCCTTAACTTTCTCCTTTAGCCGCTTTGACTTATTCGTTTTTCCACCTATGCAGAAAATATGGACCCACACGTCAGAGACGAAGAAAAGGAAGAGTTGATCCAAGGTGTGATTCAGTGGGGAAGATAATTTAGACGTATCAACATTTCTGAACAACTCCGGTGAGGGTGATCCTCTTTTTACCGGAGTAGACAACTTGTTTGAGGTTGAAGGTGTTGCCTTCCGCGAGGGAGAAGGCGATGCCTTGTGTAATCGAGAAGACGACCGCTCCGGCGAGGTGCATGTAATATAAATCAATTCATTAATTAATCATCTGCTATCTATATAGAAATAGTAACGACGATCTTTCTTCTTTTAGCCCTCCGGATCGAAGGAATCTACTGAAAAGAGCAGACGAGGCCCAACCAAAAAGTTGCAAGACCATGAGAGGTTTAGGATCGAAGATGTCGCTGAAGACGACAGACCGACAGCTCCCGAAGTTGTCGCAACCAAATTTGTGGCACAATGCGGAGTAATCGTTAGGGACTTAATCCCGATCACCATTAGAAATTGGAATAGGCCTGCTAAAGCGGATGAAGAGGGAACATGTTTATTTGTCCCTAACCACGCCAAAGATTTACTGTGGAAGAGGCTCATGGTTAATTTCAAACTACCAAAGATAGAGCTGGATCCAAATGCGGAGGATCCAGTTGAGGATGCCTTACAACATGGGAGAGCCATGGAGGCTAAGGTCAGGGAGTGGTCTTTGAAGAAGATGGCCCAGTGTTTCACCAACTGGAAGAAAAGATTGCACCTTGACTATGTCGTGAAAGAGAAGACTCCGGATTTCAAGAAGACTCAGTTTCAGAAGATAAAACCATTCTGGGCTGAGTTTGTGGAATACAAGACATCGGAAAAAGCTAAGGAAATGTCTGCAAAGAATAAGCTGAATGCTGCTAACAAGAAGTATCACCATACTATGGGGCAAGGTGGCTACAGGGCTGGCATTCCTAAGTGGGAGAAACTTGAGGAAGAACTGCGTGCTAAAAAGATCACTCCAGAGACAGACGATTGGGTAGAACGTGCAAGGAATTGGTTTTACGGGCATGGGGGCACGTTGGACTCGGAAGGGAGGTGTATATATAACATACGACATAAAGAAGACCCCTTGCCAATCGAGAGGATGAGAAAAGCAGTAAAGGCTGTTAAAGATGGGGACTTCATTCCCGATAGAGAGAATGATGAGCTCACACTCGCCCTTGGAAATAAGGAACATGATGGACGAACACGAGGCACAATAGGCTCCCAATCATGGAGGACTAGGTTTCCCGAAGAGAGGAAGAAATATCCTGATAGAAGCCGTCAGAGGAGTAAGGACAGGGCGGCAGTTGAAGCAGAAAGTCAGAAAGAGCGAATGCGTTTAATTGAAGAACGATTAAAGCAACAACAAGATGAAATTAACTTACTTAAAGAGCAAAGTACTACCGGCCCATCTCAGCAGCACACTGCATTCGATGCTACCGGCCTATCGAATAATCGAAAAAGCAGTGTGGCTTCCACCGAGGTCCCGGGTGATGACAATGGCGATGCCGATGATGCACCGACGATGGCTCCTGTTGGCTACCCAGTGGATGATATCACAGAGATGACACACTGCGAGCTACATGTCAAAGTTGTGAACATATCAATGAAGGTGGCGGTCGGCTATGCCTTACCAATTGGACCCACACCAACTTACCACAGTCGTCCGGTTCCAGAGGGCTACGCTGTTGTCGGCGTGGATGAAATCATGCCCACCTTTGAGGTTTTGGATCTTCACTACCCTGCTGGTGAAGGGGATGTGACTGTGCTGGGTGACGCAAAAAACGTCACCATTCTATGGCCGAAGGATTGTATCGTGCTTCGAAATCACACGCCAAGGCCATCTTCGCCGCCGCCTCACCCGTCTCCAGCGAGGTCGTCGCCGCCGCGGCAGCCGTCTTCGTCGCCTCACCCGGCTCCGTCGCCTCACCCGTCTCCGGTGCAGCCATCGCCGGCGCCTCAGGATAAAAAGCGTAAGCGTACCGCTACTGTGCGTCGTAAGCGATCGCCGAAACGTAAACAAGAGCCTCTTCCAAAAGTACCAACGGTTCCTCCCAAGAGAGCTTATGACTGTACTGAAGAGGAGACTGCGGCGATCGTTGATGCGGAAACGACAGCGTTTTTCGCTAAGCTGAGGCGACCGAAAGAGCCAGAGTTCCCCAGCACCAAAGAAGAAAAAGCCAAAGTGTTGAAAATGGTAAAGACTCTTCATCAACCCGAGCCAAAGCTGTCATCAGACTATGAGCGTTCTATTCTCAAGTCACATGCAACACAAAAAGCCTCGAAGAGCAGTACTGATGCAAGCGGGAAATCTGTTGCCCAGCTCGGAGAACAAGAAAAACAGACTTGCGCCCCTCTCAAGGTGATTTCTCAAACCAATGTGGGGTCGAGCAAATATGGGGCCGAAGAGCAGTATGATCCAGAGGTAGTTGCACAATACGGAGAAGCTGCCGCTGCTCAAGGTATGAGTATTGCCCAGTACTTATCCCAGTTAGAGTTCTTCCCCGTGAGTGAAGTAGCATACCAATACCAGTACGGAAAACCTCTCGTCAAACCTGAGGAGGTAAACAATCTTCCAACAAAAATGCGAAGATTGCATAACTGGTACTTGCATGCCACAAAGGCCGGGGCTAACTGGATAGTGCTGAGGGTTACAAAAAAGCATCATGGGAAAGAAAGGGATGACATGATATCCATTGAATTTGATGAACTATTTCAATTATTCAATCAAGACGCCTTGGACAAATCGATCATGAGTGCCTATTGTCTGTAAGTACTAATTCTGTAATTAATTTAGTCTCCATCTATATTATTTTGTTTATTGCATGTATATAATCATACTTTAATATGCAGAATGAAGATTCTCGAATGCAGCAGAGGACAAATCTATGACATTGGCTTCATTGACCCATATTGGGTTCATGAAGCTAATCTCAAAATAAGCCCCCAGGATACGGAGGATAATATAGTACACGCGTTAAGGTTTCAAGAAACCAAAAGGGAAATACTATTTCCTTACAACTTCCAGTGAGTGTTATTGTCTTGTATACACTTTCTATTTCGCTTACTCGATGTTAAGTATATAATTGATTAGTTCTGCATTCGCAGGTACCACTATATTCTGTTAATCATTCAACTTGACAAAGGGCGTGTACTAGTCATGGACTCGAAACATAAACCCCTTGAGACGTGGAAGGACATGCAGATACTTCTCCAGCGGTAATTCTAATCATTACGACACTATATCGGCAACGTTCGTGAATTTTATGATATCAAGTACTTAATAACTTATTTTATTCGTTTTCTACGCCGGGCAGCGCTTGGAAACGGTTCACCAAGAAGGCTAGGGGTGTTTGGAAAGAGGAGCTTACATTTCAACCACTAGATGTAAGCACCACTAGCTATATCCGCGCATCTCTTTGATTCTAGTTTTGATACAGTTATTATCATGCTTGATTATTATTTTGATTGAACTCTGTTGTCGTAAAGTGCCTGACGCAGGGACCAGGTAACAATCTATGTGGATACTATGTATGCGAGTTCATCCGGCAGACGTGCGATGAGAAGGGCAGAAATTTAGAGCAACTCCACGTACGTAAACAATTTCTATAGTTTTTAATTACAATCAAATTGTGTTTAGTTTCATATTCATATAGGCTGACTCCTTTTTTAAATCAGATCGAACGTCTACGGGACGGTCTTCTGCCAAAGGATCGCATACGAGCAATACAGGAGGAATTGGCGGGATTCTTGGATGCAGAAGTCCTAGACCCAAAAGGGGAATACTATTCGGCTGTGTATAGACAATAGGGATTGTAAAAATAGCAACTTTCAAGGAATTGACCGGTAACATCGAATAGCAACTTTTGTATGTAGTGCATGAACTCGATCCGTGTATTGAATGTAAAATGTTGTCATGATGATCTTGTGTAATATAAGGTTCCTTCATTGATAAGTGCAAAACACTAAATAAACAATAAAACAACCTAAATGAATTCTCTGCCGCGGCACAAAAAGTGGCGAAAATGCTGCCGTGGCAACAAAATGTGCCAAAATGAATTCTCTGCCGCGGCAGAGAAATGGGCCAAATCTCTGCCGCGGCAGCAGGTTATTAGTCCCGGTTCACGTTACGAACCGGGACTAAAGCTCCACCCCCCTCGCGCTCTGATGCCGCCACGTGTGCCCCCATTTGTCCCGATTCGTGTTACGAACCGGGACTAATGCTCCACCCCCCCTCGCGCTCTGATGCCGCCACGTGTGCCCCCATTTGTCCCGGTTGGTGGGGCAACCGGGACTAAAGGTTAGAGCTTTAGTCCCGATTGCCCCGTCCCGGTTGGGCAACCGGGACTAATGGCCCTTACCAACCGGGACGCATGGGGCGTTCTCTACCAGTGTATTGCTATAACAACTTACGAAGTGATCATAATCCTTAGACCATGAGATCATGTCAATCACTAACACCGGAAGAGTTTCTTGATAACATCAAACATCACACCGTAACAGGGTGATTATAAAGATGGGTTCAGAACTACTAAAGTGATATGTTGAGGCCCATGGATTGAGAGTGGAATTTGTTCATCCCAATGACGGATAGATATGCTCTGGGCCCTCTCGGTGATATCACATTGATGAGCTTGCAAGCAAGTGATTTGATCACTATAATGTTATATCACGGGAACGAGAAAAGAGTGCATGTCAGTAACGAGATCAAAATAGGTATGGAGATACCGATGATCGAATCTCGGACATGTAATATATCGCGAAAGAAAAGGATTAAGATAATAGCATAAAAGGTTCCGACGATCACAAACAAGTCATTGTTGAATGTGTGGGAATCCATATGGGTCTCCAGATCCCGCTTCTGATTATTGATCCGAGAGGGGTCTCGATCATGTCCGCATTATTCGTGAACCGTATGGTGACACACTTAAGAGACACCGACATCCATTTGGAGCTAAAGTTTGATGCCTGAAAGAATAACAAGCGCAGGAATTTATTTCACTAGATAACAAAACGGGTTTTTGGGTGAAATTGCAGAAAGTGTTTCTGCATGTGAAATGAAATACTAGCAAGGGGTTATATGTGAATGTTTATCATTAAAGTAATTGACAAAATTTTGAATAAATAAAAGGAGTTTTATTTAATAAGAGTTTGCATTAAATTTGGTGGAAATTTAATGGGAATTTGAGTGGGTTTTTTAGTGGAGGGAATTGAAAGGCATTTGAGTGAGTGGAGTGTCCACCCACATGAATGTGGAAGAGGTGGGGGCATCCCCATGGCTTGGATCCATGCCCCTTGGGTGCCCCCCCTATCCCCTATAAAAGGCCCCCTCTCATCCTCTCAAAGTACACCTCCTCATGAAGGATATCTCTCCCCCTCTAGTATTTATCCCCCATGGTCTCGGACTAGAGAGATACATGTTTCCGGTGGATTTTCGGCAAGAAAGATTTGTGCTTCTGCTGCATCGCTGGAGCGAGGAGGCAGAGTTTTCTCGGTGCCTCGGACGTGTGTGCGAGCATGGATGCACCGCTGGTTTGCGGCGCTAGGACTTCCTCTCGATCTTGAGATTGGAAAGAGATCGTCTACATCAACCACGAGTTTGAACTTGTTAAGCTTTGTCGGTCTTCAAGGGTATATTCTCTACGGATATACATCCGCCCGTTGTTTGTATCTAGTAGATAGATCTTGGTACATAGTTGTTCCCATCGTAGGAAATTTTTTGTTTTCTATGCTGCGAACCCTACAGTGGTATCAGAGCCGGATATATGTGTAGATGCTTTGCACGGGTAGTACACATATGAGTATGTGGGCGATGATGATCATATTATTGCTTCTTGGTTGTACTTTGGATATTGGTGGCATAGTGGGATGAAGCGGCCCGGACAAACTTTACATGTCCTTGCACATGAGACCTATTCCACGCTTGACATGCAACTAGTTTTGCATAAGTGGCTAGCGGGTGTCTGTCTCTCCTACTATAGTCAATATCTAATTTGCAACGAGTTGTCAACAATGTTGTTATCCTCGTTGTGGTTCATGTTCGTAGGTAAGAATGGTTCTATCTTCGAAAGCCCTAAGCCACGTAAAACTTGCAATGGATAAATTAGAGGCGTCTAGTTTAGATTGTTGCTGGGCTAGTGTTATGATATGGTGATGTTGTAAGTAGAAGTATGATATGATACTCTTACAACACACATAACGTGTAAGTTCCATAGACCTTGGCATTACACATAGAGGTATGATAGTGATCATACTACGGTGCACATGATGGAGATCATATGCGGGAACCATATCATGTCACTTATAACCATGTGATGTTTGATTACATCTTATATTGCTTGTTTGGCGTTTTATTGGAATAATAAGATGATCCCTCATTTAAATATCAAGATAATAATGTGTTCTTCCTTAATTATGCACCGATTATGTTTCGTCGCTCCAAGACATCACGTGATGATCGGGTGTTCTTGGATCCACGATCATATTTCGGGTGTAAGACAGTTACACGTGCGAATACTAAGGTTCTTACTTGGCGAGCCTAACATGTATATACATGGCCTCGGAACACGGACCGGAAGGTTAAGCATAAGTCATATTAATGATATGATGCCCATTTTATGCTCGCCTTTGAAGCTACACCAACTCACGTGATGATCAGATTTGGTGTAGTGGATTTAGTTCATGTAATCACCAAAGAGACACGAGGGATGTCTATTTTGAGTGGGAGTTCATTTCTAATTTTGATTAGAAGAACTCAATTCATCATAAATTAAATCAAAGTGAATTTGCATAATTTGTTATAGTCATTGGCATTCGTTCACCACCATATGCTTAGTTGTAATTGAGATAATAGAACTATAGAATTCCGGATATTTACTTTACGAACTGTTATCGTATTGTGTTGAGTGTCAATCTAAATATTAAAGTTCTATTGCAAACTTTCAGCAAACTCTGTTTACTCCATGAAATTTGATAATTAGTATTAAATCGAGAGTAACAATTCCAGTGTTAGTATCTAAAGTATCCTGTTTGCCTCCATGATTCTTGATTTAAATATCGAGATAATCTAGGTGCTGAAAGAATTTTTTCAGAAACCATCATGTGTGACAGATGTAACGATATCTGAAACAATGTTTTGGTTGCAATATGATAGAGTATAATGTATGTTCTCATATTGGATGATAATTTTCAAAGGTTGGATATGCTAGACATCCTAATCATCCAAAAGGGTTTTGAAAAGCAACGTTATACTCACGATTCGTCTTTATAAGCTACATTAGCTTGATCATGAAAGTCGTCATGATAAGGATGAATAGAAGATATATGTAAAGTGTTTACTACACTAAAAGATTACTAAAGAATGGATTTTGAAAGAATGCCGATCATTTTGATGATGGTGATATACTTTAAAGTGCAAGTCCAAAGGTATTATTATTTGAATATACATGCTTTGGACTATGTGTCATGTATATGCCGCCACTTTTGATGTTGATAGATTATTTTAAAAGGAAAAAGGAAATGCTGAAAGAGAATCTATAAAATATATTTGACAGAAAAGAAAATATTATAAATATCCAATTTAGGTATATAGATGATATACACGTTATGGTTGTATTCTTTGCTTGTTAAACAATGTGGTTCTTGGGTATTGGATACCGAATTGGTTGGATGAAATTTCATACGGAACGACGCAATTCATAAACCATAATGGCCTACGTAACTAGAAACAAAATATGTGATGATGTTCATTGAAAAAAACAAACCGTTTTTTGTATTTCTCGTTGACATCAAAGCTTGACTTCAAGATTTGTTTTAATAATTGTTATTTAAATCAGGTATTATGAGAACAAAGGTTGTTCAAATAATTACCGTATTCCATATAAGATGGATGATTTACATATCTATTTGGAGAAATCACATCCATAAAGCTAATGCTAAAATGTCGCAAGACAAATGATTGGAAGATCACTTACAAAGTGACATCACCGTTTAAATTATATTGGAAAGAAAACATGAAGAAACTCCATTTTCATGGATTTTTGGAGTATTTGATTTGATCAAGTGACGGTTGTGAGACTTTCCTCAGGATAATTAAAACTTCGTTCAAAGGCCAAAGAAGAACGATCGACTAAATTATTGGAATTTATACATATCGATGTATGTAGTCCATTATGTGTAGTCGTAAGCGATGGACTTCAACTTCATATGATTTCTCCGAAAATTTGAGTGAATATTCACTTAATGAGAAAGAAGTATGAAATATTTGAAAATGTTCAAAGACTTTCAAGATGAAGTGGAAAATCATTGTAACAAGAAAATAAATTGTTTATGATTTTATCATAAGGGATTTATTTGAGTTGCAAGTGTAACAAGAAAATAAATGATTTATGATTTTATCATAAAGGGATTTATTTGAGTTACAAGTTTAGCAAAAACACCTAGATTTGCATCTCCCGAAACACCATAGGAATATGGAGTGTTTGAGATTTGTAATGAAACCTTGTGTGACATGGTTGGATCAAAGGTGTTATTTATAAAACTGCCATTATGTTTTAAAAAGATTAAAAGCTTTAGAGAGTACCGCTTTTACACTCAAAATAGCTCCATATTGATCCATTGAAATGACACCATGGAAGTTATGCTTTGGGGTAAAACCCAAATTGTCATTTCTTAAATTTTGGTATCCTAAGCATAAGTAAGATGTTTACAACCAAAGTCAGATGAGCATGTCTTTGTAGGTTATTTCGAATAACCATTGGATATTCCTCCATAACACTGAGGACAAAAGGGTTTGTCCCTTGAAATGTGAAGTTTCTTGAAAAAGGAATTTTTTGCAAAAGTTAAGTGGGAGGACAGTAGAACTATGATAAGGTTAACGAACCTTAGCTAAATGTGCTGAGTTGCGCAGCGCTGGAAATCGTTCCAAAGGCTGCCATAATTCTCATAGCTTATGTGCCTCAAAGGTTGTGGTCACAGACATCTAAGTTCTTATTGAACCAAGTCGGTTGGATAAACAATCAAATACTGAGATTTAAGAGTAAATCATTATTGTTTAACAATGATGAACCGACTACATGCAAAGAAGCGATGATGGGCCCTGACTCCGTCAAATGGTTTGAAGCCATAAAATCCGTGATAGTTCCATACACGAGAAATCAAGTTTTGAACTTGGAAGACCCTCCGGAAAGGTGTAAAAACCTATCGGTCGTTTTTGGATCTATAAAGAAACAGACATGGATGTTTCACATCTATGAAATAATCGACATATCGGTAAAGTATTTTACGACAATGTTTAAGGAGTTGACTATGACAATATTTGATCTTTCATAGCGATAGTTAGTATGGACGGATTGAAGTAGCAACCACTATATATAATTTGGTATATGGTAGATGAATAAACAAAACAAAATTCTTCTAAAAGAATGGTTACCTAGGACGTGTGCATGACACGGTCCAAAGAGTTTTGTTAATGCAAAGGATGCTAAAAGTGCATGCAAACTTCAATGGTTGAAGTAAGCATCGCGGAGTTGGAATCTTCACCATGATGAAACTATTAAAGAAGTTTAATTTCATCAGGAGACGATGAAGATGCTTGCATTTGCAAGAAATTAAGTGGGAGCGCTAAGACATATTTCTAATACATTATGTGGAGGACATCTTGTTGATTGAAAATAATGTATCTTTTATTGACAAAGGTTAAGAATTTCATTTCGATGAAAGACTTAGGCAAAACCCAAATATTTAGCATGAATGTCTATAGTGGATAGACTGTGACGCTAATATGGTTGTGCCAAACGTACATATATGAGATATTGAGGAAGTTCCATATAGAAATGACAAGAAACGGTTCTTGTCGTATGGAAAGGAATTGAATCAAGATTCAAGTGTATCGACACTTGATAAGTGAAACAAGATTCAAGTGCTTTGACACTTGATGAGTGAAATCACAAGGATGTTTTGATCAATCATACCATGATATGTACGCATCCAGATATGTCCTATGATCTAAGTGTTATGAGCATATACCAGAATGAATCATAAAATGATCATTGGATGATAGTGAGGATATTCTTATGATCTTTTGGAAGAACTAAAAATATATTTGTGTAGAGGTGACTAACAATTACAAATAGTTCACTGTAAAGCATTACATTGATACTAGTTTTGTCACAAGATACAAATTAAGTTTATCTCAATGTAAACTATGGGTGGCACAATGTAATGGAAAGAAAGTTTCCATGATGGATTTGGATGAATTCCAAAGTTAATACATTATGACAAATACTACAACAAAAAGGGCTAAGTATATGAGTGCTATAGTAGTAGCAAAGGAGGGCATTTGTGTCAAGTAGTTTGTTATCAAACTAAGGAGTGGTTTGCAACGGGCTAACACCAAAGATATATTGTACGACAATAGTATCAACATGATTTAACCCCAAGGAACTAAAGGTCTCACGAAAAGACCAAATTTATACAATGTTATCTCATTGGAGAATGAGTGATGTGTGAAGACGCAAAGACATGTAAATACACACGGACCTAAAGCGTTAGGTCCGTATATTACGTTAACCACTTGCAGTTGCGTATGTGGAACACCAGAAAGCCATAGGTGTTCAATACGCAAAGTTTATAAACTAGATTATTATCTCTAGTGCAAGTGGGAGACTGAAGGAAATATGCCCGAGAGGCAATAATAAAGTGGTTATTATCGTATTCCTTTTTTGTGATAAATGTTTATTTTCCATGCTATAATTGTATTAATATGGAAACGTTAATACATGTGTGTTTAATAAACAAAAAGGAAGTTCCTAGTTATGCCTCTCTCATAAACTAGCTCGTTGATTAACAAGATGATCAAGGTTTCCTGATCAAGGACATTGGATGTTGTTAATAACGAGGTCACAACATTAGTGTAATGATGTGATGAACATTCATCTGAAGTATAGAATTACGATCAAGGTCATTGAGTTTATATTGATATAACAACTTACAAAGTGATCCTAATCCTTAGACCATGAGATCATGTCAATCACTAACACCGGAAGAGTTTCGTGATAACATCAAACGTCACACCATAACTCGATGATTATAAAGATGGGTTCAGAACTACTAAAGTGATATGTTGAGGCCCATGGATCGAGAGTGGAATTTTTTCATCCCGATGACGGATAGATATGCTCTGGGCCCTCTCGGTGATATCAAATTGATTAGCTTGCCAGAAAGTGATTTTATCACTAGAATGTTATATCACGGGAACGAGAAAAGAGTGCATGTCAGTAACAAGATCAAACTAGGTATGGAGATACCGATGATTTAATCTCGGACATGTAATATATCGCGAAACAAAAGGATTAAGATTCAAGCATAAAAGGTTTTGACAATCACAAGGAAGTCATCGTTGAATGTGTGGGAGTTAGTATGGGTCTCCAGATCCCGCTTCTGATTATTGTTTTGAGAGGGGTCTCGATCATGTCTGCATTATTCGAAAACCATAGGGTGACACACTTAAGAGACACCGACATCCATTTGGAGCAAAAGTTTCATGCCAGAAGGAATAACAAGCGCAGGAATTTATTTCACTAGATACCGAAACTGGTTTTCGGGTGAAATTGCAGAAAGTGTTTCTGTATGTGAAATGAAATACTAGCAAGGGGTTATATGTGAATGTTTGTCATTAAAGTAATTGACAAAATTCTGAATAAATAAAAGGAGTTTTATTTAATGAGAGTTTGCATTAAATTTGGTGGAAATTTAATGGGAATTTGAGTGGGTTTTTTAGTGGAAGGAATTGAAAGGCATTTGAGTGAGTGGAGTGTCCACCCACATGAATGTGGAAGAGGTGGGGGCAGCCCCCATGGCTGGGTGCCATGCCCCTTGGGTGCCCCACTCTCCCCTATAAAAGGCCCCCCTCTCATCCTCTCAAAGTACACCTCCTCGTGAAGGATCTCTCTCCCCCTCTAGTATTTATCCCCCATGGTCTCGGACTAGCGAGATACATGTTCCCGGTGGCTTTTCGGTACCTCGGACGTGTGTACGAGCACGGATGCGCCGCTAGTTTGCGGCGCTAGGACTTCCTCTCGATCTTGAGATCGGCAAGAGATCGTCTACATCAACCACGAGTTTGAACTCGTTAAGCTTTGTCGGTCTTCAAGGGTATGTTCTCTACGGATATATATTCGCCCGTTGTTTGTATCTAGTAGATAGATCTGGTACATAGTTGTTCCCATCGTAGGAAAGTTTTTGTTTTCTATGCTGCGAACCATACAATGAGCACCAACGTCCCGGGGATGGCGGTCCTCCATGACGTAGGATGCGTGTAAATTGCCTCGGGTCCTGTTGCACGCTCAATTCTCGCATCTTCGTTGCAGAATCACCGATTTTACGGAGTCGGTAAAGGGAAACTCTGGATTTCTCCATGTAACCCTAGAATCTCTAGATGGAGAAGTTGCTTAGAATGCCGAGAAGGAGCTAGGTGCCAGGTTTGGGCTCAATCCGTGCAGTGGATCCACGTTCTGGGCAGTGAGGGGGAGGTCTACGGTTGAAAGCCATGTTAACTCCTACTCGATAGCCATCCGGGGGGTACGCCGTGTGACAAAAGTCCCTGTTTGTCTTGCTTATAATTTTATGTTGGTAGTGGGTGGCACGTAGGGGCTACTCGAGATGGTTTCGTATTTTTCTTGATTTTTGATGTATTTCCCATTGCCGGGGTTCGGGGCTGGGCAAAATCCGCAAACCCTCTGGCGCGCACAGGAACACGAGGTCCATTGCAACCTTTAACCTAGGCACTTGCCCAGCCTAGGTACCCCACGGGGCACACCAAAACATTTTTTCCGGAAAATACAGGGCAATTTCTAGAGTACCTACAGTTAGAAACAACAATTACCGGGGCGTGACTCGGGGAAAATACGATATACGGTTGCACCACGAGATGAGCATAAACGTCCCGGGGATGGCGGTCCGCCACAATGTAGCATGCGTGTAAATTGTCTCGGGCCCTATGACACGCTCAGTTCTTGCACCTCCCTTGTAGAATCGCCGGTTTTCCAGAGTCGGTAAAGGGAAACTGTGGGTTTCTCCATGGAACCCTGGAATCTCTAGATGGAGAAGTTGCTTAGAATGACGAGAGGGAGCTAGGTGCCGGATTTGGGCTCAATCTGCGCAATGGAATCACGTTCTGGGCAGTGAGGGGGGTCTAGGGTTGAAAGCCATGTTAACTCCTACTCGATAGCCATCCGGGGGGTGCGCCGTCTTCCAAAAATCCCGGTTTGTCCTGCTTATGATTTTGTGTTGGTAGTGGGTGACTCGCAGGGGCTACTCGAGCTGGTTTCGTATTTTTCTTGATTTTTGATGAATTTCCCATTGCCAGGGTTCGGGGGGTGGGCAAAATTGGCAAACCCGCCGGCGCGTGCAGGCATGCGAGGTCCATTGCAACCTTGAACCTAGGAACTTGCCCAGCCTAGGTACCCCACGGGGCACCCCAAAACATTTTTTCTGTAAAATATAGGTCAATTTCTAGGGTACCTACAGTTAAAAACCGCAATTGCCAGGGCGTGACTCAGGGAAAATACGGTATACGCTTGCACCACGAGTTGAGCACCAACGTCCCAGGGATGGCGGTCCACCACGACATAGAATGCGTGTAAATTTCCCCATGCCCTAAGGCGTGCTCAATTATCGCACCTCCTTTGTAGAATCGCCAGTTTTCTAGAGTCGGTAAAGGGAAACTCTGCATTTCTCCATGGAACCCTAGAATCTCTAGATGGAGAAGTTTCTTAGAATGCAGAGAGGGAGCTAGGTGTCGGGTTTGGGTTCAATCCAATGAAGTGGATCCACGTTCTGGGCAGTGAGGGGGTCTATGGTTGAGAGCCATATTAACTCCTACTCGATAGACATCTGGGGGTGCATTGTGAGCCAAAAGTCCCAGTTTGTCCTGCTTATGATTTTATGTTGGTAGTGGGTGACACCCAGGGGCTACTCGAGCTATTTTTCTTGATTTTGATGAATTTCCCATTGTCGAGGTTCGGGGGGTGGGCAAAATCGGAAAACCCGCCGGCGCACGCAGGCACGCGAGGTCCATTGCAACCTTGAACCTAGGCAATTGCCTAGCCTAGGTACCCCATGGGGCACCCCAAAACATTTTTTCCAGAAAATACAGGGCAATTTCTAGGGTACCTACTGTTAGAAACTGCAATTGTCGGGGCATGACTTGGGGAAAATATGGTATATGCTTGCACCAAAAGATGAGCACCAATGTCCCGGGGATGGCGGTCCGCCACGACGTAGCATGCATGTAAATTTCCTCGGGCCCTACGACACGCTCAATTCTCGCACCTCCTTTGCAGAATCATCGATGTTCCAAAGTCGGTAAAAGGAAACTCTGGATTTATCCATGGAACCCTGGAACCTCTAGATGGAGAAGTTGCTTAGAATGCCGAGAGGGAGCTAGCTGCCAAGTTTGGGCTCAATCCGCGTAGTGGATCCATGTTCTGGGTAGTGAGGGGGAGGTCTAGGGTTGAAAGCCATGTTAAGTCCTACTTGATAGCCATCCGGGGGGTACGCCGTGTGTCAAAAGTCCTGGTTTGTCCTGCTTATGATTTTATGTTGGTAGTGGGTGACACACAGGGGCTACTCGAGCTGGTTTCTTATTTTTCTTATTTTTTGATGAATTTCCCATTGCCGGGGTTCGGGGGTAGGAAAAATTGGCAAACCCGCTGGCGCGCGCAGGCACGTGAGGTCCATTGCAACCTTGAACCTAGGCACTTGCCCCGCCTAGGTACCCCACGGGGCACCCCAAAACATTTTTTCTGGAAAATACAGGGCAATTTCTAGGGTACCTACAGTTAGAAACCGCAATTGTCGGGGCGTGACTCAGGGAAAATATGGTATACGCTTGCACCACGAGATGAGCACCAAAGTCCCGGGGATGGCAGTCCACCACGACGTAGCATGCGTGCAAATTGCCTCGGGCCCTACGTCGCTCTCAATTCTCGCACCTCCTTTGCAGAATCGCCGGTTTTCCGAAGTTGGTAAAGAGAAACTCTGGATTTCTCCATGTAACCCTGGAATCTCTAGATGGAGAAGTTGCTTAGAATGCCGAGAGGGAGCTAGGTGTCGGGTTTGGGCTCAATTTGCACAATGGATCCACGTTCTAGGAAGTGAGGGGGAGGTCTAGGGTTGAAAGCCATGTTAACTCCTACTCGATAGCCATCCGGGGGTGTGTCGTGTGCCAAAAGTCCCGGTTTGTCCTTCTTATGATTTTATATTGGTAGTGGGTGACACGAAGGGGATACTCAAGCTGGTTTCATATTTTTCTTGATTTTTGACGAATTTCCCATTGCCGGGGTTCGGGGGGTGGGAAAAATCGGCAAACCAGCCAGCGTGTGCAGGAACGCGAGGTCCATTGCAACCTTGAACCTAGGCACTTGCTTAGCCTAGGTACCCCACGGGGCACCCCGAAACATTTTTTCCGGAAAATACAGGGCAATTTCTAGGGTACCTATAGTTAGAAACCGCAATTGCCGGGGTGTGACTTGGGGAAAATACGGTATATGCGTGCACCACGAGATGAGCACCAATGTCCCGGGGATGGAGGTTTTCCATGACGTAGCATGCGTGTAAATTGCCTCAGGCCCTACGGCGTGCTCAATTCTCGCACCTCCTTTGCAGAATCGCCGGATTTCCAAGTCGATAAAGGGGAACTCTAGATTTCTCTATGGAACCCTGGAATCTCTTGATGGAGAAGTTGCTTAGAATGCCAAGGGGGAGCTAGGTGCCGGGTTTGGGATCAATCCGCGCAGTGGATCCACATTCTGGGCAGTGCGGGGGAGGTCTAGGGTTGAAAGCCATGTTAACTCCTACTCGATAGCCATCCGGGGGTGCGCCATGTGCCAAAAGTCCCGGTTTGTCCTGCTTATGATTTTATGTTGGTAGTGGGTGACACAGAGGGGCTACTCGAGCTGTATTCGTATTGTTCTTGATTTTTGATGAATTTCCCATTGCCGGGGTTCGGGGGGTGAGCAAAATCGGCAAACCCGCCGGCGCGCGCAGGAACACGAGGTCCATTGCAGCCTTGAACCTAGGCACTTGCCCAGCCTAGGTACCCCACGGTGCACCCCAAAACATTTTTTCGGAAAATACAGGGCAATTTCTAGGGTACCTACAGTTAGAAACCGCAATTACTGGGGCGTGATTCGGGGAAAATACGGTATACGCTTGCACCACGAGATGAGCACCAACGTTCCGGGGATGGTGGTCCGCCACGATGTAGCATGCATGTAAATTGCCTCGGGCCCTACGGCGCGCTCAATTCTCCCACCTCGTTTCCAGAATCGCTGGTTTTCTAGAGTCGGTAAAGGGAAACTCTGGATTTCTCCATGAAACCTTGGAATCTCTAGATGGAGAAGTTTCTTAGGATGCCGAGAGGGATCTAGGTGCCGGGTTTGGGCTCAATCCGCGCAGTGGATCCACGTTCTAGGCAATGAGCGGGAGGTCTACGGTTGAAAGCCATGTTAACTCCTACTCGATAGCCATCCGGGGGGTGCGCTGTGTGCCAAAAGTCCCGGTTTGTCCTGCTTATGATTTTATGTTGGTAGTGGGTGACACGCAAGGTCTATTCGAGCTGGTTTCGTATTTTTCTTGATTTTTGATGAATTTCCCATTCTCGGGGTTCAGGGGGGTGTTGTGGTATTGCCAACGAGTACGCCATGGAGGGGTCCTTATAGTGCTTGTTTAGAGACATGGGGGAAGACGGACGGTTGATGGGTACAAGGTAACACAGCTTACCCAGGTTGAGATCCCACAATGGTGGCGGAATCCTACTCCTGCTATAAATCACTATAAGGGCAATACACCGAGTTACAGGGATTGGTTCGCTGTGCGAGGTATGAGTTGATTGGTGCCCTAAAGGCTCCCATACGCCCGACTTATATAGTCGCCAGGTCCTAGGGTTACAGGGAAAAGTCCTAGCCGGACAGGTTACAGAGTCATACACTGCTTATAGCTAGTCTAGCGTGTCTTGTACTCCAAGGCTCCGGGTACGTCGGTGACTCCTCCATAGCCTTCCTTTATCCGACATGGGCCTCCCTTCTGGATCCATCTAACTGGGCCGCCCAGCAGGCCATGGGCCATGCTACCAACTATGGGCCACCCGGGTTATCCGGATAGGAGACATGCTATATGAGAATACCCATATAGCATATCCCCAACAGTAGTCCCCGGAGAACTCCGAGATCTTGCGCCGTCTTGCCTCTTCATGTTGAATGCTCCGTATAGATGGATGTCGGGAAATCTTCAAGCAATATCTTGTAGTCCTCCCAAAGAACCCTACAAGGTTTTCTCCGTCTTCAACTTGTAAGTCGGAGAATTACTGAATCTTCCATCGTAATCTTCCATAGTCGGACTAGATTCGTCCATGCCAGAATCTTCCGATGTGATGGTTCATCTCCCAGTGATAGCTAGGACGACATAGACATAGGTCATCAATGCCTCGTAACTCACACATGGATAGACCGCAATCATGTCCGTTTTTCCTGCGCGAGCGATATGAACCGTTCGCGGCGACGGCTGGCAACGTGGCAAAATTTCCGCGCACGCTTCTGCACACTTTGTCCACGCGTCAACCATTCGATAGTTTTGCACGAATCTTGATGCCGGAGGTTATAAATTGTAACAACGGTGCAAATTTTACTTTTCACCTGATTCTCCTCTGCATCGTCTTCTTCCTCCAATGAGCGCCTCCTCGAGCTCTCCGCGCACTCCACGGAAAACCCTAGCTCCTCGACCTTTCCCAATCACCATCGTAACCTCCCAATGGCCAAAAGCAGTTCCGCCCCTTCCATGGCGGCATCAGGTGATGTCGCGGCGAAGCCGGCGAGCACTGTCATCATGCCCCTAGAGGGACTAGTGATCCCAAATCCACGGTGGTCGAAACCATCGGCGGCGACCATAACCCAGAGGCGTTGGACCTGCTAGAGGAGGAAAACGATTCCCACTTGGGCGACTGGCGTGGTTCGAATATCACGGACCATGACATCAAGGAACTGATCATCGAGGGCTACCTTCATGTGACCGAGGGGCTCGCCTGGCGGGCGGAGCCGGCCGGCGAGGTCACTCCTTCTCCCCAAGCCGGAGAATTAGGTGTACCTCAAAGACCAACTGGTACGCGGCGTCTTCCTGCCCATCTCCAATTTCTTCCTAGCCGTCCTCAACCATTACCGAGTACAGCCTCAGAACGTCTCCCCCAATAGCATCCTCGTGCTTAGCAACTACGCGACAATTTGTGAGGGTTACTTAGGGAATAGTCCTAGGCTAGATCTCTTTATCTACTTCTTTACTATCAAGCGGGAAGCCGGAGCCGGCAAGGACGAGCTCAAGAACTGTGGCACTATTAGTTTTAAGATCCGGCCTGGCCGGTGGTTCCCCGACATCGTCGGCCATGAGTCCTGTAAGAACTGGCAACAGACGTACTTCTACGGCCCAGATATTCCTCTGGCTGGCCGAGAAGTGACGTACCTAGACTTCGTCGATGGAGCGGCCGCCGAAGCCTCGACATCGATGCTTCCCGCGCTATAAGGCGGATAGAGTGGTTCGTAGAGACGGGTTTGACCGGATTGGACCTGGCCATGTGCTGGTTCGTCAGGAGGATCCAGCCTCTGCAACACCGCTTGAAGTTGATGCACGAGTATACCAACGAGAGGAAGTATAGTCTCCGAATCTCCGAGGACAACTTCTCGAGCGACTCCGTCAAGCTCCGCCTCAAGGACATCGTCAAGGTGAAGGATAGGAAGCGTGACTTCACCATAACCTACAACATGTTCGTAGAGAGCAAGTGCCCAAAGGTACCTGTTTATTTTCCGTCTATGACATATACTCCAGTTCTTCCGTCTAGCCATTAACATCTCATCTAACACTGTGGGTTTGCACTTAACAGCTCAGCGATCTAGACGAGGAAAGCATGGCTGTCCAAATCTATGATCCAAAGATGAAGGAAGTCACCGTCGTGTCCGACGATGATGTCCCGTTGGCGCGGAAGCGGAAGAGCTCCACCTCTGACGTTGTCGATGAAGGGATACGGGTAGGCTACACTACCGCAAATAAAAATTTTCTACCTCGTAAACCAGGAATACTGTTGTCATAGATCACGGGATTACCACTAGATGCGCAGTTGCGGAATTGATGAAGCGCGTCGAGGCAGTGCAGACGTTCCACGTCTCCTCCTTTTTCTCGTCCCACGAGCAAGTCCCCTTGTGCGGCTCGTCCAAGTGCCACAGATGCAGCACCTCCGAGGTATCCACGCGTGCGGGGTGGAAGCGTCAGACGCCGGACTACTAGGTCCGCGCATGCAACACAGGCGTGAGGAGTGGCGGATGGGTGGAATGGTCTAACCCTGGTCAGCTCGCCCCACCCTCTCTTATATAGGCGTCCCTAGTGGGCTTCTACATTAGCAGCCCATTAGTAGCCTAAGCCTGGTCTAATTCGGATCCAATCCTCATTAGGCTTCTAGCCCCTTAAGTGTGTGACCCTATAGGTTCATCTACGTATAGACATGACACGAATACACTTATTCTGCCAATAGTTGGTAGTGGCGTCTAGCAAGACGTGCCAACTCCTGAACGCTTACAAAGATCATATCGGACGAACCATCACAAGGTTTAGTACATGTCTTTCCCTTTGCCTCACGATATTTGGTCTAGCTCCAAGCTGACCTCTCTTTCTCGATACCGTAACTCAGAATCCCTTTACTAGGTTAACTCTTAACCTTATGTAGCACGGCCATGCATTTCCGGATCTGATCACTCGAGGGGCCCAGAGATATCTCTCTCAAGTAGAGAGGGGAAAATCCCATCTTGATTGACCATGCCTTGCAGCATGCTTCAGGACAAACCCGAAAGCTACCTTTATGACTATCCAGTTACATAGTAGTGGTTGATAGCCCTAAAGTAGGTCGATCCACATCTCAAGTACATGCGACAATCTCAGGTCTAAGGACAAAACGTATATGATGTGTAGAGAGAACTACAACTCTAATTGTCAGTCTCAAGTTGGTTCAGTCCAACCCCATGTTCATAACATGTGTCTACGTCATTGGTTTGACATCTCCATGTCTATGACTTGCGAAACATAGTCATCTACCAATCGATATGCTAGTCTAATATTCACGTGTGTCCTCACATGAACTCCGACTAGGGACAACTATTAAATAACCATACAAGTAAAGAGTTTCACAAAAAATTCACATAATTGCCAATCAATACAAGTTGCTTGATATGGATATTCAAGGAACATTACAATAACTCATGGATACATATGAAATATAATCATCTCTATGATTGCCTCTAGGGCATATTTCCTTCAGTCTCCCACTTGCACTAGAGTCAATCTAAAATGTATCTAATACAAATTGCTCTTGTGTGCGCTTCATGCGTGGGCTACGGGAGAGGCTTAGTCAAGGGATCAGCAACATTTGAGTCCGCATGTATTTTGCATATCATGACACTACCATCCTCAACGAACTCACGAATCTGATGGTAACGCATGCGAATATGTTTGTTCTTCTGCTGTTGTCTAGGTTCCTTGGTTTGTGCAATAGCACCATTGTTGTCACAATAAACGTCCAAGGGATTGGACGCGCCCTGAACCACACCGAACAGCTTCCTAATCCAAACAGCTTCCTTTACGGCCTCCAAGGCAGCAATATATTCAGCTTCTGTTGAAGAGGAGGTCACCGTATCTTTCTTGGAACTTTTCTAGCTCACAACACCACCATTCAAGACAAACACATAACCTAATGACGATTTCGAATCATCTGAGTCGTTAAGGTAAATCGCATCTATGTAACACTTTACACTGAGTTCATCCTCACCTCCATAAACTAGGAACACATCCTTAGTCCTTTTCAAGTACTTAAGGATGTTCTTTACCGCTATCCAGTGACCTTCACCTGGATTAGCCTGGTATCTGCTCGTAATACTTAGAGCATAGGAAACATCTAGGCGAGTACATATCATTGCATACATGATGGATCCAATATCCTAAGCATATGGAACCCTACTCATGCGCTCACGCTCATCAGTAGTCGAAGGACATTGAGTCTTGCTGAGTTTTATGCCGTGGGACATGGGCAAGAACCCCTTCCTAGCCTCTTCCATGCTGAACCGTTTCAACACTTTGTCAATGTATGTACTCTGGCTTAATCCAATTAGCCTCCTTGATCTATCTGTATATATCTTGATGCCTAGAATATATGCTTCTTCTCCCAAGTCCTTCATCGCAAAACTATTTTTCAATGAGGTCTTAACAGACTCGAGCATAGGAATGTCATTTCCAATCAGGAATATGTCATCTACATATAAGATTAGAAATACCAGCGCTCTCCCACTTTCCTTCTTGTAAACACAAGGTTCTTGTTCATTTTTTATGAAGCCAAACTCCTTTAAAACTTCATCAAATCGAATGTTCCAACTCCGAGATGCTTGCTTCAGCCCATAAATGGACTTTAGAAGTTTGCATACCTTTCCAGCATTGTTTGGATCGACAAAACCTTCGGGATGCATCATATACACGTCCTTAGTTAGGATTCCATTTAGGAAAGCCGTCTTGACATTCATCTGCCATATTTCATAGTCGAAATGTGCAGCAATGGCTAGAATTATTCGTACAGATTTAAGCATCACTACGGGTGAGAAAGTCTCGTCGTAGTCAACTCCTTGAACTTGTCGAAAACCTTTTGCAACAAGTCAAGGTTTATGGATGTGAACATTTCCATCCATATCAATCTTCTTCTTATAGATCCATTTGCACTCGATGGCTTAAAAACTATTAGGCAGGTCAACCAAGTTCCAAACTTGATTGTATCCCATGGACTCTATCTCGGATCTCATGGCGATCAGCCATTTCTCAGAGTCTGGGTCCACCATCGCTTATGCATAGGTCGCAGGCTCATCATTGTCTAACAATAATAATTCTCGCGCTCCATGGAGCCTCGCCGACCTTCGTGGTTGTGGTGCTTCTGTTGCCACGGGTTACTCAACTTGTTCTGCTACAATAGCATCACTCGTAGAAGCATCCCCAACTGGATCATCTTGAACTTCTTCAAGTCGCACCGACCTTCCACTTGTTCCCTTTGTGAGAAACTCTTTCTCTAGGAAAACACCGCTACGAGCGACAAACACTTTGCCCTCTTCTCGGCTGTAGAAGTAATACCCTAAGGTTTCCCTCGGATATCCCACGAAAATGCACTTATCCAATTTGGGTGTTAGCTTGTCCGACTGAAGTCGCTTGACAAATGCATCACGACCCCAAATCTTTAGAAAAGACAAACTGGGATTCTTTCCAGTCCACATCTCATATGGTGTCTTAACTACGGATTTAGATGGTACCCTATTAAGTGTGAAAGCTGTCGTTTCTAGAGCATAACCCCAAAATGATAATGGTAAATCTGACTGGCTCATCATCGATCGAACCATGTCCAACAAAGTTCGATTACGCCGTTCGGAGACCCCGTTTCTTTGAGGCGTTCCAGGCGGCATAAGTTGTGGAACAATTCCGCAACTCTTAAGATGATCGCTAAATTCGTGACTCAAATATTCACCTCCACGATCAGATCGCAAGGCCTTTATTTTCTTGCCACGTTGATTCTCTACTTCGCTCTGAAACTCCTTGAACTTTTCAAAAGTTTCAGACTTATGCCTCATCAAGTAGACATAACCATATCTACTGAAATCATCAGTAAAATTAATGAAGTAGTGATATCCTCCTCTGGCTGTCATGCTCATTCGTCCACATACATCAGTATGAGTTCCAACAAGTCTGTCGCTCTCTCGGGTAAACCCGAAAAAGGCAACTTGGTCATCTTTCCAAGTAAACAAGCCTGAAATGTCTCGTATGATTCAAAATCAAACGAAGTTAGAAGACCAAGCTTCTTCATGCACTTTTCACTTATATGCCCCAAACGACAATGCCATAAATAGGTAGGACTCAAATCATTAGGCCAAAGCCTTATAGCACTAACATTGTAAACAGATGCATTATCAAGATTTAAAATAAATAACCCATTCACAATGGGAGCATTAGCCATAAACATATCATTCTTAGAGATTACACAACCATTGTTCATACTCTCAAATGAATATCCATCCCTCATCAAACATGAAGGTGATAAAATGTTTCGACCCATACTAGGAATGTAATAACAATTATTCAACTCCATGATAAATCCTGACAGAAGGTGAAGTTGCATGACACCGACGAACAATGCAGCAACCCTTGCTTTATTTCCGACATGAAAATCCACTTCGCCCTTCTGCGCTTCTCTAGTCCTTATTAGCCCCTGCATTGAATTGCAAATATGAGCAACCGATCCGGTATCAAATACCCAAGAGTTAACATAGGAATCAGCGAGAAGAATGTCCACAACATTTACAATAAGCGTACCTGAGTGGGAAGTACTCTTACTTCCACTCTTCTTCAAAGAAGCCTGGTACTTGCTGTAGTTTCTCTTCCAGTGGCCATGTTCATGACAAAAGAAGCACTCAGTGTCTTCTACAGGTCCAGCCTTTTGCTTGGGTGCAGGCTTAGGGATCGTATCCTTAGCCTTGCCCTTCTTCTTCCAAGAAGTACCATTTTTCTTGAAGCTAGGCTTGTTCTGCATAGTAATCACATGGCTATGCCCTGCACACTTCTTCATATCACGTTCTGCTGTTTTTAGCATCCCACATAACTCATTATTTCCACCCCATGCATATGGTAGTTCGAAATGAACTGCCCATAGCTGGATGGAAGAGACGCCAAAATGAAGTCAGTGGCCAACTCTTTGCCTAGTGGAAAACCAAGATTTTCCAAAGTCTGACTGTAACCAACCATTTTGATCACATGGGGCCCTACAGATGCTCCCTCTACTAGCTTGCATTCGACAAAGGACTTGGCAACATTATACCTCTCAGTCCTTGCCTGATCTTGGAATATGTCCTTAAGCGCGACGATCATATCGTACGCTTCCTAATCCTCAAACTTCTTTTTGAGTTCAGGTTCCATGCATGCAAGCATAAGACAACTAACCTCAAGAGAATAATCACATGCTCTCATGGTGATCTCCATCGCCATAGAACCTGTCCACCATGATGATCTCCATCTTCATGTTCCATGTGAGCCCTCTTCCAAGTGATGAGTCCTCCAAGAACTAATACAAGCTATTACTCCTAACAGCCAGTAATCAAAATTACATAGTATCGGGATCATCACAAGTTGGCACGCAGGACATTACAATAAATGACAACACATATGGATCCATCCGTGTTGCCCTACTCACGACACGCAGGTCATGCAAAATTGCATACATGCATCACATACATATATGGGCTATATTGATCACATACATCCTACAAAAACAAGTTATGCATAGAATCGCATTCTACCGGATCATGTGACATCGCAGAACCTAGTTACTTTAACGAGATACAAAAGGGGCTACGATTAAGGGGGTCTAGGGGGTCTCCCCCTGCGGGGTTCGAATGGGCAGCGCCCCTCGCGGTATCTCCAGGCGTCTGAAAACCGTGAAAAATGAGAGATCGAATCTTCACAATTTTCTTTAAGTATTTTGATCGGCAAATAAAATTTACCATAAACCGACTCTTGTCCCGATTCAATAAAATTCCTTTGATCACGGTACATCGATTTTAGATCTAGGTTCTGGTTCGATCAATCATATTGATCTTCGCGTGATTCAACAGGATTTATGTGTCACTGTCTACCCCGATGGCGGAAACCGACCGGTAGAGGTAAGTCGTTCGACAACCTCAGAATCACGATTATGGAAAGCAAGATCATAGATTAATCCTGAACCACCGCCATATAAACGATCACATCATTCATATCAATCTGCATATCACCATATGCAAACATCCAAAACCTATAACTAAACAGCATTGGCTCTGATACCACTGAAGGGATACGGGTAGGCTACACTAGCGCAAATCAAAATTTTCTACCGCATAAACCAGCAATACTATTGTCATAGATCATGGGATTACCACTAAACGCGCAGTTGCGGAATTGATGAATCGCGTCGAGACAGTGTAGACGTTCCACGTCTCCTCCTTGTTCTCGTCCCACGAACAATTCCCCTTGCGCGGCTCGTCCAAGTGCCACAGATGCATCACCTCCGAGGTATCCACACGTGTGGGGTGGAAGCGTCAGATGCCAGACTGCTAGGTCCGCGCGTGTGACACATGCGTGAGGAGTGGCGGCTGGGTGGAATGGTCTAACCCTGGTCAGCTTGCCCCACCCTCTCTTATATAGGCGTCCCTGGTGGGCTTCTACATTAGCAGCCTAAGCCTGGTCTAATTCGGATCCAATCCTCATTAGGCTTTCAGCCCCTTAAGTGTGTGACCCTATAGGTTCATATACGTATAAACATGACACGAATACACTTATTCTGCCAATAGTTGGTAGTGGCCTCTAGCAAGACGTGCCAACTCCTAAACGCATACAAAGATCATATCGGACGAACCATCACAAGGTTTAGTACATGTCTTTCCCTTTGCCTCACGATATTTGGTCTAGCTCCAAGCTGACCTCTCTTTCTCGATACCGTAACTCGGAATCCCTTTACTAGGTTAACTCTTAACCTTATGTAGCATGGCCATGCATTTCCGGATCCGATCACTCGAGGGCCCAGAGATATCTCTCTCAAGTAGAGAGGGGCAAATCCCATCTTGATTTACCATGCCTTGCAGCATGCTTCAGGACAAACCCGAAAGCTACCTTTATGACTATCCAGTTACGGAGTAGTGGTTGATAGCCCCAAAGTAGGTCGATCCATAGCTCAAGTACATGCGACAATCTCAGTTGTAAGGACAAAACGTACACGATGTGTAGAGGGAACTACAACTCTAATTGCCAGTCTCAAGTTGGGTCAGTCCAACCCCATGTTCATAACATGTGTCCACATCATTGGTTTGACATCTCCATGTCTATGACTTGCGAAACATAGTCATCAACCAATCGATGTGCTAGACTAATATTCATGTGTGTCCTCACATGAACTCCGACTAGGGACCACTATTAAATAACAATACAAGTAAAGAGTTTCACAAACAATTCACATAATTTCCAATCAATACAAGTTGCCTGATATGGATATTCAAGGAACATTAAAATAACTCATGGATACATATGAAATATAATCATCTCTATGATTGCCTCTAGGGCATATTACCTTCAGTCGACAGGGATAAGAAGAAGACGAAGGGTGGAGCCTCCAAGAAGACTACCGCCGCCCTAGAGGCGGAGAAAAGAAAGGTTACCGGGATCCCTTTTTCCAAAGCACCCCCTCTTGTGTAAGCTTCTTTCTCTTCGAAATTGTCCATTGCTTGTCTTATTCCTGTACTTATAACTTTCGCATGTTTCAGGAAGAAGGCCACTACCAGTTTGAAGAAGACCTCCAAAACCTTGGGGGCTTCTAGAAACATCAAGGATATGTTGCATCGTGACGTGTCTCCCCACGCATCTCCCGCCATCGCCCCTGTTACTCCCAGCGTCCAGCCTATGTCCGCTCCGACAAGCTCACAGGACAAAGATGCATCTGGCCCTTCCGCCATGGAAGTGGACTCAGGTGCCTCCATGGAGCTTGCCGTTGTCGGCGAGCAGGCGGTGCAAGAAAGTGCCGCAACCCAAATGGCTGAAGCTCCGGCTAAGGATGCCATCAATAGCGGTAAGCCGGTGGTGGAGAGTGGTACGTCTGCCGAAGGCGGCGCCTCCACACCCAAGAAAGCCATAGAGTTCCCGGAGATAGTCTACTCGGTACTTACGCAGGGTAGCTCCGCTGTGGTTCCTGGTGCGACACCGACATCTCCAACATGCGGTCTTGAGGAGCTTCTCCGGCAAGCAGAAATCTTGCAAGGAAACAGTTTATCCTTTGGCAATTTGCTTGCTGAGAGTGCTACAAACTTCAAGATCATCGCACTTGTAAGTTTTATTTGCCTTTTGCATTTCATATGAGTATCCCACTATAGCCCCCGAGGATTTAGACGGAAAACCATAGGTCTTTCCATCTGAATGCTCTAAGAGTGACTAAGCTAGAAAACTTCTCACTTTAGCCCCCAAGCATATAGTTTGAATGAGTTATTCCGACTAGATGCTTTCAGAGTAGCATACGCAGTGTTTATAAATTTCAATACTGTAGCCCCCAATCTTCTAGTTGTAACTGAATTAGTTCCGATTAGATGCTTAAAGAAAGACTAAGCATATGACTGAGTTTAAAAACTTTATACTGTAGCCCCCAAGCTTCTAGCTGAAAACTGAATCAGTTGCGACTAGATGCTTAAAGAAAGACCAAGCATATTGCTAAGTTAAAAAATCTCACTGTAGCCCCCAAGCCTCTAGGTGGATATTTATCCGGCTAGATGCTCCAAGTAGACTAAACAGCGTGAAACTTTTCCTTTCTACAGAATGAGAATGCTCGGAGGGGCGTGGCCAAAGAGAAGTACCAGAAGATGCGCTCGGACTTGGAAGCCGAAAAGGGGAAAACTTCCTTCTTGAAGGAACAAATGACCAAGAGCAAGCGTCTGTTTTTACTTTCTTTTTCGTATTCTGACTTGGTCTTGTGCCAACATTCTCCGAGTACTCACTGTGCACTGTTCTTTCTCTGACTTGCAGAAGCCATTTCCAAGGCTAAGGATATTGTTGTGCAATCCAAGCATATTCAACAGCTGGATAGCGAAAACAAGATCCTCAAGCAGGAGAGGAAGGATATGCTGAAGATGCACGAGGATTCCATGAAAGTTCTGTAGGACTCCGCCAACAAGGAGATGAACCGCTTGAAGGAGGAAATCACGATCCTGAAAGATCAAAAGAAAGCCGCCGATGAGCAAAATCAGCGCCATCTGGACGCGTACAAGATCCTCCGACAAGAAACAGACTCCATGGCGGAAACTCTCCAGCAGGCTGAGATTAGCATCTTTAGTAAGTGATTGTTCGTCTTGTACTTTTCTAATCTAGATACTCTGAACTTTTGTGTTATTGAACTCATGCGTTCCTTTGTCAGAAATTTGCAGCTCCTATGGGGTTAACCCGGTCGCCTCCTCCGCCAAAGGAATGCATGGTCATTGCCGGCAACTTTATCAACACCGCCATCAAGCAGACCAAGGAGATAGCCAAGCCCCTCCAGATTAACATCAAGGCTGTGGACTGTGTGGCAAAGTTCTCGGAGATCCTGCGCCGAGCCCCCGAGCGTATCTCAAGCTGGAAAGCTTCGTGTACACAGGCCGGAACAAGGATGGCATTGTCAATGGTCAAGGCACACTATGAAGATGCCGACATTGACACGGTGACCTCCAGTATCCCCGACGTAGACGACGAAGGCCAAAAGATAAATCACGAGGCTATCTTGGCGTCGCTCGCGGGTTTTGACACCAGAGTCGCCTAGTGGGTCGACACTAACGTCTTTCTGCCCATGAAAACCATTGATGGTGGCAACCAAAGCTCCTCCGAGTCCCTCAACACTACCGACTTCGAGGAAGGTGACTCTCCTGCTGCTGACGATGCTGCGTCCAAGTCTCCTGCTCCATAGGAATGAAAAACAATTATGTAATATTAGTTTCCTCTATAATGTGTATGCGGAAAAAACTACATGTTAACTTAAGGAATAAAATAATGGTTGTTATTTCCTACTACTCAAGAACTGTTTCCAGCATGTATATATTTTTTAAGCAAGTGCTGGCTTATCCATTACTTTGGTTTTATGCTTGACTTTTCGTGACTCGGAAGACTCGTTGTCGAAACTACGCGCTCAGGCGATGATGCCCAATGGCACCATCAAGAACGTAAGCCCAAAATCGCCGACAATAAGTGCCAAAAGTCACTACTCCAGAATCCACATAAAAACAACAAAGAACATGTAGACCAGAAAACTTAAGCTAACGCCCGTAGGCGGAATTTTCACAAGTGCAATCGCAAAGCTTGTGCATAAAGGTTTTATACGATCCAAAAATGGACACTAAAGGAGGTAAAAGACTCAGAAATATGAGTGAACTAGAGAGCTTTATTTCATTGATCATATAAGAGGTACACAATAGGTAAAAAATGCTAAGTGTAGAAAGGACGTAGATATGCTATGTTCCATGGCCAATCAAGCTATGGGTAGTCATCATCCGGGTCACGTCGCTTACGCTTATGATCCTTCAGTTCATGATTTTCAACGAGGTAGTAAGACCCATTGAGCAGTGCCTTGCTTATGATGAACGGTCCTTCCCATGGCGGGGATAATTTGTGTGACTTTTTCTGCTTAAGTCGGAGCACCAAATCCCCCTCTTTAAACGAGCAATGTCGGACGCGGCGACTATGGTAGCTTCATAGATTTTGCTGGTAGATGACGGATCTTTGGCATGCCAAAATGCGCTCCTCCTTGAGAAGGTCCACATCTAGGCATCTGGATTCTTCAGCGTCATCTTCATCGTAGGCGACAACTCATGGTGAATCGTGAAGGATGTCGGAAGGCAGGATGGCTTCTTCTCCATATACCATGAAGTAAGGGGTGTAGCCGGTGGATCTGTTGGGTGTAGTTCATAAACTCCACAACACAGATGGCAATTATTCCGCCCAGGCTCTAGCTGCTCTATGTAGCGGTGCCTCAAGACGTGGGTTGATTCCCTACAGAATTAATCCATTGGCTCGCTCAACCTGACCATTGGACTATGGATGTGCCACAAATGTAAGGTCTAGTCGGGTGACCTTCTCCCAACAATAAGCTTCCACTTCTTCGAGTGACAAGTTGCTGCCATTGTCGGTGATAATGCTATGTGGGAGACCAAATCTCACCACTATATCTCGGAAAAACCTAATGGCAGTTGCCCCTTCGAGCTTTCTAATGGGTTTAGCTTCTATCCATTTGGTGAATTTATCAACTGCTACTAGCAGATGCGTAAACCCACATGGTGTCGTCTTCAACGGACCAACCATGTCCAGCCCCCAGACTGCAAACGGCCAAGTTATTGGTATTGTTCGCAATTCTTCAGCAGGAACATGTGGTTGCCGGACATATTAATGGCATCCCATGCATGTCTCAACCAGCTTGTCGGCGTCCTCCTTCGTGGTCAGCTAGTAGAATCCTTGTCGGAAAGCTTTAGCGACCAACGATCGGGGAGCGGCGTGATGCCCGCAATCTCCGAGATGGATTTTGCGTAGGATTTCAATACCTTCTTGCTGGGAAACACATTTAAGGAATACACCAAGTGCTTCTTATGTACAGTTGTCCATTGATTATGGTATAGCCCTTTGATCGACGTACTATTTGCTGTCTTTCGACTTTGTCGTCGGGCAAAGTTCCGTGTTCTAGATATTCCATGAAAGGTTTTGTCCAAGCCGGAGGGACCTTTGTCACCATGTGAACGAAAGAGTCAACTTTGTACGGGTTGCCGATGTCTGCTCCCTTCATATATGGTGTCCGTAGATGCTCTAGGAAAACTCCAGGCGGAATTCGTTTGCACCCTGATCCAAGTTAGACAGCAGATCAGCCGCCTCGTTTTGCTCCCTAGGTACATACTTGACCTCGTAGCCCAAGAAGCTCTTGGCTATCTCGTCCACTTCGTCTCGATATCCCGCCATCATAGGGTTCCGCGTGTTCCAGGTGCCAGCCACCTGCTTGGCAACCAAGTCGGAATCTCCACAGCAAACTATGCTCTTGATGCCAATATCCTTGGCTACGCGTAATCCGTGAATGAGTGGTTCATACTCCGCCGTGTTGTTTGTAGCCTCGAAGTGGATCTACAGAACATAGTGTAGCTTGTCCCCAGTTGGTAATTGTAGTAATACACCAGCCCCCGAGCCATTGAGCAGCTTTGATCCGTCAAAGTGGATCACCCAGTATTCTGCTCCGGCATTGGGGTAGCATCTGGCATCTCCGTCCAATCTGCAATAAAATCCGCCAAGGCTTATGACTTGATAGCATCGCGTCTCTTGTAGGTGATCTCGAAGGCGGCAATTTCTGAGAATCGTTGTTGTTGATAATGTCGGACAGTGGAGTCTTGCTCACCACTGTGATGGGGTGCTCCTGGAAATAGTGCCTCAACTTCCGAGAATCAAGGAATACTCCGTAAGCTATCTTTTGGTAGTGTGGGTAACGCTGTTTGGACTCCGTCAAGACCTCTCTTACATAGTAAACTAGTCGTTGAACTCCGTACTCATGCTCGTTTCCTTCCGCTCTACCACGACGATGATGCGGATTACCCGGTTGGTGGCCACCATGTAAATTAACATGAGTTCTCCAGGCTCGGGTGCTGCAAGGATAGGCACTGAGGAAAGAATCTCCTTGAGCTGCTTCAATGCTGCCTCTGCTTCGTCCGTCCATGTGAATTTGTCTGCCTTCTTCAATAACTTCTACAGCGGCAGAGCCTTCTCTCCAAGTCGGCTGACGAACCGACTAACTGCTGCAACACAACATGTTAGTCGTTGTATGTCCTTTAGGTATGTCAGACGATTTATGTTTGAGATGGCCTTGATTTTCTCCGGGTTTACCTTGATTCCACGCTGGGAAACGATGAAGCCCAACAATTTGCCGGCTGGAACCCCGAAGACGCACTTCTTAGGGTTAAGCATCATGTTGTATTTCCAGAGATTATCAAAGGTTTCTTTTAAGTCGGATATTAAGTCATTTGATTTTTTAGACAACACCGCTAGATCGTCCACATAGGCATGAACGTTCCGACCAAGTTGATCGTGTAGGCAACATTGCATTGTCCGCTGTTACGTAGCACCTGCGTTTTTCAGCCCAAAGGGCATCGTGACATAGCAAAACGTGCCATAGGGTGTAGTGAACGAAGTGGCCAATTGGCCCGACTTCCTCATCTTGATATGGTGGTATCCTAAGTATGCATCGAGGAAACACAAAAGCTCTGAGCCAGCCGTCGAGTCAATGACTTGGTCAATGCGAGGCAAAGCAAACGGATCTTTGGGACATTCTTTGTTCAAGCCGGTGTAATCAACGCACATTCTTAATTCTTTGGTTCCCTTTTTGGGGACAAGTACAAGATTGGCCACCCATTGGGTGTGAAGTACTTCTCGGATCAAACTAGCCTTAAGTAACCTAGCTATCTCTTTTCCTATGGCGCGTCTCTTCTCATCTCCAAAGGGTCGTAGAGGTTGTTTCACTGGTTTACATTTTGGATCAATATTCAAGCTATGCTCGGCAAGCTCCCTAGGTACACCTTTCATGTCGACAGGTTGCAAGGCAAATATGTCCCTATTCTCACGGAGGAACTCGACGAGCGCGCTTTCCTATTTAGGATCCAGGTTCGTCCCAATGGCGGTGGTCTTGGAGTCATCGCCTACCACAAGTTCCACTGGCTTGGTCTCGATGGCGGCCTTGAATGCTGGGGTGGAGTCAGAAATCTGCTTCTTCGAGGCGGGCATCTCTAAGGCATCGGCCTTGCTCTGGATCTCCTTGAATTCTTTGTTGTAGAGGACAACTTCTGCGTAGGCTACTTCGCCAATCTCGCAGTCCCTTGCTTTGGTAAAGCTTCCGGATATGGTGATGACACCGTTTGGTCCGAGTATCTTGAGTTTGTTGTAGACGAAGCATGGCTTGGCCATGAAGGTGTGGAATATGTTGCGGCCGAATATGACGTGGTACACGCTCTTGAAGGGGACCACCTCAAAGGTCATGCGTTCTTGGCGGTAATTATTAACATCACCGAAAGCGACCTGAAGTGTGATGCACCCAAGGGACCTAGCCTCCCGACCAGGAACTACGCCGTGGAAGATGGTGTTGGTCCGCCTTAGGTTTGCCTCTATCAAGTTCATATTCTGCAGTGTATCAAGGTACATGATGTTGAACTATCCACTATCCACCATACATTTGGTGAACTCATTGTCGTCAATCAGGGGGTTGATGACCATGGCGTATTGGTTCTCTATAGGGATGAGGTCTGGGTGATCCTTCCTGTCCCAAGTAATTGGAATCTCTGACCAGCGCTGGAATTGGGGAACTGGGGGTAGAGTGGCCATCAGTATCCTCCTGGAGGTCTTCTGTTGACGGATGGTGGGGGTGCCAAGGAAAGTGTGGAAAACTTCCGCCTTCTTCTCTAAGGGGTTCTTGCCCTTGCTGTCGCTCTTTGCGGCATGCTTGGGGTCAACATCCTCGTCCATGTCACTTGAATCCTTGGACTCCTCCTCCTTCGTCTTCCCTTTTCCCTTTCCTCGCGGTCTGTTCTTTCTACTTCACTTGTAGCCGGAATCTAGGTCCTCCTTGAGGTCGTTAAAGAACTTGCAGTGGGTATTGGTGTGGGTGGCCTCGCCGTTGGCATCGAGGTGTATGAGGCACGGCATATCACGGTACTCCTCGTAGGTTTGGGGAACGCGGGGCGCTGTCGAGGTAGTTTCACTTCCTCGTTGATGCCCACGGCCAGCTCCCCGCCCTCGGCCACGCTGTCCGCCATCACCTCGTGCTGCAAAAGTCATAGCGACCATGTCGGGGGTTTGCTTTTCTTCTCATGTGGATTTCCGCTTTGTGCTGCTGTTCCTCTGAGCTTGAGTTGGAACGGGCCATTGTCGGCAGAGAGCCGCAAGCATCGTCGTCGGCATCTGCGAACTCACTGGCCAACTGAATCATCTGGTTCAAGTCTAGCTGGTGATTGTCCTGCAAGCGCTTCAGCTTGTGTCGGAGCAACGTGCCTCATTCCAACCCATCGATGAAGGCGGCCATGGCGGTATGAGCGTGCACTCCTGCGCCAGAATTCTTCATATCCAGCCATCGGGAGAGGTAGGCGCGCGATGTCTTGTCTTTCTCTTGCACGCACCATTGTATATCGCCAACAGTGCAGGGATGTTTGTACGTACCCTCGAAGTTCTTGGTGAATGCTTCTTGCATGTCCAACCAATTGCGGATGGATCTTTCCGGCAAGTCATCAATCCATTGACGGGCCGTGCCCGCCGACATCAATGGGAGGTACTTGACGGCAACTTTGGGGTTACCCCCGGCGATCTCCACCGCGTTACCGTAGTCCTGCAACCATGTAGCTGGCTTGGCGGTGCCGTTAGAGGGCTTGATGGTCTTGTCAATCCGGAAACCTTTGGGGTAAGTTGCGGACCGTATTACAGGTCCAAAGCAACGTGGTCCCAGGTATGATCCTTCCCGTGCCTCATGGATCTTGTCCAGATGTGAGCGTTCATCGTATGGCTCCGGGATTCTTTTCTTCTTCTTGCCATCAAGAATGGACCGCGTGAACGATGCGGGCCTCCTCCTCCATGGTGGCTGCTAGGTGGCGATGGAGGCGGAGGTGGCGGTGGGTTAGCTTTCTTGCTGTTACCCTCCTGCAATGCCTCACGCTTGTCGCGGTTGCTTGTCGGACGCGGAGGGTCATGGTGCGACCTGCTCTTGTGTACTTGGTTGCGCTCTCCGTCATGACGGGTCTGCTCCGTGTTGTCGCGGATGACGATGCCGCTCTGCCTTGGCGGAGGCATATCCGTATGACGGTGAGCCTTGGTGTCTTCGTGATGTCGGCGTGAGTGGGGCGGTGGCGATGGGCGACGAGGTTGGGCCTTACATCCATGGTCGAAGGATATGGGGATGGCATCCTTCGTGTTGCGCGCATCCCTCTGTCTTTGTTCTGACGAACCCGTCTGAGACCCGACATCAAGGGGAGATCTGTCCCTTGGCGGCTTATGCTGGCTAGACTGGCAAAACACTGGGTCAGACTCAAGCCTCTGAGAGGTTGTCTTTTCTTGCTGTTTCACTGCATTGGCCACTAGGTCATAGACCTGGTCCACCGCTTCGGGTGATCTATCCTACTCCAGAAGGGTCTTTGCAACGGCGAGGTTGAGGAGAGGAGTGGGCTGCCTGCCTTCACTATCAATGTATGGCTTGGCTTGTGTCGGCTTTGGGGGAGCCCATCCTAGGTTTCGCCGCACGCCAGGATCATTGATGACGTGAGCTGGAGCTTTCTTAGCCTTCTGCTGCTGCAGCAAAGCCTTGTATTCGGCTTCCATTCCTCTATCTTTTTCTATTGACTTCTGTGCGTTGGCTAGATCTCGATCTAGCTTTGCGCCTTGCTCCGCGATGGCCTGCGCTTCCTCTAGCAGCTGCTGGCGCTTCTTGTCAAGCTGGACTACATTGCGAATATGAGCCACGGTCATAGGCTCGACGAGATTGTCGTACATCACTCTATCAGCTGGAGTAACTTGGGCAGCAGCAGACGTAGATGCCGGAGGCGGCGGGTTTGTGGTGTTGTTGTTGCTCGGTCCGGTGCCGAGTTCATGCGGCTGTTGCACTGGATTAGGCGGAGGGGGCATGTCCTTTGCGCGATCATTGTCAGCAGCAACAGGTGGTCCCTTCCCTTTGTCCAGCGCTGTAGGCGGATCTCTTCCGGGTTGATCTTCATCCATCGTTGTCCCAATGGTGACGAACACCTCTCGGGACGTGATGGCATCGTTGGCCTGTTCGTCGCGCGTGTACTCCTCCTCCATCTCCTGCATGGCAGAGTCTAGCTCCTCCGGGCTGAAATCTATTTCCTCCGATTTTGCACTGAAGTCGGCGTAGAGCGCGTCAATCACAGAGTCAGAGGGTGCCGGGGCTTCCTCGATGACGGGGGGTGGAGGTGCAGCAGCAGTGACGATGACTGGAGGCGGTGGTGCAGCAGCGGCGATGGCGGCAGGAGGCAGTGGTGGAGGTGGCTGAATCGGAGGGTCTCCGTCAATGAGCGCAAGCGCTGTCTGAGCTGCCTCCTCGGCCTCCGCGTAGTTGTTGACGGTGTTCACCATGCTTTCGAAGGTGAGACGTCCTGAAGCCTGTTGTAGCCTTAGAGAATGCCGGAGAAGCGTACCTTGGTACAGTCCTTCCACAAAGTGATACATGGCATCATCGTTGGGGTAATGCGCCAGATCGGCCCACATACGGAGCCACCTGGCAAGGTAATCGCGGGGGTTTTCGCCCTCTCTCTGAACGCAACGCGCCAGATCGAAGATGGTAACCACGCCGACGAACTTGGATCTCTGTTGTCCAGACGCGCAGATGAGGCCGGCGGACTTGCAGTGATCTTCCACCGTTATATCCTGCATAGGGGCGGTTTGGGTGGGCCTTGAATTTTTCCGATCTTTGCTGGCAAACTCCGAGGAGAGATCCAACATCGATCCTTTCGCGAATGTATCCTGCCCATAGGCAGTCCGTGTGGGTCTTGATGCTCCTCCGACTCCTAGGGAACTAGAGCCCGAGTCGGTTTCGCCGATGAAGAGGTGGATATCTCCGATGGGGACGATCGAGCATCGCGTAGTTGTTGACGCCACCGGCTGGCTCGAGCTGCTAGATTTTATTTTCCTGCCCTTTTTTTCCTTTTGGAGAGCGGGCAGGCACCGCAATCTGAGCACCGGCCGCCCTATGTAGTGTGTGAGGGCTTAGAATAAAGGGCCGGTTGGTTGTATCAACTGGCTCTGTAAAGGCGCAAGCTGGAGGCGTCTCCTGAGAACCAAACAGACGCTTGGTGATAGTGGCTTTCTCTGTGGGGCCACCAGCTAGGTCTTCTTCGTTGCCAAACTGAGTGCTGAAGAAGTCATCATTCCAGTCTTCGTCGTCCTCGGCCGGATCCTGCGCCATGTGCATATCATCAACATGATCATCCGACCCATCGCGTGGAGGTGACGGCGAGGGCGGTAAGGGGGCCTTGCCACCGCTTGTCGCTGGCACGACAGGCGGTGCTGTTGTCTGTGGCGTGATGGCCCCCGCCGTCCCCAAACGGATCATGCTCTTTGGCCATAGCAAGAATAAGCCGAAGAAACTTCTGAGGACAGGTGGCTCTTCTTCATCCGCTCCTGGGGGTTGAATGGGAGGTTCCAGGTCGTCGCAGCCCCTTAGCACCCGACTAATTTTAACCCTGTGCACGCTAACTGGCATCGGCTTTGAGTGGAACGTGCGCTGCAAGGGTTGAACGATGGTACCCTTGGCAACATCCCTCAGCTCGTTGTTCACGTAGCATAAGAGAGTGCAAGGAACATCCGTCTGCGGAAAACATGTACGGCGTCGTCAGAGCGAGATGCCATAAGAGTAATATATAGATGGCATGAAATAAGGCGGTAATTAAAGCAATTTGTTTACCGTGATGGCGTCGAGATCGGCTAATGTAGACGCACCGCATACGGCGACGGGCTTGCAAGAGACGGAAGGGCTGCTTGATGGCGCGGTGCTGGCCGCCGGTGTATTCTCCCTACCGATGGGTGCTTGGAGCTCCGGTGCCGCCGCGACGATGGCAGGGGGGGCACCAACATGTACTCTGGCGCCGCGGTGATGGCAGGGGGAGTCACCAACACTTGCAGCGCCGCGGTGCTAGCGGGCGGAGTCATGAACACGTAGTTCGCCTGATTCATCGGCGCCGCGTTGTTCGAGTGGCTGCTGACCATGCTTGGAATCGGGCACGGCCCTAGTCGACCACCCGCACTCCAGTTCGCTATTGACTCCACCAAGGTAGGCAGGAAGGACGTGAGGGTGATTGCCAGGTTGTCTTGGACGATCTGCGGGATCCGCGCCACTTGTGCCTTAAGTTCTTGAACCTCTCAGTTTTCCTCCTCGCTCCTTCCCGACGGCGCCACATGCGTCCTCGGCGATGGACCAAAATGATCCACCCAATTCTTACCCCCGAGGCCGGCCAGACGGCCAGCCGACGACGGCTTCTTCGTAACCGGCTCTATTTTCTTGGCCCGGTTCATCGCCCTGTTAAAAGGGTTATCCCACCGGGTGGCCGCCGTCGACCCCTGGGATGAGGAACCCTGGGATCCATGACTAGCAAAAATTTCCTCCTCCTGCAAAAGAAGTAACAGTGAATCATTTAGATTACCGATTAGATTGCAATCGTGTTGATCCGCGGTAATTAGATTATACTTACCACAATTTCCTCGAATTCCTTCACCGCAGGATCCGCGGTGAGTTGTTTGGTTTTTGGGTCCACATGGTAACGGGCCCTGATGAAGTTTCGAACCTGCTCGGGTTCGAATTTGGCAAAGGGGTTTTCTATCCCCTTGGATCTATACTCTTCGTCCTCCTTATTCCATTTGGCCTCCGCGGTTCTGTATCCACCAGATCCGAGATGGTGATGACCTATATTCATCGCCTGCAGCACCTTTCCCCGATTACTATTGGCCAGGGCTCTTTCGGATTCACACCTCTCCTTGAACTCCCGGAACCGATCTTCGGTGATCTGCGGGTCAATCTTCTGGATCTCCTCGAGACTTTTGCCTTCTTTATAGATCTTCTTCTTTATCCGGGTTCTCCAGCTGGCCAGGGCGGTGCTCATCTTTGTGAGGGCGGATTTGTTTACTTCGTTCCCATGATAATTTGTGTTCTGATACTTAGCGGGGAACTTGTATCTTGCGTGCAGCTTCTCGAAGAGGAGTGTGCGCAAGTGGCCATTATCTTTATGCCGGAGATTCTCGGTGTTGATCGAGATGGTTGTCCGGGTGATCGCCGCCACTTGCCCACCGTACCCTTTGACGACAAGGGCGGGCTCCAAAGGAACCCCTGATGGGCTCACTTCGGTAATTTCCTCCCTGACCGTGCCGACCGTGTTCGGGCGCCGGTCCTTCGGCTTCTTCTTCTTCTTCTTCTTAGGAGGGTTGCTACCACTCCCTGTGCCCTCGCCGCCATCAGTGGTTTCATCGTCCGCCGTTCCTTCGGCTTCTTCCTCCGCGTCTTCCATCTCATCATCCTCGCTCTCCTGGGGATGGTATTCTTCATCGTCTTCTAGACGCTGGGCCGCCTCCCAGAATGTCAATTGTTTATTCGGAGGTCTGAGTTCTCCTTCAGCGCTGATGCGCTTAGAACATCCAGCCTCGTCGTTGTCACACATATTTGCACTAATAAAAAACAAATAATTAGTTAAATGCATGGAAAAATCCAGCATGACCTTTGCTAATTTTCTTAAACTAGGAGTACCCGATTTCTGCCAAAACGGAAGTTAATCAACATTCCAGCAAAAATCGGGACTCATTTCATACAAGAACCTGCATATATATGGCCAGCATGGCTAGCACACAATAAATGGTACACACAGGTTTGCACAAATAGTACACACATGTTTCACAAATAGTACACACAGCAGCAAGCATAAAGGTTTCAGCAGTTTCAGGTTTCAGTATAGACAGCTGCACCACTACTCTAGACAGGTTTCAGGTTTCAGGTTTCAGTATAGACAACAGCACCACCATAGATGTATAAACAATAACAATTTAGGCTGGCTACTATATGCAGTTAAAAAAGAAATATTAAGATGCCTGAGTGGTTTCAGGGTCCACTATATAATAGATCAGGTCACTATTCGGCAAAAGGATCATATGCTCAAAATATTATAGCAAAACCCATTGAAATCTCAAAACAAGATGAAGAAGTTTGCTGAAACTCACAGAACTGAGAGATCATTTGAGGTAGGAAACTTTGTATACCTAAAGATGCAGCCCTACCCTAAGACATCATTGGGCCTAAGGAATGCTTTGAAACTAACCTCAAAATGGCATGGACCATTCAGAGTGCTAAAGAAAGTGGGCAAGGTATCCTACCAAATTCAGTTGCTAGCAGAAGCCCAGCTACACAATATATTTCATGTCAATCAGTTGAAGAAACACATTGGGAAAATGCAATACCAAACACAAGATTTCCTCTGGTTACAACTGATGGAAAGATCAAAACAGCCCTACTAGCAGTCCTAGAACAAAGATAAAATACCAAGAAGTGCAGTAGCTTATCACAGTACTGTCTTGTTTCAGTTTCAGTTTCAGCAAATAAGTAAATAAGCATTTCACAGCATTACACAGCTAGCTACTGTCTTGTTTCAGTTTCAGCTAGCATTTCATCACCAGGAGCACTTCATCACTAAAGCAAATAAGCTAGCAAATAAGCAAGCAACACCTACTGCCTAAAGATGGTTCAGCACTAAAACTACTAGCTAATCCAGAGCACATGCATGGGCCATTACTGTGAGAGTCAGCAGTTACTCTCGCAGCTGTAGTATGAGGCTCTGGGTATGATTTGCTTGGCCCAGACCATAGAATGATGATGACAAAAACAATATACCGACACTTATTATGGATCGGAGGAGTACATTTTTGGTTCATGGATGACAACCAAACATTTTGGGCCGTGGATCACAACCTGGTGACAATGGCTCATGCTTTACTCACAGGAAGTGCATACATATAAAGATCTACAAGAGCAAAGTTTTCCAAATTAGCATTTATTGATTTCAATAGCACTGCAAAAGCTTCACAAACACAGGTAACCACAAGAATGATCACTGAACAATCTATTAACAATCCATATTTGTGAAGCCGAGAGCAGCACCTTAAACAAGCAAGTAATACTTGCAAGTACAGATTAAATTAGTGATCACTGAACAACCCGCTGCTATCCATGATACGCTCACTAATGGCAATGAAACTGGCAGGCTACAGGAGCAACCAAGTACACTACTCTAGCTATCTAGTTGTAGCATAAAGCCTGACTACCGCGACTCCACAGAACAGACCAAACTATCATTGCTACATCTACTACAGGCCAGCAAATCCAAGCTCAGTTACTGGTTAAACGAATGTGCTCATCCGCTACCGAACAAAGACCTCTGCTGGACTTGGATTCCTGCACCACTCGCATCCTCACCACTGCATGCGACTCCACACAAAACCCTAGTCTCTGTCAAAGACAAGGAGAAAAATAGCACTAATCGTCTCTGTCATGACCTCGCCTCTATACTACAACAAAGCTACTGTGCAATTGACTGCATATATGTCTGCAGATTATATGTCACCGTCAGCAGCTTACTGTCGACAAACGAGACAAACTTCATGATGTTCTAACTTCACTAGAAGCACCCATCCAACACAAAACCACAAGGCTTAATATCCAAGAAAGGAATTCACAGCTACTTCTTTCACAAGTACCTTTGTTCATCTGACTTGTGATTAGCATAAGTGCCAAGAAACTGAAACTTACTAAAGAGTCAGACAATAAAGCTTCTAACAGTAAAATGTAAGCTTGATGCAATCATAAGTGATGACAGATCTTCCTATAGTTTGTTGTACGAACTGATAATTCATACAACACATGTCATGGATTTGTCACGGGTATAGATCATGGACATTTCTGAACCACCACCTAGCAAATGTCGTGGATTTGTCACTGACATTTCTGAACCACCACCTAGCAAACTGATAATTATATGTCTGAATACCCTAAGTGAATGGATGCAACGAGAGAGGAGAGGGGGGAGAGGGGAGAGGGTGATGCTCACCTCTGAGACAAGGACGACGACGAGCACGCGGACGATGAGGGCCTTCTCCTTCACGGACTGCGCGGCGACTGCGACCTCCTCCTCCACGGAACGAGCGCGACCCCCTCCTCCTAGCGTGGCGACTGCGACCTCCTCCTCCTGGGAGGCGGTGGCGGCGGTGACACGGGCCTTCTCCGGCCTCCTGGGATGCGGTGGCACGGGCCTGCTCCTCCTCCTGACCTCCGGCGGCGGCGTGGCTCGCTGCTCCTCCTCCTGATCTCCGGTGGCGGCGGCGTGGCTCGCTGCGACGATGGGGATCGATCTGTGTCTGAGAGGAGATGGGGATCGAGGGCGACGGTTGACTAGTCCTACGCACTTAGGCGTAGCGCACCCTGGCCAAGTGCGCTACGGATAACCGTAGCGCACTTGGCCAGGGTGCGCTACGCCTAAGTGCGTAGGACTAGTCTGATAAGAGGGCTACCACCCCCATTCTTATCACTAGCACTGCCTTATCACAATGGCTCCGCCCGCTGCTCTATTCTAAACCTGTGAGTACCCAGGTTCGAATCCTGGTGCCCACCTTTTTTATTTTTATTTTTAAAATATTTTTAAATGTCCCAAAAAATGCCCAAAAGTGGTGATATATGCCATAAAAAATTTGTTTTGTTTTTAAAATACTTTTAAATATTCCAAAAATGCCCAAAGGTGATAATATATGTCATAAAAGTGGTACCAATATGATTCAAATATGTCATAATAATTTGTCCATTAATATTACAATATTTTTCGACCACGCGTTTTACAATATTTTTTGAGCTAGCGTTTTACAATCTTTTTTCCCTTCTTTGTCGCCTTTGAATAATTTAGCCCCGGCACTTTAATGTTTCTTCTTTCGAACGGGCTACCTTTTTTGGGTAGGGTTGTCCTTTTTCTTCTTGTGATGTATGTTGCTGCATCGTAGTCGTCGTCATCTTCAATCTTTGGATCGCCGTACTGGTCGAAGTCTTGCTCGTTGGCGACTCCATCCATTCCGATGATGTTTCTTTTTTCCTCTCCTCACGACAACACGGCTAGGCTTTGTCGGGTCGGTAATGAAAAAACATTGGTCCACTTTGGTAGCCAGTACCCACGGTTCATTTTTCGCGGCCATGTTTGCACCGGCGGCCTTGGATTTGGCTGCTTCGGGTATAACCATGGTTGTGAAACACCGGTCTTCTCTTTCGGCGCTCTTTCCCCATCTGACACGGAACATCGGCACCTTTTCTCCACAGTAGTCGAGCTCCCAGATCTCCTCGATTCTTCCGTAGAATCTTTCCTTCACGTTGTCATCGGTGTAGAATTCCGACGTTACGCCTGAGTTCTGATAATCACACTTGTTGTCCTTTTCCTCCGTGTAGAATGTGTAGCCGTTGATATCATACGCCTGATAGGTCACCAGGTTTTGCATCGGTCCCTGCGACAAGGTGAATATGATCTTTTCCGTGTCAGAAGAATGCGAGCACGGGGGATTATCAAGGAGCGTCTGCCTAAACCAACGCGTGAAATCTGAGTTGTGCTCTTTGATTATTTCTCCCTGCGTCCTCTGTATGCCCCGGTCACTGTACTTCTTCTCGATTAACCTTTTGTGCTTCTGTACCCAAGGATCGACCGGTTCTAAATGTTGTAGCACGACGAGGTTTGATCGATCAAAGTCTGTGCGTCGAAAATCGAAGTCTGCATGCAGTATGCGACGACCCTCTCGGTGACCAGATCCGTCGAGCTTGCCAAGGTGTCTGTTGACGGGAAGACCGACAGGGTTCTCGATGTCTAGATAATTCGTGCAGAAAGAGATGCACTCTTCGGCCAGAAAGCCCTTGGCTATGCTTCCATCTGGACGGGACTGTTGCGAACGTATCCTTTGATGTGTCTGTTCATCCTTTCGAACGCCATCATGCTGCGGAGGAACATCGGCCCGAGTTGTACGATGTCCTCCACGACATGGACCAGCAGATGCACCATAATGTCGAAGAATGCGGGTGGGAAGTAGACCTCAAGCTCACATAGTATCACCACGATCTCCTCCTGTAGCCTTCCGAGCTGATTCAAGCCAATCGACTTCCTAGAGATGACGTCGAAAAACTTGCATAGGCCAAATAACGTTTCACGGACGTGCTCGTCCATTATCCCTCTTAGTGCGACCGGAAGTACCTGCGTCATTAGCACGGCACAGTCGTGAGACTTCATGCCACTGAACCTCTGCTTCGCCTCGTCTAGGTATCTGCTTATCTTGCCCGCGTAGCCGTAAGGAAATTTGACTCCTAGAAGGCACTTGAAAAACTGTTTGATCTCATCCTGGCTTAGAGTGAAGCAAGAAGGAGGGCAGTAATATTCGTTCTTCTTGAACTTTTTACCCTTACGACGACCTTGTGTCGTCTCCGACTCATGATCATCGTCATCTTCCTGATCATCAGGAGTAGTGCGTCCTCCGTGAAGCTCCTTCCGGATACCCAAGCATATCAGGTCGTGCCTTGCTTTCGGACCATCTTTCGTCCTATCTGGCATGTTGATTATGGTGGCGACCAGACTCTCGCACACGTTTTTCGTGATATTCATGATGTCGAGGCTATGAGGCGTGCGGAGAAACTTCCAGTATGGCAACTCCCAGAAAACAGACCTTGTTTTCCATACCTTCATCAGCGGCTTGTCTTGTTGCTGCCTCTTTCGCTTCTTTCCAGGCTTAGGACAATCTTTCCAGTTTTTCAGCAACTCTTCCACTTCTTCGCTGCTCCTACGCTCTGGGATTCCTCGGGTCTCTGATTTGCCATCGAACAGGTCTCCACGTTTTCTCCATGGATCATTCTTGCCGAGCCACCTCCGGTGCGCCATGAACACGGTTTTCGATGACCCTGGATCTTTCTCTAGTTGGAGATAGCTTGTGTTATCCATGCACCTAACGCATGCGCAGAATCCTTGGATAACCTGTCCCGAGATATACCCGCAACCTGGATAGTCTTGCACCGTAGTGACCAACGCGGCTCTCATAGTGAAATAATCTTGTGCGACGGCGTCGTAAGTATTGGCTCCAGATTCCCATAACGTGGCTAGCTCCTCTTTCAACAGCCCGAGATACAGATTGATGTCGGTACCAGGTTGTTTCGGCCCTTGAATTAGCATACTCATTTGTATGTACTTCTTCTTCATGCACAACCATGGAGGTAGGTTGTACATCCATACAAACACGGGCCAAGTGCTGTGCGTGCTGCTCTGGCTACCGAACGGATTGAACCAAGCCTGATGTTCCTCGAATCTCCACCGAATTCTGGGAATTCGAGGTCCAATGCTTTCCACTGGCTAGCATCTGAAGGGTGCGTCAGCAGCTCATCCTTTTCGGGGTCATCATCATCTCCTGGCTTCTTCCTTTCCGCATGCCATCGCATGAGATTCGCTTCCTTAGGGTCCGCGAAATAGCGCTGCAGACGAGGAGTGATAGGAAAGTACCATACCACTTTTCGAGGTGCTTTCTTCCCTTTCTTGTATTGACTCACGCCGCACACCGGACATGTGGTTTTCTCCGCGTCCTCGCCCCGATAAATGATGCAATCGTTGATGCATACGTGATATCTAACGTGCGGTAGATCGAGAGGACAAACGATTTTCTTGGCATCCTCGATACTAGTTGGACATGTGTTCCCTTCCGGGAGACGATCGTGCCAGAATGCCATCATATCGTCGAAGCTTGCGTCGCTCAATTTGTGCTTTGCCTTCATCTCCATAGCCTTGAGCATTACATTCAACCGGGTATCATCGGGCCTGCATCCTTCATACAATGGAGTAACCGCGTCTTTCTCAAGTTGCGCAAGCTTGGCTTTCTCTCTAGCGGCAGCCCTGGCGTTACTCGTCTTCTTGAGAAGCAGCTCTTTCACATAAGGGTCCCGCACCCAGCCTGACGTTGTTCCATCGTCGTCTGCTCCTCCGGCATCTAGATCATCATCATCCCGGTCTGCTTCCGCACCTTCACCATCTCCAGGAGACTCTTCATCATCTCGCCCGTTCTCGCCGTGATGATGATCATCGTCATGTTGGCCACCTTCTTCACCGTCTCCATCATCTACGTCATCGCTTATCCAACGAGTGTATCCATCCATGAAACCATGGCGGAGCAGGTGCGCCTGCAGATTCCCGGAATCTGGGTCGATCACCCAGTTGAGTTTGCATCTTCTGCATGGACATCTTATATCTGTCTTGTTATTTCGTATCATGTCGGCCGTCGCACATTTCAAAAATCTAGCCACAATGCCTTCGCTCATTATGCGGACCATTTTTGCTTGCACGATGTACACGGTACAATTTTGAAGTCTATTAGAACCACATAATGAATGCATGCATGCAATGGTCGATAGAAAATTTCGGCATGACCTATCCTAAAATTAGGACCTTTGCGAAATGCCAAAGTCTTGCCAAAATGGAAATGAATCAACATTTTGGCAAAACAAATGGCAACTTGTTCACATACAAACACAAGAGAGAGAGAGACCGATCCATACACACATGAACATATCATTATCCTCTCCATACACACATGCATGAGCATCATCGATACTCTCCATATACACACACATATGACCATCGATCCTCTCCACATACACACATCATGAGCATCGATCATCTACATACATATGAGCACATCATCCATATACACATGAACACATCCTTACATGGACAACTTACCGAGATGAGAGACCAATCGCGAGAAGGATGGAAAGGAGAGGTGCGCGCGTCGACCGGAGAAGGATAGATGAGAGACCGGAGACCTCCTCTATTACTTATGTAACATCCAAAGCAAGTTTTACATGCTAAAAATGGTGAATGTGTGGAGAAATTGAGGTGGGAAGGAGAAGATCCCGACTAGATCTAAGGAGGAAGAAGAAGGGGAAAGTGAAGTGTGGGGTGGTGGATGTGGTCACACATGTGCACATAAAGTGCTGCCCTAAAGAAATCGACACATCCGTGGCGCACACGGCCCTAGTGCGCCACAGGGAGTACAAACAATCTGTGGCGCACTATGCCATGTGTGCCACAGATGCTCCTACTCCCTGTGGGGCACTAGGCCGAGTGCGCCACAAAAGTTTGTGGCCGTTTCAGAGCAGAGGGGGGCATGCACTTAGGCGTAGCGCACCAGCCCCATGTGCGCCGCAGATGACCCTACAACCGTGGCGCACCTGACTATAGTGCGCTACAGATGTTTGGCGTGCGGCCAACAGGGCCCTGGCCCACACACATCTGTGGCGCACTATAGTCATGTGGGCCACAGTTGTTCTAGTTATTAGTAGGGCACTTCCCACAGGTGAGCCACGCCTGTTTTAGCCGTGGGGCACTTCAACCATGTGAGCCACGGATGTGCTGATTACCTATAGCCGTTTTCCTAGTAGTGATAGCTACCTCACATTGTGGTGGGATCCACAAGATCAGATGTCGTTGTCCATGAACGGGCACAATCTAAGGACACATTCATAATATAAGATTCTAGAAAACTAAGCACATCGTGCTTGGCAGTAGTGGCAAAGACATAATTATTGTTATAACGAAGGTTATAGTCATAAACACACCCAGATTATAGTTCGAAAAGGTAATACACAATAGTTCGGAAGTGCTCACACATAGCTATCACACATTTTACTTGTGAAGAACATGTTTTCGTAAACATAACAAGTCCCATACAAACACAATAATGATGCAATAAACTGGACATCCCAACTTGTTGGAATGATTGGCGGAGAAGGTGACCGATCCCAGGATGGCTTCGGGCGCTTGCCTCGGCTGCTAGATTCCTCTCCATCATGGTATCTGCGGTAAAGCAGTTGCCTTGGTGGTGGTTGAAGGGCGCGGCGCATGGAATGAAACACTTTGATCTGGCGGTAAAGATCATGGCTGACATACCCGTCAATAGCAGCGTACTTCAGGTTAGGTTCAGAAAGCGTCTTATCCCCCCAGTAATGGTGCCCTAAAAGCCTCCACCAACATATCGGGAGTTTGTCCTTCATGTCAGCGTACCACGAGTCGATGAGATCGGCGGCAAGAGCGGCCATCCTAGTCCTGCTGCCTCTCGTCCCTCGGATCTAGTAAATTTCCTGGATGTCCACTCTATACTCCTCTGGGATGAAAATTCCGACAGTCGGGCTCTTAAGAAGGCCATTGTTAAACCTGGTGTCAACACTAGTAAATGTTATCCGGTGGTTCAAGAGAAAGTCACCAAAGAGCAACCTAATTCTTTCGCCCCACCTGCATGAAAATGGATTCAAACAAATAATGTAGCAAGAACTTTTGAAAACAAACGGCTCAGGAACAAAATCAAAGCAACATGTACTTGTTCCCATCACCCCCCCTTCTCGCAAAAAGGCTGGGAAACGAGGTTGTGCTCCTTCATGGAGAGTTGCAGCACGGCAATCCTGTGGCGATCTCGGTTGTACTCGAGGTCGAGACCCACGAACCTGAACCCGCTTTCTTTCAACGGCAGCCAATTCTTGTAATGGGCAATACTGGAGTTCACCATCTTAGGGTCGATGGTGTAGACGACACTGAGCTTCTTCCCGTCGTGGACTTCTATGTCGAAGTACGCGGTCCCTATCAGGCCGTCATTTATGAAATACCACGGATCCATGAATACAGGAAAGAGGGAAAGGACACGGAGGAAGAGGCTGATGTCGTGGCGATGGAAATGGATGGGGCCAGGGAAGAGGAAGACGATGTGGCCGTGGAGGAGGAAAGGAGAAGGATAAGAGCGAAACTACCTATTGCAAGATTTCAACCGCCCTTCCTAGTATGTGGAATGGTGCACAAACATTCGTAGTGGGGTGGAAGTGGAGGAAAACGGCGGTTCTACGAGGCGACGCTAGCACTGCCTGAAATTGGTTCCGCGCCACTAGCATGCAGTGGAATCAAGGTTTGCCATGCACGATCTAAGTCAAACTTAGTCGCGTTCTGACCTTCACTCTTTGACATGTGGGACCCTACATTTGGCAGTCGCATAGAGCATATATAGTTTTAAAAACTGGACCAGTCAGTGAACCGGTGAGGCGACTCAGAGGCGCTGGCAGAGGGCTGACCGGCGGCAGCCTGCGCCATCAATGGCGACATGACGACATGCTAACTGATTGGATGACACACTCTCCACCACCATTGTAGGCGCCGCCCGACGCCTGCCCTACTGACTGGACACTTTAATGCCCCTCTTAGGCCTCCGCACCGGTATCTGATGCCGCCCCCTTTTAACCGGCCACCCACGGCCATCTTCTCCCACACAGAACACCATACCTCGCCTCCTTCCCCTTTTCCTTCTCCACTGCTTGCAGCTAGCCATGGATGGCGGCGCTGGGTCGAGGGGAGGCCGTGGCAGCCGTATATGCCGAGGGAGGCATGGAGGACGCGACAAACTCACTACGCCACCACGCTCTCCCTCAACGCCATCGTCGCCCGAAGATTTCGACCCAGGCACCCAGTTCACCGTGGCCATCCTCCACAGCATGCCGCGTGACAGGATGCTCCTGCCCCGCGGGTTCCTAACGTTGATCGTCGATGAGCTGCCACCGCTTGCCATGCTGCGAGCAAACGTCTTCAGGACAGGCAGGTACCCAGTCGACCTGTAGTCCGACCTCCTCAGCCAGATGTACCTCGACAACGGCTGGGAGCGCTTAGCCCACTTGAACCAGATCGAAGCGGGCAACATCATCATCTTCAAGTATGGTGGTGAAGGAAAGTTCGGCGTTAGCATCTTTGACCACACCATGTGCCACCGCTGCTACCACTCCGACTCCTCCTCCGACTCTGACGAGTAGGCTAGGCTATGCGCACGTCATGTATGATGTATGAATGTAGGCATTGGCCATTTGAAATGAAAATCTTTATTCAATCCCTAAAACATCCTTGCACTCACGCCGCCCTAAAAGATTGTTACAACCTAATAATACGCGCGGCCGCCGGTGCTGAGGGCGGCGGCTACGGCGGGTCAGATACACCATTCGTCATTGAGAGAATTGATGAGCGCTCATTGCGTCTACACCTCCTATTCATCTCGGTCGAGGCAGGCACGTAGGGAAGCATCGTCAGGATTGGCGCGCACCGCTTCCTGGAGGTTGCCACACACCAATCCCAGCTGCTCCAATCGCCGGTATTCCGGCAGAAAGACGCGTTCCGCCACTGCCGTCGTGAAAGGCTCGCTTGTGTCTTGTGACGGCTATAGAAAGGGCGAACCGGCAGTGTTCCCATCCTGTAAATCCGCAGGCGTCCCGGAATCGGAGGAGGCAGCACGTCCGTCAACTCCGGCGGATTTAGCCACCACGACGGCAGCGGCCGCTCAGGCACCTCTTCTCTGCCGGCATCAGGGTTGCCATGGAGCTCAACATGTCGACGTCGGCGGCCAGGAATGGTGGTTTTTTGTGTTGTGAGTTGCGCGGGTATGGTCGAATATTGCTCAGTGACCTCCCACTTTTATGTCCGCTCCTGGACGCGGCGGGAAACACCGAGAACTCACGGAAAGCGGTGGAAAGAAAGGCGGGAGCGCTGGATGAAATTGGTTCCGTGCCACCTACATGAAGTGGAATCGAGGTCCGCCATGAAGTCAAATGTACTCGCGTTTACGCGTGCATTCACTCGCTGACAGGTGGGTCCCCATGTTCCCCTCAAGATTAATTTTTTCACTTCCTTGCATGAAATTGGTTCTACGCCACTTGCATGCAGTCTAATGTACTCACGTTAGACGGTCCATGTGCCCACCCTCACAAACTACAGCCCCCCTTCCTTGCCTTCCACGCGGACGAGACCTGTGTATGCGCAATTAAATTGCATGCTAGGATTTGACACATGATAAGTGTTGGGCCATGCAGAGATAAAACAAAAACTTTTTCCTCTAACGTGGTGATCCCAAGATCTAGCTAAGGTAGAAGGCCACAAGGTTTACCACTAGACGCGCAGTTGCGGATTACTGATGAAGCGCGTCAGTTGATGCAGTGCAGTCCTCAGGATCCGATCGTCCTGGTGCTGATCGCACAGCACCTCTGCTGGTATCCACACGTACAAGGAGGAGCGCCGGCGGCGAACTGCTAGGTTCGTAACGACGACTGGACTGCTGTGGAGCTAGGGTTTCCAACACATGGAGTGACCTAACCGAACAACGATTTTCCTTTTTGGGTTAAGGTGCTCCACTATATATAGGGAGTGAACATGGGCTCTGCTCGCGCGACCCATTCACTAAAGCCCATATAACACTAGTCACCATGAGTCCAACTCACTAACTCAGTCCTGATCAGGTTTAAGGTCCAAACCAACCAGATTACATGTTCAGATCTAATCCGAACTTGCTCCCGCTCTTAAGTGTGTGACCCCGCAGGCTCATGGCTACTTGGACACGATTGGAGTCCGACTCACAATCGATCAGTCGGTAGCGGCTCCTAGCAGAACGTGCCGACTCCCAAGTACCAAAGAGTCATGATGACTTGCCTTTCCAATGCGACTTACGTCCGAGTCCCTTTTGCCTCACGATATACCTTGTCAGACTATAGGCGAATATATGTCATCCCTTAAATAGTCCGACTCTCTTCTCGATCCGAGATAAGTGATTCACCCGACTAATTCTTAGTCGATCGCCTCAGTTAACACTTAACCGAGTCGTGCATGGCCATGATTTCTGAATCATATCTCACGACAGGGCCCAGAGAATATCTCTCCGAGTGGAGGGGCAAAATACCATCTTGGTTATTCACATCATGCAGCTTGATTCTCAGTCGACCCGACCCCTGCCTTTATAACTGCCCAGTTACGGATCAGCATTTGACAGAACCTAAGTCGGTGATCCTCAACTCGGACTATGCAACAACAATAAGTAGTGATGCAGAGCACATGAGCTATAGGTGACGCAATGGATAGGACTAAATGATCGATAGCTTGAAATGACGTGACATCACAAGACGCATATATCCTCGTTATTATTTTTTTAACGATGGCTCCTTTTAAATATTTGTTTACTCAGCAGATGGAACGGCCGCCGCCACGCGTCTCCACAAGTTCATCTGAATCGCAGCAACGGTTCTAGCATATCACCTATTTCAAAGAAAGCCCTCTTCCTCTTCCTCCTGTCCTTTGTCTTCTCCTTCCCATTTGTTGTTCTTTCTACCTTCTGTTTGCCGCCGCCACGCTGCTCCACAAGGACGTCTGAATCACAGCGACGGTTCCATCCTTCCCTTTGTTTCCCTGAAAGCCTTCTTATTACTCCTATCTTCTATCTTCTGCATCCCATATGTTGTTCTTTCTGTCTACTCCTTGCTGCCATGGAAGGTTACACTCGAGAGACAAACTTCACTGCCCATGGCAATACAGAGATACATGTTGTCTACACCAACGAGGAGGATACAGCTGTACGAGTCCTAGGGATGTACAAGGAATGGCTTGAGAAGGATGAGGACAAGTTTTTCGAATTGGACCTCGACTACACCAAGGAGGAGGAATACGCGAAAAATAGGTCGCCGTCGTTCAACTAGCAATGAGGCAACACGTCCTCGTCTACCACTACTCATGGTTTGTAGATCTGATCTCTTTAGTTTACCACTTTCAGGGGTTTCTTACTTTTAATAGTCACTTGTATGATTTTAATCAGTTGATCTTGCCTTCACTAAATAGTCTTAGTCCTAAATTTGCTCAAATGTTTTTCTCGCAAATGCTGCAATCTTTCTAAATGCTCATATTGCGTGTACTAAATTCTGTTAGTAACAAATGAATTATGACTATATAACTTTCAGAGTGTTCACCTTGGATTTACTAAATTTTTGTAGTTTCAATTTTTATTCAGGATGTGGTATTGCATTGTCTCAATAGTCGTAGTCCCAAATTTTATTATAATGGGGATCTTGCAAGTACTGCATTTTTGCAACTAGTGAATTTTATTGCGTATGGAATCTATCCACTTGGTCATGTTGCAACTACTGAATTTAATTAGGACCAAAAAAATTATGACAAGCCATACTTCAGAGTCTTGATTTTGCATTTACTAAACTTTTGTACCTTTAAAATATATTCAGAGATGATGATCTTGCATGGACAACATTTGTAGTTACTCATTTTGTCATTGTTTTGGCCATGCATTTTATGATGACAAACTACATACTTCCAGGACTGATATGAAGTGTCTGTCGCTGCGCCAATTCCTTGTGCATAAAGGAATTGTTTTCTGCACTATCGACAAAAGATCTTATTTTGTCAAATTTATCATGAGGGGATCATAATTCCTGAGCACAAGTGGATCGATATTCAAGATCTTGTCAAGATCAAAGGGGGCTGGAAGAGGGATGGAATGGCTAGTCTCGCGGCTAGAATCATCGATCCGCCATACACCAAAATGAAGAAAGTTTTCCCTGAAGATAGGCACATTTTTTGGGAGGAGACGCCATTGTCTGATATAAACCTGAAGTATGCAGCCATAGATGCTTACGTGACCTACCAGCTGTATGCTCAGATCCATTTCTTTCAAAGTTTCCTCCTGTTTTTCCCCAGTTGCAAGAGGGAATACAAGCAAAGGGGAGGACTCTGTCGGAAATGCAGAATAGCTGAGCGTGATGCTGAAACTACAAAGAGAGAGAGGTTGCAGCTGAAGCATCAAACAGAGAGGCTGCAACTAAAGATTGGGAAGCCAAGGCCCCTTCCAGGTGGGATGAACTTTAATCTCGTCAGCGGTGGGAGGCCAATAACACAAGCGACAGATGGAATGATGGCCGTTGGTCTCCTAGGAAAGATGGCAAGCTCATAAAGTGGTCTGATGAGGAGTGAATTAAATTTTACTACTTACAGTTATGTTTCTGTATATGTCTGGTAGATTGTCATGAACTTCTGTTGGTCATGTGTAATTATTAGTGTATGAACTTCTGTTGGTCATGTAGTATGGGAATCTTCGTGACTTATTGTGTAATTATATACCTGTGTTTGCGCCATGGTACGTAATGATGATAGCATGCATTCTATCTTGCCATGTTGTTTTGAAAATTTTAAAAATTTCACCTCAAACTCAAAAACATGATTTAATTTGTGAAGCAAGTACAGACACTACAATTCGAATCATTCTAGATGCATGCTTGTGTGGTCGTACATCACATTTGGACCCTGTTTTTACCAAACCTTGTAAATTTCATAATAAAATTATAAATTCTCACATTCTTGTGAAACCTTGAAATTTGGTCATTGTGTCACACATACTTTGCAAGAAAAATGTCAAACATGAAAAAAATCCCCCCTAGAGGTCCACTATCAAATGTGGGCTAGTTAGCTCAACGAGCATGTCCGACTACTCGACACAACCACTTGTGTACCATTTTTTCATCTACCTTTCTTCAAATGGATCCAAATTTGGCACAAGGGTGTATCACCATGTCCCTAATGATGCTACCATTCTATCTAGACATTATGGTTTCAAAATTTAAAAAAATCACCCTCAAACTCATAAACATGGTTTCATTTGTCAAGCTAGTACCAAAACTAAAATTTGTAACCTCCAGATGCTTGTGTGGTTGTACATCACATTGGGACCACATAGCATCACTTGTACTTTTCAGATGCTTTCACAATCTCTCGAAGGACTCTGGTCAACCTTGGGTTGACCAAGCCATGTAAATTTCATATTAAATTGAGAAATTCTCCTGGAAACCTTCAAATTTGTTCATTTGTGTGGCAAATAGATTGAAAAAATGACAACTTTTGAAAAATGTCCCCTAGCCGTGGGTGTAGTTGGGTCAACGATCATGTCCAACTACTCAAAAGAGCAACTTGTGTCCATGTTTTCATCTACCGTTCTTCAAATGGACTCAAATTTGGAACAAGCGGGTATCACCACATTCTTAATGATGGTAGCATTGTATCTAGCCATTTTGTTTGAAAATTTCCCCCCTTAAACTCAAAAAGGGCTTTCATTTGTGAGCAAGTACCAAAACTACAATTTGAAACCTTCTCATTGCATGCTTGTGTGATTTTACATCACATTGGGATCACAGAAGCTCAAATGTACTTTTCAGATGATTTTACCATACCACAATGATCCACATGACCACACACACTCAAGTGGATGTTGTGATGCATCTTATGTCCCACTAGTGCATCATTCCATATGTGGCAGCTGCATCACAGTGGCTTTCTGGCAATTTCTGACCATGGTTTGATACATGGAGTCCCCAGAGTCATTTGCATATGTTCTTTCAAACCCCAATGATCCACACGACCACACACACTATAATGGATGTGGTGATGCAACTTCTAGGGATTAATGGCCATGGTTTGACACATGGTCTCCATAGATTCATTGCATGTGTTTTTTTACCAAACCACAATGATCCACATGACAACACACACTCAAGTGGATGTGGTGATGCAACTTCTATCACACTGGTGCATCATTCCATATTTCCATGTGGTAGCTGCATTGCTAGTGATGATCTTTACATGGCGACCCAAGCGCTGGATGAAATTGGTTCCGTGCCGCTTGCATGCAGTTGAATCGAGGTCCTCCATGCACGATCCAAGTCAAAGCATACTCATGTTTGCGTGTGCCGAGTTTCCCTCGCTGACAAGTGGGACCATACATTTCCCCTCGATTTATTTTTGCACCCCCTTTAGACGGTCCCCGTACCCACCCTCACTAATTACACACACCACACCCCCTCCTTGTATTCCACGCGGATGAGACCTGCGGTGGTGGTTCCTCACTCCCTACTCAAACAACTGCCTCCCTCCCTGATTCCATCCCCTCACGAATTTATCTGCCTCCGGATGACACCGCATCCATTAATCTGCCTAATTCTAGCCTCCATTTGCCACAATGGGTAAACCGTGGGGCTGGCTCCACCGCAGGCCGAAGCATAAGGCAGACGACGACGACGACGACGACGCGGCTGGCCATGGCGACTGCCACTGTGAGGATTGGGGATGGCCGAACCTCAGCCCTGCGAACATGTATAGGGTCGCCAAGGAGTTAGACATCGTCATCGCTGGTCGCCTCGGACGCTGCATCCCTGGTTTCTGCCCGCCCAACCGGGAAATGGAAGAACAACCGTTCGGCACGCCAGGCCTTCTTTACCCCAGTACCAGCATATGGCCAAACCACCGAGATGTCCACGTAAGTTCCCGTATCTTTTTTGTTGACTCAGTCATATTGTTGATTCATATGTGCTAAACTTTAATCGGAATCCTATGTTCATTATGTCGAATGTGTTGTGTGCACGCGCAATTTGAACAAATTGAACAATTTAAGACTATTCTGTACATAGGAAGCTCTGCTTGCACTTGATATTCTGGTATTTTCGTAGTGATACAGTCTTAATTTAGGTGATAGCTGAGGTGTCAATTTGGATTTGCAATGGACTGCCTACTAGGTGATATTCTGTTTTCTAAAAAAAATTAACAAACTAGACGATTTAAGACTGTTATGTCCCTACTTGTTTATGATCACCGTCAGGAGTTTGTTCGAGGGAAGCTCTCCTCCTACTTGATATATTGGGTATTTTTATAGTGACACATGCACAATTTAGGCGAGAGCTGAGGAGGTAGTAGTATATAATACTTTAATCTGAGAGCAGTAGTTTCAAATTTTATTTGCAATGGAGTCCATGCTAGGTGATTCTACCAACTGACAACAAACTTTTGCAGAATGTTCATGCAAAACTGATGCTGCTGGATAAGTGGTCACAATTAGTAGTGGTGAATATCAAGGAGACAGAGGAGGGAGAAATGGATGATGAGCAGAACTGGGTTGGTGGCAACAACAAGTGGCTGGTCCTTTTATCCTAGTATGGGAGTACTTGTACTCTAAAAAATGTCTACAGATTGTTGAGACTTACCCCGCCATCTGTAGTGGGTGTCGAGATTACTGCATTCAACAATGGGCGGCTGCCGCCAAAATCTGAATTCAGTTACAGGTTCAACATGGCAGAACTTAATCTCCTAAAGGTACAGCTCCCACAGAAGCCTCTCCTGATGTGGAAGACTTGGCACTACAACCTCTTCACCTCCAGCGTGTATGACGACAATCTGCGGCTGGAGAAGTACGTGGACGCCTTCTTCACCTCCAGCGTGTATGACGACACACCACAACGCATTTACGTGGTCACTGAACCTAGCGGAGACGTGCGTGTTTGGGAGCCATTCACCTGCGGTGAGTTATGGTGTCATATAGCATGTAAATTCCCATTCAAAATTCTGCTTACTGACTGAAGGTAACACGCATGTACACATGCAGCCCCACGCGTCATTCTAGCTCCGGTGATCGAAGATGCAGTAGTAGATACTGATCCTGTATCACGGTGCTGGTTCCTTGCACCTCTTAGAGGAGATGTCAACTAGGGTGTTAAACTCTTGTGGATTCATATTAGGGGAGCACTAAACAGCGTTGGTGATACAATAGAACATTTGGGGACACAACTTTCTTCAAACCCATCGCGGTAGTGTCATGTTTTCTCGAGGTCCGCGTGTCCATCAAAAGACCCAGTAGACCAGGTCTGGAGCAGAGTCGAAAATCTAAAGGAACAATCTCTGTTTCTTGGGATCAACCACCCTTTCTTCCTCAGGGCCCCTGAAGCCGTTGAACCTGTAATTACTCAGGCAGCCCTGACGCCCGATGATGCTGCTGTTGTTGTTGGTGGAGCTGACGAAGAACTAGCTACTGCTGCACCTGGTGAAGCTGACGAAATACTCGCTAATGCTGCTGCTAGTGAAGCTGATGAAATACTTGCTGATGCTACTGCTGTTGAAGCTAACGAGATACCGGCTAAGGCTGCTGCTGGAGTCCAGGGAGAAGATGGTGATGTTGTTGCTGAGGTGCCAGCACTTCCATTGTTGATAGCAGACTATGTGTTTGCTTCGCACTCACCCGTTTATTATGTTGACACTCCAGATCCAACCTGGAGCCGAATCCACGTCGGGGGAAGGGGGCCTGCCATTAGCTCATCAGAGGGGTCGTACAATTTTATAGAGAATGAGAGACGGCCAAACGCAACACTCTGGTTCGTTCCAACGATGCCACCAACTCCAGAGGTCGGTTTGTCAGTTGGCTCGGCGGAAGTTCCGGCGGTGTAAGACGTATTGCTTATTTGTGCAAGAACAAGTTCAGACTATGTGTATAAGACTAAGTTATGCCTAACTACGTAATATTCAGTGAAGCCTATCTTTTCTATCCCTGGACACAACAGCTGAATTGCAGCATAGAACATACAAGGGTCATGTGTATACCAGACATTTTGCTTGGGATAACAACCACTTTAAGTTAATTGCAGTTTCAAGTGGGCAATACTGCCGATAGTGTTATTGTTATGAATGTGTACATATTTGAACGCATCACTAGAATGTGCCACCTATTGATGATTGATGACATGGATCTAGCTTCTTGTAACACCCTCAGAATCGGCCCTATGCAAGTTTTAGCGAAACCCTCCAAACCCGCATAGAAACGATTAAAAGGTGCCCACCAGGCACTTTCGTGCGGGTGGAAAACGAAGTAATAACATTACACAACAGTCCTCGATGGGACCCACAGGACAGATATATATACAACACGACTCCATGAGTCAAGAATACAGATATACAGAACAAAGATCCAAATCACCTTGAAAACGATAGAGCGTCCAGCTACGGACAAGATGCAAATGGGGCTAAGAGCCCTGAAGAATAACCAATGGCGTCCATAACCCTGCCCAGGCCAAGCCGGAAGGGTAAACCTGCTAACGACGCCGAAACCTGCTAAAACAAAAGGGGTGCCGACAAAGGGCAAAGGAAAAACAGGAGCGTCAGTACTGAGGCCAGTACACGGCGAGGCTAGAATTCGGCGGGTCCTCGCCTACATAGGTATGGTGGACTTAAGCGGCAGCGCAGCATGCACTAAACAACCTATAGAGACTCGATACAACTAGCGGCTATCAGAGAGGGGTAAGAAAGACCTATTCGGAACCAACCTGATGCGACCACCAAAACATACCCATCCTGGCATTTCCCCCTCGAGACCAAACGAGGAAGTCAACCGAGGAACTCACACAGTTGGCAGTTTTATTTATTCCGTTATCATTGCAGCAATTACTAGTCAGATATAGATAGTTATCCTGATATAATGAGCAGTGGGCACTTTTAGTTAACCATTCCGTTGTAGTTGCGACACTTACTAGTCAGATACAATAAGCATGAGATATCCCAAAACCCAGCAGTTGTTGGTACTTTTATTTAGCCATTCCGTTGCAGTGAAGCTGATTACTAGTCATATCGGATACAAGTCAAATTATAACAGTAAACTTTAGTTATAGTTGTCTATGATCAAGCACTGTGCTCCAAGTCGTCCATAACCGCGGACACGGCTTCTCGAAAAGATTTAACCCTGCAGGGGTGCACCAAAGTATCCACACGCACTTCGACCCTTTTTGCCAGATCAATTAACATACACCCATCGGTATGTCGGCGGGGCCTAAGTCATGACGTTTCCCAGACCCAAAGCAAGCACGGGGGGCCACCCCACTAAGTCTACCCGCAACGAAGTCGGCCGGTCCAAAACTGGGATTGCCGATACCGCGAAAACACTCCGCTTTCCTAAACAGTACAGTGTGCTCCTCGCACAATCGTAAATAAAGCAGTAAAGCATGGCATAAGTACAGGATAGTAATAAAGCCCCAAACTACTTGTGGCCCCCAGTACAGTACTTTGAAATCAGGTACTAAATCGATGGGGTGCCCATACATCCCACATGTGGTTAGCGCGCTCGATCTCGGAACAGGTGTTAAGAACTCGGGGTCCTACGGGACACAAGTGGACGGTTAACAACCAAATAACATCTATTGCCCACCTATGCCTCTGCTTACCTACTTCAATTTTAGTTGTTAAACAGTAATTAAAGTAAACGATAATTAAAGCCATGATCATCTCCAACCTTAAACATACGGCAATACACCAACAACTCTGGTACTTGACGACACGCAACAGCACTAGAGCAAGCGACTACGACGCGCAGGTCCAACTATCTACCAAACAACAGGTAATAGGACGTGTCCAAGGCAATATAAGGCTGCAGGGGATATCACGGGTACGAAAACTAGAGCAACGCAACACAGATAGCAATAGATCAACAGGAGGGAGTAAATACTATAAAAGTAAGATAGGTAGAAAGGGGGAGGTGCTCGCCTGAAAACATTGTTGAAGGTTCATCCGAAGGTCGGGTCGACACTCGCATCAACTCAACGGCCTAATCCGCGAAGAAGCAAAGCACTAGCACAAACACCGGATGCACTATTTAATACAACGGCAGAAGATCGGGCATGATGCATGTATGATGCATGACATGGCAAAGATGCGATGCAATTGGGAAATATTAAGTGGAACCGGGGTCCCGACAATTATTTAGGTGGTTCATGTTGTTTAGATACCCCGCCTTTTAAATGTTGTCTTAACTTGGCAAAATATATCACCGGTTCGCTACACAAATTTAAATGGGTCCAATATAAGACTAGATTTGCCCGCATATGGGTCCCATATTTAATTATGAAGTAAATCGGCATAAGGCCCCCAACACCCACAAATATGTATGCAAACATGAACAAGTTGATGTGCACAATTCATATAGGTATTAATTTATAAAAATAGGGCTCGGGAGAAAGGGTCACACATTGGGGTTCAGCGAACTTGGGGTTTCGAGGGCTCGGGGTCGGTCTCAGGGTCTGGATCTGGGGTTCGGTCTCGGCGGGATCGTTCTCGGATAACGGAGGTAGATCTTGGTATTCCGCGAAGAAGGACTTGGTTCGGTGTCGGGGCGCATCGGATTCGCCCGGGATGAAGAACTTGGCGTTCTGCGTCGGTGTCCTTACCGTCCGGGTTCTCGAGCATCGCATCCGGGAAGGAGAACTTGTCGCATCCGTGGTCTTCAGGTACGTGTAGACGGTCATGGCGTTCAAGGGGGAGAACTTGGCGTTCCGAGGGCCTTGGTGTTCGACGGGTTCAGGCGCGCCGGGATCGGTCTTCGAATCCATGTAGTAGATCTTGTCGGAGGTTCTTCGAGTGTCGCCACCCCGATATGGTCTTCGGGCTTCGAGGATCGGGTCTTTGGAATCAGGGTCAGGCGATCTTGGAGTTCCTTGTTGGAATGCTCGGGATCCCTGTCGAAGATCTTGGAATGTAGAGTCGGTGGTTCATCGGATTCGGTCAGATCGATGTTGATCTTGTAGTGGCTCCAACTATGCAGCCACAGAGTGATCTGGTACATACTTGGTCAGCACATAAGCACACAATGTCCTCATTCACACATGTGCACAGAAGCAAAAGATCAAACGGCACTATGTCTGGCTCACAAGGACATCAAACAGAGAGCAGATAAGCGGCAGCGAACACAGGGCATATGCACGCGCGACCGAAGGAGCTCTGCTGTGGCGACAGAAGCTAGGGAACCAGGTCTCAGGGAAGGGCTGGCGGCGAGGCAAGGGGCACGGCGCTCCAAAGCCGGCGGCGCTCGGGCCCAGAGAAGGAGGACGGCAGCCGGCGGCAAGGAGAGGCCAAGCTCGGGGAGGCCGGGCAGCGGCGAACCAGAGGAGGCGGCGCGGCGCTCGACCGTGATTCAGGGTGGGCCGGCGAGCTCTGCGGCAGGGAGGGGGCGCAGGAGGACGGCACGGAGGAGTGCAGAGGGGGTCGCGCGGCGGCCAGCGACGGAGAGGGGAGGCGACGGCTCCGTCGGGAAGGAGGCGGTGATCCGAGGCGGCCGGCTCGACTGTCGCAGCAGGGCCGCTGCGGCGAGGTTGGGAGCTGCGGGAGGAGGATGGGGTCGACGGAAGGGCGCGGGTTCCGGCGAGGTGGAGGCGGGCTCCTGGCGGCGCCTGGGGTCGACGACGGACGGCCGCAGGACCTGCTGGCGGGCGAGGTCGGGCCGGACTGGCCGGCGGCCCGAGCGAGGCGGCGACATGGAGGAGGGGGTCGAAGAGGAGGGCCTCGCGGGCTCGGGGTGACCTGGGGCGTGGCCGAGGAGGACGGTGAGGAGGAGGCGCGGGGAGGTTGGTGGAGACCGCGGGGTTGGAGGCAGCGGTGACGAGGAGGTCCTTGCCGGTGACGGGAGAGAGGCCGAGCAGGGAGGGAGGATGCGGGGGAGGTGGGATCGGGAGAGGTGAGCGCGGGTGGGGCTGAGCGGGACAGGGACAGATGGTGGGGCCGGGCGGAGATCCCGAGGAGGTCGGGTGGAGCAAGCGGGATGGTGGTTCCAGGGGGCAGGCGTGCGTGGTGTGTGGTGTGGTTGGGTGGTGTGTGTGGCGTGCGTGTGTCTGCTGGCGGCGGCGGGGTGGAGAGATGGGTAGGGTTAGGTGGGATCTAGGGATTGGGGTGGTTAGACTAGGGTTTAGGTCTAGATATTTATCTGGGGTAGTAGGCTGCTGCTAGCTGGGCCTTTTGGGCCTGGCCGGTGGCGGCCTCCCCCGAACAAAATATTTTTACGTTTAATATTTTTCCTGTTTTATTTATGAGGCCTTTTGTAAATAATTTTAGACTAAACAAAATATTCGGAAAGGACCGAGATTTCGATTTGAAATAGAAAAGGGGATAATTAGAAAGCAATATAGGCTTTTGGGGAATAGGTTTTGGTCAAACACATGCATGATGATGTCATGATGATGCGCAACATACATGTACACACTTCTCTTCGCGTATTTGCATTCAGTTGCTCATGTATCAGAATTACTACATGTACATAGAAAAACAGCGAAACCGAAAGAGGAACAACACATGATCTTTTTGAAACATAGAGCATCCATTGTATTACAGGCACACCATACAACTTGCACTTTCATATAATTCATGGGATTTCTATTTTCGTGCCGTTGGTTCGTTAGTTGTACTCACATTTCCCCAGCCGCTTAGTTTTTCCTCACTTTTGTCCAGCTCCTATTATGGAACTCTCACATCGGTCTGAAACTCTCTCTCCACCGGGTCCCGTTAGTGGACCCTCGCCATTACGTGCTAACAAGCGGGGACGCATTCAGGTGGGTCCCGTAGTGGACCCTCGCCACTACGTGCTGACAAGTAGGACCCACCCCCGTTACATGATGACAGGTGGGGCCACATTCAGTCGGGTCCCGTAGTAGGACCCCCCATGTTGTGGGGTCGGCTTATTGGGAACGCGTTTTGGGGGATGTGGTGTGGGACCATGTGGGGCCTGTATGGTAGTTACGTGCGTCCTGTCACCTAAATTTGAAGATTTATTTTTTGTTATTTATATGATTGGTCTTTTTAAGAGCGCCTTTTCCCCTTTATGTCGCTAACAGTTTCTATTTTTGCCCAAAAAGGAAGCAAATCTAGAGAAGCTTCTCTCTTCATTCATGGTTCCTTTTGGCCCTCGTATTTTCCCAATCTGGCAGCAAATCTAACCAGCACATTAAATATGTAGATAAACAGAGCAGATATAGATAAAGCAGCTAATAAAGGATTATATAGTACAATACTTAAACCAGGTTCGACAATTAGAGTGCTCAGCAGCAGCAGCTTATACAAGTTCAACACAGACAACAAAACAAAATAAGCTGCTTTACAGTAGTAGCATCAGCACAAGATCATGGGCCCTCTTGGCATCCACTAGGAGGGCATCCGCCTCCTCCCTCTGGCACTTCCTCCGCTTCCTGATGCCCGGTCCCTTGACCTTGGGCACCTTGGGATTGATCGGGGGCATGCGACCCTCATTGATGGCCACCTTCTGGAGGTTGCGGAGGGGAAAACCGAGCGCCTTGTGCTGGGCTCTGAAGGCGTTGACATTCTTTGACGGGTCATAGGTCTTCACGTCCTTGGCATGCATCTCGAGGGAGTTGAAGTCGGTGGCGAGGCTCCTGGTGCAGAAGGGGCACCTATAGACATTGCCGGCGAAGAAGCCATTGAACTGGCCGGACTTCAGCTTCCTCAGCACCTGACGAGTCTTGGTATCCATGGACTCATCGTCGCTAGAGACATTGCTGCTATCCACCTATTACCAAAAACAGTAGCGTGCAATAACGACATGATTGCGATACCGTGATTATCGGGATTGGTTACTTGCATAAATTAATCGATTGAGATCCCCTGATTATTCCCCAATCCCCAAATCTCAAACCAAATCGAATACTGATCCCGACTATAGATTGGTGCTAGTACTGATCCCAACTACAGATCGGTGCTAGTACTGATCCCACCTACAGATCAGTTCTAGTACCTCCGACCATGGGTCGGCTAAGCTGGTGTCGGGGTTTGATCCGTGCGGGATCTGCTGGAGAACGCCGAGGGCATGTATGGGGACGGGGGCCTCCCCACCGGCGGCTACGTCGGAAGTGGGGACGGAGGTCTGGATGGGGATGGCGGCCGACGAGGAGGCCCCCATCGCCGGCGTGGTTGGTGTTTTCTTGGGGGTTTGCAGAAGGTGATGGGACAGTGGAGATGGTTGCGTGAGTGAGTAAGCGAGTGAGTGATGAGTGAGAGTGAGGAAGCCTCTATAGAGGTGAAGGGAGGAGAGGTTTCGTTGCACCACCGTGCACTACATAACCGCTTGTGCTACTGCACCGTGCACGTCCACACGAATCCGCTACCGCCCCGTGCACCGCGACACGCGTACCGTGCGTCACGTTTCCCCCCCTCATGTCTAACCTTGTCCACTTAGTTGTGCTCAGTTATACCCTCGAGTGTAGTATTGAATTGCTCATGTATCAAAATTACTACATGTACATAGAAAAATAGCGAAATTGAAAGATCTTTTTGAAACATAGAGCATCCATTGTATTACAGGCACACCATACAACTTGCACTTGCATATAATTCATAGATAGAGTATACAATAGGACCAGACCAACATGATCCATCAATCTAATCTGACGGGTAGCCGTCGTAGTAATCGTAGTGGGTGGTACCACATTCGCCATAATGCGGCACCATCTGCAGTTCAGAATGCTCGATGATTCTGTAATACTCCGCCAGGAATCGATCGACTTCGAAAGTACGGTCATTGATCCATAATCCTCCTACTCCATACCCATGGTCAACCCTTGGCTCCTCTTCCCACGCAAGAGCCTCAAAGTTGTAAGATCTAATCTGGGATAGGTCCAGATAGTAGATGTTGTCGGCCTAAACCGTGGGTACCCTGACGCTATCGACGCAGATGCACCGACTGTCAGCAACGAAGAGAGAATGGTTGCCGATGCATCTGACCGGCTGAAGGACACGGTTCTGTGTATCAACCAGATAAACAACGGGCCTGCCGCCGTAGACCGGTCCACTCACAATGAAGAACAACTCTCCATCGGACTCGACGAGGTAAAAATGATTCTCCGGGTACCGGCATCCCGAAATAGGGCATTCGACAGTGGCATGCATCTTCAGGGTCCGTGCGGAGCGCTGCATCTGGACATCTCCATGAGCAGCACCAGGCATAGTCGAGAGGAAATACCCATATCTGTCTACAAAAAAAACATCACCGGTGTAAGAAGTCATGCTTCGGAGTTCCGCAAAGTCATTCAGAGTGTACCGCCCTTCACCAATGACCAGGCGACTGCCTTCCTGCGTGCCCTCATCCGCCCAGCGAATGATGGTGTTCTAAAGATTTGATGTAAAAACCATCAACAATGGGAACGTCATCATAGCGACAGAAGCCACCTGCTCGGTCGGTATCTCCACCCTCAGGCGCTTGATAGTGCCCGAGAAGGGGTTGTACTACCGTGTCTTGTACGGTTGCACCCTCTTTCCAAGCACAAGGAGGCCGCCGATTCTTCTACCAACGTAAAAGTACCTTCCAGAGACATAGAGAGGGAGAGAGAGAAGCAGAGATTCAGTCAAGGTAAACAGACAGAGATTCAATCAAGGTAAAACAAGTAGATGGAGAACAAAACTTGAAAAACATATCGTATAGGAGGTGAACACAAAAAAAGGATCGCACATATACAGATGAATATCAAGAAATCACCTACGAATAACCCGACTAATCTTCTTCTCAAGGTAGCGGCCGGTTCTCACGTTCACAACGTGATGGCGGCGTCGTCTACCCCATACTCCGGCGATAACTAGTGCTCTAGAACAATCCAGTTGGCTGGTATAAAGCGCTCCTCCATGAAGCTGCGCCAGGTGCTGCAGACTGCCCGGAAGGGGGCGTAGTAGTCGAAGTCTTCCGTTAACAGGAAGATGTCACCTATCTTCTGCACGACTCCCTCAGGGAGATCAGCCCACGGCGAATCCTGCTACTTGTTGTCGGCCATGGATGATGGTGTTCGTGTGGTCTCAGTCCCAGCGAATGGCAGAGGAAGCGGTTCCAGAGATAGAGATTTATTAAAGAAGGCCAGGGAATGCCAAGGGAACCGTGTGGAAACGATACGACCGCATACATACACCAACCACAACCCCAGGCGCCAATGATCCCGCATGCATTCTCTCTCGTCGGTTCAGTTCCTGTCAAGTAAATGCGGGGGATTGCAGTTTCAAGTTTACTATTATCAAGGAAAGTAAGGTGCCACGATCATATAAAATGAATATCTCGTACAAACAGCTAGCATCACTGCTGCCATAAGTTATTGTTACGAATGTGTACATATTTGAACACATCACTATAATGTGCCACCTATTGATGATTGATGACATGGATCTAGCTTATCTTCGTGTATTTGCATTCAATTTCTCAAGGATTTGTTCCCATATTTTTTGGCAATGGCTGATGAACTCCACTCTCTTGGTAACATGCTTCGTCAACGAGCCCTTGTTGATGCAATCCAAAGTACAGACTATGGTCTTAATTTTTATCCTATTTAGGTTCTCTATTTTTCTTCATCATGGAGCTACTAATTTCAAATGAAAGTCTAGTAAAGAACATATCAGTACATGTTTTCTACTACCACAATCACAAGAAGAAAACTGGATGGAATTTCACCTTGTTGGCATTGTGCCAAACAGATTGGATGTGGCCTTGGGGTTCGTAGAGTAAGGCACCCTGGCTGGTGCGGGTGCGACAAATGGCGACGGCGAGCTCGGATTTTGGAGAAGGACCCCGAGGCAGAAATCTCGTCTCGGTGTCGTGCCATGGGTCGAGCTCTGGTTTGGGAGGAGGAGGGCGAGACCGATCAGGTTTAGCCGGGTGTCCGATCTCGCCGCTGAAAGAATTCCCTCCCAGCTCCATGCCATGGCGGTGACCACAGCTCACCCCTTTGGGGAAGAACAAGGCTGGGTCAAAAAGACCGTTTAACATGAGGGTGCCAGCGCTGCAAGTCTACATGGCAGCCAGGGTGACATCGACTTAACGGTCAAAAGTGACAGGCAGGGCCAAATTTGACGGGCGTTAGCGAGTTTTCCCGTGTTCAAACGGTTTGTTGAATTCGTGCCGAAAAAGAACCTCTGAGCATTTGGCACGCCAACTTGGGGTATCGCGATCCAATACCGACAAAGTCGGACCCCGCGTTGCCTTGGCGCTTCAACTTTCAGGCCACAAGTTAAAAATCTCTCCAGACTCGACATCTTTGAGGCGGTAGGCGCCACCTAAGAATACTTCGGTGACCTCATAGGGCCCTTCCCAGGGTGACTCGAGCTTCAGATGCCCCTTTTTCTTGAGTTGCGGGACGAGGTCTCCTTCGACGAAGGACCTTGGTCGTAGCCATCGGCTGTGGTAGTTACGGAGGCTCTATTGATACACCGTTGACCGGGCAGCAACAATGTCACGTGCCTCGTCCAGTAGGTCAATGGAGTCCTCGACTGCGGTTGTTGATTCGGCTTCACTGTAAGAAACGACCCATGGGGCCTTGTAGCGTACCTCGGCAGATAGCATAGCTTCGGCACTATGAAGAAAGGTGTGTACCAGGTGGCGCTGTTTGGCATTGTACGCAATCTACAAAGGATGGAGGGAAGTTCATCTGCCCAGGCTCCCGCCGCTTGTTCGAGAGGTTGTAGGAGTCTCTTCATGATCCCGTTGCAGACAAGGCCGTTAGCCTTTTCGAATTGGGCGTTGCTCTCCGGATGTGCGATCGAGGCGGAGGTGATGTTGAAGCTGAGGCCATCACAGAAGTCCTGGAACTCCTTCGAGGTGAAGTTCGTTCTGTTGTCGGTGATGATGCTGTGTGGCACCCCAAACCTGTAGACTATAGACTAGAAGTACTCGATGGTGGTGGCGCCGGTGTGATTGTTGACGGGGCAGAGCCACAATCCACTTGGTGAACTTGTCGACTGCGACCAAGAGGAATACGTATCCTCTAGGCAAGGAATTTTGCAGCTTGGTGACCATGTCAAGTCCCCACTGCGTGAAGGGCTAGGCTAGTGGTATTAGTCGCAACTCTAAGCCTAGTGTGTGTGGCTTATCCGCGAACCGTTGGTAGGAATTGCACTTTTCGACCATGTTATTGGCATTGTGCATTACCGTTGGCTAGTAGAAGCCAGCCCATAAGGCTTTAGCGACCAGGGCGTGACAGCCAGCATGGTGGCCGCAGATGCCTCCATGGATGTTGAGCAGGATACTCCTCCTGTCGTTGTTGGTGACGCATCGCTGGAGGACTCTAGTGATGATTTGCTTGTAAAGCTCGCAGTTAATGATGGTGAAGGCCTTAGAGCGACGAGTGATGTGTCGTGCATTAGTCGGGTCATCTGGCAACTTCATGCTCAACAGGTACATGATGTACGGTTGAGTCCATGATTGTTCGATTGCCATGAACTGCATTAGGCTCACGAGTGGAATATCCTACTCCTCTTTTGTTGGCGTGTTGAGATCCTCGGGTGGCGTAGCCCCCGAGCCTTTTCCGTCCTCTGGTATTCCCTTGGGATTCTTGCACTTGATTGAGAGTTTGCATATTTGCTCCAAGAAAACACCTGCTGGGACCGGTGCGCAGGTAGGCGATCATGTTGTTCCTAACGGCATCACGTTGGTTCATCGTCTGTTGTACGACAAGGTTGGAGTCACCGTAGATGACCAATAGAGTGGCGCCACACACTTTGTCCATCTGCATTCCATGGATCAGAGCCTCTTATTCCGCTTTGTTGTTGGAAGCGCGAAATCTCATCTGCAGCATGTATCTCATCTTGTCCCCTTGTGGAGATGTCAAGATTACTCCGGCACCAGCTCCTTCTCCACGCTTGGATCCATCAAAGTGCGTTGTCCAAAGCTGAGACATGTCCGGGGTGTCTGGCAGATGGAGTTCCATCCAGTGGACAAGGAAGTCAGGAAGCACCTACGACTTGATGGTGGTGCGTTGTTCGTAGATGACATTCCGTGGGGACTACTCGATGCCCTCGAGGGCCACTCGCCCTATTGCTTTAGGGTTGTTAAGGATATGGGATAGTGGTGTGTCATTGGCTACCACTATCTGATGCTCCTGACGCAGTTGTCATGCAGTCATGAACACACCGTAGGCCAACTTATTGTAGTGAGGGTAACTTTCCTTTGTTGGTGTCAGGACCTTGCTGTAGAACACTGGGCGCTGTACCCCATGAGTCTTTCCTTCCTCGGGTCATTCCACGAAGAGCGCCTTGCTGACCACCTGATGAGTACATGCTATGTATAGCAGCATAGGATCTCTTTCCTTAGGTGTTATCATAATGGGGGAGGTGGACAATAGGCGCTTGAGGTCTTCGAATGCATCCTGAGCTTCAACGGTCCACTCGAATTTATCCGATTTATGGAGGAGTTGGTAGAAGGGGAGAGTCTTTTCTCCCATGCGGCTGATGAACCTGCTGAACACTGTGATTCGCCTAGCCAGATGTTGGACTCCTTTGACGTTCTTGGGTTTGTCCATGGCCAATATGGCCTTTAAATTCTTTGGGCTGGCCTCGATGCCTCGCACGGAGATGAAGTACCCGAGTAGTTGCCCAGATGGGACGCCAAAGGAGCACTTTTCTGGGTTCCTCTTGATCCTATAACGATCAAGGTTATCAAACGTCTCACGTAGATCGTCGATCAATGTCTAGCTCTCCTTGGTATTTACCACTATGTCGTCGACATATACTTGGATGTTTCGACCAATTTGATTCTTCAGGCAGGCCTGCATGCACCGTTGATAGGTTTTACCTACATTCTTGAGCCCGAAAGGCATTGTGTTGTAGCAGAAGACCCTAAGAGAGATAAATTTTATGCTCATCCACAGGATGTACGTGTCTTTCTTGGGGACCAGCACGGGGTTAGCTACCTAGGTGATTTCTTTGATCTCCCTTATAAAATCATCGTCGAGGAGTCTGTTGACTTTGATGCCAACCACCTTGGCTCGTCCTTCGAACAGTCGATGCATCGAATGCTTGAATGGCCGTGCATCTAGGTACATGTTGACTGCATTCTCGGTGAATTCCCTAGGAACTCCTGGCATGTCCACAGGACACCAGGCAAAAATTTCCCAGTGCTCATACAGGAATTCCATGAGAGCGAGTTCCTATGCGGAACTCATATTGTTGGCAATGAGGGACGTCTTGGCTGGGTCCGTCGGGTGGACATGTACCGCCTTGATGTTGACTCTGGAGTCGAAGGATAGGTCAGGAGCATTTTTCTTGGTCATAGGAGGGAGGCTGGTGTTGTTGACTCCTTCAGCCTTGCGAGTTCCTCCTACATGCCGAATGACTGGGAGATTCTATTGAAGTCCCTCTTGCAACTATCGGATTTGGTGAAGCTCCCTGGGATGGTGATGACACCCTTGGGTCCTGCCATTTTCAGCAGGAGCTATGCGTAGTGTGGTACCCACAGGAACCGTAGTGTGATTGCCAGTCGACCACCTCAAACTAGAGTCACTTGTGCCTGAAGTTATTGGGGGTGCTCAAGAAGAAGTCGAGCCATATCTTTCCCAAGGGATATTCCCCTTTCCCTGAGACTATGCCGTGGAAGGTTGTGTCGGATGCCTCCAAGATGGTGAGTGGGATCCGCATTGCCGCCAGGGTGCTAGCGAACATAATATTTATGCCGCTTTCACCGTCCATGAACACTCGGCTCATGTCAAACCCACTGATCTGAGCCTCGAACACCAGGGAAGAATAACCTGGGCGACGGATCTAACGGGGATGATCAGATATATCGAAGGTGATGCATGACTCCGAGAAACTAAGGTACTCAAGTATGGCAGGTGGGGTGGTTGATGACCCACAAGTATAGGGGGTGTATCGTAGTTCTTTCGATAAATAAGAGTGTCGAACCCAACGAGGAACAGAAGGTGTTGACAAGTGGTTTGGAGTAGGAATTCACTGTAAATACTAGCAAACAGATTTTTAGGGGGTTTTGATAATGGAGATAAATAAAGTGCAAGTAAATAAAATACAATAATAATAATTGCAGCAAGTGGCTCAATCCTTCTTCAGCAAAGGACAAGCAGGTTGTATTACTTAAGATGACCAAACGTTCTCGAGGACACATGGGAATATTGTCAAGTGCTTTTGCTTCATATAGTTGATTAATCTTGTTTGGTTGGATAAGTGTTGTGTGGGTTAACCTATGATAATGTACAAACCTTACTTGGACTAATACATACTTGTGATTATACCCCTTGCAAGCATCCATAACTAAAATACAGTAATTAAGATAGAAACCTAACCACAACATTAAACTCTAAGATCATACACTCCCTTGCGCAAAGGTTTCCTAATGGAGGTTTACGTTTCTGTCACTCCGGCAACCCCATTATTAGTAGCCAAATACACAATTCATTCCCCTAGGCCCATAAAGGTGAAGTATCATGTAGTCGACGTTCACATGATACCACAAGAAGAATAGAACCACAACTTAAATGTCAAACCATTGAATATTACTTCAACACAATTCCACTACTAACAACATGACTTTTCCCATGTCCTCAAGAACTAAATGAACTACTCACGAGACATCATATGGATAAAGATCAGAGATGATATAATGATAAGTAACAATCTGAACATGAACAATAATTCAATGGTTCCACTCAATAGCATCAACTACAACAAGTAATCAACACCGAGAAAGTTTCCCCTAAGAACTATGCAAGATTCAACCAAATTGTTATAGCGGTATGGAGTAGTGGTTATGGTGCTGGTGGAGATGATGGTGAACATGATGATGATCCCAATGAAGTCTAGCTTGATGACGTTGTTGATGGAGACGATCTCCCCTCTCCGGGAAGGAATTTCCCTAGCAGATTTCTGTCTGCCGGAGAGCTCTTTCTCTCTCTTTAGTTTCCGCCCAGCAGAGGCGGTGGAATCTTTCTGTGGTCGCTCCCCGAGTCTTAGGGTTTCGGGGGGATGATATAGGAGAAAATGTGATCCCAGAGGTGGGACAGGGTGGCCACACCACCTGGTGGCGCGGCCTAGGGGGCGCGCCAGGGGGTGGTGTGGGCCTCCTATGGCCCATCTCCACTTCCCCTTCTGGCTTCATTCGTCTTCTGGAGAAATAGGAACTTTTGTATATTTTCTGGGATTTTCTGATATTCGCGAATATTGCATGTGGACGGTGCTTTTTCCATCAGAATCCTGACTCTGGCGGTTCATCCTCCAAGAATCATCAAACATGCAAAATAGATGAAATAACATAAGTATCATATCTTAATATGAAATATATCAATGAATAACAGTAAATTATGATATAAAATAGTGATGCAAAATGGACATATCAACTCCCCCAAGCTTAGACCTAGATTGTCCCCAAGAAAAAACTGAACTCAGTAAACATGACCACATGTTTATGGAGTGAAGTGTCGATAAAAATAATACGGACAAGAAGCATCACATTCATTAATACACAAGTTATAATAGAAAACAACTTACTCTTATATAACTTGGCTTGCAGCGAGTATGGGAATCTCAATAAAGATGTACAAAGAAAATCATAATTGGTGATGGAAAACTTTGTTCTTTGTCAGAGAACAGTTAACAAATCATACTTAGTTTTAAGCAAAGCTTTTATAATGGAGTTTATATTGCAGGAATCTCTTGCTCAAACATAATGGGCTTTTTACAATGGTAGCTTTCAAAGTAGTATTCATTCAGATAAGAGCATATTGGAAAGCAAGGAATATAAGAAACAAGATTGAATAAATCATCATATGGATGATTGAATCACAACAACTCCAATGCTTGCTGGAGATAGAAAGGAATGGGTTTACTGACTCAACATGAAGGTAAAAGATAGACCCTTCACAGAGGGAAGCAGGGATTTCAAGTTTCATAAAGAGCTTCAAAAAATTATGGTACTTATTAGATTTGAGCTCTCATTGCTCCTATCATAAGCATCTTGAAATGATTAAGGTTAAAGTGAGACAAATATGAAATATATTCTTGACAAATCATAAGTTGAAAATCTCATGTCCCTTGAGTACGAGGGTCGTTCCTCATGCTACTCAACTTTAGTCACAAGAAAGTTCTTGTCATTGTAAGTATATGTGTATCATAGAGAACCGCCAACAGGGTACCCCTTATCCCATGACACATGAGCTATCCCATATGAAAATGACAAGGCAACAGATAGTGAGCATGTCAGCAATCTTATTATTTACCATGAGTATGGTGCCTTTTCTCCTTATTTTATTATTTCTTTTTCTCTTCTCTTTTTTATATTTTTTTCTGAAGATGCTTCATAGATTTCTCACTATGGTTATGCTGCAAGTTTCCACCATGATTAGGCATGTCTTAGGCTAGCCTCCTAGGAGTTTCTCTAACACATATATAATACTCCATGGACTCACAAGCTCCCCTTTTATTTCACACCGCCGACATCCGTAAACAAAAGATCATGATATCAATTGGATAGATATTTACAGGTGTTGAAAGCGTTCCCCATGACAGCATGGTTCTGCTAACTCCCAACATATAAATTGTAAGCATATAAGAAACATAGTTGGCACAATGGTTCAAGTTTATTAAGTGCAAGAAACTAAAGTGTGCCAACAAGTTCGTGAGACCTTTAATCACTAGTTTTCACATAACAAATAATTTTAATTTGGAAGATAGATAAACCTCGAGAATTTACTTGGAATAGCAATAATGCTAATAGGTATATATGGTGGACACACATGGCATAGCTTTTAGCTCAAGGATTGGATGCACGAGAAGCATTCCCTCTCAGTACAGGTTTTTGGCTAGCAAGGCTGGGTACCAAGCATAAGAGTTGAAGGAAACAAACAAACATACAAGGGATAGAAACAATCATGCAATCTTCTTGAAAACACAAAAGATCTTAACTTGGAAATACTAAGCTTATGAGCCAATCAAGAAAGAAGGAAAAATAATATATCTGTAAGTACTTTTCTCTTTTCCATTCAATCCTCAAAGTAGTGTTGCTACTCACCAAAGCTAGGTTTGCCAAAACCAACTAAATTTACTTAATGATCCCAAAGAGATACCAATACTAACAACAAGATCTATCATATAACAGAAATTGCAAACTAAAATAAGATGTGCAAAAAGTAAATGATGAAAGTTATCATTAATATTCCATAACAGCACTCACACCAAGGGATACATAGATAATTAACTAGAGGAGAGATACTTCCACAATGCAAACCATCCTATATGATAACTTCTCTATTCGTGATATGACTCTACTAAAAAGGTAAAAAGATGAAAGATAATGATGTGAGGCCGCGGCACTACCCCAAGCTTGGAAAAAACCAAGGGGATGAAAAAACCTGATGACGAGTTACTCCTTCGGTGGTGGTGGTGTTTCCTTGTCATCATCAGACTTCCAAGGTAAAGGATCCCCATCAAGAAAGGACATCTTGGTTTCCAATATCCTGAAACTAGCAGCAAAACTTATGTGTTTAAACCTAGCCTCATACTCACAGTTTTGATTTTTCATGTCGTAGAGTTGTGCTTGTAGTTGGTTGGTGGTATAATGGAGTGAGAGGATATCATCCCAAAGCTTCGCAATCTCCTTCTTGTGCTCGGAAACAAGTTCTGGTTTGATTTTGTGGAAGACGTCCACTTCGCGTTCCACCATCTTCTTATACCTAAAGACTTCTTGCTCCAATGCTTCCATCCTATCTTCTAGACTGCCTTCTCCTTTAGGGCCCTGAACCCATTTTATCTGTACCTTCCCATCCTTGAGCAACAACTCCTTGGGATGAATCTTCAACTCATCCATGTACGGGTTGATGATGTCCGTGGGGGAATCCTTCTTGGGTGATCCAGAGGAAGACATTGTGGCTCAAAAACTGAGAATATGCCTAACAGAAACAGATCGAAACAAAAACACGACGAGAACACGATATACGGACATCAGGAGATCCGGGGGGGTTATATATTACGAAGTTTAACAACTAAAGGAAGGTACTGGGAGAAAACGGGACAGACACGGGCTCCGTGGTGGTCACACCACCTAGTGGCGCGGCCAGGTGGGCCTGCGCCACGGGGTGGCGTGAGCCACCCAGACTCGTTCTCCTTCCCGCTTTCGACTCGTTAGCTTCCATATTAAACAAAAACTTCAAAAATATAAAATGTAAAGTTTTTCGCGAACCTTTTCTTATTAGGACTGTTACCTGTTCTAAAACGGACTCTACAGATTCTTGAATCTGGTCTTTAATAAATTCTTCTAGAGTCATCACTTGAATAATATCAATATCTTCATTATAAGAATCTCAAGAAAAATAATGTTTGAGCCTTTGACCATTCTTCATCTCCTTACATCATTCTCTCCAACACTCGTAAATTTACTCCATACAAAACTTCACATAGTCTTCATTAGCAACATTAGTGTATGCAAGATAATAAGCCTTTGGGTTGAATTTCAACTAAAGTACATCAAAACATAATTTACTGTAGCAACTCCTTTCAAAACCCCCAAGAGAACTCAAAAGGAAATCAATTTAAGAGGCAAATGAAAAAATGGCAGAAATATGTCAAATCAAACCTGCAGGTAAAGACTGATTTTTTCGAAAATCTTCTGTTGCTCAAATCGAAAAGTGAAAAACTAACGAAAGTTAAATAATAACTTGGGCCACATGCACAGAACATTATAGTTTAATCTGACATACTGGGATTTTTCACAATTTTTTACAGTGAAGCACAAAAATCTGTTCTGGGACAGCAACTTCCCCACATCTCACTTCCTTCTCATTAGAGGCTAATATTGACACAAAAACCAAACAAAAAGGATAAGGAGAGGTTATTACCGAGTCAATAACTTCCAAGACTCAAATAAACAAAAATTAACTGAAAGCAAAAATAAAATGGGTTGTCTCCCAAAAGCTCTTTCTTTTTAACCATTAAGATAGGCGTGATAATTTCAATGATGCCCACATAAGAAATATGGGTTTAAAGTAAAATAGAGAATAAAGAAGATAATATCCAACACATTTAAGTCTAACCCGCTTCCTATGCCAAGGAATTTTGTAAAGAAAAAAATTACTGAAACAAGAGGCTACTAGCATAGGAAGGCAAAACAGATGCAACATCAAAAATTCCAACACAAAGAGGGGGAACATAATATTATTGAGATGCAGAAAACCATGTTTCCCTCTCTCATAATAACTTTCAGTAGCATTATGAATAAAATGAACTATATAGCTATCACATGAAACATTCTTATCATCAAAATGAGCATTTTTAAAATCATCAAATAGAGGTTTATGATTAAAAACTGGATCAATAGTAGCAAGTTGTTCAACTCTAAAATCCTCTTTAGGAAATTCATTTTCGTAAGGAGCTTTAGCAAATTTGGAAATATTAAACTCATAAGATTCTCCATCAAATTTAGTTAAAATCTTTTCCTTCCTACAATCCATAATAACTCCACAAGTGTTCAAGAAAGGTCTACCAAAAATGATAGGAGAAGTTTTACTAGCACCTGAACCAAGTACTAGGAAATCAGCGGGATATTTAGTCTTACCACAAATAACTTCAACATCTCTTACAATACCAATTGGACATAAGGTTTCTCTATTAGAAAGATGAATAACCACATCGATTTCTTCAAGTTCACAAGGACCAATTTCATGCATAATTTCTGTGTAAATCTCATAAGGTATAACACTTGAGCTTGCACCAATATCACATAAACCATAATAGCAATGATCACCAATTCTAACAGAAAGTACATGGACACTAGCTCTCCTAGTTTGACTAGGATGTGAAACAATATTAGAAGCATCTTCACAAAAGATGATGTGTCCATCTTCTACATTTTTAGTGACAAGGTCTTCCACAATTGCTACTTCAGGTTCAACATTTATTTTTTCATCGGGTTCTATAGCTTTCTTTGTAATTTTGTTAACCACATTAGCTATCATAGAATGCTCATTTACCTTGGCAGGGAAAGGTATTTTCTCAATATAAGGTCTAGGCAAAATACGATCAACAATGCAAACTTCAGTATTTCTAGTAGGAGCACAATTAACAATATCTTTATATGGCTCATGATACTTGTTCCATTTATTTTTGAGAATTTCAATAAAATAGGCAAAGGGTTTAATTTTTTTGCAATACTTTGGGAATCAAGACCATAAGCAGTACTAATATTATGGAAGTCATCAGTTCCCATAAAAGATTTAATGCATTCATAATCATAATTTATACCTGAATTTCTTCCATTCTCATTCTCCCATGCTTCAGTATTCTCTTGAATACGGTCTAAAAGACCCCATTTAGCTTCTTCTTCCATATGTGTAAATTATCCAGCACAAGAAGCATCCAGTAAATCCTTATCATGAAGAGAAAGCCTTGCATAAAATTTATTAATAATAATATTATTGGGGAGCTCATGAATAGGACATTTGAGCATTAGTAACTTCAATCTCCCCCAAGCTTGAGCAGTAATCTCTCCATCACGAGGCCAAAAGTTATATATTTGATTCCGGTCTTTATGAATCTCACTAGGAGGATATAATTTAGAATAAAAGAGACGTACAATTTCCTCCCATTCCATAGATTGGCCATTCTTTAGCAACTTATACCATTCCTCAGCTCTACCTTTCAATGATATAGAGAGTATCTTCTTCTTAACTTGATCCGTTGTAATACCTGCACACTTGAACAATCCGCATAATTCGTATATACAAAGCAAATGATCACCAGGACGGACAGTTCCATCTCCAAAATAGTAGTTATTCATAACAAGATCAACAATTTCTGTAGGTATTTTAAAAGGATCAAATTAAGCAGGTGGTGGTTCATCTACTACCCTAGCAGTGGTAGTAGATTTACGAAATAGGAAACTAAGTGAATTATCCATATTGAAAATAAAGTAGCAAACATAAATAAAAAATAATCAAAGTAGAAATTTCCTTTACCGGTTCCACTCTTCAATAGCGCTTCACTCCCCGGCAACGGCGCCAGAAAATAGTCTTGATGACCCACAAGTATAGGGGGTGTATCGTAGTACTTTCGATAAATAAGAGTGTCGAACCCAACAAGGAGCAGAAGGTGTTGACAAGTGGTTTGGAGCAGGAATTCACTGTAAATACTAGCATACGGATTTTTAGGGGTTTTTGATAATGCAGATAAATAAAATGCGAGTAAATAAAAGACAATAATAATAATTGAGCAAGTGGCCCAATCCTTTTTTTAGCAAAGGACAAGACGGTTGTATTACTTAAGATGACCAAACGTTCTCGAGGACACATGGGAATACTGTCAAGTGCTTTCGCTTCATATAGCTGATTAATCTTCTTTGGTTGGATAAGTGTTGTGTGGGTGAACCTATGCTAATGTACATAACTTAATTGGACTAATACATACTTGTGATTATGCCCCTTGCAAACATCCGTAACTACAAGAAAGTAATTAAGATAGAAACCTAACCACAACATTAAACTCTAAGATCCTACACTCCCTTGTGCAAAGGTTTCCTAACGGGGGTTTAGGTTTCTGTCAATCCGTTAACCCCACAATTAGTATCCAAATACACAATGCATTCCCCTATGCCCATAAATGTGAAGTATCATGTAGTCGATGTTCACATGACGCCACTAGAAGAATAGAACCACAACTTAAATATCAAACCATTGAATATTTCTTCAACATAATTCCACTACTGACAACATGACCTCTCCCATGTCCTCAAGAACTAAACGAACTACTTGCGAGACATCATATGGATCAATATCAGAGATGATATAATGATAAGTAACAATATGAACATGAACAATAATTCAATGGTTCCACTCAATAGAATCAACTACAACAAGTAATCAACACCGGTAAAGTTTCCCCTTAGAACTATGCAAGATTCAACCCAATTGTTATAGTGGTATGGAGTGGTGGTGATGGTGCCGGTGGAGATGATGGTGAAGATGATGATGATGATGATCCTGATGAAGTCTAGCTTGATGGCGGTGTTGATGGAGACGATCTCCCCTCTCCGAGAAGGAATTTCCCTGGCAGATTTCTGCCTGCCGGAGAGCTCTTTCTCTCTCTTTAGTTTCCGCCCAGCAGAGGTGGTGTAATCTTTCTGTGGTCGCTCCCCAAGTCTTAGGGTTTCAGGGGGATGATATAGGCGAAAGGGCGATGCTAGAGGTGGGCCAGGGTGGCCAAACCACCTGGTGGTGCAGCCTATGGGGGCGCACCAGGGGTGGTGTGGGCCCCCTATGGCCCATCTCCACTTCCCCTTCTAGCTTACTTCGTCTTCTGGAGAAATAGGAACTTCTGTATATTTTCCGAGATTTTCTGATCTTCGTGAATATTGCATCTGGACAACACTTTTTTCCATCAGAATCCTGACTCCGGCGGTTCATCCTCCAAGAATCATCAAACATGCAAAATAGATGAAATAACATAATTGTCATCTCTTAATATGAAATATATCAATGAATACCAGTAAATAATGATATAACATAGTGATGCAAAATGGACGTATCAGCGGTGATGGCTAGGTTTATCTGGCGAGTGATCGTCTTCTGGATTCTATTGGATGGACACCCCTTTTGTATCATCATGGTACCCAATGATCGTGGGTACAACTCGCCTTCATTGTTTTGGGTCGGCATAGTCGTGGGTTGTGCGGGTCCTCCAGGTGGTGGTGGTGGGGCGCCATATGCTATGGGCCTAGGGGGAGCCGAACCCCTGGTTTACTGATGGGGGTATGCCGAGTGGGGTAAAACCAGCAGGACGTTTCCTACTGGATCATACACTCAGCGAGTGGGCCTGCAGTACAGCGACTGGATCGTGACCCAAGAAGGAGCGAGACGACTGGAAGCTGAAGTTCCAGAAGCGTAGCTAGGCCCAGTCAGATTAGGTCAAAACTCCTCCAACTCCATATCTAACTCGGTTGTAGATCTGTAAACCCTAGCGAGGTACCCCTATATAAACCTCCCTAGGGTACGCATAGCACTTACGTTCCATCATACACCCCATCGACTTGCCTCTTAGCCGCCGAGCTCTCCCATTGTAATCTCTCGATAATACAATCTAGAAGGAGTAGGTCTTTACCCTCCGGGGTCGAACCTAGGTAAAATCTTGTGTCTCCGCCCTCATCTTGCACCGCAGATGGCTGGCCTCCCTAGCCCCTCGTTCTACTACTCGCTGCCACTCGCAGCATCTGCCGTGGCCATTCCCACGACAATGGCGCCCACCATGGCCTGTCAGGCCTGAGTTCTGCGGCGACAGCCTATTTGCTAATCAACCGGTCAATCGCTGTCGGCCGCATGATTTCCATTGGCGAGATCCTCCAGATCTTGCCCAGCAGCTATGTCCCAGCGTCACTCCCGGTCACGCATAACATCATCATGCCAGTCGGCACTATCAACCTCTTCTTCGGCTTCACAGACGTCACCATCTCGGAGGACTCGATGCTCATTGGTGAGTCGCCACTACGCGATCGGCACTCCGAGAGCCAGGTCCGCACCATCCACCACCTCGCCTCCGAGTATGACTCGACCAACAGTGATGTTGCCGAGACCAACGCGGCCACGGATGATGCGTCCCTCCACAATGACGCCGACTCGGCGACCCCAGCCTCAGTCGCCGGATCCATCGTCGTCGTGTCTCCGGAAGGCTCCATAACACGAGTCTCCAATGGCGGGCATTTCGAGGATCCATCCTTCCTCGGGATCTTCGATTCCTACTCCGGGTTGGAGAATTCCGGCGACCTCCACGCTAGATCTGGTCACTTTGTCGTGACCTACAAGGTGAGTGGCGGGAGCGCCCTGCCAGACCCCTTCTCCACACCAATTCCTCCTACCGCGACGATGGGGGAAGTCGAGGAGATGCGCCTGCGCCTGGAAGAGGCAGTGCACAAGGAGCAAGTCGAGCGCGAAAATTTTTGCGTCAAGCAATCGACAGTGCGGGATCTATCTCTCTACCAACAGTGCTGGTTCAGGACGCGCTTGAACCCCACCATTTAGGGTTGCGCCCTAAACTTCGATGATGACAACGACCCTGCTCGCGTGGCTAATCACGTTATCTACGAGAACGCATCGCCAGGCTTCATCGCCCGTCCAACACTAGGAGAAATAGCGAGTGGAGCTCCCCCACTGCCACTAGGCCACGCGCCCCCTCCCGACCAGCCGAGAGTCCTAATCTCTCCGCAAGAACGAGACATGAATGGCCTCCCTCTATACTCCACCCCGATAGACAACATCATCGCGGCGCGGGCAGAGGTCGCCAACCTCAACGTCATAGGGGAGGGCGTTGTGCAAATCCAGTAAGCCAAGGCCCTACTCGCCATGGCCATCGAGAAGCAAGTCGCAGGAGCCGACTCATAGGGGCGCATGTACTCCCGCTTCTCCGGAAGAAGGGAGGACTCGAGCGGCCGCCCATCAATTGCAAACACCCCCAAGTGCCCGCCCCTGAGCCCCTGTAGCACCAGCCATGGGTCGCGCACCCAACGCTCTCCACCAATGACCCGCGACCGCTGAACAACACGGTCCCCGCCAACAGGGAGCCGATTGATGCGCGGACCAGCATCATCAACAACTAGAGGTGGCGCGCACGTCATCCTAACGAATTGAGGCACACCCTCACCAACCACAACGATGGCAAGCCAAGGGGCTCGCTCAAATGAGTCGGCCCTAGTTCTTCGGACCGATGATCTGAGGCGAGAAGTATTCGGCGAACTTCAAAGTGCCGAAGGAGATCAAAAAATACAATCCCACATACGATCCGGCCGTGTGGTTGGACACATACCTCATGGCGATGGGAATCGCCAGCCACACCGACCTCCTCGCCGCTCGCTATCTCCCCCTGATGATGCAGGGAGATACTTAGCAGTGGATCGACACCCTCCCCGCGGCCAGCGTTGATTCCTGGGAGGACATGCATGAGGCCTTTGTCAGGCACTTCGAGGTTTCCTACACCCGCGCCACCAACATCGAGGACCTAGAGCGATGCGTCCAGGGACCCCGTGAGTCGACCCGCAACTGGGTCCAATGATGGCAATACCTATAGATGAACGCTGTCGGCATCCACCCGGACAGGACAATCGACTTCTTCAAGACTCGTGCCGATACGAGCCCCTGGTCGGCAAGATCAAGCGGGTTTACAAGACACTTGACAACATCCCTGACCTCCTCGAGATCGCCAAACGGTGCCCGGAGGAAGATCCAAACTAGGAAACCGACGACGAGTCGGGTGGGAATCGCGGCCCAAGCGGCCACGACAACGGTAGGCAGCGCGAGCTACGCTACAGAAACACACGCCTCACCGGCAAGGGCTGAGGTGACGGGCGAGTTGACTTTGTTGCCAACGCTGGCTACGTGCCACATGACCCCAAGAGCTTCCGCCGCGATGGAGGTCAACACCGGGATGGTGGAAACTATCGAGCGAGGCCGAAATTCGACCCCGCAGCTCTCCTCAACCAACCCTGTGTGTTCCACAACAGGGAGGGGAAGCTCGCAACGCACATAACCGCCGACTGCCACTCCCTGAAGGAGATCGAGAAGGCACGGCGTGCAAGGGAGGACCCCAACAACAACCTGTCAAATGATGGGGAATTCGGCAACGAGGCCGGATCGCTCCACACCTTCAGCGGGCTCGGCACCAAGCGCGAGATGAAAGTCCTCGCCCACGCCGTCGTCGTCAACGTGGTGTCCTAGGTCGACGTCCCCTGCTTCCTCAACTGATCTGAGCATCGCATCATATGGAGCCGCGAGGAACACTCGCCATGGATCGAATATCCCGGGCGAGTCGCCCTGGTCGTCAAGCCCAAAGTGGGCGACTACTGGCTCGCGAAGACTTTGATGGACGGTAGGAGTTCCATCAACATCCTCTACATAGACACGTTCAGGCGACTACGGCTCCCGCAGTCGATGATCGAGACGACCCTCGCCAACTTCCAAGGAATCGTCCCCGCTCGGAAGGCGTACCCGATCGGCAAGGTGACGCTGCCAGTCACCTTCAGCACACCAGCCAACTTCCGCACCGATCGGATCATCTTCGAGCGGGTAAACTTCAACAGCCCCTACCACTGTGTCTTGGGGTGACTAGAATTCACCAAGTTCATGGAGGCACCGCATTACGCGTACAACGCGATGAAGATCCCAGGGCCATGCGGCATCATCACCGTCCAAGGCGACCCCGACATGGCCATCTAGTTCGAGGAAAAAGGCGCGCAACTCGCAGACGTCATCATTGCCACAGAGGCCAACCATGAAGAAGAGATCGCCAGATAGGTGAGTGGGGTCGACAAATATAACCCCACAATACTGAAGAAGCCCAATGCGGAAAACGGTGGGTCGACCGCGTTCGAGGCCACCACGCACACCCACACCATCGAGCTGGTCCCATGCGACTCCAGCTAGATGGTCATGATCGAGACAGGCATAAGCCCCGCATAGGAAAGCGCGTTCATCGAGTTCCTCCATGAGAATCATGACATTTTCGCATGGAAGACATCTCTGTAACTCGGTGTATTGCCATTATAGTGATTTATAGCAGGAGTAGGATTCCGCCACCGTTGTGGGATCTGAACTTGGGTAAGCTGTGTTACCTCGTACCCGTCAACCGTCTGCCTTACCCCACGTCTCTAAACACGCACTGTGAGGACCCCTCCATGGCGTACTCGTCGGCAATACCACGATAGTTGGCGCCCACCGTGGGGCAAGAGGCGCTTCAGGCTCTTCAGCGGGCGAGGACCAAGATGTTCGCAGGAATCGGCGAAACCGTAGCCATTGGTCGTGTTCTCTTCTCCGGCAACATTACGATCGTCCCTCCTGACGAGTTCTGGATCCCGGTGAAGACGAACCGTATGCGATGTTCGATCGTTCCTATCGGAGACATCCACCTCTTCATCGGCGAAACCGACTCGGGCTCTAGTTCCCTGGAAGTCGGAGGAGCGTCAAGACCCACACGGACCGCCTACGGGCAAGATACGTTCGCGGGAGGATCGGTGTCGGATCTCTCCTTGGAGTTTGCCGGAAAAGATCAGAAAAATTCAAGACCCACCCAAACCGCCCCTGTGCAGGATATAAAGGTGGAAGATCACTGCAAATCCGCCGGCTTTGTTCGCGCGTCTGGACATCAGAGATCCAAGTTCGTCGGCGTGGTTACCATCTTCGACCTGGCGCGCTGGATTCAGAGAGAGGGCGAAAACCCCCGTGACTACCTCGCCAGATGGCTCTGTATACGGGCCGACCTGGCCAATTACCCCAATGATGATGCCATCTATCACTTTGTGGAAGGATTGGACCATGGCACGCTTCTCCGACATTCCCTAAGGCGGCAACAGGCGTCAGGCCGACTTACCTTCGAAGGCATGGTGAACACTGTCAACAACTACGCGGAGGCCGAAGCGGCAGCTCAGACAGCGCTTGCGCTCATTGACGGACCCCTCCGATTCAGCCACCACCACCGCCTCCGGCCGCCATCGTCGCAGCAGCACCACCACCTCCAGTCATCGTCGAGGCTGTTGCGCCTCCATCGCCCGTCATAGAGGAAGTCATGGCACCCTCCGACTCTGTCATTGACGCACTTTATGCTAATTTCAGTGCAGATTCAGAGGAGATAGACTTCAGTCCAGAGGAGCTAGACTCCGCTATGCAGGAGATGGAGGAGGAGTACTCGCGCGACGAGCAAGCTAATAATACCGTCATGTCCCGAGGGGTGTTCATTACCATTGGGACAGCGATGGATGAAGACCAAACCGGGCAAGCTCCGCCTACTGCACTGGAAAAGGGGAAGGAGCCACTTATTCCTGCCAACGATGATCGCGCAAAAGTCATGCCTCCTCCGCCTAACCCAGTGCAGCACCTGCAGGAACTCGACACCGGTCCGAGCAACAACAACACCGCAAACTTGCCGCCTCCAGCATCCACGTCGGCAGCAGCCCATGTTACTCCAGCTGATAGAGTGATGTACGGCAATCTCCTCGTTGAGCCACGAATCGTTGATCATATCCGGAACGTGACTCAGCTTGACGAGCAAGCCATCGCGGAGCAAGGCGCTAAACTAGATCGAGACCTGGTCAACGCGCAGAAGTCCATAGAGAAAGCTAGAGCAATGGAGGCCGAGTACAAGACTCTGCTACAGTAGCAGAAGGCTAAGAAAGCTCCGGCTCGCGTCATCAATGATCCCGGTGTACGGCGCAACCTAGGATGGGCTCCCTCGAAGCCGGCACATGCCAAGCCATACATTGATAGTGAAGGCAAGCAGGTGATGCCCACCCCACTCCTTAACCTCGCCGTCGCCAAGACCCTTCTGGAACAAGAGAGATTGCCTGAGGCAGTAGAACAGGTCTATGACCTAGTGGCCAAGGCGGTAAAGCAGCAGGAAAAGGCCTCCTCTCAGAGGCTTGAGTCTGACCCAACGCTCTGCCGATCTAGCCAGTACAAACCGCCAAGGGACATATCTCCTCCAGATGTCGGATCACAGACGGGTTCATCAGAATGAAGACGGAGGGATGCGCGCAATAGGAAGGATGCTATCCCCATATCCTCCGACCACAGAGAAAAAGCCCGACCTCGTCGCCCATCGCCACCGCCCCGATCCCCCCGACGTCACGAAGATTACAAGGCTCACCATCATACGGATATGCCCCCACCAAAGCAGTGCGGCATCGTCATCCGCAACAACGCGGCACAGACCCATCATGATGAAGAGCGCCACTAAGGACACAAGAGCAAGTCACACTACGATCCTCCACGTCCGACAAGCAACTGCGACAGGCGTGAGGCGTCGCAGGAGGGTAACAGCAAGAAGGTTAACCCACCGCCACCTCCGCGTCCGTCGCCGCCAAGCAGTCACCATGGCGGAAGAGGCCCGCGTCGTTCACGCAGCCCATCCCCTGTCGACAAAAAGAAGAAGAACCCGGAGCCGTACGATGCACATTCGCGGATCAATAAGATCCACGAGGCCTGGGATGGACCGTACCTGGGACCACGTTGCTTTCGACCTACAATACGGTCCGCAACTTACCCCAAAGGTTTCCGGATTGACAAGACCATCAAGCCCTATGACGGCACCGCCAAGCCCGCCACATGGTTGCAGGACTACGGCAACGCGGTGGAGATTTCCGGAGGCAACCCCAACGTCGCCGTCAAGTACCTCCCGTTAATGTTGGCGGGCACGGCCCATCAATGGATCGACGACTTACCGGAGAGATCTATCTACAACTGGTTGGACATGCAATAAGCATTCACCAAGAACTTTGAGGGTACATACAAGCGTCCCTGCACTGTGGGCGATCTACAGCGGTGCGTGCAGGAGAAAGACGACACATCTCGCGCCTACCTCTCCCGCTGGCTGTATATGAAGAATTCCTGCGCAGGAGTGCACGCCCAGACCGCCATGGCCGCCTTCATCGATGGGTTGGAAAGGGGCACGTTGCTCCGACATAAGCTGAAGCGCTTGCAGGACAATCATCAGCTTGACTTGAATCAGATGATTCAGTTAGCTAGTGAGTTCGCAGCTGCCGACGACGATGCTCGTGGCTCTTTGCCGGCAATGGCCGTTCCAACTCAAGCTCGGAGGAACAGCCGTACAAAACGGAAAACTGCTCCAGAAGAAAAGCAATCTACCAACATGGTCGCAATGACTTTTGCAGGACGGGGAGAAGGCGGACAACGTGGCCGAGGAAGGGGAGCAGGCCACGGGCAGCAGCGAGGAAGTGAATCCAACTCGGCGCCACTCCGCATTCCCCAAACCTACGAAGAGTACCGCGATATGCCGTTCCTCGTACACCTCGACGCCAACGTTAAGGCCACCCATACCAATCGACACTGCAAGTTCGTCAACGACCTCAAGGAAGACCCAGAGTCCGGCTATAAGCGAAGTCGGAAGAACAGACCGCGAGGCAAGGGCAAGGGGAAGAAGAAGGAGGAGGAGTCCAAGGATTCAAGTGACATGGACGAGGACGTTGAACCCAAGCACACCGCCAAGAGAGACGACAAGGGCAAGAACCCCTTCGCAAAGAAGGCCCCAGTCTACCACACTTTCCTTGGCACCCCACCGTCCGACAACAGAAGACCTCTCTAAGGATCCTGATGGCAACTCTCCCCCCAGTCCCCCAATACCTGCGCTAGTCGTAGGTTCCAATAACTTGGGACAGGACGGACCACCCAGACCTTGTGCCCATGGAGAATCAGTACGCCATGGTCATCAACCCATTGATTGACGGCACGGAGTTCACCAAGTGCATGGTGGATAGTGGAAGCAGCATCAACATCATGTACCCGGATACACTGCAGAAGATGAACTTGACGGAGGCAAACCTAAGGCGGACCAACACCGTTTTCCATGGCGTAGTTCCTGGTCGGGAGGCTCGGTCCCTTGGGTGCATCACACTTCAGGTAGCCTTTGGCGACGTTAATAATTACCGCCAAGAGAGCATGACCTTTGAGGTGGTCCCCTTCAAGAGCGTGTACCACGTCATATTCAGCTGCGACATATTCCACACGTTCATGGCCAAGCCTTGCTTCGTCTACAACAAACTCAAGATACCCAGACCAAACGGTGTCATCACCGTATCCAAAAGCTTTACCAAGGCAAGGGACTGCGAGATTAATGAAGCAGTCATTGCAGACGCTGTCCTCTACATCGAAGAATTCAAAGAGATCCAGAGCAAGGTCAATGACTCAGAGATGCCCGTGTCGAAGAAGCAGATCTCCGACTCCGCTCCTGCGTTCAAGGCCGCCATTGAAACCAAGACGGTGGAACTTGTGTTAGGCGATGCCTCCAAGACCGTCGCCATTGGGACGAATCTAGATCCCAAATAGGAAAGCGCGCTCGTCAAGTTCCTCCGTGAGAATAGGGACATCTTTGCCTGGCAACCTGCCGACATGAAAGGTGTACCTAGGGAACTTGCCGAGCACAGCTTAAACATAGATCCAAAATGTAAACCAGTGAAACAACCTCTACGACGCTTCGGAGATGAGAAGAGACGCGCCATTGGCAAAGAGATAGCTAGGTTACTTAAGGCTGGGTTTATCCGAGAAGTCCTTCACACCCGATTGGTGGCCAATCTTATACTTTTCCCCAAAAAGGGAACCAATGAATTAAGAATGTGCGTTGATTACACAGGCTTGAACAAAGCATATCCCACAGATCCGTTTGCTTTGCCTCGCATTGACCAAGTCATTGACTCGACGGCAGGCTTGGAACTTTTGTGTTTTCTCGATGCATACTCAGGATACCACCAGATTAAGATGAGGAAGTCGGACCAATTGGCCACTTCGTTCACTACCCCTTATGGCACGTTTTGCTACGTCACGATGCCCGTTGGGCTGAAAAACGCAGGTGCTACCTACCAGCGGACAATCCAACGTTTCATCTTAAACATAAATCGTCCGACATGCCTAAAGGACATCCAACGACTAACAGGTTGTCTTGCAGCACTTAGTCGGTTCGTCAGCCGACTTGGAGAGAAGGCTCTGCCGCTGTATAAGTTGCTGAAGAAGGCGGACAAATTCACTTGGACAGACGAGGCAGATGCATCATTTAAGCAGCTCAAGGAGATTCTTTCCTTAGCACCCATCCTTGCAGCACCCGAGCCTGGTGAGCCCCTGTTAATTTACATGGCGGCAACCAACCGGGTTATCAACATCGTCGTCGTGGTAGAGCGGAAGGAACCAGGCTATGAGCACGGAGTTCAACGACCAGTTTACTATGCAAGCGAAGTCTTGACGAAGTCTAGATAGCTTATGGAGTATTCCTCGCTTCGCGGAAGCTGAGGCATTACTTTCAGGAGCACCCAATCACAGTAGTGAGCAAGACTCCACTGTCCGACATTATCAACAACAGCGATGCTACAGGAAGGGTCGCAAAGTGGGGCATTGAACTTGCCGCCTTCCAGATCACCTACAAGAGACGTGACGCTATCAAGTCACAAGCCTTGGCGGATTTTATTGCAGATTGGACAGAGATGCCAGATGCCACTCCGTTGCCAGAACCAGAATACTGGGTGATGCACTTTGACGGATCAAAGCTGCTCAACGGCTCGGGGGCTGGTGTATTGCTACAGTCACCAAAAGGAGACAAGCTACACTACGTTCTGCAGATCCACTTCGAGGCTACAAACAACATGGCGGAGTATGAAGCACTCATTCACGGACTACGCGTAGCCAAGGATATTGGCATCAAGCGCATAGTTTGCTGTGGAGATTCCTATTTGGTTGCCCAGCAGGTGGCTGGCACCTGGAATGCGGGAAACCCTATGATGGCGGCATATCGAGACGAAGTGGATGAGATATCCAAGAGCTTCTTGGGCTATGAAGTCAAGTATGTGCCTAGGGAGCAAAACGAGGCGGCAGATCTGTTGTCAAAAATTGGATCAGGGCGCAAGCGAATTCCGCCAGGAGTTTTCCTAGAGCATCTACGCACACCATCCGTGAAGGGTGCCGACATCGACAACCCGGATAGAGCTGACTCTTTCGTCAACACGGTGAGAAAGATCCCTCCGGCTTGGACAAAACCGTTCATGGAATATCTCGAACATGGAACTTTTCCCGATGACGAGGTCGAACGAAGGCAAATAGTACGACGAACAAAGGGTTATACCATAATCAATGGGCAACTCTATAAAAGGAGCACTACTGGTGTATACCTAAAGTGTGTTTCCCAGCTATAAGGTATGGAAATCCTATGCAAAATCCATCTCGGAGATTGCGGGCATCACGCCGCTCCTCGATCGTTGGTCGCGAAAGCCTTCCGGCAAGGATTCTACTGGCTGACCGGGAAGGCGGACACCGACAAGCTGGTTGAGACATGCACAGGATGCCAGTATTATGCCCGATAACCACATGTTCCTGCTGATGGGGCCGTTACAAACGGCACCGTGTGAGTTTATGCATCTGCTTGTAGCAGTAGACAAATTCACAAAATGGATAGAAGCTAAACCCATTAGAAAGCTTGATGGGGCAACTGCCCTCAGGTTTGTCCGGGATCTAGTGGTGAGATTTGGTCTCCCACATAGCATCATCACCGACAATGGAAGCAACTTGTCACTCAGAGAAGTGGAGGCCTATTGCTGGGACAAAGGCATCCGACTTGACCTTGCATCTGTGGCACATCCACCATCCAATGGTCAAGTTGAGCGAGCCAATGGATTAATTCTACAGGGAATCAAGCCACGTCTTGAGGCACCGCTACATAGAGCAGCTGGAGCCTAGGGGGAAGAATTGCCATCTGTGTTGTGGAGTTTACGAACTACACCCAACGGATCCACCGGCTACACCCCTTACTTCATGGTATATGGAGCAGAAGCCATCCTACCTTTCGACATCCTCCACGATGCACCAAGAGTTGCCGCCTACAATGAAGATGACGCTGAAGAATCCAGACGCCTAGATGTGGACCTTCTCGAGGAGGAGCGCGTTTTGGCATGCCAAAGATCCGCCATCTACCAGCAGAAGCTATGCAGCTACCATAGTCACCGGGTCCGGCATCGCTCGTTTAAAGAGGGGGATTTAGTACTCCGACTTAAGCAGAAGAAGTCACACAAATTATCCCCGCCATGGGAAGGACCGTTCATCATAAGCAAGGCGCTGCTCAATGGGTCTGACTACCTTGTCGACAATCGTGAACTCAAGGATAGACCCAACGAGGATCATAAGCGTAAGCGACGTGACCCGGATGATGACTACCCGGAGCTTGATCGGCCATGGAACGTAGCACAGCTACGTCCTTTCTACACTTAGCATTTTTTATCTAATCGTGTACCTCTTATATGATCAATGAAATAAAGCTCTTTGGTTCACTCATATTGCTGAGTCTTTTACCTCTGAGTCTTTTACCTCCTTTAGTGTTCATTTTTGGATCATATAAAAACCTTTATGCATAAGTCTTGCGACTGCACTTGTGAAAATTTCGCCTACGGGCGTTAGCTTAAGTTTTCTGGTCTACACATTCTTTGTTGTTTTTATGTGGATTCTGGAGTAGTGACTTCCGACACTTATTGTCGGCGATTTTGTGCTCAGGTTATTGACGGTACCATTGGGCATCATCGCCTAAGCGCATGGTTCCGACAATGAGTCTTCCGACTCACGAAAAGTCAAGCATAAAAACCAAAGTAATGGATAAGCCAACAGTTGCTTAAAAATATATACATACTGGGAATTAATTCTTAAGTAGCAGGATACGACAACCACTGTTTTCCGCCTTAAGATTACATCACCAAGTTTTTTCAATGCACACGTCAAGGGTGAAACAAGAATTACAAAGTGTTTTTCACTCTTTGGTTGTAGGGGACTTGGAGGCGGCATCATCACCAGCCGGAGAATCACCCTCAGCGTCGGCGCTGTGGTGAGACTCGGAGGAATCCGGGTTGGCGTTGTCGAGAAAGTTCCTGGGCACGAAGACGTCAACATCTACCAACTCGGCAACCCTCGTATCATACCCCGCGAGTGATGACAGGATGGCTTCGTAATCGATCTCCTTGCCGTCATCATCCACGTCGGGGATACTAGATGTCACCGTGTCGATGTTGGCATCTTCATAGTGTGCCTTCACCATAGACAGCGCCATCCTTGCGCCAGCCCGTGCGCATGAAGCTTTCCAGCTTGCGACACGATCGGGAGCTCGGCGCAGAATCTCCGAGTATTTCGCCATGGAGTCCGAGGCCTTGATATAAATCTGGAGGGGCTTGGCAATCTCCTTGGCTTGGGCGATGGCGGTGTTGATGAAGTTGCCGGCAAGAATCATGGATTCCTTGTCCGAAGGAGACGAGCGGGTTAAACCCATAGGCGCTGAAAATTCTGACAAAGATTGGATGAGTTCAATAAACTCTAAGTATCCAGACTACAGAAATACAAGGCGGAGGAAACTTACTGAAGATGCTGGCCTTGGCCTGGCAGACGATGTCCGCCAAGGATTCTTTGTCTTGTTGGAGGAGCTTAAACGCCTCTCTATGGCGAAGGTTTTGCTCATCGGCAGCTTGCTTCTGATCCTTTAGGATCACAAGCTCCTCCTTCAAGCGGTTGATCTCCGCAGAGGCGGAATCCTGCAAGGCTTTCATAGAATCCTCGTGCATCTTCAGCATCTCCTTCCTCTCTTCCTTCAGGATCTTGTTCTCGCTGTCCAGCTGTTGGATATGCTTGGACTGCTCAACAATGTCCTTGGCCTTGGCGACGTGTTCTGCAAGTCGGAGAAAACAAAGTGCACGGTGAGTACTCGAAGATTGTGGGCACAAAAATAAGACGGAAATGCGTAATAAGAAAACAGACTCTTGTTTTTGATGATCTGTTCCTTCAAGATGGCGGTTTTACCCTTTTCAGCTTCAAGGTCTGCGCGCATCTTCTGGTACTTGTCATTGGCCATGCCCCTCCGAGCATTCTCGTTCTGCGGAAACAAATACAAAGTCAAGTCGTTGTTTAGTCTGCTTGGAGCTTCTAGTCGGAGATTTTCCACCTAGATGCTCGGGGACTACAGCGAGAGTTTTTAACTTAGCAATATGCTTAGCTTTTCTTTAAAGCATATAGTCGGAGATAATTCAGTTCTCGATTAGAAGCTTGGGGGGGTACAGTATAAAGTTTTTAGCTCAGAAAATGCTTAGCCTTTCTTTAAGCATCTAGTCAGAACTAATTCAGTTGCAACTAGAGGCTTGGGGGGCTACGGCACTGAAAAATATAAACACTGTGTATGCTACTCTTAAAGCATCTAGTCGGAATAATTTCTTCCATCTAAATGCTTGGGGGCTACAGTGAGAGTTCTTTCTAACTTAGTCACTCTTAGAGCATATAGATGCAAAACCTATGGTTTTCCGTCTACATGCTCGGGGGCTACAGTGGGATACTCATACGAAATGCAAAAGGTAAAGTAAAACTTACAAGTGCGATGATCTTGAGGCTTGTAGCTCTCTCGGCCAGCAGCTTGCCAAAGGCAATGCTGTTTCCTTGCAAGATGTCTGCTTGCCGGAGTAGCTCCTCAAGACTGCACGTCGGAGATGACGGCACTCCTCCAGGAATCATAGTTGTGTTACTCGGCATGAGCGTCGGGTAAACAATCTTCGAGAACTCGGAGGGTTTCTAGGGAGTAGGGGCGCCGCCTTCGGCAGAGGTACCAACTCCCATCGCCGCCTTGCCGCTACCGATGGCATCCTTAGCCGGAGCTTCAGCCATTTGAAGAGCAGCACTCTCCTGCGTCGCCTGCTCGCCGACAACAACTAGTTCGGTAGAGGCGCCAGAGTCCACTTCCATGGCGGAAGGGCCTGGTGCCTCCTGGACTTGGGAGCTTGTTGGAGCAGAGGAGGGCTTGACGGTAGGAGTAGCAGGGGCGATGGCGGGGCAGGAGTCGCGATGCAGCATATCTTTAATATTTCTAGAAGCCCCAAGAGTCTTGGAGGACTTCTTGAGGCTGGTTGTGTCTTTCTTCCTGAAATGTGCAAAATGCATAAGTACAGGAATAAGACAGATAAATGAGACAATGTGGGAGAATGAGAGTCTTACACTAGGGGGGGCGCTTTGGCAAACATCCCGGTGGCTTTCTTCTTTTCCCCCTCCGGGGCGGCAATACTCTTTTTGGAGGTTCCACCCTCCGTCTTCTTTTTACCTCCGTCGGAAGCGTCAGAGGTGGAGCTCTTCCGCTTTCGCGCCAACGGGGCATCGTCGTCAGACACGACCGTGACTTCCTTCATCTTTGGATCATAGATTTGGGCAGCCAGGTTGCCCTCCTCTAGATCGCTAAGCTATTAAGTAAGAGATCATCGTGTTAGACAAGATGGTATTGGCAAGATGGAACAACTTGAGAAATGTCATACACGGAAATTAAATATCTACCTTTGGGCACTTTCCGTCTACGAACATTTCGTAGGTGAGGGTGAGCCACGCTTCTTATCCTTCACCTTGACGGTGTCCTTAAGGCGGAACTTGACGGAGTCGCTCGAGAAGTTGTCCTCCGAGATCCGGAGCGTATCCCTTCGGTCGCCGGTGTACTCGTTCATAAACTTTGTGCGGTGCTGCAGAGGTTGGATCCGCCTGATGAACCAGCACATGGCTAGGTCCAAGCCGGTTAGACCCGTCTCTACGAACCACTCGATCCGTCTTATTGCGCGAGAACCGTCGAGGTCGGAGGGAAGGAAGGCATGGGACCGCCATGTGGAGACTTCGGCGGCGGCTCCATCCACGAAGTCCGGGTACGTTACTTCTCGCCCCGCCAAAGGAATGTCGGGGTCGTAGAAGTACGTCCGCTGCCAATTTTTGCACGACTCGTGGCCGACGATGTCGGGAAACCGCCGGCCAGGTCGGATCTTGAAGCTTATGGTGCCGCAATTCCTAAGCTCCTCCCTACTGTGTCCGGCTTCACGTTTGACGGTGAAGAAGTATACAAACAAGTCTAACCTAGGCCTAATCCCTAGGTAACCCTCACAAAGTGCCGCGAAGTTGCTAAGCACTAAGATACTATTGGGGAGAGGTTATGGGGTTGGACCTTGAAGTGATTCAAGATGGACAGAAAGAAGTGGGAGATGGGCACAGAAACGCCGCGTACCAATTGCGCCTTGAGGTACACTTTCTCTCCGGCTTAGGGAGAAGGGGTCACCTCGCCGGCCGGCGCCGCCCGCCAGGCGAGCCCCTCCGTCGCGGGGAGGTAGCCTTCGGTGACAATCTCTTGGATGTCGCGGCCGGTGATGTCCGAGCCGCGCCAGTCGCCTTTTGTGCGAGTCTGGATCCTCTTCCAGAGGCTCCAGCGCCGCTAGAATGTGGTCGCCGCTGGTGGTTTCAATCACCGCCGACGCGGGGATGACCAGGCCCTCTGGGGGCACGACGACGGAGCTCGCCGGCTTCGCCGTGGCTTCGCTAGACGCCGCCATCGACGGGGAGGAGCTGCTGCTAGCCATGGAAGGAATGGAAGGAAGCGACTGGTGCAGAGAGAGGCTAGGGTTTCTCGAGGTTTTCCGCGGAGAGCTCGATGAGGCATGCGGCTGGAGGAAGAAGACGATGACGCGAGAGAATAGGGTAAAAATGTGGCAAGTGTCCCACGGTTACTATTTATCTTACTCTACCTCAAGATTCTTGCAGCTAATAGGACGGTTGCGCGCGTAGACGACGTGTTCCTGAACGTGCGCGGTAATTTCGCCACGTCTCCAACCGCCGCCGCCAACGGTTCGCATCACTCGCGTGGGAAAAACGGATATGATTGCGTTCTCTGCATGTGTGAGTTACGAGGCGTCGCTGACCTACAGCCTACGTCGTCATAACTGACATGGTAGATGAGCCGTCCCATCCAAGATTTCGGCATGGACGGATTTAATCCGACAACGGAAGCGTACGATGGAAGATTCAGCATTTCTCCGACTTACTCATGGAAGACAGAGAAACCTTTGCAGGGTTCTTTGGGAGGACTACAAGATATTGCTTGACGATTTGCCGACATCCACCTAGACGGAGCATTCCACGGGAAGAGGCAAGATGGCGCAAGATCTCGGAGTTCTCCGGGGGCTACTGTTGGGGATATGCTATATGGGTATCCTTATAGCATGTCTCTTATCCGACTAACCCGGGTGGCCCATAGTCGGTAGCATGGCCTGTGGCCTGCTGGGCGGCCCAGTTAGGTCGATCCAGAAGGGAGGTCCATGCCGGATAAAGGAAGGCTACGGTGGAGTCACCAGCGTACCCGGAGCCTTGTAGTGCAAGATACACAAGACTAGTAATAGACGGTGTAGAACTCTGTAACCTGTCCGGCTAGGACTTTTCCCTGTAACCCTAGGACCTGGCGACTATATAATTCGGGCCTATGGGAGCCTTTAGGGCATCGTTTTACATACACCTCGCACAGCGAACCTATCTCTGTAACTCGGCGTATTGCCATTATAGTGATTTATAGCAGGAGTAGGATTCCGCCACCGTTGTGGGATCTGAACCTGGGTAAGCTGTGTTACCTCGTACCCGTCAACCGTCCGCCTTACCCCACGTCTCTAAACACGCACTGTGAGGACCCCTCCATGGCGTACTCGTCGGCAATACCACGACACGCGCATCGATCAGATCATCGATTCGACTGCGTGCTCGGAGTCACTGTGCTTCCTCGACGCGTACTCTGGTTACAACCAGATCAAGATGGCAGTCGAGGACGAGGAGAAGACGGCGTTCATCACGTTGTTGGGTGCCTTTTGCTACACCGCCATGTAGTTCTGCCTCAAGAACGCCGGAGCGAACTACCAGCGGTTCATGCATGATTGCCTTGCGAGATAAATTGGCCGCAACATCCACGTCTACATCGACAACATGGTGGTCAAGTCCAATCACCAGAGCGATCTCATTGCTGACCTGGCCAAAACCTTCGCAAACCTTTGGAGGTACAAGATCAAGCTCAACCTAGGGAAGTGCACCTTCGGCGTACCCACTGGAGAGCTACTGGGGTATGTAGTCTCCAAGTGAGTCATCGAGGCGAACCCCACCAAGATCAACATGATATCTCGGCTCGGCAAACCCGAGTGACTCTGCGACGTCCAGAAGTTGGCCGGGCGAGTCGCGGATCTCAGTCGCTTCATCCCCCGGCTAGGCGATAAGGCAATGCCTCTCTACCGCCTGATGCGCAAGAACCCCACGTTCCAATGGGACAAGGATGTATACGACGCGCTCCACGCACTCAAAGAAGTGCTACTCGCCGCCCCCGTCGACAAGGAACCGATGCTCGTCTACGTCACGTCATCCGAGCGAGTCGTCAGCACCGTCATGGTCATCGAGCGACCAGAGGAGGGCAGGGAGCGCCCCGTACAACGCCCGGTATACTACATCAGCGAGGTCCTCACGGGCTCACGATAGCGCTACCCGCAATACCAGAAACTGGTGTACGCGGTCTTCCAAGCCCAGCGACGGCTACCGCACTACTTCCAAGAGCACCCAATCACGGTCATCTCCTTCGCGCCTCTACAGGATGTCATCCTCAACCGCGAGGCGACTGGGCGGGTCGCCAAGTGGGCCGTCAAAATCGGCATCCACAACATCAAGTACGAGCCGCGCAAAGCGATCAAGTCGCATGCCCTAGCAGACTTCCTCGCCGACTGGGAAGAGGCGCAGCAGCCAGAGAAGTTTTCATACCTCCACTACTGGTCACTTCACTTTGACGGGTCCAATAACATGGACGGCGCAAGGGTAGGAATCATACTCACCTTGCCCAAGGGAGAAGAGCTCCACTACGTGGTGTACCTCGACTTCACCCTTGCACTAACAACATGGCCGAGTACGAGGCCCTCCTTCACGGCATGCGGGCTGCCAAGGAGATGAACGTCAATCGCCTACGGTGCAATGGTGACTCCAACCTCGTTGCCGCGTAGGTGGCCGGTACCTGTGACGCCGTCTCCCCTACCATGGCGGCATACCACCAAGCAGTGCACCAGCTAGGGGGCACTTCGCCGACTATTCCGTCATGTGGATCGACCGACGCAAGAACGAGGAGGCCGACGCCCTCTCCAGCATCCCGTCGGCTTGCCAAACGCCACCTGCAGGCATTTTCCTCGACACCATCCACAATCCCTTTGTCTCTCCTCCAAAGGAGATCCACCTTGGGATCCCGCTGCAACCAAATACCTCCCTAGTCTCCATCGTCGCAGACCCCAATGACTGGACTGTGCCATACATCACCTACCTCGAGGACGGGACCCCCCCAGCAGACGAGACGGAGGCACGCATGATCGTGCGCCGATGCAAGTGTAGGGGTTCATACCATGGAAAACAAAAAAATTCTACCGCATGAACACACACAAGCCAAGATCTATCTACTAGATTGTAGCAACGAGTCGATTAGAGTACTTACCCTTGAAGATTCCAAAGCGGTTAATGAGAGCAGATTCTCGTGGGTGATGTAGTCATACACTTGCCGATCTCAAGATCGCGTAGACGATCCTTCTGGCGCTGCGTTCTGGCAGCACTTCCGCAGTCGGTCACATGTTCGGTACTCGATGAAGACCTTCTTATCCCTTGTTCCAGCAGGTAGCGGAGGTTGTAGTTCTCTCCTCCCGATTCCGGCTGCACGACGGCGTGGTGTTGGAAGTAGATGGAAGATCTCGCAGGGCTTCGCCTAAGAAGGAGCGGGTTATGGTGGAGTATTAGGGTTTCCCGGCAATCTAGGGTTTAGAAGCCGGAGAGCAGGAGGTGGTCGGCGGTGGCGACTAGGTGCGGCGGCGGCAGTAGGCGGTGGCGCGTCTTGGAGGGGCTGGTTGTTGTAGTCTTGGGGGCACTGCCCCCCCTCTATTTATGAGAGGGAGGGCAGCTTGGGAGAGGGGAGTTTGAATCTTTCACCCACTACTTCTCCTACTTGGCTTGTGGTGGAGGGAGAGAAGGATTCTTTCCTTCCTCCACTAGGATACATTGTCCCAGCTTGACTTTTCAAACTTTCCTTTTGACTTTAAATTTGGAGTTTAATTTCTTTCTTTCAAATGCCAACCAAGTGACCTATGACATGACGCAATCATTCCACTTAGTCATGACGCATTCATGCACCCTTCCCCTTCCGGTCCGGTGAAACTTCTAGACCATTCTAGATCATTCCGGTGAAAACACCAGAATCATTCCCGAACTCTGGAATTGGACTTTCCTTATATGAATCTCATTCTCCGAACCATTCCGGATCTCCTCGTGATATACCGGATCACATCGGAGACTCTGAACAACATTTGGTCTCCCTACTTACATTCTATATGTACTAAACAACATCGAATCCTTAAGTGTGTCTCTCTACGGTTCGTGAATTATGCAGACATGACCTAGACTCTTCTCTGATCAATAACCAAAAGAGGAATCTGGAAATTCATATGGTTCCCACATATTTCTATGATTACTTTGCAATCGATTGAACCACTTACATACAATACCAATTTTCCTTTTGTCTCGCGATATTTTACTTATCCGAGGTTTTATCATCGGTATCTCTTCATACCTAGTTCAACCTCGTTACCGATAAGTACTCTTTTCTCGTTCCTGTGATATGTGATCCCTTGTGAGCTAGTCACGTGCTTGCAAGCTAATTGGATCACATTCCACCGAGAGGGCCCAGAGTATATCTATCCGTCATATGGATGGACAAATCCCACTCTTGATCCATGTGCCTCAACATACACTTTCTGAACACTCAATGCCACCTTTATAGCCACCCAGTTACGGTGTGGTGTTTGATGTCATCAAAATATCCATCACATGATAGTGATTACTATGATCTCATGGTCGAAGGAATTAGGTTACTATGTATCAGAAACCTTATAGCAAACGAACTAATGAAATGACTTGATATTTATGCTACGCTTATCTCTAGGAGTATGTCCATCACACCATTCTCCTAATGATATGATCTTGTTGTTAATAACATCTCAATTTTCATGATCAAGAAACCATGATCATCTATCAACCAACAAGCTAGTATTATAAAGAGGCTTTACTACGGACTCTAATCAGTTTACAAATCACACAAGTATTAATGTTTCCGGTTAATACTATTATAGCATGAATGTAAACATTTATCATAAACACAAAGATATAATAATAACTGATTTTATTATTGCCTCTAGGGCATATCTCCAACAACAAGTCATTCGTTATCATCAACGGCGAGCTCCACAAGCGCAGCGTAACAGGCGTGTTCCAACGCCGCGTGCAGCCTGGGGAAGGACGCAAGATCCTACAAGACATCCACGCCGGCGACTATGGCCACCACGCCGGTGCCCGGTCCCTGGTCTCCAAAGCCATGTGACACGACTTCTAATGGCTCACCGCGCACGCTGACGCGGTCGACATCGTCCAACGCTGCGTCGGGTGCCAGAAGTACCCCAACCAGACGCACGTACCCAGGTCGGCGCTCAAGACCATCCCCATCACCTGGCCATTCGCCGTATGGGGCATGGACATGGTGGGACACTTCAAGAAGTCCCCCTCCGGCTACACCCACCTCCTAGTCGCAGTCGGCAAATTCACCATGTGGGTGGAGGCCAGGCCAGTACGGAAGTGCGACGGGAAGACCGTGGCCAAATTCAACCACGAGCATCATCACGGATAACGATACCAACTTCGCCAAGGGTGCCATGGCAGAATTCTGCGAGGAGCACAACATACAGCTCGACCTCGCCCCAGTCGCCCACCCGGAGTCCAACGGCCAGGCTGAACACGCCAACCAGAGCATCCTCCACGGACTCAAGCCGCAACTGCAAGTTTCGCTTGAGTGAACTCCGGGATGGTGGGTCGAGGAGCTCCCCTCTGTCATATGGGGCATCCACACCTCCATCAATCGGTCGACGGGGTTCACGCCCTTCTTCATGGTATATGGTGCCGAGGCCATCATGCCGACTGACTTGGAGCACGACTCGCCTCGGGTCGTCAACTACGTGGAGGTCGTCAACGAGCTCACACGCCAAGATGGGGTCAACCAGCTAGACGAAGCACGCGACCTAGATCGCTCCCGCACCGCAATCTACCAGCAGGGACTCCGTCGCTACCACAACTGCTGAGTTAGGACTCGCACCTTCCAGAAAGGCGACCTGGTCCTGCGACTAATCCAGGACAAGAAGGGAATGTACAAGCTCCCCCCAATGGAGGGACCATTCTCCATAGGGTGAGTCCTTGGCATGATGCCTACTACCTCATTGATGTCCGAGGCGACGAACAGCTCGACATCAAGCGGTCGTGGAATGTAAAACTCCTAAGGAAGTTCTACACCTAGAACTCCGACCTATATTCCCCCCGCCATACAATAAAATACATTCGACTCGCACAAATTGTGTCTACTCTCCAATTCCTGTGCCAATCTCACTTGTAACTATAGCAATATGCTACTTACGGAAGTAAACCCTTGGCTGCTTGACAGACACGGCTAAGTAGTGCGGCACAAGGGAATCGAAGAAATTCGAGCCTTGCGTCGTCCACGAAAAACGTCAACCCAGAGCCCCCATCGGAGTGCGGAGCTCGACTGGCCCGCCGGGCCAAGACAACCGCACACGCTTCATACAGCGACTTGGTGCTACACATCCTCGGCGCAGCGACTCGAACGGTTAAGTACCACGCTCGGGGACTCGCCTCAATCCGCGTGGCTAGGGAACACACCAAGTATGAGAGCGCACCTTGGACTCGCCATGTGACTGTCTCTTCGAGTCAGGTGGAGTGAAGCGCCATGTACAACGCGCTCCATCCTAGCCTATATTGGGCATGCGACAAGAACGGCTAAGTACCACGCTTGGGGACTTGCCCAACCGACCCTATTTGTTTCTAGGGAAACGGCTAAGTATATAACATCCCTTGGGGTCTCTAAGCGACTGGTTTTGCAAGCCACGGCCAGTTGACTTCATACAGATAACGTGAGGTAAACTCCATTAAAGGGTGGACGTGCTCGAGGATTCGCATAACAAAACAATCCGAACTCAAATTGAACTAATTCAATATACTTCCATTCCTTACAGCAACAAAATATTGTTCCCTTACAAGGGCAGAGATATATCTATTTCTACTAATAAAAACGCCAGTCGGCAAACTATCTACTCCGCAGGCTTCGAAGACGATGCGCCACCACCACGATGAACGCGTATGTAGGGCACCCACGGATTCGAAGGGTATATCGTTAGGCTGCCCGCCATCACTGAACGAAACGGCTGCTCCATCTTTAGATCATGGTGCGCCATCTCGGCGTCATTCAGAGCCACGATCGTCTCCTGGTATGGCAGAAGGTCACCCATCGACAGGACCCGCTCGGAGTACGTAGCCGCCTTCGCGGTCAACTTTAGGACTTCGGCGATCTCCGCCAAGTCGGTTGCCGATGGGTACCCACTGGTGACATCGTCGAGATCGAAGTCGTCAGGAAAGTGTGTGAGCCCAAGGCTCAGCGCAGTCGCGGCCCCACGGTGAAACGCCGACCGCGAGATATAATCGACCATCGTCGGCGCCCTTTCAAGGTAGCGCCACTCCTCCGTGAGATCGCTGGGAATCACCTCCATGGGCGAGATCTTCTGGAGAACGGCGCGAATGCATGTCGCTGAGAGGGCGGCAGAGTCCACCAGCATGGTAACGCACTGCTTGGCGTCATACGTCTGCGCCTCGGGCTCCTCATCGAGTACCTTCCCTGCAATCAACACCAATTCAGTATCAGAAGGGCGCACAACTTTGGGTTCACCCACTCGAGGACTCACTAGCAAAAGCGACTATCCCGCTCGGGGACTCACTAACATAACAACAAGTATAAGAGGCTCACCAAGGAGTGGACGGCAGAGCCTAGTGGTGAAGTCCTGAAGACCTGACAACTCATCCTACAATCCGGCGACAAGAGCGTCGGAGACCTTCCGCTCGTCAGCCACTGCAAGGACAACAGCCTTGGCCCTCTGCTTCGACGAGCTTGCTTCCTCCTTGGTGGCCTTGACCTCCCTCTCCAGCTCGGCAAACCGCCTCTCTGTGGCGTTCAACAACAACTGGGCAGCTTCCAACTCGCTGGCTGGGACAAGACCCTCGTGGGCCTTGGGAACCACGGTGGAATGTTCCTCCACAGCAAAACAAGAGTGAGACTATAAATAAGAAGGTAACCCCAACACCTACCTACGGTCGTCTGAAGCTGATTATTCACCTTCTTCATGGATTGGAGGTCGCGCTCCAAGCGCTCCTTGGCGGCCGGTCGCTCTGCCGATTCATGCTGAAGGCCCTGCAACGATGAAAGAAACGTGAGAAGACACTGAAAAATTCCTAAGTTCTTAGCCCCTTAAATTCAGTGACTAGCCACTCGGGGACTGGACACCGAAAAATTCCTAAGTGCCTAGCCGCTGAAATTCAGCGACTAGCCACTCGGGGACTGGACACCGAAAAATTCCTAAGTGCCTAGCCGCTGAAATTCAGCGACTAGAAACTCGGGGACTGGATAGCGAAAATTCCCTAAGTGCCTAGCCGCTGAAATCCAGTGACTAGCCACTCGGGGACTGGACAGCAAAAGTAATTAGAATCCACCTGTTGAAATTCAGCGAGCGGATCCTCGGGGACTGGATATACCTGGATAGCTGCACCCATCATATTGTGCAGCTCGAGCACGTCCGCTGACGACAACACGAAGGGTGTTCACCCGCGACTCTGCTCGACATCCGCGCCCAAAACCTCAGGCACTTGAGGCGACTGTGTCGTGGCGCCCGTAGCAGAAGCCCTTGATACAAATCAAGGGAACGTTGCTGCCACCGTGCCTGAAGCGCTAGTCGTGGGCTCCGACGCCCCGACCAGCGCTCCTGGCTCAATCGACTGCGACCGCGTGACCACGTCGGCCTTCGCGACCGCGTGCACTCCATTTGGAGCTTCACTCGGTGCTTCGGCAGGCTCGTCCAAAATTACGATGGTGTCATCACCTTTCTTCTTCTTCGCGCCCTCACCGGGCGCCTCAGCGTCATCGCCCTTCGTCTTCTTCGAGGGATCAGCTTCCTCTCCTGAGATGACTGGTGGTACCTTGGCCACCGAGGGTTGACCAATCTTCTTCACACTAGTCTTGTAAAAAGAGTGATCAGCAACTCAAACAACAGCTACTAAATACTACTCCGAGTCGACACGGCAAGGACGTACCTGATGACTAGGATATAATGCAGGCCAGTGTGGATGTGAGCCGGCTTCTCCAATGCTGGGCCCAGCTTGCGGCTGATACTCGTCTCGAACAGGGCAAGAGCCCATGACACTGAAGGCTTCTTCGTCAATGAAGCCACGGCCGCAGGAAGCTCTGCTCCGGTCGACGCTGGTGCCTCCTTCGACGAGGATGCTTCTGCAGCTGAAGCAGCCCCATGTCCTGCGACCATCAAGAATGGAGGGGGAATCGATTCTAGAGGCATCTCGTTCTCCACCACAGCCGGATCCGTCATTTCCGGCGCTTTTATCGATGCCTCGGCGTCTATGTCATCGTCTTTGCTGGTCGCCTCGGAGTTAGTCGCCGACCGGGGCGGAGACGCTGCTTTAGGCGCCTTCTTCTTCTTTGGTGATTTCTTCTTCGACGGTATGGCCACGCGCCGCGAACTATGTTCTTGGGAGTCGCCCTTGCCCCCGTCATGTCCCTCGAGGATCCTGCTAGCCTCGAGCTCGCGTTGCCGCTGCACGCGAGTCTTCCGAGCTATGGGTGCGGCGACCTCCACCCCTCGTCATCGTCGTCGGAGGAGGACTCGCTCAGGTCCTCCTCAACCTCCTAGGATCTCTCGTCATCGACGGGAGGGAGCCAGCCATCCATGACTTGGAACAACTGAAGAAACATGCACACATTAATAAACTGCGACTGCACTCCTGCTCCTGCGAAGATAGACAAGATTACAAGGACTCACTGTCGGCACCTTGCGCTGAGTGGTTTACGGGGTGATCCCGGCCTTTGGATCGCTATATTCCGCATCATTGATCTTCTTCAATGTGGCGGAGTAATCATCGTCCTTCCACTCGACAATGCAGGCCTTGGTTTCGTCGTCCCTGCTGGTGTACTCGTACATCCAGTGGGAGCGACTGGACAACAGCACCAGTCGTCGCCCGAGCCAACAGTTGTATATGTTGATGGTCTCGAGCCCGTCCTTCTTGAGCTGACGAATTGTCATCAGCATCTCATCCACGACCATCCTCTGGTCGTCCGGAAGTTTCGCCACCTGCAGCCGGTGTGCTTCGCTCTGCTCAACGGTGTATGCTGGGAGTGGCACCTCACCCTCCGGGGTCGACTCGATGACGTAGAACCAGTGCTTCTTCCACTCACTAGCCGCCTTCTTCGGCAGCACGAGGTCGAGGAAGGGGGCCATGTTGTTGAGCTGGACAGTGAGGCCTCCCGCTGGCAGCATCGGGCCACCCGCTCCTTCAAGGCCAACGCGTCCGTGGAACAACTCCTACCACAACGGGAAGTAGGGGCGGCACCCCAGGTAGCACTCGCAAAATTCCATGAAGATGGCGAGCTGTTCGATGCTGCAAGGCCCAGATCAGAGGGCTTGATGGCGTAGTAGGCACAGAACCACCATAAGAAGATCGAGATGGGGAACCCCAACCCCCTCTCTAGGTGGCTCGTGAAGCATATGAATTCGCCGGTGCATGGATCCGGCTCCACCTCACCGGCCGAGGGGATTCGCCATCTTCTAGTGCAGAGGATACCCGCGTCTTCAAGAGACATCAACGTTGCCCTAGTGCACTTGGATTTTCCCCACAGCTCCTTTGGGGGCGTCATCAGATCGAGAATCTGGGCTCACTAACTCGCTCTGGAGATTCTGGATCGAGAGGAAATGGGAGACTGAAGGGCGCGCGAAGTCGAAGGAAATGTGAGGAATACTCGCAACTCACCCGTCACTCTCCTTATATAGCGGTTGTCTCCTGCCAATTTCGGAGGAGCCGTTACCGTGTGGTGATTACGCTGATATTACCGTTGGATTACCCAATGGCTAGTTTGACCAAAAATGATGGTCCAACTTTGTCTACTCGACTTGTCAACCCATTCGCCAATGCTTCGATTCAACTACTTGCCAAATTGGTGATTAAACTGGTCGCTGATATTGTGACTGAAGGTACATGCTGAAGATTCTTTCTTTCATTGAAGGAGTCCACCACCGATTCGACTGGGCGTCCAAATTGGACCCGAATACTCCGACTGCCAAGGAACACTTACGACGAGTCAACGACGGGCTCGAGGACTATTAATCGCGATATGCTGACTGGGGTATACCCAACAGGACGTTCCCTATTGGATCATACTCTCAGCGAGTGGGCATGTAGAACGGCGATTGGATCGTGACCCAAGAAGGAGCTAGGCGACTGGAAGCTGAAGGCCCAGAAGCGTAGCTAGGCCCAGTCGGATTAGGTTAAAACCCCTCCGAGTCCTTATCCAACTTGGTTGTAGATCTGTAAACCCTAGCGAGGTACCCCTATATAAACCTCCATAGGGTACGTATAGCACTTACGTTCCATCATACACCCCATCGAATCGCCGCCTAGCCACCGAGCTCGCCCACCGTAATCTCTCGATAATACAATCTAGAAGGAGTAGGTGTTTACCCTCTAGGGGGGCGAACCTAGGTAAAACCTTGTGTCTCCGCCCTCATCTCGCACCGTAGATGGCTGGCCGCCCTTGCCCCTTGTTCTACTACTCGCTACCACTCGCATCATCTGCCGTGGCCATTCCCATGACATTTACTGTGTCACACCTCAGCTAGGTGTATCCTTCGTGGAGCTTCTGGAATTCCAGGCAGTCCTTGAGCAGGTGGCTGGATTTTTTCTTGTCATCCTGCTTGTCGATGTAGATGTGGATTCTACAAGGACTCGACATCTTGTCGATTGCGTATGGCTCATCATCATGAGTCGATGTTGCCTAGATTGCATGGTCTTTCCTTCTTCGTGGTATATGTCGCTGTGGTATCCGCCGTTGCGATTCCCATCGTCACGGCGATCGACGTAGCCATCCACGACCATGTTGATTTCTTCGTGATCATCATAGACACGCGTTATCCTCTTTCCTCCGTGGTTGTGTCTGCGGCTGAGGTCATCCTCGTCATCCGAATTTGTTTGGTTATTATGGATCACATCTTCGCCATCGGCCCAGCGATTGGAGATATCCATCATATGGTCAATGGTTTAGGCTTGATGCGACCTAGATCCTCCTGGAATTCACGACGTCTTACGCCGCCATTGAATGAGTCGATTGACCTTTCCTTAGAGATATCCTCTGCGGAGTTCTAGATGATAGACCAACGCTGGATGTAGGAGTGGATGGAATCGTTGGACCTTTGGCAATAGGTGTGAACCTCTTCAATTGAGGCTGGTCGCTTGCAGGTTCCCTTGAAGTTGCGGATGAAGCTGTAGACCAAATCCTCCCAGCTGTGGATGGATCCAGAGGGGAGATTGTTGAGCCAGGCCCATGTCGCACCCTTCATCTATAGCTGAAGGCATTGCATGGCCGTATTTTTAATTTGGCCATTTAGATTGACTGACGAGATGTGGTCATCCAGCCATATCTTCAGCTCCTGCAGGCCATCGAACTTTGGGTTGTACGAAGGAAGCTTGAAGCCTTTGGTCATCTTTGATTTCTGTATGGATCGGCTTAAGCATTTGGTGCCGCAAAGCTCTGTCTCTTCATCTTCCGACTCAGTGGATCACGCGCATTTGGTGCGCAGTGATAGCTGTGAGATTCTACATATTTTTTATGGTTTCTATCGATGGTTTTCGTTTGGATTTGATGGTTTTCTAGCTTTACCTAACGCTAATACTTTGGTAGCAAAGAAAACTTGGGTTTTAATGCGTGTTTCAGGTTATGAATACCAACAGAGGGTTTTAACAGCAGAATCACAATATTCAGACGAAAACAAGCAAGTCTCATTTTGGATGCAATCAAGGGGGCATACTGGAGCTTTAACGAGCAACTATACAGCGGGAAGATTTTTCCGACTATATAGTTCCTGCCGTATAGTTGCCATCTGGTTCATCTTATTAAAACGCACAACTTTCTTGGAGAGGCCAAGGTCAAAAACAGAACACACGAGCCTCCATCCCATCCAGAAGAGAGAAAGAAGAGATCCGGAGAAGGAGAAGACGTTCTTCATATCGCTCCACGATCTTCGATGTCCCAGCCACCACACCTCGATAGCCACTACTTGTACTTGAGAGAGAGAGAGAGAGATCTCCACCTTACGAGATTAGGGTTTGAGATTGTTCTTCCTATCCTGAATTGTGTTGCATTTATTTATATTTCTTATTGTGGATCTCCATGGTAATATCAATAAGAACTCCCTTTATTTAATTATATCGATGATTCTTTCTTCTCTCATGTGTGAGTAAGTTCCCTTGGGCATGGGAGATGTAAGATATTGGTGAGATGTGATGTGCCTATATATTTTCCATCAAGTTTGTGGCTGATTTTAGTTACTATATTATGTGTGCTTGACTATCTGTGGGATGCTTAATGCCTGTTGTCCAATTAAGGGCCCAGACAACATGATGCTTTGTTCAAGATAGATAGAATCTTGTTTGCTAGCATATCGGCAACCCTCGAGTGACACGGGGATATCAATGGGAATCTAGTTTGACTCGAGGATAACGAGGAACCACCAAGCTTATTGCATTAGTCTGATCCAAGGATCTTAATTGCTAAGCAACCTGAAGGATCTCAGTCGTCTAGTGACTGACCATGGTTGTGGAAAATAGGCTAGTAGGATTATTGAAGTTGGGATCAAATCTACCAATAGGAGTTCCGGCTAATTACGGGTTGCTCGCCTACACACATACTTATAAGATTATAATTGTTACACTTATCACTTATCCACCCGGCACATTCACTGTCACCATGAACTAAAACTCTCCGCGCCTACTTCGTCATCTAACAAACAAATCATTCTTTACTTTTATGCTTTTTATTTCTAAAGTTTACATTTTAGTTTTATTAAAATACTTTCATTGAATCCAAAACATATTCCTATTTCAACACTTGTATTCAATTCACTCGAAGACCTATGACAACTTTTGGTGTGACAGAGACTTCACCAATAAGCACTTACCTTTGGGCTCCTTGTGGGATCGACATCCTAACTTCAAAACTAGCTACAAACGATTTGTGCACTTGCAGCTATCAAGATATTTTCTGGCATCGTTGCCGGGGAGCTAAGCGCTAAGTGTTTGGTCTCTTGACATTTCAGGTGTTACTATTACAAGATGGTCTCCCTAGGAGACAAAGGGTCTACATGCTCTGGTAGGGCTTATCTACCAAATTATTTTGAACGCGTGGCTACTCAAAGGCGTGAGGAAATTATTGAAAAACTTTTGAGATTGAATAAAGTTGAAGTTCACAACCTAAGTGACTTCATGGAAATCATGTCCATTCATAGGACAACCCCCAAGAAACCTGAGAAGACTCTCAGAGAATATAGTGCTCCAAACTCTGCATTTCTTAAACAACCAATAGAATTTCCTAATCCTGGAGTTAGGGAATATCGATTTGACGGTGAAATTATTAAAAATTTGCAGGAAAAAGCTTTTAGTGGAAGGGAAGATGAGGACCCAGGAAGGCATCTTAGAGAGTTCGACGATGTGATAACATCACTTTGACCAAAACTTTTGCCAAGAGAATTCTCTCGTCTAAAATTATTTCGTTGGTCTATCAAAGGTAAAGCTCTAGACTGGTTATATTTCTCCCTCGCCATTGTATTAAATGTTGGGAAAATTGCATTGAAATTAATAAACAGGTTTAATCCTTTTAAAAAAGGAAACATAACTTAGAAATAATATAGGGAACTTTAGTTAAACGTGGGAGAAAACTACCCACAAGCCTGGGAAAGATTTTTTGGAATGATCAATAGTATTCCTAATCATGGCTATTCTGAGTCAACTGTTCGCCACTTATTTTACCACAGCCTTAATACTCAGTGTAGAGAGTTGCCAGATTCATCAGCAGGAGGATCGATAAATACATTAACTATTAAAGCATGTTTGGAATTGATGTCTACTAGGGATAAGAATGATTCTTTATATAATCCTGATTTTGGTACAAAACCGGAAAAAGGAATACTTCGTATAAATCATCATCTTATGCCTGAAGTACGAAAAACCATGAAAGAAAAAGGTATACCTTCTGAACTTGTTAAGGAAAACAAAGTAGATTTGTTACAAGTGTTTACTGAAGAGGATGAAACTAGAAAAGTTTTTCAATAATTAAAACATCGACAAGCCAAATCTTATAGTAGCTTGGATAAGAAAATTCAAAGACACAAAAATAATTTGGCCGAACTTATAGAAAATTATGAGGAAATTGGCCAATAAATAAAATTATTTAACAAGTACCTCAGTATGATTGAAACCCAATGTGAACAAATAGAATTTGGTTATAAAAAATTTCTTCATGATGATATAAATATTCCTGTTTCTACTAATGTTGTTACAATAAGAGGTGCAGTTGTTAAGGGACCACCGGAATATGAAGCTAAAAAAGATCGAAAGGAAAAATCCTTGCTCAAAGCAAGCCAGGAAGATGATACATTGGTGGATCCTCAAGATGAGACTTCTCAAGGCACACAAGATCAAACCTTGGAGGAGAAGAATGATACACAGGGTGATAGTTATAACTCTGATGCGGAGACCATCGATCCAAGAGAAGAAAAAGACACAAGCAAAGAAGATGAAGTTATTGCAATAGAAAAGAAGAAAATGATAAGGAACAACAAAATAAAGCAACTAAAGAGCCTGCTCCTTCACAAAAGGTAAAAGATAAAGGTAAGAAACTTCCATATCCAGACCATAAAAAGAAAGCACCATATGAGGCAATCTATGATTCTTTCGCAAAAGCACTAAATGATCTTCGTCTAGAAATTAGATTTGCGGACGCAATAAAATTGCCTTCCTATTCTAAATTTCTTCGTGATATTGTTAGTAGAAAGAAAGAAATAACTAAAACCGTCACCATAGTGACTAGTTACCCTACTAATGGGAGACTATTGTCTAAGTCAGGAGATCCCGGTATACCAACTATTTCATGTTCAAAAGGTAAAACTGATATTCATAATGCTTTGTGTGATTTATGTGCAGGAGTTAGTGTAATGCCATAATCCCTCTATAAAAAGATAGGATTAGGGGAATACTCCCCCACTTCTACCACTTTACAGATGGCTAACAAATCCAGCATGTTATTCCCACTGACTTTATTATTCTTGAAATGCCAGAGGATGAAAGATTATCTATAATACTTGGAAGACCTTTCCTAAGCACTGCAGGAGCATTAGTTGATTGTGCTGCGGGGAAAATAATCTTCAATATTTATGATGCTGAAATAATCCTGTATTTTCCAAAGAAACTAGAAGCAGGAGAAAGGTATGTTCCACCGGCAAAATGAGTTCATGTGGTAAGTGAGTTTGATAAAGGTCAACCGAAGGTAAGAATTCGAGAACAGAGAAGGTGGTGAAATATTCAACCATTCTCAATAAAATGCTTAATGCGATTCAACACATCATATCAATAAAATAAATTAAAGTTAGATAATAAATATGTTCATCGCATTCCTACAACTTTTTTCACACACATTTTTGCGAAAGCGCGCCCCCAAAAATGCAGCTGTCAAAATGTTGCAGAAATACCGACTGAATAAGTATAGATTTAGAATAGAAAATAAAGTTTGAGTTTTTTCTATAGAAACTAGCTTAAAAATATTGTTCAAATAAAAAAATGCATCTATAAAAATTTGGGTGAAAAATCATGCCACAGAAGGTCTAACGACCAACTATACGGCGGGAATTTTTATTCCAGCCATATAGTTGTGGTCGTATAGTTATCGACAAAATTCTCAAAAGTTGGGGTTCAAATACAGAAGGTTTGACAACCAACTATACGGCGGGACCATTTGGTCCGTCCATATAGTTGTGGTCGTATAGTTGTGATCCGGCGAAGGGAAACCCTAACCCTCGTCGCCGCGACAACTATACGGCGGGAGCTACCCGACCCGGCCATATAGTTCCACCGTATTGTTTGGCCCGACCACTTAAACGGGTCGGGGAAGGGCAAGGTTCTTCCTCCTCTCATTATTTCTCTCAACCTCTCTCTCCAAAACTCTCAAAACCTCTCAAGAACTCTCAATTCTTCGTGGATTTCGTTCATTTGAGTGGGGGAATCAATAGATCGGTATGTTTCTCTCCCTATCCATGCTTTATTTTTAGAATTCCATGGTTGAAATCTTCTCATTGAATTAGTGGATGAACTCAAGCTTGATTGATTTTCCCTTTTAATTTCTCATGTTAGGATTGAAATCCTCCACGTAGAATCTCTCATATATCATGTAGAAACTATATGCCTAAGGTTTGATGTTGAAATTTCTCAGTGCATCAAGATGAACAAGCTCAGTAGTATTTTTCGCAAGAGCAAGCGCCAACGTGGTGAGGGCTCAGGGCTCCGGGCTGAGATCTAAAACAAGTATGCCATGGTTTTGGCGAGGAAGGTGCTACCCACACGATGGGCAGGTTACGGCTTTCTCAACTCAACAGAGTTGAAGGGGGACTTCGACTAACTGTGTGCAAATGCATGGCTCTCTAGCATCGCCAACACCAATCACTACACCTACGAAGGGCTCACCCATGAGTTCCTTGCCTCCTTCTATGACGACTAGGGGGAGAAATATAATGCATGCATGATAAATTTCACCGTTAACCAACAGCCATATCAAATTACCTATCAACAATTATGCAATCCTTATGGATTCCCGCAAGAAGGGGAACCAACTGTTACATACCTATATAGTGTCTCGAGTGCAAATGCTTGGGAGGTTGTTTCTGTTAATGGTGGTAGGGACTTCTACCAGAAGAAGATGTCCACCATTCAGAACCCAACCATCCATTACTTTGCTATGTTTCTTGATAACACCTTGTTAGAAATAGGAGATATTGGCTCGATGGACAATGTAGACATGGCCATGATCACCAAGGCTCTCTTCCCTAATGCGCCGCAGAGTCCCACTCATGCAGCTCTATTTCTACAGCACCTCTGCCACCAGAGCAACAAAATGAAAGGTGATATTCGTATCGATGGAATGGTAACCCTCGTAATACAAGCCCTTGAAATTGCAATTCCTATTGCTCAACCTGTTGATGGCTCCATACTTATGGATGTCAGATATATAATTGCTTGTGGACTCCTCGGTGTTTACCGAGATAACATGAGGCTCCGATCCTATCAATTTGGTTACCTTAATGATGTCCAGGATGGTCATATGCCACTGCCTCTCCCATAAGCCTTCGATGTTCAAGGAAGGGACAACTGGATCCTCACCAAGGATCAAGTGACTGAAATCATGGCAGAGCTCTATCCTGACTCTGATGAAGAGGAAGAAGGAGGGCAGCAGGATGAGCAGGAGAAGCAGCATGAGAAGGATTACGACCATTCTTGGGAGGGACATCAATAGTAGGAGGAGCAACCTTGGAACCATTGGCCCAATCAGCCACAGCCGTAACAGGGGTTCAACAATGTCCCCTATCAGGATTTTTTGCAGCTCAACCAGCGCGTTGGGGAGATGGACCAGACTCTACATGGAGTAAGTGAAGATGTGAGTGCCTTCACTCACACCTTTGGTAACTTCATGACCGACTTCCCTGACTACTACCAGCAGCACCATCAACCGCTGCCGAACGACGACAACAACTAAGCATGGCAATAGCCTAAGTTTGGGGAAGGTCTTGAAAACCTCCAAACTTGCATTCATATTTTTGTTTCTTCCTTTGATTTGTTTTATTTTCCAAGAAAAGCATGTTTACTTTCAGTTTGCATTCTTAAAAACCGAAAACACAAAAAATTTAGTTATAACTTTTATTTGTAATTTGTTTCTTTGTTTTTCTTGAAGATTGCTCAATTTCAGGTGACTTAACAATAGGGAAATATAGAGAGGATTCGAATCAAGTAAGATAACGAAGCGAGCAAGATGAGGTATCAAATTCCATTCATCTCTCTCCTGCCACTTTAAATTGATCCTACAATTATTTACTCGCTTGCACTTGAGTCACTCCCCACCTAGCTTGTTATCTCATCAACTATATTCCCTTGCTAGTGTCCTCCTTTAGCTTTGAAACATTGATAAATGAACTTGGTTAAAATACTTCCGACATTTTTACAACAAGAAAAAGCATCCAAGAGATGACTTGAGTCCATGTTTAGCCCAAAATATTTGATTTTAAAAACTACTCAACCCCATTGAGCTTAATCTAAATAGACTCGATAACACCCTTGAATGAAATTGTCTAATAAAATGGACACTTCAAAGTAGAAGAGATTATGCCACTGATTTTTCTAATAATTACAGTAGGATATTACTTTATGCATGTCACTGAAGGGAATATGCCCGAGAGGCAATAATAAAGTGGTTATTATCGTATTCCTTATTTATGATAAATGTTTATTTTACATGCTATAATTGTATTAATATGGAAACATTAATACATGTGTGTTTAATAAACAAAAAGGAAGTTCCTAGTTATGCCTCTCTTATAAACTAGCTCGTTGATTAACATGATGATCAAAGTTTCCTGATCATGGACATTGGATGTTGTTAATAACAAGGTCACAACATTAGTGTAATGATGTGATGAACATTCATCCAAAGTATAGCATTACGATCAAAGTCATTGAGTTTATATTGCTATAACAACTTACGAAGTGATCCTAATCCTTAGACCATGAGATCATGTCAATCACTAACACCGGAAGAGTTTATCGATGACATCAAACGTCACACCGTAACTGGGTGATTATAAAGATGGCTTCAGAACTACTAAAGTGTTATGTGGAGACCCATGGATCGAGAGTGGAATTTGTTCATCCCGATGACGGATAGATATGCTCTGGGCCCTCTCGGTGATATCACATTGATTAGCTTGCAAGCAAGTGATTTGATCACTAGAATGTTATATCACGGGAACGAGAAAAGAGTACATGTCGGTAACGAGATCAAACTAGGTATGGAGATACCGATGATCGAATCTCGGACATGTAATATATCGTGAAACAAAGAGATTAAGATACCAGCGTAAAAGGTTCACACGATCACAGAAGTCATCGTTGAATGTTGTGGGAGTCAGTACGGATCTCCAGGTCCCGGTGCTGATTATTGATCGGAGAGGGTCTCGATCATGTCTGCATTATTCGTGAACCGTAGGGTGACACACTTAAGGGATACCGACACCATTCGGAGCAAATGATATGCCAGAGAAAGAAAAAGGAAAGCGCAGGAATTTATTTCACTATACACCAAAACTGTTTCGGTTGAAATTGCTGAAACTGGTTCTACATGTGAAATTTAAATGTTGTAAGGGGTTTTATGTGAATGTTTGTTAATTAAATTAATTAACAAAATTCTGAATAAATAAATAAAAGAGTTTTATTTAAATGAGAGCTTGCATTAAATTTGGTGGAAATTTAATGCATGTGAGTGGATTTTTGAGTGGAGGCTTTTTAATGGGAGTGGAGGATTTTCATTTTGAGTGGGAGCTCCACCCACATGAATGTGGAAGAGGTGGAGGCAGCCCCCATGGCTGGGCGCCATGCCCCTTGGGTGCCCCCCTCTCCCCTATAAAAGGCCCCCCTCTCCTCCTCTCAAAGTACACCTCCTCGCGAAGGATCTCTCTCCCCCCTTTAGAATTTCCCCATGGTCTCGGATGAGCGAGATACATGTTCCTGGTGGCTTTTTCTGGAAGAATTTGTTGCTTCCGCTGCTTCGCTGGAGCGAGGGCGCTGAGGTTGTCGGGGTACCCATACGTGTGTGCGATCACGGATGCACCACTGCTTTGAGGTGCTGGACTTGATCGTGCTGGACCGGCTAGACCAGATGGACTTCATCACGATCTTGAGATCGGCAAGCGTTCGTCTACATCATCCACGAGTACAACCTCGTTAACGCTATTCGGTCTTCGAGGGTATGTATTCTATGGATGTATATCCACCCGTTGCTTGTCTCTAGTATATAGATCTTGGTACTTAGTTGTTCCCATCGTAGGAAAATTTTTGTTTTCTATGCTGCGAACCCTACAGTGGTATCAGAGCCGGATATATGCGTAGATACTTTGCACGGGTAGTACACATATGAGTATGTGGGCGATGATTATCATTTTATTGCTTCTTAGTTGTAATTTGGATATTGGTGTCATAGTGGGATGAAGTGGCCCGGACAAACTTTACATGTCCTTGCACATGAGACCTGTTCCACGCTTGACATGCAACTAGTTTTGCATAAGTGGCTAGCGGGTGTCTGTCTCTCCTACTATAGTCAATATCTAATTTGCAATGAGCTGTCAACAATTTGGTTATCCTCGCTGTGGTTCATGTTCGTAGGTAAGAACGGTTCTATCTTCGAAAGCCCTAAGCCACGTAAAACTTGCAATGGATAAATTAGAGGTGTCTAGTTTAGATTGTTGTTGGGCTAGTGTTATGATATGGTAATGTTGTAAGTAGAAGTATGAGATGATACTCTTACAACACACATAGCGTGTAAGTTCCATAGACCTTGGACTTACACATAAAGGTATGATAGTGATCATACCACGGTGCACATGATGGAGATCATATGCGGGAACCATATCATTTCACTTATTAACATGTGATGTTACATTGCATCTTATATTGCTTGTTTGGCGTTTTATTAGCATAATAAGATGATCCCTCATTTAGATATCAAGATAAAAATGTGTTCTTCCTTAAGTATGCACCGACAATGTTTCGTCGCTTCAAGGCATCACGTGATGATCGGGTGTACTTGAATCCACGAGCATATCTCGGGTGTAAGACAGTTACAAACGCGAATGCTAAGGTTCTAACTCGGCGAGGCTAGCATGTACAGACATGGCCTCGGAACACGGACCGAAAGGTTAAGCATGAGTCATATAGTAGATATGATGCCAATTTGATGCTCGCCTTTGAAGCTACACCGACTCACGTGATGATCGGACTTGGTGTAGTGGATTTGGTTCATGTAGTCACCAAAAAGACAGGAGGGATGTCGTTTTTGAGTGGGAGTTCATTTCTAATTTGGATTAGTAGAACTCAATTTATCATAAATTAAATCAAAGTGAATTTTCATAATTTGTTGTAGTCATTGGCATTCGTTCACCACCTTATGCATAGTTGTAATTGAGATAATAGAACTATAGAATTCTGGATATATACTTTACGAACTGGTATCGTATTGTCTTGAGTGTCAATCTAAAGTTTAAAGTCCTATTGCAAACTTTCAGCAAACTCTATTTACTCCGTGGAATTTAATAGTTAGTATTAAATCGAGAGTAACAATTCCAGTGTTAGTATCTTAAGTATCATGTTTGCCTCCATGATTCTTGATTTAAGTATCAAGATTATCTAGGAGCTGAAAGAATTTTTTCAGAAACCATCATGTGTGGCAGATATAATGATATATAAAACAATGTTTTGGTTGCAAATGATAGAGTATAATATATGTTCTCATATTGGATGAGAATTTACGAAGGTTGGAGATGCTAGACATCCTAATCATCCAAAAAGGGTTTTGGAAAGTAATGTTATACTCACGATTCTCCTTATAAGCTATAGTAGCTTGATCATGAAAGTCGTCATGATAAGGATGAATAGAAGATGTATGTAAAGTGTTTACTACACTAAAAGATTACTAATGAATGTATTTTGAAAGAATACCGATCATTTTGATGATGGTGATCTACTTCAAAGTGCAAGTTCAAAGGTATTATTATTTGAATATACACGCTTTGGGCTATGTGTCATGTATATGGCGCCACTTTGGTGTTGATAGATTCTTTTAAAAAGTAAAAAGGAAATGCTGAAAGATAATCTATAAAATATATTTGACAGAAAAAAAAGATTGGAAATATCCAATTTAGGTATATGGATGATATACATGTTATGGTTGTATTCTTTTCTTGTTAAACAATGTGGTTCTTGGGTATTGGATACCGAATTGGTTGGTATGAAATTTCATACGGAACGACGCAATTCATAAACCACAATGGCCTAAATAACCAGCAAGAGAATATGTGATGATGTTCATCAAAAACAAACAAACCGTTGTTTGTATTTCTCGTTGACATCAAAGCTTGACTTCAAGATTTGTTTTAATAATTGTTATTTGAATCAGGTATTATGAGAACAAAGGTTGTTCAAATAACTACCGTATTCCATATAAGATGGATGATTTACAAATCTAGTTGGAGAAATCACATCCATAAAACCTAATGCTTAAATGTCGCAAGACAAATGATTGAAATATCACTTACAAAGTGACATCACCGTTTAAATTATATTGTAAAGAAAACATGAAGAATCTCCATATTCATGGATTTTTGGAGTATTTGATTTGATCAAGTGACGCTTGTGAGACTTTCCTCGGGATAATTAAAACTTCGTTCAAAGGCCAAAGAAGAACGAACGACTAAAATATTGGAATTTATATATATCGATATATGTAGTCCATTATGTATGGTCGTAAGCGATGGATTTCATCTTCATATGCTTTCTCCGGAAATTTGAGTGAATGTTCACTTAATGAGAAAGAAGTATGAAATATTTGAAAATGTTCAAAGACTTTCAAGATGAAGTGGAAAATCATTGTAACAAGAAAATAAATGGTTTTTGATTTTATCATATGGGATTTATTTGAGTTACAAGTGTAACAAGAAAAATAAATGAATTATGATTTTATCATAAAAGGGATTTATTTGAGTTACAAGTTTAGCAAAACACCTAGATTTACATCTCCCGAAACACCATAGGAATATGGAGTGTTTGAGATTTGTAATGAAATCTTGTTTGACATGGTTGGATCAAAGGTGTTATTTATAAAACTGCCATTATGTTTTAAAAGATTAAAGCTTTAGAGACTACCGCTTTTTACACTGAAAAGAGCTCCATCTTGATCCGTTGAAATGACACCATGGAAGTTATGGTTTGGGGTAAAACCCAAGTTGTCATTTCTTAAATTTTGGTATGCTAAACATAAGTAAGATGTTTACAACCGAAGTCGGATGAGCATGTCTTTGTAGGTTATTTCGAATAACAATTGGTTATTCCTCCATAACACCAAGGACAAAAGGGTTTGTCACTTGAAACATGAAGTTTCTTGAAGAAGGAATTTTTCATAAATGTTAAGTGGGAGGACAATAGAACTTTGATAAGGTTAACGAACCTTAGTTATATGTGATGAGTTGCGCAGCGCCGTAAATCGTTCCGGAGGTAGCCAAAATGCTCATGATTTATGTGCCTCAAAGGTTGTGTTCACGGAGATCTAAGTTCCTATTGAACCAAGTAGGTCGGATAAACAATCAAATACTAAGATTTGAGAGTAAATCATTATTGTTTGACAATGATGAACCGATTATATGCAAAGAAGCGATGATGGGCCCTGACTCCGTCAAATGGCTTGAAGCCATAAAATCCGTGATAGTTCCATATACGAGAAATCAAGTTTTGAACTTGGAAGACCCTCCGGAAAGGTGTAAAAACCTATCAGTCGTATTTGGATCTATAAAGAAACAGACATGGATGTTTCACATCTATGAAATAGTCGACATGTCGTAAAGTATTTTACGACAATGTTCAAGGAGTTGACTATGACAAGATTTGATCTTTCATAGCGATATTTAGTCTGGATGGATTAAAGTAGCAACCACTACATATAATTTGGTATATGGTAGATGAATAAACAAAACAAAGTTCTTCTAAGAGAATGGTTACCTAGGACGTGTACATGACACGATCCAAAGGGTTTTGTTAATTTAAAGGATGCTAAAAGGGCATGCAAACTTCAATGGTTGAAGTAAGCATCGCGGAGTTGGAATCTTCACAGGGTGATGAAAAGGAGTTTTCATCAGAAGACGATGAAGATGCTTGCATTTGCAAGAAATTAAGTGGGAGCGCTAAGACATATTTCTAATACATTATGTGGAGGACATCTTGTTGATTAGAAATGATGTATATTTTATTGACAAAGGTTAAGAATTTCATTTTGATGAAAGACTTAGGCAAATCCCGAATATTTAGCATGAAAGTCTATAGTGGATAAACCGTGACTCTAATATGGTTATGCCAAACGTACATATATGAGATATTGAAGGGGTTCAATATAGAAACAACAAGAAACGGTTCTTGTCGCATGGAAAAGGAATTGAATCAAGATTCAAGTGTATCGACACTTGATAAGTGAAACAAGATTCAAGTGCTTTGACACTTGATGAGTGAAATCACGAGAATGTTTTGATCAATCATATCATGATATGTACACATCTAGATATGTCCTATGCTCTAAGTGTTATGAGCAAATACCAGAATGAATCGTAAAATGATCATTGGACTATAGTAAGGATATTCTTATGATCTTTTGGAAGAACTAAGAATATATTTGTGTAGAGGTGACAAACAATTACAAATAGTTCATTGTAAAGCGTTACATTGATACTAGTTTTGTCTCAAGATACAAATTAAGTTTATCTCAATTTAAACTATGAGTGGCACAATGAAATGGAAAAAAAGTTTCCATGATGGATTTGGAAGAGTTCCAAATTTAAGATATTGTGACGAATACTACAACAAAAGGCTAAGTATATGACTGCTATAGTAGCAGCAAAGGAGGGAATTTGTGTCAAGTAGTTTGAAATCAAACTAAGGTGTGGTTCGCAACGGGCTAACACTAAAGATATATTGTATGACAATAGTATCGACATGGTTTAACCCCAAGGAACTAAAGGTCTCACCGAAAGACCAAATTTATACAATGCCATCTCATTGGAGAATGAGTGATGCGTGGAGACGCAAAGATATGCAAATACACACGGACTTGAAAGCATCAGATCCGTAGATTATGTTAACCACTTGCAGTTTCGTATATGGAACACCAGAAAGCCATAGGTGTTCAATACGCAAAGTTTTCAAACTAGATTATTGTCTCTAGTGCAAGTGGGAGACTGAAGGGAATATGCCCGAGAGGCAATAATAAAGTGGTTATTATCGTATTCCTTATTTATGATAAATGTTTATTTTAAATGCTATAATTGTATTAATATGGAAACGTTAATACATGTGTGTTTAATAAACAAAAAGGAAGTTCCTAGTTATGCCTCTCTTATAAACTAGCTCATTGATTAACATGATGATCAAAGTTTCCTGATCATGCACATTTGGATGTTGTTAATAACGAGGTCACAACATTAGTGTAATGATGTGATGAACATTCATCCGAAGTATAGCATTACGATCAAAGTCATTGAGTTTATATTGCTATAACAACTTACGAAGTCATCCTAATCCTTAGACCATGAGATCATGTCAATCACTAACACCGGAAGAGTTTTTCGATGACATCAAATGTCACACCGTAACTGGGTGATTATAAAGATGGCTTCAGAACTACTAAAGTGTTATGTTGAGACCCATGGATCGAGAGTGGAATTTGTTCATCCCGATGACGGATAGATATGCTCTGGGCCCTCTCAGTGATATCACATTGATTATCTTGCAAGCAAGTGATTTGATCACTAGAATGTTATATCACGGGAACGAGAAAAGAGTACATGTCGGTAACGAGATCAAACTAGGTATGGAGATACCGATGATCGAATCTCGTACATGTAATATATCGTGAAACAAAGGGATTAAGATACCAGCATAAAAGGTTCACACGATCATAGAAGTCATTGTTGAATGTTGTGGGAGTCAGTACGGATCTCCAGGTCCCGCTGATGATTATTGATCGGAGAGGGGTCGCGATCATGTCTGCATTATTCGCGAACCGTAGGGTGACACACTTAAGGGATACCGACACCATTCAGAGCAAATGATATGCCAGAGAAAGAAAAAGGAAATCGCAGGAATTTATTTCACTAGACACCAAAACTGTTTCGGTTGAAATTGCTGAAACTGGTTCTGCATGTGAAATTGAAATGTTGTAAGGGGTTTTATGTGAATGTTTGTTAATTAAAGTAATTAACAAAATTCTGAATAAATAAATAAAAGAGTTTTATTTAAATGAGAGCTTGCATTAAATTTGCTGGAAATTTAATGCATGTGAGTGGATTTTTGAGTGGAGGCTTTTTAATGGGAGTGGAGGCTTTTCATTTTGAGTGGGAGCTCCACCCACATGAATGTGGAAGAGGTGGGGGCAGCCCCCATGGCTGGGCGCCATGCCCCTTGGGTGCCCCCCTCTCCCCTATAAAAGGCCCCCCTCTCCTCCTCTCAAAGTACACCTCCTCGCGAAGGGTCTCTCTCCCCCCTTTAGAATTTCCCCAGGGTCTCGGATCAGCGAGATACATGTTCCCGGTGGCTTTTTCTGGAAGGATTTGTTGCTTCCGCTGCTTCGCTGGAGCGAGGGTGCGGAGGTTGTCGGGGTACCCGTACATGTGTGCGATCACGAATGTACCACTGCTTTGAGGTGCTGGACTTGATCGTGCTGGACCAGATGGACTTCATCACGATCTTGAGATCGGCAAGCGTTCGTCTACATCATCCACGAGTACAACCTCGTTAACTCTATTCGGTCTTCGAGGGTATGTATTCTATGGATGTATATCCACCCGTTGCTTGTGTCTAGTAGATAGATCTTGGTACTTAGTTGTTCCCATCGTAGGAATTTTTTTGTTTTCTATGCTGCGAACCCTACAGTCACTACAAACACTGTCGTGCTCCATGGGGAACTTTTAACTCCGCTGGCCAACGAATGATCTAAATGTGGAAAACAACTTGATTTCAGCTATTTAGTTATGTAAATGTCTTTAGCTACAATGCTATGATGTGTAAAAAAAATAGTCTCCTCGTTTATTACGTTCTAAGTGATGTTTTAGTACTCCTCTGACCCACTATTGCTCAATAGCTATCTATTGGCATGGTCAAGAGTGCGCAACACAGCCCCAATTAACATGTTAAAAACAGTGGCATGATTTATCTATGAGAGAGTTGAAGTTTTTGAAAAGCAAGGAAAGGAAAAAGGTTCTTTGAGAGTCTTGAAATTTTGACGTGGGAGTAGATGAGTTGTTCTTAAATTAAATTTTCTTGGTGCAAAGTTGAGTACTCTTAATTGTTAAAGGAACAAGAGCAAAAGTTTTCATCTCTCAATAAGAGAGAGACCAAAGAGATTTGTTGCACTTTCCTAGCTAAACATTTGACACTAGCCTGGGAATTTAATTTAGTTGATAGCAAGATATATGTGGTTAGGAAGTGAACTTAGTGCAATCTTGTGAATACTTTTATGATCATGTTTAAAGATTGTAGGAAATGTGAAGAAAAGAATTTGACACCAATTCAAGCTTGTCAGTTATTTATTTCAGTTTCGAATCTCCGCTATCCTTTCATATTTCTTTGTCACTCAAGGGCGAGAAACATATAAGCTTGGGGAGTTGATAGTTTTGAGATTCTACACATTTTTTATGGTTTCTATCGATGGTTTTCTAGCTTTACCTAACGCTAATACTTCGGTAGCGAAGAAAACTTGGGTTTTAATGTGAGTTCTAGGTTCTGAATATCAACACAGGGTTTTAACAACAGAAACACAATATTCAGACAAAAACAAGCAAGCCTCTTTTTGGAAGCAATCAAGGGGAGCATACTAAGATTTAACGAGCAACTATACGGCAGGAATATTTTTTCGGTCGTATAGTTCCCGCGGTATAGTTGCCATCTGCTTCATCTTATTAAAAGGGACAACTTTCATGAAGAGTCCAAGGTCTAAAACAGAACACACGAGCCGCCATCCCATCCAAAAGAGATAAACAAGAGATCCGGAGAAGAAGGAGAAGACGTTCTTCATCCCGCTCCATGATCTTCGATCTCCCAGCAACCACACCTTCATAGCCACTACTTGTACTTGAGAGAGAGAGAGAGAGAGAGAGTTATCCACCTTGCAAGATTAGAGTTTGAGATTGTTGTTCCTATCTTGAATTGTGTTGGATTTATTTCTATTTATTATTATGGATATCCACGGTAAGATCAAGAAGAACTCCCTTTATTTAATTATATTCATGATGATTTCTTCTCGCATGTGTGAGTAAGTTCCCTTAGGCCTGGGAGATGCAGGGGATTGGTGAGATGTGATGTGCCTATATATTTGCCATCAAGTTTGTGGTTGATTTTAATTACTTTATTATGTGTGCTTGACTATCTATGGGATGATTAATGTATGTTGTACAATTAAGGACCCAGACAACATGATGCTTTGTTCTACATAGATATAATCTTGTTTTCTAGAAGACCAACGACCCTCGAGTGACACGGGGATATCAATGGGAAAGTAGTTTGACTTGAGGATAACGAGGAACCAACAAGATTATTGCATTAGTACGATCGAAGGAGCTTAATTGCTAAGCAACCTGAAGGATCTTAATCATCTAGTGACTGATAAGGTTGTGGTAAATAGGCTAGTAGGATTATTGAAGTTGGGATGAAATCTACCAAGAGGAGTTCCAGATAATTATGGGTTTCTCACCTACACACATACTTATAAAATTATAATTGTTACACTTATCACTTATCCACCTGATACATTCACTATCACCATGAACTAAAACTCTCCGCGCCTACTTCGTCATCTGCAGAAAACAACAAACAAATCATTCTTTACTTTTATGTTTTTATTTGTGAAGTTTATATTTTAGTTTTATTTAAATACTTTCATTTAATCTAAAATCTATTCCTATTTCAACACTTGTATTAAATTCACTCGAAGACCTTTTACAACTTCGGGTGTGATAGAGACTTCAACAATATGCACTTACCTTTAGGCTCCCTGTGGGATCGACATCCTCACTTAAAAACAGCTACAAACGATATGTGCACTTGCAGCCATCACATAGCTTGTCGATTTTCCACTGCGTGAGCTCGTCGCGTGTGATGTAGTTGTGGTTCCTTCACCGTGGGTTTCAGCATCGCCACGACAAGTTGTGGTCATCCTCGTCGGATGAGGGCGTGTGGTTTCTTGCGAACTTCACCATGGAATTTTTCTTTGGCTCCGGAGTCTCTTCTCTGGTCAGTGTGGCTCCGACGAGCCTAATGCCTACGATTGTGGACTTGTGGACGATGGATCATGGATCCCCGACCGGTGGTTGAATGGCGAGTAGGTACGTAGTAGATGCTATGACCGCGTCCTGCGGTGTTTTGGGCATCATATTGCCCTGCGAGTCCACCGACATGAATGATAGATCCAGGGCTTTAGCGGACTCGCGCCTTGCGTCTGGGCCCATGCGCTCCAACCGAGAGTGACTTTTGTGGGCGGCGTAACCGCCATTGTCTTTTTAAGAGGACCCACTTATGGAGGAGAGCGCAGCTCGTCGGGCACTTGATTTGTCAGTTGCCTTCCGACACTGCTTAAGATCCTTGTGTTGTGCGCTTGTCCGTTGTGCTACTTTATGAGGAGCCAGTGTTAGCCCATCATCATGTTGCATGAGGCATCCATTGGAAGGGGGTTGCCTCATACAACATCTCTGACTCTTTCCCATTGGGCATCCTTGAGGTGGATCTGCTGACGAGCTGATTCGCCACCATCGGCGGCTTTGGGGTTTTGAGGACCAGTCCCGTCGGGATTCAGAGGAGGGTCGCCGTTGGCAGTGTTGGGAGCCTACGGGTCGGTCATGTTGCCGTCGTTGTCGCGGGTGTCATGGCCGTTGATGATGACTACGCAGATGAAGCGATGAGGGAGGTCATTGCTCCCACAACTCTCAAATCGGTTCCTTCCTCTATTGGTGGGTCACAGAGGTCGGAGTTGCAGCATCTGCTGCTATCCATGTCGTACGCCAGTGTGGGTGCACTTAGCGCGCCAATTGGCGGTATCCACGAGGTAGTTGCGATCGCCGGCGACGTCACCCGCTCTAGGAGGCAGAGCGTGTCGATCTGGCCGACTTGGAAACATATGCTACCAAGCATCATGTCGACTCCGTTTGTTATGGAGTCAAAGTCCGGGCGGGTTTCCGACGAGTGGACAGTGAATTTGATGGTGCCGAAGAGAAGGTGATTATCCGTCATAGAAGAATCTAAGATCGCGGTTGACGGGGCCATCACTACCGCAACATCAGCATCCCTAGTTCCCACAGTCGGTGCCAATTGATGAGGGTTCGACTCGTCAATGCCCATTGTTATGGGATTGGGTTTTGGAGAAGGAGGGGACACTAGAGATCACTAAACGGCTAGAAAACAAGGAACATGGAACACGAGATTTACCCAGGTTCGGGACCCTGGAGGGAAAGCTTAGTCCTGCTTGTCTGCTCTTGATTAGTGGCGAAGACGAAGGTTACAGGGGGTGCGCAGATGAGATCTCGCGGTGTGTATGATAGAATTGTGGATTGTTCTCCTCACCGTACCCTCCTAGCCTTTATATAGATAAGCCAAGTCCCGAGGATAGGTCGAGTCGATTACAAGTTAGGGTTTTTCCCTTTGAGTTTCTATCTGTAGCTAGCCATGTTTATCAAGGAGTCGTTTCCTTCTTGGGCTAGGGCCATCAGAAATCCTCCTGGGCTTCATCATCAAGGGTACACCATCTCATGGGCTTCTGCTGGGCCGGACCGAGTAGGCTAACATTGGGCACCCATGGGTCATACCCATGCCAGATAGAGACGAGTGGAATGCCATGAATATATATGGTATATCTCCCAAGGTGTGGATCCAGAAAACTCGCAAGATCAAAAAATGCAATAAGATATGCAAGGGAAATCCTTATTCGATGAACTAGAGCTTGTTATGATGATAACCACAAGCTCTAGATCCTCTCATGGACAAGATTCAAATAACAATCAAGAACGATGAAGCTATGTATGCAAAGGTTTGAGCTCTCTCCGAAAGATGCGAACGAGTCACTCACTCGAGAGCCCCTCTCGATAGAATGGCTATCTATCGTAAACTTGGTATCTCAACTAACAATACAAGACCGGCAAAAGATAAACCCTATCAAGATCATACCTTTGTCTTGAAGATTCGACTTGATCTTGATGTAGACCGTATTGTCCATCTCAAGATAGAACACCTTTCTTGATTGCTCTTGCATGCTCTTTCTTGATGAATACTTTCAAATTGCTCCCCATACTCCATGGGGAAACCTCTTGATGAACACCTTTCTTGATTGCTCTTTGAACTTTTCTTCATCACTCCATGATCACCGAGGATGGGATGCTTCAAGCTTGAGATCTTCTAGAGATGGCACATCTTGAGCATGCCCTTCTCCATTCATTATTGAGGTTGATCCATCTTGATGCAACTCTTTGCGCTTTCCTTGATCAACCTTTAAACATCTTCATCTTTCAACTTCGAGACCAGCACATGACCCATGCGATGCCGATGGACAAACCTAGAAGTGAAACTCAATTCACACATTAGTCCATAGAGATTGTCATTAATTACCAAAACCACACATGGGGGCATACATGCCCTTCCAAAAGTGAGTTAGGGTTAGAGGGGGAGCCGGTACTTGAATGAAATTTTCAATGCAGGGCGGGGATAGAGTATGTCCAATTTTTGATCCCACGAGCGTGCTTTCGCGTAGGATTGTGACTCCGAAATTTCCCAACCAGTGTGACTTCCACTGGGACCCATGTTTTGAGGTCCCACACTGTAGTTGGTTGGTTGAATTTGGGTGTTCTATTTTTGGGTACTTCTTGCTCTCTTCTTAATCCAAAAACTTAGTATAGTACGCATCACTGTAATAGATTTTAAATTCGTAGTATCCCTATATATTTAATGTACTGAAATATGGATACAATAACAAAATTGACCAGAACTTGTATTTTATTTTATTATTTTTTGTACCGAAATATTGATAGAATGAGAAAGTTTTCATATTCATGGAAAAATACCATTTTTCATTTCCGGAGTGCCAAAAAGCTAAGGGTTACATAAGACCAGTGTTATGTGAAACCTTAAATTGGTTTCATGTTAGGTGATATAGTTGCAAGGAAAAATACCAAACTTGGTATATTGATTGGATCTCAAAAAAAGTTCTCGAAAATCAACTATCATGTTCGAGGTTTCATGGCTTTCAGGTCAAAACACCAATGTAATGGCCAAAATCATGGCATAGTTCGTGATGATGTGCACATATTTTCTATGCATGTGCATATTGGGATGGCGAACAATGTTGTAGGAGGACGTTTTCCTTTTTGTCGGACAAAAAAGGTGTTTTCCTTTTTCGAGTGCAAAAAACGGGTTGTTTTGTGAATAAACCACAGAATGAAAGTTTCAAAAAGATACCATCCCATTTTTCAAAAATACTATACCACCTTGCATGGACTATGTCTTAACCGGGGTATCTCAAACCATTCTGTCCGTTCAAATCACCAGGAAGTGGGTCCGATTTGAACTACATGTACATGATTTAATGCTCATGATTTTTTAAACAATCATTTTTATGCTCACAATATGTTATTTTATCAAAGATCCACTAAAATTTTAGCAAGGCTTAGTCCCTAGAAAAAAAATTACAAATTCAAACCCCTATTGTCAAAACCGTGATTAAAAATCTCTATTTACACCTATTATGATTTTATATGAAAAATATGTCCATGTATTTTTCCTAGAAAGTTAAAGTTTTCCATAATGTCCTAAAAATATACTCTAAAATTTTAAAAGTTATATAAATTTTGTTTGAATCAATTTAGAGTTATGAATAAAAAGATACAAAAGAGTTTAGAAAAGAATAAAGATAAAAAAATTCGTGTGAACCCAACAGCTAAACAGCCCAGCCAAGCAAGACATGTGGCACAAGGTCAGCCCAGGAGTAGGTCGAGCAGCCTATGATCGGGGCCACCGCCTCCCGAGGTCCAATCCCACTAGCCGAAAACTGTTAATACACTTATAAACCGCATGTGCTTATCTATCAACGAAAGAAACAGTGGTGTAGTGGTTAGCACGTGTCATGTGTGGTGTCATGGATTGAGGGCATAGGTTCGAGTCCCACCCTCGCTGCAATCTTCCTTGGTTACTTGATAGTCTGGTCGGTTCAACGAACCATGTATTAGCAGGTGGATATGAGATGTGGCATAAAATTAAGGCCATAGACCAGTTTTGTCTATGTTATAACCTATTGGTGTAATCAAATTATGACCTTTCCTGACAGAAAATGTCGTTGTTTTTTAAGGTTTGGACCCTCCCAAATGTCCTACGATTGTTTGGATTAAAATGGTCATACATATATGACCAAAAAACTCATGTTCGTTAAAACAAGGTCACTAGTTGACACATTTCTTTTAGTGGTCATAGTCGCTTAAAATTAAAGTCATAGACATGTGATGTCTATGTTATGACCAATTCATGTAAGGAAGTTATGACCTTTATGACAAAAAGTCATGGTTTTTTAGAATTTAGACCCTCCCAAATGGCCTATGACCATTCTGTTTGAGATGGTCATAGATCTATGACCACAAAACTCATGGTCCTTAAAAAAAGGTCACTAGTCAACTCATTTCTTGTAGTTAACCAAAAAAACCATGCATAGAGAAAGGCTACAATAATTCTATGATTAGAGTATTATTACTACATTTTCAGAGATACGTATATAGTTCTAAACTTGTTATAATATCACTCAGATATATGATACTAGCAACTAGTATTGACATGGACAACCACTCACATGATAGAACTTCTGTGGAACCTTCACTAGATATCAAGAAAAACTTCTGAACCTGATACCTATTTGCAAGAAGAAAGGATTTATTTCATACATATACACCAAACTGAACCTTTTTAGACATTTGACCAAGGTCAAAAATTGCAGTCTATGCGTACTTACAAACCCATAAAGGAATTGCAACGAATTTCTTCCATAAAGGAAGACTATTATTTGTGGCATCATCACTACGAGATTTACTTACACTAGAGGGCTCCCAACCCATGTTCTTGATGGGATTTAGCCTCCTAACTCTCTGTGTGATGTCGTTGATCGATTCCAATAGTCGATCTTTCACTCCTCGTCTGCTCCTACGATCGTGTAGGCCTTCTCCCTGAATCCTTTTCCTCCTGGAACTCCTCTACCCCTGCATGGAGCTGGTTCTTGGCTCCTCAGGGGGTGGAAATTCTCAATGTATAAGATGGTATTCTAGTTTGGTATGTTCTATGATGTTGTGCAATAGTATTAAATGGTCACATGCCCTGAAGGCAAGTGCACTTCTCTATAAATACAATGTCACTAGATATTTTACTCTATGTACTGAAATTGGGTACCTAGGGTTTGTCTATTAAAGGACAAAAAGAAATTAAAATATTTACCCCTCTACAATTACAATGTTGGCAAATAGAGGCAAGTAGATATGTAATATTAATAAAAATATTTTTTATCATGCACCTCTCTTCTTTAGAAAATAACATCTTTGTTTGGAGACCTTATTTTAGGGTGTTTAAGTTAGAGATAAAGATTGACCATTCAAGAGTGATATATCCCTTAATTGCATTTTTAGGAACCAAATTAAATACATTCTATGCTCGTGATTTATCATTTTTACCATTCCAATTAATTTATAAAAAATGTTTTGAAATCTAATAATTCGAATATTTAAGCTATTATATTTATTGCTGCATGTCGCACAATCCCCTTGGTTCCAATTGTATGTGTTTTTAATTTTCTTGTAAAACTTCATGTATCCCTTGAATTTTTTGAATTTAGTAACTTAAGTTCTAAGTAGTGTCATTGTGAACCTTATACCATCGCATTTGTACTTATTTGTTTCACATAGAGACCCTAATCTTACCAAAGGTTCATGATAGTTCTGGCAAAAGTTATGTTCTAGACACAACACTTCCACCAAAACTTTGAGGAAAGCCAACATAAATTTAATTAAAAATCAAGATATAAAAGGATTAAGAGGGGACAACATACTTTGTAGCTAGAAGTTTTAACTCCAAACTCAATTTGAATACATTAACATTCAAATTATTTCTTTATTCCATGACAAAACAAACAATAAACTGTTCACTTTTGCAGAACATGTATCATCTAGAGAGTTTCATGGATTGTCTTTGTTGCACTAACATTAGGTATTCGGTATGACGGGCGCACCACTAACAACCTCTACCTTGAAAGTAATATCCTACTAATAACGCGTCTAATCGAACATGTTGATAGTAGTACAACATTCATTTTCATGGATTGGAAATCAAAAACAAGCAAAAGAGAGAGTCCAATAAGAACACAATTTATTCATATAACATAAACTAAACAATAAAATGCATACCGATCAATTACATGAGAAGACTTTATTCATAATTATTGTTTTACACAAACATCATGAATACATGTGATGTAGTTTTGGCATCGCACGCAAAGTCTAGCAGCAACACTTACCCTTACTTCCGTTGCATGCGCGTGACACTAAAACTGTGAGCACCAAATCCTCTTTCTTTGCAATCACGGTAGCATGAAGAAGTGTTGTAAATCCTCTCATTTCCATGGTCCAACTACAAATGCAATGCATTGTAACAAAAACAATTTAAGTATATTGTATACAAGATAAAAATAATACAACATGAATTTTTTCTTTCACATATAAAAATGTAGAGCAATCAAGATATTTTTTGCATACTTGCATGAGAGGATGGCAACATAGAATAAATCATCACAATGAAAAATAGAGCAACTCCTAGTTTGTAGGCAATCATCCTTGCTTTGCTAGTGATGACTGCCATATTACGAGAAGATACTACTTTTATTTTTATGCTTCTTTTGTGATCTATTTTGGTTTTTCTCTACCTATCTCATTTGCGAGTATATTTACAGATCCACCATCAAATCATGGATATTGATCAATTTCTTATCATATTTATGCATATCTTCGAATTAATGTTATATATCTTTCTAAATGTAAATAATATATTTCCATGTTTGTATACAACTATATTTTTTTTATTGCTTTATGTTGTCTTATATGGTTTCTTTATGTTTGAGTAAGCACATTAAATAATATGTATAGATTGTACCACGGATATGTTTCATCATACATAAGGACGATAGAAAATATTGTTTTATCGTAATAAAATACTTTATCATATTAAGTATAACTAAATGTCAGACAACTATTTGTTCTAGATTTGTACAAGCACTAACTATTGATTTTAAATTTTCTTGGATACCATACTTATTAATGGTGCTTTCACATCATGCAATAATATCTTACATGAGTAGGAAATATATAATTCTTTCATACCTTTTATTTATTGCATGTTTGTCAATGTAGAATTAGTTTAGATAGAGTAAAAAAATATTTGATATTGACAAATCACTGATTGTATCCATATCTCTAAATTAATGTTCTTTATATTAACTAGACTTCTTTCTGCACCCCCGGGGCATAGCTGGTAGGCATAACTATTAGGGTTCGAGGGCAGAAAACAAAAAATTCCTATGAATGAAATCCTAATGCCAGGATCTATCTACGTGTAATATAGTAACATGAAAGGATACGGTATTCATACCTTTGAAGACCGAGCGCGGTTAACGTACCACGAGGAACATGGTTAAATAATTCATTCCGACGCTGACCTCGAGGTCACGAAGTCCAATGGCCCCGATAAATCCTAGCTCCGAAAGAAAGACGCCGCCCACGGGAGTCACACATGTACGATGTGTTGTTGTTATGGAAACGGCAGTGCCTCAGCAGGCTATTAGTGGTATGGAAGCGAGCAGGGAAGCGAGCGACGACATCCACAGGCGGGATTGGGCACAATCATGTGTCGAGGACACAAGAAGTACCCAGGTTCGGGGCCTCGTGGTGAGGTAACACACCTACTCCTCCCGATCTGACTATCTGCATGAACACAAAGGATTACAAGGGCTCCTCGAGCTGTATCTGTGGTCTAACTAGAAGAAGAAGGAACCAGCCCTTGCTACGATGCCCCTGCCGCCCTTTATATAGGCCAAGGCAGCATGGGCAACGACTCAGCCGACTAGCGGGTCCCACAAGCGGGCCCGACCAACTATTCTAGTATAGTATCAATCCTCCCTCCCGTCTTGCATAGTGTCACGCCCCCCGGCGAGCACGGAAATAGTGGAGGCCGCCCCGGCCGACACGGGCGGCGGCTGCTGTTCCCGCCCGACACGGGTATGGTCCGTCTCCTTCGGCATCGATGTCGCTACCTCTGGCCTCTGTCGGCTAGGGCTGCGGAGCACTGTGTCCTACATCATCCGCCTACCTTGAATATCCGGCTACGCCATCCTAGCCGGCTACTCCGTCTTGTCCGGGTGGTTGGTCCCATCCTGCTAAGTGTCTAGCCTTCGTCATCTTTATCCGGCTAATGGTTCTACCGGTTCGCCCTTGGTCTGTCTTACCCTATCCGGATGGTATGATCAAGCCAGCTTTATGCCTTCAGGGATGTTCTGTATCCGGCTAATTGGTTCGTTGGACTGCTCTATGTCGAGTCTTCTTTCTGGCCTGCTCTTATGTTTTACATCCGGTTGGGTCAGCCGGCTAGCAGTTACCTTGCCTCTACATATTTTCCGGTTAGCCTACCTGGGGGTGATCCCCCGACACTAGGCCCCGAGCACCCACCCTTGGAGAAATGTGCGCGGGCTCCAAAGCTAGTTTGAATTTTCGTCCGACTGAGTTCTGGCGGTTGAGTTGCTCGGCTATGTCAAGACGGACGTCAGCCATGCGCATGATGAGGATTGTCGCGACGTGCGGCGATGCGTCATGTCAAGAGCTCCCACAGGAACCAACGCTGACGCCTAGCCTGATGTCCCTGGATCTGCTGTGCATTCTGTGCCGGTGGAAACGATCCGGTCGCTGAAGGGGCTATGCAGTGCTGCCACATGGCGAGCCAGCGGTTGCCCCGCCCGGACCTTAAGTACCGTGCATGCCGCACTGTCGCCCCCACTCGCCATTTGCTCCCCTTTTCCTCGCCGCTGAAGCTGCTGCGCTCCTCTGCAACTTGATGCCTCCTTGCGCCCGCGCCGCCGACGAGCTCGCACCGCCTCCGTCCCGCCATTGCCACCCATTCTTTGCCTGCCGGAGCGACGAGCCACCGCCACTCCTCCGCCGCTCCTTCTTCTCCTCCCTTTCTTCCCGTTCCTCCTCCGTCGCACGCCACCGACGAGGAGATGGATGAGAGCCGCGGCGCTTGGTGCGGCTCCTCCATCACGAAGGAGCAGATCGAAAAATATCGGCATGCTCGCCTGCTGCTGATCGCCGGCGAGGTTGGGGTGCGCCTCACATCGGCAGATGAAATCTCGCCGGCACCAGAAGCCGGTGAGCACGTAGTCTTCCTTGCGCACCTCGCGCTTGGCCTGGCCTTCCCGTCCAGCGCCTTCTTTCTCACCTTCCTCTCCCACTTCGACCTTCCCCTCCACCATCTCGGCTCGAATGCAATCGGCATGTTGGCGCACTCGTAGCCTTCTACGAGTGATACCTCGAGATCTAGCCTGATCTCGGGCTCTTTTGCTGAATGTTCCTCATCCGGCCACAGGTGTAGTACGCCAAGGGGCCGCTCGTGCTCTGCGGCGGCGCCTTTATCTACTCGCGTGTCCAAACCGGCTACCCCAAGTTCAAGCTGCCCGACACGGTCAAGTTGTGGCAGCAAACGTACTTCTATGTATGCAACTTGGGTGCCGATGACCACTTCAACTTGACAGCCTTCCAGGACGTTGAGTCCACTCAGGTGAATTGGGAGCAGAAGCACTACAGCTCCAAGCCCGAGGTGGAGGATTTGCTACGCCAGATAAGGGCCTTGGTCACAGCCGGCTTGACTGGCATCGACGTGACGCTCAGCTAGGCCTCCCGGATGATGATGCCCCTCCAGCAGTGAGCGCACAAGATGTGCTACTACTCCGGCCGCCTGGACCCGACCCGGCTCTCCCGCTATGATCTCACCTTTGCCAACCTCTATGAGTGGGTGTGGATGATCATGGAGGAGAAGATCAAGGCTGACTAGCGCTTCGGTCTTGCCCCCTACCACCGCGAGAACTGCGCTCCCCGGGTAGGTTGACTTGTCACTTTTTCTTGCATTTCTCTTGCTTTTGTCTTGTCCGGAATCACTGCTTGATCCGGCTCGGCTTACTTTTTCTTCCTTTGCAGACCTTCCCCTACATCATCCGGGAGGAGGGTGAGGAGCCCCTCCAAGTCTTCACCGCCGACCTCACCGAGCCCCGCCCGCGCCAATCCAGCGAGGGTTCGGATGGTGAGGAAGGGTTATTGTCAACACCCGGATTTTTCAATCCTAGATGCCTGTTATGCCATACATCGCAATCCCAGGATTACCATTTTTGCGAGACATAACAGAATTGGATACCATAGTACTTCATCCATTACAACGATACATAAGTTCTTACACAAATAGGGATCTCATGATCCAGTCCTTAATACAACATCAAGCAGCGGAATACGGAATAGTAACGGTAGCGTAGGCGAGGCTCCATCTTCGGGGTCACAGGCAATGCTGACGATGGGAGATGATCCTAGTTGTCGTAACCATCCTGGGGTCCATCCTCCAGGTACTCCTCTTCATAGTCTGGCCATGGGAATAGCCAGGGACAAAGCCATGAGTACTCTTTAAGTACTCGCAAACTAATACTAACAAGAAAAAGGGGTTTTTGGATAATAGGACACTAGGCTCTAGGGTTGTTTTGCAAAAGCCAGATTTATACTACTAAGTTCCCAAGCTAGTCACAATTTTATAACTCCTAAGTGGGATCTTGTATTTCCAAGTCACAGCTCTGTTGTGGCCAAGCCAAAGTCTCAAGTCGTTCACAAGTCATTTTGAAAAGTCTGACGGGGGAACAGTATGGCCACTCAAACTGTCCATAACCGCGGACGCGGCTATTCGAATAGTTTGACACTCTGCAGAGATTGTACACTTTCACCACAACATTCGATACATCCGTCAGGAACAAATCCTGAATTCACCATACTCAGTATGCAGATAATCAATCCTAACCTTCCAATTACACTCCCTAGTATAAGCACCTCTCCTGTGAGTTTGGCCTCCCAACCATGACCACTGTCATCTTGGGTACTGCACAGGTGGACAATCTTCACAAGGTAGCCTCAGCTCAGACCTTGGCCGTGAGGGAACTAATACTAAGGTATATAAGTTTCCAGTCAAGCCCTACCCAATATTCGGGTATTGTGGTTGTACGATAAAATTGGAATGGTATCGCATCCAGACAACCATCAGTTTTATAAAGGGCTAAGGATCATGCCTCAACATTTTCATCACCAAAATCATCAAGTGTTTGGAAACACCTGTCCAAAACATTTCAATAGAATGATCCATCATTCCAAGGTTTTCATAACCATTTTTCCACCAAGTATTCCCATCTAAAGTTGATCAAGTTTTATGCTTAGCACTAGCATCTACAGGTGGGGTAGTACTAAGAGAGGGGTGGTAACTAGTGGAGTTGCAACTAAGTCCAACCTTATATCATAAGCTGATATCAAGGTTTCTAGCTTAGGCCAAATTTTAATGCTCTTTATGCAACCTTCAGCACAACTGTCTAGTATCTACCAAAATTCTTGGGTAGCCTCTAAGTAAACTTTGATAAAGAAATAAAGTAAAAAGCTTGCCATAAAACTAGGATTGGTTTAGCAAGTGGGTATGGTTACATACGCTGAGGGCATATAGTAATCATATCACATGCATGGGTTGTGGCAACAATAGGGTGTCTTATGCGCTTCCATAGGTATAGTATCTTGCAAGTGTTAGCTTGCATTGGTAAACTTGGTTAATATAGCTTGCATCAATATCAGTATAAGCTTGCCTTGTGCAGAGCAGTGGTTGAAGTTCTCCTCGGCTTCCTCTTCGTAGTATCCTCCTTCTTCCTCGTAGCCTTGGTCGGTACTAGCGTCTATGAATAAATACGAGGTACACAATCACCAAACAATACTTAACTACTTGCAATCATCACACACAAGGGTCCTATAGATGATCTAGCATCATCTCTAACATTACAAGGTTAAGGATTGGTTTAAGTCTTCTTATTTTAGAAAAGTAATTTCTACTCATTGAAAAACTACTTAAGATTTAATATTCTCCAAACTAAACATGGGATCATGTTGACACATGTCATCACCACATGTTGTAGTCCATGGGAATGTGATTTAAAGTGGTGTCACAATTTAACAAGGTTTTACCCTTTTATTTTAATTAATTAAAGTGGCTAGAAATGCTTATGAAGCATTCTTTTATTCCTTGAACAAAGTTTCTGCAAGTAACCTATTTATATTTTTATATATTCTGAAAGGTATGGTTGAAAGTGATTTTTGAGAGTTGGAATCAACTCAAAAGCTATTGTGGTTTAAATTTGAAAAATGTTTGAATGCAGAAAAGCTTCTGCCTTGTAATTTTTGCTAAGGGTGATCTACAGATCCAAATGACTTGAATCCAACGGGGTTGGATTAAGCACTCACAGACCTTTCCAAAAAAATTGGTTTCATCTAATTTGGTGCACTAAATCGATCTGGGTTGATTTTTGAAGTTGGGTACAGAAGTGTGTTTGAAATTAAAAAGAAAAGATTTAATTTGAATTATTGGGCTGCGCGGGAAATTCTAACGGGCTGGCCTGCTAAGCGCAGTGCTCCCGCGGGCTGCGTAAGTGGGTGTCCCCACTCGTCAGTGACACGGGGCTGGGCGAAGCGGTATGGGGCAACGTGGTTCGTTCGATCTGGTTCTAATCCAACGGCTGAGGGTCATCGTCGACGCGAGACAGCTCCGGCGAGAACGAAACCTAGCGTGGCCAGTGAGGGGTGCTGGGGGCTCACCGGAGTACGGGCGAGGGTCGGCGAGGCGGGCGAACGACGAAGTCGACGACGGCGAACCTCCTGGTACCGGTGGCTTCTCCTGGGGCGGCTCCAATCGCTGGCTCCTTTCTTCTCCGGCAGCGGCAGGCTCCAGTGAAATTCCGGCGGGGTGGTGCTCGCCTTGCTCTGAGAATGGTGTGGCACGATCAGTGAGGAGAGGGGAGTGAGATGGTGTGAAGAAATCGTGCGGGGGTGGCCTCTATTTATAGTCGAGCGAGGGGACCGTCGGGGCGCAAGGTGAGCTCGTCGGAGGCGACGTTACAGGCAGCTAATGGCATGGGCAAGGGTAGGGGACGGTGCTGTGTATCCTGGCGATGCTCAACGACATGGTCGCGAGGGATGGGGCGGTGTGGTTTGGTCTAGAACGGGCGGTGCTCTGCGCGGCAGAGGCGGCGTTCTCGACGACGGGCGGTGGCTGTATGGCGCGGGGCGTTAAAAGGGGATGTCTGGCGGTCTCCTGGGTCGGTGGTGATCGTGTGTGCGTGCGGTGAGGGCGGCGCGCGGTCTGTGGGTGGTGGTCGAGGGTGGCGCTCTGGCGCACGCTCGGCATGGTCTGGGCGTGTCTGGTGCGCGTGGTCCAGGGCTTGGCAACGCTCACGGCTGGGACAGGCAGTGGCGGTGGACGGTGGGCTGCCTCCCAGACAAGGTTGGCACGGCTAGTTCTTCCTCTAGCCTGCTGTCGACTATGGGGTGGCATTGAGGTGCTCGGCTGTTCACCATTAATGGCAATGGCAAGCTCACAGGGGTGCTAAAGCTGGTCTAACCTCTCTATATGATCTACTGGATTGTGTGAGAGCTAACTAGGGAACAAGTTAGGCTCAAAACACTGCACACTATAGTGTTTTGTGTTTTGTTTGATTTGTGCCTGCAACCTGTTTGATGAAATGGCCGCATGAAATCAAGTTTTGAATTTTGAAATGATTTTTGGTGGGTTTGCTAGATTGGTTCTGGTGAGTCTGCAGATGCTTGGGTTTTGAAAATTGAGCTTGTTTAAGTGTGTTTTGAAAAAGTGGGATCTTCCCATATGAAGAAGATTCAATTTTGAGTTGTCATTTAAACTATGCATTTGAAAGTTTTTGGATGATCACAAGGTGGGCCTTGATACTTTGTTATGAGTACATTCAAGGGGTGCAAAGATCCAGAAAAGTTTCTGTTAGGTTTTGAAAGTTTGAGACAGCCAAAGTAGGCATGGGAGTTAAATTGGTCAAAATGACCATTCACTTAATATATTGGTTTTGACTTATTTTTCTGTAGGAAAAGTGTGGGGAATGTTTTAGATGATGTTCTTTTCACCTAAGAAACATTTTACAAGCAATGGATCACACAAACAAAGTAGTTTTTAAAGAATTTCAAAATTCATGCATACACATATACATGCTTTCATGAATTGATTTAGAAAAGTTTTTGTTAACCCTAAACTTTAGGATTAGTGTTTTGTTGATCTAAGTTTGATATTTTTGGGATGTTACAAACCTTCCCCCTTAAACAAAATCTCGTCCCGAGATTTGAAAAAGGACGAAAAGATTACCTAGGATTTGAAGAGATCTGGAAACTCCGTCCTGATGTGATCTTCGCGTTCCCAGGTAGCTTCCTCTTCTGTGTGGTTGCTCCACTGAATCTTGAGAAACTTGATGCTTCGGGTTCTGGTCGTTCGAAAAGCTTCCTCCAATATACGGATGGGTACTTCGGGATAGGTCAGGTCATCATTGATCTCTATGGTCCTATGATCGATATTCTTGAACACTTCGGTCTTCTCGGGGACTTCGAGACATTTGCGAAGTAACGAGATATGGAACACATTGTGCACTGCTGACATCTCTTCTGGTAGCTCGAGTTGATACGATACTTCTCCTCGACAGTTCAAAATTTTGAAAGGTCCGATATATCTGGGGGCTAACTTTCCTTTGAGTTGGAAACGCTGCATTCCCTTCAATGGCGACACTTTCAGGTAAACAAAGTCTCCAATGTTAAAGGCGAGGTCTCGACGTCTCTTGTCGGCGTAACTCTTTTGTCGGGATTGGGCTGTCTTGAGATGCTCTCGAATCTTGCGAACCTTCTCTTATGCTTCTCGTAGGATGTCGGGTCCGAAAATTTGACTCTCTCCTACTTCCGACCAGTTCAAAGGGGTGCGGCACTTCCTTCCGTACATGAATTCAAATGGGGCCATTTGCAAACTGGCTTGGTAACTATTGTTGTAGGAAAATTCTGCAAACGGTAGACAGTCTTCCCACTTGGATCCATATTCTAGCACACATGCTCTAAGCATATCTTCGAGTATTTGGTTTACTCGCTCCGTTTGTCCATCGGTCTGAGGGTGATACGCGGTACTGAAATCTAGGCGGGTTCCTAAACCTTCCTGGACCTTCTTCCAGAATCTCGAGGTAAACTGAGTTCCTCGATCCGATACGATATTCTTGGGGACTCCGTGCAAACTAACGAACCTAGCAATGTACAACTCTGCTAGCTTCGAACTCTGATAGGTGGTTTTAACGGGCAAGAAATGGGCGACTTTGGACAGTCTGTCCACTATGACCCAAATAGAGTCATTTCCCCTACTAGAAGTAGGTAGTCCAGTGATAAAGTCCATTCCTACAGAATCCCATTTCCATTCCGGAATTTGCAAAGGTTGCAACAATCCAGCGGGTCTTTGATGTCCTGCCTTGACTCGCTGACATATATCACACTTGGCGATATAGCTTCCGATTTCTCTCTTCATCTTATGCCACCAAAATTGCTCTTTCAAATCTTGATACATCTTAGTTCCTCCTGGATGGATAGAATAAAGAGTATCATGAGCCTCCTTCAAGATAACTGCTTTTAACTCAGAATCTGCTGGTACACAAAGGCGTCCTTTGTACCACAAAACTCCTTCTTCGTCCTCGGTGAATCCGGGTACCTTGCCTGTACCGATACGACGTTTAATTCCGTCGATACTAGCATTTCCTTTCTGCGCCTCTTTAACCTGACTGATCAAAGTGGGCTGAAGTTCTATGCTAGCCAAAAATCCTTCACTTACTACTTCTATTCGAAAATCTTCCATCTCTTTGTGCAAACTTGGTTGCTCCTTCAAAATCATGGAGTTCAAGCGGCACGGCAATCTGCTAAGGGCATCGGCTACTACGTTGGCTTTTCCAGGGTGATAATGAATGTCCAGGTCGTAATCCTTGATTAGCTCAATCCATCTTCTCTACCTCATATTCAGCTCCTTCTGAGTGAATATATACTTTAGGCTCTTGTGATCCGAATAAATCTCACAACGGTTTCCCATAAGGTAATGTCTCCATGTCTTCAGGGCTAGAACTACGGCTGCGAGTTCGAGGTCATGGGTTGGATAATTTTGTTCATGCTGCTTCAATTGTCGCGATAGATAGGATATAACTTGGCCTTCTTGCATTAGCACACATCCGAGACCAATCTTGGATGCGTCACAATACACATCGAAGGGCTTCGTGATATCCGGCATGATCAAGATTGGGGCGAAAATCAATCTCCTTTTGAGTCTTGGAAACTCGCTTCACACTTGTCTGTCCATTCAAACTTCTTGTCTTTCTTCAGCAATTGGGTCATGGGTCGGGCGATACTAGAGAATCCTTCGACGAATTTGCGGTAATATCCCGCCAATCCGAGAAAAGCACGAACTTGGGTTTGAGTGGTTGGGGCTTGCCAATCTTCTACATCTTTCACTTTGGCAGGGTCAACGGCAATTCCTCCGGCTGATACAATGTGACCGAGGAATCCTACTTCCTGTAACCAGAATTCACATTTGCTAAATTTTGCATACAACTGATGCTCTCTAAGGGTTCCAAGAATGGTCCTTAGGTGTAGCTCATGTTCTTCTTCCGATTTGGAATAAATCAGAATGTCATCGATGAAAACAACGACAAACTTATCCAGGAAGTCCATAAAAATCTTATTCATGAGGTTCATGAAATAAGCGGGGGCATTGGTTAATCCAAAAGACATGACTGTATACTCATACAACCCATATCTGGTGGTAAAGGCAGTCTTTGGAATATCCTCTGCACGAATTTTGAGTTGATGATAACCAGTTCTAAGATCAATCTTAGAAAACACCTGGGCATCGGTCAACTGATCAAACAAATCCTCTATCTTGGGCAAGGGGTACTTGTTCTTGATGGTGACATCATTCAACTTTCGATAATCCGTACACAAACGGTTACCTCCATCCTTCTTGTCCACAAACAAGACAGGTGACCTCCATGGGGACGCACTTGGTTGAATCAATCCGATTTCTAACATGGAATCCAGTTGCTTCTTCAGTTCTTCTAGTTCTGACGGGTTCATACTATAGGGTCTCTGGGCTATAGGTCCTGTTCCGGGGATTAGTTCGATGATAAACTCGATATCCCTATCTGGGGGCATACCGGGCAAAACATCTGGAAATACATCGGGGTATTCACAGACTACCCGAACTTGGTCGATGGTAGGTTGGGCTAGACTCTTGTTACACTTGAATTGGCGAGGTAAGGTTTCCGATATATGCTCGACTAATATTCCGGCGGTACTAGTCATGGTAATGGCTTTCTTGGCACAGTCAATCATTCCTTTATGTTTGGACATCCAATCCATTCCTAGTACTACTTCCAACCTTTAGTTCCGAGTACTATTAGATTAGCATAAAAGTCTATGCCATGGATTCGGATAGGGACGGCTTTGCAAATTTGCCTAGCCTTGGTGGTCGATCCGGGAATTTGTACAATCATCACATGCTTCAGTTTGGTTGTTTGGATTTTACTAGTGCATGCAAATTCTTCGGTGACAAATGAATGCGATGCACCAGAATCAAACAACACTCTTGCGAGTACTGAATTAACAGAAAACATACCCAGCACGACGTCTGGCGCTTCCTGAGCTTCTTCAGCATGCATGAGAAAAAGGCGGCCATTGCGGTTGAGTGAATTTCCTGGGGCAAATCTTCTCCCTGGCTGGACACGACGCTGCTGCTGGGCTGGGACATTGGTATTAGGGGCTGTAGCGTTCTTCTTGTTGGGGCACTCGTTGGAATAGTGGCCTTTATTTCCACAGTCATAACAGGTCACTTGGGACTTGTCCTTGGCTGCGACAGGCACAGCATTGCTTCCAGTCCTCAGGGCAGTATTGGGGTTGGCGGTAGCATGGTTGGTGTTGAACTTGGGTGGGGCACGGGTGAAAGTGCTAGAATTGCCGGGGTTGTTGTGATTTCCTCCGGGTCTAGGATTTCCACGGTTGGGATAGTTCGGACGGGTCATAGGGGGTCTGTTGGTCCTTGGGGCAAATCCTGGAGATGGGTTGGGGCGATACTTTGGGGTCTGATGGGTTCCTGGTTGATGCATCATGCGACGCTTGCGGTTCTCATTGGTCTGGTTGATCTTTCCTTCCATCTGGATAGCGGAGTCGACAAGGGCTTCAATATCAGCAAAGGTAATATTGACTAATACTGTCTGCATCTCGTCATGCAGACCATTCAGGAATCTTTCTTTCTTCTTGGCTTCGGTGTCTATCTCATCTGGGGCGTACCTAGCTAATGACAAAAATTTGTCACGGTATTCCACTACAGTCATCCTTCCTTGCTTCAATTCTCTGAACTCGTCTCTCCTTCTCTTGATCAAACCTGGCGGCACATGGGTTCTGCTAAACTTGACCTTGAATTCCTCCCAGGTCATCATTTGGCCTCCGGTCATTGCACGAACACTGTTCCACCATGCCCTGGCATCTCCGGCTAGATAATGAGTGGCGAACAAGACTTTCTCGTTGGCTTCTACTCCGGCTACTTCTAAGTTATTCTCCATGGTTTGCAGCCAATCATCGGCGTCTAGGGGTTCTTCTGACTTGGTGAAAACGGGTGTGTTGGTATTCTGAAAATTCTTGAGCTTAGATCCGTGGTTGTCCTGATTTCCATGACCTTGGTTGTTGTGGGCTAACTGGGCTATCTGTTGCAGAGTGGCTAGGTTGGCTTGCCGTTCCGCTCGTTCAGCTTCGCGGTCAGAAGTCAACATTTGCAGGATCTGCAACATTGGGTCCGGGGCTGAACCACTTCCTCCACGTGGCATGTGAAGATTGATATAGATCATGAGAAAAGAGGGAAATTTCTAAGGTTTTGGGTCTTTGAAAAGTTTTTAGAGTTTGACTCAAGTTTTCTAGCAACTTGCTTTTTCATTCATTCACTCATAGCACACAGTACAACACACACCACAACAAAGCAAAACAGATGGTTTTAAGAACCACTCTGGGAACTACGATACAGTGGGACCGACTACTACTCACTACGCTAGTGCTCAGTGCTACTACTGCTCGGAGTCTGTGGCTTCATCATCTTCCGCATCATCGATGAAGGCGAAATCATCCTCATCGGTGAAGAAGTCCATGGCCTGATCCTCCAGAAAATCATCGTCATCGCTGAGATAGGAGTAAGGGTCTCCACGAAGATCTTCTCCGGCATTCTACCTTTCCTCTAACTGCATGTCTCTCTCATGGATGGTCTCTTCCAGAGCTGAGATACGATGGCGAAGACGGGCAATAATGCGCTCCTTCTTGTCGAGCTGACGGCGGCGAGACTTGCGATCCTTTGCTAGCATGGCGATGGTCTGATCCTTCGTCTTGATGATGGCAGACTTGTGGTTGCAATAGTCATGGCAGTTGTCCAGTTCCTGCTGATGATCATACATCATGAAGCTAAGCTGGTCCAATTGAGTCTTCAGCTCGGGGTGGTATGGGGCTTCCAGTGGTTGACCATTTTCATCACGTCTTGGGCAAAACTCAAAGCGAGTACCCTTGATCTGATTGATGCTCTGCCCACACAGACGGGAAAGAGCTTCCTGCATTGCTCTGGCAAGTCCATCGAGCCAGTTGTTTTCCCTCAAGGTAAACTGAATTCCCTCCGCAGTGGGAGGTTCAATCTTTCCTCGGAGGCTTGCAACAATTAGCCACTGTAGATCTTCTCCCCCTTGATCATTGAGCTGAGCTCCGAAGAACTCGGGATGCGGGCGCTCCAAAAGTTCCGAAAGCTGATCCAGATCCCTCTCAAAGATAAGGTCTCCTCCATTTCCGAGTTGGTAAAACTTGCTGTACTTCACGTCCATCTATAAAAATAGAGGATGCGTAGTTTAGCAAAGTGATCAAGTGTGTCAAAATTTTATATATTTTTCAAAAGTTTTTGAGGTACATGAAGTTTATTAAAGAATTTAAGAGGTAAGAATGAGAATAAGTTATCGTAAATAGTTTTTTTTTTGAGTGTTGAAACTAAGTTTTTGGTTCAGCGTCCAATCTAACTAGGGTCTCCTATGGTCAGGATGGCTCTGATACCAACTTGTCAACACCCGGATTTTTCAATCCTAGATGCCTGTTATGCCATACATCGCAATCCCAGGATTACCATTTTTGCGAGACATAACAGAATTGGATACCATAGTACTTCATCCATTACAACGATACATAAGTTCTTACACAAATAGGGATCTCATGATCCAGTCCTTAATACAACATCAAGCAGCGGAATACGGAATAGTAACGGTAGCGTAGGCGAGGCTCCATCTTCGGGGTCACAGGCAATGCTGACGATGGGAGATGATCCTAGTTGTCGTAACCATCCTGGGGTCCATCCTCCAGGTACTCCTCTTCATAGTCTGGCCATGGGAATATCCAGGGACAAAGCCATGAGTACTCTTTAAGTACTCGCAAACTAATACTAACAAGAAAAAGGGGTTTTTGGATAATAGGACACTAGGCTCTAGGGTTGTTTTGCAAAAGCCAGATTTATACTACTAAGTTCCCAAGCTAGTCACAATTTTATAACTCCTAAGTGGGATCTTGTATTTCCAAGTCACAGCTCTGTTGTGGCCAAGCCAAAGTCTCAAGTCGTTCACAAGTCATTTTGAAAAGTCTGACGGGGGAACAGTATGGCCACTCCAACTGTCCATAACCGCGGACGCGGCTATTCGAATAGTTTGACACTCTGCAGAGATTGTACACTTTCACCACAACATTCGATACATTCGTCAGGAACAAATCCTGAATTCACCATACTCAGTATGCGGATAATCAATCCTAACCTTCCAATTACACTCCCTAGTATAAGCACCTCTCCTGTGAGTTTGGCCTCCCAACCATGACCACTGTCATCTTGGGTACTGCACAGGTGGACAATCTTCACAAGGTAGCCTCAGCTCAGACCTTGGCCGTGAGGGAACTAATACTAAGGTATATAAGTTTCCAGTCAAGCCCTACCCAATATTCGGGTATTGTGGTTGTACGATAAAATTGGAATGGTATCGCATCCAGACAACCATCAGTTTTATAAAGGGCTAAGGCTCATGCCTCAACATTTTCATCACCAAGATCATCAAGTGTTTGGAAACACCTGTCCAAAACATTTCAATAGAATGATCCATCATTCCAAGGTTTTCATAACCATTTTTCCACCAAGTATTCCCATCTAAAGTTGATCAAGTTTTATGCTTAGCACTAGCATCTACAGGTGGGGTAGTACTAATAGAGGGGTGGTAACTAGTGGAGTTGCAACTAAGTACAACCTTATATCATAAGCTGATATCAAGGTTTCTAGCTTAGGCCAAATTTTAATGCTCTTTATGCAACCTTCAGCACAACTGTCTAGTATCTACCAAAATTCTTGGGTAGCCTCTAAGTAAACTTTGATAAAGAAATAAAGTAAAAAGCTTGCCATAAAACTAGGATTGGTTTAGCAAGTGGGTATGGTTACATACGCTGAGGGCATATAGTAATCATATCACACGCATGGGTTGTGGCAACAATAGGGTGTCTTATGCGCTTGCATAGGTATAGTATCTTGCAAGTGTTAGCTTGCATTGGTAAACTTGGTTAATATAGCTTGCATCAATATCAGTATAAGCTTGCCTTGTGCAGAGCAGTGGTTGAAGTTCTCCTCGGCTTCCTCTTCGTAGTATCCTCCTTCTTCCTCGTAGCCTTGGTCGGTACTAGCGTCTATGAATAAATACGAGGTACACAATCACCAAACAATACTTAACTACTTGCAATCATCACACACAAGGGTCCTATAGATGATCTAGCATCATCTCTAACATTACAAGGTTAAGGATTGGTTTAAGTCTTCTTATTTTAGAAAAGTAATTTCTACTCATTGAAAAACTACTTAAGATTTAATATTCTCCAAACTAAACATGGGATCATGTTGACACATGTCATCACCACATGTTGTAGTCCATGGGAATGTGATTTAAAGTGGTGTCACAATTTAACAAGGTTTTACCCTTTTATTTTAATTAATTAAAGTGGCTAGAAATGCTTATGAAGCATTCTTTTATTCCTTGAACAAAGGTTCTGCAAGTAACCTATATATATTTTTATATATTCTGAAAGGTATGGTTGAAAGTGATTTTTGAGAGTTGGAATCAACTCAAAAGCTATTGTGGTTTAAATTTGAAAAATGTTTGAATGCAGAAAAGCTTCTGCCTTGTCATTTTTGCTAAGGGTGATCTACAGATCCAAATGACTTGAATCCAACGGGCTTGGATTAAGCATTCACAGACATTTCCAAAAAAATTGGTTTCATCTAATTTGCTGCAATAAATCGATCTGGGTTGATTTTTGAAGTTGGGTACAGAAGTGTGTTTGAAATTAAAAAGAAAAGATTTAATTTGAATTATTGGGCTGCGCGGGAAATTCTAACGGGCTGGCCTGCTAAGCGCAGTGCTCCCGCGGGCTGCGTAAGTGGGTGTCCCCACTCGTCAGTGACACGGGGCTGGGCGAAGCGGTATGGGGCAACGTGGTTCGTTCGATCTGGTTCTAATCCAACGGCTGAGGGTCATCGTCGACGCGAGACATCTCCGGCGAGAACGAAACCTAGCGCGGCCAGTGAGGGGTGCTGGGGGTTCACCGGAGTACGGGTGAGGGTCGGCGAGGCGGGCGAACGACGAAGTCGACGACGGCGAACCTCCTGGTACCGGTGGCTTCTCCTGGGGCGGCTCCAATCGCTGGCTCCTTTCTTCTCCGGCAGCGGTAGGCTCCAGTGAAATTCCGGCGGGGTGGTGCTCGCCTTGCTCTGAGAATGGTGTGGCACGATCAGTGAGGAGAGGGGAGTGAGATGTTGTGAAGAAATCATGCGGGGGTGGCCTCTATTTATAGTCGAGCGAGGGGACCGTCGGGGCGCAAGGTGAGCTCGTCGGAGGCGACGTTACAGGCAGCTAATGGCATGGGCAAGGGTAGGGGACGGTGCTGTGTATCCTGGCGATGCTCAACGACATGGTCGCGAGGGATGGGGCGGTGTGGTTTGGTCTGGAACGGGCGGTGCTCTGCACGGCAGAGGCGGCGTTCTCGACGGCGGGCGGTGGCTGTATGGCGCGGGGCGTTAAAAGGGGATGTCTGGCGGTCTCCTGGGTCGGTGGTGATCGTGTGTGCGCGCGGTGAGGGCGGCGCGCGGTCTGTGGGTGGTGGTCGAGGGTGGCGCTCTGGCGCACGCTCGGCATGGTCTGGGCATGTCTGGTGCGCGTGGTCCAGGGCTTGGCAACGCTCACGGCTGGGACAGGCAGTGGCGGTGGACGGTGGGCTGCCTCCCAGACAAGGTTGGCACGGCTAGTTCTTCCTCTAGCCTGCTGTCGACTATGGGGTGGCATTGAGGTGCTCGGCTGTTCACCATTAATGGCAATGGCAAGCTCACAGGGGTGCTAAAGCTGGTCTAACCTCTCTATATGATCTACTGGATTGTGTGAGAGCTAACTAGGGAACAAGTTAGGCTCAAAACACTACACACTATAGTGTTTTGTGTTTTGTTTGATTTGTGCCTGCAACCTGTTTGATGAAATGGCCGCATGAAATCAAGTTTTTAATTTTGAAATGATTTTTGGTGGGTTTGCTATATTGGTTCTGGTGAGTCTGCAGATGCTTGGGTTTTGAAAATTGAGCTTGTTTAAGTGTGTTTTGAAAAAGTGGGATCTTCCCATATGAAGAAGATTCAATTTTGAGTTGTCATTTAAACTATGCATTTGAAAGTTTCTGGATGATCACAAGGTGGGCCTTGATACTTTGTTATGAGTACATTCAAGGGGTGCAAAGATCCAGAAAAGTTTCTGTTAGGTTTTGAAAGTTTGAGACAGCCAAAGTAGGCATGGGAGTTAAATTGGTCAAAATGACCATTCACTTAATATATTGGTTTTGACTTATTTTTCTTTAGGAAAAGTGTGGGGAATGTTTTAGATGATGTTCTTTTCACCTAAGAAACATTTTACAAGCAATGGATCACACAAACAAAGTAGTTTTTAAAGAATTTCAAAATTCATGCATACACATATACATGCTTTCATGAATTGATTTAGAAAAGTTTTTGTTAACCCTAAACTTTAGGATTAGTGTTTTGTTGATCTAAGTTTGATATTTTTGGGATGTTACAGTTATTCCCTAGTCAGAACAACGAGGCGGTGGAGGACCCACACGGCCCCGCGCCGGAAGAGAGTGACGGCACCGCTCCGCCCGAGCTGGCGCAGAAGCGAGCCGGCGAGGGGAGCTCGAGCCACGCTCCCGCTCCCGAGGATTCGACTGCCAAGCGTAGCCGGGTGGGCGTCCCTGCATGCCCTGGCCAGGCCGGCGGTGCCCGGAAGAGGACCGGCGCACCAGTGGTGCAGAGGTGAGTTTGCTTCTCCTTGCCTTGCTTTCCTTGCCATCTTGCACTTTCTCCTTTTTCTCAATCTTGCCTTGACATTGCTTTTTCCTCGCAGTTCTCTTCTTTCCTTCGCCACGAGCCCGACTTGCAACGCGCCCGCTTCGCTGCCTCGCGACCCCCCGTCCAGCCGGACACCCCCTCGATGATTTCCCTCCCACCACCCCAGACTAAAGTTCTGCCCCCGCCAGAGCTAGAGGTCGTGATCCAGTCGGCTCCCGCCGCGCCTTTGCGCACGCCGGGTCAGCCGATGTGGTCTCCAGCCCGGTTGGGGGCTCTTCAGCAGGCGCGGGGGGCTCGCGTGCCGGCAAGGATATGGTGGTAGTGGAGGACATCGACTCCGACGAGAAGGCGATGGTGCAGTGGATGGCTGCCGCCCGCGACGCCCCAACTTCCCTAGCTGGCCCTCTAGCGCTACTCCGCATGGAGGCAGGGCCTTCATTGCAAGATCTCTAGGGAAACCTCGAGGCCAGGGTCAAGGAGTGCCGGCAGCTCCAAGCGACTCTGGCCAGCGCCAACCAGGCCGTATCGGAGCAATTGTCCACAATGCGGGGGACGGTGAGGAGTAAGTCTTCCATCTTGCCTCTTTTTTGTGTCTGACTGCTTTCTCACTTGTCCTTTCTATGCCTTACCGCACCCATTCTTGTCTGTGCATACCGTGAGATTGACCGGCTGACGCGCTCTAACACGTGCCTCAGTCGGGACAACTCTGCGCTCTGCCTGTAGAACAAGGAGTGGCACTCCAAGGTCGACCAGCTAGAGTCCACCATGAAGGAGCGCGATGAGGCCCTCGCCAGCTGGGCCACCACCTTTGATCTCCTAGACAAGGAGGTCACCCGGCTGAAGGAGCACACCGCCTTCCTCGAGGACGAGGTGATGAAGATCCTCCACATCGCCAAGGGTAAGGCGATTGCCTCTTCATTTTGTTTCCATCCGACTGACTTTGCCGGATTGTCTTTTGACTTCTGCTTCCGATCAAAAGGCTTCTATCCGCAAGTAAATGCCCTCACCTACGATTGGGTGCAGCGGGTTGCGCCGAGTGAGAAGGCCTGTGCACGGGATCTGGTGGCATAGCTCGGGGAGGACTCCGCCAACCTTTGCAAGGCTGGCGCCGCCATCCACGACCTCGTCTTCCCAGGGGAGCTTCTGCCGGAGACCATGGGCACCCTTGCCATCAAGCTGGGTGACGCACCGAACGCCATCGACCGGCCCCGCGACCTTGTCGCTCGCGCCGACTCCGAGATGGCCTTGGCATTGATGCTGAGATGGTACAAGGACGCGGCCGTGGAGAAGCTGGCGGAGGGCTTCCAATCCGGTGCAGATCTCCCCATCATGCGCCAGGCCAACTCAGGACTTTGCTCCGCCGCCATAATGATTGCCAGCTACACCGACATCGACAAGGTGTTGACGGAGGGCCGGAAGGCAAGGCGGAGACGTCCTCCCAGTCGACCAGGGCCAGCTCAACACCTCGTGGCAAGGGTCCGGCAGCGTGAAGAAGAAGAAGATCCTCGGGATGGCGGGCGTAACTTTATATAGCTTTTGGTTCTGAAAACTTTTAGTCTTGCGCACTTGTGCTCTAGAACCTTGGATCCGCGGGGGCTTCGTCCCCCGCTGTTTAATTATTATCTGGCTGGGCTTTGTCTTCGCGCACCCGCTTTTCATTGGGTCTGTCTGACTAGCTTCTTCTGGCTGGTCCAATCAGGCCGACTTTATCTTGCTTCTTACTTGAGTAGCCTACTGTTTGTGAATTACTCGGTCGAGGGACTTTTCCCTTATGTTTTCTTTCTACGACCTTGAGCTTTTGACTTTGTAGTCGGAATAGCTGGATTAGCTAGGTGTTTCGAATCTTCAAAAAGTTTTTGCTTGTCACCTCATCCCTCAGAGTCCGACTTGCTTAGCCGGCACGGGAGGAACTGTATCCTGGTCTAGCTACTCCCTCCGGCCATTTCTTGGGCCTTTTTCTCTATTACTTTCCTTATCCCATCTTTCTTTCTCTCTTGCTATCTTCTTTCTCTATTGATATCTTCTTTCTTTCCATCTTTCTCTCTTGCTATCTTATTTCTCTCTTGCCATCATCTTTCTTTATTTCCATCTTTCTCTCTTGCCATCATCTTTATCTCTTTCTTTCCTCTTTCTTTGACCGACTAAGACATCTCTTAGTCGGGAACTTTGCTTTTCCAGTGGGGGCGCGCCAGCGCACCCACTGGGTGTAGCCCCCAAGATTCGGAGTCACTACCGCAGATAGATACTTCGAATATTTCAAAAATTATTGCCTCTCTGACTGGATCTGCTTTGCGTGTTCGACTGATGGGCTTAGCTGGACGGGAGAAAATGCATCCCGGCCCTAGTGACCTTGCTACCTTGCTTTCTATCTGGCTCCATCTTTCTCCGACTGGCTGGAACATCTTCTAGCCAAAGGCTACATGCTTCCAGTGGGGGTGCGTCAGCGCACCCACTGGGTGTAGCCCCCGAGATTCGGAGTGGCTACCGCAGGTAGGTTCTTCAAATCTTCTCCGCCTTTGAGATCCGTCTCGGTGCGGTTTGTGCAAATGAAAATACAAGAAAATGATTTCTCATAAATACATTAGTATGTTGCACGTCTTTCACTGATCGACTAAAAATTTTCTTTTCAAAAACTAGCTCGTGCTTCTCTAGACACTTAGTCGCTTTCTCATGCGCTATGCTGTTTACGCTGCACCTTGCCGGAAATCCGGGTTGCGGTCTGGAGCCAAAACCGAAGAGATCTGAAAATACACTCCGCATGGTACTAGAGGCTTAGTAGCTGGGAAAATACCAACTAGGAACATGGCCGGACTGTCCGATCTGACACCTCTTTCACCGTTTTTCATGTGGGATGCCTCGGGCATTTGCTCTTGCTAGCCGGACAGCCAGGTTGCGGTCTGTAGCTGAGATGAAGAGTGGGCCTCTGGAATCATCGCACACTACTCAATCAGCTTATAGAGTTAGCAGGCCGGGCGAACCGGCGAGCCCCCACGGTTGGAGATCGCCGGAAGCCGGAAGAACATTGCAGGATTTAATCAGAAACGAACAACATCAAAATTTCTGGAAAGGATCCCCCGAGCATCAGCCAGGGTTCCACATCTTTCATTCATTCAGGGTTTCGGGTACATACACTGATTTGCGACTAAGTGTAAAATGGTCGGAGCAGATATGCGTTCCACGACCGCTCTGTCTCCTCGTATGACTTGTCCATCTTGTTCTTGCACACCTGCTGCGCGTCGATGAGGTAGTAGGAGTTGTTGTGAAGCTCCTTGCTTATGATGAAGGGTCCCTCCCATGGACGGGACAACTTGTGCATGTCCATCGTGTCTTGTATCAGCCGGAGCACCAGGTCACCTTTGCGGAACGCGATGGGCCGGATGCGGTTGGAGTGATACCGGCGTAGCCCTTGCTGATAGATGGCCGATCTGGACAAGGCCACCTCGTGGGGCTCCTCGAGGAGGTCCAGGCTATCCTCCATCACCTCCTGGTTCTCCTTCTCCGTGTAGAGGAGCTTGCGGGGTGAGTTGAACTAGATGTCCGTCGCGAGGACCGCTTCCAAGCCATAGGTGAGGAATAACAGGGTGAAGCTCATTGATCGGTTTGGGTGGTGCGCAGGCTACACAACATAGCCTGGAGTTCCTCGATCCAGCAGCCGAGTGACCTGTAACACCGCGGTTCTGAAAAGACCGTGGCTTCTATGTGACATGCCAATCCCTGGATCGGTTCATTGGCCCACAATAGAATGAGATGAATAACATAGCAAAATATCCGTGTATCATAAATAACGATGATCCAGAGTACCATTATTACAATAAAAGCTTAGCTCAAGGCTAGCTCAAATTATTCAGGCAGCAACATAAATAGAGTAAATCCTCCATTCTTCAAATTGCCCACAAGTGAACAAGTGCCGAGTGGAGTACCGTGGCCTATATCGATCACTCAGAATCGGAATAACCTACAACATGAAACGTAGCAGCCCCGAAGGGTCAATACATGGAATGTATGGCAAGTAGAGCTAGTAAAAGAGACAATAGTACTAACATATACATGCATATTTGGCAAGTGGAGCTGTGTCTGGCTTGCATTTGCAAATACCTTTGTCCTACTTTCATAAACAGTTTTGATTTTCTTTGAAAAGATCCCAATTAAGTTAACCCAACAATATTAAGGCAATTATGAAATTAGAATGAGCGAGAAACATGTCATGGAATCAATATCAAGCAACTCAGTTGTCCATAACCGGGGACACGGCTAATCGATTAGATTATACACCCTGCAGGGGTTAGTACACTTTACCCATGTGACTTGGTCAGCCCAGCTCGTACCATCACTCTCATTTTGGGTGATGATAGGGAGAAGACCAAGAATAGACCGTTCGGGAAGTAGCTCCCCAATCACGACGCGCACCGGTCCAACCTACCAAAATTCTACATCTCTGGATACGCGGGTTCGGGTCACCACAACCTACTAAGTCCAACCAATAGCCCGTTTCATTATTGGCACATGGTTATACACGTAAGCTACCAAATAAAGAAGCCAATCAATTCTCTCGAGACCTGGGTGCCTTTCCGCAATGAAACCACCAAAAATTATCAATACCATCACACCCAGGAGATTCATTGATTAAGTTGTTTTAGTTTTCACAAACCAATACTTTTAGAAACAAGTCTCAATGATGTAACCCAGCCCTCGTTCATCATAATATGGCTAAGCACATCTACCAACGGTGGTTCAACTACAAGGAAGACCCTACCACATAATAGGACATAGCATAGCGATAGTATCATCCTACACATGCATCTACAAAATACACGACAATGCATTGAAAATAGTAGGACGATATCATGAACAAAATAGCATCTACTTGCCTTGGTTGTAGCGGTCAGAAGAGCAATCCATACACGAGCAAGCGTTGCACTCGTCACAATCTACACGATACAATTGCAATCATAAACAAACAATCCAAAAGCATATGCAACAAAGATGATGCATGAAAGCATGCATGACAAGTGGATTGGTGCTACAGCTGCACCACATAATCCTATTCAATAGAGCTACTGATTGCATGCATGGAAAATAGTTTTAGCGCAAGGAAAACTAATATGCAAAATAAAATACTCAAAACTAGAGCTAGAACTCAATTAATTCACTACTGGTAGTATACTATTTGTAAAATTTTGGGAAAATTCTACGGTATAGGCATTGCTATTTAGGAACAGTACCAATTGGAATTACTCAAAAAGGAATTATTAAACTCCCTAAATAATTAAAACACTGCAGAAAGCCACTAGACAGTTTCTGCAGAAGTTTTTACTGTAGGCCTATCCTTTTAATTCACGATGAGATTCCCCTCATTCCGCTGAATCCAGGGACATATCATACGCAATTTTTAGAGTTACAGATCTTTTTCTACGAATTAATTACTCCAAAAAGGCCATTAACTCATTTGCTGCAAAAGTGTGAAACAACGGTACAGAATATTCTACACGACTCACTGAACCTACACATATTTTATTTGCAAATTTTGGCCCAGCGGTTTAATTTCTATGCAATTTACAAGTTTCTACCGAAAACTGTCAACTAAAACGATTAAAGAAATACCCAGTCAACTATGTTTGTTGACTGGTCAACGCGGCTACTGACTGGGCGTCTGACTAGTCAACGGCTGATCTGGACCGCTGATCTGAGATCCGACGGTCCCAACAGATGGCGGCTGCTGACTCACCGGAGACGAACGGCGGCGAGCTCCAGACGGTGCGGCGATCGGTTCCGGCGACGGCGGTTACCTGTGCGAGAGGGAGACGGTCAGCGCGGATCGAGGCGGTCAACACGGCGGCGGCGCGAGCGAGGCGGCGGCGACGCGTGGTGGCGGCGGCGCGGCGGCGGGGTCGCGTGCGAGGCGGCGGCTGCGCGCGCGTGCGGCGCGTGCGGGGCGCTGCGAGCGGGCGGCGAGCGGCGGGCGGCGCGGCGCTACGGAGGCGGCGCGGCAGCGGGCGGCTGCGGCGGTGGCGGGAGCAGCGCGGGCGAGCGGGCGCGCGGGCTGGCGGGGCGAGGCGGCTGCAGCGGGCTAACCTGGTGGCGGCGGCGGGTAGATCCCGAGGCGGCGGCGGGCACGGGAGATGAGGCGGCGCGCGGGGTCCAGGAGGCGGGGTCGGGCACGGGAACCGAGGCGCGGGTGCGGCCTCTTATGCGGGCCCCCCTCGCGGGGTCCTACGCGGACACGGGGCCGGCAGTTTTTTGGTCCGTTTCTTTTCCCCTTTTCGCAAAACTAAAACCTCTGTAACTTTTCCGTACGAGCTCCGAATCGGGCGATTCTTGCTCCTAAATTTTTGTAAAAATGAGAGGAACAACCTAGGGTTAAGGGTTGAGTGAAACCACTAGGCTACAAGGGTGGACTACACTAGTCCTACTAATGCCTCCCGCAGGAGCCTCGTAGTTGAATAGAATAGGGTTTTGAAAATAACGTTTCGCCGATTCTTTTCAATCGATGGTTTTGCATGGAAGAGTATGATGCAACGGTATGAATGATATGCAGAACCAAATCTAAAATTTGGGATGTGACAAAACTAACCCCCTTAAGATGAATCTCCTCCCCGAGATTCGGCGCGGCTAGCAAATAGGTGTGGGTAGTCCTCTCGGATGTCATCCTCACGCTCCCAAGTGGCTTCCTCTTCGGTGTGGTGGCTCCACTGCACCTTGCAAAACCTGATTGTTTTGGTACGGGTAATCCTCTCCGTTGTCTCCAGAATCTTGACCGGATTCTCCTCATAGGTCAAGTCGTTCTCAAGCTGAACCTCCTCTAGCGGTACAGTGTCTCTCAATGGTGTATCTACCATCTCCGGATGGCACTTCTTCAGCTGGGATACGTGGAACACATTGTGAACAGTGGATAGAGCCTCTAGCAACTCCAACTGATAAGCAACTTCTCCTTTGCGTGCTAAGACCCGATACGGTCCAATAAACCGAGGTGCTAGCTTACCCTTAATTCCAAACCTCTTAATTCCACGAAGTGGTGACACTCTGAGGTATGCTCTATCACCTATCTCATACACCACTTCCTTGCGCTTGGCGTCAGTGTAGCTCTTCTGCCTTGATTGTGCTACCTTCAGCCTGTCCCTAATCAAGGCGACCTTCTCCTCAGCATCCTTGATCAAATCAGGCCCAAACAACTGACGTTCTTCTACTACATCCCATAGCAATGGTGTTCGGCACCGTTTCCCATACAGCACATTGAACGGTGACGTCTTGATGCTGGTTTGATAGCTATTGTTGTAGGAAAACTCAGCATACGGCAAATTCTCATCCCAACTAGAACCATGAGCCAAAGCGCAAGCTCTCAGCATGTCCTCCAAAATCTGATTCACCCTCTCGGTCTGTCCATCAGTCTGTGGGTGAAACGCTGTGCTAAACTCCAATCTAGTACCAAGTGACTCGTGCAGCTGGCGCCAGAAGTGTGAGGTAAATTGGGTGCCTCTATTAGATATGATACTCTTGGGAACTCCATGTAGGCACACAATTCTGTCCATGTAAATCTTGGCCAACTTTGCACTCGTATAGGTCGTCTTTACCGGTATAAAGTGGGCTACCTTGGTCAAATGGTCGACCACTACCCAAATGGAGTCATATCCTGACCTGGTTCTGGGCAATCCTGTGATAAAATCCATTCCCACTCTATCCCACTTCCAATCCGGCATGGGCAATGGCTATAGCAATCCTGCTGGCTTCTGGTGTTCCGCCTTCACTCGGCTACATACATCACATAGGGAAATATGCTCTGCGATGTCTCCCTTCATGTTCTTCCACCAGAATCTGTCCTTTAGGTCCATATACATCTTCGTATTGCCCGGCTGTATGGAATACGGCGAGTCATGAGCTTCCTGCAGAATCAACTTCCTTATCTCCGGATTGTTGAGGACGCACAAACGATCTCCATACCACAAGGTTCCTTGCTCATCCTCGCGGAATTACTTTGCTCGACCCTCCTTCATCTTTTCCTTAACTTCATCTATCTCTTTATCTCCCACTTGAGCCTTCCTGATTCTGTCCTGTAACGTTGGTTGGACTTCCATTGTTGCCAAGTATCCTTCAGATACTACCTCTAGTCTAAGGTCCTTGAATTGCTCGCACAAATCCTCGGGCAATTCCCCAATTGTAAATCCGTTGGCATAGACCTTCCGGCTCAGAGCATCAGCTACTACATTGGCCTTTCCTGGGTGGTATTGCAGATTCATATCATAGTCCTTGATAAGTTCCAACCATCTCCTCTGCCTCATGTTCAGTTCCTTCTGTGTAAATATGTACTTCAGGCTCTTGTGGTCGGTGTACACATCACAGTGCTTTCCCATTAAGTAATGCCTCTATACCTTGAGCGCATGAACCACTGACGCTAACTCCAAGTCGTGTGTGGGGTAATTCCTCTCATGGTGCTTGAGTTGTCGCGAGGCATATGACACTACTCTCCCATATTGCATCAGCACACTTCCAAGTCCCTGTCGAGAAGCATCGCAGTACACTTGGAAATCCTTCTGAAGGTCTGGCAAGCACAAAACAGGCGCGGTCACTAGTCGACGCTTTAGTTCCTGGAAGCTGGCTTCACATACGTCTGACCATTCAAACTTCCTCTCCTTCTTCAGAAGTTCAGTCATCGGCTTAGCAATCTTGGAAAAGTTTTAAATGAACCTCCTGTAATATCCAGCAAGTCCTAGAAAGCTGCGAATCTCTCCCGCATTCTTGGGTGCTTCCCACTCAGTTACTGCAGTCACTTTGCTTGGATCAACAGCGACTCCTTCTCCTGACACTACGTGTCCAAGAAACCCAACAGTGTTAAGCCAGAATTCACACTTGCTGAATTTGGCATAAAGCTTGTGTTCCCTCAGCTTCTCCATAATCAGTCGCAGATGTTTCTCATGCTCAGCATCATCCTTGGAATATATCAGTATGTCATCAATAAACACCACCACGAACTTGTCCAAGTACTCCATAAATACCTTGTTCATCATGGTCATGAAATACGCCGGGGCATTCGTTAGTCCCAGAGACATAACTGTATACTCATATAACCCATACCTCGTGGTGAAGGCGGTTTTTGGTACGTCCTCCTCCCGGATCTTCAATTGGAAGTAGCCAGATCGCAGATCAATCTTGCTGAACACCTTTGCTCCTTCCAGTTGATCAAACAAATCATTTATGTTCGGCAGAGGGTACTTGTTCTTGATGGTCACCTCGTTCAGCGAGCGATAGTCCACCACTAATCTCTTGCTGCTATCTTTCTTCTCCACAAACAGAACAGGTGCACCCCATGACGACGAACTAGGCTGAATGAATCCCTTTTCCAGCTGCTCTTTCAACTGCTTCTTCAATTCCTTCAGCTCATTCACATCCATCTTATATGGTTTCTTTGCTATTGGTCCTGTTCCCGGCATCAGGTCGATAAGAAACTCTACTTCCCTGTCAAGTGGCATCCCTGGCAGCTCTTCCGGAAACACGTCAGGATAATCCTTAATCACTGGCACAGTATCCATGCTAACCCCCTTAAGAGAATTCAACTTGCACCTTCCCGGTCGCACTGCCGACTTGAATCTAATCCTCTTACCATCCGGGGTTTTGAGTGAAACAGCTCGCTGTGCACAATCTATGTGTCCCTCATGCATAGACATCCAATCCATACCCAGAATAACGTCTAACCCCTGTGATTCCAACACTACTAGATGTGCTATGAAGTTGTGTGTTCCAATCCTCACAGTCAAGTCGCGGCATCCCGCGCTAGCTATCATATCTCCTCCAGGTGAACTCACTCTAATAGACCTTTTCATAGACTCAGTAGGTAACTTATACTTATCCACAAATGCCCTTGATATGAATGAATGCGATGCACCAGTATCAAAAAGTATAAGTGCAGGGTGAGTGTTGATTGGAAACTTACCAATCACAAGGTCAGGCTCATCTGGGATCTCCCCCACATTCATGTGGTTCACTGTGGCCTTCTCGTTGTTGGTTGGCGTCAGTCCTTTCCTCTCCGGACAGTTGTCAGCATAGTGTCCCTTCTGCTTACACTTGAAGCACGTCACCTCACTCAGATCCTTCTTCACAAAGCTGCGATCGCGGTTGCGGTCATGTCCACCGTGTCCTCCAGAGTGGTGAGAGTGTCCTCCCTTGTGGCTGTGGTGGGTTCTCCTATGGTTGTCATGACGATGCCCATAGCCCCCATGGTGGTGGCGGTCATGGCTCCCATGGTCACTCCCTCCACGCTTGGAGTATCCATCATATGAAGTGCGAGACTTGTGATGTGAACCAGAGTGATGATTGTTGCTCTTTCTCTTGCGGTTCTCCACCTGTTTGTGCTTCCCTTCCAAGATCCTGGCCTTGTCCATAAGCTCCTGGAAAGTGGGGCAGTAAACCACCAGTAGCTGCACTGAAAGCTCATCATTGAGGCCATCCAGGAATCTCTCCCTCCTTTTTGCATCAGTGTCAACATCCTCAGGTGCATAACGGGACAGGTTGTTGAACTCCTCAATGTACTCAGCCACGGTGCGATTGGTTTGGCGCAAGTTGCGGAACTCCTTCCTCTTCAGGCTCAGAACTCCTGAAGACACGTGGTTGGTCCTGAAACCTACCTCAAACATTGCCCAAGTCACAGTATCCAGCGGGTGGGTGATCTGAAAAGTGTCCCACCAAGAAGCGGCTGGTCCCTCCAGTAGGTGAGCGACAAACCTCACCTTCTCAGCATCAGTGCATCCCACAGTTACCAGATCCTTGTTGACTGAACGCAACAAGTCGAGAGCAACCATTGGTTCCATTGCAGTAGAGAACTTAGCTGGCCTTAACCTCAGGAATCTGGTGAGAGCATCTCCCTGAGGCTGATTGTTTCCATTGTTGTTGTTGTTCTGAGTTGCCATGAACTGAGTCATCACTTGGGTCAGCTGTGCCTGAGCTGCCATGAGCTGCTCCAACTCAGTGGGTTGACGGCGGGGAGGCATCTGCGGTTCAGCACAGGTAAGTTTAGAAAGAATCAACTACGACAATTGGATTCTACCCATGCATATGATCAATCAACAACAAACAATGGCAGACAATCACAAGCAAGCAACACATCAACAAACAAGTGATCCAGCAACATCCCAGGGGTTATCCTAGCAGTATATATACGTACTGAAATAGTTTTACAAGAGTTGGCAATGGTTAACCAAATGGTTGATCAACTAAACAACAAAAACAGCAATCTGCCAGAACAGTCCAGCAGTGTTCATGAATTTTTCTACCTGACTTAGACTCGTCAGAAAATTTATCTGATTTTTGCACATACAGTACAGAGAGTTTCGCATCAGCCCAATTTTTTTCAGATTTTTCCCAGTTACCAGAAAAATATGATAAATCGTACAGTACTGCTGTATCAGCAGAAAACTGCAGCGAAAATAACACTGATGTTAACCAAAATTCCCATAACTCTTTCATAAAAATTCGCACAAATAATTCCTGGGATATTGGAGTACACAAATAAGAAACTAATCACTCTTAAACTAACAGCAACTAAGTTTCACATCGATCGAGACTAATCCTAAAGAATTTGCCTAACGTGGACTAATTGGTGGACTTCTATCTACTTCTTGAAGAGGTTGCGGTAGGTCCTTGCGGTCATGCGTTGGCGCTTCGGTCCACGGTTCAACCATGGTGGCGGAGTGTACACTTCTCCTGAATCATCACTTGAGATCTCAAACTCCACCTCTTCTGGATCCTCCTCTTCTTCTTCACTCTCAGTTGCAACTGCAACAACTTCATCTCCTCCACCATCATCGTGTCCATCATCATCATCCTCGTCCTCATCATCATCATTCCCACTGTCATCATCATCCCCATTGTTGCCATCATCTCCATTGTCATCATCAGAGGGTGGATTTAGCTGTTCTTGGAGAGCGGCAATCTGGGCTGTCATAGCTTCAATAGTTTGATCCCTTTCCTGGACGGTCCCTTGCAACTGTTGTATGTTCTGGGTGTTCTCCTGCACAGTACCATGAAGATGAGCTATGGTTGCATCTCTGGCTATCAGGGCATTCTCCAGAACTCCCATAGCTTCATGCAAGGTGTCAATCTCCTGTCCTTGGACCACCATACCATTGCTAGCAAAGTCTGTAATCTCCTTTATCATCATCACTTTATCAGCTAGAGCTCCATTCTCCCTTTCCATGTCCTCTATGTGCCTCCGACGGGGCGGCATGTTGTTCCTGTCGCCCGGGGTAACCACAATGTGCCCATCTTCATCACGCCTCCCATAGTCACGGTAGGGTGAATCTTCTGGCAGTAGGTGTCGGACATGATGGAACTGGCGAGACAGGGCTTCATGTATGGCCAAGTTGATTCCAAGTCCCCAGTTGCAGTAGGTCTTGGTGTAGATCAGATGCACAGGATTTGGCAAGGCGACATCCCTAAAGATGAAGGTGGTGATCTCCCATGCATCCTCACCATATCCATAGGTGTACAGCCTTCTTCCCTTGAATATGGGCAGTGGCAATCCCAATGACCGCGAGAGCTGTGCTAACTGCCTTGCAAAGGGCCTTGGTGACTCCATGGTGGCATACTCAGTCCTGACTTCTCCCATCTATTAAGTAAAAGAGGAAAGTGTGAGAATAGCATATGGTAAGAATTTACGAGGGTGAAAGGCATAAGATGAAAGACAGGGTTAATATAGGTTTTAATAAATCTATGGCTTCCTAATCCAATCCTAGGTCCGATCCTACAGTCGACACACGGGCTCTGATACCATCTTGTAACACCGCGGTTCTGAAAAGACCGAGGCTTCTATGTGACATGCCAATCCCTGGATCGGTTCATTGGCCCACAATAGAATGAGATGAATAACATAGCAAAATATAAATGTATCATAAATAACAATGATCCAGAGTACCATTATTACAATAAAAGCTTAGCTCAAGGCTAGCTCAAAATTTTCAGGTAGCAACATAAATAAAGTAAATCCTCCATTCTTCAAATTGCCCACAAGTGAACAAGTGCCGAGTGGAGTACCGTGGCCTATATCGATCACTCAGAATCGGAATAACCTGCAACATGAAACGTAGCAGCCCTGAAGGGTCAATACATGGAATGTATGGCAAGTAGAGCTAGTAAAAGAGACAATAGTACTAACATCTACATGCATATTTGGCAAGTGGAGCTGTGTCTGGCTTGCATTTGCAAATACCTTTGTCCTACTTTCATAAACAGTTTTTATTTTCTTTGAAAAGATCCCAATTAAGTTAACCCAACAATATTAAGGAAATTATGAAATTAGAATGAGCGAGAAACATGTCATGGAATCAATATCAAGCAACTCAGTTGTCCATAACCGGGGACACGGCTAATCGATTAGATTATACACCCTGCAGGGGTTAGTACACTTTACCCATGTGACTTGGCCAGCCTAGCTTGTACCATCACTCTCATTTTGGGTGTTGATAGGGAGAAGACCAAGAAGAGACCGTTCGGGAAGTAGCTCCCCAATCCCGACGCGCACCGGTCCAACCTACCAAAATTCTACATCTCTGGATACGCGGGTTCGGGTCACCACAACCTACTAAGTCCAACCAACCGCCCGTTTCATTATTGGCACATGGTTGTACATGTAAGCTACCAAATAAAGAAGCCAATCAATTTCTCTCGAGACCTGGGTGCCTTTCCGCAATGAAACCACCAAAAATTATCAATACCATCACACAAGGAGATTCATTGATTAAGTTGTTTTAGTTTTCACAAACCAATACTTTTAGAAACAAGTCTCAATGATATAACCCAGCCCTCGTTCATCATAGCATGGCTAAGCACATCTACCAATGGTGGTTCAACTACAAGGAAGACCCTACCACATAATAGGACATAGCATAGCGATAGTATCATCCTACACATGCATCTACAAAATACACGCAATGCATTGAAAATAGTAGGACGATATCATGAACAAAATAGCATCTACTTGCCTTGGTTGTAGCGGTCGGAAGAGCAATCCACACACGAGTAAGCGTTGCACTCGTCACAATCTACACGATACAATTGCAATCATAAACAAACAATCCACAAGCATATGCAACAAAGATGATGCATGAAAGCATGCATGACAAGTGGATTGGTGCTACAGCTGAACCACATAATCCTATTCAATAGAGCTACTGATTGCATGCATGGAAAATAGTTTTAGCGCAAGGAAAACTAATATGCAAAATAAAATACTCAAAACTAGAGCTAGAACTCAATTAATTCACTACCGGTAGTATACTATTTGTAAAATCTTGGGAAAATTCTACAGTATAGGAATTGCTATTTAGGAACAGTACCAATTGGAATTACTCAAAAAGGAACTATAAAACTCCCTGAATAATTAAAACACTGCAGAAATCCACTAGACAGTTTCTGCAGAAGTTTTTACTGTAAGCCTATCCTTTTAATTCACGATGAGATTCCCCTCGTTCCACTGAATCTAGGGACATATCATACGCAATTTTTGGAGTTACAGATCGTTTTCTACGAATTAATTACTCCAAAAAGGCCATTAACTCATTTGATTAAACTGTACTAAATCCTGCTGCAAAAGTGTGAAACAACAGTACAGCAAGATTCTACACGACTCACTGAACCTACACATATTTTATTTGCAAATTTTGGCCCAGCGGTTTAATTTCTACGCAATTTACAAGTTTCTACCGAAAACTGTCAACTAAAACGATTAAAGAAATACCCAGTCAACTGTGTCTGTTGACTGGTCAACGCGGCTGCTGACTGGGCGCTGACTGGGCGTCTGACTAGTCAACGCCTGATCTGGACCGCTGATCTGAGATCCGACGGTCCCAACAGATGGCGGCTGCGGACTCACCGGAGACGAACGGCGGCGAGCTCCGGACGGTGCGGCGATCGGTTCCGGCGACGGCGGTTACCTGCGCGAGAGGGAGAAGGTCAGCGCGGATCGAGGCGGTCAACGCGGCGGTGGCGTGAGCGAGGCGGCAGCGACGCGTGGCGGCGGCGGCGCGGCGGCGGGGTCGCGTGCGAGGTGGCGGCTGTGCGCGCGTGCGGGGCGCTGCGAGCGGGCGGCGAGTGGCGGGCGGCGCGGCGCTGCGGAGGCGGGAGCGGCGCGGGCGAGCGGGCGTGCGGGCTGGAGGGGCGAGGCGGCTGCAGCGGGCTCACCTGGTGGCGGCGGCGGCGGGCAGGAGGCGGCGGCGGCGGGTAGATCCCGAGGCGGCGGCGGGCACAGGAGACGAGGCGGCGCGCGGGGTCCAGGAGGCGGGGTCGGGCACGAGAACCGAGGCGCAGGTGCGGCCTCTTATGTGGGGCCCCCCTCGCGGGGTCCTACGCGGACACGGGGCCGGCAGTTTTTTGGTCTGTTTCTGTTCCCCTTTTCGCAAAACTAAAACCTCCGTAACTTTTCCGTACGAGCTCCGAATCGGGCGATTCTTGCTCCTAATTTTTTGTAAAAACGAGAGGAACAACCTAGGGTCAAGGGTTGAGTGAAACCACTAGGCTACAAGGGTGGACTACACTAGTCCTACTAATGCCTCCCGCAGGAGCCTCGTAGTTGAATAGAATAGGGTTTTGAAAATAACGTTTCGCCGATTCTTTTCAATCGATGGTTTTGCATGGAAGAGTATGATGCGACGGTATGAATGATATGCAGAACCAAATCTAAAATTTGGGATGTGACATGACCGCTCCAGTGGCTCGCTCAGCTAGGGCTTGATTCCGGCTAGCACCAAGCCGTTGGTTCTTTCCACCTGCCCGTTGGACTGCGGGTGCGTGAAGGATGCGAGGTCCAGTCGGATCCCCTTGTTGTGGCAGAACCGGGCGAAGGCTCCCTTGGCGAAGTTCGTGCCATTGTGGGTGATGATGCTGTGGGGATACCCGAAATGGATGATGATGTCCCAAAACAAGGTGGTGACCATGGCACCGTGCAGCTTCCGGATCGGCCTCTCCTAGATCCATTTGGTGAACTTGTCCAATGCCACCAGCAGGTGGGTCATGCCGGCTCAATCGCTTGAAGAGGCCGACCATGTCCAGCCCCCAGACAGCAAAGGGCCACGTGATCGGTATGGTCTTGATTGCTAAGATTGGCATGTGCCTTAGCCAGCCGAACCACTGGCCCCCGTTACACGCGCGAACCAGCTGGTCCGCATCCTCCAAGGCGGTAGGCCAGTAGAACCTGTGGCGCATTGCCTTTATGACCAGGGCGTGAGAAGAGGCGTGGTGGCCACACTACCCTTGGTGGATCTCCTTTAGCATCCTATAGTCGGTATCTGCATCGATGCATCGCTGAAACACGCCCATGGCTCTGCGCTTGTGCAGCTCCTTGTTGATGATGGTGTACATGTGCACGTGGCACCAGATTTTCCTTGGCTCCACCTCGTCAGCCGGGAGCTCATCATTGAGGAGGTAGTTCATGAATGGCTGGGCCCAGGATGGCACTTCCCGGATAGTGAAGACACTAGCCGACATGATCTGGAGCTCATCCGGGGGTCGGCCGGGTGGGATGCCCGAGTTGGCCGCCCCAAGCCTTTTTCCTTCCTCGATGATGGTTTGCTTGGGGAGGCATCCCCCAGGTCTTTCGAGCCGGCTGACACAACAGCTGGGCCCGGCTCTTTTGAGTTGGCATCCTCTGGATCTGTTACCCAGATGATGGACTCAAATTTCGGAGAAAGGGGTTATGCTGGGCTTGTGGAGGTGCTCCAAGGAAACTCCAGGCGGGATGGCTGATCTGGTGGATCCGACTCACACAAGCGCGTTGGCTGCCTCATGTTGAGCGGGGAACATGATGGAATTCTCATCCCTCGAAGCCGGCACTGAGCAGCTAGATGTGGAACCGTTATAGGGCCATGTTGGCATCCCAGGCGTCCCACTCGCCGGATACTTGCTGCACCACCAGGTTCGAATCGCCGAAGCAAAGGATCCGGCGGATGCCGATGTCTTTCATGAGCCGGAGCCCGTGCGCTAGAGCTTTGTACTCCGCGACGTTGTTCAAAGCGGTGAAGTGGATCTGCAGCACGTACTCTAGCTGGTCTCCCTTGGGCGAGGTGAGCACGATGCCGGCTCCCAAGCCCCCGCACATCTTTGAGCCGCCGAAGTGCAACTTCCAGTAGTCGTAATCAGGAACCTGTGGCAGGTACTGGTTCTCCGCCTAGTTGACGGAGAAATCTACCACCGCCTGAGACTCGATGGTGATCCTGGGCTCGTACCGGATGCAATAGGCGGACAGCTCGATGGCCCACTTGGCCACCCGGCCCGTGGCGTCCTTGTTGCTGAAGATATCTCCCAACAGCATGGTGGACACCACGTTGAGCGGATGCTCCTGGAAGTAGTGCTTGAGCTTCTTGCAAGCCAGGTATACGACGTGGCACATCTTCTGGTAGTGGGGGTAGTTCTTCTTGGAGAGGAAAAGCACTTCGCTGGGTTAGTAGATGGGTCGCTGAACCGGCTGGGCCTTTCCTTCCTCGTGACTCTCCATCGACAGGACGACACTCACGAACCAGTTGGTGGTGGCTATATAGAGCAACATCAGCTCCATCTCAGCCGGCGTGGCGAGAACCGGCGTTATGGATAGCATGCGCTTGAAGTCGTGGAATGTGGCATCCGCCTACGCAGTACAAGTGAACTTGTCCGTCTTCTTCATCAGCTGCTCCAGCGGAAGAGCTTTATCCCCGAGTCGGCAGAATAATCGGCTGAGGGAAGCCAGGCATCTGCTGAAATTCTAGACACCTAGCAAGCTCTTATGCGGCTACATCCTCTCGATGGCCGCGATCTTCTCCGGATTGGCCTCGATCCCCCGGCTGGACATGAGGAAACCGAGGAGCTATCCAGCTGGCACGCCGAACACGCACTTCTCCGGGTTCAGCTTTATCTAGCACCAGCGGAGGTTCACGAACGTCTTGCCGAGGTCTTCCAGCAGGGTCTGCTTCTCCTTCGTCTTGATGACGACATCGTCCACGTACGCTTGCACATTCCGACCTATCTGCGATTGCAAGCATTTCTGCATGCAACACTGGTAGGTAGCACCTGCATTCTTCAGGCCAAATGGCATGGTTACATAGCAGTAAGCTCCATACGGGGTGATGAACGATTTTTTCAATTGGTCAGCCTATGATTTAACCAGGTCTGATTATAACCGGAATAACATTCGAGAAAGGAGAGCAAATCGTAGCTGGCCGTAGAGTCAATCACTTGATCAATACGGGGAAAAGCGAAAAGGTCTTTCGGGAAGGCCTTGTTCAGGCTTGTGTAGTCGATACACATGCGCCAAGTCTTATTTTTCTTCAACACCAGGACTGGGTTGGCCAGCCAATCTGGTGGTACACTTCCATGATGAAGCCGACAGCAAGTAGCTGGGCGATCTCGTCGCCGATGACCTTTGTCTTGTCATCCGCGAAGCGATGGAGGGGCTGCTTGACCGGCTTGGCATCAGGCCGCACATAAAGCGAGTGCTCGGCGAACTCCCTCGGCATACCTGGCATGTCTTTGGGAGACCATGCGAAGATGTCTCGATTCTCATGGAGGAAGTCAATGAGCGCGCTTTCCTATATGCTGTCCAATCCGGAACCAATGGTGACACACTTGGAGGGGTCAGCCGGACCGAGCAGGATGTACATGGTGTCCTTGGACGGCTGGAACGCCATGTCCCCAGCCGGTTTCAAGCCAGTCGGCACCTCCTGCTGCAGCATGGCGACGTTGCGCATCATCTCGCGCTTCTCTTCGGCGATGAGCAGGGCCTCAGCTATCTTCGCGCCTTCCTTCGTGCATGCTATGGACCGGCTATAGTAGCCGGTCATAGTGATCACACCATTTGGCCCCAACAACTTCATCTTGAGGTATGCGTAGTGGGGGTTCTGCTCAACCAACCGCTTTCCCTGGTAGCGATTGTCGCCGCCAAGCCGCCTGGACAATCTGGCATCTCCACCTTGTCCGACTTGCTTCTCTCGAGCTGTCTTGGTGGGAACCGGTCGTCCTTCTGCGTTAACCTAGAGGGGCTTCTTCATCGCCGTGTCCACATTGGTGTAGTGGTCAGCAACGGTCATCAGCTTCGCCATGTTCTTGGGCTCATCGCACAACAACCGGTGGCGTAGCAGCGTGCTCTCTCGGCAACCTTCGATGAAGAAACCAATTGCTTGATTCTCCACTACCCCTTCACAGGAGTTGCGCAGCTCAGTCCAGTGGGCGAGATACTCATGATCTGACTCACTGTCTCCTTGGACGCACAGAGAGAGATCTGGGGATCTACCCGGACGCTTGTAGGTGTCGTGGAAGTTCTGGATGAAGACCTTCTCGAAGTCGGGCCAAGCATTGATGTTGTTGGGCGCGAGGCTGTTGAGACAGGTTCTCGTCGAACCGGTCAACATGAGGGGCACGTAGCGAACCACACAAGTTTGTTGCCGTGGGCGATTCCGACTGTTGTGACATAGTCGGTCAGCCAGTCTTCCAGCTTCATTCTATTATCGTACTTGGGGGTGTCCCGTGGCAGGGAGAACTTGTAGGGAAATGATTCCTTCCGGATGCATGGCCCAAAGCACATTAGTCTGGTTGTGTCTTCCTCCTCCGTGACACGAGCTTGTGCCAGGAGGTCGATTCTATCATACGCGTCTGGCTCAACCGGATTGGGCGTTCCCACCCGGCCAGTGAGGCGGGATGGGGGAGGGGTGGAGGGTGGTTCTGGCCAGGCGGTGGCGGGTGACTCATGGAACCTTGGTCGCCGCGGGGTTGCCTGCTGCCAGATTGGCGACGCTTGGAGCGCGGGTGCGCATGGTGCTGGCCCGGAGATGTGGAGTACTCGGTCTAGTGTGGACCTCCCCGGCTACCTCCACCCGGGTGGTTCCCTCTGGAGCCGGGTCCTCCCTCGTACGCGATCCGAGTGGCCTCGGCCTACTCGTCAGCCACCTGCAGCAGGTGCTGCACCCGCTAAAACTGCCGCATCTTTTCCTCCCCCTCCAAGTGAGGTTAATCCTCCACGACGGCTCGCGCCTCCCAGACGTTCTTGACCATGGTGTCATACACAGGCGGTGGGAAGTACGTGTGAGGGCCTGGCTCGATGTCAAAGCGGGTGCCCAGCTGATTAGCCGAGGTGAGGACATGGGCGCGGTGGTACTCGCGCATGTTGCTCTCCATCTGGTACTTGGTGGAGGCCAAGCCTTGAGCCTGGTGAAGCAAACGCCCTCGCACCGCCTCGATCTTGGATGCTTCCTCGTCCGGGTCCTCTCCCAGATCAACCAGAGCGAGGAGTTCCTCGATGACTTCCTCCACCACTCCCTTTTCGTACAGGGGAGTGGAGGTACCGGCTAAGTCGCTGGTGCGCTCAAGAGCGGGACAACGGCCATGGCTGGAGCCGACCATCATCACCTCTGCAGTACGGGGCACGATGAGTGTGCTGTCGGCTAAGGGCAGCGACTCAGTGATAGAGACAATCTCCCAAGGGAAATCCTCCGGCACGGTGGCGACGTAGACTGGCAGGTCGCCAAACAGTAGGCTTGAGCTGCCTACCGGGAAACTGGAACCGGCGAAGAAGCGAGCTTTTTCGATGACGCAGTCGAATTTTCCTAGCGTGAGCACAATGCCGGAAGCCACGCGCTCGCCGGACGAAGTACCGGGTCCCGTGCGGAACATTACTCCGGTCGCCGCCATCTTAGCCCCACGGTGGGCGCCAACTGTCATTGTTATGGAAACGGTAGTGCCAGAGCAGGCTAGTTAGTGGTCTGGGAGAGAGTAGGGAAGCGAGCGACAGCGTCCACAGGTGGGATTGGGCACAAGCATGCGTCGAGGACACAAGAAGTACCCAGGTTCGGGGCCCTCGTGGTGAGGTAACACCCCTACTCATGCCGATCTCACTATCTGGATGAACACAAAGTATTACAAGGGCTCCTCGAGCTGTATCTATGGTCTATCTAGACGAATAAGGAACCAGCCCTTTCTACGATGCCCCTGCCGCCCCTTATATAGGCCGAGGCGGCATGGGCAAGACTCAGCCGACTGGTAGGTCCCATAGGTGGGCCCGACCGACTATTCCAGTACAGTATCCAGCCTCCCATACGTCTTGCATAGTGTCGCACCCCCCGGCCAGCACGGAAATAGTGGAGGCCACCCCGGCCAACATGGGCGGCGGCTCCTGTTCCCGCCCGACAAGGGTACGGGCCGTCTCCTCCGGCGTCGGTGCCGCTGCCTCTGTCCTCCTATATGGCCTCTATCAGCTAGGGATGCGGAGCACTGTGCCCTACGTCATCCGCCTACCTTGAATGTCCGGTTAGGCTGTCCTAGCTGGCTACTCCGTCTTGTCTGGGTGGTTAGTCCCATACGGCTAAGTGTTTGGCATTCGCCATATTTACCCGGCTGATGGTTCTGCTGGTTTTCCCTTGGCCTCTCTTGCTCTATCCAGCTGGTATGATCTAGCCGGCTTTACGCCTTCATGGATGTTCTTTATCCGGCTGACTGGTTCACTGGCCTGCTCTGCGTCTGGTCTTCTTTTTGGCCCGCTCTTGAGTTTTACATCCGGCTGGGTCAGCCGGCTGGTAGTTACCTTGCCTCTACATCTTGTCCCGTTAGCATGCCCGGGGGTGATCCCCTCGAAATGATGCCTGATGACGACTCCCGCTTCTCCCTGATCCAGCCGTGATTGCGGAAGAAGATCTCCCATCTCCAAATCCCGCAGCACGATGGCGCTCCGCGATGAACAACTCCTCGCTCACACAACCCTGATAAGGGTCCACAGTCGCAAGAGAGAGAGAAGAGATAAGTTACACATGCCTTTTCTGTATTTTCTAATGTCTTTTAATCCTTCTATGGGCACCTCTTTATATAGGCGGAAGGAGGGGATCCCTCCACCTTAGGTGCCCCATGTGGGACTAAAAAACAGGGAAAAGGGGGGAAATCCCGAGAAGCTCGTCGGTTGGGCCCTAGGAAAACCTGGTGTGCCACTCGTTGTCGGCCCAATGGTGGGAGGAGGCAGCGTCGGGAGGAGGCAACGGCGGCCAGGGGAGGCGGCTGTGGCTAGGGTGGGCTGTCTGCATACCTCGCGGCCCTATGCCAAGCAGCGGGTGGGGCTGGAGCCTGGATGGGCCGGCTACACCCCCGCGGCCCAACACGCCCGCGCGGCCTAGTGGCAGCTGGCGGCGATGATGGCTGGCGCCCGGGTGGACCGGCTGCCCTGCCGGCCGAGCAGCACGCGCAACGCCTTCTATCTGCCGCTGATACATGCATTTTTCATCATCATTTTTAGGACTCACATGTTCTGTTTAGAAGCATATTTATCATGATCCATCATTATTTTGGCATATTTAATTGATTTATGGGACTTTCCTACAACGTCCCTTTCATTGGTATTTAATTTCTGGGAGGAAGAAAACCTCCTTTTTCATGATTTTGCTATTTCAGGACCTTCTGGACGTCAATAAATCGAAGCAAAAAATATCTATAGTGTTTTTCACCTAGAGAAGGACTGTGGTCCAAAGAATGAAGTGAGGGAAGCCACGGGGCCAAAAAGAGCACAGGTGGCATGCCCCCTGCTGGGCGCGCCCCCATGTTCTTTTGGCCCACGAGTATCGCCTCAGATCCTCCTTTTTACAGACGCCTACGCCATATTTTTCCCATGATTTACAGAGGTGGTTCTTGGGTATTGGATATCGAATTTGTTGGTGTGAAATGTCATACAGAGCAACACAATTCATGAACCACAATGGCCAAAGGAACTAGCATGAGAATAAGTGATGATGTTCATCAAAAACAAATAATGTGTTGTTGTGTTTCTCGTTGACATCAAAGCTTGCCTTCAAGATTTGATTTAATAATTGTTATTTTGATCAGGTATTATGAGAACAAAATGTTGTTCAAATAAATTACCGTATTCCATAAAAGATGGATGATTTACAAGTCTAGTTGGAGAAATCACATCCATAAAACTAATGCTAAAAATGTCGCAAGACAAATGATTGAAATATCACTTACGAAGTGACATCGTCATTTAAGTTATATTGGAAAGATAACATGAAAAAACTCCATGTTTATGGAATTTTGGAGTCTTCTGATTTTGATCAAATAACGCTTGTGAGACTTTCCTAGAGATTAAACTCCGTTCATAGGCCAAAAGGGAACATATGACTAACTTATTGGAATTTGTACATATTGATGTATGTAGTCCATTATGTGTAGTCATAAGCGATGGATTTCAACTTCATATGCTTTCTACGAAAATTTGAGTGAATATATGTATATATTTACTTAATGAGGAAGAAGTATGAAACATTTGAAAATGTTCAAAGAGTTTCAAGATGAAGTGGAAAATCATTGTAACAAGAAAATAAAGAGTTTATGATTGGATCATAAAGGAAGATATTTTGAGTGATAAGTTTAGCAAAACACCTAAGATTTCAGGAATCGTTCCATGGATTTACATTTCCCGAAACACCATAGGAGTATGAAGTGTTCGACATATGTAATGAAAACTTGTTTGACATGGTAAGATCAAAGGTGTAATTTATAAAACTTCCATTATATTTTAAAAGATTAAATCTTTAGAGACTACCGCTTTTAAACTGAAAAGAGCTCCATCGTGATCCGTTGAAATGACATCATATAAGTTATAGCTTGGGATAAAACCTAAGTTATACTTTCTTAAACATTGGCATGCTAGGCATAATTAAAAAATTTACAACCAAAGTCGGATGAGCATGTCATTATATGTTACTTGGAATAACCATTGGGTATTCCTCCATAACACTAAAGACAAAAGTGTTTGTCGCTTAGAATGTCAAGTTTCTTGAGAAGAAATTTTGCATGAAAAATTAAGTGGGAGGAAAATATACATTTGATAGTTATTGAACTTTAGCTATATGTTTTGAGTTGCACAGTGTCAGAAAGTGTCCTAGAGGTAGCAACAATGCTCATGGCTCATGTTCCTCAAAGGTTGTGGTCACGGAGGTCTAAGATCCTATTAAACCGAGTAGGTCGGGTAAATAATCAAATACTAAGATTTGAGAGTTAAATCATTATTGTTTGATAATGATGAACCGACTACATGCAAAGAAGCGATGATGGGCCCTAACTCTGTCAAATGGCTTGCATCCATAAAAACTGTGATATTTACATACACGAAAAATCAAGTTTTAAAAACTTGGAAGACCCTTTGAAAAGGTGTAAGACATATTAGTCGTATGTGGATCTATAAATAGACATGGATGTTTCACATCTATGAAATTGTCAACATGTCGGAAAAAAGTTTACGAGAACGTTCAAGAAGTTCACTATGAGAAGATTTGATCTTTCCTAGCGATATTTAGTCTAGATGGATTAATGTAGCAACCACTACATATAATTTTGTTATACGGTAATTGAACAAACAAAACAAAGTTCTTCTAATAGAATAGTTACCTAAGACGTGTACATGACATGATCCAAAGGGTTTTGTTAATTCCAAGGATGCTAAAAGTGCATACAGACTTCAATGATTGAAGTAAGAAACGCGGAGTTGGAATCTTCACTATGATGAAACTGTTAAAAGGTTTAATTTCATTAGAGACAATGAAGATGCTTGCATTTGCAAGAAATTAAGTGGGAGCACTGAGACATATTTCTAATATATTATGTGAAAGACATATTCTTGATTCGAGATGATGTATGTTTTATTGACACAGGTTAAGAATTTCTTCTTGATGAAATACTTAGACAAAAGTTGAATATTTGGCATCAATATCTATACGGATATATTGATATGCTAATATGCTTGTGCCTAATGTACATAGATCATATATTAAATGAGTTCAATGTGGAAATGGCAAGAAAAGTTCTTGCCACACAAAAAGGATTGAATCAAGATTCAAGTGTATTGAAACTTGATAAGTAAACGAGATTCAAGTGTTTTGACACTTGGTGATTGAAATCACAAGAATATTTTGATTAATAATACCGTTATATATACACATCTAGATATGTCATATGATCTAAATGTTATGAGAAAATACCAGAATGAATCATAAGATGATCATTGGACGATAGTAAGGATATTCTTATGATCTTTGAAAGAACTAAGAATATGTTATTTTTGTAGAGGTGACAAATAGATAGATAGTTCACTGTAAAGTGTTACATTGATACTAGTTTTGTCGCAAAATACAAATTTAGTTTATATCAATTTAAACTATGGGTGGCACAATGTAATGGAAAGGAGATTCCATAACCGATATGGATGAGTTCCAAAGTTAAGACATTGTGACAGATACTATAACAAAAGGCTAAGTATATGTCTGTTATTATAGCAGCAAAAGAGGGTATTTGTGTGAAGTAGTTTGTTATCAAACTAGGTGTGGTTCATAGCAGGCTAGTACTATGAAGATATATTGTACGGCAATAGTATTAACATGTTTTAACCCTAAGGAACTAAAGGTCTCACCAAAGTACCAAATTTATATAATGCCATCTTATTGGAGAACGAGTGACGCATAGTGACATAAATACATGCAAATACACACGGGCCTGAAAGTGTCGGATCTGAACATTATGTTTATCACTAGCAATCGTGTATATACAACACTAGAAAGCCATAGGTGTTGAATGCACAAAGTTTTCCAACTAGATTATTGACTCTAGTGCAAGTGGGAGATTGTTGGAGATATGCCCAAGAGGCAATAATAAAGTGGTTATTATCATATCTTTATGTTCATGATAAATGTTTGCATCCCATGCTATAATTGTATTAACCGGAAACATTAATACTTGTGTTTTGTAAATATAAAAGAGTCCCTAGTATGCCTCTTGTTGAACTAGCTTGTTGATTAATAGATGATCATGGTTTCCTGATCATGGACATTAGATGTTATTAATAACAAGATCATATCATTAGGAGAATGATGTGATGGACACACTCCTATAGTTAGTATAGGATAATATCAAGTCATTTAGAGTCTGTTTGCTATAAGCTTTGAAATACATAGTAACCTAATCCTTCGACCATGAGATCATGTTAATCACCATCACCGGATGGATGCTTTGATGACATCAAACACCATTTCATAACTAGGTAGTTATAAAGGTGGCATTAGGTATTCTGAAAGTATGGATTGGAGAGAATGGATCAAGAGTGGGATTTGTCCATCCATAGGAAGGATAGATATACTATAGGCCCTCTCGGTGAAGTGTCATCCAATTGGCTTGCAAGCATGTGACAAGGTAACAAGGGATGTCACATCACAGTACAAGTAAAGAGTACTTATTGGTAACGAGGTTAAACTAGGTATAGAGATACCGACGATCAAACCTCGGATAAGTAAAGTATCGCGCGACAAAGGGAATCAGTATCATATGTAAATGGTTCATTCGATCACGAGGTCATCATAGAAATATGTGGGAGCCATTATGGATTTCCAGATCCCACTATTGGATATTGATCGGACAGGTGTCTCGATCATGTCTGCATAGTTCATGAACCATAGGGAGACACACTTAAGGATTCGATGTTGTTTAAAGTAGATATGGAATATGAGTTAGAGACCGAATGTTGTTCGGAGTCTCGGATTGCATCCAGCATATCACGAGGAGATACGGAATGGTTCGTAGAATAGGATTCATATAAGGAAAGTGGTTTTCCGAGGTTTGGGAAAAGTTTCGGTGTTTTGACCGGATACTTCTAGAATGTTCTAGAGTGAACACCAGTGGTTCCACCACCCCGGCAGGGGGTCACTTGAATAGTGGCATGCCCTAGGGGACAGCCACACCAAACCCTAAAGGGCCAATTTGGCCAAGACTTGTAAAAGGGTCAAACCCTAGTTTGAATAGTCAAATCCTAGTTTGCAAAGTCAAACTCTAGTTTTTGGTAAGAAGGAAGACTTGTTGGAAAAGGTTTCTAGATCTTCCCTTTGAGGCAAAGTTGGGGGGGACATGGCCTGGGCTAGGAACCCTTGGCCGGCCGCCCCCACCTATATAACGACGGGTGGGAGCGCACCCCTCACACCCTTGTCTATTGGCGCGTAACCCTAGCCGCCCCCTCTCTTCTCTCTCATCCACCGTCCTGATTCGGCTCCACCACCACCACCACACCATCGTGTTGTTGGGACTACCTCCACTGCCTGCTAGAACAAGGGAGAGGAAGTTCTTCATCGACTACCGTACGTCTGACCTACTGCGGAAGCGCTGCCGGAACACGATGCCGAAATGATCGTCTACATGATCTTGAGATCGGCAAGTGATCGAATACATCAACCCCAAGAATCCGATCTCGTTAAACACTTTGGATCTATGAGGGTAAGTTCTCTACAAACTCGTTGCATCGATCTCGTAGATTAGATCTTGGATTTTGTGTGTTCTTGCGGTAGAAAGTTTTTGTTTTACATGAAACGAACCCTACACCTGCTTCCTCCAGGTGACTGCTTGAGAGTTGACCCTTTTTGTAAAGGAAGCCTAGAATTAGAGGGAGATGATCCATTATAAGTAGTTATGAGGGGTCCCATATTGGAGTAAACTAGCTTTGAGTTAGGCCCCGTTCCACTCGGAGGTAATGTGGTTGCATAGGATAATTTTTCAGGAAAAACTACATAGGACTGGGTGTGTTTTTGTAAACATTTTCCTTCTCTTTCCTTTAGTACTTTGATAAAACAAAACCTTTTCTTTTCTCAAAACTTCTCTTGGTAGGTCAAACCTCATCGAGGTTTTATCCTGAATCATTTTTAAAATATCTTTTCGGGGTGCTTCCCATCCTCTAGTTTTGTTTGTTCCAAAACAGGGTTTCCAAATAGGGGTATGGTGTCAATCACCACTTACTATACTAGGGACAAATAGGCATTATAAAAGGGTTGTACCTATTGGTACTATAGTAGTAATGGTTTGGTGGAGCCATACCTTCCCACATGGAAAACATTATATAGCAAAAATAATGCACTTTGGATAATAGAAGATAGAGCATGCATTTTAGAATAATAGGACAAGGTTCATAAACAAGAAGGTGGCTTGCCTTGGTTAGCAAATTTCCCCTGGTCCGCTTCTCCAAAATCCTCCCAATCACCTTCCTCGTAACCTTCCTTGTTCATTTATATCGTTGCAAAAGAAAGAAACAACCAACAAACAACCATTAATCAACCATTTTAAAACAATGCCACCAGTATAGTACATGAATAGCAAACAGCAAACCAAGCAACACATCTGTATCTACTGAACATACCAAGACATAGCCATTGAAATCAATCAAAAATCTATTGCCAACCTTTTATGATGATTTATTTAGTAAACAAGAGTTAAACACTTATTATTGTGTCACGACTACTTTTTGTAAAGGCAAAGTGGGAAAAATTTATATGAATGTAAAGATAATGAGAATACCAAACTAATCCAACTAGGACCATATTTTTAGCATGCAAGGTTGGATTTTCATAATTAAACTGGTGCACAAAGAGCTGGCAGAGGTAAAATAATTCCCAGAAAAACATTACTACACCAAAAATTATGATCTTTTAGGTACTGACACATCTAACTAGGACACAACTCAAGGAGTTGGTGTCTCCTCAAAAGAATGTGCACAAAGAGTTCTAAAATTCTCTGAATCTGTTTCTGTTCCAAACTTGAGATAATTTCTACAGGTGTTAAATAGTTCAAAACTTAGTGATTGCAATTTTCTTGGACATGTATAGTTGATTACAAGGCACAAAATTGGAATCAACATTTTTGGATAAATAGGCAATTTACTAGAAATTAAAAGGTGTTATCATTAGTATTCTAGAAACAATAATCCCATATATTCTACAACTATGTTTTTTCCGAATACACCAAGGCCATGTGTTAGACAAAATGCTAGGATAGCAAACAAAGTTGAATTCATGTGAAAAAGTGAAACAGGTAATTTTTGGTGGATTTTAAGCTAGCTACAAGTTTCCAGGGAATTTATTTAACCAAAAATAAAAAGGATAAGGGGGAGTGTTGTTGCCAGGGTCATGGCACGTGGGTGTTGGGGCCCCGCTCTTGTGGCTGGTGAAGAGGTATCGGCGCGGGACTGCACGGGAGCTAGAGATTTCAAATCCCGGTTGGGGCCCCGCTTGGTAGTGGTGGTGGCCGGTGAAGGGGTATCGGCGCGGCTAGGCTGTTGGATCTAAAGTAGATCTGACGTCCACAACTCGTCGACTTCGATTAGATGCGGTGCCGGTGATGAAAACACTAGCGGCTACAGGTAGAGGCCAAGGCGGATCACCTAGGGGCAATGAGGGCTTGACGACGTGCTGGTTGGAAGTGGCTAACGACGCCGAGTCGAACGAGGGGCGGCAGAGGTAGCTATGGATCATGTGGTGGTCGCGGACATGCTCGCGATGACATGGTGCTCACGGGCTCCCTCGAGGGCGACCTCCTAGTGCTCCTAAACAGAAATAGAGGGGAGGGTTATATGCGCACATGAACCACGAACAGTACCGTGAAAGCATGCAAGGGAGAAGAGGGAGGGAGGCGACAACAACCTCGACCCTTCTCTTTGGTGCTACACTGGTGCGGTGAGGATGGCGAGCAGGGGGGGAAGTGGGAGGCCTAGCCTCCGCTTCAGAGTGGAGTGGGGAGAGGACATGAGCGAAATGGAGTGGTTTGAGAGGTGAGAGTGGCTTAGGAGTGTTTTATCCCATGAATGCACGCCCACGGTGCACCAAGTCCATGGTGAGGTCAGGGCCGTGTCATGGATGCATGGTAATGGCTGGGTGGGCGGTGGGTGGTTTTTAGGGACATTGTGACGCGGGGTAGACGAAGTGACGAGTTGGGGTCCCCATGGCAGTGAGAGGGGTGTGGCATGGTCGGGTGCACGAGAGGTGCTCGACCGTTTGGCCTTGTCGTCCTAGGGCTCGGTTAGGCTAGGTAGTGGTGCAGGATGGGATAGGACGGTGGTAGGGAGGGTGGTGGTGTAGCTCTCCACCTCGGGTTGTGCGCGTTTGCACCGGACAAAGGAGTGGGTCAATGTGAGCGACGTGGTCACGCTGGCATGGACGCCATGGGTTGGGGGTCACTTGGGCGTGAGGGTAAGCAAGGGGAAGTTCTAGGGAGGTGCCTTGGGAGTTGTTGCTGGACGCGATAGGCCCAGCTGGGAGGGAGAGGGACAGGAGTTGCTGCTGCATTGATTTTTCAAGATCATGGTGATCTTGGTTGTCTTGCATGCATGGTCGAGTTTGGGGGTAGAGGGAGGGCTTGTTTTGGTGTGGTACACAGGTAGGGGTGGTGCAATGGTCATGCCCTACTTGTTACATGGCCACCAAAGCTGGGGTAAGGAGAAAAGGGGGAGGGTGATCTAGGTTTAGAATTGATGTGGCTCACTTTGGTTGACCAAGGCTTCTAGTATGATTCTCTAATGGCCTAGGATGATGGTGATTTGGATAGAGGGAGCTGAGATGAGTACAAGCATGCCAATTTGGATGCATAACTCCCTCCCAAGGATTTGCAAAGCATCTCTAAAGTTGGCACGATTTATGGTTGTCATTTTCTAAGCAATATTTGCAAACCCACTTAAGAAATGTACTAGGGATTTTGGTTTGGTGTAGGGCAAAGAGAGTGTTCCAAGTTGAAATAGATTATCTAACCTATCTGGTTAATCCTAGTGCACACAAGGTACTAAAGTAAACATAAATAATGAAGAGTTAAACAAGCAAAAGATAACAACTAGACAAACATCATGCTCATATAAAATCCTAAAAAGTTTAATTACCCCCTAGACTCTAGACATCTATCTACTGAACATGGTTGCAAAATATGGGGTGTTACAGACCTTCCCCCCTTAAAGGATCTCATCTCGAGATTTGTGGTTTGAGGCAGTGAGAGTTGGGGAAACTCTTGTTGAGATAATCCTCCCGCTCCCAGGTAGCTTATTCCTCGGAGTGGATACTCCACTAAATTTTTTAGAATTTTATGTTTCGCCTCCGGGTGAGTCGGTTTGCCTTATCTAGAATTTTAACAGGAACTTCACGGCATGTCAGATCATGGTTGAGGTCAATGGAGCAGTAGTCAATTTGCTTGAATACTTCGGGATTTTCGGGTACTTGGAGGCAATTCCGGAGTTGGGACACGTGGAAAATGTCATGAAACTCCAACAATTCTGGGGGTAACTCTGGCTGTTAGGATATCTATCCTCGTGGGGAAAGGATTTTGAACGGTCTGATGTACCTTTGGGGGAGCTTCCCTTTTTCATGAAAGCGTTGCAGTCCTTTGAGAGGGGAGATGCGGAGATACGCGACTTCTCCCTTGTTGAAGCTGAAATCTCGGCGTTTGGTGCCTGCATACCTCTTCTGGCGAGATTGGGCGGCTGTCAAACGTTCACGGCTAGGTGAACTTGATATTCAGCTGATTTGATAATATTTGGGCCAAAGATTTGGGTTTCTCCAGTTTCCATCCAGTTCAGAGGGGTACTGCACTTTCTCCCATAAAGAGACTAAAATGGTGCCATTTTTTAGACTGGCTTGGTAGCTGTTGTTGTAGGAGAATTTAGCGAAGCGCATACAATCTTCCCATTTTGATCCATATGCCAGGATACACGAGCTAAGCATGTCCTCTAATACTTGATTGACTCTCTCGGTATGTCCAACGGTCTGCGGATGATAGGCGGTACTAAACACCAGCTTGGTATCGAGGGATTCATGCAGTTTATTCCAGAAACGAGAGGTGAATTGGGGTCCTCTATCGGATACTATTTCCTTGGGCATTCCATGGAGGCTGGCAATTCTAGAGATATAGAGTTCCGTGAGTTGTTGTCCATTATAGGCAGTCTTTATGGGGAGGAAATGGGAGACCTTAAATAGATAGTCTATGATAACCAGATGGAATCATGTCCTCTACTAGACTTAGGTAATCTGGTAATGAAATCCATTCCAACCTTTTCCCATTTCCATTCTGGTATCTTAGCCGGTTGCAGTAATCTGGCGGGGCGTTGGTGCTCATATTTTACTCTTAGGCACACATCACATTTGGCTACGAACAGGGCAAAATCTCGCTTCATACCGTGCCACAAAAACCGCCCCTTAAGGTCCTCGTAGATTTTGGTGCTTCTAGGGTGAATGGAATAAAGGGTCTCATGGGCTACTTACATAATTACTTGTTTTAGGTCATGGTCTCTGGGTACACAGATGCGTCCTTTATACCATAGTACACCATTGTTCCCTCACTTGAATCCGAGGACATTTTCTCTCTCCATTTTGTGCTTGATACCTTCAATTCGCTTGTGGTCCATCTAAGTTTATTTAATTCAATCCATAAGGGTTGGCTGCACCTCGAGGTGTGCTAGAAATCCAGGGCTGACTAGTTCTAGTCCAAACCTTTCTAGTTCCTGACTTAATTCCGGTTGTTTCTTCTTGATCATAACATTTAGGGAACTGGGTTCCCGACTGAGGGCATCAGCTACCACATTAGCTTTACCCGGGTGATAATGAATGCAAAGATCATAGTCCTTAATTATCTCAATCCATATTCTTTGTCGCATGTTCCACTCCTTCTGCATGAAGATGTATTTAAAACTCTTGTGATCCATATTGATTTCACAACGATTTCCCATTAGGTAATGGCGCCTGGTTTTTAAGGCATGCACCACAGATGCAAGCTCTAAGTCATGGGTGGGATAGTTCACCTCATTAGGTTTTAACTGCCGTGACAAGTATGCAATAACCTTGCCTTCTTGCAGTAGCACGCTTCCGAGACCCAGATTGGAGGCGTCACAGTAGACCTCAAAGATGTTGGTGATGTCGGTCATTGTTAGAATGGGAGATGAAACTAATATCTTTTTGACTCCTAAAAGCTCTCTACACATTTATCAGTACACTCAAACTTCTTGTCCTTCTTTAGTAGTTGACTCATCGGCTTCGCGATGCTTGAGAAACCTTCAACAGACCTGCGGTAGTAACCGGCTAATCCTAGAAAGCTTCGATCTCAGATTGATTGTGGGGAGCCTTCCATTCTAGGACTAATTTGATTTTGGTGGGGTGCATGGATATTCCTTCGGCGGAAAGTACATGGCCAAGGAAACCAACTTCCTTCAACCAGAACTCACATTTGCTGAACTTGGCGTTCAGCTGGTGTTCTCGGAAAGTTCCTAGAACTATTCGCAGATGCTTCTCATGTTCGATCTCGGTCTTGGAGTAGATTAGGATATCATTAATGAATACCACCAAGAACTTGTGAAGGTAAGGCATGAAGACCTTATTCATGAGATTCATGAAATAGGCGGGAGCACTGGTTAACCGAAAGGACATGATGGTGTAATCATACAAGACGTACAGAGTGGTGAGGTCTATCTTAGGGATATCTGATTCTCGGATCTTCAGCTGATTGTAGCCAGTGTGAAGGTCTATCTTGGAGAAGACATGTGCGCCAGCAAGCTGATCAAACAGATCCTCAATCTTTGGAAATGTTTTTTTATGGTGACATCATTAAGTTTCCTATAGTCGGTGACTAGCCGGGTTGTTCCATCCTTCTTGTCCACAAATAGGACTAGTGATCCCCATGGTGATGCGCTAGGCTGGATATGACCTTTGTGTTCCATGGCATCCAGCTGCTTCCTTAGTTCCACCAACTCTTCGGGGTTCATACAGTAGGGTCTCTGAGCTATGGGGGTTGTTCTGGGGACTATCTCAATGATAAACTCGATATCCCAATCAGGGGGCATACCGGACAATTCCTCCGGGAACACATCCGGGTACTCACAAACCACTGGTACTTGCTCTAGGGTGGTTCTGGCTATACACTTCTGGTAAAGGGCGTGGGACGAGTGGGTGGATGCCACATGTTCGACTTCTACTCCATCACTATTAGTTAAGGCTAGAGATTTTCTAGTGCAATTTATAGCAGCTTGATAACTGGACATCCAATCCATTCCGAGTATCACATCCAAACCTTGGGTTCCTAGTACTATCAGATCGACTTAGAAATCAACCCCATGGATGACTATATGAATATTTTTGCAAGCTAGATTGGTCCTAGTGGTTGACCCATGGATTTGAACTAGCATGGTACTCCTAAGGTGGGTAGGGGTCATTTCACTAGACTTGACAAAACGTTCAGCAAAAAACGAATGAGATGCTCCATAATCAAATAATATTGTGGCAGGAACGAAGTTGACAGAGAACATACCCAGAATAATGTCAGGAGATTCCTGGGCTTCTGTAGTATTTATATGGTTCGGATGTCCTCTAGCTGCATTGGCTGGCCTCTTGGGGGAGCTACCCTTGGCGGGGGCTCCTCTGGCATGACCTTGGTTTAGGCGGGCTGCACCGGGACGCGGGGCATTATTCTTCTTGTTGTCGGGGCACTCCTGGGAGAAATGTCCTTCCTCCCTGCAGGTGTAGCAGCCAGAAATATTGGGGCCAACATTAGGGTTGGCAGGGCCCCGGGGCGCGGGTATAGGGTTCCCGCCCCCAAGGTGAGGGTTGTTGAAGTTGCGATTGGGGTTATTAGGGCGTGAGGCATAGGACGGAGTCCTCGATGGTGGGGGTGGAGGCCTAGAGGGTGGCAGACTTCGAGACCACTGTTTGCTGGATCCTCCCAGCTGCATCATACAGCGCTTGCGAATCTCTATGATAGTTTTGCACTTGCTTTCCACCATGATGGAGGCATACACTAGGGAATCTAGTTCTTGGAACCTCTGAGCTACCAGGTGACACTGTAATTCATCCTGCAGTCCATTCATGAAGGTATCTACCTTCTTCTCTTTAGTGTTGGTGTCGTGGGAATGGCCACGGGAGAAGCTGCGAGTGGTAGGGAGTTGTAATTAAAAGGGAAAGGGAGGGTAGCCATCTGCGGTGCGAGATGAGGGCGGAGACACGAGGACTTACCCAGGTTCGGCCCCCGGAGGGTAAAGACCTACTCCTGCTAGATTGTATTATCGAGTGGTTACAAGGGTGGCGAGCTCGGCGTCTAGGCAGCGAGTCGATGGGGTGGATGATGAAACGTCAGTATAGAAAGTACCCTAGGGAGGTTTATATAGGGGTACCTCGCTAGGGTTTACAGATATACAACCGAGTTAGTTAGGGACTCGGAGGATTTGACCTAATACGACTGGACCTAGCTACGCTTCTGGGCCTCCAGCTTCCAGTCGCCAGGTTCCCCCTTGGGTCGCGATCTAGTCGCCGTCCTGCAGGCCCACTCGCTAGGTGTTTGATCCAGTAGGAAACGTCCTGCTGGGTATACCCCGTCAGGCATATCGCCATCAGTAGTCCCCGAGGCCATCGTTGATTTGTCGCAGGTGTTCTTTGGCAGTCGGAGTATGCGGGTCCAATTTGGACGCCCAGTCAAATCGGCGGTGGACTCCCTCAATGAAGGAGAAAGTATCTGCACGTGTTTCCAGTCGCAGTGCTGGCAGGCAGTCGAATCACAGCTTCGGCGAATGGGTCAGCGAGTCGATTGGACGAATTTGGACTGTCATCTTGGTCAAACTAGCTGTTGGGTAATCCAATGGTAATATTGGCGTAATTACCGCGGGGTAACGGATCCTACGAGATTGGCGGGAAGCAACCTCTATATAAGGAGAGTGATGGGAGAGAGTTGCGAATCTTCCTCGCATTTTTTCCGACCCCGCGCATTCCTCAGTCTTCCATCGTCTCCTGATCCAGAATTTCTAGAGCGAGCGAGCGAGTTTAGATCCTTGCCGATGGCGCCTCCAAAAGACCAGTGGGGCAAATCCAAGTGCACCGCGGCGTCATTGTAGTTATTCCAAGACGCGGGGATTCTCTACAAGGGGAAATGGCAGATCCCTGCAGCCGGGGAGACAGAGCCGAACCCTCGCCCCGGTGAGTTTATCTGCTTCACCAGCCACCTAGAGAGGGGGCTCGGCTTCTCCATGTTTATATTATTCCGGCAATTATGCGCCTACTACTCAATCAAGCCCTCATATCTAGGGCCCCATAGTATCGAGACACTCGCCATCTTCGTGGCATTCTACGAGTGTTATCTGGGGTGTCGCCCTACTTCCCCATGTGGTTGGAGTTGTTCCACGAGCGTGTCAGCCGCAAAGGGTCAGGCGGCCCGATCCTACCAGCGGGCGGTGTCACATTCCAACTGAAGGCGAAGTCCCCCTTCCTTGACTTCATGTTACCAAAGAAGGCCACCAGCAAATGGAAGAAATGCTGGTTTTACGTCAGCCAGTCGATGCCAGATGGCGAGGTGTCGCTCCCAACATACACCGTCGAGAGGAGCGAGCCGTGTCAGGTGCTGACGACCAAGCTTCCCCACGAACAGAGCATGGTCATGGACAAGATGCTAACCCAGATCCGGTCGCTCAAGAAGGAGAGGCTTGAAACCATCAATATATACAACTTCTGGCTCGGGCGGCGACTAGTATCGCTAGCTAGCCGATCCCACTGGATGTACCAGTACACCGGCAGGGATGACGGAACAAAGGCGTGCTTGGCCGAGTGGACCGCCGACGACTATGCCGCCGCACTGAAGAAGATCACAGAGGCAAAGTACATCAACCCAAAGGCCGGGCTCGGCCGTACACTGCCACAGGGAAACGCCAGGCACCGACGATGACTTTCCTTTCTAGATTTCGTAGTCGTAGAAGTGCAGTCGCGGTTTATAGATATTGTTTATCTTTATAAGTTGTTTCAGGTCTTGGAAGACTGGCTCCCTCTTGCCGACGAAGAGACCTCCGAGGAGGTCGGAGAAGACTCGGAGGAGTCCTCCGACGATGAGGACGTGGTGATGGAGGTTGCCGCACCTGTGCCCGTGGCTCGGAAGACCCGCAGGCAAAAACAGCGTGAGCTCGAGGCGTTTCGGAGCCTCAAGGAGCGTTGTCGGGGGGATCACCCCCGGGTTGGATAACCGGAAAAGATGTAGAGGCAATGTAACTGCGAGCTGGCTAACCCCAGCCGGATGTAAAAACTCAAGAGCAGGTCAGGAAGAAGGATAGACGCAAAGCAAGCCAATTAACCAGATAAGAAGATGCAGGCAAGCCACCTAGCCGGATGGATCTTATCAGCCGGACAAGGTAGCCGCCAGGATCGTACCATCCTGCAAGAGCAAGACAGACGGGACGGCTAGCCGGCTAGAGCAACCTATCTGGATAGCAGGACAGACGGATGACGTAGGGCACTACCCCGCAGCCCTAGCAGACAGTGGCCAGACAAAAGGACAGAGGCAGTGGCACGAACGCCGGAGATGACTGCCCGTACCCGTGTCGGCCGAGAACAGGATCCTCCACCCATGTCGGCCTCCATTTTTTCCGTGCCGTTCGGGGGGCGCGACACTATGCAAGACATCAGGGAGTAGATTTTTAACTTGCGGTCCGGAAGTTGAAGTGCCAAGGCAAAGTGGGGTCTGACTTCGTCGGTATTGGATTGCGATACCCAGAGTTGGCGTGCCAAATGCTCAGCGGGTCTTTTCGGTCATGAATTCAACAAACCGCTTGAACACGGGAAAACTCGCTAACGCCTGTCAAATTGGGCCCCGCCTATCACTTTTGACCGTTAAGTAGCTGACATCCTGGCTACCATGTGGACTTGTAGCGCTGGTGCCCTCGTGTTCAAGCGGTCTTTTTGACCCGGCCTTCTTCTTTCCAACGGGGCGATCTGTGTTCACCGCCAGGCCATGGAACTGGGAGGGAATTCCTTCAGCGGCAAGATCTGGCACCCGGCTGACCCTGACCGGTCTCGCCCTCCTCCTACCAAACCGGAGCCCAACCCATGGCACGACACCAGGACGATATTTTGGTACCGTTGTCCTCCTCCAAAATCCGAGCTCGCCGTCGCCGTGGTCGCACCCGCACCAGCCATGCCACCTTACTCTCTGAACCCCAAGGCCACATCCACTCTGTTCGGCATAATGCCAACAAGGTGAAATTACATCCAGTTTTCTTGTGATTTTGGCATAAAACATGTACCAATATGTTGTTTACTAGAATTTCATTTGAAATTAGTAGCTCCATGATGAAGAAAAACAGAGAACCTAAATGGGATAACAATGAAGACCATAGTCTCTACTTTGCATTGCATCAACAAGGGCTCATTAACGAAGCATGTTACCAAGAGAGTGGAGTTCATCAGCCATTGCCAAAAAATATGGGAACAAATCCTTGAGTGATTGAATGCAAATACACGAAGAGAAGCTAGATCCATGTCATCAATCATCAATAGGTAGCACATCATAGTGATGCGTTCAAATATGTACACATTCATAACAATAACATTATCTGCAATGTTGCTAGATGTTTGTATGAGCTATTCATTTTATATGATCGTGGCACCTTACTTTCCTGGATAGTAAACTTGAAACTGCAACCCCCCGCATTAACGTGCCCGTGTAGTAACCCCCCGCATTTACTTGATAGGAACCGAACCGACAAGAGAGATTGCATGCGAGATCGTTGGCAGTTGGGCTTGCGGTTGCTGTGAGCATGCGGTCATATCGTTTCCACACGCTCGCTTTTTCTTTAGATAATTGAGCTTCTAATGGGCTTTCCCTGCCAGGAGACCAACATTACCTGTAAAGGGTAAGAATCGACAGGTTGTCTCAATCCGACTCTACTAAATAACATGCGCCCCTCGCGGGTACTCTTCATCGGAAAATCCAATCCAATCTACCTTCCTCTTGATATTTTGATACAACTTTGTGCCTGCTCAGCTTCCTCCGTAACGTGGCCAAAGCCATGTTGCTTCCCTTGGCATTCCCAGGCCTTCTTTAATAAATTTTTGTCTCTGGAACCGCTTCCTTTGCCATTCGACGGGACTGAGACCACACGAACACCATCATCCATGGCCAGCAACAAGAAGCAGGATTCGTCGTGGGCTGATCTCCCTCAGGGAGTCGTGCAGAAGATAGGTGACATCTTCCTGCCGACGGACGACTTCGACTACTACGCCGCCTTCCGGGCAGTATGCAGCGCCTAGCGCGGCTTCACGGAGGAGTGCTTTATACCAGTCAACTGGATTGTTCTAGAGCACCAGTTTTCGGTGGAGTATCGGGTAGACGATGCTGCCATCACGTTGCTGAATGTGAGAACCGGTCGCTACCTTGAGAAGAAGATTAGTCGGTTTATTCGCAGGTGCTTTCTTGATATTCATCAGTATATGTGCGATCCTTTTCTTGCGTTCACTTCCTATACGATATGTTTTTCAAGTTTTGTTTCTCCACTTACTTATTTACCTTGATTGAATCTTTGTTTGTTTACCTTGACTGAATCTCTGCTTCTCCTCTCTCTCCCTCTCTGTGTCTCTGGAAGGTACTTTTACATTGGTAGCACAACCGGCGGCCTCCTTGTGCTTGGACAGAGGGTGTACATACAAGATACGATTGTATAACCCCTTCTCGGGCGTTATCAAGCGCCTGAGGGTGGAGATACCGACCAAGCAGGTGGCTTCTATCGCTGTGACAATGTTCCCGATGTTGATGGTGTTTACATCAAACCTTCAGAACACCATCATTCGGTGGGAGGATGAGGGCACAAAGGAAGGCAGCCGCCCGATCTTTGGTGAATGGTGGTACACGCAGAATGACTTCGTGAAACTCCGGAGCATGACTTCTTATGCCGGTGATGTTTTCTTCGCAGACAGATATGGGTCTGTCCTCTCGACTATGCCTAGTGTTGCTCATGCATATGTCCAGATGCAGCGCTCCGCACGGACCCTGAAGATTCATGCCATCATCTCAGGCCCTGTTCCGGGCTGCCGGTACCTGAAGAATCATTTTTACCTCGTCGAGTCCGATGGGGAGTTGTTGTTTGTTGTGAGTGGACCGGTCTATGGTGGCAGGCCCGTTGTTTACCGGGTTGATACACAGAACTGTGTCCTTCAGCCGGTCAGAGGCATCGGCAACCGTGCTCTCTTTGTTGCTAACAATCGGTGCATCTGCGTCGACAGCGCCAGGGTACCCACGGTGCAGGCTGGAAGCATCTAATATCCGGACCTATCCCAGATTAGATCTTACAACATTGAGGCTCTTGCGTGGGAAGAGGAGCCAAGGGTTGTCCATGGGTATGGAGTAGGAGGATTATGGATCAATGGTGCCGCCTTATGGGGAATATGGCACCACCCACTATGATTACTACGACGGCTACCCGTCAGATTAGATTGATGGATCATGTGGGTCTGGTCCTGCTGTATTCAATGTTTGTGAATTATATGCAAGTGTAAGTTGTATGGTGTGCCTGTAATACAACAGATGAACTTGTTTCAAAAAGATCATGTGTTGTACCTCTTTCAATTTCACTGTTTTTGTATGTACGTGTAGTAATTCTGATCAATGAACGATGGAATGCAAATACGCGAAGAGAAGCTAGATCCATGTCATCAATCATCAATAGATGGCACATTCTAGTGATGCGTTCAAATACGTACACATTCATAACAATAACATTGTCGGCAGTATTGCCAACTTGAAACTGCAATTAACATGAAGTGATTGTTATCCCGAGCAAAATGTCTGGTATACACATGACCCTTGTATGTTCTATGCTGCAATTCTGCTGTTGTGGGCAGGGAAAGAAAAGCTGGGCTTCACTGAATATTAAGCAGTTAGGCATAACTTAGTATTACACACATAGTCTTAACATGTTATTACACAAATAAGCAAAGCAGTCTTACACCGTCGGAACTTCTGGCGAGCCAACCGGCGAACCGGCCTCTGGAGCTGGTGGCATCGTAGGAACGAACCAGAGTGCTTCGTTTGGCCATCTGTCATTCTCTATCAAATTGTACGACCCCACTGATGAGCCAATGGCAGGCCCCCTCCCCCCAACGTGGATTCGGCACCAGGTCGGATCGTAGGAACACACAGTCTGCTATTAACACTGGAAGTGCTGGCACCTCAGCAACAACATCACCATGTTCTCCCTGGACTCCAGCAGCAGCCTCAGCCGGTATCTCGTTAGATTCACCAGCAGTTGCATCAGCGAGTATTTCGTCATCTTCACCAGCAGTGGCATTAGCGATTATTTTGTCAGCTTTACCAGGAGCAAAAGCAACTAGTTCTTCGTAAACTCCACCACTAGCAATAGCATCATCATCAGGAGCTAGGGCTGCCTGAGAAATTATAGGTTCAACAGCTTTAGGGGATTCGACGAAGAAAGGGTAGTTGATCCCAAGAAACAGAGATTGTCCCTTCAGATTGTCGAATCTGCTCTAGACTAGTTCTACTGGGTCTTTTGATGGACACGCGGACCTCGAGAAAATGTGACACCGCAGCGATGGGTATGAAGAAATTTGTGTCCCCATATGTTCTATTGTATCACCAACGATGTTCAGTGCTCCACTGATATGAATCCACATGAGTTCAGCATCCTGGTTGACATCGCTTCTGAGAGGTGCAAGGAACCATCGCCGTGATACAAGATCAGCATCTACTACAACATCTTCATTCACCAGAGCTGGAATGACGCGTGGGGCTGCGTGTGTACCTGCGTGTTACCTTCAGTCAGTAAGCAGAATTTTGAATGGGAATTTACTTGCTATATGACAAAATAACTCACCCCATGTGAATGGCTCCCAAACATGCATCTCGACGCTACATTCAGTGACCGTGTAAATGTGTTGCGGTGTGTCTTCATACACGTTGGAGGTGAAGATGGCGTCGACATACTTCTCCGGCCGCAGATGGTCGTCGCGCAAGACTGTCCATTCATTGTCATCTAGGCATCTAATGAATGTGATTCCCTTGTTGAACACTGCTAAGAGGTTGTAGTGCCAAGTCTTCCACACCAGGAGAGGATTCTGTGGGAGTTGTACCTTTAGGAGCTCAAGTTCTGCCATGTTGATCCTGTAAGCAAATTCAGATTTTGGCGACGGCCACCCATGGTTGAATGCAGTAATGCCGACACCCACTACAGATGGCGGTGTCAGTCTCAACAATATGTTAGAGTCCAAGTACTCCCGTCCTGGGATAAAAGGACCAGCCACTCGCCATTGCCACCCACCCAGTTCTGCTCATCATCCATTTCCGCCTCCTCTATCTCCTTGGTATTCACCACTACTGATTGCGACCATTTATCTAGCAGCATCAGTTTTGCTTGAACATTCTGCAAAAGTTTGTTGTCAGTTGGTAGAATCACCTAGCATGGATTCCATTGCAAATACAATTTGACACCACTACGCTTAGATTAAAGTATTATATACAACTGTGTCCTCAGCTATCGCCTAAATTGTGCATGTGTCACTACAAAAATACCCAATATATAAAGTAGGCGTAGAGCTTCCCCCGAACAAACTCCTGACGATGATCATAAAGAACTAGCGACATAATAGTCTTAAATCGTCTAGTTTTTATATTTTTTAGAAAATAGAATATCATCTAGCAGTCATTCCATTGCAAATCCAAATTGACACCTCATCTATCACCTAAATTAAGACTTTATCACTACGAAAATACCAGAATATCAAGTGCAAGCAGAGCTTCCTCTGTACAGATAGTCTTAAATAGTTCAATTTGTTCAAACTGCGCATGCACACAACACGTTCGACGGAAGGAACATAGGATTCCGATGAAAGTTCAGAACATATGAATCAATGGTCGTTTGGCCATACACTGGTACCGGGGTAAAGAAGGCCATGCGTGCCGAACAGTTGTTCTTCCATTTCCCGGATCGGCGGGCGGAAGACAGGGATGTAGTGACCGAGGCGACCGGCGGTGAAGATGTCCAACTCCTTGGCGACCCTATACACGTTCGCAATGCTGAGGTTTGGCCATCCCTAATCCTCGTGGTGGCGGTCGACATGGCCATCCGCGTGGTCATTGTCTGCCTTACGCTTTAGCCTGCGGCGGTCCCAGCGCCATGGTTTACCCATGTGTTGGGGATATGCTATATGGGTATCCTCATAGCATGTCTCTTATCCGAATAAGCCAGGTGGCCCATAGTTGGTAGCATGGCCCATGGCCTGCTGGGCAGCCCAGTTAGATGGATCCAGAAGGGAGGCCCATGCCGGATAAAGGAAGGCTACGGTGGAGTCACCAGCGTACCCGGAGCCTTGGAGTACAAGACACATTAGACTAATAATAGACGGTGTAGGACTTTGCAACCTGTCCGACTAGGACTTTTCTCTGTAACCCTAGGACTTGGCGACTATATAAGTTGGGCCTATAGGAGCCTTTAGGGCACAATCTCAGATCGATTAACAAACACCTCGCACAATGAACCTATCTCTGTAACTCGGCGTATTTCCATTATAGTGATTTATAGCAGGAGTAGGATTCCGCCACCGTTGTGGGATCTGAACCTGGGTAAGCTGTGTTACGTCGTACCCGTCAACCGTCCGCCTTCCCCCATGTCTCAAAACACGCACTGTGAGGACCCCTCCATGGCGTACTCGTCGGCAATACCATGACAGTTGGCGCCCACCATGGGGCAAGAGGCGCTTCAGGCTCTTCAGCGGGCGAGGACCAAGATCTTCATGGGAATCGGCGAAACCGTAGCCATCGGCCGCGTTCTCTTCTCCGGCAATGTTTCGATCGTCCCTCCCGACGAGTTCTGGATCCCGGCAAAGACGAACCCTACGCGGTTTTGGATCGTTCCTATCGGAGACATCCACCTCTTCATTGGTGCAACCGACTCGGGCACTAGTTCCCTGGGAGTCGGAGGAGCATTAAGACCCGCATGGACCGCCTAAGGGCAGGATACGTTCGCGGAAGGATCGATGTCGCATATCTCTTTGCAGTTTTCCAGCAAAGTTCGGAAAAACTCAAGGACCACCCTAACCGCCCCTGTGCAGGATATAACGGTGGAAGATCGCTACAAGTCCGCCGGCTTCGTCCGTGTGTCTGGACAGCACAGATCCAAGTTCATCAGTGTGGTTACCATTTTCGATCTAGAGCATTGCGTTCAGAGAGAGGGCGACCCCCCCCCCCGATTACCTTGCCAGGTGGCTCCGTATACGAGCCGATCAGGCCCACTATCCCAATGATGATGACATGTATCACTTTGTGGAAGGACTGGACCAGGGAACGCTTCTCCGACATTATCTAAGGCGGCAACAAGCTTCAGGATGCCTCACCTTCGAAAGCATGGTGAACACCATCAACAGCTACACGGAGACCAAGGGGGCAGCTCAGGCGGATCTTGCGCTCATTGGCGGAGCGCCGCCACCTCAGCAACCGCCACCACCGCCTCCGGCCGCCATCGCCGCTGCTACGCCACCACCTCCAATCATCGTCGCTGCTATTTCGCCTCCACCCCTGTCATCAAGGAAGTCCTTGCACCGTCCGACTCTATGATTGACGCGCTATACGCCGACTTCAGTGCAGATTCAAAGGAGATAGATTTCAATCCAGAGGAACTAGACTCTGCCATGCAGGAGATGGAGGAGGAGTACACGTGCGACGAGCAAGCCAACAACGCCGTCACATATCGAGAGTTGTTCGTCACCATTGGGACGACGATGGATGAAGATTAGCCCGGACGAGCTCCGCCTACAGCTCTGGACAAAGGGAAGGGACCACCTGTTGCTGCCAACAATGATCGCGCAAAGGTCATTCCCCTGCTGCCTAGCCTAGTGCAACAGCCGCAGGAACTCAGTACCGGCCCGAGCAACACCGCAAACATGTCGCCTCCAGCATCTACGTCTGCTGCTGCCCAAGTTACTCCAGCTGATAGAGTGATGTACGGCAATATCCTCGTCGAGCCACTGACCGTAGCTCATATACGGAACGTGACCCATCTTGACGAGAAGCGCCAGCAGCTGCTGGAGGAAGCGCAGGCCATCGCGGAGCAAGGCGCAAAACTAGATCGAGATCTGGTCAAAACGCAGAAATCCATAGAGAAAGCTATAGCAATGGAGGCCGAGTACAAGACTCTGCTGCAGCAGCAGAAGGCCAAGAAAGCTCCGGCTGGCGTCATTAACGATCCTGGTGTACGGCAAAACCTAGGATGGGCTCTCCCGAAGCCGGCATAGGCCAAGCCATACATTGACAGTGAACGCAGGGAGGTGATGCCCACTCCTCTCCTCAACCTCGCCGTCACCAAGACCCTTCTGGAGCAGGATAGATCACCCGAGGCGGTGCACCGGGTCTATGACCTAGTGGCCAAGGCGGTAAAACAGCAGGAAAAGGCCACCTCTCAGAAGCTTGAGTCTGACCCATCGTTTTGCCAGTCTAGCCAGCATAAGCCACCAAGGGACATATCTCCTCATGATGTCGGGTCTCAGACAGGTTCATCAGAACAAAGACGGAGGGATGCGCGCAACAGGAAAGACGCTATCCCCATATCCTCCAACCACAGACGTAAGGCCCAACCTCGTCGCCCATCGCCACCGCCTAGTTCACTCCGACATCGCAAAGACACCAAGGCTCACCGTCATACGGATATGCCCCCGCCAAGGCAGGGCGGCATCGTCATCCGCGATAACGCGGAGCAGACCCGTCATGACGTAGAGCGCAACCAGGGACACAAGAGCAAGTCACGCCATGACCCTCCGCGTCCGACAAGCAACCGTGACAAGCGTGAGGCATCGCAGGAGGGTAACAGCAAGAAGGCTAACCCACCGCCATCTCCACCTCCGTTGCCACCTAGCAGTCACCATGGTAGAGGGGGCCCGCTTCGTTCATGCATCCCATCCCCTGTTGACAAGAAGAAGAGAAGCCCGGAGCCATACGACACACGTTCACGGATAGACAAGATCCACGAGGCCCGGGAAGGACCATACCTGGGACCACATTGCTTTGGACCTACGATACGGTCTGCAACTTACCCCAAGTGTTTCCGGATTGACAAGACCATCAAGCCCTATGACGGCACCGCCAAGCCGAACACATGGTTGCAGGACTACGGTAACACGGTGGAGATCGCCGGGGGTAACCCCAACGTTGCCGTCAAGTACCTCCCATTGATGTTGGCAGGCACGGTCTGTCAATGGATTGATGACTTGCCGGAGAAATCCATCTGCAAGTGGTTGAACATGCAACAAACGATCACCAAGAACTTCTAGGGTACGCACAAATGTCCCTGAACTGTTTGCGATCTACAGCGGTGTGTGCAAGAGAAATACGAGACATCCCGCACCTACATCTCCCGATGGCTGGATATGAAGAATTCCTGCGTGGGAGTGCACGCTCAGACCGCCATGGCCGCCTTCATCGATGGGTTCGAAAGGGGCACGTTTCTCTGACATAAGCCGAAGCGCTTGCAGGACAATCACCAACTAGACTTGAATCAAATGATTCGGTTGGCCAGTGAGTTCGCAGCTGCCGACGACGATGCTCGCGGCTCCCTGCCGGCAATGGCCGTGCCAACTCAAGCTCGGAGGAACAGCAGCACAAAGCGGAAAACTGCACCAGAAGAAAAGCAAACTCCCAACATGGTCGCTATGACCTTTGCAGGACGAGGTGATGGTGGACAGCGTGGCCGAGGACGGGGAGCTATTCATGGGTAGCAACGAGGAAGTGAAACTACCTCGACAGCGCTCCATGTTCCCCAAACCAATGAGGAGTACCATGATATGTCGTGCCTCGTACACCTCGATGTCAACGGCAAAGCCACCCACACCAATCGTCACTGCAAATTCTTCAATGACCTCAAGGAGGACCCAGAGTCCGGCTACAAGAAAAGTCAGAAGAACAGACCACGAGGAAAGGGAAAGGGGAAGAAGAAGGAGGAAGAGTCCCAGGATTCAAGTGACATGGACGAGGACGTTGACCACAAGAACGCCGCCGATAGTGACAACAAAGGCAAGAACCCCTTCGAAAAGAAGGCGCAGTTTTCCATATTTTCCTTGGCACTCCCACCATCTGACAACAAAAGACCTCCATGAGGATACTGATGGCTACTCTACCCCCAGTTCCCCAGTTGATGCGCTGGTCGGAGATTCCAGTTACTTGGGACAGGATGGATCACCCAGACCTCATCCCTACGGAGAACCAATACGCCATGGTCATCAACCCTTTGATTGACGTCAATGATTTTACCAAGTGTATGGTCGATAGTGGAAGCAGCAATAACATCATGTACCTTGATACAATGCAGAAGATGAACTTTATGGAGGCAAACCTAAGGCGGACCAACACCATCTTCCACGATGTATTTCCTGGTCGGGAGGCTCGGTCCCTTGGGTGTATCACACTTCAGGTAGCTTTTGGCCATGTTAATAATTACCGCCAAGAGGGCATGACCTTTGAGGTGGTCCCCTTCAATAGTGTGTACCACGTCATATTCGGCCGCGACATATTCCACACCTTCATGGCCAAGCCATGCTTCGTCTACAACAAACTCAAGATACCTGGACCAAACGGTGTCATCACCATATCCGGAAGCTTTGCCAAAGCTAGGGACTGCGAGATTGGAGAAGCAGCCTATGCGGAAGCTGTCCTCTACAGCGAAGAATTCAAAGAGATCCAGAGCAAGGTCGATGCCTTGGAGATGCCCGCATCGAAGAAACAGATTTCTGACTCTGATCCAGCATTCAAGGCCGCCATCGAGACCAAGCCGGTGGAACTTGTGGTAGGCGATGCCTCCAAGACCACCGCCATTGGGACGAACCTGGATCCCAAATAGGAAAGCGCGCTCGTCGAGTTCCCCCATGAGAATAGGGACATCTTTGCCTGGCAACCTGCCGACATGAAAGGTGTACCTAGGGAACTTGTCGAGCACAGCTTGAACATTGATCCAAAATGCAAACCAGTGAAGCAACCTCTATGACGCATTGGAGATGAGAAGAGACGCGCCACATGCAAATAGATAGCTAGGTTAAGGCTAGTTTTATCCGAGAAGTCCTTCACACCCAATGGGTGGCCAATCCTGTACTTGTCCCCAAAAAGGGAACCAAAGAATTAAGAATGTGCGTTGATTACACCGGCTTGAACAAAGCATGTTCCAAAGATTCGTTTGCTTTTCCTCGCATTGACCAAGTCATTGACTCGACGGCTGGCTCGGAACTTTTGTGTTTTCTCGATGCATACTCAGGATACCACCAGATCAAGATGAGGAAGTCGAACCAATTGGCCACTTCGTTCACTACCCCCTACGACACGTTTTGCTATGTAACGATGCCCTTTGGGCTAAAAAACGCAGGAGCTACGTACCAGCGGACAATGCAACATTGCCTACACGATCAAATTGGTCGGAACGTTCACGCCTATGTGGACGACATAGCGGTGATGTCTAAAAAATCAAATTACTTAATCTCCGACTTAAAAGAAGCCTTTGATAATCTCCGGAAATACAACATGATGCTTAACCCTAAGAAGTGCGTCTTTAGGGTCCCAGCCAGCAAATTGTTAGGCTTCATCGTTTCCCAGTGTGGAATTGAGGTCAAGCCGGAGAAAATCAAGGCCATCTTAAACATAAACTGTTCGACATGCTTAAAGTACATTCAACGACTAACTGGTTGTGTTTTAGCAGTTACTCGGTTCGTCAGCCGACTTGGAGAGAAGGCTCTACCGCTGTACAAGTTGCTGAAGAAGGCGGACAAATTCACTTGGACGGACGAGGCAGATGCAGCATTGAAGCAGCTCAAGGAGATTCTTTCCTCAACGCCAATCCTTGCACACCCGAGCCTAGAGAACCCTTGTTAATTCACATGGCGGCCACCAACCAGGTAATCATCATCGTCGTCGTGGTAGAGCGGAAGGAAACAGGCTATGAGAACGGAGTTCAAAGACCAGTTTACTATGTAAGAGAGGTCTTGACGGAGTCCAAGCAGCGTTACCCGCACTACCAGAAGATAGCTAATGGAGTATTTCTTGCTTCTCGGAAGCTGAGGCACTATTTCCAAGAGCACCCCATCACAGTGTGAGCAAAACTCCATTGTCCGACATTATCAACAACAGTGACGCTACAGGAAGGGTCGCGAAGTGGGGCATTGAACTTGCCGCCTTTGAGATCACCTACAAGCAACGCGACGCTATCAAATCACAAGCCTTGGCGGATTTTATTGCAGATTGGACGGAGATGCCAGATGCTACCCCATTGCCGGAACTAGAATATTGGGTGATGCACTTTGACGGATCAAAGTTGCTCAACGGCTCGGGGGCTGGTGTATTGCTACATTCACCAACTAGAGACAAGATATACTACGTTCTGCAAATCCACTTCGAGGCTACAAACAACATGGCGGAGTATGAAGCACTCATTCACGGATTACGCGTAGCCAAGGATATTGGCATCAAGCGCATAGTTTGCTGTAGAGATTCCGACTTGGTTGCCCAGCAGGTGGCTGGCACCTGGAACGCGCGGAACCCTATGATGGAGGCATATCGATACGAAGGGGACGAGATAGCCAAGGGCTTCTTGGGCTACGAGGTCAAGTACGTACCTAGGGAGCAAAACGAGGCGGCTGATCTGCTGTCTAAGTTTAGATCAGGGCGCAAACGAATTCTGCCAGGGTTTTTCCTAGAGCATATACGGACACCATCCGTGAAGGGAGCAGACATCGACAACCCAGATAGAGTAGACTCTTTCATCCACATGGTGGCAAAGGTCCCTCTGGCTTGGACAAAACCATTCATGGAATTTCTCGAACACGGAACTTTGCCCGACGACGAAGTCGAAAGACAGCAAATAGTACGTCGAGCAAAGGGCTATACCATAATCAATGGACAACTCTACAAAAGAAGCACTACTGGTGTAGACCATAAGTGTGTTTCCCAGCAAGGAGGTATTGAAATCCTACGCGAAATCCATCTCGAAGATTGCGGGCATCACGCCGCTCCTCAATCTTTGGTCGCGAAAGCCTTACGGCAACGATTCTACTGGCTGACCACGAAGGCGGACGCCGACAAGCTGGTGGAGACATGCATGGGATGCCAGTATTATGCCCGACAACCACATGTTCTTGCCGAAGAATTGCAAACAATACCAATAACTTGGCCGTTTGCAGTCTGGGGGCTGGACATGGTTGGTCCGTTGCAAACGACACCATGTGGGTTTACGCATCTGCTAGTAGCAGTTGATAAATTCACTAAATGGATAGAAGCTAAACCCATTAGAAAGCTCGATGGGGCAACTGCCCTCAGGTTTGTCCGGGATCTAGTGGAGAGATTTGGTCTCCCACATAGCATTATCATCGACAACGGCAGCAACTTGTCACTCGGAGAAGTGGAGGCTTATTGTTGGGAGAAGGGCATCCGACTTGACCTGGCATCTGTGGCACACCCACAATCCAATGGTCAGGTTAAGCGAGCCAATGGATTAATTCTGCAGGGAATACAGCCACATCTTGAGGCACCGCTGCATAGACCAGCTGGAGCCTGGGCGGAAGAATTTCCATCTATGTTGTGGAGTTTACGAACTACACCCAAGAGATCCACCGGCTACACCCCTTACTTCATGGTATATGGAGCAGAAGCCATCCTGCCTTCCGACATCCTTCACGATGCACCAGGAGTCACCGCCTACGACGAAGATGACGCTGAAGAATCCAGGCGCCTAGATGTGGACCTTCTCGAGGAGGAGTGCATTTTGGAATGCCAAAGATCCACCATCTACCGGCAGAAGCTACGCAGCTACCATAGTCGCCGCGTTCGGCATCGCTTGTTTAAAGAGGGGGATCTGGTGCTCTGACTTAAGCAGAAGAAGTCACACAAATTATCCCCGCCATGGGAAGGACCGTTTATCATAAGCAAGGCGCTACTCAATGGGTATTACTACCTCGTTGACAATCGTGAACTGAAGGATAAACCCAACAAGGATCATAAGCGCAAGCGACGTGACCCGGATGATGAGTAACTGAATCTTGATCGGCCATGGAACATAGCACAGCTACGTCCTTTCTACACTTAACATTTTTTATCTATTGTGTATCTCTTATATGATCAATCAAATAAAGCTCTCTGGTTTACTCATATTTTTGAATCTTCTACCTCCTTTAGTGTTCATTTTTGGATCGTATAAAACTTTATGCACAAGCTTTCGAATTGCACTTGTGACAATTCCTCCTACGGGCATTAGCTTAAGTTTTCTGGTCTACACGTTCTTTGTCGTTTTTATGTGGATTTGGTTTAGTGACTTTTGGCACTTATTGTCGGCGATTCTATACTTAGGTTATTGACGTACCATAGGGAATCATCGCCTGAGCGCATGGTTCCGACAACGAGTCTTCCGACTCATGAAAAGTCAAGCATCAAAACCAAAGTAATGGATAAGCCAGCACTTGCTTAAAAAATATATACATGCTGGAATTAGTCCTTAAGTAGCAGGAATTAACAACCATTGTTTTCCGCCTTAAGTTAACACATAATTTTTCCACATACACATTATAGAGGAAACAAATATTACAAATTGTTTTTTATTCCTCTGGCGCAGGCGACTTGGAAGCAGCATCGTCGGCAGTAGGAGAGTCACCTTCCTCGAAGTCGGCAGTGTTGAGGGACTCAGGGGAGCTTTGGTTGCCGCCATCAATGGTTTTCATGGGAACAAAGACATTAACATCGACCAACTCGGCGACTCTGGTGTCATAACCCACGAGCGATGCTAAGATAGACTCGTGGTTTATCTTTTGGCCTTCGTCGTCTACGTCAGGGACACCGGAGGTCACCGTTTCGATGTCAGCATTTTCGTAATGTGCCTTGACCATGGACAGCGCCATCCTTACACCGGCCCGTGCACATGAAGCTTTCCATCTTGCAATACGCTTGGGGGCTCGGCGCAGGATCTCCGAGAACTTCGCCATAGAGTCTGATGCCTTGATATTAATTTGGAGAGGCTTGGCTATCTCCTTGGCTTGCTTAATGGCGGTGTTGATAAAGTTGCCGGGAAGGACCATGCATTCCTTTGCCGGAGAAGGCGACCGGGTTAAACCCATTGGAGCTGTGAATTTCCGACAAAGGAGCACATGAGTTCAAAAATTCAAAGTATTCAGCTTACAGAAATCAAAGACGGTGATTCACTTGCTGAAGATGCTTATCTCAGCTTGCTGGATAATCTCTGCCATGGAGTCCCGTTCTTGTCGGAGGATCTTGTACGCTTCATGATGGTGTTAATTTTTCTCATAGGCAGCTTTCTTCTGATCTTTTAAGATCGTGATTTCCTCCTTCAAGCGGTTCATCTCCTCACTGGTGGAGTATTGCAGGGATTTCATCGAGTCTTCGTGCATCTTCAACATGTCCTTCCTCTCCTGCTTAAGGATCTTGTTTTCGCTATCCAACTGCTGAATGTGCTTGGATTGCTCGACAGTATCCTTGGCCTTGGAAATGGTTTCTGCAAGTCGGAGAAAGAAAAGTACACAATGAGTACTGGAAGAATACACAAGACCAAGTCGGAATATGAAAAAGAAAAGAAAAACAAACGCTTACTCTTGATGATATTTTCCTTCAAGAAGGCAGTTTTACCCTTTTCAGCTTCCAAATCCGCACGCATCTTCGGGTACTTGTCGTTGGCGACACCCCTCCGAGCATTTCATTCTGTGGAAAGAAGAAAAGTTAAACGTTGTGTGGTCTATTTGGAGCATCTAGCCGAAAAATTTCCACCTAGAATCTTGGGGGCTACAGCGAGAGTTTTTAACTTAACAATATGCTTGGTCTTTCTTTAAGCCTCTAGTTGGAACTAATTCAGTTTTCAACTAGAAGCTTGGGGGCTACAGTATAAAGTTTTTAACTCAGTCATATGTTTAGCTTCTCTTTAAGCATCTAGTCGGAACTAATTCGTTACAACTAGAGGCTTGGGGGCTACAGTATTGAAATTTATAAACACTGTGTATGCTACTCTGAAAGCATATAGTCAGAATAATTCATTCAAACTATATCCTTGGGGGCTACAGTGAGAAGTTTTCTAGCTTAGTCACTCTTAGAGCATTTACATGCAAAGACCTATGGTTTTCCGTCTAAATCCTCAGGGGATACAGTGGGATACTCATATGAAAAGCAAAAGGCAAATAAAACTTACAAGTGCAATGATCTTGAGGTTTGTAGAACTCTCAGCAAGCAACTTGCCAAAGGACAAACTATTTCCTTGCAAGATTTCTGCTTGCCGGAGAAGCTCCTCAAGGCCACACGTTGGACATGTCGGCGCAGCACCAGGAACTAGAGCAGTGCTACCCAGCGTAAGTACCGGATAGACTATCTTCCGGAACTCTATGGTCTTCTCGGGTGCGGAGGTGCCCCCTTCGGCAGATGTACCACCTTCCACCACCACCTTACCGCTACCGATGGCATCCGTAGCCAGAGCTTCAGTCATTTGGTGTGTGGCACTTTCCTGCGTCGCATGTTCGCCAACAACAGCAAGCTCGGTGGAGGCACCTGAGTCCACTTCCATGGTGGAAGGGTCAGATGCTTCTTTAGCTTGAGAGCTTGTCGGAGCGGATGCATGTTTTACGATGGGAGTGACAGGGGAGATGCGTGGGGAGAAACGTCACGATGCAACATATCCTTGATGGTTCTAGAAGCCCCCAAAGTCTTAGAGGTCTTCTTCAGACTGGTTGTGGCTTTCTTCCTGAAACGCACAAAAAGTATAAGTACAGAAATAAGACAAATAATGGACAATGTGAGAGGGAAATAATCTTACACAAGAGGGGGTTCTTTGGTAAAGGGGATCCCTGTAACCTTTCTTTTCTCCGCCTCCATGGCGGCGGTAGACTTCTCGGAGGCTCCACCCTCCATCTTCTTCTTCTTGTCTCCGTCGGCAGCGTCAGAGGTGGAGCTCTTCCACTTTCACGCCAACGGAGCATCATCGTCGGACACGAGGTGACTTCCTTCATCTTTGGATCATAGATTTGAGGAGCCATGCTATCCTCATCTATGTCGCTGAGCTATTAAGTGAAGAACCATCGTGTTAGATGAGATGGTAATGGCTAGACGGAAGAACTGGAGTATATGTCATACACGAAAAATAAACAGTTACCTTTGGGCACTTGCTCTCTACGAACATGTCGTAGGTGATGGTGAAGCCACGCTTCTTATCCTTCACCTTGACGATGTCCTTGAGGTGCATCTTGATGGAGTCTCTCAAGAAGTTGTCCTCGGAGATGCCGAGGCTATCCCTTCTATCATTGGAATACTCGTGCATTAGCTTCAAGCAATGCTGCAGAGGCTGGATCCGCCCGATAAACCAGCACATAGACAGGTCCAATCCGGTTAGACCCATCTCTATGAACCACTCTATCCGCCTTATAGCGTGGGAAGCGTCGATGTCGGAGGGAAGGGAGGCCTAGGATTTCCATGTCGAGGCTTCGGCGGCAGGTCCATCGACAAAGTCCAGGTACGTGACTTCTCGGCAAGCACAGCGATATCTGGGCCGTAGAAGTACGATGTCGGGGAAGCGCCGGCCAGGACGGATCTTAAAACTAATGGTGCCACAATTTCTGAGCTCGTCCTTGTCGGCTCCGGCTTCACGCTTGACAGTGAAGAAATAGATGAAGATATCTAGCCTAGTCCTAATCCCTAGATAACCCTCGCAAAGCGCCGCATACTTGCTAAGCGCTAAGATGCTATTGGGGGAGAGGTTCTGAGGCTGTACTTGGTAATGATTTAGGACAACAAGGAAAAAGTTGGAGATGGGCAGGGAGACGCCGCGTACCAGTTTTGCTTTGAGGTACACTTTTTCTCCGGCTTGGCGAGAAGGTGTGACCTCGCCGGCCGGCGCAGTCCGCCAGGCGAGCCCCTCCGTCGCAGGAAGGTAGCCCTCGATGATCATTTATTTGATATCGTGGTCCGTGATATCTGAACCGCGCCAATCACCCTAGTGGGAGTCATACTCCTCCTCCAGTAGCTCCAGCGCCACTAGATTATGGTCGCCGCCGGCGGCTTCGACCACCGCGGACTTGGGGATAACTAAACCCTCTTGGGGCATGATGACGGAGCTCGTCGGTTTCACCACAGCTTCGCCCGACGCCACCATGGAGGGAGAGGAGCTGCTGCTGGATATTGGGTGTGTTCGGTGGTGACTGGGAGAGATTGGGGAGCTAGGGTTTTTTGCACATTGCGTGGAGAGATCGAGGAGGCGCTCGCTGGAGGAAGAAGACGATGCAGAGGAGAATGAGTTGAAAAGTAAATTTACCACCGCAGTTACTATTTATAACCTCCGGCATCAAGATTTGTGCAACATGATCAAACGGTTGCCGCGTAGGCGACGTGTGCTGGGACGTGCGCGGAAATTTCACCACGTTACCAACCGTCACCGCCAACGGTTCGCATCTCTTGCGCGGGAAAAACGGACATGATTGCGTTCTCTGCATGTGTAAGTTATGAGGCATTGCTGACCTACGTCTACGTCGCCCTAGCTATCATAGGCAGATGAGTCGTCACATCGGAATATTCTGGCATAGACGGATCCAATCCGGCTACAGAAGAGTACGATAGAAGATTCAGCAATTCTCCGGCTTACAAATTGAAGACGGAGAAAACCTTGCAGGGTTCTTTGGGAGGACTACAAGATATTGCTTGACGATTTGCCGACATCCATATAGACGGAGCATTCAACATGAAGAGGCAAGATGGCGCAAGATCTCGGAGTTCTCCGGAGCCTACTGTTGGGGATATGCTATATGGGTATCCTCAAAGCATGTCTCTTATCCGGATAACCCGGGTGGCCCACAGTTGGTAGCATGGCCCATGGCCTGCTGGGCGGCCTAGTTAGATGGATCCAGAAGCGAGGCCCATGCCGGATAAAGGAAGGCAACAGTGGAGTCACCAGCATACCCGGAGCCTAGGAGTACAAGACACGCTACAGTAGTAATAGATGGCGTAGGACTTTGTAACCTATCCGGCTAGGACTTTTCCCTATAACCCTAGGACCTGGCGACTATATAATTCAGGCCTATGGGAGCCTTTAGGGCACAATCTCAGATCGATTAACAAACACCTCGCATAGCTAACCTATCTCTGTAACTCGGCGTATTGCCATTATAGTAATTTATAGCAGGAGTAGGATTCCGCCACCATTGTGGGATCTGAACCGGGGTAAGGTGTGTTACCTCGTACCCGTCAACCGTCCGCCTTCCCCCACGTCTCTAAACACGCACTGTGAGGACCCCTCCATGGCGTACTCGTCGGCAATACCACGACACCATGGCGGCAAATGGAGGCTGGAATTAGGCAGACTAATGGAGGCGCTGTGATCCGGAGGCGGATGGATTCCTGAGGGGATGGAATCAGGGAAGGAAGCAGTTATTCGAGTAGGGAGTGAGGAACCTCCGCCGCCGGTCTCGTCCGCGTGGAATACAAGAAGGGGTGGGGGTTGTAATTAGTGAGGGTGGGCACATGGACCATCTAAAGGGGGTGCAAAAATAAATCATGAGGGCAAATGTATGGTCCCACCTGACAACGAAGGATGGTCGGCATGTGCAAACATGAGTATGCTTTGACTTGGATCGTTCATGGTGGATCTCGATTCCACTGCATGCAAGTGGGGCGGAACCAATTTCATCCAGCGCTTGGGTCGCCATGTAAAGAGCATCACTAGCAATGCAGCTGCCACATGGAAATATGGAATGATGCACCAGTGTGATAGATGTTGCATCACCACCTCCACTTGAGTCTGTGTGGTCATGTGGATCATTCTGGTTTTGTAAAAAACACATGCAATGAATCTATGGAGTCCATGTGTCAAACCATGATCATAAATCCCCAGAAAGCCACTCGAATGCAGCTCCCACATGGAATGATGCACCGGTGTGACAGAAGTTGCATCACCACATACATTGTAGTGTGTGTGGTCATGTGGATCATTGTGGTTTTAAAAGAACATATGAAAATGACTCTGGGGACTCCATGTGTCAAACCATGGTCATAAATCCCTAGAAATCCACTGTGATGCAGCTGCCACATATGGAATGATGCACTAGTGGGACATAAGATGCATCACAACATCCACTTGAGTGTGTGTGGTTATGTGGATCATTCTGGCTTGGTAAAAGCATCTGGAAAGTACAGTTTATCTTCTATGATTCCAATGTGAGGTAAAACCACACAAGCATTCAACTAGAAGATTTCAAATTGTAGTTTTGGTATTTGCTTCACAAATTAAAGCCCTTTTTGAGTTTGAGCGTGAAGTTTTTGAAATTTTCAAACCAAAATGGCTAGATACAATGCTACCATCATTAGGAATGTGGTGATACCCACTTGTTCAAAAAATTTGTCCATTTGAAGAACGGTAGATGGAAACATGGTACACAAGTTGCTCTTTTGAGTAGTCGGACATGATCGTTCACCTAACTACCCCCACGTTACAGAGTGGACAGCTAGGGGGACATTTTTTCAAAAGTTTGTCATTTTTATTCAATGTATTTGCCACACAATGAACAAATTTGAAGGTTTCCAAGAGAATTTCTCAATTTATGATGAAATTTACAAGGCTTGGTCAACCCAGGTTTGACCAGAGTCCTTCGAGAGATTGTGAAAGCATCTGAAAAGTACAAGTGATGTTATCTGGTCCCAAAGTGATTTACAACCACACAAGCAACTAGAAGGTTACAAATTTTAGTATTAGTACTTGCTTGACAAATGAATCCATGTTTTTGAGTTTGAGTATGATTTTTTCAATTTTTGAAACCATAATGGCTAGATAGAATGCTAGCATCATTAGGGACATGGTGATACACCCTTGTGCCAAATTTGAGTCCATTTTAAGAAAGGTAGATGAAAAAATGGTACATAAGTGGTTGTATCGAGTAGTCGGACATGCTCGTTGACCTAACTAGCACACATTTGATAGTGGACCGCTAGGGGGAATTTTTTTCCATGTTTGACATTTTTCTTGCAAAGTATTTGCCACACAATGACCAAATTTCAAGGTTTCACAAGAATTTCAGAATTTCTAATTTTATTATGAAATTTACAAGGTTTGGTCAAACCAGGGTCCAAATGTGATGTACGACCATAAAAGTATACATCTAGAAGGATTCAAATTGTAGTGTCTATACTTGCTTCACAAATTAAATCCTGTTTTCGAGTTTGAGGGTGAAATTTTAAAATTTTCAAAACAACATGGAAAGATAGAATGCATGCTATCATCATTACGTACCGTGGAATAAACACACGCATATAATTACACAATAAGTCACGATGAGTCTCATACATATTAAACATGGTTTATACACTAATAATTCCACATGACCAACAAAAGTTCTTGACAATCTACCATTTATATATAGAAACATAACTAAAAGTAGTAAAATTTAATTAACTCCTCATCAGACCACTTGATGCGCTTGCCATCTTTCCTAGGAGGCCAACGGCCATCATTTCATCTGTCTCTTGTGTTATTGGCCTCCCACCGCTGATGATATGAAAATTCATCCCACTTGGAAGGGGCCTAAATGTCGTGGTATTGCCGATGAGTACGCCATGGGGGGGGGGGGGGGGTGGGTCCTCACAGAGCGTGTTTAGAGATATGGGGTAAGGCGGAAGGTTGGCGGGTACAAGGTAACATAGCTTACCCAGGTTAAGATCCCACGAAGGTGGCGGGATCCTACTCTTGCTATAAATAACTATAATGGCAATACGGCGAGTTATAGGGATCGGTTCGCTATGCGCGATATGATTTGAGGTTATCCCTAAGGCTCCCATAGGTCCAGCTTATATATTCGCCAGATCCTAGGGTTACAGGCAAAGTCCTAGCCGGACAGGTTACAGAGTCCTACACGGTACACAACTAGTCTAACGTGTCTTGCACTCCAAGGCTCCGGGTAGGCTGGTGACTCCTCCATAGCCTTCCTTCATCCGGCATGGGCCTTCCTTCTAGATCCATCTAACTGGGTCGCCTAGCAGGCCAGGGTCTTGCTACCAACTGTGGGACACTCGGGTTATCCGGATTAGACACATGCTATGGTGATACCCATTTAGCATATCCCCAACAATAGCCCCTGGAGAACTCCGAGATCTTGCGCCATCTTGCCTCTTTAGGTTGAATGCTTCTTCTAGATGAATGTCAGCAAATCGTTAGGCAATATCTTGTAGTCCTCCCAAGAACCCTGCAATGCCCTCCGTCTTCAACATGTAAGTCGGAGAACTGCTAAATCTTCCATAGTACTCTTCTCGTAGCCGGACAGGATCCGTCCATGCCGGAATCTTCAGATGGGATGGTTCACCTGCCTATGTCAGTAGGGCAATGTAGACCATAGGTCAGCGACACCTCGTAACTCACACATACAGAGAACACAATCATAGCCGTTTTTTCCCGTGCGAAGGATGCGAAACATTAGCGGCGGCAAAGGTGGGAACATGGTGAAATTTCCACACACGTGCACACATGCGCTATCCACACAACAATCATTCGATCAACTTGCACGAATCTTGATGCTGAGTACTATAAATCATAACCATGGTAATTATTATCCTTTCACCGCATTGTTCCTTGCATCATCTTCTTCCTCCAGCGAACTCCTCCTCGAGCTCTCCATGCGCACCGAGAAAAACCCTAGCTTTCCCCCAATCCCACAGTCACCTTCCTCCCACTCCAATGGCCAGCAGCAGCGCCACCCCATCCATGGCGGCGTTGAGCAATGCAATAGCCAAGCCGACGGGCTCTGTTCATGTGCCTCCAGAGGGCCTAGTTCTTCCACGCGCCGCGGTGGTGTAATCCACCGGCGGTGACCATATTCCAGCGGGTGAAAGTACATGTGGGACCCCATGTGTGGTTTTGGTAATTAATGACAATCTTTATGGACTAATGTGTGTATTAAGTTGCACTTGTAGGATTTGTCCATTGGCATCGCTTGGAGCATGTGTTGGCTTCAAGGTCGATGAAATGAGAAGAAGATGTGTTGTGCAAGCTCAAAATGCGTCATCCATAGAAGATCTCATGTTTGATGCTTGCCATCCTCGATGATCATGGATCGATGATGAGGAATCAATAAAGGCGTTCCATCTTGAGAAGGTCAAGTTCGTCTACATCGAGCTCAAGTGGAATTCTCAAGGCAAAGGTATAATCTTGATAGGTTTTCCCTTTTGCCGGTCTCATGTTGTGTGTGGGAGACCGGGTTTAGGATAGATAACTGTACTATCAAGAGGGGCTCTCGAATGAGTAACTCGATCACATCGCTCGGAGAGAGCTCAAACCTTTGCATACTTGCATCACCATATTTGGTTGTTATTTGGTCTTATCCATGTGAGGATTTAGAGCTTGTGGTAATCTACATAACAAGCTCTTGTTCGTCAATATCGGATCTCTCTTTTATATCTTGTTGTGATTTTTATCCATGCGGTTTTCCCGTTTCTCACCAAGTGAGGTATCTCAGATTATTATAGGGTAGCTCATGTCGTCCTCTTTCCAACGCAATTGGAATCAGGTCAATCGGAGCTACCAATCAAAAGTTATCGCGGTTTGAATATTTGCTGTTATTCGGTTTGAAAAAGGAAAAGGGAAAGATATTTTCTAGGCCGTCCGGTACTACCGGGCCCAGTACCGGACGCGCCTGATCCAACCCGCTCACCCACTGCCTTGCCCGGCACTCGCATCAGGTTCTACCGGACCGGCCCGGTAGTACCTCCCGGGTGGGCCGTTTCTACCGGCCGGCCCAGGCTGCCCAGCCGCCTTGCTCCCTGGGCCTCGTCGTGCCCGCGTGCTGCTTTTCCTGCCACCGCCGCCTCCAAGGTGGGCCTCCCGCATGCAGCCACCGCTCACCTAGCGCGCGCTCGCGCCACCGCGTTGACCCGCGCGCGCTGCTCGCTGCATTCTCTCGCTAGGCTACCTCGCTGGCTCTGCTAGAGCGCATTGCTGCTCCACGTTTTCCTCGCGTGCGCCTGGCCCTGCTCGCTGGCCCCGCGTGCCCCGATTCGCACGTTGCACTAGCTCCTCTTCGCTTGCTAGCGCGTGCGTGGTGGGCCGGTTCCCGCTCGCTGGCTGGCTGCTGCCCACGCTGCGTCTTCTCATTGCACCCACCCGCTTGGCTTGTTTTTCTAGCTTGTTTGCTTTTCTTAGCTCGCGTGCGGTAGTACCGGTTCTAAGCAGTATTTTGTCTAGCCCTTTAAATAGACTTCTCTATTTTTCTTTTTGGGATGCTTCTTCCTCCTTTATTTGTCTAAGCTTTTTCCACATTTGCTCTAGATTTTGAAGCTTGATTAATCTATTCCCCTCCAATGATTCTTGCCCATATTTTAGTGGAAGAGAGAGGAGATCTAGATCCATGTTTTTACCAAACCAAAACATCTCTTTGTGAGTGTATCTTTGGGATCTAGATTTTGGGGGATTTTGTATCCCTCTTTGTGTTCTTCCTCTCTTGGTCCACCAATAGCTTTAGTAACTTTGTTGGAACTTGAGAGTGAGGAATTGGAGCATCTTTGTGGTGTTCTTGCCTCTTGCATTTGGTGCATCGGTTTGAGTTTTCCTCGGAGGATTTGGTGAGTGAAAGTTGAGAAGATTTTTACTCTTGGGTTCTTGGAACCCTAGACGGTTTGTTGGTGTTGCAGGTTGTGGCCTTGGTGGCATTTGTTGGGAGCCTCCAACTAAGTTGTGGAGAAGTGCCCCAACCTTGTGAGAGGTTCCGGTTGCCACCGACAAGTGCACCGATAGTGGGAGTGTAGATCGATCCCGTTGGGGTGAGATTCACCGGAGAATAAGGGAGGCCTTTTGTGGCGTAGGTGGTTAGATACCACACCCTCTCCAAACGAGACGTACTCAATGTTGGGAGGAACTCGGTAAAATATTGTCATCCCCGCGTGCCTCGATTATCTCTAGACCCAAGCTCTTACTTATGCACTTTACTTTGTGATAGCCTTCGCGCTTGAAGTATATATCTTTCTATCACATAGTTTTTTGTCTTGCTTAGCATAAGTTGTTGGTGCACATAGGTGAACCCTAGATTGTTCTAGGTTTTGCGCTTAACAAAGTAAACGCTAGTTTAATTCCGCCTTTATCGAGCCACTCTTGGAAAAGTTTTAATCGCCTATTCACCCCTCCCTCTAGGTGACATCTATATCCTTTCAGCGGGGCTAGAACCGCTGGAGGAGGAGGGCGACTCTCACAAGGGAGAGTGGAGCGCCTTCGATATTTCCGAGAGAGATCTCAAGGAGATGCTCGCCGAGGGGTTTCTCCCCATGACGGAGGGGCTGGTCTGGCGGGCGGTGCTGGCCGGTGAGGTAATCCCTTCTCCCCAAGCCGGCAAGAAGGTGTACCTCCCAGCCGAACTGGTACGCGGCGTCTCCCTCCCAAAATCCGACTTCTTGATAGAAGTCCTTATTCACTCTCGGGTTCAACCTCAGAACCTTTCTCCAAATAGCATCCTCACGCTTAGCAACTACGCGGCGCTCTGTGAGGGTTACCTAGGAATTAGGCCTAGGTTAGATCCGTTTATATATTTTTTCACCGTCAAGAGGGAAGCCGGAGTGAGCAAGGACGAGCTCAGAAATTGTAGAACCATTAGCTTTAAGATATGGCCTGCCCGGCAGTTCCCCGACATTGTAGGCCACGAGTCCTGCAAAAATTGGCAGAGGACGTACTTCTACAGCCCAGATATCCCTATGGTTGGCAGAGAAGCATTGTACCCGGACTTTGTCGGCACGACCACCGCTGAAGCCCCGACTTGGAGATCCCAAGACCTCCTTCCATCCGACGACGAAGCCTCCCGCGCTGTTAGGCGGATGAAGTGGTTCGTAGACACGGGTCTGACAGGGTTGGACATATCCATGTGCTGGTTCATCAGGCGGATCCAGCCTCTACAGCACCGCGCTAAGCTGATGCACCAGTATAGAAAGGATAGGAAGGATAGCCTCCGCATATTCGAGGACAACTTTTCGAGTGACTCCATCAAGCTCCACCTCAAGGACATCGTCAAGGTGAAGGATAGGAAGCGTGGCTTCACCATCACTTATGATATGTTCGAGGGTGGCACGTGCCCAGAGGTATCTGTTTTATTTTCCGTGTATGACATATACTCCAGTTCTTCCATTCTAGCCATTACCATTGCATTTAACACTTCGGGATTCACTTAATAACTTAAGAGTATAGACGAGGATAACATGGTTGTCCAAGTCTATGACCCCAAAATGAAGGAAGTCACCATCGTGTCCGATGACGATGTTCCATTCGCGCATAAGCGGAATAGCTCCACCTCTGACGCAGCCAATGGAGGCAAGAAGAAGAAGGAGGAGGGTGGAGCCTCCAAGAAGTCCACCGCCGCCCTTGATGCGGAGAAATAAGAATGATTGGTATTCCGTTGACCAAAGCACCAATCGTTGTGTAAGCTTCTTAACATCCGACATTGTCTCTTGTTCGTCTTGTTCCTGTACTTATACATTTGCATGTTTTAGGAAGAAGGCGAGTATGAGTTTGAAGAAGACCTCCAAGACATCGAGGGCTTCTAAAAACATCAAAGATATGTTTCACCAAGCATCTCCCTCCATTGACCCTACAACTCCCAGCGTCCAGCATGCCGCCGCACTGACAAGCTCTCTAGCTAAGGTAACATATGAACCTTCCGCTATGGAAGTGGACCCAGGTGTTGCCGCAGAACTTGCTATTGTCGGCGAGCAGGCGACACAAGAAAGTACCGCCTCCAAAGTGGCTGAAGCTCCGGCTAAGGATGTCACTGGTAGGGGTAAGGCTATGTTGGAAGGCAAAACTTCTACCGTAGGAGGTGACACTGCACCCAGGATACCAGTAGAGATTCCGAAGATCGTCTACCCGGTGCTTACACCTAGTAGCTCAACTCTGGTTTCTGGTGCTGCGTCGACTTTTCCGACATGTGGTCTTGAGGAGTTGCTCAAGCAGGCAGATATCCTTTGCAGAAACAGCCTTGCCTTCAGCAAGATACTTCCCGAGAGCGCCACCAAGCTCAAGATCATTGCACTTGTAAGTTTTGTGTGCCTTTTGCATTTCATATGTATTATCCACTATAGACCCCAAGGATTTAGACGGAAAACCATATGTCTTTGTGTCTGAATGCTCTAAGAGTGACTAAGCTAAAAAAGTTTGCACTATAGACCCCCAAGTATGTAGTTTGAATAGATTATTCTGACTAGATACTTTTAGAGTAGCATACACGGTGTTTGTAAATTTTAAGCCCCGAAGCCTCTAGTTGAAACAGAATTAGTTCCGAATAGATTCTTAAAGAAAGGCAAAACATTTTGCCGAGTTAAAAACTCTCACTGTAGCCCCCAAGGCTCTAGGTGGATATTTATCCGGCTAGATGCTCCAAGTAGACTAAGTAATTTTTAATTTCTTCACAAAATGATAATGCTCGGAGAGGCATCACCAACGAGAAGTTCCACAAGATGCGTGCTGATTGGGAAGCTGAAAAGGGTAAAACTGCCTTCTTGAAGGATCAAATCACCAAGAGAAAGAGTCTATTTTTCTTTTCAATTTCGCACTCAAACTTGGTCGTGTGCCATCACTCTACGACTAATCATTGTGTTCTGTCATTTCTCCGGCATGCAGAAACTATTGCCAAGGCGAAGGACATTGTCGAGCAATCCAAGTACATAGAACTGTTGGATAGCGAGAACAAGATCCTCATGCAAGAGAGGGCTGACACTCTGAAGATGCATGAAGCGTCTACGAAGTCCGTGCAAGAGTCTGCCAACACGGAGATCAAATGACTGAAGGAGGAAATTGCGATCCTCAACAAGCAGAAGAAAGTTGCCGAAGAGCAAAATAAACGCAACCTTGAGGATTACAAGGTCCTTCGACAGGAATGGGACTCCATGGCGGTAAGAAATCTCCATCTTGTACTTTTGTAAGCCAGGTACTCTGAACTTTATGTTTATTTGAACTCATGTACTCCATTGCTTGGTCAGAAATGCAGATCCTATTGCTTTAACCAATAATCCTCCTCCGCCAAATGAATGCATGGTCCTCGCAGGCAACTTCATCAGTACCGCCATCAAGCAAGCCAAGGAAATAGCCAAGCCCCTGAATATCAACATCAAGGCGGTGGATTCCGTCATGAAATACTCGGAGATTCTATGCGAAGCCCCCGAGAGTATCGTCAAATGGAAAGCTTCATGTACCCAGGCTGGTGCAAGAATGTCGCTGGCGATGGTCAAGGCCCACTACGACAATGCCGACATCGACACGGTGATCTCGGGTCTGCCCGACGTAGAGGACGACGGCTAGAAGATTTATCACAAAGCTATCTAGGCATCGCTCGCCGGCTACGACACAAGGGTCGCCAAGTTGGTCGATCCAAACTCATTTGTGCCTCTTGAGATCATTGATGGCGACCAGCCTAGCTCCTCTGAGTCCCTCAAGACCATCGACTTTGAATATGATCAAGATGACTCTCTTGTCGCTGATGATGCTGCCTCAAAGTATCCTACACCAGAGGAATGAAAATACACTTTGTAATATTTGTTTCCTCTGGATGTATGTATGCAGAAAAAACTATGGTTTTAATCTTAAGGAGGAAAACAATAGTTGTATGTTTCCTGCTACATAAGTACTAGTTCCAGCATGTATATATATTTTAAGCAAGTGTTGGCTTATCCATTACTTTGGCTTTTATGCTTGACTTTTCGTGAGTCCGAAGACTCGTAGTAGGAACCATGCGCTCAGGAGATGATGCCCAATGGCACCGTCAAAAACCTAAGCACAAAATCGCCGACTTCGAATGCCAAAAGTCACTACTTCAGAATCCATATAAAAACAACAAAGAACATGTAGACCAGAAAACTTAAGCTAACGCCCGTAGGCGGAATTTTCACAAGTGCAAATGCAAAACTTGCGCATAAAGGTTTTATACGATCCAAAAATAAAAATTAAAGGAGGTAAAAGACTCAAGAATATGAGTGAACCAAAGATATTTATTTCATTGATCATATAAGAGGTACACGGTAGATAAAAAATATGCTAAGTGTAAAAAGGACGTAGCTGTGCTATGTTCCATGTCCGATCAAGCAGTTGATAGTCATCATCCGGGTCAAGTCGTTTACGCTTATGATCATCGTTGGGTCTATCCTCAAGTTCACGATTGTCAACGAGGTAGTAAGACGCACTGAGTAGTGCCTTGCTTATGATGAACGGTCCTTCCCATGGCGGGGATAATTTGTGTGACTTCTTCTGCTTAAGTCGGAGCACCAGATCCCCCTCTTTAAATAAGCGATGCCGAACACGGCGACTATGGTAGTTGCGTAGCTTCTGCTGGTAGATGGTGCATCTTTGGCATGCCAATATGCGCTCTTCCTCGAGAAGGTCCACATCTTGGCACCTAGAATCTTCAGAGTCATCTTCGTCGTAGGCGGCAACTCTTGGTGAATCGTGAAGGATGTCGGAAGGCATGATGGCTTCTGCTCCATATACCATGAAATAAGGGGTGTAGCCGCTAGATATGTTGGGTGTAGTTCGTAAACTCCACAAAACAGATGGTAACTCCTCTGCCCAGGCTCCAAATGCTCTATGTAGCGGTGCCTCGAGACGTGGCTTGATTCCCTACAGAATTAATACATTGGCTTGCTCAACTTGCCCATTGGACTGTGGATGTGCCACAGATGCTAAGTCAAGTCGGATGCCCTTCTCCCAATAATAGGCTTCCACTTCTCCGAGTCACAAGTTGCTGCCGTTGTTGGTGATAATGCTATGTGGGAGACCAAATCTCACCACTAGATTCCGGACAAACCTAAGGGCAGTTGCCCTATTGAGCTTTCTAATGGGTTTAGATTCTATCCATTTGGTGAATTTATCAACTGCTACTAGCAGATGCGTAAACCCACATGGTGCCGTCTGTAATGGACCAACCATGTCTAGCCCCCAGACTGCAAACGGTCAAGTTATTGGTATTGTTTGCAATTATTGAGCTGGAACATGTGGTTGTTAGGCATAGTACTAGCATCCAATGCATGTCTCAACCAGCTTGTTGGGAAGGCTTTGGAGACCAATGATCCAGGAGCGGCGTGATGCCCGCAATCTCCGAGATGGATCTCACGAAGGATTTGAATACCCTCTTTCTGGGAAACACACTTGAGGTATACACCAGTGGTGCTTATTTTATAGAGCTGTCCATTGATTATGGTATAGCCCTTTTCTCGATGTACTATTTGCCGACTTTCGACCTCGTCAATGGGCAAAGTTCCGTGTACGAGATACTCCATGAACAGTTTTGTCCAAGATGGAGGGACTTTTGCCACTATGTGAACAAAAGAGTCAACTCTATCCGGGTTCTCGAGGCTGCTCCCTTCACGGATGGTGTCCGCAGATGTTTTAGGAAAACGCCGGGAGGAATTTTTTTGTGGCCTGATCCAAGTTTTGACAACAGATCTGCCCCCTCATTTTCCTCCCTTGGGACATACTTGACTTCATAGCCCAAGAAGCTCTTGGCTATGTCGTCCACTTCGTCTCGATATGCCGCCATCATAAGGTTCCGCGCGTTCCAGGTGCTAGCCACCTGCTAGGCAACCACGTCAGAATCTCCACAGCAAACTATGTGCTTCATGCCAATATCCTTTGCTACGCGAAGTCTATGAATGAGTGCTTCATATTCCGCCATGTTATTTGTAGCCTCGAAGTGGATCTGCAGAACGTAGTGTAGCTTTTCCCCTGTTGATGACTGTAGCAGTACACCAGCCCCCGAGCCGTTGAGTAGCTTTGATCCGTCAAAGTGCATCACCCAGTATTCTGGCTCTAGTACAGGGGTAGCATCTGGCATCTCCGTCCAATCTGCGATGAAATCCGATAAGACCTGAGATTTGATAGTGTCGCGTCCCTTGTAGGTGATCTCAAAGGCGGCAAGCTCAATGCCCCACTTCGCGACCCTTCCTGTAGCTTCGATGTTATTGATGATGTCGGACAGTGGAGCTTTGCTCAAAACTGTGATAGGGTGCTCCTGGAAGTAGTGCCTTAGCTTCCGAGAATCAAGGAATACTCCATAAGCTAGCTTATGGTAGTGCGGGTAACGCTGCTTGGACTCCGTCAAGACTTCGCTTACATAGTAAACTGGTCATTGCACTCCGTACTCATGCACTGGTTCCTTCCGCTCTACCACGAAGACGATGCTGATTACCCGGTTGGTGGCCGCCATGTAGATCAACATAGGCTCCATAGGCTCAGGTGTTGCAAGTATGGGTGCCGAGGAAAGTATCTCCTTTAGCTTATTGAGTGCAGCATCTGCTTCGTCCGTCCATGTAAATTTGTATGTCTTCTTTAGCAACTTGTATAGCGGCAGCGCCTTCTCTCTAAGTCGGCTGACAAACCGACTTACTACTGCAATGCAGCCTGTTAGCCGTTGGATGTCCTTCAGGCATGTCGGATAGTTTATGTTTAGGATGGCCTTGATCTTCTCCGGGTTGACCTCGATTCCACGCTGGGAAACGATGAAGCCCAATAATTTGCCTGCTAGAACAGCGAAGACGCACTTCTTAGGGTTAAGCATCATGTTGTATTTTCAGAGATTATCAAAGGTTTCTTTTAAGTCGGAGATTAAGTCATTTGAATTTTTAGACATCACTGCTATATCGTCCAAATAAGTGTTGGGGATATGCTATATGGTTATCCTCATAGCATGTCACTTATCCGGATAACCCGGGTGGCCCATAGTCGGTAGCATGGCCTATGGCCTGCTGGGCGGCCCAGTTAGATGGATCCAGAAGGGAGGCCCATTCCGGATAAAGGAAGGCTACGGTGGAGACACCAACATATCCGGAGCCTTGGAGTGCAAGATACACAAGACTAGTAATATATAGTGTAGGACTCTGTAACCTGTCCGGCTAGGACATTTCCCTGTAACCCTAGGACCTGGCGACTATATAAGTCGGGCCTATGGGATCCTTTAGGGCACAACCTAGCATCGATTCATACAACCTCGCACAGCGAACCAATCCCTGCAACTCGGCGTATTGCCATTATAGTGATTTACACTACTAGGAAAAGGCATGTTCGTGGCGCACCTGAAAAGGCCATCTGTGGCGCACTAGCAGTGCGCCACGGGCCTCGCGCTACGGCTATCTCCTAGCCGTGGCGCAATACCTGGTGCGCCACGATTGTGTCGAGATAGGCGTGGCGCACATGCCAGTGCGCCACGGAAAGTAGTCCAGGTGCGCCACGCGTATGAAACGATAACCGTGGCGCACTAGGTGATGTGCTCCACGGATATAAATTTCAAAATTCAAAAAAAGCAGCAGATCTGGATCTCGTCGTCAGTGCCGTCGCGCATCGGTGCAGGTCGCCGTCGTCGCCTCGTCGTCGCCTCGCCGTCGCCTCCTCGTCGTCACCTCGTCGTCGTCGGAACTGCAAGGAGGAGGAGGAGGAGAATAGGAGGAAGAGGAGGAGAAGAATAGGAGGAGGAGAAGAAGAGGAGGAAGAGGAGGAAGAGGAGGAGAAGAAGAGGAGGAGGAGAAGAAGAAGAGGAGGCCTCGTCGACATCGGAACTACAAGGAGGAGGAGGAAGAGGAGGAGAAGAAGGAGCCCGCCGTGTCATCGTCGGAACTGCAAGGAGGAGGCCGCCGTCACCATCTTCACTGCAAGGAGGAGGAAGAGGAGGAGAAGGAGAAGGAGAAAGAGAAAGAGAAAGAGAAGGAGGAGAAGGAGGAAAATGAGAAGGAGAAAGAGAAGGAGGTGAAGGAAAATGAGAAGGAGAAGGAGGAGAAGAAGAAGGAAATGAGAAGGGAGGAAAAGGAAAAGGAGAGAAGGGGAGAGAAAAGAAAAGGGGTAGGTGGGAGGGGTGAGGATTCGAAATTTGAATCCCGCCCAAGCTTATCCGTGGCGCACTAGGTGGTGGTGCGCTACGGGTAAGTCGCCCTCTATTTTTTTTTCTGCAGGAAAAAACGGTCTTTTGACCGTAATTTTTTTTATTTTCGAATTTTGAAAATCTAAAAAATCGCTAAACGACCGAAGGTCGTTGCGAGCGGATGCGAAATCTCGTTCTCGTCATTTTGGTATATTATATGATTTTTTCGATATCGTATGCAAAAGTTACGGCCTTTTTACCGTGGCATGACTTTTTTTTGCAGATAAAGTCGAAACTCATGTTTGTTAATTTTACTAGCAGCTATACCACGTTACCTACCTAAATATGAAAGGATTTAATTTTTTGAAGTGTTTATCATTTTGTTTTATTTTTTGCAAAGCCTAAAAAGGCAATCCACGGGGGGGGGGGGGGGGGGGGGTTGTGGATTTGGTGCAGGATAGTTAGGCGTAGGGCACTAGGGCAAGGTGCCCTATTACTAAGTCACTAGAGCAGAGTGCCCTACGGCTAAGTTGACCCAGCTGCTGCAGCACACATGCCCGTAGCACACTAGGTCAAGGTGCGCTATGGCTAAGTGACACATCCGTAGCGCACCTTGACCTAGTGCACTACGGGTATGTGTGTTACGTCCACCTGCGTCCAGGCCCACACATAGCCGTGGCGCACCACCCCCATGTGCGCCACACTTATGGCAGTTAGCCGTAGGGCACCTGTGGGCAGTGCGCCACGCCTATTTTACCCGTGGGGCACTACTAGCAAGTGCGCCACAGAAGTATGGATTATCTATAGCCGTTTTCCTAGTAGTGTTATAGCAGGAGTAGGATTCCGCCACTGTTGTGGGATCTGAACCTGGGTAAACTGTGTTACCTCGTACCCATCAACCGTCCTCCTTACCCCACGTCTCTAAACACGCACTGTGAGGACCCCTCCATGACGTACTCGTCGGCAATACCACTACAGTTGGCGCCCACCATGGGGAAAGAGGCGCTTTAGGCTCTTCAGTGGGTGAGAACCAAGATCTTCACGGGAATCGGCAAAACCGTAGCCATCGGCCGTATTCTCTTCTCTGGCAACATTCTGATCGTCCCTCCCGACGAGTTCTGGATCCCGGCAAAGACGAACCCTACGCAGTGTTCGATCATTCCTATCGGAGACATCCACCTCCTCATCGGTGAAACCGACTGGGGCACTAGTTCCCTGGGAGTCGGAGGAGCATCAAGACCCGCACGGACCGCCTACGGGTTGGATACGTTCGCGGAAGGATCGATTTCAGATCTCTCCTCGGAGTTTGCCGGCAAAGATCGGAAAGCATCAAGGCCCGCACGGACCGCCTATGGGATGGATACGTTCGCGGAAGGATCAATGTCAGAGCTCCCCTCGTAGTTTCCCAGCAAAGATCGAAAAAATTCAAGGCCCACCCAAACCGCCCCTGTGCAGGATATAAAGGTGGAATATCACTGCAAATCCGCCGGCTTCGTCCGTGCATCTGGACAACAGAGATCCAAGTTCGTCGGCGTGGTTACCATCTTCGATCTGGCGCACTGCGTTCAGAGAGAGGGCGAAAACCCCCGCGATTACCTGTCTAGGTGGCTCCGTATACGAGCCGATCTAGCCTACTACCCCGATGATAACGCTTTGTATCACTTCGTGGAAGGACTGGACCATGCCACGCTTCTCCGACATTCTTTAAGACGACAGCAGGCAACAGGACGCCTTACCCTCGAAGAGATGGTAAGCACCGTCAACAGCTACGTGGCAGCTGACGCAGCAGCCCAGATGGAGCTTGCGCTCAGAGACGGAGAACCTCCGATTCAGCAACCTCCGCCACCGCCTCCCGCCGCCATCGTCACAGCAGCACCACCATCTCCAGTCATCGTCGAGGCCGTTGCACCTCCACCGCCCGTCATCGAGGAAGTCCTGGCACCCTCCGACTCTGTCATTGCCGCGCTTTATGCTGACTTCAGTGCAGATTCAGAGGAGATAAACTTCAGTCCAGAAGAGCTAGACTCCGCTATGCAGGAGATGGAGGAGGAGTACTCGCGCGACGAGCAAGCCAACAACGCCATCACGTATCGAGGGGTGTTCTTCTCCATTGGGACGGTGATGGATGAAGATCAACCCAGAAGAGCCCCGCCTACGGCACTGGAAAAGGGGAAGGGGCCACTTATTGCTGCTGACGACAATCGCGCAAAAGTCATGCCTCCTCCGCCTAACCCAGTGGAGCAGCCGTAGGAACTCGGCACCGGTCCGACCAACAACAACACCGCAAACTTGCCTCCTCCAGCATCTACGTCTGCAGCAGCCCAAGTTACTCCAGCTGATAGAGTGATGTACGGAAATCTCCTCGTCGAGCCACTAACCGTTGCTCATATCCGGAACGTGACCCAACTTGACAAGAAGCACCAGCAGCTGCTGGAGGAAGCGCAGGCCATCGCGGATCAAGGCGCTAAACTAGATCCAGATCTGGTCAACGCGCAGAAGTCCATAGAGAAAGCTAGAGCAATGGAGGATGAGTACAAGACTTTACTGTAGCAGCAGAAGGCTAAGAAAGCTCCGGCTCGCGTCATCAATGATCCTGGTGTACGGCGCAATCTAGGATGGGCTCCCTAGAAGCCGGCATAGGCCAAGCTATACATTGACAGTGAAGGAAAGCAGGTGATGCCCACCCCACTCCTTAACCTCGCCGTCACCAAGACCCTTCTGGAGCAGGATAGATCGCCTGAGGCAGTGGAACAGGTCTATGACCTAGTGGCCAAGGCGGTGAAGCAGCAGGAAAAGGCCACCTCTTAGAGGCTTGAGTCTGACCCAGCGCTCTGCCTATCTAGCCAGTACAAGCCGCCAAGGGACAGATCTCCTCTTGATGTCGGGTCCCAGACGGGTTCATCAGAATGAAGATGGAGGGATGCGCACAACAGGAAGGATGCTATCCCCATATCCTCCGACCATGGAGAAAAGGCCCGACTTTATCGCCCATCGCCACCGCCCTGATCCCCCCGACATCGTGAAGATTACAAAGCTCACCATCGTATGGATATGCCCCCACCAAAGCAGTGCGACATCGTCATCCGCGACAACATGGAGCAGACCCATCATGACGGAGAGCGCAACCAAGGACACAAGAGCAGGTCACGCCATGACCCTCCGCGTCCGACAAGCAACTTTGACAGGCATGAGGCGTCGCAGGAGGGTAACAGCAAGAAGGCTAACCCACCGCCACCTCCGCCTTCGTGACAACCAAGCAGTCACCATGGCGGAGGAGGCCCGCATCGTTCGCGCAGCCCATCCATTGTTGACAAAAATAAGAAGAACCCGGAGCCGTACGATGCACGTTCGTGGATCGATAAGATCCACGAGGCCCGGGAAGGACCATACCTGGGACCATGTTGCTTTGGACTTGCAATACGGTCCGCAACTTACCCCAAAGGTTTCCGGATTGACAAGACCATCAAGCCCTATGACGGCACCGCCAAGCCGGCCACATGGTTGCAGGACTACGGCAACGCGGTGGAGATTGCCGGAGGCACCCCAACGTCGGCGTCAAGTACCTCCCGTTAATGCTGGCGGGCACGACCCATCAATGGATCGACGACTTGCCGGAGAAATCTATCTATAACTGGTTGGACATGCAAGAAGCATTCACCAGGAACTTTGAGGGTACATACAAGCGTCCCTGCATTATAGGCGATCTACAGCGGTGCGTGAAAGCGAAAGACGAGACATCTCGCGCCTACCTCTCTCGCTGGCTGGATATGAAGAATTCCTGCGCAGGAGTGCACGCCCAAACCGCCATGGCCTCCTTCATCGATGGATTGGAAAGGGAAAAGTTGCTCCGGCATAAGCTGACGCGCTTGCAGGACAATCACCAGCTTGACTTGAACCAGATGATTCAGTTGGCTAGTGAGTTCGCAGCTGCCGACGATGATGCTCGTGGCTCCTTGCCGACAATAGCCGTTCCAACTCAAGCTCGTAGGAACAGCAGTGCATAGCGGAAAACCGCTCCAGAAGAAAAGCAATCTACCGACATGGTCGCCATGACTTTTGCAGGACGAGGAGAAGGCAGACAGCGTGGCCGAGGAAGGGGAGCTGGTCATGGGCAGCAACGAGGAAGTGAAACCACCTCAGCGCCGCTCCGCGTTCCCCAAACCTACGAGGAGTACCGCGATATGCCGTGCCTCGTACACCTCGACGCCAACGGCAAAGCCACTCATACCAATCAACACTGCAAGTTCATCAACGACCTCAAGGAAGACCCGGAGTCCGTCTACAAGCGAAGTCGGAAGAACAGACCGCGAGGCAAGGGCAAGGGGAAGAAGAAGGAGGAGGAGTCCAAGGATTCAAGTGACATGGACGAAGACGTTGACCCCAAGCATGCCGCCAAGAGTGACGACAAGGGCAAGAACCCCTTCGCAAAGAAGGTTGTAGTCTACCACACTTTCCTTGGCACCCCCACCGTCCGACAATAGAAGACCTCTCTGAGGATCCTGATGGCCACTCTCCCCCTAGTTCCCCAGTACCTGCGCTGGTCGGACGTTCCAATAACTTGGGACAGGACGGACCACCCAGACCTTATACCCACGGAGAACCAGTAAGCCATGGTCATCAACCCTTTGATTGACGGTGTGGAGTTCACCAAGTGTATGGTGGATAGTGGAAGCAGCATCAACATCATGTACCTGGATACACTGCAGAAGATGAACTTGACGGAGGCAAACCTAAGGCGGACCAACACCGTTTTCCACGACGTAGTTCCTGGTCGGGAGGCTCAGTCCCTTGGGTGCATTACACTTCAGGTTGCCTTTGGCGATGTTAATAATTACTTCCAAGAGCGCATGACCTTCGAGGTGGTCCCCTTCAAGAGTGTGTACCACGTCATATTTGGCCGCGACATATTCCACACGTTCATGGACAAGCCATGCTTCGTCTACAACAAACTCAAGATACCCGGATCAAACGGTATTATCACCGTATCCGAAAGCTTTACCAAGGCAAGGGACTGTGAGATCAATGAAGCAGCCATTGCAGAAGCTGTCCTCTACATCGAAAAATTCAAAGAGATCCAGAGCAAGGTCGATGACTCAGAGATGCCCGCGTCGAAGAAGCAGATCTCCGACTCCGCTCCTACGTTCAAGTCCTCCATCGAGACCAAGCCGGTGGAACTTGTGGTAGGCGATGCCTCCAAGGTCACCGCCATTGGGAAGAACCTGGATCCCAAATAGGAAAGAGCGCTCGTCGAGTTCCTCCATGAGAATAGGGACATCTTTTCCTGGCAACCTGCCGACATGAAAGGTGTACCTAGGAAACTTGCCGAGCATAGCTTAAACATTGATCCAAAATGTAAATCAGTGAAACAACCTCTACGACGCTTTGGAGATTAGAAGAGACGCGCCATTGGCGAAGAGATAGCTAGGTTACTTAAAGCTAGATTTATCCGAGAAGTCCTTCACACCCGATGGGTGGCCAATCCTGTACTTGTCCCCAAAAAGGGAACCAATGAATTAAGAATGTGCGTTGATTACACCGGCTTGAACAAAGCATGCCCCAAAGGTCCGTTTGCTTTGCCTCGCATTGACCAAGTCATTGACTCGACGGATGGCTCGGAACTTTTGTGTTTTCTCGATGCATACTCAGGATACCACCAGATCAAGATGAGGAAGTCGGACCAGTTGGCCACTTCGTTCACTACCACATACGACACGTTTTTCTATGTCATGATGCCCTTTGGGCTGAAAAATGCAGGTTCTACTTACCGGCGGACAATGCAATGCTGCCTCCACGACCAAATTGGTCGGAACGTTCAATCTTATGTGGACGATATAGACGTAATGTCTAAAAAGTCAAATGACTTAATCTTCGACTTAAAAGAAACCTTTGATAATCTATGGAAATACAACATGATTCTTAACCCTAAGAAGTGCGTCTTCGGGGTTACAGCCGGCAAATTGTTGGGCTTCATCATTTCCCAACGTGGAATCGAGGTCAACCCGGAGAAAATCAAGGCCATCTTAAACATAAACCGTCCGACATGCCTAAAGGACATTCGACGACTAACATGTTGTGTTGCAGCAGTTAGTCGGTTCGTCAGCCGACTTGGAGAGAAGGCTCTGCCGCTGTACAAGTTGCTGAAGAACGCGGAAAAATTCACGTGGACAGACAAAGTAGATGCAGCATTGAAGCAGCTCAAGGATATTCTTTTTTCAGCGCCCATCCTTGCAGCACCCGAGCCTGGAGAGCCCCTGTTAATTTACATGGCGGCAACCAACCGGGTTATCAGCATCGTCGTCGTGGTAGAGCAGAAGGAACCAGGCTATGAGCATGGAGTTCAACGACCAGTTTACTATATGAGAGAGGTCTTGAAAGAGTCCAAGCAGCGTTACCCGCACTACCAAAAGAAAGCTTATGGAGTATTCCTTGCTTCTAGGAAGCTGAGACATTACTTTCAGGAGCACGCAATCACAGTGGTGAGCAAGACTCCACTGTCCGACATTATCAATAACAGCGACGCTACAGGAAGGGTCACGAAGTGGGGCATTGAACTCGCCTCCTTCGAGATCACCTACAAGAGACGCGACGCTATCAAGTCACAAGCCTTGGCGGATTTTGTTGCAGATTGGACGGAGATGCCAGACGCTACTCCGTTGCCAGAACCAGAGTACTGGGTGATGCACTTTGACAGATCAAAGCTGCTCAACGGCTCGGGGGCTGGTGTATTGCTACAGTCACCAACTGGAGACAAGCTACACTACGTTATGCAGATCCACTTCGAGGCTACAAACAACATGGCAAAGTATGAAGCACTTATTCATGGACTGCGTGTAGCCAAAGATATTGGCATCAAGCGCATAGTTTGCTGTGGAGATTCCGACTTGGTTGCCCAGCAGGTGGCTGGCGCCTGGAATGAGCGGAACCATACGATGGCGGCATATCGAGACGAAGTGGACGAGATAGCCAAAAGCTTCTTGGGCTACGAAGTCAAGTATGTGCCTAGGGAGCAAAATGAGGCGGCTGATCTTCTGTCTAAGCTTTGGTCAGGTCGCAAAAGAATTCCGCCAGGAGTTTTCCTAGAGCATCTGCGCACACCATCTGTGAAGGGGGCCGACATCGACAACCCGGATAGAGCTAACTCTTTCGTCAACATGGTGACTAAGGTCCCTCCGGCTTGGACAAAACCGTTCATGGATTATATCGAACATGGAACTTTGCCCGACGACAAAGTCGAAAGACGACAAATAGTACGACGATCAAAGGGTTATACCATAATCAATGGCAAACTCTACAAAAGGAGCACTACTGGTGTATACCTAAAGTGTGTTTCCCAGCTAGAAGGTATGGAAATCCTACCTGAAATCCATCTCGAAGATTGCGGGCATCACGTCGCTCCTCGATCGTTGGTCGCGAAAGCCTTCCGGCAAGGATTCTACTGGCTGACCGCAAAGGCGGATGCCGACAAGCTGGTTGAGACGTGCCCAGGATGCCAGTATTATGCCCGACAACCACATGTTCCTGCTGAAGAATTGCGAACAATACCAATAACTTGGCCGTTTGCAGTCTGGGGGCTAGACATGGTGGGACCGTTACAAACGGCACCCTGTGGGTTTACGCATCTGCTTGTAGCCGTTGATAAATTCACTAAATGGATAGAAGCTAAACCCATTAGAAAGCTTGATGGGGCAACTGCCCTCAGGTCTGTCCGGGATCTAGTGGTGAGATTTGGTCTCCCACATAGCATTATCACCGACAATGGCAGCGATTTGTCACTCGGAGAAGTGGAGGCATATTGTTGGGAGAAATGCATCTGACTTGATCTTGCCTATGTGGCACACCCACAATCCAATGGTCAGGTTGAGTGAGCCAATGGATTAATTCTGCAGGGAATCAAGCCACGTCTTGAGGCACCGCTACATAGAGCAGCTCGAGCCTGGGCAGAAGAATTGCCATCTGTGTTGTGGAGTTTACGAACTACACCCAACAGATCCACCGTATACACCCCTTATTTCATGGTATATGGAGCAGAAGCCATCCTGCCTTCCGACATCCTCCACGATGCACCAAGAGTTGCTGCCTAGGACGAGGATGATGCTAAAGAATCCAGACGCCTAGATGTGGACCTTCTCGAGGAGGAGCGCGTTTTGGCATGCCAAAGATCCGCCATCTACCAGCAGAAGCTACGCAACTACCATAGTCGCCGCGTTCGACCTCGCTCGTTTAAAGAGGGGGATTTGGTGCTCCGACTTAAGCAGAAGAAGTCGCACAAATTATCCCCGCCATGGGAAGGACCGTTCATCATAAACAAGGCACTACTCAATGAGTCTTACTACCTTGTTTATAATCGTGAACTAAAGGATAGACCCAACGAGGATCATAAGCGCAAGCGACGTGACCCAGATGATGACTACCCGGAGCTTGATCGGCCATGGAACATAGCACAGCTACGTCATTTTTACACTTAGCATTTTTATCTAATTGTTTATCTCTTATATGATCAATGAAATAAATCTCTCTGGTTCACTCATATTTTTGAGTCTTTTACCTCCTTTAGTGTTCATTTTTGGATCATGTAAAACCTGTATGCACAAGCTTTGCGTTTGCACTTGTGAAAATTCGGCCTACGGGCGTTAGCTTAAGTTTTCTGGTCTACACGCTCTTTGTCGTTTTTATGTGGATTCTGGAGTAGTGACTTTCGGCACTTATTGTCGGCGATTTTGTGCTCAGGTTATTGATGGTGCCATTGGGCATCATCAACTAAGCGCATGGTTCCAACAACGAGTCTTTCGACTCATGAAAATTCAAGCATAAGAACCAAAGTAATGGATAAGCCAGCACTTGCTTAAAAAATATATACATGCTGGAAACTAGTTCTTAAGTAGCAGGAAATAACAACCATTGTTTTCCGCCTTAAGTTACATTAACAAGTTTTTTCCGCGCATACACCAAAGGTGAAACAAATATTACAAATTTGTTTTTTCATTCCCTTGGCGCAAGAGACTTGGAAGCAGCATTGTCACCAGCCGGAGAATCACCCTCAACGTCGGCACTATGGTGGGACTTGGAGGAATCTTGGTTGCTGCTGTCGATGGTGTTCATGGGCACGAAGACGTCGATGTCCACCAACTCGGCAACTCTGGTGTCATAGCCCGCGAGTGACGACAGGATGGCTTCATAATCAATCTCTTTGCCGTCATCGTCGACGTCGGGGATACCAGAGGTCACCGTGTCGATGTCGGCACCTTCTTAGTGTACCTTCACCATTTACAACGCCATCCTTGCGCCAGCCCGTGCACATGAAGCTTTCCAGCTTGTGACACGCTCGGGGGCTCGGCGCTGAATCTCTAAGTACTTCACCATAGAGTCCGAGGCCTTGATGTGTATCTGGAGGGACTTGGCAATCTCTTTGGCTTGGGTGATGGCGGTGTTGATGAAGTTGCCGGCAAGAACCATGCATTCCTTGTCCGAAGGAGGCGATCGGGTTAAACCCATAGGAGCTGCAAGTTCCGACAAGGAGTGCATGAGTTCAATAAATTCAAAGTATCCAGACTACAGAAATACAAGGCGGAAGAAGCTTACTGAAGATGCTGGCCTTAGCCTACCAGAGGGTGTCCGCTAGGGATTATTTCTCTTGTTGGAGGAGCTTATACGCCTCGGTGTGGCATTGGTTTTGCTCATCAGCATCTTGCTTTTGATCTTTTAAGATCGCAAGCTCCTCCTTCAAGTGATTGATTTCCGCGGAGGCAGAATCCTACAGGGCCTTCATTGAATCCTCATGCATTTTCAGCATCTCTTTCCTCTCCTCCTTAAGGATCATGTTCTCGCTGTCCAGCTGCTGGATGTGCTTGGACTGCTCGACAATGTCCTTGTCCTTGGCAACATGTTCTGCAAAGTCGGAGAAAACAAAGTACACAGTAAGTACTCGGAGAATGTAGGCACAAAACCAAGACGGAATGCGCAAAAAGAAAACAGACTCTTGTTTTTGATGATATGTTCCTTCAAGATGGAAGTTTTACCCTTTTCGGCTTCGAGATCTGTCCGCATCTTCTGGTACTTGTCATTGGCCATGCGCCTCCGAGCATTCTCGTTTTGTGAAAAAAAGAACAAAGTTAAACCGTTGTTTAGTCTACTTGGAGCATCTAGTCAGAAAATTTCCACCTAGACGCTCGGGGGCTACAGCGAGAGTTTTTAACTTCGCAATATGCTTAGATTTTCTTTAAGCATCTAGTCGGAACTAATTCAGTTCTCGATTAGAAGCTTGGGGGATACAGTATAAAGTTTTTAACTCAAATATCTGCTTATCTTTTCTTTAAGCATCTAGTCGGAACTAATTCAGTTACAACTAGAGGCTTGGGGGCTACAGTATTGAAATTTATAAACACTGCGTATGCTACTCTTAAAGCATCTAGTCGGAACATTTCATTCCATCTAAATGCTTGGGGGCTATAGTGAGAAGTTTTCTAGCTTAGTCACTCGGGGGCTACAGTGGGATACTCATATGAAATGCAAAAGGCAAAGTAAAACTTACAAGTGCAATGATCTTGAGATTTGTAGCGCTCTCGGCTCGCATCTTGCCAAAGGAGATGCTATTTCCTCGCAATATTTCTGCTTGTCAGAGGATCTCCTCAAGACCGCACGTCGGAGATGTCGGTGCTGCTCCAGGAACCAGAGTTGTGCTGCTCGGCGTAAGCGTCGGGTAGACTATCTTGGGGAACTCAAAAGGTTTCTGGGGAGCAAGGGCACCGCCTTCAGCAGAAGTACCATCTTCCACCACCGCCTTGCCGCCACCGATGGCATACTTAGCCGGAGCTTCAGCCATTTGTTGAGCAGTGCTCTCCTGCGTTGCCTGCTCCCCGACAACAGCGAGTTCGGTAGAAGCGCCAGAATCTACTTCCATGATGGAAGGGCCTGGTGCCTCCTTAGCTTGTGATCTTGTCGGGGCAGACGAGGGCTTGACGGCAGGAGTAGCAGGGGCGATGGCGGGGGAGGCATCGAGATGCATCATGTCTTTGATATTTCGAGAAGTCCCCAAAGTTTTGGAGGTCTTCTTGAGGCTGGTCGTGGATTTCTTCCTGAAACGTGCGAAATGCATAAGTACAGGAGCAAGATAGATAAATAGACAATGTCGGAGAATGAGAAGCTTACACTAATGGGGGTGCTTTGGCAAAAATCCCGTTGGTTCTTCTCTTTTCTGTCTCTAGGGCGGCGGTAGTCTTTTTGGAGGCTCCACCCTCCGTCTTCTTCTTCTTGCCTCCGTCGGAAGCGTCAGAGGTGGAGCTCTTCTGCTTCCGCGCCAATGGAGCTTCGTCGTCAGACATGACCGTGACTTCCTTCATCTTTGGATCATAGATTTGGGCAGCCAGGTTGCCCTCCTCTAGATCGCTAAGTTGTTGAGTGAGAAATCACTGTGTTAGATAAAATGCCATTTGCAAGACGGAAGAACTGGAGTATATGTCGTGCACGGAAAATAAAAACCTACCTTTGGGCACTTGCCATCTACGAACATGTCGTAGGTGATGGTGAAGCCACGCTTCTTATCCTTCACCTTGACGATGTCCTTAAGACGGAGCTTGACGAAGTCGCTCGACAAGTTGTCCACAAAGATGCGGAGACTATCCCTTCTGTCGCCGGTATACTCGTGCATGAGCTTCGCGCGGTGCTGCAGAGGTTGGATTCGCCTGATGAACCAGCACATGGCTAGGTCCAAGCCGGTCAGACCCGTATCTACAAACCACCGATCCGCCTTACGGCCCAAGAAGCGTCAAGGTCGGAGGGAAGAGAGGCTTGGGATCTCCATGACGAGGCTTCAGTGGCGGCTCCATCAACGAAGTCCGGGTACGTAACTTGTCGGCCAGCCAGCGGAATATCTGGGCCGTAAAAGTACGTCCGTTGCCAATTCTTGCATGACTCGTGACCGACGATGTGGGGAACCGCCAGCCAGGTCGAATCTTGAAGCTTATGGTGCCACAGTTCCTAAGCTCTTCCTTGCTATGTCCGGCTTCATGTTTGACGGTGAAGAAGTACACAAAAAGGTCTAACCTAGGCCTTATCCCTAGGTATCCCTCGCAAAGTGCCGCGTAGTTGCTAAGCACTAAGATGCTATTGGGGGAAACGTTCTGAGGCTGGACCCTATAGTAGTTTAAGACGGAGAGGAAAAAGTTGGAGATGGGCAGGGAGACGCCACGTACCAGCTGATATTTTAGGTACACTTTTTCTCTGGCTTGGGGAGAAGGTGTCACCTCGCCGGCCGGCGCCACCCGCTAGGCAAGTCCCTCCGTCGAGGGAAGGTAGCCTTCGGCGACCATCTCTTGGATGTCGCAGTCGGTGATGTTCGAGCCGCGTTAGTCGCCCTTGTGCGAGTCTGGTTCCTCCTCCAGTGGCTCTAGCGCCGCCATATTTGGGTCACCGCCGGTGGACTCGATCACCACCGATGCGGGGATGACCAAACCCTCTGGGGGCATGAAGAAGTACACAAAAAGGTCTAACCTAGGCCTTATCCCTAGGTATCCCTCGCAAAGTGCCGCGTAGTTGCTAAGCACTAAGATGCTATTGGGGGAAACGTTCTGAGGCTGGACCCTATAGTGGTTTAAGACGGAGAGGAAGAAGTTGGAGATGGGCAGGGAGACGCCACGTACCAGCTGAGATTTTAGGTACACTTTTTCTCCGGCTTGGGGAGAAGGTGTCACCTCGCCGGCCGGCGCCATCCGCTAGGCAAGTCCCTCCGTCGAGGGAAGGTAGCCTTCGGCGACCATCTCTTGGATGTCGCGGTCGGTGATGTCCGAGCCGCGTTAGTCGCCCTTGTGCAAGTCTGGTTCCTCCTCCAGTGGCTCTAGCGCCGCCATATTTGGGTCACCGCCGGTGGACTCGATCACCACCGATGCGGGGATGACCAAACCCTCTGGGGGCATGACGACAGAGCTCGCAGGCTTCGTCGCGGCTTCGCTCGATGCCGCCATTGATGGAGAGGTGCTACTGCTAGCCATGGAGTGGAGATTGGGTGCGACTGGTTCAGATGAGAGCTAGGGTTTTTTCGAGGTTTCTCGTAGAGAGCTCGAGGAGACGCGCGGCTAGAGGAAGAAGATGATGCGAGGAGAATGAGGTAAAAAGTGAAAATTTCCCCACGGGTACTATTTATCATCCTCGGCGTCAAGATTCGTGCAGCTTGATCGAACGGTTGCCGCGTAGACGACGTGTTCGCGAACGTGCACGGAAATTTCGCCACGTCCCCAACCGTCACCGCCAACGGTTCGTATCGCTCACGCGGGAAAATTGGATATGATTTACGAGGCATCGCTGACCTAAGCCTACGTCGTCCTAGCTGACATGGGTAGATGAGCCGTCACATCGAAGATTCCGACATATACGGATTCAATCCGACTATGGAGGAGTACGATGGAAGATTCAACATTTCTCCGACTTACAAGTTGAAGACGGAGAAAACTTTGCAGTGTTCTTTGGGAGGACTACAAGATATTGATTGACGATTTGCCGACATCCAACTAGACGGAGCATTCATCTGAAGAGGCAAGACGGTGCAAGATCTCGGAGTTCTCCGGGGGCTACTGTTGGGGATATGCTATATGGGTATCCTCATAGCATGTCACTTATCCGGATAACCCGGGTGGACCATAGTCGGTAGCATGGCCTATGGCCTGCTGGGCGACCCAGTTAGATGGATCTAGAAGGGAGGCCCATGCCGGATAAAGGAAGGCTACGGTGGAGTCACCAACGTACCCGGATCCTTGGAGTGCATGATACATAAGACTAGTAATAGACGGTGTAGGACTCTATAACCTGTCCGGCTAGGACTTTTCCCTGTAACCCTAGGACCTGGCGACTATATAATTCGGGCCTATGGGAGCGTTTAGGGCACAACCTAGCATCGATTCATACAACCTCGCACAGCGAACCAATCCCTGTAACTCGGTGTATTGCCATTATAGTGATTTATAGCAGGAGTAGGATTCCGCCACCGTTGTGGGATCTGAACCTGGGTAAACTGTGTTACCTCGTACCCGTCAACCGTCCGCCTTACCCCACGTCTCTAAACACGTGCTGTGAGGACCCCTTCATGGTGTAGTTGTCGGTAATACCACGACAATAAGCGTGAATGTTTTGACAATTTTGATCGTGTAGGCAACGCTGCATAGTCCGTTGGTACGTAGCACGTGCGCTTTTTAGCCCAAAGGGCATCGTGACATGACAAAATTTGCAGTAAGGTGTGGTGAACGAAGTGGCCAATTGGTTCAACTTCCTCATCTTTATCTGGTGGTATCCTGAGTATGCATCAAGAAAACATAGAAGTTCTGAGCCAGCCGTCGAGTCAATGACTTGGTCAATGCGAGGCAAAGCAAACGGATCTTTGGGACACGCTTTGTTCAAGCCAGTGTAATCAACGCACATTCTTAATTATTTGGTTCCCTTTTTGGGGACAGGTACAGGATTGGCCACCCATCGGGTGTGAAGGACTTCTCGAATAAAATTATCCTTAAGTAACCTAGCTATCACTTTTCCTATGGCGCGTCTCTTCTCGTCTCCGAATCGTCGTAGAGGTTGTTTCATTAGTTTGCATTTTCGATCGATATTGAAGATGTGCTTGGCAAGTTCCCTAGGTACACCTTTCATGTCGGCAGGTTGCCAGGCAAAGATGTCCATATTCTCAAGGAGGAATTTGATGAGCGCCCTTTCCTATTTGGGATCTAGGTTTGTCCCAATGGCAGTGGTCTTGGAGGCATCGCCTACCACAAGTTCCACCGGCTTGGTATTGATGGCAGCCTTGAAGGCGGGATCGGAGTCAGAAATCTTCTTCTTCGATGTTGACATCTCCATGGCATCGACCTTGCTCTGGATCTCCTTGAATTCTTCGCTATAGAGGACTGCTTATGCAAAGGCTGGCTCTCCAATATTGCAGTCCCTTGCCTTGGTAAAGCTTCCGGATACGGTGATGATGTCGTTTGGTCCTGGTATCTTGAGCTTGTTTTAGACGAAGCATGGATTGGCCATGAAGGCGTGGAAGATGTCATGCCCGAAGATGACGTGGTACACGCTCTTGAAGGGGACCACCTCGAAGGTCATGCGTTTTTGGCGGTAATTATTAACATCGCCAAAAGCGACCTGAAGCGTGATGCACCCAATTGACCGAGCCTCCCGGCCAAGAACTACGCCATGGAACATGGTGCTGGTCCGCCTAAGGTTTGGCCTCCGTCAAGTTCATATCGTGTAGCGTATCCAGGTAATTATGTTGATGCTGCTTCCACTGTCCACCATGCATATGGTGAACTCGTTGCCGTCAATTAGGGGGTTGATGACCATAGCGTACTGCTTCTCCGTAGGGATGAGGTCTGGGTGATCCTTTCTATCCTAAGTGATTGGAATATCCGACCAGCATAGGTACTGGGGAACTGGGGGTTGGGTGGCCACCAGTATCCTCATGGAGGTTTTCTGTGACCGGACCGTAGGGGTGCCAAGGAAAGTGTTGTAGATGGCGGACTTCTTCTCTAAGGGGTTCTTGCCTTTGCCATCGTTCTTGTCGGCGTGCTTGGGGTCAACATCCTCGTCTATGTCACTTGAATCCTTGGATTCCTCTTCCTTCTTATTCCCTTTGCCCTTGCCTCGCGGTCTGTTCTTCCGGCTTCGCTTGTAACCGGACTCCGGGTCCTCCTTGAGGTCATCGACGAATTTGCATTGGCGATTGGTGTGAGTGGCCTTGCCGTTGGCATAGAGGTGTCCGAGGCATGGAATATCATGGTACTCTTCGTACATTTGGGGAACGCGGAGCGCTTCCAGGGTAGTTTCATGACCTCGCTGCTGCCCACGACCAGCCCCCCGTCCTTGGCCACACTGTCCGCCATCACCTCGTCCTGCAAATGTCATGGAGACCATGTCGGAGGTTTGCTTTTCTTCTGGCGGGTTCTTCCGCTTGGTGCTGTTGTTCCTCTTAGCTTGAGTTGGAACGGCTGTTGACAGCAAGGAGCTGCAAGCGTCGTCATGGTCAACCGTGAACTCACTAAACAGCTGGATCATTTGGTTGAGATCGAGCATGTGATTGTCCTGTAGGCGCTTCAACTTATGTCGTAGCAACGTACCTTTCTCCAACCCATCGATGAAGGCGGCCATGGTGGTCTAAGTGTGCGCTCCTATGCAGGAATTCTTCGTATCCATCCAGCGGGAGAGTTAGGCGCGAGATGACTCGTCTTTCTCTTGCACGCACCGCTGTAGATCGCCAACAGTGCAGGGACGCTTATACGTACCCTCAAAGTTCTTGGTGAACGCTTCTTGCATGTCCAACGAGTTGCATGTGGACTTCTGCGGCAAGTCATCAATCCATTGGCGGGTTGTGCCCGTCAACATCAATGGGAGGTACTTGACAACAACGTTGGGGTTACCCCCGGCGATCTCGACCGCGTTGCCGTAGTCCTGTAACCATGTAGCTAGTTTGGCGAAGCCGTCATAGGGCTTGATCGTCTTGTCAATCCGGAAACCCCTGGGGTAAGTTGCGGTCCGTATTATAGGTCTAAAGCAACGTGGTCCTAGGTATGGTCCTTCCCGAGCCTCGTGAATCTTTTCTAGGCGTGAACGCGCGTCGTATGGTTCTGGGCTTGCTTTTTTCTTCTTGTCGTCAGGGGATGGGCTGCGTGAACGATGCGGGCCCCCTCCACCATGGTGGTTGCTAGGTGGCGATGGAAGCGGAGGTGGCGGTGGGTTAGCTTTCTTGCGTTAACCTCCTGCGACGCCTCGCCCTTGTCACGGTTGCTTGTCGGACATGGAGGATCTTGAAGCGACCTGCTCTTGTGTCCTTGGTTGCGCTCCCCATCGCGACGGGGATGCTCCGTGTTGTCGCGGATGACGATGCCGCTTTTCCTTGGCAGAGGCATGTCAATGCGATGGTGAGCCTTGGGTTCTTCACGATGTTGGGGAGACCGGGGCGATGGAAATGGGCGACGTGAATGCGCCTTGCCTCCATGGTCGGAGGATATGGGGATAGCGTCCTTCCTGTTGCATGCATCCCTATATCTTCATTCTGATGAGCCCGTCTGTGACCCGAAATCCTGAGTAGATCTGTCCCTTGGCGGATTAGGATTGCTAGACTAGCAATATGCTGGGTCAGACTCAAGCCTCTAAGAGGTTGCCTTTTCCTGCTGTTTGACCGCCTTTGCTACAAGAACATAGACTTGTTCCACAGCTGCGGGTGATCTATCCTGCTCTAGAAGGGTCTTGGCGACGGCTAGGTTGAGAATAGGAGTGGGCATGAGCTGCCTGCCTTCGCTATCAATGTATGGCTTGTCTTGTGGCGGCTTTGGGGGAGCCCATCCTAGGTTTTGCCGTACACCAGGATCGTTGATGACGCGAGCCGGAGCTTCTTAGCCTTCTGCTACTTGAGCAGAGTCTTGTACTCAGCCTCCATGGCTCTAGCTTTCTCTATTGAATTCTGTGTCTTGGCCAGATCTTGATCTAACTTTGCGCCTTGCTCCACGATGGCCTGTACTTCCTCCAGCAGCTACTGGCGCTTCTTGTCTGGCTGGACTATGTTCCGTATATGAGCCACAGTCATGGACTCGACGAGCAAATTGCCGTACACCACTCTATCAGCTGGAGTGATTTCGGCAGCCATAGACGTAGATGCCGGAGGCGGCGGGTTTGCGGTGTTATTGTTACTCGGACCGACGTTGAGTTCCTATGGCTGCTGCACTGGGTTAGGCAGAGGGGGTATGGCCTTTGCGCGATCATTGTCGGCAGCAACAAGTGGTCCCTTCCCCTTGTCCATCTCTGTAGGCGGAGCTTGTCCGGGTTGATCTTCCTCCATCACACTCCCAATGGCGACAAATACCTCTCGGGATGTGAAGGCCTTGTCGGCCTGCTCACCGCGTCTGATGTCCTCCTCCATCTCCTGCATAGCAGAGTCGACTTCCTCCGGGCTGAAGTCTATCTCCTCCGAGTCAATGCTGATGTCGGTGTAGAGCGCGTCCAAAACGGAGTTGGAGGGTGCCGGGGCCTCCTTGATGATGGCTGGTGGTGGTTCGGCTGCAGGGACATTGACTGGAGGCGGTGGTGGTGGTGGATGAGGTGGCAGGGCGCCAGGTACGGCTGCGAGTACTGCCTGAGTGTCTGCTTCGGCAGCCGCGTAGTTGTTGACGGTGTGATAATTCCCTCGAAAGTGAGGAGTCTTGCGGCATGCTGCCGTCTTAGCGTGGGCCGGAGAAGTGTACCACGGTCCAGTCCTTCCACAAAGTGATAGATGGCATCACCATTGGGGTGATGCTCCAGATCGGCCCGTATACAGAGCCACCTGGCTAGGTAATCGCGGGGGTTTTCACCCTCTCTCTGAACGCGATGTACTAGATCGAAGATAGTCACCACACCGACAAACTTGGATCTCTGTTGTCCAGACGCACGGGCGAAGCCGGCGGACTTGCAGCGATCTTCCACCATTATATCCTATAGAGGAGCAGTTTGGGTGGGCCTTGAATTTTTCTGATCTATGTCGGCAAACTCCAAAGAGAGATCCGACTTTGATCCTTCCGCGAACATGTTCTACCCATAGGCGGTCTGTGCGGGCCTTGACGATCCTCTGGCTTCCCGGGAACTAGTGCCCGAGTCGGTTTCGCCAATGAAGAGGTGGATGTCCCCGCTTGGAACGATCGAGCAGCAGGTGGGGTTCGTCTTTGTCGGGATCCAGAACTTGTCAGGAGGGACAATCAGAACATTGTCGGAGAAGAGAACACGGCCGATGGCTACAGTTTTGCTGATTCCCGCAAAGAGCTTGGACCTCGCCCGTTGAAGAGAATGAAGCGCCTCTTGCCCCACGTTGGGCGCCAACTGTCATGGTATTGCCGACGATTACGCCATGGAGGGGTCCTCACATAGCGTGTTTAGAGACGTGGGGTAAGGCGGAATGTTGGCGGGTACGAGGTAACACAGCTTACCCAGGTTCGGATCCCACGATGGTGGCGGGATCCTACTCCTTCTATAAATCACTATAATGGCAATACGCCGAGTTACTAGGATCGGTTCGCTGTGCGTGATATGAGTTGAGGTTATCCCTAAGGCTCCCATAGGTCCGGCTTATATAGTCGCCAGATCCTAGGGTTACAGGCAAAGTCCTAGCCAGACAGGTTAGAGAGTCCTACACGGTACACAACTAGGCTAACGTGTCTTGCACTCCAAGGCTCTGGGTACGCTGGTGACTCCTCCATAGCCTTCCTTTATCCGGCATGGGCCTCCCTTCTGGATCAATTTAGCTTGACCGCCTTGCAGTCCATGAGCCTTGCTACCAACTGTGGGCCACCCGGGTTTTCCGGATTATAGACATGCTATGGTGATACCCATTTAGCATATCCCCAACACTTGACTTCCCTATCTTCAGCTGCAGCCTCTCTGTTTGCGGCATCAGCTACAACCTCTCTGTTTGCGGCTTCAGCTGAAGCCTCTCTGTTTGCAGCTTCAGCTGCAGCCTCTCTCTTTGCAGTTTCAGCATCATGCTTAGCTATTCTGTATTTCCAACAAAGTCCTCCCCTTTGCTTGTCTTCCCTCTTGCAACTGGGGCAAAACACGAGGAAAGTTTGAAAGAAATGGATCTGAGCATACTTCAGGTTTATATCAGACAACGACGTCTCCTCCCAAAAATTGTGCCTATCTCTAGGGAAATCTTCCTTCATTTTGGTGTACGACGGATCGATGATTCTAGCCGCGAGACTAGCCATTCCATTCCTCTTCCAGTCCCCTTTGATCTTGACTAGATCTTGAATATCAATCCACTTGTGCTTAGGAATTTTGATTCCCGCATGAGAAAACTTGACAGAATCAGATGTTTTGTCGATAGTGCAGAAAACAATTCCTTTATGCACAAGGAATTGACGCAGCGCCGGACACTTCTTGTCGGTCCTGGAAGTATGTAGTTTGTCATCATAAAATGCATAACCAAAACAATGACAAATGAGTAACTACAAATGTTGTCCATGCAAGATCATCATCTCTAAATATATTTTTAAGGTACAAAAGTTTAGTAAACGCAAAATCAAGACTCTCAAATATGGCTTGTCACAATTTTTTTGGTCCTAGTAAAATTTAGTAGTTGCAACATGACCAAATGGATAATTCCATACGCAATAAAATTCACTAGTTGCAAAAATGCAGTACTTGCAAGATCCCCACTATAATAAAATTTGGGACTATGACTATTTAGACAATGCAATACCACATCCTGAATAAAATTTGAAACTACAAAAATTTAGTAAATCTAAGGTGAAAACTCTGAAAGTTATATAGTCACAATTCATTTGGTACTAACAGAATTCAGTAAATGCAATATGAGCATAGGGAAATATTACAGTATTTGCGAGAACAACATTTGAGCAAAATTTGGGACTAAGACTGTTTAGTAAAGGCAAGATCAACTGTCGGGGGGATAACCCCCGGGTGGGGAAAGCCAGGCATAAGTAGGCCAGCTCCGGAAGATGCAGGCCGCCTGTCCCCTAGGAAATATAACTCTAACCGTTTGGCAAGCAAGCCCGGCTGGGCTTATAACCTTCCCGGCTGACCCATCTAGCCGGTGGCCAGAAGAACCGGCCGAGTGGGCGTTCCCACCCGGCTCACCTCGGATTTGATGGAGAGCACGGAAGGACTGGCGCTCCGTGCGGGGTACGCTTCTGGCTCTCCCTCGTCATCAAGGAAGCTGGCATGCCGTTATGCCCAGCGCTACCCGACGAAGATAAAGCGAGACGGTCGGCTGGACTGGCGAAAGCGGTCCGAGTGACCGTTAAAACAAGGGTGACGCCCCAAAGGAAGCCCGAGTGACCACTAAAGAGAAGGATGACGCTAAAAGAAGGGTGTACTGGGTCCTGGCCCACCGACTGGGCCCTGCAGCCAGCCCTGCCCTGTAAACCCATATCCAAATAGTAAACCCTAGGGCCCGATCTGTAATCTGCCCCCTAGACCAGTATATAAGGGAGGGCAGAGCCAGGGTCCTAGGCAGGCAACAACAAAAGGATAGAAGTGTTAGCATCTAGTTCCCATCTTCCTCTAGCCTCCGATAGTAGCTAAGGAAACAGCTCAAGGAGCATCTGTACTGAGCATCAAGCTCCCATACATAGTTCATCTTGCAGGAGTAGGGGTGTTACCTTGCCAAGAGGGCCCCGAACCTGGGTACGTCCCTGTGTTTGCAGTGCACCGTTCCCAACGCGTTGTGTGAGCCACTGAATGCATCCGTGTGTCCCTTCTTTGCCATCCCCGATGGCTCTGCCGTGTTCCACACCACGACATCAACTGATTAAAATCATACAGGTGACCACTAAAAGTAAGAGAAACCTGAAAGTGGTAAACTAAAGAGATCCGATCTATAAACCAGGAGTAGTGGTACATGAGGAAGTGTTGCCTCATTGCCAGTTGAATGATGGCGACATCATTGTCGTACTCTTCCTCCTCCTTGGTGTACTCGAGGTCCAATCCGACAAACTTGTCCTCATCTTTGTCAAGCCATTCCTCGTACATCCTCGGGACTTGCACGACTGTATCCTCCTCATTGGTGTAGACGACATCTATATTTGTATTGCCATGGGCAGTGAAGCTTGTCTCTCGAGTGTAACCTTCCATAGCGGCAAGGATTAGGCAGAAAGAACAATAGATGAGATGCATAAGATAGTGGACAGGAGTAACAAGAAGGCTTTCAACAAAACAAAGGGAAGTCTGGAACTGTCGCTGCGATTAAGACATCCTTGTGGAGAAGCGTGGCAGCGGCAAGGAGAAGACAGAAGACAAGAGGAAGAAGAAGAGGTCTTTCTTAGAAACATGGGATATGCTGGAACCGTCGCTGCGATTCAGATGAACTTGTGGATACCTATGGCAGCGGTCGTTCCATCTTCTGAGTAAACAAATATTTAAAGGGATCCCTCATTAAAAAGAATAATAACAAGGATATATGCGGCTTGTGATGTCACGTCAATTCAAGCTATCGGTCGTTTAGTCCTGTCCATTGCGTCACCTATAGCTCATGTGCTCTGCATCACTAGTTATCACGTGTCAAATCCTAGCATGCAATTTAATTGTGCATGCACATGTCTTGTCCGCGTGGAAGGAAAGGAAGGGGGGCGTAATTAGTGAGGGTGGGCACAGGGACCGTCTAAAGGAAGTGAAAAAATTAATCTTGAGGGGAACATTGGGTCCCACCTGTCAGCGAGTGAATGCACGTGCAAACATGAGTAAATTTGACTTGGATCGTCCATGGCAGACCTCGATCCCACTTCATGCAAGTGGCGCAGAACCAATTTCATCCAGCGCTCCCGCCTTTCTTTCCCACTGCTTCCCGTGAGTTCTCGTTGTTTCCCGCCGTGTCCAGGTGTGGCCATAAAAGGGGGAGGTCGTCGAGCTATCTTCGACCATACCCGCGCAACTCACAACACAAAAAACCACCATGCCTGGCCACCGGCGTCAACACGACGAGCTCCGTGGCAACCTGATGCCGGCAGAGAAGAGGTGCCCGAGCGGCTGCTGTCGTGGTGGTGGCCGAATCCGCTGGAGTTGCTAGACGTGCTGCCTCCTCCGATTCCTGGGCTCCTACGGATTTACGGGATGGGCACACTGCTGGTTCGCCCTTTCTACAGCCATCACTTGACCACCGGCGAGCCTTTCACGCCGGCGGTGGTAGCACGTATCTTTCTGCCGCAATATCGGCAATTGGACCAGCTCGAATTGGTGCGTAGCGACCTCAAGGAAGCGGTGTGGGCCAATCCTGATGATGCTTCCCTACGTGCCCGCCTCTACCGAGCTGAAGAGGATGTGCAGATGTAATGAGCGCTCATTAATTATCTCAATGATGAATGGTGTATCTGACCCGCCATAGTCGCTGCCCCAGCGCCGGCGGTCGCGCGTAGTCTTAGGTTATAACGATGTTTTAGGGCGTAATGAGTGCAACTATGTTTTAGGGCTTGAATAAAGATTTTTATTTCAAATATCCAATGCCTACATTCATACATCATACATGGCACGCGCACAGCCTAGCCTACTCGTCGGAGTTGAAGGAGGATTCGGAGTGGTAGTAGTGGTGGCACCTGGTGTTGTCGAAGACGCTGACGCTGAACTTTCCTTTGTCGTCGTACTTGAAGACGATGATGTTGCCCGCTTTGATCTGGTGCAAGTGGGAAAAGCACTCCCAGTCGTTGCCAAAGTACAGCTGGCTGAGGTGGTCGACCTGCAGATCGACTGGGTATCTGTTGGTCCTGAAGCCGTTTGCCCGCAGCATGGCGAGTGGAGGCAGCTCATTGCCAATCAGCGTCACGAACTGGCAGGGTAGGAGAAGCCTGTCACGCGGCATGCCGAGTTGGATGGCCACAGCAAACTGGGTGCCTTGGTTGAAATCTTCTGGCGAGGACGGCGTTGAGGGAGAGCGTGGTGGCGCGGTGAGTTGGTCGCGTCCTCCACGCCTCCCTCGGTATCCACGACCACCACTGCATCCCCTCGACCTAGCACCGCCGGACATGGCTAGCAACAAGCAGTGGAGAAGGAAAAGGGGAAGGAGGAGAGAGATGGTGTTCTGTGTGGGAGAAGATGGCCGCGGGTGGCCGGTTAAAAGGGGCAGCATCGGATGCCGGCATGGAGGTTGAAGAGGGGCATTAAAGTGTCCAGTCAGTAGGGCAGGCATTGTGCGGCGCTTGTAGCGGCGATGGAGAGCGTGTCGTCCAGTCTATCAGCCTGTCGTCGCGTCGCCATTGATGGTGCAGGCTGCCGCTGGTCAGCCTTCTGCCAGTGCCTCTGAATCACTACCGCTGCGCCGGATGGGTCGCCCCGCTGGGGCGTCGCGCATGCACCGCACGTCCGCGCGGACAGTGTCGGACACACGCAGACATTTTGGGTCGGCCCGGTAGTGTGACAGAACTATTTTTTGTCGCCATCGAACCGAATGAACCAGTGGTCCGATCCATCAAACCAGTGAACTAGTCGCCTCACCGGTTCACTGACTGGTCCGGTTTTGAAAACTATGTTGGTATGTGACTGCCAAATGTACGGTCCCACATGTCAGAGAGTGAAGGTTGGAACGCGACTAAGTTTGACTAAGATCGTGCATGGCAGACCTTGATTCCACTACATGCTAGTAGCGCAGAACCAATTTCATGCAGCGCTAGCGTCGCCTCGAGAACCGCCGTTTTGCTCCACTCCCACCCCACTATGAATGGTCGTGCACCGTTGCACACACTAGGAAGGGAGGTTGCAATCTTGCAATAAGTAGTTTCGCTCTTCTCCGTCTCCTTTCCTCCTCCACGGCCCCATCCATTTCTACCGCCACGGCATTAGCCTCTTCCTCTGTGTCCTTTCCCTCTTTCCTGTAGTCATGTACCGGCGGGATGTCCGAAATGACGGAATGATAGGGACCGCATAATTCAACATAGAAGTCCATGGCGAGAAGAATCTCAGTGTCGTCTACACCACCGACCCTAAGACGGTGAACCGCACTATTGCCCAGTACAAGAATTGGCTGCCTTCAGAAGAAAGCGGGTTCAGGTTCGTGGGTCTCAACCTCGAGTATAGCCGAGATCGCCGCAAGATTGTCGTGCTTCAACTCTCCATGAAGGAGCACGTCCTTGTTTACCAGCATTTTTGCGAGAAGGGGGTGATCGGAAGAGCTACATGTTGTTGTCATTTTGTTCCTGAGCCATTTGTTTCCAGAAGATCTTGCTACATTATTTGTCTGAATCCACTTTCATGCAGGTGGTCGAAAGAATTAGGTCGCTCTTTGGTGACTTTCTCATGAACCACCAGATAACATTTACTAGTGTTGACACCAGGTCTGACAATGGCCTGCTTACCATCCCGACTGTCCGAATTTTCATCCCAGAGGAGTACAGAGTGGACATCCATGATATTTACTACATCCAAGGGACGACAGGCAGCAAGACTGGGATGGCCGATCTTGCCACCGATGTCATCGACCCGTGGTACACTGAGATGAAGGACAAACTCCCAAGATGTTGGTGGTGCCCTTAGGGCACGATTATTAGGAGGATAAGCTGCTTTCTGACCCTAACCTGAAGTACGCTGCTATTGACGGGTAAGTCATCCATGAGCTATACCGCCAGATCAAAGTGTTTCGTTCTAGGCAACGCACCCTTGAACCACCACCAAGGCAAGTGGTTTACCGCATATACCATGATGGAGAGGAATCTAACAGCTGGGGCAAGCGCCCGAAGACATCCTAGGATCGGTCGCCTTCTACGCCAATCATTCCAACAGGCTGGGATATCCATTTTTAGTGCATGATTGTTGTGTTTGTATGGGGCTTTTTATGTTTACAAAAACATGTTCTTTCACAAGTACAATGTGTGATAGCTATGTGTGAGCACTTCCAAACTGTTGTGTATTACCTTTTCGAACTATAATTTGGGTGTGTTTATGACTGTAACCTTCGTTCTAACAATAATTATGTTTGTGCCACTATAGCCAAGCACGATGTGCCGAGTTTGCTAGCATCTTATATTATGAATGTGTCCTTAGATTGTGCCCATTTGTGGATAGCGGCATCTGATCTTGTGGATCCCAGCACAATCTCAGGTAGATATATTCAGTAATACTCCCTCCATCCCAAGGCTTAAGGCCTATATATATTTTGTTGAATGGTCAAGCCACGGAAAGTAAACCGAGGAACTGCATGGCAGTTCTGGATGCTGCCGCATGCAAATGGCACCGACAGAATTTGCATAGTGCAGGGCTGCAAGGCCGGGAGGCCCTTCATTAAAAGGGGAGGGGGAGGAGGTCCGGGGAGATAGCATTTACCATCACTACGGTCTTTACCTACCATGAAGAAAGTTTGACCGGTCGAGCACCATCGGTTTTGACATCATAGGGCTACGATTGCGTGGTCGTGCCGGGCATGAAGGGTGTGTGTGCGACTTGGCGATGGCATGTGGATCGAGAGGGCGGAGACACGTATGCAACACACACACACACACACGAAGACATTGCGTCCGGTCCAACACACCACATATAGTATCATTTTCTAGAAACGACAGAAACAACTTAAAATTATTAGGTGTTGTGGGAGGCAGCAAGGTCACTTCTTGGCCGGCTTGGAGTAGCGGATCCAGCCGATCCCGAAGGATGGGGATACAAGTCCGGTCCTGACGTACTACCTCAGGAATTTGCCATACGCAGCGTGCTTAGCCTTGGTCGCTGGCTTGAGTGAAGCATTGGAGCTTTTACCGATGCCAACCGCATGTTGAATCATGATGTCAATCCTTGGGTTGACTCTTTTGCTACAGAAGGGGCAACTGAGCTCCCCACTTAATGTGTGGAAAGGGACCTTCCTTCTCGTGATACTCTTCAAGACGTGGCAGCTCTTGTCGTCCCTATACTCCTTGTCAGAGCCCACCTCACTTGAATCATCATGTAATGTGCAAAAAATGCGAAAGAAATGAGCAAAATAAATTTACTTATTCTACTTGTTCTCAAAAATCGCACAAACTAGTAGTGAATTTACTGGTCATGCATAGATATTCGAACAACCATTTCAAGTTACTTTGAAAACCACATCATAATTTTACAGGTTTATTACGGCTGTCTCCATAGCTCGCTCCTAAATGTAGAATGTGGAGTAATTCAGAACAGACTAAATCTCTGCATGCAGCGGGTTGTATGGTGCATCTGATCATGATCGGTAGAATACAGATCACTTGAATAGATTCAGTACTAGTACATCTATAGCCCGACCAGAAAATATGAATAGTATACTAGAAAGATGGAGAAATAAAAGTACCTCCGGGTACACGAGCGGAACATGGTCGTCGAACTCCTCTCCCTCATCGGGGGCTCTGAAGTCTTCTGCACCCGTGAGCACATAGTCCTCATAAGGGTCGAACTGGACGTCCTCCTCGCCCTAGGCTACATGCATATCCTCGAGATATGCGGCGGGAGGCGCCGCATCACTTGTGGCAGGCGCAGACAGCCCGACAGAAACACCCAAAGACTCACCTACAAGGACTTGCTTCATGGCCTTAGAAGCAGGAAGGTGGCTGTTCGGCCTCGAGCTATATGGTGAGGTTTGTAGGTTTTGCTAGATCGGGGAGAATGGGTTAATGCGTGGGAGGGAGACGATGTAGAGGAGAAGGTTTTAAAGAAGGGGCATTGTAAGTCTCCTCCTAGGGCCCTCCTCCTCGAGGCTCATCAGTTGGGTGCCTCGGTAGGGCTTCTAGCTGACGCGTGGACGGTTCGTGCCATGGGCCCCAGCTAGAAGTGAGACTGCAGGCGCGGTACTGTGAGGCCCGTTCCCATTTGCATCCGGAGCAGTAGTAGGCTTTTCATAGGCTTGACATGATGACTCAACGGATTCCTTAATCTACGTCTCGATCGATTGCTTCTCGTAGAAGGGTCGAAAGGAGGGACGACTAAAAACACAATGGTTAAAGCATGGCTAGACAGACCCGTGCGTTGTCATGCTCTAATCTGAAGGGTACGATGCGTGTAGAGGATGCATCGTTCGAACCCCGCTGACATGAAATTATACTACACCATACTTGTGCCATGGTGGACGCGTTGCAACCAGTTAGACAAGCGTGACACCGCGTTTCCCCCTCACTTCACTAGAAAATACACACATTTTTTATATTTTTGTATACCCTCGTGTATATAAATCCAAATAGTTTATAATTTTAAGAGAATAAAAGGAAATGCATAGACACGCATATACAAAAATTATACACCTTTGTACACTTTCCTTCTAGATTATGGAAGTAAAGTATCGGTGGCAAACTCGTTATTTTGCGTGGATAGAGAGGTTCGTCTCTAGAGAGGGAGGGGTCCAACCCTAGACACAACACACATAATGGGAAATTCATCAAAAATCAAAAAAATATGAAACAAGCTCGAGTAGCCCCTTTGTGTCACCCACTACCAATATAAAATCATAAGCAAGACAAACCGGGACTTTTGGCACACGGCGCACCCCCGGGATGGCTATCGAGTAGGAGTTAACATGGCTTTCAACCCTAGACCTCCCCCTCACTACCCAGAAAATGGACCCACTACGCAGATTGACCCCAAACCCGGCACCTAGCTCCCTCTCGGCATTCTAAGAAACTTATCCAACTAGAGATTCCAGGGTTCCATTGAGAAATCCAGAGTTTCCATTTACCGACTCCAAAAAAACGATAATTCTACAAAGGACGTGCGAGAATTGAGTGCGCCCTAGGGCCCGAGGCAATTTACACGCATGCTACGTGATGGAGAACTGCCATTGCCGGGAGGTTGGTGCTCATCTTGTGGTGTAAGCATATACTGTATTTTTCCCGAGTTATGCCCGGTAATTGCGGTTTCTACCTGTAGGTACCCTAGAAATTGCCCTGGATTTTCTCGAAAAAATGTTTTGGGGTGCCCGATGGGGTACCTAGGCTGGGCAAGTGCCTAGGTTCAAGGTTGCAATGGACCTTGCGTGCTTGCGCGTGCCGACAGGTTTGCTTATTTTTCTCACCCCCCGAACCCCGGCAATGGAAAATTCATCAAAAATCAAAAAAAATATGAAACCAGATCGAGTAGCCCCTGTGTGTCACGCACTACCAACATACAATCATAAGCAAGACAAACCGAGACTTTTGGCACACGGCGCACCCCCCGGATGGCTATCGAGTAGGAGTTAACATGGCTTTCAACCCTAGACCTCCCCCTCACTGCCCAGAACATGGACCCACTGTACGGATTGAGCCCAAACCCGGCACCTAGTTCCCTCTCGGCATTCTAAGAAACTTCTCCAACTAGAGATTCCAGGGTTCCATGGAGAAATCTAGAGTTTCCCACATCATAACCCTAACGACGAATAGCAGCCGTCGGATCGTAACCATAGTGGCCAAAGGAGACCGTTAGATCGTCTCTTCTAGAAGACCTGGCCCCCTTCCCCCTTCCCAGGGCGCTGGTTTTGCTTGCCGATGGTTACAGACCGTTCCATCGGGCCGCGTCGATGCTAGGATGTTTCTTTGTAAGGCCGATCCACGACTATGTTGTTTTGCGACATGATTCGTCGCGCTTATAATATTCAAATATATTAATATATGCATTCCTCTGCCCTATATCAATAAGAGATCATGACTACGCACGTATCTTTCACAGCCATAACCCCTTCACCAGCGCATCTTGCCGTGCCAGACGACACGACCGGCTTTTGCATGTCTTTCCCCGACGACAGCAACTGACTTGAACCTTAAAGTAGGAAATCATTTGACTAGCATTTGAATTTATCTTACAAATTCCTACTATCGGCTTAACTAAATGCACATCTATTCTCTAATTTCTTGATGATCTTCAGATGTGGGAGCCGCACATCAAGGAGTACTCAGATCGCCAGCCCTTGAATCTGGAGGAGATCCTCACGTGCAACATCTTGGCGATGTACGGGATCGAGTGCTCCCACCATGGATGCTCTCGCTGTTAACCCTACTATGTGCTCACATGGCACGAGCTCGCGTGCCGGCACGACGCGTGCAGCTGCACGGACTCCGGCTGCAACTACACTGGCCTGCCGGCAAAGCTCGTGGTCCACCTTGCAAGGGATCACCTGATCGAAGTGATTAGGCTCTCCTATGGCTACTCCATTCTTCTCCAAGAGCAGGGGCCGTTCCCTAAGCTGGTATGCCACCGACTCATTTTGCAGGGGGGCGGCTATGTTTTGTCTTGACCATCACCGCTCGCGTTCCGGGAAACGTCCCTGGGCCCACCACCTCCGCTGGTTTTCCAAGAACTGTCCCTGGGCCCACCTTCGTTCCTGCGGTATGCGTCAGGTCGGTCTCGTGCGCATGGCCGATATACACTATGAGTATGTGGTCGCACGCCTAGCCGCCGTCGTCCGATGCAGTGCATGTGAGGGCCATGTCGCCGAGCTGCCTGACGCCAGGCGAGGTGGAGTTTACAGACCTAAGGTCGCTCCTTTGTGTGCCATCCAAGTACCTTGTCGATGCTGGACCGGCCAAGCAGATCAGTTTCTCCATTCGCATCGAGAAGACTGATAGGGAGTTGTAGAACTTATGTTGTGCTCAAATGTAAGCCGTAATCAATACTAGTCAAGTGCGAAGAGCATACTTGTCGGACGAATGTATGTAGTCGCAGTTCTTTAATACTCCTTGGTGTAATACATGTTATATTTATCTAAAAATTTGGTCAAATTTGATAAAGTTTGACTTAAGAAAAATCTAGAAGTACACTTATTTGCGGACGGAGGGGAGTATTCCTTAATAATCGTGCGTGCTCCACCTTCCAGTGTCACGCTTTCCATGTGCAGGGCACATAAGACGTTAGATGTGTTCGTGTTATAATTGCTGTTGAATTTTGTTGGTAGGGTTCGCGTTATTTAGTTCTCTCCCTTCCCCTCGAAGCCACAGTCCTCACTCCATCCCTTAGCCACTAGCAGGCGGCACGCCACCCCACCAGTGACGTCTCCCGCCACCACCCCGCTCCTCCACCTCCTTCTCGTCATGGCTTCGTAGGGATACGGCCAGGAAATGCGTGAAGATCATAGAGACGGTGAAAGCGATGTGAGTCGTCTCATACCTTACATTTTATGGGGATTTATTTATTTTGAGCTATATCTACTCTGATTACTCATGTACGTCTGGTGTGCTAGGCCGTCGCGACTTTGTACGACTCCGATTATCACGGTTCGCAGATAGAGAGAGTCCTCCCCGTTGTAAAAAAAACATGAGCTTGTGGCCGCTAAATTTGTAGCATTCGAGGGACGCAACACAGGCAGGAGGTTTTTAGGGTGTGGGCAGGGTGAAGCGTGGCCAACCAAAAGTTGCAGCGTTGTCAAATGGTAGATCCGGAGTGGCCATTGTTTATGCAGAAATCGCTAGATAAACTATGGGAGAAGAATGCTGAGATGAAAGAACCCTTAGTCAGTGCACTTCTTGAGAGTGCTGAGATGAAGTTAATTGCCCTTGATGATGCACCAACCCTTCGCCGTGAAATCCATAGGTTGGAAGCCAAGGTTAGCAAAGTCGGGTAGGAGAGGGACGTGGGGATGTCCTTGAAGGCTAAAGCAGAGAAACACCTGACTACATCAAGGATTGAACTACACGAGAAAAAATTCCACGATGTCACAACTACCAATATGCACAGGTCCTGAGGATCAAGGCATAGAAAGAACTGACCAAGTGCAAGCAGGATGCCAAAAATATGGCGCTGACGATTCAAACCCTAGAGTGGCAGAATGAATGGCATCGTGCTAAGGTTAGGAAGATAATGTATGTGTGTGAAAACTAGGTTTGTTAAGATTGAGATCCCTACTGTTAATTGTAATAGTATTTGTCGACCAAGTGGTCTGAAGTCTGAACTAGTAGGAGCCCAAGATGAAGAATGTCCATGGATTTTCAGTTGTGTGTGGGAATGCTCGGAACAAAATGTAATAGTATTTGTCGACCAAGTGGTCTGAACTCTAAACTAGTAGTGTCTGCTCGGAACAAATTGGGAGTTTGTTCGTCTATCTTATGCCTTTCTTTGTTCATTTTGTCCGATGGTGGTAATCTGACTTTGTTGGTTTGTTTAAGATGAATCTACGTGGGTTCTGTCGCATGAAAAGGGCACATACACAATTTCTATTGTGGAAGAACGAGCAACTGTTATTGCGCCGAACAAAGCTATCCATAATTCCTGTTGCAGCCCGCCAAACCCATTACAATAATTGTACCCGCATTAAACAGAACCAAAATTGCAACCAAACCTAAACAGCATCTAGACCCAGATCATGACACTGTCGTCAGAGTCCACCTCGATTGGTGACCCCTCCACGCCTTTCCTAACGACATCCACTCACGCCCGTGGCTTGCCCTTCGCCAAGGAGGCTTTAGTGGCATTCTGCATTGCTTCGTCGCCATCCTCATCCTTGTCGGAATCAACAACGATGAAGGGGTCGGGGGTGGCAATGAATGAGCCCCTTCGCGCCTGGTGGCTCATGCTAGAGCTTGACGCCGAAGCAGTGCGTCTACAGATAGGAGGGTCCGACCTCGGAGACGCAACACAGCCATTCGGCTCAAGAAACAATGGCCATTTTATACTACGACATTAGGATCTAGGGGTGGATCCGCCACGGCAAGCCCGACCACGAGCGCTGGAGTGGATGGATCTTCCACCGCGAGCCATGAAGGAAGATTATTCCTGATACAGGGGGTGTACGGGGAGGGTGGGAAAATGTGGGACCAGGCGTGTGACAGCTACTCGGCAAGGCCTCTCTGCGATATGTAGGTGGGAATGAGGCCAAAAAATTTCGGTCAATGAGCGCGGAAGGGACTTTGAACAACGAAGGTGCGACATTTGGAGGAGCCCCACCTGTCAGCCCAAAGTGCACGGTAGGATTCTCCTCAACTTACTGGGTGGGATAAATCACGCTTCACCATTCCCTTGCTCTGACATCCAAGGCTCCTCCACCGTCCCCTCTTTCCTCTGCCCTCGCTCCCCTAGAGTATGGCTTGCATCTGATGCAGTTCGTCTCGGGCGGAAACAAGGTCGGCTCAACGCCGCCAGGCGGGTTCCCCCATCAGGTACCGGAAGACGCCCTACGATTACTACCCCGAGATGCTATGTTTGTGCGGTGAGAATATGCCGAGATGGATTTCTTGGACCGACGAAAATACTGCAGGAAAATTCAGCAAGTGCGGCATCAGAGCGGTAACCTCGTATGCTATTCATAGTTGGTAACCCCGATCCAGGAACCGTTATGTAATTTTTTGTTTGATTGATTCGATTGTTCCCAGGAAGGGAGGGGACCGCGATGTGACAAGTTTGTGTGGATCAAAAAGCGCCTTATAGGCTTTCACAAGGAGCTTTGTTAGGATCTTTGTGATGCTGTGTGGGACAAGAAGGAGGAGATTCGTGCGCTGGAGCGAGAGATCTAGGAGCTTCGCCAGATGGAGGGGAGGCAGGGGCAGGGAGGAGGCATGCAGGCTAAGTTGTGGGAGCTTCAGCCATTACCAAATCTCAAGTCGCTACGAGAGCTGGATTACATAGTCAATGAACGGATAAGTAAGGGAACGTGAAATAACTCATATTGCCTTACGACACCGCTACACACTTGTTTCGCCCGACAATTCACACGAACATAGCTCCAGAATTTTACAGAATACATAGACAGGTTCGACATCACCACATTATTGTGCTTCTTTGGTGCCAGCCTTCTTACCCTTCCTGGGTGCCACTTATTTGCCTCAGTGTCCTCTGTCTTCTTCATTGCCCGCCTTCCTCCTCTTCCTGGGTGCCAGCTTTCTTACTTTCACATACTCTGCATCTCCGGGTCAAGGGAAGTCAGGCCAATCAGCATCAGAATTGTATCCAGCCTCATCACTCCACTCGTTTTGATTTCCTCCCACAGCAAAAACACTGATTCCGCAGTCATATTTCTTACCTTGCGCTTCCTATCAAAAAATAGGACACGGTTAAGAACCTAATATCTATAGAGTATGACTGGATTTTTTTATAGGTACCATCTCATACCTAGGTTTGGGTGCATTAAGAGAACACCCCGCTGCTCTATGGCCTATAAGATGGCAGGTCTTGCATCGGTTTTTGACCTTCTTGCTACCACTAAAAGCTGAACCAGCCCTCTCCAGAAAATTCTTAAACCTCTTCACATGTGGTCTACCTCTGCCCCTTTTTGTTACAGGCTGGCACAGCTCAAAACTAAGTTGGACTTGAGGCCACTGAGATAGGTCAGTACAGGGCTCAACGGAACCAGCGTACATATCTCTCAATTTTTCTAGAGAGAAGTAGTCAGAAAAATATTGATCAATGCGTGATCGCATGGTTTCCCGGTAGGCTTCCACTCTAAGTAGGTGCATTCCAGCTGCTCGATGTTCACAACATCCATGTGGCCGTTTTTTGACATATCAACCACCTCACAGCTGCTGCTGTTTGACGGGAGAACCCTAAGATGACCAAGCCCTAGGCTTCTCTTATGTAGTTGTTGTACAACAGGCAGTAGCATATGGCCTATAAGTCTCTGACCAATGTCTCTCCTTATATTTAACAACTTCATGATCATACCCCGTATTCCGTCGATCAACATATGAACAGGACGGACTTTTATGTCCTTCACCTAGTTATTCAGGCATTCAGCTAGGTTGTTGTTTATGTAATCAACTTTGATGTCAGGGTTGAACTGACTCCTCTTCCATAGCTATGAATGATGTGTGGACAAGTACTGGGGAAGATCTAGGGCTTCCGCAAAATCTTGCTCATGAAATATTCGTAGCACCCAGCTCTATAAGATCTTGTAGCAGCAAACAGGTAACAAAATATGCTGCCTGCATAGTATCTATACAGGTTGAGCATGAGGTGGGCATGGCATTCTCTACCCTCAGCTCGCGGGAACACCTCCTTCACTGCATTCGCCAGCCCTTTGCATGCATTTGTGGATATAGCCAATGGATCCATTTGTCATATAGATCTCCTGAGCTGCCTCATAAACCAGATCCAAGTTTCCTCTGTCTCTATATCGAATAGCCTGAATGCCACTGGGAACATCCTGTTGTGACCATCCAATGTTGTAGTAGATGCCAGGAAGCCTTTCCACTTGCCAGTTAAGACAGTACTGTCTATGAGCAGATATGGCCTACACCCGTCCTTGAATCCCTGGATGCAAGGTTCAAGCGCCATGAAAAATCTGTTGAAATAAATTTTACCACCTCCCGATTTAGTGTCGATCTCCACAACACTCCCTGGACACCTAGCATGTACCTCAGCTTTGAAGTTGTACAGCATCCTGAAGCTATTAGTCCAATCCCCATGCAAGATTTTCAGAGCTTTCTCTTTACATTTCCAAACCATGTAATACGGTAGGAAAATGTTGTACTGAGCAATGAGTTTATTCTGAATATTCCTCACGGTCTCCCCGGGGTTATGCTTTAGTATGGACAAAGATTGGAAAGCCACCCACTCTATATCAGCCATCGAGGATTTCAGCATGCTCCCTGTCGCACACATGTGGGGAGGGCCCAATTTGTTCACCTGCAACACAGATTAATTTACATCATAAGTGGAGTTGCTTGATAGATCTGGCACATCAACTTTACTTATATTATAGAGTTAAAATGATAAAAATGAAATGGGTTGCTCCATTCATTGCCAGGATACCCTAATTTCCTTTGACACGGGTAGGGCTCAGGCTGCAATCCTCCACGGACAAGGTATCACCACCTGTCCATTCTTCCACTTTAACCTGCAAACGGCCTCATACCTCTAGGTAGTGTTCTTTAGTCTATGAACATCGAACTACCCCTTGATACAAAAATGTCGGAAAAACATCATGAACTCATGCATGCTGCTGAACTCGGTGCCAAACGAAATTATAGGATTCTCGTGGTCATGTATCACCTCATCTACGTCGGGACCCAAGTCATCAACTATAATGCCAGCCCCATCCATAAGTGTCTCGTCGATCTCATCATCACCGGATTATTGATGCTCCACAATGCCATCTTCTATATCTGATTCAGAATCTTCACCATCCTCACCAATTTCTAGCACTACACACATCATATTGACTCCCAGGGGTGGGGCTGCACCATCATTTGCACCTACATGGATCGGAACATTGGCCCAATCTACCTCCCTGGCATCTCTGTTTTCTCCCAAATGCTTTGTTGGTGCTGCTGCAACCACAGGGGGTGGTCTTACACTGTCATCCATCACATGTTCGTCGGCAGACAAACAGTAATCAGATTCTATTTCATCTCGACTATACAGAACCTTCTTGCTCTTCTTGTGTACATCCTCCTTCCTGATGGAATCCTTCCTGATGGTATCATTCGTGATGGTAGCCCCATTAGGGCTTGACCTCTACGTTGTGTTCCTCACCGAACTAACCTTTTTGTTGCTACTCCTTGGTGTGATCTCCTTCCTGTTTCCCCTCACGGGTGTTGGCTCCTGCGTGCCGACATCATTGCCTAACCTCTGTGGCATGTTCCCCTTCGAATTAGCCCTTTTGATGCCACTATTGGGTGTTTTTCCTTCCTGCCGGCATTATTACCGGACCTCTGCGGCGTGTTCCCCATCAAGCTAGCATTTTTGCCGCCACTATTAGGTGTGTTCTCCTTTGTGTCAGCATTATTGTCAGATCTCTATGGCGTGTTCCTCTTCAAGATAGCATTTTTGCCGCTACTATTAGGTGGGGTATCCTCTGTGCGAGCCACCTTAGCCTTTTTTCTGCTGCTCCTGGGTGTGTTCACCATCTTATTCACCACCGGTTTGTCCCTCTTATCTTTTTGCTGCTACAGTTCGGTGTTGCATTATGACTAGATCTTAGGGGTGTACTCTGCGGCGTGGTGCCTTTTTTCATGCAACTCTTGGGTTTCCTCTTCTTTGGCGTGGTCTGCTTGGTGATCCCCTTCTTCGGGGTGCTCTTTCTAGGGGTGCTCTTCCTGCTCCTCGTTATGTTGCCCCTCTGTAAGTCTCTCCTCTATTCGAAGCCACTGTCACTCGAACCATGTCGAGCAAGGTCCTCCATCAGGTCAATCATTTTTTCTACAAGTTCATATTTATCATTGCCAACCTCAAATTCCTATCCAACCGTTAGTAGGCCCGCGAACTGGTACACTTCTTGTCTAGTTCGACTCATCCTACTTACCGGTACGGCTAAATCACTGTCAACTTTTAATTCTATAGCCTTTTTGCTGTGGTAAGCAAAAAATGCCAAATGTGCTTCCTGGGAGGACCCCACTCCAGCTTATCATGTAATGCTGCTATCAGTTCAGACATCTTTACCACTTCAGGATCGTATGTGCCAATTGATACATCAATGTCGTCGATGATTTTTTCTGTGCCACCATCTAATTTTGCTGTGAACTTCTCGTCACCGATACGATAGTGTACCTTGCCATCACCAGTTTCCTCAGGACCAAGACCACTGAGAGGTTCGATGACAGTATCAGAGTCCAGACCATGGGCTTGTTCCTCAACAACTGGTCTTCGATTATCCTCGACGGCGGCAGCAGCAGCTGCAGCATGCTGAACTTCACCACGGGTTCGAGGAGGACCAGCGCCCAAGACAACAGTTCTAGAAACAGTAGCAGGGAATGGGTCAGTAGCAGGCTAAGCAACAACACCAGTAGTTCTGGCAACAGCGGGGCGGCCTCCCGAAGCCTTAGTTTGCACAACAGCAGCATGGATTGGTTCAGTAGCAGGCTGAGCAACAACACCAGTAGATTCCACAACAGCGGGGCAGCCTCCCGAAGCCTTAGTTTGCACAATAGCAGCAGAGTTTGGGTCAGTAGGAGGCTGAGCAACAACACCAGTAGTTCTGGCAATAGCGAGGCGGCCTCCCTAAGCCTTAGTTTGCACGACAACAGCAGGGATTTGTTCAGTAGAAGGCTGAGAAACAACACCAGCAGATTCCACAACAGCGGGGCGGCCTCCCGAAGCCTTAGTTTGCACAACAATAGGGATTGGGTCAGTAGCAGGCTGAGCAACAACACCAGCAGTTCTGGCAACAGTGGGGCGGCCTCCCAAAGCCTTAGTTTGCACAACAGCAGCAGGGATTGGTTTAGTAGCAGGCGGAGCAACAACACCAGCAGATTCCACTACAGCGGGTGGCCTCCCGAAGCCTTAATTTGCACAACACCAGCAGTTCTAGCAACGGGAGCATGACCAGCATCCACAACAGGGTCTTGCACCATGGCAAAACGGGAACTCCTTCGAGGAGGTTACGCTGCAGAAGCATGGCACAGACGAGGAACCACATTTTGCTTAAAATTAGCGGGGCTTCGAGTCAGACCACCCTGAGCTTGAATAGCAGGGCCACTAGGAGTGGAAGCAGCTTCCACATCCACTATTCTACATTCGAGGAGAAACACTCAAATGTGCGGAGACCGTTTTAGCAACCCGGACATCTGACTGTCACGCTTTATAGTAACCTTTCTGCGTTGTTCATCCATGAAGTTGAACCATGCAGTCTGCGTCGGCCCATTTCAATATGTTTACGTAGAGCAGCAATCATACCAGGGATAGTGCAAATCTGCGCCGGTGCTTCTCTAATCGTGACATAAGTACCACAATTCCACTTGGCCTTCACATTTGGTATTTGCGGTTTGCATCCATTGACGCATACCGAAACCACGTAAGGGGCCTCTGGGGGCCCTAGTTGACAGAAATTTGGAAAAAAATAAGAACTTGTCTGTCAGTGTTCGGCCAGCAAACAATTCTAGGTTCGATCTATATCTTTCAAGTCAATAGACAGATTGAAGTTATAGTTTGTGCGAAAAGCAAAGAGAAGAGTAACTCACCCGCATGTATCCAACACTTCTTTCATGTACGATGATCTGCCATCCTCCGTGTTGCTTATCTTGACCGGTGGCGGAGGTGGGCTAGATCCTCGAAACGGTAGGCACAGCATGCGGCATTAGAGCTCGGGATCAGCGCGAGGGTGCGGCAACTTGGCGCCGGAAGGCAAATTTCCCAAGGGATCGTTCTGGGTGGAGGGTTGATTTCTCCGCCGCCGGTGCTAGGGTTCATGCAAAGGAGTGAGTGAATTTTTGATTTCTGACTTGGGGTCTTTCTCCGCCGTTGGTGCTAGGGTTCATGCTACGCTGCGTGGGGTCTAGTTCCTTGTTTTGCCTATGTGGTTTCTGACTTGGCGCTCGCATCACGAACAGAGTAGTGACATGGAGGTCCCGAACGACTCCTTCACGAGGCAGTTGACAGAAAGTTTGTATTTGGTAGGGGTGGGATGAATTCGGCTCGAAATGGTCCTTCTGAGTGATTGGCAGCCCAATTTTTTGAAACCCAGTGATTACACAAAACTTGGAGCCCGTGTTGCACTCGCACGGGAAGTCGGACCTCTCAAGTTGAAATCCCCTTCTCCACCACCATAGCCATCTTCCACCACTTGTAATAGTAGATCTCATCTCCAATTGGCGACATTGTAAGACTATTTGTTATCAACTCTATGATCTCTATTACAATGTTTATGACTGTTGATTTCATATCTTTGGGTCAGTAATTCTCCTTGGGCTAAGGGCTTCGGCCTAGCCATGTAGCTTTTGTGCATGTTATTTATCATGGATGGGATCATGTATTAGTTTGTATGACTTGATGATTGTAATACCCTCTCTTGCCTCAATCTAAGGACTTGTCAGGTACCCAAGACCCTGAGGATTGATCCAGGTACAGGGAGTGTGAGTAACGACTGATCTGCAGGATAGGAACCAAGTGACAGAAAGGGTAGTACGGCTGTATGTGAGGAACTTACTTGGGATTAATGGTGACATCACTATGCATTTCATTAGTTCTCTTTTCTTCCATGGATGAGACTAGTAGGTTATTACCATAAGTGGTTGCGGAGGCGATAACATTTATGGCTGCACTGCCCACATATAATTATATTGCTCTAACAATTACATGAGAACTTTATTACTATCTAGTATTGCCATCAGATGTTTTGCATAGCTACTGGTGAAAATCGAAGACCCTAGGCCCTATCTCTCTCTCCATCGTCAACAACAACAAGATCGTAAACTGTCTGGTGAAAATGCAATAGGAATTCTAAAACTCTCGAAGGTCCGTTAAGGTAATCTCACTTTGCTTTCTGCTTCTTGAAGATTCGATAAACCTAGGTCTACTAGGGAAAAAAGAGATATACTACATCCGTAATCTAGATCGAAGGTATCAGGTACCTAGGCTGGATGCATGCCTGGGTCCAAGGTTGCACCGACCGCTGCGTTGCCGCGGCCGCCGGTGGGTTTCGCTGTTTTTTGGGAAGCACAAAACAAAATCTAAAAAAATAAAAAAATGCGAAAACAGCTCCTAGAGCCCTTGCATGTGACCCGCTTCCCTCATAAAATCATAAGCAAGGCATACCAGGTCCTTTGGCACCCAAGGCACCACCAGGATGTCTATCAAGTGTGAGTTAACATGACTTCCAACCCTAGATTCCCCCCTTCGCTGCCAGAACATGGAACCAACCCATGGATTGAGCCCAAACCCGGCACCTAGCTCCCTCTCGGCATCACAAGCGACTTCTACAACTAGAGATTTCATGGTCATTCAGAGAAATCTTGACTTTCCATTTTCTGAACCCGAAAAACTGGTGTTTTCCCAAAGGAGGTGCAATATTAGGGAGCTCCTAGGGGACCGAGGCAATTTCCACGCATGCTACACCATGGTGCAAGTCCATTACCGAGTGGTGGGTATTTATCTCGTGGTGCAAGCATATACTGTATTTTTTTGAGTTACTGCCTAGTAAATGCGGTTTCTAACTGTATGTACCCTATAAGACACTCTCAATTTTCAGGGAAAAATGGTTTGGGCTGCCCCATGGGGTACCTAGGATGGATGCATGTCTGGATCCAAGATTACACCGACCGTTGCGTTGTTGCAGCCGCCAGCAGGTTTCACCTTTTCTAGGGCAGCACCAAGCAAAATCTAAAAAAAGTGAAAACAGCTCTTGGAGCCCTTCCATGTGACCCACTGCCCTCATAAAATCATAATGAAGGAACACCACATCCTTTGGCACCCAAGGCACCACCGGGATGTCTATCGAGTGTGAGTTAACATGGCTTCCAACCCAATATCCCCCCTGCTGCCTAAAACATGGAACCAGTCCATGGATTGAGCCCAAACCTAGCACCTATCTCCCTCTTGGCATCGCAGGTGACTTCTCGAACTAGATATTTCATGGTCATTTGGAGAAATCTTGACTTTCCATTTTCTGAACCCGTAAAATCGGTGTTTTCCCAAAGTAGGTGCAAGATTATGGCGCAACCAGGGCCCGAGGTAATTTCCATGCGTGCTACAACATGGTGCATGGCCATTCCCGGGAGGTGGGTATTTATCTCGTGGTGCAATCATATACTGTATTTATTTTGAGTTACTGCCTGGTAAATGCGGTTTCTAACTGTATGTACCTATAAGAAACTCTCAATTTTCAGGAAAAAATGGTTTGGTTGCCCCATGGGGTACCTAGGCTTGATGCATGCCTGGGTCCAAGATTGCACCGACCGTTGTGTTGCCGCGCCAGCCGACGGGTTTCGCCGTTTCTTTGGGCAGCACCAAACAAAATCTAAAAAAAAATTAAAAAAATGTGAAAACATTTCCTGGAGCCCTTGCATGTGACCCACTACCATCATATAATCATAAGCAAGGCATACCAGGTCCTTTGGCACCCAAGGAACCACCAGGATGTCTATCAAGTATGGGTTAACATGGTTTCCAACCCTAGATTCCCCCCTTGCTACCAGAACATGGAACCACTCCATGGATTGAGCCCAAACTCAGTACCTAGCTCCCTCTCGGCATCACAAGCGACTTCTCCAACTAGAGATTTCGTGGTCATTTGGAGAAATCTTGACTTTCCATTTTTTGAACATGAAAAACCAGTGTTTTCCCAAAGGAGGTGCAAGATTAGGGCGCGCCCAGGGGCCCGAGGCAATTTCCATGCATGCTACACCATGGTGCACGGCCATTCTCGGGAGGTGGGTATTTATGTCGTGGTGCAAGCATATACTGTATTTTTTGAGTTACGTCCCAGTAAATACGGTTTCTAACTGTATGTACCCTATACGACACTCTCAATTTTCAGGGAAAAATGGCTTGGTGTGCCCCATGGGGTACCTAGGCTGGATGCATGCCTGCGTCCAAGATTACACCGAAAGTTGCATTGCCGTGGCCGCAGGCTAGTTTCGCCGATTTTTGGGCAGCACCAAACAAAATCTAAAAAAAAATGTGAAAACAGCTCCTCGAGCCCTTGCATGTGACCCACTTCCCTCATAAAATCATAAGCAAGGCATACCAGGTCCTTTGGCACCCAAGGCACCACTAGAATGTCTATCTAGTGTGAGTTAACACGGCTTCCAACCCTAGATTCCCCCATCTCATTGCCCAAAACATGGAACCACTCCATGGATCGAGCCCAAACCCGGCACCTATCTCCCTCTCGACATCGCAAGTGACTTCTCCAACTAGATTTCATGGTCATTTGGAGAAATCTTGACTTTCCATTTTCTAAACCCGAAAAATCGGTGTTTTCCCAAAGGAGGTGCAAGATTATGGCGGGCCCAGGGGCCGAAGGCAATTTCCATGCATGCTACACCATGGTGCATGGACATTCCCGCAAGTTGGCTATTTATCTCGTGGTGCAATCATATACTGTATTTATTTGGGTTACGACCCGATAAATGCGGTTTCTAACTATATGTACCCTATAAGACACTCTCAATTTTTAGGGAAAAATGGTTTGCAGTGCCCCATGGGGTACCTAGGCTAGATGCATGCCTGGGTCCAAGATTGCACCAACCATTGCGTTGTCGCGGCCGCCGGCGGGTTTCGCTGTTTCTTTGGGAAGCACCAAACAAAATCTAAAAAAATGTGAAAATAGCTCCTGGAGCCCTTGCATTTGACCCACCGCCCTTATAAAATCATAAGCAAGTCATACCAGGTCCTTTGGCACCCAAGGCACCACCATGATGTCTATCGAGTGTGAGTTAACATGGCTTCCAACCCTAGATTCCCCCTTGCTGCCAGAACAAGGATCCGCTCCATGGATTGAGCCCAAACCCGGCACCTAGCTCCCTCTCGGCATCACAAGCGACTTCTCCAACTAGAGATTTCGTGGTCATTTGGAGAAATCTTGACTTTTCATTTTCTCAACCTGAAAAACCGGTGTTTTCCCAAAGGAGGTGCAAGATTAGGGCGCGCCCAGGGGCCCGAGCAATTTACACGCATACTTGTGAAAGACTTATGATTTTTTCAAATCTGGTCAAACCCAGGATAAACCACATTAACTAGCTCGTTAACGTTGTAGAAACTATGCCTATTGTTAGGGTCTTCTAGAAGCCCACCCCCCTCCCCCGCACGGGGCCAGGTTGATTCTGCGTCTCAATTGTTAGGCACCGTTGGATTGGGGAGAATGGACGATAATGATCGTCCTTTGCAAGAGTGATCCGTGAGTAGGCATTTATGCATCCCTATTGTCCCTCGCAACCACAATGGGCCAATCTCATTTACTTTATAAACGCATCCGTGTGGCCGAAGCTCAAACCCCGTTCGTTCCTTGCAACTTGTGTCAGCACAAGCGTTGAATCCTACCAGAAGAAACGGCGCCTCACCATGGAGAGGCCTCGTCTAAGCTTGCACAAGGCCGAGTTGTTCGCCCACTACAAGATACTCGTGCCTCCGCAAGCGAGGCTGCCAGCTACGAGCTCAGCTACGCTGGGGTGCCCGTGGTGCCGCTCTTGCGCGGTATCGCACTATCGAGGCAGATCAAGGAGTGCCACCGCCATTTGCCAGAGCGGAAGAGGGCAATGGACCGATACGCGCGCACCAGCGCATACTGGCCAAGGCGCTTCAAGAAGGAGCGGGAGGTGTTGCTTTGGCTTTGCAGATCTCACTGTCCGGATATCCACCCGGATCTGCGCAAGCCCAAAGGAAGGGAGTGATGACTGGTTACCTCCACCAAAACAGGGTTATTGCAGTACTTGTATCACCAAATAATTAAGAGTTTTTTCCAATGGGATCTCGGCGAACACGACCCCGCAACCACGTTGTCAATGCGGCTACATACACATGCAAACCGTGGTTTTGGAAATAGTCTAGTCTATAGGTTGCTAGGATAAATGAATTTAAGATGCTTGTAACAACTACTACTAGGATTGAAAGAAAACTAGAACAAAAGTTAAACTAGAAAGACGTGAATACAATGAGATGAAATATTAATGCTATGATTCCTCAAGTAATGTTGTGTATACCGGTATTCATGATAACTGCTTATGGAATAGCTATTAACTATAATTGTGGCGGTCCCTCATATATCGTTGTCTTCGACCGTTGATAAGTGGCAACTATACAACTCAATTGTCCATACCCTCTAGGGACATGGGTCATCCTAGTGTATTAAGGTAACAAGACCAATCAAGGTAAACCAGAGATAAGGCATTAAGTTCTCTGGACAACCGTACTCCTAAGCGAGTGTGCTAGTCACAAGATATCCCGTATGTCTCTTTGGGGTCAAGAAATTCGTAACACTATACCTATCTAATCATGAGTGATCTTGGGGAACTCTGGGCGGTGCATCCTAAGATGTTATTGCATCCGCAACTTATAGAAAATAGCCTATTAGTTCTACCCATAGGCTTGTAAGGACGCAATAATAAGTTTTGTGACACTCCATGAATCCCTAGTAAATTCCTCAACAATGGATTGGACGTCTCCAACCACTAGAATAATATCATGAATAGAACAATGTAAAGAGAAAGCACAAACATATTAATTAACAAGAACACACCACACTTCAATTAATGAAATCATCATAACATTAAAAAGGGGGGTTCAAGCCATATTACAACCCATCACGGAGACCATGATGGGGAAGGATGAAGGAGTAGCGGTGATGGAGATGTTGATGACGGCGCGGTGATGGTGGCGTCGGCGTGGTGATGGAGGCGTGCTCCTTCTCCTCCTCTTCTTGCTTGGATGGCTTGATGGTGTTGATGGAGATCTAGATCTTGGTGGAGCTTGAGAGGATATGGAGGCAGCATGGCGGCAGGGCGCCGCCGTGGAGGTGGTAGATGGGATCTAGAACTTGTATATGGTGTATTGTGGCTTCCTTTGGCTCCTCCCCTCTTTATATAGGCCTTGGGAGTGCCCTAGGGAACCCATAAAACAGTCATATGACTTGGGGAAGGTTCTGAAGCTTTTCTGGGGTCAAATCTCGTCGTTTCCGACCTTTTTAGCAACTATACGACCGGAACTATACGGCGGGATTAAAGCTCCGGCCGTATAGTTGGTCATTAAACCTTCTGCCTCCTTTCGTATTTTGGCCGTTATTTCTTTATATGAACTCCGTTTGGGCGTTCTTTGGCTTGTTGGATTCGTATTGTCGAGGGATACAACCCCATGGTCTTGGATTTTTATTTTCAGAAGTTGGAAAATTGACTTTTTCCAACACCTCAAATGGCTAAGTCTGGTCCTATAGTTCCTCCATACTATACTCTATTTGTTCCTTTTGCCTTTGTTTTATACATAATCATCATCAACATGTACACACATGTCAAAAAAAATAAAGAGTGGTAAAATTCTACCTAAACTACTAAATGTGCAAAGCTCATATTGGATATGATGAAAACAAGTAAGCATGCATATCAGGCATAGCAATAGTTAGATGCAGCATGATATGATAGGAAATGACACTATTTATATAGATAAAAAGTGTTGTATTGTCACAGCCATCAACTTCCTCAAGCTAGATATTGCTCGTCCTCGAGCAAAAGGAATCGATAACTTAATGGATGTGATCTTGCTTATCATTGAAAATCAATGCACCGTATTCGTGTTTTCCCTACAAGCTCAAATAAAGAGTGCACATAATCATACAAGGCAATATAGGATCAGATATATTATTCCAAACCACTAGAGACTATTCAAAAAATTATATTCCCCATGTCAAAGTTAAATCTAGCTTGTAAGAAACTTGTGATCCTTCTATACGCACTTTATTGTATTTTTGTTTTTTTATTTTTATAAGGCAAAGATGAATATGGTTAGTTATGAATCATAAATAGAGATAGAGTTTTCCAATGCTTCCCACTCATGCCATTTATTAAAGTCTCAAGTGCAAACTTCGATTGTTGATCTCATAGAAAATCTATTTCTTAGTAACGAGACCATGCCAAAAGAGTGGTATATGTTTAATCGAGACTGTGTAGGCTAGGAAGGACACTCGTGGCCATTACTAAGGTTTTGCTTTTAGGTATAATGATTTCTCATAACCGTCAGAGGAGTACTCCAATTTTCGCTTGCAACGCAGACCCATGAGGGAGCCGAAACTCTTACTCATCATAACATTGATGTTATAGATGTTTAATCAACTCATAGCCAAAATCTAAGATATCACTCTTGGTAAATCATTTATAGGCCAGCAGAGTTGTTAGCCCCCCATGGAGTGCGACAGTGGTGCAAGACATGCATAAAGCAATATCTCACTTTGATTTTCAAGACAAAGCTTTGGCATATGTAATCTCGAAACTTTGAAACATCATTTCTTATTCTCCAACTCACTTAGTAAGCAACTATTAAGACCATCATTTCCAACACTATGGGGTCGTGCTACTCCATAACCATTCACTTAAGACAATTCTAAACAGTGACAACTAGCAAGTTTCAAAGAACTTATTTATTATAAAAAAATTCAAAATGTAGAGAACATGGCAATGTATATTTAGAGGATCACAATATTTTTCACAAGGTAGATAAAAGTTGGACAAGGTGCATCAAAGATATGGCTTGTCTCCTATGGGGCCTAACATGAGCAAGTATATCCCTTATATAAATATGAACAAAAACTCACCTAAGCAAGCATTCAAAAACAGAGGGATACACAATAGCATGAAAACTTTTTAAGATAAAGAACAATTCACAAGACTCTACGCATGCAAAAATAACCTCACCAAGCTAAGAAATTTTCAATACCAACTCGAGAAGATCATGAAAACAAAAGAGAAAATGCAGTTATGAAAAGAGGGTATAAGAAGTGGTTACCTCCCCAAGCTTAAGTTAAAGCAAGGGTGACACATTTTATCATTGAGGTATCAGTAACCTCTCTTTCAATGTCCAAAGAACCTTTGGTTCAACATGTGTTTCTTGATATGGTCTGATGTGCCTTCCTTGAGAACCTGCTTAGAAACTAAAAAGAAAACAAATTTTTTGTGTGTTTTTGAAGACACGAGTTTAGCTCACAAGTGATAAAAATTACAAGTCCCATTGAGTCGGTTCATCAACCTAAGCACCACGCTTAATTCAACAAACTAGTTCTAAAATAGGCCTCTCCTAGATTGTGATGAGGTGCAAGTGAAACATGATACAAGACACGAGTGTGCAGCCCCTATGTTCTTATTAAAAGAGGCCCGAGTTGGAAAGTTTTACCAGACATTAATAGGTAGGTATATTGAATTGAAGCAACCAAGTGGCACATGTGAGTGCTTGAACGATTGGCACCATCGTACACGTTGTCACACAAGGTTCAAGTCCCTGCGAAAATAACACGCAAAATACAATGCATCAGTTTGGTATACGAACATAGTTCGTTTACCCCATCCATAAAAGGAAAGTAAAAAGAAAACATGAACTTGTATAGAGAATTATATTCTAGGAAGTTTATAAGGTAGAACTTTTATTGCTTACAGATATTCGGCCTCCCCTTGATAAAGGGAGAAGATCCCATGTGGAATTTCGAGGTTTTTAGAAGTAGAAGGAGAATAAGGAAGAAGAAAGAATAAAGAATAAATTTTTGAGAAATAGTTACCTTCTAGTTGGCATTTGAGGGGTTTTTCTAATATACGGTCTCAACTATACGGCCGGAGTTTTTTCTACCTCCGTATAGTTGGTCATTAAGCTTACTCTACCTTGAAACAAGAATTCGAAATAGGTTTCGATATCTATACGGCAGCAACTATATGGCCTGAATTTTTATTCCCACCATGTAGTTGGTCGTTAAACCTTCTGTATACTTTGAAAGAATTTTGATGAAGGCATCGTTAACTATACGGCCGGAATTTGTATTCCCGCCGTATAGTTGGTCGTTAACCCTTCTAGAGTCGCCAGAATTTACCTGTTTGTTCGAGAATTCTTTCTTAACCTGAAACTTAGCAAAATACCATGTTTTTTACAGAAAAATGACAACTTTAATTTTTGACCAACATTAGCATGTATAAAACGGGATTTAAGTATAACCGAGTTATGCAACACATAATGTAGTGACAATAAATTCTATCTTTTGAAAACTTTAACAAGATAACTCTAATAGCAAGACATGCAAAAAATAAAAGTGCAAATGCAACATGAATGCAACTAGACTCAAGACACAAAACTAAGAAAGACTCCTAATGACTTCCGGGTTGCCTCCCGGGAGGCGCTCTCCTTAAAGCCATAAAGCCAGGCTAGGATGCTCCATACATTACCCATCTGGATCCCAAGGGATATCGACTCGAGGTGTGGTTATACATACTAGTTTGGAGCATCTTAGAGTAGATTTCGATCGGAGTCGTACCTGCTTACGGTGCATCGGCATCATGTAGATGAACAAGTTCTCGCTTTCAAGCAAGTGTTGATGCACCAAGCTTGGTGAACATGCCTCTGTGTATAGCTCCAATTAGAGGATTTGAGATTTATATAAAATTCTTGAATCTTTACCTTGGTTACTTGTGTAGGGAACACTTCATAGTACTCTTCCTTCATATCAGGGAATTCAAGACCCTGCATGTTAGTGTAGCAAGGTTCTATCTCTAGTTCATTATTATCAATGCTCTCCATAAGAGTGTCTAGGCACAAGGCCTCCACAGAACAATTACCAATAGTTTTAGCATCATAAAAGTCACTACTAGAGTGAGAGGCATCACAAAAAAAAATTAGTGTGACTCTCTTTGTCAACCTCACCTTTTTATTCCTCCTTTTCATAGACTAATGTTTTAATAGCAATGATAGAATCAAAACTAGGAGTCAAACGTGTGAGCGGGTAATAAATTTGTTCTTCCTACTCTTCCTTGTGCTCCTTTTCCTCTCCTCTCTTTAGTGAGTCCTGCAAAAGGTTATCTTTCTCTATGGAAGTTTTAGACCGCTTCAAATAATATAATACAAATGCATTACTACTTAAATTATTGTCTCAAAAGAGGAATATGAGGTATACTAATGGCACCTGGTACCGCTTCGTTGGGAACCCCAAGATCAAGGAGTGATGAGAACAACAACAAGTCTTCCCTCAGTAAGAGGTTATCGAACCAGTAGGAGGAAGGAAACGTCTCAAAGGTGTTGCTAGCAACTTGGAAAACCTGCACAACACAAACTCAAGACTTCGCCCCAACGAACAGTGAGGTTGTCAATCTCACCGGTTGCTGTAACAAAGGATTAATTGTATGGTGTGGAAGGTAATAGTGGTTGAAGAAAGTAAACAGTAAGAGTGGAAGATGTATCAATGGTAAACATTGGACCGGGGTCCATAGTTCACTAGAGGTATTCTCCTTAGATAAACAAACATGGCATGTTGGGTAAACAAATTACAGCAGGGCAATTGACAGGACTGAGCAAGGCATAACAATGCAATACTAGACCGCCATCCAACTACATCTATGACTAGAAATCCACCTTCGGGTTATCACCCGAACCCCCTCTAGTATTAAGTTGCAAGCAACAGATAACTGCTTTAAGCAAAGTGTGTAATGTAAAAAATCCACTTGTTCTATGAACAAGAGACCGTTGTTTTCTCCCTAGTGGCAACAACACATCTACAACCTTAGAGATTTCTATCACTTCCCTTAGATTAAATAGAGCCATGAACCCACTATCTAGCATAAATACCCCCTCTTGGAGTCATAGCATCTACTTGGCCAAGATAGGTACTAGAAACATAGAGCATGCAAGATCACAAACAACACAGACATGATAGAATCAATAAGACAAAACCATTAATCAATCTGACATAGTAATCTCAATATCCATCGGATCCCCGCAAACACAACATGCATGATTACAAATAGATGATATTGATCATAAACGGAGCTCAAAAGATCTAAACATGGTAGCACAAAGGAGGAGATACAACCATCTAGCTACTACACGGACCCGTAGTCCAAGGTGTAACTACTCACGCTTCATACCGGATGCTTGCATGATGAAGAAGAAGGCCTCCGGGATGATCTCCCCTTCGGCAGGGTGCCGGGAAGAGCTTCATATCCCCCTTATCTAGGGACGATGGTGGCGGCTACAGACGGTTTCGTGGAATATTGATCGGGTACTTAGGGTTTTTGCATCAGGGGTTCTTTATAGGCGAAGAGGCGAGGCAGGGGCGGCTAGGGTGGTCACCACCCCCAGGCATGGCTAACCCTAGCCCGCGCTGCCAGGGGTGTGTCCCCCTAGTGCCTCCCCTCCATCTCGTATTCTGGCTCCGTGTTTCCCACCGTAAAATATTGACTTTGGCTTTTGTCCCGTACAATTCCGAGAATATTGATTTTCTGCCTTTCTCGAACCAAAAGCAGAAGAAAACAGGCAACTAGCACTATGGCATCTTATTAATAGGTTAGTACCAGAAAACATATAAAAACACCTCAAAGTGTAGACAAAGCAAAGCAAAGTAGATACTAAACAAGCATGGAACATCAAAAATTATAGATACATTTCCGACGTATCATATACTAAATTAAAAACTCCATCAAGTGCTTCACTTTCAACATTAATACTTCCTAGTATAAATACCATTTCAGATGCACCTTTGAAAAGAACATATTCTAATATTTCCAAACTAGCATAGGATTTATCACTATTGTAATTTGCTAGAGTAGGATTGCTGGAACACTTACATTGAAAATTAAGGTTGTCATCTATTATACAAATTGTGCAATAAGATCCATCATTAGAACGCAACCATAATGAATGCTTTTCCAATTGGTCTAGCAATTTCTTTATCAACTTATGTCTAGCAACCAGGCTTGGTAAACTTGAATCCTATATCTCCTCCAATGCTTGTATTATCTATTGAACAAGATTTATCTTGGAAGACATGATTAGTAGCAAAAGTTTTTATAAATTATTGGTTTTGTAAATTTTTTGGTTTTGCAAAAGTAACAAGATTTATCCTTATAAAAGTTTTTATAAAGCATTGGACCTCGAATTCCCAGAATTCGGTGGAGATTCGAGGAACATCAGGCTTGGTGCGAGCACCGATGGACTCAATCCGTTCGGTAGCCAGAGCAGCACGCATAGCACTTGGCCCATGTTTGTATGGATGTACAACCTCCCTCCATGGTTGTGCATGAAGAAGAAGTACATACAAATGAGTATGCTAATTCAAGGGCCGAAACAACCTGGTATCGACATCAATCTGTATCTCGGGCTCTTGAAAGAGGATCTAGCCACGTTATGGGAATCTGGAGCCAATACTTACGACGCCGTCGCACAAGATTATTTCACTATGAGAGCCGCGTTGGTCACTACGGTGCAAGACTATCCAGGTTGCGGGTATATCTCGGGGCAGGTTATCCAAGGATTCTGCGCATGCGTTAGGTGCATGGATAACACAAGCTATCTCCAACTAGAGAAAGATCCAGGGTCTTCGAAAACCGTGTTCATGGCGCACCGGAGGTGGCTCGGCAAGAATGATCAATGGAGAAAACGTGGAGACCTGTTCGATGGCAAATCCGAGACCCGAGGAATCCTAGAGTGTAGGAGCAGCGAAGAAGTGGAAGAGTTGCTAAAAAACTGGAAAGATTGTCCTAAGCCTGGAAAGAAGCGAACGAGGTAGCAAGACAGGCCGCTGATGAAGGTATGGAAAACAAGGTCTGTTTTGTGGGAGTTGCCATACTGGAAGTTTCTCCGCACGCCTCATAGCCTCGAAATCATGCATATCATGAAAAATGTGTGCGAGAGTCTGGTCGCCACCATAATCAACATGCCAGATAGGACGAAAGATGGTCCGAAAGCAAGGCACGACCTGATATTCATGGGTATCTGGAAGGAGCTTCACGGAGGACGCACTACTCCTGATGATCAGGAATATGACGATGATCATGAGTCGGAGACGACACAAGGTCGTCGGAAGGGTAAAAAGTTCAAGAATAACGAATATTACTGCCCTCCTTCTTGCTTCACTCTAAGCCAGGATGAGATCAAACAATTTTTCAAGTGCCTTCTAGGAGTCAAATTTCCTTACGGCTACACGGGCAAGATAAGCAGATACCTAGACGTGGCGAAGCAGAGGTTCAGTGGTATGAAGTCTCCCAACTGTGTCGTGCTAATGATGCAGGTACTTCCGGTTGCACTAAGAGGGATAATGGACGAGCACGTCCGTGAAACATTATTTGGCCTCTGCAAGTTTTTCGACGTCATCTCTAGGAAGTCGATTGGCGTGAATCAGCTCGAGAGGCTACAGGAGGAGATCGTGGTGATACTATGCGAGCTTGAGGTCTACTTCCCACCCGCATTCTTCGACATTATGGTGCATCTGCTGGTCCATTTCGAGGAGGACATCGTCTGTTGGGGATATGCTATATGGGTATCCTTATAGCATGTCTCTTATCCGACTAACCGGGTGGCCCATAGTCGGTAGCATAGCCTATGGCCTGCTGGGCGCCCAGTTAGGTGAATCCAGAAGGGAGGCCCATGCCGGATAAAGGAAGGCTACGGTGGAGTCACCAGCGTACCCGGAGCCTTGGAGTGCAATATACACAAGACTAGTAATAGACGGCGTAGGACTCTGTGACCTGTCCGGCTAGGACTTTTCCCTGTAACCCCAGGACCTGGTGACTATATAAGTCGGGCCTATGGGAGCCTTTAGGGCACGTTCATAGACAATCTCAGATAACCTCGCACAGCGAACCTATCTCTGTAACTCGGCGTATTGCCATTATAGTGATTTATAGCAGGAGTAGGATTCCGCCAACGTCGTGGGATCTGAACCTAGGTAAGCCGTGTTACCTCGTACCCGTCAACCGTCCGCCTTACCCCACGTCCCTAAACACGCACTGCGAGGACCCCTCCATGGCGTACTCGTCGGCAATACCATGACAGTTGGCGCCCACCGTGGGGCAAGAGGCGCTTCCGGCTCTTCAGCGGGCGAGGACCAAAATCTTCGCGGGAATCGGTGAAACCGTAGCCATCGGTCGGTTATCTATTCCGGCAATGTTCCGATCGTCCCTCCCGGCGAAGACGAACCCTACGCGGTGTTCAATCCTTCCTATCGGAGTCATCCACCTCTTCATCGGCGAAACCGACTCGGGCACTAGTTCCCTGGGAGTCGGAGAAGCATCAAGACCCGCACGGACCGCCTACGGGCAGGATACGTTCGCGGAAGGATCGATGTCGGATCTCTCTTCGGAGTTTGCCGACAAAGATCGGAAAAATTCAAGGCCCACCCAAACCGCCCCTGTGCAGGATATAAAGGTGGAAGATCACTGCAAATCCGTCGGCTTAGTTCCTGCGTCTGGACAGCAGAGATCCAAATTCATTGGCGTGGTTACCATCTTCGATCTGGCGTGCTGCGTTCAGAGAGAGGGCGAAAACCCCCGTGATTACCTGGCCAGGTGGCTCCGTATACGAGCCGACCTAGCCCACTACCCCGATGATAACGCTATGTATCACTTCGTGGAAGGACTGGACTGTGGCACGCTTCTCCGACATTCTTTAAGACGGCAGCAGGCAACAGGACGCCTTACCCTCGAAGAGATGGTGAGCACCGTCAACAGCTACGCGGCAGCCCAGATGGAGCTCGCGCTCAGAGACGAAGAACCTCCGGCTCAGCAGCCACCACCACCGCCTCCCGTCGCCATCGTTGTAGCAGCAGCACCACCACCAGTCATCGTCGAGCCCGTTGCACCTCCACCTCCCGTCATCGAGGAAGTCCTAGCGCCCTTCGACTCTGTCATTGACGCGCTTTATGCTGATTTCAGTGCAGATTCAGAGGAGATAGACTTCAGTCTAGAAGAGATAGACTCCGCTATGCAGGAGATGGAGGAGGAGTACTCGCGCGACGAGCAAGCCAACAACGTCGTCGCGTCCCGAGGGGTATTCGTCACCATTGGGACGGCAATGGATGAAGATCAACCCGGACGAGCTCCGCCTATGGTGCTGGAAAAGGGAAAGGGGCCACTTATTGCTACTGACGATGATCGCGCAAAAGTCATGCCTCCTCCGCCCAACCCAGTGCAGCAGCCGCAGGAACTTGGCACCCGCCCGAGCAACACCAACACCGCAAACTTGCCGCCTCCAGCATCCACGTCTGCAGCAGCCCAAGTTACTCCAGCTGATAGAGTGATGTACGACAATCTCCTCGTCGAGCCACTGACCGTTGCTCCTATCCGGAACGTGACCCAACTTGATGAGAAGCGCAAGCAGCTGCTGGAGGAGGCGCAAGCCATCGCTGAGCAAGGCGCTAAGCTAGATCGAGATCTGGTCAACACGCAGAAGTCCATAGAAAAAGCTAGAGAAATGGAGGTTGAGTACAAGACTCTGCTATAGCAACATAAGGCTAAGAAAGCTCCAGCTTGCGTCATCAACGATCCTGGTGTACGGCGCAACCTAGGATGGGCTCCCTCTAAGCCGGCACAGGCCAAGCCATACATTGACAGTGAAGGCAAGCAGGTAATGCCCACCCCACTCCTTAACCTCGCCGTCGCCAAGACCCTTCTGGAGCAGGATAGATCACCTGAAGTAGTGGAACAGGTCTACGACCTAGTGTCCAAGGCGGTGAACCAGCAGGAAAAGGCCACCTCTCAGAGGCTTGATTCTAACCCAGCGCTCTGCTAGTCTAGCCAGTACAAACCACCAAGGGACAGATCTCCTCTTGATGTTGGGTCCCAGACGGGTTCATCAGAACGAAGACGGAGGAATGCACGCAACAGGAAGGATACTATCCCAATATCCTCCAACCATGGAGAAAAGGCCCGACCTCGTCGCCCATCGCCACCACCCCGATCTCCCCGACATCGCGAAGATTACAAAGCTCACCATCGTACGGATATGCCCCCACCAAAGCAGTGTGGCATCGTCATCCGCGACTATGCGGAGCAGACCTGTCATGATAGAGAGCGCAACCAAGGACATAAGAGCAGGTCGCGCCATGACCCTCCACGTCCGACAAGCAACCGTGACAGGCGTGAGGCATCACTGGAGGGTAACAGTAAGAAGGCTAACCCACCACCACCCCCGCCTCCGTCACCACCAAGCAGTCACCATGGCGGAGGAGGCCCGCATCGTTCACGCAGCCTATCCCCTATTGACAAGAAGAAGAAGAACCCGGAGCCATACGATGCGCGTTCGCGGATCGATAAGATCCACGAGGCCCGGGAAGTACCATACCTGGGACCACGTTGCTTTGGACCTGAAATACGGTCCGCAACTTACCCCAATGGTTTCTGGATTGACAAGACCATCAAGCCCTATGACGGCACCGCCAAGCCAGCCACATGGTTGCAGGACTACGGCAACGCGGTGGAGATTGTCGGAGGCAACCCCAACGTCACCGTCAAGTACCTCCCATTAAGGTTGGCAGGTACGGCCCGTCAATGGATCGACGACTTGCCGGAGAAATCTATCTACAACTGGTTGGACATGCAAGAAGCGTTCACCAAGAACTTTGAGGGTACGTACAAGCGTCCCTGCACTGTGGGCGATCTACAGCGGTGCATGCAAGAGAAAGACGAGACATCTCGCGCCTACCTCTCCCGCTGGCTGGACATGAAGAATTCCTGCGCGGGAGTGCACGCTCAGACCGCCATGGCCGCCTTCATCGATGGGTTGGAAAGGGGCACATTGCTCCGACATAAACTGAAGTCCTTGCAGGACAATCACCAACTTGACTAGAACCAGATGATTCAGTTGGCTAGTGAGTTCGCAGCTGCCGACGACGACGCTCGTGGGTCCTTGCCGGCAACGGCCGTTCCAACTCAAGCTCGGAGGAACAGCAGTACAAAGCGGAAGACCTCTCTAGAACAAAAGCAATCTACCGACATGGTCGCTATGACTTTTGCAGGACGAGGAGAGGGCGTACAACGTGGCCGAGGAAGGGGAGCTGGTCGTGGACAGCAACGAGGAAGTGAAACCACCTCGGCGCCGCTCCGCGTTCCCCAAACCTACGAGGATTACCGCGATATGCCATGCCTCGTACACCTCGACGTCAACGGCAAAGCCACCCATACCAATCGACACTGAAAGTTTGTTAACGACCTCAAGGAAGACCCGGAGTCCGGCTACAAGCAAAGTCGGAAGAACAGACCGCGCATCAAGGGCAAGGGGAAGAAGAAGGAGGAGGAGTCCAAGGATTCAAGTGACATGGACGAGGACGTTGACCCCAAGAACGCCGCTAAGAGCGACGACAAAGGCAAGAACCCCTTCGCGAAGAAGGCCCCAGTCTACCACACTTTCCTTGGCACCCCCACCGTCCGACAACAGAAGACCTCTCTGAGTATCCTGATGGCAACTCTCCCCCCAGTCCCCCAGTACCTACCCTGGTCGGAGGTTCCAATAACTTGGGACAGGACGGACCACCCAGACCTTATACCCACGGAGAACCAGTAGGCCATGGTCATCAACCCCTTGATTGAGGCGTGGAGTTCACCAAGTGTATGGTGGATAGTGGAAGCAGCATCAACATCATGTACCTAGATACACTTGACGGAGGCGAACCAACACCATCTTCCACGGCGTAGTTCCTGGTCGGGAGGCTCGGTCCCTTGGGTGCATTACACTTCAGGTCGCTTTGGCGATGTTAATAATTACCGTCAAGAGTGCATTACCTTCGAGGTGGTCCCCTTCAAAAGCGTGTACCACGTCATATTCAGCCGCGACATATTCCATACGTTCATGGCCAAGCCATGCTTCGTCTACAATAAGCTCAAGATACCCGGACCAAACGGCATCATCACCGTATCCGGAAGCTTTACCAAGGCAAGGGACTGCGAGATCAACGAAGCAGTCGTTGCAGAAGCTGTCCTCTACAGCGAAGATTTCAAAGAGATACAGAGCAAGGTCGATGACTCAGAGATGCCCGTGTCGAAGAAGCAGATCTCCGACTCCGCTCCTGCGTTCAAGGCCGCCATCGAGACCAAGTCGGTGGAACTTGTGGTAGGCGATGCCTCCAAGGTCACCGCCATTGGGACGAACCTGGATCCCAAATAGGAAAGCGCGCTCGTCGAGTTCCTCCGTGAGAATAGGGACATCTTTGCATGGCAACCTGCCGACATGAAAGGTGTACCTAGGGAACTTGCCGAGCATAACTTAAACATTGATCCAAAATGCAAACCAGTGAAACAACCTCTACGACGCTTTGGAGATGAGAAGAGACGCGCCATTGGCAAACAGATAGCTAGGTTACTTAAGGCCAGATTTATCCGAGAAGTCCTTCACACACAATGGGTGGCCAATCCTGTACTTGTCCCCAAAAAGGGAACCAATCAATTAAGAATGTGCGTTGATTACACCGGCTTGAACAAAGCATGTCCCAAAGATCCGTTTGCTTTGCCTCGCATTGACCAAGTAATTGACTCGACGGCTGGCTTGGAACTTTTGTGTGTTCTCGATGCATACTCAGGATACCACTAGATCAAGATGAGGAAGTAGGACCAATTGGCCACTTCGTTCACTACCCCATATGGCACGTTTTGCTATGTCACGATGCCCTTTGGGCTGAAAAATGCAGGCGCTACCTACCAGCGGACAATGCAACGTTGCCTTCACGACCAAATTGGTCGGAATGTTCACTCCTACATGGACGATATTGCGGTGATGTCTAAAAAGTCAAACGACTTAATCTCCGACTTAAAATAAACCTTTGATAATCTCCGAAAAAACAACATGATGCTTAACCCTAAGAAGTGCGTCTTCGGGGTTCCAGCCGGCAAATTGTTGGGCTTCATCGTTTCCCAGCGTGGAATCGATGTCAACCCGGAGAAAATCAAGTCCATCTTTAACATAAACCGTCTGACATGCCTAAAGGACATTCAATAACTAACAGGCTGTGTTGCAGCAGTTAGTCGGTTTGTCAGCCGACTTGGAGAGAAGGCTCTGCCGCTGTACAAGTTGCTGAAGAAGGCAGACAAATTCACGTGGACAGACGAAGCAGATGCAACATTGAAGCATCTCAAGGAGATTCTTTCCTCAGCGCCCATCGTTGCAGCACCCGAGCCTGGAGAGCCCCTGATAATTTACATGGCGGCAACCAACCGGGTTATCAGCATCGTCTTCGTGGTAGAGCGGAAGGAACCAGGCTATGAGCACGGAGTTCAACGACCAGTTTACTATGTGAGCGAGGTCTTGACGGAGTCTAAGCAGCGTTACCCGCACTACCAAAAGATAGCTTATGGAGTATTCCTTGCTTCTCGGAAGCTGAGGCATTACTTTCAGGAGCACCCAATAACAGTGGTGAGCAAGACTCCACTGTCCGACATAATCAATAACAGCGACGCTACAGGAAGGGTCGCGAAGTGGGGCACTAAACTTGCCGCCTTCGAGATCACCTACAAAAGACGCGACGCTATCAAGTCACAAGCTTTGGCGGATTTTGTTGCAGATTGGACGGAGATGCCAGATGCTACTCCGTTAGCAGAACCAGAGTACTGGGTGATGCACTTTTACGAAGCTGCTCAACGGCTCGGGGCTGGTGTATTGCTACAGTCACCAACAGGAGACAAGCTACACTACGTTCTGCAGATCCACTTCGAGGCTACAAATAACATGGCGGAGTATGAAGCACTCATTCACGGACTACGTGTAGCCAAGGACATTGGCATCAAGCGCATAGTTTGCTGTGGAGATTCCGACTTGGTTGCCCAGCAGGTGGCTGGCACCTGGAATGCGCGGAACCCTATGATGGCGGCATATCGAGACAAAGTGGACGAGATAGCCAAGAGCTTCTTGGGCTACGAAGTCAAGTATGTGCCTAGGGAGCAAAACGAGGCGGCTGATCTATTACCTAAGCTAGGATCAGGGCGCAAGCGAATTCCGCCAGGAGTTTTCCTAGAGCACCTGCGCACACCATCCGTGAAGGGAGCCGACATCGACAACCCGGATAGAGCTGACTCTTTCATCAACATGGTGACTAAGGTCCCTCCAGCTTGGACAAAACCGTTCATGGAATATCTCGAACAGGAATTTTGCCCGACGACGAAGTCGAAAGACGACAAATATTATGACGAGCAAAGGGCTATACCATAATCAATGGGCAACTCTACAAAAGGAGCACTACTGGTGTATACCTAAAATGTGTTTCCCAGCTAGAAGGTATGGAAATCCTATGCAAAATCCATCTCGGAGATTGCGGGCACCACGCCGCTCCTCGATCGTTGGTCGCGAAAGCCTTCTGGCAAGTATTCTACTGGTTGACCGCAAAGGCGGACGCCGACAAGCTGGTTGAGAAATGCATGGGATGCCAGTATTATGCCTAACAACCACATGTCCATGCTGAAGAACTGCGAACAATACCAATAACTTGGCCATTTGCAGTCTGGGGGCTAGACATGGTGGGACCGTTACAGACGGCACCTTGTGGGTTTACGCATCTGCTTGTAGCAGTTGCTAAATTCACTAAATGGATAGAAGCTAAACCCATTAGAAAGCTTGATGGGGCAACTGCCCTCAGGTTCGTCCGAGATCTAGTGGTGAGATTTGGTCTCCCACATAGCATTATCACCGACAATGGCAGCAATTTATCACTCGGAGAAGTGGAGGCATATTGCTGGGAGAAAGGCATCCGACTTGACCTTGCATTTGTGGCACACCCACAATCCAACGGCCAGGTTGAGCGAGCCAATGGATTAATTCGTCAGGGGATCAAGCCACGTCTCGAGGCACCGCTACATAGATCAGCTGGAGCCTGGGCGGAAGAATTGCCATCTGTGCTGTGGAGTTTACGAACTACACCCAACAGATCTACCGGCTACACCCCTTACTTCATGGTATATGGAGCAGAAGCCATCCTGCCCTCCGACATCCTCCATGATGCACCACGAGTTGCGGCCTACGACGAGGATGACGCTGAAGAATCCAGACGCCTAGATGTGGACCTTCTCGAGGAGGAGCGCATTTTGGCATGCCAAAGATCCGCCATCTACCAGCAGAAGCTACGCAGCTACCATTGTCGCCGCGTTCGGCATCGCTCGTTTAAAGAGGGGGATTTGGTGATCCGACTTAAGCAGAAGAAGTCACAGAAATTGTCCCCGCCATGGGAAGGACCATTCATCATAAGCAAGGCGCTGGTCAATGGGTCTTACTACCTTGTTGACAATCATGAACTAAAGGACAGACCCAACGAGGATCATAAGCGTAAGCGACGTGACCCGGATGATGACTACCCGGAGCTTGATCGGCCATTGAACATAGCACAGCTACGTCCTTTTTACACTTAGCATTTTTTTATCTAATTGTGTATCTCTTACATGATCAATGAAATAAAGCTCTTTGGTTCACTCATATTTCTAAGTCTTTTACCTCCTTTAGTGTTCATTTTTGGATCATGTAAAACCTTTATGCACAAGATTTGCGTTTGCACTTGTGAAAATTCTGTCTACGGGCGTTATCTTAAGTTTTCTGGTCTACACGTTCTTTGTCGTTTTTATGTGGATTCTGGAGTAGTGACTTTCGGCACTTACTGTCTGCGATTTTGTGCTCAGGTTATTGATAGTGCCATTGGGCATCATCATCTAAGCGCATGGTTCCGACAACGAGTCTTCCGACTCACGAAAGGTCAAGCATACGAACCAAAGTAATGGATATGTCAGCACTTGCTTAAAAATATATACATGCTGGGAACTAAGTTCTTAAGTGGCAGGAAATAACAACCATTGTTTTCCGCCTTAAGTTACATCATCAAGTTTTTTCCGCGCATACACCAAAGGAAAAACAAATATTACATAGTGTTTTTCACTCTTTTGGTGCAGGAGACTTGGAAGCAGCATCGTCCCCAGTCGGAGAATCACCCTCAACGTCGGCGCTATAATGAGACTCGGAAGAATCTTGGTTGACGCTGTCGATGGTGTTCATGGGCACGAAGACATCGATGTCCACCAACTCAGCAACTCTGGTGTCATAACCCGCGAGTGATGACAAGATGGCTTCATGATCAATCTCTTTGCCATCATCATCAACGTCGGTGATACCAGAGGTCACCGTGTCGATGTCAGCATCTTCGTAGTGTGCCTTCACCATTGAGAGTGCCATCCTTGCGCCAGCCCGTGCACATGAAGCTTTCCAGCTCGTAACATGCTCGGGGGCTCGGCGCAGAATCTCCGAGTACTTCATCACGGAGTTCGAGGCCTTGATATATATCTGATGGGGCTTGGCAATCTCCTTGGCTTTGGTGATGGTGGTGTTGATAAAGTTGCCGGCAAGAACCATGCATTCCTTGTCCGAAGGAGGCGAGCGGGTTAAACCCATAGGAGCTGAAAATTCCGACAATGAGCACATGAGTTCAATAAGATCTAAGTATCCAGACTACATAAATACAAGGCGGAGGAAACTTACTGAAGATGCTGGCCTTGGCCTGCCAGAGGGTGTCCGCCAAGGATTCCTTCTCTTGTTGGAGGAGCTTAAACGCCTCGCTGTGGCGTTGGTTTTGCTCATCAGCAGCTTGCTTCTGATCTTTTAAGATCGCAATATCTTCCTTCAAGCGATTGATTTCCGCGGAGGCGGAATCCTGCAGGGCTTTCATGGAATCCTCGTGCATCTTCAGCATCTCTTCCCTCTCTTTCTTAAGGATTCTGTTCTCGCTGTCCAGCTGCTGGATGTGCTTGGACTGCTCGACAATATCCTTGGCCTTGGCGACATGTTCTGCAAAGTCAGAGAAAACAAAGTACACAGTGAGTACTCGGAGAATGAAGGCATAAAACCAAGACGGAATATGCAAAAAAGAAAACAGACTCTTGTTTTTGATGATATGTTCCTTCAAGATGGCAGTTTTACCCTTTTCGGCTTCAAGATCTGCGCGCATCTTCTGGTACTTGTCGTTGGACATGCCCCTCCGAGCATTCTCATTCTATGGAAAAAAGGAAAAAGTTAAACTGTTGTTTAGTCTACTTGGAGCACCTAGTCGGAAAATGTCCATCTAGACGCTCGGGGGCTACAGCGAGAGTTTTTCAACTTAGCAATATGCTTAGCTTTTCTTTAAGCATCTAGTTGGAGCTACTTCAGTTCTCGATTAGAAGCTTGGGGGCTATAGTATAAAGTTTTAACTCGGAAAATTCTTAGCTTTTCTTTAAGCATCTAGTCGGAACTAATTCAGTTACAACTAGAGGCTTGGGGGCTATAGTATTGAAAATTATAAACACTGCGTATGCTACTCTTAAAGCATCTAGTCGGAATAGTTTATTCCATCTAAATGCTTGGGGGGCTACAGTGAGAGTTCTTTCTAACTTAGTCACTCTTAGAGCATATAGATGCAAAACCCATGGTTTTCCGTCTACATCCTCAGGGGCTACAGTGGGATACTCATATGAAATGCAAAAGGTAAAGTAAAACTTTCAAGTGCAATAATCTTGAGGTTTATAGCGCTTTTGGCTAGCAGCTTGCCAAAGGAAATGCTATTTCCTCGCAAGATATCCGCTTGTCGGAGAAGCTCCTCAATACCGCATGTCGGAGATGATGGCACTCCTCCAGGAACCAGAGTTGTGTTACTCGGCGTGAGCGCCGGGTAAACTATCTTCGGGAACTCGAAGGGCTTCTGGGTAGCAGGGGCGCCGCCTTCGGCAGAGGTAACAGTTCCCACTACCGCCTTGCCGCTACCGATGGCATCCTTAGCCGGAGCTTCAGCCATTTGTAGAGCAGTTCTCTCTTGCGTCACCTGTTCGCCGACAACAGCGAGTTCGGTAGAGGCGCCAGAATCCACTTCCATGGCGGAAGGGCCTGGTGCATCCTGGGCTTGAGAACTTGTCGGGGAAGAGGAAGGCTTGACGACAGGAGTACCAGGGGCGATGGCGGGGGAGGAGTCGCGATGCAGCATATCCTTGATATTTCTAGAAGCCCCCAAAGTCTTGGAGGTCTTCTTGAGGCTGCTTGTGGCTTTCTTCCTAAAACATGCAAAGTGCATAAGTACAGAAACAAAACATATAGATAGATAATGTCGGAGAATGAGAAGCTTACACTAGGGGGGGGTGCTTTGGCAAAAATCCCGGCGGCTTTTCTCTTTTCCGCCTCCAGGGCGGCGGTAGTATTCTTGGAGGCTCCACCCTCCGTCTTCTTCTTCTTGCCTCCTTCGGCAGCGTCAGAGGTGGAGCTCTTCCGCTTTCGCGCCAACAGGACATTGTCGTCGGACACGACCGTGACTTCCTTCAACTTTGGATCGTAGATTTGGGCAGCCAGGTTGTCCTCATCTAGATCGCCAAGCTGTTAAGTAAGAAATCACCGTGTTAGATGAGATGGTGATGGAAAGACAGAGAAACTGGATCATATGTCGTACACAGAAAATACATATCTACCTTTGGGCACTTGCCATCTACGAACATGTCGTAGGTGATGGTGAAGCCACGCTTCTTATCCTTCACCTTGACGATGTCCTTCAGGCGGAGCTTGACGGAGTCGCTCGAGAAGTTATCCACGGAGATCCGGAGGGTATCCCTTCGATCACTGATATACTCATGCATGAACTTCGCGCGGTGCTACAGAGGTTGGATTCGCCTGATGAAACAGCACATGGACAGGTCCAAGCCGGTCAAACCCGTCTCTACGAACCATTCGATCCGCCTTATTGCGCGAGAAGCATCGAGGTCGGAGGGAAGGGAGGCATGGGACCTCCATGTGGAAACTTCAGCGGCGGCTCCATCCGCGAAGTCCGGGTACGTTACTTCTCGGCCCGCCAAAGGAATGTCGGGGTCGTAGAAGTACGTCCGCTACCAGTTTTTGTAGGACTCGTGGCCGACGATGTCGGGGAACCGCCGGCCAGGTCGAATCTTGAAGCTTATGGTGCCGCAGTTCCTAAGCTCCTCCCTACTATGTCTGGCTTCACGTTTGACGGTGAAGAAGTACACGAACAAGTCTAACCTAGGCCTAATCCCTAGGTAAACCTCACAATGTGCCGCGAAGTTGCTAAGCACTAAGATGCTATTGGGGGAAAGGTTATGGGGTTGGACCTTGTAGTGGTTCAAGATAGAGAGGAAGAAGTGGGAGATGGGCAGGGAAACGTCGCGTACCAGTTGAGCCTTGAGGTACACCTTTTCTCCGGCTTGGGGAGAAGGTGTCACCTCACCGGCTGGCGCCGCCCGCCAGGCGAGCCCCTCCGTCGCGGGGAGGTAGCCTTCGGTGACCATCTCTTGGATGTCGCGGTCGGTGATGTCCGAGCCGCGCCAGTCACCCTTATGCGAGTCTGGCTCTTCTTCTAGTGGCTCCAGCCGCCAGATTATGGTCGCCGCTGGTGGTTTCGATCACTGCCAATGCGGGGATGACCAGGCCCTCTGGGGCACGACGACGGAGCTTGCCGGCTTCGCCGCGGCTTTGCTCGACGCCACCATTGATGGGGAGGAGCTGCTACTGGCCATGGAGTGTTGGAAGGATGCGACTGACGCAGAGGGAGGCTAGGGTTTTCGAGGTTTCTCGCGGAGAGCTCGAGGAGGCGTGCAGCTGGAGGAAGAAGACGATGACGCGAGACGGATGAGGTAAAAAGTGGAAAATGTCCCACGATTACTATTTATCATGCTCTGCGTCAAGATTCGTGCAGCTAATCGGACGGTTGCCGCGTAGACGACATGTTCGTGAAGGTGTGCGGTAATTTCGCCACATCTCCAACCGCCGCCGCCAACGGTTCGTATCGCTCGCGCGGGAAAATCGGATATGATTGCATTCTCTGCATGTGTGAGTTACGAGGCGTCGCTGACCTAAGCCTACGTCGTCCTAGCTGACACGGGTAGATGAGCTGTCACATCGAAGATTCCGGCATGGACGGATTTAATCCGACTACGGAAGAGTACGATGGAAGATTCAGCATTTCTCCGGCTTACCATTCGAAGACGGAGAAAACCTTGCAGGGTTATTTGGGAGGACTACAAGATGTTGCTTGACGATCTGCCGACATCCATCTAGACGGAGCATTCTATGTGAAGAGGCAAGACGGCGCAAGATCTCAGAGTTCTCCGGGGGCTACTGTTGGGGATATGCTATATGGGTATCCTTATAGCATGTCTCTTATCGGACTAACCCGGGTGGCCCGTAGTCGGTAGGATGGCCTATGGCCTGCTGGGCGGCCCAGTTAGGTGGATCCAGAAGGGAGGCCCATGCCGGATAAAGGAAGGCTATGGTGGAGTCACCAGCGTACCTGGAGCCTTGGAGTGCAAGATACACAAGACTAGTAATAGACGGTGTAGGACTCTGTGACCTGTCCGGCTAGGACTTTTCCCTGTTTCCCTAGGACCTGGTGACTATATAAGTCGGGCCTATGGGAGCCTTTAGGGCACGTTCATAGACAATCTCAGACAACCTCGCACAGCGAACCTATCTCTGTAACTCGGCGTATTGCCATTATAGTGATTTATAGCAGGAGTAGGATTCCGCCACCGTCGTGGGATCTGAACCTGGGTAAGCTATGTTACCTCGTACCCGTCAACCGTCCGCCTTACCCCACGTCTCTAAACACACACTGTGAGGACCCCTCCATGGCGTACTCATCGACAATACCACGACATCATCCAACTCGGGCCGATGTTCCTCCCCAGCATGATGGTGTTCGAAAGGATGAACAGACACATCAAAGGATACATTCGCAACAGGTCCTGTCCAGATGGAAGCATAGCCAAGGGCTTTCTGGCCGAAGAGTGCATCTCTTTCTGCACGAATTATCTAGACATCGAGAACCCTGTCGGTCTTCCCGTCAACAGGCACCTTGGCAAGCTCGACGGAACTGGTCACCGAGAGGGTCGTCGCATACTGCATCCAGACTTTCATTTTCGACGCGCAGACTTTGATCGAGCAAACCTCGTCGCGCTACAACATTTAGAAATGGTCAATCCTTGGGTACAGAATCACAAAAGGTTAATCGAGAAGAAGTACAGTGACCGAGGCATATAGAGGACGCGGGGAGAAATAATCAAAGAGCACAACTCAGATTTCACGTGTTGGTTTAGGCAGACGCTCCTTGATAATCCCCCGCGATCGCATTCTTCTGACACGGAAAAGATAATATTCACCTTATCGCAGGGACCGATGCAAAACCTGGTGACCTATCAGGTGTATGATATCAACGGCTACACATTCTACACGGAGGAAAAGGACAACAACTGTGATTATCAGAACTCAGGCGTAACGTCGGAATTCTACACCGATGACAACGTGAAGGAAAGATTCTACGGAAGAATCGAGGAGATCTGGGAGCTCGACTACTGTGGAGAAAAGGTGCCGATGTTCCGTGTCAGATGGGCAAAGAGCGTCGAAAGAGAAGACCGGTATTTCACAACCATGGTTATACCCGAAGCAGCCAAATCCAAGGCCGCCGGTGCGAATGTGGCCGCGAAAAATGAACCGTGGGTACTGGCTAACAAAGTGGACCAATGTTTTTTCATTACCGACCCGACAAATCCTAGCCGTGTTGTCATGAGGAGAGGAAAAAGAAACATCATTGGAATGGATGGAGTTGCCAACGAGCAAGACTTCGACCAGTACGGGGATCCAAAGATTGAAGATGACGACGACTACGATGCAACAACATACATCACAAGAAGAAAAAGGACAACCCTACCCAAAAAAGGTAGCCCGTTCGAAAGAAGAAACATTAAAGTGTCGCGGCTAAATTATTCAACCGCGACAAAGAAGGGAAAAAATATTGTAAAACGGTAGCTCAAAAAATATTGTAAAACGCGTGGTCGAAAAAGATTGTAATATTCATGGACAAATTATTATTTAATTTAGTTATACTTTGAATCATATTTGTACCACTTTTATGACATTAATTATCACTTTTGGGTATTTTTGGAATATTTACAAGTATTTTTAGAATCAAAACAAAACTTCTATGGCATATATCACCACTTTTGAGCATTTTTGGAACATTTAAAAGTATTTTTTAAATAAAAACAAAAAAGGTGGGAACCAGGATTCGAACCTGGGTGCTCATAGGTTTAGAATAGAGCTAAGGGTAGAACCAGTGGGATAGCCTAGTTTAGTTCTTAGAGAGTGGGGCTGCAGTGTTCTTATACAGTTGTTAGAAGCCGATAGGCGTAGCGCACTAGCCCGGAGTGCGCTACAGATATCCGTAGCGCACTATGCCCAAGTGCGCTACGCCTAACTGGCTTTATCCACACGTGCGCTCGAGCCCCCTATCTCATCCCCATCTCTCCATCTCAGCCCGATCACAAGCCCCCCCTGCGCCGCCGCCGCTCTCGATCCGCCGCCTCGCCAGCTCCGCCAGCAGCCGCCGCTCGAGGAGGAGGCCATGGAGGAGGAGGCCCGCCCGCGTCCGAGGAGGAGGAGGCTTTCCCGCGTCCGAGGAGGAGGAGGCCCGCCCGTGTCCGAGGAGGAGGAGGCCCGCGCGCGTCTGAGGAGGTGGAGGCCGCCGTCGTCCGCCCGTCGTCGTCCGCCCGCCATCGTCGTCCTTGTCTCAGAGGTGAGCCCCTCCCCTCTCTCCCTCTCTCCCCTCTCTCTGCAGGCGGTTCAGATTAGGGTTCAGATAGCTAGGGTTCAGATTAGTGTTCAGACTAGGGCCATTGAAACTATTAGTGTTCAGATTAGGGTTCAGATTAGGCTGCATTGGTCACACTGTTAGCTATACTGAATTTCCATTGAAACTAGCCCCAAACAAATGTCGTACCAGGCTCAGGTGGTGGTTTCAGTAGCAATGCAAGGAAGCAGTTGAGCATCTGGCAGTTGAGCATACTGGAGGACTATTGTTGGGGATGTGCATCATAGGACCATCGCTAAAAAGAAATTCAAAACTTCATAGATCTAGAAGCAAAAAAGGAGTGACTAATGTGCTAGATCATGGCTCAGACCAATATAACATGGTTCTTCTGTCAAGAATTGTCAGAAGCAGAACTGGCGTGTTTGCTGAAGTTCTTCTGTCATGAATTTAAAGAGTAGAGGGATTAGAACTTGCTCTATCAATGTTTGTTAGTATCTAAAGATTATGAATGTTATTTCTATCATGGATAAGTACTCCATACAGTATCTTTGCCCATTTAACCAAAATTAGACCAACTTTCATCTAGCATGATATTCCTAGGACTAACAGGTTGTGGTAGAATTTGATGCAAGATTGGAACAAAATTGGAAATAATTAGATACAGTAGAGCTAAATTTACATTTCTTGCTACAAGTTTGCAAGTTTATCTGGTCATGATTTCGTGCTTTAGGTAGCAACTTGCCAATGTTTATTTCAGTGTTTATTTCAGTCAAAATTATCTGGTCAAGTTTTCAATTAGAAGATTTCTTAGAGATAAACATTTAGGTTTAGTTAGTTGCTATCAAGAAGTAGGTTACTGTTAGCAAGCAGTAGGTTGTGTAGTTGCTGTCAAGAAATAGGTTAGTTACTGGTGTGTAGTATCTGGTTCTGCCCACTGGCTTTAATCTGTTGCAGTTAGTAGTATCTGGCTGTGCTGGTAATGTCTAGATGTGTTGTGCAGTTAGTAGTATCTGGCTGTGCTGGTAACGTGATGTGCTGGCTGCAAGCAATATAAACTTGTATTTCATTGCTGGTGATGGTCTAGTAGTACTGATCCTGGTGATGGTTTTAGTACTGATTAGAAGCAATATAAAATGTTTCCATCTTTTTAAGACATTGACTAGCTAGGTTCAGATTAGGGCTAGTGTTGTGTAGAACAAGTTGCTATTGTGGTTCATGTCTTGCTTAAGGAAAGAAACAGAACAAGTTGGAAAACTGTAGGCAAAAGTGTTGTGTAAAACAAGTTGCTATTTTTTTTGGCTAGCCAAACTATAGGCAAAAGTTGGCAGGACAAGTGGGATTATCATCATCTACCACAATGCCAAATGCAGCCTAAGAGTGATTTTTATATGCATAATTTTGATTGTTTTGGAAATTGGAGCATGAGCATCTTCAAAAGTGTTGGATTAAACTCTGCACTCTCTGAACCTTGCATTTAGTGTCTAGCTCCAGTTTCTGAATCTTGTATGCAGAAAAGTGTTCAGTATGCATATGCTAGCTTGTCTGAATTTTACATGTAGCAAATGACAGCAAGCATTAAAGTGCACTTCGTTATGATCAGAAGCACTTGGTTATGCTGTATGATATGTATGATTGGAAGCACTTGGTTATGATCAGAAGCACTTGGTTATGGTGTATTATCATTTTTGTTATTGTTGTAGCACTTCAAATTGTGCTTGTGCTTGTACGAAGCACTTTATTATGTCGTATGCAGGTTCTTGTATGAAATGAGTCCCGATTTTTTCCGGAATGTTGATTAACTTCCATTTCGGCAGAAATCGGGCACCCCTAGTTTAAGAAAATTAGCAAAGGTCATGCCAGATTTTTCCGTGCATTTAACCAATTATTTGTTTTTTATTAGTGCAAAGATGTGTGACAACGACGAGGATGGATGTTCTAAGCGCATCAGCGCTGAAGGAGAACTCAGACCTCCGAATAAACAATTGACATTCTGGGAGGCGGCCCAGCGGCTAGAAGACGATGAAGAATACCATCCTTCGGAGAGCGAGGATGATGATATCGAAGACGCGGAGGAAGAAGCTGAAAGAACGGCGGGTGATGAAACCACTAATGGCGGCGAGGGCACAGGGAGTGGTAGCAATCCTCCTAAGAAGAAGAAGAAGCAGAAGCCGAAGGAACGGCGCCCGAACACGGTCGGCACCGTCAGGGAGGAAATGACCGAAGTGAGCCCATCAGGGTTCCTTTGGAGCCTGCCCTTGTCGTCCAAGGGTACGGTGGGCAAGTGGCGGCGATCACCCGGACAACCATCTCGATCAACACCGAGAATCTCCGGCATAAAGATAATGGCCACTTGCGCACACTCCTCTTGGAGAAGCTGCACGCAAGATACAAGTTCCCCGCTAAGTATCAGAACACAAATTATCATGGGAACGAAGTAAAAAAAATCCGCCCTCACAAAGATGAGCATCGCCCTGGCCAGCTAGAGAACCCGGATAAAAAAGAAGATCTATAAAGAAGGCAAAAGTCTCGAGGAGATCCAGAAGATTGACCCGCAGATCACCGAAGATCAGTTCCGGGAGTTCAAGGAGAGGTGTGAATCCGAAAGAGCCCTGGCCAATAGTAATCGGGGAAAGGTGCTGCAGGCGATGAATATAGGTTATCCCCATCTCGGATCTAGTGGATACAGAACCGCGGAGGCCAAATGGAATAAGGAGGACGAAGAGTATAGATCCAAGGGGATAGAAAACCCCTTTGCGAAATTTGAACCCGGGCAGGTTCGAAACTTCATCAGGGCCCGTTACCATGTGGACCCAAAAACCAAACAACTCACTGCGGATCCTGCGGTGAAGTAATTCGAGGAAATTATGGTAAGTAATATAATTACCGCGGATCAACTCGATTGCATTCTAATCGATGATCTAAACGATTCACTATTACGTCTTCCGCAGGAGGAGGAAATTGTTGCTAGTCATGGATCCCAGGGTTCCTCATCCCAGGGGCAGACAGCGGCCACCCGGTGGGATAACCCTTTTAACAGGGCGATGAACCGGGCCAAGAAAATAAAGCCGGTTATGAAGAAGCCGTCGTCGGCTGGCCGTCTGTCCGGCCTCGGGGGTAAGAATTGGGTGGATCATTTTGGTCCACCGCCGAGGACGCATGTGGCGCCGTCGGGAAGGAGCGAGGACGAAAATCGCGAGGTTCAAGAACTTAAGGAACAAGTGGCGAGGATCCCGCGGATCATCCAAGAAAACCTGGCAATCACCCTCACGCCCTTCCTGCCTACCTTGGTGGAGTCAATAGCGAACTGGAGTGCGGGTGGTCGAGTAGGGCCGTGCCCGATTCCAAGCATGGTCAGCAGCTACTCGAACAACGCGGCGCCGGCGAATTAGGCGAACTACGTGTTCGTGACTCTGCCCTCTAGCACCGCGGAGCCGCAAGTGTTGGTGACTCCCCCTGCCATCACCGTGGTGTCGGAGTACATGTTGGTGGCCCCCCATGCCATTGTCGCGGCGGCACCGGAGCTCCAAGCACCCGGCGGTAGGGAGAATACACCAGCGGACAACACCGCGCCATCAAGCATCCCTTCCGTCTCTTGCACGCCCGTCGCCGTATGCGGTGCCTCGACATTAGCCGATCTCGACGCCATCACGGTAAACAAATTGCTTTACCGCCTTTCATGCCATCTATTACTCTTATGGCATCTCTGACGATGCCGTACATGTTTTCCGCAGACGGATGTTCCTTGCACTCTCTTATGCTACGTGAACAACGAGCTGAGGGATGTTGCCAAGGGTACCATCTTTCAACCCTTGCAGCGCACATTCCACTCAAGACCGATGCTAGATAGCGTGCACAGGGTTAAAATTAGTCGGGTGCTAAGGGGCTGCGACGACCTGGAACCTCCCATTCAACCCCCAGGAGCGGAGGAAGAAGAGCCGGTTGTCCTCAGAAGTTGCTTCGGCTTATTCTTGCAATGGCCAAAGAGCATGATCCGTTTGGGGATGGTGGGGGCCATCACGCCGCAGACAACAGCACCGCATGTCATGCCAGCGACAAGCGGTGGCAAGGCCCCCTTACCGCCCTCTCCGTCACCTCCACGCGGTGGGTCGGATGATCATGTTGATGATATGCACATGGCGTATGATCCGGCCGAGGACGACGAAGACTGGAATGATCACTTCTTCAACACTCAGTTTAGCAACGAAGACCTAGCTGGTGGCCCCATAGAGAAAGCCACTATCACCAAGCGTCTGTTTGGTTCGCAGGAGACACCTCCAGCTTGCGCCTTTACAGAGCCAGCTGATACAACCAACCGTCCCTTTATTCTAAGCATTGACACACTACATAGGGCGGCCGATGCTCAGATTGCGGTGCCTGCCCGCTCTCCAAAAGGAAAAAAAGGGCAGGAAAAGAAAATCTAGCAGCTCGAGCCAGCCGGTGGCGTCAACTGCGAATCCGATCAGGTTTCGGGACGGGCCACCAAGACCCGAGGGTATTATGTGGAGGATTCATGTGGTGGGTGATCCCATGCTACCTAAGAATTTGCGGAGGCTCGCCAGTTCGGAACTGCAGAGTGTGCATGATGGCATGCTGACGATAGAGAGACGCCTTCTATCGGAGAAAGATCCCTCGCACCCGGTATTCGTGGTTAAGGTGCCACCAGGCTTGGGCTTCGTCGATAATGCCCATGTGGATCTGTTCTTCCTGCGGTTCGACGACATCTTCAATATGTTCCACCTATACCCGCTGCACTATACCATGGTCCGCCTGTTTTCTCTCAGCCTGGCCATGCAGATCATTAGAGAGAACACGCCGGGCATCGCTATAGTGGACCCCTACTACATGCGTGACGGCTGCTTGGGTTCCCCCGCTGAACGACGTATCGTGGCCTCGTACCTAAAAAGAATCCTCACGGCGAACAAGACAAAGGAATACATTCTCATGCCCTACTTTCCCAAGTAAGTCGTTATTCACTCGCCACCGTCGATTGGCTTTATTAGATTATCATCATTCTTTTTCCAACACATTCCATTTGAATTTTTTGCGTAGAGATGAACACTACATGCTCATATCCTTATCGCCAAAGCATTCCCACGCCACGTATTTCGACTCGGGGATTCTAGAAAAGAAGAAAAACTACGACAAGATCAAGGAAGTTCTAGATGATGCTCTCACTGGCTATGCCTCGACGGAAGGCACCACCTTCATGCGTACGAAGGTCAAGTTCGGCAGGCACGTCTTCAACCACGTAACGGAGTTCCCCTGCGTGTAGCAGCCGGAAAACAGTAAGAAGGAAGCCTACTACGCACTCCATCACATGAGGGCGTTCCTACATGACCAGCAGAATTCTACGCTGCCAGATCATCTCAAACAGTGTGCTGAAGCAAAGGCCAAGATCACTGATTCAGATATTAGAATAGAGATATATCGCATCCAGCAGCATTTTGGGGCAATCATCTTTCGTGATGTCATGACTTTGGGGGGGGGGGATCTTCTACGGAGGAAATATCCTGAATAACTGTGACATAGAAGATCGCCTAGAGATGCATGGAGACTATAGGAAGTTCATGAAGAGACAAGGCGTCCTCCCATTCCCTAAGCCGAGCCAGAAGTCTTGATGTTGGCCTAGTTGTAGTTACAAACCATAGATGACCTTTGTGTGTATGTGGACAAGTGTACATGCTACTATACTTATCTTATTAGGTTTATGAATCATCGCTTACTTCTTTTGCTTATTATTATTATATATCAATCAATGCTTGGTTTTTTTGCTTACTCTTTGGTCCTTTGCTCATTTTGGTCCTTCTTTTTTTTCCTTACTTTATTAGTCTTCTTTCGAGAATAATGCCGATGATTGAAATTTCGTGGCACAATATATATGTGAATGGTGAGCCTTGTGATATGCACAAGTCCAGGTGTTGTGCATCCTACTTGGCTCACAGTTCCATCATAGCATATTCCTGTGTCCAACGACCTATGTATATATATATGAGGCATTCTTTTTGATTTACTTTGGTATTTTTCGAGAATAATGCCGATGATTGAAATTTCATGGCACACTATATATGTGAATGTGCTATGATGGGATTGTAAGCCTTGTGTTACGCACAAGTCCAGATGTTGTGCATCCTACTTGGCTTACAGTTCCATCATAGCATATTCCTGTGTCCAACGACCTAGCTAGTTATATATGAGGCATTCTTTTCGAGTTACTTTGGTCATTTTCGAGAATAATGCCGATGATTGAAATGTCGTGGCACACTATATGTGAATGTGCTGCGATGGGATTGTCCGCCTTGTGCTATGCACAGGTCCAGGTGTTGTGCATCCTACTTGGCGGACATTTCCATCGTAGCATATTCCTGTGTCAAACAACCTAGTTATATATGAGGCATGCTTTTTGAGTTTGGTCTTTTTGATTTAGGAGTACTTTCTATAAGTGTATCTTCATATGCGACTTTAATTATATATGTTTTTTTCAATCATCGGTTAATTATTATTGTCAACTTGTAGATGATGTGGTACGTCGTGTACAAGGGACGGGTTCCCGGAGTCTACGATGATTGGGAAAACTGCCGGAGACAGGTGCACCGTTTCAGTGGCAATAGCTACAAAGGGTACAACACTATGGCGGAAGCGGAAGCTAGATACACGCGCTATCTAGCGGGAGTTAGGACGAGGAACCGGATGAAGAGCCACACCTTGGTCATGGTGATCATGCTTATCTTATTTGGTTGTTTATCCCGCGTTTGTGTTTAGCTAGTTTAGATGTTTAGGCGAGCTTCCGAGATCTAACTTGTTCGATCGACACATGTATTCGCATGTCACCAACTACTTTGTAACTTGATCGAAACAATGTATAACTTATGTATTCATGTATGAGACTTATCTATATGTATTTGTTTCAATCTTGTTTTGTGAATTGTGTATTTATATATATAACTGTATATCTTATATCTGTGTGTATATCTGCCTATATAATCTTTATTGTATATCATCTGGCCTGAAATTAAAAAAAGACACCCGTGGCGCACATGGCACAACTTCTGTGGCGCATTACAAGTAAAGCGTACCTGCGCAGCTTAGTGGCGCACTGCAACGTGCGCCATAGAAGATCCAAGGCGTAGCGCACCAGCCAACATATCCGTGGCGCACTAGCAGGTGCTCTATGCCTATCTCGACATAACCGTGGCGCACCAGGCAGTGCGCCACAGCTAGGAGATAGCCGTAGCGCAAGGCCCGTGGCGCACCACTAGTGCGCCACGGATGGGCCTTTTAGGTGCGCCACAAACGACCATTTTCCTAGTACTGCATATTAATTAACAAGAACACACCACACTTGGATTACTCCAATCATCATAATATTAAAAAATGGGGTTCAAGCCATATTACAACCCATCACGGAGACCATGATGGGGAAGGATGAAGGAGTAGCGGTGATGGAGATGGTGATGATGGCGCGGTGATGGTGGCATCGGTGTGGTGATGGCAGCGTGCTCCTTCTACTCCTCTTCTTGCTTGGATGGCTTGATGGTGTTGATGGAGATCTAGATCTTGGTGGAGCTTGAGAGGCTATGGAGGCAGCACGGCAGCAGGGCACTGCCGTGGAGGCGATAGATGGGATCTAGATCTTGTATATGGTGTATTGTGGCTTCCTTTGGCTCCTTCCCTCTTTATATAGGCCTTGGGAGAGCCCTAGGGTACCCATAAAACCGTCATATGACTTGGGGAAGGTTCTGAAGCATTTCTGGGGTCCTTTGGCACCCAAGGCACCACCAGGATGTCTATCGAGTGTGAGTTAACGTGGCTACCAACCCTAGATTCCTACCCCTCGCTGCCTAGAACATGGAACCACTCCATGGATTGAGCCCAAACCCGGCACCTATCTCCCTCTCGACATCGCAAGCGACTTCTCCAACTAGAGATTTCATGGTCATTTGGATAAATCTTGACTTTCCATTTTCTGAACTCGAAAAATCGGTGTTTTCCCAAAGGTGGTGCCAGATTATGGCGGGCCCAGGGGCCGGAGGCAATTTCCACGCATGCTACACCATGGTGCATGGCCATTCACGGGAGGTGGGTATTTATCTCGTGGTGCAATCATATACTATATTTATTTTGAGTTACGACCCGATAAATGTGGTTTCTAACTATATGTACCCAATAAGACCCTCTCAATTTTCAGGGAAAATGGTTTGGGGTGCCCCATGGGGTACCTAGGCTGGATGCATGACTGGGTCCAAAATGTGAAAACATCTCCTAGAGCCCTTACATGTGACCCACTGCCCTTATAAAATCATAAGCAAGGCATACCAGGTCCTTTGGCACCCAAGGAACCACCATGATGTCTATCGAGTGTGAGTTAACATGGCTTCCAATCCTAGATTCCCCCCTTGCTGCCAAGACATGGATCCACTCCATGGATTGAGCCCAAACCTGGCACCTATCTCCCTCTCAGCATCACAAGCGACTTCTCTAGCTAGAGATTTCGTGGTCATTTGGAGAAATCTTGACTTTCCATTTTATCAACCTAAAAAACCGGTGTTTTCCCAAAGGAGGTGCAAGATTAGGGCGCGCCCAGGGGCCCAAGGAAATTTAAAATGCATGCTTGTGAAAGACTTATGATTTTTATAAATCTGGTCAAACCCAGGATAAACCACGTTAATTAGCTCGTTAACCTTGTACAAACTGTGCCTATTGTTAGGGTATTCTAGAAGCCCCCCTCCCCCCCCCCCCCGCGGGGCCAGGTTGATTCTGCGTCTCAATTGTTAGGCACCGTTGGATTGGGGACAATGGGCGATAAGGATCGTCCTTTACAAGAGTGATCCGCGAGTTGGCATTTCTGCGTCCCTATTGTCCCTCGCAACCACAATGGGCCTATCTCCTTTACTTTATAAACGCATCCGTGTGGCCTAAGCTCAAACCCCGTTCGTTCCTTGCAACTCGTGTCAGCACAAGCGTCGAATCCTACCTGAAGAAACGGGCCTCACCATGGAGAGGCAACATCTAAGCTTTCACGAGGCCGAGTTGTTCGCCCACTAAGAGATACTCGCGCCTCCGCAAGTGAGGCTGCCAGTCGGCTACATGCTCAGCTATGCCGAGTGACCGTGGCACCGCTCTTGCGCAGTATCGCACTATCGAGGCAGATCGAGGAGTGCCGCCGCCAGCTGCTAGAGCGGAAGAGAGCAATGGACCGATACGCACGTACCAGCGCATACTGGCCAAGGCGCATCAAAAAGGAGCGGGAGGCGTTTCTTTGGCTTTGCGGATCTCACTGTCCGGAGATCCACCCGGATCTGCACAACCCCAAAGGGAGGCAGTGATGACTGGGTACCTACACCAAAACATGGTTGTTGCAGTACTTGTAGCACCAAATATTTAAGAGTTTCTCCCGATGGGATCTCGGCAAACATGACCCCGCAACCACGTTGTCAATGAGGCTATGTACACACACAAACCGTGGTTTTGGAAATAGTCTAGTCTATAGGTTGCTAGGATAAATGAATTTAAGATGCTTGTAACAACTACTACTAGGATTGAAAGAAAACTAGAACAAAACTAAAACTAGAGAGAGGTGAATGCAATGAGATGAAATATTAATGCTATGATTCCTCAAGTAATGTTGTGTATACCGGTATTCATGATAAGTGCTTATGGAATAGCTATTAACTATAATTGTGGCGGTCCCTCATATATCGTTGTCTCCCACCGTTGATAAGTGGCAACTAGACAACTCAATTTTCCACACCCTCTAGGGACATGGGTCATCCTAGTGTATTAAGGTAACAAGAAAAATCAAGGTAAACCAGAGAAAAGGCATTAAGTTCTGTGGACAACCATACTCCTAAGCAAGTGTGCTAGTCACAAGATATCCCGTATGTCACTTTGGGGTCAAGCAATTCGTAACACTATACCTATCTAATCATGAGTGATCTGGGGGAACTCTGGGCGGTGCATCCTAAGCTGCTATTGCCTCCACAACTTATAGAAAATAGCTTATTAGTTTTACACATAGGCTTGTCAGGACCCAATGATAAGTTTTGTGACACTCCACGAATCCCTAGTAAATTCCTCAACAATGGATTGGACGTCTCAAACCACTAGAATAATATCATGAATAGAACAATGTAAATAGAAAGAACAAACATATTAATTAACAAGAACACACCACACTTCAATTAATCAAATCATCATAACATTAAAAAGGGGGTTCAAGCCATATTACAACCCATCATGGAGACCATGATGGGGAAGGATGAAGGAGTAGCGGTGATGGAGATGGTGATGATGGTGCGGTGATGGTGGCGTCGGTGTGGTGATGGAGGCGTGCTCCTTATCCTCCTATTCTTTCTTGGATGGCTTGATGGTGCTGATGGAGATCTAGATCTTGCTGGAGCTTGAGAGGCTATGGAGGCAGCACAACGGCAGGGCGCCGCCATGGAGGCGATAGATGGGATCTAGATCTTGTATACGGTGTATTGTGGATTCCTTTCGCTCCTCCCCTCTTTATATAGGCCTTGGGAGTGCCCTAGGGTACCCATAAAACCGTCATATGACTTGGGGAAGGTTCTGAAGCTTTTCTGGGGTCCTTTGGCACCCAAGGCACCACTAGGATATCTATCGAGTGTGAGTTTACATGGCTTCCAACCCTAGATCCCCCCCCTCGCTGCCCAGAACATGGAACCACTCCATGAATTGAGCCCAAACCCGGCACCTATCTCCATCTCGACATCGCAAGCGACTTCGCCAAATAGAGATTTCATGGTCATATGGAGAAATCTTGACTTTCCATTTTCTGAACCTGAAAAATCGTTGTTTTCCCAAATGAGGTGAAAGATTATGGCGGGCCTAGGGGTCGGAGGCAATTTCCACGTATACTACACCATGGTGCATGGCTATTCCCGGGAGGTGGGTATTTATCTCGTGGTTCAATCATATATTGTATTTATTTTGAGTTACGACCCGATAAATGAAGTTTCTAACTATATATACCCTATAAGACCCTCTCAATTTTCAGGGGAAATGGTTTGGGGTGCCCCATAGGGTACCTAGGCTGGATGCATGCCTGGGTCCAAGATTGCACCAACCATTGCGTTTCCGCGGCCATCAGCGGGTTTCGCCGTTTCTTTGGGAAGCACCAAACAAAATCTAAAAAAATGTGAAAACACCTCCTAGAGCCCTTACATGTGACCCACTGCCCTTATAAAATCATAAGCAAGTCATACCATGTCCTTTGGCACCCAAGGCATTACCATGATGTCTATCGAGTGTGAGTTAACATGGCTTCCAACCCTAGATTCCCCCCTTGCTTCCAGAACATGGATCCACTCCATGGATTGAGCCCAAACCCGACACCTAGCTCCCTCTCGGCATCACAAGCGACTTCTCCAATAAGAGATTTCATGGTCATTTGGAGAAATCTTGACTTTCCATTTTCTCAACCTGAAAAACCGGTGTTTTCCCAAAGGAGGTGCAAGATTAGGGCGCGCCCAGGGGCTCGAGGCAATTTTTTTAAATCTGGTCAAACCCAGGATAAACCATGTTAACTAGATCGTTAACCTTGTAGAAACTATGCCTATTGTTAGGGTCTTCTAGAAGCCCCCCTCCCCCCCCCGCGTGGGGCCAGATTGATTCTGCGTCTCAACTGGTAGGCACCGTTGGATTGGGGAGAATGGACGATAAGGATCATCCTTTGCAAGAGTGATCCGCGAGTAGGCACTTCTGCGTCCCTATTGTCGCTCGCAACCACAATGGGCCTATCTCCTTTACTTTATAAATGCAACCGCGTGGCCGAAGCTCAAACCCCATTCGTTCCCTACAACTCGTGTCAGCACAAGCGTCGAATCCTGCCTGAAGAAACGGTGCCTCACCATGGAGAGGCCCCATCTAAGCTTGCACGAGGCTGAGTTGTTCGCACACTACGAGATACTCGTGCCTTCACAAGCGAGGCTGCTAGTCGGCTACGAGCTCAGCTACACCGGGGTGCCCATGGCACCGCTCTTGCGCGGTATCGCACTATCGAGGCATATCGAGGAGTGCCACCGATATCTGGCAGAGCGGAAGAGGGAGCGGGAGGCGTTGCTTTGGCTTTGTAGATCTCATTGTCCGGAGATCCACCCAGATCTGCGCAACCCCAAAGGGTGGCAGGGATGACTGGGTACCTGCACCAAAACAGGGTTATTGCAGTACTTGTAGCACCAAATATTTAAGAGTTTGTCCAGATGGGATCTCGGCAAACACGACCCCAAAACCACGTTGTTAATGCGGCTACGTACACACACAAACCATGGTTTTGGAAATAGTCTATTCTATAGGTTGCTAGGATAAATGAATTTAAGATGCTTGTAACAACTACTACTAGGATTGAAAGAAAACTAGAACAAAAGTAAAACTAGAAAGAGGTGAATGCAATGAGATGAAATATTAATGCTATGATTCCTCAAGTAATGTTGTGTATACCGGTATTCATGATAAGTTCTTATGGAATAGCTATTAACTATAATTGTGGCAGTCCCTCATATATCATTGTCCTCCACTGTTGATAAGTGGCAAATAGACAACTCAATTGTCCACACCCTCTAGGGACATGGGTCATCCTAGTGTATTAAGGTAATAAGACCAATCATTGTAAACTAGAGAAAAGGCATTAAGTTCTATGGACAAACGTACTCCTAAGCAAGTGTGCTAGTCACAAGATATCCCGTATGTCACTTTGGGGTCAAGCAATTCGTAACACTCTATGTTGGGGATATGCTATATGGGTATCCTCATAGCATGTCTCTTTTCCGGATAACCCGGGTGGCCCACAGTTGGTAGCATGGCCCATGGCCTGCTGGGCAGCCAAGTTAGATGGATCCAGAAGGGAGGCCCATGCCGGATAAAGGAAGGCTACGGTGGAGTCACCAGCGTACCCGGAGCCTTGGAGTACAAGACACGCTAAACTCGTAATAGACGGTGTAGGACTCTGTGACCTGTCCGCTAGGACTTTTCCCTGTAACACTAGGACCTGGCAACTATATAAGTCAGGCCTATGGGACCCTTTAGGGCACAACTTCACATAACCTCGCACAGCGAACCTATCTCTGTAACTCGGCATATTGCCATTATAGTGATTTATAGAAGGAGTAGGATTCCGCCACCGTTGTGGGATTTGAACATGGGTAACCTGTGTTACCTCGTACCCGTCAACCGTCCGCCTTCCCCCACGTCTCTAAACACGCACTATGAGGACCCCTCCATGGCGTACTCGTCGGCAATACCACGACAGTTGGCGCCCACCGTGGGGCAAGAGGCGCTCCAGGCTCTTCAGCGGGCGAAGACCAAGATCTTCGTGGGAATCGGCGAAACCGTAGCCATCGGTCGCGTTCTCTTCTCCGACAATGTTTCGATCGTCCCTCCCGACGAGTTCTGGATCCCGACAAAGACGAACCCTACGCGGTGTTGGATCGTTCCTATCAGAGACATCCACCTCTTCATTGGCGAAACCGACTCGGGCACTAGTTCCCTAGGAGTTGGAGGAGCATCAAAACCCGCACGGACCGCCTACGGGCAGGATACGTTCGCGGAAGGATCGATTTCGGATCTCTCTTCGGAGTTTGCCGGCAAAGATCAGAAAAATTCAAGGCCCACCCAAACCGCCCCTGTGCAGGATATAAACGTGGAAGATCACTGCAAGTCCACCGGCTTCGTCCGTGCGTCTGGACAGTAGAGATCCATGTTCGTCGACGTGGTTACCATCTTTGATCTGGCGCGTTGCATTCAGAGAGAGGGCGAAAACCCCCGCGATTACCTTGCTAGATGGCTCCTTATACGGGCCGACCTGGCACACTGCCCCAATGATGATGCCATGTATCACTTTGTGGAAGTACTGAACCACGGCACGCTTCTCCAGCATTCTCTAAGGCGGAAGCAGGCTTCGGGACGCCTTACCTTCGAAGGCATGGTAAACACGGTCAACAACTACGCTGAGGCCGAAGCGGCAGCTCAGACAGCGCTTGCGCTCATTGACGGAGCCCCTCCGATTCAGCCACTGCGCCACCACCTCTAGTCATCGTCGCCGCTGTTGCACCTCCAGCCCCCGTCATCAAGGAAGTTCTCGCACCCTATGACTCTGTGATTGACGCACTATAAGCCGACTTCAGTGTAGATTCAGAGGAGATAGACTTCAGCCCAGAAGAGCTAGACTCCTCCATGCAGGAGATGGAGGAGGAGTACACGCGCGACGAGCAAGCCAACAACGCCGTCACGTCTCGAGAGGTGTTCGTCACTATTGGGACGGCGATGGATGAAGATCAACCCGGACGAGCTCCGCCTACAGCTCTGGACAAAGGGACGGGACCACTTGTTGCTGTCGACAATGATCGCGCAAAGGTCATGCCCCCTTCGCCTAACCTAGTGCAACAGCCGCAGGAACTCGGCACCGGCCCGAGCAACAACATCATCACAAACTTGCCACCTCCGACATCTACGTCTGATGCTGCCCAAGTTACTCTAGCAGATAGAGTGATGTACGTCAATCTCCTCATCGAGCCACTGGCCGTAGCTCATATCCGGAACGTGACCCATCTTGACGAGAAGCGCCAGCAGCTGCTGGAGGAAGCGCAGGCCATCGCGGAGCAAGGCGCTAAGCTAGATCGAGATCTGGTCAACACGCAGAAATCCATAGAGAAAGCTAGAGAAATGGAGGCCGAGTACAAGACTCTGCTGCAGCAGCAGAAGGCCAAGAAAGCTCTGGCTCGCGTCATCAACGATCCTGGTGTACGGCGAAACCTAGGATGGGCTCCCCCGAACCGGCACAGGCCAAGCCATACATTGACAGTGAAGGCAGGCAGGTGATGCCCACTCCTCTCCTCAACCTCGCCGTCGCCAAGACCCTTCTGGAGCAGGATAGATCGCCCGAGGCGGTGGACCAGGTCTATGACCTAGTGGCCAAGGCGGTGAAGCAGCAAGAAAAGGCCACCTCTCAGAGGCTTGAGTCTGACCCAGCGTTTTGCCAGTCTAGCCAGCATAAGCCGCCAAGGGACAGATCTCCTCTTGATATCGGGTCTCAGATGGGTTCATCAGAACGAAGACAGAGGGATGCGCGCAACAGGAAGGATGCTATCCCCATATCCTCCGACCACGGAGAAAAGTCCCAACCTCGTTGCCCATCACCACTGCCCCGCTCCCCTCGGCATCACGAAGACCCCAAGGCTCACCGTCATACGGATATGCCCCCGCCAAGGCCGAGCGGCATCGTCATCCGTGACGACGTGGAGCAGACCCGTCATGACGGAGAGCGCAACCAGGGGCACAAGAGCAGGTCGCGCCACGACCCTCCGCATCCGGCAAGCAATCGCAAAAGGCGTGAGGCGTCGCAGGAGGATAATAGCAAGAAGGATAACCCACCGCCACCTCCACCTCCATCGCATGAGGCGTGAGGTGTTAGGCAGTCACCATGGCGGAGGAGGCCCGCATCATTCACGCAGCCTATCCCCTGTTGACAAGAAGAAAAGAAACCCGGAGCCCTATGATGTCGTGGGAATGGTCACGGCAGATGCTGCAATCGGCAGCGAGTAGTAGAACGAGGGGCAAGGGCGGCCAGCCATCTGCGGTGCGAGATGAGGGTGGAGACACAAGGTTTTACCCAGGTTCGGCCCCCCGGAGGGTAAAGACCTACTCCTGCTAGATTGTATTATGATGGTGGTACAATGGACGAGCTCGGCGGCTAGGCGGCGAGTCGCTTGGGTGTATGATGGAACGTATCTCTGCACGCCCTGTAGGGAGGTTTATATAGACTCACCTCCCCTAGGGTTTACATATCTCAACCGAATCAGTTAAGGCTTCGTTAATCGTTTAACCTAACTCGACTGGGCCTATCTACTCGCCTGGGCCTTCTGCTTCCAGTCGCTTGGATCCACACCGGGCCTTGATCTAGTCGTCGTCTTGCAGGCCCAGTCGCCAGTTCCTGGGCCAGTCGGAAACGTCCTGCTGGGTATACCCCGGTGGGCATATCCCCATGAGTAGTCCCCGAGGCCGTCGTCGATTGGGCGCAGGTGGTTGCTGGCAGTCGGAGTATACGGCTTCAAAGCAGACATCCAGTCGAATCGCCGGCGGGCTCCTGAATAAAGGAAAAGACTAATCATCCTGATTGTAGCTTTGGCGAGTCGAGTCGGCGAAAATATTTGATCACTGTCGTAGTGTTCGGGTCGGCGAGCAGAGTGGCTGAAGTTGGACCGTTAACGTGGTCAAACTATCCGTTGGGGTAATCCAACGGTAACTTTTGGCGTAATCATCGCGTAGTAACGGCTCCCTGATTTGGCGGGTAACAACTGCTATATAAGGGGAATGGCAGGCGATCGGAGAACCACCTTCTCGTCATTTCCTCCGATTGCGCGCACTTTCGCCTTCCTTCGCATCGCGATCCAGCCGACCCGAAATCATCCGATCCCCCACAAATCCTTCCGCCATGGCCCCCTCCACCGAGCCTTGGGGTAGATCTAAGTGTACGTGGGCGCAACTGGCGTCCTTCGAGGAGGCCGGGATCCTGCGCGCTGGCTGTTGGCGCATCCCCGCGGCCGGAGAGGTGACCCCGAACCCGCGCGAGGGAGAATTCATCTGCTTCACCAGCCACCTAGAACGGGGGATGGGATTCCCTACGTCCCTGTTCTTCCGGCGCTTCTGCGCCTACTACGGGATCCAACCGTCAGACCTGGGTCCGCACAGCATCGAGCAGCTCGCCATCTTCGTGGCGTTCTGCGAGTGTACCTAGGTTGTCGGCCCTACTTCCCTCTATGGCAAGATCTGTTTCACGGACGGATCAGTCGCGAGGAAGCGGGCGGCCCAATGCTCGCCGCGGGCGGCCTGACATTCCAACTGAAATCCAAGGCTTCTTTCTTCGATCTGATGCTACCCACCAAGGCGGCGAGCCAATGGAAGAACTCTTGGTTCTACGTCGCCGAGGCGACCCCGGAGGGCGAGACGGCGATCCCACGATACTCCGCCGACCGGCCCGAACCGCGCCGACTCCAAGTCAGCAAGCTCCCCAACGACCAGCGTATGGTCGTGGACGAAATGCTTCAAACCATCCGCGGTCTGAAGAAGAAGGGCCTCCAGACGATTAACTTATACAACTGCTGGCTCGGGCGGCGGCTCGTTCCTCTGGCTCGGCGCGACCACTATATGTACCAATACACGGGCCGGGAGGACTCGACGAAGTCCTGCCTCGCCGAGTGGAAGCTCGAGGACTACACCCCAGCACTGAAGAAGATCACCCAGGCGGTATACCTGGACGCAAAGGCCGGGGTCGCCCCCTACACCGCGAAACATCCAGCCCCAACGGTAAGTCACCTCGCATCATTCGCAGTCGCAGTTTATGCAGTCGCGGTCATTCTAATTTCATTTTGTACTCATTGCAGCTATTCCAAGTGGTGGAAGGATGGCTCCCGCCTTCAGACGACGAGAACTCGAGCTCGTCCGTCCAGGACCTGGGCGAATCGCCTCCCGCCAAGGGCGACGCCGAGAGCGACGAGAACAGCGACGACGACGAATCTGAGGAGGAGGTCACCCCGTTGGTTCGCAAGACCCGTGGGCAGCGTCAGCGTGAGCTTGAGGCAAGTAAAATCCTTGAGCGTCATAATGATGATGATGACGAACTTCCGGAGTCCACCTCGCGCCGCCAAGCTACTCCGTCAAAGAAGAAGAAGAAGACAGAGAAGGAGGTGAAGGCCCCTCCGAAGAAGAAGACAAAGCCGGTGAGACCGGCCTCCCCGTCGCACTCGGCGGGCAGCTCCGACGCCACCAGTCTGGCCAAGGGCGAGGCGCCGCCCATGGTAACCGCGCTGGACACGGCCGCTGTCCTGAGCGAGGTGCCACTGGCTTCGATACCTCCGCCATTCGCCCCAGTCTCTAGACTAGGGGCCGCTCCGGTCGCGGCGACTTCACCTCGCAAGAAAGCTCTCGCTGAAGATGTCTCAGAGGCTCCCGTCGTAGCCTCGACGACGAAGAAACCATCCGTGTATTGGGCGCACGACGTCTTGGAAATGGGCCTCAGTCGCCGACTGGGCCCCGAACTGGAGAAGCCGGCCGGCATCCGCACCGGGCTACGCTTCATTCCAGTCTCTAAGTGAGTTTGCTCACCTTCTTTCGTTTTTCATTGTACTTGAATTATCTTGCTCACGCAATCAATTTGTAGGACCGGAGCGAATAAAATAGGCCATCCAACCGTGGCTAAGGTGCCGCCCGTCGTCAGCGAAGAGGAACCCTCCCGGAAGAGGAAGGCGGACGAAGTCGTCGTCCCTGCGGATGACGCCAAGAAAGCCAAGGGTGACGATGTCGTCACGATCTCCGATGACACGGCGGTCGCGCCGAATGAACCCGCAACGGAGGCGGCTGTACCCACGAAGGAGGGTGCTCCCTCGCCTAGGGTGGCCAACCCGGCCTCCTTTGGTGCCGGTGCCTCTATCGCAACGTTCCCGCGCTTCATGGCCAGAGCGGCTATAGCTAGTGGGACCTCGCCCTCGAGCCATGCACCTGGGGTCGCCGACGCGGAGGTCGAGCAGCCTCGTGGGCACAGGCCGGCTCTCCTTGCATCCGCGGATGCGATACAACTTCATGGCATGCTTGGCGCAGCCATCCAGGTATGTCCAGTCCCCGAGGATCAGGCCGGTGTGTTGCAGCGGTCTGATTCTTTTAGTGTCTTGTTGTTATTTTTCGCGTCCAGTCCCCGAGTGCGCACTCGCTGAATTCCAGCTGGTGGGCACTTAGAATTGTTTTGATCGCCAGTCCCCGAGTGCGTACTCGCTGAATTTCAGCGGGTGGGCACTTAGGATTTTTTTGATCGCCAGTCCCCGAGTGCGTACTCGTTGAATTTCAGCGGGTGGGCACTTAGGATTTTTTTTGATCGCCAGTCCCCGAGTGCGTACTCGCTGAATTTCAGCGGGTGGGCACTTAGTATTTTTTTAATCGCCAGTCCCCGAGTGCGTACTCGCTGAATTTCAGCGGGTGGGCACTTAGGATTTCGCTTTGGTTAACTGTTTGAATTGTGAGCAGGGTCTGCAACGTGAGTTAGCTGACCGATTGGCAGCGAAACACCGCGCGGAGAAGGAACTGGCCACCGTCCAAGAGGCGAATAAGGGGCTTCAGGCAGTTGCCGCGAAGGCAGTGGAGGCTCCCCAGGGACTTGTCCCAGCGGGTGAGTTGGCAGCGGCGCAATCGGCATTGAGCTCGGCTGAGAAGCGGATCGCCGACCTTGAGCGCGAGCTGAGGGAGGCGAAAGAAGAAGAGAGTTTGGCGGATGGTCGAGCCAAGGCCGCCGTTACGGCCGCCGCGGAAGAACGTAAGGTTTCTGACGCCCTTGTTGCTGGGCTTCAGGATGATTACACTTCTCTTCAGAGCTTCATCACGGATCTCTCCCGTCCCTTGATTGGTGAGTGTGTCTGCCCCTGCCTATGGCATGTGCCTTTTTGTGATATCCAACGTACTCACTGTTATCTTCTATTCGCAGGTCGCATCCTTGATAGCGCGGAGGAGGCGAGCTCGTTCGACGCGCGGCAATGTGTGGCCACACTCCTCGACTCGGCGACGTTGTCAGCGACATGCATCCGAGCCTACCTCCAGGAGATATCCCCCACGGAAGTAATTCCTAGCGACCTCGTCGAGGTGTGGAAGTACTTGGAGAAGGCGCCGTCGGTCGTTGAATTCATGACGCGATCGGCGTTCCGGCGCGGAGCGGCGACGGCGCTTAGCCTTGGGCTTGCTCACTTTCTAGAGGATTTCGATCTAGATGATGTGACGAGTGGCTACCCGTCATCGACTGGCGCGGTGGAGATCTCAGAGGTGCTCAAGTTGACGGGTCGCGCCACGGTGTACTCCGAGCGCGTCTGGGCGATGGGCGACCTCCTTCCTTACCAGGAGACGGTCGTCCTGCCCAACGACCCCGAGCCGCAACATCGGGACTTCAAGGTCGAGCATCCCTTCCGTGCGGCGATGGCGGGTGAGCTGACGACGTATCCGTCGAACCCGTACACTCCCTTCATCCGCAATCGCAAGGGTTCTGGCGAATCGTCGTCGAAGCCTGCGGAATAGAATAGTTTGCCCTGGGGCGTTAGTAGCAGATCTGCCGTTTGGGCATATTTTGTATTCTGAGATGATTGCGAGATGCTATTAATGAGATATCGTGTTTGTTTTGTGACTTGTCATGTGTTTTCCGATTGAGGGTTGAACGAGTCCCCGAGCGCGTCCGCCCTTTTTGTGGGGTTTACCTCGTGTGTGATGTGTTTGTGGTTTTTGAATGTTTTTTTATTGTGGTCGACTCGGCCGAACTTGGAGAGCCATTCGCAAGGCGACTCCCTTGAGCGCTCTGTACTTCACCGTTTTCCCTTGCGCGAACGAGGTCGGGTGGCCGAGTCCCCGAGCGTGGTACTTAGTTGTTCTAGGCGCGACTCGAGGGTGGGTGAGGACTTGGCGCGTTAGTTTGAGCGCGTCACTCCTGCCTGGCCTGTTGGGTCAGTCGCATGGCGAGTCCTGGGCATGCTCTCATACTTGGCGTTTTCCCGAGCCGCTCGCGCTGAACTCGTCGTCAGTCCCCGAGCGTGGTACTTTGCCGTTCGAGTCGCTATGTCGAGGATGCGGAGGATCATGGTCGCTGTGAGAAGCGAGGGCAGTTGTCTTGGCTCATAGAGCCAGTCGGGCTAGACGACTCCAATGGGGCTCCGGGTAGGCGTTTTTCGTGGACGATGCAAAACCTGAGGTGACCCAGTGCTCTTGCATCGCATTACTTGGCCGTGCCGATCGCTGTACCAAAGGTTGACTTCTGCGGTTAGCTTGACGCTGTTATTACGAGTGCGAGTGGCAGAAGACACGAAGAGTAGGCGCAATTTGCGGTAACCAATTCTTTTTATTTCATAGCGACTGGAGGGTACATATGTGGAGTTCTAGGAATAGAACTTCCGTAGGAGGTTTACATTCCACAGTCGCTTGACGTCGAGTTTGCCGTCCCCACGGACGTCGATGAGGTAGTAGGCATCGTTGCCGAGTACGCGCCCGATGGCGAATGGTCCCTCCCACAGAGGGGAAAGCTTGTGCATGCCCTTCTTGTCCTGGATGAGGCGCAGCACCAGGTCGCCTTCCTGGGAGGTGCGAGTTTTCACCCGCCGGCTATGGTAGCGGCAGAGTCCCTGCTGGTAGATGGCGGTGCGTGATCGAGCGAGGTCACGTGCCTCGTCGAGTTGATCGACTCCGTCCTGGCGGGCGAGTTCGTTTGCAGCCTCCGTGTAGTGGACGACCCGCGGCAAGTCGTGCTCGAGGTCGGTGGGCATGACTGCCTCGGCGCCATATACCATGAAGAAGGGGGTGAATCCTGTCGACCTGTTGACCGAGGTGCGGATGCCCCAGATGACGGAGGGTAGCTCCTCTACCCAGCACCCGGCGGTGCGCTCGAGTGGTACTTGGAGTCGCGGCTTCAGGCCGTGGAGGATGCTTTGATTGGCCCATTCCGCCTGGCCGTTGGATTCCAGGTGGGCGACTGACGCGAGATCGAGCCGGATGTGGTGTTCTTCGCAGAACTCGGCCATGGCTCCTTCGGCAAAGTTGGTGCCGTTGTCCGTGATGATGCTGTTTGGGAACCCGTAGCGATATATGAGCTCGCTTAGGAATTTTGTGGCGGTCTTCCGGTCGCACTTCCGGACTGGTTTGGCCTCCACCCACTTTGTGAATTTGTCGACCGCGACCAGGAGGTGGGTGTAGCCGGAGGGAGCCTTTTTGAAGGGGCCTACCATGTCCATGCCCCACATGGCGAATGGCCAGGTGATGGGGATTGTCTTGAGCGCTGAGCTCGGCATGTGCGTCTGGTTGGCGTACTTCTGGCACCCGGCGCACCGCTGGACAATGTCGACGGCATCGGCGTGTGCGGTGGGCCAGTAAAAGCCATGGAGCATAGCCTTGGCGACCAGAGAGCGGGCGCTGGCGTGGTGGCCGCAGTCGCCGGAGTGGATGTCGTGGAGGATCTTGCGTCCTTCGGCGGGTTGGACGCAGCGTTGGAACACGCCGGTGACGCTGCGCTTGTGGAGCTCGCCGTCAATGATGGTGTAGGACTTGCATCGGCGTGCGAGCATCCGAGCGTCCGTCTCGTCTGCCGGCAAGGTGCCGGCCTCCAGGTAGGCGACGTAGGGCTTGGTCCAGTCGTCTGGCTCGGTGACGAGTGCGACCAGGGCTGCCTCTGGCTGCAACGGGACTCCGATGTCGATCTTCCTCGGGGGAGAGTCTTATGGCTTGGTGATCGTGTCGAGGAATACGCCGGCGGGTGGTGCGAGTCGAGCCGAGCCAATGCGAGAGAGTGCGTCGGCCTCCTCGTTCTTCCGCCTGTCAATCCACTCGACGGAGTAGCCTACGAAGTGTCCGCCCAGCTTGTCCACTGCTTGGCGGTATGCCGCCATGGTGGGGGAGACGGCATCGCAGGTGCCAGCGACTTGTCCAGCGACGAGGTCGGAGTCTCTGTAGCAGCGTAGGCGGTTGACGTTCATATCCCTGGCAGCTCGCATGCCGTGGAGTAAGGCCTCGTGCTCAGCCATGTTGTTGGTGCAGGGGGTGAAGTCGAGGCAGAGGACGTAGTGGAGCTTGTCGCCCTTCGGTGAAGTTAGCACGATCCCTGCTATTGCGCCGTCCGCGTTCTTGGAGCCGTCGAAGTGCAGGCTCTAGTAATGGAGGTATGGCAGCTTCTCTGGCTGCTGGGCCTCTTCCTAGTCGGCGATGAAGTCCGCTAGAGCCTGCGACTTGATCGCTTTTTGTGGCTCGTATTTGATGTTGTGGACGCCGATCTCGACGGCCCACTTGGCGACCCGCCCGGTCGCCTCGCGGTTGCGGATGATGTCCTGCAACGGTGTTGAGGAGACGACCGTGATTGGGTGTTCTTGGAAGTAGTGCGGCAGGCGCCGCTGTGCTCTGAAGACCGCATATACCAGTTTCTGGTACTGCGGGTATCGCTGGCGCGACTCGGTGAGGACCTCGCTGATGTAGTACACCGGTCGCTATACTGGGCGCTCCTTTCCTTCCTCCGGCCGTTCGACGACCATGACGGCGCTGACGACATGCTCGGACGCCGCGACGTAGACTAGCATGGGTTCTTTGTCAGCGGGGGCGGCGAGTAGTGGTGCGGCGAGTAGCACCTTCTTGAGGTCGCGGAGCGCGTCGTCTGCCTCCTTGTCCCACTGGAAGGTGGGGTTCTTGCACATCAGGCGGTATAGGGGCATCGCCTTTTCGCCCAGGCGGGGGATGAAGTGACTGAGAGCCGCTACTCGCCCGACCAGCTTCTGGACGTCGCGCAGGCACTCGGGTTTGCCGAGTCGGGCGATCGTGTCGATATTGGTGGGGTTCGCCTCAATACCTCGCTTAGAGACGACGTACCCCAGTAGTTGTCATGCTGGTACACCGAAGGTGCATTTTCCTAGGTTAAGCTTTATCTTGTATTTTCGCAGGTTGGCGAATGTTTCCGCCAGGTCGGCGAGTAGATCGCCCTGGCGAGCGGATTTTACGACCACGTCATCGATGTAGACGTGGATGTTGCGGCCAATTTGGCTCGCGAGGCACTATTGCATGCACCGCTGGTAGGTCGCTCCGGCGTTCTTGAGGCTGAAGGTCATGTCGGTGTAGCAGAAGGCTCCGAATGGCGTGATGAACGCCGTCTTCTCCTCGTCCTCGACGGCCATTTTGATCTGGTTGTATCCAGAGTAGGCGTCGAGGAAACATAGCGACTCCGAGCCCGCGGTGGTGTCGATTATTTGGTCGATCCGCGGGAGGACGAACTGCTCCTTCGGGCAGGCGTTGTTCAAGTTTGTGTAGTCGATACACATCCTCCAGGTCCCGTTCTTCTTCTCGACCAGGACTGGGTTTGCCAGCCACTTGGATTACTTGATTGGCCGGATGAAGCCTGCAGCGAGTAGACGCTGCACCTCCTCGGCGATGGCTCGGCGGCGCTCTTCATTGATGGGCCGCAGCGACTGTTTGACGGGTCGCACTTTGGGGTCGGCATTTAGCATGTGCTCAGCGAGCTCCCTAGGGACACCAGGCATGTCAGAGGGCTTCCATGCTAAGATGTCCTTGTTCTCACGGAGGAACTCGATGAGCGCGCCTTCCTAGGCTGGGCTCATTCCCATCCCGATCTTCACCGTCTGGCTGGAGTCGCCTGGGACCAGCTCGACGGTGCGGGTGTGCGTCGTTGCCTCGAAGGTTGAGGTGTTTGCGCCCTCCGAGTTGGGCTTCTTGAGTATGGTGGGGTCGTTGTTGTTGAGCCCGCTCGCGTACTTGGCGAGCTCATCGGCATGGTTGGTTTCTGCCGCGATGACGACGTCGGCGAGTTCTGCTCCTTTGGCCTCGCACTCGGCGGCCATGTCTGGGTCGCCATTGATGGTTATGACGCCACACGGCCCGGGGAGCTTCATCGTGTTGTACACGTAGTGGGGCGCTGCCATGAACTTGGCGAATGCCTGGCGCCCCAGGACGCAGTGGTAGGGGCTGTCGAAGGGTACCAGCTCGAAGACGATCCGCTCGGTGCGGAAGTTTGCTGGTGTGCCGAAGGTGACGGGCAGCGTGACCTTGCCGATCGGGTATGCCTTCCGACCGGGGACGATGCCATGGAACGTGGTGTGGGTTGTCTCGATCATCGACTGCGGGAGCCGCAGCCGCCTGAAGGTGTCCAGGTACAGGATGTTGATGGAGCTGCCGTCGTCTATCAATGTCTTGGGGAGCCAGTAGTCGCCGACCTTAGGCTTGACCACCAGGGCGACTCGGCCTGGGTACTCAATGCGTGGCGAGTGGTCCTGGCGGCTCCAGGTGATGGGCTGCTCCGACCAGTTAAGGAACTGGGGAACGTTCACCTGAGCCACCACGTTGACGGCGACGGCGCGGGTGATGACCTTCTTCTCGCGCTTCGTGTTGAAGCCTGTGAAGGTATGGAGCGAGCCGGCCACTTTGCCGAATTTTCCGCCATTTGGCGGGTCGTTGTCGGGGTCCTCCCGTGCTCGCCGTGCCTTCTCGATCTCCCTGAGGGTGTGGCAGTCGGCGGTCGTGTGCGTTGCGGGCTTCCCTTCCCTGCTATGAAACGCACAAGGTTGGTTAAGGAGGGCCGCGGGGTCGAACCTCGGCTTGGCCTTGTAGTTGCCGCCGTCGCGGCGTTGTCCTCCGTCGCGGCGGAAGCTTTTGGGCTCGCGTTGTGCGTGCCCGGTGTTGGCGACGAAGTCGACTCGCCCGTCACTGCGGCGCTTGCCAGTGAGGCGAGTGTTGCTGTAGCGTAGGTCGGACTGTCGTCTGTTGTCGTTGCCGCTCGTGCGGCGTTGGCCTCCCGACTCGTCGTCGGTTTCCTGGTTTGGATCCTCCTCCACGTACCGGTTGGCGATCTCGAGGAGGTCCGGTATGTTGTCGAGTGTGCGAGAGTGTCGCTTGAGCTTGGCGACCAAGGGCTCGTAGCGGCACGAGGTCTTGAAGCAATGGATCGCAGTGTCCGGGTGGATGCCGACCGCGTTGTACCAGAGTTCTTGCCACCGCTGGACCCAGTTGCAGGTCGACTCGCGGGGTCCCTGGACGCATCGCTCCAGGTCCTCAATGGTGGTGGCGCGGGTGTAGGATCACTCGAAGTGCCTGACGAAAGCTTCGCGCATTTCCTCCTAGGAGTCGATACTATCCTGGGGGAGGGTGTTGATCCATTGCCTGCACGTCCCCTCCATCATCAAGGGGAGGTAACGGGCGGCTAGCAGGTCGGTGTGGCCTGCGATCCCCATCGCCATGAGGTATGTATCGAGCCACACGGCGGGGTCGTACGAAGGGTCGTACTTCTCTATCTCCTTTGGCGCCTTGAAGTTTGGCGGGTACTTCTCGCCTCGGATCATCGGTCCGAAGCACTTGGGGCCGAGTCGACTTAGCGACCCCATTGGCTCGCCGTCGTGGCGATTGGTTAGGGTGTGTCGCAGGTCGTCGGGCTGGCGTGCGCGCCAGCTTTGGTTGTTGATGATGTGGGTACGGGCGTCGATGGGTTGACCGTTGGCGGCGACGAAGTTGGTCGCTGGCCTAGGGTCGTTGGTGGAGAGTGCCGCGTTCGCGGGTCGGTGTTGGAGCTGTAATGGCTCTGGTGGCGGGCAGTTGAGGGTGTTGGCCGCCATTAGGCGGCCACTTGAGGCCGCTCTGCTTCCCGAAGAACGCGAGTACACTCGACCCTGCGAGTCGGCGCCTGCGTTTTGTTGCTCAACCGCCTTTGCGAGCAGGGCCCTGACGTACTGGATATGTAGGGCACCGTCGCCGGTGGCCGTGATGTTGTCGGCTGCTGCTCGGCCCGCCACGAGGTTGTCCATCAGGGTGGAGAACAGTGGGAGGTCGTTCGCGTCCCGCTCCCGTGAGGAGACTACTATCCGCGGCTGATCCCCGGGGGGTGTGCGGTTGGGTGGAGGTGGGGCGCCCATCGCCGTCGAACCTGGCGGGGGCCGGGCGCTTCCTCCAGGTGGCGCGTTCTTGCAGATCGCGTGCTCGGCCACGCGGGCCGGGTCATTTTCGTCGTCGAAGTTCAGGGCGCGCCCCTGGACGGTGGGGTTCAGGCGCGACCTGATTCGCTGCTGGTGGTAGCGCGATAGCTCCTGCGTCGTCACCTGCTCAAGGCGAAATTTTTCGCGCTCGGCTTGCTCCTTGCGCACTGCCTCCGCCAGCTTCAGGCAGAGTTCCTCGACCTCCGTTGCCATGGCGTTAGGAGGGATCGGGGTGGAGAAGGGATCCTCCGGCGGATCGGTGCCGGTCGCCATGTAGGTCGCGGCGTGGCGACCGGTCCCGTCGCGGAGGTCGGCGGAATTTTCCGACCCGGAGTCAAAGTCGAAGATCCCAAGGATGGAGGGATCCTCGAAGTCTCCCATGTTGGAGACCTGGGTGATGGAGCCCGCGGGTGAAGCCGCGGTGATGGATCCGGCGAGTGACGCCGGGGTCGCCGAGTCGGCGTCGTCGTTGAGGGCCGCGTCTTCTGCGGCCGCTGAGTTTTCAGCCACGTTACTATGGGCCGAAATGTACTCGGAGGCAAGGCGATGGATCATGTGGATCTGGCTCTCAGAGAGTCGATCGCATAGCGGCGACTCGCGGATGCGAGCCGAGTCCTCCGAGACGATGAGGTCAGTGAAGCCGACGAAGAGGCTGATCGTGCCGACCGGCAGGATCACGCTGTGCGTGACGGGTCGCGCCGCCGGGACGTAGCTGCTCGGCAAGATTTGGAGCATCTCGCCGATCGCTATCATGCGGCCGGTGGCGACCGTCTCGTTGATGGGCAGATTGGATCTCACCGCAGAACACCGGCCAGACCGGCCAGGCCCCACGGTGGGCGCCACTGTCGTGGGAATGGTCACGACAGATGCTGCAATCGGCAGCGAGTAGTAGAACGAGGGGCAAGGGCGGTGCGAGATGAGGGCGGAGACACAAGGTTTTACCCAGGTTTGGCCCCCCGGAGGGTAAAGACCTACTCCTGCTAGATTGTATTATGATGGTGGTACAATGGACGAGCTCGGCGGCTAGGCGGCGAGTCGCTTGGGTGTATGATGGAACGTATCTCTACACGCCCTGTAGGGAGGTTTATATAGACTCACCTCCCCTAGGGTTTACATATCTCAACCGAATCAGTTAAGGCTTCGGTAATCGTTTAACCTAACTCGACTGGGCCTATCTACTCGCCGGTGCCTTCAGCTTCCAGTCGCTTGGATCCACACCGGGCCTTGATCCAGTCGCCGTCTTGCAGGCCCACTCGCCAGTTCCTGGGCCAGTCAGAAACGTCCTGCTGGGTATACCCCAGTGGGCATATCCCCATCATATGATGCACGTTCGCGGATCGATAAGATCCACGAGGCCCGGGAAGGACCATACCTAGGACCACGTTGATTTGGACCTACGATACGGTCCGCAACTTACCCCAAAGGTTTCCGGACTGATAGACCATCAAGCCCTATGATGGCACTGCTAAGCCAGCTACATGGTTGCAGTATTACGGCAACGCGGTAGAGATTGCCGGGGGTAATCCCAACGTTGTCGTCAAGTACCTCCCATTGATGTTGGCGGGCACAGCCCGTCAATGGATTGATGACTTGCCGGAGAAATCCATCTGTAATTGGTTGGACATGCAAGAAGCGTTCACCAAGAACTTCGAGGGTACGTACAAACGTCCCTGCACTGTTGGCGATCTACATCGGTGCATGCAAGAGAAAGACGAGACATCTCGCGCCTACCTCTCCCGCTAGCTGGATATGAAAAATTCCGGCGCAGGAGTGCACGCTCAGACCGCCATGGCCGCCTTCATTGATGGGTTGGAAAGGGGCACGTTGCTCCGACATAAGCTGAAGCGCTTGCAGGACAATCACCAGCTTGACTTGAACCAGATGATTCAGTTGGCTAGTGAGTTCGCAGCTGCCGACAACGACGCTCGTGTATCTCTGCCGGCAATGGCCGTTCCAACTCAATCTTGGAGGAACAGCAGCACAAAGAGGAAAACCGCTCCAGAAGAAAAGCAAACTCCCGACATGGTGGCTATGACCTTTGCAGAACGAGGTGATGGTGGACAACGTGGCCGAGGACGGGGAGCTGGTCGTGGGCAACAGCGAGGAAGTGAAACTACCTCGGCAGCGCTCCGTGTTCCCCAAACCTACGAAGAGTACCGCGATATGTCGTGCCACGTACACTTACGATGTAAACGGCAAGGCCACCCATACCAATCAACACTGCAAGTTTGTCAACGACCTCAAGGAGGACCCGGAAGCCGGCTACAAGCAAAGTCGGAAGAACAAACCATGAGGCAAGGGCAAGGGAAACAAGAAGGAGGAGGAGTCCAAGGATTCTAGTGACATGGACGAGGATGTTGACCCCAAGCACACCGCCAGGAGCGACGGCAAAGGCAAGAACCCCTTCGAGAAGAAGGCGGCAGTTTACCACACTTTCCTTGGCACCCCCACCGTCCGACAACAGAAGACCTCTATGAGGATACTGATGGCTACTCTACCCCCAGTTCCCTAGTACCTGCGCTGGTCGGAGGTTCCAATTACTTGGGACAGGAAGGATCACCCAGACCTTATCCATATGGAGAACCAATACGCCATGGTCATCAACCTCTTGATTGACGGCATTGAGTTCACCAAATGTATGGTGGATAGTGGAAGCAGCATCAACATCATGTACCTGGATACACTACAGAAGATGAACTTGACGGAGGCAAACCTAAGGCGGACCAACACCATCTTCCACGGCATAGTTCCTGGTCGGGAGGCTCAGTCCCTTGAGTGCATCACACTTCAGGTTTCCTTTGGTGATGTTAATAATTACCGCCAAGAGCGCATGGCCATTCAGGTGGTCCCCTTCAAGAGCGTGTACCATGTCATATTCCGCCGCGACATATTCCACACCTTCATGGCCAAGCCATGCTTCGTCTACAACAAACTCAAGATACCCGGACCAAACGGTGTCATCATCGTATCCGGAAGCTTTACCAAAGCAAGGGACTGCAAGATTAATGAAGCAGCCTACACGGAAGCTGTCCTCTATAGCGAAGAATTCAAAGAGATCCAAAGCAAGGTCGATGCCTCAGAGATGCCCGTGTCGAAGAAACAGATCTCCGACTCTGCTCCAGCATTCAAGGCCGCCATCGAGACCAAGCCTGTGGAACTTGTGGTAGGCGATGCCTCCAATACCACCGCCATTGGGACGAACCTGGATCCCAAATAGGAAAGCGCGGTGGTCGAGTTCCTCCGTGAGAACAGGAACATCTTTGCCTGGCAACCTGCCGACATGAAAGGTATACCTAGGGAACTTGCTGAGCACATCTTAAACATTGATCCAAAATGCAACCTAGTGAAGCAACCTCTACGACGCTTTGGAGACGAGAAGAGATGGCTGGCTCGGAACTTTTGTGTTTTCTCGATGCATACTCAGGATACCACCAGATCAAGATGAGGAAGTCAGACCAATTGGCCACTTCGTTCACTACTCCATACAACACGTTTTGCTCTGTTACGATGCCCTTTGGGCTGAAAAATGCAGGTGCTACGTACCAGCGGACAATGCAACGTTGCCTGCATGCCCAAATTGGTCGGAACGTTCACGCCTATGTGGACGATATAGCGGTGATGTCTAAAAAGTCAAATGACTTAATCTCTGACTTAAAAGAAACCTTTGATAATCTCTGGAAATACAATATGATGCTTAACCCCAAGAAGTGCGTCTTCGGGGTTCCAGCCGGCAAATTGTTGGGCTTCATTGTTTCCCAGCATGGAATCGAGGTCAACCCGGAGAAAATCAAGGCTATCTTAAACATAAACCATCCGACTTTCCTAAAGGACATTCAATGACTAACAGGTTGTGTTGCAGCAGTTAGTCGGTTCGTCAGCCGACTTGGAGAGAAGCCCTTGCCACTGTACATGTTGCTAAAGAAGGCGGACAAATTCACGTGGATGGACGAATCAGATGCAGCATTGAAGTATCTCAAGGAGATTCTTTCCTCAGCGTCCATCATTGCAGCACCCGAGCCTGGAGAGCCCATGTTAATTTACATGGCGGCAACCAATAGGGTAATCAGCATCATCGTCGTGGTAGAGCGGAACGAACCAGGCTATGAGCACGTAGTTCAATGACCAGTTTACTATGTAAGCGAGGTCTTGACGGAGTCCAAGCAGCGTTACCTGCACTACCAGAAGATAGCTTATGGAGTATTCCTTGCTTCTCGGAAGCTGAGGCATTACTTTCAGGAGCACCCAATCACAGTGGTGAGCAAGACTCCACTGTCCGACATTATCAACAACAACGACGCTACGGGAAGGGTCGCGAAGTGGGGCATTGAACTTGCCGCCTTCGAGATCACCTACAAGAGACGCGAAGCTATCAAGCCACAAGCCTTGGCGGATTTTATTACAGATTGGACGGAGATGCCAGATGCTACTCCGTTGCTGGAACCAGAGTACTGGGTGATGCACTTTGACGGATCAAAGCTGCTCAACTGTCACATCCCAAGATTTTCCAAATCTTGTTATGTGAAAAATAAATGAACAAAATAAAACTTTGTTGATTTTCAGGGTGAGAAGAAACTTTTGATTCCAATTGGAAACTTTCAAAACCTATTTGATCAAATAAAATCTTAAAAGGATTTAAAAAGATAAATAAACAATAAAGTTAAAAATATTTGGAATTATTATTTTGGATCTTTTAATAAAAAGATTTGGTTTTCAAATGAATAGGTAGAAATATAAATAAAGACTATTTTTATAGAGCCAAATTAAACCCTGGACAATCTTTTGAAATAAATGTTTTGCTTTGATTAAAAGAGTAAAGGTTTATTTAAACAAAATAATGAGGATTTATTAATATCCAATTTTTATTAATAAAGGTTTTTACCATTTTAATTAAAACATCAAAACTTATTAAATTATTTTAAATAAGTTTTCCAAGTGTTTATTATTTTCAAATAAAAACCTACTGAATGGTTTTGGTACTATTTTGGATTTCAAATAGAGTTTTAAAAATAAATAAATCAAACCCTATTTAATTTAATAACTAAGGTCCATTTTATTTAATTAATAAATGGATCGTAAAAAGATTAAAAATATTATTTTGTTTTGGACTTTGATTTGTGTTGATAAACAGAGCTAAACGCAATAAAAGTTTAGTGGAAGTTTATTTGATTTGGTTGTTTGATTTGTGCTTTGAATTTCAAAACAGAAATAAGAATTGGAAAAAGGAAAAAGAATTTAGAACAAAAAAAATATGAAACGGCCCAGCCCAACTATCCTAGCCCACTAAGCCCAACAGCCCACCTCCTCTTTCCCCTCCCGAAGCGTTTTCCTCACCCGAGTCTGAACCCGCAGAGCCAATGACTGGTGGACCCTACTCCCTCTTCCTCTCTCTCGCAGACAACCAGGACCCACAGCACTGTTCGTCGTTCCCACCCGCGACCTGTTCTTCCCCCAGACACCGCTGTCGTTTCTGCCGTTGGAACCGCGCGTAAATTTGCAGTAATGCTGCAGTGATTCCGCTCAGCAATCTCGCCTTCTTAAGCGCCAGCATCTCCTCTTCAATTTCCCCCAGTCGCTTCACTCTAGCACGCCCCGAGGCTGCTCGATTCATCTCTGCACCGCCCACTGTCCGACGACGCTCCGGCGAGGATTCCGGCAGCCCCACGCCACCCCTTGCCTCCTCGAGCACGCAGATGTGATCCCCATCTCCTGGCGGACCTTCCCGCATCGCCATCTCACCCGCGCGTGCACCACAACGTCGGCAACAATGACCACCGAGCATCGCCGCCTCCTGCCTCGACTCCGGCGACATCTCCTGGTGAGCCCAGACCACCCCGGACCCTCTAATGGATACTCTCACACTCTCCTCTCTCACACGCATCTAACGCTGCTCTCCATTTGTCTTAGCGCGCCCTTAGTCGTCGCCTCCGTCATCAAGCAGACGAACCCGACGCCAGGAGCAACTCCGGCGAGCCATTACCCTCACCTCTGTGCGCCCCTTGACTCCTCGAGAACATCTTGAGCTTCCCCAGGCTTCTGCGAACGCGGTGAGCATCTCCCCAGCCACTCTAGCTTCCTGTATCGCCGACACCGCCACCATCTGGCCGCTCCGCCGCCAGCCACCTCCGCAGCGCCGCTCGTTTTAGGTCAAGCTCGCATCAGCCGTCGGATTTGGATCGCGTGGATAGGATAGAACCACTTAAAGCGAAGGGGTAAGCAATCTGATCCGTGCGATTTAATTAGATCCAACGCACCAGAGAGATCGATCCAACCGAAACGGTATGGACGAATCAGAAACAGCCACATGGACGAAGTTTGATTTAAAACAGAATTAGAATCAGATTTGTTTGCAAATTGGAAAAATCCATAACTTTAGTTCCACACGTCCAAAATTTGCAAATTTTATATCATTGGAATCAGTGGAACAAGCCCTAGCCAACCATGCAATTTGTTAAGTAACAAGTTTCTGTTAAATTGTTTGTTTTTGCAGAAACTTGTGAATGCTTGTTTAGGTTATAAAAATTATTCAAAAATGATTTTGGGGATAAAATCTTTGGCAAATGGTGTGATTGAACCTACTGACCATAGGAAATACTTTGTGATTTCAAAAATGTATTTGGTGAAACAAAAGAATGATTCTTTGATTTAGAACCATTTCTAGTCAAATAAAAATATAGTTTATTTATTAAAAATGGTTTTGGAAGAAAACTTTTGGGAAATGTTTTGTTTTAAACTCTCTGACCCCAAACACCAAGTTTTATGGTTTGAAAACATGTTTTGTGAACCCTATAGATTAATGCCTTAGTAAAAACATTTTTACACCACATAAAATGATACCTTGTTTTGAAAATGGTTTAGGAAGTAAAATCTTTTGCAATTGACCTTGTCACTTTACAAAATGACCATTAGGTGTTTTCAAATGTTTATGACCTATTAGGAACCACTTTTTCAAATAAAACAAAGCTTGGCATGCTTGCATGCATTACCTTGACTTTATCATTTTATGTGATGTTTTGCTTGATTGGTAGATTGAGATTGTGCCTTGCTTGATTGAATTGTAGTGATTTGAAGAGTGTGATTGTTGCAAGGAAAAGGAGTGAACTTATACCCTCTACCAAAAAGGCAAGTGATGCTTCATACTTTTGTCCCATTACTTTCACTATGCATTAGTGATTTTTGTAAGTAAAACTTGCATAGAATTTTTGCTAAGTGTAAACCTTGCTATGGGAAAACCTAGTAGATGAAACCTTAGTAAAATTTCCTAAGTTAAGACTCCTACTACTATCATGCTTAGCTTAGCTAATAGAAAACAAGGGTGGAAATATATATTCACACTATGGAAAATTTTCTAAGTCTGAGGACTTGTGTTTTTGTTTAATAAAACAACTAAGTTAATGAATCACCTGGGTGGAATGGTAATTGCTTGGTGGTTTTTGGTTGAGTGGTTACACAAGGCCCATGGCTATGGTTTACCTTGTGTATCTCACTTGTGGATGGCCACCCAGGAACAAAGAGATTTGAGATGTCAAATGTTGAGAAGCTTCAAGTGCAACCACTTGGCATTATGGGCTCTGCCTGGATCACATAGGTTGCTAGAACTTAGCCATTTGGACAGTTGGTGGTAGTGGGAATGATAGGTTGGAACGCGTCCATTTGGTCTAAGGAAAGGCTTCTGAAAGATCTTGTCTTGGTGAAACCAAGTCTTGTGGGGAAAGTGCACCACCTCTGCAGAGTGTAAAATCTAAGTACTTAGCCATGTCCCTGGCAAACGATAATTTGAGCATCAAGACATGGAAGCTATCAAGAATCTCATCACTCCAACTTCTAAGTAAAAACTTGTGGTTGAACAAGGGTTAAAGGATCTTCAATCTTTGATTGGGAGATGCCTTGGGAAAGATTATTTTGTCAAGCAAAAACTTAGTGATTTCAAATGATAAGGAAAATCTATTTTGAGCAAAGCAAGCCTAAGCTCCACTTAGCCAAATGCATATAGATGATAGACTCCACTATACTACCATAGTATCACTTGCCAATACAATTCAAATGTATTGACCCTTGTGGTTGTAACTTGTTATGTTGCGGGTTTGATTGATATTAGTGAAGTTTAAATGATTAGGATTACAAGTCTACAACCAACATGTCTGCCTGTGGCACTTTGAAGATGAAGGACCCCATGCTTATAGATATTCTGCTGAAATGTAATGTAATAGCCAAATGAGCTATGTAAGATGTAATAAAATTATGTTATTCCTGGTTATAAAGATGTATTATGACCTTTGTTTCTTGATATTACATCTTAACTGTGGATGCTAGCTATTGATCCAGGGACTAGCATTGTAAACACAGGGGACTCTACCTTATTAAAGGTTGGGAACCTTACATCAACGGCTCGGGGGCTGGTGTACTGCTACAGTCACCAACTGGCTACAAGCTACACTACGTTCTGCAGATCCACTTCGAGGCTACGAACAACATGGCGGAGTATGAAGCACTCATTCACGGATTATGCTTACCCAAGGATATTGGCATCAAGCGCATAGTTTGCTGTGAAGATTCCTATTTGGTTGCCCAGCAGGTGGCTGCCATCTAGAATGCGCGGAACCCTATGATGGCAGCATATCGAGACGAAGTGGACGAGATAGCCAAGAGCTTCTTGGGCTACGAGGTCAAGTATGTACCTAGGGAGCAAAACGAGGCGGCTGATCTGCTGTCTAAGCTTGGATCAGGGCGCAAACGAATTTTGCCAGGAGTTTTCCTAGAGCATCTATGGACACCATCTGTGAAGGGAGTAGACATCGACAACCCGGATAGAGTTGAATCTTTCATCCACATGGTGGCAAAGGTTCCTCTGGCTTGGACAAAACCGTTCATGGAATATCTCGAACACGGAACTTTGCCCGACGACGAGGTCGAAAGACGGCAAATAGTATGTCGAAATCCTGCACAAAATCCTAGTGTATACCTTAAGTGTGTTTCCTAGCTAGAAGGTATTGAAATCCTGCGCGAAATCCATCTCGGAGATTGCGGGCATCATGCCGCTCCTCGATCATTGGTCGCGAAAGCCTTCCGGCAAGGATTCTACTGGCTGACCGCGAAGGCGGACGTCGAAAAGCTGGTTGAGACATGCATGGGATGCCAGTGTTATGCCCGACAACCACATTTTCCTGCCGAAGAATTGCGAACAATACCAATAACCTGGCCGTTTGCAGTCTGGGGGCTAGACATGGTGGGGTCGTTACAGACGGCACCATGTGGGTTTACGCATCTGCTAATAGCAGTTGATAAATTCACTAAATGGATAGAATCTAAACCCATTAGAAAGCTTGATGGGGCAACTGCCCTCAGGTTTGTCCGGGATCTAGTGGTGAGATTTCGTCTCCCACATAGAATTATCACTGACAACAGTAACAAATTGTCACTCGGAGAAGTGGAGGCATATTGTTGGGAGAAGGGCATCCGACTTGACCTTGCATCTATGGCACATCCACAATCCAACGGTCAGGTTGAGCGAGCCAATGGATTAATTCTGCAGGAAATAAATACACCTCTTGAGGCACCGCTGCATAGAGCAGTTGGATCCTGGGCGTAATAATTGCCATATGTGCTATGGAGTTTACGAACTACACCCAACAGATCCACTAGCTACACCCCTTACGTCATGGTATATGGAGCATAAGCCATCCTACCTTCTGACATACTTCACAATGCACCAAGGGTTGCCGCCTACGACGAAGATGACGCTGAAGAATCCAGACGCCTAGATGTGGACCTTCTCGAGGAGGAGCATGTTTTGGCATGCCAAAGATCCTCCATCTACCAGCAGAAGCTACGCAGCTACCATAGTCGCCGTGTTCGGCATCGCTCATTTAAAGAGGGGGATTTGGTACTCCGACTTAAGCAGAAGAATTCACACAAATTATCCCCGCCATGGGAAGGACCGTTCATCATAAGCAAGGCGCTACTCAATGGGTCTTACTACCTCGTTGACAATCATGAACTAAAGGATAGACCCAACGAGGATCATAAGCGTAAGAGACGTGACCTGGATGATGACTACCCGGAGCTTGATCGGCCATGGAACATAGCAGAGCTACGTCCTTTCTACACTTAGCATTTTTTATCTAATTGTGTACCTCTTATATGATCAATGAAATAAAGCTCTTTGGTTCACTCATATTTATGAGTCTTTTACCTCCTTTAGTGTTCATTTTTGGATCATATAAAACCTTTATGCACAAGCTTTGCGATTGCACTTGTGAAAATTCCGCCTACGGGCGTTAGCTTAAGTTTTCTAGTCTACACGTTATTTGTCGTTTTTATGTGGATTCTGGAGTAGTGAATTTTGGCACTTATTGTTGGCCATTTTGTGCTTAGGTTATTGATGGTTCCATTGGGCATCGTCGCCTGAGCGCATAGTTCTGACAATGAGTCTTCCGACTCACGAAAAGTCAAGCATAAAAACCAAAGTAATGGATAAGCCAGCACTTTCTTAAAAATATATACATGATGGAACTAGTTCTTAAGTAGTAGGACATACACCATTGTTTTCCGCCTTAAGTTAACACATAGTTTTTTCCGCATACACATTACAGAGGAAACAAATATTAGAAAAAAAATTATTCCTCTGCCGCAGGCGACTTGGAAGCAACATCATCGGCAGCAGGAGAGTCACCCTCGAAGTCGGGAGTGTTGAGGGACTCGGAGGAGCTTTGGTTGCCGCCATCGATGGTTTTCATTGGCATGAAGACGTTAACATCGACCAACTCGGCGACTCTGGTGTCATAACCCGCGAGTGATGCCAAGATAGATTCGTGGTTTATCTTTTGGCATCGTCATCTACGTCGGGGATACCAGAGGTTACCGTGTCGATGTCGGCATTCTCTATAACATCCCAGGATTTTAGAATTTTGTATTTCAAAAAAAATGCATTTCATTCATGATATCATCTCATGCAAGATCTTGAATCAAAAACCTTGTGTCAAGACCCTATTTTGCCTTTTCAAATATTACCATACAAAGCATTATATGCAAACGGCATAGTTTAAATTTTGTCACTAGACAAAATTGTCTTATATAAAGTTTATTTTGTGTGTTTTGAATTTACAAAAATTTAGAAATTGGAATCACTCTATTTGGAGCTATAAATCAAAATCTATAAAAGAAATACAAAACAGAAAAAGAATAAAAGAAACAAAAAACACTACACTAACCTAACCTACCACGCCAGCTCGGCCCAGTCCAACCAACCCGGCAGCCCAGTTCCCCTCCTCCCCTCCTAAACCGCCGCTCCCTGCCTGCGAGCAGTGCGCAGTAGCTGCTACCGCTTGGGCCGGCCCATAACAAGCATCGTGTCAGCCTACCAGCAGCCTGCCCCTCCTCTCTCCCGCTGGCAGGTGGGACCCCACCCCGTCTCCTTCCTCCTGACGAGGAGTTCCTGACGAACACGGGATGGACCCGAACCAGATTTCCTGCAGAATCCTCGCCGATTCCGATTTCCCCTGGCCCCTATCGCACGCCAGAGCCTCATATATTCCCCCTCTCCTCTTCCCCGTGCGATTTTCATGAGTTCGCAAACCCTAGTCCACCCAACCGAAAGATTACGTTCCGCCACCGCCGGGAGCTCTCAGATCGATCACGAGGATGAGTATATGCATTACCCCGAGCCCTCTTCTCCCCTCCATAGCCTTCCCCTTCGAGCACCGCATCTACCTGACCTTGTCCCCCTTCTCCACAGGTTGTTGCCGCCTCCGCGATTGCTCGCCGGAGCTCCGTAACTGCCGCCATCTCCATCCGTCTGTCACCATCGCTCGAAGAAGCAAGCGACTACGCCGCCCTTCACATCGAATTCCCCGGCCGCCGCTGCATCTCATGCCCTTCGTCCCTGACACCGGAGACAATCTGAACGCTGTCGAGCGCTGCCGCCGCCAAAACCACCATCAGCGTCGTCATTGACCGCCAGTGACTCCTCGATCAACAGTTGCCGTTGGATCGCATCTGGACGGCTCTGATTAGAAGCCCATCCGAACCGGTTTCCACCAATTGCTGAGCGCCACGTGTCACAAAGTCAACAACTTCGTGTCGTCGTCCCAGTCACCGTCAGGTCAGCAAAGTCAAAGCTCAGTCAACTGGTAGTTAAATTCGAATTAGAAATAGCAGAAAATTGGCAGATCTTGCAAAATTCATAAGAAAATAAATACACGTCCATAAATAATATATGGTTGGATTCATAAACTTGTATAGAATAATAATATACGATTGGATCTAACATTTATAGTACATATTAAATGTAATCATTTAAATGATTTAATGGACCTTTTAGACTAAATAAATCATAGTAAATTATATGTATATAATAAAAATACAAATAAAATGTCTATGGATTTCTAGTTTCATATAAGACATTAATATGCTGTTAGATCCAAATTTTGTAGTGTATAACTTCTGTAGTGATTTAAATAGTTTTAATGCCCTTTTAGAGTATAAAATTCATAGTAAATAATTTATAACTCATAAAAATACAAATAATATGCCCCTGTAATCACACTATCATGTAGATTACAGATCTGTCTTTAGTTTGAATTTTAGACAACAGAAATTGTTTAAATGATTTAAACTCCATTAAACACAATTTAAATCATCAGAAAAGATTTAAAACTTCGATTAAGGTGAATCCAATTGCTACTGGTTCATATTAATGTCCGTTATCCTATACACCCCAGACCCAAATTTAATACGACAATTAGTACATAAGTTTCAATAGAACTATTAAAAATCCTATATTGACAATAAAGATTTAATAATAAATACCCCTGTTGCATTAAATAATTCTCTTGCATGCATCATATGATCTAGTAATGTTCAGAGAACTAATTTCAACCATTGTGACATATTAAATTTCCATACATGCGTTTGTTCATCATCGTTTTATTGTATTGTGCATAATTGCATTGTTTTGAATGGTGTGTTTGTTGTGCAATTGTTTGATCGATAGATTGCGAGGAGTGCAATGTTTGTGATTGTGACGAGTGCAACAATTGCAATTGTGAGGATTGTTTGAACGACTACATCAACTAAAGGCAAGTGGCACTATCATAAATGTCCTATTTATTTTCCCTATGCATTATAGTTGTTTTTAGTAGAATTGCATGTGTAGGAATATTTTGCACTATGTGCTATGCTATGCTATGTCCTATTTAGGATATCCTTTTGTATCTTGCTTAGTGGAAACATCGTAGGTGTAGTATGCTTAGCCCTGCTATAGATTCGGTATCGAATATCATGTTATGACTATTGTGAGTATTGGAAATGCTATGTTTTATATAATAAAACAAGTACTTAATGAATCATCTAGGTGGCATATTGTTGTTGTTGAGTTTGGAAGAAGTGGCAACGAAGGGGACCGTATCTTTGGCTACCTCTCTCGTGTGTGCACTGGAAGAAGACCACCTAGGCATCATAAGAGATTGACATGTTTCTCGTACAGTAGCTTCCAGTACAACCACATGCTAATATGGGCTCTAGCTTAGTTAATTACATAGCGGAAGACTCTTTACATTGGTATATCTTCAGGTTAACTAGAATTGTGTATTGGAGGTTATATCCGTGCATTGGTGTCTGTTAGACGTGCTAGTATTGTGTATTGGGAGGACTTCTATGGAAAGACTTCGTCACATTCTCGATCTGCCGGTATACCAATTGGTGTGTACTAAACCAGCGGCCACTGGTGGCGTCAAGGCGAGATTGTGTCGTGTGGGTAAAGTGTACAACTTCTGCAGAAGATATAAATCTAATCGATTAGCCGTGTCCCCGGTTATGGACAATATTGAGCAACTAAGGCTTGAAGCTTATGGATGATCTCGACATTCCAATTTCTTAATAAAATTTGATGGTTTGAACAAGGGATTATGAGAACTTGGTGTTGACCAATGTGTTCAGACAATTTTCAGAAAAGATTAAAACTATTTGGAAATGTTAGGATAAAACTATTGCTTTATGAAAATGAGCCTGAAACTCCACTTAGCCAAATATGCATGTACTTGATAGATTCCATTTATATCCACATACTAGTGACACTTGCCAATACATTTAAAGTATTGACCATTCGTGGCTGCAACCTTTCATGTTGCAGGTTATATTGTTTCTAAGTGATCGTTATAGATCGCGAGACTCCACTCAACGATTGTTCACCTGTGGCACATTTGAAAAATAGAGATCTACCTTGTATTCGTTTTCCGCTGTGTACTTGTGTAATATAATATAAATTCTGGATCATATTCGTTGTATTTATGATGTACAGTTATATTTGGTATCATTTTGTACTGTATGTGCCAGTGAACCGATCCAGGGATTGGCACTATACACATGAACTCAGTTTTATCTGGCGAGGGTGTTACAAGGTGGTATCAGAGCTGTGCATTGAGTGTAGGATCGTGAACTTAGAAATAGACTAGAAATAGGAGACCTCTATTAGGATAACTATCATATTTTCTAGTTATTAGAGTTCTTATATTCCTTGACTATCTTTTCTATAACCTTTTTTGTTCAAAATTTGTAGTTGTCCATTATTTTGATACCTATGAGAGTTGGCCTACAAGTAAAAAAACAAATAAGATGGCACATATGAATATCTCACCAAGTTTGGTTAGTTCTGGACCACCATATTTTATCTCTTTAAAAGATGATCACTATCGTGTTAGCATATTGATCTTACCAACTGATGAGGTATGACAATATAGGTTTCTTGCTTATCTGTACTAAACCATATTGTGTGATTTCCTGCTTAGGATGTGTTATTTTGAAACTCTAAAGTTGCTGGAATTTTTGTGTGGTTTTAAAATTATTTTAATGGTATGAATTGATGAAAATTCGTGATATTACTGCTGCAGTTTTCTACATGACCTGTTGTACCGCGCGATTTTTCATATTCTACTCGAAACTCAGAAAAATCTGCAAAAATAGGATCCGAAGCATAATTACCTGTACTATATGCACAAAACTTGGCTGAAATTTCTGACAGGTATAATGTGCCCAGAAAAATTCGTGAAACATGTTGTACTGTTTTGACAGATTTTGTTTATTGCTTATTTGTTGCTCCATTTTACTATAGTATTGTTCTCTACTTTTCTAAACTATTTTATGGTTATATACTTCTAGTTTTAAACCAATGTAACGTTGTATTGCAAGTTTTTCTTGTGTATTGATTGCTTATGATTGTTTGCTTGTTTGTAACATTGATTGCTTCATATAGTTATGGGTAGAAATACTTCTCTTGGTCCTCTTCTATCTATACTCATCTATGCTATCCCAAACAGATGCTGCCTCATCGTCAACCCACTGGGATGGAGCAGTTGATAGCAGCACAGACACAACTATCACAAGTGGTGACTCAATTCATAGCAAACAACAACAACCCAACCCAAGTGGATGCACTCACTAGGTTCCTGAAGCTAAGGCCTGCAAAATTCTCAAGCGCACCTGAGCCTATGATAGCACTTGATTGGCTACGCTCAGTGAATAAGGACTTAGTAATAGTTGGATGCACGGGTGAAGAGAACGTGAGATTTGCTGCTCACTTACTTGAAGGACAAGCAGCTACTTGGTGGGATATCTTTCAGATCACCCACCCCATTGATACAATCACCTGGGAGATGTTTGAGGAAGGATTCAAGGCAAACCATGTCTCGTTTGGAGTTATGAGCCTGAAGAGAAAGGAATTCCGTGATCTACACCAGTACGATCGCACAGTGTCAGAGTACATAGAGGAATTCACCAATTTGTCTCGCTATGCTCCGGAGGATGTTGACACTGATGATAAAAGGAAAGAGAGATTTCTGGATGGACTGAGTGATGAGCTCTCTGTTCAGCTATCAGTAGTGTACACTCCCACTTTCCAGTATCTAATGGACAAAGCTAGAATTCTTGAGGAAAAACAGAGGCAAGTTGAGAAGCGCAAGAGGAAGCACAACAACAACTGCAACTCAGGGTCACGTAGAGGATATGTACCTTCCATAACGGGAATGGGAACTCTATAGATCACATGCATGAAGGCAACAGACATGACCACGATGGGAATGAGGACCACCACAACAACGATGGAGTTAATAGTGGTGATGAGGGTAGTCAAGACAATGATGGAAATAGTGGCCTTAACCATCATAAGAAGTCCAAAAAGAAGGATATAAGCCATCTACAGTGTTATAATTGCAAGGAACTGTTGTTGGAATTATGCCCTAGAGGCAATAATAAAGATGGTATTATTATAATTCGTGTTCATGATAATGTTTATATTCCATGCTAGAATTGTATTAAGCGAAAACTTTAATACTTGTGTGGTTTGTGAACAACACCGTGTCCCTAGTACGCCTCTATGGACTAGCTCATTGATTAATGATGGTTAAGGTTTCCTAACCATGGACATGAGTTGTCGATTAATAATGAGATCATATCATTGGGAGAATGATATGATGGACAGACCCAAACTAAGCGAAGCAATTAGATCGTGTCATAGTGTTCATCTTTGCGAAGCTTTTCTTATGTCAAATATTGTATTCCTTAGACCATGAGATAATACAACTCCCTGGTATCGGAAGAAAGCTTTGAGGTCATCAAACGTCATCCTATGAGAGGGTGATCATAAAGGTGTCTCTCAGGTGATCGGAAAGTATCTGTTGGTTTGTATATATCGAGATGGGATTTGTCCCTCCCAAGTCGGAGAGATATACTTTGGGCCCACTCGGTAATCGATATCAACACTGCTTGCAAGCATGTGGTTAAGGAGTTAATCACAAAGTGATATCGGATTACGGAACGAGTAAAGTACTTGCTGTGAACGAGATTGAACTAGGTATGACGGTACCGACGATCAAATCTCGGGCAAGTAAAATATCGCGAGACAAAGGGAATATATATATGGGATTGATTGAATCCTGGCATCGTGGTTCATCCGATATTATCATCGATGAATGTGTAGGATTCAATATGGGTTTCCAGACCCCGTTGTTGATTATTGATAGAAGATCATGTCTGCATATTCTCGAACCCGAAGGGTCACACACTTAACGTGTCTCGACGGTAGGATAGATTGGATAATTGGTTTATGAGTTTTTGTTCGGAGTCTCGGATGGGATCCGAGACATCACGAGAGGTTCCGGAATGGTCCGGAGAATAAGATTCATATAAGGCAGTGCAGTTTTTGGAGTTCGGAATTGTTCCGGGTTAATCGGTATTGTACCGGAAGCTTCTAGAACCTTCCGGAAGGGGACCAACGTGGCCCCACCTTCTGGGAGGGGGCATGGGCCTATGAGGGAGTGCCCTGGCCGCTTTGGGCCAGGGGCACAAGGCCCCATAGGGCCCAGCCGGCCAAGAAGGGATAAACCCTAATTGGACCTTCTAGAAGGGGGGGTTTCCTTGCCCCCCACTCTTCCTCCTTGGCCGCCGGTTTTGGACTTGGAGGAGGGGCTAGGGCTGCCACCCACCCCTCTATATAAAGAGGGCTGGGGGCGCACCACCCCCCCCCCCACACCTTCCCCTCAAGACAGTCGCCCTGCTGCCCTCCTCTCTCTCTCCCTCCCGACTGCGTGTAGGCGAAGCCCTGCTGCAGAAACTCTCCACCAATTGCACCGCGCCGTCGCGTTGTAGATCCAACCCATCTCTCCATTATACTTGCTGGACCAAGGAAGGAGGAGACGTCGAGGTGCTGCACGTGTGCATCTCACGGAGGCATCGTCACTTGTGGTGCTAGATCGGATCGGATCGCGAGGAGGAGAAGCGAGTACGACTACATCACCCACGTTCCGACGAACGTTCCGCTGTGCGAATCTTCAAGGGTATGAAGATCTGATCCAATCTCTCTCGTTGTTTGCATCTCCTAGATTATATCTTGGCTTCCCTCTTTTTGCATCCGTAGAAAATTTTGATTTACTATGCCGCGAAACCCTTCAGTGGTATCAGAGCTAGATCTATGCGTAGATGTGTTTCACGAGTAGAACACAGCATGATTGTTGCGGGCGTTGATGTTTTCTATTGCAAGCCTCTTGTTTGTGTTCTCCTTATGACGTGGGATAGTGAGATTGAAGCGGTCCAGGCCAACCTTACGCAACGTTGTTCGCGAGACCGGCTCCGCACTTGACGTGTGGCTTGTTCCACACATGCGGCTGGTGGATGCCAGTTTCTCTCACTATAGTTGTCATGGGATTTACACCGGAGTTTGGTAACCATAATATCACCGTTGTGGCTTTCCGTAGGTAAGAATCATTCTTAGCATCTACTCCCATAAGCCACGTAAAACATGCAACAACAAAGTAGAGGCGTCTAACTTGTTTTTGCAGGGAGTGTTTTCTGTGATATGGTATGGCCCAAGATGTGATGTGTATAATGTATGCGATGATCATGTTTTGTAATGTTCACGACTTGCATGTCGATGAGTACACAACCGGCAGGAGCCATATGGTTGTCTTTATAATTGTGTATGACCTGTGTGTCAACTTCTTATGCGCCATGTAATAGTTTCACTTTATCGCTAAGTAGTTAGCAATAGTTGTAGTTGCTATTCGTGGTGGAGGCAATCATGGTGGAGTGATGGAGATCATGCCGGCACGCACAAGATGGAGATCATTGCGCGAAGATTGGCTATACCATGTCACATAAAGTTATATGCATGTGATGTTTATCCTTTTATGTATCTTATTATGCTTAGATCGCGACGGTAGCATTATAAGATGATTCCTCACTTAAAGATCAAGATAAAAACTGTGTTCTCCCCAAGTATGCACCGTTGCGAAAGTTCGTCGTGTCCAAGCATCACGTGATGATCGGGTGCTATAGACTCTACGTTCACATACAACGGGTGCAAGCCAGTTTTGCACACGCGGAAATACTTGGGTCTAACTTGACGAGCCTAGCATGTACAGACACGGCCTCGGAACACATGAACCGAAAGGTTAAGCATGAGTCATATGAATGATATGATCGACACTTCGTTGTCCACCATTGAAGCCACATCTCTTCTCGTGATGATCGGATTAGGTGTGGTGAATTTGGATCATGTTCACTAAACAACTTGAGGGATGTTGAATTTAGTGGGAGTTCATCTAGTAATTTGATTAAGTTGAACTATTTATCATGAACATAGTCTAAATTGTACTTGCAAATACTGTAGATCAAATGTCTAAGTCCAACTTCAACTTCAACGTTTTTGCTGAGAAGGAAAACCTTAGAAACAATGGGTCTAACTTCACCAATTGGTTCCGCAATCTGAGAATCATTCTCTCTGGCGGTCAAAAGGGCTATGTCCTTGAGAATGCGTTAGGTGACGCCCCTGCTGCTACTGCGCCGGCTGATGAGAAAGCTGTCTATCAGTCGCGCAAAGATGATTATGGTGTGATTAAGAGCACCATGTTGTTTGCTATGGAATCGGACCTTCAAAATCGTTTTGAAGACTATCCCGGGCCCTTTGAGATTCTCGAGGAGTTGAAAACCATGTTTCAGACTCAGGCCCGTTCTGAGAGATATGAGATCTCTCAGAAGTTCTTTAACTGCAAGATGGAGGAAGGGAGTTCCGTTAGTGAGCACGCCATTAAGATGTCGGGCTACACTCAACGCCTTGAGCAACTGGACTGCAAGATTCCAGAGGAGCTCAAGATTGACAGGGTTCTGCAATCACTCCCTCCCAGCTACAAAAGTTTTGTAGTGACTCACAATCAGATTGGTTCCACTGATACGATCACCGAGCTCTTCGCAAAGCTGAAGGCTGCGGAGGTGGACATCAAAAAGGATAATCATGTGTTGATAGTCAACAAGCCCCCCACCTTCAAGAAAGGTAAGGGTGCAAAGAAGCCCTTCAAGAAAGGCGGCGGCAAGGGCGTTGCTCCTGCTGAGAAGAAGCTCAGGTCTGGTCCTACGCTGGACACTGAGTGCTTCTATTGCAAGGACAAGGGTCACTGGAAGTGCAACTGTCCGAAGTACTTAGCGGACAAGAAGGCTGGCACCATCAAAGGTATATTTGATATACATGTTATTGATGTTTTCCTTACTAGCCCTCGTTGTAGTGCCTGGGTATTTGATACTGGTTCAGTTGCTAATATTTGTAACTCGAAACAGGAGCTACGGAATAGACGACGGCTTGCGAGGGATGAGGTGACGATGCGCGTTGGCAACGGATCAAGAGTTGATGTGATGGCCGTCGGCACGCTCTCCTTAGTTTTACCTTCGGGATTAGTTTTAAACCTTAATAAGTGTTATTATGTGCCTGCGTTGAGCATGAACATTATTTCTGGATCTTGTTTATTGCAAGACGGTTATTCATTTAAATCGGAGAATAATGGTTGTTCTATTTATATGAGTAACATCTTTTATGGTCATGCACCTATTGTGAATGGTTTATTTCTTCTAAATCTCGAAAAGGATGAAACACACATCCATAACATTGAGGCTAAGAGATGCAAAGTAGATAGTGATAATACTACTTATTTGTGGCACTGTCGTCTAGGTCATATTGGTGTAAAGCGCATGAAGAAACTCCATTCTAATGGACTTTTGGAGTCTCTTGATTTTGAATCATTTGACACATGCGAACCATGCCTCATGGGCAAGATGATCAAAACTCCGTTCTCCGGCATGATGGAGCGAGCAACGGACTTGTTGGAAATCATACATACCGATGTATGCGGACCGATGAGTGTTTCGACGCGCGGTGGATATTGCTATTTTCTCACTTTTACCGATGACTTAAGTAGATATGGGTATATCTATTTAATGAACATAAATCTGAAACATTTGAAAAGTTCAAAGAATTTCAGAATGAAGTGGAGAACCATCGTAACATAAAGATTAAGTTTCTACGATCCGATCGTGGAGGTGAATATTTAAGTTATGATTTTCTCACGCATCTTAAAGCAAGCGGAATCGTTTCGCAGCTCACGCCACCCGGAACACCACAGCGCAATGGTGTGTCTGAACGCCGGAATCGAACCCTATTAGATATGGTCCGATTGATGATGTCTCTTACTGATTTGCCGTTATCATTTTGGGGTTATGCATTAGAAACCGGTGCATTCACTTTAAATAGGGCTCCATCTAAATCCGTTGAGACGACACCGTATGAACTGTGGTTTGGTGCTAAACCTAAGTTGCCGTTTCTTAAAGTTTGGGGATGCGAAGCTTACGTCAAGAAGTTGATGCCGGACAAGCTCGAACCCAAAGCGGAGAAATGCGTCTTCATAGTATACCCTAAGGAAACTATTGGGTATACCTTCTATCACAGAACCGAAGGCAAAGTGTTTGTCGCAAAGAACGGTTCCTTTCTTGAGAACGAGTTTCTCTCGAAAGAAGTGAGTGGGAGGAAAGTAGAGCTAGACGAGGTTATTGAACCTTCTCTTGAATTGGAGAGTAGTACAGCACCTGAAATTGTTCCAGTGCCGCCTGCACCAACAATAGAGGAAGCTAATGACAAGGATCATGAAGCTTCGGACGATGCTGCTATTGAACGTCGCAGGTCGACAAGGTCGCGTGCCCCTCCTGAGTGGTATGGCAACCCTGTCTTGACTGTCTTGTTGGTAGAAGACAGTGAACCTATGAACTATGAGGAAGCGATGATGAGCCCAGACTCTGAGAAATGGCTAGAAGCCATGAAATCCGAATTGGGATCCATGAGCGAAAACCAAGTATGGACTTTGGTGGACCCTCCTAGCGACCGAAAGGTCGTTGTGTGCAAATGGATCTTCAAGAAGAAAACGGACGCGGATGGTAATGTTACCGTCTATAAAGCACGGCTTGTCGCAAAAGTTTTTAGACAATTTCAAGGAGTTGACTACGATGATACTTTCTCTCCCGTAGCGATGTTTAAATCCATTCGGATTTTATTAGCAATTGCTGCGTTTCATGATTATGAAATATGGCAGATGGATGTCAAGACTGCGTTCCTCAATGGCAACATTGATGAAGAGTTGTATATGATGCAACCCGAAGGTTTTGTCGATCCTAAGGATGCTGATAAAGTATGCAAACTTCAGCGTTCCATTTATGGACTGAAGCAAGCATCTCGGAGTTGGAACCTTCGTTTTGATCAAGTGATCAAGAGCTTTGGATTTGTTCCAAATTGCTACGAAGATTGTATCTACAAGAAAGTGAGTGGGAGCTCGGTGACATTTCTAGTACTATATGTGGATGACATATTGATTATTGGAAATGACATTAATATGCTTAACGATGTGAAGAGTTATTTGAACAAGTGTTTTTCAATGAAAGACCTAGGTGAAGCTGCTTATATATTGGGCATCAAAATCTATAGAGATAGACAAAGACGCCTGATAGCTTTAAGCCAGAGTACATACCTAGACAAATTTCTGAAAAGGTTCAGAATGGATAAGGCAAAGAAAGGTTCAGTGCCTATGTTGTCAGGTAAGATATTGAGCAAGGCTCAGTGTCCAGCTACGGTAAATGATAGGGAAGCTATGAGCAAAGTGCCTTATGCCTTGGCCATAGGTTCTATCATGTATGCCATGCTGTGTACTAGACCGGATGTGTCCAATGCTCTTAGTTTGACGAGCAGATATCAAAGTGATCCAGGAGTGGAACACTGGACAGTCGTGAAGAACATCCTAAAGTACCTAAATAGGACTAAAGAAATGTTCTTAGTCTATGGGGGTGATGAACAGCTCGTCGTAAAAGGTTACGTCGACGCTAGTTTTGACACCGACAAGGATGATTCTAAATCTCAGAAAGTATACGTGTATATTTTGAATGGAGGAGCTGTGAGCTGGAGAAGCTGCAAGCAAAGCGTGATCGCGGGATCTACAGTAGAAGTGGAATACATGGCTGCTGCAGAAGCGTCAAGTGAAGGAGTTTGGATCAGGAACTTCATCACTGAGCTTGGCGTGGTTCCAAGTGCATTGGACCCACTAGAGATATTGTGTGACAACACTGGCGCCATAGCACTCGCTAAGGAACCAAGATATCATCCAAAGACCAAGCATATCAACCGCAAGTTTCATATAATTCGAGATTATATAGTAGATGGAGATCTGAAGATTAGCAAAGTACATACAGATCTGAATGTCGCAGATCCATTGACTAAACCTCTTCCACGTGTAAAACATGATCAGCACCTTAGTGCCATGGGTGTGAGATTGTTGCCAAATGTAAACTAGATTATTGACTCTAGTGCAAGTGGGAGACTGTTGGAATTATGCCCTAGAGGCAATAATAAAGATATTATTATTATAATTCGTGTTCATGATAATGTTTATATTACATGCTAGAATTGTATTAAGCGGAAACTTTAATACTTGGGTGGTTTGTGAACAACACTGTGTCCCTAGTACGCCTCTATGGACTAGCTCATTGATTAATGATGGTTAAGGTTTCCTAACCATGGACATGAGTTGTCGATTAATAATGAGATCATATCATTGGGAGAATGATATGATGGACAGACCCAAACTAAGCGAAGCAATTAGATCGTGTCATAGTGTTCATCTTTGTGAAGCTTTTCTTATGTCAAATATTGTATTCCTTAGACCATGAGATAATACAACTCCCTGGTATCGGAAGAAAGCTTTGAGGTCATCAAACATCATCCTATGAGAGGGTGATCATAAAGGTGTCTCTCAGGTGATCGGAAAGTATCTGTTGGGTTGTATGTATCGAGATGGGATTTGTCCCTCCCAAGTCGGAGAGATATACTTCGGGCCCACACGGTAATCGATATCAACACCGCTTGCAAGCATGTGGTTAAGGAGTTAATCACAAAGTGATGTCGGATTATGGAACGAGTAAAGTACTTGCTGTGAACGAGATTGAACTAGGTATGACGGTACCGACGATCAAATCTCGGGCAAGTAAAATATCGCGAGACGAAGGGAATATATATATGGGATTGATTGAATCCTGGCATCGTGGTTCATCCGATATGATCATCGATGAATGTGTGGGATTCAATATGGGTTTCCAGACCCCACTGTTGATTATTGATAGAAGATCATGTCTGCATATTCTCGAACCCGAAGGGTCACACACTTAACGTGTCTCGACGCTAGGATAGATTGGATAATTGGTTTATGAGTTTTTGTTCGGAGTCTCGGATGGGATCTGGGACATCACGAGAGGTTCCGGAATGGTCCAGAGAATAAGATTCATATAAGGCAGTGCAGTTTTTGGAGTTTGGAATTGTTCCGAGTTAATCGGTATTGTACCGAAAGCTTCTAGAACCTTCCGGAAGGGGACCAACGTGGCCCCACCTTCCGGGAGGGGGCATGGGCCTATGAGGGAGTGCCCTGGCCGCATTGGGCCAGGGGCACAAGGCCCCATAGGGCCCAGCCGGCCAAGAAGGGATAAACCCTAATTGGACCTTCTAGAAGGGGGGTTTCCTTGCCCCCCACTCTTCCTCCTTGGCCGCCGGTTTTGGACTTGGGGGAGGGGCTAGGGCTGCCACCCACCCCTCTATATAAAGAGGGCTGGGGGCGCACCACCCCCCCCCCACACACACACCTTCCCCTCAAGCCAGTCGCCCTGCTGCCCTCCTCTCTCTCTCCCTCCCGACTGCGTGTAGGCGAAGCCCTGCTACAGAAACTCTCCACCAATTGCACCGCGTCGTCGCGTTGTAGATCCAACCCATCTCTCCACCATACTTGCTGGACCAAGGAAGGAGGAGACGTAAAGGTGCTGCATGTGTGCATCTCACGGAGGCATCGCCACTTGTGGTGCTAGATCGGATTGGATCGCGAGGAGGAGAAGCGAGTACGACTTCATCACCCACGTTCCGACGAACGTTCCGCTGTGCGAATCTTCAAGGGTATGAAGATCTAATCCAATCTCTCTCGTTGTTTGCATCTCCTAGATTAGATCTTGGCTTCCCTCTGTTCGCATCCGTAGAAAATTTTGATTTACTATGCCGCGAAACCCTTCAACTGGGGCACTATGCGTCACACTGTCCTAAGAAGAAAAAGAAGAAGGCTGAGAAGAAGAAGAATGCTGGAAACTCTAATGGGAACAAGCCCAATCCAATCCAGAAGGGGAATGTGAACCACCTCAACATTTACCACCTCTTTGATGAAGGAGTCATTGAAGAGCTAGATGAACATGATATATGATAATTGGTAGCAACCTTGGTATGCTAAGAAGCTCACATACTTCCAAGAGAACACTAGAGAAGAAACCTAGACAGTTTTCTTATAAGGGTGGTAGAACCCTGGTGTACCTCGAACCTACTTCTTTCTAGCCCTTTTCAAATCTCGGGACGAGATTTCTTTTAAGGGTGGTAGTCTGTAACATCCCACGATTTTAGAATTTTGGATTTCAAAAAAAAATGCATTTCATTCATCATATCATCTCATGAAAGATCTTGAATCAAAAACCTTGTGTCAAGACCCTATTTTGCCTTTTCAAATATTGCCATACAAAGCATTATATGCAAACGACATATTTTAAATTTTGTCACTAGACAAAATTGTCTTATATAAATTTTATTGTGTGTGTTTTGAATTTACAAAAATTTAGAAATTGGAATCGCTCCATTTGGAGCTACAAATCAAAATCTATAAAAGAAATACAAAACAGAAAAAGAATAAAAGAAACAAAAAACACTACACTAACCTAACCTACCACGCCAGCCCGTCCCAGTCCAACCAACCCGGCCCAGTCCAACCAACCCGGCAGCCCAGCTCCCCTCCTCCCCTCCTCAACCGTCGCTCCCTGCCTGCGAGTAGTGCAGTAGCTGCCACTGCTTGGGCCGGCCCATAGCAAGCATCGCGCCAGCCCACCAGCAGCCTGCCCCTCCTCTCTCCCGCTGGCAGGTGGGACCCCAGCCCGTCTCCTTCTTCCTCCTGACGAGGAGTTGCTGATGAACACGGGATGGACCCAAAACAGATTTCCTGCGGAATCCTCGCCGATTCCGATTTCCCCTGGCCCCTATCGCACGCCAGAGCCTCATATATTCCCCATATCCTCTTCCCCGTGCGGTTTCGCGAGTTCGCAAACCCAAGTCCACCTAACCGAAAGATTACGTTCCGCCACCGCCGGGAGCTCTTAGATTGATCACGAGGATGAGTATCTGCATTACCCCGAGCCCTCTTCTCCCCTCCATATCCTTCCCCTTCGAGCACCGCATATAGCTGACCTTGTCCCTCTCTCCACAGTTTGCTGCCGCCTCCGCGATTGCTCGCCGAAGCTCCGAAACTTCCGCCATCTCCATCCGACTGTCACCATCGCTCGAAGAAGCAAGCGACTACGCCGCCCTTCCATCGAGTTCCCCGGTCGCCGCTGCATCTCGTGCCCTTCGTCCCTAACACCGGATACAATCTGAATGCTGTCGAGCGCCACCATCCGAGCGCTGCCGCTGCCAAAGCCACCATCAACGTCGTCGTTGACCGCCACTGACTCCTGGATCAACAGCTGTCGTTGGATCGCATCTGGACGGCTCTGATTAGAAGCCCAGCCGAACCGGTACCCGCCAATTGCTGAGCGCCACGTGTCACAAAGTCAACAACGTCGTGTCGTCGTCCCAGTCACCGCCAGGTCAGCAAAGTCAAAGCCCTGTCAACTGGTAGTTAAATTCGAATTAGAAATAGCAAAAAATTGGCAGATCTTGCAAAATTCATAAGAAAATAAATACATGTCCAAAAATTATAAATAATATATGGTTGGATTCATAAACTTGTATAGAATAATAATATACGATTGGATCTAATGTTTACAGTACATATTTAATGTAATAATTTAAATTATTTAATGGACATTTTAGACTAAATAAATCATAGTAAATTATATGTATATCATAAAAATAAAAATAAAATGGGATTTATAGTTTCATATAAGACATTAATATGCTGTTAGATCCAAATTTTGCAGTGTATAACTTCTGAAGTGATTTAAATAGTTTTAATGGCCTTTTAGAGTATAAAATTCATAGTAAATAATTTATAACTCATAAAAATACAAATAATATGCCCCTGTAATCACATTATCATGTAGATTACGGATATGTCTTTATTTTGAATTTTAGACAACAGAAATTGTTTAAATGATTTAAACTCCATTAAACACCATTTAAATCATAAGAAAAGATTTAAAACTTTGATTAAGTTGAATCCAATTGCTACTGGTTCATATTAATGTCCGCTATCCTATACACCCCAGACCCAAATTTAATACGGTAATTAGTACAGAAGTTTCAATAGAACTATTAAAACTCCTATATTGACAATAAAGATTTAATAATAAATACCCTATTGCATTAAATAATTCTCTTGCATGCATCATATGATCTAGTAATGTTGAGAGAACTAATTTCAACCATTGTGACATATTAAATTGCGATACATGCGTTTGTTCATCATCGTTTTATTGTATTGTGCATAATTGCATTGTTTTGAATGGTGTGTTTGTTGTGCAATTGTTTGATCGATAGATTGCGATGAGTGCAACATTTGTGATTGTGACGAGTGCAACGATTGCAATTGTGAGGATTGTTTGAATGACTACATCAACTAAAGGCAAGTGCCACTATCATAAATGTCCTACTTATTTTCCCTATGCATTATAGTTGTTTTAGTAGAATTGCATGTGTAGGAATATTTTGCACTATGTGCTATGCTATGTCCTATTTAGGATATCCTTTTGTAGAGGTTCCCAACCTTTAATAAGGTAGATCCCCCTGTGTTTACAATGCTAGTCCCTGGATCAATAGCTAGCATCCACAGTTAAGATGTAATATCAAGAAACAAAGGTCATAATATAACTTTATAACCAGGAATAACATAATTTTATTACATCTTACATAGCTCATTTGGCTATTACATTACAATTGCAGCGGAATATCTATAGTCATGGGTCCTTCATCTTCAAAAGTGCCACAGGCAGATGTTGGTTGTAGACTTTGTAATCCTAATCAAACAATCTTCACTAAAATCAATCAAACCTGTAACATTACAAGTTACAGCCACAAGGGTCAATACATTTGAATTGTATTGGCAAGCTTCACTATTATGTGTAATATGAGTGGATCCTATCAATACATGCATATTTGGCTAAGTGGAGTTTTAAGGCTTATTTGCATAAAGCAATATTTATCCTATCTTTTCAAAATGATTTTGGTCCTTTGTCAAATCTCCTTTTCCAAGTTCCTTGAACTCCTTGGTAGAAACTCAAGTGTCCAAGTCCTTGTCAAAATCTCTTGAGCTACTTGGTAACCCCAAGTGCAACAAGTTTTATCAAAATCTCATGAGTTCCTTGGTAACCCCAAGTGTTCATGTTTTTAACAAAATCTCTTGAGTTCCTTGGTAACCCCAAGTACATCAAGTGTTAAGCAAAATCTCTTGAGCACCTTGGTAACCCCAAGTGCATCAAGCTTAACAAAATCTCTTTGAATTCCTTGGTACCCCCAAGTGCATCAAGTTTTTATTTTAGAAGTTGGAATGTCGAGATCTCCCATAGTTCAAACTTTAGTTGCTCAGTATTGTCCATAACCGGGGACACGGCTAAGTACTTAGATTTTATTAACTTCTGCAGAAGGAGTACACTTTACCCACATGTCACAATCCCATCCTTTTGCCACCAGTGGCCTACTGGATTAGTGCTCACCAAGATGGAGTACTGGCAGATTGAGAATGTGACGAAGTCTTTCCAAAGGGTCCTCCCATACACCATTGCTAGCTTGCCTTCAGCACCCATGAAGCATTCCAGATCTCCATGTCCAGTTAACTGAAGACAGTGCATGGATCTTCCCAATGTAGTTGACTAAGCCAGAGCCATAATAGCATGTGGTTGCACACGAAAGCCACAATTGGAGAAACATGTTCAATCTCTAAGTTTCCTAGGTGGTTTTCTTTTGGAGCACAACATAAAGTGATTCCCATAAACATGGTTCCTTTTGTTGCCACCTTCTCCAAAACTTAAAGTATCCACCACCTAGATGATTCATTGAGTCCTTGTTTTATTATGTAAAACACAAGTCCTTTTCTCAACCTTTGTAAAATCTCAACATGTATCTCTTTTCAAAATAAAGCATGGCTAAGCATGTACAACTACTAAGTTCTTTCTAAGGAATGTATAGGGTATCCTATTAGGATTTAGCATAGCATAAGTATAAATCATTTTCATGCATGTTTCAAAATCCCCTAAGTATAATGAAAATAGTAGGACTTTTGTATGATAGTGTAACTTGCCTTTTTGGTAGGGAATGATGGTTCACTCCTTGATCTTGCAAGTCTCACACTTTGCTAATTTCACTACAAGTTAATCAAGCAAACACAAAATCAACTAACATTCCAAAACAAAGTCAAACAAACAATTTCACACACACAAAGCAATGGATTCTAAGTCATGCATGGGAACATGCTTAAGATGGTTTTATTTGCAAGGATGGTCTCCACTAGGCTTCTAAACTTTGTAAGGTCCAAATTGGTCATTTACCAAAATGGCAAAGTCATTTGCAAATGTGTTTTATCTATAAACCATTTTCAAAACCTTTCATCATTTTATTTGGTGAAAACATTTTTCTCAATGCCACAACCTTGAGTGGTTTCACCAAACAAGTTGTTGTTTCTCAAAACTTGGTGTTTATGGTCAGTAGGTTTGGTCCAAACCATTTTCTCCAAAGTTTTTTTACTCAAAATCATTTTCATAAACAAAACAATAGTTTTATTTAGTTAGAAATGGAATAAACCAATTAATCCATTCTAAACTTTTCCAAATTCATTTTACAAATCATGGGTTGATTCATAGGGTCAGTAAGGTCACAACAAACCATTTTGCAAAAGTTTTAATCCAAAAATCATTTTTAAACAATTTTTCTAATATAAACAAGCACACAAATGAATCTGCAAAAACAAACAGATTAACAGATACTATTTACTAAACCAAGGGCATGGTTGGCTAGGGCTTGCTCTCCTGAATCCAACGACATAAATTTTGTAATTTTTGGACGTGTGGATCCAAAGTTACCAGGGTTTGAATTTCACAACTAAATCAGATTTCAAACCTGTTTTAAACAGAATAGGTGACACGCGTCGTGTTCTGGTTGGACGGTACCGGTTTGGGTGGATCACGCGCTGTAGACCGTAGGATCTCATTTAGATCGAGCGGCGTAGAGGCATACGATACCTCTTCGCTTATGTTCTATTACAGCCTGACGATCTAGATCTAACGGACGCAATCAATCAGACCACTAACTGGCGGCGCTGCGCTGCGGTGGACGGCGGCGACGGTCGGTCAGTGGCGGCGCTGGCGAAACAGGAGGCGAGAGAGGAAGGGAGTAGGCTCACCGAGGTCGCGAGGACGAGGTGGTGCTCGGCGTGTGGTCGACGTGGCAAGGGGCGCACGGTGTCAGGTGGAATCTCTCGCCGGAGTTGGGAACGGCGTCGGACGGCTCTGTCCACGGTCGAAGGCGACGTTGTAGATCTCCCTAGGACAAGACAGGGGCATGGTTAAGTGCGGGAGGTCACGGACAAGACACGTGCATGAATGAGAAGGCGCGGGGCGGTCAGTTCTTACCGGGGGAGGTCGTCGGAGAGGTTGCAGACATGGCGGCGTTCGGAAGCTTGACGTAGCCGACGCTCTGGGGCGCCCGCGGTTGAATGGGTGGTACGGGGAGGAGCGTCTGGAGTGGGTAATCTGCTAGCGTGCTCAGGGAGGCAGGAGGTGGTGTGGCTTGGCCGGAATCGAAGGTGGAAGCTCGTCGGAACGGAGGGAGTGCTGGGCTGAATTGTGGCAGCCTCGGGGCGGAGAAGGAGTGGCGACAGAGGGGAAAGGAGGAGAAGACGCAGGCGCTTAATAGCGTGCAGTCACGACGAGGTTTAAGGCGCGGCATTACTGCGAATTGATCGCGGCTTTGAATGGCAGCAACGGCAGCGAGGTTTGGGGGAAGGAGGTCGCGCAGGTGAGGAGGATGAACAGGAGGAGTAGGGTCCAGTCGTCAGTGAGAAAAAGAGTGAGGGGAGGGTCCACTGGTCATTCTCTTTGCGGGTCTGGTTGCGAGTGAATTGTTTTTCCTCGGGGAGGAATAGCTGGGCTGGTTCTGGGCTTTATTGGGCTGCTGGGTTGGGTCAGATCCAATTCCATTTTTTTAACTGTAACCTTTTCTTTTGCTATTTCTGATTTCTGTTTTGAATTTTCAAACTACAAATCACACTCAAATCAATTCAAACAATCAACAAACTTTGCAACTATGAATTTGGTTCTATTCAGTAACATAAACCAAAAATCCAAAATAAAATAATAATTTTTATTCTTTTTTAGGATCCATTCTTTACTTAAATAAAATGGACCTTTAGTTATTTAATTATATAGGGTTTGATTTATTTAATAAAATCTCCATTTGAAATCTAAATATTTTCAAAACCAAATCAGTAGGTTTTATTTGGAATAATGAATACTTGGAAACTTGGTTAAAACAAAATAACCTTTTATTTTAGGGTCCATTATTAATTTAAATATAATAGACATTCATTATAAAATCAACTAGGATTTATTTTATTTAAAATATTTATTTTGAAATCTAAAATAAAGCCAAAACACTTCAGTAGGTTTTATTTGAGAATATCAAATATTTGTAAAACTTATTTTAAATAATTTAATAAGTTTTGATGCTTCCATTAAAATGGTAAACTTTTTATTTATATAAAAAAAATTGGATATAAAAACCTTATTAATTTATTTAAATAAACCTTTGCTATTTTAATTCAAAACAAAATGTTTTAATTCCAAAGCTTGGCCAAGGTTTAATTTGGCTTTATAAAATAATCTTTATTTATGAATCCACCTTTTCTTTTGAAAAACCAAATCTTTTATTAAAAGATCCAAAATAGTAATTCCAAAATATTTTAATTTCCTTTAATAAATGTTTATCCTTTTAAATCCTTTTAGGATTTATTTGATTTAAAATGATTTGAAGTTCCAATTAAATTTCAAAAAGTTTCTTCTGGCCCTGAAAATCAAACAAAGTTTTATTTTATTCATTTATTTTCCACATTACAAGATTTGGAAAATCTTGGGATGTGACAGTCTACCACCCTTAAAATAAATCTCGTCCCGAGATTTGGGGAGGCTAGGGTTACAAGCAGGTTCAAAACAACTAGGGTACTACCACCCTTAAAAATTTTCAAACAAAAATTACATATCGTCCTTCTTGGGATCCTGGAAAAGCTTCTCTAAACAAACTTTTGCATTGAATCCTTGGTTTCCATACTTGACTCATGGGCCAAGGTTGAGTTTCTCCATAGGCTTGTTCAACTTGTTCTTCATCTTTTCTGGGCAGTTGCTTGCATAATGTCCTGGATTCTTGCAGTTGAAACAATGGATGTCCTTGAGTTCTTTACGTGGCTCTTGTGGACAAGTGGCTACATAGTGGCCTAACTCTTTGCAGTTGTTGCACCACACTTGGACAATCTCTTTATTCTTCTTGTTCTCTGGGCATTCACTGGAGTAGTGTCCCATTTCCTTACATTTACGACATTGCACAAGGTTCATGTCTTGTCTTGGTTTCTTGGGTTTCTTTAGTCCTTTGAATTGGGTTGTCTTGTTTGGAGGTAAAAGTGGTCCTTTTCCTTTGCCATCAACATTCTTGGCATACTTGGATCCTTCTTGTTTCCTTTGTTCAACAATGGCATAGATGGGGCATTGGATAGGAACATGGTCGTTTCCTTCACAAAGGTAACAAGTAGCTTGAGAGGTGGGACATTGTCCAACAGGATGATTTTCTTCACAGTTAGGGCATTGACCTTCATGCTCCTTGGAAGTATGATCCTTGTCTCCACAAATAATGCAAGCTGGGGCTCCATCTAGAATAATATTTCTGTCATCCTTGTTGTCAAAGACTCTTTTGGGATAACTTTCTTCCATGTTGATCATTTGATTAGTCACCTTAAGCATCAGTTGGGTTTGTTCCTCCAAAAACTTTTGCAGTGCTGGATCTTTATCACTATTGTTGGCTATGAACTGAGCTGTCAGTTGGTTTAACTGGTTCTGGGTTGCTATAAGCTCTTTCATGCTGTCCTCTTGGTTGGTGTTGGTGTCATCAACCTTGATGTTGGAGTCTCTTGGAGTAGTCATCTGTTTGGGTTGAAGGGAGATTAGAATAGGCAAGATATTTCTAAGGACTCAATTCTAATCACACACATCACAATTCACACAAGCAATGTGCATGCAATCACAAGTCAAACATTTCACTCAAACAAAGTTCAAGCACATACTTAGGCAATAAAATATTTTTGTTACACCACATAAGTTGGTGGTTTTGTCTTAACTAAAATATGGTGGTCCATCTATATGGTTCACTTGTGATTTTTCCATCATTCTTGGTTGTTTCTTCTTACTTGGGATCATGGTTTCCTTGAGAAAAACTCTTGGTTATAATACTTCAAAGTTGTTGATGTTTCCTTCTTATTTTGCATTCCCTCAGTCTTTAATTCTTGAGTAAGACTTCCTTGTTTCACTTGTAGTCCTTAGTGGTATCCAAGTTGGAAGTCCTTGGTGAATATGCTGAAGATGTTGAAGTCATTAGAGTTGAGGAAGTTGAAGTCATTAGAGTTGGAAATGTTGAAGAAGTCCTTTGCACATGGTGTAGTCTTTGGCCATGGGGTAGGTTATTCCATCAAGTTGAAGTAGAAGAGAGGTAGAGTTGAAACCAAAATGGTTGAGGAAAGAGTGTACAAGATGGTTTATAAATAAGTTTTGGAACAAATACAACTCCTATTTTTCTAAGGGTTTTTGTCCAATCCTAGGTTTCCAAATCCTACAGGCAACACAATGCTCTGATACCATCTGTAGAGTTTCCCAACCTTTAATAAGGTAGAGCCCCCTGTGTTTACAATGATAGTCCCTGGATCAATAGCTAGCATCCACAGTTAAGATGTAATATCAAGAAAAAAAGGTCATAATATAACTTTATAACCAGGAATAACATAATTTTATTACATCTTACATAGCTCATTTGGCTATTACATTACAATTGCAGCGGAATATCTATAGTCATGGGTCCTTCATCTTCAAAAGTGCCACAGGCAGATGTTGGTTGTAGACTTTGTAATCCTAATCAAACAATCTTCACTAAAATCAATAAAACCTGCAACATTACAAGTTACAGCCACAAGGGTCAATACATTTGAATTGTATTGGCAAGCTTCACTATTATGTGTAATATGAGTGGATCCTATCAATACATGCATATTTGGCTAAGTGGAGTTTTAAGGCTTATTTGCATAAAGCAATATTTATCCTATCTTTTCAAAATGATTTTGGTCCTTTGTCAAATCTCCTTTTCCAAGTTCCTTGAACTCCTTGGTAGAAACTCAAGTGTCCAAGTCCTTGTCAAAATCTCTTGAGCTACTTGGTAACCCCAAGTGCAACAAGTTTTATCAAAATCTCATGAGTTCCTTGGTAACCCCAAGTGTTCATGTTTTTAACAAAATCTCTTGAGTTCCTTGGTAACCCCAAGTACATCAAGTGTTAAGCAAAATCTCTTGAGCACCTTGGTAACCCCAAGTGCATCAAGCTTAACAAAATCTCTTTGAATTCCTTGGTACCCCCAAGTGCATCAAGTTTTTATTTTAGAAGTTGGAATGTCGAGATCTCCCATAGTTCAAACTTTAGTTGCTCAGTATTGTCCATAACCGGGGACACGGCTAAGTACTTAGATTTTATTAACTTCTGCAGAAGGAGTACACTTTGCCCACATGTCACAATCCCATCCTTTTGCCACCAGTGGCCTACTGGATTAGTGCTCACCAAGATGGAGTACTGGCAGATTGAGAATGTGACGAAGTCTTTCCAAAGGGTCCTCCCATACACCATTGCTAGCTTGCCTTCAGCACCCATGAAGCATTCCAGATCCCCATGTCCAGTTAACTGAAGACAGTGCATGGATCTTCCTAATGTAGTTGACTAAGCCAGAGCCATAATAGCATGTGGTTGCACACGAAAGCCACAATTGGAGAAACATGTTCAATCTCTAAGTTTCCTAGGTGGTTTTCTTTTGGAGCACAACACAAAGTGATTCCCATAAACATGGTTCCTTTTGTTGCCACCTTCTCCAAAACTTAAAGTATCCACCACCTAGATGATTCATTGAGTCCTTGTTTTATTATGTAAAACACAAGTCCTTTTCTCAACCTTTGTAAAACCTCAACATGTATCTCTTTTCAAAATAAAGCATGGATAAGCATGTACAACTACTAAGTTCTTTCTAAGGAATGTATAGGGTAAACTATTAGGATTTAGCATATCATAAGTATAAATCATTTTCATGCATGTTTCAAAATCACTAAGTATAATGAAAATAGTAGGACTTTTGTATGATAGTGTAACTTGCCTTTTTGGTAGGGAATGATGGTTCACTCCTTGATCTTGCTAGTCTCACACTTTTCTAATTTCACTACAAGTTAATCAAGCAAACACAAAATCAACTAACATTCCAAAACAAAGTCAAACAAACAATTTCACACACACAAAGCAATGGATTCTAAGTCATGCATGGGAACATGCTTAAGATGGTTTTATTTGCAAGGATGGTCTCCACTAGGCTTCTAAACTTTGTAAGGTCCAAATTGGTCATTTACCAAAATGGCAAAGTCACTTGCAAATGTGTTTTATCTATAAACCATTTTCAAAACCTTTCATCATTTTATGTGGTGAAAACATTTTTCTCAATGCCACAACCTGGAGTGGTTTCACCAAACAAGTTGTTGTTTCTCAAAACTTGGTGTTTATGGTCAGTAGGTTTGCTCCAAACCATTTTCTCCAAAGTTTTTTTACTCAAAATCATTTTCATAAACAAAACAATAGTTTTATTTAGTTAGAAATGGAATAAACCAATTAATCCATTCTAAACTTTTCCAAATTCATTTTCCAAATCATTGGTTGGTTCATAGGGTCAGTATGGTCACAACAAACCATTTTGGAAAAGTTTTAATCCAAAAATCATTTTTAAACAATTTTTCTAATCTAAACAAGCACACAAATGAATCTACAAAAACAAACATATTAACAGATACTATTTACTAAACCAAGGGCATGGTTGGCTAGGGCTTGCTCTCCTGAATCCAACGACATAAATTTTGTAATTTTTGGACGTGTGGATCCAAAGTTACCAGGGTTTGAATTTCACAACTAAATCAGATTTCAAACCTGTTTTAAACAGAATAGGTGACACGCGTCGTGTTCTGGTTGGACGGTACCGGTTCGGGTGGATCACGCGCTGCAGACCATAGGATCTCATTTAGATCGAGCGGCGCAGAGGCATACGATACCTCTTCTCTTATGTTCTATTACAGCCTTACGATCTAGATCTAACGGACGCAATCAATCAGACCACTAACTGGCGGCGCTGCGCTGCGGTGGACGGCGGCGACGGTCGGTCAGTGGCGGCGCTGGCAAAACAGGAGGCGAGAGAGGAAGGGAGTAGGATCACCGAGGTCGCGAGGACGAGGTGGTGCTCGGCGTGTGGTCGACGTGGCAAGGGGCGCACGGGGTCAGGTGGAATCTGTCGCCGGAGTTGGGAACGGCATCGGACGGCTCTGTCCACGGTCGAAGGCGACGTTGTAGATCGCCCTAGGACAAGACAGGGGCATGGTTAAGTGCGGGAGGTCACAAAGAAGACACGTTCATGAACGAGAAGGCGCGGGGCGGTCAGTGCTTACCGGGGGAGGTCGTCGGAGAGGTTGCAGACGCGGCGGCGTTCGGAAGCTTGACGTAGCCGACGCTCTGGGGCGCCCGCGGTCGAATGGGTGGTACGGGGAGGAGCGTCTGGGAGTGGGGAATCTGCTAGCGTGCTCAGGGAGGCAGGAGGTGGTGTGGCTTGGCCGGAATCGAAGGTGGAAGCTCGTCGGAACGGAGGGAGTGCTGGGCCGAATTGTGGCAGCCTCGGGGCGGAGAAGGAGTGGCGACAAAGGGGAAAGGAGGAGAAGACGCAGGCGCTTAATAGCGTGCAGTCACGGCCAGGTTTAAGGCACGGCATTACTGCGAATTGATCGCGGCTTTGAATGGCAGCAACGGCAGCGAGGTTTGGGGGAAGGAGGTCGCGCGGGTGAGGAGGATGAACAGGAGGAGTGTGGTCCAGTCGTCAGTGAGAAAAAGAGTGAGGGGAGGGTCCACTGGTCATTCTCTTTGCGGGTCTGGTTGCGAGTGAATCGTTTTTCCTCGGGGAGGAATAGCTGGGCTGGTTCTGGGCTTTATTGGTCTGCTGGGTTGGGTCAGATCCAATTCCATTTTTTTTATCTCTAACCTTTTCTTTTGCTATTTCTGATTTCTGTTTTGAATTTTCAAACTACAAATCACACTCAAATCAATTCAAACAATCAACAAACTTTGCAACTATGAATTTGGTTCTGTTCAGTAACATAAACCAAAAATCCAAAATAAAATAATAATTTTTATTCTTTTTTAGGATCCATTCTTTACTTAAATAAAATGGACCTTTAGTTATTTAATTATATAGGGTTTGATTTATTTAATAAAATCTCCATTTGAAATCTAAATATTTTCAAAACCAAATCAGTAGGTTTTATTTGGAATAATGAATACTTGGAAACTTGGTTAAAACAAAATAACCTTTTATTTTAGGGTCCATTATTAATTTAAATATAATAGACATTCATTATAAAATCAACTAGGATTTATTTTATTTAAAATATTTATTTTGAAATCTAAAATAAAGCCAAAACACTTCAGTAGGTTTTATTTGAGAATATCAAATATTTGTAAAACTTATTTTAAATAATTTAATAAGTTTTGATGCTTCCATTAAAATGGTAAACTTTTTATTTATATAAAAAAAATTGGATATAAAAACCTTATTAATTTATTTAAATAAACCTTTGCTATTTTAATTCAAAACAAAATGTTTTAATTCCAAAGCTTGGCCAAGGTTTAATTTGGCTTTATAAAATAATCTTTATTTATGAATCCACCTTTTCTTTTGAAAAACCAAATCTTTTATTAAAAGATCCAAAATAGTAATTCCAAAATATTTTAATTTCCTTTAATATATGTTTATCCTTTTAAATCCTTTTAGGATTTATTTGATTTAAAATGATTTGAAGTTCCAATTAAATTTCAAAAAGTTTCTTCTGGCCCTGAAAATCAAACAAAGTTTTATTTTATTCATTTATTTTCCACATTACAAGATTTGGAAAATCTTGGGATGTGACAGTCTACCACCCTTAAAATAAATCTCGTCCCGAGATTTGGGGAGGCTAGGGTTACAAGCAGGTTCAAAACAACTAGGGTACTACCACCCTTAAAAATTTTCAAACAAAAATTACATATCGTCCTTCTTGGGATCCTGGAAAAGCTTCTCTAAACAAACTTTTGCATTGAATCCTTGGTTTCCATACTTGACTCATGGGCCAAGGTTGAGTTTCTCCATAGGCTTGTTCAACTTGTTCTTCATCTTTTTTGGGCAGTTGCTTGCATAATGTCCTGGATTCTTGCAGTTGAAACAATGGATGTCCTTGAGTTCTTTACGTGGCTCTTGTGGACAAGTGGCTACATAGTGGCCTAACTCTTTGCAGTTGTTGCACCACACTTGGACAATCTCTTTATTCTTCTTGTTCTCTGGGCATTCACTGGAGTAGTGTCCCATTTCCTTACATTTACGACATTGCACAAGGTTCATGTCTTGTCTTGGTTTCTTGGGTTTCTTTAGTCCTTTGAATTGGGTTGTCTTGTTTGGAGGTAAAAGTGGTCCTTTTCCTTTGCCATCAACATTCTTGGCATACTTGGATCCTTCTTGTTTCCTTTGTTCAACAATGGCATAGATGGGGCATTGGATAGGAACATGGTCGTTTCCTTCACAAAGGTAACAAGTAGCTTGAGAGGTGGGACATTGTCCAACAGGATGATTTTCTTCACAGTTAGGGCATTGACCTTCATGCTCCTTGGAAGTATGATCCTTGTCTCCACAAATAATGCAAGCTGGGGCTCCATCTAGAATAATATTTCTGTCATCCTTGTTGTCAAAGACTCTTTTGGGATAACTTTCTTCCATGTTGATCATTTGATTAGTCACCTTAAGCATCAGTTGGGTTTGTTCCTCCAAAAACTTTTGCAGTGCTGGATCTTTATCACTATTGTTGGCTATGAACTGAGCTGTCAGTTGGTTTAACTGGTTCTGGGTTGCTATAAGCTCTTTCATGCTGTCCTCTTGGTTGGTGTTGGTGTCATCAACCTTGATGTTGGAGTCTCTTGGAGTAGTCATCTGTTTGGGTTAAAGGGAGATTAGAATAGGCAAGATATTTCTAAGGACTCAATTCTAATCACACACATCACAATTCACACAAGCAATGTGCATGCAATCAGAAGTCAAACATTTCACTCAAACAAAGTTCAAGCACATACTTAGGCAATAAAATATTTTTGTTACACCACATAAGTTGGTGGTTTTGTCTTAACTAAAATATGGTGGTCCATCTATATGGTTCACTTGTGATTTTTCCATCATTCTTGGTTGTTTCTTCTTACTTGGGATCATGGTTTCCTTGAGAAAAACTCTTGGTTGCAATACTTCAAAGTTGTTGATGTTTCCTTCTTATTTTGCATTCCCTCAGTCTTTAATTCTTGAGTAAGACTTCCTTGTTTCACTTGTAGTCCTTAGTGGTATCCAAGTTGGAAGTCCTTGGTGAATATGCTGAAGATGTTGAAGTCATTAGAGTTGAGGAAGTTGAAGTCATTAGAGTTGGAAATGTTGAAGAAGTCCTTTGCACATGGTGTAGTCTTTGGCCATGGGGTAGGTTATTCCATCAAGTTGAAGTAGAAGAGAGGTAGAGTTGAAACCAAAATGGTTGAGGAAAGAGTGTACAAGATGGTTTATAAATAAGTTTTGGAACAAATACAACTCCTATTTTTCTAAGGGTTTTTGTCCAATCCTAGGTTTCCAAATCCTACAGGCAACACAATGCTCTGATACCATCTGTAGAGTTTCCCAACCTTTAATAAGGTAGAGCCCCCTGTGTTTACAATGATAGTCCCTGGATCAATAGCTAGCATCCACAGTTAAGATGTAATATCAAGAAAAAAAGGTCATAATATAACTTTATAACCAGGAATAACATAATTTTATTACATCTTACATAGCTCATTTGGCTATTACATTACAATTGCAGCGGAATATCTATAGTCATGGGTCCTTCATCTTCAAAAGTGCCACAGGCAGATGTTGGTTGTAGACTTTGTAATCCTAATCAAACAATCTTCACTAAAATCAATAAAACCTGCAACATTACAAGTTACAGCCACAAGGGTCAATACATTTGAATTGTATTGGCAAGCTTCACTATTATGTGTAATATGAGTGGATCCTATCAATACATGCATATTTGGCTAAGTGGAGTTTTAAGGCTTATTTGCATAAAGCAATATTTATCCTATCTTTTCAAAATGATTTTGGTCCTTTGTCAAATCTCCTTTTCCAAGTTCCTTGAACTCCTTGGTAGAAACTCAAGTGTCCAAGTCCTTGTCAAAATCTCTTGAGCTACTTGGTAACCCCAAGTGCAACAAGTTTTATCAAAATCTCATGAGTTCCTTGGTAACCCCAAGTGTTCATGTTTTTAACAAAATCTCTTGAGTTCCTTGGTAACCCCAAGTACATCAAGTGTTAAGCAAAATCTCTTGAGCACCTTGGTAACCCCAAGTGCATCAAGCTTAACAAAATCTCTTTGAATTCCTTGGTACCCCCAAGTGCATCAAGTTTTTATTTTAGAAGTTGGAATGTCGAGATCTCCCATAGTTCAAACTTTAGTTGCTCAGTATTGTCCATAACCGGGGACACGGCTAAGTACTTAGATTTTATTAACTTCTGCAGAAGGAGTACACTTTGCCCACATGTCACAATCCCATCCTTTTGCCACCAGTGGCCTACTGGATTAGTGCTCACCAAGATGGAGTACTGGCAGATTGAGAATGTGACGAAGTCTTTCCAAAGGGTCCTCCCATACACCATTGCTAGCTTGCCTTCAGCACCCATGAAGCATTCCAGATCCCCATGTCCAGTTAACTGAAGACAGTGCATGGATCTTCCTAATGTAGTTGACTAAGCCAGAGCCATAATAGCATGTGGTTGCACACGAAAGCCACAATTGGAGAAACATGTTCAATCTCTAAGTTTCCTAGGTGGTTTTCTTTTGGAGCACAACACAAAGTGATTCCCATAAACATGGTTCCTTTTGTTGCCACCTTCTCCAAAACTTAAAGTATCCACCACCTAGATGATTCATTGAGTCCTTGTTTTATTATGTAAAACACAAGTCCTTTTCTCAACCTTTGTAAAACCTCAACATGTATCTCTTTTCAAAATAAAGCATGGATAAGCATGTACAACTACTAAGTTCTTTCTAAGGAATGTATAGGGTAAACTATTAGGATTTAGCATATCATAAGTATAAATCATTTTCATGCATGTTTCAAAATCCACTAAGTATAATGAAAATAGTAGGACTTTTGTATGATAGTGTAACTTGCCTTTTTGGTAGGGAATGATGGTTCACTCCTTGATCTTGCTAGTCTCACACTTTTCTAATTTCACTACAAGTTAATCAAGCAAACACAAAATCAACTAACATTCCAAAACAAAGTCAAACAAACAATTTCACACACACAAAGCAATGGATTCTAAGTCATGCATGGGAACATGCTTAAGATGGTTTTATTTGCAAGGATGGTCTCCACTAGGCTTCTAAACTTTGTAAGGTCCAAATTGGTCATTTACCAAAATGGCAAAGTCACTTGCAAATGTGTTTTATCTATAAACCATTTTCAAAACCTTTCATCATTTTATGTGGTGAAAACATTTTTCTCAATGCCACAACCTGGAGTGGTTTCACCAAACAAGTTGTTGTTTCTCAAAACTTGGTGTTTATGGTCAGTAGGTTTGCTCCAAACCATTTTCTCCAAAGTTTTTTTACTCAAAATCATTTTCATAAACAAAACAATAGTTTTATTTAGTTAGAAATGGAATAAACCAATTAATCCATTCTAAACTTTTCCAAATTCATTTTCCAAATCATGGGTTGGTTCATAGGGTCAGTATGGTCACAACAAACCATTTTGCAAAAGTTTTAATCCAAAAATCATTTTTAAACAATTTTTCTAATCTAAACAAGCACACAAATGAATCTACAAAAACAAACAGATTAACAGATACTATTTACTAAACCAAGGGCATGGTTGGCTAGGGCTTGCTCTCCTGAATCCAACGACATAAATTTTGTAATTTTTGGACGTGTGGATCCAAAGTTACCAGGGTTTAAATTTCACAACTAAATCAGATTTCAAACCTGTTTTAAACAGAATAGGTGACACGCGTCGTGTTCTGGTTGGACGGTACCGGTTCGCGTGGATCACGCGCTGCAGACCATAGGATCTCATTTAGATCGAGCGGCGCAGAGGCATACGATACCTCTTCTCTTATGTTCTATTACAGCCTTACGATCTAGATCTAACGGACGCAATCAATCAGACCACTAACTGGCGGCGCTGCGCTGCGGTGGACGGCGGCGACGGTCGGTCAGTGGCGGCGCTGGCAAAACAGGAGGCGAGAGAGGAAGGGAGTAGGATCACCGAGGTCGCGAGGACGAGGTGGTGCTCGGCGTGTGGTCGACGTGGCAAGGGGCGCACGGGGTCAGGTGGAATCTGTCGCCGGAGTTGGGAACGGCGTCGGACGGCTCTGTCCACGGTCGAAGGCGACGTTGTAGATCGCCCTAGGACAAGACAGGGGCATGGTTAAGTGCGGGAGGTCACAAAGAAGACACGTTCATGAACGAGAAGGCGCGGGGCGGTCAGTGCTTACCGGGGGAGGTCGTCGGAGAGGTTGCAGACGCGGCGGCGTTCGGAAGCTTGACGTAGCCGACGCTCTGGGGCGCCCGCGGTCGAATGGGTGGTACGGGGAGGAGCGTCTGGGAGTGGGGAATCTGCTAGCGTGCTCAGGGAGGCAGGAGGTGGTGTGGCTTGGCCGGAATCGAAGGTGGAAGCTCGTCGGAACGGAGGGAGTGCTGGGCCGAATTGTGGCAGCCTCGGGGCGGAGAAGGAGTGGCGACAAAGGGGAAAGGAGGAGAAGACGCAGGCGCTTAATAGCGTGCAGTCACGGCCAGGTTTAAGGCACGGCATTACTGCGAATTGATCGCGGCTTTGAATGGCAGCAACGGCAGCGAGGTTTGGGGGAAGGAGGTCGCGCGGGTGAGGAGGATGAACAGGAGGAGTGTGGTCCAGTCGTCAGTGAGAAAAAGAGTGAGGGGAGGGTCCACTGGTCATTCTCTTTGCGGGTCTGGTTGCGAGTGAATCGTTTTTCCTCGGGGAGGAATAGCTGGGCTGGTTCTGGGCTTTATTGGTCTGCTGGGTTGGGTCAGATCCAATTCCATTTTTTTTATCTCTAACCTTTTCTTTTGCTATTTCTGATTTCTGTTTTGAATTTTCAAACTACAAATCACACTCAAATCAATTCAAACAATCAACAAACTTTGCAACTATGAATTTGGTTCTGTTCAGTAACATAAACCAAAAATCCAAAATAAAATAATAATTTTTATTCTTTTTTAGGATCCATTCTTTACTTAAATAAAATGGGCCTTTAGTTATTTAATTATATAGGGTTTGATTTATTTAATAAAATCTCCATTTGAAATCTAAATATTTTCAAAACCAAATCAGTAGGTTTTATTTGGAATAATGAATACTTGGAAACTTGGTTAAAACAAAATAACCTTTTATTTTAGGGTCCATTATTAATTTAAATATAATAGACCTTCATTATAAAATCAACTAGGATTTATTTTATTTAAAATATTTATTTTGAAATCTAAAATAAAGCCAAAACACTTCAGTAGGTTTTATTTGAGAATATCAAATATTTGGAAAACTTATTTTAAATAATTTAATAAGTTTTGATGCTTCCATTAAAATGGTAAACTTTTTATTTATATAAAAAAAATTGGATATACAAACATTATTAATTTATTTAAATAAACCTTTGCTATTTTAATTCAAAACAAACTGTTTTAATTCCAAAGCTTGGCCAAGGTTTAATTTGGCTTTATAAAATAATCTTTATTTATGAATCCACCTTTTCTTTTGAAAAAACAAATCTTTTATTAAAAGATCCAAAATAGTAATTCCAAAATATTTTAATTTCTTTAATAAATGTTTATCCTTTTAAATCCCTTTAGGATTTATTTGATTTAAAATGATTTGAAGTTCCAATTAAATTTCAAAAAGTTTTTTCTGGCCCTGAAAATCAAACAAAGTTTTATTTTATTCATTTATTTTCCACATTACAAGATTTGGAAAATCTTGGGATGTGACACCTTTTGTATCTTGCTTAGTGGAAACATAGTAGTTGTAGCATGCCTAGCCCTGCTATAGATTCGGTATGGAATATCATGTTATGACTACTGTGAGTATTGGAAAAGCTATGTTTTATATAATAAAACAAGTACTTAATGAATCACCTGGGTGGAATATTGTTGTTGTTGAGTTTGGAAGAAGTGGCAACTAAGGGGACCGTATCTTTGGGTACCTCTCTCGTGTGTGCACTGGAAGAAGACCACATAGGCATCATAAGAGATTGACATGTTTCTTGTACAGTAGCTTCCAGTACAACCACATGCTAATATGGGCTCTAGCTTAGTTAATTACATAGCAGAAGACTCTTTACATTGGTATATCTTTAGGTTAACTAGAATTGTGTATTGCAGGTTATATCCGTGCATTGGTGCATGTTAGACGTGCTAGTATTGTGTAATGGGAGAACTTATATGGAAAGACTTCGTCACATTCTCGATCTGTCGGTATACCAATTGGTGTGTACTAAACCAGCGGCCACTGGTGGCGTCAAGGAGAGATTGTGTCGTGTGGTTAAAGTGTACAACTTCTGTAGAAGATATAAATCTAATCGATTAGCCGTATCCCCGGTTATGGACAATATTGAGCAACTAAGGCATGAAGCTTATGGATGATCTCAACATTCCAATTTATTAATAAAATTTGATGGTTTGAACAAGGGATTATGAGAACTTGGTGTTGACCAATGTGTTCATACAATTTTCATAAAAGATTAAAACTATTTGGAAATGTTAGGATAAAACTATTGCTTTATGCAAATGAGCCTGAAACTCCACTTAGCCAAATAGGCATGTAGTTGATAGAGTCCATTTATATCCACATACTAGTGGCACTTGCCAATACATTCAAAGTATTGACCATTCGTGGCTGCAACCTTTCATGTTGTAGGTTATATCGTTTCTAAGTGATCGTTATAGGTCGCGAGACTCCACTCAACGATTGTTCACCTGTGGCACATTTGAAGAATGGAGATCTACCTTGTATTCATTTTCCGATGTGTACTTGTGTAATATAATGTAAATTCTGGATCATATTCGTTGTATTTATGATGTAAAGTTATATTTGGTATCATTTTGTACTGTGTGTGCCAATGAACCGATATAGGGATTGGCACTATACACATGAACTCAGCCTTATCAGGCAAGGGTGTTACATTCTCGTAATGTGCCTTGACCATGGACAGCGCCATCCTTGCACCGGCCCGTGCACATTAGGCTTTCCAGCTTGCGATACGCTCAGGGGCTCGGCGCAAGATCTCCAAGAACTTCGCCACAGAGTTCGATGCTTTGATATTGATTTGGAGGGACTTGGCAATCTTTTTGGATTGCGCGATGGCGGTGCTGATAAAGTTGCCGACAAGGACCATGCATTCCTTTGGCGTAGGAGGCGATAGGGTTAAACCCATAGGAGCTGCGAATTCCCGACAAAGGAGCGCATGAGTTCAAAAATTCGGAGTATCTAGACTATAGAAATCCAAGACGGAGAATCACTTACTGAAGATGCTGGCCTCACCCTGCTAGAGGGTCTCCGCCATGGAGTCTCGTTCTTGTTGGAGGAGCTTGTACGCTTCATGATGGCGTTGATTTTTCTCATCAGCAGCTTTCTTCTGCTCTTTCAAGAGAGCGATTTCCTCCTTCAAGCGGTTTATCTCCTCGGTGGCGGAGTCCTGCAAGACTTTCATTGATTCTTCATGCATCTTTAGCATGTCCTTCCTCTCCTGCTTGAGGATCTTGTTCTCGCTATCCAGCTGCTGAATGTTCTTGGATTGCTCGACAATATCCTTAGCCTTGTAAATGGTTTCTTCAAGTCGAAGAAAAGACAATACACAGTGAGTACTCGTAGAATGCACAAGACCAAGCCGGAGTACAGAAAAAGAAAGGAAAAAACAGACGCTTGCTCTTGATGATCTAATCCTTCAAGAAGGCAGTTTTACCCTTTTCAGCTTCCAAGTCCGCGCGCATCTTCTGGTACTTGTCGTTTGCCATGCCCCTCCGAGCATTCTCATTATGTGGAAAAAATAAAGTTAAACGTTGTTTGGTCTACTTGGAGCATCTAGCCGGAAAATTTCCACCTAGACGCTCGGGGGCTACAGCGAGAGTTTTTTTAACTTAGCAATATGCTTAGTCTTTCTTTAAGCATATAATCGGAACTAATTCAGTTTTCATTTAGAAGCTTGGGGGCTATAGTATAAAGTTTTTAACTCGGATGTATGCTTAGCTTCTCTTTAAGCATCTAGTCGGAACTAATTCAGTTACAACTAGAAACTTGGGGGCTACAGTATCGAAATTTATAAACACTGTGTATGCTACTCTTAAAGCATCTAGTCGGAATAATTCATTCCACCTATATGCTTGGGGGCTACAGTGAGAAGTTTTCAAGCTTAGTCACTCTTAGAGCATTTAGATGCAAAGACCTATGGTTTTCTGTCTAAATCCTCGGGGGCTACAGTGAGATATTCATATGAAATGCAAAAAGGAAAATATAACTTACAAGTGCCATGATCTTGAGGTTGGTAGCACTCTCAGCCAGCAGCTTGCCGAAGGATACATTGTTTCCGTGCAGGATTTGTGCTTGCCGGAGAAGCTCCTCGAGACCACACGCTGGAGATGTCGGCGCCGCACCAGGAACCAGAGAGGTGCTACTCGGCGTAAGTGTCGGGTAGACTATCTTTGGGAACTCTATGGTCTTCCTGGGGGCGAGGGCGCCTCCTTCGGCAGATGTACCACCTTCCACCACCTCCTTACCGCTACCCATGGCATCCTTATCTGGAGCTTCAGCCATTTGGTGTGCGGCACTCTCCTGCGTCGCCTGTTCACTGACAACAGCGAGCTCTGTAGAGGCGCCTGAGTCCACTTCCATGGCGGAATGGCCAGATGCTTCCTTAGCTTGTGAGCTTGTCGGGGCGGACGAGGGCTTTACGATGGGAGTGACAGGGGCGATGGTGGGAGATACGTCGCGATGCAGCATATCCTTGATGGTTCTAGAAGCCCCCAAAGTTTTGGATGTCTTCTTCAAGCTGGTCATGGCTTTCTTTCTGAAACGTGCAAAATGCATAAGTACGGGAATAAGACAGACAATGGACAATGTCGGAAGGAAAGAAGCTTACACAAGAGGGGGTGCTTTAGCAAAAGGGATCCCAGTAACCTTTCTTTTCTCTGCCTCCAGGGCGGAGGTAGTCTTTTTGTAGGCTCCACCCTCCGTCTTCTTCTTCTTGCCTCCGTCGGCAACGTCAGAGGTGGAGCTCTTCCGCTTTTTGCCAATAGAGCATCGTCATCGGACACGACAGTGACTTCCTTCATCTTTGGATCATAGATTTGAGGAGCCATGCTGTCCTCATCTATGTCGCTAAGCTGCTAAGGTGAAGAACCACCGTGTTAGATGAGATGGTAATGGCTAGAAGGAAGAACTGGAGTATTTGTCATACACGGAAAATAAGTAGTTACCTTTGGGCACTTGCTCTCTATGAACATGTCGCAGGTGATGGCGAAGCCACGCTTCTTATCCTTCACCTTGACAATGTCCTTGAGGCAAAGCTTGACGGAGTCTCTCGAGAAGTTATCCACGGAGATGTGGAGGCTATCCCTTCTATCGTTGGAATACTTGTGCATCAGCTTTGAGCGGTGCTGCAAAGGGTGGATCCGCCTGATGAACCAGCACATGGCTAGGTCCAGTCTGGTAAAACCTGTCTCTAAGAACCACTCTATTCGCCTTATAGTGCGGGAAGCGTCGATGTCGGAGGGAAGGGAGGACTGGGATCTCCATGTCGAAGTTTCGGCGGCTGATCCATCGACAAAGTTCGGGTACGTTACTTCTCGGCCGGCCAGAGGGATGTCTGGGACGTAGAAGTACGTCCACTGCCGATTCTTGCAGGATTCGTGGCCGACGATGTCGGGGAAGCGCCGGCCAGGCCGGATCTTAAAACTAATGGTTCCACAATTAATAAGCTCGTCCTTACTGGCTTCGGCTTCGCGCTTGACGGTAAAGAAGTATATGAAGAGATCTAGCCTAGGCTTGATTCCTAAGTAACCCTCGCAGAGCGCCGCATAATTCCTGAGCGCTAGGATGCTATTGGGGGATAGGTTCTGTGGTTGTACTCGGTAATGATTCAGGACAGCAAGGAAGAAGTTGGATATGGGCAGGGAGACGCCGCGTACCATCTCTGCTTTGAGGTACACCTTTTCTCCGGCTTGGGGAGAAGGTGTGACCTCGCCAGCCGGTGTCGCCCGCCAGGCGAGCCCCTCCGTCGCGGGGAGGTAACCTTCGTTGATCAGATCTTTGATGTCGCGGTCCGTGATATCCGAACCGCGCCAGTCGCCCTTGTGCGAGTTGTACTCCTTCTCCAGCCGCTGGATTATGGTCTCCGCCGGTGGCCTCAACCACCGTAGACCTGGGGATGACCAGACCCTCTGGGGGCACGACGACGGAGCTCGCCGGCTTCACCGCGGCTTCACCCGACGCCGCCATCGAAGGGGAGGAGCTGCTGCTGGCCATTGGGTGTGCTCGATGGTGACTCGGAAAGATTGAAAAGGTAGGGTTTTTCGCACGTTCGCGGAGAGCTCGAGGAGACGCTTGCCTGAGGAAGAAGAAGATGCAGGGGAGAATGAGGTGAAAAAGTAAATTTTCCACCGCAGTTACTATTTATGGTCTCCAACATCAAGATTCGTGCAGCTTGATTGAATGGTTGCCGCGTAGACGACGTGTGCGGAGGCGTGCACGGAAATTTCGCCACGTACCAACCATCGCCGCCAACGGTTCGTATCGCTCGCACGGGAAAAGTGGAAATGATTGCTTTCTCTGCATGTGTGAGTTACGAGGCGTTGCTGACCTATGTCTACGTCGCCCTAGCTGACATAGGCAGATGAACCATCATATCAGAAGATTCCAGCATGGACGGATCCAGTACGGCTACAGAAGAGTACGATGGAAGGTTCAACAATTCTCTGACTTACGGATTGAAGACAGAAAAACCTTGCAGGGTTCTTTGGGAGGACTACAAGATGTTTCTTGAAGATTTGCCGACATCCATCTAGATGGAGCATTCAACGTGAAGAGGCAAGACGGCCCAATATCTCAGAGTTCTCCGGGGGCTACTGTTGGGGTATATGGGTATCCTTATAGCATGTCTCTTATCCGGATAAGCCGGGTGGCCCACAGTTGGTAGCATGGCCCATGGCCTGCTGGGCGGCCCAGTTAGATGGATCCAGAAGGGAGGCCCATGCCGGATAAAGGAAGGCTACGGTGGAGTCACCAGCATACCCGGAGCCTTGGAGTACAAGACACGCTATACTAGTAATAGACGGTGTAGGGACCTGTCTGGCTAGGACTTTTCCCTGTAACCCTAGGACCTGGCGACTATATAAGTTGGGCTTTTGGGAGCCTTTAGGACACAACTTCACATAACCTCGCACAGGCGAACCTATCTCTGTAACTCGGCGTATTGCCATTTTAGTGATTTATAGCAGGAGTAGGATTCCGCCACCGTTGTGGGACCTGAACCTAGGTAAGCTGTGTTACCTCGTACCCGTCAATCGCCCGCCTTCCCCCACATCTCTAAACACACACTGTGAGGACCCCTCCATGGCGTACTCGTCGGCAATACCACGACACTATACCTATCTCATCATGAGTGATCTTGGGGAACTCTGGGCGGTGCATCCTAAGCTGCTATTGCCTCCGCAATTTATATAAAATAGCCTATTAGTTCTACCCATAGGCTTGTCAGGACCCAATGATAAGTTTTGTGACACTCCATGAATCTCTAGTAAATTCCTCAACAATGGATTGGACGTCTCCAACCACTAGAATAATATCATGAATAGAACAATGTAAAGAGAAAGCACAAACATATTAATTAACAAGAACACACCACACTTCAATTAATCAAATCATCATAACACTAAAAAGGGGGGTTCAAGCCATATTACAACCCATCACGAAGACCATGATGGGGAAGGATGAAGGAGTAGCGGTGATGGAGATGGTGATGATGGCGCGGTGATGGTGGCGTCGGCGTGGTGATGGAGGCGTGCTCCTTCTCCTTATCTTCTTGCTTGGATGGCTTGATGGTGTTGATGGAGATCTAGACCTTGGTGGAGCTTGAGAGGCTATGGAGGTAGCACGGCGGCAGGGCGCCGCCGTGGAGGCAGTAGATGGGATCTAGATCTTGTATATGGTGTATTGTGGCTTCTTTTGGCTCCTCCCCTCTTTATATAGGCCTTGGGAGTGCCCTAGGGTACCCATAAAACCGTCATATGACTTGGGGAAGGTTCTGAAGCTTTTCTAGGGTCAAATATCGTCGTTTTCGACCTTTTTAGCAACTATACGACTGGAACTATACGGCGGGAGCAAAGCTCCGGCCGTATAGTTGGTCGTTAAACCTTCTGCCTCCTTTCGTATTTTGTCCGCTATTTCTTCATACAAACTCCGTTTTGGGCGTTCTTCGGCTCGTTTGATTCTTATCATCGAGGGATACAACCCCATGGTCTTGGATATTTATTTTGAGAAGTTGGAAAATTGACTTTTTCCAACACCTCAAATGGCTAAGCCTGGTCCTGCAATTCCTCCATACTATACTCTCTTTGTTCCTTTTGCCTTTGTTTTATCCATAATCATCATCAACACTTACACACATGTCAAAGAGAAGAAAGAGTGGTAAAATTCTGAAGGAAATATGCCCTAGAGGCAATCATAGAGATGATTATATTTCTTGTGTATTGATGAGTTATTGTAATGTTCCTTGAATATCCATATCAGGCAACTTGTATTGATTGGCAATTATGTGAATTGTTTGTGAAACTCTTTACTTGTATGGTTATATAATAGTTGTCCCTAGTCGGAGTTCATGTGAGGACACACATGAATATTAGACTAGCACATCGATTGGTTGATGACTATGTTTGACAAGTCGTCGACATGGAGATGTCAAACCAGGGATGTGGACACATGTTATGAACATGGGGTTGGACTGAACCAACTGGAGACTAGAAATTAGACTTGCAGTTCTCTCTACACATCGTGTAAGTTTTGTCCTTAGACCTGAGATTGTCGCATGCACTTGAGATGTGAATCGACCTAATTTGGGGCTATCAAACGTTGCTCTGTAACTGGGTAGTTATAAAGGTAGCTTTTGGGTCTGTCCTGAAGCATGTTGCAAGGAATTGGTCAGTCAAGATGGGATTTGCCCCTCTCTACTTGATAGAGATATCTCTAGGCCCCTCGAGTGATCGGATCCATAAATGCATGGTCGTGATACATAAGGTTAAGAGTTAACCTAGTAAAGGGATTCCGAATTACAGTATCAAGAAAGAGAGGTTAGCTTGGAGCTAGACCAAATATCATGAGGAAAAGGGAAAGACATGTACTTAACCTTGTGATGGTTCGTCTAAATGATCTTTGTATGCGTTTAGGAGTTGGCACGTCTTGCTAGAGGATGCTACCAACTATTGATAGAATAAGTGTATGAAGGGAATATGCCCTGAGAGGCAATAATAAAGTGTTTATTATGTGTATTCCAAGTATATGATAGATGTTTATTTTGCATGCTATAATTGTATTAATACGGAAACATTAATACATGTGTGTTTAATAAACAAATAGAAAGTTCCTAGTTATGCCTCTCTCATAAACTAGCTCGTTGATTAACAAGATGATCAAGGTTTCCCTATCATGGACATTGGATGTTGTTAATAACGGGATCACAACATTAGTGTAATGGTGTGATGAACATTCATCCGAAGTATAGCATTACGATCAAAGTCATTGAGTTTATATTGCTATAACAACTTACGAAGTGATCCTAATCCTTAGACCATGAGATCATGTCAATCACTAACACCGAAAGAGTTTCTTGATAACATCAAACGTCACACCATAACAGGGTGATTATAAAGATGGATTCAGAACTAATAAAGTGTTATGTTGAGGCTCATGGATCGAGAGTGGAATTTGTTCATCCCGATGACGGATAGATATACTCTGGGCCCTCTCGGTGATATCACATTGATTAGCTTGCAAGCAAGTGATTTGATCACTAGAATGTTATATCACGGGAACGAGAAAAGAGTGCATGTCAGTAACGAGATCAAACTAGTTATGGAGATACCAATGATCGAATCTCGGACATGTAATATATCGTGAAACAAAGGGATTAAGATACTAGCGTAAAAGGTTCCGACGATCACAAGAAAGTCATCGTTGAATGTGTGGGAGTCAGTATGGGTCTCCAGATCCCGCTTCTGATTATTGATCCGAGAGGGGTCTCGATCATGTCCACATTATTCACGAACCATAGCGTGACACACTTAAGAGACACCGACATCCAATTGGAGCAAAAGTTTCATGCCGAAAGAATGAACAAGCGTAGGAATTTATTTCACTAGATACCGAAACAGGTTTTCGGGTGAAATTGCTTAAAGTGGTTATGCATGTGAAATAGAATTCTAGCAAGGGGTTATTTGTGAATGTTTGTCATTAAAGTAATTGACAAAATTCTGAATAAAATAAAAGAGTTTTATTTAATGAGAGTTTGCATTAAATTTGGTGGAAATTTAATGCCAAGTTTGAGTGGGATTTTGAGTGGAGGCATATGAATGGATTTTTGTGAGTGGAGTGTCCACCCACATGAAGAGGGGAGGGCAAGGGGGCAGCCCCCATGCGCCGGCCACCCCCTTGGGGTTCCCCCCTCCTCCTATAAAAGGAGCCCCTCCTCTCACTTCTCACTCACACCTCCTCGTAAAGGATCTCTCTCCCCCTCTAGAATTTATCCCCATGGTCTCGGACTAGCGAGATACATGTTCCCGGTGGCTATTCGGCAAGAAAGAGTTGTGCTTCCGCTGCATCGCTGGAGCGAGGAGGCGGAGGTTGCTCAGTGCCTCGAACGTGTGTGCGAGCACGGATGCGCTGCTGATTTGCAGCGCTAGGACTTCCTCTCGATCTTGAGATCGGCAAGAGATCATTTACATCAACCACGAGTTGAACTTGTTAAGCTTTGTCGGTCTTCAAGGGTATGTTCTCTACGGATATACATCCGCCTGTTGTTTGTATCTAATAGATAGATCTTGGTACATAGTTCACATTGTAGGAAAATTTTTGTTTTCTATGCTGCGAACCCTACAGTGGTATCAGATCCGGATCTATGCGTAGATGCTTTACACGGGTAGTACACATATGAGTATGTGGGCGATGATGATCATGTTGTTTCTCCTTTGTTGTAATTTTGGATATTGGTGGCATAGTGGGATGAAGCGGCCCGGACAAACTTTACATGTCCTCGCACATGAGACCTGTTCCACGCTTGACATGCAACTAGTTTGCATAAGTGGCTAGAGGGTGTCTGTCTCTCCTACTATAGTCAATATCTATTTTGCAAACGAGTTGTCAACAATTTGGTTATCCTCATTGTGGTTCATGTTCGTAGGTAAGAACGGTTCTATCTCGAAAACCCTAAGCCACGTAAAACTTGCAATGGGTAAATTAGAGGCGTCTAGTTTAGATTGTTGCTGGGATAGTGTTATGATATGGTGATGTTGTAAGTAGAAGTATGAGATGATACTCTTACAACACACATACCGTGTAAACTCCATAGACCTTGGATTTACACATATAGGTATGATAGTGATCATACCACGATGCACATGATAGAGATCATCTGCGGGAACCATAACATTTCACTAATAAACATGTGATGTTTGATAGCATCTTATATTGCTTGTTTAGCGCTTTGTTAGCATAATAAGATGATCCCTCATTTAAATATAAAGATAAGAATGTGTTCTTCCTTTAGTATGCACCGATTATGTTTCGTCGCTCCAAGACATCACGTGATGATCGGGTGTTCTTGGATCCACGGCCATATTTCGGCTGTAAAACAGTTACATACACGAATACTAAGGTTCTAACTTGGCGAGCCTAGCATGTACAGACATGGCCTCGAAACACGGACCGAAAGGTTAAGCATGAGTCATATAGTTGATATGATGCCCATTTGATGATCGCCTTTGAAGCTATACCGACTCACGTGATGATCGGACTTGGTATAGTGGATTTGGTTCATGTAATCACCAAAAAGGTACGAGGGATGTCGTTTTTGAGTGGGAGTTCATTCGTAATATGGATTAGTTGAACTCAATCTATCATACACTTAGTCTAAACTTTACAAATTCTGTTGTAGATGGCGCCACCTGCTTTTAATTTCAATGTGTTCATGGAGAAAGAGAAACTAGCAACGAACGGTAGCAACTTTATCGAATGGGCCATGAATTTGAGGAGTCTCCTCTCTGCTGCACAAAAGCAATACGTGCTAGAAGCGCCACTAGGCCCCCCACCTTTTGAGGATGCCCCTGACAAGGAGAAGAATGTCTATCAGACTCGTCAGGAGGACCACAACTTAGTTCATTGCGGCATATTATATGGGCTAGAGCCAGAACTTCGAAAGCGTTTCAAAAAAGGCAATGCATTTGATACAATGGGTGAGTTGAAAATGATTTTGGACACACATGCTGCTATAGAGAGCTACAACGCTTCAGAAAAGTTCTTTAGCTGCATGATGGAAGAGCACAGCTCCGTTAGTGAGCATGTACTCAAGATGTCGGGTTACGCCGATAAGCTTGTGTCCTTGGGAATTACGATTCCCATTGACTTAGGCATCCATCGTGTTCTGCAGTCTCTGCCACCTAGCTATAAGAGCTTTGTGATGAACTATAATATGCAAGGCATGAAGAAGTCTCTCCCTGAGCTTCTGTCAATGCTTAAAACTGCAGAAGTGGAGATCAAAAAGGAACATCAAGTGTTGATGATCAATAGGAACACTGGTTTCAAGAAAGACAAGAAGGGAAACGGAAGGGGAGTAAGGGCGGCAAGCCTGTTGCCGTGCCTGAAAAGAAACCCCGAGTTGGACCTAAGTCTGATACCGAGTGCTACTATTGTAAGGGGACTGGCCACTGGAAGCGCAACTGCCCCAACTATTTGGCAGATAAGAAGGCCGGCAAGGCAAACAAAGGTATATATGATATACATGTTATTGATGTGTACTTGACTAGTGCTCGCAGTAGCACCTGGGTATTTGATACCTGTTCAGTTGCTAATATTTGTAACTCGAATCAGGGGCTGCAGAACAAGCGACCGCTAGCAAGGGGTGAGGTCAAGATGCGTGTCGGCAATGGATCAAGCGTTGATGTGATCGCCGTCGGAACGCTGCCTCTCCATTTGCCGTCAGGATTAGGTATAAACTTGAATAATTGTTATCTGGTGCCTGCACTGAGCATGAACATTGTATCTGGATCGTGTTTGATGTGAAGTGGTTATTCATTTAAATCCGAGAACAATGGTTGTTCCATTTATATGAATGAAATCTTTTATGGTCATGCACCGATGATGAATGGTTTATTTCTATTAGATCTCGATGATAATGTTACACATATTCATAATGTTGATGCTAAAAGGATTAAACTTAATGATGATATATCCGCATATATGTGGCACTGTCGTCTAGGTCATATTGGCGTTAAACGCATGAAGAAGCTCCATTCGGATGGACTCTTGGAATCACTTGATTTTGAATCATTTGATACATGTGAGCCATGCCTTATGGGCAAGATGACTAGAACGCCGTTTTCCGGTTCAATGGAACGGGCGACAGATTTATTGGAAATCATACATTCTGATGTATGTGGTCCAATGAGTGTGTCGGCGCGAGGTGGATATCGTTATTTTGTTACTTTCACGAATGATTTGAGTAGGTATGGTTATATCTACTTGATGAAACACAAGTCTGAAACCTTTGAAAAGTTCAAGGAATTTCAGAATGAAGTGGAAAATCATCGTAATAGAAAGATCAAATTTCTACGGTCCGACCGTGGAGGTGAGTATCTAAGTTACGAGTTTAGCACTCACATGAAAGAGTGTGGAATTGTTTCACAACTCATGCCTGCCGGAACACCACAGCGAAATGGTGTGTCGGAACATCGTAATCATACTTTATTAGATATGGTTCGATCTATGATGTCTCTGACGGACTTGCCGTTATCATTTTGGGGTTATGCACTAGAAACTGTTGCATTCACTTTAAATCGGGCACCATCTAAATCCGTTGAAAAGACACTGTATGAATTGTGGTTTGGAAACAAACCTAAGCTGTCATTTCTTAAAGTTTGGGGTTGCAATGTTTATGTGAAGAAACTTCAACCGGATAAACTCGAACCCAAAGCGGAAAAATGCGTCTTCATAGGTTACCCTAAGGAAACTATTGGGTATTCCTTCTATCACGGATCCGAGGGCAAGGTTTTTGTTGCCAAGAATGGATCCTTTCTAGAGAAAGAGTTTCTCGCTAAAGGTGTGAGTAGTCGGAAGGTAGAACTCGAAGAAGTTATTGAACCTTCTCTTCAAAGTATGGCGAGTAGCGCAGCGCCGGAAGTTATTCCGGAGTTGGCTCCACCTGTTGAGGAGGGAACTAATGATAATGATCATGAAACTCCAAAAGAGAGTACTACCGAACCTCGCAGGTCTAGCAGGACGCGTGCAGCTCCCGAGCTGTACGGAAATCCTGTCATGAATTTCATGGTTGATGAAAATGATGACCCTGCGACGTATGAATAAGCGATGATGAGCCCGGATTCCAACAAATGGTTAGAAGCCATGAAATCCGAGGTGGAATCCATGTATGAAAATCAAGTTTGGAACTTGGTGGAATTACCTCACGACCGGAAGGCCGTGGAGAACAAATCGATTTTCAAAAGGAAAACTGATGCTGATGGTAATGTGACCGTCTATAAAGCTCGACTTGTCGCAAAGGGGTTTCGACAAATTCAAGGAGTTGACTACGATGAGACATTCTCTCCCATAGCGATGCTAAAGTCAGTTAGGATTATGTTACCAATTGCTGCATATTTCGATTATGAGATATGGCAGATGGATGTCAAAACCGCGTTTCTCAATGGTAATATTGAATAAGAGTTGTATATGATACAACCAAAGGGTTTTGTCGATCCTAAGGATGCTAACAAGGTGTGCAAGCTTCAGCGATCCATTTATGGATTGAAGCAAGCATCACGAAGTTGGAATCTCCGCTTTGATGAGGTGATCAAAGAGTTTGGATTTGTCCAAACTTATGGAGAAGCTTGTATTTACAAGAAAGTGAGTGGGAGCAATGTGGCATTTCTGATATTATATGTGGATGACATATTATTGATCGGAAATGATATAGATCTTTTAAACAGTGTTAAAAGTTATCTAAACAGCAAATTTTCAATGAAGGACCTAGGTGAAGCGTCATACATACTAGGCATAAAGATCTATAGAGATAGATATAGGCGCCTAATAGGGCTATCGCAAAGTACATACCTTCATAAGATTTTAAAGAAGTTTAAAATGGATGGAAGTAAGAATGGGTTCTTACCTATGTTGCAAGGCAAGACATTGAGTAAGACTCAAAGTCCGGCTTCGGCGGAAGAAAGAGAGATAATGGACAAAGTCCCCTATGCTTCAGCCATAGGCTCTATAATGTACGCCATGCTATGTACAAGACCGGATGTGGCACATGCTATTAGTTTGACTAGTAGGTACCAATCGGATCCAGGTTCGGAACACTGGATAGCGGTCAAGAATATCCTTAAGTACCTACGAAGAACTAAGGATATGTTTGTTGTATACGGAGGTGAAGAAGAGCTCTCGCTAAGTGTTATGTTGACGCTAGCTTTGACACCGATCCGGATGACTCTAAGTCTCAATCCGGATACGTATTTCTCATGAATGGCAGAGCGGTTAGTTGGAGGAGCTCCAAACAACCTGTGGTAGCGGGATCAACATCGGAGGCCGAATATGTTGCTGCTTCAGAAGCGGCTCAGGAAGCAGTTTGGATGAAGGAGTTCATATCCGAACTAGGAGTGGTTGCAAACGCGTTGGACCCAATGGTGATCTATTGCGACAACAATGGTGCCATTGCCAATGCCAAAGAGCCAAGGTCTCACAAGCATTCCAAGCATATTAAGCGCCGGTTTCACTCCATCCGCGAGCATGTCAAGGATGGAGATATAAAGATTTGTAAAGTACATACGGATCTCAATGTAGCAGATCCGTTCACTAAAACTCTTCCTAGAGCAAAACATGATCAACACCAGAACTCAATGGGTGTTAGATTTATCACTATGTAACTAGATTATTGTCTCTAGTGCAAGTGGGAGACTTAATGAAATATGCCCTGAGAGGCAATAATAAAGTGTTTATTATGTGTATTCCAAGTATATGATAGATGTTTATTTTGCATGCTATAATTGTATTAATACGGAAACATTAATACATGTGTGTTTAATAAACAAACAGAAATTTCCTAGTTATGCCTCTCTCATAAACTAGCTCGTTGATTAACAAGATGATCAAGGTTTCCTGATCATGGACATTAGATGTTGTTAATAACGGGATCACAACATTAGTGTAATGGTGTGATGAACATTCATCCGAAGTATAGAATTACGATCAAAGTCATTGAGTTTATATTGCTATAACAACTTACGAAGTGATCCTAATCCTTAGACCATGAGATCATGTCAATCACTAACACCGGAAGAGTTTCTTGATAACATCAAACATCACACCGTAACAGGGTGATTATAAAGATGGATTCAGCACTAATAAAGTGTTATGTTGAGGCTCATGGATCGAGAGTGGAATTTGTTCATCCCGATGACGGATAGATATACTCTGGGCCCTCTTGGTGATATCACATTGCTTAGCTTGCAAGCAAGTGATTTGATCACTAGAATGTTATATCACGGGAACGAGAAAAGAGTGCATGTCAGTAACGAGATCAAACTAGGTATGGAGATACCTATGATCGAATCTCGGACATGTAATATATCGTGAAACAAAGGGATTAAGATACTAGCGTAAAAGGTTCCGCCGATCACAAGAAAGTCATCGTTGAATGTGTGGGAGTCAGTATGGGTCTCCAGATCCCGCTTCTGATTATTGATCCGAGAGGGGTCTCGATCATGTCCACATTATTCACGAACGGTAGAGTGACACACTTAAGAGACACCGACATCCAATTGGAGCAAAAGTTTCATGCCGAAAGAATGAACAAGCGCAGGAATTTATTTCACTAGATACCGAAACAGGTTTTCGGGTGAAATTGCATAAAGTGGTTATGCATGTGAAATAGAATTCTAGCAAGGGGTTATTTTTGAATGTTTTTTATTAAAGTAATTGACAAAATTCTGAATAAAATAAAAGAGTTTTATTTAATGAGAGTTTGCATTAAATTTGGTGGAAATTTAATGGCAAGTTTGAGTGGGATTTTGAGTGGAGGCATATGAATGGATTTTTTTGAGTGGAGTGTCCACCCACATGAAGAGGGGAGGGCAAGGGGTAGCCCCCATGCGCCGGCCACCCCCTTGGGGTCCCCCCCCTCCTCCTCCTATAAAAGGAGCCCCTCCTCTCATTCTCACTCACACCTCCTCGTGAAGGATCTCTCTCCCCCTCTAGAATTTATCCCACATGGTCTCGGACTAGCGAGATACATGTTCCCGGTGGCTATTCGGCAAGAAAGAGTTGTGCTTCCGCTGCATCGCTGGAGCGAGGAGGCGGAGGTTGCTCGGTGCCTCGAACGTGTGTGCAAGCACGGATGCGCTGCTGATTTGCGGCGCTAGGACTTCCTCTCGATATTGAGATCGGCAAGAGATCGTCTACATCAACCATGAATTGAACTCGTTAAGCTTTGTCGGTCTTCAAGGGAATGTTCTCAACGGATATACATCCGCCCGTTGTTTGTATCTAATAGATAGATCTTGGTACATAGTTCACATCGTAGGAAAAATTTTGTTTTCTATGTTGTGAACCCTACAGTGTATTTGTGTCATGTCTATACGTAAATGAAACTATAGGGTCACAGACTTAAGGGGCTGGAAGCCTAAGGAGGATTTGATACGAATTAGACCAGGCTTAGGCTACTAATGGGCTACTAATGTAGAAGCCCACTAGGGACGCCTATATAAGAGAGGGTGGGGCGAGATGACCAGGGTTGAGCATTCCACCCAGTTGCCACTCCTAACACATGTGTTGCGCGCGCAGACCTAGCAGTCCGGCGTCTGACGCTTCTACCCCGCATGTGTGGATACCTCGGAGGTGCTGCATCGGTGGCAATTGGACGAGCCATGAAAGGGGAGCTACTCGTGGGACGAGGACAAGGAGGAGATGTAGAACGTCTACACTTCCTCGACGCGCTTCATCAAGTTCCGCAACTGTGCATCTAGTGGTAATCCCAAGATCTATGACAACAGTAATCCTGGTTTACGCGATAGAATTTTTTATTTGCGCTAGTGTAGCCTACCCGTATCCCTTCAGTGGTATCAGAGCCAATGCTGTTCAGTTATAGGTTCGGCATGTTTGCATATGGAATGATGTGATCGTTTATATTGCGGTGGTTTAAGATTGATCTATTATCTTGCTTTCCGTGATCGTGATTCTGAGGTCATCGAATGACTTACCCCTACCGGTCGGTTCCTGCCATCGGGCTAGACTGTGACACATAAAACCTGTTTAATCACGCAAAGATCAATATGATTGATCGATTCAGAACCTAGATCTAAAATCTATGTACCGTGATCAAAGGAGTTTGATTGAATCGGAATGATAGTCGGTTTATGGTAAATTTTATTTGCCGATCGAAATCCTTAAAGAAAATTGTATAGATTCGATCTCTCATTTTTCATAGTTTTCCAGACGCCAGGAGATACCGTGAGGGGCGCTGACCCTTCGAACGCAGTAGGGGGAGACCCCATAGACCCCCCTTAGTCGTAGCCCCTATCGTATCTTATCTTGTTAAGGTAACTAGGTGCTGCGATTTCACATGATCCGATAGAATGTGATTCTATGCATAACTTGTTTTTGTAGGATGTATGTGATCAGTATGGCCCATATATGTATGTGATGCATATATGAAATTTTTCATGACCTGCGTGTCGTGAGTAGGGCAACACGGCTGGAGCCATATGTGTTGTCAATTATTGTAATGGCCTGCGTGCCAACTTTTGATGATCCCAATACTATGTAATTTTTATTACTAGCTATTAGGAGTAATAGCTTGTATTAGTTCTTGGAGGACTCATCACTTGGAGGATGGCTCACATGGAACATGAAGATGGAGATCATCATGGTGGACAGGTTCTATGGCGATGGAGATCACCATGAGAAAATGGGCCATATGAATGTTATTCTTATGCGTTTTACTACTATGCATGCTTAGATGATACAAGTAGAAGGATACCTCACAAAGTTTAAGTTAAACCATGCCCTTCCAACCAAGCCTTGCACCATACTTTGCCCTGTACAATCGTTGGTGGGCATATAAAATTAGGGTGCCGCGGTTTTCCTTGGCTGGATGGGTTTGTATCGGATACCTACACGCATAAGGGTTGGTGAACTTGACAAGGTCATCTTAACAGTTAAGTACCTTGGGGCATAAAGGTTGGGCACCTAGTTTAGATATAGAGATGTCACCCAACAACAAGATTCATTTGTGCTATGATTAGCAAGAGTTGCTTACCAATTTACCTTGTCTTCTAGCAGTGATGCTAAAGCTCACTAGTCGACTTGTTAATTGTGTATCTTGAATAAGTTAGTATAAAAATAGGGATATTAATTTAAGTGGGAGTATATGCTATTAAATAGTTTAATATGTTTTACTCTTTCTTGGTTACATGTCTTATTATTTTGCATGTTTTCTGTTGTAGATCAATTGTGACACCCCCGGGATCAGTGCTAAACAAATCCCATACCTCCGTCTGAAATAAGCTTAACCTTGAGCTCGAGAATATCCGGTGAAGAATCGATAACACGGCAGTGACCCTACGACACAAAATTTATTACAGCAAGCTCATAACTGAGCAGAGAACCAAATTATAACAAGCAGAGGTCACTGACCACAAACATCAAACAACGGAAGGAAAATTATTCTATTAAGTATAGCAAACTTAACAAATGGCCTAAGAGGCCTGAAGCATAACGATGACGTCCCATCCCATAGATTCCAGGCTGTCGGTCGGGAACCCCAAGCTACTCGTCGATGTCGATGTAGTACTAAACTGATCTTCAGGGAACACTTACTCTGCCAAAAGTATCAACAAATCAAGGGTGAGTACAGGGTGTACTCCGCAAGACTTATGGCTGGTGGAGTTGTTTTGCATAAATCCATCGTTGTTTATAAAACAAGAGAGAGAGAGAGAGAGAGAGAGAGAGAGAGAGAGAGAAGAATCTCGTCTATTCAGAGTATTTTAAAAGGGGATAATAGAGCGACATATCCAAAGTAATTATCATCATCTTTTGGTATCCACCAAGTCATCATCATCTACCAACTAGGATCACCCCCTCGTACCCATGAGGAAGCATCCTTAACAAACATTAGTTGCCAAGTTTTACGATTAGGTTCATGTTATCTATGATCTCCCATCCGTTCCCAAGTCGTCCATAACCGTGGACACGGCTTTCCGAAAGATTATTACCCTACAGGGGTGTACAACTTGACCCACATGTACCAACCGACTCTTAATTCCTACTTGACACACTTCCTTGGTGTGCTGGCAGAGGGTGTGGTTGGACACGACCTTTACCTTGCTTTCGTCGAGACCATGAGTCACGCAATAAGTATGGTTCCGCCGTAATGGGTCAAATCCCGAAGCCGGTACTTAAAGAAGTGAGGCGAGGTTGGTTTACCAGGGGCGCCATCAATCCCAAGCAACCATGGCCACGCTTCCCTACCTGTTATGAATGCACCTCCTTCTTTCAAAAACGTTTTCAATGCGTATGTCGAATGGAACACCCGAACTATGTGACTCATGGAATCTACTAGGCAAGTTAGTCAATCATGGGGTCCCCATTTACCCCGTGTGGTTATACGCTAGTCTTGGTTCAAAAGGTAAGAACCTAGGGTCCTAAGTGTGGCGAGCATGGGACTAGGGTTCAAGAGGTATGCAACATGGCAGGAATTGAAATACTTTCGAAATCATAGGATTATATCATGGTGGGGCTATGCTTGCCTTTGCTTGTTGATAACAGATAAGCAGATCTTCGGAAATCTTGAACTTCACTTGGTTAGAGTTAGTCAAGTATTATTCTTCGATCTTTGACAGTCTTGATATCGGTCTTCGATCTCGATCTCGATATCGTGTTCTACCAGGAAGAACCAAACACCGGAAAGAAAGGGGAAACAATCAACACATGGCATTGATGCAGTGATCAAACAAGGATGATGATATGACACGTTAATTTGTATTGAAAAGTAACCCTAAATCATGCTCGACATCTTAATCGGGGTTCCGAGGGGTGAAAACCCTAACTCGGGGAAAACTCCGGATGTATATGAGAGGGGTTACTATGTTATTATATTTAAACTTGTCATTTAAGTTGTTTAACAATGCATGATTATAGCTTAAAGAGATAGGTCTCATTTTTCTGAACATTTTTATATATTATTTGTATTTTCTGACTTATAAATTAAAAGTTATTGAATTTATACGATTTATTCAATTTTTAGAAATTATTAAACCATTTTAAATGACTTACTGCGTTAGCACAGAGGCATGGTGACGTCACTGGCGGGTTGGGGTGTTCCTCACCGAGGCAGAGTCTACCCTTAGTCAATGACGACTGGTCCCCACGGGTTACTTATTATTTCTAGAAAATAATTACAGAGAAGATTAAAAAAATAAAAGAAAAAGGATTATGATGTAGGCATGACGTCATCTGGGGATTGATCTTCAGATCGTGGCTCAATCCATCGATCGGGAGGGCGGGGGCGAGCGAGGAGGGTCTTGCTCGACTCAGCACATCACGCTGAGCCAACCAGTGGTGGCGCCGCCAATGTTTGTCCACCGGACCATGGTCAACGACGACCTTCTGGGCAACGGATGGTGACTCACGTCGGGAGGAAAACATAGAGCAAGAGGGCGATAGAGAAGAGGATTCCGAGAACAGGTAGCTCACTGAGAGCTTGATGGTGTGGACGAAGAGGGATGGGGAGGCCAAAATCGAGGGTGATGGCGGCGGCCGGAGTCGGGGACGGAGATACCAATTGGAGCATCTGGGGCTTCCCCGGCATGTGAGCTTGAACGAGGTGAACGAGGAGACGGTGGTGGTTCTAACGGTGGTATCACCAAGTCTCGGCGAGGTCGGGAATGTCAGGTTGGTTGAGCTCCGGCGAGCTCGATTTCAGCCAGAGAGAAATTCGGGGAAGAGGGGAAGATAGGGTTCGTCTCTGCGCAGGAGGGGGTCTTGTAGACGTCGAATAGGACGGTAGCGCGTATCTCCTTGCAGCGAGCATCACGGCAAGGAGGGGACGGCGCCGGCGTCGACACGCAGATTCTCCCCTCGCCGGCATCCTTCTGGCGACGAAGAAGAAAGAGAGAAAAGAATGAAGGGGTATGCGGGCCTTAGCTGGGCCGCGGCTGGGCTGCAGAGGCTGCGCGGGCGGCAGGAAGAGAAGAGGGGAGGTGGGCCGGTCTGGATAGGTTAGCTGCTGCCCTTTTTTTAAACAAAAGCTTTTCTCTTTTTCTATTTTGTAATTTCTGTTTTCATTTTCAAATCCTTTTCAATTTTTAATAGTTTTGAAAATACTATAGGGTTTTTGAAATCATTATAAATATTCAGGGGCCCTTAATACCAAGTTGGGCTCCAATAATTTTTGATACTTTTCAAAATATTCCAAATCATTTGAAAGGATTTGCAAATAGAAAGAGAGGGAAAAGCTAGGGTTTTAGGGTTTGATTTAATTCTTTAATGCACAATTTAAGTGATGATGCTCATGAATGCACAAACAAAACCCTAATACATAATTAGCTAAAAGTGGGGTGTTACATCAATGGCACCGAACACTGCAAAAAGTAAATTGTTCTGGATACCCCAATCCCCGATGAACCTGTTGATAATGCATCTGCTGCCCTCAAGAATGCCTACAAGAGAGCACGGGATGATTCTCTTGAGGTTAGTTATCTTATGCTTGCATTCATGGAACCTAAACTCCAAAAGAAGTTTGAGGATCAGGAAGCGTACGATATGATCGTCGCGCTTAGGGACATGTTCCGGACTCAGGCAAGGACTGAGAGGTACAATGTCGCCAAGTCCTTTGTGGAATGAAAAGCTGGCAGAGGGAGCAGGTGTAGGCCCCCATGTGATCAAAATGGTTGGTTACAGTCAGACTTTGGAAAAGCTTGGTTTTCCACTAGGCTAAGAGTTAGCTATTGATTTCATTTTGGCATATCTTCCATCTATATATGGGCATTTCATTTCAAACTACCATATGCATGGGGTGGAGAAGGGCCTTAATGAGTTATGTGGGATGCTAAAAACAGCAGAAAGTGACATGGTCAAAGAAGAAGGGCAAGGCTAAGGATACGATCCCTAAGCCTGCACCCAAGCAAAAGGCTGGACTTGCAGATGACACTGAGTGCTTCTTTTGTCATGAACATGGCCACTGTAAGAGAAACTGCAGCAAGTACCAGGCTTCTTTGAAGAATAGTGGAAGTAAGAGTACTTCCCACTCAGGTACGCTTATTGTAAATGTAGTGGACATTCTTCTCACTGATTCTTATGTTAAATCTTGGGTATTTGATACCGGATCGGTTGCTCATATTTGCAATTTGATGCAGGGGCTAGTAAGGACTAGAGAAGTGCAGAAAGGCGGAGTGGATTTTCGCGTCAGAAATAAAGCAAGGGTTGCTGCATTGTTCGTCGGTGTCATGCAACTTCACCTTTCGTCAGGATTTATTATGGAGTTGAATAATTGTTATTACATTCCTAGTATGGTTCGAAACATTTTATCACCTTCATGTTTGATGAGGGATGGTTATTCATTCACGAGTGCAAACAATGGTTGTGTAATATCTAAGAATGCTATTTTATGGCTGATGCTCCCATTGTGAATGGGTTATTTATTTTAAATCTTGATGATGCATCTGTTTACAATGTTAGTGCTAAAAGGCTTCGGCCTAATGATTTGAGTCCTACCTATTTATGGAATTGTCGTTTGGGGCATATAAGTGAAAAGCGCATGAAGAAGCTCCATGGTGATGGTCTTCTAACTTCGTTTGATTTTGAATCATACGAGAGATGTAAAGCTTGTTTACTTGGAAAGATGACCAAGTCGCCTTTTTCAGGTTTACCCGAGAGAGCGACAGACTTGTTGGAACTCATACATACTGATGTATGTGGACCAATGAGCACGACAGGCAGAGGAGGATATCACTACTTCATTACTTTTGCTGATGATTTTAGTATATATGGTTATGTCTACTTGATGAAGCATAAGTATGAAACTTTTGAAAAGTTCAAGGAGTTTTAGAGTGAGGTAGAGAATCAACGTGGCAAGAAAATAAAGGCCTTGCGATCTGATCGTGGAGGTGAATATTTGAGTCACGAATTTAGCAATCATCTTAAGAGTTCCAGAATTGTTCCACAACTCATGCCGCCCGGAATGCCTCAAAGAAATGGGGTCTCCGAACGGCGCAATCGAACTTTGTTGGACATGGATCGATCGATGATGAGCCAGTCGGATTTACCATTATAATTTTGGGGTTACGCTCTACAAAGGGCAGCTTTCACACTTAATTGGATACCATCTAAATCCGTAGTTAAGACACCATATGAGATGTGGAATAGAAAGAATCCCATTTTGTCTTTTCTAAAGATTTCTGGTTGTGATGCATTTGTCAAGCGACTTCAGTTGGACCAGCTACCACCCAAATCGGGTAAGTGCATTTTTGTGGGATATCCAAGGGAAACCTTAGGGTATTACTTCTACAACCGAGAAGAGGGCAAAGTGTTTGTCGCTCGTAGTGGTGTTTTCCTAGAGAAAGGGTTTCTCACAAAAGGAACGTGTGGAAGGTTGGTGCGACTTGAAGAAGTTCAAGATGAGCCAGTTGTGGATGCTTCTACGAGTCATGCTATTGTAGCAGAACAAATTGAGGAACCCGTGACAATAGAAGCACCATAACCACGAAGGTCGGCGAGGCTCCGCGAAATGCGGGAATTATTATTGTTAGACAATGATGAGCCTGCGACCTATGCATAAGCGATGGTGCACCTAGACTTTGAGAAATGGCTGATCGCCATGAGATCCGAGATAGAATCCATGGGAGACAATCAAGTTTGGAACTTGGTTGACCTGCCTGATGGTTTTAAAGCCATCGAGTGCAAATGTATCTATAAGAAGAAGATTGATATGGATGAAAATGTTCACATCCATAAAGCTCGACTTGTTGCAAAAGGTTTTCAACAAGTTCAAGGAGTTGACTACGACGAGACTTTCTCGCCTGTAGTGATGCTTAAATCAATACGGATCATTATAGCCATTTCTGCACATTTCGACTATGAAATATGGCAGATGGATGTCAAGACGGCTTTCCTAAATGGAATCCTAACTGAGGACGTGTATATGATGCAGCCCGAAGGTTTTGTCGATCCAAACAATGCTGGAAAGGTATGCAGGCTTCTAAAGTCTATTTATGGGCTGAAGCAAGCATCTCAGAGTTGGAACATTCGATTTGATGAAGTTGTAAAGGAGTTTGGTTTCATCAAAAACGAACAAGAACCTTGTGTTTAGAAGAAGGAAAGGGGGAGAGCGCTTGTATTTCTGATCTTATATGTAGATGACATATTGCTGATTGGAAATGACATTCCTATGCTCGAGTCTGTTAAGACCTCATCGAAAAATAGTTTTTCGATGAAGGACTTAGGAGAAGCGGCATTTATTCTGGGTATCAAGATCTATAGAGATAGATCAAGGAGGCTAATTGGATTAAGTCTGAGTACATACATTTACAAAGTGTTGAAACGGTTCAGCATGGAAGAGGCTAAGAAGGGGTTCTTGCCCATGTCTCACGGCATAAAACTCAGCAAGACTCAGTTTCCTTCGACTGCTGATGAGCGTGACCGCATGAGCAGGGTTCCATATGATTCGGCTATTTGATTCATCATGTATGCAATGATATGTACTCGCCCAGATGTTTCCTATGCTCTAAGTGTTACGAGTAGATACCGGGCTGATCCAGGTGAAGGTCATTGGACAGCGGTAAAGAATATCCTTAAGTACTTGAAAAGGACTAAGGATATGTTCCTAGTTTATGGAGGTGAGGATGAACTCAGTGTAAAGGGTTACACAGATGCGAGTTACCTTAACGACTCAGATGATTCAAAATCGCAATCAGGTTATGTGTTTATCTTGAATGGTGGTGTTGTGAGCTGGAAAAGTTCCAAGAAAGATACTGTGACCTCCTCTTCAACAGAAGCTGAATATATTGCTGCCTCGGAGGCTATAAAGAAAGTTGTTTGGATTAGGAATTTCCTGATCGCTCTCGGTGTGGTTCAGGACGCGTCCAATCCCTTGGATGTTTATTGTGACAACAATGGTGCTATTGCACAAGCCAAGGAACCTAGACAACACCAAAAGAACAAACATATTCGCATGCGTTACCATCAGATTTGTGAGTTCGTTGAGGATGGTAGTGTCATGATATGCAAAATACATACGGACTCAAATGTTGCTGATCCCTTGACAAAGCATCTCCCGCAGCCTGCGCATGAAGCGCACACAAGAGCAATAGGTATTAGATACATTTTAGATTGACTCTAGTGCAAGTGGGAGACTGAAGGAAATATGCCCTAGAGGCAATCATAGAGATGATTATATTTCTTGTGTATCCATGAGTTATTGTAATGTTGCTTGAATATCCATATCAGGCAACTTGTATTGATTGGAAATTATGTGAATTGTTTGTGAAACTCTTTACTTGTATGGTTATTTAATAGTTGTCCCTAGTCGGAGTTCATGTGAGGACACACATGAATATTAGACTAGCACATCGATTGGTTGATGCCTATGTTTCGCAAGTCATAGACATGGAGATGTCAAACCAGTGATGTGGACACATGTTATGAACATGGGGTTGGACTGACCCAACTTGAGACTAGCAATTAGACTTGCAGTTCTCTCTACACATCGTGTATGTTTTGTCCTTAGACCTGAGATTGTCGCATGCACTTGAGATGTGAATCGACCTACTTTGGGGCTATCAAACGCTGCTCTGTAACTGGGTAGTTATAAAGGTATCTTTCGGGTTTGTCATGAAGCATGATGCAAGGCATTGGTCATTAAGATGGGAATTGCCCCTCTCTACTTGAGAGAGAGATATCTGGGGCCCTCGAGTGATCGGATCCAGAAATGCATGGCCATGCTACATAAGGTTAAGAGTTAACCTAGTAAAGGGATTCCGAATCACAGTATCGAGAAAGAGAGGTTAGCTTGGAGCTAGACCAAATATCGTGAGGCAAAGGGAAAGACATGGACTTAACCTTGTGATGGTTCATCCGAATGATCTTTGTATGCGTTTAGGAGTTGGCACGTCTTGCTAGAGGCCGCTACCCACTATTGATAGAATAAGTGTATTCGTGTCATGTCTATACGTATAAGAACCTATAGGGTCACACACTTAAGGGGATGGAAGCCTAATGAGGATTGGATCCGAATTAGACCAGGCTTAGGCTACTAATGGGCTACTAATGTAGGAGCCCACTAGGGACGCCTATATAAGAGAGGGTGGGGCGACCTGACCAGGGTTGAGCATTCCACCTAGCCACCACTCCTCACGTCTGTGTTGCGCGCGCGGACCTAGCAGTCCGGCGTCTGACGCTTCCACCCTGCATGTGTAGATACCTTAGAGGTGATGCATCTATGGCAGTTGGACGAGCCGCGAAAGGAGGGCTTCTCATGGGACGAGGACAAGGAGGAGACATAGAACGTCTACACTGCCTCGATGTGCTTCATCAAGTTCCGCAACTGCACGTCTAGTGGTAATCCCGAGATCTATGACAACAGTAATCCTTTTTTACGTGGTAGAAATTTTTTATTTGCGCTAGTGTATCCTACCCGTATCCCTTCAAATTCTACCTAAAGTACTAAATCTGCAAATCTCATATTGAATGTAATGAAACCAAGTAATCATGCATATCAGGCATAGCAATAGTTAGATGGAGCATGATATGATAGGAAAATGACACTATTTATATAGCTAGAGAGTGTTGTATTATCGCAGCCATCACGCAGTGCTTCTGGGCAGTGCCTAGGACTACGCCCTCCACCATTATCAATGTTCTGCGCCATGCAGAACTCGTGAAGAGGAACACCGCCGGGCTCTTCCTCATCGATTTAGACTCGGAAGAGGCGGACGGCGATGTGGAGGACGTCGTGCACGACGAAGACAGCGGGAGCGGCATAGTTGATTTGGGTCACTTGAGCCTAATTTTAATCTATGTACGGTAGCTTAATGACCTATTCGGATAGAATGGCCAAGTTTTAAGTGTGTTAGCCACAGGCAACAAAGCCACCGCCGGTTGCTCGGCCACGGCCACCTCCGGATAATCCGGCGGCACCACCGCAGCCATCACGACTGCTCTGGTAGGACCATGTGGATGAAGTTGCCATTGCTGGAGATGAAACATGGCAGAAGAGCGGGGCCGACGAGAGCATCAATGCCCCTGACGTAGCCAATGTGAGCATCATACATCGCTGACAAAGACGAGGTGAGGCTGATGGGACGGTACGCTGTCTCTGCTCCCAGCACTTGATGGCATAGTAGAAATTTTGGAGTGCACCAGAAGAGAAGGAGACGTGCATGTCCTGTTGTTTGAGATGGGAATACAAGGGAGGTGTGACTAGGGTTCGACTCGTCAATGCCCATTGTTATGGACTTGGGTTTTGGAAAACATGGGGATGCGGGAAGTCACGAGACGGTTAACAGACATGCGGGAAGGGGACACGAGGTTTACCTAGGTTCAGGCCCCCGAAGGGAAAACCCTACTCCTGCTTGTCTGTTCTTGATTATGGCAAAACCGAAAGTTATAGGGGTGCGCATATGCAATCTGGCATGAGGTGTGTGTATGAGTTGGGAGAGAGCCTCCTCGTCGTGCCCTCCTGGCATTTATATAGATAGGCCAGGTCTCGGGGGTAGGTCGAGTCGGTTACAAGTTAGGGTTTCACCCTTGAATAATCTATCTACTCCTGGCCATGTTCTCCAAGGAGTCGAACTTGTACTGGGCCTGGGCCACCTGAAGTCTCCTTGGGCAGCAAGTCTTGTCGTGGGCCTTCACTGGGCTGCACCGGGAATACCAATATGAGGCACCCGTAGGGTATATCCATGTCAGTAGCCCCCGAGTGTTCAGTCGAATCATAGATTCGACTAGAGACTCTATAATCTTTCGGGTGCTTCTCATTCGAACCAGTATTTTGAATAAACACGTTAGTTCATAGGGATTCTTGATACGTGTGCCTGACTCACCCGACTGATCAGGGTTCGTTAACTGTCATTGGATAAAACAACACGATATCCTTCATACTTGATTCATCGGACTTGAATCCAGAACAATGCTGGTGTAATTCGACTCGGGCCGTTGGGGTCTTACAGGAGTCGAATTCCAGTGTCTTAAGTTTGATACCCAACGCATCCGTTGGGATTTTTCATCGTTCCTGTTGTCACGGTATGTTACTGGCAGAGCGCAGTCTAGTGCGTTACCAGGCCATCCGATGATATCTGTAGGACTTATCTTTGTGTCATAGACACAGCATCTGAAGGTTTTATCACCGTGGAGGTGTTTCGGGTGACCAAGGAGACTGGTTCTCACTCAACATTAGTTTGGGAAAATTTTCCAAAAAGATTTTTGTTACATGTCATCCGAATAGTTCATAGGGTGCACGACTAGCGCTCCCTATTGGAGTAGCCCCGAGTGTCTGTTCGATTCGGATACTCGAGCGGAGACTTTTAGTTCTGCAGATGCCATCAACGCCTTTGTTTTTAATGCGCGACCAACGCTCCCAATGGGAGTAGCCCCCGAGTCCATAGTGGAGTCGCAGACTCGACGTTGGACTCGAAGATTTCTTTCGAGGCTTTTTTGTCATTGTAGTTTCTCAGGGTGCGCGGCCAGCGCTCCTGATAGGAGTAGCCCCCGAGTAGTTGGTTGAGTCGTAGACTCGATTAAGTACTTTTGTTCAGTCGAAAGTTTGTAGTCGTTGTTGGCTTTGCATTGATGATGTAATTGCTGACACTTGGTGATCTCAACTGTCTGCGGCAGCCGAGTCGATGCGACGGGACGACCGTGAATCCCACCTTCTGACATGAATTTGACCAGTCACGCGTAACGTGGGCGAAAGTTATGGCGCCTACTCGATTTTCATGTGTAGCGGGTGGCGTGTTTGTGATGGTTCGTGCGGCTGTTAACACGTGTACGGTGGGATGACAGGAACACGTTGGGGATCCTATATCAACGGCTCTGCTTCGTCGTCCTCGTATTTTTATACCGCGGGGTAAAACAGAGGAGTTTTACCCCTTCGTCATTGGCGTTCATCTTCCACCATTGCTGCCATTTCCTGAGCTCGTGCCTGCGCTGCGCACTGGACATCCTCCGTGTGTTTCCTTAATCTTTTCTCCGCGCACATCATCGCGCTCGCCACATCACCAAGATGGGCAAGCCGAGGAAGAGCTCTTCTACTGCAGTGGGCTCGAGCGCCACTGGCACCGCCAAGAAGTTTGCCGCCCCTATCCGCATCACCGATGTTGGATGGCGGCGCTCCCAGATGAGGGAGGCGGACCTGCGCAAGATGTGCAACGCGGGTTTGATCTCCCAGAACAAAGGTGACGCTCTCGTTCCTGATCAGGAGGTAATCCCTCGCCCACACGAAGGGTTTCGTGATGTTTTACGCTTTCATCATTCGCGGTATTTCGTTCCCTACCCACGAATTTCTTTTTGGGATTATTTTTCTCTATGGGCTGCAACTTCATCAGTTGTTGCCCAATTCTCTTCTCCACATTGCGTGCTTCATCACGCTTTGTGAGTGCTGGCTCGGTATCAAGCCACACTTTGGCCTCTTTAGGAGACTCTACTCTCTGAAGAGGCAATCTGGCACCGGTGGTGTTTATCCACTAGGTGGGTGCGGAATTTCGATTTGCCCCCAAGTACAGTTTTTCTCATTCTATCTCTGCGAGCCTGTCCAGCAGTGGCGGAACAAGTGGTTCTATATCCGCAACTTCAAGCTTGACGAACAACACTACGGCCTTGCGTCGTTCGACTCCACCCGGCCCATCATCCGAAAGCGTTCGTGGTCGAACAACATCTTGGAGGGTCAGGAGGCGGAGGTGGAGAAGTTGTATCAGCGCGTGGAAGCGCTCCAGCTGATAGAATGCAAGGAGGTGAATGGTTTTTATATCATTCTCACCTTCCTCAAGCGTCGGGTGCAGCCGCTCCAAGAGAGGGCGCATCCGATGTTCTTGTATTTTGGTGCCAATGACCCAACAAGGGTGCTAGCAGAGGAGATGTCCTTATCGGATCTGGACAAGACACTTCGGCCTTTGCTGAAGCACAAAGCTGATGAGGACATCCCAGGGAAGTCTCTGATGTCCCCCGTCCACTCGAAGAAGCAAGTCCCTTAGGTAAAAACTGTGTGTTGCATGCAATGCAGTTCAAGTATTTGCTCTTTGTTATTGTTACTGACTTTCTCCTCTTTCTTTATCCGCGGGATTATAAGGTGGTAGGCATGATGCCGCCCCTTCCTGGTAATTATACTGCTACGCCTGATGGTGGGGACGCGGAGTCCGACTCTAAACTCCTCCCTGCTTAGTCGCCTACCAATGAAGCCCCCAAGCAGAGCAAAGGGTTATATCGCAAGAGGTCCCGGAGCAAAAGTTCGGATGGAATGACACCGCCAACGCTAGGGGGTCCTGCCTTCCTCGAGCACCATGGCGAGGATGGGGTACTTCCTCTCCTATTGCGGCTGTGCCTGTTTGAGCCATGGCTCCTCAGCCGCCAGCCAATAAGAAGAAGAAGAAGAAGAAGAAGAAGAAGAAGAAGAAGAAGAAGAAGAAGAAGAAGAAGAAGAAGAAGAAGAAGAAGAAGAAGAAGAAGAAGAAGAAGAAGAAGAAGAAGGAGGAGGAGGAGGAGGAGGCTCATGTCTTCAACTTATCGAACATTCCTTCGTAAGTTTCTGATCGTATTCTGTTGTGTTGTTGATATGATAAGTATTAGCATGTTTGTTGACTTGGTTTCTCGCATATGTTAGTAGGAATCCTTCGAAAGAGCCCCCCGAGGAGAAGCTCGAAGAGATGTATGGGGAGTCAAAGCCTACTTCATCAGTCCCCAAGATAGTGGCCGACTTCGACAATGATAACTCGAGCTCCATGTGGCAAGGGGCTCGTGCGCTCATTGTTCGAAAGACACGAGCAAAACCTTCGGAGTCTTCAGCTGACGACGTAAGTATTCTTTTATTTGTCGTGACTGAGCCCTCGAGCTTTTTATTCATCAGGTATGTGGAGTCCCTTGCAGCCCTTTGTTCGTGACGCCAATCGCCTGATCCAGCAACATCTTGCCTTGGAAGGTGACCTCAAGCAGCTTCGAGGTGCGTAGGTTTCTTCTACTCGATTGTGAGTATTGATAGAATATTGTTCGTGCTGACTTTTTTCTTTTCTCAATCTTGCATATGAGAATAATGAGGACCTCCACAAGATGAATGCTCTCAAAAAGAGTCTCGGCCAGGCGGAGACCAAGGCGACAGAAGCTGCAGAGGCCCTCAAGCACCAGCGAAAGGAAGATCAAGATCGTGAGCAGCAGCTGGCAGCTCCCATGACATCATGAGAGAAGGGCATGGCAAAGAAGCTTATGGCTACTGCCAAGGCGATATCCGGTAAGCCACCATGTTCTCCTTAGAGGGCTCTTCGTTTCAGGTGCAACTCGTTTTGTCTCATCTGAAAAATTTGTCGTTTCTTGCAGATGATTCTCGTGTTACGTTTGATCGTAGCATCCTAGAGCATGGGGATCCCCTGAAAGATGCCATTGTAGCGATCAAAGATCACTGCACCACCGATGTGGGATCGTTCGACAAGGCCAAGGACGTCCTCGCCCGCTTCTATAAGGAGATCAACCCGAAAGGCGTCGCCCTTGACAATGTTGACTCCCTCGCACAAGCGCTGATGGGTGACGCTCCTGCAAAGTATAAGCGGGCGTAGAAAGGGGTTGGTGCTGCTATGGGGCTGGCAATGGTGACGGCGTCTGGCGCGCAACTAGACCTTCAGCAGATCACATCGAGGATGCCGACAACGGCTGATGGTACCGAGGTAGCGTTTGTTTCCTTCGCCTCCCGCTACAAGCATTTTTGTCCAAATATGGTTGATCTCCTGGGCCACATACTCGCTGGAGCAGCAGCGGGTGGCCAAGGCTAGACAATCTGGATCCGAAGCTGCTCCAGATGCTACCGTCTAGGTCATCTTGTCTTTTAGTTGTAGTCGTATTTTGACTTTGCCTTTCTCTTGGCTTGTAATGCTAAATGTTGGACAAGATTATGGTACCACACAGTGGTTATGTAAATATAAGTTCGCCTTTCGACTGTTGTCGTATTTTGATATTCTATTGCTTGTACACCCTTAGGGTCATTCGAGTGTTGAACTAGTGGTTACGCCTCCTCCTGCGTTTGGCGCCCATCCACCGCCGAGTGAGGCATCACAGTTGCCATTTCTGTGTGATCGCATCCGGAGCCTGGAGAAGGGCGTCCTCAACATTCGTGGCCATGTGGATGTTTGGAAGTCCAAGGCCGAACGGGCCACTGCTAGGGAGGAATTTCTCCTTGAAGAATTTTGCCAGGTTGGCGAGAAACTTCAGTGTAAGTTACTTCTTAGCCTTTTCTTTTTCGACTGCGTTGGGAATTTATGTCATCTCATTTGGTACTTTATGCAGTTGTGAATCTTCTTCTGAAGGAAGAGAAAGAGTGTGTTGCGATTCGGATGAATTGCTTGACGCAACAGGAGTTGGAGGCCGGCGGCTTCTTCTCGATGGACCATGACCGGGCAATTGTTCTCGCCACAGTTCAAGACCGCGTCCATCAAGTTCTTCGAGTGCGGAAGCGTTCTAGGTCGTCACTCGCAGCCGTCTGGGCCGGCTCCCTCAAGATTTTTGGGCTTGCTTAGAAAATTTCGTGATACAGGCCATGTGAAGGAGCTGGTGCGCCATAAGCTAGAGGCGGGTGTGAAGGCAGCCCTATCGCTTGTTCGACTACATCATCGCGATGTCAACTTGCAGAGATAGCAGCTGGTCTGCCTCCTCCTCCAGATGGTATGGCTTGGGATATGCGCCCCCATTATGAGGCAGTAGAGCAGTATGCGGAAGAGCTTGTAAACATTTTCGAGGAGCGGATGAACGGCCTGCTCCAGCATGGTTAAGTCCTGTAGGTAGAAAACAAAACAATTTAAAGTCTGTATATTTGGCAAGTGGGCTTTGATGCCCTTGTAAAATTGAATGTATTGGCACGTAGTGTATTGTTTGATTATAGAATGTGCATGTCCTTTTTGTTAGCCTGACGTGGTCAGCTACTCAGGTTATATGCGTTATTGTCAGTTGACGAGGTTATAAGGTGAGGCGAAGCCCCCCGAGCGTGTTTTAGCTGTAATAATGTAAAGGAAAAGATTTTGGGCCAAGGAACTTAGATTTTATAATGCAGGGGTACAGTGTTTGGCTGAGTAGCCTTATGAAAGTAAAAGACAACTAGGGGTAGAAGCATCGCAGTTGTGCGACGTTCTAGGGGTTGGAGTATTCGACTCCTGACTTGACCTCCTTTAGGCGGTAGGCGCCACTTGGGATGACTTCGGTGACTATATAGGGTCCCTCCTAGGGTGATTCGAGCTTCAGATGATGTAACGTGCCAAAAATATGAAACAATTATCATCAAACTCTAATCACTAAAATTAGGGTTAACAAAAAATTTGATTAAATAAAAACAAAATGAATGCATGTGTGTATGTGATGATTTGAAGAATGCATGAATGGACTTGTGTGATTCAACTAAATAGTGAAGAATGGTTCAAAGACGAATATAACATCATATAAAACATTTCCAAGCTAAAACAAATAAAGAGAAAATCAAAAAAAAATCAAATAAAGCAAATGGTCATTTTTGCCAATCTTGCTCACTAGGTCACTTTGAGTGTTACTAGTCCAAGATTTCAAACAGAAACTTTTCCAAATCTTTTGACCCCTTGCTAGACCAAGTAAAAGTGAATCTAAGCCCAACTTTCAAACTTGCAGAAACATTTAGCAACCCCATTCAACTGACAATTCAAAATTGAATCTTTAACATATGTGAAGATCACACATTTTCAAAACCTAACCAAACCAGTGCCCCTTGACCAATCCAACTAACCAGATACTCCCTAGTATGTGCCTAGCAAACCCACCAAGTTTGAATCGAAAATTAAAATTTGAATTTCTTTCGGCCATTTCATCAAACACCTTGTCAGCAGCAAACAAACAAACACAAAACACTATTAGGAGCAGCGATTTTGGCCAACCTTGTTCCCTCTCTAGCTCACTCTATACTCTTAGTAGATGATCTAGCCCAATTAACAAGCCTTACCACCACTGTGAGCTTGGCATAGCCATCAATGGTGACCATGCCGAGCCAAACTTGCCACCCACATGTCGACATCAAGCTAGGAGAATCACCAAGCCTAGCAAGCATGTCTGGAGCACTGACCACCGTCCACTGCCACCCCCTGTCTAAGCCTCGAGCACTGCCAGCCCCTGGACCACACTGCTTGAGCATGCCAAGCATCTCTGCGAGCGAGCCGAGAGCGCGCTAGTGCGCCAACCGCGACACACGCCCATAGACCGCGCGCCGCCCTTACCACTTGCGTGCGTGATCACCAGCACCCCAGCAACCCCACGGACATGCCCGTTCGCCGCCGTGCGGACCGTAGACGTTGTGCGCCATTAAAATTACCGTCGGACCCGCCCAGAGCGCCGCGACGTTCCTACCATCTCGCACCGCCCCACGCCTCGCCACCACGCTGTTGAGCTTCGCCAGGGAGCACAGCACTGCCCCCTATCGCCGCCCATGCCAGTAGCACTCTGTGCCGTCGACACTGATGAGCTCCACCCGCGCCATTCGGTCCCCTTCAGCCACTATAAAAGGAGACAGTCCCCGCTCATTTTCTTCACACCAGTTCACTCCCCACCTTTCACTGATACCCCCCCACTCACTCCGGAGCAAGGCGAACACCAGGTGGCTGGAATTTCACCAGAGTTCGCCGCTGTAGAGGAGGAGAGGCGCCGTCGATTGGAGCCGCCCTAGGAGAAGCTGTCGGTACCAGCAGAATCGCCGTCGTCGACTTCGTCATTCGCCCCCATCGCCGACCATCTCCTGAGCCCCGGTGAGCCTCCCACGACCCCCACCGGCAGCGCTAGGGTTCTGTCTCGCCGGCATTGCCCGACATGGACGATGAACCAGAACTGTTCGATTAGAGTTAGATCGTGCGGCCTAGATCACCCCGTACCGCTTCGCCACTCGTTGTCTCACTGACGAGTGGGGTCGCTCACTTAACCAGCCCGCATGTGCGCTGTGCGTAGTGGGCCGGCCCAGTTAAACATCCCGTGCAACCCAACAATTCAAACTTAAGTTTATTCATTTAATTTCTAACACAGTTCTGTTCCTAGATTCAAAAATTAACCCAGCTCGATTCATTGAACCAAAATGCATGAAACCAATTTTGTTAGAAAGGTACTGAAATGCTTAATCCAAGCTCATTGGATTCAAACCATTTAGATCTGTAGATCACCCATGGTAAAAATAACAAGGCAGGAGCTTTTCTGCATTCAAACATTTTTCAAAATTTAAACATAAGAGATTTTGAGTTGATTCCAACTCTCAAAAATCACATTTGACCATAGTTTTCAGAATATATAAAAATATATAGGTTTACTTATAGAAATAATGAACAAGTAATAAAAGAATGCCACATAGGCATTTCTAGTCACTTTAATTAAATAAAATAAAAAGGTTAAACCTTATTAAATTGTGACACCACTTTAAATCACATTCCCATGTACTGAAATATGTGGTGATGACATGTGTCAACATGATCACATATTTGAGTTGGAGAATATTAAATCTTAAGTAGTTTTTAAATGAGTAGAAATTACTTTTCTAAAATAAAATAAATGAGACAAGTGCTTTAATCTTGTAATGTTTGTGATGATACTAGATCATCTAGTATGAACCTTTGTGTGATGATTAGAAATAATTAAGTATTGTTTGGTGATTGTGTAACTTGTATTTATTTATAGACGCTAGTACCGACCAAGGATACGAGGAGGAAGGAGGATACTATGAGGAAGAAGCCCAGGAGAACTTCAACCACTGCTCTGCACAAGGCAGGCTTATACTAATATCCTAGCAAGCCAATACTTGCAAGCTACTCATTAAGCAAGCTAACACTTGCAACTTAGAAAGCTTATACTGATAGCTTAGCAAGCTACTAGTTGCTTGTTACTATGCCAACTATATGCCTTAAGCATATGTGATTATACCCACTTGACACACCATCCTAGTTTTACTTGCAAGCTTAGTATTTTATTTTATTTATTAAAAGCTTTCTATCAAAATTTTACTTAGTGACTTGTAGATTCTAGAAAGATAATTGAAGGTAGCATAAAGAGCATAAAATTTGGCCTAAGTTAGATAATCTTGATGTCATCCTAAGGCATGAGATTGAACTTAGTTAATCCCCACTTGTTTATTACCCCTCATTAGTATTTACCCCCACTTGTAGATGCTAGTGCTAAGCTTAAAACTTGATCAACTTTAGATGGGAATACTTGGTGAAAATGGTTATGAAAACCTTAGAATGATGAGTCATTATATTGAAATGTTTTGACATGTGTTCTTGAACACTAGATGATTTTGATGATGAAAATGTTGAGGCATGAGCCTTAGCCCTTTACAAAACTGATGGTTGCCTGGATGCGATATCATTCCAATTTTACCGTACAACCACAATACCCGAAATTTGGGTAGGGCTTGACTGGAAATTTATATACCTTAGTATGGGTTCCCTTGCAGCCAAGGTCTGAGCTGAGGCTACCTTGTGAATATTTTCCACCTGTGCAGTACCCAAGATGACGGTTTGTCATGGTTGGGAGGCCGAACTCACAGGAGAGGTGCCTATACTAGGGCGTGTAATTGAAAGGTTAGGATTGATTATCCGCATACTGAGTATGGTGAATTCAAGATTGGTCCTGACGGATGTATCGAATGTTGTGGTGAAAGTGTACAATCTCTGCAGAGTGTCAAACTATTCGAATAGCCGCGTCCGCAGTTATGGACAGTTGGAGTGGCCATACTGTTCTATCGTAAGATGTTTTCAAAATTACTTGTGAAATGATTCATGACTTTGACTTGGCCACAACAGAGTTGTGATATGAAATTCAAGTTCCCACTTAGGTGTTATAAAACTTTCAACTAGCTTTCTTTGCTTCTGAACTTAGTAGAGGTAAATCTGGCTTTTTGCAAAACAACCCTAGAGCTTAGTATATCCTATTCAAAACCACTTCACTTGTTAGTATTAGTTTGCGAGTACTTAAATAGTACTCATGGATTTCTCCTTGGCTATTCCCGTGGATAGACTATGAAGAGGAGTATCAGGAGGACCGACAGCAGGAAGGTTACGACAACTAGGATCATCTCCCATCGTCAGCATTGCATGTGACCATGAAGATGGAGCTTCTCCCACACTATCGTTACTATTATGTTATTCCGCTGCTTGAATTGTATTAAGAACTGGATCATGATATCCTTATTTGTGTAACACCTTATGTATGGTTTGTAATGGATGATGTACTATGATATCCAATCTGGTATGTCTCGCAAAATGGTAATCCTGGGATTGCGATGTATGGCATAACAGGCATCTGTGATTAAAAATCCGGGTGTTGACAAGTTGGTATCAGAGCCATCCTGACCATAGGAGACGCTAGTTAGAATGGAATTTTGAATCAAAAATATAGTTTCAAAACCAAAGGAAGTGAGTATTTACAAAAACTTATTCTCATTCTTATCACTTGGATTCTTTCATGAAAATTCATGTTCCTCAAAAATTCTTACAAACTTACGTAAAAATTGACACACTTGATCCCTCTACTAACTTACTCATCCTATATTCTTATAGATGGACGTGAAGTATAGCAAGTTTTATCAGTTGGCGAATGGAGGAGACCTCATCTTTGAGCGTGACTTGGACCAGCTGTTGGAGATGTTGGAGCGTCCACACCCCAAGTTCTTCGGAGCTCAGCTCAATGATCAGGAAGGAGAAGATTTGCAGTGGTTAGTTGTTGCAAGTATTCGAGGAAAGATTGAACCCCCCACTGCAGAGGGAATTTAGTTCACCTTAAGAGAGAACAACTGGCTCGATGGACTTGCCAGGGCCATGCAGGAAGCTCTTGCCCATCTGTGTGGGCAGAGTATCAATCAGATCAAGGGTACCCGCTTTGAGTTCTACCCAAGGCGCGATGCTATGGGACAGCCACTGGAGGCCCCATATCACCATGAGCTGAAGAGTCAATTGGACCATCTCAGCTACATGATGTATGATCGTCAGAAGGAGTTGGAAAATGCCCGTTCCTACACCAACCACAAGTACGGCATCGCCACCAAGAAGGATCAGACCATCACCATGCTAGTGAAGGATCGCAAGTCTCATTGCTGTCAGCTCGACAAGAAGGAGCGCATCATTGCTCGTCTTCGCCACCGGATCACGGATTTGGAGGAGACCATCCACGAGAGAGACATGCAGTTGGAGGAGAGGTAGAATGCAGGGGGAAGACCTTCGTGGAGACCCCTACTCCTATCTCAGCGATGATGATAACTTTCTGGAAGATCAGGCCATGGAATTCTTCACGGATGAGGATGACTTTGCCTTCATCGATGATGATGATGAGGATGATGAGGACACTGACTCCAAGGAGTAGTAGCACAGCACTAGCGTTAGTGAGTTGTATTCGGTCCCACAGTATTGTAGTTTCCCAGAATGGTTCTTAAAACCATCTGTTTTCCTTTGTTGTGGTGTGTGTTTGTATCGTGTGGAATGAATGAAAAGCAAGTTGCTAGAAAAATCCGAGTCAACACTTGAAAACTTTAAAAACTCTTCAAAAACCCTGAACCTTAGAAATTTCCCTCTTTTCTCATGATCTATCTCAATCTTCAGATGCCTCGCGGAGCAAGCAACTCAGCCCCAGACCTGATGTTGCAACTCTTGAAAATGTTGGTTTCTGACCGCGAAGCCGAAAGAGTCGAACGTCAAGCCAACTTAGACAACCTTCAACAAATAGCTCAGATGGACAACAACAATCAAGGCCATGGAAATCAGGACAACCATGGATCTAAGCTCAAGAATTTCCAGAATACCAATCCACCTATTTTCACTAAGTCAGAAGAGCCCCTAGATGCAGATGATTGGTTGCAAACCATGGAGAACAATCTGGAAGTTGCAGGAGTGGAAGCTAACGAGAAAGTGTTGTTTGCTACCCACTATCTGGCCGGAGATGCAAGAGCATGGTGGAACAGCATTCGCGCAATGACAGGAGGTCAGCTGATGACTTGGCAAGAGTTCAAAGTCAAGTTCAGCAGAACCCATGTGCCACCGGGTTTGATCAAGAGGATGAGAGATGAATTCAGGGAACTAAACCAAGGAAGGATGACCATAGTGGAATACCGTGAAAAATTCTCGTCATTCGCTAGGTATGCACCGGATGAGATAGACACTGAAGCCAAGAAGAAAGAGAGATTCCTAAATGGTCTGCACGATGAGATGAAGACAGTGTTAGTCAATATCCCCTTTGCAGATATCGAAGCCTTAGTTGACTCTGCCATTCAGATGGAAGTAAAGATCAACCAAGCTAATGAGAACCGCAAGCGTCGCATGTGCATCAACCAGGAACCCACCATACACCAAAGTATCGCCCCAACCCATCTCCAGGATTTGCCCCAAGAACCAACAGACCCCCGATGAACCGTCCCACCTATCCCAACCGCGGAAACCCAAGGCCAGGAGGAAACCACGGCAACCCCAGCAATTTCAACCGTGCACCACCCAAGTTCAACAATAACAATGTCACCACCAACACCAACACTGCCCCGAGGAATGGAAGCAATGATGTGCCTGTTGCAGCAAAGGACAAGTCGCAAGTGACTTGTTATGAATGTGGAACCAAGGGTCACTATTCCAATGAGTGCCCCAAGAAGATTGCCGCAGCCCCAAATGCAAATGCCCCAGCTCAGTAGCAGCGTCGTGTTCATCCCGGAAGAAGGTTTGCCCTAGGGAACTCGCTCAACTGCAACGGTTGTCTCTTTCTCATGCATGCTGAAGAAGCCCAAGAAGCACCAGATGTCGTGCTGGGTATGTTGTCTGTTAACTCAGTACTTGCAAGAGTGTTGTTTGATTCTGGAGCATCGCACTCATTTGTTACTGAAGAATTTTCATGCACTAGTAAGATTCAACCAACCAAATTGAAGCATGTTATGATTGTTCAAATACCTGGTTCAACCACCAAAGCTAGGCAAATTTGCAAAGTCGTCCATATCCGAATCCATGGCATAGATTTTTATGCTAATCTAATAGTACTCGGAACTAAAGGTTTGGAAGTAGTACTAGGAATGTATTGGACGTCCAAACACAAAGGATTAATTGACTGTGCCAACAAAGCCATAACCATAACCAGTACAGTTGGAATATCAGTCGATCACGTATTTGAAACCTTGCCCCGTCAATTCAACTGCAACAAGAGTCTAGCCCAGCCAACCATGGACCAAGTCCGGATAGTTTGTGAATACCCCGATGTATTTCCAGATGTTTTGCCCGGTATGCCCCCAGATCGGGATATCGAGTTTATCATTGAAATAATCCCTGGAACCGGACCCATAGCCCAGAGACCATATAGTATGAACCCGTCTAAACTAGTGGAACTGAAGAAGCAACTGGATGCCATGGTGGAAATTGGACTGATTCAACCAAGTGCGTCACCAAGGATATCACATGTTTTGTTTGTGGACAACAAAGATGGAGGTAACCGTTTGTGTATGAATTACCGGAAGTTGAATGATGTCACCATAAAGAACAAGTACCCATTGCCAAAAATAGAAGACCTGTTTGACCAGTTGACTGCTGCCAAAGTGTTTTCTAAGATTGATCTTAGAACTGGCTATCATCAACTCAAGATTCGCGTAGAGGATATTCCAAAGACTGCCTTTACCACCAGATATGGATTATACGAGTATACTGTCATGTCTTTTGGATTAACCAATGCCCCCGCTTATTTCATGAACCTCATGAATAAGATTTTTATGGACTTCCTGGATAAGTTTGTCGTTGTTTTCATCGATGACATTCCGATCTATTCCAAATCAGAAGAACAACCTGAGCTACACCTAAGAACCATTCTTGGAACCCTTAGAGAGCATCAGTTGTATGCCAAGTTTAGCAAATGTGAATTCTGTTTACAGGAGGTAGGATTTCTCGTACATATCATATCAGCCAGAGGAATCACAGTTGACCCTGCGAAGGTGAAGGATATTGAATACTGGCAAGCCCCAACCACTCAAACCCAAGTTCGTGCATTTCTCGGATTAGCGGGATACTAACGCAAGTGTGTAGAAGGATTCTCAAGTATTGCCAGACCCATGACCCAATTGCTGAAGAAGGACAAGAAGTTTGAATGGACATACAAATGTGAAGCGAGTTTTCAGGAACTCAAGAGGAGATTGATTTCAGCCCCAATCTTGATCATGCCGGATATCACGAAGCCCTTCGATGTGTATTGTGGCGCATCCAAGATCGGTCTCAGATGTGTGCTGATGCAAGAAGGCAAAGTTATATCTTATCTATCCCGACAACTAAAGCAGCATGAACAGAATTATCCAACCCATGACCTTGAACTAGCAGCCGTAGTTCTAGCCCTGAAGACATGGAGGCATTATCTCATGGGAAACCGTTGTGAGATTTATTCGGATCACAAGAGCCTGAAGTATATATTCAGTCAGAAGGAGCTGAATATGAGGCAGAGAAGATGGATTGAGCTAATCAAGGACTATGATCTGGACATTCACTATCACCCCGGTAAAGCCAATGTGGTAGCAGATGTCCTTAGCAGATTGCCGTGTCGCTTGAACTCCATGATTTTGAAGGAGCAACCAAGTCTGCACAAAGAGATGGAAGATTTCCGAATGGAAATAGTGAGTGAAGGATTTTTAGCTAGCATAGAACTTTAACCCACTTTGATCAGTCAGATCAAGGAGGCGCAGAAAGGAAATGCTAGTATCGACAGAATCAAACATCATATCGGTACAGGCAAAGTACCCGGATTCACCAAAGACGAAGATGGATGTATGTGGTACAAAGGACGCCTTTGTGTACCAGTAGATTCGGAGTTGAAAGAAGTTATTTTGAAAGAGGCCCATGATACTCTTTATTCTATCCACCCCGGAGGAACGAAGATGTATCAGGATTTGAAGGAGAAATTTTGGTGGCATAAGATGAAGAGAGAAATCGGAAGCTATATCACCAAGTCTGATATTTGTCAAAGAGTCAAGGAGGGACATCAAAGACCCGTAGGACTGTTGCAACCATTACAGATTCCGGAATGGAAATGGGATTCCATTGGAATGGACATTATCACCGGATTGCCTACTTCTAGTAGGGGAAATGACTATATCTGGGTCATAGTTGACAGATTGTCCAAAGTAGCCCATTTCTTACCAGTCAAGACCACATACCAGAGTTCGAAGCTAGAAGAGTTGTACATCGCTAGAATCGTCAGTTTGCACGGAGTCCCCAGAACATTGTATTGGATCGAGGAACTCAGTTTACCTCGAGATTCTAGAAGAAAGTCCAAGAAGGTTTAGGAACCCGACTGGATTTCAGCACAGCGTATCACCCTTATACCAATGGACAAACAGAGCGAGTAAATCAAATACTCGAAGATATGTTGAGAGCATGTGTGCTAGAGTATGGATCTAAATGGGAAGACTGTCTGCCTTTTGCAGAATTTTCATACAACAACAGTTATCAAGCTAGTCTGCAAATGGCCCCATTTGAATTCATGTATGGAAGAAAGTGTCGCACCCCTTTGAATTGGTCGGAAGTAGGAGAGAGTCAGATTTTCGGACCCGACATCCTACGAGAAGCAGAAGAGAAAGTTCACAAGATTCGTGAGGACCTCAAGACCGCCCACTCAAGACAGAAGAGTTACGCCGATGAGAGACGTCGAGACCTCGCTTTCAATATCGGAGATTTTGTGTATCTCAAAGTGTCGCCTTTGAAGGGAATGCAGCGTTTCCAGCTCAAAGGAAAGTTAGCCCCCAGATATATCGGACCCTTCAAGATTCTGAATCGTCGAGGAGAAGTATCATATCAATTGGAACGTCTAGAGGAGATGTCAGCAGTACACAATTTGTTCCATATATTGTTACTTCGCAAATGCCTTGAAGTCCCGAAGAAAACCGAAGTGTTCAAGAACATTGATCACCAGACCATAGAGATCAACGATGACCTGACGTATCCCGAAGTACCCATCCGTATTTTGTAAGAAGCTTTCAGAACCACCAGAACCCGAAGCATCAAATTTCTCAAGATCTAGTGGAGCAACGACACTGAAGAAGAAGCTACCTGGGAGCGAGAAGATCACATCAGGACGGAGTTTCTCGATCTCTTTAAATCCTAGGTAATCTTTTTTCTTATTTTTCAAATCTCGGGACAAGGTTTTTTTTAAGGAGGGAAGGTTTGTAACATACCAAAAATATAGAACAATGATCATCAAACTCTAATCACTAAAATTAGGGTTAACAAAAACTTTGATTAAATAAAAACAAAATGAATGCATGTGTGTATGTGATGATTTGAAGAATGCATGAATGGACTTGTGTGATTCAACTAAATAGTAAAGAATGGTTCAAAGATGAATATAACATCATATAAAACATTTCCAAGTAGAAACAAATAACGAGAAAATGAAAAACAAATCAAATAAAGCAAATGGTCATTTTTGCCAATCTTGCTCACTAGGTCACTTTAAGTGTTACTAGTCCAAGATTTAAAATAGAAACTTTTCCAAATCTTTTCACCCCTTGCTAGACCAAGTAAAATTGAATCTAAGCACACCTTTCAAACTTGCAGAAACATTTAGCAACCCCATTCAAATGACAATTCAAAATTGAATCTTTAACATATGTGAAGATCACACATTTTCAAAACCCAACCAAACCAGTGCCCCTTGACCAATCCAACTAACCAGATACAGCCTAGTATGTGCCTAGCAAACCCACCAAGTTTGAATCCAAAATTTGAATTTGAATTTATTTCGGCCATTTCATCAAACACCTTGTCAGCAGCAAACAAACAAACACAAAACACTATTAGGAGCAGTGATTTTGGCCAACCTTGTTCCCTCTCTAGCTCACTCTATACTCTTAGTAGATGATCTAGCCCAATTAACTAGCCTTAGCACCATTGCGAGCTTGGCATAGCCATCAATGGTGACCATACCGAGCCTAACTTGCCACCCACATGTCGACAGCAAGCTAGGAGAAGCACCAAGCCTAGCAAGCATGTCTGGAGCACTGACCACCGTCCACTGCCACCACTGTCTAAGCCTCGAGCACTGCCAGCCCCTGGACCACACTGCCCGAGCATGCCAAGCCTCTCTGCGAGCGAGCCGAGAGCGCGCCAGTGCGCCAACCGTGACACACGCCCATAGACAGCGCGCCGCCCTCGCCGCTTGCGTGCGTGATCGCCAGAACCCCAACAACCCTGCGGACATGCCTGTTCGACGCTGCGCGGACCGTAGACGCTGTGCGCCATTAAAATCACCGTCGGACCCGCCCAGAGCACCGCGATGTTCCGACCATCTCGCACCGCCCCATGCCTTGCCACCATGCCATTGAGCTTCGCCAGGGAGCACAGCACCGCCCCCTATCGCCGCCCATGCCAGTAGCACTCTGTGTCATCGACACCGACAAGCTCCACCCGCGCCATTCGGTCCGCTTCAGCCACTATAAAAGGAGACATCCCCGCTCGTTTTCTTCACACCAGTTCGCTCCCCACCTCTCACTGATACCCCTCCCCCCCACTCACTCCCGGAGCAAGGCGAGCACCAGGTGGCTGGAATTTCACCGGAGTTCACCGCTGCAGAGGAGGAGAGACGCCGTTGATTGGAGCCGCCCCAGGAGAAGCTGCCGGTACCAGGAGAATCGTCGTCGTCGACTTCGTTATTCTCCCCCGTCTCCGACCATCTCCTGAGCCCCGGTGAGCCTCCCACGACCCCCACCGGCCACGCTAGGGTTCTGTCTTGCCGGCGCTGCCCGACGTGGACGATGAACCAGAAGTGTTCGATTAGAGTTAGATCGTGCGACCTAGATCACACCGTACCGCTTCGCCACTCGTTGTCTCACTAACGAGTGGGGTCGGTCACTTAACCAGCCCGCATGTGCGCTATGCGTAGTGGGTCGGCCCAGTTAAACATCCCGCGCAACCCAACAATTCAAACTTAAGTTTATTCATTTAATTTCTAACACAGTTCTATATATAGATTCAAAAATCAACCCAGCTCGATTCACTGAACCAAAATGCATGAAACCAATTTTGTTAGAAAGGTACTGGAATGCTTAATCCAAGCCTGTTGGATTCAAACCATTTAGATCTGTAGATCACCCATGGCAAAAATAACAAGGCAGAAGCTTTTATGCATTCAAACATTTTTCAAAATTCAACCATAAAAGCTTTTGAGTTGATTCCAACTCTCAAAAATCACATTTGACCATAGCTTTCAGAATATATAAAAATATATAGGTTTACTTATAGAAATAATGATCAAGTAATAAAAGAATGCCACATAGGCATTTCTAGTCACTTTAATTAAATAAAATAAAAAGGTTAAACCTTATTAAATTGTGACACCACTTTAAATCACATTCCCATGTATTGAAATATGTGGTGATGACATGTGTCAACATGATCCCATGTTTGAGTTGGAGAATATTAAATCTTAAGTAGTTTTTCAATGAGTAGAAATTACTTTTCTAAAATAAAATAAATGAGACAAGTGCTTTAATCTTGTAATGTTAGTGATGATACTAGATAATCTAGTATGAACCTTTGTGTGATGATTGTCAATAGTTATGTATTGTTTGGTGATTTTGTACCTTGTATTTATTTATAGACTCTAGTTCCGACCAAGGATACGAGGAGGAACGAGGATACTACGAGGAAGAAGCCTAGGAGAACTTCAACCACTGCTCTGCACAAGGCAAGCTTATACTAATATCCTAGCAAGCCAATACTTGCAAGCTACTCATTAAGCAAGCTAACACTTGCAACTTAGCAAGCTTATACTGATAGCTTAGCAAGCTACTAGTTGCTTGTTACTATGCCAACTATATGCCTTAAGCATATGTGATTATACCCACTTGACACACCATCCTAGTTTTACTTGCAAGCTTAGTATTTTATTTTCGTTATTAAAAGCTTTCTATCAAATGTTTACTTAGTGACTTGTAGATTCTAGAAAGATAATTGAAGGTAGCATAAAGAGCATAAAATTTGGCCTAAGTTAGATAATCTTGATGTCATCCTAAGGCATGAGATTGAACTTAGTTAATCCCGACTTGTTTATTACCCCTCATTAGTATTTAACCCCACTTGTAGATGTTAGTAATAAGCTTAAAACTTGATCAACTTTAGATGGGAATACTTGGTGAAAATGGTTATGAAAACCTTAGAATGATGAGTCATTCTATTGAAATGTTTTGACATGTGTTCTTGAACACTAGATGATTTTGATGATGAAAATGTTGAGGCATGAGCCTTATCCCTTTACAAAACTGATGCTTGCCTGGATGCGATACCATTCCAATTTTACCGTACAACCACAATACCAAAAATTTGGGTAGGGCTTGACTGCAAATTTATATACCTTAGTATGGGTTCCCTTGCGGCCAAGGTCTGAGCTGAGGCTACCTTGTGAAGATTGTCCACATGTGCAGTACCCAAGATGACGGTTGGTCATGGTTGGGAGGCCAAACTCACAGGAGAGGTGCCTATACTAGGGCGTGTAATTGAAAGGTTAGGATTGATTATCCGCATACTGAGTATGGTGAATTAAGGATTGTTCCTGACGGATGTATAGAATGTTGTGGTGAAAGTGTACAATCTCTGCAGAGTGTCAAACTATTCGAATAGCTGTGTCTGCGGTTATGGACAGTTGGAGTGGCCATACTGTTCTATCGTCAGATGTTTTCAAAATTACTTGTGAAATGATACATGACTTTGACTTGACCACAACAGAGTTGTGATATGAAATTCAAGTTCCCACTTAGGTGTTATAAAACTTTCAACTAGCTTTCTTTGCTTCTGAACTTAGTAGAGGTAAATCTGGCTTTTTGCAAAACAACCCTAGAGCTTAGTATATCCTATTCAAAACCACTTCACTTGTTAGTATTAGTTTGCGAGTACTTAAAGAGTACTCATGGATTTGTCCCTGGCTATTCCCGTGGACAGACTATGAAGAGGAGTATCAGGAGGACCGACAGCAGGAAGGTTACGACAACTAGGATCATCTCCCATCGTCAGCATTGCATGTGACCATGAAGATGGAGCTTCTCCCACGCTATAGTTACTATTACGTTATTCCGCTGCTTGAATTGTATTAAGAACTGTATCATGCGATCCTTATTTGTGTAACACCTTATGTATGGTTTGTAATGGATGATGTACTATGATATCCAATCTGGTATGTCTCACAAAAATGGTAATCCTGGGATTGCGATGTATGGCATAACAGTCATCTGTGATTAAAAAACCGGGTGTTGACAGATGCCCTTTCTGCTTGAGTCGCAGGACGAGGTCTCCTTCAACGAAGGATCTTGGACGCAGCCGATGGCTGTGGTAGTTGCGGAGACTTTGCTGATATACCGTAGAACGGGCAGCAGCGATGTCGCTTGCTTCATCCAGTGTGTCAATGGCGTCTTCGAGTGATGCCGATGATTCAGCTTCACTGTAGGAGACGACCCGTGGGGCCTTGTAGCATACCTCAGCAGGGACAATTGCTTATCCTCTGTGCACCATGAAGAAGGGCGTGTAGCCGGTCGGGCCATTTGGCGTTGTGCGTAGGCTCTAGAGGACGGAGGGTAGCTCGTCTGCCTAGGCTCCCACAAGCCTTTCGAGTGGGCGCAGCAGTCGTTTCTTGATGCCGCTGCCGATGAGGCCATTAGCCTTTTCGACTTGCCTGTTGGTTTGCGGATGCGCCATGGAGGCGTATGTGAGGTTGATGTCGACATCTTGATACATCCAAAACGTATCTACTTTCCCGAACACTTTTGCTATTGTTTCTCCTCTAAACTTGTGTCATTTGGATACAACTAACACGGACTGATGCTGTTTTCAGCAATTTTACCTTGGTGTCTAGTTTTTGTGCAGAAAATAAACTATCAGGAAAAATCCCGGAAAATATGCCAAAAATCCTATTTCACCAGAAGATCCACGGAGCCAGAATATGAGATGGAGTGGAGCCCTAGGGGGCCCACACCCCCATGCCGCGCGGGTGGGCCCATCCTGCGCCTGGAGGGGCTGTGGCCAGCCCAGGCACCCCCTCGGGCTCCCTCTTCGCCTATAAGATGCCTTTTGACCTAAAAACCGAGGGGGGTTCGACGTTTTTCCAGAAAGAGTTCGGATGCGCCGCCACCACCAGAAACCGCGATTCGGAACCAGAAACTCCGTTCGGGCACCCTGCCAGGACGGGGAATTTGGAGAGGATCATTTCCATCATCATCACCAACGCCTCTCCATCAACCATCCATGCTTCCCTCATCCCTGAGTGAGTAATCCCCCGCTGTAGGCTATGGGCATGGTAGGGATTGGATGAGTTCTATCATGTAATCGAATAAGATTGTTAGGGCATGGTGCCTAGTATCTCTATTAGTGCTATTTGACTTTGTTGCAACTTGTTGTGCTTAATGCTTGTCACTAGGGCCCGAGTGCCATGATCTCATATTTGAACTTATTATTGAATCATTATGATAGTATTGTTTGTGATCTTATCTGCAAGTTGTGTACACATATCATTGTCCGGATCCAAAGGCCCCGAAGTGATAGAAATTGGAATAACCGGAGGGGATGGCTGTGATGTGAGGATCACATATGTTCACAGAGTGTTAATGCTTTTCTCCGGTGCTCTATTAAAAGGAGCACCTTAATTGCCAGTAGTTCCCTTGAGGCCCCGCTGCAACGGGCTGGCAGGACAAAAGATGTTGTGCAAGTTCTCATTGCAAGCACGCATGACTATATATGGAGGACATGCTATGATTGTTTAGTACTTGGATGCTTATTCTTATTTAACTGCAATTTCCCTAGATCTTGAAGTTACATGTTTAGACTTGTCCATGCAACGCCCGTCCATCATCCCTATGCCTACCGCACTCATATCCTATTGTTTGCTACTACTGTTACTATTGCTCCTGTTTTACTATTGTTCTTACTTTGTTGTTGCTACTACCAAACTGTTGCTACTGATAAACTTTTGTGAGCAAGAACTATTTCCAGGTGTAACTGAATAGACAACTTAGTTGTTAAGGCTTGCAAGTATTCTTTGGCTCCCCTTGTGTCGAATCAATAAGTTCGGTAATACTACCCTCGAAGACTATTGCGATACCCTATGATTTTGGCTCATCATGACTATTTTCTAGCACCGTTGCCAGGGAGCATAGCTTTATTTATAAGTTCAATTGGATCTATTATTGTTCACTGCTACTTCGTTCATCATGGGTAAGTCTCTTGATGGAAAGTTTCCTATTTTACCATCCACTACAACAAGAGGTACAGTCCTAAACACCTCTGCTGCTCTTGATTCACCGTTTGTTATAAGTAAGCTTGTTACACCACCACCACATACTCATGCTACATACACTGCTACTACTGCTGAATTTGAAATTGCTTCTAATACTCATGATGTTACTTCTACTGTGCTTGATGCGAGTGGTTCATTAGGTCCTTTCCAAGATGCTACTATGGATAGTCTAGGAAATACTGAAACTCCTAGTGAAGACACTGTTACACCTGTTAGCTTACCTAAGTCTAGAGAGAGATATGATATTAATGATGGTTACATTGAGTTTACTGATGAATTTATTGAAGAGTGCCGAAACACACATGGTGCTAGTGCTATTAAGAGTCTCCTTGAGAGACGTACCATTATTCCTAAATTGTCCTATGATCCTAAGTTTGCCACCTCTCCCATACATATTAAAGATAAAGATTATGATTTCTCTCTTGATTTATCCTATTTAGACATTGTTGAGAAAGAACCTTTTTGTGGGACTGAGAGTGAGAGTGTTGTAGCTCAAATGAATGAGCTTTCCACTATGAGTGCTTTATTCTCTGATGATTTTAGGATGCGCAAGTACTTTGTTACTAAGATCTTCCCTTTTTCACTAAAAGGAGAAGCTAAGGCTTGGTTTAATAGATTACCTCCTGGTTCCATTGATAGCCCTGATTGTTTGATTGCTTCTTTCTTCCAGAAATATTTTCCTCCCAGTGCAAGACATGCTGCTTTGCAGAGACTTTTTGATTTTATAAACAGGGAGAAGAAGAGAAATTGACTGAGTCATGGACAAGGTTTTGTGCCTTGATTCATGCACATCCTGGATCTCCATTACCTAGAGCTTCTTGATATTTATTATAATGGACTAACTGATGATTCTAGGACATACCTAGATAGCTTTGCTGATTGTGTTTTTAGGAAAAGAACTACTACAGATGCTGAAGAATTAATGGCCAAAATAAGCAAGAATTATGATGATTGGACTTCAGTTGAGCTAAATACACCTGAGCTTATTACTCCTGAACCAGTTGTGCCTGAACCAGTTCCAACACCAACACCAAAGAAGAGGGGGATGATTGCATTAAATGATGAAGTGATGAAAGAAGCTAAGAAATGTCTTAAGGAGAAAGGTATTAGAGCTGAAGATGTGAAGAATCTACCTCCTATAGAAGAATTATGTAAGCCAATTCCCCACTCATCTACTATTGAGGTACACTCCCTATGGTAAGCCTCTTGATCAATGCTTAGAGGAACTTGACACATTTATTGTTAAACATGGTAATTTTAATAAAAAAGTTCAGAATCATTTATTGGAAAACTCTAGAGCTATTAATGAGTTGAAAGATATTGTGGAAAGAACTGCTAATGATCTTAAAATTCTTTGTAAACACTTTCAAATGGTTCAAACCCAAATTTATCAACTTGCTAAGGTACAAAAGGATATGCTAGTTAATGCCTCGGGAGATAAACATGCTTATGGAATTAGAACTAGGAGTGGTATAGCTACTCAAGATCCTTTATATCCTGAAGGATGCCCTAAAAGAATTGAGCAGGATTCTCAACAAGGTGAAAGTAGTGGTAGTCCTCGTAAGATAAAGAAAAAGAAACATAAAATAGTTGAGGAACCACTTGAACCCGCTATAGATCCTAATAGTATATATGTCTCTGATGTTAAAACTGAGAGTGGTAATGATAAAAATGATGCTCCTGATAAGGAAGAAGTTGAGGAAGAACCTAAGAAACACACTAAGAACACTAGGTACACTAAGGAAGATTTTATTGCTAAAAAACATGGTAGTGAGAGAGAACATTGGGTGCACAAACCTAAGCCTTTTCCAAATAAGAAACACAAGTCAAAAGAGGAAGAACACTACAACAAGTTTTGTGAGTGGATGAAACCTTTATTTTTGCAAATTCCTTTGACTGATGCTATTATGTTGCCTCCTTATTCAAAGTATATGAAGGATATTGTCTCTAATAAAAGGAAGATTCCTAATGAGGAAATTTCTACTTTGCTTGCTAATTATTCCTTCCATGGTAAGGTTCCAAAGAAACTTGGTGATCCAGGTATACCAACTATTCCTTGCTCTATTAAGAACAATTATGTTAGAACTGCTTTATGTGATTTGGGAGCTGGAGTTAGTGTTATGCCTTTTTCTCTCTACAAGAGACTCCTTCTAGAAAAGTTGATACCAACTGATATATCATTGCAAATGGCAGATAAGTCAACTACTATTCCTGTTGGTATATGTGAGGATGTTCCTGTTCAGGTGGCTCATAATTGTTTGGTTTTAACTGATTTTATTGTGCTTGAAATGCCTGAAGATGATAATATGTCCATTATTCTTGGGAGATCTTTTCTTAATACTACAGGTGCTGTCATCAATTGTAATCAAGTAAAAGTAACTTTTAATATTAATGTCAAAGAGCATATTGTCTATTTCCCCAGGAAGATTGCTAAGAGATATTGCCTGAATTCCATTGAAAATGTTGAGAGCATCAAAGTTGGAGAAATATCTTGTCCCATTCCACAAGAAAGTTTTGAAACTATTATGATATGGGACCATTGCTATCAAGTTTGAGGTTACATAATCACTTTGTGGAATGCAAAGTTTTGTTTCTATATAAGATTGTTTTGTTAACAAGACTTGATCAACCTCGTTAACAAAAGGATTTTAATGAACAAAACAATGTTTTCACAGTGGTTATACTTGCTCACTTTTATTTTTCTCCTTCCTAGCCTTTGCTTTTTCTCTTTCTAGCTTTGGTTTTGCTAGTTGTTTGCTTGTTAGAGTGTCTTAGAACTTCTGTAGTTTTGGTTCTTGTTTGCTTTTCCTTCTTCTAAAAAAATCTTTTCTGTGAGAAAATCAATATACATACCTTGAAAATTGGCCAAAAATAAAGTTTCCCGAAAAATCCCAGAAAATTCATATTAAATTTTTCCTCGAAAAAAGGGGCAGAGGGACACCTGGAGTGGCCCAAGGGGACCCACCAGGCCAGCACACCCCCTGGTGGCGCGGCCACCCCCTGGTGGCGCGGCCAGCCCCAGGTGGCGCCTGGCCTGGGTGTGGCCCACTTGTGGCCCTCCAAGATGCCTCCTCCCAGCCACCTTCTTTATCTCTCCCGAAAAACACCAGAAAACTTTTTGAAGCTCGAGTTCTTGTTGTTCTTGCTCCCGATTTTCGATCTCCTTGCTCAACCCTTCTTTGCTTGATTTTTGGAGGGATTGCTCCTTGGTATGTGCCTCCTCCTCTTGTCCAATTAGATTTGTGATTGGTAGATTGTATCTTGAGTATTTTGCTGCTATAGGTGTCAGGTTGTGTGATCTTGCATGCCTTTTCTATGCTTAGAGATTTCATTTTGATGCATGTGTATCCCTCTAGAAGTTACTATAGTAGTTTCTCATCATTTATCAACTTGGAAATCACTTGGTTTGATGTTTGTCTAAAAATTTCAGAAAAGAGGTGTCATGGACAACCACACCTATGGTGAAATATTTGAGTGATGCACCTAGATGGACAAGGCCTTCAAGATCATCCTCCCGAGCTAGGCCCTCATACAATGAGGATCTCATTACACCGCGATTTGGTGATGAGGGAGATGAGGGGGATGCGCACCCTTCTACCTTTCCTTGTCCTACCTTTTTGCGGGCTGTTGGGATTCTCAATGTTTTCCTAACCTTGGTTCAGAGGGTTGGATTAATGAGTTATATGCAGGATGAGAGTGTGCAGTATGCTACGCTCACTAAAACCTTTGTGGAGAGTTTCTCTTTTTCTAACAGCCCATTCAAACCAGATGTGTCTTTCAAAATTTATAATAGGCCTTACTCCATGAAATTGAAGAAATTTTGGGAGATCCTGGGTATTGGTACGGCTGAGACGGTGAAGAATATTCCAGCTCAACCCACTGATTTGTTGGAGCTCTACTGCGGGATAACGAATGATGATGACCGTAGAGCCCAGCGGGAAAAGATAAGAAATATTCAACTGCCGACTATCTGGTACTTTGCTTATTATCTTGCCACTAGTGTTGTTGGTAGGGAGAACACTAGCAATATTTCCAACTATCATTTGGCCTTCCTAGCTGCTGCACTAAACAATGAAACTAGGTACAATCTTGGTTCTCTCATTGCTCGTCACTTAGCTGCTAAGGGACCCATTTATGGGGGAATTATTGATGCATGTGTTGTTGCTTCTTTAGACCTTGCTATTGATCCAAATGATACAGTTTTGGCTCCTCAGAGGCTAGATCTTGCTGCCATGAAAGCGCATCACTTTGTCATTGCTGGCTCTACCCTTGAGAACCTAGTTTATAGAATGTTGTTTACTGACGGGGAAGAGAGAGAGAGATTCCTCTGCCCCCAAACCATTTTGTTTAGTATTTCCCAGGGACCTTTGTCATGCTCCAAGGAGGAGATGGACGAGAAGTTGCGCATTCTTGGCTTCCATGGACACTATCAGGGGGACGCGCCCTCATACGACCCCTCTATGCACTACACAGGGGAGTCCTCGATCTCGTACCAGGACGAAGGGGCCTCCTTGTCGTATTATGGAGGTGCACCTTCTTGGTCACCATGGAGTTGAGCCCCACTTAGGCCAAAAGACTAAGCTTGGGGGGAGGTACACCGACATCACACTCATCTATATATCATGTTTCGTCGGTTCTTTGTATCCATTGTTTCGCTTTCTTTTTGGTTTTTGTTTCTGCTTTCTCAAAACACAAAAATACCAAAAATATTTTCATTGTTTCTCTTGGTTTGTTTCTTTGCTTTTTAGCTTTGGTTTGCCTTAAAGAAAAATCCAAAAAGATTTTTGCTTTGTTTGTTTTTTCTTTGTTTGCCTATTTTTAAAAATCGAAAACACCAAAAATATTTGTTGTTCTTCTTTGGTTTTGTGAGTTCTTTGCAGGGTTCATCCGTCTTCAGTGGAGCTTGGTTTCATGTTATTATTCAAACCACACAAGTGAAGGGCAATAATGAATATTAATAAAACTTGAGGTGTGGTAAGAGGCTGGTAACAAACTCTATTTGTTTTCATTTTTGTACATATACTCATCATTGTGAGCATGCTTAGTCTGTTTATGTAAGGTGTATGTTATTTATGGATGCTTAGTAGTTCTTGCTTTCTTGTGATTAGCTCCAGCTTGCTAATATGTTGTAGCATGTCATATGAATGTTTGCTTGCATTGTTTTATTCATAACTTGGTATGATATTGTGGTATCCTCCTCTGAATGTTTCATGTGAATCGACTTGGCACATGCTCACGCATGCATATGACTAAACAATAGTCAGTAAGACTTGATGATTTATTTTGCCTCGGAGTTCTTGTATCACTTTCATGCCATAATTAGTCATGTTTTGCTCCAAGCATGATTATGACAGTTATTGCTCTCTCGTTTGTCGCTCCCTCTCTATTGCTAGCCTTCACTTGCACTGAGTATGTGCTCTACTTGTGCATCCAACTCCCCAAAACCATTATTGCCAACAGTGTCCACCATACCTACCTACTAGCATCATTTGCTATTCAGTGCATATTCATTATGCCTTGTTTTCTTCCAAATAAAATGTTTGACTGTTTTGAGAAAGTTAGTTAGTAAAGCTCTCACGAACTTGATGGCACACTTTATTCCTTGCACTTAATAAACCTGAACCATTGTGATTGTCCATGAAAGTTATATGCTTGCAAATTATAGGCTGGGAGTTAGCAGAACCGTGCTGTCACGGGGAAGGCTTTCAACACTTATGGATACATATCCAGTTGATATCATGCTCTTTTGTTTGCGGATGTCGTCGGTGTAAAATAAAAGGGGAGCTTGTGAGTTCATGGAGTTATATATATGTGTTATAGGAACGCCTGGGCCACTAGCCTAAGCCATGCCTAATCATGGTGGAAACTTGCATCATAACCATAATGAGCAATCTGTGAAGCATCCTCAATAAAAACCTATGCAAATAGCAAATAAAAAGATCGCTGAGATGCTCATTGTCTGCTTGCCTTGTCATTTTGATCATTGAATAGCTCATGTATCATGTGCAAGGGGTACCCCGTTGGAGGTTCTTTATGATACGCATGTATTTACGATGACAAGAACTTACAAGTAACTAAAGGTTAGTAGCATGAGGAGCGGCCCTCGTACTCAAGGGACATGAGATTTCCAGTTTTTGGTCTGTCAAGCATATAACTCATATTGGACCTCACGTTTACCTTAAGCATATAAAGATGCTTATGATAGGGGCAATGAGAGCTCAAAGCTAATGAGTACCTTGCTTTCAGCATTTGGAAGCCTTTCAAACCTTTCAAAACCTTTTCACCTCCTTGTTGAGTCACCACTTATCCTATGAGCACCTTCTTGAGAGCTTAGTTGTCATTCTTGTGTTTGTCTCAAAACTTGGTTAATTATGTCATGACTTTGATGCTTGTATATCTGATATCTTTAGTTATAGTCTTCATGTGAACTTTGGAGGTCCCTTGACATTTATCTTGTGCTCTACAAACAAAGGCAAGCGAGATACCACTCTATCATACCTTATTATGAGCATTTGCAATGTTGCTTATGTTTATGTTTCATGATACTTATTATTATGTCATGACTTCTTATTGTCACATCCCAAAATTTTCCAAATTTTGAAATGTGAAAAATAAATAAACAAATAAACAATTGTTGATTTTTAGGGTGAGAAGAAACTTTTTGATTCCAATTGGAAACATCAAAACCTATTTTGAACAAATAAAATACTAAAGGTATTTAAAAAGATAAACAATTAATAAATAAAGTTATGATAGTTGGAATCACTATTTTTGGATCTGTAAATAAAAAAGATATGGTTTTTATAAAGCAAAGGTAGAAATATAATAAGGATTATTTTATAGAGCCAAATTAAATCTTGGCCAAGCTTTTGCAATAAAATATTTCTATTTGATAAAAAAGAGTAAAGGTTTATTTAATAAAATAATGAGGATTTATTAATATCCAATTTTATTAAAATAAAAGCTTTTCCATTTTAAATAAACATTAAAACACTTTAATTTATTTTAAATAAGATTCCAAGTGTTTTTGATTTCAAATAAAACCTACTGAAATGGTTTTGATATTATTTAGATTTCAAATAGAGTTTTCTAAATAAATTAAATCCTATTTGAATTAATGACTAAGGTCTATTTATTTAATTATTAATGGATCCTAAAAAGAATAAATATTATTTTATTTTTGACTTTGGATTGTGTTGTTAAACAGAATTAAAATAAATACAAAGTTTGGTGGTGGTTTGATTTGAATTGGTGTTTGAATTCTTTGTTTGAAAATCAAAACAGAAATTCAAATAGAAAAAGGAAAAAGCTTCAGTATAAAAAAATGAAACAAACAGACCCAACCCAACTGGCCCAACAAGGCCCAGTCCAGCCCACATACTCACCCCACGCGTGAAACGTTTTTCACTGAGTGATCAACCCGCTGAGTCGCAGACAAGTGGCCCCATCTCCCTCTTTCTCCACCTCGCTGACAGACGGACCCCATGCCACCTCAGCATCGTCTCCACCACGACCTCGTCGCCTCGCCGTTTCTGCCTTTAACGCCGGCGATCAATACGAGTTATTGGCTGTGTTATTCTCGCCCCCGACCATGCGTACATAAGCGCCCACGTCTCCTCTCTCATTCCCCTCGCTCGCCCCACCATCTCTGCCCCCAGGCTGCCCAGATTTCTGCCGGCAACGCCACTGCTCCGACGAGCTTCCCCAGCGAATTCCGGCCACACCTCGCCACGCCTCGCCTCCCACTGCATGCACACTTGCTCCCCGCCTCCTGGCGCATCTTCCAGTGCATCTAGTTATCCCGCGTGTGCCCCGTAGCCTCGGCTTCGTCATCACCGAGCGTGCGCCGCCGTCTGTCTCATCTCCGTCGAGCTCCCCCGGTAAGCTCCAACTGCCCCAAGCTCTCGTGATGATGCTCCCATACTCCCCATGCTCGCCTGCGTCTAACCGTGCCTCTACTTTGCCTCGGCATGATCTGCAGCCTCGCCCCCATCATCAAACAGATCCGCCCGACGCCGACGCCCTCTCCGGTGAGCAATCACCGTCGCATCTGAGCGCCCCTTGCCTCCTCGCGACCACGTTGAGCATCGCCATGATCCCCTGATCACGGTGAGCTACTTCCCTCCTTCCCTTGCTTCCTGTAATCGCCGCAACGCCACCGTCTGAACGCGCTCCGCCAGTCGCCGCCGCCAGCGCCGCCCATTCCTGGTCAACCACACAGCAATAGTCAGATCTTGATCCAACACACGAGATTAGAATTAACTTGAAAGGGTATGGGTGAATCTGAGCCGTGCGATACACTTTAGATCTAACAGCCCACAGAGGTTGATCCGCACGAAGCGGTACCGGCCAATTAGAACGAGCCACGTGGCCAGAATGTTTGAATAAAACCAGAAAATGTTCTATTAGAATTGCAAACTTGTAAATTTCATAACTTTAATTCTACATGTCCAAATTTTGCAAATTTTATATCAATGGATTCAGAGGAACAAGTACTTTGCAACCATGCATTTTGTTTAATGTTTTGCTTCTTGAAAATTGGTTGAATTTGTAGAAACAAGTGTAGGCATATTTAGAATATAAAAATTGTTCTAGATATATTTTTGAGATGAAATCTTTGCAAAATGATTTGTTGTGAACCTACTGACCATAGAAACCAACTTATGGATTTAAAAATGTATTTTGTGAAGTTAGGGAATAAATAATTGAATTAGCTCATTTCTAGTCAAATAAAAATATTGATTTTGTTTTAGAAATGATTTTTGAGTAAAACCTTTGGGAAATGATTTGATTCAAACCTTCTGACCCTAAACACCAAGTTTTGAGAATTAAAATATATTTGGTGAACTCTTTAAAGAATATTGCTTTGATAAAAGCATTTTCAACCACATAAAATATTAATTTGATTTAAAAATGGTTTATAGATAAAACCTTTTACAAATGGTTTTACCACTTTTGTAAATGACCAATGTGAGCTTGAAAATGTTTAGAGCCTAATAGAAACCACTTTTCTAAATAAAACTATCTTTTGCATGCTTGCATGCATGACCTTGTTTTTGTTATTTTATGTGTGATAAATTGGTTGGAATGCTAGTTGAATCTATGTTTGCTTGATTGAATTGTAGTGGAATTAGAAGAGTGTAATATTTGCAAGATCAAGAAGTGAACCATCATTCTCTACTAAAAGGCAAGTGACACTATCATCCATGTCCTACTATTTTCATTACACTTAGTGGATTTTTTAACATGCATGGAAAGGTATACTATATTTTATGCTATGCTAAATCCTAATAGGATACCCTTATATATCCCTTAGTGGAAACAATGTAGTTGTAGTATGCTTAGCCCTGCTATATATTGGGATGGGATACATGTTATGATTATATGAAGAGTTGAAAAGACATATGTTTTATATAATAAAACAAGTACTCAATGAACCACCTGGGTGGACAAGGATACTCAAGCTTTGGACAAGGTGGCAACAAAAGGAACCATGTTTATATGGCCATATCTTTTTGTATGTGCACTAGAAGAAAACCACCCAGGGACTTAGATATTGAACATGTTTCTCGTACAGTGGCTTCCGTGTACAGCCACATGCTAAATGGGCTCTGGCTTAGTCAACTACATAGTGGAAGACCCATGCATTGGCATCTTCATGTTAACTAGAATTGTGTAAGGGAAATTTTATCCCTACATTGGTGCCTGGTTGACAATCTAGCATTGTGTATTGGGAGGACTTCTATGGAAAGACTTTGACACATTCTCAGTCTGCCAGTACTCCATCTTGGTGAGTACTTATCCAGCGGGTACTGGTGGCATCAAAATGAGATTGTGTCATGTGGGTAAAGTGTACAACTTCTGCAGAAGATCAAATTCTAAGTACTTAGTCGTGTCCCCAGTTATGGACAACACTGAGCAACTAAGGCCTGAAGCTATGGAAGATCTCGACATTCCAATTTCTCAAAGTAAAACTTGATGGTGACAACAAGGGATTTGAAGCACTTGGAGTTTTCCAAGAGGTTCAGAAAGATTTGACAAAAGATCAAAACTATTTTGAAAAGATAGGATAAAACCATATTGCTTTCTGCAAAAGAGCCTAAACCCCACTTAGCCAAATATGCATGTAATGATAGGATCCACTTATTTCTACATAGTAGTGAAACTTGCCAATACAATTCAAATGTATTGACCCTTGTGGCTGCAACTTATTATGTTGCAGGTTTGTTTGATGTTAGTGAAGAGTGATGATTAGGATTACAAGTCTACAACCAACATGATTGCCTGTGGCACTTTGAAGATGAAGGACCCCATGCTTTATAGATATTCTGCTGCAATGTAATGTGATAGCCAAATGAGCTATGTAAGATGTAATGAATTATTTTATTCCTGGTTATAAAGTTGTATTATGACCTTTGTTTCTTGATATTACATCTTAACTGTGGATGCTAGCTATTGATCCAGGGACTAGCATTGTAAACACAGGGATCTCCACCTTATTAAAGGTTGGGAACCTTACACTTATTATGAATGGTTTAAGTATCTACTCCTGTGCTGAGAATATATACATCATATGAAGCAAATGTGTTTGTGAAATTTCTTTTATCGCACTCAGTTTTCAACTGAATTGCTTGAGGACAAGAAATAAGCTAAGATTGGGGGGGTTGATACGTCCAAAACGTATCTACTTTCCCGAACACTTTTGCTATTGTTTCTCCTCTAAACTTGTGTGATTTGGATACAACTAACACGGACTGACGTTGTTTTCAGCAGTTTTACCTTGGTGTCCAGTTTTGTGCAGAAAATCAACTATCAGGAAAAATCCAGGAAAATATACCAAAAATCCTATTTCACCAGAAGATCCACGGAGCCAGAATACGAGTCTGAGTGGAGCCCTAGGGGCCAACACCCTCCTGTCGCGCGGGTGGGCCCAGCCCGCGCCTGGAGGTGGTGTGGACAGCCCAGGCACCCCCTCGGGTTCCCTCTTCGCCTATAAGATGCCTCTTGACCTAAAAACCGAGGGGGTTCGACATTTTTCCAAAAAGAGTTCCGTTGCGCCGCCACCACTAGAAACCGCGATTCGGAACCAGAAACTCTGCTCTGGCACCCTGTCAGGACGGGGAATTTGGAGAGGACCATCGCCATCATCATCACCAACGCTTCTCCATCAACCATCCATGTTTCCCTCATCCATGAGTGAGTAATCCCCCGCTGTAGGATATGGGGATGGTAGGGCTTGGATGAGTTCTATCATGTAATCGAATAAGATTGTTAGGGCATGGTGCCTAGTATCTCTATTTTTGCTATTTGACTTGGTTGCAACTTGTTGTGATTAATGCTTGTCACTAGGGCCCGAGTGCCATGATCTCAGATCTGAACTAATTATTGAATCATTATGATAGTATTGTTTGTGATCTTATCTGCAAGTTGTGTACACATATCATTGTTCGGATCCCAAGGCCCCGAAGTGACAGAAATTAGAACAACCGGAGGGGATGGCTGTGATGTGAGGATCACATCTGTTCACGGAGTGTTAATGCTTTGCCCCGGTGCTCTATTAAAAGGAGCACCTTAATTGCCAGTAGTTCCCTTGTGGCCCCGCTGCAACGGGCTGGCAGGACAAAAGATGTTGTGCAAGTTCTCATTGCAAGCATGCATGACTATATATGGAGGACATGCCTATGATTGTTTAGTACTTGGATGCTTATTCTTATTTAACTGCAATTGCCCTAGATCTTGAATTTACATGTTTATACTCGTCCATGCAATGCCCATCCATCATCCCTATGCCTACCGCACTCATATCCTATTGTTTGCTACTACTGTTACTATTGCTCCTGTTTTACTGCTGCTGATACTTTGATGTTGCTACTACCAAACTGTTGCTACTGATATACTTTTGTGAGCAAGAACTATTTCCAGGTGTAGATGAATTTTCAACTCAGTTGTTAAGGCTTGCAAGTATTCTTTGGCTCCCCTTGTGTCGAATCAATAAATTAGTTAATAGTAATACTACCCTCAAACTGTTGCGATCTCCTATACTTGTGAGTCATCACGTCTTCGCAGAAGTCTCAGAATTCCTTCGAGGTGAAGTTTGTGCCGTTGTCCGTTATGATGCTATGGGGCACTCCGAACCTGTAGACAATGGAGTCAAAAAACTTGACGCGGTGGTGCCACTTTGATTAGTAACAGGCATGGCCTCGATCCACTTGGTGAATTTGTCGACTGCTACTAGGAGAAGACATGCCCTCCTGGTGAAGATTTTGGCAGCTTGCCGATCTTGTCAAGTCCCGACTGGGCGAAGGGCCAGGCCAATGGTATGGGCTGCAGCTCCGAACCTGGTGTGTGTGGCTTGTCTGCGTACCTCTGACAGGCGTTGCACCTTTGGACGATCTCCTTGGCGTCCCTCATTGTGGTTGGCAGTAGAATCCAGCTCGTAGAGCCTTGCGGCTAGGGCGCGGCTGCCTACGTGGTGCCGCAGATTCCCTCATGGATGTCTAGGAGGATGCTTTTCCCATCGCTATTGGTGACGCATCGCTGGAGCACACCCGAAATGCTGCGCTTATACAGATCGCCATTAATGATGGTGAAGGCCTTTGATCGGCAAGATATGCGACGGCCGTCTATTGGGTCCTCAGGCAGCTACTTGCTTATCAGGTAGCGGAGGTATGGTTGGGTCCACGTCTGGTCAACCGCCATGACCTGCATGAGGCTCACTAGTTTGACCTCTGTGTCGAGATTTTCGGGCTCCTCGGGTTTCTCGATTGGCGCAAACCCCGAGTGTCCTGGTGCTTCAAGTGTGTTCTTCAGGAATTTTCGCTTGATAGAGGGCACATAGATTTGTTCAAGGAACACGCCTGGTGGAACTGGGGCACAGGTGGAGCCAATGTTGGCGAGCTTGTCCACCTCTTCGTTGCTTTCCCTGCCAACGTGCCTAAGATCACATCCATCAAAGTCCCCTTCGAGTGAGTTGTAGAGATCATGATATGCGATCATGTTGGCGCTGTGAGCGTTGCACTCATTCATCGTCTACTAGACGACGATGTTGGAGTCACTGGAGATGATGAGGCATGTAGCTCTGCAGACCTTGGCCATCCTCATGACATGCAAGAGTTCTTCGTATTTGTCCTTGTTGTTGGATGCGCGGAACTTCATCCGAAGGACGTACTTCATCTTGTAACCTTGCAGGGACGTCAGGATAATGCCGGCTCCTGCTCCGGCCTCGCGCTTGGAGCCATCGAACTGTATTGTCCAAGACTAGGACATGTCCGGAGTGTCTGGCAGCCAGAGCTCCATCCAATGGACGAAGAAGTCAGGTAGCACCTGAGACTTGATGGCGGTGTGCCGCTCGTTTATGATGTATCAAGGAGACAACTCGATGCCCCATAAGGCTACTCGCCCCGTAGCTTCGGGGTTGTTCAGGATGTTCGATAGTGGTGCGTCGTTGATGACCATGATCTGGTGCTCCTGGAAGTAATGGCTCAATTTCCATGCCGTCATGAATACGCCGTAGGCGAGCTTCTGGTAGTGGGGATACCTTTGCTTTGTTGGGGTCAATACCTCGCTAAGGTAGTAGACTGGGCATTGGACCCCATGGGTCTTGCTGTATTTGGTTCGCTCGACCACGAGTGCTATGCTGACCACCTGGTGCGTGGCTGCGATGTATAGCAGCAAGGGCTCCCTCTCCTTTGGCGTGACCAGTATAGGAGATGTGGAGAGCATGCGCTTCAGGTCCTCGAATGCTTCGTCTGCCTCGGCCGTCCACTTGAATTTGTCAGCTTTGTGCAGCAACTTGTAAAAAGGTAGGGCCGTTTCGCCCATGCGGCTGATGAACCTGCTGAGTGCGGCAATTTGCCTAGCCAGCTGCTGGACCCCTTTGACGTTTTTTTGACTTCTCCATGGCTAGTATAGCCCTGATTTTCTTTGAGTTAGCCTAGATGCCACGCTGAGAGATGAAGTACCTGAGAAATTGGCCGGATGGGACACCGAAGGCGCACTTGTCCGGGTTCAACTTGATCTTGTAGCAATCAAGGTTATCGAATGTCTCGTGGAGATCATCGATGAGCGTTCCGGCCTCCTTGGTCTTGATGACAATGTCGTCGACATAGACCTGCACGCTGTGACCAATCTGGCTCTTCAGGCAGGCTTGCATGCATCGTTGATATGTGGTGCATGCGTTCTTCAGCCCAAAAGGCATAGTGTTGTAGTAGAACACTCTGAATAGCATGATGAACGCTGTTTTCTCTTGATATTCCAACTTCATTCGAATTTGGTGGTAGCCTGAGTAGGCATCGAGGAAGGAGAGCTTCTCACAACCCGCAGTCGAATCGATGATTTGGTCGATCCATGGAAGGGGAAGTGGTCCTTAGGGTAGTGCCTGTTGAGCGACGTGAAGTCCACACACATCCGTGGGATGTCTGTGTCCTTCTTGGGGACCAGCATGGGGTTGGCTACACAGGTGCTTTCTTTTATCTCTCTTATGAAGTTGGCGTCGAGGAGTCTATTGACTTTGGTACCAACGGCTTCAGCTCTTGGTTCGGACAGTCGACGCATTGACTGCTTCACTGGCTTTGCATCCGGAAACATGTTGAGTGCATGCTCAGAGAATTCCCTAGGAACACTCGACATCAGGCAAAGATTTCCTAACGCTCACGGTGGATACGAAGAGCATGCTTTCCTATGCGTGGCTCAAATTGTTGGCGATCAGAGCCGTCTTGGTGGTATCCGTCGGGTGGACCTGCACATTTTTAGTGTTGACAGTTGAGTCGAACGACATATCAGGTGTGTTTTGCTTGGTGACTATAGGCAAACTGTTGTCTGTGATTTCCTTCAGCCTTGTGAGATCCTCCAGCATGCCAAAAGATTGGGAGATTCTGTTGAAGTCTCTGTCGCAGCTATCAGACCTAATGAAGCTTCCTGGGACGGTGATGACGCCCCTGGGTCCCGGCATATTTAGTAGAAGGTACCGTAGTGTAGTACTGCCAGGAATCTTACGAATGCCACGCGCTCGAGGATGGCATGGTACTGGAGGGCCATTCCACCACTTCGAAGATGACATCGAGCCATATTTTTCCCAGGGGGTATATGCCCTTCCTTGGGACGATGTCGTGGAACATAGTATCCGCATAGCTGCGAGTGTGCTTGCGAACATCAGGTTAATGCTGCTGCCGCCATCCATGAAGACATGGCTCATCTCGAATCCTCCAATCTGTGCCTCGAGCACTAGGGCAGAGTGACCTGGGCGAGGTATCTGGTGCAGGTGATCCGAACTGTCGAACGTGATGCAGGATTCCGAGCCACTGAGATACTCAGGTATGGCTGGTGGAGAACTTACGGCCAAGTTGACCTGGTGAGTGATCTTCTTTTGTATCATGTTGGTTGGGTGTCCCTTCTAGATCATCATAGATCCCATCGGTGGTGGGTATGCGTCTGCCCTGTTATTCTGCGTTGGCGCAGCCGCAGGCTGCGCGGGTCCTCCAGGTGGTGGTGGTGGTGGTGGTGGAGCCCCGTGGGCTACGCGCTCTTGGGGCGGGTGCGAATCTTGGGTTCACCGCTTGACGACACATCTGAGCGAAGCCCTCGTGGATTTTTTGAAACTCCCTGCACTCCTTGAGCATATGGCTGACCTTCCTCTTTCCATCTTGTTTGTCGATGTAAAAGTGGATGGTGCATGGACCTGACAGCTTTTTGAATGTCGATGGCTCGTCATCGCGGTTACGGCGTTGCCATGTTTGGGTGGGTCATAAGATGTCATGGTAATTACCACTGCGATACCCGCTGTTGCGGTTTCCATCGTCGCGGCGATCGGCATAGCCAGACGCAACCATGTCGACCTCCTCGTGGTCGTCATAGACGCACGGTCTTCTCTTTCTGCGGCGATCACACATGCGGCCCAAGTCGTCCTCGTCATCCAAACATGCACTATTGATGGCATCCTTGCCATCTGCCCAGCGATTGGCGATATCCATCAAGTGATCGATGGTTTTGGGCTTGATATGCTCGAGCTCCTCCTTGAATTCACAGTGCCTGATGCTGTCGTTGAAGGCATCGATTTCCCTCTCCTCAGAGATGTTTGCGACGGAGTTTTTGATGATGGACCAGCGCAGTGTGTACGATCGGATGGGCTCGTTGGTCCGCTGACAGTAGGCCCGTATCTCTTCGATAGAGGTTGGTCTCTTGCTAGTGCCCTTGAAGTTGCGAATGAAACTGTACGCCAGCTTTTCCTAGCTTCGGATGGAGCTGGAGGGGAGGCTGCTGAGCCAGGCCTGGGCCACGCCTGTCAGCTGCATATAAAGGCACTGCATGGCTATGTTTTTGCTCCTGCTGTGGAGCTTGACTGATGACAGGTGATCGCCAAGCCAAGTTTTCGGCTCCTGTGCGCCGTCGAATTTCGGGTTGTCCAAAGGGATCTTGAAGTTCTTTGGCATCCGTGATTGCCGGACAGACCTACTAAAGCATCTGGCGCCGCACAGCTCCCCGTCATCATCTTCGGACTCAATTGAGCAGGCGCTTGGCGCGTGATTTGTTGATCTTGCGTTGTGCGAGCTCGCTACAAGCGTCGTAGTTGCTGCTCCTGCGCCGTGGGCTACGGCGGAGTCGTGGCAGGTCATTCTCTTCCTCTTCGGATGAGGGCATGCAGCTTCGGGTGAACTTTATTGCGGCCTTCTTCTTTGGCTCCACGAGTGCATCATCGTGGAGCGCAGCTTCGACGAGTCCGAGGCCTGCAAGCACAGACTTGTGGATCGCATTCCTTGGGTCTCCTGCCAGTGGCGGGTTGGATGCGAAGTAGGTGGTAGCCGCCATGACTGTGGTCTGTGGCGTTTTGGGCATGACGTTGCCCTGTGAGTCCATTGTGATGAAGGACATGTCGAGTGCCTTGGAGGCCTCGCTCGTGTGGCGGGGTCCATGCGCTCCAGGCGAGAGCGGTACTTGCGGCCATTGTTGTTGTGTGAGGGGAAGCCGCCAGTGGCGGAGAGCGCCACTCGCCGCATGCTTGACTCGTCAGCCGCCTGCTTACGTTTGTTGAGCTCGGCTTGCTGCTTGACTTGTCGATTGTGCTCCTCTATTAGGAGCAAGTGGTAGCCCATCAGTAGGTCACGGGAGGGCATCGGCAGATAAAGGGTGAGCGCCCCATATGGCATTGCGCACCGCCTCCCAACCGGCGTCGTTGAGGTGGATTGCATTGCGGACACGGTTTATGCCCTCATCGCCTCGAGTTGCCCTATTCCCGTTGGGATCTGGCGGAGGTGCCCTATTTCCTCCGTTTTCGGCCTGATGGTTGGGCGGGGGATTCAGTGGCGGATCGGTTTTGTCATTGACGTCGCCACTATGGATCACATCGTACATGTGCACACGGAGGGGGTCGCTGCTCCCGCAGCTTTCAGATCCAGAACCGTAGGTTCCTTCGCAGAGGGGGTTCGCACATATCAGAGTTGGAGCTACTGCTGTCAAAGGAATTGCTTGTTAGCGATGCCATGCGCAAGGTGTCGATCGGTGGCACCCACGAGGCGGGCCTGATTGGCGGAGGTGACACCCTCTCTGGGAGGCAGAGGGTGCCAGTTTGCCCCACCTGGAAGCAGAAGCTCCCAAACAGCATCTCGAATCCGTTGCCTATGGACTCAAAATCTTTGCAGGTGGCCGGTGAGTGGGCGGTGAAGTCGAAGGCGCCGAAGAGGAGGTGATTCTCCGTCGTTGAGGAATCGTAGATCGCTCCGGATGGGACCGTCATTTCCACACAATCAGCACCCCCAGTTCCCACAGACGGCACCAATTGACGAGGGTTTGACTCGTCAATGCCCATCGTTATGGACTTGGATTTTGGAGAACAAGGGGATGTTGGAAGTCACGAGACGGTTAACAGACACACAGCAAGGGGACACGAGGTTTACCCAGGTTCAGGCCCCCAGAGGGAAAACCCTCCTCCTTCTTGTATGTTCTTGATTACGGCAGAACCGAAAGTTACATGGGTGAGAAGATGCAATCTGGCGTGAGGTGTGTGTATGAGTTGAGAGAGAGCCTCCTCGCCGTGCCCTCCTGGCCTTTATATAGATAGGCTAGATCTCGGGGTAGGTTAAGTAGGTTACAAGTTAGGGTTTCACCCTTGAATAATCTATGTACTCCTGGTCGTGTTCTCCAAGCAGTCGAACTTGTACTAGGCTTGGGCCACCCGAAGTCTCCTTAGGCAGCAAGTCTTGTTGTGGTCCTTCACTAGGCTGCACCAGGTATACCAATATGAGGCACCCGTAGGGTATATCCATGTCAAGGTGAGCCTCACACCATCCATGGCACGGCCATAACTTTGGTCGTTGAACTGCTAAAAATCAATGATTATTCTTTATGTATAATAATTTTAAAAATTAATGTACTATCGAACGACCTAGAATCTAGTTGACACCACACATCACATACCGGTTACAAGCACCAGATATAAATAAATTTCAATAAAAAATCAAGAAATGGCGTTATTGTGCCACCTTCTCTCTGCTCCTCTTATTACTGTTCAATCCCGCGTTGCACTGATACATTGTAAATGTATCTATAATTTTTGGTGTTATGTGCTTGTTTAGTATCTACTTTGCGTTTCTTTGTCCACACTTTCAGGTGATTTTCATATGTTTTCTGGTACTAACCTATTAACAAGTTTCCACAGTGCCAGTTGCCTATTTTCTTCTGTTTTTGGTTCCAGAAAGGCAAAAAATCAATATTCTTGGAATTGGACGGGACAAAGGCCAAATTCAATATTTTACCGTGGGGAACACGTAGCTGGAATACGAGACGGAGGAGACTCACCAGGGGGCCACACCCCCTGGCCGCGTGGGTGGGCCCACCTCGCGCCTAGGGGGTGCAGCCTCCCTGGTGGCCCTCTACCTCGCCTCTTCGCCTATAAAATCCCCCTGATGCCTAAACCCTAGGCACCCGACCAGAAAGCCACAAAAAGTTCTGCAGCGCCGCCGCCACCGAAGGGGAGATTCAGGGGATAGAAAGTCTCTGTTCCGGCATCCTGCCGGGACAGGGAAGTGCCCCCGGAGCCATATCCATCGATCTCCACCACCATATCCATCACCGTTGATGATTCCCATGATGAGGAGGGAGTAGTTCTTCCTCGAGGCTAAGGACTCTACTGGTAGCTATGTGTTCATGTCTCTCTCTATGCATGATCTTGTTGTGTTCATGAGCTTTGTAATCAAGTAGATCTACCTTACTAATCAAGTGCTTCAATAGATCTCTGCTCTCCCCATGTGCGTGGAAGTGACAGCGTGCACGCCATGGTGGCACTTAGGCTAGAGTCTACATAAATACTCATCGTGCTTTAATAGATCTATGCTTTTCCCCACGTGTGTGAAAGTGACAGCGTGCACTCCGTGTGTGGCACTTAAGATAGACTACATATATATTTGTTATGAGTTATATTTGGAGTTGGATGTCTTTATGAAATTGTGGTGTTTGTTGGAACCATCTAGTGCCCAAGGTGACAGTGTGGGGTTATCTAGATTGGGAAAGGCGTTCCTTGAGGTGTGTTGTTATAGCCCTACCATGGATTAGAGTGTCCAACCGAAGAGTAGTTAAGGGTAGTATCATTAAGAGAAGATATTTATATGAGAGAGTGTTCACTAGTGAAAGTATGATCCCTAGGCCTTGTTTCTAAACATTGAAACACCGTTCACATCTAGATCTGTTGCATGTTTTCTTGCTTCCAGTATTTACCTCACCGTCAAGCTATTTTCTAGCATCGTTACCACTTGTATTTCACTATCTCTTCGCTGAACTAGTGCACCTATACACCTGAGAAGTGTATTGGGTGTGTTGGGGACACAAGAGACTTCTTGTATCTTGATTGCAGGGTTGCTTGAGAGGGATACCTTTGACCACTTCCTCCCTGACTTCGATAAACCTTAGGTGATCCACTTAAGGGAAACTTGTTGCTGTTCTACAAACCTCTGCACTTGGAGGCCCAACAACTGTCTACAAGAATAGAAGTGCGTAGACATCAAGCTATTTTCTGGCGCCGTTGCCGGGAAGGTAAAGTAAAAGTTACTCACATCCTGGTGTGTGACCGCTCGAAGTTATTTCCTTTAGATTCTGCAATTTTGTATTTTTGTTTCTTGTTTTCACTATTTAGGCTTAATGGAAAACAACAACAAAATTAGAGAGCTCTATAGTGTTTATCTTGAGTTAGGACATGAAGTGTTTGAAGAGAAAATTAAAAAACCTATGGAACTTTATTTGCATGTTAATAGCAATGTTATTAGTATGAATTATTTGAACACCATTATTGCTAATGCTATGGAAACGTCCAAGCTTGGGGAAGCTAGTTTTTATGAAAATGATCTTTTTAGTTCCCCAGCTTTGGAAGATAGCTATTATATTGCTTATGATGATACCAAACCTCCAATATATGATGATTACAATGATGAATATGATATTTTCAGTCCACCTACTATTGAGGAGAAAGTTAATTGTGATTACAATATGCCTCCTATATTTCATGATTATGGTGATGAGAATAGTAATGATAGCTATTTTGTTGAATTTGCTCCCACTACAATTAATAAGAGTGACTATGCTTATGTGGAGAGTAATAATATGCATGTGTCTCATTGTAAGAATGTTTTATGTGGTAGTTATATTGCTAATTTTATTCATGTTGCTACTGAAAGTTATTATGAGAGAGGAAAACATGGTCTTATGTATCTCAATAATATTAAGTTCCCCTCTTTATGTTGAAAATTCTGAAGTTGCACTTGTTTTGCTTTCCTATGCTTGTTGTTTTGTGCTTTCATGACTTGTTTCTTTACAAGATTCCTATGCATAGGAAGTGGGTTATACTTAAATGTCTTTTCAATTTTCTTCTTGATGCTCTCTTTTGCTTCAGTTCATACTTCTTATGTGAGCATCTTCTCAAACTATCATGCCTAACTTAAAGGCGTTAAAGAAAAGTACTTGGTGGAAGATAACCCAAAAGTTTTCTTGAGTCTTGGAATTTATTACCTCTGTAATGACCTCTCCTTATCCTTTTTATTTGCTTTTTGTGCCAACAATGACCTCTAATGAGAGGGAAGTAAGATTTGGGGAGTTGCTGTCCCAAAATAAATTTTTGTGCTCTATTGTAAAAATTGTGATGAATCTCTGTAAGTCGGATTGAGCTGATATTTTAAGAATAAATCCCCCATTATGTTAGATAACGTTCATTTGTTCAACACTTTTTTATTTGAGCAACATAAGATTTTCTAAAAAATTGGTTTCTACCTGCTGTTCTGTTTTGACATATTTCTGCCATTATTTGCATTTGCTTCATATTGATTCCTTTTTGGGTTCTTTTTGGGAAATTGAGATTTTTGAGGGAATTGCTACAGTATCTTGTGTTTTTAGTGAAAGTTTTACTGTTCTAAAGCTAAATCCAAAGGTCTATTATCTTTTGAATACACTAATGTTGCTAATGAAAATTGTGTGAAGTTCTGTATGAAGGAAAATTTTCAGGTGTAGAGGAAGAATGATGTAATGAGATGAAGAATGGACAAAACCTCAAGCTTGGGGATGGCACCCCGTGTCACCCCAAGAAATCTTCAAGAGGTACAAGCGTCAAAGCTTGGGGATTCCCAAGGCATCCCCTTCTTCATCAATAAAAATCCCAGGTCTTTGTAGACACCTCGTTTTTATTGTTTCATGCACTGTTGTGTTGTTCTTGGAGCGTCTTAGTTTTTGTTTTTTGGTTTTAGTTTTCTTAGTTTGCTTGAATTAAGTTGGTTGATCACAACAAACTTCTTTTGGAGAGAGACACATTTGATTTTCATTGCCTAGAACACTCTAGTTTTCACTCTTATTGTTCTGTGAGTGTTCTCTTTTGCAGCACTTTGTTTAGCCTTAGTTTTCTTGTGCTTTTAGCTTAGAACATTTTAGTTTTTCTTTGGATTTTTTAGACACGCTCACTGATCTTTACTGATTATTATCTTTGTGAGTTGTTTCAAATAAGTCAATTGGTGTTCGAAAAGAGTAGGAAGTTTCATGCTTGAGTAGTACAAGACGAGCTTGCTTTGACTATGACTTAGACTTTATCATGTCATGCTAGGTGTTGTTTTAACCTTATGCTTAGTGATTATTGTTGTAGCATGACTTGTTCCAAACAATTGGGATTTCTTAGTGTGCCTTGAAGGAATCATGCATTGTTTTAGCATACAAAAGCATAGTATTGTGGTATTCTCCTTTGATGCTTTGTTTGGGTTGACTTTGCACATGCTCACACCATGTTATGACTATGAACAAGTCACCATAGCCTCTATGATCATTTAGTCCTTGACTTGTAGTACCACTTTATGCTTTGATTAGTAATGTTTGTCGCTCTGCATGATTCAAGTTGGCAGTTTTCCCCATGGGGCCGGGTACCCGCGGGTATATACCCGCCTGAAACCGGGGATGGGGGGAAGATTGGCTCCACGGGGATAGCAGGGCGGGTACCCGAAAATCTAGCGGGGCGGGTATGGGGATTAAATCCCCTCCATGGAGTCTCCATGGATACCCCGGACCCCACCTGTCATACAGATAGACAATATTACATACCAAAAAAACATAGATAAATATCTCCACTCGACCACACAGATTATTATTCCCCTCTCACCTCCTAGCCGTCGTTACTCATCTTCCCCAAATCGCGACTCTTCCATCTCCTCCACCTGCACCTCGTCGGTCGTCGCCGGCTCGCCAGCTACACCTGCGGCCTGCCCCTTCCTGTGACTTGTGCCTCTTTTCCTCCTCGTCAGCTTGCCAGTCCCCGCCTGCGCCTGCCCCTTGCCTCCTCCTCCTCGAGAAAGCGAGGTGGGTGAGTCAGGGTGACCACTGACGGGAGGAGCTTGGTCACCCATGGCAAGGAGGGTCTCTTCTCCGAGGATCTCGCTGGCTTCGTAAGGAGGAGCTCTTCCGCGTCAAGGTCCCCATGGAGACCCCGGCGGGGATCGGGTATCCGTCAATAGCGGGGATGGGGACCATTTGCCCCCCGATAGCTTAGCGAGGACTGGCGGGTACGGGGATTGGCGGGGATCGGAGCGGGGACGGTGGAGGCATACCCGGCCATACCCGGCCCCGTTGCCACCTTGATGCATGATTATGGCCATTATTGCTCTCTTAGTTGGTCGCTCCCAGTCTTTTGCTAGCCTCCACTTGTTTGAGTAAGCTCTACTCATGCATACAACTCCCAAGAAACCAAGTTATTCCAAAGTGTCCACTATAAATACATATGCATCGTGTGTTACACCATTCCAAGTATATTCTTGTTTTCATCGACCTTCCAATTAAAAAGTCTTTTTGTTATGTGAACACTTAGTGATTAAAGCTCTCACAAACTTGATGGAAAATTTCCCATGCCCCTAATAAACTTGAACCATTGTGTCATCTATGTTGTATATGCTTGCACTTATACGTTGGAATTAGCAGAACCGTGCTGTCACGGGGAACACTTTCAACATTGCACTTGTACTTTGTACACAGTTGATATCATGCTCTTTTGTCTATGGATGTCGTAGGCGTGAAATAAAAGGGGAGCTTGTAAGTCCATGGAGTTATGTATGTGTGTTAGAGAAACGCCTGGGCCGCTAGCCTAAGCCATGCCTAATCATGGTGCAAACTTGCAGCATCACCATAATGATATCTATGAAGCTTTCTTCTTATAAAAAAGAGACATATTGAGAAAAGAGGAAAGAGAGAAAAAAGCACCATATTCCCATGGTAAATAAGAAGATTGCTGAGATGTTCATTGTCTGCTTGCCTTGTAATTTTGATTATGGGATAGCTCCTATATCATGTGCAAGGGGTACCCCGTTGGCGGTTCTCTATGATACACATGTACTTACTATGACAAGAACTTACATGTGACTAAAGTTGAGTAGCATGAGGAGCGGCCCTCGTATTCAAGGGACATGAGATTTCCAACTTATACTTTGTCAAGCATATACTCCATAGTTTGTTCACTTTAACCGTATTCAAGGGACAATGAGAGCTAAAAGCTAACAAGTACCATAATTTTTGGAAGCTCTTTTTGAGACTTCAAATCCCTGCTTCCCTTTATGAAGGGCCTTTCTTCCACTATTATATTGAGTCTCCACCTTATATCCTTAGGCACCAATTGAGAGAGCATAGTTGCCATTCTAAGTTCTATGTTCATTGTCCCAAAACTTATTGATTGATTCATAATGTTGATATTGCTTGTTCTTGAACTATTTGTATTTAGTCACCCTTATGAACTTTGAAGGTGTCCTATGCATTTATGTTTTGCTACTCCATGAGGGACAAGCTGAATGCCACTATGCCATGTTTTCTGTATGTGAAACAAACAAACGTTTTTCAATGCATGTTATTCATGATCTTTTTTTGTATCCTTTCATGTTGCATGCATAGTTACTTTGTCTGATTGTTAGAACTTCTTCTTTCATACTTATGTTAGAGTACTTTGATCCTAGCTTTCAATGTTTTGCAAATGTTTGATCAAAGATTGTGATGGTGCATGTCACCTCAAAAATTATTATTTTTATCACTTACCTACTCGAGGACGAGCAGGAGTTAAGCTTGGGGATGCTTGATACGTCATAAATGTATCTATAATTTTTGATGTTCCATGCTTGTTTAGTATCTACTTTTCTTTGCTTTGTCCACATTTTGAAGTGATTTTCATATGTTTTATGGTACTAACCTATTAACAAGTTGCCACAGTGCCAGTTGCATGTTTTCTTCTGTTTTTGGTTCCAGAAAGGCAGAAAATCAGTATTCTCGGAATTGGACGGGACAAAAGCCAAATTCAATATTTTACCGTGGTGAACACGAAGCCGGAATACGAGACGGAGGAGGCTCACCAGCACCCCCTGGCCGCGTGGGTGGGCCCACCCCGCGCCTAGGGGGTGCAGACTCCCTGGTGGCCCCCTACCTCGCCTCTTCGCCTATAAAATCCCCCCGATACCTAAACCCTAGGCACCCGACCAAAAAGCCACAAAAAGTTCTGCAGCGCCGCCACCACCGAAGGGGAGATTCGGGGGATAGAAAGTCTCTGTTCCGGCATCCTGCCGGGACAGGGAAGTGCCCCCGGAGCCATATCCATCGATCTCCACCACCATATCCATCACCGTTGATGATTCCCATGATGAGGAGGGAGTAGTTCTTCCTCGAGGCTAAGGGCTCTACTGGTAGCTATGTGTTCATGTCTCTCTATGCATGATCTTGTTGTGGTCATGAGCTTTGTAATCAAGTAGATCTACCTTACTACTCAAGTTCTTCAATAGATCTCTGCTCTCCCCATGTGTGTGGAAGTGACAGCGTGCACTCCATGGTGGCACTTAGACTAGAGTCTACATAAATACTCATCGTGCTTTAATAGATCTATGCTTTTCCCCACGTGTGTGAAAGTGACAGCGTGCACTCCGTGAGTGGCACTTAAGCTAGACTACATATATATTTGTTATGAGTTATATTTGTAGTTGGATGTCTTTATGAAATTGTGGTGTTTGTTGGAACCATCTAGTGCTCAAGGTGACAGTGTAGGGTTATCTAGATTGGGAAAGGCGTACTTTGAGGTGTGCTGTTATAGCCCTACCATGGATTAGAGTGTCCAACCGAAGAGTAGTTAAGGGTAGTATCATTAAGAGAAGATATTTATATGAGAGAGTGTTCACTAGTGAAAGTATGATCCCTAGGCCTTGTTTCTAAACATTGAAACCATTCACATCTAGATCTGTTGCATGTTTTCTTGCTTCTAGTATTTACCTCACCGTCAAGCTATTTTCTGGCACCGTAACCACTTGTATTTCATTATCTCTTCGCTGAACTAGTGCACCTATACACTTGAGAAGTGTATTGGGTGTGTTGGGGACACAAGAGACTTCTTGTATCTTGATTGCAGGGTTGCTTGAGAGGGATACCTTTGACCACTTCCTCCCTGAGTTCAATAAACCTTGGGTGATCCACTTACGGGAAACTTGTTGTTGTTCTACAAACCTCTGCACTTGCAGGCCCAACACCTGTCTACAAGAATAGAAGTGCATAGACATCATGCACTAAACAACAGTTGATGAGGACTGAAACAAAAATGATCAAAATGCCAAGTAAAACTAGTTTCAAGCTTACCTTTAGTCCGGAGAATCGTACAAAGATGAAGTTGACAGGGACTTATTGTTTCTCCTGATGTTAGCCGAAAGATCCTCAACAACATCCTCAATCACCCCAGCAACTTCTTGATATTCAAAATCAACTCCATTATTATCGTTTACCTTCCGCTCCTGCTTACTATTTTGTTTCTTTTCGCCCCATATCCCCACTGGCACGTCCATGTCCTCAACCAATTGCTGCTTACCAATGTTTCCCTCCACATGCGCATCACCGTTGTCCTTCACATGCAACACTTCCTCTACGTCATCTCGCTGCGCTTCCTCCAGTTCTGCCTTAGAAGCCTCATCTTGTGCCTCCGTGATGTGAACGGGGACAAGGTCGGCATCTTTGAAATCACGTGGAACTGGTTTTTGCATAGCCTCTTGATATGGCCCAACCCTCTACATTGTTTGCACTTTCGCTTCCTCGCTCATAGTCTTGAACCTTTTTTAGTGAAGGCTTTGGTCCTTTCCTTTCTAGGCCTCCCAGGTGGCCTCCTAAGAACTCGTGGTTCGAGTTTGAACCCTGGATCGACTATCTCCCAATCATTTTTATCAGCAATAGGTGGTACATTTTCTGCATAAGTTGCATCAAACTTGTCCACGGAGAAATAGTTATGAACATAGTTCTCTATTTCAGCACCTCTACCTCTCAGCTTTAAGATGAAGTGCAGTTCATGGTGGCATGGCAGACCAATAACCTGCCACTTCCTGCATGAACAAGTCTTGTTACCAATGTCTATAGTAAACCTCCATTCAGTTCCATGCTTTTCTTGTGCATAAACCTCAGCCTATGTATTGGAACTTCTGACCATCCTCGTCTTTATCGTTCTCATTGCCCTAGTTCTTTCATTCAGTAATAAAATCTCCTTTGGAACTATTTTATGGCCTACAAATTTTCTGGCACAAATTCTCTGCATAAAATCTATCTTCACCATTATACACTGTCTTATTGCATCTAACAAAATAACAATTGCAAGTGACTTCATGCTCCTAATCTTAGCATTGAACCTTTCCGTCAGATTATTGCTTTGCTTAACTCACCAAACTTGCTTCTGGCCCATAACTTGCTATGATGTTCTTCGAGGTATTCTTTCAGCTTCAGCATAGTATACAATTTCGTCTTGTAAGTAGCATGCGTTCTTGGGGTATACGTGTATGCTGATCGCCACAATTTGTCTTCAAAGGTCTTCCCTTTGAACTTCTTCATGAAGCTAGTAGAGAGGTGTCGCATGCATTCCCTATGCTCAACCCTAGGAAGCACAGCATCGACATCATTCTGAAGCCCTTTGCATGCACCAATGTGTATCACCAAGCCTTCAGGATGACCAATTACTGCATGTAGTCTCTACATGAACCATGTCCAGCTTTTAGTCTATTCACCCTCAAGAACAGCATAGGCTACATGAAAAAGCCAATTATGTGCGTCCACAGCACAAGCGGTAGCAAGCTATCTCCTGAACTTCCCTTTTAAATAAGTTGTCTCTATTGCCAAGTATGGCCTGCAGCCGTTTAGGAACCCCTTCTAGCATGCCTTCAGGCAGACAAAACATCTCCTGAAGCATTTCTTATCTCCATGCTTATAATTGACCCCCCTTGAGACCTTTTCTCTTCCTTTCACAACCTTGTAATCAATGTCAACAACACTACCAGGTGATGTCTTCTCTACCTCATCTTTGAAACTAATCAACATGTGAAAACTGTCAGTCCACTTGCCCTGAATAAAGTCTAGATCCATCTCCTTCCCATCAAAGACTCTATGGTAAGGAATCAGAACATTAAACTTTTCGCTAAGCTTAGTTTTGAGTTCATTAGGTCCAATGCTATGATCCTGCCTCACCCAGTCAAGTACTTGATGGCGCCCAGCAATGTCGTGGGACGCTTCGCTAGAACCCCCAAGAGCAAGGTGTGATGAGCACAGCAGCAAGTTTTCCCTCAATAAGAAACCGAGGTTATCGAACCACTAGGAGGAAGGAAACGTCTCAAAGGTGTTGCAAGCAACGTGGAAACCTGCACAACACAAACTCAAGACTTTTCCCCAACGAACAGTGAAGTTGTCAAGCTCACCGGTTTGCTATAACAAACGATTAAACGTATGGTGTGGAAGGTGATGATGGTTTGCAGCAAGTAAACAAGTAACAGTGGCATATGTATCAATGGTAAAGATTGGACCGGGGTCCACAGTACACTAGAGGTGCTCTCCTTAGATAAACAACATGGCATGAAGGGTAAACAAATAACAGCAGGGCAACTGACAGGAACTAAGCAAGGCATAACAATGCAATACTAGACAAAAAGATCCTATGATATTCGATTGGGCAATACAACAATATACATAGGCCGCCATCCAACTGCATCTATGACTAGAAGTCCACCTTCAGGTTATCATCTGAACCCCCTCCAGTATTAAGTTGCAAGCAACAGACAAATGCTTTAAGCAAAGTGTGTAAGGTAAACAATCCACTTGTTCCATGAACAAGAGACCGTTGTTTTCTCCCTAGTGGAAACAGCACATCAACAACCAAAGAGATTTTTGTCACTTCCGTTGGAAACTAGAGGCATGAACCCACTATCGAGCATAAATACCCCCTCTTGGAGTCACTAGCAACTACTTGGCCAAGATAGCTACTAACAACAGAGAGCATGCAAGATCACAAACAACACAGACATGATAGAATCAAATAGACAAAACCATTAATCAATCTAACATAGTAATCTCAATATCCATTGGATCCCCGCAAACACAACATGCATGATTACAAATAGATTGGATCTTGATCATGAACGGAGCTCACAAGATCTATACATGAAAGCACAAGGAGGAGATACAACCATCTAGCTGCTACATGGACCCGTAGTCCAAGGTGCAACTACTCACGCTTCATATCGGAGAAGAAGGCCTCCGGGATGATCTCCCCTCCGGGAGGGTGCTGGGAAGAACTTCAGATCCCCCCCCCCCCGATCTAGGGACGATGGAGGCGGCGGGTACAGAAGGTTTCGTAGAGTTTTGATCTGGGTGCTAGGGTTTCTGCACCTGGGGCTTATTATAGGTGAAGGAGCAAGCCAGGGAGGCCACCAGGGGGACCACACCCTGCCTAGGTGCGGGGTGGGCCCACCTGCGCCTAGGGGGGTATGGCCGCCTTGTGGCGCCCCTCCGTCTCGTCTTCTGGCTTCGTGTTGCCCACGGTAAAATATTGACTTTGGCTTTTGTCCCGTCCAATTCCAAGAATATTGATTTTCTGCCTGCCGTGGTGTGGAACACGGCAGTGCCATCGGGGATGGCGAAGAAGGGACACACGGATGCATTCGGTGGCTCACGCAACAGGTTGGGCATGGTGCACTGCAAACACAGGGGCGTACCCAGGTTCGGGGCCCTCTTGGCGAGGTAACACCCCTACTCCAGCAAGATGAACTATGTGTGGGATCTGATGCTCAGTACAGATGCTCCTTGAGTTGTTTCCTTAGCTACTATCGAAAGCTAGAGGAAGATGGGAACTTGATGCTAACACTTCTATCCTTCTATTGTGTAAGGTTCCCAACCTTTAATAAGGTAGAGATCCCTGTGTTTACAATGCTAGTCCCTGGATCAATAGCTATCATCCACAGTTAAGATGTAATATCTAGAAACAAAGGTCATAATACAACTTTATAACCAGGAATAAAATAATATATTACACCTTACATAGCTCATTTGGCTATCTTATTCCAATGCAGCAGAAAATAGCAACAGCATGGGGTCCTTCATCTTCAAAGTGCCACAGGCAGACATGTTGGTTGTAGACTTGTAATCCTAATCAACAAACTTTTACTAACATCAAACAAACCTGCAACAAAACAAGTTACAGCCACAAGGGTCGATACATTTGAATTGTATTGGCAAGTGATACTAAGGTAATATAGTAGTTTCTATCATCTATATGCATTTGGCTAAGTGGAGCTTAGGCTTGCTTTGCTCAAAATAGATTTTCCTTATCATTTGAAAACACTAAGTTTTTGCTTGACAAAATCACCCAAGGAACCACCAATAGAAATTGCTGAACCTTAAACCCTTGTTCAACCACAAGTTTTTAACTTAGAAATTGGGATGATGATATTCTTGATAGCTTCCATGTCTTGATGCTCAAATTGTCCTTTGCCAGGGACATGGCTAAGTACTTAGATTTTTCACTCTGCAGAGGTGGTGCACTTTCCCCACAAGACTTGGTTTCCCAAGACAAGATCTTTCAGAAGCCTTCCCTTAGACCAGAATGGACGCGTTCCAACCTATCAAACCCCTACCACCAACTGTCCATTTGGCTAAGTTATTGCAACCTATATGATCCAGGCAGAGCCCATAATGCCAAGTGGCTGCACTTGAAGCTTCTCAACATTTGACATCTCAAATCTCTTTGTTCCTGGGTGGCCATCCACAAGTGAGACACCAAGTTTTCCCCAGCATGCTGGACTTGGTGATGCCCAAGTTTCCCCCATCATACTGGACTTGCATGACCACTCAACACAAACCATTCCTTCCATTCCACCCAGGTGATTCATTCACTTAGTTGTTTTATTAAACAAAAACACAATTCCTCAGACTTAGAAATTTTTCCATAGCATGAATATATATTCCACCCTTGTTTTCTACTAGCTAAGCTAAGCATGATTGTAGTAGGAATCTTTACTTAGGCAATTCTACTAAAGTTTCATCTACTAGGATTTCCCTTGGCATAGTTTATACTTAGTAAAAATTCCACGCAAGTCCTACTTAGGAATATCACTAATGCATAGTGAAAATAATAGGACAAAGTATGAAGCATCACTTGCCTTTTTGGTAGAGAGTATAAGTTCACTCCTTGATCTTTGCAATGTTCACTCACTTCAAATCACTACAATTCAATCAAGCAAACAATATTTCAATCTACCATTCAAGCAATTCATCACATAAAATGAGAGAAACAAAACAATGCATGCAAGCATGCTAAAGTTTGTTTTATTTGTAAAAGTGGTTTCTAATGGTTCATAAACATTTGAAAACACCTAATGGTCATTTTATAAAGTGGCAAAATCATTTGTATAAGATTTTACTTCATAAACCATTTTTAGATCAAGTCATTATTTTATGTGGTGAAGAAATGCTTTTAATAAGGCAAAATTCTATAGGTTTCACAAAATATGTTTTCAAACCATATAACCTTGTGTTTAGGGTCAGAGAGTTTATTTCCAAAACATTTCTCAAAGGTTTTCTTCCAAAACCATTTTTAATAATCAAACCATATTTTTTTATTTGACTAGAAATGGTTTAAATCAAAGATTCATTCTTTTGTTTCACCAAATACATTTTTGAAACCACAATTTGTTTCCTATGGTCAGTAGGTTCAAAACACACCATTTGCCAAAGATTTTATCCTCAAAATCATTTTGGAACAATTTTTATATTCTAAACATGCATTCATAAGTTTCTGCAAAAACAAACATTTTACCAGAAGCAATTTTCTAAACAAAGTGCATGGTTGGCTAGGGCTTGTTTTTCTGAATCCATTGATATAAAGTTTGCAAAATTTGTACGTGTATATTAAAATTTATGAATTATTCAAATTGGAACATCAATTAGATAAGTTTCTGGTTTTTAAATCAAACAGAGGCCACGTGTCGTGTTTTAATTCGCCGGTACCGCTTCGGTTGGATCAAGCACTCAGAGGCGTTGGATCTAAGTTAGATCGTGCGGCACAGAGGCGAGTGTACCGGTTCGTTTAGTCAATCTATCGCGTACACACGATCGAAATCCAATGGCTCAGACCAACTTGACCAAAGACTGGCGGCGCTTGACGGTGGCTGACGGCGGAGCGGCCTGGCGGTGGTGTTGCCGACGATGCAGGAAGCGGGAGAGGGAAAGGATATGCTCACCGTGTTCGCCGTGGCGTGCTGGAGCTCAACGTGCCCGTGGTTGGCGAAGGGGCGCACAGAGGTGATCGGAATCGCTCACCGGAGTTCTCGCTGGCGTCGGGTGCGCACGGTCGTGGTCGAAGACGAGCGCCTGGGATGCAAGCAAGAGAGGAAAAATGTCAGGAGGATGTGCACGGTCTCTGTGGTTGTAGGGGTACTCACCAGCACACGAGGGGCGCACGGGTTTGGCGTCAGTAGCTCGCCGGAGTTGCGGGGTCGTTGGTGACGCACTGGTGAAGACGTTGACGACGCTCTGGCACGCGCGCGAGCGAGCTGTTGCTACGGGAGGGTTCGTCAGGAGGTGGGGATCATGTGAGCATGGTCGAGGAGGCAAGGGGCGGCGAGGGGCTGCCGGAATCAGCCGGGAAAGTCATCGGAGACAGAGGTGATGTCGCAAGAAATTAGTGCAGCCTAGGGGCTCCGGTGGGGTGTGGTCTGGGGAGAAGGGAGAGGGAAGCCTGGCATTTATTACTGCGTGGTCACGGCAAGGGATCAACGCGGCATTAAGGCGAATTCAAGCGAGGAATTAAACGGCAGGAACGGTGAGGTTTGGGGGAAGAAGGGGTCGTCGCGGGGGAGAAGATGCTGACGTGGGCGTGGGGTTCGTCTGTCAGTGAGAGAGGAAGAGAGGGGATGGGATCCATCTGTCAATGCCTCTGCAGGTGAGTGTTTGAGTGTGTAACGTTTCGCTGCGGGGGCGAGCAGGTGGGCTGCTGTTGGGCTTAATGGGCTAGTTAGGCTGGGCTAGGTCCTTTAACATTTTTTTTGTTCTGTTTGTTTTTCTTTTTCTCATTTGATTTTTCTGTTTTGATTTTTAATAAGCAATTCAAACATTCATTTGAATTCAATCCTTTGCCAAAGTTTGAGTAGGTTTAAATACTGATTAGTAGCACACTCTGAAGTCATTTTTAGAATAATTTATTTATTCTTTTTAAGTCTTTTTAATTATTCAAAAAATAGGCTCTTGTTTTAATTAGATAAGATTTAGTAATATTTTTAAATCTCCATTTGATTTTCCAAAACCTTCCAAATCTTTTCAGTAGGTTTTTATTTGATTATTTGGGTGTCAAATAATTCATCTTGAATTATTTGGAATAATTTAATATGATTTATTAATCATTTAGGATTGGGTATTTGTTTTAATTCAAATGGGATTAAATATAGTTTTAATTCCCTAAATATTATTTGGAAGATTTCTTTAATCTTAATTAAGTTGAATGAAACAACTTTTATTTCATCTGGGCAATTTCCAAAATACCATTTTCTCATGGCTTATATAATTACCCCTATTAGAGATTTGTCTTTATTAAGAATAGGGATAGAATGGTTAATGCCATTTTATTTTATTTGGAAATGCTTTATCCTTTTATTTTATTTGGATTTGGATTATAATCATTCCATTTGCTTATATATTTGGCCAAGGTTTGATTTGGTCTTTAAATATTCTTTATTTAATATTTCTTTCTTCATCTTATAAAATCCATATCTTTTTATTTTAGAGATCCAAACTTGGTGATTCCAATTTGTAAAATCTTATTTAATATTTGTTTATCCTTTTAAATATCTTTAGGATTATTTGCTCACCATTTGGTATGGATTCCTGGAGGGTTGCTTTATTAGCTTTGGGAATTTAATTTCCTTATCTTATTATATTCATAAGATTTTATTTATGGTTCCAATTTAAGTGAAACCAATTTATATGGTTTTATAATATTTCTATTTGTCATTTTTGATCATTTGTAAATGTTTGTTGACAAATTTTTATATGGATCAAATCCATAGGCTTGGAGATAACTTGGAAATGATTTTCTTCCATTAGGGTTTTAGGATTTGGATTTATTTTCCAAGTGTTCAAATTTCCAGATACATTCATTGAGGAATGCATTTCCCTTGATTTGGATTTTGTTGGATTCAAACTTTAATTAAAGTTTGTTCAAGATGGGATTTTAAGTTTCCATTTTAGAAACAAAAAGTTTCTTTTCACTCTAAAATTCAACAATAATTTATTTTGTTTATTTATTTTTCACATTACAAGATTTGGAAAATCTTGGGATGTGACAGGCTACCACCCTTAAAATAAATCTTGTCCCGAGATTTGGGGAGGCTTGGGTTACAAGTTGGCTCAAAGCATCTAGGGTACTACCACCCTTAAAAAATTTCCAACTAGAGAACATCTTGGCTTGCTTGGGATCTTGTTGAAATCTCTCTGGACAAACATCTGCATAGTGTCCTTTGTTTCCACATTTGAAACATGTGACAAGGCTGAGATCCTTCATAGGCTTGTTTATCTTGTGCTTCATCTTTTCTGGACAATTGCTTGCATAATGTCCTTGGTTACCACAATTGTAACAGGTGATAAGATTCAGTTCATCACGTATCTTCTGTGGGCGAGTTTCTACATAATGGCCTAGCTCTTTGCAGTTGTTGCACCACACTTGGCTAATCTCCTTATACTTCTTCTTCTCTGGACATTCACTGGCATAGTGTCCCATTTCTTTGCAATGACCACATTGCACATGGCTTTTGTCCTTCTTTTTCTTGGGTTTCTCCAAAGCTAGGAGTGCTTCTAGTTCATGTTCTTCATATGTTATCTCAAAGGTAGGAACAGTTCCTGGTCTCCTTGACCTTCTATTACTTCTTGGATAATACATATGTCTCCTTTTTGGTCCTTTAAATTGAGTCATGTTTCTGGGAGGTACAAGCTGAGATTTTCCTTTGTCTTCATCCTTCTTGGTAGAATTGGCTCTCTCATGGTAATCTGCAATCAGTTGTTGCACTCCACCTTGTTTCCTTTGTTCAACTATGGAATAGACGGGGCATTGGATAGGGACATGATTATTTCCTTCACATAAGTAACAAGTAGCTTGGGATGTGGGGCATTGGTCATTTCTCTTCACAATTGGGGCATTGATCTTTATGCTCCTTGGAAGTGTGATCTTTGTCTCCACAAATATTGCAAGCTTGGGTTCCTTCTAGAATAACATCTTTGTCATCCTTGTTGTCACAAACTCCTTGGGAAGAGTTTTCTCCCATGTTGATCATTTGAGTGGTCATCCCTTGCAACAATTGGGATTGAGTTTTCAAAACTTCTTGCATGGTTGGGTCTAACTCATTGTTGTTGGCTAAGAACTGAGTTGTCACTTGGTTCAACTGGGTTTGCCTTGCAAGCAGTTGGTCTCTCATGTTGACCTCTTGGTTGTTGTTGTTGTCACCATCCTTGATCTTGGAGTCTCTTGGAGAAGTCATCTGTTTGGGTTGGATTTGGATTAGAATAGGCAAAATATTTCTAAGGAATCAATTCTAATCACACACATCACAATTTACTCAAGCAATGTGCAAGCAATCACAAACAACATTCCACTCAAACAACAAGTTTCCAAGCATATTTTTAGGCAACCAAAGATATTATTTTTTTTGTTACACCACATAAGTTGGTGGGTTTGATCTATACTAAATATGGTGGTCCATCTATGTGGTTCACTTGAGATCTTTCCATCCTTCTTGGTTGATTCTTCTTGAACAAGATCTTTGTATCCTTGGAGAATTTCTTGAATCTTGGTCACAAAATTTCAAAGGTGATGATGGTTCCTTCTAAGTTGTGTTTACTTAGTCTTCAAGTCTTGAGCAATATTTCTTGTCTCACTTGTAGTCCTTAGTGATATCCAAGGTTGAAGTCCTTGGTGAAGATGTTGAAGATGTTGAAGTCATTAGAGTTGAATATGTTGAAGTCATTAGAGTTGAAGATGTTGAAGTCATTAGAGTTGGTGAAGTCCTTTGCTCATGGTGAAGTCTTTGGCCATGGGAAAGGCTTTGTCCATCAAGTTTGAAATAGAAGAGATGTAGAGTTGAAACCAAAATGGTTGAGGAAATAGTTTACAAGATTGTTTGTAAATAAGTTTTGGAACAAATACAACTCCTATTCTATAAGGGGTTTGTCCAATCCTAGGGTTACAATCCTACGGGAAACACAGTGCTCTGATACCATCTGTAAGGTTCCCAACCTTTAATAAGGTAGAGATCCCTGTGTTTACAATGCTAGTCCCTGGATCAATAGCTATCATCCACAGTTAAGATGTAATATCAAGAAACAAAGGTCATAATACAACTTTATAACCAGGAATAAAATAATATATTACATCTTACATAGCTCATTTGGCTATCTTATTACAATGCAGCAGAAAATAGCAACAGCATGGGGTCCTTCATATTCAAAGTGCCACAGGCAGACATGTTGGTTGTAGACTTGTAATCCTAATCAACAAACTTTTACTAACATCAAACAAACCTGCAACATAACAAGTTATAGCCACAAGGGTCAATACATTTGAATTGTATTGGCAAGTGATACTAAGGTAATATAGTAGTGTCTGTCATCTATATGCATTTGGCTAAGTGGAGCTTAGGCTTGCTTTGCTCAAAATATATTTTCCTTATCATTTGAAAACACTAAGTTTTTGCTTGACAAAATCACCCAAGGAACCACCAATAGAAATTGGTGAACCTTAAACCCTTGTTCAACCACAAGTTTTTAACTTAGAAATTGGGATGATGATATTCTTGATAGCTTCCATGTCTTGATGCTCAAATTGTCCTTTGCCAGGGACATGGCTAAGTACTTAGATTTTTCACTCTGCGGAGGTGGTGCACTTTCCCCACAAGACTTGGTTTCCCAAGACAAGATCTTTCAGAAGCCTTCCCTTAGACCAGAATGGACGCGTTCCAACCTATCAAACCCCTACCACCAATTGTCCATTTGGCTAAGTTATTGCAACCTATATGATCCAGGCAGAGCCCATAATTCCAAGTGGCTACACTTGAAGCTTCTCAACATTTGACATCTAAAATCTCTTTGTTCCTGGGTGGCCATCCACAAGTGAGACACCAAGTTTTCCCCAGCATGCTGGACTTGGTGATGCCCAAGTTTCCCCCATCATACTGGACTTGCATGACCACTCAACACAAACCATTCCGTCCATTCCACCCAGGTGATTCATTCACTTAGTTGTTTTATTAAACAAAAACACAAGTCCTCAGACTTAGAAATTTTTCCATAGCATGAATATATGTTCCACCCTTGTTTTCTACTAGCTAAGCTAAGCATGATTGTAGTAGGAATATTTACTTAGGCAATTCTACTAAAGTTTCATCTACTAGGATTTCCCTTGGCATAGTTTATACTTAGTAAAAATTCCATGCAAGTCCTACTTAGGAATATCACTAATGCATAGTGAAAATAATAGGACAAAGTATGAAGCATCACTTGCCTTTTTGGTAGAGAGTATAAGTTCACTCCTTGATCTTTGCAATGTTCACTCACTTCAAATCACTACAATTCAATCAAGCAAACAATATTTCAATCTACCATTCAAGCAATTCATCACATAAAATGAGAGAAACAAAACAATGCATGCAAGCATGCTAAAGTTTGTTTTATTTGTAAAAGTGGTTTCTAATGGTTCATAAACATTTGAAAACACCTAATGGTCATTTTATAAAGTGGCAAAATCATTTGTATAAGATTTTACTTCATAAACCATTTTTAGATCAAGTCATTATTTTATGTGGTGAAGAAATGCTTTTAATAAGGCAAAATTCTATAGGTTTCACAAAATATGTTTTCAAACCATATAACCTTGTGTTTAGGGTCAGAGAGTTTATTTCCAAAACATTTCTCAAAGGTTTTCTTCCAAAACCATTTTTACTAATCAAACCATATTTTTTTTATTTGACTAGAAATGGTTTAAATCAAAGATTCATTCTTTTGTTTCACCAAATACATTTTTGAAACCACAATTTGTTTCGTATGGTCAGTAGGTTCAAAACACACCATTTGCCAAAGATTTTATCCTCAAAATCATTTTGGAACAATGTTTATATTCTAGACATGCATTCAGAAGTTTCTGCAAAAACAAACATTTTACCAGAAGCAATTTTATAAACAAAGTGCATGGTTGGCTAGGGCTTGTTTTCTGAATCCATTGATATAAAGTTTGCAAAATTTGGACGTGTAGATTAAAAGTTATGAATTATTCAAATTGGAACATCAATTAGATAAGTTTCTGATTTTTAAATCAAACAGAGGCCACGTGTCGTGTTTTAATTCGCCGGTACCGCTTCGGTTGGATCAAGCACTCAGAGGCGTTGGATCTAAGTTAGATCATGCGGCACAGAGGCGAGCGTACCGGCTCGTTTAGTCAATCTATCGCGTACACACGATCGAAATCCAATGGCTCAGACCAACTAGACCAAAGACTGGCGGCGCTTGACGGTGGCTGTCGGCGGAGTGGCCTGGCGGTGGCATTGCCGGCGATGCAGGAAGCGGGAGAGGGAAAGGAGATGCTCACCGTGTTCGCCGTGGCGTGCTGGAGCTCAACGTGCCCGTGGTTGGCGAAGGGGCGCACAGAGGTGATCGGAATCGCTCACCGGAGTTCTCGCTGGCGTCGGGTGCGCACGGTCGTGGTCGAAGACGAGCGCCTGGGATGCAAGCAAGCGAGGAAAAGTGTCAGGAGGATGCGCACAGTCTCTGTGGTTGTAGGGGTACTCACCAGCACACGAGGGGCGCACGGGTTTGGCGTCAGTAGCTCGCCGGATTTGCGGGGCCGTCGGTGGCGCACTGGTGAAGACGTTGCCGACACTCTGGCACGCGCGCGAGCGAGCTGTTGCTACGGCAAGGTTCGTAAGGAGGTCGGGATCATGTGAGCATGGTCGACGAGGCAAGGGGCGGCGAGGGGCTGCCGAAATCGGCCGGGAAAGTCGTCGGAGACAGAGGTGATGTCGCAAGAAATTAGTGCAGCCTGGGGGCTCCGGTGGGGTGTGGTCTGGGAAAGAAGGGAGAGGGAAGCCTGGCGTTTTTTACTGCATGGTCACGACGAGGGATTAACGCGGCATTAAGGCGAATTCAAGCGAAGAATTAAACGGCAGGAACAGCGAGGTTTGGGGGAAGAAGGGGTCGTCGCGGGGGATAAGATGCTGACGTGGGCGTGGGGTTCGTCTGTCAGTGAGAGAGGAAGAGAGGGGATGGGGTCCATCTGTCAGTGCCTCTGCGGGTGAGTTTCTGAGTGTAACGTTTCGCTGCGGGGGCGAGCAGGTGGGCTGCTGTTGGGCTTAATGGGCTAGTTAGGCTGGGCTGGGTCCTTTAACATTTTTTTTGTTCTGTTTGTTTTTCTTTTTCTCATTTGATTTTTCTCTTTTGATTTTGAATAAGCAATTCAAACATTCATTTGAATTCAATCCTTTGCCAAAGTTTGAGTAGGTTTAAATACTGATTAGTAGCACACTCTGAAGTCATTTTTAGAATAATTTATTTATTCTTTTTAAGACTTTTTAATTATTCAAAAAATAGGCTCTTGTTTTAATTAGATAAGTTTTTAAATCTCCATTTGATTTTCCAAAACCTTCCAAATCTTTTCAGTAGGTTTTTATTTGATTATTTGGGTGTCAAATAATTCATCTTGAATTATTTGGAATAATTTAATATGATTTATTAATCATTTAGGATTGGGTATTTGTTTTAATTCAAATGGGATTAAATATAGTTTTAATTCCCTAAATATTATTTGGAAGATTTCTTTAATCTTAATTAAGTTGAATGAAACAACTTTTATTTCATCTGGGCAATTTCCAAAATACCATTTTCTCATGGCTTATATAATTACCCCTATTAGAGATTTGTCTTTATTAAGAATAGGGATAGAATGGTTAATGCCATTTAATTTCATTTGGAAATGCTTTATCCTTTTATTTTATTTTGATTTGGATTATAATCATTCCATTTGCTTATATATTTGGCCAAGGTTTGATTTGGTCTTTAAATATTCTTTATTTAATATTTCTTTCTTCATCTTATAAAAACCATATCTTTTTATTTTAGAGATCCAAACTTGGTGATTCCAATTTGTAAAATCTTATTTAATATTCGTTTATCCTTTTAAATATCTTTAGGATTATTTGCTCACCATTTGGTATGGATTCCTGGAGGGTTGCTTTATTAGCTTTGGGAATTTAATTTCCTTATCTTATTATATTCATAAGATTTTATTTATGGTTCCAATTTAAGTGAAACCAAATTATATGGTTTTATAATATTTCTATTTGTCATTTTTTATCATTTGTAAATGTTTGTTGACAAATTTTTATATGGATCAAATCCATATGCTTGGAGATAACTTGGAAATGATTTTCTTCCATTAGGGTTTTAGGATTTGGATTTATTTTCTAAGTGTTCAAATTTCCAGATACATTCATTGAGGAATGCATTTCCCTTGATTTGGATTTTGTTGGATTCAAACTTTAATTAAAGTTTGTTCAAGATGGGATTTTAAGTTTCCATTTTAGAAACAAAAAGTTTCTTTTCACTCTAAAATTCAACAATAATTTATTTTGTTTATTTATTTTTCACATTACAAGATTTGGAAAATCTTGGGATGTGACATATTGTTGCCTACCTAGAACCCTAGCTCTGCCCTCCCTTATATACTAGTCTGGGGGCAGATTACAGATCGGGTCTTAGGGTTTACTGTTTGGATATGGGTTTATAGGACAGGGTCGGCTGCAGCGCCCAGCCGGTGGGCCAGGACCCATTCCGCCCTTCTTTTAGTGTCATCCTTCTCTTTAGTGGTCACCAGGGCTTCCTTTGGGGCGTCATCCTTGCTTTAACGATCACCCAAACTGCTTTCGCCAGTCCAGCCGACCGTCTTGCTTTATCTTCGTCGGGTAGCGCTGGTCATGACGGCATGCCAGCTTGCCTGATGACGAGGGAGAGCCAGAAGCATACCCCGCACGAAGCGTCAGCCCTTCCGTGCTCTCCATAGAATCCGAGGTGAGCCGGGTGGAGACGGCCACCCGGCCGGTTCTTCTGGCCACCGGCTAGACGGGCCAGCCGGGAAGGTTATAAGCCCAGCCAAGTATGTTCGCCAGTTAGCTAGAGTTGTCTTTCCTGGAGGCCAGGCGTCTTGTATCTTCTGGAGCCGACCTACTTGTGCCTGGCTTTCCCCACCCGGGGGTTATCCCCCCGACACTAGTCCCCGAGCATGTATGGGCTTGGTCGGTGGGCAAGATCTTCCGTGCTCCTTCTTGTCCTGAGAGAGTTGTTTTATTTCCTCCGGCTACTGCTTTTACTTTTGCTTTCCGGCTGGAATTAACCGGTTGCGGAATCGATGGCCGTCCACTAGGTGTAAACAGTGTAGGCAGGTACCGGCTGGCGTAGCTGAAGATGAAATGTTTGGCTTGATGACGTCGTTGATGTCGTCACACACGACTGCGGCTCTGGCGCACATCGCGTCAGTTTGACTTCCGCGTCGCTACGTCAGTTTTTGGCGACTGCGCACGCAACTTGCCACAGCGGTTTCTCGGGGCGAGCGCGCATGCCTCGTCTCCTGGTAACGACCGTGGATCTCCTGTCGTGATTATGATGGCGCAGAGGATCTAGAGCCGAAGCGTCATGTCTATGCGGTTTCGCAACGCCACGCGTCACGCAGAAGCCGAAGAGGCGATGGTGCCATCCGCGGGGATAAATAGGGATCTGAGGGGGATCAGTTCCCACACTTGTCCATCCTCCGTCTCATCTTCTCCTTGTACTCCAGCGCCCTTTGCTCTTCTGCGCCCTCTCCTTGTCATCGCCTGCCACTTCTTACCCATCCACCACGGCCACCTCCTCTGTCGAGATGCTGCCGGAGCAACGCGGCGGCTGGTGCGGGTCCTTTGTGACCAACGAGCTTGTCAACAAGTACCGACGGGGGAGGTCTCCTCCCTCGTCGATGCTCATGAAGCACCGGCTCGCGCCGGAGGGGGAGCGGGTGCTGAATCCTCGGATGGGGGAGCGCGTCGTCTTCCTCGCGCATTTTGCCCGTGGCTTCGACCTTCCCGTCAGCCATTTCCTCCTCCAGCTCTTTCTCTTCTTCGACCTCCAGCTTCATCACTTGGGCGCCAACGCCATTGCGCAGTTGTTGCATCATGCGGCCTGTTGCGAATCCTATCTTGGGGTGTGGCCCGAGGTGGCGAACTTTCTCAAGTTCTTCCACTTCAAGGCCCAGAACACCTCCAAGGGTGGTTCGCTGACGCATACGGGTTGTTGCGCCATCTACCCACGGTCCTCCTCGCCGATGCCGCGGTTCGAGGTTCCCGACACCGTCAAGCTGTGGAAACGCTCATATTTTTATGTGAGCAATGCGACGGAGATTGACTGGATCTGCCTTCCGCCCTTCGCCGACGTGCCTTCGACGCAGAAAGGCTGGACGACGAAGGGCATGGGCGCAACGGCGGACCTCGACCGGATGGCCACCCGGCTGGAGACGATGGTGGAGACGGAGAGGCTCACCGCCCGGGACATCACCTTGTCGTGGATGGTGCGCCGTGTGCTTCCGCTGCAGAAGCGGTCGCACAAGATGTGCCACCTATCGACCGCCAACGATCTGACGAGGACGTCACGGAAGGATGTGTCGTACCAGGACCTGCGGAACTGGGTCTCCATGATCTCCAAGTTCCGCACGGAGGCGTACCATCGCGGCCGCCTGCCGCCTCAGGTATGTTTTTCTCTAGTTATCTTGCGTCTTGCTCCTTGTCATTGCTAGTTTTCCTTGGGTGCCTTATGCTCCCCTTTTTGATTAGTTGTTCACGGCACGGCTGGCTGAGGACGGCATGGGTGACTTCCCGCTTCCGTCCTTCTTGGAGGACAGGAAGCCGAAGAAGTACCCCCAGACGGAGCCCGAAGGGTTTCCCGTCCGGGTGGATGACGGCCCCTCGGATCCTCATGGTAAGTTGATGATTGTAGCTCTTTCCTTCACCTTTGTTCTTGTGCCTGGATTTCCCCACCCAGGGGTTATCCCCCGACACTGCCTTTCTCGAACCAAAAATAGAAGAAAACAGGCAACTAGCACTGTGGCAACTTATTAATAGGTTACTTCCAGAAAAGGTATAAAAACACCTCAAAGTGTGGACAAAGCAAAGCAAAGTAGATACTAAACAAGCATGGAGCATCAAAAATTATAGATACGTTTCCGACGTATCAAGCATCCCCAAGCTTAACTCCTGCTCGTCCTCGAGTAGGTAAGTGATAAAAGAATAATTTTTTAGGTGACATGCACCATCAAAACCAAGATCAAACCATTTGCAAGCATAGAAAGCTGGGATCAAAGAACTCTAAACATATGCATGAAAGATGGAGTTCTAACAATAAGACAAAGTAACTATGCATGCAACATGAAAGGCTACAAACAAAGATCATGAATAACATGCATTGAAAAAAGTTTGTTTGTTTCACATACAGAAAACATGGCATAGTGGCATTCAGCTTGTCCCTCATGGAGTAGCAAATAGATGCATAGGACACCTTCAAAGTTCATAAGAGTGACTATATACAAATAGCACAAGAACAAGTAATATCACAATATGCATCAATCAATAAGTTTTGGGACACTTCACATATAACTAAGAATGACAAGTATGCTCTCTTAATGGTGCCTAAGGGTAGAAGGTGGAGACTCAATATAATAGTGGAAGAAAGGCCCTTCATAAAGGGAAGCAGGGATTTCAAGTTTCAAAAAGAGCTTCCAAAAATTATGGTACTTGTTAGCTTTCAGTCCTCATTGCCCCTATCATAAGCATCTTGAAGTGATTAAGGTTAAAGTGAACAAACTATGGAGTATATGCTTGACAAAGTATAAGTTGTCAATCTCAAGTCCCTTGAATACGAGGGCCACACCTCATGCTACTCAACTTCAGTCGCATATAATTTCTTGTCATAGTAAGTATGCGTATCATAGAGAACCGCCAACGAGGTACCCCTTGCACATGGTACCAGAGCTATCCCATAACCAAAATGACAAGGCAAGCAGACAATGAGCATCTCAGCGATCTTTTTATTTATTATGTGCATAGCTTTTTATTGAGGATGCTTCACAGATAGCTCACTATGGTGATGCTGCAAGTTTCCACCATGATTAGGCATGGCTTAGGCTAGCAGCCCAGGCATTTTTCTAACACAAAATACATAACTCCATGGACTTACAAGCTCCCTCTTTATTTCACATCGGTGACATCCATAGACAAAAGAGCATGATATCAACTGCGTACAAAGTACAAGTGCAATGTTGAAAACGTTCCCCAAGACAGCATGGTTCTTCTAATTCCAACGTATAAGTGCAAGAATATACAACATAGATGAGACAAAGGTTCAACTTTATTAGGGGCAAAGAATATAAAGTGTGCCTTCAAGTTCGTGAGGGCTTTAATCACTAAGTTTTCACATAACGAAAGACTTTTTAATTGGAAGATAGCTGAAAACAAGAATATACTTGGAATGGTGTAACACACCATGCATAGGAGTTTATAGTGGACACTTTGGAATATCTTGGTTTCTTGGGAGTTGGAAGAATGAGTAGAGCTTACTCATACAAGTGGAGGCTAGCAAAAGACTGGGAGCAACCAACTAAGAGAGCAATATTGGCCATAATCATGCAGATCAAAAAAACATTACTAATCAAGGCATAGAGTGGTACTAAAAGTCAAGTACTAAATGATCACAGAGGCTATGGCGACTTGTCATAGTCATAACATGGTGTGAGCATGTGCCAAGTCAACCCAAACAAATCATCAAAGGAGAATACCACAATACTATACTTTTGTATGCTAAAATAACGCATAATTTTTTCAAGGCACACTAAGCAATCCAAATTGTTCGGAACAAGTCATGCTACAGGAATAATCACTAAGCATAAGGTCAAAACAACACCTAGCATGTCATGCTAAAGTCTAAGTCATAGTCAATGCAAGCTCCTCTTGCACTTTCAAGCAAGAACTTCCTACTCCTTTCCAACACCAATCGACTTATTTGAAACAACACAGCGAGAAAGGCGGTCCAAACCACTTTATTCAAGCAAAATAAACAACTAAGCAAACCAAACAAAAACTAAGACGCTCCAAGAGCAACACAACAGTGCATGAAACAATAAAAACGAAGTGTCTAGACAGACCTAAGCTTTTTATTGATGAAGAAGGGGATGCCTTGGGCATCCCCAAGCTTTGACGCTTGTACCTATTGGATATTTCTTGGGGTGACACCGGGGTGGCATCCCCAAGATTTAGTTTTATCCATTCTTCATCTCATTACATCATTCTCTCTCTACACCTGAAATTTTTCCTTCATACAAAACTTCACACAATCTTTATTAGCAACATTAGTGTATTCAAAAGATAATAGACCTTTGGGTTTAGCTTTGGAACAGAAAAATTTTCACTAAAAACACAAGCTACTGTAGTAACTCCTTCAAAAAGCTCAATTCCCCAAAAGAGAACTCAAAAGGAATCAATAAGAAGCAAATGCAAATAATGGCAGAAATCTGTCAAAACATACCAGTAGGTAGAAACCTATTATTTTGAAAATCTTCTGTTGAACAAATCAAAAAGTGTTGAACTAAAGAAAGTTAGCTAACATTCTGGGGGATTTATTCGTAAATTGTCAGCTGAATCCGACTTATAGAGACTCCTCACGAATGTTTATGGTGGAGGACAAAAATCTGTTTCGGGACAGCAACTCCCCAAATCTTACTTCCCTCTCATTAGAGGTCATTCTTGGCACAAAAAGAAAACAAAAAGGATAAGGAGAGGTCATTACTGAATTAATAACTTCCAAGACCCAATTAAACTCTTGGGTTATCTCACAACAAGTACTTTTCTTTAACGCCTTTAAGTTAGGCGTGATAGTTTGAGAAGATGCTCACATAAGAAATATGAATTGAGGTAAAAGAGAGCATCAAGAAGCAAATTCAAAACACATTTAAGTCTAACCCACTTCCTATGCATAGGAATCTTGTATGAAAATAAATTCACAAAGAACAAAGTGACAGACATAGAAAGATGAAACAAGAGTAACTTCAAAACTTTCAGCACATCGAGAGGTGTTTCGGTACCATGAAAACTTCTACAACCATATTTTACTCTCTCATAATAATTTTCAGTAGCCTCATGAGTAAACTCAACAATATAGTTATCACATAAAGCATGCTTTTCATGATCTATAAACACATAACTTCTATCAAGCTCAAAAATAGTGGGATTAAAACCTTCACAGGTTTCTCCCAAAGTAGATATTTCAAAAGGATCCGCGGGAACATAACATTCATCCTCCTTTGGTAAGCATGGGGACAATCAAATAATGTAAGGGATAAAGAGTTACTCTCATTATAAGGTAGGCATGGGTAGATAATCCATTCTTCCTCCTTTTGTTCATCACTCTCCTCCTCTTTTTCATCTAATGAGTTTCCAGTTTCAACAATTTCTTCTTCCATAGGCTCCTGCAAGGCATTAGTCTCTTCCATTTGTGGAAAGCATCTATTAAAATATTCAAGAATATAGCCATTTTCTTCCTTGTAATTATCAAAGCAAAATTTAAGTATCTCATAAACCTCATATTCATAAGGTGCATCATCGGTATTTTCAAGCAAACTGGCAAGTTCAAATGCACCCTTGAAGGCAATAAATTCTTCAATTTGTTCCACATCATAAAAGTCATAAATTCCTTTAACATAAGAGGATATGGTAACAATTATCATTATACTCACATTGAAAAGGGAGGTGTTTATACCTCCTACAGTAACAAGAATTATCAAAGCAATAAGTAACATTATAAGTAGAGCACACGTCTCTAGCAATAGTATTCAACTTATCAATTTGTTCCCATAAGTGTTTCCTTTTTTTGTGATAAACGGTGTTCCTTATAATAATACGTTTGTTCTTTCGTGAACCCACCTTGCCAATAAGAACTAGTTTCAAAGAAACAATCCATTGATAGAAAGCATGACCAAGCAAGGCAATAACAGACCCACAACTAGAGCAGGAACTAATTTTTTTGTGTTTTTGATAAGAGAAAGCAAACCAAACTAAACTAAAAAATTATTAAAAGAGGCAAACAAAATCGAGCAAAAGAAACTAAGCAAAATAAAAACAAAGTAAAGAGAAAGGTTGAGGATTACTCCCCTTGTGAAGACGTCCTTAGCCTCCCCGGCAACGGCGCCAGAAAGAGCTTGATGGCGCCCAGCAATGTCGTGGGACGCTTCGTTGGAAACCCCAAGAGCAAGGTGTGATAAGCACATCAGCAAGTTTTCCTTCAGTAAGAAACCGAGGTTATCGAACCAGTAGGAGGAAGGAAACGTCTCAAAGGTGTTGCAATCAACGTGGAAACCTGCACAACACAAACTCAAGACTTTGCCCCAACGAACAATGAGGTTGTCAAGCTCACCAGTTTGCTGTAACAAAGGATTAAACATATGATATGGAAGGTGATGATGGTTTGCAGCGAGTAAACAAGTAACAGTGGAAGATGTATCAATGGTAAAGATTGGACCGGGGTCCATAGTTCAATATAGGTGCTCTCCTTAGATAAACAACATGGCATGAAGGGTAAACAAATTACAGCAGGACAATTGACAGGAACTGATCAAGGCATAACAATGCAATACTAGACAAAAATATCCTATGAGATTCGATTGGGCAATACAACAATATACATAGACCGCCATCCAACTGCATCTATGACTAGAAGTCCACCTTCAGGTTATCATCCGAACCCCCTCCAGTATTCAGTTGCAAGCAACAGACAACTACTTTAAGCAAAGTGTGTAACATAAACAATCCACTTGTTCCATGAACAAGATATCGTTGTTTTCTCCCTAGTGGCAACAGCACATCAACAACCGAAGAGATTTATGTCACTTCCCTTGGAAACTAGAGGCATGAACCCACTATCGAGCATAAATACCCCCTCTTGGAGTCACTAGCAACTACTTGTCCAAGATAGCTACTAACAACGGAGAGCATGCAAGATCACAAACAACACGGACATGATAGAATCAAATAGACAAATAATCAATCTGACATAGTAATCTCAACATCCATCAGATCCCCGCAAACACAACATGCATGATTACAAATAGATTAGATCTTGATCATGAACGGAGCTCATAAGATCTGTACATGAAAGAACAAGGAGGAGACACAACCAACTAGCTACTACATGGACTCGTAGTCCAAGGCGGAACTACTCACGCTTCATACCGAAGAAGAAGGCATCTGGGATGATCTCTCCTCCGGCAAGGTGTCGGGAAAAACTTCAGATCCCCCTAATCTAGGGACGATGGTGGCGGCGGCTACAGAAGGTTTCATGGAGTTTTGATCTGGGTGCTAGGGTTTCTGTATCAGGGGCTTCTTATAGGCGAAGGTGCGAGCCAGGGGGACCACACCCTGCCCAGGCGCGGGGTGGGCCCATCCGGCAAGGTTTTCCTACGGTCGGTACTGCTCTGATACCAAGAACTGTGACACCCCCGGGATCAGGGCTAAACAAATCCCAGACCTCCTTCTGAAATAAGCTTAACCTTGAGCTCGAGAATATCCAGTGAAGAATCAGTAACACGGCAGTGACCCTACGACACAAAAGTTTATTACAGCAAGCTCATAACTGAGCAGAGAACCAAATTATTACAAGCAGAGGTCACTGACCACAAACATCAAACAGCGGAAGGCAAATTATGCTATTAAGTATAGAAAACTTAACAAATGGCCTAAGAGGCATGAAGCATAATGATGACGTCCTAGCCCATAGATTCCAGGCTGCCGGCCGGGAACCCCAAGCTACTCATCGATGTTGATGTAGTACAGAACTCGTCTTCAGGTGAACACTTACTCTGCCAAAAGTATCAACAAAGCAAGGATGAGTACAGGGTGTACTCCGCAAGACTTATGGCTGGTGGAGTTGTTTTGCATAAAGCCATCTTTTGTTTATAAAACAAGAGGGAAAAGAAGCTCGTCTATTCAGAGTATTTTAAAAGGGGATAAGGGAGTGACATCTCCGAAAATATTGATCATCATCTTTTGATATCCACCGAATCATCATCATCTGAACTAGGATCACCCCCTCGTACCCATGAGGAAGCATCCTTAACAAGCATTAGTTGCCAAGTTTTATGATTAGGTTCATGTTCTCTATGATTTCCCGCCCATTCCCAAGTCGTCCATAACTGTGGACACGTCTTTCCGAAAGATTATTACCCTGCAGGGGTGTACAAATTTACCCACACGTTCCAACCGACTCTTAATGCCACTTGACACACTTCCTTGGTGTGCTGATAGAGGGTGTGGTTGGACACGACCTTTACCTTGCTTTCGCCGAGACCATGAGTCACACAATAAGTATGGTTCTGCCGTAACGGGTCAAATCACGAAGCCGGTACTTAAATATGTGAGGCGAGGTTGGTTTATCAGGGGCGCCATCTACCCCAAGCAACCCGGTCCATGCCTGCCTACCAGTTATGAATGCACCTGCACTCGACAAATCTTTCAAAAGGTTTTCTATGCATATGTTGAATGGAACGCCCGAACTATGTGACTCATGGAATCTACTAGGCAAGTTAGTCAATCATGGGGTCCCCATTTACCCCGTGTGGTTGTATGCTCGTCTTGGTTCAAGAGGCAAGAACCTAGGGTCCTAAGGGTGGAGAGCATGGGACTAGAAAAACCACATCCCACTGTGGCCTCCCATACAAGCCTTAGCATGTTTAATCTCATATCACTGATCTCATCTCATCACGTTCTCCTGTCATACTAGATTATCTGCATCTGATACATCATCTGGATGAACCAGACTCAACAGCTAAGCATGGCTAAGCAAGACACGGATATAAGCTCTAGCAGTGCACACAAGCCAAACCTAATTATGCTAGGAGCAGTGGATCAAGTAATATAAGCTCAAAGGGAGTATGCAACAGATATGATACTATATCTATCGATAAAATACCATAGTAGAATCATATGCATCATGGCAGGAATTGAAATGCTTTCGAAATCATAGGATTATATCATGGTGGGGTATGCTTGCCTTTGCCAGTTGATAGTAGATAAGTAGATCTTCGAAATCCTTGAACTTGACTTGGTTAGAGTTGGTCAAGTATTGTTTGTCGATCTTCGATCTTCGATGGTGTTATCCTCGGACTTTGATCTCGATCTTGGTCTCGATATCGTATTCTACCGGGAAGAAGCAAACACCGAAAAGAGAGGGAAACAATCAACACATGGCATCGATGCAATGCTCAAGCAAGGATGATGATATGACAAGTTAAATTGTATTGAAATGAAACCCTAAAGCATGCTCGACAACTTAATCGCGGTTCCGAGGGGTGAAAACCCTAACTCGGGGAAACTCTGGATGTATATGAGAGGGGTTACTATGTTGTTCTAATTAAACTTGTTATGAAAGTTGTTGAACAATGCATGCTTATAGCTCTATTAGATAGTTCTCATTTTTCTGAACATTTTGATATATTATTTGTATTTTTCTGATTTATAAATTAAAAGATATTGATTTTACAAGTTTATAACAATTTCTGGAATTATTGAAAGGGTTTATTGCATAAATATGACGTCATCACTGTGGATAGGTACTTTGTTACTACACCTAAACCTACCCACAGACACTTACAGAATGGGCCCAGGGCCACGCTGGCTTGCCACCGTGGCGAAGCTTGCCAACGCTGATGCAAGCGCCACATCAGCAACACGCGGATGCCACGCTGGGGACACGTCTGCATGCCGGGAAACACGGCAGACGGTGGCCGGAGACGGCGGAGGAGAGCAACCCGGGGCGCGTGTGTGTGCGCGTTTGAATCGGGGCAGCGAGAAGGTCCTATGTATGGCGGCGCCGCCCTGGGTTGGTCATCGGAGCTTCGGCTCCGATGAGATCCGATGGAGGCGCGCGCAGGTGCTTGTAGCGGAGGTGACAGAGAGGAAGAAAGAGGGATTGGGGAGCACTGGGATGCTCAGGGTCTCACCAGAAGCACGGTAGAGGGGTCAGCGGAGCGAGGCGAGCTCGGACGGCGTCGGAATCAGCGTCAGAGAGCGGCGGTCGGCGTCGGAGACGAGGTGTCGATTGAGGCGATTGGAAGCTCGCCGGCTTGCGCTACTAGGGGCAAAAGGGCGAGGAGGACGAGGCGGTTCATGTGGTGGTCTCATAATAGCGAGGGAACTCCGGGAACGACGGCGACAGAAGGCTCTGGCCGAAGCTAGGGTTTGGCACAGAGGGAACAGCGGGGAAGATAGAGAGGGTGCTGGAGCGAGTGCGAGGAAGAGGGGAAGATAACCACGTCACGGTGCTCTTATCCGTTCCTACAAGGCTCGACGGACGGCGGTGAGGAAGCGGTGGAGATCGACGGCGGCACGCAGTCCACCGAGATGCTTTGGTTCTTCGCGAGGAAGAAGAAAGAGGAGACACGTCGAAGAGGTACGGGCCGCTTCTGGACTGTGGTTGGGCCTAGGTGGGCCGCTGCTGGCGCGAGTGGACGGTAGGGAGAGGGAAAGGAGATGGGCTTGGCCCAGAGAGAGAGGAAGAGTGTTTTTTGTTTACAAATTATTTTTCTATTTTTGTTTTCTCTTTTCTCTTTGTATTTTTCATTTTGTAAACTGTTTTGTATGGTTTTCAAAATACCAGAAATTTTGTAACTATTTAAAATAGTTGAGGGTCCCTTCTAACTGTTTGGAATCCAAGATTTTGGTAGTTTTCGAAATGTTTCAAACCATTTGAAAGGTTTCAAATAGATAGGGAAATTAGGGTTTTAGGGTTTTGCCTTTAATTCTTTGCATGCAATTTTAAGAGATGATGCTAATGAATGCACAATCAAACCCTAATATAGATTAACTAAAACTGGGGTGTTACACTACCTGATCTGACAACAAGGGTGTAGGTGCGTGTGGAAACTTTGGTGCACCCCTGTAGGGTTTAATCTTTTCGAAAAGTCGTGTTCGTGGTTATGGACGACTTGGAGCATAGTTCTCGATCATAGACAACTATAACTAAAGTTTACTATTATAATATGACTTGTATCTGATATGACTAGTAATTTGGATAACCACCATGGAAAGAATGAATAAAACTGCCAATCGTGTGAGTTTCCTTAGCATGACTTCGTCGTTTGGTCTCGAGGGGGAAATATCAGGATGGGTATGGTAGTATTAGGTTGGTTCCGAATAGGTCTTTCTCATCTCTTTCTGATAGTAGACAGTTGCATCGAGTCTCTATAGGTTGTTTAGTGCATGTTGCGCTGCCGCTTCAGTCCACCATACCTATGTAGGCGAGAGCCGCCGAATTCTAAGACTCGCATGTACTGGCCTCAGTACTGACTGCTCCCTTTTTCTTTTGCCCGTTATCGGCACCCCCTTTGTGTTTGACAGGTTTAAGATCAACGTCATTAGCAGGGTTACCCTTCCGGCTTGGCTTAGGCAGGGTTATGGATGCCATTGGTTATTTTTCAGGGCTCTTAGCCCAATTTGGATTTTGTCCGTACTCGGACATGGTATCGTTTTCAAGGTGATTTGGATTTGTGTATTGTATATGTGTATTTTTGACTCGTCGAGTTGCTATTGTATATATCTGTTCTATGGGTTCCATCATGGACTATTGTATAATGATATTACTTTGTTTTCCACCCGCACGCGTGTCTGGTGGGCACCTTCGAATCGTTTCTATGCGGGTTTGGCAGGAATCGCTAAAACTTGCATAGGACCAATCCGAGGGTGTTACACTCTTCGTCCGGGAAGGACCCATCTTCGTGTTCTCCGGACACGCAGGATACATTTCCGTGCGGGATCCAGATCAAAGCCACCATCATTGCGCGACAACCTAGCGCCCACCTAACGATTTTCGTTCCCAGACGCGCCTAGGAGGGGACGGAGGCAAGGGGAAAGGCAGGGTGGGTAGGGAGGGTAGGGGATGATGGGAGGACGAGAGTGTTGCCGGATGGGACAGAGTGGTGGCGTGCAAGACCAGAGAACTGGAACGGAGCGGAGCTACGAGCGAGCGAGCGATGGAATATGGAAAATCAGAATAATGGGGAGCACTAATCCTCGAACCTAGGATGCGCGCCATCGACGGTCAAGGTTGTGGGGCCCACCAGTCAGTAAAACTCCATGTCATCTTCCCCTGTTTCTGATGGTGTTGCTACAATCCTATGATCATAGTGGAACAGGCAAAATTTCTGGACACAACTAAGGACACACTCGTAAATATACTTAAAATGTAACCCTGACCTGGTACATTGTCTGATCCGGTTGCTAGCCATAATCTGTATTTTTAATATCTTAGCACTCTTATGCTAAGAAGGGAAATAAAAATTCAATAGTTAGTCGAACTAGTTTCGAATAAATAAGATACACTCTTAGAAAGCTTAGCTATGGCCCCGCCTAAGCAGAAGCCGCCGCCTCGGCGGCCGCCGCCAAAGCTTGCCTATTTGGCCCCTCTGAGGTAGGCCATGCGGTTGTACTACAAGGTCGGTCTTCCATTGTTATCCAAGATGGTTGATTTCGTAGAATGTGTTGCATCTGCAGCGGCGGCAGTGGCAACGGCGAAGGTCACAGCTGCATCGAGAAGGGACAACCGAGCGTCGTGGAAAATGTGCACGGCGGCATTTTTGTGTTCTCTACGCATAAGAAAGAAGGTACGTTCCAAAGCATTCCTGAGAGCTTGTCACCGAGGAAACAAACCCCCGAACAGGGTGGTGCCAAGGTCAACAAACTCTCGCCTCCATGCCTCGGCGTGGGCGACCTTACCGCTGGGCGCACGCCGTCAGCGGAAAAGACGATCCATACTACGCACCATCGGCGGCCACACTGAGGCGGCGTGCATCCATCTACACTCAGCTTGTTGGAGTGTTCGACAGCTGGAGCCGACGACGGGCAACAGCCTAGCACCGGAATTAAGTTTTAGATTCACAGGGACCTACAATCCCTGCCATGAGAAGCCGGAGTTCATGTACGAAGAAATCGTTGCGGCGGCTCGGCTATTCGTACTGAACTGGAACTGGTTCAAGCGCATCAACTAGTGCATGAACATTGCAAATCTCTTGAAGTTTGGCGGGAAGATAAAATATCAGTTGCGGTTGAACGATCCCAGAACTTACGTCCTCTTTAGGCAATTGGCTAGCCAACTTTTATGATGGAGATCTGTAGTTTCTTTAGTATAGAACAGTTAAGTTCAGACTAACTTTGTAAAATGCCTTTTGTAGAGGCAATAACCCCCTTTTGCGCAGCTATCCCATACTGTAGTATGGAATTAGTTCGGAAGTAACCAAATACTATCAAGATGTATCTATTTATTCAATTACTATCGGCGGTTAAATTCAGTTTACTGTCATACTTATCCGAGGCAGACAAGATTCATACAGCATTTTATGAACTGGTTTTGGGTGGTTTATCCATGCAAGTTTCATACAGAATCACACACTAGTTCGAACAAATATATGTAAAAATTGTTCGAGGCATACAAACCAGCAGCATTTCGTGCCTTTCGGATCGCTCACCGGCAGCATTTTCCCGGCAATGGTAACATTGATCATTGCTAGCCTACCCTCTTTCCAGGAGGCTAATCTTGGTTATTCGCACAAATTCATTAGCCACACATACTACAAATTCATTATTCACACAAACTACAAATCATTAGTCACACATACTATGAATTCAGTAGCCACACAAACTACAAATCATTAGCCACACATACTACGAATTCAGTAGCCACATATTACAAATTTAGTAGCCACACATACTACAACAGTTCAAACTATTACATAAGGCGTACTACGTGCTCGACTCTCAAGTCAGCAATCTTTCAGATTCACTAAACCTATGTCTTCACTCGAGGGAAATCAGAACCACCAGCTTGTCCACGCCCGGTCCCCCCATCAAAACCGTGCGCTCCATCGCGGAACGGTGGTGGTCCTGTGCCATCGATCCTTCCAGGACAATACTGCAGGCCACGAGGATGCTTTATGACTGCCTCCTCGGGGTCCTTAATGTAGGGATGTAAACGGATCAGATCGAATCGGATCGGATATTGCTATTACCATATACTTTACCATATTTTTTGGCGGATTCGGATTGTAGCGGATAATAGCCGGATGTGGATCCGAATGTGATTATATCGGATTGTGGATATGGAGCGGACTCGGATCGGAAAAGGATAATTGAACAAATACACATAGAAAAATAAAAATTTATTTATTTTATGTAAAATAAATGACAAGAAAGCGTGCAACACTAGATATCAGCAGTATAAAAGTGCAAGATTGATAATAGGATAGTATAACATGCATATGTAGCATGTATAGCTAGCCCATAAACTAACTAGATTGTCTAGATATTGTGTTTATGCTAAATATATCGGATTATCCTATTTGAGTACCTCGGATAATCCACATAAAATATTGGATTATCCTTATCCGTCGGATATCATCAATACCATATCCACTATCATATCCGTCGGATATCTGCTCGACAAATATCCATATCCGCATCCATATATGTCGGATATCTAAAAAGGCATATCATATCCTCAAAAACGGATGCGGATATGGATTCGGAGCGGAAATTATCCGTACCATTTACATCCCTACCTAAATGCCATGTACCGGATCCAGAACCTCCTGCAGGTGGATGATCACCGGGTGCTTCCAGCAAAGCTATCGTCTTTCCCTGCTTGGAATCTCCACCTCGTACATCTTAGAACGGTGTGGATCTTTTAGTCATGCCTTTACCTCGATGATCTATCTATTGCTCAGTGGCACAATATCCACCAGCTCGCCTCCAAGGCTATTGACGACCTACTTGAGGGACTTCAGTTCCCAAGCATCCAAAGGGAGGCACTCAAAGCCGAGTTTAGAGAAGAAACGAAGCTGCCCCAAGCGATCGTCCCACCCACAGGCACGATGCCAACGCATGAAGCTCATTTTCTCCCCACAGCACTCAAAAGAACGGGAAGAATGCAGAACGTGCTTGCTTTCTGAGTTGTGGGCGAACCAGATGAAGAAATCGAATGGTGGCACGCATACCTCAATATTGACCACTTTTCGTCTAATCCCAAAACGAGACCTGAAAGCCGAGAGCAAGTTTGTCGACCACACGGTAGGATGCGTGCCCATCACAGTGGCCATGAGAGCGTTGTTGTCGAACTCCTCTGCTAGGGCTACCCTGTCTGGGGTGCGCGACAGCACACAACCGCCCTAGGCCGATCGCCGGTCCGGATTGCCCAACCGGACGCGCTCCGCCGTGCGAGAAGGTCTAGGCAGCGGCGAGAGGCTAGGTTGGGGATGCGAAGCTCCGACACGCCAACTAGGAAAAACAAGGCGAGGGCGACGACGTGAGCTTCAATTAAGGGCGTGGGAGGTTGACCGGCCATGGTGGGGACGCAAGGAGAGTAATGGCGAGCTCCGATCTGGAGACCGGTAGCCGGAGCTAAGCAAGGTAATGGAGATGGGAATAATTGGGGAGAAGAGCAGAGGAGAGAAGAAGATCTAGTCCTCATAGGGGTAAACCAGTCCACGGCCGCAAAGGATAACGGGAAATACTGAAAAGGGCAGGGCAAGAAGAGTTGACCTAACGGCGAGATTTGAGTTCAACCGTTTTTTGACTGGTTCAAACGATCATTTGGCCATTCGATTTGTGTTTACCCCCCATTTGGACCCTCTCGACAATTGGCGAAGCTACTACAGCCCCTCCACGAGATTACACGCAACTCGGACCCCGCGATGCCTTGGTGTCTGAACTTTTGGGCCGCATATTAAAAATCTCCTTTTTTTCACACAAAGTATAACCTTTTAATGTATACTCACTTTCAAGCTTCCAGGCTAAATTTGTGCAAAAAAATGATTTTTGGGGCTATATATTTAAATGGATGGGCGGGATACTTTAGCGCTCTACCGAAATTTTGAAGCTGAAGCTTTTAAGATAGGCTACTCCCACTTGGGGATGTTGTCCACGTCAGATAAACCCAGACACCTATACGCTTTTGAGCATTTAATGAGTTAATAGACATATGTCGTCTTTCAGACAAGATGACCAAGGTCTGAGCCATAGTTGCTGATACCGTGTCCATTTTTTGTACTTCGTACATTGGATGCATCTTGTCCAATCAAGCTTTTCTTACAAAGGGAGAATCCAAATTTGATTTTTTTTATTTTTCCAAGTGACAACATTATTTTTAGTTTTTAAGCAACTTAAAAGTTTATGACTCAATATGCCATCGTGCCAATTGTCATACAAAGTAACATGTTTAATGGACACACTCATTTAATCTTACTGGCTAACTTGTAATAAATTAACAATATGGCAATTTAACAAAAACATATCAACTTTTTATTCTACATGTGCGAGATAGATTGCTCTTTATTTGTTTTATACAAAATCACTTTAAGGTACCCAAGTAATCAAATACTGGGAGAACCACCGAGAGTTATACAATATTCGACTTCCTGACGTGAATGGTAATGCCTTCAAAATTGTGTTCTTTTTGGAAGAAACACAATAAAACTAAATATAAATCAAAAGCAACCATTCATGATAACGTGTCAATACTTTTGGTATGGTAGTGCATATTGGCATTTCAAGCATTGTCTACAAAGGGAATTTTCAAATTTGAAGTTATTTTTAGTTTTGAAAAATGACAACAATTTTTTTGTGTGAAGCAACTACAAGGTATATGGCTAACATACCCCCATTGTAACCTATTTCATTAATATTACCTAGGTTTCATAAATTTTCAAGTTTCGTAGTTATATATTCGTGCAATAATTTGGCTTTACGGCAATTTGATAAAAGTATCTTAAAATTGGAACTACAAGTGTGTTATAGCTAGGTATCATGCCTTTATATCATTTTAAGGTTCTTGTTTTCCAAGATTCAACATCTTGATCTGAAAGCTATTGTAGCCAAAATTTGGCCCCTTTTCGAAAATAAATTAGGGACAAAATTAGCTACTGTGACATACGATTTATGAACATTCATGAATTTCAAACGAGACCAAGTTTATGGACATATATTTGACATAGTTTATGATAGCATATCCATATTAGGTACGTTGGTTCATATTGGCATTTCAAACATTGTCTACAAAGGAGCTTCCAAAATTGAAGTTATTTTGAACTTTTCAAGTGGCAACAATGGCTTTTGTTGTGAAGCAACTACAAAGAACTAGTAAGTTTCACGTGCCTTGCACACGTGAGAATCAGATAATAGAAGTATGACATATTATTTTTTATATAAAATTATAATAGGTGAAGCTCAAAAATAATTGTAATTTGGAGCCACATCCATAAAGTATCGGGTGTATATTTGGTTCTTGTACTTTGTATCATGTATAAATCAACCAATTAGCTACCTAATACTCAACATGCTCTGGAGAAATGATAAAGAAGATTCTAGAATCATTGAGAAGTGTGTTTTGAGGTCCGTGCATAGCGATCATTGTGCTAAATATTATCAATAGAATCTTCTAGATGCTAGAATGGATAGAAGATCCAACGGTTTGCAATGTTGGTATTTACTAGTCGATCTTGATCCAACGGTCAAAGTTATTCGTACACTATAGTGGTAAGATTATATAATAGGTAAAGCTCAAAAAATTTAAAATTTGTATAAAGTATGGGTGTATATTTGGTTCTTATAGTTTGTATCACGTAGAAGTCAATGTTTATTAGCTAATATTTGAAAATTTTGGTAACATGGTATGGAGAAATGATGGAGAAAATTCTAGAACGATGGAAAAGTATGTTTTAAGGTTTGTGCATAGCGTTTATTGTGCTAAACACTATCAATAGTATCTTCTAGCAGATGCAGAATGGAAAATAAGATCCGACGGTCGGCAATGTTGGGATTCACGAGTCTTTATCAAACAGTTAATATTCAAAGTTATTCGTACACTATCTAGTGGTGAGATACGATAATATAATATATGACTCAAAATGCCACCTTTCCAAATTTCACACAATTTAATACATATATTAATCGACAATGCACAGGTTTCATGAATTTTCAAGTTTTCGTGATGATTTCACCACTTTAACTAGTTCATCTCTATTTAGCAAAAATGGCTCAATTTTGATCTGTGGTCACTGACAGGTGGGCCCCGTATATGGTCGTACCCAAAGCAGGGCAGGTCAGAATTTCCAAAATTACCCCCCCCCCCCTCTGCCCCTTCATGATGTGTAATAACATCCACCCTCCGCCGCCTAGACCCTCACCCCTTGCCCATAAAACAGACATGCTCACCGCCGCTCCTCATCTCACCGCCATGCGCGTGAAGAAGCTTTCCCTACAGGTTGATGTTCTTGAGACGCATCGGTGGTCACGTCGATTCCACGATAGTCCTTCTATCTCTAGCTTGATCTAGTTGGTAATTTATTTTCCTTTCACCTCATCTGCCTCCTTAAATATGTAGTTTAATTTGTTCTCAATCTGCATGGTCATAGTTGATTTTACGCACTTAATTTGTTCTCAATCTGCATGGTCATAGTTGATTCTACGCACGATCTGTGTTCTTAAGTACCCTCGCCGATTTTTGTTGTCAATATGTTTGTTGAAATGCCTAGACATATATAGTTTTTGTACTCCATCTATATATTTCCTGCTTTTCTTTTATTAAGAACGAATCTTGTATGTTATAATTAAATAGATGGACATATTTTGGATACAGGTTGCTCCATTAAGAAATCCTAAACATATCTTTGGTGTCCTACAATTTATGGAGTTTGTTAGAGCTCATTGTGATAACTCAAAAGTACATTGCCCCTGCCGCTTGTGTGTGAATCAGAGGGTGATGCCTCTTAGTATAGTGAAAGACCATATTTATATATTTGGGTATTTCATGGTGAAGCATATGATCCTCCATATGTCGAGGGAAGCACATCTTTATCATCAAGATCAAGTAGAGGAAGAAGATATTAATAATCTAGATCAACTGACAGAGGAAGCTCATGAGTATCTAGATCAACTTTGAGAATGAGGAGGAGAGAAAAAGCGCAAGCTCTATGAAACAGGTTTCATTTCAGGTACTTACGCTATGCCAGATGACAAGGTACTATATATGTAGAACAGAAAATTTCTAGGTTGTGTATTTTTGATGTTTGTCTATAAATGTATCTATTAATCTAGGCTGACATAGGGGACCCAGCAGTATAACTAAACGGCAGATATATCGACCTATGAGTTAAAATCAGGAAGGCACGAGCTAATAAAAAATCCATCATACACATGTTTCTTCTAGTGTGAGGATGAGATGTGAGACCCAGCCTGATTAAATAGCAGATGCATCGAGCAATGCTATCAAGTTCGAAACAATAAAGGAAAATCTTGCTTCTGCCACGCGTCGGCCGAGTTCTCCCCATGTTTTTAGCGGTTTTGTTATAGAAGAGGGGCGTGAAATCGGAAAAAATGGTATCTCATCATCCACGATCGAGAACACGTCTTCTACGACGACCGATGATCCAAGTCATTGCGAATGAAATATGTCTTGTAGTGTTTAGACTTTCCTGCTACATCAAACCATGACACTCATCATGGTCAGCATCCAAGTCAAACACAGAGATATGGCCAAGAGCATAACAAAATAGAGCAACTAGTGGCTACTCCCTCCATCCACAACCTTATCCTAAGTCAACCTTAGTAAAATTTGACTAACTTTATAAAAAATATAGCAATATTTGTGACACTAAATTGGTACCACTAGATTTATTTTCAAATATAGTTTTATAATATGAAAATTTTATGTAATATATGTTGATATAATTATCTATAAGGTTGGTCAAATTTAATAAATTTTGAGTTAAGAAAAAGCAAATATAATTCATAATATGAAAACTTCATGTAATACATGTTGATATAATTATCTATAAGGTTGGTCAAATTTAATAAAGGTTGGTCCTCTAACTAATATCACCAATATGTTTGAGAATTGGTTAAATGGGGTGGATAAAGTGAATAAAGGGAGGATTCACATTGGTATCTCCGCCATATGTTGGTCCATTTGGAAAGATCGTACCGGATTTTGCAGGTTATTCTTATGGCGACGCACTGGATTCAAGGCTTTCCTCCTCCCAAATCACTTGCGGCAACCAATGATTTCTGGCTGCACCTGTCTTGTGGCGGTTACTTCGGATTTATTTAGCCTGGCTTGGAGGCATTCTAAGAGATTGACTGTTGCCTAGTTGTTTTCTCCACTCTCGTGCTAGGGCCTCTTGTTTTATCAGCTGGTCGATCTGCGCATCCTACCGTCTGTTTTTCAATTGTAATGCTATGATATTACTACTTTAACCTTTAATAAAGGACTATTTGCATCCTAGGATGGAGAGGCCAGGGTCTACCTCTTTTTGAGAGAGAAAAGAAACAAAAGCTAGAAGCATACTTATCGGGAAAATAAAAAGAAAAAGCTAGGAGCACACTTATTTAAGGAAGGGAGGGAGTTCTTGGTAATAGATTCTCAAACGAGATGGGCAAGAAATGCAAGGACGGTGGCATAGTGTCCATGCAAGAACACCGTACCGTCTTGCCCATGCTTGCAAAGCTCGACTTTTGGCTCAGATGCACGTGACATGACATGCAGCGTTGTAAAGTTTCATGGTGCTGCTGTCTGAGCTTTTGGACCAGTCTAGATTAGAATGGTTGGTGGAGACAAGCTCCTCTTGTGATCGTTTTCCAAGTCAAACACAAAGAGATATGATCAAGAAAAAAATATAGCATTCGTTGCTAGGATGGACAGAGAACAAGAAATTCATGGATTGTTCAAACGAGATGGGCAGTGCCCATGAAAAAACAACAGGCCGTCTTGCTCATACCGAGTATTTCTGAGCTTTTATATCAGTCTATATTAGAATGTTTGTTGGAGACAAGCCCCTCTGGTGATCTTTTACCATCAACAGTAATAGCTTAGGCCATTATCCGTAGGTGACACAAAGCATATAAACATGAAGCTGTAAATGTGATACGGAGTCCTGGAGCAAAGTAATAAAAGAAATCATTAATATTTAGTGGAATAGTCACGTGACCTACTGCCTCCCGGGTCGCCTACATGTGACTTTGGAGGCACCGCCAAAGTCACAATAGAGGCCTCCCTCTTCGTGCGTAGCACCTCACCTCGTCTCCTTCAGTTGTTCCCTAGCTCGCGAGCCTGGTCCTCCTCGGTGGCGGAGCTATGTGTATGTCGGGGGGGGGGGGGGGGGGGGGGGGGACATTCATCTTTTCAGTTTTCCAGCATGCATGGTTAGCCTAATCGCAACGCAATAGTTCTCTAGGGTGGCTTTCACCTATTCTTCACCCTCTCGACCCTCTGCGCTCGTTGATCAGACCTCGTCCGCTAGGGCCTTGACACGACATCACCGTCAATAATGGTTGCGGTTGTAGGCTCGGTCCAAGGTAACAAATATCGGCAATGACGCCCTATGTTTCTATCAACATCTTCTGGCATGTCGTCATGGCAAGCATGTTGTCGTAATTACCCCGATGCGCTGGTGACAGTGGGGAATAGCAAGTTGGTGTGTTCAAAGATATTGACAAAGTCTCCTGAGGTGACATCATCATCTCAATGGCTCATATCGAGTTCGATCACTAAGTGCTAGCGAGGCGGGGAACGATGATGCTCGACAACTCATCTTCCATGAATATGGTTTGGGACCGTGCGCTATCTTCGGGTATATGCAAAATGGATGGAAAGAGAAAGATGTTTCACAGCGTTGGCACAACACGGATACATGATCGCTTTGACGGGAGCATGTTTTATTTTTATTTTTTTTACTTTTAAAGCTTTTTTGGTTGTGTGTATTATTAATGTTTTGATTAGTTCTTAATGTTATGTTTTTAGAGAGACCGTGTATAATTTATGTTTTCTGATATTAATATATTCTCTCTGTTGATTTTTTTAGCAAGATCATCCTAAACATACAGTAGGCCATAATTTTTGCTACACGAAAGTGACGGTCGTCTCTTCTAATACGGCTGATTTTGTTTGTTCGTTCATTTAGTATCATGTTAAGATCGAAAGATCACAATCAGAAGTCTTGTAGAGTAGTGGTTTTTGTCCAGGCTGTTTCGGCTGAAATGGACAGGAAACAGATAGTCAATCCTGGGCTCGGAACCACCACCAGCATTCCTTGGACCGCTTCGCCAGCACAATGCCTTCTTCGGTTCTGGGATGTTACTGATGTACTAGAGTACCATAACACCAATACTCTCCACTAACTAATGGCAATTGCTTTCCGGCCTCCCAATCGTCGCCATCAGATGAGAGCATCGGTATCTGGTACCCCAATCCTATCCATGATGTCAAATCAGTCAAAGTTAAAAAGGCGAAAAGACACAGGTCTGGAATCTTCTCCCGATTTTGATCAATTATTACACGTGACATAATCACAGCGACAAGAAAGTAATTAATGGCGCCTCTATGTATACATATGCATGTACGCTAGCTGCCAGTCTCCAGTCCAGCCGGCACGCCTCATCCGGAAGCATTGAGCATTCCAAAGAGATCGAAGGAAGGATAGAGAGATTAGAGAGTGGGTAGCTGCCGGCCATGGAGGGCGGCGCGCACGGGTTCGACGGCTCGGCCTTCCGGGAGTGCTTCTCCCTCTCGTGGCGGAACCCCTACGTCCTCCGCCTCGCCTTCTCCGCCGGCATCGGCGGCCTCCTCTTCGGCTACGACACTGGCGTCATCTCGGGAGCACTGCTCTACATCCGCGACGATTTCCGCTCGGTCGACAAGAAAACATGGCTCCAGGTATCCAATTAATTAACAGTCGATTTGATATTCTTTTCCGTGGCCGAGAGTAGTATTGATCGATTCATGCGATTTTGTTGGCGAATTCCAGAATAATGACAGTGATATATATATGGTTGGTGTAGGAAATGATCGTCAGCATGGCGGTGGCCGGCGCCATCATCGGCGCGGCGGTCGGCGGCTGGGCCAACGACCGGTTCGGGCGGCGGACGTCCATCCTCGTGGCCGACCTGCTCTTCTTTGCGGGCGCGGTGGTCATGGCGTCGGCGACGGGTCCCGTGCAGCTCGTGGTCGGCCGCGTCTTCGTCGGTCTCGGCGTCGGCATGGCTTCCATGACGGCGCCGCTCTACATCTCCGAGGCGTCACCGGCTAGGATCAGGGGCGCGCTCGTTAGCACCAACGGCTTTCTCATCACCGGTGGCCAGTTCTTGTCTTACCTCATCAACCTCGCCTTCACCAAGGCGCCTGGCACGTGGAGGTGGATGCTCGGAGTCGCCGGCCTCCCTGCCGTGTTCCAGTTCGTCCTCATGCTCTTCCTCCCCGAATCACCAAGATGGCTTTACAGAAAAGTAGTAATTAGTTCTTTCGCCTAATTATTTCTTTCCTCTAAAAACTGTATGAAATCTTTAGGCAAGAATGAACTGAATTAATTAGTAGTAAAATTTATGATGTCAGGGGAGGGTGGAGGAAGCAGAGGCGATCCTGCGTAAGATATACACGGCGGAGGGGGAGGTGGAGAGGGAGATGCAGGAGCTGAAGGAGTCGGTGGAGGCGGAGGCGCGGGAGCAGGGGTCGGCGGAGAAGGTAAGCCTGGCGGCGCTGGTGAAGACCAAGACGGTGCGGCGAGGGCTGGTGGCCGGGGTGGGGCTGCAGGTGTTCCAGCAGCTGGTGGGCATCAACACGGTGATGTACTACAGCCCGACCATCGTGCAGCTCGCTGGGTTCGCCTCCAACCAGACGGCGCTGGCGCTGTCGCTGGTCACCTCCGGCCTCAACGCGCTCGGCTCCATCGTCAGCATCTACTTCATCGACCGCACCGGCCGGAGGAAGCTGCTGGTGATCGGCCTCGTCGGCGTCATCGCCTCGCTCGCCCTGCTCTCGGCCGTGTTCCACGAGACCACCACCCACTCCCCCGCCGTCGGCGCCGCCGAGACCAGCCACTTCGACGGCTCGCTCACCTGCCCGGCTTACCGGACGAGCAGCAGCTCCGGCTGGGACTGCACCCGCTGCCTCAAGGCCAGCTCGATGGGGTGCGGCTTCTGCGCGTCCGGCGCCGGCAGCAAGCTCCTTCCCGGCGCGTGCCTGATGTCCAACTCCACGGTGCGCGACACGTGCCACGCCGAGGGCAGGCTGTGGTACACGCGTGGGTGCCCGAGCCGGTACGGGTGGCTTGCGATGGCCGGGCTGGCGCTGTACATCGCCTTCTTCTCGCCCGGGATGGGGACGGTGCCGTGGATCGTGAACTCGGAGATCTACCCGCTGCGGCACCGCGGCGTGTGCGGCGGCGTGGCGGCGACGGCGAACTGGATATCAAACCTGGCCGTAGCGCAGTCGTTCCTCTCGCTGACGCAGGCCATCGGGCCGGCGTGGACGTTCCTCATCTTTGGGGGCCTGTCCGTGGCGGCGCTCGCCTTCGTGCTCGTCTGCGTACCGGAGACCAAGGGGCTTCCCATAGAGGAGGTGGAGAAGATGCTGGAGAGGCGGGAGCTTAGGCTTAAGTTCTGGGCACCGCGTAGTCGCAGTGGCGGCGAGCTGCCGGACAGCGGTAAGAAAGACGGCGTGTGATTGTCGTATCCGCGCCAGATGTAGCGTATATTGGGATCTGAATTAGTGTCTTCAAAGAATCATCACGAAGTGAATTCGAGAGACGAGAAGAGGTACCTTTCGTCAAATATGCAAGGAATTTGGGCTAGTCACATGGAGTACATATCGCTTATTTGGATGAATTGCGTTGAATATTTTTTATTTGTGGGTGTCGTTTGTCTATTTTTTAATTCAAAATTTTACACATTTCAATTCATATTAATTATCGCTGAATCAGATATATCTATCATTAAAATATGTCTACATACATTCGATTCAACAACACTTCGGAGGAAGTATTAATAATCACCTGAAGCACACACCCATCCTCGCCTTCCATCACAAAAGACGTACCAAATTTGTTGTGGCAAGGAACATGCCCTTCCATCAGGAAAGTCCTAAAAAATTTGTTGTGGCAGAGAACATATCTAGATACATTCGATTCAACAACGTTTAATATGAATCAGAGGAAGTATTAATAATCACCTGAAGACACACATCCGTCCTTGCCCTTCCATCATTGCCCATGTCTAGATATATTCAATTTTTTCAACACTTAATATGAATCAGAGGAAGTATTAATAATCATCTGAAGGCACACACACCCGTCCTCACCCTTCTATCACAAAAGTTGTATAAATTTTGTTGTGACAGGGAAGAGGAAAGTCGTCGTCCTAAATTCGGAAAGGCCTAAATTCAGAAAGGACAAGAGAAACAGTTATCGTCAATGATAAGACTATCCACAAACCATGTCAAGAAACACTCGGACTCTTCTCAAACCATGCCAAGAAAACACTATTGAAGAAGATTCACCACATAGAACTCCACAGACGATCATGATCTGCTTACTTTAGTTGTAGTAACATAGTAGACTAGGATGGGGAGGTATTATAATTTTAGGATGTTGTTGCAGCCTCATCATTTTAAAGAAGACACTGAAAAAGCTAAACCAAGAACTAGAAACATCTTGATTGTCTTCCACCGCATCTCCAAGGCCCCAATGAACACCGGAGAAGGAGCAGATCAACGACGTAACTGATACGTCCAAAACGTATCTATTTTTCCGAACACTTTTACTATTGTTTCTCCTCTAAATATTTGTGATTTGGATACTAACATGGACTAACGCTGTTTTCAGCAGAATTATCTTGGTGTCTAGTTTTTTTGTAGAAAATCAACTATCAGGAAAAATTCCGGAAAATATGCCAAAAATTATATTTCGCCAGAAGATCCACGGAGCCAGAAGACGAAACAGAGTGGAAGCCTGGGGGCCCACACCCCTGCCAGGCGCGGGTGGGCCCTGCCTGCGCCTAGGGGGGTGCAGCCACCCCAGGCACCCCCTCGGGCTCCCCCTTCGCCTATAACCCCTTGACCTAAAAACCGAGGGGGGTTTCGACTTTTTTCAGAAAGAGTTCCACTCCGCCACCACCATCAGAAACCAAGATTCGGATCCAGAAACTTCGTTCTAGCACCCTGCCGGGACGGGGAATTTGGAGAAGATCATTGCCATCGTCATCACCAACGCCTCTCCATCAACCATCGATGTTTCCCTCACCCATGAGTGAGTAATCCCCCGCTGTAGGCTATGGGGATGGTAGGGATTGGATGAGTTCTACCATGTAATCGAATAAGATTGTTAGGGCATAGTGCCTAGTATCTCTTTTAGTGCTAATTGACTTTGTTGCAACTTGTTGTGCTTAATGCTTGTCACTACGGCCCGAGTGCCATGATCTCAGATTTGAACTTATTATTGAATCATTATGATAGTATTGTTTGTGATCTTATCTGCAAGTTGTGTACACATATCATTGTCCGGATCCAAAGGCCCCGAAGTGATAGAAATTGGGACAGACGGAGGGGATGGCTGTGGTGTGAGGATCACATGTGTTCACGGAGTGTTAATGCTTTGCTCCGGTGCTCTATTAAAAGGAGCACCTTAATTGCCAGTAGTTTCCTAGAGGCCCCGCTGCCACGGGCTGGCTGGACAGAAGATGTTGTGCAAGTTCTCATTGCGAGCACGTATGACTATATATGGAGCACATGCCTAGCATTGTTTAGTACTTGGATGCTTATTCTTATTTATCTGCAATGTCCTAGATCTTGAAGTTACATGTTTAGACTCGTCCATACAACGCCCTATGCCTACCGCACTTGAATCACATTGTTTACTGTTACTATTACTATTGCTCATGTTTTACTGTTGATGTTGCTACTATCAAACTGTTGCTACTGATAAACTTCTGTGAGCAAGAACTATTTCTAGGTGCAGCTAAATTGACAACTCGGTAAGGCTTGCAAGTATTCTTTGGATCCCCTTGTGTCGAATCAATAAATTGGGTAATACTACCCGCGAAGACTGTTGCAATCTTCTATACTTGTGGATCATCAAGACTATTTTCTGGCGCCATTGCCGGGGAGCATAGCTTTATTTGTAAGTTCACTTGGATCTACTATTGTTCACTACTACTCCTTTCATCATGGGTAAGTCTCATGATGAAAGTTTCCTATTTTACCATCCACTATAAGAAGAGGTACAGTCCTAAACACCTCTGCTTCTCTTGATTCACCGCATGTTATAAGTAAGCTTGTTACACCACCACCACATACTCATGCTACACACACTGCTACTACTGCTGAATCTGAAACTGCTTTCGATGCTCATGATGTTACTTCTACTATGCTTTATGTGAGTGGTTCATTAGGTCCTTTCCTAGATGCTACTATGGCTAGTCTAGGAAATACTGAAACTCCTAGTGAAGACATTGTTACACCTGTTAGCTCACCTGAGTCTAGAGAGAGTTATGATATTAATGATGGTTACATTGAGTTCACTTATGAATTTGTTGAAAAGTGTCGAAACACACATGGTACTAGTGTTATTAAGAGTCTCCTTGCTAGGCGTACCATTATGCCTAAACTGTCCTCTGATCCTAAGTTTGCCACCTAATACATTCGAAACATATCTATAATTTTTGATGCTCCATGCTTGTTTAGTATCTACTTTGCTTTACTTGTCCACACTTTGAGATGCTTTTTACATGTTTTTTGGTACTAACCTACTAACAAGTTGCAACAGTGCCAGATGCCTGTTTTCTGCTGTTTTTTGTTTCAGAAAATTTAGTAAAGAAATATTCTCGGAATTGGACGGGACAAAGGACAAAGTCAATTACTTTCTGTGGGGAACAAGAAGTCCAGAGGAGAGCCGGAGGGGCCGGCCAAACGGGCCAGACCCACCCCAGGCGCCGGTGGGCCCCACCCCGCGCCTGGATAGGGTTTGGTTACCCTGGCCGCCGCCTTGGTCTCCCCCTTCGCTTATAAGAAGCCCCCGATGCAGAAACCCTAAGTGCCCGATCAAATCTCCACGAAATCGTTTGTAGCCTCCGCCACCATCGTCCCTAGATCTGGGGGATCTGAAGTTCTTCCCGGCACCCTGCCGGAGGGGAGATCATCCCGGAGGCCTTCTCTCCGGTATGATGTGTGAGTAGTTCCACCTTAGACTATGGGTCCATGTAGTAGCTAGATGGTTGTATCTCCTCTTTTGTTCTTTCATGTATAGATCTTGTGAGCTCCGTTCATGATCAAGATCTAATCTATTTGTAATCATGCATGTTGTGTTTGCGAGGATCCGATGGATATTGAGATTATTATGTTGGTTTGATTAATGGTTTTGTCTTTATGATTCTATCATGTCTGTGTTGTTTTTGATCTTGCATGCTCTCCGTTGTTAGTAGCTATCTTGGCCAAGTAGTTGTTAGTGACTCCAAGAGGGGTTATTTATGCTCGATAGTGGGTTCATGACTCTAGTTTCCAAGGGAAGTGACAGAAATCTCTTCGGTTGTAGATGTGATGTTGCTACTAGGGAGAAAACAACGGTCTCTTGTTCATGGAACATGTGGAATGTTTACCTTACACACTTTGCTTAAAGCAGTTGTCGGTTGCTTGCAACTTAATACTGTAGGGGGTTCGGATGATAACCTGAAGGTGGACTTCTAGTCATAGATGTATTTGGACGGCGGTCTATGTATCTTGTTGTATTGCCCAATCAACCTCATAGGATCTTTCTGACTAGTAATTGCATTGTTATGCCTTGCTCAGTTCCTGTCAATTGCCCTGTTGTAATATTTTACCCTTCATGCCATGTTGTTTATCTAAGGAGAGCACCTCTAGTGAACTATGGACCCAGGTCCAATCTTTACCATTGATACATCTTCCACTATTACTTGTTTACTTGCTGCAAACCATTACCTTCCACACCATACATTTAATCCTTTGTTACAGCAAACCGGTGAGCTTGACAACCTCACTGTTCGTTGGGGCAAAGTCTTGAGTTTGTGTTGTGCAGGTCTCCACGTTGCTGCAACACCTGTGTGACGTTTCCTTCCTCCTTCTGGTTCGATAACCTCGGTCTCAACTGAGGGAAAACTTTATGCTTGCTATTCACACCCTACGCTTGGGGTTACCAACAAAGTGCCACGTCGAGCACCAACAAGTCTTTTTGGCGCTGTTGCCAGGGACGCTAAGGACGTCTTCACTAGTGGAGTCCTTCACTTCCTTTCTCTTTACTTTGTTTTTATTTTGCTTTGTTTCTTTTGCTTGGTTTTGTTTGCCTCTTTCCAAAAAACCCAAAAAAAATAGTCTAGTTTGGTTTGCTTGCTTTATTAACACAAACAAATTAGTTCCTACTCTAGTTGGTGGTCTGTTATTTCCTTGCTTGGTCATGTTTTCTTTCAATGGATGGTTTCTTTGAAACTAGTGCTTATTGGCAAGGTGGGTTCACGGAAGAACAAAAGTATTATTATAAGGAACACCGTTTGTACCAAAAAGGGAAACACTTATGGGAACAAATTGATAAGTTGAATACTATTGCTAGAAATGTGCGCTCTACTTATGATGTTACTTATTGCTTTGATAAGTCATGCTGCTGTAGGAGGTATAAACACCTGCCTTTTCAATGTGAGTATAATGATAATGTTACCATATCTTCTTATGTTAAGGGAAATTATGACTTTTATGATGTGGAACAAATTGAAGAATTTATTGCCTTCAAGGGTGCATTTGAACTTGCCAGTTTGCTTGAAAATACTGATGATGCACCTTATGAATATGAGGTTTTTGAGATACTTAAATTTTTCTTTGATAATTACAAGGAAGCAAATGGCTATATCCTTGAATATTTTAATAGATGCTTTCCACACATGGATGAGAATAATGCTTTGCAGGAGCCTATGGAAGAAGAAATTGCTGAAACTGAAAGCTCATTAGATGAAAAAGAGGAGGGGAGTGATGAATAAAAGGAGGAAGAATGGATCTACCCATGTCTACCTTCTAATGAGAGTAACTCCTTACCTCTTACATTATTTGATTGTCCTCCATGCTTACCAAAGGAGGATGACTATTATGTTCATGTGGATCCTTTTGGAATATCTACTTTGGATAAAACCTGTGGAGGTTTTAATCCCACTATTTTTGAGCTTGATAGAAATTATGAGTTTGTAGATCATGAAAAGCATGCTTTATGTGATAGATATATTGTTGAGTTTATTCATGAGGCTACTGAAAATTATTATGAGAGAGGAAAATATGGTTGTAGAAGTTTCCATGGTACTGAAACACCTCTTTATGTGCTGAAAGTTTTGAAATTGCTCTTGTTTCATCTTCCTATGCCTATCACTTTGTTCTTTGTGAATTTATTTCCATACAAGATTCCCATGCATAGGAAGTGGGTTAGACTTAAATGTGTTTTGAATTTGCTTCTTGATGCTCTCTTTGACTTCAATTCATAATTCTTATGTGAGCATCTTCTCAAGCTATCAAGCCTAACTTAAAGGCGTTAAAGAAGAGTACTTGTTGGGAGATAACCCAAGAGTTTCCTTGAGTCTTGGAAGTCATTACTTTAGTAATGACCTCTCCTTATCCTTTTTGTTTTCTTTTTTTGCCAAGAATGACCTCTAATGAGAGGGAAGCAAGATTTGGGGAGTTGTTGTCCCGAAACAGATTTCTGTCCTCCACCAAAAAAAATCGTGAGGAGGCTCTGTAACTCGTATTGAGCTCAAAATTTATGAATACATCCCCAGTATGTTAGCTAACTTCCGTTAGTTCAACACTTTTTATTTGAGCACCATAAGATGTTCGAAAAAATCGGTTTCTACTTGCTAGTCTGTTTTGACAGATTTCTGCCATTATTTGCATTTGCTTCTTATTGATTCCTTTTTGAGTTCTCTTTAGGTGAATTGAGCTTTTTGAAGGAGTTACTACAGTAGCTTGTGTTTTTAGTGAAAATCCTTGTTGTTCCAAATCTTTGCTAGAGGTCTAATATCTTTTGAATAAGCTAATGTTGCTAATGAAGATTGTGTGAAGTTCTGTATGTAGGAAAAATTTCAAGTGTAGAGAGAGAATGATGCAATGAGATGAAGAATGGACAAAAGCTCAAGCTTGGGGATGCCACCACGGTGTCACCCCAAGAAATATCCAAGAGGTGCAAGCGTCAAAGCTTGGGGATGCCCAAGGCATCCCCTTCTTCATCAATAAAAACCGCAGGTCTGTCTAGACACTTCGTTTTTATTATTTCATGCACAGTTGTGTTGTTATTGGAGCGTCTTAGTTTTCATTTGCCTTGCTTAGGTTGTTTAGTTTGCTTGAATAAATAAGTTTGGACCCTCGTTCTCGCTGTGTTGTTTTGCAAGTAAGGTTGCTTGGTGTTTGGAAAGGAGTAGTAAGTTCTTGCTTGAAGTGCAAGAGGAGCTTGCATTGACTGTGACTTAGACTTTAGCATGAGATGCTAGGTTTTGTTTTAGCATTATGCTTAGTGATTATTGTTGTAGCATGTCTTGTTCCAAACAATTGGGATTGCTTAGTGTGCCTTGAAGAAATTATGCGTTGTTTTAGCATGCAAAAGCATAGTATTGTGATATTCTCCTTTGATGCTTTGCTTGGGTTGACTTGGCACATTCTCACACCATGTTATGACTATAAACAAGTCATCATAGCATCTATGATAATTTAGTCCTTGACTTGTAGTACCACTCAATGCTTTGATTAGTAATGCTTTGTTGCTCTGCATGATTATGGCCATTATGCTCTCTTAGTTGGTTGCTCCCAGTCTTTTGCTAGCCTCCACTTGTATGAGTAAGTTCTACTCATGCCTCCAACTCCCAAGAAACCAAGTTATTCCAAAGTGTCCACTATAAACTCCTATGCATGGTGTGTAACACCATTCCAAGTATATTCTTGTTTTCAACTATCTTCCAATTAAAAACTATTTTCTTATGTGAAAACTTAGTGATTAAAGCCCTCACGAACTTGATGGCACACTTTATTCTTTGCCCCTAATAAACTTGAACCATTGTGACAACTTTGTTGTATATACTTGCACTTATAAGTTGGAATTAGCAGAACCGTGCTGTCACGGGGAACGTTTTCAACATTGCACTTGTACCTTGTTGTTCTCAATTGATATCATGTTCTTTTGTCTATGGATGTCACCGGTGTGAAATAAAGAGGGAACTTGTAAGTCCATGGAGTTTGTATTATGTGTTAGAGAAACGCCTGGGCCGCTAGCCTAAGCCATGCCTAATCATGGTGGAAACTTGCAGCACCACCATAATGAGCTATCTATGAAGCATCCTCAATAAAAAGCTATGCATATGGTAAATAAAAAGATTGCTGAGATGCTCATTGTCTGCTTGCCTTGTCATTTTCGTTATGGGAAAGCTCCTGTACCATGTGCAAGGGGTACCCCATTGGCGGTTCTCAATGATATGCAAATACTTATAGTGACAAGAACTTACCTGGACCCAAAGTTGAGTATGCATGAGGTGTGGCCCTCGCATTCAAGGGACTTGAGAACTTTGCATTCAAGGGACCCAAAGTTTCTAGTCACCCTTATGAACTTTGAAGGTGTCCTATGCGTCTATATTGCTACTCTATGAGGGACAAGCTGATTGCCACTATGCTATGTTTTCTGCATGTGAAACAAACAAACGTTTTTCAATGCATGTTATTCATGATCTTTGTTTGTTGCTTGTCATGTTGCATGCATAGTTACTATGTCCTATTGTTATAACTCCATCTTTCATACACATGTTTAGAGTTCTTTGATCCCAGCTTTCAATGCTTGCAAATGGTTGGATCTTTATTGTGAGGGTGCATGTCACCTCAAAAATTATTCTGTTTATCACTTACCTACTCGAGGACGAGCAGGAGTTAAGCTTGGGGATGTTGATACGTTGGAAACGTATCTATAATTTGTGATGCTCCATGCTTGTTTAGTATCTACTTAGCTTTACTTGTCCACACTTTGAGGTGCTTTTTACATGTTTTCTGGTGCTAACCTACTAACAAGTTGTAACAGTGTCAGATGCCTGTTTTCTGTTGTTTTTGGTTTCAGAAAAGTTAGGAAAGAAATATTCTCGGAATTGGACGGGACAAAAGACAAAGTCAATTACTTTTCGTGGGGAACAAGAAGTCCAAAGGAGAGCCGGAGGGGCTGGCCAGTGGGTCCAGACCCACCCCAGGCGCGGGTGGTCCCCACCCTGTGCCTGGATAGGGTTTGGTCGCCCTGGCCACCGCCTCGGTATCCCCCTTCGCCTATAAGAAGCCCTCGATGCAGAAACCCTAAGTACCCAATCAAATCTCCACGAAACCGTCTGTAGCCGCCGCCACCATCGTCCCTAGATCGGGGGGATCTGAAGTTCTTCATGGCACCCTGCCGGAGGGGAGATCATCCCAGAGGCCTTCTCTCCGGTATGATGCGTGAGTAGTTCCACCTTGGACTATGGGTCCATGTAGTAGCTAGATGGTTGTATCTCCTCCTTTGTTCTTTCATGTATAGATCGTGTGAGCTTCGTTCATGATCAAGATCTAATCTATTTGTAATTATGCATGTTGTGTTTATGGGGATCCGATGGATATTGAGATTATTATGTTGGTTTGATTAATGGTTTTGTCTTTATGATTCTATCATGTCTGTGTTGTTTGTGATCTTGCATGCTCTTCGTTGTTAGTAGCTATCTTGGCCAAGTAGTTGCTAGTGACTCCAAGAGGGGGTATTTATGCTTGATAGTAGGTTCATCTCTACTACTAATAAAAGAGCAAACATGAATTTCTCTATACGTACCCCATCAAATATACACAAATGCATTACAACCACACGATCTGGCGTTTTAAACACAATCTAAGAGCTCTCATTAGCCTAATTATTCTCCTTGGTACACTTAGCAAATAGATCTGACGGACTAAAAATCTGCCGCACCCCGCACCTCACTTTTCGCCTGGAGTCAGCGTAGAAAAAAAAAGAAACTGCCTCGCTCCCCAGGATCTGGATCTCGATGGTTCCATCCCACTCCACGCGAGACCCTGCCTCGCCGCCTCCCGACTCGACGCCCCTGACCCGCACCCCGGCCGTTGTACTTCCACCGCTACCTCCTCTCAAGGCACCGTCGCCCCGCCGCCACCTCAACGCCGCCACCCGGAGATCCCTCAAGCTTGGCTTCCGTCTATTGTAAGGAGGACGTTCAAGACGGTGCGCCCTGGAGCTGAATTGAGTCCAAATCCCCTGCCGCCATTGAGAGCCCTCTCCACTGGTGGCCGCCCACCAAACCATGGCCGCGACGACGATGAGGACATTTGGTCCTGCCCTGCCCTGGCCTTCTCTGAGGAGGAGGTGCGGAAGCCGACCTTAGGCGTCTAGGGAGGAGCTGGGTGCCCCGAGGCTGGTTGTGGTGCCCGTGGTGGGCAAATCGAAGCTAGCCTTCAGCATGTTGTCTTGGTGCGTTATAATGATGACCTTGACATACAATGAGTTAGTCCTTCCATCTACTGGTACCAATGATCCTTCTTTGCATAGTAGAATTGTATTCTGACTTTTATTTGGCACCATATCATGTGATGTTTTATGATTATTGCAATTTTCTCAGAGCATCATCCTCAGACTGCAGATGTCTAGCCAAGTGCTCAACTATTTTTAGTTACAGCCAAGTGCTCAAGTATTTTTAGTTATAGTCATCTCCTACGATTTTTTACTCAGCAAATCACATAGCGCACATACGCTAGAGTAAACATTTTAGCGCTTTGCTAGAGTAGACAAATCATAATGATGGTCAAGTGAGACCGGAGGAGATGATTTCAGGAGGAAGTGCAAACATCAAACCATGCGGCAGGAAATGAAGACTCATATTTTGTTATTTTTATATGCTTGCCTACCGTAGTTTCCCTCGAAAAGTAAGATAAGCTTCACGGGCGTTGTGTGCCCGGGGTGAGTGCCATGCTGGCTTCAGACAATCATCATCAATCACCTGTATATTTAGTGACTGTATTGGTTAACTTGCAGAGATTCACCCTGAACTTAATCTATATGCTGTAAGACTGGTAGTCGGACTACATGCTCCAACTAACCTGGAGAATATGAAAGGTACTCACCTTATGCTAAATTTGGTTTGGCATGAATTCTGAAGTCTTCAATAGTCAATACTAGAACATCAACGAAAAGTTTGGTGTTGGTGTTGCAGAAAATAAAAAATGAACGGAGGTATAAGTAATTTAGACATAGTATAACTCATAATTAAGTGTCATTGTGTTTTTTATATTATAATGAAAAGGTTTATGTTTTACTTATACACTTTATGCAATATAATTATCTAACCATGTTTGAGTATAATTTCTTTATCTATTTGTTCTTGACCTGGTACTTCCGTAAAACTCGCAGTGCCCTTTGTCTTCATTTTGGTTATACGGGGGCTGGACCAAATCTTCTATACATGGAAGGTACCTATCCTATTGTCTGCATAGAAAAACATCCTACCATGCTTCATTTGTTATGCAATCTTCAGTATCAAGCAAGAATTTTGAGATCATAATTGTCCTTTTCATGTGTCTTAATTACTATCGTGTCATTCTTTTGAGCTAACCTAAGCTCAGAATTAAGTGAATTATGTGGTAGCTTTACCTCTGATGACTTCGTATTCTTGTAGTACAGAAGATATCGTGCACTACTGATTTCCATGGCCCCTTAATTTTTGAATAGATTCTCTCTCTCTCATCATTAGAACAATTTCTTTTGCTTTGTTTCTTTTGTTTTAAGAAATTCTGAGATTTATCAACCCAAACCCAAGTGATCAGTGAATATGGCTCTCCTCATGTCAGCCGTTGCTTTAGTACAAGGGAGATGAAGTTCAAAAACTTCTAACTTCTAAGTCAGATGAAGATCTACATGCATTTTCGATGATTACATATCTATAATATACTATACTACTTATAAAAGAGCAAATATTTTCTTTCTTAGATGCACCCAATTGATGTACACAGCAGAATCAACACCACCAGATCAGCCCCTTGGTCACATCCAACCGTCACCATTACTCTAAACCTGACTCAGGAGTGCGCGTAGCAATTAGCTTTGATGGACCGCGCTCTGCCTGCGGACGAATTTCCCCGCCCGCGTCCGCCTAACGTTCTGAGTACATTGATTATACGGAGTAGGAAAAAAACTGAATCGCCATGATTTGCGCCCCGCCGCTGCCAGCGCTCATATTCCACGAGACGCCCAAACCCCTCAGCGACCCATTCTGCCCACCTCCATCTCTACGTGACAAACCCAAGAGGAGGTGATATTGTGCGGCAGCGCTAGATCGTGAAGCCTACTCTACTCGCCGGCCACACCAGATTCGACAGATTCGTTGCCCACACAAAGGAGATCCGCACGATTCTCAACGGCCAGGCTACCCCCTCCCCCCCCTCCTCTCCTACCTGCAACAGCGACGGTTCTGCAACAGAGACCTAAAAGAAAGATCACGGTGATGGGGTGCTGTCGCCGACGTGCGCAGCTCCTAGCAGGGATCCACCAATGATCGTCTTTGTGAAGCCTGATGTGAGATGGGATGAAGTCGCTGTATCGACAATGCCAAAGTTCTAATCAAGTTTGTCAATTATTCACGGTGATTAACTTTCAAGATGATGTCAACAAAATTGCCTCTGTACTCATGTGCATTTGTTATTTTTCTGGTGATTATCTTTTGTCATATTGGCCGGCTAGAAGAACTTACACCAGATAAATCATGTGCGAGGCGCCGTGCTTACTGCCCTTATTCCTACAGTATTTATAGGTGTATTCTCCGCTCAATCGGGTGAGGCTGAATTTTTTTTGATTCACAGCCGTTGCCTCTTGTCATCAATTTGTCCATTCATCTGGTCTTAGAACCGGTGATAATTTTAATCTTTTAATATGGGAAAGAGTAAGCTCTTCGCTGCTGCACCTTGATTCAGTTTAGGAGAAATGAGTAGTCAATTGGCTGATTACGTTCCTATTTTATTCTATGTATAGTGCAGTTGGGCAATGCGTAGGTAATGGTAAAGTTAGATGGTTTTATTGAAGCGGTAGACTCTTCACCATTCTGCTTCCCTTTTGAATTTTATCCGATTAAACGAGATCGGGCTCTACCCTTTGGGCAATATTTTTAAGTTCGGCCTGCTAGGATAGGCAGTACTTGTTGCTGGTCAGAATGTGTGGTGCCTTAATTTTATTATGTTTTAAATGACAAGATCGGTGTGAAAGCTGAAGGTGTGGGAGTGAAGCCTACTCGCCGCATACTGAACCATCCTTCTGCACCGTATACTGAACTATGTATATGTTTTCTGTATGAGATGAATTATGAATATTATATTATCGGAGTGGAAAGAGGTAACTGATTCCTAGGGTACAAAAATGATTTCTATAATTGACGTAACTATATAATGCACAAGCTTCTTCTGAGTTGATGTCTCCTGTAGTTTGTATATACGATATTCTAGAAGTTGTTTGGATCATACATCTATTAGTTTGTTGCTGAGAGGATTTTAATTGGATTTTCTTGTTAAAGAACTCACCGCTTTGATGAAGGAGGTCGTGTTTAACTCTTGACTAGTACCTTTTTACCCGAAACGCATGTTCTTTAAATGCCAATTGTCAAATTTTAGTAAAAATTAAATTCTTTAGTGAGTTTGAAGGTGTGGTGTGAGACCGTTTGGTTTCTCAGTCATGCAATTCAACCTTTAGTACTAAAAAATGCATTCATGTTTCTTGAAAAATATATATTAATAATGTTGAAGCTCTTTAATCATCAGACTGACATTTTCGGTTATTCTTGTTTTGAGGGGCCGCACCTCGTAGCACCAACTGGAAGTGACCATTTGTGCCATGGTTCTGAGGGCATTGTTGATATTGGGTTCCATTATGATCTTAATTTCATGACCATACATGGGCTATCTAGATTTCTAGGCCTAAACATTTGGTTAAGAAATTGTAAGAAGATGGCACTGAAGATCCAAGTTGGGTGTCTTCTCATTCAGTCAAGAAACATGCAAGTTAGTGGAAAGCCCTGATTTTGAATACCTTTATAATTTGGCCTCTTCAGTGTCAGGTTCCTTGTACCATATCTATCAGAACCATTTTGGTGATCTTGAATACCTTGATAATTTGGGCATCTTCAGTGGAAGGTTCCTTGAACCCTCTCTATCAGCACCATTTTTTTTTCTACTGAGTTTTGATATGCACATGTTTAATTTATATTCGGTGGGATCTGCAATCATGATTTAATTGCACCTTGTAACCGACACAGGCACCACTAGATCGACCAATTTGAATCCATCCTAGACTATTGTCTTCAACATGGAAACTTGCCATATTTATTTTTGTAATTGGACACAAGAGCTATGTTCTTTCATGAATACATCATGTTGTTCACTGTACTCATGTATACATCACCCAGGTTAGTCAACTCTGTTGATATTTAGGTATGGTGCCAGCAGGTTGTATTCGCTCTCTTGGATCGGATGTTCATCCCAAAAGCTTCAGTTGCGATACAACTTGTCCAGTCTAAATCACCCTTGATTTGAACGCTACGACTTGTAACTAACTAGCGCAGTAATCCCAAAAGCTTCAGAATATGCAGTCGCTTTGGTTTAGCTATAGTCTTGTTGATCTGATATTTGATATTCTGCTCTGTATGTACAAAGAGGAGTGAAGAAGAATGGTGCATCCGAAGCTGGTGATTATACGATGTTTTTGGGTCTTTGCATCTTGAACTTTTTTGTAAGGATGGTGCATCCAATTGTTTGTGACGAATGCCACTGATAGAAGAATGGTTGTATATTGGATCTTGCTTAAAATACTTATCCTACAGGTTTTTGAATTATATTTCTGGCTTACTTGCGTAGAAGTTTAATTGATAAGTGGATTTTTTAGGCCCAAAGTTTAGTATTTTGAACTAAAAGAAGATGTAGATGAAGAAAGGCTATGAAAATGTAACTCGTTAGAGAACGGTGGGATTCAAAAGTCTTGCATACAATAAAGACGTTATGATACTCAGTACAACTTTTTCAAGAATAGACGTGTGTTGCACGTGCACGATTATACTAGTGTCTCTAGTTTTCAAGGGAAGTGACAGAAATATCTTCGGTTGTAGATGTGTTATTGCTACTAGGGAGAAAACAACGGTCTCTTGTTGATGCAACATGTGGACTGTTTACCTTACACACTTTGCTTAAAGCAGTTGTCTGTTGCTTGCAACTTAATACTGGAGGGGGTTCGGATGATAACTTGAAGGTGTACTTCTAGTCATAGATGGAGTTGGATGGCGGTCTATGTATGTTGTTGTATTGCCCAATCAACCTCATAGGATCTTTCTGACTAGTAATTGCATTGGTATGCCTTGCTCAGTTCCTGTCAATTGCCCTGCTGTAATTTGTTTACCCTTCATGCCATGTTGTTTATCTAAGGAGAGCACCTCTAGTGAACTATGGACCCCGGTCCAATCTTTACCATTGATACATCTTCCACTGTTACTTGTTTAATTGCTGCAAACCATTACCTTCCACACCATACATTTAATCCTTTGTTACAGCAAACCGGTGAGCTTGACAACCTCATTGTTCGTTGGGGAAAATTCTTGAGTTTGTGTTGTGCAGGTCTCCATGTTGCTTGCAACACCTGTGTGACGTTTCCTTCCTCCTTCTGGGTTCGATAACCTCGGTCTCAACTGAGGGAAAACTTGCTGCTTGCTCTTCACAACCTGCGCTTGGGGTTACCAACAAAGTGCCACGTCGAGCACCATCACCACCTCTCCCATAGATATTAAAGATAAAGATTATGATTTCTCTCTTGATTTATCCTATTTGGACATTGTTGAGAAAGAACCTTTTTATGGGAATGAAAATGAGAGTGATGTGGCGCACATGAATGAGCTTTCTACTATGAGTGCTTCGTTCTCTGATGATTTTAAGATGCGCAAGTACTTTGTTACTAAGATCTTCCCTTTTTCACTAAAAGGAGAAGCTAGGGCTTGGTTTAATAGATTACCTCCTTGTTCCATTGATAGCCCTGGTTGCTTGATTGCTTCTTTCTTCCAAAAATATTTTCCTCTAGTGCTAGACATGCTGCTTTGCAGAGACTTTTTGATTTTAAACAGGGAGAAGAAGAGAAATTGCCTGAGTCATGGACAAGGTTTTGTGCCTTGATTCATGCACATCCTGGATCTCCATTACCTAAAAATGAGCTTATTGATATTTATTATAATAGACGAACTGATGATTCTAGGACATACCTAGATACCTTTGCTGATTGTGTTTTCAGGAAAATGACACCTACAGATGCTGAAGAATTAATGGCTAAAATAAGCAAGAATTATGATGATTGGACTTCAACTGAGATAAATACACCTGAGCCTATTACTCCTAAACCAGTTCCAACACCAACACCAAAGAAGAGGGGAGTTATTGCATTAAATGATGAAGTGATGAAGGAAGCTAAGAAGTGTCTAAACGAGCAAGGTATTAGTCTGAAGATGTGAAGAATCTGCCTCCTATAGAAGAATTATGCAAGCCAATTCCCCACTCTTCTACTATTGAGGTACACTCTCTCCACTTTAATGAAGGTGATATTCCCTATGGTAAGCCTCCTGATCAATGCTTAGAGGAACTTGACACATTTATTGTTAAACAAGGTAATTTTAATAAACAAGTTTAGAATCATTTATTGGAAAACTCTAGAGCTATTAAAGAGTTGAAAGATATTGTGTAAAGAACTTCTAATGATATTAAAGTCCTTTGTAAACACTTTCAAATGGTTCAAACCCAACTTTATCAATTTGCTAAGGTACAAAAGGATATGCTAGTTAATGCCTCAGGAGATAAACATGCTTATGGAATTAGAACTGGGAGTGGTATAGCTACTCAAGATCCTTTATATCCTGAAGGACACTCTAAAAGAATTGAGCAGGATTCTCAACAAGGTGAAAGTAGTGGTAGTCCTCGTAAGAGAAAGAAAAAGAAACATAAGATAGTTGAGGAACCACTTGAACCTGTTGTAGATCCTAATGGTATATCTGTCTCTGATGCTGAAACTGAGAGTGGTAATAATGATGCTTCTGATAAGGAGGAAGTTGAGGAAGAACCTGAGAAGCACACTAAGAATACTAGGTACACGAAGGAAGATTTTATTGCTAAGAAACATGGTAGTGAGAGAACCTTGGGTGCATAAACCTATGCCTTTTCCAGGTAAGAAACACAAGTCAAAGGAGGAAGAACACTACAAAAAGTTTTGTGAGTGGATGAAACCTTTATTTTTGCAAATTCCTTTGACTGATGCTATTAAGTTGCCTCCTTATTCAAAGTATATGAAGGATATTGTCTCTAATAAAAGGAAGATTCCTAATGAGGAAATTTCTACTTTGCTTGCTAATTATTCCTTCAATGGTAAGGTTCCAAAGAAACTTGGTGATCCAGGTATACCAACTATTCCTTGCTCTATTAAGAATAATTATGTTAGAACTGCTTTATGTGATTTGGGAGCTGGAGTTAGTGTTATGCCTTTTTCTCTCTACAAGAGACTCCAGCTAGAAAAGTTGATACCAACTGATATATCTTTGCAAATGGCTGATAAGTCAACTACTATTTCTGTTGGTATATGTGAGGATGTTCCTATTCAAGTGGCTCATAATTGCTTGGTTTTAACTGATTTTGTTGTGATTGAAATGCCTAAAGATGATAATATGTCTATTATTCTTGGGATACCTTTTCTTAATACTGCAGGTGTTGTCATCAATTGCAATCAAGGAAAAGTAACATTCAATATTAATGACAAAGAGCATACTGTTTATTTCCCCAAGAAGGTTTCTAGAAGGTATTGCCTGAATTCCATTAAAAATATTGAGAGCATCAAGGTTGGAGAAATATATTGTCCCATTCCATAAGAAAATTTTGAAACTATTATGATTGGGACCATTGCTATCAAGTATGAGGTAATATAATCACCTTGCGGAATGCAAAGTTTTGTTTCATATAAGATTGTTTTGGTAACAATACTTGATCAACCTTGTTAACAAAAGGATTTTTATGAACAAAATAATGCTTTCACTGTGGTTATACTTGCTTTCTTTTTCTTTTCTCCTTCCTAGTTTTTGCCTTTTCTTTTTCTAGCTTTGGCTTTGTTAGTTGTTTGCTTGCTAGAGTGTCTTAGAACTTCTGTAGTTTGGTTTTTGGTTTGCTTTTGCTTTTTCTAAAAAATTGTTTCTGCCAGAAAATCGATTTTCATACCCTGAAAATTGGTCAAAAATAAAGTTTTCCGAAAAATCCCAGAAAATTCAAAATAAATTTTTCCTCAAAAAAATGGACAGAGGGACACCTGGAGTGACCCAGGGGGCCACCCCAGGCACCCACACCCATGGTGGGCGCCGCCCCCTACAAGTGGCGCCTGGGTGGGGTGTGGCACACCTAGGCCCCTCCAAAGTGTCTCCTCCCAGCCATCTTCTTTCTCTCTCCTGAAAAACATCAGAAAACTTGCTCAAGCTCGAGTTCCTGCTATTCTTGCTCGGGATTTTCGATCTCCTTGCTTAGCCCCTCTTTGTTGTTGATTTTTGGAGGGATTGCTCCTTGGTATGTGCCTCCTCCACTTGTCCAATTAGATGTGTGATTGATAGATTGTATCTTGAGTATTTTGTTGTTATAGGTGACAGGTTGTGTGAGCTTGCATGCTTGTTATATGCTTAGAGATTTCATTTTTATGCATGTGTAGCCCTCTAGCAAGTTCCTATAGTAGTTTCTCATCATTTATCAACTTGGAAATCACTTGGTTTGATGTTTGTCCAGAAATTTCATAAAAGAAGATGAGTGCATATCCACTAAACCAATATGACCTGGTGGTGCCTGAACCAATGAAAGTTCATCGTGAGGAAGGAATTTTTCCTTCCATATATCCATGCCAGGAATTTATGAGAACTACGGGAATCCTTCAGGATTTCCAAACTATGATTACCAATGCAGGGTTGGAACACTTTGTTGAAGGTGAACCATTTTAGTATGTTAAGCTAACCATGGTTGTTGTGTAGGACTTTCGGTTTACTTGGTCTTCATATAATCCCATGGTCCATTATAAGATATACAATATAGTTGTCGACCTGCCTTTTGCTGATTTCTATGCAGCAATTAGAGTTCCTCAGTGGGGATCTTGTGAGAAGATCAAGGAGAGGCCCAAGTCACTTATGGATTTATATGCTGAGATTTGCCAAGGTTTCGACTTCTCGAAGGAAAGTGGTAAAATTCACTACATTCAGTTCCCAGCCATTAGATATTTTGCCTATTTCATTACCAAGTGTGTTCTTGCTAGAAAGATTGCTAGGAAGTTATCTTATTTTGATCTAGCTTTTATCGCAACTGCTCTGAATAGGAATAGATCTTATAACCTGGGTGCTTTGATAGCTTACCGTCTCACCACCAACCGCGAGAAGGGTGGAATTTGTGGAGGTCTCATTGCTTCTAGGTTGCTAGCTTTCCATGGTTTAGAGCCTCACCATTCAGACTATCGGTTCCCTATAGAGAGGCTTGATCTTGAATCCATGATTCAGCATGGTTTTGTTTCCTTGGGGGCTAATGTGAGAAGTTTACCGTTTGAACAATATTTTGCCCAGCAAGGTTGGAGAGGGGGTAGGACTGAGAAAATAGTTTATTTGCCTGCACCTGCTTTGTTTAACTTTGATAACAGGCAAGGATGGTCGCTCATAGAGGATGAGGTTGATACATATGTGGCGGAGCTCTCCCAGCAAGAGGAGAATGATGGAGTGGATGCCGAATATGATTCGATTTATCCCTCCAACTTGGGAGAGTCTTCATACCAGCAACCCTCATTTGATTGGGGCGCATCTTCTTCTTCATCGCAAGCGCCTGACTACGATCATTCCTATGATGCCCACCAGCTTGGGGTTACTACCCGCGCTATTGAGCCCCACTTAGGCCAAAAGTCTAAGCTTGAGGGGAGGTATACCGACATCACACTCATCTATATATCATGTTCGGTCGGTTCTTTGTATATCCATTGTTTCGCTTTATTTTTGGTTCTTGTTGCTGCTTTCTCAAAAACACAAAAAAATACCAAAAATACTTTCCTTGTTTCTCTTGGTTTGTTTCTTTGCTTTGGTTTGCCTTAAAGAAAAATCCAAAAAGATTTTGCTTTGCTTGGTTTTTTTTCCTTTGTTTGCTTGCTTTAAAAAAATCGAAAACACCAAAAATATTTGTTTTTCTTCTTTGGTTTTGTGAGTTCTTTGCACGGTCCAGCCGTCCTCAGTGGATTTTGGTTTCCTATTATTATTCAAGTCACACAAGTGAATGGCAATAATGAATATTAAGACAACTTGAGGTGTGGTAAGAGACTGGTAACAAACTCTATTTGTTTTCATTTTTATACATATACTCATCATTGTGAGCATGCTTAGTCTATTCATTATAAGGAGTATGTTACTGATGGATGCTTAGTAGTTTTTACTTGTCTATGATTAGCTCCAGCTTGCTAATAGTTTGTAGCATGTCATACGAATGTTTGCTTGCATTGTTTTATTCATATTTTGGTATGATATTGTGGTATCCTCCTCTGAAGTTTCATGTGAATCGACTTGGCACATGCTCACGCATGCATATGACTAAACAATAGTTAGGCTGTGTTTGGGACAGCTCCGCTCCACTTCACTTCACTCCAAGTATAAACTCCACTTAAGTTTAGGGACTCTGGAGTAGTAAAATGTGTTTGGGAGAATAATTAGCTTCAGATCCAGATTAGTGGGATTTTCTTTTTTTTTGCCTATCAAATATAATAGCAATGATCCTAACATATATTATAACTTTCTTTCAAGTATAGGTGATTTACATACACATTATTATTTTTTATACATGATGTTCTACACGTGATTTTGCCTAGTCTGCTACACGTTAATTGGATCATGTCTCCTAGACGTGATCGGCAAAACAAAGACTCGCTTCAATAAATTTAATCTGAATGTACGTGATAATCATAACATCAATTCTCCACACAAAATACGACATAAGTTGAGTTGATGATACAAAAAAAACAAGAAAATTCGAAAGTCATTCTCCTAAATTGAAAAAGAGACATGATATATCACCATGAAGTAGCAATATCCCTCGCTAGCCTGTTGCGGAAGACATCCATTGTTGTCTAGTTCTCTTCTAACGTCGATCCATCGGACGCACTTTGAGAAATTGCGTATTTTCGATACCTTGATGGAATAGTTGGCACATAATCCGGGTCTCAGTCGCACCTTTGAAAATGCCGATCTCCACTTTGATGCTCGCGCACGTAGTTGTGAAGTACCATGCAAGCTGCTATAATCATTTTTTGCTTCTCCATCGAATAGCTAGGCATCTTTAGCAAGATCCGCCACTTCATTTTTAGCACGCCAAAGCATCTCTCAATCACATTCCGCACCGACGAGTGAACCTTATTGAACTTTTCCGTTGGAGTAATTGGTTCCACACCTCTGTTGAAATCAGGGACAATGATACCTTTCACCCTTGTATGGAGCAAGGTATCCTGGCCGATTAGGATAACCGGCATCAACCAGATAATACTTTCCTGCAACCCAGATAGAAAACTAGTTATGACATTATAAAAAAATTAGAGCAATAAATCAACATAGTTTGGTGCAATAAATTTACCTTTCGGAGGATGCGGAAAGATAGTATTGTCTACTCGCATGGCATGATATAACACACTTGTATCATGCATGGCACCTGGCTGTCCAATGGATGCGTATATAAAGCGCATATCAAAATCACAAATCGCCAACACGTTTTGAGATGGAATGCCTGTCCTCCCAATGTATCTTATTGATTTTTCACCCGCGATTGAAGCACGGATGTGGGTACCATCCAGTGCACCAATGCAATCTTTGAGATGTGGATAAGCTCGTCTATCATTTCTAATCCTCTTATGGACAACGCGGAAGTTTGGGTCCTTTGGCTTCAAATAATGAGTGGACATCTTAACAACACATTGAAGAACCTCACCAAACTTCCGACTTATGGTCTCACCGGAGTGCTTGAACCTATTTTGTGTTTTCCGATTTGACTCACATCCTCCAACAATCCATAGAAAAATTGCAAGTGCCTCATGACTACTCAAATCAGTGGATGTGGTTAGGTTGTACTTGCTCACCAACAAATCATGAAGGTCGAAGAAGGTATGGTTGTTTACACGCAACATCCTATAGGTCTCTCCCGGAGTTGACAAAGTCTCTCTCAACCAGCCCATTCCACTGAGAATAGAAGTCCTTGGGTTTGCCTTGTCCAAATATGTATCACAGTAGAGGGCAGCAATATTTCCCACACCAACATATATAACATTCAAAGCTTGAGCGTGCTGATGAATAACTAGCTCTCGCTCGTCATCATCTACACCATCGCTATCACTATCCGACGACATCTGTACACATATAGATAAAGCATTAGAATGAAAACTAAATTTAATTTACATGAAGATAAAAGACATTCAACACATATATGGAGAACAAAAATGGACAACAAGTATAGAAAAAAGAACACACTAGTAGGACAGTATGGAATATATAAATAAGTTCTCAACCATATTTTGATCAAACAATATTACAAAGATAATTTATCCAACACCAATAAAATCATCATCACATAAACCGCACACACTCAAATAGGGCCAGAGCTACCATACTTGGCCATATATTTTCGCTTAAGCCAATTAAGACGATCTTGTGGCCCTGGCATATGGAGGAACATCTCCCTTTGCTCCTGTTTAACGAACAACTCTGTGGCAATGAAATGCTCATCACTACCGATAACCCCACCACACTCAACAACCAAGTCCATCACAGATTTCACAGTGCACGTGTCATCTTTCTTGGCGTAAGACTCTAATGATGCTTGAGTCTTCTCAGCCAAAATACCAAGTTTTTTAATTTCATCCTGCATCACTTGAGATGTCTTCATCTTCTTCGACTTGTCGCCTATGATCTTTGCTGGTCTTTTTCCTTTCGAATTTCCGGGAGACTCATCTATCTCATCAATGTCAATACTATCCTCTCCATCAAGATCTTCTTCAGAGGTTGGTTTGGGCAAATCTCCGGATGTTGGACACCAATGATCACTCCCATCGTTATTGATATCTTCAAACATAACCTTTAGATGTTCTTCATTGCGAATACCTTGCTTTTGAAACCTACCACAACCTGGAATGTCCTGTTAAAAAATCAAACGATTATTATGACGAATAATAAATTGAAAACATTATTGCAATGCACATTACAAAAGAGACACTTACAATTCTGGCTTTCTTCCACCACTCTTTGTCTTGTTCGAAGGTTCCCTTTGTATGGTCCCATCCAGCACCTGTTTGTTTAAGCAAACTTTTCCATATGTTATACTCCTTCTTGAGCTTGTCCCATTTGTTCTTGAGTTGTGATTTCTTTAACTGGATACTCGTCTTATCATTAAATCTCCTGGCTACCTCCTCATATCCAAGGTTGTTCAAGTGGGTGCTCGATCGATTCCCACGACCAACTTCCTCGGCAAATAACTCAGTGACTATACTAGTATGGTCATCAGTCCAAGCAATGGCAGCCATTCTTCAAAAAACATTATTTTTCATTTGTTACTCTCCAACTCATCTCATCTATATATTAACAGAATATCCAAACACCATATGTGCACCATATAAAAATCAATACACCAATAAAAACAGTACCAGATTATGCATATACTGTTCAATCATGTATTCAGCATTTAACTGAAGTTGTATCTTACTTGCTAGTGGAATCTCGTAGTACCAGATTGTGAATCAAGAAAAAACAGTACCAAAACTACTGTTCAATATCTTGGTACTGTCCAATAACTTGCTATTGTTCGATACACCATCTAGTGTCTAATCTACACCATGTAGTGTCTAATCTGCACGTACAGACTATATCCAATACACTATCTAGTGTCTAATCTATACCATCTAGTGTCTAATCTGCACGTATAGACTATATCCAATGCACCATCTAGTGTCTAATCTACACCATCTAGTGTCTAATCTGTACGTACAGACTATATCCAATACACCATCTAGTGTATAATCTACATAGTACAATGCGAGATATTCATAATCTACAGACCAATATCCATAAACTCACAAACCACTGTTTCCATTTGCATATAGAAAAAACTAAGGATGAGATCAGTAGTACAACAATCATAGGAAGACAAAGAAGAAATCAATCTAGGTATACCTGATGGATCCTTCGGCTGTGAGAAGCACCTGGTGGGATTTAACAGGGGCTCCGGTGACCTTGTGAGAAATCAATCTAGCAAAAATTGTCCTGGTGAGAAATCAATCTAACAAAATTGTCCTGCAGTACGAATTTTATAGGGGCTTCGGCGACCTCCTTGTGAGAAGACCGGAGAGAGCAGGACGGGCGGAGGGGAGAAGGGCGGGCGGAGTGAGCAGGCGAAGGGAGAAGATCGGGAGACAGAGATCAGGCTGGGCGAAGGGGAGAAGGAAGGAGGGGACAAGGGCGTACAGCGGCACGGGAAGAGGCGAGAGGGCGGCAGCCTGGGCGCTGAGCGGCTTCTCAGGGACGAGTCAACACGCCAAGGAGGTGGCGGCGTGCCCTATTTCCATCGGGGGAGAGAGAGAGCTGCTGGCTTGGTCGATTGAGATGAGCGAGGCAGGGGGTCCTTTTCAGAAGGATCTGATCGGTTCGGTTAGAAGATGACTAACAGAGGGCAATGGTGGGTAAATTATTTTCAACTCTAGGTGAAGTGGATCCGGTGAAGCACCTGATGGCTCGCTTCAGAAAATTGTACTAGGAGACAGGGTAGCTTCACTTCACCTAATCGGTGGAGTTTATGTGTTTGGGATGGCTTCACCTGATCCACTATTAGATTGGTGAAGTGGAGCTGTCCCAAACACAGCCTTAGTAAGCCTGGATGATTTATTTTGCCTCAGAGTTCTTGTATCACTTTCATGCGATAATTAGTAATGTTTTGTTGCAAGCATATTATTGCTCTCTCGTTTGTCGTTCCCTCTCTTTTGCTATCCTTCATTTGCACTGAGTATGGGCTCTACTTGTGCTTCCAACTCCCCAAAACCAATGTTACCAACAGTGTACACCCTACATACCTATTAGCATCGTTTGCTATTTCAGTGCATATTCTATATGCCTTGTTTTCTTCTAAATAAAATGTTTGTTTGTTTTGAGAAAGTTAGTTAGTAAAGCTCTCACGAACTTGATGGCACACTTTATTCCTTGCACTTAATAATCCTGAACCATTGTGACTTGTCCATGAAAGTTATATGCTTGCAAATTATAGGTTGGGAGTTAGCAGAACCGTACTGTCACGGGGAACGCTTTCAACACTTATGGATATCCTATCCAGTTGATACTTTGCTCTTTTGTTTGCGGATGTCGTCGGTGTGAAATAAAAGGGAAGCTTGTGAGTTCATGGAGTATATATATATATATGTGTTAGAGAAACGCCTGGGTCGCTAGCATAAGCCATGCCTAATCATGGTGGAAACTTGCAGCATCGCCATAATGAGCATTCCGTGAAGCATCCTCAATAAAAAGCTATGCACATAGTAAAAAAGATCGTTCAGATGATCATTGTATGCTTGCCTTGTCATTTTGATCACGGGATAGCTCCCGTATCATGTACAAGGGGTCCCCCGTTGACGGTTCTCTATGATATGCATGTATGTACAATGACAAGAACTTGCAGGTAACCAAAGTTGAGTAGCATGCGGAGCTGCCCTCGTACTCAAGGGACATGGGATTTCCAGTTTATGGTCTGTCAAGCATATAAATCAGATTGTACCTCACTTTCCCCTTAACCATATGAAGATGCCTATGATAGGGGCATTGAGAGCTCAAAGCTAATGAGTACCTTCCTTCCAGCATTAGGAACCTTTCAAACTTTTCAAAACCGTTTTCACTTCCGTGTTGAGTCACCACCTATTCTATGAGCACCTTCTTGAGAGCATAGTTGTCATTCTTGTGTTTGTTCCAAAACTTGGTTAATTATGTCATGACTTTGATGCTTGTATCTCTGATATCTTTACTTCTAGTCTTGATGTGAACTTCAGAGGTGCCTTGGCATTTATATTGTGATCTACAAACAAAGGCAAGCGAGATACCACTCAATCATACCTTACTATGAGCATTGCAATGTTGCTTATGTTTATGTTCCACGCTACTTATTATTATTGAGTTGGTTTCTCTACATAGATTGCAATGACTATTGAGTAGACTTAGTTGCATACTTCTTATTATGAATGGTTTAATCATCTACTCTTGTGCTGAGAATATATACATCATATGAAGCAAATGTGTTCGTGAAAGCTCTTTTATCGCACTCAGTTTTCAACTGAATTGCTTGAGAACAAGCAATAAGCTAAGCTTGGGGTAGTTGATACGTCCAAAACGTATCTATTTTTCCGAACACTTTTGCTATTGTTTCTCCTTTAAACTCGTGTGATTTGGATACAACAACACGGACTGACGTTGTTTTCAGCAGAATTACCTTGGTGTCTAGTTTTTGTGCAGAAAATCAACTATCAGGAAAAATCCCGGAAAATATGCCAAAAATTATATTTCGCCAGAAGATCCACGGAGCCAGAAGACGAAATGGAGTGGAGTGATGACCCACAAGTATAGGGGATCGCAACAGTCTTCGCGGGTAGTATTACCCAATTTATTGATTTGACACAAGGGGAGCCAAAGAATACTTGCAAGCCTTAACAACTAAGTTGTCAGTTCAGCTGCACCTAGAAATAGTTTTTGCTCATAGAAGTTTATCAGTAGCAACAGTTTGTAGTAGCAACAGCAAAGCAACAACAACATCAACAATAGTAACAATAACGGTAACAGTAGGATTCGAGTGCGGTAGGCATAGGGATGGATGGACGGGCGTTGCATGGACGAGTCTAAACATGTAACTTCAAGATTTAGGGCATTGCAAATAAATAATAACAAGCATCCAAGTACTAAACAATCCTAGGCATGTGCTCCAAATATAGTCATACGTGCTCGCAATGAGAACTTGCACAACATCTTTTGTCTAGCCAGCCCGTGACAGCGGGGCCTCTAGGAAACTACTGGCAATTAAGGTGCTCCTTTTATTAGAGCACCGAAGCAAAGCATTAACACTTTGTGAACACATGTGATCCTCACACCACAGCCATCCCCTCCGGTTGTCCCAATTATTGTCACTTTGGGGCCTTTGGATCCGGACAATGATATGTGTACACAATTTGCAGATAACATCACAAACAATACTATCATAATGATTCAATAATAAGTTCAGATCTGAGATAATGGCACTCGGTCCCTAGTGATAAGCATTAAGCACAACAAGTTGCAACAAAGTCAAATAGCACTAAAAGAGATACTAGGCACTATGCCCTAATAGATCTTATTCGATTACATGATAGAACTCATCCAATCCCTACCATCCCCAAGCCTACATCGGGGGATTACTCACTCATGGATGAGGGAAACATCGGTGGTTGATGGAGATGTGTTGGTTATGACGATGGCGATGATCCTCTCCAAATTACCCATCCCGGCAGGGTGCCAGAACGGAGTTTCTGGATCCGAATCTTGGTTTCTGGTGGCGTCGGAGCGAAACTCTTTCTAGAAAACTATCAAACCCCCTGAATTTTTAGGTCAGAAGGCAACTTATAGGCGCGGAGGGAGGCCGAGGAGCTTCCTAGGGTGGCAGCACCTGTAACACCCTCAGAATCGGCCCTATGCAAGTTTTAGCGAAACCCGCCAAATCCGCATAGAAACGATTCAAAGGTGCCCACCAGGCACTTTCGTGCGGGCGGAAAACGAAGTAATAACATTACACAACAGTCCTCGATGGGACCCACAGAACAGATATATATATATAACAGCGACTCAAAGAGTCAAGGATACAGATATACAATACAAAGATCCAAATCACCTTGAAAACGATAGAGCGTCCGACTACGGACAAGATGCAAATGGGGCTAAGAGCCCTGAAGAATAACCAATGGCGTCCATAACCCTGCCCAGGCCAAGCCGGAAGGGTAACCCTGCTAACGACGTCGATCTCAAAACCTGCTTAAACAAAAGGGGTGCCGACAAAGGGCAAAGGAAAAAGAGGAGCGTCAGTACTGAGGCCAGTACACGGCGAGACTAGAATTCGGCGGTCCTCGCCTACATAGGTATGGTGGACTGCAGCGGCAGCGCAGCATGCACTAAACATCCTATAGAGACTCGATAAAACAGGCGGCTATCAGAGAGGGGTAAGAAAGACCTATCCGGAGCCAACCTGATACTAACACCAAACAATCCCGTCCTGGTATTTCCCCCTCGAGACCAAACGAGGAAGTCAACCGAGGAACTCACACAGTTGGCAGTTTTATTTATTCAGTTATTGTTGCAGCAATTACTAGTCAGGTGTAGATAATCGTCCTGATAAAATAAATAGTGGGCCGTTTTAGTTAACCATTCCGTTGTAATTGCGACACTTACTAGTCAAATACAATTAACATGAGATATCCCAAACCCAGCAGTTGTTGGTACTTTTATTTAGCCATTCCGTTGTAGTTGCAATACTTACTAGTCAGATACAATGGTCGCAAGTGACAACCCAAACAAGCAATTGTTGGCAGTTTTATTTAGCCATTCCATTATAGTAAAGCTGATTATTAGTCATTATAAAGTCAAATTTATAGCACTACTTTAGTTATAGTTGTCTATGATCGAGATACTGTGCTCCAAGTCGTCCATAACTGCGGACACGGCTTTCAGAAAGTTTTACCCTGCAGGGGTGCACAAATAGCAACACACACTCGATCAACCTCGGAAAAACCAAATCAAAACCCAACGAGGCCTTCACGACAAAGCAATCACAGGATTCAGAAATATTTCAGGGGGCCACCCCTTGGAGTACACCCGCAACAAAGTTAGCTGACTCCGATACGGACCCGAGGTTTGGGTGGACGGCTATGAACGACTGGGAACCCAAAACTGGGCTTGTCGACACCGCGAAAACGTGTCCCGATCCTAAACAGTACAGGTGCTATCCATCGCACAATTTAAATAAAGCAGTAAAGCATGGCATAAGTACAGGATAGTAAATAAAACCTCAAACTAGTTTGTGGCCCCAAGAAATAAGAATGAATCAAGCTCTGGCTCAGGGGGGTCCCATAATCCTCCCGGATGTGGATAGCGCGAATATTCAAGGAACAGGTATCAAGTACTCGGGGTCCTACGGGACACAAGTGGACGGTTAACAACCAAATAACATCTATTGCCCACCTGTGCCTCTGCTTACTTACTTCAATTTTAGTTGTTAAACAGTAATTAAAGTGAACGATAATTAAAGCCATGACCATCTCCAACATTAAACATGCGGCAAAGCTCCAACAACTGTGGTACTTGTCGACACGCAACAGCACTCGATCAAGCGACTACGACGCGCAAGTCCAACTATCTACCAAACAACAGGTAATAGGATGTGTCCAAGGCAATATAAGGCTGCAAGGGATAACACGGGTACGAAAACTAGAGCATCGCAACACAGATAGCAATAGATCAACAGGAGGGAATAAATACTATAAAAGTAAGATAGGTAGAAAGGGGAAGATGCTCGCCTGAAAACATTGCCGAAGGTTCAACCGAAGATCGGGTCGGCACTCGCATCAACTCAACGGTCTTATCCGCGAAGAACCAAAACACTAGAATAAACACCGGATGCAATATTTAATACTACGGCAAAAGATCGGGCATGATGCATGTATGATGTATGACATGGCATAGATGCGATGCAATTAGGCCATATTAAGTGGAACCGGGGTCCCGACATTTAATTAGATGGTTCATGTTATTTAACTACCCCGCAATTTAAATGTTGCATTATCAAGACAAAATATGGCACCGGTTCGCTACACAAATTTAAATGAGGCCAATATAAGGCTAGATTTGCCCGCATATGGGCCCCATATTTAATTATATGGTGAATCGGCATAAGGCCCCCAAACCACATGAGATGTATGCGAGCATGCTCAATTAATATGCAACAAGTGATATAGTTGGCAATTTATAAAAATAGGGGCTCGGAAAAGGGGTCACACATTAGGGTTGCGAAGGTCTTGGTTCCGGGGGTTCGGGGTCCGGTCTCGGGGTTCAGGGTTCGACGGGATCGTTCTCGGACTCCGGGATTTAGGGTCTTCGGATCGGGGAAGTAGATCTTGGCGTTCCGAGGAGAAGATCTTAGCGTGCCGAGGGTTCGGTCTTCAAATCCCGGGAAGGATGTCTTGCGGCTTCTCGTGAAGGCGATCTTGACGCTAGTGCCCGTGAAGTAGAACTTGTCGTCCGTCTCTTGTCGGTGGTGAACTTGGCCGATGGCCTTCGGGTCCAGGAAGAAGCACTTGGCGTTCCATGACGACGTTCTTGGCATACGGCATCGCAACCGGGGGGAGGGCTCGATGTTCCAGGGTGACGACCTTCTTTCGGGTCTGGAGATCTCCAGGGTCTCGGACGATGCGTTTATCAGCAGGTCATGTCGTAGATGGGCATTTTGGTGGTTAACACGCCGTCTAAAGGGGTGCCTGGTTCAACAGAGTTCACACAACTCGAACAGAAGTTGGCGTCGACGTCTCCAAAACACACAAGCAGGACATGCACGCGCGCCTAGGTGAGTACCAAGGCAGTTGCTGGCGCCCTCCTTCTGCAGATGAAAAAGCGAAGCCGAGGTGGTCTAGGCGGCGGGCGAGGCGAGCTCGGCGAGGAGACGTGGCCGGGCTTGGCGGACGCGGACGGGCGAGCTCGGACAGCAGCGGCGGGGAGGTCCCTGGGCTGCGGCCGGAACCGGGCGGCGGCCGGACTTGGCGCAGGCAGCGGAGGAGGGTCGGCGGGCGACCGGATATGCGCGCCGGCGGGCTCGGGGCGAGCTCGAGGGGGCCGGCGGCGGACGGGGCCATGGCGCTGGGGCGGCGCTCCCGCGCAGGCGGAGGCGGTGGCCCGCGACGGACGGCGACCGGCCCGAGCTTGGCGGCGCGGTGCTCGGGTCGACGGAGGGAGGCGGGGCCGGGGCCAGCGAGGATGGAGCTCGGGGAGGCGGTTGAGGACGGCGGCAGGGGCGGCCTCGGGGAGGGCGAGCCCGCGCGGCGGAAGAGGCGGCCAACAGGGTGGAGAGGTGGCACCGGGGCGGGGAGGCCGACGGGGCGCGGCGAGGGAGAGGAGGAGGCGAGCGGCGGTGGCGAGCTCGCCGGAGGGGAGGAAGAAGGGCGGGCGAGCGCGGGTGGCGGCGCTCGCTGGCCGGGAGAGGCGGCGACCGGAGAGGAGGGAGGGCGCGGGCCGGCGGGGTGCCGCGGCTGCCGGTGAGGAGGGAGAGAGCGGGGGCGATGGGGGGCCAGGGCGTCGGTTGGAGTGGGGAAGAGAGGACGCGGGGGGTGAGGGAGGTTGTCGGGGGCGTGGGGGAGAGAAGAGGGAGTGGTGGGGCCGGAGGGGTGGGGCCGGGGCGCGGGGCTGGACGCGGTTTGACCGCGTGGTGGGGGAAGAGGGCAGAGAGAGGAGAGTGGGGCTGGCCCGGTGGGTGGGGGGAGTGGGGCTGTGTGCAGGTGGTTTGTGTGATGTGGCGTGGGGCCAGGGTGTAAGAGAGAGGGGGTAGGTGGGGCTGTGGTGAGAGAGAGAGGGGGTGAGAGAGAGGATTGGTGAGGTGGCAAGGTGGGTAGGGATTGGGTCCAGGGGTGAGGTGGCGAGCTGTGGTTGGTGGGTAGAATAGGATTGGGTGGGAATAGATTTAGAGTTTGGGTGGACCGTTTTATTCTGGGGTGGTCGACTGGGTCGAATCGGCCCGTTCGACTGCCCCCCTAAAAATAATTAAATATTTTATTTATTTCAAACAGGGTTTTGCAAACCGATAGCAGACAAAACAAAATAATCCGGAGACCCGGGTTTTGTGTTTGAACAAAGACGGGGCGTTTTAGAAAACAAAATCAGGTTTTTCCGCAATTAGTTTTATGCAAGCAAATGCAAGATGATGATGATGCTCAAATGCAATGTGGCATGATGACATGAGCATGCGGTCATGATGATGCAATGCACAAAAACAACACGATTTTTCTAGTAGTGGTTTTGCGGGATGCCACAGCACCCCCTCCAGGTGCGGGGTTAGGTGGGACCACTCCTGGGGTGGGTCTGGGCCCCCAGGCCTCCTCTCTGTCTCCCCTTCTGGTTCCGTGGATCTTCTGGTGAAAAATAGTTTTTGGCATTTTTTCCAGGATTTTTCCTGATAGTTCATTTTCTGCACAAAAACAAGACACCAAGGTAATTCTGCTGAAAACAGCGTCAGTCTGTGTTAGTTGTATCCAAATCACACAAGTTTAGAGAAGAAACAATAGCAAAGTGTTCGAGAAAGTAGATACGTTTTGGACGTATCAACTCCCCCAAGCTTAGCTTATTGCTTGTCCTCAAGCAATTCAGTTGAAAACTGAGTGCGATAAAAGAACTTTCACGAACACTTTGCTTCATATGATGTATATATTCTCAGCACAGGAGTAAATGCTTAGACAATTCATAATAAGGAGTATGCAACTAAGTCTACTCAATAGTCATTGCAATCTATGAATAGAAACCAACTCAATAATAATAAGTAGCATGAAACATAAACATAAGCAACATTGCAATGCTCATAATAAGGTATGATAGAGTGGTATCTCGCTTGCCTTTGCTTGAAGAGCACAATATAAATGCTGAGGCACCTCTGAAGTTCACAAGAAGACTAGAAGTAAATATATCAGAGATACAAGCATCAAAGTCATGACATAATTAACCAAGTTTTGGAACAAACACAAGAATGAAAACTATGCTCTCAAGAAGGTGCTCATAGAATAAGTGGTGACTCAACAAAGTTGTGAAAACTATTTTTGTGAAGGATTGAAAGGCTTCCCAATGCTGAAAGGAAGGTACTCATTAGCTTTGAGCTCTCATTTCCCCTATCATAGGCATCTTCATGTGGTTAAGGTGAAAGTGAGGTCCACTTTGAATCATATGCTTGACAGACCATAGACTGGAAAATCCCAAGTCCCTTGAGTACGAGGGTCGCTCCGCATGCTACTCAACTTTGGTCACCTGAAAGTTCTTGTCATTGTAAATACATGCATATCATCGAGAACCGCCAACGGGGTACCCCTTGCACATGGTACATGAGCTTTCCCATAACCAAAATGAAAAGGCAAGCAGACAATGAGCATCTCAGCAATCTTTTTATTTACCATATGTATACCTTTTTATTGAGGACGCTTCATAGATGCTCATTATAGTGATGTTGCAAGTTTCCACCATGATTAAGCATGGCTTAGTCTAGCGGCCCAGGCGTTTATCTAACACAATGTATAAACTCTATGAACTCATAACCTCCCCTTTTATTTCACATCGTCAACATCCGTAAACAAAAGATCAAGGAATCAACTGGATGAGATATCCAAAAAGTGTTGAAAGTGTTCCCCGTGACAGCACGGTTCTACTGACTCCTAGTATATAATAAGCAAGCATATAACTTTCATGGACTAGTCACAATGGTTCAGAATTATTAAGCGCAAGGAATAAAGTGTGCCATCAAGTTCGTGAGAGCTTTACTAACTAACTTTCTCAAAAAAGACAAACATTTTATTTTGGAAGAAAACACGGCATATGGAATATGCACTGAAGTAGCAAATGATGCTAATAGGTAGGTATGGTGGAAACAGCTGGCAATATTGGTTTTGGGGAGTTGGAAACACTGGTAGAGCACATACTCAGTGCAAGTGAAGGCGAGAAATAGAGAGGGAGTGACAAATGAGAGAGCAATAGCTGTCATAATCATGCTTGCAACAAAATAGGACTAATTATGGCAGAAAAGTGATACAAGAACTCTGAGGCATGTAAGATCCCACCTTTATAAAGGTAAAGATTCATGTGATTGCAATGCTGGTCCCTGGATCAAATGCTAGCATCCACAGTTTAAGATGAAGTACACAGAAACAAAGGTCATTATTGCATTGTCATTCCAGAGATAACATAGTCTTTTATAACTCCATAGCCATAGGCTAATACAAGAGTTTAACTTAACAATATAAAATAGAAGTCTTCATCTTCATGTGCCACAGGCAAGCATGTTGAGTGTAGACTCATAACCCCTAATCATCATCACAGTAACCTGCAACATCACAAGTTACAACCACAGTGGGTCAATACATTGGAATAGTATTGGCAAGTGATACCTTAGTAGAATATTAGCATCTAATTACTACATGAATTTGAATAAGTGTAGCTTAGGCTTGCTTTGCTCAAAATAGGTTTTACCTATCAGTTGAAATCACTAAGTTTTTGTTTGGTAAAAAAACTTTCCCAAGGAACCACCAATAGAAATTGGTGAACCTTCACCCTTGTTCAACCACAAGTTTTAACATAGAAAAATTGGGATGAGGAGATTCTTGATAGCTTCCATGTCTTAATGCTCAAATTGTCCAATACCAGGGACATGGCTAAGTACTTAGGTTCTTCCATCTCCAGAGGTTGTGCACTTTCCCCACAAGACTTGATTTTCACCAAGACGGGACCTTTCAGAAGCCTTCCCTTAGACCAAATGGACGCTTTCCAACCTATCATCCCACTACCACCAACTGTCCAAATGGCTAAGTTGTTGCAACCTATATGATCCAGGCAGAGCCCATAATGCCATGTGGCTGCACTAGAAGCTTCTTAACATTTGGCATCTCAAATCCCTTTGTTCCTGGGTGGCCAACCACAAGTGAGATACACAAGGTAAACCATAGAAATGGGCCTTGTGTAACCACTCAACACAAACCATTCTTTCTATTCCATCCAAGTGTTTCATTCACTTAGTTGTTTTATTAAGCAAAACATAAGTCAAAGACTTAGAAATATTTCTCATAGCATGAATATATAATCCACCCTTGGTTACTAATAGCTAGGCTAAGCATGGCAATAGCAAGTATCTTAACTTAGAGGAAATTCTAACAATTCTACCACTACTAGGATTTCCCAAGCATACCATATAGATACTTAACAAAAATTTATTCATGCAAACCCTATGCAAAACATTTCTAATGCATAGTCAAAATATTGGGATAAATACATGAAGCACCACTTGCCTTGGTAGTTGGGGGAGTAGCAACAATCTTCACAACCAAAATCACTATTAGCACCAAAATCTACACATAAAATGATACCACCAAAATCACATATCAAAATATACAAGCAAAAATATATGAATGCATGCAAATGCCATGTGATGATTTTCTAAACCAAACAAGACAAGTGGAACAGTACTGAATCATAAACAAAACATTTACACACTAAATAAAGTCAATTTGGCCCTTAAAACATTTTCTATATAATTTTTATATACAAAATAAGCTTATAAATGTCTCTGCAAAAACAACACATTTTACCGATGCAATTTATTAAACAAAGTGCATAACTGGATATAATTATTTCTCCTGATTCCAATGATATAAAATTTGCAAAATTTGAACATGGGGATCGAAAGTTATGAATTTTTCAAGTTTGAACAACTAATAGATCTAATTCTAGATTTTAAATTTAAAACACAGACACGCGGTGTATTCTGATTGGCCCGTACCGGTTTGGCCGGATCGATCAATGTGGGCCGCACGATCTAAATGAAATCGCATGGGCCAGATCCATTCGTACCCCTTCGATAAGTGATCTATTCTAACGCGTTAGATCTAGATCCAACGGTTCACGACGGCTTGGCCAAGAACTGGCGGCGCGCGTGGTCGCAGCGGCGGCGGCGCTACTGGCGGCGACGGTCCGGCAAATACAGGACGGGCTCGGGGTTGTGGCGTGGCTTACCGGACTCGCAAGAACACGAGGAATCTCAACGTGCTGCTGGCGTGGACAGGGGCGCGCTGTAGCAGGGGCTAGCGCTCGTCGGAGTTGCTGGCGGCGTCGGGTTCTTGCAGGCGAGGTTGTTGCCGAGGCTCTGGTTCACCCTAGCACGAACCAGATGTGTCAGGAGGTGCGCAAGGTAATGGCGAACACGACAGTATTGAGGAGAAGGCAAGGGGCGGTCAGGTTTTACCTCAATCGCTCGTCGGAGTCGAGCAACGGTTCTGACGTTTGCGGGCGTGAACGGGGATGGCGACTTGGGTCACGAGAAAGCAAACGAATGGCATCAGGGAACGCGCAAGAACATGCTGGTCACGCTCGTTTGAAGCAGAGGCAAAGAGGCGGTCGGAGCTCACTGTAATCGCACGTCGGAGGTCGTCGGTACCGCGGTGGTTTGAGCTCGAATGCGAGCAGCCTGGTGGCAGAGTGAGTGAGGAAAGTGGGGGGGGAATGACCGCAGTGGCGAGGTGATTAAGTAGCCAGGAGCGGGGCGAGAATTATGTGCTGATTCATGGGATTTAAGCGAGGTTTAACGTGGCGTCACTGCGCGGTGGTAACGGCGGAGCGGGTCGTTGTGCGGTGATTGAGGACGACGATGACGGGGCAAGGTGGGTCCAAGGCGTCAGCGGGTGGGTGCGCGCGGCTGCGGTGAGAAACAGAGGGAGAAGGGAAACCCCGGAAGGGATGTTTTAGCTACTGGGCCGAAAGGGTGGCGTCGGCCCATTTCTAATTCTTTTATCTTTTTCTATTTCTGTTTGATTTTCTAGGAAACATTTTCAAATGATTTTCAAACCAAAATGAATTCAAGTTTGTTCTGAATTTTTGTAGGATGGACCCAGCTCTTAATTGAATATTTAGCACTGTTGTGCACTCAAACTTACTTTGGTCCTTTGAAATTTTAAAAGAAAACAGTGCATTTACCATTGTTTAATAAAGATATAAAAATGGTTTTAAATTCATATTTTGTTTTGAAATTTTTGTCCAAGCTTTGGAAAACATCAATCAATCATAGGATCAAATATCTTTGGTTTAAAACAATTAATATCATACTAGAGAATAGCATTGGGCCAATGCCTTGCTTACATAAAATAATAGACATTCAAATGCTCCTGTTTTGAAATGACATTGAAAATGATCCTAAAATGATTATGAATGCATGGATGATATGCAACTTTGAAACCATGATTTTTGGGATGTTACAAATCTAACCCCCTTAAGGTTAATCTCGCCCTCGAGATTCGGATTGGCTAGCAAATAGGTGAGGGTGGTCTTTTCGAAGGTCATCTTCTCTTTCCCATGTTGCTTCTTCTTCGGTATGATGGTTCCACTAAACTTTGCAGAATTTTATAGTCTTTTCCGAGTAACTCTTTCTGCAGTCTCAAGAATCTTGATAGGTTTTTCCTCATAAGTGAGATCACTTTCCAATTGGACCTCCTCCAAAGGTATAGTATCCTTCAAAGAAGTCTCTTCCATTTCCGGATGGCATTTCTTTAGCTGACTCACATGAAACACATTATGAACGGCAAACAATGATTCAGGTAGTTCAATTTCATAAGCTACTTCTCCTTTACGACTCAAAATCTTGAATGGTCCAACATATCTTGGGGCCAATTTTCCTTTGACTCCGAATCTCTTCACTCCACGAAGTGGTGACACTCTAAGATAAGCTCTATCACCCACCTCATAGGTGACTTATCTATGTTTAGGATCTGCGTAGCTCTTCTGTCGGGACTGTGCTAGCTGAAGAGTACTTTGGCACCGGCACCCTAGAACAGAGTCGACTACGAATGTATCGAACTAACTTCGGAATTGGGCACAGTATCAAAGATCTTTTAGAAGTCTCATTCTAGGAAGAGTTTCGAATACTGAAACTTAAAGGAAGGGCAAGAAAAAATACTATAATTCACATTTCGATCTTCAATCTGTCCTTTACTATCTTGACTTTCTCTTCAGCCTCTTTGATTAGTTCTGTCCCGAACAAGTTTCTTTCTCCCACACCATTCCATAGTAATGGGGTAGTACATTTCCTTCCATAGAGAAACTCAAACGGTGCCATCTCAATACTGGCTTGATAGTTGTTATTGTAAGAGAATTCTGCGTAAGGCAGACTTTCATCCCAACTAGATCCATAGTCTAAGGCACATGCCCTCAACATATCTTCTAGAATCTGGTTAGTCCTTTCCGTCTGTCCATCAGTCTGAGGATGAAAAGCAGTGCTGAATTCCAATCTTGTTCCCAATGACTCATGCATTTGCCTCCAAAAATGAGAAGTGAATTGGGTTCCCCTATCAGACACAATACTCTTGGGTACTCCATGCAGGCACACAATCCTATTCATATAGATCTTGGCCAACTTAGCACTTGTATAGGTTGTCTTCACGGGTATGAAATGAGCCACTTTAGTTAGGCGATCCACTACTACCCAAATAGAATCATATCCTGACCTGGTCCTTGGCAATCCGATAATGAAATCCATGCCAATCGTGTCCCACTTCCAATCAGGAATAGGTAGTGGTTGTAGCAATGCTGCTGGTTTCTGATGTTCTGTCTTGACTCTACTACATACATCACACAAAGCAATATGTTCGGCGATTTCCTTCTTGAGATTATTCCACCAAAATCTTTCCTTCATATCCATGTACATTTTGGTGTTACCCGGATGAATGGAATATGGTGAGTTGTGTGCTTCTTGTAAAATCAGTTTCCGAAGCTCCGGATCTTGCGGAACGCAGATACGTTTCCCATACCATAAAGTACCTTGTTTGTCTTCATGGAATCCTTTGGCTTTTCCTTTACCAATATTTTCCTTAATCTCTTCAATTTCCTTGTCCGTCTTTTGGGCTTCCTTGATTCTGTCCAACGAGGTGGGTTGAACATCCAATGACATGAGATGTCCCTCAGGCACAATCTACAATCTAAGGTCTCTAAATTGGGCACACAGATCATCTGGAAACTCTCCCTTAGTAAGGTCATTCACAAATACTTTACGGCTTAGAGCATCTGCTACAACATTCGCTTTACCGGGGTGGTATTGCAAACTCAGGTCATAGTCCTTGATGAGTTCTAGCCATCTTCTTTGTCTCATGTTGATTTCTTTTTGAGTGAAGATATACTTCAAACTTTTGTGATCTGTGAACACTTCACATCGCTTTCCCAAAAGATAATGTCTCCATGTTTTGAGTGCATGGACGACAGATGCTAGCTCTAAATCATGAGTAGGATAATTTACCTCATGAGTTTTGAGTTGCCTCGAGGCATAAGCTACAACTTTCCCTTCTTGCATCAGAACTGCACCTAATCCATGATGAGATGCATCACAATAAATTTGGAAATCCTTCTCCAAATCTGGCAGACATAAGACTGGTGCTGACACTAGTCTCTTCTTTAATTCTTGGAAACTGAGTTCACATCCTTCAGTCCAAGCAAATTTCTTGTCTTTCTTTAATAACTCCGTCATTGGCTTAGCTACCTTGGAGAAATTTTCAATGAATCTTCTATAGTATCCTGCCAAGCCAAGAAAACTATGAACTTCTTTCACTGACTTAGGAGATTCCCATTCAGTTACAGCTAACACTTTTGCGGGATCAACTGCTACACCATCTTCTGATACAATGTGTCCAAGAAATCCCACTTCATTCAACTAGAATTCACACTTGCTGAATTTGGCATACAACTTATGTTCTCTAAGCTTCTCAAGTATCAAACGCAAATGTCCTTCATGCTCTTCTTTGCTCTTGGAGTAGATCAAAATGTCATTGATGAAAACGACAACAAACTTGTCAAGGAACTCCATGAACACCTTGTTCATCATATTCATGAAGTAAGCTGGTGCATTGGTCCAACCAAATGGCATCATGGTGTACTCATACAATCCATACCTAGTGGTGAAAGTTGTCTTGGGTATGTCTTGTTCCCTTATCTTAAGCTGGAAATAACCTAACCGGAGATCAATCTTTGAGAACACACAGGCTCCTTCTAACTGATCAAACAAGTCATTGATTCTGGGCAAAGGATATTTGTTCTTGATAGTCACCTCATTGAGTGAACGATAATCGATACATAACCTTTGACTCCTATCTTTCTTTTCCACAAACAAGACTGGTGCTCCCCAAGATGAAGAACTTGGTTGAATAAATCCTTTCTGCAACTGTTCTCCAAGCTGTTTCTTGAGTTCTTTCAACTCGTTAACTGACATCTTGTAAGGTCTCTTTGCTATTGGTCCGGATCCTAGCAGCAAGTCAATCAAAAATTCCACATCTCTATCTGGTGGCATTCCTGGTAATTCTTCCGGAAATACATCCGGATATTCACTCACAATTGACACACTTTCTATGCTAACCCCCTTAAGATAATTTAGCTTACTCCCTTTTGATTCAAAAATTGTTTTGAATCTAATCCTTTTATTATCTGGGGTTGTGAGTGTGACAGTATGATTGGCACAGTCTAGCACTCCCTTGTACTTAGCCATCCAGTCCATTCCCAAAATGACATCCAATCCTTGGGAATTTAGGATTATTAGATTAACGGGAAACTTATACTTCCCAAACTCTATGACTAGGTCATGACATCCTGAGTTCACTATCATTTCTCCACTAGGAGAACTTACTTTTATAGGACACCCAATAGTTTCAACCGGAAGTTCATTTCTATCAACAAATGCTCTTGATATGAATGAATGCGATGCGCCAGTATCAAAAAGAACAAGTGTTGGAACAGAATTGAGTTTGAACTTACCAGCCATAGCATCAGGTTCCTCATAAATCTCTTCCACATTGATGTGGTTCACATGTCCCTTCTGAAAAGGGTTGGGCTTGTTGACACCTTCAACTTTCTTTTCTGGGCACTCATTAGCACAGTGTCCCATCTTCTTACACTTGAAGCATTCAACTTGACTGAGATATTTCTTGACAGGATGACTTCCACTACCACTTCCACTTCCGTTGTGGTGGCTCTTGTATCCACTCTTGTGGTTCTTATACTTGTCATTATCATGACTACGGTGATGCTTGTTGTCATGATGGCGGTTGTGGCTGTGGTGGTTGTTGTACTTTCCATCTTTGTGGGATCCAGAACCCCCACTATCATCATGATGGGAACGCTTGTGAGACGATCCCGAGCTGTGTTTGTCAAAGTTGTGCTTCCTCTTTTTGCTTTCAACCTGTTTCATCTTGTTCTCCAAGATGGTAGCGTTGTCATAGAGTGATTGGTAGGTGGGGACATAGGCCATAGATAACTGTAGATTCAGTTCATCATTCAGTCCTTCGAGGAATTTCTCCTTCCTCTTGGCATCAGTATTAACTTCATCCGGTGCATATCGCGCCAGATTGTTGAACTCCTCAATATATTCAGCCACGCTGCGGTGATGCTGTTTCAGGTTATGGAACTCTTTCTTCTTCAAATTCATCACTCCGGATGAGATGTGAGCTGTACGGAATCCATCTTCAAAGATAGCCCATGTCACATCCTCAATGGGAGTGGTGATCTGGAAGTTATCCCACCAAGTGGCTGCTGGTCCATCCAATAGATGTCCTACAAACCTGACTTTCTCTTCGTCGGTGCAGCCGACAGTTACCAAATCCTTGTTCATCGAACGTAGCCAATCATTGGTCACCATGGGATCAGTAGTTCCTAAGAACTTTGCAGGCCTCAGTCTTAGGAATCTGGTAAGCATGTCAAATCCTGGCAGATTATTCTGGTTGTTGTTGTTGTTGTTGTTATTGTTGTTGTTGTTGTTGTTCTGATTCTGGTTCTGAATAAAGGTGGTCATCATCTGCATCAGTTGAGTTTGTGTTATCATCAACTGCTGCATCTCGGGGGTGACATTGTTGTTGTTTGGGTTGGGGTTGGCACGTCGAGGAGGCATCTGTGGTTTTCATAAGGATAAGAATGAGATACCCATAGATGGTTATCATGCACAATACATCACATAGTCAACCACAACAATCAAGCATCATAATGACATAGAGTTTGAACGACAAAAACAACAAGTTTGAAAATGCAAACACACCATAGCAAGCCATCCACATGTTGGATGGTCATTGCGACTCAAATAATCAATAGCATGGCAGATGAAAGTAAATCGAGTAGTCTACCCTACTCCTCCGCATCAACCTCCTCGTCAACAAGTGTAAGACATGCATTCTCCATGGCGGTCTTGTACTCATCAACACTAGTAGTCAAGGCCTCTATCTTAGCCCTAAGGGCCCTCTTTTGTGAGCGAAGCCTCTCTATCACTCCCTGTTGATGCTCGAGCTTGAAGTCCTTGGCCTCTAGCTCTGCATTCATCTCCCGAATCCTCTTGTTCCTGTCTTGGACTCTTTTCTCTTGGCTCTTGAACTTCCTGTCCTGGCTCTCAAACTTGGCCTCCATTTCCTTGACTAACTCGTCTTGCTCCACGAAGAGCTTGTCCTTCTCACGAAGCTGAACCTGGAGCTCGTCATTGCTAAGCATGACGTTGGTCCTATTAGTATCTAAGTGCCTAATAAGAACCTCTAGGTCCTGAAGGTACAGACGAACCGGTTCCACTGTCTCTCTAGCAGCATCCTCGAACTCAATAGCCTCACCCTCCTTGTCGCGTCTCCTGAAGGGGTGAAAGTAAAGACCTCTAAGCTCTCTAGAGTGTCTCCCTACCAAGCGCCCAAGTAACTCCTGCATGACTACATCTAGGCCTTTCTCCTTGTCGTCATGCATCAGCTTGAAAGTGATGGTCTCCGTGGTTGGCTCTGCCTGGCGTCCGGGCTGAGTGACTCTAAAGCCCCAAAGGTCCTTCCTCTCAAACTTGGTGAGGGGAAGCGTCATGATGCTAGGTAGTGGAAGGTTGAGCACGCTAGTGAGCTCAATGAGACGAGTGCCAAAACGAGTTCCCTTGAACTCCTCGGTCGTGTTGATAATAACACTAGGCATCTATTTTATAAGATAGAGAAAAGTTAGAATCAACATCAATAGAGAAAAATCACAAGACAAAATAACACAAGCATATCTTTTATAGCAAACACACAAGTCATGGCATACACAAATCCATTACAAGCATCAAAGGTTCAACATAACTTAGAAAATTTTTTGGAAATAAAAACGATAAGTGTGGTGGTCCAACTAACGAAGTACGTTACAACTCTCACTCACTAGACAAAATAGCTATCAAAGCATCCTTAGTAGCCATCTGTCTATCTTGCTCACAAGACTCCCAAATTAAGTCTATGATGTCTCCCCTTAGTTGTTGGTTGGTAGTCTCTAACTCTTGGGTATGCTTCTTTTCTTCTCTAAGGTCGTTTTGAGTGTTAAGCATTCTGCACTTGAGCCTATCACCAAGTTCCTTGATAGCATTCCATGTTGTATTTCTTGCAGAGTCAAAGAATGTGGTGTGCATTTCTGAGTTGGTGACCATGCAGAATCCTGACTCCTTGTGGTTGTCTTCCTTGTTTTTGTACAAGTGAAGTTGTACCCACCAATACTCCTCTCCTTCATCCATCACTGGGAATCTTTTGTACATAGCTGCACCATGTATCCCCATGGTAACCATAAGGTTCTTGAGGGCCTTGGGAAACTCAGTCTCACACTCCAAAGTCATGGTCATGAGTGGTCCCTTCCTTACGACTTCGTTGATGGAGTTCATCTACAAATAGAGATGAGACAGAAGATTAGAAAAGTTTACGAGAATAAAAAGACAAGTGTAGAATTTTTTCAAAGTGTTGAAATATTTCCTTAGTGGTTTCTAATCCAATCCTAGGGTCATAATCCTATAGGCAACACACTGCTCTGATACCATCTGTAAGATCCCACCTTTATAAAGGTAAAGATCCCTGTGATTGCAATGCTGGTCCCTGGATCAAATGCTAGCATCCACAGTTTAAGATGAAGTACACAGAAACAAAGGTCATTATTACATTGTCATTCCAGAGATAACATGGTATTTTACAATTCCATAGCCATAGGCTAATACAAGAGTTTAACTTAACAAGATAAAATAGAAGTCTTCATCTTCATGTGCCACAGGCAAGCATGTTGAGTGTAGACTCATAACCCCTAATCATCATCAGAGTAACCTGCAACATCACAAGTTACAACCACAGTGGGTCAATACATTGGAATAGTATTGGCAAGTAATACCTCAGTAGAATATTAGCATCTAATTACTACATGAATTTGGCTAAGTGTAGCTTAGGCTTGCTTTGCTCAAAATAGGTTTTACCTATCAGTTGAAATCACTAAGTTTTAGTTTGGTAAAAAAACTTTCCCAAGGAACCACCAATAGAAATTGGTGAACCTTCACCCTTGTTCAACCACAAGTTTTAACTTAGAAAAATTGGGATGAGGAGATTCTTGATAGCTTCCATGTCTTGATGCTCAAATTGTCCAATACCAGGGACATGGCTAAGTACTTAGGTTCTTCCATCTGCAGAGGTTGTGCACTTTCCCCACAAGACTTGATTTTCACCAAGACAGGACCTTTCAGAAGCCTTCCCTTAGACCAAATGGACACGTTCCAACCTATCATCCCACTACCACCAACTGTCCAAATGGCTAAGTTATTGCAACCTATATGATCCAGGCAGAGCCCATAATGCCATGTGGCTGCATTAGAAGCTTCTTAACATTTGGCATCTCAAATCCCTTTGTTCCTAGGTGGCCAACCACAAGTGAGATACACAAATTAAACCATAGAAATGGGCCTTGTGTAACCACTCAAGACAAACCATTCTTTCCATTCCACCCAGGTGTTTCATTCACTTAGTTGTTTTATTAAGCAAAACAAAAGTCAAAGACTTAGAAATATTTCTCATAGCATGAATATATAATCCACCCTTGGTTACTACTAGCTAGGATAAGCATGGCAATAGCAAGTACCTTAACTTAGAGGAAATTCTAACAATTCTACCACTACTAGGATTTCCCAAGCATAGCATATAGATACTTAACAAAAATTTATTCATGCAAACCCTATGCAAAAAATTTCTAATGCATAGTCAAAATATTGGGATAAATACATGAAGCACCACTTGCCTTGGTAGTTGGGGGACTAGCAACAATCTTCACAACCACAATCACTATTAGCACCAAAATCTACACATAAAATGATAGCACCAAAATCACATATCAAAATATACAAGCAAAAATATATAAATGCATGCAAATGCCATGTGATGATTTTCTAAACCAAACAATACAAGTGGAACAGTACTGAATCATAAACAAAACATTTACACACTAAATAAAGTCAATTTGGCCCTTAAAACATTTTCTATATAATTTTTATATACAAAATAAGCTTATAAATGTCTCTGCAAAAACAACACATTTTACCGATGCAATTTATTAAACAAAGTGCATAACTGGATATAATTATTTCTCCTGATTCCAATGATATAAAATTTGCAAAATTTGAACATGGGGATCAAAAGTTATGAATTTTGCAAGTTTGAACAACTAATAGATCTAATTCTAGATTTTAAATTTAAAACACAGACACGCGGCGTGTTCTGATTGGCCCGTACCGGTTTGGCCGGATCGATCAATGTGGGCCGCACGATCTAAATGAAATCGCATGGGCCAGATCCATTTGTACCCCTTCGATAAGTGATCTATTCTAACGCGTTAGATCTAGATCCAACGGTTCACGACGGCTTGGCCAAGAACTGGCGGCGCGCGTGGTCGCAGCGGCGGCGGCGCTACTGGCGGCGACGGTCCGGCAAATACAGGACGGGCTCGGGTTTGTGGCGTGGCTTACCGGACTCGCAAGAACACGAGGAATCTCAATGTGCTGCTGGCGTGGACAGGGGCGGGCTGTAGCAGGGGCTAGCGCTCGTCGGAGTTGCTGGCGGCGTCGGGTTCTTGCAGGCGAGGTTGTTGCCGAGGCTCTGGGTCACCCTAGCACGAACCAGATGTGTCAGGAGGTGCGCAAGGTAATGGCGAACACGACAGTATCGAGGAGAAGGCAAGGGGCGGTCAGGTTTTACCTCAATCGCTCGTCGGAGTCGAGCGACGGTTCTGACGTTTGCGGGCGTGAACGGGGATGGCGACGTGGGTCACGAGAAAGCAAACGAATGGCATCAGGGAACGCGCAAGAACATGCTGGTCATGCTCGTTTGAAGCAGAGGCAAAGAGGCGGTTGGAGCTCACCGTAATCGCACGTCGGAGGTCGTCGGTACCACGGTGGTTTGAGCTCGAATGCGAGCAGCCTGGTGGCAGAGTGAGTGAGGAAAGTGTGGGGAGGGGGAAATGACCGCAGTGGAGAGGTGATTAAGTAGCCAGGAGCGGGGCGAGAATTATGTGTTGATTCATGGGATTTAAGCGAGGTTTAACGTGGCGTCACTGCGCGGTGGTAACGGCGGAGCGGGTCGTCGCGCGGTGATTGAGGACGACGATGACGAGGCAAGGTGGGTCCAAGGCGTCAGCGGGTGGGTGCGCGCCGCTGCGGTGAGAAACAGAGGGAGAAGGGAAACCCCGGAAGGGATGTTTTAGCTACTGGGCCGAAAGGGTGGCGCCGGCCCATTTCTAATTCTTTTATCTTTTTCTATTTCTGTTTGATTTTCTAGGAAACATTTTAAAATGATTTTCAAACCAAAATGAATTCAAGTTTGTTCTGAATTTTTGTAGGATGGACCCAGCTCTTAATTGAATATTTAGCACTGTTGTGCACTCAAACTTACTTTGGTCCTTTGAAATTTTAAAAGAAAACAGTGCATTTACCATTGTTTAATAAAGATATAAAAATGGTTTTAAATTCATATTTTGTTTTGAAATTTTTGTCCAAGCTTTGGAAAACATCAATCAATCATAGGATCAAATATCTTTGGTTTAAAACAATTAATATCATACTAGAGAATAGCATTGGGCCAATGCCTTGCTTACATAAAATAATAGACATTCAAATGCTCCTGTTTTGAAATGACATTGAAAATGATCCTAAAATGATTATGAATGCATGGATGATATGCAACTTTGAAACCATGATTTTTGTGATGTTACAAGGCAAAATAAATCATCGAGGCTTACTGAATATTGATTAGTCATATGCATCCGTGAGCATGTGCCAAGTCGATTCACATGAACAGTCAGAGGAGGATACCACAATATCATACCAAAGTATGAATAAAACAATGCAAGCAAACATTCATATGACATACTAGAAACTATTAGCAAGCTGGAGCTAATCATAGACAATCAAGAACTACTAAGCATTCATAATGACATACACCTTACACAAACAGGCTAAGCATGGTCACAATGATGAGTATATGTACAAAAATGAAACAAATAGAGTTCGTTACCAGCCTCTTACCACACCTCGAGTTGTCTTAATATTCATTATTTCCCTTCACTTGTGTGACTTGAATAATTAACATGAAACCAAAATCCACTGAGGACGGCTGAACCCTGCAAAGAACTCACAAAACCAAAGAAGAACAACAAATATTTTTGGTGTTTTCAATTTTTTAGAAACAAGCAAACAAAGAAAAATCAAACAAAAACAAAGCAAACCAAACAAAGCAAAATATTTTTGGATTTTTCTTTAAGGCAAACCAAAGCAAAGAAACAGACCAAGAGAAACAACGAAAATATTTTTGGTATTTTTGGGGTTTTAGAAAGAAGCAACAAAAACCAAAAAGAAAGCGAAAACAATGGATATACAAAGAACCGACCGAACATGATATATATATATATATGAGTGTGATGTCGGTGTACCTCCCCCCAAGCTTAGGCTTTTGGCCTAAGTGGGGCTCAATCCCATGGTGCCCAAGTAGATGCACCTCCGTAGTATCTTGAGGAAGCTCCCTCGTCCTGGTACGAGCTCGAGGACTCCCCTGTGTAATGTATCGCTGGGTCATATGAGGGCGCTTCCTCCTGATAGCGCCCATGGAAGTTCAGAGAGCGCAACTCGTCATCCATCTCCGCCTTCGAGCGTGACCAAGGTCCCTGTGAAATACTGAGCAAAGTGGTTTGGGGTAGAGGGATCTCTCTCTTCCCCATCAATAAACAACATTCTATAAACCAAGTTATCGAGAGAAGAGCTAGTGGTGACAAAGTGGTGCGCCTTCATGGAAGAAAGATCAAGCCTCTGAGGGGCCAAAACTGTATCATGAGGATCCACATCAATGTCCAAAGTAGCAGCAATACGAGTAGCAATAATCCCCACATAAATGGGTCCCTTAGCAGCTAAGCAACGAGCAATGAGGGAACCAAGATTATACTTATCCTCATTGTTGAGTGCAGCAGCTAAGAAGGACAATTGATAGTTGGAAATATTACTAGTGTTCTCCCTACCAAGAACATTGGTGGCAAGATAGTAGGAAAAATACCTGATGGCTGGAAGTTGAATGTTCTTTATCTTCCCTCGCTGAGCTTTGTGGTCATCATCATTGGTTATTCCTCGGTAAAGCTCCAACAAATTAGCTGGTAGAGCTTGAATCTTCTTTGATGACCCAGTTGTACCAAGTCCCAGGGCCTTGCAAAATTTCTTCAATGTCATAGAATGAGCCCTGTTATAAATTTTGAAAGACATAGAAGGCTTGAACATACTATTAGTAAAGGAGAAACTCTCCACAAATGTTTTAGTAAGCAAAGCATATTGTGCACTCTCATCCTGCATGTAACTTGTTAGACCAGCTCCTTGTACCAAAGCCATAAAATCATTAAGAATCCCAGCAGCTCGCAAGAAATTTTGGCAAGGAAAGGTGGAGGGGTGCGCATCCCCTTCATCTCCCTCGTCACCAAATCGCGGAGTGATGAGATCCTCCTTGTATGAGGGTCTAGTACTGGTAGATGACCTTGGAAGCCTTGCCCTTCTAGGTGCATCACTCTCAAATATGTCACCAAAGGTATGGTGGTCCATGCCTTTCCTATTCTGAAATTTTAAACAACCATCAAACCAAGTGATTTCTAAGTTGATAAATGATGAGAAACTACTATAGGAACTTGCTAGAGGACTACACATGCATCGAAACAAAGTTTCTAAGCATAGAAACAAGCATGCAAGCTCAAACAACCTGTAACCTATAGCAGCAAAATACTCAAGATACAATCTACCAATCACAAATCTAATTGGATAAGTGGAGGAGACACATACCAAGGAGCAATCCCTCCAAAAATCAGCACTTGATATGGGCTGAACAAGGAGATCGAAAATCGCGAGCAAGAACAGCAAGAAATCGAGCTTGAGCAAGTTTTCCGGTGTTTTTCGGGAGAGAGAAAGAAGGTGGCTTTGAGGAGGCAGCCTGGAGGGGCCCAGGTGGGCCAGACCACCCTAGGCGCCACCAGTGGTGGGACTGCGCCTACCATAGGTGTGGTGGGGTGGCCCCCTGGGTCACCTCAGGTGCCTCTCTGCCAATTTTTCTGAGGAAAATTTATTTTAAATTTTCTGGGATTTTTCGAGAAACTTTATTTTTGGCCAATTTTCAGGGTATGAAAATTGATTTTCTTGCAGAAACAGTTTTTTTTAGAAGAAGCAAATGCAAACCAAAAACCAAACTACAGGAGCTCTAAGAAACTCAAACAAGCAAACAACTAGCAAAAGTAAAGCTAAAGCAAAGACTAGGAAGGAGAAAGGAAAAAGAAAGCAAGTATAAACACAGTGGAAACATTATTTTGTTCATTAAAATCCTTTTGTTAACAAGGTTGATCAAGTATTGTTACCAAAACAATTTTATATGAGTCAAAACTTTGCATTCCATAAGGTGATTATGTTACCTCATACTTGATAGCAATGATCCCAATCATAATAGTTTCAAAATTTTCTTGTGGAATGAGACAATATATTTCTCCAACCTTGATGCTCTCAATATTTTCAATGGAATTCAGGCAATAGCTCTTAACAACCTTCTTGGGGAAATAGACAGTGTGCTCTTTGTCATTAATATTGAATGTTACTTTTCCTTGATTGCAATTGATGACAGCACCTGCAGTATTAAGAAAAGGTCTCCCAAGAATAATAGACATATTATCATCTTCAGGCATTTCAAGCACAACAAAATCAGTTAAAACCATGAAATTATGAGAAACTTGAACGGGAACATCCTCACATATACCAACAGGAATAGTAGTTGACTTATCAGCCATTTGTAAAGATATATCAGTTGGTATCAACTTTTCTAGTTGTAGTCTCTTGTAGAGAGAAAAAGGCATAACACTAACTCCAGCTCCCAAATCACATAAAGCGGTTCTAACACAATTATTCTTAATGGAGCAAGGAATAGTTGGTATACCTGGATCACCAAGTTTCTTTAGAACCTTACCATTGAAGGAGTAATTAGCAAGCAAAGTAGAAATCTCCTCATTAGGAATCTTCCTTTTATTAGATACAATATCCTTCATATACTTTGAATAAGGAGGCAACTTAATAGCACCAGTCAAAGGAATTTGCAAGAATAAAGGTTTCATCCACTCACAAAACTTGTTGTAGTGTTCCTCCTCCTTTGACTTGTGTTTCTTACCTGGAAAAGGCATAGGTTTCTACACCTAAGGTTCTCTCTCTTTACCATGTTTAATAGCAATAAAATCTTCCTTTGTGTACCTACTGTTCTTAGTGTGCATCTCAGGTTCTTCGTCACCTTCCTCCTTATCAGGAGCATCATTATTATTGCCACTTTCAGTTTCAGCATCAGAGACAGATATACTATTAGGATCTACATAAGGTTCAACTGATTCCTCAACTACTTTATGTTTCTTTTTCTTCCTCTTACGAGGACTTCCACTATCTTCACCTTGTTGGGAATCCTGCTCTATTCTTTTAGGGCGTCCTTTAGGATATAAAGGGTCTTGAGTAGCTATACCACTTCTAGTTCGAATTCCATAAGCATGTTTATCTCCTGAAGCATTAACTAGCATATCCTTTTGTACCTTAGCAAGTTGATCAAGTTGGGTTTGAACCATTTGAAAGTGTTTACAAAGCATTTTAATATCATTAGAAGTTCTTTCCACAATATCTTTAAACTCATGGATAGCTCTAGAGTTTTCCAAGAAATGATTCTGAACTTGTTTATTAAAATACCCTTGTTTAACAATAAAAGTGTCAAGTTCCTCTAAACATTGATCAGGAGGCTTACCATAAGGAATATCACCTTCATCAAAGTGTTGGAGAGAGTGTACCTCAATAGTAGATGAGTGGGGAATTGGCTTACATAATTCTTCTATAGTAGGGAGATTCTTCACATCTTCTTCTTTAATACCTTTCTCCTTTAGACACTTTTTTAGCTTCCTTCATCACTTCATGATTTAATGCAATAACTCCCCTCTTCTTTGTTGTTGGTGTTGGAACTAGTTCAAGAACAACTGGTTCAGGAGTAATAGGTTCAGGTGCATTCAACTCAGTTGAAATCCAATCATCATAATTCTTGCTTATCTTGGTCATTAATTCTTCAGCATCTGTAGGAGTTCTTTTCCTAAAAACACAATCAGCAAAGATATCTAGGTAGGTCCTATAATCATCAGTTCATCCATTATAATAAATATCAAGAAGCTCATTCTTAGGTAATGGACATCCAGGATGTGCATGAATCAAGGCACAAAATCTTTTCCACGACTCAGGCAATTTCTCTTCTTCTCCCTGTTTAAAATCAAAAAGTCTCTGCAAAGCAGCATGTCTAGCACTGGGAGGAAAATTTTTCTGGAAGAAAGAAGCAATCAGGGCTATCAATGGATCCAGGAGGTAATCTATTAAACCAAGCCCTAGCTTATACTTTTAGTGAAAAGGGAAGATCTTAGTAACAAAGTACTTGCGCATCTTAAAATCATCAGAGAATAAAGCACTCATAGTAGAAAGCTCATTCATATGAGCCACAACACTCTCATTTTCAGTCCCACAAAAAGGTTCTTTCTCAACAATATCTAAATAAGATAAATCAAGAGAGAAATCATAATCTTCATCTTTAATATCTACGGGAGAGGTGGCAAACTTAGGATCAGAGGATATCTTAGGCATAATAGTACGTCTAGCAAAGAGACTCTTAATAGCACTAGTACCATGTGTGTTTCAACACTCTTCAACAAAATCATCAGTGAACTCAATGTAACCATCATTAATATCATAACTCTCACTAGCAGGTGAGCTAGCAGGTGTAATAGTGTCTTCCTGGGAGTTTCGGTATTTCCTAGACTAGCCATAGTAGCATTTAGAAAAGGACCTAATGAACCATTCGCCTCACGCATAGTAGAAGTAACATCATGAGCATCAAAAGAAGTTTCAGACCCAGCAGTAGTAGCAGTGTGTGTAGCATGTGTATGTGGTGGTGGTGTGACAAGCTTACTTACAACAGGCGGTGAATCAAGAGCAACAGAGGTGTTTAGGACTGTACCTCTTCTTGTAGTGGATGGTAAAATAGGGAACTTTCCATCACGAGACTTCCCCATGATGAAAGGAGTAGCAGTGAACAATAATAGATTCAAGTGAACTTACAAATAAAGCTATGCTCCCCGGCAACGGCACCAAAAAATAGTCTTGATGACCCACAAGTATAGGGGATCGCAATAGTCTTCGCGGGTAGTATTACCAAATTTATTGATTTGACACAAGGGGAGCCAAAGAATAGTTGCAAGCCTTAACAACTGAGTTGTCGGTTCAGCTGCACCTGGAAATAGTTCTTGCTCACAGAAGTTTATCAGTAGCAACAATTTGTAGTAGCAACAGCAAAGCAACAACAACAGCAATAGCAACAGTAGTAACAGTAACGGTAACAGTAGGATTCGAGTGCGGTAGGCATAGGGATGGATAAACGGCCATTGCATGGACGAGTCTAAACATGTAACTTCAAGATCTAGGGCATTGCAGATAAATAATAACAAGCATCCAAGTACTAAACAATCCTAGGCATGTGCTCCAAATATATTCATATGTGCTCGTAATGAGAACTTGCACAACATCTTCTATCCAGCCAGCCTGTGGCAGCGAGGCCTCTAGGGAACTACTGGCAATTAAGGTGCTCTTTTAATAGAGCACCGAAGCAAAGCATTAACACTCTGTGAACACATGTGATCCTCACACCACAGCCATCCCCTCCGGTTGTCCCAATTATTATCACTTTGGAGCCTTTGGATCCGGACAATGATACGTGTACACAACTTGCAGATAAGATCACAAACAATACTATCATAATGATTCAATAATAAGTTCAGATATGAGATCATGGCACTCGGGCCCTAGTGACAAGCATTAAGCACAACAAGTTGCAACAAAGTCGAATAGCACTAAAAGAGATACTAATCACTATGCCCTAACAGATCTTATTCGATTACATGATAGAACTCATCCAATCCCTACCATCCCCAAGCCTACAGCGGGGGATTACTCACTCATGGATGAGGGAAACATTGGTGGTTGATGGAGATGCATTGGTGATGACGATGGCGATGATCCTCTCCAAATTCCACGTCCCGGCAGGGTGCCAGAACGGAGTTTCTGGATCTGAATCTTGGTTTCTGGTGGCGGCAGCGGAGCGGAACTCTTTCTAGAAAACTATCAAACCCCCCTAAGTTTTTAGGTCAGAAGGCAACTTATAGGCGCGGAGGGAGGCCGAGGAGCTGCCTCGGGTGGCAGCACCCCCTCCAGGCGCGGGGTCAGGTGGGCCCGTGCCTGGGGTGGGTCTGGGCCCCCCAGGCCTCCTGTCTGTCTCCCCATCTGGCTCCGTGGATCTTCTGATGAAAAATAGTTTTTGACATTTTTCCGGGATTTTTCCTGATAGTTCATTTTCTGCAAAAAAAAAGACACCAAGGTAATTCTGCTGAAAACAACGTCAGTCCGTGTTAGTTGTATCCAAATCACACAAGTTTAGAGAAGAAACAATAGCAAAGTGTTCGAGAAAGTAGATACGTTTTGGACGTATCAACTCCCCCAAGTTTAGCTTATTTCTTGTCCTCAAGCAATTCAGTTGAAAACTGAGTGCGTCCACCCCAGGCACCCCCTCGGGCTCCCCCTTCGCCAATAAGTTACCCCTTGACCTAAAAGCGAGGGAGGTTTCGACGTTTTTCTAGAAAGAGTTCCGCTACGCCACCACCATCAGAAACCAAGATTCAGATCCAGAAACCCTGTTCTGGCACCCTGCCGGGACGGAGAATTTGGAGAAGATCATCGCCATCGTCATCACTAATGCCTCTCCATCAACCATCGATGTTTACCTCATCCATGAGTGAATAATCCCCCACTGTAGGCTATGGGGATGGTAGGGATTGGATGAGTTCTATCATGTAATCGAATAATATTGTTAGGACATAGTGCCTAGTATCTCTTTTAGTTCTATTGACTTTGTTGCAACTTGTTGTGCTTAATGCTTGTCACTAGGGCCCAAGTGCCATGATCTCAGATCTGAACTTATTATTGAATCATTATGATAGTATTGTTTGTGATCTTATCTGCAAGTTGTGTACACATATCATTGTCCAGATCCAAAGGCCCCGAAGTGACAGAAATTGGGACAACCGGAGGGGATGGCTGTGGTGTGAGGATCACATGTGTTCACGGAGTGTTAATGCTTTGCTCCGGTGCTCTATTAAAAGGAGCACCTTAATTTCCAGCAGTTCCCTAGAGGCCCTGCTGCCACGGGCTGGCTGGACAGAAGATGTTGTGCAAGTTCTCATTGTGAGCACGTATGACTATATATGGAGCACATGCCTAGGATTGTTTAGTACTTGAATGATTATTCTTATTTATCTGCAATGCCCTAGATCTTGAAGTTACATGTTTAGACTCGTCCATGCAACGCCCGTCCATCCATCCCTATGCCTACCACACTCGAATCCCATTGTTTACTGTTACTGTTGCTGTTACTATTGCTCTTGTTTTACTGTTGATGTTGCTACTATCAAACTGTTGCTACTGATAAACTTCTGTGAGCAAGAACTATTTCCAGGTGCAGCTGAATTGACAACTCAGTTGTTAAGGCTTGCAAGTATTCTTTGGCTCTCCTTGTGTCGAATCAATAAATTGGGTAATACTACCCGCGAAGACTATTGCGATCCCCTATATTTATGGGTAATCAGTAACCAATGAGGGGAATAGAACACTAGGCTGATATCTAGGTTGCCCTTCTCCCTTAGGACCATACCGGCTCATTTGGTTGGCCCATTCATAGCGTTTTTGTAGGACATGAATTCTTCGAAATTATTCATGTATATGAACTTTGATTCAAAAACTTTTTATTGTTTTTGTATGGTTTTCCTCGATCTAGTTGCAGCCGATGGACACTTTTTAGGTCATCATTGGAATTATTCAAAACGAATAAATTCTAGCTAGATACACACAAAAGGGAGAACATAGGAAAATACATATATCGGTCGTATCGCTTCGTTGCTTTAGCTCTCGTGCTAGGGCATGCACCTGCGGCTTACCCACTGCTCCTCTGTATGGCACCCTAAAAGGATAGAGATGTCGCCTAGACGGAGGGTGAATAGACAATTTCAAAACTATTATGGTTTTGGCTTGATATAATGCGGAAATAAACTAACGTTTATTTTACAAGCATAAAACCTAAATACACTAGGCTCAACTAAGTATACCAACAACAAGTTAAGCTAAGCAAAGTAACACAATATAAATACACCACAAGTGATAGGAAAGATATAAGTACTTCAGTTCGATGGCTATCACAAGGAAAGTAAGCTCGGGTATAGAGATAACCGAGGCACGCGGATATGAAGATGTATTCCCGTGTTCCCTTACAAGTAAGGTACGTCACGTTGGAGAGGTGTGGGATTCCACGAAGGATTTACCAACACCACGAAGGCTCGCCTTCTTCTCGGAGTCTATCCCACGAAGGAATATGCCCTTTCCTTATGGCTAGTTTTTCCTCCACTCCGGAGATGGCAAGCTCCACAACCACTTCACAAGCTCCACGAAGGAGAAGCCCATGTATCTTCATAATCTTCCACGAAGAGGACACCGCAACACTAACCGCCAAGACAACTAGGAAGTTACCCTCCAAGAGTAATAAGATAACAGTCTCTCACTCAAACAAATCGTAATGGAGAGCTCAATGCAAGAATGCAAAGCAAGACCACCAAGGGTGCTCAAATCCTTCACTCTTAAATCCCACCAAAGCAACAAGTGCTAGGGAGGAATTAGAGAGGAAGAAAAATGGTGGAAGTCAACCAATGACTCCAAGATCTAGATCCAAAGGGTTCCCTTCACTTAGAGGAGGAATTGATTGGTGGGGATTGTAGATCTAGATCTCCTCTTCCAAAGCCCTCAAAAAGATGCAAGAATCATAGGAGGGAAGGGAGAGGAAGAAAGCTCAAGAGGTTCAACAATGAAGGTCAATTTCATGGACAAGAACACTCAAAACGTGTTGGGGAGAACCCCCTTTTATAGGGAAAGCAAATATGACCGTTGGGAGAAAACTGCGCGAACCCGATTTAAAAGTCGGTTGGACCGGCCCCGGGACCGAGAAACTCAGTCCCCAGGCCGGTGGACCGGCCTACAAACTGGAACGACACTGTCTACCAACTCGGAATAGACTCGGTCGTGAAAACTGGAAAATCCGGTTTAAGATCCGGTCTATCGGCGCTGGCGTCGGACCATCCGGTGTGGGACTCGGTTGAACCGGATCCACAACCGGGATGAAACAGACTTCACGAAAAATGCAATAAATTTTGCATACGGACTTTGATTTCGATGATCTTGGGCTTGTTTTGACGAGGAAAACAAGATCTACAAGATGGTTCATAAAAAATCATAGCCTAAAAAAGTAGGATAGAACCAAATGAAGAAAGGTATGAAGCCTCTCTATGAGAAGAACCACTAAAACCTTCAAAATTGAAAACGCCATAGAAGACGGATACGAATTCCGTTTTCGATGAACTTGGGATTTTTGAAGAGCTAGCAACAAGCTTAAGAACCTCACATGGAGAAACACCAAGAAGCAACAAAATAGGAAGATTCAGAGTATGCAAAGTATTGAGCTCCCTAAAACGATGTGATCAAGTTACCCAACCGAAATCCCCTCTTGATAGTGCGGCTATCTATCCTATAACCCGGTATACCAATCAACCACCTTCAGACTGGTGAAAGGAAAACCTAGAAAGTCCATACCTTTTCCTTGCGCACCCCGCTTGATCTTGATGATAATGCTTCAAGCTCCATCCAAGCAAGAATGCAACACTTGATCATTGTTGCTTCATGAAGACTCATAATTTGCTCCCCCATATACCACTATGGGAAAGCTTCATTGAGACACATCTTCACGTGTCCATTATCACCAATATGGATGGCAAGATTTAAGCAAATGATCTTCTCGAGATGCCTATGTTGAACCTGCCCTTCTCAACCTTGATGATGATCGCCACTTGATGTCATCCTCTCATGGGCTATATGAGATCTTCACTTTTGAAGCATGCCCATGGAAAGATACCCATCCCATATATAAAATGCAAAGGCACATATATAATGGGTTAGTTCATGATGCATAATTGACAAGGCTTACCATACCACAAGATTCATGTGGTACATTCTTTATGCTTCATGTGTTGACCAATTTGAAATGACTCTTTACTCTTTGTATTGGTCAACCATGTATCTTATCGTGCTCCATCTCAATATCTTGAGGTACATAAAGAACTCTTTATTTGATTACATGCTCTAAATCTTAGTCAACCATAACTCAACTAATGAGGCTATCATGACACCGACTTAGAGCCATATCTTGAAATCTTCTATTGAGATAACACTCTTAAGATCTTGATCATTTCATATTCTTCTTCAACTTAATGATCTTGATGCCAATACTCAAGGTATATCTTTATCTTCATGGCATCCATAATCTAACACATGAACTAGAATCCAACACATGAACTACAGGCATGAACTATGAAATATTTCTTTATATAAAACTCAATGAAAACACTAGTCCATAGGAATTGTCATTAATCACCAAAATCACACATAGGGGCAATTATCCTTTCACACCCACAGTTGATGTAGCTCTTTCCCATGTTTTTCGGGTGAGTTGAGCTTCATGCCAGACTTTTCGTGGCATGGGCTGTAGGAAGATGGTAGATGGCTCCACGTTCACCAGATGCGATGGGCTCCTGTGAGCCTAGGGATGGCAAGGTTGATGGTGGTTGGGTCGGTGATTTTGAGTTTTTTGATGTTGCAAAGGTTGTACTGATATGCTACACGCATCCATCGTTTTTGTGTACCCATGGGCAACATGTCTATAATGATTTTAGGAGGTGTGCTTCCAAAGGATTGTTTTCTAATGTTGCAAGCATGTTTATAGAATGTTGTTGCATTGGATACATATGTTGGATACTTTATTGCAAAATATGACACAACTTACTCACATTTTACTTTAACTGAATGACAATTTGTTGCATATACTATTATTTTTTGCTAGATGGATCAATCAAAACGTTCAATATTTCATCCTAACTTTTACATAGAATGGGAAAATGTTATATCACACATGGATCCTACTTGTTCTTGTTGGCAAACGAATATAATGTAGTTGCATGCAAAAATAAAAAACATCGCTAAAGATTCATAACCGATGACACAGCCGCCGATGCTCGGTGCTATGCAAGCTCGCCTCTTGCTAGTACTTGGCAAGGTGGGCTTGGTGCAGGTTTGGTTGAGGTGTTGTTGTTATCGCCGTTGTTGATGTAGGTACGGTGTTGTTGTGCATTGTTGTGCAACGCTTTGACGCGTAGGTCGCGTATGATTTTCATGCACGGTTTTGTAGACCGGTATTGGGGGGAAGACTCACACGGAAAAGACCGTGGGGTTCCTGTGTTTATAAAGGCTCTCAGGCCAATTAGGGTTTGGTACAAGTTACAGTTAGGTCCTATGTAAATACAATATATACAGTCTAACACCCCCCCGCCCCCCGCAGTCGTAGCGGGAGGTTCTCGGACGTAGAGACTGGACCGAAAATCAAAGAAGAGCTGACTCGGTAGTCCCTTTGTCATCACATTAACGAACTGTAGAGCGGAGGGAACATGTAGGAGGCGAACTTCTCCAAGAGAAACGCGCTCTCTAACGAAGTGGATGTCGATCTCAATGTGCTTGATGCGGCGATGATGCACTGGATTGGACGACATGTAGATGGCGGAGACATTGTCACAGTAGACAAGTGTAGCCTTGGCGAGAGGATGATGGAGCTCCTGAAGAAGCTGACGAATCCAGTAGCACTCAGCCACCGCATGGGCGACAACGCGGTACTCGGCTTCAACACTGGAGCGCGAGACAGTGGTCTGACGCTTGGAGGACCAAGAGATCAGACTGTATCCGTAGTAGACGCAGTAGCCTAACATGGAGCAACGTGAGTCCGGGTAACCAGCCCATTCCGCGTCGGAGTAAGCCGTCAGGGATGTCGAGGGCGAGGCACAGAGATGAAGGCCGAAGTCCATGGTGCCACGGACATACCGAAGAACACGCTTCACCAAGGCGAGGTGAGAAGTGTGAGGAGCACACATGTGAAGAAAGAACTGCTGCACGGCGTAGGAGATGTCATGGCGCGTTAGAGTAAGGTACTGAAGGCCACCAACAAGACTCCTGTACTCCGTGCCATCAGGAAGCAAATCACCATCAGTTGTCGAGAGATTGACATGAGTGTCGACGGGTGTCGAGGTTGGATGATACTCAGCCATGCCAGCCCGCTGAAGAATGTCAGCGGCATACTGTCTCTGGGACAGAAAGAGACCATCGGAGGAGCGTGTGATGGCGATGCCGAGAAAGTAGTGAAGAGCACCAAGATCCGTCATGGAAAACTCACTATGGAGCCGGTCGAGCAGCCGCTGAAGAAGAGGCGTGGTCGAGGCGGTGATGATGATGTCGTCGACATAGAGTAGCAGGTAGGCCATGTCGTGCCCAGATCGCAGCACGAATAAGGAGGTGTCGGTAACGGAGGCAACAAAACCCATAGTGGCGATGTAGGCAGCAAACCGCTGGTACCAGGCGCGGGGAGCTTGCTTCAAGCCATAGAGGGATTTGTGCAGATTACACACATGGTCGGTCCTGCTGGTGTCGATGAAGCCTGGAGGCTGCTGGCAGTAGACAACTTCGTCAAGAGTGCCATTAAAGAAGGCATTCTTGACATCAAGTTGACGGATAGGCCATGAGATGGAGACGACAAGGTGGAGAATGAGCCGAATAGTGGCGGGCTTCACGACGGGGCTGAATGTCTCATCGTAGTCGATGCCAGGATGCTGGGAGAAACCACAGAGAACCCAGCGCGCCTTGCGTCGAGCCAGGGAGCCATCGGAGTGGAACTTATGACGAAATATCCACTTGCCGGTGACCACGTTAGCGCGGGGTGGACGAGGCACAAGAGACCATGTGCCGTTGTCGACGAGGGCCTGGTGCTCTTCGGCCCTAGCAGCGCGCCAGAGTGGATCCTGAAGAGCTTGCCGAGCCGTGGTTGGCACGACGTCGACGGAGTCCGTGATAGAGAGGTCCAGACGGTCAATGGGACGGACGGAGCAGCCATACCGTGTAATCCTCAGCAGGAGACCCGTGGGAGGCGGGCCGGTGTTGTGGTCAACGTGGCGGCAGGAGGAGGCCGCCGAGCCGGCACGGCAGGGTGGCGAGCTGCCGCAACAGTGGTGGCGGGCGTCGGGGCTGCTGCGGCAGGGGCGACAGGCGGGCGGTCTGTCGCGGTAGAGGAGGCCGGTGTGCGGGGTGCCACGGTAGGCGTGGCAACGGCAGTGTGTGCAACAGCCGTCGTGGGGGGGCCAGGTAGACCTCGTATTTCGGTGAAGAGGAAGTCCAAGCGTCGAGGCGTTGAGGGCGCGGGTGGTACCCAAGCCGAGGCTGCTGTCTGAAACGGGAAAATAGTCTCGTCGAAAATGACATGTCGTGAGATTAGTATCTTCCCGAAGATGGGATCAAAGCAGCGGTAACCTCGGTGTTGCGACAGGTAACCAAGGAAAACACAAGGGAGAGATCGAGGACGTAGTTTGTGTTTAATGGTGGAGGAAATGTTGGGATAGCAAAGGCATCCAAAAAACACGCAGTGTGTCATATGGGGGAGACCGATCATGGAGGCGGGTGTAAGGGATGCGTGAGCCAATAGCCTTGCTAGGCCGACGGTTGAGAAGAAAGGTGGAAGTGGCAAGAGCTTCAGCCCAAAAGGACTCGGGAAGATAAGCGTGAAACATGAGTGTGCGCATTGTGTCATTGATGGTACGAATGGCACACTCAGCCTTACCGTTTTGTTGGGACGTGTATGGACACGAGAGACGAAGGATCGTCCCGTGTTGGGAGAGAAGTTTTTCTATAGTGGAGTTAAGAAACTCAGTTCCATTATATGTTTGAAGAGATCGTATGGTGGTATTGAATTGGGTGCGGACATAAGCGAAAATTTTTGCAAGTGTACGAGGCACACAAGATTTCTGACGCAAGGGAAACGACCAATAAAAGTGATAGTAATCATCGGCAATAACAAGGTAATATCGAAAACCAGAATTACTAATAATTGGTGAAGTCCACGAATCACAATGGATCAACTCAAACTTTTCTCTAGAAACGGATGTAGAAGAACTAAATGGTAGACGCACATGTTTGCCAAGTTGGCATGCACGACAGACAGAGGAGACCCTAGCTTTATTACACTTAATGAAGGAAAACTTCTGGAGAACCACCATGGCATCGCGACCGGGGTGTCCAAGCCTTTGGTGCCAAAGATCAGCGGTGGTGGTGGTGGTGACAAGCATGGCGGCGGGAGGCGCACGGTGAGGGGTGCCAAGAAACGTGTAGAGACCCCCTTCACTATTGCAGCGAAGGATCACACGACGAGTCTTTAGGTCCTTCACAGAAAAACCAAGAGCGTCAAACTCGACAGAGCAAAGATTATCTCTAGTAAATTTGCGAATGGAGAGTAAGCTGCGAATTAAATGAGGAACTAGAAGCACATGGTTGAGGTGAAAAATATGACCAGAGGGAGACCGAAAAGAAGTGTAACCGGAGGAAGAGATAGGCACGGACGTGCCGTTCCCCACGGTTACGAAGTGTGGACGAGAGAGAGGAGTTGCGAACAGTATGTTACCCTCGTCGTTCGTCATGTGGGACGTGGCATCGGAGTCCATCACCCAGCCGCCCTGTTGGTACAGGTTGTTCAGGGCCACGATCAGTCCGACGTTGACCCATTCAGGTGCAGCGGAGGAGGACGGCGTCGTCTGGTAGAGGAGCGCGACGGTGGTGTTGAAGGCCTGGGGGCGTGGCCCGAGGATGCCGGGTCCAGAGGTGGGAGCGCGCCACTGCCCCGCGCCAGGGGAGAAGCAAATCCAAGGGCCCTGGGGCGCCGGGGTGCCGGGGCGAGTGGGGCCGCCAGTGGTCTGCTTGTCGCCCGTCTTGGTCTTCAGCTTTGTAACACCCTCAGAATCGACCCTATGCAAGTTTTAGCGAAACCCGCCAAACCCGCATAGAAACGATTCAAAGGTGCCCACCAGGCACTTTCGTGCGGGTGGAAAACGAAGTAATAACATTACACAACAGTCCTCGATGGGACCCACAGAACAGATATATACAACAGCGACTCAAAGAGTCAAGAATACAGATATAATATACAAAGATCCAAATCACCTGAAAAATGATAGAGCGTCCGTCTACGGACAAGATGCAAATGGGGCTAAGAGCCCTGCAGAATAACCAATGGCGTCCATAACCCTTCCCAGGCCAAGCCGGAAGGGTAACCCTGCTAACGACGTCGATCTCAAAACCTGCTTAAACAAAAGGGGTGCCGACAAAGGGCAAAGGAAAAAGAGGAGCGTCAGTACTGAGGCCAGTACACGGCGAGACTAGAATTCGGCGGTCCTCGCCTACAAAGGTATGGTGGACTGAAGCGGCAGCGGCAGCATGCACTAAACAACCTATAGAGACTCGATACAACTGACGGTTATCAGAGAGGGGTAAGAATGGCCTATTCGGAACCAACCTGATACTACCACCAAACAAACCCATCCTGGTGTTTCCCCCTCGAGACCAAACGAGGAAGTCAACCGAGGAACTCACACAGTTGGCAGTTTTATTTATTCGGTTATCGTTGCAGCAATTACTAGTCAAGTATAGATAATCATCCTGATAGAATAACCAGTGGGCCGTTTTAGTTAACCATTCCATTGTAGTTGTGACACTTACTAGTCAGATACAATTAGCATGAGATAACCCAAAACCCAGCAGTTGTTGGTACTTTTATTTAGCCATTCCGTTGTAGTTGCAATAATTACTAGTCAGATACGATTGTCGCAAGCGACAACCAAACAAGCAATTGTGGGCAGTTTTAGTTAGCCATTCCGTTATAGTGGAGCTGATTACTAGTAAAGTCAAATTTATAGCACTACTTTAGTTATGCTTGTCTATGATCGAGATACTGTGCTCCAAGTCGTCCATAACCGCGGACACGGCTTTCAGAAAGTTTTAACCCGGCCGGGGTGCACAAATAGCAACACACACACGATCAACCTCGGAAAAACCAAATCAAAACCCAACGAGGCTTTCACGACAAAGCAATCACAGGATTCAGAAATATTTCAGGGGGCCACCCCATTGAGTAGACCCGCAACGAAGTAAGCTAGCTCCGAGATGGACTCAAGGTTTGCGTCAATGGCTGTAAACGACTGGGAACCCGAAAGTGTGGCTGGGCTTGTCGATACCGCGAAAACACTCCGCTTACCTAAACAGTACAGTGTGCTCCTCGCACAATCGTAAATAAACAGTAAAGCATGGCATAAGTACAGGATCATAAATAAAACCTCAAACTAGTTTGTGGCCCCAAGAAATAAGACTGAATCAAGCTCTGGCTAAGGGGGGCCCATAATACCCCGTATGTGGATAGCGCGAATATTCAAGGAACAGGTATCAAGTACTCGGGGTCCTACGGGACACAAGTGGGCGGTCGGAAACCAAATATTATCTATCACCCACCGATGCCTCTGCTTACTTACTTCAATTTTAGTTGTTAAACAGGAATTAAAGTGAACGATAAGTAAAACCATGATCATCTCCAACAATAAACATGCGGCAAGGCTCCAACAACTGTGGCAGTTGACGACACGCAACAGCACTTGAGCAAGCGACTACGACACGCAAGTCCAACTATCTACCAAACCACAGGTAATAGGATGTGTCCAAGGCAATATAAGGCTGCAAGGGATATCACGGGTACGAAAACTAGAGCATCGCAACACAGATAGCAATAGAGCAATAGGAGGGAATAAATACTATAAAAGTAAGATGGGTAGAAAGGGGGAGATGCTCGCCTGAAACATTGTCGAAGGTACAACCGAAGATCGGGCGAAGCTCACATCAACTCAACGGCCTTATCCGCGAAGAAGCAAAACACTAGAAGAAACACCGGATGCAATATTTAAGATCGGCAGAAGATCGGGCATGATGCACGTATGATGCATGACATAGCAAAGGCGCGATGCAATTAGGTCATATTAAGCGGAACCGGGGTCCCGACAATTAATTAGATGGCTCATGTTATTTGTCTACCCCGCAAATTAAATGTTGTCTTAACATGGCAAGATATGGTACCGGTTCGATGCACAAATTTAAATGAGGCCAATATAAGGCTGGATTTGCCCGCATATGGGCCCCATATTTAATTATTAGGTGAATCGGCATAAGGCCCCCAAACCACATGACAATATGCATGCATGAACAATTAATATGCGACAAGTTGTATTATATTATAAAATAGGGTTTCGGGAAGGGGTTCACACATTAGGGTTCGACGATCTTGGGGTTCCGGGGTTCGGGGTCCGTTCTCGAGGTTCAGGGTTCGACGGAAACATTCTTGGATAACTGAGGTAGGTCTTGTCGCATCCGGGGTCTCGGTGTCCGGGGGAAGTACTCGTCGTTCCGTGGCGAAGTGCTTGACGTCATCCGGTTCCATGTCGACGGTCTTGGTGTCCTTGATGGAGAACCCGGTGTATCCGTGTCATGGTTCTTGTCGGGGTTCTCGGCTTCGGCGCCGGGATCGGGCTTCGGATTCCGGGATCGGCCTCGGCGGTGCGTTCTCTGTTAACGGGGTAGATCTTGGCGTTCCGGGAGGAGGTCTTGGTTCGGCGTCGGGGCGCATCGGACTCGCCCTGGTCGGTGTCGATCTTGTCGCATCCGTGGTCCTCGGTCCGTGTAGACGGTCATGGCGTTCCAGGTGGCGAACTTGGCGTTCCGCGGCGAAGTGCTAGGCGAAACCGTGTCGACGACCTTGGCGTCCGGGTTCTCGGCGAGCTTGGCGTCCGGAAAGGAGCACTTGGCGTTCTCGAGTTCCGTGAGGAAGAGATCGGCGTTCCGTGATCGCTCAGCGTGATTCTCCTGGTCCCAACGCCAGTCTCGGGCGCTCGTGGAATGCCAGAATCTTGTCAAAGATCTCGTTGATCTCTCTCATCGTGAGGGCCTCGAACCACAGGCTCAAACTTTACCGCATCCGCTCGTGACCACAGCACCACCAACCCTCAAGGACGCGTGGGCCGGAGAGCGTCGGAGGCCAGCTGGAGGACGTGCAAGGTGCGACGACCTGGGGACGCAGACGGGCAGGGGGCCAGGCGGAACGGGGCGTCGGACACGGCCGAGACGGAGGCAGGAACCCCCGTAGCGACGCACAGAGCTCGGGGCGACGGGGCCTGCGGCGGTGCAGGGCTCGGCCGCAGCCCAAGGCGAGCGACGCTGGGGTAGAATTGAGGCGACCGACGAGACGCGCGGAAGAGGAGAGCAGAGCCGTCGTGGCTCGGAGGGGAACCGGTCGGGGATGCTCAGGGGCGAAGCCTCGCGGCCCGGGGAGGGCGACATCGTCGGCTCCACGGCGGGGGTTACAGGCGGCAGCGCTTGGGAGGATCTGCGAGAGGGGGCGCGCAGAGGCGGCCGAGCACGGGGTCGGGGCGAGCTCGGGCGGCGACGGCGGGGAGCAGCTTGAGCGGCGGCGCGACGGAGACCGGAGAGGAGGAGGACGAGGGGCCGAGGCTCGCGGAGGCCGGGCGTCGGCGGGGCTCTGGAGGAGCAGAGGCGGGCCGGCGTCGGTTGGTGGAGCGCAGCGGGGCGAGGGGAGGAGGCGGCCGCGGCTGCCGGCGAGGGGCGAGCGGGAGGGCGAGCTGCAGGCGGCGACGCCATGGGAGGAGGCGGCGTCGGGGCTGAGAGAGGACGGGCGGGCGAGCGCGGACAGGGAAGGAGAGCGCGTGGTGGGGTCCAGGGGCGGGGTCGGGCGCAGGCGGTGTGTGGCTTGTGTGTCGCGTGCGTGTGTGGGTGGGGTGTGGGTTGGCAAGCGGGGCCTAGGGGGGAGAGGGAGTTGAGTGGGTGGGGTGGGGCCGCGGTGGGGTTTTCGGGGTGTGTGGTTGGAGCAGGCGGTGAGGGAGGGGAGAGGAGTGGGGTAGGTGGCGGCATCGGGTTGGCTGGGGGTTGGGGCAGGATGACGTGGCGAGTTGCTATAGGTTGGGGTGAGGTGGCTAAAGGGGTGGGTAGGTTAGGTTGGGTAGGAATAGGATTTAGATTGAACCGTTTTCTCCTGGGGGTGGTCGTTCGGGTCGAATCGGCCCGTTCGACTGCCCCACTAAAAACAATTAAACATTTTATTTAATTAAAACGGGGCGTTTGCAATCTGTGTTTAGACAAAACAAAATATTCCGGAGACCCGGGTTTTGCGTTTGAATAAAGACGGGGCGTTTAGAAAACAAATTAGGTTTTTCTGCAAATAGTTTGATGCAAGCAAATGCAAGACGATGACGATGTTCAAATGCAATGTGGCATGATGACATGAGCATGCGGTCATGATGATGCAATGCACGAAAAACAACGCGATTTTCTAGTAGTGGTTTTGCGGGATGCCACAATTCGACACCACTAACAATGGATCTCGCCCTCGAGATCCGCCTCATGGTACCGGAAGGAAGGTCGGCGATCTGCGTCTTCTCGCTTCGTGTAGTTCCACGCGACACCACTAACAAGAGGTCGTTGTCCGTGATCGTCGAGAGAACACTCCGGAAACAAAAGGTCGAAGGTAGAGGTATCAACAATAAAGCCACCCCTAACTTCCGTGGACGGAGTAAAACTGCTGGATCCACTGATTCGATGCACAAGAGCGAATGATAAGAGTAGTCGGATGGTGATCAGTCCATCGCGCACCCAAACCATTACTCAGCACACGAATAGGCGGATTATGCAACCAACTCTCGGAATTAGACTGAAGATCTCGACAAGCGAGGTTCGGCAACAAAGGGGTGATGCAGACTCTGCATTGGATCTGGCGTAGATGATGTCGTCGCGTCGGAAAACACCGGAAGGCACGAGAAGGAACAAAGAGAAGTTCACCAGACGAAGGGTCCCTCGGATAGCATGAAGTCCAGATGTAGCAACACCATTATCAAAGGAGGAAGCGAAACCCTGAAGGTACGATGGAACCCAACCACGAGAAATCCTGGACTCGAAGAGGGAGAAGAGAACGGATTTAAAACACGTAGAGGTAAGAGGAGAATAGCAGAGAGGTAAGGAGTAAAATCAGACCTAGTCAGAACTATCCAACCGACTTTCAAAAATAGTTTTGACACTCTACTTCGGCCGTTAGCTAGGTTAACCTACAGGCTGGACTTGTGGGGTATCGCAACTGCTGGGCTCTGATACCACTCTGTAACACCCTCAGAATCGACCCTATGCAAGTTTTAGCGAAACCCGCCAAACCCGCATAGAAACGATTCAAAGGTGCCCACCAGGCACTTTCGTGCGGGTGGAAAACGAAGTAATAACATTACACAACAGTCCTCGATGGGACCCACAGAACAGATATATACAACAGCGACTCAAAGAGTCAAGAATACAGATATAATATACAAAGATCCAAATCACCTGAAAAATGATAGAGCGTCCGTCTACGGACAAGATGCAAATGGGGCTAAGAGCCCTGCAGAATAACCAATGGCGTCCATAACCCTGCCCAGGCCAAGCCGGAAGGGTAACCCTGCTAACGACGTCGATCTCAAAACCTACTTAAACAAAAGGGGTGCCGACAAAGGGCAAAGGAAAAAGAGGAGCGTCAGTACTGAGGCCAGTACACGGCGAGACTAGAATTCGGCGGTCCTCGCCTACAAAGGTATGGTGGACTGAAGCGGCAGCGGCAGCATGCACTAAACAACCTATAGAGACTCGATACAACTGACGGTTATCAGAGAGGGGTAAGAATGGCCTATTCGGAACCAACCTGATACTACCACCAAACAAACCCATCCTGGTGTTTCCCCCTCGAGACCAAACGAGGAAGTCAACCGAGGAACTCACACAGTTGGCAGTTTTATTTATTCGGTTATCGTTGCAGCAATTACTAGTCAAGTATAGATAATCATCCTGATAGAATAACCAGTGGGCCGTTTTAGTTAACCATTCCGTTGTAGTTGCGACACTTACTAGTCAGATACAATTAGCATGAGATAACCCAAAACCCAGCAGTTGTTGGTACTTTTATTTAGCCATTCCGTTGTAGTTGCAATAATTACTAGTCAGATACGATTGTCGCAAGCGACAACCAAACAAGCAATTGTGGGCAGTTTTAGTTAGCCATTCCGTTATAGTGGAGCTGATTACTAGTCATTATAAAGTCAAATTTATAGCACTACTTTAGTTATGCTTGTCTATGATCGAGATACTGTGCTCCAAGTCGTCCATAACCGCGGACACGGCTTTCAGAAAGTTTTAACCCGGCCGGGGTGCACAAATAGCAACACACACACGATCAACCTCGGAAAAACCAAATCAAAACCCAACGAGGCTTTCACGACAAAGCAATCACAGGATTCAGAAATATTTCAGGGGGCCACCCCATTGAGTAGACCCGCAACGAAGTAAGCTAGCTCCGAGACGGACTCAAGGTTTGCGTCAATGGCTGTAAACGACTGGGAACCCGAAAGTGTGGCTGGGCTTGTCGATACCGCGAAAACACTCCGCTTACCTAAACAGTACAGTGTGCTCCTCGCACAATCGTAAATAAACAGTAAAGCATGGCATAAGTACAGGATCGTAAATAAAACCTCAAACTAGTTTGTGGCCCCAAGAAATAAGACTGAATCAAGCTCTGGCTAAGGGGGGCCCATAATACCCCGTATGTGGATAGCGCGAATATTCAAGGAACAGGTATCAAGTACTCGGGGTCCTACGGGACACAAGTGGGCGGTCGGAAACCAAATATTATCTATCACCCACCGATGCCTCTGCTTACTTACTTCAATTTTAGTTGTTAAACAGGAATTAAAGTGAACGATAAGTAAAACCATGATCATCTCCAACAATAAACATGCGGCAAGGCTCCAACAACTGTGGCAGTTGACGACACGCAACAGCACTTGAGCAAGCGACTACGACACGCAAGTCCAACTATCTACCAAACCACAGGTAATAGGATGTGTCCAAGGCAATATAAGGCTGCAAGGGATATCACGGGTACGAAAACTAGAGCATCGCAACACAGATAGCAATAGAGCAACAGGAGGGAATAAATACTATAAAAGTAAGATGGGTAGAAAGGGGGAGATGCTCGCCTGAAACATTGTCGAAGGTACAACCGAAGATCGGGCGAAGCTCACATCAACTCAACGGCCTTATCCGCGAAGAAGCAAAACACTAGAAGAAACACCGGATGCAATATTTAAGATCGGCAGAAGATCGGGCATGATGCATGTATGATGCATGACATAGCAAAGGCGCGATGCAATTAGGTCATATTAAGCGGAACCGGGGTCCCGGCAATTAATTAGATGGCTCATGTTATTTGTCTACCCCGCAAATTAAATGTTGTCTTAACATGGCAAGATATGGTACCGGTTCGATGCACAAATTTAAATGAGGCCAATATAAGGCTGGATTTGCCCGCATATGGGCCCCATATTTAATTATTAGGTGAATCGGCATAAGGCCCCCAAACCACATGACAATATGCATGCATGAACAATTAATATGCGACAAGTTGTATTATATTATAAAATAGGGTTTCGGGAAGGGGTTCACACATTAGGGTTCGACGATCTTGGGGTTCCGGGGTTCGGGGTCCGTTCTCGAGGTTCAGGGTTCGACGGAAACATTCTCGGATAACTGAGGTAGGTCTTGTCGCATCCGGGGTCTCGGTGTCCGGGGGAAGTACTCGTCGTTCCGTGGCGAAGTGCTTGACGTCATCCGGTTCCATGTCGACGGTCTTGGTGTCCTTGATGGAGAACCCGGTGTATCCGTGTCGTGGTTCTTGTCGGGGTTCTCGGCTTCGGCGCCGGGATCGGGCTTCGGATTCCGGGATCGGCCTCGGCGGTGCGTTCTCTGTTAACGGGGTAGATCTTGGCGTTCCGGGAGGAGGTCTTGGTTCGGCGTCGGGGCGCATCGGACTCGCCCTGGTCGGTGTCGATCTTGTCGCATCTGTGGTCCTCGGTCCGTGTAGACGGTCATGGCGTTCCAGGTGGCGAACTTGGCGTTCCGCGGCGAAGTGCTAGGCGAAACCGTGTCGACGACCTTGGCGTCCGGGTTCTCGGCGAGCTTGGCGTCCGGAAAGGAGCACTTGGCGTTCTCGAGTTCCGTGAGGAAGAGCTCGGCGTTCCGTGATCGCTCAGCGTGATTCTCCTGGTCCCAACGCCAGTCTCGGGCGCTCGTGGAATGCCAGAATCTTGTCAAAGATCTCGTTGATCTCTCTCATCGTGAGGGCCTCGAACCACAGGCTCAAACTTTACCGCATCCGCTCATGACCACAGCACCACCAACCCTCAAGGACGCGTGGGCCGGAGAGCGTCGGAGGCCAGCTGGAGGACGTGCAAGGCGCGACGACCTGGGGACGCAGACGGGCAGGGGGCCAGGCGGAACGGGGCGTCGGACACGGCCGAGACGGAGGCAGGAACCCCGGTAGCGACGCGCAGAGCTCGGGGCGACGGGGCCTGCGGCGGTGCAGGGCTCGGCCGCAGCCCAAGGCGAGCGACGCTGGGGTAGAGTTGAGGCGACCGACGAGACGCGCGGAAGAGGAGAGCAGAGCCGTCGTGGCTCGGAGGGGAACCGGTCGGGGATGCTCAGGGGCGAAGCCTCGCGGCCCGGGGAGGGCGACATCGTCGGCTCCACGGCGGGGGTTACAGGCGGCAGCGCTTGGGAGGCTCTGCGAGAGGGGGCGCGCAGAGGCGGCCGAGCACGGGGTCGGGGCGAGCTCGGGCGGCGACGGCGGGGAGCAGCTTGAGCGGCGGCGCGACGGAGACCGGGGAGGAGGAGGACGAGGGGCCGGGGCTCGCGGAGGCCGGGCGTCGGCGGGGCTCTGGAGGAGCAGAGGCGGGCCGGCGTCGGTTGGTGGAGCGCAGCGGGGCGAGGGGAGGAGGCGGCCGCGGCTGCCGGCGAGGGGCGAGCGGGAGGGCGAGCTGCAGGCGGCGACGCCATGGGAGGAGGCGGCGTCGGGGCTGAGAGAGGACGGGCGGGCGAGCGCGGACAGGGGAGGAGAGCGCGTGGTGGGGTCCAGGGGCGGGGTCGGGCGCAGGCGGTGTGTGGCTTGTGTGTCGCGTGCGTGTGTGGGTGGGGTGTGGGTTGGCAAGCGGGGCCCAGGGGGGAGAGGGAGTTGAGTGGGTGGGGTGGGGCCGCGGTGGGGTTTTCGGGGTGTGTGGTTGGAGCAGGCGGTGAGGGAGGGGAGAGGAGTGGGGTAGGTGGCGGCATCGGGTTGGCTAGGGGTTGGGGCAGGATGACGTGGCGAGTTGCTATAGGTTGGGGTGAGGTGGCTGAAGGGGTGGGTAGGTTAGGTTGGGTAGGAATAGGATTTAGATTGAACCGTTTTCTCCTGAGGGTGGTCGTTCGGGTCGAATCGGCCCGTTCGACTGCCCCACTAAAAACAATTAAACATTTTATTTAATTAAAACGGGGCGTTTGCAATCTGTGTTTAGACAAAACAAAATATTCCGGAGACCCGGGTTTTGCGTTTGAATAAAGACGGGGCGTTTAGAAAACAAATTAGGTTTTTCTGCAAATAGTTTGATGCAAGCAAATGCAAGACGATGACGATGTTCAAATGCAATGTGGCATGATGACATGAGCATGCGGTCATGATGATGCAATGCACGAAAAACAACGCGATTTTCTAGTAGTGGTTTTGCGGGATGCCACAAGCTTGCGGGACTTGCCGGAGTTGGAGGACTCCCCGCGGCAGCACGTGCCGGTGCATGGAGGGGCAGGAGGATGTGACTAAGCGACGAGGGCAGTGGAGGCGGCGCTGGCTGCGGCGTTCGCCTGTTGCATCTCCTCCATGAGGAGCATGCTCCGAACACGGAGAAAGGTGGGCAGTGGGTCCGTCATGGAAATCATGGTGGCCGCGGAGGAGAACCGAGGCTCAAGGCCGCGCAGGGTGTTGAGGACGAGGGTGCGATCGGAGACCGCGGCGTCGTTCTCGACGAGAGCGTCAGCGATCTTCTTCTGGAGGCGGCAGTACTCGGTGATGGAGTAGGCGCCCTGGACTAGCTGGCGAAAGTCGAAGTCGAGGTAGATTGCCTTGCTGGCCTTGTTGGCGGAGAAGAGCTCGAGGATGACGAGCCACAGCTGGCGCGCAGTCTGGTCGCGAGCGAGGACCTTGTCGGCGACGTCCTCGTCGATGGCAGCGTGGAGGACGTTGAGGACGGTGTAGTCCGACGTGGCCTAGTCGGCGTTGGTGGGTACGGCGGCGACGCTGCCGTCGATGTGGCCGATCAGCCCAGCGCGACCGAGAGAGGCGCGCATGTAGATCGCCCACTTGGTGTAGTTCCCGGCGTCGAAGGAGAGGACGATGGGGCCGGCGTGGCGCGGGGCACCACCCTGGGGTAGGGCGCCCGTGGTGCCGTTAGCAGCAGCGGGAATGATGGCACCAGCGGCCGAGGAAGGGGCGGCGGGTTGGGTGGCCATCGGGGGCAGCGGAAGGTGAGCGGCGGCGGCTAGGGTTTGACCCTTGGCGGCGGGGGCGACTTAGGAGTGGATCGGGTGTAGCTAGGTTTAGGCCGATACCATGTAGACCGGTATTGGGGGTCACACGGAAAAGGCCATGGGGTTCCTATGTTTATATAGGCTCTTAAGCCAATTAGGGTTCGGTACAAGTTACATACGTAAATACACAGTCTAACAGACACAGTCTAACAGGTTTACCTAATAATTCAAGCAATTTTTTTTCTTAATATCAATCAATGAAATGAAGCTTTTTTATACTAGTACAAAATAATAATATTGGAACCAAGGAATGATACTTTATTTATTTACTTATTTTAATGATACTTTATTACTGTACAGACGAGGAGATAAAAATACTGCAAGTCAAAAGAAATGATCCTTGCTCGACTCGGCGCGGCGGCACGAATTCCATAAGGCGCGCGCGCATCGGCGTCCTCCTGGTTCCGCTCGGCTCAGTTTCCCGCTCTTTTCTCTTGCGCCACTCCCCACGAAACCCGCTCCCTCCTTGCGATCCTAGGCCTCTTCTGCTCCGCCCTTAATCGCAGCTCCGTGCTCCTCGCCGTTCTTCGACCGGATGGAGGCCACCGACGAGCTCGCCCAGATCGACATCTCCACGGAGGTACGCCACACATCGACCCTCCCCGTTTCCCAGTCGGACCTCCGCACGCAAAGTGTTCGACGTTTTGACACGCCCAAAACTGAGCCTTGCAGGAGAAGGACAAGCTGGTGGCCGAGGTGATGCGCTACGCGCTCTTCAAGACGCACCAGACCTCCGGCTGCCCCATCAAGCGGGAGGAGCTCACCCAGATCATCACCAAGAACTACCGCCAGCGCGCGCGCCCAGCGCTCGTCATCAAGGAAGCGGGGGACAAGCTCGCAGCCACCTTTGGCTACGAGATGAGGGAGCTCCAGAGGACCCGCGCCCCGTCCAACCGGTCTGGACGCACCTCCTCCCAGCAGATCAGTAAGCTCGCTTCTTATTTTCTCTGTTATCTGACGGCAGCTGGGATCTTTGCTGATCATGTTGTAAAGGTAGAATTTCATTCAACTGTAAAATGGCCTCCGATGAACTCGATTTTGTTTAGGTAACGTGGATGCGAAGAGCTACGTCCTGGTAAGTAAGCTGGACCCTGAGGTGTACAGCAAGTATGTCGAGGACAAGGAGCGTTCCCATGTGTCTGGCTTCGCTTTTGTTGTCATAAGCATTGTTCATGTTGCTGGTGGCAAAATCACTGAAGGTTGTGATCACGTTTCTTTTCTCGGCCATGGTCAGGAGGTTTTGTTGCTTGATGGTTCTGAGTTTTGTCAATCACGTTTCAGAGGACCTCTGGCATCAGCTAAAACGTCTGGGCTTAAATGAGAATGATGAGAACCACCCTGTTATAGGTAACAATAAGCAGGCGCTCGAACTACTGGTGCAGCAAAGGTTGGTGGTACACTCAGTGTGTGTTACAGAATCTGTATTTCATAATTTGTGTTTGATTTAGTATCTTTACCCAGGTACTTGCTGAAGGAGAAAATTGCTGGTCCAGAAGGCCATTTCATGAGTTATGAGCTTGCGGAGAGGGCATTGGATGATTCCATCAGTTCGAAGCTTAAAGAATACATTTCACAGGTATGTAAAAGCCATCAACATGTATGCATAGTACTAGCAGAACTCTTGCTTGCTTTGCTAAAAGGGTAAAAGCAACACCTTAACCTGTCGAAGCCATACAATCCAATGATGTGTGAGCTTTTAATCTGTCCACAGCATTGTCCATAGTGTGCAACATTAAAAGATATACACTATTTGTTAAAAAAGCTACTACAATATCCTGAAAACGATAGCTTCAGACATGGCCATGTTTAGGTATCATCCCAGCTCCACTGCACCAGACATGCTTAACTTTAACATTTTTCAACCAGCTCTGGGATTTGATTGAGAGTTTTTACGGTACCTTGTACTCCTAATAAAAGGTTGGAAGCACCAACCAAACCACGCGTCTGATTTCTAGTTTAGATATTTCCTTTTTTCTTTCTATGATTTTTTACGGGACTATACATACATGATCTCTCCCATCTTCCAAATCGGCTTCACAGCTTCTCTTCTCCATCATTACTAGCACACTACTTCTCCTAGGTCAGATTTGAACGCCGTGTTCCTTTTTTTTCTGCGCAACCACTGGTGAGATACTGCCTACTGGTCGTCTTCACAAACCTCGTATGTCGCCGCCGCCAGCTGCGGTGGCCCGCTGGTCTTCACCACTGCTTTGCATGATCTGAGCTGGGTAGGCCGGCTGGCCTTCGAGGTGCTCCTTTGACTCGCCAACCTGGAAGTTGGCCTTGGAGGCCTGCACGCACTCCACATACTTTACCTTCTCCGGCGCAGACAAAACCTCTACCGATGCTAGGCCAGCGCCTGTCTGCAGGGTTATATTCTGGCTCTCGCCACTAGATATTGAGTTATTCACCCATTGCACCGCCACGTTGCTGTATATCTGGTGCGCTCCTCCAGGGCGAACTGCCTGAAGTCACTCTGCTCCAACGTGTCCCTGCAATCACCGTGAAACTAACCTGTTGGAACTCTAGTAACATGCACTGCATCACCGGCGCCACAGGACCTCTATCCAGTGTCAATTTTAGCCTCTGGATCATGGTACTCCCTGATAATTTGTTCTGGAAGTACGGAAAAATTATGTACGTTAGATGCTAAGCAAGTAATGGTCTATATTACTGTAGGGGTAGTGTGAAAGAGCTCTTAAGATACCTGACATGAGCCATTTGTATGCAGTAGAGTTACTTGTTGAGTAGTTCATATAAGAAAAGCTTTCTTTGGTTTCTTATAGTACTGGCGCATAGCAAATTCTTATGCACAATTTATTTCGTTAATGTTAACCTATCACTTGTAAGAACAAATTGGTGGGGTAGGCAAATTCCCTCCTGGATGCCTATGCCTGTGTCGTTGTAGAATTAGACCGTCTAAGAGTCCACTAGAAAATAAATTGTACTAGAAGACTGTTTGATCCGTTTGAACAATCCTGTTTTTGTCATGGATTAGGTTGTGAGCGCAAGCGCTGCTACAGCAGAGTGAAGAGGATACGATATGACAACCAGCAGGTATTTCCCTTCAACTCTCTGTCCTTGTATCTGAAACAAAATGATATGCCTTATGCCCTTATCGTTTCCCTCTAGGCATAACCACCAACCAATTTCCTTGACCCATCTTTCAGGGGCTGGCCTAAGTTGATGAGTATAAGGTGGTGAGACTCTAATCAAGCCGAGAAGTCATCTTGTTTAAGGGCTTCTTTGTATAGGAGATGAGATGGTATGCCTCTCAACTACTAGGATAGATTGAGATTTTGGTTCTGGAAAAACAGCATATGCGCTTTTGCAGAAACCAAATTGTACGCTCTTTCATGTTTTGAGCTTGAAATCTTCCTAAAGTGTTTGCATGCATTCTTTTCCCATTGTCCGAGATTTTACTTTTAGATAGATGGTCCGAGGCTTTTTTTAGGAGCTACTCCCTCCATTTCAAAATATAAGACGTTTTAGCTTTGTAAAACAAATGTATCTAGACTTGTTTTAGTATGAAGGTTATTACAATTGCGACAAGAAGATAACGAAGAACGAAAACGAAAAACACAGCAAGGGGACACAGATTTAACGTGGAAAAACCCCTTCAACAAAGAGAGGAAAAAACCATGGGCGCTAGCCAGCGAAACTTCACTATATCGAGGAGTGTTTACAAACGCCGGGAATTTCACAGATGCAACTCATCCCAACCGGCGGCTTACAAGGGGTTTATATATCGGTGGAAACCTAGGTCTTCGACGATCCGTACCGTACCGCGGGGGGCTGTCGTCCCCTGCACCCCCCACAGGCGTCCCTGTTGGGCACGGAGTGGGGCCTCGCTCCACTTGTCAGAAGTTGGCCTATACTTTGTAGAATTTGGATCAACATATAACAAACTCCACCTTGAGACAAATTCCTCCTTGTAGCATCAACAACAACCATCACCCTGAACAAACAAAGCAAATACTTTCGGCGCCAATAGCCACTTGGGCTAATCAGTTAAACCAACTAAGTTCGAGCAAAGCTTAAACTTAGCAACAGGAACGGGTTTAGTCATCATATCAGCAGGATTATCACGAGTGCTGATCTTGCATACCTTTAATTTACCTTGAGCAACAATGTCTCTAACAAAATGGTACTTGACATCAACGTGCTTAGTTCTCTCGTGGAACATCTGATCTTTTGTAAGGTATATGGCACTTTGACTGTCACAAAACAAAGTAATGCAAGAATCATCTCCACAAAGCTCAGCAAACAAACCTTTTAACCAAACAGATTCTTTGCAAGCTTCAGCAATAGCCATGTATTCAGCTTTAGTAGTAGATAGTGCAACAACAGCCTGCAATGTAGCCTTCTAGCTAACAGCACAACCACCAACATTAAAAACATAACCTGTGAGGGATCTTCTCTTATCCAAATCGGCAGCAAAATCTGAATCCACATAGCCAATGAGTCCCTCACCGGTTCTGCCAAACTTCAAACAAGCATTGGAAGTGCCAAGAAGGTACCTGAAAACCACTGAACAGCCTTCCAATGTTCTTTATCAGGATTAGCCATGTATCTACTTATCAAACTCATAGCATATGATAAATCAGGACAAGAACAAACCATGGCATATATCAAAGAACCAACAACACTAGAATATGACACCTTTGACATGTACTCAAACTCTTTGAAAGGATACGGATGTCGCCTAGAGGGGGGGGGGTGAATAGGCGATAAAAACTTTTTCTAGAGTGGCTCAACAAAGGCGGAATAAAACTAGTGTTTACTTTGTTAAGCACAACCTAGAACAACTAAGGTTCACCTATGTGCACCAACAACTTATGCTAAGCAATACAAGCAACAAAGTGATAGCAAGATATATATTACTTCAAGCACGAAGTCTATCACAATGTAAAGTGCATAAGTAAAGAGCTCGGGTATAGAGATAACCGAGGCACGCGGGAACACCGATATTTTACCGAGTTCCTCCCAACATGGAGTACGTCTCGTTTGGAGAGGGGGTGGTATCAAACCACCAACGCCACAAAAAGCCTCCCTTATTCTCCGGTAAATCTCAACCCAACGGGATCGATCCACGCTTCCACTATCGGTGCACTTGTCGGTGGCAACCGGAACCTCTCACAAGGTTGGGGCACTTCTCCACAACTTAATTGGAGGCTCCCAACAAATGCCACAAAAGGCCACAAATGCCACCAAGGCCACAAACCGTCTAGGGTTCCAAGAACCCAAGAGGGACAAGCTCCAATGAGCAACTCAAACCAAATCCTCCGAGGAGAACTCAAACCGATGCACTAAATGCAAATGGCAAGAACACCACAAAGATGCTCAAATCCCTCACTCTCAAGTTCCAACAAAGCTACTAAAGCTATTGGGGGAACAAGAGAGGAGGAATCAAAGAGAGACACAAAATCCCCCAAAATCTAGATCCCCAAAGATGCACTCACAAAGAGATGAATCGGTTAGGTCAAAACGTGGGTCTAGATCTCCTCTCTTTTTCACTCAAATATGGGCAAGAATCATCGAAGGGAAAAGATTAGCCAAGCTTCAAGATCTAGAGCAAGTGTGGACAAAGTTTAGCCTAATAGATAAGAGAGAAGCAGTCCAAACTGAAAATAGGCAAGGGTTTAATAGCGGCCCCAGAAAATCTGACCGTTGGGGCGTTTTTCAGTTTGGACCAGTAGTACCGAACAAAACCGGTACTACCGCATGTGCCCAGAAAAAAATCAAAGCAGCAAATCTGGGGTAGGCCGTACGCGGCAGAGCAACGGCTAGCAAATCGAGTGGAGGCAGTGGGGCCAGCGCAGCAAGCGAGGCAGAGCAGCAGCCAGCAGTGTAGCGGCAGCAGCTAGGCAGCAGCGAAGCAGCGCGCGAGCCAGCAGAGCAAGCGCGCGCGCGGGAGACAAAGCTGCAGCAGCGCGCGGCGAATCAGCAAGGCTCGCGGGTCAACGCGGGCCCAGCGGGAGGCAGTAGCACGCGTGGGGGCGAGCGGGGCTGGGCGCGCGCAGCGACCGAGGCAGCAGCGGCAGGTGCGCGCGAGCGATGCGAGCGAGCGAGCGGCGGGCCAGCTGGGCCCGCAAGCGGGCGAGCATAGCGAGGTGAGCGCGCACGCGAGGCAGCAGCTGGGCGAGCAGCAGCAAGGCAGCACGCGAAAGTGGGCTGGCAAGGGAGAGGCAAATCTACCAGGGCTGGGCCGATACTATCGGGCCAGGCCGGTAGTGCCGGACCCAGCAATCGGGGGAGGCAGTGGGCTGCAGCGCGCTGCCAGGCGCGAGCGGTACTGGCCCACGGTAGTACCGGTCGGCCCATCCAAACTCTTTTTCTTTTTTCTTTTTCAAACCGAATAAAGCAAAATACAAACGGTGATAACTTTTGATTGGTAATTCCGATTGACCTGATTCCAGTTGCGTTGGATAGAGGACGACAAGGGCTTTCCAATAAAAAGTGGAAATATTGGTTATCATCAAGTGAGAAAGTATCAAGTAGAATAATGTGAGATACCTCACTTGGTGAGAAACCGAAAAGCCGCATAAATCAAAATCGCAACAAGATACATATGGGAGATCTGATTTTGATGAACAAGAGCTTGTTATGGAGATTACCACAAGCTCTAAATCCTCACATGGATAAGACCAAATAACAACCAAATACGATGATGCAAGTATGCAAAAGTTTGAGCTCTCTCCGAACGATGTGACCGAATTACTCATACGAGAGCCCCTCTTGATAGTACGGTTCTATCCTAAACCCGGTCTCCTACACACAACAAGAGACCGACAAAAGGGAAAACCTATCAAGATAATACCATTGACTTGAGCATTCCACTTGAGCTTGATGTAGATGATCTTGCCATTCTCAAGATGGAACACCTTTCTTAATTCCTCATCATCGACCTCGCATATTGAGCTTGCCCAACATATCTTCTTTGCATTTCATCGACCTTGAAGCCAACACATGCTCTAAGCGATGCCAATGGACAAATCCTACAAGTATAACTTAATACACACATTAGTCCATAAAGATTGTCATTAATTACCAAAACCACACATGGGGACCCAACATGTTCTTTCACTCTTCATCAGTAGTAGGACATTGAGAAACTGACAATTTAAAATGAGGAGCAATAGGAGTACTAACTGAGTTGGCACCATCCATATTAAAACGATGAAGAACTTTCTTAATGTAACTTTGCTGACTAAGAAATAACAAACCAGATTTTCTATCTCGGGTAATCTCCATACCTAAGATCTTCTTAGCAGCACCAAGATCCTTTATCGCAAACTCACTACTTAGGTGTGCCTTCAAAGTAGTGATTTCTTTCATGCCCTTGGCAGCAATTAACATATCATCAACATATAGCAGCAAGTATATAGGTGACCCATCAACAAACTTGATATAAACACAACTATCATATTTAGACTTCTCAAAACCATGCGAGATCATAAATGAATCAAACCTTTTATACCATTGTCTTGGAGATTTCTTTAAGCCATAAAGAGACTTCTTTAATTTGCACACAAAATCCTCTTTACCAGGCACTATGAACCCTTCTGGTTGGTCCATGTATATTTCCTCATCAAGCTCTCCATGCAGAAAAGCAGTCTTGACATCTAACTGCTCAAGCTCAAGATCACACATAGCCACAATACTAAAGAAAGTACGAATGGAACTATGCTTCACAACTGGAGAGAACACATCATTGTAATCAATACATAGAATCTGGCTGAACCCTTTTGCTACTAACCTTGCCTTGTACCTTGAAGGCTCTTTGGGAGACAGACCTTCCTTTTTCTTGAAGATCCACTTGCAGCGGACCGCCTTCTTTTGTTTAGGCAAGGCAAGCGCACAACATCCCATGTGCCATTTTTCTCAAGCGGTTGCATCTCTTCTTGCATAGCAAAAACCCACTTCTCGCGGTCAACGGATGCAATGGCTTCATTATATGTAGCAGGTTCAGAATCGTTCTCCACCTGTTCAGCACAACTCAAAGCATAATGAATAAGATTACACTCTTCAATTAGACGAGGACGAGGACCACAGTTACGCCTCGGTCTATCAACAGTAATGGACTCATGTGGCTGCTGCAAAACAGTAGGTGAGTGCTGAACAACAATATCATCAATATTTTCCTCATGTGTATCTTCGACGATAGCATCATTATCAACAGTTTTCTGCAGGTTCTCCACCTGCACACTAACTCCCTCCTCTCCAACAGCAACATGAGAGGTATCTGATGGCAAGCTATCATGATACATAACGGACTCATTGAAAACAACGTTTCTACTTAGCAAAATCTTTTTAGTTTCAAGATTCCATTGTTTATATGCTTTAAATCCTGAACCATAACCAAGGAATATGCACTTAACAGCCCTAGGCTCTAACTTTCCATTATAAACATGAGCATATGCAGTGTCGCCAAAAACTCTCAACCGTGAATAATCAGCAGGTGAACCTGACCATACCTCAATGTGAGTTTTCTTCTCAAGTGAAATAGAAGGTGACCTGTTGATGAGGTAACACGCTGTGTTGGCTGCTTCAGCCCAGAAACGCCTATGCATACTTGCATTAGACAACATACAACGAGCCCTCGAGATGATGGTTCTGTTCATGCGCTCTGTCACGCCATTCTACTGAGGAGTATATGGGATGGTGTGATGCCTGATCATGCCATTGTTACTGCAAAACTCCTCAAACTCATTAGAACAGAATTCCATACCATTATCAGTACGTAGTACCTTTACCTTCTTCTCAGTTTGCTTTTCAACCATAACTTTCCACTTCTTAAAAGCATCAAAAACATCAGATTTATGCTTCAAAAAATAAGGCCACACTTTTTTTGAGTAATCATCAATAATAGTAAGCATGTAATTAGCACCATCAATAGAAGTCTTACGGGATGGACCCCATACATCAGCATGCACATAATCTAATATGCCTTTGGTGGTATGAACGGAAGCATTGAATTTAACTCTTTTATGCTTACCAAAGATGCAGTGCTCATAGAACTCAAACTTACTCAAGTTTCAACTATCAATCAGCTCTCTCTTGACCAACTCTGCCATGCCTTGTTCGCTCATATGTCCAAGACGCATATGCCACAGATGTGTTTTACCACAATTATCAGAGTCATTAGAAGTAACAGCAGCAGCAATACCAGGCAAAGTTCTACCTCTAAGAACATATAATTTAGCAGAATTCATATCACCTATCATGTGAATAAGAGAACCTTTTGATACCTTCAGAACTCGATGTCCACCGGCATACTTGTATCCATCAACGTCCATGGTACTCAGGGAGATCAAATTTTTGGTCATGCTTGGTATGTGCTTCACCTCACTCAACGTGCGTGTCACGCCATCATGTGTCCTGATCTTAACAGATCCAACACCAACAATATGGCATGGGCTGTCATTCTCCACACGCACAAAATCTCCAGTCTGCACAGACTCATATGAACTGAACCAATCTTTGTTACAACAAATATGAAACGAACATGCAATATCAAGTATCCATTCATCATCACGAGAAGAACAAGCAGCAAAAACAGCTAAGCATTCACCATCAGAACTATCAGAAACAACAACAGTCTTACCAGTACCTTCGGACCTATCTTTCGGTTGGTAAGTTCCGTTTCTTTTCTCCTTATTCTGCAACTTCCAACAATCATCAATAACATGATTAGATTTCTTACAATACCTGCAGAATTTATCCTTTCCCTTGGACTTTGAACGACTTCTACCGTCCTTGCTCTTATCTCTGTTGCCATAGTTGTTGTATCTCTGCTTGGTCCTGCCACGAACCTGCAGAGCCTCAACCTTGGATGACGTCCCATCTGACCCTACCATAGTTTTCATCTTTTCCCTCTGTTTGAGGGCGTCATGTACTTCGGCAAGGGTTAGTTCATCACGGCTCAACAATATTGTATCACGAAAATGTGTATAGGAACTAGGCAACGAGCATAAGAGTAGAAGAGCTAAATTCTCATCATCATATTTAACCTCCATAGAATGCAAGTCTGAAACAATCTCTTTAAAAACATATATGTGATTCATTACCGATCCACCTTCTTGCAGCCCGTGCGAGAACAACTTCATCTTCACGTTCATCTTACTGGTTAGATCCTTTGACACACAGATCGTTTCCAGTTTTTCCCATAGGGCAGCAGCAGATTTCATCTCCAGTACTTCCTGCAAAATATTATTGGACAGATGAAGTTGAATTAAAGACAAAGCCTTACGGTCCTTCCACTTCTCTTTGGCGGACCAGGTCTTAGCATCCTTTTCACCGAATCCATCCAGCGCTTCATCCAGATCAGAAGTTTGGGCGAGAATCGCCCGCATCTTCACCTGCCACAAGGAGAATCTTATGGTGTAGTCTAGCTGTGGTAGATCGAACTTCAATGACGACATGTCGCAAACCCTAGATTAGAACCTGGGGCTCTGATATCACTTGTTATAATTGCGACAAGAAGATAACGAAGAACGAAAACGAAAAACACAGCAAGGGGACACAGATTTAACATGGAAAAACCTCTCTAATAAAGAGAGGAAAAAAACCACGGGCGCCAGCCAGCGAAACTTCACTATATCGAGGAGTGTTTACAAACGCCGGGGATTTCACAGATGCAACTCATCCCAACCGGCGGCTTACAAGGGGTTTATACTCGGCCCCCAAGCCTCCGGCGACGGGCCTCGCTCCACTCGTCAGAAGTTGGCCTATACTTTGTATTTTGGATCAACATATAACAAAGGTTCACTCAGATTTAGAATGAATCTACACACTAAAAAAAGTCTAGATTCATTTTCTTCACAATCCTAAAACATCTTATATTTTGAAACAGAGGGAATATTACAAATTGTCCTTTTTAAGGGAAATGACAAAACCTCCTTGGACGGAGGCAGACTGGTCTGTCATGGCTTGTGTTAGCCCAGCCCAGACCAGTCTGCCGAGTCTTTTAATTGGGCCTCGATCACCAAACATTGCTTTGTCAAATTCCTTGGACGGAGCAAGCGAATTCCTGTGTGTTTCCATTCAGCCCATCCAAACTCCATATGTTTTTTCTTTGAGTCCTGTGCTTCGTGACACCTAACATCTATTCCTTCTCAAAAAAGAAAAAAAACCTAACATCTATTCACCCCCGTAATAAAAAAAAACCCTATTCCTGCACTGTTCAGGTGTTTCTCCAGTATGTACCGGAAGGGCCCATTAGTCCTTAGATTAAGCCTGCTTAAGCCTCCCTGATCTCATCCCCGTACAGACATAATAACCCTGCTATTGACAGTTGACAGCATTTGCATCATACATGCATGCTGGTAATTTTGTGGCATCTATCTACCTAGCTACCTGATGTCGGCCTGATCCAATCAGTGCCTGGTGGTGGCGCATTATCATGGCTTGTGTTCCATCAATCATCTGCCCAGCCGTCTAATTGCTGCGAAAATGTTGGTGAAGATAATATTGAGAATTAATAGGTGGACATGTTTGGCTGAGCAGGTTTCTCCTCAGTATGAACTGTGTCCGAGGTCCTTTAGAAGGGTATTCTTCAGTTTTTTTTTGGTTAAACGAGGCAAAATACTTGCCTTTTTTTCATTGATTAAGCTAGGAGCATAAAATGAAAAGTTTAAATAGCCTAAGCCAACCCCCACCGATAGCATGGAACACTGCACGCTATACGGACAAAAACCATAAACACAAATGATATTCTTTTCAGGAATTAAGCATGCATGATATTTTTTGTTTTGTGAAAGCACCCGAAGACATTTCCGATCTAATTCATGGACACTGGAAAAACATGAATGTGGAATATTGTCAAGAATAAATCAAGCTAAACATTGGATACATACACCCATAATATATTTAGGCTACTACAATTTTGTCCCATATAAGTATATACCATTTGTTCTTATGACGAAATTGCTTTCACAATCATAAACTTTTTGAAAAGGTATCATACTAGACTTCCAAATTACCACAAGACGAGAGATTCCTGAAAAAAGTAAGGGAATGGATTTGGTATTATACATGCACAAAGAAATACATAAAAAATAAAAATGATCAGTCTTCCTTTTCGGTTATCACATGAGAGAAATGAAAATCTAATCCACAATTTCGCATGAGAGGATGAAATAAGGAATATATCATTTGTTGTTGGTACTGTTAGTAGATAGTATGGTGATTTGGAACAAGAATGAAAATATAGCAAGTAAATATTTCAATAATTTGACGTAGTAAACATGAAAATGTAGAAGAGATAAGTATATAGGTTATAACATAAGGAAAGGCAAACCGAATTTATCCGAGTCCACCTAATTTGGTCGTAGCTAACTAACCAGCACTTGAAAAATTTAAAACCAAATAGAAGGACATTTGAGTGATGCTCAAATTGGGACCTCCCATGGGATGTTATTCAAACATCCAATGAACTAACAAGATTAGCATATACTAGGAAGATTTGAGGGAGGCCATGGCAAGTAGTAGTATTTTTTAACAAGAGTAGCAAATACGCAGCCAATCGGGCTCCGAAACCTGGCCTGCCATGGCCAACTGGAACTTGACAGGTGGTGCGGATCCAACAAAGCTACTGCACCCATCCCACTTGGCACACTAGGTTAGTATGGAGAGTGTACATAATTACACCGATTAGACTAGTGTTAGCCAGGCACCAGATCTGCTAGTGATTAAACTGGATTAGTTATTCCTCATGCCACTCATCAATGCACGAGCCCATCTAGGATCTAAAATGAAGCGCAGGCTTTTGAGCCATTGTTTATCCCTAATCCCTGCCATGGCCTCTTCTTCTCCGGCAAACCCATCACGGCTTTTCCCCACGGTCGCCCCTCTTTTATCTCAGAAGGAAAAAAGGCATAAGCTTTGCCGATCAATCAAGGGAGAAAATTCCGGGGAGACGTCTCGATCACCTGCGGATTTCCAGCAGGAGTGAGAGTGTCATGGCCCCCTTAGAAATGACTAGCAATGTTGTAGTCTTGTCTAGTTATTAACTAGTAGGCCCTAATTAACTTAGGTGCATACTATTGGTGTTATATTTCATGGGGTATTAGTATAATATTATGCCAATGCATTGGACCCAATGCTGCACACCTTCTTGTGGTATGGGTAAAATAAATGGGAGTACGAGAATACGCATCTCAAGCTTTTGGATATTGTTCTTTTCACGAGGGAGCCATTCTTTTGATCTTTGCCTCTCCTGTACGGGCAGCTGCCACTTGTCCACTTTATTTCTTCTGCCTGCCCTACTTACTCTATGGAGATCCAAGAGCCGCATGATCTATCCTCACATGGGGACACGAACGTCATTTTAATCGAATGATGTGGATAGAGTAACTAATAGTTTACCCCAAGCATCTCCATTAGTGCTGTGTGGTGTCATGGTTCGAACCATATCTCCAAGGTAAGTGTGACTTTGAGGGACTGGCATGTGGGCTCTTCATCTGGCGGCCTCATATGTCAGCCAGTGATTCAGAGCCACCTTATGTTAGATGATCCATGCGTCATGCCTGCCTCATCTTTTGAAGCAATTTGCTAAGATGCCATGCCTTTTTGCCATATAAATTGGGTTGTTGTGGAAAATTTATTGTACATTGTACCATTTTTCTAACATGAAAATATCATCAAGGCTGATTATGTAGATTAGCTTGTGGGAATCAAAAGTTCCTTAAAGGCAATTGCACTTTATTCTACTGCGTCGATATAAAGACACATTATTACCAACTTTGGACTAAATACACATAATATTAGGAAGACTTCCTACCAATATCAGCACTAATACTCCTGCAAAAAACATTGTTAATAGCATTGCATATGTGCCAGCATTAGGGCTTGGGTTTTGCCCATTGATCTACCTTTAATTGAACTGCTCAATATTCAGATGCTTTCTAGATTGGAGCCTACAAATAGGGCTTGTACTATCTTACTCTTTATATCTTGCAAATTGATAGAAAAGTGCTTGGAGATTCGTGATATGACACTCTTTACAAGAAAAGTAGAAAAGTGGTGCAGCTGGTACCTTGCATGCTCATAAACTTTCACCTATCTCTAGTTAGTTCAGTATAAACAAATGGAAAGAGGACCTAGGCTCACCTGAAACAATATCTTACTTAACTACATGCAGTAGTATATAAGAGTAGTACTAGTACACAAGTAGCAAACTAGGGTTTTATGATCTCCTTCACAACTGTCAAGTAATAACTAAGACCGTTAAGATGCTGCAAACCATGTACACATGCTATATTTTGTGTGGCAACACAGCTTCAGATCCATATAGCAATGAACATATACAAAATGATATTAATAATTAGATTAATCCAAGGATAGTTCATAAAGTTCAGCTCTACGGATATCATGCTACTTTTTAAGCTTACCGGATTGAACAAAACTTGATAGTAGCATATTATTTTATTAACGATAAATGGCACTATGTATCAAATAAAAAACTACCTATTCGGAACTCAGCTATTTTATCGTAACTTTAACCATGTTTTAAACCCTCCGACCTTTCTATCTACTCTGAACAAGTAGTTCTAGAGCCTCTTTGCTTGATTTAAAATATTCAGGGTAGACAAAACCCAAGGTTACAATGTGAAGTTCTTTCCAAACCTGTAGGATTTCATTTGTAGCAAATTTTGTTTGATTGCTTCACGGGAAAAAGAAATAACTCTTACTAAGATGATTGAGTGAATGCTGAATTTCGTACGAAATTGTGGAAATATTCCTTAGGACTTTTCTAGAGGATGCAATACTGCAAATAAAACCATCCACATAGCAAAATTCCCTAAGGATTCCAACCCTCCAAAACTCCTATAAAAATCATTTGAATCACAGAGACCCACACATAACATGTCGAGAATGTAGGAATTTTGGAGGATCTTTACCCAAACGGTTTATTTCCCGCAGGAATTACGGAAAAAAGTGCAATCCTAATGGATAATAATTGTACTGCAGTGAATCAAAAATTTCGATGATGTCAAATTGTTGGAGTGGCAGAGAAAAGAAAATGAAAAATGGTATGTGGGCAGCCGCACCTGTCACTAAAGGGAGGTGAAAGGGGCGAAGCATTGGGTTCAGTTCAATAACTGTTTGGCCACAGCAGCCACGCTGTACAGACTGCGTAGAGGCTTCATGATTAAAAACAAGGAGACATATGCATTCAAGCCTCCTCCTCCTCTCTCTCTCACTTCCCTGTTGCTCCACAGGAAAATCTTTGCTCCACATCTGCATCTTTGGTCTGATCTGGCAGAACTGTACTACTGATCATATTGTTTCTATCATTGTCTGGCTACATGTGCAGAAAGGCCAAGTATTTCCCGACTTATCATTATTGCAATGTACGACTATAAGCATATTAATTTCTTAGAATACATATCTCAAAACCTGAATATCTGAGTAGGCCAGCAACAGTATTAGTATGTGATAGATCGGCAATGACAATCAAACTTTCTGAATACTATAGTTTAGATTCCTATCCTATGGAAAATAGTAGTACCTTGATTAATTCATCATTTGCTTTGAAGATAATATATTCTTTCAATTGGAAAGTCAAGGGAACTGTACTTGATATTCTGAACTCCTGGTTTTCTCTAATTCTCTTATGATAATACACAAAACAATTGGTTCTCTATCCTTGTTCTCATTTTTTATGATAATACTTAAGATCACCCTGGTCCCCAGCTAGCGACAAGATGCAAACCTGAGCTTAATACATGCATGGCAAAAAAATATAAAAAAATTGGTCCCAGAGAAATGCACAAAGATCATATTATTTTATCATAGTACACTACCAAATTTGTAAGCTATTTCCTTGGTCCCAGCAGAAGACATGAAGCTTACATTATTCTTTTTTTTTTGGAAAAAGGCCAAGATTGTTTAGATATCTGAAGTTCACCTCACTCCTGCCACATTTATTTAATTCAAACCAGATGACTTATAGAAAATTTATCTCGCAAGATATTCTAATCAGTATGACACGAAATAATACTGTAAGAAAGATTGGGCAATTGAATTTATTGACTCTTCATGTCCAACCTTATCCTTCTCCTGCACTTACCTTTCTTAGGTATCCTATTAGTAGAATGAGTAGTAAAAACCAAGGTGCCATCTGCCAAAATTTGGATATGTTTTACATAGCACATATTTTGGAATAATAATTGTTATTATGATCATTATTATTATGCAGAACAATGGATACCGTGTAGTAATAGTGTATTGATTCTATAGATATTTTTGTATTTGATTGTAACTTGTCACAAGTCACAAGTCCGAGTCGCCATCAAATCACTCTCACAATGCTAAGCCGGTAGCTTTGCATTGGACTGCACCACACGTACATGTGCTTAAGAGTCAAGATTTCTAACAATTCAAGTCATTAAGCAAAGCCAGCTGGTAGCTCTCCCGTATAAAGAAAAGACCCTTTTCGACACCACTTGATCTCCAAAAAAAAAAGTCTGACAATTTATTTCTATTGCAATGCAATTACAGAACCTAGTACTCCCTCTGACCCATATTAGTTGACTTGGATTTGTCAAAATTTGGATGAACCTATATACTAAATAGTGTCTAGGTTTACCCAAATTTAAAGAAATTTGAGTCAACTAATATGGGTCGGAGGGAGTACAATAAAATTGTTATGTATTAATTATTAAGTTTGAGAATGAATACATACTCCAAACTATCTACTATATTGAATATTTGTACTCAAGTTTTTAAAGGATTTCTGTGGACTGCAGTAAATAGTGGAGTACTGGAGTAAAAGTGAACAATGTAATAAGTCAAAGCACAAGGATGGCAAGAGAAGCTAGTGCTACAGGGAGAGGCCGGCAACTACTGTGGTGTTGCTAACTTTTCCTTTGGCAAGGAACAAATGCTTTGCCAGCCAGCCCTATCTTTCTCGTTAGGACAATAATTGGAGCCTGCTGGTGGCATGGCAAGTAATGGCTCGATGCGTAGCTACTCAGTTCGATGTGAGAAAAATGTGTGTGAAAAGAAAAGGCGAGCCATGTGCCCATGACAACCACGCGCACAGGAAAAAGCAAGAGAAGGCATATACCTTTTCTTCTTCATCTAACATAGCCGAGATGAGAGTGAGATGGCAACTTGTCAAGAACACTCTACGGCATCACTGAACTGAACATGGGCTTGCCGCTGTACCTTCGTCTTCCCTGCAAGCATATGCAAACACTGTGAGGTACTGTTATGGCAAGCCCAGCGCGCTTTCGGCTACCAACAGTACTCGCATATAATTGCCAGTAATGTTTCATTAGTTGTCTGTGTGTGTTATTTCAAAATATCTGCATGTTTTGTTGCACGACTAAAATTTTCTACCCATATATATCTATTTAAGTACTTTGTGTACATATATTGTAAAATTGTAGAAATAGCACGTCAAAGTTCAGGGATTGCAAACTTGTTCTAAAATGAACAAAGACACGGAATGCAACAAAGGAACACAAGAAAACACGAGGTTACTAGATTGAACATAGGTCCATATACTTTCTTTTAAAAGTTAACAAGAAAACCACATTTCTAAATTTTAGATTAAAAGAGAATATTCACAAGCGTAGACACAACTCCCCAAGCCCCCTCCCCCCTCGTGTTACCTCCCCACGCAAGACGACCTACAGCGACCCCTTCTCCCCCGCCCCACAACCTCCTCACGATCCTCCCCCCTTTGCCACTGTCGGGCATTGCCCGCGTGGTGCCAATGCGGGCCGATGGTGGTGACCCCTTCTTTTATCTAGCGCGGGGGAGCTCATCATGGGCGGGACCCTCCTGATGGCGGTGATGCATGGCAAGCGGCACTCCGGCGAAGGCTAGGATGGCGGCAACATAGGGGTGCTGCTGATTGGCATTGGTGGCCGTAGGGCTGGGCATGGCCAGTGCCCCAAAGGCCTAGATCTGGGCCCTTTGGGCTCTATCTGGGTTAGGGCAGGCCAATTCGAGCTCAGGCCGCCAACATTTGGTCCAAGGAACTGCTCGGGATAGGGGTAGTGACGATGCCACTGCATCTGCTGTAGCGCGGCGGCGGGAGCTTCACGGCCCCGATTTGGGTCGGGCCAGGCTTAGTTGGCCTCGTGTTCTTCTGCTGCTATGTCCAATCTGCTACTGCTATAGCGGTGGAGGTTGTTCCCTTCCACGTGGCAGCACTGCTGCCGCCCCATGTTTACGACGGGTTCTTCTCGGTCCGGTCGACCTTACAGTGTTTGCCACAGTGAGACGCCGATGATGAATGCAAGATCGTTTTAGCGCATATTGGTGGGCGGCAAGTTTGGTGGAGTGCAAGGATTGGATGGGGTTGCGTGTTTTTTGGGGCCGGGAGAAATCCTTGCCGGCTAGGCCATCACCAACGCGGTGACACCTGCGGGTGCCGCCGTCCTTCTTGAAGGGCACCGAGTGTACCCTTTCCCCACTCCTCTCCATGTACAGGGAGAAATCCTAGGAGCAGGCCGGGCAGCAACGTCGTTGTCCTCGTATTTTTTCTTAAAGGTGTTGCTTGGTACGTGGCAATTCAGAGGCATAGGAGCATGGTGGGACTTCTCTGGAGGTGCAGCAGTTGCGAGTCGTCGTTGCTTCTCGATCCGGCGCTGTTCTGCATTAGTTTCTCTTTCATTCTTTTGTATTTTTGGGGGCTTCTTTTGTGTTGTTTGCCCAACAGTTGTCTCAAAGTCGTATAGTGTGGTTGCTATATAATATAATGGGGCGAAAGCCTATTTTGAGAGAAACATGCCCATGTGAATTTTTGTACTTTCTCCGTTCACTAATATAAGACATTCTAGCTTTTTTTTTTCTTCTAAAACCCATGTATGTAGACGTGTTTTAATGTGTAGATCACATATTTTGGAATGTATCTAGTCTACTTTGATTGAAATACCTAAAAAGGTCTTACACTAGTAAACAGAGGGAGTACAATATATAACCATTTGCGAGCTGTGCAAATTAGCAGAAGTCACAACTCACAAATGGTCATTTTCTTTATTAAGATCCACAAGAACAAGTTTCTACCCATACTTTACATGTACAAGTGTTCACAGCTTCTAGGTGAGATTTTTAATATTTTTCGGAAGACAAGGGTTCATACGTAACAGGTTTTAAAACTTCCGCACCCAAAAAATGGTGCAACTTCTTGGTTGTGCGTACTGCTACATCATCATATAGAGATCCATTATGCAGTACAGGGAGTGGAAAAAGTTGCAACTTGTTTCAGGGGAAAGCTTCTCCTTTCAATGATAAGCTGAGAAGATAAAGAAGAAAAGGAGGCGGCAGATGATTCAAATGATAGACCGATGCAGTATGATGCATGCACGAACATTGTGCCTTTTTTCAAGGAGGTGTGGCCCGATAGATTCAGGAGTAGGCCATGTCAATAATCAACGTTCCAAAAATAATCTTTCGTTCAAAAGTATGTTCTGCCACGAATTGATAATATATGTATGTACTAGTTAGTTCTATTGCATTTTCTAAGGAAAAAACTACTTCTTCCGACCCATATTAATTGATTTAGATTTATTAAAATTTGGATGAATCTATATACTAAATATTGTCTAGATTTATTTAAATCTAAACAAATATAAGTCAATTAATATGAGTCGGAGAAAGTAGTTAGTTCTATGTAAGAGTGGGCGCACATTCCACAAAGTGCCACGAGATTAAACGGCCTCTCAACGTCGGCCGAGGACCTCTGCTGAAACCATTCATTTCAGAAACAAAAGGTTTCTTATATTGTCTTCCATTCTCGAATACATGATGCTTTAAAAATGTGTTTTGAACATTGATATCCGTGACATCCTAAATTATTTAGATTTTATATACTGTCCAGTATATTAGTAACATTTTTCATGAAAATAACTTTACATATTTTTGGCAACATATACTGGTAGTGGTAGGCAGTAATGGTCGAAATTTCCTTCTGGTAATCATATACTGGTCCAATTTTTTACTGCTAAATCTATGTGTGAAAATCTTATGAATGGACATCCGACATGTCCTTCTCTTTATCTTTGGAAACTTAAGATTCCTTAAAAAAATTAAAATATTCATGTGGTTAAAACTAAACAAGTATGTGCCATATTGTATAATACTAAAACAACAAGTTAAAACTAAACACTCAGAACTAGTTACATCTTGCGAAAAGAAAATGCTTTTCTTCCTAATCTAGCTAGATTTCACCTAGGTTTTGATATTAGCATAGGCATATGGAACCATGGATGGAGGCTAGTAAGCTAGATATGCAAGGATAATGCTAGCTAGCTATCTTGATCAAATACTAGTACAGCACCACATGCATGACATGGATAAGCGATGATGGAAGAGGACGACGTTGCGTAGTGGCTGCTCAACAACTAGCCGTTTCAAAGACTTGGGAGTTGCGACGATCGACGATCGATCCCAACAATTCCGTTTGCCGATTGAACTGCTTCGCTACGACTACGATTGATCTTGCATTATTATCCCTAGCTAGCTACACACGTGGTTCTTTAACAGGAATGTCGTTCTTGCATCTTTACACCAACAGGATCCATTTGAAGCACTGCCTTCCCCCCCTTTTTTTTGCAGGTTTGCTTTGCGAAAGTTCTTCATAAATGCTTGCAGATCGATCTGATATTGGATGGAAGAAAACACTACCGACCAGCGAGACAAAAATAGGGCGCATTTGTCTGATCAAACATGGTGGGCGCTGGGCGGTGTCGCATGCTGCATGCATCCTGTTCATAGCAGAGCGCAACTGCGCAAATTTCTCATTCAAGGCACACCACCGAACAGTCGGCGCACTTATCATCGACTGTTTGGCTGAACTCAGGTAGAACGGTGGTGTGCGTTATACTGTAGTTCACACGATGCACAAAGTATATATAGTTCTCCAATGCCAAAATGCATTGAGGCACATCGCTGTCTTCATAGACCGTTCCAATATCACCGCTAGCTATTTTAGGAAGTGAATCACTCTCTCTTTGTTAGGCATCAAGTGATAGGTGCTTACCGTATCCAATATTCAAGCTTATGTTGACTACTTGTGCTTAATAATAGGGTAAGAAGTCTAAGCATTGCTTTGAGAGGACATAGCCACGTCGGCAGTTTCATGAGTCTTGCTGCACGTTGGATAATTCTTCCGTCTGTGTTCTAAATGGCGGTCCAACCTTGATTATATCGTGCTTATAATCGCGGCCCCTCTTCTCTTTCTTCTTTATTTTATATCATCCTTCCCAACTTGATTATACTTGACCACCGGGCCCACATTTCACTAGTAGAAATGAGGCCTTTGGTCCAGACAATTAGTCCTGGTTCTGCCACAAACCGGAAGTAATTTTCTGGTCCCAACAGCTAGAAACGGCCGCAGTACCCGGCCGCCACTAGTCCTGGTTCGAAGGAGACCTTTAGTCCCGGTTAGTGTAATAAATCGGGACTAAAGAGTGGCGTTGGGCAGGGCCTGGACTATTAGTCCCGGTTCGTGTAATTAGTCCCTACTATATCTTCTTCCTCCCTACCCGAGCCATTTTAAGCTCACATTGGTGTCTCCCTCTATTTTTTTTCTCAAGGCTCGCAAGATTTTTCGGCTCCACATCTATCCAAGGGTTCTAAAAGGTTAGCAACTTCATCTTTTTACATTTTATTGCTTTTTAGCTCATTTCATGCTCTAGAAATGGAGGGATTTGTGGGTTTATTAGTTTGGTAGTATTTTTTGCAATAATTAACATGCGATAGATGTGGATTCTATATATCTTGTATTAATGTAATAAAATCCAAGCTAAATATCTTTTTCAATATGGATTCTATCTATATCTGATTTGGTACATATAGCTAGTTTCGAAATTCATTTGATTCATAGAAGCACATAAATATACATAAGTTCATCATCTTGGTTTGGTACATAGTCTCAAAATTTATTTGATTCACAGATGCATCATGCCACCGTCCAGCAACAAAATGTCCTTCTTCTTCTACCTGCCTTTAGAAAACTCACAAATTGTAATAAAAATAGGGTTAATAAAGCCATTGTAACAAAAAAAGCAAAACTATAAAGATCAAGTATTGTAGGGCCTCATACTTATGTTGGACACAAAAATCATAGGGACGGCGTGAGCGAGCCTAGTAGGATGCCCAATATATGTCCTTGTGCATATCATAAGGGTCGCTCACACCTCCCTCAGGATCACATCCGGAATAAAGTCATATATAGTTGTGCCCTAGTATTTTAATCATTGGCCGTTGCAATAAGGAAAAACCAAAAACATAAACATGTCGGGAAGCTAACGAATTTCACATATTAGGGAGTGCCTCTATACGGTGAGCTCCTCGAAGATGTCTGAGGACGGGATGCTAAGACATTTTTGAGAAGCTCCGCCGTAGTGGTGTCCCTTCTCTCGCACACCATCTCTTGTAGTTTATAACTTCGCTAGCTAGATCAATATGCTAGTGGAGCTAAAAAATCTCTCGTTAAAGAAAAAGCATGAAAGAGTACCGCAACATGCTTAATATGCTCCAAAGGTAATTTCAATCATTACCGCAGCATGCTTATGTGTCTCTTTCGTTCATTCTCTGAGATGGCAAGTAATTAATAACTCATCCATCCATTCATTCATTTCTTTTTTGCTGGACAGGGTTTTGAAAAGCAATTTTTCAAGTGATGATGAGATTGTTCTTTTCCGTAAAGAAAGTCCGAAGAATATGGATTTAAATACCACAAACCAAGCTTTCAAACATATATAGTGGACCGCCATGTTGTAATTTTGATTCCCATGTCTTATGAGTTTTCAAACTTCCTAGCTAATTCTGCCTACTTGAATGACTTTATGTCGATTAATCGAAATTACGTCAAATTTAAACTACAAGTAAATCTTAGGTTTCTTTGAAAGTTTTTTGAAAAAGCTTTTGAAGGTACCCATCTAGGGTCAGTTTAGCACTATATCAGTAACCACCGAGAGTTATCCTCTCCTTATCATTCACAAATAAAAAGAAAAAAAGCACCACCCTCACAACCGTACTAGACTCAGCCACCTTTCTTCTCAATCTGCACACGCCACCGTCCAATCGCATTCGATGCCTGTTGTATTTTGAGCCTTCCTTTTAATATTTTTATTACTCGGGAGGTGAGCCAAGCGCGACTCAGCACTAAATTTTGGTGTGATATTGGCGAGATCTTCTTCTAGTTCAAAATTTTAGTGGAATATTGGTGGGATCCTCCTAGCTACCTGCATACTGACAGTGCCTCTGGCTCGTTCTCTCGCCGATCCCTCCCGCTATCCCATCATCCTCCTCTATCACGTCCCTCCTTAGCCAACTCCACCTCGTCGGAGTTTGCTCAGCGACGCCGTCATCCACCTTGCCGGAGTCTGCTTCGTCGTATTTGCTTCCCCCGCTGCACGGTAGAGTGTCTTATTTCCCACCACCGCAACCGAGAGATGCGTAAGCCACTCGGACCCCTCACCAAGGCGACTGTTAAAACTCCCTACTACCAAGATGAAGGTTTCTACACACTTCCTATGCCTTCTTTCCTTGCATTTTACTTCCGAATGTAGTTCATATCTTCTTCCTTGCAGTGCCTTATTATATTTATAATAATGCATACTAGTTGCTGTACTGCGGGATCGGTTCCAAGAGAAAATAAGGCAACTACGAGTCGTGAAGCCAAATTGGTTATCTCGCAGCAATACAAGACCTCGCCAACCCAATGATAACCACCAACAATTCTCCCTAGACAAAGGTTTGCTTCCACTTTGCATATATGTATTTTCGAGAGTAGTTCATCGTTTGCTTGCCCTACCTTCGCATGTACTAGTATATATTTTTTGCAAGGCATGGAAGATGATGTACTGCCCAATGAGAATCGATGCCAACGAAACCTGAGGAGTTTTGGATATTCAGATGTAGCCCCGCTTGACACAACACAACTAGTACAAAAACATGGCTATTTGTTGCATCTTGCTTGTGTTATTCGCTAATTGATTTGCCGCACTGCAATTTGCAGAAGAAAGTGCATGACCATGTCCCTGCCAAGGAGGTTCGCGCATAGATATTCAGCAGTGTGCTAGTGATGCAACCATTTCTAGATATCAAACATAAGTATGGTGTATGGCCGAAGCTAAGATTAGGCTTCTCCAACAAGATTTGTACACGTCCACTTGGCGGATTAGAGAATTGAACCGAGATGGATTCCTATGATTGAAGATGTCCTTGATGCTGCCGATGATCTTCAGAAGTTAGTGGCTGAAAATCGTGTTCCTAATCCGGCTGATGCATATGTCAATGAGATCAACTGGACGGTCTTGGAACAGGTGAAAAAACGAGCAGAGATTCTCCGAGCATCTTTGCAGGCAGATGATTTTTGAAGGGTGATGCAAGATCCGCTATGCTAATAGATTGTTATTTCTAATAATGAGGATGACTTTCCTTGTCTTATTAGCCTGATATTTTATTTTCTTATATGCCGACAGTACTTTACGATAACTACGTATTTGGCACACTGTTATGAGACGTATAGTACTTGCTGCATATGGACAATAAATCTCGGTAGCCATTCGGAAAATGGAAAAAAATAACATTTTCCCACCAAAATATTGAAATCTTATTACACACTTTTGTTTAGATCTGTAGACCCACATTTTGCAACAAATTAACACATTACCATGAAAGGTAGTCCATCTTAAAAAAAGAATGGTAGTCCGAGCTCAATGACCATGTCCTTGTGCCCATTATCATGCATAAATATGTGCAATTACTTGTGTTGTCCCGAGTCAAACTTTTAGACTGTATATACTAGTAGAGTATACAAAAAAATAGCCGAGGGACAGAACACATGCCGAAACCACCGCTTTCACCAAGCAGTTAATAATAATTTTAACTCTGCGCCAGAAACAACCGCCAAAATGGCTCCCGCGTCCAATATTCAAAAGCGGTACGAAATTTCTATCTCGCCCTTCGGTCTAGAAACAAGACGCCAAATGCCATTCCTCAAAATTGTTTGTCTTGCATAATTCAAAATTTCAAACCCGCGCCCATCAGGTCAAATCCATGGAGATCACCTCAGACCACCACAGTCGTGCCCCTTCTGTCCCATCTCCCCTTCACAGCCTCTCCACTGGCACTACGTAGCGACCGAATATGTTTTACCAGCTCCCTTGTATAGCAAGCCGGAGGTTGCTTCCCCGACCCGACGCAGGCCGACACCAGATCACCTCCTTCGTACCCGAGGTCCACGGCATCGGAGCCGGCTCAGCAACACCGTCACCAGCGACACCATCGCAGCTTCATTCGATCCACTTCCCCCGACTCCATGGCACCGGATCTGATTCCCCGACCTTGTCTACGGAGCCAGAGAGATGGTGAGAAAAACCCACTCAGCCACGAACGGGGAGGTCGTAGCTTGCCATAAGCCTGTTAATGGCAAGGCCAGCGGCAGGAAATCGCGTAATCACGGTCACAAAGGTAGTTCATCACTTGTTTCACAGCCGTCTCATACTATTTACATTTATAACGCATAGCCCCAAAATGAAACGGATAAATCGGTCAAAGACATAATGGACCACACACTATCCAATAGAGTACGATTATGTCGTTCCAACAAGCCGTTTCACCGAGCTCTTCCGGCTGGTGTAAGCTGTGGTACAATACCACAGTCCTTCAAGTGCATGCTAAACTCATAACTCAAATACTTGCATCCCCTATCGGATTGAAGATGCTTTATTTTCTTGTTAAGTTGATTCTCTACTTCCTTCTGAAATTCCTTGAACCTTTCAAAGGTCTCATATTTGTGCTTCATTAAATAGATATACTCATATATATTCAAATCATTAGTAAAGGTAATAAAATATCGATAACCATTTGTGTTGATACACTCATTGGTCCATACACATATGTATGTATGATTCCCAACAAGTCTGCCGCCCGCTCCATCGTGCCGGAGAAGGGTGTCCTAGTCATCTTGGCCATGAGGCAAGGCTGCACGTGTCAAGGGATTCAAAGTTCAATGATTCTAGGAGTCCATTAGAATGGAGCTTCTTCATGCTCTTTATGCTAATATAACCAAGACGACAATGCCATAGGTACATGGTATTATCATCATTGTGTTTACAACGCATATCATCAATGTTATTGATGTGAGTACCGTTATAAAGATCCAGCAAGAATAAACCATTACACATATGAGCATGAACATAAAAAACATCATTCATTGAAATAGAATAACCACTTGTTCCTGATTTAAATGAATAATGATCTTGCAACAAGAAAGATGCACTCACAATATTCATACTTAGTGCGGGTACATAATAACATTTATTCAAGACTAAAATTAATCCTAACAGCAGATGTAGAGGTAGAGTGCCGACAACCACCACATCGACCTTCGATCCGTTGCCGACGCGCATCATCTCCTCGTCCTTCCCAGGCGCCTCTTACTCTGTAGCTCCTGCTGAGAGTTACAAATGTGAGCAACAAAACCGATCAAATAACTAGGTGTTACTCCTGGCGCTAGTAAGGAATACATATCTATCTTGTATATAAAATATACCTTTTTCTTTGGTGGTTATCTTGCCGACTTTCATGTCCTCAAGGTACTTGGGGCGGTTGCACTTCTAGTGCCCGTCCCCCTTGCAGTATAAGCACGTGACGCCGAGCTTAGGAACGGGCCTTATAGCCTTAGCGGTGTTGGCAACAGATTTTCCATCCTTCTTAGGCTTCTTGCCCTTTCCCTTATGCCCTGACTTCTTAAAGTTGGTGGTCTTATTGACCATTAGCACCATGTGCTCCTTCTTGATATTAACCTCAACAGTTTTGAGCATGGTGAACAACTCAGCTAGGGACTTTTCATTCCATGCATATTGTAGTTTAGCACAAATACATTGTAGCTAGGGAGCAGCCAATGCAGCACCCTATCAATCATGAGCTCGTCTGAGATCTTGCAATCAGGACGCTCAAGCATTAAAAATAGCTAGACATATTGACTACGTGTTCACTCACACTGTTGTGCTCTTCCATCTTGGCGGAGAAGAAGAGCTCAGAATCTTCATACCTCTTAGCCCAAGCCTGTGGAGCAAATGCGGCCTTGAGATCTTCAACAATCTCAAAAGCACTCATCTTCTCAAAACGCTTTTGAAGATTCAGCTCCATGGCATAGAGCATTCCACTCTGGACGAGGGAGAATTCATACGCCTTGGAATGCCAGACATTATTTTCATCCTAGGTGGCGGTGTCTGCTGGTTTATCGGGCATCTCAGTTTTGATGGCATACATCAGCTGTAGGGTACTAGGAGGATACTCAGGTTGTGGTGAAGCTGGTCCCATTGGTTTTTAGCTTATCGTTCTCTAGGAATGAGCTAAGGTGGAAGGTGGGCGGGCAAGACATCTACAATGGATTTGCAAAGTATTTAGACTGTGTTCATAATATGAGTTCAAGTTTTTAATTTTTACTAAACTAAAAACCAAAATAACTCCCACTCAAACGAATATCCCTCAATTAATTTAGTGATCACACTATCCCAATACGCTACATCACCCCGGTTGTCATGGCCGGCGATGTAGTTTCAAAGGTAGACATTCCCCAATATCAATCACATCTTTCATGTGACTCATGCTCGACCTTTCGGTCTCTTGTGTTACAAGTCCATGTATGTACATGCTAGTCTCACCAATTATAACTTGTGTGTATTGCAGTGCAACATGACTTACACCCACCATATGCGAATGTATATATGTCTGCCGCCCGATCGAAACGTGCCTCATAATGGAGAAATTTCTTAGTGGTGCACACACAAGGGGGACACTATTATTGGAATTATGTGAGAGACCATCCTATTATGCTACCATCGTATATCTAATATATAAGCAAAATAAGATGCAAAACAAATACTTCAAAAGTATGGTGCCATGACATGGTTGCGGCGCCTTGATCGCCATCGAGAACTCCAATGGAAAACGTTTAATAAACCTACCAATACCATGTCACGACACATGACCTTGCCAAAAAAAGTTAGACGCCTCTACTTTATCTTTTGCATGTTTTATGTGGCTTTAGGGATTTTGCAATAGAACCTCTTCTCACCTATGAACGTAGAGCCACAACATGGATTCAATAATTGCCTCTTATCTCCCTTTTCCGGGCCCTCTGTTGCAAATGTCATACTTAACTAATGCAGAGAGAAACACCCCCAGAGCCACTTTCTTGTGGACTAGTCTCGCAAATCACCGTGTAATGTTGATTGGGGGCCACTTCATCAAACAGTACCGCGATATAACAAGTAAACGAAAGGGGGTAGCAGCTAGAAAATCAATGCCCATATATTGCTATGTGTTCTATCCGTACGACATGTATACCCATAGAGGATCTGATACCACTGTTGGGTTCTGCAGTAGAAAACAAAAAATTCTAACTAAGAAAACACAATAACCAAGATCTATTCTATGTAGACATAAGTAACGGAGAGAGAAACGATATTCATACCCTTGAAGAACGAGGTACGCCTTATGCAGGTAGGCATATGTTGATGAAGAAGAAGAACCCCTCATTCCAAGCGCTGAGCTCCTAGAGCCCCAAGTGTGGCGCCTCTGAAGTTCTACACATGTCATGTCTAGGCGACATCTCCCGGTCTCCGATCCATCCAAGAAACATAAGAAGAAATATGGCGGACCGAATAGTGCATAACGGTAGTGCAGAGGTGGAGAATTCAAGTCCCTAAAAGTTCTCTCCAATTTAGGGAGAAATCTCTAAGGAAAATGAGAGAGAAAAGGGAGAATGGGATGCCCTCCAAGGGGAGGGGTGCCCCTTTATTTATAGTAGGAGGGGAGGGCCGACACCCAAGGGGAAAGCGATGTGGGACTAAAGCCCCACACCCACTGGCCACCAAGGGATCCATCGACCCCAAGTGGGCCCTAGGTGGGGAGACCACTAGGGCTTGGCCGGCTGGCCCCTCCTCCCATGCGACTTGACCTCTTGGGCCTCCCCTTTGGGTGAGGCCCATTAGGCATGGGCTGCGTTTAAAATAAAATAAAAAATGTTTTATTATTAATTCAATTAATTAATATAAAAAATATATTATTATATCTTTCACTTCGGAACTCCTTACGGACCCCTTTGATCAACATTGGGTGCTACACGGAAATTTTCTGGTTTCTCTATCTAATTTCTCCCGTGGTGACGGATCAATCCCTATGCGTCCCCACCCTTAAGTGTGCCACCCTTTGGTTCAGAAACACTTTGGACATGACCAAGACTCCTCTCGTATCAATGATCATCAGCGGGACCTAGATGCCCAAAATGACCCTCGTGCATTTCACAAATCTCATCGCTTGAACCTTCAACGTTGCATGCCACTCCTATTGCCACTCTATACCTAGTTCATCTGAGATTTGATCTTCGGTATCTCCATACCTAGTTCAATCTTGTTACCGATGAACTTGTTTACTCGTTCCCGTGCTGTTGCATTCTATGACCTAGTCATACGATAGCAAGCTTCATTAATGCAACGTCATTGAGTTGGCCACGTGTATCTATCTATTACTTGGATTGGTAAATACTGGTATTGATACATACTCCTCTACGCATCTGTAGCATCCCGGAAAAAAACCAACCTAGAAAATTGCGTCTTGTTTATTATTCACATCATCATTGTATTATCATGCATGGTATCGCCTCTAAGGGTATTTTATTAAACCCTATTTTGTTTGCAAAGTCATCCCCTCTTAGATTCAAATTAAAAAAACATATTCATTTCTTCTATTTCAATGATGTAAAACTATTTACAAATGTTTCTAAAAATAATAATAATAAGTTTTTCAATAAACAAAAAAAAGAATCCTAAACCTAATTCGGCCAGGCCCAACAGGCCCAGCATGTTGGACCATCTAAACCCTAGAAACCCCAAACCACCTAACCTAATTTCCACCCAGACTCCACACCATCCGCCACCGCCACTCCTTGGCACCGCCGCGCGCGCGATCGCAGCAGCGCAAGCACCGCTCGCTGCCTCGCTTCCCCGCTCCCCCTTGTCGCTTCTGCCCGGCCCCACCTCGCAGGCAAGCGAGCGAACCAGCCCAGCGCGCTCCCCACCTCCCTGCCTCACGCTCCTCACCTCTCCCCAAATCTCGTCGCCTCCATCCTTCCGCGCGAGAGCCCGTCGCCGCCTGGCCTCAACCTCGCCCTGCCGCCGAGATCTCCACAGGCCCCACCTCCTCGTGCATGTCTTCCCCAGCCCACAGGGCTCCGGCCGCTCCTCCACCGTCATGGCTCTTCTACGCTTCCTCGCCGACCTGCAGCTACACCGCACAACCACCGTGGGCCTCCACCGCCAGGATCTCCCCTCCACCAGGTGTTCTTCCGTCGTCGCCTCCCCGTCGGGCCGCTGCCGCCTCCTGCAGCGGGTCCTACAGCCTCCTCGCGCCAGCTCCTCCTCAAGCATGTCGTCCTGCACCATCCTCCTCCTCGTCTTTTGCAAGCCGGCACCGCGCCCCTGCGGCCAGGAGCACGTCGACCCAACCACCGGCAACTTCTGCCTCATGCGGTCGTGCATCGCGGTACCCCTGCAGGTTCTGGCCAGTTCAAGGGAAGCCGACCCAAGTTGGAGGCATATCCGTTCATCTCTGGTTGTCTTCCAGCAGATGCTCTGTGTGTGGTTTCAGCTGTGGATTATCCCGACTACTTGCCAAGATCTCATGAAAGGCGACACACGGATGTGAACCCAAGGCCGGTGTTTTAGTCAATGCTTGAAGACCAACTCAAGAAACCCTAGGCGAGGACACCCAAGATATTCGTCACGGACACCAACACAGAGCGTCAAGGCCTTCGGCATGGAACCCTAAGGCGGTGCCGCCATAACCAAAGATCTTCTTCCAGGAGACCGAAGGCCCCCGACCCACGGATCCGAAGCCTAATCCCAAGTACACCAAGGCCTACGTCATGGATTCAAAGACCGATCCCGACGCCGAACCCCATCGAACCCTTGAACCAAGATCACCGAGCCCCTAAGTGTGACCCCTATCTGAGACTCCTATTTTATAAATGACATCTATATAAATTGTTGCATATTAAATTGTTCATACTTGCATACATTGTATGGTTTGGGGGCCTTATGCTGATTCACCTCATAATTAAATATGGAGGCCATATGCGGGCAAATCTTGTCTTATGTTGGTCCATTTAAAATTATGTAGCGAACCGGTAATATATTTTGCCATGTTAAGACAACATTTAAATTGCGGGATATCTAAACAACATGAACTTAATAATTAATTGTCGGGACCCTGGTTCCGCTTAATATGGCCTAATTGCATCACATCTTTGCCATGCCATACATCATACATGCATCATGCCCGATCTTCTGCCGTTGTATTAAATAGTGCATCCGGTGATTCTTTTAGTGCTTTGCTTCCTCACGGATTAGGACGATGAGTTGATGCGAGTGTCGACCCGATCCCCAATGAATCTTCGGGTATGTTTTCAGGCGAGCATTCTCCCTCTTTCTAACTATTTTATATTTATAGTCTTTATTTCCTCCTGTTGATCTATTGCTATCTGTGTTGGGATGCTATAGTTTTTGTCTCGTGATATCCCTTGCAGCCTCTATATTGCCTTGGACACATCCTATTACCTGTTGTTTGTAGATAGTCGTCCTTACGAGTTGTAGTTGCTTGCGCAGGTGCTGTTTTGCGTCGTCGATGTTCCACAGTTGTTGGAGGAAAGCCTCATGCTTAATGGTGGAGATGATCATGGATTTAATTACTGTTTAATAACTAAAATTGAAAGTAGGTAAATAATGTAGAGGCGCCGGTGGGTAATAGACAATATTTGGTTTCTAACAGCCCACTTGTGTCCAACTAGGACCCGAGTTCTTGACACCTGTTCCGAGATCGAGCGCGCTAACCACAGGTGGGGTGTGTGGGCACCCCCATCGATTTAGTATCTGATTTCAAAGTACTGTACTGGGGGCCACATTCTAGTTTGGGGATTTATTAATATCCTGTACTTATGTCATGTTTTACTGCTTTATTTACGATTGCGCGTGGAGCGCCTGTATTGTTTAGGAACCCCGTGCCACGTTTTCGCTGTATCGACAAGCGAGTCACACTTTCGGGTTCCTAGTCGTTTACAGCCGTCGCCACACACCCTGGGTCCATATCGGAGATGGCCGACTTCATTGCGGGTAGCTTAGTGGGGTGGCCCCCATGTGCATGCTTTGGGTCTGGGAAACGTCGTTTCTGAAATCTCGTCGACATACCGTTGGGTGTATGTTTTGTGATCTTGTACCTACCTAATCTGACAACAAGGGTGTAGGTGTGTGTGGAAACTTTGGTGCACCCCTGCAGGGTTAAATCTTTTCGAGAAGTCGTGTCCACGGTTATGGACGACTTGGAGCATAGATCTCGATCATAGACAACTATAACTAAAGTAGTGTTATAAATTTGACTTTGTGATGACTAGTAATCAGTTTCACTACAACGAAATAAGTAAATAAAAGTGCCAACAACTGCTGGGTTTTAGGGTGTCTCATGCTATTTGTAGCTGACTAGTAAGCATTGCAACTATAACGGAATGGCTAACAAAAAGTGCCCACTGCTTATTATATTAGGATGACTCATGCTATCTATATCTGATTAGTAATTGCTTCAACTATAATGGAATGAATAAAACTACCAACTGTGTGAGTTCCTCGGTTGACTTCCTCGATTGGTTTCGAGGGGGAAATACCTGGATGGGTATGATTGGTGGTAGTATCAGGTTGGTTCCGAATAGTTCTTTATCATCTCTTTCTGATAGACGACAGTTGCCTTGAGTCTCTATAGGTTGTTTAGTGTATGCTGCACTGCCGCTTCAGTCCACCATACCTATGTAGGCGAGGACCGCCGAATTCTAGTCTCTCCGTGTACTGGCCTCAGTACTGACCGCTCTCTTTTTCCTTTGCCCTTTGCCGCCACCCCTTTTGTTTTAGCAGGTTTTGAGATCGACGTCGTTAGCAGGGTTACCCTTCTGGCTTGGCCTGGGCAGGGTTATGGACACCATTGGTTATTCTTTAGGGCTCTTAGCTCAATTTGCATCTAGTCCATACTCGGACGCTGTATCAATTTTAAGGTGATTTGGATCTTTGTATTGTATACCTGTATTCTTGAATCTTGGAGTCAATCTTGTATATATTTGTTCTATGGGTTCGATCGTGGACTATTGTGTAATGATATTACTTCGTTTTCCACCCGCACGAAAGTGCCTGGTGGGCACCTTTAAATCGTTTCTATGCGAGTTTCGTAAAAATCGCTAAAACTTGCATAGGGCCGATCTGAGGGTGTTACATCATTCCTTCGGAAAACCTGAGTGGTTCCTTTTTTATCACCCTTTTATGGCATGATACTTGATACCATCAAGGCTCCCTCCAGTAACGGTGATTACGTATTATCTCATAGTCAACGGATTATGTTGCGAGGTTGCTATGTTATCATCAATGTTGAACGTTTGTAACTAGATCTCATTATGATATAACTTTGGGTGTTTGTTGATGACTCCTTGGTGGCGCCAGAGAACTTGGTGCTTGATGTGGAGTATTTTTGGGAACCCCAAGAGCAAGGTGTGAAGAGTACATCAACAAGTCTTCCCTCAGTTGAGACCGAGGTTATCAAACCATAAGGAGGAAGGAAATTTCACACAGGTGTTGCAAGCAACGTGGAGACCTGCACAACACAAACTCAAGACTTTGCCCCAACAAATCAGTGAGGTTGTCAAGCTCACCGGTTTGCTGTAACAAAGGATTAAACGTATGGTGTGGAAGGTAATGGTTTGCAGCAAGTAAACAAGTAACAATGGAAGATCTATCAATGGTAAAGATTGGACCGGGGTCCATAGTTCACTAGAGGTGCTCTCCTTAAATAAACAACATGGCATGAAGGGTAAACAAATTACACCGGGGCAATTAACAGGAACTGAGCAAGGCATAACAATGCAATTACTAGTCAGAAAGATCCTATGAGGTTGATTGGGCAATACAACAAGATACATAGACCGCCATCCAACTGCATCTATGACTAGAAGTCCACCTTCAGGTTATCATCTGAACCCCCTCCAGTATTAAGTTGCAAGCAACAGTCCACATGTTCCATGAACAAGAGACCGTTGTTTTCTCCCTAGTAGCAACAACACATCTACAACCGAAGTGATTATTGTCACTTCCCTTGGAAACTAGAGGCATGAACCCACTATCGAGCATAAATACCCCCTCTTGGAGTCACTAGCAACTACTTGGCCAAGATAACCACTAGCAACGGAGAGCATGCAAGATCACAAACAACACAGACATGATAGAATCATAAAGACAAAACCATTAATCAAACCAACATAATAATCTCAATATCCATCGGATCCCCGCAAACACAACATGCATGATTACAAATAGATTATATCTTGATCATGAATGGAGCTCACAAGATCTATACATGAAAGCACAAAGGAGGAGATACAACCATCTAGCTACTACATGGACCCATAGTCCAAGGTGGAACTACTCACGCATCATACCAGAGAGAAGGCCTCCGGGATGATCTCCCCTCCGGCAGGGTGCCGGGAAGAGCTTCAGATCCCCCCGATCTAGGGACGATGGTGGCGGCGGCTACAAACGGTTTCGTGGATTTCTGATTGGGTACCCAGGGTTTCTGCATTGGGGGCCTATTATAGGCGAAGGGGGAGACCGAGGTGGACTCCAGGGCGACCAAACCCTAGCCAGGCGTGGGGTTGGGCCCACCCGCGCCTGGGGGGGGGGGTCTGGCCCCTCTGGCCGGCCCCTTGGGCTCTCCTATGGACTTCTTGTTCCCCACGGAAAGTAATTGACTTTTTCCTTCGTCCCGTCCAATTCCGAGAATATTTCTTTACTAACTTTTCTGAAACCAAAAACAGCAGAAAACAGGCATCTGGCACTGTTGCAACTTGTTAATAGGTTAGTACTAGAAAACATGTAAAAAGCACCTCAAAGTGTGGACAAGTAAAGCAAAGTAGATACTAAACAAGCATGGAGCATCAAAAATTATAGATACGTTTCCAATGTATCAGCATCCCCAAGCTTAACTCCTGCTCGTCCTCGAGTAGGTAAGTGATAAACAGAATAATTTTTGAGGTGACATGCACCCTCACAATAAAGATCCAACCATTTGCAAGCATTGAAAGCTGGGATCAAAGAACTCTAAACATGTGCATGAAATATGGAGTTCTAACAATAGGACATAGTAACTATGCATGCACCATGACAAGATACAAACAAAGATCATGAATAACATGCATTGAAAAACTTTTGTTTGTTTCACATGCAGAAAACACAGCATAGTGGTAATCAGCTTGTCCCTCATAGAGTAGCAATATAGTGCATAGGACACCTGCAAAGTTTACAAGGGTGACTAGAAACAAATAGCACAAGAGCAAGCAATAACACAATATGCATCAATTAATAAGCTTTGGAACACTGCACACAGAATGACAACTATGCTCTCTTAATGGTGCCTAAAGGTAGAAGGTGGAGACTCAATAGTGGTGGAAGAAAGGCCTTTTTGTAAAGGAAGCAGGGATTACAAGTTTTAAAAAGAGCTTCCAAAAATTATGGTACTTGTTAGCTTTCATCCCTCATTTCCCCTATCATAGGCATCTTGAAGTGGTTAAGGTTAAAGTGGCAAAGCTGGAGTATATGCTTGACGAAGTATAAGTTGGCAATCTCATGCCCCTTAATACGAGGGCCACACCTCATGCATACTCAACTTTGGGTCCAGGTAAGTTCTTGTCATTGTAAGTATTTCCATATCATTGAGAACCGCCAACGGGGTACCCCTTGCACATGGTACAAGAGCTTTCCCATAACCAAAATGACAATGCAAGCAGACAATGAGTATCTTAGCAATATTTTTATTTACCATGTGCATAGCTTTTTATTGAGGATGCTTCATAGATAGCTCATTATGGTGATGTTGCAAGTTTCCACCATGATTAGGCATGGCTTAGGCTAGCGGCCCAGGCGTTTCTCTAACACAGAATACAAACTCCATGGACTTACAAGTCCCCTCTTTATTTCACACCGGTGACATCCATAGACAAAAGAACATGATATCAACTGAGTACAATAAGGTACAAGTGCAATGTTGAAAACATTCCCCTTGACATCACGGTTCTGCTAATTCCATGTTATAAGTGCAAGCATATACAACAAAGTTGTCACAATGCTTCAAGTTTATTAGGGGCAAAGAATAAAATGTGCCATCAAGTTCGTGAGGGCTTTAGTCACTAAGTTTTCACATAACAAAATAGATTTTAATTGGAAGATAGTTGAAAACAAGAATATACTTGGAATGGTGCAACACACCATGCATAGGAATTTATAGTGGACACTTTGGAATAACTTGGTTTCTTGGGAGTTGGAGGCATGAGTAGAACTTACTCATACAAGTGGAGGCTAGCAAAGGACTGGGAGCAACCAACTAAGAGAGCAATAATGGCCAAAATCATGCAATGCAACAAAGCAAACTAATCAAAGCAAAGAGTGGTACTACAAGTCAAGGACTAAATGATCATTGAGACTAATGGTGACTTGTGAGAGTCATAACATGGTGTAAGCATGTGCCAAGTCAACCCAAGCAAAACATCAAAGGAGAAAACCACAATACTATGCTTTTGCATGCTAAAACAACACATAATTTCTTCAAGGCACACTAAGCAATCCCAATTGTTTGGAACAAGACATGCTACAAAAATAATCCCTAAGCATAAGGTCAAAAAACACCTAGCATGTCATGCTAAAGTCTAAGTCACAGTCAATGCAAGCTCCTCTTGCACTTCAAGCAAGAACTTACTACTCCTTTCCATACACCAAGCAACCTTATTTTCAAAACAACACAGTGAGAACGGGGGTCCAAACTACTAAAGCAAACTAAACAAACGAAGCAAAGCAAACAAAAACTAAGACGCTCCAAGAACAACACAACTGTGCATGAAACAATAAAAGTGAAGTGTCTAGACAGACCTGAGCTTTTTATTGATGAAGGGGATGCCTTGGGCATCCCCAAGCTTTGACGCTTGTAACTCTTGGATATTTCTTGGGGTGACACCATGGTGGCATCCCCAAGCTTGAGCTTTTTTCCATTCTTCGTCTCATTGCATCATTCTCTCTCTACACCTGAAATTTTTCCTTCATACAAAACTTCACACAATCTTCATTAGCAACATTAGTTTATACAAAAGATATTAGACCACTGGCAAAGCTTTGGAACAGCAAGGATTTTCACTAAGAACAGCTCAATTTACCTGAAGAGAGCTAAAAAAAGGAATCAATAAGAAGCAAATGCAAATAATGGCAGAAATCTGTCAAAACAGACCAACAGGTAGAAACCGATTTTGTCGAACATCTTCTGTTGCTCAAATCAAAAAGTGTTGAACTAACTAAAGTTATCTCACATACTGGGGGATTTATTCATAAATTTTGAGCTCAATCCGAGTTACAGAGCCTCCTCACGAGTTTTTTTGGTGGAGGACAGAAATCTGTTTCGGGACAGCAACTCCCCAAATCTTACTTCCCTCTCATTAGAGGTCATTCTTGGCACAAAAAGCAAACAAAAAGGATAAGTATAGGTTATTACAGAAGTAATAACTTTCAAGACTCAAGGAAACTCTTGGGTTATCTCCCAACAAGTACTTTTCTTTAACGCCTTTAAGTTAGGCACAAGAAGCAAGAAGAATCAAGCATTTTCAAATGAAGAAGCATTAAGATCCATACTTTCAAATTCTTCAACTATGAAAGGTATCTCATCCAAATGGGTCTTCGAGGATCCCTTTTCATCTCTCTTTGGTCTACTACCTTCATCAAAAAGATTTTCAGGAGCAATCCAATCAAAATTCTTTTTAAAGGCTTCATGCATTCCAACAAGCTTAAAGGGTATGGGTATATTGAATTCCTCTCTAGGCTTAGTTTTATCAGAAATACCCACAATATCTACACTTGAGCCTAGCATATTAAACGCTCAAAGACCTTTTTGGCTTCCCTAGCAACATCATGGAATTATTTTGATAAAGTTTCAAGGATGAATTCCCTTTTTTTCAGCATTCTTCTCTTATTTTAGTTTTAGGAATAAAAATTGTATGAAGGGGTTAAGACTAACAAACCTAGACTCAAACATATGAACTAAAGAAGCTGCAGCAATCTCATAATTATGTGCAAGCTCTTCTATAGATTTATCCTCAATATCCTCATGCTTGCTAACATAATTAAAGAATTCTTCAATATTATATTTCCCAATTATGGAGCCACTACCTATTGCAAGGTCTTTCTGGTTGAACTTGGGGAGCAACATGGTGAGCTAGAGCAAGGTGGCAACTAGAGCAGGGACTAATTTTTTTTGTGTTTTTGAATAAAGCAAGCAAACCAAACTAGACTATTTTTTTGGGTTTTTCTGGAAGAGGCAAACAAAACCAAACAAAGAAACAAAGAAAACTAAAAACAAAGTAAAGAGAAAGGAAGTGAAGGACTCTCCTAGTGAAGACGTCCTTAGAATCCCCGACAACAGCGCCAGAAAACTTATTGATGACTCCTTGGTGGCACCAGAGAACTTGGTGCTTGATGTGGAGTCTTGTTGGGAACCCCAAGAGCAAGGTGTGAAGAGTACAACAGCAAGTCTTCCCTCAGTTGAGACCGAGGTTATCGAACCAGAAGGAGGAAGGAAACGTCACACAGGTGTTGCAAGCAACGCGGAGACCTGCACAACACAAACTCAAGACTTTGCCCCAACAAATCAGTGAGGTTGTCAAGCTCACCAGTTTGCTGTAACAAAGGATTAAACGTATGGTGTGGAAGGCAATGGTTTGCAGCAAGTAAACAAGTAATAGTGGAAGGTGTATCAATGGTAAATATTGGACCGGGGTCCATAGTTCACTAGAGGTGCTCTCCTTAAATAAACAACATGGCATGAAGGGTAAACAAATTACAACGGGGCAATTGACAGGAACTGAGCAAGGCATAACAATGCAATTACTAGTCAGAAAGATCCTATAAGGTTGATTGGGCAATACAACAAGATACATAGACCGCCATCCAACTGCATCTATGACTAGAAGTGCACCTTCAGGTTATCATCCGACCCCCTCCAGTATTAAGTTGCAAGGAATAGACATCTTCTTTAAGCAAAGTGTGTAAGGTAAACAGTCCACATGTTCCATGAACAAGAGACCGTTGTTTTCTCCCTAGTAGCAACATCACATCTACAAGAAGAGATTATTGTCACTTCCCTTGGAAACTAGAGGCATGAACCCACTATCGAGCATAAATACCCCCTCTTGGAGTCACTAGCAACTACTTGGCCAAGATAACCACTAGCAACGGAGAGCATGCAAGACCACAAACAACACAGACATGATAGAATCATAAAGACAAAACCATTAATCAAACCAACATAATAATCTCAATATCCATCGGATCCCCGCAAACACAACATGCATGATTACAAATAGATTAGATCTTGATCATGAATGGAGCTCACAAGATCTATACATGAAAGCACAAAGGAGGAGATACAACCATCTAGCTACTACATGGACCCATAGTCCAAGGTGGAACTACTCACGCATCATACCGAAGAGAAGGCCTCCGGGATGATCTCCCCTCCGGCAGGGTGCCGGGAAGAGATTCAGATCCCCCCGATCTATGGACGATGGTGGCGGCGGCTACAGACGGTTTCGTGGATTTCTGATTGGGTACCTAGGGTTTCTGCATCGGTGGCTTCTTATAGGCGAAGGGGGAGACCGAGGTGGACTCCAGGGCGACCAAACCCTAGCCAGGCGTGGGGTGGGGCCCACCCGCGCCTGGGGGGGGGGGTCTGGCCCCTCTGGCCGGCCCCTTGGGCTCTCATCTGGACTTCTTGTTCCCCATGAAAAGTAATTGACTTTTTCCTTCGTCCCATCCAATTCCGAGAATATTTCTTTACTAACTTTTCTGAAACCAAAAACAGCAGAAAACAGGCATCTGGCACTGTTGCAACTTGTTAATAGGTTAGTACTAGAAAACATGTAAAAGCACCTCAAAGTGTGGACAAGTAAATCAAAGTAGATACTAAACAAGCATGGAGCATCAAAAATTATAGATACGTTTCCAACATATCATTTTTCTATCACATAATTCAACCAATGATATGATCACATTGTCAATTGGCATAAATGCCCATGATCTCGAAACCCTCTTTCATCTATTTGACCAAAGAGCTAGTTCGCTAGAGGTAACTAGGGACACGGTTTGTTTACATACCACATGTGTATTAACGTTTCATATTAACATAGTTATGGCACGTCATGAAACGTATTATGAATATACAAGAGATACATCAAATAAAAACACTTTATTATTCTCCTTTAGTCGCATCCTATGGCTCGTGGGCGTAAACAGTGGAGGGGGTCCGCCTCTACGAGCGTACCTCCTGGCCGAAGGAGGCCTGGAGGTAGTGTTGGCAGACCGCTAGTTGCCCCCACCGGACTTGTCCATACCAAGCTCGTGGGACACATCCTCCCTTTTGCAAAGTGTGCGGCGCCATTGCAAAGAAGCTCCTAGAGTGTGGCTGTGGGCCTGGCGTCGGGAATGTCACATTGCCTCACCTTGCAAGGCGTGTTGCCCCGAGTGCGACATCAGCGTGTGTGTAGGCATCCAACGCCCTCCCGGCCCAAATTTCCGATTCCACCCATGGCCATAAAGGGGGTAAACTAGTGATGATGGAGTCAGGGAAGGTTGACGAACGCTTGTGCCCCGTACCTGTTGATGCCCTCGATCTGGATTACAGATGTTGTGTAGCTTGTTTTTAACCTAGAAGACCAAGGTTTATCGAGCCTTGGGAATAATTTTCTTGGTGTAAGATTATGGCAAATAAGACCTTGAGAACTTGTAGTATCTTTGTTTATCAGACCTTTCACTTTTACTTATTTTTGTTTGTATCGTTCGATGGATATAGGCCAGGGATAAGCATTCACCTGCAACTATGCACACATATGGAATCGAGTAAATGATAATAAACTTGTTCATGAGTTGGGATCTATATTAGATAAAAGTTGTGGACGGTACATCCGTAACTACTATAGTATTTTCTAGCCACATCTACTATAGACTTTTGTCCAAACACTAGACCATGGTTACTAAGTAAAATAGAACAAAGCTTATGATCTATGATGTTAGAGTTACTCCCAAAGTGGATCTCTAAACAACTAATGTACTCCCCCTTGATTCCACTGGGATTCATGAGTTGAATCCGATTACCATTCATCTCATCTTAGTACCTATATAAATCATTGGGGTATTGGATACCTAAAAATTCCTTGGATTGAGGGAAGACACAAGAATACAAAGGATGAATCCAGTATCAAAACCACAACACAATTCTCCATGTTAGAGGATGCACATACTGTTGCGAGGCTATGCCTTAGCCTGCGGCCCGGGAGGACTAATCACTCATGATTAGATCAACAATCATAAACATTATATAGAAATTCTTGAGACAAATACCAAGTAGTGTTACAATGTCGTCAATCATGATGAGATCAACATTACAAGTAGAGGGCTATGTCTATGGTGGGGAAATGGAGATGGAGAGGAGGCATGAATATGGTGGAGACTCTATGGTGGACCTCCTCTCCTCATATGATAATGGATTCACATGTGATGTGCTACGATGTTGCATTAGGGATTCTGCTGGATTTGATCTGAATTATATATACATGTATTTATAAAAGTTGCTAGGTTTGACCAGGCGAAGGCGGCGACACTTGGTACGGACGGGACATACAGACGGGCCCTTCCCGTACCAGCTCTCGTCAAAGGTATTGGGCACCTCCTTCTTGGACTCTTTCACTTAGGAAATTATCAACTCGTAGTTATTCATTAATTATCCTAGATTTTGCCATAAAAGTGTCCATTTATGCAAGGAGAAACACCCAAGAGAGTATTCGCACATCTATGCAACAATTAATCATAAGTGGCAAGGTTAGAGAGATATTTCATCAATTACTTGACTAACATGAGGTTTAAATATAGGGGAAAATGGTTTTATTTTACAACCATCAACTTCCCCAAGATTAAACCTTGATCGTCATCGAGCAAAAAAATAAAAATCATAAGGAACTCAACATTTAAACTGAAACAACCAGAAACCGAGTTCACTTACAATTAGTATCCTTATGCACCCACCACTTCTTCAATCTGAAAGCTTATCATAGAAAGAGTAGGGGCTAGAATATCATATAGGCTTTGTTAAGTCAAGAGAACCACAGTAAAGATTTCATCAACATGACCAACTAGATTAATAAACAGTTATTCCAGTTCCCCTAGTTAACTCTCAGCTTTCCAAGGAACACTAGAAGATTCATATTAACAATTAAGGGTGAGACATCATTTTAAAAGAAGCATAACATTGGAGTGTCTCATTGTAGAACACCCACATTAATAAATCTAGAATATCAAACACTTCATTTATATTCTTTGTCTTTCTAGAACTTTAGTTCTTTATTAACAAGAGCATGCCTAAACTTAGTGAGTTTAATCTGATTGTGTAGGCTAGGATGGACACTCCTGACCACCACCAATTATCTTTGGTTTTAATAATGATTTCTCGTAGCGAGTTAGAGGGGTATCCCAACTTTTGCTTGCAATCAATTCCCATGAGTATGCCAATACTTTTACCAATTATAGCATTGCTGCTACGAATGTTTAATCGACTCATAGCTGATATCCAAGAGTTTCCTCTATGCGGATCATTCGTAGGCCGACAGAGTTGTTAGCATACCATGGAGTGTGATACTGTTGCATACATGCATAAAGCTATATCATACTTTAATCTACATGTCAAATTTTGGAATGCATCTCGATCACTTCTAAATATTCATTCCTTCAAACAAAATCCTTTCAAGAGTGTCATCAAGTCTATCATTATAACTATGAGGTTGAGTATGTTTGAGGGTAAACTCTTAACACTATTAAACATCACCCAAGTCATATTTAGAGTCTTTCTCTTGTTCTTTTTGTTCGACAAAATTATTTCCAAGGCATGACTCATTTTACTACAAGAACTAGAGTAAAAGCTTACTTATGTAAAGATTCATGCAAACAAAAGATTTACTCTAACTATTAAGACTTTATTCCACTAGCATAACATCTCAACAATACTACTAACTAGCATAGACATTTCACTTCAAAAGTGGGAGTCATAAGACAAACCTCTCGTTCCTGACTTCACTATTCTCTTCCATATGATGTTTTCCTTCAAAACTTGAAGCAAATAAATCTATTGCAAATATTGAAGCAATGTACGCAAATAGATCCGCTTTCAAGAGCAAAGATAAAATGAAAAATATTTATGTGCTTTTGAGGATTGGGATAGAGAGAATAGAAATTAGCGACAAAGCTCAGCTTCAAACTAAAAGCAAATAAAAATGGAAACAAAAATAAAAGTGTTGGAGCAAGTCCAACACGAGGGTTTCAAAGATCGGATGGAGCTATAGTAAAACCTCATTCTTATATAAATAAATGCCACTTGCAAATCTTGGGAAGACTTCCCCAACTTTAGGATTTTGCAAGCCCTCTTGTAGTTTATTGTGGCAGCAACTCATATCACTCCAAGTTCCATTGGTTGCTCCAATGGGCAAAGTGGGACGACATGTTTTGAGTGGTGTCACAGAGGTTGATGGCAAGGTTGTTCATGTTGTCGATGGTACCTCCGAGTGCATAGATGTCGTCATACGTGATGTAGATGTTGTGTGGCTGTTGATCTTGTTTGTGTCCTTCTTATTCTACTTCATCATCCTATTCTAGCACCTCCACGGGGTCGATTTTGTTCAACCTGCAGATCATAATGCATACATTCATCCTATATAGAGAATAGATATTGAGGTACAAGAGCGTGGTATGAGTGCCCATCTCCTGGTATGTGACCATACCATAAGCATTAAGAGTACGAAAACCAAGATATCGCTCACCTATCAAGGGTTGTAGATTACTGATAACTCCAAATTATGACACTTTTTTACCGAGAGCGGGGTATAGGCGCCCATCTCTCGGTATGTGAACAAAGAAACAATTACGCCTTCTCTTGACCATACCACAAACATTAAGAGTACGAAAACCAAGATGACACTCACCTACCAATGGTTGTAGTTTACCGATATCTCCAAATTATGACACTTTTTATCGAGGATTTTCCATTGGTTTTCATTTGGTTTCGTTGATTTTTATATTTCAACTAACACTAATATCGCGAGTTAGCGAAACCTTGTAGTTTTATGTGAGTTTCAGATTCTATCACTTTTTGAAAGGATCTAAGGCCATTTATGAGTTGATTAGGATAAAACAAGAAAACATCTAATTGAAGGCCTCTTGATTTGAGCCTCCAGAAGTATTAACGAGCATCAGTACGGGGCGGAGTTTTCCCGTATGGCCCGCAGCTATCGTGCCATGAAAAAGATTCAACAAATGACAGAAACAAATCCACTATTGGTTTTATGTCAAGCAATACGTAGAGTAACTCCCAATATAGGAGTAAAAACAAGATGTAATAAAAAAGGATCGACACTGAAAGTTTCGATTGAAATAGGATCTAAACAAGGAAGAGCACTTGCTTGATCATTATAAGCACTTTTCATAAAGGAGGCAACAACGAAAAAAACGTAGACGCCACCATTCATTCCAGAATAGAGGAAGAAGAGATCATGAGGAGAAGAATAATTCCATCGATCATCTCCAAGATATTTAGCCTTTAGATCATAACTCCTCCATAATCCCCCTTGCACTAGATTGAGAGAGAGAGACATTCATATTAGTAATATTAGGGTCTGATACTCTGTTCACACTCTGCTTTGTATTGGATTCAATCTTCCCTTTATTGTGGCTTGCTACGGTAATATCAATAGCGCTAGAATGTTTCCGCCCAAACTGCTATCCGTGTTGCTCCGATCCTTTTCCGCCATGGGATATCGACGATCAACGGCTGAAAACCATCCACCGGACCCAAAATTTCACTCCAACCCGCGTCTGGTGCTCTTTCACGTCCGGTTTTGACCATGAATCATGATCTGAGTCGCTAACGAGTGGACCTCACAGTGAAACAAACCCATATGTCGAAGACTCTGGATCGAGCCGATGCACACCTAGAAATGCAAAAATTCCTAGACTACCCTCCCACTTGGGCTGATTCCGTATAGAGCCATGCACCCGTAGTCAGCGTATGGGGGTAGAGTTTTGCTCTATGGAAGGCGTTTCAGGTGAGACACACATCGACATCTGCGGAGAGACATGCTAGAGATGACGTGGCGCCATTGTCCGGTGTTGGCCGCATTTTTCCGCGGTCATGGGGCTCGTCGTAAGCCTATGTGGCACCATAGGACCATGCTAGCCGTGGTATCTCGTGGGCGTGGGTCCCGTCCAGAGACAATGTGGCGCCGTAAACCCTATGTGGACTCTTTTTGTGTGGATGCGGGGACTTTCTAGAGCCGACGTGACAACCTAGACCCTGGATGACCAGTCGTGGTACCGACGCGGTTTGTCGCGGTAGTGGGTCTGTCCTAAGCCAGTGTGGCGTAGTGGACCCTTGACGGCGGCAATTTCTTGTGGACGTCTGTGACGTTCAAAACCGACGTGGCTTCGTGAACCCTATCCATAAGCGGTTGTCACGGACATTGGGCCTGTACAGATACGACGTGGCGACCTAGAACCTAAACGGCCGCGTGTTCTTGTGGTTCAAAGCCATGTGGCGCGTGTTCTTGTGGTTCAAAGCCATGTGGCTTCGTGAACTCTATCCGGAAGCAGTTTTCCATGGACGTGGGGCCCGTACAGAGACTACGTGATGACCTAGAAGCTGTATAGTTCTCGCGGCTTAGATATGAGCTGGTAGCTTCCCGCATTTTAAAATAGATACTATATTCGTCTCTAATTGGCTTAGTGCTAGAGCCTATGGACGTGCGCGGTTTCTCGCAACGATATGTGTAGTGGGTCCCTGCCTCGTGTCTCTGGCCTGCGCGCATGCACGTAAATCTGACACTAGGTTATGATAGCATACGTTGTACTACGCGCATCGTCCGGGTTATGACACTCCTCGCATGTCATCGCGTATATATGCTCCGCAACATCGCTCTCTCTCCCTAGGCCATAAACATCGCTGAGCCTACCGTCCTCTTCTACTGTTGCTGCAGACGGCCAGGATTGCCGAACGTGTAAGAATCATCTTCGTCTTACACACAGGGTACATTTTGGAAATTTCTTCCTCTTTTACGGTATTTATTTTGCTTATGTCCTGATCTTTCGTTTGTTGTCTATGACCTGTTTTTGTGTTTTCAGATGCACGACAAGTATGTTGTTTGGAAGTAGGCTCCTCGGTGTCGGGTACGTATTTCTTTTTATATCCTGTTGTATTTGTCTCCCTGGATTGCGTATTTTCAGTGTTTGCATGGCTAATTTTTCCTTGGTTTTGTCGCTTTCAGCGGACGAGTCCACCTTTCTTTCCATTTTATCTTCTACTTGGTAAGTATCTTATCTTTTTAGTTGATTCCTATGGTCTATATTACGTGTCATTTCCTAACTCGTGTTTGCTCTTTGCGTTGTTGTGTAGATTCTTCGTTTTTGACTCCTCGACCAAACATACTCCGACCGTGACACTTAGTTGCGTTCTCCGTGCATTTTTATCATGTCTTTCTTGAGCATAGGAATGTTAGGCAAAAGTACCACTTTTCCTGATCTTCCTTTCTGTAGCGTAGGAAGGTTAGAGGACACTAGCATTTTGCTCGAGCTTTTACTCCAGGAGGCGCATTGCTAAGACATCTTCACAACATCTCCCTATTGTGGCGTCGGCGAGCCATTTTCCTTTTTAAAAGGATGGGACAATGGAGCACTGGATGATGGCGATATCACTGCAGTGGGCTCCTCATGCTTCGTCGGCATTCCACCATCGCATGGCCGAACATGGGAGGAAGACGACTCCTTAGAAGGAAGAGACAAAAGAGCGCTGGATGACGATGATATTGTAGGGGTTCGTAGCATGGAAAACAAAAAATTTCTATCACATGAACACACACAAGCCAAGATCTATCTACTAGATTGTAGCAACGAGTTGATAGAGTACTAACCCTCAAAGATTCAAAGCAGTTAACGAGAGCAGATTCTCGTGGGTGATGTAGTCGTTCACTTGCCGATCTCAAGATCGCATAGACGATCCTTTCGGCACCGTGTTCCGGCAGAGCTCCCGCAGTCGGTCATACATATGGTACTCGATGAAGACCTTTCTCTCCCTTTTTCCAACTTGGCAGTGGAGGTTGTATCTCTCTCCTTGCGATTCCGGCAGCACGACAGCGTGGTGTCGAAAGTAGAGGGGATATCCCGCAGGGCTTTGCCTAAGTCGGAGATGGTCTGGTGGAGTAGAGGGATCCCCTGCGATCTAGGGTTTAGATGGACGAGGTTTACAGGTAGCTAGCAACTAGGGTTTAGCTAGTCGGTAGCAGTTTAGAGGATATCTAGATTGGCCGTAACTAGAGGGGGGCGGCGGCCAACCTAGGGTTTCTTGTGTGTGCAAAGAGGGACGCCCTACCCCTCCTTTTATAGGTAGGGAGGGTCCAAGGGTGAGGGAGTCCTCCCCCAACTCCATTTCATGTGGCCGGCGCAAGGGAGAGGGAGGAATCCTTCCTTAGGTAGGATTCCTTCCCTCCCTCCACTTGGAAATCATTGTCCGAGTTTGACTTTTTCAAACTGCCTTTTTGACTTTCAAACTAGAGTTTGATTTCTCTCTTCCAAGTGTCTAGCCAAGTGACCTAGGACATGATGCAACTATTCCACTTTGTCATGACACATCCATATACCCTTCCCCTTCCGGATTGGTGAACCTTCTAGACCCTTCTATAACATTTTGGTGAAAACACCGAAACCTTTCCCAAACTCCAAAGTTGGTCTTTCCTTATATGAATCTTATTCTCCGGACCATTCCGGATCTCCTCGTGATATCCCGAATCCCGTTCAAGACTCCAAAATACATTTGGTCTCTTTACTCACATTCCATATCTACTAAACAACATTGAATACTTAAGTATGTCTCCCTACGGTTCGTGAATTATGCAGACATGATCGAGAGTCTTCTCCGATCAATAACCAATAGAGGAATCTGGAAATTCATATGGCTCCCACATATTTCTATGATTACTTCGTGATCTAATGAACCATTTACATACGATACCAATTTCCTTTTGTCTCGTGATACTTTACTTATCCCAGGTTTGATCGTCGGTATCTGTGCATACCCAGTTCAACCTCGTTACCGATAAGTACTCTTTACTCATTCCTGTGATATGTGATCCCTTGTGATCCATTCACATGCTTGCAAGCCAATTGGATGACATTCCACCGAGAGGGCCCAGAGTATATCTATCCATCATATGGATGGACAAATCCCACTCTTGATCCATGTGCCTCAACACATACTTTCCGAACACTTAATGCCACCTTTATAACCACCCAATTACAAAGCGGTGTTTGACGTCATCAAAGCATCCTTCCGGTGATGGTGATTAACACGATCTCATGGCCGAAGGATTTAGGTTAATATGTATTTGAAAGCTTATAGCAAGTGAACTATTTAAATGACTTGATCTTATGCTACGCTTAACTATAGGAGTATGTCCATCACATCATTCTTCTAATGATATGACCTTGTTGTTAATAACATTTCAATGTTCATGATCAGGAAACCATGATCATATATTAACTAACAAGCTAGTTTAACAAGATGCTTTACTAGGTACTCTTACATGTTTACAAATCACACAAGTATTAATGTTTCCAGTTAATACAATTATAGTATGACATGTAAACATTTATCATAAGTATGAAGATATGATAATAACCACTTTATAATTGCCTCTTGGGCATATCTCCAACAGTCTCCCACTTGCACTAGAGACAATAATCTAGTTTGAAATCTTTGTGTATTCAACACCTATGGCTTTCCGGTGTTGTATGTACACTATTGCTAGCGGTCAACTAATCTTTGGATTTGACACTTATAGGTCCATGTGAAATTGCATGTCTTTGCGTCTCTACGCATCACTCATTCTCTAATGAGATGGAATCATATAAATTTGGTCCTTTAGTGAGACCTTTAGTTCCTTGGGGTTAAAACATGTTGATAATATTGTCGTATAATATATATTCATAGTACTATCCCGCTGTGAACCACACCTAGTTTGATAACAAACTACTTGACACAAATACCCTCTTTTGCTGCTATAATAGCAGTCATATACTTATCCTTTTGTTGTAGTATCTGTCATAATGTCTTAACTTTGGAACTCATCAAAATCCATTATGGAAGTTACTTTCCATTATATTGTGCCACCCTTAGTTTAGATTGAGATAAACTTAATTTGTACTTTGTGACCAAACTAGTGTCACTATAGTACTTTTACAATGAACTAACCATCTATTTGTCACCTCTACAAAAAAAATTCTTAGTTCTTCCAAAAGATCATAAGAATATCTTTTCTGTCATCCAGTAATCATCTTATGAATCATTCTGGTATATGCTCATAACATTTAGAGTATAGGATATATCTGGATGCGTACATATCACAATATGATTAAAAATGCTCTTTGTGATTTCATTCATCAAGTATAAAAAATACTCGAATCTTTGTTTCACTTATCAAGTGTCGACACACTTGAATTTTGATTTAATCCTTTCTGTGTGGCAAGAACCTTTCTTGTCATTTCCATATTGAACTTATTCAATATCTCATCTATGTACTCTTGGCACAACCATATTAGTGCCTCAATCTATCCATATAGTCATTGATGCCTAATATTCAGGGTTTGCCTAAGTCTTTCATCGAGATGAAATTCTTAACCTATGTCAATAAAAGATACATCATTTCCAATCAATAATATGTCTTCCACATAATGTATTAGCAATATGTCTTAGCGCTCCCACTTAATTTCTTGCAAATGCAAGCATCTTCATCATCTCCAATGAAATTAAACTCCTTTAACAATTGCATAATGGTGAAGATTGCAACTCCTTGATGCTTACTTGAACCATTGAGGTTTGCATACGCTTTTAGCATCATTTGAATTAACAAAACCCTTTCGACCGTGTTAAGTACACGTCCTAGGTAAGCATTCTATTAGAAGAACTTGTTTCATTTACTTAACTAACACAAAACAAAATTATATGTAGTGGTTGCTACATTAATCCGTCTAGACTAAATATCACTATGAAAGATCAAATCATGTCATAGTCAACTGCTTGAACATTGTCATGAACTCTTTCCCGACACGTCGACTATTTCATAGATGTGAAACATCCATGTCTATTTCTTTATAGATCCAAACATGACTGTAAGGTCTTACACCTTACAGAGGGTCTTACACCTTACAGAGGGTCTTTCAAGTTCAAATCTTGATTTCTCGTGTATGGAACTATCACGGATTATATGGCTTCAACCCAATTTGACGGAGTCAGGGCCCATCATCGCTTCTTTGCATATAGTCTGTTCATCATTGTCAAACAACAATGATTTTACCTTCAAATCCTAGTATTTGATTGTTTACCTAACCTACTTGGTTCAATATGAACTTAGACCTTTCATGACCACAACCTTTGAGACACATGAGCCATGAGCATTGTTGTTGCCTCAGAAATGCTTTCTGGTGCTGTGCAACTTTGATCATATAGCTAAGGTTCTTTTAAACTTATCAAAGTTCTATTGTCCTCCCACTTAACTTTTCATGAAAAATTCCTTCTTTAAGAAACTTGACGTTCTAAGCGACAAACACTTTTTGTCCATGGTGTTATGGAGGAATACTTAACGGTTATTCGTAATAACATACAACGATATGTTCATCTGACTTTGGTTGCAAAACATCTTACTTAAGCATAGCATACCAATGTTTAAGAAAGGACAACTTGGGTTTTATCCCAAACCATAATTTTATACTGTGTCATTTCAATGGATCACGATGGAGCTCTTTTCAGTGTAAAAGTGGTAGTCTCTAAAGCTTTAATCTTTTAAAATATAATGGCAGTTTTATAAATGACACATTTGATTTTACCATGGCAAAGAAGGTTTTATTACATATCTCGATTACTCCATACTACTATGGTGTTTTCGGGAAACATAAATCTATGGAACGGTTCCTCAAATCTTTAGGTGTTTTGCTAAACTTGTAACTCAAATATCTTCCTTGATGATCCTATCATAAAATCTTTATTTTCTTCTTACAATGATTTTTCACTTCATCTTGAAAGTCTTCGAACTTTTCAAATGTTTCACACTTCATCCTCATTAAGTAAATATTCATATATTCACTCAAATTTTCAGAGAAAGCATATGAAGTTGAAATCCATCATTCTAGAATACACATAATGGGCTTCATACATTTATATGCACAAGTTCCAATAAGTTAGTGATTCGTTCCCTTATGGCCTATAAACGTAGTTTTAATTATCTCTAGGAAAGTTTCACAAGCGTCATTTGATCAAAATCAAAAGACTCCAAAATTCCATCCACATGGAGTTTCTTCATGTTTCCTTTCCAACATAATTTAAACGACGATGTCATTTCCTAAGCAATCTTTCAATCAATTGTCTTTCAACATTTTTAGCACTAATTTTATGGATGTGATTTATCCACCAAGACTTGTATATCATCCATCTTTCATGGAATACGGAAATTATTTGAACAACCTTTTGTTCTCATAATACCTGATAAAACAAATCTTGAAGGCAATCTTTGATGTCAATGATAAACACATCAACACTTTATTTGTTCTCGATGAACATCATCACATATTATTTTTCTAGTTACTTAGGCCATTGCAGTTCATGAATTGTGTTGTTTCGTATGACGATTCACACCAAAAAATTCAGTATCCTATACTTAAGAACCACATTGTTTAACAAGCAAAGAATATACACCTAAGCTAAACAATTCTAGTCTTTTCTGCCATATATTTTTGAGATTCTCTTTCAGTATTTCCTTTTCCATTTAAAATAATCTATCAACATCAAAAGTGGCGTCATACATATGACACATATTCCAAAGCGTGTATAGTCAAACACTAATATATTTGGACTTGCACTTTGAAGTAGATCACTATCATCAAATGTTTGGCGTTCTTTCAAAATCCATTCTTTAGTAACATTTTAGTGTAGTACACATTTTACCTACATCTTATATTCATCCTTGTCATGTCAATTTCCATGATCAAGCTATTTTATCTTATAACGATGAATCGCGAGTAAAATGTTGCTCTCCAAAACCTTTTGGAAGATTAGGACGACTAGTGTCTCCAACCTTTTGCCAATTGTCATCAAATATGTGAACATAAATTTTGTCATATTATACTCTCTCATGTTGCAACCAAAACATCATTTCAGATATTGCTATATCTTCCACACATGATGGTTTCTGAAACAACTATTTCAGCTCCTAGATAACCTTGATATTAAAACAATCTTTCGAATATCAAGAATCATGGAGACAAACATAATACTTATATGCTAACACTGGAATTGTTACTCTTGATTTAATACCAATTATTAAACTTGACGGAGTAACCGGAACTTACTAAAAGTTTGCAATAGGACTTTTAAACTTCAGATTAACACTTCAAAACAATACGATGCCAGTTTGTAAAGTAACTAACCAGAATTCTATAGTTCTATTATCTCAATTATAACTAAGCGCAAGGTGGTAAACGGATGCCAATGACTACAACAACTATGCAAATTGACTTTGATTTAATTTATGATAAATAGTTTTCAACTTTTAATCATATTGTTGTTGAACTCCCACTCAAAAAATATCCCTCACATTGTTTTAGTGATCACATGAACCAAATCCACTACACCAAGTCTGATCATCATGTAATGTAGTTTCAAAGGTGAATAATCATCATGTTCATCATATCATCTATATGACTCATGCTTTATATTTTGGTATTCTGTGTTCCGAGACCATGTCTGTACATGCTAGGCTCGTCAAGATTAACCTTAGTTTCCACATGAGCAAATCTGGCTTGCTCCCGTTGTATGCACACACAGAATCTAATACACCCGATCATCACGTGGTGCTTCAAAACCACGAGTATTAGCAACGGTGTTTACTAAGGACGAACACTTTATTTACTTGATATTTTGTGAGAGGGATCATCTTATAATGCTACCGTCGTGATCTAAGCAATACAAGATGCATAAAAGGATTAACATCACATGTAATTCATAATATGTGATATGATATGGCCTTTCTTCTTGTGCTTCCGATCTCCATCTTCAAGCACGAACATGATCTCCATCATCACTGGCGTGTCGTCAAGGTCAATGAAAACGCTCCATGGTTGTCGTCCACCAACATCAACTATTACAACTACTTTGAATAATAGACACATAGGTCTTAACGAAATTAAAAGACAACCATAAGGCTCCTGCCGGTTGCCGGCTTACAATAAGGATCATTGCATACATCATATATAATCATAATCATGGCCATATCACATCACAGCACACCCCTGCAAAACAAAGCTAGACGCCTCTAATTTTCTTTGCATGTTTTATGTGGTTTGGGGCTTTCGAATAAGTACTGTTCTAACTTACGAACAAAAACCACAACATTCATGCAAGAACTATCAAGTGCCCGTTGTAAATTGAATCTTCATTATGATGGGAGAGACAGACACCCGCAAAGCCACTTATGCAATACAAGTTGGATGTCAAGCGTGGAGAAAGTCTCATGAACGATGTCATGTAAGGTTAGCCCGGGCCGCTTCATCCCACCATCCCGCAAGATGCATAGTACACAAGAAGCAATTGATAATAAAAGCACCACCGCCCACAATGACCATTGTGTTCTACTCGTGCAACAGATCTGCATATAGATACGGCTCTGATACCATTGTAGGGGTTCGTAGCATGGAAAACAAAAAAATTATATCGCATGAACACACACAAGCCAAGATCTATCTACTAGATTGTAGCAACAAGTTGATAGAGTACTAACCCTCGAAGATCCAAAGCGGTTAACGAGAGCAGATTCTCGTGGGTGATGTAGTCATTCACTTGCCGATCTCAAGATCGCGTAGACGATCCTTCCGGCGCTGCGTTCCTGCAGTGCTCCTGCAGTCATTCACACGTACTATACTCGATGAAGACCTTCCTATCCCTTGTTCCAGCAGGAAGTGGAGGTTGTAGATGTCTCCTCGCGATTCCGACAGCACGAAGGCGTGGTGTCGGAAGTAGAGGGGAGATCCTGCAGGGCTTCGCCTAAGTCGGAGCGGGTATGGTGCAGTAGAGGGAGCCCCAGCAATCTAGGGTTTAGAGGTACAAGGTTTAGAGGTAGCTAGCAACTAGGGTTTAGCTATTCGGTAGCGGTTTAGAGGAGATCTAGATTGGCCGCAACTAGAGGGGGGCGGCGGCCAACCTAGGGTTTCTTGTGTGTGCAAGGAGGGGGCGCCCTACCCCTCCTTTTATAGGTGGGGAGGTGCCAAGGGGGAGGGAGTCCCCCCCCAACTCCACTTCATGTAGCCGGCGCAAGGGAGAGGGAGGAATCCTCCCTTAGGTAGGATTCCTTCCCTCCCTCCACATGGAAATCATTTCCCGCTTTGACTTTTTCAAACTGCCTTTTTGACTTTAAAACTAGAGTTTGATTTCTCTCTTCCAAGTGTCCAGCCAAGTGACCTAGGACATAATGCAACCATTCCACTTTGTCATGACACATCCAAGTACCCTTCCCCTTTCGGATCGGTGAACCTTCTAGACCCTTCTAGAACATTTTGGTGAAAACACCGAAACCATTCCCAAACTCTGGAATTGGACTTTACTTTATATGAATCTTATTCTCCGGACCATTCCAGACCTCCTCATGATATCCCGGATCCCATCCGAGACTCCGAACTACATTCGGTCTCTTTACTCACATTCCATATCTACTAAACAACATCGAATCCTTAAGTGTGTCTCCCTATAGTTCGTGAATTATGCAGACATGATCGAGACTCTTCTCCGATCAATAACCAATAGAGGAATCTATAAATTCATAGGGCTCCCACATATTTCTATGATTACTTCGTGATCGAATGACCATTTACATACGATACCAATTTCCCTTTGTCTCGCGATACTTTACTTATCTGAGGTTTGATCGTCGGTATCTCTGCATACCTAGTTCAACCTCATTACCGATAAGCACTCTTTACTCATTCCTGTGATATGTGATCCTTGTGAGCCAGTCACATGCTTGCAAGCCAATTGGATGACATTCCACCGAGAGGGCCCAGAGTATATCTATCCGTCATATGGATGGACAAATCCCACTCTTGATCCATGTGCCTCAACACATACTTTCCGAACACTCAATGCCACCTTTATAACCACACAATTACGAAGCGGTGTTTGATGTCATCAAAGCATACTTCTGGTGATGGTGATTAACATGATCTCATGGTCGAAGGATTTAGGTTATTATGTATTTGAAATCTTATAGCAAGTGAACCATTTAAATGACTTGATCTTATGCTACGCTTAATGATGCAACTCAGATCATAGTAGAGCTTCATTGGGATACCCCAAGAGGAAGGTGTGATGAGCACAACAGTAAGTTTTCCCTCAGTTATGAAACCAAGGTTATCGAACTAGTAGGAGTAAGGAAACAACTCCAAGGTGTTGCTAACAACTTGGAACCTGCACAACACAAACTCAAGACTTTGCCCCAACGTAAAGTGAGGTTGTCAATCTCACCGGTTTGCTGAAAACAAAGGATTAGACGTATAGTGTGGAATATAGTAGTTGCTTGTAGAAAGTAAACAGTAACAATAGATGATGTATCAATGATAAGGGATTGGACCGGGGTCTACAGTTCACTAGAGGTGTTCTCCTTAAGATAGATAACGTGTTGGGTGAACAAATTACATCTAGACAATTGATAGATTGAGAAAGCATATCAATGCAAATACTAGACATCATGACTCCTATGAGATTTGATTGGGCATTACAATAATATACATAGACCGTAATCCAACTGCATCTATGACTAATAATCCGCCTTCAGGTTATCATCCGAACCCCTTCCAGTATTAAGTTGCAAGGTACAGATAATTGCATTAAGCAATGTGTGTAAATCAAACAATAAAATTGTTCCATGAACAAAAGATTGTTGTTTTCTCCCTAGTAGAAACAACACATATACAACCTTAGAGATTTCTGTCACTTACCCAGATTACTAGAGGCATGAACCTACTATCGAGCATAAATACTCCCTCTTGGAGTCACAAGCATCTACTTGGCCAAGATAGCTACTAGCAACGTAGAGCATGCAAGATCACAAATAACACGGACATGATAGAATCAATAATCAATCTGACATAGTATCTCAATATCTATCGGATCCCCGCAAACACATGTATGATTACAAATAGATGATCTTGATCATGAACGGAGCTCACAAGATATAAACATGATAGCACAAAGGAGTAGAAACAACCATCTAGCTACTATATGGACCCATAGTCTAAGGGTGAACTACTCACGCATCATACCGGAGGCTGGCATGGTGATGAAGAAGGCCTCCGAGATGATCTATCCCCTCCAGCAGGGTTCCGGGAAGAGCTTCAGACCCCCCGATATAGGGACGATGGTGGTGGCGGCTATAGACTATTTCGTGGAGATTTGATCGGATACTTAGGGTTTTTGCATCGGGTGACTTTATAGGCGAAGCGGAAAGTTCGGTGGGTGACCGAGGGGCCCACGCCTGGTGGTGCCCCTGGACCGCGCGACCCTAGGGTGTGGCCACCTCGTGGCCCCCCTTCGGATGCCCTTCGCTCTGTTTTCTCTCCGGTAAAATACTGACTTTGGCTTTTGTCCCGTCCAATTCCGAGAATATTTTTCTTACTAGCTTTTCTGAAACCAAAAACAACAGAAAACAGACAACTGGCACTGTGGCATCTTGTTAATAGGTTAGTCCCAGAAAATGTATAAAAATACCTCAAAGTGTAGACAAAACATACCAAAGTTGATACTAAACAAGCATGGAGCATCAAAAATTATAGATACGTTTACGAAGTATTACTTAACTATAGGAGTATGTACATCACATTATTCTTCTAATGATATGACCTTGTTGTTAATAACATCTTAATGTTCATCATCAGGAAACCATGATCATATATTAACAAATAAGCTAGTTTAACAAGAGGCTTTAGTAGGGACTCTTACATGTTTACAAATCACACAAGTATTGATGTTTCCGGTTAATACAATTATAGCGTGGTATGTAAACATTTATCATAAATACGAAGATATGATAATAACCACTTTATTATTTCCTATTGGGCATATCTACAACAGATATCAGTGCGGTGGTTTCCTCTTTCTTCCTCGGCATGCCATAGTTGTATGCCCAAATGTGGGAGGATGACATCGCCTCGATGAATGACGAGAACGTGTCTACGGTGACTTCTTTGTTTGTTGTTGACATGGCATATTTGGGTGAAGTGCTCGTTTTAGCGTCCATGGATGACACAACTGATGTGGACTTCATCAGCGTGCCATGGAAGGATGCAAGGAGCGCGTATGAGGTGTTCTGTTTGCTCGAGCTAGCGGATGACGGCGATGAGAGCGTGATGGCTCCCTCTAGGAACATTGATGGAAGAGACGAATCGTCGGCTACCAACTCCATGGAGGGCTCTTCCATCGCTTACCGTATTCTTCGACTTGGCTCGATGATCCCCTTCTAGGACACGAGGTGCGGTATGTGCGGACAGAGCGGTGATGAACAACGCAAGGACAATAGACTATAAGGAAAAAAGGAGGAAAAACAGGCCCAAGTATCATTTTTGCGACTGTGTTCTTCCCAACTCTTCTAGCTACCCTATCATATATAATAGGCTTACTTTGTATGCTTTGTTCAATATAATTTATTCTACTTAGTTCAAAAAATTGTTTGGAGTTGAGGGTAGTTGATGGCGATCCCACCCCACCTCTAGCCACTACCTCTAGCCCCTAACGTCGTCGATCTCCCTCGCCGGTGTCCTCCCCTCAATTTCTCTCCGACCATTTTGTTTGTCTGATTGCTGGCTCTCTTCTCCTCCTTATGGATGGCTTACTTCATTGGGATTTCTCTCCTGGGATGGCCCTTGAAGCCCAGGTACGTCGCAGATTTCGATCTTCAGTTCACTTCTCGCCTTCGAAGTCCTCCAGGGAATTTTTTCTTGTGGTTTCCTTCTCTTCAGCTGCCTTTGTCTTATCCGAGGAATCTGTGGGTCTTGCTCTACAATGTTGTCTTGGTGGTCAATGATCTGGTTATCGGGTTTTCAAACTGAGTGATCACCGTTTTTGGTTCTCTGTGGCTTCCAACAGAGTGGGACATTTCATCTATGAATTACGTGATCGGATTTGGCCTGATTTTGTATGTCACTTCAGTCTCTTTCATGAAATTCATCCTACCACCTCTGGTCTGTTTCACAATCTTAAATCTACTGATGAGGAAATTCTTGAGGTTTTAGAAAGAAGTTCTACACGTTTCAGGCCTAATCTTCAACTCCTTCAGGAAAGTGCTGATCATGATCTCTCGAATTGTTCCATGTTGAAATTATCGAAGTTTGGTTTTCAGAAGGCCTTATCTACTCCTGGATTTTTCGATGACATCTCTAAATTTTCATGTGGGCATGCTAGTCATGATATTTCTTTCGGAAGTTTTAATTGATCTTTGCCAATTAATCGGCAACACATTTCTAAGATGAAGATGATTTTCTGTGGAAATTCGTTCTCTGAGAACTTCTATGCCTCCTTCCCGATTGCTAAGATGGAGGAAATTGTGGATCTGCTAGATGCTAATTACTCGGAGGAAGAGGTCAAGGAAATTGTTCAAATTCCATTTATTCCGTCCAAGGATATTATTTTCAAATTTTTGGGCCAGTGTAGTTCTTGTGTCCGAAAGGATCATTTAGCTGCTGCATGTCCAGGACTCTGCTTATCGTGTCATGCTTTGGGAACAACCTGTGATTCATGTTCAATTGATAGACGGGCTAAATTTCTAAGCTTTTGCTCTAAATGTCTTGGTTCTGGTCATCTGGCGAATAATTGTGTTGTTGGGATGAGATGTAAGAAGTGCAATATTCTAGGTCATTGGGCTTTTAATTGCACCCGTCAGCAATCTGGTAGGATTTCAAGGCCAAAGAGACACATTTATCAGGCCAATTTAAGTTGCTGGAAAAGCTGGAAGGTTAAAGCAGATAAACCTGCATTAAAGGTAACAACTCCTTAAACAACTTCGCCTCCTCTGTTCTCGCCTGTCGTTTCGCCTCCTCCCTGTTCTACAGTGCAACCCTCAACATATTCGGCCATCGATGCCATTGTTGCTGTCGTCTCTCCCGCCATGGCCAACTTTCCAGTCAATCCTCTTGCCTTCATCCCTGATGGCATGACGGTAGAGCCTGGTCCAGTGAATCGTCGCATTCGCTAGTTCCTTGTGGTGAATCCGGTACCACCTCTGCAGCATGACGATGTCGTTATCGCAGAAACCAATTGCTTCATCCCAATTCAGTTCAGGGAGCAGACGCGTGTGGAAATTGCTGATTTGCTAGTTCAAGCTGGACATATGTCGCGCCGTCTTGATGATCATCCGTTTGGTATTGGCACATTTACTCTGCATGATGCTCTTGCTGCTGATAGTGTTATTGGCCTTAATTTTGCTTTTGATGAGGAAACCATAGTTACTTTTGGCGAGCATGATGCTGCTAGAAACATGAGGTTGTCTGAGTTAGGTAGAGAGATCTGGGTCATGTTTTTAGGTTTACCTCTTGATTATCAGACAAACTTTTACATTAACAGAGCCTATGATGACTTTGGACTGCTATCTGAATGGCATATGCCTAGATCAAATAATAAGTATGTGTTAGCTAAGGTCTGGCTTGTTGATCCTAAGTTTGTTCCTAAAAGCTTTGTGATGATGCAACTAGGTGGTGCTAGACGTAGCTGGACCATTCCTGTGATTATGTTAAGGCCTGCTGATTGGAATTCTCATGTGCATGATGTACCACCTCCACCAGAAGACCTAGAACCTGAAGATGGTAACCCACATCCCCTGTTTGGAGTTGAGATGAATGCATAGCAAATCTATCAACAGCAGGTTGCTAATTTGTTACAACAGAATGTATCTCCTTTTGGTGTTCACAATAACCAGAACCATGTGGGACATCAGCATATGCACATTGATAATCCTGTAGCTATTGAGAATATGATGGTGGATCCTCCTCTGATCAATTTTCACGCTATTCTTGCTGAGCAAGGTGTTCACTTCTCTGATGGGGTGCACCCGCCTTCCACTAATCTGGCTGATAGCCCTACACAAGCCTAGAATGATAGCATTTCTGATCACTCAGGTTCCAGCTCTTCCATTCATGATCAGCACATGCATGATGTTAGTACCACTCTCACTTTAAATAGTATGGTCCATGCTGATTTCTCTCACATTGATAGTGATTTATTGGCAAGATTTTCTGTAGCCAAGGCTCTGATTTCTAGTGCCTTTTTGCCCAAGGTTCAGAATTTTATGTCACTTTTCCCTTTGATCAATATGTCACCTGCCACTTTTCATGAACTTATGGAAATCTTTCTTCTGATGCAGAATAGGGAAGCTAGGAAGTAATGTGGTTTGTGAGGTGTCCCTTCTGTGAAGATTTGGGAGCTGCCTGAACCAAACAAGGATGTTGATGATCTTCTTATTGCTCAAGACGTGGCTATTGGTCAGAAAAGGAAATTGGAAACCCCTATTGTGGAAAACCAAGTGAGGAGGAGTTCAAGGAAGAACAAATATAATGGATTCATATCTAAGGGACTATCAGATGTTAAGGCAACTAAGTCCAAGGTTAAGCCTAGACTAATTCCTCCTATTGTTGAGAATAAGGTGGATGAGGATATTGATATTGGGCAGGGCATGTTATAAATCCCGCTCCTCCTTCCACTCCAATTGCTACTATTCAAGCTATAGGTGTAAAACTTTGTGGTGTTCATCCTTCAAAGCTCTCTCCTAAGCAGCTGCTCAAGGATCCTCATGGAGATGAGAAGGAGACTATGGGCAAGGAAGCTTAGAAGACTTGATGCAAGCAGTAAAAAAAGTGGTTTGTTTTGTGCTGGAATATTAGGGGCCTTAATGCTAAATCCAAACAACTAGCTTTATGTAATGCAATCCATTATAGTGGGTGTGCAGTGGTTTGTATTAAGGAAACTAAAAAGGAACACTTTGATGTGGCTTTTATTAGGGAGTGTTGTACTCCTTCTTTTGATGGATTTGTCTATGTCCCTTCTATGGGTGCTTTTGGTGGGTTCCTTATTATTTGGAAAAGTGTTGTGTTCTCTGGGCTTGTAATGCACTATGAATCCTTTGCTTTATCTATTCATTTTACTGCAACTCAATCTGCCCAAGAATGGGTCTTGCTTAATATTTATGGACCTTGTCATGGGAAGGATAGAGAGCAGTTTATCCAATTGTTATATAACCTAAACATTCCTGACACTGAAGATTGGATAATATTGGGTAACTTCAAATTTATTAGATCACCTAATAACAGAAATAGGGGTGGTGGAGATGCTAATGATATGTTAACTTTTAATGACTGGATTAGGTCTCAACATTTGACTAAAATTCCAATTAAAGGAAGAAAATTTACTTGGTCAAATATGCAGGAAAATCCATTACTTGAGAAGCTTGATTGGTTTTTTACCTCATTACATTGGACCAGTTCTTATCCGGCTACTCTGGTAAATCCACAAGGGAAGACAACCTCTGATCATACTCCTCTAGTTGTGTCCATTCAAACTCATATTCCCGCCCGTAAAAAAATTCGATTTGAAAACTACTAGGTGGCCCATCATGGTTTTTTTGACACTATGGCTAAAATTTGGGAGAAACCAACAAATAAGGAAAATAGTTCCTCCAATTTAAATGCTAAATTTAAAAGGCTTAGGTATGATTTGAAATTTTGGAGTAAATCCATCTCCAGACTGTCTGTGTGTATTGAAAATTCAAACAAGGCTCTTTTGGAACTAGATAACTTGGATGATAGCAGGGGACTGTCTATACCAGAAGTAAATTTTAGAAGAATTCTAAAATAACACCTTTTAGAGTTACTAAAATTTCAGAGAATGTATTGGAAGAAGAGATGCACTATCAGATACAGAAGAAACTCAATTTCCCAGCTAAAGCTTGAGGATGGAACTATTGTAACTAGTCATGAAGATAAGGAGAATGTTATCTTTGATTCATTCAAGGAGAGACTTGGCACTAATTGTTCCCCTCCCATGCTTTTTGATTTAAATTCCACCATACCGCCAATTGAAGGATTGGATGATTTGTCTAAACCCTTTAGTACTGATGAAATTGATAATGTGGTAAAGCTAATGCCTATTGACAAGCTCCAGGCCCTGATGGTTTTAATGGGCAGTTTCTTAAAAGTTGTTGGCATATCATAAAGCAGGACATTTATCATATTTGTTTTGATTTCTATAATGGACAACTTTATCTTGAGAGCATTAATATGGGTCATATTACACTTATTCCTAAGGTACATACTCTTGAAACTGTGAATGAATATAGACCCATCACACTGCTGAACTGTTGCTTGAAGATTATTACAAAATTATTGGCTAACAGGCTCCAACAAGTTGTTCTGAAAATTGTGCCTAAAAACCAATATGGATTTCTTAAAGGGAGAACGATACAGGATTGTTTAGCTTGGGCATTTGAGTTCATCCATCAGTGTGATGCTTCTAAACAGGAGATTATTTTGCTTAAATTAGATTTTGCCAAGGCTTTTGATACTATTGACCATGGTGCTATGTTGAAAATCATGAAACAAATGGGATTTGACAAGAAGTGGTTACAGTGGATATCTATCATCTTTAAATCAGGTAAATCCTATGTTCTATTAAATGGTGTTCCAGGAAGGCAATTCTTTTGCAAAAGAGGAGTCATACAAGGTGATCCACTCTCTCCTATGATATTTGTGCTTGCAGCTGATCTCCTTCAATCTGCAATTAATAAAGCTTTCAGAGATCAGATACTTCTTGCACCTTTCTCTCCTGACTATGGTATGGATTTTCCTGTTATCCAATATGTTGATGACACATTAATTATAATGCCTGCTTCCCATATTCAAATTAATGTTATGAAGGAGATTCCAAGACAGTATGCAATCTCCACTGGACTACATATCAATTTCCACAAATCCTCCATGATTCCTATCAACATATCTAATGAGAAAGCCCAAAAATATGTTGCTTCTTTTGGCTGTAACATTGGTCAGATGCCCTTTACTTATCTGGGGCTACCTCTGGGGACTACTAAGCCCTCAGTCATTGATCTTATGCCATTAGTTGACAGGATTGAGAGGAAAATGTCTGCTTCATTCATTCATGATGATGGCCTATAGTGGTAGAGTAACTGTCATTAACTCATTGCTTACCTCGATTTTCATGTTTCCAATGTGCTCTCTGAATATTCATTCAACAATTATTGAGCATGTGGAGAAAATTAGGAGACGCTGTTTGTGGAATAAAAAGACTAAGGATGGTGAAAAATGTCATTCTTTAGTGGCATGGGATAAGGTCTATAGGCCAAAAAATAAAGGAGGTACTGGTATTCTCAATTTAAAAATACAGAATCAAGCCTTTCTCCTGAAGCATTTACAAAAAAATTATAATAGGATTGACACTCCTTGGGTGACACTTCTCTAGAGATCTTATTACCATGAAAAGGTTCCACACGCTGTTGCTCCTTGTGGTTCTTTCTAGTGGAAGGATATTACTAAACTTATGCCCATCTTCAGAGGCATTACATCTTGTCAGGTTGGTACTGGTGAGACTATTTTATTTTGGAAGGATGACTGGTTGGGAGCAATTGCAGCTGAAAAATTTCCAAGAGCTTACTCCTATGCTTTAAATGAAGATGTATCTGTTAAGTCATTTTTATTGGCCACTAGTCTCTCTGCAAACTTTTTTCTTCCTGTATCCACTGAAGCATTTGAAGAAATTAAGCAGCTTCAACAGGATGTTAGAGACACTGATTTTGGAGATACGCCTCAGGATTTATGGACTTATGTTTGGGGCTCTGATTCATATTCCTCCAAGAAATACTATGATTTTTGTTTCAGAAATATTAAGCCGCATGCTGCTTTTAATTGGATTTGGAAATCCAAATGTACTCCAAAAGTAAAATTCTTCCGCTGGCTACTTTTTTCAGATAGATTGAATACCAGAAATTTGTTGAAACGAAAAATATGCTCCTACAGTTAGGATATAGGTGTATCCTGTGCAGAAACCCTCATAAAGAAACAGTTGAGCACCTGTTCTTTCACTGCCATTTCAGTAAGGAATGTTGGAATAAGCTGGGGATGTATTAGCATAACCAAGGAAACAGATTGGACATAATATCTGAGGCTAAAGAGAACATAAATAGTAACATGTTCATGAAAAAATTCATGTTGAGGACCTGGAATATTTGGAAAGAGAGGAATAATCTCTACTTTAAGGCTATTACCCCCACAATCCAGTCTTGGAAAGTCAAATTTATTGAATATTTTGGTCTTCTGGTGCATAGGACCAGGGAGGATTTGCATCCATCCATACATAGTTTTATAGCCTCTTTGTAACTTCTCTATTTTTTTCCTCTCATTTACTTTAGGATGCCTTCTTAGCACCCCATTTTTGTATGATCTTGATGTAAACTCCCCTTCCTTATAAGAAAATGAAGAAAATGAGGCAGTAGGGTTTTCCCCCTACTGTCATGAGGTTCAAAAAAAGTTATTCTACTTACCCTGCATTATTTTAATGTATGTCATGTCTCCGTCTCTATCGATGAAAATGAAATGTGTTCTGCTGGACCTGTGATGCTTTCTAAGATTTGGTGGTATGTCTTCGAGAGTTTCAACTTTGGTATTTTCTACCATGCTCACTCTACTTAACCTTCGACGTTTGTTTGTCTTTCCACCATATCATTCTTGTATCTTTGCTATCCATGTCCACATGTACGGTAGACTGCACACTCTTTTCCAAACATGTTAGTACGCGCATTCATGTCCATTGGCGAGTATGCGCGTATAGCATGCGCATAAGAAGAGTTACATAGTGTACGCTCATGAAGACAACAAAAATGTAGAATGGAACGGAGTGGGATTCCGTAGTAGGCCAGGATAACCTATGCGCTTCATGCATGGAACCAACATTTTTCCTCAGCAATGCAAGCCACGTCGATAATTCCTGTTTTACAGTAGACCCAAGGTTTATATTGTACCAAAATTTCTTAGTTAAGGGGATTAAAAGTTTAGTGTGCGATTTAGCCATTCTCTATGAGTTCAATATTAAAAAAATCTATTTAAAACCTTTTTTTGGAAAACACTGTTGTTCCCTCGGAGGACACGATCCTCCGGGTCTTCGCTTGGGCCAGCTGTCTACGACGTGGTCGCACTAACCGAACGCCTGTAGGTCCACCCATGCTGCTTTCCTCTTATCCTTTCTTATCCACTTATTTCTCCAACCGGCAGAGAGAGATCGTCTTCCTCCCTCCCTCTCCATGGACCTCCGCCTCTCCTCTCTCGCCTGACATTGCCCCCTTCTTTCTCGATCGTCGCCACCATCTCATCAGCTCCTCTCTTCTGCCGCCACCACAACCCCCAACTCCCCTTTGCTCATGCTGCCATTGAATACCATAGAAGACCTTTGAGGTCCAAAGCCTACAGTTTCTATGATCGTCGATGGTGGCTCCTATGACCGACGAAAGTGGGCATTGCGGCGAGTGGCAGACAGTGGTGCTGCATGTGGTGCTACAAGTGCGGCCAGCGTGAGGGGCCATTACTGGTGCTACGAGCGGCTAGCGGGGTTCCTACGACCGGCCATCGAATATGCTACGACCGGTGACTATGCAAGATGATGTGATGTCATCATCTCCACCGAAGGTGCTACAACCAGGTAGTGTTGATGCTACCACCGGCAAGCATATATGCTACCTCCACCAGGCATCGATGCTAATATGGGTTGGCCTTGATGCTACTACCACTGGAAAGATCGATGCTACCACTGGCACATGGTGATGCTACCAGCGATAGGTGGTGGATCTTGGAAGGACCTAGCAGTGCTGCAAACTACTACTGTCAAAGCTGCAAGCAGCAAGCACAAGAGCTGCAAGGGACCACACTGGCGTCTTCTCCAATGACAACGGCGGTGGTGGTGATGCCATGGAGGATAGCGGTGCTGCAAGCAAGGTGCCTTCAGCGGGAGAGGAGGTCATGGGTGGAGGTGCTGCGAGCACTAACGAGAGGTGCTTCCAAAGGGGCCTCTTCGGAGCATGTCATCAGAGGTTTTTGTGACATCGATGGTGCGATGGTTGTAGCATAGGTGTAGTGGTGGTACGGTGGGTTGGAGAGAAGCGAAGTCCGGGAGATGAAACTGAGTCAGCGGCGCTGCTCGTATGAGGACGAGGAAGAAAAATAAAACAAAGCAGCAGTGGGTCCCATGCAGAAGGGCACATGTCTAGCTTCGGACCCGGAGGCTGGGACGCTCGAGGCCTACGAAGGAGGCTCAGCAGTCCCCGAACTTTTTCCACCCCAAAACCCATTTGGGGCGCTGGTGGATACGATGTTAGAGGGGGAAATTTGACCAAAAATAACCCCTATTTAAAAAAATTCATGAAATGAACTCTGGCTAAAACAATTTCACGAAACTGACCATTTTTGCGACACTACTGACGCTGGCACCGCACCCTGAAGAGCAACGCCATGCATAATGGCGCCATTCACCTGCCAGCGTGGCCTCGCCGTGGCCTCGTGGGCCCTGGTTCCGTAAGTGCGGCGCCACAGCTCATGGCGCCGCACTGTGTAGTGCAACTCCATGTCAGGTGGTGTCGCACTTTACTTATACCAAAACGCGCGCAACCAGCCCTCCCCTGACCTAGACCCCATTCCTCTCCCCCACAACGCATACAGAACCTCCAATGGCAGCTAGGGTTCAGAGCCCAATCACTCAAATCTCCCAGATCTGAAGGAAAAACTCCAAGATTCTTGTTCACAATCCCTTCACCAAGTATTCTCTCTCAATCTATCAATTTCATCCGCAAATTTCTTCTAATTTTCCCTCTATTTGTAAAATTGGGTGAAACTCTAGATTCTATTGGATATTGAAATTTATATGAATCATTGCCATGTTTATTTGATATTTAGGTTTAGGTATGGCATGGTACGAATTGGTAGAACTCTAGTTGGTTGATTTAGCTTACAAGTATATGTTAGGTGTTTTGTTCATATTTGCAATTCCATTTTATTATGTTAGATGCTATAACTACAGGTAGAGTAGGATGAATTTTTTTCATGTTACAATTATAAGTAGAGTAGGGTAGGCTTTTTGTCATGTTAGAACTATAGTTAGAGTAAGATGGAATATATGTTAAAACTATAGTTGGAGTAAGATGGACTTTTTTTAATTGTTCTTATTGTTTATATTGTTTTGAATATGTAGGATGGATCTAAACAATCCTCACTATGATGTTCAACACTGTTCCTACAAGTTGTCGGAGAAGAGAGAGGTATTAAAAACCTCCATGCTAGTTCATATTGTTACATTTTGTTGAGATGGAAATCTAACCTTGGCCATTGTATGTTTGCAGGAGCTTCTACCCCTTCGACTTAGGTACCACGGGGTCTCGTCCAACAAGATTCCTTATGATGAGCGGTACACTCCATACATTGAGCAGATAGGACTCCTCCCCTTTATCCACATGGTCACTCAGTCTACACCGAACTTCAACCCCGCTGCGATCACCGCGCTTGTCGATCGATGGAGGTCGGAGACACACACTTTTCACCTTAGGACCAGTGAGACTACAGTCACTTTGCATGACATGAGCATGATCCTGGCACTCCCAATCGATGGAAACCCTATGTGCATAAGCACGGATTTAGACGGGTGGCATGAGCAGATGATCAGCCTTATAGGGAAGGATCCACCCGAGGCTGTAAACAAGAAGGGAGGAGACTGAGGGTCACTGCCGGGGCTACATTTAGTTGGATCATCCAGAATTTCAAGACCTGCCTCGAGGATGATGATGAGGAGACGATCATGACGTACACTCGTGTGTATGTTTGGTACATCATCACGATGACTCTCTTTCCTGACTGCAGTGGGTATCGTGCTCAGTGTCATTAGCTTAAGGTGCTCATTGTTTTTGACTCTAAGTTCAGTTGGGGTTCAGCGGCGTTGGCCTGGTTGTACCGTCAGGTAATCACTTATTTACAAATGTTGTCTATCTCTGCATTACCTCAACAAATATTGTTATTACTAAACGGTCTATCACTTCATGTGCAACTGGATGATTCTTGTCTTAGGAGAGTGACCGATGGATGCATTGGTGGTTGTTTGCTCCTTATTTCAGTGTGGAGATGGGAACACTTCCCGGTTGGACGACCGAGATTGTTGTGTTACAACCCTTATGTTGATGACAGCAACGACCTCCTGCTCCCCGTGTGGGATTACAAGTGGGATGTGGTCTCCGACCCGCCAGGCGACCCGGTGGCGGCGTACAAGAGGTACAACAACGAGTTTGACACGATAACCATGGATCAGGTAATTTCTTCGGGTGCGGTCAATTATATTTTTTGAATTTGTAATCTTTGAACTTGACATGAGTGTGGTATGTTGCAGGTGACGTGGGAGCCATACGGTCCAAGGGGAAACTTTGGTGTCCTGTAAGACTATCACCTTAACCCGATGTGCATGGAAGAAGCCCGTCTATGGCTAATGCGTATCCCCATGGTATGCATGTGGGCTGTTGAGCATCACCAGCCACAGTGTGTCATGACCCAATTTGGGTTATTTCAGATTGTCCCGCCTGAGTGGAAGGACACGGACATAGGGATCCATGGGTAAGATATCAACCGCCTTAACCTGTGATGTAATATCCTTCGACAAATAATGCTCTAGGACTTTTTGTTGTGTGTAGCTTGGATAGGAAGAAGCAGAGGAAGGAGAAGGATTGGGACAATCTTAATTGGAAGCACGTTGAAAAATTCAAGAGGTGTGTGATCGAGGCTAAGAAAGCAAAAGGAACACAGGAAATGGGCTTAAGTAGGATGCTTTCAACAACCACATCACATGGTTTTGTTGGACTCCTTAATAATGCAATCATCTTCGCACAAACAAATTGGAACCTCCTTTCCATGGGCCTTGGATGTACGATATGCCCTCCGTGGCCTTTTCGCTTGATCAGTGCAAGGTGGACTAGCATTGGCCCTCCTCTTCCTCTCTTCATCCTCCTTCTCCTTTTACCTCTTCCTCTCTTCATCTTCCTTCTCCTTTTCCTCTTCCTCTTCCTTCTTCCTCTTCATCTTGTCCTCTTCCTCGTTCTTTTTTGCCAAGTCACGAGCAAGTTGAAATACCGAATCGAATTCACGAGCAAGTTTCTCCTTCTGCTTCCTCTCTTCCTCTTCCTTAACTTCCTTCCTCTTCCTCTTTCTCCTTCCTCTCTCTCACCACGTCCAAAGTGTCCGCCCACAACTTCGAGTAGTTCACACCTTTCACATCATTGTCCTTGTTGGGTTGAGTCGTCATACCTATAATAAGAATGAAAGGTAAAAGTTAGTAAAGTAAGAATGAATGTGAAAAATAGTGGATTGAATAAAATAAGCATGAAAGGTAGTAAAATATGCATAAATGTGAACATACCTACGAGCATATGGATTTGGTCCTGCCAAGTAACCTATCATACTATCTGGATTAAAATCACCATGCCCTCTTCCTCTATTAAGCCCAAATTGGCAACCTCTTTGTTATCTAGGAGCTTGTTATCTAGGAACATTGTGGCTTGGGACTTGTTGGCTAGTTCTTGGTTGGCTTGGGACTTGGTGGCTAGTTCTTGGTTGGCTTGGGACTTGTTGGCTACCACTAGGCTGGCTTGGGCCTTGTTGGCTACCACTAGGTTGGCTTGGGACTTGTTGGCTACCACTCGGTTGGATAGTGCTTGCTTCATTTTCTTTTGCTCTTTTCCTTTAGGAACACTTTCTTGCATTGTTCCCTTCACCGTTGCACGTTCCACACCGGCTCTCTCGAGAGGCTCTTGCAATTGGTCTTTGACCGTTTCTCGACCACCACCACAGCCCATCCGTCCATGCCGCTCCTAAAGCGCTTTGTACTATGTATTCCACGTCCAATAACCTTCCATTTTAGATTGGGCCATAGTTTAATTCCATGGTACTCTAGCCATTGTGATTGGTACAGGTATGGGTGAAATCTAGAAGACCATGTCTTCTTAGTAGTCTCAATAGAGAGCTCGGACTCTCTCACCGTGAGCGGATGATTATAGTCCAAATGTCGCGTGTGAGACGCCAAGAGCATGTGAGCATGCAAGATGAAGCAACGATGGCCTTCCGCATGTGCACTCACAATTCTTGAGCGAGACCTTGAAAGCTCGGCCTCCGTGTTGGACACCATCAACCGTGGTACCTCCGAGCTCTGTAACTTGGTAAATTAGTTCGTCATTATCAAATTCTATGACAACTTGGGAATCTACTTTCCTTGATTGAAATTGCATCCAATCATCAACCTTAAGTGGGTACTTGTATTTATACTTGTTCTTGTAGTCCCACGTAGCCTGCCGGTCTGTTTCATGCCAGGACTTGATAAAATACTCATTTATCTTATCGAATGTATATCGGACTATTTCCGTGATGGGAAATGCACAGACACCTTTGAGCAACTTGTTGAAGCATTCTGCCATGTTGCTTGTCATTTGGCCATACCTCCGGCCACCTCATCAGTTTGTTGTACAAGTTTCAGAAACGACGGTCCATGAAAGCGAGGCAACAATCTTGTAGATCATTGGACAAGTCCTTGCTCTTGCATGCCCTATAGAAGTTTGCACAAAAGTGCCTCATACACCATCGATAGTGTAATGGAGCATGGCCGAAATGTCAATCATCATCGCCTTGAGAATTCCTTGGTGACGGTCAGAGATTACACATATTTCCCTTTGAGGGCGTAATACATTGGTTCTCAAAAGATGGAAGAACTACTCCCAATTATCATTGTTTTCCACCTCCACCAAAGCAAATGCCAAAGGAATCAACTGGTAGTTGGCATCGTTTGCTATTTCAATTAAGATAGTGCCCTTGAATTGTCTAGTGAAGAAGGTGACATCAATGGAGATGACCGGCCTACAATGTTCAAAAGCCCGAATACATTGCTCGAAACCCTAAAATGCATGGCCAAATACACGAACGGTTCTTCCGATTACTATCCTTGTCTTGTTCGCATAAGTTTAAACCACATGAACCATACTCGAGTTAGCATTGCCCATCGCTCCCAACAACCTAGGTATTCGGTTATAAGATTCCTCCCAATCACCATACAACATCTTGAATGCGGCTTGCTTTGCCTTCCAAGCCTTCCCGTACTTCACCTCGTACTGAAAGAAGGCTTTCACAAGATCCATAACCATCTTGATGCTCATTATTGTAAATGATGCGATGTCATTGAAAAGCCTATAAGCGAGGAAATCGTAGGTGAGTTGTCGGTGCTCGTGCTTCGCATACTTGCCATCCACCATCGGGCCTCAGCACATGTGAGTTGATTGTCGTGGTGGTGTCATGTCAGATGCCATGGGTATGCTTAAGTTGGGGGCCGAATGGACGCTTGAGGTCACCGGGGAGGGAGTGCACGGTCCTGCCGCGCACGATGACCACGATGAACTCTCCAGACTTGTGGTTTTATTTCTCCTTGGTGTTTACAAGTGCTCCTCGAGCTGTTTTGGCATAGCCCTGGGGCACTAGTTTTCTACTGATCGATCCCCTAAACCCTAGCTATGCCCCTCCTTATATAGGCAGCGAGAATAGCTAGGTTACATTGTTGGGCCCTAGGGTTTACTATTTGGATCTTGGTCCTTACTATGCAGGACGGGTCATGGACTAGCCTAGGCCCCTGGCCCAGTCAACAAAGCTGTACAGCCAACGTCCTTCCGTACGTGGACGCCAGCTCTACGACGTCATATGGTGCTTTATACGTCACTCTTTGCTTTTGGCGTCACCCGGCTCCCTTGGTATCACTCGGCGGCGCCCTTCTCTTTTGACCATGCTTTACCATGGTCCCTCCTAGATCTTACTCGGAAAGGTGCCACGTGTCCTTCATGACTCGTCCTTCCCTCGTGAGATCCGGCCTGTCGCTACCTACAAGATAAACGTCTTTGTCCTGTGCGGGCCGACATACTTTCGATGTTGGCCTTACACAGGCTTCATATCCCAACCATTAAGACCCAGCTGGTTGTTTCTCTGACTCGGCCTAAGCCAAGCTGGGCAATGTTTTACCCCTTATGACCCTACCAGGGGTTATCCCCCCGCATTAGTCCCCGAAGCTGGTGAAGCCTAGCAGTTTTTGCTGTCAGGCATCTCCAGGTTCCTTTAACTTAACTAGAACTTCTATTTTTCTTCTTTATTTTACCTGCAGAATGGCCCATTTGGTCTAACCTCGATCTTTGCCGAGTCTATTATGGTATTTCTGAGTCTCAACTTTGACTTTGCGAGGTCTTTTTGACCTTCGCCGAGTCACATTTGTCTTTGCCGGGTCATCCTCGCCTTTTTATATTAACCTTAGTCACTCACAGGTTGTAATCATGATGGTTTGCCTCAAATTTTGTCTCAAATCCTGACAGCACAGTGACGGCAGCGCAGTTACTCCCATCATTGTGGCAGTCCCATCGCTCAGCGCCTCGTGTCTTGTGCAGTGTGACGTGGTGTGGCATGACTCGTGTATCGCGCACATGTGGCATTCGCTGATGCGTTTATTTTTCCGTGTACACAGCCACACCTTTGCCACAAGGTGCACACGGATCCCATGCTTGTGGTTTTACTCCCCTTAAGTAGGGGCGTGGGGGGACTTAACCGCCCTGCCGCTTCAGTTTCCCCTGCCTTCTTCTTCTTTGCGCCACTCCAATCTGCAATTTCCCCTTTGCTTTTATTCTTGCTCGCACCACTCGCCAGGCGCTTCCCTCTTCCTTCCTTCGATTTCTCGACGGGTCCTTGGCAATCTAGGCCGCTTCAGACGGAGGAAGGGCCCGAGCCACTTGAGGTCATGGATGCCCACGATAGAGGCGAGGAGGTGGACGAACATGAGACTGTCGGCGAGCGCGGCGCCTGGGAGGGCTCGGAGGTTACTCTCCGCGAGATCGAGTGGATGCGCGCTACTATGCGCATCCCTCTTGACATTGCGTGTCGCCTTCCTCTTGGTGATATTTCTCCCAATCCCGTGCCCGATGAGCGGGTAAGTTTTTCTGTCACATTTTGAGCGTGGCTTCGCTCTCCCTGTTAGAGATTTTTTCAAGTCGTTTCTGTCGATTTCCACTTGCAAACGCACCATCTTTCCACCAATTCCATTGGCTCTTTATCTTGCTTTATTTCCGCCTGCGATGTCTATCTTGGTCTCTAGCCCACTATTCTTCTTTGGGCCAAGTATTTCAGTTTTTGGATCCAGGTTGTTCCAGATCCTGGCGTTCCCTCCTCTCAGAAGAGGCCTACCCGGTGTGGTGCTGCTAGCATCACGCCTAGGAGGGACTCCCTTTTTCCTCGCGTCACTTGTTTAGACTCTTCCAAGAAGTGGCATAGAACTTTTTTCTATGTCAAGAACACTAGGCACCACGATTTGATCCGGCTTCCCCTTTAAAAGATGAGGTCCTAGCAAGGACCTCTGGAAGCTTGACCCGCGGAACAAGAACCCAGTGGTGAACGAGGCTCACGACATCATTGAGAGGTTGCTCGACCCGAAGGAAGAGTTCCACTTGACTGAGGAGGATCTCATCTGCACTTTCATCTCCCGCCGAGTCAGCCCCATCCAAGCCAGGTGTCACAAGATCTACTTTATGAGCCATTATCATGATCCCACTCGCCACTCTACTCTTGAGCTTACCAATGATTCTGTGGCTCGCCGAGTCAGCTCCATCTTCAAGATGAACTTGGCAGCAGATTGGACTTGGAGCTGTCCCCCCTTTAGCCGGGACAGACTCGTTCCATGGGTAAGCCTCCGAGTAACCGAATGCTGCCGACATATTTTACTCGACATCTACTTGTCATCTATTTCTTGTATTGATTTCATTCTCTTTGCCTTTCGCCGAATCTTGTGCACCAGGTTGACGACAGCACCATTACACCCGGTGGTTATTTCAGCAATCAATCCGACGATGACGAGGATGAGTTTGACTTGGAGTGTTTCTTGCCCATTCCCCACGCTGCCGCTGCTCCGACTCCGGGTAAGAATCTCACCCGAAACGCTTTGCGAGATTGGTCAGACGATGACGATGATGATTGTGAGATTCTGGAGGTACTTGACTTTGCCTTAACCCTTTGGCTTATCCCGTTGAATCTTGCATTTGCTGATGTAGCCGGTCAGGTACATGAGGATGCTCCCCTCGCTATCAGAGGTCGTGGCAAGGTCCCTATCACCAAGTCGGGTAAGCGGCGTGGGGCCTCCTCCAGTACCCAACCCTCCAAGAAACGCCGGGTCGATGCTGCCGCGGCCCTCGAAGCTGCGACTTCACATCTTAGCAAGGCTCCACGCTGGGTTGGTCGACGTGTGTCACGCGATCCTGTTGTGTCCAGGTAAATTTCGCTACCTGTTACCTTACATTCTTCCTTTTTGTGGTTCTTTCCATATAGGTTTGCACTTTTTTTTTCAGCGCTGCCATGTAACAGTCTGACACTTACACGGCATCCTCGATCCCCCAGCCAGTCTCCCCTACCCGTGCCGCTCTAGAGCCACAGAGCCCCGTTCGGGTCTCTGCTCCTACGGTTGAGGCTTCCAAGCCTCGCCCTGAAGCTGACCCGGCCGCACATTCTACGGGAGAGACTCGGCCTGCTTTGCCAGTTGCTTCTGAGAACGTGAATTTAGGACCCGGCGCCAGTAACATCGGTGCCGAGTCCGCCTAGAACATGTCTACTGCTTCTCCCCTTGTGCCAAAAACACTCTCCTCTGCTTCCCAACCAATTACCAAGCCTGCTCACTCGACTCCTCCGCCTCAGGAAACAAGTACAAGACCTACTCCTCCAGCTCCGGCAACCAAGAGCCAGACCCGGCCTGCTTTGTCTGGCTTGACTCGGACTGCGCCTATCAAAACAACGGGGTCCAAGCAGCAGACTTTGGTTTTTTCCCTAGGCTCAGCTCCGCAGATTAGGCCAACCCCATCAACAAAGACACCTGCCTTGGTGGGTCAGTTGGGAAAATCTTCCGCTGGTGCTGGATCTGGCAGCGTTCCTGGAGCCGGCGCTTTACACGCTAGCCCCGCTGCCACCCGTGCCGGCATAGTAGCTACCTTGAAGAGAGGTCAAGTTCTTACCCGGATGCTTAGCGGGCACAGCCTTGGATCTGTCGAGCACTTCGCTTTGGAGTGGAGTGCTACAGGCGATCAAGAGATAAACTCCGGCGCTCCTTCAGGTTCGGGTCACCGGCAGATGTAGCTTGGCCCCAAAACTGTGTCAGAGATGACCCACCAATCCATCGCACTTATGACGCAAGTTGATCAGGTGAACGAGGTATGAACCCATTTTACTCTTTCACGTTCTGAGTATTTTTTATATCCACATAATTCCTAGTCCCCGAGGTTACTGCCGAGTAAGGGACTTACTCAGCTGTAAGCTCCTAGTTAAAACATGTCTTTTTCTTCTTCTTGCTAAGGCCCTATATCAGAAATCGGATCCCTAGCCCCCAAGGTTACTATCGAGTAAGGAACTTACTCGGCTGTAAGCTTAAAAGTAAGGCATTATTTGTTTCTATTTTTGCCAAGATGTTGTGTTAAAAATATAATCCCTAGCCCCCAAGGTTACTGCTCAATCCACCATTGATACGCTACACAAGCAAATCTCTGACGCTGAAGGTAGTTCCCTTTTCCTTAGAGTCTTTGTAGCTGCCTAGCCCTGGTGTTTCCTTGTCTGTTTGTTATTTCTCAGAATAGACGAGATACTTTTGCTCGCGGATCCATTCCGGGATATTGTTTTCATGCCAGGATTGATGGAACACACTATTGAATAAGCAGGTCAGCACCAGATCAAGCTCCAGAAGGAGCGAGACAAGGTGACTCGGCTCAAACAGCAGATGGAGGATATGGAGCAGAAGCATAAGTCTGAAGTTGAGGGTCTGCGCCAGGAACTCGCCGAGCAAGAGGGGCAATTCTCTGGTAAAACTGATAAGATGAATGAGCTGCTGAAGGATGCCGAGTTGGCTTTAGACTCGGTTCACCAAGACCTGGATGCCCTTCAAGTGAAAGCAAAAACCTAGCAGACCAAACTTGGATCCATCAACTCTTTCATCGGTAGTGAGTTCTTACTCTTTTCGCTGCGTCATTGTTCTTACTTCTATCTCTTTTGTTGTCATTTTATGATTTCCTCTTTCCTTGCAGAGAACTTCCCCGAGGCTAACATGTTTGCTATGAGGGCCATGAAGAAGGTGCGGTCCGAGTCTGGTGACCCGGCAGACGGCGAGGTTACCAATGATGAGCATTTGGCTTCCCTCTCAGAGCGCGTAACCACTATGAAGTCATGTGGTGTCGACCTTCTTAAGTCGGAAATCCATATCTTCTGGACGCTCTGGCTAGATGAAGACCCCCTTGAACTCATTGAGCCTCTCGCTACTAAGCTTATGCTCTCTGAGGAACTGCTAGATGAGTGGCGTGAGTCGGTTGGACACGCTGCCGCAGACAAGGCCTTGTGCTTTGTGATGTCTTAGTATGAAGACATCAACCTAGATGTTCTTTAGAACATTAGGGCCGAAGGAAAGTGGACCCACGATCCAGAGCTCATCAAGAGGTGCCAGGAGCGAGCCTATGCGATGGTGGAGTATGCCTTGATCCATGCCTGGTGTGACGGACCAAGTTTTCTAGATGATGCTGAACCCGCCGCCAAAGTGACTGAAGAAGGTGCTGACGACAGCGAATCCACCGAGTCAGATGTGGATGCCTTAGCCGACATCGATGACTCGGCTGATCCTGATGACGTGCCAAGCTCCAAACCCGTTGATGCCCCTCCGAGTCCAGCTGCCTCTTAGGCTAGATAAAAAACACTTGAATTTCATGAGATCCGCGGTATGCCGATGCAGATGTAACAAATACTGTAGTTCTTTTGGGTGTGGGCCTTTGTGAAGGCAAAAACTTATATTCTGGCTGAAATGCGAATCACTCAGGGGCAAGTCCCCGAGTTTCATTTACTATTTCCCCTATCCATTGACTTTGTCTCTTGTCTATCTTTTTTGGCGTTCGACATTAGAGTCTAAAAATCATAAGGATTAAGTTAGCGGGTATGAAACTAGGCAACTTGACCTAGAGTCATTCGACATATAGGCCAACATATACTGCAATAGTTTAGTTATAAATATACATAGGGTCAAATCGCGTTTCTTCCTTTGCTTATCCGTTGTTCATGTTTACCCGTCCTTAGTCTTTTTTTCTTGCTTGCCATGAAGCTGTGTTTTCTGACAACATCAAAGTCGAAGAGGGACCTTAGAAGAGTATAGACTACTATTCTAAGATAAGTTTAGGCGACAGTGCCAGCCGACATAAAAATAGGGAGCAATAAACATGAGGTGGAGTCCCCGAGTCAATTTTCCGAGTCATACCATTTATATTATTAGCACATAGCCGACATAAGTGTCCGGCATATGAGAGTTTGAGAGATAATACATTGCTTTCCCTAGGTATAGAATGGAATAAGCAATGCCACATTCCACGACCTTTTGGTTTCATCACCTAACATGTCTGCCTTGTTCTTTTGTGCCTCGCGGACATCTATCAGATAGTATGAATCATTGTGCAATGCTTTGCTTACAATGAACGGAGCTTCCCATGGGGGTGATAACTTGTGCATCCCGGCTGTGCATTGTACCAGCCTGAGCACCAAATCCCCTTCTCGAAATACACGAGGGTGAACTTTTTGGCTATGATAGCGTCAGAGATTTTGCTGGTATATGGCGGACCTAGACAATGCCAGTTCTCAAGCTTCTTCGAGTAAATCAACTCCATCTTCTCAAGCTTCTTTTACCTCTGCTTCCGTGTATTGCCTTACTCTTGGCGTGTCATGCTCTATGTCGGCAGGCAAGACTGCTTCTGCCCCATAAACAAGGAAGAACGTCGTATAGCCAGTTGAACGATTCGGAGTTGTTCTTAAGCTCCACAATACTAAGGGTAACTCCTCTATACAACAACCAGGTGATCTCTCGAGTGGTTCCATTAGCCGAGGTTTTATCCTGGATAGAACTGCATCATTAGCTCGTTCAACTTGCCCATTTGATTCTGGGTGAGCGACTGACGCTACGTCGAGTCTTATCCGATTTTCCCTACAGAATCGAGCAAAAGCTCCTTCGGCAAAGTTTGTGCCATTGTCTGTAATCACGCTATGCGGGTGGTCATATCTTAGGATTATGTCCCTCAGGGATGTGACGGCTGTTTTTCCATCAAGCTTTTTGATGGGCTTCACTTCTATCCATTTCGTGAACTTATCAACCATCACAAGTATGTGAGTCATGCCACCACGTGCGGGTTTGAATGGTCCTACCATGTCCAGGCACCATACCGCAAATGGCCAAGTGATTGGTATAGTCTTTAGCTTTGATGCTGGAAAATGTGTTTTTGTTGCGTATCATTGACACCCATTGCATTTTCTTACTAAGTCATGTGCCTCCGCAAGTGCACTTTGTCGTGGTATTGCCGACGAGTACACCATGGAGGGGTCCTCACAGTGCGTTTTTAGAGACATGGGGGAAGGCGGACGGTTGACGGGTACGAGGTAACACAGCTTACCCAGGTTCAGATCCCACGATGGTGGCGGAATCCTACTCCTGCTATAAATCACTATAATGGAAATACGCCGAGTTACATAGATAGGTTTGCTGTGCGAGGTTTATGCTAATCGCTACTTGATCATCTGAACTTGTGCCCTAAAGGCTCCCATAGGCCCGACTTATATAGTCGCTAGGTCCTAGGGTTACAGGGAAAAGTCCTAGCCGGACATGTTACAGAGTCCTACACCGTCTATTACTAGTCTTGCATGTCTTGTACTCCAAGGCTCCGGGTACGATGGTGACTCCACCATAGCCTTCCTTTATCCGGCATGGGCCTCCCTTCGGGATCCATCTAACTGGGCCGCCCAGCAGGCCATGGGCCATGCTACCAACTGTGGGCCACCCGGGTTATCCGGATAGGAGACATGCTATGGGGATAACCATATAGCATTTCCCCAATAGTATCCCCCGGAGAACTCCGAGATCTTGCGCTGTCTTGCCTCTTCACGTGGAATGCTCCGTCTAGATGGATGTCGGCAAATCGTCAAGCAATATCTTGTAGTCCTCCCAAAGAACCCTGTAAGGTTTTCTCCATCTTCAATTTGTAAGTCGGAGAATTGCCGAATCTTCCGTCGTACTCTTTCGTAGTCGGACTGGATCCGTCCATGCCGGAATCTTCTGATGTGATGGTTCATCTGCCTATGTCATCTAGGGCGACGTAGATGTAGGTCAGCAATGCCTCGTAACTCACACATGTAGAGAACGCAATCATGTCCACTTTTCCCGCGTGAGCGATACGAACCATTGGCGGCGACGGTTGGGACATGGCGAAATTTCCGCGCACGCCTCCGCACACGTCGTTTACGCGGCAACCATCCGATCAAGCTGCATGAATCTTGATGTTGGAGATCATAAATAGTAACTGCGGTGAAAAATTTACTTTTTACCTTATTCTCTCCTCGCCTCATATTCTTCCTCCAGCGAGCGCCCCCTCGAGCTCTCTGCGCAATCTTGCGAAAAAACCTAACTCCCAATCTCGTCAGTCACTTTCAAACGCGCCCAATGGCTAGCATCAGCTCCTCCCCCTCGATGGCAGCGTCAGGCGAAGCCGGCGAGCTCCGTCGTCGTGCCTCCAGAGGGCCTGGTCATCCCCGTCTCTGCGGTGGTCGAGACCACCAGCGGCGACCATAATCCAGCGGCGCTGGAGCTGTCGGAAGAGGAGCTCGACTCCCACAAAGGCGATTGGTGCGGTTCAGACATCACAGACTGCGACATCAAAGAGTTGATCGTTGAAGGCTACTTCCCCGCGACGGAGGAGCTCGCCTGGCGGGCGGCGCCGGCCGGCGAGGCCACACCTTCTCCCCAAGCCGGAGAAAAGGTGGACCTCAAAGCACAGTTGGTACGCGGCGTCTCCCTGCCCATATCTAACTTCTTCCTTGCCGTCTTGAACCATTACCGGGTCCAACCCAAAAACCTTTCTCCCAATAGTATCCTAGCGCTTAGCAATTATGTGGCGCTTTGCGAGGGTTACTTAGGGATTAAGCCTAGGCTAGACCTCTATATATTTCTTCACCGTCAAGCGCAAAGCCGGAGCCAACAAGGATGAACTTAGAAATTGTGGCACTATTTGCTTCAAGATCCGACCTGGCCGGCGCTTCCCCGACATCGTCGGCCATGAGTCCTGCAAGAACTGGTAGCGTACTTACTTCTACGGCCCAGATATCCCTCTGGCCGGCCGAGAAGTAACGTACCCGGACTTTGTCGATGGAGCCGCCACCGAAACTTCGACATGGAGATCCCAGGCATCCATTCCCTCCGACATCGACGCTTCCTGCGCTATAAGGCGGATAGAGTGGTTTGTAGAGACGGGTTTGACCGGCTTGGACCTAGCCATGTGCTGGTTCATCAGGCGAATCCAACCTTTGCAGCACCGCTCAAAGCTGATGCACGAGTATACCAATGATAGAAGGGATAGCCTCCGCATCTCTGAGGACAACTTCTCAAGTGATTTCGTCAAGCTTCGCCTCAAGGACATCGTCAAGATGAAGGAACAGAAGCGCGACTTCACCATCACCTACGACATGTTCGTAGAGAGTAAGTGCCCAAAGGTAACTGCATATTTTCCGTGTATGACATATACTCCAGTTCTTCCGTCTAGCTATTTCCATCTCATCTAACACGGTGACTTCTCACCTAACAACTTAGCAATCTAGAGGAGGATAGCATGGTTGTCCAAATCTATGATCCAAAGATGAAGGAAGTCACGGTCGTGTCTGACGATGATGCTCCGTTGACGCGAAAGCGGAAGAGCTCCACCTCTAATGCTGCCGACGGAGGCAAGAAGAAGAAGACGGAGGGTGGAGCCTCCAAAAAGACTACCGCCACCCTGGAGGCGGAGAAAAGAAAGACTACTGGGATCCCCTTTGCCAAAGCACCCCCTATTGTGTAAGCTTCTTTCTCTCCGACATTGTCCATTTATCTGTATTGTTCCTGTACTTATGCATTTTGCACGTTTCAGGAAGAAAGCCACGACCAGCTTGAAAAAGACCTCCAAAACATTGGGGCCTTCTAGAACCATCAAGGACATGCTGCATCATGACGCATCTCCCGCCATCGCCCCTGTCACTTCCATCGTCAAACCTTCCTCCACTCCGACAAGCTCACAATCTAAGGAAGCATCTGGCCCTTCCGCCATGGAAGTGGACTCAGGTGCCTCTACCGAGCTTGCTGTTGTCGGCGAGCAGGCGACGCAAGAAAGTGCCGCACACCAAATGGCTGAAGCTCCGGCTAAGGATGCCATCGGTTGCGGTAAGGCGGCGGTGGAAGCTGGTACTTCTGCCAAAGGCGGCGCCCCCGCATCCAAGAAAACCATAGAGTATCCAAAGATAGTCTATCCGGTACTTACACCGGGTAGCACTGCTCTGGTTCCTGGTGCGGCGCCGACATCTCCGACGTGCGGTCTAGAGGAGCTTCTCCGGCAAGCAGAGATCTTGCATGGAAACAGTGTATCCTTCGGCAAGCTGCTAGATGAGAGTGCTACCAACCTCAAGATCATTGCACTTGTAAGTTTTATTTTCCTTTTGCTTTTCATATGAATATCCCACTGTAGCCCCCGAGGATGTAGACGGAAAACCATAGGTCTTTGCGTCTAGATGCTCTAAGAGTGACTAAGCTAGAAAACTTCTCACTGTAGCCCCCAAGCATATAGGTGGAATAAATTATTCCGACTAGATGATTTAAGAGTAACATACACAGTGTTTATAAATTTCAATACCATAGCCCCCAAGCTTCTAGTTGTAACTGAATTAGTTCCGACTAGATGGTTAAAGAGAAGCTAAGCATACATCCGAGTTAAAAACTTTATACTGTAGCCCCCAAGCTTCTAATCGAAAACTGAATTAGTTCCGACTAGATGCTTAAAGAAAGACTAAGCATATTGCTAAGTTAAAAACTCTCGCTGTAGCCCCCGAGCGTCTAGGTGGGAAATTTCCAGCTAGATGCTCCAAGTAGACCAAACAACGTTTAACTTTTATTTTTTCCACAGAACGAGAATGCTTGGAGGGGCATGGCCAACGACAAGTACCATAAGATGCGCGTGGACTTGGAAGCCGAAAAGGGTAAAACTGCCTTCTTGAAGGAACAGATCATCAAGAGCAAGCTTCTGTTTTTTACTTTCTTTTTTGTATTCCAACTTGAACTTCTGTATTATCCGAGTACTCACTATGTACATTGCTTTCTCTGACTTGCAGAAACCATTGCCAAGGCTAAGGACATTGTCGAGCAATCCAGGCACATTCAAGAGCTGGATAGCGAGAACAAGATCCTTAAGCAGGAGAGGAAGGACATGCGAAAAATGCATGAGGAATCAATGAAAGCCTTGCGGGACTCCACCACCGAGGAGATGAACCGCTTGAAGGAGGAGATATCGATCTTAAGAGATCAGAAGAAAGCTGCCGATGAGCAGAATCAACGCCATCATGAGGCGTACAAGCTCCTCCAACAAGAACGGGACTCCTTGGCGGATACCCTCTGGCAAGCTAAGGCTAGCATCTTCAGTAAGTGATTCTCCGTCTTAGATTTCTGTAGTCTAGATACTCTGAATTTTTGAACTCATGTGCTCCTTGTCGGAATTTGCAGCTCCTCTTGGTTTAACCCGGTCGCCTCCTCCGGCAAAGGAATGCATGGTTCTTGCCGGCAACTTCATCAACACCGCCATCTCGCAAGACAAAGAGATTGCCAAGCCCCTCCAGATCAACATCAAAGAATCAGACTCTGTGGCGAAGTTCTCGGAGATCCTGCGCCGAGCCCCCGAGCGTATCACAAGCTGGAAAGCTTCATATGCATGGGCCGGTGCAAGGATGGCGCTATCCATGGTTAAAGCACATTATGAAGATGCCGACATGGACACGGTAACCTCTAGCATTCCCGACGTAGATGACGATGGCAAGGAGATAAACCATGAGTCCATCTTGTCGTCACTCGCGGGTTATGACACCAGATTAGCCGAGTTAGTCGACGTCAACGTCTTCGTGCCGATGAATACCATCGATGGCGGCGACCAAAGCTCCTCTGAGTCTCTTGACACTGCCGACTTCGAGGGTGACTCTCTTGCTGCCGATGACGCTGCTTCTAAGTCGCCTGTGTCAAAGGAATGAAAAACAACTTGTAATATTTGTTTAATCTTTGATGCGTATGCGGAAAAAACTATGTATTAACTTAAGGCGGAAAACAATGTTGTATGTCCTGCTACTTAAGAACTAGTTCCAGCATGTATATATTTTTTAAGCAAGGACTGGCTTATCCATTACTTTGGTTCTTATGCTTGACTTTTCGTGAGTCGGAAGACTCGTTGTCGGAACCATGCGCTTAGGTGATGATTCCCAATGGCACCGTCAATAACCTAAGCACAAAATCGCCGACAATAAGTGCCGAAAGTCACTACTCCAGAATCCACATAAAAATGACAAAGAACGTGTAGACCAGAAAACTTAAGCTAACGCACGTAGGCGGAATTTTTACAAGTGCAATCGCAAAACTTGTGCATAAAGGTTTTATATGATCCAAAAATGAACACTAAAGGAGGTAAAAGACTCAGTAATATGAGTGAACCAGAGAGCTTTATTTCATTGATCATATAAGAGGTACACAATTAGATAAAAAATGCTAAGTGTAAAAAGGACGTAGCTGTGCTATGTTCCATGGCCGATCAAGCTCCGGGTAGTCATCATCCGGGTCACGTCGCTTACTCTTATGATCCTTGTTGGGTCTATCCTTCAGTTCACGATTGTCAACGAGGTAGCAAGACCCATTGAGTAGCGCCTTGCTTATGATGAACGGTCCTTCCCATAGCGGGGATAATTTGTGTGACTTCTTCTGCTTAAGTCGGAGCACCAAATCCCCCTCTTTAAACGAGAGATTCTGAATGCGGTGACTATGGTAGCTACGTAGCTTCTGCTGGTATATGGTGGATCTTTGGCATGCCAAAATGCGCTCCTCCTCGAGAAGGTCCACATCTAGGCGTCTGGATTCTTCAGCGGCATCTTCGTCGTAGGCGGCGACTCTTGGTGCATCGTGAAGTATGTCGGAAGCTAGGATGGCTTATGCTCCATATACCATGAAATAAGGGGTGTAGCCGGTGGCTCTGTTGGGTGTAGTTCGTAAACTCCACATCACAGATGGCAATTTTTCCGCCCAGGCTCCAGCTGCTCTATGTAGCGGTGCCTCAAGATGTGGCTTGATTCCCTGCAGAATTAATCCATTGGCTCGCTCAACCTGACCATTGGATTGTGGATGTGCCACAGATGCAAGGTCAAGTCAGATGCCCTTCTCCCAACAATAAGCCTCCACTTCTCCGAGTGACAAGTTGCTGCCATTGTCGGTGATAATGCTATGTGGGAGACCAAATCTAACCACTAGATCCCGGACAAACCTGAGGGCAGTTGCCCCATCAAGCTTTCTAATGGGTTTAACTTCTATCCATTTAGTGAATTTATCAACTGCTACTAGCAGATGTGTAAATCCACATGGTGTCATTTGTAACGGTCCCACCATGTCTAGCCCCCAGACTGCATCGGCCAAGTTATTGGTATTGTTTGCAATTCTTCAGCAGGAACATGTGGTTGTCAGGCATAATACTGACATACCATGCATGTCTCAACCAGCTTATCAGCGTCCACCTTCGCGGTCAGCCAGTAGAATCCTTGCGGGAAGGCTTTCGCGACCAACGATCGAGCAGCGGCGTGATGCCCGCAATCTTAGAGATGGATTTCACGTAGGATTTCAATACCTTCTAGCTGGTAAACACACTTTAGGTATACACCAGTAGTGCTCCTTTTGTAGAGTTGGCCATTTATTATGGTATAACCCTTTGCTCGTCGTACTATTTGTCGTCTTTCGACCTCGTCGTCGGGCAAAGTTCCGTGTTTGAGATATTCCATGAACGGTTTTGTCCAAGCCAGAGGGACCTTTGCCACAATGTGGACGAAAGAGTCAGCTCTATCCGGGTTGCCGATGTCGGCTCCCTTCACGGATGGTGTTCGTAGATGCTCTAGAAAAACTCCTGGAGGAATTCGTTTGCGCCCTGATCCAAGCTTAGACAGAAGATCAGCCACCTCGTTTTGCTCCCTAGGCACATACTTGACTTCGTAGCCCAAGAAGATCTTGGCTATCTCGTCCACTTCGTATCGATATGCCGCCATCATAGGGTTCCGCGCATTCCAGGTGCCATCCACCTGCTGGGCAACCAAGTCGGAATCTCCACACTTGATTCCAATATCCTTGGCTACGCGTAATCCGTGAATGAGTGTGTCATAGTCCGCCATGTTGTTCGTAGCCTCGAAGTGGATCTGCAGAACGTAGTGTAGCTTGTCGCCAGTTGGTGACTGTAGCAATACACCAGCCCCCGAGCCGTTGACCAGCTTTGATCCGTCAAAGTGCATCACCCAGTACTCTGGTTCCGGCAATAGAGTAGCATCTGGCATCTCCGTCCAATCTGCGATAAAATCCGCCAAGGCTTGTGACTTGATAGCATCGCGTCTCTTGTATGTGATCTCGAAGGCGGCAAGTTCAATGCCCCACTTCGTGACCCTTCCCGTAGCGTCGCTGTTGTTGATAATGTCGGACAGTGGAGTCTTGCTCACCACTGTGATTGGGTGCTCCTGAAAGTAATGCCTCAGCTTCCGAGAAGCAAGGAATACTCCATAAGCTATCTTCTGGTAGTGCGGTTAACGCTTCTTGGACTTCGTCAAGACCTCGCTCACATAGTAAACTGGTCGTTGAACTCCGTGCTCATAGCCTGGTTCCTTCCGCTCTACCACGGCGACGATGTTGATTACCCGGTTGGTTGCCGACATGTAGATTAACATGGGCTCTCCAGGCTCGGGTGCTGCAAGGATGGGCGCTGAGGAAAGAATCTCCTTGAGCTGCTTCAATGCTGCATCTGCTTCGTCCGTCCACGTGAATTTGTCCGCCTTCTTCAGCAACTTGTACAGCGGCATGGCCTTCTCTCCAAGTCGGCTGACAAACCTACTAACTGCTGCAACACAACATGTTAGTCGTTGAATGTTCTTTAGGCATGTCAGACAGTTTATGTTTAAGATGGCCTTGATTTTCTCCGGGTTGACCTAGATTCCACGCTGGGAAACGATGGAACCCAACAATTTGCCGGCTGGAACCCCGAAGACGCACTTCTTAGGGTTAAGCATCATGTTGTATTTCCGGAGATTATCAAAGGTTTCTTTTAATTCGGAGATTAAGTCATTTGACTTTTTAGACATCACTGCGATATCGTCCACATAGGCGTGAACGTTCCGACCAATTTGGTCATGAAGGCAACGTTGCATTATTCGCTGGTACGTAGCACCTGCATTTTTCAGCCCAAAGGGCATCGTAACATAGCAAAACGTGCCGTATGGGGTAGTGAACGAAGTGGCCAATTGGTCCGACTTCCTCATCTTGATCTGGTGGTATCCTGAGAATGCATCGAGAAAACACAAAAGCTCTGAGCCAGCCGTCGAGTCAATGACTTGGTCAATGCGAGGCAAAGCAAACAGATCTTTGGGGCAAACCTTGTTCTAGCCGGTGTAATCAACGGACATTCTTAATTCTTTGGTTCCCTTTTTGGGGACAAGTACATGATTGGCCACCCATTGGGTGTGAAGGACTTCTCGGATAAAACTAGCCTTAAGTAACCTAGCTATCTCTTTGCCTATGGCGCGTCTCTTCTCATCTCCAAAGCGTCGTAGAGGTTGCTTCACTGGTTTGCATTTTGGATCAATGTTTAAGCTGTGCTCGGCAAGTTCCCTAGGTACACCTTTCATGTCGGCAGGTGCCAGGCAAAGATGTCCCTATTCTCACGGAGTAACTCGACTAGCGCGCTTTCCTATTTGGGATCCAGGTTCGTCCCAATGGCGGTGGTCTTGGAGGCATCGCCTACCACAAGTTCCACCGGCTTGGTCTTGATGGCAGCCTTGAATGCAGGAGCGGATTCGGAAATCTGTTTCTTCGACGCGGGCATCTCTGAGTCATCGACCTTACTCTAGATCTCTTTGAATTCTTCGCTGTAAAGAACAGCTTCCGCGAAGGCTGCTTCATTAATCTCGCAGTCCCTTGCCTTGGTAAAGCTTCCGGATACGGTGATGACACCGTTTGGTCCGGATATCTTGAGTTTGTTGTAGACGAAGCATGGCTTGGCCATGAAGGTGTGGAATATGTTGCGGCCGAATATGACGTGGTACATGCTCTTGAAGGGGACCACCTCAAAGGTCATGCGCTCTTGGTGATAATTATTAACATCGCCAAAGGAAACCTGAAGTGTGATGCACCCAAGGGACCGAGCCTCCTGACCAGGAACTACGCCATGGAAGATGGTGTTAGTTCGCCTTAGGTCTTCCTCTGTCAAGTTCATCTTCTGTGGTGTATCCAGGTACATGATGTTGATGCTTCTTCCACTATCCACCATACACTTGGTGAACTCCACGCCGTCAATCAAGGGGTTAATGACCATGGCGTATTGGTTCTCTGTAGGGATGAGGTCTGGGTGATCCTTCCTGTCCCAAGTAATTGGAACCTTCGACCAGCACAGGTACTGGGGAACTGGGGGTAGAGTGGCCATTAGTATCCTCATAGAGGTCTTCTGTTGTCGGACGGTGGGGGTGCCAAGGAATGTGTGGTAGACTGGTGCCTTCTTCACAAAGGGGTTCTTTCGTTTGTCGTCGCCCTTCGCGGCGTGCTTGGGGTCAACATCCTCGTCCATGTCACTTGAATCCTTGGACTCCTCCTTCTTCTTCCCCTTGCCCTTGCCTCGCGGTCTGTTCTTCCGACTTTGCTTGTAGCCGGACTCTGGGTCTTCCTTGAGGTCGTTGACGAACTTGCAGTGTCAATTGGTATGGGTGGCCTTGCCGTTGACATCGAGGTGTACGAGGCACGACATATCGCGGTACTCTTCGTAGGTCTGGGGAAGGCGGAGCAGTGCCGAGGTAGTTTCACTTCCTCGTTGCTGTCCACGACCAGCTCCCCGTCCTCGGCCACGTTGTCCGCCATCACCTCGTCCTGCAAAGGTCATGGCAACCATGTCGGGAGATTGCTTTTCTTCTGGAGCACTTTTCCGCTTTGTACTGCTGTTCCTCCGAGCTTGAGTTGGAATGGCCATTGCCGGCAGAGAGCCGCGAGCATCGTCGTCGGCAGTTGCGAACTCACTGGCCAACTGAATCATCTGGTTCAAGTCAAGCTGGTGATTGTCCTTTCCAACCCATCGATGAAGGTGGCCATGGCGGTCTGAGCGTGCACTCATGCGCAGGAATTCTTCATATCCAGCCAGCGGGAGAGGTAGGCGCGAGATGTCTCGTGTTTCTCTTGCATGCACCGTTGTAGATCGCCAACAGTGCAGGGACATTTGTACGTACCCTCGAAGTTCTTGGTGAACGCCTCTTGCATGTCCAACCAATTGCACATGGATTTTTCCGGCAAGTCGTCAATCCATTGACGGGCTGTGCCCGTCAACATCAATGGGAGGTACTTGACGGCAATGTTGGGGTTACCCCCGGCAATCTCTACCGCGTTGCCGTAGTCCTGCAACCATGTAGCTGGCTTAGCGGTGCCGTCATAGGGCTTGATGGTCTTGTCAATCCGGAAACATTTGGGGTAAGTTGCGGACCGTATCGCAGGTCCAAAGCAACGTGGTCCCAGGTATGGTCCTTCCCGGGCCTCGTGGATCTTATCGATCCGCGAACGTGCATCGTACGGCTCCGGGTTTTTCTTCTTCTTGTCAAAAGGGGATGGGCTGCGTGAATGACACGGCCCCCTCCACCATGGTGACTGCTAGAGGGAGACGGAGGCGGAGGTGGCGGTGGGTTAGCCTTCTTTCTATTACACTCCTGCGACGCCTCACGCTTGCCACGATTGCCTGCCGGACGCGGAGGGTCATGGCGCGACCTGCTCTTGTGTCCTTGGTTGCGCTCTCCGTCATGACGGGTCTGCTCTGTGTTGTCGCGGATGACGATGTCGCTCTGCCTTGGCGGGGGCATATCCGTATGATGGTGAGCCTTGGGATCTTCGCGATGTCAGGGGGATCGGGGCGGTGGCGATGGGCGATGAGGTCGGGCCTTTTCTCCGTGGTCTGAGGATATGGGGATAGCATCCTTCATGTTGCGCGCATCCCTCCGTCTTCGTTCTGATGAACCCGTCTAGGACCCGACATCAAGAGGAGATCTGTCCCTTGGCGGCTTATGTTGGCTAGACTGGCAAAACGCTGGGTCAGACTCAAGCCTCTAAGAGGTGGCCTTTTCCTGCTGCTTCACCGCCTTGGCCACTAGGTCATAGACCTGGTCCACTGCCTCGGGCGATCTATCCTGCTCTAGAAGGGTCTTGGCGACGACGAGGTTGAGGAGTGGAGTGGGCATCACCTGTCTGCCTTCACTGTCAATGTATGGCTTGGCTTGTGCCGGCTTTGGGGGTGCCCATCCTAGGTTTCGTCGTACACCAGGATCGTTGATGACGCGAGCCAGAGCTTTCTTGGCCTTCTGCTACTACAGCAGAGTCTTGTACTCGGCTTCCATTGCTCTGGCTTTCTCTATGGATTTCTGCGCGTTGACCAGATCTCGATCTAGCTTAGCGCCTTGCTCCGCGATGGCCTGTGCTTCCTCCAGCAGCTGCTGACGCTTCTCGTCAAGCTGGGTCACATTCCGGATATGAGCTACGGTCAGTGGCTCGACGAGGAGGTTGTCGTACATCACTCTATCAGCTGGAGTAACTTGGGCAGTAGCAGACGTAGATGCCAGAGGCGGCAAGTTTGCGGTGTTGTTGTTGCTCGGGCCGGTGCCGAGTTCCTGCGGCTGTTGTACTGGATTAGGCGGAGGGGGCATGACCTTTGCGCGATCATCGTCGGCAGCAACAGGTGGTCCCTTCCCCTTGTCCAGCGCTGTAGGCGGAGCTCATCTGGGTTGATCTTCATCCATCGCCGTACCAATGGTGACGAATATCTCTCGAGACGTGACGGCGTTATTGGCTTGCTCGTCGCGCGTGTACTCCTCCTCTATCTCATGCATGGCAGAGTCTAGTTCCTCTGGACTGAAATCTATCTCCTCTAAATCTGCACTGAAGTCCGCGTATAGCGCGTCAATCACAGAGTCGGAGGGTGCCAGGACTTCCTCGATGGCGGGCGGTGGAGGTGCAACAGCAGCGATGATGACTGGAGGTGGCGGTGCAACTGCGGCGATGGCGGCCGGAGGCGGTGGTGGCGGTGGCTGAATCGGAGGGGCTCCGTCAATGAGGGCAAGCGTTGTCTGAGTTGCCGCTTCAGCCTCCGCGTAGTTGTTGACGGTGTTCACCATGCCTTCGAAGGTAAGGCGTCCCGATGCCTGCTGCCGTCTTAGAGAATGCCGGAGGAGCGTGCCATGGTCCAGTCCTTCCACAAAGTGATACATAGCATAATCATTGGGGTAGTGGGCCAGATTGGCTCGTATACGGAGCCACCTGGCCAGGTAGTCGCGGGGGTTTTCGCCCTCTCTCTGAACGCAACGCGCTAGATCAAAGATGGTAACCACGCCGACGAACTTGGATCTCTACTGTCCAGACGCACGGGCGAAGCCGGCGGACTTGCAGCAATCTTCGACCGTTATATCCTGCACAGGGGCGGTTTGGGTGGGCCCTGAATTTTTCCGATCTTTGTCGGCAAACTCCGAAGAGATATCCGACATTGATCCTTTCCACGAACGTATCCTGCCCGTAGGCGGTCCGTGTGGGTCTTGATGCTCCTCTGACTCCTAGGGAACTAGTGCCCGAGTCGGTTTCGCCAATGAAGAGGTGGATGATAGGAACGATCGAACACCGCGTAGGGTTCATCTTCATCGGGATCCAAAACTCGTCAGGAGGGACGATCGGAACGTTGCCGGAGAAGAGAACGCGACCGATGGCTACGGTTTCACCGATTCCCGCAAAGATCTTGGTCCTCGCCCGCTGAAGAGCCTGAAGCACCTCTTGCCCCACGGTGGGCGCCAACTGTCGTGGTATTGCCGACGAGTACGCCATGGAGGGGTCCTCACAATGCGTGTTTAGAGACGTGGGGGAAGGCGGATGGTTGACGGGTATGAGGTAACACAGCTTACCCAGGTTCAGATCCCACGACGGTGGCGGAATCCTACTCCTGCTATAAATCACTATAATGGCAATACGCCGAGTTTCAGAGATAGGTTCGCTATGCAAGGTGTATGCTAATCACTACTTTATCGTCTGAACTTGTGCCCTAAAGGCTCCCATAGGCCCAACTTATATAGTCGCCAGGTCCTAGGGTTACAGGGAAAAGTCCTAGCCGGACAGGTTACAGAGTCCTACACTGTCTATTACTAGTCTTGCGTGTCTTGTACTCCAAGGCTCCGGGTATGCTGGTGACTCCATCGTAGCCTTCATTTATCCGGCATGGGCCTCCCTTCTGGATCCATCTAATTGGGCCGCCCAGCAGGCCATGGGCCATGCTACCAACTGTGGGCCACCCGGGTTATCCGGATAGGAGACATGCTATGAGGATACCCATATTGCATATCCCCAACACACTTGGCCAATAGAATTCATGTCGGAATGCCTTGGCTACCAATTCTCTTGACGAGGCATGATGCCCACATTCTCCTCGGTGAATATCAAACAGTATCTCTTAGCCTTGCTCTGAGCTAACGCAACGTTATAACACACTTTTCACACTCCTCTTGTACAACTCCTTGTTAATTATGGTGTATGATTTTGCCCTTCTTTCTGTTTGTCTTGCTAGTATCTCATCATCAGGCAAAGTTCCATCCTTTAAGTAGTTGAATATTGGATGTGCCCAAATTGGTATTACTGGTGCTGGATCTGTTGCTCCATTAATTTCCATGGGCTCAGCCGACATAGTTTCTGCCGACATAACCTAAGGAGTCCCCAAGTGTGATTCGGCAGTCCCCGGGTTCTGTGGAGCAGTCCCCAGGTTACTCGAACCCGCCCCTGTGTCAATGTCCATTGGCACAACAACTGACTCCTGGCTAACCGGGGTGAAGATTGACTCAGATTCGGGTGACGGTTTGATTGATGGATTTCTGAGATGTTCTAGTGCCACTCCTGGCGGGATTGCTTGCCGAGAAGACCCTATCTTAGATAACACATCAGCTACCTCATTTTCTGCTCTGGGTATGTGGTGAAACTCACATCCATCAAAATATCCCGAAATTTGCTGCACATGGAAATGATATAATCGAATATTCGCGTCTAGCACATCCTAGTGCCTAGATACTTGTTGAATTACCTAGTCCGAGTCGCCAAAGCACATGATCCTTTTTATGCCAATATCCTTAGCCACTTTGATCCCATGAACAACTGCTTCATACTCGGCAACATTGTTGTATGCAGCAAAGTGGATCTGCAACACATACTTGAGCTGATCCTTCTTTGGTAAGGTAAGAACTATCCCGGCACCCAGACCCATTTTTGTCTTGGACCCATCAAAATGCATTTTCCAGTAGTTCGGGTCTGGCAATGGTGGCTCATACTATATCTCCATCCAGTCCACAAAAAAGTCTACCACAGCTTGAGATTTAATTGCATCTCTCTTATTGTACTGTGGAGTATATGTTTCTATCTCTATGGCCCATTTCGCCACTCGGCCGCTGGCGTCTTTACTGCCCAATATGTCCGAGATAGGTGCCTCGCATATTACTCGGATTGGGTGTTCCTGAAAATAATGCTTCAGCTTCTTTGCTGCCATATACACCCCGTATGTCATTTTTTGATAGTGGGTGTAATTTTGTTTCGATGTAGAGAGCACTTCACTTAAGTAATAAACTGGTCTTTGGACTGATTTGCCCTCCTCTTCGCGCTCTACCACTATTACCGCACTAACAACTCAATTGGTTGGTGTGACATAGAGCAGCATTGGCTCTTTTGATAGTGGCGAGGCTAATATTGGTGTTGTTGCCAACATATTTTTGAGTTCATGGAAAGCGCTATCAGCTTGTTGTGTCCATGTGAACTTATCTGATTTTTTCATCAGTTGATATAATGGTAAGGCTTTTTTGCCTAGCCGATTTACAAACCTACTCAATGAGGCCATGCATCCCGTGAACTTCTGGGTATCATTGAGGGTTTTTGGAAATTCCATCCTTTCGATGGCCCTAATATTTGTCGGGTTAGCCTCAATTCCTCGGTTGGATACAAGGAATCCGAGTAATTTTCCAGTCGGGACACCCAAGGTGCATTTTTCTAGGTTAAGTTTCATCTAGAATCTTCTTAAGTTTGCGAATGTTTGACGCAAGTCCTCGATTAGAGTATGACTTTGGTTGGTTTTTATTACCACATCATTGACGTATATTTGCACATTTTTGTCAAGCTGATCTTGTAAGCATTTTTGCATGCATCTTTGATATGTTGCACCTGTGTTTCTCAATCCAAACGGCATAGTACGATAGCAATAAGCCCCATACAGGGTGATAAAAGTTGTCCTTATTTGATCACTAAGATTCAGTGGTATCTGGTGGAAACCAGTATAGGCATCTACGAATGACAACAACTCACACCCGGCAGTAGAGTCAATGAATTGATCGATCCATAGCAATGGCAATAGATCTTTTGGACACGCCTTATTGAGGTTCGTGTAGTCAATACACATGCGCCATACCACCTCGACCAACACTGGATTTGACAACCAATCTGGATGCAGTAATTCCATGATAAACCAGGCGGCTAAAAGCCTGGCTATCTTGGCAGCTATCACTTTCCTCCTATTTTCGACGAAGCATCGAGGGGTTGCTTCACCGACTTGGCATCTGGCCTTACATGCAGAGAGTGCTAAGCCAACTCCCTTGGAACACCTTGCAAATCCTGTGTTGATGTCAACACCCAGATTTTTAATCCTAGATGCCTGTTATGCCATACATCGCAATCCCAGGATTACCATTTTTGCCAGACATAACAGATTTGATATCACAGTACATCATCCATTACAAACCATACATAAGATCTTACACAAATAAGGATCCCATGATCCAGTTCTTAATAAAATTCAAGCAGCGAAATAACGTAATAGTAACAATAGCGTAGGCGAAGCTGCATCTTCAGGGTCACAGGCAATGCTGACGATGGGAGATGATCCTAGTTGTCGTAACATTCCTACTATCCTTCTTCCTGATACTCCTCTTCCTAGTATGGCCACGGGAATAGCCAGGGACAAAGCCATGAGTACTCTTTAAGTACTCACAAACTAATACTAACCAGTGAAGTGGTTTTGAATAGGATATACTAAGCTCTAGGGTTGTTTTGCAAAAAGACAAATTTACCTCTACTAAGTTCAGAAGCAAAGAAAGCTAGTTGAACGTTTTATAACACTTAAGTGGGATTTGGAATTTCATGTCACAACTCTATTGTGATCAAGTCAAAGTCATGAATCATTTCACAAGTCATTTTGAAAACATCTGACGGGGGGACAGTATGGCCACTCCAACTGTCCATAACCGCGGACGAGGCTATTCGAATAGTTTGACACTCTGCAGAGATTGTACACTTTCACCACAACATTCGATACATCCGTCAGGAACAAATCCTGAATTCACCATACTCAGTATGCGGATAATCAATCCTAACCTTTCAATTACATGCCCTAGTATAGGCACCTATCCTATGAGTTTGGCCTCCCAACCATGACCAACTATCATCTTGGGTACTGCACAGGTGGACAATCTTCACAAGGTAGCCTCAGCTCAGACCTTGGTCGCAAGGGAACCCATACTAAGATATATAAATTTCTGGTCAAGCCCTACCCAAATTTCGGGTATTGTGGTTGTACGGTAAAATTGGAATGGTATCGCATCCAGACAACCATCAGTTTTATAAAGGTCTAAGGCTCATGCCTTAACATTTTCATCATCAAAATCATTTGGTGTTCGGAAACACATGTCAAAACATTTCAGTAGAATGACTCATCATTCTAAGGTTTTCATAACCATTTTCACCAAGTATTCCCATCTAAAGTGGATCAAGTTTTATGCTTACCACTAGCATCTACAAGTGGGGGTAAATACTAATGAGGGGTGGTAAACAAGTGGGGATTAACTAAGTTCAATCTCATGCCTTAGGATGACATCAAGATTATCTAACTTAGGCGAAATTTTATGCTCTTTATGCTACCTTCAATTATCTTTCTAGAATCTACAAGTCACTAAGTAAACTCTAAGAGAAAGCTTTGATAAATAAATAAAATACTAGGCTTGCAAGTAAAACTAGGATTGGGTATCATCAAATGTATCTAACCAAACATGCTTAAAGCATTGCATAGGTTATCTAACTTTCATAGTTACAAGTGTTAGCTTGCTCAGTTAATAGCTTGCTAACTCAACTAGTATTATTAGGCTTGCCTTGTGCAGAGCAGTGGTTGAAGTTCTCCTCGGCTTCTTCCTCGTAGTATCCTCCTTCCTCCTTGTATCCTTGGTCGGTACTAGCGTCTATAAATAAATACAAGATACACAATCACCAAACAATACTTAACTATTTTTAATCATCACACAAAGGTTCACACTAGATGATCTAGCATCATAACTATTATCACAAAGATTAAAGCACTTGTCTCATTTATTTTATTTGAGAAAAGTAGTTTCTACTCATTGAAAAACTACTTAAGATTTAATATTATCCAACTCAAACATGGGATCATGTTGACACATGTCATCACCACATATTTCAGTATATGGGAATGTGATTTAAAGTGGTGTCACAATTTAATAAGGTTTAACCTTTTTATTTTATTTAAATAAAGTGACTAGAAATGCCTATGTGGCATTCTTTTAATATTTGAACATTATTTCTGTAAGTAAACCTATATATTTTTATATATTTTTAAATATATAGTTAAATGTGATTTTTGAGAGTTGGAATCAACTCAAAAGCTCATATGGTTGAATTTTGAAAAATGTTTGAATGCAGAAAAGCTTCTGCCTTGTTATTTTTACCATGGTTGATCTACAAATCCAAATGGTTTGAATTCAACAGGCTTGGATTAAGGATTCCAGTACTTTTCTAACAAAATTGGTTTCATGCATTTTGGTTTAGTGAATCGATCTGGGTTGATTTTTGAATCTAGGTACAGAACTGTGTTTGAAATTAAATGAATAAAAGTAAATTTAAATTGTTGGGTCGCGCAGGATGTTTAACTGGACCGGCCCACTACGCACAGCGCACGCGCGGGCTGGTTAAGTGGTTGTCCCCACGCGTCAGTGAGACAGTGAGGGGCGAAGCGGTACGGGGCAATGTGGACCGTGGGATCTAATTCTAATCGAATGGCTCGAGTTCATCGTCCACCCCTGAACAGGACGCGACGAGCATGAACCCTAGCGTGGCTAGTGGGGGTCGTGGGAGGCTCACCGGGGCTCAGGCGATGGTCAGCGACGGGGGCGAACGACAAAGTCGATAACGGCGGTTCTCCTGATACCGGCAGCTTCTCCTGGGGCGGCTCCAATCGACGACGCCCCTCCTCCTCTGTAGTGGCGAACTCCGGTGAAATTCCGGCCACATGGTGCTCGCCTTGCTCCGGAAGTGAGTGGGTTTGATCAGTGAGAGGTGAGGAGTGAACTGGTGTGAAGAAAACGAGCGGGGGAGGTCTCCTTTTACAGTGCGGCGAGGGGACCGAAGGTTGCGGGTTGAGCTCGTCGTGGTCGACGGCATAGAGGGCCACTACAAGAAATTTGGTGATACATGACCCTCCATATTAGTCACTAAAAGGTCATAATTTTTAATTTATGACCTTTTCGTGACCAAATACAGATGGTCAAAAGCTGAGCGTCACTAGTTAAACACCACGACCTTTTTTTTGGATTGGTCATAGACGTCTATTACCAATATATATGGACACAGATTCTATGACCAATTGTATTGGTTAGAGGTTGTCTGGCCTGTCCATGTAGGATCCTACATGGCAAATCTATGACCAATTGAAAAGGTTGTCGATCAGATTTAGCCAGTCCAATTAGGTATTTTACATAGGCCAAGCCCAACAATTATGGTCTTTTTACATAGCCTTCTTGGCTATTTGTAGTCCATTTCTATTTAGGCCTTGGCCTGCTTGGCTATTTTCAAATCATTTTCGTTTGGGCTTTAGGCCTTTTCAACCCACTTTTTATTTGGGCCATGACCTTTCAGAGCCCAAAATGTATTAAGCCTGACTAGTTAGTCCTTTTATAGGCCCCACATGTCAGTCCTTTGTCCAACCAGTCAGTTTAATATTTTAGGTAAATAAATTATATAATTAAGCAAGATATCATCAAACTACAAGACATCTTTGTGTAATATTAATCTCACAACACCATGATGAGACGTATCACAAAAACCTTTACATTACAAAACCCCAGCACCTGGGTTAACAACCAAAAGAGACAACAAAAGCTAGTTTTTACACAAGTCTATCAAAGATAGTTACTATGCTTAAGTGCATGCTCCAGCAAGCTTGCACGCATAGGATCACAAAACTAAAGCTAGCAGATCACTGATCGGCCAAGCCTCGTCGGCCTTCGGTCCCATCTGCCTCTGATCGCTCCTCTCCACGCTGGTCTGCCGCTGTTTGCTGCTACATGCTCCTCTCACATCTGAAAAGAAAACAACTTAACTTCAACAGCATATTAACAAGGCAATCAACCAACATCTGAAAAGTAACATCATCACAAGTGTTGGAAATTACAACTCAAAAAATAAGGGTATGTCCGTTTGCCCAAACAGGTGGAAACAAGCATGTAAATTGACAGAACTATACAAGCAAAGAGAAGGAGGAAGACATGCTTAAATGTTATCATGTATATAGCACATCTGTATTATGTTAAGCATAAAGCTGTGTGGTACCTTTGGTCAGAATGAAGTGCAAAAATAAAGTATCAGATTGTTTTGATCAAAATAGTAAAAGAATGGTTTGAAGTAGCAGTAGCACACTAACTACAATCTGAATATGATGATGTAACAGCCAAGCAAGGTCCACTTTCTACAGTAATAAGCAAGTATATATAGCTCCAGCGAGACATAACATGATAATTACATCAACAAACTCTTTTAAGCTGATGGTATTGATTCAATAGAAGAATACAACCAACATAAACATCCTAGGGCCTGACACATGTCTATATCCATCTTTACCTGCTTGATATTCTCCCGGAGGAATCAAGGACATTGGCGACGAGGAAGGAGGGGATTCCTTTGAGGTCCTGGATGGCACGGAGCAGCTCGGGCTTGAACCCGGAGCAGAGATGCCGCCAACCACTTTGTTGTTGACTTCCCCACGGTCCAAGAGCTCCTCCAAGTACACCTGGGCCTCTCCCATCATATCACAAGTGAATAATACAAAACCAATCAGATCAGCAAGTAATTAGCATGAAGCCAATATAGAATGAAGTACTAGACTATGGATAACAACAGTAATCTAGCAACAGCCTAGTATCAGGAAATACACGCACTTACAATTTAAATTTGAATGAAAAATCCGTAAACAAGAAGTATATAGCAACAGTACTATTCTAAACTTCATTCATTAGCAACTTCAAAATACCAATCAAGTCAAATCAAATACTAATGAGTTCATAGATTGTTGAAACTTGAGACATACATCCAGAAAACAAACAGTATGTACAGTTTCATACAAGCACCAATAGGGCTAGCTACTGAAATATTATGAACAGGAGAAACATACATTTAGTAAACTCACTATTTTGATCAGAATGAGAATGTGGTAGCTATGCACTACGACCTGGGGACCTCACTACCTTCCTGGATGGAGGTTACCTAGGACCTGACTTGAGAGTTCATAGATATAAGTGACCTGGGGAACTCAATACCTTCCCGCTGCTCAATTAAAAATATATACACGTTCTGTTGCATGAACAATATCATCATAGTGCCTATCACCAGAAGATTGATGATGATCAGAGACCACACAAGCAAAGCAAATCATCATGTTACCACCAAACAAATGTATTTGGTTCATCAGGTCTGTAATCAACCATTACAATTAGATTGTTCTTTTCATCCAACACCGATAAAAGAAGATCTCTAGCTCAAGGTCTCCTACCAAAACTGAAACAACTTGAACAATTTTCACTGCACGTAACAATGGAGGTCCATGGTGAAGGAAATAAGGATTGTACCTGTGTGTCGAAGTCCTTGAGCTTCTCGGTGCCGCTGCTCTCGCCGATGTGTCGGACAGCCAGTGCAGCGCCATCAGCAAGCAACGACAACTCTGAAACTCAGGTTTTCCTATGCTAGAAACGACAACTCTGAAACTCTGAAACGACAATAGCAATTCAGGTTTTCCTATGCTAAAAACGACAATAGAAATTCAGGTTTTCCTATGCTAGAAACGACAACTCTGAAACTCACAAGCTCACGTAGATGACAACATAAATGACAAGCAATGGCTACCGCTACAGCACACCATCTCGTACTAGCATTCCCATCCACACTCAACCTTGACGCCAATTCACGGATAGAGAAACCCTAAGCTTGGCACAACAAAGCCGCTAATTCACTATTTTACAGCAAATTCAGTCTACTATTTTACTTTATTTGCTAACATGTGCACGGTATAAAGTACATTTAAGTAAATTCAGAGATGGTCTTATTTCAGGACAGCAAATTCAGTGTTACTCGTCTTGAGCCATTTAATGAGTGAAGTTCACATGACGCTAATCCATGGAAATATCTACTAGGTAATGTTCTCATTTCATTACTACTCCTATCACAATTTTGCAAGTGACAACCACCCTTCTTTGTTTAACATCAAGGTAAACTTTTAAATAGCATAATTGACTAGAAAAATCTCGAATTTAAAAGGTTACCCTTTGCCATGTCAAGCAGTATCATTTCCATTTTAGAAAAAATAGTTTACATATCGCTGTACCGGAAGAAGACAATTGCAGCTACCAACTGGAACCTAAAAGGAGGATTTTGCATCTAGTAGAACAGGAAACAACAACATCCAACAAAATATCCCATCTAAGAAAACCAAAGCAGGGGACAAATCTGCGTTCCTCCACACACCAATTCATCCTAATCTTATTGGGAGGAGAGAGAGAGGGGATCAGATGTTTGTACCTACGTACTTCTTTGTTGACGCAGACGTGGAGCAGATCTGAGGGACGCTGATCAGATCTGAGCTAATCTGATATGCGTCGTAATTGACGTTGGCTGTTGCAGGTGATTGCCCTGCACTCCCATCGCCGATGCGGATCAGATCTGAGGGACGCGAGGCCAACGTCGGCCGGATCAGCTACCTACAGGCCTTCATCAGCAGTGACGCGAGCTCACCCGCTCTGGCTGGTGGTGGGGCGGAGAGGAGGTCGAGCAAGGCTGTGGCACGAGATAGTACCTCGCACAGCCACATGAGGACGGTCAATCAGGACTGGTATGGATGCCCAACATAGGGAGAAACCATAAGCGACGAAGGAGGCGGGAGATAGTACCTTGCACTAGTTCTCGTTCTAGGCAGTGAGCCATCGGAGTTGGCAGCCGTCGAGGACGAAGCGGATGTTGTCGCGACAGTCGTAGGGGCAACAAAGGGGGCGGTCCGCCTCGGCGGCAAGGCGGCATATGCGGCACTACTATTCTCCATCGTCTTCCTCCTCATACTCGAGGTCAGCCGCCGGTGGGAACATCGTCTCTGGGTGAGTGGTGGCGGCGGCTGTGCTGACAAGCGCTTGTTGCAAGAGAGGAACTGGTGGCGGCTTCTGTGAGAAAGGAGAACTAGAGGAGTAGTTAGGGTTTGGAGGGGATGGGTCGAGGATCCTACGTGGAGTGTCTTCAGTGTCTGTATTTTGGTGCCAAGATGCCAAGTCATCGATCCACACAGAAACTAACCCGGATCACGATCTCGTCCATCCATTCTGCTATGATCCAACGGCTCTGCTAACATCTTAAATTTATTCAAGACTCTGAACTAGTGTTATCCATCTACGACCATTTCGTGTTAGAAAACTGTAACCTTCTTGATAAAATTGGTCGTAATTTTTTAAGGTTTAGACCTTCGCAAATGCCTTATGACCAGCTGGTTCAGAATGGTCATAGATCTATGATCAAAAAATCCATGGTCGTTAAAAAAAGGTCACTACTGAGCATATTTCTTGTAGTGGGCTAATGGCATGGGCGCCGATAGGGGGCAGTGTTGTGCTCCCTGGCGAAGATCAACGACGTGGTGGCGAGGCGTGGGGCGGTGCTGATCTGTTGGAACGCGTCGACGCTCTAGGCGGGTCCGACGGCGAATTTAATGACGCTCTTGGTCGCGCGGCGGCGAACGGGCATGTCTGCGGGGTTTCTCGGGCGGTGCTGATCACGCACGCAAGCGGCAAGGGCGGCGTGCGGTCTGTGGGTGCTGGTCAGGTGTCGCGCACTAGCGCGCTCTCGGCTCGCACACAGAGAGGCTTGGCAAGCTCGGGTAGTGTGGTCCAGGGACTGGCAGTGCTCGAGGATGGGACAGGGAGTGGCGGTGGACAGTACTACGTCTGTGAGACAAGGTTGGCAAGGCTAGAGAGGCGTGTAGCTTGCTTCCCACATTGGGGGTGGCAAAGGGGCTCGGCATGGTCACCATTAATGGCTATGCCAAGCTCAGAGTGTCGTGGTATTGCACGGCAGATGCTACTAGGGGTAGCTTACGTAGAGGGAGCAAGGCGACGTAGGAGAATCCGGGAGCGAGATTGGCACACGATGTACCCAGGTTCACGTCCCCTCGGTGGAGGATCGCTACGTCCTGCTATCAATCCAGTAAATGATCATAGATTGGTTTACAATGGAGACGCCATAGGCGGAGGGAGAGACTAGATCTAATATGATGTGGGAGAAGATGCCCCGTGGGGGTGCCCCTGGTGGCTTTATATATGCAGCTAGCTAGGGTTTACAAGTATCTTGGTGGGATTTCTATTGTAGTCGCTATCCTGGGCCTCCAGTTGGCGAATCGCTTGGGTCCAGTATACGCCAGTCGCCGTATTCGGCGAGTCGACCCGCTCTGGGCTTGGCGATCCAGCTGGCGATTCCTCTTCATGGGTATACCCCGATTGGTATTCCCCCTATCAGTAGTCCCCGAGCGCGTTGTCGATTCGACGAGGGCTTGAGGCAGGGCACGGAGTCTTGACGATGGGTCGTGGCGAATCGGCGATGAGCTCCTGAACAGAGAAAAGAACCGTGAAGTGGGAGGTGGTCGTCGTGAGCCAGTCGGTGATGGCCAGTTGCGGCGTGTCCCCAAACATGGAGCGTGCCGAGGTCGAGCGACCAGCGAGTGCCGAGTCCCCGAGCGCGGCGAGTGAGGAGGTCGAGCGACCGGCGAGTGCCGATTCCCCGAGCGCGCCGAGTGGTGAGGTCGGGCGACCGGCGAGTGGCGTTGTCTGTAGCGCGCCGAGTCCCTGAGCGTGTTGAGTACGCGAGGGCGAGTCCGCGGTGGGGAGTCCCCGAGCATGTTGAGTACGCGAGAGCGAGTCCACGGTGGCGAGTCCCCGAGCGTGTTGAGTACGTGAGGGCGAGTCCGCGGTGGCGAGTCCCTGAGCGCGAGTACGCGAGGGCGAGTCCGAGGTGGCGAGTCTCTGAGCGTGTTGAGTCCGCGAGGGCGAGTCCGCGGTGGTGAGTCCCCGAGCGTGTCGAGTACGCGAGGGCGAGTTCGTGGTGGCGAGTCCCCGAGCGTGGCGAGTACGCGGTGGCGAGTCCCCAAGCGTGTCGAGTACGCGAGGGAGAGTCCGTGGTGGCGAGTCCCCGAGCGTGGCGAGTACGCGTGGGAGAGTCCGTGGGAGTGGCAAGACGCGGTCGTGGAACCACGCGTACATGCAGCATGCCTAGGAGTAGTCCCCGAGGCTCGAGTTGGCTTGTAGAGGCGACTTGAGGCTCTTTAGAGATGCATATTCTGAAGATAGTAGTGGTTGCTACCAAGCATGGCGTGTGGCGAGGTCGAGCGACCGGCGAGCGCCGAGCCCTCGAGCACGGCGAATGGCGAGGTCGAGCGGCCGGCGAACACCGAGCCCCCGAGCACGGCGAGCGGCGAGGTCGAGCGACCGGCGAGCATCGAGTCCCCGAGCGCGGCGAGGGGCGAGGTCGTGCGACCGGCGAGTGCCGAGCTCCCGAGCGCGAACAGTGGCGAGGTCGAGCGACCGGCGAGCGCTGAGTCCCCGAGCGTGTTGAGTACGCGATGATTGCGAGTCCGCGGTGGCGAGTCCCCGAGCGTGTTGAGTACACGAGGGAAAGTCCGCGGTGGCGAGCCCCCGAGTGTGGCGAGTCCGCGATGATTGCGATCCCGCGAGGGGAGAGTCCCCGAGTGTGGCGAGTCCGCGATGATTGCGACTCCACGATGATGTTGATTGCGCTGTTTTTGTTAGCGAGTCTCTCGTCTTGGCCCGGGGGGCCAGTCGCATGGAGACTCCAGAGATGGCTCTCGGCTTGGCGTTCTTCCTGGATGATCCGAGGCTCGGTTTGCGAGTCCTCGTCCGCAGTACTTGGCCATGCGAGTCGCGCTGTCTAAGGTTGAGGAGGACAGGGTGCTGTTTGTGTAGCACTGCCGTTTTTCTTGACCCGTAAGGCCAGTCGAGAAAGGCAACTCCAATGATGGCTCTCGGTTAGCGTTTTTCGTGGACGATCCGAGGCTCGGTTCACGAGTCCTCGTCCGCACTACTTGGCCATTGCGAGTGGCTCTTTCAAAGGTTGACGAAGGTGAATTAATATTTCCCGGAGGAAGAGACACCCAGTGATGAGTCCATGCAGCATGGCATGCGACCCTCTCTGGCGACTCGGACGATGAAGGTCCCTTAGTAGGAGCGGCGTACGCATTTGAGGTAGCGGACGGGGTCACATGGTGTTCAACCGGAAAGAGTCAACGCGGCAGGCACGGAGTCGACGCGGTGGACGTATGTTCGCGCTTTGGCGAAGTCGACGACGGCGGGGCCGCGAGGGCGAGGTCGTGATGGCGATCCTGCGGCAGGCGAGTTCCCGAGCCTAGCGAGTCCGCGTTTAAGCGTGTCCGTGTTTAGGCGAGTTGCGACAGACGATTCCGTGGCCGGTGAGTCCTCGTCCTTGAAAGAATTCACGCTGAGTACATATTCCAAAACAAAGCAGCCTAATCAGTATGTGAGAGAGATGGACTGAATAAAGAAAAACAATAAGTTACGCCATTTTTCTGATGAAGCATCTGATGCACGTCGTTGAGCCAAGGCTTTGATCTGATTTTACTTTGATTGAGATCGCATCGCACGCATGGCCACGCAAGCGTGGAATACCAGGCCTCTTTGCTGATTGCATGAGCGTAGCTTCCAAATCATCTTGGACAGGGTTGAATCATCGCGGTCGATGGTGTCTAGCGCAGTCTCTGCTGCAGCTAAGATCATTACGACCCGGTAAAAACATTGTGTATCAACAACATGAAGAAAAATCGTTAGATTAAAATAATCAATAAGAGATTGGATTGGAAAATCTTCGGCCACGGTCGCGTGTAGATGAGCGCGTATGTTGAAGATGAATTTTGCCGGCGCGTCACAGACGAATCAAGCAGACGCGATCTAACCATTATTGAAGCTAAGGGCTCCCATCCAGATTATCATCTCCATGCACCGCTTGCCCCATGGTGGGCGCCAACTGTCGTGGTATTGCATGACAGATGCTACTGAGGTAGCTTACGTAGAGGGAGCAAGGCGACGTAGGATAATCGGGAGCGAGATTGGCACACGATGTACCCAGGTTCACGTCCCCTCGGTGGAGGATCGCTACGTCCTGCTATCAATCCAGTATATGATCATAGATTGGTTTACAATGGAGCCACCGTAGGCGGAGGGAGAGACTAGATCTAATATGATGTGGGAGAAGATGCCACGTGGGGGTGCCCCTGGTGACTTTATATATGCAGCCAGCTAGGGTTTACAAGTATCTTGGTGGGCTTTCTATTGTAGTCGCTATCCTGGGCCTCCAGTCGGTGAGTCGCCTGGGTCCAGTATACGGCAGTCGCCGTATTCAGCGTGTAAGGGTCCCAAACTTTAATAAGGTAGAGTCCCCTGTGTTTACGATGCTAGTCCCTGGATCAATAGCTAGCATCCACAGTTAAGATGTAATATCAAGAAAAAAAGGTCATAATACAACTTTATAACCAGGAATAACATAATTTTATTACATATTACATAGCTCATTTGGCTATTACATTACATTGCAACAGAATATCTATAAGCATGGGGTCCTTCATCTTCAAAGTGCCACAGGCAGACATGTTGGTTGTAGACTTTGTAATCCTAAACAACACACCTTTCACTAAATCAATCAAACCTGCAACATAACAAGTTACAACCACAAGGGTCAATACATTTGAATTGTATTGGCAAGTGATACTATGGTAGTATAGTGCAGTCTATCATCTATATGCTTTTGGCTAAGTGGAGTTGAGGCTTGCATTGCTCAAAAATAGATTTTTCCTTATCATTTGAAAACACTAAGTTTTTGCTTGACAAAATAATATTTCCCAAGGCATCTCCCAATCAAAGATTGAAGATCCTTTAACCCTTGTTCAACCACAAGTTTTTAACTTAGAAATTTGGATGATGAGATTCTTGACTGCTTCCATGTCTTGATGCTCAAATTGTCCTTTGCCAGGGACATGGCTAAGTACTTATATTTTACACTCTGCAGAGGTGGTGCACTTTCCCCACAAGACTTGGTTTCACCAACACAAGATCTTTCAGAAGCCTTCCCTTAGACCAAGTGGACGCGTTCCAACCTATCATTCCACTACCGCCAACTGTCCAAATGGCTAAGTTCTAGAAAACTATGTAATCCAGGCAGAGCCCATAATGCCAAGTGGTTGCACTTGAAGCTTCTCAACATTTGACATCTCAAATCTCTTTGTTCCTGGGTGGCCATCCACAAGTGATATACACAAGGTAAACCATAAACATGGGCCTTGTGAACCACTCAACCAAAAACCACCAAGCAATTACCATTCCACCCAGGTGATTCATTAACTTAGTTGTTTTATTAAACAAAAACACAAGTCCTCAGACATGGAAATTTTTCCATAGTATGAATGTATATTCCACCCTTGTTTTCTATTAGCTAAGCTAAGCTTGATATTAGTAGGAATCTTAACTTAGGAAATTTTCTACTAAGGTTTCATCTACTAGGATTTCCCCATAGCAAGGTTTATACTTAGCAAAATTCCATGCAAGTTTTACTTAGTGAAATCACTAGTGCATAGTGAAAGTAATGGGACAAAAGTATGAAGTATCACTTGCCTTTTTGGTAGAGGGTATAAGTTCACTCCTTGTCCTTGCAACAATCACACTCTTCAAGTCACTACAATTCAATCAAGCAAGGCACAATCTCAATCTACCAATCAAGCAAAACATCACATAAAATCATATAAACAAGATAATGCATGCAAGCATTCCAAGCTTTGTTTTATTTGAAAAAGTGGTTCCTATTGAGTCATAAACATTTGAAAACACCTATTGGTCATTTTATAAAGTGGCAAAGTCATTTGCAAAAGATTTCACTTCAAAAACCATTTTCAAAACAAGGTATCATTTTATGTGGTGTAGAAATGTTTTTACTAAGGCATTAATCTATAGGGTTCACAAAATATGTTTTCAAACCATAAAACTTGGTGTTTGGGGTTAGAGAGTTTAAAACAAAAAAAATTCCCAAAAGTTTTCTTCCAAAACCATTTTTAATAAATAAACTATATTTTTATTTGACTAGAAATGGTTTTAAATCAAAGAATCATTCTTTTGTTTCACCAAATACATTTTTGAAACCACAAAGTGTTTCCTATGGTCAATAGGTTCAAATCACACCATTTTCCAAAGATTTTATCCCCAAAATCATTTTTGAACAATTTTTATAATCTAAACAAGCATACAAATGTTTCTGTAAAAACAAACATTTTTCCAGAAGCTTTTCACTAAACAAATTGCATGGTTGGCTAGGGCTTGTTCCACTGATTCCATTGATATAAAGTTTGCAAATTTTGGACGTGTGGATCAAAAGTTACAAGGTTTTCAAATCTGCATCTAAATCAGATTCAAAATTTGTTTTAAATCACAGACTGGCCACGCGTCGTGTTCTTATTGGGAGGTACCGGTTCGTGCGGATTGCGCTCTCTGGTGCGTTGGATCTAAACAGATCGCACGGCCCAAGTGTGCTCTTACCGCTTCGCTCCGTTCTAATCACAACCACAAGATCAAAATCTAACGGTGATAATCTAATCGACCATACTCGGGCGGCGCTGACGGCGGCTGGCGGCGGCGCACGGTCAGGCGGTGGCGCTACGGCAGCTACAGGAAGCAAGGAAAGAAGTGAAGATGCTCACCGTGATCGTAGGGCTGCGGTGATTCTCGACGTGGTCGCCACAGGGACAGGGGCGCACAGGGGTGTCGTCAATTGCTCGCCGGAGTCCCTGCTTCCGTCGGGCACACTCGGCCATTGTTGGGGACGAGGCTACAAGGCACGCCAGCGTAAAACAGAGGGTTCATTAGACGCACGCGAGAGGGGAGAGTATGCTAGTGTCAACCAGAGAGGATGGGGCGGTCAGGGATTACCAGGGGATGTCGCCGGAGTAGGAACAGACGGTGGCGGCGCTTGGAGTGAGCTGGCGCTACAAGGGGGTGCGCCTGGGTCTGGGGAGTGTGTGAGCTTGATCGAGGAGGCGAGGGGAAGTCTGGTTTCACCGGAATCGTCTAGGAATGGTTGTCGGGGCAGTGAGGGTGCGCGGAGAAATTCGTCCGGCCTGGGGGCAGAGAGAGGGAGGCGCGTGAGGGGAAATGGAGAGGAGGCCAGGGCGGTTAATAGGGCGCAGTCACGGCAAGTAATGGTCGCGGAATCAACGCGTATTGATCGCCGGAGTAATGGCAGCAACGGCAGGGAGTGATCAGGGGGAAGACGATGAACAGGAGAGGTGGGACCTTGCTGTCAGCGAGGAAGAAAGATAGGGAGAGGGTCCACCGGTCAGCGTCTGTGCGGGTGTGGGTTTAAGTGGGAAACGATTCGTAGTGGGGGAAAGGAGTTGGGCTGGAATTGGGCTTCCTGGGCCAGGTGAGTTGGGTCAGTCCGTTTTCCTATTTTTTTTCTTTCTAATTGCTTTATCTTTTTCTCTTTCTATTTTCTGTTTTGAATTCAACAACAAATCAAACATTCAATTCACAACAAACTTTCACCAAACTTTGTATTGAGTTTTGGTTCTGTTTAACAACAATATTTCAAGTCCCAAAATAATATATTATTTTTATTTCTAGGGTCCATTTATAATTAAATAAAATGGACATTAGTTAATAAATCAAATGGGTTTTAATTTATTTAAATCCTCCATTTGAAATCTAATATTTTCAAAACCAAATCAGTAGGTTTTATTTGTAAACATAAAATACTTGGAAAACTTGTTTAAAATAAAGTAACAAGTTTTAGTGTTTAATTAAAATGGAAAAGCCTTTACTTAATTAAAATTGGATATTAAATCCTTATTATTTTATTTAAATAAACCTTTACTATTTTTATCAAAGCAAAACCTTTTATTTCAAAAGCTTGGCCAAGGTTTAATTTGGCTATATAAAATAATCCTTATTTATAAATCTACCTTTTCCTTTGAAAACCAAATCTTTTATTAAAAGATCCAAAAATAGTAATTTTAAATATTTTGAAGTTTATTGTTTATTTATACTTTTAAATCCCTTTAGGATTTTATTTGATCCAAATAGGTTTTGAAAGTTTCCAATTGGATTCAAAAAGTTTCTTCTCACCCTGAAAATCAACAAAGTTTTATTTTATTCATTTATTTTTCACATTACAAGATTTGGAAAATCTTGGGATGTGACACAGCGAGTCGACCCGCTCTGGGCTTGGCGATCCAGCTGGCGATTCGTCTTCGTGGGTATACCCCGATTGGTATTCCCCCATCACACAGTGGTGCTAAGGCTTGTTAATTAGTATAGTTCATCTACTGAGAGTGTAGTGAGAGCTAGAGAGGGAACAAGGTTGGCCAAAATAACTGCACATTATAGTGTTTGTTGTTTGTTTGTTTGTTGCTGACAAGGTGTTTGATGAAATGGCCGAAAGAAATTCAAATTTGAATTTTGGATTCAAACTTGGTGGGTTTGCTAGGCACAGACTAGGGAGTATCTGGTTAATTGTATTAGTCAAGGGGCACTGGTTTGGTTGAGTTTTGAAAATGTGTGATCTTCACATATGATAAAGATTCAATTTTTACTTGTGATTTGAATGAGGTTGCCAAATGTTTCTACAAGTTTGAAAGGTGGGCTTTGATTCACTTTTACTTGGTATAGCAAGGGGTGAAAAGAATTGGAAAAGTGTCTGTTTGAAATCTTGGACTAGAAACACTCAAAGTGACCTAGTGAGCAAGATTGGCAAAAATGACCATTTGCTTTATTTTATTTGTTTTTGATTTTCTCTTGATTTGTTTCTGCATGGAATTGTTTTAGATGATGTTATATTCATCTTTAAACCATTTCTTGCTATTTAGGTTAATCACACAAGTTCATTCATGCATTTATCAAATCATCACATACACACATGCATTCATATGATTTTAATTACTCAAAGTTTTTGTTAACCCTAAATTTAGTGATTAGAGTTTGATGATCATTGTTTTATATTTTTGGGATGTTATAGTGGACCATGAAAAAATATCCCGATTCTCACGGATGAAGTTGGTGAGCTCGCTTTCCTATTTGTCAGATAGCCCGGCGCCAATAGTCACTGTGCGCTCCGGGAAAGCCTCATCAATCTATATCTTTTTGTCTCCTTAGTAGCTTGGAAGGACACACTGCCATGCGGGTTAGTAAGTGTCGGCATAGACATCTATGCTGCCTTATCCAATGTTGCAACCTCCATCATTTTCTGCTTTTCCTGTGCTATCACCAGTGATTCAGCCAACAAAGAGCCGGCCAAGGCGCATGCGATAGATCGCTTGTAGTAACCTTCAACTGTAATAACTCCACATGGATCCGAAAACTTCATCTTCAGATCAGCAATGTGAGGAGGGTCCATAAAATTTTCCATAGCCGGTCTGTCGTGTAATGCATGATATGAGCTGACAAGGTCTACCACCTCAAACTCTATGGCCTCGGTACGACAATTCTGAAGGAAATATGCCCTAGAGGCAATCATAGAGATGATTATTGTATCCATGAGTTATTGTAATGTTCCTTGTATATCCATATCAGGCAACTTGTATTGATTGGCAATTATGTGAATTGTTTGTGAAACTCTTTACTTGTATGGTTATCAAATTGTTGTCCCTAGTCGGAGTTCATGTGAGGACACACATGAATATTAGACTAGCACATCGATTGGTTGATGACTATGTTTCGCAAGTCATAGACATGGAGATGTCAAACCAATGATGTGGACACATGTTATGAACATGGGGTTGGACTGACCCAACTTGAGACTGGCAATTAGAGTTGTAGTTCCCTCTACACATCGTGTATGTTTTGTCCTTACAACTGAGATTGTCGCATGTACTTGAGCTGTGGATCGAACTACTTTGGGGCTATCAACCTACTTTGGGGATATCAAACGCTGCTTCGTAACTGATTAGTTATAAATGTAGCTTTCGGATTTGTCCAGAAGCATGCTACAAGGCATTGGTCAATCAAGATGGGATTTGCCCCTCTCTACTTGAGAGAGATATCTCTAGGCCCCTCGAGTGATCGGATCCAGAAATGCATGGCCATGCTACATATGGTTAAGAGTTAACCTAGTAAAGGGATTCCGAATCACAGTATCGAGAAAGAGAGGTCAGCTTGGAGCTAGACCAAATATCGTGAGGCAAAGGGAAAGACATGTACCAAACCTTGTGATGGTTCGTCTGAATGATCTTTGTATGCGTTTAGGAGTTGGCACGTCTTGCTAGAGGCCGCTACCAACTTTTGATGGAGTAAGTGTACTCGTGTCATGTCTATACGTATATGAACCTATAGAATCACACACTTAAAAGGGCTGGAAGCCTAATGAGGATTGGATCCGAATTAGACCAGGCTTAGGCTACTAATGGGATTCTAATGTAGAAGTACACTAGGGACGCCTATATAAGAGAGGGTGGGGTGAGATGACCAGAGATGAGCATTCCACCCAGCCGCCACTCCTCACGCCTATGTTGCATGCGCGGACCTAGCAGTCCGGCGTCTGACGCTTCCACCCCGCACGTGTGGATACCTCGGAGGTGCTGCGTCTGTAGCACTTGGACGAGCCGCACAACGGGAGCTGATCATGGGACGAGGATGAGGAGGAGACGTAGAACATCTACACTGCACCGATGTGCTTCATCAGGTTCCGCAACTGCGCGTCTAGTGGTAATCCCGAGATCTATGACAACAGTGATCCTGGTTTACGCGGTAGAATTTTTTTATTTGCGCTAGTGTATCCTACCCGTATCCCTTAAATTTCTCCCTATTTCCAAATAAGACGTCAACCCAAATCTTTCCAATTGGCTCACACGAAAATCCCGGTACAATGCCATGGAATGTTGTCTTAGTCGGCTCCAGCATGTTCATTGCGATTCCTAGCTTGAGCATAGTATCCTTATACATGATATTGATGCTACTGCCATCATCTATTAGTACCTTGGAGAACTTCACATTGATATCTGGGCCCATGAAAGTTGGGTCCAGCACTAGAGCGTGCCCTCCTGGAGTCGGCATGATCTTGGGGTGATATTTTATGCTCCACGTTATTTCCTGCTCAGACCAATGCATGTACTTTGGTATCACTGGCATTGTAGCGTTCACTTCCATCATCCGTCTCAGCTGACTTTTCTTGTCATTCGGCTCTGTGACAAACACACCATAACTTTGGTGATGCTCTCTGTACTCGTTTCTGGTTCTGTGGCCGACATGAGCGTCATCATTCCTTGGATCATGCACTTGATGCACAGCTTCTGTTTGATGACCCACAAGTGTAGGGGATCACAACAGTCTTCGCGGGTAGTATTACCCAATTTATTGATTCGACACAAGGGGAGCCAAAGAATACTTGCAAGCCATAACAACTTTCACGAACACATTTTCTTCATATGATGTATATATTCTCAGCACAGGAGTAGATGCTTAGACAATTCATAATAAAGAGCATGCAACTAAGTCTACTCAATAATCATTGCAAGATATGAAGAGAAACCATCTCAATAATAATAAGTAGCATGAAACATAAACATAAGCAACATTGCAATGTTCATAGTAAGGTATGATATAGTGGTATCTCGATTGCCTTTGTTTGTAGAGCACAATATAAATGCCGAGGCACCTGTGAAGTTCAAGTGAAGACTAGAAGTAAAGATATCCGAGATACAATCATCAAATTCATGACATACTTAACCAAGTTTTGGAACAAACACACGAATGACAACTATGCTCGCAAGAAGGTTCTCATAGAATAAGTGGTGACTCAACAAGGTTGTGAAAAGGTTTTGAAAAGTTTGAAAGGCTTCCAAATGCTGAAAGGAAGGTACTCATTAGCTTTGAGCTCTCATTGCCCCTATCATAGGCATCTTCATATGGTTAAGGTGAAAGTGAGGTCCACTCTGAACCATATGCTTGACAGACCATAAACTTGAAATCCCAAGTCCCTTGAGTACGAGGGCCGCACCGCATGCTACTCAACTTTGGTTACATGTAAGTTCTTGTCATTGTAAATACATGCATATCATAGAGAACCGCCAACAGGGTACCCCTTGCACATGATACAGGAGCGATCCCGTGATCAAAATGACAAGGCAAGCATACAATGAGCATCTCAGCGATCTTTTTATTTACTATGTGCATAGCTTTTTATTGAGGATGCTTCATAAATTCTCATTATGGTAATGCTGTAAGTTTCCACCATGATTAGGAATGGCTTAGGCTAGCGGCCCAAGTGTTTTTCTAACACAATGTATAGACTCCATGAACTCACAAGCTCCCCTTTTATTTCACACCGACGACATCCGCAAACAAAAAAGCAAAGTATCAACTAGATAGGATATTGTCACATCCCAAGATTTTCCAAATCTTGTAATGTGAAAAATAAATAAATAAAATAGACTATTGTTGAATTTTAGGGTGAAAAGAAACTTTTGTTTCTAAATGGAAACTTAAAATCCCATCTTGAACAAACTTTAATTAAAGTTTGAATTCAACAAATCCAAATCAAAAGAAATGCATTCCTCATAAAATGTATCTGGAAAGTTAAACACTTGGAAAATAAATCCAAACCCTAAACCTTAATGGAATAAAAATCATTTCCAAGTTATCTCCAAGCCTATGGATTTTATCCATACAAAAATTTGTCAACAAACATTTACAAATGATCAAGAAAGACAAATAGAAATATTAAAAGACCATATAAATTGGTTTCACTTAATTTGGAGCCATAAATAAAATCTTATGAATTTAAAATAAGATAAGGAAAGTAATTTCCAAAGCTAATAAAGAACCTATCTAAAATCCAAATCAAATGGTGGGAAATTAATCCTAAAAAGATTTAAAGTGATAACTAAATATTAAATAAGATTTTACAAATTGGAATCATCAAGTTTGGATCTCTAAAATAAAAAGATAAGGATTTTATAAGATGATGAAAGAAATATTAAATAAAGAATATTTAAAGACCAAATTAAATCTTGGCCAAAACCATAAGCAAGTGGAATGAATAGAATCCAAATCCAAATAAAATAAAAGGATAGATAATTTTACAAATAAAATAAAATGGCAATAACCATTCTATCCCTATTTTATAAAGACAAATCTCTAATAAGAATAATTATAAAATTCATGAGAGAATGGTATTTTGGAATTACCCAAGTGGAATAAAAGTTGTTTAATCAACTTAAATAAAATAAATCTTCCAAATAAAATTTAGGGAATTAAAACCATATTAAAATTCCATTGAAATTAAAACAAATACCCAATCTTAAATGATTAATAAATCATATTAAATTATTCCAAATGATTCAAGATGAATTATTTGACACCCAAATAATCAAGTAAAAACCTACTGAAAGGATTTAGAAAGTTAAAGATTTTAAATGGTGGTTGAATTATTATTAAATCCTATTTGTTTTTAAACAAGGGCTTATTTGAATAAATAAAAGACTCCAAAAAAAAGAATAAAATTTTATTTCAAAATTGACTTCAGAATATAATTTTAATCAGTATTCAAGTCTACAAAAATTTTGGCAAGGGATTGAATTCAAATGAATGTTTGAATTGCTTATTCAAAATCAAAACAGAAAATTCAAATGAGAAAAAGAAAAGGAAACATCACAAAAAAAGGGAAACAAAGCAGCCCAACCCGCCAGACCCAGTCCAGGCCCAGCAAGCCCACCTATCCCCCTTCCCCCGAAACATTTTTCCTCACCACAGACCTAACCCGCAAAGACGCTGACTGGTGGACCCCATTCCCTCTCTTTCTCTCTCGCTGCCAGACGACCCCACCGCCAGCTCCTTTCTTCCTCACCCTCCCGCTGACCTCGCCGGCCGTTGCTGCTAAATCAATGCCGGTGTAATACGCAATAATGCAGCGATTAATCGGCCCCTCGATCACGCATACTAAAGCGCCTGCCCCTCCTCTCTACTTCCCCTCCCTCGCACGCACCAGCTCGCCACCGGGCTGCGCTAATTTCACCAGAGACCACGCTCTGCTCCGACCATCTCGCAAGCAAATTCCGGCCAGCCTCCTCCACCCCTCGCCCACTGGAACACACGAGAACCTTCCCCAGACTTTGGCACACCTCCCTGCACCCTCATCTCACTCGCGCGAGCCCTGTGTCGTCGACTCCGTCTTCGTCTGAACGACGCCACCGTCTGCTCCAACTCCGACGAGCTCCACAGGTAGCCTCTGACCGCGCTGCCCTCTCTCTTTGATGCTCCCATTCTCCCTACTCTCCCACGCGTCTAATAGTATCATCTGCCCCCTCTCCCGTGCTCTACAGCGACGTCCCCGACGACGACAGCGCATGCCCGTCGCCAGACACCACTCCGGCGAGGAATCCCCGTAGCTCCAGCGCGCCCCTCGACAAACGGAAAGCACCACGAGCACCCCCACGCCACGGAGAACTCGGTGAGAAGCTCCCTTCACTCCCTCGCCTCCAAGACTCGCCGAACCACCGCCACCAGACACGCCGCCGCCAGTCGCCGCCGCCAGCGCCGCTGCCTAATGGTCAAGGCGATATGGTCCATATGATTTTGATCTGACGGTTAAGATTAGAACGTGAACGAAGGGGTACGCTCGCCTCTGTGCCACACGATTCACTTTAGATCTAACGGCTGTTGTCTGTCGATCCAACCGAAGTGGTACCGACGAATGAGAAGTGGCCACGTGTCCCTGCTGGTTTGTTTTAAAACAGAATAGTTCTATTAGATGTTCCATTTTGTAAAATCTATAACTTTTAATCTACACGTCCAAATTTTGCAAACTTTATATCAATGGATTCAGAAAAACAAGCCCTAGCCAACCATGCACTTTGTTTAGTAAAAATATTCTGTTAAATTGATTGTTTTTCTAGAAACTTGTGTGTGCATGTTTAGGTTATAAAATTTATTCCAAAATGATTTTGAGGATAAAATATTTGGAAAATGGTGTGTTTTGAACCTACTGACCATAGGAAACAAATTGTGGTTTCAAAAATGTATTTGGTGAAGCAAAAGAATGAATCTTGGATTTAAACCATTTCTAGTCAAATAAAAATATGGTTTAATTATTAAAAATGGTTTTGGAAGAAAACCTTTGAAAAATGTTTTGGAAATAAACTCTCTAACTCTAAATACAAGGTTATATGGTTTGAAAACATATTTTGTGAAACCTATGGAATTTTTCCTTATTAAAATCATTTCTTCACCACATAAAATAATGACTTGATCTAAAAATGGTTTATGAAGTAAAATCTTATACAAATAATTTTGCCACTTTATAAAATGACCATTAGGTGTTTTCAAATGTTTATGAACCATTAGAAACCACTTTTTTCAAATAAAACAATCCTTGACATGCTTGCATGCATTGCTTTGTTTTTATCATTTTATGTGATGTTGCTTGAATGGTAGATTGAAATATTGTTTGCTTGATTGAATTGTAGTGATTTGAAGTAAGTGAACATTGCAAAGATCAAGGAGTGAACCTATACTCTCTACCAAAAAGGCAAGTGATGCTCCATACTTTGTCCCATTATTTTCACTATGCATTAGTGATATTTCTAAGTAGGACTTGCATGGAATTTTGCTAAGTGTAAACTATGCCATGGGAAATCCCAGTAGATGAAACTTTAGTGGAATTTCCTAAGTTAAGCTTCCTACTACTATCATGCTTAGCTTAGCTAATAGAAAACAAGGGTGGAATATATATTCATGCTATGGAAAATTTCTAAGTCTGAGGACTTGTGTTTTGTTTAATAAAACAACTAAGTGAATGAATCACCTGGGTGGAATGGAAGGAATGGTTTGTGTTGAGTGGTAATGCAAGTCCAGCATGTTGGGGAAAACTTGGGAATCACCAAGTCCAGTATGCTGGGGAAAACTTGGTGTCTCACTTGTGGATGGCCACCCAGGAACAAAGAGATTTGAGATGTCAAATGTTGAGAAGCTTCAAGTGCAACCACTTGGCATTATGGGCTCTGCCTGGATCATATAGGTTGCAAGAACTTAGCCAAATGGACAGTTGGTGGTAGGGGTTTGATAGGTTGGAACGCGTCCATTCTGGTCTAAGGGAAGGCTTCTGAAAGATCTTGTCTTGGTGAAACCAAGTCTTGTGGGGAAAGTGCACCACCTCTGCAGAGTGTAAAATCTAAGTACTTAGCCATGTCCCTGGCAAAGGACAATTTGAGCATCAAGACATGGAAGCTATCAAGAATCTCCTCATCCCAAATTTCTAAGTTAAAAGCTTGTGGTTGAACAAGGGTTTAAGGTTCACCAATTTCTATTGGTGGTTCCTTGGGTGATATTTTTCTCAAGCAAAAACTTAGTGTTTTCAAATGATAAGGAAAAATCTATTTGAGCAAAGCAAGCCTAAGCTCCACTTAGCCAAGTGCATATAGATGATAGACTCCACTATACTACCATAGTATCACTTGCCAATACAATTCAAATGTATTGACCCTTGTGGCTGTAACTTGTTATGTTGCAGGTTTGTTTGATATTAGTGAAGTTATTGATTAGGATTACAAGTCTACAACCAACATGTCTGCCTGTGGCACTTTGAAGATGAAGGACCCCATGCTATTGTTATATTCTACTGCATTGTAATGAGATAGCCAAATGAGCTATGTAAGATGTAATAAATTATTTTATTCCTGGTTATAAAGTGGTATTATGACCTATGTTTCTTGATATTACATCTCAAGTGTGGATGCTAGCTATTGATCCAGGGACTAGCATTGCAATCACAGGGATCTCTACCTTATTAAAGGTTGGGAAACTTACAGATGGTATCAGAGCACTGTGTTGCCTGTAGTATTGTAACCCTAGGATGGGACAAAACCCCTTAGAAAAAATAGGAGTTGTATTTGTTCCAAAACTTATTTACAAACAATCTTGTAAACTATTTCCTCAACCATTTTGGTTTTGATTCTACATCTCTTCTATTTCAAACTTGATGGACAAAGCCTTTCCCATGGCCAAAGACTTCATCATGTGCAAAGGACTTCATCAACTCTAATGACTTCAACATCTTCAACTCTAATGACTTCAACATCTTCAACATTTTCACCAAGGACTTCAACCTTGGATATCACTAAGGATTACAAGTGAGACAAGAAATCTTGCTCAAGACTTGAAGACTAAGGAAACACAACTTAGAAGGAACCATGATCACCTTTGAAGTTTTGAGACCAAGATGCAAGAAATTCTCTAAGGATACAAAGATCTTGTTCATGAAGAATCAACTAAGAAGGATGGAAAGATTTCAAGTGAACCATGTAGATGGACCACCATATTTAGTTTAAGTCAAACACACCAACTTATGTGGTGTAACAAAAAAAAAATTTTGGTTGCCTAAAAATATGCTTGGAACTTGTTGTTTGAGTGGAATGTTTATTTGTGATTGCTTGCACATTGCTTGTGTGAATTGCGATGTGTGTAATTGGAATTATTCCCTTAGAAATATTTTGCCTATTCTAATTCCAATCCAACCCAAACAGATGACTACTCCAAGAGACAACAAGGATGGCAGCAACAACAACCAAGAGGTCAACATGAGAGACCAACTGCTTGCAAGACAAACTCAGTTGAACCAAGTGACAACTCAGTTCTTAGCCAACAACAATGAGATAGACCCAACCATGCAAGAAGTTTTGAAAACTCAATCCCAATTGTTGCAAGGGATGGCTACTCAAATGATCAACATGGGAGACAACTCTTCCCAAGGAGTTTGTGACAACAAGGATGACAAAGATGTTATTCTAGAAGGAACCCAAGCTTGCAATATTTGTGGAGACAAGGATCACACTTCCAAGGAGCATGAAGATCAATGCCCCAACTGTGAAGAGAAACATCCAATTGACTAATGCCCCACATCCCAAGCTACTTGTTACCTATGTGAAGGAAATAATCATGTCCCTATCCAATGCCCCATCTATTCCATAGTTGAACAAAGGAAACAAGGTGGAGTGCAACAACTGATTGCAGACTACCATGAGAGAGCCAAGTCTACCAAGAAGGATGAAGACAAAGGAAAATCTCAGCTTGTACCTCCCAACATGACTCAATTTAAAGGGCCAAAGAGGAGACATATGTATTATCCAAGGAGCAATAGAAGGTCAAGGAGACCAGGAACTGTTCCTACCTTTGAGATAACATATGAAGAACATGAACTAGAAGCACTCTTAGCTTTGGAGAAACCCAAGAAAAAGAAGGACAAAAGCCATGTGCAATGTGGTAATTGCAAAGAAATGGGACACTATGCCAGTGAATGTCCAGAGAAGCAGAAATATAAGGAGATTAGCCAAGTGTGGTGCAACCACTACAAAGAGCTAGGCCATTATGTAGCAACTTGCCCACAGAAGATACGTGATGAACTCAATCTTATCACATGTTACAATTGTGGTAACCAAGGACATTATGCAAGCAACTGTCCAGAAAAGATGAAGCACAAGATAAACAAGCCTATGAAGGATCTCAGCCTTGTCACATGTTTCAAGTGTGGAAACAAAGGAAACTATGCAGATGTTTGTCCAGAGAGATTTCAACAGGATCCCAAGAAAGCCAATATGTAATCTAGTTGGAAAATTTTTAAGGGTGGTAGTACCCTAGATGCTTTGAGCCAACTTGTAACCCCTAGCCTCCCCAAATCTCGGGACGAGATTTATTTTAAGGGCGATAGCCTGTCACATCCCAAGCTTTTCCAAATCTTGTAATGTGAAAAATAAATAAATAAAATAGACTATTGTTGAATTTTAGGGTGAAAAGAAACTTTTGTTTCTAAATGGAAACTTAAAATCCCATCTTGAACAAACTTTAATTAAAGTTTGAATTCAACAAATCCAAATCAAAAGAAATGCATTCCTCATAAAATGTATCTGGAAAGTTAAACACTTGGAAAATAAATCCAAACCCTAAACCCTAATGGAATAAAAATCATTTCCAAGTTATCTCCAAGCCTATGGATTTTATCCATACAAAAATTTGTCAACAAACATTTACAAATGATCAAGAAAGACAAATAGAAATATTAAAAGACCATATAAATTGGTTTCACTTAATTTGGAGCCATAAATAAAATCTTATGAATTTAAAATAAGATAAGGAAAGTAATTTCCAAAGCTAATAAAGAACCTATCTAAAATCCAAATCAAATGGTGGGAAATTAATCCTAAAAAGATTTAAAGTGATAACTAAATATTAAATAAGATTTTACAAATTGGAATCATCAAGTTTGGATCTCTAAAATAAAAAGATAAGGATTTTATAAGATGATGAAAGAAATATTAAATAAAGAATATTTAAAGACCAAATTAAATCTTGGCCAAAACCATAAGCAAGTGGAATGAATAGAATCCAAATCCAAATATAATAAAAGGATAGATAATTTTACAAATAAAATAAAATGGCAATAACCATTCTATCCCTATTTTATAAAGACAAATCTCTAATAAGAATAATTATAAAATTCATGAGAGAATGGTATTTTGGAATTACCCAAGTGGAATAAAAGTTGTTTAATCAACTTAAATAAAATAAATCTTCCAAATAAAATTTAGGGAATTAAAACCATATTAAAATTCCATTGAAATTAAAACAAATACCCAATCTTAAATGATTAATAAATCATATTAAATTATTCCAAATGATTCAAGATGAATTATTTGACACCCAAATAATCAAGTAAAAACCTACTGAAAGGATTTAGAAAGTTAAAGATTTTAAATGGTGGTTGAATTATTATTAAATCCTATTTGTTTTTAAACAAGGGCTTATTTGAATAAATAAAAGACTCCAAAAAAAAGAATAAAATTTTATTTCAAAATTGACTTCAGAATATAATTTTAATCAGTATTCAAGTCTACAAAAATTTTGGCAAGGGATTGAATTCAAATGAATGTTTGAATTGCTTATTCAAAATCAAAACAGAAAATTCAAATGAGAAAAAGAAAAGGAAACATCACAAAAAAAGGGAAACAAAGCAGCCCAACCCGCCAGACCCAGTCCAGGCCCAGCAAGCCCACCTATCCCCCTTCCCCCGAAACATTTTTCCTCACCACAGACCTAACCCGCAAAGACGCTGACTGGTGGACCCCATTCCCTCTCTTTCTCTCTCGCTGCCAGACGACCCCACCGCCAGCTCCTTTCTTCCTCACCCTCCCGCTGACCTCGCCGGCCGTTGCTGCTAAATCAATGCCGGTGTAATACGCAATAATGCAGCGATTAATCGGCCCCTCGATCACGCATACTAAAGCGCCTGCCCCTCCTCTCTACTTCCCCTCCCTCGCACGCACCAGCTCGCCACCGGGCTGCGCTAATTTCACCAGAGACCACGCTCTGCTCCGACCATCTCGCAAGCAAATTCCGGCCAGCCTCCTCCACCCCTCGCCCACTGGAACACACGAGAACCTTCCCCAGACTTTGGCACACCTCCCTGCACCCTCATCTCACTCGCGCGAGCCCTGTGTCGTCGACTCCGTCTTCGTCTGAACGACGCCACCGTCTGCTCCAACTCCGACGAGCTCCACAGGTAGCCTCTGACCGCGCTGCCCTCTCTCTTTGATGCTCCCATTCTCCCTACTCTCCCACGCGTCTAATAGTATCATCTGCCCCCTCTCCCGTGCTCTACAGCGACGTCCCCGACGACGACAGCGCATGCCCGTCGCCAGACACCACTCCGGCGAGGAATCCCCGTAGCTCCAGCGCGCCCCTCGACAAACGGAAAGCACCACGAGCACCCCCACGCCACGGAGAACTCGGTGAGAAGCTCCCTTCACTCCCTCGCCTCCTAGACTCGCCGAACCACCGCCACCAGACACGCCGCCGCCAGTCGCCGCCGCCAGCGCCGCTGCCTAATGGTCAAGGCGATATGGTCCATATGATTTTGATCTGACGGTTAAGATTAGAACGTGAACGAAGGGGTACGCTCGCCTCTGTGCCACACGATTCACTTTAGATCTAACGGCTGTTGTCTGTCGATCCAACCGAAGTGGTACCGACGAATGAGAAGTGGCCACGTGTCCCTGCTGGTTTGTTTTAAAACAGAATAGTTCTATTAGATGTTCCATTTTGTAAAATCTATAACTTTTAATCTACACGTCCAAATTTTGCAAACTTTATATCAATGGATTCAGAAAAACAAGCCCTAGCCAACCATGCACTTTGTTTAGTAAAAATATTCTGTTAAATTGATTGTTTTTCTAGAAACTTGTGTGTGCATGTTTAGGTTATAAAATTTATTCCAAAATGATTTTGAGGATAAAATATTTGGCAAATGGTGTGTTTTGAACCTACTGACCATAGGAAACAAATTGTGGTTTCAAAAATGTATTTGGTGAAGCAAAAGAATGAATCTTGGATTTAAACCATTTCTAGTCAAATAAAAATATGGTTTAATTATTAAAAATGGTTTTGGAAGAAAACCTTTGAAAAATGTTTTGGAAATAAACTCTCTAACTCTAAATACAAGGTTATATGGTTTGAAAACATATTTTGTGAAACCTATGGAATTTTTCCTTATTAAAATCATTTCTTCACCACATAAAATAATGACTTGATCTAAAAATGGTTTATGAAGTAAAATCTTATACAAATAATTTTGCCACTTTATAAAATGACCATTAGGTGTTTTCAAATGTTTATGAACCATTAGAAACCACTTTTTTCAAATAAAACAATCCTTGACATGCTTGCATGCATTGCTTTGTTTTTATCATTTTATGTGATGTTGCTTGAATGGTAGATTGAAATATTGTTTGCTTGATTGAATTGTAGTGATTTGAAGTAAGTGAACATTGCAAAGATCAAGGAGTGAACCTATACTCTCTACCAAAAAGGCAAGTGATGCTCCATACTTTGTCCCATTATTTTCACTATGCATTAGTGATATTTCTAAGTAGGACTTGCATGGAATTTTGCTAAGTGTAAACTATGCCATGGGAAATCCCAGTAGATGAAAATTTAGTGGAATTTCCTAAGTTAAGCTTCCTACTACTATCATGCTTAGCTTAGCTAATAGAAAACAAGGGTGGAATATATATTCATGCTATGGAAAATTTCTAAGTCTGAGGACTTGTGTTTTGTTTAATAAAACAACTAAGTGAATGAATCACCTGGGTGGAATGGAAGGAATGGTTTGTGTTGAGTGGTAATGCAAGTCCAGCATGTTGGGGAAAACTTGGGCATCACCAAGTCCAGTATGCTGGGGAAAACTTGGTGTCTCACTTGTGGATGGCCACCCAGGAACAAAGAGATTTGAGATGTCAAATGTTGAGAAGCTTCAAGTGCAACCACTTGGCATTATGGGCTCTGCCTGGATCATATAGGTTGCAAGAACTTAGCCAAATGGACAGTTGGTGGTAGGGGTTTGATAGGTTGGAACGCGTCCATTCTGGTCTAAGGGAAGGCTTCTAAAAGATCTTGTCTTGGTGAAACCAAGTCTTGTGGGGAAAGTGCACCACCTCTACAGAGTGTAAAATCTAAGTACTTAGCCATGTCCCTGGCAAAGGACAATTTGAGCATCAAGACATGGAAGCTATCAAGAATCTCCTCATCCCAAATTTCTAAGTTAAAAGCTTGTGGTTGAACAAGGGTTTAAGGTTCACCAATTTCTATTGGTGGTTCCTTGGGTGATATTTTTCTCAAGCAAAAACTTAGTGTTTTCAAATGATAAGGAAAAATCTATTTGAGCAAAGCAAGCCTAAGCTCCACTTAGCCAAGTGCATATAGATGATAGACTCCACTATACTACCATAGTATCACTTGCCAATACAATTCAAATGTATTGACCCTTGTGGCTGTAACTTGTTATGTTGCAGGTTTGTTTGATAGTAGTGAAGTTATTGATTAGGATTACAAGTCTACAACCAACATGTCTGCCTGTGGCACTTTGAAGATGAAGGAACCCATGCTATTGTTATATTCTGCTGCATTGTAATGAGATAGCCAAATGAGCTATGTAAGATGTAACAAATTATTTTATTCCTGGTTATAAAGTGGTATTATGACCTATGTTTCTTGATATTACATCTTAACTGTGGATGCTAGCTATTGATCCAGGGACTAGCATTGCAATCACAGGGATCTCTACCTTATTAAAGGTTGGGAACCTTACAGATATCCAAAAAGTGTTGAAAGCGTTCCCCGTGACAGCATGGTTTTGCCGACTCCCAGCATATAATTTGCAAGCATATAACTTTCATGGATAGGTCACAATGGTTCAGGATTATTAAGTGCAAGGAATAAAGTGTGCCATCAAGTTCGTGGGAGCTTTACTAACTAACTTTCTCAAAAACAGACAAACATTTTAGTTTGGAAGAAAACATGGCATAAAGAATATGCACTGAAGTAGCAAATGATGCTAATAGGTAGGTATGGTGGACACAGCTGGCAATATTAGTTTTGGGGAGTTGGAAGCACAGGTAGAGCACATGCTCAATGCAAGTGAGGGCTAGAAAAATAGAGGGAGCGACAAACGAGAGAGCAATAACTGTCATAACCATGCTTGCAACAAAACAGGACTAATTATGGCATGAAAGTGATACTAGAACTCTGAGGCAAAATAAATCATCGAGGCTTACTGACTATTGTTTAGACATATGCATGCGTGAGCATGTGCCAAGTCGATTCACATGAAACATTCAGAGGAGGATACCACAATATCATACCAAAATATGAATAAAACAATGCAAGCAAACATTCAAATGACATGCTACAAACTATTAGCAAGCTAGAGCTAATCACAGACAAGCAAGAACTACTAAGCATCCACCAGTAACATACACCTTACAATGAATAGACTAAGCATGCTCACAGTGATGAGTATATGTACCAAAATGAAAACAAATAGAGTTCGTTACCAGCCTCTTACCACTCCTCAAGTTTTCTTAATCTTCATTATTTCCCTTCACTTGTGTGACTTGAATAATAACATGAAACCAAAATCCACTAAGGACGGCTGAAGCCTGCAAAGAACTCACAAAACCAAAGAAGAACAACAAATATTTTTGGTGTTTTCGATTTTTTTTCAAACAAGCCAACAAAACAAAAACAAACAAAGAAAAATAAAACCAAAAACAAAAACTAAGACGCTCCAAGAACAACACAACTGTGCATGAAACAATAAAAATGAAGTGTCTAGAAGAACCTGAGATTTTTATTGATGAAGAAGGGGATACCTTGGGCACCCCCAAGCTTTGACGCTTGTACCTCTCGAATAATTCTTGGGGTGACACGGGGTGGCTCCCCCCAAGATTGAGCTTTTATCCATTCTTCATCTCATTACATCATCCTCTGTCTACACCTAAAAAATTTCCTTCATACAAAACTTCACACAATCTTCATTAGCAACATTAGTTTATTCAAAAGATAATAGACCTTAGGAAAAGCTTTGGAACAGCAAAACTGTTTGCTAAAAACACAAGCTACTATAGTAACTCCTTCAAAAAGCTCAATTACCCAAAAGAGAACTCAAAAAGGAATCAATAAGAAGCAAATGCAAATGATGGCAGAAATCTGTCAAAACAGACCAGTAGGTAGAAACCGATTTTTCGAACATCTTCTGTTACTCAAATCAAAAAGTGTTGAGCTAACGAAAGTTATCTAACATACTGGAGGTTTTATTCGTAAATTTTCAGCTCAATCCGAGTTATAGAGACTCCTCACGATTTTTTTTGGTGGAGGACAGAAATCTGTTTCGGGACAGCAACTCCCCAAATCTTACTTCCCTCTCATTAGATGGCAGTCTTGGCACAAAAAGCAAACAAAAAGGATAAGGAGGGGTCATTACTGAAGTAATAACTTTCAAGACTCAAGAAAACTCTTGGGTTATCTCCCAACAAGTACTTTTCTTTAACGCCTTTAAGTTAGGCACGGCGAAGAGCAAGGATTGGAAAGGAGAAAAATAAAAGTAAGCAAGTATAACCACTGTGAAAACATTGTTTTGTTCATTAAACCATTTGTTAACAAGGTTGATCAAGTCATGTTACCAAAACAATCTTATATGAAACAAAACTTTGTATTCCACAAGCTGATTATGTTACCTCATACTTGATAGCAATGGTCCCAATCATAATAGTTTCAAAATTTTCTTGTGGAATGGGACAATATATTTCTCCAACCTTGATACTCTCAATATTTTCAATGGAGTTCAGACAATAGCTTTTAGCAACCTTCTTGGAGAAATAGACAGTATTCTCTTTGTCATTAACATTGAATGTCACTTTTCCTTGATTGCAATTAATAATAGCACGTGCAGTATTAAGAAAATGTCTCCCAAGAATAATAGACATATTATCATCTTCAGGCATTTCAAGCACAACAAAATCATTAAAACCAAGCAATTATGAGCCACTTGAACAGGAACATTCGCACATATACCAAAAGGAATAGTAGTTGACTTATCAGCCATTTGCAAAGATATATCAGTTGGTATCAACTTTTCTAACTGGAGTCTCTTGTAGAGGGAAAAAGGCATAACACTAACTTCAGCTCCCAAATCACATAAAGCAGTTCTAACATAATTATTCTTAATAGAGCAAGGAATAGTTGGTATACCTGGATCACCAAGTTTCTTTGGAACCTTACCATTGAAGGAATAATTAACAAACAAAGTATAAATCTCCTCTTTAGGAATCTTCCTTTTATTGGAGACAATATCCTTCATATACTTTGAATAAGGAGGCAACTTAATAGCATTAGTCAAAGGAATTTGCAAAAATAAAGGTTTCATCCACTCACAAAACTTATTGTAGTGTTCTTCCTCCTTTGACTTGTGTTTCTTACCTGGAAAAGGCATAGGTTTCTGCACCCAAGGTTCTCTCTCTTTACCATTTTTATTAGCAATAAAATCTTCCTTTGTGTACCTAGTGTTCTTAGTGTGGTTCTCAGGTTCTTCCTCACCTTATCAGGAGACTCATTTTTATCATTACCACTCTCAGTTTCAGCATCAGAGACAGATATACTATTAGGATCTACAGCAGGTTCAAGTGGTTCCTTAACTATCTTATGTTTAGTTTTCTTCCTCTTACGAGGACTACCACTACTTTCACCTTGTTGAGAATCCTGCTCAATTCTTTTGGGGTGTCCTTCAGGATATAAAGGATCTTTAGTAGCTATACCACTCCTAGTTCTAACTCCATAAGCATGTTTATCTCTTGAGGCATTAACTAGCATATCCTTTTGTACCTTAGCAAGTTGATCAAGTTGGGTTTGAACCATTTGAAAGTGTTTACAAAGCATTTTAATATTATTAGAAGTTCTTTCCACAATATCTTTCAACTCCTTGATAGCTCTAGAGTTTTCCAATAAATGATTCTGAACTTGTTTATTAAAATTACCTTGCTTAACAATAAAAATTTCAAGTTCCTCTAAACATTGATCAAGAGGCTTATCATAAGGAATATCACCTTCATCAAAGTGTTGGAGAGAGTGTACCTCAATAGTATGTGAGTGGGGAATTGGCTTACATAATTCTTCTATAGGAGGTAGATTCTTCACATCTTCAGCTCTAATACCTTTCTCTCTTAGACACTTCTTAGTTTCCTCCATCACTTCGTCATCTAATGCAATAACTCCACTCTTCTTTGGTGTTGGTGTTGGAACTGGTTCAGGCACAATTGGTTCAGGTGTAATAGGCTCAGGTGTATTTAGCTCAGTTGAAGTCCAATCATCATTACTCTTGCTTATTTTAGCCATTAATTCTTCAGCATCTGTAGGAGTCATTTTCCTGAAAACACAATCAGCAAAGCTATCTAGGTAGGTCCTAGAATCATCAGTTAGTCCATTGTAATAAATATAAAGAAGCTCATTCTTAGGTAATGGACATTCAGGATGTGCATGAATCAAGGCATAGAACCTTGTCCATGACTCAGGCAATTTCTTTTCTTCTCCCTGTTTAAAATCAAAAAGTCTCTGCAAAGCAGCATGTCTAGCACTGGGAGTTAATTATTTCTGGAAGAAAGAAGCAATCAAACAATCAGGGCTATCAATGGAACCAGGATGTAATCTATAAAACCAAGCCCTAACTTCTCCTTTTAGTGAAAAAGGGAAGATCTTAGTAACAAAGTACTTGCGCATCTTTAAATCATTAGAGAACAAAGCACTCATAGTAGAAAGCTCATTCATATGAGCGACAGCACTCTCATTTTCAGTCCCACAAAAAAGTTCTTTCTCAACAATATCTAAATAGGATAAATCAAGAGACAAATCATAATATTTATCTTTAATATATATGGGAGAGGTGGAAAACTTAGGATCAGAGGACAACTTAGGAATAATGGTGTGTCTAGAAAGGATACTCTTAATAGCACTAGTACCATGTGTGTTTCGGCACTCTTCAACAAATTCATCAGTGAACTCAATGTAACCATCATTAATATCATAACTCTCACTAGACTCAGGTGAGCTAACAGGTGTAACAGTGTCTTCACTAGGAGTTTCAGTATTTCCTAGACTAGCCATAGTAGCATCTAAGAAAGGACCTAATGAACCACTCGCATCAAGCACAGTAGAAGTAATAGCATGAGCGTCAAAAGCAGTTTCAGATTCAGTAGTAGTAGCAGTGTGTGTAGCATGAGTATGTGGTGGTGGTGTGACAAGCTTACTTATAACAGACGGTGAATCAAGATCAACAAAGGTGTTTAGGACTGTACCTCTTCTTGTAGTGGATGATAAAATAGGGAACTTTCCATCACGAGACTTACCCATGATCAAAGGACTAGTAGTGAACAATAATAGATCCAAGTGAACTTAAAAATAAAGTTATGCTCCACAGCAACAGTGCCAGAAAATAGTCTTGATGACCCACAAGTGTAGGGGATCGCAACAGTCTTCGCGGGTAGTATTACCCAATTTATTGATTCGACACAAGGGGATCCAAAGAATACTTGCAAGCCATAACAACTGACTTGTCAATTCAGCTGCACCTGGAAATAGTTCTTGCTCACAGAAGTTTATCAGTAGCAACACTTTGGTAGTAGCAACATCAAAGCAACAGCAACAGTGAAATAGGAGCAATAGCAGTAGTAACGATAACAGTGGGATTCGAGTGCGGTAGGCTTAGGGATGGATGGACGGGCGTTTCATGGACGAGTCTAAACATCTAACTTCAAGATCTAGGGCATTGCAGATAAATAATAACAAGCATCCAAGTACTAAACAATCCTAGGCATGTGATCCATAAATAATCATACGTGCTCGCAATGAGAACTTGCACAACATCTTCTGTCCAGCCAGCCCGTGGCAGCAGGACCTCTAGGGAACTACTGGCAATTAAGGTTCTCCTTTTAATAGAGCATCGGAGGAAAGAATTAACACTCCGTGGACACATGTGATCCTCACACCATAGCCATCCCCTCCGGTTGTCCCAATTATTGTCACTTTGGGGCCTTTCGATCCGGACAATGATATGTGTACACAACTTGCGGATAAGATCACAAACAATACTATCATTATGATTCAATAATAAGTTCAGATCTGAGATCATGGCACTCAGGCCCTAGTGACAAGAATTAAGCACAACAAGTTGCAACAAAGTCAAATAGCACTAATAGAGATACTAGGCACTATGCCCTAACAGATCTTATTCGATTACATGATAGAACTCATCCAATCCCTACCATCCCCAATCCTACAGCGGGGGATTACTCACTCATGGATGAGGGAAACATCGATGGTTGATGGAGATGCGTTGGTGATGACGATGGTGATGATCCTCTCCAAATTCCCCGTCCCGGCGGGGTGCTAGAACGGAGTTTCTTGATCCAAATCTTGGTTTCTAGTGGCGGCGGCGGAGCGAAACTCTTTCTGGAAAACTATCGACCCCCCTCGGTTTTTAGGTTGAAAGGCAACTTATAGGCGCAGAGAGAGGCTGAGGGGGTGTCTGGGGTGGCTGCACCCTCCCTAGGCACGGCCATTGGTGGGCCCGCGCCTGGCAGGGGTGTGGGCCTCCCAGGCCCCTTCTTCGTCTCATCTTCTGGCTCTGTGGATCTTCTGGTGAAATATAAATTTTGGCATATTTTCTGGGATTTTTCCTGATAGTTGATTTTTTTGCACAAAAACTCGACACCAAGGTAATCTGCTGAAAACCGCGTGAGTCTGTGTTAGTTGTATCCAACATCATATCATAAGTGTACTTTTGCCTTTCTTGATAAGGTTTTCTTTGTTCATATGGCTTTTTGACATCATTCTTTGGTACCCACTGCTATTGCCCGCACGTCCTTTGACGTTGGCTGCTTCCTGCATTAGGATGATCTTGACTTACCGCGGCGACTTGAGTCGAGCCGTACCTGTAATCCGACCTCTCAACTCGTCTCTTGCTTATGTATTCACTTCTCTCTTGGCGCCTTTGTGATCTGGCTGCATTGTAGATCTGAGTCTTAGTGATCCCGTCTGCCGACATGAGAAAAGGCTGAGTCGGATCCCGTAGCGCATATGACTTGGCGATTCTTATCGTTTCAGCTAAACTTGCCGGCATATCCCTCTGTAACCTTTTCCATAGCACGCTTCCGTGTCTGCATCCTTGTGCAAACCATGCAATGGCCTGAGATTCAATTACTCCTTCACAAGAATGGCGCATAGTGCACCATCTAGTAAGAAATTCTCTGTTTGTTTCATTCGGCCTCTTTTTGCACATAGCCAGTTGATGTGGGTGATTCGTCCTCTTGTAGGTGCTTGTGAAATTACTCACAAAAGCTTCCTTGAAATCAATCCAGCTGTTGATGCTTCCAGGTGGCAAGTTATTTAGCCACACCCTCCCTGGTCCTTCTAGCATTTGTGGCATCTACTGCACTGCCCATCTCAGGTTACCTTGCGCAATGTTTACTGCGGATCCGTAATCGATAAGCCAATCCTCTGGTTTGGTGCTTCCATCATAAGTCTTTGTTCCTCCTGCCAGCTGAAAGTTTGGCATTGGTGCCTCTCTGATGATCCTTGGTCCAAAACATGGTGGACCCTGCGGACCTTGTGACTCGACAAGCTCTACCATTTTTATTCGGTCAAGCTTTGGTCTTGCATCGTCTGGTTGGAGATTTCTGCCACCCAGTCTTGATCCCATCGCTTGGTACATGTGATCCGGCATTTCATATCTGTCATTTACCATAGTCGAGTAACAATTGTTATACCTATTAGCATTTGGATCTGCGGGTTGGTGCATCGCTTTTCCTGCACTTTGCTGCCTTCTTTCGGGTTAGATTGGTGGCGGATTCAGAGGTGGGTTTCCTCCTCCTGCCGAATGAGTCCCGCGCCTAGGCTGTGGCGCAAAGTTTTGGCCTCCATTATCATTTCTTTGCCCAACTTGCTTTTCTCGGCCAGCGTTCTCTTGGTTTTTGTTTCCATGGCCAGTGTTTCTCCTTGTGCCTTGGGCACGACACGGATTCCCTTTAACCACTACCGGATCATAGGCAACCATCTGTTTGTTTTTTCCTGAGTCCACACTTTTCTCTGCCTTGGCGCATCCCCTGGTGAGGAGGCTGTATGCCCAGCTGACCTGGCTGGGATTGGGGTTGCCGAGTGAACAAGTTGTGACCTTCCAGCTATACCCGGATTTGCCCTATCGTACGCCTCATTCAATTTTCCTGCTACTCTCACCAACTCGTTTACTCGTTCCTGCTGCTTTATCTTTACCTCACCCGTCAAGTGGGGTAATTCTGCCATTGTTTCTTATGTAGCTCTCAAGTTCACCGCCGCTGTATTGTATGTCGGCCGTATGGCTGTTTCATTACTGCACTCTGGGGTTACTTTGGACGTATCATCCGCCAGCTCCTCATTGAGGTTCCTTCCTCTTATCCTCGTCGCCTCGAGCCGGGTCTTTGCACCCTTGACTCGGTGCACCGAGTTATATTCACGGATCGTGATATCCATGTCCTACTATAGCTTGGCTAGTTCCTTTGATTTTTCCAACACCTTTTTCCTAGTTTCCTCTAACTTGGCTTGGGTACGCGCCGGGTCAGCTGCTGGTGCCACTGCCTCTGCTAGTTTTTCTATTGCTTCCTGCAACTCCTTGGCTCTTTTATTCTTTGCTATGTTCTCCGGCTTCTCCAGGGGTACTTTCGCAGTTCTCGCTGCCATTGGTGTTATGTCCGGGTCTTCTTCTTCGACAGCCTCATTTACCACTGGAGCTACTAGAGGTGCTAGGGGGCGCGATGGATCATGAGTTGTCATCATTACCTCGGCAGAAGTGAGCTGGTGAAGCTTTCCCGCGGCGTGAACCGCGGGTGGATCCGACGCCAAGATGACGCGCTCGGGGTATGCGCGCTCCACGCGCGCTGCAACATAGACCTGGTGCTCGCCGAACTTTATGAAGCGACTGTCCCTAGGGAACGACTTGGTCCCGAAGTAGCCCGCATTGTCACTAACGAAGTTGAGCGCTCCGAACCTCTGGATGAGGCCGGAGTAGACGCTCGCCCGTTGAGGCGATGATGTTGCCCGTCCGGATGAAGACTCCAGCAAGCGCCGCTTATTGCCCCATGGTGGGCGCCAACTGTCATGGTGGTTTCACGGTAGATGCCATGGGTAGGCTTAAGTTGGTGGCCGAATAGACGCATGAGGTCACTAGGGAGGGACTACACGGTCCTGCCGCGCACGATGAACATGATGAACTCTCCAGACTTGTGGTTTTATTTCTCCTTGGTATTTACAAGTGCTCCTAGAGCTGTTTTGGCATAGCCCTGGGGCACTAGTTTTCTACTGATCGATCCCCTAAACTCTAGATATGCCCCTCCTTATATAGGTGGCAAGAATAGATAGGTTACATTCTTGGGCCCTAGGGTTTACTGTTTGGATCTTGTTCCTTACTATGCGGGCCGGGTCATGGACCAGCCCTAGGCCCCTGACCCAGTCAACAAAGCTCTATAGCCAACGGTCCTTCCGTACGTAGACGCCACCTCTACGGCGTCATATGGTGCTTTATACGTCACTCCTTGCTTTTGGCATCACCCGGCTCCTTTGGTGTCACCCGGCGACGCCCTTCTCTTTTGACCATGCTTTACCATGGTCCCTCCCGGATCTTACTCGGAAAGTTGCCACGCGTCCTTCATGACTCGGCCTTCCCTCGTGAGATCCGGCTTGTTGCTACCTGCAAGATAAACGTCTTTGTCCTGTGCGGGCCGACAAACTTTCGATCTCGGCCTTACACAGGCTTCATATCCCAGCCATTAAGACCCGGCCGGATAAGACAAGCTGCGCAATGTTTTACCCCTTATGACCCTACCGGGGGTTATCCCCCCGACATTGATACACAACTAGATATGTGCCAATCACGACCTCCCTTGAATGGTCTTGCACGCACAATCCAAGGACATCCTTCCGCCTCGCACTTAACCATGTAACACTTCTTCATGTTTGAGTGCATGATCGTGTAAGGACGATGATGCTTAACCGAGAAGTCCTTTATCCATTGCTTAAATTCCAACAATGTCTTAAACCTTGATCCTTTGGAAAAGCCATTATTCTCGTGATTGTCATCCCGGTAAGAACTTGTCCTTGGTCCAAGCACTACGCCCTTGCCACCATCAACCATGGCTTCATCTGTGAGACTAGGGTCACGAAACAAAGGCACCCGATGGTCCCACCCCAATACGGTATCGTGGATTTCGGCCTCTCTAGCCATGAACCCCTCCTCGTCAACTTCTTCCTTGGGACCATCATCATTCGAGTCCGATGCATAGCCTCGAGAATAGGGGAGGTCACGGTCCATGTCATCTTGCATGATATATTTGTCCAAATCTCCAACATTGTTGTTGTGGAGTTCAACATCATCATCATAATCACCCCCACAATCATCATTCTCCTCTTCTAACACTTCGTCTTGGTCTTTTGAAATCGGGATCAATGTTTGGCTCAAAGGAGGTTCACTCAATAGCTCTTCATTTATGGGTGGAGGACTCCTAGAATCCAACGGGGAGGCCATATGGTTCAAATCCAAGTGCAAAGAACTATCAACCTTCTTAGTGGAAAATATCTCAAGAGCTTTGTCAAGTGATTCGTCCACTACCTCCTTCTATGCAACCCAACGGAACTCAGAGTAGATACACATGGTCTTCCAATGGACATGCATTCCCAATCCAACATTATGTATTCCATCCAACTCAACAACATCATTTGGGTCCATTCATTTTAATTCAATCCTCAATTTCTCCAAGACCTCGGCATAGGTTGTAGTATGTTAAAACACCAAATCAAGCTCGTCCGAGTCCGGTTCTATATTACCCCTCAAAAAGTCATCCTTGTCTACATGGTGAACACGAACAATTCTTGCCATTCCTAAGATAATCACAACAACAATACCATGGTCAACATACTTAATAGATACCCATGCTACCATGAACACAATACCCAACCCATATGCCAATGCAACACCAATCTATCATGCATCGTACAAAAAACCTAGGGTTTGCAAGATATGGGCCAAAACAAGAATTCAAAGGGTGAAATCAAAGAAGAAGGGGAAGAATACCTCTAGGCACTTGGGGGGATAAAAATCTATGGAGAGGAGCTCTCCAATTTGGCCACTAGGAGGGAGGGATTTGAGAGAGGAGTCGAGCCTCTACCGTTGTGTTCTGGTCGATGGGGGAGAGAAGTGAGGGATGGGTCAGGGCTGGGGACGCTGCACGATGTAACCCTATTTCTAAGGGCAGCGCCACCCGACATGGCTTTTCAATACACAATGCAGAGCCATGAGTTGTGGCGCCGCACTTACGGAACCGGGGCCAACTGATACATCGTAAACGTATCTATAATTTTTTATGTTCCATGCTTGTTTAGTATCAACTTTGCTTTGCTTTGTCTACACTTTGAGGTATTTTCATACATTTTTGGAACTAACCTATTGACAATATGCCACAGTGCCAGTTGCCTGTTTTCTGCTGTTTTTGGTTTTAGAAAAGCTAGTAAAGAAATATTCTCAGAATTGGACGGGACAAAAGCCAAAGTTACTATTTTTCCCGACACGACATGAAGCCCGAAGGAGAGACGGAGGAGGGCACCACGGTGGGCACACCATAGAGTGGCGCAGGCCCACCCTAGGTGGCGCCACCACATGTTGTAATCCCCTTTCGCCTATAAAAATCTCCCGAGGCAAAAAATCCTAAATAATCGGCATACATCCACGAAAAGTTCCGCAGCGCCGCCACCACCGAAGGGGATATTCGGGGGATAGAAGTCTCTGTTCCGGCACCCTGTCGGGATGGGGAATTACCCCTGGAACCATATCCATCGATATCCACCACCATCTCCATCGTCATTGTTGATTCCCATGATGAGGAGGGAGTAGTTCTTCCTCAAGACTAAGGGCTCTACAGGTAGCTATGTGTTCATCTATCTCTCTCTCTATGTGTGATCTTTATGTGATCATCAGCTTTGTAATCAAGTAGATCTACTCTACTACTCAAGTGCTTTAATCAATCTTCGGCTATCCCCATGTGTGTGAAAGTGACAGCATGCACACCGTGTGGCACTTAGGATAAAGATTATAGAAATACTTATCATGGGTATATTTTGAGTTGGATATCTTTATGAAATTGTGGTGTTTGTTGGATCCATCTAGCGCTCAAAGTGACAAGGTTGGGGTTATCTAGATGGGGAAACTGATCTTTGAGGTGTGCTGTTATAGCCCTACCATGGATTAGAGTTAACCAACCGGAGAGTAGTTCAGGGTAGCATCATGAAGAGAAGATATTTATATGAGAGTGTTCACTAGTGAAAGTATGATCCCTAGGCCTTGTTTCTAAGCATTGAAACACTGTTTACAACTAGATCTGTTGCATGTTTGCTTGCTGCCATCTTTATTTCAGATTGCCTTTAGTCTCTTCCTCCTGTCAAGCTCTTTTCTAGAACCGTTGTCTTATAATCATCCATATCACTTGTATTTCACTATCTCTTCGCCGAACTAGTGCACCTATACACCTGACAATTGTATTGGGTGTGTTGGGGACACAAGAGACTTCTTGTATCTTGATTGCAGGGTTGCTTGAGAGGGATACCTTTGACCACTTCCTCCCTGAGTTCGATAAACCTTGGGTGATCTACTTAAGGGAAACTTGCTGATGTTCTACAAACCTCTGCACTTGGAGGCCCAACACTGTCTACAAGAATAGAATCGTGCATAGACATCAAGCTCTTCTCTAGCGCCGTTGCCGGGGAGGTAAGGTAAAAGGTACTCATATCCTCTGGCTACTAAGCTATCTTATAGTACTATTGCTGGTGTGTGAGTGCTCGAAGTTATTTCCTTTAGATTCTGCAATCTTATCTTTTTGTTTCTTGTTTTCACTAGTTAGGCTTAATGGAAAACAACAACAAAATTAGAGAGCTTTATAGTATTTATCTTGAGTTAGGACATGAAGTGTTTGAAGAGAAAATTAAAAAACCTATGGAACTTTATTTGCATGCTAATAGAAATGTTATTAGTATGAATTCTTTGAACACCATTATTGCTAATGATATGGAAACGTCTAAGCTTGGGGAAGCTAGTTTTTATGAAAATGATCTTTTTAGTTCCCCAGCTTTGGAAGATAGCTATTCTATTGCTTATGATGATACCAAACCTCCAATATATGATGATTACAATGATGGATATGATATTTTCAGTCCACCTACTATTGAGGAGAAAATTAATTATGATTACAATATGCCTCCTATATTTTATGATTATGGTGATGACAATAATAATGATAGCTATTTTGTTGAATTTTCTCCCACTACAATTAATTAGAATGACTATGCTTATGTGGAAAGTAATAATTATTTTATGCATGTGGCTCATGATAAGAATGTTTTATGTGATAGTTATATTGTTAATTTTATTCATGATGCTACTGAAAGTTATTATGAGATAGGGAAAGATGGTTTTAAGTATATCAACAATATTAAGTTTTCCCTCTTTATGTTGAAAGTCTTGAAGTTGCACTTGTTTTGCTTTCCTATGCTTGTTGCTTTGTGCTTTCATGACTTGTTTCTTTACAAGATTCCTATGCATAGGAAGTGGGTTAGAATTAAATGTGTTTTGAATTTGCTTCTTGATGCTCTCTTTTACTTCAATTCATATTTCTTATGTGAGCATCTTCTCAAACTATCAACCCTAACTTAAAGGCGTTAAAGAAAAGTACTTATTGGGAGATAGCCCAAATTTCGTTAAGATTTTATTTTGTTGAGTCTTGGAAGTTATTAATTCTGTAATAACCTCTCCTTATCCTTTTTGTGTGGTTTTTGTGCCAAGAATAACCTCTAATGAGAGGTAAGTAAGATTTGGGGAAGTTGCTGTCCCGAAACAGATTTTTGTGCTTCATTGTAAAAATTAGTAAATATATATGTATGTCGGATTGATATGTAATTTTATGAGTAAATGCCCCAGGTTGTTATCTAACTTTCTTTAGTTCTACACTTTTTGATTTGATCAACAGAAGGTCTTCGAAAAAATCGGTTTTTACCTGCTGGTCTGTTTTGACAGATTTCTGCCATTATTTGCATTTGCCTCTTTATCAGTTTCTTTTTGGGTTCTTCTTGATCACTTGAGATTTTTAAAGGAATTTCTATAGTAGCTTGTGTTTTTAATGAGAGTTTTGTTGTGTTGAACTAAACCCCCAAGGTTTATTATCTTGAATACACTAATGTTGCTAATGAAGATTGTGTGAAGTTTTGTATGAAGGAATTTTTCAAGTGTAGGAGAAGAATGATGTGATGAGATGAAGAATGGACAAAGATCAAGCTTAGGGATGCCACCCCATGTCACTCCAAGAAATATTCAAGAGGTACAATGTAAGATCTCACCCAATAAGGTAGAGATCCCTGTGATTGTAGTGCTAGTCCCTGGATCGAAAATGCTAGAACCCACAGTTTAAGATGAAGTACACAGATACAATGGTTATTATTACATCATAATTCTAGGAGTACATTAGTTTTACAACTCACTTAGCCCAGCTAACTTATAAAGAGTTCTCAATACATAATGTATAAATAAAGTCTTCATCTTCATGCGCCACAGGCAAAAATTTCGAGTGTAGACTCGTAACCCTACTCACCACCAGAGTAACCTACAACATGATAAGTTACAGCCATAGAGGGTCAATATAGTTGGAATTGTATTGGCAAGTGATACCATAGTTTTATAGTAGAGACTAACATCTACATGAATATGGCTAAGTGTGGATCAGGCTGGCTTTGCAAAAAGCAAGGTTTATCCTACTAGTTTTAAAATACTAAGTTTTGTTTTACAAAACAATAAGGAACCACCAATAGACATTGGTGAACCTCTAAACTTGTTCACCCAAATTATTTTAACTTAGATAAATTGGGATGAGCAGATTCTTGAATCGTTTCAATGTCTTTGATGCTCAAATTGTCCATAACCGGGGACATGGCTAAGTACTTAGGTTTACCCTGTCGATAGGTGGTGCACTTTCCCCACAAGACTCGACATGCATTGAGACGAGACTTTTTAGAAGCAATCCCTCAGACCACCATGGACGCGTTCCATCCTAACAACTCTACCACCCACTGTCCGTCTGGCTGAGTTCTCACAACTTAGTTGGTCAAGGCAGAGCCCATATGCCATGTGGTTGCACTGGAAGCTTCGCAACACAAAACATCTCAAATCTCTTTGTTACTGGGTGGCCATCCACAAGTGTGATACCAGGGTAAACCATAGAAATGGGCCCTGAGTAACCACTCAACACAATCCATACAAGTCCCATTGCACCCAGGTGTTTCGTTAACAAAAGTTGTTTTCTTAATCAAAAATATATAAGTATATAACTTTCCATAACATCTTGATATGAATTTCCACCCACGAATTCTAATAGCAATACTAAGCATTCTAGCATACGATGTCTTCTAACTTAGGAAAATACTACCAAGATATAATCTATAGGATTTCCATAGCATAGCATTATACTTGAAACTATCATGTAAGTCCTACTAAAATAATACTAGTGCAATAGGTAAAATAATAGGACATAAGATGAAATATCACTTGCCTTGGTAGCTAGGAGAATAGGTACAATCCTCACAATCACACACTTCACAATCCACACAATTTACACAACAAAATCAAACAACAAAATATACACAAATCAATATAACACTCAAAAATAATATGAATGTATGCAAAAATGCAATGATATGATTGCCACAATTTTAAAACCAAACTCTAGGTACAGAAGATAAAGTATACTTTCCAAAGTCTAAAGATTACAAAAACCACCTAAAATAATATACAAAATAATTTTTATAGCCAAAATATCCCTACAAATGTCTCTGCATAAAACTCTAATTTTTCAGAAACAAGTGAGCAAAGTAAGGACATAGTAATAAATTTCACATTTTCCTGAATCCATAGACACTAAATTTGTATTTTTCTGAATTATAGAACAAAACTTATGAATTTTACAAGTTTGAACAAATAACAAATCAAATCTAGATTTTAAAACAGAAACACTGACACACGGCGTGATCTGATTGGCCGGTACCGATTCGTGCAGATCACGTGCGTGCGCCGTCAGATCTCAGTTAGATTGTGCGGTCCAGATCGGATGATACCCTTTCGCGCTAGATCTAATTCTAGTCGTTGGATCTAGATCTAGCGGATCTAAACGCTCTAACCAGAACCGAGCGACACAAATGGCGAGCGCGGCGGTGACGCGTTTGTCGACGATGCTCCGGCGAGGCTAGGGGGAAAAGGGAGTGGCTTAGGGGGTTGCCGAGGTCGCGGCGACGAGGTGGATGCAGTGGTGGTCACAGATGAGGGAGGGGTGCACGGGCTTGGCCAGAATCGCTCGTCGGAGTTGCTCCTGGCGTTGGGTGCTCGCAGTCAAAGACGGAGGCGAGCCTACAGAGCACCCACGGACAAACAAAAAGTATCAGTGCATGCGCGCGAGGATAGCAGGTGCGACAGAGCAAACCAGAGCCAAGGGGAGGGGTCGAGGTTCACCGCAATTGGTCGTCAAAGCTCGTCGGAGCGGCGGCGGTTTGAGGTGGAATACGCGGAGCTTGGCGGCGCTCAGGGGTTGTGGTGTGGGGGGAATGGAGAGGGGGCTGTGGGTGTTAAGTAGCAGGGCTCAGGGGAGAGAATCACGCCTCCTATCAAGAGAATTCAACGCGAATTGATTCGGGGAGAAACGGTAGGGGTGAGCGCGGGTCTTTGGCGCAAGATTGACCACGACAGTGTCGTGGCAGTGGGGCCCGCCTGTCAGCGAGGGGGTGCGACGCAGCGCGGTGAGAAAAAGAGGGGGAGAGTGGGAGCCGGGTGGGCTGGTTGGGCCGCGGGGTGGTGTATTGGGCCCCGCGTTGGTCTGGCTGGCTTCTCTTTTTTTTCCTCTTAGCCCTTTTCTTTTTCTGTTTTCATTTTCTATAAATCATTTGAAGCATCAAATGAACTCCAAATCATTTAAAATTTTCACCAAAATTTTGAGGGTTGATCCTAGTTTTTAAAAGTGTTTCAAACACACTAAACCACTAACAAAACACTTTGGGTACAAAATAAAAATAAGAACAAAATCTCCACCCTTTCATATAAAGGGGTTTTAAAACTAGGGTTTTGCTAGGTTTTAAAGTTTGAAATTTTTTGTGCAATGCACACATGCAAAGATGATATGAATGCAATGAGAATGTTTTGGTTTAATGAAAATTGGGATGTTACAAATCTAACCCCCTTAAGGTAATCTCGCCCTCGAGATTCGTATTGGCTAGCAAATAGGTGAGGGTGATCTTTCCGTAGCTCATATTCTCTTTCCCAAGTTGCTTCTTCCTCAGTATGATGGTTCCACTATACTTTGCAGAACTTGATTGTCTTAGTATAAGTGACTCTTTATGCTGTCTCGAGAATTTTGATAGGTTTCTCTTCATAAGTGAGATCATTCTCTAGCTAAACTTCTTCTAGTGGTATAGTGTCTTTTAACGAACTTTCTTCCATCTCCGGATAACACTTTTTCAACTGTCTTACATGAAACACATTGTGAACTGCTGACACATATTCTAGTAGTTCTAGCTCATATGACACTTCTCCTTTACGGCTCAAAATATTGAACGGTCCTACATAACGAGGTGCCAATTTCCCTTTGACTCCAAATCTCTTCACACCACGAAGTGGTGAGACTCTGAGATAAGCTCTATCACCTGCCTCATAGGTGACCTCTCTACGTTTTGGACCTGCATAACTCTTTTGTCGAGATTGGGCTATCTTTAATCTGTCTTTTACCATTCTGACTTTCTCTTCGGCTTCCTTGATAAGATCTGGTCTGAATAAGTTTCTTTCTCCTACTCCATTCCATAATAATGGTGTAGTACACTTCCTTCCATAAAGGAATTCAAACGGAGCCATCTCTATGCTCGATTGATAGCTATTATTGTAAGAAAAATCTGTGTATGGCAGACTTTCATCCCAACTAGATCCATAGTCTAGCGCACAAGCTCTCAACATATCTTCCAAAATCTGATTGGTCCTTTCTGTCTGTCCATCAGTCTGAGGGTGAAACACAATGCTGAATTCTAGTCTAGTTCCCAATGACTCATGCAGTTGTCGCCAAAAATGCGAAGTGAACTGAGTTCCTCTATCTGACATAATACTCTTAGGTACTCCATGCAGACACACAATCTTGTTCATATAGATCTTAGCTAATTTAGCACTTGTATAGGTGGTCTTTACGGGTATGAAATGAGCCACTTTTGTTAAGTAACCCACAACAACCCATATAGAACTGTATCTAGATTTAGTCCTTGGCAGTCATGTGATAAAATACATACCGACTTTATCCCACTTCTAATCAGGTATTGGTAGTGGTTGTAATAACCCTGCCGGTTTCTGATGCTCCGCCTTTACTCGACTACAAACATCGCACAAGGCAATATATTTTGCGATGTCCTTCTTTAGATTATTCCACCAAAATCTTTCCTTCACATCCATGTACATCTTGGTGTTGCCCGGATGAATAGAATATGGTGAATTATGTGCTTCTTGCAGGATCAATTTCCAAAGTTCCGGAACTTGTGGAATACAGATACGCTTTCTGTACCATAAGGTTCCTTGTTCATCTTCATGGAATCCCTTTGCCTTTCCTTTACCAAATTTACTCTTGATTTCCTCTATTTCCGTGTCCAACCTTTGAGCTTATTTAATTTTATCCATTAGTTTGGTTGTACTTCCAAGGACATAAGATATCCTTCAGGCACTACCTCCAATCTTAGCTCTTTAAATTGAGCCCTCAAATCATCTGGCAATTCTCCTTTGGTGAGGCCATTCACATAAACCTTGCGGCTTAATGCATCGGCAACGACATTTTCTTTCCTGGGATGGTATTGCAAACTTAGGTCGTAATCCTTGATAGGTTCTAGCCATCTTCTTTGTCTCATGTTGAGTTCCTTCTGTGTGAAAATGTATTTCAAACTCTTGTGATCGGTGAACATTTCACAATGCTTTCCCAACAGATAATGTCTCCATGTCTTTAGTGCATGGATAATAGAGGCCAACTCTAAGTCATGCGTAGTATAGTTTACTTCATGATTTTTGAGTTGTCTCGAGGCATAAGCTACCACTTTTCCTTCTTGCATTAATACTCCACCCAATCCTTGGTGAGATGCATCACAATATACTTGAAAATCTTTCTCTAGATCTGGCAAGCATAACACTGGTGCTGACAACAATCTTTTCTTCTGGTCTCACATGCTTCATTCCATTGAAACTTCTTTTCTTTCTTTAGTAGTTCCATCATCTAATTAGCTACTTTCGAGAAATTCTTGATGAAGCTTCTATAGTATCCTGCCAAGCCTAGGAAACTACGGACTTCTTTAACTATTTTGGGAGATTCCCACTCTGTTACAGCTGATACCTTTGCAGGATCGATAGTTATCCCATTCCCAGACACAATATGTCCAAGAAATCCAACTTCATTCAACCAAAATTCACATTTACTAAACTTGGCATACAACTTGTGTTCCCTGAGTTTCTCAAGAATCAAACGCAAATGTTCTTCATGTTCTTCATTGCTCTTGGAATAAATCAATATGTCATCTATGAATACCACAACAAACTTGTCAAGAAACTCCATGAACACCTTGTTCATCATGTTCATGAAATAAGCTGGTGCATTTGTTAATCCAAACGGCATCACTGTATACTCATATAATCCATATCTAGTGGTGAAAGCAGTCTTTGGTATATCTTGTTCTCTAATCTTTAGATGAAAGTAACCTGATCGAAGATCAATTTTTGAGAACACACGGGCTCCTTCTAGCTGATCAAAGAGATCATTAATTCTGGATAGGGGATACTTGTTCTTTATGGTCACTTCGTTAAGTGATCGATAATCTATGCATAGCCTCTGACTTCTGTCCTTCTTCTCAACAAACAAAACTGGTGCACCCCAAGACAAAGAACTTGGTTGGATGAATCCTTTCTTCAACTGTTCTCCAAGCTGTTTCTTGAGCTCTTTTAACTCATCCACTGACATCTTGTAAGGTCTCTTTGCTATGGGTCGAGATCCTGGCAGTAAGTCAATCAGAAACTCCACATCCCTATATGGTGGCATTCCCTGTAATTCCTCCGGAAACACATCAGGGTACTCCTTTACTACTGGTACACTATCTAGGCTAACCCCCTTAAGAGAATTTATCTTACTCCCTTTGGATTCAAAGTTAGACTTGAATCTAATCCGTTTCTTTTCTGGGGTTGTGAGTTTAAAAGTTCGGCTAGCACAGTCTATTACTCCCTCATAGCGGGTCTTCCAATCCATGCCTAATATTACATCCAATCCTTGGGATTCTAGGATTATTAGACTAACTGGAAACTTGTACTTTCCAAACTCTAGGACTAGTTGGTGACATCCAAAATTTACTATCATCTCTCCACCTGGGGAGCTTACTTTAATAGGGCATCCAATTGTTTCAGTTGGGAGTTTATTTTTGTCTACAAATGCTCTTGAAATGAATGAATGCGATGCGCCGGCATCAAAAAGGATAAGTGCTGGAAAGGTATTAATCTTGAACTTACCAGCCACAGCATCAGACTCCACTTGGATTTCCTCCACATTAATATGATTCACATGTCCCTTCTGAAAAGGATTTGGCTTGTTGGCCCCATCAGTCTTCTTTTCTGGGCATTCATTGGCATAGTGCCCTGTTTTATTTCATTTGAAACATTCAACTTGAATAATGTCTCTCTTAGCTGGTTGATTCCCATTGCCATGTACATTATGGTGACTCTTGTATCCACTCTTGTTGTTTCGGTAATCCCCATTGTTGTGTCCATGATGTTTATTGCCATCGTGGTGACGGTTATTCTTGTGGTGGCTGTTATGATTCCCGTTTTTGTGGGATCCAGAACCTCCACTACCTTCACCATAAGAACGCTTGTGATATGATCCTGATCCATGCTTATCAAAATGGTGTTTCCTCTTCCTATTCTCAACTTTCTTCATATTGCTTTCTAAGATGGTAGCTTTGTCACACAAAGATTGATAAGTTGGAACATAAGCAATAGATAGTTGCATGCACATCTCATCATTCAGTCCTTCAAGGAACTTCTCATTCCTCTTTTCATCAATGTCAACATCATCTGGTGCATAGCGTGACAGATTATTGAACTCTTCAATATATTCGGCAACACTGCGATGGCGTTGTTTAAGGTTGTGAAATTACTTTTTCTTCAACCCCATTACTCCTGAAGAAATATGAGTAGTGCGGAATCCATCCTCAAACATTGCCCAAGTCACTTCTTCAATAGGGTTAGTGACTTGAAAGTTATCCCACCAAGTAGCTGCTGGTCCTTCTAGCAGGTGTGTTGAAATCTGACTTTCTCAGCATCAGTGCAACCAACTGTGACCGAGTCCTTCTTCACGGAACATAGCCAATCATTTGCTACCATGGGATCAGTTGTACCCAAAAACTTAGCAGGTCTCAACCTTAGAAACCGTGTGACCATGTCAAGAGCTGGTGGGTTGTTTTGGTTGTTGTTATTGTTATTATTGTTGTTGTTTTGATTCTGGTTCTGATTTGCCATAAACTGAGTCATCATCTACATCAACTGTGTTTGTGCAGTCATCAACTGTTGCATCTCATTGCCATTGTTGTTGTTGTTGGGATTGGCACGACGAGGAGCCATCTGTGGTTTCAATAAGGATAAGTAAAGTTAAATACCCCATAGATCCTAACATGCACAATAGAACATATAACAACATCACAAACAAGCAAGCACAAGATAAAGTTTTAGGGTTCAAAACCTCACAAAGAACAAGTTTGCAAATATAAATAACAAACTAGAAAAGTCACCCACAAGTTGGCATGATCAACACGACTCGACAATAAAACGATAAGATAGATAATAGATATATATCACTACTCCTCCATGTCAACTTCCTCCTCCACTAGAGCAAGTCCTGTTGCATCGAATCCTGCCTTGTATTTCTCCAAGCTTGCAGTCAAAGCATCAACCTTATCATGTAGCCCTCTCTTCTATGAGCGCAACCTCTCTATCACCTCGTGATCCGCATCTAGTTGAAGATCCTCAAGCTCCAACTTAGTCTCCATGTCCTTGATCTTCTTATTCCTATCCTGGATCCTCTTCTCTTGGATCTTGAACTTCTTCTCTTGCCTTTCAAACTTCTTATCCATCTCATTGATGCTCTCCTCTTGCTCCTCGAAGGCCTTGTCCTTCTCCTTAAGCTGGACATGTGGCTCATCATTGCCAAGCATCACATTGGTCCTATCAGTATCAAGGTGCCTAATGATACTCTCTAGGTCCTAGAAGTAGTGTCGCCCAGGCTTGATGGTCTCCTTAGTAGCCTCGCCCAACACTATAGCCTCTTCTTCCTCGTCACGTCTCCCAAAGAAATGAAAGTAGTGGTCCTTGAGCTCGGCAGAGTGACGTCCACAAAGGCGTCCTATCAGCTCCTGCATGGCAACGTCGAGACCTCTCTCTTGGTCATCATGGAGTATCTTGAAGGCAATCTCCTCCGTTGGAGGCTCTGTCTGGCATCCTGGCTGAGTAACCCTGAATCCCCATAAGTCCTTCCTCTCAAATTTCTTGAGCTAAATTCCCTTGATGTTAGGGATTGGGAGAGAGAGTACATTGACAAGCTGCAAAATGCGAGTCCCAAAGCGAGTTCCCTTGAACTCCTCGGCAGTGTTGTAAACAAATCTAGGCATTTATGCATAGGATGGAGAAAAATTATAAATAACACAAGCTAATCATGAGGTTCTTGAGTGCCTTGGGAAACTCTATCTCACATTCTAGGGTCATGGTCATTAGTGGTCCCTTACTGGCGGATTCGTTGATGGCTGACATATACAAATAGATATGAGAAAGAAGATTAGAAGAGGTTTTACGAGATGAAAAGAGACAAGTGATGAAATTCATAGTGGTGTTGAATTTTCCTAGTGGTTTTAATAATCTAATCCATGTTAGGGTCACAAACCTACAGGAAACACAGTGCTCTGATACCATCTGTAAGATCTCACCCAATAAGGTAGAGATCCCTGTGATTCCAGTGATAGTCCCTAGATCGAAAATGCTAGCACCCACAGTTTAAGATGAAGTACACAGATACAAAGGTCATTATTACATCGTAATTCCAGGAGTACATTAGTTCTTACAACTCACTTAGCCCAAGGCTAACTCATAAAGAGTTCTCAATACATAACATATAAATAAATTCTTCATCTTCATGCGCCATAGGCAAACATGTCGAGTGTAGACTCGTAACCCTACTCACCATCAGAGTAACCTGCAACATGATAAGTTACAGCCACAGAGGGTCAATATAGTTGAAATTGTATTGGCAAGTGATACCATAGTTGTATAGTAGAGACTAACATCTACATGAATATGGCTAAGTGTGGATCAGGCTGGCTTTGCAAAAAGCAAGTTTTATCCTACTAGTTTGAAAATACAAAGTTTTTTTTACAAAACACTAAGGAACCACCAATAGACATTGGTGAACCTCTACCCTTGTTCACCCATATTATTTTAACTTAGAGAAATTGGGATGAGGAGATTCTTGAACCGTTTTAATGTCTTTGATACTCAAAATTGTCCATAACCGGGGACACAACTAAGTACTTAGGTTTACCCTGTCGAGAGGTGGTGCACTTTCCCCACAAGACTTGACATGCATTGAGATGAGACTTTTCAGAAGCAATCCCTCAGACCATGTAACATCCCAAAAATACTAAACTTAGATCATAAAACTCTAATCATCAAAATTAGGGTTAACGAAAACTTTTCTAAATAAAAATATGAAAGCATGCATGTGAGTATGCATTTCATTTTGAATTCTTTTGAACCACCTTGTTTGTGTGTTCCTTTACTTGTAAATGGATGCTTAGGTGAAATAAACATCATCTAAACAAATCCCAAAATTTTCTCAAAGACAAGTAAATCAAAACAAATAAAATAAGGGAATGGTCATTTTGACCAATTTAACTCCCATGCCTACTTTGGCTGTCTCAAACTTTCAGAACCTAACAAAAACTTTTCTGGATCTTTGCACCCCTTGATTGTACTCATAACAAAGTATCAAGGCCCACTTTGTGATCATCCAGAAACATTCAAATGCATAGTTTAAATGACAATTCAAAATTGAATCTTTATCATATGGAAAGATCCCACTTTTTCAAAAACCACTCAAACAAGCTCAACTTTCAAAACCCAAGCATCTGCAGACTCACCAGCACCAACCTAGCACACCCAACAAAAATCTTTTCAAAATTCAAAACTTGAATTCTTGCGGCCATTTCATCAAACACTTGGCAGAAACAAATCAAACTGGCCTAACTTCACTGTTTGGAGCAGTAATTTGGCTAAGCAATGTTCACCATTGATCACCCTTGTCTCCCCCAGTGCCAACCAGTGCTTGGACCAACCCTAGCCCCTACTCTTTGCCCCATGCCATGCCAACCCGAGCATCCCCTTGCCAGCCGACAATGGCTAGCTAGCCAGAGCAAGCACCAAGCCGAAACAACATGTCTAGGAGCAAGCCAACACCCCACCGCCACTCCCTGTCCAGCGCTCGAACCCTGCCAGCCACTGGACCACACGCACGAACCATGCCAAGCTCGCCAGCAACCATGCCGAGAGCGCGCTGTAACATCCCAAAAATATTAAACTAGAATCATCAAACTCTAATCACCAAATTTAGGGTTAACAAAAACTTTTCCAATTAAAATATGAAAGCATTCATATGTGTATGTATTAAAATGTGAATTCTTTTTAATTGCCATGATTATGTGTTTCTTTGCTTGTAAAATGATTCTTAGGTGAAATAAACATCATCTAAACAATTCCCAAACTTTTCTCAAAGACAAGTAAATCAAAACAAATAAAATAAAGGAATGGTCATTTGGACCAATTTAACTCCCATGCCTACTTTGGTTGTCTCAAAATTTCAGAACTTAACAGAAAATTTTCTGGATCTTTGCACCCCTTGATTGTACTCATAACAAAGTATCAAGGCCCACTTTGTGATCATCCAGAAACATTCAAATGCATAGTTTAAATGACAATTCAAAATTGAATCTTTATCATATGGGAAGATCTCACTTTTTCAAAAACCACTCAAACAAGATCCACTTTCAAAACCCAAGCATCTGCAGACTCACCAGCACCAATCTAGCACACCCACCAAAAAACATTTCAAAATTCAAAACTTGAATTCATGCGGCCATTTCATCAAACACCTTGCAGATTCAAATCTAACAAAATCAAAACACTATAGTGTGCAGTGTTTTGAGCCTAACTGGTTCCCTCTCTAGCTCACAATAGCCTTAGTAGATCATCTAACGAACTTAACTAATCACTAGCACCACTGTGAGCTTGCCAATGTCATCAATGGTGAACAGCCGAGTGCACCCTTGCCACCCCAGTGTAGACAACAAGCTAGGAAAGAAACTAGCCGTGCCAACCTTGTCTGGGAGATCACCCATGCCTCACCGCCCCCTCTCGACCAGCCCTGCATCGAAGACAATGCCCAGAACCGCCAGGAACGCCGCACCCGTGCCGCTGTCGACCATGCCGACGTGCGCCATAGAGCACGCACTGTTCCCACGCAACCCGACCACCTCAAGCCCTCGCCGCCCGCCAACATGCTCCCCACCATCCCAGGAACACGCCAGACATGCCCATTTCACCGCCCGTGCCCTGTAGCCACCGCTCGCCGTCGAAGACGCCGCCTCTGCCGCTCAGAGCATCGTGTGTTCTAGACCAAACCGCATCACCCCTACGCGCGCATTAAATCCGTAGAGCATCGCCAGGGAGCACCGCACCGCCCCCTACCGTCGCCCACGCCGATAGCCGTCTGTACCGTCGACCACGACGAGCTCACCTTGCGCCCCGTCGGTCCCCTCTCGCGACTATAAATAGAGGCCACCCCCAGCCGAATTGAGCACACCATCTCACTCCCCTCTCTTCACTGATCGTCCCACCCCGTTGCCGGAGCAAGGCGAGCAGCACCTCGCCGGAATTTCACCGGAGCTCGCCGCCTCTGGAGAAGAAGGAAGCCAGCGATTGGAGCCGCCCCAGGAGAAGTTGTCGGTACCAGGAGGTTAGCCGTCATCGACTTCGTCGTTCGCCCGCCTCGCCGACCCTCGCCTGAGCCCCGGTGAGCCACCCACAACCCCCACTGGTCGCGCTAGGTTTCTATCTCGCCGGCGTTGCCCAAAGTCGACGATGACTCTCAGTCGTTGGATTAGAACCAGATGGAACGCACCACATCGCCCCATACTGCTTCGCACCCCCTCGTCTCACTGATGCGTGGGGACAGCCACTTAACCAGCCCGCGTAAGCGTTGTGCTTAGCAGGCCGGCCCAGTATCATTTCCCGCGCAGCCCAGTTATTTGAATCTAACCTTTTCCATTTTATTTCAAACACACTTTTGTACCTAGTTTCAAAAATCAACCTAGATCGATTCAGTGAACCAAATTGAGTGAAACCAATTTTGTTACAAAGGTCTGGAAGTGCTGAATCCAAGCTCGTTGGATTCAAGTCATTTGGATCTGTAGATCATCCTTGGTCAAAATAACAAGGTAGAGGCTTTCCTGCATTCAAACATTTTTCAAATTAGAACCATAATATCTTTTGAGTTGATTCCAACTCTCAAAAATCACATTCAACCATACCTTTCAGAATATATAAAAATATATGGGTTTACTTGCAGAAATAATGTTCCAGTAATAAAAGAATGCCACATAAGCATTTCTAGCCACTTTAATTAATTAAAATAAAAGGGTAAAACATTATTAAATTGTGACACCACTTTAAATCATATTTCCATGGACTATAATATGTGGTGATGACATGTGTCAACATGATCCCATGTTTGGTTTGGAGAATATTAAATCATAAGTAGTTTTTCAATGAGTAGAAATTACTTTTCTAAAAATAAAAAGAATTAAACCAAGCTTTAATCTTGTAATGTTAGTGATGATGCTAGATCATCTATAGGACCCTTTTTGTGTGATGATTGCAAGTAGTTAAGTATTGTTTGGTGATTGTGTACCTCGTATTTATCTATAGACGCTAGTACCGACCAAGGATACGAGGAAGAAGGAGGATACTACGAAGAAGAAGCCGAGGAGAACTTCAACCACTGCTCTGCACAAGGCAAGCTAACACTTGCAATTTAGCAAGCTTATATTGACACTGATGCAAGCCTAATGCTACTAGTTGAATGTGCAAGCAAATACTTGCTTGTCACCATGCCAACTATATGCCTTAAGCATAGATGATCCCACCCACTTGATAAACCAATCCTAGTTTTTATTTACAAGCTTTCTATTTTATTTCTTTATCAAAGCTATTACTTAGAATTTACTTAAGTGAATTGTAGATACTAGAAAGATATTTGAAGGTTGCATAAAGAGCATAAAATTTGTCCTAAGCTAGATAATCTTAATATCGTCCCAAGGCATAAGATTGAACTTAGTTGAAACTCTACTAGTTTACCACCCCTCATTAGTACTTACCCCCCACCTGTAGATGCTAGTGCTAAGCATAAAACTTGATCAACTTAGATGGGAATACTTGGTGGAAAAATGGTTATGAAAACCTTGGAATGATGGATCATTCTACTGAGATGTTTTGACATGTGTTTCCGAACACCAGATGATTTATGGTCATGAAAATATTGACGCATGAGCCTTAGCCCTTTATAAAACTGATGGTTGTCTGGATGCGATACCATTCCAATTTTATCATACAACCATAATACCCGAAGATTGGGTAGGGCTTGACTGGAAACTTATATACCTTAGTATTAGTTCCCTCACGGCCAAGGTATGAGCTAAGGCTACCTTGTGAAGATTGTCCACCTGTGCAGTACCCAAGATGACAGTTGGTCATGGTTGGGAGGCCAAACTCACAGGAGAGGTGCTTATACTAGGGCGTGTAATTGAAAGGTTAGGATTGATTATCCGCATACTGAGTATGGTGAATTCAGGAGTTATTCCTGACGGATGTATCGAATGTTGTGGTGAAAGTGTCGAATCTCTGCAGAGTGTCAAACTATTCGAATAGCCGCGTCCGTGGTTATGGACAGTTGGAGTGGCCATACTGTTCCCCCGTCAGACTTTTTCAAAAGAGACTTGTGAAATGAATTGAGACTTTGACTTGACCACAACAGAGTTGTGACATGAAATACAAGTTCCCACTTAGGAGTTATAAAATTGTGACTCGCTTCTCTTGCCTCTGAACTTAGTAGAGATAAATCTGGTTTCTTACAAAACAACCCTAGAGCCTAGTGTCCTATTACCAAAAACCCCTTTCACTTGTTCGTATTAGTTTGCGAGTACTTAAAGAGTACTCATGGCTTTGTCCCTGGCTATTCCCATGGCCATACTATGAAGAGGAGTACCTGGAGGATGGACCCCAGGAAGGTTACGACAACTAGGATCATCTCCCATCGTCAGCATTGCCTGTGACCCAGAAGATGGAGATTCGCCTACGCTACCATTATTATTACGTATTTCGTTGCTTGTGTTGTATTAAGACTGGATCATGAGATCCCTATTTGTGTAAGAACTTATGTACAGTTTGTAATGGATGATGTACTATGGTATCCAATTCTGTTATGTCTCGCAAAAATGGTAATCCTAGGATTGCGATGTATGGCATAACATGCATCTAGGATTAAAAATCCGGGTGTTGACAAATTGGTATCAGAGCCATCCTGACCATAGGAGACCCTAGTTAGACTGGACGTTTGAATCAAAAACTTAGTTTCAAAACCAAAGAAAACAAATATTTACAAAAACTTATTCCCATTCTTATCACTTTGATTCTTTCATGAAAATTCATGTTCCTCAAAAACTCTTGCAAAACACATAAAATTTGACACACTTGATCACTCTACTAACTTACTCATCTCATATTCTTTTAGATGGACATGAAGTACAGCAAGTTTTATCAGTTGGGGAATGCAGGAGACCTTATCTTTGAGAAGGATTTGGACCAGCTTTCAGAACTTCTGGAGTGTCCGCACCCCGAGTTCTTCGGAGCTTAGCTCAATGATCAAGGAGGAGAAGATCTGCAGTGGCTAATTGTTGCAAGTATCCGAGGAAAGATTGAGCCTCCCACTGCGGAAGGATTTCAGTTTACCTTACGAGAGAACAACTGGCTCGATGGACTTGGCAAAGCCATGCAGGAAGCTCTTTCCCGTCTGTGCGTGCAGAGTATCAATCAGATCAAGGGTACCCGCTTTGAGTTTTGCCCAAGGCGTGATGCTAATGGACAACCACTAGAAGCCCCATACCATCACGAGCTGAAGACCCAATTGGACCACCTTAGCTTCATGATGTACGATCGTCAGCAGGAGTTGGATAACTGCCGTGACTATACCAACCACAAGTCTGCCATCATCAAGACGAAGGACCAAACCATCGCCATGTTAGCGAAGGATCGCAAGTCTCACCGCCGCCAGCTCGACAAGAAGGAGCGCATTATTGCCCGTCTTCGCCACCGCATCTCGTCTTTGGAGGAGACCATCCACGAGAGAGACATGCAGTTGGAGGAAAGGGAGAATGCCGGAGAGGATCTTCGTGGAGACCCCTACTCCTATCTCAGCGATGATGATGATTTTCTGGAGGATCAGGCTATGGACTTCTTCACCGATGAGGATGATTACGCCTTCATCGATGATGATGAGGATGACGACTACACTGACTCCGAGGAGTAGGAGCACTTGAGCACTAGCGTAGTGAGTAGTATTTGGTCCCAATGTATCGTAGTTTCCAGAATGGTTCTTAAAACCATCTGTTTTTCTTTGTTGTGGTGTGTGTTGTATCGTGTGCTATGAATGAATGAAGGAAAAACAAGTTACAAGAAAACCTGAGTCAAACTTTAAAAACTTTTCAAAGCCCCAAAACCTTAGAAATTTCCCTCTTTTCTCATGATCTATCTCAATCTTCAGATGCCACGCGGAGGAAGTGGTTCATCCCCGGACCCGATGTTGCAGATTCTACAAATGTTGACTTCTGACCGCGAAGCTGAAAGAGCGGAACGTCAAGCCAACCTAGCCACCCTACAACAGATAGCCCAGATTGCCCACAACAACCAAGGCCACGGAAATCAGGACAACCATGGATCTAAGCTTAAGAATTTCCAGAATACCAACCCACCTGTTTTCATTAAGTCAGAAAAACCCCTAGACGCTGACGATTGGCTGCAAACCATGGAAAATAACCTAGAAGTCACCGGAGTGGAAGCCAACGAGAAAGTCATGTTGGCCACCCATTACCTAGCCGGAGATGCCAGAGCATGGTGGAACAGTGTTCGCGCAATGACCGGAGGCCAGATGATGACCTGGGAGGAATTCAAGGTCAAATTCAGCAGAACCCATGTGCCACCAGGTTTAATCAAAAGGATGAGAGACGAGTTCAGAGAACTGAAACAAGGAAGGATGACTGTAGTGGAATACCGTGACAATTTTTTGTCATTAGCTAGGTATGCCCCGGATGAGATCGACACCGAAGCCAAGAAGAAAGAAAGATTCCTGAATGGTCTGCACGACGAGATGCAGACAGTGTTAGTCAATATCCCCTTTGCTAATATTGAAGCCCTTGTCAACTCAGCCATCCAGATGGAAGGGAAGATCAACCAAGCCAATGAGAACCACAAGAGTCGCATGATGCATCAACCAGGAACCCATCAGACCCCAAAGTATCGCCCTAACCCATCTCCAGGATTTGCCCCAAGAACCAACAGACCCCCGATGAACCGTTCGACCTATCCCAACCGTGGAAACCCTAGACCCAGAGGAAATCACAAAAACCCTGGCAACTCTAGCAATTTCAACCGTGCCCCACCCAAGTTCAACAACAACAATGTTGCCACCAACACCAACACTGCCCCGAGAACTGGAAGCAATGTTGCGCCTGTAGCAGCTAAGGACAAGTCGCATGTGACTTGTTATGATTGTGGAAATAAAGGCCACTATTCCAACGAGTGCCCCAACAAGAATAATGTCGCAGCACCCAATACCAATGCCCCAGCTCAGCAGCAGCGTCGTGTTCAGCCAGGAAGAAGGTGTGCCCCAGGGAATTCGCTCAACCGCAATGGTCGTATTTTTTTCATGCATGCTGAAGAAGCTCAGGAAGCGCCAGACGTCATGCTGGGTATGTTTTCTGTTAATTCGGTACTTGCACGAGTGTTGTTTGATTCTGGTGCATCGCACTCATTTGTCACCGAAGAATTTGCATGCACTAGTAAAATTCAACCAACCAAACTGAAGCATCTCATGATTGTTCAAATTCCCGGATCAACCACCAAGGCTAGGCAAATTTGCAAAGCCGTCCCTATCCAAATCCATGGCATAGATTTTTATGCTAATCTGATAGTACTTGGAACTAAAGGTTTGGAAGTAGTACTAGGCATGGATTGGATGTCCAAACATAAAGGATTGATTGATTGTGCCAAGAAAGCCATCACCATGACCAGTATAGCCGGAATATCAGTCGAGCATATATCTGAAACCTTACCTCGCCAATTTAAATGCAACAATAGTATAGCCCAACCTACCATTGACCAAGTTCGGATAGTCTGTGATTACCCCGATGTATTTCCAGATGTTTTTCCCGGTATGCCCCCAGATCAGGATATCGAGTTTATCATCGAACTAATCCCCAGAACTGGACCCATAGCTCAGAGACCCTATAGTATGAACCAGTCGGAATTAGCAGAATTGAAGAAGCAACTGGATTCCATGTTGGAAATTGGATTGATTCAACCAAGTGCGTCACCATGGAGATCACCTGTCTTGTTTGTGGACAAGAAATATGGAGATAACCGTTTGTGTACGGATTATCGAAAGTTGAATGACGTCACTATCAAGAACAAATACCCCTTGCCCAAGATACAAGATTTGTTTGATCAGTTGACCGGTGCCAAAGTGTTTTCTAAGATTGATCTTAGGACTGGCTATCATCAACTCAAGATTCGTGCAAAAGATATTCTCAAGACTGCCTTTACCACCATATATGGATTGTACGAGTATGCAATCATGTCTTTTGGATTAACCAATGCCCCCGCTTATTTCATGAATCTCATGAATAAGATTTTTATGGACTTCCTGGATAAGTTTGTTGTTGTTTTCATTGATGACATTCTGATTTATTCCAAATCAGAAGAAGAACATGGGCTACACCTAAGGACCATTCTTGGAACCCTTAGAGAGCATCAGTTGTATGCCAAGTTTAGCAAATGTGAATTCTGGTTACAGGAGGTAGGATTCCTCGGTCACATTGTATCAGCCGGAGGAATTGCCGTTGACCCTGCAAAGGTGAAAGATGTCGAAGATTGGCAAGCCCCAACCACTCAAACCCAAGTTCGCGCATTTCTCGGATTGGCGGGATATTACCGCAAATTCGTAGAAGGCTTCTCAAGTATCGCCAGACCCATGACCCAATTACTAAAGAAGGACAAGAAGTTTGAATGGACTGACAAATGTGAAGCGAGTTTTCAAGAACTCAAGAGAAGATTGATTTCAGCCCCAATCTTGATCATGCCGGATATCACTAAGCCTTTGTATGTGTATTGTGACGCATCCAAGATTGGTCTTGGATGTGTGCTAATGCAAGAAGGCAAAGTTATATCTTATCTATCTCGACAACTGAAGCAACATGAGCAAAATTATCCAACCCATGACCTCGAACTCGCAGCCGTAGTTCTAGCCCTGAAGACATGGAGACACTACTTGATGGGAAACCGTTGTGAGATTTATTCGGATCACAAGAGCCTAAAGTATATATTCACTCAGAAGGAGCTGAATATGAGACAGAGGAGATGGATTGAGCTAATCAAGGATTACGACCTGGACATTCACTATCACCCTAGTAAAGCCAATGTGGTAGCAGATGCCCTTAGCAGATTGCCATGCCGCTTGAACTCCATGATTTTAAAGGAGCAACCAAGTCTGCACAAAGAGATGGAAAATTTTCGAGTGGAATTAGTGAGTAAAGGATTTTTGGCTAGCATAGAACTTCAACCCACTTTGATCAGCCAGATCAAAGAGGCGCAGAAAGGAAATGCTAGTATCGACGGAATCAAGCGTCGTATTGGTACAGGCAAAGTAACCGGATTCACCGAAGACGAAGAAGGAGTTCTGTGGTACAAAGGACGCCTTTGTGTACCAGCAGATTCTGATTTGAAAGAAGTGATTATCAAGGAAGCTCATGATACTCTTTATTCTATCCACCCCGGAGGAACTAAGATGTATCAGGATTTGAAAGAGCAATTTTGGTGGCATAAGATGAAGAGAGAAATCGGAAGCTATATCGCCAAGTGTGACATATGTCAGCGAGTCAAGGCAGGACATCAAAGACCCGCTGGATTGTTGCAACCCTTGGCCCCGGTGAGCCCCCGACGACCCCCACTGGCGGAGCTAGGTTTCTATCTCGCCGGCGTTGCCCAACGTCGACGATGACTCTCAGCCGTTGGATTAGAACCAGATCGAACACACCACATCGCCCCATACCGCTTCGCACCCCCTGTCTCACTGACGCGTGGGGACAACCACTTAACTAGCCCGCGTAAGCGCTGTGCTTAGCAGGCCGGCCCAGTATCATTTCCTGCGTAGCCCAATTATTTGAATTTAACCTTTTCCATTTTATTTCAAACACACTTCTGTACCTAGTTTCAAAAATCAACCCAGGTCGATTCAGTGAACCAAATTGAGTGAAACCAATTTTTTTAGAAAGGTCTAGGAATGCTAAATCCAAGCCCGTTGGATTCAAGTCATTTGGATCTGTAGATCATCCTTGGTAAAAATAACAAGGCAGAAGCTTTTCTGCATTCAAACATTTTTCAAATTAAAACCATAATATCTTTTGAGTTGATTCCAACTCTAAAAAATCACATTTAACCATACCTTTCAGAATATATAAAAATATATGGATTTACTTACAGAATTAATGTTCTAATAAAAGAATGCCACATAAGCATTTCTAGCCACTTTAATTAATTAAAATAAAAGGGTAAAACATTATTAAATTGTGACACCACTTTAAATCACATTCCCATGGACTAAAATATTGTGACACCACTTTAAGTAGTTTTTCAATGAGTAGAAATTACTTTTCTAAAAATAAAAAGAATTAAACCAAGCTTTAATCTTGTAATGTTAGTGATGATGCTAGATCATCTATAGGACCCTTTTTGTGTGATGATTGCAAGTAGTTAAGTATTGTTTGGTGATTGTGTACCTCGTATTTATCTATAGACGCTAGTACTGACCAAGGATATGAGGAAGAAGGAGGATACTACGAAGAAGAAGCCGAGGAGAACTTCAACCACTGCTCTGCACAAGGCAAGCTAACACTTGCAATGTAGCAAGCTTATATTGATACTGATGCAAGCTATTAACCTTGCGAGATAACACTTGCAATTATGAAAGTTAGATAACCTAGGAAATGCCTTAAGCATGCTTGGTTAGATATATTTTATAATACCCAATCCTAGTTTTATTTACAAGCTTTCTATTTTATTTCTTTATAAAAGCTATTACTTAGAGTTTACTTAAGTGAATTGTAGATACTAGAAAGATATTTGAAGGTTGCATAAAGAGCATAAAATTTGGCCTAAGCTAGATAATCTTGATATCATCCCAAGGCATAATATTGAACTTAGTTGAAACTATACTAGTTTACCACCCCTCATTAGTACTCACCCCCACTTGTAGATGCTAGTGCTAAGCATAAAACTTGATCAAATTTAGATGGGAATACTTGGTGGAAAAATGATTATGAAAACCTTGGAATGATAAATCATTCTATTGAAATGTTTTGGACATGTGTTTCCGAACACCAGATGATTTATGGTGATGGAAATATTGAGGCATGAGCCTTAGCCCTTTATAAAACTGATGGTTGTCTGGATGCGATACCATTCCAATTTTATCGTACAACCACAATACCCAAATATTGGGTAGGGCTTGACTGGAAACTTATATACCATAGTATTAGTTCCCTCACGGCCAAGGTATGAGCCGAGGCTACCTTGTGAAGATTGTCCACCTGTGCAGTACCCAAGATGACAGTTCGTCATGGTTGGGAGGCCAAACTCACTGGAGAGGTGCTTATACTAGGGCGTGTAATTGAAAGGTTAGGATTGATTATCCGCATACTGAGTATGGTGAATTCAGGATTTGTTCCTGACGGATGTATCGAATGTTGTGGTGAAAATGTACAATCTCTGCAGAGTGTCAAACTATTCGAATAGCCGCGTCCGTGGTTATGGACAGTTGGAGTGGCCATACTGTTCCCCCGTCAGACTTTTCAAAAAGACTTGTGAAATGAATTGAGACTTTGACTTGCCACAACAAAGTTGTGACATGAAATACAAGTTCCCACTTAGGAGTTATAAAATTGTGACTAGCTTCTCTTGCTTCTGAACTTAGTAGAGATAAATCTGGATTCTTGCAAAATAACCCTAGAGCCTAGTGTCCTATTACCAAAAACCCCTTTTACTTGTTAGTATTAGTTTGCGAGTACTTAAAGAGTACTCATGGCTTTGTCCCTGGCTATTCCCATGGCCAGACTATGAAGAGGAGTACCTGGAGGATGGACCCCAGGAAGGTTACGGCAACTAGGATCATCTCCCATCGTCAGCATTGCCGGTGACCCCGAAGATGGAGCTTCGCCTATGCTACCGTTATTATTACGTATTCCGCTGCTTGAAGTTATATTAAGAACTGGATCATGAGATCCCTATTTGTGTAAGAAATTATGTATGGTTTGTAATGGATGATGTACTATGGTATCCAATTCTGTTATGTCTCGCAAAAATGGTAATCCTGGGATTGCGATGTATGGCATAACAGGCATCTGGGATTAAAAATCCGGGTGTTGACAGACCACCATAGACGCGTTCCATCCTAACAACTCTACCACCCACTGTCCATCTGGCTGAGTTCTCACAACTTAGTTGGTCAAGGCGCAGAGCCCATATTCCATGTGGTTGCACTGGAAGCTTCAACAAAAAACATCTCAAATCTCTTTGTTACTGGGTGGCCATCCACAAGTGTGATATCAGGGTAAACCATATAGGGATGTAGAGGTGGGACAATTGGGATATCACTTTTAGACTACTAGACTAACTCTAATTTAGGTGGGATAAGTGGGATAAGCGCGATATGTCAAATCTAGCTTATTCCACTTATCCCACTTAGTTTTGAGTTAGTCTCAAAGTGATATCCCACTTGTCCCAATTGTCCTACTTCTGCATCCCTAAAACCATAGAAATGGGCCCTGAGTAACCACTCAACACAATCCATACAAGTCCCATTCAACCCAGGTGTTTCATTAACAAAAGTTGTTTTCTTAATAAAATATATATAAGTATAAAACTTTCCATGACATCATGATATGAATTTCCACCCATGAATTCTAATAACAAGACTAAGCATTCTAGCATACGATGTCTCCTAACTTAGGAAAATACTACCAAGACATAATCTATAGGATTTCCATAGCATAGCATTATACTTGAAACTATCATGCAAGTCCTACTAAAATAATACTAGTGCAATAGGTAAAATAATAGGACATAAGATGAAATATCACTTGCCTTGGTAGCTAGGAGAATAGGTACAATCCTCACGATCACACACTTCACAATCCACACAATCTACACAACAAAATCAAACAACAAAATATACACAAATCAATATAACACTCAAAAATAATATGAATGCATGCAAAAATGCAATGAGATGATTGCCACAATTTTAAAACCAAACTCTACAGTACAGAAGATAAAGTACAATTTCTAAAGTCTAAAGATTACAAAAACCACCTAAAAATAATATACAAAATAATTTTTATAGCCAAAATAACCCTACAAATGTCTCTGGACAAAACTCTAATTTTTCAGAAGTAAGTGAGCAAAGTAAGGCCATAGTAATAAATTTCACATTTTTCTGAATCCATAGACACTAAATTTGTATTTTTTCTGAATTATAGAACAAAACTTATGAATTTTACAAGTTTGAACAAATAACAAATCAAATCTGGATTTTAAAACAGAAACACTGACACACGGCGTGATCTGATTGGCCGATACCGATTCGTGCAGATCACGTGCACGCGCCGTCAGATCTCAGTTAGATTGTGCGGTCCAGATCGCATGATACCCTTTGTCCAGAGACATTTGTGGATTGTGCGGTCCAAAATCGCTCGTCGGAGTTGCTCCTGGCGTCGGGTGCTCGCAGTCGAAGACGGAGGCGAGCCTACAGAGCACCCACGGACAAACAAAAAGTATCAGTGAATGCGCGTGAGGACAGAGGGTGCAACAGAGCAAACCAGATGTGAGGGGGGTCGAGGTTCACCACAATTGGTCGTCGAAGCTCGTCGGAGTGGTGGTGGTTTGAGGTGGAATATGCGAAGCCTGGCGGCGCTCAGGGGTTGTGGTGTGGGGGGAAATGGAGAGGGGGCTGTGGGTGTTAAGTAGCAAGGAACGGGGGAGAGAATAATGCATGCAATCAAGAGAATTCAACGCGAATTGATTCGGGGAGAAATGGCAGGGGCGAGCGCGGGTCTTCGGCGCGAGATTGACGACGACAGTGTCACGGCAGTGGGGCCTGCCTGTCAGTGAGGGGGTACGATGCAGCGCGGTGAGAAACAGAGGGGGAGAGGGGGAGCTGGGTGGGATGCTTGGGCCACGAGGTGGGGTACTAGGCCATGCGCTGGTCTGGCTGGCTTCTCTTTTTTTTCCTCTTAGCCTTTTTCTTTTTCTGTTTTCATTTTCTATAAATTATTTGAAGCATCAAATGAACTCCAAATCATTTCAAATTTTCACCAAAATTTTGAGGGGTGATCCTAGTGTTTAAAATTGTTTCAAACACATTTAACCACTAACAAAACACTTTGGGTACAAAATAAAAATAAAAACAAAATCTCCACCCTTTCATATAAAGGGGTTTTAAAACTAGGGTTTTGTTAGGTTTTAAAGTTTGAAAAATTTTGTGCAATGCGCACATGCAAAGATGATATGAATGCAATGAGAGTGTTTTGGTTTAATAAAAATTGGCATGTTACATACAAGCGTCAAATCTTGGGGATGCCCAAGGCATCCCCTTTTTCATCAATAAAAATCTTAGTCTCTTTCTAGACACTTCGTTTTTATTGTTTCATGCACTATTGTGTTGTTCTTGGAGCATCTTAGTTTTTTTTCGTTTTCATTTTCTTAGTTTGCTTGAATAAAGTAGTTGGACCCCCTTTTTCGCTCTATTGGTTCAATTAAGTTGATTGGTGTTGGAAAAGAGTAGAAAGCTTCATGCTTAAGTGGTACAAAAGGGAGCTTGTTTTGACTGTGGCTTAGACTTTATCATGTCATGCTAGATGTTGTTTTGACCTTATGCTTAGTGATTATTGATGTATCATGACTTTTTCCAACTTATGATTTTTCAAGCATATACTCCATATTTTGTTCACTTTAACCTTAATCACTTCAAGATGATTATGATAGGAGAAATGAGAGCTGAAAGCTAACAAGTACCATAATTTTTGGAAGCTCTTTACGAAACTTGAAATCCCTGCTTCCCTTTGAAGGGCCTTTCTTCCACTTTTATATTGAGTCTCCACCTTCTATTTTTATGCACCAATTAAGAGAGCATAGTTGTCATTCTTAGTTTTATTTGCATTGTCCCAAAACTTATTGATTGATTCATAATGTTGATATTGCTTGTTCTTGAACTATTTGTATCTAGTCACCCTTATAAACTTTGAAGGTGTACTATGCATTTATGTTTTGCTACTCCATGAGGGACAAGCTGAATACCACACATGCTATGGTTTCTATATGTGAAACAAACAAACGTCTTTGAATGTATTGTTATTCATGATCTTTGTTTGTATCCTTTCATGTTGCAACATAGTTACTATGTCTTATTGTTAGAACTACATCTTTCATGCTCATGTTTAGAGTACTTTGATCCCAGCTATCAATGATTTACAAATATTCTGATCAAGATTTTGATGGTGCATGTCACCTCAAAAAAAATTCTTTTATCACTTACCTACTCGAGGACGAGCAGGAGTTAAGCTTGGGGATGCTTGATACGTCGTAAACGTATATATATAATTTTTGATGTTCCATGCTTGTTTAGTATCAACTTTGCTTTGCTTTGTCTACACTTTGAGGTATTTTCATACATTTTATGGAACCAACCTATTGACAAGATGTCGCAGTGCCAGTTTCCTGTTTTCTACTGTTTTTGGTTTCAAAAAAGCTAGTAAAGAAATATTCTCGGAATTGGACGGGACAAAAGCCAAATTACTATTTTTCCCGACACGACATGGAGCCCGAAGGAGAGACAGAGGAGGGCACCAGGGTGGGCACACCATAGGGTGGCACGGGACCACCCTAGGTGGCGCCACCACATGGTGTGGTCCCCCGGTACACCTCCTGACATCGCCCTTTCGCCTATAAAAAGCTCACGAGGCAAAAACTCTAAAACAATTGGCATACATCCACGAAAAGTTCCACAGCACCACCACCACCGAAGGGGAGATTCGGGGGACAGAAGTCTCTGTTCCGGCACCCTGCCGGGACGGGGAATTGCCCCTGGAGCCATCTCCATCAATATCCACCACCATCTCCATCGCCGTTGCTGATTCCCATGATGAGGACATAGTAGTTCTTCCTCGAGGCTAAGGGCTCTACCGGTAGCTATGTGTTCATCTCTCTCTCTATGCGTGATCTTTATGTGATCATGAGCTTTGTAATCAAGTAGATATTGTCGGAGATATGCCCAAGAGGCAATAATAAAGTAGGTTATTATTATATCTTCATACTTATGATAAATGTTTACATACCATGCTATAATTGTATTAACAGGAAACATTAATACTTGTGTGATTTGTAAACATAAAAGAGTCCCTAGTAAAGCCTCTGTTAAACTAGCTTGTTGGTTAATATATGATCATGGTTTCCTGATCATGAACATAGAGATGTTATTAACAACAGGGTCATATCATTAGGAGAATGATGTGATGGACATACTCCTATAGTTAAGCGTAGCATAAAGATCAAGTCATTTAATATAGTTCATTTGCTATAAGCTTTCTGATACATAGTAACCTAATTCCTTCGACCATGAGATCATGTTAATCACCATCACCGGAAGGATGCTTTGATGACATCAAACACCACACCGTAACTGGGTGGCTATAAAGGTGGCATTGAGTGTTCGGAAAGTATGTGTTGAGGCACATGGATCAAGAGTGGGATTTGTCCATCCATATGACGGTGTAACACCCTCAGAATCGGCCCTATGCAAGTTTCAGTGCTTCCCGCCAAACCCGCATAGAAACGATTCAAAGGTGTCCACCAGGCACTTGCGTGCGGGTGGAAAATGAAGTAATAACATTACACAACAGTCCTCGATGGGACCCACAGAACAGATATATATACAACACGACTCCATGAGTCAAGAATACAGATATACAGAACAAAGATCCAAATCACCTTGAAAACGATAGAGCGTCCAGCTACGGACAAGATGCAAATGAGGCTAAGAGACCTGAAGGATAACCAATGGCGTCCATAACCCTGCACAGGCCAAGCCGGAAGGGTAACCCTGCTAACGGCGTCGATCTCAAAACCTGCTTAAACAAAAGGGGTGCCGACAAAGGGCAAAGGAAAAAGAGAGAGCGGTCAGTACTGAGGCCAGTACACGGCGAGGCTAGAATTCGGCGGTCCTCGCCTACATAGGTATGGTGGACTGAGCGGCAGCGCAGCATGCACTAAACAACCTATAGAGACTCGATATAACTGACGGCTATCAGAGAGGGGTAAGAAAGACCTATCCGGAACCAACCTGATACTACCACCAAACATACCCATCCTGGTGTTTCCCCCTCGAGACCAAACGAGGAAGTCAACCGAGGAACTCACACCGTTGGCAGTTTTATTTAGACAGTTATCGTTGCAGCAATTACTAGTCAGGTATAGATAGTCATCCTGATATAATAAGCAGTGGGCACTTTTAGTTAACCATTCCGTTGTAGTTGCAACACTTACTAGTCAGATACAATTAGCATGAGATATCCCAAAACCCAGCAGTTGTTGGTACTTTTATTTAGCCATTCCGTTATAGTTGCAATACTTACTAGTCAGGTACAATGGTAGCAAGCGACAACCCAAACAAGCAATTGTTGGCAATTTTATTTAGCCATTCCATTATAGTGAAGCTGATTACTAGTCATTATAAAGTCAAATTTATAGCACTACTTTCGTTATAGTTGTCTATGATCGAGATACTGTGCTCCAAGTCGTCCATAACCGCGGACACGGCTTTCAGAAAGTTTTACCCTGCAGGGGTGCACAAATAGCAACACACACTCGATCAACCTCGGAAAAACCAAATCAAAACCCAACGAGGCCTTCACGACAAAGCAATCACCAGATTCAGAAATATTTCAGGGGGCCACCCCATTAAGCTACCCGCAACGAAGTTAGCTGACTCCGAAACGGACTCAAGGTTTGGGTGGACGGCTGTAAACGACTGGGAACCCGAAAGTGTGACTGGGCTTGTCGATACCGCGAAATCGTGTCCCGATCCTAAACAGTACAGGTGCAGTACATCGCACAATTTAAATAAAGCAGTAAAGCATGGCATAAGTACAGGATAGTAAATAAAACCTCAAACTAGTTTGTGGCCCCAAGAAATAAGAATGAATCAAGCTCTGGCTCAGGGGGGTCCCATAATCCTCCCGGATGTGGATAGCGCGAATATTCAAGGAACAGGTATCAAGTACTCGGGGTCCTACGGGACACAAGTGGACGGTTAACAAACAAATAACATCTATTGCCCACTTGTGCCTCTGCATTTACCTACTTCAATTTTAGTTGTTAAACAGTAATTAAAGTCTTGATCATCTCCAACAATAAACACACGGCAATACTCCAACAACTGTGGTACTTGACGACACGCAACAGCACTTGAGCAAGCGACTACGACGCGCAGGTCCAACTATCTACCAAACAACAGGTAATAGGAGGTGTCCAAGGCAATATAAGGCTGCAAGGGATATCACGGGTACGAAAGCTAGAGCATCGCAACACAGATAGCAATAGATCAACAGGAGGGAATAAATACTATAAAAGTAAGATAGGTAGAAAGGAGGAGGTGCTCGCCTGAAAATATTGCCGAAGGTTCATCCGAAGGTCGGGTCGATACTCGCATCAACTCATCGGCCTAATCCGCGAAGAAGCAAAGCACTAGAAGAAACACCGGATGCACTATTTAATACTACGGCAAAAGATCGGGCATGATGCATGTATGATGTATGACATGGCAAAGGTGCAGTGCAATTAGATCATATTAAGCGGAACCGGGGTCCCGACATTTATTAAGTGGTTCAATTTATATAGATAGCCCGCAAATTAAATGTTGTCTTAACATGGCAAAACATATCACCGGTTCGCTACACAAAATTAAATGGAGCCAATATATGACTAGAATAGCCATCATATAGTTTCCATATGTAATTATTAGATGAATCGACATAATGTCCCCAAACCACATGATATGATGCGAGCATGAAAATTAATATGCGACAGTTGATAATGTCATATTATAAAAATAGGGGTCTCGGATAGGGAATCACATTAGAGGGGGCTCGACGATCTTGGGCTCCGAGGGGTTCGGGGTCGGGTCTCAGGGTTCGACGGGAGAACGGCTCGACGAGATCGGTCTCGGACAACGGAAGTCGATCTTGTCGCATCCCAGAAGAAGGACTTGGTTCGGCGTCAGGGGCGCATCAGATTCGCCCTGGTCGGTGTCGTTCTTGTCGTCACGAAGGTCTTGTCGGGTCGTCGTATCGGGTCGGTCTTGGCGTTCGGGAAGAAGAACTTGGCGTGCGAGAGACGATCTTGTTGCATCCGCGGTCGTCGGGTCGTGTCGTCGGTCTTGTCGTTTCACGGCGGAGATCTTGGTGTCCCGGGTCTCGGCGTCTTCGGGTCCGGGAGGAAGAACTTGGCGTGTCGGGTTCGGTCTTCGAATCCATGTAGTAGACCTTGTCAGTTCCATGTCGACGACCTTGGGGTTCGGGGGCTTCGGCTCCGTGAGGCAACATTGGCGCTCCGCGGCCTTCAGACGCCGGGATGGAGAACTTGGTGGTTCCGTGAAGAAGACCGGCTTCGATTATCGGTGTCAAACTCGATTTTCCTTGGCGCCAGCAGATCTTAGCAGAAGGTCTTGGACGAGACTGCAGGGGTGATGGCACAGACGATCGCCTAAACGGCATGTATCTGCAGCAAAGGAAGCCCACCAGGCCGTTGTGCCTGCACTGGCACATAGAGGTGCGCCCGGCCTAGGTACCACGGTCACTACAAAGGAACGGTGACGCGGACTCAACGAACAACGGCTTGGGGCCGCACTGCGGGCATCCCACGAGGAGGACGAGCAGGGCTCTACGGTCGCCGCAGTCCTTGGTCGGGGTAGTGAAGATGGCGACGATCTGAGCGGGAGGAGGAAGGTCGCGCTAGGTAGGGGTGATGGTGCCGGCGCCTGGGAGAGGTGGCGACAGCGGCGCCCTGGGCGCGGAAGGGATAGCGGGCAACGGCCAACGGCGACCACGCAGAGACGGCAACGAAGAGGGGGTCGAGGCGGTGCCCCTGGCGGAAGGTCGGGGACGGGCCTCGCGTGGCCGAGGCGGGGTCGCGGCAGGCGTCGGTGACGGGGATGCGCGGCCAGCAGAGGGAGGAGAGATGCTCCTGTCGGCGAGGAGGCAAGGTGGACGAGATGCGTGCCGACTCTGGCGGAGGAGTGGCTCGGCAACGCGCGGCCGCGAGCTCCGCGAGGAGGTGGGGTCGGGGAGAGGGTAGCCAGCAGAGGCAGACTCTGGTGGCGGCACAGAGGAAGGAGCCGTGTGGAGTGGGCGGCCGCTAGCGAGGCAGAGGTGGCCTTGGGCGACAGGGTCCGCAGGTCTCGCCAGCGGAAGGGAGAGGGGAAGCCCTGGCGGCGCGGGGTGAATGCGTGGAAGAGGATGCGAGGGAGGCAGGAGTGCGGAGCGAGGGACGCGGGATGGGGAGGTGGGCACGACGCGTCAGGTGGGACCCGCGGGTGGGCCTCGGTTTGACCGCGTGAGTCCCACGCGGGGTGGACGCGGGTTGGTTTGGGGTGGGTTCTGGGGTAGCAGGGCGTGTCGCTGCAGGTGGGGCCGGGGTGGGGACGCGCCCAGGTGGGGAGGCTGCCGGTGGGTGAGGGAGTGGGGGCTGTGGGCCAGGTGGCGGGCTAGGATTGGATGGGGGGAAAGGGAGAGGTGAGGTGTCGACAGGCTATTGGGTGGGGTGAGGTGGAGGCAGAGTGGGTAGAATAGGACTGGGTAGGAAAGGATTTTGGGTAGGCTGATTTTGTACTGGGGGTGGTCGACTAGGTCGGATCGGCCCGGTTCGGCTGCCCCCTAAAAATATTTAAACATTTTATTTATTTAAACCGGGACTTTTGAAAACCGGGGATGGACAAAAAAAAATAAACCGGAGACCCAGGTTTGAGTTGAATTAAAGACGGGGTATTTAGAAAACAAAAATAGGTTTTTCCGAAAATAGTTTTATGCGAACAAATGCAAGATGATGACGATGCTCAAATGCAAGGTGGCATGATGACATGAGCATGCAGTCATGATGATGCAATGCACAAAAACAACGCGATTTTCTAGTAGTGGTTTTTGCGGGGCGCCACAGACGGATAGATATACTCTGGGCCCTCTCGGTGGAATGTCATCCAATTAGCTTGCAAGCATGTGACTGGCTCACAAGGGATCACATACCACGGGAACGAGAAAAGAGTACTTATCAGTAACGAGGTTGAACTAGGTATGCAGAGATACCGACGATCATAACCTCGGATAAGTAAACTATCGTGAGACAAAGGGAAATTGGTATCGTATGTAAGTGGTTCATTCGATCGCAAAGTAATCGTAGAAATATGTGGGAGCCATATGAATTTCCAGATTCCTCTATTGGTTATTGTTCAGAGAAGTGTCTCGATCATGTCCGCATAATTCATGAACCGTAGGGAGACACACTTAAGGATTCGATGTTGTTGAGTAGTTATGGAATGATGAGTAAGAGACCGAATGTTGTTCGGAGTCTCGGATGGGATCCGGGATATCACGAGGAGATCCGGAATGGTCCGGAGAATAAGATTCATATAAGGAAAGTCCTATTTCGGAGTTGGGGAATGATTCCGGTGTTTTCATCGGGAATGTTCTAGAAGGTTCTGGAATGTCCGGCACTCTGGAGGGGAAGGGTACATGAATGTGTCATTGCAAGTTGGAATGATTGCATCATGTACTAGTTGTCATCGCTGTACAAAATAAAGGGTTTAATCAAATCCTAGTTTGAAAAGTCAAACGCCAATTTGAAAAGTCAAACGGCTATTTTGGAACGTGGAGAAGAAGTGGGAAACCGAGTTGGGGAGGAGTTCCTCCTCCACCGCCGGCCCACTAGGGATCCGAGTTGGGGAGGGACTCCCTCCCCTTGGCCGGCGCCTCCCTCCACCTATATAAGGAGGGGCAGGGCTCCCCTCCTAGACACACAAGTTGCCTCCCTCTAAACCTAAACCCTAGCCACAGCCTAGGGATTTCTCCCAAGCCGCCGAGTTAGAGCTTCTAATTGCCCTAGCCGCTGGTTTAGCCCCTTCTAATTGGTGTGTCTAAACCCTAGATCACCAAGGCTCTCTCATAGTCCACCATACTCGCTCCGGCTTAAGGCGAAGCCCTGCGAGATCTCCCCTCTACTTCCGGTACCACGCCTTCGTGCTGCCGGAATCGCGAGGAGAGTGCTACAACCTTCGCTGCCTGCAGGAACAAGGGAGAGGAAGGTCTTCGTCGAGTACCGAACGTGTGACCGACTGCGGGAGCGCTGCCGGAACGCAGCGCCGGAAGGATCGTCTACGCGATCTTAAGATCGGCAAGTGTACGACTACATCACCCACGAGAATCTGCTCTCGTTAACCGCTTTGGAATCTTCGAGGGTGAATTCCTCTATCGACTCATTGCTACAATCTAGTAGATATATCTTGGCTTGTTTGTGTGCATGCGGTAGAAATTTTTTGTTTTTCCATGCTACGAACCCCTACAGTGGTATCAGAGCCGTGTCTATATGTAGATCTGTTGCACGAGTAGAACACAATGGTCGTTGTGGGCGTTGATGCTTTTGTTGTCGATTGCTTCTTGTGTACTTTGCATCTTGCGGGATGGTGGGATGAAGCGGCCCGGGCTAACCTTACATGACATCGTTCATGAGACTTGCTCCACGCTTGACATGCAACTTGTATTGCATAAGTGGCTTTGCGGGTGCCTGTTTCTCCCAACATAGTTAAGATTCAATTTACAACGGGTGATTGACAATACTAGTATCAATGTTGTGGTTCTTGTTCGTAAGTTAGAGCGACACTTTTGGAAAGCCCCAAACCACGTAAAATATGCAAATAAAATTAGAGGCGTCTAACTTTGTTTTGCAGGGGTGTGCTGTGATGTGATATGGCCATGATTGTGATTATATTTGATGTATGCAATGTTCCTTATTGTAAGTTGGCAACCGGCAGGAGCCATATGGTTGTCTTTAAATTCTGTTAAGACCCGCGTGTCTATTCAAAGTAGTTGTAATAGTTGAAGCTGGTGGACGACAACCATGGAGCAACGTCATTGACCTTGATGCAATGCCGGTGATGATGGAGATCATGTTCGTGCTTGAAGATGGAGATCTGAAGCACAAGAAGAAAGGCCATATCATATCACATATTATGAATTGCATGTGATGTTAATCCTTTTATGCATCTTGTATTGCTTAGTTCACGACGGTAGCATTATAAGATGATCCCTCAAGCACACAATTTCAAGTTTTAAAGTGTTCATCCTTAGTAAGCACCGTTGCTAAAGCTCGTTGTTTCGAAGCACCACGTGATGATCGGGTGTGTTAGATTCTGCGAGTGTATACAACGTGAGCAAGCCAGATTTGCTCATGCAGAAGCTAAGGTTTGATCTTGACGAGCCTAGCATGTACAGACATGGTCTCGGAACACGGATCACCGAAAGGTAAAGCATGAGTCATATAGTAGATATGATGAACATGTTGATTGTTCGCCATTGTAGCTACATCAACTCTCGTGATGATCGGTTTTGATGTGGTGGATTTGGTTCGTGTGATCACTAAAACAATGTGAGGGATATTGTTTTGAGTGGGAGTTCAACGGCAATATGATTAAAAGTTGAACACTATTTATCATAAATTAAATCAAAGTGAATTTGCATAGTTGTTGTAGTCATTGGCATCCGTTTACCACCTTACGCTTAGTTATAATTGAGATGATAGAACTATATAATTCTGGTTAGTTACTTTACGAACTGGTATCGTATTGTTTTGAAGTGTTAATCTAAAGTTTAAAAGTCCTATTGCAAACTTTCAGTAAGTTCCAGTTATTCCATGAAGTTTAATAATTGGTATTAAAACAAGAGTGACAATTCCAAGAGTTAGTGTATAAGTATCATGTTTGTTTCCATGATTCTTGATATTCAAAGGATTGTCTTAATATCAAGGTTATCTAGGATCTGAAAGAGTTGTTTCAGAAACCATGATGTGTGGAAGATATTGTGATATCTGAAACGAAGTTTTGGTTGCAACATGATAGAGTATAATATGGCAAAAGTCATGTTCTCATATTTGATGAGAATTTGCAAAAGGTTGGAGACACTAGTTGTCCTAATCTTCCAAAAGGTTTTGGAGAGCAACTTATACTCGCGATTCACCGTTACAAGCTAAAAGTAGCTTGATCATGGATAAATCCATGATGAGGGTGAATATTTGATGTAGGTAAAATGTTAACTACACCAAGAGATTACTAAAGAAAGGAATTTGAAAGAACACCAAACATTTGATAATGGTGATCTACTTCAAAGTGCAAGTCCAAAGACATTGGTATTTAACTACACACGCTTTGGACTATGTGTCATATGTATGACTCCACTATTGATGTTGATAGATTCTTTCAAACAGAAAAGGAAATACTGAAAGAGAATCTCATAAATATATGGCAGAAAAGAAAAGACTAGAATTGTTCAGTTTAAGTATATAGATGATATACATGTTATGGCTATATTCTTTGCTTATTAAACAATGTGGTTCTTAAGTATTTGATACTGAATTTGTTGGTGTGAATCGTCATACGAAACAACACAATTCATGAACTACAATGGCCTAAGTAACTAGCAAAAGAATATGTGATGATGTTCATCGAGAACAAAATAAAGGGTTATTCTGTTGCTCGTTAAACATCAAAGCTTGCCTTCAAGATTTGTTTTATCAGGTATTATGAGAACAAAAGGGTTGTTCAAATAATTGCCGTAATCTATAAAAGATGGATGATTCACAAATCTCGTTGGAGAAATCACATCCATAAAACTAGTGCTAAAAATGTCGAAAGACAAATTGATTGATAGATCACTTAGGAAGTGACATCACCGTTTAAATTATATTTGAAAGAAAACATGAAGAAACTCCATGTGGATGGAATTTTGGAGTCTTTTGATTTTGATCACATGACGCTTGTGAAACTTTCCTAGAGATAATTAAAACTTCGTTCATAGGCCAAAAGGGAACGAATGACTAGCCTATTGGAACTTGTACATATTGTTGTACGAAGTCCATTATGTGTAGTCAAGAGCGATGGATTTCAACTTCATATGCTTTCTCCGAAAATTTGAGTGAATATATGAATATTTACTTAATAAGGATGAAGTATGAAACATTTGAAAAGTTCAAAGACTTTCAAGATGAAGTGCAAGATCATTGTAACAAGAATATAAATAGTTTATGATAAAATCATAAAGGAAGATATTTGAGTTACAAGTTTATCATAATACCTAAGATTTAAGGAATCGTTCCGTGGATTTGCATGTCCCGAAACACCATAAGAGTATGGAGCATTCGAGATATGTAATTAAACCTTGTTTGACATGGTGAGATCAAAGGTGTAATTCATAAAATGCCATTATATTTTAAAGATTAAAAGCTTGAGAGACTACCGTTTTTTCCACTGAAAAGAGCTCCATCATAATCCGTTGAATCGACACCATATAAAGTTATGGTTTGGGATAAAACCCAAGTTGTCCTTTCTTAAACATTGGTATGCTATGCATAAGAAATATGTTTGCAACCAAAGTCGGATGAACCTATCTTTGTATGTTATTTTGAATAACTGTTCCTCCATAACATCGGAGACAAAAATGTTTGTCGCTTGGAACGTCAAAGTTTCTTTAAGAAGGAATTTTTCGTGAAAAGTTAAGTGGGAGGACAATAGAACTTTGATAAGGTTAAAAGAACCTTAGCTATATGTGCAGAGTTGCGCAGCGCCGAAAAGTGTTCCGGAGGCAGCAACAATGCTCATGGCTCACGTGCCTCAAAGGTTGTGGTCACGGAGATCTAAGTTCCTATTGAAACAAGTAGGTCGGGTAAACAATCAAATACCAAGATTTGAGGGTTGAATCATTATTTGAGAATAATGAACCGACTACATGCAAAGAAGCGATGATGGACCCTGACTCCGTAAAATGGCATGAAGCCATAAAATCCGTGATAGTTCCATACACGAGAAATCAAGTTTTGAACTTGAAGGACCCTCGAGAAAGGTGTAAGACCTTACAGTTGTGTTTGGATCTATAAAGAAATAGACATGGATGTTTCGCATCTATGAAATGGTCGACATGTTGGGAAAGAGTTCACAACAATGTTCAAGGGTTGACTATGACAATATTTGATCTTTCATAGCGATATTTAGTCTAGACGGATTAATGTAGCAACCACGACATATAATTTTGTTATGTGTTGGATAAACAAAACAAGTTCTTCTAATAGAATTGTTACCTAGGACATGTGCATAACACGGTCCAAAGGGTTTTGTTAATTCAAAGGATGCTAAATGCATATGCAAACTTCAATGGTTGAAGTAAGCATTGCGGAGTTGGAATCTTCACTATGATGAAACTGTTAAAGGAGTTTAAATTCGTCGGAGATGATGAAGATGCTTGCATTTGCAAGAAATTAAGTGGGAGCGCTAAGACATGTTTCTAATACATTATGTGGAAGACATATTGTTGATTGGAAATGATGTATCTTTTATTAACACAAGATAAGAATTTCATCTCGATGAAAGGCTTAGGCAAAACCCAAATATTTGGCATCAATAGACGCTAATATGGTTGTGCCGAAAGTACATAGATGATGTATTGAATGAGTTCAATATAGAAACTACAAGAAAGGTTCTTGTCGCACAGAAAGGATTGAATGAGTTCAATATTGATGATATATTCAAGTGTATTGACACAGGGTAAGTGAAACAAAGATTCAAGTATAGATTGATACTTGATGTATGAAATCACAAAGAATATTTATATCAATCATACTATGATATGTACAAATCCAGATATGTCCTATGCTCTAAATGTTATGAGCATATACCAGAATGATTCATAAGATGATCATTGGACAATAGTAAGGATATTCTTATGATCTTTTGGAAGAACTAAGAGTATATTATTTGTAGAAGTGACAAATAGATGGTTAGTTCATTGTAAAAGTACTACATTGATACTAGTTTTGTCACAAAATACAAATTAAGTTTATCTCAATCTAAACTAAGGGTGGCACAATATAATGGAAAGTAAGTTCCATAATGGATTTGGATGAGTTCCAAAGTTAAGACATTGTGACAGATACTACAACAAAAGGCTAAGTATATGACTGCTACTATAGCAGCTAAAGAGGGCATTTGTGTCAAGTAGTTTGTTATCAAACTAGGTGTAGTTCACAGCGGGATAATACTATGAAGATATATTGTGCGACAATATTATCAACATGTTTTAACCCTAAAGAACTAAAGGTCTCACCAAAGGACCAAATTTATACAAAGCCATCTCATTAGAGAATGAGTGATGCGTAGAGACGCAAAGACATGCAATTACACACGGATCTGGAAGTGTCAGATCCGGAGATCAGTTGACCACTAGCAAACGTGTACTTGCAACACCGGAAAGCCATAGGTGTTGAATACACAAAGGTTTGAAACTAGATTATTGACTCTAGTGCAAGTGGGAGACTGTTGGAGATATGCCCAAGAGGCAATAATAAAGTAGGTTATTATTATATCTTCATACTTATGATAAATGTTTACATACCATGCTATAATTGTATTAACAGGAAACATTAATACTTGTGTGATTTGTAAACATAAAAGAGTCCCTAGTAAAGCCTCTTGTTAAACTAGCTTGTTGGTTAATATATGATCATGGTTTCCTGATCATGAACATAGAGATGTTATTAACAACAGGGTCATATCATTAAGAGAATGATGTGATGGACATACTCCTATAGTTAAGCGTAGCATAAAGATCAAGTCATTTAATATAGTTCATTTTCTATAAGCTTTCTGATACATAGTAACCTAATTCCTTCGACCATGAGATCATGTTAATCACCATCACCGGAAGGATGCTTTGATGACATCAAACACCACACCGTAACTGGGTGGCTATAAATGTGGCATTGAGTGTTCGGAAAGTATGTGTTGAGGCACATGGATCAAGAGTGGGATTTGTCCATCCATATGACGGATAGATATACTCTGGGCCCTCTCGGTGGAATGTCATCCAATTAGCTTGAAAGAATGTGACTGGCTCACAAGGGATCACATACCACGGGAACGAGAAAAGAGTACTTATCAGTAACGAGGTTGAACTAGGTATGCAGAGATACCGACGATCATAACCTCGGATAAGTAAACTATCGTGAGACAAAGGGAAATTGGTATCGTATGTAAGTGGTTCATTCGATCGCAAAGTAATCGTAGAAATATGTGGGATCCATATGAATTTCCAGATTCCTCTATTGGTTATTGTTCAGAGAAGTGTCTCGATCATGTCCGCATAATTCACGAACCGTAGGGAGACACACTTAAGGATTCGATGTTGTTGAGTAGTTATGGAATGATGAGTAAGAGACCGAATGTTGTTCGGAGTCTCGGATGGGATCCGGGATATCACGAGGAGATCCGGAATGGTCCGGAGAATAAGATTCATATAAGGAAAGTCCTATTTCGGAGTTGGGGAATGATTCCGGTGTTTTCATCGGGAATGTTCTAGAAGGTTCCGGAATGTCCGGCACTCCGGAGGGGAAGGGTACATGAATGTGTCATTTCAAGTTGGAATGATTGCATCATGTACTAGGTGTCATCGCTGTACAAAATAAAGGGTTTAATCAAATCCTAGTTTGAAAAGTCAAACGCCAATTTGAAAAGTCAAACGGCTATTTTGGAAAGTGGAGAAGAAGTGGGAAACCGAGTTGGGGAGGAGTTCCTCCTCCACCGCTGGCCCACTAGGGATCCGAGTTGGGGAGGGACTCCCTCCCCTTGGCCGGCGCCTCCCTCCACCTATATAAGGAGGGGCAGGGCTCCCCTCCTAGACACACAAGTTGCCTCCCTCTAAACCTAAACCCTAGCCACAGCCTAGGGATTTCTCCCAAGCCGCCGAGTTAGAGCTTCTAATTGCCCTAGCCGCTGGTTTAGACCCTTATAATTGGTGTGTCTAAACCCTAGATCACCAAGGCTCTCTCATAGTCCACCATACTCGCTCCGGCTTAAGGCGAAGCCCTGCGAGATCTCCCCTCTACTTCCGGTACCACGCCGTCGTGCTGCCGGAATCGCGAGGAGAGTGCTACAACCTCCGCTGCCTGCTGGAACAAGGGAGAGGAAGGTCTTCGTCGAGTACCGAACGTGTGACTGACTGCGGGAGCGCTGCCGGAACGCAGCGCCGGAAGGATCGTCTACGCGATCTTGAGATCGGCAAGTGTACGACTACATCACCCACGAGAATCTGCTCTCGTTATCCGCTTTGGAATCTTCGAGGTGAGTTCCTCTATCGACTCGTTGCTACAATCTAGTAGATAGATCTTGGCTTGTTTGTGTGCATGCGGTAGAAATTTTTTGTTTTTCCATGCTACGAACCCCTACAGATATACTCTGCTACTCAAGTGCTTTAATAAAGATCCGGCTATCCCCACGTGTGTGAAAGTGACAGCGTGCACACCGTGTGGCACTTAGGCTAAAGACTATAGAAATAATTATCATGAGTATATTTTGAGTTGGATGTCTTTATGAAATTGTGGTGTTTGTTGGAACCATCTAGCGCTCAAAGTGATAGGGTTGGGGTTATCTAGATGGGGAAAGCGAACTTTGACGTGTGCTGTTATAGCCCTACCATGGATTAGAGTTAACCAACCGAGAGTAGTTTAGGGTAGCATCATGAAGAGAAGATATTTATATGAGAGTGTTCACTAGTGAAAGTATGATCCCTAGGACTTGTTTCTAAACATTGAAATACCATTTACAACTAGATCTGTTGCATGTTTGCTTACTGCCATCTTTATTTCAAATTGCCTTTAGTCTCTTCCTCCCGTCAAGCTCTTTTATGGCACCGTTGTCTTATAATCAAAGCCACCTTTCAAACTTGTAGAAACATTTGGCAAGCCCATTCAAATGACCATTTAAAATTGAATCTATAACATATGTGAAGATCCCACATTTTCAAAACCCAACTAAACCAGTGCCCCTTGACCAATCCAACTGACCAGAGACTCCCTAGTATGTAACTAGAAAACCCACCAAGTTTGAATCCAAAATTCAAATTTGAATCTCTTGCGGCCATTTCATCAAACACCTTGCAAGCAGCAAACAAACAAACACAAAACACTATTAGAAGCAGTGATTTTGGCCAACCTTGTTTCCTCTCTAGGTCACTCTAAACTCTTAGTAGACGAGCAAACTAATTTAACTAGCCCTAGCACCACTGTGAGCATGCATAGCCATCAATGATGACTATGCCGAGAGCACCCTTGCCACCCCCATGTCGCCAGCGATCTAGGAGAAGCTCTAGCCTCACCAACCTTGTCTGGGACACATAGCACCGTCCACCGCCACCCCCTGTCCAATCCTTGAGCCTTGCCAGCCCTTGGACCACACGATAAGCTCGCACCCAGCTTCTCTATGAGCGAGCCGAGAATGCGCCAGAGCGCCGCACGCGACACCAGCCCACAGACCGCACGCCGCCCTAGCCGCTTGCATGCTTGATCGCCAGCACCCCAGCAACCCACCAGACAAACCCGTTCGCCGCCGCGCAGACCATGGGCGTTGTGTGTAATTAAAATCACTGTTGGACCCGCCCAGAGCATCGCGATGTTCCGACCGTTCCTCACCGTCCCACTCCTCGCCATCAAGCCGTTGAGCTTCGCTAGGAGGCAACGCACCGCCCCATATCATCGCCCATGCCATTAGCACGTTGTGCCGACAACCACGACGAGCTCCACCCACGCCCGTCGGTCCCCTTCAAGCACTATAAAAGGAGGCCACCCACGTTAGATTTGAGCACACCATCTCACTCCCCACCTCTCACTAATCACACCCACTCACCCCGGAGCAAGGCGAGCACCAGGTGGCCGGAATTTCACGGGAGTTCGCCACTGCAGAGGAGGAGAGGTGTCGTCGATTGGAGCCGCCCCAGGAGGAGCTGCCGGTACCAGGAGGATCACCGTCGTCGACTTCGTCGTTCGCCCCCATCGCCGACCATCGCCGGAGCCCCGGTGAGCCCCTGTCGACCCCCACTGCCCGCGCTAGGGTTCAACCTCGCCGCGTCCTGTTCAGGTGTGGACGATGAACCACAGCCGTAGGATTAGAGCTAGATCGCACGGCCTAGATCACCCCGTACCCCTTCGCCACTCTCTGTCTCACTGAGGAGTGGGGACAGCCACTTAGTCAGCCCGCGCACGCTATACGTAGTGGTTCGGCCCAGTTAAACCTCCCACGTGACCCAGCAATTCAAATCTAGGTTTATTCATTTAGTTTCAAACTTAGTTCTATACCCAGATTCAAAAATCAACCCAGCTCGATTCACTGAACCAAAATGCATGAAACCAATTTTGTTAGAAAGGTACTGGAGTGCTTAATCCAAGCCTATTGGATTCAAACCATTTAGATTTGTAGATCACCCATGGTAAAAATAACAAGGCAGAAGCTTTTCTGCATTCAAACATTTTTCAAAATTCAACCATAAAAGCTTTTGAGTTGGTTCCAACTCTCAAAAATCATAATTAACAAGACCTTTCAGAATATATAAAAATATATAGGTTTACTTATATAAATAATGATCAAGTAATAAAATAATGCCCCATAGGCCATTCTAGTCACTTTAATTAATTAAAATAAAAAGGTTAAACTTTATTAAATTGTGACACCACTTTAAATCACATTCCCATGTACTGAAATGTGTGGTGATGACATGTGTCAACATGATCCCATGTTTGAGTTGGAGAATATTAAATCTCAAGTAGTTTTTCAATGAGTAGAAATTACTTTTCTAAAATAAAATAAATAAGACAAGTGCTTTAATCTTTGTGATAATACTGATGATGCTAGACCATCTAGTGTGAACCTTTGTGTGCTAAATAGAGTAGTTAAGAATTGTGTGGTGATTGTGTACCTCGTATTTATTTATAGACGCTAGTACCGACCAAGGATACGAGGAGGAAGGAGGATACTACGAGGAAAAAGCCGAGAAGAACTTCAACCACTGCTCTGCACAAGGCAAGCTACTACCTAAGCAAGCCTAATACTACCAGTTGACTTGGCAAGCTATTGACTTTGCAAGCTAACCCTTGCAACTATGAAAGTTAGATAATCTATGCCATGCATTGAGCATGCTTGGTTAGATACATTTGATGATACCCCATCCTAGTTTTACTTGCAAGCTCAGTACTTTATTTCTTTATTAAAGCTTTCTCTTAGAGTTTACTTAGTGACTTGTAGATTTCAGAAATATATTTAAAGGTAGCATAAAGAGCATAAAACTTGGCCTAAGTTAGATAAATCTTGATGTCATCTTGAGGCATGAGATTGAACTTAGATAAGATCCAATTGATTATCACCCCTCATTAGTATTTACCCCACCTGTAGATGCTAGTGCTAAGCATAAAACTTGATCAACTTTAGATGGGTATACTTGGTAAAAATGGTTATGAAAACCTTAGAATGATGAGTCATTCTATTGAAATGTTTTGCCATGTGTTCTTGAACACCAGATGATTTTGATGAGGAAAATGTTAAGGCATGAGCCTTAGCCCCTTTATAAAACTGATGGTTGTCTGGATGCGATACCATTCCAATTTTACCGTACAACCACAATACCTGAAATTTGGGTAGGGCTTGACTGGAAACTTATATACTTTAGTATGGGTTCCCTTGCGGCCAAGGTCTGAGCTAAGGCTACCTTGTGAAGATTGTCCACCTGTGCAGTTCCCAAGATGACAGTTGGTCATGGTTGGGAGGCCAAACTCACGGGAGAGGTGCCTATATTAGGGCGTGTAATTGAAAGGTTAGGATTGATTATCCGCATACTGAGTATGGTGAATTCAGGATTGTTCCTAACGGATGTATCGAATGTTGTGGTGAAAGTGTACCACCTCTGCAGAGTGTCAAACTATTCGAATAGCCGCGTCCGTGGTTATGGACAGTTGGAGTGGCCATACTGTTCTGTCGTCAGATGTTTTAAAAATGACTTGTGAAATGAATTATGATTTTGACTTGACCACAACAGAGTTGTGACCTAAAATTCAAGTTTCCACTTAGGTGTTATAAAACTTTCAATTAGCTTTCTTGCTTCTGAACTTAGTTAAGGTAAACCTAGCTTTTTGCAAAACAACCTAGAGCTTAGTACTTCCTATTTCAAAACCACTTCACTTGTTAGTACTAGTTTGCGAGTACTTAAAGAGTACTCCTGGCTTTTTTCCCTGGCTATTTCCGTGGCCAGACTATGAATAGGAGTATCAGGAGGATGGACTGCAGGAAGGTTATGACAACTAGGATCATCTCCCATCGTCAGCATTCCCTATGACCATGAAGATGGAGCCTCGCCTACACTATCGTTATTATTATGTTATTCCGCTGCTTGAATTGTATTAAGACTGGATCATGAGATCCGTATTTGTGTAAAGACCTTATGTATGGTTTGTAATGGATGATGTACTGTGATATCCAATCTGTTATGTCTCACAAAAATGGTAATCCTGGGATTGCGATGTATGGCATAACAGGCATCTGGGATTAAAAATTCAGGTGCTGACAATCCACCTAAGGGAAACTTGCTTCTGTTCTACAAACATCTGCACTTGGAGACCCAACACTGCCTACAAAAATAGAAGAGTCATAGACATCACCCACGAAGCCACGATGAGGCCACACTGGCAGGTGTGCGGCGCCTACGCATGGCGTTGCTCTTCAGGGTGCGGCGCCAGCATCTGTGGCGTTGCAAAAAGGATTAGTTCCATGAAATTGTTTTGGCCAGAGTTTATTTCATGAATTTGTTTTAAACAGGGGTTATTTTTGGTCAAATTGTCGTTAGAGAGTGGCGACCGACATTAGCGGTGACCAACATTAGCGGCGGCCGACATTAAATGGCGGGGCAGCGGGAAGACACTAGAAATACGCCGGCATTGGCGATGGCCATTTGCCAAGCGCAGACAGATGAATTGCACCGCTGGGCACAGCTAACCGAACAGGTCGGACCCCAACCAAAACGTGACCGCGGTCCAATCCAAATCTAAAAGTGTAATTGGTTTCCCTCCATGGGCTCACCATAGCGATTTTAGCTTCTGAACCGTCGAATGGTGTCCTAGGAATATCTCAACCGTTTGTTTTGCCTCAGATAGCACTAGATCAAGCCATTTAATGGTGGTGGTATACCCGCCTACGGCTGCGCACGGGCCCTCCTTTGGGTTGGTCCTCCTTGTTAGTGACCAGGGGTGAATCGCATGTGAGTGATGGTCCTGAGGTGTCCTTGCATGGGACAAAAAGGCATGACCCGACCAATCCCTTGCTCCTCTCCTCCCCACGATTCCTCTCTCCTCTGGAGTGTGGCGACACCTCTCCTCCTCCCTGGAATCCCCTGCCTCCTACTCGACCCGCCTCCCGTGCTCTCCTCCTCCTTCCTCACCTCGCCAGCACCGAGGCCGATTGGAGGGCACAGAGCTCCCAGGGCATCGCATCATCCTCCCCCACTCCCGCATCCATGGAAACGAGACACCTCCTCTCGCTGCTCCTCCATGCCTCCTCCTCGTTCCTTAGGTCAAGCCATAGAGCAGCCACCAAGGCAGGTTCGAGGACACAAAGATGGAAGCCGACGACCAGCTTCGGAGGAGGAGTAGGGATGTTTCCCGTTGGCCAAACCCATGGCCATCGCCCCGCCCCACGGGCGTCCTACCCTAGTCGACGCCCCACCCCACATGCGCCCTCCATGGCGCCGAATCTGCGGGCAAGGAGGCGGAAGAGGATGTTGGAGATATGCCCAAGAGGCAGTAATAAAGTGGTTATTATCATATCTTTATGTTTATGATAAATGTTTACATCCCATTCTATAATTGTATTAATCAAAAACTTTAATACTTGTGTGATTAGTAAACATAAAAGAGTCCCTAGTAAAGCCTCTTGTTAAACTAGCTTGTTGATTGATTGATGATCATGGTTTCCTGATCATGAACATTGGATGTTATTGATAACAAGGTCATATCATTAGGAGAATGATGTGATGGACACACTCCTATAGTTAAGTGTAGCATAAGATCAAGTCATTTAAATAGTTCATTTCCTAAAGCTTTCAAATACATAGTAACCTAAATCCTTTGACCATGAGATCATGTTAATCACCATCACCGGATGGATGCTTTGATAACATCAAACACCACTTCATAACTAGGTGGTTATAAGGGTGGCATTGAGTATTCTGAAAGTATGTGTTGAGGCACATGGATCAAGAGTGGGATTTGTCCATCCATATGAAGGATAGATACACTCTAGGACCTCTCGGTGAAATGTCATCCAATTGGCTTGCAAGCATGTGACTGGCTCACAAGGGATCACATATCACAGGAACGAGTAAAGAGTACTTATCCGTAACGAGGTTGAACTAGGTATGTAGAGATACCGATGATCAAACCTCGGATAAGTAAAGTATCGCGAGACAAAAGGAAATTGGTATCGTATGTCAATGGTTCATTTGATCATGAAGTCATCGTAGAAATATGTGGGAGCCATATGAATTTCCAGATTCCTCTATTGGTTATTGATCGGAGAAGATTCTCGATCATGTATGCATAATTCACGAACCGTAGGGAGACACACTTAAGGATTCGATGTTGTTTAGTAGATATGGAATGTGAGTAAGAGACCGAACGTAGTTCGGAGTCTCGGATAGGATCCGGTATATCACGAGGAGATCCGGAATGTTCTAGAGAATATGATTCATATAAAGAAAGTCCAATTCCGGGGTTTAGAAATGTTACCGGTGTTCTCACCGGAAGCTTCTAGAAGGTCCACAACCCCAGGGAATGGGTACTTGGAATGTGCCATGACATTGTATAATGGTTGCATCATACCCTAGGTCACTTGGCTGGGCAATGGGAGAGAGAAATCAAATTCTAGTTTGAATAGTCAAACGCTAGTTTGAAGAAGTCAAATCCCAACATGATTGCCTAGTGGAGGGAGGAGAGGAAACCTAGTTTGGGAAGGTTTCCCCCCTCCCAAGCCGCCAACCACCAAGGGGAGTTTGGGGAGAAATCCCTCCCCTAGCCGCCCCTCCCACCTATAAAAGGAGGGGTAGGGCTCCCCCTTGGAGGCTCACCCCAAACCCTAGGCCGGCTGCCGCCCCCTCCCAAGTAGTCGCCGCCTAGAGATCCTCTAAACCGCCTCCGTCTAGCTAAACCCTAGCCGCCGGCCACCTCCACCCATCAGACTCTAAACCCTAGTTGCCGAGGCTCTCTCTCTACTTCACCATACCCACTCCGGCTTAAGCGAAGCCTTGTGGGATTTCCCCTCTACTTCCACCACCACACCATCGTGCTGTTGGAATCGCGAGTAGAGATCTACAACCTACGCTGACTGCTGGAACAAGGGAGAGGAAGGTCTTCATCGAATACTGAACGTGTGACTGACTGTGGGAGCGTTGCCGGAACGCGGCGCCAAAAGGATCGTTTTTGCGATCTTGAGACCCGCAAGTGATCGACTACATCAACCATGAGAATCCGATCTCGTTAAACGCTTTGGATCTTAGAGGATTAGTACTCTATCAACTCGTTGCACCGATCTAGTAGATTAGATCTTGGCTTGTGTGTGTTCGTGCGATAGAATTTTTTTGTTTTCCATACTACGAACCACTACAGAGGAAGCCCTCCATAGTGCTGAGTCAGCGGGTGAGGAGACGGAGGAGGAAACCCTCCATGGAGCCGCCGGTGCTAGAGATGGTGTTGAAGTAGAAGAAGAGCTTCGGCAGCGCTGGTTCGATCTCTCTCTCTCTCTACTCTCTCTCTTTGGCTGAATAGCCATGTGGATCTGATGGTGGTGAACATGGTGAAACTTGCAGCCCGACTGCTAGGAACCTTCTCGCGTGGCGAAGGATGTGGACAGCGAGAGGTATACACCTATTCTTCTATTCAAGATTGTTTGATTTTTTTTAACTAAACCATGCATTTTGTTTACTATTTTATTATTGGCAGTCCTAGGTGTTCTTCTATAAATGTTTGTCATTCATCAAGATTTACAATGCTAATTTGGTACAATATGCTAGATTCGTAAGGTTCCTTTTCTTCAGTCCTACATCGTTTTATGTATAGAGTTGTATTAAGAGTATGGATGGGGAAAGAAGCCATACAAGTAAGACATCATGTCGACATGGCTGTGTGTGCGTTCTGTTACAAGATCAAGGTTTTTCTCTCTCTCGCTGAGGCATGCACACATATACACAGTTTCGATTACCTTTTCTTTACGTCTTAGATAAGAGGATTATGCTAAAAATTTTTACTGTTGGTAATTACTTTCTTTGAATAATTGGTTGTTATCCTATGAAATTTAGTGTAGGTTGTATGCGCTGTATCCATGTAGACCAATACATTGCTTAGATAAGAGGATTATGCTATTTTTCAGACTATTGGTAATTATTTTCTCTGAATAATTTGGTTGTTTGTCCTATTAAAATTTGCGTAGACTGCATGCTTTGTATCCATGTAGACCTGATTGATTCTCAAATTTGACTCTTGTGCAATTATTCTTGATCTGCATATGTGGTTAGTTTCGATATTTTTGTACATTTACAGGTTCTAAATCAATTGACAAATTGATGATAAATATATGACTGAATGTAACCATCTGCAAACTACTTTAAGGTTTTTGCAACTTCAGTGCATCTGATTTTTTGGTTTACCTCTTTTATCTCCAAATTGTATATATAAGATAGACATGATCCATCCTCCTAGCTAAAATTCTGTTGCTTGTGTTAAAATAATTATGAAACATTTCTCTCGATCACACAAAAGGATGGAAGTTATTTGGATACCAAAAATGTAATTGAGTGGTTATGTTGGGTTACTATTTTTGAGCTCCATGATGCTCTCCATGTAAACATAGACCTAATACATGTTGCTCTCCATTTCCAATTCTTGAAAATTCATTATTCTCTTTCCTCCCAAGAAGGCACTGCTGATCGAGTGACCATTTACGATTACCATTTTCTTGAGACATTTTTATATTGGTATTGATGTACTATTATCACAGGTAGGCATTCTAAAGCTAAAATAATCCCATGATAAATTTGGTGTTACCTCAAATAACACCTAAATCAATCATTTTGTATGTCAATTGACCTATTTCTTAAACTATGTTTATTGTACTATATATCTAGATACTCCCCAAGTCATACTTTCGATTGCTGCTATCACAGGGAGTTTGGCTATGACTTAGCAGTAGGAGATGTAATTTTCTTTTTGGTTAATCTATTGTAGTACATGTGTGTTGTACCTACGTGATTCAGCTTCCTATATTTGCTGAGGACACTCATGTATGTATGCATACCTTATGTACTTAAGAGCAATGTGCACTACTTTTGCTTATATCACCACTGTTATATGCAGTGTGTTTTCTTGTGTTTGCCTCTTTTGCTTAGCTGATGCTTCATGTAAAAAATCAGAGTATAACTCACCTGCTTTCTGCAGCGATTGAGGTTATATATAAACATTTGTTATTTTGTTTGTGATTCGGTGTGTTTTGCTCTAATTTCATCCTATCAACATCAGATTACAGAACATAAAAAAATGTATTGCTGTTATATAAAATAATATAAATTATAGCGGAGTCGTGCACCAAGACGCACAACTAAATCTAGTGAACAGAACCGATCAGCTATTTAGGTCGCCGCTGTGGAGATGCTGTTAGAAGGCAGCGGCCGACAATAATGTAAATTGTAGGAGTAGCAAATTTGACGTGTGTCAAGACGCACAACTAAATTTAGTGTACAGAATCGGTCAGCCATTTGGGTCGCGGCGGTAGAGACGCTGTTAGAGGGCAGCGGCCGACATTAGCGAGCCCCGTTGCTTTCGGACGTATGTATACACACGCTCGTGTCACTCTACTCCTATGGCCGCAATGGACGTGACAGCGAGCGAGTGAGATGCCCATTGCCGTCGTACTAGATGGATTGACCGCGGGTCATTGCATTGCATTTGCAAGGCTCTCCGACAGCGTGCATGCATGTGCCGACGCGACGGGACGCGCTCCGACAGCCGCTGCTGCTAGGCTAGGCTGGTAGTACCGTTACAAAGACCGACTCAGGCCAGGGCTACGGCTACGGCTACGGCGGCGCGTCGCGCTCGGTCGAGACGGGTTCGCTGCTGCCTGCTGCTGCTGCGGCTGGCAATGGTAGTGGTGCCTATCCCGATACTAGACGAGATAAGCCGCCTCGTTCCGCACACCTCCCCTCCTGTCCTAGTCCCTCCTACCCCCTCATAAAATCGGGAGACCTCTCTCCCTCGTCCCGTCCCACTCATACTCCCCCCCCCTCCCCTCTCTCCCTCCCTCGCCGCGCCGTGCTCCCTCCAGTCCACCCCACTCCACTCCACTCCACCACCCCAGGACAGCACGCCACGGGATCGCGCGCCGATCGCCAGCTCCCGCCGCAGATCTGCGCTCCTCACTCCACTCGCTCGCTCGCTCGCCTCCCGATCCCCGGCTCCCCGCGGCTGCCTTTATTTCGCTACCGCGCGTACCAATGCGCTCTGGGTAGGGCATGAGAGGCACTAGCGGCGGGCTGCCGGGGACGGAGGAGGAGGGCAATTCAAATCGGGATGGAGCTCAGCGCCGCCGAGCTCGGCAACGGGCGCAAGCGGACCCGGCCGGACGACCAGGACGAGGAGCACGGGGAGGCCAAGAGGCTGGCTCTGGTGCCGTGGCCGCCGCACCAGCAGAACCCATCCTCGCGGATCTACCGCGTCTCGCGGGGCTCCGGCGGGAAGGACCGCCACAGCAAGGTCTACACGGCCAAGGGCATCCGCGACCGCCGCGTCCGCCTCTCCGTCGCCACCGCCATCCAGTTCTACGACCTGCAGGACCGCCTCGGCTACGACCAGCCAAGCAAGGCCGTCGAGTGGCTCATCAAGGCCGCAGCCGCCGCAATCGACAAGCTCCCTTCCCTCGATGCCACCGCCTTCCCCAACCACCCGGCCTCCGCCAACAACAGCAAGCCCAGGGAGGAACCTGCTGCTGCTGCTGACGACGAGGCAGACGGCTCGCAGCTCCAGCAGCAGCAGCTCACGAGATCGGGCTGCAGCAGCACGTCGGAGACCAGCAAGGGCTCCGTCCTTTCGCTCTCTCGCTCCGACAGCCGCGTCAAGGCCAGGGAGCGAGCGCGCGAGCGGAGCGCCTCTGTGAAGGACAAGGATGCCCGCGACGACTCCGTGGGCCGACGCGCCCCCGCCTCGGCGCAGGCCGCTTCCTTCACGGAGCTGCTCACTGGATTGGCGGTCGCCAGTGCCGCCACTGCAACCCCGCCCGTTGCTGACCGCAAGCAGCACAACTCGTGGCAGCAGATGACCGCGTCCGCCACCGCGGACTACCTCGGATTCACCCAGCCCCGGAAATCCGGCCACGGGATGCTCCACACATTCGCCTCCCCGGCCCCGCACCTCGGCAACATTGCGCCCATCGCCATGACGCCGGCGCAGCACTTCAGCTTGACAGCTGGCGGCGAGCAGCAGACGGAGATGACGCAGTTCTCCTTCTTGCAGGACCACTTCATGCCCGTCCATGCGGCGGCCGCGTCGGGTTCGGCAGTAGACTACAATCTCAACTTCTCCATGTCCTCCGGTCTTGTGGGTGTCAATAGTAGGGGGACCCTTCAGTCCAATTCGCAGCCGCACCTCTCCGGCCACGGCCACCACCACCAGCACCACCACCAGCAGCAGCAGCAGCTCCAGAGGCTGTCCGCTACACTGGATGCTCCGCACATACCCTTCCTGTTTAGCCCGGCCGTCACGGTGGCCTCGCCCACCACGGCGGAGAGCCACTTCGCCGCGGCCGCCGCCTTTCAGCTCTGGGACGGGTTCAGGCACTCCGACATGAAGGAGAAGGGCAAGAACTGATCAATAACTGCTCAATGCAGCGCTTCGTTCGGATGGTAGGTGATGAACTCCGCTCTCCATATGCATCTGCTTCCTTTGCTTTTTGGCTGCTTGTGTTTTTAGCCCTTTGTTTAAGGCTAGGATGCTTGCCCATTTGCCAATTTGATATGATTATCTCTCCCTTTTGGTGGTTCTCGAGGTGGCCTTGTGCCCCTAAATCCCATAAAACACTCGGCCTGTTCTTGTGCAATTGACGAGTGTCAAAGCTTTAGGGGGAGGGAGCATTAAGCTGAACTTTACAACAGGTGTCAATTCGCTACTCACTGGAGAGGCATCTGTTTTGGTGTTCTGTTCCCCCAACGATTATGTCACAGGAGACAGGCCAATCGCACGGTTTCTGGTTACCCGGCATTGGATTTTTAATGCCTTAAATTGTAGTAAGCCTAGGCTACGTTGTTGTAGTAGTATTGCATGAAGGGGATTGAGCTATATCATCAGATGCATGAACGGAAAATGCAGAATGATTAAAACAAATACCTAGATAGGATTGTCATATAGTCTAAAAGCCATCTCTGAAGGGCTTTTGATAGGTTCAGGTACTGGAATGTTTTTCCTTATTCAGCAAACCCTGGAATGTTTCAGAAGAGCCGAATATGCAGCTAACCTTAACAAAAGTGAATTCTTGTGCATGTTATGAATGATACTTTTCTTATAACTACAGGGTTATGCATCTTAAATTAAACTGCCCATCTTATTGATTTTTTTATTTATTGAGTGGGATGCTCTGAAAACTTAACATGAAGAGTAGAACTAGGTTTCATTTTGTTGAGAACTTGGGAATATATGTGCTCTTAGGTCTAGTCTAAAAGTACTATGGCATTTTGTACCCAAGTGAAGTAATTCTTTTTTAGATCAGTCTTGAATAGAGTTTCATTCAGTATTCGTAGATCAGAAGCTATTGGTTGAGCATATCAAATCTTAGACAATCCTTGATGAATGAAGAGTGATAGTAATGCAACCATGGAAAGTATGAAAAATCATTAGGGAAACTATGGGTGTGTTTGGTTTTTGCCCATGATTGCCCTACCAAATTTTTGGCTAGACAAAATTTTGGTTGAGCCTTTGCTTGCCCACAAGTTGGCCAACATTGGCTAAAAAAGTGAACTAGAGTTGATAGTGGAGCATTGGCATGCCAAAAAATTGGCAAGAATCCAAACAAGAGCCAACCTTTTGATTATGACCAAAATATTGGTAGGGTACACTTTGGCCACAATCCAAACATACCCTATAAGTCTATAATTACGCATTTCCTGATCTGATTTGCTAGGTCTAACTTTTAGGTATTTGTTCAAAAAGATCCCAGTGTGTGATATACATAGACAACCAAAAACATCTACATTAGCGAAGTACAAACCACACGCAAAATATTCTCAGACTCAAGATGTTTGAGGACACTGCTAAGTATTAACTACAAAATGACGAAATGACTGATATGAGCATGTTGTCAAAACTTGATTACCCTTGGAAAGTTCACTATAAACCTCCAAGGGGTAATCCTAGAGTACTGAAAAATAAATTAATTATGAAAAAAACCACATTCTAACATATCAGAGATCATTCACACTATGCAAAGTCATATATAAGGCACATGGTTCATGGTTTCTTACCTCATTTTCAGCCTCTGTTACATTATATCATGTAATGAGTCCTCACATCTGTTAAAATAACCTACAATTTTGTAACTTTTCAGCCAATAACTTTGTGTAATGTGGGAAGTTGTGCTGAACTTTTTAGTGTGATAAATGAATCCAGATATATGGCCGACTATGGCCTCTGCACTTTTTAAAGATCTCTTAAGTTAGCTAGCACAACTTAGTTTATTTCATTCATTCGCCAAGTTTTTTCATCCTCAGATAGCATCCTGCATGTGCATAAATAACATGGTGAACAGTAACCACACATGTTTGCAGTAATATTTTGCATGCCTAGTACCTATTTTGGTTTCCAGAATGAGAAGTGCATCTAGAATCTAGAGTCCTTGAAATTAACAATACTCTTTGTTAAAACGAATTTTCTCCATCGACTTGGATTTCCTCCCTATATCCTCTGTCCTTTTTCCCCACTATAAAAAGTTATAAAATCTATGGATGTTTACAATGCTATAAGATGTGCACCTACAAAATTCAGTGTTAAAAGATATGACCATGTGTGCTCCAAGAGAATTCATGATTTAAATAAAATAATGATTTTTATATAGTGTAAAAGAGGAGAGAATATAGGGAAGAGCTCCAAGCAGGTGTGATAACCGTTTCTGCAGGCTGGGTGGCATAATTACACATATCATTTGAACTATTGTTGTGTTTAGATTTGTGTAGTTCTTTTTCAGAAAGAACGTGCTTAGACCAATGGGAAACTGAAATAAACAAAATTGCTTTCAGTTATTTAGTCTTTATACAGCTTGACATTGTTAGAATCTGTAATCAGATTCATTATGTTATAAGTGATATACTAGAGGATATCAATGTCAACTATCAAGGTCATATATTTTACTTTATGATAGAAGCTCTCCGTAACTTGCTTTTTAACGAGTGTGTGCCATGATACTTGACAAGGAAATGTGATTAATGTCACTGTAAACTAATCATGCTATCATGATAAGGCCGAGTTAATCATTATATAGCGAGCCCTGATATCCTAAGCCTGCCTTTAATGATGCTATATAAAATTCGAATGGAATCTAGACCCTTGGATCTTATTGAGATTATCTTTTTAGGGATTTTTGTTTTTTCTTTCTGTTTTTCAAAAAAAGCACCTGGAACTATGTGCATGACACAAAGCTGAGAACTTAAAAATGATCCTACCTAAGGAATTAGGCTTATCAAGAAAATAAGATCAATCGGCTAAAAGGTGGATTATTTTCTTAGCTTATGCCTCTACATAAGATATCCGTAGTGGGTGGTTTGTGGCTTGTGACTTGTGAGGCTTTATTTTTGACCAGGCCTATGAAATGAGTTTGCCAAATTAACTTCTAGTACCTATGCCCTCTAACCAAACTCATTGGATCAGATTAGATTAAGCTGATTAAGCTCTTATGCCATTTTAACAAAGCTTGAATCAGTGTGCAATTTCTTCATATTATGCTCCCTAAGGTGATGATACTCTGGCCTTCCCAGTGAAGCTGGTCTCAGCATGGTAGCTATTTTTTAGCTATTCACTGCCCAAAACTTTGACGGTTTATTTTAATGGCCACTGATTTATAACCTTAACGAGGTATACTTGCTAGAACTAAAATATATTGTCATGAAGTGTATATTGGCATTATGCTTTACATGGACTTGAGAGGCCAAATGAATGTGAAGTTTTATTATCCGTTCAGGTAGAATAATCCCAGGGCGGTATGTTCACCCACTAATATAAACATCGAACTATGCTTCTGCTGTGATTTTTTTATTGACGTTCGGAGAACTGTTCCAGTGCCCTTCTACCAACATTTACCAAATGAGTGTTCTGCTAAAGTAAAGTAACTGCAGTATCATAGGTCATCCTTTGTATGCCTTTCAGCATTGCAAACTTTTTGGGCAAAATATTGGAAAATACATTGTAGATATGTCCCCAGTTCTGATGGTGATAGGTGCAGTCTTAGCCTTTTCATCATAACATAATTTGAGAACATGTGTATGTTTTGAGGTTGGTGTAGTGTTTCAACTGTAGATTTGAAAGTAGATTCCTCCTTTATCTAATAAAACCATCATTGTTTGACAGGAAGTGAAGCTGGCAAATCGTCGTAGCATATTCTTGTGAGCTCCATCCATCGCTTGAAAGTTCCATAAGTGCATTGAGGATGATTACCTGCACTCTGAGAAGCAGACCATCATCCGCTCATGTACCGTGGTCATCGGAGAACCTCATCACCGTTACTCAGATGATCCTGTGCTTTCTTTTTCTGCCTGTTGTTGTATTAGTTTTGTTTGTGGAGGTGAATATTTCGGGAGCAAGAATTTGCTGGAGTGCCCTTGCCATGCTCTCCATTCTAAACCTTTGTGAATGGATGCATGTGCGCCACCCTGTACCGTCAAGCTCTGTTGACCTTGTGGGATCAGTTATCCCTGTCAAATTTTCTTGTTCTCCGTGCTGTTTTATGTGACAGAACTCATTGATCCAATCTATCAGATGAACTATGTATGTGGTGTAAGCCTATGTCTACTTTGTACTGAACACATTGCTCCAGTGAGGTGTAAATCTACTTACAGTAGTTTATTTGCAGTATTTCGTTCGTATTGCTCAGTGATGTGTCTGAAGTACTGATTGTTTGTCTACAACGGCAGCTTGCTGTAGCACGCGCCCAGTTCTCCACCCGGTGAACTTGATCAACACAGCTGCAGCATTGCTGCAGGCTTCTGTTATGACTCGGGCATTCGGGTACTATTCGTATTTCAGCTTAAAATATTGTTACCCTTGATTGTGAGAAGCAGATGCGAATATCCGGATTGAAGGATACTAAAAGCCTGGTCTCTGATAGAAAAGAGGTACTAAAAGCGTTTTCTAAACTAGTTTAAGATTTTAAAAATGCTGAAGTATCTACAATATGTATAAAGTTTATCCACACTAAATGTTTTTTATGTTGTATTTGATGTTTGCAAGCTGAAATCTGGTAAAGCCACATCACCCCAATTATTTTTGGACTTTGCTATCCGGCGGTGCCGCACCAAATCTATACCTTTGTGCCGACTCACGTCACCTTTCGCGCTTCTTTCACAAGCATGGCGTGCAAAAAACAATCTCATAAACAAAGTAATCTAAGAAGCTTTTGCTACTATTGGGCCAGCCTTGATAGTGGGTCCTAGTCACGCAATAAAGATTCTCTTGAGAATTTTGGTGGGGGAGGGGGCTACTCATCAGGCTGCCCAACTCTCTTTTTAAAAACTTCTTATGCATAACTAGACAAGAAACAGATCCGATGCACGACCAACACGACAACCCAAACTTCTTTCTCCTCGGTACTAGGTAACAGATCTAAGACTGGAACTATGCGAAAAACAAGAACACAAAGCTGAGAAAAACACCAAAAATCTCGAGGGCTAATCTCTATCCCAAAAAACAGAAGTAGAAAAAACAAAGAAGAAACCGATTAGGTATGCGTAATTCGCTGAAAACCACATCCTCCTCCACTACAACAAAATCTCTCATAAGAAAGTAGATGATTTTTTTTTTTGAGATAAACAAAATAGATAAAGTTAGACAACAGTTATCAGGTGATTCAGATAAACTAGTAGAGAAAAAAGTCAGAGAACATAATAGCAATTCTTCCTAGAAACTTATAGATGATCAAGAAGAGTAACTTGTATATAGCAGTCTTGCACACTCGAAAAAAACTTACCAGGATTTTTTTAGGGTAAAATAGTAGGGAAACTCCCACTGCAATTTTTATAAATTTTTATGCAGTGTACATAAGAACTTAGTAGGAATTAATGGACTTATAATCATGTTTAGATAGAGAGACGTAAGATGCTTTGAAACTAGGAAACTAATAGCATGTAGTAGAAGAACATGCACATCCGCAAACCCCGAGACTGAACCTTGCTGATCTACAACATCCAGGAACTCGTGAGATAATGAGGGGCTAAGAAAATTGTAGATCCTGGACATCTTTGTGTTGATTAAACTAACATTAATGCAGATAACTTTAAACTTGTTGATCTAGTTGATCAAATTTATCACTTACTCCCTCCGTTTATATATACTTCGTGTCCTAGCTTTTTTAGAATTTTCCCATTTACATCGCGTTCTGCTGTTGATTGACTATTATGCCTCTATGTTGGTCTCCCATGCATTAAATCCCATGCCTTGGTTCCTTCACATCGTACGCTCTACGCAGAGGGGAGAGCGGGAGGCGCGTTCGCGCGCGCAAGGCAGAAAAAAGAGCCAAGCTAGCAGCTGGCCATGCAATAAATTTCACGGAGGCGAGCCGTTCATCCAATGCATACATGCATGAACTTATGGCAGTGTCGGCGAACATAGGGGCAAATTAGACCAATTTCTCTATAATTTAGCTCATCGGTGGCCCTTCTTGGTATCTGAGATTTGCCCAGAACACGAATTATATGTGAACAGAGGGAGTACTTCCTTCATCACAAAAAGAAAAGAAAAGAAGGCCAAAAACTTTAACTCACATATATACATTCTAATTGCAGGTTGTAGAAAATATGGATATTGACCAACTTTTAGCTATGGGTGTATTGAATGCTTCTTTATCAGTCAATGTACCATCGCTAGAGGTAAAAAAACAGAAAAACAATATTTAAGTAACTAGTAGGCATCATGAAACTCAAGTATTCACATAACTATCAGAATATTTCATAGTATTTGTCAGTTTCTTTTTGTAATACTTGCCATGGTTTAGGAAAAATGAACTTACCATTTTATTTAAAACAAAGTTACCAGATTATTCCCTATCAGTTACTAGATTATACTATAGTAACCTACTGTAATATTTTCTATAAAATTTTCCATGTCATATGGAAAATATATGCATAAATGCTTCCGGGACAACACAAAGATGCTGAAGGTTTGTCAGCACCCGGATTTTTAATCCCAGATGCCTGTTATGCCATACATCGCAATCCTAGGATTACCATTTTTGCGAGACATAACAGAATTGGATACCATAGTATTGTTGGAGATATGCCCTAGAGGCAATAATAAATATAATTATTATTATATATCTTTGTGTTTATCATAAATGTTTGCATTCATGCTATAATAGTATTAACAAGGAAACCATTAATACTTGTGTGATTTGTAAACTTAATTTGAAGTCCCTAGTATAGCCTCTATACTTCACTAGCTTGTTGGTTGATTGATGATGTGGTTTCTTTGTCATGAACATTGAGATGTTATCAACAACAAGATCATATCGTTAGGAGAATGATATGGTGGACATACTCCTATAGACAAGCGTAGCATAAAGATCAAGTCATTTCAATAGTTCAATTGCTATATGCTTTCTGATACATAGTAACCTAATTCCTTCGACCATGAGATCATGCATATCACCTTTACTGGATGGATGCTTTGATGTCATCAAACACCACACCGTAACAGGGTGGCTATAAAGGTGGCATTGAGTGTTCGGAAAGTATTGGTTGAAACACATGGATCAAGAGTGGGATTTGTCCATCCACATGACGGATAGATATACTCTGGGCCCTCTCGGTGGAATGTCATCCAATTAGCTTGCAAGCATGTGACATGGTCACAAGGGATCACATATCACGGGAACGAGAAAAGAGTACTTATCGGTAACGAGGATGAACTAGGTATGCAGAGATACCGACGATCATAACCTCGGATAAGTAACATATCGTGAGACAAAGGGAAATTGGTATCGTATGTAAGTGGTTCATTCGATCGCAAAGTAATCGTAGAAATATGTGGGAGCCATATGAATTTCCAGATTCCTCTATTGGTTATTGTTCGGAGAAGTGTCTCGATCATGTCCGCATAATTCACGAACCGTAGGGAGACACACTTAAGGATTCGACGTTGTTTGAGTAGTTATGGTATTATGAGAAAGAGACCGAATGTTGTTCGGAGTCTCGGATGGGATCCGGGATATCACGAGGTGATCCGGAATGGTCCGGAGAATAAGATTCATATAAGGAAAGTCCCGTTTCGGAGTTCGGGAATGATTCCGGTGTTTTCATCGGGGATATTCTAGAAGGTTCCGGATTGTCCGGCACTCCGGGGGGGAAGGGGTACATGAATGTGTCATTACATATTGGAATGATTGCATCATGTACTAAGTGTTCTTGCTGTCCCAAATATAGGATTAAATTGAATCCTAAAACAGAAAAGTCAAATGTCCAGTTTGAAAGTCAAACTGCCAAAAACAAGAAACTGTGGGAAACAAGCAAGAGGAGTTGGAGTCGACTTGGAGGAGGAGTTTCTCTCCTCCAAGCCGGCGGCCAGCCTAGGCCGAGTTGGGGAGGGACTCCCTCCCTCCCCTGGCGCGCCCACCCCTCCCACCTATATAAGGAGGGGCAGGGCTCCCCTCCTAGACACACAAGTTTCCTATCCTCTAAACTAAACCCTAGATCTAGACCCCGGTTTAGAGCTATTCGGTTTAGAGCCTTCTAATTGGTTTAGAGCCCTCTAATTGGTGTGTCTAATTACTAGACCACTAATAGCCTCTCTCATAAGCTCCACCATACTCGCACCGGCTTAAGGCGAAGCCCTGCGGGATTTCCCCTCTACCTCCGGTACCACGCCGTTGTGCTGCCGGAATCGCGAGGAGAGTGCTACAACCTCCGCTGCCTGCTGGAACAAGGGAGAGGAAGGTCTTCGTCGAGTACCGAACGTGTGACCGACTGCGGGAGCGCTGCGGGAACGCGGCGCCGGAAGGATCGTCTACGCGATCTTGAGATCGGAAAGAGTACGACTACATCACCCACGAGAATCTGCTCTCGTTAAACACTTTGGAATCTTCGAGGGTGAGTTATTCCATCGACTCGTTGCTACAATCTAGTAGATAGATCTTGGCTTGTTTGTTTGTATGCGATAGAAAATTTTTGTTTTCCATGCTACGAACCCCTACAGTGGTATCAGAGCCGTGTCTATATGTAGATCTGTTGCACGAGTAGAACACAATGGTCATTGTGGGCGTTGATGCTTTTATTGTAGATTGCTTTTTGTGTACTTTGCATCTTGCGGTATGTTGGGATGAAGCGGCCCGGGCTAACCTTACATGACATCGTTCATGAGACTTGCTCCACGCTTGACATGCAACTCGTTTTGCATAAGTGGCTTTGCGGGTGCCTGTTTCTCCTAGCATAGTAAAGATCCAATTTACAACGGGTGATCAACAATGCTAGTATCAATGTTGTGGTTCTTGTTCGTAAGTTAGAACGACAATTTTGGAAAGCCCCAAACCACGTAAAATATGCAAAGAAAGTAGAAGCGTCTAACTTTGTTTTGCAGGGGTGTGCAGTGATGTGATATGGCCATGATTGTGATTATATTTGATGTATGCAATGATCCTTATTGTAAGTTGGCAACCGGCAGGAGCCATATGGTTGTCTTTAATTTCTGTTAAGGCCTGCGTGTCTATTCAAAATTAGTTGTAATAGTTGAAGCTGGCGGACGACAACCATGAAGAAGCGTCATTGACCTTGATGCTATGCCGGTGATGATGGAGATCATGTTCGTGCTTGAAGATGGAGATCGGAAGCACAAAGAAGAAAGGCCATATCATATCACATATTATGAATTGCATGTGATGTTAATCCTTTATGCATCTTGTATTGCTTAGTAGACGACGGTAGCATTATAAGATGATCCCTCATGCACATAAATTTCAAGTTCTAAAGTGTTCACCCTTAGTATGCACCGTTGCCAAAGCTTGCTGCTTCGAAGCACCACGTGATGATCGGGTGTCTTTGATTCCGCGGGTGAATACAACGTAAGCAAGCCAGATTTGCTTATGCGGAAGCTAAGGTTTGATCTTGACGAGCCTAGCATGTACAGACATGGCCTCAGGAACACGGATCGCCGAAAGGCAAAGCATGAATCATATAGTAGATATGATGAACATGATGATTGTTCGCCATTAAAACTATATCAGCTCTCGTGATGATCGGTGTTGATGTAGTGGATTTGGTTCGTGTGATCACTAAAACAATGTGAGGGATGTTGTTTTGAGTGGGAGTTCACCTAGTTTAATTTCATTAATTAATTTGAACTCAATTTGTCATAAACTTAGTCTAAACTATTGCAAATATGTTGTAGATCAATGGCAGCCCCTACCATCAATTTTAATGCGTTCCTAGAGAAAGAAAAGTTGAAAAACAATGGAAGCAACTTCGCGGATTGGTTCCGCAATTTGAGGATTGTCCTCACAGCTGGTAATTTGACCTATGTGCTGGATGCACCGCTAGGTGACCCACCTGCAGCTGGTGCTACCGATGAAGTAAAGAATGTTTACCTCGCTCGGAAGAATCAGTACTCCATAGTTCAGTGTGCTATATTGTATGGTTTAGAATCGGAGCTTCAGAAAAGGTTTGAAGAGTCAGATCCATATGATATTGTCGAGGATCTCAAATTAATCTTTGAGACTCATGCGGCAATTGAAAGTTATGAAGCTTCTGAAAAGTTCTTTAACTGCAAGATGGAAGAGGGTAGCTCCGTCAGTGAGCATGTGCTTAAGATGTCTGGGCACGCAAATAAACTTCAAAGTTTGGGTATAGTGATTCCTAATACTTTGGGAGTTTACCGCATCCTCCAATCACTACCACCAAGTTACAAGAACTTTGTGATGAACTACAACATGCAGAACATGAACAAAGAGTTGCCAGAACTATTTGCTATGTTAAAATCTGCAGAAGTGGAGATCAAGAAAGAGCACCAAGTGTTGATGGTCAATAAGACCACCAAATTCAAGAAAGGCAAGTCTAAGCAAAAGGGACACTTCAAGAAGGGTGGTAAGAAAGTTACCACGCCGACGAAGAAGACCGAGGCTGGACCTAAGCCTGAAACTAAGTGCTTTTACTGCAAGGGAGAAGGTCACTGGAAGCGGAATTGCCCAAGGTACTTGGCGGATTTGAAGAACGGCAACATCAAGAAGAAAGGTATATCTGATATACATGTTATTGATGTGTATCTCACTAGTACTCGTAGTAGTGCCTGGGTATTTGATACTGGTTCGGTTGCTCATATTTGTAACTCGAAACAGGAGCTGCAGAATAAACGGAAGCTAGTGAAGAACGAGGTGACGATGCGCGTAGGAAACGGATCAAAGGTTGATGTGATCGCGGTCGGCACGCTACCTCTTCATCTACCATCGGGATTAGTTTTATACTTAAATAATTGTTATTTGGTGCCTGCATTAAGCATGAACATTATATCAGGATCTTGTTTATTGCGAGACAGTTACTTGTTTAAATCCGAGAATAATGGTTGTTCGATTTATATGAGTAATGTGTTTTATGCACATGCACCTTTGATAGATGGTCTATTCATATTGAATCTCGATAGTAGAAATACACATATTAATAACATTGAGGCTAAACGTTTGAAATCAAGCGATAATTTGACCTATATGTGGCACTGTCGTCTTGGTCACATTGGAGTGAAGCGTATGAAGAAACTCCATTCCGATGGACTTCTTGAATCACTTGATTTTGAATCACTTGAAAGATGCGAAGCATGTCTGATGGGTAAAATGACTAAGACTCCATTTTCTGGTATGATGGAGCGAGCTACAGACTTATTGGAAATCATACATACCGATGTGTGTGGTCCAATGAGTGTAGCATCGCGCAGTGGTTATCGTTATGTTCTTACCTTCACGGATGACTTGAGTAGATATGGGTATATCTATTTTATGAAACATAAGTCCGAAACTTTCGAGAAGTTTAAGGAGTTTCAAAGTGAGGTAGAGAATCAACGTAACAAGAAGATTAAATTTCTACGTTCTGATCGTGGAGGTGAATATCTAAGTTACGAGTTTGGCGAGCATTTAAAGAAGTGCGGAATACTTTCACAATTGACACCGCCGGGAACACCACAGCGTAATGGTGTGTCTGAACGTCGTAATCGAACTCTCTTAGATATGGTTCGTTCTATGATGTCACTTACAGATTTACCGCTATCATTTTGGGGTTATGCATTAGAAACAGCCGCATTCACTTTAAATAGGGCACCGTCTAAATCCGTTGAAACGACACCATATGAATTATGGTTTGGGAAGAAACCTAAATTGTCGTTCCTTAAAGTTTGGGGATGCGAAGCCTATGTAAAGAAGTTACAGCCGGACAAGCTTGAACCCAAAGCGGAAAAATGCGTCTTCATAGGATACCCGAAGGAAACTATTGGGTATACCTTCTATCATAGATCCGAAGGCAAAATCTTTGTTGCCAAGAATGGATCCTTTCTAGAGAAGGAATTTCTCTCGAAAGAAGTGACTGGAAGGAAAGTAGAACTCGACGAGGTTGTCGAACCTTCTCTCGAAATTGCGAGTAGCGCAGCACCGGAAGAAGTTCCTGTGGTGCCTGCACCAATAAGAGAGGAAGCTAATGATAGTGATCATGAAACTTCGGTTGAAGTTGCTACAGAGCCTCGGAGGTCAACGAGAACGCGTACCACTCCAGATTGGTATGATTCTGTTATGAATGTCATGTTGGTGGACAACACCGATGACCCCGAGACATATGAGGAAGCGATGATGAGCCCAGATTCCAATAAATGGCAAGAAGCCATGAAATCCGAGATTGGATCCATGTACGAAAACCAAGTATGGACTTTGGTGGACTTACCGGATGGCCAGAAGGCTGTCGAGAACAAATGGATTTTCAAGAAGAAAACAGATGCTGATGGTAATGTTACTGTCTATAAAGCTCGACTTGTCGCAAAAGGGTTTCGACAAATTCAAGGAGTTGACTACGATGAGACTTTCTCACCGGTAGCGAAGCTAAAGTCTGTGAGGATTATGTTAGCAATCGCTGCATATTATGATTATGAGATATGGCAGATGGATGTCAAAACAGCATTCCTCAATGGATACATTGATGAAGAGTTGTATATGATACAACCCAAAGGTTTTGTCGATCCTAAAGATGCTAACAAGGTATGCAAGCTTCAACGGTCCATCTATGGATTGAAGCAAGCATCCCGAAGTTGGAATCAACGTTTTGATAAGGTAATCAAAAGTATTGGTTTTATACAAACTTATGGAGAAGCTTGTATTTACAAGAAAGTGAGTGGGAGCTCTGTAGCATTCTTAATACTGTATGTGGATGACATATTGTTGATTGGGAATGATGTAGACCTTCTTAATAGTGTCAAAGAGTATTTGAATAATAGTTTTTCAATGAAGGATCTTGGCGAAGCAGCTTACATATTAGGCATAAAGATTTATAGAGATAGATCGAAACGCCAAATATCATTGTCACAAAGTACATATTTGGACAAAGTTCTAAAGAAGTTTGGAATGGAAGAAAGCAAGAAAGGGTTCTTGCCCATGTTGCCCAATACGACCTTGAGTAAAACTCAAAGTCCGACATCGGCAGAAGATAGAGAAAGGATGAGTAAGACTCCCTATGCCTCAGCCATAGGATCTCTAATGTATGCCATGCTATGTACTAGACCCGACATCGCATATGCTGTTAGTCTAACTAGCAGATATCAAAGTGATCCAGGAGTGGATCATTGGACAGCGGTCAAAAACATCCTTAAGTACTTGAGAAGAACTAAGGATATGGTTCTTTCTTATGGAGGTGATGAACAGCTCGTTGTTAATGGTTACACCGATGCTAGTTGGAACACCGATCCAGATGATTCTAAATCACAATCTGGATACGTATTTATTTTGAATGGTGCAGCAGTTAGCTGGAGGAGTGCAAAGCAAAGCGTTGTGGCGAGATCTTCAACTGAATCGGAATACATGGCTGCTTCGGAGGCTTCACAAGAAGCGATATGGATGAAAGAGTTCATTACAGAGCTGGGTGTGGTTCCTAGTGCGCTGGACCCAATGTCTATCTACTGTGGTAACATGGGCGCCATAGCAAATGCGCAAGAACCAAGGTCACACAAGAAGCTGAAGCATATCAAGCTACGTTTTCACGCTATTCGAGAACATATCCAGGATGGGGATATAAAGATTTGCAAAGTACACACAGATCTGAATGTGGCGGATCCGTTGACTAAACCTCTCCCGAGGGCAAAACATGACCAACACCAAACTGCCATGGGTGTTCGGTATATTACCATGTAATCTAGATTAGATGACTCTAGTGCAAGTGGGAGACTGTTGGAGATATGCCCTAGAGGCAATAATAAATATAGTTATTATTATATATCTTTGTGTTTATGATAAATGTTTGCATTCATGCTATAATAGTATTAACAAGGAAACCATTAATACTTGTGTGATTTGTAAACTTAATTTGAAGTCCCTAGTATAGCCTCTATACTTCACTAGCTTGTTGGTTGATTGATGATGTGGTTTCTTTGTCATGAACATTGAGATGTTATCAACAACAAGATCATATCGTTAGGAGAATGATATGGTGGACATACTCCTATAGACAAGCGTAGCATAAAGATCAAGTCATTTCAATAGTTCAATTGCTATATGCTTTCTGATACATAGTAACCTAATTCCTTCGACCATGAGATCATGCATATCACCTTTACTGGATGGATGCTTTGATGTCATCAAACACCACACCGTAACAGGGTGGCTATAAAGGTGGCATTGAGTGTTCGGAAAGTATTGGTTGAAACACATGGATCAAGAGTGGGATTTGTCCATCCACATGACGGATAGATATACTCTGGGCCCTCTCGGTGGAATGTCATCCAATTAGCTTGCAAGCATGTGACATGGTCACAAGGGATCACATATCACGGGAACGAGAAAAGAGTACTTATCGGTAACGAGGATGAACTAGGTATGCAGAGATACCGACGATCATAACCTCGGATAAGTAACATATCGTGAGACAAAGGGAAATTGGTATCGTATGTAAGTGGTTCATTCGATCGCAAAGTAATCGTAGAAATATGTGGGAGCCATATGAATTTCCAGATTCCTCTATTGGTTATTGTTCGGAGAAGTGTCTCGATCATGTCCGCATAATTCACGAACCGTAGGGAGACACACTTAAGGATTCGACGTTGTTTGAGTAGTTATGGTATTATGAGAAAGAGACCGAATGTTGTTCGGAGTCTCGGATGGGATCCGGGATATCACGAGGTGATCCGGAATGGTCCGGAGAATAAGATTCATATAAGGAAAGTCCCGTTTCGGAGTTCGGGAATGATTCCGGTGTTTTCATCGGGGATATTCTAGAAGGTTCCGGATTGTCCGGCACTCCGGGGGGAAGGGGTACATGAATGTGTCATTACATATTGGAATGATTGCATCATGTACTAAGTGTTCTTGCTGTCCCAAATATAGGATTAAATTGAATCCTAAAACAGAAAAGTCAAATGTCCAGTTTGAAAGTCAAACTGCCAAAAACAAGAAACTGTGGGAAACAAGCAAGAGGAGTTGGAGTCGACTTGGAGGAGGAGTTTCTCTCCTCCAAGCCGGCGGCCAGCCTAGGCCGAGTTGGGGAGGGACTCCCTCCCTCCCCTGGCGCGCCCACCCCTCCCACCTATATAAGGAGGGGCAGGGCTCCCCTCCTAGACACACAAGTTTCCTATCCTCTAAACTAAACCCTAGATCTAGACCCCGGTTTAGAGCTATTCGGTTTAGAGCCTTCTAATTGGTTTAGAGCCCTCTAATTGGTGTGTCTAATTACTAGACCACTAATAGCCTCTCTCATAAGCTCCACCATACTCGCACCGGCTTAAGGCGAAGCCCTGCGGGATTTCCCCTCTACCTCCGGTACCACGCCGTTGTGCTGCCGGAATCGCGAGGAGAGTGCTACAACCTCCGCTGCCTGCTGGAACAAGGGAGAGGAAGGTCTTCGTCGAGTACCGAACGTGTGACCGACTGCGGGAGCGCTGCGGGAACGCGGCGCCGGAAGGATCGTCTACGCGATCTTGAGATCGGAAAGAGTACGACTACATCACCCACGAGAATCTGCTCTCGTTAAACACTTTGGAATCTTCGAGGGTGAGTTATTCCATCGACTCGTTGCTACAATCTAGTAGATAGATCTTGGCTTGTTTGTTTGTATGCGATAGAAAATTTTTGTTTTCCATGCTACGAACCCCTACAGTGGTATCAGAGCCGTGTCTATATGTAGATCTGTTGCACGAGTAGAACACAATGGTCATTGTGGGCGTTGATGCTTTTATTGTAGATTGCTTTTTGTGTACTTTGCATCTTGCGGTATGTTGGGATGAAGCGGCCCGGGCTAACCTTACATGACATCGTTCATGAGACTTGCTCCACGCTTGACATGCAACTCGTTTTGCATAAGTGGCTTTGCGGGTGCCTGTTTCTCCTAGCATAGTAAAGATCCAATTTACAACGGGTGATCAACAATGCTAGTATCAATGTTGTGGTTCTTGTTCGTAAGTTAGAACGACAATTTTGGAAAGCCCCAAACCACGTAAAATATGCAAAGAAAGTAGAAGCGTCTAACTTTGTTTTGCAGGGGTGTGCAGTGATGTGATATGGCCATGATTGTGATTATATTTGATGTATGCAATGATCCTTATTGTAAGTTGGCAACCGGCAGGAGCCATATGGTTGTCTTTAATTTCTGTTAAGGCCTGCGTGTCTATTCAAAATTAGTTGTAATAGTTGAAGCTGGCGGACGACAACCATGAAGAAGCGTCATTGACCTTGATGCTATGCCGGTGATGATGGAGATCATGTTCGTGCTTGAAGATGGAGATCGGAAGCACAAAGAAGAAAGGCCATATCATATCACATATTATGAATTGCATGTGATGTTAATCCTTTATGCATCTTGTATTGCTTAGTAGACGACGGTAGCATTATAAGATGATCCCTCATGCACATAAATTTCAAGTTCTAAAGTGTTCACCCTTAGTATGCACCGTTGCCAAAGCTTGCTGCTTCGAAGCACCACGTGATGATCGGGTGTCTTTGATTCCGCGGGTGAATACAACGTAAGCAAGCCAGATTTGCTTATGCGGAAGCTAAGGTTTGATCTTGACGAGCCTAGCATGTACAGACATGGCCTCAGGAACACGGATCGCCGAAAGGCAAAGCATGAATCATATAGTAGATATGATGAACATGATGATTGTTCGCCATTAAAACTATATCAGCTCTCGTGATGATCGGTGTTGATGTAGTGGATTTGGTTCGTGTGATCACTAAAACAATGTGAGGGATGTTGTTTTGAGTGGGAGTTCACCTAGTTTAATTTCATTAATTAATTTGAACTCAATTTGTCATAAACTTAGTCTAAACTATTGCAAATATGTTGTAGATCAATGGCAGCCCCTACCATCAATTTTAATGCGTTCCTAGAGAAAGAAAAGTTGAAAAACAATGGAAGCAACTTCGCGGATTGGTTCCGCAATTTGAGGATTGTCCTCACAGCTGGTAATTTGACCTATGTGCTGGATGCACCGCTAGGTGACCCACCTGCAGCTGGTGCTACCGATGAAGTAAAGAATGTTTACCTCGCTCGGAAGAATCAGTACTCCATAGTTCAGTGTGCTATATTGTATGGTTTAGAATCGGAGCTTCAGAAAAGGTTTGAAGAGTCAGATCCATATGATATTGTCGAGGATCTCAAATTAATCTTTGAGACTCATGCGGCAATTGAAAGTTATGAAGCTTCTGAAAAGTTCTTTAACTGCAAGATGGAAGAGGGTAGCTCCGTCAGTGAGCATGTGCTTAAGATGTCTGGGCACGCAAATAAACTTCAAAGTTTGGGTATAGTGATTCCTAATACTTTGGGAGTTTACCGCATCCTCCAATCACTACCACCAAGTTACAAGAACTTTGTGATGAACTACAACATGCAGAACATGAACAAAGAGTTGCCAGAACTATTTGCTATGTTAAAATCTGCAGAAGTGGAGATCAAGAAAGAGCACCAAGTGTTGATGGTCAATAAGACCACCAAATTCAAGAAAGGCAAGTCTAAGCAAAAGGGACACTTCAAGAAGGGTGGTAAGAAAGTTACCACGCCGACGAAGAAGACCGAGGCTGGACCTAAGCCTGAAACTAAGTGCTTTTACTGCAAGGGAGAAGGTCACTGGAAGCGGAATTGCCCAAGGTACTTGGCGGATTTGAAGAACGGCAACATCAAGAAGAAAGGTATATCTGATATACATGTTATTGATGTGTATCTCACTAGTACTCGTAGTAGTGCCTGGGTATTTGATACTGGTTCGGTTGCTCATATTTGTAACTCGAAACAGGAGCTGCAGAATAAACGGAAGCTAGTGAAGAACGAGGTGACGATGCGCGTAGGAAACGGATCAAAGGTTGATGTGATCGCGGTCGGCACGCTACCTCTTCATCTACCATCGGGATTAGTTTTATACTTAAATAATTGTTATTTGGTGCCTGCATTAAGCATGAACATTATATCAGGATCTTGTTTATTGCGAGACAGTTACTTGTTTAAATCCGAGAATAATGGTTGTTCGATTTATATGAGTAATGTGTTTTATGCACATGCACCTTTGATAGATGGTCTATTCATATTGAATCTCGATAGTAGAAATACACATATTAATAACATTGAGGCTAAACGTTTGAAATCAAGCGATAATTTGACCTATATGTGGCACTGTCGTCTTGGTCACATTGGAGTGAAGCGTATGAAGAAACTCCATTCCGATGGACTTCTTGAATCACTTGATTTTGAATCACTTGAAAGATGCGAAGCATGTCTGATGGGTAAAATGACTAAGACTCCATTTTCTGGTATGATGGAGCGAGCTACAGACTTATTGGAAGTAGCGGTTTATCAAGTGGATATGATCACATATGCTTAAGGCATATAGTGGGCATAGTAACAAGTAGCGGTTTGTGGCATCAGTAGGGTATCTTGCAAGGGTTAGCTTGCATTGGTCCACTTAGTTAATAAAGCTTTCACATTCAACTAGTAGTATTAAGATTGCCTTGTGCAGAGCAGTGGTTGAAGTTCTCCTCGGCTTCTTCGTAGAATCCTCCTTCCTCCTCGTATCCTTGGTCGGTACTAGCGTCTAAGAATAAATACGAGGTACACAATCACCAAACAATACTTAACTACTTGCAATCATCACACACAAGGGTCCTATAGATAATCTAACATCATCTCTAACATTACAAGATTAAGGCTTGGTTTAATTCCTTTTATTTTTAGAAAAGTAATTTCTACTCATTGAAAAACTACTTAAGATTTAATATTCTCCAAACCAAACATGGGATCATGTTGAAAGATGTCATCACCACATATTTTAGTCCACGGGAACATGATTTAAAGTGGTGTCACAATTTAATAAGGTTTTACCCTTTTATTTTAATTAAATAAAGTGACTAGAAATGCCTATGTAGCATTCTTTTATTACTTGAACATTATTTCTGCAAGTAAACCTATATATTTTTATATATTCTGAAAGGTATGGTTAAATGAGATTTTTGAGAGTTGGAATCAACTCAAAAGCTATTATGGTTTAAATTTGAAAAATGTTTGAATGCAGAAAAGCTTCTACCTTGTTATTTTTACCATGGGTGATCTATAGATCCAAATGACTTGAATCCAACGGTATTGGATTCATCATTCCCAGGCCTTTCCAACAAAATTGGTTTCATTCAATTTGGTGCACTGAATCGACCTGGGTTGATTTTGAAACTGGGTACAGAAGTGTGTTTGAAATAAAATGGAAAAGGTTTAATTCAAATAACTCGGCTGCGCGGGAAAGGTTAACGGGCCGGCCTGCTAAGCGCAGTGCTTCCGCGGGCTGCTTAAGTGGGTGTCCCCACTCATCAGTGAGACAGGGGGGTGCGAAGCGGTACGGGGCAACGTGGGTCGTTCGATCTGATTCTAATCCAACGGCTGAGAGTCATCGTCGACGTTGGGCAACACCGGCTCGAAAGAAACCTAGCGTGGCCAGTGGGGGTTGCTGGGGGCTCACCGGGGTGCTAGCGAGGGTCGGCGAGGCGGGCGAATGACGAAGTCGACGACGGCGAACTCAGGGGTGGTCGCGGCAGCTCCTGGGGTGGACGAAATCGATGGCGCCTTCTTCTCTAGAGGCGGCAGGCTCCGGTGAAATTCCGGCGAAGTGCCGCTCGCCTTGCTCCGGGAACGGTGTGGCACGATTAGTGAGGAGAGGGGAGTAGAATGGTGTCAAGAATTCGAGCGGGGGTGGCCTCTATTTATAGTCGAGCGAGGGGACCGTCGGGGCGCACGGTGAGCTCATCGAGGGCGATGGTACAGGCGGCTATTGGCATGGGCGAAGGTAGGGGATGGTGCAGTGTTCCCTGGCGATGCTCAACGACATGGTTTCGAGGCGTGGGGCTGTGCGGCTTGGTCTGGAACACGCGACGCTCTGCGCGGCAGAGGCGGCGTCTTCGACGGCGAGCGGTGGCTGTGCGGCACGGGGCGGCGAACGGGGATGTCTGGCGGTCTCCTGGGTCGATGGTGATCGTGTATGCACGCGGTGATGGCGGCGCACGGTTTGTGGGCTTTGGTCGAGGGTGGCTCTCTGGCGCACACTCGGCATGGTCGCTGGCGGTCTGGGCGCGGTCTGTGCGTGTGGTCCAGTGGTTGGCAAGGTTCAAGCGGTGGACAGGGAGTGGCGGTGGACTGCCTCCCAGACATGCTGGCTAGGCTTGTTTCTCCTCCTAGCTTGCTGTCGACATGGGGGTGACAAGGTTGGCTTCGGCTGTTCACCATTGATGGTTTTGGCAAGCTCACAGTGGTGCTAGTGCTTGGTTAATCTTGCTAGATGATCTACTGAGATGGTTGTGAGCTAGATAGGGAACCAGTTAGGCAAGAATCACTGCTCACAATAGTGTTTGGATTTTGTTTGATTTGTGTCTGCCAAGTGTTTGATGAAATGGCCGCATGAATTCAAGTTTTGAATTTTGAAAAGATTGGTGCTGGTGAGTCTGCAGATGCTTGGGTTTTGAAAGTTGAGCTTGTTTGAGTGGTTTTTGAAAAAGTGGGATCTTCCCATATGATAAAGATTCAATTTTGAATTGTCATTTAAACTATGCATTTGAAAGTTTCTGGATGATCACAAAGTGGGCCTTGATACTTTGTTATGAGTACATTCAAGGGGTGCAAAGATCCAGAAAAGTTTCTATTAGGTTCTGAAAGTTTGAGACAGCCAAAGTAGGCATGGGAGTTAAATTGGTCAAAATGACCATTCCTTTATTTTATTTGTTTTGATTTACTTGTCTTTGGGAAAAGTGTGGGAAATGGTTTAGATGATGTTTATTTCACCTAAGAAACATTTTACAAGCAAGGAAACATACAAACAAGGTGGTTCAAAAGAATTTCAAATTCAATGCATACTCATATGCATGCATTCATAATTTTATTTAGAAAAGTTTTTGTTAACCCTAATTTTGATGCTTAGAGTTTGATGATCCAAGTTCAATATTTTTGGGATGTTACAAGGTTCCACTATTGGGCTAGTAGAGATAGCATGCACATAGATGACACCAACACAATTAAGTGCTTCTCACACGCCACCCATTGAACTCAATGCGAATGATGGGAATGTAGAGGTTGTTTCCACACTTAGCCGCCTCATGTGCAAATGAGGTTCAATACTTTGAAAGATGAGAGGCATTATAAGATGTATGCGCAGAGGAAAGGGTTCGACATATGGTACAACTATAGGAAGGGAAGAAATTGTGTGCAACAAGGCAGGGCACCAAGCTAAGCAAAAGGAAGATACACAAAATATTATGCCAGTTGTGACAGATAGAAACAAGAACATAAATAAGAGAATCGACTGCCCAATGTGCATGTTAGTCACATTACGTGATGGAAGCTAGCCGGTGACAGAGTTTGTCACCAACACAGCCACACTCCCCTTAAGAAATGGTTGCTGACCGATGTTCTACATTGAATTGAGAAATATATCAAGAAGAACAAAATTGTATCAAGGTGATGCACTCGGTAAACATGTAGACCAGTAGGATAATGTAAATCATGGCGACGTTGTATGCGTCACTCGAAATTATACCTTAAACTCCAAAGTATATGGCCAACTTTAGGGCACTTCGGTCTAAAAACAAATATAGTGACACGCATGACACAATGGCATACTTTGAGCCATTAAAGAATCCGAGACAAAGATTTCTATTACAGATTCAACCTTGATGACGAGGATAGGGTCGAGAACCCGTTCTCGGTAGATGGTGCTGCGTGAAGAACCTACTGATACCTTAGATCGGGATTATGGATGTAGTATAGTAGCTTTTTACCTAGAAGACCTTGGTTTAATCGAACTTTAGGAAACAGTTGCGGTAGGTTAAGGAGAGTCTGCAAGACTTGTTAGTTCGCTTCAATCTTCATCTACCAGACTTTTCCAGTTTGCTTTTGTTATTGAGGTTGTATCAATGTATGGAAATAGGCCAGGGTTGAGGTTTCACCTGCAGTTATGCATGCATATGGGATAAAGATAATAATAAGCACATTCATGTGTAAATGTGAAGGGAAAAATAAAGTTGTTATTATGTATATTCCAAGAATATGATAGATGTTTATTTTACATGTTATAATTATATTAATACGGAAACGTTAATACATGTGTGTTTAATAAACAAATGGAAAGTTCCTAGTTATGCCTCTCTTATAAACTAGCTTGTTGATTAGCAAGATGATCAAGGTTTCCTGATCATAGACATTGGATGTTGTTAATAACGAGGTCACAATATTATTGGAATGGTGTGATGAACATTCATCTGAAGTATAGCATTACGATCAAAGTCATTGTGTTTATATTGCTATAACATCATACGAAGTAATCCTAATCCTTAGACCGTGAGATCATGTCAATCACTAACACTAGAAGAGTATCTTTAACATCAAACGTCACACCGTAACAGGGTGGCTATAAATATGGGTTCAGTGCTACGAAGGTGTTATGTTGAGACTCATGGATCAAGAGTGTAATTTGTCCACCCCGATGATGGAGAGAAATACTCTGGGCCCTCTTGGTGATATCACATTAGTTAGCTTGCAAGCAAGTGATTTGATCACTAGAATGTTATATCACGGGAACGAGAAAAGAGTACATGACGGTAACGATATCAAACTAGGTATGGAGATACCGATGATCGAATCTCGAATATGTAATATATCGCGAGACAAAGGGATTAAGTTACTAGCGTAAAAGGATCTCACGATCACAAGAAGTCATCGTTGAATGTGTGGGAGTCAGTATGGATCTCCAGGTCCCGCTTCTGATTATTAATCTGAGAGGGGTCTTGATCATGTCTGCATTATTCGCGAACCGTAGGGTGACACACTTAAAAGACACCGACACCATTTGGAACAAATAGTTCCTAAACGAAAAGATTTACAAAGCGCGGGAATTTATTTCACTAGACACCGGAATTGTTTCGGGTGAAATTACTGAAAGTGTTTCTGCATGTGAAATAGAATACTAGCAAGGGGATTTATGTGAATGTTTGTTAATTAATGTAATTGACAAAATTCTGAATAAATAAAGGGAGTTTTATTTAAAGAGAGATTACATTAAATTTGGTGGAAGTTTAATGGGAATTTGAGTGGGATTTTGAGTGGAGAAATGGAGGGTCATCTTTATGTGAGTGGAGCTCCCTCCACATGAATGAGGAAGGGGAGCAGGCACCCTCCATGGTGCGCCGACCTTGGGGAGAGGCTGCCCCTGTCGTGGGAATGGTCACGGCAGATGCTGCAATCGGCAGCGAGTAGTAGAACAAGGGGCAAGGGCGGCCAGCCATCTGCGGTGCGAGATGAGGGCGGAGACACAAGGTTTTACCCAGGTTCGGCCCCCCGGAGGGTAAAGACCTACTCCTGCTAGATTGTATTACGATGGTGGTACAATGGACGAGCTCGGAGGCTAGGCGGCGAGTCGCTTGGGTGTATGATGGAACGTATCCCTACACGCCCTGTAGGGAGGTTTATATAGACTCACCTCCCCTAGGGTTTACACATCTCAACCGAATCAGTTAAGGCTTCGGTAATCGTTTAACCTAACTCGCCTGGGCCTATCTACTCGCCTGGGCCTTCAGCTTCCAGTCGCTTGGATCCATACCGGGCCTTGATCCAGTCGCCGTCTTGCAGGCCCACTCGCCAGTTCCTGGGCCAGTCGGAAACGTCCTGCTGGGTATACCCCGGTGGGCATATCCCCATCAGTATTCCCCGAGGCCGTCGTCGATTGGGCGCAGGTGGTTGCTGGCAGTCGGAGTATACGGCTTCAAAGAAGACATCCAGTCGAATCGCCGGCGGGCTCCTGAATAAAGGAAAAGACTAGTCATTCTGATCGCAGCTTTGGCGAGTCAAGTCGGCGAAAATACTTAGTCACTGTCGTAGTGATCGGGTCGGCGAGCCGAGTGGCTGAAGTTGGACCGTTAAACGTGGTCAAACTAGCCGTTGGGGTAATCCAACGGTAACTTCTGGCATAATCACCGCGTAGTAACGGCTCCCTGATTTGGCGGGTAACAAACGCTATATAAGGGGAACGGCAAGCGATCGGAGAACCACCTTCTCGTCATTTCCTCCAATTGCGCGCACTTTCGCCTTCCTTCGCATCGCGATCCAGCCGACCCGAAATCCTCCGACCCCCCACAAATCCTTCCGCCATGGCCCCCTCCACCGAGCCTTGGGGTAGATCTAAGTGTACGAGGGCGCAACTGGCGTCCTTTGAGGAGGCCGGGATCCTACGCGCCGGCTGTTGGCGCATCCCCGCGGCCGGAGAGGTGACCCCAAACCCGCGCGAGGGAGAATTCATCTGCTTCACCAGCCACCTAGAATGGGGGCTGGGATTCCCTACGTCCCTGTTCTTCCGGCGCTTCTGCGCCTACTACGGGATCCAACCGTCGGACCTGGGTCCGCACAGCATCGAGCAGGTCGCCATCTTCGTGGCGTTCTGCGAGTGCTACTTGGGCTGCCGGCCCTACTTCCCTCTATGGCAAGATCTGTTTCACGGACGGATCAGTCGCGAGGAAGCGGGCGGCCCAATGCTCGCCGCGGGCGGCCTGACGTTCCAACTGAAATCGAAGGCTTCGTTCTTCGATCTGATGCTAGCCGCCAAGGCGGCGAGCCAATGGAAGAACTCTTGGTTCTACGTCGCCGAGTTGACCCCGGAGGGCGAGACGACGATCCCACGATACTCCGCCGATCGGCCCAAACCGCGCTGACTCCAAGTCGGCAAGCTCCCCACCGACCAGCGGATGGTCGTGGACAAAATGCTTCAAACCATCCGCGGTATGAAGAAGAAGGGCCTCCAGACGATTAACTTATACAACTGCTGGATCGGGCGGCGGCTCGTCCCTCTGGCTCGGCGCGACCACTATATGTACCAATACACGGGCCGGGAGGACTCGACGAAGTCCTGCCTCGCCGAGTGGAAGCTCGAAGACTACACCCCAGCACTGAAGAAGATCACCCAGGCGGTGTACCTAGACGCAAAGGCCGGGGTCGCCCCCTACACCGCGAAGCATCCCGCCCCAACGGTAAGTCACCTCGCATCATTCGCAGTCGCAGTTTATGTGTGGCATCCCGCAAAACCACTACTAGAAAATCGCGTCGTTTTTGTGCATTGCATCATCATGACCGCATGCTCATGTCATCATGCCACATTGCATTTGAGAATCGTCATCATCATGTATATTATTTTACTTGAAACTATGTCGCGAAAGTCTACTATTTTCTGAAACTAGCCCTCCTTCAATTTCAAATTAAACCCCCGGATGCTTCCGGATATTTTGTTTGTATAAAAACTATTTACAAAAGTTTATTGCAAATTAAATAAAAATATTTAATTATTTTAGTGGGGGCAGTCGAACGGGCCGCTTCGACCCGAACGACCACCCCCATTTGCAAAACGGTCCACCCATAATCCTAAAGCTACCCAACCTAATCTACCCACAACCCCTCCACCTCACCTCCACCAATCTCCTGCTGCCACCTCATCCTCTCTCTCCCCCCAACCACTCTCCTGCTGCCACCTCAACCCCCCAAACCCCCTCTCCCCTCCACCTCACCACCCGCGCCTGGCCCACGCGCCACCAACCCTCTCCCTGACCCGCCGGACCCACCCACTCCCTCCCCAGACCGACCGCACCCCACGTCCCACACCCGATCCCCACCTTCCCCTGGTCTGCCCGGGCCCGGCCTCACGCGCCCCTGACCACCTCGTGCTCCACCCGCCCGCCCCCCCACCACCCCCCGACGCTCCTGCCTTCCATCTCCCCCGTCGCTCCTCCCGGCCTCGCTCCGGCCACCGCTCCGCCGCCTTTCCCCCTTCCCCCTCCGCTCCGGCGCCCTGGCACCGTCGCCGGCGAGCCCCTCCGCCGCTCTCCTCCGGCGCCACCTAGCTCGCCCTGCCTCTCCCGCGTCATCTCCCCGCCGTCTCCGCCTCGTCTCGCCCCGCCGGAGCCCCCCCTCGCCTCGAGGCCCCCCGCCGGCGCTCGCCCTGCCGCCGCGCCCCTCCCCGACCTCCGCCTGAGCAGCCGGCGCGAGCCGCCCTCGCCCCCCCTCCGGGGCAGAGCCTGCCGGCGCCGCCCCTTCTCCCTCGCCGCCGCGGCCCCTCGTCGACCGCGTCCCGCCGGCCCCGCCGCCTAACCGTGACCCCGCCTCTCCTCCTCCCCGGCGCGCGGCCGCGAGCTCCCTCACCGCCGTTCTGCGCCGCCCCTCGCCGGCTTCTCCTCCGCAGCCGTCCGCCGCCCCTGCGCGCCCGGACCCCGTCCGCGACCAGTCGCCTCCTCTCGGGCCGCGCCGCCAGGCCCCTCCCCTGTCCGCGCGCCCCGCGGCCCCGAGCCCACTGGCCCGCCTCGTCTCCGTCGTCCGCGGCCCGTACCCGTCTGTCCGCCGCAGGCCCTGTCGTCCCGACCGCGTGGAGGCAAGCCCGCCAGTGACGTCCTCGAGCGTCTCCTCCGCCCGCGTGTGCACAGCTGCTGCTACCCGATGACCAAGGTTGCCCCTTCAACTCGACGTCTATGGAAGAAGTGTGGCGTTGGTGCGTGTCTCGGTGGTATAGCCCTGTGCAATCCAGAGGCTCCTCGATCTGTTGCGTCAACCAGGGCACCATCCGAAGATTAACTGCGTCAAAACTCAAGTTCGATATCAACATCGAAGGCGTACCCCGAGGACCCTGACGCCGTTTCCAAGTTCGCCACCGGTGAATAAAGGGAAAACATCAAGATCTTCACGGTACGCCAAGTTCGCCAACGTGGCAAGTCCGAACCCGGAGAACTCCATCACGGGACATCAAGTACTCCGCCATGGAACCGGTGGAAGCAAACCCGAAGACGGTAGATGCGACAAGTACTCGTTTCCGGACGCCATGACCTCCTTCAAGGATCCGATGGCCGAGACCCTGAAGACCGATCTAGAGCGCCAAGGCCTTCGCATGGAGTCGGCAAGATCATCCGGACACACCAAGATCAACTGCGCGGGCCCGACAAGTTCGACACCGTCCAGGGTGAGACCGATGCGCCCCGACACCGAACCAAGTACTCCTTTCCGGACGCCGATCTCGCCGAGCACCCGGATGCGACAAGATCTACCCCAGTAATCCGAGAACGTTCCGTCGAACCCTGAACCCTGAGACCGACCCCGAACCCCCGGAACCCCAAGATCTGCCGAACCCTATTGTGTGACCCCTCTCTTGAACCCTATTTTTATAAATGTAATATATCCCTGTTGCACATTTAATTTTTCATGCATGCATACTTGTCTGTGGTTTGGGGGCCTTATGCCGATTCACCTCATAATTAAATATGGGGCCCATATGCGGGCAAATCTAGTCTCATATCGGCCTCATTTAAATTTGTGTAGCGAACCGATGATATAATCTTGCCTTGTTAAGACAACATTTAAATTGCGGGGTTTTAAATAACATGAACCATATAATTAATTGTCGGGACCCCGGTTCCGCTTAATATGGCCTATTTTGCATCGCATCTTTGCCATGCCATTCATCATGCATGCATCATGCCGATCTTTTGCCGTAGTATTAAATGGTGCATCCGGTGTTTATTCTAGTGTTTTGCTTCTTCGCGGATAAGGCCGTTGAGTTGATGTGAGCTTCGCCCCGATCTTCGGATGAACCTTCGGCAATGTTTTCAGGCGAGCATCTCCCCCTTTCTACCTATCTTACTTTTCTAGTCTTTATTTCCTCCTGTTGATCTATTGCTATCTGTGTTGCGATGCTCTAGTTTCCGTACCCGTGATATCCCCTGCAGCCTTATATTGCCTTGGACACATCCTATTACCGGTTGATTGGTAGATAGTTGGACTTGCGTGTCGTAGCCGCTCGCTCAAGTGCTGTTGCGTGTCGTCAAGTACCACAGTTGTTGGAGTATTTGCCGCAAGTTAATTGTTGGAGATGATCATGGTTTTACTTATCGTTCACTTTAATTCCTGTTTAACAACTAAAATTGAAGTAAGTAAGCAGAGGCATCGGTGGGTGATAGATAATATTTGGTTTTCGACCGCCCACTTGTGTCCCGTAGGACCCCGAGTACTTGATACCTGTTCCTTGATTTATCGTGCTATCCACATCTGGGAGGCTTATGGGACCCCCCTTAGCCAGAGCTTGATTCAGTCTTATTTCTTGGGGCCACAAACTAGTTTGAGGTTTTATTTACGATCTTGTACTTATGCCATGCTACTGCTTTATTTACGATTGTGCGAGGAGCACACTGTACTGTTTAGGATCGTGGCACGATTCCGCGATGTCGACAAGCCCAGTTTTGGGTTCCCAGTCGTTCACATCCGTCCCCACAACCTTGAGTCCGTCTCGGAGCCGGCCGGCTTCGTTGCGGGTCTACTTTAAGGGGTGGCCCCCTGAAATATTTCTGAATCATGTGATTGCTTTGTCGTGAAAGCCTCGTTGGGTTTTGATTTGGTTTTTCCGAGGTTGATCGTGTGTGTGTTGCTATTTGTGCACCCCGGCCGGGTTAAAACTTTCTGAAAGCCGTGTCCGCGGTTATGGACGACTTGGAGCACAGTATCTCGATCATAGACAACTATAACTAAAGTAGTGCTATAAATTTGACTTTATAATGACTAGTAAGCAGCTTCAATATAATGGAATGGCTAAATAAAACTGCCAACAATTGCTTGTTTGGGTGTCGCTTGCGACCATTGTACCTGACTAGTAAGTATTGCAACTACAACGGAATGGCTAAATAAAAGTACCAACAACTGCTGGGTTTTGGGATATCTCATGCTATTTGTATCTGACTAGTAAGTGCCGCAACTACAACGGAATGGTTAACTAAAATGGCCCACTGCTTATTTTATCAGGACGATTACCTACACCTGACTAGTAATTGCTGCAACGATAACTGAATAAATAAAACTGCCAACGGTGTGAGTTCCTCGGTTGACTTCCTCGTTTGGTTCCGACGGGGAAATACCAGGATGGGATTGTTTAGTGTTAGTATCAGGTTGGTTCCGGATAGGTCTTTCTTACCCCTCTCTGATTGCCGCTAGTTGTATCGAGTCTCTATAGAATGTTCGGTGCATGCTGCCGCTGCCGCTTCAGTCCACCATACCTATGTAGGCGAGGACCGCCGAATTCTAGTCTCGCCGTGTACTGGCCTCAGTACTGACGCTCCTCTTTTTCCTTTGCCCTTTGTCGGCACCCCTTTTGTTTAAGCAGGTTTTGAGATCGACGTTGTTAGCAGGGTTACCCTTCCGGCTTGGCCTGGGCAGGGTCATGGACGCCATTGGTTATTCTTCAGGGCTCTTAGCCCCATTTGCATCTTGTCCGTAGCTGGACGCTATATCGTTTTCAAGGTGATTTGGATCTTTGTAAATTATATCTGTATTCTTGACTCTCGGAGTCGTGTTGTATAAATATCTGTTCTGTGGGTCCCATCGAGGACTGTTGTGTAATGTTATTACTTCGTTTTCCACCCGCACGCAAGTGCCTGGTGGGCACCTTTGAATCGTTTCTATGCGGGTTTGGTGGGTTTTCGCTAAAACTTGCATAGGTCCGATTCTGGGGGTGTTACATTATGCAGTCGCGGTCATTCTAATTTCATTTTGTACTCATTGCAGCTATTCCAAGTGGTGGAAGCATGGCTCCCGCCTTCAGACGACGAGAACTCGAGCTCGTCCATCCAGGACCTGGGCGAATCGCCTCCCGCCAAGGGCGACGCCGAGAGCGACGAGAACAGCGACGACAACGAATCCGAGGAGGAGGTCGCCCCGTTGGTTCGCAAGACCCGCGGGCAGCGTCAGCATGAGCTTGAGGCTAGTAAAAGCCTTGAGCGTCATAATGATGATGATGACGAACTTCCGGAGACCACCTCGCGCCGCCAAGCTACTCCGTCGAAGAAGAAGAAGACGGAGAAGGAGGTGAAGGCCCCTCCGAAGAAGAAGACGAAGCCGGTGAAACCGGCCTCCCCGCCGCACTCGGCGAGCAGCTCCGACGCCACCAGTCTGGCCAAGGGCGAGGCACCGCCGATGGTAACCGCGCTGGACACGGCCGCTGTCCTGAGCGAGGTGCCACTAGCTTCGATACCTCCGCCATTCGCCCCAGTCTCCGGACTAGGGGCCGCTCCGGTCGCGGCAGCTTCATCTCGCAAGGAAGCTCCCGCTGAAGATGTCTCAGAGGCTCCCGTCGCAGCCTCGACGACGAAGAAACCATCCGTGTCTTGGGCACACGACGTCTTGGAAATGGGCCTCAGTCGCCGACTGGGCCCCGAACTGGAGAAACCGGCCGGCATCCGCACGGGGCTACGCTTCATTCCAGTCGCTAAGTGAGTTTGCTCACCTTCTTTCGTCTTTCATCGTACTTGAATTATCTTGCTCACGCAATCAATTTGTAGGACCGGAGCGAAGAAAATAGGCCATACGACCGTGGCTAAGGTGCCACCCGTCGTAAGCGACGAGGATCCCTCCCGAAAGAGGAAGGCGGACGAAGTCGTCGTCCCTGCGGATGGCGCCAAGAAGGCCAAGGGCGACGATGTCGTCACGATCTCCGACGACACGGCGGTCGCGCCGAATGAACCCGCAACGGAGGCGGCCGTACCCACGAAGGAGGGTGCTCCCTCGCCTGGGGTGGCCGAGCCGGCCTCCTTTGGTGTCGGTGCCTCTATCGCAACGTTCCCGCGCTTCATGGCCAGAGCGGCTGCAGCGAGTGGGACCTCGCCCTCGAGCCATGCACCTGGGGTCGCTGACGCGGAGGTCGAGCAGCGTCGTGGGCACACGCCGGCTTTCCTCGCGTCCGTGGATGCGATACAACTTCATGGCATGCTTGGCGTAGCCATCCAGGTATGTCCAGTCCCCGAGAATCAGGCCGGTGTGTTGCAGCGGTCTGATTCTTTTAGGTCTTGTTGTTATTTTTCGCGTCCAGTCCCCGAGTGCGCACTCGCTGAATTTAAGCGGGTGGGCACTTAGGATTTTTTGGTCGCCAGTCCCCGAGTGCGTACTCGCTGAATTTCAGCGGGTGGGCACTTAGGATTTTTTGATTGCCAGTCCCCGAGTGCGCACTCGCTGAATTTCAGCGGGTGGGCACTTAGGATTTTTTGATTGCCAGTCCCCGAGTGCGTACTCGCTGAATTTTAGCGGGTGGGCACTTAGGATTTCGCTTTGGTTAACTGTTTGAATTGTGTGCAGGGTCTGCAACGTGAGTCAGCTGACCGATTTGCAGCGAAACACCACGCGGAGAAGGAACTGGCCACCGTCCAAGAGGCGAATAAGGGGCTTCAGGTAGTTGCCGCGAAGGCAGAGGAGGCTCGCCAGGGACTTGTCCCAGCGGGTGAGTTGGCAGCGGCTCAATCGGCCTTGAGCTCGGCTGAGAAGCGGATCGCCGACCTCGAGCGCGAGCTGAGGGAGGCGAGAGAAGAAGCGAGTTCGGCGGATGGTCGAGCCAAGGCCGCCGTTACGGCCGCCGCGGAAGAACGTAAGGTTTCTGACGCCCTTGTTGCTGGGATTCAGGATGATTACACTTCTCTTCAGAGCTTCATCACGGATCTCTCCCGTCCCTTGATCGGTGAGTATATCTGCCCTTGCCTATTGCATGTGCCTTTTTGTGATATCCAACGTACTCACCGTTATCTTCTATTCGCAGGTCGCATCCTTGATAGCGCGGAAGAGGCGAGCTCGTTCGACGCGCGGCAATGTGTGGCCACGCTCGTCGACTCCGCGACGTTGTCAACGACATGCATCCGAGCCTACCTCCAGGAGATATCGCCCACGGAAGTAATTCCCAGCGACCTCGTCGAGGTGTGGAAGTACTTGGAGAAGGCGCCATCGGTCATTGAGTTCATGACGCGATCGGCGTTCCGGCATGGAGCGGCGACGGCGCTTAGCCTTGGACTTGCTCACTTTCCAGAGGATTTCGATCTGGACGACGTGACGAGTGGCTACCCGTCATCGACTGGTGCGGTGGAGATCTCAGAGGTGCTCAAGTTGACGGGTCGCGCCGCGGTGTACTCCGAGCGCGTCTAGGCGATGGGCGACCTCCTTCCTTACCAGGAGATGGTCGTCGCGCCCAACGACCCGAGCTGCAGCACCGAGATTTCAAGGTCGAGCAGCCCTTTCGTGCGGCGATGGCGGGTGAGCTGACGACGTATCCGTCGAACCCGTACACTCCCTTCATCCGCAATCGCAAGGGTTCTGGCGAGTCGTCGTCGAAGCCTGCAGAGTGAACTAGTTTGCCCTGGGGCGTTAGTAACAGTTCTGCCGTTGGGCATACTATGTATTTTGAGACATTTTGCGAAATTATATTAATAAGATATCGTGTTTATTTTGTGATTTGTCATGTGTTTTTTGATTGAGGTTTGAGCGAGTCCCCGGGCGCGTCCGCCCTTTTTATGGGGTTGACCTCGTTTGTAATGTGTTTGCGGTTTTTGAATGTTTTGTTATTGCGGTCGACTCGCCCGGACTCGGAGAGCCAGTCGCAAGGCGACTCCCTTGAGCGCTCTGTACTTCACCGTTTTCCCTTGCGCGAACGAGGTCGGGTGGCCGAGTCCCCGAGCGTGGTACTTGGTTGTTCTAGGCGCGACTCGAGGGTGGGTGAGGACTTGGCGCGTTAGTTTTAGCGCGTCACTCCTGCCTGGCCCGTTGGGTCAGTCGCATGGCGAGTCCTGGGCATGCTCTCATACTTGGCGTTTTCCCGAGCCGCTCGCGCTGAACTGGTCGTCAGTCCCCGAGCGTGGTACTTGGCCGTTCGAGTTGCTATGTCGAGGATGCGGAGGATCATGGTCGCTGTAAGAAGCGAAGGCAGTTGTCTTGGCTCGTAGAGCCAGTCGGGCTGGGCGACTCCAATGGGGCTCCGGGTAGGCGTTTTTCGTGGACGATGCAAGAATTGAGGTGACCCAGTGCTCCTGCACCGCACTACTTAGCCGTGCCGATCGCTTTACCAAAGGTTGACTTCTGCGGTTAGCTTGATGCTGTTATTACGAGTGCGAGTGGCACAAGACACGGAGAGTAGGCGCAATTTGCGGTAACCGATTCTTTTTATTTCATAGCGACTGTAGGGTACATATGTGGGGTTCTAGGAGTAGAACTTCCGTAGGAGGTTTACATTCCATGGTCGCTTGACGTCGAGTTCGCCGTCCCTGCGGACGTCGATGAGGTAGTAGGCGTCGTTGCCGAGTACTCGCCCGATGGCGAATGGTCCCTCCCACGGAGGGGAAAGCTTGTGCATGCCCTTCTTGTCCTGGATGAGGCGCAACACCAGGTCGCCTTCTTGGAAGGTACGAGTTTTCACCCGCCGGCTGTGGTAGCGGTGGAGTCCCTGCTGGTAGATGGCAGTACGTGACCGAGCGAGGTCACGTGCCTCGTCGAGTTGATCGACTCCATCCTGGCGGGCGAGTTCGTTTGCAGCCTCCGTGTAGTGGACGACCCGCAGCGAGTCGTGCTCGAGGTCGGTGGGCATGACTGCCTCGGTGCCGTACACCATGAAGAAGGGGGTGAATCTTGTCGACCTGTTGACCGAGGTGCGGATGCCCCAGATGAAGGAGGGTAGCTCCTCGACCCAGCACCCGGCGGTGCGCTCGAGTGGTACTTGGAGTCGCGGCTTCAGGCCGTGGAGGATGCTTTGATTGGCCCGTTCCGCCTGGCCGTTGGATTCCGGGTGGGCTACTGACGCGAGGTCGAGCCGGATGTGGTGTTCTTCGCAGAATTCGGCCATGGCTCCTTTGGCGAAGTTGGTGCCGTTGTCCGTGATGATGCTGTTTAGGAACCCGTAGCGATATATGAGCTCGCGTAGGAATTTAGTGGTCGTCTTCCCGTCGCACTTCCGGACTGGTTTGGCCTCTACCCACTTTGTGAATTTGTCGACCGCGACCAGGAGGTGGGTGTAGCCGGAGGGAGCCTTTTTGAAGGGGCCTACCATGTCCATGCCCCACACGGCGAATGGCCAGGTGATGGGATTGTCTTGAGCGCTGATCTCGGCACGTGCGTCTGGTTTGCATACTTCTGGCACCCGGCGCACCGCTGGACAATGTCGACGGCATCGGCGTGTGCGGTAGGCCAGTAGAAGCCATGCCGCATAGCCTTGGCGACCAGAGAGCGGGCGCTGGCGTGGTGGCCGCAGTCGCCGGAGTGGATGTCGTGGAGGATCTTGCGTCCTTCGGCGGGTTGGACGCAGCGTTGGAATACACCGGTGACGCTGCGCTTGTGGAGCTCGCCATCGATGATGGTGTAGGACTTGCATCGGCGTACGATCATCCGAGCGTCTTTCTCGTCTGCTGGCAATGTACCGGCCTCCAGGTAGGCGACGTAGGGCTTGGTCCAGTCATCTGGCTCGGTGACGAGTGCGACCAGGGCTGCATCCGGCTGCAGCGGGACTCCGATGTCGATCTCCCTTGGGGAGAGACTGATGGCTTGGTGATCGTGTCGAGGAATACGCCGGCGGGTGGTGCGAGTCGAGCCGACCCAATGCGAGAGAGTGCGTCGGCCTCCTCGTTCTTCCGTCTGTCAATCCACTCGACAGAGTAGCCTGCGAAGTGTCCGCCCAGCTTGTCCACTGCTTGGCGGTATGCCGCCATGGTGGGGGAGACGGCGTCGCAGGTGCCAGCGACTTGTCCGGCGACGAGGTCGGAGTCTCCGTAGCAGCGTAGGCGATTGACGTTCATCTCCTTGGCAGCTCGCATGCCGTGGAGTAGTGCCTCGTACTCGGCCATGTTGTTGGTGCAGGGGGTGAAGTCGAGGCAAAGGACGTAACGGAGCTTGTCGCCCTTCGAGGAAGTCAGCATGATCCCTGCTCCTACGCCGTCCGCGTTCTTGGAGCCGTCGAAGTGCAGGCTCCAGTAATGGAGGTATGGCAGCTTTTCTGGCTGCTAGGCCTCTTCCCAATCGGCGATAAAGTCCGCTAGGGCCTGCAACTTGATCGCTTTTCGCGGCTCGTACTTGATATTGTGGACGCCGATTTCGACGGCCCACTTGGCGACTCGCCCAGTCGCCTCACAGTTGCGGATGATGTCCTGCAACGGTGCTGAGGAGACGACCGTGATCGGGTGCTCCTGGAAGTAGTGCGGCAGGCGCCGTTGTGCTCTGAAGACCGCGTATACCAGTTTCTGGTACTGTGGGTATCGTTGGCGCGACTCGGTGAGGACCTCGCTGATGTAGTACACCGGTCGCTGTATTGGGCGATCCTTTCCTTCCTCCGGCCGCTCAACGACCATGACGGCTGACGACGCGCTCGGAAGCCGCGACGTAGACCAGCATGGGTTCTTTGTCGGCGGGGGCGGCGAGTAGCGGTGCGGCGAGTAGCACCTTCTTGAGGTCGCGGAGTGCGTCGTCCGCCTCCTTGTCCCACTGGAAGGTGGGGTTCTTGCGCATCAGACGGTATAGGGGCATCGCCTTTTCGCCCAGGCGGGGAATGAAGCGACTGAGAGCCGCTACTCGCCTGGCCAGCTTCTGGACGTCGTGCAGGCACTCGGGTTTGCCGAGTCGGGCGATCGTGTCGATCTTGGTGGGGTTCGCCTCAATCCCTCGCTTGGAGACGACGTACCCCAGTAGTTGTCCTGCTGGTACACCGAAGGTGATTTGCCTGGGTTAAGCTTTATCTTGTATTTTCGCAAGTTGGCGAATGTTTCCGCCAGGTCGGCGAGTAGATCGCCCTGGCGAGCGGATTTGACGACCACGTCATCGATGTAGACGTGGATGTTGCGGCCAATTTGGCTCGCGAGGCACTCTTGCATGCACCGCTGGTAGGTCGCCCCGGCGTTCTTGAGGCCGAAGGTCATGGCGGTGTAACATAAGGCTCCGAATGGCGTGATGAACGCCGTCTTCTCCTCGTCCTCGACAGCCATTTCGATCTGGTTGTAACCAGAGTAGGCGTCGAGGAAACATAGTGACTCCGAGCCTGCGGTGGAGTCGATTATTTGGTCGATCCGCGGGAGGACGAACTACTCCTTCGGGCAGGCGCTGTTCAAGTTTGTGTAGTCGATACACATCCTCCAGGTCCCGTTCTTCTTCTCGACCAGGACTGGGTTTGCCAGCCACTTGGAGTACTTGATTGGCCGGATGAAGGCTGCAGCGAGTAGACGCTGCACCTCCTCCGCGATGGCTCGGCGGCGCTCTTCATTGAAGGGCCGCAGCGACTGTTTAACGGGTCGCACTTTGGGGTCGGCGTTTAGTTTGTGCTCAGCGAGCTCCCTAGGGACACCAGTCATGTCAGAAGGCTTCCATGCGAAGATGTCCCTGTTCTCACGGAGGAACTCGATGAGCGCGCCTTCCTAGGCTGGGCTCATTCCTGTTCCGATCGTCACCATCTGGCTGGAGTTGCCTGGGACCAGCTCGACGGTGCGGGTGTGAGTCGTTGCCTCGAAGGCTGAGGTGTTTGCGCCCTCCGAATTGGGCTTTTTGAGTATGGTGGGGTCGTCATTGTTCATCCCGCTCGCGTACTTGGCGAGCTCGTCAGCATGGTTGGCTTCTGCCGCGATGACGGCATCGGCGAGTTCGGCTCCTTTGGCCTCGCACTCGACGGCCATGTCTGGGTCGCCGTTAATGGTGATGACGCCGCACGGCCCGGGGAGCTTCATCGCGTTGTACGCGTAGTGTGGCGCTGCGATGAACTTGGCGAATGCCTGGCGCCCCAGGACGCAGTGGTAGGGGCTGTCGAAGGGCACCAGCTCGAAGACGATCCGCTCGGTGCGGAAGTTTGCTGGTGTGCCGAAGGTGACTGGAAGCGTGACCTTGCCGATCGGGTACGCCTTCCGACCGGGGACAATGCCGTGGAACGTGGTGTGGGTTGTCTCGATCATCGACTGCGGGAGCCGCAGCCGCCTGAAGGTGTCCAGGTACAGGATGTTGATGGAGCTGCCACTGTCCATCAATGTCTTGGGAAGCCAGTAGTCGCCCACCTTTGTCTTGACCACCAGGGCGACTCGGCCTGGGTACTCGATGCGCGGCGAGTGGTCCTGGCGGCTCCAGGTGATGGGCTGCTCCGACCAGTTGAGGAACTAGGGAACGTCCACCTGAGCCACCGCGTTGACGGCGACGGCGCGGGTGATGACCTTCTTATCGCGCTTCGTGTTGAAGCTCGTGAAGGTATGGAGAGAGCCGGACACTTTGCCGAATTTTCCGCCGTTTGGCAGGTCGTTGTCGGGGTCCTCCCGTGCTCGCCGTGCCTTCTCGATCTCCCTGAGGGTGTGGCAGTCGGCGGTCGTGTGCATTGCGGGATTCCCTTCCCTGCTATGAAACGCACAAGGTTGGTTAAGGAGGGCCGCGGGGTCGAACCTTGGCTTGGCCTTGTAGTTGCCGCCGTCGCGGCGTTGTCCTCCGTCGCGGCGGAAGCTTTTGGGCTCGCGTTGTGCGTGCCCGGTGTTGGCGACGAAGTCGACTCGCCCGTCACTGCGGCGCTTGCCAGTGAGGCGAGTGTTGCTGTAGCGTAGGTCGGACCGTCGTCCGTTGTCGTTGCCGCTCATGCAGCGTTGGCCTCCCGACTCGTCGTCGGTTTACTGGTTTGGATCTTCCTCCGCGTACCGTTTGGCGATCTCGAGGAGGTCCGGTATGTTGTCGAGTGTGAGAGAGTGTCGCTTGAGCTTGGTGACCAAGGGCTCGTAGCGGCACGAGGTCTTGAAGCAATGGATCGCAGTGTCCGGGTGGATGCCGACCGCATTGTACCAGAGTTCTTGCCACCGCTGGACCCAGTTGCGGGTCGACTCGCGGGGTCCCTGGACGCATCGCTCCAGGTCCTCAATGGTGGTGGCGCGGGTGTAGGAGCACTCGAAGTGCCTGACGAAAGTGTCGCGCATTTCCTCCTAGGAGTCGATACTATCCTGGGGGAGGGTGTTGATCCATTGCCTGCACGTCCCCTCCATCATCAAGGGGAGGTAACGGGCGGCTAGCAGGTCGGTGTGGCCTGCGATCCCCATCGCCATGAGGTATGTATCGAGCCACACGGCGGGGTTGTACGAAGGGTCGTACTTCTCTATCTCCTTTGGCGCCTTGAAGTTTGGCGGGTACTTCTCGCCTCGGATCATCGGTCCGAAGCACTTGGGGCCGAGTCGACTTAGCGACCCCATTGGCTCGCCGTCGCGGCGATTGGTTAGGGTGTGTCGCAGGTCGTCGGGCTGGCGTGCGCGCCAGCTTTGGTTGTTGATGATGTGGGTGCGGGCGTCGATGGGTTGACCGTTGGCGGCGATGAAGTTGGTCGCTGGCCTGGGGTCGTTGGTGGAGAGTGCCGCATTCGCGGGTCGGTGTTGGAGCTGTAATGGCTCTGGTGGCGGGCAGTTGAGGGTGTTGGCCGCCATTGGGCGGCCGCTTGAGGCCGCTCTGCTTCCCGAAGAACGCGAGTACACTCGACCCTGCGAGTCGGCGCCTGCGTTTTGCTGCTCAACGGCCTTTGCGAGCAGGGCCCTGACGTACTGGATCTGTAGGGCGCCGTCGCCGGTGGCCGTGATGTTGTCTGCTGCTGCTCGGCCCGCCACGAGATTGTTCATCGGGGTAGAGAACAGTGGGAGGCCATTCGCGTCCCGCTCCCGTGAGGAGACTACTATCCGCGGCTGATCCCTGGGGGGTGTGCGGTTGGGTGGAGGTGGGGCGCCCATCGCCGTCGACCCTGGCGGGGGCCAGGCGCTTCCTCCTGGTGGCGCGTTCTCGTAGATCGCGCGCTCGGCCACGCGGGCCGGGTCGTTTTCGTTGTCGAAGTTCAGGGCGCGCCCCTGGACGGTGGGGTTCAGGCGCGACCTGATTCGCTGCTGGTGGTAGCGCGATAGCTCCTGCACCGTCACCTGCTCGCGGCGAAATTTTTCGCGCTCGGCTTGCTCCTTGCGCACTGCCTCCGCCAGCTTCAGGCGGAGTTCCTCGACCTCCGTTGCCGTGGCGTTAGGAGGGATCAGGGTGGAGAGGGATCCTCCGGCGGATCGGTGCCGGTCGCCATGTAGGTCGCGGCGTGGCGACCGGTCCCGTCGCGGAGGTCGGCGGAATTTTCCGACCCGGAGTCGAAGTCGAAGATCCCAAGGATGGAGGGATCCTCGAAGTCTCCCATGTTGGAGACCTGGGTGATGGAGCCCGCGGGTGAAGCCGCGGTGATGGATCCGGCGAGTGACGCTGGGGTCGCCGAGTCGGCGTCGTCGTCGAGGGCCGCGTCTTCTGCGGCCACTGAGTTTTCGGCCACGTTGTTGTGGGCCGAGTTGTACTCGGAGGCGAGGCGATGGATCATGCGGATCTGGCTCTCGGAGATTCGATCGCGTGGCGGCGACTCGCGGATGCGAGCCGAGTCCTCCGAGACGATGACGTCGGTGAGGCCGACGAAGAGGCTGATCATGCCGACCGGCAGGATCACGCTGTGCGTGACGGGTCGCGCCGCCGGGACGTAGCTGCTCGGCAAGATTTGGAGCATCTTGCCGATCGCTATCATGCGGCCAGTGGCGACCGTCTCGTTGATGGGAAGATTGGATCTCGCCGCAGAACACCGGCCAGACCGGCCAGGCCCCACGGTGGGCGCCACTGTCGTGGGAATGGTCACGGCAGATGCTGCAATCGGCAGCGAGTAGTAGAACGAGGGGCAAGGGCGGCCAGCCATCTGCGGTGTGAGATGAGGGCGGAGACACAAGGTTTTACCCAGGTTCGGCCCCCCGGAGGGTAAAGACCTACTCCTGCTAGATTGTATTACGATGGTGGTACAATGGACGAGCTCGGCGGCTAGGCGGCGAGTTGCTTGGGTGTATGATGGAACGTATCCCTACACGCCCTGTAGGGAGGTTTATATAGACTCACCTCCCCTAGGGTTTACACATCTCAACCGAATCAGTTAAGGCTTCGGTAATCGTTTAACCTAACTCGACCAGGCCTATCTACTCGCCTGGGTCTTCAGCTTCCAGTCGCTTGGATCCACACCGGGCCATGATCCAGTCGCCGTCTTGCAGGCCCACTCGCCAGTTCCTGGGCCAGTCGGAAACGTCCTGCTGGGTATACCCTGGTGGGCATATCCCCATCAGCCCCCTCTCCTATAAAAGGCCCCCTCTCACTCACACCTCGTGAATGATCTATCTCCCCTCTAGTTTATCCCTCATGGTCTCGGACTAGCGAGATACATGTTCATGGTGGCTTTTCGTTGAGAAAGAGTTGTTGCTTCCGCTGCATCGCTGGAGCGAGAAGGCGGAGGTTGCTCGGTGGCTTGGACGTGTGTGTGTGAGCACGGATGCGCTGCTGATTTGTGGTGCTGGACTTCTTCTCGATCTTGAGATTGGCAATCGTTTGTCTACATCATCCACGAGTACAACCTCGTTAAACTTTTTCGGTCTACAATGGTATGTTCTCTATGGATGTATATCCATCCGTTGCTTGTATCTAGTAGATAGATCTTGGTACATAGTGAAGGGGTTCGTAGCATGGAAAACAAAAAAATTCTACCGCATGAACACACACGAGCCAAGATCTATCTACAAGATTGTAGCAACGAGTCGATAGAGTACTCACCCTCGAAGATTCCAAAGCAGTTAATGAGAGCAGATTCTCGTGGCTGATGTAGTCGTTCACTTGTCGATCTCAAGATCGCGTAGACGATCCTTCTGGCGCCGCATTCCGCCGACGCTCCCGCAGTCGTTCACACGTTCGGTACTCGATGAAGACCTTCCTCTCCCTTGTTCCAGCAGGCTGCGGAGGTTGTAGCTCTCTCCTCGCGATTCCGGCAGCATGATGGCGTGGTGTCCAAAGTAGAGGGGAGATCCCGCAGGGCTTAGCCTAAGCCGGAGCGAGTATGGTGGAGTAGAAGAGAGGCCTTGGTGATCTAAGGTTTAGAGGAAGCCAAGGGGGTGGTGTGGCCTACTAGAGGTGGTAGGCGCTAAAGCTAGGGTTTGTTGTGAGGGATAGGGGGCGTCCTACCCCTCCTTTTATAGGTGGGGAGGCGCCAAGGGGGAGGGACTCCTCCCCCAACACCACTTCATGTGGCCGGCGGCAAGGAGAGGGAGGATTCCTCCCTTAGGTAGGAATCCTTCCCTCCCTCCACTTGGAAACCATTGTCCTAGTTTGACTTTTTCAAACTGGCTTTTTGTCTTTCAAACTAGAGTTTGATTTCTCTCTTCCAAGTGTCCAGCCAAGTGACCTAGGATATGATGCAAACATTCCACTTTGTCATGACACATCCATGTACCTTCCCCTTCTGGTTCGGTGAACCTTCTAGACCCTTCTAGAACATTCCATGAAAACACCGGAATCATTCCCGAACTCCAGAATTGGACTTCCCTTATATGAATCTTATTCTTCGGACCTTTCTAGATCTCCTTGTGATAACCCGGATCCCATACGAGACTCCGAACAACATTCAGTCTCTTTACTCACTTTCCATATCTACTAAACAACATCGAATCCTTAAGTGTGTCTCCCTACATTTCTTGAATTATGCAGACATGACCGCGACTCTTCTCAAATCAATAACCAATAGAGGAATCTGGAAATTCATATGGCTCCCACATATTTCAACGATTACTTTGTGATCGAATGAACCATTTACATACGATACCAATTTCCCTTTGTCTCGCGATATTTTACTTATCCGAGGTTTGATCGTAGGTATCTTTGCATACCTAGTTCAACCTTGTTACCGATAAGTACTCTTTACTCATTCCTATGATATGTGATCCCTTGAGAGCCAGTCACATGCTTGCAAGCTAATTGGATGACATTCCACCGAGAGGGCCCAAAGTATATCTATCCGTCATATGGATGGACAAATCCCACTCTTGATCCATGTGCATCAACACATACTTTCTGAACACTCAATGCCACCTTTATAACCACCCAGTTACAAAGTGGTGTTTGATGGCATCAAAGCGTCCATCCGATGATGGTGATTAACACGGTCTCATGTTCGAAGGATTTAGGTTACTATGTATCTCAAAACTTATAGCAAACGAATTATTGAAATGACTTGATCTTTATGTTACGCTTATCTATAGGAGTATGTCCACCACACCATTCTCCTAATGATATGATCTCGTTGTTAATAACATCTAAATGTTCATGATTAGCAAATCACGATCATCTATTAACCAACAAGCTAGTATTACAAAGAGGCTTTACTAGGGACTCTAACAAGTTTACAAATCGCACAAGTATTAATGTTTCCGGTTAATACAGTTATAGCATGAATGTAAACATTTATCATAAACACGAAGATATAATAATAACTACTTTTATTATTGCCTCTTGGGCATATCTCCAACAGTCTCCCACTTGCACTAGAGTCAATAATCTAGATTACATGGTAATATACCGAACACCCATGGCGGTTTGGTGCTGGTCATGTTTTGCCCTCGGGAGAGGTTTAGTCAACGGATCTACCACATTCAGATTTGTGTGTACTTTGCAAATCTTTATGTCACCATCTTGGACATGCTCTTGAATAGCGTGAAAATGCAGCTTGATATGCTTCAGCTTCTTGTGTGATCTTGGATCCTGCGCATTGGCTATGGTACCCATATTATCACAGTAGATAAACATTGGGTCTAGCGCATTGGGAACCACACCGAGCTCCGTAATGAACTCCTCCATCCATATCGCGTCTTGTGAAGCCTCCGAAGCAACTATATATTCTGATTCAATTGAAGATCTCGCCATAATGCTTTGCTTTGCACTCCTCTAGCTCAATGTTGCACCATTCAAAGTAAATACATATCCAGATTGATATTTAGAATCATCCGGACGGTGTTCCAACTAGAATCGGTGTAACCATTAACAATTAGTTGTTCATCACCTTCATCAGAAAGAACCATATCCTTGGTTCTTCTCAAGTACTTAAGGATATTTTTGACCGTTGTCCAATGATCCACTCCTGGATACTTTGATATCTGCTAGTCAAACTAACATCATGTGCAATGTCAGGTCTAGTACATAGCATGGCATACATGATAGATCCTATGGCCGAGGCATAGGGAGTCTTACTCATCCTCTCTCTATCTTCTGTCGTAGTGGGACTTTGAGTTTTACTCAAGGTCGTATTGGGCAACATGGGCAAGAACCCTTTCTTGCTATATTCTATTCCAAACCTCTTTAGAACTTTTTCCAAATATGTACTCTGTCGAAGCGATATTAGGCATCTCGATCTATCTCTATAAATTTTTATGCCTAATATGTAAGCAGCTTTGCCAAGATCCTTCATTGAAAAACTATTATTCAAATAATCTTTGACACTTTTAAGAAGGTCTACATCATTCCAAATCAACAATATGTCATCCACATATAGTACTAGGAATGCTACAGAGCTCCCACTCACTTTCTTGTAAATACAAGCTTCTCCATCAGTTTGTATAAAACCAAAACTTTTGATTACCTTATCAAAACGTTGATTCCAACTCTGGGATGCTTGCTTCAATCCATAAATGGACCGTTGAAGTTTGCATACCTTGTTAGCATCATTAGGATCGACAAAACCTTTGGGTTGTACCATATACAATTCTTCATCAATGTCTCCATTGAGGAATGCGGTTTTGACTTCCATCTGCCATATCTCATAATCGTAATATGCAGCTATTGCTAAAAAAAATCCTCACAGACTTTAGCTTTGCTACCGGTGAGAAAGTCGCATCATAGTCAAATCCTTGAATTTGTCGAAACCCTTTTGCGACAAGTCGAGCTTTATAGAAGGTTACATTACCATCAACATATGTTTTCTACTTGAAAATTCATTTGTTCCCGACAGCCTTCTGGCCATCCAGTAAGTCCACCAAAGTCCATACTTGGTTTTTGTACATGGATCCAATTTCGTATTTCATGGCTTCTTGCCATTTATTGGAATCTAGGATCATCATCGCTTCCTCATATGTCGCAGGGTCGTCGGTGTTGTCCACCAACATGACACTCATTACGGGATCATACCAATAGGGAGTGGTACGAGTCCTCGTCGACCTGCGAGGTTTCGTAGTAACTTCAACCGAAGTTTCATGATCTTCATCATTAGGTTCCTCTATTATTGGTGTGGGCGCCACATGAACTACTTCTGGTGCTGCGCTACTCTCAAATCCGAGAGAAGGTTCGACAACCTCCTCGAGTTCTACTTTCCTTCCAGTCACTTCTTTAGAGAGAAACTCCTACTCTAGAAAGGATCCATTCTTGGCAACGAAGTTTTTGCCTTCGGATCTATGATAGAAGGTATACTCAATAGTTTCCTTTGGGTATCCTATAAAGACACATTTTTTCGCTTTGGGTTCAAGCTTGTCGGGCTATAACTTCTTTACATAAGCTTCGCAACCCCAAACTTTAAGGAATGATAATTTAGGTTTCTTCCCAAACCATAATTCATACAGTGTCGTTTCAACGGATTTAGATGGTGTTCTATTTAAAGTGAATGCGGATGTTTCTAATGCATAACCCCATAATGATAACGGTAAATCTGTAAGTGACATCATAGAACGAACCATATCTAAGAGAGTTTGATTACGACGTTCGGACACACCATTATGTTGTGGTGTTCCTGGCGGTGTCAATTGTGAAAGTATTCTGCATTTCTTCAAATGCTCGCCAAACTCTTAACTTAGATATTCACCTCCACGATCATATCATAGAAATTTAATCTTCTTGTTACGTTGATTCTCTACTTCACTTTAAAATTCCTTAAACTTCTCAAAAGTTTTGGACTTATGTTTCATGAAATAGATATTCCCATATCTACTCAAGTCAGCTGTGAAAGTAAGAACATAACGATAACCACCACGTGATGCTACACTCATCGGACCACACACATAGGTATGTATGATTTCCAATAAGTCCGTAGATCGCTCCATCATACCAAAAAATGGAGTCTTAGTCATTTTTCCCATTAGACATGCTTCACATCTTTCAAGTGATACAAAATCAAGTGATTCAAGAAGTCCATCGGAATGGAGTTTCTTCATACGCTTCACTCCAATGTGACCAAGACGACAGTGCCACATTTAAGTCAAATTATCGTTCATTTTCAAATGTTTAGCTTCTATATTATTAACATGTGTATTACTACAATCGAGATTCAACAAGAATAGACCATCTAACAAAGGTGCATGACCATAAAACATATTACTCATATAAATCGAACAACCATTATTCTCAGACTTAAACAAGTAACCATCTCGCAATAAACATGATCCGGATATAATGTTCATGCTCAACACATGCACCAAATAACAACTATTTAAGTATAAAACTAATCCTGATGGTATATGAAGAGGTAGCGTGCCGACCGCGATCACATCAACCTTTGATCCATTTCCAACGCGCATCATCACCTCGTTCTTCGCTAGTTTCTGTCTATTCTGCAGCACCTGTTTCCAGTTACAAATATGAGCGACCGAACCAGTATCAAATACCTAGGCACAACTACGACTACTAGTAAGATACACATCAATAACATGTATATCAGATATACCTTTCTTCTTAATGTTTCCGTTCTTCAAATCCTCCAAGTACTTGGGGCAATTCCGCTTCCAATGACCTTCTCCCTTGCACTAAAAGCACTCAGTATCAGGCTTAGGCCCAACCTTGGTCTTCTTCGCCGGCGCGGTAGCTTTCTTACCGCCCTTCTTAAAGTGTCCCTTTTTCTTAGGCTTGCCTTGCTTCTTGAAATTGGTGGTATTATTGACCATCAACACTTGGTGATCTTTCTTGATCTCCACTTCTGCAGACTTCAACATAGAGAAGAGTTCTAGTAACGACTTATCCAGGCACTGCATGTTGTAGTTCATCACAAAGTTCTTGTAACTTGGTGGTAGTGATTGGAGGACACGGTGAATCCCCAAAGCATTAGGAATCACTATACCCAAGCTCTGGAGCTTATTGGCGTGCCCATACATCTTAAGCACATGCTCACTGACGGAGTTGCCCTCTTCCATCTTGCAGTTAAAGAACTTTTCAGAAGCTTCATAACTCTCAACTACCGCATGAGCCTCAAATATCATTTTGAGTTCATGGACAATATCATGTGGGTCAAAGTTCTCAAACCTTTTCTGAAGCTCCGATTCCAAACCATACAAGATAGCACACTGAACTGTGGAGTATTGATTCTTCCGAGTAAGGTAAACATTTTTCACCTCATCGGTAGCATCAGCTGCAGGTGGGTCACCCAGCGGTGCATCCAGCACATAGGTCAACTGACCAGCATTAAGGACAATCCTCAAATTGCGGAACCAATCCGCGAAGTTGCTTCCATTGTTTTTCAACTTTTCTTTCTCTAGGAACGCATTAATATTGATGGTAGGTGCCGCCATTGATCTACAACATATTTGCAATAGTTTAGACTAAGTTTTATGAAAAAATTAGTTCTAATTAATACTTAAATTAATCTAGGTGAACTCCCACTCAAAATAATATCCCTCACATTTTTTTAGTGATCACACTGTAGAGGTCCCAACCTTTAATAAGGTAGAGATCCCTGTGTTTACAATGCTAGTCCCTGGATCAATAGCTAGCATCCACAGTTAAGATGTAATATCAAGAAACAAAGGTCATAGTACAACTTTATAACCAGGAATAAAAATATTTCATTACATCTTACATAGCTCATTTGGCTATCACATTACAATGCAGCAGAAATAACTATAGCATGGGGTCCTTCATCTTCAAAGTGCCACAGGCAATCATGTTGGTTGTAGACTTGTAATCCTAATCAACACACTTCACTAACATCAAACAAACCTGCAACATAATAAGTTAAAGCCACAAGGGTCAATACATTTGATTTGTATTGGCAAGTGATACTATGGTATAGTAGTGGTATCTATCATCTATATGCATTTGGCTAAGTGGAGCTTAGGCTTGCTTTGCTCAAAATAGATTTTCCTTATCATTTGAAAACACTAAGTTTTTGTTTATCAAAATCACCCAAGGCATCTACCAATCTTTGATTGAAGATCCTTTAACCCTTGTTCAACCGCAAGTTTTTAACTTAGAAATTGGGATGAGGAGATCCTTGATAGCTTCCATGTCTTGATGCTCAAATTGTCCATTACCGAGGACATGGCTAAGTACTTAGATTTTACTCTCGAGAGAGGTGGTGCACTTTCCCCACAAGACTCGACATGCATCGAGACAAGATATTTCAGAAGCCTTCCCTTAGACCATAATGGACGCGCTCCCAAACCTAACATCCCCTACCACCAACTGTCCATTTGGCTAAGTTATTGCAACCTATATGATCCAGGAAGAGCCCATAATGCCATGTGGCTGCACTAGAAGCTTCTCAACATTTGACATCTCAAATCTCTTTGTTCCTGGGTGGCTTTCCACAAGTGTGATACACAAGGTTCACCAGTCCCCTGGCCTTGTGTAACCACTCAACATAAATCCATTCTCACCATTCCACCCAGGTGTTTCATTCACATAGTTGTTTTATTAAACAAAACACAAGTCATTGACTTAGAAATATTTCATAGCATGAATATAATCCACCCTTGTTTTCTACTAGCTAAGCTAAGCATGATAGTAGTAGGGATCTTAACTTAAGGAAAATTCTACTAAGGTATCATCTACTAGGATTTCCCATGGCATAGCATACTTAGTAAAATTCCATGCAAGTCCTACTTACAAATATCATTAATGCATAGTGAAAATAATAGGAAAAAAGTATGAAGCACCACTTGCCTTTTTAGTAGAGAATATAAGTTCACTCCTTGATCTTCCAATAGTCACACTCTTCCAATTTCACTACAATTCAATCAAGGCACAAATTCAATCTAGCATTCAAACAATTCAACACATAAAATAATTAAAGCAAGGCAATGCATGCAAGCATGCAAAATATTGTTTTATTTGGAAAAGTGGTTTCTAATAGGTTATAAACATTTTAAACATTCATTGGTCATTTATAGAAGTGGCAAAACCATTTGAAAACAAGTTAGTAAAAATGGCCACTTTAAATCATTTTTGTTTTGATAGAAATGATTTAAATCAAAGTAGTAATTTCTAGTGTTTGACAAATATATTTGTAAACACAATTGTTAGTGTTTTAAGGTCAAGTGTTTAATATTAAACTATTTGCAAAAAGGTTTCATCCAAAATCCATTTTTGAATCAAAGCAACATTTTATTTTGTTGGAAATGCCTTTAAACAAAGTAATAATTTTATAGGGTTCACCAAATATATTTTTAAATCCAAAAACTTGGTGTTTAGGGTCAGAGAGTTTAATTCAAACCATTTTCAAAAGGTTTTACTCAAAAAGCATTTTATAAACAATATTTTTATTTAACTAGAAATGCTTTTATTCAAAGATTTATTCTTTAGATTCACAAAATACACTTTTAAATCTACAAGTTGGTTTCTATGGTCAGTAGGTTCAAAACAATCCATTTACAAAAGATCTTACCCTAAAATTAATTTTAGAATGATATTTATACACAAAATATGCCTACACAAGTTTTTGCAAAAACAACCAATTTTACAGAAGCAATTCATTGAATAAATGGGATGGTTGCAAAGTAATATTTTTGCTGATTCCATTGATATAAAGTTTGCAAATTTTGGACGTGTAGATTTAAAGTTATGAATTTTGCAAGTTTAAACATCTAATAGATAAGTTTCTGTTTTTAAAACAGTTCACTGGACACGTGGCCGAATCTAACTGGATGATACCGTTTCGCATGAATCGATAGATACTGGCCGTTAGATCTAAGTTGCATCGCACGGCACAGAATCAAACTTACTGTTTCGCTAGTTGTTCTATCCTACCCGTTGGATCAAAATCTAACGCTTCATAGTGACTCGACCAGAGATGGGCGGCACGGCGACGGTGGCTGGCGGCGGAGTGCTCTGGCTATGGCGGTTTCGGTGAAGCAAGAAGCAAGGGAGATGATGGAGTAGCTCACAGGGTTCGCAGGGGTGCGGAGAAGCTCGACGTGGTCGTAGTATTCCAAGGGACGCACGGTGGTGTCAGGGATTGCTCACTGGAGACAATGACGGCGTCGGGCGTCTCTGTTCGTCGACGGGGGCAAAGATGTAGGTCACGAGAAGACGAGTGGAGAAGGGCATTAGATGCGGTAGAGTGTGGCGAACACATGTGTGTCATTGGGAGAGAGAGGGGAGGACGGGACTTACGGGGAGACGTCGCCGGAATCGAAGCAGACGGTGGCATGTTCTGGCAATGACGTTGCCGAGCCTACGGTGCTTGTGCGGGCGAGTGGGTGGTACCGGGAGGTTCACAAGACGATGGGGAGTAGGCTCGTGGAGGCCAGGGAGCAAGGGGAGGCGTAGGCTAGCCGAAATTATCGCCGGAAGGTCATTGGGGCAGGGGCGTTGCAAGCAGAAATCCAGGCAGCCTGGTGGCTCCGGTCGCATGAGGTTTGAGGGAAAGAAGGAGGGAACGTGGGTGATTAAATGGGTGGGGTTACTGGGCTGATTCATCACGGCAGTAAAGAAAATTTAATCCGTGGAGTTAGAGGCAGAAACGGCGACGAGAGGGGAGGAACTGGTCGCGGGGTGTGGAAGACGATGACGCGGCAGTGGGGCCTGGCGGCAGCGAGAGAGAGAGAGGGGGTACGGTGGGGCCAGCAAGTCAGTGCCTGTGTGGGTTGTTCTACGAGTAAGAAATTGTTTCAGGAGGTTAAAGAGGAGGTGGGCTGCGCTGGGCTTAGTGGGCTTGTTGGGCTGGGCTGGCTCTTGTCATTTTTTTATTCTGTTTCTTTTTCCTTTTCTGTTTTGATTTTATCCAAACGATTTCAAACCTTGATTTCAAACTTTTCCCAAAACTTTTAGTAAGTTTTTTATGTTGTTTATCAATGTATTTTAAAGTCTATTTTAGAATAATTCTTTTATTCTTTTATGGTTTATTAATTATTTAAAAATGGCACTTTCCTTTATTTAAATAAGATTTAATTATATTTTCAAACTCTTATTTGATTTCTCATTTTCACCAAAACTTCTTCAGTAGGTTTTATTTATTTCATTTAGTGCAAAAAATTTCTCTTAAATTATTATTTAAAATATTTTAATATGATTTATTAATCATTTTAAATTGGACAATTGTCTTTATTCAAATAAAATCAAATATGGTTTTAATACCATATAAATTTTATTCAAATAATTCTTTTAAGTTAATTAGATAACTTTTTAATCTACTTTAGTAAATTCCCATTTATTATTTTCTCATAATTAATTAATCATTTTCATTAGGGATTTTCTCCATTTAAATATTTTGAAAATGGATTTAGTCCCATATGATTTTATTTGAATATTCCTTATCCCTTATTTTATTTGAATTATCTTTATTCTATTTGCTCATGGATTTAACTCAATATTTAAATTATCTTCCAAATAATTTTTCTTGGGATTTATTATTTTAGGCAAATTTGTCTTTATTTAAATAAAATTGGATATTGTTCAATCCTTATGATTTTATTTAAATAATCTTTTATTCCTTTTATTATTCCATAATCTTTCATTTCATTTGTTTGGCCAAGATTTAATTTGGCTTTTAAATATTCCTTATTTCATTATTTCTTTCTTTATCTTATAAAATCCATATCTTTTATTTATAGATCCAAAATTGGTGATTCCAATTTGTAGAATTTTATTTAATACTTGTTTATCCTTTTAAATCTCTTAGGATTATTTTGCTCACACTTTCGTATGGATTTTATATAGGAGCTTTTATTTAGCTTTGGAAATGTAATTTCCTTATCTTATTAAATTCATAAGATTTTATCTATGGCTCCAAATTAAGTGAAACCAATTTCTATGGTTTTATAATATTTTTATTTATCATTTTTATCTTATTATAAATGTTTGTTGACAAATTTTTATATGGATCAAATCCATAGTCTTAGAGAGATCTTGGAAATGATTTTCTTCCATTAGGGTTTTAGAGTTTTGGTTTAACTTTTCCAAGTGTTTAAATTTTCAAGATACATTTATTGATGAACGCATTTCACTTGATTTGAATTTTGTTGATATCCTTTTTATTCAAATTTTATTCAGGAAGGGTTTTGATGTTTCCATTTGGAATCAAAAAGTTTCTTTTCACCCTAAATTTCAACAATTATTTATTTTGTTATTTATTTTTCACATTTCAAAATTTGGAAAATTTTGGGATGTGACACACACGAACCAAATCCACTACATCATGTTTGATCATCAAGAGACATAATGTAGTTTCAAAGGCGAACAATCAACATGTTCATCATATCTACTATATGATTCATGCTTTTACCTTTCGGTATTCCGTGTTCCGAGACCATGTCTGTACATGCTAGGCTTGTCAAGATTTAACCTTAGTTTCTGCATGACCAAATATGGCTTGCTCCCATTGTATACAGTCGCAGAATCTAACACCCTATCATCACGTGGTGCTTCAAAATAACGAGTCTTGGCAACGGTGCTTACTAAGGACGAACACTTTATAACTTGATATTTTATGAGGGGGATCATCTTATAATGCTACCGTCGCGATCTAAGCAATACAAGATGCATAAAAGGATTAACATCACATGCAATTCAAAATATGTGATATGATATGGCCTTTCTTCTTGTGCTTTCGATCTCCATCTTCAAGCACGAACATGATCTCCATCATCACCGGCATGGCGTCAAGGTCAATGGCACCGCTCCATGGTTGCCGTCCACCAGCATCAACTATTACAACTACTTTGAAAAATAGACATGCAGGTCTTAACGAAATTAAAAAACAACCATAAGGCTCCTGTCGGTTGCCGACTTACAATAAGGATCATTGCATAAATCAAATATAATCACAATCATGGTCATATCACATCACAGCACACCCCTGCAAAACAAAGTTAGACGCCTCTAATTTTCTTTGCATGTTTTATGTGGTTTGGGGCTTTTAATAAATACCATTCTAACTTATGAACAAGAACCACAACGTTGATACTAGTGTTGTCAATCACCCATTGTAAACTGAATCTTCACTATGTTGGGAGAAATAGATACCCGCAACGCCACTTATGTAATACAAGTTGCATGTAGAGCGTGGAGCAAGTCTCTTGAAAGATGGTATGTAAGGTTAGCCCGGGCCGCTTCATCCCACTATCCTGCAAGATGCAAAGTACACAAGAAGCAATCGACCACAAAAGCATCAACACCCATAATGACCATTGTGTTCTACTCGTGCAACAGATCTACATATAGACATGGCTCGGATACCAAAGCGGTTAACGAGAGCAGATTCTCATGGGTGATGTAGTCGTTCACTTGCTGATCTCAAGATCGCATAGATGATCCTTCCGGCGCCGCGTTCCTCCAGCGCTCCCACAGTCGATCACACGTTCTATACTCGATGAAAACCTTCCTCTCCCTTGTTCCAGCAGGCAGTGGAGGTTGTAGCTCTCTCCTCGTGATTCCGGCAGCATGACGGCGTGGTGTCGGAAGTAGAGGGGAGATCCCACAGGGCTTCGCCTAAGCCGGAGCGAGTATGGTGGAGTAGAAGAGAGGCCTTGGAAATCTAGGGTTTAGAGGGTGCCAAGGGGGTGGTGTGGCCGGTGGCAAGGGGCTATGGTTTTCCCCAAGTCGCCGACTTGGAGGAGCTCCTGGCGGCAGCTACTAGAGGTGGTAGGCGCCAAAGCTATGGTTTGTTGTGAGGGGTAGGGGGCTCCCTGTCCCTCCTTTTATAGGTGGGGAGGCGCCAAGGGGGAGGGAATCCTCCCCCCAACACAACTTCATGTGGCCGCAGCAAGGAGAGGGAGAATTCCTCCCTGAGGTAGGAATCCTTCCCTCCCTCCACTTGGAAATCATTGTCCCAGTTTGACGTTTTCAAACTGGATTTTTGCCTTTCAAACTAGAGTTTGATTTTTCTCTTCCAAGTGTCCATCCAAGTGACCTAGGACATGATGCAACCATTCCACTTTGTCATGACACATCCATGTAACCTTCCCCTTCTGGTTCGGTGAACCTTCTAGACCCTTCTAAAACATTTCGGTGAAAACACCGGAATCATTCTCGAACTCCGAAATTGGACTTTCCTTATATGAATCTTATTCTCCGGACCATTCTGGATCTCCTCATGATATCCCGGATCCCATCCAAGACTCCTAACAACATTTGGTCTCTTTACTCACTTTCCATATCTACTAAAAAACATCGAATTCTTAAGTGTGTCTTCCTACGGTTCGTGAATCATGTAGACATGACCGAGACTCTTCTCCAATCAATAACCAATAGAGGAATATGAAAATTCATATGGCTCCCACATATTTCAACGATTAATTTGTGATCGAATAAACCATTTACATACGATACCAATTTCCCTTTGTCTCGTGATACTTTACTTATCCGAGGTTTGATCGTCGGTATCTCTACATACCTAGTTCAATCTCGTTACCGATAAGCACCCTTTACTTGTTCCTGTGATATGTGATCCCTTGTGAGACAGTCACATGCTTGCAAGCTAATCGGATGACATTCCACCGAGAAGGCCCAGAGTATATCTATACGTCATATGGATGGACAAATCCCACTCTTGATCCATGTGCCTCAACACATACTTTTCGAACACTCAATGCCACCTTTATAACCACCCAGTTACGAAGTGGTTATTTTTGTCATGAAAACATACATCCGGTGATGGTGATTAACATGATCTCATGGTCGAAGGATTTAGGTTACTATGTATCTGAAAGCTTATAGCAAACAAACTATTGAAATGACTTGATCCTTATGCTATGCTTATCTATAGGGTATGTCCATCACACCATTCTCCTAATGATATGATATCATTGTTAATAACATCTCAATGTTGATGATCAGGAAACCATGATCATCTATTAACCAACAAGCTAGTATCACAAAGAGGCTTTACTAGGGACTCTAACAAGTTTACAAATAACACAAGTATTAATGTTTCCGGTCAATATAGTTATAGCATGAATGTAAACATTTACCATAAACATGAAGATATAATAATAACTACTTTTATTATTGCCTCTTGGGCATATCTCCGACACATAGTTGTTCACATCATAGGATTTTTTTTGTTTTCTATGCTACGAACCCTACAGTGGTATCAGAGCCGGATCGATGCATAGATGCTTTGCACAGGTAGTACACATATGAGTATGTGGGCAATGATGATCATCTTATTGCTTATTTGTTATACTTTTTATATTGGTGGCATAGTGGGATGAAGCGGCCCGGACAAACTTTACATGTCCTCGCACATGAGACCTGTTCCACGCTTGATATGCAACTAGTTTTGCATAAGTGGCTAGCAGGTGTCTGTCTCTCCTACTATAGTCAATATCTAATTTACAACAAGTTGTTCATAATTTGGTTATCCTCGTTGTGGTTCCATGTTCGTAGGTAAGAACGGTTCTATCCTCGAAAGCCCTAAGCCACGTAAAACTTGCAATGGATAAATTAGAAGCGTCTAGTTTATATTGTTGATGGGCTAGTGTCTTGATATGGTAATGTTGTAAGTAAATGTATAGTTGATACTCCTACAACACACCTAACATGTAAGTTCCATAGACCTTGGCCTTACACACAAAGGAATGATAAAGATCATACCACGATGCACTTGATGGTGATCAAGTGCAAGAACCATATCATTTCACTTTTCACATATGATGTTTGTTGCATCTTATATTGCTTGTTTGACGTTTTATTAGCATAATAAGATGATCCCTCATTTAGATATCAAAATAAAAATGTGTTCTCCCTTACTTATGCATCGATTATGTTTTGTCGCTTCAAGACATCACGTGATGATCGGGTGTTCTTGAATCCACGATCATATTTCGGGTGTAAGATAGTTTTTGTCATGGTGGTGGCACGGCAGATGCCATGGGTAGGCTTAAGTTGGGGGCCGAATGGGTGCTTGTGGTCACCGGGGAGGGAGTGCACGGTCGAGCCATGCACGAAGAACAAGAAGAACTCTCCACACTTGACAATTTGATTGATACCCCAAAGATTACAAGTGCTCCTCGAGCTGTATTGGCTAGAGTACGCAGTACCAGTTCTCTACTTGGTCCAACCTCCCCTACTACTGTTATGCCCTCCCTTATATAGGCAGTGCTAGCTAATACCCCTTTGGGTTCTAGGGTTTACTGTTTGGATCTTGGTCCCTATAATATGGGCCGGGTTATGGGCTTGCCTTAAGCCCATAGGCCTGGTCCATAAAGCTTGACAGCTAACAGTCTTCTGGTACGCTGCTTCTGGTTCTTTTTGGCATCACGCTGTTACTTTGTACGCCAGCGCTTTCTTTGGGCGTCACCCGGCTCCTTTTGTGTCACCTAGCATCGCCCTTCTCTTTTGACCATGCTTTACCATGGTCCTTCCCGAACCTTACTCGGAAAGGTGCCACGTGTCCTTCTTGACTCGGCCCTTCCTCGGTTGACTCGGCTCGTTGGTACGTGCAAGGGTTACAACTTTGTCCTATACGGGCCGAGATAGTTTGTATCTCGGCTTTCATGCTTATCTTACCCGGCCGTTCTTACCCGAACTAGTTCATTTTTTACTCGGAGCCAACCCAGCTGCGCTATGTTTACCCTCTCGTGACCCTACCGGGGGTTATGCCCCCGACATTAGTCCCCGAAGCTGGTGAGGTCTAGCTGTTCAAGCTGTTAGGCGTCTCCAGGTTCCTTTTGTGTGAATGGAACTTAGTTTTTGTCTTTATCCGTTGCAATTTCGCACTTTGCCGGGTTAGTGACAATTTCGGGTCAATTCTTTGACTTCTTAGCTCATTCTCGCCTCGATCCGAGTTACTTTGGCCAATTCCGGGTCATTTTCGGCGCACTTCAGTCACTGACAACTAGTAATCATGATTACTTGTCTCAATTTTTGTTCCAAGTTCTGGCGGCACAGTACCGGCTGCGCAGTTATTCCCCGTCACTATGACAGTCCCATCGGTCTGCTCCTCTTGTCCTTCTAGCCGTGACGTGGCACCGGATTTTTCGTGTATCTTTGGCTACGTGGCGCTCGCTGACTGGCTCTCCCGGCAAGGTACACGGCCACACGCTGGCCGCACGGCATAGTTAGATCCCACGACGGGGGTTTTTACTGCCCTTAAGTAGGGGTTTGGGGTTTCCACTTCCCCCACGCCCGTTCAGTTTCCTTAACCTTTCTTCTTCCTCGCGCCTGCAAGATTGAACTGCCTCCTTTGCGGTTCCTTCTCCCTCTTGCTCCTGTGCTGCGATTGCCCCTGTCCTCCTTCGATTCCAGCACGGGTCCTCGCTGTTCCAAGCATCTCCTTACCGAGGAGGAGACAGACTCCGACGACCTCATGGATGCTCGCGACGGTGCTGATGGCACTAAGGAGCAGGAGATTCTTGCCGGCGAGCGCGGTGGCTGGGAAGGCTCGGAGGTCTCCATCGAGGAAGCGGAGTGGCTCCGCTCCACCAGACGCATTCCGCTGCAAGTGGATTGCCGCCTCCCTTCCGGTGAGATCTCTCCCAAACCTCAAGATGGCGAGCGGGTAGTTTTCCTTTCCCACTTTGAACGTGGTTTTGCTCTTCCTGTGAGCACTTTCTTTTCCTCGTTTCTTTCTACCTTTCATCTGCAAACCCACCATTTTCCTGCCAATGTGATTGGCTCTCTCTCTTGTTTCATCTCTGCCTGCGAGGCCTATCTTGGAATTTGTCCCACAGTTCCTTTGTGGGCCAAGTATTTTGGCTTTAAAGTTCAGGTTGTTCCCCAGCCTGGTGCTCCTCGATCCGAGAAGAGGCCGACCCGGTGTGGTGCTGCTAGCATCACCCCTAGGAGAGATTCTATCTTTCCTCGGGTTACCGGCATTGACTCCTGCAAGAAGTGGCATAAAACCTTTTTCTATGTCAAAAACAGCGGGTCCACCGATAACATCCGGCTCCCGCCTTTCTCGGATGAGGTTCCCCACAAGAAGCACTGGCAGCTTGACCCGCGCGACCAAGACGCTGCGGTAAACGAGGCTAACGCAATCCTGGAAAGGTTGCTATCGCCGGATGAGAACTTCCATCTCGCCGACTTCGACCTCATGTGCCCCTTTGTTTCTCGTCGGGTTAGCCCCATCCAAGTGAGGAGCCACAAGATGTGCTTCATGAGTGGCTCTCACGATCCCACTCGGCACTCCACCAAGGAGCTCACCCACGACTCCATTGCCCGCCGAGTAAGCTCAATCTTCAAATTGAACTTGGCGGATGATTGGGCTTGGAGCTGCCCAACGTTCAGCCGGGTCAGGCCTGTTCCCTGGGTAAGTTTTCCGAATCTCTTCTTGCCGAGTTGGCTTTAGCTCTTTTGCCACTCTTAGTTTAGTTCTTGTTTCTCATTCTTTTTGTCTTTCGCAGAATCTCCTTCACCAGGTTGATGACAGTACTGTCCCTCCTGCCGGTTATCATGGGGATCGCTCTGACTCGGATGAGTTCGAGTATGACCTGGAGTGCTTCATGCCCATCCCGCACACTGCGGCTGCTTCGGCTTTGGGTAAGAGTCAATCTCACAATCCCTTACAAGACTGGTCTGACGATGATGAGGATGATGATTGTACAATTTTGAAGGTATATGCCTTGTGAGATTAACCTTTTTGCTTATCCGAGTAAGCCCGTTATTTACTTTTGCAGCTGGCCAGGTACATGACATCCCTCCTCTCGCCGTAGGCGGAGTCGTCATGATTCCCGTCGCTAAGACGAAGCGACACGGAACCTCCTCCAGCACTCAGCCGGCTAAGAAGAACAATCCCAGTCCGGCAGCTCCTGCTGCCTCTGCTGCTGCCAGCCTGGGTGAGACTCGTCAAGCTGCTGGGCGCCGAGTCACGCGCCGAATCATCCGCGACCCGGTCGTCACCGGGTAAATTTCGCACCTTGCCTTTTATGTTCTTTTCCTTTTCATTACTGTTGTTCTCTTATATATGTCTTGTTATTTTCAGTGTTGCACCTTTGACGGCGAGTCAGGCTGCTTCTAGCATTGCCTCGCCGCTTAGGCCTGCACCTCCTTCAGCTGACTCGGCAGCGCCGAGTCCCGTCCGGGATGAGGCTAGCACTGTTGAGGCTCACGCTTCTCAGTGTCAGTCAGACCCGGTGGATCACTCGGCTAGCGCCCTTGTCGCTGGTCAGGAGAAACTTCCTGATCTTGGTGCTCACAAGTCTGGCACCGAGAAACCCTCTGCCCCCAGTTCCTCTGGCATCAGCCCTCAAGATGATGTGACTCAACAACTTCCTGATCTTGGAGCCAGCAAAACTACTGAGCCCAGTCAGGGGGCTCCACGTCCTTCTTCAAATCCTTCTACTCGCTCTCCAGTTCTGTCAAAAGGCCAGACCCGGCCCAAGGCTTCTGGTTCTACTCGCCCCTCTTGTGGCAAATCCACCTCTTCCAAGCAAGCAACTCTAGTTTGCGCTCCGGGTTATGCTCCACAGATTCAGCCTCGTACGTCAGCTACCGTGTTTGCTTCTATGGGTAAGGGGGACGAATCCGCGGTTGCCGGGTCAGTTGATGGCTCCAAGGCTGTTACCCTCCATACCTCTGCCGCTGCAACCCGTGCCACTGTGGGAACCGCCCTGAAAACGGGTCGAGTTCTCACTCGGACGCTCAGTGGGCAGAGCCTTGGTTCGGCTGAGACTTACACCGTGGCATGGAATACAGCGGGCGAGCAAGAGGTCAGCACTCGTGCCGGGAAGAAGCTAAAGCTGGGCCCCAAGGTCATCTCCGACATAACCCAGCAGGCCATTACTCTGATGGCCCGCGCCGACGAAATAAACGAGGTGACATAACTTACTCTTTTGTACTCTTGAGTATTTCCTTTATACATATCACCTAGTCCCCGAGATTACAGTCGAGTAAGAAACTTACTCGGCTATAAGCTCTTCAATAGTCACTTAGCCTTCAAATCCTTTACTCCAAGCTTGTATGTTAGAACTTCGATCCGTAGTCGAGGTTGTAGGGTTTCGTAGCATGGAAAACAAAAATTTTCTATCGCATACAAACAAACAAGCCAAGATCTATCTACTAGATTGTAGCAACGAGTCGATGGAATAACTCACCCTCGAAGATTCCAAAGTGTTTAACGAGAGTGGATTCTCGTGGGTGATGTAGTCGTACTCTTCCCGATCTCAAGATCGCGTAGACGATCCTTCCGGCGCTGCGTTCCGGCAGCGCTCCCGCAGTCGGTCACACGTTCGGTACTCAACGAAGACCTTCCTCTCCCTTGTTCCAGCAGGCAGCGGAGGTTGTAGCACTCTCCTCGCGATTTCGGCAGCACAACGGCGTGGTACCGGAAGTAGAGGGGAGATCTCGCAGGGCTTCGCCTTAAGCCGGAGCGAGTATGGTGGACTATGAGAGAGCTCCTCGGCGATCTAGGGTTTAGACACACCAAGGAGGAGGCTTGGCCGGCGGCTACGGTTAGCTAGGCGGCGACGGCGGCTTGCCCTAGGGCGGCGGCAGCTGCAGGAGGGCCGGCGGCTTAGGGCTAGGGTTTGCGGGGTGGAGGTGTTGGGTCCTAGGAGGGGAAGCCCTGCCCCTCCTTATATAGGTGGAGGGGCCGCACCAGGGGAGGGGAGTCCCTCCCCAACTCGGTTTCCCAAGGGGGCCGGCGGTGGAGGGGAGGAACTCCTCCCCAACTCGGTTTCCACCTTCCCCTCCACTTCCCAAAATAGCCGTTTGACTTTTCAAATTGGCGTTTGACTTTTCAAACTAGGATTTGATTAAACCCTTTATTTTGTTCAGCGATGACACCTAGTACATGATGCAATCATTCCAACTTGGTATGACACATTCATGTACCCTTCCCCTTCGGAGTGCCGGACATTCCGGAACCTTCTAGAACATTCCCGATGAAAACACAGGAACCATTCCCCAACTCCGAAACCTTCTAGAACATTCCCGGCTATTTTTTTTCCCGGAGCAAAATAGCACACCTAAAATTCCGCATTCCCCAATCTATATAACCCCACATTGTCACCTTGAGCGCTAGATGGTTCCAACAAACACCATAATTTCATAAAGACATCCAACTCAAAATATACTCATAATAAATATATATGTAACCTAGCTTAAGTGCCACACACGGTGTGCACGCTGTCACTTTCACACACGTGGGGAAAAACATAGATCTATTAAAGAACGATGAGTATTTATTTAGACTCTAGCCTAAGTGCCACCATGGCGTGCATACTGTCACTTTCACACACATGGGGAGAGCCGGAGATCTATTAAAGCACTTGAGTAGCAAGGTAGATCTACTTGATTACAAAGCTCATGACCACGATAAGATCATGCATAGAGAGAGAGAGAGAGAGATGAACACATAGCTACCGGTAGAGCCCTTAGCCTCGAAGGAGAACTACTCCCTCCTCATCATGGGAATCAGCAACGGCGATGGAGATGGCGATAGAGATCGATGGAGATGGCTCCGGGGGCTCTTCCCCGTCCCGGCAGGGTGCCGGAACAAAGACTTTCTATCCCCCGAATCTCCCCTTCGGTGGCGTCGGTGGTATAGAGGTTTTCATGGATTTCTTCTAGATTATTTAGGGTTTTATCCCTGGGGGCTTCTTATAGGCACAGGAGGCAAGGTCGGTGGAGGTCCAGGGGGCCCACACCCCCTGTAGGCGCCACCAGGGCTGGCCCGCGCCTGTGGGGGTGCGTCCACCCTGGTATCCTCCTCCAACTCTGCTTTGTGGTTCCATGTTGCTCCGGGAAAAATAATAACTTTGGCTTTTGTCCCGTCCAATGTTCCGGGAAAAAAAATAGTCGTACCATGGATTAAAGTGTCCAACCGGAGAGTAGTTAAGAGTAGTATCATTAAGAGAAGATACTTATATGAGAGAGTGTTCACTAGTGAAAGTATGATCCCTAGGCCTTGTTTCTAAACATTGAAACACCGTTTGCTACTAATTCTGTTGCATGTTTGCTTGCTTTAGTCTTTACCTCACTCAAACACGTTACCCCACGTCAACAACAAGTCAGAAGCTCTTTTCTGGCACCGTTACCACTTGTATTTCACTATCTCTTCGCCGAACTAGTGCACCTATACACCTGACAAGTGTATTGGGTGTGTTGGGGACACAAGAGACTTCTTGTATCTTGATTGCAGGGTTGCTTGAGAGGGATACCTTTCACCACTTACTCCCTGAGTTCGATAAACCTTGGGTAATCCATTTAAGGGAAACTTGCTGCCGTTCTACAAACCTCTGCACTTGGAGGCCCAACAACTGTCTACAAGAATAGAAGTGCATAGACATCAAGCTATTTTCTGGAGCCATTTCCAGGGAGGTAAGGTAAAAGGTACTCACATCCTCTTGGTGTGTGACTGCTCGAAGTTATTTCCTTTAGATTCTGCAATTTTGTCTTTTTGTTTCTTGTTTTCACTAGTTAGGCTTAATGGAAAAAACAACAAAATTAGAGAGCTTTATAGTGTTTATCTTGAGTTAGGACATGAAGTGTTTGAAGAGAAAATTAAAAAACCTATGGAACTTTATTTGCATGCTAATAGCAATGTTATTAGTATGAATTATTTGGACACCATTATTGCTAATGTTATGGAAGAGTCTAAGCTTGGGGAAGCTAGTTTTTATGAAAATGATCTTTTTAGTCCCCCATCTTTGGAAGATAGCTATTCTATTGCTTATGATGATACCAAACCTCCAATATATGATGATTACAATGATGAGTATGATATTTTTAGTCCACCTACTATTGAGGATGAAATTAATTGTGATTAAAATATGCCTCCTATATTTGATGATTATGGTGATGTGAATAATAATGATAGCTATTTTGTTGAATTTGCTCCCACTACAATTAATAAGAATGACTATCCTTATGTGGAGAGTAATAATTATTTTATGCATGTGGCTCATGATAAGAATGTTTTATGTGAAATTTATATTGTTAATTTTATTCATGTTTCTACTGAAAGTTATTATGAGAGAGGGAAACATGGTTTTACGCATCTCAATAATATTAAGTTTCCCCTCTTTATGTTGAAAGTTTGGAAGTTGCACTTGTTTTGCTTTCCTATGCTTGTTGCTTTGTGCTTTCATGACTTATTTCTTTACAATATCCTATGCATAGGAAGTGGTTTAGACTTAAATGTGTTTTGAATTTGCTTCTTGATGCTCTCTTTTACTTCAATTCATATTTCTTATGTGAGCATCTTCTCAAACTATCAAGCCTAACTTAAAGGCGTTAAAGAAAAGTACTTGTTGGGAGATAACCCAAGATTTTTCTTGAGTCTTGGAAGTTATTACTTCAGTAATGACCTCTCCTTATACTTTTTGTTTGCTTTTTGTGCCAAGAATGACCTCTAATGAGAGGGAAGTAAGATTTGGGGAGTTGCTGTCCCAAAACAGATTTCTGTCTTCCACCATAAAAATTCGTGAGGAATCTATGTATGTCGGATTCAGTTCAAAATTTGCGAATAAATCTCCCAGTATGTTAGCTAACTTTCGTTAGTTTAACACTTTTTTATTTGAGCAACAGAAGGTCTTCGAAAAAATAATTTTCTACCTGCTGGTCTGTTTTGACAGATTTCTGTCATTATTTGCATTTGCTTCTTATTGATTCCTTTTTGGGTTCTTTTTGGGAAATTTAGATTTTTGAGGAAATTTCTACAGTAGCTTGTGTCTTTAGTGAATTTTTTTGTTTCAAAACCAAAACCCAAGGGTCTATTATCTTTTTAATACACTAATGTTGCTAATGAAGATTGTGTCAAGTTTTGTATGGAGGAAAAATTTCAGGTGTAGAGAAAGAATGATGTAATGAGATGAAGAATGTACAAAATCTCAAGCTTGGGGATTCCACCCCGTGTCACCCCAAGAAATATTCAAGAGGTACAAGCGTCAAAGCTTGGGTATGCCCAAGGCATCCCCTTCTTCATCAATAAAAATCTCAGGTCTTTCTAGACACTCTATTTTTATTGTTTCATGCACTGTTGTGTTGTTCTTGGAGCGTCTTAGTTTTCGCTTTTGGTTTTCATTTGCTTAGTTTTCTTGAGTAAGTTTCTTGGATTACAGCACACTTCTTTTGGAGAGAGACACACTCTGTTTTTATTGCCTAGAACACTCTAGTATTCACTCTTATTGTCTTGTGAGTGTTCTCTTTTGCTAGCATTGTGTTTAGCCTTAGTTTTCTTATGATTTCTTCTTAGAACTTTTTAGTTCTTCTTTGTGGATTTTTGAGACAAGCTCATTGATCTTTATTGATTATTATCTTTGTGAGTTGTTTCAAATAAGTTGATTGGTGTTGGAAAAGAGTAGAAAGTTTCATGCTTATAGTGGTACAAAAGGGAGCTTGTTTTGACGGTGGATTAGACTTTATCATGTCAAGCTAGATGTTGTTTTGACCTTATGCTTAGTGATTATTTATGTAGCATGAATTTTTCCAAACAATTGAGATTGCTTAATGTGCCTTAAAAGAATCATGCGTTGTTTTAGCATACAAAAGCATAGTATTGTGGTATTCTCCTTTGATGCTTTATTTGGGTTGACTTGGCACATGCTCACACCATGTTATGCTTATGAACCAGTCACCTTAGCCTCTATTATCATTTAGTTTTTGACTTGTGGTACCACTTTATGCTTTGATTGATAATATTTTGTCGCTCTGCATGATTATGGCCATTATTGCTCTCTTAGCTGGTCGCTCCCAGTCTTTTGCTAGCCTCCACTTGTACTGAGTATGAGCTCTACTCATGCATCCAACTCCCAAGAAACCAAGTTATTCCAAAGTGTCCACTATAAATTCCTATGCATGGAGGGTTACACCATTTCAAGTATATTCTTGTTTTCATCTATCTTCCAATCAAAAAGTCTCTTTGTTATGTGAAAACTTAGTGATTAAAGCTCTCATGAACTTGATGGCACACTTTATTTTTCTTGCCCTAATAAACTTGAACCATTCTGTCATATATGTTGTATATGCTTGAATTAGTAGAACCGTGCTGTCACGGGGAACGCTTTCAACGTTGCACTTGTACTTTGTACACAGTTGATATCATGCTCTTTTGTCTATGGATGTCGCCGGTGTGAAATAAAGGGGAGCTTGTAAGTCCATGGAGTTATGTATGTGTGTTAGAAAAACGCCTGGGCCGCTAGCCTAAGCCATGCCTAATCATGGTGGTAACTTGCAGCATCACCATAATGACATCTATGAAGCTTTCTTCTTATAAAAAAAAGACATATTAAAAAGAGGAAAGAGAGAAAAAAACACCATTTTCCCATGGTAAATAAGAAGATTGCTGAGATGCTCATTGTCTGCTTGCCTTGTCATTTTGATTATGGGATAGCTCCTGTATCATGTGCAAGGGGTACCCCATTGGCGGTTCTCTATGATACACATGTACTTACTATGACAAGAACTTGCAAGTGACCAAAGTTGAGTAGAATGAGGAGCGACCCTCGTATTCAAGGGACATGAGATTGCCAACTTATACTTTGTCAATCATATACTCCATAGTTTGTTCACTTTAACCTTAATCACTTCAAGATGCTTATGATAGGGGCAATGAGAGCTGAAAGATAACAAGTACCATAATTTTTGGAAGCACTTTATGAGACTTGAAATCCCTGCTTCCCTTTATGAAGGGCCTTTCTTCCACTATTATATTGAGTCTCCACCTTCTACCTTTAGGCACCAGTTAAGAGAGCATAGTTGCCATTCTTAGTTCTATGTGCATTGTTCCAAAACTTATTGATTGATGAATATTTTTGATGTTGCTTGTTCTTGAACTATTTGTATCTAGTCACTCTTATGAACTTTGAAGGTGTCCTATGCATCTATTTGCTACTCCATGAGGGACAAGCTGAATGCCACTATGCCATGTTTTCTATATGTGAAACAAACAAATGTTTTTCAATGCATGTTATTCATGATGTTTGTTTGTAACCTTTCATGTTGCATGCATAGTTACTTTGTCTTACTGTTAGAACTCCATCTTTCATGCTCATGTTTAGAGTTCTTTGATCCCAGCTTTCAATGCTTGCAAATGGTTTGGTCTTTATTTTGATGGTGCATGTCACCTCAAAAATTATTCTTTTTATCACTTACCTACTCGAGGACAAGCAGGAGTTAAGCTTGGGGATGCTTGATACGTCGGAAATGTACCTATATTTTTTGATGCTCCATGCTTGTTTAGTATCTACTTTGCTTTGCTTTGTCTACACTTTGAGGTGTTTTTATATGTTTTCTAGTACTAACCTATTAACAAGATGCCACAGTGCGAGTTGCCTGTTTTCTTCTGTTTTTGGTTCCAGAAAGGAAGAAAATCAATATTCTCGGAATTGGACGGGACAAAAGCCAAAGTCATTATTTTTCCCGGAGCAACACGAAACCATGAAGCAGAGTTGGAGGAGGACACCAGTGTGGCCGCACCCCCCAGGCGCGGGCCAGCCCTGGTGGCGCCTATAGGGGGTGTGCGCCCCCTGGACCTCCACCGACCTTGCCTCCTGTGCCTATAAGAAGCCCCCAGGGAGAAAACCCTAAATAATCTAGAAGAAATCCACGAAAACATCCGTAGGGCCGCCTCCACCGAAGGGGAGATTCGGGGGACAGAAAGTCTTTGTTCTGACACCCTGCCGGGACGAGGAAGCATCCCCGGAGCCATCTCCATCAATCTCCATCGCCATCTCCATCGTCGTTGCTGATTCCCATGATGAGGAGGGAGTAGTTCTCCTTCGAGGCTAAGGGCTCTACCGGTAGCTATGTGTTCATCTCTCTCTATGCATGATCTTTTTGTGGTCATGAGCTTTGTAATCAAGTAGATCTACCTTGCTACTCAAGTGCTTTAATAGATCTCCGTCTCTCCCCATGTGTGTGAAAGTGACAGTATGGATGCCATGGTGGCACTTAGGCTAGAGTCTACATAAATACTCATCGTGCTTTAATAGATCTATGATTTTCCCCACGTGTGTGAAAGTGACAGCGTGCACACCGTGTGTGGCACTTAAGCTAGGTTACATATATATTTATTATGAGTATATTTTGAGTTGGATGTCTTTATGAAATTGTGGTGTTTGTTGCAACCATCTAGCGCTCAAGGTGACAGTGTGGGGTTATCTAGATTGGGGAATGCGGAATTTGAGGTGTGCTATTATAGCCGTACCATGGATTAGAGTGTCCAACCGGAGAGTAGTTAAGAGTAGTATCATTAAGAGAAGATACTTATATGAGAGAGTGTTCACTAGTGAAAGTATAATCCCTAGGCCTTGTTTCTAAACATTGAAACACCGTTTGCTACTAGATCTGTTGCATGTTTGCTTGCTTTAGTATTTACCTCACTCACACACGTTACCCCACATCAACAACAAGTCAGAAGCTCTTTTCTGGCACTGTTACCACTTGTATTTCACTATCTCTTCGCCGAACTAGTGCACCTATACACCTGCCAGGTGTATTGGGTGTGTTGGGGACACAAGAGACTTCTTATATCTTGATTGCAGGGTTGCTTGAGAGGGATACCTTTGACCACTTCCTCCCTGAGTTCGATAAACCTTGGGTAATCCACTTAAGGGAAACTTGTTGCCATTCTATAAACCTCTACACATGGAGGCCCTACAACTGTCTACAAGAATAGAAGTGCATAGACATCATTCATGTAATCACCAAAAAGACACGTGGGATGTCGTTTTTGAGTGGGAGTTCATTCATAATTTGGATTAGTTAAACTCGATCTATCATAAACTTAGTCTAAACTTTACAAATTCAGTTATAGATGGCACCACCTATTTTTAATTACAATGTGTTCATGGAGAAAGAGAAACTTGTGACGAGTGGTAGCAACTTTACTGACTGGGCCATGAATTTGAGGATTCTCCTCTCTGCTGCATAAGAGCAATATGTGCTAGAAGTGCCGCTAGGCCCCCCGCCACTTGACGATGCCCCTGACGAGGAAAATAACGTCTATTTGACTCGTCAGGAGGACCACAACTTAGTTCATTCCAGCGTATTGTATGGGCTAGAGCCAAAACTTCAAAAGCGTTTCGAAAACGGCAATGCCTTTGATACAATGGGTGAGTTGAAAATGATTTTCAACACCCATGCTGCTATAGAGAGTTATAATGCTTCAGAAAAGTTCTTTAGCTGCATGATGGAAGAGAACAACTCCGTTAGTGAGCACGTACTCAAAATGTCTGGGTACGCCGATAAGCTTGTGTCCTTGGGAATATTGATTCCCATTGACTTAGGCATACATCATGTTCTCCAATCTCTGCCACCTAGCTACAAGAGCTTTGTGATGAACTATAACATGCAGGGCATGAAGAAGTCTCTCCCTGAGCTTCTGTCAATGCTTAAGACTGCAGAGGTGGAGATCAAGAAAGAACATCAAGTGTTGATGATCAATAAAACCATCGGTTTCAAGAAAGACAATAAGGGTAAACATAAGGGAAAGAAGGGCAGAAAATCGGTTGCCGCACCTGAAAAGAAATCCCAAGTTGGCCCTAAGTCTGATACCGAGTGCTATTATTGGAAGGGGACTGGCCATTGGAAGCGCAACTGCCCCAAGTATTTAGCAGACAAGAAGGCCGACAAGGCAAACAAAGGTATATATGATATACATGTTATTGATGTGTACTTGAATAGTACTCGCAGCAGCACCTAGGTATTTAATACCGGATCGGTTGCTAATATTTGTAACTCGAATTAGGGGTCGCGGAACAAGCGACCGCTAGCAAGGGGTGAGATCAAGATGCGTGTCTACAATGGATCAAGTGTTGATGTGATCGCTGTTGAAATGATACCTCTCCACTTACCGTTGGGATTAGTTATAAACCTAAATAATTGTTATTTGGTGCCTGCACTGAGCATGAACATTATATCCGGATTGTGTTTGATGCGCAGTGGTTATTCATTTAAATCTGAAAACAATGGTTGTTCAATTTATATGAATGATATATTTTATGGTCATGCACCTGTGATGAATGGTTTATTTCTGTTGGATCTCGATAATAGTGTTACACATATTCATAATGTTGATGCTAAAAGGATTAAACTTAATGGTGATATATTCGCATATATGTGGCACTGCCGTCTAGGTCATATTGCGTTAAACACATGAAGAAACTCCATTCATATGGACTTTTGGAATCACTTGATTTCGAATCATTTGATACATGTGAGCCATGCCTTATGGGCAAGATGACTAGAATGCCGTTTTCCGTTTCAATGGAACGGGCGACAAATTTATTGGAAATCATACATTCTGATCTATGTGGTCCAATGAGTGTGTCGGCACGAGGTGGATATCGTTATTTTGTTACTTTCACGGATGATTTGAGTAGATACAGTTATATCTACTTGATGAAACACAAGTATGAAACCTTTGAAAAGTTCAAGGTGTTTCAGAATGAAGTGGAAAATCATCATAATAGAAAGATCAAATTTCTACGGTCTGACTGTGGAGGTGAGTATCTAAGTTACGAGTTTAGCATGCATATGAAAGAGTGTGGAATAGTTTCACAACTCACACATGCCGAAACACCACAGTGAAATGGTGTGTCGGAACATCGTACTTTACTAGATATGGTTCGATCTATGATATCTCTGACTAACTTGCCACTGTCATTTTAGGGTTATGCACTATAAACTACTGCATTCACTTTAAATCGGGCACCATCTAAATCCGTTGAAAAGATACCGTATGAATTGTGGTTTGGAAACAAACCTAAGCTTTCATTTCTTAAAGTTTGGGGATGCGATGTTTATGTGAAGAAACTTCAGCCTGATAAAATTGAACCCAAAGCGGAAAAATGCGTCTTCGTAGGATACCCTAAGGAAACTATTGGGTATTGTTTCTATCACATATCCGAGGGCAATGTTTTCATTGCCAAGAATGGATCCTTTCTAGAGAAAGAGTTTCTCGCAAAAGGTGTGTGTAGTCAGAAGGTAGAACTCGAAGAGGTTGTTGAACCTTCTCTTCATAATATGGCAAGTAGCGCAACACCGGAAGTTGTTCCGGAGTTGACTTCACCGAATGAAGAGGGAACTAATGATAAAGATCATGAAACTCCGAAAGAGAATACTACCGAACCTCGTAGGTCAAGCAGGACACGTGCAACTCCTGAACTATACGAAAATCCTATTATGAATTTCATGGTCAATGAAATAGATGACCTTGCGACGTATGAAGAAGCGATGATGAGCCTGGATTCCAACAAATGGCTAGAAACCATGAAATCCGAGATGGAATCAATGTACAAAAACCAGGTTTGGACCTTGGTGGTCTTACCTCACGACCGAAAGGCCGTGGAGAAAAAATGGATTTTCAAAAATAACGATGCTGAAGGTAACGTAACAGTCTATAAAGCTCGACTTGTCACAAAGGGGTTTCTACAAATTCAAGGAGTTGACTATGATGAGACATTCTCTTCCGTAGCGATGCAAAAGTCAGTTAGGATTATGTTAGCAATTGATGGATATTTTGACTATGAGATATGCAGATGGATGTCAAAAATGCATCCTCAATGGCAACATTGAAGAAGAGTTGTGTATGATACAACCAAAGGGTTTTTGTTAGGCCACGTAGAGATAAAACAAAACTTTTTCCTCTAATGTGGTGATCCCAAGATCTAGCTGAGGTAGAAGGCCACGAGGATTACCACTAGACGCAGAGTTGCGGATTACTGATGAAGCACGTCAGTTGAATGCAGCGCAGTCCTTGCAATCTCGATCCAATCAACGACCGTTGTGGTGCTGATCATATAGGACCTCTGCTGGTATCCACACATACAAGGAGGAGCACCGGCGACGAACTGCTAGGTTCGATATGACGGCTGGACTGCTGTGGAGCTATGGTTTCCAACGCATGGAATGACCTAACCGATCAACCCTTCTGGGTTTCTACGCCCCACTATATACAGGGAGTGAAAGTGGGCTCCACTCGCTCGTGGCCCATTCACTAAAGCCCATATAATATTAGTCACCGTGAGTCCGACTCACTGACTTAGTCCAAATCCGGCTCGGCTCCAACCCAACCATATTTCTGGTTCAGATACAATCCGAACTTGCTCCCGCTCTTAAGTGTGTGACCCCACAGGCTCATGGCTACTTGGACACGATTGGAGTCCGACTCTCAATCGATCAGTCGACAGCGGCTCCTAGCAGAACGTGCCGACTCCCAAGTACCAAAGAGTCATGACGACTTGCCTTTCCAATGCGACTTATGTCCATGTCCGAGTCCCTTTTGCCTCACGATATACCTTGTCAGACTATAGGCGAATAATTGTCATCCCTTAAATAGTCTGACTCTCTTCTCGATCCGAGATAAGTGATTCATCCGACTAACTCTTAGTCGATCGCCTCGGTTAACACTTAACTGAGTCATGCATGGCCATGCTTTCCGAATCATATCATCTGAGAGGGCCCAGAGAATATCTCTCCAAGTGGAGGGGAAAATTCCCATCTTGGTTATTCACATCACGCAGCTTGATTCTCAGTCTACCCGAACTCTGCCTTTATAACTGCCCAGTTATGGATCAGCGTTTGACAGAACCTAAGTCGGTGATCCTCAACTCGGACTGTGCAATAACCTCAGGTCTAAGGATTACATTGATTGAGATATACAAATTACAACTTGTTCGTTGTACCTCAATATGGGTCAATTCGACTCGCTAAACTCTTTAGCCGAATCCGTGTAAGTTGGAATAGCATCTCCATGCCCAAGACAAGTGGAACCGAGTCATCAACCGACTTTCACATTGGTCTAAGTTGTGTGTCCAACACAACCTCGATAACCAAGGATATTTAGTACAAACAACATGAATGCATAGTTCCGCAACTAAATCACATATTCAATGATACACATCAGATGTTTATACAAGGACAACTTAATATCTTTATGAATATAATGGGAAATATCATCATACATGATTGCCTCTAGGGCATATTCCCAACAGTCTCCCACTTGCACTAGAGTCAATCTTCCGACATCACATGTCTAGGCATCTAATACCCATAGCTCTTAGGTGCGCCTCATGCTTCTCCTATGGTAATGTCTTTGTCAACGGATCCGCAATATTTGCATCCGTGTGTACCTTGCATAACTTGATATCACCCTGATCCACGAACTGGCGAATCAGGTGGTACCGCATGAGTATGTGCTTGTTCTTCTGGTGTTGTCTAGGTTCCTTGGCTTGTGCAATAGCACCATTGTTGTCACAATACACGTCTAACGGATTGGACGAGCCCTAAACCACACCAAGATCCATGAGTAAATTCCTCATCCAAACAGCTTCCTTTGCTGCCTCCGAGGAGGCAATATACTCAGCCTCTATTGTAGATGCAGATGACATGGTTATACCCAACGGGTACATGACCTTAGCATACCTGGTCGAGCCCAAGGAAGGCCCACAAGCATATACATGGCCCATGAAGACTTTCGGGTGGCCCAAGCCCATGACGTCTTCGGATCCTTGGAGAGCAAGACTAAAACAGATAGAATATTCAAAGGGGCAAACCCTAAAACCTGTAACCGACTCGATCTATGCCCGGGACCTGCCTACCTCTATATAAAGGCTAGGAGGGCATGGCGAGGAGGGCACCTTTTCATACCACCGCATACACACCTCCACGCCAGATTGCATCTGCGCACCCCTGTATTTTTCGGTTCTGCTGTAATCAAGAGCAGACAAGCAGGTGTAGGGTTTTCCCTCCGGGGGCCTGAACCTGGGTAAACCTCGTGTCCTCATGTTGCTTGTTTGCTAACCGTTCCAGGATCTCCAGCATCCCCATCTTCTCCAAAACCCAAGCTCATAACAATGGGCATTGACGAGATCAAACCTCGTCAATTGGCGCCATCTGTGGGAACTGGGGACGCTGATTGTGCGATTGTGACGGTCCCAACCAAAGCGATCTACAACTCCGTGGCGACGGAGAGTCATCTCCTTTTCGGCACTTTCGACTTCACCGCCCACTCTCCAGCCACCCTGAAGGACTTCGAGCCTGTTGGCGACGGGCTCGAGATCATGTTCGGGAGCTTCTGCTTCCAGGTGGGGCAGACCGGCACTCTCCGTATCCTAGAGCGGGTGCCCCTGCCATCGATCAGGCCCACATCACGGGCTCCACACCCCGTGCTACGCACATCGCCATCGACAGATGATTCCTATGACAGCAGCTGCTGCAACTCAAATCTGTGCGATCCACCATTGGAGGAAGGGACCTACGGTTCCGGATCCGAAAGCTGCGACAGCAGCGATCCAATCTACGAGCGCTACCAATGCGCCGCAGTCATCCAGAGCGACGTGGATCAGGAGCACAACCCGCCACCCAACCCGCAGGGTAGAAATGGCGAGAACAGGAGAAACCAGTCCCCCACCCAACAAGGAGGACACTGATCCCAATCGGGTCATCCACCTCAGCGAGGAAGGATGGGCTCAAGCACGCGAAGCCGTGGCAGGCAACAAGATCCTGCCTATGGGTGCCTCACGGGACCTACTGATGGCGTACCACATTCTCCTCGTCGAAGAACACAAGAAGCAGGTGAAGATGCAAGAAGTGCTTGACAAGCGCAAGCAAGCGGCCTCGGAGTCCAATGCACGGCGAGTTGCGCTCTCCGCCATGGGCAGCTCCATCTCACATGGCAACCACGGCAACAAGCACCGTTCTCGCATGGAGAACATGGATCCCACCGCACGTCGTGAGGTGACTCGGACCCTCAACACGTCCTTCATGGAGATGGATGCCGACGGCAACGTCATCCCGAAGACATCGCAAGCTGCGATCATGGCAGCCACCACATACCTCGCGTCCCATCCACCTCCGGTGGGGGACGCGAAAAGGGCCATGCACAAGTCCGCACTAACCGGACTCGGACTCATTGGAGTTGCGCTCCACGGAGAGGCTCATGCGGAGCCAAAAAAGAAGGCTGCGGTCAGGTTCAACCGCAGTCCCACGCCTTCATCCGACGAGGAAGACCACGGCCTACCTCGAAGGCACAAGAGCTCGCGCCATCGCAGCCGCGATTACGACGCTCGGAGCGAGCTCACCCAACGCAAAATCGACAAAGCGCACTCCAAGCGCGTCTTCTCGTCCGAATCCGAGGAGGACGATGACGAAGGAGAACTCTGCGGAGCCCGATGCTTCAGCAGATCCGTCCGGCGGACACGGATGCCGTGGAACTTCAAGCTTCCTTCGGACACTATAAAGTTTGACGGTACACAGGACCCCAAGGCGTGGCTCAGCGACCACCTGTCGTCCTCCAATCTACACGGTGGAAACAAGAACACCGCCCTGCAATGCCTTCAGCTGCAGCTAATAGGCGCAACCCGGATCTGGCTCAGCAGCCTATCCTCAGGATCCATCCAAAGCTGGGAGGAGCTGGCGTACAGTTTCATCCGAAACTTCAAAGGCACCAGCAAGAGGCCAGCCTTGATCGAGGAGCTACGAGCCTGCACCCAACGAACGGGCGAATCCATTCGCTCGTACATATTACGCTGGTCCAACACCAAGAACTCTGTGGCGCACATCTTTGAGGAGAGAGCGATCGACGCCTTCAAGGATGGCGTCAAGCGCTAGGACTTCAAGGAAGAACTTGGGCGCGTCAAGCCCAAGACACTCGACCACCTCATGGACATCGCCAACAGGTGGGCAGATGGCGAGGACTCCGTCCACCAAGCGCACTCGGAGGAGGAAGATGACTACGTCCATCGACATGAACGCCGTAGCAAGAGAATATTGCGCGTCTATGACGATCGCGACGGACCCGACATGGTCGCGGCTGGCTACGCCGACCGCCGCAGCGACGGCAACCGCAGCAGCGGCGGATACCGTGGAAACAACTTTCGCGATGAAGGACGCCCAGTGCAGTCATGGCAATGTCGCGGCTGTGACGATGGACCCTTAGCATACAACAAACTGTCGGGTCCATGCACCATCCACTTCTACATCGACAAGCAGGATGGTAAAAAGAAGGCAAGCCACATGCTCAAGGATTGCCGCGAGTTCCAGAAACTCAGCGAGAGCATGTCCCAGATGAGGCAACAAGCCCCGAACCCCGGGTACGGGAACACGCTCGCACCTGCGCAGAACAACGGCGGAAACGGGTACCCCGTGCCAAAAGGATCACTGATGATCCAAAAGGGGCGCCCAACAAACAGGTTGTAGAAGAAAATCACCCGTCAGATCAATTTGGTTGTGACCGCTCCACCCGCCGTCCCTGAGTACCTCAGCGGATCGAAGTCCTGCATCATGTTCAGCCGTTCAGATCACCCCTGCCAGGTTCCTTGCCCAGGTCATGCTGCCCCGGTGCTCAAAGCGCAGATCAGAGGTTTCGACATGAGCCGCGTCTTCATGGACGGCGGCAGCGGCATCAATCTGATGTTCGCCGGCACCTTAGCAGCAATGCGGATCCCGTTGTGCAGCCTGGAATAATCCGATACAACGTTCCATGGCATCGTCCCAAGGAAGGGCATATTCCCCCTAGGAAAGATATGGCTCGACGTCATCTTCAGCAATCCCGACAACTTCTGGTGCGAGCGACTCGAGTTTGAAGTGGTGGACTGGACATCACAATACCACGCCATCCTCGGGCGTGTGGCATTCGCACGATTCCTGGCAGTACCACACTACGCGTACCTGCTACTCAAGATGCCAGGACCTAAGGGTGTAATCATGGTCCACGGGAGCTTCACCCGATCGGACCACTGCGACAGGGACTTCAATAGAATATCCCAGTCATTTGGCATGCAGGAGGAGCTCATAAGGCTCCGAGAGGTGACAGACAACGGGGCACCCCCAGTTGCAAGACAGAATGCACCCGACATGTCTTTCGATTCCACCGTCAACACAAAGAAGGTGCAAGTCCACCCGACGGCCGCCTCCAAGACGGCGCTGATAGCCAACGACCTCAGCCCCGCATAGGAAAGCTCGCTCGTCGAATTCCTCCATGAGCGTTGGGAAATCTTTGCCCGATGTCCTGCGGACATGCCAGGAGTTCCCAGGGAATTCGCCGAGCACGCACTTAACGTCTTTCTAGACGCCAAGCCCATCAAACAGTCCATCCGACGACTCACCGTACCATAGGCTGAAGCCATCGGAGTCGAAGTCAACAGACTACTCGACGCAAACTTCATCAGGGAGACCAAGGAAAGCGAGTGGCTCGCCAACACCGTGATGGTCCCCAAAAAGGACACGGACATCCTACGGATGTGCGTGGACTTCACATCACTGAACAAGCACTGCCCGAAGGATCACTTCCCTCTCCCTCGGATCGATCAGATCATCAATTCGACTGCAGGATGCGAGAAGCTCTCCTTCCTTGACGCCTACTCAGGCTACAATCAGATTCGACTAAAGGTCGAAGATCAGGAGAAAACGGCGTTCATCACGCCGTTCGGAGTATTCTGCTATAACACAATGCCCTTCGGGCTGAAGAACGCAGTCGCCACGTACCAACGGTGCATGCAAGCACGCCTGAAGGACCAGATTGGCCGCAACATCCAAGTCTGTGTCGGCGACATAGTAATCAAAACAAGGAAGGCCAAGACACTGATCGACGATCTCCGCGAGACGTTCAACAACCTTGATCGATACAAGATCAAGCTAAACCCATAAAAGTGCGCCTTCGGCGTCCCATCTGGTCAACTGCTAGGCTACTTCATCTCCCAGCGAGGGATCGAAGCAAACCCGAAGAAAATCCGGGCCATAATGGCCATGGAGAAGCCAAATAACCTCAAGGGCGTCCAACAGCTTGCTGGGCGAATCGCGGCGTTGAGCAAGTTCATCAGCCGCATGGGCGAAAAAGCCCTGCCTTCCTATCATCTGCTACGCAAGGCAGACAAATTTGAGTGGATGCCCGAAGTGGACGACACATTCGAAGATCTAAAGCGGCTGCTATCCACCTCGCCCGTCTTGGTCACGCCAAAAGAGCGTGAGCCTCTACTGCTATACATAGCAGCTACACACCAGGTGGTAAGCACCGTGCTTGTGGTCGAAAGACCCGAAGATGGCAAGACCCATGGGGTCCAACGCCCAATCTACTACCTTAGCGAGGTATTGACGCCGACAAAGCAGAGGTACCCTCACTACCAGAAACTCGCCTACGGCGTATTTATGATGGCTCGTCGGTTGATCCACTACTTCCAGGAGCATCAAGTAATGATCATCAACGAAGCACCCCTGAACAGCATCCTGAACAACCCGGAGGCCACAGAACGTGTGGCCCTGTGGGGCATCGAGTTGTCACCTCTAGACATAGTCTATGAGAAGCGCCACACGATCAAGTCTCAGGTCCTTCCGAACTTCCTCGTCCACTGGATGGAACTACAGTTGCCAGACACCCTGAACATGACACAGTCATGGACGATGCACTTCGACGGCTCCAAGCGCGAGGCCGGAGTAGGAGCCGGGGTCATACTGACCTCCCCGCAGGGCGACAAGATGAAGTACGTCCTCCGGATGAAATTTCGAGCTTCCAACAACAAGGCCGAGTATGAGGCCCTCATCCACGGCATGAGGATGGCCAAGATCTGCGGTGCGACGCGCCTGGTCATCTACGGCGACTCGAACCTCGTCGTCCAGCAGACAATGAACGAGTGTGACGCACACGCGGCCAACATGATTGCGTATCGCGCACTCTACAACACACTCGAAGGAGACTTCAACGGCTGCGAGCTTCGACACGTTGGGAGAGAAATCAACGAAGAGGCCGACAGACTCGCCAACATCGGCTCCACCTGCGCACGGGTTCCACCGGGTGTGTTCCTCGAACAGATCTATGTGCCATCCATCAAAAGGAAATTCCCAAAGGGATCACCCGAAGAAGCAGAACACTGGGGGGCTGCGCTACCCAAAGGACAGGAAGGACCAGAAAAGCTCGACACAGTGGTCGCAGTAGTCAACCTGATGCAGGTCATGGCAGTCGAAGAAACATGGACACAGCCATACCTCCGATATCTGATAGACGGGGAGCTGCCTGACAGCCCGACAGATGCTCGGCGCATATCTCGCCGGTCCAAGGCCTTCACCATCATCAATGGCGAGTTGTACAAGCGTAGCATTTCGGGTGTACTCCCAAGGTGTGTCACCATCGGTGACGGCAAAACCATCCTCCAAGACATCCACGAGGGCATCTGCGGCCATCACGCGAGCAACCGCACCCTTGTCGCCAAAGCTCTACGAGCTGGGTTCTACTGGCCAATGGCCATGAACGACGCCAAAGACATCGTTCAAAGGTGCAACGGGTGCCAGAGGTTCGTAGATAAACCACACGCACCAGGATCGGAGCTCAGGCCCATACCCCTGGCCCTTCCCCCAATGGGGCCTCGACATGATCGGCAAACTGCCCAAGTCCTCGAAAGGAGGCCACGTCTACCTCCTGGTCGCAGTCGACAAATTCACCAAGTGGATCGAGGCCATGCCCGTTACTAACCAAAAGGGCAAAACGGCCGTAAAATTCTTCGAATCCATAGTCTACAGGTTCAGCATGCCGCACAGCATCATCACAGACAACGGGTCGAACTTCATCTCCAAAGAATTCCAGGACTTCTGTGAAGACCTCTGAATCAACATTACATACGCCTCTGTGGTGCACCCACAAACAAACAAACAGGTCGAAAAGGCCAATGGCCTCGTCGGCGGTGGCATCAAGAAACGCCTAATGAGCCAACTCCAGCGACTCGCAGGAGCCTAGACACAAGAGCTACCCTCCGTCCTCTGGAGCCTACGCACGACGCCAAATAGCTCAACTGGCTACACCCCCTTCTTCATGGTGCACCGAGCCGAAGCCGTGCTGCCCCCATAGGTGCGCCACAAGGCCCCACGGGTCATCGCCTACAGCAAGCCGAATCAACGGCCGCACTCGAAGACGCCGTCGACACACTCGACGAGGCACGTGACATAGCTGCGGCTCGATCAGCGGTCTATCAACAGAGCCTCCGCAACTATCACAACCGTCGGCTGCGCCCAAGGTCCTTCGTCGAAGGAGACCCAGTCTTACGACTCAAGCAAGAGCGACCAAAGAAGCTCGAGTCGCCCTGGGAAGGACCCTACGTCATCACTGAAGTCATCCCAGGTGGTGCCTATCGCCTCAAGCACGTGGAGTCTGGAGTAGCATACTCCAACCCATGGAACGTCGCACAACTGCAACACTTCTACCCCTAGCTACCCCCCTCCTTTTACTTTCAATAAGGCTATTCAGCCAAGGCTACTCAACCGAACAATGTACCTCCTCCTTACGATATGAATAAAGCTAAGTGTCTCGCCCCAAACTTTTGTCTATTACTTGCATTTTCTTCATGTTACAACACACTCAGGAGCTCCCCTCACCTCACGACTTCGTCAACTAAGGATAACGCGTGTACACCTGAGTAGCTGACCACGTCAGGCTAACGAAAAGGGCACGCATACAAATAAAGCACCACGTGCTAACAACAATCAACCTTTACAGCAAAGGGCATAACACGCCTAGTCGAATACATACAAATTTTACATCTATCTTTCTACAGGTCCTACCTATTCTGAAGAATCACCTGCGCACGCTGCTCAAAGAGATCTACAATTTGTTCGGCATACTGCCTTACAGCCGCATAATGTGGACGCATGTCCCACATGCCACCATCCGGCCAAAGAGGCGGCCCAGCCGCCACAGCAGCAAGATCTACATCAGGGCGATGCAACCGCACGAGGGAAAGCGCGGCCTTCACCCCTGCAACCAGCTGATGTCGCACCAGCTCCCTGACATGATGCACATCCCGAAACTTCTCCAGCAGGCCCCATAAAGTCGATGGTGCCTCATCCAGGGGAAACATCACGTGCAGAATAGACGTCAAGGAAGTCTTCGCTTGCCGCAGCACACGCGACACCTGGTGAACATGATCCTGCACAGTCGCAAGGACCATAGCACGATCACGATCCATCCAGAAAAAGCCGTCGGCCTCCATGTCCTGCTGGGTCAGGCAATTGATCCGAACAGCAACACGCTCTTTTTCCTCCCTGGGAACAAGGTTAGCACCTGCAACAACTGCAAAGTAAGATGACAAGCCAACAGGCGCATCCGAAAAATGAGCAGCAGCTCGAGGAAACTCACGTTGAAGTTGTTCGGCCAAACGCCGCAACTCCCCCATCAGATATTCCTCCCTGGCGGCACCCCGCTCCGCCTTCGACATCCAAACATCCGCGTGGCCTTGAACACCAAGCAACTCTTTCTCAAGACTAAGGATACGGTCACGAAGAAACACAAGCTGCGACGCATCATCCAAGGATGGTCACAGCTGCGGCGCAGACGAAGTATCAACGGGATCATCACCCGAAGGTCCCTAGAGGAAAAGAAGGAAAGGATATGAACAAACGCACGAATAAGCAAACAGCTCGGAGATTCACTATATACAGCAAAAGCCACTACGTGGCACAAGGAGTGTTCATATATACATTACAACAAAAGAAACGACAGCTATCCTACAACTATAGGGCCTAAGAAGCTGCATCCTGAGTAGCCTCGGAGCCGGACTGCCTGCTCTTGGCCTCTCCCTGCTGCCGCACCGCGTACTCCGCTAGTAGGTCAATCAGCTTTGGCCCATAGCGTTTACAACGGGCAGCATAGAGGGCGAAGGCTACCTCGGATCCGTTGGCATCTAGGAGGTGACCTGATGAAGATCCAGCTCCGCTCCAGATGCCATGGCCATCGCCAGCCCCATGGACGCACCAATGCCTTTCTGCTTGCGCTTGTACGCCGCAGGCGCCTCGTCCGACAGAGCATCCGCCAGCATATCGACATCATCGAGGGCGACACCCTTGGGGACGAGCTCCTTGTAGAAGCGTCGGAGAACCTCCTTGGCCTTGGCAAGCGAGCCGGCCATGGTACTGCAGCGGTCTTTGACCGCCACAGTGGCATCATCCAGAGCACTCCCGTGCTCCAGGACACCACGGTCAAACTCGATGCACATGGCATCTAGATAAACGGAAGAAGCAAAGTGAAAACCAAAAGGAAGCTAGAAAGACAAGGAAGCCGAAAAGGAACAGACGAAACTACTCACCCGAAATAGCCTTGGCAACAGCCATCAGCTTGTCGGCTACCTCCTTCTCGCGCGAGGCCGCAGCGGTGGCGAGTTGCTCCTCGCGATCCGTGGCCTCCTGCTGCAGGCACTCCTTGGCTATAGCCGCGTCGGCTAACTCCTGCTCAAGGTGCTCCTTAGCGCCAGCGGCATCTTCAGCTTTTTTCTTCGCTCGCCCGAGGCTCTTTTTGAGAGCATCAATCTCGCAGAGGGCAATGTTATTCTCGTCTGCAACAAAGAACAAGCATGAGATTTGTGAGTAAGCAAGCAGCCAAAGAAGGAGAAGATTGATAAAAACACGAACCTTGAAGCCGCTGAAGGCTGGCCTCCAATGCCAGATGCTGCTTCACCAGCTAGTTGGCACCTTGAACAAAAGGCTGCGAGAAGACGCAACTTGTTAGGAAAAAGGCTCGGGGGCTGCGCCCAAGAAAACGAGCAAAGCAAATCACGCATACAAAAAACACTCAGGGGCACCCCTCGAGACACGCACAAATAAAGAGAGAGACATGATCAGCAGATCATCCGAACAATGCTCGGGGGCTCCCCCCACGACAAAAACGAAAGTACTTACATGATCAGACAGCGACTCCGAAGGTCCGGCTGTAGTCTCCTGGGAGACAACCACCCGAGCCTCCTACGGAGAAGGGTTCGGAGCAGCGCCCCTTGAGGTGGCCACCATCTGAGGAGGAGGAGGAGCAACCTTTGACTCCCCCACCATCTCCCGAGCGCCATCGCTGAAGGAGCCATCGGAGGAGTGGCTACAAAAGAAAACATCAGACAAGTACAAGCAAGCAAAATCGAAAGAGAGCAAAAAGCAACTGCAGATACTTACGAGTCCATATCGCTCAAATTGAAGACAGGCAAGGCCCTCTTGCCCTTCTTCTCTTCTTTCTTCTCTTCCTTCTTCCGCTTCGTTTGCGGCGCCATAGCCCGCACAGGCACGGCCGGAATAGGAGACGAAGAGCCACCATGACCCCCACTGTGATTCTCAAGGCATGACGGGTCCCTAGGGGTCGGCGAAGTCGAGGCATCCGACGATTCGCTCGAGCTCCGTGTACGCTTTCGAGTCTGCTCCTTGCTCGACTCAAAAGTTTCTTCAGACGGTGACCGCGCTGAAGGAAGCTCAGACATGGAGTCCACTACCTCATTGTCCGGTGCATCCGGAAAACGTTCGGGTAGTGGAGGCGCCATGCCAGGTACCTTGAACTCCTGCACACAAGAAAACAAACTCTCAGAATAAACGAATTGCAAAGAGACGAAGTCGAAAAAAGTGCTACGCGCACGTCCCAGATCTACACCTGCGGCACCGGTCGAGAGGCCCTGAATGGAAGGGTTAGCGAGCTACCCAGAATGTCCTTGTCAGCCTTAAACTTCAGCAGCGGCCGGAGGATTAAGTCCACATCCCCCTTGGAGAGCTCTCCAGTCGAAACCCTAGCCGGGTCGTTGTGGCCAGAATAAAGAAACATCGGGTGCGCCCTATCCTGGAGCGGCTGCACCCGACGTTTGAGGAAGGTGCGGATTATATCCACACCGTTAACCTCTTTATCCGGAATCACCTGAAGATCCTCCACCCGACGATAGAGTTCCTCTATCTCTGCCACATCACCATCCAAGATGTGGTTCTTCCAGGACCTCTTCGGCTGGCTTTTCTGGGAAGGGTAGAAAGGAGCAAGGCCAAACTTTTGCCCGTCCACTGTGGAGTCGCGGATGTAAAACCATCACCTCCGCCAGTATTGGACGGACTCATACATAGAAAAAGAAAAGAAGAGAAAGTTGGATTTAAGGGAAATGATGCAGCCGCCGATGGGATAAACGCCATCGGAGCCAGATTGCCTCTTCATGGAATAGAGCTTCCGAAAGAGGCCAAAGTGTGGCTTGATACCGAGCCAGCACTCGCAGAAGGTGAAGAAGCAGGCAATGTGAAGAACAGAATTAGGCGAAAGATGATGGATTTGGATGCCATAGAAGAAAAGCAATCCACGGAGGAAATCGTGGACTGGGAGAGAAAGGCCCCGAAGGACAAAAGCGACAAACATGACCCGAAACCCAGCGGGTGGACGGGGAGTTACCTCGTCGCCGGGAATCTTGACGGAATGCTTGTCCTGCGGGATTAGACCCCGCTCACGGAGCTTGCGAAGATCGCCCTCGCGCGTCTCCACCGCCGCCAGCCACCATCGGTGACGCGGGTAGCGGAGGTACCCTTCTTGCCACCAACATCGGCACTGTTACCAACTGCGGTGGAGGCCTTCTTCGGTTTCCCCATGGCAGTGCGGCAATGGCGATGCGAACGTACGAAAGAAGATGGGAAGGATCGGAGAATTTCCAGCACGCGGCGAGAAAAGCTTAAGTCGGTGGAAGCAATGAAACAAGAATGGCTGCGGTGAAAACAAACAAGTTTTTCCCCAATGATTATAAGGACGAAGAAGACGCACGGTGACCGTTCATCGGGAATCCCTAGAGCCAACATCAAGATCTGACCGTGCACGTGTCAGCACGGCAGCGAACTATCGCTCACACGCCGTCCACTACACACGGAAATCTAGGCAATGTCATAATTATCTCCACGTTGCGCGTGACCAGGAAATTCAAAGTCAGAAGGTGGGACCCATGTTCGTCCAGTCACGTCATCTCTGGCGCCGTAGACGCTTGAGGTCACCGATCGTCAGCAATGACGTCATCAAGGCTATACTAGCAACGGTTACAATTCTCCGGCTACACAGCTAAAAGTACTCACTCGAATCTACGATTCGACTAACTACTCAGGGGCTACTCCTATCAGGAGCGCTGGCCACGCACCTGAAAAATGATTAAAATACTACACCATTGAACTATTCTTCGAGTCCTACATCGAGTCTACGACTCCACTTCGGACTCGGGGCTACTCCCATAGGGAGGATGGATTCAAGCATCCGAAAATTTTGTGTCCTACGGACCTAAAAGTCAGCAAAGACTAAATTATAGTCTCTGCTCGAGTCTACGACTCAAACACACACTCGGGGGCTACTCCCATAGGGAGCGCTGGCCGCGCACCCTATGAATTCTTCGACTGCAATCCTTTGGATCAGCATGCAAAAACTTTTCGACAACTTTGCCCCAGTTAACGCCAAGTGAGTAACATCCTCTTTGGCCACCCGAAACACCTCCGCGGTGATAAAAATTCGGATGTTGTGTAGCAACACAAAGATAAGACCTACAGATATCATCTGATGGCCTGTCAATGCACACGACTGCGTTGTGCTAGTAAGAATCCGTGTCAGCAGGCGCGATGGAAATCCCGACGGACGCGTTGGGTACACCATTTGAAAATCACTGAAATTCCACTCCTGTAAGTCCTCAACGGCCTGAGTCGAATTACGCCAGCATATGTTCTGGTTTCGAGTCGAGGGACTCGAATCTGAAGAATATCGTGTTGTTTTGTCCTAAGATAGTTAACTGGCCCTGATCCATCGGGAGAGTCAGGCACATGCATCAACAATCCCTACACACTAAAACCATTATTTGGTGAACAAAAACAACTGCACCCGAAAGATTGAAGAGTCCTCGGCCGAATCTACGATTCGACTGAACACTCGGGGGCTACTGACATGGTTATACCCAACGGGTACACGACCTTAGCATACCTGGTCCAGCCCAAGGAAGGCCCACAAGCATATACATGGCCCATGAAGACTTTTGGGTGGCCCAAGCCCATGACGTCTTCGGATCCTTGGAGAGCAAGACTAGAACATATAGAATATTCAAAGGGGCAAACCCTAAAACCTGTAACCGACTCGATCTGTGCCCGGGACCTGCCTACCTCTATATAAAGGCTAGGAGGGCACGGTGAGGAGGGCACCTTTTCATACCACCGCATACACACCTCCACGCCAGATTGCATCTGCGTACTCCTGTATTTTTCGGTTCCGCCGTAATCAAGAGCAGACAAGCAGGAGTAGGGTTTTCCCTCCGGGGGCCTGAACCTGGGTAAACCTCGTGTCCCCGTGTTGCTTGTTTGCTAACCGTTCCGCGATCTCCAGCATCCCCATCTTCTCCAAAACCCAAGCTCATAACAATGGGCATTTACGAGATTAAACCTCGTCAGCAGACATAGTCTCTTGCTTGGAACTCTTCCATCTCACAGCCCCTCCGTTTATAACAAACACATACCCGGATTGCGAACGAGAATCATTAGAGTCGGTAAGATAACTCGCATCCGTGTAACCCTTTATACTGAGTTCATCTTCACCTCCATAAACCAAAAACATATCCTTAGTCCTTCTCAAGTACTTTAGGATATTTTTAGCCGATGTCTAGTGGATTTCTCCAGGATCAGCCTGGTATCTGCTCATAACACTTAGAGCATAGGAAACATCCGGTCTAGTACAAATCATGGCATACATGATGGATCCGACTGCCGAGGCATATAGAATCGCACTCATCCGACTTCGCTCATCAGTCGTCGAAGGAAACTGAGTCTTGCTAAGTTTTACACCATGGGACATTGGTAAGAACCCCTTCTTAGAAGATTCCATGTTGAACTTCATCAACACTTTGTCCAAATAAGTACTCTGACTCAATCCAGTGATCCTCCTTGATCTATCCCTATAGATCCAGATTCCGAGAATATATGTTGCCTCACCCAAGTCTTTCATTGAGAAACTCCTTTCTAATGATTCCTTGGTTTCTTGCAACATTTGGACATCATTTCCAATCAGTAATATGTCATCCACATATAAGATTAGAAAGTTTAATTTGCTCCCACTAAACTTCTTGTGTAAACAAGAATCATGATCACTCTTGATGAAGCCAAACGATTTGACTACCTCATCAAAGCGAATATTCCAACTCCGAGATGCTTGCTTCAACCCATAAATGGATTTCTAAAGTTTGCACACCTTGTCAGCATTAGTCGGATCGACAAAACCCTCGGGTTGTATCATATACACGTCCTCGGTTAAATTTCTATTAAGGAAAGCCGTTTTGACATCCATCTGCCATATCTCATAGTCGAAATAGGCTGCTATAGCTAACATGATACGAACTGATTTAAGCATCGCTACGAGCGAGAAGGTCTCGTCATAATCAACTCCTTGAACCTGTCAGAACCCCTTCGCGACAAGTCGTGCTTTATAGACGGAAACATTTCCATCCATATCAGTTTTCTTTTTAAAGACCCATTTGCACTCGACGGGCCTTGCACCGTCTGGCAGATCAACCAAGTTCCAAACTTGATTTTCATCCATGGATTTTAACTCGGATTTCATGGCTCCAAGCCATGACATGGAATCAGATCCTACCATCGCTTCCGAATAAGTTGCTAGCTCATCACTGTCTAACAGTAACACATCACGAACACTTCGTAATCTTGTCGATCTTCGTAGTACAGGTGCGGCTGCCTACTCAGCTACCACGATCGTCTCAACCTCAAAGGTTTTTTCCGACTGGCTACTAGCTGGGTCCTCTCGAATTTCTTCAAGCTGCACTGTGCTCCCACTGACCCCCTGACTAAGAAACTCTTTCTCAGGGAAGACACCGTTCCAAGCGACAAACACTTTGTCGTCTTCTAGGTTGTAGAAGTAGTAACCCAAGGTTTCCCTCGGATACCCCATGAAAATACACTTATTTGACTTGGCCGTAAGCTTGTCCGACTGAAGTTGCTTGACAAATGCTTCACAACCCCAAATCTTAAGAAAAGGCAGACTCGGCTTTTTGCCTGTCCACATCTTATGCGGTGTCTTCTCTACTGACTTTGATGATACTCTATTTAGTGTGAACACTGCTGTTTCTAGACAATAATCCCAAAATGATAAAGGCAGATCTGTCTATCGATTGTACCATGTCCAACAAGGTCCGATTCCGCCTTTCCGACACACCATTCCTCTGCGGTGTTCCTGGCGGAGTAAGTTGGGGAACTATTCCAGAAATCTTCAGATGGTCATCAAACTCGTGGCTCATGTAATCGTATCCTCGGTCTGACCGAAGAAGCTTTATTTTCTTGCCGAGTTGATTCTGTACTTCATTCTGGAATTCTTTGAACTTTTCAAAGGCTTCCGACTTATGTTTCATCAAGTAGATATATCCATACCTACTCAAATCATCAGTGAAGGTAATAAAATATTCATAACCACCTCTGGCTGTCGTGCTCATTGGTCCACATACATCACTATGTACTAGTCCCAACAAGTCGGATGCCCTTTCACAACTCTTTGCAAAAGGTGTCTTGGTCATGTTGCCGAGTAGGCAAGATTCGCATGTCTCGAACGACTCCAAGTCGAACGAAGTTAGGAGTCCATCATCATGGAGCTTCTTCATGCGTTTCCAACTTATATGACCAAGCCGACAATGCCAAAAGTAAGTCATATTCAGATCATTTGGTTTCAACCTTTTAACATTTATGTTATAAACCGACTCACCATCAAGATTCAAAATAAATAACCTGTCCTGGACGGGTGCAAAGCCGTGAAACATATCATTCAAATATAAAGAATAACCATTATTCTTAATATTTGACTCATATCCTTGCCTCATCAAACATGAAGCAGAAATAATGTTTCGACTGAGCACTGGAACATAATAACAATTATTCAGTTCCATAATGAATCTGGAAGGAAAATAAAGTTGCATCGCGCTGACTTCCAACACAGACACTCTCGCTTTGTTTCCGACTCGAATATCAACCTCGCCTCTTGTTATGCTCCTAGTTCTTACTAGTCCCTGCAACAAGTTGCAGATGTGAATAACTAATCCAGTATCATATACCCAAGAACTATTAGGTGCATCAGTAAGATAAATGTCTATAACATTGCAAACAAGTGTACCTGAGTCGGAAGTCATACCTCCACTCTTGGCTTTGTCAGCCAAATACTTGCTGCAGTTCCTCTTCCAGTGGCCATCCGCCTTGTAGTAGAAGCAAGTGGATCCGGCTGAAGGAGATGGCTTAGTCCCTGAGTAAGCGCTTGGGCCCGGGTCCTGAGCCTTCTTTCCTCCCGACTTAGCCTTCTTCTTAGTCCAAGAACTCTTCTTTAACTTAGCCTTATTCTGCACCATCAACACTTGACTGGCGCCTTTCTTGAAATCCGCCTCTGCCTGCTTGAGCATCCCATGCAATTCAGTGAGCTTCTTATCCATACCATGCATGTGGTAGTTCAAAATGAGCTGACCATACACACTAGGAAGAGAGTTCAAAATTATATCAGTAGCGAACTCTTCGCTAATGGGGTAGCCAAGCCTCTCTAGAGACTGCACGTAACCAATCATTTTATAACATGCGGACTCAGTGGATCACCATCCTTAATATTGCAACTCAGCAAAGCTTGAGAGACTTGATACCTCTCAGTCTTAGCCTAATCCTGGAACATACTTTTGAGGCTTTCGATCATATCGTAGGCCTCAACATGCTCGAAGTGCTTTTGCAAGTCCAGTTCCATGTGATCAAGCATAAGACAACTAATATTTGTGGACTCATCCTTAGCCCAATGGTAGGCATTGGTGGCAGCGACAGTCGCTCTCATTCGGCTCATCTGGAAGTGGGTTGTCTAGGACATGGTCCTTCTTTTCTTGTTTGAGAATAATTCTCAGATTTCGATACCAGTTGGTAAAATTAGTGTCGTTCAGTTTATCCTTCTCTAGAATGGTTCTCAAAGCAAAACCGGATATCTGAGAGTGGTTGTTACTTGGTGCCATGATCTACAACAGAAAAATGCAAAACACTTAAGACATGTATTCATAAAAGAGCAAGCATATTAAACACTTTAATATTTATGCTCCCACTAGAACCAACATCCCTTCGATGGTTTCTTAGTGATTCAGGATCCTAGATAAGCAATTCGGCTAATGATCTTTAGCATCACCGCTAGCCGCCAAGTGATCTAGGTAGACAACTCCTTGTCAATTGTATCTCATACGACTCCTGTTGGTCGGGTGGCATCACATGCCCCGGCTCCCGTCCGACTTTTCCCCGAGTCCCACAACCGTTGTGATAGACCCGTCTAGCTTACCGAGTGTTTCCGCTATAATAGTCCGACTCGAACCCAGCTAGTCGGAAAGAATTGGCAGCATCTCAATTTTATGAGCCCACTACCAAAAATGTCCGACTTGTGATGGTGCAAACACTGGCGGGAAAACCGACTAGACCTTTTTTGAGGGATTAGATTTTACCGACTATCTAATAGAGGTGAAACAGAGACATACAATAACACAAAATAAAGAAATTATAATGTGAAATGGTATGGCTCTCTTCATGGCGATTTCCATATCCATAAAGCATGTAATCCGACTCGTGCCAACTCTTGTCACTTGCCGTCTTACTCCATGACACCGACATGTACATTGACTTGCAAGCCATCCGGGTTCTCCAAACAGCTACACTAGCTTAGTAAAGTAAATTACATAGAGAATCCGACACGCCGGTTGTTATAAAATAAAATGACAGCACCTAGGCTCTAGCCGGCTGACAAAACTGTGATTCGTGGATCACGTATGGACTACACACATACATCATATGCACATGAACCATACTATTCACAACTTCCTGCAAAAACAAGTTATGCATAGATACGATATATACCGGTGTTGTGAAACTCGCAACGACATCTAAGGTGCTACGACAGGGCGAAGCCGGCGGTCATCATTCCGACCATCATTCCGACTCGATCAAACTCTTTTGATCTTCGATCACCGCTTATGAATTTATGTGTCACTGTCTACCCCGATGGTGGAAACCGACTGGTGGGGGTATGTCATTCCACAACCTCAGCAGTATGATCACGAAAATCAGACCTACCATTCCCCGAGTACAGTTGATCCAATCAACATCATACAAAACCGATTTATCTCATATATCGACCACCAAAACAGCACATAGATCCAATCTACAGCCAACCGCATATCACATGTGCGAGATCTCGCGCCTAAAACCAGAAGCTATCGCTCTGATACCACTGTTGGGCCACGTAGAGATAAAACAAAACGTTTTCCTCTAACATGGTGATCCCAAGATCTAGCTGAGGTAGAAGGCCACGAGGACTACCACTAGACGCACAGTTGAGGATTACTGATGAAGCGCGTTAGTTGAATGCAGTGCAGTCCTTGCAATCTCAATCCAATCAACAACTGTTCTGGTGCTGATCGTATAGCACCTCTGTTGGTATCCACACGTACAAGGAGGAGCACCGGCAGCGAACTGCTAGGTTCGATACGACGGCTGGACTGCTATGGACCTAGGGTTTCCAACGCATGGAATGACCTAACCGATCAACCCTTCTGGGTTTCTGTGACCCACTATATATAGGGAGTGAAAGTGGGCTCCAGTCACTCGTGGCCCATTCACTAAAGCCCATATAATATTAGTCACCGTGAGTCCGACTCACTGACTCAATCCAAATTCGGCTCGGGTCCAACCCAACCAGATTTTCGGTTCAGATCCAATCTGAACTTGCTCCCGCTCTTAAGTGTGTGACCCCACAGGCTCATGGCTACTTGGACATGATTGGAGTCCGACTCTCAATCGATCAGTCGGTAGCGGCTCCTAGCAGAACGTGCCGACTCCCAAGTACCAAAGAGTCATGATGACTTGCCTTTCCAATGCGACTTATGTCCATGTCCGAGTCCCTTTTGCCTCACGATATACCTTGTCAGACTATAGGAGAATAATTTTCATCCCTTAAATAGTCCGACTCTCTTCTCGATCCAAGATAAGTGATTCATCCGACTAACTCTTAGTCGATCGCCTCGGTTAACACTTAACTGAGTCATGCATGGCCATGCTTTCTGAATCATATCATCCGAGAGGGCCCAGAGAATATCTCTCCAAGTGGAGGGGCAAAATCCCATCTTGGTTATTCACATCACGCAGCTTGATTCTCAGTCGACCCGAACTCTGCCTTTATAACTACCCAGTTACGGATCAGGGTTTGATAGAACCTAAGTCGGTGATCCTCAACTCGGACTATGCAACAACTAAAGGAAATATGCCCTAGAGGCAATCATAGATATGATTATATTTTTTATGTATCCATGAGTTATTGTAATGTTCCTTGAATATCCATATCAGGCAACTTGTATTGATTGGCAATTATGTGAATTGTTTGTGAAACTCTATACTTGTATGATTATCTAATAGTTGTCCCTAGTCGAAGTTCATGTGAGGACACACGTGAATATTAGACTAGCACATCGATTGGTTGATGACTATGTTTCGTAAGTCATAGACATGGAGATGTCAAACCAATGATGTGGACACATGTTATGAACAATGGGTTGGACTGACCCAACTTGAGACTGGCAATTAGACTTGCAGCTCTCTCTACATATCGTGTACGTTTTGTCCTTAGACCTGAGATTGTCGCATGTATTTTAGATGTGGATCGACCTACTTTGGGGCTATCAGATGCTGCTCTGTAACTGGGTAGTTATAAAGGTAGCTTTCGAGTTTGTCCTGAAGCATGCTGCAAGGCATGGTCAATCAAGATGGGATTTTCCCCTCTCTACTTGAGAGAGATATCTCTGGGCCCCTCGAGTGATCGGATCCATAAATGCATGGCCGTGCTACATATGGTTAAGAGTTAACCTAGGAAAGGGATTCTGAATCATAGTATCGAGAAAGGGAGGTCAGCTTGGAGCTAGACCAAATATCGTGAGGCAAAGGTAAAGACATATACTAAACCTTGTGATGGTTCGTCTGATATGATCTTTGTATGCGTTTAGGAGTTGGCACGTCTTGCTAGAGGCCGCTACCAACTATTGACAGAATAAGTGTATTCGTGTCATTTCTATACGTATATGAACCTATAGGGTCACACACTTAAGGGGCTGGAAGCCTAATGAGGATTAGATCCTAATTAGACCAGGCTTAGGCTACTAATGGGCTGCTAATGTAGAAGCCCACTAGGGACGCCTATATAAGAGAGGGTGGGGCGAGCTGACCAGGGTTAGACCATTCCACCCAGCCGCCACTCCTCACGCATGTGTTGCACGTGTGGACCTAGCAGTCCGGCGTCTGACGCTCCCACCCTGCACGTGTGGATACCTCGGAGGTGCTGCATCTGTGGCACTTGGACGAGCCACGCAAGGGGAGTTGCTCATGGGATGAGGACAAGGAGGAGACGTAGAACGTCTACACTGCCTCGACGCGCTTCATCAAGTTCTGCAACTGCGCGTCTAGTGGTAATCCCGAGATCTATGATAACAGTAATCCTGGTTTACGCGGTAGATTTTTTTTGATTTGCACTAGTGTAACCTACCCGTATCCCTTCAACAACCTCAGATCTAAGGATTACATTAATTGAGATATACAAATGACAACTTGTTCATTGTACCTCAATATGGGTCAATCCAACTCGCTAAACTCTTTATCCGAATCCGTGTAAGTCGGAATAGCATCTCCATGCCCATGACAAGTCGGAATAGCATCCGAATCAGATGTTTACATAAGGACAACTTAATATCTTTATGAATATAATGGGAAATATCATCATACATGATTGCCTCTAGGGCATATTCCCAACAGTTTTGTCGATCCTAAGGATGCTGACAAGGTATGCAAACTTCAGCGATCCATCTATGGACCGAAGCAAGCATCCATGAGTTTGAATCTCCGCTTTGATGAGGTGATCAAAGAGTTTGGATTTGTCCAAACTTATGGAGAGGCTTGTATTTACAAGAAAGTGAGTAGGAGTGATGTGGCATTTCTGATATTAAATGTGGATGACATATTACTGATCGGAAATGATGTAGATCTTTTAAACAGTGTTAAATGTTATCTAAACAACAAATTTTCAATGAAGGACCTAGGTGAAGCATCATATATATTAGACATAAATATCTATAGAGATAGATCAGTATGCCTAATAGGGCTATTACAGAGTACATACCTTGATAAGATTTTAAAGAAGTTTAAAATGAACGAAAGTAAGAAGGGGTTCTTACCTATGTTGCAAGGCAAGACATTGAGTAAGACTCATAGTCCGGCCACGGCGGAAGAAGAGAGATAATGGACAAGGTCCCCTATGCTTTAGCCATAGGCTCTATAATGTACGTCGTGCTATGTACAAGACCGGATGTGGAACATGGTATTAGTTTGTGTAAGATCCCTCCTTTATAAAGGAAAAGGATCCCTGTGATTGCAATGCTAGTCCCTGGATCATTGCTAGCATCCACAGTTTAAGATGAAGTACACAGATACAAAGGTCATTTATTACATCCATTCTAGAGTTAAACATAGTCTTTACAACTCAAGGCCACAGGCCTAATACAAGAGTTTGAATAAGTAAATAAATATAATTCTTCATCTTCATGTGCCACAGGCAAACATGTTGAGTGTAGACTCATGACACCTAATCCTCATCAGAGTAACCTGCAACATCACAAGTTACAGCCACAGTGGGTCAATACTTTGGAATAGTATTGGCAAGTGATACCTTAGTAAATTTTAAGTGGACTATATTACTATATGCAATTTTGGCTAAGTGTAGCTTGGCTTGCTTTGCTCAAAATAGGTTTTACCTATTAGTTGAAATCACTAAGTTTTTCTTTGTCAAAACTTTTCCCAAGAAACCACCAATAGACATTGGGGTCCTTCACCCTTGTTCACCCACAAGTTTTTACTTAGAAGTTGGAGTGATGAGATTCTTGATGGCTTCCATGTCTTGATGCTCAAGTTGTCCATTGCCATGGACTTGGCTAAGTACTTAGATTTTTCCATCTGCAGAGGTTGTGCACTTTCCCCACCAGACTTGGTTTCACCAAGACAGGACCTTTCAGAAGCCTTCCCTTAGCCAAATGGACGCGTTCCAACCTATCATCCCACTACCACCATCTATCCAAATGACTAAGTTCTAGCAACCTATGTGATCCAGGCAGAGCCCATATTGCCAAGTGGCTGCACTAGAATCTTCTCAACACTTGGCCTCTAAAATCCCTTTGTTCCTGGGTGGCTTTCCACAAGTGAGATACACAAGGTAAACCATAGCCATGGGCCTTGTGTAACCACTCAACCAAAATCCACCAATCAAGTCCCTTTCCACCCAGGTGATTCATTGACTTAGTTGTTTTATTAAGAAAACATAAGTCTAAAGACTTAGAAATATTTTCATCATAGCATGTATAATTTACCAACCCTTGTTTGCTACTAGCTAGGCTAAGCATGGCATAGATAGTAACTTAACTTAGAAATTTCCTAGCAATTCTACAACTACTTAGGATTTCCCAACATGGCATTTGGCAAAATAGTAACATGCAAGACTTAGCAAAATATTCTAATGCTTGTATAAAAATATAGGGATAGAAATATTCATGAAGTACCACTTGCCTTGGTAGTTGGGAGAGTAGCACTCTTCACAATCACAATCACTAGCACCAAAGTCTACACAAAGAATGGTAGCAACAAATTACACACAACATATACAAACAAACAAAAATACATATGCATGCATGCAAAAATGCTAAGTGATGATTTTTAAAACTCAAACAAGCAAGTGCATAGTATTGAATCATAACCAAGTTAAAACTTGCTAAACCAAGTTTATTTTACACTAAAACAGTTTCCTAAACAATTCCTATACTCAAAATAGTCCTAAACAAGTTTCTGCAAATAAAGTCATTTTAACAGAAACTAAACACTAAACACATTGCATAAACAGAAAGGGCTTGTCTCCTTGATTCCAACGGTATAAAATTTGCTAAAATCTAACGTGGGAATCAAAAGTTACAAGCAAATCAAATTTGGATACAAATCTGATTTCAAATTCTGTTTTAATTCAAACCCTAGCCACGCGTCTTAATCTTACTAGCGCGTACCGGTTCGCGTTGGATCACGCACGCGAGCCGTAGGATCTAAGTGGTGATGCACGGTTCAGATCAAAACGTAACGCTTCGCTAATTGGTTCTATCGCACGCGTTGGATCTAGATCCAACGGCTCTTGATCAAACGACCAAGGTCTGGCAGCGCGCGGCGACGGCGAGCGGCGGAGCGCTCTGTCCGTGGCGGTGTCGGCGTTCTAGGTCGCCCGGGGAGGAAAGAGTGTGCTCACCAGAATCGCAGGGTCGAGGCGAAGCTCAACGTGGAGGTGGCTTGGCAAGCGGCGCACGGCAGGGGCTACTGGAGCTCGTCGGAGTCGTGCACGGCGTCGGGAGGTTGCAGATGATGTAGTTGTCGAGGTTTCGCGTCACCCTAGCACGAACCAAATGGATTAGGAGACGCGCAAAACAGTGGCGAACATCCTCGTATGCAAGAGGGGGCAAGGGGCGCGCTCTGCTTACCGTAATTGGTCGCGGGAGTTGAGCGGCGGCTCGGTCGGTTGCGGCACGAACGAGGACGGCGTCCTGGGTCATGAGCAGGCAAGCGAAGAGTATCAGGAGATGCACGAGATCACGCTGGGCACGATAGTTTGAACCAGAGAAAGGGGGGCGGTCGAAGCTCGCCGGAATCAGTCGCCGGAGGTCGTCGGTGCTGCGGGGTTTCGAGGTCGAATGCGCGCAGCCTGGTGGCGGAGTGAGCGAGGAAAGTGGGGGGAAATGACCGCGGTGGTGAGGGGTTTAAGTAGCCAGAAGCGGGGCGAGGATTGCGCGCTGAATCAATGGAATTTAAGCGAGTTTTAATCACGGCGTCACTGCACGGTGGTAACGGCGGAGCGGTGTCTGCGCGCGAGAAATTGGGGAAGACGACGCTGACGTGGAGAGGGCCCGCTCGTCAGCGAACAGAACAAAGGGGAGTGGGGTCTGGGTGTCAGTGACTTGCTGGGTGCGTCCGCGCGTGCGAGAGAGGGAGAGGGGAGCCGGGTGGGCTAGCTGGGCCGGTTTTGCTGTTGAGCTAGAATAGGAGCGCCGGCCTTTTTCTTTTTCTTTATTCCTTTTCTATTTCTGAATTGATTTTCAGGAATGGTTTTCAAATGATTTCAAAAGCTATTTGAATTCAAATCTTTTTGGGATTTTTGTAGTGTGCAACAGTCACAAAACATGGCATAAAACCATGTGGTCACTTTAAGTTGGCTTGGTCATTTTTGGAACAAAATAACAGGGACATTGCACTTGGTTTGCAAATGTTTGAAAATGGTTTTTGAAACCACTTCTATTTTGTAAAATTTTGTTCTAACTCCACACTCAAACCAATCAACAAGGGAGACAAACAATCTAGGTTTAAAACATTCAAGCTCTCAAATGGGGATGGGCATTTGATTCAAGTTTGCTCACATAAAATGATAGCACTATGTGCTTCTGTTTTCTTGAATTTGGTTTGAAATTGATCTCAAAACTATATGCATGAATGAATGATATGCAATCTTTGAAATCATGATTTTAGGGATGTTACAAATCTAACCCCCTTAAGGTGAATCTCGCCCCCGAGATTCGGATTGGCTAGCAAATAGGTGAGGGTGGTCTTTCCGAAGATCATCTTCTCTTTCCCATGTTGCTTCCTCTTCGGAATGATGATTCCACTTCACTTTGCAAAACTTGATAGTCTTAGTCCTTGTGACTCTTTCTGCAGTTTCAAGAATCTTGATAGGTTTCTCTTCATAAGTGAGATCACTTTCTAGTTGAACTTCTTCCAAAGGTATAGTATCCTTCAAAGAAGTTTCTTCCATTTCTGGGTGACATTTCTTAAGCTGACTCACATGAAACACATTATGGACAGCTGACAGAGATTCAGGCAATTCAATTTCATAGGCAACTTCTCCTTTGCGACTAAAAATCTTGAATGGCCCAACATATCTTGGTGCCAATTTTCCTTTGACTCCGAACCTTTTCACTCCACGAAGTGGTGACACTCTAAGATAGGCTCTATCACCAACTTCGTAGGTGACTTCTCTACGCTTAGGATCTGCGTAGCTTTTCTGTCGGGACTGTGCTATCTTCAACCTGTCCTTAACCAATTTGACTTTCTCTTCGGCTTCTTTGATAAGATCTGGCCCGAATAAACTTCTTTCTCCCACACCATTCCATAACAATGGGGTGGTACACTTTCTTCCGTAGAGAAACTCAAACGATGCCATCTCAATGCTGGCTTGATAGCTGTTGTTATAAGAAAATTCTGCGTAAGGCAGACTTTCATCCCAACTGGCTCCATAGTCTAGGGCACATGCCCTCAACATGTCTTCGAGAATCTGATTAGTCCTTTTTGTTTGTCCATCGGTTTGAGGATGAAAAGCAGTACTAAATTCCAACCTCGTTCCTAATGACTCATGTAACTGTCTCCAAAAATGGGAAGTGAATTGGGTTCCCCTATCCGACAAAATACTCTTGGGCACTCCATGTAGACATACAATTCTACTCATGTAGATTTTGGCTAACTTAGCACTTGTATAGGTTGTCTTCACGGGTATGAAATGAGCCACTTTAGTTAGGCGATCCACTACTACCCATATGGAATCATATCCTGACCTGGTCCTTGGTAATCCGGTAATGAAATCCATACCAATTTTGTCCCACTTCCAATCAGGAATAGGTAGTGGTTGAAGCAAACCTGCTGGTTTCTGATGCTCCGCTTTCACTCTACTACACAAATCACACAAAGCAATATGTTCGGCGATGTCCTTGAGATTATTCGACCAAAACCTTTCCTTCATGTCCATGTACATTTTGGTGTTACCCGGGTGAATAGAATACAGAGAGTTGTGTGCTTCTTGCAAAATCAGTTTTCGCAACTCCGGCTCTTGTGGAACACAAATACGTTTCCCATGCCATAAAGTACCCTGTTCGTCTTCATGGAACCCTTTGGCTTTTCCTTTGCCAATCTTCTCTTTAATCTCTTCGATTTCTTTATCAATCTTCTGGGCTTCTTTGATCTTGTCCAACAAAGTGGGTTGAACATCCAAAGACATGAGATGTCCTTCAGGCACAATCTCCAATCTGAGTTTCCTAAACTGGGTACACAGATCATCTGGCAATTCTCCTTTGGTAAGGCCATTCACAAATACCTTACGACTTAGAGCATCTGCTACAACATTTGCTTTACCGGGGTGGTATTGCAAACTTAAGTCATAATCCTTGATAAGTTCTAGCCATCTTCTTTGTCTCATATTAATTTCCTTTTGAGTGAAGATATATTTCAAACTTTTGTGATCTGTGAACACTTCACATCGCTTTCCCAAAAGATAGTGTCTCCATGTTTTGAGTGCATGGACGACAGAGGCTAACTCTAAATCATGAGTAGGATAGTTTACTTCATGAGTTTTGAGTTGTCTCGAGGCATAAGCCACAACTTTACCGTCTTGCATAAGTACTGCACCCAAACCTTGATGAGATGCATCACAATATACTTGGAAATCCTTTTCCAAATCTGGCAGACACAAGACTGGTACTGTCACAAGTCTCTTCTTCAACTCCTGAAAGCTGAGTTCACAACCTTCAGACCAAGCAAACTTCTTGTCTTTCTTTAACAATTCAGTCATGGGCTTAGCTACCTTAGAGAAATTCTCAATAAACCTTCTGTAGTAACCTGCTAAGCCAAGGAAACTACAAACTTCTTTCACGGACTTGGGAGATTCCCATTCAGTCACAGCTGAAACCTTAGCAGGATCAACTGCTACACCATCCTTTGTCATAACATGACCAAGAAATCCAACCTCCTCCAACTAGAACTCACACTTGCTGAATTTGGCATAAAGTTTATGCTCTCTTAATTTCTCAAGTATCAAACGTAAGTGTCCTTCATGTTCTTCTTTGCTCTTGGAGTAGACTAAGATGTCATCGATGAAAACGACAACAAACTTGTCAAGAAATTCCATGAACACTTTGTTCATCATATTCATGAAGTATGCTGGAGCATTGGTCAAACCGAAAGGCATTACGGTATAATCATACAATCCATACCTTGTAGTGAAAGCTGTTTTAGGTATGTCTTGTTCCCTTATCTTGAGTTGAAAATATCCTGACTGGAGATCAATCTTTGAGAACACACATGCTCCTTCTAGCTGATCAAACAAGTCATTGATTCTAGGCAAAGGATATTTGTTCTTGATAGTTACCTCGTTGAGTGATCGGTAATCTATGCATAACCTTTGACTTCTATCTTTCTTCTCCACGAACAAAACTGGGGCTCCCCAAGATGAAGAACTTGGTTGTATAAATCCTTTCTGCAACTGTTCTCCAAGTTGCTTCTTGAGTTCTTTCAGTTCATCAACTGACATTTTATATGGTCTCTTTGCTATTGGTCCAGACCCTGGTACCAAATCTATCAGAAACTCCACATCTCTATCTGGTGGCATTCCCGGCAGTTCTTCCGGAAACGCATCCAGATATTCACTCACAATTGGCACACTGTCCATGCTAACCCCCTTAAGAGAATTAAGCATACTCCTTTTTGCTTCAAAGCTGGTCTTGAATCTGATCCTTTTATTTTCTGGAGTTGTGAGTGAGACAGTATGATTGGCACAATCTATCACTCCTTTGTACTTAGTCATCCAGTCCATTCCCAGAATGACATCCAATCCTTGGGAGTTTAGAATTATCAAGTTAACAGGAAACTTATACTTCCCAAATTCTATAACTAGATCATGACATCCAGAATTCACTATCATTTCTCCACCAGGAGAACTTACTTTTATAGGACACCCAATAGTTTCTACCGGTAGTTCATTTCTTTCAACAAATGCTCTTGATATGAATGAATGAGATGCACCAGTATCAAAGAGTACAAATGCTGGAATAGAATTGAGTCTGAACTTACCAGCAACAGCATCAGGCTCCTCATAGACCTCCTCCACATTGATGTGGTTTACCTATCCCTTCTGGAAAGGGTTGGGCTTGATAGGTCCTTCAACTTTCTTTTCAGGGCACTCATTTGCATAATGCCCCATCTTCTTTCATTTGAAGCATTCAACCTGACTGATGTCTCTCTTAACAGGCTGACTTCCACTTCCACTACCATTACCACTGTGGTGGCTCTTATGTCCACTCTTGTGGTTCTTGTACTTGTCATTGTCATGACTGCGATGATTCTTGTTGTCATGACGGTTGTGGTTGTGGTGCTTGTTGAATTTCCCATGCTTGTGGGATCCTGAGCTTCCGCTGTCATCATAGTGAGATCGTTTGTGAGACGATCCTGAGCTGTGCTTGTCGGAGTGCTTTCTCTTTCTACTCTCGACTTGCTTCATTTTGTTCTCCAATATTGCAGCTTTGTCGCAGAGCAACTGATAAGTGGGAACATATGCCACATCCAATTGCAGATTCAGCTCATCATTCAAGCCTTCAAGAAATTTTTCCTTTCTCTTGGCATCAGTGTCAACTTCATCCGGTGCATAACGTGCCAGATTGTTGAACTCCTCAATGTATTCAGCTACGCTGCGGTGGCGCTGCTTCAGATTGTGGAACTCTTTCTTTTTCAGGCTCATCACTCCTGATGAGATATGAGCAGTGCGAAAGCCATCCTCAAAGATAGCCCATGTCACTTCATTTATGGGAGTGGTGATCTGGAAGTTGTCCCACCAAGTGGCGGCTGGCCCTTCCAGCAGATGTGCTGCAAATCTGACCTTTTCAGCATCCGTGCATCCCACGGTTACTAAGTCCTTGTTCACAGAACGTAGCCAATCGTTGGCCACCATGGGATCAGTCGTCCCTGAGAACTTAGCTGGTCTCAACCTCAAGAACCTGGTGAGCATATCAAAACACGGAGGGTTGTTGTTGTTGTTATTGTTGTTGTTGTTATTGTTATTGTTGTTGTTATTGTTATTGTTGTTGTTATTGTTTTGGTTCTGGATGAACGTTGTCATCATCTGCATCAGCTGTGTGTAAGCAGTCATCATTTGCTGCATTTCTGGAGTGATGTTGTTGTTGTTGTTGTTGGGGTTGGGGTTTGCACGACGGGGAGGCATCTGTGGTTTGTTCAAATAGAGATAAGAATGAGATACCCATAGATGCTTTCATGCACATTACATCACATAAACAAACACAAAGCATGCAACACAAGATAAAGGTTCAACAACAAAATAACAAGTTCACAAAGTAAAACACACAAGTAGCAAGCCATCCACATGTCGGATGGTCCAATAACAAGTTCTCAAATAACAAGTATGATAATAAAAGATAAACGAGTAGTCAAGTCTACTCATCGGCATCAATCTCCTCCTCGACAAAGGTAAGACCTGCGTTCTCCATCGCGGCCTTGTTCTCCTCGATGGTAGTGGTCAAGGACTCTATCTTGGCCTTGAGAGCCCTCTTCTGGGAATGAAGCCTCTCGATCACCGACTGTTGCTGCTCTAGCTAAAAGTCCTTGGACTGCAGTTCTTCAGTCATGTCCCGGATCTTCTTGTTCCTATCCTGGACACGCTTCTCCTGACTCTTGAACTTCCTTTCCTGGGTCTCGAACTTCGCCTCCATTTCCTTGACTATCTCGTCCTGCTGCGCGAAGAGCTTGTCCTTCTCGCGAAGCTGCACCTAGAGCTCATCGTTGCTGAGCATGACATTGGTCATGTCCGTGTCCACGTGCCTAATGAGAGACTCTAAGTCCTAGAGGTATAGGCGTATCGGCTCTGCTGCGTCCCTCGAATCATCCTCGAAATCGATGGACTCTCCATCCTCATCACGTCTTCCGAAGACGTGGAAGTGGGTTCCTCTAACCTGTCGGGAGTGTCGTCCTAGCAGACGTCCTATTAGATCCTGCATCACTACCTCAAGGCCTCTCTCCCTGTCATCGTGCATAAGCTTGAAGACGATGGCCTCCGTAGTAGGCTCTGTCTGGCGTCCGGGCTGGTTCACCTTGAATCCCCAGAGGTCCTTCCTCTCGAACTTGGTGAGGGGATGCACCATGATGGTGGGAAGAGGGAGATTGAGCAAAGTAGTAAGCTCAACGATGAGGACCAAAGCGGGTAACCTGGAACTCCTCAACAGTGCTGATGGTAATAGGCATCTATTTATAAGATAGAAAAGTTAGAACAACACAATTCAAGATAAAACAAAAGTCAAAACATCACATACATAACCTTGGAAAGCAAAACACTCAAGTTATGCATACATGAAACCATTACATCAACCAAGGTTCAAACTTATTTTAAGCAACATTTTGGAAAATAAGGTGATAGGTGGTGGTCCAACTAACGAAGTACGTTTACAATCCTATCTCACTAGATCTGTTGGTTAACACAATGTTTCTAGAAGCAATCAGCCTATCTTGCTCACATGATTCCATCACTAAGTCTATAATGTCTCCCCTTAAGGTTTGGTTGGTAGCTTCCAACTCTTGAGCATGTTCCTTCTCTTTCTTCAAGTCTTTTTGGAGGTTGAGCATTCTGCACTTGACTCTAGCACTAAGTTCTTTGATAGTCCTCCAAGCTGCTTCTCTTGCTGACTCAAAGAATGTGGTGTGCACCATAGTGTTGGTGTACATGCAGAATCCTGTTTCTTTGTGATTGTCTTCCTTGTTTTTGTACAAGTGAAGTTGCACCCACCAGTACTCAACTCCTTCATCCATCACTGGAAAGCCTTTGTACACAGCTGCACCTTGTATGTCTAATGCAACCATGAGGTCCTTGAGAGCCTTGGGAAATTCTGTCTCACACTCCAAAGTCATTGTCATGAGTGGTCCTTTCCTCACGGCTTCGTTGATGGAATTCATCTACAAATAGAGATGAGAGAGAAGATTAGAAAAGTTTACGAGAAGAATAGACAAGTGTAGAGGTAGTTGAAAATTTTCCTTAGTGGTTTCCAATCCTAGGTTCATAATCCTATAGGCAACACAGTGCTCTGATACCATCTGTAAGATCCCTCCTTTATAAAGGAAAAGGATCCCTGTGATTGCAATGCTAGTCCCTGGATCATTGCTAGCATCCACAGTTTAAGATGAAGTACACAGATACAAAGGTCATTTATTACATCCATTCCAGAGTTAAACATAGTCTTTACAACTCAAGGCCACAAGCCTAATACAAGAGTTTGAATAAGTAAATAAATATAAGTCTTCATCTTCATGTGCCACAGGCAAACATGTTGAGTGTAGACTCATGACACCTAATCCTCATCAGAGTAACCTGCAACATCACAAGTTACAGCCACAGTGGGTCAATACTTTGGAATAGTATTGGCAAGTGATACCTTAGTAAATTTTAAGTGGACTATATTACTATATGCAATTTTGGCTAAGTGTAGCTTGGCTTGCTTTGCTCAAAATAGGTTTTACCTATTAGTTGAAATCACTAAGTTTTTCTTTGTCAAAACTTTTCCCAAGAAACCACCAATAGACATTGGGGTCCTTCACCCTTGTTCACCCACAAGTTTTTACTTAGAAGTTGGAGTGATGAGATTCTTGATGGCTTCCATATCTTGATGCTCAAGTTGTCCATTGCCATGGACTTGGCTAAGTACTTAGATTTTTCCATCTGCAGAGGTTGTGCACTTTCCCCACCAGACTTGGTTTCACCAAGACAGGACCTTTCAGAAGCCTTCCCTTAGCCAAATGGACGCGTTCCAACCTATCATCCCACTACCACCATCTGTCCAAATGACTAAGTTCTAGCAACCTATGTGATCCAGGCAGAGCCCATATTGCCAAGTGGCTGCACTAGAAGCTTCTCAACACTTGGCCTCTAAAATCCCTTTGTTCCTGGGTGGCTTTCCACAAGTGATATACACAAGGTAAACCATAGCCACGGGGCTTGTGTTACCACTCAACCAAAATCCACCAATCAAGTCCCTTTCCACCCAGGTGATTCATTGACTTAGTTGTTTTATTAAGAAAACATAAGTCTAAAGACTTAGAAATATTTTCATCATAGCGTGTATACTTTACCAACCCTTGTTTGCTACTAGCTAGGCTAAGCATGACATAGATAGTAACTTAACTTAGAAATTTCCTAGCAATTCTACAACTACTTAGGATTTCCCAACATGGCATTTGGAAAAATAGTAACATGCAAGACTTAGCAAAATATTTCTAATGCTTGTATAAAAATATAGGGATAGAAATATTCATAAAGTACCACTTGCCTTGGTAGTTGGGAGAGTAGCACTCTTCACAATCACAATCACTAGCACCAAAGTCTACACAAAGAATGGTAGCAACAAATTACACACAACATATACAAACAAACAAAAATACATATGCATGCATGCAAAAATGCTAAGTGATGATTTTAAAACTCAACCAAGCAAGTGCATAGTACTGAATCATAACCAAGTTAAAAACTTGCTAAACCAGGTTTATTTTACACTAAAACAATTTCCTAAACAATTCCTATACTCAAAATAGTACTAAACAAGTTTCTGAAAATAAAGTCATTTTAACAGAAACTAAACACTAAACACATCGCATAAACAGAAAGGGCTTGTCTCCCTGATTCCAACGGTATAAAATTTGCTAAAATCTAACGTGAGAATCAAAAGTTACAAGCAAATCAAATTTGGATACAAATCTAATTTCAAATTCTGTTTTAATTCAAACCCTAGCCACGCGTCTTAATCTTACTGGCGCGTACCGGTTCGCGTTGGATCACGCACGCGAGCCGTAGGATCTAAGTGGCAATGCACGGTTCAGATCAAAACGTAACGCTTCGCTAAGTGGTTCTATCGCACGCGTTGGATCTAGATCCAACGGCTCTTGATCAAACGACCAAGGTCTGGCGGCGCGCGGCGACGGCGAGCAGTGGAGCGCTCTGTCCGTGGCGGTGCCGGCGTTCTAGGTCGCCCGGGGAGGAAAGAGTGTGCTCACCAGAATCGCAGGGTCGAGGCGAAGCTCAACATGGAGGTGGCTTGGCAAAGGGCGCACGGCAGGGGCTGCTGGAGCTCGTCGGAGTCGTGCACGGCGTCGGGAGGTTGCAGATGATGTAGTTGCCGAGGTTTCGCGTCGCCCTAGAACGAACCAGATGGATTAGGAGACGCGCAAAACAGTGGCGAACATCCTCGTATGCAAGAGGGGGCAAGGGGCGCGCTCTGCTTACCGTAATTGGTCGCCGGAGTTGAGCGGCGGCTCGGTCGGTTGCGGGCACGAACGGGGACGGCGTCCTGGGTCATGAGCAGGCAAGCGAAGAGTATCAGGAGACACACGAGATCACGCAGGGCACGATAGTTTGAACCAGAGAAAGGGGGGCGGTCGAAGCTCACCGGAATCAGTCGCCAGAGGTCGTCGGTGCTGCGGGGTTTCGAGGTCGAATGCGCGCAGCCTGGTGGCGGAGTGAGCGAGGAAAGTGGGGGGAAATGACCGCGGCGGCGAGGGGTTTAAGTAGCCAGAAGCGGGGCGAGGATTGCGCGCTGAATCAATGGAATTTAAGCGAGTTTTAATCGCGACGTCACTGCATGGTGGTAACGGCGGAGCGGTGTCTGCGCGCGAGAAATTGGGGAAGACGACGCTGACGTGGAGAGGGCCTGCTCGTCAGCGAACAGAACAGAGGGGAGTGGGGTCTGGGTGTCAGTGACTTGCTGGGTGCGTCCGCGCGTGCGAGAGAGAGAGATAGAGAGGGGAGCCGGGTGGGCTAGCTGGGCCGGTTTTGCTGTTGAGCTAGAATAGGAGCGCCGGCCTTTTTCTTTTTCTTTATTCCTTTTCTATTTCTGAATTGATTTTCAGGAATGGTTTTCAAATGATTTCAAAAGCTATTTGAATTCAAATCTTTTTGGGATTTTTGTAGTGTGCAACAGTCACAAAACTTGGCATAAAACCATGTGGTCACTTTGAGTTGGCTTGGTCATTTTTGGAAAAACAAAATAACAGGGACATTGCACTTGGTTTGCAAATGTTTGAAACTGGTTTTTGAAACCACTTCTATTTTGTAAAATTTTGTTCTAACTCCACACTCAAACCAATCAACAAGGGAGACAAACAATCTAGGTTTAAAACATTCAAGCTCTCAAATGGGGATGGGCATTTGATTCAAGTTTGCTCACATAAAATGATAGCGCTATGTGCTTCTATTTTCTTGAATTTGGTTTGAAATTGATCTCAAAACTATATGCATGAATGAATGATATGCAATCTTTGAAATCATGATTTTAGGGATGTTACAGTTTGACTAATAGATACCAATCTGATCTAGAATCGGAACACTGGATAGCGGTCAGGAATATCCTTAAGTACTTAAGAAGATCTAAGGAAATGTTTCTCGTGTACGGAGGTGAAGAAGAGCTCGTCGCTAAGTGTTATGTCGATGCTAGCTTCGACACCGATCCAGATGACTCTAAGTCTCAATCCGGATACGTATTTCTCATGAATGGTGGAGCAATTAGTTGGAGGAGTTTCAAACAACCCGTGGTGGCGGGATCAACAACGGAGTCCGAATATGTTGCTGCTTCGGAAGCGGCTCGGGAAGAAGTTTGGATGAAGGAGTTCATAACCGAACTAGGTGTGGTTGCTAGCGCATTGGACCCAATGGTGATCTATTTTTGACAACAATGGAGCCATATCCAATGATAAAGAACCAAGGTCTCACAAGAATTCCAAGCATAGTAAGCGTCGGTTTCACTCCATCCGCGAGCATTCCAAGGATGGAGATATAAAGATTTGGAAAGTACACACAGATCTCAATATAGCAGATCCGTTGACTAAAGTGTAGGGGTTCGTAGCATGGAAAACAAAAATTTTCTATCGCATACAAACAAACAAGCCAAGATCTATCTACTAGATTGTAGCAACGAGTCGATGGAATAACTCACCCTCGAAGATTCCAAAGTGTTTAACGAGAGCAGATTCTCGTGGGTGATGTAGTCGTACTCTTTCCGATCTCAAGATCGCGTAGACGATCCTTCCGGCGCCGTGTTCCCGCAGCGCTCCCGCAGTCGGTCACACGTTCGGTACTCGACGAAGACCTTCCTCTCCCTTGTTCCAGCAGGCAGCGGAGGTTGTAGCACTCTCCTCGCGATTCCGGCAGCACAACGGCGTGGTACCGGAAGTAGAGGGGAAATCCCGCAGGGCTTCGCCTTAAGCCGGTGCGAGTATGGTGGAGCTTATGAGAGAGGCTATTAGTGGTCTAGTAATTAGACACACCAATTAGAAGGCTCTAAACCAATTAGAAGGCTCTAAACCGAATAGCTCTAAACCGGGGTCTAGATCTAGGGTTTAGTTTAGAGGATAGGAAACTTGTGTGTCTCTAGGAGGAGCCCTGCCCCTCCTTTTATGGGAGGGGGGTCTTGGCGCGCCAGGGGAGGGAGGGAGTCCCTCCCCAACTCGGCCTTGGGCTGGGCGCCGGCCTGGAGGAGTCCAACTCCTCCTCCAGGTTGGTTCCAACTCCTCTTGCTTGTTTCCCACAGTTTCTTGTTTTGGCAGTTTGACTTTCAAACTGGACATTTGACTTTTCTGTTTTAGGATTCAATTTAATCCTATATTTGGGACAGCAAGAACACTTAGTACATGATGCAATCATTCCAATATGTAATGACACATTCATGTACCCCTTCCCCCCCGGAGTGCCGGACAATCCGGAACCTTCTAGAATATCCCCGATGAAAACACCGGAATCATTCCCGAACTCCGAAACGGGACTTTCCTTATATGAATCTTATTCTCTGGACCATTCCGGATCACCTCGTGATATCCCGGATCCCATCCGAGACTCCGAACAACATTCGGTCTCTTTCTCATAATACCATAACTACTCAAACAACGTCGAATCCTTAAGTGTGTCTCCCTACGGTTCGTGAATTATGCGGACATGATCGAGACACTTCTCCGAACAATAACCAATAGAGGAATATGGAAATTCATATGGCTCCCACATATTTCTACGATTACTTTGCGATCGAATGAACCACTTACATACGATACCAATTTCCCTTTGTCTCACGATAGTTTACTTATCCGAAGTTTATGATCGTCGGTATCTCTGCATACCTAGTTCAACCTCGTTACTGATAAGTACTCTTTTCTCGTTCCCGTGATATGTGATCCCTTGTGACCATGTCACATGCTTGCAAGCTAATTGGATGACATTCCACCGAGAGGGCCCAGAGTATATCTATCCGTCATATGGATGGACAAATCCCATTCTTGATCCATGTGTTTCAACCAATACTTTCCGAACACTCAATGCCACTTTTATAGCCACCCTGTTACGGTGTGGTGTTTGATGACATCAAAGCATCCATCCAGTAAAGGTGATATGCATGATCTCATGGTCGAAGGAATTAGGTTACTATGTATCAGAAAGCATATAGCAATTGAACTATTGAAATGACTTGATCTTTATGCTACGCTTATCTATAGGAGTATGTCCATCACATCATTCTCCTAACGATATGATCCTGTTGTTAACAACATCTCTATGTTCATGATCAGGAAACAATGATCATATATTAACCAACAAGCTAGTTTAACAAGAGGCTTTACTAGGGACTCTTATTTTTAGTTTACAAATCACACAAGTATTAATGTTTCCGGTTAATACAATTATAGCATGGTATGTAAACATTTATCATAAGTATGAAGATATGATAATAACCTATTTTATTATTGCCTCTTGGGCATATCTCCAACAGTCTCCCACTTGCACTAGAGTCAATAATCTAGTTTCAAATCTTTGTGTATTCAACACCTATGGCTTTCCGGTGTTGTATGTACACGATTGCTAGTGGTCAACTGATCTCCGGATCTGACACTTCTAGGTCCGTGTGTAATTGCATGTCTTTGCGTCTCTACGCATCACTCATTCTCTAATGAGATGGCTTTGTATAAATTTGGTCTTTCGGTGTGACCTTTAGCTCTTTGGGGTTAAAACATTTTGATAATATTGTCGCACAATATATCTTCATAGTATTATCCCACTGTGAACTACACCTAGTTTGATAACAAACTTCTTGACACAAATGCCCTCTTTTGCTGCTATAATAGCAGTCATATACTTAGCCTTTTGTTGTAGTATCTGTCACAATGTCTTAACTTTGGAAATCATCCAAATCCATTATGGAACTCACTTTCCATTATATTGTGCCACCCTTAGTTTAGATTGAGATAAACTTAATTTGTACTTTGTGACAAAGCTAGTATCAATGTAGTACTTTTACAATGAACTAACCATCTATTTGTCACTTCTACAAATATTATACTCTTTAGTTCTTTCAGAAGATCATAAGAATATCCTTACTATTGTCCAATGATCATCTTACGAATCATTCTGGTATATGCTCTCAACATTTAGAGCATAGGACATATCTGGATTTGTACATATCACAGTATGATTGATATAAATACTCTTTGTGATTTCATACATCAAGTATCAATCTATACTTGAATCTTTGTTTCACTTACCAAGTGCCAATACACTTGAATATATCATCAACATTGAACTCTTTCAATCCTTTCTGTGCAACAAGAACCTTTCTTGTAGTTTCTATATTGAACTCATTCAATATCTTGTCTATGTACTTCTGGCACAACCATATTAGCGTCTATTGATGCCAAATATTTGGGTTTTGCCTAAGTCTTTCATCGGGATGAAACTCTTAATATGTGTTAATAAAAGATACATTATTTCCAATCAACAATATGTCTTCCACATAATGTATTAGAAACATGTCTTAGCGCTCCCACTTAATTTCTTGCAAATGCAAGCATCTTCATTGTCTCTGATGAAATTAAAATCTTTTAACAGTTTCATCATAGTGAAGATTCCAACTCCGCGATGCTCACTTTAACCATTGAAGTTTGCATATACTTTTAGCATCCTTTTGAATTAACAAAACCCTATGGACCGTGTTATGCACATGTCCTAGGTAACGATTCTATTAGAAGAATTTGTTTTGTTTATTCAACTACCATATAACAAATTATATGTAGTGGTTGCTACATTAATCCATCTAGACTAAATATCACTATGAAAGATCAAATCTTGTCATAGTCAACCTTTGAACATTGTTGTGAACTCTTTCCCAACATGTCGACTATTTCATAGATGTGAAACATCCATGTCTATTTCTTTATAGATCCAGACACAACTATAAGGTCTTACACCTTTCTCGAGGGTCCTTCAAGTTCAAAACTTGATTTCTCGTGTATGGAACTATCACGGATTTTATGGCTTCAAGCCATTTTACGGAGTCAGGGCCCATCATCGCTTCTCTGCATGTAGTCGGTTTATTATTCTCAAATAATGATTCAACCCTCAAATCTTGGTATTTGATTGTTCATCCGACCTACTTGTTTCAATAGGAACTTGGATCTCCGTGACCACAACCTTTGAGGTACGTGAACCATGAGCATTGTTGCTGCCTCCGAAACACTTTTCGGCGCTGCGCAACTCTGCACATATAGCTAAGGTTCTTTTAACCTTATCAAAGTTTCTATTGTCCTCCCACTTAACTTTTCACGAAAAATTCCTTCTTAAAGAAACTTGACGTTTTTAAGTGACAAAACACTTTTGTCTCCGATGTTATGGAGGAGTACTTAACAGTTATTCGAAATAACATACAAAGACAGGTTCATCCGACTTTGGTTGCAAACATCTTTCTTATGCATAGCATACCAATGTTTAAGAAAGGACAACTTGGGTTTTATCCCAAACCATAACCTTATATGGTGTCATTTCAACGGATTATGATGGAGCTCTTTTCAGTGGAAAAACGGTAATCTCTAAAGCTTTTAATCTTTAAAATACAATGGCAGTTTTATGAATTACACCTTTGATCTTACCATGTCAAACAAGGTTTAATTACATATCTCGAACGCTCCATACTCTTATGGTGTTTCGGGAAATGCAAATCCACGGAACGATTCCTTAAATCTTAGGTATTATGCTAAACTTGTAACTCAAATATCTTCCTTTATGATCTTTATCATAAACTGTTTATATTCTTGTTACAATGATTTTGCACTTCATCTTGAAAGTCTTTGAACTTTTCAAATGTTTCATACTTCATCCTTATTAAGTAAATATTCATATATTCACTCAAGTTTTCGGAGAAAGCATATGAAGTTGAAATCCATCGCTCTTGACTACACATAACGGACTTCATACAACAATATGTACAAGTTCCAATAAGCTAGTCATTCGTTCCCTTTTGGCCTATGAACGAAGTTTTAATTATCTCTAGGAAAGTTTCACAAGCGTCATATGATCAAAAATCAGAAGACTCCAAAATTCCATCAACATGGAGTTTCTTCATGTTTTCTTTCAAATATAATTTAAACGGCGATGTCACTTCCTAAGTGATCTTTCAATCAATTTGTCTTTCGACATTTTTAGCACTAGTTTTATGGATGTGATGTCTCCAACGAGATTTGCGAATCATCCATCTTTTATGGATTACGGCAATTATTTGAACAATCCTTTTGTTCTCATAATACCTGATAAAACAAATCTTTGAAGGCAAGCTTTGATGTTTAACAAGCAACACAATAACCCTTTATTTTGTTCTCGATGAACATCATCACATATTCTTTTGCTAGTTACTTAGGCCATTGTAGTTCATGAATTATGTTGTTTCGTATGACGATTCACACCAACAAATTCAGTATCAAATACTTAAGAACCACATTGTTTAACAAGCAAAGAATATAGCCATAACATGTATATCATCTATATACTTAAACTGAACGATTCTAGTCTTTTCTTTTCTGCCATATATTTATGAGATTCTCTTTCAGTATTTCCTTTTCAGTTTGAAAGAATCTATCAATATCAATAGTGGAGTCATACATATGACATCTAGTCCAAAGCGTGTATAATTAAATACCAATGTCTTTGGACTTGCACTTTGAAGTAGATCACCATCATCAAATATTTGGTGTTCTTTCAAATTCCTTTTTTTAGTAATCTCTTGGTGTAGTAAACATTTTACCTACATCAAATATTCACCCTTATCATGGAATCGTCCATGATCAAGCTACTTTTAGCTTATAACGATGAATTATGAGTATAATGTTGCTATCCAAAACCTTTTGGAGGATTAGGACAACAAGTGTCTCCAACCTTTTTGCAAATTCTCATCAAATATGAGAACATGACTTTTGCCATATTATACTCTATCATGTTGCAACCAAAACTTCGTTTCAGATATCACAATATCTTCCACACATCATGGTTTCTGAAACAACTCTTTCAGATCCTAGATAACCTTGATATTAAGGGAATCCTTTGAATATCAAGAATCATGGATACAAACATGATACTTATATACTAACACTTGGAATTGTTACTCTTGATTTAATACTAATTATTAAACTTCATGGAGTAACCGGAACTTACTGAAAGTTTGCAATAGGACTTTTAAACTTTAGATTAACACTTAAAACAATACGATACCAGTTCGTAAAGTATCTAACCAGAATTCTATAGTTCTATCATCTCAATTATAACTAAGCGCAAGGTGGTAAACGGATGCCAATGACTACAACAACTATGCAAATTCACTTTGATTTAGTTTATGATAAATTGAGTTCTAATTAATAATTAAATTAATCTAGGTGAACTCCCACTCAAAACAATATCCCTCACATTGTTTTAGTGATCACACGAACCAAATCCACCACATCAAAACCGATCATCACGAGAGTTGATATAGCTTCAATGGCGAACAATCAACATGTTCATCATATCTACTTATATGACTCATGCTCTACCTTTCGGTAATCCGTGTTCCTGAGGCCATGTCTGTACATGCTAGGCTCGTCAAGATCAAACCTTAGCTACCGCATAAGCAAATCTGGCTTGCTTACGTTGTATTCACCCGCGGAATCAAAGACACCCGATCATCACGTGGTGCTTCGAAGCAGCAAGCTTTGGCAACGGTGCATACTAAGGGTGAACACTTTAGAACTTGAAATTTATGTGCATGAGGGATCATCTTATAATGCTACCGTCGTCTACTAAGCAATACAAGATGCATAAAGGATTAACATCACATGCAATTCATAATATGTGATATGATATGGCCTTTCTTCTTTGTGCTTCCGATCTCCATCTTCAAGCACGAACATGATCTTCATCATCACCGGCATGGCATCAAGGTCAATGACGCTTCTCCATGGTTGTCGTCCACCGGCTTCAACTATTACAACTACTTTGAATAGACACGCGGGTCTTAACAGAAATTAAAGACAACCATATGGCTCCTGCCGGTTGCCAACTTACAATAAGGAACATTGCATACATCATATATAATCACAATCATGGCCATATCACATCACAGCACACCCCTGCAAAACAAAGTTAGACGCCTCTACTTTCTTTGCATATTTTACGTGGTTTGGGGCTTTCAATAAGTGTCATTCTAACTTACGAACAAGAACCACAACATTGATACTAGTATTGTTAATCACCCGTTGTAAATTGGATCTTAACTATGCTAGGAGAAACAGGCACCCGCAAAGCCACTTATGCAATACAAGTTGCATGTCAAGCGTGGAGCAGGTCTCATGAACGATGTCATGTAAGGTTAGCCCGGGCCGCTTCATCCCAACATACCGCAAGATGCAAAGTACACAAGAAGCAATCGACAATAAAAGCATCAACGCCCACAATGACCATTGTGTTCTACTCGTGCAACAGATCTACATATAGACACGGCTCTGATACCACTGTAGGGGTTCGTAGCATGGAAAACAAAAATTTTCTATCGCATACAAACAAACAAGCCAAGATCTATCTACTAGATTGTAGCAACGAGTCGATGGAATAACTCACCCTCGAAGATTCCAAAGTGTTTAACGAGAGCAGATTCTCGTGGGTGATGTAGTCGTACTCTTTCCGATCTCAAGATCGCGTAGACGATCCTTCCGGCGCCGCGTTCCCGCAGCGCTCCCGCAGTCGGTCACACGTTCGGTACTCGACGAAGACCTTCCTCTCCCTTGTTCCAGCAGGCAGCGGAGGTTGTAGCACTCTCCTCGCGATTCCGGCAGCACAACGGCGTGGTACCGGAAGTAGAGGGGAAATCCCGCAGGGCTTCGCCTTAAGCCGGTGCGAGTATGGTGGAGCTTATGAGAGAGGCTATTAGTGGTCTAGTAATTAGACACACCAATTAGAAGGCTCTAAACCAATTATAAGGCTCTAAACCGAATAGCTCTAAACCGGGGTCTAGATCTAGGGTTTAGTTTAGAGGATAGGAAACTTGTGTGTCTCTAGGAGGAGCCCTGCCCCTCCTTTTATGGGAGGGGGGTCTTGGCGCGCCAGGGGAGGGAGGGAGTCCCTCCCCAACTCGGCCTTGGGCTGGGCGCCGGCCTGGAGGAGTCCAACTCCTCCTCCAGGTTGGTTCCAACTCCTCTTGCTTGTTTCCCACAGTTTCTTGTTTTGGCAGTTTGACTTTCAAACTGGACATTTGACTTTTCTGTTTTAGGATTCAATTTAATCCTATATTTGGGACAGCAAGAACACTTAGTACATGATGCAATCATTCCAATATGTAATGACACATTCATGTACCCCTTCCCCCCCGGAGTGCCGGACAATCCGGAACCTTCTAGAATATCCCCGATGAAAACACCGGAATCATTCCCGAACTCCGAAACGGGACTTTCCTTATATGAATCTTATTCTCCGGACCATTCCGGATCACCTCGTGATATCCCGGATCCCATCCGAGACTCCGAACAACATTCGGTCTCTTTCTCATAATACCATAACTACTCAAACAACGTCGAATCCTTAAGTGTGTCTCCCTACGGTTCGTGAATTATGCGGACATGATCGAGACACTTCTCCGAACAATAACTAATAGAGGAATCTGGAAATTCATATGGCTCCCACATATTTCTACGATTACTTTGCGATCGAATGAACCACTTACATACGATACCAATTTCCCTTTGTCTCACGATAGTTTACTTATCCGAAGTTTATGATCGTCGGTATCTCTGCATACCTAGTTCAACCTCGTTACTGATAAGTACTCTTTTCTCGTTCCCGTGATATGTGATCCCTTGTGACCATGTCACATGCTTGCAAGCTAATTGGATGACATTCCACCGAGAGGGCCCAGAGTATATCTATCCGTCATATGGATGGACAAATCCCATTCTTGATCCATGTGTTTCAACCAATACTTTCCGAACACTCAATGCCACTTTTATAGCCACCCTGTTACGGTGTGGTGTTTGATGACATCAAAGCATCCATCCAGTAAAGGTGATATGCATGATCTCATGGTCGAAGGAATTAGGTTACTATGTATCAGAAAGCATATAGCAATTGAACTATTGAAATGACTTGATCTTTATGCTACGCTTATCTATAGGAGTATGTCCATCACATCATTCTCCTAACGATATGATCCTGTTGTTAACAACATCTCTATGTTCATGATCAGGAAACAATGATCATATATTAACCAACAAGCTAGTTTAACAAGAGGCTTTACTAGGGACTCTTATTTTTAGTTTACAAATCACACAAGTATTAATGTTTCCGGTTAATACAATTATAGCATGGTATGTAAACATTTATCATAAGTATGAAGATATGATAATAACCTATTTTATTATTGCCTCTTGGGCATATCTCCAACATAAAGCTCTCCCTATAGCAAAACATGATCAACACCAGAACTCCATAGGTGTTAGATTTATCATTATGAAACTAGATTATTGTCTCTAATGCAAGTGGGAGACTGAAGGGAATATGCCCTAAGAGGCAATATAAAGTTGTTATTATGTATAGTCCAAGTATATGATAGATGTTTATTCTGCATGCTATAATTGTATTAATACGGAAACGTTAATACATGTGTGTTTAATAAACAAATGGAAAGTTCCTAGTTATGCCTGTCTTATAAACTAGCTCGTTGATTAGCAAGATGATCAAGGTTTTCTGATCATAGACATTGGATGTTGTTAATAACGAGGTCACAATATTATTGGAATGATGTGATGAACATTCATCCGAAGTATAGCATTACAATCAAAGTCATTATGTTTATATTGCTATAACATCATACGAAGTAATCCTAATCCTTAGACCATGAGATCATGTCAATCACTAACACTAGAAGAGTATCTTGATAACATCAAATGTCACACCGTAACAGGGTGACTATAAAGATGGGTTCAGTGCTACAAACGTGTTATGTTGAGACTCATTGATCAAGAGTGGAATTTGTCCACCCTGGTGATAGAGAGATATACTCTGGGCCCTCTCGGTGATATCACATTAGTTAGCTTGCAAGCAAGTGATTTGATCACTAGAATGTTATATCATGGGAGCGAGAAAAGAGTACATGTCGGTAACGAGATCAAACTAGGTATGGAAATACCGACGATCGAATCTCGGACATGTAATATATCGCGAGACAAAGGGACTAAGTTACTAGCATAAAAGGTTCTCACGATCACAAGAAGTCATCGTTAAATGTGTGGGAGTTAGTATGGATCTCTAGGTCCCGCTTCTGATTATTGATCTGAGAGGGGTCTCGATCATGTCCACATTATTCACGAACCATAGGGTGACACGCTTAAGAGACACCGACACCATTTGGAACAAATAGTTTCCAAACGAAAAGAATCACAAAGTGAAGAAATTTATTTCACTAGACACCGAAATTGTTTTGGGTGAAATTGCTGAAAGTGTTTCTGCATGTGAAATAGAATACTAGCAAGGGGTTTTATGTGAATGTTTATTAATTAATGTAATTGACAAAATTCTGAATAAATAAAAGGAGTTTTATTTAAAGAGAGATTATATTAATTTGGTGGAAATTTAATGGGAATTTGAGTGGAGAAATGGAGGGTCATCTTTATGTGAGTGGAGCTCCCTCCACATGAATGAGGAAGGGGAGGGGGCACCCTCCATGGTGCGCCGTCCATGGGGAGGGGCTGCCCCCTCTCCTATAAAAGGCCCCCTCTCACTCCATCTCACTCACACCTCCTCGTGAAGGATCTCTCTCCCCTCTAGTTTATCCCCCATGGTCTCGGACTAGCGAGATACATGTTTCTGGTGGCTTTTCTTTGAGAAAGAGTTGTTGCTTCCGCTGCATCGCTGAAAAGAGGAGGCGGGGGTTGCTCAGTGGCTTAGAAGTGTGTGCGAGCACGGATGCGCTGCTAATTTGCGGCGCCGGACTTCTTCTCGATCTTGAGATCGACAAGAGTTTGTCTACATCATCCACGAGTACAACCTCGTTAAACTTTGTCGGTCTATAAGGGTACCTATGGATGTATATCCACCCGTTGCTTGTATCTAATAGATAGATCTTGGTACATAGTTGTTCCCATAGTAGGAAATTTTTTGTTTTCTATGTTGCGAACCCTACAAAATGATCTAACATAGATAGGATTTGTGGGAAGCACATCCATAAATACTAAAGCCCCTGCGATCCACAAGCATAGCATAAAGTCTCTTGGTCCAAGTCCAACTGATATACCACGAAGCACCGGGCTATGTACGATTATTAAGTAAAATACAAACCAAAGCATTAAGATCTATGATGTTGCTGTTGTTACTAAATAGATCACTAAATGACTAATGTACTCCCCTTGTTGTCACTGGGTTTCACGCGTAGGCGTTATTTACCACACATGTCACCTCTAACCTTGTTCAATCCTTGGGGTTTTGGGTACCTGACAAATCCTAGGATTGAGGTAAGAGACAATAATACAAATACAAATATTCTATGCAATCACCACACAATACATGTCGAAAACATGTTTTTGAAGAACCAAAAACTCGAATGCTCTCTTTCCATAAAAACCCTAGCAATGGCGAGCCAACGAGTGGCTTCCGCCAACGGCGGAGACTGCTCCTCAAAGACGACATCATCAAGGTCTTCCTCCCATATGCCAAGCTGCCTCATCATATTCTCAATGTCACCATTGGTTTCACTCGTCGGTGCAAATGCTGGACCCATCGCCATGTTCTGCAGCCCTCGTTTACCACAGCGAGACGTGCCCCAAGAATTCCTCAACTTCTAGTGCACCGGGGACAAGGTCAAGGAGACGATACAAGATCATCCCTAGCAACCCGGAATGTCGGCAGTAATGGATAGGGGGGTCAGGGAAGAAGACGGAGACTCAACAATGTCAATATCGTGAGTGACGAGAAACCCTAACGAGAAGGAAAAATATAGAAACGTCTGGCTAGTGCGTCCAACTAACTAATTCACTAGAGGCTGGTGATGACCGGTTACGGGTCATGTGCAAATGATTACAGCAAAAATATATGGTGTTCTGTGCCAAAACAAACCCACATAATGGTTTGTGTGCAACAAAATCGAACGCAGTTTTTCTCCAACTAAGAGGGTGTCCCTGGCTTATCCAAAGGTCACAAGAGGTTCAAGATTCGTGCATGGATCTTTTACATCTACATCCTGTATAGAGTCCATCTTCCCACTCCTATAGCAACTAACATGTACATGTCCATCTTCAAGTTCTGGCTTCCCCGTCCCTGGCGAACTCGACGAGATCGGCCATCCTGCACCCCCCCAAAACCTAGACTCCTTTTTCTCCTTGCCCACCTGCGCCTCCTCCGTCAACATCGTCACGGTGGTCGGCGAGGAGGGACTCGGCTGGTGCTCCCTCGAGCTCGAGTTTCAGCATCGCCTTCGTAGAAGCTTCGGGTGGAGCAGCTGCCAGCCTCACCCAGGGGCGACGACCTGCCGTCGCCTGACCCCGGCGACCTGCGCAACGGTGCCGACGACGCAATCTCCGCGAGCACGAGGGCCTGCAACAAGCTCCGTCGTCCTCTAGTTTTGTGCATGTTCCAGATTTACCTATGTGATTTGATTCCAGATTTACTTATGGGGTTTGGTTTCTGATCTAGATTTTCAGTTACATGGTTTGATTCCAGATCCTATTGAAAGATCCAATTACCAATTTGCTTCTCTAAACCTTCTAGATTTCATTCGATACCTGCAAATAACGAGGGCTCTGCAGATGGGAGACAAGTGCAATGTTGGGGGGTTTTGTGTAAAATCTTGCACGAATCTCCAACTACTTTGGGTGTCCAGGATAAGACCTCCCACTTATGCTATCCGCTCTTTTCCTCATCAAAAGAAAATGCCCTAGTACAAGTACAATCAAACGGTCCGAACCTATCAGACACCGAATGGGGAACTCCCGGCGCCCCGCCGCCGCCTCGGCGCCGGCGTCCGACCTGGAGGTAGGCTTCGCGAAGCTGCAGGGCGAGGACTTCGAGTACTACATGCAGACCTATTCCATCATCCTCGGCCGCCACAGCCGCAAGAAGGACCAGCACGGCGACGGCACCCCGGACGACGTCGACGTGGACCTCGGCATCCTCGGCGGCGGCATGAACGTCTCCCGTCGTCACGCGCGCATATTCTACGACTTTGCGCGCCGCCGCTTTGCACTGGAGGTGCTCGGCAAGAACGGCTGCCTCGTCGAGGGCGTCCTCCACGTGCCCGGCTCGCCCCCCGTCAAGCTCGACTCCCAGGACCTCCTCCAGATGGGGGAGGCCCAGTTCTACTTCCTCCTCCCATCCCGCTCCGTCTTCGAAACGGATGCCGCTCGCCGCGCCGCCGTCCCGCGACTTCTACCACCTCCTCCCTCCGACGACGAGGATGATGATGAAGATGATACTCTGGAATTACAAGAAGAGGCTGCTGCGGCGGCTAAGCGGTCAAGGAACAGAGACGCCGGCCGACCCGTTGGTCAGTATCTCTGTTTTGGATATCTTGATGTCTACTTAATTCAGAAACCTCTCCTTTGTGGCATTAGATTGCTGCCCCTTGAGATGTCTTTGCAACCATCGGTAAAATTGCTAGGATATGCCACAGATGCTTATTTGATTTGTCTTTATGGGGAGAGGATGTTCCAATTGGACAAGTCCTTTGTTGTGACAATGTTGGGTACTGTTCATTTGTTCATGTGTACCTTAACTGGATTGGACAAGTTCATATAAGTGATTGTGTATTTGTGTTTGGTTTCTTATCAAAAGTAGGGTAGTAATTACAGTTTTAGGAAGCATGCTGAATCTTGTTGATGCCTGTTAGTTTCCTGAACAATGACTTTGTGTTTGAATGATTACAAATCTTATTGGAAATTTGTGGCTTAATTTCTTAATACTTAAATATTATGTGCATGCCATTAGCCATTTATGTTATACATTGGTCTATCTTAGTCTTTTGCGATGTATTTTGCTCAGTGGGGTACACAGCAAGATATTGAATATAAGGATATAAAGGAATGGTTGCAAAATGTTTTCATATGCTATTCGTGAAATCATAATTTTTCAGTGATTACTCCAATGATTTGCATATGTGCCTTTGACAGTTCTTTCTGTAAACAATTTCCTCGATGATATTAGAATGGTTAGAGTTGATGACCTAGATATTGTTGGCGGCTTTCAGTTTGCTTCTATTGTCTTTATGTTTAGTTCTTTGAATTACCCCTTGTATTTAAACACTTGACTTGATGTCTTCTTTTATGTTGGAGTGAGACTTTTCTCTAATGTCCTATTGTGTCTATTATGCTAAATTAGTCATGTTTAAGCCTCGCAAAAATAGTTGTGTCCAAAATATACAGGAAATGTGAATCGACATATACAATCGATATATGTGCATCATTTCCCTGAGAAGATAAAACCTGGCCTTCGTTAATTCTTGAGTGAATTCCACTTTTTACTCCCTAATTCTGCATTTGTGACAGGTATTACCCTGTCGAGTGAAAATTCGTGTATATTGCACCTTTTAGAAGCTTTGGATCCTCATTTTCCGATGCGTATCCATTGGACAAGGTGTGGGGTGTTGACCGGGATCCTGAAATATCAGGACGACCACGAGGAATGACATATGGATTATAGAATTCTAGACATGGTCGTCGATGGCATCCTCTGATCTTTACACATTTTGTCGCGCCACATCGACGTGGCATGTCGGTCCTATCTAACAAAAACAAGCAAAATGCTAAAATGTGGTAAAACTGCTTTTAAAGCCTTCTAGATGGGATATTTTACAAAACCTCCACTAAATGGGGTAATACGTGTCACAAATGCAGAATTATGGGGTAAGAACTGGAATTCACTCTTAGTTCTTATATTCTTAGGATAATGATAGGTAAAACTTCTTAGTTTCTTAAGTTTCTTGCTACATTACATCATCTTTAGCTGTGATTATGCATCGTAGGGGTGAGATTTTGCAACTGTAGTTTCTTGAGAGTGGAGATGAAGTGACTGCAAAATTATTTATCTGCTTGTTCAATTTTGGATTCTGGTATTACTAAAGTATCTTTCTTAGATTTCAAAATCTTCCCTAGTTTGCTAATTCCTTTGATTAGCACCATAGTCTTGGTAGAGCTGTGGAGACCTTGGTACCTTTGGCAAGTCAAATTGGGTCGGCAAACCAACCAGCCATAGTTCACTCGCTCATTGGTCTTCCACTATTTTGTGATCTCTTGAAATGGTAGCAGTGGCCAGTGTATCAAAAGCAAAGGTTTTCAATTGAGCACTCATAGATGTCATGATGCATATGTATGGTTGTGTTAAAATAGTGATCCTCATTTGTCTTATTACTGAACAGTATAGCTCATAATGTTGATAGCAAGTAAATATGTATTGAACTGGTAGTCCATTATATTAATGCATTTTTATGTGCTAATGCGCTCACGCGCTAATGAATAACCCCAGCTTAAAGTATCAATATCTACATTGCATTTTTTATGAACCGTTAAATTCTTCCTAAGTGGGTTCCGGAGATATGGATGGTACAGTACAATTTATTATAAAAGCATGATGTGGCTTGAATTATGGGAAGGTTGGAATTTTAAAAAAAGTTTGATGTGTTCTGAATTGTTGCAACTTACTAGCTAAATAACCATGATTTGCAACTGAAATTTTATACAAATATGTGTTAACCCACAACAGCTCAACCTACTTTGAGTGACATCATGCTTAACCAGCGGCCTTATTACCTGCACAGCCATAATTTTTTAGGAAGTGGTTAAATAAAATTTATTAAAGAGCCCTGTGCTTATGTTAGTTAGTTTGTTTTGTAAGAGATGTTTTAGCAAGAATTAAGTCTCGTATTAGGTTATTTCAGAGATTAAGTTGATCTCATAGGAGGTACTAGTTCGGGTCAGGTGAGACGTGAGTAACATTGAACCAGAAGATAGTGGTTTTTTTTCCGTGTGAGAGAGGAGAGGCGTGGCACCACGATCACCAAAATACACATCAGTGTGGTTTGTTGGGAGATTGTTCCTTCTGTACGTATATACATGATCCTTGAAGTGCGGACGCCAACCTGTGATGCTATTGAGACATTAATTACTTTGAAAGCTGATCACTATACATTCATTGATAGTGATTTCACTGACTTGTATGCTTGCTGTGTGCAAAGTTGTCCTGACATTTGGGACAATCAATAGATGATAGGTAACGCGTTAACTACAGATGACGAAAAGCAGTGATGCATTTTTTCAGCAAAGGGTGTACTTACCATTTAATTGCATTTTAATTTGGGATCATTTTTTGCCCATTATCTTGTTTTCTATTGGAATCATCGTCTCCATTATCTTGTTTTCAATTGAAGTAGAGTTGATACTTAAGTTTGCCAAATACACCTGCACCACCCAAATATTAGTATTTTTCTATTGCTGAATGCACGTACCTATTAATACGTGTTAGCTCCTGTGATGTGAGCTGCACTTAAAAAAGATTCTGCGGATCAAGGAGAGCTATGAACGTATATGAGAAATCCAAATGCAGTTAGATATTTTGTATGATTATTTTTTGGTTGGCTTCACTAATTTTAGTGCAATTGCGCTGTTCATTTCATTCCAGGATTTCACATGCTATCACCTTCTTTCAATTATTTTCTGAAATTTCCTCAAATTACTTCTATAGCATGTCAAAACTGTCCAGTAATTTTGTACTTTTGTGCAGCAAGAAGGTCAGAGCCAGGATCAAAGGGTTACAGGGAAGCAGATAACCAACAACTATTACAGTTGGAAGAGAAAGATGTTATCTGCTCGGTTGCTACTATTATATCTGATCTCTGTGGACCGCAGGAATGGGTGCCTATGGACAAGCTTCATGAAGTGGTATTTTTCTCTATTTGTTTTTGTATAAAAATAATTAGTATGCATCATATCTGTTAATGTTTGTCTTGACTAGTTATTTCACCACCAGATAATGATATGAACTTTGTTGGGCTTTCAGCTGTCAATAGGTTACTATTTTATGATTGCATAAAGCAACACAACATGTTTGTGGGTCACATTGGTAACAAGACTGGTTGACTCATGATGTCGATTGGACTTAGCTCACAAAGGAAATTGTCAACGCTGTAATCTGCCACCCCCTTTTGCATTGTAATAGTCTGTTAGGTAGTACTCCCTCCTTCACTAATGTAAGAACTTTTAGATATTTCAAAGTGGACTAGATACACTCTAAAATGAGTGAACCTACACACTAAAACATGTCTACATACATGTGTATTAGAAAAATGCTAGAATGTCTTACATTAGTGAATGGAGGGAGTAGCTGATTAGCTAACACTCTAAGGCATCTCTTTTTCCCTTCATCGAAATGATCAGCTAAGATACACGACAGTGACACCACCTTGTAGCCATGAAACACATGAAACCTTCTTGTGTGTGTCCATATTAGGATATCTTATCCATGTCCTCCTGAGTCAAAGGAGTTACATTGGATGACTCATGCTCCTTGAGAAATGAGTATCGGTACAGGACCTTTTGTAAAAACAGATCAAACAGGGGGTTATCTTTGGGTTTTTTCTAAGAAAGCATGAAACATGGTTGCAATATTCACTCGATCCCGGTTGTCTTGGAGTGAGAGACCATGCCTTCACCACTCATGCTCCTTGAGAAATGAGTATCGGTACAGGACCTTTTGTAAAAACAGATCAAACAGGGGGTTATCTTTGGGTTTTTTCTAAGAAAGCATGAAACATGGTTGCAATATTCACTCGATCCCGGTTGTCTTGGAGTGAGAGACCATGCCTTCACCACTCACCACTGAACTGGCAACCAGTTCTCAAGTAGTGTGTCAAGTGGGATCCCACCAAAGTCCCACCTTTAGTTCATTTGTTAAAATATAGTGTAAATTTTGAACAAAATTTTGAACTAGAATTTGACAAATGAACTAGAAGTGGGATTTTGGTGGGATCCCACTTGACACCTTATTCTCAAGGTTCTAGAACCTATTGTGAGCACCGTATGGAATTAGCTCTATTTTTTGGACTTGATATTCGTCGATAACCAACATTGTTAACATCATCTTAATAATGCTGTGGTTACTAATCTGCTAGAAGCTGATATATTCTAAGTCTATAATTGCTACAACACTGATTTTATGAAGTCTGGAATACTTATTTTATGAAGTTCATAATTGCTCCAGCACTGATTGTTAGCTGATAGTTCAATGGGGTTGTGGTTCTTTGATGGGTTTAGTTAGTTCTTGGGTAATTTGGAGTTCTGCTTGATATCTGTGCCATCAGGTTGCCCATTTGCTTGATGTTGTTTTGGTGCTCCTATTTTGATGGTTAGTTTGTCATATTCTACGGCCGGTAATATTTTGCCAACTTTTGATGTGTGTTCATTCTGACAAGCACACTCTTGTTATAGATGTTTGAGAAGTATGGCAACTTATGGCACCACAACAGGGTGCGGAAATATTTGACGTCGGAAGACTGGCCCGAGGGTGAAACTAAGGGAAGACCATGGCATGGACTGTCAGTGCTGTTAAGGAAGTACCCAGAGCAATTTCTGATCAACGTGAGGAAAGCAGGGAGACAAAGCACCGAGTTTGTCTCTTTGCTTTCGCTGCAGCCATGACAAGTTTCTACAGATTTCTCTGTGTCTAGTACAGGTCGGACCATTCTTTTCTTATTTTGGCTTCTAGACAGTGAGAACCAGCTCGGAGTGGATATAGATTTGCCTGTTAGATCTTGTCTCTTGTGTTCGTGTATAAACTGATATATACATGCATTGTGCATAGCAAATACCTCTGCAATTCTGCAGTGCTAAAATGCTGGAAACTCGCATATCTGTTGATCTGCCTGCCTTTGTCTTTGGTTAACATCCAGAGTATATCTCCATTTTAATAGGAGTAATTATTTGTTGCTGGAGATGTAGAACATAATTTTGAAAGGGCCTTTCAGAAAGCTTAACCGCTGTTTACCCAGTACAACACCACCAGAATTTGTTCATCTCTTTAAGGAGTAGCTAGTCAAATGGGATACAAGTAAGCAACTATTGAGAAGACGTTTGAATTCTTTTGTCATCCACTATTGATTTATTCATGCAACCGTAGAAGCATGACAATTAGATGATTATGATGGAAACCTCACCAACAGGCCAATGATCAACGATCAGAGGAACTTTTCACAGTGGCACGATATGTAGCATATCAGTTAGGAGAACAAAAGGACTGGGGGCATGAATAACTTCAAAGATACCACTGGAAACATATCAAAGAGGGCAGGAAACATAAAACAAATAGGCAGTAAAGCTGGAACGAAAATGGGATGCACATGATGAGAAGAACAGTTCATATGAAGAAATTAAATGAAGCTTTGTGCTATGACGTGAGTCATTATGTATGAAATGTTTTTAGGAATATATTAGTACAAGAACACTAAAAGGCACATTTGTTGGGCAATGATTGTAGATTATGAATAAAAGGAAACATAAAAGCAAAAGGTCCTTAAATTTGGCATTCCATCCCTGAATCCATCCAACTATTCCTTGGCCACTCGCGAATGCAAAATGTAAAGCAGAGATTTCTCAGAACTTGCTAATAAATTTTTAAGTCCAAAAAAGAAGTTACCATCTGGACCAAAAGGTACTCAAACAACATTAGTGCCTAAAATGTGCTGGCATTCATATATAACATCTTCAGTAGTTTCATAAACCAAGGAAATTAAGTTCAGAACATAAACAGGCGAGTGCCTTCAAATCAGGCAAGTAACCAATGTTCTACGAATTGTTAAATTTATTTCATCAGAAAAAGAGAAGTGGCACTGACAAAAAAAAGAAACCTAAATTGGATAGCATGTACACTTGCTATAGCATGCATGTATCCATAACACCAGATCACAAAATAGTTATGCTGCTGCAAAAACCATGGGTTGAACATATGGGGGCCAACAATCAAAGGGAGAAATAGGGAAGGGTTATCCATATACATCTACATCTGTACTATTTTGCTATGAACCGTCTTTCTCATGCTAACGTTCTTCTGAATAGCTCTATATTCACAGTACAATCACACGGTGAAGGAAATCTAGAGGTAGCAATATACTGATGCAACCTAAATTTACATAACATGACAATTTAGTACTTCAATCTGAACAGTGCTCTGCATTCTTTTGCTAAAATGTATTCCCCTTTTGTAAGTGTTGCAACTGAAATGCGCGAATGCAACAAAGAATAGGTAGCAAATCTTTTGGTAACTCTGTCCACAGATTCAATACTTACCAAATTAGAAACCAAACCCCAGTGAAAACAATGCATAAGTAAGTCCTTGTTCTGCAAGAACGATTGCGCAACTAAGAATACACATATTTCTCCTTTGCCCTCAAAAAAAAAACTAAGAATACACATACCTGATCTGTGAAATGAGCATTTTGAAGGGAAACACATCACTGAGGATGGTTGTGCATACGATGCTTGTATAGTAGCAACGGGTGATTTTCCAAGATTCAGCTCCAAGTGTTTCCACTTTGACGGTGTACAACCAAAACATGTTGAGAGGCAATAAACCAAATTTACAACAGATAACATATGGTGTGCTAAGTGTGAGTACATAATCCTTGAGTGCCAAATTTACAACACATATCATACAGATGTTACAAAAAAAAGATCTTTGCATTCAAAATAGTTACTGGAGTTTTGATGCTTGAGTTTTCTCAGAAGAGACTAGTGCTCTTTCTTTTCTTCTCTCTTTTGAGGGAGAGATTTTCTTTTTCATCAGGCAATCAAACCACTCCTTTGGGATGCAGATGCGGGATTTCGTAACAGTATAAGCATCATGTAAGTAAAATATGTGCCTAAATAGTGAGATTCTCCATGTTAATTATATACAGAGAATACAGACCATTCAAAAATGAACAATTTATTCCCTTTTACACTCTACACTACAGCTATCATTAGTACCATGAAAAGGGCAAGCAAGCTATTTTCAGTAAGTTCAGCATGCTGCGACTTTGATGGTGAGCTTGGTACTAGTAATATGTACCAGATGCCAAGTGAGTCGATGGGAATCTGTGCAATGCAGTGCTAATGCTACTGTATCATCCTTAGGCCAATGGATCTATTTAACTTTCAGCGCTGAACCGATCTGCCTCTCCTGAGGTATTCCAGGAAACGAACACCTTGAATTATCTGCCCCCGCTGGAAGAGCTGGCGTTGAAGTAAGAATATACAACCTCAAATGCTTCAACCAGTAGTTAAATCATGAGATTACCCACCTGCCTAAGCCACGTCAAAACACAGCTTCCTGAAGCCCAGGGCATACACTAAATGGTCTTCAGCTATGAACTTAACAGTGAATACTCGCTTGATAGATGAGTGGTAAAGCTTGAAGATGTTTGCCTGCCAAGCAAGAAGAAACCCATCGTGTGAGCATATTTTTTTCTCGTATAATATTAGAAGGTGATCAAAATTTCTAGCTCACATAACTGGAAATTGGTGGTGTTGCATTATCTGATTACAGAACAAAAATAAAGACGGGAGCTGGATTGCGTTTTGAGCTCCTTAACATAACCATAAGATCACTTCTTCTCACCTCTAACTCTTGAAAGGCGATTCATCTTCGGTAGGTGGCTCCGATGCCGGAGATGAGAATGAATCACAAGAGGAGGCTCTAGCGTCGATCAACATGGATATCACTTCTCGCATGCTAGGCCTGTCCAATGGTGATTCACTGGTGCAGAACAATGCAATCTTCAGTACCAGAGTCATTTCTTCCACAACCCTCTTTGAGTTTTTATTAAGTCTGCTGTCAAAAACTTCCAAATTCGGTGTCATGCTGTTCATTGTCCGCCTCACCAAATTGACAAGATCTCCTCCTTTCTCAAGAGGCTGAATTGCACATTGCCCAGTCACCAGTTCCAACAAAACAACCCCAAAACTATAGATATCACACTTTTCAGTCACCTTCATGGTGAAAGCATACTCTGCATTACAAGAAGCACATAATTAGAAGCCATAAACTACTTAAGAAACCCAACTTTTGGCACTATAATTCTTCAAAGAACTGAAATAACTATCATGTACTACTACGTGCATCCACTTGTAGGAACATACAAGCTTTGCCTGCTTGCTGTATGATATATAAAACAAAATGAAAATATGCTGACAAAACAGTTCGAACTTTAACTGTAATTCCTAGCACAGTAATTCAATAAATAGAACAAACCTGGGGCAATGTAACCATATGAACCAGCTACAGCGGACATTGTTCTGCTGTTGGAAATGTCAATACTTTTTGCCAAACCAAAGTCTCCCACATGAGCCTCCATCATGTCATCGAGCAGTATATTATTGGACTTAATGTCACGGTGAATCACCTTTGGTTTACAATCACTGTGAAGATACCGTACGCCTTCAGCAGCCCCGAAGGCGATTCGGTACCGAGTGTCCCAGTCCAGCAGGCATGTGTCCTTGTTACCGTGAAGCAGCTCCCCGAGGCTACCATTTTCCATGTACTCATACAGTATAAGGTTGGAGTCCTGGTTGGAGCAGAAACCATACAGCTTGACAATGTTGCGGTGCCTGACATTTGCAAGTGTGGTTATCTCGGCTCGGAAGCTTTTGTCGACATTGGAGCCTTCTCCTTGACATTTGAGTCTCTTTACTGCAATTCTCCGACCATCAGGCATGACGGCCCTATAGACTGTGCCACAAGCACCCCTTCCAATGACAGCACTCTCTGAGAAGTTCTCAGTCGCTTTCAAAAGCTCCGGATAGGTTATCCGCTCCTTGAGAAAGTAGTGAGGACCAGAGAACCCAGTCTTGCGGTCTTCATTGGATACAAGCTTCGGTATCTTGGATTTTAAGAGCCAGCAAACAACTGCGATCAGCACCAACGAAACCAATATGATGACAATGGAGGCAATGCTGATGATCTTCTCTCTGAGAAACCGCTTCTTCCGCGCTGCTGCTTCCCTGCTTGCATAGGATGACTTCGATGAAGGTGGACAAGCTTTCCCTTTGATACCACAGAGGCCGTTGTTCCCAAGGAAGTTGCTGCTATCCAGGTGCTCGAACAGCACAGTGCTGGGAAGTGACCCAACAAGATTATTGTAAGAAAGGTTGCACTCCATAAGGCTTGAGAGTTCACTGAATGAGGAAGGAACCTCTCCTTCAAGCTCATTGTTGTTCAAGAACAGGTACTCCAGCATGCGCAAGTTCCCTATTTGCGTTGGGATCTCACCAGATAGCATGTTGTAGCTGACATTTAGAGCAATCTGGAGGGCACTGAGTTTGCCAAGCTCAACCGGCACATGACCAGACAGACAGTTGCCTCCCATCTGCAGCTCTGTGAGCCGGGAAAGGCCCCCAAAACTTGTTGGAATGGTACCATTCAGACTGTTGTCAGATAACTTCAGCTGCTCCAGGTTCACCAATGTGCCGAGCTCCTGAGGAATGAGGCCAGTGAAGGAGTTTCGGCTGAGATCAAGCCTCTGTAACTTTGCGCACCTTGCCAGCTCCCGGGGAATCGATCCGGTGAGCTGGTTCGATGATATATTGAAGGCGACAAGCTCCGTCAGGTTGCCAATGCCAGCAGGCATCTGTCCGACAAAGTAATTCTCCGACAAAATCAGCCTCTCGATGCTCCTGAACTTGCCAATCTCAGGCGGTATCGGGCCGGAGAACCGGTTCTGGTTCATCTCGAGCGCTGACAGGTTCTGCATCAGTGACAACTCGACAGGCAAGCTCCCCGTTAGCATGTTGCCTCCCAACCGGAGCTGCGTCAGGGTCTTACAAGCCTTGACTCCTGAAGGGATATTGCCAATGAGACGGTTCGACCCCAGGCTCAAGAAGATGAGCTTCTGGCACCTGCAGAGGTGAGGGGGGATGCTGCCTGTCAACCTGTTGTCTGACAAATCGAGCACCGAGAGTGTGCTGCTGGCCCCCAGCAAAGGAGGGATGGCTCCATGGATTTGGTTGTCGAAGAGCTGCAGATACTCCAAGCCAGTGAGGTTCTGAAATGCCATCGGAATGGCGCCGGTGAGGTTGTTGATGGACAGGTCTATTCTCCTTATGACGCTCAACTGACCAAGCTCCGGCGGGATGCTACCTTGCAGACGGTTCTCGAAGAGGTGAAGCAGCCGGAGGGTCTGTATGTTCCCAAGCTCACGGGGGATGACTCCGGCGAGCTTGTTCTCCGACAGGTCAATCTCCACAGCACTCTGCAAGCTCCCGAGCTCCTTTGGTATGCTGCCGTCGAGCTGGTTCCGGTAAATGTAGAGCCTGAGGAGCATGGAGAGGGCCCCGAGCTCCCTCGGGACTTCTCCGGTGAAGGCGTTGTCGTTCAAGGCGAGCATCTCGAGGTTCGTGCAGTTCGCGAGCTCCGGCGGTATCTCTCCGGTGAGGGCGTTCTGCCACAGGATCAATGTGGTGAGGTTCTTGAGACGGCAGAGCTCGCGGGGCAGCGTCCCGGAGAGGCTGTTCTGCGCGAGCCCGAGCACCTCGAGGCTGGCGCACTCGCTGATCTCGACGGGGATCGCGCCGGAGAGGCCGTTAAGCCCCGCGCGGACGACGCGGAGGCGCTGGAGCGCGCGGACGGATGCGGGGATCCCGCCGGTGAGGTTGTTGCTGTAGATGACGAGCTCCTCGAGGGCGGTGAGGCTGCCGATGCCCGCAGGGATCTCGCCGGAGAGGAAGTTCTCGCTGAGGAAGAGCCGGCGGAGGGATGGGAGGCCGCAGAGCTCTGGCGGGATTGCGCCTTGGAGGGAGTTGGTGCTGAGGTCGAGCACCTCGAGCGCGCGGCAAGCGGCGAGCCCAGCGGGGACGGGGCCGGAGAGCGCGTTCTTGGACACGTTGAGGACGGCGAGCCGTGGGAGCGCGCAGACGGACGCGGAGAGCGCGCCGCTGAGGCGGAGGCCGTGGAGGGTGACGCCCGTGACCTCGCGCGCGACGGAGCAGGCAATGCCGGGCCACTGGCACGGCCCGCGCCCGCCGGCACCCGCCGCGTCGTCCCAGCTCGATAGGCGCCCGTCGATGTCCACCAGCGCGCGCTTGAACTCCCGCAGCGCCGCCGCCTCCGTCGCACTCCCCCTCTCCATTTGCTCCGCCGCTATCACGGCCGAGGCGCCCACGACGGCAAAGAGGACCACCGGGAGCAAGGACCGCGCCATGGTAGCCATTGCCGCAGACTCTCAAACTAGGCCGCAAGAAACAGACCCGGGAGTTCGGGGCGAGGGCAGCACAGCAAGACACGCACTACACTTGCGGCAAGAAACAGAGTGCCATGGACCTCCTTTCCCACCCACTGCGACAGTCGGCCATGGGCGAGGTGGGTGGCACTGGTCACTAGTCGCGCAATCGCGATAGCTAGTGAGTGGGAGCTGCTGCAGGGGAGGGAGGTCGTAGGGGTCTAGGAGCAGAGGGGTGGAGCTTTAAGGGGGGGGGGGGGGGGGGGGGAGGGGACGTGCACTGTGCTGTGGGCACGGGCGCGGCGCCTGTCGATGAGCCGATGGCATTTCGCCGAGCAGGTGGTGCTCGGGGGAGGGCGAGGGAAGTGTCGTGGACCTATCCGTCAGGGATACGATTTGTCGCTCGACGCGCCAGGCAAAAAGGAGGTGGAACCGTGGAAGGACTAGACGGGAGAGTAGACTCGTGCAGTAAAGTACGTGTGTTCGTATGGATTACGGATCGCCGAAAGCGCCCTTTGGTTTGGGAAAAGGGCGGTCTCGTTAACATAAGCACTTCGTGGCTAGGCAGGCTTTACGTGTGTTCGAGTGTTCCATCTCTCACCTTTTTTTTTCTCATTTGTAGCACAAATGCAAAATTACGGCGTTGTGATTTTGCACTCAACTGTTATGATGAATTGGCTTAATCCAAAGGTAAGCATGTCATGCATGCGCTGATAGCTGATTAATGTCATATATATTTTGGATCGGAGGAATTTACACTTTGTCATTTTTCGATAAAGAAAATATATTAATATCAAGAGGATATTTATATTAAGCGTAAAAAAAGTATTTCAAATTTACACTTTGTCATACAGTATATATAAAACAACTGTTCCGATATCGTTGAGAAAACTCTTAGACCGGTCATGATATTAGTATTATGATATTACCTCTACAATCCATAATATCATGTAGTAGTATCCGAATCTAATTATATTTATTGAATTATAGAATCTTAATGTAAATTTGTGTTCACGATTTGTTTGACTTTAATTTATTTATTTTATGTGCTTATTACGGTATCTATTTATGATGCTATCATGCTCTCTCATCATCATTAATTGCAGTGACATATCAGCATTTTATATGTATTATATTATCTACTTCCTCCGTTTTAAAATATAAGATATTTTAGCTTTATGAAGCATATAAAAAAATTAGTATATAGGTCCACTCAGATTTAAAGTGAATCTATACATTAAAAAAAGTCTACATATATTTTTTTACAAACCTAAAATATCTTATATTTTAAAATAAAGGTATTATGCTTTGCGGCTGTAATAATTCACGGAAAACTTTGCCAAGTAGGCGACTACCGGTCGTTTCAAGTTCTAAACTTCCAACCCCGTAGAGGTAGCTAGCTAGGTTTCATGTCGTGTCGCCTCGAGTTAGCTCCACCGCCTAGCTAGCTAGCTAGCAACACGGGAAGACGGCCAAATTTTACATCACATCACACCACGGAGATAATCCTGTCTTGTACGGCACATGGGACAATAATCAAACCAAGAAAATTCATATTCTTTATGGAATCACAATGTCACTCTCGTTTCTCTAAAGTAATCATGTCACTCTCTCCCTGTCGAAATCTTCAGCTCAGCTTGAAAATTGATCCCTTAACTAATTTTTTATTCCATTTTCTTGTTTTAACCATACCCCTGCAAGCAATAACACTTTATGATTATGAGTGGATGGAAATGGAATGGACACAACCACCGTCCATGGACTCCTAGTCAAGTGAGAGAGATATATACTTCAAGGATGGTCACCTGATCCTCACATATATGGCTCCCTGCACAAATTAATTGTTCTTGAATATACATATTTTTAGGTTGTTCAACAATTGTACTTACTCTGATTTGTGCTAAATCGGCGACACTTATCATGGATCGGAGACAGTACTTCAATGTCTTCCAATATCTATCTGTAGTTCTATATTAGTTATATGGACTTTTTTGTGCGAACTTATACTAACTATAGTCTCCTACTCTGGTGGTACAAAACAATAAGCGCAGTATTGACCAGTTTTTGACCAAGGCTGTCTTCTGAAAGTAACTGATCATATGAAAATCTGTGACGACATATCAGCACACATCACTGGTTAGGCCAAGAACTTTTGTAGTATCATGCATGCATATAATTCAACATCCGGTGCACATATCATCAGGATCAGTATACGCGCATGCAGATAATTCAGGGTAGGCGTCTTAATTATTATTTTAGCGAGGTCAATCTAAGCGTCCCGCATGAAATAGTCCGGCCTCTAAAGTAAAGTCTCCCGTTCGGCCAAGATACCTTGTCTGGACTGGCGCAGAGAGTTAGGCCCGCTGCAACCAAAGGCTTATTCTGGGAGTACATGAAGCCCTAAACAAAGCTATCGTATCAAGAACAAGAAAACGGCGATGTTTCTTCCGTCGAGTGCAGACGAAATGTTTGATCATATATCATATCTACGCCGGGCCAGATAAATTAGGCCACCGGTAGTAGTGTATGGTATGGAGGCCGTGCCTAACAGTGCAGGGAGCGAGGTGGATAGATGAACAGTGTACCTAGGTGTGTAAAGTAAAGTATTGAAGTGCGGCATGTGCACTGTTCTTGCGTCGACGCAACGATGAGCAATGCTGGAGGCAAGTTGGCAAAGAGACCTCATCCTTGGCCTGTTGAATGTTGCCACTCACTCACTGACTCTCTCATCGGTCGGGGATATCCACTAGATCGATCGGGCGAGTGCCCGCCACTCATCTGTCATCCTCAAACGTGCCACGAATTATTTGCTCTACTGCGCCTCCAATTTGCACCTGAAATGATGTAACCGGGGAGCTTTGCGCTCGAGCCTTTCCCCAATCAATCCAGGCCGGCTCTTTATGATACTAGCTAGCTACACCTGAAATGATACGACCGATCGAAGCAATTGGAAACTTGGACGATTACATCTGCTCAATCGACAATTTCAGACCAAGATCAGGCCTGGGATTCAAATGACAAGACAGGGATATCGAGCCACACCAGTAGGATAAAACAAATTATAAACCGCCGCCCCACTGCTCCAATAATTGTTCGACGGCGCTCATGGTTCCTGAAAAAGATTCCCCTCCTTCCGCCGTCCCACTTGCACTCCGCCGGCCGCAAAAATCCTCCCTCGTCATCCCGCCAACACACTGAGGCTTTGTTCGGTTAGCCCCAACCCAGCGGTTCAGTTCCCTGTCAACCCGAGTGGTTCAGTTCCCGAGAGATTTAATCCCCGCCGACCGTAACTGCACGTTCGGTTACTCCCGATGCGGAACCCATCCCGGCCCAAACCCTTCCGACAATCCGACCCCGTTCATTCCACGGTGGATTGAAACATCTTCTCCCAACCCGTGGCAGAAATCCATCCCGAGCGATGCCTCACGAGACTCGACGGCGGCGCGACCCGGAGGAGAACTCGACAGCAGCGGTGACGGTGCCTCCGTATCTCCAGCATCCCTCCCCCACGACGGAAGCCCCCCACCGGTAAATCCCCTCTTCCTCCCAACTCCCAACCACCTCTCCTCTAGCAAACTCTGAAGTTCTTGGATCTGCCTGGCTATGGCGTTGACTTGTGGCAGGGACGGGGACGTGGAGGCCTGGTTTTCGCTGTAGTGAGCCTTGGCTTGTACTCTTTCTTCTACCCCTCCCGTGGCATGCGTGTTGGTCTAGGGTTCATGCAAATATGAAGGGACCAGCCGTCTGTGAGCTTGTGTAGAATTTAGTTCTTTTCTTTTTGGTACACGTACAACACATCCATTCATGTTTTTTTACTGGGAGAACCGTAGATCTAGTGCAGAATTCTTGGTTCAGGGGTTGCATCTTTTACTGGGAGTTAATTAGTTCTAGTAAAAAGTTATATGTGAGAGACTTCTTCAATTCACATAATTGTATTCACTGTCAGTGCTGCTCGATCGGCATGCATACATTAGTTAATTAGCTAATGTATAGGTTGAGGAGTGTTGAACCACACCGTGTTTAATACGCAGAGTACTAGTATTCGTGCTCATTAGTCATTAATTTTACATAGTTGATTTTGGTCTCTTTCTTGTTTTTCTTGTTGTATATAGCTTAACTCAGTCTGAAAATTAATGCCACGTACATGGAGAATATGCCTCCTAAACCATGAAATTAGTGATTTAGTTTCAATGCCAATGGAAAATTCCATCTTTCATTGTATGTACAAAGTACATATTAGTGGTATGTCAAGCAGATAGAGAACTAGAGATACAAGACAAGACGATAGTCTTTATTTGGATATTTAATCTTGTATTCAGATCTTGACTTGGACTTCGTCATTGTTGATGTAATTGTATGTTAGGCCTGATGATGGTTGCTTGTTTCTTTGTTACTCTAACTTATGGATATGCTTCTATTGGGCCTTTTCTTTACAAGCTTCATATAGTTCAGAAGATGAGTTTAGTCTACCATGAACTTGGCAACTTCCTAAATTCATTTTCCTAACTCGTCGAGAAATTTGTTCCCGGTTACTTATTTAACTTCGTTTCAATGCTAAATAGTGCACACCAGAAAATTCTATTTTGTAAATGTTATGTTTATCATTTTGAATGCATTTTCCATATTATTAATTCATTATTTTTCTTGACAAGAAGTGTGTATATATTTGCAGTTTAGCAAGCAAATGAACTGCAGCTAACTGTAGAGTTGTCCTCGACGACTTGGCGGTAGCGAAAACGGTATCCACTACTTAGACGACGGCCTTCTGGCAGGTAAGGACCTAGTCCTCCTCTTCAAGTTATTGATTTAAGATGGAGCTTAAGATTTTTGTACCTGAAACTAAGTAGATTAACATAAAGTTGTTTGCCTGACAAAATGCATGCCTTTTAGCTGAAGTCCACATTATGCATGGTTTATAGTATTTCAGTTTACTGCCTCTTTAAAGTTATTTTTTGTCTCTCGTGGTTTCTGATCCTTCTCAACATGAATAGTCATGTTGTTGCTCTGATTCTGAAGTGATAATAAAGCTATGATTTTACAATGCCGAAGCCTCCATCTATGTCCATAGTTTCATTTTTGTATGCTAGGAATGGTAGTTCCATTTATAATCATTGTCCTTTATTTTTATCCATGTTGGACTGCATCTGTGATGAGGATTCATTGATGAAAATATTTTCTAAATTTATATTTCAATAGCCATGGTGTTTTGGATTATACCTCGTATTCCTTGAGAAATTTATGGGTGTATGGAGTTGAGTGATTGAATTTATGCGTGTCTACATCGTGTGGTCTCCTGCTCAACATTGATAACATTTTTCTAGCTGAGCCTTGTGCTTACATTCTTGGATCCTTATGGCGAGGTGTACAATGATGGATATATTGATCTGTGTTTGTCTCCTGCAGTTTCTGTTCTTGGGCTCATCTCAAGTGGCATGCAATCGTCGTTTTTCGTGAGGGTCATGGATGGCAAGGTGCTCCTCCTTCCACCCCTTGCTGGTTGGAGATGACCCCGTGGTCAAATGTAGAGGTGACGACTTGGAGGTGCAGCACGTGAGTTCAGTGGGTATCTTGGAGGGCAAAGAACTAGGGTTCTACACGAGGAAGCTTCATAAGACTGCATATAATTCCCTGATTTTTATTGGTTGTTGCATCACTATTTTTCCGAAAACAAGTCAAACTCCAGCTTGAAATATTGAGCTTTTTCAGATACTTATGTTCCATCTTTATCCTATCGCCAACACTATTTCGTTATGTACATGTTTTATGAGCACGTGTGATTTCTTGGCAGCGTTTTAGATATCAGCCTGCTCAAGTTGAGGGAGGCAGAGCGTTCTGAATCATGGTTTTATCATTTTCCTGTGCTACTAGCTCATACTATAGAACTTAGAATCCGAACAGAGTTTAGATGCGGGGATTGGTGGGAAAGGGTTGGTGGGGGTTTGGGTGACACGATGGGATCACCCCAATCCCTGCAGGGGTTGGTTCCATGTGGAAATAAAACACTGGCAACCGAACAAGACCTGACGGTCGCAAAGTCCTCCCCGCCGTTCCGCATGGCCAGACCCTCTTGCCGCCGGTCATCGCCCTCCATACGAAGCGTGAATCAAGGTGGCGGCGCGTGTCGAGGCCGCACTCGGGCGACCGAATATCTCCCACCACCATCGTCACTGCACGGTCTGTCCCACGGCATGCAGCAGGGCCAACGGGGGACGTGGATAGCCGAGATCTATGACCGCAACACCGGTGAGCGGCGGTGGCTTGGGACGTTCAAATCGGTGGCATGGGCCTGCAATGTCGAGAACATGGCGCTCCACATGTGACAACTACGGTATCCTCAACTTCCCCCTCGGCCGAGACCCCGTGCCGGAGTTAATCCACCCCTAGCCGTGGACACGCGGCTCGGATGGCGCAAGAGGACCGCGAGGCTCGGGGACGGCTCGAGGTCGAGTCCGCCAGCGAGCCCTACATGGTTATCTCCGCAACCTCTACCTGGAGCGCGTGGAGAAGGAGCGTCGCCGCTACACGGAGTATGCCATGCGTCGAGCCACAAGCCCTACATCTGCCGCCCAGTGGCGGACCTAGGATTTTACCGATGGGTATGCCCTATAAATTTTTTTGACGCCAATTTTAATAAAATATATTTATTATTTAAATAAATAGTTGTACAATTTGCATTGTAAAAAGATATGGATGCAATACATAATATCTAATTGAAGGATTCACTTAGAAAGTTGCATAAATTACGATACAAATAGTTCAAACACAACTGATAGTCTGAGGGGTGGGAAAACATGAAAACGTATATCACAAACTTCTATAAGCATTTTTTGATATCTCAGTAAACCTGAGCACACAGCGAATGTCAAGAAAATATCTAAAGAAGATAAGATTTTCATGTGTGAGAAATTCACTTTGGAAGAAATAAAAACGGCTGTTTTTGGAATGGCTACAAATAGAACAACAAGTCTAGTGGATGTAATGATGACTTTTACCAACACTTTTGGGAGATTGTCAAGTTTGACATTCTAGCCCTTTCTGACATTTTGTACGAGAAAAAAATAGATATACAAAGGTAAAAATGGCAATGGACAGGGTAGAACAATACCATACTCATACCCGTGTAGTCAATGAGTGGAAAACTTTATACATACCCATACCCGTGGATTTATCCATACCCATACCCGACGGGTACCCGTACCCATTGGGTACTAATGGCTGTGAAATATAGTCATCCACGTCCGCATTTAAACTAGATATTATTCATATATTTGATGAAATATCTCTCTAAACCCTGTCACTAATGCCTAATAATTAAAGGGGTATATAATTCTTTGTTGCTATTTTTTCCTACGCGGATAATAACGTATGATGATGAGAATTACAACATAAATATCAAAGATACGAGATTTCCAACACGTCAAAGTAACCAGAAGCCGTGAAGTGGATCCAAAATACTTAACGACCAAATATACGACGGAAATTTATTCCGTCCGTATAGTTCTGGCCAGATAGTTGCCATCGACTCTATTAGGTCAAACAGAACAACTTTCGTGAAGGGACCCCTATATAAAGAGGCTTCGGATGACGGGAAAACAACGCTTCTTTTTTGACCCCAACTCTTCCTATCACCAGAAGCCACCACGCCGGAGGAATAGATCTAGATCTAAATCTCCAAACCCTTCTCCACCACCATGGCCGTATTCCACCACTTGTAGTAATATATATCTTCTCCAATTAGCGACATTGTAAGACTATTTGCTATCAATCTTATGATCTCTATTACAATGTTTATGATTGTTGATTTCATCTCTATGTGTGAGTAATTCTCTTTGGTCTAAGGCCTTCGGCCTAGCCATGTAACTTTTTTTGCATGTTATTTTTCATAGATGAGATCATGCATTAGTTTGTATGACATGATGATTATAGTACCCTCTCTTGCCTCAATCTAAGGACTTGTCAGGTACCCAAGACCTCGAGGATTGATCCAGGTAAAGGGAGTATGAGTAACGACTGATCTACTGGATAGGAACCCCAGTGACAGAAAGGGTAGTACAACTGTATATGAGGAACTTACTTGAGATTAACGGTGACATCACTATGCATATCATTAGTTCTCTTTCTCCTATGGATGAGACTAGTAGGTTATTGCCATAAGTGGTTGTGGAGGTGATAACATTTATGGATGCACTTCCCACATATAATTATTTTGCTCTAACAATTACATGAGTACTTTATTATTATCTATTATTACCATCAGATGTTTTGCACAACTACTGGTGAAACTGAAGACCCTAGGTCCTCTCTCTCTCCATCGTCAACAACAACAACAACAACAACAACAACAATATCGTAAACTCTTAGTTCGGTGAAAACGAAATAGGAATTTTAAAACTCTTGAAGGTACATTTAAGTAATTTCACTTTGCTTTCTGCTTCCCGAGGATTCGATAAACCTAGGTCTACTAGGGAAAAATAGCTATACTACATTCGTAATCCGGATCGAAGGTATCAACCCTTCTCCACCACCATAGCCATCTTACACCACTTGTAATAGTAGATCTCATCTCCAATTGGCGACATTGTAAGACTATTTGCTATCAACTCTATGATCTCTATTACAATGTTTATGATTGTCGATTTCATCTCTATGTGTGAGTAATTCTCCTTGGGATAAGGGCTTCGGCCTAGCCATGTAGCTTTTGTGCATGTTATTTATCATAGATGGGATCATGTATTAGTTTGTATGACATGATGATTGTAGTACCCTCTCTTGCCTCAATCTAAGGACTTGTCAGGTACCCAAGACCCCGAGGACTGATCCAGGTAAAGGGAGTGTGAGTAACGACTGATCTGCAGGATAGGAACCCCAGTGACAGAAGGGGTAGTACGGCTCTATTTGAGGGATTTACTTGGGACTAACGATCACATCACTATGCATATTATTAGTTCTCTTTCTTCTATGGATGAGACTAGTAGGTTATTGCTATAAGCGGTTGCGGGGGCAATAGCAATTATGGATGCACTGCCCACATATAATTATCTTGCCCTAACGATTACATGAACACTTTATTATTATCTTTTATTCCCATTAGATGTTTTGCGCAGCTACTGGTGAAACCGAATACCCTAGGCCCTCTCTCTCCATCGTCAACAACAACAAAAAGATCGCAAACTCTTGGTCTGATGAAAACACAAAAGGAATTCTAAAACTCTCGAAGATCCGTTTAAGTAATCTCACTTTGCTTTCTGCTTCCCGAGGATTCGATAAACCTAGGTCTACTAGGTAAAAAGAGCTATACTGCATCCGTAATCCGGATCAAAGGTATCAGGTACCCGATACCTTTATTCATAAATTTACATTAATCAATATCATATTTGACAAAAAAAGTATGTATAATCAATAATAGGTAGACGAGTACATGACAATTATCAATGTTTAGATAATTGTCTAGAAATCGCAATCTCATACTTTCCCCTAGACTACTCGGCCGCATTGGTTAAAACTCTATAGGTAAATTTTACAAGTCAGTTTAAATGGGCAGGGTATGGGTATACCACGATTACAACCCTATACCCGTGCCCTACCTGTGACTTAACGGGTAGGGTATAGGTATTACCAATGGGTATAAAAGTATACCGATACCTTACCCACGTGGATACGGTACCCGTGGATACAGTACCCGCGGGTACCTGTATCCATGGGTAAAATTGTATCCTTATACACAGGCTATACATGGGTGTCATTACTCTTGTACCAAAAATTCAACATGATGACAAAATCCATAAGTTCAGACCTATATGTCTTCCCAATGTTATTTTCAAAATTATAATTGAAGTTCTTGTCGATCGTCTGATTACAAGGATATGGAAAATTGTTAATGTTGCCCAAATAGCCCCCTAAAAGGTAGGTATATTATGGAAGGAGTGGTTTTATGCACGAATCTTTAAATGACTTGTACAAAAAGAAGTAATCGGGTACTTCCAAATTTGAATTCAAAAAAGATTTTGATAAAGTAAACTGGTCTGGTTTACACAAATTTTTGAAAATGAAAGATATTCCTCATACAATGATTGATTGGATGTTTAGTTAAGTTACTAGTTGGAAAGTAGAAATTTAGGTGAATAATGAAGTAGGAAAATATTTTTGCACACACCAAGGACTAAGACAGGGAGATCAATGACATCGTTATCTTTGAATTGGTTATTGATGCATTAGCAATAACGATGGGCAGAGTTGTTGCTAATGGGTTAACTAACTAGTCTATCTTTTTGAACAAGCTAGAAATATTCATTTCATTCTCTATATTTTTGAATAATTGTCTGACGATTTTGAACAAGCTAGAAACCTATAATTCATTCTCTATCTTTTTGAATAAATGTCTGGCTTAAAAATTAATTTCCATATAAAGTAATGTTTATTGCATTGGATATGCAAAAAACAAATTTGAGGGATATGATGAAATCTTCACTTTTAAAGTGGTAGAATTACCATCGAAATATTTAGGGGTGCCTGTAGATTAGAAGAGGATAAAAATAGTGATTGGGATGGGGCAATTGAGAAAATGGACAAAAAAATTGGCAGTTGTTAAAGAAGAATCACATCAATTGTTGGAAGGAAATTTTTGATTCATTCTTCCCTCCTGAACATGCTATTATACATGTACTCTTTCTAGGAAATTCTTGATGGTGTGAAAATCAAACAAAATTCTTTGAGAGATAGCTTCTTGTGAAGTGGATATAAAGGTTTAGTTAATTGGGCATAGGTTTGCCGACCAAAAGACATGGGTTCTTTATTAGGGATTTTAGATTTGGAAATTCTCAATATTTGTTTGGGGGATGACCCCAGGTAGGGTCAAGATAAGTAAAAAGAGGGAGGAGCATTCATGGTCTGGGCCGGGTCAAGGTATGATCCGGCCGAATCATGTAGGAGTCGGTCGAATGAGGTCCGACGTATTCCGAGTCAGGTAGCTAAAACCTGACTTGACCGACATACGAGTTATGTCGGCCTACTGCTATTACACATCTTAAGTGCAGGTTAAGGTCAAGCCAAGTCATGCGAGGCAAGGCCGAGTCATGGGAAGCTTGCTCAAGAAGGAGAAGGCGAACCCCAAAGTTAACACTGGTCAATGTCTCTCCTCAGGAATCTACACAGTGCCAAGCGCTACAGACAAGAGGCTGAGCGGCAGAGGAGCAGAAGAAAGTCACGGAGGTGACAGTCCTCAGGCCCGAGGATCACATGTGGTGGACTCTGTGTTTTTGCCATCGATAGAAGGGGGACATGGAAAGAAGCCCGCCGAGTTACCATTTTGGGACAAGCATGCTTGTCCACGTCAGACCTAAAGGGAACCAGACCATTCCTTTATAAGGAGGGGCTGGGCGTCCTTAGGAGGGGACCGATTCATTTTTTACTTAGCACTAGTAGTATCTTCTTATTCTTCTAGCTCAAACAGCTTGAGGAGCAAGTGTAGCTCCATTGGTGTTGAATAAAGATTGAGTTCTAGAGTTCTGATTGTAGAAATCACTACACCTTCCCTCCCTGGAACCCACTAGCATCCATTGGCCCCAACTTAAACCTACCCATGGCATCTGCCGTGCCACCACCACGACACTTGGCTCCCACCGTGGGGCCAGCAGCGGTGCTAGCTGGAGTCAAGATCCGAACAGGAAACTTCGTCGACACCGGCGAGCGCGTCATCTCTGGCTTAGTCTAGATATTTGATATCTGGGACTACGTCAGTGACAATGCTGGCAGCTTCGGAGCAAGGCCACCCCCGCACAACGTCGTCTTCATCAACCTAGGCGCCCACAAGGTCTACGTCGACATCGACACGTCACGCGTCTACCCAAGCTGAGTCATCCTAGCGGGAGAACCTCCCCTCAGCGCTACAGGCGGCCTGCGTAACGCACGCGCCGCAGGCAGCATAGAGGTGATGGTGATAGCACCAGCACCAGCAGCAGGAGCAGGAGCCAAGCCAAGCAAGGACCCGGCGACGGCAGATTCGGCAACGGCCAAGCCGGCAGCAGCAAAGCAGACATCAGCAGATCTGTGAGCGACAAATGCACCCGAGGTGCACGAGGTAACCCCCAAGGCACCTAGGGTAAGGTGGCCACCTCTGGAAAGGCCGGAGAATATCTTGCAGGCAGCCATAGACAACCTAACCACACCTGTAGCACCTATTATAAACACGGAAAATGCACATGCCGAGTTAGAAGAAACTAGGCTGAGAATGTTAGAAGAGGCTAAGAAAGTATCTGCACTGCGGGAGTCCTTTAATAGGACCTTGAGAGAATATGCTAGGAAAAATAAGCTGGACACTGCGCCTACTCGGATGGATGATCAAAGAATGAAGGGAAAGAACCTCCTTAGTGATATTAACAAAGAGCATGAGTCTCAACAGGGTGATTCGGCAGACCCGGGGCTGCCGAGATATAGTACCCCCGCAAAGAACCTCAGGGCGGCAAATGTTGCAACCTTAGAGTTGGAGGGATTGACCGGGGAGGCCCGACAAAAGCAACAAGAAAGAGTGAATGAGCTAGTGCGCATCGCGAACCAGTAGAATGAGGAGATACTCATAGCTAACCCGGTGAAGCTGGGAGGTTCACGTTTGGTTCATTCGGCTGGATTTGCCCCAACATTATCAGCTGCCGCATCATCTTCACCCGGAAATGGGTTGCGAAAAGATAAGGCAGTGACCTCGGGAAAAAAGGAACAGACAGATTGTTCCATATGATCCGACAATGGCCGAAAAAGCAAATGAAAATAGAGGCAATGGAAGCCAAGGTAACAGTGGTGATAGAAACCTTGGTTGTGGCAATAGAGAGCATGGAAATATCAGAAGAGGAAATCCCGAGAATAATAACCCGGTTGAAGGGAGACATTATCACCCACAAGATCATCAGCCAAGGCATGAACCCCAGCAAAGAAGGGATATAGTACACATTCCACATAACCCGGTATAGAACAGATACAATGATGGTTCTTCGGAAATGGAGAATGTTGGATTTGCTGGGCAAAACCACCATGCGATGGGAGAAAGAATTGCATACAGAAAATTTGCCGCCGGGTGATGCAAGATTAAAGCTTGATAGGTTGTACCGGTACGAATTATGAGAAGAACAGGGTCCTCCTGGTCCGGCGTGTTTTGGGCCCCGCATTATGAGCGAGCCACCTGTCCCAAACTTCCAGCTGGCAAGAGGCACAAAAACATATAACAGAATTACCAAGCCACAAGAATGGTTGATTGACTATGCCACGACAGTGAAAATTGCACGGGGGAAATTGAGATGGGCTGTGAGATATGTACCTCAGATGTTGGAGAGACCAGGCAGAGTGTGGCTGGATAACTTACCAGCAGGCAGTATCAATTGCTGGTTAGACTTCAAGGATATGTTTGTCAGTAACTTCACCAGTACATACAAGAGACCGAATAGGCCTCAACAACTGGCAATGTGCAAGAAGAGACCGAATGAGACTTATAGAGAATTCCTGACACGATGGTGTAACCTCAAAAACTCCTGCGAAGGAGTGATTGAATCACAAGCGATTGCTTGGTTTGCACAAGGGTGCAGGTATGCAAGTGTGTTATGGCAAAGGTTACAAAGAGATATGCCAACTACGTTGGCCGATACAATCAGAATAGCCAACGCATATGCACTAGGTGATCCGACCCAACCCGAGCTTATGTCGGCGAAACATCATGAGCAGCATGACCATTACACTCATGATGGCGCAGGATCATCCAGGTGGAATGAATTCCGAGGTAGAAGAAGAGATGACAGGACGGATTACACGTATAGTTCGAATTAGATCGCAGCTGTGATTCAGGACTAGCCGGGTGTGGGAAGCAATCAGCGTAGAAAAACGGTCCTCAGTAATGGACGCCGAGGAATGATGGGAAGAAGCAATGGACTCCTAAACAGAAGAATCAATGGCAAGAGAGGCCGAAGTACACGTTTGAGTCAATGCTGGATCAACCGTGTAAGTTCCACACGCCCAACCCGGCAAAACCAGCCAACCACACAACTCGTCAGTGTGCCTGCATGAAGAATGCAATGGAAAACCCGACAGCGATGCAGGCGCCACAACAGCAACCACACCATTCGCAGCAACCGCAGCTTATAGGAGGAAACACACAACAATTGATGTTACCCCCACCACCTCCGAGGTATGATAATCATGACCCGAGGGATGCAGTTCACCATGTGGCGAATCAAGGCCAAGATGGCAGAGGTAACCCCGGTGATAATGGATTCTACGAGTAGAAAGAGCACCATCAGTCATACTGTGTATTCACCATGGAACAGGAAGACATGCAGAGTGTACAACGCCGTCATATGGAAGTAAACGTAGTCTGTTGATGCCTGAGAGCACTTCGTTGGGAACCCCAAGAGTAAGGTGTGAAGCAGCACAGTAGCAAGTTTTCCCTCAGTAAGAAACCGAGGTTATCGAACCAGTAGGAGGAAGGAAACTTCCCACAGGTGTTGCAAGCAATGCGGAGACCTGCACAACACAAACTCAAGACTTTGCCCAACTAATCAGTGAGGTTGTCAAGCTCACCGGTTTGCTGTAACAAAGGATTAAACATATGGTGTGGAAGGTAATGGTCGTTTGCAGCAAGTAAACAGGTACTAATGGAGGATGTATCAATGGTAAAGATTGGACCGAGGTCCATAGTTCACTATAGGTGCTCTCCTTAGATAAACAACATGGCATGAAGGGTAAAAAAATTACAACAGTGCAATTGACAGGAACTGAGCAAGGCAATCAATGCAATACTAGACAAAAAGATCCTATGAGATCCGATTGGGCAATACAATAATATACATAGACCGCCATCCAACTGCATCTATGACTAGAAGTCCACCTTCAAGTTATCATTCGAACCCCCTCTAGTATTAAGTTGCAAGCAACAGACAACTGCTTTAAGCACAATGTGTAAGGTAAATAATCCATTTGTTCCATGAACAAGAGACCGTTGTTTTCTCCCTAGTGGCAACAACACATCTACAACCGAAGAGATTTCTGCCACTTCCCTTGGAAACTAAAGGCATGAACCCACTATCGAGCATAAATACCCCCTCTTGGAGTCACTAGCAACTACTTGGCCAAGATAGCTACTAACAACGGAGAGCACGCAATATCACAAACAACACAGACATGATAGAATCGTAAAGACAAAACCATTAATCAATCTGACATAGTAATCTCAGTATCCATCGGATCCCCGTAAACACAACATGCATGATTACAAATAGATTAGATCTTGATCATGAATAGAGCTCACAAGATCTATACATGAAAGCACAAGGAGGAGATACAACCATCTAGCTACTACATGGACCCATAGTCCAAGGTGGAACTACTCACGCATCATACCAGAGAAGAAGGCCTCCGGGATGATCTCCCCTTCGGCAGGGTGCCGGGAAGAACTTCCGATCCCCTCGATCTAGGGATGATGGTGGCGGCGGCTACAGACAGTTTCGTGGAGTTTTGATCGGGTGCCTAGGTTTTCTGCATCGGGGGCTTCTTATAGGCAAAGAGGTGAGGCTGGGAAGCGACCAGGGGCCCCACACCCTACCCAGGCGCGAGCCCTCCCTGGCCATGCCTAGGGGGGTCTGGCCGCCATGGCTCGCCTCTCCGTCTCGTCTTCTGGATTCGTGTCGCCCACGGTAAAATATTGACTTTGGATTTTGTCTCGTCCAATTCCGAGAATATTGATTTTGTGCCTTTCTGGAACCAAAAACAGAAGAAAACAGGCAACTAGCACTATGGCAACTTGTTAATAGGTTAGTTCAAAATATATATAAAAACACCTCAAAGTGTAGACAAAGCAAAGCAAAGTAGATACTAAACAAGCATGGAACATAAACAATTATAGATACGTTTCCGACGTATCACACTCATGCCAGCAATTCCGAGATATGTGCCCTGGTCGGATCAAGAGATAACTTGGAGCATTAGAGATCATCCCAAGATCATGCCAAACCTCGGGTCATATGCTTTGGTGCTTGTAACACCCCTGGTCACTCCGGGCCGACGGCTGTCACTTCTGGCAGCTCAATAGGATCTCTAGACTAACCCCATAGACGAACACTAGTCTTTTCTGCGCACTTTGTCCTCACTCGTGCGCACACGGTACCCATTTCACGGCCAGTCACCCATCCTAGAATTGCTCTAGGCCAAGCATGCTTAACCTTAGAGTTATTTTCAAATGAGCTTCCGGAAAATAAGTTGTAACTTGTTGGTATGGGTTTCCTATCAATCCTATTGAGCCATGTGCCAGGGTCTCACATACACCCACCCTTAGAATATCGATGTCCTCGTCGATCAACCACAAGCCAGGAACGTCCCCTCTTGGCACACGTCTGTGCGTCTAGTGTCGGCACATGCGCCATGTCGTGTCCACTTCGGTCCACACGCGCCATGCGCCACATGTCCGCCACTGACCCGCACACGCCCGTGTAACCGCGAAGGTCGGCTCTGATACCACTCTGTAACACCCCCGTTACTCTGGACCGACGACTGTCACTTCTGGCAGCTCAATAGGATCTCTAGACTAACCCCACAGACCAACACTAGTCTTTTCTGTGCACTTTGTCCTCACTCTTAGAATATCGATGTCCTCGTCGATCAACCACAAGCCAGGAACGTCCCCTCTTGGCACACGTTTGTGCGTCTAGTGTCGGCACATGCGCCATGTCGTGTCCACTTCGGGCCACACGCGCCATGCGCCACATGTCTGCCACTGACCCGCACACGCCCGTGTAACCGCGAAGGTCGGCTCTGATACCACTCTGTAACACCCCCCGTCACTCTAGACCGACGGCTGTCACTTCTGGCAGCTCAATAGGATCTCTATACTAACCCCACAGACCAACACTAGTCTTTTTTGTGCACTTTGTCCTCACTCGTGCGCAACCGGTACCCACTTTCCGGTCGGTCACCCATCCTAGAATTGCTCTAGGCCAAGCACGCTTAACCTTAGAGTTCTTTTCAAATGAGCTTCCGGAAAAGAAGTTGCAACTTGTTGGTATGGGGTTCCTATCAATCCTATTGAGCCATGTTCCAGGGTCTCACAGTGCTGGACCCGACGTTTGTCAGACCCAGTATCAATGTGAAATTTTCAAAGGTGCTGATAGATAACGGAAGCATCATCAAAATTATGTACAAGGATACGATGCACAAACTCGGCATCTCTCCGAACATGCTGCAGTCGACCAAGACAACTTTTCATGAGATAGTCCTAGGACTGTCCTGCGAGCCCATTGGGAAAGTCCGAGTAGATGTCTTATTCGGCACAAGGGAAAATTGCAGAGCAGAGAATTTGGAGTTTGAGGTGGTGGATATAGAGAGTTGTTACCATGCATTACTCGGACTACCGACATTGTCTAAATTCATGGAGAGATGTCGCATTGGTTACTTGAAGATGAAAATTCTAGGACCACAAGGCGTAATCACAGTAGCCGGAGATTACAGGAGATCAATGGAGTGTGCCTTGACCGGATCAAATTTGGCCGAGTCATTGGTGATCGCAAAGGAGAAGAAGAGAATTCAGGAGGTTGCTACTTTGGCCCAGTCGGCACAGCTTAATATGCCGACACTTGCTAACCCGCATGAAAGTGTGTCCTTCCAGCCGAGAAAGGAGACAAATAAAATCTAGATTGATGATCAATTCCCAGAGCGCACCATTACCATTGGTGCCGGCCTGAATGATAAATAGGAAAGCGAGCTCACCAACTTCCTTCGTGAGAATTGGGATATCTTTGCATGGTCTACGCAAGACCTGCAAGGAGTACCGAGGGAGTTGGCTGAGCACTCTTTGCATGTAAGGCCAGGAGTAAGGCCGGTGAAGCAACCTCTCCGCCGCTTCGTCGAAGACATGAGAAAAAATATAGGGGATGAAATAGCTTGACTCCTTGCAGCCGGGTCTATTATGGAAGTACTTCATCCAGATTGGCTGCCTAATCCGGTGTTGGTTGAGAAGAAGAAGGATGATCTGAACGTAGCTGTCGTTTGGCGTATGTGCATCGATTACACGAACCTTAACAAGGCGTGTCCCAAGGATCCTTTCCCTTTGCCTAGGATAGACCAAGTTATTGATTCAACCGTAGGTTGTGAATTGTTATCATTTGTAGACGCATATTCTAGCTTAAACCAGATACCGCTAAACCTGGTTGATCAAATAAAAACTGCGTCTATCACCCTGTATGGGGCTTATTGCTATCGTACCATGCCATTCGACCTGCGCAATGCAAGAGCCACGTACCAAAGGTGTATGCAAAAATGTTTGCATGATCAGATTGGAAAAAATGCTCAAGTATATGTTAATGATGTGGTGATAAAAACCAAAGAGAGCCAGACACTCCTGGAAGATATCCGGCAGACGTTCACGAATCTAGGAAGATTCCGAATGAAGCTTAACCCGAAAAAGGTACCTTTGGTGTACCAGCTGGAAAGTTACTCGGTTTCCTTGCGTCTAGCCGAGGCATAGAGGCAAATCCGACTAAAATTCGGGCAGTTGAAAGGATGGAGCTGCCGAAGTGCCTCAATGATGTGCAAAAATTTACTGGATGCCTCGCATCTTTAAGTCGGTTTATGAGTTAGCTAGGTGAAAAAGCATTGCCTTTGTATTAGTTAATGAAAAAATACGATAAATTTACCTGGACACCTTAGGCTGATAACGCTTTTCATGAGTTAAAAAAGATGCTGGACACATCGCCAATTTTCGCCTCGCCACCATCAAAAGAGTCTATGTTGCTCTATGCAACAGCAACAAGCCGAGTTGTGAGCGATGTAATAGTTGTCGAGCGCGATGAGGAAGGTAAGTTGGTACAAAGGCCGGTTTATTACCTAAGCGAGGTACTATCCGCCTCGAAGCAAAATTATCCACATTACCAGAAAATGGCTTATGGAGTGTATATGTTGGCAAAAAAGCTCAAACATTATTTTGAGGAACACCCCATAAAAGTGATTTGTGAGGCACCAATAGCCGAGATAATGAGCAAAAAAGATGCAAGCGGCTGAATAGCAAAATGGGCAATTGAGTTATCCCCTTATGCTCCACAATTTGATAGGCGAGATGCAATCAAATCTCAGGCAGTGGTCGACTTTTTTGTCGATTGAGCCGAGATACAATATGAACCCCCACTGCCTGATTCGAACTATTGGACGATGCATTTTTATGGATCCAAACTAAGAAATGGGTTGGGAGCAGGAATAGTATTAACCTCTCCAAAGAAAGATCAACTAAAGTATGTGTTACAAATACACTTTGCGGCATCAAACAATGTAGCCGAATATGAGGCGCTTGTCCATGGCGAAGGAAATTGGCATACGTCGGATTCTATGCTTCGGGGATTCAGACCTTGTAGTCCAGCAAGTATCAGGAAATTGGGATGCATTGGATGCAAACATGGCCTTATATCGATTTCATGTACAAAAGATTGGTGGTTATTTCGATGGGTGTGAATTTAATCATATACCTCGGGCGGAAAACGACGCTGCAGATACCCTGTCAAAGCTCGGATCGACCAGACAATCGATTCCACCTGGTATCGCCTTAGAACACCTAAGAAAGCCATAAATCATACCTTCCCTAGAGTTCGAATCAATTCGTCTCTCATAAGATCAAAAATCCGAATTTGTCCCTATGGAAATTGATAAGGGAAATGAGCCGAGTAACCCGGGGACTGATTAGGCGAACCCGGTGGCTGATTGGGAAAATCCGACAGAAATTATGTCGGGGGAATTGATGGAAATTGATGAAATAGTTACCCCGGCGCACGACATGCCGGAATGGGCACAACCAATATTCCTATTCCTCAAAAATGAGACCCTACCGAATGATGAGGTCCTTGCTAGGCAGATAGTAAGAAGGACAAAGGTTTACACAATAATAAATAATGAACTTTATAAGAGAAGCGTAATAAATGTGCTATAAAGTTGTGTTAGACCGGAAAAAGGACAAGAAATCCTCTTGGACATACGTCAAGGAGAATGCGGGCACCATACCTCATCCAGAGCCCTTGTGGCCAAAGCATTCCGACACGGATGTTATTGGCCAAGTGCGCTAAAAGAAGCAAAGGACTTGGTAGAAAGGTGCAATGGTTGCCAGAGATATGCCGGCAAAATACATATGCCTTCGTCTGAGTCAAAACAATACCAATCACTTGTCCATTCTCCGTGTAACATCCCAAAAATATTAAACTAGAATCATCAAACTCTAATCATCAAATTTAGGGTTAACAAAAACTTTTCTAAAATAAAATGAGAAAGCATTCATGTGTGTATGCATCCCCTTTTGGATTCTTTTGAATTGCCTTGTTTATGTGTTTCTTTGCTTGTAAAAGGATTCTTAGGTGAAATAAACATCATCTAAACAATCCCCACACTTTTCCCAAAGACAAATAAATCAAAACAAACAAAATAAAGGAATGGTCACTTTGGCCAAATTAACTCCCATGCCTACTTTGGTTGTCTCTAACATTCAAAACTTAACAGAAACTTGTTTGGATCTGTGCACCCCTTGATAGTACTCATAACAAAGTATCAAGGCCCACCTTGTGATCATCCAAAAACATTTGAATGCGTAGTTTAAATGAGAGTTCAAAATTGAATCTTTATCATATGGGAAGATCCCACTTTTTCAAAAACCACTCAAACAAGCTCAACTTTCAAAACCCAAGCATCTACAGACTCACCAGCACATGCCTAGCACACCCACCAAAAATCTTTTCAAAATTCAAAACTTGAATTCATGCGGCCATTTCATCAAACACCTTGCAGATTCAAATCAAACAAAATCCAAACACTATTGTGAGCAGTGATTTGGGCCTAACTGGTTCCCTCTCTAGCTCACAACAACCTCAGTAGATCATCTAGCAAACTTAACTAAGCACTATCCCGACTGTAAGCTTGGAAATGTCATGAATGGTGAACAACCGAGCCTCACCATGTCACCCCAGTGTGGACATCAAGCTAGGAGAAGCACTAGCCTTGCCAACCTTGTCTGGGAGCAAGCTAGCACCCCACCGCCACTCCCTGTCCCAGCCGCGAGCGATGCCAGCCTCTGGACCACATGCACAGACCGTTCCTAGCTCGCCAGCAACTATGCCGAGCATGCGCCAGAGCGCCACCCTCGACACATGCCCACAGACCGCGCGCCGCCCTCGCTGTGTGCATACACGATCACCACCATCCCAGGAGACCACCAGACATCCCCGTTCGCCGCCCCATGCCTCACAGCCACCGCTCGCCGTCGAGTTCGCCGCCTCTGCCTCACAGAGCATCGTGCGTTCCCGATCGTTTGCCACCGCCCCTACACACGCATTAACGCCATAGATGTGGCATCCCGCAAAACCACTACTAGAAAATCGCGTTGTTTTTGTGCATTGCATCTTCGTGACCGCATGCTCATGTCATCATGCCACATTGCATTTGAGCATCGTCATCATCATGCATATTATTTTTCCTAAAAACTATTTGCGAAAGACTATGGTTTTCTGAAACTAGCCCTCCGTCTATTTCAAATTAAACCCCCGGATGCTTCCGGATATTTTGTTTGTCTAAAAACTATTTACAAAAGTTTATTGCAAATTAAATAAAAGTTATATTATTTTAGGGGGCAGTCGAACGGGCCGCTTCGACCCAGTCGACCACCCCCAGAATAAAACCAATCGGTCCACCAGAATCCTAAAAATACCCAACCTAACCTACCCAGCCCCTCTCCACCTCACCCCCTCCAATCCCTGGTCGACACGTCACCCTACCCCATTTCCCACCCAACCAAACAATGCCACCTCACCCCCCAACTCTCTCTCCCTCCACCCGACCCCACCCGCAGCCTCTCTCCCTCCCTCTGGCCCACCACCCACCAGCCCCGCTCCTTCCTCCTCTCTCTCTCCCTCTCTGCGACCCGCCCCGCCTCTCTCCTCCTTCCTCCCCTCCGGCCACCTCTCCTCTGTCCTCTCCCTCTCCTCCGGTCACCGCTCTTCTCTCCCTGAGCCGCGCCGCCGCCGCTCGGAGCTCCCGGCCAAGCCGTCGCCCTCCCCCACGCGCCCCGCTCTCTCTCTCCCTCGCGCCCCCCCTTTCCTCTCTGCATCGCGCCCCTCTGCGCCCTCCTTCCCCGTCGCCGGTGCCGAATCGCTCCTCTGGCCGCCGCCCCTCCACGACCTAGCCCCCGCCCTTCCCCCTCCTTCCGCCGCCACGCCCCCATCCTCCCGTTCGCCTCTCTGCCTCACCGCCGCCCTTCCTCTGCGCCTCCATCCCCGGCCGCACCCTCTACCTCTGGCCGCCCCGCTCCGGCCCTCTCCCCGACCCCCACCCTTCGTCCGCCGCCAGGGCACATCCTTCCCTACCGCCAGGCCCGACCTCCCCCGCCACCACGTCGCACCACCTCTTCCTCCGCCACCCGCGGGCCGCCTTACTGGCCGCCGCCTCCCTCACTTCCTCCCTCTGGCCCCACCTCGCGCGAGCACCTCCCCAGCTCGACCCGAGCCCCGCCGCCGGCGCGCCCCGTCGGCCTCCTCGCCTCCTCCCGCGCCGCCCTCTCGCCAGCGTCCGCACCGCCTCCACCGCGAACCCTCCTCCCCGCCTCTGCTCCGGCAGCCGCCGGTCTTGCCGGCGCCCTTCTCCTGGCCCGCCGCCGTTGCCAGACCTCTCCCTGTAGCCGCCGGGCCCGCCCATCGACGAGCCACGCGGGCTGCCTCCTGGCTCTCTGTAGCAGGCAGTGGGTCCCTGCCTGGTGTTGTTTCGGGTCAGCAGAAGCCGTTTGTAGATGGAATATGGTAGTTGGAGACTACATAATCAAGTTCTACACCGACAATCGAGTGGAACCCCGAGTACTTCGTCGTGGAAACTAGGGGCGATGACGCCGAATCGACAAGATCCACCTCACGGAGCGGCGAACCCCGGACCCGGAGCATCCCTGGACACCAAGAACTACCGGCGACCCGACCAAGACCTGGACCCCGATGACCCCATGATCTCCGCTGCAGAACGACAAGGTCTTCGAAGTGGAGTCAACAAGATCTACCGAGGACGCGAGAAGTTCGATACGCCAAGTTCGTCTACCCCGGACGCCGCGCGACAAGATCTACTCCGTTGTCCGAGAACGATCCCGCCGAGACCGAACCTCGCCGTTCCGTCGAACCCTGAGACCCGACCCCGAACCCCCGGAACCCCAAGATCGCCGAACCCTAATGTGTGACCCCTTTTCTCGAACCCTATTTTATAAATGATATTACTTGTTGCATATAAATTGTCATACTTGCATACATGTTGTGGGTTTGGGGGCATTAAGCCGATTCACCTTATAATCAAATATGGAGTCTATATGCGGGATATCTTTGTCTTATTCCAGACTCTATTTAAATTGGCAAAGCGAACCGAAGCTATGTTTTGTCTTGCTAATCCAACATTTAAAATGCGGGGTATCTAAATAACTAGAACCATATATTTAATTGTCGGGACCCCGGTTCCACTTAATCTTGCCTAATTGCATCACATCTTTTCCATGTCATGCATCATACATGCATCATGCCCGATCTTCTGTCGTAGTATTAAATATTGCATCCGGTGTTCCTTCTAGTGTTTTGCTTCTTCGCGGATAAGGCCGTTGAGTTGAAGTGAGCTTCGCCCCGATCTTCGGATGAACCTTCGACAATGTTTTTAGGCGAGCACCTCCCCCTTTCTACCTATCTTACTTTTATAGCATTTATTCCCTCCTGTTGATCTATTGCTATCTGTGTTGCGATGCTCTAGTTTTCGTACCCGTGATATCCCCTGCAGCCTTATATTGCCTTGGACACCTCCTATTACCTGTTGTTTGGTAGATAGTTGGACCTGTGCGTCGTAGTCGCTTGCTCAAGTGCTGTTGCGTGTCGTCAAGTGCCACAGTTGTTGGTGTATTGCCGCATGTTTGATGTTGGAGATGATCACGACTTTACTTATCGTTCACTTTAATTATTGTTTAATAACTAAAATTGAAGTAGGTAAGCAGAGGCACAGGTGGGCAATAGATGTTATTTGGTTGTTAACCGTCCACTTGTGTCCCGTAGGACCCCGAGTACTTGATACCCGTTCCTTGAATATTCGCGCTATCCACATCCGGGAGGCTTATGGGACCCCCCTTAGCCAGAGCTTGATTCAGTCTTATTTCTTGGGGCCACAAACTAGTTTGAGGTTTTATTTACGATCCTGTACTTATGCCATGCTTTACTGCTTTATTTAAATTGTGCGAGGAGCACACTGTACTGTTTAGGTAAGCGGAGTGTTTTCGCGGTATCGACAATCCCAGTTTTGGGTTCCCAGTCGTTTACAGCCATTGTCGCAAACCTTGAGTCCGTCTCGGAGTCAGCTAGCTTCGTTGCGGGTGTACTCAATGGGGTGGCCCCCTGAAATATTTCTGAATCCTGTGATTGCTTTGTCGTGAAGGCCTCGTTGGGTTTTGATTTGGTTTTTCCGAGGTTGATCGAGTGTGTGTTGCTATTTGTGCACCCCGGCCGGGTAAAACTTTCTGAAAGCCGTGTCCGCGGTTATGGACGACTTGGAGCACAGTATCTCGATCATAGACAATTATAACTAAAGTAGTGCTATAAATTTGACTTCATAATGACTAGTAATCAGCTTCACTATAATGGAATGGCTAAATAAAACTGCCAACAATTGCTTGCTTGGGTTGTCGTTTGCGACCATTGCACCTGACTAGTAAGTATTGCAACTATAACGGAATGGCTAAATAAAAGTACCAACAACTGCTGGGTTTTGGGATATCTCATGCTAATTGTATCTGACTAGTAAGTCTTGTAACTACAATGGAATGGTTAAATAAAAGTGCCCACTATTTATTTTATCAGGATGATTATCTATACTTGACTAGTAATTGCTGCAACGATAACGGAATAAATAAAACTGCCAACCGTGTGAGTTCCTCGGTCGACTTCCTCGTTTGGTATCGAGGGGGAGACACCAGGATGGGTTGTCTGATGGTAGTATCAGGTTGGTTCCGAATAGGTCTTTCTTACCCCTCTCTGATAGTCGCCAGTTGTATCGAGTCTCTATAGGTTGTTTAGTGCATGCTGCCGCTGCCGCTTCAGTCCACCATACCTATGTAGGCGAGGACCGCCGAATTCTAGTCTCGCCGTGTACTGGCCTCAGTACTGACCGCTCTCTCTTTTTCCTTTGCCCTTTGCCGGCACCCCTTTTTGTTTAAGCAGGTTTTGAGATCGACGTCGTTAGCAGGGTTACTCTTCCGGCTTGGCCTGGGCAGGGTTATGGACGCCATTGGTTATTCTTCAGGGCTCTTAGCTCAATTTGCATCTTGTCCATACTCGGACGCTATATCGTTTTCAAGGTGATTTGGATCTTTGTGTTGTATATCTGTATTCTTGACTCATGGAGTCGTGTTGTATATATATCTGTTCTGTGGGTCCCATCGAGGACTGTTGTGTAATGTTATTACTTCGTTTTCCACCCGCACGAAAGTGCCTGGTGGGCACCTTTGAATCGTTTCTATGCGGGTTTGGCGGGAATCGCTAAAACTTGCATAGGGTCGATTCTGAGGGTGTTACAATAGAGCATCGCCAGGAGACCATCGATCGATCGCCACAGCCGGCCATGCCTCTAGCAGCCCGTAGCCATGTCGCCACCGTCGCCTGCCCATCCCGTTCGGTCTCATCGTCGAGACTATATATAGAGGCCTCCCCCGCTCAAACTCTTCACACCATCTCAATCCCCTCTCCTCACTGATCGTTCCACCCTGTTCCCGGAGCAAGGCGAGCAGCGCATCGCTAGAATTTCACCGGAGTCCGCCGCTGCTGGAGGAGAAGGAAGCCATCGATTTCGTCCACCCCAGGAGCTGCCGCGACCACCCCTGAGTTCGCCATCGTCGACTTCGTCATTCGCCCGCATCGCCGACCCTCGCCTGAGCCCCGGTGAGCCTCCCACGACCCCCACTACGCCGCTAGGGTTCGAGCTCACTGGTGACTAGTTCATCATCGACGACGACCCTCAGCCGTTGATCTCACTTCTAATACAACGCAGCACGTTGCCCCGTACCGCTTCGCACCCCCTGTTTCACTGACGCGTGGGGACAGCAACTTAACCAGCCCGCGTAAGCGCTGTGCTTCGCAGGCCGGCCCAGTATCGTTTCCCGCGCAGCCCACTCGTTTGAATTTGGATTTTTCCATTTTCATTCAAACACAGTTCTGTACCTAGTTTCAAAAATCAACCCAGCTCGATTTAGTAAACCAAATTGAATGAAACCAATTTTGTTAGAAAGATATTGAAATGCTTAATCCAAGCCCGTTGGATTCAAATCATTTGAATCTATAGATCAAACTTGGTAAAAATAACAAGGCAAAACCTTTTCTGCATTCAAACATTTTTCAAATTTAAACCATAATAGCTTTTGAGTTGATTCCAACTCTCAAAAATCACCTTTGATCATACCTTTCAGAATATATAAAAACATTTGGGTTTACTTACAGAAATAATGTTCAAGTAATAAAAGAATGCCACATAGGCATTTCTAGTCACTTTATTTAAGTAAAATAAAAGGTTAAACCTTATTAAATTGTGACACCACTTTAAATCACATTCCCATGGACTAAAATATGTGGTGATGACATGTGTCAACATGATCCCATGTTTGGTTTGGAGAATATTAAATCTTAAGTAGTTTTTCAGTGAGTAGAAATTACTTTTCTAAAAATAAAAGAAATTAAACCAAGCTTTAATCTTGTAATGTTAGTGATGATGCTAGATCATCTATAGGACCCTTTTGTGTGATGATTGAAAGTAGTTAAGTATTTTTTTGGTGATTGTGTACCTCGTATGTATTCATAGACGCTAGTACCGACCAAGGATACGAGGAAGAAGGAGGATACTACGAAGAAGAAGCTGAGGAGAACTTCAACCACTGATCTGCACAAGGCAAGCCTAATACTAGTTGAATGTGCAAGCTAACACTTGCAAGATACTCTACTTTAGCAAGCCTTACAAATCAAGTTGACCTATGCAATGCCCTAAGCATGCTTGGTTAGACACATATGATGATACCCATTCCTAGTTTTACTTGCAAGCTTTATACTTTATTTCTTTACCAAAGCTAGTACTTAGATCTTACTTAAGTGAATTGTAGATACTAGAAAGATACTTGAAGGTTGCATAAAGAGCATAAAATTTTGCCTAAGCTAGATAATATTTATGACATCCTAAGGCATGAGATTGAAATTAGTTAAACTCCACTAGAGTACCACCCTTCATTAGTACTTACCCCCACTTGTAGATGCTAGTTCTAAGCATAAAACTTGATCAACTTAGTTGGGAATACTTGGTGGAAAAATGGTTATGAAAACCTTGGAATGATAGATCATTCTATTGAAATGTTTTGGACATGTGTTTCCGAACACCAGAGGATTTATGGTGATGAAAATGTTGAGGCATGAGCCTTAGCCCTTTATAAAACTGATGGTTGTCTGGATGCGATACCATTCCAATTTTACCGTACAACCACAATACCCGAGAATTGGGTAGGGCTTGACTTGAAACTTATATACCTTAGTATGGGTTCCCTCACGGCCAAGGTCTGAGCTGAGGCTACCTTGTGAAGATTGTCCACCTGTGCAGTACCCAAGATGACAGTTGGTCATGGTTGGGAGGCCAAACTCACAGGAGAGGTGCTTATACTAGGGCGTGTAATTGAAAGGTTAGGATTGATTATCCGCATACTGAGTATGGTGAATTCAGGATTTGTTCTTGACGGATGTATCGAAAATTGTGGTGAAAGTGTACAATCTCTGCAGAGTGTCAAACTATTCGAATAGCCGCGTCCGTGGTTATGGACAGTTGGAGTGGCCATACTGTCCCCCGTCAGATGTTTTCAAAATGACTTATGAAATGAATTGAGATTTTGACTTGACCACAACAGAGTTGTGATATGAAATACAAGTTCCCACTTAGGTGTTATAAAATTCAACTAGCTTTTCTTGCTTCTGAACTTAGTAGAGGTAAATCTGGCTTTTTGCAAAACAACCCTAGAGCTTAGTGTCCTACTATCAAAAACCCCCTTCACTTGTTATTATTAGTTTGCGAGTACTTAAAGAGTACTCTTGGATTTGTTTTGGCTATTCCCATGGCCAGACTATGAAGAGGAGTACCTGGAGGATGGACCCCAGGAAGGTTACGACAGCTAGGATCATCTCCCATCGTCAGCATTGCCTGTGACCCCGAAGATGGAGCTTCGCCTATGCTACCGTTATTATTACGTATTTCCGCTGCTTGAATTGTATTAAGAACTGGATCATGAGATCCTTATTCGTGTAAGACCTTATGTATGGTTTGTAATGGATGATGTACTGTGATATCCAATTCTGTTATGTCTCGCAAAAATGGTAATCTTGGGATTGCGATGTATGGCATAACAGGCATCTGGGATTAAAAATCCGGGTGTTGACAAGTTGGTATCAGAGCCATCCTAACCATAGGAGACCCTAGTTAGACTGGACGTTTGAATCAAAAACTTAGTTTCAAAACCAAAGGAAGCAAATATTTACAAAAATTTATTCCCATTCTTATCACCTTGATTCTTTCATAAAAATTCATGTTCCTCAAAAACTCTTACAAAATACATAAAATTTGACACACATGATCACTATACTAACTTACTCATCCTATATTCTTATAGATGGACGTGAAGTACAGCAAGTTTTACCAGTTGGGGAATGGCGGAGACCTTATCTTTGAGAGGGATTTGGACCAGCTTTCGGAACTTCTGGAGCATCCGCACCCCAAGTTCTTCGGAGCTCAGCTCAATGATCAAGGAGGAGAAGGTTTGCAGTGGCTAATTGTTGCAAGTCTCCGAGGAAAGATTGAACCTCCCACTGCCAAGGGAATTCAGTTTACCTTAAGAGAGAACAACTAGCTCAATGGACTTGCCAGGGCAATGCAGGAAGCTCTTGCCCGTCTGTGTAGGCAGAGTATCAACCAGATAAAGGGTACCCGCTTTGAGTTTTGCCCAAGGCGTGATGCTAATGGGCAGCCACTGGAAGCCCCATACCACCACGAGCTGAAGACTCAGTTGTACCACCTTAGCTTCATGATGTACGATCGTCAGCAGGAGTTGGATAATTGTCGTGACTACTCCAACCACAAGTCCGCCATTATCAAGACGAAGGATCAGACCATCGCCATGCTAGCAAAGGATCACAAGTCTCACCACCGTCAGCTCGACAAGAAGGAGCGCATCATTGCCCGTCTTCGCCACCGTATCTCGTATTTGGAGGAGACCATCCACGAGAGAGACATGCAGTTGGAAGAAAGGGAGAATGTCGGAGAGGATCTTTGTGGAGACCCCTACTCCTATCTCAGCGATGATGATGATTTTCTGGAAGATCAGGCTATGGATTTCTTCACCGATGAGGAGGATTTCGCCTTCATCAATGACGACGATGATGATGAGGATGACAACTACACCGACTCCAAGGAGTAGTAGCACTTGAGCACTAGCGTAGTGAGTAGTATTCGGTCCCACTGTATCGTAGTTTCCAGAATGGTTCCTAAAACCATCAGTTTACCTTGTTGTGGTGTGTGTTTGTATCGTGTGCTATGAATGAATGAATGAAAAGCAAGTTGCTAGAAAATCCGAGTCAAACTTTAAAAACTTTTCAAAGTCCCTGAACCTTAGAAATTTCCCTCTTTTCTCATGATCTATCTCAATCTTCAGATGCCACGCGGAGGAAGTGGTTCATCCCCGGTCCCGATGTTGCAGATCCTGCAGATGTTGGTTTCTGACCGCGAAGCTGAAAGAGCCGAACGTCAAGCCAACTTAGCCACCCTTCAACAGATAGATCAGCTAGCCCAAAACAATCAAGGCCATGGAAACCAGGACAACCAGGGATCTTTGCTCAAGAATTTCCAGAACACCAACCCACCTGTTTTCACTAAGTCAGAAGAGCCCTTAGACGCTGATGATTGGCTACAAACCATGGAAAATAACCTAGAAGTCGCCGGAGTGGAAGCCAACGAGAAAGTTCTGTTCGCCACCCACTATCTAGCCGGAGATGCCAGAGCATGGTGGAACAGTGTTCGTGCCATGACCGGAGGACAGATGATGACCTGGGAGGAATTCAAAGTCAAGTTCAGCAGAACCCATGTGCCACCAGGTTTGATCAAGAGGATGAGAGATGAGTTCAGAGAACTGAAGCAAGGAAGGATGACCGTAGTGGAATACCGTGACAAATTCTTGTCATTAGCTAGGTTTGCCCCGGATGAGATCGACACCGAAGCCAAGAAGAAAGAAAGATTCCTGAATGGTCTGCACGATGAGATGCAGACTGTGTTAGTCAATATTCCCTTTGCGGATATTGAAGCCCTTGTCGACTCTGCCATCCAGATGGAAGGAAAGATCAACCAAGCCAATGAGAAACGCAAGCGTCGCATGATGCATTAACCAGGAACCCATCAGACCCCAAAGTATCGCCCTAACCCATCTCCAGGATTTGCCCCGAGAACCAACAGACCCCCGATGAACTGTCCGACTTATCCCAACCGTGGAAACCCTAGGCCCAGAGGAAATCACAACAACCCCGGCAACTCTAGCAATTTCAACCGTGTCCCACCCAAGTTCAACAACAACAATGCTACCGCCAACACCAACACTGCCCCGAGGACTGGAAGCAATGTTGTGCCTGTTGCAGCAAAGGACAAGTCGCAAGTGACTTGTTATGATTGTGGAAATAAGGGTCACTACTCCAATGAGTGCCCCAACAAGAAGAATGCCGCAACCCCCAATGCAAATTCCCCAGCTCAGCAGAAGCGTTGTGTTCAACCAGGAAGAAAGTTTGCCCCAGGGAATTCACTCAGCCGCAACAGCCGTATTTTTCTCATGCATGCTGAAGAAGCTCAGGAAGCGCCAGACGTCGTGCTGGGTTGTGGCATCCCGCATAAACCACTACTAGAAAATCGCGTTGTTTTTGGTGCATTGCATCATCATGACCGCATGCTCATGTCATCATGCCACATTGCATTTGAGCATCGTCATCATCTTGCATTTGCTTGCATAAAACTATTTTCGGGAAAACCTAATTTGTTTTCTAAACGCCCCGTCTTTATTCAAAATCAAAACCCAGGTCTCCGGATTATTTTGTTTTGTCTGCTATCGGTTTGCAAAAGCCCTGTTTGAAATAAATAAAATATTTAATTATTTTAGGGGGGCAGTCGAACGGGCCGATTCGACCCGGACGACCACCCCTAGAATAAAATCGGTCCACCCAAAAATCCCTAAACTACCTAGTCCTAATCTACCCACCCCTCCAGCCACCTCACCCCACCCAATCCGCTCTCGCCACCTCACCTCTCTCCCTCCCTCCACCACTCCCTAGCTGCCACGTCTATACTCCCTCCTCTCTCACCCCCCAGCACCCAACGCACCCACACCCACCGCCCCAGGCCCACCTCTCCCTGCACCCGGGCCCCACCCCGAACCATCCACGCACGCGCCACCCTCCCCGCTGTCTCTCTCCCCATCCACCTCGCTCCCCCGACCTCGCCTTCTTCCTCCCTTCTCTCTGCAGCTGGCCGCGCCACCGCCCCGCTCGGCTCGCCTCCACCGAGCCGCCTCCTCCCGCCTCGGCCACCCCGTCGCCGCCGCATCTGCCCCGCCCGAACCCCGCGGCCGTCCCCCTCCCTTCTCCAACCCCCTGCGTCCCTCCCAGGCCGCCTACCTCGCCTCCGCCCTCCTCTCCCCCCCGCCGGAGCCGCCTCTCCCCGCCCTGCCCCCTCTCGCCCGCGGACCCTCCCCGGCTCGCCGGAGCTCGCTTCCCCACCTCTCCCCTCTCAGCGGCGCCGCCCTGCTCGCCCTCCACCACCCGCTGGCCTTCCTCCACCCCCCCTCTGCCGGCGTCCTCCTCGCCGTCCCCCGAGCGCGCCATCGGCCTCCCTCTCCTCCCGCGCCTCCCCGCCGTCCTCTCCAGCTCCTCCTCCGTCGGCCGCCTCTCCGGTCTGCGCCGGCGCCGCCGAGCTCTCCCCGCCGTCGGTGCCTCCTCCCCGGCGTGCTCCTCCGTCCGCCCCGCGTCGCGCCCCTGCTTCCCCTCGGCCGCGGCCCCGCCTGCAGAGAACCGCTGCGGCCTGCGTCTTCCACCTCACCCCGAGCGCCTCCAAGCCGAGCGGAGGCTCCTGCCGCCCACCAAGCAGTGTCGCCCTCCGGCCGCGCGTGCAAATGCTCGTGTCTCCGGCGGCCTATCTGCTTGCGTTGTGATGTCCTGCTCCCTGGTGGTATCCTACTGTTTACAAGCCGTGGGGTCAAGTGTTGGTGTGGTGCTGCCCGACAAGAGGCAACCGGAGCGACAAGCGAGGGCGAATGGAAGGAACCTCACCAAGAGCGAGGCTACCCGAGGGAACAAAGCCGAAAGGCCAAGATCTGCTTCATGGATACGAAGATTGAACCCCCGAGATCCATAGTCTGAAGCTGGAGACCAAATCCGAACCCCGATCCCCAACAAGATCACCTTCTCGGACGCCAAGTTCTTCATCGGCACGCCAAGACCTTCTCCTCGGAACGCCATGACCGTCTACACGGATCTGAAGACCACGGATGCGACAAGTTCTCCTTCCCGGATGCGATGCTCGAGAACCCGGACGGTAAGGACACCGACGCAGAACGCCAAGTCCTTCATCCCGGGCGCCAAGACCGACCCGAAATGCGGGCCGACAAGATCGACACCGACCAGGGCGAATCCGATGCACCCCGACGCCGAACCAAGTCCTTCCTCGCGGAACGCCAAGATCTACCTCAGTTATCCGAGAACGATCCCGTCGAACCCTGAACCCTGAGACCGAACCCCGAACCCCGGAACCCCAAGATCTGCCGAACCCTAATGTGTGACCCTTATCCGAGCCCCTATTTTATAAATGCCATATTTATAAATTGTTGCATATTGAATTGTTCATGCATGCATCCTTGTCATGTGGTTTGGGGGCCTTATGCCGATTCACCTCATAATTAAATATGGGGCCCATATGCGGGCAAATCTAGTCTTATATTGGCCTCATTTAAATTGCGTAGCGCACCGGTGACTTATCTTGCCCTGTTATTACAACATTTAAATTGCGGGGTAGTTAAATAACTTGAACCAATTAATTAATTGTCGGGACCCCGGTTCCGCTTAATATGACCTAATTGCATCGCATCTTTGCCATGTCATACATCATACATGCATCATGCCCGATCTTTTGCCGTAGTATTAAATATTGCATCCGGTGTTTCTTCTAGTGTTTTGCTTCTTCGCGGATAAGGCCGTTGAGTTGATGCGAGTGTCGACCCGATCTTCGGATGAACCTTCGGCAATGTTTTTCAGGCGAGCATCTCCCCCTTTCTACCTATCTTACTTTTATAGTATTTATTCCCTCCTGTTGATCTATTGCTATCTGTGTTGCGTTGCTCTAGTTTTCGTACCCGTGATATCCCTTGCAGCCTTATATTGCCTTGGACACATCCTATTACCTGTTGTTTGGTAGATAGTTGGACTTGCGCGTCGTAGTCGCTTGCTCAAGTGCTGTTGCGTGGCGTCAAGTGCCACAGTTGTTGGTGTATTGCCGCATGTTTGATGTTGGAGATGATCATGGTTTTACTTATCGTTCACTTTAATTCCTGTTTAACAACTAAAATTGAAGTAAGTAAGCAGAGGCACAGGTGGGCAATAGATGTTATTTGGTTGTTAACCGTCCACTTGTGTCCCGTAGGACCCCGAGTACCTGATACCTGTTCCTTGAATTTTCGCGCTATCCACATCCGGGAGGCTTATGGGACCCCCCTTAGCCAGAGCTTGATTCAGTCTTATTTCTTGGGGCCACAAACTAGTTTGAGGTTTTATTTACGATCCTGTACTTATGCCATGCTTTACTGCTTTATTTACGATTGTGCGAGGAGCACACTGTACTGTTTAGGTAAGCGGAATGTTTTCGCGGTATCGACAAGCCCAGTTTTGGGTTCCCAGTCGTTTACAACCATTGTCGCAAACCTTGAGTCCGTCTCGGAGTCAGCTAGCTTCGTTGCGGGTCTACTCAATGGGGTGGCCCCCTGAAATATTTCTGAATCCTGTGATTGCTTTGTTGTGAAGGCCTCGTTGGGTTTTGATTTGGTTTTTCCGAGGTTGATCGAGTGTGTGTTGCTATTTGTGCACCCCGGCCGGGTAAAACTTTCTGAAAGCCGTGTCCGCGGTTATGGACGACTTGGAGCACAGTATCTCGATCATAGACAACTATAACTAAAGTAGTGCTATAAATTTGACTTTATAATGACTAGTAATCAGCTTCACTATAATGGAATGACTAAATAAAACTGCCAACAATTGCTTGCTTGGGTTGTCGCTTGCGACCATTGTAACTGACTAGTAAGTATTGCAACTATAACGGAATGGCTAAATAAAAGTACCAACAACTGCTGGGTTTGGGTTATCTCATGCTAAATGTATTTGACTAGTAAGTGTCGCAACTACAACGGAATGGTTAACTAAAATGGCCCACTGCTTATTTTATCAGGATGATTATCTATACCTGACTAGTAATTGCTGCAACGATAACTGAATAAATAAAACTGCCAACTGTGTGAGTCCTCGGTTGACTTCCTCGTTTGGTCTCGAGGGGGAAATACCAGGATGGGATTGTTTGGTGTAAGATTCAGGTTGGATCCGGATATGTCTTTCTTATCCCTCTCTGATAGCTGACAGTTATATCGAGTCTCTATAGGGTGTTTAGTGCGTGCTGCGCTGCCGCTGCAGTCCACCATACCTATGTAGGCGAGGACCGCCGAATTCTAGCCTCGCCGTGTACTGGCCTCAGTACTGACGCTCCTCTTTTTCCTTTGCCCTTTGTCGGCACCCCTTTTGTTTAAGCAGGTTTTGAGATCGGCGTCGTTAGCAGGGTTACCCTTCCGGCTTGGCCTGGGCAGGGTTATGGACGCCATTGGTTATTCTTCAGGGCTCTTAGCCCCATTTGCATCTTGTCCGTAGCGGGACGCTCTATCGTTTACAAGGTGATTTGGATCTTTGTACTGTATATCTGTATTCTTGAATCATTGAGTCGCTGTTGTATATATATCTGTTCTGTGGGTCCCATCGAGGACTGTTGTGTAATGTTATTACTTCGTTTTCCACCCGCACGAAAGTGCCTGGTGGGCACCTTTGAATCGTTTCTATGCGGGTTTGGCGGGAATCGCTGAAACTTGCATAGGGTCGATTCTGAGGGTGTTACATGGGTATGTTTTCTGTTAATTCAGTACTTGCAAGAGTGTTGTTTGATTCTGGTGCATCACATTCATTTTTCACTGAAGAATTTGCCTGCACTAGTAAGATTCAACCAACCAAAATGAAGCATGTTATGATCGTCCAAATTCCTGGTTCAACCACCAAGGCTAGGCAAATTTGCAAAGCCGTCCCTATCCGAATCCATGGCATAGATTTTTATGCTAACCTGATAGTACTTGGAACTAAAGGTTTGGAAGTAGTACTAGGAATGGATTGGATGTCCAAACATAAAGGATTGATTGACTGTGCCAAGAAAGCCATCACCATGACCAGTATAGCCGGAATATCAGTCGAGCTTATATCTGAAACCTTACCTCGTCAATTCAAGTGCAACAAGAGTATATCCCAACCTACCATTTACCAAGTCCAGATAGTCTGTGTATACCCCGATGTATTTCCAGATGTTTTGCCCGATATGCCCCCAGATTGGGATATCGAGTTTATCATCGAACTAATCCCCGGAACTGGACCCATAGCCTAGAGACCCTATAGTATGAACCCGTCGGAACTAGAAGAACTGAAGAAGCAACTGGATGCCATGTTGGAAATTGGATTGATTCAATCAAGTGCGTCACCATGGAGATCACCTGTTTTGTTTGTGGATAATAAAGATGGAGGTAACCGTTTGTGTACGGATTACCGGAAGTTGAATGATGTCACCATCAAGAACAACTACCCCTTGCCCAAGATAGAAGATTTGTTTGATCAGTTGACCGGTGCCCAAGTGTTTTCTAAGAGTGATCTTAGGACTGGCTATCATCAACTCAAAATTCGTGAAGAGGATATTCCAAAGACTGCCTTTACCACCAGATATGGATTATACGAGTATACCGTTATGTCTTTTGGATTAACCAATGCCCCCGCTTATTTCATGAATCTCATGAATAAGATTTTTATGGACTTCCTGGATAAGTTTGTCGTTATTTTCATCGATGACATTCTGATTTATTCCAAATCGGAAGAAGAACATGAGCTACACCTAAGGACCATTCTTGGAACCCTTAGAGAGCATCAGCTGTATGCCAAGTTTAGCAAATGTGAATTCTGGTTACAGGAGGTAGGATTCCTCGGTCACATTGTATCAGCCGGAGGAATTGCCATTGAACCTGCAAAAGTGAAAGATGTCGAAGATTGGCAAGCCCCAACCACTCAAACCCAAGTTCGTGCATTTCTCGGATTGGCGGGATATTACCGCAAGTTCGTAGAAGGATTCTCGAGTATTGCCAGACCCATGACCCAATTGCTAAAGAAGGACAAGAAGTTTGAATGGACCGACAAATGTGAAGCGAGTTTTCAAGAACTCAAGAGGAGATTGATTTCAGCCCCAATCTTAATCATGCCGGATATCACAAAGCCCTTCGACGTGTATTGTGATGCATCCAAGATCGGTCTCGGATGTGTGCTAATGCAAGAAGGCAAAGTTATATCTTATCTATCTCGACAACTGAAACAACATGAGCAAAATTACCCAACCCATGACCTCGAACTCACAGCCGTAGTTCTAGCCCTGAAGACATGGAGGCATTACCTGATGGGAAATTGTTGTGAGATTTATTCGGATCACACGAGCCTGCAGTATATATTCACTCAGAAGGAGTTGAATATGAGGCAGAGAAGATGGATTGAGTTAATCAAGGATTACGATCTGGACATTCACTATCACCCTGGTAAATCCAACGTAGTAGACGATGCCCTTAGCAGATTTCCGTGCCGCTTGAACTCCATGATTTTGAAGGAGCAACCAAGTTTTCACAAAGAGATGGAAGATTTTCGAATGGAATTAGTGAGTGAAGGATTTTTGGATAGCATAGAACTTCAACCCACTTTGATCTGCCAGATCAAAGAGGCGCGGAAGGGAAACGCTAGTATTGACGGAATCAAGCGTCGTATCGGTACAGGCAAAGTACCCGGATTCACCGAAGATGAAGAAGGAGTTCTGTGGTACAAAGGACGCCTTTGTGTACCAGCAGATTATGAGTTGAAAGAAGTTATTCTCAAGGAAGCTCATGATACTCTTTATTCTGTCCACCCCGGAGGAACGAAGATGTATCAAGATTTGAAAGAGCAATTTTGGTGGCATAAGATGAAGAGAGAAATCGGAAGCTATATCGCCAAGTGTGATATATGTCAGCGAGTCAAGGAGGGACATCAAAGACCCGCTGGATTGTTGCAACCATTGCAGATTCCGGAATGGAAATGGGATTCCGTTGGAATGGACTTTATCACCGGATTGGCTACTTCTAGTAGGGGAAATGACTCTATCTGGGTCATAGTAGACAGATTGTCCAAAGTCGCCCATTTCTTACCCGTCAAGACCACATATCAGAGTTCGAAGCTAGCGGAGTTATACATCGCTAGAATCGTCAGTTTGCATGGAGTCCCCAAGAACATCATATCGGATCGAGGAACTCAGTTTACCTCGAGATTCTGGAAGAAAGTCCAAGAAGGTTTAGGAACCCGCCTAGATTTCAGCACCGCTTATCACCCTCAGACCGATGGACAAACGGAGCGAGTATATCAAATACTCGAAGATATGCTGAGAGCATGTGTGTTAGAGTATGGATCTAAGTGGGAAGACTGTCTGCCGTTTGCAGAATTTTCGTACAACAACAGCTATCAAGCTAGTTTGCAAATGGCCCCATTTGAATTCATGTACGGAAGGAAGTGTCGCACCCCTTTGAACTGGTCTGAAGTAGGAGAGAGTCAGATTTTTGGAACTGATATCCTACGAGAAGAAGAAGAGAAGGTTCACAAGATTCGTGAGCACCTCAAGATAGCCCAGTCCAGACAGAAGAGTTACGCCGACAAGAGACGTCGAGACCTCGCCTTCAACATAGGAGATTTTGTATATCTGAAAGTGTCACCATTGAAGCGAATGCAGCGTTTCCAGCTGGAAGGAAAGTTAGCCCCCAGATATATCGGACCTTTCAAAATTCTGAACCGTCGAGGAGAAGTGTCGTATCAATTGGAACTACCCGAAGAGATGTCAGCCGTGCACAATGTGTTCCATATCTCATTACTTCGCAAGTGCCTCGAAGTTCCGGAGAAGACGGAAGTGTTCAAGAATATCGATCACCGGACCATAGAGATCAACGATGACCTGACCTATCCCAAAGTACCCATCTGTATTTTGGAAGAAGCCTTCAGAACTACCCGAACCCGAAGCATCAAGTTTCTCAAGATTCAGTGGAGCAACCACACAAAATAGGAAGCTACCTGGGAGCGCGAAGATCACATCAGGACGGATTTTCTCGATCTCTTCAAATCCTAGGTAATCTTTTCGTCCTTTTTCAAATCTCGGGACGAGATTTTGTTTAAGGGGGGAAGGTTTGTAACATTCCAAAAATATTAAACTAGAATCATCAAACTCTAATCATCAAATTTAGGGTTAACAAAAACTTTTCTAAAATAAAATGAGAAAGCATTCATGTGTGTATACATCCCCTTTTGGATTCTTTTGAATTGCCTTGTTTATGTGTTTCTTTGCTTGTAGAAGGAGTCTTAGGTGAAATAAACATCATATAAACAATCCCTACACTTTTCCCAAAGACAAATAAATCAAAACAAACAAAATAAAGGAATGGTCACTTTGGCCAAATTAACTCCCATGCCTACTTTGGTTGTCTCTAACTTTCAAAACTTAACAGAAACTTGTTTGGATCTTTGCACCCATTGATAGTACTCATAACAAAGTATCAAGGCCCACCTTGTGATCATCCAAAAACATTTGAATGCATAGGTTAAATGACAGTTCAAAATTGAATCTTTATCATATGGGAAGATCCCACTTTTGCAAAAACCACTCAAACAAGCTCAACTTTCAAAACCCAAGCATCTACAGACTCACCAGCACATGCCTAGCACACCCATCAAAAATCTTTTCAAAATTCAAAACTTGAATTCATGCGGCCATTTCATTAAACACCTTGCAGATTCAAATCAAACAAAATCCAAACACTATTGTGAGCAGTGATTTGGGCCTAACTGGTTCCCTCTCTAGCTCACAACAACCTCAGTAGATCATCTAGCAAACTTAACTAAGCACTAGCCCGACTGTAAGCTTGGCAATGTCATCAATGGTGAACAGCCGAGCCTCACCATGTCACCCCAGTGTGGACAGCAAGCTAGGAGCAGCACTAGCCTCGCCAACCTTGTCTAGGTGCAAGCTAGCACCCCACCGCCACTCCCTGTCCCAGCCGCGAGCGATGCCAGCCTCTGGACCACACGCACAGACCGTGCCCAGCTCGCCAGCAACCATGCAGAGCATGCGCCAGAGCGCCACCCTCGACACACGCCCACAGACCGCGCGCCGCCCTTGCCGCGTGCATACACGATCACCACCGTCCCAGGAGACCGCCAGACATCCCCGTTCGCCGCCCCATGCCTCACAGCCACCGCTCGCCGTCGAGTTCGCCGCCTCTGCCTCGCAGAGCATCGTGTGTTCCCGACCGTTTGCCACCGCCCCTACACGCGCATTAAAGCCATAGAGCATCGCCAGGAGACCATCGATGGATCGCCACCGCCGGCCATGCCTCTAGCAGCCCGTAGCCATGTCGCCTGCCCATCCCGTTCGGTCTTGTCGTCGAGACTATATATAGAGGCCTCCCCCGCTCAAACTCTTCACACCATCTCACTCCCCTCTCCTCACTGATCGTTCCACCCCGTTCTCGGAGCAAGGCTTGCAGCGCATCGCTGGAATTTCACCGGAGTCCGCCGCTGCTAGAGGAGAAGGAAGCCATCAATTTCGTCCACCCCAGGAGCTGCCGCGACCACCCCTGAGTTCGCCGTCGTCGACTTTGTCATTCGCCCACATCGCCGACCCTCGCCTGAGCCCCGGTGAGCCTCCCACGACCCCCACTACGCCGCTAGGGTTCGAGCTCGCCGGTGACTAGTTCATCGTCGACGACGACCCTCAGCCGTTGATCTCACTTCTAATACAACGCACCACGTTGCCCCGTACCGCTTCGCACCCCCTATCTCACTGACGCGTGGAGACAGCAACTTAACCAGCCCGCGTAAGCGCTGTGCTTCGCAGGCCGGCCCAGTATCGTTTCCCGCACAGCCCACTCGTTTGAATTTGGATTTTTCCATTTTCATCAAACACAGTTCTGTACCTAGTTTCAAAAATCAACCCAACTCGATTTAGTAAACCAAATTGAATGAAACCAATTTTGTTAGAAACATATTGAAATGCTTAATCCAAACCCGTTGGATTCAAATCATTTGAATATATAGATCAAACTTGGTAAAAATAACAAGGCACAACCTTTTCTGCTTTCAAACATTTTTCAAATTTAAACCATAATAGCTTTTGAGTTGATTCCAACTCTCAAAAATCACCTTTGATCATACCTTTCAGAATATATAAAAACATTTGGGTTTACTTACAGAAATAATGTTCAAGTAATAAAAGAATGCCACGTAGGCATTCCTAGTCACTTTATTTAAGTAAAATAAAAGGTTAAACCTTATTAAATTGTGACACCACTTTAAATCACATTCCCATGGACTAAAATATGTGGTGATGACATGTGTCAACATGATCCCATGTTTGGTTTGGAGAATATTAAATCTTAAGTATTTTTTCAATGAGTAGAAATTACTTTTCTAAAAATAAAAGAAATTAAACCAAGCTTTAATCTTGTAATGTTAGTGATGATGCTAGATCATCTATAGGACCCTTTTGTGTGATGATTGAAAGTAGTTAAGTATTTTTTGGTGATTGTGTACCTCGTATGTATTCATAGACGCTAGTACCGACCAAGGATACGAGGAAGAAGGAGGATACTATGAAGAAGAAGCCGAGGAGAACTTCAACCACTGCTCTACACAAGGCAAGCCTAATACTACTAGTTGAATGTGCAAGCTAACACTTGCAAGATACTCTACTTTAGTAAGCCTTACAAATCAAGTTGACCTATGCAATGCCCTAAGCATTCTTGGTTAGACACATATGATGATACCCATTCCTAGTTTTACTTGCAAGCTTTATACTTTATTTCTTTACCAAAGCTAGTACTTAGATCTTACTTAAGTGAATTGTAGATACTAGAAAGATACTTGAAGGTTGCATAAAGAGCATAAAATTTGGCCTAAGCTAGATAATCTTTATGACATCCTAAGGCATGAGATTGAAATTAGTTAAACTCCACTAGATTACCACCCTTCATTAGTACTTACACCCACTTGTAGATGCTAGTGCTAAGCATAAAACTTGATCAACTTAGTTGGGAATACTTGGTGGAAAAATGTTTATGAAAACCTTGGAATGATGGATCATTCTATTGAAATGTTTTGGACATGTGTTTCCGAACACCAGAGGATTTATGGTGATGAAAATGTTGAGGCATGAGCCTTAGCCCTTTATAAAACTGATGGTTGTCTGGATGCGATACCATTCCAATTTTACCGTACAACCACAATACCCGAGAATTGGGTAGGGCTTGACTGGAAACTTATATACCTTAGTATGGGTTCCCTCACGGCCAAGGTCTGAGCTGAGGCTACCTTGTGAAGATTGTCCACCTGTGCAGTACGCAAGATGACAGTTGGTCCTGGTTGGGAGGCCAAACTCACAGGAGAGGTGCTTATACTAGGGCGTGTAATTGAAAGGTTAGGATTGATTATCCGCATACTGAGTATGGTGAATTCAGGATTTGTTCTTGATGGATGTATCGATGTTGTGGTGAAAGTGTACAATCTCTGCAGAGTGTCAAACTATTCGAATAGCCGCGTCCGCGGTTATGGACAGTTGGAGTGGCCATACTGTCCCCCGTCAGATGTTTTCAAAATGACTTATGAAATGAATTGAGATTTTGACTTGACCACAACAGAGTTGTGATATGAAATACAAGTTCCCACTTAGGTGTTATAAAATTTCAACTAGCTTTTCTTGCTTCTGAACTTAGTAGAGGTAAATCTGGCTTTTTGCAAAACAACCCTAGAGCTTAGTGTCCTACTATCAAAAACCCCCTTCACTTGTTAGTATTAGTTTGCGAGTACTTAAAGAGTACTCATGGCTTTGTCCCTAGCTATTCCCATGGCCAGACTATGAAGAGGAGTACCTGGAGGATGGACCCCAGGAAGGTTACGACAGCTAGGATCATCTCCCATCGTCAGCATTGCATGTGACCCCGAAGATGGAGCTTTGCCTACGCTACCGTTATTATTACGTATTTCCGCTGCTTGAATTATATTAAGAACTAGATCATGAGATCCTTATTCGTGTAAGACTATGTATGGTTTGTAATGGATGATGTACTATGGTATCCAATTTTGTTATGTCTCGCAAAAATGGTAATCCTGGGATTGCGATGTATGGCATAACAGGCATCTGGGATTAAAAATCCGGGTGTTGACACCCCGTATGGTGCCTGGATATGGTAGGTCCGTTTAAGACGGCTCGTAGAGGCATGACTAACATTTTGGTTATGGTGGACAAATTCACGAAATCGATAGAGGTAAAACCAATAAGAAAATGTGACGGGCCCACAACAGTGAAATTTCTCAAAGATATTATTCTGAGGTATGGATACCCACACAGTATCATTACGGACAATGGCACAAAATTTTCTGAAGGAGCCTTTGCTCGGTTCTGCCAAGATAAGCGCATAAGACTCGATGTTGCTTCGGTAGCACATCCAGCGTCAAATGGACAAGTGGAAAAGTCAAATGGAATTATATTATCCGGAATAAAACCTCGGCTCATAGAGCCACTCCAAAGGTCGGCGGGTTGTTGGATTGAAGAACTTCCAGCAGTGCTATGGAGTTTAAGAACCACCCCGAATAGATCAACGGGATACACCCCATTCTTTCTTGTATATGGGGCAGAGGTTGTGCTCCCTGCCGACATAGTGCACGATTCGCCTAGAGTCCCAATACACAAGCGCCGAGATAAATGAAGTATCTTGGCAAGACAATGTTGATTTATTATAAGAAGCAAGAGAATTGGCATTGTCCAGATTAGCCATTTATCAACAAGACCTCAGACGCTACCATAGCAAGAAGGTAAACCCCCTAGTCCTCAAGGAAGGATATATGGTCCTTCGGCTCGTGCAACGCACAACCGGCATGCATAAGCTGTCACCTCCATGGGAAGACCCATTCATCGTGAGCAAAGCACTGCATAATGATGCATATTATCTCATAGATGCTCAAGCACCAGAAAGGAATAAGGCTGACAAATCCAGAGACGAGTAAAAATACCATGGAATGTAGCATTACTTCGTCCATTCTACACTTAGAGGAAGTGTATTGTATCCTGTATTATTATATGTCGGTTTTTAATGTCAGAAATGAATTAATGAGACCTTGGTAACTCGAGCAGTGACTCGGGGACTGCCCATGTTATGTATCCCTATATTATGTATTTGATGTGTCAGAAATTAATCAATGAATGAGACCTCAGCAACTCAAGCAGTGACTCGAGAACTGCCCCATGTTATTTATCCCTATATTATGTATTTGGTTTATCAAAAATGAATCAGCGAATGAGACCTCGGCAACACGAGCAGTAACTCGGGGACTGCCCCGAGTTATCTATCCTTGTGTTATATATTTGATATGTTGGATAACTTATATATTCAATCGTCAATTTGAATTAGTAACGTGTTGAGACCGGAGGCCACATCTCTAACTTATTGTTGTCTAGGGAGAGACTTCATGATAAGCGAGATAAGAGCCAATGGAAAATCAGACACATGAAAAGTGACAATGGAATGAACTATACGCAAGACGACACATGTTCTATAATATTTTGTATGACTGCTGTGGTATATTGACCCAAACGCTCATTTTCAAACATAGCTCGCAATCTCTAAAAAACTCGGATATTCAAATATATTTGTTTCAAACCTATGGATTAGAAATCGCAAACAGTAATACACGCCGAATGACTCACCCAGAACGGTAACAACAACTTAATGATTAGCATAACATATGAAAGATTCCAAAGTTATACAGATCAAACAGTACCAAAAGGGGCAGATTGTCTTAAAACAACATACGCCCGGCATACCGCGGACTTAGCAAATAATTTTTTTCCAACTCAAGCATTGGCCACAGCTGGGTCATCGGCAGGAGGAGAGACGGTAATTGCAGAGGCAGTGGCTTCCAAAGTATATATTTCGGTTACCACCGAAGGCACCTCGGCTTCTGTAGAAGCAACAACTTCAGGAGCAGGGATCTCTAAGGTTGCCTGAACCTCCGCGGAAGTTACCTCGGCATCAACCGAAGTAACCGGGACATCTTGAATATCAGCCATTTGACGCAAAGCTCCGCCTTGGGCTTGGGAAGCTTCAGTTCCCTTGGAAGAAGACCGAGCTTCAGCGTTTTTTTGCCGAACCATCACTTGACTCATTCCAACTTCTAGAATCTTCATCCGAGTCATATTCGTCACCGAAGTCTCCTTCAGACTCATCACCCTCAGCGGCCTTAACATTTTCTTCGGCCTCGTCTGAGATAAAAATCGTCCCCTCATTACATTGATGCACATTTGCATACTCGATAGGTTGATAAGCACGGGCTTGGCGGCGAGTGATATGGTCCGGGTCTTCGATCCAAGGAGATCCAGTACGCAAATTCATCAATATGTCAAGAGAGATATCCTTGTACCATGATAGAACTTCAGTAAGCGCCATATCAGCCCTGACTCGCCCGACGGATTCTCTCTAAAGGTTAAACTGAGTTTGAGAATTCATCCGTTTTGCCACAAGTACTTCCACCTTGGTAATCTTCGTTTCATTCGGCCAGAGCACATTGAAGGCTCGAATGGCCGCTTTCACCAAATCTCTTCCCATGATCTTCATCGGTTCAATAGCAGCAACAACAACAACCAGGAAATCCTCAATAGAATATTCTTGACCCAGAATATTGGGGACACCTCGGTGGGCACGGGCGCCGACTACGGCCTTATTATCATGGGTTCGGATTTCGGAAAGTGATCTGTAATGCAAAACATCACATAAATCAAGATGAGCAACGAGCAAAGAGTAACTCGGCCAATAACCACAAGAGAAAAAACTCGGCCAATAAGCTTACGATGGATATATCGCAGCATATTTTGAAGATCCTCGGACCAGCTGTCACATCCCAAAAATTTCCAAATTTTGAAATGTGAAAAAAATAAATAAACAAAATAAATAATTGTTGAAATTTAGGGTGAAAAGAAACTTTTTGTTTCAAATTGGAAACATCATAACCCTTCCTGAATAAAATTTGAATAAAATGGAATCCAACAAATTTCAATCAAGTGAAATGCATTCAGCAATGAATGTATCTTGAAATTTAAACACTTGGGAAAATAAACCAAAACCCTAAAACCCTAATGGAAGAAAATCATTTCCAACATCACTCTAAGACTTTGTATTTGTTCCATATAAAAATTTGTCAACAAACATTTATAAGTGATCAAAATGACAAATAAAAATATTATAAAACCATAGAAATTGGTTTCATTTAATTTGGAGCCATGGTTAAAAACTTATGAATTTAATAAGATAAAAAGATTTAATTTCCAAGGCCAATAAAGCTCCTATCTAAAATCCATACCAAATTGTGAACAAAATAATCCCAAAGGGATTTAAAAAGATAAACAAATATTAAATAAAATTATAGAAATTGGAATCACCAATTTTGGATCTATAAATAAAAAGATGTGGATTTTATAAGACAAAGAAATAAATAATTAAGGAATATTTTAAAGCCAAATTAAATCTTGTCCAAACAAATGAAATGAAAGATTATAAAATAATAAAAAGGAGAAAAGTATTATTTAAATAAAATCATAAGGATTGAACAACATCCAACTTTATTTAAATAAAGACAAATTGCCTAAATAATAAATCCCAATAAAATTATTTAGAAGACAATTTAAATATTGAATTAAATCCTTAAGCAAATGGAATAAAGATAATCCAAATAAAATAAAAGGATAAAGAATATTCAAATACAATTATATGGCATTAAACCATATTCTAAAATTATATATAAGTGGGGACAAAATTCCTAAGATAAATGATTAATTAAATCATGAGAAAATAAATTGGAATTTGCCAAAGTGGATTAAAAGTTAATTAATTAACTTAAATAGAATAAAAGAATTATTTGAATAAAATTTATATGGGATTAAGAGCATATTTGATTTTATTTGAATAAAGACAATTTGCCCAATTTAAATGATTAATAAATCATATCAAAAATAATTTAAATAATTCAAAGTGAATTATTTGCACTAATAAATAAATAAAACCTACTGAAAAAGGTTTAGTAAAAATTAGAATTCAAATGGAAGTTTGAAATATAATTAAAATCTTATTTGAATAAAGGCAAGTGCCTATACTAAATAAATAATAAACCATAAAAGAATAAAAGAATTATTATAAAATGGACTTTAAAATGCATTGATAAACAACATTAAAACTTACTGAAATTTTGGAAAAGTTTGAATTCAAACAAGTATTTGAATCAACTGAATAAAATCAAAACAGAAAAAGAAATCAGAAAAGGAAAAAGAAAATAGAAGAGGAAAAAAATAAAAAGAAGCAGCCCAGCAAGCCCACCCTAGGCCCAATAACCAGGCAACCCGGCTCCTCTCTCCCCGAACCATTATTTTCTCACTCGCGCACCTAACCTCCTCTCTCACTGACCCGCGAACCCCACGCCACGTCAACTGCCCCGTCATCATCTTCCTCACCCTGCGATGACCAAGCCCCCCTCGTCGCCGTTTCTGCTATTTACTCCTCGTATCAATCCGAGTAACTCCGCGAGTAAATCGCCCTTGTGACCACACCCTCTTAACCAGCACCCTCTCCTCTCCATTTCCCCCAACCAGCACAACAAGAGAGCCCCCAAGCTGTCTCCATTTTTGCTTGCACCGCCGCGGCCTCCGACAAGCTGCAGCACCAATTCCGGCGAGCCCAGCCACCCCTTTGCCCCCTCGACCACACGAGCGTGATCCCCATCTCCCTACGCATCTCCTAGTACCACCCACTCGCTCGCGTGCACTCTGAAACATCGGCAAGCACAACATATGAACGCCGTCGTCGTCTGCCTTCGCTCCGGCGAACCTTTCCGGTAAAACCTGACCGCCCAAACCCCTCTGGTTGATACGCGTGTAATTGCCACACTCGTGCGCATCTAACGCCACCTCTGGCTTGACATTTCATGCCTTGTAGCGTCGACAGCATCCACACTTGAGCGAGCCCGACGCTCACACCAACTCCGACGAGCAATCGACGCCGTGACAGTGCGCCCCTGTCCAGGAAAAGACTACCTCGAGCTTCAGCACGACGCGGCGAGCACAGTAAGAAACTTTCCCCTCTCCCGCGCTTCCTGTACTCGCCGTACCACCACTGGCAGAGCCGCTCCACCGTCATCCACCGCTAGCGCCGCCATCATCCACCGCTAGCACCGCCCATCCTTGGCCACTCGTTCATCAGCCATTGGATCTTGATCTTTGTAGGGTTCGCAGCATAGAAAACAAAAAATTTCCTACGATGGGAACAACTATGTACCAAGATCTTTCTACTAGATACAAACAACGGGCGGATGTATATCCGTAGAGAACATACCCTTGAAGACCGACAAATCTTAACGAGTCCAAACTCGTGGTTGATGTAGACGATCTCTTGCCGATCTCAAGATCAAGAGGAAGTCCTAGCGCCGCAAAACAGCAGCGCATCCGTGCTCGCACACACGTTCGAGGCACCGAGCAACCTCCGCCTCCTCGCTCCAGCGATGAAGTGGAAGCACAACTCTTTCTTGCCGAATAGCCACCGAGAACATGTATCTCGCTAGTCCGAGACCATGGGGGATAAATTCTAGAGGGGGAGAGAGATCCTTCACGAGGAGGTGTGCTTTGAGAGGATGAGAGGGGGGCCTTTTATAGGGGAGAGGGGGCACCCAAGGGGCATGGCGCCCAGACATGGGGGCTGCCCCCACCTCTCCCACATTCATGTGGGTGGAGCTCCCACTCAAAATGAAAAGCCTCCACTCCCATAAAAGAGCCTCCACTCAAAAATCCACTCACATGCATTAAATTTCCACCAAATTTAATGCAAGCTCTCATTTAAATAAAAATCTTTTATTTATTTATTTATTCAGAATTTTGTTAATTACTTTAATTAACAAACATTCACATAAAACCCCTTGCTAGTATTTCATTGCACATGCAGAACCAGTTTCAGCAATTTCAACCGAAACAGTTTCGGTGTCTAGTGAAATAAATTCCTGCGCTTTCCTTTTCTTTTTCTAACATATCATTTGCTCTGAATGGTGTCGGTATCCCTTAAGTGTGTCACCCTACGGTTCGCGAATAATGCGGACATGATCGAGACCCTTCTCCGATCAATAATCAGTAGCGAGACCTGGAGATCCATACTGACTCCCACACATTCAACGATGACTTCTGTGATCGTGTGAACCTTTTACGCTAGTATCGTAATCCATTTGTTTCATGATATATTACATGTCCGAGATTCTACCATCGGTATATCCATACCTAGTTTGATCTCGTTACCGACATGCACTCTTTTCTCGTTCCCGTGATATAACATTCTAGTGATTAAATCACTTGCTTGCAAGCTAATCAATGTGATATCACCGAGAGGGCCCAGAGCATATCTATCCGTCATCGGGATGAACAAATTCCACTCTCGATCCATGGGTCTCAACATAACACTTTAGTAGTTCTGAAGCCATCTTTATAATCACCCAGTTACGGTGTGACGTTTGATGTCATCGAGAAACTCATCCGGTGTTAGTGATTGACATGATCTCATGGTCTAAGGATTAGGATCACTTCGTAAGTTGTTATAGCAATATAAACTCAATGACTTTGATCGTAATGCTATACTTCGGATGAATGTTCATCACATCATTACACTAATGTTGTGACCTCGTTATTAACAACATACAATGTCCATGATCAGGAAACCTATGATCATCTTGTTAATCAACGAGCTAGTTTATAAGAGAGGCATAACTAGGAACTACATTTTGTTTATTAAACACACATGTATTAACGTTTCCGTATTAATACAATTATAGCATGCAAAATAAACATTTATCATAAATAAGGAATACGATAATAACCACTTTATTATTGCCTCTCGGGCATATTCCCTTCAGTCTCCCACTTGCACTAGAGACAATAATCTAGTTTGAAAACTTTGTGTATTGAACACCTATGGCTTTCTGGTGTTCCAAATACGCAATTGCAAGTGGTTAACATAATCTACGGATCTGACGCTTTTAGGTCCGTGTGTATTTGCATGTCTTTGCGTCTCCACGCTTCACTCATTCTCCAATGAGATGGCATTGAATAAATTTGGTATTTTGGTGAGACCTTTAGTTCCTTGGGGTTAAAACACGTCGATACTATTGTCACACAATATATCTTTAGTGTTAGCCCATTGCGAACCACACCTTAGTTTGATAACAAACTACTTGACACAAATTCCCTCCTTTGCTGCTACTATAGCAGTCATATACTTAGCCTTTTGTTGTAGTATTCGTCACAATGTCTTAACTTTGGATTTCATCCAAATCCATCATGAAAACTTTATTTCCATTTCATTGTGCCACCCATAGTTTAAATTGAGATAAACTTAATTTGTATCTTGTGACAAACCTAGTATCAATGTAACGCTTTACAATGAACTATTTGTAATTGTTTGTCACCTCTACACAAATATATTCTTAGTTCTTTCAAAAAGATCATAAGAATATCCTCACTGTCGTCCAATGATCATTTTATGATTCATTCTGGTATATGCTCATAACACTTAGAGCATCGGACATATCTGGATGTGTACATATCATGGTATGATTGATCAAAACATTCTCGTGATTTCACTCATCAAGTGTCAAAGCACTTGAATCTTGTTTCACTTATCAAGTGTCGATACACTTGAATCCAATTCCTTTCCATGCGACAAGAACCATTTCTTGTCGTTTCTATATTGAACTCCTTCAATATCTCATATATGTACGTTTGGCACAACCATATTAGCGTCACAGTCTATCCACTATAGACATTCATGCTAAATATTCGGGTTTTGCCTAAGTATTTCATCGAAATGAAATTCTTAACCTTTGTCAATAAAAGATACATCATTTCTAATCAACAAGATGTCCTCCACAAAATGTATTAGAAATATGTCTTAGCGCTCCCACTTAATTTCTTGCAAATGCAAGCATCTTCATCGTCTCCTGATGAAAACTCTTTTTCATCACGGTGAAGATTCCAACTCCGCGATGCTTACTTCAACCATTGAAGTTTGCATGCCCTTTTTAGCATCCTTTGAATTAACAAAACCCTTTGGATCGTGTCATGTACACGTTCTAGGTAACCATTCTATTAGAAGAACTTTGTTTTGTTTATTCATCTACCATATAACAAATTATATGTAGTGGTTGCTTCTTTAATTCGTCCAGACTAAATATCACTATGAAAGATCAAATCTTGTCATAGTCAACTCCTTGAACATTGTCGTAAAATACTTTACGACATGTCGACTATTTCATAGATGTGAAACATCCATGTCTATTTCTTTATAGATCCAAATACGACCGATAGGTTTTTACACCTTTCCGGAGGGTCTTCCAAGTTCAAAACTTGATTTCTCGTGTATGGAACTATCACGGATTTTATGGCTTCAAGCCATTTGACGGAGTCAGGGCCCATCATCGCTTCTTTGCATATAGTCGGTTCATCATTGTCAAACAATAATGATTTACTCTCAAATCTTAGTATTTGATTGTTTATTCGACCGACTTGGTTCAATAAGAACTTAGACCTCAGTGACCACAACATTTGAGGCACGTGATCCATGAGCATTATGGCTGCCTCCAGAACATTTTCCGGCGCTGCGCAACTCAGCACATATAGCTAAGGTTCGTTAACCTTATCAAATTTCTATTGTCCTCCCACTTAACATTTATGAAAAATTCCTTCTTCAAGAAACTTCACGTTTCAAGCGACAAACCCTTTTGTCCTTGGTGTTATGGAGGAATAACCAATTGTTATTCGAAATAACCTACAAATACATGCTCATCCGACTTCGGTTGTAAACATCTTACTTATGTTTAGCATACCAAAATTTAAGAAATGACAACTTGGGTTTTACCCCAAACCATAACTTCCATGGTGTCATTTCAACGGATCAAGATGGAGCTCTTTTCAGTGTAAAAGCGGTAGTCTCTAAAGCTTTAATCTTTTAAAACATAATGGCAGTTTTATAAATAACACCTTTGATCCAACCATGTCAAACAAGGTTTCATTACAACTCTCAAACACTCCATACTCCTATGGTGTTTTGGTAAATGTAAATCTAGGTGTTTTGCTAAACTTGCAACTCAAATAAATCCCTTTATGATAAATAATAATTCATTTATTTTTCTTGTTACACTTGTAACTCAAATAAATCCCTTATGATAAAATCATAAACCATTTATTTTCTTGTTACAATGATTTTCCACTTCATCTTGAAAGTCTTTGAAACATTTTCAAATATTTCATACTTCATTCTCATTAAGTGAACATTCACTCAAATTTCCGGAGAAAATATATGAAGTTGAAACCCATCGCTTACGACTATAAATAATGGACTACATACATCGATATGTATAAATTCCAATATTTTAGTCGTTCGTTCTTCTTTGGCCTTTGAACGAAGTTTTTAATTATCCCGAGGAAAGTCTCACAAGCGTCACTTGATCAAATCAAAGACTCCAAAAATCCATGAATATGGAGATTCTTCATTATTTCTTTCCAATATAATTTAAACGGCGATGTAACTTCGTAAGTGATCTTTCAATCATTTGTCTTGCGACATTTTAGCATTAGGCTTTATGGATGTGATTTCTCCAACTAGATTTGTAAATCATCCATCTTATATGGAATACGGTAATTATTTGAACAACCTTTGTTCTCATAATACCTGATTCAAATAACAATTATTAAAACAAATCTTGATGTCAAGCTTTGATGTCAACGAGAAATACAAACAACGGTTTGTTTGTTTTCGATGAACATCATCACATATTCTCTTGCTAGTTACTTAGGCCATTGTGGTTCATGAATTGCATTGTTCCGTATGAAATTTCATACCAACCAATTCGGTATCCAATACCCAAGAACCACATTGTTTAACAAGTAAAGAATACAACCATAACATGTATATCATCCATATACCTAAATTGGATATTTCCAATCTTTTCTTTTCTGCCAAATATATTTTATAGATTCTCTTTCAGCATTTCCTTTTTCTTTTTAAAAGAATCTATCAACATCAAAAGTGGCGCCATATACATGACACATAGTCCAAAGCGTGTATATTCAAATAATAATACCTTTGGACTTGCACTTTGAAGTAGATCACCATCATCAAAATGATCAGTATTCTTTCAAAATCCATTCTTTAGTAATCTTTTAGTGTAGTAAACATTTTACATACATATTCTATTCACCCTTATCATGAGGAATTTCATGATCAAGCTACTTTAGCTTATAAAGGCGAATTGTGAGTATAACATTAATTTCCAAAACCCCTTTGGATGATTAGGATGTCTAGCATCTCCAACCTTCGTAAATTCTCATCCAATATGAGAACATATATTATACTCTATCATATTGCAACCAAAACATTGTTTCAGATATCATTATATCTGCCACACATGATGGTTTCTGAAATAATTCTTTCAGCTCCTAGATAATCTCGATATTTAAATCAAGAATCATGGAGGCAAACATGATACTTAAGATACTAACACTGGAATTGTTACTCTCGATTTAATACCAACTATTAAATTTCACGGAGTAAATAGAGTTTGCTGAAAGTTTGCAATAGGACTTTAAACTTTAGATTGACACTCAACACAATACGATACCAGTTCGTAAAGTATATATCCAGAATTCTATAGTTCTATTTTCTCAATTACAACTATGCATAAGGTGGTGAACGAATCCCAATGACTACAACAAATTATGCAAATTCACTTTGATTTAATTTATGATAAATTGAGTTCTAATAATCCAAATTAGAAATAAACTCCCACTCAAAAACGACATCCCTCGTGTCTTTTTGGTGATTACATGAACCAAATCCACTACACCAAGTCCGATCATCACGTGAGTCGGTGTAGTTCCAAAGGCGAGCATCAAATGGGCATCATATCTACTATATGACTCATGCTTAACCTTTCGGTCCGTGTTCCGAGGCCATGTCTGTACATGCTAGGCTCGCCAAGTAAGAACCTTAGTATTCGCGTGTGTAACTGTCTTACACCCAAAATATGGTCATGGATCCAAAAACATCCGATCATCACGTGATGTCTTGGAGCGACGAGAACATAATCGGTGCATACTAAAGGAAGAACACATTCTTATCTTGATATTTAAATGAGGGATCATCTTATTATGCTAATAAAACGCCAAACAAGCAATATAAGATGCTATCAAAACATCACATGTTTATAAGTGAAATGATATGGTTCCCGCATATGATCTCCATCATGTGCACCGTGGTATGATCTCTATCATACCTTTATGTGTAAGGCCAAGGTCTATGGAACTTACACGCTATGTGTGTTGTAAGAGTATCATCTCATACTTCTACTTACAACATCACCATATCATAACACTAGCCCAGCAACAATTTAAACTAGACGCCTCTAATTTATCCATTGCAAGTTTTACGTGGCTTAGGGCTTTCGAAGATAGAACCGTTCTTACCTACGAACATGAACCACAAAAAGGATAACCAAATTTTTGACAACTCGTTGCAAATTAGATATTGACTATAGTAGGAGAGACAGACACCCGCTAGCCACTTATGCAAAACTAGTTGCATGTCCAGCGTGGAACAGGTCTCATGTGCGAGGACATGTAAAGTTTGTCCGGGCCGCTTCATCCCACTATGCCACCAATATCCAAAGTACAACTAAGAAGCAATAAAATGATCATCATCGCCCACATACTCATATGTGTACTACCCGTGCAAAGCATCTACGCATAGATCCGGCTCTGATACCACTGTAGGGTTTGCAGCATAGAAAACAAAAAATTTCCTACGATGGGAACAACTATGTACCAAGATCTTTCTACTAGATACAAACAACGGGCGGATGTATATCCGTAGAGAACATACCCTTGAAGACCGACAAAGCTTAACGAGTCCAAACTCGTGGTTGATGTAGACGATCTCTTGCCGATCTCAAGATCGAGAGGAAGTCCTAGCGCCGCAAAACAGCAGCGCATCCGTGCTCGCACACACGTTCGAGGCACCGAGCAACCTCCGCCTCCTCGCTCCAGCGATGCAGCGGAAGTACAACTCTTTCTTGCCGAATAGCCACCGGGAACATGTATCTCGCTAGTCCGATACCATGGGGGATAAATTCTAGAGGGGGAGAGAGATCCTTCACGAGGAGGTGTGCTTTGAGAGGATGAGAGGGGGCCTTTTATAGGGGAGAGGGGGGCACCCAAGGGGCATGGCGCCCAGCCATGGGGGCTGCACCCACCTCTCCCACATTCATGTGGGTGGAGCTCCAACTCAAAATGAAAAGCCTCCACTCCCATAAAAGAGCCTCCACTCAAAAATCCACTCACATGCATTAAATTTCCACAAAATTTAATGCAAGCTCTCATTTAAATAAAAATATTTTATTTATTTATTTATTCAGAATTTTGTTAATTACTTTAATTAACAAACATTCACATAAAACCCCTTGCTAGTATTTCATTTCACATGCAGAACCAGTTTCAGCAATTTCAACCGAAACAGTTTTGGTGTCTAGTGAAATAAATTCCTGCGCTTTCCTTTTCTTTTTCTGACATATCATTTGCTCCGAATGGTGTTGGTATCCCTTAAGTGTGTCACCCTACGGTTCGCGAATAATGCAGACATGATCGAGACCCTTCTCCGATCAATAATCAGTAGCGAGACCTGGAGATCCATACTGACTCCCACACATTCAACGATGACTTCTGTGATCGTGTGAACCTTTTACGCTAGTATCGTAATCCCTTTGTTTCACGATACATTACATATCCAAGATTCGATCATTGGTATATCCATACCTAGTTTGATCTCGTTACCGACATGCACTCTTTTCTCGTTCCCGTGATATAACATTCTAGTGATCAAATCACTTGCTTGCAAGCTTATCAATGTGATATCACCGAGAGGGCCCAGAGCATATCTATCCGTCATCGGGATGAACAAATTCCACTCTCGATCCATGGGTCTCAACATAACACTTTAGTAGTTCTGAAGCCATCTTTATAATCACCCAGTTACGGTGTGACGTTTGATGTCATCGAGAAACTCATCCGGTGTTAGTGATTGACATGATCTCATGGTCTAAGGATTAGGATCACTTCGTAAGTTGTTATAGCAATATAAACTCATTGACTTTGATCGTAATGCTATACTTCGGATGAATGTTCATCACATCATTACACTAATGTTGTGACCTCGTTATTAACAACATCCAATGTCCATGATCAGGAAACCTATGATCATCTTGTTAATCAACGAGCTAGTTTATAAGAGAGGCATAACTAGGAACTACCTTTTGTTTATTAAAAACACATGTATTAACGTTTCCGTATTAATACAATTATAGCATGCAAAATAAACATTTATCATAAATAAGGAATACGATAATAACCACTTTATTATTGCCTCTCGGGCATATTCCCTTCAATCTTGTGACGTAGATAGAATCACTTAAGCGAACAGGTATGATTAGATCAAAGCCACATGATGCACTTTAGATCCAACGCGCAGTGTTAGCCGATCTAGACGAAACGGTATCATCCAGTAGAAATGTGACGCGTGGCCTGTGTTTTGATTTAAAAAATAGAAACTATCCTATTAGATGTTTGAATTTGTAAATTCCATAACTTTTGATCCACACGTTCAAAATTTGCAAACTTTATATCATTGGAATCAGCAAAAAGAATACTTTCCAACCATGCCCTTTGTTTAGTGTTTTGCTTCTGTAAAATTAGTTGTTTTTGCAGAAACTTGTTTAGGCATATTTTGAATATAAAAATTATTCTAGAAATGATTTTAGTGTAAACTCTTTTTTAAATGAATTTTTTTGGACCTACTAACCATAAAAACCAACTTGTAGATTTAAAAGTATATTTTGTGATTCTAGGGAAAAAACCTTTGAATAAAAGCATTTCTAGTTATATAAAAAATGTTGATTATGTTTTAAAAATGCTTTTTGAGTAAAACCTTTGGAAAATTATTTGATTTAAACTCCCTGACCCTAAAAAACCAAGTTTTGGGATTTAAAATTATATTTCATGAACCCTAGAAAAATTATTACTTTGATAAATGCGTTTCTAGTAAAATAAAATGGTGCTTATTTTAAAAATGGTTTTTGAGTGAAACCTTTTGTAAATGATTTTGTTTTAAAACACTTTGACCATAAACCCTAACATTTGTGTTTAAAAATATATTTTTCAAACACTAGAAATTATTACTTTGATTTAAATCATTTTTAGCAAAACAAAAATGATTAAATGGCTATTTTCACTAACTTGATTTAAAATGGGTTTGCCACCTTTATAAATGACAAATAGGTGTTTTAAAATGTTTATAGCCTATTAGAAAACACTTCTCCAAATAAAACAATCTTTTGCATGCTTGCATGCATTGCCTTGTTTATTCATTTTATGTGGAGAATTGTTTAAATGTTAGTTTGAATATTTGATTGCTTGATTGAATTGTAGTGAACTTTGAAGAGTGTGACTATTGCAAAGATCAAGGAGTGAACTTATATTCTCTACTAAAAAGGCAAGTGGTGCTTCATACATTTTGTCCTATTATTTTCACTATGCTTTAGTGATATTTCTAAGTAGCACTTGCATGGAATTTTACTAAGTATGCTATACCTTGGGAAATCCTAGTAGATGATGCCTTAGTAGAATTTTCCCTAAGTTAAGATTCCTATTACTATCATGCTTAGCCTAGGTAGTAGAAAAACAGGGTGGATTATATTCATTCTATGAAATATTTCTAAGTCAAAGACTTGTGTTTTGTTTAATAAAACAACTGTGTGAATGAATCACCTAGGTGGAATGGTTGTGAATGGGTTATGTTGAGTGGTTACATAGGGCCCCATATTTATGGCCTACCCTAGTGTAGGTCACTTGTGGAAAGCCACCTAGGAACAAAGAGATTTGAGATGTCAAATGTTGAGAAGCTTCAAGTGCAGCCACATGGCATTATGGGCTCTGCCTGGATCATATAGGTGCAATAACTTAGCCAGATGGACAGTTGGTGGTAGGGGGTGATAGGTTTGGGAACGCGTACATTTTGGTCTAAGGGAAGGCTTCTGAAAGATCTTTTCTCGATGCATGTCGAGTCTTGTGGGGAAAGTGCACCACCTCTCAAGAGAGTAAAATCTAAGTACTTAGCCATGTCCCCGGCAATGGACAATTTGAGCATCAAGACATGGAAGCTATCAAGGATCTCCTCATCCCAATTTCTAAGTTAAAAACTTGTGGTTGAACAAGGGTAAAGGATCACCAATTTCTATTGGTAGATGCCTTGGGTGATTTTTTCCAAACAAAAACTTAGTGTTTTCAAATGATAAGGAAAATCTATTTTGAGCAAAGCAAGCCTAAGATCCACTTAGACAAATGCATATAGATGATAGATACCACTATTCTACCATAGTATCACTTGCCAATACAATTCAAATGTATTGACCCTTGTGGCTGTAACTTATTATGTTGCAGGTTTGTTTGATGTTAGTGAAGTGTGTTGAATAGGATTACATGTCTACAACCAACATGATTGCCTGTGGCACTTTCAAGATGAAGGACTCCATGCTACATAGTTATTTTTGCTGCATTGTAAGAAGATAGCCAAATGAGCTATGTAAGATGTAATGTATCATTTTATTCTTGGTTATAAAGTTGTATTATGACCTTTGTTTCTTGATATTACATCTTAATTGTGGATGCTAGCTATTGATCCAGGGACTAGCGTTGTAAACATAGGGATCTCTACCTTATTAAAGGTTGGGACCTCTACAGATGGTATCAGAACACTGTGTTGCCTATAGGATTGTAACCCTAGGATTGGACAAAACCCCTTAGAAAAATAGGAGTTGTATTTTGTTCAAAAAAAATTATTTACAAACAATCTTGTAAACTCTTTCCTCAACCTTTTTGGTTTTGATTCTACATCTCTCCTTTTCCAACTTGATGGACAAAGCCTCAATATGAGCAAAGACTTCAACAAGAACAAAGACATCAACTTGAGCAGAGACTTCACCAACTCAAATGATTCAACTTTAGTTTCATCAAGGACTTCAACTTGGACATCACTAAGGACTACAAGTGAGACAAGAAATATTACTCAAGACTTGAAGACTCAAGAAACACAACCTAGAAGAAATCATCATCACCTTTGAAGCTTTGTGACCAAGATGCAAGAATTGTTCCAAGGAAACCATGATCTCATTCATGAAGAAACAACTAAGAAGAATGTAATGATCTCAAGTGATAAGCATAGTTGGACCACCATACTTGTGATTAGTTTAAACCCACCAACTTATATGGTGTAGGAAAAATATTTGTTGCCTAAAAATGTGCTTGAACTTTGTTGTTTGAGTGGAATGTTTGTTTATGATTGCTTGCACATTGCTTGTGTGAATTGTTGTGTGTGAGTAGGATTCTTCCTATAGAATCTTTTACCTATTCTAATCCCAATCCAACCCAAACAGATGACTTCTCCAAGAAACTTGAACATCAAGAAAGGTGACAACAACAACCAAGAGATGCACATGAGAGAATAACTTCTAGCAACCCAAACCCAGTTGAATCAAGTAACAACTCAGTTTTTAGCCAACAACAATGAGTTAGACCCAACCATGCAAAAGTTTTTGAAAATCCAATCCCAATTGTTGCAAAGGATGACCTCAACATGATAGACAACCATTCCCAAGGAGATTGTGACAACAATGATATCAAGAATGATATTATAGAAGGAACTCAATCTTGCTATAATTATGGAGACATAGGACACACTTATAAGGAGCATGATGACCAATGCCCTAATTGTGAAGAGAAACATCCAACTAAACAATGCCCCACATCTCAAGTGACTTGTTTCCTATGTGAAGGAAATGATCATGTCCCTATCCAATGCCCCATCTATCCTATAGTTCAACAAATGAAACAAGATGGAATGCATCAAATGTTTGGAAACCTCCATAAGGGAACAACTTCTACCAAGAAGGATGAAGGCAAAGTCAGAACCATGCCTCATAGAGCCACATCCAAAGTGACCACAAAGTGTTGCTACTCTTGTGGAGAAGAAGGTCATATCTCTAGTAACTGCCCCAAGAAGAGAGAAAGATTTCCCACCTTTGAGGTGAGATATGAAGATCATGAACTAGAAGAACTCCTAGCTTTGGAGAGACCTAAAAAGAAGAAGAGGGACAAAGGTCAAGTGCAATGTTACAACTGCAAAGAGATGGGACATTATGCCAGTGATTGCCCAGAAAAGAAGAAGAACCAAGGAAACAAACAAGAGGCAATGATAACAAAGGAAAAGAAGGATATTAGCCAAGTGAAGTGTTTCAAATTCAAAGAGCTAGGACATTATGCAAACAAGTGCCCAGAGAAGTTACATCAAGATCCCAAGTAAGCCAAGATGTAATCTAGTTGAAAATCTTTTTAAGGGTGGTAGTACCCTAGTTGCCTTGAAGCCAACTTGTAACCTCTAGCCTTCCCAAATCTCGGGACGAGATTTCTTTTAAGGGTGGTAGCCTGTCACATCCCAAAATTTTCCAAATTTTGAAATGTGAAAAAAATAAATAAACAAAATAAATAATTGTTGAAATTTAGGGTGAAAAGAAACTTTTTGTTTCAAACTGGAAACATCAAAACCCTTCCTAAATAAAATTTGAATAAAGTGGAATCCAACAAATTTCAATCAAGTGAAATGCATTCATCAATGAATGTATCTTGAAATTTAAACACTTGGGAAAATAAACCAAAACCCTAAAACCCTAATGGAAGGAAATCATTTCCAAGATCACTCTAAGACTATGGATTTGTTCCATATAAAAATTTGTCAACAAACATTTATAAGTGATCAAAATGACAAATAAAAATATTATAAAACCATAGAAATTGGTTTCATTTAATTTGGAGCCATGGTTAAAAACTTATGAATTTAATAAGATAAAAAGAATTAATTTCCAAGGCTAATAAAGCTCCTATCTAAAATCCATACCAAATTGTGAGAAAAATAATCCAAAAGGTATTTAAAAAGATAAACAAATATTAAATAAAATTATACGAATTGGAATCACCAATTTTGGATCTATAAATAAAAAGATGTGAATTTTATAAGACAAATAAATAAATAAATAAGGAATATTTAAAAGACAAATTAAATCTTGGCCAAACAAATGAAATGAAAGATTATAGAATAATAAAAATGAGAAAAGGATTATTTAAATAAAATCATAAGGATTGAAAAACATCCAACTTTATTTAAATAAAGACAAATTGCCTAAATAATAAATCCCAATAAAATTATTTAGAAGATAATTTAAATATTGAATTAAATCCTTAAGCAAATGGAATAAAGATAATCCAAATAAAATAAAAGGATAAAGAATATTCAAATACAATTATATGGCATTAAACCATATTCTAAAATTATATATAAGTGGGGACAAAATTCCTAAGATAAATGATTAATTAAATCATGAGAAAATAAATTGGAATTTGTCAAAGTGGAATAAAAGTTAATTGATTAACCTAAATGGAATAAAATAATTATTTGAATTTAATGTATATGGGATTAAGACAATATTTGATTTTATTTGAATAAAGACAATTTGCCCAATTTAAATGATTAATAAATCATATCAAAAATAATTTAAATAATTCAAAGTGAATTATTTGCACTAATAAATAAATAAAACCTACTGAAAAAGGTTTAGTAAAAATTAGAATTCAAATGGAAGTTTGAAAATATAATTAAAATCTTATTTGAATAAACCCAAGTGCCTATACTAAATAAATAATAAACCATAAAAGAATAAAAGAATTATTCTAAAATGGACTTTAAAATGCATTGATAAACAGCATTAAAACTGACTAAAAGTTTTGGGAAAAGTTTGAATTCAAACAAGTATTTGAATCAATTGAATAAAATCAAAACACAAAAAGAAATCAGAAAAGGAAAAAGAAAACAGAAGAGGAAAAAATAAAAAGAAGCAGCCCAGCCAGCCCAACAAGCCCCAGGCCCAATAACCAGCCCATTCGGCTCCTCTCTCCCCCAACCATTCTTTTATCACTCGCGCACCTACCCTCCTCTCTCACTGACCCGCGAACCCCACGCCACGTCAACTGCCCCGTCATCATCTTCCTCACCCCGCGATGACCAAGCCCCCCCTCGTCGTCGTTTCTGCTATTTACTCCTCGCGTCAATTCGAGTAACTCCGCGAGTAATTCGCCCCTATGACCACACCCTCTTAACCAGAACCCTCTCCTCTCCATTTCCCCCAACCAGCGCCACCAGAGAGCCCCTAGGCTGTCTCCATTTTTGCTTGCACCGCCGCGACCTCTGACGAGCTGCAGCACCAATTCCGGCGAGCCCAGCCACCCCTTTTCCCCCTCGACCACACGAGCGTGATCCCCATCTCCCTACGCATCTCCCAGTACCACCCACTCGCTCGCCGGCGCTCCGAAACATCGGCAAGCACAACATCTGAACGCTGCCGTCGTCTACCTTCACTCCGGCGAACCTTTCCGATAAATCCTGACCGCCCTAACCCCACTGGTTGATACGCGTGTAATTGCCACACTCGTGGGCATATAACACCACCTCTGGCTTTCCATTTCATGCCCTGTAGCATCGATAGAATCCACACCTGAGCGAGCCCAACGCCGACACCAACTCCGACGACCAATCGACATCGTGATAGTGCGCCCCTGTCCAGGAAGACTACCTCGAGCTTCAGCACAATGCGGCGAGCACAGTAAGAACCTTTCCCCTCTCCCGCGCTTCCTATACTCGCCGTACCACCACTGGCAGAGCCGCGCCGCCGTCATCCACCGCTAGCGCCGCCCATGGTTGGTCACTCGTTCATCAGCCGTTGAATCTTGGTCCTGTGACGTAGATAGAATCACTTAAGCGAACAGGTATGATTAGATCAGAGCTGGACGATGCACTTTAGATCCAACGCGCGGTGTTAGCCGATCCAGACGAAACGGTATCAGCCAGTAGAAACATGACGCGTGGCCTGTGTTTCGATTTAAAAACAGAAACTATCTTATTAGATGTTTGAATTTGTAAATTCCATAACTTTTGATCCACACGTCCAAAATTTGCAAACTTTATATCATTGGAATCATAAAAAATAATACTTTCCAACCATGCCCTTTGTTTAGTGTTTTGCTTCCGTAAAATTAGTTGTTTTTGCAGAAACTTGTTTAGGCATATTTTGAATATAAAAATTATTCTAGAAATGATTTTAGGGTAAAATATTTTGTAAATGAATTGTTTTGGACCTACTGACCATAAAAACCAACTTGTAGATTTAAAAGTATATTTTTTGATACTAGGGAATAAATCTTTGAATAAAAGCATTTCCAGTTAAATAAAAAATGTTGATTATGTTTTAAAAATGTTTTTTTGAGTAAAACCTTTGGAAATTTATTTGATTTAAACTCCCCGACCCTAAACACCAAGTTTTGGGTTTTAAAAATATATTTCATGAACCCGAGAAGAATTATTACTTTGATAAAGGCATTTCTAGTAAAATAAAATGGTGCTTGTTTTAAAAATGGTTTTTGAGTGAAACCTTTTGTAAATGATTTTATTTTAAAACACTTTGACCATAAACCCTAACATTTCTGTTTAAAAATATTTTTTTCAAACACTAGAAATTATTAGTTTGATTTAAATCATTTCTAGCAAAACAAAAATGATTTAAATGGCCATTTTTACTAACTTAATTTAAAATGGTTTTGCCACCTTTATACATGACAAATAGGTGTTTTGAAATGTTTATAGCCTATTAGAAACCACTTCTCCAAATAAAACAATCTTTTGCATGCTTGCATGCATTGCCTTGTTTATTCATTTTATGTGGAGAATTGTTTGAATGCTAGTTTGAATATTTGATTGCCTGATTGAATTGTAGTGAACTCTGAAGAGTGTGACTATTGAAAAGATCAAGGAGTGAACATATTTTCTCTACTAAAAAGGAAAGTGGTGCTTCATACATTTTCTCCTATTATTTTCACTATGCATTAGTGATATTTATAAGTAGGACTTGCATGGAATTTTACTAAGTATGCTATACCTTGGGAAATCCTAGTATATGATGCCTTAGTAAAAAAATTACCTAAGTTAAGATTCCTATTACTATCATGCTTAGCCTAGCTAGTAGAAAACCAGGGTGGATTATATTCATGCTATGAAATATTTCTAAGTCAAAGACTTGTGTTTTGTTTAATAAAACAACTATGTGGATGAATCACATGGGTGGAATGGTTGTGAATGGGTTATGTTGAGTGGTTACATAGGGCCCCATATTTATGGCCTACCCTAGTGTAGCTCACTTGTGGAAAGCCACCTAGGAACAAAGAGATTTGAGATGTCAAATGTTGAGAAGCTTCAAGTGCAGCCACATGGCATTATGGGCTCTGCCTGGATCATATAGGTGCAATAACTTAGCCAGATGGACAGTTGGTGGTAGGGGTGATAGGTTTGGGAACGCGTCCATTTTGGTCTAAGGGAAGGCTTCTGAAAGATCTTTTCTCGATGCATGTCGAGTCTTGTGGGGAAAGTGCACCACCTCTCAAGAGAGTAAAATCTAAGTACTTAGCCATGTCCCCGACAATGGACAATTTGAGCATCAAGACATGGAAGCTATCAAGGATCTCCTCATCCCAATTTCTAAGTTAAAAACTTGTGGTTGAACAAGGGTAAATGATCACCAATTTCTATTGGTAGATGCCTTGGGTGATTTTTGCCAAGCAAAAACTTAGTGTTTTCAAATGATAAGGAAAATCTATTTTGAGCAAAGCAAGCCTAAGATCCACTTAGACAAATGCATATAGATGATAGATACCACTATTCTACCATAGTATCACTTGCGAATACAATTCAAATGTATTGACCCTTGTGGCTGTAACTTATTATGTTGCAGGTTTGTTTGATGTTAGTGAAGTGTGTTGAATAGGATTACATGTCTACAACCAACATGATTGCCTGTGGCACTTTCAAGATGAAGGACTCCATGCTACATAGTTATTTTTGCTGCATTGTAATAAGATTGCCAAATGAGCTATGTAATATGTAATGTATTATTTTATTCCTGGTTATAAAGTTGTATTATGACCTTTGTTTCCTGATATTACATCTTAACTGTGGATGCTAGCTATTAATCCAAGGACTAGCATTGTAAACACAAGGATCTCTACCTTATTAAAGGTTGGGACCTCTACAGATGGTATCAGAGCATTGTGTTGCCTGTAGGATTGTAACCCTAGGATTGGACAAAACCCCTTAGAAAAATAGGAGTTGTATTTTGTTCAACAAAAATTTATTTACAAACAATCTTGTAAACTCTTTCCTCAACCTTTTTGGTTTTGATTCTACATCTCTCCTTTTTCCAACTTGATGTGCAAAGCCTCAATATGAGCAAAGACTTCAACAAGAACAAAGACATCAACTTGAGCAGAGACTTCACCAACTGAAATGACTTCAACTTTAGTTTCATCAAGGACTTCAACTTGGACATGACTAAGGACTACAAGTGAGACAAGAAATATTACTCAATACTTGAAGACTAAAGAAACACAACCTAGAAGAAATCATCATCACCTTTGAAGCTTTGTGACCAAGATGCAAGAATTGTTCCAAGGAAACCATGATCTCATTCATGAAGAAACAACTAAGAAGAATGGAATGATCTCAAGTGATAACCATAGTTGGACCACCATACTAGTGATTAGTTTAAACCCACCAACTTATATGGTGTAGGAAAAATATTTTGTTGCCTAAAAATGTGCTTGAACTTTATTGTTTGAGTGGAATGTTTGTTTATGATTGCTTGCACATTGTTGTGTGAATTGTTGTGTGTGAGTAAAGATAAATCACAAGTTAATTGAGAACCAAAGACTTGAACAAAGGATTTCGGTGTACACGCCGAATAATTTACCTGTTTTCTTCAGAATGGGAACCATCTTGTCATACTTGACCTGCAATTTCCTATGAGAAAAGAGTAGCATCTGGAATTCGACAGTGCATCGATTGTGAGCAACCTAAGATAACAGCGACTTATACAGGGAAAATACGCAAAATATCCAAATGAAGCAAAACTTCACTCGGATCTAGGTGGCTGGATATTCAAAGCCAAAACTTAAAAAGATCTGAATGAAGCAAAATTTCACTCAGATCTAGGTGGCTGGATATTCAAAGCCAAAACTTAAAAAGATCTGAATGAAGCAAAACTTCACTCGGATCTAGGTGGCTAGATATTCAAAGCCAAAACTTAAAAAGATCCGAATGAAGCAAAACTTCACTCGGATCTAGGTGGCTGAATATTCAAAGGCAAAACTTAAAAAGATCTGAATGAAGCAAACCTTCACTCGGATCTAGGAGACTGGATATTCAAAGCCAAAACTTAAAAAGATCCGAATGAAGCAAAACTTCACTCGGATCTAGGTGGCTAGATATTCAAAGCCAAAACTTAAAAAGATCTAAATGAAGCAAAACTTCACTCGGATCTAGGTGGCTGGGTATTTGTCAACACCCGGATTTTTAATCTCAGGTGCCTATTATGCCATACATCGCAATCCCAGGATTACCATTTTTGTGAGACATAACATATTGGATATCACAGTACGTCATCCATTACAAACCATACATAAGGTCTTACAATAAAATAAAGCATCTCATGATCCAGTCTTAGTACAATCAAGCAGCGGAATAATAACGATAGTGTGGGCGAAGCTCCATCTTCATGGCCACAGGCAATGCTGACGATGGGAGATGATCCTAGTTGTCGTAACCTTCCTGTGGTCCATCCTCGTGATAGTCCTCTTCATAGTCTGGCCATGGGAATAGCCAGGGACAAAGCCATGAGTACTCTATAAGTACTCGCAAACTATCACTAACAGGTAAAGTGGTTTCAAGTAGGAGTACTAGGCTCTAGGTTGTTTTGCAAAAAAGATAGATTTATCTCTAACTGAGTTTAGAAGCAAAGAAAAGTAGTTTAAGGTTTTATAACACCTAAGTGGGAACTGAAGTTTCACTTTCACAACTCTGTTATGGTCAAGTCAAAGTCATGATTCAAATCACAAGTCATTTTGAAAACATCTGACGATGGAATGGTATGGCCACTCCAACTTTTCATAACCGCGGACGCAGCTAATCGATAGTTTGACACTTTGTAGAGGTGATACACTTTCACCACAATATTCGATAAATCCGTCAGGAACAATCCTAAATTCACCATACTCAGTATACAGATAATCAATCCTAACCTTTCAATTACACGCCCTAGTATAGGCACCTCTCCTATGAGTTTGGCCTCCCAACCATGACCATATGTCATCTTGGGAACTGCACAGGTGGTCAATCTTCACGAGGTAGCCTCAGCTCAAACCTCGGCCGTGAGGGAACCCATACTAAGGTATATAAACTTCTAGTCAAGCCTTACCCAAATTCCGGTATTGTGGTTGTACGGTAAAATTGGAATGGTATCGCATCCAGACAACCATCAGTTTTATAAAGGGATAAGGCTCATGCCTCAACATTTTCATCATCAAAAATCATCTGGTGTTCAAGAACACATGTCAAAACATTTCATTAGAATGACTCATCATTCTAATGTTTTCGTAATCATTTTCACCAAGTATTCCCATCTAGAGTGATCAAGTTTTATGCTTAGCACTAGCAACTAAAGTTGGGGTAAATACTAGTGAGGGGTGGCAAACAAGGGTGACTTATCTAAGTTCAATCTCATGCCTCAGGATGATACCAAGATTTATCTAACTTAGGACAATTTTTATGCTCTTTATGCTACCTTTAAAATCTTTCCAAAACTTCACAAGTCACTAAGTAAACATATCTAAGGAGCTTTGATAAAGAAATAGAAATAAACAAGCTTGCAAGTAAAACTGGGATTTGGTATAATCAAGTGGTATGATCACATATGCCTAAAGCATCTAGTTGGCATAACTATCCTGCAAGTGTTAACTTGCAAAGTCAACTTGTTTGGTGAAGCTTGCTTAGGTAACATGCAAGTGGTAGCTTGCCTTGTGTAGTGCAGTGGTTGAAGTTCTCCTCGGCTTCTTCCTCATAGTAGTCTCCTTCCTCTTCGTATCCTTGGTCGGTACTAGCGTCTATAAATAAATACGAGGTACACAATCACCAAACAATACTTAACTAATTCTACTTATCACACCAGGGTTTTCACTAGATGATCTAGCATCATCACAATCATCACAAAGAATTAAGGCACTAGTTTTATTTATTTTATTTTAGAAAAGTAATTTCGACTCATTGAAAAACTACTTAAGATTTAATATTATCCAATTAAAACATGAGTTCATGTTGACAATGTCATCACCACATATTTCAGTACTTGGGAATATGATTTAAAGTGGTGTCACAATTTAATAAGGTTTAACCTTTTATTTTAATTAATTAAAGTGACTAGAAATGCCTATGGGGCATTCCTTTATTACTTGTTCATTATTTCTGTAAGTAAACCTAGATATTTTTATATATTCGGAAAGGTCTTGTTAAATGTAGTTTTTGAGAGTTGGAATCATCTCAAAAGCTTTTATGGTTGAATTTTGAAAAATGTTTGAATGTAGAAAAGTCTCTGCCTTGTTATTTTTACCAAAGGTGATCTATAATTCTAGATGGTTTGAATCCAATGGGCTTGGATTAAGAATTTCAATACCTTTCTAGCAAAATTAGTTTCATCCAATTTGGTTCAGCGAAACTCTCTAGTTTGATTTTTGAATCTATTGCTAGAACTAGGTTTGAAACTAAAATTAAAAATCTAGATTTAAACTACTGGGTGGCGCGAAAGTGATAACTGGGCCGTCCCACTGCACACAGCGTGCATGCGGGCTGCTGATAGATGGGGTCCAGGCGTCAGTGGCTCTAACTACGCAAAGCGGTATCTTTCAATCTGAGCCTTGCGATTAGACTAGATCCTACGGCTGTGGTTCGTCTTCTCCGTCGGGAAGCGCCGGCGAGACTGAACCCTAACGCGGCCAGTGGGGTTCTGTGGTGGCTCACCGGGGCTCGGGCGAGGGTCGGCGATGGGGACGAACAACGAAGTTGATGACGGCGATCCTCCTGGTACCAGTGGCTCCTCCTGGGGCGGCTCCAATCGATGGCGCCCTTCTCCTCCAGCAGCAGCAAGCTCCGGCAAAATTCCGGCCACCTGGTGCTTGCGTTGCTCCAGGGAAGAGGTGGGGTGGTTCTGAGAGAGAGGGGAGTGGAATGGTGTGCTGAATTCGAACGGGAGAGGCCTCTATTTATAGTGCAATGAGGGAACCGAAGGGTGTGGGCGGAGCTCATCGTGGTCTTCGTCACAGTGAGCTAACAGCATGGGCGAAGGTAGGGGACGGTGCACTGCCTCCTGGCGAAGCTCAACGTCTTCATGGCGAGGTGTGGGGCGTTGCGGTGCGGTCGGAACACGTCGACGCTCTGGGCGGCTCCGACAGAAGTTTTAATGGCGCACATCGGCTATGGGTCGTGCGGCGGCGAACGGGGTTGTCTGGCCGTCTCCTGGGACGATGGTGATCACGCACACGGGCAGCAAAGGCGGGGCGCGGTCTGTGAGAGCGTGTCGAGCACGGCGCTCTGGCGCGCTCTCGGCATGGTCGTAGAGAAAATGGTCGCGAGCGTTCCGTGTGGTCCAGTGTCTGGCAGGGCTCGAGCACTGGACAGGGGGTGGTGATGGACGGTGGCTTGTGTCCCAGACATAGTGGCTAGGCTTGTTTAGGCTTGTAGCTTGCTGTCGACATTAGGGTTGGAAAGTGTGCTCGGCCATGTTCACCATTGATGGCATGTTCGATTTTATAATGAGCTAGAGTGGCTTAAACAAGATAGATGATCTACTGAGAGTGTAGTGTGAACTAGAGAGGGGACAAGGTTGGCACAAGATTGCTCACTATAGTGTTTGATGTTTAATTTCATTTGTGTTTAGAAGGTGTTTGATGATATGGCCGCAAGAGATTTGAATTTGAATTTTTGAATGAAACTTGGTGGGTGTACTAGTCACATACTAGGTAGTCTATGGTTTCTTGGATTTGTCAAGGTGAACTGGTTTGGTTGGGTTTTGAGAAATGATGATCTTCTCATATGAACTAAATTAAATTTTGAAATGTCATTTGAATAGGGTTGCCAAATGTTTCTGTGGGTTTGCAAAGTGGGCTTGGGTTCATTTTCACTTGGTCTAGCAAGGGGTGAAAAGAAATTGATTTGTTTCTGTTTGAAATCTTGTACTAGAAACACTCAAAGTGAGCTAGTGAGCAAGATTGGCAAAAATGACCATTTGCTTATTTTGTTTGTTTTTGAATTTCTCTTGATTTGGTTCTGCTTGGAAATGATTTATATGATATTGTTTTCATCTTTAAACCATTCCTTGCCATTCATAACAATCACACAAGTCCATTCAAGCATTCATGCATTCATCACATACACACATGCATTCACATGATTTTAATTAACAAAAGTTTTTGTTAACCCTAATCTTGGATGATTGGAATTGATAACCTTGATCAATATTTTTGGGATGTTACAAACCTTCCCTCCTTAAACAAAATCTCGTCCCGAGATTTGAGAAAAAGAAAACTAGGATTTAAAGAGATCTAGAAACTCTGTCCTAATGTAGTCTTCTCGCTCCTAGGTAGCTTCTTCGGTGTGGTTACTCCACTGAATCTTGAGAAACTTGATACTTCGGGTCAAGGTGGTTCTGAAATCTTCCTCCAAAATATGAATGGGTACATCAGGATACGTCGGGTCATCGTTGATCTCTATGGTTCGGTGATCAATATTCTTGAAAACTTTGGTCTTCTCCGGGACTTCTAGGCATTTACGAAGTAATGAGATGTGAAACACGTTATGCACGGCAGACATCTCCTATGGCAGTTCCAGTTGATACGATACTTCTCCTCGGCAATTCAGAATCTTGAAGGGTTCGATATATCTGGGGGATAACTTTCCTTTTAGTTGGAAACATTGCATTCCTTTCAAAGGTGACACTTTTAGATACACAAAATATCCGATATTGAAGGCGAGGTCTCGATGTCTCTTGTCGGCATAACTCTTCTATCTGGATTGGCGGTCTTGAGGTGCTCACGGATCTTGTGAACTTCATCCTCTGCTTCTCGTAGGATGTCGGGTCCGAAAATCTGACTCTCTCCTACTTCCGACCAATTCAAAGGGGTACTACACTTCCTTCCATACATGAATTCAAATGGGGACATTTGCAAACGGTCTTGATAACTGTTGTTGTGTGAAAATTCTGCGAAAGGCAGACAATCTTCCCATTTATATCCATACTCTAACACACACGCTCTCAACATATCTTTGAGTATTTGATTTAATCGCTCTGTTTGTCCATCTGTCTGAGGGTGATAAGTTGTGCTGAAGTACAGTCGGGTTCCTAATCCTTCTTGGACTTTCTTCCAAAATCTTGAGGTAAACTGAGTTCCTCGATCTGATACAATGTTCTTGGGGACTCCGTGCAAACTGACGATTCTAGCAATGTACAACTCTGTGAGTTTTGAACTCTGGTAGATGGTCTTGACTGGTAAGAAATGGGCGAATTTGGACAGTCTATCCACTATGACCCAGATAGAGTCATTTCCCCTACTAGATGTAGGCAAACCGGTGATAAAATCCATTCCAACTGAATCCCATTTCCATTCCAGAATCTGCAACGGTTGCAAAAGTCCTGCGGGTCTCTGATGTCCCGCCTTGACTCTCTGACAAATGTCACACTTGGCTATGTAGCTTTCGATTTCTCTCTTCATCTTGTGCCACCAAAATTGCTCCTTCAAATCCTGATACATCTCCATTCCTCCAGGGCGGATAGAATAAAGAGTATCATGGGCCTCTTTCAAAATAGCTTGCTTCAATTCTAAGTCTGCTGGCACACAGATACGTCCTTTGTACCATAAGACTCCTTCTTCATCTTTGGTGAACCGGGTACTTTTCCTGTACTGATGCGACGTTTGATTCTGTCGATACTAGCATTTCCTTTCTGAGCCTCCTTGATCTGACTAGTCAAAGTGGGTTGAAGTTCTATGCTAGACAAAAATCCTTCACTTAATATTTCCATTCTGAAAGCCTCCATCTCCTTGTGCGAACTTGGTTGCTCCTTCAGAATCATGGAGTTCAAGCGACACGGCAATCTGCTAAGGGCATCTGCTACCACATTGGCTTTACCGGGGTGATAGTGAATGTCTAGATAATAATCCTTGATAAACTCTATCCATCTCCTTAGCCTCATATTCAGATCCTTCTGAGTGAAAATTTACTTCATGCTCTTGTGATCCTAATAAATCTCACAATAGTTTCCCATAAGGTAATGCCACCATTTATTCAGGGCTAAATCTACGCCTGCTAGTTCAAGGTCATGGGTAGGATAATTTTGCTCATGTTGCTTCAGTTGTCGGGATAGATATGATATGACTTTGCCTTCTTGCATAAGCACAGATCCGAGACCGATCTTGGATGCGTCACAATACACATCAAAAGGCTTCGTGATATCCGGCATGATCAAGATTGGGGTTGAGATCAATCTCTTCTTAAGTTTTTGAAAACTCGCTTCACATTTGTCCGTCCATTCAAACTTCTTGTCCTTCTTCAACAATTGGGTCATTGGTATTGCGATGCTTGAGAATCCTTCTATGAACTTGCGGTAATATCCCGCTAATCCGATAAATGCACGAACTTGGGTTTGAGTGGTTGGGGCTTGCCATTCTTTGACATCCTTAACCTTTGCAGGGTCAACGGCAATTCCTCTTACTGACACAATATGTCCGAGGAATCCTACTTCCTGTAATCAGAATTCACATTTGCTAAACTTGGCATACAACTGATGCTCCCTAACGGTTCCAAGGATGGTCCTCAGGTGTAGCTCATGTTCTTCTTCTGATTTGGAATAGATTAGAATGTCATCGATGAAAACAACGACAAACTTATCTAGGAAGTCCATAAAAATCTTATTCATGAGGTTCATGAAATAAGCGGGGGCATTGGTTAATCCAAAATACATGATAGTGTACTCATACAATCCATATCTGGTGGTAAAGGCAGTCTTTGGAATATCCTTTGCGCGAATCTTGAGTTGATTATAACTAGTTCTAAGATCGATCTTAGAAAACACTTTGGCTCTGGTCAACTGGTCGAATAGGTATTCTATCTTCGACAGTGGGTACTTGTTCTTGATGGTGACATCATTCAACTTCCGATAATCCGTACACAAACGGTTACCTCCATCTTTCTTGTCCACAAACAAGATAGGCGATCTCCATGGCGACGCACTTGGTTGAATCAATCCTATCTCCAGCATAGCATCCAGTTGCTTCTTCAGCTCCATTAATTCAGACGGGTTCATACTATAAGGTCTCTGAGCCATGGGTCCGGTTCTAGGGATTAGTTCAATGATAAACTCGATATCCCGATCTGGGGGCATACCAGGCAAAACATCTAGAAATACGTCGGGGTGTTCACAGACTACTCTGACTTGGTCAATGGTTGGTTGGGGTAGACTCTTGTTGCACTTGAATTGACGGGGCAAGGTTTCAGATACATGCTCTAGTGATATTCCGGCTGTACTGGTCATGGTTATGGCTTTCTTGGCACAGTCAATTAATCCTTTATGTTTCGACATCCAATCCATTCCTAGTAATACTTCTAAACCTTTAGTTCCAAGTACTATTAGATTAGCATAAAAATCTATGCCAGGTATTCAGAGAGGTACGGCCTTGCAGATTTGTCTAGCTTTGGTGGTTGAACCAGGTATTTGAACTATCATGACATGCTTCAATTTTGTTGGTTGAATCTTACTAGTGCATGCAAAATCTTCTGTAACAAACGAGTGCGATGCTCCAGAATAAAACAACACTCTTGCAAGTATTGAGTTAACAGAAAACATACCCAGCACGACATCTGGCGCTTCTTGGGCTTCTTCAGCATGCATGAGAAATAGACGGCCGTTGCATTTGAGAGAATTCCCTGGGGCAAATCTCCTTCCAGACTGAACACGACGCTGCTGCTGAGCTGGGGCATTCACATTGGGGGCTACTGCAATATTCTTGGACACTCATTGGAATAGTGACCCTTGGTTCCGCATTCATAACAAGTCACCTGAGACTTGTCCTTTGCTGCAGTAGGCACGACATTGCTTCCAGTTCTTGGGGCAGTATTGGGGCTGTTGGCGACATTGTTGTTGTTGAACTTTGGCGGTGCATGATTGAAATTGTTGGAGTTGCCGGGGTTATTGTGATTTCCTCCGGGCCTTGGGTTTCCACCTCCATGGTTGGGATAGGTCGGACGGTTCATCGGGGGTCTATTGTTTCTAGGGGCAAATCCTGGAGATGGGTTGGGGCGATACTTTGGGGTATGGTGGGTTCGTGGTTGATTCATCATCCTGCGCTTGCGATTCTCATTGGCTTGGTTGATCTTGCCTTCCATCTGAATGGCAGAGTCCACTAAGGCTTCAATGTCAGCAAATGGAATGTTGACTAACACTGTCTGCATCTCATCACGCAGACCATTCAAGAATCTCTCCTTCTTGTTGCTTCAGTGTCGATCTCATCCGGTGCATACCTAGTCAATGACAGAAATTTGTCACGGTACTCAACTTGCTTGAATTCCCTGAATTCATCTCTCGTCCTCTTGATCAAACGCGGTGGCACATGGGTTCTGCTGAACTTGAGTTTGAATTCATCCCAAGTCATCATTTGTCCTCCAGTCATGGCGCGAACGCTGTTCCACCAAGCTCTTGCATCTCCTGCTAGATAGTGGGTGGAAAATAGTACTTTCTCGTTGGCCTACACTCAAGCGACTTCTAAGTTATTCTCCATGGTCTACAACCAATCATCTGCATCTAAGGGCTCTTCAGACTTACTAAAGATGGGTGGATTGGTATTCTGGAAGTTCTTGAGCTTGGATCCATGGTTGTCCTGGTTTCCATGGCCTTGGTTGTTGTTGGCCATCTGAGCTATGTGTTGAAGGGTAGCTAAGTTGGCTTGACGTTCGGCTCTTTCAGCTTCACGGTCCGAAACCAACATTTGCAAGATCTGCAACATGGGGTCCGGGGATGAACTGCTTCCTCCGCGAGGAATCTGAAGATTGATATAGATCATGAGAAAAGAGGGAAATTTCTAAGGTTCAGGGGTTTTGTTTTGGAAAGTTTTTGAAGTTTGACTCAGGACTTTCTAGCAACTTGCTTTTCATTCATTCATTCATGGCACAGAATACAAACATACACCACAACAAGGAAAATAGGTGGTTTTAAGAACCATTTTGTGCAACTACGATACAATGGGACCAGGGTACAACTTTCCTAATGCTAGTGCTCAAGTTATACTACTCCTCGGAATCGGTTGCTTCATCATCATCATCATCATCAATGAAGGCGAAGTCATCCTCATCGGTGAAGAAGTCCATGGCTTGATCCTCCAGAAAGTCATCATCGTCACTGAGGTAAGAGTAGGGGTCTCCACGGATATCTTCTCATGCATTATCCCTCTCCTCAAGATGCATGTCCCTCTCGTGGATGGTTTCCTCCAAATCTGTGATCTTGTGACGAAGGCGGGCAATGATGCGCTCCTTCTTGTCAAGCTAACAGTGATGATACTGGCGATCCTTCACAAGCATGGCAATGGTCTGGTCCTTCTTGACTGCGATGGCGTGTTTGTGGTTGGCGTAGGAGCGGGCATTGTCCGTCTGTGTGGGCAAAGCATCAATCAAATCAAGGGTACACCATAAGAATGAGAATAGGTTTTCATAAATACTCACTTCCTTTGTTTTGAAACTAAGTATTTGCTTCAAGCGTCCATTCTAACTAGGGTCTCCTATGGTCAGGATGGCTCTGATACCAACTTGTCAACACCCGGATTTTTAATCCCAGATGCCTGTTATGCCATACATCACAATCCTAGGATTACCATTTTTGCGAGACATAACAGATTGGATATCACAGTACATCATCCATTACAAACCATACATAAGGTCTTACAATAAAATAAAGGATCTCATGATCCAGTCTTAGTACAATCAAGCAGCGGAATAATAACGATAGCGTGGGCGAATGGAAGGATACAGATGTCGCCTATAGGGGGTGAATAGGCGATTTAAAAAATTTCTGAGAGTGGCTCGACAAAGGCAGAATTAAACTAGCGTTTACTTTGTCAAGCACAACCTAGAACAACTAGGGTTCACCTATGTGCACCAATAACTTATGCTAAGCAATACAAGCAACAATGTGATAGCAAGATATAGATTACTTCAAGCATGAAGGCTATCACAATGTAAAGTGCATAAGTAAAGAGCTCGGGTATAGAGATAACCGGGGCACGCGGGGACGATGATATTTTACCGAGTTCTTCCCAACATGGAGTACATCTCGTTTTGAGAGGGGGTGGTATCTAACCACCTACGTCACAAAAGGCCTCCCTTATTTTCCGGTGAATCTCACCCCAACGGGATCGATCCATACTTCCACTATCGGTGCACTTGTCGGTGGCAACCGGAACCTCTCACAAGGTTGGGGCAGTTCTCCACAACTTAATTGGAGGCTCCCAACAAACGCTACCAAGGCTAAAACGCCACCAAGGCCACAAAACTGTCTAGGGTTCCAAGAACCCAAGAGGGACAAGCTTCAACAAATATCACGAACCAAATCCTCCGAGGAGAACTCAAACCGATGCACCTAATGCAAATGGCAAGAAAACCACAAAGGTGCTCCAATCCCTCACTCTCAAGTTCCAACAAAGCTACTAAAGCTATTTGGGGAACAAGAGAGAAGGAATCAAAGAGGGACACAAATCCCCCAAAATCTAGATCCCCAAAGATACACTCACAAAGAGATGTTTTGGTTTGGTCAAAACGTGGATCTAGATCTCCTCTCTCTTCCACTCAAATATGGGCAAGAATCATCAGAGGGGAAGATATTAATCAAGCTTAGACTAATAGAGGAGGAAGAAGCAACCCAAACTGAAAACGGACAAACCTATATAAAGGGCTGGACTAAATCTGCCCGTTGGGGCGTTTTTCAGAACGGGCCGGTAGACCACACAACGATCAAGGCAGAGGAAAAAGGAGTTCGCGCGGGGAAGTGGGGCCAGCGAGCGGCAGCGCGGGCGCACGCAACCGAGCGACGCTACAGCACGAGTGCGGGACCCAGCTAGCGGCAGCGTGACGCGAGGCGAGCCAACACGAAAGCAAGAACATCGCGCGCAGTGAGCAGGTCAACGCGAGGCACTGTGGCAGAGAAAAACGGGCGCGCGTGCACGGGAATTGTGGGGCCACGGCGGGGCCAGCAGCGACAGCACAGCAGGCGGGTGAGTCAATGCGAGAGCGCACGCATCGAGGCGGGAGCGGGATCTGGGCGGCAGCGCGCATGGGAGCCAGCGCGCAAGGATGGCCCAAGGCGAGCGGTGGCTGCGGACGCAGGCAAGCTGGGCCTAAAGGCGGCTCGGTACAACCGGCCGCCCGGGGCGGTTGTGCCGCATGGGCCGGTAGTGCCGGCCAGAACTACCGGGCAGGGAAGCAAGTGAGCTGCGTGCAACCAGGCGTGTCTGATACTGGGTCCGGTAGTATCGGACGGCCCAGCAAACATCTTTTTCCTTTTTCTTTTATAAATCAAATACGCAGAAATTCAAACTGCTGTAACTTTTGATTGGTAACCCCGATTGACCCGATTCCAATTGCGTTGGATAGAGGAAATATTGGTTATCACAAAGTGAGAGTGTATCAAGTAATATAATTTGAGATACCTCACTTGGTGAGACACCGGAAAACCGCCAAGATCAAAATCGCAACAAGATATATACGGGAGATCCGATTTTGATGAGCAATAGCTTGTTATGGAGATTACCACAAGCTCTATATACTCACATGGATAAGACCAAATAACAACCAGATACAATGATGCAAGTATGCAAAGGTTTGAGCTCTCTCCGAACAATGTGATCGAGTTACTCATTCGAGAGCCCCTCTTGATAGTACGGTTATCTATCCTAAACCCGGTCTCCCACACACAATATGAGACCGGCAAAAGGGAAAACCTATCAAGATTATACCTTTGCCTTGAGCATTCCACTCGATGTAGATGATCTTGCCCTTCTCAAGATGGAACGCCTTTCTTAATTCCTCATCATCGATCCATGATCACCGAGGATGGCAAGCATCAAACATGAGATCTTCTATAGATGGTGCATTTTGAGCTTGCACAACACATCTTCTTCTCGTTTCATCTACCTTGAAGCCACCACATGCTCCAAGCAATGCCAATGGACAATTCCTACAAGTACAACTTAATACACACATTAGTCCATAAGATTGTCATTAATTACCAAAACCACACATGGGGGCCCACATGTTCTTTCAGCGAGGCTCCATCTTCATGGTCACAGGCAATGCGATGGGAGATGATCCTAGTTGTTGTAACCTTCATGCGGTCCATCCTCCTGATAGTCCTCTTCATAGTCTGGCCATGGGAATAGCCAGGGACAAAGCCATGAGTACTCTTTAAGTACTCGCAAACTATCACTAACAGGTAAAGTGGTTTCAAGTAGGAGTACTAGGCTCTAGGTTGTTTTGCAAAAAGCCATATTTATCTCTAACTGAGTTTAGAAGCAAAGAAAACTAGTTTAAGGTTTTATAACACCTAAGTGGGAACTTAAGTTTCACTTTCACAACTCTGTTATGGTCAAGTGAAAGTCATGATTCAAATCACAAGTCATTTTGAAAACATATGACGATGGAACAGTATAGCCACTCCAACTTTCCATAACGGCGGACGCGGATATATTTGAATAGTTTGACACTCTGCAGAGGTGGTACACTTTCACCACAATATTCGATAAATCCGTCAGGAACAATCCTGAATTCACCATACTCAGTATGCGGATAATCAATCCTAACCTTTCAATTACACTCCCTAGTATAGGCACCTCTCCTATGAGTTTGGCCTTCCAACCATGACCATCTGTCATCTTGGGAACTGCATAGGTGGTAAATCTTCACGAGGTAGCCTCAGCTCAAACCTCCAGTCAAGCCCTACCCAAATTCGGGTATTGTGGTTGTACGATAAAATTGGAATGGTATCGCATCCAGACAACCATCAGTTTTATAAAGGGCTAAGGATCATGCCTCAACATTTTCATCATAAAAAATCATCTAGTGTTCAAGAACACATCTCAAAACATTTCTTTAGAATGACTCATCATTTTAAGGTTTTCATAATCATTTTCACCAAGTATTCCCATCTAGAGTGATCAAGTTTTATGCTTAGCACTAGCAACTAAAGTTGGGGGTAAACACTAGTGAGGGGTGGTAAACAAGGGTGACTTATCTAGTTCAATCTCATGCCTTAGGATGACACCAAGATTTATCTAACTTAGGCCAAGTTTTATGCTCTTTATGCTACCTTTAAAATCTTTCCAAAACTTCACAAGTCACTAAGTAAACATATCTAAGGAGCTTTGATAAAGAAATAAAAATAAACAAGCTTGCAAGTAAAACTGGGATTTGGTATAATCAAGTGGTATGATCACATATGCCTAAAGCATCTAGTTGGCATAACTATCCTGCAAGTGTTAACTTGCAAAGTCAACTTGTTTTGTGAAGCTTGCTTAGGTAACATGCAAGTGGTAGCTTGTCTTATGTAGTGAAGTGGTTGAAGTTCTCCTCGGCTTCTTCCTCGTAGTAGTCTCCTTCCTCTTTGTATCCTTCGTCGATACTAGCATCTATAAATAAATACGAGGTACACAATCACCAAACAATACTTAACTAATTCTACTTATCACACCAGGGTTTTCACTAGATGATCTAACATCATCACAATCATCACAAAGAATTAAGGCACTAGTTTTATTTATTTTATTTTAGAAAAGTAATTTCTACTCATTGAAAAACTACTTAAGATTTAATATTCTCCAATTAAAAAATGGGATCATGTTGACCATGTCATCACCACATATTTCAGTACTTGGGAATGTGATTTGAGTGGTGTCACAATTTAATAAGGTTTAACCTTTTATTTTAATTAATTAAAGTGACTAGAAATGCATATGGGGCATTCTTTTATTACTTGGTCATTATTTCTATAAGTAAATCTAGATATTTTTATATATTCATAAAGGTCTTGTTAAATGTGATTTTTAAGAGTTGGAATCATCTCAAAGCTTTTATGGTTGAATTTTGAAAAAAAATTGAATGTAGAAAAGTCGCTGCCTTGTTATTTTTACCATAGGTGATCTATAATTCTAAATGGTTTGAATCCTATGGGCTTGGATTAAGGATTTCAGTACCTTTCTAGCAAAATTAGTTTCATGCAATTTGGTTCAGTGAAACTCTCTGGATTGATTTTTGAATATATGGACAGAACTATGTTTGAAACTAAAATGAAAATTCTAGATTTATACTACTGGGTCACGCGGGAGTGATAACTGGGCCGGCCCACTATGCACAGCGTGCACGAGGGCTGCTGACAGATGGGGTCCAGGCGTCAGCGGCTCTAACTACACGAAGCGGTATCTTTCAATCTGAGCCTTGCGATTAGATTAGATCCTACGGCTGTGGTTCGTCGTCTCCGTCGGGCAGCGTCGGCGAGACTGAACCCTAACGCGGCTAGTGGGGTCTGTGGCGGCTCACCGGGGCTCAGGCGAGGGTCGGCGATGGGTGCAAACGACGAAGTCGATGACGGTGATCCTCTTGGTACCGGTGGCTCCTCCTGGGGCGGCTCTAATCGACGGTGCCCTTCTCCTCCTTCACCGGCAAGCTCAGGCGAAATTCCGGCCACCTAGTGCTCGCCTTGATCCAGGGAAGAGGTGGGGTGGTTCTGAGAGAGAGGGGAGTGGAATGGTGTGCTGAATTCGAATGGTGGAGGCCTCTATTTATAGTGCGATGAGGGAACCGAAGGGTGCGGGCGGATCTCATGGTGGTCATCGTCACAGTGATCTAACGGCATGGGCGAAGGTAGGGCACCGTGCGCTGCCTCCTGGCGAAGCTCAACGTATTCATGGCGAGGCATGGGGCAGTGTGGTGTGGTCGGAACACGTTGACGCTCTGGGCGTCTTCGACGGAAGTTTTAATGGCGCACAGCGGCTACGGGTCGCGCGGCGGCGAACGGGGTTGTCTGGCGGTCTCCTGGGATGGTGGTGATCATGTTGGAGATATGCCCTAGAGGCAATAATAAATATAGTTATTATTATATCTTTGTGTTTATGATAAATGTTTACATTCATGCTATAATAGTATTAACAAGGAAACATTAATACTTGTGTGATTTGTAAACTAAAATAGAGTCCCTAGTAAAGCCTCTTTATAATACTAGCTTGTTGGTTAATAAATGATTGTGGTTTCCCTATCATGAACATTGAGATGTTATTAACAACAAGATCATATCGTTAGGAGAATGATATGGTGGACATACTCCTATAGATAAGCGTAGCATAAAGATCAAGTCATTTTAATAGTTCAATTGCTATATGCTTTCTGATACATAGTAACCTAATTCCTTCGACCATGAGATCATGCATATCACCTTCACGGGAAGGATGCTTTGATGACATCAAACACCACACCGTAACTGGGTGGCTATAAAGGTGGCATTGAGTGTTCGGAAAGTATTGGTTGAGACACATGGATCGAGAGTGGGATTTGTCCATCCATATGATGGATAGACATACTCTGGGCCCTCTCGGTGGAATGTCATCCAATTAGCTTGCAAGCATGTGACTGGCTCACAAGGGATCACATATCACGGGAACGAGAAAAGAGTACTTATCAGTAACGAGGTTGAACTAGGTATGCAGAGATACTGACGATCATAACCTCGGATAAGTAAACTATCATGAGACAAAGGGAAATTGGTATCGTATGTAAGTGGTTCATTCGATGGCAAAGTAATCGTAGAAATATGTGGGAGCCATATGAATTTCCAGATTCCTCTATTGGTTATTGTTCGGAGAAGTGTCTCGATCATGTCCGCATAATTCACGAACCGTAGGAAGACACACTTAAGGATTCGACGTTGTTTAAGTAGTAATGGAATGATGAGTAAGAGACCGAATGTTGTTCGGAGTCTCGTATGGGATCCGGGATATCACGAGGAGATCCGGAATGATCCGGAGAATAAGATTCATATAAGGAAAGTCCTGCTTCGGGGTTGGAGAATGGTTCCGGTGTTTTCATCGGGAATGTTCTAGAAGGTTCCGGAATGTCCGGCACTCTGGAGGGGAAGGGTACATGAATGTGTCATAACAAGTTGGAATGATTGCATCATGTACTAGGTGTCATCGCTGAACAAAATAAAGGGTTAAATCAAATCCTAGTTTGAAAAAGTCAAACGCCAATTTGAAAAGTCAAACGGCTATTTTGTGAGGTGGAGGGAGAGTAGGAAACCTACTTGGGGAGGAGTTCCCTCCCTCCACCGCCGGCCCACTTGGAGACCGAGTTGGGGAGGGACTCCCTTCCCCTTGGCGCGCCCCCTCCACCTATATAAGAAGGGGCAGGGCTGCCCCTCCAAGGACACAACACCTAGGGCAACTCGCCGCCGCCTAGGCATAACCCTAGCCGCCGGCCTTGCCCCTCCTTGGTGCGTCTAAACCCTAGATCGCTGAGGCTCTCTCTCATAGTCCACCATACTCGCTCCGGCTTAAGGCGAAGCCCTGCGAGATCTCCCCTCTACTTCCGGTACCACGCCGTTGTGCTGCTGGAATCGCGAGGAGAGTGCTACAACCTCCGCTGCCTGCTGGAACAAGGGAGGGAAGGTCTTCGTCGAGTACCGAACGTGTGACCGACTGCGGAAGCGCTGCCGGAACGCAGCGCCGGAAGGATCGTCTACGCGATCTTGAGATCAGGAAGAGTACGACTACATCACCCACGAGAATCCGCTCTCGTTAAACACTTAGGAATCTTCGAGGGTGAGTTATTCCATCGACTCGTTGCTACAATCTAGTAGATAGATCTTGGCTTGTTTGTTTGTGTAGGGGTTCGTAGCATGGAAAACAAAAATTTTCTATCGCATACAAACAAACAAGCCAAGATCTATCTACTAGATTGTAGCAACGAGTCGATAGAGGAACTCACCCTCGAAGATTCCAAAGCGGTTAACGAGAGCAGATTCTTGTGGGTGATGTAGTCGTACACTTGCCGATCTCAAGATCGTGTAGACGATCCTTCCGGCGCCACGTTCCGGCAGCGCTCCCGCAGTCGGTCACACGTTCGGTACTCGACGAAGACCTTCCTCTCCCTTGTTCCAGCAGGCAGCGGAGGTTGTAGCACTCTCCTCGCGATTCCGGCAGCACAACGGCGTGGTACCGGAAGTAGAGGGGAGATCCCGCAGGGCTTCGCCTTAAGCCCGAGCGAGTATGGTGGAGTATGAGAGAGGGATATTAGTGGTCTAGTGATTAGACACACCAATTAGAAGGCTCTAAACCGAAGGCTAGGGCAATTAGAAGCTCTAAACCAAAACGGCTCTAAACCGGAGATTAGAGGATAGGAAATTGTGTGTATAGAGGAGGAGGCCCTGCCCCTCCTTTTATGGGTGGGAGGCGCGGCCAAGGGGAGGGGAGTCCCTCCCCAAGTCGGCCTTGGTTGGCGCGCCGGCTTGGGGAGGAGACTCCTCCCTCAAGTCGGTTCCCAACTCCTCTTGCTTGTTTCCCACAGTTTCTTGTTTTAGCCGTTTGACTTTCAAACTGGACATTTGACTTTTCTGTTTTAGGATTCAATTTAATCCTTTATATGGAATAGCAAGAACACTTAGTACATGATGCAATCATTCAATGTGTAATGACACATTCATGTACCCTCCCCCCCGGAGTGCCGGACAATCCGGAACCTTCTAGAACATTCCCGATGAAAACACCGGAATCATTCCCGAACTCCGAAACGGGACTTTCCTTATATGAATCTTATTCTCCGGACCATTCCGGATCACCTCGTGATATCCCGGATCCCATCCGAGACTCCGAACAACATTCGGTCTCTTTCTCATAATACCATAACTACTCAAACAACGTCGAATCCTTAAGTGTGTCTCCCTACGGTTCGTGAATTATGCGGACATGATCGAGACACTTCTCCGAACAATAACCAATAGAGGAATCTGGAAATTCATATGGCTCCCACATATTTCTACGATTACTTTGCGATCGAATGAACCACTTACATATGATACCAATTTCCCTTTGTCTCACGATAGTTTACTTATCCGAGGTTATGATCGTCGGTATCTCTGCATACCTAGTTCAACCTCGTTACTGATAAGTACTCTTTTCTCGTTCCCGTGATATGTGATCCCTTGTGAGCCAGTCACATGCTTGCAAGCTAATTGGATGACATTTCACCGAGAGGGCCCAGAGTATATCTATCCGTCATATGGATGGACAAATCCCACTCTTGATCCATGTGTCTCAACCAATACTTTCCGAACACTCAATGCCACCTTTATAGCCACCCAGTTACGGTGTGGTTTTTGATGTCGTCAAAGCATCCATCCGGTAAAGGTGATATGCATGATCTCATGGTCGAAGGAATTAGGTTACTATGTATCAGAAAGCTTATAGCAAATGAACTATATTAAATGACTTGATCTTTATGCTACGCTTAACTATAGGAGTATGTCCATCACATCATTCTCCTAATGATATGATCCTGTTGTTAATAACATCTCTATGTTCATGATCAGGAAACCATGATCATATATTAACCAACAAGCTAGTTTAACAAGAGGCTTTACTAGGGACTCTTATTTTAGTTTACAAATCACACAAGTATTAATGTTTCCGGTTAATACAATTATAGCATGGTATGTAAACATTTATCATAAGTGTGAAGATATGATAATAACCACTTTATTATTGCCTCTTGGGCATATCTCCAACAGTCTCCCACTTGCACTAGAGTCAATAATCTAGTTTCAAATCTTTGTGTATTCAACACCTATGGCTTTCCGGTGTTGTATGTACACGATTGCTAGTGGTCAACTGATCTCCGGATCTGACACTTCCAGGTCCGTGTGTAATTGCATGTCTTTGCGTCTCTACGCATCACTCATTCTCTAATGAGATGGCTTTGTATAAATTTGGTCTTTCGGTGTGACCTTTAGCTCTTTGGGGTTAAAACATGTTGATAATATTGTCGCACAATATATCTTCATAGTATTATCCCACTGTGAACTACACCTAGTTTGATAACAAACTACTTGACACAAATGCCCTCTTTTGCTGCTAAAATAGCAGTCATATACTTAGCCTTTTGTTGTAGTATCTGTCACAATGTCTTAACTTTGGAACTCATCCAAATCCATTATGGAACTCACTTTCCATTATATTGTGCCACCCTTAGTTTAGATTGAGATAAACTTAATTTGTACTTTGTGACAAAACTAGTATCAATGTAGTACTTTTACAATGAACTAACCATCTATTTGTCACTTCCACAAATATTATACTCTTAGTTCTTCCAAAAGATCATAAGAATATCCTTACTATTGTCCAATGATCATCTTACGAATCATTCTGGTATATGCTCACAACATTTAGAGCATAGGACATATCTGGATTTGTACATATCACAGTATGATTGATATAAATACTCTTTGTGATTTCATACATCAAGTATCAATCTATACTTGATTATTTGTTTCACTTTACCAAATGTCAATACACTTGAATATATCATCAACATTGAACTCATTCAATCCTTTCTGTGCGACAAGAACCTCTCTTGTAGTTTCTATATTGAACTCATTCAATATCTTGTCTATGTACTTCTGGCACAACCATATTAGCGTCTATTGATGCCAAATATTTGGGTTTTGCCTAAGTCTTTCATCGGGATGAAATTCTTAATATGTGTTAATAAAAGATACATTATTTCCAATCAACAATATGTCTTCCACATAATGTATTAGAAACATGTCTTAGCGCTCCCACATAATTTCTTGCAAATGCAAGCATCTTCATTGTCTCTAATGAACTTTTAAACTCCTTTAACAGTTTCATCATAGTGAAGATTCCAACTCCGTGATGCTCACTTTAACCATTGAAGTTTGCATATGCTTTTAGCATCCTTTGAATTAACAAAACCCTATGGACCGTGTTATGCACATGTCCTAGGTAACGATTCTATTAGAAGAACTTGTTTTGTTTATTCAACTACCATATAACAAAATTATATGTAGTGGTTGCTACATTAATCCGTCTAGACTAAATATCACTATGACAGATCAAATCTTGTCATAGTCAACCTTTGAACATTGTTGTGAACTCTTTCCCAACATGTCGACTATTTCATAGATGTAAAACATCCATGTCTATTTCTTTATAGATCCAGACACAACTGTAAGGTCTTACACCTTTCTCGAGGGTCCTTCAAGTTCAAAACTTGATTTCTCGTGTATGGAACTATCACGGATTTTATGGCTTTAAGCCATTTGACGGAGTCAGGGCTCATCATCGCTTCTTTGCACGCAGTCGGATCATTATTGTCAAATAATGATTTAACTCTCAAATCTTGGTATTTGATTGTTCATCCGACCTACTTGTTTCAATAAGAACTTAGATCTCCGTGACCACAACCTTTGAAGTACGCGAGCCATGAGCATTGTTTGCTAACTCCGGAACACTTTTCGGTGCTGCGCAACTCTGCACATACAGCTAAGGTTCTTTTAACCTTATCAAAGTTCTATTGTCCTCCCACTTAACTTTTCACGAAAAATTCCTTCTCAAAGAAACTTGACGTTTTAAGTGACAAACACTTTTGTCTCCGATGTTATGGAGGATTACTTAACAGTTATTCGAAATAACATACAAAGACAGGTTCATCCGACTTTGGTTGCAAACATCTTTCTTAGGCATAGCATACCAATGTTTTAAGAAAGGACAACTTGGGTTTTATCCCAAACCATAACTTTATATGGTGTCATTTCAACGGATTATGATGGAGCTCTTTTCAGTGGAAAAACGGTAATCTCTAAAGCTTTTAATCTTTAAAATATAATGGCATTTTTATGAATTATACCTTTGATCTTATCATGTCAAACAAGGTTTAATTACATATCTCGAACGTTCCATACTCTTATGGTGTTTCGGGAAAATGCAAATCCACGGAACGATTCCTTAAATCTTAGGTATTATGCTAAACTTGTAACTCAAATATCTTCCTTTATGATCTTATCATAAACTATTTATATTCTTGTTACAATGATTTTGCACTTCATCTTGAAAGTCTTTGAACTCTTCAAATATTTCACACTTCATCCTTATTAAGTAAATATTCATATATTCACTCAAATTTTCGGAGAAAGCATATGAAGTTGAAATCCATCGCTCTTGACTACACATAATGGACTTCGTACAACAATATGTACAAGTTCCAATAAGCTAGTCATTCGTTCCCTTTTGGCCTATGAACAAAGTTTCAATTATCTCTAGGAAAGTTTCACAAGCGTCATTTGATCAAAATCAAATAGACTCCAAAATTCCATCCATATGGATTTTCTTCATGTTTTCTTTCCAATATAATTTAAACGGCGATGTCACTTCCTAAGTGATCTTTTAATCAATTTGTCTTTCGACATTTTTAGCACTAGTTTTATGGATGTGATTTCTCCAACGAGATTTGTGAATCATCCATCTTTTATGGATTATGGCAATTATTTGAACAACCCTTTTGTTCTCATAATACCTGATAAAACAAATCTTGAAGGCAAGCTTTGATGTTTTAACGAGCAACATAATAACCCTTTATTTGTTCTCGATGAACATCATCACATATTCTTTTGCTAGTTACTTAGGCCATTGTAGTTCATGAATTCTGTTGTTTCGTATGACGATTCACACCAACAAATTCAGTATCAAATACTTAATAACCACATTGTTTAATAAGCAAAGAATATAGCCATAACATGTATATCATCTATATACTTAAACTGAACAATTCTAGTCTTTTCTTTTCTGCCATATATTTATGAGATTCTCTTTCAATATTTCCTTTTCTGTTTGAAAGAATCTATCAACATCAATAGTGGAGTCATACATATGACATATAGTCCAAAGCGTGTATAGTTAAATACCAATGTCTTTGGACTTGCACTTTGAAGTAGATCACCATTATCAAATGTTTGGTGTTCTTTCAAATTCCTTTCTTTAGTAATCTCTTGGTGTAGTAAACATTTTACCTACATCAAATATTCACCCTTATCATGGAATTATCCATGATCAAGCTACTTTTAGCTTATAACGGTGAAACATGAGTATAATGTTGCTCTCCAAATCCTTTTGGACGATTAGGATAACTAGTGTCTCCAACCTTTTGCAATTTCTCATCAAATATGAGAACATGACTTTTGCCATATTATACTCTATCATGTTTTAACCAATACTTTGTTTCATATATCACAATATCTTCCACACATCATGGTTTCTGAAACAACTCTTTCAGATCCTAGATAACCTTGATATTAAGAGAATCCTTTGAATATCAAGAATCATGAGACAAACATGATACTTATATACTAACACTTGGAATTGTTACTCTTGATTTAATACTAATCATTAAACTTCATGGAGTAACCGGAACTTACTGAAAGTTTGCAATAGGACTTTTAAACTTCAGATTAACACTTCAAAACAATACGATACCAGTTCGTAAAGTAACTAACCAGAATTCTATAGTTCTATCATCTCAATTATAACTAAGCGCAAGGTGGTAAACGGATGCCAATGACTACAACAACTATGCAAATTCACTTTGATTTAGTTTATGATAAATTGAGTTCTAATTAATAATTAAATTAATCTAGGTGAACTCCCACTCAAAACAATATCCCTCACATTGTTTTAGTGATCACATGAACCAAATCCACCACATCAAAACCGATCATCACGAGAGTTGATATAGCTTCAATGGCGAACAATCAACATGTTCATCATATCTACTATATGACTCATGCTCTACCTTTCGGTAATCCGTGTTCCTGAGGCCATGTCTGTACATGCTAGGCTCGTCAAGATCAAACCTTAGTTTCCGCATGAGCAAATCTGGCTTGGTCACGTTGTATACACTTGTAGAATCTAACACACCCGATCATCACGTGGTGCTTTGAAACAACAAGCTTTAGCAACGGTGCTAACTAAGGGTGAACACTTTATGACTTGAAATTCATGTGCATGAGGGATCATCTTATAATGCTACCGTCGTCTACCAAGCAATACAAGATGCATAAAGGATTAACATCACATGCAATTCATAATATGTGATATGATATGGCCTTTCTTCTTTGTGCTTCCGATCTCCATCTTCTAGCACGAACATGATCTCCATCATTACCGGCATTGCATCAAGGTCAATGACGCTTCTCCATGGTTGTCGTCCACCGGCTTCAACTATTACAACTACTTTGAATAGACACGCGGGTCTTAACAGAAATTAAAGACAACCATATGGCTCCTGCCGGTTGCCGACTTACAATAAGGAACATTGCATACATCATATATAATCACAATCATGGCCATATCACATCACTGCACACCCCTGCAAAACAAAGTTAGACGCTTCTACTTTCTTTGCATATTTTACGTGGTTTGGGGCTTTCAATAAGTGTCGTTCTAACTTACGAACAAGAACCACAACATTGATACTAGTATTGTCAATCACCCGTTGTAAATTGGATCTTAACTATGCTAGGAGAAACAGGCACCCGCAAAGCCACTTATGCAATACAAGTTGCATGTCAAGCGTGGAGCAAGTCTCATGAACGATGTCATGTAAGGTTAGCCCGGGCCGCTTCATCCCAACATACCGCAAGATGCAAAGTACACAAGAAGCAATCGACAATAAAAGCATCAACGCCCACAATGACCATTGTGTTCTACTCGTGCAACAGATCTACATATAGACACGGCTCTAATACCACTGTAGGGGTTCGTAGCATGGAAAACAAAAAATTTCTATCGCATACAAACAAACAAGCCAAGATCTATCTACTAGATTGTAGCAACGAGTCGATAGAGGAACTCACCCTCGAAGATTCCAAAGCGGTTAACGAGAGCAGATTCTCGTGGGTGATGTAGTCGTACACTTGCCGATCTCAAGATCGTGTAGACGATCCTTCCGGCGCCACGTTCCCGCAGCGCTCCCGTAGTCGGTCACACGTTCGGTACTCGACGAAGACCTTCCTCTCCCTTGTTCCAGCAGGCAGCGGAGGTTGTAGCACTCTCCTCGCGATTCCGGCAGCACAACGGCGTGGTACCGGAAGTAGAGGGGAGATCCCGCAGGGCTTCGCCTTAAGCCGGAGCGAGTATGGTGGAGTATGAGAGAGGGCTATTAGTGTTCTAGTGATTAGACACACCAATTAGAAGGCTCTAAACCGAAGGCTAGGGCAATTAGAAGCTCTAAACCAAAACGGCTCTAAACCGGAGATTAGAGGATAGGAACTTGTGTGTATAGAGGAGGAGGCCCTGCCCCTCCTTTTATGGGTGGGAGGCGCGGCCAAGGGGAGGGGAGTCCCTCCCCAAGTCGGCCTTGGTTGGCGCGCCGGCTTGGGGAGGAGACTCCTCCCTCAAGTCGGTTCCCAACTCCTCTTGCTTGTTTCCCACAGTTTCTTGTTTTAGCCGTTTGACTTTCAAACTGGACATTTGACTTTTCTGTTTTAGGATTCAATTTAATCCTTTATATGGAACAGCAAGAACACTTAGTACATGATGCAATCATTCAATGTGTAATGACACATTCATGTACCCTCCCCCCCGGAGTGCCGGACAATCCGGAACCTTCTAGAACATTCCCGATGAAAACACCGGAATCATTCCCGAACTCCGAAACGGGACTTTCCTTATATGAATCTTATTCTCCGGACCATTCCGGATCACCTCGTGATATCCCGGATCCCATCCGAGACTCCGAACAACATTCGGTATCTTTCTCATAATACCATAACTACTCAAACAACGTCGAATCCTTAAGTGTGTCTCCCTACGGTTCGTGAATTATGCGGACATGATCGAGACACTTCTCCGAACAATAACCAATAGAGGAATCTGGAAATTCATATGGCTCCCACATATTTCTACGATTACTTTGCGATCGAATGAACCACTTACATATGATACCAATTTCCCTTTGTCTCACGATAGTTTACTTATCCGAGGTTATGATCGTCGGTATCTCTGCATACCTAGTTCAACCTCGTTACTGATAAGTACTCTTTTCTCGTTCCCGTGATATGTGATCCCTTGTGAGCCAGTCACATGCTTGCAAGCTAATTGGATGACATTTCACCGAGAGGGCCCAGAGTATATCTATCCGTCATATGGATGGACAAATCCCACTCTTGATCCATGTGTCTCAACCAATACTTTCCGAACACTCAATGCCACCTTTATAGCCACCCAGTTACGGTGTGGTGTTTGATGTCATCAAAGCATCCATCCGGTAAAGGTGATATGCATGATCTCATGGTCGAAGGAATTAGGTTACTATGTATCAGAAAGCTTATAGCAAATGAACTATATTAAATGACTTGATCTTTATGCTACGCTTAACTATAGGAGTATGTCCATCACATCATTCTCCTAATGATATGATCCTGTTGTTAATAACATCTCTATGTTCATGATCAGGAAACCATGATCATATATTAACCAACAAGCTAGTTTAACAAGAGGCTTTACTAGGGACTCTTATTTTAGTTTACAAATCACACAAGTATTAATGTTTCCGGTTAATACAATTATAGCATGGTATGTAAAAATTTATCATAAGTGTGAAGATATGATAATAACCACTTTATTATTGCCTCTTGGGCATATCTCCAACAGTTTGTATGCGGTAGAAAACTTTTGTTTTCCATGCTACGAAACCCTACAGTGGTATCAGAGCCGTGTCTATATGTAGATCTGTTGCACGAGTAGAACACAATGGTCATTGTGGGCGTTGATGCTTTTGTTGTCGATTGCTTCTTGTGTACTTTGCATCTTGCGGGATGGTGGGATGAAGCGGCCCGGGCTAACCTTACATGACATCGTTCATGAGACTTGCTCCACGCTTGACATGCAACTTGTATTACATAAGTGGCTTTGCGGGTGCCTGTTTCTCCCAACATAGTTAAGATTCAATTTACAACGGGTGATTGACAATACTAGTATCAATGTTGTGGTTCTTGTTCATAAGTTAGAACGACACTTATTGAAAGCCCCAAACCACGTAAAACATGCAAAGAAAGTAGAGGCGTCTAACTTTGTTTTGCAGGGGTGTGCTGTGATGTGATATGGCCATGATTGTGATTATATTTGATGTATGCAATGTTCCTTATTGTAAGTTGGCAACCGGCAGGAGCCATATGGTTGTCTTTAATTTCTGTTAAGACCCGCGTGTCTATTCAAAGTAGTTGTAATAGTTGAAGCTGGTGGACGACAACCATGGAGCGGCATCATTGACCTTGATGCAATGCCGGTGATGATGGAGATCATGTTCGTGCTTGAAGATGGTGATCGGAAGCACTAAGAAGAAAAGGCCATATCATATCACATATTATGAATTGCATGTGATGTTAATCCTTTATGCAGCTTGTATTGCTTAGTTAACGACGGTAGCATTATAAGATGATCCCTCATGCACATGAATTTCAAGTTCTAAAGTGTTCACCCTTAGTAAGAACCGTTGCTAAAGCTTGTTGTTTCGAAGCACCACGTGATGATCGGGTGTGTTAGATTCCGCAAGTGTATACAACGTGAGCAAGCCAGATTTGCTCATGCGGAAGCTAAGGTTTGATCTTGACGAGCCTAGCATGTACAGACATGGTCTCGGAACACGGATCTCCGAAAGGTAAAGCATGAATCATATAGTAGATATGATGAACATGTCGATTGTTCGCCATTGAATCTACATTAACTCTCGTGATGATCGGTGTTGATGTGGTGGATTTGGTTCGTGTGATCACTAAAACAATGTGAGGGATATTGTTTTGAGTGGGGGTTCACCTAGATTAATTTAACTATTAATTAGAACTCAATTTGTCATAAACTTAGTCTAAACTATTGCAAATATGTTGTAGATCAATGGCGGCCCCTACCATCAATTTTAATGCGTTCCTAGAGAAAGAAAAGTTGAAAAACAATGGAAGCAACTTCGCGGATTGGTTCCGCAATTTGAGGATTGTCCTCACAGCTGGTAATTTGACCTATGTGCTGGATGCACCGCTGGGTGACCCACCTGCAGCTACTGCTACCGATGAAGTAAAGAATGTTTACCTCGCTCGGAAGACTCAGTACTCCATAGTTCAGTGTGCTATCTTGTATGGTTTAGAATCAGAGCTTCAGAAAAGGTTTGAGAATTCAGACCCACATGATATTGTCTGTGATCTCAAATTGATCTTTGAGACTCACGCGGCAATTGAGAGCTATGAGGCTTCTGAAAAGTTCTTTAACTGCAAGATGGAAGAGGGAAGCTCCGTCAGTGAGCATGTGCTTAAGATGTCTAGGCACGCAAACAAACTTCAAAGCTTGGGTATATTGATTCCTAATGCTTTGGGGATTTATCGTGTCCTCCAATCACTACCACCAAGTTATAAGAACTTTGTGATGAACTACAATATGCAAAACATGAACAAGCAGTTGCCAGAACTCTTCGCCATGTTAAAATCTGTAGAAGTGGAGATCAAGAAAGAGCACCAAGTGTTGATGGTCAATAAGACCACCAAATTCAAGAAAGGCAAGTCTAAGCAAAATGGACACTTCAAGAAGGGTGGTAAGAAAGTTACCGCACCGACGAAGAAGATCAAGGCTGGACCTAAGCCTGATACTGAGTGCTTTTACTGCAAGGGAGAAGGTCACTGGAAGCAGAATTGCCCAAAGTACTTGGCGGATTTGAAGAACGGCAACATCAATAAGAAAGGTATATCCGATATACATGTTATTGATGTGTATCTCACTAGTACTCGTAGTAGTGCCTGGGTATTTGATACTGGTTCGGTTGCTCATATTTGTAACTCGAAACAGGTGCTGCAGAATAAACGGAAGCTAGCGAAGAACGAGGTGACGATGCGCGTGGGAAATGGATCAAAGGTTGATGTGATCGCGGTCGGCACGCTACCTCTTCATCTACCATCGGGATTAGTTTTATACTTAAATAATTGTTATTTGGTGCCTGCGTTAAGCATGAACATTATATCGGGATCTTGTTTATTGCGAGACGGTTACTTGTTTAAGTCCGAGAATAATGGTTGTTCGATTATGAGTAATATGTTTTATGCACATGCACCTTTAATAGATGGTCTATTCTTATTGAATCTCGATAGTGGAAATACACATATTAATAACATTGAGGCTAAACATTTGAAATCAAGCAATAACTCGACCTATATGTGGCACTGTCGTCTTGGTCTGTAACACTGCGGTTCTGAAAAGACCGAGGCTTCTATGTGACATGCCAATCCCTGGATCGGTTCATTGGCCCACAATAGAATAAGATGAATAACATAGCAAAATATCCGTGTATCATGAATAACGAAGATCCAGAGTACCATTATTACAATAAAAACTTAGCCCAAAGCTAGCTCAAATTATTCAGGTAGCAACATAAATAAAGTAAATTCTCCATTCTTCAAATTGCCCACAAGTGAACAAGTGCCGAGTGGAGTACCGTGGCCTATATCGATTACTCAGAATCGGAAAAACCTGCAACATGAAACGTAGCAGCCCCGAAGGGTCAATACATGGAATGTATGGCAAGTAGAGCTAGTAAAGGAGACAATAGTACTAACATCTACATGCATATTTGGCAAGTGGAGCTGTGTCTGGCTTGCATTTGCAAATACATTTGTCCTACTTTCATAAACAGTTTTTGATTTTCTTTGAAAAGATCCCAATTTAGTTAACCCAACAATGTTAAAGCAATTATGAAATTAGAATGAGCGAGAAACATGTCATGGAATCAATATCAAGCAACTCAGTTGTCCATAACCGGGGACACGGCTAATCGATTAGATTATACACCCTGCAGAGGTTAGTACACTTTACCCCTGTGACTTGGCCAGCCCAGCTCGTACCATCACTCTCATTTTGGGTGATGATAGGGAGAAGTCCAAGAAGAGACTGTTCGGGAAGTAGCTCCTCAATCCCGACGCGCACCGGTCCAACCTACCAAAATTCTACATCTCTGGATACGCGGGTTCGAGTTACCACAACCTACTAAGTCCAACCAACCGCCCATTCCATTATTGGCACATGGTTGTACACGTAAGCTACACAATAAAAAAGCCAATCAATTTCTCTCGATACCTGAGTGCCTTTCCGCAATGAAACCACCAAAAATTATCAATACCACCACACCCAGGAGATTCATTGATTAAGTTGTTTTAGTTTTCACAAACCAATACTTTTAGAAACAAGTCTCAATGATGTAACCCAGCCCTCGTTCAACATAGCATGGCTAAGCACATCTACCAACGGTGGTTCATCTACAAGGAAGGCCCTACCACATAATAGGACATAGCATAGCGATAGTATCATCCTACACATGCATCTACAAAATACACGACAATGCATTGAAAATAGTAGGACGATATCATGAACAAAGTAGCATCTACTTGCCTTGGTTGTAGCGGTCGGAAGAACAATCCACACACGAGCAAGCGTTGCACTCGTCACAATCTACACGATACAATTGCAATCATAAACAAACAATCCACAAGCATATGCAACAAAGATGATGCATGAAGGTATGCAAGGCAAGTGAATTGGTGCTACATCTGCACCACATAATCCTATTCAATAATACTACTGATTGCATGCATGGAAAATAGTTTTAGCGCTAGGAAAACTATTACGCAAAAAGTAATGCTCAAAACTAGAGCTAGAACTCAAATAATTCACTACCGGTAGTATACTGTTTGTAAAATCTTGGGAAAAATCTACAGTATGGGCATAGCTATTTAGGAACAGTACCAACTGGAATTACTCAAAAAGGAATTATAAAACTCCCCGAGTAATTAAAACACTATAGAAGCCATTAGACAGTTTCTGCAGAAGTTTTCACTGTAAGCCTATCTTTTTAATTCACTATGAGATTCCCCTCGTTCCACTGAATCCAGGGACATATCATACGCAATTTTTGGAGCTATGGATCTTTTTCTACGAATTAATTACTCTGAAAAGGCCATTAACCTATTTGATTAAACTGTACTAAACCTTGCTGCAAAAGTCTGAACCAAAGGTACAGCAATATTTTACACGACTTACTGAACCTACACATATTTTATTTGCAATTTTTGGCCAAGCGGTTTAATTTCTACGCAAATTACAAGTTTCTACCGAAATCTGTCAACTAAAACGATTAACGAAAATAACCAGTCAACTGTGTCTGTTGACTGGTCAACGCGTCTGCTGACTGGGCGCTGACTGGGCGTCTGACTAGTCAACTCCTGGGTCTGACCGGTTAACGGCTGATCTGAACCGCTGATCTGAAATCTAACGGTGGTTGCAGGCTTACCGGAGACAAACGGCGAAACGAACTCCGGACGGTGCGGCGATCGGTTCCGGTGACGACGGTTACCTGCGCGATAGGGGAAACGATCAGCGCGTAGTACGGGGTGATCAACAACACGGCGACGGCGCGTGCGGCAGCGACGGCGGTGCGGCACGGACGAGGGGGCGCGGCGCAAGGCGCGCGAGGCGGCGCGCGTGCGTGCGTGTGTGTGTGCGTGCTGCGTGCAGCAAGCGGCAGCAGCGCGCGAGCAGCGCGCGCGGCAGTAGCGCAGCGGCGAGGCGGCGCAGCAGCAGCACGCAGCGCGGCGGCAGCTAGGCGCGCGGGGGCAGGCGCGGTGCGGCGCGCTGGCGGCGCGGCGTTGCGGGGCAGGCGGCTGGCAGGCGCAGCGCGCAGCGCGCGCGAGCAGGGCGGGGCGCAGGCGGCTCGGTGGCGCGGCGCTGCGGTGGCGTGGCGCGCTGGTGGCGGGGTAGGACGGCAGGCGGCGGTGGCGGGTGTACCTGGGCGGTGGGGTCGGCGCGGGCGGCGACCGCGGGAAGAGGCGGCGGCGGGGGAGGGCGACGGCGGCGGCGGCTCGCGGTCCAGGAGGCAGCGCTGGGCGCGGCGATCGAGGTGGGGGCGGTTTACGAGGCAGGCGGCGGCGGCTGCCCCTTTTGTGGGCCCCCAGGCGGGTCCTAGTCCGATTCGAAGCGAGATTGGAAAAAGACTCGGAAAATCGGCCCGTTTTTCTATCCTTTAATAAAACGGCCACAACTTTTCCGTACGAGCTCCGAATCGAGCGATTCTTGCTCCTACGGTTTTGTAAAAACGAGGGGAACAAACTAGGGTCAAGGGTTGGGCGGAACCACTAGGCTACAAGGCTGGCAACACTAGTTCTTCTAATGCCTCCCGTAGGAGCCTCGTAGTAAAAATAGAATAGGGTTTCGAAATTAGCGTTTCGTCGATTCTTTTCAATCGACGGTTTTGCATGGAAAAGCATGATGCAATGAGATGAATGATATGCAGAACCAAATCAAAAATTTGGGATGTGACAAGACTAACCCCCTTAAGATGAATCTCGTCCTCGAGATTCGGCGCGGCTAGCAAATAGGCGTGGGTAGTCCTCTCGGATGTCATCCTCACGCTCCCAGGTGGCTTCCTCTTCAGTGTGGTGGCTCCATTGCACCTTGCAAAACTTGATCGTCTTGGTACGGGTAATCCTCTCCGCTGTCTCCAGAATCTTGACCGGTTTCTCCTCATAGGTCAAGTCATTCTCAAGCTGAACCTCCTCTAGCGGTACAGTGTCTCTCAATGGTGTATCCGCCATCTCCGGATGGCACTTCTTCAGCTGGGATACGTGGAACACATTGTGAACAGCGGACAGAGCCTCTGGCAACTCCAACTGATAAGCAACTTCTCCTTTGCGTGCTAAGACCCTGTACGGTCCAATAAATCGAGGTGCCAGCTTACCCTTAATTCCAAATCTCTTGATTCCACGAAGTGGCGACACTCTGAGGTATGCTCTATCACCAATCTCATACACCACTTCCTTGCGCTTGGCGTCAGCGTAGCTCTTCTGCCTTGATTGTGCTACCTTCAGCCTGTCCCTAATCAAGGCGACCTTCTCCTCAGCATCCTTGATCAAATCGGGTCCAAACAACTAACGTTCTCCTACTCCATCCCATAGCAATGGTGTTTGGCACCGTTTCCCATATAGCACATCGAATGGTGACGTCTTGATGCTTTTCTGATAGCTATTGTTGTAGGAAAACTCCGCATACGGCAGATTCTCATCCCAACTAGAGCCATGAGCCAAGGCACAAGCTCTCAGCATGTCCTCCAAAATCTGATTCACCCTCTCGGTCTGTCCATCGGTCTGTGGGTGAAATGTTGTGCTAAACTCCAATCTAGTACCAAGTGACTCGTGCAGCTGGCGCCAGAAGTGTGAGGTAAATTGGGTGCCTCTATCAGATACGATACTCTTGGGAACTCCGTGTAGGCACACAATTCTGTCCATGTAAATCTTGGCCAACTTTGCACTCGTATAGGTCGTCTTCACCGGTATAAAGTGGGCTACCTTGGTCAAATGGTCGACCACTACCCAAATGGAGTCATATCCTGACCTGGTCCTGGGCAGTCCTGTGATAAAATCCATTCCCACTCTATCCCACTTCCAATCTGGCACGGGCAACGGCTGTAGCAGTCCTGCTGGCTTCTGGTGTTCCGCCTTCACTCGGCTGCACACATCACATAGGGCAATATGCTTGGCGATATCTCCCTTCATGTTGTTCCACCAAAATCTGCTCTTCAAATCCATATACATCTTTGTGTTGCCTGGATGTATGGAGTATGGCGAGTTATGAGCCTCCTGCAGAATCAACTCCCTTATCTCCGGGTCGCTGGGCACACACAAACGATCTCCATACCACAGGGTACCATGCTCATCCTCGCGAATATCCTTTTCCCGATTCTCCTTCATCTTTTCCTTTATCTCCTCTATCTCCTTGTCTCCCACCTGAGCCTTCGTGATCATGTCCTGTAGTGTTGGTTGGACTTCCATTGTTGCCAAGTATCCTTCAGATACTACCTCCAGTCTAAGGTCCTTGAATTGTTTGCACAAATCCTCAGGCAATTCACCAATTGTCAATCCATTGCCGTAAACCTTCCGGCTTAGAGCATCTGCTACTACATTGGCCTTTCCTGGGTGGTATTGTAGATTCATATCATAGTCCTTGATAAGCTCCAACCATCTCCTTTGCCTCATGTTCAGTTCCTTCTGCGTGAATATGTACTTCAGGCTCTTGTGGTCGGTGTACACATCACAGTGTTTTCCCATTAAGTAATGCCTCCATACCTTGAGCGCATGAACCACTGACGCTAACTCCAAGTCGTGTGTGGGGTAATTCCGCTCATGGTGCTTGAGTTGTCGCGAGGCATATGACACTACTCTCCCATCTTGCATCAGCACACTCCCAAGTCCCTATCGAGAAGCATCACAGTACACTTGGAAATCCTTCTGAAGGTCTGGTAAACACAGAACAGGTGCGGTCACTAATCGACGCTTCAGTTCCTGAAAACTGGCTTCACATACGTCTGACCATTCAAACTTCCTCTCCTTCTTCAGAAGTTCAGTCATCGGCTTAGCAATCTTGGAAAAGTTTTCAATGAACCTCCTGTAGTATCCAGCAAGTCCCAAAAAGCTTCGAATCTCTCCCGCATTCTTGGGTGCTTCCCACTCAGTTACTGCAGTCACTTTGCTTGGGTCAACAACAATTCCTTCTCCTGACACTACGTGTCCAAGAAACCCAACAGTGTTAAGCCAGAATTCACACTTGCTGAATTTGGCATACAGCTTGTGTTCCCTCAGTTTCTCCATAATCAGTCGCAGATGTTTCTCATGCTCAGCATCATCCTTGGAATATATCAGTATGTCATCAATAAACACCACCACGAACTTGTCCAGGTACTCCATAAATACCTTGTTCATCATGGTCATGAAATATGCCGGGGCATTCGTTAGTCCAAAAGACATAACCGTATACTCATATAAACCATACCTAGTGGTGAAGGCGGTTTTTCGTACGTCCTCCTCCCGGATCTTCAATTGAAAGTAGCCAGATCGTAGATCAATCTTGCTGAACACCTTCGCTCCTTCCAGTTGATCAAACAAATCATTTATGTTCGGCAGAGGGTACTTATTCTTGATGGTTACTTCATTCAGCGAGCGATAGTCTACCACTAATCTCTTGCTGCTATCTTTCTTCTCCACAAACAGAACAGGTGCACCCCATGACGACGAACTAGGCTGAATGAATCCCTTGTCCAACTGCTCTTTCAGCTGCTTCTTCAATTCCTTCAGCTCATCCACATCCATCTTATATGGTTTCTTTGCTATTGGTCATGTTCCCGGCATCAGGTCGATAAGAAACTCTACATCCCTGTCAGGTGGCATCCCTGGCAGCTCTTCCGGAAACACGTCGGGGTAATCCCTAATCACTGGCACAGTATCCATGCTAACCCCCTTAAGAGAATTCAACTTACACCTTCTCGGTCGTGCAGCCGGCTTGAATCTAATCCTCTTACCATCCGGGGTTTTGAGTGAAACAGCTCGCTGTGCACAATCTATGTGTCCCCCATGCATAGACATCCAATCCATACCCAGAATAACGTCTAATCCCTGTGATTCCAACTCTACAAGATGTGCAATGAAGTTGTGTGCTCCAATCATCACAGTTAAGTCACGGCATCCCGCGCTAGCTATCATATCTCCTCCCGGTGAACTCACTCTAATAGACCTTTTCATAGACTCAGTAGGTAACTTATACTTATCCACAAATGCCCTTGATATGAATGAATGCGATGCACCAGTATCGAAAAGTATAAGTGCAGGGTAAGTGTTGATTGGGAACTTACCAATCACAAGGTCAGGCTCATCTGGAATCTCCTCCACATTCATGTGGTTCACTGTGGCCTTCTCGCTGTTGGTTGGCTTCAGTCCTTTCCTCTCCGGACAGTTGTCAGCATAGTGCCCCTTCTGTTTATACTTGAAGCATGTCACCTCACTCAGATCCTTCTTCACAAAGTTGTGATCACGGTTGCGGTCATGTCCACCGTGTCCTCCAGAGTGGTGAGAGTGTCCTCCCTTGTGGCTGTGGTGGGTGCTCCTATGGTTGTCATGACGATGCCCATCGCCTCCATGGTGGTGGCGGTCATGGCTCCCATGGTCAGTCCCTCCATGCTTGGAGTATCCATCATATGAAGTGCGAGACTTGTGATGTGAACCAGAGTGGTGATTATTGCTCTTTCTCTTGCGGTTCTCCACCTGTTTGTGCTTTCCTTCCAAGATCCTGGCCTTGTCCATAAGCTCCTAGAAAGTGGGGCAGTAAACCACCAGTAGCTGTACTAAAAGCTCATCACTGAGGCCATCCAAGAATCTCTCCCTCCTTTTTGCATCGGTGTCAACATCCTTAGGTGCATAACAGGACAGGTTGTTGAACTCCTCAATGTACTCAGCCACAGTGCGGTTGGTTTGGCGAAAGTTGCGGAACTCCTTCCTCTTCAGGCTCAGAACTCCTGAAGACACGTGGTTGGTCCTGAAACCTTCCTCAAACATTGCCCAAGTCACAGTATTCAGCGGGTGGGTGATCTGAAAAGTGTCCCACCAAGAAGCGGCTGGTCCCTCCAGTAGGTGAGCGGCAAACCTCACCTTCTCAGCATCAGTGCATCCAACAATTACTAGATCCTCGTTGACTGAACGCAACCAGTCGAGAGCAACCATTGGTTCCGTTGCAGTAGAGAACTTAGCTGGCCTTAACCTCAGAAATCTGGTGAGAGCATCTCCCTGAGGCTGATTGTTTCCATTGTTGTTGTTCTGATTTGCCATGAACTGAGTCATCACTTGGGTCAGCTGTGCCTGAGCTGCCATGAGCTGCTCCAACTCAGTGGGTTGACGGCGGGGAGGCACCTGCGGTTCAGCACAGGTAAGTTTAGAAAGAATCAACTACGATAATAGGATTCTACCCATGCATATGATCAATCAACAACAAACAATAGCGGACAATCACAAGCAAGAAACACATCAACAAACAAGTGATCCAGCAACATCCCAGGGTTATCCTAGCAGTATATATCTACTGAAATAGTTTTATAAGAGTTGGCAATGGTTAACTAAACAGTTGGTCATCTAAACAACAAAAACAGCAATCTGCCAGAACAGTCCAGCAGCGTTCACGAATTTTTCCGCCTGACTTAAACTCGTCAGAAAAATTATCTGATTTTTTCACATATAGTACAGAGAGTTTCACATCAGCCCAATTTTTTTCAGATTTTTCAGAATTACCAGAAAAATATGAAAAACCGCGCAGTACTTCTGTATCAGCAGAAAACTGCAGCGAAAATAACATAGATAGTAACCAAAATTGCCATAACTCTTTCATAAAATTCACACAAATAATTCCTGGGATATTGGAGTACACAAATAAGCAACTAAACACTCTTAAACTAACACGAACTAAGTTTCACATCGATCGAGACTAATCCTAACGAATTTGCCTAACATGGACTAATTGGTGGACTTCTATCTACTTCTTGAAGAGGTTACAGTAGGTCCTTGCTGTCATGCGTTGGCGCTTCGGTTCGCGGTACAACCATGGTGGCGGAGTGTACACTTCTCCTGAATCATCACTTGAGATCTCAAACTCCACCTCTTCTGGATCCTCCTCTTCTTCTTCACTCTCGGCTGCAACTGCAACAGCTTCATCTCCTCCACCATCATCGTCTCCATCATCATCCTCGTCCTCATCATCATCATCGTTCCCACTGTCATCATCATCCCCATTGTTGCCATCATCTCCATTGTCATCATCAGAGGGTGGATTCAGCTATGCTTGGAGAGCGGCAATCTGGGCTGTCATAGCTTCAATAGTTTGATCCCTTTCCTGGACGGTCCCTTGCAATTGTTGTATATTCTGGGTGTTCTCCTGCACTGTACCATGTAGATGAGCTATGGTTGCATCTCTGGCTATCAGGGCATTCTCCAGAACTCCCACAGCTTCATGCAAGGTGTCAATCTCCTGTCCTTGGACCACCATACCATTGCTAGCAAAGTCTGCAATCTCCTTTATCATCATCACCTTCTCAGCTAGAGCTCCATTCTCCCTTTCCATGTCCTCTATGTGCCTCCGACGGGGTGGCATGTTGTTCCTGTCGCCCGGGGTAACCACAATGTGCCCATCTTCATCACGCCTTCCGTAGTCACGGTAGGGTGAATCTGCTGGCAGTAGGTGTCGGACATTATGGCACTGGCGAGACAGGGCTTCATGTATGGCCAAGTTGATTCCAAGTCCCCAGTTGCAGTATGTCTTGGTGTAGATCAAACGCACTGGATTTGGCAAGGCGGCATCTCTGAATATGAAGGTAGTGATCTCCCATGCATCCTCTCCATATCCATAGGTGTACAGCCTTCTTCCCTTGAACATGGGCAGTGGCAATCCCAATGACTGCGAGAGCTGTGCTAACTGCCTTGCAAAGGGCCTTGGTGACTCCATGGTGGCATACTCAGTCCTGACTTCTCCCATCTATCAAGTAAAAGAGGAAAGTGTGAGAATAGCATATGGTAAGAATTTTACGAGGGTGAAAGGCATAAGAGGAAAGACAGAGTTAATATAGGCTTAACAAATCTATGGCTTCCTAATTCAATCCTAGGTCACGATCCTACAGTCGACACACGGGCTCTGATACCATCTTGTAACACTGCAGTTCTGAAAAGACCGAGGCTTCTATGTGACATGCCAATCCCTGGATCGGTTCATTGGCCCACAATAGAATAAGATGAATAACATAGCAAAATATCCGTGTATCATGAATAACGAAGATCCAGAGTACCATTATTACAATAAAAGCTTAGCCCAAAGCTAGCTCAAATTATTCAGGTAGCAACATAAATAAAGTAAATTCTCCATTCTTCAAATTGCCCACAAGTGAACAAGTGCCGAGTGGAGTACCGTGGCCTATATCGATTACTCAGAATCAGAAAAACCTGCAACATGAAACGTAGCAGCCCCGAAGGGTCAATACATGGAATGTATGGCAAGTAGAGCTAGTAAAGGAGACAATAGTACTAACATCTACATGCATATTTGGCAAGTGGAGCTGTGTCTGGCTTGCATTTGCAAATACATTTGTCCTACTTTCATAAACAGTTTTTGATTTTCTTTGAAAAGATCCCAATTTAGTTAACCCAACAATGTTAAAGAAATTATGAAATTATAATGAGCGAGAAACATGTCATGGAATCAATATCAAGCAACTCAGTTGTCCATAACCGGGGACACGGCTAATCGATTAGATTATACACCCTGCAGAGGTTAGTACACTTTACCCATGTGACTTGGCCATCCCAACTCGTACCATCACTCTCATTTTGGGTGATGATAGGGAGAAGTCCAAGAAGAGACTGTTCGGGAAGTAGCTCCTCAATCCCGACGCGCACCGGTCCAACCTACCAAAATTCTACATCTCCGGATACGCGGGTTCGAGTTACCACAACCTACTAAGTCCAACCAACCGCCCATTCAATTATTGGCACATGGTCGTACACGTAAGCTACACAATAAAGAAGCCAATCAATTTCTCTCGATACCTGGGTGCCTTTCCGCAATGAAACCACCAAAATTATCAATACCACCACACCCAGGAGATTCATTGATTAAGTTGTTTTAGTTTTCACAAACCAATACTTTTAGAAACAAGTCTCAATGATGTAACCCAGCCCTCGTTCAACATAGCATGGCTAAGCACATCTACCAACGGTGGTTCATCTACAAGGAAGCCCCTACCACATAATAGGACATAGCATAGCGATAGTATCATCCTACACATGCATCTACAAAATACACGACAATGCATTGAAAATAGTAGGACGATATCATGAACAAAGTAGCATCTACTTGCCTTGGTTGTAGCGGTCGGAAGAACAATCCACACACGAGCAAGTGTTGCACTCGTCACAATCTACACGATACAATTGCAATCATAAACAAACAATCCACAAGCATATGCAACAAAGATGATGCATGAAGGTATGCAAGGCAAGTGAATTGGTGCTACAGCTGCACCACATAATCCTATTCAATAATACTACTGATTGCATGCATGGAAAATAGTTTTAGCGCTAGGAAAACTATTACGCAAAAAGTAATGCTCAAAACTAGAGCTAGAACTCAAATAATTCACTACCGGTAGTATAGTATTTGTAAAATCTTGGGAAAAATCTACAGTATGGGCATAGCTATTTAGGAACAGTACCAACTGGAATTACTAAAAAAGGAATTATAAAACTCCCCGAGTAATTAAAAAACTACAGAAGACATTAGACAGTTTCTACAGAAGTTTTCACTGTAAGCCTATCTTTTTAATTCACTATGAGATTCCCCCCGTTCCACTGAATCCAAGGACATATCATACGCGATTTTTGGAGCTACGGATCTTTTTCTACGAATTAATTATTCCGAAAAGGCCATTAACCTATTTGATTATACTGTACTAAACCTTGCTGCAAAAGTCTGAACCAAAGGTACAGCAAGATTCTACACGACTTACTGAACCTACACATATTTTATTTGCAATTTTTGGCCAAGCGGTTTAATTTCTACGCAATTTACAAGTTTCTACCGAAATCTGTCAACTAAAACGATTAACGAAAATAACCAGTCAACTGTGTCTGTTGACTGGTCAACGCGTCTGCTGACTGGGCGCTGACTGGGCGTCTGACTAGTCAACGCCTGGATCTGACCGGTCAACGGCTGATCTGAACCGCTGATCTGAAATCTAACGGTGGCTGCAGGCTTACCGGAGACAAACGGCGAAACGAACTCCGGACGGTGCGGCGATCGGTTCCGGCGACGACGGTTACCTGCGCGGTAGGGGAAACGATCAGTGCGTAGTACGGGGCGGTCAACAACACGGCGACGGCGCGTGCGGCAGCGACGGCGGTGCGGCACGGACGAGCGGGCGCGGCGCAAGGCGCGCGAGGCGGCGCGCGTGCGTGCGTGTGTGTGTGCGTGCTACGTGCAGCAAGCGGCAGCAGCGCAGCGGCGAGGCGGCGCAGCAGCAGCGCGCAGCGCGGCAGCAGCTAGGCGCGCAGGGCAGGCGCGGTGCGGCGCGCTGGCGGCGCTGCGGGGCAGGCGGCTGGCGGGCGCAGCGCGCAGCGCGCGCGAGCAGGGTGGGGCGCAGGCGGCTCGGTGGCGCGGCGCTGCGGTGGCGTGGCGCGCTGGTGGCGGGGCAGGGCGGCAGGCGGCGGTGGCGGGTGTACCTGGGCGGCGGGGTCGGTGCGGGCGGCGACCGCGGGAAGAGGCGGCGGCGGGGGAGGGCGACGGCGGCGGCGGGGGAGGGCGATGGCGGCGGCGGCTCGCGGTCTAGGAGGCGGCGCTGGGCGCGGTGATCGAGGCGGGGGCAGTTTACGAGGCAGGCGGCGGCGGCTGCCCCTTTTGTGGGCCCCCACGCGGGTCCTAGTCCGATTCGGAGCGAGATTGGAAAAAGACTCGGAAAATCGGCCCGAAAATCGGCCCGTTTTTCTATCCTTTAATAAAACGGCCACAACTTTTCCGTACGAGCTCCGAATCGAGCGATTCTTGCTCCTACGGTTTTATAAAAACGAGGGGAACAAACTAGGGTCAAGGGTTGGGCGGAACCACTAGGCTACAAGGCTGGCAACACTAGTTCTTCTAATGCCTCCCGTAGGAGCCTCGTAGTAAAAATAGAATAGGGTTTCGAAATTAGCGTTTCGTCGATTCTTTTAATCGACGGTTTTGCATGGAAAAGCATGATGCAATGAGATGAATGATATGAAGAACCAAATCAAAAATTTGGGATGTGACATGGTCACATTGGAGTGAAGCGTATGAAGAAACTCCATTCCGATGGACTTCTTGAATCACTTGATTTTGAATCACTTGAAAGATGCGAAGCATGTCTGATGGGTAAAATGACTAAGACTCCATTTTCTGGTATGATGGAGCGAGCTACGGAATTATTGGAAATCATACATACCGATGTGTGTGGTCCAATGAGTGTAGCATCGCGCGGTGGTTATCGTTATGTTCTTACCTTCACAGATGACTTGAGTAGATATGGGTATATCTATTTCATGAAACATAAGTCCGAAACTTTTGAGAAGTTTAAGGAATTTCAAAGTGAGGTTGAGAATCAACGTAACAAGAAGATTAAATTTCTATGTTTTGATCGTGGAGGTGAATATCTAAGTTACGAGTTTGGCGAGCATTTGAAGAAATGCGGAATACTTTCACAATTAACACCGCCGGGAACACCACAGCGTAATGGTGTGTCCGAACGTCGTAATCGAACTCTCTTAGATATGGTTCGTTCTATGATGTCACTTACAGATTTACCGCTATCATTTTGGGGTTATGCATTAGAAACAGCCGCATTCACTTTAAATAGGGCACCATATAAATCCGTTGAAATGACACCGTATGAATTATGGTTTGGGAAGAAACCTAAATTGTCGTTCCTAAAAGTTTGGGGTTGCGAAGCCTATGTAAAGAAGTTACAGCCGGACAAGCTTGAACCCAAAGGGGGAAAATGCGTCTTCATAGGATACCCAAAGGAAACTATTGGGTATACCTTCTATCATAGATCCGAAGGCAAAATCTTCGTTGCCAAGAATGGATCCTTTATAGAGAAGGAATTTCTCTCGAAAGAAGTGACTGGAAGGAAAGTAGAACTCGACGAGGTTGTCGAACCTTCTCTCAAACTTGCGAGTAGCGCAGCACCGGAAGTAGTTCTTGTGGCGCCTACACCAATAAGAGAGGAAGCTAATGATGATGATCATGAAACTTCGGTTGTAGTTGCTATAGAACTTCGCAGGTCAACGAGAACTCGTACCGCTCCTGATTGGTATGATCCCGTTATGAATGTCATGTTGGTGGACAACACCGATGACCCTGTGACGTATGAGGAAGCGATGATGATCCCAGATTGCAATAAATGGCAAGAAGCCATGAAATCCGAGATTGGATCCATGTACGAAAACCAAGTATGGACTTTGGTAGACTTACCGGATGGCCGGAAGGCTGTCGAGAACAAATGGATTTCCAAGAAGAAAACAGATGCTGATCGTAATGTTACTGTCTATAAAGCTCGACTTGTCGCAAAAGGGTTTCGACAAATTCAAGGAGTTGACTACGATGAGACTTTCTCACCTATAGCGAAGCTAAAATCTGTGAGGATTATGTTAGCAATCGCTGCATATTATGATTATGAGATATGGCAGATGGATGTCAAAACAGCATTCCTCAATGGAGACATTGATGAAGAGTTGTATATGATGCAACCCAAAGGTTTTGTCGATCCTAAAGATGCTAACAAGGTATGCAAACTTCAATGGTCCATCTATGGATTGAAGCAAGCATTCCGAAGTTGGAATCAACGTTTTGATAAGGTAATCAAAAGTTTTGGTTTTATACAAACTTATGGAGAAGCTTGTATTTACAAGAAAGTGAGTGGGAGCTCTGTAGCATTCTTAGTACTATATGTAGATGACATATTGTTGATTGGGAATGATGTAGACCTTCTAAATAGTGTCAAGGAATATTTGAATAATAGTTTTTCAATGAAGGATCTTGGCGAAGCAGCTTACATATTAGGCATAAAGATTTATAGAGATAGATCGAGACGCCTAATATCATTGTCTCAAAGTACATATTTGGACAAAGTTCTAAAGAGGTTTGGAATGGAAGATAGCAAGAAAGGGTTCTTGCCCATGTTGCCCAATACGACCTTGAGTAAAACTCAAAGTCCGACAATGATAGAAGATAGAGAAAGGATGAGTAAAACTCCCTATGCCTCAGCCATAGGATCTCTAATGTATGCCATGATATGTACTAGACCCGACATTGCATATGCTGTTAGTTTAACTAGCAGATATCAAAGTGATCTAGGAGTGGATCATTGGACAGCAGTCAAAAACATCCTTAAGTACTTGAGAAGAACTAAGGATATGGTTCTTTCTTATGGAGGTGATGAACAGCTCGTTGTTAATGGTTACACCGATGCTAGTTGGAACACCGATCCGGATGATTCTAAATCACAATCTGGATACGTATTTACTTTGAATGGTGCAGCAGTTAGCTGGAGGAGTGCAAAGCAAAGCGTTGTGGCGAGATCTTCAACTGAATCGGAATACATGGCTGCTTCGGAGGCTTCACAAGAAGCGATATGGATGAAAGAGTTCATTACAGAGCTTGGTGTGGTTCCTAGTGCACTGGACCCAATGTCTATCTACTGTGATAACATGGGCGCCATAGCCAATGCGCAAGAACCAAGGTCACACAAGAAGCTGAAGCACATCAAGCTATGTTTTCACGCTATTCGAGAACATGTCCAAGATGGAGACATAAAGATTTGCAAAGTACACACAGATCTGAATGTGGCGGATCCGTTGACTAAACCTCTCCCGAGGGCAAAACATGACCAACACCAAACTGCCATGGGTGTTCGGTATATTACCATGTAATCTAGATTAGATGACTCTAGTGCAAGTGGGAGACTGTTGGAGATATGCCCTAGAGGCAATAATAAATATAGTTATTATTATATCTTTGTGTTTATGATAAATGTTTACATTCATGCTATAATAGTATTAACAAGGAAACATTAATACTTGTGTGATTTGTAAACTAAAATAGAGTCCCTAGTAAAGCCTCTTTATAATACTAGCTTGTTGGTTAATAAATGATTGTGGTTTCCCTATCATGAACATTGAGATGTTATTAACAACAAGATCATATCATTAGGAGAATGATATGGTGGACATACTCCTATAGATAAGCGTAGCATAAAGATCAAGTCATTTTAATAGTTCAATTGCTATATGCTTTCTGATACATAGTAACCTAATTCCTTCGACCATGAGATCATGCATATCACCTTCACGGGAAGGATGCTTTGATGACATCAAACACCACACCGTAACTGGGTGGCTATAAAGGTGGCATTGAGTGTTCGGAAAGTATTGGTTGGGACACATGGATCGAGAGTGGGATTTGTCGATCCATATGACGGATAGATATACTCTGGGCCCTCTCGGTGGAATGTCATCCAATTAGCTTGCAAGCATGTGACTGGCTCACAAGGGATCACATATCACGGGAACGAGAAAAGAGTACTTATCAGTAACGAGGTTGAACTAGGTATGCAGAGATACTGACGATCATAACCTCGGATAAGTAAACTATCGTGAGACAAAGGGAAATTGGTATCGTATGTAAGTGGTTCATTCGATCGCAAAGTAATCGTAGAAATATGTGGGAGCCATATGAATTTCCAGATTCCTCTATTGGTTATTGTTCGGAGAAGTGTTTCGATCATGTCCGCATAATTCACGAACCGTAGGAAGACACACTTAAGGATTCGACGTTGTTTAAGTAGTTATGGAATGATGAGTAAGAGACCAAATGTTGTTCGGAGTCTCGGATTGGATCCGGGATATCACGAGGAGATCCGGATGGTCCGGAGAATAAGATTCATATAAGGAAAGTCCTGTTTCAGGGTTGGAGAATGGTTCCGGTGTTTTCATCGGGAATGTTCTAGAAGGTTCCGGAATGTCCGGCACTCCGGAGGGGAATGGTACATGAATGTGTCATAACAAGTTGGAATGATTGCATCATGTACTAGGTGTCATCGCTGAACAAAATAAAGGGTTAAATCAAATCCTAGTTTGAAAAAGTCAAACGCCAATTTGAAAAGTCAAACGGCTATTTTGTGAGGTGGAGGGAGAGTAGGAAACCTACTTGGGGAGGAGTTCCCTCCCTCCACCGCCGGCCCACTTGGAGACCGAGTTGGGGAGGGAATCCCCTCCCCTTGGCGCGCCCCCTCCACCTATATAAGGAGGGGCAGGGCTGCCCCTCCAAGGACACAACACCACACCCTCTAAACCCTAACCCTAGCCGACGCCGCCCTCCATAGCCGTCGCCGCCTAGGCCTAACCCTAGCCGCCGGCCTTGCCCCTCCTTGGTGCGTCTAAACCCTAGATCGCCGAGGCTCTCTCTCATAGTCCACCATACTCGCTCCGGCTTAAGGCGAAGCCCTGCGAGATCTCCCCTCTACTTCCGGTACCACGCCGCTGTGCTGCCGGAATCGCGAGGAGAGTGCTATAACCTCCGCTGCCTGCTGGAACAAGGGAGAGGAAGGTCTTCGTCGAGTACCGAACGTGTGACCGACTGCGGAAGCGCTGCCGGAACGCAGCGCCGGAAGGATCGTCTACGTGATCTTGAGATCGGGAAGAGTACGACTACATCACCCACGAGAATCCGCTCTCGTTAAACACTTTGGAATCTTCGAGGGTGAGTTATTCCATCGACTCGTTGCTACAATACAGTAGATAGATCTTGGCTTGTTTTTTTGTATGCGGTAGAAAATTTTTGTTTTCCATGCTACGAAACCCTACAGATCATGCACGCGGGCGACGAAGGCAGGGCGTCTGTGTGAGCGTGTCGAGCGCGGCGCTCTGGCGCGCTCTCGGCATGGTCGTAGAGAAAATGGTCGCGAGTGTTCTGTGTGGTCCAGTGGATGGCAGGGCTCGAGCACTAGACAGGGGTGGCGGTGGACGATGGCTTGTGTCCCAGACACGGTGTCTAGGCTTGGTTAGGCTTGTAGCTTGCTGTTGACATTAGGGTTGGCAAGTGTGCTCGTCCATGGTCACCATTGATGGCATGGTCGAGTTTACAGTGAGCTAGAGTGGCTTAAACAAGATAGATGATCTACTGAGAGTGTAGTGTGAACTAGAGAGGGGACAAGGTTGGAACGACACTGCTCACTATAGTGTTTGATGTTTAATTTGATTTGTGTTCAGAAGGTGTTTGATGAAATGGCCGCAAGAGATTTGAATTTGAATTTTTGAATGAAACTTGGTGGGTGTACTAGTCACATACTAGGTAGCCTATGGTTGCTTGGATTTTTCAAGGTGCACTGGTTTGGTTGGGTTTTGAGAAATGATGATCTTCTCATATGAACTAGATTCAATTTTGAAATGTCATTTGAATAGGGTTGCCAAATGTTTCTGTGGGTTTGGAAAGTGGGCTTGGGTTCATTTTCACTTGGTCTAGCAAGGGGTGAAAAGAAATGGATTTGTTTCTGTTTGAAATCTTGGACTAGAAACACTCAAAGTGAGCTAGTGAGTAAGATTGGCAAAAATGACCATTTGCTTATTTTGTTTGTTTTTTAATTTCTCTTGATTTGGTTCTGCTTGGAAATGATTTAGATGATGTTGTTTTCATCTTTAAACCATTCCTTGCCATTCATAACAATCACACGAGTCCATTCAAGCATTCATGCATTCATCACATACACACATGCATTCACATGATTTTAATTAACAAAAGTTTTTGTTAACCCTAATCTTGGATGATTGGAATTCATAACCTTGATCAATATTTTTGGGATGTTATAGTATTCAAAGCCAAAACTTAAAAATATCTGAATCAAGCAAAACTCGACTCGGATCTAGGTGGATGGATATGTTTTAAGCTAAACATGAATATCAAAAATTGTCTATTATACACGCAAGTTTCTATATTTTAAGCAATGGAAGCTTCCAAACGAATAACAAGTTATTCGGTCGTAAGCTCGGGGACTAGTGGGCATATAGTATACTGTGCGCAGAAGATAAATCATAGATTAAAGCACATACCTCGTTCATTTTTTCACTCTCAAGTACAACTTTGGTAGCCAAATGCAAACGGCTGCTAATGTCGGAAAGCTGGAAGGGTTGGTTACTTGGGTTACCCTCGATCTGATCGGCAGCATTCCAATTATTGGCATACTCTACCAAAGACTCGAGGCTTCCTCCGCTCTCTGTGCGTGTTAAAAGTTTGCCCTTGGCCTCTCGCGCCTATTGTGCAGCTACCCCGGCCGTCGGGTTCTTATGAAGCACGAGTTGTGTGCCGGCAGCGGAGACAGATCCAGGTTTAGCGACAGAGGATCCCTTATGAAGCATGTCGACGATGCTCGACTGAGAAGAACCAGGTTTAACTTTCTGAGACGGTTTGGATTTGGCAGCGCCATCCTTCTTGGTCTTGGCGGGAACCTCGGTGACATGCAATGACTTAGGGGGATGAACTGGACTCAGAGTAATAATCTCAGGGGCAGAAGGGGTGGCAGCTTCAGCAGGAGCCGAGGTAACGGCAGCTTCGGCAGAAGACGAAGTAGTAGGAACCTCGACAGGATTAGATCTGACGGGGACAACTTTGGGAACCTCGGAAGAAGTTACCGGAAAAATTGAATGAACCGCCATAACGACATCAGCACCATCACCAGGAGCAACCTCAGCCTCATCTCGCCGAGATGGGCTCTTAGTCGGCATGAGAGGAGGATCATTGCGAGCAGGGCTTGAAACTGGAACATCCCCTTGAGGCGATTGCGAGGATGGCTGAATAACATGCAAGGTCATACTTGGACCACTCGGCTTAGCAGAAAGAGGGGCACTGTCGAAATAAAGAGAAAAACCAAATCAGAAATAGAAAGAGAGAAACAATAAATACAAGTTAGAACGAACAAGAGAACTTACCCAGAAACTCCGGGCATTGTTTTCCGCTTCGGAGGCTTCTGAGCGGATCTCTTGATTTGTTTTTTGGGAGCTACATCCGAGGGATAATTCAAAGCACCACATTTCTTTGATGGAGCGGGAGCTTCAGCGGCAAGGGGTTCGGTCACGTGCACCTGGCCAGTCGGGTTATCTAGGAAAGAAGGAGCTGAGAATGCATAAGAGATAGGCACCACGACAACTACCTCAATAATTTGTATGTCGTCCGAATCACCTTCGTCGGCACGGGCAGAGGCTTTACCCCGGGTACGAGTAGGAGCGGTCTTCAGGTTTGGGGATAAACTCCTTCGAATCTGGTTCCCCATTGTCCGGGGTACTGTGATCGTCGCTCCAAGGAAGATCGAGTACCTTAGCATCTTCCGAAGCTTGTTCATCAAATTTCTACAGAAAGGATGAGCGTAGATTAGCAAAGTAAACAACGGATCAAAGGAAAATAACTCGGATCGAATAACTCAAATTCGAGCTACCTGAGAAGGGGGGTTATCACAGGAAAAGGGCTTCATTTCCCATGCCCAATCCTCGGCCATTTCAATCTTGAAGATAGCTCGGACGCGTTTCTGAATCTGGGCATCATCAAGCTCGATCGTGGAGACTCGGTTGGGGTCCATACGACTGCTCATATGGCAAAGCTTATGAGACCGTAGTTTCAAAGGGCAGATCCGGCTGCTAATAAAAGCGGCCATCAAATTTTCGCCATGAAGCCCCGCCCGAATAAATTCCTTAAGTAGGAGCTCGAATGACTCGGCAAGAGCATCAGTCTTCTTCGGATTATAGTTCCAATTTTGCTTAGAAGGGGCACCGACTGAGAAGGCAGGGAGCCAAATCTTGTCCTCCTTACCAGTATTTTTGACATAGAAAAATGATCTATGCCACTTCTTGCAAGACTCTAAGCCTGTAACTCGGGGAAACAGAGAGTTCTTCCGAGGTGTGATGGAAGCAGCCCCACACTGGGTTAGATATTTCTCGGAAGGATGGAGAGATTTATCCGGCACAACGTTAGCTCGGATCTAGAAGAACTTCGATCAAACTACCACTGAAGGCCAGAGGCCAAAGTATCCCTCTCAGGCCGAAATAAAGGCCGACGGAGAGGCAATGGCATTAGCCGGCAAGTGATGAGGCTGAAGGCCAAAGAACTCTAAGAAACCTTTAGCAAAATCACTAAGAGGAAGGTTGAACCCTCTGACAAAATGCGACATAAAGACTACATATTCACCATCTTGGACTATGGGAGTAGACTCCTTGCGGGGTAAGCGACACTGTACCTCGGCAAGAACTCGACGAGTCTTGTGGAGCCACTCGATTTCTTGGCGGGTGACCGTGGATCCCTACCACGAACCACGCTCTAGGCCCTCCACGAGATCTTCCTCCCCCACGACGGTGATACGTCAGAAATGTATCTATAATTTTTGATGTTCCATGCTTGTTAGTATCTACTTTGTTTTGCTTTGTCTAAACTTTGAGGTGTTTTTTACATGTTTTCTGGTACTAACCTATTAACAAGGTGCCATAGTGCCAGATGTCTGTTTTCTGCTGTTTTTTGTTTCAGAAAAGTTAATAAAGAAATATTCTCAGAATTGGACGGGACAAACGTTAAAGTCAATTACTTTCCATGGGGAACAAGAAGTCTAGAGGGGAGACGAGGAAGCGTGCCAGGGCGGCCAAACCCCTAGGTGCGGCCAGGGGTGGGCCAGCGCCTGGGTAGGGTTTGACCCTCCTGGCCGCCTCCTCGGCCTTCCCCTTCGCCTATAAGAAGCCCCCGATGCAGAAACCCTAAGCACCCGATCAAATATCCACGAAACCTTCTGTAGCCGCCGCCACCATCGTCCCTAGATCAGGGAGATCTGAAGTTCTTCCCAGCACCCTGCCAGAGGGGAGATCATCTTAGAGGCCTTATCTCCGGTATGATGCGTGAGTAGTTCCACCTTGGACTATGGGTCCATGTAGTAGCTAGATGGTTGTATCTCCTCCTTTGTGCTTTCATGTATAGATCTTATGAGCCCCGTTCATGATCAAGATCTAATCTATTTGTAATCATGCATGTTGTGTTTGCGGGGATCCGATGGATATTGAGATTATTATGTTGGTTTGATTAATGGTTTTGTCTTTATGATTCTATCATGTATGTGTTGTTTATGATCTTGCATGCTCTCCGTTGTTAGTAGCTATCTTGGCCGAGTAGTTGCTAGTGACTCCAAGAGGGAGTATTTATGCTCGATAGTGGGTTCATGCCTTTAGTTTCCAAGGGAAGTGACAATAATCTCTTCGGTTGTAGATGTGTTGTTGCTACTAGGGAGAAAACAACGGTCTCTAGTTCATGGAACATGTGGAATGTTTACCTTACACACTTTTCTTAAAGCATTTGTCTGTTGCTTGCAACTTAATACTAGAGGGGGTTCGGATGATAACCTGAAGGTGGAATTCTAGTCATAGATGCAGTTGGATGGCGGTCTATGTATATTGTTGTATTGCCCAATCGAATCTCATAGGATCTTTCTGACTAGTAATTACATTGTTATGCCTTGCTCAGTTCCTGTCAATTGCCCTGCTGTAATTTGTTTACCCTTCATGCCATGTTGTTTATCTAAGGAGAGCACCTCTAGTGAACTATGGACCCCGGTCCATTCTTTACCATTGATACATCCTCCACTGTTACTTGTTTACTTGCTGCAAACCATTATCTTCCACACCATACGTTTAATCCTTTGTTATAGCAAACCGGTGAGCTTGACAACCTCACTGATTCGTTGGGGCAAAGTCTTGAGTTTGTGTTGTGCAGGTATCCGTGTTGCTAGAAACACCTGTGTGACGTTTCCTTCCTCCTACTGGTTCGATAAACTTGGTTTCTTACTGAGGAAAACTTGCTATTGTGCTGCTTCACACCTTGCTCTTGGGGTTTCCCGACAAAGCGCTCCCACTTGGACTGGCGCTGCATCAAGCTTTTTCTGGCGCCGTTGCCGGGAGGCTAAGGACGTCTTCACAAGGGGATTCCTTCACTTCCTTTATCTTTACTTTGTTTTTAGTTTTCTTTGTTTCTTTTGCTTGGTTTTGTTTGCCTCTTTTCAAAAAACTCAAAAAATTAGTCTAGTTTGGTTTGCTTGCTTTATTAAAAACACAAAACAATTAGTTCCTACTCTAGTTGCTGGTTTGTTGTTGCCTTTCTTGGTCATTCTTTCTATCAATGGATGGTTTCTTTGAAACTAGTTCTTATAAGGAACACCATTTGTCACAAAAAGGGAAACACTTATGGGAACAAATTGATAAGTTGAATACTATTGCTAGAGATGTGTGCTCTACTTATAATGTTACTTATTGCTTTGATAAGTCATGTTGCTGTAGGAGGTATAAACACCTGCCGTTTCAGTGTGAGTATAATGATAATGTTACCATATCTTCTTATGTTAAAGGAAATTATGACTTTTATGATGTGGAACAAATTGAATAATTTATTGCTTTCAAGGGTGCATTTGAACTTGCCAGTTTGCTTGAAAATACTGATGATGCACCTTATGAATGTGAGGTTTTGGAGATACTTAAATTTTGCTTTGATAATTACAAGGAAGAAAATGGCTATATTCTTGAATATTTTAATAGGTGTTTTCCACCGATGGAAGAGACTAATGCCTTGCAGGAGCCTATGGAAGAAAAAATTGCTGAAATTGGAAGCTCATTAGATGAAAAGGAGGAGGAGAGTGATGGTCAAGAGGAGGAAGAATGGAACCCATGTCTACCTTATAATGAGAGTAACTCTTTGCCTCTTACATTATGTGATTGTCCCCCATGTTTACCAAAGGAGGATGAACGTTATGTTCCTGTGGATCCTTTGAAATATCTACTTTGGGTAAAAAGTGTGAAGGTTTTAATCCCACTATCTTTGAGCTTGATAGAAATTATGTGTTTGTAGATCATGAAAAGCATGATTTATGTGATAACTATATTGTTGAGTTTATTCATGATGCAACTGAAAATTATTATGAGAGAGGAAAGTATGGTTGTAGAAGTTTTCATGGTACTAAAACACCTCTCTATGTGCTGAATTTGAAGTTACTCTTGTCTTATCTTCCTATGCATGCCACTTTGTTCTTCAAGAATTTATTTGTGTACAAGATTCCTATGCATAGGAAGAGGGTTAGACTTAAATGTGTTTTGAATTTGCTTCTTGATGCTCTCTTTGACTTCAATTCATATTTCTCATGAGAGCATCTTCTCAAACTTTCCGTGCCTAACTTAAAGGCGTTAAAAAAAGTACTTGTTGGGAGATATACCAAGAGTTTCCTTGAGTCTTGAAAGTTATTACTTCAGTAATGACCTCTCCTTATCCTTTTTGTTTGCTTTTTGTGCCAAGAATGACCTCTAATGAGAGGGAAGTAAGATTTGGGGAGTTGCTGCCCCGAAACAGATTTCTGTCCTCCACCAAAAAAATTCGTGAGGAGTCTCTGTAACTCGGATTGAGCTCAAAAATTACGAATAAATATCCCAGTATGTTAGCTCAATTTAGTTAGTTCAACACTTTTTGATTTGAGCAACAGAAGATGTTTCAAAAAAATCGGTTTCTACATGCTGGTCTGTTTTGACAGATTTCTGCCATATTTGTATTTGCTTCTTATTGATTCCTTTTTGAGTTCTCTTTTGGGGAATTGAGCTTTTTGAAGGAGTTACTACAGTAGCTTGTGTTTTTAGTGAAAAGCCTTGCTGTTCCAAAGATTTTCCAGAGGTCTAATATCTTTTGAATACACTAATGTTCCTAATAAAGATTGTGTGAAGTTTTGTATGAAGGAAAAAATTCAGGTGTAGAGAGAGAATGATGCAATGAGATGAATAATGGACAAAAGCTCAAGCTTGGGGATGCCACCACGGAGTCACCCCAAGAAATATCCAAGAGGTACAACCTTCAAAGCTTGGGGATGCCCAAGGCATCCCCTTCTTCATCAAGAAAAAGCTTAGGTCTGTCTAGACACTTCATTTTTATCATTTCATGCACAGTTGTGTTGTTCTTGGAGCATCTTAGTTTTCATTTGCTTTGCTTAGGTTGTTTAGTTTGCTTGAATAAAGTAGTTTGGACCCCCATTCTCGTTGTGTTGTTCTGAAAATTAGGTTGCTTGGTGTTGGAAAGGAGTAGTAAGTTCTTGCTTGAAGTGCAAGAGGAGCTTGCATTGACTGTGACTTAGACTTTAGCATGACATGCTAGGTGTTGTTTTGACCTTATGCTTAGTGATTATTGTTGAAGCATGTCTTGTTCCAAACAATTGGGATTGCTTAGTGTGCCTTGAAGAAATTATGCGTTGTTTCAGCATGCAAAAGCATAGTATTGTGGTATTCTCCTTTACTGTTGTGCTTGGGTTAACTTGGCACATGCTCACACCATGTTATGACTATGACAAGTCACCATAGACTCTATGATCATTTAGTCTTTGACTTATAGTACCACTCTATGCTTTGATTAGTAATGCTTTGTTGCTCTGCATGATTATGGCCATTATGCTCTCTTAGTTGGTTGCTCCTAGTGTTTTTCTAGCCTCCACTTGTATGAGTAAGCTCTACTCATGCTTCCAACTCCCAAGAAACCAAGTTATTCCAAAGTGTCCACTATAAACTCCTATGCATGGTGTGTTACACCATTCCAAGTATATTCTTGTTTTCAGCTATCTTCCAATTAAAAACTATTTTGTTATGTGAAAACTTAGTGACTAAAGCCCTCGCAAACTTGATAGCACAATTTATATTATTTGCCCCTAATAAACTTGAACCATTATGACATCTATGTTGTATATGCTTGCACTTATACATTGGAATTAGCAGAACCGTGCTGTCACGGGGAACGTTTTCAACATTGCACTTGTACTTTGTACTCAGTTAATATCATGCTCTTTTGTCTATGGATGTCACCGATGTGAAATAAAGAAGAAACTTGTAAGTCCATGGAGTAAGTATTCTGTGTTAGAGAAACGTCTGGGCCGCTAGCCTAAGCCATGCCTAATCATGGTGGAAACTTGCAGCATCACCATAGTGAGCTATCTATGAAGCATCCTCAATAAAAATCTATGCCTATAGTAAATAAAAAGATCGCTGAGATGCTCATTGTCTGTTTGCCTTGTCATTTTGGTTATGGTAAAGCTCCTGTACCATGTGCAAGGGGTACCCCGTTGGCGGTTCTCTATGATATGCAAATATTTACAATGACAGGAACTTACCTGTGACTGAAGTTGAGTAGCATGAGGTGTGGCCCTCGTATTCAAGGGACTTGAGAATGCCAACTTATACTTTGTCAAGCATATACTCCATCTTTGTCACTTTAACCTTAACCACTTAAAGATGCTTATGATAGGGGCAATGAGGGCTGAAAGCTAACAAGGACCATAATTTTTGGAAGCTCTTTTTGAAACTTGAAATCCCTGCTTCCTTTACAAAAGGTCTTTCTTCCACCATTACTTGAGTCTCCACCTTCTATCTTTAGGCACCATTAAGAGATCATAGTTGTCATTATGTGTGCAGTGTTCCAAAGCTTATTGATTGATGCATATTGTGATATTACTTGTTCTTGTGCTATTTGTTTCTAGTCACCCTTGTGAACTTTGAAGGTGTCCAATGCATCTATATTGCTACTGTATGAGGGACACGCTGATTGCCACTATGCTATGTGATACGTCCAAAAGGTATCTACTTTCTCGAACACTTTTCTATTGTTTCTTCTCTAAACTTGTGTAATTTGGATACAACTAACACGGACTGACGCTTTTTTCAGCAGAATTACCTTGGTGTCTTGTTTTTGTGCAGAAAATGAACTATCAGGAAAAATCCCGGAAAATATGCCAAAAATAATATTTCACCAGAAGATCCACGGAGCCATAAGACGAGACGGAGAGGAGGCCTGGGGGACCACACACACCCCATGCGCAGGCCCACCACTAGCCGCGCCTAGAGGGGGTGCAGCCACCCCAGGCACCCCCTCGGCCTCCCTCTACGCTTATAAGTTGCCTTTCGACCTAAAAACCGAGGGGGGGTTCGATAATTTTCCAAAAAGAGTTCCGCTCCTCCGCCGCCACCAGAAACCAAGATTCGGATCCAAAAACTCCGTTCTGGCACCCTGCCGGGACGGGGAATTTTGAGAGGATCATCGCCATCGTCATCACCAACACGTCTCCATCAACCACCGATGTTTCCCTCAGAGTGAGTAATCTCCCGCTGTAGGCTTGGGGATGGTAGGGATTGGATGAGTTCTATCATGTAATCGAATAAGATTGTTAGGGCATAGTGCCTAGTATCTCTATTAGTGCTATTTGACTTTGTTGCAACTTGTTGTGCTTAATGCTTGTCACTAGGGCCCGAGTTCCATGATCTCATATCTGAACTTATTATTGAATCATTATGATAGTATTGTTTGTGATCTTATCTGCAAGTTGTGTACACATATCATTGTCCGGATCCAAAGGCCCCAAAGTGACAATAATTGGGACAACCGGAGGGGATGGCTGTGGTGTGAGGATCACATGTGTTCACGGAGTGTTAATGCTTTGCTCCGGTGCTCTATTAAAAGGAGCACCTTAATTGCCAGTAGTTCCCTAGAGGCCCCGCTGCCACGGGCTGGCTGGACAGAAGATGTTGTGCAAGTTCTCATTGTGAGCACGTATGACTATATTTGGAGCACATGCCTAGGATTGTTTAGTACTTGGATGCTTGTTATTATCTATATGCAATGCCCTAGATCTTAAAGTTACATGTTTAGACTCGTCCATGCAACGCCCGTTCATCCATCCCTATGCCTACCGCACTCGAATCCTATTGTTATCGTTACTATTACTATTGCTCTTGTTTCACTGTTGTTGTTGCTTTGCTGTTGCTACTACCAAACTTTTTCTACTGATAAACTTCTGTGAGCAAGAACTATTTCCAGGTGCAGCTGAATTGACAACTCAGTTGTTAAGGCTTGCAAGTATTCTTTGGCTCCCCTTGTGTCGAATCAATAAATTGGGTAATACTACCCGTGAAGACTGTTGCGATCCCCTATACTTGTGGGTCATCAAGACTATTTTCTGGCGCCGTTGCCGGGGAGCATAGCTTTATTTGTAAGTTCACTTGGATCTATTATTGTTCACTGCTACTCCTTTCATCATGGTGAAGTCTCGTGATGGAAAGTTCCCTATTTTACCATCCACTACAAGAAGAGGTACAGTCATAAACACCTCTGCTGCTCTTGATTCACCGTCTGTTATAAGTAAGCTTGTTACACCACCACCACCACATACTCATGCTACCAACACTGCTACTACTGCTGAATTTGAAACTGCTTTTGATACTCATGATGTTACTTCTACTGTGCTTGATGCGAGTGGTTCATTAGGTCCTTTTCTAGATGCTACTATGGCTAGTATAGGAAATACTGAAACTCCTAGTGAAGACACTGTTACACCTGTTAGCTCACCTGAGCCTAGTGAGAGTTATGATACTAATGATGGTTACATTGAGTTCACTGATGATTTTTTTGAAGAGTGCCGAAACACACATGGTACTAGTGCTATTAAGAGTCTCCTTCCTAGACGTACTATTATGCCTAAGTTGTCCTCTGATCCTAAGTTTGCCACCTCTCCCATAGATATTAAAGATAAAGATTATGATTTCTCTCTTGATTTATCTTATTTAGATATTGTTGAGAAAGAACCTTTTTGTGGAACTAAAAGTGAGAATGTTGTGGCTCATATGAATGAGCTTTCTACTATGATTGCTTTATTATCTGATGATTTTAAGATGCACAAGTACTTTGTTGCTAAGATCTTCCCTTTTTCACTAAATGGAGAAGCTAGGGCTTGGTTTAATAGATTACCTCCTGGTTCCATTGATAGCCCTGATTGCTTAATTGCTTCTTTCTTTCAAAAATATTTTCCTCCCAGTGCTAGACATGCTGCTTTGCAGAGACTTTTTGATTTTAAACAGGGAGAAGAAGAGAAATTGCCTGAGTCATGGACAAGGTTCTGTGCCTTGATTCATGCACATCCTGGATGTCCATTGCCTAAGAATGAGCTTCTTGATATTTATTATAATGGACTAATTGATGATTCTAGGACATACCTAGATAGCTTTGGTGATTGTGTTTTCAGGAAAAGAACTCCTACATATGCTGAAGAATTAATGGCTAAAATAATCAAGAATTATGATGATTTGACCTCAACTGAGCTGAATACACCTGAGCCTATTACTCCTGAACCAGTTATGCCCGAACCAGTTCCAACAACACAAACAAAGAAGAGGGGTGTTATTGCATTAAATGATGAAGTGATGAAGGAAGCTAAGAAATGTCTAAAGGAGAAAGGTATTAGAGCTGAAGATGTGAAGAATCTACCTCCTATAGAAGAATTATGTAAGCCAATTCCCCACTCATCTACTATTGAGGTACACTCTCTCCAACACTTTGATGAAGGTGATATTCCTTATGGTAAGCCTCCTGATCAATGTTTAGAGGAACTTGACATTTTTAATGTTAAACAAGGTCATTTTAATAAACAAGTCCAGAATCATTTGTTGGAAAACTCTAGAGCTATCCATGAGTTGAAAGATATTGTGAAAAGAACTTCTAATGACATTAAAATGCTTTGTAAACACTTTCAAATGGTTCAAACTCAACTTGATAAACTTGCTAAGGTGCAAAAGGTTATGCTAGTTAATGCTTTAGGAGAGAAACATGCTTATGGAATTAGAACTAGGAGTGGTATAGCTACTCAAGATCCTTTATATCCTGAAGGACACCCTAAAACAATTGAGCAGGATTCTCAACAAGGTGAGGGTAGTGGTAGTCCTTGTAAGAGAAAGAAAAAGAAACATAGAATAGTTGAGAACCACTTGAACCTGCTGTAGATCCTAATAATATATCTGTCTCTGATGCTAAAACTGAGAGTGGTAATGATAAAAATGATGCTCCAGATAAGGAGGAAGGTGAGGAATAACCTGAGAAGCACACTAAGAACACTAGGTACACAAAGGAAGATTTTATTGCTAATAAACACGGTAAAGAGGGAGAACCTTGGGTGCAGAAACCTATGCCTTTTCCAGGTAAGAAACACAAGTCAAAGGAGGAAGAACACTATAACAAGTTTTGTGAGTGGATGAAGCCTTTATTCTTGCAAATTCCTTTGACTTATGTTATTAAGTTGCCTCCTTATTCAAAGTATATGAAGGATATTTTCTCTAATAAAAGGAAGATTCCTAATGAGGAGATTTCTACTCTACTTGCTAATTATTCCTTCAATGGTAAGGTTCCAAAGAAACTTGGTGATCCAGGTATACCAACTATTCCTTGCTCCATTAAGAATAATTATGTTAGAACTGTTTTATGTGACTTGGGAGCTGGAGTTAGTGTTATGCCTTTTTCTCTCTACAAGAGGCTCCAGCTAGAAAAGTTGATACCAACTGATATATATTTGCAAATGGCTGATAAGTCAACTACTATTCCTGTTGGTATATGTGAGGATGTTCCTGTTCAAGATGCTCATAATTGCATGGTTTTAACTGATTTTGTTGTGCTTGAAATGCCTGAAGATGATAATATGTCTATTATTCTTGTAAGACCTTTTCTTAATACTACAGGTGCTGTCATCAATTGTAATCAAGGAAAAGTAACATTCAATATTAATGACAAAGAGCACACTGTCTATTTCCCCAAGAAAACTATTAAGAGCTATTGCCTGAATTCCATTGAAAATATTGAGAGCATCAAGGTTGGAGAAATATATTGTCCCATTCCACAAGAAAATTTTGAAACTATTATAATTGGGACCATTGCTATAAAGTATGAGGTAACATAATCACCATGTGGAATGCAAAGTTTTGTTTCATATAAGACTGTTTTGGTAACAAGACTTGATCAACCTTTTTAACAAAAGGATTTTCATGAACAAAATAATGCTTTCACTGTGGTTATACTTGCTTTCTTTTATTTTTCTCCTTCCTAGTCTTTGCTTTAGCTTTAGTTTTGCTAGTTGTTTGCTTGTTTGAGTTTCTTAGAGCTCCTGTAGTTTGGCTTTTTGCTTTTGCTTCTTCTGGAAAAAACTATTTCTATGAGAAAATCAATTTTCATACCATGAAAATTGGCCAAAAATAAAGTTTCCCAAAAAATCCCAGAAATTTCAAAATATTTTTCCTCGAAAAAAGGGGCAGAGAGGAACCTGAAGTGACCCAGGGCGCCACCCCAGGCTACCACACCCCTGGTAGGCGCGACCTACCAGGTGGCGGCGCCTGGGGGTCTGGCCCACCTGGTCCCCTCTAGGCTGCCTCCTCAAAGCCACCTTCTTTCTCTCTCCCGAAAAACACCGGAAAACTTTCTCAAGCTCGATTTATTGTTGTTCTTGCTTGCGATTTTCGATCTCCTTGTTCAGCCCATCTCAAGTGCTGATTTTTGGAGAGATTGTTCCTTGGTATGTGCCTCCTCCACTTGTCCAATTATATTTGTGTTTGGTAGATTGTATCTTGAGTATTTTGCTGCTATAGGTGACAGGTTGTTTGAGCTTGCATGCTTTTTCTATGCTTAGAAACTTTATTTTGATGCATGTGTAGTCCTCTAGAAAGTTCCTATAGTAGTTGCCCATGATTTATCAACTTAGAAATCACTTGGTTTGATGGTTGTTTAAAATTTCAGAAAAGGGAAGTCATGGACCACCACACATTTGGTGACATATTTGAGAGTGATGCACCTAGAAGGGCAAGGCTTCCAAGGTTATCTACCAGTACTAGACCCTCATACAATGAGGATCTCATCACTCCGCGATTTGGTGACGAGGGAGATGAAGGGGATGCGCACCCCTCCACCTTTCCTTGCCAAACTTTCTTGCGAGCTGCTGGGATTCTTAATGATTTCATGACCTTGGTACAGAGGGCTAGACTAACAAGTTACATGCAGGATGAGAGCGCACAATATGCTTTGCTTACTAAAACATTTGTGGAGAGTTTCTCCTTTACTAATAGTGTGTTCAAGCCTTCTGTGTCTTTCAAAATTTATGGCAGGGCTCATTCTATGACTTTAAAGCAATTTTGCAAGGCCCTTGGACTTGGTACAAATGGGTCATCAAAGAAGATTCAAGCTCTACCCGCTGATTTGTTAGTGCTTTACCGAGGAGTAACCAATGATGATGACCGTAGAGCTCAGCGAGGGAAGATAAAGAACATTCAACTTCCAGCCATTAGGTATTTTGCCTACTATCTTGCCACCAGTGTTCTTGGTAGGGAGAACACTAGTAATATTTCCAACTATCAATTGGCCTTCTTAGCTGCTGCGCTGAACAATGAGGATAAGTATAATCTTTGTTCTCTCATTGCTCGTCATTTAGCTGCTAAGGGACCCATTTATGGGGGAGTTATTGCTACTCGTATTGTTGCTGCCTTGGATGTTGTTATTGATCCACATGATACAGTTTTGGCCCCTCGGAGGCTTGATCTTGCTGCCATGAAGGCGCACCACTTTGTTACCACTGGCTCTACCCTTGAGAACTTGGTTTATAGAATGATGTTTACTGACGGGGAAGAGAGAGAGATCCCTCTACCCCAAACTACTCCGCTCAGTATTTCTAAGGGACCTTTGTCACGCTCGAAGGCGGATATGGATGTCAAGCTGCGCTCTCTCAACTTCCACGAGCATTATCAGGAGGAAGCACCATCATACGACCCCTCTGTGTATTACACGGGAGAGGCCTTGAGCTCATACCAGGACGAGGGAGCTTCCTTGACATACTACGGTGGTTCATCCTCTTGGACACCATGGGATTGAGCCCCACTTAGGCCAAAAGCCTAAGCTTGGGGGGAGGTATACTGACGTCGCACTCATCTTTATATCATGTTAGGTCGGTTCTTTGTATATCCATTGTTTTTGCTTTCTTTTTGGTTCTTGTTGCTTCTTTCTCAAAAACACAAAAATACCAAAAATATTTTCGTTGTTTCTCTTGGTTTGTTTCTTTGTTTATTTGCTTTGGTTTGCCTTAAAAGAAAAATCCAAAAAGATTTTGCTTTGTTTGCTTCTTGTTTGGTTTGCTTTTGCTTTGTTTGCTTTCTTTAAAAAATTGAAAACACCAAAAATATTTGTTGTTCTTCTTTGGTTTTGTGAGTTCTTTGCAGGGTTCAGCCGTCCTTAGTGGATTTCAGTTTCATGTTAATTATTCAAGTCATACAAGTGAAGGGCAATAATGAAGATTAAGACAACTCGAGGAGTGGTAAGAGGCTGGTTACAAACTCTATTTGTTTCATTTTTGTACATATACTCATCATTGTGAGCATGCTTAGCCTGTTTGTGTAAGGTGTATGCCATTATGGATGCTTAGTAGTTCTTGCTTGTCTATGATTAGCTGCAGCTTGCTAATAGTTTCTAGCATGTCATATGAATGTTTGCTTGCATTGTTTTATTCATACTTTGGTATGATATTGTGGTATCCTCCTCTGGCTATTCATGTGAATCGACTTGGCACATGCTCACGCATGCATATGACTAATCAATAGTCAGTCAGCCTCGATGATTTATCTTGCCTTAGAGTTCTTGTATCACTTGCATGCCATAATTAGTCCTATTTTGTTGCAAGCATGATTATGACAACTATTGCTCTCTCGTTTGTTGCTCCCTCTCTATTGCTAGCCTTCACTTGCACTGAGCATGTGCTCTACCTGTGCTTCCAACTCCCCAAAACCATTATTGCCAGTTGTGTCTACTGTACCTACCTATTAGCATAATTTGCTACTTCAGTGCATATTCAATATTCCGTGTTTTCTTCCAAAATAAAATGTTTCTATGTTTTGAGAAAGTTAGTTAGTAAAGCTCTCACGAACTTGATGGCACACTTTATTCCTTGCACTTAATAATCCTAAACCATTGTGACTAGTCCATGAAAGTTATATGCTTGCAAATTATATGCTAGGAGTCAGCCGAACCATGCTGTCACGGGGAACCTTTTCAACACTTTTTGGACATCTCATCCAGTTGATTCCTTGCTCTTTTGTTTACGGATGTCGACGATGTGAAATAAAAGGGGAGGTTGTGAGTTCATGGAGTTTATACATTGTGTTAGAGAAACACCTGGGCCGCTAGCCTAAGTCATGCTTAATCATGGTGGAAACTTGCAGCAATACCATAATGAGCGTCTATGAAGCATCCTCAGTAAAAAGCTATGCACATGGTAAATAAAAAGATTGCTGAGATGCTCATTGTCTGCTTGCCTTGTCATTTTGGTTATGGGAAAGCTCCTGTACCATGTGCAAGGGGTACCCCGTTGGCGGTTCTCGATGATATGCATGTATTTACAATGACAATAACTTTCAGGTGACCAAATTTGAGTAGCATGCGGAGCGGCCCTCATACTCAAGGGACTTGGGATTTCCAGTTTATGGTCTGTCAAGTATATGATTCAGAGTGGACCTCACTTTTACCTTAACCACATAAAGATGCCTATGATAGGGGCAATAAGATCTCGAAGCTAATGAATACCTTCCTTTCAGCATTTGGAAGCCTTTCAAATCTTTACAAAACCTTTTTACAACCTTGTTGAGTCACCACTTATTCCATGAGCACCTTCTTGAGAGCATAGTTGTCATTCTTGTGTTTACTTCAAAACTTGGTTAATTATGTCATGACTTTGATGCTTGTATATTTGATATCTTTATCTCTAGTCTTCACTTGAACTTCAGAGGTGCCTTGGCATTTATATTGTGCTCTTCAAACAAAGGCAAGTGAGATACCACTCTATCATACCTTATTATGAGCATTGCAATGTTGCTTATGTTTATGTTTCATGCTACTTATTATTATTGAGTTGGTTTCTTTTCATATCTTGCAATGACTATTGAGTAGACTTAGTTGCATACTATTTATTATGAATTGTCTAAGCATCTACTCCTATGCTGAGAATATATACATCATATGAAGCAAAGTGTTCGTGAAAGTTCTTTTATCACACTCAGTTTTCAACTGAATTGCTTGAGGACAAGCAATAAGCTAAGCTTGGGGGGAGTTGATACGTCCAAAACGTATCTACTTTCTCGAACACTTTGCTATTGTTTATTCTCTAAACTTGTGTGATTTGGATACAACTAACACGGACCGACGCTATTTTCAGCAGAATTACCTTGGTGTCTTGTTTTTGTGCATAAAATGAACTATCAGGAAAAATCCCAGAAAATATGCCAAAAATTATATTTCACCAGAAGATCCACGGAGCCAGAAGACGAGACGGAGAGGAGGCTTGGGGGGACCACACCCACCCCAGGCGCGGGCCCACCACTGGCCGCCCCTGGAGGGGCTGCAGCCACCCCAGGCACCCCCTCGGCCTCCCTCTGCGCCTATAAGTTGGCTTTCGACCTAAAAACCAAGGGGGGTTCGATAGTTTTCCAGAAAGAGTTCTGCTCCGCCGCCGTCACTAGAAACCAAGATTCAGATCCAGAAACTCTGTTATGGCACCCTGCCGGGATGAGGAATTTGGAGAGGATCATCGCCATCGTCATCACCAACGCATCTCCATCAACCACCGATGTTTCCCTCATCCATGAGTGAGTAATCCCCTGTTGTAGGCTTGTGGATGGTAGGGATTGGATGAGTTCTATCATGTAATCGAATAAGATTGTTAGGGCATAGTGTCTAGTATCTCTATTAGTGCTATTTGACTTTGTTGCAACTTGTTGTGCTTAATGCTTGTCACTAGGGCCCGAGTGCCATGATCTCAGATCTGAACTTATTATTGAATCATTATGATAGTATTGTTTGTGATCTTATCTACAAGTTGTGTACACATATCATTGTTTGGATCCAAAGGCCCCAAAGTGACAATAATTGGGACAAATGGAGGGGGTGGCTATGGTGTCAGGATCACATGTGTTCACGGAGTGTTAATGCTTTGCTCCGGTGCTCTATTAAAAGGATCACCTTAATTGCCAGTAGTTCCCAAGAGTCCCCACTGCCACGGGCTGGCTGGATAGAAGATGTTGTGCAAGTTCTCAATGCGAGCACATATGACTATATTTGGAGTACATGCCTAGGATTGTTTAGTACTTGGATGCTTGTTATTATTTATCTGCAATGCCCTAGATCTTAAAGTTACATGTTTAGACTCGTCCATGTAATGCACATTCATCCATCCTATGCCTACCGCACTCGAATCCTACTGTTACCGTTACTGTTACTATTGCTCTTGTTTCACTGTTGCTGTTGCTTTGCTGTTGCTACTACCAAATTGTTGCTACTGATAAACTTCTGTCAGCAAGAACTATTTCCAGGTGCAGCTGAATTGACAACTCATTTGTTAAGGCTTGCAAGTATTATTTGACTCCCCTTGTGTCGAATTAATAAATTGGGTAATACTACATGCGAAGACTGTTGTGAAGCCCTATACTTGTGGGTCATCACTATGTTTTCTGTATGTGAAACAAACAAATGTTTTTCAATGCATGTTATTCATGATCTTTGTTTGTAGCCTTTCATGTTGCATGCATAGTTACTATGTCCTATTGTTAGAACTCCATCTTTCATGGACATGTTTAGAGTTCTTTGATCCCAGCTTTCAATGCTTGCAAATAGTTGGATCTTTATTGTGAGGGCGCATGTCACCTCAAAAATTATTATTTTTATCACTTACCTACTTGAGGAAGAGCAGGAGTTAAGCTTAGGGATGTTGATACGTCGGAAACGTATCTATAATTTTTGATGTTCCATGCTTGTTAGTATCTACTTTGCTTTGCTTTGTTTACACTTTGAGGTGCTTTTTACATGTTTTCTGGTACTAACCTATTAACAAGTTGCCACAGTGCCAAATGCCTGTATTCTGATGTTTTTGGTTTCAGAAAAGTTAGTAAAGAAATATTCTCGGAATTGGACGGGACAAACGTCAAAGTCAATTACTTTCCATGGGGAACAAGAAGTCCAGAGGGGAGACGAGGAAGCGTGCCAGGGCGGCCAAACCCCCCTAGGTGCGGCCAGGGGTGGGCCCGCGCCTGGGTAGGGTTTGACCCCCCTGGCCGCCTCCTCGGCCTCCCCCTTCGCCTATAAGAAGCCCCTGATGCAGAAACCCTAAGCACCCGATCAAATATCCACGAAACCGTCTGTAGACGCCGCCACCATTGTCCCTAGATCGGGGGCATATGAAGTTCTTCCCGGCACCCTGCCAGAGGGGAGATCATCCCGGAGGCCTTCTCTCCGGTATGATGCGTGAGTAGTTCCACCTTGGACTATGGGTCCATGTAGTAGCTAGATGGTTGTATCTCCTCCTTTGTGCTTTCATGTATAGATCTTGTGAGCTCCGTTCATGATCAAGATCTAATCTATTTGTAATCATGCATGTTGTGTTTGTGGGGATCCGATGGATATTAAGATTATTATGTTGGTTTGATTAATGGTTTTGTCTTTATGATTCTATCATGTCTGTGTTGTTTGTGATCTTGCATGCTCTCCGTTGTTAGTAGCTATCTTGGCCGAGTAGTTGCTAGTGACTCCAAGAGGGAGTATTTATGCTCGATAGTGGGTCCGTGCCTCTAGTTTCCAAGGGAAGTGACAATAATCTCTTCGATTGTAGATGTGCTGTTGCTACTAGGGAGAAAACAACGGTCTCCTGTTCATGGAACATGTGGACTGTTTACCTTACACACTTTGCTTAAAGCAGTTGTCTGTTGCTTGCAACTTAATACTAGAGGGGGTTCGGATGATAACCTGAAGGTGGACTTCTAGTCATAGATGCAGTTGGATGGCGGTCTATGTATCTTGTTGTATTGCCCAATCGAATCTCATAGGATCTTTCTGACTAGTAATTACATTGTTATGCTTTGCTCAGTTCCTGTCAATTGCCCTGATGTAATTTGTTTACCCTTCATGCCATGTTGTTTATCTAAGGAGAGCACCTCTAGTGAACTATGGACCCCGGTCCAATATTTACCATTGATACATCCTCCACTGTTACTTGTTTACTTGCTGCAAACCATTATCTTCCACACCATATGTTTAATCCTTTGTTACAACAAACCGGTGAGCTTGACAACCTCACTGATTCGTTGGGGGCAAAGTCTTGAGTTTGTGTTGTCCAGGTCTCCGTGTTGCTAGCAACACCTGTGTGACGTTTTCTTCCTCCTACTGGTTTGATAACCTCGGTTTCTTACTGAGGGAAAAATTGATGCTGTGCTGCTTCACACCTTGCTCTTGGGGTTTCCCGACGAAGCGCTCCCACTTGGACTGGCGCTGCATCAGACGGCGCCGCTATGCGAGCTCGACATGGGCTCGTCAGAGGAGCCAACCTAGGAAGAATCTCTGGCGGCGGGGAGCGGTATCGAAGTCCAAGGCCCCGTCGCAGCAGCGGTGGGCATGGAGGCGACGGAGCGAGAGAACCGCGGCAGAGGCCTAATGCGGAGACAAGGCACGACGAAAGGAGACCAGATTCTGGCGGTGCGGTCGCGAGAAGGAAGAGGGTGAGAATGGGGAAAGTAAACGAGCCATTCCCCCTCTCCCCCATTTATAACCGCACACAACGAGCGTTAGTGGGATCACGGGTGCACTGCGGTTACCACAAAAACGCGTGTATCGTGTGTTGGCGATCGACGATTGGAACCACAGGAAGATCCACACGACGTAGGAGGAGATCCGGCCGCAATGACCATTGTGGCAATCGAAGAGTCACTGCATCAATATGACCGCCGCAGTAATCACTGTAGCAATGTCAGTGAACACTGTAGCGGTACAAAAAATGAGAGAAAAGGTAATGATTGAGACACGTAGGATGAAGCTTACAAGAGAAGTTAAGGTGATGCCTCAGATAAGAATAAATAACTCGGAAAATGAATCATATCCCAGAATAAAAGAACGAGTCAAGGAAAGATCAGTCGAGAGAATCACCGACTAAATAATTAGTCGGAGACATAAGCATAGAAACCGAATATCTAGAAACTGCTATGATCTAGCCGAATGACGTCGACTAGACCGCACCAGCTTCGGGGACTAATGTTGGAGGGATGACCCCATGTAGGGTCAAGATAAGTAAAAAGAGGGAAGAGCCTTCATGGTCTGGGCCGGGTCAAGGTATGATCCGGCCGAATCATGTAGGAGTCGGCTGAATGAGGTCCGATGTATTCCGAGTCAGGTAGCTAAAACCCGACTCAGCCGACATACGAGTTTATGTCGGCCTACTGCTATTATGCATCTTAAGTGCAGGTTAAGGTCAAGTCGAGTCATGCGAGGCAATGCCGAGTCATGGGAAGTTTGCTCAAAAAGGAGAAGGCGAACCCCAAAGTCAACACTGGTCACTGTCTCTCCTCAGGAATCTGCACAGTGCCAAGCGCTACAGACAAGAGGCTGAGCGGCAGAGGAGAAGAAGAAGGTCACGGAGGTGACAGTCCTTAGTCCCGAGGATCACATGTGGTGGACTTTGTGTCTTTGCCATTGATAGAAGGGGGACACGAAAAGAAGCCCGCCGAGTTACCATTTTGACACAAGCATATTTCACGAATATGCTTATCCACATCAGCCCTAAAGGGAACCAAGCCATTCCTTTATAAGGAGGGGCCAGGCGTACTGAGGAGGGGATCGATTCATTTTTTTTACTTAGCACTAGTAGTAGCTTCTTCTTCTTTTCGCTCAAACAGCTTGAGAAGCAAGTGCAGCTCCATTGGTGTTAAATAAAGATTGAGTTCTAGAGTTCCGAGTGTAGAAATCACTACACCTTCTCTCCCTGGATCCCACTAGCATTCACTGGCCCCCAACTTAAGCCTACCCATGGCATCTGCCGTGCCACCATCACGACAATATTGCCTTGCTTACTAAATGGCTCTGGAAGCTGTTTAATGAACAAGGGCAATGACAATGTCTGCTAAAAAAATAAGTACCTTAGCAGAGTAACTCTCGGTCATGTTGTTGCCAAAGAGGGTGACTCACATATTTTGGCAAGTTTTGTTGGACACAAAACCTCTATTTCTTTCATGTTGCCAATTTATTATTGGCAACAGAAAATAAACGATGCTCCGGGAGGATTGCTGGATGCATAATACATGTCTACACAAAACTTTCCCTCGACTTCATAATATTTATTTGGACTAAAACATTACACTATATAAAGCTTTGAATCAACAGATAAATAGCCTAAGGTTCAGGAGATACTTGGTTGGGAATAAGTGAACACAATGGAATGCTTTGTGTCAGGCGTGCAACTATTTTGTTGTCGTATGAGGATGACGAACTAAGGTGGCTTCTCTCTTCAACAAGAGAATTTAGTGTTAGATCCTTTTACCAAGCTAGAGTAGTAACAGTGTCCCTTACAATTTATTGTGGAAAACCAAAATATCTCTTAGAATCAAAACTTCTTTTGGTTCGTCTTGTAAAAAACGTATTCTAGCAAAATATGTTTTGTTTCATAGGGGAGGAAGTTGTGACAAGCATGCATGTTCCATGGTAAAAACGAAACAATTGATCACATTTTCTTGTCCTATAGCACGATAATTTGTGGAATATTGTTAGTGCCACTATTAGGTTTAATTGTCAATTTGACAATGTGGATCACTGCTTTAATATGTGGTTGAGAGGTTCTGGGAAAGGAACAGAGGGTTCATGAACGGTTGGAGTGGTAGCTATGCCATGGAGTATTTGGAAATCAAAGAAAGATGCTTTGTTTCCAAAACAAATGGCCACCTAAACCACTAGAGGTATTGTACATAGTTTGTTTTTGGGTTGATTGGTGAAGTAAACTGGAGGTGAACGGGGACGCAAAGGTCGAGCTGCAACAATGCGCAAGAGCTCTGGGGCAGGCCGCGACTGAGGTGTATAGGGCGAGAAGAAGCTACGTCTCCTGGACGCTAAGAATGGAGGAAAGTTGTAGTCCCTCTAGCTGAAAATAGGGATACCATACCCTCAGCTGTAGAGTTAGCTACTTAGACGTCTATGTTCTTAGGTTTCGTTGGGTTTGTCACATCATAGAAAACCGTAAATAATTGTTTCTGTGTGTCAGGATGTTTCACTCGGTGGTGGTGCGTTTTTGGCGGCAAACCATGTAAATTCTTGTTTCTAGTAATGAAAATCATGGAGAAATCCCTTTCATCTGAAAAAATGGGATTTGGGAGACGAAAGAGTAGATGAACTATATAAAAGGGAACAACAGAAGCAGCACGCCAAAGGTCAACAACACATACTTTTTGGGACTGTCTATTTGATAGTCCACTATTTTCTAACTCATCATTCAAATTTTGCACCATAAGTAGAACGGCGACGTGGAACTTTTAACCATGCAAACTCGTTGTACTCACACCCGGTCCGCACTATAAGTGAAAAAAGACACTCACTAATAAAAAATGATTCACTACGTGATTTCAAAACATGGATTACACTCGATCTACATGATTTCAATACTTAAATTATAGTGTTGACGACCCTTGTTTACATGTTCCAAAACTTGTAAAAACAATAGTAATGGATGGTAACTTTTTCTGGATAAAATACTTGCATGTAAAAAACACACAAGGAAAATCCCAGTCTACATGATTATCACCTTTCCTCGACCTATTATAAGGAACAAAAATGATTACCGACATTCACTCCAAAGTACCACAAGTGTGTGAACATGTAAGTTCATATTTTTCATATGTCAAAACTTACACACCGGAGACATCAAATTTACGTGTTATATATTGTAACTCTATTGCTTTTGAAATGTAAAAATAGTAACATGTCAATAAATAATGGTAGAATACATCGACCATCTACACAGACCTATCAATAATTTTTCAATTATTGGCTTGTCAATTCACATAGTAAGTCAAAATAACATCAAGCCAAGTCTACTCAATGAGCTAGCTAGATAGGTCAAAACAAACATACAGATTTGCAATGATAAAACTAGCAACAAAGAAAATTTATGAAAAAAAGAGAAACAAAATATCAACTGGTATAACATTCTAAAAAAAGTGAAATGCGAGCAAAACCACCATCCACACAAGAGTGCATTACACAAAATAAGAATCAAAATACGAGCCAAGAAAAAATACATAAATCCCTAGGAAAATCTATAACCAAAATAAAGAGAATAATAAGATACCAAAAGATCCATTGGAAAGTACGTTACCCAAAATACAAAAATGCATTAAAAAACTAGCAACCATATGTATAGAGAGTTATGCATCTTAAGTCCAGGCTGGTCAAGATCCACCATTCTTCAACCGGTAGCTAACAATACCATGTGTGGATATTGGAAAAGAAATATGATTTTACTTTTGAAACGGGAAAAGAAATATTCTCATTGTCTTGACTAGAGAGCAACAATAGCACCAAGGAGGATATCAAGAATCGGTCAAGCTAAAAATTCAACCGATGGCAAAAAGATAAACAATAAACTGCCTGTAGCAAATCTGTAGTTTTCTATTGAGAATTATATATATTCTTAACAAAGAGAAAATTTGAAAAAAAAAAGAAAACTAATAAAATTAACGTTGTTCCCTGTTAGTCCTGAAGCAGATTAAGCCTAATGCTGACCCATTTTACAGCCTGGGTATGGTAGAAGCACGGGCATTTCCTACTTGGATTCGGGGCGTTAAACAGGTAGCAGTCGCCTGCGCACTGGTCCTTTGAGGCCCGGCCCAGGTATAGCTCTTTCTTTTTCTGTCCTTTTATCTTTTTTTTTCTCAAGAAATTGCAAAGGATTCTTTGCGTTTTATTTCATTGGAAAGTAGATAGGATTTGTTACAGCCTACTAGGGGGTACATAACAAGCAATACAAGTCCGGATTTCTATCTTGCAAAAGCTTGTTCGAAATGTAAGTTTTAATGGGGATCACATAAGGAATTGTTGCAACGATTCTGCAAATATACTACTCTCTCCGATTTATATTAATTGATTTTGATTTGTCAAAATTTGGATGAACCTATATACTAAATAATGTCTAAATTCGTTCAAATCTAAATAAATTTGAGTCCATTAATATGGGCCGGAGGAAGTAGAAAAACTGTTTCATATGGACCAAGTTTTCTATTGCAAGGACCATACGGCCTAGACCATCAGTTTTTTCTCGGTCCTGTCCGGATGGCGACTAGCGCTGGCAAGAAGAAAAGTCCACGTTCGAAGCCAACACAAGAGAAATATACTAAACGTTGCTACGTTTTGTGAGACTTTGAATGTTGTTTAGTCGTTATGGTGATAGTCATAAGACACATTCATTTTAGCAAGAATTTGCAAGATCTCTGAGAACTTGAACTATGGTGTTCAGAAGTCAGAAAGGTGTGTTAGTGGTACGGTGCCCGAGAGTGTTTCTACTAGTTATCATTAAGGCCTCGTTCGGTTGATCCACAGGAGACCTGGATTAATCTGGATTGCGGTCCAATCCAGTCCAATCCAGCCCGACGAGATAATTTTTCCAGTCCACCAAGAATTGGTCTTCGTTTAACCTCAGATGGGATTACAACCCAGTCCATTCCATCCAACCCCTTCTCAATTGGTCTGGATTTTTCTTTATCCCCACACAACCCGTGGAAAATTTTTCAGGACGCGAGAGATAGACAGGCTAATTTTTTTTAAATAATACATTTTTTTTATTGATTTTCACAAATAATACGCAAAATGAGCAAATTGCAATTCTGTCGATCCGTCGTCCGTTGAACGGACGACAGAGCTGCTTCGTCTGTTGAAGAGACGACCTACTATATCGTCTGTTGAGGGGACGACGGCCAGAGCTTCGTCTGTTGAAGAGACGACAGAGTCTTCTTTACCAAACAGCCGATAGCAGGTGTGTCGTCCGTTGAACGGACGAAGGCACTGTTTCGTCCGTTGAACGGACGAAGGCAACAGACGAAACAGTGCCTTCGTCCGTTCAACGGACGACACGCCAACAGATTTGCAATTTGCCTGTTTTGTATATTATTTGTGAAATTCAATAAAAAAAATGTATTATTTAAAAAAAATTAGCGACAGACAGAGTGAAGGGCGTCGCCGCGAAGATCGGAAATATGGATTAACCGAACGGGACCGAAAATACATACATGGATTAGAGGAATGAATTAAATGGGTTGTTTGGAGATTGGGTGGAGGGATTGGATCAATCCAATCCATGCCCGGATCTGTTCCAAGTCTGAATTAGATCCAGAGAAAAACGAACGGGGCCTAAGAGAAAAGGAACCCCACGGTGTGTTCCTTGTGGACCCACTTGTAAGTGAGGCCGTATGTTTATTCCGCAACGTGGCCGAGACGAACCAGACAAGAAGCACGCGCGGGCGCGAGGACGCGCTCGGAGTACCAGCGAGTTCGGGGTCTTGGGTCTCCCACTGCTGACGTATCGCTGGTTTATCTTTTATCGGCGGCAAAACCGACCGGAGATATTAAAAGGTCGGCTGCGGGCGCGTGGGCGTGGGGAGGCCAGCTCGAACGGACGACCCGCCCGGTGGAGAGGACTCGCACGCCAATGGCAGGTTCGTCGTTCCTCTTCCTCTCAAACCCTACATCCCTCGGACCCCCTCTGTATCTCTATTAATTCCGTCCGGATTCGATTCTATCCCTCGCGTTGACTGACCCGATTTGGCTCCGCGCGCTCGATTACGCGTTAGATTTTTGGCCCACGGGGCAGGGGATGATTAGGATTTACTTTCCCCTGGAGGCGAGATTTGAGTTGCAGGAAGGCGCTTGCCCGTGAGCTAGGAGGTTGCGAGACCAGGAATTTGTATTCGGGTTGCCCAAGCTATCGTTCACACCCTCCGTCGATGGAGAAACTGGTGTCCGAAATATCTCGATTCTGTTGGGAACATGTGATGGGGTTGCTGGCAATGGAAAGATGTAGTTGCGGTACTTTTCGTTCGGTTCGCAGGTTTAAGGTGTCCCTGGTGATGCTTGATGTGCTGGTACTGGCTAATTCGGCATGGGTGCTCGATTCGCTCATGGCTCCGAACTTGATTCAGTCATTCCGTGGTTGATTAGCTTGAATCAAGAGGATTTTGTTCGCTCAAGGAACTCGTTGACCGGGATTTTGCAGGCATTGTGGCTATGGGTCTTTTGTGATTTGTTACGGTCCTCGACGGAGACTTTAGACTTGCTATAGTTTGTAGTTTAGCTATTGAACCCATCCATTTTGTTCCAAATGATTTGTAGTGGTCTTATATAATCTTAACTTCTGAATGAGATTATTAACTGTTGATACTTGTCTAATTATGCATTTCAGTTTGGAGCCCTTTGCTCTTGTCTTTCTGCACTGGAGTTGTAACTTTGTTAGCGGTTGTTCATTCTTTAGTTTACTGATGGTAGCTTCCCAGCTCCATTGCTGAAGCTTACTTTTGGTGATGCTCCTATGGCATATCATGAAGCCTCTTATTTCATTGAGATTGGGCCTCACATATTCTATTTATCGTTTTTTTGAGACCAATGTTTAATCTTCACTCGGCAATGCAATTTCTAGGTGCACCACCGAAACCGTGGGAGCGTGCTGGGGCTGAGGGAGCATCTGGTCCGGCACCTTTCAAGCCACCATCTGGTGGCAGCACTAGCGATGTCGTCGAAGCTTCTGGCACAGCTAAACCTGGAGAAACCATTGCTGCTACAAACGTTTCTGCGAATATGAATAACACCGTCTCGAGGCCTATGCCCCAACGGCCTTGGCAGCAGCAGACAGGCTATGGAAATTCTTATGGAGGTAATAAGCTGTCTTGGAGTGTCTACTTTGTGTGGATGACTTAGCAAACTAATGGTGGTCCTGATAATGTAACATTTCCTCTTATATAGGAACAGGATATGGATCCAATATGTATAGTTCTGTTGGTGGATATGGCAATACTTACGGTAGTGGCGGGCTCTATGGGAATAGTAGCATGTACTCAAGCTACGGAGGAGGAAGTAGCCTCTATGGAGGTTCTGGGATGTACGGTGGAGGCATGTATAACAGTGGGATGGGAGGCTCTTACGGTGGTTATGGTATGGGTGGCATGGGTGGTATGGGCGGCATGGGTGGTATGGGCGGTATGGGTGGTATGGGCGCGATGGGGCCTTATGGTAATCCCGATCCAAATTCATTTGGACCTCCTGCAGCACCACCAGGTTTCTGGGTGTCCTTCCTACGAGTGGTATAATACCTATCCTACTTACTTTCCCATTGATCATGATTATGTTTTGTTTCAATTGTTCCAGCCGTCCAGTCCACATTGAAGCGTGAAAACTATTGAAATATTTGATCATGTAAAATATGATTATAATTCATTTGCTGCCTTATGCAAAGCAATTTTAATTTAAGTTTGTTGTGAATCTAGATTACCCACTTCATTTCACTCTGAAGCTCAGACTGTTACGAAAATCTAGAGTGGTTTACCCACATTGATATCTGTAGTTATGTGGGTGTTAATGTACATTTTGCTGTATTTTGGGGCTGTTTGGTTGGGCTTATTTCTGGCTTTTAGATTTTGGCTTATAAGCCAAAAAAGCACCTACATAGGTGCTTGTGCTTTTGGCTTTGGCTTTTGGCCTTTGATTGGATATTGTTACATGATGATATAAGCCAAAAAAAATAAGTCCAAAGAATAAGCCTTTGATTGGCCTTTGATTGGCTTTTGGCTTTGGCTTTTGGCCTTTGATTGGATATTGTTACATGTCAAAAAAAAAATATAAGCCAAAAGCCAGAATCAACAGCACCTATTTGTGTGTTACAAGCCAAAAGACAAAAATAAGTCCAACCAAACAAACCCTTTATCATGTTGATGCTGCTGTGTTCATGTTCGGCACTGGCCAGAACATTTTTCGTTAGAATATAGATCTTATCATCTATATGCAGTAACACTGTTGAACTTAACAAATACCCCCTCCGTCCGCGAGTAAGTGTACATCTAGAAAATAGTAGACAAATCAGTTCTCTCTCTTTTATGAGTCTCCATTATATTAACTGAAGGAGAAGAATGAGGATTGGTGGATGAGGTGGAGGAGAGGAATGGAGATTAGAGGGTGCAGTGGGGGAGTGATTACGAGGAGCTAATTGCATTTCGTAACTGCATTGGTAGTCTAGACGCACACTTATTTTGGGACAAATTTTGTAACTAGAAGTACATTTATTTGAGGAGGGGGTATAGCATGTTCAAAGTTACATTACACGTCATTCACAACACATAAAGTTATAATCATTTCTCACACACTTTGACAGTTTAACATGTGCTGTGTTTTTAGGATAATTCTTCATAACTATATCCTGAATTGGTGCAGATGCATGGTGCCGTCAGTTTCTTTGGGCGAGTTGCATTCCTTGTTGAACAGAATACACAAGCCTTCTATATGTTCATTACAGCCATGTTGCAGGTACAGTTACTGTGTCTTCATTTTAATTTTTTGCTTGTATCGGGTTCAAATAAGGTGCTCATATCTGCAAATTGCTGGTGTCATGATCGCCACAGCTCTTTGATCGGTCTGGCATGCTTTACGGCGAGCTTGCAAGATTTGTCTTGCGATTGCTAGGAGTGCGAACAAAGTCAAAGAAGGGCCGTGTTCAGGGCCCTCCTGACGGCCCAGGATTTGAGGGACCTGGCCAGCAGCAGTTTTTGGAGGCACCAAAGGGAAACAACTCATGGGAGAATGTTTGGGGAAACTAAGACGCCTCGCCTTCACGCGCTGTTAAATTTAAATAGAAACATACGGTTTGTGAAGGGAAGTTGCTGGGAGCTTTCATGACAGCAGTGTATCAGAAAGCCAAGGGGAATACCTGTTGAAGACGAATTATCTGTTGTAGTTAGCGAAAAATACAAGGGCTACTGTAGTGCTCTTTCTGTTTTCTCATGGCTTAGTCTGCTGTGTGTGTGCCTGATGAAGCCTGGTTTGGTAAAGGATGCAGAGGTATCCAAGGCATCTCTGTTGTATTGTATCTCTCTGGGGGGGGGGGGGGGGGGGGGGGGGGGGGTTAAATAATAATTGTGTTTGTTAAACGAAACTGGCCTTTAATGTTATTGATGATATTGCCTATGGATTGTCACAGCATCATCAACTTGGTTTCTCCAGCCAATTGAAGTTCAAATATTATGCGCTGTTTCGTGCAAAGGATTGCTATCTTTCAAGCTTCTCAAAAGGCCCTTGAAGTAACTTTCTCTGTTGTGGTAGCCTAGACAACATCGACATGAGACGCATCTGCCCTGGCTAAATTCCAATGACACCTCACGAAACATCATATCTCTTGTCACAGGACTAGTAAAGTACTCCCTCCGTCCTAAAATAGATGTTTTAAATTTGTCAAAATTTAGATAAATCTAGACATTATTTAGTATATAGATTTATTCAAAATTTAAAAAAACTAAGACATCTGTTCCTGGACGGAGGGAGTACAAATTTCCACGTCGGAAGCACGCGAGCTGATCTTCTGATCAATCGATCCTGAAACGCAAACTGCCACGGTGGTCTCGCCTCCAACCATTAAGAAAAAACACAGAGCACACAAGAGAACAAAATACTGAAACCGATTTTCCACGACGGGATAAAATCTGGCGATTTTCTAGGGAAGGGAGAGGCGGCGTCGCAAGTGGATGAGGAAGCAGTGTAGGAGAGCCACCCTCTCTTCCAACCTCCAATTGCTCATCTCATCCACTGCTCCATCTCCCCCCTCTCCCCTCTCTCTCTCTTCCTCTCTGGAGATTTGCGCAATTATTCCCCATTGTTTGTCTGCACATACAGAAACCTTGAGGACTGGCCGCCTCATCTGTTATATTGCACTCATCCCTACCACAGCCTCGACTTCTTGCTCCTGCACTCACCTCCTTCCCCTCACCCTTCAGAGGTAGAGAGTAATTTATCTTTTTACTATTACTAGGATTCTCTGATTCACTACATGGTCTAGTTCTTGCACACTCTTCTGTCGTTTGCATCTCTTCTGTTTTGATTGTGTTGTGTATTCTTCTTCAGAGATTGTTTCTCCCTTTTGCACGTAAATATATTTGTACCTTCGGCAATTAACTGGGTTTGTTGTGGAGGGGTGCAATAGGTGGTCAGGATCAAGATAGCACATAAAGATGGAGATCACCAATGTCACGGAGTACCAGGCCATCGCCAAGCAGAGGCTTCCCAAGATGATCTACGACTACTACGCATCCGGCGCCGAGGATGAGTGGACGCTCCAGGAGAACAGGGAGGCCTTCGCCAGGATCTTGTAAGCTTTCCTATTCTTGGTTCATTCTGATCGGCTTTGTTTTCTACAGTATGTATGGCATCTGTTTGTGGAAATGAGTAGGAGCAGCAGTGCAAGACTGCTAGTAATTCGTATGTTGCCCTATTGCATACACCTTGTTTTCGTAGATGTTAACTACCTTGTTTCAGGTGATTCCCTAAGGTTATTGTGTAAACATGACTCCTGTTGTTTGTACTGAAAACCCCTAAATTATTAATTATTGTATGAGCTGAATTTAGGGGTTTCGGAATCTGTCCTATCTTAGATAGCACCGGAACTAAGTAATAATTGAAAAAGACGATTCTGACGTTTTCAGTAGCGTATATGTTGCTTGAAGCTAATCAGCTTATCATGTGGTGTGCAGAGTTTCTGATCATCCATTTGCATATGTTTTGGGCAGGTTCCGCCCACGCATACTGATCGATGTATCCAAAATCGATATGACAACAACTGTTCTGGGATTCAAGCTCTCAATGCCCATCATGATTGCCCCCTCTGCCATGCAGAAGATGGCCCACCCAGATGGTATTGTCTTTGTGAAATATAATTTGCTTGTGCTTAACTCAGCTATATGTTCCACACCGAAGTATAATGCTGTCAGGGTTTAGAAATGGTTTTCTGCTCTTTCTGCTCAACATTGTTGACCTAAAATTGGCATCTCTATCCTACTTTCAGGAGAGTATGCTACTGCCCGTGCAGCATCAGCAGCAGGCACTATAATGGTATGTTGGTTCAATAATTCCTTACAGCAGAATCTGTACTGATATACTAGTGAACAATGGCGATGCTATGGAGTAGAATATGACACTAAAGATACTGTATTTCTTTCAGACATTGTCGTCCTGGGCTACTTCAAGCGTCGAGGAGGTTGCCTCAACTGGACCAGGGATCCGTTTCTTCCAACTCTATGTAAATACGTCGAACATCCACCACTAATAGAAATTCTTCTTTCATTTTGGTTATTCGGCCTTGTTAATGATCATAGTTCATCTGAACTTATATAGGTCTACAAAAACAGGAAGGTGGTTGAGCAGCTTGTAAGGAGAGCTGAACAGGCTGGATTCAAGGCGATAGCTCTCACCGTGGATACCCCGCGGCTTGGGCGCAGGGAAGCTGATATCAAGAACAGGTAACCTCGTCCTCTCCATGTGATTAAATACACCGGTTACCTCCAGATAATCACTGCAATAGGGTCCAATAATATGTTAATGCACAATGTGCTGAAAATAACAGTGGTACACTGAAAAGTAAGAAAAATAGAACCTGCTTGTCAGAACTTTTACAATGTGCTGATGCCTCTGCAGATTTGTTCTGCCACCAAATTTGACGCTCAAGAACTTTGAAGGTCTAGACCTGGGGAAAATGGACCAGGTGCATTCGTCTTCCAGAACACAATGCAAACTCTGCTGCATCTCTGTGTCAGTTTTCTCATTGAGTCTTTATGTTCCGAGCAGGCAAACGATTCAGGACTGGCTTCATATGTGGCCGGGCAAATCGACCGCACCCTGAGCTGGAAGGTAAACATGATCTCAAGAAAAGATCTCCCTTCAGCATCACCTGAATTTAGTCCTGCAATGAAACTCTATCTGTCTCTGCTATTCTGTTCTCGTTCTGCATGACCTGAATTTACTCCTGCATGAAACTCTATCTGTCTCTGCTATTCTGTTCTCATCCTGCATGAAATTCTTTCGGTCTTGTACAGGATGTGAAGTGGCTGCAGAGCATCACGACGCTGCCAATCCTGGTGAAGGGAGTGATCACCGGAGAGGACAGCAGGCTCGCCGTCGAGAACGGCGCGGCCGGCATCATCGTGTCCAACCATGGCGCCCGGCAGCTGGACTACGTCCCGGCGACCATCAGCGCCCTGGAGGAGGTCGTGCAGGCTGCTCGCGGGCAGATCCCCGTCTTCCTTGACGGCGGCGTCCGCCGCGGCACCGACGTCTTCAAGGCGCTCGCTCTGGGCGCCGCCGGCGTCTTCGTAAGCACACGCTCCTAGCTAGTGAATTCTTGATCTGCAGGTGATAGACGATGGCTGATCTGATGTCGACGCGTGCAGATCGGAAGGCCCGTCGTGTTCTCGCTGGCGGCGGCTGGGGAGGCCGGGGTGAGCAACGTGCTGAAGATGCTCCGTGACGAGTTCGAGCTGACCATGGCGCTCAGTGGATGCAGCTCGCTCGCCGACATCACTCGCAACCACGTCGTCACCGCGGACGAGAAGTTGGGCGTCATGCCGTCGCGCTTGTAAGACCGAACCAAATCGTCAATCGCGCACGTACGTCCTCGTCGCCGGCGGCCGTACACCGAATCCAAGAAAGCGGAAGATATGACCAGTCTTGCGTACGTACGAGGAATCGATGCATGATATGATGCTGTAATTAATTTCGGACCGGAATATGCGTTTCAAACTTTCAAGTGATTATGATATCGATCACTCGATCAAGCATAATGAACATTACATGAACTCTGTCGGGTTTTAACTGGTCAGCAGCCACCATTTCCCTTCAAACAAAACAGCACTCCATTTGAACACTGCCATCCCATACTACCTAATCAAAGAACGAACACAACCAGAAGCTAGATAGCCTAGGCCCTAGGAGTGCATAGCCGAGTTCCTCGTCGGCCGGGCGCCGGCGTACGGCGACCCCACGGCGGCGACCCTCGTCTTCCGCTTCTGCAAGAACTGCTGCAGCGACCTCTTCATCGACAGCCCCGCGGCGGCCGCGTGGCTGACCACCGTCCCCTCCGCCGCTCCAATTAGTCCCTGATGATGAGGATGGGGCGAAGATACCAGCGATGGAGCAGGACGTTGCGGCGCCGGTGCTCCCCTGCAGTGCGCCGCGGCATTGTTGTTGTTGCTGCTGCTGGTACTGTCCTCCAGCTGCAGGTGGCGATCGCTGTCTCTGCGCTGCTGCTGCTGCTGGGTGAGAATCTGGTGGTTCGCCATGGTAATGATCGTCCTTGCCTAAGATTAATCAAACCAACAAATTTATTAGTCACGCCAAATCAATTAGCAACACGTGTAAGCATATAAGAGAGCGCGACAGGTGCAGATCAACTGTCAAGTATTACGTTCTTGTCAAAAAGAAAATAAAAAATTGTCAGGCACGTCCATATCATTTTGATTTTTTTGGTGTGATCACGTGTTAATTGTTTGGAGACTGGAGTACTGCTTCTAAAAGTTGACTTCATGTGGGGAAGTTGAACAGGCGCTTGTCATGTCGCGTTATTTGATATGGCTGCCTGGTCAACTGCGCATCTTACTACTACTACTCCACTAACTAATTTTACCGCGTCTTATTTTGCCTTGTCCCCTTGATTTGGCACAGCACGTGCGTAATTGTATATTAAGATTTTTTCAACGAAAACTAAGTCATATACTACGAGGAAAGTTTTTTTTTATTATTTACAAGTTTCAACAAAACAAACATGATCTTTATGCCTAGCTCCTCTGTAAAAAAATCAAAAAATTAGTTGAAATAATTCGACGTTTATAGCATCAGTTATCTCTTTGATCATGTTAGCACGAACTCAGAGGTTCAGTTCAGACTTCAGACTGTCTTGTTTATTTTTGAGGGACTTGAGAATGTCTTGTTAATTTGCTAACTCTACCTGAAGGTTGATCATAATCTTGGCGTCGTCACTTAAATTAACCGAAACTACTCGGTATTCGATCGACAGAACATGATTTTGTCTTGACTATCTCCAAGATTGAGCTAAACATGCATGATCACCGATAATGGACTAGTATCCTAACCACTTGAGGCTGAACTGCCTAAACATACATCCATACATGCAGGGATGAATCAAATTGCAATGTAGATAGGCGGTTAATTAGTTCCATTACCTGTTGCTCGGTGACGTCGACGGCGCACACCCTGCCGTTGTAGAATATGGTCATGCTCCTCCTCCTCGCCGCCGCCACGGCCGCCGCCGCCGCCTCCTCCTCCGCCGCCGCGCTACTCCCGCTGCTGCTGCTGCTCCCGGTCCGCAGCCGAAGGCTCAGCTCAAGCGCCACCTCGTCGTGCCGCTCCTCCGCCGCGCTGTTGCTTCCCGCCGCCATTGATTGATCGATGTATATCTCAAGGGAAGTAGCTGGGGTTAGGTGAAGGAATGGAATATGTGTGAGAAGATGAGATCGATCAGCCGGTGGGGTTTGGCCCCTCTCTATTTATACATGCCTCCCTCTTTCCCTCCCACGACCACGACTCCTGTATACGAAACGCTGTTTTTTTTTTTGAGAAAATACGAAACGCTGTGCGCGCGCGCACGCCGCACCGCACCGCACGACGGCAACGGGGCCGGCGGTTCGGCTTGTTCGTTTCTTTCGGCCCGCAGGCGCACGTGAAGAATGCGTGGGAGCGGGGTGGACATGGACATGGAGAGGAAGAGAAAAGCGGGCGGCCGGAGGCGCCCGCTCCAAGTTTCCTCTTCTTCTTCTTACGGGAACTTTACTCCTGTTTCCATTTGTATCTTTCCCCCTCTCTGTTCCGAGTTGCATTGCTGGCTTAATTTGTGTGCGCTTGATTTGTCCAAACCGCAGACTGATCAAACAAGATCGATCGTGCATACACCTAATTGCGTGTCCTGATGATTCTTTTCCTCCTGTTGCCGGCACGTGCTCTTTTCCCATTGCGTTGAGGAGTTCAGTGGGGCCAACATGTCACATTTTCTCATATCCTTGATAAACTTAAACAGCCTTTTTTTTTTCCTTCGAAAAGGGGGAATAGAACCCTGATTTCTACATCAACCGATGCGCATAGCCATTTTATTCCATAGTTGATAAACTTCAACCGCCCAACATTGCAGGTCAAGAGCAAATCCTAGTTGAAACCGACAGCTCTCGCATTGTCAGCTTAACGAAAAACATAGAGCAGGACCTATCCCCACTTGGCAGTTGGTTATAAATTGAAGGTCTGGTTCCTCATCTAGTTGATGATGGTTTATCTATCCTTCGACACACGGCCTCCTTATGGAAAGCAAGATATCTCAACTTAATTCTATCCGTTTTAAGCAACTTTATGGTTTGAAAATTAATTTTTATAAGAGTGAATTGTTCTGCTTCGGCGTGGCCCAGAACAAGGCCGATCTGTATGCTGAGTTATTTGACTGCAGACTAGGCCATTTTCCAATTAGGTATTTGAGGATCGCAAAGACTAGGGTGGGCTAGGTAAAGACCTTGAGGTCAAGAATACAACACTTCTTGGTAAATGGCCCTTCAAATTGTTTAATAAAGATGTGATATGGTAAAATTTTCTTAAACGAAAATATATTGGCTCGAAGGCTCTGTCCTAGGTATATTAGTGTGAGATCCACCAGGGGCGGACCCAAAGCAAAAATAACCCGGTGTCACGCTTCTAAGTCACACATTTTTTTACATGAAATTAGGGGTGTCACACACTACAAATGGATGAAATATATTAAAGAAATCCACTTTTACCCGGTGTCCTGTGACCCCTAGAGCTACAACGTGGGTACGCCCCTGAGATCCACGCACATGGCTTAATAGAATACTTATACCAATAAGTTGCAATTTCTTTTCTGAAAGATCGCCGAAAAAGAACTATGAGGTTAAGCGTGCTTGGCTTGGAGAAATTTGAGAATGGGTGACCGACCGGGAAGTGGGTACCGGATGCACATGAGTGAGGAAAAAGTGCGCAGAAAAGACTAGTATAGGTCTATGGAGCCAGTCTAGAGATCCTATTGAACTGTCAAAAGTGGCAACGCTGGTCCAGAGAGGCTGGGGTGTTACAAGTGGTATTAGAGCCTACCTTCACGATTACACGGGCGTGTGCGGGTCAGTAGCGGACATGTGGAGCATGGCGTGTGGCCCGGAGTGGACACTGGATGGTACATGTGCCGGCACTGGACGCACATATGTATGCCAAGAGAAAACGTTCCTGGGGTGTGCTTGATTGATGAGGGCATCAATCTTCTAAAGGGTGGGTATATGCGAGATCCAGGAACATGGATTAATAGGATTGATAGGATACTCGTACCAACAAGTTATAACTTTTTTTAGAAGCTCATCCAAAAAGAAATCTGAGGTTAAGCATGCTTGGCTTGGAAAATTTTGAGGATGGGTGACCGATCGGGAAGTGGTTACCGGGTGCGCATTAGTGAGAACAAAGTGCGCAGAAAAGACTAGTATTGGTCTGTAGGGCCAGTTTAGAGATCCTATTGAGCTGCCAGGAGTGACAGCTGATGGTCTGGAGAGGCCGGGGTGTTACAATTAGAAACCTAGGGACTCATATTTCTAGGATGGACTAATGGTGACAAAAAAACATTTCTTACGCTTTAGATCTTTTTCAATCAAGGAAGGATCCGAGATACAGTTCTAGGAGGATAAGTGGCTAGACAATGCTACACCAGGGAACAATGTCTTGCTTTGTGTGCTATTGTTTATCATAAGGGTAATACAATCGCCAGGATTTTGGAGTCTTCTCCTCTGAATGTGACGTTTAGAAGGGATTTAATACAATCGCGAGGAACAGGAGCCAGAATCCTGAAGGTGAGGATCATGGATGGCTTTTGTCCTGTGCTCATAGGGCATCCTGTGCGTAAGATCCACAAGATAGCCACGAAGAGGAATAGAAAAAGTCTCCATCGACACATGCTATCCTTTGGTCATGGACTGGTCAGTGAAGGTGTTGAGTATACGCCGAATGAACTGACAGTAATTGGGGGTCATGTGCTTCTCGATGGCCCACTGAATCTCATGATAGACAAATTAACAACCATTGATCTTCCGTAGCCTATCGGGGTGGCAATAGTATAACAGGTTGCGATGATATCCACGGGCACTCGCATCATCACCCACATTACTCGCAAGGTTGTATCGAAAGAGCTTGGCGAGAGCATAGTAGTAGTACATTCCAGAAAGACTGGGGGGGAGGCATAACTGGATCCTCATGATAGCAATGAGAAATGTCAGTGGAATTCACGTTCTTCTCTGAGTGAATGCAAAAACCCTCAGCCCTACCGTCCCCATATCCCAAAGCATCATAGAACTGAGCAAACATGATGGTGTATGGGGAAGTGCCTGTCATCCAGGTGATAGAGCTCTCAACATCCGAGTGAAAGAACACCATACAATAAAACTGAGAAATAAGCTTGGGGTGAAGCACCTCATTGATGATAGTGAGATCAAATAAATCCATCTTCCACAAAGCTTCATCAACAAAGCGAAAATCCCGATTGACATGCTGCCGAAAGTGAGCCTCATTGAGAGACTTGGGGGGGGGGGGGACATAGAGTCCTCTCTTCATGAGGTCATTTGAGTATAAAAATCATCCCAAAAGCAGCGCTGGGTTTGAGTCCAGAACTCCTGCTCATTGCCGATATAAGTGCGTTGTTGGAAGCGATAAGGATTGATCCACCTAAGCCTCCTACACTCATGAATGTTCTCCACATAGGAAGTGTCAAGTGGGACACCATCCTCAATAGTAGGACTAATGCTCTTGCCCTTCTCAGCCTGAGACTTTCTGTTGGCACTGAGTTTTTTTTAGAGGCAGAGGGATTCCTTCCCGCTCGGGAGCCACTAGGTGCAGCCGTGGCTTTCTAAGCTTGCTTGTTGGATAGACGGTCACTGGAACGACCCTTAGTGGTGGAGGGATAAGCTTCCTTTTATTGCCATCAAGAAGTGCCTCAGACCCGTTGTACTCGATGTGCTCACTTTCCTCAGACTTTGCAAAAAGAAGAAGGAAAAAATAGAGAGAAATCACCAAATGAGCGTACATGTCACGAAAAAGGAAACCTAGCAAGAATTGGGTGGGCACAAGTGCAGGGGTGAAAAGGATAGTTGGAGAGAGGAAGTTTCGGCGCCAGATCCGGCGGCACCGGTGCTGGGACCGAAAAAATTTCGGCGAACGTTCTAGCGTTACCAGGAATCTCATTGGAAATTTCTGACAGCGACCAGAAATTTTTGGCGGCCAACCGAAATTCTAGACATACTAGTGTTTCGGCGGGGACCGAAAAGTTTTGGCGGTGAGTGGAAATTTTCGATGTGATTCCCGGCGGTGCCGGAAAGGTTTCCGAAAACGCGTGCAAGTCTCGAACAAATCCACACCTATGACTCAAACAACTTGTACAAACCTAATTTAGCGAGTGAGGGAAACCATGAAGTGAAGTGGTAGAACCCCAAGGGCACATGAACTAACCCTAGATCAAACCCTAGATCTACAACATACATGGGCATGGAGTAAGTCTAGAAGAGAGAACAAGGATTAGGGAGAGAGGAAAACAAGATTACCCGACATGGTTCTCCGAGCCACACCTTGGCAAAGGGAGGAACCTCAAGGAAGAACTTGGAGAGAGTCCACGATCTCCCAATGCGGTCCAAGGAACAAGAAAAGCTTCGGTGAAAAGCTTGCCAAAGGCCCTATCAATGACTTTGATGGAGTTTGAGTGGTTGGAAGAGGCTAGGGGAGGGAGGAGGGATAGGAGGCGACGATCATGGAGGCTGGGAGCATGTAGAAGAGGAGGGGAAAGAACCAACTGTTGCCCACACGCAGAGGGAGAAGGAATATAAAGGGAGGGAAGTTCCGGCGGTAAGTTCGGCGTCACCGGGCGTGTCGCCCGAAATTTCCGGTTGTCGCCGAAACAGGAGACAGAGACCGTGTTCGGCGGAGACCGAAAATTTCTAGCGCCAGGTCTGGCGGTGCTGAAAAAATGCCAGAACTCACAGAAACAAAAGGAAACACTCCAAAAAATGGTAGAAGGCATAGATTTTGATTGTGTAAGCCGTGCAGCGAAAGTGACATGTACTAAGAACAGATATTCTAGGCATCCCCATTGGAGTAACAACGAATAAGAAGGGAATGACAACAATGGGTATGCATTTGAAATATCAATAAACATAAGAAATTACAAATGAACTCATAAAGCCTCAAGAGTGAAAACATTAAGATGCATAGGAGGCAAAGAATTGGTGGGGGATTTCTCCCCCTATGTTTAAGCACACATGTCATGGAGCCTCAAAGATAGATGCTTGGACCCATATCATGACACGGGATCAAATTATGTTTCACACATAGGTATGCATCATACCAAGACATGGTAGGATGACTATCCCTACATGTGTTGCACGGATAGGCTACATAGCATGTTAAGAGAAAGAATATAGTGCAATAAGTAAATCAATCCAAGTTTTGAGGATCTAGGATACCGAGTTCTTGCCTCAACATGACAAAACAGGCTTCATCCAAAGGCTTCATGAATATATCCTCCAATTGGAACATAGTACCCACATTAGTGAGATTGATGTCACCATTTGTGACATGGTCACGTAGGAAGTGGTGGCTGAAATGGATCGTATGGGCACCTAGAGGGGGGGTGAATAGGTGCTACCCAATTTTTAGTACTTTTTCAATTTTAGGCTTGACACAAAGTAAATTCTCTAGATATGTAACTACTAGAATTTCCCTATATGCAGACCTAGCTACTAAGCACGTAAAGAGAGGAGCGAGGGAACCGTAGTGGAACACGCGGAGACACATAGATTTGTTTTACCGTAGTTCCTTCCTTGTTAAGGGAAGTACATCTACGTTGGAGGGGTGGGCGGTTCTAAGACCACCACGCCACAATAGGCCTCACCCTATTCTCCGATGGATCTCACCACGAGAGGCCTGATCCACCTTCTCCACTATTGGTACCCTTCGAGGCGGGAACCGGTGCCTTGAACAACCCTACCGGGGCACACACCCACAACTGAATTGGGGGCTCCTGAGATGACAACAAGCTGTCACAAGAACAAGGTTTATCAATATAAACAAAACAAGGATCTAGGTATTTGCAAGAAATACTAGATCGGTGATTATCCAAATGAATGGAGAGGAGATGAAGCGCTTTATTGCTGATGATGAAGATCGAGTTCTCCTCCTTCGATTCCCCAAGGCACGGGGCCTTTGGGTGGATCTAGGTGGATCTCTCTTGGATGAAGGTTGCAGATCAGATCTTGACTTTTTCGAATGAACCAAGGGATCTGAAAGGAGGGGGAAGGCTGGCTTAAATACCCCTGCCCAGATCTGACCGTTGAACAAGTTTGGGGGCGGATTATCCGCCCCCACTAGGGGCGGACTATCCGGCCCCTGGGAAAACTCCGTCCCCAGGGCGGATATTCCAGGGAGAAAATCCGCCCCCTCTCTAGGGCTTGCGCCTTGGCAGTGAACATGAGGGGCGGATTATCCGCCCCCCCTGAGGGGCGGATTATTCGGCGGGGCCGGAAAATCCGGCCGAAACTTCGCCCCCCTTCTAGGGCTTGTGCCTATCTGGGAAAAGGGTGGGGCGGATTATCCGCCCCCCAAAGGCAGATTCCTTTTGCTTTTATCCTTAGAGAGAGCTGCAACACTTCAACACACATTAAATAATCCTTAATATTGTTATCTAACACACAAAACACTAGGGATTATGAAATGTTCTTTCAGTCTCCCTCTTTTTGGTGTTAGATGACAATACTAGGATTTGCAATGAAACCGGCTAACACCACCTTAACAAAAATGAAAGAAGCTCCCCCTAGATGTGTGCATATTTACAATTTGCATTTGAATACAAATACACACACTAGAGAGAACACAACTTTCATAGCAAAGATAATTGAAACAAGGTCATACCACCGGGATGTGATTATAGCCAAAGAAAATAATGAGATTGTTAGACTCCAAGCACATCCCACAATATTGATGCATATACTAGATAATCCCATGATTCCATATGCCATCAAACAGACTCCATAGATAAATCCTGAATTCCATGAGAGTAGACCCACAATATAAATCCGGGATTCCATGAAGACCAAACAGAGTAGAGCACGACATAGTATTACATAATCCAAGAACAAATAGCAAATAATTTCACACTAAAAAGAGCACAAGCAAGCAAATAAAACGACGAAAATACAAGTGCTTGCGCCCGACCCTTGCAAATCCATGAGACCTAATAGAACTACTTCTCCCCCTTTGCCATCGAAACGCCAAAAAGGAAGAAGAGCGATGCTAACGCCCCTAAAGATCATGCCTCCTCATCCTCGTTGTAGTCATCCTCGTCCCCTTCCTCTTCATCATACTCATCATCATCGTCATCAGCTGGAGGAGTGGGTGCCCTCGGAGGTGGAGGAAAGAGGCAACTCTCGAGCTCACCATAGTTGATCCCTGAAGTGTTCCACTGAGCATACGGTTCTGGAGTAGTGGGAGGAGGTGGATGGCCAGTGGCACCTGAGACATGGTGAAGAATAAGCTGCTGAGTGTGATCCCTCTCATGATCCCTCTGGTACGCCTCATACTGGCCCTTGTGAGTGTCAATTCCCATGCAAAGGATGTGCCGCTGGAACCAAGTGAGCTGTTTAACCTCGCGTGCCATTAGGGACACCGCGGAACGACGACCACTAGCCCGTGCATCACGCATGAAGGAATCAGGGGCAGTGGAAGGGTGATGGGTCTTCTGAGCCTTGTTATAGATTTTCTTGGGCTTGTGAACCCCATCCAAAGCAATGCCAAAGTCCTCAAGAGGCAACATATGATTGATGAGCATCATAATGAAATGAGCATATGGAATAGAGAGCATGTTGATCATAGCATCCGTCATCTCATGATATATGTAGTCCATGACATCCAGTTTGTAACCTGTAGCTGAACCAGAGTTGGTGGCACACTCATGAGCAAAAGCAAGGAGAGGAACTAGATGGCCACGGATCTTGTCATTGTTGCCACCACTCGGAGATATGCAATCCCTAAATATGCCAACGAGGGAGGCATACAAGGGAGAGAGTCTAGCGAAAGTACCAGCAATACCATCAGGAGAAAGGCAAGGAGCAAGCACAGTATCCTTGGATGGCTTCAGTGGGTAAATGATGCGATGGACAGAAGGAGTGTCACGGCCATGGAAATCATACCCAAGAACCTGCCCAAAAATGCGGAAGTCCGATTGAATCATTGTTGTCCCGGTCATCCACTTCATGGTACGGCGCTCATCACCGCAAATCACAAGTGTCGAGAAAAACTGCCTCACTACGGAGGAATCATAGTTGCATTGGAGAGTCATAAGGTGGTGAAGCCCCATCTTGTTGGTCACATCCAATGCCTCAAGGAGTCTTGCCTTGGATTTCGCCTCATTCAAATTGATGGGGTGCATGGGGCGAAGCTTGAGAGTGGCATACACATCATCATGAATAGCCTGAAAGTGGGCATTCCAAAACATAGAGTCCTCTGGGGGACCATCACTGTCAGCCTCATCATAGTAATCAGTCTGGCGAATGGAGGCATACTGAAGACTGTCCATAGCCTTGTAGTTGGGCCGAGACTGTTTGCCCTTGCGAGATGCAGTCCTCTTTGTTTTCTTTCCTGCCTCTGTCATCCGTTCAGGATCTCTTGCTGCTCTGCTAACTTCGGTTTCGTCAATGAACGTCCCTTCTGCAGTGGGCTTGAGATAACGGGCACGGGGACGACGAGATAAGGTCTTTGTAGGCTTGGAACCACCTGTGAAAAGCATGAGAGGGATAGCATGGAGATAAGCACACACGCAAGTCCAGGAGAAATGGTAGAAATAGTAGAAAAGCAATCCATAAGCCAAAGATTTGCATTGCAGGAATCAGGACCAAACCAGACCAGATGTAAATCTCCAGGCCGGATTATCCGGCCCTAGCAGGGGCGGATAATCCGCCCCCCGCAGAAAATTTCTGGAACGGCCCAGATTTACCATAGCAAAACAGATCGGGCACTAGGGTTGCAATACTACTGATTCTAGCAAGCAAGGAAAACACCAAGGATCTTCTACAACGAGATTTCCACCAAAAAATGCATCCCATACAAAAGGAGAGAGATGAGGGAGTTACCCTCACTCATTGGAGGAAAATCGTGGAGGAGAAGATACCCGGAGGCGAGGTGAAGAAGATCCGGGGAGGGCCCGGAGAATCCGGTGGTCAATCGACTCCGGGAGGGGCGGAGGCTCTAGCGGCGGCTAGGGGATAAGCTAGGGTTGGGGGGAGGGCTGGCTGCTCTGTTTGAGCTTGGCCTCCTCGACCCATCCCTTAAGAGGCAGAATTCGCCCGGGGCAGATAATCCGCCCCCCACTTAGGGCGGATAGTCCGCCCCCTCTGAATTTTCTGTTAAGAACAGATTTAGGCTGGAGCACCCTTGCAAAACCCCTCGCTGGTGTATAGAGGACTCGTGTGCAAGAATAGATGGTTCAAGGAGGGAAAGAAGGCTTGGGTTTAGAGCAACAAACTGAGATGGTACTACACACCCAAATTTGCAAGAACCGAATCAAACAAAAACCAAAGTTGAGTGTGTTTTCCATAAGAACAAGAAATATGCAAGAAAATCCAAAGAGAGCCATTAGAAACCAACTCTTCTCAAGGAAGAGGGCGGTGGCCGAAGCCACCATGTTGGAGCGCATGGCATGACACCGCGAAGATGTATCTTGAGTTCAAAACCAATGCTCATCGATGACCCACATATCACAAAATGATATTAAGGGAATTGATTTTTCTTGATTTCGGCATTATGGGGGGAGGGTTAGCCCAATCAATTAGGACCACACTCCCCCTATGTCTATGCCCGCATCTAAACCAAATACATGAATAAGAGCAAGTGAGTGTGCAAGGGTAGTCAAGCCAAACTCCTTGAATCTATGATATTTAGCTCATTCCTCAAATAACAAAATCTTGCTTCATCAAGGGGCTTTGTGAAAATATCAACAAGTTGGTTCTTCGTGCTCACAAAGGATAGGGCAATATCGCCATGAGAAATATGATCCCGAATGAAATGGTTGCGAATCTCAATATGTTTTGTTCTTGTATGATGCACGGGATTGTAAGCAATTTTGATAGCACTTTCATTATACATAATAGAGGCACTTTGTCACAATTGACACCATATTCCTTTAAAGTTTGCCTCATCCATAATAACTGTGTACAAGAACTTGCAGCAGCAACATATTCAGCTTCAGCGGTTGAGAGTGAAATACAATTCTGTTTCTTTGAAGACCAACACACTAGAGACCTGCCCAAGAATTGACATGCACCATAAGTTGATTTTCTATCATCTTTGTCACCAGCCCAATCTGAATTAGTGTAACCACATAGAGAGAAACTTGAACCCTTAGGATACCATAACCCAAAACTCGGGGAATGAACCAAATATCTGAAGATTCGCTTGACCGCCACTAAGTGGATTCCTTTAGGAGCGGCTTGGTACCTTGCACACACTCCTACACTTAACACGATATCAGGCCTAGATGCGCAAAGGTAAAGGAGAGAGCCGATCATGGATTGGTATACCTTTTGGTCCACGTCTTTACCCCTGGGATTGAGAACAAGATGACACTTTGTTTGCATTGGAGTAGCAACGCCATTGAGATCCGTCATCTTGAACCTCTTGAGCATGTCTTGGATGTACTTAGCTTGATTAATAAAGGTTCCCTCTCTAAGTTGTTTGATCTCGAATCCAAGAAAGAACCTCAACTCACCCATCATCGACATCTCAAACCTGTCAGTCATAAGCTTTGAAAATTCATCATTAAAAGCTTGGTTAGTGGAGCCAAAAATAATGTCATCTACATAAAGTTGGCATACAAAAAGCTCCCCATTGACCTTCTTAGTAAAAAGAGTGGGATCGATTTGCCCAACTTCGAATCCACTGTCTAACAAAAGCTCTTTAAGGTGCTCATACCACGCACGTGGGGCTTGTTTAAGGCCATAGAGCGCCTTATCGAGTTTGTAGACATGGTTCGGAAATTTGGGGTCCTCAAAACCCGGGGGCTGCTTGACGTATACCAACTCATGTAGTGGACCATTAAGAAACACACTCTTAACATCCATTTGTTGTAATTTAAAATTATGATGGGCGACATAGGCAAGAAGGATACGAATGGACTCAAGACGAGCCACAGGAGCATAAGTCTCGCCAAAATCAATTCCTTCCACTTGAGAGAATCCTTGAGCCACGAGTCTTGCTTTATTCCTCACAACAATGCCATTTTCATCTTGTTTGTTCTTGAAAATCCACTTGGTGCCGATAACATTGCGGCAATCCTTGGGTTTCTCTACGAGCTTCCAAACTTTGTTGTGCTCGAAGTTATTTAATTCTTCATGCATTGCAACAACCCAATCGGGATCTTCAAGAGAATCAAAGACCTTCTTCGGTTCAACCATGGAAATGTGAGCTTGATGATCACAGAAGCTTGCAAGTTCTCTTCTACCACCCTTCTTCGTAGATCACCAACAACCTTGTCAAGAGTGTGACCCCTTAGTTCAAGGTTCCGATCAGCACGAGCCTTGCGACGAGCCTCAATGTCCTTATTGTTTCTAGAAGGAGTTGATTCAATATTTTTATCCTTGTCTTTTCCACTACCTTGCCCTTGATCTTGATCTGAGATGACAACATGAGCTTGCTGCTGAACTTGTTCTTTAGGGCCGGATAATCCGCCCCTTGGTGGGGCCGGACTATCCGGACTGGGAGATGAGGCACCAGTTTCCTCTTCCTGAGAATGCTTGACAGAGCTGGGAGATCTAGAGCCGGATAATCCATCCTCGGGGGCTGGAGAATCCGGCCTAGAGTCTTCTTGGCTGTTGTCTTCTTCTTCGGATCCCCTAGGACGAGTTGGAGTGCCAGGGGCGGATTGTCCGCCCCTTGGAGGGGGCGGATATTCCGGCCTGGGACTACCATTTTGTCCAGGAGACTGATGATCTTCAGTAGGTTGCGGTGTCGGTGCAGAGTTTTATCCAACAGTAGGAGCTTGTTGATCTTGTGTAGATGAGGGCTCCACTTGAGTGGAGCATTGTCCTTCCCGATCCGCCACAAGGGGTTCCTCAATGGGGCGGAAAAATCCCACGCCCATTCTTCTTATGGCATCTTGGGGTATTTCAACATCTTCATCACAAACATCAACTTGCGCTACATAGGAGCAGTTATTTTCATCGAACTCCACACTACAAGATTCTATAACAGTCCCGGTGAGCTTGTTGTAGACTCTATAAGTGTGGGATTCGGCACCGTAACCAACAAAAATACCTTCTAAAGCCTTGTACTCAAATTTAGACAAGTGGACACCTTTAATAAGAAAGAAACACTTACACCCGAATATCCTAAAGTATGAGATGTTGGGCTTGTTACCGGTAAGTATTTCATATGGATTCTTGCCCAAAATCTTTCGGAGGTAGAGCTGGTTCGATGAGTGACACGCAGTGGATATGGCTTCAGCCCAAAAATTGTAAGGAGACTTGAATTCAGCCAACATTGATCTTGCCATATCCATCAAAGTCCGGTTCTTCCTCTCGGCTACACCATTTTGTTGAGGGGTGTACGCAGCGGAATATTGATGTCTAATCCCCTCTTCGCTTAGAAACTCATTCAAAGTGTAGTTCTTGAATTCGGAGCCGTTGTCACTTCTTATTGCCAAGATAGGAACATTGTGTTGACGTTGAACTTCATTGGCAAAGTCAATGATTGTTTGTTGAGTCTCACTCTTTAGCTTGAAGAAATAGACCCCTATATATCTTGAGTAATCATCGACAATGACCAAGCAATATTTCTTCCCACCAAGACTTGCATGAGAAGGAGGACCAAATAAATCCACATGAAGTAATTCCAAGATCCTCTTTGAAGACACAATAGTCTTCCTCTTGTGGGGAGAGTCATGCATTTTGCCTTCAACACAAGCCCTGCAAACACGATCTTTGGCAAAGGAGACATTGTCTTTTAGTCCAAGGATGTGGCCACCCTTGTGGAGACTTTGCAAAGTTCTCATGTTGACATGGGCTAAACGACGATGCCATAACCAGCCCACGTCGGCCTTTCCGAAAAGGCACATCGGAACCGAAGTGTTTTTTCCCGAAAAGTTCACCACATACAGGTCATTTTTGACGTACCCAACAAAAGCGACCTTTAGAGACTTGCTCCACAAGAGTACCACCAAATCATCATCGATAAAAACAGCAAAACTCATCTTGCCAAGGGCACGAACAGAAAGAAGGTTGTAACCGAGGGTCTCAACAAGCATGACGTCCACGAGAGAGATATCATGGGCAACCACAACCTTGCCAAGACCCAATACCTGAGATTTAGACTTTTCACCGTAGGAGACTATAATATTATCATGATTTGGACGCATCTCCGTGATGATATCCTTGCTTCCGGTCATATGACTAGTGCATCCACTATCCAGCACCCACTTCGACCCACCGAAAGCATAGCCCTGCAAGAGAATTACTTCTTGGTTTTAGGTACCCATTTTTCAATGGGTCCTTTCATGTTAGTAACAAGGGTCTTTGGAACCCAAATAGACCAAGCAATATATTCATCAAAGGGACCGACATAATAAGCATAAACATCCCCCATAATCATCACAAAAGAATTCATAATTTGGATTGTAAGACCCTACAAAACCAATATTGTTAGTTTTGCCTTTGGTGACACTCTTCTCAGCGGTGCTTGTCTTTGATTGAACATTCTTGGTCTTGTTCTTCTTGTTTTTACTTTTCTTGGACTTGGTGACATATCCAAGACCCTCTTTACCATGATTTGACCTTTGCTTGCCAAGAACTTCATCAAGAACACCCTTATCCTTGGGAGTGATGTCCTTGACCAATTCTTCTTCCACACTAGCATTTTCCTTGTGACTATATGTTGAATTGGAAGTGCTAGGAACATCATACTTGGCCAATCGAATTTGGAGCTGATCATGTGACTCAATGAGAGTGGAGAAGTCGCTTTTCAACGCCTTGTGAGCATTGTCAAGTTTCTCCAATTCCTCGGAGAGTCTATCATGAACAACCCCAAAGTCAATCTTTTCCTTCTTTAGCTTATTTGCTTTGGTGACTGCATTGTCACGTTCCTTAAAAAGTTTGGCCACTATTTCTTCATGTGACTCCTCAAGGGACTCAAGCCTCTCTTCAAGAGAGACCCGAGCCTCTTCTTCTTCTTCTTCAAGAGCATTTTTTAAGGATGCAATTCCCATTGCATCCTCCCTTTCAATTCTGCCCTTTTCTTCGTGGAGAGCTTCATTTTGGGCAAGCTGGTCCATAAGAGCTTCAAAACATATTTTGTGCTCACCTTGCAAGTTAGTGAAAAATAGTCCAAAGCAATAATCTCTTCTTTAACCTTAAGACTAGTAGGATCATCCATGTCAATCATAGCCTTAGGAAAAGAAGAGTTAGAAGAAGTTACCTTGGAGCTTCTTGCCATGAGACAAGTAGCATTCTTGTTGATGATGTTTTCGTTCGGAGAGTCGAAGAGAGATGTTGATGTAGATGTGGTGGCTATAGCAGCCACCTCTTGAGAGCTATCATCCTCGTCCTCATCTTCACTTCCCGAAGAATATTCTTCTTGAGCCACTAGAACAATCTTTGGTTGCTTCTTGAAGGGAGCATTCTTCTTTACAAAATGTTTCTTGTGTGGAGCCTTTGACTTGTCTTTGAAAATAAGTATTCCTCCATTATCTTCCCTACTTTGATATGGACACTCAGCTACAAAGTGCAGCTGGTCACCACAGTTGAAACATGTTCTCAGCTTGGGACCATTTTCCTTTCTTCCATAGGCTCCACTCTTGCGTTCTAGTTCAGCTTTAGCCTTGGCCAGATCTTTCCAAAAGTTTCTAGCATAAAGAGCCAGGTATTGTCGGTGGATCCTTTTTATATCCTCGGGACAGTCCATACCTTCTATGGCATATTCATCATGATCAATCACACTAGTCTTCAAGGCCATGTTGACCCCATTTTGCATCCCCATAGCTCGTGCACGGGCTCAAATGGCATAAGAGCACTGACATACTTGCGCTTGATCCATGCATCATCAACATGAGCGACACCATGGTTTCTGAAAGTTGTGGCTATTGCCTTGAGCCTCCTATACATGTCCTCGTGGTTTTCTCCATCCAACATATAGAATCCTTCAGCTTCGTTGCTCAAAGCATCATATCTATTCCTTCTCATACTTTCATTTCCGATGAAGAGCTCGGTGAGAGCATCCGAAGCTTCCTTAGCTATACTAAGATGTTGAATGTGTGGCATATCTTTGTCACCCACACCAAGCTATATCATGTGTAGAGCTGTAGCGTTGAGTTGGCTATCGACAACTTCTCTTCTTGTGAGATTGTTGGGGTTTCCAACATGAAGACTATTTTCGATGATTTTCCACAACTCAATGGAGGAACTGCACACATGAGACTTCATCAAAAATTGCCATTGAGTAAAAGTAGATGCTGAAAGTTTGGGTGGATCACCCCTATTATGTATATGTGGGTGAGGGATAAGTGGATCAGGAGAATACACATGAGAAACCTCATTGTATCCATCCTTACCACTATCCTTTTTCGAGGAGGAGATCTTGCTAGTGTCATCACCAACCACTTCGTTATCTTTGGAATCGGTTTTACCCGTTTCCTTGGATTGCGGAGTGGTAGCCTAAGAGTTAGATGGAGGTGATGCTGCGGATGTGGAGAGACGCATTATCAATTAACGCATCTCTTCCATCTTAGCCTCCATTGAACTCACCAAGGTTGTTTCCAACATCTTGAGATCGTTCATGGTGACTACCTCCGGAGCATCACTCCCATCTACCTTGGAACCCATACTTCTCTTAGGCGGTTAAGCCCGAAATAAGAGCCGGGGCTCTGATACCAATTGAAATGGATCGTATGGGCACCTAGAGGGGGGGGGGGGTGAATAGGTGCTACCCAATTTTTAGTACTTTTTAAATTTTAGACTTGACACAAAGTAAATTCTCTAGATATGTAACTACGAGAATTTCCCTATATGCAAACCTAGCTACTAAGCACATAAAGAGATGAGCGAGGGAACCGTAGTGGAGCACGCGGAGTCACATGGATTTGTTTTACCGCAGTTCCTTCCTTGGTAAGGGAAGTACATCTGCAATGGAGGGGTGGGTGGTTCTAAGACCACCACGCCACAACAGGCCTCACCCTATTCTCCGATGGATCTCACCACGAGAGGCCTGATCCACATTCTCCACTATTGGTACCCTTCGAGGCGGGAACCGGTGCCTTTTACAACGCTACCAGGGCACACACCCACAACTGAATTAGGGGCTCCCGAGATGACAACAAGATGTCACAAGAACAAGGTTTATCAATATAAACAAAACAAGGATCTAGGTATTTGCAAGAAATACTAGATCGGTGATTCTCCAAATGAATGGAGAGGAGATGAAGCGCTTGATTGCTGATGATGAAGATCGAGTTCTCCTCCTTCGATTCCCCAAGGGACGGGTCCTTTGGGTGGATCTAGGTGGAGCTCTCTTGGATGAAGGTTGCAGATCAGATCTTGACTTTTTCGAATGAACCAAGGTATCTGGAAGGAGGGGGAAGGCTGGCTTAAATACCCCTGCCCAGATCTGGCCGTTGAACAAGTTTGGGGCGGATTATCTGCCCCCCACTAGGGGCGGACTATCCGCCCCCTGGGAAAACTCCGCCCCCTCTCTAGGGCTGGCGCCTGCAGAACTTGATGAAGACCTTGGGGGGGGGGCGAATTATCCGGCCCCCTCCAGGGGCGGATTATCCGGCATGGCTGGAAAGTCCGGCCGAAACTCCGCCCCCTATCTGGGCCTTGCGCCTTGGCAGTGAACATGAGGGGTGGATTATCTGGCCCCCTTGAGGGGCGGATTATCCGGTGGGGCCGGAAAATCCGGCCGAAACTCCGCCCCCTTCTGGGGCTTGCGCCTATCTGGGAAAAGGGTGGGGCGGATTATCCGCCCCCCAAAGGCAGATTCCTTTTCCTTTTATCCTTAGAGAGAGCTGCAACACTTCAACACACATTAAATAATCCTTGATATTGTTATCTAACACACAAAACACTAGGGATTATGAAATGTTCTTTCAGTGGCGTATATCAATATGTTTGGTGCGGCAATGTTGGACGGGGTTACTGGTGATCTTTATTGCGCTTTCGTTGTCATATAGAAGAGGCACCGTACCAAGAGACACACCATAGTATTTCAAGGTTTGTCTCATCCATAACAATTGTGCATAACAAGATGCCGCTAATATGTATTCGGCTTCGATGGTGTATAGAGCTGTGGAGTTTTGTTTCTTGGAAGACCAACTCACCAATGACCGGCCAATGAATTGGCAAGCCCCGGAGTTCGACTTCCGGTCAACCTTATCACCTGCCCAATCAGCATCCGAATAGCCAACAAGCTCAAAGGTTGACCCCTTTGGATACCAAAACCCGAGAGTAGGAGTGAGAACAAGATACCTAAAAATCCGTTTGACCACCATCAAGTGGCACTCCTTGAGAGCAGATTGAAAACGAGCACACATTACAATACTTAACATGATATCCGGCCTATAAGCACAAAGGTAGAGCAAGGAACCAATCATAGAGATATATACCTTTTGATCCACGTCCTTATCACCTACTCCAAGACCAAGTTGCCCATTTAGCGGCATGGGTGTCTTCACGGGATTAGCATTGGTCATCTCGAACTTCTTAAGCATGTCCTTCACATACTTTTCTTGGGAGATGAAGGTGCCTTGAGCAAGTTGCTTTACAATGAAGCCTAGAAAGTACTTCAACTCCCCCATCATGGACATCCTAAATTTCATAGTCATCAACTCGGCAAAAGCTTTGTTGTGAGATTCGTTAGCTCAACTAAAGATAATATCATCAACATAAAAATTTGAACAATGAATAAGCCACCCCTTTAACCCGTTTGGTAAAAAGGGTGGAATCGACCTTACCCATGCTAAACCCGTCCATAGGAAATCCCTAAGGTGCTCATACCAAGAACGAGGATCTTGCTTTTGTCCGTAGAGTGCCTTTGGAGTAGATACACATGGTTGGGATAGTGTGTGTTTTCAAAAGCCGGGGGTTGAGCTACATATGCAACCTCTTTAAAGGGACCATTAAGAAATGCACTTTTCACATCCATTTGATAAAGCTTGAAGTTATGAAAAGATGCATATGCAAGCAAGAGACGAATAGCTTCAAGGCGAGCAATAGGCGCAAAGGTGTCGTCATAGTCAATACCTTCTATTTGGGCATACCTTGCGCCACTAACCTTGCTTTGTTTCTTGTGACGGTTTCGTTTTCATCTTGCTTGTTTTTGAACACCCACTTGGTCCCAATGACATTGATGCGATGATCTTTGGGCCTCTCCACAAGAGACCAAACTTCATTGCGGGTGAAGCACTCGAGTTCTTCTTGCATGGCAATGACCCAATCCGGGTCCTCCAAAGCTTCATGAACTGAGTGGCTCAAAGTTGGACACAAAAGCATGATGCCCACAAAAGGTTGCGAGGTTCTTCTTTGTAACACCCTCAGAATCGACTCTATGCAAGTTTTAGCGCTTCCTGCCAAACCCGCATAGAAACGATTCAAAGGTGCCCACCAGGCACTTGCATGCGGGTGGAAAACGAAGTAATAACATTACACAACAGTCCTCGATGGGACCCACAGAACAGATATATATACAACACGACTCCATGAGTCAAGAATACAGATATACAGGACAAAGATCCAAATCACCTTGAAAACGATAGAGCGCCCAGCTACGGACAAGATGCAAATGGGGCTAAGAGCCCTGAAGAATAACCAATGGCGTCCATAACCCTGCCCAGGCCAAGCCGGAAGGGTAACCCTGCTAACGACGTCGATCTCAAAACCTGCTTAAACAAAAGGGGTGCCGACAAAGGGCAAAGGAAAAAGAGGAGCGTCAGTACTGAGGCCAGTACACGGCGAGACTAGAATTCGGCGGTCCTCGCCTACATAGGTATGGTGGACTGAAGCGGCAGCGGCAGCATGCACTAAACAACCTATAGAGACTCGATACAACTGGCGGCTATCGGATAGGGATGAGAAAGACCTGTTCGGAACCAACCTGATACTATCACCAAGCAAACCCATCCTGGTATTTCCCCCTCGATACCAAACGAGGAAGTCAACCGAGGAACTCACACCGTTGGCAGTTTTATCTATTCCGTTACAGTTGCGGCAATTACTAGTCAAATACAGATAGTCATTCTGATAAAATAAGCAGTGGGCACTTTTATTTAACCATTCCATTGTGGTTGCAACACTTACTAGTCAGATACAAATAGCATGAGATATCCCAAAACCTAGCAGTTGTTGGTACTTTTATTTAGCCATTCTGTTATAGTTGCAATACTTACTAGTCAGATACAATGGCCGCAAGCGACAACCAAAACAAGCAATTGTTGGCAGTTTTATTTAGCCATTCCATTGTAGTGAAACTGATTACTAGTCATTATAAAGTCAAATTTATAACACTACTTTAGTTATAGTTGTCTATGATCGAGATACTGTGCTCCAAGTCGTCCATAACCGCGGACACGGCTTTCAGAAAGTTTTACCCTGCAGGGGTGCACAAATAGCAACACACTCGATCAACCTCGGAAAAACCAAATCAAAACCCAACGAGGCTTTCACGACAAAGCAATCACAGGATTCCGAAATATTTCAGGGGGCCACCCCTTGGAGTACACCCGCAACGAAACTGGCCGGCTCCGAGACGGACTCAAGGTTTGTGGGGCCGGCTGTAAATGACTGGGAACCCAAAACTAGGCTTGTCGATACCACGAAAACGGGTCACGATCCTAAACAGTACAGTGTGCTCCTCGCACAAACGTAAATAAAGCAGTAAAGCATGGCATAAGTACAGGATAGTAAATAAAACCTCAAACTAGTTTGTGGCCCCAAGAAATAAGAATGAATCAAGCTCTGGCTCAGGGGGGTCCCATAATTCCCCCGTATGTGGATAGCGCGAATATTCAAGGAACAGGTATCAAGTACTCGGGGTCCTACGGGACACAAGTGGACGGGTAACAACCAAATAACATCTATTGCCCACCTGTGCCTCTGCTTACCTACTTCAATTTTAGTTGTTAAACAGTAATTAAAGTAAACGATAATGAAAGCCATGATCATCTCCAACCTTAAGCATGCGGCAACACTCCAACAACTGTGGTACTGGACGACACGCAACAACACTTGAGCAAGCGACTACGACGCGCAAGTCCAACTATCTACCAAACAACAGGTAATAGGATGTGTCCAAGGCAATATAAGGCTGCAAGGGATATTACGGGTACGAAAGCTAGAGCAACGCAGCACAGATAGCAATAGATCAACAGGAGGGAATAAATACTATAAAAGTAAGATAGGTAGAAAAGGGGAGATGCTCGCCTGAAAACATTGCCGAAGATTCAACCGAAGATCGGGTCGGCACTCGCATCAACTCAACGGCCTTATCCGCGAAGAACCAAAACACTAGAATAAACACCGGATGCATTATTTAATACTACGGCAAAAGATCGGGCATGATGCATGTATGATGTATGACATGGCAAAGGTGCGATGCGATTAGGCAATATTAAGCGGAACCGGGGTCCCGACAATTATTTAGATGGTTCAAGTTATTTATCTACCCCGCAAATTAAATGTTGTCTTAACATGGCAAAAGATAGCACCGGTTCGCTACACAAATTTAAATGAGGCCAATATAAGACTAGATTTGCCCGCATATGGACCCCATATTTAATTTAGGTGAATCGGCAAAAGGCCCCCAAACCACATGACAATATGCATGCGAGTATGACAAGTTAATATGCAACAATTATGTAGATGGCATTTATAAAAATAGGGGCTCGGACCAGGGTCACACATTAGGGTTCGGCGAACTTGGGGTTCTGGGGTTCGGGGTTCGGTCTCAGGGTTCAACAGAGATCGAGGTTCAGATTCAAGATGGAGAACTTGTTGTGTCGTGACGGAGAACTTGGGTCCAAGCGGTCGATCTTGCCGTCGCGAAGATCTTGTCGGGCCCGTGTATCGGGTCGGTCTTGGCGTCCGGGGTGAAGAACTTGGCGTCCCCGAGGAAGTACTTGGCTTATCCGTGTGGACGATCTTGGCGTCCGAGAGACGATCTTGTCGCATTCACGGCCTTCGGGTACGGGTTCTCCGGGCTCCCATGTAGGAGATCTTGTCGTCGCGTCGAAGAACTCGGGTTCGGGGTCGGGTGTCGGTGGACTACTTGATGTTTCCCTTAGAAGATCTTCGGGTTCGGGTAGCAGATCTCGGCGTTCCGTGACGAAGGTCTCGATGGTTCCGTCTTTGTTTGTCGATGTCGGACTTGGGTGAATCGGTTACCGGGGTCTCGAGGTTCGACGAGTTCGGACTTGTCGGGGAGCATCCGTGTACAAGGCACAAAACCTTGCGGGACCGGCGTGGACTGCAGGAAGTGGTGGTTGGCGAGCTTGGCGACTCCGTGTGGCGGAAGACAGCGCGTGATGGTGTAGAGGCGCAGGAGAGAGGAGGTCGGGCGGCGGCACCAGGGCCCCGGCGACGGCCGTGGTTGCTGGGAAAGCGCCCGCAGGGGTGGTGGAGGACGAAGGGGAGCAGGGGCACCGGCGTCCTCGAGCAAGAGGGGCGGCCAAGACGAGGCGGAGGACCCCTGGCGAACGCGGGCGGACGGAGCAGAGGCGAGAGAGGCAGGCTTGAGCTCGGTGGCGATGTGGGGCCCGGCGAGGCGACAGCTGCAGGCGGAGGGCGGCCGACGACGGGCGGAGGCGACCGGCGAGGAGGCTCGGGAGGCGCGCATCGGCGGCGCTCGAGGAGGGGAGAGGCCGGGCGGCGGGGAGACGGCTGCGCCGGCGCCGACCGGCGAGGCGGGGCGAGGAGGAGAGGGCGGGGCGGAGGTTGGGGTACCGGCGGGAAGAGGGGGCGGCTGCCGCGGTGGAGACTGGCGGGATCCAGGGAGGCGGCGAGCACCGGCGCGGCTGCTGCTGCCGGGGTGTGGTGGCGGCGATGGGGGAGGACAGGGTGGAGGCGGGGACCCTAGACGGCGGCAGGGCGGACCCGGCGCGCAGGAGGCGGTGGCGGGGCAGAAGGGTGCGAGCGGGGAGGGAGGAGACGGGGGTTGAGGGAGGAAGGTGGGCCGCGGGGAGGGTGGCGACAGGCGTGCGTGGCGTGCGTGTGTTGGGTGGGGCCGGGAACAGGAGATGGAGAGTGGGGCCGGGGTGGCAGTGTGTGTGTGTGGGTGTGTTTTGGGTACCAGGTGGGTGGGGACGCGCCCAGGAGGAGAGAGGGAGAGGGGGCTGCGGGGTGGGACCGGGGAGGATGGTGGATTGGTGAGGTGGCGGGGCTGAGGGTGAGGTGGAGGGACGGTGAGGTGGCGAGCTGGGGTTGGTGGGTAGACTAGGATTGGGTAAATTTAGGACTAGAAATTTTAGACTAGGGTTTCCTTTTATTTAAAATAAATTTTGCAACTAGTTTTAGAAAAATAAAAGACCGGAACAGACCGATGTTTTAATTTGAAATAAAGACGGGGCTATTTAGAAAACAAACTAGGTGTTTCGAAAATAGTTTCAGACAAACAAGGCATGATGATGACGATGCAATGCACAAAAACAACGCGATTTTCTAGTAGTGGTTTTGCGGGATGCCACATTCTTCTTGGCGCGAGTCTCGATCCATCTTGATATGCTTCCAAGAATATTATTGACTTGAATCCCACTTGCAATGGAGGCGGCCTTGATCTTCCGGATTGTGCCTTCATGATTGATACGTCGTAAACGTATCTATAATTTTTTATGTTCCATGCTTGTTTAGTATCCACTTTACTATGCTTTGTCTACACTTTGAGGTATTTTTATACATTTTCTGGGACTAACCTATTAACAAGATGCCGCAGTTCCAGTTGCCTGTTTTCTGCTGTTTTTGGTTTCAGAAAAGCTAGTAAGGAAATATTCTCGGAATTAGACGGTACAAAAGCCAATATTTCACCGAGGAGAACACAGAGGCCGAAGGGCAGCCGGAGTGGTGCCACAGGGTGGCCGCACCCCCCATGCGCGGGTCCACCCTAGGCCGCACATAGGCACGGTGTGGGCCCCCTGGCCGCCCTCCTGCCTTGCCTCTTCGCCTATATAAGCCCCTCGATGCCAAACCCTAAGGACCCGATCAACTCTCCACGAAATAGTCCGTAGGTGCCGCCACCATCGTCCCTATATCGGGGGGATCTGAAGCTCTTCCCGGCACCCTGTCGGAGGGGAGAGATCATCCCGGAGGCCTTGTTCATCACCATGCCAGCCTCCGGTATGGTGTGTGAGTAGTTCACCATTGGACTATGGGTCCATATAGTAGCTAGATGGTTGTTTCTCCTCCTTTGTGCTACCATGTTTAGATCTTGTGAGCTCCGTTCATGATCAAGATCATCTATTTGTAATCATACATGTTGTGTTTGCGGGGATCTGATGGATACTGAGATTACTATGTCAGATTGATTATTGATTCTATCATGTCTTCTTGATTATTGATCCTATCATGTCTATGTTGTTTGAGAGCTTGCATGCTCTCCTTTTCTAGTAGCTATCTTGGCCAAGTAGATGCTAGTGACTCCAAGAGGGAGTATTTATTCTCGATAGTGGTTTCATGCCTCTATTGAATCTGGGGAAGTGACAGAAATATCTAAGGTTGTAGATGTGCTGTTGCTACTAGGGAGAAAACAACAATCTTTTGTTCATGGAACAATTGTATTGTTTACTTTACACACATTGCTTAAGGTAGTTATCCGTTGCTTGCAAATTAATACTGGAGGGGGTTCAGATGATAACCTGAAGGTGGATTACTAGTCATAGATGTAGTTGGATGGCAATCTATGTATATTGTTGTAATGCCCAATCAAATCTGATAGGATCATGAATGTCTAGTATTGCATTGTTATGCCTTGCTCTGTCCTATCAATTGTCCCGCTGTAATTTGTTTACCCAGCATGTTATGTTGTTCATCTTAAGGAGAACACCTCTAGTGAACTGTGGACCCCGGTCCAATCTTTACCATTGATACATCTTCCACTGTTACTGTTTACTTTCTGCAAGCTACCATTACCTTCCACACCATACATTTAATCCTTTGTTTTCAGCAAACCGGTGAGATTGACAACCTCACTGTAAGTTGGGGCAAAGTCTTGAGTTTATGTTGTGCAGGTTTCCAAGTTGTTAGCAACACCTTTGAGTCGTTTCCTTCCTCCTACTAGTTCGATAACCTTGGTTTCATACTGAGGGAATACTTACTGTTGTGCTCATCATACCTTCCTCTTGGGGTCTCCCAACGAAGCTCTACAATGATATGAGTTCATCAATGATCAACAAATTCATATTTTGAGGGTCCTTGATCATTAACACTATCTTGAGATTGACCTTGAGGTAGAGGAGCTTGTTCTTCTACTTGGTCTTTCTCAACAGGTTGAGGGCTTGGTTCTTGTTCTTCGGTTTGCATGACATCTTGAGAGAGATGTTGATTTTGTGGTGCACTTGATGACTCAACTTGGGTAGAGCTAGGATCTTCTTGGGTTGAACTTGATTCTCCCCCATCATCTTATTGATCATGAATGTGGGATTCAGTGGGCAAAATATGCCCAATACCCATCAACTTGATGACTTGGGAGTAATCCCATCACCTACATCACGTGAAACAAGTTGCCCCTCTTGGGGGCATTATTCTCCAAAAACTCCACATCACAAGATACTTTAACACAACCATTGGTATTGTTGTAGTATCTATAGGCATGAGAGTTTTCCGCATAACCAACAAAGGTACCCTCTATAGTTCTAGATTCGAATTTACCGAGCTTTTCTTTCTTGTTCTTGATGAGGCACTTGCATCCAAAGAAACGAAGTTGTTGACATTGGGCTTCTTACTTGTGAGAATCTCATACAAAGTCATGTCAAAGCAAGCTCGGAGGAAGAGCCGGTTCGTGTAGTGAACAGCGGTAGCAATGTATTCTCCCCAAAAGTTGTGGGGTGACTTGAATTCAACAAACATTGTTATTTCCATCTCAATGATTTTCCGGTTCTTCCTTTCAACAACACCATTTTGTTGAGGGGTATAGGGAGACGAGAATTCATGCTTGATCCCCTCATCTTAAACGAACTCTTGCATGGTGTAGTTCTTAAATTTGGTACCAATGTCAGTTCTAATGGTCTTGATCTCCACTTCATGAGTGCATTGAGCTTGCTTGGAGAAGATCATGAATTCCTTATAGGTCTCATCCTTTGTCTTGAGGAGAAAGACCCAAGTATACCTTGGGTAATCATCAACAATGACGATACCATACGTCCTTCCACCAAGAGAGTCATAAGTTGATGGCCCAAAGAGATCCAAGTGGAGAAGCTCCAAGGGTATTGAAGTGGCCACCTTGGAAACGGAAGGATGATGCTTCCCAATTTGCTTCCCAAAGATGCAAGCACTACACACATGATCTTTCTAAAAAGAGACACCGGTTAGTCAAACAATATGCTCACCCTTTAGGAGTTGTTTAAGATTTCTCATGTTGACATGGCCTAGGCGGCGATGCCAAATCCATCCCTTGTCGGCCTTGGCCATTAGACATATAAGAAGGGATTGGCTCTCTTCCGAGAGGTCGACCATGTAAAGGTCGTCTTCCACATGTCCAACGAGGACCAAACTGAGATCATCACTCCTAAAGACTTCCACAAATGTTCTAGAAAAATAGGAATCATAACCGGCATCCTCTACATGTTTAACTGAAAGCAAGTTGTAGCCAAGGTTTTCAACAAACAAGACAGTCTCTAGGGACAAAGTCTTGTAGACCACCAACTTTCCATAACCTAGTACCTTTCCTTGAGAGTTATCACCAAAAGTGATGCTTGATATTGCGTTGACATCGTGAATGAATTGGTCAGGCCCACTTCTACCTCCGGTCATATGATTGGTGCATCCACTATCAAACACCCATTTTGATCCACCGGAGTCATATCCCTACAAAATCAATTCTTTATTTAGGAACCCATTTAGTAATGGGTCCCTTGGCATTAGAAACAAGATCTTTTGGTACCTATAAGCATAACCATTGCAAGGGCCAACATATTTGGCATATAGATCCCATTGAGTGCCCTTACATAGCACATAGGATGGATTAGATCTTCCCCCATATTTATGATTGGGGTTGCCCCTAATGGCTCCCCCATTCACAACATTATTCTTGACTTGGTTATCCACCTTGTGCCCTTCTTTCACAAAGTTGATCTTCTTTGGTGGAGTGGCATCATTCTTGTTGTTCTTTGAGTCAAAACCAACATCTTCCTTTGGATCCCTCGTCTTTTTACGGGATAGAATCTCATCAAGAATCTTTCCCTTGGAAGTAGGTGTGATACACTCTTTCTCGAGATGTTCTTTCAACTTCTTATTTTCCTCAATGAGTAGAGCTTGATCAAAGGTAGAGTTATGGGAACAAGAAACATTCTCAACAACAATTGGATCCTTCAATGTACCAATAGCCTTCTCATAGGTCACTCTAAGTTGATCATGGTTCTCCCCAAGCTTTATGAGTTCACACTTGACAAGCAAGTTAGCCTTTTCAAGGTGCTCAAGATCCTTGGTAAGAGAAGCAGTAGAAACCTCAAGCTCTTTCTTTGAAGCATCAAGCTCTTGGGACAAGGAATTATCCCTATCAATAGTATCCATGTCTTTTGCCTTATCAAGTTAAAAGGTCTCAATTTGTTATTTAAGAAGTGAAAGTGGTGTTATTTTCCTTGCATAGCTCTTGCTCAAGAAGATTGAATCTTCGTTTCTCATCATCAACATTGTCGTGGTATTTCCGACGAGTACGCCATGGAGGGGTCCTCACAGTGCGTGTTTAGAGACGTGGGGGAAGGCGGACGGTTGACGGGTACGAGGTAACACACCTTACCCAGGTTCAGATCCCACGACGGTGGAGGAATCCTACTCTTGCTATAAATCACTATAAGGGCAATACGCCGAGTTACAGAGATAGGTTCGCTGTGCGAGGTTGTCTATGAACGTCTGAGATTGTGCCCTAAAGGCTGAAGGGATACGGGTAGGCTACACTAGCGCAAATCAAAAAAATTATACCGCGTATACCAGGATTACTGTTGTCATAGATCACGGGATTACCACTAGACGCGCAGTTGCGGAATCGATGAAGCGCGTTGAGGCAGTGCAGATGATCTACGACTCCTCTTCGTTCTCGTCCCATGAGCAGCTCCCCTTGCACGGCTCGTCGAAATGCTACAGATGTAGCGCCTCCGAGGTATCCACACGTACAGGGTGGAAGCGTCAGACACCGGACTGCTAGGTCCGCGCGTGCAACACAGGCGTGAGGAGTGGCGGCTGGGCGAAATGGTCTCAGGTCTAACCCTGGCCAGATCGCCCCACCCTCTCTTATATAGGCATCCCTAGTGGGCTTCTACATTAGCAGCCCATTAGTACCCTAAGCCTGGTCTAATTCGGATCCAATCCTCATTAGGCTTTCGGCCCCTTAAGTGTGTGACCCTATAGGTTCATATACGTATAGACATGACACGAATACACTTATTCTGCCAATAGTTGGTAGCGGCCTCTAGCAAGACGTGCCAACTCCTAAACGCATACAAAGATCATATCGGACGAACCATCACAAGGTTTAGTACATGTCTTTCCCTTTGCCTCATGATATTTGGTCTAGCTCCAAGCTGACCTCCCTTTCTCGATACTGTGATTCGGAATCCCTTTACTAGGTTAACTCTTAACCATATGTAGCACGGCCATGCATTTATGGATCCGATCACTCGAGGGGCCCATAGATATCTCTCTCAAGTAGAGAGGGGCAAATCCCATCTTGATTGACCATGCCTTGCAGCATGCTTCAGGACAAACCCGAAAGCTACCTTTATAACTACCCTGTTATGGTGCAGCGTTTGATAGCCCCAAAGTAGGTCGATCCACATCTCAAGTACATGCGACAATCTCAGGTCTAAGGACAAAACGTACACGATGTGTAAAGAGAGATCTGCAACTAATTGCCAGTCTCAGGTTGGTTCAGTCCAACCCCATGTTCATAACATGTGTCCACATCATTGGTTTGACATCTCCATGTCTATGACTTGCGAAACATAGTCATCAACCAATCAATGTGCTAGTCTAATATCCACGTGTGTCCTCACATGAACTCCGACTAGGGACAACTATTAAATAACCATACAAGTAAAGAGTTTCACAAACAATTCACATAATTGCCAATCAATACAAGTTGCCTGATATGGATATTCAAGGAACATTACAATAACTCATGGATACATAAGAAATATAATCATCTCTATGATTGCCTCTAGGGCATATTTCCTTCAAAGGCTCCCATAGGCCCGACTTATATAGTCGCCAGGTCCTAGGGTTACAGGGAAAATTCCTAGCCAGACAGGTCACAGAGTCCTACACCGTCTATTACTAGTCTTGTGTATCTTGCACTCCAAGGCTCCGGGTACGTCGGTGACTCCAACCGAAGCCTTCCTTTATCCAGCATGGGCCTCCCTTCTGGATCCATCTAACTGGGCCGCCCAGCAGGCCATGGGCCATGCTACCAACTGTGGGCCGCCCGAATTATCCGGATAGGAGACATGCTATGAGGATACCCATATAGCATATCCCCAACAGTAGCCCCCGGAGAACTTCGAGATCTTGCGTCGTCTTGCCTCTTCGTGTGGAATGCTCTGTCTAGATGAATGTCGGCAAATCGTCACGCAATATCTTGTAGTCCTCCCAAAGAACCCTGCAAGGTTTTCTTCGTCTTTAACACATAAGTCAGAGAAATGCTGAATCTTCCATCGTACTCTTCCGTAGCCGGACTGGATCCGTCCATGTCGGAATCTTCTAATGTGACGGCTCATCTGCCTATGTCAGCTAGGGCGACATAGGCTTAGGTCAGCGACGCCTCATAACTCACACATGTAGAGAACACAATCATGTACGATTTTCCCGCGCGAGCGATACGAACCATTGGCGGTGAAGGTTGGAGACGTGGCGAAATTTCCGCGCACGTTCGCAAACACGTCGTCTATGCGGCAACCGTTCGATCAAGCTACACGAATCTTGATGCTGGAGATGATAAATAGTAACCGTGGTGGAATTTCTACCTGTAGGGGTTCGTAGCATGGAAAACAAAAAATTTCTAACGCATACAAACAAACAAGCCAAGATCTATCTACTATATTGTAGCAACGAGTCGATGGAATAACTTACCCTCGAAGATTCCAAAGTGTTTAACGAGAGCGGATTCTCGTGGGTGATGTAGTCGTACTCTTTCCGATCTCAAGATCGTGTAGACGATCCTTCCGGCGCTGCGTTCCGGCAGCGCTCCCGCAGTCGGTCACACGTTCGGTACTCGATGAAGACCTTCCTCTCCCTTGTTCCAGCAGGCAGCGGAGGTTGTAGCACTCTCCTCGCGATTCCGGCAGCACAACGGCGTGGTACCGGAAGTAGAGGGGAGATCCCGCAGGGCTTCGCCTTAAGCCGAAGCGAGTATGGTGGATTATGAGAGAGGGCTATTAGTGGTCTAGAGATTAGACTCACCAATTAGAAGGCTCTAAACCGCAGGCTAAAGCAATTAGAAGCTCTAAACCAAACGGCTCTAAACCTGAGATTAGAGGTGGAAACTTGTGTGTCTCAAGGAGGAGCCCTGCCCCTCCTTTTATGGGTGGAGGGTCCTTGGCGCGCCAGGGGAGGGAGGGAGTCCCTCCCCAACTCGGCCTAGGGCTGGGCGCCGGCCTGGAGGAGCTGGACTCCTCCTCCAAGTTGGTTCCAACTCCTCTTGCTTGTTTCCCACAGTTTCCTGTTTCCCACAGTTTCCTGTTTTAGCCGTTTGACTTTCAAACTGGCAATTTGACTTTCATCTTTTTGGAACAGCAAGAAAACTTAGTACATGATGCAATCATTCAATGACACACTCATGTACCCTCCCCCCCGGAGTGCCGGACAATCCGGAACCTTCTAGAACATTCCCGATGAAAACACCGGAATCATTCCCGAACTCCGAAACGGGACTTTCCTTATATGAATCTTATTCTCCGGACCATTCCGGATCACCTCGTGATATCCCGGATCCCATCCGAGACTCCGAACAACATTCGGTCTCTTTCTCATAATACCATAACTACTCAAAACAACGTCGAATCCTTAAGTGTGTCTCCCTACGGTTCGTGAATTATGCGGACATGATCGAGACACTTCTCTGAACAATAACCAATAGAGGAATCTGGAAATTCATATGGCTCCCACATATTTCTACGATTACTTTGCGATCGAATGAACCACTTACATACGATACCAATTTCCCTTTGTCTCACGATAGTTTACTTATCCGAGGTTATGATCGTCGGTATCTCTGCATACCTAGTTCAACCTCGTTACCGATAAGTACTCTTTTCTCGTTCCCGTGATATGTGATCCCTTGTGACCAAGTCACATGCTTGCAAGCCAATTGGATGACATTCCACCGAGAGGGCCCAGAGTATATCTATCCGTCATGTGGATGGACAAATCCCACTCTTGATCCATGTGTTTCAACCAATACTTTCCGAACACTTAATGTCACCTTTATAGCCACCCAGTTACGGTGTGGTGTTTGATGTCATCAAAGCATCCATCCAGTAAAGGTGATATGCATGATCTCATGGTTGAAGGAATTAGGTTACTATGTATCAGAAAGCATATAGCAATTGAACTATTGAAATGACTTGATCTTTATGCTACGCTTATCAATAGGAGTATGTCCACCATATCATTCTCCTAACGATATGATCTTGTTGTTGATAACATCTCAATGTTCATGATATGGAAACCACAATCATTTAATCAACCAACAAGCTAGTGAAGTATAGAGGCTATACTAGGGACTTCAATTTAAGTTTACAATTCACACAAGTATTAATGTTTCCTTGTTAATACTATTATAGCATGAATATAAACATTTATCATAAACACAAAGATATAATAATAACTATATTTATTATTGCCTCTAGGGCATATCTCCAACAGTCTCCCACTTGCACTAGAGTCATCTAATCTAGATTACATGGTAATATACCGAACACCCATGGCAGTTTGGTGTTGGTCATGTTTTGCCCTCGGGAGAGGTTTAGTCAATGGATCCGCCACATTCAGATCTGTGTGTACTTTGCAAATCTTTATATCCCCATCCTGGATATGTTCTCGAATAGCGTGAAAACGCAGCTTGATATGCTTCAGCTTCTTGTGTGACCTTGGTTCTTGCGCATTGGCTATGGCGCCCATGTTATCACAGTAGATAGACATTGGGTCCAGCGCACTTGGAACCACACCCAGCTCTGTAATGAACTCTTTCATCCATATCGCTTCTTGTGAAGCCTCTGAAGCAGCCATGTATTCCGATTCAGTTGAAGATCTCGCCACAACGCTTTGCTTTGCACTCCTCCAGCTAACTGCTGCACCATTCAAAATAAATACGTACCCATATTGTGATTTAGAATCATCTGGATCGGTGTTCCAACTAGCATCGGTGTAACCATTAACAACGAGCTGTTCATCACCTCCATAAGAAAGAACCATATCCTTAGTTCTTCTCAAGTACTTAAGGATGTTTTTGACGCTGTCCAATGATCCACTCCTGGATCACTTTGATATCTGCTAGTTAAACTATCAGCATATGCAATGTCGGGTCTAGTACATAGCATGGCATACATTAGAGATCCTATGGCTGAGGCATAGGGAGTCTTACTCATCCTTTATCTATCTTCTGCCGATGTTGGACTTTGAGTTTTACTCAAGGTCGTATTGGGCAACATGGGCAAGAACCCTTTCTTGCTTTCTTCCATTCCAAACTTGTTTAGAACTTTGTCCAAATATGTACTCTGTGACAATGATATTTGGCGTTTCGATCTATCTCTATAAATCTTTATGCCTAATATGTAAGCTGCTTCGCCAAGATCCTTCATTGAAAAACTATTATTCAAATATTCCTTGACACTATTAAGAAGGTCTACATCATTCCCAATCAACAATATGTCATCCACATACAGTATTAAGAATGCTACAGAGCTCCCACTCACTTTCTTGTAAATACAAGCTTCTCCATAAGTTTGTATAAAACCAAAACTTTTGATTACCTTATCAAAACATTGATTCCAACTTCGGGATGCTTGCTTCAATCCATAGATGGACCGTTGAAGCTTGCATACCTTGTTAGCATCTTTAGGATCGACAAAACCTTTGGGTTGCATCATATACAACTCTTCATCAATGTCTCCATTGAGGAATGCTGTTTTGACATCCATCTGCGATATCTCATAATCATAATATGCAGCGATTGCTAACATAATACTCACAGACTTTAGCTTTGCTACCGGTGAGAAAGTCTCATCGTAGTCAACTCCTTGAATTTGTCGAAACCCTTTTGCGACAAGTCGAGCTTTATAGACAGTAACATTACCATCAGCATCTATTTTCTTCTTGAAAATCCATTTGTTCTCGACAGCCTTCCGGCCATCCGGTAAGTCCACCAAAGTCCATACTTGGTTTTCGTACATGGATCCAATCTCGGATTTCATGGCTTCTTGCCATTTATTGGAATCTGGGCTCATCATCGCTTCCTCATATGTCTCGGGGTCATCGGCATTGTCCACCAACATGACACTCATAACGGAATCATACCAATCTGGAGTGGTACGAGTTCTCGTTGACCTCCGAGGCTCTGTAGCAACTTCAACCGAAGTTTCATGATCACCATCATTAGCTCCCTCTCTAATTGGTGCAGGCACCACAGGAACTTCTTCCGGTGCTGCGCTACTCGCAATTTCGAGAGAAGGTTCGACAACCTCGTCGAGTTCTACTTTCCTTCCAGTCACTTCTTTCGAGAGAAATTCCTTCTCTAGAAAGGATCCATTCTTGGCAACGAAGATTTTCCTTCGGATCTATGATAGAAGGTATACCCAATAGTTTCCTTCGGGTATCCTATGAAGACGCATTTTTTCCGCTTTGGGTTCAAGCTTGTCCGGCTGTAACTTCTTTACATAGGCTTCGCATCCCCAAACTTTAAGGAACGACAATTTAGGTTTCTTCCCAAACCATAATTCATACGGTGTCATTTCAACGGATTTAGATGGTGCCCTATTTAAAGTGAATGCAGCTGTTTCTAATGCATAACCCCAAAATGATAGCGGTAAATCTGTAAGTGACATCATAGAACGAACCATATCTAAGAGAGTTCGATTACGACGTTCGGACACACCATTACGCTGTGGTGTTCCCGGCGGTGTCAATTGTGAAAGTATTCCGCACTTCTTTAAATGCTCGCCAAACTCGTAACTTAGATATTCACCTCCACGATCAGAACGTAGAAATTTAATCTTCTTGTTACGTTGATTCTCTACCTCACTTTGAAACTCCTTAAACTTCTCGAAAGTTTCGGACTTATGTTTCATGAGATAGATATACCCATATCTACTCAAATCATCCGTGAAGGTAAGAACATAACGATAACCACCGCGCGATGCTACACTCATTGGACCACACACATCGGTATGTATAATTTCCAATAAGTCCGTAGCTCGCTCCATCATACCAGAAAATGGAGTCTTAGTCATTTTTCCCATCAGACATGCTTCGCATCTATCAAGTGATTCAAAATCAAGTGATTCAAGAAGTCCATCGGAATGGAGTTTCTTCATACGCTTCACTCCAATGTGACCAAGACGACAGTGCCACATATAGGTCGAATTATCGCTTGATTTCAAACGTTTAGCTTCAATATTGTTGATATGTGTATTTCCACTATCGAGATTCAATAAGAATAGACCATCTATCAAAGGTGCATGTGCCTAAAACATATTACTCATATAAATCGAACAACCATTATTCTCTGACTTAAACAAGTAACCGTCTCGCAATAAACAAGATCCTGATATAATGTTCATGCTCAACGCAGGCACTAAATAAGAATTATTTAAGTATAAAACTAATCCCGATGGTAGATGAAGAGGTAGCGTGCCGACCGCGATCACATCAACCTTTGATCCGTTTCCCACGCGCATCGTCACCTCGTTCTTCGCTAGCTTCCGTTTATTCTGCAGCACCTGTTTCGAGTTACAAATATGAGCAACCGAACCAGTATCAAATACCCAGGCACTACTACGAATACTAGTGAGATACACATCAATAACATGTATATCAGATATACCTTTCTTCTTGATGTTGCCGTTCTTCAAATCCGCCAAGTACTTTGGGCAATTCCGCTTCCAGTGACCTTCTCCCTTGCAGTAAAAGCACTCAGTTTCAGGCTTTGGTCCAGCCTTGGTTTTCTTCGTCGGCGTGGCAACTTTCTTACCACCCTTCTTGAAGTGTCCCTTTTGCTTAGACTTGCCTTTCTTGAATTTGGTGGTCTTATTGACCATCAACACTTGGTGCTCTTTCTTGATCTCCACTTCTGCAGATTTTAACATAGCAAATAGTTCTGGCAACTCTTTGTTCATGTTCTGCATGTTGTAGTTCATCACAAAGTTCCTGTAACTTGGTGGCAATGACTGGAGGACGCGGTAAACCCCCAAAGCATTAGGAATCACTATACCCAAGCTTTGAAGTTTGTTTGCGTGCCCAGACATCTTAAGCACATGCTCACTGACGGAGCTGCCCTCTTCCATCTTGCAGTTAAAGAACTTTTCAGAAGCCTCATAGCTTTCAATTGCCGCATGAGTCTCAAAAATCAATTTGAGATCCTCGACAATATCATATGGGTCTGACTCTTCAAACCTTTTCTGAAGCTCTGATTCTAAACCATACAAGATAGCACACTGAACTATGGAGTACTGATTCTTCCGAGCGAGGTAAACATTCTTTACTTCATCGAGAGCATCAGCTGCAGGTGGGTCACCCAACGGTGCATCCAGCACATAGGTCAAATTACCAGCTGTGAGGACAATCCTCAAATTGCGGAACCAATCCGCGAAGTTGCTTCCATTGTTTTTCAACTTTTCTTTCTCTAGGAACGCATTAAAATTGATGGTAGGGGCTGCCATTGATCTACAACATATTTGCAATAGTTTAGACTAAGTTTATGACAAATTGAGTTCAAATTAATTAATTAAATTAAACTAGGTGAACTCCCACTCAAAACAACATCCCTCACATTGTTTTAGTGATCACACGAACCAAATCCACTACATCAACACCGATCATCACGAGAGTTGATATAGTTTCAATGGCGAACAATCATCATGTTCATCATATCTACTATATGATTCATGCTTTACCTTTCGGTAATCCGTGTTCCTGAGACCATGTCTGTACATGCTAGGCTCGTCAAGATCAAACCTTAGCCACCGCATAAGCAAATCTGGCTTGCTTACATTGTATACACTTGCGGAATCTAACACACCCGATCATCACGTGGTGCTTCGAAACAACAAGCTTTAGCAATGGTGCTAACTAAGGGCGAACACTTTATGATTTGAAATTCATGTGCATGAGGGATCATCTTATAATGCTACCGTCGTCTACTAAGCAATACAAGATGCATAAAGGATTAACATCACATGCAATTCATAATATGTGATATGATATGGCCTTTCATCTTTGTGCTTCTGATCTCCATCTTCAAACACGAACATGATCTCCATCATCTCCGGCATTGCATCAAGGTCAATGACGCTTCACCATGGTTGTCGTCCACCGGCTTCAACTATTACAACTACTTTGAATAGACACGCGGGTCTTAACATAAATTAAAGACAACCATATGGCTCCTGCCGGTTGCCAACTTACAATAAGGAACATTGCATACATCAAATATAATCACAATCATGGCCATATCACATCACTGCACACCCCTGCAAAACAAAGTTAGACGCCTCTACTTTCTTTGCATATTTTACGTGGTTTGGGGCTTTCAATAAGTGTCGTTCTAACTTACGAACAAGAACCACAACATTGATACTAGCATTGTTGATTACCCGTTGTAAATTGGATCTTAACTATGCTAGGAGAAACAGGCACCCGCAAAGCCACTTATGCAATACAAGTTGCATGTCAAGCGTGGAGCAAGTCTCATGAACGATGTTATGTAAGGTTAGCCCGGGCCGCTTCATCCCAACATGCCGCAAGATGCAAAGTACACTAAAAGCAATCTACAATAAAAGCATCAACGCCCACAATGACCATTGTGTTCTACTCGTGCAACAGATCTACATATAGACACGGCTCTGATACCACTGTAGGGGTTCGTAGCATGGAAAACAAAAAATTTCTATCGCATACAAACAAACAAGCCAAGATCTATCTACTAGATTGTAGCAACGAGTCGATGGAATAACTTACCCTCGAAGATTCCAAAGTGTTTAACGAGAGCGGATTCTCGTGGGTGATGTAGTCGTACTCTTTCCGATCTCAAGATCGTGTAGACGATCCTTCCGGCGCTGCGTTCCGGCAGCGCTCCCGCAGTCGGTCACACGTTCGGTACTCGACGAAGACCTTCCTCTCCCTTGTTCCAGCAGGCAGCGGAGGTTGTAGCACTCTCCTCGCGATTCTGACAGCACAACGGCGTGGTACCGGAAGTAGAGGGGAGATCCCGCAGGGCTTCGCCTTAAGCCGGAGCGAGTATGGTGGATTATGAGAGAGGGCTATTAGTGGTCTAGAGATTAGACTCACCAATTAGAAGGCTCTAAACCGCAGGCTAAAGCAATTAGAAGCTCTAAACCAAACGGCTCTAAACCTGAGATTAGAGGTGGAAACTTGTGTGTCTCAAGGAGGAGCCCTGCCCCTCCTTTTATGGGTGGAGGGTCCTTGGCGCGCCAGGGGAGGGAGGGAGTCCCTCCCCAACTCGGCCTAGGGCTGGGCGCCGGCCTGGAGGAGCTGGACTCCTCCTCCAAGTTGGTTCCAACTCCTCTTGCTTGTTTCCCACAGTTTCCTGTTTCCCACAGTTTCCTGTTTTAGCCGTTTGACTTTCAAACTGGCAATTTGACTTTCATCTTTTTGGAACAGCAAGAACACTTAGTACATGATGCAATCATTCAATGACCCACTCATGTACCCTCCCCCCCGGAGTGCCGGACAATCCGGAACCTTCTAGAACATTCCCGATGAAAACACCGGAATCATTCCCGAACTCCGAAACGGGACTTTCCTTATATGAATCTTATTCTCCGGACCATTCCGGATCACCTCGTGATATCCCGGATCCCATCCGAGACTCCGAACAACATTCGGTCTCTTTCTCATAATACCATAACTACTCAAAACAACGTCGAATCCTTAAGTGTGTCTCCCTACGGTTCGTGAATTATGCGGACATGATCGAGAAACTTCTCTGAACAATAACCAATAGAGGAATCTGGAAATTCATATGGCTCCCACATATTTCTACGATTACTTTGCGATCGAATGAACCACTTACATACGATACCAATTTCCCTTTGTCTCACGATAGTTTACTTATCCGAGGTTATGATCGTCGGTATCTCTGCATACCTAGTTCAACCTCGTTACCGATAAGTACTCTTTTCTCGTTCCCGTGATATGTGATCCCTTGTGACCAAGTCACATGCTTGCAAGCCAATTGGATGACATTCCACCGAGAGGGCCCAGAGTATATCTATCCGTCATGTGGATGGACAAATCCCACTCTTGATCCATGTGTTTCAACCAATACTTTCCGAACACTTAATGTCACCTTTATAGCCACCCAGTTACGGTGTGGTGTTTGATGTCATCAAAGCATCCATCCAGTAAAGGTGATATGCATGATCTCATGGTTGAAGGAATTAGGTTACTATGTATCAGAAAGCATATAGCAATTGAACTATTGAAATGACTTGATCTTTATGCTACGCTTATCAATAGGAGTATGTCCACCATATCATTCTCCTAACGATATGATCTTGTTGTTGATAACATCTCAATGTTCATGATATGGAAACCACAATCATTTAATCAACCAACAAGCTAGTGAAGTATAGAGGCTATACTAGGGACTTCAATTTAAGTTTACAATTCACACAAGTATTAATGTTTCCTTGTTAATACTATTATAGCATGAATATAAACATTTATCATAAACACAAAGGTATAATAATAACTATATTTATTATTGCCTCTAGGGCATATCTCCAACACTACCTTTTACCTCATTCTCTCCTCGCATTGTCTTCTTCCTCCAGCGTGTGCCTCCTCAAGCTCTCCACGCAAAACTCGCGAAAAACCCTAGCCTCAATCCGCACCAGTCACCTCCAACCTCTCTCCATGGCCAGCAGCAACACCTCTCCTTCCATGGAGGCGTCGAGCGAAGCCGCGGTGAAGCCGGCGAGCTCTATCGTCGTGCCCCCAGAGGGCTTGGTCATCCCCGCCTCGGCGGTGATTGAGTCCACCGGCGACGACCATAATCTGGCGGCATTGTAGCCGTTGGAGGAGGAGCTTGACTCACACAAGGGCGACTGGCGCGGCTCAGATATCATGGACCGTGATATCTAGGAGCTGATCGCCGAGGGCTACCTTCCTGCGACGGAGGGGCTCGCCTGGCGGGCGGCGCCGGCCAGCGAGGTGACACCTTCTCCCCAAGACGGAGAAAAAGTGTACCTCAAAGCCCAACTGGTACGCGGCGTCTCCCTGCCCATCTCCAACTTCTTCCTTTCCGTCTTGAACCACTATAGAGTCCAGCCCCAGGATCTTTCTCCCAATAGTGTCTTAGCGCTTAGCAACTACGCGGCGCTCTCGAGGGTTACTTAGGAATAAAGCCTAGGCTAGATCTCTTCGTGTTCTTCTTCACCGTTAAACTTGAAGCTGGAGCTAGTAAGGAAGAACTTAGGAATTGCGGTACCATAAGCTTCAAGATCCGACCTGGCCGTCGGTTCCCCGACATCGTCGGTTACGAGTCCTGCAAAAACTGGCAGCGGACATACTTCTACGGTCCAGATATCCCTCTGGCTGTCCGACAAGTAACGTACCCGGACTTCGTTGACGGAGCCGCCGCTGAAGCCTCGTCATGGAGATCCCATGCCTCCTTTCCCTCCGACCTCGATGCTTCCCGTGCCATAAGGCGGATAGAATGGTTCGTGGAGACGGGTTTGACCGGCTTGGACCTAGCCATGTGCTGGTTCATCAGGCGAATCCAACCTCTGCAGCACCACGCGAAGCTCATGCACGAGTATACCAACGATAGAAGGGATAGCCTCCGCATCTCCATGGACAACTTCTCGAGCGACTCCATCAAGCTCCGCCTTAAGGACATTGTCAAGGTGAAGGACAAGAAGCATGGCTTCACCATCACCTACGACATGTTCGTAGACGGCAAGTGCCCAAAGGTAGTTATTTATTTTCCATGTATGACATATACTCCAGTTCTTCCGTCTTGCAAATGTCATCTCATCTAACACAGTGACTTCTCACTTAACAGCTTAGCGATCTAGAGGAGGACAACATGGCTACCCAAATCTACGATCCAAAGATGAAGGAAGTCACGGTCGTGTCCGACGACGATGCTCCGTTGGCGCGAAAGCGGAAGAGCTCCACCTCTGACGCTGCCGACGGAGGCAAGAAGAAGAAGACGAAGGGTGGAGCCTCCAAAAAGACTACCGCCGCCCTGGAGGCGGAAAAGAGAAAAGTTACCGGGATCCCCTTTGCCAAAGCAGCTCCACTTGTGTAAGCTTCTTTCTTTCCGATTGTCTATTCATTTTTCTTGCTCCTATACTTATGTGTTTTGCACGTTTCAGGAAGAAAGCCACGACCAGCCTGAAGAAGACCTCCAAATTGGGGGCTTCTATAACCATCAAGGACATGCTGCATCGCGACGCATCTCCCGCCATCGCCCTGCCACTCCCTCCGTCAAGCCTTCGTCTGCCCTGACAAGCTCACAAGCTAAGGAGGCATCTGGCCCTTCCGCCATGGAAGTCTACTCAGGTGCCTTTACCGAGGTTGCTGTCGTCGACGAGCAGGCGACGCAGGAGAGTGCCACACACCAAATGGCTGAAGCTCCGGCTAAGGATGCCATCGGTGGTGGTAAGGCAGTGGTGGAAGCAGGTACTTCTGTTGTTGGCGGCGCCCCTGCACCCAAGAAAACCATAGCCTATCCAAAGATAGTATATCCGGTCGGGTAGCACTGCTCTGGTCCCTGGTGCGGCACCCACATCTCCAACGTGCGGTCTAGAGGAGCTCCGCCGACAAGCAGGAATATTGCAAGTAAACAGTGAATCCTTTGGCAAGATGCTGGCCGAGAGTGCTACAAACCTCAAGATCATTGCACTTGTAAGTTTTATTTGCCTTTTAAATTTCGTATGAGTATCCCACTGTAGCCCCCGAGGATGTAGACGGAAAACCATAGGTTTTGCATCTATATGCTCTAAGAGTGACTAAGTAAGAAAACCTCTCACTGTAGCCCCCAAGCATGTAGGTGGAATGAATTATTCTGACTAGATGCTTTTAAGAGTAGCATACGCAGTGTTTATAAATTTCAATACTGTAGCCCCCAAGCCTCTAGTTGTAACTGAATTAGTTCCGACTAGATGCTTAAAGAAAATCTAAGCATATATTCTAGTTAAAAAACTTTATACTGTAGCCCCCAAGCTTCTAATCAAAAACTGAATTAGTTCCGACTGGATGTTTAAAGAAAATCTAAGCATAATGCTAAGTCAAAAATTCCCGCTGTAGCCCCCGAGCGTCTAGGTGGAAAATTTCCGGCTAGATGCTCCAAGCAGACCAAACAACGTTTCAACTTTGACCTTTTTTTTTCCACAGAACGAGAGTGCTCGGAGGGGCATGGCCAATGACAAGTACCAGAAGATGCGCGCAGAACTGGAAGCTGAAAAGGGTAAAACTGCCTTCTTGAAGGAACATATCACCAAGAGCAAGCGTCTGTTTTCTTTTTCACATTCCGACTTGGTTTTGTGATCATATTCTCCGAGTACTCACTGTGTACTTTGCTTTCTCCGACTTGTAGAAACCATTGCAAGGCCAAGAATATTGTCGAGCAATCCAAGCACATTCAAGAGCTGGATAGCAAGAACAAAATTCTTAAGCAGGAGAGGGAAGACATGCTGAAAATGCATGAGGAGTCATGAAGGCCCTGCAGGACTCCGCCACCAAGGAAATCAATCACTTGAAGGAGGAGATATCTATCTTAAGAGATCAGAAGCAAGCTGTCGATGAGCAGAATCAACGCCATAGTGAGGCGTACAAGCTCCTCCAACAAGAGAAAGAATCCTTGGCGGACACCCTCTGGCAAGCTGAGGCCAGCATCTTCAGTAAGTTTTCTCCATCTTGGATTTCTGTAGTCTGGGTACTTTGAATTGTTGAACTCATGTGTTCCTTGTCAGAATTTGCAGCTCCTATGGGTTTAACCCGATCGCCTCCTCCAGCCAAGGAATGCATGGTTCTTGCCGGCAACTTCATCAACACCGCCATCACGCAAGCTAAGGAGATTGCCAAACACCTCTAGATAAACATCAAGGCATCAGACTCCATGGCGAAGTACTCGAAGATTCTGCGCCGAGCCCCCGAGCGTATCACAAGCTGGAAAGCATCATGTGCACGGGCTGGCGCAAGGATGGCGCTGTCAATGGTGAAGGCACACTACGAAGATGCCGACATCAACACGATGACCTCTGGCATTCCCGACGTAGACGACGATGGCAAAGAGATTAACCATGAATCCATCTTGTCATCGCTCGCGGGCTATGACACCAGAGTTGCCGAGTTGGTAGATGTCAACATCTTTGTGCTAATGAACACCATCGACAGCGGCAAACAAGGCTTCTCTGAGTCCCTCCACAGCGCCGACTTCGAGGGTGACTCTCCTGCTGGCGATGACGCTGCTTCTAAGTCTCCTGCACCAAAGGAATGAAGAACAACTTTGTAATATTTGTTACACCTTTGGTGCATGTGCGGAAAAAACTTATTTTTGTAACTTAAGGCGGAAAACAATGGTTGTTATTTCCTGCTACTCAAGAACTAGTTTCCAGCATGTATATATTTTTAAGCAAGTGCTGGCTTATCCATTACTTTGGTTCTTATGCTTGACTTTTCCTGAGTCGGAAGACTCGTTGTCGGAACCATGCGCTCAGGTGATGATGCCCAATGGCACCGTCAATAACCTAAGTACAAAATCGCCGACAATAAGTGCCGAAAGTCACTACTCCAGAATACACATAAAAACGACAAAGAACGTGTAGACTAGAAAACTTAAGCTAACGCCCGTAGGCGGAATTTTCACAAGTTCAATCGCAAAGCTTGTGCATAAAGGTTTTACATGATCCAAAAATGAACACTAAAGGAGGTAAAAGACTCAGAAATATGAGTGAACCAGAGATCTTTATTTCATTGATCATATAAGAGGTACACAATTAGATAAAAAATGCTAAGTGTAAAAAGGACGTAGCTGTGCTATGTTCCATGGCCGATCAAGCTCCGGGTAGTCATCATCTGGGTCACATCGCTTACGCTTATGATCCTCGTTGGGTCTATCCTTCAGTTCACGATTGTCAACGAGGTAGTAAGACCCATTGAGTAGTGCCTTGCTTATGATGAACGGTCCTTCCCATGGCGGGGATAATTTGTGTGACTTCTTCTGCTTAAGTCGGAGCACCAAATCCCCCTCTTTAAACGAGTGATGCCGAACACGACGACTATGGTAGCTGCGTAGCTTCTGCTGGTACATGGCGGATCTTTGGCATGCCAAAACACGCTCCTCCTCGAGAAGGTCCACATCTAGGCGTCTGGATTCTTCAGCGTCATCTTTGTCGTAGGCGGCAACTCTAGGTGCATCATGAAGTATGTCAGAAGGTAGTATGGCTTCTGCTCCATATACCATGAAATAAGGGGTGTAGCCGGTGGATCTGTTGGGTGTAGTTCGTAAACTCCACAACACAGATGGCAATTATTCCGCCCAGGCTCCAGCTGCTTTATGCAGCGGTGCCTCAAGACGTGGCTTGATTCCCTGTAGAATTAATCCATTGACTCGCTCAACCTGACCATTGGATTGTGGGTGTGCCACAGATGCAAGGTCGAGTCGGATGCCTTTCTCCCAAAAATAAGCCTCCACTTCTCCGAGTGAAAAATTGTTGCTGTTGTCGGTGATAATGCTATGTGGGAGACCAAATCTCACCACTAGATCCCGGACAAACCTGAGGGCAGTTGCCCCATCAAGCTTTCTAATGGGTTTAGCTTCTATCCATTTAGTGAATTTATCAACTGCTACAAGCAGATGTGTAAACCCACAAGGTGCCGTCTGTAACGGTCCCACCATGTCTAGCCCCCAGACTGCGAACGACCAAGTTATTGGTATTGTTCGCAATTCTTCAGCAGGAACATGTGGTTGTCGGGCATAATACTGGCATCCCATGCATGTCTCGACCAGCTTGTCGGCGTCCGCCTTCGCGGTCAGCCAGTAGAATCCTTGCCGGAAGGCCTTCGTGACCAACGATCGAGGAGCGGCGTGATGCCCGCAATCTCCGAGATGGATTTCGCATAGGATTTCCATACCTTCTAGCTAGGAAGCACACTTTAGGTATACACCAGTAGTGCTCCTTTTGTAGAGTTGCCCATTGATTATGGTATAAACCTTTGCCCGTCGTACTATTTGCTGTCTTCTCACCTCGTCGTCAGGCAAAGTTCCGTGTTCGAGATATTCCATGAACGGTTTTGTCCAAGCCGGAGGGACCTTGGTCACCATGTTGACGAAAGAGTCAGCTCTATCCGGGTTGTCGATGTTGGCTCCCTTCACGGATGGTGTGTGTATATGCTCTAGGAAAACTCTTGGCGGAATTTGCTTGCACCCTGATCCAAGCTTAGACAGCAGATCAGCCGCCTCGTTTTGCTCCCTAGGTACATACTTGACTTCGTAGCCCAAGAAGATCTTGGCTATCTCGTCCACTTCGTCTCGATATGCCACCATCATAGGGTTCCGTGCATTCTAGGTGCCAGCCACCTGCTGGGCAACAAAGTCAGAATCTCCACATCAAACTATGCGCTTGTTGCCAATATCCTTGGCTACACGTAGTCCGTGAATGAGTGCTTCATACTCCGCCATGTTGTTTGTAGCCTCGAAGTGGGTCTGCAGAACGTAGTGTAACTTGTCTCCTGTTGGTGACTGTAACAATACACTAGCCCCCGATCCGTTGAGCATCTTTGATCCGTCAAAGTGCATCACCCAGTACTCTGGTTCCAGCAACGGAGTAGCATCTGGCATCTCCGTCCAATCTGCAACAAAATTTTCCAAGGCTTGTGAGTTGATAGCGTCGCGTCTCTTGTAGGTGATCTCGAAGGCGGCAAGTTCAATGCCCCACTTTGCAACCCTTCCTGTAGCGTCGCTGTTGTTGATTATGTCAGACAGTGGAGTCTTGCTCAGCACTGTGATTGGGTGCTCCTGAAAGTAATGCCTCTGCTTCTGAGAAGCAAGGAATACTCCATAAGCTATCTTCTGGTAGTGCGGGTAACGCTGCTTGGACTCCGTCAAGACCTCGCTCACATAGTAAACTGGTCGTTGAACTCCGTGCTCATAGCCTGGTTCCTTCCGCTCTACCATGACGACGATGCTGATTACCCGGTTGGTTTCCGCCATGTAGATTAACAGGGGTTCTCCAGACTCGGGTGCTGCAAGGATAGGCGCTGAGGAAAGAATCTCCTTGAGCTGCTTCATTGTTGCATCTGATTCGTCCGTCCATGTGAATTTGTCCGCCTTCTTCAGCAACTTGTACAGCAGTAGAGCCTTCTCTCCAAGTCGGCTGACAAACCGACTAACTGCTGCAACACAACCGGTTAGTCGTTGAATGTCCTTTAGGCATGTCGGACGGTTTATGTTTAATATGGCCTTGATTTTCTCCGGGTTGACCTCGATTCCGTGCTGGGAAACAATGAAACCCAACAATTTGCCGGCTGGTACCCCGAAGACGCACTTCTTGGGGTTAAGCATCATGTTGTATTTCCGAAGATTATCAAAGGTTTCTTTTAAGTCGGAGATTAAGTCGTTTGACTTTTTAGACATCACCGTGATATCTTCCACATAGGCGTGAACGTTCCAACCAATTTGGTCGTGAAGGCAACGTTGCATTGTCTACTGGTACGTAGCACCTGCATTTTTCAGCCCAAAGGGCATCATAACATAGCAAAACATGTCGTATGGGGTAGTGAACTAAGTGGCCAATTGGTCCGACTTTCTCATCTTGATCTGGTGGTATCCTGAGTATGCATCGAGAAAACACAAAAGTTCCGAGCCAGCCGTCGAGTCAATGACTTGGTCAATGCGAGGCAAAGCAAACGGATTTTTGGGACATGCTTTGTTCAAGCCGGTGTAATCAACGCACATTCTTAATTCATTGGTTCCCTTTTTGGGGACAAGTACAGGATTGGCCACCCATTGGGTGTGAAGGACTTCTTGGATAAATCTAGCCTTAAGTAACCTAGCTATCTCTTTGCCAATGGCGCATCTCTTCTCATCTCCAAAGCGTCGTAGAGGTTGTTTCAATGGTTTGGATTTTGGATCAATGTTTAGGCTGTGCTTGGCAAGTTCCCTAGGTACACCTTTCATGTCGGCAAGTTGCCAGGCAAAGATGTCCCTATTCTCACGGAGGAACTCGACGAGCGTGCTTTCCTATTTGGGATCCAGGTCCGTCCCAATGGCGGTGACCTTGGAGGCATCGCCTACCACAAGTTCCACCGGCTTGTCCTCGATGGCGGCCTTGAACGCAGGAGCGGAGTCGGAGATCTACTTCTTTGACGCGGGCATCTCTAAGTCATCGACCTTGCTCTGGATCTCTTTGAATTCTTCACTGCTTCATTGATCTTGCAGTTCCTTGCCTTGGTAAAGCTTCCGGATACGGTGATGACACCGTTTGGTCCGGGTATCTTGAGTTTGTTGTAGACGAAGCATGGCTTGGCCATGAACGTGTGGAATATGTCGCGGCCGAATATGACGTGGTACACGCTCTTGAAGGGGACCACCTCGAAGGTCATGTGCTCTTGGCGGTAATTGTTAACATCACCAAAGGAAACCTGAAGTGTAATGCACCCAAGGGACCGAGCCTCCCGACCAGGAACTACGCCGTGGAAGATGGTGTTGGTCCGCCTTAGGTTTGCCTCTGTCAAGTTCATCTTCTACAGTGTATCCAGGTACATGATGTTGATGTTGCTTCCACTATCCACCATACACTTGGTGAACTCCACGCCGTCAATCAAGAGGTTGATGACCATGGCGTACTGGTTCTCTGTAGGGATAAGGTCTGGGTGGTCCGTCCTATCCCAAGTAATTGGAACCTCCTACCAGCGTAGGTACTGGGGAACTGGGGGGAGAGTAGCCATCAGGATCCTCAGGGAGGTCTTCTGTTGTCGGACGGTGGGGGTGCCAAGGAAAGTGTGGTAGACTGGCGCCTTCTTTGCGAAGGGGTTCTTGCCCTTGTTTTCGCTCTTGGAGGCGTGCTTGGGGTCAACATCCTCATCCATGTCACTTGAATCCTTGGACTCCTCCTCCTTCTTCTTCCCCTTGCCCTTGCCTCGCGGTCTGTTCTTTTGACTTCGCTTGTAGCCGGACTCCGGGTCTTCCTTGAGGTCGTTGATGAACTTGCAGTGTCGATTGGTATGGGTGGCCTTGCCGTTGACGTTGAGGTGTACGAGGCACGTCATATCGTGGTACTCCTCGTAGGTTTGGGGAACGCGGAGCGGTGCCGAGGTAGTTTCACTTACTCGTTGCTGCCCACGGCCAGCTCCCCTTCCTCGGCCACGTTCTCCGCCATCACCTCGTCCTGCAAAAGTCATAGCGACCATGTCGGTAGATTGCTTTTCTTCTGGAGCGGTTTTACGCTTTGTACTGCTGTCCTCCGAGATTGAGTTGGAACGGCCGTTGCCGGCAAAGAGCCGTGAGCATCATCTCGGTAGCTGCGAACTCACTGGCCAACTGGATCATCTGACTCATCGATGAAGGCGGCCATGGCGGTCTGAGCGTGCACTCCTGCGCAAGAATTCTTCATGTCCAGCCAGCGGGAGAGGTAGGCGCGAGATGTCTTGCCTTTCTCTTGCACGCACCGCTATAGATCACCCATAGTGCAGGGACGCTTGTATGTACCCTCAAAGTTCTTGGTGAACGCTTCTTGCATGTCCAGCCAATTGTAGATAGATTTCTCTGGCAAGTCGTCGATCCATTGACGGTCGTGCCCGCCAACATTAACGTGAGGTACTTGACGGCAACGTTGGGGTTTCCTCCGGCAATCTCCACCGCGTTGCCGTAGTCCTGCAACCATGTGGCTGGCTTGGCGGTGCCGTCATAGGGCTTGATGGTCTTGTCAATCCGAAAACCTTTGGGGTAAGTTGCGGACCATATTGTAGGTCCAAAGCAACGTGGTCCCAGGTATGGTCCTTCCCGGGCCTCGTGGATCTTATCGATCCGCGAACATGCATCGTACGGCTCCGGGTTCTTCTTCTTGTCAACAGGGGATGGGCTGCGTGAACGACGTGGGCCTCCTCCGCCATGGTGACTGCTTGGTGGTGACGGAGGCAGAGGTGGCGGTGGGTTAGCCTTCTTGCTATTACCCTCCTGCGACGCCTCACGCCTGTCACGGTTGCTTGTCGGACGCGGAGGATCATGGCGTGACCTACTCCTGTGTCCTTGGTTGCGCTCTCCATCATGACGGGTCTGCTCCGCGTTGTCACGGATGACGATGCCGCACTGCTTTGGTGGAGGCATATCCGTACGATGGTGAGCCTTGTGATCTTCGCGATGTCGGGGAGATCGGGACGGTGGCGATGGGCGACGAGGTCGGGCCTTTTCTCCGTGGTCGGAGGGTATGGGGATAGCATCCTTCCTGTTGCGCGCATCCCTCCGTCTTCATTCTGATGAACCCGTCTGGGACCCGACATCAAGAGGAGATCTGTCCCTTGGCGGCTTATACTAGATAGACTGGCAGAGTGCTGGGTCGGACTCCAGCCTCTGAGAGATGGCCTTTTCCTGCTGCTTCACTGCCTTGGACACTAGGTCATAGACCTGTTCCACTGCCTCAGGCGATCTATCCTGCTCCAGAAGGGTCTTGGCGACGGCGAGGTTAAGGAGTGGGGTGGGCATCACCTGCTTGCCTTCACTATCAATGTATGGCTTGGCCTGTGCCAGCTTCGAGGGAGCCCATCCTAGGTTTCGCTGTACACCAAGATCATTGATGATGTGAGCCGGAGCTTTCTTGGCCTTCTGCTGCTGCAGTAAAGTCTTGTACTCGGACTCCATAGCTCTAGCTTTCTCTATGGACTTCTGCGCGTTGACCAGATCTCGATCTAGCTTAGCGCCTTGCTCCGCGATGGCCTGCGCTTCCTCCAGCAGCCGCTGGCGCTTCTCGTCAAGCTGAGTCACGTTCCGGATATGAGCAACGGTCAGTGGCTCGACGAGGAGATTGCCGTACATCACTCTATCAGCTGGAGTAACTTGGGCTGCTGCAGACGTAGATGCCGGAGGCGGCAAGTTTGCGGTGTTGTTGTTGCTCGGGCCGGTGCCGAGTTCCTGCGGCTGCTGCACTGGGTTAGGAGGAGGAGGCATGGCCTTTGCGCGATCATCGTCAGCAACAATAAATGGCCCCTTCCCCTTCTCCAGCGCTGTAGGCGGAGCTCGTCCGGGTTGATCTTCATCCATCGCCGTCCCTATGGTTATGAACACCCCTCGAGACGTGACGACATTGTTGGCTTGCTCGTCGCGCGTGTATTCCTCCTCCATCTCCTGCATGGCGGAGTCTAGCTCTTCTGGACTGAAATCTATCTCCTCTGAATCTGCACTGAAGTCAGCATAAAGCGCGTCAATAACAGAGTCAGAGGGTGCTAGAACTTCCTCGATGACGGCGGTGGAGGTGCAACAACAGCGACGATGATTGGAGGTGGCGGCGCAGCTGCGATGATGGTGGCCAGAGGCGGTGGTGGCGGTGGCTGAATCGGAGGATCTCCATCAATGAGCGCAAGCGCTGTCTCAGCTGCCGCGCCAGCCTTCGCGTAGTTGTTGACGGTGCTCACCATGCCTTCAAGAGTAAGGCGTCCCGACGCCTGTTGCCGTCTTAGAGAATGCCGGAGAAGCGTGCCACGGTCCAGTTCTTCCACGAAGTGATATATAGCATTATCATTGGGGTAGTGGGCCAGATCGGCTCGTATACGGAGCCACCTGGCAAGGTAATCGCGGGGGTTTTCGCCCTCTCTCTGAACGCAACGCGCCAGATCGAAGATGGTAACCATGCCGACGAACTTGGATCTCTGCTGTCCAGACGCACAGGCGAAGCCGACGGACTTGCAGCGATCTTCCACCTTTATATCCTGCACAGGGGCGGTTTGGGTGGGCCTTGAATTTTTCCGATCTTTGCCGGCAAACTCCGAAGAGAGATCCGACATCGATCCTTCCGCGAACGTATCCTGCCCGTAGGCAGTCCGTGCGGGCCTTGATGTGTTGGAGATATGCCCAAGAGGCAATAATAAAGTGGTTATTATCATATCTTCACACTTATGATAAATGTTTACATACCATGCTATAATTGTATTAACCGGAAACATTAATACTTGTGTGATTTGTAAACTAAAATAAGAGTCCCTAGTAAAGCCTCTTGTTAAACTAGCTTGTTGGTTAATATATGATCATGGTTTCCTGATCATGAACATAGAGATGTTATTAACAACAGGATCATATCATTATGAGAATGATGTGATGGACATACTCCTATAGATAAGCGTAGCATAAAGATCAAGTCATTTCAATAGTTCAATTGCTATATGCTTTCTGATACATAGTAACCTAATTCCTTCGACCATGAGATCATGCATATCACCTTTTCTGGATGGATGCTTTGATGTCATCAAACACCACACCGTAACTGGGTGGCTATAAAGGTGTCATTGAGTGTTCGGAAAGTATTGGTTGAAACACATGGATCAAGAGTGGGATTTGTCCATCCATATGACGGATAGATATACTCTGGGCCCTCTCGGTGGAATGTCATCCAATTAGCTTGCAAGCATGTGACTGGCTCACAAGGGATCATATATCACGGGAACGAGAAAAGAGTACTTATCGGTAACGAGGTTGAACTAGGTATGCAGAGATACCGACGATCAAAACCTCGGATAAGTAAACTATCGTGAGACAAAGGGAAATTGGTATCGTATGTAAGTGGTTCATTCGATCGCAAAGTAATCGTAGAAATATGTGGGAGCCATATGAATTTCCAGATTCCTCTATTGGTTATTGTTCGGAGAAGTGTCTCGATCATGTCCGCATAATTCACGAACCGTAGGGAGACACACTTAAGGATTCGACGTTGTTTGAGTAGTTATGGTATTATGAGAAAGAGACCGAATGTTGTTCGGAGTCTCGGATGGGATCCGGGATATCACGAGGTGATCCAAAATGGTCCGGAGAATAAGATTCATATAAGGAAAGTCCCGTTTCGGAGTTCGGAAATGTTTCCGGTGTTTTCATCGGGAATGTTCTAGAAGGTTCCGGAATGTCCGGCACTCCGGGGGGGGAGGGGTACATGAATGTGTCATTACATATTGGAATGATTGCATCATGTACTAAGTGTTCTTGCTGTTCCAAATAAAGGATTAAATTGAATCCTAAAACAGAAAAGTCAAATGTCCAGTTTGAAAGTCAAACGGCTAAAACAAGAAACTGTGGGAAACAAGCAAGAGGAGTTGGGAACCGACTTGGGGGAGGAGTCTCCTCCCCAAGCCGGCGCGCCAACCAAGGCCGACTTGGGGAGGGACTCCCCTCCCCTTGGCCGCACCCTCCACCTATAAAAGGAGGGGCAGGGCCTCCTCCTCCAGACACACAAGTTCCTATCCTCTAATCTCTGGTTTAGAGCCGTTTTGGTTTAGAGCTTCTAATTGCTCTAGCCTTCGGTTTAGAGCCTTCTAATTGGTGTGTCTAAACCCTAGACCACTAATAGCTCTCTCTCATACTCCACCATACTCGCTCCGGCTTAAGGCGAAGCCCTGCGGGATCTCCCCTCTACTTCCGGTACCACGCCGTTGTGTTGCCGGAATCGCGAGGAGAGTGATACAACCTCCGCTGCCTGCTGGAACAAGGGAGAGGAAGGTCTTCGTCGAGTACCGAACGTGTGACCGACTGCGGGAGCGCTGCCAGAACGTGGCGCCGGAATGATCGTCTACGCGATCTTGAGATCGGAAAGAGTACGACTACATCACCCACGAGAATCTGCTCTCGTTAACCGCTTTGGAATCTTCGAGGGTAAGTTATTCCATCGACTCGTTGCTACAATCTAGTAGATAGATCTTGGCTTGTTTGTTTGTATGCGATAGAAAATTTTTGTTTTCCATGCTACGAACCCCTACAGTGGTATCAGAGCCGTGTCTATATGTAGATCTGTTGCACGAGTAGAACACAATGGTCATTGTGGGCGTTGATGCTTTTATTGTCGATTGCTTATTGTGTACTTTGCATCTTGCGGTATGTTGGGATGAAGCGTCCCGGGCTAACCTTACATGACATCGTTCATGAGACTTGCTCCACGCTTGACATGCAACTTGTATTGCATAAGTGGCTTTGCGGGTGCCTGTTTCTCCTAGCATAGTTAAGATCCAATTTACAATGGGTGATTGACAATACTAGTATCAATGTTGTGGTTCTTGTTCGTAAGTTAGAACGACACTTATTGAAAGCCCCAAACCACGTAAAATATGCAAAGAAAGTAGAAGCGTCTAATTTCTGTTAAGACCCGCGTGTCTATTCAAAGTAGTTGTAATAGTTGAAGCCGGTGGACGAAAACCATGGAGAAGCGTCATTGACCTTGATGCAATGCCGGTAATGATGGAGATCATGTTCGTGCTAGAAGATGGAGATCGGAAGCACAAAGAAGAAAGGCCATATCATATCACATATTATGAATTGCATGTGATGTTAATCCTTTATGCATCTTGTATTGCTTAGTAGACGACGGTAGCATTATAAGATGATCCCTCATGCACATGAATTTCAAGTCATAAAGTGTTCACCCTTAGTTAGCACCGTTGCTAAAGCTTGTTGTTTCGAAGCACCACGTGATGATCGGGTGTGTTAGATTCTACAAGTGTATACAACGTGAGCAAGCCAGATTTGCTCATGCGGAAACTAAGGTTTGATCTTGACGAGCCTAGCATGTACAGACATGGCCTCAGGAACACGGATTACCGAAAGGTAGAGCATGAGTCATATAGTAGATATGATGAACATGTTGATTGTTCGCCATTGAAGCTACATCAACTCTCGTGATGATCGGTTTTGATGTGGTGGATTTGGTTCGTGTGATCACTAAAACAATGTGAGGGATATTGTTTTGAGTGGGAGTTCACCTAGATTAATTTAATTATTAATTAGAACTCAATTTATCATAAACTAAATCAAAGTGAATTTGCATAGTTGTTGTAGTTATTGGCATCCGTTTACCACCTTGCGCTTAGTTATAATTGAGATGATAGAACTATAGAATTCTGGTTAGTTACTTTACGAACTGGTATCGTATTGTTTTTAAGTGTTAATCTAAAGTTTAAAAGTCCTATTGCAAAGTTTCAGTAAGTTCCGGTTACTCCATGAAGTTTAATAATCAGTATTAAATCAAGAGTAAAAATTCCGAGTGTTAGTATATAAGTATCATGTTTGTCTCCATGATTCTTGATATTCAAAGGATTCTCTTAATATCAAGGTTATCTAGGATCTGAAAGAGTTGTTTCAGAAACCATGATGTGTGGAAGATATTGTGATATCTGAAACGAAGTTTTGGTTGCAACATGATAGAGTATAATATGGCAAAGTTCATGTTCTCATATTATTGATGAGAATTTGCAAAGGGTTGTAGACACTTGTTGTCTTAATCCTCCAAAAGGTTTTGGATAGCAACATTATACTCGTAATTCATCGTTATAAGCTAAAGGTAGTTTGATCATGGACGATTCCTTGATAAGGATGAATATTTGATGTAGGTAAAATGTTTACTACACCAAGAGATTACTAAAGAAAGGAATTTGGAAGAACACCAAACATTTGATGATGGTGATCTACTTCAAAGTGCAAGTCCAAAGACATTGGTATTTAATTATACACGCTTTGGATTATGTGTCATATGTATGACTCCACTATTGATGTTGATAGATTCTGTCACATCCCAAAATTTTCCAAATTTTGAAATGTGAAAAATAAACAAACAAAAGAAATAAATGACAAAATTTAGGGGGAAAAGAAACTTTTTGTTCCTCTAATGGAAATACTAAAACCTTACTTAAAAAAAAATTGAATGAGAAAGTGACAAACAAGATTTAAAAAAAAAAAATCAAATGCATGTCATGCATCATCATCTTTAAGCACTTGCATTTTAAAACCTCTAGAAAAAAAATGATAAACCTAAAACCAAAACCCTAATAAAAGAAATCGCCATCAAGTTCAATACAGGACTATGGCTATGTTCCGTATAAAAATTTAGCAACAACATTCCTAAATTATCTATAATGGTAACTAACGAATTGATTTCACCTTATTTGGGTCCCTAGATAAAAAGTTGTGAACAATATAAGATAAAAAGAAATAAGAAAATATCCCGAAAATCACTTTACGCTCATAGATAAAATCCATATTTACATGGAACAAAATTACACTTAAATAATATATAATGATACGTTATTATTAAGTAAAACTGTAGAAATTGGTTTGAACCTTTTTAGAGCTGTAAATCAAAAGATATGAAATAAACAAGAATTAAGAAATATACTGTATAGACCTACGTGCCATGCTCAATTTCTGAATGAATTATAATTTATAAAAAAAATATTACAAATACTTTAATTAGACTAAATAACCAGCTTATATTTTATATAATTTTGTCTAAAAATGTTTGATACAAATTTGAATCAATTTGGATAGACAAAATAAAGACTACAAAAGAAATCACAGATAATAACTATTTTAAGAATTGCAGATGCTCTCCTTCTGTCTTCTCCAGAGCGTTCATAAATTAATTAATCGAGCCCTTCATGTCGTGGACACAAAACGTCTAAACGTCTAGGCCATTCCATGACAACAAATTCATGCCATAAAATCCCTATTGACTGTGGACGTTTCCTTTTGGTGTTTTGCATGGTACAGCTCCTGATGTTTAACTCCTATACGTCTTCAGTTCATAGCTCCATGATGGAAAATTCTGGAACCGATCACTCAATACCTTAATTGAGGTGTCCGTTTTTTTTTCTTTCTTTCTCTACTTCATCTCCAAGACTCGCTCCAACCGAGGGTACATTCTCTTCACCTCTGTGGTCTTTTGTTTCTTACTGCCTTTTATTGGGCTACTTCCCTCTTCGTGCCCCTTCTTTTCTTTTTCGACTTTCGTTCTCAAAATTTCCTCAGAGAAGCTCTATAACAATCTATGCGTCGACGTTTTAATCAAGATCTTGGCGAATTCATCGGACCGGTATGTTGAATACGTGAACCTCTATCCCTATTTTTTTTATTCGAGGACTCCAATCACCGCAGCCTACCTCATGGACATGTTCGTATATCTTCTCGTGTTTGTTTGTCGTGCGGCCGCCGGAGCCAAGCCATCGTCGTGCCCGGAAGCAAGCATGACCATCATGAGGAGTCTCATCGAAGTGCGCCAAGGATGCCGTCGAATGAGCGGTGCTGTGAGGAGTATCTCCAAGATCGAAGACTATTGGAACGAGGCCAACGACACATGGAGCCGAGAATTGCCGCGTGCGCCGCTGTCAACGACTCAACCTGGTGAGCCGCTACTGTCTTTTCTTTTCAGCTGTCCAACATTCATCCAATAGACGTAAAAGATCTCATAGATGAGGATACATGCTATGGGTCATATCTTTTTATTATTTCCAGATTTCTGTCTACGATAGACTATAAACTTCCAAAAATCAAAACTTTGGTTCCGTGCATCCAAATTTCATAAACTTTATATCTCAGAGAATCTGTAGGAAATATAGAACCCGGTGGAATCATAAAACTTGAAATTTAGATAAGTTTAAATTAATCAAAATCGAATATGGTGAACTGACCATCTCATCCATAACATTAATTCTATAAATCATTTTAAGTTGAATCTTTCCGATAAATGTCACAAACCATGTCCGTCCTCTGTCCATTAGCATCAGATCCCAAACTTATCTAAACTAGAAAACCAAATCAGTCGATATAATGCTCACATACTAGTACCCTTTCCTTTTGATCCAAAAAAATATTACTAGCTGCCAAGTACGGAGGAATGGCTGACGCAATGCACTATAACCAACCGGCATAATTTTATGATTGGCCGCATGCTTACTAATGTTGCGGGCTACAAAAAAATGCTAATTGTTATATAAGTGGAGCGTTGATTGATCGTGCATGCTTTTGCTTGCATGCATGGTGCTTGCACTTTGTTGATCATCCTAATACTCTCGTCACTCACACACTGTGTAATGTGCATTAGTGCATGTTATAGCCATCAGCCTTACAAGACTCACGTCTCCCTGTCTGAAATAAAATCAATAAATTAGGTTTATCCATCTCAATTAACAATTCAGATTGCCTTTCACCCAAGATCTAACGGTTGCGTATGTATGTGCCGGAAGTGGCCTCAGTTGGCTGGGTTGTGACCAAACTTGAACTATAGAATAATTTTTAAAGTATATGAATTCAACAATCTTCCAAAATTCATCAATTTTGATCGGCTCGTCCAAATTTATCAAACAAGATATCTCTAAAATCCTTGCAACTTGTAGAATGCTGAAACCATATGACGTAAATTATCTTGCCTATTAAACCATATAAAGAACATTAACCGACAATAAAATAATATAGATAATCTTAATTGGTTTGTATGTTGGTTGTTCATGCCATGTGTTCATTTGCATGTTATTTGGCTTTTGGATTGGTTATTTATTGTGGTGTACGTATTTATCGTTTAGATTACACGGAGTGCAATGTGTATGATTGTGAGAAGTGTGCGATCATCAACGATAAAAGGCAAGTGATGCTTCATACTTTCTATCCCATTACTTTCATTATGCATTAGTGATTTTGCTAAGTAAAACTTGCATGGATTTTGCTAAGTATAGATATTGCTATAAGAAAACCTAGTAGATGAATCCTTAGTAGGATTTCCTAAGTTAAGTTTCCTATTACTACCAAGCTTAGCCTAGCTAATAGAAAACATGGGTGGAATATATATTCACACTATGGAAAAATATTCTAAGTCTGAGGACTTATGTTTTTGTTTAATAAAACAACTAAGTTAATGAATCCCCTGGGTGGAATGGGCTTGCTTGGTGGAGAATGGTTGAGTGGTTCACAATGCCATGAGCTTGGATTGTGTATCTCACTTGTGGAATGCCACCCAGGAAACAAAGGGATTTGAGATGTCAAATGTTGAGAAGCTTCAAGTGCAACCACTTGGCAATATGGGCTCTGCCATGATCATATAGGTTGCAAGAACTTAGCCAAATGGACAGTGGGTGGTAGTGTTTGATAGGTTGGAACGCGTCCATTTTGGTCTAAGGGAAGGCTTCTGAAAGATTTTGTCTTGGGAAACCAAGTCTTGTGGGTAAAGTGCACCACCTCTGCAGAGTGTAAAATCTAAGTACTTAGCCATGTCCCTGGTAAAGGACAAATTTGAGCATCAAGACATGGAAGCAATCAAGAATCTCATCATTCAAATTTCTAAATTAAAACTTGTGGTTTGAACAAGGGTTGTTTGAATTCTTCAATCATTGATGGAGAGATGGCTTGGTACAAGGATCTTGAAATCTTTGATTGAGAAAAATGATTTTGTCAAGCAAAAACTTAGTATTTTCAAAATGATAAGAAAAAAATCTATTTTGAGCAATGCAAGCCTCAACTCCACTTAGCCAAATGCATATAGATGATAGACTCCACTATACTACCATAGTATCACTTGCCAATACAATTCAAATGTATTGACCCTTGTGGCTGTAACTTGTATGTTGCAGGTTGATTGTTTTAGTGAAGAATGTTTGATTAGGATTACAAAGTCTACAACCAACATCTGCCTGTGGCACTTTGAAGATGAAGGACCCATGACTATATTTATTCCGCTGCAATGTAATGTAATAGCCTAATGAGCTATGTTTGATGTAATAAAATTATGTTATTCCTGGTTATAAAGTTATATTATGACCCTTGTTTCTTGATATTACATCTAAACTGTGGATGCTAGCTATTGATCCAGGGACTAGCATTGTAAAACACAGGAGGGATCAATCTTATTAAAGGTTGGGACCCCTACAGATTCTTTCAAACAGAAAAGGAAATACTGAAAGAGAATCTCATAAATATATGGCAGAAAAGAAAAGACTAGAATTGTTCAGTTTAAGTATATAGATGATATACATGTTATGGCTATATTCTTTGCTTATTAAACAATGTGGTTCTCAAGTATTTGATACTGAATTTGTTGGTGTGAATCATCATACGAAACAACACAATTCATGAACTACAATGGTCTAAGTAACTAGCAAAAGAATATGTGATGATGTTCATCGAGAACAAAATAAAGGGTTATTGTGTTGCTCGTTAAACATCAAAGCTTGCCTTCAAGATTTGTTTTATCAGGTATTATGAGAACAAAAGGATTGTTCAAATAATTGCCGTAATCTATAAAAGATGGATGATTTGCAAATCTCGTTGGAGATATCACATCCATAAAACTAGTGCTAAAGATGTCGAAGGACAAATTGATTGAAAGATCAATTAGGAAGTGACATATCCGTTTAAATTATATTGGAAAGAAAACATGAAGAAACTCCATGTGGATGGAATTTTGGAGTTTTTGATTTTTGATCAAATGACGCTTGTGAAACTTTCCTAGAGATAATTAAAACTTCGTTCATAGGCCAAAAGGGAACGAATGACTAGCTTATTGGAACTTGTACATATTGTTGTACGAAGTCCATTATGTGTAGTCAAGAGCGATGGATTTCAACTTCATATGACTTCTCCGAAAATTTGAGTGAATATATGAATATTTACTTAATAAGGATGAAGTATGAAACATTTGAAAAGTTCAAAGACTTTCAAGATGAAGTGCAAGATCATTGTAACAAGAGTATAAACAGTTTATGATAAAGATCATAAAGGAAGATATTTGAGTTACAAAGTTTATCATAATACCTAAGATTTATGGAATCGTTCCGTGGATTTGCATTTTCCCGAAACACCATAAGAGTATGGAGAGTTCGAGATATGTAATTAAACCTTGTTTGACATGGTAAGATCAAAGGTATAATTCATAAAACTGCCATTATATTTTAAAAGATTAAAAGCTTTAGAGACTGCCGTTTTTCCACTGAAAAGAGCTTCATCATAATCCGTTGAATTGACACCATATAAAGTTATGGTTTGGGATAAAACCCAAGTTGTCCTTTCTTAAACATTGGTATGCTATGCATAAGAAAGATGTGTGCAACCAAAGTCGGATGAACCTGTCTTTGTATAACTGTTAAGTATTCCTCCATAACACCGGAGACAAAAGTGTTTGTCACTTAGAACGTCAAGTTTCTTTGAGAAGGAATTTTTCGTGAAGAGATAAGTGGGAGGACAATATAACTTTGATAAGGTTAAAAGAACCTTAGCTATATGTGCAAAGTTGCGCAGCACCGAAAAGTGTTCCGGAGGCAGCAACAATGCTCATGGCTCACGTGCCTCAAAGGTTGTGGTTACAGAGATCAAAGTTTCTATTGAAACAAGTAGGTCGGATGAACAATCAAATACCAAGATTTGAGAGTTAAATCATTATTTGACAATAATGATCCGACTGCGTGCAAAGAAGCGATGATGAGCCCTGACTCCGTCAAATGGCTTAAAGCCATAAAATCCGTGATAGTTCCATACACGAGAAATCAAGTTTTGAACTTGAAGGACCCTCGAGAAAGGTGTAAGACCTTACAGTTGTGTTTGGATCTATAAAGAAATAGACATGGATGTTTCACATCTATGAAATAGTCGACATGTTGGGAAAGAGTTTACAACAATGTTCAAAGGTTGTATATGACAAGATTTGATCTTTCATAGCGATATTTAGTCTAGACGGATTAATGTAGCAGCCACTACATATAATTCTGTTATATGGTAGTTGAATAAACAAAACAAGTTATTCTAATAGAATTGTTACCTAGGACGTGTGCATGACACGGTCCATAGGGTTTTGTTAAATCAAAGGATGTTAAATGCATATGCAAACTTCAATGGTTGAAGTAAGCATTGCGGAGTTGGAATCTTCACTATGATGAAACTGTTAAAGGAGTTTAAATTCGTCGGAGATGATGAAGATGCTTGCATTTGCAAGAAATTAAGTGGGAGCGCTAAGCCATATTTTCTAATACATTATGTGGAAGACATATTGTTGATTGGAAATAATGTATCTTTTATTAACACATATTAAGAATTTCATCCCGATGAAATACTTAGGCAAAACCCAAATATTTGGCATCAATAGACGCTAATATGGTTGTGCCAGAAGTACATAGACAAGATATTGAATGAGTTCAATATAGAAACTACAAGAGAGGTTCTTGTCGCACAGAAAGGATTGAATGAGTTCAATGTTGATGATATATTCAAGTGTATTGACATTTGGTAAAGTGAAACAAATAATCAAGTATAGATTGATACTTGATGTATAAAATCACAAAGAGTATTTATATCAATCATACTGTGATATGTACAAATCCAGATATGTCCTATGCTCTAAATGTTGTGAGCATATACCAGAATGATTCGTAAGATGATCATTGGACAATAGTAAGGATATTCTTATGATCTTTTGGAAGAACTAAGAGTATAATATTTGTGGAAGTGACAAATAGATGGTTAGTTCATTGTAAAAGTACTACATTGATACTAGTTTTGTCACAAAGTACAAATTAAGTTTATCTCAATCTAAACTAAGGGTGGCACAATATAATGGAAAGTGAGTTCCATAATGGATTTGGATGAGTTCCAAAGTTAAGACATTGTGACAGATACTACAACAAAAGGCTAAGTATATGACTGCTATTTTAGCAGCAAAAGAGGGCATTTGTGTCAAGTAGTTTGTTATCAAACTAGGTGTAGTTCACAGTGGGATAATACTATGAAGATATATTGTGCGACAATATTATCAACATGTTTTAACCCCAAAGAGCTAAAGGTCACACCGAAAGACCAAATTTATACAAAGCCATCTCATTAGAGAATGAGTGATGCGTAGAGACGCAAAGACATGCAATTACACACGGACCTGGAAGTGTCAGATCCGGAGATCAGTTGACCACTAGCAATTGTGTACATACAACATCGGAAAGCCATAGGTGTTGAATACACAAAGGTTTGAAACTAGATTATTGACTCTAGTGCAAGTGGGAGACTGTTGGAGATATGCCCAAGAGGCAATAATAAAGTGGTTATTATCATATCTTCACACTTATGATAAATGTTTACATACCATGCTATAATTGTATTAACCGGAAACATTAATACTTGTGTGATTTGTAAACTAAAATAAGAGTCCCTAGTAAAGCCTCTTGTTAAACTAGCTTGTTGGTTAATATATGATCATGGTTTCCTGATCATGAACATAGAGATGTTATTAACAACAGGATCATATCATTATGAGAATGATGTGATGGACATACTCCTATAGATAAGCGTAGCATAAAGATCAAGTCATTTCAATAGTTCAATTGCTATATGCTTTCTGATACATAGTAACCTAATTCCTTCGACCATGAGATCATGCATATCACCTTTTCTGGATGGATGCTTTGATGTCATCAAACACCACACCGTAACTGGGTGGCTATAAAGGTGTCATTGAGTGTTCGGAAAGTATTGGTTAAAACACATGGATCAAGAGTGGGATTTGTCCATCCATATGACGGATAGATATACTCTGGGCCCTCTCGGTGGAATGTCATCCAATTAGCTTGCAAGCATGTGACTGGCTCACAAGGGATCACATATCACGGGAACGAGAAAAGAGTACTTATCGGTAACGAGGTTGAACTAGGTATGCAGAGATACCGACGATCAAAACCTCGGATAAGTAAACTATCGTGAGACAAAGGGAAATTGGTATCGTATGTAAGTGGTTCATTCGATCGCAAAGTAATCGTAGAAATATGTGGGAGCCATATGAATTTCCAGATTCCTCTATTGGTTATTGTTCGGAGAAGTGTCTCGATCATGTCCGCATAATTCACGAACCGTAGGGAGACACACTTAAGGATTCGACGTTGTTTGAGTAGTTATGGTATTATGAGAAAGAGACCGAATGTTGTTCGGAGTCTAGGATGGGATCCGGGATATCACGAGGTGATCCGAAATGGTCCGGAGAATAAGATTCATATAAGGAAAGTCTCGTTTCGGAGTTCGGAAATGTTTCCGGTGTTTTCATCGGGAATGTTCTAGAAGGTTCCGGAATGTCCGGCACTCCGGGGGGGGAGGGGTACATGAATGTGTCATTACATATTGGAATGATTGCATCATGTACTAAGTGTTCTTGCTATTCCAAATAAAGGATTAAATTGAATCCTAAAACAGAAAAGTCAAATGTCCAGTTTGAAAGTCAAACGGCTAAAACAAGAAACTGTGGGAAACAAGCAAGAGGAGTTGGGAACCGACTTGGGGGAGGAGTCTCCTCCCCAAGCCGGCGCGCCAACCAAGGCCGACTTGGGGAGGGACTCCACTCCCCTTGGCCGCACCCTCCACCTATAAAAGGAGGGGCAGGGCCTCCTCCTCCAGACACACAAGTTCCTATCCTCTAATCTCCGGTTTAGAGCCGTTTTGGTTTAGAGCTTCTAATTGCTCTAGCCTTCGGTTTAGAGCCTTCTAATTGGTGTGTCTAAACCCTAGACCACTAATAGCTCTCTCTCATACTCCACCATACTCGCTCCGGCTTAAGGCGAAGCCCTGCGGGATCTCCCCTCTACTTCCGGTACCACGCCGTTGTGCTGCCGGAATCGCGAGGAGAGTGCTACAACCTCCGCTGCCTGCTGGAACAAGGGAGAGGAAGGTCTTCGTCGAGTACCGAACGTGTGATCGACTGCGGGAGCGCTGCCAGAACGTGGCGCCGGAAGGATCGTCTACGCGATCTTGAGATCGGAAAGAGTACGACTACATCACCCACGATAATCTGCTCTCGTTAACCGCTTTGGAATCTTCGAGGGTAAGTTATTCCATCGACTTGTTGCTACAATCTAGTAGATAGATCTTGGCTTGTTTGTTTGTATGCGATAGAAAAATTTTGTTTTCCATGCTACGAACCCCTACATGATGCTCCTCCGACTCCTAGGGAACTAGTGCCCGAGTCGGTTTCGCCGATGAAGAGGTGGATGTCTCCGATAGTAACGATCGAACACCGCATAGGGTTCGTCTTTGCCAGGATCCAGAACTCGTCAGGAGGGACGATCAGAATGTTGCCGAAGAAGAGAACGCGACTGATGGCTACGGTTTTGCCGATTCCCGCGAAGATCTTGGTCCTCGCCCGCTGAAGAGCCTGAAGCGCCTCTTGCCCCACGGTGGGCGCCAACTGTCGTGGTATTGACGACGAGTACGCCATGGAGGGGTCCTCACGGTGCGTGTTTAGAGACGTGGGGGAAGGCGGACGGTTGACGGGTACGAGGTAACACAACTTACCTAGGTTTAGATCCCACGACGGTGGCGGAATCCTACTCCTGCTATAAATCACTATAAGGGCGATACGCCGAGTTACAGAGATAGGTTCGCTGTGCGAGGTTGTCTATGAACGTCTGAGATTGTTCCCTATAGGCTCACATAGGCCCGACTTATATAGTCGCCAGGTCCTAGGGTTATAGGGAAAAGTCCTAGCCGGACAGGTTACAGAGTCCTACACCGTCTATTACTAGTCTTGTGTATCTTGCACTCCAAGGCTCTGGGTACGTCGGTGACTCCAACCGTAGCCTTCCTTTATCCGGCATGGGCCTCCCTTATGGATCCATCTAACTAGGACGCCCAGCAGGCCATGGGCCATGCTACCAACTGTGGGCCACCCGGGTTATCCGGATAGGAGACATGCTATGAGGATACCCATATAGCATATCCCCAACAAACATTAGATTCCAAACTATCAATGGTCTCGTCACATGCATTGACAAGTTCCATTAATTGCTTGACTCTAGCACGAGCAATACTAGGAAGATACTTCATGATAGCATACATTTCTTGTATATATTGTTCACCAAATTCAGCATTATCACTATCATTATTACTTCCATGATCATCCAAGACACCAGATAGAGATGGAGGGGAATAGATTACCTTGGAGATCCTCTCCATAAGGCAAGAGCCGGTGATCTTGGGAGTAGGAGAACTCTCGGTGTAGTCCTTGTCGTAGTCGTAGGTGAGAAGTGACCCAGGGTTAGCATAAGCCAAGACGGTCACATCCATCGTCTTCTCCTCATCTTCACACTCCATGTCGGATACGTCCTTGGAGCTCCTTCCCATGAGACAAGTGATGGCGCCCGGTGTTGTCGTGGGACACTTCGTTGGAAACCCCAAGAGCAAGGTGTGAAGAGAACAACAGCAAGTTTTCCCTTAGTAAGAAACCGAGGTTATCGAACCAGTAGGAGGAAGGAAACATCTCAAAGGTGTTGCAAGCAACGTGGAAACCTGCACAACACAAACTCAAGACTTTGCCCCAACGAACAATGAGGTTGTCAAGCTCACCGGTATGCTGTAACAAAGGATTAACTGTATGGTGTGGAAGGTGATGATGGTTTGCAGCAAGTAAACAAGTAACAATGGAAGATGTATCAATGGTAAAGATTGGACCGGGGTCCATAGTTCACTAGAGGTGCTCTCCTTAGATAAACAACATGGCATGAAGGGTAAACAAATTACAGCAGGACAATTGACAGGTACTGAGCAAGGCATAACAATGCAATACTAGACAAAAAGATCATATGAGATTCGATTGGGAAATACAACAATATGCATAGACCGCCATCCAACTACATTTATGACTAGTAATCCACCTTCAGGTTATCATCCGAACCCCCTCCAGTATTAAGTTTCAAGCAACGGATAACTACATTAAGCAATGTGTGTAAAGTAAACAATACAATTGTTCCATGAACAAAAGATTTTTGTTTTCTCCCTATTGGCAACAACACATCTACAACCGAAGAGATTTCTGTCACTTTCCTTCAAAACTAGAGGCATGAACCCACTATCGAGCATAAATACCCCCTCTTGGAGTCACTAGCAACTACTTGGCCAAGATAGCTACTAACAACGGAGAACATGCAAGATCACAAACAACACATACATGATAGAATCAATAAGACAAAACCATTAATCAATCTGACATAGTAATCTCAATATCCATCGGATTCCCGCAAACACAACATGCATGATACAAATAGATTAGATCTTGATCATGGACGGAGCTCACAAGATCTATACATGAAAGCACAAGAAGGAGATACAACCATCTAGCTACTACATGGACCCGTAGTCCAAGGTGGAACTACTCACGCTTCATACCGAAGGCTGGCATGATGAAGAAGAAGGCCTCCGGGATGATCTCCCCTCCGGTAGGGTGCCAGGAAGAGCTTCAGATCCCCCCGATCTGGGGACGATGGTGGCGGCGGCTACAGACGGTTTCATGGAATTTTGATCGGGTGCATAGGGTTTCTGCATCGGGGGATTCTTATAAGCGAAGAGGCGAGGCAGGGGGCTGCCAGGGGGGGCCACACCCTGCCCAGGCACGGGCCCAGCTAGGCCGCGCCTGGGGGGTGTGGCCACCTATTGGCGCCCCTCCGTCTCGTCTTCTGGCTTCGTGTTGCCCACGGTAAAATATTAACTTTGGATTTTTTTTCCCGTCCAATTCCGAGAATATTGATTTTCTGCCTTTCTGGAACCAAAAACAGAAGAAAACAAGCAACTAGCACTGTGGCAACTTGTTAATAGGTTAGTACCAGAAATCATATAAAAACACCTCAAAGTGTGGACAAAGCAAAGCAAAGTAGATACTAAACAAGCATGGATCATAAAAAATTACAGATATGTTTTCGACGTATCAACAAGTGGTGGTGGCCTTGGGAGTAGGAGAGTCATCGATGTAGTCCTTGGTGTAGTCATATGTGAAGAGTGACCCGGGTTTGGCAAAGGCCAAACCGGCCACACCAACAACCTTCTCTTCATCCTCTTCCTCCTTATCAGATATGTATTCTTGACCTAGGAAGCCTTTGCCATCACGCCTATTGTTCCTCTTGTATCTCTCGTTGATGGGGTTATGCTTCAATCTTGGCTTGGCACCCTCTTCATACTTGGGTTTGTCAAGTCTCTTCTCATATGGACACTTATCAACGAAGTGGCTGGACTCATCACAATTGTAGCACATCCTTTTATTCTCACTTGATCCTGTTGAACTTCTCCTTCTTTGGAACTTCATGTTCTTTGTGAAGAGTGCAAGTTAAGAGAGCATATCATCAACTCCATCATCATCGCTTTCTTATTCAGTTGCAACATCTTCTTACACATGCTTGGCCTTTAATGCTAGAGAATGAGAATACCGAATAACACGATTGATTTCCTTGATCTTTTGTCCTTCATCCGCCAGGTTATCCGTGGCAACAAGATATGATACTAGATCATCGGGAGAGAACTGGTTAGCTCTATCTAGGAGTTTGAAGTTCAAGGCAAGCTTCTTGTCGGTGACCGCGATCATGGAGACAATGTTGGACTTGATGAGCTCATCATTCAAGTTGAACCCATCATCATACTTCTCACAACCTAGACCACCAATCTTCACACGGAGGGTAACAAGTCTCTTGTATGCTTCTGCAATGGACTCACCATCATGGTTCATGAACATGTTCATCTCTGACTTGGCAGCTTCATACTTGAACTTTTGGATAAGAGACGTTTCCTCTTGGAGAATGAAAATCCTATCCCAAAGATCCTTTGCAGTGGGGATATCACTAACTTGATCATGGAGAGTGCGGTGGATGGCACTCCTTATCTTGTCACAAGTCGCTGCATTTAGTTGACGGTCATAGTACTCTCCCAGAGTGAGGTTGTTGGGATCTTGTGGATGGAAGACTTTGCACATAATCTCCCAAATCTCCACACTGTAGCTGTGAAGATGAGATTCGATAGAAGCTTTACAATGAGAGAAGTGAGTTCCTTCATAATGAGGTGCGGGACCTGAACCATTAATATGAGGCATGATGTTCTTTTGCTTAGGATAAACATAAGGAAATTGATTAGAATGTGTGGAGGTTTTTTTCGAGTCACCCTCATGAGCAGACTCGGTAACCTTCTCTATTCCGGTGTCCATTGGCCTCCCATGAGGTACTGCCAATAGGTTACCAAGAAACCCCCCTCGCCAATAGCCTTAAGTTGTCCTTCTAGGAAACTCATTCGAACATGGATATTGGAATCAGCCTTGGCATTTTCAAGGGTACTCTTGGCCATGATTTCACGAAGCTCCTTGACCGAATAAGTCTTATCCTCCTCATCATTGGAGAAAACCATCTTTTCTTTTAGGCATTAAAGCCCTTAAAATATCCCTTGGATCTGATACCAATTGAAAGTATAAGATGGTATACTTAGAGGGGGTGAATAGGTTTCTACAAAATTCTTTGTAAACTTTTGCAAGTTTTAGGCTTTGTGGAATATAAGTGTGCCTAAATGAAAACTAGGTGAGGCAACCTAGATGATTATACAAGATACTTCAAGATCGAAGGTTATCACAAAGTAAACAACACAAGTAAGAGATTGGTTAAGGAATAACCGAAGCACGCGGATACGAAGATGTATTCCCGTATTCACCACCTTTGTGAAGGGGGCTACGTTGTTGGAAACGGTCTCGTATAAATGTTGTATACGTGTACTTGTCGTGTTGTAATTGTAACTCTGTAGGTTGGTCCCTTTTATATATACGAGATATTGTGGAGGCTTTGCTCCACGAAACCCTAAACTTGACTTGGTATCAGAGCCTAATCCGCTCCTCTTTCCGCCACCGCCGTCACGTCGCCCCACTCTCGACGCCGTTGCTGCCGCTCTACTCACCGCCACCGTTGTCTCTCTATTTTCGACCGCTGCCACCCTCTCGGAGATGGTTACATCTTCCTCCATCGTCTCCTCCGCACCGATCGGTCCGATCATCTCCGCCCCGGGAGCATCGGCATTGGCACCCTCCTCCTTGACTGCCATCTCCGTGCAACTCGGACGGGGGAACTTCATGCTGTGGAAGGGGATCGCCATCCCGATCCTCGCTGGTGCTAGCCTCCATGGCCATATCAATGGTACCACTGCAGCCCCGGCCGAAACCCTAACTCAGGGTTCCGGTGATGCTGCGACCACCGTCGCCAACCCCGAGCACCTCCGTTGGTGGACTTAGGATCAGAAGGTCAAGGGCCTTCTTCTTTCCGCGATGGACGATGACATCACGTGCCAGCTTGTCGGCTGCAAGATGGCACATGCCGTCTGGGCGTCCGTCACTGCCATGTTCGGCGCGCAGAGCAGCACCAACGTCCGCCACGTTAGGCGGCAACTCCAGTCGTTACCCAAGGAGGATCTGTCCATGGTGGAGTACATGCATAAGATGAAGGGCCTTGCCGATGTCATGGTGACTGCCGGTGCCCCCATCACGGACGAAGAGCTCATCGACCACATCCTCACTGGTCTCAGATTGGCCTTCAACCCTACCGATGTCTCTCTCGATGTTACCAACGCCGAGATGGCCTACTCTGCCTTCTACTCGCTGGTTCTCTCCTATGAGGCCTTGCAGGCTCAGCAGAGCGTGGCAGAGGGGTGGTCATCGTCTGCGAACACCGTGGCGGCCGCGTGCCGTCCCAGGGGATCTTCTCCGCTCCCTACGTGGGAGGGCGGTCTACCGCTGGCACTGGCCAGCCTGCGCCCAACCGCCAAGGCGACAATGGCGCTACTCAAGGAGGCGGCTACGATGGCCGTAATGGTGAAAATTGCCGCCAAGGAGGCAATGGCAATAACGCCTACAATGGTGGTGGACGCAACGGAGGAGGCAACGAGGGTGGTCGTAACGACGGCAGCAAGCACCCTAGGTGCCAGATATGTAAATACTGGGGACATGAGGCCTAAGCCTGCCACCACCTCTTTAACCAGGACTTCAACAACCACGCCAGCAACTTGGTCTCCACCAGCTCCTTCGACAACCAGCCCTGGGTGATGGAATCTGGGGCTACGGATCACTTCACCAACGAGCTTGAACGTCTTCAAGTTCATGAGCGCTATGGAGGGAACGACCAGGTCCAGGTGGCTAATGGTGCAAGTTTTTCTATTGCGCATATTGGTCATTCGTCTTTACCCGGTTCATCTCTCCAACTTAAAAATATCTTGCATTTCCCTCACATTATCAAACACCTTCTTTACGTTTATCGTCTTGTGTGCGACAATGACGTGTTCGTTGAATTTCACCATCATGCTTTCTTTGTAAAGGACAAGGCAACCCGACGCATCCTCCTTCACGGTAGAAGCCATGGAGGAGCTTATCCCATTCCGTATTGTCGTGCATCATCCTCATCCACTCGCCATGTCTCCGCTAGTGTCAAGGTGTCTCCCTCTCAGTGGCATCAGCATTTAGGTCATCCAGCAAATAATGTCATCAACTCTATTGTTAAGAGTCATGAGCTTTCTTGTACTAGTTCAAAAGAACCCCCATTAGTGTGTGATGCTTGTCAGCGTGCTAAGAGTCATCAACTATCATATTCTATGTCCACTCATGTTTCTACTATGCCTATTGAATTAATTCATTCAGGTGTTTGGGGTCCTGCCATTGCTTCTTCGGGAGGGTACAAGTATTATGTTAGTTTTGTTGAGGACTACACACGTTTCTGCTGGATTTATTTGCTTAAACATAAGTCTGATGTTGAGCAGGTATTTTACGCCTTTCAAGCTCATGTGGAGCGTCTTTTTAACCACAAGATTAAGGTAGTTCAGTCCGACTGGGGTGGCGAGTATCACAAACTCCATCGCTGCTTCCAGTGCACATGCATCTCTCACCGTGTATCTTGCCCACATACCTATCAGCAGAACGGGATCGCTGAGCGCAAACACCGACATTTGGTGGAGACTGGCCTTGCTCTTCTTGTGCATTCCTTCCTCCCTCTTCGGTTCTAGGACGAGGAGTTTCTCATGGCCTATTATCTCATCAATCGCATGCCCACGCTGGTTCTTAACAAGGAGACACATTTCTTTCGTCTTTTCTGTGTTCAGCCCACTTATTCCTCTCTTCGGATTTTTGGGTGCACTTGTTGGCCTAGTCTTCGAAAATATAATGCCCGCAAGCTTGAGTTCCGCTCCAAGATGTGTGTATTCCTTGGTTATAGTCCTATGCATAAAGGCTACAAGTGTCTAGATCGTGCCTCGGGAAGGATTTATATTTCTCGCGATATTGTGTTCGATGAGAACGTTTTTCCCTTCTCTAGTCCTGGAGTTTCCATTGATATCGCAGATCTTGAGCATGCTCTATCTTTTCCTATGGATGAACCGGTTCCGGATGTACCTGTGCATAAATATGACCTGTCCTATTTGTCTCCTAACCCGCCTATATCAGGCGATATTTATTTGATGTCGTCTCAGGTACCTTCGACGGCCCCTGGCGCTGCAACTACGGACACCAGCGACGTGCATGGCTCGGGCGCGTCTTCCGATGAGCCAACGTCGCCCGCCTTCGCGCCCACGCCTCCTCGCGCTGGGCCTCCCGAGCCCGCGGGGACGTCGCCTTCACCTGGCTCCCCGTCGCCTACTGCATCGGCCCAGCCCAGCCCCTCCCTCCAGCCCGCGTTGCCCTCTGCTGGGGAGCTCTCGGAGCTCCTGGTCGCGACGCCCTTGCCTGAGCTGCCTCATGGTTCGTCGGAGACTCCGGCGCCTGCCCCTGTACACGTCATGGTCACTCGTAATCGAGATCATACACGACGCAAGAAGACCTACCATGATGGCACTGTCCGGTATAACCCCAGCCGTCACGCGTTCTTCGCCGCTCCCACCTCACATAGGGATGCTCTTCGGGAGCCGGCGTGGCATGCGGCGATGGCTGAGGAGCTCGCTGCTCTTCGCGATACTCACACCTGGACTTTGGTGCCTCGCCCAGCTGGAGTTAATATTGTTGGCAGCAAATGGATCTTCAAGACCAAACACCATCCCGACGGTTCGATTGACAAACATAAAGCACGCCTGGTCGCCCGTGGATTCACTCAGCAGCATGGTATAGATTATGGTGATACCTTCATCCCAGTTGTCAAGCCAGCCACTGTTCGTTTGGTGCACTCTCTTGTAGTTTCCCATGGATGGACTCTTCGTCAGGTGGATGTCAGTAATGCGTTTCTCCATGGATACTTGGATGAAGATGTCTATATGCAGCAGCCTCCTGGTATGCTCGGCTGAGTCAGCTACTTCTTCAGCTTGGGTTTATTGCCTCCAAGGAGGATACATCATTGTTCATCTTCTCTCGAGGTACTGCTCATATTTACATGCTCATCTATGTCGATGACATTGTCATTGTTGGCTCTTATCCTACCATGGTGGATCTTCTGGTACAGTCCCTAGCAGTTAGTTTTCCTATCAAGGATTTGGGCAAGCTGGATTACTGTCTTGGATTGGAAGCATCCTCCCATTCAGGGGGCATGGCATTGACTCGGCGAAAGTATGCAATTAATCTCCTTCATCGAGTCAATATGGAGAATTGCAAGCCCAGTTCCACTCCGCTTGTCACGACAGAGCCACTGTCTCGTGAGTCAGGTGCTCTTCTTAATGCCGATGATTCTTTCCGGTATCGCAGTGTGGTTGGAGAACTTCAGTACTTGATGCTCACTCACCCAGATATTTATTTTGCTGTGAACAAGGTGTGCCAGTTTCTCTCTCAGCCGACTAAGGTTCATTGGGAAGATGTTAAGCGTATTCTGAGATATGTCAAAGGTACGCTGGATACAGGACAGCAGATTCGCAAGTCTAATTTCACCGGTGTTAGCATATTCACAGATGCAGACTGGGCAGGTTGTGTTGATGACAGACGATCCATTGGTGGTTTTGTTGTGTTTGTTGGACCGAACCTTGTCTCCTAGAGTTCGAAGAAGCAGCCTACCGTTTCGAGATCTAGCGCCGAGGCTGAGCACAAGGCACTGGCGAATGGCGCTGCCGAGGCCATGTGGGTTGAGTCGGTTCTAAGGGAACTCGGCGTATCACGGCAGCGAGCACCTATTTATGGTATGATAATTTGGGGGCTACTTATCTGACCGCTAATCCTGTCTTTCACTCTCGTACCAAGCACATCGAGATCGATTTCCATTTTGTGCAGGAACGAGTTGCTGCAGGCACGCTGGATGTCAGATTTATCTCGACTAATGACAAACTGGCTGATGTATTTACTAAACCATTCACACGACAGATGTTAGAGCGTTTCCGGTCCAATCTGAATCTTGTATGTAGTAGTAGTTCAAACTGAGGGTGTGTGTTGGAAACGGTCTCGTATACGTGTACTTGTCGTATTGTAATTGTAACTCTGTAGGTTGGTCCCTTTTATATATACGAGATATTGTGGATGATTTGCTCCATGAAACCCTAAACTTAACTTACGTCATGTTGGAGAGGTGTGAGGTTCCACGAAGGATTTCCCAACGCCACGAAGGCTCACCTTCTTCTCCGAGCATATCCCACGAAGGAATAACTCACTTACTTGTGGTAGACTTTAAGGTAGTCTCCAAACCGTCACAAACTTTTCATGGAGCAAATCACAAGCCGAATGCCTCCGGGCGACCCTAGCCGCCTAGGGTTTCCCACAAACCCAAGAGTAACAAGCAAACTCAATAAACTCAAGGGGGAATGAACTTTGGCTTAGTGGAAACATAGATCGGGACCTCCTCTTCCTTTCTACCAAAGGGATTTGGATTTGGTTGGGTAGAACGGGAGATCCTCGAGATTTTGGTGTTTCAACAATAGAGAGAGAGAGAGAGAGAGCTGAAGGTTGATTCTGAAATGGAATGTCTAACCTCTCAAAGGATAAGAAAGGGGGTATATATAGTCTAGGTGGAAAAATAGCCGTTTTGGGGTGACTGGGAGAGAACCGGCGATAAGTTCGGCGTCGCCGGATTCTACCCCAAAAATTTCCGGTGGCAGACTCGGCGAACCGGAAACCTCACCGGATCACTCCGGTGTCAGACCCGGCGAACCGGAAACCTCGCCAGAAAATTTCTGTTGACCGCCGAAAATTCCGGTGCTCAACCGAACCACAATACATAACTCTGTTTCGGTGTACGCCGGATTTTTCCGGTGTGATTTCCTGTGGCACCGGATTTCTTACCGGTTTCGCAGAAACCCTTTCTCGAGCTATTTTCCACTTAGACACTTGGCTCGTCTTAGGTGGGTGTGATGGCTGATAGGTACCGGGATGTGTATTTGAGGTTTTGCATCCCCAACGAGCTCATCGAGACCACCCCTCTTAATAGTGTGGTGTTTCCTAAAGGACTCAAAAAGAGTACATGAAGAGAAATGTAATAAAAACACTGGCTTCTTCTTGTGCTTAGCAAATGGGGGGTCTCACACCACCTCTCATCATCTCTTGTGGGCTATAACTTGTGAAGGAACTAGAGTGACACATTAGTCCACACTCTAGCTCCGGTGTCAACATTAACCAAAATAACGGACAAGCGCATTTTGCCCTTACACTTGCCCATAACAATGATCTAGTCTTATGCTTGTGGATATCACTACTACTATTAGTAATGATATATGAGTTTTTGAATTTGGATTAGTCATCCATGGCGATGCATAACCAAATATTAGCCATTGATTTGTTCCATTGGGTGAACATCTACCATCCATCAGCATCCAACCCAAGAGATCTAACGGCTCAAATTTCATGGATTCGCTTTCTATGGACATGTGCCAAAACAAGACCTGCTAGGACGTTCTACACTTCTCGCGGACCCAGCTGCCTGCACCCTCACGTTTGGGTTGCGACATAGTTTGCTACTCCTCATATCTAATGAGATATTTTGCTATAAAATATTCTATGTCTGTTCCATAAATCCATAGGTAAATGCTCAATGGGTAGAGATACATAAAAAATTGGCAATGAAGTTAAAAAAACAAATCACTCGATGTAACTATATTAGTCTCATATCTGCACAACGAACTTTGAAAATCCAGCCATGTCAGACAACAAAATAGTACTGTCAATGTGTGAAATAACGCCTAAAAATAGTTGTTTCCCTGTAACGAATTATGCTTATATTATAAATCTTCTAGTGTTCATAATTGATAATTCTACGAAACAACGCAGTATTCTCTAACCACATTTGCAGTCTTATCATAAAATGCAACGTGCATAGCACGTACCTTGTGCTCGTACAACTCGGTTCACAGGCTTGTTTTTTTTTTTTTGAAATGAAATGAGATGATCCTTGTGTTGTGTATGCGATATATATGCAAATGCAGTATTTATCGTATTCGTGATACACAGTTTTAATTATTAGCAGTATGTTACTTTCGCAAAACTTTAATTCGGTGGATGAACCCATGGACGTGACGCCGTCATGTGCTACACGTTGCAAAATTGACATAGAAGGTCGTTAACTGTGTACGTGCTTGCACGTGTAATGCGATTTCCTTACGGACCGGGCCTTGGATGACCGATACTACTTGTGGTCTGCAGAGATATCCAGCTCGAAACGCCGCCTTTCCGAAATCTCCCTGAATTCGTCAGAGATTTCCGACCTCTGCCGGCCTCATAAGAAACACATGCGCCGGCCTCGAGGCTGGAGTGTTCGGTAGTCCGCCTCCACCACCCCAGCATATCTGGCTGGAACCTTTACCTGTTTTGCTGTAACAATGCGTGCGCATTCGTGGTTCGTGGATCAGCAAGACAGCAACGTCACAGTGACGGAACCTAAAAGTATGCAACAGCCACCTACAGAGTCAGTGAACTGTGTGAGAGATTTCGTCGGTCAGTATAGTATTCATAAGGGCATCTCCACCGGTTACCTCGAGCATGTCCGAACTTATCGCGCGGATTAATGGAGTGTGCGCGGCGCTCAGTGGACCAACTCATCCGGACAAACTCGTTCGGTTCAATCCATCCGTGTATCTAATCTGGACAACGGTTGCGTCGATCCGGACACGCACGAAGTCATCCACTCGTCCACCCGTCAGCCACCGCTTACCGATGGCATTGGTTCAGACGCGGTCAGCGGCACCGATTCAGACGCAACCGCGACACCGATTCAAAGGCGCTGCGCGGAAAGCTGACCGGCGGCATCCTGCGCGCATCAATGGCGACGAGACGGCACGCCGATCCACTGGACGTCGCTTGTGTTCCCGTGCCGGCATTGATGGCCAAGAAGCGGGAAGCTGCGCGCGTTCACGGGCAGCTGGACTATTTAACCTTGCGCCCGTCAGTGTTGTCCTCCCCCACCTCTCGCCATCGCAAAACCTAGCCGCCGCGGCCACCACCACCACCAACGATGAAAACTCCGTCGTGGCTGAAGAGGAGCAACAACGACCACGAAGCGTCTGGCTCTAGCAGCCAGCGCTCTCGGCTGCCGGCCTTCCTCCGCGGAACGTCCTTGCCGCCTCTGCCGCGGCCAGAGGAGTTCCGGAGCCAGCCCGTGGGGACTACCCGCCACCGCGGGACCGCCACACCCGGCGGTACTACCGCGTCGGGAAGTGCGAGCGCCGGTAGAGGGAGGGTCACGGCATACATCACAAGAATGTCTCCCTCCCTACCGGCTAGCATCTCAACCGGGACCGTGTCCCGGTGCCGCCACCACCCAAGGCGGGCAGAGGGCTGGCGGAGGAGATCCGTCGCCGGATCAGCAACCTACCCCGAACCCAACGGTGGGAGAGGGTCTACCACTCCCAGGCGTACTGGATCAAGTTCCTCGAGTGGGAGCACAAGGTGCGGCGCGTCACCACCATCCGCCACGACCTGCAGCCAGGGGAGGTCTACCAGAACCCTGACATCGACTCGCACGACGAGGGTGCCCACAACCACTCTGACGCCAACCTCGGCATCGAGGACGACAACGACGAGGACGACAATGACATCGTCGTCAAGCAGGAGGCGGCGGACGACGCCGTCACGAACCTGTCCCGGGAGTACCGCGAGGTGCTGGCGCGGGGCTACGACGAGGACACCTTCACCGAGCATGCCATTGCGACCAACACGTGCAAGGAGGACGCCTTGTGACGTGACTACGAGGAGGCCCTCCAGCTCACCGACATGGTGGCGCAGACGAACGTCCAACTGCCTCCACCGCCACCGCTGCTTGGATGGGCACCTCCGATCGCGCCGAAGGTGGGGATGGAGCTGACGCACCTCCAGCATAGTTGGGCGCCATGGCCTAGGCAGGTGATCAACCCACCAGCGCCCGCTCCCGCTCCGGCCCTGCCGACGCCCAACCTCTGGACACTGCCAGAGTACATCGACCTCGACCCGTAAATAGACGAGGCGGCACCGGCGCGCGAAGTTCAGTAGCTAGGGCTAGTAGTTTAAATTCTGTTTTTATATTTTGAATGTAAATTAAGTACGAACTTTACCAGTTTATGCCACGAACTGTTTGTGTTTGAATTTGCAAAATACAACAACCTGTGCTGACAAATGGGTCACGCCGCTGGGAGCGGCTGGCCGGATAGGCCGGACCCCTTCCCCAAATCAACCACGACCTAACCTAAATGGATACAAATGGACCATTCGAGGCGAGAGATATCCTATCTTCTGGAAGAGATGATTTGTTGCTCCCAGACTCTAGTGAGTTGGGTCGTACACATGTCCTGTAATAAAAAAATGTGCAAAATTACGGTAAAACAGAGTTATGTTTTGGGATGTGGAAAAAAGACAAATTTGTGGTTATAAAAATTAATAAAAAAATTCAACTTCATTCCGACCCATATTAGTTGACTTGGATTTGTATAGATTCTAATATATCTAATACTAAATCCAAATCAACTAATATGAATCGGAGGTAAAAGAACGTGTGAGGGCCCCATGTGTGGTTTTGGTAATTAATGACAATCTTTATGGACTAATGTGTGTATTAGGTTGTACTTGTAGGATTTGTCCATTGGCATCACTTGGAGCATGTGTTGGCTTCAAGGGCGATGAAATGAGAAGAAGATGTGATGTGCAAGCTCAAAATACGCCATTTATAGAAGATCTCATGTTTGATGCTTGCCATCCTCGGTGATCATGGATCGATGATGAGGAATCAAGAAAGGCGTTCCATCTTGAGATGGACAAGATCGTCTACATCGAGCTCAAGTGGAATGATTAAGGCAAAGGTATAATCTTGATAGGTTTTCCCTTTTGCCGGTCTCATGTTGTGTGTGGGAGACCGGGTTTAGGATAGATAACCGTACTATCAAGAGGGGCTCTCGAATGAGTAACTCGGTCACATCGTTCGGAGAGAGCTCAAACCTTTGCATAATTTCATCATCATATTTGGTTGTTATTTGGTCTTATCCATGTGAGGATATAGAGCTTGTGGTAATCTCCATAACAAGCTCTTGTTAATCAAAATCAGATCTTCCGTTTGTATCTTGTTGCGATTTTGATCTTGGCGGCTTTTCGGTTTCTCACCAAGTGAGGTATCTCACATTATTATACTTGATATATTCTCACTTAGTGATAACCAATACTTTCACCTTTTATAGGGAAGCTCATGTCGTCCTCTTTCCAACGCAATTGGAATCGGGTCGATCAGAGTTACCAATCAAAAGTTATAGCCGTTTGAATATCTGTTGGTCTCCTAGGTACCAAAATGCGGTAGTACCGTATTTTAGTACCTAGCGAGGCAGAAGGTTTTGGAAAGTTGCCAAAATCCACTGCCGGGCTAGGTACCAAAAAGCGGTAGTACCGCATTTTAGTACCTAGCGCGACAGAAGGTTTTTTACTTCGTCATTTGGATCTATCCTCCCTTGCTGGACTATGATGTTTCTTTGCATGATCTTGTAGAGGTTTTTGTCCTCTTCGAAACGAGCCCAAGATCATCGAAATCGGAGTCCGGATGCAAAAGTTATGGCTGTTTTCGTTTTGTGATGACCAGTAGTACCGAACCAGGATCCGGTAGTACCGGTCCGGTAGTACCGCATTTTGGTACCAGGGAGTGCAGAGAAAAAATGCGTTTGGAGCCCCAGGAACCCCAGGAAATGTACGGTAGTGCCGGAAAAGTCCGGTAGTACCGGGAATCGTGTTTTTGGGCTGCAACGGTTGGATTTTGGAGGGACCTATATAAGGGGCCTTCTTCCCCAATGGTTCATTAACCATTCTTGAAAGTTTTCCCCTCCATTGTTGACCTTCTTAAGCTTTCTTTCTCTCAATCCCTCCGATGATTCTTGCATATTCTTGAGGGATTTGAAAGAGGAGATCTAGATCTACAATCCCACCAATCAATCGCTCCTCTAAGTGAGGGGACATATTGGGATCTAGATCTTGGAGTCTTTTGTGGATTTCCTCCATTGTTCTTCCTCTCTTATTCCCCCATAAGATTTTGTAGCTTTTGTGGAATTTGGGAGAGAAGGATTTGAACACCTTTGTGGTGTTCTTGCCATTTGCATTCGGTGCATCGGTTTGAGTTCTCCTCGGAGGATTTGTTTTGAGTTACTCATTGGAGCTTGTCCCTCTTGGTTTCTTGGAACCCTAGATGGTTTTGTGGCCTTGGTGGCGTTGTGGCCTTGGTGGCGTTTGTTGAGGCCTTGGTGGCTTTTGTTGGGAGCCTCCAATTAAGTTGTGGAGAAGTGCCCCAACCTTGTGAGAGGTTCCGGTTGCCACCGACAAGTGCACCGATAGTGGAAGCATGGATCGATCCCGTTGGGGTGAGATTCACCGGAGAATAAGGGAGGCCTTTTGTGGCGTTGGTGGTTTGATACCACCCCCTCTCCAAATGAGACGTACTCCATGTTGGGAGGAACTCGGCAAAATATCGGTGTCCCCGCGTGCCTCGGTTATCTCTATATCCAAGCTCTTTACTTATGCACTTTACATTGTGATAGCCTTCGTGCTTGAAGTAATATATATCTTGCTATCACTTTGTTGCTTGTATTGCTTAGCATAAGTTGTTGGTGCACATAGGTGAAACTTAGTTGTTCTAGGTTGTGCTTAACAAAGTAAACACTAGTTTTATTCCGCCTTTGTTGAGCCACTCTAGGAAAAGTTTTAATCGCCTATTCACCCCCCTCTAGGCGACATCTGTATCCTTTCAATTGGTATCAGAGCCTGGTCTCTCATTTTAGGCTTCACCGCCTTGAGAGTAAAGATGTCTTCTAGAGGATTAGTGCACAAGGACACGCTTACATTCGATGGCACAAATTATGATGTTTGGAAAATTCGCATGCTTAATTTATTTCGGGAAATTCACCCAATTATCAAGGGATATCTATATGTGGGTTTCTCTTCTCATGTGGATACCCAAAACGAATTTTTAGAGGAGAAGATGAACTCTCATATAGATGCTCTAGCTACTAAAATTCTTTTGCATGTTGTGAGCAATGTAGTTCTTTCGTCTATCATGCCTTATTCAAGCGCTCGTGAGATATGGACCAAGCTTCAAGATAAATATAGCAAGTCCAACATTTTTTAGGATGATTGTGTTGCTTCCACTTTCGGTCGAGATGAGTTCTCATCCTCTACCACTTCACCAAGATGTGACTTTGCACAAGGTAATGATATGGTGAGTGGTGATAGAAATTGCAATTTGGATAGTGTGCTTACTATTTGTAATCCTTCATCTCTATCTAGTTGCAATGGTCTATCTTTGGACCTTAACACTTCTAGCACTCAAAATTCCTCACATGCTTGTGTTAATAGTCCTTGTATATCATGTAGAAATGACTTAAATAAATCTAATGATGATATGCTCATGTTGTCTTGTTGCCATGATAAAAATGCTTCTATTTCCTCTAGTGCTTGTGTTGCTAACCATGTAGAGGAAAATGAAGATTCTATGGGCCAAGACAAGGTCTTGAAGAGAGCTACAAGTGCAATCTCATCATCACCTTCCTCCGGTTCTCAAATGTGCCTTATGGCTAAGGGAACAAAGGTAACCTCTTTGAATCCCATTGTATCTCATGATGATGATGAGGTTGAGAATGATAATGATGATTATAGAGGTAAGTATGATATTACCTCTATTAAGAAAATGGGAGAGGTTGTCTATAGCGCTCTATTTAAAAATAAAATTGCTTCCTCCAACTTTCTTGAAATCTTGAATTGTGCCATAGAAGGCAATGATCTTATTGAGGAGCAAGAAAACTTAATATATGAAAAGTTTGCACTTGAGCGTGAGTATGCTAATGAAGTTGCACAACTAAAGGACTCCCTTGAAGAAGAACAAACCACCAAAGAATCTCTTGAGGAGACTTTTACTCTAGAATTATCTAGAGTAAAGGAATACCATGATAGAGAACTTGCGGTGGCTAACTCCTTCAAGATTAAAAATGATGAACTTGAAGTTGCTTATGCTAAACTTGTTGAGGATTTTAAGCACCTCGAAAATGGCTCTCGGGTCGTTAAGAGGGAGCTCATCAAACTCACCGAGTCACATGAGCAACTTAAAGCTTCATATTTAAAAGAGCTTGACAAGTTGCCCTCACCTCTTCTAATAATAATGATGCTTGTGCTACTAACTCTATTTCTTGTGAAGCATCTATTTTAAAGGAGAATGTTGAGCTAAAGGCTCAACTTGCTTTGCTAACTAGCAACTATGGGAAATTAGAAGAAAGCCATGATAAGCTCTCGATCTCGCATGAGGATCTTATAGTCTCCCATGGTAGGCTAAAATTAGCTCATGAGGCCATCGTGTCAAAGGTAACATCTAGTGGGCCTCATGTGGACATTAGCACTATATCTACTCCAAATATTATATTGCAATGTGCTAGTCCATGTAATTCATCCTCTCACAACCATGCTATATCTCGTGATGAATTACATTCTGTGCCTTGTTGCTCTAACAATGTGGCATCTACTTCCTCTAGTACATTTGTTGAAACTAAACATGTAGAGGAAATCAAAGAGCTCAAGGCTCAAGTCACTTCTTTGAAGAATGACTTGAAAAGGGGTCATCAAGGGAAGGTCACACTCAATAAAATCTTGAGTGTGCAAAAATCCCCCAATGACAAGAGTGGGCTTGGATTCAACTCCAATGTCAAGAACAAGTCCACTATCAAGTTGAAGCACAAGGACAACAAGAAGAATGGCCAAGATCAAGTCAAGAATCTGGCCAACATTGTTTGCTTCAAGTGCAAGGAAGAAGGGCACCATGTTAGATCTTGCCCATTGAAGAAAAATCCTCCTAGTGTGAAGAAACAAGGGAAGCAGCCTCAAGCTCCACCTCAAGTCATTAATGGGCCACTTCCTAAGAGGACTACTCGATCTATTCCTCGAGTTGTAGCTTTACCTAAGAAGAAAGATGGAAAGAGTAGAACTTGCTACATATGTCGTGAGAAGGGGCATATTTCTTCCTCATGCACTATCGGTATCTCCTCATCCAACGCTATCATTATTGATGATGCTTATTCTCTTTGTAAGGATGAGGTTGGCAATGTGTTTGCCAAATTTGTTGGTGCTCAATGTGGGTTCAAGAAAAGAACCATTGGGGTTGCCAAGCCTATTGTGACTAACCTCTTAGGACCCAACTTGGTTGGGGTGCAACAAGCCAAAACTTGATCAATAGGTGTTGTTGGAGGGCATTGGAGTCTTGGCTACATTATTAAGAATTGAGGGATCTTCATCAATTATTATTGTCAAGCCAAGCCATTTGGATTATCTTGATTATATTATATTTCCAATGTTCCTCCTTGCGGTAACATATGCTAAACTCTTTACATTGAAAGTTACTCGCCCCCTTGTGCATGTGTTGGTTTTGTATCTTCCATGCTTTTGTACATGTTGTGCTATCCACTTAATTATCTTGAGGTATCAAGCATATTTGTGTATGATTAGGTGGCACACCATGTATGTGTGTTTCTTATGTTTGAGCCTTGCTTGGTTATATTTGGTATCTCATTTGGCTCTTGTGAGAAATTAATGGATTATCCCATTTTGGGGGAGTGTTATGCTTGGGCATTCCACAATCCTAAAATTGTGTGTACATGAGGAATACCACCTAGTATTTATATTGGACTATTGTCTAGTCTCTATGTGGTATAATTCTCATGAGAAACTTAAGTTTTATAATGTCCATTAATTATCTCTATTTGTATTATTTTTCCTCACGTTGGTTTTATGGTAGTATCACATTATGGGGGAGTCATATGCTTAGTGCTTATTACAATCCTAGAAAATGTGAAAATTTGAGGTTGTGCCACTTAAAATTGATATTGATAATCATCTAGCTCCTATGTGACACATGTGCTCATAAAAGTTCCAATTTGCTTGAATGCCCTTATTGCTCATATTTTGGATATTGTTTGTGAGAGTGCTTCTTGGTATGTGTTTCCTCATATTTAGATATATATATCCGCATGGAAACCATTTGCTTCAAGTTACTCTAATCACTAGTGATTGTGTGATAATTGGAAGCTACCAAGAATCTTGTTCGAAGTATCATGCTTAATTCTTATATTTTATTATATGCTTCTTGTTGTGACTATGATCTTGGATATCCATGCAAGCTACCTTGGGAAAATGATTCCCAATATTTCTTTTCCTTGGACAATGAGTACTATATTTATGGTAGAATTTATTGATCATACTTACTTTGGCCTTTGCTCAATCTTGTCCTATCTTTGGCCAAGTAAATATTTTGTGTGCTCCCATGTATTCCTTGCTACATTTGGATTCTTTTACTTTTCTTGGTATCCTCTTTGTGTTTTATTTATTATAGGTACTAGTGATGATCCCATTTGTGTGCATTTTGCATTCAAAAGGAAAATCCTATATAATGCACTATCCATGGGGGAGCTCTCCTATATTATTTAGAACACTCATATTTATGCTTCTTTGTTTGATCCATATCGGGTTTTATGTGCTTGGAACCTCAATCTTTTCGTTTTGGTATTTGTGCCATCATGAGAAGTTTGGGGAGTTTGGTTTCTTGTTGGAACCTTGCTCTTTTTGGGAGTTGGTTTTGTCTCATTCCTTGTTTCTTGATTTGACCATTTTAGAATGAGATAAATCCTTGAGCATTTTTATTTCTATCTATTTTTGCTCTTTTGGACTTATCCTAGTTCATTTGTTGAACTTGTGATCTTTCATGTGTTGAATTGGTTCTTTGATACAATTTTGACACCGCTTGTCTTGTCACACTCTTCTGTGTGCCATCTCGGTTTACTTGGTGTTTTTGTTCAAATTGTATCTCATTTTTGGTTCTTGAAAGCCTTGTGTATGCATATTTACTACATATCTATATTATGGCATGCTTGCTTTCTTTGATCCAATATATAAGGGAAACTCCACCAAATCCCATCGGCTAAGTTGTGCATGAAACTCAATTTCATATCAATATGCACATAATTATGTGGAGTCTCTCCTATGTATTGTAGTTGCACTAACTACTTTGGACCCAATATGTTTGGGGACCATTTTGTACTTAATTGTGTTTTAGGTACATTGGAGATATATTGGGTGCTTGTCTCTCAATTTTGAAGAAGTGGTGCATACATGAAAATTTGAGACAAGCTATAGGATGATAAATGAATTCATATCCTCTACATCCTACCAATTATATCTCGGTAACAAGTATCTCTTTCTCATGCTCATATATCTTGATTCCAACCGTTTGTCGGTTGCCTTCTAGCATGAATTAATGTATTTGTAATTGTTGTAATTCTAGCCATGGTTTTAAGAGGAATCTATATTGTATATGTGTTTAAGTTGAGATGAGTGCATATAATTGGGACTATACAAAATCATGCATATGATCCTCCAATCCTAAATATGTCAATCTAGCAATTTTATTGCCTATCATTTCATCAACTTCTCTCATGTGCAATAGTGAGATTTTGCTAGTTGTTTATTCTTTGTGATACTTGTTGCCTTTCTCCATATATTACAACTTTATCTTTTTCCCTTGGTGATAATTTTAATATATGTAGTGTGTTAGTGTTTGAAGTTCATTAATGTACAATAAGATATATTTGAGCCCTTGGCCATGCTTTGAAGCAAAAATCTAATTGATATATGTTATGACTTCATTATACTTTTTCATATGCCTTCTTGTATATCTTCTTTGTGTGTGCTTGTTTCTTTATGGGCCTATGTATTTGTGATGTTATCCACTTAGAAACATATACACATATGAGAAGATAACTTTAGTTGAGATTTTATTCCTTGGATACCACCTTTTATTCCTTTTGAGTTTTTCGGTGGCTTCCAAATTTATTTGCCTACGAGTGATTGTTCCTCTTGTTTGCATCTTCAGACACTCATATGTGTTCTCTCATGCTTTGTATTGTTAAATGAATTTGGATGAGTGAGGATTCCATGATTATGCACCTTGATCCCAAATGCAATTATCATAATTGGTGCATTATCTTTGGGGAGCTCATCTAATTCATTTAATAATTCTCATTTGTCTTCTTTCTCATTAATTGTGCCTTAAATGTTTATGGAGGAGTGAGGATTCCATATTTGTGCATTTTTGTATTGAAATACAATGATTCTAAAGTGTGCACAAATCTTGGGGAGCTTCTCTATTTTTATTTAAGCATTTATTTGATATTTCATTTGTTGTGTTTTAAATGCTTATGTGTTGGAGATATGCCCTAGAGGCAATAATAAATGTAGTTATTATTATATCTTTGTGTTTATGATAAATGTTTACATTCATGCTATAATAGTATTAACAAGGAAACATTGATACTTGTGTGATTTGTAAACTTAATTTGAAGTCCCTAGTATAGCCTCTATACATCACTAGCTTGTTGGTTGATAAATGATTGTGGTTTCCCTATCATGAACATTGTGATGTTATCAAAAACAAGATCATATCGTTAGGAGAATGATATGGTGGACATACTCCTATAGATAAGCGTAGCATAGAGATCAAGTCATTTTAATAGTTCAATTGCTATATGCTTTCTGATACATAGTAACCTAATTCCTTCGACCATGAGATCATGCATATCACCTTTACCGGATGGATGCTTTGATGACATCAAACACCACACCGTAACTGGGTGGCTATAAAGGTGGCATTGAGTGTTCGGAAAGTATTGGTTGAGACACATGGATCAAGAGTGGGATTTGTCCATCCATATGACGGATAGATATACTCTGGGCCCTCTCGGTGGAATGTCATCCAATTAGCTTGCAAGCATGTGACTGGCTCACAAGGGATCACATATCACGGGAACGAGAAAAGAGTACTTATCGGTAACGAGGTTGAACTAGGTATGCAGAGATACCGACGATCATAAACCTCGGATAAGTAAACTATCGTGAGACAAAGGGAAATTGGTATCGTATGTAAGTGGTTCATTCGATCGCAAAGTAATCGTAGAAATATGTGGGAGCCATATGAATTTCCAGATTCCTCTATTGGTTATTGTTCGGAGAAGTGTCTCGATCATGTCCGCATAATTCACGAACCGTAGGGAGACACACTTAAGGATTCGACGTTGTTTGAGTAGTTATGGTATTATGAGAAAGAGACCGAATGTTGTTCGGAGTCTCGGATGGGATCCGGGATATCACGAGGAGATCCGGAATGGTCCGGAGAATAAGATTCATATAAGGAAAGTCCCGTTTCGGAGTTGGGGAATGATTCCGGTGTTTTCATCGGGAATGTTCTAGAAGGTTCCGGAATGTCCGGCACTCCGGAGGGGAAAGGGTACATGAATGTGTCATTGCAAGTTGGAATGATTGCATCATGTACTAAGTGTTATCGCTGTTCCAAATAAAGGATTAATTCAAATCCTAGTTTGAAAAGTCAAATAGCTAAATTGAAAAGTCAAACGGCTAAATTTGGAAAGAGGAAAAGAGGAGGAAGTGGGAAACCGAGTTGGGGAGGGAATCCCTCCTCCAACCGGCGGCGCCCCCTCCAAGCCGAGTTGGGGAGGGACTCCCCTCCCTCCCCTTGGCCGCCGGCCCCTCCACCTATATAAGGAGGGGCAGGGCTCCCTCCTAGAACACACAAGTACCTCTCCTCAAACCCTAGCTTGGCGCCTACCACCATAGCCGCCGTCGCCCCTCTAGGGTTTTGCCCTAGCCGCCGACTTGGGGGTCCCCGGAACCCTAGCCGCCGGCTCTAGCCTCTCCTCCTTGGTGTGTCTAAACCCTAGATCGCCGAGGAGCTCTCTCATACTCCACCATACTCGCTCCGGCTTAAGGCGAAGCCCTGCGAGATCTCCCCTCTACTTTCGGTACCACGCCATTGTGCTGCCGGAATTGCGAGGAGAGTGCTACAACCTCCGCTGCCTGCTGGAACAAGGGAGAGGAAGGTCTTCGTCGAGTACCGAACGTGTGACCGACTGCGGGAGCGCTGCCGGAACACAGCGCCGGAAGGATCGTCTACGCGATTTTGAGATCGGGAAGAGTACGACTACATCACCCACGAGAATCCGCTCTCGTTAAACACTTTGGAATCTTCGAGGGTAAGTTATTCCATCGACTCGTTGCTACAATCTAGTAGATAGATCTTGGCTTGTTTGTTTGTATGCGGTACAAATTTTTTGTTTTCCATGCTACGAAACCCTACAGTGGTATCAGAGCCGTGTCTATATGTAGATCTGTTGCACGAGTAGAACACAATGGTCATTGTGGGCGTTGATGCTTTTATTGTCGATTGCTTCTTGTGTACTTTGCATCTTGCGTTATGTTGGGATGAAGCGGCCCAGGCTAACCTTACATGACATCGTTCATGAGACTTGCTCCACGCTTGACATGCAACTTGTATTGCATAAGTGGCTTTGCGGGTGCCTGTTTCTCCTAGCATAGTTAAGATCCAATTTACAACGGGTGATTAACAATACTAGTATCAATGTTGTGGTTCATGTTCGTAAGTTAGAACGACACTTATTGAAAGCCCCAAACCACGTAAAACATGCAAAGAAAGTAGAGGCGTCTAACTTTGTTTTTGAAGGGGTGTGCAGTGATGTGATATGGCCATGATTGTGATTATATTTGATGTATGCAATGTTCCTTATTGTAAGTTGGCAACCGGCAGGAGCCATATGGTTGTCTTTAATTTATGTTAAGACCCGCGTGTCTATTCAAAGTAGTTGTAATAGTTGAAGCCGGTGGACGACAACCATGGAGAGGCGTCATTGACCTTGATGCAATGCCGGTGATGATGGAGATCATGTCCGTGCTTGAAGATGGAGATCGGAAGCACAAAGAAGAAAGGCCATATCATATCACATATTTTGAATTGCATGTGATGTTAATCCTTTATGCATCTTGTATTGCTTAGTATACGACGGTAGCATTATAAGATGATCCCTCATGCACATGAATTTCAAGTCATAAAGTGTTCACCCTTAGTTAGCACCGTTGCTAAAGCTTGTTGTTTCGAAGCACCATGTGATGATCGGGTGTGTTAGATTCTGCAAGTGTATACAACGTGAGCAAGCCAGATTTGCTCATGCGGAAACTAAGGTTTGATCTTGACGAGCCTAGCATGTACAGACATGGTCTCGGAACACGGATCACCGAAAGGTAAAGCATGAATCATATAGTAGATATGATGAACATGACGATTGTTTGCCATTGAAATTATATCAACTCTCGTGATGATCGGTGTTGATGTAGTGGATTTGGTTCGTGTGATCACTAAAACAATGTGAGGGATGTTGTTTTGAGTGGGAGTTCACCTAGATTAACTTTATTATTAATTTGAACTCAATTTGTCATAAACTTAGTCTAAACTATTGCAAATATGTTGTAGATCAATGGCAGCCCCTACCATCAATTTTAATGCGTTCCTAGAGAAAGAAAAGTTGAAAAACAATGGAAGCAACTTCACGGATTGGTTCCGCAATTTGAGGATTGTCCTCACAGCTGGTAATTTGACCTATGTGCTGGATGCACCGCTAGGTGACCCACCTGCAGCTGATGCTTCCGAAGAAGTAAAGAATGTTTACCTCGCTCGGAAGAATCAGTACTCCATAGTTCAGTGTGCTATCTTGTATGGTTTGGAATCAGAGCTTCAGAAAAGGTTTGAGAATTCAGACCCATATGATATTGTCGAGGATCTCAAATTAATCTTTGAGACTCATGCGGCAATTGAAAGTTATGAGGCTTCTGAAAAGTTCTTTAACTGCAAGATGGAAGAGGGCAGCTCCGTCAGTGAGCATGTGCTTAAGATGTCTGGGCACGCAAACAAACTTCAAAGCTTGGGTATAGTGATTCCTAATGCTTTGAGGATTTACCGTGTCCTCCAATCACTACCACCAAGTTACAAGAACTTTGTGATGAACTACAACATGCAGAACATGAACAAGCAGTTGCCAGAACTGTTTGCTATGTTAAAGTCTGCAGAAGTGGAGATCAAGAAAGAGCACCAAGTGTCGTTGGTCAATAAGACCACCAAATTCAAGAAAGGCAAGTCTAAGCAGAAGGGACACTTCAAGAAGGGTGGTAAGAAAGTTACCGCACCGGCGAAGAAGACCAAGGCTGGACCTAAGCCTGATACTGAGTGCTTTTACTGCAAGGGAGAAGGTCACTGGAAGCGGAATTGCCCAAAGTACTTGGCGGATTTGAAGAACGACAACATCAAGAAGAAAGGTATATCTGATATACATGTTATTGATGTGTATCTCACTAGTACTCGTAGTAGTGCCTGGGTATTTGATACTGGTTCGGTTGCTCATATTTGTAACTCGAAGCAGGTGCTGCAGAATAAACGGAAGCTAGCGAAGAACGAGGTGACGATGCGCGTGGGAAACGGATCAAAGGTTGATGTGATCGCGGTCGGCACGCTACCCCTTCATCTACCATCGGGATTAGTTTTATACTTAAATAATTGTTATTTGGTGCCTGCGTTGAGCATGAACATTATATCGGGATCTTGTTTATTGCGAGACGGTTACTTGTTTAAGTCCGAGAATAATGGTTGTTCGATTTATATGAGTAATATGTTTTATGCACATGCACCTTTGATAGATGGTCTATTCTTATTGAATCTCGATAGTGGAAATACACATATCAATAACATTGAGGCTAAACATTTGAAATCGAGCGATAACTCGACCTATATGTGGCACTGTCGTCTTGGTCACATTGGAGTGAAGCGTATGAAGAAACTCCATTCCGATGGACTTCTTGAATCACTTGATTTCGAATCACTTGAAAGATGTGAAGCATGTCTGATGGGAAAAATGACTAAGACTCCATTTTCTGGTATGATGGAGCGAGCTACAGACTTATTGGAAATCATACATACCGATGTGTGTGGTCCAATGAGTGTAGCATCGCGCGGTGGTTATCGTTATGTTCTTACCTTCACGGATGACTTGAGTAGATATGGGTATATCTATTTCATGAAACATAAGTCCGAAACTTTCGAGAAGTTTAAGGAGTTTCAAAGTGAGGTAGAGAATCAACGTAACAAGAAGATTAAATTTCTGCGTTCTGATCGTGGAGGTGAATATCTAAGTTACGAGTTTGGCGAGCATTTGAAGAAATGCGGAATAGTTTCACAGTTGACACCGCCGGGAACACCACAGCGTAATGGTGTGTCCGAATGTCGTAATCGAACTCTCTTAGATATGGTTCGTTCTATGATGTCACTTACAGATTTACCGCTATCATTTTGGGGTTATGCATTAGAAACAGCCGCATTCACTTTAAATAGGGCACCATCTAAATCCGTTGAAACGACACCGTATGAATTATGGTTTGGGAAGAAACCTAGATTGTCGTTCCTTAAAGTTTGGGGATGCGAAGCCTATGTAAAGAAGTTACAGCCGGACAAGCTTGAACCCAAAGCGGAAAAATGCGTCTTCATAGGATACCCGAAGGAAACTATTGGGTATACCTTCTATCATAGATCCGAAGGCAAAATCTTCGTTGCTAAGAATGGATCCTTTCTAGAGAAGGAATTTCTCTCGAAAGAAGTGACTGGAAGGAAAGTAGAACTCGACGAGGTTGTCGAACCTTCTCTCGAAATTGCGAGTAGCGCAGCACCGGAAGAAGTTCCTGTGGTGCCTGCACCAATTAGAGAGGAAGCTAATGATGATGATCATGAAACTTCGGTTGAAGTTGCTACAGAGCCTCGCAGGTCAACGAGAACTCGTACCACTCCAGATTGGTATGATCCCGTTATGAATGTCATGTTGGTGGACAACACCGATGACCCTGAGACATATGAGGAAGCGATGATGAGCCCAGATTCCAATAAATGGCAAGAAGCCATGAAATCCGAGATTGGATCCATGTACGAAAACCAAGTATGGACTTTGGTGGACTTACCGGATAGCCGGAAGGCTGTCGAGAACAAATGGATCTTCAAGAAGAAAATAGATTCTGATGGTAATGTTACTGTCTATAAAGCTCGACTTGTCGCAAAAGGGTTTCGACAAATTCAAGGAGTTGACTACGATGAGACTTTCTCACCGGTAGCAAAGCTAAAGTCTGTGAGGATTATGTTAGCAATCGCTGCATATTACGATTATGAGATATGGCAGATGGATGTCAAAACAGCATTCCTCAATGGAGACATTGATGAAGAGTTGTATATGATGCAACCCAAAGGTTTTGTCGATCCTAAAGATGCTAACAAGGTATGTAAACTTCAACGGTCCATCTATGGATTGAAGCAAGCATCCCGAAGTTGGAATCAACGTTTTGATAAGGTGATCAAAAGTTTTGGTTTTATACAAACTTATGGAGAAACTTGTATTTACAAGAAAGTGAGTGGGAGCTCTGTAGCATTCTTAATACTATATGTGGATGACATATTGTTGATTGGGAATGATGTAGACCTTCTTAATAGTGACAAGGAATATTTGAATAATAGTTTTTCAATGAAGGATCTTGGCGAAGCAGCTTACATATTAGGCATAAAGATTTATAGACATAGATCGAAACACCAAATATCATTGTCACAGAGTACATATTTGGACAAAGTTCTAAAGAGGTTTGGAATGGAAGATAGCAAGAAAGGGTTCTTGCCCATGTTGCCCAATACGACCTTGAGTAAAACTCAAAGTCCGACATCGGCAGAAGATAGAGAAAGGATGAGTAAGACTCCCTATGCCTCAGCCATAGGATCTCTAATGTATGCCATGCTATGTACTAGACCCGACATTGCATATGCTGTTAGTTTGACTAGCAGATATCAAAGTGATCCAGGAGTGGATCATTGGACAGCGGTCAAAAACATCCTTAAGTACTTGAGAAGAACTAAGGATATGGTTCTTTCTTATGGAGGTGATGAACAGCTCGTTGTTAATGGTTACACCGATGCTAGTTGGAACACCGATCCGGATGATTCTAAATCACAATCTGGATACGTATTTATTTTGAATGGTGCAGCAGTTAGCTGGAGGAGTGCAAAGCAAAGCGTTGTGGCGAGATCTTCAACTGAATCGGAATACATGGCTGCTTCGGAGGCTTCACAAGAAGCGATATGGATGAAAGAGTTCATTACAGAGCTGGGTGTGGTTCCTAGTGCGCTGGACCCAATGTCTATCTACTGTGATAACATGGGCGCCATAGCCAATGCGCAAGAACCAAGGTCACACAAGAAGCTAAAGCACATCAAGCTACATTTTCACGCTATTCGAGAACATATCCAAGATGGGGATATAAAGATTTGCAAAGTACACACAGATCTGAATGTGGCGGATCCGTTGACTAAACCTCTCCCGAGGGCAAAACATGACCAACACCAAACTGCCATGGGTGTTCGGTATATTACCATGTAATCTAGATTAGATGACTCTAGTGCAAGTGGGAGACTGTTGGAGATATGCCCTAGAGGCAATAATAAATGTAGTTATTATTATATCTTTGTGTTTATGATAAATGTTTACATTCATGCTATAATAGTATTAACAAGGAAACATTGATACTTGTGTGATTTGTAAACTTAATTTGAAGTCCCTAGTATAGCCTCTATACATCACTAGCTTGTTGGTTGATAAATGATTGTGGTTTCCCTATCATGAACATTGTGATGTTATCAACAACAAGATCATATCGTTAGGAGAATGATATGGTGGACATACTCCTATAGATAAGCGTAGCATAAAGATCAAGTCATTTTAATAGTTCAATTGCTATATGCTTTCTGATACATAGTAACCTAATTCCTTCGACCATGAGATCATGCATATCACCTTTACCGGATGGATGCTTTGATGACATCAAACACCACACCGTAACTGGGTGGCTATAAAGGTGGCATTGAGTGTTTGGAAAGTATTGGTTGAGACACATGGATCAAGAGTGGGATTTGTCCATCCATATGACGGATAGATATAATCTGGGCCCTCTCGGTGGAATGTCATCCAATTAGCTTGCAAGCATGTGACTGGCTCACAAGGGATCACATATCACGGGAACGAGAAAAGAGTACTTATCGGTAACGAGGTTGAACTAGGTATGCAGAGATACCGACGATCATAAACCTCGGATAAGTAAACTATCGTGAGACAAAGGGAAATTGGTATCGTATGTAAGTGGTTCATTCGATCGCAAAGTAATCGTAGAAATATGTGGGAGCCATATGAATTTCCAGATTCCTCTATTGGTTATTGTTCGGAGAAGTGTCTCGATCATGTCCGCATAATTCACGAACCGTAGGGAGACACACTTAAGGATTCGACGTTGTTTGAGTAGTTATGGTATTATGAGAAAGAGACCGAATGTTGTTCGGAGTCTCGGATGGGATCCGGGATATCACGAGGAGATCCGGAATGGTCCGGAGAATAAGATTCATGTAAGGAAAGTCCCGTTTCGGAGTTGGGGAATGATTCCGGTGTTTTCATCGGGAATGTTCTAGAAGGTTCCGGAATGTCCGGCACTCCGGAGGGGAAAGGGTACATGAATGTGTCATTGCAAGTTGGAATGATTGCATCATGTACTAAGTGTTATCGCTGTTCCAAATAAAGGATTAATTCAAATCCTAGTTTGAAAAGTCAAATAGCTAAATTGAAAAGTCAAACAGCTAAATTTGGAAAGAGGAAAAGAGGAGGAAGTGGGAAACCGAGTTGGGGAGGGAATCCCTCCTCCAACCGGCGGCGCCCCCTCCAAGCCGAGTTGGGGAGGGACTCCCCTCCCTCCCCTTGGCCGCCGGCCCCTCCACCTATATAAGGAGGGGCAGGGCTCCCTCCTAGAACACACAAGTACCTCTCCTCAAACCCTAGCTTGGCGCCTACCACCATAGCCGCCGCCCCTCTAGGGTTTTGCCCTAGCCGCCGACTTGGGGGTCCCCGGAACCCTAGCCGCCGGCTCTAGCCTCTCCTCCTTGGTGTGTCTAAACCCTAGATCGCCGAGGAGCTCTCTCATACTCCACCATACTCGCTCCGGCTTAAGGCGAAGCCCTGCGAGATATCCCCTCTACTTCCGGTACCACGCCGTTGTGCTGCCGGAATCGCGAGGAGAGTGCTACAACCTCCGCTGCCTGCTGGAACAAGGGAGAGGAAGGTCTTCGTCGAGTACCGAACGTGTGACCGACTGCGGGAGCGCTGCCGGAACGCAGCGCCGGAAGGATCGTCTACGCGATCTTGAGATCGGGAAGAGTACGACTACATCACCCACGAGAATCCGCTCTCGTTAAACACTTTGGAATCTTCGAGGGTAAGTTATTACATCGACTCGTTGCTACAATCTAGTAGATAGATCTTGGCTTGTTTGTTTGTATGCGGTAGAATTTTTTTGTTTTCCATGCTACGAAACCCTACATTATGGGGGAGCAAGGATTCCATATTTGTGCAATATGTATTCTAATGCATTTATTTTGAATTGTGCACAAATCTTGGGGAGCTTCTGTATTAGTTATTTAAAGCACCCTTTTGCTCATATCATAATATCTTGTAGTTTCCATTTGGACTCATTTGTTGTTTTCAAATTGGTTTGTCGGGCTTGTAGGTGCTTGCATCATTTGACTTTATTTTGTCAATCTTCGGTTCCTCGATATAGTTCTAATCCCTCCCAAGTATTCATCATTGGATATGTGCGAAGGCACACCTTTGGAGGAATTATTAATATATTTGCCTTCTAGAACTTGTCACCCATTTCGGCAATCGATGCCAATGGGGGAGAAGTTTTAGAGGGTTTAAGGGAAGTTGAGATATGCATTGAGTTGGTTCTTAAGCATTTTCCTTTATGCTCTTGCATCTTTGTTGTTGCTTAGCATGTGATATATAGAGGAAACTCCACCAATGATAATTGGCAATATATGCAATGAAATTCAAGTTCATCACACATGCATAGATTGTGAGGGAGTTTGCTCTATAAATGGTGATGGTACCAATATCACATACTTTTGTAGTATTTGATATTGGTATTACCATTTTATTTATTAATATTCCTTATATAAACCCTCTTAAAGGGATTGTCATCAATTACCAAAATGGGGGAGATTGAAAGAACATGTGAGGCCCCCATGTGTGGTTTTGGTAATTAATGACAATCTTTATGGACTAATGTGTGTATTAGGTTGTACTTGTAGGATTTGTCCATTGGCATCACTTGGAGCATGTGTTGGCTTCAAGGGCGATGAAATGAGAAGAAGATGTGATGTGCAAGCTCAAAATGCGCCATCTATAGAAGATCTCATGTTTGATGATTGCCATCCTCGGTGATCATGGATCGATGATGAGTAATCAAGAAAGGCGTTCCATCTTGAGATGGACAAGATCATCTACATCGAGCTCAAGTGGAATGATCAAGGCAAAGGTATAATCTTGATAGGTTTTGTCTTTTGCCGGTCTCATGTTGTGTGTGGGAGACCGGGTTTAGGATAGATAACCGTACTATCAAGAGGGACTCTCGAATGAGTAACTCGGTCACATCGTTTGGAGAGAGCTCAAACCTTTGCATATTTTCATCATCATATTTGGTTGTTATTTGGTCTTATCCATGTGAGGATATAAAGCTTGTGGTAATCTCCATAACAAGCTCTTGCTCATCAAAATCAGATCTTCCGTTTGTATCTTGTTGCGATTTTGATCTTGGCGGCTTTTTGGTTTCTCACCAAGTGAGGTATCTCACATTATTATACTTGATACATTCTCACTTGGTGATAACCAATACTTTCACCTTTTATAGGGAAGCTCATGTCGTCCTCTTTCCAACGCAATTGTAATCGGGTCGATCGGAGTTACCAATCAAAAGTTATAGCCGTTTGAATATCTGCTGGTCTCCTAGGTACTAAAATGCGGTAAATGCAGTAGTACCGCATTTTAGTACCTAGCGAGGCAGAAGGTTTTGGAAAGTTGCCAAAATCCACTGCCGGGCTAGGTACCAAAAAGCGGTAGTACCGCATTTTAGTACCTAGCGCGACAGAAGGTTTTTTACTTCGTCATTTGGATCTATCCTCCCTTGCTGGACTATGATGTTTCTTTGCATGATCTTGTAGAGGTTGTTGTCCTCTTCGAAACGAGCCCAAGATCATCGAAATCGGAGTCCGGATGCAAAAGTTATGGTTGTTTTTGTTCTGTGATGACCGGTAGTACCGAACCAGGATCCGGTAGTACCGGGGTCCGGTAGTACCGCATTTTGGTACCGGGGAGCGCAGAGAAAAAATACGTTTGGAGCCCCAGGAACCCCAGGAAATGTCCGGTAGTGCCGGGAAAGTCCGGTAGTACCGGGAATCGTGTTTTTGGGCTGCAACGGTTGGATTTTGGAGGGACCTATATAAGGGTCCTTCTTCCCCAATGGTTCCTTAACCATTCTTGCAAGTTTTCCCCTCCATTGTTGACCTTCTTGAGCTTGATTTCTCTCAATCCCTCCGATGATTCTTTCATATTCTTGAGGGATTTGAAAGAGGAGATCTAGATCTACAATCCCACCAATCAATCTCTCCTCTAAGTGAGGGGAACATATTGGGATCTAGATCTTGGAGTCTTTTGTGGATTTCCTCCATTGTTCTTCCTCTCTTATTCCCCCATAAGCTTTTGTAGCTTTTGTGGAATTTGGGAGAGAAGGATTTGAACACCTTTGTGGTGTTCTTGCCATTTGCATTCGGTGCATCGGTTTGAGTTCTCCTCGGAGGATTTGTTTTGAGTTACTCATTGGAGCTTGTCCCTCTTGGGTTCTTGGAACCCTAGACGGTTTTGTGGCCTTGGTGGCGTTTGTTGAGGCCTTGGTGGCGTTTGTTGGGAGCCTCCAATTAAGTTGTGGATAAGTGCCCCAACCTTGTGAGAGGTTCCGGTTGCCACCGACAAGTGCACCGATAATGGAAGAGTGGATCGATCCCGTTGGGGTGAGATTCACCGGAGAATAAGGGAGGCCTTTTGTGGCGTTGGTGGTTTGATACCACCCCCTCTCCAAACGAGACGTACTCCATGTTGGGAGGAACTCGGTAAAATATCGGTGTCCCCGCGTGCCTCGGTTATCTCTATACCCGAGCTCTTTACTTATGCACTTTACATTGTGATAGCCTTCGTGCTTGAAGTAATATATATCTTGCTATCACTTTGTTGCTTGTATTTCTTAGCATAAGTTGTTGGTGCACATAGGTGAACCTTAGTTGTTCTAGGTTGTGCTTAACAAAGTAAACACTAGTTTTATTCCGCCTTTGTTGAGCCACTCTAGGAAAAGTTTTAATCGCCTATTCACCCCCCCTCTAGGCGACATCTGTATCCTTTCAGGAGGGTGTATTTTATCTCAAAGTTTGTATTTTTGTGTAGCCTAAAATGTAACACCTTTATAATAAACTCGTGGTGGGCATACTGTATGTGTAAATGTAGTTGTATATTTTTATCAATACATTTTGGTATACTTTCTCTTAATTGACATTGGAGCTCTCTTCCTCCACTATAGCAGGAGAGGCGATTTTTAGATCCTCCTGTCTGAACCACCTCTTCCCCGTCGATTCACCGGATCTCTCGCCCTCCGGCGACCGCTTTGGCGGCGGGAGGGCGGGGGATCCCCGTCTCACGGGTGTAAATAAGGTAGGGTTAGCTGGGCATCCCGCTGGCGGCGCCATGGAGGAGCTTCGGCGCCGGTGTGGATTTTGTTGAAGGGGTGCGGCTCCTTCGATGACAGCGCTCGGTGGAGCTCCACGGTGGTGCACATGCTTCCTCTACACTCGTGGATCGGCGGATCCTTGTTGTGTGTCATCTCCCGGCCAGATCCCGTGCGGTGGCGGATCTAGATGTTGAAGTTTCTGAAGACGGCGACGTGGTGCTGCGCGGCGGAGCTGATGATCCAAGGCGTTACCCCTCCGGGGACGGTGAGTGGGGACTTCCCGTCTGCTAGGGAGCAGTTTCCGTCGATCCTTGGTGTATGGACGAACAGCGGCGGCGGCACGTCTCTCTCTCTCTCTCTCTCTCTCTCTCTTGGGGTGCCGGCGAGGTCAGGGCTTAGAAGGGTCTCCTTGTAATTTCTTTCGTTTCTAGGATTTTCTGTAAGATCACAATATCAATGAAATCGCTTTCTTCTGCGCAAAAAAAGAAAAGAAATAACGCTTTCCAATTTAAAAAAAGTGTGCAACTAGCAGTTTTTCTTAACTTATAATAGTACTAATACTTTTATGTTAGGCAGATAGTGTACTCCCTCCATCCACAAATAAATGTACTTCTAGCTTTGTCTTAAGTCGAAGTTAGTAAAATTTGACTAACTTTATAAAAAATGTAACAATATTTATGACTTTAAATTGGTACTAATAGATGTGTTTTCAAATATAGATTTATAATATACTAGCTGAATGACCGTGCGTTGCCACTGTTTAAAGTTTATTATTTTACTATACATATTAATTTTTGTAATACAAACTTATTATCATGTTTTCTATGACTAACACAGTTATCGATAAGCGCCGCCGACCATCTAAAACTCATCAATCTAGCAATAGAGCAGCAAAATACCAAATCAGATGCGAGGGAGTGACACAATTATGAGCACCATATTCTTTACATATAAGTCATATTAAGATGACTGTCCTATTGTTTTCTTCAATTTCATGTTCTTACCACCATATATAAAGGAGAAGCTTGATAATCTATCACAATTTTAATTGTCATGATAACACTACCATATTCGTTGCTAATTTTTTTGATAGATCACAATAACCTACTCCATAAAAATATAGAGGGAGTACAAAAAATATAGGTAGTACTTTGTGACGTCTTTCTATTATAGAGGAAGCCTCGAGATTATTACCATCTAAACAGTAGCACTACATAAAAGTATTTAAATATCCGCTGCATACTAGTCCTTCTGGCCCATATTAATTGACTTATATTTGTCTAGATTTGGATAAATCTAGACATTATTTAATATATAGATTCATTTAAATTTTGATAAATATAAACCAAATTAATATGGATCAGAGGAATATTTAATTATAGTTTAGTTTAGCTTTTCATTTAACAAAAAATCATGGCACCTACACTGTTGGTGTGTTGTTAAATGCTAAAGCAGACAGTCGGTAGGTCTCACCCTCTGTCTCATCGTCCTCTTCTTGATTTTTTTTCTCTCTCCTTCCACTCAACAGAGGGCACGCTGCCGATTCCGGCCGCCGCCGGCTCCCTCTCGCGCCTCTGTCAATCTGGGTGGCACCGCGCCGCTCCTTTCTGCTGATTCCCCACCACCAAGACGCTGGCGCCTCCATGCTCCCGGGGCGGCTCCTGTTCCTCTTGGCTCAGATTTTGGCTGCCGGTGTTGGCTGGTGCAGCTGCGTGTGGCCGACGGGCGACAGGTCCCATTCCCGCGATTCCCTGCAGCTCGCCCCCTTGCCCTTGTCTCCTCCACCTCTCCCTCCCCAAATGAGCTGGCAGCCCACATCCTCTCCCCTCTCCAGGTCGTGGCGTAATCGAGGGGTGGGAGGAAGAGTAGATCAAATCCTGTTGGAGTCGACCGGGACTCTATGTCGCTACGGGACCGGAAGGCTCTTGCTGTCGCTCGGGTGGATTTTAACACGGACGACGGACGACCGATCAAAAGAAGGAAACCACCGTAGAGAAAATTATATAGTAGAGAAGAGATAGAGATTAATTTACTCTCTCCAATCCATATTAGTTGACTTTAATTTAAATGTATTTGACAATTTTTTATGATAAATACATCTAAATTAGAGTCAACAAATATGGGTCGGAGGGAGTAATTTAATATATCTACTTATATTTATCTATATAATTGATCAAATTTGATAAAGTTTGACTTAGACAAAAATCTAGAAATACACTTATCTGCGCAAACGGAGGGAGTATATGCTTTCGAGAACTCACTTGAGTGCCAAATACAGTCTTGGGCGATACTATACATGGTTTGCAAAGTAAGCATTCATATTTTTTTTCCCGTTATTTTTCCAGAATCAAGAAGGAGCAAAGCTAGCACGCAATACATTTTGTAGTACTACTAGAAAATAGCACGACGTGACGACCGGCTTTGCTGAAACAAAGGTAGGCAGGCCGTGTGGTCTCATCTTTGTGGCTAGCTAGCTGCACGTTGTTCGCCCTTGTGGTTTCTCTTGGCGCACGTGCAAAATAAGAGCAAGGCCAATTAACCCCGTGTGGAGTGTTCGGTATGCGCGCGCGACGTACGTGTCGATCACTGCTGCTAAGACGACTGGAACTAATACTACTGACGAGGGAGGCGACAGTTTGGAGCATTTCAACACTCCAGTTCTGAAACGAGGGCGGCCAACAGCTAACATTCTGAATTATTTACTCCTCTCACCGAACCAACATATACAAATATCCAATCAATTGGGTCAAATAATATGTGTGTATGCTATACGACACAGTCGACAGGATTGTACTAAGTTTCAGTGGTTTTACTTGTTCCAAACTAAATTAAAGTGCTCCCCATTAACTTTAAGCACTCTACTTACACCTCGTGTGTGTGTGTCAATGGCAAGAATTTCGCAACAATTTCCTCCGAACAGATCGTATGACCACTCCATGTTGGCGCTGTCATCAGCACCATGGCCACTGGGCATCCCTCCACTCGCACCACCTCTCCCTGATGCTCCCTCCTCCATCTTTGTAATCCTGAGGGTTCGAGTTTTTGTTCGTCGTCTCCATGCCGCCGCTTCCGATGTTCTCTTTCGGTTTATCACGAAGGAAGCTGCAGGAGGAACGGATCTCATGGTCGCGCTTCAGAGCGTCGTCCCTGTAGCTCAGGCTCAGGTACCTCGGATGGTCCAGAAACCTCACATTCTTCAGCCAAAGCCTGAAGGCCTGAACAGCAGCACCAGCAAATATTACATGAGCCTCTTTAACATCAACTGCCAAATTATATATATGCAGTAATAATCAACTGACTGAAGCATTTTGTAGAGATGATTCAAAGGTATGGCAACTCCAGGATAACTTTATTCTGGCACTAGTTAAGATCGATCAAAGGTTGTCAATGGCCGTAAACATGGAAACACACTTAGTTGATGCAACGGAAATACTGCAGTGTCGTCCTAACAAGTGGGTCACAACTATGGGGTAGAATTGGAATACTCTCTTAAAGAAAAACCTAGAAGCTTCCTCTCTATATATTCATTTGAAGAGATGTTGTAGATCAAACAAAAACTCTTCAGTAATCACCACTATCTGTTCATCTCTTAATCCAGTTGCCCCACCAAGAAAGATAATTCATGAATCAAATGAACACAACATGAGGAAAGAAAAGTAACCATCAAGTCAATCTGAAAGGTTATCTAAAGCATTCTATACGAGGATAGCGTTATATACGAGAATGCAATCATAAATGTAAGCATGGTAACAGAACAGGAGCATCGTATATTTACCTCCCAGTATATCCCTGCAGCAACCTTATGAGGCATCAGCCAGAAGAATGTTGCTAGCTTAACCGAGTCACTCGTCTGACCAACTAAATTGGCTTGCAAAGCTGCAGTAAAATAGTTCCCAAGTGTTGGATGTTGAACTGAAATAGCCACATAGAGATTATCGCCTGGGGCGTCAGCACGAATACTCCAATTGCCAAGCATGTCCTACAGCTCACACGACAAAAAAAAACCCACTAAGAAGATGTGATGATAGTGAATTGAATATAGCGAGTTGAAATTACCAGAATCAAGACCAAGTAGAAAATTAGCATAGTAAACATCATTTGGTTTCTAATTGGCCATCAGAAAAGTATAGGCAATGAGCTCCATATGCAACATGATCCAGACAAAAATATGAGCCAAAAAATTTCATGTATAATTGGCCATCAGAAGAGTATTATGCAATGAGCTCCATATGCAACAGGATTGAGACAAAAAAAATGTTTCGTCTGAAAAAGAACTGAGCAAATGAAGTAATTCCCTGCTAAATTTATATCAGCTTTTCCTACAAAATTCATGGTCCAATACACCACATTATCCAAACGGACACTACCATATTCTATCAGATGATATACTGATTCTACACCAAGGCCATACCATGAAAGGGCTGACATGCAAAGGCTTTGCAACGAGATCAGAACCCGGCTGGAAGGTAAACATCACCTTCTCCCCCCAGGGAGTATTTGTGACCTGAAACGAATAGCAAAATATTCAACACTGTAATGGAACCAACTAAACACCAACCAATATGAATCCAACACAGAGCAGATGCCTCACTTCAGCAATGCACATCTTGAGGTCCTCATCCTGTTCTTGCGCCGCCACCTCGTAGCAGTAGTAGACGCTGAGCGGGTTCTGCTCGTACCCCACACTCTTGGGCACCGTCAGGAGACGCCTTCATAACAAAAAAATGTGTTCTAGTTACGCTTTGCAATTGAAATCGAGTTTGTTTACATAAAAAAAGGACTCTGGCTTTTATTGTAGAAAGTACGAAAGGAGGGTCCATTTACAAGAACTTGTGTGAAAATTCTACAGCTAAACTGCGTCAGAGAGTCGCAAACCGCAATAGAGGGCTTACACGGGGCCAGAGGTGGAGGCGATGCGGCGGGCGTCGTCTGCGGAGAGGTAGCCGGGAAGGGGGAGGAGATCGAGGTCGATGAGGGCGTAGCGCACGGCGTACTCGAAGGCGTGCCCCGCCGGCCGCCGGCGGGAGTGCCGGACGCGGCCCACGTAGAGCCGCGCGGCGCCACCACCGCCGGGAGCGGGGCGGCTAGCGAAAGGGAGGCGGAGCAGGAGGAGCAGGGAGAGGACGGTGGAGGTGATGAGCGTGGTAGTCAGGGAGGCCAGCAAGTAGAGCGCCTCCATGGCTGCTGCTTCGATCTCTAGATGTTTTCTTAGGGAAGGTTCATTATTTTGGGATGAACCCGTTTCTGGGCATATATAGTTTATTTACAATTTTTTTGTGTACAAAAATGAAATTGAATACATCTTAATTATTTATGAAAATCGAAAAATCGTCAGTAGTAAAAACAATGCCTCATATAGCATATCTAGAACACATAAATTGCAAGTTAAAATGTTTAAATGTATCGTAGATCTATAAAAATTGCAAGTGTATGGAATGGGTTCAGTTAGCTGATTGTGAAGACCTCTCATGGTCCAGATGAGTAGATCAAGGTTTGAAACTGACTTGCACACTTCAGTTGCCAATTTTCATGACACATTCAGTTGGCTTGATAATGTCCACAAGACAAGAGGACATTGGGGTTGGGTTCTTGTCCTGTTCTGGATTAGCATTTGTGGTGGATAATGACTACACGTTTCTGGAGTAGCTGGGATGCTGGGATGCTGGCTGCAACGAGTACTTGGTCATCGCTTCTACAGTGGTAAACAAAATACAGCATATAATTTTGATCTCTCTGCCTTCTTCCGTTTTTTGAACACGGCTCTCCCTTTCAAACACTTATTGTTCTGCTTATTTTTCTATTATTTTATACAAGTAATGTTCTTATTGGAAAATAATACTATCTGTAAGTGCGTGTGTAGAAATAACGCAAAGCTGGTCCTTGACAAGCCCAGCACCAACTTCATCTCTGAATTTTGATGACAGATGTTACTGCTTGCAACATAAGCACAGTTATGCTATGTGGTACAAACAATTCATGGATACTTTCATGTGGCTCAAAGGACTATAAATTTGTTTGACGAAGGCCACAAACAAATTTACTCCTTACAACTTGAGCAGAGTGCACTCAACAAAGAGTCAGATCAGTGTAAAGAATGAAACAGAACAGTTTTGTTCAGTACCCACAAACATCTACTACTTACAACAATGTCTTGAATTATTTCCTTACTGATACAACATTTACAGATTATAGGACATAGCAGGAAGAAAGAGTCTAATATACAGAATACAACAGTTGTACAATCATATTGAGATAATTTATCAGCTGTGCTCTCTTTGCAGATTACGAGAGCTTTAGAGGCAGTTAAGCATGCAAGATCTGACTGCTTGAAGGCGTCAGATCACTGAATGCCCTAGGAACGTCCACATCTTGCCAACGAATCAAGTAGCTCGAAGCCCTATGATTAGAACTGCTACCACTGCCAGATTGCTTCTTGATGTGGCCAATTGCTACTTGGAGGCCTCGGCCGACAACGACAATCTTACTGTCCAGGCAACTCACAGACAAAGGTTTCATAATTCGTTCAGGCATAGGTGGGCCGTTTACAGAATCCCATGAATCCATCTCTGCATCATAGACCTTAACCTTCATCCTCTCGTATTCTGAAATGACGAATAAACGCTCGTCGATGACCACACTTAATCCGGTCCATCCTTCACGCATTCCTACTGGCATCGCCTCCCAGCGGTCAATCTTTGGATCATACACTTGCCCTCTAGGCGAGGAGAAGAAAGGCCATGCACAGCCTTCAGTGACATAAAGCCTACCTTTGATGACAGCAGAATCTGATGAAGCCATGTTGGTGCCCATACTAGCAACCGATTGCCAGACACCCTTAACCGGATCAAGAACCTCTGCTGAATTCAGCTCAAACTGGTTTGTGCTATAGCCCCCAGCAACATAGACCCGTCCATCGATCACGCCACCACCAAAGAAAGACCGTGCCGAAAGCATGCGGGTCATCACGGTCCAGCGGTTCTTGTAAACATCATACTTGAGTACCAAGTGTAACGGGCAATCCATGTCGGAGACAAGCCCACCGCAGACAAGAAGGGTGCCATCGCTGGGGATAGCAATGCAGCCGAACCCACGGGGGCAAGCCCGGTCCCGGCACGGCATGGTGGGAATCGTGTGCCAGGTTAAGCAGTCTAGGTCCAGCACCTTCCACTGTATCTTACCAGTGCATCGGTGGAATGCCAGGGTGAACAACCACGGGGATCGGAAGCCCATCGCCTTCCTCTGCGTGAAGAAGCGCGCCTTGTCTGCCAGGAGGTGGTGCCACCGTCGACACACGAGCCTGCACATATCATGGGCCTCCACAGGTAGCCGGAGGAGGCAATTGAGCGCGGCGTCGTCTGGGAGGCCAGGTATGAGGGGAGTCTCCCATGAACAATTATCAAAATCAGCGGATGGTGTCGGCGGTGGCAATGCGGAGGCTGTGGCAAGCCGAAACTTGGGAGTGAGTTTCATCTGTGAATCACCAAGCTTTTGGACAGGAGACTGGTGAGACGAGACTCGAACGCGGCGCATACTCGTCTCAGATTGCAAGATTGAGGAAGACACCAACGACCATCTCCTGAACAGCCAGCAGATGAACACACAAACCCAAGTTTTTCCCCAGAACACCCTCCAATGTTAGTTCTACTACGGCGAAGAGAATGGCAACACTATTCTTGCACAAGGAAAACTCCCCAATTTATTGGCAGTGTTACATCCATAGCATTTCAAAGAAGCAGCCAGCCTGATACGCATAGCAAGCAATCAGTCACTGTAGAACAAGAGTGGAGTTAGAAGGAAGATATAATTGCTTCCCAATAAATTAATACAAAATCAGGATTTCCCACAGAACAATAACCAAACCCTAGCTCATTAAACTTGCGCCCTGTCCAATTCACAAGTCATTCTCAGCTAAATAGACACCAAGGAAACCCCTCTAGCAGATATATTGTACTAGTACGAAAGAAGAAAGGGAGCAAATAGCACCAAGTTGAGATTCATGGAATAACATGGGAATCATGATGACACTTTCAACAGAAGAAAAATAAAATAAAGTAGTAACCTGAATCGCTGAGCGAGCCGAGGCTCCCTGCGTGGTGGTGCGCTCTGATTCAAGGAGGGGAGGTCTGCAGGAGAGCAAAAGATCTCCCTGCCATTTCTCTTTCCTCTTAACCACCGAGTTGGGTCAAACCAGAGGATGAGGAAGCAGCTGAGCTGAAAGCTTTCCTCATCTTCGGCTATTTCAACACCTTTGTTCGGTGAGTGGGCCCCAGAATCTGTTGGACCTACCTCCGCTTCGTTTCATAATTATTTTTCTACAGTAGTACATTTTAGCTGGGAATATGAATACATAAAACATACAGTATATTGTATTTTTTGCTGACTATATTGCCGATAAAACAGGTGCACGTGTTTTTTGCGGGAAAGAAAAAACTGTTGCATCCACAACTTCTTTTGTACGTAACTGTCTTTGTAAATGTTGTCAGCATGTTACATCTTTCCTTGTACTACCTGTAGGCATGGGGAGTAAGTATCTTCTCCCTGTAGGTATGTTTTTATTACGGGTCTCCCTGTGTGCATGTCGATTGTGCAAATTTCTTTACTTGATTACTTCATTGACGGCATCTCCATGTTCCAAGAGAGGAAAGATATACCAAATAAAGCAGAATACATATATCGTGTACAGTAGTAGATAGAGATCACATCGCAACTAGAACCAGTGTTAGGTGAGGGGGTTGGTCCGTTGATGAGCTAAGCAAATCAATCAGTGACCAACCTACCAAGACTGCTACTATGATTTTTGTTTGTGTGTGTGCGCGCGCGCGCGATTCGAGACTGCTATGATCGGAGGAGCCAGGCTTGGCCACTTGGGTAGCACTAGACCGTGTGTTTGTGGCGTCAATTGTGATCGCGTGTACCACCTACACCCATGTGACACCGCTGCCATGTATCCTCAGGTAGCATGATTGCTCAAAATGTAGTCTAGTACACGTTAAAAGAATCACAACTTCTTTTGGATCGGTTTAGTTACAGATTGTGAGCCAAGAAATATTATGTTCGGGCGGCCTTGGAAAGAGTTGCGATCATGGATGTGTTTTGTGCTTCGTAACTCAGTAAGGGTCATGAGACAGTGCCGCCAGGGTGACTACCTCGTCGCCCTGAGATTTTTCATTCTTTTCTGTTCATTTCTAGGTGTAATTTCGCTAGGGCGATATCGGCAGTTGTACAACCTATATTGTACGAATTTCCATATGCTAATACATCGAAAGCCATATTAATTGGATTTTAGGAAAAATGTTCCCAAAGAAAAGAACCGGAAAATTGGTCCATATTTTGTGAGCACGTGGTGTTGATGATTTTGTGTTTTTTAAGCTGTTAGAGTATTGTACATACGATTGTTATGATAGTTTAGGATAGTTAGGACTTTATTCTAACTTGACTTGTACTTTACGATTATCCCTGCACGTCTGGTACTGGCAACACCGGTGCGTGCCTTCGTCCCCGACGCGTTCCCGAGTCTGGCAAACTCGCGCCGGACGCCTCGTCTTCGTCGACATGATAACGTCTTCTTCAGCATCGACATCTTGCTCTACGACTGCCTCGACCGCATCAGCGACGCATTCTTCTTGGCATACTAGGTTCTGGCAGAACCAAGATGTGCCTTCGTTCCCGACGTGCGCCTAGTTCTGGCAAAACTTTGGCGCCGATCGTACCCGACGACTCAGACTGCATCGACTCCGGCATTGATCGACACCTTCGACCTGCCTCGACGCGTCTCCGTCATCCTCTTCGCGCACTATGCGCTTGCGGCTTCATGTGCGGCTATATCGACACCGGCAACCCCGACCACGACATCGACCATGGCGACCCTTCGCACCGCTACATCGACCTCGGCACCGCTCCACACTCTCCGCTCCCTCGACATCGGCACAAGGGCTTCCACCTCGCTTGAGCATCATCAGCCTCTTCTACGGTCCAAGCATCCGCGCCGCGCCATCGTCTACGACACTCCCGCTGCAACTGCGGGGGATGTCAGCCTACTGGTCTACTTCGGCACTTCAGTCTGACCGTTTGCGATGTTCCTGTTGTTCACGACGCTACCGTTACGACTACGGACGAGTGTTAGAGTATTGTACGTATACAGTTGTTATGGTAGTTTAGGCTAGTTAGGACTCTAGCCTAACTTGACTTGTACTTCAAGATGATCCATGTACGTCTATATATACTCGCCCATGAGACTCAATAATACATCCAACATATTACGCCAATCTCATACTCTTACATAAGTAGATGTCATGTCGGTCGGTACTGCTCTAGTATGCATTTTTATGATGTGAATTTGGTTTAGAATGAGCATGTCAAAAAGAATTTAGTTTTAGAATTAAGAAACCAATTGTATTGGTAGGCTAGAAAAAAGAAAAGTTGGGAGGAAGGATGCCTTCCACACGGCCTATCTTTTTAACATATATTCTAACTTTTAGAATCAAATACCATGATATGTTTTTATTTATAGTAGCGAATAGTAGACGGTAGAGATATATGAGATGTCTCCAGCGATTATAAAATATAGTCTAAAAAGGAGTAAACCTTCATGGTCTTCAAACTCTTTCTACTTTCATGACTCAATCTTGTAGTACTTTTCCAAAGGAAACCGTGAATAAAATGAGAGATATACTAGATAAAACATGTAAATACTGATGAGTGCAATTTTGGAGCATGTTTATCTTGTCTTTTTGCATGAGTAGTGATATGATTTTGGTATTTTACGGTGCCCGCGTGTCCTTTTTATAGTTGTTTCACCAGGATTTCGGAATTAAAGGTGTGAACGAATAAACCAATTGGAGAAGTCAAATATGGGCAAAATATGCCATTTATAAGCCATTAAAGCCCCATAAATAAATATCCACGCACTTGGGGAGAAGGGGTAGCAAAACCCCTTGAATTTCCACAATCAGAGTCTTTAACGATCACCCGTACGGTGTGGCACCAGAGCCGCCTCTTCAAATTCTTCCACCCTATACAGACGGATCTGAGATCTGACATTCAGAGACACCACAATTCGCAGAAACCTCACCTATGGAAGGGATCTGGAGGAGGAACTCGCACCGAGGCATCGATCCTCACCGCTATGAAGATCCTTGAAGGCTTGGAGACCATCTTCATCACCATGTTCATCAACTGCTGCAACTCCACCATCACCAACAATTCCCCCATCTCCATTACATTCATAGTGTTATATTTCCTATACATTGTTGTGGATTTGCATGAATATTTACCGATCTATTCGAATTCCATCCATACTATTATGATGATGTTGTTTGCCTCCATGTGTGAGTAGTTTACTTTGTTCTTGGAGAGATGGAGAAATCCTAGCAAACATTATGTCTTAAAATAGATGATCTATGACTTAGATTTATGATGTATGTATTCAATCTCTCTCTCTCTCTCTCTTGATGTTGTGTAAAGTGCACCACTAACATTTTCCTTAGGGACTTAAGAGGGAATTATACTTGGGCATGTGGTGATGCTATGGTGCTAAGTGACATATTGTGCGAGATCGTTACCATGTGTTAAAGGGGGATAAGATGGGTGATGACTGCAAGTGCACATATCAATTGTAGCTAGTTTCGAAGTAAAGATATTGAACCACAAAGAGCTATTGGTAAAGGTATTTATGCCCCTCGTCACTATCTACCAAAGGATACTTGTAAGCTGCCTTTGATTTCAAGTAAATGGTGTTTGAAAGGTTTTTGGTTGTGTGCAGAAAAATAATTAAAACAAGTAAAAGAAAGCAAGTAGCAAGGTTGTGTGAAAGCGTGGTTGAACTCAATAGGGCTAAAACGTTCTCGGGGATGTAGGATACACCTCTAGCATGCTATTGTTATTATTAATAATTAAGATAACATAATTCTTGTGTCATGAGATATGTGGAGAGAGCTCCACAATAAGATGTTTACTACAAGCCTCATAGGAAGCCACTTTGTTGATCCAAGAGTGAGGTCACCTCTAAATAACCACTGCAGTGTCTGAGAGCATTCACCCATACAGACCACTGGAACTAAGGGTTCCCCGTGGATATCGTAATTAGCTCAGGGAGTCCCTCTTTATTCCTCCTTTAACCGCGTAGTTCACGAGACGACGCCAATCTCTCATGGGGCCATTCTGGGTACGATCTCAAAGCATGTCCAAAGGATTTCTCCCTCCCTTTAGTCCCAAGGGCAAATGGTATGTGGTCTACTTCACATACCATATAAATAGAGAGATCAAATACAAATCATAAATCAATCATAGACCAGCAAGTCATATGGACACAAGAATAGATCATCTTCATTGCAAATTCATAATAGTGCTAGGGTTTCTCCATCTCCCCAAGAACAAAGGAACTACTCACATATAAAGGCAATCAACATCATGGCAATCATATGGATGGGATATGAGAGTACAATCGAATACAAGTGAAGATCCACACTAGGACTTGGATTACAACCAAGTAGACGAAGGGGATCGGTGTTGGAGACATTGGTGATGATGGTGGTGATGTAGATCAGTGTTGAAGCCTTCAAGATCCAATTCCCTTCTTCCATTGAGAAATGGTGATGGTGGAGATCTTCTCGAGGCGGCGGCTATGGAGTTTCCAAGGCGGCAGGGCTGCACCGTGGAGGTATGTGGAGAGAGGCCCCTCCCTTGTTTCCTTGCCTATTTTATATAGGCCTAGGGGTGCCCCCAATATGTTCCTTATGATCTAAGGAAAGTCTAGGAAAAAACAGGGATGGATTCTATGAAGAAATGCGTCCAGAACAACCGTTTTCATGCGTTGAGACCCGTGGTACGGGCGGACGGTAGGGGCGGGCTACGCCCATACCACTAGTCTTTATTGGTGTTGTATGGTCACCATTTGTTTATACGAACTCCAATTTGGGTGTTTTTTGGCTTGTTGGATTCGTATAGAAGAGGGATACAACACCATGGACTTGGATATTCATTTGGAGTTTATGTAAAATCCACTTTTTCCACCTCTCAAATGGCTAAGTCTGGTGCCTGCAGCTCCTCCATATTGCATCTTCTTGGTTCCTTTTGCCTTGCTTTATACATAATCCAACACAACACCTACACACAAGTCAAAGACAAGAAAAGGTAATAAAATCCTAATAAAACTACTAGTTGTGCAAAGTCCATGTGTAAATGAAGGAGAACTAATATTCATACATAATAGGCATAGTTGTAGATAGACGTAGCATCATAATGGGTGATGATATGTCAATCCATAAAAGATCAATTAAAACTTCAATGCTCCATATCAAGAGTGAATCTAGCTTTGAAAGCAAACTTGTGATCCTCCTATGATGTCTTTTATGTTCTATATCTCCTTACTTTTGTAAAGTAAATGCTTCAACCAAAATATGAATTCACTTACTGTTGGCAGTCATATGCATTCAGCACTTCATCCATTTGAAGGGCTCATCAAAGTTAGAGAGATGGCATGAACACTATACAAGCTTTGGTAAATCAAGACAATCAAATTAGAGTTTAATATTAGTATAAATAACTAGAAGTGTAACAATCAATCCAATTCTTTTAGTTAACTCTCAGCTTGCCAAGGAACACTAGGATGTTTTAATAGCAAAATTGAGTAAGAGAGTTCGTGTACTAAGTAGCATAACAGTGAAGTGTCTTATTGACACCCACATCAGTAAATCAAGGCTATCAAAACACTTTTAATCCAATCATTGTCTTTCAGGAAAATTCATAAAGTAGTAATGAGACCATGCCGAGGGTTTGTTATGTTGATCTTCATTTTTTTCTTCCTTCTTTGAAGGATTATTCTCAACATGGATCGTTGAGTGATTGTTTTTAAACAATGGTTTTCACAACCTTCGAGAGTACCAATACTTTTACCTATATGGTGACATGTATGCCACCTATGTCGTCAACTCATAGCCGAAATCACGTGCTGTATCATATATCGTTCGTAGGCTAGTGAAGTTGTTGGCATCCCAAGGTATGCATCAAAAACATTGAACTCTTTAAATAGTATCACAGTTTTATCCACAAGGTTAGCTTTGGCATGCATCACAGTTACCGCTAGACTTCATTTCAATAAAACAACTCCTTTCAAGAGTGTCGTCAAGTCTATCAAAATATCTATGGGGTTAAGTATCTTCAGAGGTAAACTCTCAAGACAATCACTCATCAAACAAGTCATAAAAATTTCAGATTTTTTCTTGTTGTACCGTTTGGAAATATTGTTTAACAAGGAAAGATTGTTAGCTAAAAGAACTAGAGCAAAAGCTTCCACAACTAATCATTCATTCAAATAAAAAAATTACTCTAACTATTTTGAATTACTCCCACTAACATGTCATCTTCACAAATCAACCAACTAAGATAAACAATTCAAACTTCAAAAGTAGGAGACAAAGAATTTAAGTGTAGAAATTGTGGCAATGTTTTCTAGAGGATCACAAAGTTCTTCTCAAGCTGATAAAGATTTTAACAAAGTGCATCAAAGATATAACTCAACTCTTATGAATCCCAACCAAAGCAAGTGCATCCATTATATAAACATGAAACACAACTTACCTAAGCAAGCATTCAAAAACAACAGGATACATGATTGCACAAAAATTTCATCGAACAAGAACATTGCACAAAACTCTACACATGCAGAAGTAACTTCCCCAAGCTAGAACTTTTGCAAGAACCAAACTTGAATAGATTACCATAATAAAAGAGAAAATGCAGTCATCAAAAGAGAGTGTGAGAAGTGGTTACCTCCCCAAGCTTGAGTAAAGCAAGGGTGACGCACTTTACCATTGAGGTACGAATAACCTCACTTTTGATGGACATGGACCTTTGGTTTAACGAATACTTCCTTGTTTAAGTGTTGAGTCGAAACAACCAAGTGGCTTATGCAAGTATTTGTATGGTTGGCACAAACCATGCACGTCATCACACAAGGTTCAAGTCCCTACGAAAATAGAAAACAAAGTAAAAGCAAATGATTCGGTGTACGAATAGAGTTCGTTCACCCAACCGTAGAAAGAAAAATAAAAGAAACATGAAACACTATAGATAATTATATGCTAGGGAGTTTCAAAGGTAGGTAAAATAAAATTAAGTACAATGGAACATGTATGTCACATCCCAAAAATTTTCAAATTTTGAAATGTGAAAAATCAATAAACAAAATAAATAATTGATGAAATTTAGGGTGAAAGAAACTTTTTGGTTCTAAATGGAAACATCAAAGACCCATCTTGAACAAACTTTGAATGAAAAGGGATTTAAAAAAAAGATAAACAAATAACAAATAAAATTATAAAAGTTGGAATCACCATTTTTGGATCTTTAAATAAACAGGATATGGATTTTATAAACAAAGGAAGAAATAAATAAATAAATAAATAAGGACTATTTTAAAAAGCCAAATTAAAACTTGACTAAGCAAATAAAATAAAATAATTTTGTTTAATAAAAAGAGTAAAGGATTATTTAAATAAAATCATAAGGATTTATTAATATCCAATTTTATTTAAATAAAGACAGTTTCCATTTTTTTAAAAGAACATTAGAACATAATAAATTATTTTGAATAGTAATTCAAAGTGAATTATTTTTAAATAAAACCTACTGAAAAGATTTGGTAAAATTTAGAATTGAAATAGAGTTTGAAAACATTATTAAAATCTTATTTGAATTAAGACAAGGACCTATTTTAAATAATTATTATACCCTAAAAAGAATTAAAGAAATATTCTAATATGGGCTTTAGAATATGTTAATAAACAGTATTAAAATATACACAATGTTTGGCAAAGGTTTGAATTCAAATGGAGTTTGAATTGTTTGAATAAAAATCAAAACAGGATAATAGAAGAGGAAAAAGAAAAATATTCTGATTAAAAAAACGAAGCCAGCCCAGAAGCAAGGCCAAGTCCAGCCCAGAAGATAGCCCATATTCCCTCCCCGCAGCGAGTCTTTTTCCACTCAGCCGCAAACCCGCGCAATCGCTGATAGTAGAACCCACCTAACCCCCCACCTCGCTGACGAACGGACCCCACATGACTGTTCTTCGTTTCCACCCGCGACGACCGTTCCCCACACGACCTCGCCATTTCTGCCGTGAGTAACTTTGATGAAATTCACGTCAATGCACGATTAATTCTCGCTAGTGATGGCGCGCCCTTAAACGCCTGGTCCCTCTCTCCCGTTTCCCCCAGATGCCACTCCCCCTCGGCCCCTAGGCTGCACGGATTTCTCCATGCAACCCCACTGGATCCGACGAGGTCCAGTGCAAATTCCGGCGACGCCAATCCACCCCTTGCCTCCCAGTGCATACGAGATTACTCCCCATCGTCCCCTGCATCTCCCTGTACCACTCACTCGCCCGCGCATGCTCCGAATCATTGGCAAGGACGACCTCCGCATGCCACCGTCGTCTGCCACTTCTCCGGCGACCCCTCCCCGTAAGCTCCGTCCACCTCTCTCTCTCGTTGATGCACTCGCGTTCGCCACACTCGCCCGCGTCTAAAGCCGCCTTCCTTTTGCCTTCTGGTGGCCTGTAACCTCGCCCCCGTCGACGAACAGAGTCACCTGGCGCTGCCGTGAACTCCGGCGAGCAATAGCCACTAGTCCCGAGCGCCCCTCGACGAACAGAGACCGCGTTGAGCTTCGTCACGCTCCTGCGAACTCGGTGAGCCCCCTCTCTCGCTTTCTCGCTTACTGCATCACCAGCAACTTCACTGTCAGAGCCGCGACACCGTCCGCCGCCGCCAGCGCCGCCAGAACTTGGTCGAGCTGCTGTGAACCGTAGGATTTAGATCCAAGCGTTGCGATAGATTCATTAATCGAATGAGTACATTTGATCCTGAGCCGTGCGATGCGTTTTAAATCCAGCAGCCCACAGAGCGCGGTTCGCACGAACCGGTACGCTCCAGTAAGAAAGAGCCACGTGTCCAGAGTTTTATTTAAAACAGAAATTTTGATCTATTAGATATACAAAATTGCAAAATTCATAACTTTTAATTCACACGTCCAAATTTTGCAAATTTTATATCATTGGAATCAGGAGAACAAAACCTTTCCAACCATGCAATTTGTTTAATGAATTGATTCTATAAAATTGGTTGTTTTTGCAGAAACTTTTTTAGGCCTATTTTGGATATAAAATATATTCTAAAAATGTTTTTAGGGTAAAATCTTTTGTAAATGGATTGTTTTTAACCTACTGACCCTAAGAACCAACTTGTAGATTTAAAATTATATTTGGTGACACTTAGGAATTAAATCATGAAATAAAGGCATTTCTAGCTAAATAAAATTGTTGAATATGGTTTAAAAATGATTTTTGAGTAAAACATTTGGGAAATGATTTGATTGAAACTCTCCGACCCTAAACACCAAGTTTTAGGATTTAAAATATATTGAGTGAACTCTATAAAATTATTACCTTGTTTAAAGGCATTTCCAACAAAATAAAATATGGCTTTGATTAAAAAATGGTTTATAGGAAAAAAACCTTTTGCAAATGGTTTTAATAATAAACACTTAACATTAAAACACTAGAATTTGTGTTTAAAATATATTTGGCAAACACTAGAAAATATTCCTTTAATTTAAATCATTTCTAATAAAGCAAAAATGATTTAAATGGCCATTTTCACTAACTTGGATTCAAATGATTTTGCCACATTTATAAATGACCTCTAAGTGTTTTAAAATGTTTAGAGCCTACTAGAAACCACTTTTCCAAATATAACAATCTTTTGCATGCTTGCATGCATTGCTTGATCTCATCATTTCATGTGGTGAATTGTTTGAATGTTGGTTTGAAAACGTGCTTGCTTGATTGAATTGTAGTGAAGATTTAAGAGTGTGATATTTGCAAGAACAAGGAGTGAAACAATAATTATCTACTAGAAAGGCAAGTGACACTATCATCCATGTCCTACTATTTTCATTACACTTAGTGGATTTTTGTAGCATGCATGATAGGACAACTATATTTCTATGCTATGCTATGTCCTATTAGAAATTTCATCTTCCTTAGTGAAAACATCATAGCTGTAGTATGCTTAGCCCTGTTATAGACTTGGGGTGGAATATCATATCATGATTATATGAAGTGTTGGAAAAATATATGTTTTATATAATAAAACAAGTATTCAATGAACCACCTGGGTGGAAAGAGGATACTCAAGTTTTGGAAAAGGTGGCAACGAAGGGAATCATGTTTATATGGCTATATTTTTGTATGTGCACTAGAAGAAAACCACCCAGGGACTTAGAGATTGAACATGTTTCTCGTACAGTGGCTTTCGTGTACAGCCACATGCTAAATAGGCTCTGGCTTAGTCAACTACATAGTGGAAGACCCTTGCATTGGCATCTTCAGGTTAACTAGAATTGTGTATGGAAATATATCCCTACATTTGTGCCTGGAAGACAAGCTAGCATTGTGTATTGGGAGGACTTCTATGGAAATACTTTGTCACATTATCGATCTGCCGGTACTCCATTTGGTGAGTACTTATCCAGCGGCCACTGGTGGCGTCAAGACGAGATTGTGTCATGTGGGTAAAGTGTACACCTTCTGCAGAAGATCAAATACTAAGTACTTAGCCGTGTCCCCAGTTACGGACAACTCTGAGCAACTAAGGCCTGAAGCTATGGAAGATCTCGACATTCCAATTTCTCAAAGTAAAACTTGATGGTGTCAACAAGGGATTAGAAGCACTTGGAGTTTCCAAGGAGTTCAGAAAGATTTGTCAAAAGATCAAAACTATTTTGAAAAGATAGGATAAACTATATTGCTTTCTGCAAATGAGCCTAAACCCTACTTAGCCAAATATGCATATATTGATAGGTTTCACATATTTCTACATAGTAGTGAAACTTGCCAATACAATTCAAATGTATTGACCCTTGTGGCTGCACCTTATTATGTTGCAGGTTTGTTTGATGTTAGTGAAGTATGTTGATTAGGATTACAAGTCTACAACCAACATGATTGCCTATGGCACTTTGAAGATGAAGGACTCCATTCTATATAGATATTATGTTGCAATGTAATGTGATAGCCAAATGAGCTATGTAAGATGTAATGTATTATTCTATTCCTAGTTATAAAGTTGTATTATGACCTTTGTTTCTTGATATTACATCTTAATTGTGGATGCTAGCTATTGATCTAGGGACTAGCATTGTAAACACAGGGATATCTACCTTATTAAAGGTTGGACCTCTACAGATGGTATCAGAGCACTATGTTGCCTGTAGGATTATAACCCTTGGAATGGACAAAACCCCTTGGAAAAATAGGAGTTGTTTTTGTTCGAAAACTTATTTACAAACAATCTTGTAAACTCTTTCCTCAACCTTTTTGGTTTCGATTCTACATCTCTTCCTTTTTCAACTTGATGGACAAAGCCTTCACCATGACCAAGGACTTCAACTTTAGTTTCACCAAGGACTTCAACTTAGACATCACTAAAGACTACAAGTGAGAACCAAGAGAACATTAAATTGCCTACCAACTATCTAAGACATTGAAATCATGTTAGTGTATTGATCATATTAACCTATGAGGTATGACTATACTAGGTTGATTGTTTCAAGAAAACTTGTTGTTTCCTTCAACTCATGAGTAAAATCATAAGATGTTAAGTGATTAGTTGCTTGTTGATTGTTTGATTGGACTTGATTGTTTTGGGTGGTGTGTTAGAACTATTTTAGACCTGTCCATCATTACTTATCCCTATCAAACCAACAGATGCCTCCTCGTCGTGCCAACCCCAACCAAAACAACAATAACGTCACTCCCGAGATGCAGCAGTTGATGACAGCTCAAGCTCAACTGATGCAGATGATGACGCAGTTTATGCAAAATCAGAATCAAAATAACAATAACAACAACAACAACAATCAGAATAATCCTCCAGCACATGACATGCTCACCAGGTTTCTGAAGCTAAGGCCTGCAAGGTTCACTAGAACAACTGATCCAATGGTAGCCAATGACTAGTTATGTTCGGTAAACAAGGACTTAGTGACTGTTGGCTGCACCAACGAAGAAAAAGTTAGGTTTGCAGCATATCTGCTCGAAGGACCAGCAACAACATGGTGGGACAACTTTCAGATCACCACTCCCCTTGAGAATGTGACTTGGGCTATTTTTGAGGATAGTTTCCATATAGCTCACATCTCATCTGGAGTGATGAACTTGAAGAAAAAGGAGTTTCACAATCTGAAACGTCGTCACCTCAGTGTGGCTGAGTACATTGAGGAGTTCAACAATCTGGCACACTATGCACCAGATGAAGTTGATACAGATGCTAAGAGGAAAGATAAAATCCTCGAAGGTCTTAATGATGAGTTGAACCTGCAACTGTCTGTTGCCTATGTCCCAACTTATCAATCACTCTGTGATAAAGCCACCATCTTGGAAAACAAGATGAATCAAGTTGAGAACAGAAATAGGAAGTATAAACTCAAGTATCACTCAGGATCATCCCAAAAGAAGCGTTCATTCAAAAAGAGCAATGAAGATTCTATGGATGCTAGCTATTGATGTAAGATGTAATGAATTATTCTATTCCTGGTTATAAAGTTGCATTATGACCTTTGTTTCTTGATATTACATCTTAACTGTGGATGCTAGATATTGATCCAGGGACTAGCATTGTAAACACAGAGATCTCTATCTTATTAAAGGTTGGGACCTCTACAATGTAGAAGGTAATCCATTGACCTGAGATTGTCAAAATAAAAATATTGAAGGGGTTATAACCTTTCTATACTTGTCCCTGCCCTTACTGCGTCGTACTGCCTCTTGGTACGGGTGCGTGGTATAAATGGGTCCCTCCCGTACTACGCCTTATCTTTTCTTTCTTTTTTCTGAAGGGTTTTGTCGAAGTCGGTACGACCGGGTGGTACGGGCGGGATGCACCCGTACGGTTGGTCGTTATCTCCTTTTGATCTCCTTCATGTTTCCTTCGCCTGGTAACGAGGTCGGTACGGGCGGATGGTACGGACACGTTCCACCGTACTGATGCTCGTTATGCATACTGTCATTTTTCTGGAAATTTTTCTGTTTCTTTCGGTTTGTCACAGGAGCGGTACGGGCACACGGTACGGACGGATCCGCCCGTACGGCTGCTCGTTATGCTCACTATAAACTCCGGAATAAGTTATTTTCTCCGAGGATTTTATTATAGACCTGAAATGTTAGTCCATCAATCAAACAAAGTAAACATATATATTTGTTGAGAATATTTAACCAAGATACGCAACACATGATTTGAGCAACAAATAATTCTACCTTTTTAAATAGTCCCAAGCCAACTCTAATAGGAAATCATGCCTATATATAAGTGCCAATGCAACATAAATGCAACTAAACTCAAGACACAAATTTAAGAAAGACACCTAAAAACTTCCAGGTTGCCTCTCGGGAAGCGCTTTCTTTAAAGCCATATCTAGGATTCAAAGATCCATTATTATTTCAATAGATATCAACTAGAGAATTTTTTATTCTTACTTTGCGTAGAGGTTTGGAGCACTTGCTATCATAGTTCTGTCGAAATCGCACCCTCTTATGGTGCATAGGAGTTTGGTAGTTAAATAAATTGTTGCTTCCAAGTGATGATGGATATGTCATATATGATGAGCATGCCTCCATAGATAGCTTTATAAAAAGTATTAGAGACTTACATATGAATTCAAATGTTTTACATTGGTTTGTATCATAAGGATATAATTCATAATACTCCTCCTTGGTTGCAATATCATGGGGCAACACTTCATAGAACTTTTCTTTTGTAACAGAGAACAATTCAAAGGTGTATTTTGTGGCACCCCGGATTTACAGTCCGAGAATACCCGTTATGCATACAATCCACGTTCCCATGATCAGTGAGCCGTGAGCATAACCGACTAGTATCAATACAACATCCATAAAGTAGCGAATACAGAACTTACAAAGGGGCCATTATGGTGAGTTCAACACTAGTAGCGGAAGTCTTCAGCGCAGAGCCCGTGCTTAACCTACATGCAACTGACCGGGAAGACGGCGTAGCTCGCATAGACGTTAGCACCTTTGTTCCTTCTTAACATCTGCAATCTGGCCAAGTAAATAGCCAGGGACAATACCGGTGAGTACTTCGAATGTACTCGCAAACCACCTTAGGATAATAATAATAATAATGGATATGCAGTATGGACGGGGTAGGATGGCTCCATGAGAGGTTCTTTTATGAAATAGTTTCTCCTGTAGATATAACCAGTCTCTATATCTTTGTTGGAAGCTTTTGTAAAACATTTTGGAAACCTTTTTGAAAACTTTTTAGAAAACACCAGTGAAAGGATCGTATGGGCACCTAGAGGGGGGGGGGTGAATAGGTGCTACTTCAAATTTTCTTCTTTTTCAAATTAGGGTTTGACAATAAGTTAAATTCTCTAGATAATGCAACTAAGGTGAATTTACCTATATGACAAATAAGCACTAGCTAACACAATACTAAACGAGAGCAAGTAAGTAAAGTGCGGTAAAGGATAGAAGTAACCAAAGTGGTGGACGCAGAGACACAAGGATTTGTTTCCCGTAGTTCCTTACTTTTGAGGGGAAGTACGTCTACGTTTGGAGAGGGGGTGGTTTCAAACCACCAACGCCACGAGAGGCCTCCCTTGTTCTCCGATGAATCTCACCCCAACGGGATCGATCCACCTTCCACTATATCGGCAACCTTCAAGGTGGAAGCAGGCACCTTTACAAGTTTGGGGCACACATCCACAACTGAATTGGAGGCTCCCAAATACAAGCAAGCTGTTAAGACAATCAAAGACAAGCTTGTAAGAACTAAATCTAGAACTAGGGTTTCCAAGAAAACACTAGAGCAAAGGGGCCCTCAAGTGAATGAGGGGAAATGAAGATCTATTTTGGTGAAGTAGTAGATCAAGGCCTCCTCCTTCGATTCCCCAAAGCTCAAAGACTTTGGGTGGTGGATTGAAGAGATATCGTGGATTTGGTGGCTCCAATGGTGGTCTTGACTTTAATGCAAATGAGCAACTTGTCCCAAGGTAGGTGAAGGGGTATTTATAGCTCCAGCTCCAATCTGACAGTTGGAGCATTTAATGCAGCGGTAGTACCGGAAACAACCTGTACTACCGGACAGGTACCGGAGATGCAATGTTGAGTTGCATAGCCCAACAGTTTCCACCGGAATCAAAGTGTGGTGCTACCGCACGACGATAGTACCGGCCCTACAGTGCGGTACTATCGGACACTTGCGGTAGTGCCGCATTTTGATACCGGGGGGAACATCAGTATGAGTCAACTAGCCAATCTCCTCAGAAGTGGTAGGTACTAAAATGCGGTACTACCGTATTTTAGTACCGGTCAGTTCTGAGGAGATTGGCAAGCTTGCCAACCGCTTCAGTCTTGACCGGTATCAAAATGCGGTACTACCGCTTTACCGCTTTTTGATACCGCTCAGTTCTGAGGAGTTTGGCGAGCTTACCAATCGCTTCAGTCATGAGCGGTACCAAAATGCGGTACTACCGCCTTTTGATACCGCTCAGTTCTGAGGCCTTTGGCCAGTATACCCACCATATTTGCCAGGCCCGTAAATGAAACCTAGTACTGCCGGTCCTGAGCGGTAGTACCGGATGAATTCTCCGGTACTACCGGACATCACTGAGGCAAAATGTGGGGCAGCAGGAAAGTCCTTTTTGTGAGCAATTAGTCAGGGAATTCTAGAAGTGCAACCTGTAGAATACTTGGCAAATAATTAGTCCATTATGTGTGTTGTAATAAACACCAAAATCTCTAGGGATAAGAAATGTTCTTTCAATCTCCCCCTTTTTGGTGTTAGATGACAACACTCATTTTGCATGATAGAATTGTGATGACAAAGAAGATTTTGTAAAATAGAGATGGGGCTCCCCCTAGATAAGTAGAGTCAAGCCCCATACGATTTTACAAGATACATGGGAGTGCATAGTCACACATAGTGCACATACCTTCGCACACAAGTGTGTGATGAGAAACATAATGATAAGGAATATGTAATATCATCACACACCACATAAGATGGATCCAAATGAGAATAACCATACCACACGAATGATGGATCCATAAGATAACCACATAGTCTTACCATACATAGCACAAATAGTTAGTTCATAAGTTTCACGCATAATAAGAGGCAAGTAGCAAATAAAGTTCATAAGCGAGTAAAGATCAAAGGCAAGAGCGAGCTTGTGATTTTCCCATGCAAATCCCGCATGCCTAATGTGACTCTTCTCCCCCTTTGGCATCAAGACACCAAAAAGGGGCAAAAGCAACTCTAATGTCCCGGAGGTCACTGGTAGTCATCATCAGAGGCATCCCCATAAGGAGGCGGAGCATGGAAAGAGGAGGAGGCATCATCATCCCAGTGGCTGTGCGTGGAGATCCATTGCTCTTCAGGAGTGATGTTGTCCTCGGATCCCTCGGAGGTGATCAAACCTTGAGCTTGCATTACTTCTTTCTGACGAGCACAGGCTTTCTTGGCATAGACATGGGCCTCATACATACGCTTCTGATTGTCAACCTGGAAGCAAAATACCTTCTTGAGCTTAGCCTCAATCCTCTTGGCCCATGATGTTTGGGCAGGCTTGCGGCGTGAGGCCACAAAATCAGTATCTTGGGCATCATCGTCATCACCGGACCCATCCTCAAGAGGGTTCCCATCCTCATCAACAAGTTGACCATCCGTGTTGCATGGTTTAAGATGGGTCTTGATCAATAGATCCTTGTGCCGATGGGTAACAAGCATTGAGAGGAAATACTTCGAGCAAGAGATGGGCACTTGCAAAGAATAAGTGCCATGATGTACGGGGCAAAAGGAGGAACCCGCCGAGTGTAGGTAGCATTAACCATCTCGTTCCAAATCACGTCCATCACATCAATTGGTTGTCCTGAATCACGTTGGCAGTGAGTGGTGATCATGAGGTCCACCATGAAACCATGCATCTCATCAACATTGCCAGCACGGGGAGCTATGGTCTCACGAAAAATACGATGCAAGATATCATACGTGGGGAGAAGCCCCTTGATCTTTCCAGCAATACCACGCCCACGGATGTAAAGTGGAACAAGAACATCCTTCTTCATGGGACGCTCGTTGTTGTGACAGCGGAAGCCAATAGGAGTATCTTTCCCACAGTCCTCATATCCAAGGATTGCCCCAAACTCAGCCAATGTTGCGGTCTTAACAACTCCCTCTGTCATCCAGGTGATAGTCCGAGTCTGGTTCTTGGCAAAGTGAATGGTGGCATAGAACCGAGTAATGAGAAAGGGGCCATAGTCACACTTGAACTGCATAATGGGAAGCAAACCAATGTTTGTGCAAATCTCAAGTGCTTCACCAAAGTAGTTCAAGTTCTTGTTCACATGGTTCATCTCAATCCACTTCTGAGGAACCACAATCTTCTCATCCTTCATGAGTACCGCAAAGTAGACCCGCTCTTGGAAGTCGGTGAAAAAGAGACTATTGTCTCTAGTCTCTGAGCGAGCAGTAACATATGGATTGTCAGATCGTAGGGCAAGAAACTCAGCATCAGATATGTAGACAACTTCTTTGGCCCAGATGGCCCTGAAATCTGACTCTTGCGATGACTCATGCGAGGAGGAGAAGGAGCAGCACTACCTTGACCAGCACTTAGCTTAACTCCCCCTCCACGTCGGCCCCGAGTGGTTTTCATCTTCAGACGGTTGCTAGGTTGAGGCATGATCTCTGCTTTTGATTCTGACTCTAACTCAAAGTCCTCGATCTCATGACGAGATTTGGACCTTTTGCGTGATCCCTGGGAGCCCCCTGTACCTGTGAAAGAACAAGGGATGTAGCATTGGGATAAGGGCACAAGAACCCAAAACAAATAGAAGACGAATTTCAAGTTTTTAGAAGAAATTTTGCTGTCAGTATTGAGCGGTAGTACTGGATCTACAGGCGGTAGTACCGCATGGCGGTAGTACCGGAGAATCGTCCGGTACTACCGGTCATGCGACTACATCACATATCTGTTGTTATCGATCCAAGGACTGGCAGCAAAACTTATTCAAAACGAGAATCCATCGGACAAGGAGTAATGGTATGAGAGTGCACACGATACAACCTCAAAAACACTAGTTTTGACCAAGAATCAGAGTTTCCCTAGATTCAATGGGGAAAACAAGTGAGAAGAAGGGAAGGACGGTAGTACCGGTGTCCATGGCAGTGGAAAATGAGGAGGAGCCCGCAAGGAGGCCGGATCCGGTGCGGATCCGGGGAAAGGAGGGAGGGGCGGAGCTCTGGCGGCGGTCTTGGCTCCGGCGGCGGCGATGGTTAGGAGTGGAGACAAGGAATAATGGGTCCTGAGAGGTGCCCTCCCAGTGTCTCCACCCTTAACCGAGACGCACAACGGTAGTACCGGTCAGAAGAGCGGTAGTACCATATTAAACATCCGGTAGTACCGCACCTGGGAAATTGCCAGAAAAATCAGCCTAGAAAAGGGCCCCTGCGCGGTAGTACCGCTAGTTTCTTATGGTAGTACCGTCTGACGGTAGTACCGCTATTTGAACCGGTAGTATCGTAACCACCATAACAGACAACCAAGTTTTAAAATTGGAAGGTTCTTGTGCAGAGTAGATGAGTGTTGTCGTAGGATAAGGAAGGCTTGGGTTAAGTGTAAGATCCCTCCTTTATAAAGGAAAAGGATCCCTGTGATTGCAATGCTAGTCCCTGGATCAATGCTAGCATCCACAGTTTAAGATGAAGTACACAGAAACAAAGGTCATTATTACAGTCATCCCAGAGACAAACATAGTCTTTACAACTCCAAGGCCACAAGCCTAGTACAAGAGTTTAAATAAGTAAATAGATAAAAGTCTTCATCTTCATGTGCCACAGGCATACATGTTGAGTGTAGACTCATGACTCCTAATCATCATCAGAGTAACTTGCAACATCACAAGTTACAGCCACAGTGGGTCAATACATTGGAATAGTATTGGCAAGTGATACCTTAGTATAATTTTGGTGGACTAGATACTATATGCAATTTGGCTAAGTGTAGTTTAGGCTTTCTTTGCTCAAAATAGGTTTTGCCTATTAGTTGAAATCACTAAGTTTTTCTTTGTCAAAACTTTTCCCAAGGAACCACCAATAGACACTGGGGTCCTTCACCCTTGTTCAACCACAAGTTTTTACTTAGAAATTGGGATGAGGAGATTCTTGATAGCTTCCATGTCTTGATGCTCAAGTTGTCCAATACCAGGGACATGGCTAAGTACTTAGATTCTTCCAACTGCAGAGGTTGTGCACTTTCCCCACAAGACTTGATTTTCACCAAGACAGGACCTTTCAGAAGCCTTCCCTTAGACCAAATGGACGCGTTCCAACCTATCATCCCACTACCACCAACTGTCCAAATGGCTAAGTTCTTGCAACCTATGTGATCCAGGCAGAGCCCATATTGCCAAGTGGCTGCACTAGAAGCTTCTTAACATTTGGCCTCTCAAATACCTTTGTTCCTGGGTGGCTTTCCACAAGTGAGATACACAAGGTAAACCATAGAAATGGGCCTTGTGTAACCACTCAACATAAACCATTCCTTCCATTCCACCCAGGTGTTTCATTTACTTAGTTGTTTTATTAAGCAAAAACACAAGTCCAAAGACTTAGCATATTTTTCCATAGCATGAATAATTCACCACCCTTGGTTGCTACTAGCTAGGCTAAGCATGGCATAGATAACATCTACTTAGAAATTTCTAGCAATTCTACAACTACTAGGATTTTCCAAGCATAGCATATAAGCAAAATATAACCATGCAAGACTAGCAAAAATATTTCTAATGCATAGTACAAAAACATAGGGATAAAAATATCATGAAGCACCACTTGCCTTGGTATTTTGGAGAGTAGCTACACTCCTCACAATCACAATCACTATTGGCACCAAAATCTACACATAAAATCATAGCAACAGATCACATACAAAATAAATACAAGCAAAAATATATGGATGCATGCAATATGATATGTGATGATTCCCTAACTCAACAAGACAAGTGCACAGTACTGGTTTATAAACAAGTTCAAAACTTGCCAAACCACATTTATTTAAACACTAAAACATTTCTTAAATAATTTATATACACAAAATAGGCCTACACATGTTTCTATAAATAAAACCATTTTAACAGAAACAAAACATTAAACACATTGCATATTTTGAAAGGGCTTTCTCTCCTGATTCCATTGATATAAAATTCATCAAATTTGGACGTGGGGATCAAAAGTTATGATTAAAACAAGTTTAAACATTCAATAGATTCAATTTCTGATTTTAAATCTAAATCCTAGCCACGCGTCATGTTCTAATTGGTACGTACCGGTTCGCTCAGGATCACGCACACAAGCCGTTAGATCTAACTTAATCTGCACGGCCTAGATCTACTCGTACCCCTTCGCTTAAGTGTTCTATCTAGCCCGTCAGATCTGGATCCAACGGTGCGCGATCAAACGACCACACTCTGGCGGCGCTAGCGGCGACGACTGGCGGGGGCGGCTCTGTCTATGGTGGCGCGGTGGCTACAGGGGGCTCTGGGGTCGTCGGAGGTGCTTACGAGACTCGTGGCGATGTACTGAAGCTCAACGTGGCGATGGCTTGACAAGGGGCGCACGGACACGGCGGCACGGGCTCGTCGGAGTTGCTGACAGCGTTGGGTGTTCGGTGACGAAGTCGTTTGCGGCGCTCCGGGTCACCCTAGCACGAATCAAAGGCATCAGCGGGTGCACAAGGCTACGGCGAACACGCTCGTGTGAATCAGAAGCGAAGGGGAACACGGGGCTCACCGAATTTAGTCGCCGGAGTTGAAGACGTCGTCGGGAGCTTGCAGTGCTTGATGAAGTCGACGACCTGGGGCAGTATAGGATGAACCAAGGACATCAGAAGAAGCGCAAAGATGTTGCGAAACAGTCTGTATGAACTAGAGGGGAAGGGGCGCACGGAGCTCACCGGGATTGGTCGCCGGAGAGGGTTCTGCCTGCGGCGGTGCAAGAGCGATTGCGGGCAGCCTAGGGACGCTCTGTGCTCGGGGTCTGGGGGAAAATGGAGAGGGGGCAGAGGGGGTTTAAGTAGCATGGTCGTGAGCGTGATTTACTCTGGCATTCAACGTGAATTGACGCCGCGAATCAATACAGAGAACGGCCGGCGTAATTTGGGGATTGAGCTATTCGCGGGGTGGAGACGATGACGCCGTGTGGGCCGCGGCTGTCAGCGAGAGAAAGAGGGAGGGGGTGGGGTCCTTGCGTCAGCGACTCTGGGGGTATGTCCGCGGGTAAGGAAAACGGTTCGCGGGAGGGTAGCTGGGCTAGGCTGGGTCGAACTGGGCTGGTTGGGCCTGATAGGCTGTTTGGTTTATTTTTTTCTCTTTTAACTTTTTCTTTTTCTGTTTGATTTTCTAAACTGATTTCAAAACTCCAATTCAAATCTGTCTGATTTCAAAACTTCTCTGGACTTTTGTACAATAAATATTGTTCCCAAATAAGTGTCAAACACAACTGTTCACTCAAACTTACTTGGGTCATTTGAAAAATAAAAATAAAACCAAGCCTTTATGTGATATAAACCATAGGCATAAAATTGGTTTTATTTACACATTTTGTTTTGAAAACTTTGCTCAAGCTTTGGAAAGTACTTAAGTTTGAATTCAAACCTTACTGAATAATACAAGTACTCTTCTCATTGGAAAATAGCACTAAGGCTAGAGCATACCTACATAAAATAATGAGCATATAAGCTCCTGTTTTGAAATGATTTTTGAAAATGGAATCTTATATGATCATGGATGCATGGATGATATGCATGAGTTTGAAACATGATTTTAGGGATGTTACATTAAGAGAGTCATACTGATATGGACCTATGCACTCTAAAAATAAAACATCAACCTCAAATATGGAGAGCCAAACGAGAGTGCATTGACTGAGGGACGAAAACCAACTCAAGAATGACAAACATGAGTAAGCACATCAACCTCTCGAGTGAGAGAGGGCGGTGGTCTAGGCCACCATATTTGAGTATACTCAGCTTGGAACCACGAAGATATATCTTGGGTCCATTACCGAAACTCATCATTTAAGCTCACATATCACAAAATGATATTAAGAGGAATGATTTTGACTGCTTTGCGCATAATGGGGGGAGGGATAGTCCAATCAATTTGGACCGCACCCCCCTATATCCATGCCTACACCTAAACCAAATATGGGTCGAATCATAGGTGAGAATGCAAGATAATCAAGTCAAGATCCTTGAATCTATGATATTTAGTTCATTCCTCAAATAGCAAAACCTTGCTTCATCAAGTGGCTTTGTGAAGATATCGGCAAGTTGATCTTTGGTTGACACATATGATAGATCAATATCACCTTGAGCAACATGATCTCTAATGAAGTGATGGTGAATCTCAATATGCTTTGTCCTTGTGTGATCCACCGGGTTGTAGGCAATCTTGATGGCACTTTCATTGTCACATAAAAGAGGCACTTTGTCACAATGGACACCGTATTCCTTTAAAGTTTGCCTCATCCATAGCAATTGGGTGCAAGCACTAGCAGCTGCCACATACTCGGCTTCGGCGGTGGAGAGAGATATACAATTTTGCTTCTTAGAATACCAACATACCAAGGACCTACCAAGGAATTGGCAAGCCTCGAATGTTGATTTTCTATCATCCTTATCACCCACCAAATCTGAATCCGTGTATCCACAAAGAGAAAATGTTGAGCCTCGAGGATACCAAAGACCATAAAATGGGGTATGAACTAAATATCGAAATATTCTCTTGACCACCATCAAATGGCTTTATTTAGGAGCCGCTTGATATCTTGCACACACACCTACACTCAACACAATATCGGGTCTAGATGCACAAAGGTAAAGCAAAGAATCAATCATAGACCAGTATTACCTTTTGATCCACATCTTTACCATTTGGATTTTGTTCTAGATGAGTCTTTGTAGCCATGGGAGTAGGATCTCCATTTAAATCTTGCATTTTGAATCTCTTGAGCATATCTTGAGTATACTTGGCTTGATTGAAGAATGTCCCTCCTCTAACTTGCTTGATTTCAAAACCAAGAAATACTCTCAACTCCCCCATCAAAGACATCCGGAACCTACTAGTCATAAGCTTTGAGAATTCATCATTAAAAGCTTTGTTAGATGATCCAAAGATAATATCATCAACATATATTTGGCATACAAAAAGATCCCCATTGAATCTCTTAGTAAAAAGAGTGGGATCGATTTTCCCAACCTCAAATCCACGGTCAAACAATAACTCTCTAAGGTGCTCATACCACATGCGTGGGGCTTGCTTGAGCCCATAGAGCGCCTTATAAAGTTTGTAGACATGGTTTGGGAAGTTGGGGTCCTCAAATCCCGGGGGTTTCTTAACATATACCAACTCATTTAATGGACCATAAAGAAATGCACTCTCTACATCCATTTGTTGCAACTTGAAGTTATGATGTGCCGCATAAGCAAGAAGGATACGGATGGACTCAAGGCGAGCCACGTGTGCATAAGTCTCTCCATAGTCAATGCCTTCAATTTGATAATACCCTTGTGCACTTATAGAGGGTATTTTTGTTGGCTATGCCTTCAAATTGTATCCAAGGGTCTCAACAAGCATGACGTTCACGAGTGTAATGTCGTGAGCAACCAGAACCTTGCCGAAACCCATTACCTTAGACTTTGACTTGTCGGCATATGTCACGGTGATTTGATCATCATTTGGCTTTAAGTCCTTAACAATAGACGAGCTTCCGGTCATATGACTCGTGCAACCACTATCAAGCACCCACTTTGACCCTTCGGAAGCATAAGTCTAGAAAAGATCAAGCTAATTTTTAGGTACCCATTTTTCAATGGGTCCTCTTTTGTTAGCAACAAGGGTCTTGGGAACCCAAATAGACCAAGCAATATAACCATCATATGGGCCAACATATTGTGCATACACATCACCATAATAATCACGCATTAGAACATAGTGAGGGTTAGCACTTCCCGCAAAGTCATCATGAGACATAGTTTTACCACTTGTGGTCTTACTATCCACAATGGCCTTGTTGGTCTCTTGTGCGGGCTTGGCCTTCTTCTTCTTATTGTTCTTCTTCTTGGTTTTGGAGACAAAACCAATGCCCCCCTTTTCACCACAAAAGATCATCAATGGACTTGTTGCCTTGTGGAAATGTGGCCTTGGCTAGCTCCCCCTTCAACCTAGCATTTTCTTCAAGAATAGTTGTACTACTAGATGGAATGAAGTTACTAGGTGAAGGAATATTGGCCAATTGAGTTTGAAGCGTTTCATGGGACTTTGTGAGTGACAAGAGTTCACTTTCCAAAGCCTTGTGAGCCTTGTTAAGCAAACTAAAGTCCTCGACAAGTTTTTCATGAACCACACCAAACTCAATCTTGTCCTTTTTAGCCCTTTTGTATTTAGCAATAGCATGATCATGCTCTTTGATGAGTTTATTAACAATAATGTCATTAGCCTCATCAAGCCTTTCAAGTTTTAATTCAAGTGACATCCTAGTCTCTTGTTCTTCTTCTAGAGCATTGTTTAAAGCCTCTAGCTCAATCATGTGTTCATGCCCAAGTTTACATCTTACATCTAGGAGCTCTTGTGTGTGGGAAAGTTGATCTAAGATGTTACCAAAATGTATCTTATCATCCCCTTGTAGGTTAGTCATAAACTCATCGAAATCAATTAATTCCCTTTTAACATCAAGAGACATCTCATCATCAATTTCATCATTAGCTAAGGGAGTGGAGTGAGATGATGAGGATACCTCCGTTCCTCTTGCCATAAGGCAAGTGACGTTCTTGATGGGAGAATTCTCATTTGGAGAATTGAAGAGTGATAATGTAGGAGTAGAAGTAGTGGCTAGAGCCGCTACACCATTAGAAGTTTCATCTTCATCATCTTCATTGTTAGAGGAGTATTCTTCATGAGTGATCAAGACAATTTCTCCCGACTTCTTGTTGATGGGATTCTTCTTGATGAAGGGTTTCTTGTAAGGTGCTTTGAGAGTCTTCTTCAACACAAGCTTACCCCCATGATCTTCTCTCTTCTCATAGGGGAAACTTGCCACAAAGTGATAGCGGTCACCACAATTGAAGCAAGTTCTCAATCTAGTAGTATTTATCTTTTCCCATTTGGGTTGCTTCTTCGTTGCATTTCCATCTTGGCCTTGGTGGGGTTCTTCCAAAAGTTATTTGCATAGAAGGCCATATATTGACTATGAGAAATCTTGACTTCATCGGGGTGGTCCATGGAGAGGCCTTCATCACTATCATCTTCATCCCCATGGTCCACAACTTTGGCCTTCAAAGCAACATTGACAATGTTGCTCATACCAAGGGCACGAGCACGGGCATCTTTGGCATTCTTGGCGGCAACTTTGAAAGCGGCCATATCTTGCATAACTTCATTGGAGGTCATGAGATGGTAGTTGTGTCTTCCTTGTACGCTCTTCAAGTCGGTGGGCTCAAAGGGAATGAGTGCACTCACATATTTCCTTTTTATCCACGCATCATCCACATGTGAGGCACCCATGTTTCTAAAAGTGGTGGCGGTGGTCTTGAGCCTTCGGTACATGTCTTCATGATCTTCACCTTCCATCATGTATAAGCCTTTGTCTTCATTGCTTAGTGCATCATACCGGTTTCTCCTCATACTCTCATTTCCAACAAACAATACAGTGAGGGCATCCCAAGATTCCTTGGCAATGCTAAAGTGCTCAATGTGTGGATAATCCTTTGTACCCAATCCTTGTTGAATCATATGCAAGGCAGTGACATTGAGTTGACTATTGACAACCTCTCTTCTTGTCAAGTTCTTTGGATCCCCAATAAAGAGTCCATGCTCGATGATGTTCCATAGCTCAATGCAAGAGCTGCACATATGAGTTCTCATTAGTGATTTCCATTGAGCAAAAGTAGCAGATTCTTCAAGCTTAGGTGGGTCACCTCTATTGTATACATGCGGGTGATGGATTGGAGGGTCGGAGAGTACCATGAATCACGGTGCTCACCCTTTCCCCCATCATTTTGTGTGGAGGAATTAGTGTTGTCTTGTTTACCCCTTACCATCATATCCTCGGGGGATACCGGAGTATTCCCTTTAGGTAAAACGGATGGAGGATCCTCTTGAGGAGAGGGGGATGATGAGCCATCTTTGTCTTTAAGAAGTTTCTCAAGCATCTTCTTGACTTCGTTGACCAAGGAAGAGCTCAATCTTGTTTCCAAGTTTTTGAGATCTTCCATGGTCACCGTGGTGAGCTCACCATCACCATCCCCTTCGCGACTACCCATATTCTCTTAGGCGGTAAAGCCCAAATAAAGAGCCGAGGCTCTGATACCAATTGAAAGGATCGTATGGGCACCTAGAGGGGGGGGGTGAATAGGTGCTACTTCAAATTTTCTTCTTTTTCAAATTAGGGTTTGACAATAAGTTAAATTCTCTAGATAAAGCAACTAAGGTGAATTTACCTATATGACAAATAAGGACTAGCTAACACAATACTAAACGAGAGCAAGTAAGTAAAGTGCGGTGAAGGATAGAAGTAACCAAAGTGGTGGACGCGGAGACACAAGGATTTATTTCCCGTAGTTCCTTCCTTTTGAGGGGAAGTACGTCTATGTTTGGAGAGGGGGTGGTTTCAAACCACCAACGCCACGAGATGCCTCCCTTGTTCTCCGATGAATCTCACCCCAACGGGATCGATCCACCTTCCACTATATCGGCAACCTTCATGGTGGAAGCCGACACCTTTATAAGTTTGGGGCACACATCCACAACTGAATTGGAGGCTCCCAAATACAAGCAAGCTGTCAAGACAATCAAAGACAAGCTTGTAAGAACCAAATCTAGAACTAGGGTTTCCAAGAAAATACTAGAGCAAAGGGGCCCTCAAGTGAATGAGGGGGAAATGAAGATCTCTTTTGGTGAAGTAGTAGATCAAGGCCTCCTCCTTCGATTCCCCAAAGCTCAAAGACTTTGGGTGGTGGATTGAAGAGATCTTGTGGATTCGGTGGCTCCAATGGTGGTCTTGACTTTAATGCAAATGAGCAAATTGTCCCAAGGTAGGTGAAGGGGTATTTATAGCTCCAGCTCCAATATCACCGTTGGAGCATTTAATGTAGCGGTAGTACCGGATTTTCCAAGCGGTAGCACCGGAAACAACCAGTACTACCAGACAGGTTCCGGAGATGCAATGTTGAGTTGCATAGCCCAACAGTTTCCACCGGTATCAAAGTGTGGTGCTACCGCACGGTGGTAGTACCGGCCCTACAGTGCGGTACTACCGGACACTTGCGGTAGTGCCACATTTTGATACCGGGGGGAACATCAGTGTGAGTCAACTGGCTAATCTCCTCAGAAGTGGTAGGTACTAAAATGCAGTACTACCGCATTTTAGTACCGGTCAGTTCTGAGGAGATTGGCAAGCTTTCCTACCGCTTCAGTCTTGACCGGTATCAAAAAGCGGTACTACCGCTTTTTGATACCGCTCAGTTCTGAGGAGTTTGGCGAGCTTACCAATCGCTTCAGTCATGAGCGCTACCAAAATGCGGTACTATCGATTTTTGATACCGCTCAGTTCTGAGGCCTTTGACCAGTATACCCACCATATTTGCCAGGCCCGGAAGTGAAACCCGGTACTGCCGGTCCTGAGCAGTAGTACCGGATGAATTCTCCTGTACGACCGGACATCACTGAGGCAAAATGTGGGGCAGCAGGAAAGTCCTTTTTGTGAGCAATTAGTCAGGGAATTCTAGAAGTGCAACTTGTAGAATACTTGGCAAATAATTAGTCCATTATGTGTGTTGTAATAAACACCAAAATCTCTAGGGATAAGAAATGTTCTTTCAAATAGGATTTGGGTCACCCATTTGTTCCTCCTTCCGGTCATCTTATGACCAAACTCCTTCCTCCATTTTTCCCGACCATCCCATGGTCAAATCATTTTCGAGCCATTTATTTTCCGAAGTCCTTTTTGAAAACAAAACCATCACCCGCCGTACAGCCGCCAGCACAACCATCCATGACCAAGGACTCGTCTATTCGAATAGATTTACACTCTGCAGAGGTTGTACACTGTACCCACACCATCTGATTACCCGTCCCTGATCCGCACTGATCGTGGGTCGAATAACCGGTCAAGACCTTCTGAATGCCCTCTCCGATACAAGTGTCTACCCTATGAGGTTAATCCCCTCAAAACCAGGACGCCCTATATAGTTCACTAGCCAACCGCAGCTCGTTTTGCACCCCTCAGGGTGTGCACTTTCAATGAGGGGCTCATAGTATCGTCTGGCCGCCATATATACGGTATTTACCAAGCCCATACCGATGTTTCACATGGGCCTTTACAGGGGAAGGCCCAGCCTCCGGGAATTTATTCTTCCCCGTAGTAGTTTGAGACACCTATACCGGATTAGACAAACTTCCAGCCCAGCCCCGTCCCATTCCAGAGTAATGTGGTTGCACGGGTTAATTGTTCCAGCTTGTCAACTGTACAACCCAGCGTGTTTTCGTAAAAAAATTTCCTCCACCCATTGCCGGACCATTTTGTATAACCAAAACCTTTCTCATTTTCAAATTCACTTGGTAGGCCATGCCTCACCAAGGTTTTCACATAAAACATTTTTGTAAGTCTTTTTCCCGGGGTCTTCCCATCCTACACTTTTGTTTCGGCTAAAGCAGGGTTTCCAAAGGGTTATCATGTTAAACACCATCTACCATACTAAGGGCAGGTAGGTATCATAAAAATGGGTTGTACCTAATGGTACTAAGGGTAAATGGTTTGGAGGAGCCAAACATTCCCCATATAAAACATAGTATAGTAAAACCCTGCCATTTGCAGAAAGGAGTAGATAAAACATGCATAAGTAAAATAATGGGACAAGGCATATGAGCAAGAAGGTGGCTTGCCTGAGACCAGCGAGATGTCCCATGACTTCCTTAGAATACAAGAAAACCCATGATAATAATGATAGCGATAATAACTCTCCGAGGCTTCCTTCTTCTCGATGGCACACAACCGCAACTATCGCCGTTACCGAGCATTCATGCAAACAAATAACACACCAATCAATACAAGGCATACAAACATCAAACCATTCAGAAAAAAAGTAAATAAACAAGATAAACATCAGTAGGGATGTTTGGGGATTGGATTGGGGATACATGGTAATGTTTTGTTTGTATTAGTGGAATTCCTATTTAGGTTTTCAGGTCCAAAATCTTTCTAGATAAGGGGTTTAGGAGCAAGACCAAGTTATGTATGAGGTCAATGTGAAAACATGATACCTTCAGATAGGTATTGATAAAATGAAGCCAACAAAAGTGGTTTCACTATTTTATCAATTACCAAAGTTTTATAAGGGATTTTATAGTGATTAAGACTCTAGTTTTAGGAAATAATTCACCAGAACTTCTCTGGAGTTCCAAAAATTATTTCCTTGGGTGATTAAGTAGTATTTTATGGACTAAATCAAGAGGAGTTGGAATCTCCTCAAAACAATTACCAGAATGCCCTTGAGAATTTCCCAAAGACAGTTCTGGATGATATTTTTCTTTTTCATCATATTTAATATACAGAAGTTTTTGATGTGATTCCAAGGACAATGGTTAGTTACTGATAATAAATTTCTGTTGTAATTGGAATCACTCTTTTTGTAGTTACAGAACTAATTTGGTGATTTAAATAGTGAATAAACTTTGGAGAGAAGGGTTTAATTCATCATAGTTTAATAAAGGCTCAATAAATCTTAGGCTCCTGGTTTATGGTACTTGTTGGTGTATAGATTTACTGGGAGTTGGACTTAGGTCAAAATCTTATTTGGTTTGACCTAGGGAAATTCCTAAAGTCCAAAAGATGCTGTTTTTGTTATTTTTGTCACAGGAATTCTAGGAAGCAAATTGAGGTGGGGCCAGTGCGACAGGTATGGTGTGGAGTATATCTATCAATAGCATTTGGATTTACTCCATTTGAGTAATTGTAGCTCCCTGAGTAATTTATTTACTGCCAACCATACATCTAGGGGCTTGATTTATCCTAATTATTCTAAACCACTTTTGGGCTATTCAATGCCTCTGCATGTTTAAGAACACAGCTGGGTACTTGTAAAAATTCAGATCTGATCATTTTAAGCTATTTTCCATTTTTGTTTTGAATTAAACTGAGAAGGTAGTCTGCAGATTCAAAATAAAAGTAAAGAGAACAGAGAGGGAAAGGGGGCCGGACCTGCGCGGTCTGGGCCGCGGGGAGAGAGGCCGGCCCAGCAAGGCGGCACCGCCTGCATGGACGATGGAGGGGAATCGCAGGGGAGGCGCATCGGCCTGCGACCCACCTCGCTGAAGGGGTACCGGGCACCGCTGGCCGTTCGATCCAGAGGGGATCGGCGGCCGTGCGTCGTCGCCTACCTCGCGACCTCGCCAGCAGGCTGGAACCCTAACGGGGAGCTGAGCGGCTTGGCAGCGACTCTGGAAGCCTCGCCGGCGACGGGGAAACGACGGAGGGGACGCGGCGCGCGATGAGGAGTCCGACGAGGGGCAGCAAGGGTGGATCTGGCGACAGGGTCCTTCTCCCGCGGTGGCGCATGGTCGAGGATCTCGGGAGCTCACTGGAGTACCTCCCAGGGGCGCATGCAACACAAGGGATGGGGAGGGTTAGCTGCGGCTGGACCAGGGGGTCATGCCAGAACAGAAAGGAGGGAAGGAGTTGCAGTAGGGAGGGCACACGACCTCCTCTTACCTCGCAAGAACTTGAGAACGAAGCTCTCTGCCCAGGGCGAAGGAGAGAAGATGGGAGGGTTGGAGCCTCAGGGGAGGTAGGTGGGAGCAAGTAGAGGAGAAATGAGTCCAGAGAGAGGATCTGGAGTGGGTGGAGGCTTATAAACTGAGGTGGTATGGTCTATGGTGGACTAGGCCCATGGGGGAAGCAAGGGAGGGGTGGTGGACCTCCTTTGGGCAGTAGTGGTGATGGAGAGAGGTCTCTGGTCGTGGTAGGGGACAGGGAGGAGAGATGGGCTGGTAATGAGAGAAGAAAAGGTATGACATGACCTTGCCTTTGTCTCCTCCCTCAAACAACCATGTGGGACAAAGTGGTGGGGCATGCTGCTGTGTTCTTCGACCAGAAGGGAGTGAGGCTGCCTGGGAAACTTACTTGGTAAGATTGGGTGGGATTTTGAGTTGGTTTGAAACAAGGTTTGGTTTAATGTGCAAACTTGAGAAAATGGTATCTTGTGTAGGAAGTTGGAAAAGTTGCACTAGGCAAGGTGAGAGTAAGGTACTGGTGTGTATATAGGGTCATTGCATAACTCTAGGAATTATTTGGGATTTTTCTAATGATTAAAAGTCCATTTAAACTCAAATATTCAAATAGTCCATAAGTAGTTTATAGAAGCTTATTTGACATTTTTACATTGGGAAAGCTTGGTTTTTGATGTGATATGGTCCTAAATACCATATTACACTTTGGAGAATTTATTTGGAATTTATTGATATGGAAAAGTATTTTTAATGAATTATTTCTTGTTTCTTCCATTTAAAAAAAGGGCAAAAAGAAATAATAAAGGGTCTCAAAAATATTTATTTTTGAGTTGGAAAGATGAGGTATGATAATAAGGCCTCAAAAGTGCCTTAAGTTGGCAAGGTGATTTGGAGAAAAGCAAACTTTCCTTTAATGACCAGGGTTTTGAGAATTTGGTAAGTGAAGGAAATAAAATAGTTTAATAATCCAAATAATTGTGAGAATTATTTGGGGATGCTTAGACCCAAGGTAGATGATGTACATTTGCTGTAGGCATCAAGGTCAACCCTGGTTTTTAAGCAAGGTGGTGAGAAGGATGGCAACTAGATTCTGGAGGATCTAGGGTTTGGTTATTATGATACCACCTAAACAAGGTTGGATTAGGGAGCTCAAAGCTCACCTTGGTACAAGAGGTATAGGGATGGATAGACCAAGTCCTATAGATGGTCATGGAAGCATGAGTTGAGCTGGTTTGGATTTGAGGTGGTTTTGGAGTGATGGCAAACTTTGAAGAAAATAAGGCTGCCATAGCAGGTACCTTAGGTAGCCTCCTAAACCATGTGGGTTTAGGAAGCACAAGGCTCCAATGGAAACAAGTGAAGTGGGAATTGATAGGCCATGATTAGTAGATCATAACCATGCAAAGAGTTGGTCAAGGGGAGGTGGCATATAGATGTGAGCTTCTGCCAAAGTAGGCAGGATGGTAAGATTTGCAGAAAATATTAATACCTGGACTACAAAACCATCAAGGATGAGTGGGAAATGAAATGGCTTAGACAAGGGCAGGAGTGGGCTTTGGTAGTACTACTGATGTGCAATAAGATGGTTCAGGTGCATTCTCAATAATGCACATAGGTTGGAAAAGGTAGGGCTCCAAAGACGGTATCAAGATAAGAAATCCAGACTTAGCCATTTTGGCAGATGTAGGGTTTTAGACTAGAGTGCAAGTGTAGAAGCTTTTGAGAGGATGCTAGGTTCCAAACTCATGATCAAGGATATGATATTGAGGTACTAACTAAATTGATAGGATTCATGCTTAGATTGGGTCTCCACTATGTTGGAAACCATCTAGAGGGATTATCCTTGGATTGGTCTGAGCATGAGAGGAGAGGGTTACTTTAGTGGCTTAGGATTGCTCCAGATTTGGATGCTTGATATGAGATTGATGATCACAAGCATAGATGGGTTCCTAAGGGATGAGCTACTAGATTAGATCACTCTAGTTCCTAAGCAAACAATGGAATCAACAGATCAAGGCAATTCATCAGACAACAGATCAAGGCAATTCATATTAATACTTATCTAAATACTACTAGGGTTACCATCAAGCCTAGCTTGATGTAAGGAGGAGTATTTTGAGTGGGTGTATCTTGAAGTAAGATAAGGATCATCTTTGTACTCCTACTAAGATTGAGATGAAAAGGTTTTAATATGGTTTTTGGAAAACCTAGGGATAAGAGTAGTTGAAGGTTCTGTCTTGAAAACATAAGGAGAGTATATGTAAGATCCCTCCTTTATAAAGGAAAAAGGATCCCTATGATTGCAATGCTAGTCCCTGGATCATTGCTAGCATCCACAGTTTAAGATGAAGTACACAGATACAAAGGTCATTTATTACATCCATTCCAGAGATAAAACATAGTCTTTTACATCTCAAGGCCACAGGCCTAATACAAGAGTTTTGGAATAAGTAAATAAACATAAGTCTTCATCTTCATGTGCCACAAGCAAGCATGTTGAGTGTAGACTCATGACACCTAATCATCGTCGGAGTAACCTGCAACATCACAAGTTACAGCCACAGTGGGTCAATACTTTGGAATAGTATTGGCAAGTGATACCTTAGTAAATTTTAAGTGGACTATATTACTATATGCATTTTGGCTAAGTGTAGCTTGGCTTGCTTTGCTCAAAATAGGTTTTTCCTATTAGTTGAAATCACTAAGTTTTTCTTTGTCAAAACATTTCCCAAGAAACCATCAATAGACATTGAGGTCCTTCACCCTTGTTCACCCACAAGTTTTTACTTAGAAATTGGAGTGATGAGATTCTTGATAGCTTCCATGTCTTGATGCTCAAGTTGTCCATTGCCATGGACTTGGCTAAGTACTTAGATTTTCCATCTGCAGAGGTTGTGCACTTTCCCCACCAGACTTGGTTTCCCAAGACAGGACCTTTCAGAAGCCTTTCCTTAGACCAAATGGACGCGCTCCAACCTATCATTCCCACTACCACCAACTGTCCAAATGGCTAAGTTCTAGCAACTTATGTGATCCAGGCAGAGCCCATATTGCCAAGTGGCTGCACTATAAGCTTCTCAACACTTGGCCTCTAAAATCCCTTTGTGCCTGGGTGGCATACCACAAGTGAGATACACAAGGTAAACCATGTCCATGGGCCTTGTGTAACCACTCAACCAAAAACCACCATTCAAGTCCCATTCCACCCAGGTGATTCATTGACTTAGTTGTTTTATTAAGGAAAACATAAGTCAAAAGACTTAGAAATATTTTCATCATAGCATGTATATACTTCACCAACCCTTGTTTACTACTAGCTAGGCTAAGCATGGCATAGTAACTTAACTTAGGAAATTTCCTCGCAATTCTACACTACTTAGGATTTCCCAACATAGCATTTGGCAAAATATTAACATGCAAGACTTAGCAAAATATTTCTAATGCTTGTACAAAATATAGGGATGGAAATATTCATGAAGTACCACTTGCCTTGGTAATGGGGGAAGTAGAACTCTTCACAATCACAATCACTAGCACCAAAATCTAAACAAAATTGGTAGCACAAAATTACACACAATTCATACACAAACATAAATATATGCATGCATGCAAAAATGCTAAGTGATGATTTTTAAAACTCCACCAAGCAAGTGCACAATACTGAATCAATACTAAGTTGAAAACTTGCCAAACCAAACTTATTTAGCACTAAAACAAATTATTAAACAAATTCTATACTCAAAATAGTCCTAAACAAGTTTCTGCATAAAAAGTCATTTTAACAGAAACTTTTCACTAAACACATTGCATAAACAGAAAGGGCTTGTCTCCCTGATTCCAACGATATAAAATTTGCAAAAATCTAATGTGGGAATCAAAAGTTATAGCCATTTCAATTTTGGATCTAAATCTGATTTCAAATCTGTTTTTGAATCAAACCCTAGCCACGCGTCAAATTCTTACTGGCGCGTACCGCTTCGCTCCGGATCACGCTCGCAAGCCGTAGGATCTAACTAACGCGCACGGCTCAAATCTAAACATAACGATTCGATAAGTGGACTAATCCTACGCGCTGGATCTGGATCTGACGGCTACAATTCGTTTGACCAAAACTGAGCGGCAGCGACTGGCGGCGGCGCGTCTGTCAGCGGCGGCGCTGGCGTTCTAGGTCGCGCGGGAGTGGGGGAAGAGGCTTACCAGAACCGCAGGAAGCTGCTGATGCTCAAGGTGGCGATGGCTTGGGAAGGGGCGCACGGGGTCGTCGGAGATTCCTCGCCGGAGTTCGCGAACGCGTCAGGTACGGTCAGTTGTCGACGTTGATGAGGTTCCGCGTCGCGCTAAGTCAAAAGAAAGGCACCGTTAGATGCGCAATACGACGGGGGTTCTAGGCGTATCAGGCAGAGGGCAAGGGGCGGCTGGTACTTACGGGGAGAGGTCACCGGAGTTCGTGCAGAGAACGGTGGTGCTCTGTCGAAGTCGTTGCCGAAGCTAGGGATCATGCGAGGACAAATGGGGAGTGTCAGTAGGTGCGCAAGGACTTGCTGAGCTTGATAGTATGAGTCAGGGACAGAGGGGAACACAGAGCTCACCGGAATTCGTCGGCGCGGTCGTCGGAACAGCGGCGTCGTCGAGCGAGTTGTGGGCAGCCTGGTGGCGTGAAGGAGGAATTGTTTGAGGGGAAATGGTCGCGAGAGAGTGGGGATTATGTAGCCAGCGGCTCGACAAGAAACGCTTACTGAATCAATGCAATTTACCTCGCGGAATCAAGGCAGCAACGGGCAGCGGCGGAGTTCGTGCGCGGGATTTGGGGAAGACGACGCTGACGTGGAGAGGGCCCGCTCGTCAGCGAAACACGCAGAGAGAAAGTGGGGTCCGGGTGTCAGCGACCGCGTGGGTGCATTTGCGCGTGCGAGAGAGAGAGAGGGAGGCCGGGTGGGCTAGCTGGGCCATGTCTGTTGCTTGGCCAAAATCCTGGCGCCAGCCCTTTTCTAATTCTCTTCTCTTTTTCTTTTTCCAATTTGATTTTCAGGAATGGTTTTCAAGTGAATTCAAACTCCATTTGAATTCAAATCTATTTGGGATTTTTGTAGTGTGCAACAGTCTCAATTCTAGGCATAAAACCATGGGGTCACTTTGAAAAGGCTTGGTCATCTTTGGAGAAACAAAATAATAGGGACTTTGCACTTGATTTGCAAATGTTTGAAAAATGGTTTTTGAAACCATTTCCATTTTGTAAAGCTTGGTTCAAATTCCACACTCAATACATTCAACAAGGGAGACAAACAATCAAGGTTTAAAACATTCAAACTCTCAAATGGGGATGGCCATTTGATTTAAGTTTGCTCACATAAAATGATAGCACTATGTTCTTCTGTTTTTCTGAAATGAGTTTTGAAATTGATCTCAATTCTATATGCATGCATGAATGATATGAAATCTTTGAAATCATGATTTTTGGGATGTTACAGTATATATATGTCTCCATAGTTTTGGCAATAGAAACTAGTAAAGTATTTGGTTGTGTCAAGGTCATCTTGGCTCAGGTTTTTGAAATGCCAGAACATTTGAGAATATGAAAAATGAGCCAAGACATCTCTTTTGTAAAATAGTTTTTGTAAACTAAGGTTGAGATGAGGAGTACACAACTAATACACAAACAGTTGCTTGAGAGCAAGCAAACAAGTAAGCACATAATGCACGATTTTTTTTGTTCCCCCTGATTTTTGGCTTTCTGACATTAAATCAGGGTTGCTGAAATTGGGATGTTACATCTTTATCCTCTAGTTCATCACAATTGCTAGCAAATTCATCAATTCTAGATATATCAAACCACTCACAAAAGGAAGCATCATCAACAAATATTTCATTAGCAATGTGATCTTCTTAAAACTACGTGTTAGTACTACAAGATTCTGTCTCCAATTCATCATTACTTATATTCTCCAAACGAGTATCTGGGCACGAGGCCTCCGCAGATAAACTATGTTTAGTTTTAACATAATAAGAATCATTGCTAGAGAGATAGGCATCATAAACTTGGTCATGAGGCAAAATAATAGTTTCTGGAACCATGGTTTTACATAGCTCCCTCCTCTTTATTATAAGTGCATTACCATTAAGATGTTTTTGGCAGTAATAAAAAATATAATTAAGGGTCTCACAAGACACTTGTAAAGTATGGCTATCCTCTACCATCATAAGTCCCATAATTTTTATAAGAAGCTCTTGAGTACCTTTATAAATCAAATACTCAAATCTAGTACTAAAATGATCATTAGAAGATATTACAGGATCATTAAAATTATGAGGACATTGAAAACCAAAATGCGCAGTTGTCATACAATGATGTCAAATTATATATGAAGAGCACCAATTTTCAGCACAGTCATATAGCTGACCATATATCCTTCTTACCTCTTTATCAACATTATTCATTTGTTCTTCGAAAAGTGTCTCCTCCTCCAGAGTAGGAGTTTCGTCCTCTTCCATTGGAAGTTTATATATGATATCACAATACTCATAGTAAGTTTCCATCTATAGTTCCACAATTTTTCTAAGATCAATATCTAGGAACGAGGCCTCCTCAAAACAATCATCATAATTTTGAGATTTATAGGATTCATTACTAGATAATGAGATATCGTTTGCATGCATACTATTTGTGTGTGGAAAGTTACTTTCAGAAGTAGGAGATTCAAGTGGTTGATCAAGTTGCTCCTCTTCATTATTACTTAGATGATTCACGAGTAGCTCAGTGATAGTCTTACCTTCGGGCTTACCTTCCACTAGTTGAGAGGACATAGCTAACTCGGCAATAGTTCTGCCTTTTGGTTCACCTTTCACTATTTGAGACGGTGCAACATCAAGTGCCACCTCTTTATTAACAATATGTTCTGGTGGTTTTGGTGGAGGTTATTTGAGTGGAGTTCCATCCACATTATCCTTTAGAGCACCCTACAAAAGGTTAGATTCTTCCATGTCGGCTTTAATCCGCTCAACAATAAATGCATTATCAGGGAAGTTATCTTGGCAATAGCAGAATATAGGGAAAACTTCTTTATAGATCATATCAAGTGGCTTACTTTCTACTTGTATATCTATTAAACAAAATAACAACTCTTGGCAACCGGTAAAAAGCACAAATTGTAATATGTCATCTCTAGCATCGCATTTAAACTCATCACTATTGTAGTTTGCTAGTTTAGTATCAAAATTATACTCACATTGATAATTGAGGTGATCTAGAGATTTGCAACATTCACAATATAATTGATAAGAGGCACATAGTATGGATGAATACTTGTCCACCCAAGTTATCCATTCTTTCAATATGCCATGCCTCTTCATAACATTTCCCATAATCTCTCCCTTTGACGCCTCCATTATAAATTCCATTTGTTGGAAGATAGTCATCTCGGAAGACATGGTTAGTAACAATAGTTTTTATAAATTATTGTTTTGTAATTTTTTTGTTCTTTTCAAATAAGTAAAAGCAAAAAGATAAAAGCAATAAACTATAATAAATTGAAACTCAAACAACTTTAGTAAAACAATAATAAATTAGCAACTAAGAACGAAGACCAAAAGGGCTTAGCTCCCCGGCAACGGCACCAGAAAATAGCTTGATGACTGCAAGTGAATAGATCAATTGTAGCTAGTATCGAAGTAAAGATATCGAACCCACAGAGAGCTATTGGTAAAGGTCTTTATGCCCCTCATCACTATCTACCAAAGGATACTTGTAAGCTGCCTTTGATTTCAAGTAAAGGGTGTTTGAAAGGTTTTTGGTTATGTGTATAAAAGTAATTAAAACAAGTAAAATAAATCAAGAATCAAGGTTGTGCGAAAGAATGGTTGAACTCAATAGGGATAAAAGGTTCTCAGAGATGTAGGATACACCTATAGTATGGTATTGTTATTATTAATAATTAAGATAACATACTTCTTGTGTCATGAGATGTGTGGAGAGAGATACATAATAAGATGTTCACTACAAGCCTCGTAGGAAGCCACTTTGTTGAGCCAAGAGTGAGGTCACTCATACGTCAGAAACATATCTATAATTTATGATGTTCCATGCTTGTTTAGTATCTACTTTTCTTTGCTTTGTCTACACTTTGAGGTGTTTTTATATGTTTTCTGGTACTAACCTATTAACAAAATGCCGCAGTGCCAGTTGCCGGTTTTCTTCTGTTTTTGGTTCCAGAAAAGGCAGAAAATCAATATTCTCAGAATTATACGGGACAAAATCCAAAGTCAATATTTTACTGTGGGGAACACGAAGCCAGAGTACGAGACGGAGGGGAGCCACTAGGGGGACACACCCCCTGGCCGCACGGCTGGGCCCAGCCCATGCCTGGGGGTTGCGGCCTCCCTGGCTGCCCCTGCCTCGCCTCTTCGCCTATAAAGACCCCCCGATACAGAAACCCTATGCACACGATCAATATTCTACGAAATAGCCCGTAGCCGTCGCCACCATCGTCCCTAGATCCGGGGGATCTGAAGCTCTTCCCGGCACCCTGCTAGAGGGGAGATCATCTTGGAGGCCTTCTTCTTCATCATGCTAGCCTCTGGTATGAAGTGTGAGTAGTTCCACCTTGGACTACGGGTCCATGTAGTAGCTAGATGGTTGTATCTCCTCCTTTGTGCTACCATGTTTAGATCTTGTGAGCTCCGTTCATGATAAAGATCATCTATTTGTAATCATGCATATTGTGTTTGCGGGGATCCGATGGATATTGAGATTACTATGTTAGATTGATTAATGGTTTTGTCTTATTGATTCTATCATGTCCGTGTTGTTTGAGATCTTGCATGCTCTCCATTTCTAGAAGCTATCTTGGCCAAGTAGATGCTAGTGACTCCAAGAGGGGGTATTTATGCTCGATAGTGGGTTCGTGCCTCTATTTAATCTAAGGGAAGTGTAACATCCCAAAAATATCAAACTTAGATCAACAAAACACTAATCCTAAAGTTTAGGGTTAACAAAAACTTTTCTAAATCAATTCATGAAAGCATGTATATGTGTATGCATGAATTTTGAAATTCTTTAAAAACTACTTTGTTTGTGTGATCCATTGCTTGTAAAATGTTTCTTAGGTGAAAAGAACATCATCTAAAACATTCCCCACACTTTTCCTAAAGAAAAATAAGTCAAAACCAATATATTAAGTGAATGGTCATTTTGACCAATTTAACTCCCATGCCTACTTTGGCTGTCTCAAACTTTCAAAACCTAACAGAAACTTTTCTGGATCTTTGCACCCCTTGAATGTACTCATAACAAAGTATCAAGGCCCACCTTGTGATCATCCAGAAACTTTCAAATGCATAGTTTAAATGACAACTCAAAATTGAATCTTCTTCATATGGGAAGATCCCACTTTTTCAAAACCCACTTAAACAAGCTCAATTTTCAAAACCCAAGCATCTGCAGACTCACCAGAACCAATCTAGCAAACCCACCAAAAATCATTTCAAAATTCAAAACTTGATTTCATGCGGCCATTTCATCAAACAGGTTGCAGGCACAAATCAAACAAAACACAAAACACTATAGTGTGCAGTGTTTTGAGCCTAACTTGTTTCCTAGTTAGCTCTCACACAATCCAGTAGATCATATAGAGAGGTTAGACCAGCTTTAGCACCCCTGTGAGCTTGCCATTGCCATTAATGGTGAACAGCCGAGCACCTCAATGCCACCCCATAGTCGACAGCAGGCTAGAGGAAGAACTAGCCGTGCCAACCTTGTCTGGGAGGCAGCCCACCGTCCACCGCCACTGCCTGTCCCAGCCGTGAGCGTTGCCAAGCCCTGGACCACGCGCACCAGACACGCCCAGACCATGCCGAGCGTGCGCCAGAGCGCCATCCTCGACCACCACCCACAGACCGCGCGCCGCCCTCACCGCGCGCACACACGATCACCACCGACCCAGGAGACCGCCAGACATCCCCTTTTAACGCCCCGCGCCATACAGCCACCGCCCGCCGTCGAGAACGCCGCCTCTGCCACGCAGAGCACCGCCCGTTCCAGACCAAACCACACCGCCCCATCCCTCGCGACCATGTCGTTGAGCATCGCCAGGAGACACAGCACCGTCCCCTACCCTTGCCCATGCCATTAGCTGCCTGTAACGTCGCCTCCGACGAGCTCACCTTGCGCCCCGACGGTCCCCTCGCTCGACTATAAATAGAGGCCACCCCCGCACGATTTCTTCACACCATCTCACTCCCCTCTCCTCACTGATCGTGCCACACCATTCTCAGAGCAAGGCGAGCACCACCCCGCCGGAATTTCACTGGAGCCTGCCGCTGCCGGAGAAGAAAGGAGCCAGCGATTGGAGCCGCCCCAGGAGAAGCCACCGGTACCAGGAGGTTCGCCGTCGTCGACTTCGTCGTTCGCCCGCCTCGCCGACCCTCGCCCGTACTCCGGTGAGCCCCCAGCACCCCTCACTGGCCGCGCTAGGTTTCGTTCTCGCCGGAGCTGTCTCGCGTCGACGATGACCCTCAGCCGTTGGATTAGAACCAGATCGAACGAACCACGTTGCCCCATACCGCTTCGCCCAGCCCCGTGTCACTGACGAGTGGGGACACCCACTTACGCAACCCGCGGGAGAACTGCGCTTAGCAGGCCGGCCCGTTAGAATTTCCCGCGCAGCCCAATAATTCAAATTAAATCTTTTCTTTTTAATTTCAAACACACTTCTGTACCCAACTTCAAAAATCAAGCCAGATCGATCTAGTGCACCAAATTAGATGAAACCAATTTTGTTGGAAAGGTCTGTGAATGCTTAATCCAAGCCCGTTGGATTCAAGTCATTTGGATCTGTAGATCACCCTTAGCAAAAATGACAAGGCAGAAGCTTTTCTGCATTCAAACATTTTTCAAATTTAAACCACAATAGCTTTTGAGTTGATTCCAACTCTCAAAAATCACTTTCAACCATACCTTTCAGAATATATAAAAATATATATAGGTTACTTGCAGAAACTTTGTTCAAGGAATAAAAGAATGCTTCATAAGCATTTCTAGCCACTTTAATTAATTAAAATAAAAGGGTAAAACCTTGTTAAATTGTGACACCACTTTAAATCACATTCCCATGGACTACAACATGTGGTGATGACATGTGTCAACATGATCCCATGTTTAGTTTGGAGAATATTAAATCTTAAGTAGTTTTTCAATGAGTAGAAATTACTTTTCTAAAATAAGAAGACTTAAACCAATCCTTAACCTTGTAATGTTAGAGATGATGCTAGATCATCTATAGGACCCTTGTGTGTGATGATTGCAAGTAGTTAAGTATTGTTTGATGATTGTGTACCTCGTATTTATTCATAGACGCTAGTACCGACCAAGGCTACAAGGAAGAAGGAGGATACTACGAAGAGGAAGCCGAGGAGAACTTCAACCACTGCTCTGCACAAGGCAAGATTATACTGAGATTGATGCAAGCTATACTAACCAAGTTTACCAATGCAAGCTAACACTTGCAAGATACTATACCTATGCAAGCGCATAAGACACCCTATTGTTGCCACAACCCATGCGTGTGATATGATTACTATATGCCCTCAGCGTATGTAACCATACCCACTTGCTAAACCAATCCTAGTTTTATGGCAAGCTTTTTACTTTATTTCTTTATCAAAGTTTACTTAGAGGCTACCCAAGAATTTTGGTAGATACTAGACAGTTGTGCTGAAGGTTGCATAAAGAGCATTAAAATTTGGCCTAAGCTAGAAACCTTGATATCAGCTTATGATATAAGGTTGGACTTAGTTGCAACTCTACTAGTTACCACCCCTCTATTAGTACTACCCCACCTGTAGATGCTAGTGCTAAGCATAAAACTTGATCAACTTTAGATGGGAATACTTGGTGGAAAAATGGTTATGAAAACCTTGGAATGATGGATCATTCTATTGAAATGTTTTGGACAGGTGTTTCCAAACACTTGATGATTTTGGTGATGAAAATGTTGAGGCATGAGCCTTAGCCCTTTAAAAAACTGATGGTTGTCTGGATGCGATACCATTCCAATTTTATCGTACAACCACAATACCCGAATATTGGGTAGGGCTTGACTGGAAACTTATATACCTTAGTATTAGTTCCCTCACGGCCAAGGTCTGAGCTGAGGCTACCTTGTGAAGATTGTCCACCTGTGCAGTACCCAAGATGACAGTGGTCATGGTTGGGAGGCCAAACTCACAGGAGAGGTGCTTATACTAGGGAGTGTAATTGGAAGGTTAGGATTGATTATCCGCATACTGAGTATGGTGAATTCAGGATTTGTTCATGACGGATGTATCGAATGTTGTGGTGAAAGTGTACAATCTCTGCAGAGTGTCAAACTATTCGAATAGCCGCGTCCGCGGTTATGGACAGTTGGAGTGGCCATACTGTTCCCCCGTCAGACTTTTCAAAATGACTTGTGAACGACTTGAGACTTTGGATTGGCCACAACAGAGTTGTGACTTGGAAATACAAGATCCCACTTAGGAGTTATAAAATTGTGACTAGCTTGGGAACTTAGTAGTATAAATCTGGCTTTTGCAAAACAACCCTAGAGCCTAGTGTCCTATTATCCAAAAAACCCTTTTTCTTGTTAGTATTAGTTTGCGAGTACTTAAAGAGTACTCATGGCTTTGTCCTTGGCTATTCCCATGGCCAGACTATGAAGAGGAGTACCTGGAGGATGGACCCCAGGATGGTTACGACAACTAGGATCATCTCCCATCGTCAGCATTGCCTGTGACCCCGAAGATGGAGCCTCGCCTACGCTACCGTTACTATTCCGTATTCCGCTGCTTGATGTTGTATTAAGGACTGGATCATGAGATCCCTATTTGTGTAAGAACTTATGTATCGTTGTAATGGATGAAGTACTATGGTATCCAATTCTGTTATGTCTCGCAAAAATGGTAATCCTGGGATTGCGATGTATGGCATAACAGGCATCTAGGATTGAAAAATCCGGGTGTTGACAAGTTGGTATCAGAGCCATCCTGACCATAGGAGACCCTAGTTAGATTGGACGCTGAACCAAAAACTTAGTTTCAACACTCAAAAACAAAACTATTTACGAAAACTTATTCTCATTCTTACCTCTTAAATTCTTTAATAAACTTCATGTACCTCAAAAACTTTTGCAAAATATATAAAATTTTGACACACTTGATCACTTTGCTAAACTACTCATCCTCTATTTTTATAGATGGACGTGAAGTACAGCAAGTTTTACCAACTCGGAAATGGAGGAGACCTTATCTTTGAGAGGGATCTGGATCAGCTTTCGGAACTTTTGGAGCGCCCGCATCCCGAGTTCTTCGGAGCTCAGCTCAATGATCAAGGGGGAGAAGATCTACAGTGGCTAATTGTTGCAAGCCTCCGAGGAAAGATTGAACCTCCCACTGCGGAGGGAATTCAGTTTACCTTGAGGGAAAACAACTGGCTCGATGGACTTGCCAGAGCAATGCAGGAAGCTCTTTCCCGTCTGTGTGGGCAGAGCATCAATCAGATCAAGGGTACTCGCTTTGAGTTTTGCCCAAGACGTGATGCAAATGGTCAACCACTGGAAGCCCCATACCACCCCGAGCTGAAGACTCAATTGGACCAGCTTAGCTTCATGATGTATGATCATCAGCAGGAACTGGACAACTGCCGTGACTATTGCAACCACAAGTTTGCCATCATCAAGACGAAGGATCAGACCATCGCCATGCTAGCAAAGGATCGCAAGTCTCGCCGCCGTCAGCTCGACAAGAAGGAGCGCATTATTGCCCGTCTTCGCCATCGTATCTCAGCTCTGGAAGAGACCATCCATGAGAGAGACATGCAGTTAGAGGAAAGGGAGAATGCCGGAGAAGATCTTTGTGGAGACCCTTACTCCTATCTCAGCGATGACGATGATTTTCTGGAGGATCAGGCCATGGACTTCTTCACCGATGAGGAGGATTTCGCCTTCATCGATGATGCGGAAGATGATGAAGCCACAGACTCCGAGCAGTAGTAGCACTGAGCACTAGCGTAGTGAGTAGTAGTCGGTCCCACTGTATCGTAGTTCCCAGAGTGGTTCTTAAAACCATCTGTTTTGCTTTGTTGTGGTGTGTGTTGTACTGTGTGCTATGAGTGAATGAATGAAAAAGCAAGTTGCTAGAAAACTTGAGTCAAACTCTAAAAACTTTTCAAAGACCCAAAACCTTAGAAATTTCCCTCTTTTCTCATGATCTATATCAATCTTCAGATGCCACGTGGAGGAAGTGGTTCAGCCCCGGACCCAATGTTGCAGATCCTGCAAATGTTGACTTCTGACGGCGAAGCTGAACGAGCGGAACGGCAAGCCAACCTGGCCACTCTGCAACAGATAGCCCAGTTAGCCCACAACAACCAAGGTCATGGAAATCAGGACAACCACGGATCTAAGCTCAAGAATTTTCAGAATACCAACCCACCCATTTTCACCAAGTCAGAAGAACCCCTAGACGCCGATGATTGGCTGCAAACCATGGAGAATAACTTAGAAGTAGCCGGAGTAGAAGCCAACGAGAAAGTCTTGTTCGCCACTCATTATCTAGCCGGAGATGCCAGGGCATGGTGGAACAGTGTTCGTGCAATGACCGGAGGCCAAATGATGACCTGGGAGGAATTCAAGGTCAAGTTTAGCAGAACCCATGTGCCGCCAGGTTTGATCAAGAGAATGAGAGACGAGTTCAGAGAATTGAAGCAAGGAAGGATGACTGTAGTGGAATACCGTGACAAATTTTTGTCATTAGCTAGGTATGCCCCAGATGAGATAGACACCGAAGCCAAGAAGAAAGAAAGATTCCTGAATGGTCTGCATGACGAGATGCAGACAGTATTAGTCAATATTCCCTTTGCTGATATTGAAGCCCTTGTCGACTCCGCTATCCAGATGGAAGGAAAGATCAACCAGGCCAATGAGAACCGCAAGCGTCGCATGATGCATCAACCAGGAACCCATCAGACCCCAAAGTATCGCCCCAACCCATCTCCAGGATTTGCCCCAAGGACCAACAGACCCCCTATGACCCGTCCGAACTATCCCAACCGTGGAAATCCTAGACCCGGAGGAAATCACAACAACCCCGGCAATTCTAGCACTTTCACCCGTGCCCCACCCAAGTTCAACACCAACCATGCTACCGCCAACCCCAATACTGCCCTGAGGACTGGAAGCAATGCTGTGCATGTCGCAGCCAAGGACAAGTCCCAAGTGACCTGTTATGACTGTGGAAATAAAGGCCACTATTCCAACGAGTGCCCCAACAAGAAGAACGCTACAACCCCTAATACCAATGTCCCAGCCCAGCAGCAGCGTCGTGTCCAGCCAGGGAGAAGATTTGCCCCAGGAAATTCCCTCAACCGCAATGGCCGCCTTTTTCTCATGCATGCTGAAGAAGCTCAGGAAGTGCCAGACGTCGTGCTGGGTATGTTTTCTGTTAATTCAGTACTCGCAAGAGTGTTGTTTGATTCTGGTGCATCGCATTCATTTGTCACCGAAGAATTTGCATGCACTAGTAAAATCCAAACAACCAAACTGAAGCATGTGATGATTGTACAAATTCCCGGATCGACCACCAAGGCTAGGCAAATTTGCAAAGCCGTCCCTATCCGAATCCATGGCATAGATTTTTATGCTAATCTAATAGTACTCGGAACTAAAGGTTTGGAAGTAGTACTAGGAATGGATTGGATGTCCAAACATAAAGGAATGATTGACTGTGCCAAGAAAGCCATTACCATGACTAGTACCGCCGGAATATTAGTCGAGCATATATCGGAAACCTTACCTCGCCAATTCAAGTGTAACAAGAGTCTAGCCCAACCTACCATCGACCAAGTTCGGGTAGTCTGTGAATACCCCGATGTATTTCCAGATGTTTTGCCCGGTATGCCCCCAGATAGGGATATCGAGTTTATCATCGAACTAATCCCCGGAACAGGACCTATAGCCCAGAGACCCTATAGTATGAACCCGTCAGAACTAGAAGAACTAAAGAAGCAACTGGATTCCATGTTAGAAATCGGATTGATTCAACCAAGTGCGTCCCCATGGAGGTCACCTGTCTTGTTTGTGGACAAGAAGGATGGAGGTAACCGTTTGTGTACGGATTATTGAAAGTTGAATGATGTCACCATCAAGAACAAGTACCCCTTGCCCAAGATAGAGGATTTGTTTGATCAGTTGACCGGTGCCCAGGTGTTTTCTAAGATTGATCTTAGAACGGGTTATCATCAACTCAAAATTCGTGCAGAGGATATTCCAAAGACTGCCTTTACCACCAGATATGGGTTGTATGAGTATACAGTCATGTCTTTTGGATTAACCAATGCCCCCGCTTATTTCATGAACCTCATGAATAAGATTTTTTTTGGACTTCCTGGATAAGTTTGTCGTTGTTTTCATCGATGACATTCTGATTTATTCCAAATCGGAAGAAGAACATGAGCTACACCTAAGGACCATTCTTGGAACCCTTAGAGAGCATCAGCTGTATGCAAAATTTAGCAAATGTGAATTCTGGTTACAGGAAGTAGGATTCCTCGGTCACATTGTATCAGCCGGAGGAATTGCCATTGACCCTGCCAAAGTGAAAGATGTAGAAGATTGGCAAGCCCCAACCACTCAAACCCAAGTTCGTGCTTTTCTCGAATTGGCGGGATATTACCGCAAATTCGTCGAAGGATTCTCTAGTATCGCCCGACCCATGACCCAATTGCTGAAGAAAGACAAGAAGTTTGAATGGACAGACAAGTGTGAAGCGAGTTTCCAAGAACTCAAAAGGAGATTGATTTCCGCCCCAATCTTGATCATGCCGGATATCACGAAGCCCTTCGATGTGTATTGTGACGCATCCAAGATTGGTCTCGGATGTGTGCTAATGCAAGAAGGCCAAGTTATATCCTATCTATCGCGACAATTGAAGCAGCATGAACAAAATTATCCAACCCATGACCTCGAACTCGCAGTCGTAGTTCTAGCCCTGAAGACATGGAGACATTACCTTATGGGAAACCGTTGTGAGATTTATTCGGATCACAAGAGCCTAAAGTATATATTCACTCAGAAGGAGCTGAATATGAGGCAGAGAAGATGGATTGAGCTAATCAAGGATTATGACCTGGACATTCATTATCACCCTGGAAAAGCCAACGTAGTAGCCGATGCCCTTAGCAGATTGCCGTGCCGCTTGAACTCCATGATTTTGAAGGAGCAACCAAGTTTGCACAAAGAGATGGAAGATTTTCGAATAGAATTAGTAAGTGAAGGATTTTTGGCTAGCATAGAACTTCAGCCCACTTTGATCAGTCAGGTTAAAGAGGCGCAGAAAGGAAATGCTAGTATCGACGGAATTAAACGTCGTATCGGTACAGGCAAGGTACCCGGATTCACCGAGGACGAAGAAGGAGTTTTGTGGTACAAAGGACGCCTTTGTGTACCAGCAGATTCTGAGTTAAAAGCAGTTATCTTGAAGGAGGCTCATGATACTCTTTATTCTATCCATCCAGGAGGAACTAAGATGTATCAAGATTTGAAAGAGCAATTTTGGTGGCATAAGATGAAGAGAGAAATCGGAAGCTATATCGCCAAGTGTGATATATGTCAGCGAGTCAAGGCAGGACATCAAAGACCCGCTGGATTGTTGCAACCTTTGCAAATTCCGGAATGGAAATGGGATTCTGTAGGAATGGACTTTATCACTGGACTACCTACTTCTAGTAGGGGAAATGACTCTATTTGGGTCATAGTGGACAGATTGTCCAAAGTCGCCCATTTCTTGCCCGTTAAAACCACCTATCAGAGTTCGAAGCTAGCAGAGTTGTACATCGCTAGGATCGTTAGTTTGCATGGAGTCCCCAAGAATATCGTATCGCATCGAGGAACTCAGTTTACCTCGAGATTCTGGAAGAAGGTCCAGGAAGGTTTAGGAACCCGCCTAGATTTCAGTACCGCGTATCACCCTCAGACCGATGGACAAACGGAGCGAGTAAACCAATTACTCGAAGATATGCTTAGAGCATGTGTGCTAGAATATGGATCCAAGTGGGAAGACTGTCTACCGTTTGCAGAATTTTCCTACAACAATAGTTACCAAGCCAGTTTGCAAATGGCCCCATTTGAATTCATGTACGGAAGGAAGTGCCGCACCCCTTTGAACTGGTCGGAAGTAGGAGAGAGTCAAATTTTCGGACCCGACATCCTACGAGAAGCAGAAGAGAAGGTTCGCAAGATTCGAGAGCATCTCAAGACAGCCCAATCCCGACAAAAGAGTTACGCCGACAAAAGACGTCGAGACCTCGCCTTTAACATTGGAGACTTTGTTTACCTGAAAGTGTCGCCATTGAAGGGAATGCAGAGTTTCCAACTCAAAGGAAAGTTAGCCCCCAGATATATCGGACCTTTCAAAATTTTGAACCGTCGAGGAGAAGTATCGTATCAACTCGAGCTACCAGAAGAGATGTCAGCAGTGCACAATGTGTTCCATATCTCGTTACTTCGCAAATGTCTCGAAGTCCCCGAGAAGACCGAAGTGTTCAAGAATATCGATCATAGGACCATAGAGATCAATGATGACCTGACCTATCCCGAAGTACCCATCCGTATATTGGAGGAAGCTTTTCGAACGACCAGAACCCGAAGCATCAAATTTCTCAAGATTCAGTGGAGCAACCACACAGAAGAGGAAACTACCTGGGAACGCGAAGATCACATCAGGACGGAGTTTCCAGATCTCTTCAAATCCTAGGTAATCTTTTCGTCCTTTTTCAAATCTCGGGACGAGATTTTGTTTAAGGGGGGAAGGTTTGTAACATCCCAAAAATATCAAACTTAGATCAACAAAACACTAATCCTGAAGTTTAGGGTTAACAAAAACTTTTCTAAATCAATTCATGAAAGCATGTATATGTGTATGCATGAATCTTGAAATTCTTTAAAAACTACTTTTTTTGTGTGATCCATTGCTTGTAAAATGTTTCTTAGGTGAAAAGAACATCATCTAAAACATTCCCCACACTTTTCCTAAAGAAAAATAAGTCAAAACCAATATATTAAGTGAATGGTCATTTTGACCAATTTAACTCCCATGCCTACTTTGGCTGTCTCAAACTTTCAAAACCTAACAGAAACTTTTCTGGATCTTTGCACCCCTTGAATGTACTCATAACAAAGTATCAAGGCCCACCTTGTGATCATCCAGAAACTTTCAAATGCATAGTTTAAATGACAACTCAAAATTGAATCTTCTTCATATGGGAAGATCCCACTTTTTCAAAACCCACTTAAACAAGCTCAATTTTCAAAACCCAAGCATCTGCAGACTCACTAGAACCAATCTAGCAAACCCACCAAAAATCATTTCAAAATTCAAAACTTGATTTCATGCGGCCATTTCATCAAACAGCTTGCAGGCACAAATCAAACAAAACATAAAACACTATAGTGTGCAGTGTTTTGAGCCTAACTTGTTCCCTAGTTAGCTCTCACACAATCCAGTAGATCATATAGAGAGGTTAGACCAGCTTTAGCACCCCTGTGAGCTTGCCATTGCCATTAATGGTGAACAGCCGAGCACCTCAATGCCACCCCATAGTCGACAGCAGGCTAGAGGAAGAACTAGCCGTGCCAACCTTGTCTAGGAGGCAGCCCACCGTCCACCGCCACTGCCTGTCCCAGCCGTGAGCGTTGCCAAGCCCTGGACCACGCGCACCAGACACGCCCAGACCATGCCGAGCGTGCGCCAGAGCGCCATCCTCGACCACCACCCACAGACCACGCGCCGCCCTCACCGCGCGCACACACGATCACCACCGACCCAGGAGACCGCCAGACATCCCCTTTTAACGCCCCGCGCCATACAGCCACCGCCCGCCGTCGAGAACGCCGCCTCTGCCGCGCAGAGCACCGCCCGTTCCAGACCGAACCACACCGCCCCATCCCTCGTGACCATGTCGTTGAGCATCGCCAGGAGACACAGCACCGTCCCCTACCCTTGCCCATGCCATTAGCTGCCTGTAACGTCGCCTCCGACGAGCTCACCTTGCGCCCCGACGGTCCCCTCGCTCGACTATAAATAGAGGCCACCCCCGCACGATTTCTTCACACCATCTCACTTCCCTCTCCTCACTGATCGTGCCACACCATTCTCAGAGCAAGGCGAGCACCACCCCGCCAGAATTTCACTGGAGCCTGCCGCTGCCGGAGAAGAAAGGAGCCAGCGATTGGAGCCGCCCCAGGAAAAGCCACCGGTACCAGGAGGTTCGCCGTCGTCGACTTCGTCGTTCGCCCGCCTCGCCGACCCTCGCCCGTACTCCGGTGAGCCCCCAGCACCCCTCACTGGCCGCGCTAGGTTTCGTTCTCGCCGGAGCTGTCTTGCGTCGACGATGACCCTCAGCCGTTGGATTAGAACCAGATCGAACGAACCACGTTGCCCCATACCGCTTCGCCCAGCCCCGTGTCACTGACGAGTGGGGACACCCACTTACGCAGCCCGCGGGAGCACTGCGCTTAGCAGGCCGGCCCGTTAGAATTTCCCGCGCAGCCCAATAATTCAAATTAAATCTTTTCTTTTTAATTTCAAACACACTTCTGTACCCAACTTCAAAAATCAACCCAGATCGGTCTAGTGCACCAAATTAGATGAAACCAATTTTGTTGGAAAGGTCTGTGAATGCTTAATCCAAGCCCGTTGGATTCAAGTCATTTGGATCTGTAGATCACCCTTAGAAAAAATGACAAGGCAGAAGCTTTTCTGCATTCAAACGTTTTTCAAATTTAAACCACAATAGCTTTTGAGTTGATTCCAACTCTCAAAAATCACTTTCAACCATACCTTTCAGAATATATAAAAATATATATAGGTTACTTGCAGAAACTTTGTTCAAGGAATAAAAGAATGCTTCATAAGCATTTCTAGCCACTTTAATTAATTAAAATAAAAGGGTAAAACCTTGTTAAATTGTGACACCACTTTAAATCACATTCCCATGGACTACAACATGTGGTGATGACATGTGTCAACATGATCCCATGTTTAGTTTGGAGAATATTAAATCTTAAGTAGTTTTTCAATGAGTAGAAATTACTTTTCTAAAATAAGAAGACTTAAACCAATCCTTAACCTTGTAATGTTAGAGATGATGCTAGATCATCTATAGGACCCTTGTGTGTGATGATTGCAAGTAGTTAAGTATTGTTTGGTGATTGTGTACCTCGTATTTATTCATAGACGCTAGTACCGACCAAGGCTACAAGGAAGAAGGAGTATACTACGAAGAGGAAGCCGAGGAGAACTTCAACCACTGCTCTGCACAAGGCAAGCTTATACTGAGATTGATGCAAGCTATACTAACCAAGTTTACCAATGCAAGCTAACACTTGCAAGATACTATACCTATGCAAGCGCATAAGACACCCTATTGTTGCCACAACCCATGCGTGTGATATGATTACTATATGCCCTCAGCGTATGTAACCATACCCACTTGCTAAACCAATCCTAGTTTTATGGCAAGCTTTTTACTTTATTTCTTTATCAAAGTTTACTTAGAGGCTACCCAAGAATTTTGGTAGATACTAGACAGTTGTGCTGAAGGTTGCATAAAGAGCATTAAAATTTGGCCTAAGCTAGAAACCTTGATATCAGCTTATGATATAAGGTTGGACTTAGTTGCAACTCCACTAGTTACCACCCCTCTATTAGTACTACCCCACCTGTAGATGCTAGTGCTAAGCATAAAACTTGATCAACTTTAGATGGGAATACTTGGTGGAAAAATGGTTATGAAAACCTTGGAATGATGGATCATTCTATTGAAATGTTTTGGACAGGTGTTTCCAAACACTTGATGATTTTGGTGATGAAAATGTTGAGGCATGAGCCTTAGCCCTTTATAAAACTGATGGTTGTCTGGATGCGATACCATTCCAATTTTATCGTACAACCACAATACCCGAATATTGGGTAGGGCTTGACTGGAAACTTATATACCTTAGTATTAGTTCCCTCACGGCCAAGGTCTGAGCTGAGGCTACCTTGTGAAGATTGTCCACCTGTGCAGTACCCAAGATGACAGTGGTCATGGTTGGGAGGCCAAACTCACAGGAGAGGTGCTTATACTAGGGAGTGTAATTGGAAGGTTAGGATTGATTATCCGCATACTGAGTATGGTGAATTCAGGATTTGTTCCTGACGGATGTATCGAATGTTGTGGTGAAAGTGTACAATCTCTGCAGAGTGTCAAACTATTCGAATAGCCGCGTCCGCGGTTATGGACAGTTGGAGTGGCCATACTGTTCCCCCGTCAGACTTTTCAAAATGACTTGTGAACGACTTGAGACTTTGGCTTGGCCACAACAGAGTTGTGACTTGGAAATACAAGATCCCACTTAGGAGTTATAAAATTGTGACTAGCTTGGGAACTTAGTAGTATAAATCTGGCTTTTGCAAAACAACCCTAGAGCCTAGTGTCCTATTATCCAAAAACCCCTTTTTCTTGTTAGTATTAGTTTGCGAGTACTTAAAGAGTACTCATGGCTTTGTCCCTGGCTATTCCCATGGCCAGACTATGAAGAGGAGTACCTGGAGGATGGACCCCAGGATGGTTACGACAACTAGGATCATCTCCCATCGTCAGCATTGCCTGTGACCCCGAAGATGGAGCCTCGCCTACGCTACCGTTACTATTCCGTATTCCGCTGCTTGATGTTGTATTAAGGACTGGATCATGAGATCCCTATTTGTGTAAGAACTTATGTATCGTTGTAATGGATGAAGTACTATGGTATCCAATTCTGTAATGTCTCGCAAAAATGGTAATCCTGGGATTGCGATGTATGGCATAACAGGCATCTAGGATTGAAAAATCCGGGTGTTGACAGGAAGTGACATAAATCTCTAAGGTTGTAGACGTATTGTTTCCACTAGGGAGAAAACAACGGTCTCTTGTTCATGGAACAAGTGGATTGTTTACCTTACACACTTTGCTTAAAGCAGGTATCCGTTGCTTGCAACTTAATACTGGAGGGGGTTCGGATGATAACCTGAAGGTGGATTACTAGTCATAGATGCAGTTGGATGGCGGTCTATGTATCTTATTGTATTGCCCAATCGAATCTCATAGGATCATGAATGTCTAGTATTGCATTGTTATGCCTTGCTCAGCCCTGTCAATTTCCCTGCTGTAATTTGTTTACCCAACATGCCATGTTTGTTTATCTTAAGGAGAACAACTCTAGTGAACTATGGATCCCCGGTCCAATCTTTACCATTGATTTATCTTCCACTGTTACTGTTTACTTTTTGCAAACCACTATTACCTTCCCCACCATACACTTAATCCTTTGTTTTCAGCAAACCGGTGAGATTGACAACCTCACTGTTCGTTGGGGCAAAGTCTTGAGTTTGTGTTGTGCAGGTTTCCAAGTTGCTAGCAACACCTTTGAGTTGTTTCCTTCCTCCTACTGGTTCGATAACCTTGGTTTCTTACTAAGGGAAAACTTTCTGTTGTGCTCATCATACCTTCCTCTTGGGGTCTCCCAACGAAACTTTCACGCACCATCAAGACTTTTCTGGCGTCGTTGCCGGGGACTAGAGGGCCTTTACTCCTTCCTCCCTGTCAAAGCTTTTTCTGGCGCCGTTGCCGGGGAGGCTAAGGACGTCTTCACAAGGGGAGTACTTCACAACCTTTCTCTTTACTTTGTTTTTGTTTTTCTTAGTTTGTTTTTCCTTGTTTTGTTTGCCTCTTTTTATCAAAAACTCCAAAAAAATAGTTTAGTTTGGTTTTCTTTCCCTTATCAAAAACACAAAAAATTAGTTCCTACCCTAGTTGTCACCTTGATCTAGCTCACCATGTTGTCCCCAAGTTCACCCTCAAAGACCTTCCAATAGGTAGTGGTTCTATAATTGGGAAAGAGAATATTGAATAATTCTTTAATCATGTTAGCAAACACGAGGATATTAAGGATAGATATATAGCAGAACTTGCTCATAATTATGAAATTGCTGCAGCTTCTTTAGTTCATATGTTGGAGGCTAGGTTTTTTAACCTTTACCCCATGATGCAAATTTTGTTTCTTAAACTAAAAGAAGAAGAGGATCCTGAAAAGAGAGATTTTATCCAAGAAACTTTTAAAATAGTTCAATGATGTTGTTAAGGAAGCCAAAAAGGTCTTTGAACGTTTTAATATGCGGCTCATGTGTAGATGTTATGGGTACTTTAGATAAAACTAAACCCAGAGAGGAAATTAAGATACCCATACCTTTTAAACTTGTAGGAATGCATGAAGCCTTAGAAAAGAATTTTGATTGGATTATTCCTGAAAATCAATTTGATGAAAGTAGTGAATCTAAGAGAGATGAGAAAGTATCCTCTAAAACTCATTTGGATGAGATACCTTTCCTAGTTGAAGAGATTTTGAGTATTGATCTTAATGCTTCTTCATTTGAAAATACTTGATTCTTTCTTCTTATGCCTAACTTAAAGGCATTACACAAAAGTACTTATTGGGAGATAACCCAAAAGTTTTCTTGAATCTTGGAATTTATTACTTCAGTAATTACCTCTCCTTATCCTTTTTGTTTGATTTTTGTGCCAAGAATAACCTCTAATGAGAGGGAAGTAAGATTTGGGGAGTTACTGTCTTGAAACAGATTTTTCTGCTCCACCGTAAAAATTAATGTAAAATCTCTGTACGTCGGATTGAGCTGATATTTTCTGAATAAACCCCGCAGTATGTTAGCTAACTTTAGTTAGTTCAACACTTTTTTATTTGATCAACAGAAGGTCTTCTAAAAAATCTGTTCCTACCTGCTGGTATGTTTTAACAGATTTCTGCCATTATTTGCATTTGCTTCTTATTTATTCCTTTTTGGGTAGTTTTTGGGAAATTGAGCTTTTTAAGGGAATTGCTAAAGTAACTTGTATTTTTAGTGTAAGTTTTGCTGTTCTAAAGCTAAACCCAAAGGTCTATTATCTTGTGAATACACTAATGTTGCTAATGAAGATTGTGTGAAGTTTTGTATGAAGGAAAATTTCCAGGTGTAGAGAAAAAATAATGTAATGAGATGAAGAATGGACAAAATCTCAAGCTTGGAGATGCCACCCCGTGTCACCCCAAGAAATATTCAAGAGGTACATGCGTCAAAGCTTCGGGATGCCCAAGGCATCCCCTTCTTCATCAATAAAAATCTTAGGTCTTTCTAGACACTTCGTTTTTATTGTTTCATGCACAGTTGTGTTGTTCTTGGAGCGTCTTAGTTTTCGTTTGGTTTGCTTAGTTTTCTTGAATAAAGTAGTTTGGACCCCTGTTCTCGCTGTGTTGTTTCAAATAAGTTGATTGGTGTTGGAGAGGAGTAGAAAGTTCTTTCTTAAATAGTACAAGAGGAGCTTGCTTTCACTGTAACTTAAACTTTAGCATGTCATGCTAGGTGTTGTTTCGACCTTATGCTTAGTGATTATTGCTGTAGCATGACTTGTTCCAAACAATTGGAATTGCTTAATGTGCCTCGAAGGAATCGTGTGTTGTTTTAGCATACAAAATCATAGTATTGTGGTATTCTCCTTTGATGCTTTGTTTGGGTTGACTTGGCACATGCTCACACCATGTTATGAATATGAACAAGTCACCATAGCCTCTATGATCATTTAGTCCTTGACTTATAGTACCACTTTATGCTTTGATTAGTAATGTTTTGTCGCTCTGCATGATTATGGCCATTATTGATCTTTTAGTTGGTCACTCCCAGTCTTTTGCTAGCCTCCAATTGTATGAGTAAGTTCCACTCATGCATCCAACTCCCAAGAAACCAAGTTATTCCAAAGTGTCCACTATAAATTCCTATGCATGGTGTGTTACACCATTCCAAGTATATTCTTTTTTTCATCTATCTTCCAATTAAAAAGTATCTTTGTTATGTGAAAACTTAGTGATTAAATCTCTCACAAACTTGATGGCACACTTTATTTTTATTTCCCCTAATAAACTTGAACCATTGTGTCATTTATGTTGTATATGCTTGCACTTATACATTGGAATTAGCAGAACCATGCTGTCACGGGGAAAGTTTTCAACATTGCACTTGTACTTTGTACACATTTGATATCATGCTCTTTTGTCTATGGATGTCGTCGGTGTGAAATGAAAGGGGAGATTGTAAGTCCATGGAGTTATGTATGTGTGTTAGAGAAACGCCTGGACCGCTAGCCTAAGTCATGCCTAATCATGGTGGAAACTTGCAGCATCACCATAATGACATCTATGAAGCTTTCTTCTTATAAAAAAAGAGACATATTGAAAATAGGAAAGAAAGAAAAAGCAACATTTTCCCATGTTAAATAAGAAGATTGCTGAGATTCTCATTGTCTGTGTGCCATGTCGTTTTGATTATGGGATAGCTCCTATATCATGTGCAAGGGGTACCCTGTTGGCGGTTCTCTATGATACACATGTACTTACTATGACAAGAACTTACAGGTGACTAAAGTTGAGTAGCATGAGGAGCGGCCCTCGTATTCAAGGGACATGAGATTGCCAACTTATACTTTGTCTAGCATATACTCCATCTTTGTTCACTTTAACCTTAATCACTTCAAGATGCTTATGATAGGGGCAATGAGGGCTGAAAGCTAACAAGTACCATAATTTTTGGAAGCTCTTTTTTAAACTTGAAATAACTGCTTCCCTTATGAAGGGCCTTTCTTCCACTATTATTGTCACATCCCAAGATTTTCCAAATCTTGTAATGTGAAAACTAAATAAACAAAATAAAATTATTGTTGAAAATCAGGGTGAAAAGAAACTTTTGTTTCTAAGTGGAAACTTAAAATCCCATCTTGAACAAACTTTAATTAAAGTTTGAATCCAACAAAATCCAAATCAAGAGAAATGCATTCCTCAATGAATGTATCTGGAAATTTAAACACTTGGAGAATAAATCCAAACCCTAAACCCTAATGGAATAAAAATCATTCCCAAGTTATCTCCAAATCCATGGATCTGATCCATATAAAAATTAGTCAACAAACATTTACAAAAGATCAAGAAAGACAAATAGAAATATTATAAAATCATATAAATTGGTTTCACTTAATTTGGAGCCATAAATAAAATCTTATGAATATAATAAGATAAGGAATTGTATTTACAAAGCTAATAAAGAACATATCTACAAATCCATACCAAATGGTGAGCAAATAATCCTAAAGACATTTAAAAGGATAAACAAATATTAAACAAGATTTTATAAATTGGAATCACCAAGTTTTGATCTTTAAATAAAAAGATATGGATTTTATAAGAAGAAGAAAGAAATATTAAATAAAGAATATTTAAAGACCAAATCAAATCTTGGCCCAATCCATAAGAAAATGGAATGAATATAATCCAAATCCAAATAAAATAAAAGGATAAAGAATTTCCAAAATAAAATAAAAAAATGGCATTAACCATTCTATCCCTATTTTAACAAAGACAAATCCCTAATAAGAATAATTATATAATGCATGAGAGAATAGTATTTTGAAATTTACCCAAGTGAAATAAAAGTTGTTTAATTCAACATAATTAAGATTAAAGAAATCTTCCAAATAAACTTTAGGGAATTAAAACTATATTTAATTCCATTGGAATTAAAATGAAAACCCAATCCAAATGATTTATGAATCATATTAAATACTTTCCAAATAATTCAAGATGAATTATTTGAACCCAAATAAACAAATAAAAACCTACTGAAAGGATTTGGAAAGTTTAAAGAATTTAAAATGGTGTTTGAAAATATTATTAAATCTTATTTGATTTAAAACCAGGGCTTATTTGAATAATTAAAAGACCCCAAAAGGAATAAAGTTTTATTTCAAAATTGACTTCAGATTATATTACTAATCAATATTTAAACCTACACAAAATCCGGAAAAGGTTTGAATTCAAATGAGTGTTTGAATTGCTTATTCAAAATCAAAACAGAAATGGAAATAGAAAAAGAAAAACAAAGCAGTATAAAAAAAAGAGAACAAGGTCGAACCAGCCCAGCTAAGCCCACCTGGCCCAGTCCAGCCCAGTTCCTCTCCTCCCCCGCAGAAAAACGATTCGAACCAGCGAACTCACCCGCAACATCGCTGACAGATGGACCCCATCTCCCCACTCCTCTCTCACGCTGCCAAGCGGACCCCACCGCCAGCTCACCTCGTCGTCAACCCCGCGACCCATTCATCCCCAAACCTCGCTGCTGTTTTCTGTCATAATTGCGCCCTTCAATTCGTGTTAAACGGCCGATTAATTCCTCGCTACGACGATGCCCTCTTAAACGCCAGGCTCTCCTCCCTCTATCCCCCAGACGCCACATCCCCGGAGCCACCAGGCTGCGTCAATTTTGCTTTGCATTGCCACTGTCTCCGGCGAGCTCCACACCCGATTCCGGCCAGCCTCCTCTGCCCCTTGCCTCCTCGACCAAGCTCACATACTCCCCACCTCCTGGCGCACCTCCCAGTGTCGCCCGTTCATCCGCGCGTTCCCTGTAGCGTCGGCAACCTCGACGAACAGAGCTCCTCCGTCGTATGCCTCCACTCCGGCGAGTTACTGACGCCAACCCCGAGCGCCCCTCGTGTTCTGGTGAGTACTCCTGCAACCCTCGAGACCGTGCGCACCTCCCTGACATGCTGCCTTGCCTTCTTACGCCCTAGGAGCTCGTCCCCGACAATGACAACACGTGCCCGAGCCAGTGAGCAACTTCGGCGAGGAATTGTCATCGTCCCCGTGCGGCCCTTCGCCAACCAAGGGCACATTGAGCATCAGAAAGCTTCGGCGAACTCGGTGAGCCCTTCCCCTCTCTCGCTAGCTTCCTGTATCGCCGGCAAGGTCACAGCCAGAGCGCGCCGCCGCCGTTCACCACCGCCAGCGCCGCCAGTATTTGACCAGTAGATGCAAGCCGTTAGATCTTGATCGAAGGCGTGAGATTAGAACTTAAGCAAAGGGGTAAGTTTGCATCTATGCCGCACGATTCTAATTAGATCCAACGCACCACGTAGCTCTATCCTAGCGAACCGGTACAGGCGAATTAGAACTTGACACGTGGCCTCTGTTTGATTTAAAACCAGAAACTTATCTAATTGATGTGCCAATTTGAAAAATTCATAACTGTGGCAAGTGATACTATGGTAGTATAGTGGAGTCTATCATCTATATGCATTTGTCTAAGTGGAGTTTAGGCTTGCATTGCTCAAAATAGATTTTCCTTATCATTTGAAAACACTAAGTTTTTGCTTGACAAAAAATCTTTCTCAAGGCATCTCCCAATAGAAATTGGTGATCCTTTCAACCCTTGTTCAACCACAAGTTTTTAACTTAGAAATTTGGATGATGAGATTCTTGATAGCTTCTATGTCTTGATGCTCAATTTGTCCTTTGCCAGGGACATGGCTAAGTACTTAGATTTTACACTCTGCAGAGGTGGTGCACTTCCCCACAAGACTTGGTTTCCCAAGACAAGATCTTTCAGAAGCCTTCCCTTAGACCAGAATGGACGCGCTCCAAACCTATCATTCCCCTACCACAAACTGTCTAGAAAAGATGAAGCACAAGATAAAGCCTATGAAGGATCTTAGCCTTGTCACATGTTTCAAGTGTGGAAGCAAAGGACACTATGCAGATGTTTGCCCACAGAGATTTCAACAAGATCCCAAGCAAGCCAAGATGTAATTTAGTTGGAATTTTTTTTAAGGGTGGTAGTACCCTAGATGCTTTGAGCCAACTTGTAACCCTAGCCTCCCCAAATCTCGGGACGAGATTTATTTTAAGGGTGGTAGCCTGTCACATCCCAAGATTTTCCAAATCTTGTAATGTGAAAAATAAATAAACAAAACAAAATTATTATTGAAAATCAGGGTGAAAAGAAACTTTTGTTTCTAAGTGGAAACATAAACTCCCATCTTGAACAAACTTTAATTAAAGTTTGAATCCAACAAAATCCAAATCAAGAGAAATGCATTCCTCAATGAATGTATCTGGAAATTTAAACACTTGGAAAATAAATCCAAACCCTAAACCCTAATGGAATAAAAATCATTCCCAAGTTATCTCCAAATCCATGGATCTGATCCATATAAAAATTGGTCAACAAACATTTACAAAAGATCAAGAAAGACAAATAGAAATATTATAAAATCATATAAATTGGTTTCACTTAATTTGGATCCATAAATAAAATCTTATGAATATAATAAGATAAGGAATTGTATTTCCAAAGCTAATAAAGAACCTATGTACAAATCCATACCAAATGGTGAGCAAATAATCCTAAAGACATTTAAAAGGATAAAAAAATATTAAACAAGATTTTATAAATTGGAATCACCAAGTTTTGATCTTTAAATAAAAAGATATGGATTTTATAAGAAGAAGAAAGAAATATTAAATAAAGAATATTTAAAGACCAAATCAAATCTTGGCCCAATCCATAAGCAAATGGAATGAATATAATCCAAATCCAAATAAAATAAAAGGATAAATAATTTCCAAAATAAAATAAAAAATGGCATTAACCATTCTATCCCTATTTTAATAAAGACAAATCCCTAATAAGAATAATTATATAATGCATGAGAGAATAGTATTTTGAAATTTACCCAAGTGAAATAAAAGTTGTTTAATTCAACATAATTAAGATTAAAGAAATCTTCCAAATAAACTTTAGGGAATTAAAACTATATTTAATTCCATTGGAATTAAAATGAAAACCCAATCCAAATGATTTATGAATCATATTAAATACTTTCCAAATAATTCAAGATGAATTATTTGAACCCAAATAAACATATAAAACCTACTGAAAGGATTTGGAAAGTTTAAAGAATTTAAAATGGTGTTTGAAACTATTATTAAATCTTATTTGATTTAAAACCAGGGCTTATTTGAATAATTAAAATACCCCAAAAGGAATAAAGTTTTATTTCAAATTGACTTCATATTATATTACTAATCAATATTTAAACCTACACATAATCTGGCAAAGGTTTGAATTCAAATGATTGTTTGAATTGCTTATTCAAAATCAAAACAGAAATGGAAATAGAAAAAGAAAAACAAAGCAGTATAAAAAAAAGAGAACAAGGTCGAACCAGCCCAGCTAAGCCCACCTGGCCCAGTCCAGCCCAGTTCCTCTCCTCCCCCGCAGAAAAACGATTCGAACCAGCGAACTCACCCGCAGCGTCGTTGACAGATGGACCCCATCTCCCCACTCCTCTCTCACGCTGCCAAGCGGACCCCACCGCCAGCTCACCTCGTCGTCAACCCCGCGACCCATTCATCCCCAAACCTCACTGCTGTTTTCTGTCGTAATTGCGCCCTTCAATTCGCGTTAAACGGCCGATTAATTCCTCGCTACGACGACGCCCTCTTAAACGCCAGGCTCTCCTCCCTCTATCCCCCAGACGCCACATCCCCGGAGCCACCAGGCTGCGTCAATTTTGCTTTGCATTGCCACTGTCTCCAGCGAGCTCCACACCCAATTCCGACCAGCCTCCTCCGCCCCTTGCCTCCTCGACCAAGCTCACATACTCCCCACCTCCTGGCAAACCTCCCAGTGTCGCCCGTTCATCCGCGCGTGCCCTATAGCGTCGGCAACCTCGACGAACAGAGCTCCTCCGTCGTATGCCTCCACTCCGGCGAGTTACTGGCGCCAACCCCGAGCGCCCCTCGTGTTCTGGTGAGTACTCCTGCAACCCTCGAGACCGTGCGCACCTCCCTGACATGCTGCCTTGCCTTCTTAGACCCTAGGAGCTCGTCCCCGACAACGACAACACGTGCCCGAGCCAGTGAGCAACTTCGGCGAGGAATTGTCATCGTCCCCGTGCGCCCCTTCGCCAACCAAGGGCACGTTGAGCATCAGAAAGCTTCAGAGAACTCGGTGAGCCCTTCCTCTCTCTCCCTAGCTTCCTGTATCGCCGGCAAGGTCACTGCCAGAGCGTGCCTCCGCCGTTCACCACCGCCAGCGCCGCCAGTATTTGACCAGTAGATGCAAGCCGTTAGATCTTGATCGAAGGCGTGAGATTAGAACTTAAGCAAAGGGGTAAGTTTGCATCTGTGCCACACGATTCTAATTAGATCCAACGCACCACGTAGCTCGATCCTGGAGAACCGGTACAGGCGAATTAGAACTTGCACGTGGCCTCTGTTTGATTTAAAACCAGAAACTTATCTAATTGATGTGTCAATTTGAAAAATTCATAACTTTCAAACCACAAGTCCAAATTTTGCAAACTTTATATCAATGGATTCAGAAAAACAAGACCTATCCAACCATGCACTTTGTTTAGTAAAAAGCTTCTGTTAAATTGATTGGTTTTGTAGAAACTTGTGTATGCATGTTTAGGTTATAAAATTTATTCCAAAATGATTTTGAGGATAAAATCTTTGGAAAATGGTGTGTTTTGAACCTACTGACCATAGGAAACAAATTGTGGTTTCAAAAATGCATTTGGTGAAACAAAAGAATGAATCTTTGATTTAAACCATTTCTAATCAAATAAAAATATGGTTTGATTATTAAAAATGGTTTTGGAAGAAAACCTTTGAGAAATGTTTTGGAAATAAACTTTCTGACCCTAAACACAAGGTTATATGGTTTGAAAACATATTTTGTGAAACCTATAGAATTTTGCCTTATTTAAAAGCATTTCTTCACCACATAAAATGATGACTTGATCTAAAAATGGTTTAGGAAGTAAAATCTTATACAAATGATTTTGCCACTTTATAAAATGACCATTAGGTGTTTTCAAATGTTTATGAACCATTAGAAACCACTTTTACACATAAAACCATCTCTTGTATGCTTGCATGCATTGTTTTGATTCTATTATTTTATGTGATGAATTGCTTGAATGGTAGATTGAAATATTGTTTGCTTGATTGAATTGTAGTGATTTGAAGTGTGTGAACATTGCAAAGATCAAGGAGTGAACTTATACTCTCTACCAACAAGGCAAGTGATGCTTCATACTTTTGTCCCATTATTTTCACTATGCATTAGTGATATTGCTAAGTAGGACTTGCATGGAATTTTGCTAAGTGTAAACTATGCTATGGGAAATCCTAGTAGATGAGACCTTAGTAGAATTTCCTAAGTTAAGATTCCTACTACTATCATGCTTAGCTTAGCTAATAGAAAACAAGGGTGGAATATATATTCATGCTATGGAAAATTTCTAAGTCTGAGGACTTGTGTTTTGTTTAATAAAACAACTAAGTGAATGAATCACCTGGGTGGAATGGAAGGAATGGTTTGTGTTGAGTGGTTACACAAGGCCAGGGGACTGGTGAACCTTGTATATCTCACTTGTGGATGGCCACCTAGGAACAAAGAGATTTGAGATGTCAAATGTTGAGAAGCTTCAAGTGCAGCCACTTGGCATTATGGGCTCTGCCTGGATCATATAGGTTGCAATAACTTAGCCAAATGGAAAGTTGGTGGTAGGGGTTTGATAGGTTGGAGCGCGTCCATTCTGGTCTAAGGGAAGGCTTCTGAAAGATCTTGTCTTGGTGAAACCAAGTCTTGTGGGGAAAGTGCACCACCTCTGTAGAGTGTAAAATCTAAGTACTTAGCCATGTCCCTGGTAAAGGACAATTTGAGCATCAAGACATGGAAGCTATCAAGAATCTCCTCATCCCAATTTCTAAGTTAAAATCTTATGGTTGAACAAGGGATTGAAGGATCACCAATTTCTATTGGGGATGCCTTGGGTGTTTTTGTCAAGCAAAAACTTAGTGTTTTCAAATGATAAGGAAAATCTATTTTGAGCAAAGCAAGCCTAAGCTCCACTTAGCCAAATGCATATAGATGATAGACTCCACTATGTTACCATAGTATCATTTGCCAATACAATTCAAATGTATTGACCTTGTGGCTGTAACTTATTATGTTGCAGGTTTGTTTGATGTTAGTGAAGTTTATTGATTAGGATTACAAGTCTACAACCAACATGTCTTCCTGTGGAACTTTGAAGATGAAGGACCCCATGCTATTGCTATATTCTGCTGCATTGTAATGAGATAGCCAAATGAGCTATGTAAGATGTAATAAATTATTTTATTCCTGGTTATAAAGTTGTATTATGACCTTTGTTTCTTGATATTACATCTTAACTGTGGATGCTAGCTATTGATCCAGGGACTAGCATTGTAAACACAGGGATCTCTACCTTATTAAAGGTTGGGAACCTTACAATTATATTGAGTCTCCAACTTCTATCCTTAGGCACCAGTTAAGAGAGCATAGTTTCCATTCTTAGTTCTATGTGCATTGTCCCAAAACTTATTGATTGATGCATATTGTTGATATTACTTGTTTGTGCTATTTGTATCTATTCACTCTTATGAACTTTCAAGGTGTCCTAGGCATCTATTTTCTACTCCATGAGGGACAAGCTGAATGCCACTATGCTATGTTTTCTATATGTGAAACAAACAAACTTTTTTTAATGCATGTTATTCATGATCTTTGTTTGTAACCTTTCATGTGGCATGCATTGTTACTTTGTCTTACTGTTAGAACTCCATCTTTCATGATCATGTTTAGAGTTCTTTGATCCCAGCTTTCAATGCTTGCAAATGGTTTGATCTTGATTTTGATGGTGCATGTCACCTCAAAATTATTCTTTTTATCACTTACCTACTCGAGGATGAGCAGGAGTTAAGCTTGGGGATGCTTGATACGTCAGAAACGTATCTATAATTTTTGATGTTCCATGCTTGTTTAGTATGTACTTTGCTTTGCTTTGTCTACACTTTGAGGTGTTTTTATATGTTTTTTGGTACTAACCTATTAACAAGATGCCATAGTGTCGGTTGCCGGTTTTCTTCTGTTTTTGGTTCTAGAAAAGGCAGAAAATCAATATTCTCGGAATTGGACGGGACAAAAGCCAAAGTCAATATTTTACCGTGGGGAACATGGAGCCGAAGTACGAGATGGAGGGAGCCACCAGGGGGCCACACCCCCTGGCCGCGCGGCTGGGCCCAGCCCGTGCCTGGGGGGTGCGGCCACCCTGGCTGCCCCCTGCCTCGCCTCTTCCCCCCTGATACAGAAACTCCAAGCACCCGATCAATATTCCACGAAACAGTCTGTAGCCGCTGCCACCATCGTCCCTAGATCAGGGGGATCTGAAGCTCTTCCCGGCACCCTGCCGGAGGGGAGATCATCCCGGAGGCCTTCTTCTTCATCATGCCAGCCTCCGGTATGAAGTGTGAGTAGTTCCACCTTGGACTACGGGTCCATGTAGTATCTAGATGGCTGTATCTCCTCCTTTGTGCTACCATGTTTAGATCTTGTGAGCTCCGTTCATGATCAAGATCATCTATTTGTAATCATGCATGTTGTGTTTGCGGGGATCCAATGGATATTGAGATTACTATGGCAGATTGATTAATGGTTTTTTCTTATTGATTCTATCATGTCTGTGTTGTTTGAGATCTTGCATGCTCTCCGTTTCTTGAAGTTATCTTGGCCAAGTAGATTCTAGTAACTCCAAGAGGGGGTATTATGCTCGATAGTGGGTTCATGCCTCTATTTAATCTAAGGGAAGTGACAGAAATCTCTAAGGTTGTAGATGTTATGTTGCCACTAGGGAGAAAACAATGGTCTCTTGTTCATGGAACAAGTGGATTGTTTACCTTACACACTTTGCTTAAAGCATTTATCTATTGCTTGCAACTTAATACTGGAGGGGGTTTGGATGACAACCTAAAGGTGGATTACTAGTCATAGATGCAATTGGATGGCGGTCTATGTATCTTGTTGTATTGCCCAATCGAATCTCATAGGATCATGAATGTCTAGTATTGCATTGTTATGCCTTGCTTGGTCCTGGCAATTGCCCCGCTATAATTTGTTTACCCAGCATGTCATGTTTGTTTATCTTAAGGGGAATACCTCTAGTGAACTATGGACCTTGGTCCAATCTTTACCATTGATTTATCTTCCACTGTTACTGTTTACTTTTTGCAAACCACTATTAACTTCCACACCATACAGTTAATCCTTTGTTTTCAGCAAACCGTTGAGATTGACAACCTCACTGTTCGTTGGGGCAAAGTCTTGAGTTTGTGTTGTGCAGGTTTCCAAGTTGCTAGCAACACATTTGAGTCGTTTCCTTCCTCGTACTGGTTCGATAACCTTGGTTTCTTACTGAGGGAAAACTTGTTGCTGTGCTCATCATACCTTCCTATTGGGGTCTCCCGACAAAGCTTTCACGCACCATCAGTCACCTCTAAATAACCAGTGCGATGTTTGAGAGCAGTCACCCATACAGACCACCGCAATTAAGGGTTTCCCTGTGGATATCGTAATTAGCTCAGGGAGTCCCTCTTTATTCCTCCTTTGACCGCGTAGTTCATGATCCAGCGCCAATCTATCACATGCCATTCCGGGTACGATCCCAAAGCACGTCCAAAGGATTTCTCCTTCCCTTTAGTCCCGAGGTAAAATGGTATGTGGTTGACTTCACATACCATCGAAAGAGAGAGATCAAACACAAATCATAAATCAATCATAGACCGACAAGTCATATGGACACAAGAATAGGTCATCTTTATTGCAAATTCATAATAGTGCTTGGGTTTCTCCATCTTCCCAAGAACAAAGTAACTACTCACATATAAAGGCAATAGACATCATGGCAATCACATGGATGGGATATGAGAGTACAATCAAATACAAGTGAAGATCCACACTAGGGTTTGGATTACAACCAAGTAGACGAAGGGGATCGATGTTGGAGACGTTGGTGATGATGGTGGTGATGTAGATCGGTGTTGAAGCCTTCAAGATCCAAGTCCCTTCTTTTGTTGAACAATGGTGATGGTGGAGATCTTGTGGAGGCGGATGCTATGAATTTTCCAAGGAGACAGGGCTCCGCCATGGAGGTATGTGGAGAGAGAGGCCTCTCCCTTGTCTCCTTTCCTCTTTATATAGGGTTAGGGGTGCCCCCAATTTTCCCCAATACGTTCCTTATGACCTAAGGAAGGTCTAGGAACAAACAGGAATGGCTTTTGTGAAGAAACACGTCTAGAATAGTTGTTTCCGTGCGTCTAGACCCGTGGTACGGGCGGGCTACGCCAGTACCACTGGTCGTTATCGGTGATGTATGCTTTCGTATTTTGGCCGCCATGTCTTCATACAAACTCCGATTTGGATGTTCTTTGGCTTGTTGGATTTGTATGGACGAGGGCTACAACACCATGACCTTGGATCTTCATTTGGAGTTTATGGAAAAATTCCACTTTTTCCACCTCTCAAATGGCTAAGTCTGGTGCCTACAGCTCCTCCATATTGCATCTTCTTGGTTCCTTTTGCCTTGCTTTATCCATAATCGAATACAACACCTACACACAAGTCAAATACAAGAAAAGGTAATAAAATCCTAATAAAACTACTAGTTATGCAAAGTCCATGTCTAAATTAAGGAGAACTAGTATTCATACATAATAGGCATAGTTGTAGATAGATGTAGCATCGTAATGGGTGATAATATGAATAATTTATATACTTAAATATGCATCAATTTCGGACTCATCAACTTCTCCAAGCTAGACTCTTGCTCGTATGCTAAGTACTCTAAGTGTATGCTAAGTTCTCTAAGTGTATGCTAAGTTCTCAACTTAATAAAATCCGAGAGCATCGCTTGTATGCTAAGTTCTCTAAGTGTGAATTTTGGCTTTCTAAAGTGGTTTATCTTGGCCATGTCATTTCTGATAAAGGGATTGCAACCATTCCGGAAACAATAAAGTCAATTGTGGATTGGATTCCTCCTAAAAATGTCAAGGAAGTCCGAAGTTTCCTCGGTTTGGCAAGTTATTGTCACCGATTTGTTGAGAACTTCTAGAAGATAGCAAAACCTCTTTCTGAGCTTCTCAAGAAGGATAAGAAATTCCTTTTGTCTCCATCTTATCAAGAAAATTTTGAAACTTTGAAGAAAAAGCTCACCTCAGCTCCTATTCTGACTCCTCCAGATACATCCAAGCCTTTCCAAATATTCTGTGATGCTTCCATTCAAGGTCTTGGTGCTGTTCTGATGCAAGAAAGAAAAGTTGTGGCTTATGCATCTCGACAGTTGCGACCACATGAGATAAACTATCCTACTCATGATCTCGAGCTTGCAGCAGTTGTTCATGCATTGAAAACGTGGAGACACTACTTGCTTGGAAACCGTTGTGAAATCTTCACTGATCACAAGAGTCTCAAGTACATTTTCACTCAGCTTGATCTAAACATGCGACAAAGAAGATGGATGGAAACCATCTCAGACTTTGATCTCTCAATTGACTACACTCCAGGGAAGGCTAATGTGATGGTTGATGCCCTTAGTCGAAAAGTATATTGCAATAACCTCATGGTCAAGGAAAGCAATAAGCATCTCTTCAAAGAAATTCAGATGTATAATCTTGAGATTGGTCCTCAGGGGCATCTTGCAAATCTATGCTTGGCTCCTAACCTTGAAGAGAAAATTCGTGAGGCCTAGTTGACTGATGCTATGGTCCTCAAAGTCAAGAAAAATCTGGAATTGGGTGTTCCCAAGTACAAATCTTATTCCATTGATGCTAATGGCACTCTCAGATTTGAAGGGCGCATTGTTGTACCAAAAGTGCAAGCACTCAAGAATCTAATTCTCAAAGAAGCTCATGAAACTTTGCTTGCTATTCACGCTGGTAGCTCAAAGATGTACCATGATCTCAAACCTTACTATTGGTGGACGCGCATGAAGCGTGAAATTGCCAAGTATGTTGTCGAGTGTGATGTTTGCAGAAGAGTGAAAGCAGAACATCAGAGAGTCGCTGGTCTCCTTCAACCTCTCCAAATTTCTGAGTGGAAGTGGGATAAAATTGAGATGGATTTTATCACCGGATTTCCAAAATCTCAGAAGGGCAACAATGCCATCTTTGTGGTGATTGATTGCTTATCCAAAGTGGCCCACTTCTTGCCTGTCAAAGAGACTATTACAACTAGTCAATTGGCAGAACTCTATGTTGCGAGGATTGTAAGCCTCCATGGTGTTCGTCAAGAAATCACATCTGATCGTGGAAGCTTGTTTACTTCCAGATTCTGGGAATCCTTTCAGCAGTACATGGGAACTAATATCAAGTTCAGCACTGCGTATCACCCTCAGTCTCAAGGCCAAGTGGAAATCAAATTCTTGAAGATATGCTCAGAGCTTGTGTCATCTCTTTTGGCATGAAATGGGAGGAATGCCTTCCTTTTGCTGAATTCTCTTATAACAACAGTCATCAATCAAGTCTGCACATGTCACGGCCGCAAGTGCTGTACTCCTCTCTACTGGTCAGAAACTGGTGAAAGGAAAATCTTGAGACATAAAGATCCTCTAGATCCTGAAATGTGTCCGGATATCATCAAAGAGGCAGAAGAAAAGTGTCAGATTGTTCGCGACAACTTGAAAATTGCTCAAAATCGACAGAAAGCCTACTATGATGGAAAGCACCGTGATATGGTGTACAAAGTGGGTGATCTCGCTTATCTCCGTGTGACCCCGATGAGAGGCACACACCACTTTGGTATCAAAGGGAAGCTTGCCCCACGATACATCGGTCCCTTCAAGGTTCTCTCAAGATCAGGTCCGCTTGCTTATGTCTTGGAGTTGCCTGAGAATCTCAAAAATGTTCACCCCACTTTCCATGTCTCTCAGTTGAGGCAATGCTTCAAGGATCCCGGTAGAGCCGTTGATCATTCCTCTATTGAGCTCAAGGAAGACCTCTCTTACCATGAGCATCCTATTCGCATTCTTGATGAGGCCGAACGAAAGACAAGAAACAAAACCATCAAGTTCTTCAAAGTTCAATGGTCACATCACTCGATAAAGAAGCAACTTGGGAGCGCGAAGATCTCTTGAGATCCGAGTAACCCGCTCTATTCTCCTCTTCTTAGAATCTCGGGACACGATTCCTTCAAGGAGGGGCGTGTTGTGACATCCCAAGGTTTCAATTCCCCAATTTGATCATGTTTGTGCATTTCTTACCTTCATCATGCATGCATCATATTTGTTTGTTGGCATTTGATCTGGTTCTTGATATAAGTGTATTTGGATGTTATTAAATTGACATAATGCCAATTGGAGTTGGGGTCATCTCTCTTTAATTTTCCTTCCTCCTCTAACATGCTGAAAAAAATCATTATCATCCTTCTATTATATGTGGGCTTCTAGTTGGAGTTGCTCGTATTTTAATATTGCCATGTATACATCTGCACATGATCCACTTCTCCCTTCTATTTGCATTTGGCTTGTTTGTTTGTTCCATTCATGTTTTCATCCCTCCTACACATTGATCATTTTTTCTTTGTCCTTCTAATGTGTGTATACACATATACACACAATAATCTCCTCTTTTAAAACTCTATTCTGTTTAGACCCCGGTAAAACACCCCATATATCTATCAAAAACTTTCCTTGTTTTTCCTACATCCATGTCTACCCCCTTTTGTCTACTCTTTTTATCTTCCTAAAAACCTGTTTTAATTCTAGCCTAGACCTTCAGATTTTATCCTACACACTATACCTATTTTACCTGGCCACTAACCCACACACACGATGTACCTAGCAACACATCAAGCACGCACCACAAGCACCAGCAACGCGTGCAGCTAGCACGCACACACGCACGCTGCATCGTTAACCAGCCAGCATGCACGCTCTGAACCTAGTAGCGACCCAGCGCGCCGGCCCTCCCAGTCACGTGCCTCGCGCGCCCTCGCGGACCTGCCGCTTCCTGCTCTCCCTCTTCAATAAAGCAAGGCAGACACTACAACTACCCCTTGTCCTCATCCCCTCCCTCAAGCAAACCGCCGCCGCCGCCATGGTCGTCGCGTCGCGCTCACCGCCCATCTAGCCTCACCACCAGCCTCGCTGTCGCAGCTCCTGCGCGTGGACAAGGAGGAGAAGAAGACGTCGTCCATCCAGCGCAAACGGACATCACTGGCGGCCTCGCCGTCCACTGATCCGGTCTTCCTCGCCGTCGTCTCCTTCCCCAGCAACACCCCACTCTGAGCCGCGCCTCCTTCCCTCTCTCTTCCTGGCTCCCCTGTGCTCCCGCCCGCTCGCCCAGCTCACCTTGTGCGCTGCAGCCGCCGCACTCGGTGATGCGCCCGGCGTCGAGACAACAGCAGCAGTAGTACGAGCCTAGTTCCTGTCCGTTTCTCCGGCGCTACAGGCAACCTCCGGCGAAGTTTCCTACATGGAAATGCTAGCCCTTAATCCCCTCTCTAACTCTCCCTTTTGTCCCGTCGTCAAATTATGCACAGAATCATGGCCATAATCGCCCAAAGTTTGAGTCAGAACTCAGATCACGACAATTATTTTTGACAAGTCTCTACGTTGCACTGACCCTCTGTTCACCGTTTTTTTTCCATTGATACAGTCCTTCCCTGGCGATTCTTTCTTGACAAGATTTATTCTCCTTTGTCACCTCTACGCTCCAGTGAAAACCACAAGAAAAACCAAGTTGTACATCTCTAGATATTATCGATTAAAGTTAGCATCAGCTAGCAGTTTTTGCATCTTGTATCCAGTTTTTCTGATCAAATCTTCACGTTTTTACACCCAGTCTCCTGGCCTATCATTCCTCACACGCGGTATCCAGTCTGGCCAAGTTATCGGGCCGGTCCAGCTATATCCCATCTCTTCTTGTTTTTTTTCTTTCTTCTTCTTTACCTCTTTCTAATTCAGTTTATTCAAATTCAAATAATGTGTAATATATGTTTATGAATAATAAAAATGTGAGGAATATGAATATGCCATCTAAATATAATTTTGGACAATTAAAAATTTCGAAATACTTTTAATGCATTAAAGAGCCTTTTCTTAATAAATTAATAACTTGAATTCTGTAACACGGAAATTGACATATAATATGTCTAAATCGGTCAGCTCGATGACACAAATCCAACCATCATATATTTTTGTTTTTTCGCATCATGCATCATCAAATATTAATAAAATTTGCACCCGAACACCTAAATAACATGTGGCCGATTGACTTTATTGCTATACTTTTGTCCCTCGACCACTTCAACTTGAATCGTTAAACATATCGCATCATATATTGTCATGCTACATGATTGACTGCATTGCATCGTTCACATGTTGATTGCGTTATTTCCTTTTTATGTATGTCATTTGGTCCTTATCGATAGAAGGCGAGCCCGACGAGTACCAGCAGGAGTTTGAGCAGTGCGAGTACCCTCTCGAGTTTGTACTGACTCCTTCCTTTGAGAAATCAGGCGAGCACCTCACCCCCTTCTACCTATTTTGCCTTTATAGTCTTTACTTCCACTGTTGATCTATTGCTATCCTTATTGTCGATGCTTTAGTATCGTACCTTTATTTTTACCTGCTCTACTATATTGCCTTGGTTATCCTATTGCCTTGTTTGTTTAGCTAGCTTTGACCTTGCGATTCGTAGGCGTGCTTAGCTCTGCTCTCATACAGGTGGAACTTGAATTCTGGATAATGTTTTTGTTATGAATATTAATCTGATATTGTTGGTAAATGGCTTCACCTAATGATAAGGCCCCAGCAGCGACCACCTTTGGGGACTACTTGAGTCGACCTAGGACCCGTTCGTTCTACGATACCAGTTCTGAGTTGATCGCGCTAACCAAACGTGGGGGCCTCTGGGATCCCCCCTCAACTATTGGCGCTATTCGTATATCCAGAGGGTTACAAAATCGGTTTTCCATTTGGTGTATATGCATAATATGTCCTCGGACATGGGTGTGTTGGATATGTCTTTGGACTTGATATTTGGTGGACTGCCATGGCTTGCATACATAAAATGCGGTACACGGTGGCGGCACCCACGGTGTGCACAAGTTACCCCGCAGGGCCCGATCCACCAGTAGGCGCAAACGCTGTGTCTTCCTTGAGAATTGTCGTATCTCTTGGTTGGTTCCACATAGTAGGTGATGCCTCTGGATGTGCGCGTAGTTATGGGACAATTCTTGTTGTGAGACTTAGATGGCACGCCTATTTGCATTTTAGTGCTTGAAGGGTTGAACATGCGTTTGGGTACAGTTGTGCACCCCTGCAGGGTAAATCTTTTCGAGAAGTCGTGTGTCCACGGTTATGGACGCCTCAGGAGTACAATGTCATGATAATAGACAACACCACTAATACCTTGCTCTAATAAAGCGACTAGTAATTAGTCTTATCAATTAAACAACCGCTTAACTAAAATTGCAACGTGTGTGTTCTGTGGGACTACTTCCTCGACTGGTTTTCGAGGGAGAAAGCCTCGGATGGGTTATGCCTGGAGTTATCTTAATGTTACCGTTTAGCGCCCTCTTATCCCGCTCTAATAGACGATGTTGTAGCGGGTCTCTATAAGCTAGTCATCTGCAAGCATTGCCGCCGCTAAGTACACCATATACCCCTTGTAGGCGAGGACCGCTGAATTCTAGTCTCGCCGTGTACTGGCCTCAATACTGACGCTCTTGTTTTCTTTATGTTCTTTCGCTTTGGGTTCATTCCCGTCGTACAGGTACGTGTGATCAGGTGGATGAGTCTAGTTCTTACTACATCGACTACGCTGATGATGACTACTACGAGCAGTAGCTGGGATCCTACCAGGAAGTCCTGAGACGTGTGGGCATGGGGCTCACTTGCTTATTTCTTGGCATCATATGCCTATTTGGATCTTATCCGTACTCGGATGTTATATCACGTTTTCCGCCTGATGTATGATGTATTATTGGCACCTCCATACTCTGTGTGCTACATATCTATAAACATATATATTTGAATCTTGTTGCCTATATTTCCTTTCTTTGTACATGGCGTGCTATGATATGTGCTTGTATGTCGCCGACGTACATACTCACTTGTGTACGCTGAGGCGTGATTACCGGGATGGCGCGTGCTCACTCTAGAAGCTATAACCTTGTAGTGGGGTTATACCGGCTAGAGGTTTAGGCGCGTCGGATGGCTGGGCTCTACAAGTTGGTATCAGAGCATGGTCGACCTGCTAGGATCCCTTGCAGCGGATGTTGTTGAGTCTAGAAAAATACTTTGGTAGCTATATATTAGGGAAAAACTAATCGGAGAGTAGGACTTCTTGCTCTGTATTTCTTTTCCCACCCTCCCACCCTTTTTCTGGTAAGAAAGTGCAACATTTTATCTGTTCTCATCATCTTCTTTAGGTTCAAACGTCTTCGGCTATCCGTAGTACCGTCTAAGTTTTATCGTTTGCGTCAGAGTAAAGTTGCTTCAAATCAAAAACCTTTGAATCTTCAATTCTGTTGTTCTTTTGAATTCGTTGAAACCTCAAAATCCATCTGTTTTGATCAAAAGTTTTAAACCTTTCGGCTTGTTGGCATGGTCTTACTGACTTGTTCTTTGCTACCGACGCGTGAAACAGAAGTTTTACTTCGTCTTCAGTCATCCTCCAATACATGCATAACTTGAGTTATTTTGGACTCTCGCGATTGTAATGTTTCAGTATAGCTATATGACACTTATCATGAGTAAAATATGTGAACGCTATCAAATCTAATCTGCTGAAATACATAACTTGGGTCGTTCCGACACTCGTAATCGTAATTTGGTTTTTATAGCAATATGACACTTGTAATGGGTGAAATATGGTGAATGCTATTATCTAATTCTACATGTTGCTTGTGGTTAATTCTTGCATACTTTAATTGTACCTTGATGATATATATGGCTCATTCTTGTTCGAATTGTATCTCTTCTTACATTTATGTTGGATTTTATTATCCTGAACATGTGCTAACTCGTGTCTTGATGATTTTCATCAGGATGCCTCGTGGGAGAGACGAATCTCCTCCACCACCACCTCCAAACCCTCAGTTGGCTGAAGCGATGTTAACAATGTCAAACCTGTTGGGACAACTTGTTTGTGGTCAGCAGCAGACCGAGGCCCGCTTTGCTCAACAGGACTTTGTTCAAAGGGTGACTCTCATGGATTTTCTCAGTCTCAAGCCAAAGAACTTTGACAGTCCTAAGTTTCCTCTCGATGCGGACGACTGGCTCCGTGGTATCAACCTCACTCTGGTTAATGCTAAAGTGGCTGAAGAAGACAAAGTGTCTTTTGCTTCCTATATGCTTACTGGTGAATCAGCAGCCTAGTGGGAAACTATGGAGAATCCCAGGGACCCAAATGTTCCTTTCTCTTGGGCGGAATTCCAGAAATTGTTCCTTGATCATCACATTCCTCAAGGTGAATTGGACAGGATGAAAGAAGAGTTCATGAAGTTGACTCAGGGCTCTAACAATGTCTTGACTTATAGCAAGCAATTCACTCTCTTGGCTCGCTATGCTGGTGATGAAATATCAACTAATGAAAAGAAGCAAGCTCGCTTCAGAAATGGACTTGAGCCTTTAATCAAGTTCAGCTTAAACCTCACCACCTGCAAGAACTTTGAAGTGTTGGTCAATATGGCAATCAAGGCTGAAACTGGCAGACGTGAGTATGAAAGAACCCTGAAGCATGCTCGTGAGTTAGGCTCAGCTACTCACTCTGGCACGCCTCAAAGGCGTCGTGTGTACCAGCAGGAAGCTCCCCGACCTGCTAGGACCTCCTATCAGCAGAAGCAACCACGGGCTATTCCTAGTCCTCAGATGTTTCAACAAAGGCCTCCTCAAGGTTATATCAGGCAGGGCGCTCAGCCACAGCAGCCCCGTGCTCCCTTCGGTGCTCCTCAGAGGCCGTATGCACCTCGGCCTATCACTTGCTTCAAGTGTGGAGAACCTGGTCACAAATCTCCAGCATGTCCCAATCAAGAGAAGCTTCCTCCACCTCCCCCTCTCCAGGATTCCAAAGCCATGGTGAGAGTCCCTCCTCCGCAGCAAAAGGCCTTCAACGGTAACAATAGGCCTACTCAAAGAAATGTCATGGTGAACAATATGATGGCAGAAGAAGCAGAGCAGGCGCCTGATGTTGTCATTGGTACACTACCTGTTAACTCTACTCCTGCAAAAGTTCATTTTGATACCGGTGCATCTCGTTCGTTTGTTTCGCAAAATTTTGCACAAATGCATGATCTTCCATTGGAAATTCTTGAAATGAACCTTTGGGTTAAATATCCCGGTGCCAAGATGATGTCCTCTATGATGAGTTATGGGAATCAAATTCTCATTGGTGGTCGTCAATTCCTTGCTGATATAATTGTCCTTGGTCCATCCGACATTGATGTCATTCTAGGCATGGATTGGCTCAAAGCTAATGGTGCAACTATCGACTGTGTGAACAAGTCGGTATCTCTTTCACATCCAAGTGGCCACATAATCTATTCTCCAAATGCAACTCCTTCAACAAAAGTATTTGCTCTCAATGCTGATTCTTTGCCAACACTGGAAAATGTACCTGTGGTGTGTGAATTTCCAGATGTGTTTCCAGAAGAATTGCCAGGCATGCCACCTGACCGGGCCGTTTAATTTGTGATCGAATTGGAACCCGGAACAGCTCCAATTTCGAAACGTCCATATAAGATGGGTACTAAAGAAATGTCCGAGCTCAAGAAGCAACTTGATGAACCTGAAAGTAGAGGCCATATTCAGCATAGCACTTCTTCGTGGGGAAGTCCCACCATCTTTGTCAAGAAGAAAGATAAAACTGATCGTCTAGTTGTTGACTATTGTGGTCTCAATGCAAAGACAATCAAGAATAAGTATCCTCTCCCTCGCATCACAGACCTCTTTGATCAGCTCGCTGGAGCAAAAGTATTCTCTAAGCTTGATTTGAGAAGTGGATATCACCAAATAAAAATCCGCAAGGAGGATATCCAAAAACAGCTTTCACCACAAGAAACGGCTTGTATGAGTACACCGTAATGTCCTTTGGCCTCACCAATGCTCCTGCAACATTCTCTCGCCTCATGAACTCGATTTTCATGGAATACCTTGATAAGTTCGTGGTGGTATATCTCGATGACATTCTTGTTTACTCCAAGTCGAGGGAAGAACATGAAGAACACCTTCGGCTTATTCTCTCTAAGCTCCGAGAGCATCGCTTGTATGCTAAGTTCTCTAAGTGTGAATTTTGGCTTTCTGAAGTGGTTTATCTGGGCCATGTCATTTATGATAAAGGTATTGCAACCAATCTGGAAACAATAAAGTCAATTGTGGATTGGATTCCTCCTAAAAATGTCAAGGAAGTCCGAAGCTTCCTCGGTTTGGCAAGTTATTATCGCCGATTTGTTGAGAACTTCTCGAAGATAGCAAAACCTCTTTCTGAGCTTCTCAAGAAGGATAAGAAATTCCTTTGATCTCCATCTTATCAAGAAAGTTTTGAAACTTTGAAGAAAAACCTCACCTCAGCTCCTATTATGACTCCTCCAGATACATCCAAGCCTTTCCAGATATTCTGTGATGCTTCCATTCAAGGACTTGGTGCTGTTCTGATGCAAGAAAGAAAAGTCGTGGCTTATGCATCTCGATAGTTGCGACCACATGAGATAAACTATCCTACTCATGATCTCGAGCTTGCAGCAGTTGTTCATCCATTGAAAACATGGAGACACTACTTGCTTGGAAACCGTTGTGAAATCTTCACTGATCACAAGAGTCTCAAGTACATTTTCGCTCAGCCTGATCTAAACATGCGACAAAGAAGATGGATGGAAACCATCTCAGACTTTGATGTCTCAATTGACTACACTCCAGGGAAGGCTAATGTGATGGCTGATGCCCTTAGTCGAAAAGTATATTGCAATAACCTCATGGTCAAGGAAAGCAATAAGCATCTCTTCAAAGAAATTCAGCTGTACAATCTTGAGATTGGTCCTCAGGGGCATATTGCAAATCTATGCTTGGCTCCTAACCTTGAAGATAAAATTCGTGAGGCCTAGTTAACTGATGCTATGGTCCTCAAAGTCAAGAAAAATCTGGAATTGGGTGTTCCCAAGTACAAATCTTATTCCATTGATGCTAATGGCACTCTCAGATTCGAAGGGCGCATTATTGTACCAAAAGTGCAAGCACTCAAGAATCTAATTCTCAAAGAAGCTCATGAAACTTTGCTTGCTATTCACCCTGGTAGCTCAAAGATGTACCATGATCTCAAACCTTACTATTGGTGGACGCGCATGAAGCGTGAAATTGCCAAGTATGTTGTCGAGTGTGATGTTTGCAGAAGAGTGAAAGCAGAACATCAGAGAGCCGCTTGTCTCCTTCAACCTCTCCAAATTCCTGAGTGGAAGTGGGATAAAATTGAGATGGATTTTATCACCGGATTTCCAAAATCTCAGAAGGGCAACAATGCCTTCTTTGTGGTGATTGATTGCTTCTCCAAAGTGGCCCACTTCTTGCCTGTCAAAGAGACTATTATAGCTAGTCAATTGGCAGAACTCTATGTTGCGAGGATTGTAAGCCTCCATGGTGTTCGTCAAGAAATCACATCTGATCGTGGAAGCTTGTTTACTTCCAGATTCTGGGAATCCTTTCAGCAGTACATGGGAACTAATATCAAGTTCAGCACTGCGTATCACCCTCAGTCTCAAGGCCAAGTGGAAAGAGTAAATCAAATTCTTGAAGATATGCTCAGAGCTTGTGTCATCTCTTTTGGCATGAAATGGGAGGAATGCCTTCCTTTTGCTGAATTCTCTTATAACAACAGTCATCAATCAAGTCTGCACATGTCACCATTTGAAGTTCTTTATGGCCGCAAGTGTCGTACTCCTCTCTACTGGTCAGAAACTGGTGAAAAGAAAATCTTGAGACATAAAGATCCTCTGATCCTGAAATGTGTTCGGATATCATCAAAGAGGCAGAAGAAAAGTGTCAGATTGTTCGCGACAACTTGAAAATTGCTCAAAATCGACAGAAAGCCTACTATGATGGAAAGCACCGTGATATGGTGTACAAAGTGGGTGATCTCGCTTATCTCCGTGTGACCCCGATGAGAGGCACACACCGCTTTGGTATCAAAGGGAAGCTTGCCCCATGATACATCGGTCCCTTCAAGGTTCTCTCAAGATCAGGTCCGCTTGCTTATGTCTTGGAGTTGCCTGAGAATCTCAAAAATGTTCACCCCACTTTCCATGTCTCTCAGTTGAGGCAATGCTTCAAGGATCCCGGTAGAGCCGTTGATCATTCCTCTATTGAGCTCAAGGAAGACCTCTCTTACCATGAGCATCCTATTCGCATTCTTGATGAGGCCGAACGAAAGACAAGAAACAAAACCATCAAGTTCTTCAAAGTTCAATGGTCACATCACTCCGATAAAGAAGCAACTTGGGAGCGCGAAGATCTCTTGAGATCCGAGTACCCCGCTCTATTCTCCTCTTCTTAGAATCTCGGGACATGATTCCTTCAAGGAGGGGCGTGTTGTGACATCCCAAGGTTTCAATTCCCCAATTTGATCATGTTTGTGCATTTCTTACCTTCATCATGCATGCATCATATTTGTTTGTTGGCATTTGATCTGGTTCTTGATATAAGTGTATTTGGATGTTATTAAATTGACATAATGCCAATTGGAGTTGGGGTCATCTCTCTTTAATTTTTCCTTCCTCCTCTAACATGCTGACAAAAATCATTATCATCCTTCTATTATATGTGGGCTTCTAGTTGGAGTTGCTCGTATTTTAATATTGCCATGTATACATCTGCACATGATCCACTTCTCCCTTCTATTTGCATTTGGCTTGTTTGTTTGTTCCATTCCTGTTTTCATCCCTCATACACATTGATATTTTTCTCTTTGTCCTTCTTATGTGTGTGTACACATATACACACAATAATCTCCTCTTTTAAAACTCTATTCTTTTTAGACCCCAGTAAAACACCCCATATATATATCAAAAACTTTACTTGTTTTTCCTACATCTATGTCTACCCCCTTTTGTCTACTCTTTTTATCTTTCTAAAAACCTATTTTAATTCTAGCCTAGACCTTCAGATTTTATCCTACGCACTATACCTATTTTACTTGGCCACTAACCCACACACACGATGTACCTAGCAACACATCAAGAATGCACCACAAGCACCAGCAGCGCGCGCAGCTAGCACACACACACGCACGCTGCATCGTTCACCATCCAGCATGCACGCTCTGAACCTAGTAGCAACCCAGCGCGCCGGCCCTCCCAGTCACGTGCCTCGTGTGCCCTCGCGGACCTGCCTCTTCCCGCTCTCCCTCTTCAATAAAGCGAGGCAGACACTACAGCTACCCCCTTGTCCTCATCCCCTCCCGCAAGCAAACCGCCGCCGCCGCCATGGTCGTCGCGTCGCGCTCGCCGCCCATCTAGTCTCACCACCAGCCTCGCCGTCACAGCTCCTGCGCGTGGACAAGGAGGAGAAGAAGACATCGTCCGTCCAGCGCAAACGGGACATCACTGGCAGCCTCGCCGTCCGCTGATCCGGTCTTCCTTATCGCCGTCTCCTTCCCCAGCAACACCCCACTGTGAGCCGCACCTCCTTCCCTCTCTCTCCCTGGCCCCCCTGTTCTCCCGCCCGCTCGCCCAACTTGCCGTGTGCGCTGCAGTCGCCGCACTCTGTGATGCGCCCGACGTCGAGACAGCAGCAGCTGTAGTACGACCCCAGTTCCCGTCCGTTTCTCCGGCTCTATAGGCAACCTCCAGTGAAGTTTCCTATATGGAAATGCTAGCCCTTAATCCCCTCTCTAACTCTCCCTTTTGTCCCATCGTCAAATTATGCACAGAATCATGGCCATAATCGCCCAAAGTTTGAGTCAGAACTCAGATCACAACAGTTATTTTGGACAAGTGTTGCACTGACCCTCTGTTCACCTTTTTTTTTCTGTTGATACAGTCCTTCCCTGGCGATTCTTCCTTGACAAGATTTATTCTCCTTTGTCACCTCTACGCTCCAGTGAAAACCACAAGAAAAACCGAGTTGTACATCTCTAGATATTGTCAATTAAAGTTAGCATCAGCTAGTAGTTTTTGCATCTTGTATCCAGTTTTTCTGATCAAATCTTCACGTTTTTACACCCAGTCTCCTGGCCTATCATCCCTCACACGTGGTATCCAGTCTGGCCAAGTTATCGGACGGTCCAGCTATATCCCATCTCTTCTTGTTTTTTTCTTTCTTCTTCTTTACCTCTTTCTATTTCATTTTATTCAAATTCAAATAATGTGTAATATATGTTTATGAATAAGAAAAATGTGAGGAATATGAATATGCCATCTAAATATAATTCTGGACAAAAAAATTCGAAATACTTTTAATGCAATAACTCGAATTTTGTAACACGGAAATTGACATATAATATGTCTAAATCGGTCAACTCGACAACACGAATCCAACTTTCATATATTTTTGTTCTTTCGCATCATGCATCATCAAATATTAATAAAGATTTGCACCCTAACACCTAAATAACATGTGGCTGATTTACTTTATTGCTATACTTTTGTCCCTCGGCCACTTAAACTTGAATCATTAAACATATCGCATCATATAATGTCATGCTAGATGATTGACTGCATTGCATCGTTCACATTTTTATTGCGTTATTTCCTTTTTATGTATGGCATTTGGTCCTTATCGATAGAAGGCGAGCCCGACGAGTACCAGCAGGAGTTTGAGCAGTGCGGGTACCCTCTCGAGTTTGTATCGACTCCTTCCTTTGAGCAGTCAGGCGAGTACCTCACCCCCTTCTATCTATTTTGCCTTTATAGTCTTTACTTCCTTTGTTGTTCTATTGCTATCCTTATTGTCGATGCTTTAGTATCATACCTTTATTTTTTACCTGCTCTACTATATTGCCTTGGTTATCCTATTGCCTTGTTTGTTTAGCTAGCTTTGACCTTGTGAGTCGTAGGCGTGCTTAGCTTTGCTCTCATACATGTGGAACTTGAATTCTGGATAATGTTTTTGTTATGAATATTAATCTGATGTTGTTGGTAAATGGCTTCACCTAATGATAAGGCCCCGACAGCGACCACCTTTGGGGACTACTTGAGTAGACCTAGGACCCGTTCGTTCTACGATACCAGTTCTGAGTTGATCGCGCTAAGAAAATGTGGGGGCCTCTGGGATCCCCCCTCAACTATTGGCGCTATTCGTATATCCAGAGGGTTACAAAATCGGTTTTCCATTTGGTGCATATGCATAATATGTCCTCGGACATGGGTGTGTTGGATATGTCTTCGGACTTGATATTTGGTGGACTGCCATGGCTTGCATACATAAAATGCGGTACACGGTGGCAGCACCCATGGTGTGTACAAGTTACCCCGCAGGGCCCGATCCACCAGTAGGCGCAAACGCTATGCCTTTCTTGAGAATCGTCGTACCTCTTGGTTGGTTCCACACAGTAGGTAATGCCTCTGGATGTGCGCGTAGTTATGGGACAGTTCTTGTTGTGAGACTTGGATGGCACGCCTATTTGCATTTTAGTGCTTGAAGGGTTGAACATGCGTTTGGGTACAGTTGTGCAACCCTATAGGGTAAATCTTTTTGAGAAGTCGTGTGTCCACGGTTATGGACGCCTTAGGAGTACAATGTCATGATCATAGACAACGCCACTAATACCTTGCTCTAATAAAACGACTAGTAATTAGTCTTATCAATTAAACAACTGCTTAACTAAAATTGCAACGTGTGTGTTCTGTGGGACTACTTCCTCGACTGGTTTTCGAGGGGGAAAACCTCGGATGGGTTATGCCTGGAGTTATCTTAATGTTACCGTTTAGCGCCCTCTTATCCCGCTCTAATAGACGATGTTGTAGCGGGTCTCTATAAGTTAGTCAGCTGCAAGCATTGTCGCCGCTAAGTACACCATATACCCCTTGTAGGCGAGGACCGCTGAATTCTAGTCTCGCCGTGTACTGGCCTCAGTACTGACGCTCTTGTTTTCTTTATGTTCTTTCGCTTTGGGTTCATTCCCGCCGTACAGGTACGTGTGATCAGGTGGATGAGTCTGGTTCTTACTATGTCGACTACGCTGATGATGACTACTACAAGCAGTAGCTGGGATCCTACCAGGAAGTCCTGAGACGTGTGGGCATGGGGCTCACTTGCTTATTTCTTGGCATCTTATGCCTATTAGGATCTTATCCGTACTCGGATGTTATATCACGTTTTCTGCCTGATGTATGATGTATTGTTGGGACGTCCGTCCTCTGTGTGCTACCTATCTATAAACATATATATTTGAATCTTGTTGCCTATATTTCCTTTCTTTGTACATGGCGTGCTCTGATATGTGCTTGTATGTCTCCGACGTACATACTCACTTGTGTACGCTGAGGCGCGATTACCGGGATGGCGTCTGCTCACTCTAGAAGCTATAACCTTGTAGTGGGGTTACACCGCCTAGAGGTTTAGGCGCGTCGGATAGCTGGGCTCTACACACTCTTTGGTTACTATTAGCAAAGAATACTTAAGATCATTAATAGTAGCTCTTTGTCGATTCGATACTTTTATTTTTTAACTAGCTACAAATGATATGTGCAGTTGCATACATCAAGCTATTTTCTTGCGCAGTTGGAGGGGAGCTCAACGCTCTTTGTATTTATTTTTTGTATTAAAATTATTGTTATTGTGCTAACATTGTCTACAAGTTTCAGGCAACCACCATGGAAGGATACGAACATTATATCCATCTTGACACAATCAGTAATTCTAGTCCACCCATGCATGCTTTCATGAGAGTGATATGATACAAAAATCCCGAGGGATACGAGATTAACCCCATTCTAGTTGAATTGTTACATTAAAAAAGTTTTTCATGAGATGGTATGGAAGACCCGTACACTCATGTGGACTTATTTAAAGGAATCTGTGAGAGTTTCAAGTTTAATGCTTTTACCGATAATGAAGTTAAATATAAGTTATTTAGTCAAACTCTTCGCAATAACTCTCACACTTGGTTTAAAGCGTGTTCCACAGATATAATTAATACTTGGGAGAAATTATTCGCCGCCTTTTGACCATATTTTATCCAAAAAGTAAAATTCACAAAGAAAGACGTATGATCACAAATTTGAAGAATCGCCCAGGAGAAAGCCTTCACAAAGCCTTCACAAGGTTGATACATTGGAAACATATCTATAATTTTTGATGCTCCATGATTGTTTTATATCATTTCTCTTATGTTTTATCTAGACTTTGAGGTATTTTTATACACTTTCTGGTACTAACCTATTAACAAGATGCCACAGTGTCAGTTGCCTGTTTTCTTCTGTTTTTGGTTTCAGAAAGGCAGAAAATCAATATTCTCGGAATTGGACGGGACAAAAGCCAAAGTCATTATTTTCCCGGACCAACACGGAACCACAAAGCAGAGACGGAGTAGGGCACCAGGGTGGCCGCACCCCCAGGCGCGGGCCAGCCCTGGTGGCGCCTACAGGGGGTGTGGGCCCCATGGTCCTCCACCGACCTTGCCTTCTTCGCCTATAAGAAGCCTTCGACCCAAAAACCCTAAATCATTGACCAAAAAGCCATGAAATGTGCCGCTGCGCCGCCGCCACCGAATGAGAGATCCGGGGGATAGAAAGTCTCTGTTCCGGCACCCTGCCGGGACGGGGAATTGCCCTCGGAGCCATCTCCATCGATCTCCACCACCATCTCCATCACCATTGCTGATTCCCACGATGAGGTGGGAGTAGTTCTTCCTTGAGGCTAAGGGATCTACCGGCAGCTATGTGTTCATCTATCTCCCTATGCATGATCTTGTTGTGGTCATGAGCTTTGTAACAAGTAGATCTACCTTGCTACTCAAGTGCTTCAATAGATCGCTGCTATCCCCATGTGTGTGAAAGTGACAGCGTGCACGCCATGGGGCACTTAGTCTAGAGTCTACATAAATACTCATTGTGCTTTAATAGATCTATGCTTTTCCCCACGTGTGTGAAAGTGACAGCGTGCACACCGTGTGTGGCACTTAAGCTAGGTTACATATATATTTATCATGAGTTATATTTTGAGTTGGATGTCTCTATAAAATTTTGGTGTTTGTTGGAACCATCTAGCGCTCAAGGTGACAGTGTGGGGTTATCTAGATTGGGGAAGGCAGACTTTGAGGAGTGCTGTTATAGCCCTACCATGGATTAGAGTTTCCAACCAGAGAGTAGTTAAGAGTAGTATCATTAAGAGAAGATATTTATATGAGAGAGTGTTCACTAGTGAAAGTATGATCCCTAGGCCTTGTTTCTAAACATTGAAACACCATTCACAACTAGATCTATTGCATGTTTGCTTTCTTCCATCTTTATTTCAGTTTGCCTTTAGTCTCTCCCACGTCAACAACAAGTAAGAAGCTCTTTTCGGCACCGTTACCACTTGTATTTCACTGTCTCTTCGCTGAACTAGTGCACCTATACACCTCACAAGTGTATTAGGTGTGTTGGGAACACAAGAGACTTCTTGTATCTTGATTGCAGGGTTTCTTGAGAGGGATACCTTTGACCACTTCCTCCCTGAGTTCAATAAACCTTGGGTGATCCACTTAAGGGAAACTTGCTGCTGTTATACAAACCTCTGCACTTGGAGGCCCAACAATTGTCTACAAGAATAGAAGTGTGTAGACATCAAGCTATTTTTTGGCGTAGTTGCCGGGGAGAAAAGGTAAAAGGCACTCACACACATTACCCCACGGCAACAGCAAGCCAGAAAGCTATTTTCTGGCGCATTTGCCGGGGAGGTAACGTAAAAGGTACTCACATCCTCCGGTGTGAGTGCTCGAAGTTATTTCCTTTAGATTCTGCAATTTTGTCTTTTTGTTTCTTGTTTTCACTAGTTAGGCTTAATGGAAAACAATAACAAAATTAGAGAGCTTTATAGTGTTTATCTTGAGTTAGGACATGAAGTGTTTGAAGAGAAAATTAAAAAACCTATGGAGCTTTATTTGCATGCTAATAACAATGTTATTAGTATGAACTCTTTGGACACCATTATTGCTAATGCTATGGAAATGTCTAAGCTTGGGGAAGCTAGTTTTGATGAAAATGATCATTTTAGTCCCCCGAGCTTTGGAAGATAGCTATTCTATTGCTTATGATGATACCAAACCTCCAATATATGATGATTACAATGATGAGTATGATATTTTCAGTCCATCTACTATTTAGGAGGAAGTTAATTGTGATTACAATATGCCTCCTATATTTTATGATTATGGCGATGAGAATAGTAATGATAGCTATTTTTTTGAATTTTCTCCCCCTACAATTAATAAGAATGATAATGCTTATGTGGAGAGTAATAATTATTTTATGCATGTGGCTCATGATAAGAATGTTTCATGTGAAAGTTATATTGTTAATTTTATTCATGATTCTACTGAAAATTATTATAAGAGAGGGAAACATGGTCTTATGCATCTCAAAAATATTAAGTTTCCCCTCTCTATGTTGAAAATCTTGAAGTTGCACTTGTTTTGCGTTCCTATGCTTGTTGCTTTGTGCTTTCATGACTTTTTTGTTTACAAGATTCCTATGTATAGGAAGTGGGTTAGACTTAAATGTGTTTTGAATTTTCTTCTTGATGCTCTCTTTTATTTCAACTCATATTTCTTATGGGAGCATCTTCTCAAACTATCAAGCCTAACTTAAAGGCGTTAAAGAAAAGTACTTGTTGGGAGATAACCCAAGAGTTTTCTTGAGTCTTGGAAGTTATTACTTCAGTAATGACCTCTCCTTATCCTTTTTGTTTGCTTTTTGTGCCAAGAATGACTTCTAATGAGAGGGAAGTAAGATTTGGGGAGTTGCTGTCCCAAAACAGATTTTTGTTCTTCACCATAAAAATTCTTGAGGAATCTCTGTAAGTCCGATTGAGCTAATATTTTATGAATAAATCTCCCAATATGTTATATAACTTTCGTTAGTTCAACACTTTTTGATTTGAGCAATATAAGGTCTTCGAAAAAATCAGTTTCTTCATGCTGTTCTGTTTTGACAAATTTCTGCCATTATTTGCATTTGCTTCTTATTGATTCCTTTTTGGGTTCTTTTTGGGAAATTGAGATTTTTGAGGGAATTGCTACAGTATCTTGTGTTTTTAGTGAAAGTTTTTATGTTCTAAAGCTAAACCTAAAGGCCTATTATCTTTTGAATACATTAATGTTGCTAATGAAGATTGTGTGAAGTTTTGTATGAAGGAAAATTTTCAGGTGTAGAGAGAGAATGATGTAATGAGATGAAGAATGGACAAAAGCTCAAGATTGGGGATGCCATCCCGGTGTCACCCCAAGAAATATCCAAGAGGTACAAGCGTCAAAGCTTGGGGATGCCCAAGGCATCCCCTTCTTCATCAATAAAAATTTCAGGTCTTTCTAGACACTTCATTTTTATTGTTTCATGCACTGTTGTGTTGTTCTTGGAGTGTCTTTGTTTTTGTTTTTAGTTTTCTTTTGGTTTGCTTTCTGCAATAAGTTGGTTGATCACATCACACTTCTTTTGGAGAGAGACACGCTCCATTTTCATTGCCTAGATCACTCTAGTTTTCATTCTTATTGTTTTGTGAGTGTTCACTTTTGCTAGCACTGAGTTTAGCCTTAGTTTTCTTGTGCTTTCATATTAGAACTTTTTAGTTCTTCTTTGTGGATTTGTGAGACAAGCTCACTGATCTTTATTGATTATTATCTTTGTGAGTTGTTTCAAATAAGTTGATTGGTGTTGGAAAAGAGTAGGAAGCTTCATGCTGAAGTGGTACAAAAGGGAGCTTGCTTTGACTGTGGCTTAGACTTTATCATGTCATGTTAGATGTTCTTTGACCTTATGCTTAGTGATTATTGCTGTAGCATGACTTGTTTCAAACAATTAGGATTGCTTAGTGTGCCTTGAAGGAATCATGCGTTGTTTTAGCATACAAAAGCATAGTATTGTGGTATTCTCCTTTGATGCTTTGTTTGGGTTGACTTGGCACATGCTCACACCATGTTATGACTATAAAAAAGTCACCATAGCCTCTATGATAATTTAGTACTTGACTTGTAGTACCACTTTATGCTTTGATTAGTAATGTTTTGTCGCTCTTCATGATTATGGCCATTATTGCTCTCTTAGTTGGTCGCTCCCAGTCTTTTGCTAGGCTCCACTTGTATGAGTAAGCTCTACTCATGCATCCCACTGTCAAGAGACCAAGTTATTCCAAAGTGTCCACTATAAATTCCTATGCATGGTGTGTTACACCATTCCAAGTATATTCTTGTTTTCATCTATCTTCCAATTAAAAAGTATTTTATTATGTAAAACTTAGTGATTAAAGCTCCCACGAACTTGATGGCACACTTTATATTTCTTGCCCCTAATAAACTTGAACCATTGTGTCATCTATGTTGTATATGCTTTCACTTATACATTGGAATTAGCAGAACCGTGCTGTCACGAGGAACGCTTTCAACATTGCACTTGTACATTGTACACAGTTGATATCATGCTCTTTTGTTTATGGATGTCGTCGGTGTGAAATAAAAGGGGAGATTGTAAGTCCATGGAGTTATGTATTTTGTGTTAGAGAAATGCCTGGGCCGCTAGCCTAAGTCATGCCTAATCATGGTGGAAACTTGTAGCATCACCATAATGATCAATCTATGAAGCATCCTCAATAAAAACCTATGAAAATAGCAAATAAAAAGATCGCTGAGATGCTCATTGTCTGCTTGCCTTGTCATTTTGGTTATGGGATAGATCCTGTACCATGTGCAATGGGTACCCCGTTGGCGGTTCTCTATGATACACATGTACTTAATATGACAAGAACTTACAGGTGACTAAAGTTGAGTAGCATGCGGTGCGGCCCTCGTATTCAAGGGATATGAGATTGCCAACTTATACTCTGTCAAGCATATACTTCATATTTTGTTCACTTTAACCTTAATCACTTCAAGATGCTTATGATAGGGGCAATGAGGGCTGAAAGCTAACAACTACCATAATTTTTGGAAGATCTTTATGAAACTTGAAATCCCTGCTTCCCTTTTCTGCCTTTCTTACACTATTATATTGAGTCTTCACCTTCTATCCTTAGGCCCCAATTAAGAGAGCATAATTGGCATTCTTAGTTCTATGTGCATTGTCCCAAAACTTATTGATTGATGCATATTGTTGATATTACTTGTTCTTGTGCTATTTGTATCTAGTCACTCTAATGAACTTTGAAGGTGTCATATGCATCTATTTGCTACTCCATGAGGGACAGGCTGATTCTCACTATGCCATGTTTTCTATATGTGAAACAAACAAACGTCTTTCAATGCATTGTTATTCATGATCTTTGTTTGTATCCTTTCATGTTGCAGCATAGTTGCTATGTCTTACTGTTAGAACTCCATCTTTCATGATCATGTTTAGAGTACTTTGATCTAGCTTTCAATGCTTTCAAGTGGTTTGATCTTGATTGTGATGGTTCATGTCACCTCAAAAATTATTCTTTTTATCACTTACCTACTCGAGGACGAGCAGGAGTTAAGCTTGGGGATGCTTGATACGTCGGAAATGTATCCATAATTTTTTATGTTCCATGCTTGTTTAGTATCTACTTTGCTTTGCTTTGTCTACACTTTGAGGCGTTTTTATATGTTTTCTGGTACTAACCTATTAACAAGATGCCATAGTGTTGGTTGCCTGTTTTCTTCTGTTTTTGGTTCCTAAAAGGCAGAAAATCAATACTATCAAAATTGAACGGGACAAAAGCCAAAGTCATTATTTTCCTGGACCAACACGGAACCACAAAGTAGAGACGGAGTAGGGCACCAGGGTGTCCGCACCCCGCCCCCTAGGCGCAGGCCAGCCTTGGTGGCGCCTACAGGGGGTGTGGGCCCCTGGCCCTCCACCGACCTTGCCTCCTTTGCCTATAAGAAGCCTCCGACCCAAAGACTCTAAATCATCGACCAAAAATCCGCGAAAAGTTCCATTGCGCCGCCACCACCGAAGGGGAGATTCGGGGGACAGAAAGTCTCTGTTCCGGCACCCTGCCGGGACGGGGAATTTTCCCCGGAGCCATCTCCATCGATCTACACCACCATCTCCATCACCGTTGTTGATTCCCATGATGAGGTGGGAGTAGTTCTTCCTCGAGGCTAAGGGCTCTACCGGTAGCTATGTGTTCATCTCTCTCCCTATGCATGAGCTTTGTAATCAAGTAGATCTACCTTGCTACTCAAGTGCTTCAATAGATCTCTATTGTCCCCATGTGTGTGAAAGTGACAGAGTGCACGCCATGGTGGAACTTAGGCTAGAGTCTACATAAATACTCATCGTGCTTTAATAGATCTATGCTTTTCCCCACGTGTGTGTGAAAGTGATAGCGTGCACACCGTGTGTGGCACCTAATCTAGGTTACATATATATTTATCATGAGTTATATTTTGAGTTGGATGTCTCTATAAAATTTTGGTGTTTGTTGGAACCATCTAGCGCTCAAGGTGACAGTGTGGGGTTATCTAGATTGGGGAAGACAGACTTTGAGGAGTGTTGTTATAGCCCTACCATGGATTAGAGTGTCCAACCGGGGAGTAGTTAAGAGTAGTATAATTAAGAGAAGATATTTATATGAGAGAGTGTTCACTAGTGAAAGTATGATACCTAGGCCTTGTTTCTAAACATTGAAACACCATTCACAACTAGATCTGTTGCATGTTTGCTTGCTTCCATCTTTATTTCAGTTTGCCTTTAGTCTCTCCCACGTCAACAACAAGTCAGAAGCTCTTTTCTGGCACCATTACCACTTGTATTTCACTATCTCTTCACCGAACTAGTGCACCTATACACCTGACAAGTGTACTAGGTATGTTGGGGACACAATAGACTTGTTGTATCTTGATTGTAGGGTTGCTTGATAGAGATACCTTTGACCACTTCCTCCCTGAGTTCGATAAACCTTGGGTGATCCACTTAAGGGAAACATGCTGCTGTTCTACAAACCTCTGCACTTGGAGGCCCAACAACTGTCTACAATAATAGAAGTATGTAGACATCAAAGGTTCAAAGGTTTCCTTAGCAACTGTCCTCACCATGGAATCCAACAAAGGTTGATTTTACATATCTTTTATGGAGGGCTTAGTATTGCAAACACGATCGATTTAGACATTGATTCTAAAGGATATTTATGAATTTTTAAATAAATAAAACTTGGAACCTCTTAGAATCTATGCATAATGATTAAGAAACTTTTGGTGAAGAGGGAAACATGAAATATATTATTGATTATAATTGCATTAAGAAATTCCTGAAATCTGTTAAGGTAGAGGATTTAATAGGTGATTTTAACCTCAAACCTAAAATGCTCATGCATATTATCGAAACCTATGTTAAGCATTTACATATACCAGAAGAATGAGAATATTTCGAACCTCCTGATGCAATGTAATGAAAACAGTTATGGAAAGTAAATTGGTAGGGGAGAAAAAGGCGCAAATAGACAAAGATCCATCATTATCATCAAAGGAGAATAAAAGAGACAACAGAGACACATGAAAGGGAGAAGAAGTTAGAGAGAAACTTGGGAGGCATCAGTCTAATATTGATATAGTGAAGGAACTTGATATAGTCATCAAGTCATATCATATATATAAAAGATGATCATTAAGTCAATGAACTAATTGCTTATTTGGTCCGACTAGTGGGCTAATTTAAATAGGTTATCCTGATAGACAAGATCGGATAATTTGCAAAAAGTAGAAGATACATCCGTCGAATAGTAGTAATACCCTATGATCTACCATATCCATCGGATATCCGCCTGACCAATATCCGTAAACTCGTCTATGTCCGACGGATTCTTATAATTTCATACCGTGTCAGTATGCTGATGCAGATTCAAGTGAAAATTATCCATATCATCACCGATCCGCTCCGCCTCCGGTGGCCTTGGTTCCTTGGAGGTGTGAAAGACCACGACCTCTCACTGGCGAGAAGGTTCACGTTCTTTGTTTGGATTGTTTTTAGTGTCTTCTTTAGGATGTTGAGACAGTGGGTGATACATTTGATCCGGATTATGGATGCAGTATAGTAGCTTTTTCCTAGTAGATCTAGGTTTAATCGAACCTTGGGAAACAACGCTAATAGGAATGAAAATAAGGACACATCTACATTTTTTTGTTTTACCTTTGTTTACTGGACCAATCTAGTTTACTTCATATTGTGGATTGATTCAATGGATGGAGATAGGCCAGGGTTGAAGATCCACCTGCAGCTTCACACCATATGGGATAAAAGATAATGCATGATAAGAATAGTCATGTGTAGTGTTCCAATAGTGATAATCTTTGTGGGCAGCACATCCTAATATACTAAAGCCCCTGCGAGAAGCGGGCATAGTGATAGCCTTTTGATCCAACCGGTTGTACCATGAAGGTCCTGGTTACAAACAATTATTAAGTGATAAACACAGATCAAAGCCTTAAGGAGAGATGTTGTTGTTGATCTTGAATGGGTCGCTAAGAAAAGACCGTACATCCCTTTATGTCACTGGGTTTCCTATGAGATCGCTGCTATACAAGTATCTCACCTCAAGCCTTGATCAATCTCGGGGATCTTGGGTACCTACAAGTCCAAAGATCAAGGCAAGATACAAAGAAAAAAAAGATACAAATATCTTTTTCAAACAATGCACAATACTCCCATAGATTAGATGCACATAATCGCTGCAAGGTTTCTCTCCAACCCGCAGCCCGTGAGGACTACTCACTCATAACAATAAGACCAAGGATAGAAAACATCATGCAAAATACTTAGATTGAAATCAAATATTCTTACAATGGTCGCTGAATCATAAGAAGATATCAAGTATAAAGTAATGGCTATGGCTAATGGAGAGGATGGGGGATGTAAGGAATGAACTTTGGTGTGGATCTCCTTTGGTGGTGTTATGATGCAATCTGAGAATGGCGCCCCACTGCACGGTGGCTGGGACCTCAAAATATATAGGTGCCTTCATGATAGGTGTAGAGTTTGACAAGACGAAGCCTTCGCCACCCTATACGGGCGGGCCATACGGGCGGGTCAGCCATACTAGTGCTTGTTACATCACCTGGCGCCTGGCAATAGCTCCAGGATTACTTGGTCATCAAACCTTTCTCAAAATATTTATTTATGACTCCATATTTCGCAATAAAAATGTGATTTCCTACACAACACAAATCAAAGCAAGGTTTTTCATATCTTTGCAATAATTAGTCATTAGTGGCCAATCAAGAGAGATTATTGTCAATTGTTTGATGAAAAACAATGTTTAAACGCGGAGAAAAGTAGTGACTTTTGGAGCCATCAACATCCCCAAAGTTCAAACCTTGATCACCCTCGAGAAAGAAGAAACAAAAGAACTATAAGGAATTCAACATTTAAATTTGAAACAATGATAATATGAATTCACTTACGGTCGGTATCCATATGCGCCTAGAACTTCTTCCATTTGAAAGGCTCATCAAAGTTAGAGAGATGCTAAGAACACTATACAAGTTTTTATAACTCAAGACAATCAAAGTAGAGTTTAATATAAGTATAAATAACTAGAAGTGTAATAATCAATCCAATTCCTGTAGTTCACTCTCAGCTTGCCAATGAACACTAGGATGTTTATTATAACAGAATTGAGTAAGAGAGTTCATGTCCTAAGTAGCATAATAGTGAAGTGTCTTATTGACACCCACATCAGTAAATCAAGACTATCTAAAACACTATTCCAATCATTTCTTCTCAATAAAATTGATAAAGTAGTAACGAGATCATGCCAAAGACTTGTTATGTGGATCTTCATATCTTTCTCTTTTTCTTCTTTTTTTCTTCCTTATTTCAAGGATAATTATCAATAAGTATCATTGAGTGATGCTTTTAAACAATAGTTTGTAAAAGCTTCGAGAGTACCAATACTTTTTCCCATACGGTGACACGTATGTCACCCATGTCATTAACTCATAGCCGAAATCCGAGGTTATACCATAGATCGTTTAAAATCTAGCGGAGTTGTTGGCATCCAAAGGTGTGCATGGGAAATATAGAACCTTTTAAATAGTATTACGGTTTGATCCACAAGGTTATAGTTGCCATGCAATCACAATTACCACTAGACTTCATTTCAATCAAATAACTCCTTTCAAGAGTGTCGTCAAGTCTTTAAAACATCTATGGGGTTAAGTATCTTCAAAGGTAAACTCTCAAGAAAATCACTCATGAAACAAATATTATTTCCAAGGCAAGACTCGGTTAGCTACAGGAACTAGAGCAAAAGCTTCCACAACTAATCATTCATACAAATAAAAAGCTTTACTCTAACTATTTTGAATTACTCCCACTAGCATAGCATCTTAACAAATCAACTAACTAAGATAAACAAATCAAACTTCGAAAGTGGGAGACATAGGACATACCTCTCATGAGTGACTTCATAATCCTCTTCCTTATAGGGATGTGTTCCTTCAAAACTCAAAAACAATCACTCTCATAATATAATTGAAGCAAAGAGGCAAAGTGCAAATCCACTCTCACAGAAAAAGGAAAAAGGGGAAATCTTTTTGTATTTTTGAGGATGGGGATTGGAGAATAGAAAGAACTTGCGACCAAGCAAGGGACTATGAAAAGAAAAACAAACAAAAAATAAAGCAAACAAAAAAGAAAGAAAAAGTAAAGTGTTGTAACAAACCAACACGAGTGTTTCAAAGCTCACGAGGAGCTAGAGTACAACCTCGTTATTACACAAATAACTTTTTTAAGGGACACATCCCCAAGCTTCGGCTTTTGCAAGCCCTTTTGTTGCTCATTGTGGTGGTGGTGGATAGTTACCCATATTCCATGGGCTGCTCCAATCATGGAACTGAGTGGCGAGGTTGGCAGTAGTATCTTGAAGGTTGATGGAGAGGTTCCTCATGTTTTGGATGTTTCCTACAAGAGCATAGATATCATCATAGGTGGTGTAGAAGTTTGGTGGTTGATCATCTTGTTCGGGTCCTTCTTGTTCCACTTCTTCTTCATCATCTTCTTCTTCTTCATCATCCACGAGTACTTCTTGTTGTGGTATACTTGCTTCAACATGTGCGTCATAACGCAAACATCCATCCTCGATCGAGACGAGATAATAAAGAAAAGGAGCAAGGATCAAGTTATCCACTCTAGGTATATCGAAGAAATATATACCATTGGTTTTAGATATTATACCACAAGCTCTTAGAGTAGAAAAACCAAGACAGAGGTTTCCAGACAATTGTTGGGTGTTACCAAGGTTGACTTGGAGCGCACGTGCAAGCATGGTTATGACTCCTCCTCCGCATATGGGACCACGAGATTCAAGCCCCTAATGATTAAGATAAAAAAAGAAGTGCGCTCAAATTTGGCATCAACTTACAGTTAGGAATAGCAGTTTTAGCGAGGATGATCATGTCCTCCTCATTGACTCTAGTAAACTCACTTCGTGCCTGCAAGGTGTTAACAATAACATAAAACAAATAACGAACACCAGGATGATCAATTTGGTTTACCTTGGTTGTGTTTCCATGAATTCTCGTTCTATTAAAGTAGCCCAAGGGTATAGGATTTACAACAAAAGAGGTGAAGTGTAAGTCAGTGACGTTGTTGAGAATCCCAAAGTAGTAAGCCCATTGGTTGAGTGTCAAAGAGTACTCACGGTTCATAAGACGGAAGTTAATGCGATCAACTCCAGGAAGTTACTCCTCGGGACAATAGTGAGAGGTCACAGAATGCGTCAAAGCGACGAGAGACTCAAGCGTCAAGCGGCAGTACGTGGCGCAATCCTGAAAGACAATTACAAACCAACATTGTTGCACAATAAATTGAAATCAGAACAGATGCCAAGTTGGTTCAGGATAAAGGTACACGCCCACTTGGTGGACTTGATTTCTCGGAGCTTGAGACAGTTGAAATGGTTCAGCTGAAAATCCTCGGTGAACTCGATACGAGGTGACTCGAGGGTTAGCGTATCAACGGGTGGTGCGGCTTGTTCCGCAACCATCGCACGTGTACGGCTCCTCGTGTTTAAATAATAACAAAAATAAGAAATAAATCTAATCAAAAAAAATTATCTAATAGAAATATAGCATATACGATCCTCTACACTAGTTACAAAAGAATCTCCTATTAAAACTAACTAAATATGTCCAACTTCAAGATTAGCTCAAGAACAAGACCTAAGTCTAGATTTATAATGGTGAAGGATTGATTAAGGTATGGATGCAAATTAGTTAGGGATCGGAGGAGAAATATACTTTAGATCGAATTGCGTGCGAGGAATCGAATGAAGAATGAGTAGAATTGAAGATCCAATGGAGGTAGTTTGGAGTTTGAAGGTATAAGAAAGAGAATAGTGTTTTGGGGATTTTAGGTTACCTCTTCCTGGGGTAATATGGCGGCCGAGTATGTGGTACAGACGGGTGGTACGATCGGAACCAGCTCTTACCAAGTACATACCTTGGGGTCGACGATTTCCTCCTAGTGATGCACTCGGTACGGGCGTACGATACGGTCGTGCTGGCCCATACTACTGGTTAATTGTTACGCGGACAGAAAGTTTGCTTCAAGTTTTATATTTGCCCGAGGAGACGGTATGGGCGGGTGGGACGACCATGTCCGACCGTACCAGTGGTCGTTATGACGAATGTATTCTGCGGCAAAAATCTACAATTTTATTTCTTTGATGCTTTGATGTGGTATGAGCGCACCGTACAGGGTCTTCCACCGTACCAGTGGCCGTTATGCGACCTAGAAGCTGCAAAATCTTGAGAAATGTGATATTAGTAGCTTCGCACGCTTTTACACATCTTAGCAAAAGGCAAAATAACAGTAAATAGACTTTATAGAAATCAGGAATACTTTAAGGCTAAAGTGACCCGGCCCGGTAGGGGTCCAAGTCTCTGTGCTATATAGTGCTAGTCCCTGGATCGACTCTCTAGCACACACAGTTCAGGATGTAATATCATGAAACAAAGGTCATAATTCTATTACATCGAATGATCTAGTACTTTACATAGTCACATACAAGTTGCATAGCAGAAGGGCTATCTCCTCATAAACAAAGATCAACATCGGAAGACTAATATCTATAAGAGCGCCATCTAGAGCCACAGGCAACAACATGCTGAGTATAGACTCGCAACCCTATCATCGTACCTCACTCATCTTCAGGGCTACCTACAACATGAAAGGTTACAGCCACGAATGGTCAATACTTTGAATGTATTGGCAAGTTCACCTATTTGGTGGAATATAAATATGAACCTATGAGTATATGCATATTTGGCTAGGTGGAGGTTTGGCTGAATTTGCGTATAGCAATGATTTTGTCCTATTATTTTGTAAAACAAATTTCTTTTTAAGAAAGGGTACCACAAATAGAAATTAGTGAACCCGAGGTACCATTATAGAAACCAATGAACCCCAAAAACATTTTTACTTTGAAAATGGTACCACTGATAGAAAATAGGGAACCTGGGTACCATTGGTAGGATCCAATGAAACCTCCTGCCCATTTGTTCACCCGTCAAAATTTTAATTTAAGAAATTGAAATGAGGAGATCTTCCAAACAGTTTCAGGCAAAGTCGCTCATATTTTTCTATAACCGGGGACACGGATAAGTACTTAGAATTTGATCTTCTGCAGAAGTTGTACACTTTACCCACATGTCACGACCCATCCTTTTGAATTGGGTCATGACGAAGTCTTTCCAAACAAGTCCACCTATACACAAATGAAGCACACCCAAAGGTGATCCCAATTAAAGGGGAAACTCTGATACAAGGTCTGGACCTCCTAAGGAGTACGAATGTAAAGGTTTTCCACTAAGTAATTGACCAAGCCAGAGCCCATTTAGCATGTGGATGTACTGGAAGCTACTAAACAAGAAACCTGTCCAATCCCCTTTGGTCCCGAGTGGTCTGATACCAATGAACAAACGAGAGGAGAGTGCCATTGATATGGCCCCATAGATATGGGTGTGCGACCATAGATATGGCCCCATTGATATGGTCCCAACGCGTTTGACACTAATAATTGAACATCATCGAGAGGAGCAAGCCATGTACATGACTCCGTAGATATGGCCACCTTAGAGCTGGTGGTGCAACCATAGATATGGCCCCATTAATATGGTCCCAACGAGTCATTTCACCCAGGTGGTTCATTGAGTTATGTTGTTTTCATTACACAAAAGAATATCCTTTCAACATCACATAACTTGGTATGAATCCACCCACAGAATCTATAACATGGCTAAGCATTCAACTTCTACGTTGTTTTCTACTCACCAGATAAGACACATGTTGCTATCCTATCTGGGTTGCAAGCATAGCATAATACTATAAATAGCTCTACAATCTTTGAAAATAACTAAGCGCATAATAAAATAGTAGGACATTTATGAAGTGAACTTGCCTCTTGTTTGAAGTTGTCGGAAACATTCCCTCTTCACAAGACAATGGTTACTCTCTCGTAAATATACACGATTCACAAACATTGCAATGAATGAACAAACCAAATAGACACACCATTCAAGGAAATACAATGAAAGCAAGTAAGTCATGTTAAAAGGTTTTTATTATGTTGAAAATGTTTTGCTAACCTAAGAATTAATTCACAAAATACTTTACTAAACTTAATTTTGAAATATTTACTTTCATATGGTTTCTTTTAACCACATAGTGCTTATGGACGTAGATTTGGTGCCTATGGTGGTAGCGGTGCATAGGGCCCTGACCGTTGGATTGGATGGATACCTGCTCTCTTGATAAGAAGATGCCTATCTTAGACGACGCCTTGGGTGATGGTGTATGATTTTCGTCTATCCAAACCACTTCTCGCCCTGCCAACTCGTCCACCAATTTCATTTTTTCAGCCTTCATTTTATGTTTCTGAGATGTTGGTTGACGGCGCGAGGCCGTAAAGAGCACGATGTTAAATAAACAAAACCCATAAAAACTTTGCTATTGCTATTTTTCTACTGTGTCGGCTAGTTTTAGCGTTCCCATGGCGTTATTTGATTATTGCCTAAGTGTAACATCCCATCATTTAGGAACCAACAAAGGGTAGATTTAGGAATTTGTGATATTGCATGCATGCATCTATGAAAATGTGGGTAAATGTTTCACCAAATAAAAACCTAAAGTGATCAAAGTTTCTTTCATGCTTTGAGATTAGGTATAGTCTTGAAGGATGATTGTTATAGACTTTGATATGATCTATGTGGACTAATGTGTTTTAGGAAAATAAATTTGAATTTAAACTTAAGTGTTGAATTTATAGTTCAAAAGTATTTAAAGTTATGTTTGAGTATTATGCTTTATTCAAAAGTTAATGATTAGTAGTTCAAACTTTATATAAAGAAAACAATTAAGAATAAGAATCTTCATTTCAAAATTTTATTCAATAAATAAGTTTCACAAATGAAACTTATGTAAATGAGCAACAAACTTTACAATAGTAAAGAAATAAAAGAATAATCTGTATTTATTGAATAATAGTACAATCTTTATTACAAAAGAATAAAAATAAAAAAAGTACAAAATAATAAATTAAAGATTACAATTGAATCAGAGAGATATAACAAGTGACTATTCTATAAAGTAAAAAAAACTAAAGTCTTGATCTTCAAATCTGGTACCTGCAAAATAAACAGAAACTTAAAAAAGAAAGAAAATTAGGATTAGAATTATTTTACTCTCAGATTTGACAGTGAAGTGCACTGTTCACATTTTCATCATTGAGTAATTTAAGGGGCAAGTTTCACCAATATGAAAGAATATATCTTTCATAATTTCAAGCCATAAGTCAAATAAACAGCAAGGAGGGGCAAGTTTCACCAGCCAAGTAAAAGGTAATCTGATAAAAGTAACTTTCAAATTCAGAGCATATCCACAAGATGTGCAGTAGGCACAGGCAGCACACACACCAAACTGCATGGTGTGTGCTGTCAGCACCACATCAACAGCTCCACACACACAAAACCATCAGCACAGCTGTGGGAGGCATCCCCACACCAGTTCTTTGTTCATACACACCAAGAACAGCAGCCCAGCTAAACCAAATCAAGGCCAAGCAAGATCACACCAATCAAAACCCTAGATCATATCACAAAAATGGTGACATAAGGAGGGGCAAATCAGGTGGATAGCAAGACCAAGATCAAGCCATTAGGACCAGGAAGTGAAGGGCTAGATCAAGGACAAGCCTAGGAGCTGGAAATACCAGGAGGAGTACCAAATCAACAAGTTGCAACCACAACAGCAACTACAGTTGTGGTGAGTTATATAAAATCATCACATGATCTATTTATCATATCAAAGAATCATGTGTTGTTTTATATTTAACCTCTCAGTATTCATCCAAGTGGGATGAATCCATCCTAGAAGTTTTTCAAGAAATTAAAGTCATAATCACAAGATCAACATACCAGTATAACCAGGATCTCATACCAACATCCTTGATCCTGGTTACAAAGGTCAAATCCTATATTTCAATATAGCTAAAGGCAAGATTATGAAATCTGGGCACATCTCTTAAAAGAGTAGCACCTCAGTATCCATAAATCCTATGGATCCATGCAAAAACCTTAGCACACCCATTGTTTTCCAATTAAGCTTCAAGAATTAGCAGCTGGTAATTCTACCAGAATATTTCTATTAGGGACAGCCATTAGGAAACTAGTTCCTATGCCTCGGACCAACATCATAGGCAGGAGAATTAAAATAAGCTTTCATTTTATCGCCAGTATTAATCACAAGCACTGTCAGAAGCTAAGCTCAGTAATAGGACCCAATAACTTGTGTGCCAGTTTATAATGGTATCACAAGGACAAGTTCTAATAAGATAATCCCAATCTTTACTTAGATTTCACAAATAAAAAAAGGGCAAGCCACTAAATATCATCTTCCTGAAACCAAATGCCAGGAATCATCATCAAACTCATCCATACATCTACAGAAAATCATTAACATGTAATGATTATATTTAGTATGTATATTCTCATACAAGCCAACCATTATAAATGCAGTAAGCAATTACTGATAGAACTACTGTCAGTATAAACATCCTGACAATAGAAAGTTCTCAGATCAACAACATTTCCAAGTAGGAATTTCATAGAAACACTAACATTGGATCATAGTAAATTACAACTGGAATAAGTCTGGCAAGCCACTAACATCATCAAAGCCAATGACAAATAATAATCCACAGCAAATAGTCAATCATCATGCTCAAGGATTATCACCACTAGATCAAAATCATTATAGATATGATCAATAGAGGGATGTGAACCCTAATCAGAACAAGAACCCTAATTTGGATATGAACCCTAATCAGAACGCAGGCACTAGGCAAGGGTAGACACTAGATATACACAGAGAGATTCATAGTGATAGGATGAACTAAGATCCACAGAGGTAACTTACCTAGGGTCCTCGCTGACGAATTGAGGAGGAAGTAGAAGGGCCGACATGCTCGTGGCGTCACGGGGAGCACCCAGAGGGCGCTGCAACCCGCACCAGCCACGGAGTCGGCCACAGCAACACACGAACACCACACACCACCATGGAGGGTCCATGGAGGTGGTGGCAGCACCCAACCAAAAACCTAGGGTTCGGGAACGGGGTGAACCTGGCCACATGGTAGCTTCGGAATCAAATCGAATTGGACCAGATGGACGAGCGTAGTCGCCAACCTCACCCTACACCACGGCAGTGGCCAGGGAGGGTCACGGCGGCGGGCATCGCCAGCGGCGGCGCTAGAACCCCACGGGGTCGAGTGAGAGGGGAGATGAGAACGAAGAAGAGATAGAGAGAATGGACAAGTTGGGCCAAGACCCCTTCGGGGTGTTGTTTTGACTTTGCCCTACTGGGCCACAAGGGCCCAATAAGCCCAACACAGCCAGCCCAACCACCTAAAGCAAATTTAAATAACTAAGGAAAGACCAAAATGCCCCTGAAATTAAATAAATTCTAGAAAATCAAATAAAAATCCAAAAATTATAAATAAAATATTTTTGGATTCACAATAATCCAAAATATGCAAATAAATTAAGAAATAAAATTTTAGACATATAAGTTTTATTGAGAATTTTGTAATATATATATTCCTTATGGAATTTTACAAAATTATTGAAAGATGATAAAAATAAATAAAAATCACTTTCATTATATATTAATATAGTAGTATTTTATAAAAATACTAAACAAATATTTAATACCAATTTTTGGTATTTAATGATAATTATTAAAGGAATTATTAAGTAAATGAAATGCAAATAAATTGAAATAAAATAAAAGAATACAATATTCAATAAATATTAAAATTAATATTTATAAATTCTTTATTATTAAAAGAATTTTTATAATTTAAATAAATGGGGGAGAATATATATAAAGCTAAATGATGAATTACATTACTTTGCATAATCATTTTGCTTCTTTAAATATTGTCCTTACCGGGCAATAATGATGTTTTGTAGACATAGAAGCTCAAGGTCCAGTGCAAGCATCAGACTTCACTACCTTGCCATCACAAGGCAAGTTCATCACTTGCTCATGTCCTTTGAAGAGTCTTTATCAAAGTATTTGCGAATTGTGTCTTATTATCTATATTGTAGAAAAAGAAAACAATATTTTCTCAAGATACTAAATCTTAGATATCATGCTAAGTGATGATATGATGGAGCAATAGAACTTAGGGTTCTAATTGCAATAATGATGAACAATTAGGGATTAATAACCCATAACATCAGTGATTCTAGCGCCGTATATTACGCGTTAACCATGAGATTTGGAATGGGACAGAGAAGTCAGCTGTATCCTTTTCCTCTTATATGGAGGCAAGACGACCTTAACATGACGTTGTGATTCCTGGTGCGGATCCAACATATGGGTGGGCACCCTTACGCCCCACACTTTTGGTGTCTAGATTATCTATGAATGGTGTTTAGGTATATAGTCCATGTAAATGGTACTATTCGGGGCATCACTAGGTCATAGAGTCTTTGGGGACTCATCAGGGTCTTAGCCTGCCCGAAAGGGGGCTTAACAAAGGTGAGCCAGCCCCGAAGGATCGTGTAGACATATGAGGTCAAGGAGATGGCAGTGATTGGCTTGGACCAACTACTGGCCCCATATCATGGAATTGTGGACGGGAAAGTACGCCCGGTTGTGCAACAAGGAGTTGATCTCTCATGGGTAAAGTAACGCACCTCTGCAGAGTCTAAGAATTGTAACTTGTTACTTCATGTTCCGGGAAAGAGCTACGAACGCGGCAGGAAAGGAACTCCATGAAAGTTCTGGTCAACCTGTGAAGGCTGATGGTCATAGATTTTTATAATAAAATCAACCTTTGAAGAAATATTTACAAAAATTGCATAGTGCCAAAGACTGATAGTCCGAGGTGGTTGATAGAGCATCAAACTTCCTACCTTGCATATAATGATTTGATGGGTAACGCTGTTACTCATCCTTCCCTTTGAATCCTTGCTTAGACTCTGAGAATCGCGAAGATACTCCAATGTATGCAACTGAGAGCCAAGAGGAGGTCGTCTATGAAGAGCCCAACCTGTATGGAGCCGTAGAAGGGGAGGACTATGACATCGTCTACGGAGGAGAGTTCCAAGAGTCCGAATAATTACTATAGTTCTAATATCCACTTGAGCTGAGCAACATGAACAATATATAGCAATAAGTTGTTGAGCTCAATCTGGAGTTTAAGTTTTAAATTTTAAACTTCCGCTGAAACACTTATATTTTGGTTTGTAAGTTGAATCGTTTGGAAGTCTTGAACTTCTAGTATTGTAATAATAATAATGTGTGTATGTTTGTAATATGGACCCGCAATGTTTCTGTTGTACCACTCTGAGGGATGTAATATTAACGGAACGGTGTTCTGTGGATGTCATGTCAACGACTATAGTGTACTACACATGCAGTGGTATGCTGGGTCACCGCAGTTGGTATCAGAGCAAATTTATTTGACCTTAGGCTGGAAACCTAGTAAAGGGTATTACCTGTAGGAGAGTGTAGCAACGATAAAGAATTATCTAAAAGAAATATAATGGGTATTCAAATGAGAATATTCAGTTATATGTTTTAGTGCGATAATTCTTTGTTATGATGCAATATATTATTGGTTACTAATTAAAAAAAATTCTTGATATACAGAGCTATGGCACTAAGGTTTCCAAAACAGACTTTGGTAAGGAAAGAGGAGACTCTTGATGATTATCAAGGATCATTCATATACCAACTTCGTCAACTTTTAAAGATTTTTAGTTGTCCAACTAGAATTCCAGTAAACACTATAACTTACTATGATGGTCGGATGTTATCCAAGTATCGTGTGAGTATCCAACTTCCAGAGGAGCTTGGGTTATATCACAATCTACCTATAGGTGAAGGTAGGAGTCACTTAGCAGCATATCATGTTGTTGTTGTGGAGGCGATAGCTAATATCCGGGAGCATAAAGCCAAGGAGTTAGTGGGTAGCACATTTTCTGTGATACATCATGATTCTATAGACTCGGAGCCCATACCGGATCATATTACTTTGGTTAAGAAGCATCCTAAGTTAGCTTCCAGGTTTATGGATAGATACCAAACACTTGTTGCATCTTTTTATAAGACACATCAAGTGATTGTCGAAGATAAAAATGACATGTTAGAGGATATAACTGATCCGGACAGGAGGAAGCAGTTAGAAATATAGTTGGAGAAGGAAGCAAGTAGTAGTGCAACACCTGTCTTCAAGGATATACCTATAGATCCTGAATATTTTACACCATATCCTTATTCACCAAGTCCTGAACCTATACATGATCCTACTATGGATACGAGGTATGCAGTACCACAGGGCTTAGAGGATGGTTCTGATTCAGAACTTCCTATTGAGAATTCTGATGGTTGGAGAAGGGGATCATATGAAGGATCTCATGAACACCAAATGTCCACAGATGGTTCTGACAGAAATGTTGGAAAATCTAGCTGGATGGGTGCAAGAATTAACCCTAGTAACAGTAGTAGAAATGCCATGTCGATAGATAATCAGGATGAAGAAGAAGATCCTGAGGAGAGAGTGTTTGAATCATCAACATCTTCTCAAAACCCATAGAATATACATTATACGGTGTTTAACTATCTTGCCCAAAGGAGCACCCAGGGATCAGCGGGATCTGCGTATCCTGTTGACAACTCAAGGAATGAAGCTCAGGAGATGCAGGCAGGATATAATGTTGAATATGTTTCTGAAGACATTTCAGCTGAGCTGGAGGGAGTTAATGTGCTCAGGTTGAGTAATAAATCAAGTCCTGACACTTCAGATACTGAGTATGTTCCTTCTGGAAGGCCATTTGTTCCACAAACTGTGCGACGAACGTCACGTCATCACGGTTGGACATCAAGCATGTATGATGAGCGTAGTTACTACTAGAAGTAGGCAACTATTTAGAGGTATCAAGTACCATGTATTGTACTCTAAGAAATAACATAGTTAGATAAATAAGGTAGTGTTGTGATCATACCTATATGGTATATGTTGTAATGACTTTATATTATTATGATATTATGTATAATATGTGAAATGCATATTTGGATTTTCTTTGGATCTTCATTGTGTGACTAGTTCTGTGCGTAAAGTCGAGCTCAGAACACATGTTCATGATGTAATTATGAGTATTCGCTTTATGTTGCAAGACTAGAGGGTCATGGATACGGGTGTAGAAACCAAAGCTGAACAACAGCAGATGGAACGTGAGGCCAAAGAGAAGGCCGATGCAGATGCAGCAAATCAGGGAGCATTACCACCACCACCAATGAGGCCGTTAATGGAGCAGAACTTTATGCAGTGTATGCAAATGATGCAAGATACCCAGAACAAGTTCATGGAGGAGTTTCTGGGACGAGCAAATCAGAGGGCACCTGAAGGTGGAGGAGTGAGTCTATCTGACTTCCAGAATGCAAGGCCGTTACCTTTTGCGTCAGCTCCTGAACCAATGGATGCAGGAGATTGGCTAGTAGATACAGAAAGAAAGCTGAAGACTGTAGGTTGCAATGAGGAGGAGAAATTCAGGTATGCAACTCATCTTCTGACTGGACCTATAGCATCATGGTGGGAGAATCAGTTAGCCATGCAACATCTAGGAAGGGAGTACACTTGGGAAGAGCTTAAACAGAGATTCCGTGAATATCATGTTCCGGAGAGTGTTATGGAGTTGAAGCAGAGAGAATTTGAGGGGCTGCAGCAGGGATATACTAGTGTTATGAAGTATATCCGGGAATTTAGTCAACTGTCTTGTTATGCTGAGGAAGAAGTTAATACAGAGGAAAAGAGGAAGAAGAGTTTCCTGCATGGATTAAATCCATTTGTGAGGATGCAGTTGAGGTTGGCTAATAAGCAAACTTATCAGCAGTTGCTAGATGCAGCTATTACTTTCGAAGATGACTATAAGAATGTCCAAGAGGATAGAAGGAAGAAAGCTAAGAAGGAAACCAAGAGGATACAAGCAAGCAAGCCCAAGCCCAATCTGGAATTCAAACCAAGGAATAGGCCTTATAACAACAACAATTCCAATCGGAGTGCAAATCCAAACGTAAAGAATATTATATGCCACAATTGCAAACTCCCAGGGAATATGAGGAGGGATTGCCCAAAACCAGTAATTGTATGCCATGCTTGTGGTCAGAGAGGTCATATCAAGCCCAATTGTCCAAGCAAACCACAAGGAGGTTGGCCGGTTCGAGATGGAAGGCAAGCCAGTGGAGGAAATGGATAGCCCAATAAAGGAGGAAATAATGGCAAGAACAACAATGGCAAGAGGAACAGACCTAACGGGAAGCTGAATTGTGCAACCCTCGAGGAGGTGGATAATTCGGTGCATGCAATGATAGGTACGCTCAATATCCTTACCAATCCCGGCAAAGTTCTATTTGATACTGGTGCGACTACTTCATTCATTTCTGAAGAATTCTGTGATAAGTTTGGGATTAGAAGGGAAACGTTAGAAAACCCTATGACTATAGTTACGGCAGGGGGGAATGTGATTGTATGCCACATTAAACAAGATCAGGTTATCTCGATCTATGGTTGTACATACTTTTCAGACCTTTATGTGATTCCTTTGAAGGGAATTGTAGTAGTGCTGGGGATGGACTGGATGATGGAACATGGGGCTCAGATAAATTGTGAGGATAAAACTATCTCAATTAAAACTCCAAGTGGAGCAAGGATAGTTTACCAAGCAGATAAGCACAGTCATATCATGGTGGATCTGAAGTTGAACTCGATGAAAGAGGTCAAATTGGAAGATATCCCTATAGTAAATGAATTTCAAGATGTTTTTCCAGCAGAGCTACCTGGAATGCCACCAGATCGGGAGATAGAGTTCACTATTGATCTAATTCTTGGTACAACACCAATAGCTCAAGCATCATATAAGATGGGACCAAAAGAATTAAAAGAACTTAAAGAGAAAATTGATGAGTTAGCCAGAAAAGGATTTATTCAGGAAAGTGTAACCCCATGGGGAACACCAGTAATCTTTGTGGACAAGAGGGATGGTGGAACAAGGATGTGTGGAGATTATAGAAATCTTAACAACGTTACTATCAAGAATAAGTATCCTTTACCAAGGATTCAAGATTTGTTTGATCAAGTGAAAGGAGCCGGAGTATTTTCTAAGATCGACTTAAGATTTGGATACCATCAAATAAAAATCAAGCCTGAAGATGTTCCCAAGACAGCATTTGTCTCAAGATATGGACACCATGAGTACCTGGTATACCATTTGGTTTGACCAATGCACCATCAATATTCATGAATCTGGTGAAAAAAATCTTCATGCCATATTTGGATAAGTTCGTCATAGTCTTCATTGATGATATCCTAATATATTCCAAGGATAAGGAAGAGCATGTTGATCATTTGAGAATAGCATTGCAGACTCTAAGGGAACATAAACTTTATGCTAAGTTCAGTAACTGTGAATTTTGGCTAGAAGAGGTAGAATTCCTTGTCCATGTGATCAGTAAGGATGGAATTGCTGTAAATCCATCTAAAGTTCAGTCAGTACTAGAGTGGACTGCACCAACCAATGTGAAGCAAATTCGAGGTTTCTTAGGAATGGTTAGTTATTATCGGAGATTCATTGAAGGTTTCTCCAAAATAGCTGGACCAATGACCAAATTGTTAAGAAAGAATACACCATTCAATTGGGATGAGAAGTGTGAAGCAAGTTTTCAGGAGTTGAAGACTAGGTTAACCACAGCTCCAATCTTAGCAGTTCCTGAAACCAGGAAAGACTTTACAGTATACTGTGATGCATCTAAAGAAGGTTTGGGTTGTGTGTTAATGCAAGATCAGAAGGTGATTGCTTATGGTTCAAGACAACTGAAACCACATGAAGTCAATTATCCAACTCATGATTTAGAGTTAGCAGCAGTAGTCTTTGTGGTGAAAGGAGGGAGGCATTTTATTTATGGTTCCAGATGTGAGTTATACACTGACCATAAAAGTCTCAAATATTTCTTCACCCAAAAGGAATTAAATATGAGGCAAAAGCGTTGGTTGGAACTGATGAAAGATTATGATTTAACAATCAACTATACTCCAGGGAAAGCAAATGTTGTAGCTGATGCTTTAAGTAGAAAGAGTGCAGACATTCAGCCTAGCAATCGAGAGCTACCAAAAGAGTTACAAATGGACTTGGAAAGATTAGAGCTTCAATTCATTAGAACAGAGGTTCTTGGAGGATTAGCTACTATGCAGGTAGTTGCAGAGCAGGACGGTGATCTTAAGCACGAAATTTTTAGACATCAAGCAGAAGATCCTTTCATTGCTGAGTAAATTCGGAGGATATCTCAAGGGCAAAGATCAGTTTTTCGCCTTGGAGATTATGAGTATTTGTGGTTTCAAGACCGTCTTTGTGTTCCTGATGTGACTGAGATTCGTGATATCATACTCAGGGAAGCACATGAAAAACCATATTCTATACATCCAGGAAGTACTAAGATGTACATGAATTTGAAAGAACTATTCTGGTGGAATAACATGAAAAGGGACATTGCTAAATATTTATCAGAATGCCATACTTGCCAAAGGGTGAACGATGAACATCAAAATCCAGCAGGACCATTACAACCTTTGGAAATTCCCGATTGGAAGTGGGAGGAAATAGGTATGGACTTCATCACAGGATTGCCCATGACACCTAAACAAAAGGATATGATATTGGTAATTGTGGACAGGCTCACTAAAAGTGCACATTTTCTTCCGATAAATCAAAAATATAATGCTGAGAAGTTAGTAGAAGTTTAAATCAAAGAGATAGTAAGTAAGCATGGAGTGCCCAAAAAGATCGTAATTGATAGGGGATCAGTGTTTACTTCAGCATTTTGGAAGCAATTGCATGAAGCACTTGGTTCAAAGTTTTATTTCAGCACAGCCTATCATTCGGAGACAGGAGGTCAAACAGAAAGAACAAATCAGATACTAGAAGACATGTTCAGAGCTTGTGCATTAGATTTTGGAGGTACATGGGAAGATCATCTACCAATGGCAGAATTTTCCTACAATAATAGCTATCAGAGTAGTCTGAAGGCAACTCCATATCAGGTTCTGTATGGAAGGAAGTGTAGATCACCAATATGTTGGTATGAGCCTGGAAGCAGCAAGGATTTTGCACCAGACTATATCAAGGAAAGACAAGATATCATTGATAAGATCAGGGATAGACTGAAAATAGCTCAAAGTAGGCAGAAAAGTTATGCTGATCAAAGTCGAAGATCATGGCATCCAGAAGTGGGAGATATGGTATATCTGAAAGTAAGTCCAATGAAAGGGGTGAAAAGGTTCGGAGTTAAAGGAAAATTGAGTACAAGATACATCGAACCATTCAGGATACTGAGTTAGAACGGGACTATAGCTTATGCTTTAGAGTTACCATCAAGATTGGCTCAAGTGCATAATGTTTTCCATGTGTCACAACTTCGTAAATGTTTGAAAGTTCCAGATGATGCAATCACACATCAGGAGATAGAACTACAAGCAGACTTGACCTATGTTGAAAAGCCCTGTAAAATTTTGGAAGAAAACTGGAAAAGGTTGAGGAATAGGGCAATCAAGTACTGCAAGGTACAGTGGGAACACCACCCTGAAAGGGAAGCCACTTGGGAGAAAGAAGAGGATTTAAGAAAAGCCTATCCAGAACTATTCAGGTACATCTCAACAAACTTCGGGACGAAGTTTAATTTAAGGGGGGAAGTCTGTAACATCCCAGCATTTAGGAACCAACGAAGGGTAGATTTAGGAATTTGTGATATTGCATGCATGCATCTGTGAAAATGTGGGTAAATTTTTCGCCAAATAAAAACCTAAAGTGATCAAAGTTTCTTTCATACTTTGAGAGTAGGTATAGTCTTGAAGGATGATTGTTATAGACTTTGATATGATCTTTGTGGACTAATGTGTTTTGGGAAAAGAAATTTGAATTTAACCTTGAGTGTTGAATTTATAGTTCAAAAGGATTTAAAGTTACATTTGAGTATTATGCTTTAGTCAAAAGTTAATGATTAGTAGTTCAAACTTTGTATAAAGAAAACAATTAAGAATAAGAATCTTCATTTCAAAATTTTATTCAATAAATAAGTTTCACAAATGAAACTTATGTAAATGAGCAACAAACTTTACAATAGTAAAGAAATAAAATAATAATCTTTGTTTATTGAATAATAGTACAATCTTTATTACAAAAGAATAAAAATAAAAAAGTACAAAAGAATAAATTAAAGATTACAATTGAATCAGAGAGATATTACAAGTGACTATTCTATAAAGAAAAAGAAAAACCTAAACTAAAGTCTTGATCTTCAAATCTGGTACCTGCAAAATAAACAGAAACTTAAAAAAGAAAGAAAAATAGGATTAGAATTATTTTACTCTCAGATTTGACAGTGAAGTGCACTGTTCACTTTTTCATCATTAAGTAATTTAAGGGGCAAGTTTCACCAATATGAAATAATATATCTTTCATAATTTAAAGCCATAAGTCAATAAACAGCAATGAGGGGCAAGTTTCACCAGCCAAGTAAAAGGTAATCTGATAAAAGTAACTTTCAAATTCAGAGCATATACATAAGATGTGCAGCAGGCACACAGGCAGCACACACACACCAAACTGCATGGTGTGTGATGTCAGCACCACATCAACAGCTCCACACACACAAAACCATCAGCACAGCTGTGGGAGGCATCCCCACACCAGTTCTTTGTTCATACACACCAAGAACAGCAGCCCAGCTAAACCAAATCAAGGCCAAGCAAGATCACACCAATCAAAACCCTGGATCATATCACAAAAATGGTGACATAAGGAGGGGGCAGATCAGGTGGATAGCAAGACCAAGATCAAGCCATCAGGAGCAGGAAATGAAGGGCTAGATCAAGGACAAGCCTAGGAGCTGGAAATACCAGGAGGAGTACCAAATCAACAAGTTGCAACCACAGCAACTACAGTTGTGGTGAGTTATATAAAATCATCACATGATCTGTTTATCATATCAAAGAACCATGTGTTGTTTTATATTTAACCTCTCAGTATTCATCCAAGTGGGATGAATCCATCCTAGAAGGTTTTAAATAAATTAAAGTCATAATCATAAGATCAACATACCAGTATAACCAGGATCTTAGACCAACATCCTTGATCCTGGTTATAAAGGTCAAATCCTATATTTCACTATAGCCAAAGGCAAGATTATGATATCTAGGCACATCTCTTAAAAGAGTAGCACCTCAGTATCCATAAATCCTATGGATCCATGCAAAAACCTTAGCACGCCCATTGTTTTCCAATTAAGCTTCAAGAATTAGCAGCTGGTAATTCTACCAGAATATTTCTATTAGGGATAGCCATTAGGTAACTAGTTCCTATGCCTCAGACCAACATCATAGGCAGGAGAATTAAAAGAAGCTTTCATTTTATCTTTGCCAGTATTAATCACAAGCATTGTCAGAAGCTAAGCTCAGTAATAGGACCCAATCACTTGTGTGCCAGTTTATAATGGTATCACAAGGACAAGTTCTAATAAGCTAATCCCAATCTTTACTTAGATTTCACAAATAAAAAAGGGCAAGCCACTAAATATCATCTTCCTGAAACCAAATGCCAGGAATCATCATCAAACTCATCCATACATCTATAGAAAATCATTAACATGTAATGATTATATTCAGTATGTATATTCTCATACAAGCCAACCATTATAAATCCAATGAGCAATTACTGATAGAACTACTGTCAGTATAAACATCCTGACAATAGAAAGTTCTCAGATCAACAACATTTCCAAGTAGTAATTTCATAGAAACACTAACATTGGATCATAGTAAATTACCACTGGAATAAGTCTGACAAGCCACTAGCATCACCAAAGCCAATTACAAATAATAATGCACAGCAAACAGTCAATCATCATGCTCAAGGATTATCACCACTAGATCCAAATCATTATAGATATGATCAACAGAGGGATGTGAACCCTAATCAGAACAAGAACCCTAATTTGGATATGAACCCTAATCAGAACGCAGGCACTAGGCAAGGGTAGACACTAGATATACACAGATAGATTCATAGTGATATGATGAACTAAGATCCACAGAGGTAACTTACCTAGGGTCCTCGCTGACGAATTGAAGAGGAAGAAGAAGGGCCGACGTGCTCGCGGCGGCACGGGGAGCACCCAGAGGGCGCTGCAACCCGCACCAGCCACGACGTCGGCCACAGCAGCACACGAACACCACACACCACCATAGGAGGGTCCATGGAGGTGGTGGCAGCACCTAACCCAAAACCTAGGGTTCGGGAACGGGGTGAACCTGGCCACAGGGGAGCTCCGGAATCAAATCGAATTGGACCAGATGGACGAGTGTAGTCGCCAACCTCGCCCTGCACCACGGCAGTGGCCAGGGAGGGTCACGGCGGCAGGCATCGCCAGCGGCGGCGCCAGAACCCCACGGGGTCGAGTGAGAGGGGAGATGAGAACGAAGAAGAGAAAGAGAGAATGGGCTGGTTGGGCCAAGACCCCTTCGGGGTGTTGTTTTGACTTTGCCCTACTGGGCCACAAGGGCCCAATAAGCCCAACACAGCCAGCCCAACCACTTAAAGCAAATTTAAATAACTAAGGAAAGACCAAAATGCCCCTGAAATTAAATAAATTCTAGAAAATAAATACAAATCCAAAAATTATAAATAAAATATTTTTGGATTCACAATAATCCAAACTATGCAAATAAATTAAGAAATAAAATTTTAGACATATAAGTTTTATTGAGAATTTTGTAATATATATTCCTTATGGAATTTTACAAAAGTATTGAAAGATGATAAAAATAAATAAAAATCACTTTCATTATATATTAATATAGTAGTATTTTATAAAAATACTAAACAAATATTTAATACCAATTTTTGGTATTTAATGATAATTATTAAAGGAATTATTAAGTAAATGAAATGCAAATAAATTGAAATAAAATAAAAGAATACAATATTCAATAAATATTAAAAATTAATATTCATAAATTCTTTATTATGAAAAGAATTTTTATAATTTAAATAAATGGGGGAGAATATATATAAAGCTAAATGATACATTACATTACTTTGCATAATTATTTTGCTTCTTTAAATATTGTCCTTACCGGGCAATAATGATGTTTCTGTAGACATAGAAGCTCAAGGTCCAGTGCAAGCATCAGACTTCTCTATCTTGCCATCACAAGGCAAGTTCATCACTTGCTCATGTCCTTTGAAGAGTCTTTATCAAAGTATTTGCGAATTGTGTGTTATCATCTATATTATAGAAAAATAAAACAATATTTTCTCAAGATACTAAATCTTAGATATCATCCTAAGTGATGATATGATGGAGAAATAGAACTTAGGGTTCTAATTGCAATAATGATGAACAATTAGGGATTAATAACCCATGACATCAGTGATTCTAGCGCCATATATTACGCGTTAACCATGATATTTGGAATGGGACGGAGAAGTCAGTTGTATACTTTTCCTCTTATATGGAGGCAACACGACCTTAACGTGACATTGTGATTCCTTGTGTGGATCCGACATATGGGTGGGCACCCTTACGCCCCACACTTTTGGTGTCTAGATTATCTATGAATGGTGTTTAGGGATATAGTTCATGTAAATGGTACTATTCCGGGTATCACTAGGTCATAGAGTCTTCGGGAACTCATCAGGGTTTTAGCCCCCGAAAGGGGGCTTAACGAAGGTGAGCTAGCCCCAAAGGATCGTGCAGACATGTGAGGTCGCGGAGAGGGCAGTGATTGGCTTGGACCAACTACTGGGCCCCACATCATGGAATTGTGGACGGGAAAGTATTCCCGATTGTGCAACAAGGAGTTGATCTCTCATGGGTAAAGTAACGCACCTCTGCAGAGTGTAAGTATTATAACTTGTTACTCCCTATTCCGGGAAGAAGCTACGAACGCGGCAGGAGAGGAACTACATGAAAGTTCTGGTCAACCTGTGAAGGCTGATGGTCATAAATTTTTATAATAAAATCAACCTTTGAAGAAAGATTTATAAAAATTGCATAGTGCCAAAGAATGATAGTCCGAGGTGGTTGATAGAGCATCAAACTTCCTACCTTGCATATAATGAATTTGCTGGGTAACGTTGTTACTCATCCTTTCCTTTGAATCCTTGCTTAGACTCCGAGAATCCCGAAGATACTCCAATGTATGCAACTGAGAGACAAGAGGAGGTCTTCTATGAAGAGCCCAACCTGTATGAAGCCGTAGAAGGGGAGGACTACGACATCGTCTACGGAAGAGAGTTCCAAGAGTCCGAATAATTACTATAGTTCTTATAGCCACTTGAGCTGAGCAACATGAACAATATATAGCAATAAGTTGTTGAGCTCAATCTGGAGTTTAAGTTTTAAATTTGAAACTTTCGCTGAAACACTTATATTTTGGTTTGTAAGTTGAATTTTTTGGAAGTCTTGAACTTCTGGTATTGTAATAATAATGTGTGTATGTTTGTAATATGGACCCGCAATATTTCTGTTGTACCACTCCGAGGGATGTGATATTTACGGAACGGTGTTCTGTGGATGTCATGTCAACGACTATAGTGTACTACACATGCAGTGGTATGCTGGGTCACTGCACTAAGTGTTCACGAGCAGGCTGCCCGCGCCACCACACAAACTTGTTGTCGCCGCTTTTCATTACACCTTGCCTGTGGACGGGTCTGGGCGTTGTCCAATCATCGCATGGACATCAAAGCTTAGCTCCCGCTAATTTATTTAAATATTTTAGTTTCATGCACCTGCAGGCCTAGACCAAACAAGAGAAAATGGACAATGGATATATGTTGCAAGCTCGTCAAGGCCAGCCTTGGAATGTCTCCATTTGGTCTAGACGTTCTTGTTTATACACAGATTAGTTGTTTTGTTTTAAGTCTATTTTATTTGTTAGTGGCCATAACAAACAAATAAACAACGGGACAATGTCCAATCTATGAGAGCTTGGTTTGAGGCTTTGTGAGCGCCCTACCTTATGGTTGGAAAATTTGGAAGAGGAAGATAAGGCCGGTATATCCTTACTATTCCTTAAAGGGGGAGACGACAATATGGTGGTACGTCGTCCTGCCTCCCGCCCCGGTAGTTCGCTCCAGTAAAAAACGGAAGTATACGGGGAGCTAGCGCTGAGCCGCATCGTGACCAACTCCCTCCGTCTGCCCCTGCTCCTCAGAAAAAAAACCAACGATCCTTGCCTGCCCCCCCTCCCCCCCCCCCCAGCTCCGCTGCCGACGCGCCACCCAACTATCGTCTCAAACGGCGCCAGCGCTCCAACTCTCCAGGCCTGTTTCCCCTTGCTGTCTCCACCTTCCCGCTCGCCGCGCCGCCCTCTCCCGTTCCCCGTATCTCCTAGCCCATCCCTAGCCGCGATACATCCCCATTTTCCATGGTAATCTTGAAACTGCCTGTCAGCTCAACCCATGGCAACTGCCTTTGCTGTTCGTGGCGCTCATCGATCGTGGAGATCGTGCTGGTTACGTCCTGTCTCAATAAAAAGGTTTGATCCCTCCTATTCTCCTACCGCTGCACGTCAGTTCTCCTTCCTCGAGTCCGGAAACAAGAGTCTGGCGACTCTCCTTGCCACGCCTCCGACCCGCCGCCCGGATCCCATTCCCCGCCTCGTTGTCTCCATCACCCCACGTGCCCCTCTGCGCCCGTGGACTAGACCATCCATCGTGTTCCATCTCCTCGCCGTGCCCATGCTCCACGACGGCGCCGACGGTGGCGCCAAGTGTTCTGGCCGGAGCCGCTGGAGAAGACAACCAAAGGCGCACACATCCTCACCGCTGCCAACTCCCTCATCAGCATCAAGGTACGTATCTCTCTGTATTTGCAACTGTTCACATCTGTTTTGCTTTTCTTGTCCAGGTAGTTTTCGGATGTACGTTCAAAGGCGTCTCAAATTCTCTTTTAATATCTTCTCTTCATAAACTTGCTTGCTTACCTTAAATACCTAAATATATTTAGGACGCTATCTTAAATGGATAATTTGTTAATCGATGACAGTTCTTACATTTGTCAAGCATTTTACATCAAGTTCCTAGAGGCGATGTTGGAGTATACTGGAGAAGAGGTGCTCTTTGAAAACCATCTCTCCTCCACTTACCTTTTGTTCAAATGTTTGTTTGCATATTATTCTGCACCACTGCTGATTATGCCTTGTTTTTGGTGTTTCTCTTTATAGATTGATTGCTTTCATGAAAGTAGCTATCTTGGAATTAATGTTTCAGGTTGTGGTACACACTAGCAGATAAATAATTCCACTATCAACTATCTCTCATGATGTTTGATGCTTGCCAAATTTTCTTTACGTGTGAATACTGATTGATCATGCTGGACTGAAGAAAATAATTACTGCTGCTCTACGTGGATAGTTTACACATTTATTTTTCTTGTTTGTAAAATACTAATCTTGTAGAACCAATTCTGGCCCATGCGCCATGCTGATTGTATTAGCAATTTTCATGCATATGTGATATTTATCTATTCTTTGAAGAGACTAGGCTCACTTGATTTGGCACATGTTCCCATATAGTTTTCAGCTTATTTAGTTACCATCTATTTAGTGTGTGATGTGAAGTAGACACACACATCATTTGACTTGAATTTACAGTTGGTTACGTACAATTGTCTAAGTTTGCTTTTGTATGCTCTGTAGTTAGTTGCGTCGTCATAGCTGTTCGCCTCCTCTTCGTCCTCATCACCCTTTTGCATATCATTTTCTCCTCCTAGGTAATTATCTTTAATAATTATGCAAGCTTTACCTCATGTCGAATATCCCCTAAAAATTACAACGGACTTCAGATCATGGGAAAGAGTGTCATTATACTTTCTGAGAGCATACCCACATTAAGTGAGTGATCTTCAGGTTGAATGATTGGAAATAAAGGTGGAACCTTCAGTATATAAAACAATACATTGTACAATAATTAAGTTTCTTTTGATATTAAGGTATGTTTTAGTTTGGCAAGTAGACTAAGTTTAAGTGCATCTTTGTGGCAACAATGGCTCTTGGTTGTGTAAAAGGTGAATGGTAGACAAATTAGCAACATCAAAACTAAATTTTTCATATGATTCTACGAGTGTGAAAAGTTGTGTTTTTTGGACATTAAATTGTACCCGAACTTTTGTGTATTGTCGCATTAACCAGAACTGAATTGACTATGCTCAAATGTATGGGCTGATTTTAGTCGGGGTGAATTTTCATGCTTTATTTTTTTAGTATTTCGCTATACCACATTCCATACCCATAGCATCCATAGCTTAGGGTTTACGCATTCTTAGTTTCACTCACATGAACTTACATCCATAGCTTTAGCACCTCGTGAATCATTGCTTATAAATTAGTTTTTACAATCTTTATTCTAGCTTTCAGAAGGAAATTTCTTGATGATAAATACATGGACGTTTGTATTTGTATTTTTTCGTTTTTAGTTACAGTCATTTGCCTTGATGATTGTATTAGCATCTTCTTCTTTTGTGATATTTATTTATCTGTTTTCTACAGAGACTAGGCTGAAGAGATTTGGGTATTCTATTGATTGGCTCCCTAGGAAAAAGGCTGAAACATATTTGAAGTCAAAGATAAGAGTGACTTCAGGTAATGAATAGTGCATAATGTTTCAGCTTGAGTACAGTTTTATGCCATACTATAGAACGATACCTAATTTTGAACTACCATTCATGTTCAACTTCCTATCTGGTTTTCTAATTGCAGACCCGTACAATCTGCTACTCTTTCTTTCCATGATAGACATCCTGCTGTCAGTATCTAACTACATGCTTTGAATAAATTATGATTCAACTAAAAAACCATAGAACTAGCTAGGTAACTAGAAACTATATTGTTGGTATTCCTTGAAAGATCTGTTTGATTGGAGTTCATGGGTGCACTTTGTATAATATGGGGATCCTTATACTGAATTAGCATGTAATAAAGCTATATGTTCCTGAATATGTTAATTTTTGTTTGATGTCTGCATGCCACACCATTACTTTTCACTCTGGTAGTGATTGAGCTAAGGGATATTGCTTTCATACTATAAGTTCTCTATATTTCCTTTTCGATGATTCCCTATGAATTTCATGACCTCGAGCATGGTGATTTAGTGTTCGCCATTTTCATACGTTGTGGCGACAATCTTATAAATTGGTGTTTGACATTTTCTTCCTGTCTTATAGGCTGAAACTTCCTGATAATTTAGTTACACATGCTTATGGACAGAAAGAACTTAATAGGCACACATCCATATGGAGAGAGCTAACTTAAGCATAAGTGAACTAGGTGAAACCATTTTAGGAATTAAATGACCACCTTAGTGACCTATAGGGTGCTAGAAATAGAACCATGTTGCACAACCAAAATTTTCTAACTTCTAAATATGGAACTTGAGAGTAAGTTTTATCTCTCTATAGAGTGAATAACCAAAGTATTTAGAACTAAACTAATCAGGACGTTACATAAGTTACATGGAAATTTTGAAACATTTCACAACATGTCCTACTCAGTTATTTTTCAAAGTTGAAAATTTTGTAGTGGCATGGTTCCAATGTGCCCCTCGTTTTGTAAGAAAATATACATAATACTTGCCTTTTCTTTCATTAAAAGAACATATAAATGTGTATGTTGTGTGTATATGTGTATATCTTATAAGTTGTGATAGCATGCCATGTGTTTTTCTTTATAGTACTTGCTTACTTTTTTATTCATCTGATAGCTCCTGTATATCTCGATCTTTGAACTAGGCGATCATTGAACCTGAACAGTATTTGTAGATCCTCTCCTGTAAAATAAATAGGGCCAAGCCTATTAGTGTTATTGCTATAGAGTTACAGGTTAGCTCATGTTGATTATCTTTCCCATATAGTCACGCGTTCCTATTTTCTAGTCATTTTAGCCTGGTAATCTTGCTCCTGCATGTGCTCTCTGTCTACAATTTATCTGCTTTATTCCCACTTTGGTGTTGTGTTAAGCATGGATCTCAAGGGCACTACAGAATCTCCGTAAATGCTTAATCATATGCATAATGGTTTTATAATAATGATCCTTGTTGTCTTATGATAAAGCAGTTGCTTAACGGTAAAATTATGTTCTCTAAATTATCTGATTGTTTAAATGTTATGGACTGTACCAAATCCTTCTCTGTTTAGATATCCTTTTACATGATCCGATATAATTTATTCTAGAATTGACCCTACAGAATTAAACTTTGAATTTGATATGATAAAGCAGTTGCTTAACGGTAAAATTATGTTCTCTAAATTATCTGATTGTTTAAATGTTATGGACCGTACCAAATCCTTCTCTGTTTAGATATATTTTTACATGATCCGATATAATTTATTCTAGACTTGACCCTACAAAATTAAACTTTGAATTTTACATGAGATCTTATTTATCAGGACCACGTCCTAGAAGATCAATACCCAAATTGTTGTCTTTTGGTCGACGCCTACCTTTTTTTCTCGTGAAAAGGTATGTATAGATTTTATGTGATATAATTAGACACGTCCAATACCCATAGTATTCATTCTTCACTTTATTCTCACAAGTATACACATGATTCTCTTTAATATTGAGGTGACTGGTTCAAGAACCAAAATATAGAGAATGAGTGTTGGTATCTTTATTATATAGATGGCACCCATTAAACTTCCAAGTAATTGTACCAATGTAGACATCACAGAAATCCCAGCGACGTATGACAAGCCACACATCTTCCTGACGATAACCTGCAACCCAAACTGGCAAGAGATACAAGACGAACTGTTTCCCGGCCAAACCCCGCAGGGCCAGTCAGATCTTGTGGCCCAAGTGTTCAAGTCGAAGATGGAGATGATGAAAATGATGCTTACCAAGAATCATATTTCGGGCATTCGGAAGGCGGGCATCTATGTGGTAGAGTTTAGGAAGAGGGGTCTTCCCCATGCTCATTTCGTGTTGATGTAGCTAGAACATATTTGACCAACCAATGGAATATAGTGTTGTGATTCTTCAATTTATCATCAGTCCTAAGTAAATTGTTGAATATTACTGATCTTAGGACTTGCAATTGTATTGGTGTCCTTTCCTGGTTTTGTAAAGTTATAACATAGTTAGAACTGTTAGAATATGAAATGTTTCTTTTGCTGCATGAAAAGTTGTATGCATGTTCGATAAATACGTAACAATTATTTGCTTTTTGTTCTTCTTGCACGTGCTATCTGTTGCCATTAACTATTTTATACACTTTTGGGGTAATATACATTTTTCCCAAGTTTGGAGAATGAAACGAGTTGTAGCTGCAAAAAAAAATTCTAAGCTCAAAGAATACTAGAGGATATAGGTAGTCAGCTACAAGGAGCACCTTATTTTAGTTCTTCAATCTATTTTTAGATTCATGTTTTTTATCTATATATTGAAATCATGAGCATACATCATAATTCTAATGTTAACTTTTAAGCCCCCAATATTATACTATCATATAAGTGGCACCCCCGGGGGTCAGGGTTAAACTAACCTCAGATCACCATCTAAGATAAGTTCAACTCCCAATCACGGAAGATCACAGTAAAATTCGGTAACATTATAGAACACAGGGATTCAACAGCATAAGATTAAACTCTTAGCAGAGTAAGATATTAGAGTTATTACAAACCAGAGGTCATAGACCCAACATTACATCACACAGCGAAAGCAAAATATGTTGTTCTACACAACAACTTAGCAAAGGCCTAAGAGGCCATAAACAAAAGCGACGTCCATCCCATAGTCCTCAGGCTGCTACCTGGGACCCCCAACTACTCGTCGATGTCAACGTAGAAGCCACCTTCAGTTGCAACCAGATCCTCAGTAGAAAAACAACAATGGCGCAAGGCTGAGTACGAGAATATACTCCGCAAGACTTAGATAACCTAGTATCTACATGCTGTGGCTAGAAAGGCTCTCTCTGGATTTTCTTTTGCGGAAAGCAATCTTTATTTGTAAACAAGAGAGAGAAGAGGCTCGTCTACTCAGAATCTTTTAAAAAGGGATAAGATAGCGACTTCTTCATCTTGTTCATCACATCACGGTAACCACCAGCTTCATCAGAACCTAATATCTAGGATCATCCCCTCCACCCAGAGGAAGCATCCTTAAGCACACGTGGGTCAACAAGTTTTATAAAGGTTAAAGTTATCTATGATCTTAGAATCTGGTCACCAAGCGTTCATAACCGTGAACACGGCTTTTTGAAAAGATTAATACCCTGCAGGGGTGTACAACTTTACCCGAACATACCAACTGACTCTTAATGCCAAATATTATTAGCCCTCTTCCTTGGAGGAACGGCAGAGGGTGGTTGACCACAACCTTTACCCTGCTTTCGCCGAGACCATGAGTCACACAATAAGTATGATTCCACCATAACGGGTCAAATCCCGAAGCCGGTACTTAAAGATGTGAGGCGAGGTTGGTTCACCAGGGGCTCCATCGACCCCAAGCAACCGCGGCCACGCTTCCCTACCTGTTATGATTCACCTCCATCACCTCCTCTTTCGAAAATGTTTTCAATGCGTATGCCAAATGGAAATCCCGAACTATGTGACTCATGGAATCTACTAGGCAAGCTAGTCAGTCGAGGGGTTCCCAAGCCCCGTGTGGTTGTACGCTCGTCTCGGTTCCAAAGGCAAGAACTCAGTTCCTAGTGGTGCCAAGCATGGGACTACAAAAACCACACCCAACGTGGCCTCGCATAGAAGCCTTAGCATGATTAGTTAACTCCTTCGATGATGTCACCATCCCCTACCTCACTACCTTCCTTGGCACCTCTGATTCATCATTGAATAGATCAGACGTTGTTTCTATGCTTGGCTAAGCTGTCGGTAGCAGAAGCTCTACAACGCTCACATGCCAAACCTAGGTATGCTAGGAGCAATGGATCAGGAGTATAAGGCTACAAAAGGGAAACAGTACAGCAGATAGGTAACACTAGCTACTGCCAAAAGACCACATTTGGAATCGTGTGCATCATAGCGAGAAAGTAATATACTTTGTAAAACATAGGTTCAGAATGAGAGGCTACGCTTGCCTTGTCCGTCGGTAGACAGGTACTGATATTCGATGTTGTTGACTTCAACTTCGGGTTCGGATCCTATCGCGAAGAACCAATACCGTAAAGGAAAGCGACAATCAAGACATGGCATCAATGCAATGCTCAAACAAGGATGATGATATTACAAGTTGAATTGCGTTGAAATGAAACCCTAAAACTTGCTCGGCAATTTAAACGGGGTTCCGAGGGTTGAAAACCCTAACTCGGGAAACTCCGGAAACACATGAGAGGGGTTGATTTAGTTCTCTAAGTAAACTTGTCATTAAAGTTGATTAGCAATGCATGATTATAGCTTAAAAAGGTAGAACTCATTTTTCTGAACATTTTGATATATTATTTGTATTTTTCTGACTTATAAATAATAAGATATGAATTTTATAATATTTAATCATTTTCTGGAATTATAAACAATTTATTACATCAGGCTGACGTCATAAGACAACCTAGGGCTTTTGTTACCACAACAGAACATACCCACGGTGACTGACTGGTGGGGCCGAAGCCACATCAGCAGCCACACGCACAAAAATAGGGATCAGGCATTCCTCACTGGGGCTAGACCTAGCCAGAGGGGCTGACTGGTGGGACCTGGCCACGCAAACAAGCCACACAGGCAAGCCACATGGACCTCACCGGATCACGCGTCGGCCAACGGCTAGGGACGGCGGAGGAGGGCGAGATGGGATGCGCGGATGGGCGGGTACGAACGAGCGCGTCGCAGGCTACCTATTAGCGGCGGCGCCGCTGCTAGATGGTCACCGGAGCCATGGTGGTGGTGGTGCCCGACAGCAGCGGATGGCGGGGAACGGTGCAAGGTCAAACCAAAGGGGGAGGAGAAGGTTGGAGAGGTCCTCTGGGACCGCTAGCTCACTAGGAAGGCGATAGGGTGGTCATGGTGGCACGGGGAGGCCGGAGACGAGGGAATACACGGTGGCGGTGGTTGTCGGTGACGAAGAAGAATGAGTTGAAGGCGACGATTTACTGTGCCCCCCCCCCTCGATTCCTTCGGTGGGAAGGATCCCCAGAGCGCGGTGGAGCTCAAGGCGTCATCGGCGAGGCACGGGGAGGACGGGGACGGCGGGATCAACGGAGCTAGGTTTCGGGTTCGAGGGGGCAACGGGAGTGAGGGGTCGCTAGAGAGGGGGAGAGTGGATGAGGGCGTCGGGGACGTGGCCACACCGTTCTTATCCAAGCTCCAGAGCGACGAGCGGCGAGGATCAAGCGACGGCGGCGGACGACATCGCCGGCGACAGCGAAGCAACGCTTCGTCGTCGTCGAAGACTACGCCCTGCGAAGCGGTACGGGGACGTGTGGGCCTGGCTTGGTCGCGGGAGAGGGAGAGAGGGGAGGGAAAGAGTTGGGCTCGGCCCAAAGGCGATGGATGGCTTATTTTTTTTCCAAAAAAGTTTTTCCTTTTCTGATTTTGATTTAATGTTTGAAATTTCAAATTCACTTACTGTTTTTGAATAATTCAAAAATACAAAACTTTGTTAGAAATATTTGAAATATTGCAGGGGCCCTATTAATCCGTTTGGGCTCCAAACATTTTGTGACTTTTAAAACTTCAAACTATTTGAATGGGGTTTCAAAGAGAGGGAAAGCAATTAGAGTGTAGGGTTTTCATTTAATTCAACACACTTGAACACATGCATTTACTTGGATGATTTAAATAGATGCATGCCATGCTTAAGTACTGAGCAGCTCTACCCTCCTTACAAGAATCTCGACCCGAGATTCCTAAGTTTTAGAAAAGAAGGCAGGGTACTCAGATCTAAGACGATCTTCTCGTTCAGGTTGCTTCATCCTCAGAGTGATGAGACCACTAAACTTTCAGGAACTTGATGTTTTGACGACGAGTTTTGCGCTCGGCTTCATCAAGGATACGAACAGGATACTCACGATAAGTCAGATCCTTTTGGAGATCGAGAGTTTGGTGATCATCACCACGGACAGGGTCTTTGAAGCAACGCTTGAGTTGAGACACATGAAAGACGTCATGTAACTCAGGAAAGTTTGTAGGCAACTCCAGTTTGTATGCGAGGTTACCTTGCTTCGAAAGAACACGAAAAGGACCAACATAGCGAGGAGCTAGTTTGCCTTTGATACCGAAACGATGGACACCCTTCAAAGGAGTGACCCGGAGATAAGCTTGATCACCAACTTCATATTCAACATGTTGATGGTGACAATCATGATAGCTTTTCTGGCGAGACTGAGAAGTTTTCAAACAATCTCGAATGATACGAACTTGATCTTCTGCTTCCTGGATCATATCCGGACCAAAGAACTTTCTTTCGCCGGTTTCTGACCAGTTAAAGGAGTACGACATGTTCTTCCATATAAGAATTGGAAAGGTGCCATACCAATACTGGACTAAAAACTGTTGTTGTAGGAGAACTCATCAAAAGGAAGGCATTTCTCCTAGTTCTTGCCAAAAGATATGACACACGCTCTTAGCATGTCTTCAAGAATTTGATTTACTCTTTCGGTCTGGCCACCGGTGCTAGGATGGTAAGATGTACTAAAAGACAGATGAGTTCCCATAGCTTGTTGGAAACTTGCCCAGAACCTTGAGGTGAAAAAACTTCCACGGTCGGAGACGATTTTCTTTGGTACCCCATGAAGGACAACTATTCGAGAGATATACAGATCAGCCAACTGATTAGCAGTAATACTCTCGCGAACAGGTAGGAAGTGAGCAACCTTGGACAGGTAGTCAACGATTACCTAGATGGCATCATTTCCTTTCTGAGTCTTAGGAAGACCAGTAATGAAATCCATACTAACTTCATCCCATTTCCATTCAGGAATTTTATGTGGTTGCAGGAGACCAGTGGGTCTTTGATGTTCAGCTTTGACGCGACGACAAACGTCACATTCAGCAACAAAACGAGCGATATCCTTCTTCATACCAGACCACTAGAATCTTTGACGAAGATCCCGATACATCTTGGTACCTCCAGGGTCGATAGAAAGAAGTGATTCATGAGCTTCGGTAAGAATTATCTTCTTCAAGTCCTTTCCATTTGGTACTACCAAACGTGTACCAAAATATAGGACACCATCCTTGTTAACAGTGAAACATTTAGCAACTCCGCTAGCAATGTTCTCTTTAATTGTATCCATCTTAGGATTTTGCCTTTGATCAACTTTGATCTGATCCTCTAGAGAAGACTTCACTTCAAGAGTAGAAAGGAATCCACGAGGAACTAATTCAAGATTCAATCGAGCGAATTCCTCATAAAGAGAAGGTTGTGCTTGTTTGATCAACAGGGTGTTGCAATAAGATTTACGGCTCAGCGCATCAGCAACGACATTGGCTTTGCCAGGTTGATAGTTGAGACCCAAATCATAGTCCTTGATGAGTTCCAACCATCTTCTTTGCCTGAGATTCAGATCAGGTTGTGTGAAAAGATACTTCAGACTCTGATGGTCCGAGTATAACTCGCAACGACTACCGAGAAGGTAATGTCGCCATTACTTGAGAGCATGAACAACAGCTGCAAGCTCAAGATCATGAGTTGGGTAGTTGTTCTCATGTGGTTTTAGCTGACGGGAAGCATAAGCCACCACATGCCCATCTTGCATCAACACACATCCGAGACCTTGGTGGGAAGCGTTGCAAAAGACAACAAAGTCTTTGCTAGTGTCCGGAAGAACCAACACGGGTGCAATGGTTAACTTGGTTTTCAACAACTGGAAAATTTCTTCAGCCTTATCAGACCATTCAAACTTCTTCTCTTTCTTAAGCAGATCAGTCATTGGCTTTGCAATTTTGGAGAAGTTCTCAATGAATCGGCGGTAATAACCAGCCATCCCGAGAAAACTCCGGACATCCTTGACGGATTTAGGAGACTCCCGGTCGAGGATAGTTTGGACCTTATTGGGAATAACAGCAACCCCTTGAGCGGAATCAACATGACCAAGAAAAACGAGCTCTTGTAACCAAAACTCACATTTGGAAAACTTGGCATAGAGACGGTGTTCTCGGAGTTTGGTTAACACCAAACGAAGATGTCCAGCATGCTCTTCTTCAGTCTTGGAATAGACCAGAATATCATCAATATAGACCACGACGAACTTGTCAAGATACTCCATGAAGATAGAGTTCATAAGCCGCATAAGTGGCTGGAGCATTGGTAAGACCAAAGGACATGACCGTATACTCGTAAAGACCATAACGAGTGGTGAAAGCAGTCTTTGGAATATCTTCCTTATGGATCTTTGTCTGGTGATACCCTGACCTTAAATCCATTTTGGAAAAGACAGTGGCACCACTTAACTGATCAAATAGATCGTTGATCCTAGGGAGAGGATACTTATTCTTGATAGTCATAGCATTGAGTGGGCGATAATCCACAACCAGACGCGGTATATTGGTATCCCGCTTCTTGACAAAGATGGTAGGACATCCCCAAGAAAATGTGTTGGGCTGAATGTATCCTTTTCCTTCTAAATCCTCTAATTGCTTCTTCAACTCCACAAGCTCATGAGGAGGCATAAGATAGGGTCTTTTAGAAACAGGAGCGGTTCCAGGAACTAGCTCTATAACAAACTCCACACTTCGATCAGGTGGCATGCCAGGCAACTCCTCAGGAAAGACATCCGGGAACTCGCAGACCACGGAAACATCTTGTATCTCCAATGGAGGTAAAACTTCAAGAGCATACAACTCCGCTTCAGGAATAGAAATAGCTGAAGGAGATAGTGACCCTATGGTCCAGTACTTGACTGTTATGCCAGCAGGATTATTCAGAGTCACAGACTTGGTTGTACAATCGAGAATGGCTTGATAACGGGTCAACCATTCCATGCCCAAAATGATGTCAATATCAGTTGACTTGAGGGCAAAGAAGTGGGGAAAAGTTGAAATGCAACTTCGATTAGATTCCCATGACTAACCATGGTGGAACGCCAACTAGAACCAGGAGATTGAACCGGATAACCCCTCAAATCTTATCCCATGCATTTGAGCAAAAGCTTGTGACAGGAATGAATGCGATGCTCCAGAATCAAACAAAACTTTAGGTGGAATTTGATTGATACGAAGCATACCCATGATGACGCTTGGATCTTCCTGAGCCTCCTCGGCAGAGATATGGTTCAGGTGTCCTTTTCCAGCACCTTGATACTTATCATTCTTCTTTGGTGGTTGTGCCTTCTCAGCAGCACTCTTTTGAGGACACTCCTTTGCATAGTGGCTAGGTTGGCGACAATTGAAGCATATAAAACCTGATGCATTGCCAGCAGGAGAGTAGTTTGATCCACCAGCATTGCTTGAGCTAGCATTCGGACGAGGAGCATATCCAGAAGTCCTTGGAGTATAAGGAGCACGTAGCACTGCACTGTAAGGTACGAAGACACGACGCTTCTTATTACCTAAACCAGACTTGTGGTACCCCTCCTGAGGACGCTTACGAGTTTCTTCATACTCCACTTTTCCACTCTCGGCCTTCATAGCCTTATTAACAAGACCTTGGAAGTTAACAAAGTCCATGAGATGGAGATCACGATGAACCTCAGGATCCAGTCCCTTACGGAACAGAGCTTGCTTCTTAACATCAGTGGAGACCTCTTCAGTAGCATAGCAGGCAAGACGATTGAAGTTGCGCTGGTAATCACACACGGAACCAGTGCCCTACTTAAGCTTGAGGAACTCCTCTCTCTTCTGATCCATCAGACCCTCCGGAATATGATAAGCTCGAAAGGCTTCAGTGAACTCTTGCCATGTAACAACATGTTGAGCTTCTTGCATAGCCAAGAAATTTTCCCACCAGGAATTAGCTGCTCCCTCCAGATGATAGGCAACAAAAATCACCCAATCAGCTTGAGCAACATGAACAACCTGAAGTTTGCGCTCCATGGTGCGAAGCCAGTAGTCCACATCAAGTGGTTCAGTGGAATAACTGAAAACTGGCGGAGTGAGACGTGTGAAGTCCTTGATTCCAACTTGATTGTTCTAGCTTTGAGCAGTGTTGCGCTCAATCCTTTCAAGGAGCCTCATGTTGTCAGCACGGTTGGTTTCGTACATGGCCATAAGTTGAACCATGGACGGCGGTGGAGTAAGGTTGGAAGATTCTCCCTCATTTGCGGCACCCCGAGCATGAGCACGGGTATGGGCACGAGAAGTGTCACCCATCATCTTATCAAGCATGGTAGTATCAAAGCATACTAATGTATACACTAACCAGCTGACTTACAAACCATAACAATGGATTGCTAAGATGTTACACACCAAGCAAAACCGAGATATCTTGGAACTCTGAGAATAGCAACCAAGTACAGAGTACTTTTTAGAAGAACAACCCCAAAACCACGATCCTAAAAGTTTTGAGATATAAGGTAAGGAATGAAAACCTTTTCAACCCAAATAAGGTAAGAGAAACTCCAGCAACAGAAACACACCAGAGAAGGAGTAAAAAGAATCCTAGTCAGAGTTTCTGCAATTAGTTTTTAACTTTCAAATAGTTTTGTCAACTTCTAGACTCAACATCGACCAATAAAAGGGTTTCCTACAGGCAGTCCTGCTCTGATACCAAAACCTGTGGCACCCCCCAGGGTCAGGGTTAAACTAACCTCAGATCACCATCTAAGATAAGTTCAACTCCCAATCACGGAAGATCATAGTAAAATTCGGTAACATTACAGAACACAGGGATTCAACAGCATAAGTTTAAACTCTTAGCAGAGTGAGATATTAGAGTTATTACAAACCAGAGGTCATAGACCCAACATTATATCACACAGCGAAAGCAAAATATGTTGTTCTACACAACAACTTAGCAAAGGCCTTAGAGGCCATAAAAAAAGTGACGTCCATCCCATAGTCCTCAGGCTGCTACCTGGGACCCCCAACTACTTGTCGATGTCAATGTAGAAGCCACCTTCAGTTGCAACCAGATCCTCTATAGAAAAACAACAACGGCGCAAGGCTGAGTACAAGAATGTACTTCGCAAGACTTAGATAACCTAGTATCTACATGCTCTGGCTAAAAAGGCTCTCTCTAGATTTTCTTTTGCGGAAAGCAATCTTTATTTGTAAACAAGAGAGAGAAGCGGCTCGTCTACTCAGAATCATTTAAAAAGGGATAAGATAGCGACTTCTTCATCTTGTTCATCACATCTCGGTTACCACCAGCTTCATCAGAACCTAATATCTAGGATCACCCCCTCGACCCAGAGGAAGCATCCTTAAGCACACGTGGGTCAACAAGTTTTATAAAGGTTAAAGTTATCTATGATCTTAGAATCTGGTCACCAAGCGTTCATAACCGTGAACACGGCTTTTTGAAAAGATTAATATCCTGCAGGGGTGTACAACTTTACCCACACGTACCAACCGACTCTTAATGCCAAATATTATTAGCCCTCTTCCTTGGAGGACCGGCAGAGGGTGGTTGACCACGACCTTTACCCTGCTTTCGCCGAGACCATGAGTCACGCAATAAGTATGATTCCGCCGTAACGGGTCAAATCCCGAAGCCGGTACTTAAAGATGTGAGGTGAGGTTGGTTCACCAGGGGCTCCATCGACCCCAAGCAACCGCGGACACGCTTCCCTACCTGTTATGATGCACCTCCATCACCTCCTCTTTCGAAAACGTTTTCAATGCGTAAGCCAAATGGAAAGCCCGAACTATGTGACTCATGGAATCTACTAGGAAAGATAGTCAGTTGAGGGGTTCCCAAGCCCCGTGTGGTTGTACGCTCGTCTAGGTTCCAAAGGCAAGAACTCAGTTCCTAGTGGTGGCGAGCATGGGACTACAAATACCACACCCAACGTGGCCTCCCATACAAGCCTTAGCATGATTAGTTAACTCCTTCGATGATGTCACCATCCCCTACCTCACTACCTTCCTTGGTACCTCTGATTCATCATTGAATAGATCAGACGTTGTTTCTATGCTTGGCTAAGCTGTCGGTATCAGAAGCTCTACAACGCTCACATGTCAAACCTAGGTATGCTAGGAGCAGTGGATCAGGAGTATAAGGCTACAAAAGGGAAACAGTGCAGCAGATAGGTAACACTAGCTACTGACAAAAGACCACATTTGGAATCGTGTGCATCATAGCTAGAAAGTAATATAATTTGTACAACATAGCTTCATAATGAGAGGCTACGCTTGCCTTGTCCGTCGGTAGACAGGTACTGATCTTCGATGTTGTTGACTTCAGCTTCGGGTTCAGATCCTATCGCGAAGAACCAATACTGGAAAGGAAAGCGACAATCAAGACATGGCATCGATGCAATGCTCAAACAAGGATGATGATATGACAAGTTGAATTGCGTTGAAATGAAACCCTAAAACTTGCTCGGCAATTTAAACGGGGTTCCGAGGGTTGAAAACCCTAACTCGGGAAACTCCAGAAACACATGAGAGGGGTTGATTTAGTTCTCTAAGTAAACTTGTCATTAAAGTTGATTAGCAATGCATGATTGTAGCTTAAAAAAGTAGAACTCATTTTTTGAACATTTTGATATATTATTTGTATTTTTCTGACTTATAAATAATAAGATATGAATTTTACAATATTTAATCATTTTCTGGAATTATAAACAATTTATTACATCAGGCTGACGTCATAAAACAACCTAGGGCTTTTGTTACCACAACAGAACATACCCACGGTGACTGACTGGTGGGGCCGAAGCCACATCAACAGCCACACGCACAAAAATAGGTATCAAGCATTCCTCACTGGGGCTAGACCTAGCCAGAGGGGCTGACTGGTGGGACCTGGCCACGCAAACAAGCCACACAGGGTAGCCATGTGGACCTTGCCGGAGCACGCGTCGGCCAACGGCTAGGGACGACGGAGGAGGGCGAGATGGGACGCGCGGATGGGCGGGTTCGAATGAGCGCGTCACAGGCTACCTATTAGCGGCGGCGCCGCTGCTAGTTGGTCACCGGAGTCGTGGTGGTGGCGGTGCCCGACGGCGGCGGACGGCGGGGCACGGTGTGAGGTCGAACCAGAGGGGGAGGAGAAGGTTGGAGAGGTCCTCTGGGACCGCTAGCTCACCAGTAAGGCGATGGGGTGGTCGTGGTGGCGCGGGGAGGCCGAAGACGAGGGGAATCCACGACGGCGGTGGTCGTCGGTGGCGAAGAAGAACGAGTCGAAGGCAACGATTTAGTGTGCCCCTCCTCGACTCCTTCGGTGGGAAGGATCCCCAAAGCGCGGCGGAGCTCAAGGCGTCATCGGCGAGGAACGGGGAGGCCGAGGACGGTGGGATCGACGGAGCTAGGTTTCGGGTCCGAGAGGGGAACGGGAGTGAGGGGTCGCTGGAGAGGGGGAGAGTGGATGAGGGCGTCGGGACGTGGCCACGCCGTTCTTATCCAAGCTCCAGAGCGACGAGTGGCGAGGATCAAGCGGCGGCGACGAACGGCATCGCCGGCGACAGCGAAGCAACGCTTCGTCGTCGTCGAAGACGACGCCCTGCGAAGCGGTACGGGGCCGCGTGGGCCTGGCTGGGCCGCGGGAGAGGGAGAGAGGGGAGGGAAAGAGTTGGGCTCGTCCCAAAGGCGATGGATGGCTTATTTTTTTTTGCCAAAACAGTTTTTCAATTTCTGATTTTGATTTAGTGTTTGAAATTTCAAATTCACTTACTGTTTTTGAATAATTCAAAATACAAAACTTTGTTATAAATATTTGAAATATTGCAGGGGCCCTATTAATTCTTTTGGGCTCCAAACATTTTGTGACTTTCAAAATTTCAAACTATTTGAATGGGGTTTCAAAGAGTGGGAACGAAATTAGAGTGTAGGGTTTGCATTTAATTCAACACACTTGAACACATGCATTTACTTGGATGATTTAAATAGATGCATGCCATGCTTAAGTACTGAGTACATATATTACAAACTTGGGCTGTTACAATATATATCTTCTATAGGATGGTAATCATGGTAAATCTATAGATAATGGAACTGTTCAATGTTACGAGCATATCCAACCCTGCTAGAGCAGAGTGCCAACTCCCGGGTCAGTTTTATCGTTGGTGTCACACCTGAGAATGTTGGTGAAAAGGAACATGTATGCAGCCATATCTTAGATGTAGATTTTACACAGAATAATCATTGTTAATATCTGACCCCCTATTAGTCAACGTTATTAGTGTAACCTTCAATTGTGTGCTAAATATAGTTGACTAATCTGGTTCCAATCTCTTCCTCGAAGTTTCCTCTTGGGATGTCATCTTCAGTTTTTGACGTGTCATATTCATTTTTTAAATTTTGATTTGATTATTAAGTGGAAGGTTTGCACTCGAATACTGCAATCAGTTTGAAGTAGCTTATGGCAACTACAACGGTAGAGTAATTCAAAATTTATATGCAAATAAGTTAATGTATTTAGCACCATCGACATCTAATGCTCTGTTGGTTCGTTAATTCTCTCTTTTAAATTGATTAAACTTAGAATTTTTGAGATATAGTGGCTGAAAAATAATCCCCTTTTTGGATAATTACTATGACAATCTAGCATTTTATTTTATTTTCATTACACATACTGTGGCTGAAAACTTATCCCCTTTTTTGGAAAATTATTGTGGCAATCTAGCATTTAAATGTAGATAAGATTTTATCTTTCACATGTAAGCTTCTTTTCACGGTGCAAGAGTTCATTTCCTATTTGTGCCCATCATAGGGCGATGAAGCATATATTGAATGACACTAAGCTCTTCATATGGCTATTTGAATGTGTTATTCTAGCGAAAAGTTATTAGAACAACAAAAGAAACTTCATTACTTAGTGACAACAACGTAACACCATCATTGCCGGGTGATAGCAACCTCGTGTGAGGACAATTTCTAGAGTTTATTTACATAGACAGTTCACGTAAGATAGGATAGTATGACTGATGAAAACCAATTGACGAGAGCGAGATGTTAAGTACTTTTGCTTGTTTCCCATAGCAAGGAGTAACAACGAGTGAAAGATCACGGATGCCTCCTAGAGGGGGAGGGGGTGAATGGGCGGTTAAAAACTTCTACGAGATCTTAACAATGTCGAAATAAAACTATCGTTTTCTTTTGTTAAGCACAAAGCCTATATATACTAAGGTTTACCTATGTGCACCAATAACTTATTCTAAGTAATACAAGCAACAATGTGATAGCAAGATATAGATTACTTTAAGAACGAAGGCTATCACAATGTAAAGTACATAAGTAAAGAGCTTGGGTATAGAGATAACCGAGACACGCGGGGACGACGATATTTTACCAAGTTCCTTACACAATGGAAGTACGTCTCGTTGGAGGGGTGGGCGATACTAAGACCACCAACGCCACAAAAGGCCTCACCCTATTCTCCCGAGCACCCGCCGCAAGGCAAGCACCCGATCCACTATGGGACACTTGAGTGCGATCACCAAACCCGTACAAAAGTGGGGCAATCTCCACAACTTAATTGGAGGCTCCCAATAAACACCACCAAGGCCACACAACTGTCTAGGGTTTCAAGAACCCAAGAGGGACAAGCTTCAACGAATATCACGAACCAAATCCTCCGAGGAGAACTCAAACCGATGCACCGAAAGCAAAAGGGAAAGAACACCACAAAGATGCTCCAATCCCTCACTCTCAAGTTCCAACAAAGCTACTAAAGCTATTGGGGGAACAAGAGAGGAGGAATCAACGAGGAACACAAAATCCCCCAAGATCTAGATCCCAAAAAATCACTCACAAAGAGGTGATTTGGTTTGGTCAAAATATAGATCTAGATCTCCTCTACCTTCCACTCAAATATGGGCAAGAATCATTGGAGGGGAAGGATCAAATCAAGCTAGAAGAGTTTGAGACAATGGGGCAAATATTGGGCAAATAGAGGAAGAATATTGGACAAGGGGATGAGGTATATAAAGGGCCCAAAGCGAATCTGCCCGTTGGGGCAGTTTTCCCGGACTGGGCCGGTAGTACCGCACCCGTCCAATGAAAAACAAACGAACAGACCAAGCCGGGTCGACATAGGAAGAGCCAGCGCCAGCGAAAACAGGAAGTAGGGGATCGGGCAAGGCCTACGAGCGGGAATTGGGAGCGGGCGTGCGAAGCGAAGCGACAACGTGCGGGAGAAGCTGAGCGCCTGGGCGGAGGAAATGCAGCGAGAGGGCAGCAGCTAGGCGGCCTTGGCTGGAAAGGAGCTTGCAAGGCGAGGTGGGCTGGGATGGGCCGGTAGTACCGGATGGCCGGCCCGGTACTACCGCTAGGGCCTGGTACTACCGGCCAGCGCTGCCGGGCCAGGCAGAGAACATTGGGTAACGCACTGGGGCGGGCGGTAGTGCCCTATGGTACTACCGCTTGGCCCAAAAAGACTTTTCCCCTTCTCTTTTTTTAATAAATCAAATAGGCAAATTTCAAACTACGATAACATTTGTTTGGTAACTCCGATTGACCCGAATCCAATTGCATTGAAAATATTGGTTATCACCAAGAGAGAATGTTTCATGTATTTTAAAGTGAGATACCTCCCTTGGTGAGAAACTGGAAAACCGCAAAGATCAAAATCACAACAAGATATAAAAGGGAGATCTGATTTTGATAAATAAGAGCTTGTTATGGAGATTACCACAAGCTCTAAATTCTCACATGTATAAGACCAAATCTGATGATGCAAGTATGCAAAGGTTTGAGCTCTCTTTGAACGATATGATCGAGTTACTCATTCGACAGCCACTCTTGATAGTACAGCTATCTATCCTAAACCCGGTCTCCCACTAACAACATGAGACTAGCAAAAGGGAAAACCTATCAAGATTATACCTTTGCCTTGAGCATTCCACTTGAGCGCGATGTAGACTATCTTGACCTTCTCAATATGGAAGACCTTTCTTGACTCCTCTTCATCGATCCATGACCACCGAGGATGGCTAATACGCCCAATTTGCATCACCTTTCTATATCATAATTTACCTCTATTCATTGATATTTGTCTTATTATGAGGTATTACTTATGGCTTTTCATCTGTTTATGCATGTTGGATGATTCCTGGAGGACGGACTGTCGGAGCCTGGATTCTGATGTAAAAGAAGGAGTTTCGGTGCAATTTCGTGAAGATCAGAAAAATACCAGAAAAATATGGAAACATATTATTTTACCAGAAGACAAAAGGAAGCCAGAAGGAGGGACGGAGTTGGGGCTTAGGGGTCCCACACCCCCCTAGGCGCGGGCCCACCTGACCTCGCGCATAGGGAAGGTGTGGCCCACCTGCCCGGCCTTCGACTCCGCCCCTTCGCCTATATCTTCCCTACGGAACCCTAAGCCTCGGGGAGCGACCACAGATAGATTTCCGCCGCCTCTCGGGGGCAGAAAACACCGAGAGAGAAAGATCTCTCCGGTAGACAGATTTTTGCCGGGGGAATTCCTTCCCGGAGATGGGAGACCGTCGCCATCAACACCGTCATCAAGCTAGGCTTCATCAGGATCATCATCATCATCCACACCATCGTTTCCGCCAGCACCATCACTCCGTCCCGCTATAACAATTGTGTTGGATATTTCTTTAATTCTTAGGGGAAACTTTCTCGGTGTTGATTACTATTGTAGTTGATGCTTGTGAGTGGAACCATTAGATTATTGTTTATGTTAAATTGTTATCCATTATCATATCATATTTGATCTTGATCCATATGATGTCTTGTGAGTAGTTCGTCTAGTTCTTGAGGACATGGGAGAATTCATGTTGTTAGTAGTGAATCTGTGATGAGTTATTATTCAATGGTTTAGTATTTAAGTTGTGGTGCTATTCTTCTAGTGGTGTCATGTGAACGTCGACTACATGACACTTCACCATTTATGGGCCAAGGGGGATGCATTGTGTATTTGGCTACTAATCGTGGGGTTGCCGGAGTGACAGAAACCTGAACCCCCGTTAGGACAACTTTGCACAAGCGAGTGTAGGATCTCAGAGTTTAAGGCAGTGGTTAGATGTATATCTTAATTACTTTCCTGTAGTTACGGATGTTTGCAGGGGGTTTAATCACAAGTATGTATTATTCGTAGGAAGGGAGGTATGTTAGCACAGGTTCACCCACACAACAATTACAAACACCAAAGAAGAGTACTCAGCTATTTGAAGCGAAAGCACTTGACAGAATTCCCATGTGTCCTCGAGAACGTTTGGTCCTTTGATGGCGCCCAATACTTGTCGTGGAACTTCGTTGGAAACCCCAAGATCAAGTTATGAAGCAGCACAGCAGTAAGTTTCCCTCGGTAAGAAACCGAGGTTATCGAACCAGTAGGAGGAAGGAAACATCACACAGGTGTTGCTGGCAACATGCAGACCTGCATAACACAAACTCAAGACTTTGCCCCAACGAATCAGTGAGGTTGTCAAGCTCACCGGTTTGCTGTAACAAAGGATTAAAAGTATGGTGTGGAAGGGAATGGTTTGCAGCAAGTAAACAAGTAACAGTGGAAGATGTATCAATGGTAAAGATTGGACCGGGGTCCATAGTTCACTAGAGGTGCTCTCCTTAGATAAACAACATGGCATGAAGGGTAAACAAATTACAGCGGGGCAATTGACAGGAACTGAGCAAGGCATAACAATGCAATTACTAGCTAGAAAGATCCTATGAAATTGATTGGGCAATACAACAATATACATAGACCACCATCCAACTGCATCTATGACTAGAAGTCCACCTTCAGGTTATCATCCGAACCCCCTCCAGTATTAAGTTGCAAGCAACAGACAACTGCTTTAAGCAAAGTGTGTAAGGTAAACAGTCCACATGTTCCATGAACAAGAGACCATTGTTTTCTCCCTAGTAGCAACAACACATCTACCACCGAAGAGATTTCTGTCACTTCCCTTGGAAACTAGAGGCATGAACCCACTATCGAGCATAAATACTACCTCTTGGAGTCACTAGCAACTACTTGGCCAAGATAACCACTAGCAACGGAGAGCATGCAAGATCACAAACAACACAGACATGATAGAATCATAAAGATAAAACCATTAATAAAACCAACATCATAATCTAAATATCCATCGGATCCCCGCAAACACAACATGCATGATTACAAATAGATTAGATCTTGATCATGAACGGAGCTCACAAGATCTATGCATGAAAGCACAAAGGAGGAGATACAACCATCTAGCTACTATATGGACCCATAGTCCAAGGTGGAACTACTCACCAATCATACCGAAGAGAAGGCCTTCGGGATGATCTCCCCTCCGGCAGGGTGCCGGGAAGAACTTCAGATCCCCCCCCCCGATCTAGGGATGATGGTGGCGGCGGATACAGACGATTTCGTGGATTTCTGATCGGGTACTGAGAGTTTCTGCATCGGGGGCTTCTTATAGGCGAAGGGGCGAGTCCGGGAGGCGACCAAGGCCGCCAAACCCTAGCCAGGTGCGGGTCCACCTGACCCCGCGCCTAGGATGGGTCTGGCCCCCCTGGCCAGCCCCTCCGGCTCTCCTCTGGACTTCTTGTTCCCCACGGAAAGTTATTGACTTTGTCCTTCGTCCCGTCCAACTCCGTTAATATTTCTTTACTAAATTTTCTGAAACCAAAAACGGCAGAAAACAGGCATCTGGCACTCTTGCAACTTGTTAATAGGTTAGTACCAGAAAACATATAAAAAGCACCTCAAAGTGTAGACAAGCAAAGCAAAATAGATACTAAACAAGCATGGAGCATCAAAAATTATAGATACGTTTCCAACGTATCAGCATCCCCAAGCTTAACTCCTGCTCGTTTTCGAGTAGGTAAGTGATAAAAGAATAATTTTTGAGGTGACATGCACCCTCACAATAAAGATCCAACCATTTCCAAACATTGAAAGCTGGGATCAAAGAACTCTAAACATGTGCATGAAAGATGGAGTTCTAACAATAGGACATATTAACTATGCATGCAACATGGCAAGCTACAAACAAAGATCATGAATAATATGCATTGATAAACATTTGTTTGTTTCACATGCAGAAAACATAGCATAGTGACAATCAGCTTGTCCCTCATAGAGTAGCAATATAATGCATAGGACACCTGCAAAGTTCACAAGGGTGTCTATAAACAAATATCACAAGAATAAGTAATATCACAATATGCATCAATTATTAAGCTTTGGAACGTTGCACACAGAATGACAACTATGATCTCTTAATGGTGCCTAAAGGTAGAAGGTGGATACTCAATAATGGTGAAAGAAAGGCCTTTTTGTAAAGGAAGCAGGGATTACAAGTTTCAAAAAGAGCTTCCAAAAATTATGGTACTTATTAGCTTTCAGCCCTCATTGCCCCTATCATAAGCATCTTGAAGTGGTTAAGGTTAAAGAGGCAAAGCTGGAGTATATGCTTGACAAAGTATAAGTTGGCAATCTCAAGTCCCTTGACTATGAGGGTTACACATCATGGATACTCAACTTAGGGCCCAGGTAAGTTCTTGTCACTGTAAGTATTGCATATCATTGAGAACCGCCAATGGGGTACCCCTTGCACATGGTACAGGAGCTTTCCCATAACCAAAATGACAAGGCAAGCAGACAATGAGCATCTCAGCAATTCTTCTTATGTACCATGGGAATATGGTGATTTTTCTCTCTTTCCTCTTTTCTCAATGTGTCTCTTTTTTTAATAAGAAGAATGCTTCATAGATGTCACTATGGTGATACTACAAGTTTCCACCATGATTAGGCATGGCTTAAGCTAGCGGCCCAGACGTTTCTCTAACACAGGATACAAACTCCATGGACTTACAAGTTCCCATTTCATTTCACACCGGTAACATCCATAGACAAAAGAGCATGATATCAACGGAGTACAAAAAGTAAAAGTGCAATGTTGAAAACGTTCCCCGTGCAAGCATATACAACAAGGTTGCCTCAATGGTTCAAGTTTATTACGGGCAAAGAATAAAATGTGCCATCAAGTTCGTGAGGGCTTTAATCACTAAGTTTTCACATAACAAAATAGTTTTTAATTGGAAGATAGTTGAAAACAAGAATGTACTTGGAATGGTGTAACACACCATGCATAGGAGTTTATATTGGACACTTTGGAATAACTTGGTTTCTTGGGAGTTGGAAGCATGAGTAGAACTTACTCATACAAGTGGAGGCTAGCAAAAGACTGGGAGCAACCAACTAAGAGAGCAATAATGGCCAAAATTATCCAATGCAACAAAGCAAACTAATCAAAGCAAAGAGTGGTACTACAAGTCAAGGACTAAATGATCATAGAGGCTAATGGTGACTTGTCATAGTCATAACATGGTTTGAGCATGTGCCAAGTCAACCCAAGCAAAACATCAAAGGAGAATACCACAATACTATGCTTTTGCATGCTAAAACAATGCATAATTTCTTCAAGGCACACTAAGCAATCCCAATTGTTTGGAACAAGACATCCTACAACAATAGTCACTAAGCATAATGCTAAAACAACACCTAGCATGTCATGCTAAAGTCTAAGTCACAGTCAATGCAAGCTCCTCTTGCACTTCAAGCAAGAACTTACTACTACTTTCTAAACACCAAGAAAACTTATTTGCAAAACAACACAATGAGAGCGGGGGTACAAACTACTAAAGCAAACTAAACAAACTAAGCAAAGCAAACGAAAACTAAGACGCTCCAAGAACAACACAACTGTGCATGAAATAATAAAAGTGAAGTGTCTAGACAGACCTGAGCTTTTTATTGATGAAGAAGGGGATGTCTTGGGCATCCCCAAGCTTTGACGCTTGTACTCCTTGGATATTTCTTGGGGTGACACCATGGTGTAACCCCCAAGCTTGAGATTTTGTCCATTCTTCATCTCATTTCATCATTCTCTCTCTACACCTGAAATTTTTCCTTCATACAAATCTTCACACAATCTTCATTGGCAACATTAGCTTATTCAAAAGATGTTAGACCGCTTGGCAAATCTTTGGAACAGCAAGGCTTTTCACTAAAAACACAAGATACTGAAGTAACTCCTTCAAAGAAACTCAATTTACCTGAAGATAGCTCAAAAAGGAACAAATAAGAAGCAAATGCAAATAATGGCAGAAATCTATTAAAACAGACCAGAAGGTAGAAACGAATTTTTTTGAACATCTTCTGTTCCTCAAATCAAAAAGTGTTGAACTAATTAAAGTTATCCAACATACTGGGGGATTTATTCGTAAATTTTGAGCTCAATCCGAGTTACAGAGCCTCCTCACGAATATTTTTGGTGGAGGACAGAAATCTGTTTCGGGACAGCAACTCTCCAAATCTTAGTTCCCTCTCATTAGAGGTCATTCTTGGCACAAAAAGCAAATAAAAAGGATAAGGAGAGGTCATTAAAGTAGTAATAACTTCCAAGACTCAAAGAAACTCTTGGGTTATCTTCCAACAAGTATTTTTCTTTAATGCCTTTAAGTTAGGCACAAAAAGCAAGAAAAATCAAGTATTTTCAAATGAAGAAGCATTAACCTCAAATCTTGCTTTCAAAGGAGGAGAAAAAAGCAACTTCTCTCTTCTCATAGGGAAGTGTTCAATACCTTTCTTGAATGGAAATTGATATTTGATGGTGCCTTCTTTCATATCAATGATGGCACCAACTGTTCTAAGAAAAGGTCTTCCCAAAGTAATAGGACAAGAAGCATTGTATTCAACATCCAAAACATAGAAATTAACAGGGACATAAGCATTGTTAACCATAATGAGAACATCATTAATACTCCCCATGAGTTTCTTCTTAGCATTATCATTGAGTGGGACATTCAAATAACAATCTTCTAATGGTGGCAAATCAAGCATTTCATAAATCTTCCTAGGCATAATAGAGACACTAGAACCAAGATCACATGAAGCCTTGAGATCAAAGTCATTCACTTGCATATTAATAATGGGTTCCCAACTATCTTCTACTTTCCTAGGAATAGAAGCTTTGTGTTTTAGCTTCTCTTCCTTAATCTTAACAAGAGCATCTATAATGTGTTTGGTAAAGGCAACATGCATATCACTAGCATCAGGACTTCTAGCAAGCTTTTGTAGGAACATAATCACTTTAGAAATATTGCAACCATCAATATCAAAATCAAACTTAGCATCACTAGTAGTAGGATCAATAGGCTTAGGCATAGTAGGAGGAGGAATAGGGGCTACTTGTGGTTTAGTGGTGATAGTGCACACACTATTGTTTCTATCAATTTCAGCTTCCCTTTCCCACCTAGCATGAAGTTGAGCTAAAAGCCTAACATTTGCATCAATAGTAACTTGTATGGCATGAGCAGTAGCAAAGGTGTTTTCCATAGTTTCAGGTTTAGCAGCCATTTTATTAACCAAGGAAGTTTGAGCTTCAGACAAATAGGATATAATTTTCTCAACAGTTAAAAGCTTTTCCTCTATAGTATTATTGAAAGTAGTTTGTTTACTAATAAAGTCCTTGATCATGACTTCAAGTTCAGAGGGGGAACTTCTAGCATTATTGTAAGAGCTTTCATAGGAATTGCCATTATTAGAAGGATAAGGCCTATAATTGTTATTGCTACCAAAATTATTCCTATAGGCATTGTTGTTGAAATTGTTGTTTCTAATGAAGTTCACACCAACTTGCTCTTCTTGAGCAACCAAAGAGGCTAAGGGAACACTATTAGGATCTAGAGGAGCTTTCCTATTAACAAGCATAGCCATAATAACATCAATCTTTTCACTCAAAGAGGAAGTTTCCTCAACAGAATTTACCTTCTTACCATGTGGAGTTCTCTCAACATGCCATTCAGAGTAGTTAACCATCATATTATCAAGGATCCTTGTTGCAGCACCCAAAGTGAGGCCCATAAAAGTACCTCTAGCAGCAGAATCCAACAGTTTTCTTGAGGAGAAGTTCAAACCTGCATAAAAAGTTTGGATAATCATCCAAGCAGTGAGTCCATAAGTAGGGAAATTTTTAACCAAAGATTTCATTATTTCCCAAGCAGGAGCAACATGTTCACTATCAAGCTGTTTAAATTTCATAATATCACTTCTCATAGCAATAATCTTAGCAAGAGGGTAGTACTTTCCAGTAAAAGCATCTTTGCACTTAGTCCAAGAATCATTACTATTTTTAGGCAAAGATAGCAACCATTCTTTAGCTTTTCCTCTCAAGGAGAAAGGAAAAATCCTGAGCTTAATAATATCTCCATCTACATCCTTATACTTTTGCATCTTACAACAACAAAGCTATTAAGATGGGCAGCAGGATCATCAGAACCAGCACCAGAAAATTGCTCTCTCATCACAAGATTCAACAAAGCAGGCTTAATTTCATAAAAGACAGCATCATGAGTAGGTGGAGCAATAGGAGTTCTTAGGAAATCATTGTTGTTGGTGCTAGTGAAGTCACACAACTTGGTGTTCTCAGCAGAGTTCATTTTGGCAAAGGTGGGCAAGCCAAAAACAGCAGCTAGAGCAGGAACTAATTTTTTTTGTGTTTTTCAATAAGGCAAGCAAACCAAACTATACTATTATTTTTGGGTTTTTTGAAAAGAGGCAAACAAAACCAAGCAAAATAAACAAAGCAAACTAAAAACAAAGTAAAGATAAAGGAAGTGAAAGACTCCCCTAGTGAAGACGTTCTTAGCCTCCCCGGCAACGGCGCCAGAAATTAGCTTGATGGCAACCCCGGCAAAGATAATGGAACGCTTCGTTAGAAACCCCAAGAGCGAGGTATGAAGCAGCACAACAGCAAGTTTCCCTCAGTAAGAAACCGAGGTTATCGAACCAGTAGGAGGAAGGAAACGTCACACAGGTGTTGCTGGCAACATGGAGACCTGCACAACACAAACTCAAGACTTTGCCCCAACGAATCAGTGAGGTTGTCAAGCTCACCAGTTTGCTGTAAGAAAGGATTAAACGTATGGTGTGGAAGGTAATGGTTTGCAGCAAGTAAACAAGTAACAGTGGAAGATGTATCAATGGTAAATATTGGACCGGGGTCCATAGTTCACTAGAGGTGCTCTCCTTAGATAAACAACATGGCATGAAGGGTAAATCAATTACAGCGTGGCAATTGACAGGAACTGAGCAAGGCATAACAATGCAATTACTAGCTAGAAAGATCCTATGAAGTTGATTGGGAAATACAACAATATACATAGACCATAATCCAACTGCATCTATGACTAGAAATCCACCTTCAGGTTATCATCCGAACCCCCTCCAGTATTAAGTTGCAAGCAACAGACAACTGCTTTAAGCAAAGTGTGTAAGGTAAATAGTCCACATGTTCCATGAACAAGAGACCGTTGTTTTCTCCCTAGTAGCAATAGCACACCTACAACCGAAGAGATTTCTGTCACTTCCCTTAGAAACTAGAGGCATGAACCCACTATCGAGCATAAATACTCCCTCTTGGAGTCACTAGCAACTACTTGGCCAAGATAACCACTAGCAACAGAGAGCATGCAAGATCACAAACATCATAGACATGATAGAATCATAAATATAAAACCATTAATCAAACCAACATAATAATCTCAATATCCATCGGATCCCGGCAAACACAACATGCATGATTACAAATAGATTAGATCTTGATCATGAACGGAGCTCACAAGATCTATACATGAAAGCACAAAGGAGGAGATACAACCATCTAGCTACTACATGGACCCATAGTCCAAGGTGGAACTACTCACAAATCATACCGGAGAGAAGGCCTCCGCGATGATCTCCCCTCCGGCAGGGTGGCAGGAAGAACTTCAGATCCCCCCGATCTAGGGACGATGGTGGCGGCGGATACAGATGGTTTCGTGGATTTCTGATTGGGTACTGAGAGTTTCTGCATCGGGGGCTTCTTATAGGCGAAGGGGCGAGTCCGGGAGGCGACCAGGGCCGCCAAACCCAAGCCAGGCGCGGGTCCACCTGACCCCGCGCCTGGTATGGGTCTGGCCCCCCTGGCCAGCCCCTCCGGCTCTCCTCTGGACTTCTTGTTCCCCATGAAAATTTATTGACTTTGTCCTTCGTACCGTCCAATTCCGAGAATATTTCTTTACTAAATTTTCTGAAACCAAAAACAGCAGAAAACAGGCATCTGGCACTGTTGCAACTTGTTAATAAGTTAGTACCAAAACACATGTAAAAAGCACCTCAAAGTGTAGACAAGTAAAGCAAAATAGATACTAAACAAGCATGGAGCATCAAAAATTATAGATACATTTCCAACGTATCATCCTTATAAGTATTTCCACCGGCTTGTCCTTTGCTAAGAAAGGATTGGGCCACTTGCTCCGTTTGTTCGTTACTTTTATTACTTTCTCTTTATTTTGTTGATTTGTTAGAAAACTACTAAAAATCCGTTTGCTAAGTATTCACAGGGATTTCCTGCTCCATACCACTATTCAGCACCTTCTGCTCCTCGTTGGGATCGACACTCCTATTTATCGAAAGTACTACGATACACCCCCTATACTTGTGGGTCATCAAGACTATTTTCTAGCGTTGTTGCCGGGGAGTGAAGCGCTATTGAAGAGTGGAACTGGTAAGGGAAAATTTTACTGTGAGTATTGCTTTTGTTACTGCTTGTTACTTTGTTTCCAATCTGGATAACCCACTTGGTTTTCTGTTTGGGAAAACTACTACCGTTGATAGGTTAGTAGATGAACCACTCCCTGTTGAGATAGATCCTTTTAAGATACCTACAAGTATTGTTAATCATGTTATGTATAATTATTATTTTGGAGATGGAATTGTTCATCCTGGTGATCACTTGCTTTATATCCATGAATTATGCGGGTTGTTTAAGTGTGCAGGTATCACAACTAAACAGGTGAAGAAGAAGTTACTCTCCATATCCTTGAAAGGGAGAGCTGAGGCATGGTATAAGCTGCTGAAGAATGGACAATCCATGGAATGGGAGGAGATGGCATCTCTCTTTTACTCTAAATTTTATCCTCCCAGTGAAATCCATAAGGATAGAAGTATTATATATAACTTTTGGCCTCTTGATGGAGAGAGTACAGCGCAAGCTTGGGGGATATTGAAGCTATTAATGCTTAAATGTCCTATTCATGAACTCCCTAACAATATTATTCTCAATAACTTTTATGCTAGGCTTTCTCTTCATGATAAAGATTTATTAGATACTTCTTGTGCTGGATCATTCACAAGTATGAAGGAAGAAGCTAAATGGGATCTCTTAGACCGTATTCAAGATAACACTGAAGCTTGGGGAAATGACAAAGGAAGAAAGTCAGGTATAAACTATGATTATGAGTGCATTAAATCTTTTATGGGAACTAATAACTTCCGTGATATTAGCAATAAGTTTGGTCTTGATTCCCAAAGTATTGCCATCTATTTTAAGGCCTTTTCCTCTTACATACCAATTCCCAAGAAGAAATGGAATAAGTACCATGCCCCTTATAAAGATGTTGTTAATCATGCTCCAGTTAGAAGTACTCAAGTTTGCACTACTAATCATATTGTGCCTGAACCCCATGTTGAGAAAATGCCTTTCCCAGCTAACGTAAAGGAGTATTCTATGATTATTAGTGCAAATAAAAAGGGTATAATGGAAACTATGGAGCCTGGTGAACCTGTGGTAGCTATTGTGAAGGACATTGTCACTAGATATATAGAGGATGAGCACATTGTCTTCTGTGAAGACGCTTCTAATATTATCTCTCATCCTAGTAAGGCTAAAAAAGTTAGTGTTCATGTGCTTTCTGTTAAGATTGGTGATCATTGCTACTATGGTTTATGTGATATTGGTGCTAGTTCTAGTGTTATTCCTTATGAGCTTTACAGGGTAATTATGCATGAGATTGGTCCTTGTGAGCTTGAGAACATGGATGTGGTTATTCAACTTGCTAATAAGGAGACCATTTGCCCCATTGGCATTATAAGAGATGTGGGGGTTCTCTGTGGTAAGATTAAGGTCTGCTGATTTTCTAGTGCTTAATTCAGCAGTTAGCAAAACTTGTCCTATCATTTTTGGTAGACCTTTCTTGAACACTTGTGGAGCTATTATTGATTGTAAGAAGGAAAAAGTTTTAACTAAGTTTGATGGAGAGTATTATGTGTTTAACTTTTCCAAATTTTCTAAAGCTCCTTGTGAAAATAGCTTGCCTAATAAAGATTTCAGGATGGAACAACTTGCTTCTATTGATCCAGTCTATGACCTTGGACCTCTTTTTGGTGACTGTAAGTATGCTTATTCTAATGATAAAGTTGTTTCTAGTGACAGTTATATTGTCAACTTTATTCAGAGTGCTACTGAAAGTTATTATGAGAGAGGGAAACATGGTTTTATGCATCTCAATGATGTTAAGTTTCCCCGTTTTATGTTGAAAGCTTTAAAGTTGCATCTGTTTTGTCTTCCTATGCTTGTGCCTTTTTGTTTTAACAATTTGTTTTCTCATGATACCCCCATGCATAGGAAGTGGGTTAGACTCAAGTGTGTTGGTTATTTGCTTCTTGATGCTCTTTTTCACTTCAAATATATATATCCTATGTGAGCATCTTTGGAAGTTTCAAAGCCTAACTTAAAGGCATTAAAGAAAAGTACTTGTTGGGAGATAACCCAAGAGTTTTGTCGAGTCTTGGAAGTTATTACCTCTATAATAACCGCTCCTTGTCCTTTTTGTTTTGGTTTTTGGTGTAAAGTTCAACTACTTTTGTGAAGTAGAGGAGTTGTGAAAAGTGGTTGTCCTGGGACAGATTTTTGTGTTGCATTGTAAAAATTCGTGAGGAAGCTCAGTACTTCGGATGGAGCTGCATTTTTATGAGCTTGTTCTCCAAGTTATTAAGCAAATTTCATCAGTTCTGCAAATGCCTTTCCCAGCTAAGGTAAAGGAGTATTATATGATTATTAGTACAAATAACAAAGGTACAATGAAAACTGTGGAGCCTAGTAAGCATTTGAATGATGAACCTGTGGTAGCTATTGTGAAAGACACTGTCACTAGAAATATAGAGGATGAGCACATTGTCTTCTGTGAAGACACTTCTAATATTATCTCTCATCCTAGTCAGGCTAGAAAAGCTAGTGTTCATGTGCTTTCTGTTAAAATTGGTGATCATTGCTACTATGTTTTATGTGATATTGGTGCTAGTTCTAGTGTTATTCCTTATGAGCTTTACAGGGAAATTATGCATGAGATTGGTCCTTGTGAGCTTGAGGACATTGATGTGGTTATTCACCTTGATAATAAGGCGACCATTTGCCCCATTTGCATTGTAAGAGATGTGGAGGTTCTCTGTGGTAAGATTAAGTATCCTGCTGATTTTCTAGTGCTTAATTCAGCAGCTAGCAAAACTTGTCCTATCATTTTTGGTAGGCCTTTCTTGAACACTTATGGAGCTATTATTGATTGTAAGAAGGAAAAAGTTTTAACTAAGTTTGATGGAGATTCTTATGAGTTTAACTTTTCCAAATTTTCTAAAGCTCCTCGTGAAAATGGCTTGCCTAACAAAGATTTCAGGATGTAACAACTTGCTTTTATTGATCCAGTCTATGACCTTGAACCCCTTTTTGGTGACTGTAAGTATGCTTATTCTGATGATAAATTTGTTTCCAGTGATTTTTATATTGTCAACTTTATTCAAAGTGATACTTAAAGTTATTTCAAGAGAGGGAAACATGGTTGTATGCATCTCAAAGATGTTAAGTTTCCCCGTTTTATGTTGAGAGCTTTAAAGTTGCATCTGTTTTGCCTTCCTATGCTTGTGCCTTTTTGTTTCAGCAATTCATTTTCTCACGATACCCCCATGCATAGGAAGTGGGTTAGACTCAAGTGTGTTGGTTATTTGCTTCTTGATGCTCTTTTTCACTTTAAATATATATATATCCTATGTGAGCATCTTTGGAAGTTTCAAGCCTAACTTAAAGGCATTAAAGAAAAGTACTTGTTGGGAGATAACCCAAGAGTTTTGCCGTGTCTTGGAAGTTATTACCTCTGTAATAACCGCTCCTTATCCTTTTTGTTTTGGTTTTTGAGTCAAGTTCAACTACTTTTGTGAAGTAGAGGAGTTGTGAAAAGTGGCTGTCCTGGGACAGATTTTTGTGCTGTATTGTAAAAATTCGTGAGGAAACTCAATACTTCGGATGGAGCTGCATTTTTCTGAGCTTGTTCTACAATTTTCTACCCAACTTTCATCAGTTCTGCACTTTTTGATTTGAGCAACAGAAGGTTTTCGAAAAAATCAATCTTTACCTGCTGGTCTGTTTTGACAGATTTCTACTATCATTTGCATTTGCCTCTTACAGAAGCTTTTGTTTTGATGGGTTTTCAGTTGAAGTGTGTACCAAAGGTTTGTTGTTTTTGCTTACACTAATGTTGGCATTGAGTTTGTGCAAGGGTTTTGTAAAAAGGAAATTCTCTTTGAGTAGGAATCCAAAGGTTTGTTGTTTTTGCTTACACTAATGTTGCACTAATGTTTGTGCAAGAGAGAAGGAATCTGCAGAGTTCGTCTTTGAATAGGTAAAAGTGGTGAAAACAGAAGGTTTGTGAAGCCCCAATCTTTTCATATTTTAGATGTTTTTAACACATAAGGGAAGTTACGAGACGTAACTGAAAAGGAAACGGAGCCCGGGGTGGACAAACCCACCCCAGGCGCGGGCCCAGCCTGGCCGCGCCTGAGGGGGGTGTCCCACCTCAAACTTCGTCTCCACTTCGGTTCCGTGTCAAGACCTTTTTTATACATTGAAACTTCATAATATATAACCCCCCGGGTCCCCCGAGGTTCTTGCATCGTGTTCTCGTCGTGTTTTCGTTTCGATCTATTTCTGTCAGGAGAATCTTATCAAGTTTAGATCACCATGGCCTCCGCCAACGACGAAGGCAAGAAGCCCGAGAAAGAAGAACCTCCAGTTTCCAAGGAGGAAGAGATCCAGGAAGGATATGAAGGAGACATGGAGGAGGACAAGCAACTAGACACCCGCGCTACTGTCGCAAGCATTGGTTTGGTGGCACTACTGGCCAAGCTTAAGAAGACAACACGGATGTATATAGGAGGGAAACCTCCACGTCTCCTCTACAATCAACAGCCATCTCCTCCGCATAACAAGAGACCCTTCCGTACACTTATACATGAATATCAATATCATCATGTGCCCAAAGGAAACTTGCATTCGGTTTGGGATATGCGTCGTTCTAACAATGCAGAGAAGGATCATGCTAGGGATGAAGAGTGGGGAAAGAACAACAAGAACTGGGATTCTCGGACTAACATGATCATGAACCGTATAGAGCAAAACTCGGAGCTAATTCATACTCTTACTTTTCACTTCGAGGAGTTGAAGAAACTTATTGAGGAGCTTATCAAGAGAACCACACCACCGAAGGAGTAATTCGTCATCAGGTTTGGCATCCCCTTGGCTTGTTCCAAGCTTGGGGGAGTGCCACGGTATCACCACCACTATCTATTATCTTTTACCTTTTTAGTGGATTCATATCTATGGTAGAGGGATTATCTTATAGTTTGGTTTGCGTGTGGAAGTATCTCTCCTTTAGTTTATTACCTATGTATCCCTTGGTGTGAGTGCCTTTATTTGATTATTAATGAGAAGTCTCATCTTTTACTTTTTGCACTTCTTATTTTTAGTTTGCAATGTCTATTATATGATGGATCTTGTTGTTCAGTATTTGCACCACTTTGGGATCATCAAGTGGATCTAAATTGGTTTTGCCAAACCAAGTTCTTGTCAGTGGCATTAATTTGAAAGAAAAAGAAAGAAAGAAAAAGCTTACAGGTATTTGCTATCATTTGTTTTCTTTCTTGTTGGCTCATAAGCTTAGTATTCTTTATTTAAGATTCTTTTGTGTCTTCAAGGAAGATTGCATGTTTGGCTTTATTACTTGTATGTTTTCTTGTTTCTTTCAACTCTCTTGCTTGCTACCCAGCCTTGCTAGCCAAAAACCTGTTTTGAGAAGGCGTACTTCTCATGTTTCCAAAATCCTTTGAACCCAAAACTTTTGCCACTTGTGTCCACCATATCTACCTAGTAGCTTTTGCTATTCCTAGCAAATTCTCAAGCTTCATCTACCTTTCGAATTAAAAAGTATTTTGTTATGTGAAAACTAGTTAGTAAAGCTCTCACGAACTTGATGGCACATTTTATTACTTGCCCCTAATAGACTTGAACCATTGTGAACATCGAAGTTGTATATGCTTGCATCTATACATTGGAATTAGCAGAACCGTGTTGTCACGGGGAACGTTTTCAACATAGCACTTGTACTCTGTACACAGTTGATATCGTTCTCTTTTGTCTATGGATGTCAACAGTGTGAAATAAAGAGGGAACTTGTAAGTCCATGGAGTTTGTATTCTGTGTTAGAGAAACGCCTGGGCCGCTAGCCTAAGCCATGCTTAATCATGGTGGAAACTGAAGGGATTCGCAGCATAGTAAATCAAAATTTTCTACGGATGCGAACAGAGGGAAGCCAAGATCTAATCTAGGAGATGCAAACAACGAGAGAGATTGGATTAGATCTTCATACCCTTGAAGATTCGCACAGCGGAACGTTCGTCGGAACGTGGGTGATGTAGTCGCACTCGCTTCTCCTCCTCGCGATCCGATCCGATCTAGCACCGCAAGTGGCAATGCCTCCGTGAGATGCACACGTGCAGCACCTCGATGTATCCTCCTTCCTTGGTCCAGCAAGTATGGTGGAGAGATGGATTGGATCTACAACGCGACGGTGCGGTGCAAGTGGTGGAGAGTTTCTGCAGCAGGGCTTCGCCTACGCGCAGTCGGGAGGGAGAGAGAGAGGAGGGCAGCAGGGCGACTAGGCTTGAGGGGAAGGTGTGGGGGTGGTGCGCCCCAGCCCTCTATATATAGAGGGGTGGGCGCCAGCCCTAGCCCCTCCCCCAAGCCTAGGCTGGCGGCCAAAGGAGGGAGGAGTGGGGGGCAAGGAAACCCCCCCCCTTCTAGAAGCTCCAAACTAGGGTTTCCCCTTGTTTGGCCGGCTGGGCCCTATGGAGCCTTGTGCCCCTGGCCCCATGCGGCCAGGGCACTCCCTCATAGGCCCATGCCCCCTCCCGACAGGTGGGACCACGTTGTCCCCCTTCCGGAAGGTTCTAGAAGCTTCCGGTACAATACCGATTAACCCGGAACAATTCCGAACTCCAAAAACGGCACTGCTTTATATGAATCTTATTCTCCGGACCATTCCGGAACCTCTCGTCATGTCCCGGATCCCATCCGAGACTCCGAACAAAAACTCATAAACCAATTATCCAATCTATCCTAGCGTCGAGACACGTTAAGTCTGTGACCCTTCGGGTTCGAGAATATGCAGACATGATCTTCTATAAATAATCAACAGCGGGGTCTGGAAACCCATATTGACTCCCACACATTCATCGATGATCATATCGGATGAACCACGATGCCAGGATTCAATCAATCCCATATATATATTCCCTTCGTCTCGCGATATTTTACTTGCCCGAGATTTGATCGTTGGTACCGTCATACCTAGTTCAATCTCGTTCACAGCAAGTACTTTACTCGTTCCGTAATCCGATATCACTTTGTGATTAACTCCTTAAACACATGCTTGCAAGCGGTGTTGATATCGATTACCGAGTGGGCCCGAAGTATATCTCTCCGACTTGGGAGGGATAAATCCCATCTCGATACATACAACCCAACAGATACTTTCCGATCACCTGAGAGACACCTTTATGATCACCCTCTCATAGGATGACGTTTGATGACTTCAAAGCTTTCTTCCGATACCAGGGAGTTGTATTATCTCATGGTCTAAGGAATAAATATTTGACATAAGAAAAGCTTCGCAAACATGAACACGATGACACGATCTAATTGCTTCGCTTAGTTTGGGTTTGTCCATCATATCATTCTCCCAATGATATGATCTCATTATTAATCGACAACTCATGTCCATGGTTAGGAAACCTTAACCATCATTAATCAATGATCTAGTCCATAGAGGCGTACTAGGGACACGGTGTTGTTCATAAACCACACAAGAATTAAAGTTTCCGCTTAATACAATTCTAGCATGGAATATAAACTTTATCATGAACAAGAATTATAATAATAACATCTTTATTATTGCCTCTAGGGAATAATTCCAACAGTCTCCCACTTGCACTAGAGTCAATAATCTAGTTTACATTTGGCAACAATCTCACACCCATGGCACTAAGGTGCTGATCATGTTTTACACGTGGAAGAGGTTTAGTCAATGGATCTGCGACATTCAGATCTGTATGTACTTTGCTAATCTTCAGATCTCCATCTGCTATATAATCTTGGATTATATGAAACTTGCGGTTGATATGCTTGGTCTTTGGATGATATCTTGGTTCCTTAGCGAGTGCTATGGCGCCAGTGTTGTCACATGTAACACCGCGGTTCTGAAAAGACCGTGGCTTCTATGTAACATGCCAATCCCTGGATCGGTTCATTGGCCCACAATAGAATAAGATGAATAACATAGCAAAATATCCGTGTATCTTAAATAACGAAGATCCAGAGTACTATTATTACAATAAAAGCTTAGCTCAAGGCTAGCTCAAATTATTCAGGTAGCAACATAAATGAAGTAAATCCTCCATTCCTCAAATTGCCCACAAGTGAACAAGTGCCGAGTGGAGTACCGTGGCCTATATCGATTACTCAGAATCGGAATAACCTGCAACATGAAACGTAGCAGCCCCGAAGGGTAAATACATGGAATGTATGGCAAGTAGAGCTAGTAATGGAGACAATAGTACTAACATCTACATGCATATTTGGCAAGTGGAGTTGTGTTTGGCTTGCATTTGCAAATACCTTTGTCCTACTTTCATAAACAGTTTTTGATTTTTCTTTGAAAAGATCCCAATTAAGTTAACCCAACAATTTTAAAACAATTATGAAATTGGAATAAGCGAGAAACATGTCATGGAATCAATATCAAGCAACTCAGATGTCCATAACCGGGGACAAGGCTAATCGATTAGATTATACACCCTGCAGGGGTTACTACACTTTACCCATGTGACTTGGCCAGCCCAGCTCGTACCATCACTCTCATTTTGGGTGATGATAGGGAGAAGTCCAAGAAGAGACTGTTCGGGAAGTAGCTCCCCAATCCCGACGCGCACCGGTCCAACCTACCAAAATTCTACATCTCTGGATACGCGGGTTCGGGTTACCACAACCTACTAAGTCCAACCAACCGCCCATTTCATTATTGGCACATGGTTGTACACGTAAGCTACCAAATAAAGAAGCCAATAAATTTCTCTAGATACCTGGGTGCCTTTCCGCAATGAAACCACCAAAAATTATCAATACCATCACACCCAGGAGATTCATTGATTAAGTCGTTTTAGTTTTCACAAACCAATACTTTTAGAAACAAGTCTCAATGATGTAACCCAGCCCTCGTACATCATAGCATGGCTAAGCACATCTACCAACGGTGGTTCATCTACAAGGAATGTCCTACCACATAATAGGACATAGCATACCGATAGTATCATCCTACACATGTGTCTACAAAATACACGACAATGCATAGAAAATAGTAGGACAATATCATGAACAAAATAGCATCTACTTGCCTTGGTTGTAGCGGTCGGAAGAACAATCCACACACGAGCAAGCGTTGCACTCGTCACAATCTACACGATACAATTGCAATCATAAACAAACAATCCACAAGCATATGCAACAAAGATGATGCATGAATGCATGCATGACAAGTGGGGTGACGCTACAGCAACACCACATAATAGAAATCAGTAGAGGTACTGATTGCATGCATGAAAAATAGTTTTAGCGCAAGGAAAACTAATGTGCAAAATATAATACTCAAAACTAGAGCTAGAACCCAATTAATTCACTACTGGTAGTATACTATTTGTAAAATCTTGGGAAAATTCTACCGCATAGGCATTGCTATTTAGAAACAGTACCAATTGGAATTACTCAAAAAGGAATTATAAAACTCCCTGAGTAATTAAAACAATGCAGAGAGCCACTAGACAGTTTCTTCAGACGTTTTTTACTGTAAGCCTATCTTTTAATTCACGATGAGATTCCCCTCGTCCTAATGAATCCAGGGACATATTATACGCAATTTTTGGAGTTACAGATCTTTTTCTACGAATTAATTACTCCAAAAGGCCATTAACTCATTTGATTAAACTGTACTAAATCTTGCTGCAAAAGTGTGAAACAATGGTACAGCAAGATTCTACACGACTTACTGAACCTACACATATTTTATTTGCAATTTTTGGCCCAGCGGATTAATTTCTACGCAATTTACAAGTTTCTACAAAAATCTGCCAATTAAATCGATTAAAGAAATACCCAGTCAACTGTGTCTGTTGACTGGCCCACGTGGCTGCTGACTGGGCGCTGACTGGGCGTTTGACTAGTCAGCGCTTGGGGCTGACCGGTCAACGGCCGATCTGGGCCGTGGATCGGAGATCCAACGGTCACGAGGGGTGGCGGCGGCGGACTCACCGGAGACGACGGCGGCGAGCTCGGGGCGGCGGCGGCGATCGGCTCCGGCGGCGGCGGTCGGCGGCGGTTCCTGCGCGGAAGGAGAGGCGGTCAGCGCGCGGATCGAGGCGGGTCGGCGCGGCGCTGGTGGCGGCGGCGCGACGGCGTGCGCGCGCGGGCGCGGAACGGCGGCGCGGGCGGCGAGCAGCGCGTGGGGCGGCGGCGAGCAGCGCGCGGCGGCGAGCGGGGCGGCGTGCAGCGCGCGAGCGGCCGGCGGCGAGGCGGCGCGGGGCGGCGGCGCTGGCGCGTGCGGGCGGGCGTGCGCGGGGCGGCGGCGAAGCGGCGCGGGGCGCGAGGCGGCGACGCGGGCTCGGTTCCCGAGGCGGCGGCGGGGTCGGTGTGTGGAGGGGAGAGAGGCGGCGGGGTCCGCTTATGTGGGGCCCCCTTCGCGGGTCCTACGCGGACACGGTTACCCGCCGCGCGGGCGGCGCGGTGCTGGCCGGCTGGGCCGGCGCGGCCCAGCAGGCTGGCGCCGTTCTATATTTTTTTTTGATCCTTTTCTTTTTCCTTTTCGTATTTTAGTGAAACTGCCGTAACTTCTTCATACGAACTCCGAATCGGGCGATTCTTGTTCCTAAATTTTTGTAAAATCAAGGGAATCAACCTAGGGTAAAGGGGTGAGCGAAACCACTAGGCTACAAGAGTGGAAAACTCATGTCCTAGTAAAACCTCCCTCAGGAGCATTGTAGTAAAATAGAGTAGGGTTTAGAAAATAGCGTTTTGCCGAATCTTTTCAATCGATGGTTTTGCATGGAAGAGTATAATGCAATGGTATGAATGATATGCAGAACCAAATCTAAAATTTGGGATGTGACAAGACTAACCCCCTTAAGATGAATCTCGTCCCCGAGATTCGGCGCGGCTAGCAAATAGGTGTGGGTAGTCCTCTCGGATGTCATCCTCACGCTCTCAAGTGGCTTCCTCTTCAGTGTGGTGGCTCCACTGCACCTTGCAAAACTTGATTGTCTTGGTACGGGTAGTCCTCTCCGCTGTCTCCAGAATCTTGACCGGTTTCTCCTCATAGGTCAAGTCGTTCTCAAGCTGAACCTCCTCTAGCAGTACAGTGTCTCTCAATGGTGTATCCACCATCTCCGGATGGCACTTCTTCAGCTGTGACACGTGGAACACATTGTGAACAGCGGAAAAAACCTCTGGCAACTCCAACTGATAAGCAACTTCTCCTTTGCATGCTAATACCCGATACGGTCCAATAAATCGAGGTGCCAGCTTACCCTTAATTCCAAATCTCTTGATTCCACGAAGTGGCGACACTCTGAGGTATGCTCTATCACCTATCTCATACACCACTTCCTTGCGCTTGGCGTCAGCGTAACTCTTCTGCCTTGATTGTGCTACCTTCAGCTTGTCCCTAATCAAGGTGACCTTCTCCTCAGCATCCTTGATCAAATCAGGCCCAAACAGCTGACGTTCTCCTACTCCATCCCATAGCAATGGTGTCCGGCACCGTTTCCCATATAGCACAGCGAACGGTGACGTCTTGATGCTGGTTTGATAGCTGTTGTTGTATGAAAACTCAGCATACGGCAAATTCTCGTCCCAACTAGAACCATGAGCCAAAGCGCAAGCTCTCAGCATGTCCTCCAAAATCTGATTCACCCTTTCGGCCTGTCCATCAGTCTGTGGGTGAAACGCTGTGCTAAACTCCAATCTAGTACTGAGTGACTCGTGCAGCTGGCGCCAGAAGTGTGAGGTAAATTGGGTGCCTCTATCAGATACGATACTCTTGGGAACTCCATGTAGGCACACAATTCTGTCCATATAAATCTTGGCCAACTTTGCACTCGTATAGGTCGTCTTTACCGGTATAAAGTGGGCTACCTTAGTCAAATGGTCGACCACTACCCAAATGGAGTCATACCCTGACCTGGTCCTGGGCAACCCTGTGATAAAATCCATTCCCACTCTATCCCACTTCCAATCCGGCACGGGCAATGGCTGTAGCAATCCTGCTGGCTTCTGGTGTTCCGCTTTCACTCAGCTACATACATCACATAGGGCAATATGCTCCGCGATGTCTCCCTTCATGTTGTTCCACCAGAATCTGTCCTTTAGGTCCATATACATCTTCGTATTGCCCGGATGTATGGAATACGGCGAGTCATGAGCTTCCTGCAGGATCAACTTCCTTATCTCGGGATCGTTGGGAACGCACAAACGATCTCCATACCACAAGGTTCCTTGCTCATCCTCGCGGAATTCCCTTGCTCGACCCTCCTTCATCTTTTCCTTTACTTCATCAATCTCTTTGTCTCCCACTTGAGCCTTCCTGATTCTGTCCTGTAGCGTTGGTTGGACTTCCATAGTTGCCAAGTATCCTTCAGATACTACCTCCAGTCTAAGGTCCTTGAATTGCTTGCTCAAATCCTCGGGCAATTCCCCAATTGTCAATCCATTGGCATAAACCTTCCGACTCAGAGCGTCTGCTACTACATTGGCCTTTCCTGGGTGGTATTGTAGATTCATATCGTAGTCCTTGATAAGCTCCAACCATCTCCTTTGCCTCATGTTCAGTTCCTTCTGCGTGAATATGTACTTCAGGCTCTTGTGTTCGGTGTATACATCACAGTGTTTTCCCATTAAGTAATGTCTCCATACCTTGAGCGCATGAACCACTGACGCTAACTCCAAGTCGTGCATAGGGTAATTCTGCTCATGGTGCTTGAGTTGTCGCGAGGCATATGACACTGCTCTCCCATCTTGCATCAGTACACTCCCAAGTCCCTGTCGAGAAGCATCACAGTACACTTGGAAATCCTTCTGAAGATCTGTTAAACACAGAACAGGTGCAGTCACCAGTCAACGCTTCAGTTCCTGAAAGCTGGCTTCACACACATCCGTCCATTCAAACTTCCTCTCCTTCTTCAGAAGTTCTGTCATTGGCTTAGCAATCTTAGAGAAGTTTTCAATGAATCTTCTGTAATATCCAGCAAGTCCCAAAAAGCTTCGTATCTCTCCTACATTCTTGGGTGCTTCCCACTCAGTTACTGCAGTCACTTTGCTTGGATCCACAGCGACTCCTTCTCCTGACACTACGTGTCCAAGAAATCCAACAGTGTTAAGCCAGAATTCACACTTGCTGAATTTGGCATACAGCTTGTGTTCCCTCAGCTTCTCCATAATCAGTGGCAGATGTTTCTCATGCTCAGCATCATTCTTGGAATATATCAGTATATCATCGATAAACACCACCACGAACTTGTCCAAGTACTCCATAAATACCTTTTTCATCATAGTCATGAAGTATGCCGGGGCATTCATTAGTCCAAAAGACATAACCGTATACTCATATAAACCATACCTAGTGGTGAAGGCGGTTTTTGGTATGTCCTCCTCCCGGATCTTCAATTGGAAGTAGCCTGATCGCAGATCAATCTTGCTGAACACCTTCGCTCCTTCCAGTTGATCAAACAAATCATTTATGTTCGGCAGGGGGTATTTGTTCTTGATAGTCACCTCATTCAGCGAGCGATAGTCCACCACTAATCTCTTGCTGCTGTCTTTCTTCTCCACAAACAGAACAGGTGCTCCCCATGACGACGAACTAGGCTGAATGAATCCCTTGTCCAACTGCTCTTTCAGCTGCTTCTTCAATTCCTTCAGCTCATCCACATCCATTTTATATGGTCTCTTTGCTATAGGTCCTGTTCCAGGCATCAGGTCGATAAGAAACTCTACTTCCCTGTCAGGTGGCATCCCTGGCAGCTCTTCCAGAAACACGTCGGGATAATCCCTAATAACTGGCACAGTATCCATGCTAACCCCCTTAAGAGAGTTCAGCTTACACCTTCCCGGTCGCACTGCCGACTTGAATCTAATTCTCTTACCATCCGGGGTTTTGAGTGATACAGCTCGCTGTGCATAATCTATGTGTCCCTCATGCATAGACATCCAATCCATACCCATAATAACGTCTAACCCCTGTGATTCCAACACTATCAAATGTGCACTGAAGTTGTGTGTTCCAATCCTCACAGTTAAGTCGCGGCATCCCACGCTAGCTATCATATCTCCTCCAGGTGAACTCACTCTAGTAGACCCTTTCATAGACTCAGTAGGTAACTTATACTTATCCACAAATGCCCTTGATATGAATGAATGAGATGCACCAGTATCGAAAAGTATGAAAGCTGGGTGAGTGTTGATTGGGAACTTACCAATCACAAGGTCAGGCTCATCTGGAATCTCCTCCACATTCATGTGGTTCACTGTGGCCTTCTCGTTGTTGGTTGGCTCCAGTCCTTTCCTCTCCGGACAGTTGTCAGCATAGTGTCCCTTCTGTTTACACTTGAAGCATGTCACCTCACTCAGATCCTTCTTCACAAAGCTGCGATCGCGGTTGCGGTCATGTCCACCGTGTCCTCCAGAGTGGTGAGAGTGTCCTCCCTTGTGGCTGTGGTGGTTGCTCTTGTGGTTGTCATGGCGATGTCCATCGCCCCCATGGTGGTGGCGATCATGGCTCCCATAGTCACTCCCTCCATGCTTGGAGTATCCATCATATGAAGTGCGAGACTTGTGGTGTGAACCAGAGTGGTGATTGTTACTCTTCCTCTTGCGTCTTTCCACCTGCTTGTGCTTCCCTTCCAAGATCCTGGCCTTGTCCATAAGCTCCTGGAAAGTGGGACAATAAACCACCAGTAGCTGCACTGAAAGCTCATCACTGAGGCCATCCAGGAATCTCTCCCTCCTTTTTGCATCAGTGTCAACATCCTCAGGTGCATAACGGGACAGGTTGTTGAACTCCTCAATGTACTCAGCCACAGTGCGGTTGGTTTGGCGCAAGTTGCGGAACTCCTTCCTCTTCAGGCTCAGAACTCCTGAAGACACGTGGTTGGTCCTGAAACCTTCCTCAAACATTGCCCAAGTCACAATATCCAGCGGGTGGGTGATCTGAAAAGTGTCCCACCAAGAAGCGTCTGGTCCCTCCAGTAGGTGAGCGGCAAACCTCACCTTCTCAGCATCAGTGCATCCAACCGTTACCAGATCCTTGTTGACTGAATGCAACTAGTCGAGAGCAACCATTGGTTCCGTTGCAGTAGAGAACTTAGTTGGCCTTAGCCTTAGAAATCTGGTGAGAGCATCTCCTTGAGGCTGGTTGTTTCCATTGTTGTTGTTGTTGTTCTGAGCTTCCATGAACTGAGTCATAACTTGGGTCAGCTGTGCCTGAGCTGCCATGAGCTGCTCCAACTCAGTGGGTTGACGGCGGGGAGGCATCTGCGGTTCAGCACAGGTAAGTTTAGAGAGAATCAACTACGATAATAGGATTCTACCCATGCATTATGATCAAACAACAACAATCAATAGCAGACAATCTCAAGCGATCAACACATCAACAAACAAGTGATCCAGCAACATCCCAGGGGTTATCCTAGCAGTATATACCTACTGAAATAATTTTACAAGAGTTGGCAATGGTTTACTAAACAGTTGATCAACTAAACAGCAAAAACAGCAATCTGCCAGAACAGTCTAGCAGCGTTCACGAATTTTTCTACCTGACTTAGACTCGTCAGAAAATTTAGCTGATTTTTTCACATATAGTACAGAGAGTTTCGCACCAGCCCTATTTTTTTCAGATTTTTCCCAGATACCAGAAAAATATGAAAAATCGTACAGTACTGCTGTATCAGCAGAAAACTGCAGCGGAAATAACACAGATGTTAACCAAACTTGCCATAACTCTTTCATAAAATTTGCACAAATAAATCCTGGGATATTGGAGTACACAAATAAGCAACTAAACACTCTTAAACTAACAGTAATTAAGTTTCACATCGATCGTGACTAATCCTAACGGTTCTCCCTAACGAGGACTAATTGGTGGACTTCTATCTACTTCTTGAAGAAGTTGCGGTAGGTCCTTGCACTCATGCGTTGGCGCTTCGGTCCACGGTTCGACCATGGCGGAGGAGTGTACACTTCTCCTGAATCATCACTTGAGATCTCAAACTCCACCTCTTCTGGATCCTCCTCTTCTTCTTCACTCTCAGCTGCAACTGCAACAGCTTCATCTCCTCCACCATCATCGTCTCCATCATCATCATCCTCGTCCTCATCATCATCATCGTTCCCACTGTCATCATCATCTCCATTGTTGCCATCATCTCCATTGTCATCATCAAAGGGTGGATTCAGCTATGCTTGGAGAGCGGCAATCTGGGTTGTCATAGCCTCAATAGTTTGATCCCTTTCCTGGACGGTCCCTTGCAGCTGTTGTATGTTCTGGGTGTTCTCCTGCACAGTACCATGAAGATGAGCTATGGTTGCATCTCTGGCTATCAGGGCATTCTCTAGAACTCCCACAGCTTCATGCAAGGTGTCAATCTCCTGTCCTTGGACCACCATACCATTGCTAGCAAAATCTGCAATCTTCTTTATCATCATCACTTTCTCAGCTAGAGCTCCATTCTCCCTTTCCATGTCCTCTATGTGCCTCCGACGGGACGGCATGTTGTTCCTGTCGCCCGGGGTAACCACAATGTGCCCATCTTCATCACGCCTCCCATAGTCACGGTAGGGTGAATCTGCTGGAAGCAGGTGTCGGACATGATGGCACTGGCGAGACAGGGCTTCATGTATGGCCAAGTTGATTCCAAGTCCCCAGTTGCAGTATGTCTTGGTGTAGATCAGGTGAACAGGGTTTGGTAAGGCGGCGTCTCTGAATACGAAGGTGGTGATCTCCCATGCATCCTCACCATATCCATAGGTGTACAGCCTTCTTCCCTTGAACATGGGCAGTGGCAATCCCAATGACTGCGAGAGCTGTGCTAACTGCCTTGCAAAGGGCCTTGGTGACTCCATGGTGGCATACTCAGTCCTGACTTCTCCCATCTATCAATTAAAAGAGGAAAGTGTGAGAATAGCATATGGTAAGAATTTACGAGAGTGAAAGGCATAAGATGAAAGACAGAGTTAATATAGGTTTTAATAAATCTATGGCTTCCTAATCCAATCCTAGGTCACGATCCTACAGTCGACACACGGGCTCTGATACCATCTTGTAACACCGCGGTTCTGAAAAGACCGTGGCTTCTATGTGACATGCCAATCCCTGGATCGGTTCATTGGCCCACAATAGAATAAGATGAATAACATAGCAAAATATCTGTGTATCTTAAATAACGAAGATCCAGAGTACCATTATTACAATAAAAGCTTAGCTCAAGGCTAGCTCAAATTATTCAGGTAGCACCATAAATGAAGTAAATCCTCCATTCTTCCAATTGCCCACAAGTGAACAAGTGCCGAGTGGAGTACCGTGGCCTATATCGATTACTCAGAATCAGAATAACCTGCAACATGAAACGTAGCAGCCCCGAAGGGTCAATACATGGAATGTATGGCAAGTAGAGCTAGTAATGGAGACAATAGTACTAACATCTACATGCATATCTAGAAAGTGGAGCTGTGTCTGGCTTGCATTTGCAAATACCTTTGTCCTACTTTCATAAACAGTTTTTGATTTTTCTTTGAAAAGATCCCAATTAAGTTAACCCAACAATATTAAAACAATTATGAAATTGGAATGAGCGAGAAACATGTCATGGAATCAATATCAAGCAACTCAGATGTCCATAACCGGGGACACGGCTAATCGATTAGATTATACACCCTGCAGGGGTTAGTACACTTTACCCATGTGACTTGGCCAGCCCAGCTTGTACCATCACTCTCATTTTGGGTGATGATAGGGAGAAGTCCAAGAAGAGACTGTTCGGGAAGTAGCTCCCCAATCCCGACGCGCACCGGTCCAACCTACCAAAATTCTACATCTCTGGATACGCGGGTTCGGGTTACCACAACCTACTAAGTCCAACCAACCGCCCATTTCATTATTGGCACATGGTTGTACACGTAAGCTACCAAATAAAAAAGCCAATCAATTTCTCTAGATACCTGGGTGCCTTTCCGCAATAAAACCACCAAAAATTATCAATACCATCACACCCAGGAGATTCATTGATTAAGTCGTTTTAGTTTTCACAAACCAATACTTTTAGAAACAAGTCTCAATGATGTAACCCAGCCCTCGTACATCATAGCATGGCTAAGCACATCTACCAACGGTGGTTCATCTACAAGGAAGGTCCTACCACATAATAGGACATAGCATAGTGATAGTATCATCCTACACATGTGTCTACAAAATACACGACAATGCATAGAAAATAGTAGGAAAATATCATGAACAAAATAGCATCTACTTGCCTTGGTTGTAGCGGTCGGAAGAACAATCCACACACGAGCAAGTGTTGCACTCGTCACAATCTACACGATACAATTGCAATCATAAACAAACAATCCACAAGCATATGCAACAAAGATGATGCATGAATGCATGCATGAAAAGTGGGGTGACGCTACAGCAACACCACATAATAGAAATCAGTAGAGGTACTGATTGCATGCATGGAAAATAGCTTTAGCGCAAGAAAAACTAATGTGCAAAATATAATACTCAAAACTAGAGCTAGAACCCAATTAATTCACTACTGGTAGTATACTGTTTGTAAAATCTTGGGAAAATTCTACCGCATAGGCATTGCTATTTAGAAACAGTACCAATTGGAATTACTCAAAAAGGAATTATAAAACTCCCTGAGTAATTAAAACAATGCAGAGAGCCACTAGACAGTTTCTGCAGAAGTTTTTACTGTAAGCCTATCTTTTTAATTCACGATGAGATTCCCCTCGTCCTACTGAATCCAGGGACATATTATACGCAATTTTTGGAGTTACAGATCTTTTTCTACGAATTAATTGCTCCAAAAAGGCCATTAACTCATTTGATTAAACTGTACTAAACCTTGCTGCAAAAGTGTGAAACAATGGTACAGAAAGATTCTACACGACTTACTGAACCTACACATATTTTATTTGCAATTTTTGGCCCAGCGGATTAATTTCTACGCAATTTACAAGTTTCTACAAAAATCTGCCAATTAAATCGATTAAAGAAATACCCAGTCAACTGTGTCTGTTGACTGGCCCACGTGGCTGCTGACTGGGCGCTGACTGGGCATTTGACTAGTCAGCGCCTGGGGCTGACCGGTCAACGGCCGATCTGGGCTGTGGATCGGAGATCCAACGGTCACGAGGGGTGGCGGCGGCGGACTCACCGGAGACGACGGCGGCGAGCTCGGGGCGGCGGCGGCGATCGGCTCCGGCGGCGGCGGTCGGCGGCGGTTCCTGCGCGGAAGGAGAGGCGGTCAGCGCGCGGATCGAGGCGGGTCGGCACGGCGCTGGCGGCGGCGTGCGCGACGGCGTGCGCGCGCGGGCGCGGAACGGCGGCGGCGTGCGGCGGCGTGGGAGGCGAGCAGCGCGTGGGGCGGCGGCGAGCAGCGCGCGGCGGCGAGCGGCGGCTGCGCGGGGCGGCGTGCAGCGCGCGATCGGCCGGCGGCGCTGGCGCGTGCGGGCGGCGGCGGCGCGCGGGCGGGCGTGCGCGGGCGGCGGCGCGCGGGGCGGCGGCGAAGCGGCGCGGGGCGCGAGGCGGCGGTGCGGGCTCGGTTCCCGAGGCGGCGGTGGGGTCGGTACATGGAGGGGAGAGAGGCGGTGGGGTCCGCTTATGTGGGGCCCCCTTCGCAGGTCCTACGCGGACACGGTTACCCGCCGCGCGGGCGGCGCGGTGCTGGCCGGCTGGGCCGGCGCGGCCCAGCAGGCTGGCGCCGTTCTATTTTTTTTATCCTTTTCTTTTTCCTTTTCGTATTTTAGTAAAACTTCCGTAAGTTCTTCATACGAACTCCGAATCGGGCGATTCTTGTTCCTAAATTTTTGTAAAATCAAGGGGATCAACCTAGGGTCAAGGGGTGAGTGAAACCACTAGGCTACAAGAGTGGAAAACTCAAGTCCTAGTAAAACCTCCCGCAGGAGCATTGTAGTAAAATAGAGTAGGGTTTAGAAAATAGCGTTTTGCAGAATCTTTTCAATCGATGGTTTTGCATGGAAGAGTATAATGCAATGGTATGAATGATATGCAGAACCAAATCTAAAATTTGGGATGTGACATCACACAATATCTCCAGTGGGTCCAATGCACTTGGAACCACGCCAAGCTCAGTGATGAAGTTCCTGATCCAAACTCCTTCACTTGACGCTTCTGCAGCAGCCATGTATTCTGCTTCTACTGTAGATCCCGTGATCACGCTTTGCTTGCAGCTTCTCCAGCTCACAGCTCCTCCATTCAAAATATAAACGTATCCTGTGTGAGATTTAGAATCATCCTTGTCGGTGTCAAAACTAGCGTCGATGTAACCTTTTACGACGAGCTGTTCATCACCCCCATAGACTAAGAACATTTCTTTAGTCCTATTTAGGTACTTTAGGATGTTCTTCACGGCTGTCCAGTGTTCCACTCCTGGATCACTTTGATATCTGCTCGTCAAACTAAGAGCATTGGACACATCCGGTCTACTACACAGCATGGCATACATGATAGAACCTATGGCCGAGGCATAAGGCACTTTGCTCATAGCTTCCCTATCATTTACCGTAGCTAGACACTGAGCCTTGCTCAATATCTTACTTGACAACATAGGCACTGAACCTTTCTTTGCCTTATCCATTCTGAACCTTTTCAGAACTTTGTCTAGGTATGTACTCTGGCTTAAAGCTATCAGGCGTCTTTGTCTATCTCTATAGATTTTGATGCCCAATATATAAGCAGCTTCACCTAGGTCTTTCATTGAAAAACACTTGTTCAAATAACTCTTCACATCGTTAAGCATGTTAATGTCATTTCCAATAATCAATATGTCATCCACATATAGTACCAGAAATGTCACCGAGCTCCCACTCACTTTCTTGTAGATACAAGCTTCGTAGCAATTTGGAACAAATCCAAAGCTCTTGATCACTTGATCAAAACGAAGGTTCCAACTCCGAGATGCTTGCTTCAGTCCATAAATGGAACGCTGAAGTTTGCATACTTTACAGCATCCTTAGGATCGACAAAAGCTTCGGGTTGCATCATATACAACTCTTCATCAATGTTGCCATTGAGGAACGCAGTCTTGACATCCATCTGCCATATTTCATAATCATGAAATGCAGCAATTGCTAATAAAATCCGAATGGACTTAAACATCGCTACGGGAGAGAAAGTCTCATCGTAGTCAACACCTTGAACTTGTCGAAAAACTTTTGCGACAAGTCGTGCTTTATAGACGGTAACATTACCATCCGCGTCCGTTTTCTTCTTGAAAATCCATTTGCACTCAACGGCCTTTCGGTCGCTAGGAGGGTCCACCAAAGTCCATACTTGGTTTTCCTCATGGATCCCAATTCGGATTTCATGGCTTCTAGCCATTTCTCAGAGTCTGGGCTCATCATCGCTTCCTCATAGTTCGTAGGTTCACTGTCTTCTACCAACAAGACATCAAGATAGGGTTGCCGTACCACTCAGGAGGGGCACGCGACCTTGTCGACCTGCGACGTTCAGTAGCAGCATCGTCCAAAGCTTCATGATCCTTGTCATCAGCTTCCTCTATTGTTGGTGCAGGCGGCACTGGAACAATTTCAGGTGCTGCGCTACTCTCCAATTCAAGAGAAGGTTCAATAACCTCGTCTAGCTCTACTTTCCTGTGGCGCCCCGCAAAAACCACTACTAGAAAATCGCGTTGTTTTTGTGCATTGCATCATCATGACCGCATGCTCATGTCATCATGCCACCTTGCATTTGAGCATCGTCATGTCATCTTGCACGTGTTTGTACAAAACTATTTTCGAAAAAGCCTGGTGTTGTTTTCTAAATGCCCCGTCTTTAATTCAAATTAAAATTAAAACCCGGTTCTCCGGATTATTTTGTTTTGTCTACCAGCGGTTTGCAAAAGCCTCGTTTTAAATAAATAAAATAGTTAAATTATTTTTGGGAGGCAGTCAGCAGGCCCGAAAGCCTAGCCGGCCACCTCCAGATAAAACCCTACCTACCCCAGAAACACCTAAACCTTTTCTACCAAAAACCCTACCCTATTTTTCCTACCCAGCCCCCTCCACCTCACCCCCTCCAATCCCATGTCGACACCTCACCTCTCCCTTTCCCCCATCCAATCCTAGCCCGCCACCTGCCCCAACTCCTTGTCACCCACCCCACTCCCTCACCCACCACACACACAGCACGCAACGCACACCCCACCCCTCCCTGATCTGGTCAACCTGCCAGCAGGACCCACATGCGGACCCACCCCACCAGCCACACCCCGCACCCCCCTGCTTCTCTCTCCCTCGACCTGCCCGAATCCCTGCCTGCCGTCGCCGCCTCTGATCGCCAGCGAGCATGCCTCCCCGCAGCAGAGCCGCTCGCCCGCTCTTCCTCTCTGTGTCCACCTTCCGCGAGCTGCGCATGCCGCGAGCCCCCTCCCCTCGTTTTTTTTCCTCACCACCAATCGAGTGCCCTTCCTCGCGTTCCCAGAGACGTCGCCGCCCATGCGTATCCTCCTTCCGGCCGCCGCCCTACACTCCCCGAGCACGCCAGCGCCACTTCCTCTCGTCTATCCCCGCCGCCGCACCTGCGAGCAGCCCCGCCACCAGGGCTTTCCCTCTGCTCGACCCCCACCCACCCCGCTGGATCCCGTCGCTAGGGAGCCGCTCGCCGCCCTCTTCCTCGCCCGCCACCGCGGCTCCTCGTCTGCCCCACGACCTCTGACCGCCCTCCTCAAGCCCGCGTCGAGGCCGGCCCCTGTTCTGCCGCCTGCAGGCCGTCGACCTCGCCGTCCCTGCACGCATCGAGCCTCCGCGCCCTATCGCCTGCGAGCCGCGCCGCCCTGCGCGACCGGCCTCGTCGTCCTCGACGGCTGTCGCCCTTGCTGCATCCGCGTCCGCCAAGCCCGGCCACGCCTCCTCGTCCGAGCTCGCAAGCACGCACCGCTCCCCTTGTTTTGGAAACCCCCTGTGACCACCTCGGGCCGTCCGGTCGTGAATGCTTTGTGTCTGCTGTCGTGCATATCGCCAGGACCTCAGCTGCCACTCGTGACAGTGAAACGCAAAACTTCTTCCTCTTGGTGACGTGTACCTGTAGCCGTGTAGCTACCAAGTTTGTAGCGCCACCAAGATCTTTGACGCCACCCGAAGCACAAGACCGTCTCGTCACAAGATCCCCGATGCCCTTTTGTCGCCAAGATCTGCATCGTTACATGTTTCGTCGACCAATGTGCGAGGTGGAACCCGATGACGCCAGTACCCCAAGATCTACCACACGGACGCACCACGGACTCGGAGAAACCCTCGGACGCCAAGATCGCCCACATGGAACCGAAGGTGTCGAGACCCTGAAAACCGATCCTCCCGGAGTCGGAAGACCGAACCCTGGCGTGCCAAGTTCTTCGACCTGAAGGCCACAGATGCGACAAGTACTTCTTTCCGGACGCCAAGGTCGTCGACACGGATACGCCAAGTACTTCCTCGAGGACACCAAGTTCTTCACCCCGAACGCCAAGACCGACCCGATACGAGGACACGACAAGATCTTCGCGACGACAAGATCGACACCGACCCGGGCGAATCCAATACGCCCCCGACACCAAACCAGGTCCTTCTTCCCGGATGCGACAAGATCTACTTCCGATGTCCGAGACCGATTCCGTCGAACCGTTTCCCCGTCAAACCCTGAGACCAACCCCGAACCCCTCGGAGCCCAAGTTCGCCGAACCCTAATGTGATCCCCTATCCGAGACCCCATTATTTTATAATATGACATTATCAACTGATGCATATTAAATTGATCATGCATACATATTCATGTGGTTTGGGGGGCCTTATGCCGATTCATCTAAATTAAATATGGAGTCTATATGCGGGATATCTTTGTCTTATTCCGGACTTCATTTAAATTGGTGTAGCGAACCGATGCCATGTTCCGCCCTGCTAATCCAACATTTAATTTGCGGGGTAGATAAATAACATGAACCTATTAATTAAATGTCGGGACCCCGGTTCCGCTTAATATGATCTAAGTGCATTGCACCTTTGCCATGCCATACATCATACATGCATCATGCCCGATCTTTTGCCGTAGTATTAAATAGTCCATCCGGTGTTTATTCTAGTGCTTTGCTTCTTCACGGATTAGGCCGTTGAGTTGATGCGAGTGTCGACCCGATCTTCGGATGAACCTTCGACAATGTTTTCAGGCGAGCATCTCCCCCTTTCTACCTATCTTACTTTTATAGTATTTACTCCGTCCTGTTGATCTATTGCTATCTGTGTTGCGATGCTCTAGTTTTCGTGCCCGTGAAATCCCTTGCAGCCTTATATTGCCTTGGACACATCCTATTACCTGTTGTTTGGTAGATAGTTGGACTTGCGCGTCGTAGTCGCTTGCTCAAGTGCTGTTGCGTGTCGTCAAGTACCACAGTTGTTGGAGTATTGCCGCATGTTTAATGTTGGAGATGATCAAGACTTTAATTATTGTTTAATAACTAAAATTGAAGTAGGTAAATGCAGAGGCATAGGTGGGCAATAGATGTTATTTGGTTGTTAACCGTCCACTTGTGTCCCGTAGGACCCCGATTTCTTGACACCTGTTCTGAGATCGAGCGCGCTAACCACAGGTGGGGTGTATGGGCACCCCCATCGATTTAGTACCTGATTCCAAGTACTGTACTGGGGGCCACAAGTAGTTTGGGGCTTTATTACTATCCTGTACTTATGCCATGCTTTACAGCTTAATTTAAGATTGTGCGAGGAGCACCTGTACTGTTTAGGTAAGCGGAGTGTTTTCGTGGTATCGACAAGCCCGAGAGTTTCGGGTTCCCAGTCGTTTACAGCCATTGACGCAAACCCTGAGTCCGTCTCGGAGACCGGCCGACTTCGTTGCGGGTAGCTTAGTGGGGTGGCCCCCCGTGCTTGCTTTGGGTCTGGGAAACGTCGTGTCCGAAACCCCGTCGACATACCGTTGGGTGTATGTTTTGTGATCTTGTACCTACCTGATCTGACAACAAGGGTGTAGGTGCGTGTGGAAACTTTGGTGCACCCCTGCAGGGTTAAATCTTTTCAAGAAGCCATGTCCGCGGTTATGGACGACTTGGAGCACAGGTCTCGATCATAGACAACTATAACTAAAGTTTACTGTTATAATTTGACTTGTATCCGATATGACTAGTAATCAGCTCCACTACAACGGTATGGCTAAATAAAAGTACCAACAACTGCTGGGTTTGGGATATCTCATGCTAATTGTATCTGACTAGTAAGTGATGCAACTACAATGGAATGGTTAACTAAAAGTGCCCACTGCTTATTATATCAGGATGACTCATGCTATCTATATTTGACTAGTAATTGCCGCCACTATAACGGAATGAATAAAACTGCCAACTGTGTGAGTTCCTTGGTCAACTTCCTCGTTTGGTCTCAAGGGGGAAATACCAGGATGGGTATGTTTGGTGGTAGTATCAGGTTGGTTCCGAATAGGTCTTTCTTACCCCTCTCTGATAGCCGCCAGTTGTATCGAGTCTCTATAGGTTGTTTAGTGCATGCTGCGCTGCCGCTTCAGTCCACCATACCTATGTAGGCGAGGACCGCCGAATTCTAGCCTCGCCGTGTACTGGCCTCAGTACTGACCGCTCTCTCTTTTCCTTTGCCCTTTGTCGGCACCCCTTTTGTTTAAGCAGGTTTTGAGATCGACGTCGTTAGCAGGGTTACCCTTCCGGCTTGGCCTGGGCAGGGTTATGGACGCCATTGGTTATTCTTCAGGGCTCTTAGCCCCATTTGCATCTTGCCCGTAGTCGGACGCTCTATCGTTTTCAAGGTGATTTGGATCTTTGTATTGTATATCTGTATTCTTGACTCTTTGAGTCGCTGTTGTATATATATGTTTTGTGGGTTCCATCGAGGACTATTGTGTAATGATATTACTTCGTTTTCCACCCGCACGCAAGTGCCTGGTGGGCACCTTTGAATCGTTTCTATGCGGGTTTTGGCGGGAAGCGCTGAAACTTGCATAGGGCCAATTCTGAGGGTGTTACATTTCCTCCCACTCACTTCTTTCAAGAGAAACTCCTTCTCAAGAAAAGGAGCCGTTCTTTGCGACAAACACTTTGCCATCGGTTCTGTGATAGAAGGTATACCCAATAGTTTCCTTAGGGTATCCTATGAAGACGCATTTATCCGCTTTGGGTTCGAGCTTGTCCGGCATCAACTTCTTGACGTAAGCTTCGCATCCCCAAAATTTAAGAAACGACAACTTAGGTTTAGCACCAAACCACAGTTCATACGGTGTCTTCTCAACGGATTTAGATGGTGCCCTATTTAAAGTGAATGCACCGGTTTCTAATGCATAACCCCAAAATGATAACGGCAAATCAGTAAGAGACATCATCGATCGGACCATATCTAATAGGGTTCGATTCCGGCGTTCAGACACACCATTGCGCTGTGGTGTTCCGGGTGGCGTGAGTTGTGAAACGATTCCGCTTGCTTTAAGATGCGTGAGCAAATCATAACTCAAATATTCACCTCCATGATCGGATCGTAGAAACTTAATCTTTCTGTTACAATGGTTCTCCACTTAATTCTGAAATTCTTTGAACTTTTCAAATGTTTCAGATTTATGTTTCATTAAATAGATATACCCATATCTACTTAAGTCATCGGTAAAAGTGAGAAAATAGCGATATCCACCGCGCGTCGAAACACTCATCGGTCCGCATACATCGGTATGTATGATTTCCAACAAGTCCGTTGCTCGCTCCATCATACCGGAGAACGGGGTTTTGATCATCTTGCCCATGAGGCATGGTTCGCATGTGTCAAATGATTCAAAATCAAGAGACTCCAAAAGTCCATCAGAATGGAGTTTCTTCATGCGCTTTTACACCAATATGACCTAGACGATAGTGCCACAAATAAGTAGTATTATCACTATCTACTTTGCATCTCTTAGCCTCAATGTTATGAATGTGTGTTTCATCCCTTTCGAGATTTAGAAGAAATAAACCATTCACAATAGGTGCATGACCATAAAAGATGTTACTCATATAAATAGAATAACCATTATTCTCCGATTTAAATGAATAACCTTCTTGCAATAAACAAGATCCAGAAATAATGTTCATGCTCAACGCAGGCACATAATAACATTTATTGAGGTTTAAAACTAATCCCGAAGGTAAAACTAAGGAGAGCGTGCCGACGGCCATCACATCAACTCTTGATACATTGCCAACGCGCATCGTCACCTCATCCCTCGCAAGCCGCCGTCTATTCCGTAGCTCCTGTTTCGAGTTACAAATATTATCAACTAAACCAGTATCAAATACCCAGGCACTATAACGAGGGCTAGTAAGGAAAACATCAATAACATGTATATCAAATATACCTTTGATGGTGCCAGCCTTCTTGTCCGCTAAGTACTTCGGACAGTTGCGCTTCCAGTGACCCTTGTCCTTGCAATAGGAGCACTCAGTGTCCGGCTTAGGACCAGACCTGAGCTTCTTCTTAGCAGGGGCAACGCGCTTGCCGCCGCCTTTCTTGAAGGGCTTCTTTGCACCCTTACCTTTCTTGAAGGTGGGGGGCTTGTTGACCATCAACACATGATTATCCTTTTTGATGTCCACCTCCGCAGCCTTCAGCTTTGCGAAGAGCTTGGTGATCGTATCAGTGGAACCAATCTGATTGTGAGTCACTACAAAACTTTTGTAGCTGGGAGGGAGTGATTGCAGAACCCTGTCAATCTTGAGCTCCTCTGGAATCTTGCAGTCCAGTTGCTCAAGGCGTTGAGTGTAGCCTGACATCTTAATGGCGTGCTCACTAACGGAACTCCCTTCCTCCATCTTGCAGTTAAAGAACTTCTCAGAGATCTCATATCACTCAGAACGGGCCTGAGTCTGAAACATGGTTTTCAGCTCCTCGAGAATCTCAAAGGGCCTGGGATAGTCTTCAAAACGATTTTGAAGGTCCGATTCCATAGCAAACAACATGGTGCTCTTAATCACACCATAATCATCTTTGCGCGACTGATAGACAGCTTTCTCATCAGCCGACGCAGTAGCAGCAGGGGCGTCACCTAGCGCATTCTCAAGGACATAGTCCTTTTGACCGCCAGAGAGAATGATTCTCAGATTGCGGAACCAATTGGTGAAGTTAGACCCATTGTTTTTAAGCTTTTCCTTCTCAGCAAAAACGTTGAAGTTGAAGTTGGACTTAGCCATTTGATCTACAATGTTTGCAAGTACAAATTAGACTATGTTCATGATAACTAGTTCAACTTTTAATCAAATTACTAGATGAACTCCCACTAAATTCAACATCCCTCAAGTTGTTTAGTGAACACGATCCAAATTCACCACACCTAATCCGATCTTCACGAGAAGAGATGTGGCTTCAATGGTGGACAACGAAGTGTCGATCATATCATTCATATGACTCATGATTAACCTTTCGTGTGGCGCCCCGCAAAACCACTGCTAGAAAATCGCTATTGTTTGTACTTGTGCATCATCATGACATCATCATGCATATATTTTGCATCAAAACTATTTTCGTAAAAGCCTAAGTTGTTTTCTAATTAGCCCTCTCCTTTAATCTCAAACTAAAACCTCGGTCTGTTCAGATCTTTTATTTGTCTAAAAAGTATTTACAAAAATGTTTTAAAGATAAAATAAATAATAAAATGTTTTATCCGGGGAGGCAGTCCGATCGGTCCGTCCCAAAGGCCCAACCTGACCAGACTACCTACCACCCGGCCCATCTAAAGAAACCCTAAACCAGACTACCCAAACCTTTTCCTACCCCACCCTATCCTACCCACCCCCAGCCACATCACCCCGACCAATCACCATCCGCCACCTCACTGCATCCCTCCACCTCACCACTCCCTCTCCCCATCCCAGCCGCCACCTCACCCCACCATCCACCCTGCAGCCTGGCCTGTAGCATCCCAGTTGTCTAACACCTATAATGCTACTTGTTTTAGTAATAAAAAGGGGCACTTCCTACATATAATTGTTGCATCATCATCATATCATGCTCATGTCATCATGTCACCTTGCATTTGAGCATCATACAAAAACCCTTTTTGTTTGGTTCTTATCTCATATGCATTAATATCTGTATTTGCCTCTTGATATTGTATTTGGTTCTTGATATATTGTTAAATGCCCAAGTTGATTTGGGGGCATATCTCTTATTAACTCCACCACCTTTTTCTTTTCGCCACCTTGTAATTCCACCATCCAACTAAATATGAGCTTGGCATCTATGGGTTTACTTCTAGCTCATGTGGGTTGGGATGGATCCATTTCTTTTCCACATGTTCTCATCTTGGCATCATTTTGTTTTCACATTATTGATGCATGAGAGCCACATGGCCACTTTTGCATGCCTTGTGAGTGGAACCTTTCCTTAGTCTCCATATGGGTTGTTTTGGGGTTATTATCATGTTGGGATATTTTGGGACTATAAAATATCTAGTGGCACCTACACACTAGCATGTCCCATCTTCATTCAAATATGGCTCCCCTCATTCATCCCACATGAAACTTTTCCTTCTTTCTTTTGCTTGGACCCTACTCAATCTTGTGGGGATGCAAATACATAATGCCATGTTTATTATTTTGTTTCCACAAGTATTGGACATGGCATTTAATGATTTGCATGGCCCATGCAAGCACCACCTTCTTGCTTGTCTTTTGGTTTTTATTTGTTTGGAGTGGATCCTCTCTATCCCTATCCCTTTCTTTTGTGCTTGATCTAGTTGGTCTTGTGTACATCATACCATATCCCTCTCTCTCTAATCCTCTATCTAGTTTTCTTCCATCACCTACTCCATCATCACCATACCCCCCCATACCCCATCTTAGCTAAACCCTAAGCTACACCTAGTCTAAACCAAACCCTAAGTGCCCCCTCTCTCCTCTCTCTCTATGCCTAACCGAGCCATCCCTCTAAACCTAGCATGCCACCCCTCTCTCTCGGCCTCCCCTCTCTACCTGCCATGAGGGCCCACCCTACCAACACCACCTCCATGCCGAGCTACCACCCCTCCTATCCAACCCTAGCCGCGTTTTCCCTACCCTAGACACCCGAGCCTACCCTTCCCCTTTTCCTTTCTATCTCTCTGCATGCTAGCCCCACCTTGGCAGCCTCCCTTCCGTGCTCACGCCACCCCAGCCGTGCCTGCCTGCCCCATGCCGTGCACGTGAGGGGAGCGGATAAAGGTGGCCGAAGCCACCTCCCCTCTCCAACACGCCACCCCCTCCCTTCCTTCGGTCCTATCCACCCCACAACCTCCTCTGCCTCGCCAGATCCGTCCCTAGGGACTGCCCTCGCCTCCCTACCCCCCCTCTCCTTACCGTCTACCCTGACGACCTCGCCGTCGGCCTCCTCTCGACGACGTCGTACCAGGCGGCGGGTGCGGTGTCCAGGAGTTGGGGAAGACCGAGTCGACCCCCTGCAGCACCCCCGTACACGGAGCTGAGCAGGAGGAGCCCCAGGAGCACAGGCCGACGCCGCACCGAGCGAAAACCCTAGCTCTCGCCGACCGTCAGCCCCGCCGTCGATCGCGACCGCCCCTGCCCGAACCAAGCACGCCACCGAGCCCGCGGTAAGCTCCTAGCCCTCCCAGACATGCGCCGGCTCTGCATCGCTTCCTGTCGGCGACGATCGTTCCGTCGAACACGCTGCGCGCGCCGGCGGCAGTGTCGTCTGCTCGTCGCTGCGCCACGCAGTCACCTCACCTAGGCCGCGCCGAACCTTCCTATCAACCACCCTGGCCACCACAGTGGATCCGTCCTCTGCGCGTGTGCTCCGCGTCGCGGGATCGAACCCCGCCCGCGCCGCGCACCGCTCCGTGCGCGCAAGGCAGAGAGAGGAGAAAAACAGTACCACGTGGGCGATTTTCACAAAACCCCCCAAACATTTTTATTCCTAAACCGCGGTCCAACCTAGCCCCACCAGTCAGCGTCGGTGGGTTTATGCAAAAAGGCTCCCCAAGTTTTCGGGGCCAACCCGCGGTCCCTGATCCTTCCGCCTGTCAGCCGCTGCCGTTTTCTCCTCTGGCACGCGGGCCCGCGAACCCCTGTCCCCACCCGTCAGCCGCAGTGGCTGGCAGCAACCGCGGTGACCGCCAGGTTTCTGCGCGCGTGGGCCTGTGCCAGCTCTGTCCCCACCTGTAAGCGTCTGTGGCTAGATAAGGCTGAGTATAAAAAGTTTCTGCGTCTGTTTAAATTCAGATCTTCTCCTAGTTATTTCAAAATTCAAATATAAATCTGTTTTAAATAACTTTTCAATTATAAATCCAAATAATGCAAATGATATATGTTTTTGAATCAGAAAAAATGTGAGGATTTCAAATATGCCATTCAAATTGCCTTTTGCACATTTAAAATTCCAAGTTGAATTAAATTACCACAAATGCCACTAGAACTTAAATAATTAATAACTTTTGATTTATAATTCCAAATTTAACAAATGATATGTCTAAAATGATCAGCTCGACGAGACCTTTCTGTTTATGCTATCCATGACTTCAATTGCAGCATGCATCATATAAATATAAAGTATACAGCAACTATTATGACAATAAAATGTGGCCAAACCTTAATAAAATGACTTATTCTTGTATACCACACCTCACCCATGCCATGCTACTTTATTGCCATGCAACTTGTGCATCATTCATCATGGCATGATTGTTTGCTTGACGCATTTTATTCCTATGCTTGTGCACTTTATTTATGTTGGCCCTTGTTTGTTTGGTTTTTCTTCGGATAGACTCTGAGCAGGGGATATATCAAGAGAACCAGGAACACTACCCAGATCCGTCTCTCGCTTCCACCGAGCTGCCAGGCAAGCACTACCACATGCTTGCATACATACAGTACCTATTGCCTCTATCTTATTCTTGCATCATTGAGTCGCGATTGCATTAAACTGAATCCCAAGTATTGCATAGCCTTTACTTTTAAAACCCCACCAAGCCTGTACCTCCATCCCATGAGCCATTACTACAGGAGTTGTTTGAGCCATGCGAGTCGTAGAACAGCATGTGTAGGGTTTGTGAGTGTCTGATGGATAACGAGGTACCTAAACAACTTAACCTGAGTAGTAATGGGACAACTAATGAAAGTGGCACCGGTGAGCAATATCTGCTATTTGGTTTTTCCTGCTCACTTTTGTCCCGTAAGACCCCGAGTACTTGATTCCTGTTCCAAGATTTATCGCGCTATCCACATCCGGGAGGTATATGGGACCCCCCTGAGCCAGAGCTTGATTCCGTCTTATTTCTTGGGGCCACAAACTAGTTTGAGGTTTTATTTACTATCCTGTACTTATGCCATGCTACTGCTTATTTACGATTGTGCGAGGAGCACACTGTACTGTTTAGGTAAGCGGAGTGTTTTCGCGGTATCGACAAGCCCAGCCACACTTTCGGGTTCCCAGTCGTTTACAGCCTCTGGCGCAAACCTTGAGTCCGTCTCGGAGTCAGCTAGCTTCGTTGCGGGTCTACTCAATGGGGTGGCCCCCTGAAATATTTCTGAATCCTGTGATTGCTTTGTCGTGAAGGCCTCGTTGGGTTTTGATTTGGTTTTTCCGAGGTTGATCGAGTGTGTGTTGCTATTTGTGCACCCCTGCAGGGTAAAACTTTCTGAAAGCCGTGTCCGCGGTTATGGACGACTTGGAGCACAGTTTCTCGATCATAGACAAGCATAACTAAAGTACTGCTTTAATCTGACTAAGTAATTTGACTAGTAAATAGTACAACACTCATGGAATGGTTAATAAAATTGCCAACGGATGGGGGGTTGTTCGTCCGCTTCCTCGTTGGTAAGCGAGGAGGAGGATGGATCGGATGGAATTTACTGTTATAACTGTTGTCCTTAATTCACGGACATCCGTCTATCATTGGTTAGGCGGATGGTTAGCGTTTTTCTATAGAACTGCTAGGGTTTATCTTTTGCTGCAGTTGCGTCACCCCAGGTTGTGTCCCCTTTAGAGGCATAAAGACTTGCTGAGTACCCTTAGGGTCTCACACGATAAATTATTGGTTCAGATGAACAGGTACCCTCGCAGGACGGATACTGGGTGGAAGAGGCTGATGATGTGGGCAACGATCGTTTGGTGTAGAGATTCCGGGAACGGGGATCCGTGTGATCTGTGGGCGGGATGTGCTTAGTTCTATGGCATCTTATGCCGATTTGATTCTTATCCGTACTCGGACTATGTTTTGTCGCTTCCGCTTGATACTCTGATGTGTGATGTATGAGGAATTATCCTAAAATATTATACCTATCTAGGTCATTTGAATCTTGCCGTATGGCGTTGCTATATTTCCTTTCTTTCTAGATGGTATGGCTCTGATGTACTCTTGTATGGTGGCTTGCATACATACCCACTTGTGTATGTAGTTGATCCCTTCGCCTGCCGATTACGCCGCCCATACAGGTCCCGCTGAGTTGGAAGTGGTTGGGACGGCCGAAAGGTCTACCCGTGAGTGGCTTTTGGGCCCCACCGTACTATTTCAACCACTACCGATCATCCAGGCTTGTATCTAGGAGCGTAATTCACCGAGGTAGTTACAATTGGTATCAGAGCCATCCCGACCTTCAGGGTTTCAGCCAAACGGTCGTTGTCAGTCTAGCAAATATTTTGGTAGTTATGTATACTAGGGAAAAACAAAAACGCGAGAGTAGGACTGCTTCCACTTTTCTTCTTACCCACCCACCCACCCTTTTCTGGTAAGGAAGTGCAACGTATTCAATTCTCTTCTTAAAATTCAAACTAGGATTCACGTGTTCTGGGTTTTCCGTAGTACCATAGGTTGTGTGTGTGTGCGAGTGTGTGTGTGTAATCCTTGTCTATCTGTTGCATCCAAGTTGTTATCTAATCAGCCTTTGGTTATCAACTGTTGGTACATTCCATACCGACAGGCTTTTGCAAACCGACGCAATCTGTCTTACTCTTTGTATCCGACGCTATCTTGTTTGGGGTGTTCGTTTCCGTAGTTACCAATCTTTAGGTTCAACGTGAGAAGAAGGGGTTAGGATATGTGTTCCACTTGTTCATGTGCGGAGTAATGATTTGAGTGCGGGATGGAGTCGCGACCATACTACTACTCTTATCATGCGCTTTTGTATATTGAATTGGTAGAGTCACTAATCTTGATTCGTTAAGTAATTTTGCGCATCTATTGGTATTTTAATGCCGAAATTTGTGGAAAATTTTTCTTTGATATATTTGTGTACCACACTCCTTTTCAGTCGTGTGCGATATGCTTAATATCTTTTAGGTGCTTTGAACTTTGTTGATATTTTAATATCATCTCAGTAAATCGTATCCTTTAATCTTGGTTAATTCCATTTTGGTACTATTTTGGATTATTATTATTCTCCATTATAGTACTGACTTGTGTTTTATATCAATCTCAGGATGGCTCCACCACGCCGTTCAGATGAGGACATACCACCAGAGTTGGGGGCCGCATTGTCAAACATAGCTAATGCCTTGGCAGCGATGCAGCAGAACCAACAGCGCTTGGAAGAAAGTGTCAGAAGAAATGAGTTTGCTCCCCTCCCTCCACCTCCCAAGCGGGGCGACATCAAAAGCTTCCTGAAATTCAACCCTCGCCAGTTTGATGTTTCAGATCGCCCACTGGATGCGGATGATTGGTTACGTGAGACGTCAAGGCTTCTTGAGACTGCTGATGTTCCTGAGCAGAAGTGGGTAAAGTGTGCTACTCACCTTCTGAAGGGGGATGCAGCTCTTTGGTGGGAAAATTACTTGAAGGCAAGCTGCACTGGTTTTCAGCCTACCTGGGGACAGTTCTCTGGAGCGTTCAAGGAGCAGTTTCTGTCAGAGATTGTGATGGAAAGGATGAAGGAAGCTTTTCTCAACCTGAAGCAAGGAAATGATAACGTCAACACCTACATCAGGAACTTCATGAATCTATCTCGTTATGGTGGCGATGAGGTATCTGATGACAAGAAGAAGAAGAAGAGGTTCAGGCAAGGGCTCAATGCGTCGATCAAGTATGCGATTACTCATGCAAGGCCGGCATCTTTCCTGGAACTACAACACACAGCTTTGCAAGAGGAGGCAAGTCGGCAAGTGTTCGAGGACTCCAAGAAACACAACAGGGATGCATCAAGCTCTTCGGTTATGGCAGCTCCTTCTAAGCGGCGTGTCTGGGTTCCTAACACCCCACCGTCGCTCCCGGCTTCACCAAGACCTTCAAGCTACCCGTCAAGGCCACCAAACTTCACCACTGCGGCTCCCAGGGGCTACAACAACCACTACCCTGGAGCGCCTGGCGGAGTCCCTGGCTATGTTGCTCCACGTCCACATGGTGCTTGTTTCACATGTGGAGATCATGGACATCCCAACTGGAACTGTCCGTTGAAGAACAAAGCTCTCCCTCCACCCCCGCCAAGATCTGCAGCAAGCTCTCCTACGGTTCGTGCACCACCACCTCGGGCTCTCAACATCAACACCAAGCCCGGGTCTACGGTTGCTCGTGCCAATTGTGTCAACGCCGCTCAAGCTGAGCATGCACCTGGAGTGGTGATGGGTACGCTATCCGTTAACTCAGTCCCTGCACGAGTTTTGTTTGATTCTGGTGCATCGCATTCTTTTGTTTCCATCAAGTTTGCTTATGAGAATGGGTTAACATTGGTTCCTCTCCTCAAGCGGTTAATGGTCCTTTCTCCTGGAGCAAATATGGCAGCTTCTAAGATCAGTCATGGCAATCAAATTGAGATTGGTGGCTCTTTGTTCTCGGCTTCCTTAATTGTTCTGGGCAATTCTGACATTGATGTCATCTTGGGCATGGATTGGTTGACGGCAAATGCAGCTGTGATTGATTGTGCTGAACGCTCGGTTTCTTTGAAGATTCCTGAAGGCCATATAGTCTTTTCGCCAAGTCTGACGCCTGCTGTCCAGCTTTTCTCTTTGGTGGCTCTGAATGATGATGCTATGGAAGCTATTCAGAGAGTCCCAGTGGTCTGTGAGTTTCCGGATGTTTTTCCTGAAGAGTTGCCGGGTATGCCTCCGGATCGTGAGGTTGAGTTCGTAATTGAGCTTGAACCTGGAACGGCTCCTATCTCCAAGCGGCCTTACAAAATGGGTCCTTCTGAGTTGGCTGAACTCAAACGACAGCTTGATGAACAAGAGAAGTTGGGTTTCATTCAACACAGTACTTCTTCTTGGGGTAGCCCAACAATCTTTGTGAAGAAGCGTGACAGGACTGATAGACTTTGTGTTGACTACCGGGCTCTCAATGCTAAAACCATCAAGAACAAATATCCCCTTCCGCGGATTAATGATCTCTTCGATCAGCTAGCTGGAGCTGTGGTGTTCTCTAAGCTTGACTTGAGAAGTGGTTATCACCAAATCAAGATTCGCAAGGAAGATGTGCCTAAAACAGCTTTCACCACCCGCTATGGCCTGTATGAGTACACGGTGATGTCTTTCGGTCTCACCAACGCACCGGCTACCTTCTCGAGGCTTATGAACTCGGTCTTCATGGAGTACCTGGATAAGTTCGTTGTGGTCTATCTGGATGACATTCTGGTCTATTCCAAGTCGAAGGAAGAGCATGAAGAACACCTGCAGTGTGTCCTAAACAAGCTTCGCGAGAACCGCTTGTATGCAAAGTTCTCAAAGTGTGAGTTTTGGCTGTCTGAAGTAACCTATCTTGGTCATGTTATCTCTGCCAAGGGCATTGCAGTCAACCCAGAAACTGTGAAGACAATTGTTGAATGGCTTCCTCCTGCAAATGTAAAAGAAGTGCGGAGCTTCCTGGGTTTGGCTAGTTATTGCCGTCGCTTTGTTCAGAACTTTTCTAAGATAGCGAAGCCTCTTACCGATCTTCTAAAGAAAGGCAAGAAATACCTGTGGACTCCTGCATGTCAAGCAAGTTTTGAGACACTCAAAGAGAAGCTCACTTCCACGCCAGTCTTGGTTCCTCCGGATACATCTAAGCCTTTCCAGATATTCTGCGACGCCTCTTTGCAAGGATTGGGTGCGGTCCTTATGCAAGAAAAACAAGTGGTTGCTTATGCCTCTCGACAGTTGAAGACGCATGAGATCAACTATCCCACACATGACCTCGAGCTAGCAGCAGTTGTCTTTGCTTTGAAGCTATGGAGGCACTACTTGCTTGGCAACCGATGTGAGATCTTTTCTGACCACAAAAGTTTGAAGTATATCTTCACTCAGCCTGATCTCAACCTTCGGCAGAGGAGATGGATTGAAGCAATCAATGACTTTGATGTGACCATCAACTACACACCGGGCAAAGCTAATGTCATGGCAGATGCTCTCAGCCGTAAAGCTTATGTCAACAACCTCATGATGGAAGAACAGCAACCTCTTTTGTGCAAGGAATTCCGTCAGCTCAACCTGGAAGTTATGGAAGAAGGGCATCTCCTGAACCTTTTGGCTACTCCTCTCTTGGAAGAAAAGATTCGCTCTCGTCAGCTGGGTGATCCGCACACAAGAAACATCATCTCTAAACTTGAGCTTCCGAAGTATGAGTCCTTCCACGTAGATGATCAAGGCACGCTTTTCTTCGACCACCGGATGTTTGTTCCAAACTACCCGGGTTTGAGAGAGCAAGTTCTCAAGGAGGCGCATGATTCGGTCCTCTCTATCCACCCCGGCAGCACAAAAATGTACATGGACTTGAAAACACAGTATTGGTGGCCTGGTTTGAAACGATATTGTGCAAAGTATGTCTCGGAGTGTGATGTCTGCCGCAGAGTGAAGGCTGTCCATCAGAAACCATTTGGTCTTCTACAGCCATTGAAACCTCCGGAATGGAAATGGGAGAAAGTAGAGATGGACTTCATCACTGGCTTTCCAAGGTCGCAGAAGGGCAACAATGCAATCTTTGTTGTCATCGACAGGCTTTCTAAAGTGGCTCATTTCTTCCCCGTCAAGGAAACAATTTCTGGAATTCAGTTGGCTGAGCTCTATATCAACAGAATTGTCTCTCTGTATGGGGTTCCGCTTGAGATCAGTTCAGACCGTGGGAGCATCTTCACTTCAAAGTTCTGGGAAAGCTTTCAAAATGCTCTGGGAACAAAGTTGAACTTCAGCACTGCTTACCACCCTCAGTCGCAAGGACAAGTGGAAAGGATCAATCAGATTCTGGAGGATATGCTTCGGGCTTGCGTCATCTCTTTTGGCATGAAGTGGGAGGAATGCCTTCCTTATGCTGAATTCTCCTACAACAACAGCTTCCAGAAGAGTCTGAAGATGGCACCATTTGAGGCTCTCTATGGTCGCAAGTGCAGAACTCCGATTGGTTGGTCAGGTGCAGGAGAAAGAATCTGGTTTGGCCCTGATATCGTAACTCAGGCAGAGGAGAAGGTGCATATCATTCTTGAGAACCTGAAGATTGCTCAAAGTCGTCAGAAGAGCAACTATGACAAGAAGCACACGGACATGGTGTATGCCCCTGGTGATCTCGTGTACTTTCGTGTCACTCCCATGAAAGGCACACACCGCTTCGGTATCAAAGGAAAGTTGGCTCCTAGATACATCGGTCCTTTCAAGATTCGTGGTAGAAGAGGAGAAGTTGCTTATGCCCTGGAGCTCCCGGAAAAACTCAAAGTCCATGATGTTTTCCACATCTCTTAGCTCAAGAAGTGCTTCAAAGATCCCGGCAGGACCGTGGATCATGAGCTAATCGATCTCCAAGAAGACCTGTCTTATCAAGAACACCCCACCAAAATTCTGGAAGTCGCAGAAAGAAGAACTCGCAACAAGTCCATCAAGTTCTGCAAGGTGCAATGGTCGCACCATTCTGTTGATGAAGCCACTTGGGAGCGTGAAGATGAACTCCGTGCCAACTATCCTACCCTCTTTGTGTCATCTGTTTCTTCCTAGAATCTCGGGGCGAGATTCCTGTTTAGTGGGGGAGAGTTGTAGCATCCCAGTTGTCTAACACCTGTAATGCTACTTGTTTTAGTAATAAAAAGGGGCACTTCCTACATATAATTGTTGCATCATCATCATATCATGCTCATGTCATCATGTCACCTTGCATTTGAGCATCATACAAAAACCCTTTTTGTTTGGTTCTTATCTCATATGCATTAATATCTGTATTTGCCTCTTGATATTGTATTTGGTTCTTGATATATTGTTAAATGCCCAAGTTGATTTGGGGGCATATCTCTTATTAACTCCACCACCTTTTTCTTTTCACCACCTTGTAATTCCACCATCCAACTAAATATGAGCTTGGCATCTATGGTTTTACTTCTAGCTCATGTGGGTTGGGATGGATCCATTTCTTTTCCACATGTTCTCATCTTGGCATCATTTTGTTTTCACATTATTGATGCATGAGAGCCACATGGCCACTTTTGCATGCCTTGTGAGTGGAACCTTTCCTTAGTCTCCATATGGGTTGTTTTGGGGTTATTATCATGTTGGGATATTTTGGGACTATAAAATATCTAGTGGCACCTACACACTAGCATGTCCCATCTTCATTCAAATATGGCTCCCCTCATTCATCCCACATGAAACTTTTCCTTCTTTCTTTTGCTTGGACCCTACTCAATCTTGTGGGGATGCAAATACATAATGCCATGTTTATTATTTTGTTTCCACAAGTATTGGACATGGCATTTAATGATTTGCATGGCCCATGCAAGCACCACCTTCTTGCTTGTCTTTTGGTTTTTATTTGTTTGGAGTGGATCCTCTCTATCCCTATCCCTTTCTTTTGTGCTTGATCTAGTTGGTCTTGTGTACATCATACCATATCCCTCTCTCTCTAATCCTCTATCTAGTTTTCTTCCATCACCTACTCCATCATCACCATACCCCCCATACCCCATCTTAGCTAAACCCTAAGCTACACCTAGTCTAAACCAAACCCTAAGTGCCCCCTCTCTCCTCTCTCTCTATGCCTAACCGAGCCATCCCTCTAAACCTAGCATGCCACCCCTCTCTCTCGGCCTCCCCTCTCTACCTGCCATGAGGGCCCACCCTACCAACACCACCTCCATGCCGAGCTACCACCCCTCCTATCCAACCCTAGCCGCGTTTTCCCTACCCTAGACACCCGAGCCTACCCTTCCCCTTTTCCTTTCTATCTCTCTGCATGCTAGCCCCACCTTGGCAGCCTCCCTTCCGTGCTCACGCCACCCCAGCCGTGCCTGCCTGCCCCATGCCGTGCACGTGAGGGGAGCGGATAAAGGTGGCCGAAGCCACCTCCCCTCTCCAACACGCCACCCCCTCCCTTCCTTCGGTCCTATCCACCCCACAACCTCCTCTGCCTCGCCAGATCCGTCCCCAGGGACTGCCCTCGCCTCCCTACCCCCCTCTCCTTACCGTCTACCCCGACGACCTCGCCGTCGGCCTCCTCTCGACGACGTCGTACCAGGCGGCGGGCGCGGTGTCCAGGAGTTGGGGAAGACCGAGTCGACCCCCTGCAGCACCCCCGTACACGGAGCTGAGCAGGAGGAGCCCCAGGAGCACAGGCCGACGCCGCACCGAGCGAAAACCCTAGCTCTCGCCGACCGTCAGCCCCGCCGTCGATCGCGACCGCCCCTGCCCGAACCAAGCACGCCACCGAGCCCGCGGTAAGCTCCTAGCCCTCCCAGACATGCGCCGGCTCTGCATCGCTTCCTGTCGGCGACGATCGTTCCGTCGAACACGCTGCGCGCGCCGGCGGCAGTGTCGTCTGCTCGTCGCTGCGCCACGCAGTCACCTCACCTAGGCCGCGCCGAACCTTCCTGTCAACCACCCTGGCCACCACAGTGGATCCGTCCTCTGCGCGCGTGCTCCGCGTCGCGGGATCGAACCCCGCCCGCACCGCGCACCGCTCCGTGCGCGCAAGGCAGAGAGAGGAGAAAAACAGTACCACGTGGGCGATTTTCACAAAACCCCCCAAACATTTTTATTCCTAAACCGTGGTCCAACCTAGCCCCACCAGTCAGCGTCGGTGGGTTTATGCAAAAAGGCTCCCCAAGTTTTCGGGGCCAACCCGCGGTCCCTGATCCTTCCGCCTGTCAGCCGCTGCCGTTTTCTCCTCTGGCACGCGGGCCCGCGAACCCCTGTCCCCACCCGTCAGCCGCAGTGGCTGGCAGCAACCGCGGTGACCGCCAGGTTTCTGCGCGCGTGGGCCTGTGCCAGCTCTGTCCCCACCTGTAAGCGTCTGTGGCTAGATAAGGCTGAGTATAAAAAGTTTCTGCGTCTGTTTAAATTCAGATCTTCTCCTAGTTATTTCAAAATTCAAATATAAATCTGTTTTAAATAACTTTTCAATTATAAATCCAAATAATGCAAATGATATATGTTTTTGAATCAGAAAAAATGTGAGGATTTCAAATATGCCATTCAAATTGCCTTTTGCACATTTAAAATTCCAAGTTGAATTAAATTACCACAAATGCCACTAGGACTTAAATAATTAATAACTTTTGATTTATAATTCCAAATTTAACAAATGATATGTCTAAAATGATCAGCTCGACGAGACCTTTCTGTTTATGCTATCCATGACTTCAATTGCAGCATGCATCATATAAATATAAAGTATACAGCAACTATTATGACAATAAAATGTGGCCAAACCTTAATAAAATGACTTATTCTTGTATACCACACCTCACCCATGCCATGCTACTTTATTGCCATGCAACTTGTGCATCATTCATCATGGCATGATTGTTTGCTTGACGCATTTTATTCCTATGCTTGTGCACTTTATTTATGTTGGCCCTTGTTTGTTTGGTTTTTCTTCGGATAGACTCTGAGCAGGGGATATATCAAGAGAACCAGGAACACTACCCAGATCCGTCTCTCGCTTCCACCGAGCTGCCAGGCAAGCACTACCACATGCTTGCATACATACAGTACCTATTGCCTCTATCTTATTCTTGCATCATTGAGTCGCGATTGCATTAAACTGAATCCCAAGTATTGCATAGCCTTTACTTTTAAAACCCCACCAAGCCTGTACCTCCATCCCATGAGCCATTACTACAGGAGTTGTTTGAGCCATGCGAGTCGTAGAACAGCATGTGTAGGGTTTGTGAGTGTCTGATGGATAACGAGGTACCTAAACAACTTAACCTGAGTAGTAATGGGACAACTAATGAAAGTGGCACCGGTGAGCAATATCTGCTATTTGGTTTTTCCTGCTCACTTGTGTCCCGTAAGACCCCGAGTACTTGATTCCTGTTCCAAGATTTATCGCGCTATCCACATCCGGGAGGTATATGGGACCCCCCTGAGCCAGAGCTTGATTCCGTCTTATTTCTTGGGGCCACAAACTAGTTTGAGGTTTTATTTACTATCCTGTACTTATGCCATGCTACTGCTTATTTACGATTGTGCGAGGAGCACACTGTACTGTTTAGGTAAGCGGAGTGTTTTCGCGGTATCGACAAGCCCAGCCACACTTTCGGGTTCCCAGTCGTTTATAGCCTCTGGCGCAAACCTTGAGTCCGTCTCGGAGTCAGCTAGCTTCGTTGCGGGTCTACTCAATGGGGTGGCCCCCTGAAATATTTCTGAATCGTGTGATTGCTTTGTCGTGAAGGCCTCGTTGGGTTTTGATTTGGTTTTTCCGAGGTTGATCGAGTGTGTGTTGCTATTTGTGCACCCCTGCAGGGTAAAACTTTCTGAAAGCCGTGTCCGCGGTTATGGACGACTTGGAGCACAGTTTCTCGATCATAGACAAGCATAACTAAAGTACTGCTTTAATCTGACTAAGTAATTTGACTAGTAAATAGTACAACACTCATGGAATGGTTAATAAAATTGCCAACGGATGGGGGGTTGTTCGTCCGCTTCCTTGTTGGTAAGCGAGGAGGAGGATGGATCGGATGGAATTTACTGTTATAACTGTTGTCCTTAATTCACGGACATCCGTCTATCATTGGTTAGGCGGATGGTTAGCGTTTTTCTATAGAACTGCTAGGGTTTATCTTTTGCTGCAGTTGCATCACCCCAGGTTGTGTCCCCTTTAGAGGCATAAAGACTTGCTGAGTACCCTTAGGGTCTCACACGATAAATTATTGGTTCAGATGAACAGGTACCCTCGCAGGACGGATACTGGGTGGAAGAGGCTGATGATGTGGGCAACGATCGTTTGGTGTAGAGATTCCGGGAACGGGGATCCGTGTGATCTGTGGGCGGGATGTGCTTAGTTCTATGGCATCTTATGCCGATTTGCTTCTTATCCGTACTCGGACTATGTTTTGCCGCTTCCGCTTGATACTCTGATGTGTGATGTATGAGGAATTATCCTAAAATATTATACCTATCTAGGTCATTTGAATCTTGCCGTATGGCGTTGCTATATTTCCTTTCTTTCTAGATGGTATGGCTCTGATGTACTCTTGTATGGTGGCTTGCATACATACCCACTTGTGTATGTAGTTGATGTAGGGGTTCGTAGCATGGAAAACAAAAATTTTCTATCGCATAAAAACAAACAAGCCAAGATCTATCTACTAGATTGTAGCAACGAGTCGATAGAGGAACTCACCCTCGAAGATTCCAAAGCGGTTAACGAGAGCAGATTCTCGTGGGTGATGTAGTCGTACTCTTCCCGATCTCAAGATCGCGTAGACGATCCTTCCGGCGCCACGTTCCGGCAGCGCTCCCGCAGTCGGTCACACGTTCGGTACTCGACGAAGACCTTCCTCTCCCTTGTTCCAGCAGGCAGCGGAGGTTGTAGTACTCTCCTCGCGATTCCGGCAGCACAACGGCGTGGTACCGGAAGTAGAGGGGAAATCCCGCAGGGCTTCGCCCTAAGCCGGTGCGAGTATGGTGGAGCTTATGAGAGAGGCTATTAGTGGTCTAGTAATTAGACACACCAATTAGAAGGCTCTAAACCAATTAGAAGGCTCTAAACCGCTGGCTAAAGCAATTAGAAGCTCTAAACCAAAACGGCTCTAAACCGGAGATTTAGAGGTGGAAACTTGTGTGTCTAGGAGGGGAGCCCTGCCCCTCCTTTTATAGGTGGGGAGGCGCGGCCAGGGGAGGGGAGTCCCTCCCCAAGTCGGCCTTGGGTGGTGCGCCGGCTTGGGGAGGAGACTCCTCCCTCAAGTCGGTTCCCAACTCCTCTTTCTTGTTTCCCACAGTTTCTTGTTTTAGCCGTTTGACTTTCAAACTGGACATTTGACTTTTCTGTTTTAGGATTCAATTTAATCCTTTATTTGGGATAGCAAGAACACTTAGTACATGATGCAATCATTCAATGACACACTCATGTACCCTCCCCCCCGGAGTGCCGGACAATCCGGAACCTTCTAGAACATTCCCGATGAAAACACCGGAATCATTCCTGAACTCCGAAACGGGACTTTCCTTATATGAATCTTATTCTCCGGACCATTCCGGATCACCTCGTGATATCCCGGATCCCATCCGAGACTCCGAACAACATTCGGTCTCTTTCTCATAATACCATAACTACTCAAACAACGTCGAATCCTGAAGTGTGTCTCCCTACGGTTCGTGAATTATGCGGACATGATCGAGACACTTCTCCGAACAATAACCAATAGAGGAATCTGGAAATTCATATGGCTCCCACATATTTCTACGATTACTTTGTGATCGAATGAACCACTTACATACGATACCAATTTCCCTTTGTCTCACGATATGTTACTTATCCGAGGTTATGATCGTCGGTATCTCTGCATACCTAGTTCAACCTCGTTACTGATAAGTACTCTTTTCTCGTTCCCGTGATATGTGATCCCTTGTGACCAAGTCACATGCTTGCAAGCCAATTGGATGACATTCCACCGAGAGGGCCCAGAGTATATCTATCCGTCATGTGGATGGACAAATCCCACTCTTGATCCATGTGTTTCAACCAATACTTTCCGAACACTTAATGCCACCTTTATAGCCACCCAGTTACGGTGTGGTGTTTGATGTCATCAAAGCATCCATCCGGTAAAGGTGATATGCATGATCTCATGGTCGAAGGAATTAGGTTACTATGTATCAGAAAGCATATAGCAATTGAACTATTGAAATGACTTGATCTTTATGCTACGCTTTATCAATAGGAGTATGTCCACCATATCATTCTCCTAACGATATGATCTTGTTGTTGATGACATCTCAATGTTCATGATATGGAAACCATAATCATTTTAATCAACCAACAAGCTAGTGAAGTATAGAGGCTATACTAGGGACTTCAATTTAAGTTTACAATTCACACAAGTATTAATGTTTCCTTGTTAATACTATTATAGCATGAATATAAACATTTATCATAAACACAAAGATATAATAATAACTATATTTATTATTGCCTCTAGGGCATATCTCCAACAGTCTCCCACTTGCTCTAGAGTCATCTAATCTAGATTACATGGTAATATACCGAACACCCATGGTAGTTTGGTGTTGGTCATGTTTTGCCCTCGGGAGAGGTTTAGTCAACGGATCCGCCACATTCAGATCTGTGTGTACTTTGCAAATCTTTATATCCCCATCCTGGATATGTTCTCGAATAGCGTGAAAACGCAGTTTGATATGCTTCAGCTTCTTGTGTGACCTTGGTTCTTGCGCATTGGCTATGGCGCCCATGTTATCACAGTAGATAGACATTGGGTCCAGCGCACTTGGAACCACACCCAGCTCTGTAATGAACTCTTTCATCCATATCGCTTCTTGTGAAGCCTCCGAAGCAGCCATGTATTCCGATTCAGTTGAAGATCTCGCCACAACGCTTTGCTTTGCACTCCTCCAGCTAACTGCTGCACCATTCAAAATAAATACGTATCCAGATTGTGATTTAGAATCATCCGGATCGGTGTTCCAACTAGCATCGGTGTAACCATTAACAACGAGCTGTTCATCACCTCCATAAAAAAGAACCATATCCTTAGTTCTTCTCAAGTACTTAAGGATGTTTTTGACCGCTGTCCAATGATCCACTCCTGGATCACTTTGATATCTGCTAGTTAGAATAACAGCATATGCGATGTCGGGTCTAGTACATAGCATGGCATACATTAGAGATCCTATGGCTGAGGCATAGGGAGTCTTACTCATCCTTTCTCTATCTTCTGCCGATGTTGGACTTTGAGTTTTACTCAAGGTCGTATTGGGCAACATGGGCAAGAACCCTTTCTTGCTTTCTTCCATTCCAAACTTCTTTAGAGCTTTGTCCAAATATGTACTCTGTGACAATGATATTTGGCGTTTCGATCTATCTCTATAAATCTTTATGCCTAATATGTAAGTTGCTTCGCCAAGATCCTTCATTGAAAAACTATTATTCAAATACTCCTTGACACTATTAAGAAGGTCTACATCATTCCCAATCAACAATATGTCATCCACATACAGTATTAAGAATGCTACAGAGCTCCCACTCACTTTCTTGTAAATACAAGCTTCTCCATAAGTTTGTTAAAACCAAAACTTTTGATTACCTTATCAAAACGTTGATTCCAACTTCGGGATGCCTGCTTCAATCCATAGATGGACCGTTGAAGTTTGCATACCTTGTTAGCATCTTTAGGATCGACAAAACCTTTGGGTTGCATCATATACAACTCTTCATCAATGTCTCCATTGAGGAATGCTGTTTTGACATCCATCTGCCATATCTCATAATCATAATATGCAGCGATTGCTAACATAATCCTCACAGACTTTAGCTTCGCTACCGGTGAGAAAGTCTCATCGTAGTCAACTCCTTGAATTTGTCGAAACCCTTTTGTGACAAGTCGAGCTTTATAGACAGTAACATTACCATCAGCATCTGTTTTCTTCTTGAAAATCCATTTGTTCTCGACAGCCTTCCGGCCATCCGGTAAGTCCACCAAAGTCCATACTTGGTTTTCGTACATGGATCCAATCTCGGATTTCATGGCTTCTTGCCATTTATTGGAATCTAGGCTCATCATCGCTTCCTCATATGTCTCGGGGTCATCGGTGTTGTCCACCACCATGACATTCATAACGGAATCATACCAATCTGGAGTGGTACGAGTTCTCGTTGACCTCCGAGGCTCTGTAGTAACTTCAACCGAAGTTTCATGATCACCATCATTAGCTTCCTCTCTTATTGGTGCAGGCACCACAGGAACTTCTTCCGGTGCTGCGCTACTCGCAATTTCGAGAGAAGGTTCGACAACCTCGTCGAGTTCTACTTTCCTTCCAGTCACTTATTTCGAGAGAAATTCCTTCTCTAGAAAGGATCCATTCTTGGCAACGAAGATTTTGCCTTCGGATCTATGATAGAAGGTATACCCAATAGTTTCCTTCGGGTATCCTATGAAGACGCATTTTTCCGCTTTGGGTTCAAGCTTGTCCGGCTGTAACTTCTTTACATAGGCTTCGCATCCCCAAACTTTAAGGAACGACAATTTAGGTTTCTTCCCAAACCATAATTCATACGGTGTCGTTTCAACGGATTAAGACGGTGCCCTATTTAAAGTGAATGCGGCTGTTTCTAATGCATAACCCCAAAATGATAGCGGTAAATCTGTAAATGACATCATAGAACGAACCATATCTAAGAGAGTTCGATTACGACGTTCGGACACACCATTACGCTGTGGTGTTCCCGGCGGTGTCAATTGTGAAAGTATTCCGCACTTCTTTAAATGCTCGCCAAACTCGTAACTTAGATATTCACCTCCACGATCAGAACGTAGAAATTTAATCTTCTTGTTACGTTGATTCTCTACCTCACTTTGAAACTCCTTAAACTTCTCGAAAGTTTCGGATTTATGTTTCATGAAATAGATATACCCATATCTACTCAAGTCATCCGTGAAGGTAAGAACATAACGATAACCACCGCGCGATGCTACACTCATTGGACCACACACATCGGTATGTATGATTTCCAATAAGTCCGTAGCTCGCTCCATCATACCAGAAAATGGAGTCTTAGTCATTTTACCCATCAGACATGCTTCGCATCTTTCAAGTGATTCAAAATCAAGTGATTCAAGAAGTCCATCGGAATGGAGTTTCTTCATACGTTTCACTCCGATGTGACCAAGACGACAGTGCCACATATAGGTCGAATTATCGCTTGATTTCAAACGTTTAGCTTCAATATTGTTGATATGTGTATTTCCACTATCGAGATTCAATAAGAATAGACCATCTATCAAAGGTGCATGTGCGTAAAACATATTACTCATATAAATCGAACAACCATTATTCTCTGACTTAAACAAGTAACCGTCTCGCAATAAACAAGATCCTGATATAATGTTCATGCTTAACGCAGGCACCAAATAACAATTATTTAAGTATAAAACTAATCCCGATGGTAGATGAAGAGGTAGCGTGCCGACCGCGATCACATCAACCTTTGATCCGTTTCCCACGCGCATCATCACCTCGTTCTTCGCTAGCTTCTGTTTATTCTGCAGCACCTGTTTCGAGTTACAAATATGAGCAACCGAACCAGTATCAAATACCCAGGCACTACTACGAATACTAGTGAGATACACATCAATAACATGTATATCAGATATACCTTTCTTCTTGATGTTGCCGTTCTTCAAATCCGCCAAGTACTTTGGGCAATTCCGCTTCCAGTGACCTACTCCTTGCAGTAAAAGCACCCAGTTTCAGGCTTTGGTCCAGCCTTGGTTTTCTTCGTCGGCGTGGTAACTTTCTTACCACCCTTCTTGAAGTGTCCCTTTTGCTTAGACTTGCCCTTCTTGAATTTGGTGGTCTTATTGACCATCAACACTTGGTGCTCTTTCTTGATCTCCACTTCTGCAGATTTTAACATAGCAAATAGTTCTGGCAACTCTTTGTTCATGTTCTGCATGTTGTAGTTCATCACAAAGTTCCTGTAACTTGGTGGCAATGACTGGATAACGCGGTAAACCCCCAAAGCATTAGGAATCACTATACCCAAGCTTTGAAGTTTGTTTGCGTGCCCAGACATTTTAAGCACATGCTCACTGACGGAGCTACCCTCTTCCATCTTGCAGTTAAAGAACTTTTCAGAAGCTTCATAACTTTCAATTGCCGCATGAGTCTCAAAAATCAATTTGAGATCCTCGACAATATCATATGGGTCTGACTCTTCAAACCTTTTCTGAAGCTCCGATTCTAAACCATACAAGATAGCACACTGAACTATGGAGTACTGATTCTTCCGAGCGAGGTAAACATTCTTTACTTCATCGGGAGCATCAGCTGCAGGTGGGTCACCCAGCGGTGCATCCAGCACATAGGTCAAATTACCAGCTGTGAGGACAATCCTCAAATTGCGGAACCAATCCGCGAAGTTGCTTCCATTGTTTTTCAACTTTTCTTTCTCTAGGAACGCATTAAAATTGATGGTAGGGGCTGCCATTGATCTACAACATATTTGCAATAGTTTAGACTAAGTTTATGACAAATTGAGTTCAAATTAATTAATGAAATTAAACTAGGTGAACTCCCACTCAAAACAACATCCCTCACATTGTTTTAGTGATCACACGAACCAAATCCACTACATCAACACCGATCATCACGAGAGTTGATATAGTTTCAATGGCGAACAATCATCATGTTCATCATATCTACTATATGATTCATGCTTTACCTTTCGGTGATCCGTGTTCCTGAGACCATGTCTGTACATGCTAGGCTCGTCAAGATCAAACCTTAGCCACCGCATAAGCAAATCTGGCTTGCTTACGTTGTATACACTTGCGGAATCTAACACACCCGATCATCACGTGGTGCTTCGAAACAACAAGCTTTAGCAACGGTGCTAACTAAGGGCGAACACTTTATGATTTGAAATTCATGTGCATGAGGGATCATCTTATAATGCTACCGTCGTCTACTAAGCAATACAAGATGCATAAAGGATTAACATCACATGCAATTCATAATATGTGATATGATATGGCCTTTCTTCTTTGTGCTTCCGATCTCCATCTTCAAACACGAACATGATCTCCATCATCACCGGCATTGCATCAAGGTCAATGACGCTTCACCATGGTTGTCATCCACCGGCTTCAACTATTACAACTACTTTGAATAGACACGCGGGTCTTAACATAAATTAAAGACAACCATATGGCTCCTGCCGGTTGCCAACTTACAATAAGGAACATTGCATACATCAAATATAATCACAATCATGGCCATATCACATCACTGCACACCCCTGCAAAACAAAGTTAGACGCTTCTACTTTCTTTGCATATTTTACGTGGTTTGGGGCTTTTAATAAGTGTCGTTCTAACTTACGAACAAGAACCACAACATTGATACTAGCATTGTTGATTACCCGTTGTAAATTGGATCTTAACTATGCTAGGAGAAACAGGCACCCGCAAAGCCACTTATGCAATACAAGTTGCATGTCAAGCGTGGAGCAAGTCTCATGAACGATGTCATGTAAGGTTAGCCCGGGCCGCTTCATCCCAACATACCGCAAGATGCAAAGTACACAAAAAGCAATCTACAATAAAAGCATCAACGCCCACAATGACCATTGTGTTCTACTCGTGCAACAGATCTACATATAGACACGGCTCTGATACCACTGTAGGGGTTCGTAGCATGGAAAACAAAAATTTTCTATCGCATAAAAACAAACAAGCCAAGATCTATCTACTAGATTGTAGCAACGAGTCGATAGAGGAACTCACCCTCGAAGATTCCAAAGCGGTTAACGAGAGCAGATTCTCGTGGGTGATGTAGTCGTACTCTTCCCGATCTCAAGATCGCGTAGACGATCCTTCCGGCGCCACGTTCCGGCAGCGCTCCCGCAGTCGGTCACACGTTCGGTACTCGACGAAGACCATCCTCTCCCTTGTTCCAGCAGGCAGCGGAGGTTGTAGTACTCTCCTCGCGATTCCGGCAGCACAACGGCGTGGTACCGGAAGTAGAGGGGAAATCCCGCAGGGCTTCGCCTTAAGCCGGTGCGAGTATGGTGGAGCTTATGAGAGAGGCTATTAGTGGTCTAGTAATTAGACACACCAATTAGAAGGCTCTAAACCAATTAGAAGGCTCTAAACCGCTGGCTAAAGCAATTAGAAGCTCTAAACCAAAACGGCTCTAAACCGGAGATTTAGAGGTGGAAACTTGTGTGTCTAGGAGGGGAGCCCTGCCCCTCCTTTTATAGGTGGGGAGGCGCGGCCAGGGGAGGGGAGTCCCTCCCCAAGTCGGCCTTGGGTGGTGCGCCGGCTTGGGGAGGAGACTCCTCCCTCAAGTCGGTTCCCAACTCCTCTTTCTTGTTTCCCATAATTTCTTGTTTTAGCCGTTTGACTTTCAAACTGGACATTTGACTTTTCTGTTTTAGGATTCAATTTAATCCTTTATTTGGGACAGCAAGAACACTTAGTACATGATGCAATCATTCAATGACACACTCATGTACCCTCCCCCCCCCCGGAGTGCCGGACAATCCGGAACCTTCTAGAACATTCCCGATGAAAACACCGGAATCATTCCCGAACTCCGAAACGGGACTTTCCTTATATGAATCTTATTCTCCGGACCATTCCGGATCACCTCGTGATATCCCGGATCCCATCCGAGACTCCGAACAACATTCGGTCTCTTTCTCATAATATCATAACTACTCAAACAACGTCGAATCCTTAAGTGTGTCTCCCTACGGTTCGTGAATTATGCGGACATGATCGAGACACTTCTCCGAACAATAACCAATAGAGGAATCTGGAAATTCATATGGCTCCCACATATTTCTACGATTACTTTGCGATCGAATGAACCACTTACATACGATACCAATTTCCCTTTGTCTCACGATATGTTACTTATCCGAGGTTATGATCGTCGGTATCTCTGCATACCTAGTTCAACCTCGTTACTGATAAGTACTCTTTTCTCGTTCCCGTGATATGTGATCCCTTGTGACCAAGTCACATGCTTGCAAGCCAATTGGATGACATTCCACCGAGAGGGCCCAGAGTATATCTATCCGTCATGTGGATGGACAAATCCCACTCTTGATCCATGTGTTTCAACCAATACTTTCCGAACACTTAATGCCACCTTTATAGCCACCCAGTTACGGTGTGGTGTTTGATGTCATCAAAGCATCCATCCGGTAAAGGTGATATGCATGATCTCATGGTCGAAGGAATTAGGTTACTATGTATCAGAAAGCATATAGCAATTGAACTATTGAAATGACTTGATCTTTATGCTACGCTTTATCAATAGGAGTATGTCCACCATATCATTCTCCTAACGATATGATCTTGTTGTTGATGACATCTCAATGTTCATGATATGGAAACCATAATCATTTTAATCAACCAACAAGCTAGTGAAGTATAGAGGCTATACTAGGGACTTCAATTTAAGTTTACAATTCACACAAGTATTAATGTTTCCTTGTTAATACTATTATAGCATGAATATAAACATTTATCATAAACACAAAGATATAATAATAACTATATTTATTATTGCCTCTAGGGCATATCTCCAACAGTTGATCCCTTCGCCTGCCGATTACGCCGCCCGTACAGGTCCCGCTGAGTTGGAAGTGGTTGGGACGGCCGAAAGGTCTACCCGTGAGTGGCTTTTGGGCCCCACCGTACTATTTCAACCACTACCGCTCATCCAGGCTTGTATCTAGGAGCGTAATTCACCGAGGTAGTTACATGGCCCCACCCCGCCAGCCTCTCTCCCGTGCCCACCTGCCCCGCGCGGACCCTACCTCCTGGGATGGACAGACACGCCCCGGCGCCTTCCTCTCTCCTCCCTCCTCTGGCCCCCACCTCTCTCCCCCGTGTTCTCTGTCCGCCGCCATCGCCACCAACCCCCATCTCCCTCTCGTGCCTCCTCCTCTCGCGAGCAACCTCCGCTGCTGCCAGGTCCGACCTTCCCCGCGCTCGCGAGCTCTGCCGCCTCTGCAAGCCGTCGCCGGCCTCCCTCGCCCCGCAGACCGGCTCGATCTCCGCCTCCCTGATGCGTCCTGGGCTGGCGAGCCTAGCACCGCCGTTGACCTCCTCGCCGGTGTCGCTGTTCGCCCCTATCCACCCGCGTCCTGTGACGACGACCTCCCCGACGCGGCCGTCGTTCTCCTTCCTCCTCTGCGGGCACCGCCTTTCTCCTACGAGCCTCGTCGGCGCCCCGCCCGCTCGCCCTGCTCCCTGGCCACAAGCCTCGCACCGGCCGTCGCCCTTCCCCGACCACCTCCCTCTGACCATCGCCGTTTTGGCCTTCCTCTGCCTCGACCTGGACCACGCGAGCTGCCCTCCTCTGGTCGCCGCCCTCCTCCCCTCACGGCGCCCTCTGCACCACCCCGCGCTCCTCACCAGCTCGGCCCTCCGCCTATCCGTCCATCCACCACCGGCTTCACCCCCGGCCTCCACGTGTCGCCCATCCCCATGAGCTTCCCATCGCCGTCGCAGGCGCCCTCCACCTCGACCGCAACTCCTCACTGCCATGGATGTTGCCGCACTGCGTGTCTCCCTCTGTTTCGCATCGCGGTGCTCTCCCGTGAGCTTCCCCCTGCAGCGTGCCGGAGGCTCCCTCAAGCTCGTCGCCTGCGTCCTCCGGCCGCATGCTCGTGACCGCCGTTTGCTGCCCGCCCTTCGTCCTTTGTCCGCTGCTCGCCAAGACCGACGCCCCGTCTGAGTACAACTTGTCCCGTGCACGATCTTGTTCCAGCGTCTGTTGATGGGCCGTGACTGGTTCAAACTTCCCCGATTCATCTGAGTATGGTTCTCTACAGCATGCCTTGTCGCTTGAAACCGTCTACCCGGGCCTCTCTCGAGGTCTTCTTGAAACAAGACCGACACGATGCATACTTTTCCGAAGGACGACCACGACGCTACTCGAGGGTTACCGACATCGGAACCAAGTCTGTCATTGAACGATGATGCCGGTGCCGAGAATCCTCTTCCCGGAACGGCAAGCTCTCCATCCCGGATACGCCAAGTTCTTCGTCCTGAATGCCAAGACTGACCGCTACGCAGACCCGGCAAGATCTTCGCTATGACCAGATCGACACCGACCAGGGCGAATCCGATGCGCCCCGCCGCCAAACCCAGTCCTTCTTCCCGGATGCGACAAGATCTACTTCCGCCGCCCGAGACCGATCCCGGCGAGACCGAACCCTGTCGACCCCGAACCAAGATCGGCGAGCCCCCTATGTGTGACCCCTCCGAGCCCCAAGTTCGCCGAACCCCAAAGTGTGACCCTCTTTTCCGTGACCTATATTTTATAAATAATATTACTTGTTGCATATAAAATTGCCATGCTTGCATACATATTGTCATGTGGTTTGGGGGCCTTATGCCGATTCACCATATAATTAAATATGGAGACCATATGCGGGCTATTCTAGTCTTAGTTTGTCTCCATTTAAATCTGTGTAGCGAACCGATGCTATATTTTGCCATGTTAAGACAACATTTAAATTGCGGGTATCTAAACAACATAGACCACCTAATTAAATGTCGGGACCCCGGTTCCGCTTAATATGGCCTAATTGCATCGCATCCTTTGCCATGTCATGCATCATACATGCATCATGCCCGATCTTCTGCCGTTGTATTAAATAGTGCATCCGGTGTTTCCTTTAGTGTTTTGGTTCTTCGCGAATAAGGCTGTTGAGTTGATGCGAGTGTCGACCCGATCTTCGGATGAACCGTCGGCAATGTTTTCCAGGCGAGCATCCTCCCCCTTTCTACCTATTTTATGTTTCTAGTCTTTATTTCCTCCTGTTGATCTATTGCTATCTGTGTTGCGGTGCTCTAGTTTTCGTACCCGTGATATCCCTTGCAGCCTTATACTGCCTTGGACACATCCTACTACCTGTTGATTGGTAGATAGTTGGACTTGCGCGTCGTAGTCGCTTGCTCAAGTGCTGTTGCGTGTCGTCAAGTACCACAGTTGTTGGAGTGTTGCCGCATGTTTAATGTTTTAGGTGATCATGGCTTTAATTACTGTTTAATAACTAAAATTGAAAGTAGGTAAATGCAGAGGCACCGGTGGGTAATAGACAATATTTGGATTTTAACCGCTCACTGGTGTCCCGTAGGACCCCGAGTTCTTGACACCTGTTCCGAGATCGAGCGCGCTAACCATAGGTGGGGTGTGTGGGCACCCCCATCGATTAGTACCTGATTTCAAAGTATTGTACCGGGGGCCACAAGTAGTTTGGGGCTTTATTACTATCCTGTGCTTATGCCATGCTTTACTGCTTTATTTACGATTGCGCGTGGAGCGCGTGTACTGTTTAGGATTGCGGAGTGTTTTCGCGGTATCGACAAGCCCAGTCACACTTTCGGGTTCCCAGTCGTTTACAGCCATTGACGCAAACCCTGAGTCCGTCTCGGAGACCGGCCGACTTCGTTGCGGGTAGCTTAGTGGGGTGGCCCCCATGTACTTGCTTTGGGTCTGGGAAACGTCATGACTTAGGCCCCGCCGACATACCGATGGGTGTATGTTAACTGATCTGGCAAAAAGGGTCGAAGTGCGTGTGGATACTTTGGTGCACCCCTGCAGGGTTAAATCTTTTCGAAAAGCCGTGTCCGCGGTTATGGACGACTTGGAGCACAGTTCTCGATCATAGACAACTATAACTAAAGTTTACTGTTATAATTTGACTTGTATCCGATATGACTAGTAATCAGCTTCACTACAACGGAATGGCTAAATAAAAGTACCAACAACTGCTGGGTTTGGGATGTCTCATGCTAATCGTATCTGACTAGTAAGTGTTGCAAGTACAACGGAATGTTTAACTAAAACTGCCCACTGCTTATTATATCAGGATGACTCATGCTATCTATATTTGACTAGTAATTACCGCCACTATAACGGAATAAATAAAACTGTCAACTGTGTGAGTTCCTCGGTTGACTTCCTCGTTTGGTCTCGAGGGGGAAATACCAGGATGGGTATGTTTGGTGGTAGTATCAGGATGGTTCCGAATAGGTCTTTCTTACCCCTCTCTGATAGCCGCTATTTGTATCGAGTCTCTATAGGTTGTTTAGTGCATGCCGCGCTGCCGCTTCATTCCACCATATCTATGTAGGCGAGGACCGCCGAATTCTAGTCTCGCCGTGTACTGGCCTCAGTACTGACCGCTCTCTTTTTCCTTTGCCCTTTGTCGGCACCCCTTTTGTCTAAGCAGGTTTCGAGATCGACGTCGTTAGCAGGGTTACCCTTCCGGCTTGGCCTGGGCAGGGTTATGGACGCCTTTGGTTATTCTTCAGGGCTCTTAGCTCAATTTGCATCTTGTCCGTACTCCGACGCTGTATCGTTTTCAAGGTGATTTGGATCTTTGTACTGTATATCTGTATTCTTGACTCTTTGAGTCGCTGTTGTATATATATGTTTTGTGGGTTCCATCGAGGACTATTGTGTAATGATATTACTTCGTTTTCCACCCGCACGCAAGTGCCTGGTGGGCACCTTTGAATCGTTTCTATGCGGGTTTGGCGGGAAGCGCTGAAACTTGCATAGGGCCGATTCCGAGGGTGTTACAGAGTGGTATCAGAGCTCAGCAGTTGCGATACCCCACAAGTCCAGCCTGTAGGATAACCTAGCTAACGGCCGAAGTAGAGTGTCAAAACTATTTTTGCAAAATCGGTTGGATAGTTCTGATTAGGTCTGATTTTACTCCTTACCCCTCTGCTGCTCTCCTCTCACCTCTGCGTGTTTTGAATCCGCTCTCTTCTCTCTCTTCGAGTCCAGGATTTTTCGTGGTTGGGTTCCATCGTACCTTCAGGGTTTCGCTTCCTCCTTTGGTAACGGTGTTGCTACATCTGGTCTTCATGCTATCCGAGGAATCCTTCATCTGGTGGACTTCTCTTTGTTCCTTCTCGTGCCTTCCGGTGTTTTCCGACGCGACGACATCATCTACGCCAGATCCGATGCAGAGTCTGCATCACTCCTTTGTTTCTGAACCTCGATTGTCAAGATCTTCAGTATGATTCCGAGAATGGTTGCACGCTTTTCTATTGATTGTGCAGAGTAATAGTTTGGGTGCGTGATGGACTGGCCCCCATGCCGACTACTCACTCTATTCGCTTGTGTACATTGAAGTGGATGAGAATGCATCGGTTCTCTCTTTCTATCGAAGTTAGAGGTGGATTGATTGGTTGATACCTCTACCTTCGCCTTTGTTTCCCGGAGTGTTCTCTCGACGATCACGGACAACGACCTCTTGTTAGTGGTGTCGCGAGGATCTACACGATGCGAGAAGATTCAGATCGCCGCCCTTCTTCCCGGTACCATGAGGCGGATCTCGAGGGCGAGATCCATTGTTAGTGGTGTCGAATTGTGGCGCCCCGCAAAACCACTGCTAGAAAATCGCTATTGTTTGTACTTGTGCATCATCATGACATCATCATGCATATATTTTGCATAAAAACTATTTTCGTAAAAGCCTAAGTTGTTTTCTAATTAGCCCTCTCCTTTAATCTCAAACTAAAACCTCGGTCTGTTCAGATCTTTTATTTGTCTAAAAAGTATTTACAAAAATGTTTTAAAGATAAAATAAATAATAAAATGTTTTATCCGGGGAGGCAGTCCGATCGGTCCGGCCCAAAGGACCAACCTGACCAGACTACCTACCACCCGGCCCATCTAAAGAAACCCTAAACCAGACTACCCAAACCTTTTCCTACCCCACCCTATCCTACCCACCCCCAGCCACATCACCCCGACCAATCACCATCCGCCACCTCACTGCATCCCTCCACCTCACCACTCCCTCTCCCCATCCCAGCCGCCAGCTCACCCCACCATCCACCCTGCAGCCTGGCCCCACCCCGCCAGCCTCTCTCCGTGCGCACCTGCCCCGCGCGGACCCCACCTCCTGGGATGGACAGACGCGCCCCGGCGCCTTCCTCTCTCCTCCCTCCTCTGGCCCCCACCTCTCTCCCCCGTGTTCTCTGTCCGCCGCCGTCGCCACCAACCCCCATCTCCCTCTCGTGCCTCCTCCTCTCGCGAGCAACCTCCGCTGCTGCCAGGTCCGACCTTCCCCGCACTCGCGAGCTCTGCCGCCTCTGCAAGCCGTCGCCGGCCTCCCTCGCCCCGCAGACCGGCTTGATCTTTGCCTCCCTGATGCGTCCTGGGCTGGCGAGCCTAGCACCGCCGTTGACCTCCTCGCTGGTGTCGCTGTTCGCCCCTCTCCACCCGCGTCCTGTGACGACGACCTCCCCGACGCGGCCGTCGTTCTCCTTCCTCCTCTGCGGGCACTGCCTTTCTCCTACGAGCCTCGTCGGCGCCCCGCCCGCTCGCCCTGCTCCCTGGCCACAAGCCTCGCGCCGGCCGTCGCCCTTCCCCGACCACCTCCCTCTGACCATCGCCGTTTTGGCCTTCCTCTGCCTCGACCTGGACCACGCGAGCTGCCCTCCTCTGGTCGCCGCCCTCCTCCCCTCACGGCGCCCTCTGCACCACCCCGCGCTCCTCACCAGCTCGGCCCTCCGCCTATCCGTCCATCCACCACCGGCTTCACCCCCGGCCTCCACGTGCCGCCCATCCCCATGAGCTTCCCATCACCGTCGCAGGCGCCCTCCACCTCGACCGCAACTCCTCACTGCCATGGATGTTGCCGCACTGCGTGTCTCCCTCTGTTTCGCATCGCGGTGCTCTCCCGTGAGCTTTCCCCTGCAGCGTGCCGGAGGCTCCCTCAAGCTCGTCTCCTGCGTCCTCCGGCCGCATGCTCGTGACCGCCGTTTGCTGCCCGCCCTTCGTCCTTTGTCCGCTGCTCGCCAAGACCGACGCCCCGTCTGAGTACAACTTGTCCCGTGCACGATCTTGTTCCAGCGTCTGTTGATGGGTCGTGACTGGTTCAAACTTCCCCGATTCATCTGAGTATGGTTCTCTACAGCATGCCTTGTCGCTTGAAACCGTCTACCCGGGCCTCTCTCGAGGTCTTCTTGAAACAAGACCGACTCGATGCATACTTTTCCGAAGGACGACCACGACGCTACTCGAGGGTTACCGACGTCGGAACCAAGTCTGTCATTGACCGATGATGCCGGTGCCGAGCATCCTCTTCCCGGAACGGCAAGCTCTCCATCCCGGATACGCCAAGTTCGTCGTCTTGAATGCCAAGACCGACCGCTACGCAGACCCGGCAAGATCTTCGCTATGACCAGATCGACACCGACCAGGGCGAATCCGATGCGCCCCGCCGCCAAACCCAGTCCTTCTTCCCGGATGCGACAAGATCTACTTCCGACGCCCGAGACCGATCCCGGCGAGACCGAACCCTGTCGACCCCGAACCAAGATCGGCGAGCCCCCTATGTGTGACCCCTCTGAGCCCCAAGTTCGCCGAACCCCAAAGTGTGACCCTCTTTTCCGTGACCTATATTTTATAAATAATATTACTTGTTGCATATAAAATTGCCATGCTTGCATACATATTGTCATGTGGTTTGGGGGCCTTATGCCGATTCACCATATAATTAAATATGGAGACCATATGCGGGCTATTCTAGTCTTAGTTTGTCTCCATTTAAATCTGTGTAGCGAACCGATGCTATATTTTGCCATGTTAAGACAACATTTAAATTGCGGGTATCTAAACAACATAGACCACCTAGTTAAATGTCGGGACCCCGGTTCCGCTTAATATGGCCTAATTGCATCGCATCCTTTGCCATGTCATGCATCATACATGCATCATGCCCGATCTTCTGCCGTTGTATTAAATAGTGCATCCGGTGTTTCCTTTAGTGTTTTGGTTCTTCGCGGATAAGGCCGTTGAGTTGATGCGAGTGTCTACCCGATCTTCGGATGAACCGTCGGCAATGTTTTCCAGGCGAGCATCCTCCCCCTTTCTACCTATTTTACATTTCTAGTCTTTATTTCCTCCTGTTGATCTATTGCTATCTGTGTTGCGGTGCTCTAGTTTTCGTACCCGTGATATCCCTTGCAGCCTTATACTGCCTTGGACACATCCTACTACCTGTTGATTGGTAGATAGTTGGACTTGCGCGTCGTAGTCGCTTGCTCAAGTGTTGTTGCGTGTCGTCAAGTACCACAGTTGTTGGAGTGTTGCCGCATGTTTAATGTTGTAGGTGATCATGGCTTTAATTACTGTTTAATAACTAAAATTGAAAGTAGGTAAATGCAGAGGCACCGGTGGGTAATAGACAATATTTGGATTTTAACCGCTCACTGGTGTCCCGTAGGACCCCGAGTTCTTGACACCTGTTCCGAGATCGAGCGCGCTAACCACAGGTGGGGTGTGTGGGCACCCCCATCGATTAGTACCTGATTTCAAAGTATTGTACCGGGGGCCACAAGTAGTTTGGGGCTTTATTACTATCCTGTACTTATGCCATGCTTTACTGCTTTATTTACGATTGCGCGTGGAGCGCGTGTACTGTTTAGGATTGCGGAGTGTTTTCACGGTATCGACAAGCCCAGTCACACTTTCGGGTTCCCAGTCGTTTACAGCCATTGACGCAAACCCTGAGTCCGTCTCGGAAACCGGCCGACTTCGTTGCGGGTAGCTTAGTGGGGTGGCCCCCATGTACTTGCTTTGGGTCTGGGAAACGTCATGACTTAGGCCCCGCCGACATACCGATGGGTGTATGTTAACTGATCTGGCAAAAAGGGTCGAAGTGCGTGTGGATACTTTGGTGCACCCCTGCAGGGTTAAATCTTTTCGAAAAGCCGTGTCCGCGGTTATGGACGACTTGGAGCACAGTTCTCGATCATAGACAACTATAACTAAAGTTTACTGTTATAATTTGACTTGTATCCGATATGACTAGTAATCAGCTTCACTACAACGGAATGGCTAAATAAAAGTACCAACAACTGCTGGGTTTGGGATGTCTCATGCTAATCGTATCTGACTAGTAAGTGTTGCAACTACAACGGAATGTTTAACTAAAACTGCCCACTGCTTATTATATCAGGATGACTCATGCTATCTATATTTGACTAGTAATTGCCTCCACTATAACGGAATAAATAAAACTGCCAACTGTGTGAGTTCCTCGGTTGACTTCCTCGTTTGGTCTTGAGGGGGAAATACCAGGATGGGTATGTTTGGTGGTAGTATCAGGATGGTTCCGAATAGGTCTTTCTTACCCCTCTCTGATAGTCGCTATTTGTATCGAGTCTCTATAGGTTGTTTAGTGCATGCCGCGCTGCCGCTTCAGTCCACCATACCTATGTAGGCGAGGACCGCCGAATTCTAGTCTCGCCGTGTACTGGCCTCAGTATTGACCGCTCTCTTTTTCCTTTGCCCTTTGTCGGCACCCCTTTAGTGTAAGAAGGTTTCGAGATCGACGTCGTTAGCAGGGTTACCCTTCCGGCTTGGCCTGGGCAGGGTTATGGACGCCTTTGGTTATTCTTCAGGGCTCTTAGCTCAATTTGCATCTTGTCCGTACTCGGACGCTGTATCGTTTTCAAGGTGATTTGGATCTTTGTACTGTATATCTGTATTCTTGACTCTTTGAGTCGCTGTTGTATATATATGTTTTGTGGGTTCCATCGAGGACTATTGTGTAATGATATTACTTCGTTTTCCACCCGCACGCAAGTGCTTGGTGGGCACCTTTGAATCGTTTCTATGCGGGTTTGGCGGGAAGCGCTGAAACTTGCATAGGGCCGATTCCGAGGGTGTTACATTTCGGTTCATGTGTTCCGAGGCCATGTCTGTACATGCTAGGCTCGTCAAGTTAGACCCAAGTATTTCCGCGTGTGCAAAACTGGCTTGCACCTGTTGTATGTGAACGTAGAGTCTATAGCACCCGATCATCACGTGATGCTTGGACACGACGAACTTTCGCAACGGTGCATACATGGGGAGAACACAGTTTTATCTTGATCTTTAAGTGAGGAATCATCTTATAATACTACCGTCGCGATCTAAGCATAATAAGATACATAAAAGGATAAACATCACATGCATATAACTTTATGTGACATGGTATAGCCAATCTTCGCGCAATGATCTCCATCTTGTGCGTGCCGGCATGATCTCCATCACTCCACCATGATTGCCTCCACCACGAATAGCAACTACAACTATTGCTAACTACTTAGCAATAAAGTGAAACTATTACATGGCGTATAAGAAGTTGACACACAGGTCATACACAATTATAAAGACAACCATATGGCTCCTGCCGGTTGTGTACCCATCGACATGCAAGTCGTGAAAACATTACAAAACATGATCATCGCATACAATATACACATCACATCTTGGGCCATACCGTATCACAGAAAACACTCCCTGCAAAAACAAGTTAAACGCCTCTACTTTGTTGTTGCATGTTTACGTGGCTTATGGGAGTAGAAGCTAAGAACGATTCTTACCTACGGAAAGCCACAACGGTGATATTATGGTTGCCAAACTCCGGTGTAAATCCCATGACAACTATAGTGAGAGAAACTGGCATCCACCAGCCGCATGTGTGGAACAAGCCACACGTCAAGTGCGGAGCCGGTCTCGCGAACGACGTCGCGTAAGGTTGGCCTGGACCGCTTCAATCTCACTATCCCGCGTCATAAGAAGAACACAAACAAGAGGCTTGCAACAGAAAACATCAACGCCCGCAACAACCATGTTGTGTTCTACTCGTGAAACACATCTACGCATAGATCTAGCTCTGATACCACTGAAGGGATTCGCGGCATAGTAAATCAAAATTTTCTATGGATGCGAACAGAGGGAAGCACCAAGATCTAATCTAGGAGATGCAAACAACGAGATAAATTGGATTAGATCTTCATACCCTTGAAGATTCGCACAGCGGAACGTTCGTCGGAACGTGGGTGATGTAGTCGCACTTGCTTCTCCTCCTCGCGATCCGATCCGATCTAGCACCGCAAGTGGCGATGCCTCCGTGAGATGCACACGTGCAGCACCTCGACGCCTCCTCCTTCCTTGTTCCAGCAAGTATGGTGGAGAGATGGATTGGATCTACAACGCGACGGTGCGGTGCAAGTGGTGGAGAGTTTCTGCAGCAGGGCTTCGCCTACACGCAGTTGGGAGGGAGAGAGAGAGAGGAGGGCAGCAGGGCGACTAGGCTTGAGGGGAAGGTGTGGGGGGTGGTGCGCCCCAGCCCTCTATATATAGAGGGGTGGGCGCCAGCCCTAGCCCCTCCCCCAAGCCTAGGCCGGCGGCCAAAGGAGGGAGGAGTGGGGGGCAAGGAAACCCCCCCCCCCTTCTAGAAGCTCCAAACTAGGGTTTCCCCTTGTTTGGCCGGCTGGGCCCTATGGGGCCTTGTGCCCCTAGCCCAATGCAGCCAGGGCACTCCCTCATAGGCCCATGCCCCCTCCCGACAGGTGGGACCACGTTGGCCCCCTTCCGGAAGGTTCTAGAAGCTTCCGGTACAATACCGATTAACCCGGAACAATTCCGAACTCCAAAAACTGCACTGCCTTATATGAATCTTATTCTCCGGACCATTCCGGAACCTCTCGTGATGTCCCGGATCCCATCCGAGACTCCAAACAAAAGCTCATAAACCAATTATCCAATCTATCCTAGCGTCGAGACACGTTAAGTGTGTGACCCTTCGGGTTCGAGAATATGCAGACATGATCTTCTATCAATAATCAACAGCGGGGTCTGGAAACCCATATTGACTCCCACACATTCATCGATGATCATATCGAATGAACCACGATGCCAGGATTCAATCAATCCCATATATATATTCCCTTCGTCTCGCGATATTTTACTTTCCCGAGATTTGATCGTTGGTACCGTCATACCTAGTTCAATCTCGTTCACAGCAAGTACTTTACTCGTTCCGTAATCCGATATCACTTTGTGATTAACTCCTTAACCACATGCTTGCAAGCGGTGTTGACATCGATTACCGAGTCGGCCCGAAGTATATCTCTCCGACTTGGGAGGGACAAATCCCATCTCGATACATACAACCCAACAGATACTTTCCGATCACCTGAGAGACACCTTTATGATCACCCTCTCATAGGATGACGTTTGATGACCTCAAAGCTTTCTTCTGATACCAGGGAGTTGTATTATCTCATGGTCTAAGGAATACAATATTTGACATAAGAAAAGCTTCGCAAAGATGAACACGATGACACGATCTAATTGCTTCGCTTAGTTTGGGTCTGTCCATCATATCATTATCTCAATGATATGATCTCATTATTAATCGACGACTCATGTCCATGGTTAGGAAACCTTAACCATCATTAATCAATGAGCTAGTCCATAGAGGCGTACTAGGGACACGGTGTTGTTCATAAACCACACAAGTATTAAAGTTTCCGCTTAATACAATTCTAGCATGGAATATAAACTTTATCATGAACAAGAATTATAATAATAACATCTTTATTATTGCCTCTAGGGCATAATTCCAACAGAAACTTGCAGCATCACCATCGTGAGCTATCTATGAAGCATCCTCAATAAAAAGCTATGCCTATGGTAAATAAAAAGATTGCTGAGATGCTCATTGTCTGCTTGCCTTGTCATTTTGGTTATGGGAAAGCTCCTGTACCATGTGCAAGGGGTACCCCGTTGGCGGTTCTCAATGATATGCAAATACTTACAATGACAAGAACTTACCTGGACCCAAAGTTGAGTATGCATGAGGAGTGACCCTCATATTCAAGGGACATGAGATTGCCAACTTATATTTCATCAAGCATATACTCCATCTTTGTTCACTTTAACCTTAATCATCTAAATATGCTTATGATAGGGGCAATGAGGGCTCAAAGCTAGTAAGTACCATAATCTTTTGGAAGCTCTTTATGACTTGTAATCCCTGCTGCCCTCTAAGAAGGGACTTTCCTCCTAGTTACAAGTTGAGTCAGTAAACCTACTTCCTCTCTATCTCCAGCAAGCTTTTGAGTTGTTGTGTTTCAAGCATTCATATGGTGATTTATTCAATCATGTTCTTTATCTTCCTTGTTTGCACAAAACTCTTATCTATTGAGTATTACTTTGAAAGCCTACACTTGTGAAAAACCTTTTTGAGCAAAGAGTGCTCCTGTTTTGAAACTTCTACAAAAAGCTTTTGTGAAACTGTTTGTCAGGTGTTCTCTGAACAAGAACAAGTTTGCCAATTCCAATTATGATTTATCTTTATGCATCTCTATTGTGACTGTTGTACTTGGTTGCAAGCTAAGTTATATAATGGTGAGTTGCTTTCTTCTATGAGTTGCACAATGGTAAGTGTGATGCTTGTTGTTCATATTCTTTTATCGACACTTCACTCCATAAACATGTGGACATGTTTACTGAGCTCAGTATTCGCTTGGGGACAAGCGAAGTTTAAGCTTGGGGGAGTTGATACGCCCAATTTGCATCACCTTTCTATAACATAATTTACCTCTATTCATTGATATTTGTCTTATTTTGAGGTATTACTTATGGCTTTTCATCTGTTTATGCATGTTGGATGATTGCTGGAGGACGGACTGTCGGAGTCTGGATTCTGATGTAAACAAAGGCGTTTCGGTGCAATTTCACGAAGATCAGAAAAATACCAAAAAAATATGGAAACATATTATTTTACCAGAAGACGAAGGAAGCCAGAAGGAGGGACGGAGTTGGGCCTCATGGGGCCCACATCCCCCTAGGCATGGCCCCACCTGACCCCGCGCCTAGGGCAGGTGTGGCCTACCTGCCCGGCCTCCGACTCCACCCCTTTGCCTATATCTTCCCTGCGGAACCCTAAGCCTTGGGGAGAGACCACACATAGATTTCCGCCGCATGTCGGGGGCGGAAAACACCAAGAGAGAAAGATCTCTCCGGCATACAGATTTCTGCTGGGGGAATTCCTTCCCGAGAGGGGAGACCATCGCCATCAACACCGTCATCAAGCTAGGCTTCATCGAGATCATCATCATCCACACCATCATCCCACCAGCACCATCACTCTCTCCCGCTGTAACAATTGTGTTGGATATTGCTTTAGTTCTTAGGGGAAACTTTCCTGGTGTTGATTACTATTGTAGTTGATGCTTGTGAGTGAAACCATTGGATTATTGTTTATGTTCAGATTGTTATCCATTGTCATATCATCTTTGATCTTGATCCATATGATGTCTTGTGAGTAGTTTGTCTAGTTCTTGAGGACAATGGAGAAGTCGTGTTGTTAGTAGTGAATATGTGATGAATTATTATTCAATGGTTTAGTATTAAAGTTGTGGTGCTATTCTTCTAGTGGTGTCATGTGAACGTCGACTACATGACACTTCACCATTTATGGGCCTAGGGGATTCATTATGTATTTGGATACTAATCGTGGGGTTGCCGGAGTGACAGAAACCTGAACCCCCGTTAGGACACCTTTGCACAAGGGAGTGTAGGATCTCAGAGTTTAAGGCTGTGATTAGATGTATATCTTAATTACTTTCCTATAGTTACGGATGTTTGCAGGGGGTTTAATCACAAGTATGTATTAGTCCTAGGAAGGGCGATATGTTAGCACAGGTTCACCCACACAACACTTACAACACCAGAGAAGAGTACTCAGCTATTTGAAGCGAAATCACTTGACAGAATTCCCATGTGTCCTCGAGAATGTTTGGTCCTTATAAGTATTTCCACCGGCTTGTCCTTTACTAAGAAAGGATTGGGCCACTTGCTCCGTTTGTTTGTTACTTTTATTACTTGCTCTCTGTTTTGTTGCTTTGTCAGAAAACCACTAAAAATCCGTTTGCTAAGTATTCACAGGGATTTCCTGCTCCATACCACTGTTCAGCATCTTCTGCTCCTCGTTGGGATCGACACTCCTATTTATCGAAAGTACTACGATACACCCGTATACTTGTGGGTCATCAATGGCAAGCATCAAACATGAGATCTTCTATAGATGGCGCATATTGAGCTTGCAAAATACATCTTCTTCTTCATTTTATTGACCTTGAAGCCAACACATGCTCCAGGTGATGCGAATGGACAAAACCTACAAGTGCAACTTAATACACACGTTAGTCCATAAAGATTGTTATTAATTACTAAAACTACATATCAGGGCCCACATACTTTTTCCGCGAGCCGTGGCAACGCACGGGCACTCAACTAGTATACCATAAGATGCAAACCATTCTGGCCACGACGCCCTGCCCTATGGTTGGAAAATTATATCATCCGATAAACAACTATGGACCGTGATTTGCAAAGGAACGCAGGTATACCAAACCTGAAACATGCTCTCGGTGTGACGTCATCTACAAATGGAGTTAACTAGGCATGAAGTTGTATAAGCATCGTGTGTTCTCATTATTTAATCGGACGGTAATCCTCCTATGCGCACGTACCACCATAGGCATATTATTTTGCTAGTGCTTATAGTAGCACTAGGTCATATGCAACTACTATGTTAAAAAATGTTTGGAAAATAAGTTTTTAGTCATATTGGACAAATAAATCATTTCTGAACATTTTGCAAAAAGGTTTCATTTTAAAACCATTTTCTTAATTTAATAATGTCCAAAATAATATTTGAAAGAGGTAAGGTTTCATATATTAATAACATAGTCGTAATCTTTACAAAATAATTTCACTCTCTGGTCCTATTGGACATAGGGCTAAAATATGAACATTTTGCAAAAAGAATCATTTTAAATTTATTTTCAGAATTAAAGTCATGCCCCAAATACTCCAACTCATGCATTTGCAAATGAACTACTAATGCATGGTCAAAACCCATATTTTCATTTTTCAGTAGGTTCTTGTTGTTTCAAGGATTCCACAGCCATACAATTCGTAATTTTTGAACTTACAGAACTTAAGTTATGAATTTTACAAAATTCTGTCCATTTAAACTCATTTTAACACAACTTTGGATATGAACAGGACACGTGGCCAATTCTGAATGGCCAGTACCCTTTCGTTGTCTAAGCGAACCCGGGTCATCGGATTTACGTAAAATGGACGGTCAGATCTGATCGGCTCACAGCTCAGCCAGAGCTGGGGCTCGGTTCTGGGCTTATGGCTAGGTAGGCTAGAATCGATCTAGGCCGTTAGTACCCCATCTGACGGCAGAGAGAGGACAAGGAGGCTCACCGATCGGCTCCAGTCACCGTAATTGGTTGACCGCGGAGGCGGTGGCTCAGCAACGGACGGCGACGGTGCTAAGGCGGTCCCGGTGGGCAGTGGAGATGTCAACGAGGGGTGTAGCTTTGAGGGGAAGTCGAATGCGGCGGCCTCACGGTGATGCGCTTCCTAGAATGGCGTGCGGGAGCGGCTGAAGTGGCGGCGGTGTTGGTCATCGACGAGAGCGTGCTCCGGCTGCCAGAAAAGGGAAGGGGAGGGGATCAGGAAGATGCGGGAGAAAGAGGGGAGTCAGAAGGGACCGAAAGGTCGGCGAGGGCTCACCGTAGCGATGGCGGCGTCGAAAGCACAGCGGCGGCATACGCTGGCTCCGGCGAGCAATTCCAGCAGCCTGGGGGCCTTCCGGAGAGAGAGAATATAGGGGAAACAGAGAAGGGGATGTGGGGATTTAAGAGGAGGGGAGAGGGAGGAGCTCGGGCGAGTGGGGAAGCAGGGGGAGTGGGGCGACGGCGTCGGCGTCGTGGGCGTGCAGCGCTGAGGTGGTTGGAGAAGAAGACCAGGTGGGGCCGCTTCGGCAGTTAGAGGGAGAGAGAGGTGGGCCAAGTGGTGCTGGGCCACAATGTGGCGCCTGTGCGGTGGATAGAAGAGAGGCCGCGGGGCAGCAGCAGCTGGCTCGGCTGGGCCGGTCGGGCTGGTTTGTTTGGGTCCGCCCAGTTGGGCTGGCTGCTCTTTTTTTTCTAATCTTTTGTTTTTTCTATTTTACAAATCCTTTTGTAACTTTAGTTATATAACTCCAAATTAACTAATTCCAATTTCTAACATTTTTTACAAACCACACCTTATAAGCTCTAAATAACCAACTTGTACTCCTGGGAAATTTTCCAAAATTCCTTTAAGCACTTAATGCTCTATGGCCGAATTTGGGGTTTTGCAAACATAGGGTTTTAGGAAAGCTTCTTTCAAAACTAAAGCCACTAAATTTTATAAATATGGTTTGATCAATGTAAGTTTTATAGATTCACCTTAGGAAAATAATATGGCAACAAAAGGACACTAAAATAGTTTTTAATAAAATGGTTTTCTTTTCATATCCAAAGTGTTTTCAAAATGAAAAATAGGTTTTGCAAAATCCATTTTAAAATATTTTGTTTCCCATAAAACAAAAATAACTTTAATAAGTTTTGGAATATCGTTTTCCCAAGTCTCTTGTCCAAAAACTTTTGTTTGGAAAGAGGATTTGTTTTATTTTCATAAACCTTGAAAAGTTTTCTTATCTTTTGGAAAATTCAAATAAGGGAAAGAATATTTTTTGCAACTATTTTAAATAGTTTTATTTTATTTTAACATTACAAAATTTGAAAAGTTTTGGGATGTTACAAAGGCCATGTGTTAACAAAATATAAAATCGAGGATTACCTTATTTTCTTCCCTCTCTCCATAGATCTTCTTGAACACTCTTTATAAAAACAAAAACAAACAAAACTAAACTAAACAAAAACTAACACAAGAATAATTTTTTTTATTTCACATGGGTTGCCTTCCATTAAGCGCTTCTAGTTAAGTTTAATTAACTTGACCCAGATGGTGATCGTTTAGGTTTTGTGAGTGGAACACCTACTCCAAAGTAATTAGCTTTCAGCGTGATTATACCATGATCATCATTATTAGGCTTGTCCTTCTTCTTCCTAGGGAAGTGGACAATAAAAGGATCTCTAGATGGTAGTCCTATTCTCACATACCCTTCATGCAAATTGATTAAATCTTTAATAGTTCTTAGGAATGGCATGCCTAGAATTATAGGTGCTATGGAATCTTTGGGCATGTCCACTATAACAAGATCAATAAGCGCGGGACTGCCTTTAATTTTTACAACTATATTTTCATTTATCCCAACAACTTGCTTATATGTAGAATCATCTAGATGGAGTATCATTTCAGTGGTTGTAAATGGCCCCAAGTTTAATTTATCAAATAGGCGTTTAGAAATCATTGAGATGCTTACACCAAGATCACAAAGTGCAGATATCTCATTAACACCAACTTTAATTTTAATAGTGGGCTCAAATATATCATCTAGCTTAATTAGCAGGAAGCTTATCAGTTAGTCTTTTATACTCGGACTTTAGATGCTACTTATTGAATAAATTGTTGATATGTAGCATCATTATATTTTTCAATATTGGGATTCTTCACAGTGGTCATCTTTAATAGACCTTCCATGGTATATTCGGATGTTGGTGCATTGCTGTAGTCAAGCTCTTCAGGCTTCTCTTCATTATTTTCGACCCTTATCATCTTGAGGTCTTCCACTGGATTTGGCTCGGGCTTTCCAGCGAATTTTCAAAGTATGAGAGCTTGCCTCTCGGCTACCTTGCCCAACTGAGCCTTCATGGTCTTTGTCCTTTCCTGTAGATCCTGGACATCATTTCTAATTGCAACGGCTTGATTAAACATTTTACCAATACTAGTCTCATGGTTCTCTGTAGTTTTAATAAGCATATTATTTTGCTTGGTTTGAGTTTGCATAAAGTTTCTAACATTATGTTTAAACGAGAGATTTCCATGATTTGCTCCATTATGATTATCATAATTATTATAAGGAGCTCCTGCAGAATTAGAATAATGTTTTTGAACATTAGAAGCAAAGTTTTGACTTTTCCATGCGGGATTATAAGGAGTACGAGATATAAAATTAGCATCATTAACATCAGTAGTGATAGCATTAACTTGGGTATCTTCCTTACCCTTTACACAGTAAGGTCTTCATTGTTTACCTCGGTGACTAAATTCACCATTTTTGAGGTTCTTTCCACATGCCATTAAGCATGGTTATTTTGCATATCATCAATTAATTTCTTTGCAACACTCACCTGCTTTCCCATGATTGTTCCTCTTGATGTAGTATCTAGCATAGACTTAGACATTGGGTTTAGACCATTATAAAAAATGTAATATAATCCATTCTTCCATCCCATGACTAGGACAGTTCAATACGACTTCTTTCATCCTTTCCCGTGCACGCGCTAGCGGCTCGCATTCTTCTTGTCTAAACCTTATAATATTGAATCTTAGTTGTATAGTTTTAGTTGAGGGAAAAAAATTAGTCATAAAAATATTAGTGCATTCCTCCCAAGATGTAATAGTTCCCTTAGGTAGAGCTAGCAAACAGTTCTTAGCCTTTCCTCTAAGAGAGAAAGGAAACAAACTTAATTTAACATCATTTGGATCAACATCCTTAATACGCATCATGTTGCAAATTTCAGTAAATGTATTTAGGTGCAAACATGAATATTCAGAAGATGAGCCTCCAAAATGGTTCTGCTGAACCAAACTCAAAGGGTTAGGATTAATTTCATATGCTTCCGCACCAACGGCGGGCCGAGTGATAGGTGCATGAATAAAATCATTAGTAGGAGTAGCATACTCCCAAAGTTTCCTTTGAGCCATGGCTCTTTTCTTTTTGGTATTTATAAATTAAGAGAAACAAATAAATAAGTAACTATTTTTTTGGATTTTCAAATAGATAACAATAAAGTAAACTAATAACAAGAAATAAACTACAAACAAAAATTAAAACAAAAACAAGGTCTCTAGTGACCTCACCAGGATAGCGAATTGCTTCCCCGGCAACGACACCAGATAAAGGGTTGATACCTTCGATTCAGATTACGGATGCATTATAGTAGCTTTTTCCTTAGTAGACCTAGGTTTAATCGAACCTTGGAAAACAATGCTAATAAGAATGAAAATAATGACACGTCTGCAAGACTTTATTTTTCATTTTACCTTTGTTTACCGGATCAATCTAGTTTACTTTATATTGTAGGTTGATTAAATAGATGGAGATATGCCAGGGTTGAAGATCCACCTAAAGTGCACATCATATGGGATAAAAGATAATAATAAGCATAGTTATGTGTACTATTCCAATAGAGATAATGTTTGTGGGCAGCACGTCCTAATATAATAATGTTGGAGATATGCCCAAGAGGCAATAATAAAATGGTTATTATTATATCTTTGTGTTTATGATAAATGTTTGCATAACATGCTATAATTGTATTAACCGGAAACATTAATACTTATGTGTTTTGTAAACATAAAAGAGTCCCTAGTAACCCTCTTGTTAAAATAGCTTGTTGATTAATAGATGATCATGGTTTCCTGATCATGGACATTGGATGTTATTAATAACAAGGTAATATCATTAAGAGAATGATGTGATTGACACACTCCTATAGTTAACATAGCATAAGATCAAGTCATTTAGAGTTTATTTGCTACATGCTTCCAAATACATAGTAACCTAATCATTCGACCATGAGATCATGTTAATCACCATCACTGGATGGATGCTTTGATGACATCAAACACCACTTCATAACTGGGTGGTTATAAAGGTGGCATTAGGTATTCTGAAAGTATGCGTTGAAGCACATGGATGAAGAGTGGGATTTGTCCATCCATATGACAGATAGTTATACTCTGGGCCCTCTCGGTGGAATGTCATCCAATTGGCTTGCAAGAATGTGACTAGGTCACAAGGGATGTCATATCACGGAATGAGTAAAGAGTACTTATCGTTAACAAGGTTGAACTAGGTATAGAGATACCGACGATCAACCCTCAAATAAGTAAAGTATCGCACGACAAAGAGAATCGGTATTGTATGTAAATAGTTCATTCGATCACTAAGTAATCATAGAAATATGTGCGAGCCATTATGGATTTTCAGATCCCACTATTGGTTATTGATTGGAGAGGTGTCTCGATCATGTCTGCATAGTTCACGAACCGTAGGGAGACACACTTAAGGAGTCGATGTTGTTTAAGTAGATATGGAATATGAGTTGGAGACTGAATATTGTTTGGAGCCTCGATTTGGATCCAGGACATCACGAGGAGATCCGGAATGGTCCGGAGAATAAGATTCATAGAAGGAAAGTCATTTTTTGGGGTTTGGAAAAGTTTTGGTATTTTGACCGGAATATCTAGAATGTTCTAGAGGGACCACCAGTGGGTCCACCACCGTGGGAGAGAATGCATGAGATGATGCAATGTCATGAAAAGTCATGGACCAATGCACCTAGACCTCTAGGTCAATCTGAATTAGGGCTTGTCCCTAATAAGGAAAGGGGAGAGGTTACTTGGGGGAGTTTTCCCCTCTTCCCACCTTGGCGCCACTTGGTGGAGTTGGGGAAGGACACGGCCAAGGGTGGGAACCCTGGCCGCCGCCCCCTCCACCTATATAAGGAGGGGTGAGGGTTCCCCTATACCCTCACCATAACCCTAGTCGCCGGCGCCTCCCTCTTTCCTCCACACCCTGCTCCGGCTCAGGAGAAGCCCTATAGAAACTTCTCTCCTCCACCACCACCACTACACCGTCATTCTTTTAGGATTCCGAGGAGATCTACAACCTCCGCTGCTCTGCTGGAACAAGGGATATGAAGGTATTCATTGACTACCGTACGTGTGACCGACTGCAGAAGCTCTGCCGGAACGCGACGCCGAAAGGATCGTCTACACGATCTTGAGATCGGCAAGTGATTGACTACATCAACCACGAGAATCCAATCTCGTCAAATGCTTTGGATCTATGAGGGTTAGTTCTCTACAATATCGTTGTAACGATCTCATAGATTAGATCTTGGCTTTGCCATAGATTAGATCTTGGTTTTGTGTGTTCATGCGATAGCATTTTTTTGTTTTCCATGCTATGAACCCTATAGTGGTATCAGAGCCGACTCTATGCATAGATCCGTTGCACGAGTAGAACACAATGGTTTTGTGGGCATTGATGCTTTTTTGTTGTTTGCTTTTTGTATACTTTCATCTTGCGGGATAGTGGGATGAAGCGGCCCGGGCTAACCTTACATGTCATCGTACATGAGACTTGCTCCACGCTCAACGTGCAACTTGCATAGTGAAGATTCAATTTACAACGGGCACTTTACAATACTTGTATCAACGTTTTGGTTCATGTTCGTAAGTTAGAATGGCTCTTATTCAAAATCCCCAGTCACGTAAAACATGCAAAGAAAATTAGAGGCGTCTAACTTATTTTTGCAGGGCTTATGTTGTGATGTGATATGGTCATGATGTGATTGTGATTATATATGATGTAAGCAATGATCCTTATTGTAAGTTGTCAACCGGCAGGAGCCTTATGGTTGTCTTTAAATTTGTTAAGACCTGTGTGTCTATTCATCATGTAATCGCTTTATTCCAAGTATTTGTAATAGTTGTTGTTGGTGATGGAAAACCATGAAGCGGCGCCATTGACCTTGACGCCACGCTGGTGATGATGGAGATCATGTTCGTGCTTTGAAGATGGATATCAAATGCATAAGAATAAAGGTCATATCATATCACATATTATGAATTGCATGTGATGTTAATCCTTTTTATGCATCTTGTATTGCTTAGATCATGACGGTAGCACTATAAGATGACCCCTCTCACTAAATATCAAGTAATTAATGTTTGTCCTTACTAGGCACCATTGCTAAGACTCATCGTTTCGAAGCATCACGTGATGATCGGGTGTGATAGATTCTATGTGTGCATACAACGGGTGCAAGCCATATTTGCACATGCAGATACTAAGGTTAACCTTGACGATCCTAGCATGTACAGACAAGGCCTCGGAACATAGGATACAAAAAGGTAAAGCATGAGTCATATGGAAGATATGATGAAAATGTGGATTGGTCGCCTTTAAAGCTACATCATCTCTCGTGATGATCGGACATGGTGTAGTGGATTTGGTTCGTGTAATCACCAAAATGACTCGAGGGATGTTGCTTTGGGTGGGATTTCAACAGTAATATGATTAAAATTTGAACACAATTTATCATAACTTAAATCAAAGTGAATTTACACAATTTTTGTAGTCATTAGCATCCGTTCACCACCTTACGCTTAGTTATAATTGAGATAATAGAACTATAGAATTCTGGTTAGTTACTTTACAAACCGGTATCGTATTATTTTGAGTGTCAATCTAAAGTTTAAAAGTCCTACTGCAAACTTTTAGCAAACTCCATTTACTCCATGAAGTTTAATAATTGGTATTAAATCAAGAGTAACAATTCTAGTGTTAATATCTAAAGTATCATGTTTGCCTCCATGATTCTTCATATTCAAAAGATTGTTTTAATATCAAGGTTATCTAGGAAGCTGGAAGAATTGTTTCGGAAACCATCATGTGTGGAAGATATTGTGATATCTAAAACAATGTTTTGGTTGCAACATGATAGAGTATAATTTATTAAAATATGTGTTCTCATATTTGATGAGAATTTGCAAAGGTTGAAGACGCTAGTCGTCCTAATCCTCCAAAAGGTTTTGGAAAGCAACATTATACTCGCGGTTCACCTTTATAAGCTATGGTAGCTTGATCATGAAAGTTGTCATGATAAGGATGAATAGAAGATGTATGTAAAATGTTTACTACACTAAAATATTACTAAAGAATGGGTTTTGAAAGAACGCCAAACATTTGATGATGGTGATCTACTTCAAAGTGCAAGTCCAAAGGTATTAGTATTTGACTATACACACTTTTGGACTATGTGTCATGTGTATGGCGCCATTGTTGATGTTGATAGATTCTTTTAAAAAGGAAAGGAAATGATGAAAGAGAATCTTTGAGATATTTGGTGGAAAGATAAAAAGGTTGGAAATGTCCATCTTAGGTATATAGAAGATACACATGTTATGGTTGTATTCTTTGATTGTTAAACAATGTAGTTCTTGGATATTGGATACCGAATTGGTTGGTGTGAAATGTCATACATGACAACACAATTTATGAACTGCAATGTCCTAACTAAGCCATCAAGAGAATATGTGATTATGTTCATCGAAAAAAAACAAGGTGTTGTTGTGTTTCTCGTTGACATCAAAGCTTACCTTCAAGATTTGTTTCAATAATTTTTATTTCGATTAGGTATTATGAGAACAAAAGGTTGTTCAAATAATTACCGTGTTTCATATAAGATGGATGATTTACAAGTCTGGTTGAAAAAATCACGTCCGTAAAACTAATGCTAAAAATATCAAAAGACAAATGATTAAAAGATCACTTAAGAAGTGATATCACCATTTAAATTATATTGGAAAGAAAACATGTAGAAACTCCATGTTGATGGAATTTTGGAGTCTTTTGATTTTGATCAAATGAGCTTGTGAGACTTTCCTGGAGATAATTGAAACTTAGTTGAAAGGCCTAGAAGAACGAACGACTAACTTATTAGAATTTGTACATATTGATGTATGTAGTCCATTATGTATAGTCGTGAGCGATGGATTTCGACTTCATATGCTTTCTCCGGTAATTTTAGTGAATACATGTGTATATTTACTTAATGAGGAAGAAGTGTGAAATATTTGAAAATGTTCAAAGACTTTCAAGATGAAGTGTAAAATCATTGTAACAAGAAAATAAAGAATTTATGATTGGATCATAAAGGAAGATATTTGAGTTACAAGTTTAGCATAACACCTAAGATTTGAGGAATCGTTCCATGGATTTGCATTTCCCGAAACACCATCGGAGTACGGAGTGTTCGAGATATGTAATGAAACCTTGTTTGACATGGTGAAATCAAAGGTGTCAGTTATAAAACTGCCATTGTATTTTAAAGATGAAAGCTTTAGTGACTACCGCTTTTATACTGAAAAGAGCACCATTGTGATTCATTGAAATGACACCATATAAGTTATGGTTTGGGATAAAACCTAAGATGTCCTTTCTTAAAATTTTGGTATGCTAGGCATAAGTAAAATGTTTACAGCTAAAGTCGGATGAGCATGTCTTTGTAGGTTATTTCGAATAACCATTGCGTATTCCTCCATAACACCGTAGACAAAAGTGTTTATCGCTTAGAACGTCAAGTTTCTTGAGAAGGAAATTTTCGTGAAAAGTTAAGTGGGAGGACAATAGAACTTTGATAAGGTTATTGAACTTTAGCTATATGTACAGAGTTGCGGAACACCGAAAAGTGTCCCGGAGGCGACAACGATGCTCATGGCTCACATACCTCAAAGGTTGTGGTCATAGAGGTCTAAGTTCCAATTAACCAAGTAGGTTGGGTAAACAATCAAATATTAGGATTTGAGAGTAAATCATTGATGTTTGACAATGATGAACTGACTATATTCAAAGAAGTAATGATGGGCCCTGACTCCGTCAAATGGCTTGAAGACATAAAATCCGTGATAGTTCCATACACGAGAAATCAAGATTTGAACTTGTAAGACCCTCTGGAAAGGTGTAAGACCTTACAATCATATTTGGATCTATAAAGAAATAGACATGGATGTTTCACATCTATGAAATAGTCCACATGTCGAGAAAGAGTTCACGACAATGTTCAAGGAGTTGATTATGACAAGATTTAAACTTTCATAGTGATATTTAGTCTAGACGGATTAATGTAGCTACCAGTACATATATTGGTATATGATTGTTGAGCAAACAATACAAAGTTCTTCTAATAGAATGGTTACCTAGGATGTGTACATGACACGATCCAAAGGGTTTTATTAATTCAAAGGATTCTAATAGGGCATGCAAACTTTAATGGTTGAAGTAAGCATCGCGGAGTTGGAATCTTTACCGTGGTGAAACTGTTAAAAGAGTTTAATTTCATCGAAGACGATGAAGATGCTTGCATTTGCAAGAAATTAAGTAGGAGCACTCAGACATAGTTCTAATACATTATGTGAAAGACATATTGTTGATTGGAAATAATGTATCTTTTATTGACACAAATTAATAATTTCATTTTGATGAAAGACTTAGGCAAAACCTGAATATTTGGCATCAATTTCTACATGGATAGACCGAGACGCTAATATGGTTGTGCCAAGAGTATATAGATGAGATATTAAAATAGCTCAATATAGAAACTACAAGAAAGTTTCTTGTCGCACAGGAAGGATTGAATCAAGGTTCAAGTGTATTGACACTTGGTAAGTGAGATGAGATCCAAGTGTTTTTTGACACTTGGTGAATGAAATCACAAAGAATATTTTTGATCAATCATAGTATGATATGTATACATCCAAATATGTCATATGCTCTAAATGTTATGATCAGATACCAGAATGATTTATAAGATAATCATTGGACAATAGTAAGGATATTCTTATGATCTTTTGGAAGAACAAAGAATATGTTATTTATGTAGAGGTGACAAATAGATAGATAGTTCATTGTAAAGTGTTAAATTGATACTAGTTTTGTCACAAGGTAAAAATTAAAGTTTATCTCAATTTAAACTATGGTTGGCACAATGTAATGGAAAGGAAGTTCCATAACCAATTTTGATGAGTTCCAAAGTTAAGACATTATGACAGATACTATAACAAAAGGCTAAGTATATGACTGTTATTATAGCAACAAAAGAGGGCATTTGTGTCAAGTAGTTTGTTATCAAACTAGGTGTGGTTCACATCGGGCTAGTACTATGAAGATATATTGTACGACAATTGTATCGATATGTTTTAACCCCAAGGAACTAAAGGTCTCACCAAAGGACCAAATTTATACGATGCCATCTCATTGTAGAATGAGTGATGTGTAAAGACGCAAATACATGCAAATACATATGGACCGGGAAGTGTCAGATCCGAATATTATGTTTACCACTACCAATCGTGTACATACAACACTAGAAAGCCATATGTGTTGAATACACAAAGTTTTTAAACTAGATTATTGACTCTAGTGCAAGTGGGAGACTATTGGAGATATGCTCAAGAGGCAATAATAAAATGGTTATTATTATATCTTTGTGTTTATGATAAATTTTTGCATAACATTCTATAATTGTATTAACCGGAAACATTAATACTTGTGTGTTTTGTAAACATAAAAGAGTCCCTAGTAAGCCTCTTGTTAAACTAGCTTGTTGATTAATAGATGATCATGGTTTCCTGATCATGGACATTGGATGTTATTATTAACAAGGTCATATCATTAAGAGAATGATGTGATGGACACACTCCTATAGTTAACATAGCATAAGATCAAGTCATTTAGAGTTTGTTTGCTACATGCTTCCAAATACATAGTAACCTAATCCTTCGACCATGAGATCATGTTAATCACCATCATTGGATGGATGCTTTGATGACATAAAACACCACTTTGTAACTGGGTGGTTATAAAGGTGGCATTAGGTATTCTGAAAGTATGCGTTGAAGCACATGGATCAAGAGTGGGATTTGTCCATCCATATGACAGATAGTTATACTCTGGGCCCTCTCGGTGGAATGTCATCCAATTGGCTTGCAAGCATGTGACTAGGTCACAAGGGATGCATACCATGGAACGAGTAAAGAATACTTATCGGTAAAAAGGTTGAACTAGGTATAGAGATACCGACGATCAAACCTCAAATAAGTAAAGTATCGCGCGACAAAGGGAATCGGTATCGTATGTAAATAGTTCATTCAATCATGAAGTCATCATAGAAATATGTGCGAGCCATTATGGATTTTCAGATCCCACTATTGGTTATAGATTGGAGAGGTGTCTCGATCATGTTTTCATAGTTCACGAACCGTAGGGAGACACACTAAAGGAGTCGATGTTGTTTAAGTAGATATGGAATATGAGTTGGAGACTGAATATTGTTCGGAGCATCGGATTGGATCCATGACATCATGAAGATATTCGAAATGGTCCGGAGAATAAGATTCATATAAGTAAATTCATTTTCTGGGGTTCGGAAAAGTTTCGGTATTTTGACCGGAACATCTAGAATGTTCTAGAGGGACCACCAGTGGGTCCACCATCATGGGAGAGAATGCATGAGATGATGCAATGTCATGAAAAGTCATGGACCAATGCGCCTAGACCTCTAGGTCAATCCGAATTGGGGCTTGTCCCTAATAAGCAAAGGGGAGAGGTTACTTGGGGGGAGTTTTCCCCTCTTTCCACCTTGGCGCCACTTGGTGGAGTTGGGGAAGGACACGGCCAAGGGTGGGAACCCTGGCCGCCACCCCTCCACCTATATAAGGAGGGGTGAGGGAACCCCCTATCCCCTAACCACAACCCTAGCCGCTGGCGCCTCCCCTCTCTCCTCCACACCCTGCTCCGGCTTAGGCGAAGCCCTACAGAAACTTCTCTCCTCCAGAACCACCACCACACCGTCATTATTTTAGGATTCCAAGGAGATCTACAACCTCCGCTGCCCTACTAGAACAAGGAAGAGGAAGGCCTTCATCGACTACCGTACGTGTGACCGACTGTGGAAGCTCTCCCGGAACACGGTGCCGAAAGGATCGTCTACACGATCTTGAGATTGGCAAGTGATCGACTACATCAACCATGAGAATCCAATCTTGTTAAATTCTTTGGATCTATGAGGGTTAGTTCTCTACAATCTGGTTGCACCGATCTCGTATATTAGATCTTGGATTTGCCATAGATTAGATCTTGGTTTGTGTGTTCATGCGATAGAATTTTTTTGTTTTCCAAGCTACGAACCCTACAAATAAAGCCCCTGCGAGCAACAGGTATAACGATAGCCTTTTGATCCAACCGGTTGTACCATGAAACACCGGGTTAAAAATAGTTATTAAGTGATAAACACAAATCAAAGCCTTAAGGAGATATGTTGCTATTGATCTCGAATGGGTCGCTAAGCAAAGATCATACAACCCTTTTTGTCACTAGGTTTCCTATGAGATCACTGCTAGCAATTATATCACCTCAATTCTTGATCGATCTCGGGGGTCTTGGGTACCTACAAGTCCAAAGATCGAGGTAAGAGACAAAGAAACAAAAGATACAAATGTCTTTTTCAAACAATACACAATACTCCCATAGATTATATGCACATAATCGCTGCGAGGTTTCTCCCCAACCCGCAGCCCGTGAGGACTACTCACTCATAACAATAAGATCAAGGATAGAAAACATTGTGCAGAATACTTAGATTGAAATCGAATATTCTTAGTCGTCGAATACAAGGAGATCTCAAGTACAAAGTAATGGCTATGGATAATGGAGAGGATGGGGATGGAAGGGATGAACTATGGTGTGGATCTCCTTTGGTGGTGTTGTGACGCAATCTAAGAATGGCGACCGCCTGCATGGCGGCTGGGACCTAAAAATATATAGGTGCCTTCATGATAGTTGTAGGATTTGATGAGGCGAAGCCGCCGCCACCCCGTACGGGCGGGTGATGTGGCTCAGTTACTATAGAGACTGTTGGGAAACCCCAAGAGCAAGGTATGATAAGCATAATAGCAAGGTTTCCCTCAGTTGTGAAACCAAGGTTATCAAACTAGTAGGAGAAAGGAAACACCTCCCAAGGTTTTGCTAGCAATGTGAAACCAGCAGAACACAACCACAATACTTTGTACCAACTTACAGTGAGGTTGTCAAGCTCACCGGTTTGCTGAAAACAAAGGATTAAACACATAGTGTGGAAGAAAGTAATTTCTTGTAGTAATTGCATAAAGTAAACAATAGGCAGTAGATTGAATATCAGTGGGAAGGAATGGACCGGGGTCCATAGTTCACTAGAGGTGTTTCTCCATAAGATAAATAACATGTTGGGTGAACAAATTACAGTTGGGAAATTGACAGGATAGAGAATGCATAATAATGCATGTACATGACATGATGATCGATTTGAGATTCGTTTGGGAATTACAATATAATACATAGACCGCAATCCAACTGCATCTATGACTAATAATCTACCTTCAGGTTATCATCCGAACCCCTTCCAGTATTAAGTTGCAAGCAATAGATAATTGCATTAAGAAAAGTGTGTAAAGTAAACAATACAATTGCCCTTGGAGAAATGATTTTTTTTCTCCCTAGTAGCAGCAACACATATACAACCTTAGAGGTTTCTATTACTCCTCCAGATTACTAGAGGCATGAACCTACTATCGAGCATAAATACTCCCTCTTGGAGTCACTGCTACGCCAATTTGCATCACCATTATATATCATAATTTACCTCTATTCATTGATATTTGTCTTATTATGAGGTATTACTTATGGCTTTTCATCTGTTTATGCATGTTGGATGATTCCTGGAGGATGGACTGCCGGAGTCTGGATTCTGATGGAAAAGAAGGCGTTTCGGTGCAATTTTGCGAACATCAGAAAAATACCAGAAAAATATGGAAACATATTATTTTACCAGAAGATGAAGGAAGCCAGAAGGAGGGACGAAGAGGGGCCTCAGAGGGCCCACACCCCCTAGGCACGTGCCCACCTGACCCCGCGCTTAGGAAAGGTGTGGCCCACCTGCCCGGGCTCCGACACCGCCCCGTCGTCTATATCGTCCCTTCAAAACCCTAAGGCTAAGGGAGCGACCACAGATAGATTTCCGCCGCCTCTAGGGCGGAAAAAAGCGAGAGAGAAAGATCTCTCCTGCAGACAGATTTCTGCCGGGGGAATTCCTTCTCGGGGAGGGGAGACCGTCGCCATCAACACCGTCATCAAGCTAGGCTTCATCGAGATCATCATCGTCATCCATACCATCATCTCCACCAGCACCATCACCACCACCCCATCCGGCTGTAACAATTGTGTTGGATATTGCTTTAGTTCTTAGGGGAAACTTTCCCGGTGTTGATTACTATTGTAGTTGATGCTTGTGAGTGGAACCATTGGATTATTATTATGTTCAGACTGTTATCCATTATCATATCATCTTTGATCTTGATCCATATGATGTCTTGTGAGTATTTCGTTTAGTTCTTGAGGACATGGGAGAAGTCATGTTGTTAGTAGTGAAACTGTGATGAGTTATTATTCAATGGTTTAGTATTTAAGTTGTGGTGTTATTCTTCTAGTGGTGTCATGTGAACGTCGACTACATGATACTTCACCATTTATGGGCCTAGGGGAATGCATTGTGTATTTGGCTACTAATTGAGGGGTTGCCGGAGTGACAGAAACCTGAACCCCCGTTAGGACACCTTTGCACAAGGGAGCATATGATCTCAGAGTTTAAGGCTATGGTTAGATTTATATCTTAATTACTTTCATGTAGTTACGGATGTTTGTAGGGGGTTTAATCACAACTATGTATTAGTCCTAGGAAGGGCGGTATGTTAGCACAGGTTCACCCACACAACACTTACAACACCAGAGAAGAGTACTCAGCTATTTGAAGTGAAAGCACTTGATAGAATTCACATGTGTCCTCGAGAACGTTGGGTCCTTATAAGTATTTCCACCGTCTTGTCCTTTGCTAAGAAAGGATTGGGCCACTTGCTCCATTTGTTCGTTACTTCTATTACTTGCTCTTTGTTTTGTTGCCTTGTCAGAAAACCACTAAAAATGCGTTTGCTAAGTATTCACAGGGATTTCCTGCTCCATACCACTGTTCAGCACCTTAGGCTCCTCGTTGGGATCGACACTCCTATTTATCAAAAGTACTACGATACACCCCCTATACTTGTGGGTCATCAAGACTATTTTCTGGCGCCGTTGCCAGGGAGTGAAGCTCTATTGAAGAGTGGAACTGGTAAGGGAAACTTTTACTGTGAGTATTGCTTTTGTTACTGCTTGTTAATTTGTTTCCATTATGGATAACCCACTTGGTTTTCTGTTTGGGAAAACTACTACCGCTGCTAGGGTAGTAGATGAACCACCTCCTGTTGAGATAGATCATTTTAAGATACCTACAAGTATTGTTAATCATGTTATGGATAATTATTATTTTGGGGATGGAACTGTCCATCCTGGTGATCACTTGCTTTTTATCGATGAATTATGCGGGTTGTTTAAGTGTGCAGGTATCACAACTGAACATGTGAAGAAGAAGTTACTCTCCATATCCTTGAAAGGGAGAGCTGAAGAATGGTATAAGCTGCTGAAGAATGGACAATCCATGGAATGGGAGGAGATGTCATCTCTCTTTTACTCTAAATTTTATCCTCCTAGTGAGATTCATAAGGATAGAAATATTATATACAACTTTTGGCCTCTTGATGGAGAGAGTACAGCTCAATCTTGGGGGAGATTGAAGTTACTAATGCTTAAATGTCCTATTGATGAACTCCCTAACAATATTATTCTCAATAACTTTTATGCTAGGCTTTCTCTTCATGATAAAGATTTACTAGATGCTTCTTGTGCTAGATCATTCACACGTATGAAGGAAGAAGCTAAATGGGATCTTCTAGACCGTATTCAAGAGAACACTGAAGCTTGGGAGAATGACAAAGGAAGAAAGTCAGGTATAAACTATGATTATGAATGCATTAAATCTTTTATGGGAACTAACAACTTCCGTGATATTAGTAATGAGTTTGGTCTTGATTCCCAAAGTATTGCCAACTGTTTTAAAACCTTTGCCTCTTACATTGAAATTCCCAAGAAGAAGTGGAATAAGTACCATGCTCCTTATAAAGATGTTGTTAGTTATGTTCCAGTTAGAAGTACTCAAGTTTGTACTACTAATCATATTGTGCATGGACCTCATGTTGAGAAAATGCCTTTCCCAGCTAAGGTAAAGGAGTATTCTATGATTATTAGTGCAAATAACAAAGGTACAATGAAAACTGTGGAGCCTAATAAGCATTTGAATGATGAACCTGTGGTAGCTATTGTGAAAGACACTATCACTAGAAATAAAGAGGATGAGCACATTGTCTTCTGTGAAGACACTTCTAATATTATCTCTCATCCTAGTCAGGCTAGAAAAGCTAGTATTCATGTGCTTTCTGTTAAAGTTGGTGATTATTGCTACTATGGTTTATGTGATATTGGTGCTAGTTCTAGTGTTATTCCTTATGAGCTTTACAGGGAAATTATGCATGAGATTGGTCCTTGTGAGCTTGAGGACATGGATGTGGTTATTCACCTTGCTAATAAGGAGACCATTTGCCCCATTGGCATTATAAGAGATGTGGGGGTTTTCTGTGGTAAGATTAAGCATCCTGCTGATTTTCTAGTGCTTAATTCAGCAGCTAGCAAAACTTGTCCTATCATTTTTGGTAGACCTTTCTTGAACACTTGTGGAGCCATTATTGATTGTAAGAAGGAAAAAGTCTTAACTAAGTTTGATGGAGCGTATTATGTGTTTAACTTTTCCAAATTTTCTAAAGCTCCTTGTGAAAATAGCTTGCCTAATAAAGATTTCAGGATGGAACAACTTGCTTCTATTGATCCAGTCTATGACCTTGGACCTCTTTTTGGTGACTGTAATGTGGCATCCCGCAAAACCACTACTAGAAAATCGCGTTGTTTTTGTGCATTACATCGTCATCAACATGCATTGTTTGTCTGAAACTATTTTCGAAACGCCTAGTTTTGTTTTCTAAATAACCCCCGTCTCTATTTCAAATTAAAACATCGGTCTGTTCAGATCTTGTATTTGTCTAACAAGTATTTACAAAAATGTTTTACAAATAAAATTAAAACAATAAAATATTTTTGTCGGGCAGTCCAGTCCGGCCGGTCAGGCCAGAGGCCAACCGGTCCAGGCCATCTGCGACCCAGCCCAACTAAACCCTGCAAGACCCTAGACCAACCTTTTTCCACCTAAAACTATTCTACCCACCAATCACAGCTCGCCACCTCACCCCTGGACCCAATCCCTACCCACCTTGCCACCTCACCAATCCCCCTCTTTTCCCCCCCTCTCTCTCTTTCTCACACATCCCCATCTACCCTCTCTCTCTTACACCCTGGCCCCACGCCACACACACACACAGCAAACACACAACACCACCCACCCACGCCACCTCCCCACACCGAATCCCACCCTGGCCCCGCTCCCTGGACCCCGGTCCCACCACCTGACCCCACGCTCTGGACCCACCACCGCTTCCACCTCTCTCTCTCTCTCCCCAGCACGCCCCGTCTCCTTCCTCCTCCCCTCCCTCTCCTTTCCCCCACCGCCGCCCGCGGGCCCCTCTCCTTCTCCCTCCGGCGCCTCCTCCTCCCGCCCAGCACCGCGGCAGCCTCCGGCTCCCCTCCTCCTGGCCACGGGCCCGCCCCCGGCCGCGGTCTCGTCGCCCTGTAGCCGCCTCCATCGGCCTCCTCGCCCGCCCCCGTCAACAACCGCCGCCGCGCCCAGCTCCCCCCCCCGTCGCTCCGGCCGCCACCACCCTCGCCTCCCTTCTCCTCGCGCGAGCCAGCCGCCGCCATCGGCCTCCTCGCCACCGACCCCGCACCTCCTCCCCGCTGCCCACCGTGCCACCCGGCCCCCCTTCCCTCTGGCGTTCCCCACCGTCATCGCCTCCTGGGCACCACCTCTGGCCTCTCCTCGCCGCCGCCTCACCGGAACCGCGTCGACCGTCCTCCCCGGCCTCGCCCAGTTCGCCGTCGATGACCGCCGGTGCCCCTCCACCGAGCTCCGCCCCGCCTGCTCCGGCCCATCTGCGTGCCGCCCCGGCTCCGTCCGCCTCGCCGTCGCCGGCGGTCCCTCCTCCCCTCGCTGGTCTGCGCGAGCCCCGGGCCCCGCTCAAGCTCGCCGCCATCGGTCTTCTCTGCCGCGGGCCCCGCTCCGGCGAGCGTCCTCCTTCCCCGTCGCCGGCCTGTGCCTCACCCACCTCGCCGGCGCTGCCCTGCATCTGCCACGGCCAGAGCGAAGGCCAACATCAAGCGCAGAAAGTAAACAATGTACCGCCCTGTCATCTGCCACTGGAGCTTCTTGGCGAGATGGCTATGCTGATGCTCCAACGACAAGATTTGGGCTCGTCGACAAGTCCTCCATCCTGGAATGCCAAGAACCACCGACCATCGAAGTCGGGACCTTCAAGTTCACCGACATGGAACCAAAGAGTGGTTGAACCCAAGTTCTCCTACACGGAAACCCCCGACGCCAAGTTCGGCTAACGACAAGACCGACACGAGTCGAGACCCGGAAACTATGCAAGACCACGGCGCCGGACCCGAAAACCCAACCTCGGCACGCCAAGTTCGCCGAGACCCCCGTACCCGAAGACCCCAGATGCGACAAGTACTTCGTCCCGGATCTGATGCCCGAGAACCCGAATGCCCAGGTCGTCGACACGGATACACCGAGTTCTCCATCAAGGACACCAATACCGTCGACATGGAACCAAATGACGCCAAGCACTTCTCCACGGAACGCCAAGTTCTGCATCCCGAACGCCCAGACCGACCTGATACGCGGGCCTGACAAGGTCGACACCGACCAGGGCGAGTCCGATGCGCCCCTGACGCTAACCAAGTCCTCCTTCCCGGAATGCGAAGATCTACCTCCGTTATCAGAGAACGAACCCGCCGAGGCCGAACCCCAGATCCGAACCCTGAGACCGACCCCGAACCCCCGGACCAAGATCGTCGAACCCTAATGTGTGACCCCTTTTCTCGAGCCCTATTTTATAAATGTAATAACAAATTGATGCATATTAAATTGTCATACTCGCATGCATTTTTGTGTGGTTTGGGAGCCTTATGCCGATTCACCTTATAATTAAATATGGGGCCCTTATGCGGGCAAATCTAGTCTTATATTGGCCCCATTTAAATTTGTGTAGCGAACCGGTGATATATTTTGCCATGTTAAGACAACATTTAATTTGTGGGGTAGATAAATAACATGAACCATCTAATTAATTGTCGGGACCCCGGTTCCGCTTAATATGATCTAATTGCATCGCACCTTTGCCATGTCATACATCATGCATGCATCATGCCCGATCTTTTGCCGTAGTATTAAATAGTGCATCCGGTGTTTATTCTAGTGTTTTGCTTCTTCGCGGATAAGGCCGTTGAATTGATGCGAGTGTCGACCCGATCTTCGGATGAACCTTCGGCAATGTTTTCAGGCGAGCATCTCCCCCTTTCTACCTATCTTACTTTTATAGTATTTATTCCCTCCTGTTGATCTATTGCTATCTGTGTTGCGATGCTCTAGTTTTCGTACCCGTGATATCCCTTGCAGCCTTATATTGCCTTGGACACATCCTATTACCTGTTGTTTGGTAGATAGCTGGACTTGCGCGTCGTAGTCGCTTGCTCAAGTGCTGTTGCGTGTCGTCCGGTACCACAGTTGTTGGAGTGTTGCCGCATGTTTAATGTTGGAGATGTTCCTGGCTTTAATTACCACTCACTTTATTTACTGTTTAACAACTAAAATTGAAGTAGGTAAGCAGAGGCACAGGTGGGCAATAGATGTTATTTGGTTGTTAACCGTCCACTTGTGTCCCGTAGGACCCCGAGTACTTGATACCTGTTCCTTGAATATTCGCGCTATCCACATACGGGGGAATTATGGGACCCCCCTGAGCCAGAGCTTGATTCATTCTTATTTCTTGGGGCCACAAACTAGTTTGAGGTTTTATTTACTATCCTGTACCTATGCCATGCTTTACTGCTTTATTACGATTGTGCGAGGAGCACACTGTACTGTTTAGGATCGGGACACGTTTTCGCGGTGTCGACAAGCCCAGTTTTGGGTTCCCAGTCGTTCACAGCCGTCCACCAAACCTCGGGTCCGTCTCGGAGTCAGCTAACTTCGTTGCGGGTGTACTCCAAGGGGTGGCCCCCTGAAATATTTCTGAATCCTGTGATTGCTTTGTCGTGAAAGCCTCGTTGGGTTTTGATTTGGTTTTTCCGAGGTTGATCGAGTGTGTGTTGCTATTTGTGCACCCCTGCAGGGTAAAACTTTCTGAAAGCCGTGTCCGCGGTTATGGACGACTTGGAGCACAGTATCTCGATCATAGACAACTATAACTAAAGTAGTGCTATAAATTTGACTTTATAATGACTAGTAATCAGCTTCACTATAATGGAATGGCTAAATAAAACTGCCAACAATTGCTTGTTTGGGTTGTCGCTTGCGGCCATTGTACCTGACTAGTAAGTATTGCAACTACAACGGAATGGCTAAATAAAGTACCAACAACTGCTGGGTTTTGGGATATCTCATGCTAATTGAATCTGACTAGTAAGTGTTGTAACTACAATGGCATGGTTAAATAAAAGTGCCCCTGCTTATTTTATCAGGATGATTATCTATACCTGACTAGTAATTGCTACAACGATAACTGAACAAATAAAACTGCCAACGGTGTGAGTTCCTCGGTTGACTTCCTCGTTTGGTCTCGAGGGGGAAACACCAGGATGGGTTTGTTTGATGGTAGTATCAGGTTGGTTCCGAATAGGTCTTTCCTACCCTCTCTGACAACCGCCAGTTGTATCGAGTCTCTATAGGGTGTTCAGTGCACGCTGCCGCTGCCGCTTCAGTCCACCATACCTACGTAGGCGAGGACCGCCGAATTCTAGTCTCGCCGTGTACTGGCCTCAGTACTGACGCTCCTCTTTTTCCTTTGCCCTTTGTCGGCACCCCTTTTGTTTAAACAGGTTTTGAGATCGACGTCGTTAGCAGGGTTACCCTTCCGGCTTGGCCTGGGCAGGGTTATGGACGCCATTGGTTATTCTTCAGGGCTCTTAGCCCCATTTGCATCTTGTCCGTAGTCGGACGCGCTATCGTTTTCAAGGTGATTTGGATCTTTGTATATTATATCTGTATCCTTGACTCATTGAGTCGCTGCTGTATATATATCTGTTCTGTGGGTCCCATCGAGGACTGTTGTGTAATGTTATTACTTCGTTTTCCACCCGCACGAAAGTGCCTGGTGGGCACCTTTGAATCGTTTCTATGCGGGTTTGGCGGAAAGCGCTGAAACTTGCATAGGGTCGATTCTGAGGGTGTTACAGAGTGGTATCAGAGCTCAGCAGTTACGATACCCCACAAGTCCAGCCTATAGGATAACCTAGCTAACGGCCGCAGTAGAGTGTCAAAACTATTTTTTGCAAAATCGGTTGGATAGTTCTGGTTAGGTCTGATTTTTATTCCTTACCCCTCTGCTATTCTCCTCTTACCTCTACGTGTTTTGAATCTGCTCTCTTATCTTTTCTCCGAGTCCAGGATTTCTCGTGGTTGGGTTCCATCGTACCTTCAGGGTTTCGCTTCCTCCTTTGGTAACGGTGTTGCTACATCTGGTCTTCATGCTATCTGAGTGACCCTTTCTCTGTGGTACCATTCTTTGTTCCTTGTTTGTGCCTTCCGGTGTTTCCCGACGCGACGACGTCATCTACGCCAGATCCGATGCAGAGTCAGCATCACTCCTTTGCTTCCGAACCTCGTTTGTCGAGATCTTCAGTCTGAATTCCGAGAGTTGGTTGCATAATCCGCCTATTCGTGTGCAGAGTAATGGTTTGAGTGCGGGATGGAGTAGCTACCATACCACTACTCTTATCATTCGCTCTTGTACATTGAATGGGTGAATTAATGCGATTTCACTCATTCCACGGAAGCTAGAGGTGGCTTTATTTGTTGATACCTCTACCTTCGACTTTTTGTTTCCGGAGTGTTTTCCTCGACGGTCCCGGACAACGACCTCTTGTTAGTGGTGTCGCGAGGATCTACACGATGCGAGAAGATTCAGATCGCCGCCCTTCTTCCCAGTACCATGAGGCGGATCTCGAGGGCGAGATCCATTGTTAGTGGTGTCGAATTGTGGCATCCCGCAAAACCACTACTAGAAAATCGCGTTGTTTTTGTGCATTACATCGTCATCAACATGCATTGTTTGTCTGAAACTATTTTCGAAACGCCTAGTTTTGTTTTCTAAATAACCCCCGTCTCTATTTCAAATTAAAACATCGGTCTGTTCAGATCTTGTATTTGTCTAACAAGTATTTACAAAAATGTTTTACAAATAAAATTAAAACAATAAAATATTTTTGTCGGGCAGTCCAGTCCGGCCGGTCAGGCCAGAGGCCAACCGGTCCAGACCATCTGCGACCCAGCCCAACTAAACCCTGCAAGACCCTAGACCAACCTTTTTCCACCTAAAACTATTCTACCCACCAATCACAGCTCGCCACCTCACCCCTGGACCCAATCCCTACCCACCTTGCCACCTCACCAATCCCCCTCTTTTTCCCCCCTCTCTCTCTTTCTCACACAGCCCCATCTACCCTCTCTCTCTTACACCCTGGCCCCACGCCACACACACACACAGCAAACACACAACACCACCCACCAACGCCACCTCCCCACACCGAATCCCACCCTGGCCCCGCTCCCTGGACCCCGGTCCCACCACCTGACCCCACGCTCCGGACCCACCACCGCTTCCACCTCTCTCTCTCTCCCCAGCACGCCCCGTCTCCTTCCTCCTCCCCTCCCTCTCCTTTCCCCCACCGCCGCCCGCGGGCCCCTCTCCTCCTCCCTCCGGCGCCTCCTCCTCCCGCCCAGCATCGCGGCGGCCTCCGGCTCCCCTCCTCCTGGCCACGGGCCCGCCCCCGGCCGCAGTCTCGTCGCCCTGCAGCCGCCTCCATCGGCCTCCTCGCCCGCCCCCGTCAACAACCGCCGCCGCGCCCAGCTCCCCCCCCGTCGCTCCGGCCGCCACCACCCTCGCCTCCCTTCTCCTCGCGCGAGCCAGCCGCCGCCATCGGCCTCCTCGCCACCGACCCCGCACCTCCTCCCCGCTGCCCTCCGTGCCACTCGGCCCCCTTCCCTCTGGCGTTCCCCGCCGTCGTCGCCTCCTGGGCACCACCTCCGGCCTCTCCTCGCCGCCGCCTCACCGGAACCGCGTCGACCGTCCTCCCCGGCCTCGCCCAGTTCGCCGTCGACGACCGCCGGTGCCCCTCCACCGAGCTCCGCCCCGCCTGCTCCGGCCCGTCTGCGTGCCGCCCCGGCTCCGTCCGCCTCGCCGTCGCCGGCGGTCCCTCCTCCCCTCGCCGGTCTGCGCGATCCCCGGGCCCCGCTCAAGCTCACCGCCATCGGTCTTCTCCGCCGCGGGCCCCGCTCCGGCGAGCGTCCTCCTTCCCCGTCGCCGGCCCGTGCCTCACCCACCTCGCCGGCGCTGCCCTGCATCTGCCACGGCCAGAGCGAAGGCCAACATCAAGCGCAGAAAGTAAACAATGTACCGCCCTGTCATCTGCCACTGGAGCTTCTTGGCGAGATGGCTATGCTGATGCTCCAACGACAAGATTTGGGCTCGTCGACAAGTCCTCCATCCTGGAACGCCAAGAACCACCGACCATCGAAGTCGGGACCTTCAAGTTCACCGACATGGAACCAAAGAGTGGTTGAACCCAAGTTCTCCTACACGGAAACCCCCGACGCCAAGTTCGGCTAACGACAAGACCGACACGAGTCGAGACCCGGAAACTATGCAAGACCACGGCGCCGGACCCGAAAACCCAACCTCGGCACGCCAAGTTCGCCGAGACCCCCGTACCCGAAGACCCCAGATGCGACAAGTACTTCGTCCCGGATCTGATGCCCGAGAACCCGAACGCCCAGGTCGTCGACACGGATACACCGAGTTATCCATCAAGGACACCAATACCGTCGACATGGAACCAAATGACGCCAAGCACTTTGCCACGGAACGCCAAGTTCTGCATCCCGAACGCCCAGACCGACCTGATACGCGGGCCCGACAAGGTCGACACCGACCAGGGCGAGTCCGATGCGCCCCCGACGCTAACCAAGTCCTCCTTCCCGGAATGCCAAGATCTACCTCCGCTATCAGAGAACGAACCCGCCGAGGCCGAACCCCAGATCCGAACCCTGAGACCGACCCCGAACCCCCGGACCAAGATCGTCGAACCCTAATGTGTGACCCCTTTTCTCGAGCCCTATTTTATAAATGTAATAACAAATTGATGCATATTAAATTGTCATACTCGCATGCATTTTTGTGTGGTTTGGGAGCCTTATGCCGATTCACCTTATAATTAAATATGGGGCCCTTATGCGGGCAAATCTAGTCTTATATTGGCCCCATTTAAATTTGTGTAGCGAACCGATGATATATTTTGCCATGTTAAGACAACATTTAATTTGCGGGGTAGATAAATAACATGAACCATCTAATTAATTGTCGGGACCCCGGTTCCGCTTAATATGATCTAATTGCATCGCACCTTTGCCATGTCATACATCATGCATGCATCATGCCCGATCTTTTGCCGTAGTATTAAATAGTGCATCCGGTGTTTATTCTAGTGTTTTGCTTCTTCGCGGATAAGGCCGTTGAATTGATGCGAGTGTCGACCCGATCTTTGGATGAACCTTCGGCAATGTTTTCAGGCGAGCATCTCCCCCTTTCTACCTATCTTACTTTTATAGTATTTATTCCCTCCTGTTGATCTATTGCTATCTGTGTTGCGATGCTCTAGTTTTTGTACCCGTGATATCCCTTGCAGCCTTATATTGCCTTGGACACATCCTATTACCTGTTGTTTGGTAGATAGCTGGACTTGCGCGTCGTAGTCGCTTGCTCAAGTGCTGTTGCGTGTCGTCCGGTACCACAGTTGTTGGAGTGTTGCCGCATGTTTAATGTTGGAGATGTTCCTGGCTTTAATTACCATTCACTTTATTTACTGTTTAACAACTAAAATTGAAGTAGGTAAGCAGAGGCACAGGTGGGCAATAGATGTTATTTGGTTGTTAACCGTCCACTTGTGTCCCGTAGGACCCCGAGTACTTGATACCTGTTCCTTGAATATTCGCGCTATCCACATACGGGGGAATTATGGGACCCCCCTGAGCCAGAGCTTGATTCATTCTTATTTCTTGGGGCCACAAACTAGTTTGAGGTTTTATTTACTATCCTGTACCTATGCCATGCTTTACTGCTTTATTACGATTGTGCGAGGAGCACACTGTACTGTTTAGGATCGGGACACGTTTTCGCGGTGTCGACAAGCCCAGTTTTGGGTTCCCAGTCGTTCACAGCCATCCACCCAAACCTCGGGTTCGTCTCGGAGTCAGCTAACTTCGTTGCGGGTGTACTCCAAGGGGTGGCCCCCTGAAATATTTCTGAATCCTGTGATTGCTTTGTCGTGAAAGCCTCGTTGGGTTTTGATTTGGTTTTTCCGAGGTTGATCGAGTGTGTGTTGCTATTTGTGCACCCCTGCAGGGTAAAACTTTCTGAAAGCCGTGTCCGCGGTTATGGACGACTTGGAGCACAGTATCTCGATCATAGACAACTATAACTAAAGTAGTGCTATAAATTTGACTTTATAATGACTAGTAATCAGCTTCACTATAATGGAATGGCTAAATAAAACTGCCAACAATTGCTTGTTTGGGTTGTCGCTTGCGGCCATTGTACCTGACTAGTAAGTATTGCAACTACAACGGAATGGCTAAATAAAGTACCAACAACTGCTGGGTTTTGGGATATCTCATGCTAATTGAATCTGACTAGTAAGTGTTGTAACTACAATGGAATGGTTAAATAAAAGTGCCCACTGCTTATTTTATCAGGATGATTATCTATACCTGACTAGTAATTGCTACAACGATAACTGAACAAATTAAACTGCCAACGGTGTGAGTTCCTCGGTTGACTTCCTCGTTTGGTCTCGAGGGGGAAACACCAGGATGGGTTTGTTTGATGGTAGTATCAGGTTGGTTCCGAATAGGTCTTTCCTACCCTCTCTGACAGCCGCCAGTTGTATCGAGTCTCTATAGGGTGTTCAGTGCACGCTGCCGCTGCCGCTTCAGTCCACCATACCTACGTAGGCGAGGACCGCCGAATTCTAGTCTCGCCGTGTACTGGCCTCAGTACTGACGCTCCTCTTTTTCCTTTGCCCTTTGTCGGCACCCCTTTTGTTTAAACAGGTTTTGAGATTGACGTCGTTAGCAGGGTTACCCTTCCGGCTTGGCCTGGGCAGGGTTATGGACGCCATTGGTTATTCTTCAGGGCTCTTAGCCCCATTTGCATCTTGTCCGTAGTCGGACGCGCTATCGTTTTCAAGGTGATTTGGATCTTTGTATATTATATCTGTATCCTTGACTCATTGAGTCGCTGCTGTATATATATCTGTTCTGTGGGTCCCATCGAGGACTGTTGTGTAATGTTATTACTTCGTTTTCCACCCGCACGAAAGTTCCTGGTGGGCACCTTTGAATCGTTTCTATGCGGGTTTGGCGGAAAGCGCTGAAACTTGCATAGGGTCGATTCTGAGGGTGTTACATGTAAGTATGCTTATTCTAATGATAAAGTTGTTTCTAGTGACAATTATATTGTCAACTTTATTCAGAGTGCTACTAAAAGTTATTATGAGAGAGGGAAACATGGTTTTATGCATCTCAATGATGTTAAGATTCCCCGTTTTATGTTGAAAGCTTTAAAGTTGCATCTGTTTTGTCTTCCTATGCTTGTGCCTTTTTGTTTTAACAATTTTTTTCTCATGATACCCCCATGCATAGGAAGTGGGTTAGACTCAAGTGTGTTGGTTATTTGCTTCTTGATGCTCTTTTTCACTTCAAATATATATATCCTATGTGAGCATCTTTGGAAGTTTCAAAGCCTAACTTAAAGGCATTAAAGAAAAGTACTTGTTGGGAGATAACCCAAGAGTTTTGTCGAGTCTTGGAAGTTATTACCTTTGTAATAACCGCTCCTTGTCCTTTTTGTTTTGGTGTTTTGGTGTTTTGTGTCAAGTTCAACTACTTTTGTGAAGTAGAGGAGTTGTGAAAAGTGGCTGTCCTGGGACAGATTTTTGTGATGCATTGTAAAAATTCGTGAGAAAGCTCAGTACTTCGGATGGAGCTGAATTTTTATGAGCTTGTTCTCCAAGTTGTTATGCAACTTTCATCAGTTATGCACTTTTATATTTGAGCAACAGAAGGTCTTCGGAAAAATCAATCTTTACATGTTGGTCTTTTTTGACAGATTTCTGCCATCATTTGCATTTGCCTCTTACAGAAGATTTTTTTTGATGGGTTTTCAGTTGAAGTGTGCACCAAAGGTTTATTGTTTTTGCTTACACTAATGTTGTATTTGAGTTTGTGCAAGGGTTTTGTAAAAAGGAAATTCTCAGGAGAAAGAGAGAAGGATTCTGCAGAGTTTGTCTTTGAATAGGTAGAAGTGGTGAAAACAGAAGGTTCGTGAAACCCCAATCTTTTTATATGTTTGATGTTTTTAATACATAAGGGAAGTTATGAGACAAAACTGAAGAGGAAACGGAGCCCGGGGTGGACAAACCCACCCCAGGCGCGGGCCCAGCCTGGCCACGCCTGAGGGGGTGTCTGCCCCTCGAACTCCGTCTCCGCCTTGTTTCCATGTCAAAACCTTCCTTATGCATTTAAACTTCATAATATATAACCCCCCCCCCAGATCCCCCGAGTTCATGCATCGTGTTCTTGTCATGTTTTCATTTTGATCTGTTTCTGCCAGGAAATCTTCTTAAGTTTAGAGCACCATGGCCTCCGCCAACGACAAAGGCAAGAAGCCCGAGGAAGAAGAACCTCAAGTCCCCAAGGAGGAGGAGATTTCGGTAGGATATGAAGGTGACATGGAGGAGGAAAAGCATCCGGACACCCGCGCTACCGTTGCAAGCATTGGTTTGGTGGCACTACCTACTAAGCTTAAGAGGATAGCATGAATGTCTACATGAGGGAAATCTTGAAGTCATACTCTCTCCACGATCATCTCCTCCATGTAACAAGAGACCCTTCCATACACTTATACATGAATATCAATATCAACATGTGACCAAAGGGAATTTGCCCTCGGTTTGGGATATGCCTCGTTCTAACAATGCAGAGAAGGATCATGCTAAGGATGAAGAGTGGGGAAATAATAACAAGAACTGGGATTCTCGGACTGACATGATCATGAACCATATAGAGCAAAACTCGGAGCTAATCCGTACTCTTACTTTTGAGTTCGAGGATTTGAAGAAACTTATTTAGGATCTTATCAAGAGAACACCACCATCACCGAAGGAGTAATTCGTCATCAGGTTTGGCATCCCCTGGGCTTGTTCCAAGCTTGGGGGAGTGTCGCAGTATGACCACCATTATCTTTTATCTTTTACCTTTTTAGTGGATTCATATCTATGGTAGAAGGTTATCTTATAGTTTGGTTTGCATGTGGAAGTATCTCTCCTTTAGTTGATTATCTACGTATCCCTTGGTGTGAGTGCCTTTATTGAATATTAATGAGAAGTCTCATCTTTTACTTTTTGCACTTCTTATTTTTAATTTGCAATCTCTATTATATGATGGATCTTGTTTTTCAGTATTGGCACCACTCTGGGATCATAAAGTGGATCTAAATTGGTTTTGGCAAACCGAGTTCTGGCCAGTGGCATTAGTTTAAAAGAAAAAGAAAGAAAGAAAAAGCTTACAGGTATTTGCTATCATTTGTTTACTTTCCTGTTGGATCATCAGCTTAGTATTCTTTATTTAAGATTCTTTTGTGTCTTCAAGGAAGATTGCATGTTTGGCTTTATTACTTGTATGTTTGCTTGTTTCTTTCAACTCTCTTGCTTGCTACCCAGCCTTGCTAGCCAAAAACCTGTTTTGAAAAGGCATACTTCTCATGTTTCCAAAACCCTTTAAACCAAAACTTTTACCACTTGTGTCCACCATATCTACCTAGTAGCTTTTGCTATTCCAAGCAAATTCTCAAGCTTCATCTACCTTTCGAATTAAAAAGTATTTTGTTATGTGAAAACTAGTTAGTAAAGCTCTCACGAACTTGATGGCACACCTTATTTACTTGCCCCTAATAGACTTAACCATTGTGAACATCGAAGTTGTATATGCTTGCATCTATACATTGGAATTAACAGAACCGTGCTGTCACGGGGAATGTTTTCAACACTGCACTTGTACTCTGTACGTAGTTGATATCGTGCTCTTTTGTCTATGGATGTCAACGGTGTGAAATAAAGAGGGAACTTGTAAGTACATGGAGTTTGTATCTTGTGTTAGAGAAACGCCTGGGACGCTAGCCTAAGCCATGCTTAATCATGGTGGAAACTTGCAGCATCACCATAGTGATTCATCTATGAAGCATCCTCAATAAAAAGCTATACACATGGTAAATAAAAAGATTGCTGAGATGCTCATTGTCTGCTTGCCTTGTCATTTTGGTTATGGGAAAACTCATGTACCATGTGCAAGGGGTACACCGTTGCGGTTCTCAATGATATGCAATACTTACAATGACAAGAACTTACCTGGACCCAAAGTTGAGTATGCATGAGGAGTGGCCCTCATATTCAAGGGACATGAGATTGCCAACTTATATTTCGTCAAGCATATACTCCATCTTTGTTCACTTTAAACTTAATCATCTCAAGATGCTTATGATAGGGTCAATGAGGGCTCAAAGCTAGTAAGTACCATAATCTTTTGGAAGCTCTTTATGACTTGTAATCCCTGCTACCCTCTAAGAAGGGACCTTTCTCCTAGTTACCAGTTGAGTCAGTAAACCTACTTCCTCTCTACCTCTAGCAAGCTTTTGAGTTGTTGTGTTTCAAGCATTCATATGGTGATTTATTCAATCATGTTCTCTATCTTCCTTGTTTGCACACAACTCTTATCTATTGAGTATTACTTTGAAAGCCTTCACTAGTGAAAAACCTTTTTGAGCAAAGAGTGTTCCTGTTTTGAAACTTCTACAAAAAGCTTTTGTGAAACTGTTTTCCAGGTGTTCTCTGACCAAGAACAAAAGTTTGCCAATTCCAATTATGATTTATCTTTATGCATCTCTATTGTGACTACTATACTTGTTTGCAAGCTAAGTTATATAATGGTGAGTTGATTTCTTCTGTGAGTTGTGCAATGGTAAGTTTGATGCTTCTTGTTCATATTATTTTATCGACACTTCACTCCATAAACCTGTGGACATGTTTACTGAGCTCAGTTTTCGCTTGGGGACAAGAGAAGTATAAGCTTGGGGGAGTTGATACGCCCAATTTGCATCACCATTATATATCATAATTTACCTCTATTCATTGATATTTGTCTGATTATGAGGTATTACTTATGGATTTTCATTTGTTTATGCATGTTGGATGATTCCTAGAGGATGGACTGCCGGAGTCTGGATTCTGATGGAAAAGAAGGCGTTCTGGTGCAATTTTGCGAAGATCAGAAAAATACGAGAAGAATATGGAAACATATTATTTTACCAGAAGATGAAGGAAGCCAGAAGGAGGGACGAAGAGGGGCCTCAAGGGGCCCACACCCAGGCCCACCTGACCCCGCGCCTAGGGCAGGTGTAGCCCACCTGCCCGGCCTCCGACTCCGCCCCTTCGCATATATCTTCCCTTCGAAACCCTAAGGCTAAGGGAGCGACCACAGATAGATTTCCTCCGCCTCTGGGGGCGGAAAACACCGAGAGAGAAAGATCTCTCCGGTAGAAAGATTTCTGCCGGGGGAATTCCTTCCCAGAGAGGGCAGACCATCGCCATCAACATCGTCATCAAGCTAGGATTCATCGGGATCATCATCATCCATACCATCATCTCCACCACCACCATCACCACCACTCCGTCCCGCTGTAACAATTGTGTTGGATATTGCTTTAGTTCTTAGGGGAAACTTTCCCGGTGTTGATTACTATTGTAGTTGATGCTTGTGAGTGGAACCATTGGATTATTTTTTATGTTCAAATTGTTATCCATTATCATATCATCTTTGATCTTGATCCATATGATGTCTTGTGAGTAGTTCGTTTAGTTGTTGAGGACATGGGAGAAGTCATGTTGTTAGTAGTGAATCTGTGATGAGTTATTATTCAATGGTTTAGTATTTAAGTTGTGGTGCTATTCTTCTAGTGGTGTCATGTGAACGTCGACTACATGATACTTCACCATTTATGGGCCTAGGGGAATGCATTGTGTATTTGGCTACTAATTGTGGGGTTGCCGGAGTGACAGAAACCTGAACCCCCGTTAGGACACCTTTGCACAAGGGAGCGTAGGATCTCAGAGTTTAAGGCTGTGGTTAGATTTATATCTTAATTACTTTCCTGTAGTTACGGATGTTTGCAGGGGGTTTAATCACAAGTATGTATTAGTCCTAGGAAGGGCGGTATGTTAGCACAGGTTCACCCACACAACACTTACAACACCAGAGAAGAGTACTCAGCTATTTGAAGTGAAAGCACTTGACAGAATTCCCATGTGTCCTCGAGAATGTTTGGTCCTTATAAGTATTTCCACCGTCTTGTCCTTTGCTAATAAAGGATTGGGCCACTTGCACCGTTTGTTCGTTACTTCTATTACTTGCTCTTTGTTTTGTTGCCTTGTCAGAGAACCACTAAAAATCCGTTTGCTAAGTATTCACAGGGATTTCCTTCTCCATACCATTGTTCAACACCTTCTGCTCCTTGTTGGGATCGACACTCCTATTTATCGAAAGTACTACGATACACCCCCTATGGGTCATCAGTCACAAGCAAGTACTTGGCCAGAGTAGCTACTAGCAACGGAGTGCATGCAAGATCACAAACAACATAGACATGAGAGAATCAATAATCAATCTTGACGTAGTATGCAATATCCATCGGATCCCAACAAACACAACATATAGGATTACAAAACTCAGGAGGGTTCGACGTTTTTCTAGAAAGAGTTCCGCTCCGCCACCACCACCAGAAACCGCGATTCGGAACTAGAAACTCCGTTCTGGCACCCTGCCGGGAAGGGGAATTTGGAGAGGATTATCGCCATCATCACCACCAACGCCTCTCCATCAACCATCCATGTTTCCCTCATCCATGAGTGAGTAATCTCCCGCTATAGGCTATGGGGATGGTAGGATTGGATGAGTTCTATCATGTAATCGAATAAGATTGTTAGGGCATGGTGCCTAGTATCTCTATTAGTGCTATTTGACTTTGTTGCAACTTGTTGTGCTTAATGCTTGTCACTGGGGCCCGAGTGCCATGATCTCAGATCTAAACTTATTATTGATTCATGATGAAATTATTGTTTGTGATCTTATCTGCAAGTTGTGTACACATATCATTTTCTGGATCCAAAGGCCCCGAAGTGACAGAAATTGGGACAGCCGGAGGGGATGGCTGTGATGTGAGGACCACAAGTGTTCACAGAGTATTAATGCTTTGCTCCGGTGCTCTATTAAAAGGAGTGCCTTAATTTCCAGTAGTTCCCTTGAGGCCCCGCTGCAACGGGCTAGCAGGACAAAAGATGTTGTGCAAGTTCTCATTGCGAGCACGCATGACTATATATGGAGCACATGCCTATGATTGTTTAGTACTTGGATGCTTTATCTTATTTATCTGCAATTGCCCTAGATCTTGAAGTTACATGTTTATACTTGTCCATGAAATGCCTGTCCATCCATCCCTATGCCTACCGCACTCATAACCTACTGTTTGCTACTACTGTTGCTATTTCTTCTGCTTCACTGCTACTGTTGCTTTGCTATTGCTACTACAAAACTGTTGCTACTGATAAACTAGTGTGAGCAAGACTATTTCCAGGTGCAGCTGAATTGACAACTCAGTTGTTAAGGCTTGCAAGTATTCTTTGTCTCCCCTTGTGTCGAATCAATAAATTGGGTAATACTACCCTCGAAGACTGTTGCGATCCCCTATACTTGTGGGTCATCAAGACTATTTTCTAGCGCCGTTGTCGGGGAGCATAGCTTTATTTGTAAGTTCAGTTGGATCTATTATTGTTCACTACTACTCCTTTCATCATGGGGAAGTCTTGTGATGGAAAGTTTCCTTTTTTACCATCCACTACAAGAAGAGGTACAGTCCTAAACAGCTCTGGTGCTCTTGATTCACCGCCTGTTATAAGTAAGCTTGTTACACGACCACCACATACGCATGCTACACACACTTCTACTACTGCTGAATCTAAAACTGCTTCTGATACTCATGATGTTACTTCTACTGTGCTTGATGCGAGTGGTTCATTAGGTCCTTTCCCAGATGCTACTATTGCTAGAACTATTTTGGGAAACACTGAAACTCCTAGTGAAGACACTGTTACACCTGTTAGCTCATCTGAGTCTAGAGAGAGATATGATATTAATGATGGTTACATTGAAATGACTGATAATTTTATTGAAGAGTACCAAAACACACATGGTGCTAGTGCTATTAGGAGTCTCCTTGAGGGACGTACCATTATTCCTAAACTGTCTTCTGATCCTAAGTTTGCCACCTCTCCCATAGATATTAAATATGAAGATTATGATTTCTCTCTTTATTTATCCTATTTAGACATTGTTGAGAAAGAACCTTTTTGTGGGACTGAGAGTGAGAGTGTTGTGGCACATATGAATGAGCTTTCCACTATGAGTGCTTTATTCTCTGATGATTTTAATATGGCAAGTACTTTGTTACAAAGATCTTCCTTTTTTCACTAAAAGGAGAAGCTAAAACTTGGTTTAATAGATTACCTCCTGGATCCATTGATAGTTCTGATTGTTTGACTGCTTCTTTCTTCCAGAAATATTTTCCTCCCAGTGCTAGACATGCTGCTTTGCAGAAACTTTTTGATTTTAAACAGGGAGAAGAAGAGAAATTGCCTGAGTCATGGACAAGGTTCTGTGCCTTGATTCATGCACATCCTAGATGTCCATTGCCTAAAAATGACCTTCTTGATATTTATTATAATGGACTAATTGATGATTCTAGGACATACCTAGATAGTTTTGCTGATTGTGTTTTTAGGAAAAGAACTCCTACAGATGCTGAAGAATTAATGGCTAAAATAAGCAAGAATTATGATGATTGGACTTCAACTGAGCTAAATACACCTGAGCCTATTAGTCCTTAACTAGTTGTGTCTGAACCAGTTCCAACACCAACACCAAGGAAGAGGGGAGTGATTGCATTAAATGATGAAGTGATGAAGGAAGCTAAGAAATGTCTTAAGGAGAAAAGTATTAGAGCCGAAGATGTGAGAATCTACCTCCTATAGAAGAATTATGTAAGCCAATTCCCCACTCATCTACTATTGAGGTAAACTCTCTCCACTTTAATTAAGGTGATATTCCCTATGGTAAGTCTCCTGATCAATGCTTAGATGAACTTGACACTTTTATAGTTAAACAAGGTAATTTTAATAAAAAAGTTCAGAATCATTGGAAAACTCTAGAGCTATTAATGAGTTGAAATATATTGTGAAAAGAACTACTAATGATATTAAAATGCTTTGTGAACACTTTCAAATGGTTCAAACTCAAATTGATCAACTTGCTAAGGTCCAAAAAGATATGCTAGTTAATGCCTCAGGAGATAAACATACTTATGGAATTAGAACTAGGAGTGGTATAGCTACTCAAGATCCTTTATATCATAAAGGACACCCTAAAATAATTGAGCAAGATTCTCAACAAGTTGGAAGTAGTGGTAGTCCTTGTAAGAGAAAGAAAAAGAACCATAAAATAGTTGAGGAACCCTCTGAACCTGTTGTAGATCCTAATAGTACATCTGTCTCTGATGCTAAAACTGAGAGTGGTAATGATAAAAATGATGCTCCTGATAAGGAGTAAGTTGAGGAAGAACCTGCGAAGCACATTAAGAACACTAGGTACACTAAGGAAGATTTTATTGCTAATAAACATGGTAGTGAGAGAGAACCTTGGGTGTAGAAATCTATGCCTTTTCCAAATAAGAAACACAAGTCAAAGGAGGAAGAACACTATAACAAGTTTTGTGAGTGGATGAAACCTTTATTTATGCAAATTCCTTTGACTGATGCTATTAATTTGCCTCCTTATTCAAAGTATATGAAGGATATTGTCTCTAATAAAAGGAAGATTCCTAATGAGGAAATTTCTACCTTGCTTGCTAATTATTCCTTCAATGGTAAGGTTCCCAAGAAACTTGGTGAACTAGGTATACCAACTATTCCTTGCTCTATTAAGAATAATTATGTTAGAACTGCTTTATGTGATTTGGGAGCTGGAGTTAGTGTTATGCCTTTTTCTCTCTACAAGAGACTCCATCTAGAAAAGTTGATACCAACTAATATATCTTTGCAAATGGCTGAGAAGTCTACTAATATTTATGTTGGTATATGTGAGGATGTTCCTGTTCATGTGGCTCATAATTGCTTGGTTTTAACTGATTTTGTTGTGCTAGAGATGCCTGAAGATGATAATATGTCCATTATTCTTGGGAGACCTTTTCTTAATACTACAGGTGTTGTCATTAATTGTAATCAAGGAAAAGCAACTTTTAAAATTAATGACAAAGAGCATACTATCTATTTCCCCAAGAAGATTGATAAGATCTATTGCCTGAATTCAATTGAAAATATTGAGAGCATCAAAGTTGGAGAAATATATTGTCCCATTCCACAAGAAAGTTTTGGAAATATTATGATTGGGACCATTGCTATCAAGTTTGAGGTAACATAATCATTCTGTGGAATGCAAAGTTTTGTCTCATTTGAAATTGTTTTGGTAACAAGACTTGACCAACCTTGTTAGCAAAAGGATTTTAATGGACAAAAAATGCTTTCACAGTGGTTATACTTGCTCACTTTTACATTTCTCCTTCCTAGTCTTTGCCCTTATTCTTGTTAGCTTTAGTTTTGCTAGTTGTTTTGTTTTTGGAGTGTCTTAGAACTTCTGTAGTTTAGGTTTTGTTTGCTTTTTCTTCTTCTAAAAAATCTTATTCATACCCTGAAAATGGGCCAAAAATAAAGTTTTCCGAAAAATCCCAAAAAATTCATATTAATTTTTTCCTCGAAAAAAGGGGCAGAGGGACACCTAGAGTGGCCCACGGGGACCCACCAGGCCAGCACACCCCCTGGTGGCGCGGCCAGCCCCCAGGGCGCGCCTGGCCTGGGTGGGGCCCACCTGTGGCTCTCCAAGTTGCCTCCTCCCAGCCACTTCTTTCTCTCTCTCGAGAAACACCGGAAAAATTTCTCAAGCTCGAGTTCCTGTTGTTCTTGCTCCCGATTTTAGATCTCCTTGCTAAACCCATCTTTGCTGCTGATTTTTGGAGGGATTGCTCCTTGGTATGTGTCTCCTCCGCTTGTCCAATTAGATTTGTGATTGGTAGATTGTATCTTGAGTATTTTGCTGCTATATGTGTCAGGTTGTGTGAGCTTGAATGCTTGTTCTTTTCTTAGAGATTTAATTTTGATGCATGTTTAGCCCTATAGCAAGTTCCTATAGTAGTTCCTCATCATTTATCAACTTGGAAACCACTTGGTTTGATTTTTGTCTAAATTTTTTAGAAAGGAAGATGAGTGCATACCCACTGAATCAACGTGATTTGATGGTACCTGAGCCAATGAAAGTCCATCGTGAGGAAGGAGTATTCCCTTCTACATATCCATGCCCTAAATTTATGAGAGTCGCGGGAGTCTTCTAGGATTTCTAAACTATGATTACTAATGCAGGGTTGGAACACTTTGTTGAAGAGGAACCATATCAGTATGTTAAGCTAACCATGGCTGTGGTGCAGGACTTCCGGTTTACCTGGTCCTCGTCTAATCCCATGGTCCATTATAAAATCTACAGTATAGCTGTCGACCTGCCTTTTGCTGATTTTTGTGCAGCTATTAGAGTGCCTCATTGGGGATCTTGTGAGAAGATCAAGGAGAGGCCTAAGTCACTTATGGATTTATATGATGAAATCTGCCATGGTTTCAACTTCTCGAAGGAAAGTGGTAAAATTCGGAACATTCAGTTCCCATCCATTAGATATTTTGCCTACTTCATTACTGAAAGGACATTTATTATCATAATCACTTTTGGTGTTCGTTAACAACAAGTAGATCATTTTACAGTTTGTCATTGTCCACATGTTGGTATTATGATAAGTGAAAAGTACCCTCACACTTGGGAAAGATTCTTGCAAGAGTTACAGAGTTCTGGAAATTCCAGACCGGAGTCTCCGGTGTGGTCCGGAGTTTCCGGATTTGTCCCTGGTGGAGGCTTCAGAATCTTGGCTGGGACATTCTGTATGGGGGTTCGGAGCAAGGTCCGGAGGCTTCTCCAGAATCTCCGGTCTTGTCTCTGATCGGAGTCTCTAGTGCTGGAGGTCCAGAGTCTCTGGCCCTGTTGGGCCGTATCTGGCCCTGGTTAGTCAGAAGGGTGGTCCGGAGGCTAGTCCAGAGATAGGCCAGAATCTCCGGTGTACAGACGGAGTCTCCGGTCTGACTTTTCTCCAACGGTCAGAAAACAGTTCGTGGAGGGGGCTGCCTATAAAAAGGGACCCTTATCTTCTTCCTCTAGTTGCTCGAGATGCTCTAGAACACAAACTCCATTAGAGCCACCAAATCTACAAGATCTCTCCATCCAACCATCCAAAGTCATTGATCTTTGGAGAATCGAAGGAGGGGTCCTTGATCTACAGCTTCACCAATAGAGATCTTCATTTCCCCCTCATTCACTTGAGGGCCCCCAAGCTCTAGTGTTTCTTTGGAAACCCTAACTTTGATTTGGTTCTTACAAGCTTATCTTTGATTTTTCTTGGCACCTTGCTTGTATTTGGGAGCCTCCAATTAAGTTGTGGATGTGTGCCCCGAACTTGTTGTAAAGGTGTCGGCTTACACCTCGAAGGTTGCCGATATAGTGGAAGGTGGATCGAACCCGTTGGGGTGAGGTTCATCGGAGAACAAGGGAGGCCTCTCATGGCATTGGTGGTTTGAAACCACCCCCTCTCCAAACGTAGACGTACTTCCTCTCAAAAGGAAGGAACTACGGGAAACAAATCCTTGTGTATCCACGTCCACCACTTTGGTTACTTCTATCCTTTACCACACTTTACTTACTTATTATAGCTTAGTGTTGTATTAGATTGTGCTTGCTTGTCATATAGGTAAATTCTCCATAGTTGCATTATCTAGAGAATTTACCTTTCTTGTCAAACCTTAATTTGAAAAAAAAGAAAATTTGAAGTAGCACCTATTCACCCCCCCCTCTAGGTGCCCATACTATCCTTTCAATTACCAAGTGTGTTCTTGCTAGAAAGACTGCCAGAAAGTTATCTTCATTTGATCTAGCTTTTATCTCAGCTGCTTTGAATAGGGATAGATCTTATAACCTGGGTGCTTTGATAGCTTACCGTCTTACCACCAACCGAGAGAAGGGTGGAATTTGTGGAGGTCTCATTGCGTCTCTTTTATTATCCTTTCATGGTTTAGAGCCTCACCATTCAGATTATCGGTTCCCCATAGAGAGACTTGATCTCGATTCCATGGTTCAACATAATTTTGTTTCTTCTTGGGCTACTGTGAGAAGTTTACCGTATGAGTTATCCTTTGTCAAGAGTGGTTGGAGAGTGGGTAGGACCGAGAAAGTAGTTTATTTTCCTGCACCTACTTTGTTTAATTTTGATAATAGGCAAGGATGGTCGCTCACGGAGGAGGAGTTTGACACATACATGTCGGAGCTCTCCCAGCAAGAGGAGAATGTTGGAGAGGATGCCGAAGATGATTCGGTTCAGCCCTCCAACATGGGAGAGTCTTCATACCTGTAGCCCTCCTATGATTGGAGCGCGTTTCTTCTTCATCGCGAGGGCCTGATTATGATCATTCCTATGATGACCCACCAGCTTGGGGTTATTACCCGCACTATTGATCCCCAGTTAGGCCAAAAGCCTAAGATTGGGGGAGGTATACCAACATCACACCCATCTATATATCATGTTTCATCGGTTCTTTGTATATCCATGTTTTCACTTTCTCTTTGGTTTTTGTTTTTGCTTTCCTAAAACACAAAAAGACCAAAAATATTTTCGTTGTTTCTGTTCGTTTGTTTCTTTGCTTTTTAGCTTTGGTTTGCCTTAAAGAAAAATCCAAAAAGATTTTGCTTTGTTTGTTTTTGCTTTGTGTGCTTGCTTTAAAAAATTGAAAACACCAAAAATATTTGTTCTTCTTCTTTGGTTTAGTGAATTTCTTTGCAGGGTTTAGCAGTCCTCAAAGGAGTTTGGTTTCATGTTATTATTCAAGCCACACAAGTGAAGGGAAATTATGAAGATTAAGACAACTTGAGGTGTGGTAAGAGGCTGGTAACGAACTCTATTTGTTTTCATTTTTGTACATATACTCATCATTGTGAGCATGCTAAGTCTATTCATGTAAGGTGTATGTTATTTATGGATGCTTAGTAGTTCTTGCTCTCTCGTGATTAGCTCTAGATTGCTAATAGTTTGTAGCATGTCATATGAATGTTTGCTTGCATTGTTTTATTCATAACTTGGTATGATATTGTGGTATCCCCCTCTGAATGTTTCATGTGAATCGACTTGGCACATGCTCACACATGCATATGACTGAACAATAGTTAGTAAGACTCGATGATTTATTTTGCCTCAGAGTTCTTGTATCACTTTCATGCCATAATTAGTCCTGTTTTGTTGCAAGCATGATTATGATAGTTATTGCTCTCTCATTTGTCGCTCCCTTCCTTTTGCTATCCTTCACTTGCACTGAGTATGAGCTCTACTTGTGCATCCAACTCCCCAAAACCAATATTGCCAACAGTGTCCACCATAACTACCTATTAGCATCATTTGCTAATTCTGTCCATATTCATTGTGCCTTGTTTTCTTCCAAACAGAATGTTTGACTGTTTTGAGAAAGTTAGTTAGTAAAGCTCTCACGAACTTGATGGCACACTTTATTTCTTGCACTTAATAAACCTGAACCATTGTGACTGTCCATGAAAGTTATATGCTTGCTAATTATAGGCTGGGAGTTAGCAGAACCGTGCTGCCACGGGGAACGCTTTCAATACTTGTGGATATATATCTAGTTGATATGATGCTCTTTTGTTTACGGATGTCGTCGGTGTGAAATAAAAGGGGAGCTTGTAAGTCCATGGAGTTATATATATGTGTTAGAGAAACGCCTAGGCCACTAGCCTAAGCCATGCCTAATCATGGTGGAAACTTGCAGCATAACCATAATGAGCAATCTGTGAAGCGTCCTCAATAAAAACCTATGCAAATAGCAAATAAAAAGATCGCTGAGATGCTCATTGTCTGCTTGCCTTGTCATTTTGATTATGGGATAGCTCCTGTATCATGTGCAAGGGATACCCCGTTGGCGGTTCTCTATGATACGCATGTATTTACTATGACAAGAACTTACCGGTAACTAAAGTTGAGTAGCATGAGGAGTGGCCCTCGTACTCAAGGGGCGTGAGATTTCTAGTTTATGGTCTGTCAAGCATATAACTCATATTGGGCCTCACTTTCACCTTAACCATCTAAAGATGCCTATGATAGGGGCAATGAGAGCTCAAAGCTAATGAGTACCTTACTTTCAGCATTTGTAAGCCTTTCAAACCTTTCAAAACCTTTTTACTTCCTTGTTGAGTCACCACTTATTCTATGAGCACCTTCTTGAGAGCATAGTTGTCATTCTTAGTGTAATGTGCTTGTCTCAAAACTTGGTTAATTATGTCATGACTTTGATGCTTGTATATCTGATATCTTTACTTCTAGTCTTCACTTTAACTTCAGAGGTGCCTTGGCATTTTTTTGTGCTCTACAATCAAAGGCAAGCGAGATACCACTCTATCATACCTTCTTATGAGCATTGCAATGTTGCTTATGTTTATGTTTCATGCTACTTATTATTATTGAGTTGGAATCTCTTCATAGCTTGCATACTCTTTATTATGAATTGTCTAAGTATCTACTCTTGTGCTGAGAATATATACATCATATGAAGCAAATGTGTCATGAAAGTCTTTTATCGCACTTAGTTTTCAACTGAATTGCTTGAGGATAAGAAATAAGCTAAGCTTGGGGGAGTTGATACGTCCAAAGCGTATCTACTTTCCCGAACACTTTTGCTGTTGTTTCTCCTCTAAACTTGTGTGATTTGGATACAACTAACATGGACTGACGCTATTTTCAGCAGAATTACCTTGGTGTCTAGCTTTTGTGCAGAAAATCAACTATCAGGAAGAACCCCGGAAAATATGTGATGGTGATGATGTGGAGCACTTCATTGGAAACCCTAGGATCAAGGTGTGATGATCACAGCAGCAAGTCTTCCCTCAATAGAGACCGAGGTTATCGAACCATAAGGAGGAAGGAAAAGTCACACAGGTGTTGCAAGCAACACGGAGACCTGCATAACACAAACTCAAGACTTTGCCCCAACGAATCAGTGAGGTTGTCAAGCTCACCAGTTGTAATGGTTTGCAGCAAGTAAACAAGTAACAGTGGAAGATGTATCAATGATAAAGACTGGACCGGGGTCCATAGTTCACTAGAGGTGCTCTCCTTAGATAAACAACATGGCATGAAGGGTAAACAAATTACAGCAGGGCAATTGATAGGAACTGAGCAAGGCATAACAATGAAATTACTAGTAAGAAATATCCTATGAGATTCGATTGGGCAATACAACAAGATACATAGACCGCCATCCAACTGCATCTATGACTAGAAGTCCACCTACAGGTTATCATCCGAACCCCCTCCAGTATTAAGTTGCAAGCAACAGAAAACTGCTTTAAGCAAAGTGCGTAAGGTAAACAGTCCACATGTTCCATGAACAAGAGACCGTTGTTTTCTCCCTAGTGGCAACAACACATCTACAACCGAAGAGATTTATGTCACTTCCCTTGGAAACTAGAGGCATGAACCCACTATCGAGCATAAATACCCCCTCTTGGAGTCACTAGCAACTACTTGGACAAGATAGCTAATAACAACGGAGAGCATGCAACATCACAAACAACACATACATGATAGAATCATAAAGACAAAACCATTAATCAAACCAATATAATAATCTCAATATCCATCAGAATGGGGCTCACAAGATCTATACATGAAAGAACCGCAAACACAACATGCATGATTACAAATAGATTAGATCTTGATCATGAACGGGGCTCACAAGATCTATACATGAAAGAACAAAGGAGGAGATACAACCATCTAGCTACTACATGGACCCATAGTCCAAGGTGGAACTACTCACGCATCATACCAGAGAGAAGGCCGCCGGGATGATCTCCCCTCGGTAGGGTGCCGGGAATAACTTCACATCCCCGATCTAGGGACGATGGTGGCGGCGGCTACATACGGTTTCATGGAGATTTGATTGGGTGCTCAGGGTTTCTACATCGGGGGCTTCTTATAGGCAAAGGGGGAGGCCGTGGAGGTGACCAGGGGGGGCCAAACCCTATCCAGGCGTGGGCCCACCCTGGCCATGCCTGTGGGAGGGGGGGTTCTAGCTGCCCTGGCCCGCTTCCTCGTCTCCCCTCTGGACTTCTTGTTCCCCACGGAAAGTAATTGACTTTGACGTTTGTCCCGTCCAATTCCGAGAATATTTCTTTACTAACTTTTGTGAAACCAAAAATAGAAGAAAACAGGCATCTGGCACTGTTGCAACTTGTTAGTAGGTTAGTACCATAAAACATGTAAAAATCACCTCAAAGTGTAGACAAGTAAAGCAAAGTACATACTAAACAAGCATGGAGCATCAAAAATTATAGATACGTTTCTGACGTATCAATATGCCAAAAATCCTATTTCACCAGAAGATCCACGGAGCCAGAATACAAGACGAAGTGGAGGCCTGGGGGGCCCACACCCCCTGCCGCGGGGGTGGGCCTAGGCCGCGCCTAGAGGGGGTGTGGCCGCCTCAGGCACCCCCTCGGCCTCCCTCTTCGCCTATAAGTTGCCTCTTGACCTAAAACCTCAGGGGGGTTCGACGTTTTTCCAAAAAGAGTTCTACTCCGCCGCCACCACCAGAAACCGCGATTCGGAACCAGAAACTCCGTTCTGGCACCCTACCGGGAAGGGGAATTTGGATAGGATCATCGCCATCATCACCACCAACGCCTCTCCATCAACCATCCATGTTTCCCTCATCCATGAGTGAGTAATCCCACGCTGTAGGCTATGGGGATTGTAGGAATTGGATGAGTTCTATCATGTAATCAAATAAGATTGTTAGGGCATGGTGCCTAGTATCTCTATTAGTGCTATTTGACTTTGTTGCAACTTGTTGTGCTTAATGCTTGTCACTAGGGCCCAAGTGCAATGATCTCAGATCTAAACTTATTATTGATTCATGATGACAGTATTGTTTGTGATCTTATCTGCAAGTTGTGTACACATATCATTGTCTGGATCCAAAGGCCCCGAAGTGACAGAAATTGGGACAGTCGGAGGGGATGGCTGTGATGTGAGGATCACATGTGTTCACAGAGTGTTAATGCTTTGCTCCGGTGCTCTATTAAAAGGAGTGCCTTAATTGCCATTAGTTCCCTTGAGGCCCCGCTGCAACGGGCTAGTTACATGTTACATGTTTCTGCATCGGGGGCTTCTTGAAGTTACATGTTTAGACTTGTCCATGCAACATCCGTCCATCCATCCCTATTCCTACCGCACTCATAACCTACTGTTTGCTACTACTGTTGGTATTGCTTCTGTTTCACTGCTACTGTTGCTTTGCTATTGCTACTACAAAACTGTTGCTACTGATAAACTAGTGTGAGCAAGACTATTTCCAGGTGCAGCTGAATTGACAACTCAGTTGTTAAGGCTTGCAAGTATTCTTTGTCTCCCCTTGTGTTGAATCAATAAATTGGGTAATACTACCCTCGAAGACTGTTGCGATCCCCTATACTTGTGGGTCATCAGGGTGTTTATATAGGCGAAGGGGCAAGGTCAGTTGAGGACCAGGGGGCCCACACCATGCCTTGGCGTGGGCCCACCCTTGGCCGCGCCATGGGGTGGTCTGGCCGCCCTATGGTGCCTCTTCGTCCCCCCTCTAGACTCCATCTTTGTTACGGTAAAATATTGACTTTGGCTTTTGTTTCGTCCAATTCTGAGAATATTACTTTACTAGCTTTTCTGAAACCAAAAATAGCAGAAAACAGGAACTGGCACTATGGCATCTTGTTAATAGGTTAGTTCTAGAAAATGTATAAAAATACCACAAAGTGTAGGCAAAACATAAGATAGTTGGTACAAAACAAGCATGGAGCATCAAAAATTATAGATACGTTTACGAGTATCAAGCATCCCCAAGATTAACTCTTGCTCATCCTCGAGTAGGTAGTGATAAAAAGAATAATTTTTAAGGTGACATGCACCATCACAATATTGATCGAGGTATTGTAAAGCATTGATAGCTATGATCAAAGTATTCTAACATAAGCATGAAAGATATAGTTCTAACAATAAGACATAGCAACTATGTTGCAACATGAAAGGTTTCACAAAATATCATGAATAACAATGCATTGAAAGAAATTTGTTTGTTCACATATAGAAAGCATAACAAGAGTGGTAATCAGCTAGTCCTTCATGGAATAGAAAAACATAAATGCATAGGACACCTTCAAAGTTCATAAGGGTGACTGGATACAAATAATTTAAGAACAAGCAATATCATGATTATGAATCAATCAACAAGTTTTGGGACAATGCACATTGAACTAAGAATGACAACTATGCTCTCTTAATTGGTGCATAAAGATAGAAGATGGAGACTCAATAAAAAGTAAAAAGAAAGGCCCTTCACAGAGTGAAGTAGGGATTTCAAGTTTCATAAAGAGCTTCTAAAAATTATGATACTTACTAGATTTGAGCTCTCATTGCCCCCTATCATTGGCATCTTGAAGTTATTAAGGTTAAAGTGAGGCAAATATGAGTTATATGCTTGACAAGTTATAAGTTGAAAATCTCATGCCCCTTGAGTACGAGTACCTAACCTCATGCTACTCAACTTTGGTCACAAGCAAGTTCTTATCATTGTAAGTATATGTGTATCATAGAGAACCGCCAACAGGGTACCCCTTTCCCCATGACACAGGAGCTATCCCATATCAAAATTACAAGGCAACGGACAATGAGCATCTCAGCGATCTTTTTATTTGCTATCTGCATAGGTTTTTATTGAGGATGCTTCACATAATGCTCATTATGGTTATGCTGCAATTTTCCACCATGATTAGGCATGGCTTATTCTAGCCACCCAGGCGTTTCTCTAACACATATACAAACTCCATGGACTTACAAGCTCCCCTTTTATTTCACACCGCTAGGATCTGTAAACAAAAGAACATGATATCAACTAAATAGAATAAGTGCAATGTTAAAAGCGTTCCCCATGACAACATGGTTCTGCTAACTCCCAACTTATAATTTGCAAGCATATAAGCAACATAGGTAGGCACAATGTTCAAGTTTATTAAGTGCAAGAAAATAAAGTGTGCCATCAAGTGTGTGAGAGCTTTAATCACTAATTTTCACATAACAAAAAATTAATTTGGAAGATAGATGAAAACATGAATATACTTGGAATGGTGTAACACACCATGCATAGGAATTTATAGTGGAATCTTTGGAATAACTTGGTTTCTTGGGAGTTTGATGCACGAGTAGAGCTCATACTCAGTACAGGTGGAGGCTTGATGACCCACAAGTATAGGGGGTGTATCATAGTACTTTCAATAAATAGGAGTGTCGATCCCAACAAGGAGCAGAAGGTGTTGACTAGTGGTATGGAACAGGAAATCTTTGTAAATACTTAGCAAACGGGTTTTTAGTGGTTTTCTGATAAAGTAACAAAACAAAGTGCAAGTAATAAAGAACAAACGCAGCGAGTGGCCCAATCCTTTCTTAGCAAAGGACAGGCCGGTGGAAATACTTATAAGGACCAAACATTCTCGAGGACACATGGGAATTCTGTCAAGTGCTTTCTCTTCAAATAGCTGAGAACTCTTCTTTGGTGTTGTAAGTGTTGTGTGGGTGAACCTGTGCTAATGTACCGACCTTACTTGGACTAATACATACTTGTGATTAAACCCCCTGCAAAAATCCGTAACTACAGGAAAGTATTTAAGATATAAATCTAACCACAACCTTAAACTCTGAGATCCTATGCTCCCTTGTGCAAAGGTGTCCTAACGGGGGTTCAGGTTTCTGTCACTCCGGCAACCCCACAATTAGTAGCCAAATACACAATGCATTCCCCTAGGCCCATAAATGGTGAAATATCATGTAGTCGATGTTCACATGACACCACTAGAAGAATAGCACCACAACTTAAATACTAAACCATTGAATAATAACTCAACACAAATCCACTAATAACAACATGACTTCTCCCATGTCCTCAAGAACTAGACGAACTACTCACAAGACATCATATGGATCAAGATCAAAGATCATATGGTGATGAATAACGATCTGAACATAAACAATAATCCAATGGTTCCACTCACAAACATCAACTACAATAGTAATTAACACCAGGAAAGTTTCCCCTAAGAACTAAAGCAATATCCAACGCAATTGTTACAGCGGGACAGAGTGGTGATGATGGTGCTGGTGGAGATGATGGTGTGGATGATTATGATCCCGATGAAGCCTAGACTTGATGACGTCGTTGATGGCGACAATCTCCCCTCTCCGAGAAGGAATTTACCCGGCAAAAATCTGTCTGCCAGAGAGATCTTTCTCTCTCGGTGTTTTCCGCCCCGCAGAGGCGGCGGAAATCTATCTGTGGTCGCTCCCCCAGTATTAGGGTTCCATAGGGAAGATATAGGCGAAGGGGCGGAGTCAGGAGCCGGGTAGGTGGGCCACACCTGCCCTAGGCGTGCCCTAGGGTGGGCCCGCGTGTAGGGGGTGTGGGCCCCCTGCGGCCCTTCTTCGCTCCTCTTTCTGGCTTCCTCAATCTTCTGGAAAAATAATATTTTCCCATATTTTTCTGGTATTTTTCTGATCTTCGTGAAATTGCATCAAAACGCCTTCTTTTCCATCAGAATCCAGACTCCGGCAGTTCATCCTCCAAGAATCATCCAACATGCATAAACAGATAAAAAGACATAAGTAATACCTCATAATAAGACATATATCAACGAATAGAGGTAAATTATGATATAGAATGGTGATGCAAATTGGACGTATCAAGGCTAGCAAAAGACTGGAGCGACTAACTAAGAGGGCAATAATGGCCATAATCATGCAGAGCGGAAAAACATTATTAATTAAAGAATAAAGTGATATCACAAGTCAAAAACTAAATGATCATAGAGGCTAATTTGACTGGTTCATATTCATAACATGGTGTAAGCATGTGCCAAGTCAACCCAAATAAATCATCAAAGGAGAATACCACAATATTATGCTTTTGTATGTTAAAACAACGCAAGATTCTTCCATGGCACATTAAGCAATCTCAATTGTTTGAAACAAGTCATAATACAACAATAATCACTAAGCATATGGTAAAGTGAAACATCTAACATGACATGGTAAAGTCTAAGTCACGGTCAAAACAAGCTTCCTTTTGTATCACTATAAGCATGAAACTTTCTCCTCTTTTCCAACACCGATCGACTTATTTGAAACAACTCACAATGATAATTATCAATAAAGATCAGAGAGCTTGTCTCATCTAACTACAAAGAAGAAATAAAAAGTTCTAAGCAAAAATCATAATAAAACTAAAGCTAAACGCAGTGCTAGCAAAAGTGAACACTCACAGAACAATAGGAGTGAAAACTAGAGTGTTCTAAGCAATGAAGAACTAGTTGTGACTTCTCCAAAATAGGTGTGCTGGGGTCCAACCAATTTATTACATCAAACAAAAAAAAAAAAAACTAAAAACAAAAACAAAGACGCTCCAAGAACAACACATAGTGCATGAAACAAAAAATATAGTGTCTTGAAAGAAAACCTGAGATTATTGTTGATGAAGAAGGGGATGCCTTGGTCATCCCCAAGCTTTGAAGCTTGTAACTCTTGGATATTTCTTGGGGTGACACGGATGGCATCCCCAAGCTTGATCTTTTGTCCATACTTCATCTCATCATATCATTCTTTCCCTACACTTGAAAACTTCCTTCATACAAAACTTCACACAATCTTCATTAGCAACATTAGTGTATTCAAGATAATAAACCTTTGGGTTCAGTTTCAACTCAAGTAAAACTTCCATTAAAACATAAGCTACTGTAGCAACTCCTTTTAAAAGCCCAAGTGATCAAAGAGAAATAAAAAAGAAACCGATTAAGAGGCAAATGCACATAATGACAGAAATCTGTCAAAACAGACCAGCAGGTAAAAACCGATTTTTTCAAAAATCTTCTGTAGCTCAAATCGAAAAGTGAAAAACTAACTAAAGTTTTATAAATACCAGGGGCATGCATACAAAAAATTACAGATTGATCCGACGTACTGGAATTTTTCACGATTTTTTACAGTGAAGCACAGAAATCTGTTTCGGGACAACAACTTCCCCAAATCTTTCTTCCCTCTCATTAGAGGCTATTATTGGCAAAAAAACCACACAAAAAGGATAAGGAGAGGTTATTACAGAGGCAATAACTTCCAAGACTCAACAAAAGAAAAACTTGCTGAAAGCAAAAATATAATGGGTTGTCTCCCAAAAGCTCTTTCTTTATAGCCATTAAGATAGGCATGGTAATTTCGATGATGCTCACATAAGAAATATGAATTTGAAGTAAAAGAGAGCATCAAGGAGCAAATATGAAACACAATTAAGTCTAACCCACTTCCTATGCATAGGAATCTTGTAAGAAAATAAATCAAAGAAGCACATAGTAACAAGAATGGGTAGATAAAACAAGAGCAACTTCAGAACTTTCAATATAAAGAGAGGTGTTTTAGTAACATGAGAATTCCAACAACCATATTTTCCTCTCTCATAATGATTTTTAGTAGCATCATGGACAAACTCAACAATATAAATATCACAGTCATCCTCCTTTGGTAAGCATGGAGGGCTATTAAATAAGGTATTAGTTAAAGAGTTACTCTTATTGGAAGGTAGACATGGGTAGCTGCTCCATTCTTCCTCCTCTTGATCATCACTCTCCTCCTCTTTTTCATCCAATGAGCTTCCAGTTTTAGCAATTTCTTCTTCCATAGGCTCCTGCAAGGCATTAGTCTCTTCCGTTGGTGGAGAGCTTCTATTAAGATATTTAAGAATATAGCCATTTTCTTCCTTGTAATTATCAAAGCAAAATTTAAGTATATCATAAACCTCATATTTATAAGGTGTATCATCAGTATTTTCAAGAAAATAAGCAAGTTTGAATGCACCCTTCCAAGCAATAAATTCTTCAATTTGTTCCACATCATAAAATACATAATTTCCCTTAACATAAGAAGATATGATAACATTATCATTATACTCACATTGAAAAGGGAGGTGTTTATACCTCCTACAACAACAAGATTTATCAAAACAATAAGTAACATTATAAGTAGAGCACACGTTTCTAGCAATGGTATAAAATTTATTAATTTTTTCCCATAAGTGTTCCCTTTTTGTGACAAGCGGTGTTCCTTATAATATTTTTGTTCTTCTATGAACCCACCTTGCCAATGAGATCTAGTTTCAAAGAAACCAACCATTGATAGAAAGCATGATAAAGCAAGACAATAACAGACCAACAAAAATAACAACTATAGTAGGAACTATTTTTTGTGTTTTTTGATAAAAAGAAGTAAACCAAACTAAGCAAAATAAAACAAAGTAAAGAAATTGGTTGTGAGAGACTCCCCTTGCAGAAATCTTCTTCCTACAGAGAGGAAGAGATTGAAGTTGTCCTGTATATCCCCGGCAACGGCAACAGAAAATCTTGATGTGGCTCGGTTACCGCAGAGCCTGTTGGAAAATCCCAAGAGCAAGGTATGATGAGCACAACAGCAAGTTTTCCCTTAGTTGTGAAACCAAGGTTATCGAACCAGTAAAAGAAAGGAAACAGCTCCCAAGGTGTTGCTAGCAACATGGAACCTGCACAACACAACCACAATACTTTGTTCCAACTTACAGTGAGGTTGTCAAGCTCACCGGTTTGCTAAAAGTAAATGATTAAATATATAGTGTGGAAGAAAGTAATTGCTTGTAATAATTGCAGAAAGTAAACAGTAGGCAGTAGATTGAATATCAATGGTAAGGAATGGACCGGGGTCCATAGTTCACTAGAGGTGTTTTTCCATAAGATAAATAGCTTGTTGGGTGAACAAATTAAAGTTGGGCAATTGAGAGGATAGAGAATGCATAATAATGCATGTACATGATATGATGATCTCTTTGAGATTCGTTTGGGCATTACAATATAATACATAGACCATAATCCAACTGCATCTATGACTAATAATATACCTTCTGGTTATCATCTGAACCCCTTCCAGTATTAAGTGGCAAGCAAGAGATAATTGCATTAAGCAAAGTGGGTAAAGTAAACAATACAATTTCCCTTGGACAAAGGATTGTTGTTTTCACCCTAGTAGCAACAACACATCTACAACCTTAGAGGTTTCTGTCATTCCTCCAGATTACTAGAGGCATGAACCTACTATCGAGCATAAATACTCCCTCTTGGAGTTACAAGCAAGTACTTGGCCAGAGTAGCTACTAGCAACATAGAGCATGCAAGATCACAAACAACATAGACATGATAGGATCAATAATCAATCTTGACGTAGTACTCAATATCCATCGGATCCCAAAAAACACAACATATAGGATTATGATACGTCGGAAACATATATATATTTTTTGATGTTCCATGCTTGTTTAGTATCTACTTTGCTTTTCTTTGTCTACACTTTGAGGTGATTTTTACATGTTTTCTGGTACTAACCTATTAACAAGTTGCCACAATGCCAGTTGCCTATTTTCTGCTGTTTTTGGTTCCAGAAAAGCTAGTAAGGAAATATTCTCGGAATTGGACGGGACAAACGTCAAAGTAAATAACTTTCCGTGGGAAAAAAGAAGTCCATAGGGGAGACGGAGAAGCGGGCCAGGGCGCCCAGACCCCCCTAGGCGCGGGTGGGCCCTGCCCCGCGCCTAGGCAGGGTGTGGGGCCCCTAGCCGTCTCCTCGGCCTCCCCCTTCGCCTATAAGGCCCCCGATGCATAAACCCTAAGCACCCGATCAATATTCCACGAAACCTTCTGTAGACGCCGCCACCGTCATCCCTAGATCGGGGGGGGGGATCTGAAGTTCTTCCCGGCACCCTGCCGGAGGGGAGATCATTCCGAAGGCCTTCTCTCCGGTATGACACGTGAGTAGTTCCACCTTGGACTATGGGTCCATGTAGTAGCTAGATGGTTGTATATCCTCCTTTGTGCTTTCATGTATAGATCTTGTGAGCTTCGTTCATGATCAAGATCTAATCTATTTGTAATCATGCATGTTGTGTTTGCGGGGATCCGATGGATATTGAGATTATGATGTTGGTTTGATTAATGGTTTTGTCTTTATGATTCTATCATGTATGTGTTGTTTGTGATCTTGCATGCTCTTCGTTGTTAGTAGCTATCTTGTCCAAGTAGTTGCTAGTGACTCCAAGAGGGGGTATTTATGCTCGATATTGGGTTCATGCCTCTAGTTTCCAAGGGAAGTGACAGAAATCTCTTCGGTTGTAGATGTGGTGTTGCTACTAGGGAGAAAACAACGATCTCTTGTTCATGGAACATGTGGACTGTTTTCCTTACACACTTTGCTTAAAGTAGTTGTCTGTTGCTTGCAACGTAATACTGGAGGGGGTTCGGATGATAACCTGAAGGTGGACTTCTAGTCATAGATGCAGTTGGATGGCGGTCTATGTATCTTGTTATATTGCCCAATCGAATCTCATAGGATCTTTCTGACTAGTAATTGCATTGTTATGCCTTGCTCAGTTCCTGTCAATTGCCCCACTGTAATTTGTTTACCCTTCATGCCATGTTGTTTATCTAAGGAGAACACCTCTAGTGAACTATGGACCCCGATCCAATCTTTACCATTGATATATCTTCCACTATTACTTGTTTACTTGTTGCAAACCACCATTACCTTCCACACCATACGTTTAATCCTTTTTTACAACAACCGGTGAGATTGACAACCTCACTGTTAGTTGGGGCAAAGTCTTGAGTTTATGTTGTGAAGGTCTCCGCGTTGCTTGCAACACCTGTGTGACCTTTCCTTCCTCCTACTGGTTCGATAAACTCGGTTTCTTACTGAGGGAAGACTTGTTGTTGTGCTGCTTCACACCTTGCTCTTTGGGTTCCCAAGAGGCTCCACATCAACTAAGCCATCAGATTACAAATAGATGATCTTGATCATGATAGGCAGCTCACAAGATCTAAACATGATATCACAAAGAGGATAAACAACCATCTAGCTACTGTTATGGACCCATAGTCCAAGGATGAACTACTCACGCATCACTCTGAAGGCTGACATGGTGATGAATAAGGCCTCCAGGGTGATCTCCCCTCTCCGATAGGGTGCCGAGAAGAGCTTCAGATCCCTCCCGATCTAGGGACGATGGTGGCGGCGGCTATAGACTTTTTCGTGGATTTCGGCTCGGGTACTTAGTGTTTTCCCCTCGGGGTATTTATATAGGCAAAGGGGCAAGGTCAGTTGAGGACCAGGTGGCCCACACCATGCCCTGGCGCGGGACCACCCTTGGCCGCGCCATGGGGTTGTCTGGCCGCCCTGTGGCGCCTCTTCGTCCCCCCTCTGGACTCCTTCATTACTGTAAAATATTGACTTCGGTTTTTGTTTCGTCCAATTTTGAGAATATTTCTTTACTAGCTTTTCTGAAATCAAAACCAGCAGAAAACAGGAAGTGGCACTGTGGCATCTTATTAATAGGTTAGTTCCAAAAATGTATAAAAATACCACAAAGTGTAGATAAAACATAAGATAGTTGGTACAAAACAAGCATAGAGCAACAAAAATTATAGATCGTTTACAACATATCAGTGGGCCGTACGGAGGGTCGTGCCTGTACCAGTGCTCGTTACCCCGCTTGGCGCCTGGCAATAGCTCCAGGATTACTTGGTCATCAAAACTTTCTCAAAATCTTCATTTATGATTCCAGATTTCGTAACAAAAGTGTGATTTCCTACACAACACAAATCAAATCAAGGTTTTGCATATCTTTGCAATAATTAGTCATTAGTGGCAAATTAAGAGAGATTATTGTCAATTGCTTGATGAAAAACAATGTTTAAATGCAAAGAAAAATGATGATTTTTGGAGCCATCGGTGGCTATGTCCTGAAGTCAGAATAAAGTTCTCCCCATCCTATCCTCACTCCAGTGGTGCGTCTAGCACCAACGTAGGGCATGTGAAGTCATGTGTTCGACGGATATCTTGGAATCTGATTGTTTTTCGTATTCTTCAGTGTGGTTTTAGGTCAGCCTCTTCCGATTTATGATTTTCATCTTAAGGACGGTTGTTGCTCTGGTGCGCTGGTCTTTTGGGATATTAGAACGATGACTTCCATCCGTCTAGTACAACAAGCTCTACCAAGACAAGTTTTGCCTCGCTCCGGTGATAGAGATGTAAGAATGGAGGCACACCTTTGGCTCGTGCTAGTGTATATAGTCGTCGCTAGGTAATATGTTGGCATATTTGTAATTATTATTATTTTTAAACCACTACAACACGGAGCTCGGGCATTGGCGCTTATAGACGCCGAGACACAGCCTTAGTTGCCGCTCTTGGGCGGGTGCGACAAAATACAACCGCCAGGAATAACTGCGTCGGGCATTCTGAAACAACGACGGATTTTTTAGCGCAGCACACGTGATCCGCTGAACTAGCGCTTCCGCGGCAGCCAAGCATTTACGCCGCGACCCATGTAGAAATGCACTGTGTACATAGCGACGGAGCCAGAAAATGAAGATATGGGAAGGGGCGAAAAGTAGGAGTATGAAAACCATGGAAAATATAGTCACATGAAAAAACTCGTAATTATTGTTTTTGGAATAAATCTTAAATAATTTTTGAACACTTAAACTAATCTTATGTTGAGAGATGAACTAGGAACTAACTACGACACAATCAAATAATCGAAATTCGGAAAAAAGGTAAACTACCTTTATGTGTTCCCTCAGCGTCACTCGGCCTAACCGCTGCGGCCGGCCGGCGGCTGTGGATTGCGGCCCCCTTTCTTAGTTCCTTATCTTGATTGAGATTGCCGAATTGAAGCCTTGGTCATAACTCTGAGGTTCAAGGCAATTCATCTTTTCTTTCTTTTTTCTTCCGATACTAAATAAAGCAGACAGCGGCGATCCAAGTATGGCATGTCGTAGAAGAAACAAAATGACGGTCAAACGAGGAGGCAATCCGATCTGCCGTTTTAGTTCCTTTTCTTTTCTTAATTGATTGAGAAACCACCGTCATATTGGTTTACAATCACAATTTCTGGTCTTCCTTGCTGCCTCCAAATGGGCTCGTAGTTGCCATGTTTGGGCCTAGTACTCGTATTAGTACTAGTTATTGGCTTATTTTTATACTAATCTGTTTGCTGGAGTGGGCCTAGATATTATGGGAGATGGCTTGGAAGTTGGAACGACTTGGGGGTAAGACTTTACATGAGTTAAACAAGAAATAGGGGGCGAACTTAATTATAAGCGAGAGAAAATAGCGATTTACATCTAATCTAGCAAGGTGCGACACGATCGTTGGCGGGAGTCTCACCCCCGCTCGTCCCCCTTCCCTCTGGCCCTGTGTGTACATGCCGTGGTAGCTATGATACGACACCACAAAGATACTGCCTGGTATGGTATATGCCGTCAGATGCGTTAGTGCATAATAATATAATTAAATTGATAATTAATCCAGAACGTTTTATATATAGATCACATATAGAAAAATACAGAAAACTCATAATATACATAAAATCATATCACACGACAATCATACACATATATAGTCCAGATACAAGTTCCTCACCCAATCTAGTTCACATCCATCTCAAAAAAACTAACTAACTATTTCAGAACAACTGATTTAGATTTTATGCACTATCATGACCAAATAGCCCTGCTTTGCTTTAAACTCAAATTCAAAAACATCTCCTTCCTCCAGCTTATTCTGAACAACATGTTGAATAAAAAAGCAATTTACCAAGCGAATTATCCATAATAAACGCTAGATAAAACATGATTAGAATAATAGACAATATACTAATCATGTGAAATAGCGAATACAAATTAAGGCATATAACCAAACAAACTGCAAGGCATAAAACTTTGGATACGATCAGAACAAGATTGAGAAAGAAGATATACACGGCAGTAGCAGAAGAGGAACCGCCGACGTTGGAACCGACGTTGGCCATGTCGTCGAGGAAGAGGGTACTGATGTCGGGGAAAAAGTCCTCGTCGGGGAAGACGTCGCCGCAGTCGCTATCCGTGAGGGAGTCCGTGACGAAGCCAGTAGTCGCGCCGATAGCGCTCCCCAAAAACCTTATCGCCCTTCTCCCGTACAGGACTCGAAGCAGTGGGGTCTCGGAGGCCTACTGTCCCAGCTCACGGTGCACGCCGCAAGACGGAATGGGGAAGATTTAAGTAGCTCAGTGCTCTGAAACTGAAGGCGCAAAGGATGTGTGGCTGTATGTCTGAGAGGAGGCGCGACCTCTCTCTCTTATAGGCACAGAGGGGAAGGTAGACAGACTGCGCAGAAGATGAAACGAATGGACGGAAGATGAAGCGAACAGGCGGCAGCCCACCGGACAGCCTCCACTCAGTTCATATTCATTTAACTCGTATAAAAGTCCACTCAAAGCAAAACGTTTCAGCTTCTGTACAACTGTTCATATACCATTCATGCTAGGCAAAATAAATTTCGGCTCGGCGAGATTCCCGCAACCCGCGGCGCGCGAGGCGAGGCGTGGCGTGGCATGGCGAGGCGAGCGAGGAGGAGGAGCACGCGTGTGGAACTCTCTCCTTCTCCTTCTCATCCTTTTATCAAGTGGTAGGAGAGATCACCTTATAAGCCGGTCCAACTTCCACCCAACTAGCAATGTGGGACTAAACATTTGTCCCAGCTCTTGCCTTGCATGAATGGGCCAAATGGGCCTCTAGGATTTCAGGAATTTATTGGCATATAATAAATGGGCTGGGCCTATTTAGGCAAAATTCCAACAATCCCCCACCAGATCCCAGAGGCACATGAAGTTTGCCTTTGGTTCCAAAACATTGTTTATACACCGGTACTGTAGTGGAGATTGTTAAGTCGAACTTCCACCTAGAGCTTTATGTTATACTAGGCCGCAACTTGTACAGTGGTCTATGCCTTGAACTGCAAGTTTGTTGCGAACCTAGCTTCACAAAAAATCTTGACCGATACTAGGCTACCGTGGGACTTTCCAGCGAGTGGAGCTTATACGTCATACTCCATGACCTTTCATGAGTTTATTAGAGAGCACCCTACTCTCATAGACTGCGAAGTTTTAACAGTCAGACTCATATAGGTGTGTTCTTTAAAAGATGTTCTGCAGGACACCATCTTTGCTTAGGATAAGCCACTTAGAACATATTAAGATAATAAATCAACCTGCCGTGCAGAATAGGAAAGTATTGCATCTTTATGGAGTGGTGTTTATTAAAGTAGGGATACTTTCCTCTCAGCTAACCAACAACTTGTCTCCCAATTCTAATTCACGGGATCTCCGATCACATAGAGTGGTTTACCACTGTGGAAAGCTCAAATTGTGGGTCTCATACCCATCTCATTCGATGCATTTTCTATCACGTTGCGTGATAGACCCTTTGTGAAGGGATCTGCCAAGTTTTTAGATGTTTGGATATAATCCAATGCAATAACTCCAGAGTTTCTCATTTTCCTGACAGATTTCAGTCTCCTCTTCACATGTTTTGATGACTTCATATTATCCTTAGAACTATTTACCTTGAAAATCACAGTTTGATTATCGCAGTTCATAAGGATTGCGGGTATTGGTTTTCCAACCACACGGAAGTTCATCAAGAGTTCATGAAGCCACTCTGCTTCAATAGTGGCTTTGTCTAATGTAGTGAGTTCTGCTTCCATAGTTGACCTCGTTAAGATGGTCTGCTTGCAAGACTTCCAAGAAACAGCGCCACCAGCAAGTGTGAATACATATCCACTCGTGGCCTTTATCTCGTCAGCATCAGATATCCAATTTGAATCACTATAACCCTCTAGTACCCTCGGATACCCGGTATAGTGTATGCCATAGCTCACAATGCCTTTTAGATATCGCATAACTCTCTCAAGAGCATGCCAGTGATCAAACTCCTGGATTTGAAACAAATCGACTGAGTTTGCTTACAGCAAAGGCGATGCCAGGCCTCGTGGCACTAGCTAAATACATAAGCGAGCCAATGATTTGAGAGTATCTCAGTTGGTCTCTAGCATTTCCTCGATTCTTTCGAAGCAACACACTAGGATCATACGGTGTAGGAGAAAGCTTGAAGTCGCTATACCCGAAACGACTCAAAATATTTTCTACATAGTGGGACTGAAGCAGTGTAATCCCACCATCATCATCTCTCAATAGCTTGATGTTCAGGATGACATCAGCTACTCCCTGATCCTTCATCTCAAAGGAACGAGATAAGAAATCTTTTACCTCCTTAATTGCATTAAGGTTGGTTCCAAAAATCAGTATGTCATCAACATACAAACAAAGGATGACTCCCTCACCCCCACCATGGCGATGGTACACACATTTATCAGCTTCATTTACAACAAAGCCTGCAGCAGTTAAAGTTCTTTCGAACTTCTCATGCCATTGCTTAGGGGCTTGTTTTAGGCCATATAAAGACTTCAACAACTCGCACACCTTTCCTTCTTGACCATTTACCACAAAGCCATCTAGCTGATCCAACTCTCCATTAAGGAAAGTTGTCTTAACGTCCATTTGATGAACAAGAAGACCATGAGAGGCAGCCAATGATAGTAATACTCGAATGGTGGTCAAACTGGCAACATGTGAGTAAGTGCCAAAGAAGTCTTCACCTTCTTTGTGAGTATATCCCTTGGCTACAAGTCGTGCCTTGTACTTCCCAATAGTACCATCAGGGTAAGCTTTTTCTTAAACTCCCACTTGCACCCTACAGGTTTGCACCCATAAGGGCGATTAGTGATCTCCCATGTTCCATTAGCTAAGATGGAATTCATATCCCTATGGACGGCTTCCTTCCAGTAGTCAGCATCAGGAGATGCATATGCTTCTGAAATGGAAGTAGGAGTGTCATCCACAAGGTACACAATGAAATCATCACCAAAGGACTTTGCAGTCCTCTGTATCTTGCTCCTTTTAGGAATTTCATTATCATCCTCCTTAGGACTTTCAGAGTGTTCAATTGGAATGGTAGGTTCAGAGAATGTAGCAAATTCCTGATTAGATGAACTAGGTATCTCTGGATTTGATGAGTTATGTTTATCCTTCATAGGAAAGATATCCTCAAAGAAAGTTGCATCAGTCAACTCCATGATTGTACCGACATGAATGTCAGATTTTACTATCAAGAATCTATAACCAATGCTATGGAAAGCATAACCCATAAAAACACAATCAATGGTTTTTGGTCCAAGCTTGCGCTTCTTGGGGATTGGTACATTAACCTTTGCCAAACAACCCCAAGTACGTAAGTAAGAGAGTTTTAACCTTTTCTTCTCCCATTCTTCGAATGGATTAATATCTTTGTTCTTTGTCGGAACTTGGTTTAGTACATGGCACGCAGTCAATAGTGCCTCCCCCCACCATTCCTTGGAGAGACCCGATGTGTCTAACATGGTGTTAACCAAATCTGTTAGAGTACGGTTCTTTCTTTCGGCTACTCCATTTGACTGGGGTGAGTAGGGAGGCGTCCTCTCATGAATTATGCCATGTTCCGCACAAAAAGAATCAAAGTCGTTGGAAAAATACTCTCCACCACGATCAGACCTAAGCCTCTTAATCTTTCGATCAAGTTGATTTTCTACCTCAGCTTTATAGATTTTGAAGAAACTCAAAGCCTCATCTTTCAATTTCAGAAGATACACATGACAATATCTCATAGAGTCATCGATCAAAGTCATGAAATATTTCTTTCCACCTTTTGTCAACACACCATTCATCTCACAAAGATCAGAATGTATGAGCTCTAGTGGTGTTAAATTTCTCACTTCTGCAGTCGTATGTGACTTGCGAGGTTGTTTAGCTTGCATGTAGACTTGGCACTTAGATCCCTTAACAATTGTGAAATCAGGGATTAAATTCATTTTGGCTAGCCGCGTCATACAACCAAAATTAATATGACAAAGACGAGAGTGCCAGACATTTGATTCAAAATTCGTGTAAATATGATTAACAACTTTATTACAAATGTCTGACAGAGATAAGCGGAACAGGCCTCCGCAGTCATAGCCTTTACCAACAAAGGTTCCATACTTCAAAATTACAAATTTATTGGACTCGAATACAATCTTGTAGCCATCTCGACACAGAAGAGATCCGCTAACAAGATTTTTATTTATTGAGGGAACATGATGCACGTTCTTCAGGTGCACGGTCTTTCCCGAAGTGAACTTCAGATCGACCGTACCAACACCATGAACAGAAGCATGCGAGCCGTTTCCCATCAGCACGGTTTGAGTCCCTCTGACCTGATATGAAGAAAACATGGAAATATCAGAACAGACATGTACATTACGCCCGTGTCAATCCACCAATCAGGAGAATGACATAATGAAAGAACAGTAGGTAATATACCATACCCAACATCTTTCATCTCAACGTCGCCCATGACAATATTAGCAGTCTTGCTGCCCTTCCCATGCTGGCGCTTGTCAAAGCGGTTGGGACAAGCAGGATCCCAATGATTAGGATCACCGCACACATGACAAGCACCTTTCCTCTTATCAGTCTTCTTCTTGAAGCTGGTGGATTGTGAGGCCTTGTTCTTTCCATCGAGCTTTCCTTTGTCGTCAAACTTGCCTTTGTTCTTGAACTTGTGAGGCTGGAAGTTCCTTTTCTGTACCAGGTTGGCATTAGAACCTCCCTCAGTACCTCGAGCACGTGTGTCTTTTACTCTCGCCTTCTCTTCGACATCAAGAGTCCCAATAAGATCCGTCACGGAGAACTCTTGTCTCTTGTGCTTCAGAGAAGTAGCAAAATTCCTCCATGACTGGGGAAGTTTGGCAATAATGCCTCCGGCAACAAACTTGTCTGGTAACACACAAGTGAAGTGCTCAAGCTCCCTGGCAAGTGACTGTATCTCATGAGCCTGCTCCACAATGGGGCGGTCCTCAACCATCTTATAGTCATAGAATTGTTCCATGATATACAGTTCACTGCCAGCATCGGAGACTCCAAATTTTCTCTCGAGCGCATCCCACATATCCTTGCCATTGCTAAATGACAGATATGAATCGACAATATTGTTGCCAAAAATGCTGATCAAGGCAGCTTCGAAAGTGGTATCAATTTTTTGGAACGCCTCTTCCTGAGCGGGATTAAGTTCTCCCTCAGGTGTGCCATAGATGGCGTTATAGCAGCTCATGGTCTGAAACCAGAGCACTGCTCTCGCACGCCATCGTTTGTAATTCACACCTTCGAACACAGGTGGCTTCATAGAAGCAACAAAGCCACTTGGGGCAAATTTCCTGAAATAAGGTTTTTGGATTGTTGAATAAAAGAGCAATTTACCAAGCGAATTATCCATAATAAACGCTAGATAAAACATGATTAGAATAATAGAAAATATACTAATCATGTGAAATAGAAAATACAAATTAAGGCATATAACCAAACAAACTGCAAGGCATAAAACTTTGGATACGATCAGAACAAGATTGAGAAAGAAGATATACACGGCACTAGCAGAAGAGGAACCGCCGGTGTTGGAACCGTCGTTGGCCATGTCGTCGAGGAAGAGGGTACTGATGTCGGGGAAGAAGTCCTCGTCAGGGAAGACGTCGCCGCAGTCGCTATTCGTGAGGGAGTCCGTGACGAAGCCAGTAGTCGCGCCGATAGCACTCCCCAAAAACCTTATCGCCCTTCTCCCTTACAGGACTCGAAGCAGCGGGGTCTCGGAGGCCTACTGTCCCGGCTCACGGTGCACGCCGCAAGACGGGATGGGGAAGATCTAAGCGCAAAGGATGTGTGGCTGTGTGTCTGAGAGGACGCGCGACCTCTCTCTTATAGGCACAGAGGGGAAGGTAGACAGACTGCGCAGAAGATGAAACGAATGGACGGAAAATGAAGCGAACAGGCGGCAGCCCACCGGACAGCCTCCACTCAGTTCGTATTCATTTAACTCGTATTAAAAGTCCACTCAAAGCAAAACGTTTCAGCTTCTGTACAACTGTTCATATACCATTTATGCGTGGCAAAATAAATTTCGGCTCGGCGAGATTCCCGCAACCCGCGGCGCGCGCGCGTCGTGACGAGGCGAGGCGAGGCGAGCGAGGAGGAGAAGCGCGCGTGTGGAACTCTCTCCTTCTCCTTCTCATCCTTTTACCAAGTGGTAGGAGAGATCACCTCATAAGCTGGTCCAACTTCCACCCAACTAACAATGTGGGACTCAACATTTGTCCCAGCTCTTGCCTTGCATGAATGGGCCAAATGGGCCTCTAGGATTTCAGGAATTTATTGGCATATAATAAATGGGCTGGGCCTATTTAGGCAAAATTCCAACACAACACAGTCTGCCTAATTTGAAGTCAAGATGGCAGTGCTATCATTTTCATGCTTCACATGAACTTCTTCGATGGTCTCATTGCCACCGTGATCTTCATGAATATGAGGAATGAGAAACATGTGGGCAAAAGTGCATGAAAAATACTGCATATGAAGGAAGAAACAATCATGGTTGTGGTAAGTAGGAACATCAATAGGAAGAAACAAACTACTACTGATTGTGGCAAGAAAGCTACCATATTTCCTTTGGAGATGTTGTTCTTGTTCATGGTGCAAATGTAGTAAGGGATTGTTGGCTTGTATCTTTCTGACTATCCTCCTTAGGTTTCTCCTTCTTAATCTAGTCATGTAGACATCATTGCCAAACCTATAGCGAAGGCCGTACTTATCTACAACTCGGCATATGATCCTGAAATGAACTTATGTTACTTCACACATACATACATACATACATACATACATACATACATACATACATACATACATACATACATACATACATACATACATACATACATACATACATACATACATGTTTTTGATCTAGTCTCACCACTATACCTCGCATGGTAGAGGACACGACTGGACATGGTAGAGGACACGACTGGACAAGAGCTAGGTACCTTGTTAGGGGTTGTTTTCCGCATTAGACATTCCTAACCTACAGAGTACAACAACGCTACCTTATTCTCTTAGAACAATTAGAATAAAAAATCATAACATACAAATACCATTCATATCAACGAGAGTTACCAGGGAGGGCGCCAGAGCGGTTCGCATAGCTGCGGTCAAGGGCGACATAGCGGTTCACGCAGCCACGGTCGAGGGCGCTAGAGAGGTTCGTGCAACAATGGTCGAGGGTTCCTGAGAGGTTCGCGTAGCCGTGATCGAGTTAGCAAGAGAGGCGATGGGTGAAACTAAGATCTAGAGGTAGGGAGTGATAATGAGATCTAAAACTGGGCGATTCCTTTCAGATACGGTTAATATATGAAGCTTGGTGATCTTGGTCGTTCTGGCCCATTGAACAAGATAGGGAGACAATAATAACAAAAGGAAATAAAGTACTCATACTTAGATAATAATTGTACAAACTAAAATCCAAAAAAATAACACACAAATTACTACTCAATTTTAGAAAACATGTTCAGACTAATCCTCCTCAATAGACTCAGCGGAGGTAAGAGAGTCTGGATCATCATCCGATAGGTCCTCCATATTATAAGTTCTAGTAATGACGCCGAGCATCTCGTAGGAGAGCTCATGGCATTCCTCCTTCTGCTCGCGGAGAAACTTGGCCGCCTCTTGTTGAGCTCTGGTGTTCATTTCCTCAATCTGGAACAATTTCCGTTGCTCGCGCAACGCTTTCTTGTGTTTAACTCGATTCCAGAGACAGCACAACGTCTGCATAAGGTGTCGATACTTGTGCTCCCAATCAGCCCATACAATGGCACTTCGGTTAGGAACCTCCTCACCTCATCCAAGGAACATGTGGCCGGTGTGATTGGTCCATCAACGGTTATACATAACTCTGTGACGCGGTGAAAATTCGTATACGCACACAAGTTGTTGAAAAAAAGAGCAATTTACCAAGCGAATTACCCATAATAAACGTTAGATAAAACTTGATTAAAATAATAGGCAATATACTAATCATGTGAAATAGCGAATACATATTAAGGCATATAACCGAATAGACTGCAAGGCGTAAAACTTTAGATGCGATCAGAACAAGGTTGAGAAAGAAAATATACACGGCAGTAGCAGCAGAGGAACCGCCGGCGTTGGAACCATCATTAGCCATGTCATCGAGGAAGAGGGTGCTGATGTCGGGGAAGAAGTCCTCGTCGGGGAAGACGTCGCCGCAGTCGCTATCCGTGAGGGAGTCCGTGATGAAGCCAGTAGTCATGCCGATAGCGCTCCCCAAAAATCTTATCTCCCTTCTTCCGTACATGACTCGAAGCAGCGGGGTTTCGGAGGCCTACTGTCCCGGCTCGCGGTGCACGCCGCAAGACGGAATGGGGAAGATCTAAGTAGCATAGTGCTCTGGAACTGGAGGCACAAAGGATGTGTGGCAGTGTGTCTGAGAGGAGACGCGACTTCTCTCTTATATAGGCACACAGATGGGAAGGCAGACAGACTACGCAGGATATGAAACGAACGGATAGAAGTTGAAGCGAACAGGCGGCAACCCACCAGACAGCCTCCACTCAGTTCGTATTTATTTAGCTCGTATTAAAAGTCCACTGGAGCAAAACGTTTTTGTTGGAGATATGCCCTAGAGGCAATAATAAATGTAGTTATTATTATATCTTTGTGTTTATGATAAATGTTTACATTCATGCTATAATAGTATTAACAAGAAACATTAATACTTGTGTGATTTGTAAACTAAATTAGAGTCCCTAGTAAAGCCTCTTCTTAATACTAGCTTGTTGATTAATAGATGATCATGGTTTCTTGATCATGAACATTTGAGATGTTGTTAATAACAAGATCATATCATTGGGAAAATGGTATGGTGGACATACTCCTATAGATAAGTGTAGCATAAAGATCAAGTCATTTTAATAGTTCAATTGCTATAAGCTTTCTGATACATAGTAACCTAATTCCTTCGACCATGAGATCATGCTTATCACCATCACCGAAAGGATGCTTTGATGACAACAAACACCACACCGTAACTGGGTGGCTATAAATGTGGCATTGAGTGTTCGGAAAGTATGGGTTGAGACACATGGATCAAGAGTGGGATTTGTCCATCCATATGACGGATAGATATACTCTGGGCCCTCTCGGTGGAATGTCATCCAATTAGCTTGCAAGCATGTGACTGGCTCAAAAGGTATCACATATCACGGGAACGAGAAAAGAGTACTTATCGGTAACGATGTTGAACTAGGTATGCAGAGATACCGACGATCAAAACCTCGGATAAGTAAACTATCGTGAGACAAAGGGAAATTGCTATCGTATGTAAGTGGTTCATTAGATCGAAAAGTAATCGTAGAAATATGTGGGAGCCATATGAATTTCCATATTCCTCTATTGGTTATTGTTCGGAGAAGTGTCCGCATAATTCACGAACCGTAGGGAGACACACTTAAGGATTCGATGTTGTTGAGTAGTTATGGAATGATGAGTAAGAGACTGAATGTTGTTCGGAGTCTCGGATGGGATCCGGGATATCACGAGGAGATCCGGAATGGTCCGGAGAATAAGATTCATATAAGGAAAGTCATGTTTTGGAGTTGGGGAATGATTCCGGTGTTTTCATCGGAAATGTTCTAGAAGGTTCCGGAAGGTCCGGCAATCCGAAGGGGAAGGGTACATGAATGTGTCATGACAATGTGGAATGGTTTCATCATGTACTAGGTATCATGGCTAGGAAAAATAAAGGGAGAAATCAAATCCTAGTTTGAAAAGTCAAACGCCAATTTGAAAAGTCAAACAGCAGTTTTGCTTGGTGGAGGGAGAGTAGGAAACCTACTTGGGGCGGAGTTCCTCTCCCTCCACCCGCAGGCCAAGGAGGCCGACTTGGGGGAGGAATCCCTCCCCTTGGCCAGCTCCCTCCCACCTATAAAATAAGGGGCAGGGGTGCCCCCTCTTACCTACACCTCTCTCCACCAAAACCCTAGCCCTAGCCGCCGGCCACCACAAGTCGCTGCTGCCCTAGGGTTTGCCCTAGCCGCCGAGTTGGGGCTCTCCCCAAGACCTAGCCGCCGGCCTATCCTCCTCCCTTGGTGCCTCTAAAACCTAGATCGCCAAGTCCTCTCTCATAGTCCACCATACTCGCTCCGGCTTAAGGCAAAGCCCTGCAAGATCTCCCCTCTACTTCCGGTACCACGCCGTCATGCTGCCGGAATCGCGAGGAGAGTGCTACAACCTCCGCTGCCTGCTGGAACAAGGGAGAGGAAGGTCTTCATCGAGTACCGAACGTGTGACCTACTTCAGAAGCGCTGCCGAAACGCAGCGCCGGAAGGATCGTCTACGCGATCTTGAGATCAGCAAGAGTACGACTACATCACCCACGAGAATCTGCTCTCGTTAAACGCTTTGGAATCTTCGAGGGTGAGTTCCTCTATTGACTCGTTGCTACAATCTAGTAGATAGATCTTGTCTTGTTTGTTTGTATGCGGTAGAAATTTTTTGTTTTCCATGCTACGAACCCCTACAGTGGTATCAGAGCCGTGTCTATATGTAGATCTATTGCACGAGTAGAACACAATGGTCATTGTGGGCGGTGGTGCTTTTATTATCAATTGCTTCTTGTGTACTTTGCATCTTGCGGTATGATGGGATGAAGCGGCCCGGGCTAACCATACATGACATCGTTCATGAGACTTGCTCCACGCTCAACATGCAACTTGTATTGCATAAGTGGCTTTGCGGGTGTCTGTCTCTCCCATTATAGTATAGATCCAATTTACAACGGGCACTTGATAGTTAAAACATCAACGTTATGGTTCTTGTTCGTAAGTTAGATCGACACTTATTGAAAGCTCCAAACCACGTAAAATATGCAAAGAAAATTAGAGGCGTCTAACTTTGTTTTGCAGGGGTGTGTTGTGATGTGATATGGCCATGATTGTGATTATATTTGATGTATGCAATGTTCCTTATTGTAAGTTGGCAACCGGCAGGAGCCATATGGTTGTCTTTAAATTCTGTTAAGACCCGCGTGTCTATTCAAAATAGTTGTAATAGTTGAAGCTGGTGGAGGACAACCATGGAGCAGCGTCATTGACCTTTATGCAATGCCGGTGATGATGGAGATCATGTTCGTGCTTGAAGATGGAGATCGGAAGCAGATAAAAGAAAGGCCATATCATATCACATATTATGAATTGCATGTGATGTTAATCCTTTATGCATCTTGTATTGCTTAGTTAACGACGGTAGCATTATAAGATGATCCCTCATGCACATTAATTTCAAGTTTTAAAGTGTTCACCCTTAGTAAGCACCGTTGCTAAAGCTTGTTGTTTCGAAGCACCACGTGATGATCGGGTGTGTTAGATTCTGCAAGTGTATACAACGTGAGCAAGCCAGATTTGCTCATACGGAAGCTAAGGTTTGATCTTGATGAGCCTAGCATGTACAGACATGGTCTCGGAACATGGATCACCGAAAGGTAAATCATGAATCATATAGTAGATATGATGAACATGTTGATTGCTCGCCATTGAAGCTACATCAACTCACGTGATGATCGGTTTTGATGTGGTGGATTTGGTTCGTGTGATCACTAAAACAATGTGAGGGATATTGTTTTGAGTGGGAGTTCACCTAGATTAATTTAACTATTAATTAGAACTTAATTTGTCATAAACTTAGTCTAAACTATTGCAAATATGTTGTAGATCAATGGCGGCCCCTACCATCAATTTTAATGCGTTCCTAGAGAAAGAAAAGTTGAAAAACAATGGAAGCAACTTTGCGGATTGGTTCCGCAATTTGAGGATTGTCCTCAATGCTGGTAATTTGACCTATGTGCTGGATGCACCGCTGGGTGACCCTCCTGCAGCTGATGCTACCGATGAAGTAAAGAATGTTTACCTCACTCGGAAGAATCAGTACTCCATAGTTCAGTGTGCTATCTTGTATGGTTTGGAATCGGAGCTTCAGAAAAGGTTTGAGAAACATGACCCACATGATATTGTCCGTGAACTCAAATTGATATTTGAGACTCACACGACAGTTGAGAGTTATGAGGCTTCTGAAAAGTTCTTTAACTGCAAGATGGAAGAGGGCAGCTCCGTCAGTGAGCATGTGCTTAAGATGTCTGGGCATGCAAACAAACTCCAAAGCTTGGGTATAGTGATTCCTAATGCTTTGGGGATTTACCTTGTCCTCCAATCACTGCCACCAAGTTACAAGAACTTTGTGATGAACTACAATATGCAAAGCATGAAAAAGATGTTGCTAGAACTCTTCTCCATGTTGAAATCTACAGAAGTGGAGATCAAGAAAGAGCATCAAGTGTTGTTGGTCAATAAGACCACCAAATTCAAAAAAGGCAAGTCTAAGCAAAAGGGAAGCTTCAAGAAGGGTGGTAAGAAAGTTACCGCACCGGCGAAGAAGACCAAGGCTGGGCCTAAGCCTGATACTGAGTGCTTTTACTGCAAGGGAGAAGGTCACTGGAAGTGGAATTGCCCAAAGTACTTGGCGGATTTGAAGAACGACAACATCAAGAAGAAAGGTATATCCGATATACATGTTATTGATGTGTATCTTACTAGTACTCGTAGTAGTGCCTGGGTTTTTGATACTGGTTCGGTTGCTCATATTTGTAACTCGAAACAGGTGCTACGGAATAAACGGAAGCTAGCGAAGAACGAGGTGACGATGCGCGTTGGAAATGGATCAAAGGTTGATGTGATCGCGGTCGGCACGCTACCTCTTCATCTACCATCGGGATTAGTTTTATACTTAAATAGTTGTTATTTGGTGCCTGCGTTAAGCATGAACATTATATCTGGATCATGTTTGTTGCGAGACGGTTACTTGTTTAAGTCCGAGAATAATGGTTGTTCGATTTATATGAGTAATATGTTTTATGCACATGCACCTTTGATAGATGGTCTATTCTTATTGAATCTCGATAGTGGAAATACACATATTAATAACATTGAAGCTAAACGTTTGAAATTGGGCGATAACTCGACCTATATGTGGCACTGTCGTATTGGTCATATTGGAGTGAAGCGTATGAAGAAACTCCATTCCGATGGACTTCTTGAATCACTTGATTTCGAATCACTTGAAAGATGCGAAGCATGTCTGATGGGTAAAATCACTAAGACTCCATTTTCTGGTATGATGGAGCGAGCTACAGACTTATTGGAAATCATACATACCGATGTGTGTGGTCCAATGAGTGTAGGATCGCGCGGTGGTTATCGTTATGTTCTTACCTTCACGGATGACTTGAGTAGATATGGGTATATCTATTTCACGAAACATAAGTCCGAAACTTTCGAGAAGTTTAAGGAATTTCAAAGTGAGGTAGAGAATCAACGTAACAAGAAGATTAAATTTCTATGTTCTGATCGTGGAGGTGAATATCTAAGTTACGAGTTTGGCAAGCATTTGAAGAAATGCGGAATACTTTCTCAATTGACACCGCCGGGAACACCACAGCGTAATGGTGTGTCCGAACATCATAATCGAACTCTCTTACATATGGTTTGTTCTATGATGTCACTTACAGATTTACCGCTATCATTTTGGGGTTATGCATTAGAAACAGCCGCATTCACTTTAAATAGGGCACCATCTAAATCCGTTGAAACGACACCGTATGAATTATGGTTTGGGAAGAAACCTAAATTGTCGTTCCTTAAAGTTTGGGGTTGCGAAGCCTATGTAAAGAAGTTACAACCGGACAAGCTTGAACCCAAAGCGGAAAAATGCGTCTTTATAGGATACCCAAAGGAAACTATTGGGTATACCTTCTATCATAGATCCGAGGGCAAAATCTTCGTTGCTAAGAATGGATCCTTTCTAGAGAAAGAATTTCTCTCGAAAGAAGTGACTGGAAGGAAAGTAGAACTCGACGAGGTTGTTGAACCTTCTCTCGAACTTGCGAGTAGCGCAGCACCGGAAGAAGTTCCTGTGGTGCCTACACCAATAAGAGAGGAAGCCAATGATGATGATCATGAAACTTCGGTTGAAGTTTCTGCAGAGCCTCGCAGGTCAACAAGAACTCGTACCACTCCTGATTGGTATGATCCCGTTATGAGTGTCATGTTGGTGGACAACACCGATGACCCTGCAACATATGAGGAAGCGATGATGAGCCCAGATTCCAATAAATGGCAAGATGCCATGAAATCCGAAATTGGATCCATGTACGAAAACCAAGTATGGACTTTGGTGGACTTATCGGATGGCCGGAAGGCTGTCGAGAACAAATGGATTTTCAAGAAGAAAACAGATGCTGATGGTAATGTTACTGTCTATAAAGCTTGACTTGTCGCAAAAGGGTTTCGACAAATTCAAGGAGTTGACTATGATGAGACTTTCTCACCAGTAAGCAAAGCTAAAGTCTATGAGGATTATGTTAGCAATCGTTGCATATTACGACTATGAGATATGGCAGATGGATGTCAAAACAGCGTTCCTCAATGGAGACATTGATGACGAGTTGTATATGATGCAACCCAAAGGTTTTGTCGATCCTAAAGATGCTAACAAGGTATGCAAACTTCAACGGTCCATATATGGGTTGAAGCAAGCATCCCGAAGTTGGAATCAACGTTTTGATAAGGTAATCAAAAGTTTTGGTTTTATACAAACTTATGGAGAAGCTTGTATTTACAAGAAAGTGACTGGGATCTCTGTAGCATTCTTAATACTATATGTAGATGACATATTGTTGATTGGGAATGATGTAGACCTTCTTAATAGTGTCAAAGAATATTTGAATAACAGTTTTTCAATGAAAGATCTTGGCGAAGCAGCTTACATATTAGGCATAAAGATTTATAGAGATAGATCAAGACGCCTAGTATCATTGTCACAAAGTACATATTTGGAAAAAGTTCTAAAGAGGTTTGGAATGGAAGATAGCAAGAAAGGGTTCTTGCCCATGTTGCCCAATACGACCTTGAGTAAAACTCAAAGTCCAGCAACGGCAGAAGATACAGAAAGGATGAGTAAGACTCCCTATGCCTCAGCCATAGGATCTCTAATGTATGCCATGCTATGTACTAGAACCGACATTGCATATGCTGTTAGTTTGACTAGCAGATATCAAAGTGATCCAGGAGTGGATCATTGGACAGTGGTCAAAAACATCCTTAAGTACTTGAGAAGAACTAAGGATATGGTTCTTTCTTATGGAGGTGATGAACAACTCGTTGTTAATGGTTACACCGATGCTAGTTAGAACACCGATCCGAATGATTCTAAATCGCAATCTGGATACGTATTTACTTTGAATGGTGCAGCAGTTAGCTGAAGGAGTGCAAAGCAAAGCGTTGTGGCGAGATCTTCAACTGAATCGGAATACATAGCTGCTTCGGAGGCTTCACAAGAAGTGATATGGATGAAGGAGTTCATTAAAGAGCTCAGTGTGGTTCCAAGTGCGCTGGACCCAATGTCTATCTACTGTGATAACATGGGCGCCATAGCCAATGCGCAAGAACCAAGGTCACACAAGAAGCTGAAGCACATCAAACTACGTTTTCAAGCTATTCGAGAACATGTCCAAGATGGTGACATAAAGATTTGCAAAGTACACATAGATTTGAATGTGGCGGATCCGTTGACTAAACCTCTCCCGAGGGAAAAACATGACCAACACCAAACTGCCATGGGTGTTCGGTATATTACCATGTAATCTAGATTAGTTGACTCTAGTGCAAGTGGGAGACTGTTGGATATATGCCCTAGAGGCAATAATAAATGTAGTTATTATTATATCTTTGTGTTTATGATAAATGTTTACATTCATGCTATAATAGTATTAACAAGAAACATTAATACTTGTGTGATTTGTAAACTAAATTAGAGTCCCTAGTAAAGCCTCTTCTTAATACTAGCTTGTTGATTAATAGATGATCATGGTTTCTTGATCATGAACATTTGAGATGTTTTTAATAACAAGATCATATCATTGGGAGAATGGTATGGTGGACATACTCCTACAGAAAGCATAGCATAAAGATCAAGTCATTTTAATAGTTCAATTTCTATAAGCTTTCTGATACATAGTAACCTAATTCCTTCGACCATGAGATCATGCATATCACCTTCACGGGAAGGATGCTTTGATGACATCAAACACCACACCTTAACTGGGTGGCTATAAAGGTGGCATTGAGTGTTCGGAAAGTATGGGTTGATACACATGGATCAAGAGTGGGATTTGTCCATCCATATGACGGATAGATATACTCTGGGCCCTCTCGGTGGAATGTCATCCAATTAGCTTGCAAGCATGTGACTGGCTCAAAAGGTATCACATATCACGGGAACGAGAAAAGAGTACTTATCGGTAACGATGTTGAACTAGGTATGCAGAGATACCGACGATCAAAACCTCGGATAAGTAAACTATCGTGAGACAAAGGGAAATTGGTATCGTATGTAAGTGGTTCATTAGATCGAAAAGTAATCGTATAAATATGTGGGAGCCATATGAATTTCCATATTCCTCTATTGGTTATTGTTCGGAGAAGTGTCTCGATCATGTCCGCATAATTCACGAACCGTAGGGAGACACACTTAAGGATTCGATGTTGTTGAGTAGTTATGGAATGATGAGTAAGAGACTGAATGTTGTTCGGAGTCTCGGATGGGATCCGGGATATCACGAGGAGATCCGGAATGGTCCGGAGAATAAGATTCATATAAGGAAATTCCTGTTTCGGAGTTGGGGAATGATTCCGGTGTTTTCATCGGGAATGTTCTAGAAGGTTTCGGAAGGTCCGACACTCCGGAGGGGAAGGGTACATGAATGTGTCATGACAATGTGGAATGGTTGCATCATGTACTAGGTATCATGGCTGGGAAAAATAAAGGGAGAAATCAAATCCTAGTTTGAAAAGTCAAACGCCAATTTGAAAAGTCAAACGACAGTTTTGCTTGGTGGAGGGAGAGTAGGAAACCTACTTGGGGAGGAGTTCCTCTCCCTCCACCCGCCGGCCAAGGAGGCCGACTTGGGGGAGGACTCCCTCCCCTTGGTCGGCGCCCTCCCACCTATAAAAGAAGGGGCAGGGGTGCCCCCTCTTACCTACACCTCTCTCCACCAAAACCCTAGCCCTAGCCGCTGGCCACCACAAGTCGCCGCCGCCCTAGGGTTTGCCCTAGCCACCGAGTTGGGGCTCTCCCCAAGCCCTAGCCGCCGGCCTAGACTCCTCCCTTGGTGCCTCTAAAACCTAGATCGCCAAGGTCTCTCTCATAGTCCACCATACTCGCTTCGGCTTAAGGCGAAGCCCCGCGAGATCTCCCCTCTACTTCCGGTACCACGCTGTCGTGCTGCCGGAATCGCGAGGAGAGTGCTACAACCTCCGCTGCCTGCTGGAACAAGGGAGAGGAAGGTCTTCATCGAGTACCAAACGTGTGACCGACTGCGGAAGCGCTGCCGCAACGCAGCGCCGGAAGGATCGTCTACGCGATCTTGAGTTCGGCAAGAGTACGACTACATCACCCACGAGAATCTGCTCTCGTTAAACGCTTTGGAATCTTCGAGGGTGAGTTCCTCTATCGACTCGTTGCTACAATCTAGTAGATAGATCTTGGCTTGTTTGTTTGTATGCGGTAGAAAATTTTTGTTTTCCATGCTACGAACCCCTACAGTTTTACCTTCAATACAACTGTTCATATACCATTCATGTGTGGCAAAATAAAGCTCAGCTCGGCGAGATTCTCGCAACCCGTGCCGCGCTCGCGTCGTGACGAGGCGAGGCGTGGCAAGGCGAGCGAGGAGGAGGAGGAGGAGCGCGCGTGTATATGTCTTCTCTTCTCAAGCTCGTACAAGTGGTGGAAGACCTCACCTTATAAGCTGGTCCAACTTTCACTCAACGAGCAATGTGGAACTAAACATTTGTCCCAGCTCTTGCCTTGCATGAATGGGCCAAATGGGCCTCTAGGATTTCAGAAATTTATTGGCATATAATAAATGGGCTGGGCCTATTAGGGAAAAATTCCAACACAAGTTATGTATCTCAACCCCGTTCTATTGTGGGTCATCAATAATAGCATCAGGAGGTAATCTAGACAGAATTTGTGGGATGGGTGATGAAATATAAAAAAACAAGATTTTCCTCCAAATGTGAAAACATAGATCGATATCGATCAAGAATACCTCAAATATCCGCCTAAATCAAAATGAAAATCCAGGAAAAAAGGCTTACGTCCATCTCGCGGTCTATCTCTGTATCGCACCGCCTAACTCTTTTCGAATTCGCCCTACCGCCGGCTGAAGCTTTAGTGCAGAGAGAGGGTGAAGATAACTGGGGATCGGAGTGGAGAGACGATGAAGAGTACGAAAGAGATACTTTATAATTGTCCGGTTGTCTCTTGCCTTTTATGGTGAAGCTCAACGGTCAGTGGGACGGGGTTAACTTGCTAGCCTAGACGGGTCCACTGTGCTGGTCGCGTATAATCCACGATGCTCACGAATGTGGCTGCGCCCAGTCAACCATGACAATAAACAGCGCAACACTTGCCTATCACCTATTATCAATTTAGTGTCGGTATCGGTAATATCACGGCGTAAATATTTTTGCCGTTCTCGAAAGCCGCCGTGAACCCTCATCGGCCACGCATCCAATTATTGCAGGTAGTTTTCGCTTGTGTCATCCAAAAATCCGCCGAATATGAGAGGATATTTTTGTAGTGCTCATTCATAGAGCAGTTGATAATTATAAATACATCGATGGAATTTTGCAAAAAAATAGTTTCTTTTTTCCACAACTAAATCAACAATGCATCCGGCAACACATCACACATTCACACACCATCTGCTTGCTCTCCCAGCCTGCGTCGCTCGTACGCGCAGGCCTGGACCTAGTCACCGAGCACCTTAGCCAGCCCACCTCGCCTATCACAGCCTGTTCATGCAAGTTGCGCCATAGCCTTAGCCTTGCCAACGCAGTCCACCCACCAGCTCTCTAGGCATCCGCTCTTTAGCCACTTGCCTTGGTGCACTTGTGCATGATGCCGCCACCATTGATCGAAAAGATTGATCCGGTCTACTACACTTGTTGCAGTGCCTAGGGCTCACCCATAGAAATTATGTGTGGACTGCTGTCAACACACACGACGTGTCATGTTCGATTTTCTTACGAATCAGGGTAACCCGCTGGATGTTGTATCGTTCATAGATCGGACATGCAATTATCGTGTGCAAAGTAGTTCCTTTTTTAACCGGTACTGCTTCTTCACATGCACATGACCTGTTCACTTCAATCGCCAACGAATCTATTTCCAAAACCGCGACCATCGCCCGATCTTGCAACATCCTTGGTCCTCTCGATCAAACCTCCAAACCTGGCTCTCACTTTGATACCACTACGGAAGCGCAAAATCAGATCAGATGTTCTCTAGGTGAAAACTCGCGATCTGACCTTACTGGTTAAACCGAACAACGATGGTGTTTGTGCAATATTAACTTTCTAGATGTGTTGTTTTGGAGAAGTCTTTTTTGGAGTCGGGGTGTTGTGTTATCATCACTAGTGGTGCTATTGTTGTTGCGGGTCGCGGAGTGCTTGGCAAGGCCTTTGTTTTTTTCTTTTATCCTTTTTTTTGTTTTTTGGCTATGTTCTTGATGTCGTGACTTGCTCTATAGTTATTATGTTGTTGCACATGCTGAGTGTAATTAATATTATTTTAATATTAATATATTATTTTTATTGAAAAAATATATTTAACATGGAGATGGGGAGGGAAGGAGGTTGAAACAAACTAGAAGTGTGATTGCGCTTTATGAAAAAGTTCAAATAACTCAATAGACTCAATTCGCCTTGCAAGAAAAAGAAGACCGACAAGTCCAATACACATGGCATATAATTAACAACTGTGAACTCGTAGCTAAACTCTACGCAAATGCATCAGGTCAACCGAGATGCACACCAGGAATCCATAGAGCAGAATCAGATATTTTGAGGGTCGATACATCTTGTAAAAAAACACACTAGGCGTAGCAACAGGGACGTACGGCCTCCTGGTCTTGCGTTACAGCCTAAGCTCGAGGTCTAGGCTCTCGAGCTCGCCGCCGCTGGCGAAGCAGTCACCGGAGGACACGGTGCTTCTCGACGGCAAGGCGGGCGCCGGTTGAGCACATGATGGTGTGTAGTTTCTCCGTGGTAGCATGACGTAGTCGACTCGTGTGCACCGACGGTGGCACTGGCGCTCCGGGGCGCGCCTCAACGTTGGACGGCGCACGGACCGCCGATCTGCCCCCGTGGGAGGCCACGGCTACGCTTGTGGTGGCGTAGACGTGCGATTTCCAGGCGGCGGAGCGCTCCTTCTTGTGCGCGTTCTGGTGGCCGCCGAGCGCCTCCGACTTGAGGAACTTCTTGTCGCAGAAGAGACAGGAGAACAGCCGCACCTGCTTGCCGTCCACCCACGCCGTGGGCGACGCCACGACGTCACTCCATCCGACCGCCGGCGCCAAGCTCAGCGACAGGTCCACCACATCCTGCCACGAGTACTCCTCCATAGTACGCGGCACAAAGCAAATAATAGTACAGTAGCTACAAAGTAGAAATGACGGGGTGAACAACGTATGGCCTACTGGCTCGGGTCTAGGGACTATTAGCAGCAGAGATGCTAGCCGGTGAAGTTCATAGAGTGCACGCGGATCTGAGTAGGCATAGCAGCAAGTGCAACACTGATATAGGTTCACCAAATAGCATACGAGCGTACGGGAATAGAGGTGGATGTGCGGCTTGTGATGGCCTATCATCAAATGGAAAGACAAATGCACGGCGTAGGGCTGCAGGGCTTCGTTGTCTACTCCAGGTGATATATAGGGGTGTGTGGAAGATAAGATAATTTCCGCAAGGAATCCTATACATTTGGAAGAATCCGTAATAACTGATTAAAACGAATACGAAGGGGCGCCCAGATACGAGATGGGGTATGATATAAGCGGATATAGGTTATGCGAAAATACATTACGATTATGTTAATGTTCCAAACCAGATTATCCCATATTTCGACTCAAAAGGCAAGGCCAATCTGGCCAAGTCAGTAGTCAGTTATCGGCATGTAAAAAAAAATAGAAAAAATAGTCAGTTATCGGTTTCATTTTTCAAGCATGTCAACCTCTGAATTCTACCATCCGCAGAAGGATTGTTTAGTCATTCTGATTATATATCATTCCATGAACGCTTGGGTCTCAGTATAAATGACTTATGTATGTTCTTAACTCACTGATTGTTGGTAGGCGCTAGGAATATAACTATATGATGTCTCCATTCTAATGTGCAAGAATTATAAATTTGAACAAAATTCAACAGCTTCTATGTTTGACTGATGTTTTAGACAAAAATATAAACAGGTACAATAATCAATGTCCATAAATTCACCATAAAATTTTCATAATGTATTTATTTTGTATTGTATATGGTGATGTTTTTTTCTATATGTTCTGTCAAATTTAGTAGTAATTTTTGACTAAATTTATACGTCCTAATCATTGGAACAGAGATAGTACCTATAGAGTATTTAGCTGTCTAATTTTTCTGAGCGCAAACTTTTCTACTCACTCTAATCTGGGTTTGACATATGCACATTTAAATTTACAACCGGTTACTATCCGTCCAGCTTCGAATCCGAGGAAACATGTGGTAAAGAATACTATGGTACAAGCAAAATCTGATCCAGATCAGATCCATTTACACCACTAGCTAGTGATCAAATCAAATTATCAACCAGTCAAGCCATCATATCTCACTTCAACGTGAGATCCGGGCTCTTCTCTCAATGCAACATCAAACATCCCACACCAATTTTCTAGTGTGCACCGGTACAGAACAAGCCTTTTAAGGTTACTATTGCACACGGAATGTCCTCACCGTGCGTGATGCGAAAGATCGCAGACGCCCCGAAAATTCAAAAGTGTATCTGCGACCCTCCATGGTGGAATTCCTCTAGGATTATATATGGAGATTGGATATATGTTTTGGACGGATCTGCGCATCTATGTGTGCCCTCCACGGTGATGTCAATAAATTTGCAAATAAATAGGAGAACCAGTATAGGCACTAGTGCAGAGCCCCCCTTTAACTCCGGTTGGGAGGGCCCTCTAACAGCGGTTCCTCAACCGTTGTTGAGGGTTCGGTGTTAGAGGGGAGGGGGCTTTAACACCGGTTCTTATACGAACCGGTGTTAAAGGGTGGCGCACGTGGGGCTGCCGCAGGCCTCAGCCCCCCCCCCCCCCCTTTAACACCGGTTCGGGGCTGGAACCGATGTTAAAGGTTCTTCTGCCGCGGCAGAGATTTAGGCCGTTTTCCTGCCGCGGCAGGAAAACGGCCTAAATCTCTGTCACGGTAGACTTCTGCCTCTGCCCCGTTCTGGGCGTATTTCTGCGGGAGGGGGGGGGAGGGGGAATCGATCGGGAGCGGTATACACATAAATCGTCATCGGTACATACGAGTACATGAATAATTAAACAACTATTATTATACACAAACATCGTCATCGGCACATACATCGTCATCGTTCATTTTGGTGGATATCTAAAGAGTTCTCCGCCAGGCGTGACGACCTTATCAAGTATGAACCCCGCCAATTCCTCTTGAATGGCTCGTATGCGTTCAAATGGTAGGAGTTGGTCCCGCATCCGTTCGATCTGAATATATATGAAGAATGGGCCGTCAATATATATATAAGTATAAAACTCAACACAATTGATGGTAATAAAATAATGCTGTGGACTTTGTTTACTTACTCTAAGTTGTTCTAGTGCGGCTTGGCCCGTCGCACATATCGTGTTGCGAATGAACTCGCAAACATAGTACCCACATAAGTTATTGCCGTGTCCCTGATGCACGCACTTTACGAGAATAGAGAGTTCAATCAAAATAATAATCAATAAAGCATGATATAATGGAATTGGAAGCAGAATCAAAGAGATACGCAGACCTAGCTAGCTAGTATTACTTACATTTTGGTCAACAAATTTTAGTTCTTCTGACCATTCACCCACGGCCATGCCCGTGAACCTTTTCCAAACCCTGTCTGGCAAAGAAAATGGATAAATGAGTAATTAATTACTTGTTGTCACGAAAGTTGCCGATCTAGTGCGATAATATGATTGAAATTACCTCTGGAGCATCTCTCTAAAGTCTGCCCATATCTCTTTTTCTTTTCGTAACGAGTCCATGACAAGGACTTTTCCTGAGTCAGGTTGAATGACTAGCAGAATAAAGTGGAACCTACGCACGCATAACTCATCATCAGTTACACTTAACATCAAGTAAGCCGAAATAGAATGTGTACAAGAGAGAGGGTAACAGTACTCACGAGAAGTTGTAAGGCAATAGTATTTCCCTTTTGGTTTGTTGTCTCAGTAAAGACCTTAGCAAGTAATCTTCTGTTTGCCCGGGTTTGGTTCTTACCACTTCTTCATGAACTCTATTTGGGTCAACGAACCCAATGTCAAAAGGGCCTCCTTTCCTGCATTCCATAACCTTTTTCCTGCATAATAGTATATACATATATGGTGAGCATATATATATACATGCAATTAATAAAGTGAATGAGATGAGATATAAATTACAGAAATAGTACTTACACACAATAAAGGCTGATGGCAGCTTTGTCGAGTTCCTTCTGATTGAATAGAAAATGCAAGTCTTGAATGTTGAAGTCGATCCCGTCGTCTCCGCAGAAGAAAATCTCATCTCTTATATGCGTCGTGATCCATTCTTCTTTTCTCGTCTTGAAGAAATCAAGGTACCACTTGTGAAATTTTTGCATCTTTGTTGGTAGATTATTGAGCTCCTCTTTCTTGACGAGATTCTTCCCATACTTCCATGGCTGTATGGGGTTGGCATCGCATTTGGGCAAGTTGTCTCCCATGACGTTCAATTATGCAATGTAAGTCATCCCCATCTCATTGGCCTTTCTTTGTAGCTCTGCCTCGTAATCATTTACAGGAGGAGCGTCCCGTGTGTCGAACATTTGGAGCGGGGCGCATGATTGGTTTTCCTGCTCTCCGAGCATGGGAACTGTTTTCTGGGGTGCCTCACGACTGCTACTTTCAGTCTCCCTACGGCGCCTTGCATCCGCCTTCAAAATCTGGCGCTCGTAGTCCGGCACAAGTGGGATTTCAGGTTTTAAAAGATTTTTGTAAAACTTCTCCACCACCGCCGGATCTATTTTCTCCTTTGGCTCGGCCCGTCTAGGTGCAAAGAATTTCTTGACCTGTTCTTCCGAGATCCTATTGGTCCCCTCGTCGCTGCGATTCCACGGTAAAACCGGCAATGGCTTGGCAGAAGGCTGCGGGACGTAGTTTTTTGAACTCTTTGGCGTACGGTTTCCTGCGGATTTCTTTGTGGCAGTGCTACTGATGCTCTTCGTGGCAGTGCTCTTCCGCTTACGCTGAGGAGATGGCTGAAGCACCGGAGATGGCTGACGGGCCGGAGATGGCTGCCGCGCAGGAGATGGCTGAAGCACCGGAGATGGCTGCCGCGCAGGAGATAGCTGAAGCGGCTCAGACTGCTGACGCTGCGGAGACGGCGGGGGTGCCAGTGACCTCCAATTTGGAAGCACAATGTGTTCCTTCTTCCAAAGAATGGTTGTTTTCACTGCAAATTTGAGTTGAGTTTCCCCTTCACCTGTAGCATGGTCAAGCTGTGCTTCCTCATATTCCTTCACAACCTCATCCACCCCGACAATAGAATAGCCATCTGGAATCGGTCGGCAGTGGTAAGTTCCACCAGCTACAGGAGGTAAGGCATAGCCGACAGCCACCTTAATGGATAAGCCCATTAATCTCACATGCAGCTCAGCGTGTTCGCTCTCCGTGATCTCATCCACGGGGTATCGAGGACCCGCCATTTCAAGCGTGGGCTGCACGTTCTCCGTGGAAGCCACACTGCTTTTCCGCGCAGAGTCTGGGCCGCCGGCAGCTTCCAATGCAGGCTCTTCGTGCCGCTGAGATGGGCCGGTAGCTTGATGGCTCTGTTGTGCATTCACTTGCGCCTGTAGCGCCGCAAGTGCATGTTCTATCTGTGTCATCCGCTCTATACGCTCTTTTTCTTTTCTGCCGCGCCATCTGTAAGAGTCGCTCCAGTCGGCAAACCCATCCTTCCACGTCATACCCCCTGTGCCTCGTGCATGTCCAGTGTGTTCTTTTTTACCGATGGCGCGTGTGAGCTGGTCATTCTCTCTGTCGGGATGGAAGGTCCTGGCGGATGTTTCCTCGTATGCCGTGATGAGTTCAGTGACGGGTTTGGCAAGGAGGGTTGGGAAGATACACAATCATATTTCTGGGTCCAACCTTGCCCCGATTCCGTAGAACCAAGTCTTTGCACGTAGGTCCCACCCATCTGTCTGGGGTGTGATCCCTCTAGCGCGCAGGGCCTTCTCAGCTTCCTCCCACTTAGGCCTCTGAGATATGTAGCCACCTGACACCGTCCTCTGGTGATATTCCTTCTTCAGGGCATTAAGCGTATTGGTTTCTGACCTCTTTTTAGCTATAGCACTTTTTTATATGTCTCAAATTCGGGCCAGTGAGGTCTTATCTTCGCATAATATGCGTCTTCGAAATTTGGAGTCTCGCCAGATTTGACAAATTTGTTCAATTTTGTCTTCCAGTTGCGGAAAGCGTCAGCCATCTTCTTTAGAGTCCACTCTTTGACCTTTTCCTTTATAACCGGGTTGTTTTCATTCTCCTCTGGCGGAAGGGTGAAATTTACCAACAACGAATTCCAAAGCGTTTCTTTGGATCTGTCATCGACAAAGGTACCGTCGCCCTTCTTTGGCTTATTCCAATTTTCAATTATGATTGGGATTTGGTCCCTAACAAGAACTCCAGCCTGACGTACAAATTTGTCTGCGGCCTTCTTGGGCTCCATCGGCCTGCCATCAACACGGACTGCTTCGATCGTGAACTTTGCACGATCTTTTAACCGCTGGCTCGCGCCTCGCTTGCTCTTTTTCGTAGAAGAAGATGGTTGCTGGCTGGTCGATCCAGAGGGCTAAAAGAAGAAAGAAACGTTAATTAATACATGTAGAAGAAGATTGTTGGTGGAAGTCAGCAGAGGCTTAATCAATGCATATACCTCGCCGGACTTTGTAACCACTAAATTGCGTTCACCGGAGTCTTCATCTTCTCCATGACTAGTACTTGAGTTGTCGTCATCATGTCCCTCCAAGTTCAGATATTGTGAGGTGTCCTCATCAATAATGTTTTCCATTATTTCTTCTTCTTCAAGGTTTCTACTAAGTGGAACCATAGTTTCTAAAACAATAATATTATCTAGAGTAAGAGTGTAAACATTCAAGTGGACTTGGATTCATACACAAATATACATATTATTCATACAAAAATACACAAATGGAATTAAAACCCTAAGGATGCTTGATCATTTTAAACGAGTTCCGAGGGGTCGAAACCCTAATCAGGATGAGTCAGAGGTCCAATTTATATACAAGTTTTAATCTATGCATGTAGTACAATTTATATTAGCCTGTGAAACTATGTTGCCCGCGAACCCGCCCCGCTTGACACCCTATCTATACTACTACTCCCTCCATAATTACATGCCATCTTAGTTTCGAGTTTCCCTCCAACACTAAGTAAACAATATTTAAGTTGTTTTAGTTTTCGCAAACCAACACATTTAGAAACAACTTTCAGTGATGTAACCCAGCCCTCGTCCATCATAGCATGGCTAAGCACATCACACACGTTGCACTCCACGCAATCTATCGAGCAAACAATTTCATACAACATAAACAATAGCACATAGAGATCAAACAAATGCAACAAATGCATGCATGGCAATTTAATAAGTCACAATGGTTGTTACTTTAGTTCTCTAAACAATACTGAAGTATATGATGCATGCAAGAGGCCAATTAATGCAATGGAGTATTTGTTATTAATAATTACTTGCCAATATAGGGTTTTTAATAGTTTTGTTGTAACGCCTGTTCTAACTATCGAATTAAATTTGTTTCTTGGGTTTACTGGATAGAGGACATTAATACGAACCAGTAGGCGTTGGATTCACCCTAATCAGAGTTACAAATCTTTTCTTATGATTTAAATAGTGTTTAATGGGTTTTAAATCATTTAAATAGTTTCTGTTGTCTAAAAATCAAACTAAAATCAGATATATAATCCCCACGGGGTTGTGATTCCAGGGACATATTATTTGTAATTTTCTGAACATTATTTATTTTCTTATGAATTTATTACTCTAAATAAGCCATTATACCATTTATTTAATTGCTGAAAAACCTTATATTATTTGGCTTAACCATTTGCATATTGATGATCTACACACAATTGTGAATCCATAGGTATATTATTTGTGATTTTTGGACCAGTAGATATTTTACTATGAATTTATTAACATAAAAGACAATTAAAACTAATTAAATTATTACAGTAAACACGTACTGTAAAAGTTAAATCCAACTTGATATTAATAATCTACTCAATTTTCTGAATTCATTGATATATAATTTTCTATTTTTGGATCTACGAATCTTTTTATATGATTTTTGCAAGATTATACAATTTTCTGCAATTTTTATCTTTTCTTCTATTTTTCAGGAGAGTCAACGTTGACTGGCGCTGTGTCATCGCTGACGCGGCAGACAGGTGGCGCATTCTGGTTTGCTGGTACCCTTTTGACCTGGGGACACATGGTGGCCGTCGGATCTTAGATTGATCGGACGATGCAGGGCGTCCGAGGCGAGACTCACCGGTGGGGTGATGTGGAGGCGGCGGGCTCGTCGGGCGGCGGTGCTAGTGGCGGATGCGGCGGTCTCCGGCGATGTCGAGGTGGCCTACGAGAGGCGGGGTACTATGGCGAGAAGGTTGGTGGCCTCGGTGCGGTGGATTGCTTCCTCGAGCGACAGAGGCAGACGGCTGGAGACGAGCGGCGTCGGCGGTGCTCCGGCGAGGAATTGGGCGCGGTCGGCTGCTCCTGCACGGGGAAGAGGTGGTCAGGGCGATGCGGTCAAGTGAGAGGGAGAGGTCATACGGAAAAGAGAGGGTCGGGGGCGACTGCCTCGTCGAGGACCTCGAGCTCCGAAGCTCGACAATGGAGGCGGCGGCGGCGAGATTCGTGGCGGCGAGAGAGATGGGTGACAGGGCCGACGATTCATGGAGGCGGCGGCGGCGAGATTCATGGTGGCGAGAGAGGTGGGTGAGAGGGTCGGGGGTGACTGCCTCGTCGAGGACCTCTGCTCTGATGGGCGGTGGCGGTGGCGGCGCTTCTCTCTACTCCGATGGCGCGCGCACGGTGGCGGTACGGTGGCGGTGGCGGTTCGATCTGGCTCTGGGGGGAAGAAAGGAAGGGGAAGGCGAATTTAATACCCCCCCTTTAACACCGGTTCGTGGCTGGAACCGGTGTTAAAGGGGGGGATTCCGTTTCGCGCGCGCATTTATTACCCCCCCCTTTAACACTGGTTCCAGCCAGGAACCGGTGTTAAAGGGGGGGGGGTGCGCGCGCGAAACGAAATAAATGCGCCCCCCCCTTTAACACCGGTTCGTGTCTGGAACCGGTGTTAAAGGGGGGGCATTTATTTCATGCATTAAAGGGGCATTTTTAATTCAAAAAATATGATATGAATTTAGAAAATTCATATCTTTTTCATTTCAACTCAGAAAAATATGAATAATATATCATAATTTTCAGAAAAATAATATCTATCCATTCATGTAAATCATTTTCTATTTACTTTACATGAAAATTTTCAAAATAATTAAAACACTTACATATAAATTTTGATTATTCAATTCAAACAAAAATAAATTGTTAAATCCTAAAACTTTGAACATAAGAAATATTAAGCATCTAAAAATAAATCTAACCCTATTTTATTAGATCAAATCATATTTTAATGCCGCATCTTTTGTATTAACATTTTTGAATTGATTGGATATTTAAATGTCGCATCTTTTGTATACACTTGAATCTCACCAAGCCTCGCTCAACTTGCATTGTTTTTTTGATAAAATAGCATATTGTGAACCTAAAAATGATTTTTGTAAAAAATCATGAGCATCGTATCATGTACCTGTAGTTCATATCTGACCCACTTCCTACCGATTCGGTAGGAATTTGTCTTTTTCACCAGAGGTGGACGGAAAGGTTTCAGATCCCCCTGTTGGTACATTGTGCATATAAGGTGGTCTAGTATTTTTGTAAAATGTGTTGCTGGTTTTTTGAATTAGCCATTTGGTGGTTGCTTCACAAAACCGTCCGTTTTTTATGCTCGGAAAATGGAAAATGCCTTTTTGGTGCGATAAAAAGGAAAACTTCCTCTTGCAACATTGTTTGCCATGCCATGATGCACATGTATGCACAATATGGCCATATTATCACAAACTATGCCTTGATTCTAGCCATAACATTGGTCATTTGACCCGAAAGCCAAGAAACCTCGAATGAGATAGGTCATTTTGTGAAGGTTTTTTCGAGACATAATCAATATACCAAGTTTGAGATTTTTCCTTCTAACTATGTCACATAATATAACACCACGCGAAGGTTTCGCACTGTTTCGATCTTTTTTTATTTTTTTATCCCCGTTTTAAACTATCTACAAAACTTTGTCGAACAACGGGCATGATGATTCTTAGCTCGGGACCAAGCCTCGCTCAACTTGCATTGTTTTTTTGATAAAATATCATATTGTCAACCTTGAATGAGAATGCAACTAATAGTAAGTTACATAAAGCCGAACTGGAACTAAAAATTAAGATACATAAAAGAACTGAAAATTAAGATACATGGCCAGATTAAGTAACAATCGGCCGAACTTGTTTCAGAATGTTGGAGTGATTCAGTCATGCTCCTGCCTACACCTGTAATACTCGCCACTGTAGTCGTCGTACTCGCCGCCGCCGTCATCGCTGTCGTCGTCGGGGTCGCCGTAATTGAACCTCTGGAGAGTACGCGTGGGCTGGATTTGAGGGTAGCGCGTGGGCTGGACTTGAGGGTAGCGCAGAGGGGGGTTAGAGTCGGCGGCAGTGTGATAGGCCATGACGCTCTGGAGAGTCCGACCGCGCCACCATAGCCGACGGCCGGCCTCGTTGAAGTTAGGAGGAGGTGGTCCGTCCTCCTCGTGCCTGGCGAGCGCCCTCTCACGCCGATCCACGAAGAAGGCTTCCCAAGTAGGGAAATAGTCGGGATGCCATCTGGGATTCCTCCGCTGCTCCGGCGTGAGCTCGAAATAGTAGTGGTTCGTGATGGCCATCCGGCGCGCCACACCTAGAGGGATAGGAGGAACCGGCACGCCTCCGACGCTCAGCATCTAGCCGACGGGGACACAGTAGCCCGGCGGGCAGGGGTAGTTCGAGGCGCAAAGCGCCTCCGCCTCCCTGGGGGTTAGTGCTACGGTGGAAGCCATGGGAAAGAGTGATGAGGTTGCAGATATGAGTCTAGAGATGTGCAATGATAATGGAGACCAACCCTACATATATATATAGTGAACTAGCGGGAAGAACTGGAGGGAAGAACTAGCGGGAAGAAAAATGGCGGGAAGAAGAACTGGCGGGAAGAAAAATGGCGGGAAGAAAAATGGCGGGAAAAAATGGCGGGATGAACCTTTAGTCCCGGTTGGAGACACCAACCGGGACAAAACACGAGTCAGCACTAATAATAGGGGTGAGTGTCGACATTATGTCGTGCGGCGTGTACCTTGTCCCGGATGGTGTCACCAACCGGGACTAAAGATGAACCTTTAGTCCCGGTTGGAGACACCAACCGGGACAAAACACGAGTCAGCACTAATAGTAGGGGTGAGTGTCGACATTATTTCGTAAGTGTCGACACTATATCGAGCTGCTTGTACTATAAATAGGTATCCTTGTGAGTCCAGTCCTCCAGCCAGTTTGAGGCTATGCCTTACCTCCTTTCGAGAGTAGGGACACCACTACGGCCAGTTTCAGGGAGATGACGACGGAGCCCAGTCCTCCGGCATCTCCGAGAAACTGGTCATAGAGGCACTCCCTAATATGTGAAATTAGTTAGCTCCCAGGTGTATTGATCTAGTTAGAGAAGTTACAAAGCTGCAAGATGGTTTTCGAGAGCAGGGACACCACTACGGCCAGTTTCAGGGAGATGCCGACGGAGCCTAGTCCTCCGGCATCTCCAAGAAACTGGTCATAGAGGCACTCCCTAATATGTGACCGCGCGCGTTTGGAGATCAGATCTTAATGATAAGTACGAATCGGGACAACTTCTTCTCATAGTCCCGGTCCATCCACAAAACATGACTAACACTCAATACATGTATTAATATTAAAAACATGAACTAGAGTTACATAATATGAGCATGAACTTTTTGGCATATGTCCTTCCTTATGATCGCTTTAGACGTAACCATGGAGCATCTTCTTTACTTAACAGAATGCTTGGGTCAGTTTTCACTGTGAAGGGCGGAATTTCATCAACCTTATTATAATCTTCTGACATGTCTGTCTTGTCCTCGATTCCCACGATGTTTCTTTTCCCTGAAAGAACTATGTGACGCTTTGGCTCATCATATGATGTATTCGTTTGCATATTTTTTCTTTTTTTTGGTCTGGAGGACATGTCCTTCACATAGAAAACCTGAGCCACATCATTGGCTAGGACGAATGGTTCGTCTAAGTTTTTGTCTACCTTCATAAGATTGTTGAGATCCACCGTTGTCATTCTGTACTTCTTGTCTACCTCAACCCCTCCTCTTGTTAGCTTGACCCATTTGCATCGAAACAAGGGGACCTTAAAATTAGGTCCATAGTCAAGTTCCCATATCTCCTCTATGAACCCATAATACGTGGTGTTTTGCCCATTGTCTTCTGCTGCATCGAAGCGGACACCACTGTTTTGGTTGGTGCTCTTTTTATCTTGGCCTATCGTGTAAAATGTATTCCCATTTATCTCGTACCATTGGAAAGTACATACAGTCGAAGATGGTGTCCTGGCCAACAAGTACAACTGATCCCCAACAGTGGTGTTATTCGTGAGAAGTCTTTACAGCCAGCCGCCAAAACTCGCCATGTGTTCACTTATAATCCATTCATCAGACTGCCCCGGGTGTTTGAGGCGTATTAAATTCTTGTGTTCATTGATATACGGGGCAACCAAGATAGATCTTTGTAAAACCGTGTAGTGTGCTTGATTGAGAGAATGCCCGTACCTACATATCATTGCTTTACATCCTAGGGTGCCTTTTCCACACAGTCTCCCCTCATGTCGTGATTCTGGAACACCAATCGCCTTAAGGTCAGGAATAAAATCAACACAGAACTCAATGACCTCCTCTGTTACATAGCCCTTGGAGATGCTTCCTTCTGGCCTAGCACGGTTATGAACATATTTCTTTAAGACTCCCATGTACCTCTCAAAGGGGAACATATTGTGTAGAAATACAGGACCGAGAATGGCAATCTCTTCTACTAGGTGAACCAGGAGATGCGTCATAATATTGAAGAAGGATGGTGGGAACACCAACTCAAAGCTGACAAGACATTGGGACACATCTGTTTGTAACCCTGGTAGGCTTTCTGGATCGATTACCTTCTGAGATATTGCATTGAGGAATGCACATAGCTTCACAATGGGTACTCAAACATTTTCAGGTAGAAGCCCCCTCAATGCAATCGGAAGCAATTGTGTCATAATCACGTGGCAGTCATGAGACTTCAGGTTTTGGAATTTTTTCTCTGCCATATTTATTATTCCTTTTATATTCGACGAGAAGCCATACGGGACCTTGATACTACTCAGACATTCAAAAAAGATTTTCTTCTCTGCTTTGGTAAGAGCGTAGCTGGCAGGAGTTAAGTGGCATCGTTTACCCTTCTCGTTCTCAGGATGCATAGGCTCTTCAGGGGCTTTCAGACGTTGCTGGTCCTGCCGTGCTTCCGGTGTATCTTTTGTCTTCCCATACACTCCTAGAAAGCCTAGCAGGTTCACGCAAACATTCTTCGTCACGTGCATCATGTCGATTGAAGAACGGACCTCTAAGACTTTCCAATAGGGTAGGTCCCAAAATATAGATTGCTTCTTCCACATGGGCGCGTGTCCGGCATCGTCATTCGTAACAGATAGACTGCCAGGACCTTTTCCAAAGATTACTTCTAGGTCCTTGACCATACCAAATACCTCCTCACCGGTACGGAGGACAGGCTTCCTCCGGGGTTCTGCCAGACGTTTGAAATGCTTGCCTTTCTTTCTTACTGGATGCAGGTTCGGAAGAAATCGGCGATACCCTAGGTACACAACCTTCTTACATTTATCCAAATATACACTTTCAGTATCATCTAAACAGTGTGTGCATGCATTGTATCCCTTGTTTGTCTGCCCTGAAATGTTACTAAGAGCAGGCCAATCATTGATGGTTACGAAAATCAATGCTCGTAGGTCAAATGGCTCCCCTTTGTGCTCATCCCACATACGTACACCTGGTTTGGCCCACAGCTGTAAAAGTTCTTCAACTAATGGCCTTAGGTACACATCAATGTCGATTCCGGGTTGCCTCGGGCCTTGGATGAGCACTGGCATCATAATGAACTTCCTCTTCATACACAACCAAGGAGGAAGGTTATAAATACATAGGGTCACAGGCCAGGTGCTGTGACTGTAGCTCTGCTCACCAAAAGGATTCATGCCGTCTGTACTTAGACCAAACCTTAAGTTCCTTGCGTCACGTGCGAAGTCCGGGTACTCTCGCTCGACTTTTCTCCACTGTGACCCATCAGCGGGGTGTCTCAACATCGCGTCTTTCTTACGGTCTTCCATGTGCCATCGCAACAACTTGGCATGCTCTTTATTTCTAAAGAGACGTTTTAACCGTGGTATTATAGGAGCATACCACATAACCTTGGCGGGAACCTTCTTCCTAGGGGCCTCGCCCTCAACATCGCCAGGATCGTCTCGTCTGATCTTATACCGCAGTGCAGTGCATACCGGGCATGCATCCAAATTCTCGTACTTCTCACCGCGGTAGAGGATGCAGTCATTAATGCAGGCATGTATCTTCTGCACGTCTAATCCTAGAGGGCATACAACCTTCTTTGCTTGGTATGTACTGTCGGGCAACTCATTATTTCTTGGAAGAAGATTCTTCATTTTTACCAACAACTTTGAAAATGCGCTGTCAGTCACACCATTCTCTGCCTTCCATTGCAGCAAATCCAGTGTGGCACCTAGCTTTTTGTGGCCATCTTCGCAAGTTGGATACAACAATGTTTTGTGATCCTTTAACATCTGCTCCAGCTTCTCCTTCTCCTTTTCAGTTTCACATTCTTCCTTTGCATCAGTAATGGCCCGACCAAGATCGTCATCAGCGGGCCCATCTGCTCCCTCTTGATCTTCATTATCTACCCCCGTTGCATTATCATCATATTCAGGATACATATTATGATAGTTGTCATCATCCTCTTCTTCTTCATTGTCTTCCATCACGACCCCTTTTTCTTCATGCTTGGTCCAACAATTATAGCTGGGCATGAAACCGGATCGAAGCAGGTGGGCGTGAATGGTTCTGGTATTTGAATAGTCTTTCTTGTTCTGACAGTGAACACACGGACAACACATAAAACCATTGTGACCACGGTTTGCATTAGCCACAACGATGAAATTTTGGAGGCCCGTAATGTACTCGGAAGTGCGGCGGTCACCGTACATCCATTGCCGGTTCATCTGCATTAATATGTAGTATATATCAAAAAATAATAGGGAGATGACCATTTATATATATAGTACATCAATGACACATGAAAGGATAGTTGCCGACCTCGACCGAGACGGAAAGAGCAACAAGAAAACTTATTTTGAGCTCTCGGGCATTTCACCGAACACCTCTTGTGCATATGAAAAAAAACTAGCACTCTTCACACCCTCTTGCTAGGCTCCAAAATGTGAAAGAATGTAAGAGTGGGGTGTGTGTGGGCTGGGGTGGTGTATTATATAGCCCCCCCTTTAACACCGGTTCATGCCATGAACCGGTGTTAAAGGGAGGGCTGCGCGGGCCACTGTTGTAGGGTCTTTTAACACCGGTTCGTGGCATGAACCGGTGTTAAAGGGGGGCTCCTTTTTTGCCGCAGGGGCCACGCTGATACGGCCCCCCTTTAACACCGGTTCGTACAAGAACCGGTGTTAAAGCCCTTTTTCGGGATCAACAAAAGACCTCGTTTCCACTAGTGAGGTTTGGACATGGGTACCATGAGCCTGGTCGGTGCATGTGGGCCCTGGTACACCAACCGCACGTGTCGGCCCTAGGGCCTTGGATGGGCATGAGGTATGCTACCCTAGCACAAATTTAAAAAATTAGCACATGAAGACGAACCGGTGTTAAAGCCCTTTTTCGGGATCAACAAAAGACCTCGTTTCCACTAGTGAGGTTTGGACATGGGTACCATGAGCCTGGTCGGTGCATGTGGGCCCTGGTACACCAACCGCACGTGTCGGCCCTAGGGCCTTGGATGGGCATGAGGTATGCTACCCTAGCACAAATTTTAAAAATTAGCACGTGAACACTTTGTGATATTTACAAACCATGTACGATCAATATGTCGTTACTATGTGATACGTCATATCTACACATATGAACACTTTCTGGTATTTACAAACTTTCTAGGATATTTCCACAAGCATGCACTGTATGCGGTTTCTTGTATCTCTCTATTCCACAAAATAAGCGCTTTTAGCAAACCAGTTCATTCGATTTTAGGAGGTATTAATATTGCCATATAATCACAAAGTAGCACATCCTATATTTTTATGGGTTTTTTCCGATAAAAGACACTTTTATTATTTAAAGAGTTTTAAGTGTTATGTTCGATCTCTGCATAACTAAGATGCACATAATTGAAATAAGTCCACGGCTGTAAAACAAAAATATAATAATAGACGAATTACATATCATAATGAGAAATTGCAATAACACCTAAGGTGGTGGAGAGCCGATCCAAACATTATGTTGCCATCCATGTCGGGCAAAGAAATCTCAGGCCGTATCCTCAGTACGTGTACACGCCTTTATAAAGAGGTCTTGAAACTTCACGACGATCATAAATTGAGAGTACCGTTACACGGTAGATAACCCTCAAGAGAGAAATTTGTTTATCATTAAACACTTTATTATTTCGATATAGCCATGTCGACAAGATAATAACAATCGCTCCCCTAGGAAGTATTCTATACTTGTAATCTATACCATATAACCAAGTCTCAAAAATATTGACAACAATGAGCGGTGGATACAAGCTTTAAGCTGCTTGGATGACTGATCATATAGAATGGATGAAATTATATTAAAAAACAAATGCTTAATTGTCACATCGTGATGAGAAAAAACACATTTCATATTCCCATGCTAGTTCCGCTTAACAATATTGTATTTAGTAAGAATTATCCCTCGGCGAAGATACCAAGATTATTTATTTATTTATTAGAGATACTTAATCTTCCAAAATTTTCTATTATTATCAACTAATATGTCTGGCTGTACTAGTGTGTGAACTAACCGAAAATTGACTATGCTCGTTTAAGTTCCAACAAAATTCATCAGGCCTAGATGATATTGGACTAATACGAAGCGTTGAAGCAGGGCATTTCAAGAGGCAAGTCTAGGTCCAATTAAACCTCTTTTGAAAATCCTATTCAGAGCAGAGGACTCCATTACGTGGCCATTGTATCACAAGAAGAACACTATTATACAATGTAGGATATTGTTTCAAGGTGTGTAGCATTACCTTGATAGCCACTTATCCTCCTAGAACCATATCTCGGATCAGTCCTTCGTTAAAAAAAGATCCAAAACAGAATAAATGTTTCTTCGTCGCTATCAAACCAACCTATAAATGTGAGTCACCAGGTTTTCAAATTACCTGGAAGATAGCTTTCGAGTCAACATATTTTCATTTAAGACGAGTTTGTCATACCCCATCTTCAGTAAGTAACTTGAAGATCCATTTACCGAGGAGGAACGTATTCTTGATATCAAGATCATGAAGCCCACCCTGGTCTTTGAGACAACAAACCATACTCCACTTAGCCAGTCATGCTACCAAAAGAATCTTGATCGAAAGTAATCCAATCGTTAAGACTCCTTTTGGTAGTTGGAAAAATGATATCATGTATAGTACCATATTACTTAGTACTGAGTTTATGAGAACCGATGTTTCCCATGGATAACATTTTTTCTTTCCAACTGCTTAATCTTAGTTGTAGTATTTTCTCAACAAGATTTCATGCAGCAGCTATAAGTCTTTATAATGTATCGGGATGCCCAAATACCTAATAGATAATGGCCTTGACTGCAGCCAAGCCAAATAATTTAGCATACAGACTGGCCTCGTCTTAAACCTCACCATAACAGAACAACTCACTCTTATGCAAGTTTTTTTTCAGACCTGAAAGTTTCTCAAAAGCTAAAAGAATTAGTTTTAGATTTCTCACTTTTTCGATATCATGTTCCATAAAAAATAATATCGTCGGCATATTTAAGGATATATATACCTCCATCATCTAGATGGGGAATCACTCCTTCAACTTGGTCATCGGAGTTTGCACGCTCAATCATGATAACTAACATATTAGTCACTATATTGAATAACATTGGTAATAATGGGTCGGCCTGTTTTAGCCATATTTTCTCTGGAAGTAATTGCCAATATTATCTTTAACTTTAATGGACACACTACCTCCTGACACAAATCTATGAATGAAAATACACCACTCTCTAGAAAAGCCTTTCATTCCGAGAGTCTGCTGAAGAAAAGATCACTTGACCTTGTCATAGGGTTTCTCGAAATCGAAGACCCCTTTATGGGATGTAATCATGCTAGAATGTTGTTAATGTTGTTACCCCTGATAATAGTCCGTACATATTGGGTGACATTTTTCTTGTGGTTTTCTGGCTATGGTTCCTTTTCGCTTCCTTTTCCATGTCATTTTTAAAGGACAGTGAATCGAGTGCTGGTGGATGTTGGCCTGCCTGCCATAAGGCCACCATCTTTAATTTGAGACAATTAAGCACGACGACAGCGGAGAGTTTGACGTAGGTCGTACTAGTATCTCTTGGCAATGACAAGGCCACATGAACGCCACAAACTTTGTCGGCACTCCGACGTACGATTTGCAGAGCAAAGCCCTCGGTGGTGTGTATGCAGGCATCTGCGTATAGGTACGACGGTGTGGACCGATGGAGCCAGACTCCCTGCCTGCGTGAGCTATTGAGCAGGGACGCCATGCATGCGATCATCTGCTTGCTTCACGATCGTGCAACTGTGCCATGCACGGCTTCGCAGAAAGAAAGAATGGTCCTGCGCGCTCCCCTCAACATCGTACGGCAGCAATTAGTACCAGTACTAGTTTAGTGTAGTACTATGTGTGCTAATAGCAGGCGTTAATTACTCGATTAATTAGCCCAGCTATCCTGTGTCTAGCTAATTGAAAGGTCCCGGTATAGCCCATCAGCCAAGGCCACAAGTAATCCGTCGGCCCTACAGATACTAGATCGATCCATTGCCCCGGAAAGTTCTTTGTTCCCTTCGTTTATATAAAAAAATAAAAATCATATTTATAATTTTGAAAATAATCTAGAATAAATTCTGGATATAGTCAACGTTGTATACTTTAAGCATGAAAAATCGCAGCCTGAAATATTTTATATCGTGGGCTACACAAAAATGACAAATGATAAAATTTAGAGATGTAAAACTATGTATACGCAGATCCACACGTTTTTGTGTAGCTCATAATATAAAGTATTTCAAATTAATAATTTCTATGTTTGTGATATAAATTACTGGCTATATTCCAGTTTTTTTCAGATTTTTTTGAAAAACAAAAAATATATATTTTTTAATTTTTCTTTAAAATCAGGATCACTGGTAGGCAATTTAAATAAAAATAACCCAAAAGTCAAACAAATTTAAATAATAAACCTTCTGAAAAACTATTTCACACATACTAACCCTTTTCTGCAACTCCCGCCCGGACGGCGCTGCACACATGGGTACAACTCCACGACGCACGGCGCTGCACACTTGCCTAGCTGGCACGGCGGGACCCGGATCGGCAGGATTGCCACGCTGGCGCGCATTTGCGGCGCCATGTTGCACGGCGCCATAACCACTGCGGCAACGCCAGCTCAAACGGCGCTACACCCTTGCACACGCCATCGTGGTGGGTCCCAACATCGCAAGTGTGGCGCCATGGTAGACGGTGCCGCACCCTTACCTGCAGCGCCAAGAGAAGTGACAGCGCCGCACTTCATGGAGCTCGCGCAACATCCCCACCAGCCGCTTCGCCTCAAAGGTACTTGTTTGCGGTGTTGCATACTTCTACCTTTGTCAGGCATACACGTTCTGGATTAGTCACTGATTACCCTTTTTCTTGGACTGAAGATGTGATGGATAAGTTGACGGTGCTAGGGGGAAGACATGCCTGCTCTCTTCTCATGGTCTTGCAAGAGGTAACGATTTCTGCTTGTCCGTTCACACCAAGCGTCTTCCTCGGTGTATTTTTTGGGGGCAGTGTTGCATCTTTTTTTTTCGATAAAAGCTGCAACTTACACCTGATTTTGCAAATAAAGGAACTACAAGAACGGTTACGTGTGGAACGACCTGTCGGAGAACGATGTGATCTACCCTTCGGACGGCGTAGAGTACGTCCTCAAGGGCTCCAAGATCTTTCCCGGTTGTTCTTCTACCGGTAACGATCAATACTCAGCATTACTCTTGGCTGTCTTGTGCCGAGAAACAGACATGACATGCATGATTCGTGTGAAGCTAGTAGAAAGTACTACTCCCTTTTCTTTTTTGAGGAGAGAAAATATTTTCTTTCTTTCGCCTTTTTTCTCTCCCTGAGGTTAATGCATGTACTACCATGGCACCAGAAAGTCTATCGAGATATTGCATCCGTTGCTGAAATGAATCTGAATTTATGTGCAGCAGTCTGTGCCCAAATGTTCAACCGATGAAAGCAGCTGCAGCAGACCGGTTCCAGCACCTCCGCGTGATGGACAGGTCTCCGACGAAGCCACCGCCGCTGGCCTTGCCCGCCGCGCACAGCCACAAGCAGTACATGGACGGGTACCGGGACGACGGCGGCGAGGACCCCGAGGACGACGAGCAGCAGCTGGGGTACCCGTACCACCGCCGAGGAGCAGCCGGAGCTCGGCTCGCCCGGCAGGGGGACAAGCCTGTGTCTGTCCGCGCCAACCGCGACCACCCTGTGGAGCTGTGCGTCGAGGAGACCTCGCCACCGTCCTCGATCTCTTCGGACAAGCCTTCGGTTGCGCGGCCGGCGAGCCGATGTGATGATACTGAGCCGAACAGGACCGGCTCGATGCTCCTGCAGCTCAGCGTGCATGTCGGCCACCGCCGCGGCGACCAAGTGCGGGGCGCCATCCTACTTCGCCGAGGCCATGTAGTCACGCCGCCTACTTCGTGCTCGACGTGCAGCGCCATCCACCGCGGCGCTGCAGGTAAGGGTGCGACACCGTCAACCATGGCGCCACACACTTGCGATGTCGGGACCCACCACGCTGGCGTGTCCAAGGGTGCAGCGCCGTTTGAGCTGGCGTTGCCGCAGTGGTTGCGGCGCCGTGCAACATGGCGCCGCAAATGCGCGCCAGCGTGGCAATCCTGCCGATCCGGGTCCTGCCGTGCCAGCTAGGCAAGTGTGCAGCGCCGTGCGTCGTGGAGTTGCACCCATGTGTGCGGCGCTGTCCGGGCGGGAGTTGCAGAAAAAGGTTAGTCTGTGTGAAATAATTTTCCAGAAAGGTTACTATTTGAATTTGTTTGACTTTTGGGTTATTTTTATTTAAATTGCCTCACTGGTACCCATGTAGACCAAATCTTCTACTGACCGCCGCACCAGTTGATTAGAATGGGCTGCCGCCGCCGCTTACCATCCACTAGCGCGCCAGGAGACGAAAGCAGGATGCGCACAAGGCGCCTAGCCGTGCCGGCACTCCGTCCAACTGACCGCCGCCGTGTTATGCTAATCGCATAATAGCCCGTCCGTCTGTTTATTATATAAGATTTTTTTTACTCTCTTTGGTTTAAAATATAAGATGTTTTAGTTTTGTAAAAAAAAATTAGACTTTTTTTATTATGTAGGTTCACTCAGGAGTATTTAAAGAAGTCTAGATACATTTGCTTCATAAAGCTAAAACATCTTATATTTTAAAACAAAGAGAGTACTAGCTAGTTAGTGTTTTCTATATGATATGATGATTACGATATAAGATTAGAATGCTTCCATATAAAACAATAAATTATATTAATTAGATTCTATCTCTTGGATCGTGGAAAGAATATCCAAGTTTATCTAAAAAATATATCCAAGAGAGACTATTGAGAATGCTGTGAGAGCGAGATTAATAGAATCCTACCATAGTTCCTGTATTATTATCCATATTGAGGACATAGACAATTAAATAGAAAATATTTTAAAATGCAAGAAGAAAAGGAAGGCAACAATTATTATAAATCTTGGCTCCGTGTCTACTCACCTCTTATGAGATTATAAATATCTTGCCAAGACTAGTAATTTAGAGATAAATTTAAGTATTAAGTATGTATCTCTTTTACGATCCACCAGGCTTGCAATTGGAGATTGTGAACCTATTTGATGTTGAATAATAGAGCAATTTACCAAGCGAATTATCCATAATAAACGCTAGATAAAACATGATTAGAATAATAGGCAATATACTAATCATGTGAAATAGCGAATACATATTAAGGCATATAACCAGACAAACTACAAGGCATAAAACTTTGGATATAATCAGAACAAGATTGAGACAGAAGATATACACGGCAGTAGCAGAAGAGGAACCGCCGGTGTTGGAACCGTCGTTGGCCATGACGTCGAGGAAGAGGGTGCTGATGTCGGGGAAGAAGTCCTCGTCGGGGAAGACGTCGCTATCTGTGAGGGAGTCCGTGACGAAGCCAGTAGTCGCGCTGATAGCGCTCCCCAAAAACCTTATCGCCCCTCTACCGTACAGGACTCGAAGCAGCGGGGTCTCGGAGGCCTACTGTCCCGGCTCGCGGTGCACGCCGCAAGACGGGATGGGGAAGATCTAGGTAGCGCAGTGCTCTGGAACTGGAGACGCAAAGGATGTGTGGCAGTGTAACTGAGAGGAGAAGGTAGACAGACTGCGTAGAAGATGAAACGAATGGACGGTAGATGAAGCGAACAGGCGGCAGCCCACCGGACAGAATTCGTATTCATTTAACTCGTATTAAAAGTCCACTCAAAGCAAACGTTTCAGCTTCTGTACATCTGTTTATATACCATTCATGCGTAGCAAAATAAAGCTCGGCTCGGCGAGATTTCGTGACGTGACGTGACGTGACGTGATGAGGCGAGGCGAGGCGTGGCGTGGCGTGACGAGCGAGGAGGAGGAGAGCGCGTGTGGAACTGTCTCCTTCTCCTTCTCATCCTTTTACCAAGTGGTAGGAGAGCTCACCTTATAAGCTGGTCCAACTTTCACTCAACTAGCAATATGGAACTAAACATTTGTCCCAGCTCTTGCCTTGCACGAATGGGCCAAATGAGCCTCTAGGATTTCAGGAATTTATTGGCATATAATAAATGGGCTGGGCCTATTTAGGCAAAAATTCCAACAATCTCCCACCAGATCCCAGAGGCACATGAAGTTTGTCGTTGGTTCCAAAACATTGTTTATATATCGGTACTGTAGTGGAGACTGTTAAGTTGAACTTTCAAGCTTTATGTTATACTAGGCCGCAACTTGTACAGTGGACTATGCCTTGAACTGCAAATTTGCTGCGAACCTAGCTTCACAAAAAGTCTTGACCGATACTAGGCTACCGTGGGACTTCCCTGCGGGTGGAGCTTATACGTCATACTCCATGACCTTTCATGAGTTTATTAGAGAGCACCCTACTCTCATAGACTGTGACGTTTTAACAGTCAGATTCATATAGGTGTGTTCTTCAAAAGATGTTCTGCATGACAACATCTTTGCTTAGGATAAGCCACTTAAAACATATTAAGATAATAAATCAACCTGCCGTGCAGAATAGGAAAGTATTGCATCTTTATGGAGTGGTGTTTATTAAAGTAGGGATACTTTCCTCTCAGCTAACCAACAGCTTGTCTCCCAATTCTAATTCACGGGATCTCCGATCACATAGAGTGGTTTACCACTGTGGAAAGCTCAAATTGTGGGTCTCATACCCATCTCCTTCGATGCATTTTCTATCACGTTGCGTGATAGACCCTTTGTGAAGGGATCTGCCAAGTTTTTAGATGTTTGGATATAATCCAATGCAATAACTCCGGAGTTTCTCATTTTTCTGACAGATTTTAGTCTCCTCTTCACATGTCTTGAGGACTTCATATTATCCTTAGAACTGTTCACCTTAATAATCACAGTTTGATTATCACAGTTCATTGGAATTGCGGGTATAGGTTTTTCAACCATCACGAAGCCACTCTGCTTCAACAGTGGCCGTGTCTAGTGCTGTGAGTTCTGCTTTCATAGTTGACCTCGTTAAGATGGTCTGCTTGCAAGACTTCCAAGAAACAGCGCCACTACCAAATGTGAAAACATATCCACTCGTGGCCTTTATCTCGTCAGCATCAGATATCCAATTTGAATCACTATAACACTCTAGTACCCTCGGATACCCGGTATAGTGTATGCCATAGCTCGCCGTGCCTTTTAGATATCGCATAACTCTCTCAAGAGCATGCCAGTGATCATCTCCAGGATTTGAAACAAATCGACTGAGTTTGCTTACAGCAAATGCGATGTCCGGTCTCGTGGCACTAGCTAAATACATAAGCGAGCCAATGATTTGAGAGTATCTTAGTTGGTCTCTAGCATTTCCTCGATTCTTTCGAAGCAACACACTAGGATCATACGGTGTAGGAGAAAAAATGACGTCTCTATACCCGAAACGACTCAAGATCTTTTCCACATAGTGGGACTGAAGCAGTGTAATCCCAGCATCATCATCTCTCAATAGCTTGATGTTCAGGATGACATCAGCTACTCCCAGATCCTTCATCTCAAAAGAACGAGATAAGAAATCTTTGACCTCCTTAATTGCATTAAGGCTGGTTCCGAAAATCGGTATGTCATCAACATACAAACAAAGAATGACTCCCTCACCCCCACCATGGCGATAGTATACACACTTGTCAGCTTCGTTTACAACAAAGCCTGCAACGCTTAAGGTTTTATCAAATTTTTCGTGCCACTGCTTAGGTGCTTGTTTAAGACCATATAAAGACTTCAGTAGCTTGCACACTTTTATTTCTTGACCATTTACTACAAACCATCTGGTTGATCCAGATAAATTTCCTCATCCAACTCTCCATTTAGGAAAGCCGTCTTAACGTCCATTTGATGAACGAGAAGACCATGTGAGACAGCCAGAGAAAGTAGTACTCGAATGGTGGTCAACCTTGCTACAGGTGAGTAAGTGTCAAAGAAGTCTTCACCTTCCTTTTGGGTATAACCCTTGGCCACAAGCCTTGCCTTGTACTTCTCAATAGTACCATCAGGCCTTAGTTTCTTCTTAAACACCCATTTACATCCTACAGGTTTGCACCCATAAGGACGATCAGTAATCTCCCATGTTTCATTAGCTAAGATGGAATTCATCTCACTATGAACAACTTCCTTCCAGTAGTCAGCATCAGGAGATGCATAAGCTTCTGAAATGGAAGTGGGAGTGTCATCGACAAGGTACACAATGAAATCATCACCAAAAGAATTTGCAGTCCTTTGTCTCTTGCTCCTTTTAGGAATTTCATTATCATCCTCCTTAGGACTATCAGAGTGTTCAATTGGAATGGTAGGTTCAGAGAATATAGCAAATTCCTGATTAGATGAACTAGGTATCTCCGGATTTGATGAGTTAGGTTTATCCTTCATTGGAAAGATATCCTCAAAGAAAGTCGCATCAGTCGACTCCATGATTGTACCGACATGAATGTCAGGCACTTCAGATTTTACTATCAAGAATCTATAACCAATGCTATGAAAAGCATAGCCCAGAAAAACACAATCAATGGTTTTTGGTCCAAGCTTGCGCTTCTTGGGGATTGGTACATTAACCTTTGCCAAACAACCCCAAGTACGTAAGTAAGAGAGTTATAATCTTTTCTTCTCCCATTCTTCGAATGGAGTAATTTCTTTGTTCTTTGTGGGAACTCGGTTTAGGACATGACATGCGGTCAATAGTGTCTCCCCCCCACCATTCCTTAGAAAGACCCGATGTGTCTAACATGGCGTTAACCAAATCAGTTAGAGTACGGTTCTTTCTTTCGGCTACTCCATTTGACTGGGGTGAGTAGGGAGGCATCCTCTCATGAATTATGCCATGTTCCGCACAAAAGGAATCAAACTCATTTGAAAAATACTCTCCACCACGATCAGACCTAAGCCTCTTAATCTTTCGATTAAGTTGATTTTCTGCCTCAGCTTTATAGATTTTGAAGAAACTCAAAGCCTCATCTTTTGATTTCAGAAGATATACATGACAATATGTCGTAGAGTCATCGATCAAAGTCATGAAATATTTCTTTCCACCTTTTGTCAACACACCATTCATCTCACAAAGATCAGAATGTATGAGCTCTAGTGGTGTTAAATTTCTCATTTCTGCAGTCGTATGTGACTTGCGAGGTTGTTTAGCTTGCACTCAGACTTGGCACTTAGATCCCTTAACAGTTGAGAAATCAGGGATTAAATTCATTTTGGCTAGCCGCGTCATACAACCAAAATTAATATGACAAAGACGAGAGTGCCAGACATTTGATTCAAAATTCGTGTAAATATGATTAACAACTTTATTACAAATGTCTGACAGAGATAAGCGGAACAAGCCTCCGCATTCATAGCCTTTACCAACAAAGGTTCCATACTTCGAAATTACAAATTTATTGGACTCGAATACAATCTTGTAGCCATCTCGACACAGAAGAGATCCGCTAACAAGATTTTTATTTATTGAGTGAACATGATGCACGTTCTTCAGGAGCACGGTCTTTCCCGAAGTGAACTTCAGATCGACCGTACCAACACCATGAACAGAAGCATGCGAGCCGTTCCCCATCAGCACGGTTTGAGTCCCTCTGATCTGATATGAAGAAAACATGAAAATATCAGAACAGACATGTACATTAGCGCCCGTGTCAATCCACCAATCAGAAGAATGACATAATGAAAGAACAGTAGGTAATATACCATACCCAACATCTTTCATCTCAACGTCGCCCATGACAACATTAGCAGTCTTGCTGCTCTTCCCATGCTGGCGCTTGTCAAAGCGGATGGGACAAGCAGGAGCCCAATGATTAGGATCACCGCACACATGACAAGCACCTTTCCTTTTATTAGTCTTCTTCTTGAAGCTGGTGGACGGCGAGACCTTGTTCTTTCCATCGAACTTTCATTTTTCATCATACTTGCCTTTGTTCTTGAACTTGTGAGGCTGAAAGTTCTTTTTCTGTACCAGGTTGGCATTAGAACCTCCCTCGGTACCTCGAGCACGTGTGTCTTTTGCTCTCGCCTTCTCTTCCACATCAAGAGTCCCAATGAGATCCGTCACGGAGAACTCTTGTCTCTTGTGCTTCAGAGAAGTAGCAAAATTCCTCCATGACTTGGGAAGTTTGGCAATGATGCCTCCGGCAACAAACTTGTCCGGTAACACACAAGTGAAGTGCTCAAGCTCACTGGCAAGTGACTGTATCTCATGAGCCTGCTCCACAATGGAGCGGTCATCAACCATCTTATAGTCATAGAATTGTTTCATGACATACGGTTCACTGCCAGCATCGGAGACTCCAAATTTTCTCTCGAGCGCATCCCACATATCCTTGCCATTGCTAAATGACAGATATGAATCGACAATATTGTCGCCAAGGATGCTGATCAAGGCAGCCTTGAAAGTGGTATCAAGTTTTTGGAACGCCTCTTCCTGAGCGGGATTAAGTTCTCCCTCAGGTGCGCCATAGATGGCGTTATAGCAGCTCATGGTCTGAAACCAGAGCACTGCTCTTGCACGCCATCGTTTGTAATTCACACCTTCGAACACAGGTGGCTTCATCGAAGCAACAAAGCCACTTGGGGCAAATTGGCTGAAATAAGGTTTTTGGATTATTGAATAATAGAGCAATTTACCAAGCGAATTATTCATAATAAACGCTAGATAAAACATGATTAGAATAATAGGCAATATACTAATCATGTGAAATAGCGAATACATATTAAGGCATATAACCAGACAAACTACAAGGCATAAAACTTTGGATATGATCAGAACAAGATTGAGACAGAAGATATACACGGCAGTAGCAGAAGAGGAACCGCCGGCGTTGGAACCGTCGTTGGCCATGTCGTCGAGGAAGAGGGTGCTGATGTCGGGAAAGAAGTCTCCGTCGGGAAAGATGTCGCTATCTGTGAGGGAGTCCGTGACGAAGCCAGTAGTCGCGCTGATAGCGCTCCCCAAAAACCTTATCGCCCTTCTCCCGTACAGGACTCGAAGCAGCGGGGTCTCGGAGGCCTACTGTCCCGGCTCGCGGTGCACGCCGCAAGACGGGATGGGGAAGATCTAGGTAGCGCAGTGCTCTAGAACTGGAGACGCAAAGGATGTATGGCAGTATAACTGAGAGGAGGCGCGACCTCTCTCTCTTATAGGCACAGAGGGGAAGGTAGACAGACTGCGTAGAAGATGAAACGAATGGACGGTAGATGAAGCGAACATGCGGCAGCCCACCAGACAGAATTCGTATTCATTTAACTCGTATTAAAAGTCCACTCAAAGCAAACATTTCAGCTTCTGTACATCTGTTCATATACCATTCATGCGTAGCAAAATAAAGCTCGGCTCGGCGAGATTCCCGCAACCCGCGGCGCGCGTGTCGTGGCGAGGCGAACGAGGAGAAGGAGCGCGCGTGTGGAACTCTCTCCTTCTCCTTCTCCTTCTTATCCTTACCAAGTGGTAGGAGAGCTCACCTTATAAGCTGGTCCATCTTTCACTCAACTAGCAATGTGGGACTAAACATTTGTCCCAATTCTTGTCTTGCACGAATGGGCCAAATAGGCCTCTAGGATTTCAGAAATTTATTGGCATATAATAAATGGGCTGGGCCTATTTAGACAAAAATTCCAACATTTGACGAGACTAGTATTCATTTCTTCTCTCTTCACCGACACGGCTAGCAAACTGTGATTATAAACTTATTTAACGAGACTAGTATATGCGTTCTTTTTATTTTCTGTGACCATTGTCTTTCTCGCCCGTCTATGCGCAAATCTGGGCTCGGTCCCTGATCTCTCCTCTCATTTCGAGCAGACCTGCCCAGGCTGGAGAACACCCTGCTCTCTCCATGTTTCTGTAAGATCCGTCCGCTGTTGGATTTTGAATTTGGCTTACAATTTTTTTTTGAAACACAATATATTGAGTCAGCAAGCCGCATCATTAAAACCCGAGTGAAACGCATCTACAGTCCTCGAAGTTATCGGTCGTGTCTAAAATAGTCCTGAAACTTAGGATTTGCATTACTTGAGTCTTGGAAGTTGCTATGAATGTCTACCTACGGTCCTGAATATGAATCTCTATCGTATAAAGCTGACGTGACCATGAAGCAGACCCACTGGTGTGACCCACCATAAGAGAAATGCATCCGCGGTCCTGAAACTTGCACGTGAGGCATAAAACGGTCCAAAATGAAAAATCCTTTAAATTTCAAAAATTTACTCCTTCCGACCCATATTAGTTAACTTGGATGTGTCAAAATTTGGATGAACCCATATACTAAATAGTGTCTAGATTTATCAAATCTAGACAAATTTGAGTCAACTAATATGGGTTGGAGGAAGTATCTTTTTATTCTCTTTATCTGAAATTTATGAACAATATCTTTCTATAAACACTAGGGAGAGTAAAATAGAATGACGCTCTTGTTTCCAATTCTTATAAAGTTTACGTTATTCAGAATTTAAATAAGGATTTGAGTATTTTTTTAATATATTTAATTTTATAAATCCTGTAGAAATGATTATTACTATAAATGTCAAGTAGGAATTATATGGCAGCATACTTTTCCTCGAGAACATTTAGTATATCGCTTGTCAATCGATTAGCTAGACTTGTATCGATCGGCAGACATCACCATTTTTTCCGTTCTGTTCTCTCCTTTTTTTCTCCTGAGAGAACGTACATACATGGTGTGCAAGACCATGCCATGCCATGACGAGGACAATCGATCATGCATGGTTAATATCCTCCAAAGAACCCGTCCCCAGCCCTAGCCGCTCCCCACCCCCCACCCACCTCCCGGGTTGTCCGCGCATGTGGACCACTCCGGAGACGCCGGGCATAACCTATAAAACTCCCTCCAGCGGTTCTCTTCGGCCACTGCCACCACGGTGCCGGCAGTAGCAGCTACGCCTCGCCTCCGAAGGCGGCGGGCGGCCCCTCTTCGTGCGCCTTATCGTCCTTCCATCGTGCGGGGAGGTTGGGACATGGGCAACATAGACGGTGGACGGCCTACAGGGCGTTAGCACTCGCCAATGGGGGGGGGGGGGGGGGAGGGGCTCGCTACCTCGCGGCTGGGAGGCGAGGATGCATGTGGATTGGACCCAGCTACAGGCCTATTGCAGCGGCTTGTGGACATTTGCAGAAATAATCATTTTTAAAGGATTTATAAAATTAAAGTTATGAAAAATACTCAAAAAACTCATTTTAAATTTAAATAACTTAAACTTCATAAAAATTGGAAACTAAGGACTCTTCTCAGGGTTTCCAGAAAGTACAATCTATCAATTTTAGATAAGCAAGACAAAATATATGAAATTTTGATGTTTAAATACTTTTTTGTTTTGGACTGTTTTAGACATGACCAACAAGTTCCAGGACAATGGATGCATTTCTCTTGTCATGGGTCAACTTGGTGCAACGTATTGGGTCCGTTTCATTGCCACATCAGCATTATACGGTAGAGATCCATACACAGGACCGTAGATAGACATTAAGAGCAACTTCCGGCACTGAAATAATGCAAATCCTAAGTTTTAGGATTGTTTTAGACATCGCCGGTAACTTCAAGGACCGTAGATGCAATTCACTCTTAAAACCCTTTTAGTCCCCTTAGGTACCTTGAACGGAAAAGAGTGTATTTAAAACTTGCTGCTCCGAATTCACACAATAGTTACATCTTCGGAGAGGGTTTGTAAAAAAAGCTAGCTAGAGGGATCATCGTCCTAGTTACAAGAGATTTTATCAAGATAACATGTCCTAGATAATTCATGAGCCATCTCGTTTGCTTCTCTCAGAACATTGTTGTCAGGTCTATGCAATCGGCAAAAACAGCAGCATTTTCTCTCCACCATGATTATTTACCTGTGCAAGCTTCAATTACTTCCATCGAGTCTGACTCCGCTACAATATCATTGCATCCTACCTTCATAGACAAAGATAACCCAGTCTGCATTGCAATGGCCTCCGCAGAAGTAGCTGAGGATACATTTGGGAAATAGACTGTCGTTGCTGCAATAAAACGTCCTTCAAGGTCCCTTAACATAGCTCCAACCGAACCAGCGAAATCATCGTGATGAAAGGATCCGTCGACATTTACCTTGACCTGCTTGGGATCCGGTCTTTTTCACCTTGGGCGATCCTGGTCACTATTAGTTCGCGCCTTGCACGCATTCGCAGTAATGCCCAAAACAGACATCATACATCGATTGATTGGGAGTACAGATTCTTCATGAGACAGTTGTCTCCTCATCCACCATAGGTACCAGCAAGCAACTGATATTGTTTCTTTTAGTCCGATCGAAGACATGCCAGGGAATTTGTTATCCAGGAGCTTTAGAAGGTGTTCTAGGACAGCCCACCTAGCCAGGTCCGAACAGAGTGCATCCTCAATGAACGCATGTATGCCAAGAGTATTCCACATCGCATGTGCATTGGGGCATCGAAACAATAAATGAAGAACATCTTCCGCTTCTAGGTGGCATACATGACATTCACCACTCGACCCCACGTGTCTATTAACCAATATTGATTTCAAGGGTATAATACCATGTAAAGTTTGCCAGATGAAAATTTTAATTTTTTCTGGAATTTTGAGCTGCCAAAGAATTTTCCATACTGGATTAGTTGCCGATGAGCCTGGAAAGGCTAGCGAAGACTCCCTCTGTCCAAATTGGTGTCGCCATTGTAAATGATAACTCGACCTGACCGTATGCATCCCATGTTTAGTATCCTGCCATGCAATAAAAACATCAAACCCGTCAATATTTAGTGGGATCTGAAGTATGCGATGAACATCAACAGGAATAAACAGCTCATGGAATAAACTCTCGTTCCATTGCCCAGTGATTGGATCAATGAGCTGAATCACTCTCGTAGTTCACATTTTGTACTGTAGATATAATTTTTCGGTTAGAGCTTGTAGGATTCCAAGGATCATTATAAATATCAATACTCCTCCATCGCCTACTCTCCATATGTAGCCTCTTTTGAATATAGTCAAACCTTGGGTGCATATTCCCTTTATCTGAATCATATATTTTAAATTATTTGAATCATATTTTAAAAGCACTTCAAAATGTTAAAATTTAAAATAAAATATACGCACAAACATTTCCATGTTCTAGACCCGCATAAAAGTCGTCTCACGGAAAAATTGTGTGGTATGCATAAAAAGACAAAATTTGATACTAAAATAAGCCTGGTTACGACACATTTGTTTGTCTTTTTTACCCGGCTTACAAAAATTATAAGTTTACGCAGGACTTTATGTGAGCATATAGAATGTTAAGATGCACAAGCGGGTATTGTTTTAATTTCTTTTTGAACAATTTAAAAAGTATATGTTTGCCAAAAGGGGCATATGCACATGAGATCAGATATGAATTTCCACAACAAAATATAACATAAGGCATAAAACGAAGAAAATCTACTTATTCTTTTAAAAGAGTGTGAAAATTCTGGTTATCCAAACACTAAAAATAATAAAGAAATGAAGTTGATTGTTGGGTTTTAAGTGAGAAACGAGCAAACAATATATTAAAATGGTGTGACAGACGAGGGATGCATGACCTAATCGTCTTAGTTTGCTACAAGAAAAATCGCCATCTGCAACTGTTTAATCACCGAGTGTGGTAGAAGGTGCATCTTCTGCTACAATTTCATTATTTTTCTTGTGATAGATGAATTTTTTTATTTACAAGGCACCCTATTGACACGGAATTGTTAGAAACATGACAGAAGCTCGGCCGAATCGTGGTAGATGTTAGATTTTTGGTTTCTCGCATGATTTTGACTTTGGTCGATGTTACCGAAGTCTTTTGAAGCCCATGGGACCGCGATGTTAGTGTCTCTTGCAAACCAATTTTTTTGGTAGCGCCTCCCGGTTTTGAACTTGATAACGTTGCTTGACGCAGCAGTGTATGTCCCAGATGTTAGCCTCTCATTAGAAGAAATGTGTGCATGATAAAGTTTTTTTTCGCTCGTGCCTCCCTGTTTTCGATTTGATAATGTTGCTCGATGCATCAATCGTTTAGTTAGGAAACTGGGTCCCAAATAGCAGCCCCTCTGTAAAAAACATGTATATGATGAAATTTCTTTTTCCGATTGCGTCTCCCTGTTTAGAACTTGATAATGTTTGCTCTATGCATCAGTCGTTTACTCGGGCTGTTTGGTCCTAGATGTCAGCTTCTTATTAAAAGAAACGTGTGGATGATGGACTTTCTTGTTCCGCTCACGCATCCCTATTTAGAACTTGATAACGTTGCTCGACGTATTACCGTTTAGTCTCGCTGCTGGGTCCACATGTCACCCTCTATTTAAAAATATGTGTGCATGATGGAACTTTTTTCGGTCACATCCATTGTTTTGACCTTGAAAACGTTGCTCGATGCATTAGTTGTGTAGGGTTAGTTGTGTAGGGTCTGGCTGCTGGGTCCATGATGTCAGCCTCTTATTATAAGAAACATGTGCATGATAGACTTTCTTGTTTCGCTTGTGTAACATCCCAAAAATATTAAGCAAGGTTATCAAATTCCAATCACCCAAAATTAGGGTTAATAAAAAATTTGTTAATTAAAATCAATATGAATGCATGTGTGTATGTGGTGAATGCATGCATGCTTGTATGTACTTGTGTGATTGTTATGAATGGCAAAGTTTGGTTTAAAGATGAAAACAATATCATATAAATCATTTCCAAGCAGAATCAAATCCATAGAAATTCAAAAACCAACAATATAAGCAAATGGTCATTTTGCCAATCTTGTTCACTAGACCATTTTGAGTGTTTTTAGTCCAAGATTTCAAACAGAAACAAATCCAATTCTTTTCACCCCTTTCTAGATCAAGTAAAAGTAAACCCAAGTCCATCTTGCAAACTCACAGAAACATTTGGCAACCCTATTCAAATGACATTTAAAAATTAAATCTAGTTCATATGGTAAGATCACAATTTCTCAAAACCCCACCAAACCAGTTCACCTTGACAAATCCAATCAACCAGATACTCCCAAGTATGTGCCTAGTACACTCACCAAGTTTTATTCAAAAATTCAAATATGAATTTTTTTCGGCCATTTCATCAAACACCTGGAGACACAAACCAAACTTTGCCTAACTACACTGTTTTGAGCAGTGATCACCCCAAACCTTTTCTCCCTTTGATCATCCTTGTCTCCCCCAGTGACAACCGTGGCATTAAACCAGCTAGAACCCTACCCAATGCTCCATGACGTGCATGCCCGAGCCACCCCTTGCTAGCCGACCATGCCAAGCTATCCAGAGCCATCACCGCGCCTAGCCACCATGTCCAGGAGGCAGGCCACCGTCCACCGCCACCCCCTGTCTAGCCCTCGAGCCTTGCCAAGCCGTGGATGCCGTGCATGCCCGAGTTCACCCAACAAGTTTTAAGTAATTGAGAAATTGGGATGAGTGAGAAATATGTCATAGCATCAGTATCAGATCGCTCAAATTATCCATAACCCGGGACACGGCTAAATACTTAGTTTAGACACACATCCTGCAGGGGTTTGTACACTTTATTAATACGACTTGGCCAACCTAGCTCGTACCATCACATTCATATTGTGTTATGATAGGGAGAAGTCCAAGATGAGACAATTCGGGAAGAGCTTCCCAAACCTCACGCACCATACCAACCTACACTATCTACATCTCTAGCTACGTAGGGTTCGAGACATCACAACCTACTAAGTCCAGCCAACCACTCATTCTTACTGGCACATGGTTGCACATGTAAGCTACCAACACAAAGAAACCAATCCCTTTTCAGTGCCCTGGGCGGCATTCCCCACCATAAATCTTCACTCTGATGACACTGATTCCCCTCAGGTGGCTTATTAACATTATGTTGTTTTAGTTTGAGCAAAACATATACACTACCATAGCATGGTGTAATTCCATCTCCGTCTAAAATAGCATGGCTAAACAATCTACCAATACGATGGCTCATAACAAGGATAAATAAGGAATAATATGAGACATAGCATAGTATATACACATCAATTTTTACACATGCAATTCTGCTAAAATATCTACAATGCATAGGAAAACAGTAGGACATTTATGACCAAGATAGCACCACTTGCCATTCATAGTGGTTGATCATACTTTTCACACTCATGCGATAGCACTCCGTACAATCTATACGATAAAGATAAAGTAAATCACAATAAACAGATAATCCAAAAACTAAATAACATCTAGAAATCATAAGCAAAAAATTTAATATTATTGTCCATTTAGTTAATGTGGGTTGTATGATTCAATTTATAAAAGAATCATTAAGAGTGTGCTTATGATTTGGACTATATGGAGTCAAGAGTTTGGAAATAAAATTCCAATGCATACAAGTTGAAATTGTGAGATAGGACATCTATGACACTACTGGAAAAATTATGATCATTGTGAAAACATAGGTAAAATAATTAATCAAAAAGGGATTATGAATTTCATGGATATATAATTTATTAATAATCCAACATGAAAAGAATCAGCTGATTTGGATCTACGGGTTGAAATATATGAAATTTACAAGATCTAATATTTTGCAAGGAAATAGGGGTGACCATCGAATCTTAGGCTCTGTTTGTTACAGCTTCTGATTCTGCTTCTACTGCTTCTAGGGTCCAAAAAGCGGAGGCCCAAACAAACGGCCTAATTTTGTACATCGCTTGTCGGCAGCGCTGTCCCGATTTGCACTCGAGACGGCGAAGCAGCGGAAGCGAGGCGGGAGGCGCTTCTCGCAGATTTTGCTGCTTCCCGAGTTGGTGCGGACCAAACTATCCTCTATACTCCACCGTAATTATAAAAACTTTGCCCTCGCAGTGCTCCTTCACCTGCACGCCCCCGCGTCACTTCCCTCCACCCTTCTCGGCATCGAGGAAGAAAACCCGGCCCTCCCTCTTCCCCCACGGCGGTGCTTTCCGCGTGGTTTGGCAGAGGCGCTGGGGGTGCGGGGGACGCGCGGTGGTTGGTGGCCACGGCGAGGTGCTGGAGGCGGGCGGGCCCGATCTGGGCTTCGCGGGCAGCGGATGCGAGGCCGGTGCTGACGCCCCGGTGGTCGGCCGGTGGTGGGGCGCAGGTTCTGGCCAGGTGTGGTGCTCGAGTCCGGGCACCGTGGCTGTTGATGGAGGCTGATTCGGGGCGGTGACAAATTCAGGTCGTGAGGGCGGCGGAGAATTCAGCTCGTCGGCGTCCCTGGAGCGTGGCGGCGACGAGGCCTGGTCGTGGCGGAGGGCTGTGGGGAGGCCTAGGGAGAGCGGCGCCTGGGCGTGGCGGCGATCGTGGTGCCTGCGCGTGGGGGCCATTCGTCCCCGTCTCCTTGGCCGTCCACGGATGGGTGGCGACGCGGGCAGGGAGACCAGCAGGTGGATGGGCGCGGTGGCGGCGGCTGCCTCCTCCTCTAGCCGACTCCAAGCATGCCGCCGTTGGCCCCCTCCTCTACCACCATTCTGACTCTGAGCAAGCCGACGGTAGCGAAGAGATAAGAGACGAGGACGGGGTAGCTCGATCTGTGTCCGCTCGTGTGCGTGACTTTTTTTTTACAGAGATGGGAGTTGACCGTGTTGTGTTAAAAAGATTTTTTTGTTACAAGTCATGTTTACAATCAATTTAGAAAAAAAAAGTTGATTTAGCTCTTCATGTTGTACATCGTATCAATATGGCCAAAAACATCTACTCTTTCCTATCCAAATTATTTAACTTAGATTTATCTAGACATTAATTAGTATTAGATTCATTTATATCTTGACAAATTTAAGTCAACTAATTTGGGTTGGAAGGAGTAATTTATTTTAAACCAACACTTATATAACATCTTCTGCACTCAGGGACATTTTAGACATTTTAGTTCTAAAATCAGCAACAGCAGCAATCAAAAGCACTCTTGCCAAACATCAAACTCTGCTTCCAACAGCTGCTTCCTACCGCTGATTTTTGACAGCTGATTTTCAACAGCTGCAGCTCAAACAAACACACCCTTAATCTGGCAGCTGTTGTGTGGCGTGCAGGAATTTATATTTAACTAAAGAAAGAAGTGACGACTGATAGGCTGCTACCGATTTAACTTGATCTGATATTCACCCTACAGCTGAGTTTGGCCGTACCAGGAGTGGTTGATGGTAGACGGCGTGAAGAAAGACGCTGGCGGTGGCGGTTTAGATTTCATATACTCCGGCTTGGAGAAGTGGTCGAAGAGATGTAGCGCCTCTCTACGGTGTTGTACGTGTCCTCGCCAGGTCTTGAAACAATGTATTTTTTTGCCAAATCTGCCTAGATCTGGAAAGTTCAACCAAGTCTGACCTTTTTCTAAAACTAATTTGGAATCTGACCCCTAGGGTCGGCGCCATTTAAAATGGCATCGAAGTTGTACAGGTCGGAGCCAAGATGAAGCAGCTGGGAGACAAACTAGGGAGGTCGGCGCCGGTTTAAACCGAGCCGATGTCGGCGCCATTTTAAACGGAGCCGACCTCCTTCAGGTCGATTTTCTGTTTTGTGTGCGCCGAACTGTACAACATCGGAGCCATTTTAAACGGCGCCGATCCCAGGGGTCAGATTCCGAATTAGTTTCGAGAAAAGGTTAGACTTGGTTGAACTTTTCAACTGTGTCGGTCGGCTGAATTTGTGGCAACAACGGCAATCTCCACGACCTTGCAACCCAATATAGTGCACCTGCGGCCGGGATAAAAGGTCATGAGGATGCGGAGTAGCAGGGAAAACGAATAGACATTGATAGGGAGCTTGGGAGCACGCGTGGACGATGACTCTGAACACTAGAGGAAAAAGGGGATATATTCCCGGCCTTTACTCCTGGTTTTGCACGTGAAACTATGAAATCGGGACTAAAGGCCTTCTATCTCTAGTCTTAGTTTGTTACAACCCGCAACTAGAGGCCACCGCATGCTGTTTTTGCAGCGGAGGACGAAGGACCTTTAGTTCCGGGTCGTAATACTGCCTTGGACTAAATTTTTTTTAAAATTTTTTAAATTTATTTTCTAATTTTTTTTGAACTTTTGAATGACTCGTAATCCTCTCGCTTGGAACATTTTTAGCACTAAGTATATTTAATCTTAGGTCGAATTACACTTGTGGTCAAACTTTCCGATCGGTCACCCATCCTAGCACTACTCCACCCTCAGCACGCTTAATTTCTCTGCTCCATCAGGATGTCCTTGCGCGAAGCCCATTTATACCTTGTTGTCAACACTACCATATCAATCCTATCAGCCCATATCAATATGCCATACATCTTTATTTTTTGAAATTGCAAACAACTATTTTAGTAAACAACAATAAATAATTAATAATAATATTTTAATCCAATAAAAGCAAAAAAACTAAATAAAATAATGTTTTATTCATTTTTTGCCATTTATTCATTTAATATGGCATAAATAATATCTTTAAATTTGTAAATTGAAATTTGACAAATAATATATCCATAATTATCAGAAAAATGTGAGGAATCCAAATATGGAATAAATAAAATTTCAAAAAAAATAATTTTTTAAATAACTTTTTTTCCTTTTCAAATTTTAAAAATCTAAAATAATCCAAAACGGCCTAAGTCTGTCAAAATCGAACTCACATTTTTTTCCACACATTTTGATAGGTTGTATATTTTTTCGATATCGTATGCAAAACTTATAGCCATTTCAAGTTTTCCTGCCGTGGCCCACACCCCTTTAGTTCCGTGTCGTATCACGACCCGAGACTAAAGGGTGTTGCCCGTGCCCGAACCCCTCTAGTTCCGGGCCGTAGATCCGGAACTAAAGGTCTAAACGATCCGGAACTAGAGTTTCCTCGGACTCCTAGCCACCAAAAACAGTACGAACCGGGACTAGTGCTCATACTAGTCCCGACCATAACAAATCGGGACTAGTGTTGAACTCTGGACCGAACCGAAGACCTTTTTTCTACCCGTGAAAGCAGCTGATCCGAGCTCCAACGAGATCGGTTTCGTCTCCGTGGGCTAGGTTAGGAAATATTTTCCAAAAAATCGAACCGTGAGGAAGAGGGGATAATTATGGGGTGTTTTCGTGACCGACGAGAAAAGACTCAGATCGAATCGGAAGATATTTCATCGGGATTTGATTTCAGCAAAGAGTTTGTTAGAAACACGTACACAGACCTGATGTGAGGGATGACATGCGGGTCAGCCTAAAAAATGGGGAGAGAGAAATGGATGGTTCGGTTGGATTGCATGGTTTAGCTTAGGTAGCTTGCAGTAAGAAAAAACTGCCAAACCAGCCTAGTACGATGGATCGATTTGCCCTCTTATATTTTTCAACGAATTAAAATAAGGTTTCACAATTCCTAGTTGTCATCTCTACAAAAAAAATTCAATACTTAAAAATAATACTTAATATATATCCCAGGAAAATACGTTATTGTTCAGAACTCAAATTTTCCAACTTAATATCATTCGATTTAGCCCATAGACATTTATTGCATTTTCTTTACCTTATCTTATTTAAATCACAACTTTTGGATTTGAACTCCAAGTTGGTTCAAACCAGTTCCTATGGTTTTGTAAAATCATTTTTAATATAAAAAATTTAGTTATACTTTTGCTCAATTTTTAATATGGACAAAAGTCGTAGCTCCAAGGTTGTATTTAGAATTGGGGAAATCCCATTTAGGTTCTTTGGACTTCTTTTTGGGCAATACTATTTTCTTCTTAGGGTCTATATGCAATGATGTTCATGCATGCTCCATGATTTTGAGTTTTTGAAATCTTTTACACCAATTCTACAATCCAGAATCAATCCATGTCCCTTTTGCCTATATGGCTACTTAGGTCATAACAAAATAATATAAGGTTTTGAATTCAAGGTGGAGAGGATTTTTAACTCAAGAAGTTTATTTTCTTTGAGAATTTCCAACAAAGTGAACAATCAACCAAACTTATTTTATTTACTTCACATTCCAAAACTAGGAGAATTTTTGGATGTGATATTAATCGAACCTTGGGAAACTACGCTAAAAGGAATTAAAAAAGACACGTCTGCAAGACTTTGTTTTTTCGTATTACCTTTGTTTACCGAACCAATCTAGTTTACTTTTGGGTTGATTCCATGGATGGAGATAGGCCAGGGTTAAAGATCCACCTACAGCTGAACATTATTGAAGGGAATATGCCCGGAGAGGCAATAATAAAGTGTTTATTATGTGTATTTCAAGTATATGATAGATGTTTATTTTACATGCTATAATTGTATTAATACGGAAACGTTAATACATGTGTGTTTAATAAACAAACATAAAGTTCCTAGTTATGCCTCTCTCATAAACTAGCTCGTTGATTAACAAGATGATCAAGGTTTCCTGATCATAGACATTGGATGTTGCTAATAACGAGATCACAACATTAGTGTAATGGTGTGATGAACATTCATCCGAAGTATATCATTACGATCAAAGTCATTGAGTTTATATTGCTATAACAACTTACGAAGTGATCCTAATCCTTAGACCATGAGATCATGTCAATCACTAACACCGGAAGAGTTTTTTGATAACATCAAACGTCACACCGTAACAGGGTGATTATAAAGATGGGTTCAGAACTAATAAAGTTTTATGTTGAGGCCCATGGATCGAGAGTGGAATTTATTCATCCCGATGACAGATAGATATACTATAGGCCCTCTCGGTGATATCACATTGGTTAGCTTGCAAGCAAGTGATTTGATCACTAGAATGTTATATCACGGGAATGAGAAAAGAGTGCATGTCAGTAACGAGATCAAACTAGGTATGGAGATATAGATGATCGAATATCGGACATGTAATATATCGCGAAACAAAGGGATTAAGATACGAGCGTAAAAGGTTCCGACGATCACAAGAAAGTCATCGTTGAATGTGTGGGAGTCAGTATGGGTCTCCAGATCCCGCTTCTGATTATTGATCCGAGTGGGGTCTCGATCATGTCCGCATTATTCACGAACCGTAGGGTGACACACTTAAGAGACACCGACATCCATTTGGAGCAAAAGTTTCATGCTGAAAGAATAAACAAGCGCATGAATTTATTTCACTAGATACCGAAACAGGTTTTCGGTGAAATTGCCTAAAGAGGTTATGCATGTGAAATAGAATTCTAGCAAGGGGTTATATGTGAATGTTTGTCATTAAAGTAGTTGACAAGATTCTGAATAAATAAACGAGTTTTATTTAATGAGAGTTTGCATTAAATTTGATGGAAATTTAATGGAAAGTTTGAGTGGGATTTTGAGTGGAGGGATTTGAATGGATTTTTGTGAGTGGAGTGTCCACCCACATGAATGAAGGAGGGGAGGGAGCAGCCCCCATGGCCGGCGGCCACCCCCTTGGGTGCCCCCCTCCTCCTATAAAAGGCACCCCTCTCCTCACTTCTCACTCACACCTCCTCGTGAAGGATCTCTCTCCCCCTCTAGAATTTATCCCCATGGTCTCGGACTAGCGAGATACATGTTCCCGGTGGCTATTCAGCAAGAAAGAGTGGTGCTTTCGCTGCATCACTGGAGCGAGGAGGCAGGGGTTGCTCGGTGCCTCGGACGTGTGTGCGAGCACGGATGCGCTGCTGATTTGCGGCGCTAGGACTTTGTGGCATCCCGCAAAACCACTACTAGAAAATCGCGTTGTTTTTGTGCATTGCATCATCATGACCGCATGCTCATGTCATCATGCCACATTGCATTTGAGCATCGTCATCATCTTGCATTTGCTTGCATAAAATTATTTGCGGAAAAACCGGTTCATGTTTTCTAAACGCCCCATCTTTATTCAAACGCAAAACCCGGGTCTCCGGATTATTTTGTTTTGTCCGCTATCGGTTTGCAGAAGCCTTGTTTTAAACAAATAAAATATTAAATTATTTTAATGGGGGCAGCCAAACCGGGCCGAACCGACCTAGTCGGCCACCCCCAGAAATAAAATCGGTCCACCAGAAATCCTAAAACTACCCAACCTATTCTACCCATCCCTCCTCCACCTCACCCCTCCAATCCCTGAACGCCACGTCACCTCTCCCCTCCCCCTAGCCTATCAAACCATGCCACCTCACCCCTAAACCCACCCCCACTCCCTCACACCCTCACAGCCAACCCCACTCCCAGCCGTGGCCACTCACCCCCTGCCTCACCTGTCCCCCTGGTCCCACCTCCCCAGGACCCGGTCCACCCACCCGCGTGGACCCGCACCCGGCCCCACCCTGGCCCCGCGTGCCCCCCGCTCTCTCCCTCTCTCCTCTCTCTCCCTTCTCTTCTCTCCCACCACCGGCCTCTCCTCTGCTCTTCCCCTCCGTCGCTGCCGGCCCACCTCAAGCTCGCCCCCACCGCAGGCCTCGCCTCGTCCGCCCCTCCTGCGCCCCGGCGGATTCCGCCGCTCACCGTCGAGCTCTTCCGCCGCTCCCCCGCACCGCCCAGGTCCCCGCCGCCCTAGCTCCTCGCCGCGTCACCGAGCTCCGCGCCCGGCGCCCCATCCTCCTCCGTTCCATCCCCGCGGCCGAGCCCGCGCCTCCCGGCCCCTCCGCGTCGAGCTCCTCGCCGTCCCGCCTCGCCTCTCTGCCTCCGCTCCCTCCGCCGTCCCCGGACCCCAGCCCTCTCCGGCCGTCCTCCCTCCGCGAGCGCCCATCGCCAGAGCCCCGCTCGCCCCACCCCGAGCTCGACTCCGGCGCCCGACCCCGCGCGCTCCGGCCAGGCGTCGCCGCCCGCCTCCGGCCCGACCCGCGCATCCCCGCCGCTCCTCCTCGGCGCCCTCTGCCTCCTCGCCGGCCGACCCCGTCGCTCCGTCGGTCCCCTCCGCCAAGCCCCGCGCAGCTCCGACCGCTCGAGCCCGAGGCCGCGCCGTCCTCCCCCGATACCCCTCTCTGATTGCCGCCAGTTGTATCGAGTCTCTATAGGTTGTTTAGTGCATGCTGCCGCTGCCGCTTCAGTCCACCATACCTATATAGGCGAGGACCGCCGAATTCTAGTCTCGCCGTGTACTGGCCTCAGTACTGACGCTCCTCTTTTTCCTTTGCCCTTTGTCGGCACCCCTTTTGTTTAAGCAGGTTTTGAGATCGACGTCGTTAGCAGGGTTACCCTTCCGGCTTGGCCTGGGCAGGGTTATGGACGCCACTGGTTATTCTTCAGGGCTCTTAGCCCCATTTGCATCTTGTCCGTAGTCGGACGCTCTGTCGTTTTCAAGGTGATTTGGATCTTTGTATATTATATCTGTATTCTTGACTCATGGAGTCGCTGTTATATATATCTGTTCTGTGGGTCCCATCGAGGACTGTTGTGTAATGTTATTACTTCATTTTCCACCCGCACGAAAGTGCCTGGTGGGCACCTTTGAATCGTTTCTATGCGGGTTTTGGCGGGAATCGCTGAAACTTGCATAGGGTCGATTCTGAGGGTGTTACAGACTTCCTCTCGATCTTGAGATCGGCAAGAGATCGTCTACATCAACCACGAGTCGAACTCGTTAAGCTTTGTTGGTCTTCAAGGGTATGTTCTCTACGGATATACATCCGCATGTTGTTTGTATCTAGTAGATAGATCTTGGTACATAGTTCCCATCGTAGGAATTTTTTTGTTTTCTATGCTGTGAACCCTACAGTGGTATCAGAGCTGGATCTCTGCGTAGATGCTTTACACGGGTAGTACACATATAAGTATGTGGGCGATGATGATCATGTTGTTGCTCCTTGGTTGTAATTTTGTATATTGGTGGCATAGTGGGATGAAGCGGCCCGGACAAACTTTACATGTCCTCGCACATGAGACCCGTTCCACGCTTGACATGCAATTAGTTTGCATAAGTGGCTAGCGGGTGTCTGTCTCTCCTACTATAGTCAATATCTATTTTGCAATGAGTTGTCAACAATTTGGTTATCCTCGTTGTGGTTCATGTTCGTAGGTATGAATGTTTCTATCTCAAAAGCCCTAAGCCACGTAAAAACTTGCAATGGATAAATTAGAGGTGTCTAGTTTAGATTGTTGCTGGGCTAGTGTTATGATATGGTGATGTTGTAAGTAGAAGTATGAGATGATACTCTTACAACACACATAACGTGTAAGTTCCATAGACCTTGGTTTTACACATAAAGGTATGATAGTGATCATACCACGGTGCACATGATAGAGATCATATGCGGGAACCATATCATTCCACTAATAAACATGTGATGTTTGATAGCATCTTATATTGCTTGTTTGGTGTTTTATTAGCATAATAAGATGATCCCTCATTTAAATATCATGATAAGAATGTGTTCTTCCTTTAGTATGCACCGATTATGTTTTCGTCGCTCCAGGACATCACATGATGATCGGGTGTTCTTGGATCCACGACCATATTTCGGGTGTAAGACAGTTACACACGCGAATACTAAGGTTCTTACTTGGAGAGCCTAGCATGTACAGACATGGCCTCGGAACACGGACCGAAAGGTTAAGCATGAGTCATATAGTAGATATGATGCCCATTTGATGCTCGCCTTTGAAGCTATACCGACTCACGTGATGATCGGACTTGGTGTAGTGGATTTGGTTCATGTAATCACCGAAAGGACACGAGGGATGTCGTTTTTGAGTGGGAGTTCATTCGTAATATGGATTAGTTAAACTCAATCTATCATAAACTTAGTCTAAACTTAAAATTCTGTTGTAGATGGCACCACCTGCTTTTAATTTCAATGTGTCCATGGAGAAAGAGAAACTTGCAACGAACAGTTGCAAATTTACTGAATGAGCCATGAATTTGAGGATTCTCCTCTCTGCTGCACAAAATCAATATGTGCTAGAAGCGCCGCTAGGCCCCCCACCTTTTGAGGATGCCCCTGATGAGGAGAAGAATGTCTATCAGACTCGTCAGGAGGACCACAACTTAGTTCATTGCGGCATATTGTATGGGCTAGAGCCGGAACTTCGAAAGCGTTTCGAAAACGGCAATGCATTTGATACAATGGGTGAGTTGAAAATGATTTTCGACACACATGCTGCTGTAGAGAGCTATAATGCTTCAGAAAAGTTCTTTAGCTGCATGATGGAAGAGCACAGCTCCGTAAGTGAGCATGTACTCAAGATGTCAGGTTACGCCGATAAGCTTGTGTCCTTGGAAATATTGATTCCCATTGACTTAGGCATCCATCGTGTTCTGCAGTCTCTGCCACCTAGATATAAGAGCTTTGTGATGAACTATAATATGCAAGGCATGAAGAAGTCTCTCCCCGAGCTTGTGTCAATGCTTAAAACTGCAGAAGTGGAGATCAAAAAGGAACATCAAGTGTTGATGATCAATAAGAACACTGATTTCAAGAAAGACAAGAAGGGAAAACGGAAGGGAAGTAAGGGCGGCAAGCCGGTTGCCCTGCCTGAAAAGAAACCCCAAGTTGGACCTAAGTCTGATACCGAGTGTTATTATTGTAAGGGGACTGGCCACTGGAAGCGCAACTGCCCCAAGTATTTGGCAGACAAGAAGGCCTGCAAGGCAAACAAAGGTATATATGATATACATGTTATTGATGTGTACTTGACTAGTGCTCGCAGTAGCACCTGGGTATTTGATACCGGTTCAGTTGCTAATATTTGTAACTCGAATCAAGGGCTGCGGAACAAGCGACCGCTAGCAAGGGGTGAGGTCAAGATGCGTGTCGGCAATGGATCAAGCGTTGATGTGATCGCCGTCGGAACGCTGCCTCTCCATTTGCAGTCGGGATTAGTAATAAACTTGAATAATTGTTATCTGGTGCCTGCACTGAGCATGAACATTGTATCTAGATTGTGTTTGATGCGAAGTGGTTATTCATTTAAATCCGAGAACAATGGTTGTTCTATTTATATGAATGAAATCTTTTATGGTCATGCACCAATGATGAATGGTTTATTTCTACTAGATCTCGATGATAATGTTACATATATTCATAATGTTGATGCTAAAAGGATTAAACTTAATGATGATATATCCGCATATATGTGGCACTGCCGTCTAGGTCATATTGGCGTTAAACGCATGAAGAAGCTCCATTCGGATGGACTTTTGGAATCACTTGATTTTGAACCATTTGATACATGTGAGCCATGCCTTATGGTCAAGATGACTAGAATGCTATTTTCCGGTTCAATGGAACAGGCGACAGATTTATTGGAAATCATATATTCTGATGTATGTGGTCCAATGAGTGTGTCGGCCCGAGGTGTATATCGTTATTTTGTTACTTTCACGGATGATTTGAGTAGATACGGTTATATCTACTTAATGAAACACAAGTCTGAAACCTTTGAAAAGTTCAAGGAATTTTAGAATGAAGTGGAAAATCATCGTAATAGAAAGATCAAATTTCTACGGTCCGACCGTGTAGGTGAGTATCTAAGTTACGAGTTTAGCACTCACATGAAAGAGTATGTAATTGTTTCACAACTCATACCTGCCGGAACACCACAGAGAAATGGTGTGTTGGAACATCGTAATCATACTTTATTGGATATGGTTCGATATATGATGTCTCTGACGGACTTGCCGTTGTCATTTTGGGGTTATGCACTAGAAACTGCTGCTTTCACTTTAAATCGGGCACCATCTAAATCCGTTGAAAAGACACCGTATGAATTATGGTTTGGAAACAAACCTAAGCTGTCATTTCTTAAAGTTTGGGGATGCGATGTTTATGTGAAGAAACTTCAACCGGATAAACTCAAAACCAAAGCGGAAAAATGCATCTTCATAGGATACCCTAGAAACAATTGGGTATTCCTTCTATCACAGATCCGAGGGCAAGGTTTTTGTTGCCAAGAATGGATCCTTTCTAGAGAAAGAGTTTCTCGCAAAAGGTGTGAGTAGTCGGAAGGTAGATCTCGAAGAGGTTATTGAACCTTCTCTCCAAAGTATGGCGAGTAGCGCAGCGCCGGAAGTCGTTCCGGAGTTGGCTTCACCAGTTGAAGAGGGAACTAATGATAATGATCATGAAACTCTGAAAGAGAGTACTACCGAACCTCGTAGGTCTAGCAGGACGCGTGCAGCTCCCGATCTGTACGAAAACCCTGTTATGAATTTCATGGTTGATGAAATTGATGACCCTACGACGTACGAAGAAGCGATGATGAGCCCGGATTCCAACAAATGGTTATAAGCCATGAAATCCGAGATGGAATCCATGTATGAAAATCAAGTTTGGAACTTGGTGGAATTACCTCACAACCGAAAGGCCGTGGAGAACAAATGGATTTTCAAAAGGAAAACTGATGCTGATGATAATGTGACCGTCTATAAAGCTCGACTTGTCGCAAAGGGGTTTCGACAAATTCAAGGAGTTGACTACGATGAGACATTCTCTCCCATAGCGATGCTAAAATCAGTTAGGATTATGTTAGCAATTGCTGCATATTTCGACTATGAGATATGGCAGATGGATGTCAAAACCACGTTTCTCAATGGTAATATTGAAGAAGAGTTGTATATGATACAACAAAAGGGTTTTGTCGATCCTAAAGATGCTAACAAGGTGTGCAAGCTTCAGTGATCCATCTATGGATTGAAGCAAGCATCACGAAGTTGGAATCTCCGCTTTGATAAGGTGATCAAAGAGTTTGGATTTGTCCAAACTTATGGAGAAGCTTGTATTTACAAGAAAGTGGGTGGGAGCAATGTGGCATTTCTGATACTATATGTGGATGACATATTATAGATCTTTTAAACAGTGTTAAAAGTTATCTAAACAACAAATTTTCAATGAAGGACCTAGGTGAAGCGTCATACATATTAGGCATAAAGATCTATAGAGATAGATCTAGGCGCCTAATAGGGCTATCGCAAAGTACATACCTTGATAAGATTTTAAAGAAGTTTAAAATGAACGAAAGTAAGAAGGGGTTCTTACCTATGACACAAGGCACGACATTGAGTAAGACTCAAAGTCCGACTACGGCGGAAGAAAGAGAGATAATGGACAAAGTCCCCTATGCTTCAGCCATAGGCTCTATAATGTACGCCATGCTATGTACAAGACCGGATGTGGCACATGCTATTAGTTTGACTAGTAGGTACCAATGAGATCCAGGTTTGGAACACTGGAAAGCGGTCAAGAATATCCTTAAGTACTTGCGCAGAACTAAGGATATGTTTCTTGTATACGGAGGTGAAGAAGAGCTCATCGCTAAGTGTTATGTCGACGCTAGCTTTGACACCGATCCGGATGACTCTAAGTCTCAATCCGGATACGTATATCTCATGAATGGCAGAGCGGTTAGTTGGAGGAGGTCCAAACAACCTGTGATGGCGGGATCAACAACGGAGGCCGAATATGTTGCTGCTTCGGAAGCGGCTCAGGAAGCAGTTTGGATGAAGGAGTTCATATCCAAACTAGGTGTGATTGCAAACGCGTTGGACGCAATGGTGATCTATTGTGACAACAATTATGCCATTGCCAATGCCAAAGAACTAAGGTCTCACAAGCATTCCAAGCATATTAAGTGTCGGTTTCACTCCATCCGCGAGCATGTCAAGGATGGAGATATAAAGATTTGTAAAGTACACACGGATCTCAATGTAGCAGATCCGTTGACTAAAACTCTCCCTAGAGCAAAACATGATCTACACCAGAACTCCATGGGTGTAAGAAACATCACTATGTAACTATATTATTTTCTCTAGTGCAACTGGGAGACTGAAGGGAATATGTCCTGAGAGGCAATAATAAAGTGTTTATTATGTGTATTCCAAGTATATGGTAGATGTTTATTTTGCATACTATAATTGTATTAATATGGAAACATAATACATTTGTGTTTAATAAACAAACAGAAAGTTCTTAGTTATGCCTCTCTCATAAACTAGCTCGTTGATTAACAAGATGATCACAGTTTCCTGATCATAGACATTGGATGTTGTTAATAACGAGATCACAACATTAGTGTAATGATGTGATGAACATTCATACGAAGTATAGCATTACGATCAAAGTCATTGATTTTATATTGCTATAAACAACTTATGAAGTGATCCTAATCCTTAGACCATGAGATCGTGTCAATCACTAACACCGGAAGAGTTTCTTGATGACATCAAACGTCACACCGTAACTGGGTGATTATAAAGATGGCTTCAAAACTACTAAAGTGTTATGTTGAGGCTCATGGATCAAGAGTGGAATTTGTTCATCCCAATGACGGATAGATATACTCTGGGCCCTCTCGGTGATATCACATTGGTTAGCTTGCAAGCAAGTGATTTGATCACTAGAATGTTATATCACGGGAACGAGAAAAGAGTGCATGTCGGTAATGAGATCAAACTAGGTATGGAGATACCTATGATCGAATCTCGGACATGTAATATATCGTGAAACAAAGGGATTAAGATACTAGCGTAAAAGGTTCCGACGATCACAGGAAAGTCATCGTTGAATGTGTGAGAGTCAGTATGGATCTCCAGGTCCTTCTTCTGATTATTGATCGGAGAAGGGTCTCGATCATGTACGCTTTATTAGAGAACCGTAGGGTGACACACTTAAGGGACACTGACATCCAATTGGAGCAAAAGTTTCATGCCGGAAAGAACAACAAGCGCAGGAATTTATTTCACTAGATACCGGAACAGGTTTTTGGGTGAAATTGCAGAAAGTGTTTTTGCATGTGAAATGGAATTCTAGCAAGGGGTTATATGTGAATGTTTGTCATTAAAGTAATTGACAAAATTCTGAATAAATAAAAGGAGTTTTATTTAATGAGAGTTTGCATTAAATTTGGTGGAAATTTAATAGCAATTTTGAGTGGGATTTTGAGTGGAGGGAATCGAAGAGATTTTTGTGAGTGGAGTGTCCACCCACATGAATGAAGGAGGGGAGGGGGCAGCCCCCATGGCCGGAGGCCACCCCCTTGGGTGCCCCCTCCTCCTATAAAAGGCACCCCTCTCCTCACTTCTCACTCACACCTCCTCGTGAAGGATCTCTCTCCCCCTCTAGAATTTATTCCCCATGGTCTCGGACTAGCGAGATACATGTTCCCGGTGGCTATTAGGCAAGAAAGAGTTGTGCTTCCGCTGCATCACTGGAGCGAGGAGGTGGAGGTTGCTCGGTGCCTCGGACGTGTGTGCGAGCACGGATGCGCTGCTGATTTGCGGCGCTAGGACTTCCTCTCGATCTTGAGATCGGCAAGAGATCGTCTACATCAACCACGAGTCGAACTCGTTAAGCTTTGTCGGTCTTCAAGGGTATGTTCTCTACGGATATGCATCCGCCCGTTGTTTGTATCTAGTAGATAGATCTTGGTACATAGTTCCCATCGTAGGAATTTTTTTGTTTTCTATGCTGCGAACCCTACAATTATATGGATAAAATATAATAATAGGCATATTCATGTGTAATGTTTGAATAGAGATAATATTTGTGGATAGCACATCTTAATATACTAAAGTCCATACGAGTCACATGCATATCAATAGCCTTTTAATCCAACCAGTTGCACCACGAAGCACCGGGATAAAACCAGTTATTAAGTGGAAAACATAGATCAAAGCCTTAAGGAGAGATGTTGCCGTTATTCCTGAATGGGTTGCTAAGAGAAAACCGTACAACCCTTTCTGTCACTAGGTTTCCTACAAGATCATCGCTAGCCAAGTATCTCACCCCAAGCCTTTATTAATCTCGGGGGTCTTGGGTACCTATAAGTCCAAAGATCGAGATAAGATACAAAGAAACAAAAGATACAAATCCCTTATTGAAACAATAGATAATACTCTCATAGATTAGATGTACATAATTGCTGCGAGGTTTTTTCCCAACCCGTAGCCTGTGAGGACTACTCACTCGTAACAATAAGATCAAAGCTAGAAAACATTATACAAAATAATTAGATTGAAATCAAATATTCTTACAATGGTCATCAAATCACAAGAAGATCTCACGTACAAAGTAATGGCTATGGCTAATGGAGAGGATGAAAGATGGAGGGGATGAACTCTGGTGTGGATCTCTTTTGATGATGTTGTGATGCAATCTGATAATGGCAGTCCTTCTGCGCGGTGGCTGAGACCTCGAAATAGATAGGAATCTTCATAAAAGTTGTAGGGTTTGATAAGAAGAGGCCGCCGCCACATGCTACGGGCAGACCGTATGGGCAGGCCCTACCCGTACTAGTGGTTGTTATGGCCCCGAAGCCTAGTTATTGCTTTAGGATTACTTGGTCGTGTGGACTTTCTCAAAATATTCATTTATGACTCACGTCCTGATTTCACATTAAAAAAGCGTGATTTTCTGCACAACATAATTCAAAACAATGATTTGCATATCTTTGGATTAATTAGTTATTAGTGGCAAATCTAGAAAGATTATTATCAATCGCTTAACAATGTTTAAATGCGGAGAAAGAAGGCTATTTTTAGAGCTATCAGTCACTAATTGAAATAGAATTAAAACCAAACTGAAACATTTGTGAAACAGTTTGTGAACAGTAGAAATTGTTTCATATGTTTCAGACAAGTTTCATTTTTGTTTCACAAACTTTTTAATTTTCTTGCAGCACATAGCTAATGTCATGCTGATGTCAGCACTCCGGTTTGTAAAAGAGCCTTTAGAAAAGTTGGCTTCCATACCACTAGTAGTAGTCTACTAGATGAAAATGCGCGCTTCACCGCGCCACCTTCATTTGATTCCAACATAATGTGTCCAGCACGGTAGAAATGCACACCTTTTCTTCTGTTTAGGCCAGTTTTTCTCACAATCACTTTCCTCATCACCACAATGAGGGGCTACAATAACGGATATGTAGCTCCAAGGAGGGGCGTCGTCTGTGGTGCTCTAGGGTAGTGGGCTAGCCGCAGTGTACTTACCATTTCTAGTTTTTGAGAGAAAGATAAAAAACTACAATAGGTAGAATAGAAATAGCCATTGCGTCTGGGTCCAAGTTCTATTTTAACCGAGTGGCAGTAAAGCATCTCCGGTAAAACAAAGACCTTTCCTCTCATCTAATTTTCTTTTGGCATGTAACTTGAGAGACCCACCTTGCAGTAACAAAATAATTTGTTCATTGATCCAAATCGATGGCTAGATTAACTGGTTACCCACGATCCGATGACCCACAAAGCTGCGAGCGGGGAAGCGATAAGGAGGCTTGCATGCTACCAGGATTACGCTCTAGAAGAATTAGTGGCATTCCATTTTTTTCTACGCCTCGTGTATTTTGGCTATTACCCATGGCGTGTAAAATAACTACTAACAGGATGTCCTGTATAAGAGTATTCCTACTAGTGTCAACTTAATCACATACTGCTAGACTTTACATGATACTAGAGATATAACTTAGCGAAAATCTTGTTAAATTCCTTCTTTACCCCATGTAAGAGTAACTGCCACTACGGCACACAAGCTTTGTTGTGTGGGCAAAAGACACGGCAACGGCCTTTCGGAACACGGCAAAGGTTTTTCCGTGTGTATACACACGGCAAAGGCCACACAGCAACGTTCGTCACGACAAAGACCCTTTGCCGTGTGTTTTCTAAATAAGACACGGCAAAGACTTTGCCGTGTGTCTTACGCATAGACACGGCAAAGTAAAGTAAGATGACGGTTCCCGCGGAGATGACGGTGTCTATTCTTTGCTGTGTGTTTTCTCAAAAAGTACATGGCAAAGAAGCTGTCTTTGCCATGTGTCTCCTCGAAAAGTACACGGCAAAGAAGTTGTCTTTGCTGTGTGTCTCGTGGAAAAAGTACACGGCAAAGAAACTGCCTTTTAAAAAAAATAAAAAAATTCAATTTTGTTTCAAACTTTTTTAAATATTATTTACTTGATAATCTCATGTAGGATATTTTAACACTTTATATGTTAAATATTAGGTCAAATTGCACTCATAATCAAACTTCGAATGAGCTTCCGAGAAAGAAATCATACCTTGTTATAATACTTTCATATCAATCCTATTAACTCTTGGACCATGATGTCACAGTCTCAGTTTTAGATTTCAAACAATTATTTAAGTAAACAATAATGAAAAGTAATAATAATCTTAATCCAAATAAAAAATAAAATGATTTTATCTTATTTCCTTTTTTATTTAATATTGAATAATTCATATATTTAAATCCGTAAATTGGAATTCGACAAATAAAATGTCTAAATAGATCAGAAAAATGTGAGGAATCCAAATATTACATCCATATAATCTTGATAAAATGGGGTGGTATCATTTTGAATTAGCCATTTGGTGGTTGCTTCATAAAACCTCCCGTTTTTTATGCTCGGAAAATGGAAAATGGCTTTTTGGTGCGACAAAAAGGAAAACTTACTCCTGCAACATTGTTCGCCATTCCATGATGCACATGCATGTATAATATGGACACATTATCACAAACTATGCCTTGATTATAGCTATAATATTGGTCTTTGATCCGAAAACCAGGAAACCTCGAATGAGATAGGTCATTTTGTGAAGGTTTTTTTGAGACATATTTAATATAACAAGTTTGATATTTTTCCTTACAACCATGTCACATAATATGACAGCACACAAAGGTTTCGCATTGTTTCGATCATTTTTTAATTTTTTATGACTCTTTTAAACTATCGACAAACTTTGTCGAACGACGGGTATGAAGATTTTTAGCTCGGAGCTGAGCCTCTCTAAACTTTCATTGGATCTCTGATGAAATAGCATATTGTGAACCTAAAAATGATTTTTAAAAAGTCATGCCCATCCGATCATGTACCTGTAGTTCATATCTGACCCACTTCCTACCGATTCGGCAGGAATTTGTCTTTTTCACCTGGAGTGGACGGAAAGGTTTGAGATCCCCCGTTGTGACATTGTCCATTTAAGGTGGTCTAGTATTTTTGAAAAATGGGGTGGTAGCATTTTGAATTAACCATTTGGTGGTTGCTTCATAAAATCCCCCATTTTTACGCTCGGGAAATGGAAAATGGCTTTTTGATGCGGCAAAAAGGAAAACTTCCTCCTGCAACATTTTTCGCCATTCCATGATGCACATTCATGCATAATATGAGAACATTATCACAAACTATGTCTTGATTCTAGCCATAACATTGGTCATTTGACCAGAAAGCCAGGAAACCTCGAATGAGATAGGTCATTTTGTGAAGGGTTTTTTGAGATATATTCAATATAACTAGTTTGATATTTTTCCTTCCAACCATGTCACATAATATGACACCACGCGAAGGTTTCACATTGTTTCGATCGTTTTTGAATTTTTTATGACTCTTTTAAACTATCGAGAAACTTTGTCGAACGACGGGTATGAAGATTCTTAGCTCGGAGTTGAACCTATCTAAACTTTCATTGGATCTCTGATGAAATAGCATATTGTAAACCTAAAAATTATTTTTGTCAAAAATCATGCCCATCAGATCATGTACCTATAGTTCATATCTGACCCACTTCCTACCGATTCAGCAGGAATTTGTCTTTTTCACCTGGAGTGTATGGAAAGGTTTGAGATCCCCCTGTTGGGACATTATCCATTTAATGTGGTCTAGTATTTTTGAAAAATGGGGTGGTACTATTTTGAATTAGCCATTTGGTGGTTGCTTCATAAAATCCCCCGTTTTTTACGCTCGAAAAATGGAAAATGGCTTTTTGGCGCGGCGAAAAGGAAAACTTCCTCCTGCAACATTGTTCGACATTCCATGATGCACATGCATGCACAATATGAGCACATTATCACAAACTATGCCTTGATTCTAGCCATAACATTGGTCATTTGACTAGAAAGCCAGGAAACCTCGAATGGCATAGGTCATTTTGTGAAGGTTTTTTTGAGACATATTCAATATAACAAGTTTGATATTTTTCCTTCCACCATGTCCCATAATATGACACCACGCGAAGGTTTCGCATTGTTTCGATCATTTTTGAATTTTTGATGACTCTTTCAAACTATCGACAAACTTTGTCGAACGACGGGTATGAAGATTCTTAGCTCGGAGCTGAGCCTCTCTAATCTTTGATTGGATCTCTGATGAAATAACATATTGTAAACCCAAAAATGATTTTTGTAAAAATTCATGCCCATCAGATCATGTACCTGTAGTTCATATCTGACCCACTTCCTACCGATTCGGCAGGAATTTGTCCTTTTCACCTGGAGTGGACAGAAAGGTTTTAGATCCCCCCGTTGAGACATTGTCCATTTAAGGTGGTCTAATATTTTTGAAAAATGGGATGGTAGCATTTTGAATTAGCCATTTGGTGGTTGCTTCATAAAATCCCCCGTTTTTTATGCTCGGAAAATGGAAATGGCTTTTTGATACGACGAAAAGGAAAACTTTCTCCTGCAACATTGTTCGCCATTCCATGATGCACATGCATGCACAATATGGGCACATTATCACAAACTATGTCTTGATTCTAGCCATAACATTGGTCATTAGACCCGAAAGCCAGGAAACCTCGAATGAGATAGGTCATTTTGTGAAGGTTTTTTTGAGACATAATCAATATACGAAGTTTGATATTTTTCCTACCAACTATGTCACATAATATGACATCACGCGAAGGTTTCGTATTGTTTCGACCGTTTTTGAATTTTTATGCATGTTTTAAACTATGGTCAAAACGGCGAGTATAAAGATTCTTATTCAATATAAATATCTAATATTTGAGTGTAGATAGATAGATCTTATTTTTCTGCAAATTTTAATACAATATATGTATTTTTTAAATTAGAATGATTTTTTTATAATTTTCGTAAGAGTAATATGATAAAAGGCAAAAAAAAAAAGGACTTTGCCGTGTGTACTACGGAATACACACGACAAAGGCCCTTTACCGTGTGTACTACGGAATACACACGGCAAAGGGCCTTTGCTGTGTATACTGCAGAATACACATGGCAAAGGACCGGTGAGGGCACACGGTAAAGAGACCACCGTCTGTGGCAGTTAGCTCCTCCCGTTAAATGGACCTGTGAGGTCATGGGTTCCACCTTGTTGTCGTGACAACACCTATACCGTGTGCCGTTATCGACTTTGCCGAGTGTATTTTCTTTGCCGTGTTCCTTTATGGGTCTTTGCCGTGTATATTTCTTTGCCGTGTTCTTTTTCAGAAATTTGCCGTGTTCACATACTTTGCCGTGTATTTTCTGAGTTACACACGACAAAGACAGACTTTGCCGTGTTCTGGTCCATTTGACACACGGCAAAAACGTATCTCCACGGCAACGACATTTTTTCCCGTAGTGTGCGAGCATTTGAACCTGTATCGTTCTTGGACTCAAAGGAGGATATATTGGGGGTAACATTGTTCTTGTGTGGACAATCGTTCGAAATGCACAATAGTCCTATTTTTCAGGACTAAATACTCAATATACAATGCACTGAACAGTACACAAGAAATGCGTCAGAATTGCAATACAAATATGTACAGCTAGCTGGAAGCGACAGAAATAGCTGCACTGCATTTTTCTTGAGCACGTGGGGGGAATTGAACATAGATTAAATAGAGTCTTAGCTGGAGATCGAGCTTTCCGCCGTAGCCCGCGCTGGCGGAGTGGGTGCTCGACGAGGCGGCACCACGGGAGCGCTCAGTCGAGTTGACCACCTCGATCGCCTGGACACGGCCAAGGCACTGCTTCGACAGCACTGCTGCCCCTCCCCGACGAACGTTGGGCATGCCGGTGGCCGAGCTGCTGCCGTGGGAGGCAACGGGTACGCATGATTCAGGGCTACCACCGACGCCTGCGCTCCAGGGGTCAGCGCCACGAATGACGGTGCCGGCACTCCAATTAGGGTCGGCGTCCCAGGCGTAGACGTGCGGGTTCCAGGATGCGACGCGATCCTTCTTGTGCGCGTTCTGGTGGCCACCGAGCGCCTGCGACTTGAGGAACTTCTTGTCGCAGAAGAGGCACGAGAACAGTCGTACCTCCTTGCCGTCCACGCACGCCGTCGGCGCCACCACGTCACCTCCGCCGCCCGCCGGCTCCAAGCTCAGTGACAGGTCCACCACCTCTTGTTGCGACGGTAACCACTCCATTCTAAATCCAACCAAGAATTTATTATGTACTCTCCGCTGAAACACTGGCCGGCGACTAGGTAGCTAGTGAACTAGTACAGACTAATGGACACAGCAACATAGTATCAGGTACGGTGCTTGCCGAGAATGGAGATGGTGCCTTGTCTACTTTAGGAAGATGGAGAATATGTGTGGAGCTGCTGCTGCTACTACTACTCCACAGCCTTTTTGTACTACTCCACTTCTAGCTGGTTAGGCCGAGCAAATTATATATAAGCAAAGACCGAGCTGGAAGCTGGTAAGAAGTTTAGGACTTAGGGCACCTCCAACGGGCCAGTTGCCCTCCCAATTAGTAAATTGCATGAAGCTATCATATTTCGGGCTGTCAGAACGAGTCAGTACCAACATTCTTAATTTTTGTTTGTCAGTACCATTTTTCGGCCAGCCCATTGCGAATCACGCTGATCCCTCTCTGATCCCATTTTTGACAGCGCGGCCCCACTGTCAGGGTCCACGTGGACAAACGGCCGTTGCCGCGCCGTTTGGACCGACCGCGTCGGACACACCCTGGTCCATGCTCGGTCAACAGACATCAGTCCCAGCTCGCTCTCACTCCTACTCCACTTGTTCTTGTCACCGCCGCCGCGCAGCTCCATTGCCGCCGTCCGAGGCCGCTAGCCGTCGCCAACATGCCTAGCTGGGACGATGGGGAGAGTTCTAGCTCGGACATTCTTGGGGTAAGCTCTAGGGTTAGGGTTGATTTTTGTCGATTTAGGAATTGTTCACCCCTCCCCATTTACCTAATTTGTCTTTGCAATTTCTGCTTCACTAGGACCTGACGGACCTAGATTATGCTCCTACATATGTTGAGGATCCCAATTTCAGCGGCATAGCCCCGGATTGCGCCCTGGTTTGTCGCAACCACAAGATGGCACCGCAGCAGTGTGTGGCTTTTGAAGGGAGCAACACTGGCCGTAGATTTTATCTGTGCCCTGTGGAAAATGTGAGTTCTATTCTCAATTACAACAGTTTTAGTTGCTTTGCTCACTGTCTAGTTCTAGTTGATCTGCCTAGTTGCTTTGCTCACTGCCTAGTTCATCTTCCTAGGGGCTTTGCTCAATGCCTAGTTGCTCTACCTAGTTGAACCATAGTTGCTAATTTCAATAGATTTTATCTGTGTTGAGTCCTAGTTGCCAGTTGCTCTTATATGAAATTGTAAACAGAAGCTTCTTACATATATGGTTTTATTTATTTGTAAACAGAATCCTAGTTGTTAGTGTAATCCATCTCATATGGTTTTATTTATTTGTAATAGCAAGTGTTGAACTATGGGTTTGTTGCATGGAAAGATGAAGAGTGGCCAGATCATTTGAGCAATGCAATAGTTAGTTTGTGGGCTATGTACCATGAAAGTAATGATGCCAGAATAGATGAGAAGGTGGAAAATGGTAAGGTGCTTGCTCTGCTTGCTGAAGAAAAATCCAAGATAGAGAAGAAGCATGCCACCCTGCTTGCTGATGTCAAAAAATATATGGAGAGCACTGGGAAGAAGGCCATGGTGGATAATTTGGCTAACATGAATGCTGAGAAGAATGGTGAGAATAATGGTGAGAAGAAGGCAGAGAAGGAGGTGATGGAAGAAAGTGAGAGTGAGATGAATTTGCTGAAGAAAGAAGTTGAGAATTTAAAGACTGAAGCTAGCATGCTGAAACAGATTCAGATTACACAAGCTGATGTGCTTAGGGTTAGGCAGAAGGAATGGGAGGAAGAAAAGCAGGCTATGAAGGCAGAAAAGGAGGCTATGAAGGAAGAAAAGGAGGCTCTGCAGGAACAAAAAGATGTTCTCAAGGCAGAAAATAAAAAGCTGGAGTATTTGCTTTTTGGTCTTTTTAAAGCAAATACTGACAACAAGGAGAAACTGAAGAAGATTGCTGCAATCTGTGCTGAGTGAGATGAATAAAAAGCTGGAGTATCTGTAGTAGTGTTTTAGCTGTGTTGAACCATTTGTGTATGTGAACCATTAGTGTATGTTGAATCTTCTTGTGTATGTGGTGCATTTGTCTATGTTGAACCATTAGTGTATGTTGAACCATTTGTCTATGTGGTGCATGTGTCTATGTTTCTATGTGGTGCATTTGTCTATGTTTGTATGGAGAGCAGCTCAATTTCACATAACAACATCTCACAGAACACAACTGCCATCATATAACAACATTTCACAGAACAAATCCATTACATGTCCATTTCACAGTAGTTTCATCAGCAAAAGAGAAACTGGAGTAAGGCAACAAGTAGTACATGTCCATTACAACAGCTTTTGCAAACAGAAGATGACTAGTACATGTATCCATTACAACATTTCAATGGTTTGATGACCCAGCTCCTTCATCATCATCACCTCCAGCATAACCACAGTTGAAATATCCCCAGGTCTTGCTCTTCTTGTATCCAGGAACAAATCCAGCATCATCTTCTCTCTGTCTTGGTGTTCTTCTTGGAGCAACAAAGAAAGTACCTGCTGGGGGTGCCCTTGTATCTGCCCTTCTAGTACCTGCTGGGGGTGCCCTTGTAGTAGCTGCTGGGGGTGCCCTTCTAGTAGCTGCTGGTGGTGCACTTCTAGTAGCTGCTGGGGTAGGTGCATCTGCTGCTGGAGGTGGTGTTGGCTGGACAACAAGAAACAACATAAGATGATCATGTTAAGGATAACATATAACAGAACACATAATAATGCTGGACAACAAGAAACTCACCACATGCTTGTTCTTTCTAATCACCAAATCAGGCCTTAAAGGCTGTGCACAGCTAGTGTATCTATGGCCCTGTAGTTTACAATTAGAGCATGTTATGGTTCCCATTCTTGATGTCTGTTTAGGTTTTGGCACCTCAAACTTCCCCTTTCTCCTCTTCTCTTGCTTTCTCCTTTCTTGATATGGAAGACAGGTGGAATGATGTCAGCTGTCCCTGTCTTGGGCCAGCCATGCTGCCCAGGGACTGGGTAAATTATGGGCTTGAATGCTTTAACATACATCTCCTTTTTGAAAAAGTGGCTAACATAGTCCTCTAGTCTTTGCTTGGCCTTTATGATACCACTTCCTCTCTGGCCTTTTGGTGGCACCATTAACAATGGCTTAAATTCATTGTCTGATCATCCTCCTCCTCAAGGAAACCAGTGTCCTTGTCTTCATCTGATGATGGTATGTAATCTGGTTCCTCTTGTATCTCAACTTCTGAATGACACCTCAAAGTGGGGCCTCTTTTCACAGGCAATTTCTTCTTATTGACTGAACTAGGTGCTGGTTCCAACTCATGTGCAACTTCTTCTTCTGCAGTCACAAACAAATCTTCAATATCTGTGTCCCCTTCATAGTGCAGCAGGGGATCCTCTCTCTTCCTCCTCCTCTCCTCAATCCTCTCAGCCAGTTCTTTTAGTTCCTTCTTCCTCATTTCTTCCAAATGTGCAACATCAACTTGTCCTATGGCAATGTCCCACCATCTATCATCAAGCTCACTCTCTGAACCATTGCTGCCATCATCATCATCATCACTGTCTTCATTTTGTATTGCTTTACCCTTATCCACATTCTGACTCTCTTGAGTTGGAACATGTACTCCTCTACTAGCAGGTGCATATTCATCACTCTGACTTGTAAAAATGCAACCTTCTCCATCAACAACATAGACATTAGGCTCACTCCAATCATAAGGAACAGGTTCTTCAAGCACCACAATAGAAGATGCAGTGGCTTCACTGGACTTGTATGAAGATTTATTATTCTTTCTAACTACATCAGGCTTGCCCCTCTTCACAAACAATGATAGCACCCTACTTGATTCAAAATGATTCAGTAGTTCATAGACCTTGCAGTTGTTCTGAACCAATTCATGTACACCCAACATTGTGCAGTAAATGAAATCCTGAAAACTAAACCCTTTTTACTCAATCACTGCAACTATATTCATATAAGTAATGTCTTCTATGGCTATTCTCCTCTCTAGATTGTCTACACCATCCAACTGAATTCTGACTTCCCATATTTCAGGATCCAGACTACAGAAATCGAGTAAACATTGCAAAATTCAGCAAACCCTAACCCTAGACAGAAAAATTCAGATAGGAATTTGGGGGAAAAGTGAAGACGTACTCTACTCCGCCGAGGCCGCTGCTCCACCGTTCGCTTTCCGCCGGATTGTCCACCCAGAGATGCGCCAGCATCACCGCCGCCCTCGATGGCCGAGACGGCCAGAGCTCATCCAATTCATCCTGCTCCGCCACTCTGCGTCTGCCGTGTGTGCTGTCTCCGCCGACAGCACTGGAGATCCCAATGAGGCCCTCGTCGCCGGCGCCGCCTCCAGGACTCACCGGCTCCTCCATCGCCTCCTGGTCGAGCGAGAACGGTGGTAAGGGAGTGGGAGCGAGCTGACTGCCACTGGTCCGTGCGACCGAGCGAGATGGACCAGGTGTGTCTGCGCCGACGTGGTCGGTCCAAACGGCGCGTCAACGGCCGTTTGTCCACGTGGACCTTGACAGTGGGGCCTCGCAATCAAAACGGCATCAGACAGGGATCAGCGTGATTTGCAATGGGCTGGCCGAAAAATGGTACTGACAAACAAAAATTAAGAATGTTGGTACTGACTCGTTCTGACAGCTCGAATTGTGGTAGCTATCTGCAATTTACTCCTCCCAATTAGATTTTCGGGCGCCGACATAGAAATGGGCTCCCAGGTGCACTCTCTACCGGACAACGTGGTGGTCCAACAATTTTGTCTGGCACTTCCACGCTGGCTCCAATGCATGGAAACCACGTGGGAGTGCCAGCACATGGTGCCACGAAGGATCCGACAGCTAGGTATCCCTTGGGAACGAGATATCACTAGTAGAAAAACTGTCTTTTATTTGGAGTAGCCCAGAGCATTTGTCTCGGTTCCGTCACGAACTAGGACTAATGCCCGCATTTGTCCCGTTTCGAGCGGGTCAGCCTGTCGCACGAGAGACAGAGGCATTCGTCCCGGTTCGTGAGGGATTATGCGTTCCGGTTTGTAACACAAACCGGGACTAAAAGTATGGCGCCAAACACGTGGCATGCCGCACACCTTTAGTCCCGGTTTGTGTTATAAACCGGGACGCATGCGTCCCCCCGATAAATACGGCGTCCCAGCCCTCTGTCTTTCTCTGTTTTTTCTTGGTGGAAGGTTTGACAGGTGTGTGCTAGTTTATTTTTTCCCTTGCATGCGAGGTGTTCGATGAAATGTTTGAGTGAACGATCCCGTTTAATTTCTCATAAAACAACAATATAGGAGGTGCCCGAGACACACCTGAGCTTTCTCCTGTCTTTCCTCCTCGATCGAGGTTAGCAACCTTATCTTTTCATCTGTCATTGATACAATGTATGTGTCGATGTGAATTTGTCATTTCACTATTTATGATGTTCTGTAATGGTTTTTGATAAACTTAATTATATGATGCAGATAAACAATCAGGAATGGATGTACGGTGATCGGCGTGAACATGGGTACATTAAGGGCGTGGATAAATTTATCGATGTGGCTACGACAAACAAAGAGAATGGTTTTATGCGTTGTCCATGTGTTCAATGTCGGAACAATAAAGAGTACTCTTCCTCGAAAATCATTCGCGGCCACCTGGTTATGAAAGGTTTCATGCCCAGCTATAATTGTTGGACCAAGCACGGGGAAAGAGGAGTTATGATGGAAGACAATAAAGAAGAAGAGGATGATGATAACAACTATCATCATATGTTTTCTGAATACGGTGATACTGCAATGGAAGACAATAAAGAGGAAGGAGGTGAAGAACGGGCATCAGATGAGCCCGCTGATGATCTTGGTAGGGTCATTTCTGATGCAAAGCGATACTGTGAAACAAAAAAGGAGAAGTTGAAGTTGGATGGCATGTTAGAAGCTCACAAAAAATTATTGTACCCAAATTACAAAGATGACAGCACAAAGCTCGGTATCACACTGGAATTGCTGCGATAGAAGGCAGAGTGTGGTCTAACTGACTCCACGTGTGAAAAGTTGATGGAAATAATGAAGCTGAAGCTTTCAAAGCATAACAAATTTCCTGAGAGTACATACGAAGCAAAGAAGACTCTCTGCCCTCTAGGATTAGATGTGCAAAAGTACATGCATGCATTAATGACTGTATCCACTACCGTGGTGAGGAGTATGAGAATTTAGATAAATGCCCGGTATATAATGCATTGCGGTATAAGATCAGACGAGATGACCCTGGTGATGTTGATGGAGAGCCCCTCAGAAGAGGGTTCCTACTAAGTTTATGTGGTATTCTCCTATAATACCACGGTTGAAACGTATGTTCAGAAACAAAGAGCATGCCAGGTTGTTGCGATGGCACAAAGAAGACCGTAAGAAAGACGTAAAGTTGGGACACCCCGCTGATGGGTCGCAGTGGAGAAAAATCGAGAGAGACTTCCCGGACTTTGCAGGTGACGCAAGGAACTTATGGTTTGGTCTAAGTACGGATGACATGAATCCTTTTGGAGAGCAGAGATGTAGCCACGGCACCTGGTCTGTGACTCTATGTATCTACAACCTTCCTCCTTGGTTGTGCATGAAGCGTAAGTTCATTATGATGCCAATGCTCATCCAAGGCCTGAAGCAACCCGGCAACGACATTGATATGTACCTAAGGTCATTAGTTGAAGAACTCTTACATCTGTGGGGCAAAGAAGGTGTACATGTGTGGGATGAGAATAAACAGGAGCCATTTGACCTACGAGGGTTGCAAATGGGTCAACCTGAATGAGGAAGGGGTAAAGATAGACCAGTTGTACGAAATGACAATAGTGAATCTAAACGATCTTGGTTAACTAGAAGGGAAATACTATTTCCTTACAACTTCGAGTGAGTGTTATTGTCTTGTATACACTTTCTATTTCGCTTACTTGATATTAAGTGTATAATTTATGAGTTATGCATGCATATATTCCACTATATTCTGCTAATCATTCAACCTGACCAAGGGCGGATACTAGTCATGGACTCGAAACATAAACCTCTTGAGATGTGGGCGGACATGCAGATGATGCTCCAGCGATAATTCTAATCATTACATCACTATATCGGCAACGTTCGTGAATTTCCTAATATCAAGTAATTAATAAATTTTTTTATTCGTTTTCTTCGTCGGGCAGCGCTTGAAAATGGTTCACCAAGAAGGCTAGGGGTGTTTGGAAAGAGGAGCTTATATTTAAACCACTAGATGTAAGTACCACTAGCTAGATCCGCGCATCTCTTTGATTCTAGTTTTGATACCATTGTCATGCTTGATTATTATTTTGATTGAACTATGTTCTCGTAAAGTGCTTGACGCAGGGACCCGGGAATATTTTATGTGGATACTATGTTTGCGAGTTCATCCGACAGACGTGTTGTGAGAAGGGCAGGAATTTAGAGCAACTTCACGTACATAAATAATTTTCATAGTTTTTTATTACCATAAAATTATGTTTAGTTTCATTCATATAGGTTGACTCCTTCTTCAAATTTGATCGAAAGGCTGCGGGATGGTCTTCTTCCAAAGAATTACGTACGAGCAATTCAAGGGAAATTGGCAGGATTCTTGGATGCAGATGTCATAAACCCAAAAGGAGAATACCATGTGGACTTGGGTGTATAAGGCAATATGGACCGTACAAAGAGCTTATTTTATATGTATATATGCATGAAACCCGTGTATCGAAAGTAATATGTTCAACACTTCGATCTCTATAGTCATGATGATGCTATGTAATATAATGGTTCTTTCATTGATGAGTGCAAAACACAAAATAAAAAGAAAAACAATATAAATGAAGTCTCTGCCACGGCACAAAAGTGGACAAATGCTGCCGCGGCAAAAAAGGTGGCCAAAATGAATTCTCTACAGTGGCACAGAAATGTGCCAAATTGCTGCCACGGCAGAGACAAATCTGTCCTGGTTCGTGTTACGAACCGGGACGGATGCTCCTCCCCCTCGCGCCATGCAGCAGCCACGTGGAGCTCTTTTTGTTCCGGTTCACGGCCGAATCGGGACTAAAGGGTGGGGCTTTAGTCCCGATTGCCCCGTCTCGGTTCGTTAACCAGGACTAAAGCCCCTTACGAACCGGAACCAAAAGCCCTGTTTCCACTAGTGCATTGCCGCCAGTCATCGTCATTTAATGTCGAAGGAGACGTCGACCAGGTTTCTTAATTTCAGCGACGTCCCCCCCCCCCCCCGCCCCCGGGCACAGACGTCTGCGTAGTCACGATCAACCAACATCTTCTTGTGCTTGCTCGTCTTCGAGAACTAGAATATGGAGCCTTTGTCGCCGTCGTGCGGCCACCTTTCTTTCCCACTCCCAATAAGGAGATGACCATGCCGCCTCTACCAGCGAAGAAGGTGAAAGATGAAGAGCCGGCATGGACGGTGGATATGCGGGTGCATGCAATGTTGCGCACCCCCACTCACCTCGATGACTCGTAGTTGTTAAAAGCCTCCATGCGCAAGTTGGTGGATGTGGTGCTCCCTGTGATAGATGAGTAGGCCAAGAGGTGGTCGCCAGCGTACTTTGAGATCATCAACGTCTCAGATGCCGTAGTAGCGGCCTCTCCGCCTTCGACGAGGATGATGAGGACGACGATACAGATAGTGGGAATGACAATCTCGACAGGAGCACCTTCAACCGGCACCACTTGATGTAGGTTTAGGTGTAAATTATTTTGTTTCCATTTTATTCATATTTGTAAAAATTCTAAATATTTGAAAAAAAATGCCGGTTTGTTTCAATATAGCGAGTTTAGTTGCTTTTGACAAAATTTATTGGAGCTAGAATAGCGGCAGACGCCCCGGCTACAGACATATTGTGTCGGAGCTCCCAGTAACGCTTGTTCGTTACTCTTATCGGAAGTTCTATTGGGAGCACTGTTGTAGATGTTCTTACAATACCAAACCTAGGCACTCTTTTTTTCAAGAGACAAACCTAGGCACTCTGACTGTGTTATAGCCGGCTACATATTTGGTTTAGAGTGAATTCCACTTTTTACCGTTTAGATATACATTTGTGACACTAATTACCCCGTCAAATGAAAAAATGTCTGGATTACCCATTTTAGAAGTTTTGAACCCTTATTTTCTTATGTGTGTCTATTGTGGGCAAGGTGTAAGGTGTTGACCGGAGTTTAATTGTATCAAGACGATGTCGAGGAATTGAAAATATGAATACAAGAAGTATGAACATGATTGTCAATTATGTCCTCCAATCTTCAAATATTTTACCGTGTCACCCCGGTGTAACATGCCAGCTCTATATAACAAAAAAAAGCAAAGTGCTAAATTGGGATAAAATATGTTCAAACGCTCTTAAATGAGATATTTCGGTTTTACTTCCATTAAATGGGGTAATTAGTGTCACAAATGCACAACTATGTGGTAGAAAGTGGAATTCACTCTTTGATTTATTTATATTGCGACATAGCCGGCCGTTTTCACATCGGGAAATATTTTCACACTTGTAAAATCATTTTATACTCATTAAAGTATTGGAAAGGCAGATTTGACAATGTTACTATGATAAAATAATATCAAGAGCGATAGACATGGAATCATTCCCAGATACACATACGCATGCTTGGCTATTCTAACATCCTTGTTTGATTTATAGGATAGAGAAAGTATAGAAATAGAAAAAACATAGGATTAAGATGTCATGCCAACTTGAATCTTAGAGGAAAAGGAATTCTGTTTGATGTAGCAAATTTTTTTTTCTATGAGGTCTGATCTAATGTTTCTCTTCTATAGAAATTGCACTACAAGATTCCTATAGGATTAATTTCTATAGAATGTCTTCCTATGAATTAAAAAATAACAAAAAATTTCATAGGTTTCAAATCCTACACAATTCCTATGCAATTTCTATGAATCAAACAATGTATTCATATTAAAAAAAAACTTCAGTTTTCATACAGCCTAGTTTGAAACATGCAGCAAAATAGCGTGACACCATGTCACACAACTTAGCGAGTCAGCCTCTGCTAATCTTATTTGTCAACCACAAGAACGCATGAATATAGCATTTAGGATTTCGCGAAGGATAGATTGCAACAAAGGTACGTATCACGTCACACACAAATGAAAACTTGTGGCCAAGGATAAATATCGTGCTCTAATTTTCATGCTTTATTTCCCGTCTTCACATATCTCACGATCTTGTTATATGTTACCTCGTGCATATATACATGCTCACATCTAAATATACTCGGACACAACAAGCTAGCAATCGGACTCGAAGTCAACTACTTTCTCCGACTCATATTAGTTAACTTATTATGTAGATACCGATGTATCTAGTACTAAAATTTGACTAGATACATCCATATCTAAATAAATCTAAGTCAATTAATATGGATCGTGTTGAAATATTAGGCATAATTTCCACATTAATTCCAGAATATAAATCATGATAACAGAAGCTACAATCATGTGAACCTCTAACATACTAGATATATTGATTAACATGAACAGTAGCAGAATATATGCACTAACAGCCATACTAAAGCGACAGATCTGACGACGGTATACGTACTGATCGGTTGCCGATAAAGTCGTTGTTGGTGCAGCGTTTGCAGTAGACTGTCGAAGAAGTCGGTGTTGAAGACGACGAGCACGAGCTCCGACTTAACGACCGGGAAGACGCGCTGTGATGACGAACTTGAGCAGTCGCGCGGAGCGCTTCCCAAAAACCTTATTCGCCCTCTCCCGTACGGATCACAAGGGCGAGTGGTTCCGGAGACCTGCTCTCCCGTCCGCCGGTGCACGCCGGCAAGCGGGATGTAGTAGACTAGAGTGACGACGCAAGTAGAGAGGATGGCAAAACCCTAGATTGGTTTTCGGTAGTCTTGTGGCGGTAGCCGCGCAGGACTTTATATAGAGCGGCTCAGGAAACCCTAACGAAGGCGAACGTGGGCCGAGTCCACGTTACGCACGTTAGGGTCGGTTACAGTAGCCCATGATCCAGGAGCGACCTGAATAAGCTAACTGTAACACCCTCAGAATCGGTCCTATGCAAGTTTTAGCGATTCCCGCCAAACCCGCATAGAAACGATTCAAAGGTGCCCACCAGGCACTTGCGTGCGGGTGGAAAACGAAGTAATAACATTACACAACAGCCCTCGATGGGACCCACAGAACAGATATATATATAACAGCGACTTAATGAGTCAAGAATACAGAGATAATATACAAAGATCCAAATCACCTTGAAAATGATAGAGCGTCCGACTACGGACAAGATGCAAATGGGGCTAAGAGCCCTGAAGAATAACCAATGGCGTCCATAACCCTGCCCAGGCCAAGCCGGAAGGGTAACCCTGCTAACGACGTCGATCTCAAAACCTGCTTAAACAAAAGGGGTGCCGACAGAGGGCAAAGGAAAAAGAGAGAGCGGTCAGTACTGAGGCCAGTACACGGCGAGACTAGAATTCGGCGGTCCTCGCCTACATAGGTATGGTGGACTGAAGCGGCAGCGCAGCATGCACTAAACAACCTATAGAGACTCGATATAACTGGCGGCTATCAGAGAGGGGTAAGAAAGACCTATTCGGAACCAACCTGAATCCAACACCAAACAAACCCATCCTGGTATTCCCCCTCGATACCAACCGAGAAAGTCAACCGCGGAACTCACACAGTTGGCAGTTTTATTTATTCAGTTATCGTTGCAGCAATTACTAGTCAGGTATAGAATGGTTATCCTGGTAAAATAGCAGTGGGCACTTTTAGTTAACCATTTCGTGGTAGTTGCAACACTTACTAGTCAGATACATTTAGCATGAGATAACCCCAAAACCCAGCAGTTGTTGGTACTTTTATTTAGCCATTCCGTTGCAGTGAAGCTGATTACTAGTCATATCGGATACAAGTCAAGTTATAATAGTAAACTTTAGTTATAGTTGTCTATGATCAAGCACTGTGCTCCAAGTCGTCCATAACCGCGGACACGGCTTCTCGAAAAGATTTAACCCTGCAGGGGTGCACCAAAGTATCCACACGCACTTCGACCCTTTTTGCCAGATCAGTTAACATACACCCATCGGTATGTCGGCGGGGCCTAAGTCATGACGTTTCCCAGACCCAAAGCAAGCACGGAGGGCCACCCCACTAAGTCTACCCGCAACGAAGTCGGCCGGTCTCCGAGACGGACTCAGGGTTTGGGTGGACGGCTGTAAACGACTGGGAACCCGAAAAGATGACTGGGCTTGTCGATACAGCGAAAACGTGTCCCGATCCTAAACAGTACAGTGTGCTCCTCGCACAATTTAAATAAAGCAGTAAAGCATGGCATAAGTACAGAATAGTAATAAAGCCCCAAACTAATTGTGGCCCCCAGTACAGTACTTTGAAATCAGGTACTAAATCGATGGGGTGCCCATACATCCCACATGTGGTTAGCGCGCTCGATCTCGGAACAGGTGTCAAGAACTCGGGGTCCTACGGGACACAAGTGGACGGTTAACAACCAAATAACTTCTATTGCCCACCTGTGCCTCTGCTTACCTACTTCAATTTTAGTTGTTAAACAGTAATTAAAGTAAACGATAATTAAAGCCATGATCATCTCCAACCTTAAACATATGGCAATACTCCAACAACTGTGGTACTGGACGACACGCAACAGCTCTTGAGCAAGCGACTACGACGCGCAGGTCCAACTATCTACCAAACAACAGGTAATAGGAGGTGTCCAAGGCAATATAAGGCTGCAAGGGATATCACGGGTACGAAAACTAGAGCATCGCAACACAGACAGCAATAGATCAACAGGAGGGAATAAATACTATAAAAGTAAGATAGGTAGAAAAGGGGGGAGATGCTCGTCTGAAAAACATTGCCGAAGGTTCAACCGAAGATCGGGGCGAAGCTCACATCAACTCAACGGCCTTATCCGCGAAGAAGCAAGACACTAGAAGAAACACAAGATGCAATATTTAATACTACGGCAAAAGATCGGGCATGATGCATGTATGATGTATGACATGGCAAAGATGCGATGCAATTAGGCGAGATTAAGCGGAACCGGGGTCCCGACAATTAAATATATGGTTCTAGTTGTTTAGATACCCTGCAATTTAAATGTTGTATTAACATGGCAAGATAAGTTACATGTTTGCTACTCAAATTTAAATGAAGTCCGGAATAAGACAAAGATATCCCGCATATAGACTCCATATTTAATTATGAGATGAATTGGCATAATGCCCCCAAACCACACAATATGCATGCGAGTATGACAATTTAATATGCAACAAGTATATATTATTATAAAAATAGGGGCTTAGGGTCACACATTAGGGTTCGACGATCTTGGGATTCCGAGGGTTCGGGGTTGGTCTCAGGGTCCGACGGGGAAACGATGAAGTTCGGACTCGCGATGGCGAACTTGAGTAGATCGGGTACCGGGGTCTTCGGATCTGGAAAGTAGATCTTGTCGCACGGGCGTCAATGCTTCCGGGAAAAAGAACTTGTCGTGTCGGGTTCGGCCTTATGATCCGAGAAGGAGAACTTGGCGATTCCGAGGGTCTTGGTGTTCGACGGGGTTCGGACGCGCCGGGATCGGTCTTCGAATCCATGTAGTAGACCTTGTCAGTTCCATGTCGACGACCTTGGGGTCCAGGGGTTCGGGTTCGGCGAGATCGTTCTTCGGGGTCTCGGCGTTCCGTGACGAAGACCTTGAGGTCCGAATCTGGAAGAAGTTCTTGTCGACAGAATCACAACGACGGTCTTGGATCACACGGAGAAAGCACTTAACGTGTACATCAAATCAGCAGGGATCTGCAGCTGCCTGTGCCAACTACTCAACATGTTCCCCACCACCTCAACGGGACTTCACCAAACACGAGGAGCACCGCGAGGCAAACACTTGAACAACGCCAAATTAGGCAAGGAGCCGCCCGAACGACGAGCTTGACAGCAGAGACGGCTTGGCGGTTGCGGCTGCAAGTTGCAGGACACAGGAGAGGGCGACACGGCCGTTGATGAGCTCGAGGACGGGGGTCCCGCATGTCTGCAAGGACGACAGGAGGCGGCCGAGAGGGGGGTCGACGGCGGCCTAGAGCTGGACGGTGACGAGCCGGGCCGACGCGGTGCGAAGGGGGATGCCGGCGGCGGCGTCTCCGGTGGAGGAAGGAGAGGCGGCCGCGGACGAGGGCGAGCTCGGCCGGAGAGAGCGAGGCGGCGGGGCTAGACGAGGGGAAGGCAGGCGGGTGGCGGCTCGCGCTTGGGGAGGCGGCGGCGGAAGGAGGGAGATGCGGGGCAGGGCGATGGGGCCTGGGTCGGTCGCGGCGACGGCGGCCCGCGGTGGCGGGGACGGAGGCGACCGGCGGGGAGGCGCGGGGCTTCCAGAGGCGGCGGAGAAGGGGGGCCGCCGACGAGCGGAGAGGAGCCGCCACCGCGCTGGAGGGGAGGGCGCCGGCCAGAGGAAGCAAGAGCAAGGACGGGACGGGGGCGTGGTTCCCGTGCGAGGCGAGCGAGGGCGATGGGGAGAGGAAGGTGGGGGTCGAGGCGGGGCCCACGCGGCAGGAGGGGAGAGGGATCAAGGGCGGCTGAGTGGAGGACAGGTGGGCCAGGCGCGTGCGTGTGTGCGGTGTGGGTGTGCTGTGCGTGTGTGGGGCGGCAGGGGTGAGTGGGGAGTGGGGGTGAGAGAGGGGGTGGCCAGGTGGCGGGCTGGGATTGGTTGGGGAGGGGAGGGTTATGAGGTGGCGGCCAGCGGTTGGTGGGGGTGATGTGGCTGGTTGGGTGGGTAGAATAGGATTGGTAGAAAAAGGTTTTAGGACAGGCTGGTTTTGTACTGGGGTGGCCGACTGGGTCGGATCGGCCCTGTTCGGCTGCCCCTAAAAATATTTACACATTTTATTTATTTAAAACGAGACTTTTAAAAACCGGGGGTAGACAAAACGAAATAAACCGGAGACCCAGGTTAGAGTTGAATTAAAGACGGGGTATTTAGAAAACAAAAATAGGTTTTTCCGAAAATAGTTTTATGCGAACAAAATGCAAGATGATGACGATGCTCAAATGCAAGGTGGCATGATGACATGAGCATGCCGTCATGATGATGCAATGCACAAAAACAACGCGATTTTCTAGCAGTGGTTTTGCGGGATGGGGGCCAATCCATCACAAGCGAATAGAGTGAGTAGTCGGCATGGGGGCCAATCCATCACGCACCCAAACTATTACTCTGCACAATCAGTAGAAAAGCGTGCAACCATTCTCGGAATCAGACTGAAGATCTCGACAATCGAGGTTCGGAACAAAGGAGTGATGCAGACTCTGCATCGGATCTAGCGTAGATGATGTCGTCGCGTCGGAAAACACCGGAAGGCACAAGAAGGAACAAAGAGAAGTCCACCAGACGAAGGATTCCTCGGATAGCATGAAGACCAGATGTAGCAACACCGTTACCAAAGGAGGAAGCGAAACCCTGAAGGTACGATGGAACCCAACCACGAGAAATCCTGGACTCGAAGAGAGAGAAGAGAGCGGATTCAAAACACGCAGAGGTGAGAGGAGAGCAGCAGAGGGTAAGGAGTAAAATCAAACCTAATCAGAACTATCCAACCGATTTTTGCAAAAATAGTTTTGACACTCTACTTCGGCCGTTAGCTAGGTTATCCTACAGGCTGGACTTGTGGGGTATCGCAAATGCTGGGCTCTAATACCACTCTGTAACACCCTCAGAATCGGCCCTATGCAAGTTTTAGCGATTCCCGCCAAACCCGCATAGAAACGATTCAAAGGTGCCCACCAGGCACTTGCGTGCGGGTGGAAAACGAAGTAATAACATTACACAACAGCCCTCGATGGGACCCACAGAACAGATATATATATAACGACGACTCAATGAGTCAAGAATACAGAGATAATATACAAAGATCCAAATCACCTTGAAAATGATAGAGCGTCCGACTACGAACAAGATGCAAATGGGGCTAAGAGCCCTGAAGAATAACCAATGGCGTCCATAACCCTGCCCAGGCCAAGCCGGAAGGGTAACCCTGCTAACGACGTCGATCTCAAAACCTGCTTAAACAAAAGGGGTGCCGACAGAGGGCAAAGGAAAAAGAGAGAGCGGTCAGTACTGAGGCCAGTACACGGCGAGACTAGAATTCGGCGGTCCTCGCCTACATAGGTATGGTGGACTGAAGCGGCAGCGCAGCATGCACTAAACAACCTATAGAGACTCGATATAACTGGCGGCTATCAGAGAGGGGTAAGAAAGACCTATTCGGAACCAACCTGAATCCAACACCAAACAAACCCATCCTGGTATTCCCCCTCGATACCAACCGAGAAAGTCAACCGCGGAACTCACACAGTTGGCAGTTTTATTTATTCAGTTATCGTTGCAGCAATTACTAGTCAGGTATAGAATGGTTATCCTGGTAAAATAGCAGTGGGCACTTTTAGTTAACCATTCCGTGGTAGTTGCAACACTTACTAGTCAGATACATTTAGCATGAGATAACCCCAAAACCCAGCAGTTGTTGGTACTTTTATTTAGCCATTCCGTTGCAGTGAAGCTGATTACTAGTCATATCGGATACAAGTCAAGTTATAATAGTAAACTTTAGTTATAGTTGTCTATGATCAAGCACTGTGCTCCAAGTCGTCCATAACCGCGGACACGGCTTCTCGAAAAGATTTAACCCTGCAGGGGTGCACCAAAGTATCCACACGCACTTCGACCCTTTTTGCCAGATCAGTTAACATACACCCATCGGTATGTCGGCGGGGCCTAAGTCATGACGTTTCCCAGACCCAAAGCAAGCACGGGGGGCCACCCCACTAAGTCTACCCGCAACGAAGTCGGCCGGTCTCCGAGACGGACTCAGGGTTTGGGTGGACGGCTGTAAACGACTGGGAACCCGAAAAGATGACTGGGCTTGTCGATACAGCGAAAACGTGCCCCGATCCTAAACAGTACAGTGTGCTCCTCGCACAATTTAAATAAAGCAGTAAAGCATGGCATAAGTACAGAATAGTAATAAAGCCCCAAACTAATTGTGGCCCCCAGTACAGTACTTTGAAATCAGGTACTAAATCGATGGGGTGCCCATACATCCCACATGTGGTTAGCGCGCTCAATCTCGGAACAGGTGTCAAGAACTCGGGGTCCTACGGGACACAAGTGGACGGTTAACAACCAAATAACTTCTATTGCCCACCTGTGCCTCTGCTTACCTACTTCAATTTTAGTTGTTAAACAGTAATTAAAGTAAACGATAATTAAAGCCATGATCATCTCCAACCTTAAACATATGGCAATACTCCAACAACTGTGGTACTGGACGACACGCAACAGCTCTTGAGCAAGCGACTACGACGCGCAGGTCCAACTATCTACCAAACAACAGGTAATAGGAGGTGTCCAAGGCAATATAAGGCTGCAAGGGATATCACGGGTACGAAAACTAGAGCATCGCAACACAGACAACAATAGATCAACAGGAGGGAATAAATACTATAAAAGTAAGATAGGTAGAAAAGGGGGGAGATGCTCGTCTGAAAAACATTGCCGAAGGTTCAACCGAAGATCGGGGCGAAGCTCACATCAACTCAACGGCCTTATCCGCGAAGAAGCAAGACACTAGAAGAAACACAAGATGCAATATTTAATACTACGGCAAAAGATCGGGCATGATGCATGTATGATGTATGACATGGCAAAGATGCGATGCAATTAGGCGAGATTAAGCGGAACCGGGGTCCCGACAATTAAATATATGGTTCTAGTTGTTTAGATACCCTGCAATTTAAATGTTGTATTAACATGGCAAGATAAGTTACAGGTTTGCTACTCAAATTTAAATGAAGTCCGGAATAAGACAAAGATATCCCGCATATAGACTCCATATTTAATTATGAGATGAATTGGCATAATGCCCCCAAACCACACAATATGCATGCGAGTATGACAATTTAATATGCAACAAGTATATATTATTATAAAAATAGGGGCTTAGGGTCACACATTAGGGTTCGACGATCTTGGGATTCCGAGGGTTCGGGGTTGGTCTCAGGGTCCGACGGGGAAACGATGAAGTTCAGACTCGCGATGGCGAACTTGAGTAGATCGGGTACCGGGGTCTTCGGATCTGGAAAGTAGATCTTGTCGCACGGGCGTCAATGCTTCCGGGAAGGAGAACTTGTCGTGTCGGGTTCGGCCTTCTGATCCGAGAAGAAGAACTTGGCGATTCCGAGGGTCTTGGTGTTCGACGGGGTTCGGACGCGCCGGGATCGGTCTTCGAATCCATGTAGTAGACCTTGTCAGTTCCATGTCGACGACCTTGGGGTCCAGGGGTTCGGGTTCGGCGAGATCGTTCTTCGGGGTCTCGGTGTTCCGTGACGAAGACCTTGAGGTCTGGATCTGGAAGAAGTTCTTGTCGACAGAATCACAATGACGGTCTTGGATCACACGGAGAAAGCACTTAACGTGTACATCAAATCAGCAGGGATCTGCAGCTGCCTGTGCCAACTACTCAACATGTTCCCCACCACCTCAACGGGACTTCACCAAACACGAGGAGCACCGCGAGGCAAACACTTGAACAACGCCAAATCAGGCAAGGAGCCGCCCGAACGACGAGCTTGACAACAGAGACGGCTTGGCGGTTGCGGCTGCAAGGTGCAGGACACAGGAGAGGGCGACACGGCCGTTGATGAGCTCGAGGACGGGGGTCCCGCACGTCTGCAAGGACGACAGGAGGCGGCCGAGAGGGGGGGTCGACGGCGGCCTGGAGCTGGGCGGTGACGAGCCGGGCCGACGCGGTGCGAAGGGGGACGCTGGCGGCGGCGTCTCCGGTGGAGGAAGGAGAGGCGGCCGTGGACGAGGGCGAGCTCGGCCGGAGAGAGCGAGGCGGCGGGGCTAGACGAGGGGAAGGCAGGCGGGTGGCGGCTCGCGCTTGGGGAGGCGGCGGCGGAAGGAGGGAGATGCGGGGCGGGGCGATGGGGCCTGGGTCGGTCGCGGCGACGGCGGCCCGCGGTGGCGGGGACGGAGGCGACCGGCGGGGAGGCGCGGGGCTTTTAGAGGCGGCAGAGAAGGGGGGCCACCGACGAGCGGAGAGGAGCCGCCACCGCGCTGGAGGGGAGGGCGCCGGCCAGAGGAAGCAGGAGCAAGGACGGGACGGGGGCGTGGTTCCTGTGCGGGGCGAGCGAGGGCGATGGGGAGAGGAAGGTGGGGGTCGAGGCGGGGCCCACGCGGCAGGAGGGGAGAGGGATCAAGGGCGGCTGAGTGGAGGACAGGTGGGCCAGGCGTGTGCGTGTGTGTGGTGTGGGTGTGCTGTGCGTGTGTGGGGCGGCAGGGGTGAGTGGGGGTGAGAGAGGGGGTGGCCAGGTGGCGGGCTGGGATTGGTTGGGGAGGGGAGGGTTATGAGGTGGCGGCCAGCGGTTGGTGGGGGTGATGTGGCTGGTTGGGTGGGTAGAATATGATTGGTAGAAAAAGGTTTTAGGACAGGCTGGTTTTGTACTGGGGTGGCCGACTGGGTCGGATCGGCCCTGTTCGGCTGCCCCTAAAAATATTTACACATTTTATTTATTTAAAACGAGACTTTTAAAAACCGGGGGTAGACAAAACGAAATAAACCGGAGACCCAGGTTAGAGTTGAATTAAAGACGGGGTATTTAGAAAACAAAAATAGGTTTTTCCGAAAATAGTTTTATGCGAACAAAATGCAAGATGATGACGATGCTCAAATGCAAGGTGGCATGATGACATGAGCATGCCGTCATGATGATGCAATGCACAAAAACAACGCGATTTTCTAGCAGTGGTTTTGCGGGATGCCACACTAACTGTTTGACATGTCTGTGAAAACCTCACAGTTTTACTGAGCAGCACAATAAAGCTCGGCTCGGCGAGATTTCCGCAACCCGCGGCGCGCGCGCGTCGTGACGAGACGGGCGGGCGTGCGACCGGCGTCGTCGTCGTCGGAGGAGCGCGCGCGTGTATCTCTCTTATTGCCACTCACTTACAAAGTGGTGCAACACTCCACCTTATAAGATGGTTCAACTCTCCTGTAACTTCCCATGTGGGACTAAACTTGAGCTCCCACTCCACTTCCATGTGAGCTGCCACAAACATGGGCCCAAACAAATCTGGGCTGCTACAAATCTGGGCTTTGAGATTTAGGGAAAATCTGAAATACACATGGGCCTAAATGGATTGGCCCATTATTTCTAACAATCCCCCACCAGATCTCAAATGACCATTTGAAGATTTGTTAATCCTTGCTACTTGTTTATATACTAGTGTTTCAGCAAAGACTGTTAAGTTGAACTTCCGCCTAGAATCTTGAACTACGTCTATCAACAACTTGAACAATGGACGAACCTTGAATTGAAAGTTTGGTGCCAATAGATTTCACTCAAAATCATAACTAGTACTTGGCTGCCAGTAGCCTATCCCGCGGGTTGGAGCATATGCGTCATACTCCCTGGTCTCTTCATGAGTTTACTAGAGATCACCCAAGTCTCATAGACCGTGACGTTTACAGTCGAGCTCATATAGGTGTGTTCTTTCAAAATGCCCTGTAGGACGGCATCTTTGCTAATTAAAGCCAGCAGAAACACATTAAGGCATATTGTCAACCTGCCTTACAGATTATGAGAGTTATGCATCTTCACATAGAGAGGGTTACAAAATACTATCCTCCGTCAAACCACTAGCTTGTTCTTCCCATGTCCTAATTCACGGGATCTCCGATCACATAGGTTGGGTTACCACTAAGGTGTGACATCCATGGGTCTCAACCCCATCTCCCTCAATGCACTTTCTATCACATTTCGTGATAGTCCCTTTGTAAAGGGATCAGCCAGGTTTTTGTCTGTTTGAATATACGTAACAGTTATTACTCCGAAGTTTCTCAATTTCCTGACAGACTTCAAACGTCTCTTCACGTGTCTTGATGACTTCGCGTTATCCTTAGAATTGTTCACTTTGACAATAACAGTTTGGTGTCACAATTCAAAAGGATTGCCGGCACAGGTTTCTCAACCACAGGGAAGTCCATCAAGAGCTCACGCAGCCATTCTGACTCAACAGTGGCTGTATCTAAAGCAGTAATCTCTGCTTCCATAGTTGACCTCGTCAATATGGTCTGTGTACGGGATCTCCATGACACCGCACCACCTCCAAGGGTAAACACATACCCGCTCGTGGCGTAGAGTTCATCAACGTCAGAGATCCAATTCGAATCACTATATCCTTCAAACACAGCAGGGTTACCTAAATAGTGAATCCCATAGCTCATTGTACCACATAGATAGTGCATGACCCTTTCAAGTGCATGACAATGATCAATACCCGGGTTAGACATGAACCTACTCAAGTTGCTCACAACAAAAGAGATATCGTGTCTTATAGCGCTTGCTAAGTACATAAGAGAACCAACAACTTGTGAATATTTCAGCTGATCTGTTGGTTCCTTCTTATTCTTTCGTAATGTCAAACTGGGATCATAAGGTGTTGGAGAAGTCTTGCCATCATTAAAGCCAAAACGGCTCAAGATCTTCTCAACATAATGAGATTGCGTTAAAGTAATCCCATTCTCGTTCTTAATAAGCTTGATGTTTAGAATCACATCAGGCTCTCCCAGACCTTTCATATCAAAATTCTTTGACAGGAACGACTTGAATTCATTTATCACTTTCATGTTTGTACCAAAGATCAGAATGTCATCCACGTACAAACATAATATAACGCTATCGCCCCCACCATGGCGATAATAAACACACCTATCAGCCTCATTAATGACAAAGCCAGCAGAAAGTAGAGTTCTGTCAAACTTCTCATGCCATTGCTTAGGTGCTTGTTTCAGGCCATATAAAGATTTTAATAACTTACACACCTTTGTCTCTTCACCTTTTACCACAAACCCATCCGGCTGATCCATATAGATCTCCTCTTCCAACTCTCCATTAAGGGAAGTTGTCTTCACATCCATTTGATGAACGAGAAGACCATAAGAGGCAGCCAGGGATAGTAGTACTCGAATGGTCGTCAGTCTAGCGACAGGTGAATAGGTGTCAAAGTAATCTTCGCCTTTTTTCTGTGTGTAGCCCTTAGCTACAAGACGCGCCTTGTACTTCTCAATAGCACCATCAGGCCTTAGTTTCTTCTTGAACGGCCACCTACATCCCAGGTTTACAACCATAGGGTCGTTCTGATAATTCCCAAGTTCCATTAGAAAGAATCGAGTCCATCTCATTTTGGACAGCTTCTTTCCAAATATCTGCATCAGGATATGCATATGCCTCAGTAATGGATTTGGGAGTATCATCCACAAGGTACACGATGAAGTCATTACCAAAGGATTTTGCAACCCTCTGTCTCTTACTCCTCGTGAGAGGTTCATCGCCATCCTTCTCAAGGAATTCCTCATGTGGTTGTTCAGAATTATCAATAGATGCACTAGATTCAGGAAGTATTTTAGAAGAAATCCTACCAATGCTATGCATATCTTTCATAGGAAAAATATTCTCAAAGAATGTTGCATCACGAGATTCCATTATAGTATCAACATGCATATCAGGTACCTCAAATTTAACCACTAGAAATCTATAGCCTACACTCCGTGGAGCATATCCTAGAAAGATACAATCCACTGTCTTGGGTCCGAGCTTGCGTTTCTTGGGGATCGGTATGTTGACCTTCGCCAAACACCCCCAAGTGCGCAGATACGAAAGTGATAGTTTTCTCCCAACCCACTCCTCATAAGGGGTCTTTTCTTTATTCTTGTTAGGAACTCTATTCAGGACATGACATGAAGTCAATAAGGCCTCCCCCCGCCATGCCTTTGATAAACCAACAGTGGCTAACATGGAATTCACCAAGTCAGTCAGCGTGCGGTTTTTCCTCTCGGCAACCCCGTTTGATTGGGGCGAGTAGGGAGGCGTCCTCTCATGAATAATTCCGTGTTCCTCATAGAATTCGTCAAATATTTTGAGAAAATACTCACCACCACGATCCGACCTAAGACGCTTGATCTTTCTCTCTAGTTGATTTTCAACTTCGGCCTTATAGATTTTAAAGTAGTCAAAAGCCTCATCTTTAGTTTGCAACAAGTAAACATAGCAGAATTTAGTAGCATCATCTATCAATGTCATGAAATATCTCTTTTCACCTTTTGTCAACACACTATTCATCTCGCATAGATCAGAATGTATGAGTTCTAGAGGTGCCAAGTTTCTCTCCTCGGCAGCCTTGTGAGGCTTTCGAGGTTGCTTTGATTGCACACAACTATGGAACTTAGAACCTTTGGAAATAGTGAAATTCGGAATTAAACTCATACTGGACATCCGAGACATCAAACCAAAATTAATGTGACATAAACGAGAATGCCAAACACTGGTATCATCATTAACACCACCACAAATATGATTCACGGATTTATTACAAAACTCTGAAAGTGAAAACCGGAATAAGCCTCCGAACTCATAACCTTTACCAATAAATTATCCATGTTTCAAAACAACGACTTTATTAGACTCTACGACTACCTTAAACCCATCTCTGCATAGAAAGGAGCCACTAACGAGATTCTTGTTCATAGTAGGGACATGCTGCACGTTCCTCAGCTGCACGATCTTTTCGGAAGTAAATTTCAGATCCACCGTGCCAACACCACGAACAGAAGCATGTGATCCATTCCCCATTAGGACAGATGAATCCCGAGCGACCTGATAAGAAGTGAACATAGAGATTCCAGCACACACATGAACATTAGCACCCGTATCAAGCCATCAACACGGTGATGAAATACTGAAAAAATAGTAAATAGATTACCATACCTATCAGTATTGCTAGCGGTCACGACGTTGACAGTCTTGGCCTTTTTCCCTCTACGGTCTGCGCATTCTGGACAGTCCTTGAAAAATTGATCGGGCTCCACAAGTGTAACAAGACAGATCACTCTTGTCCATGTCTGTCTTCTTCTTCTTGAAGGTTGTAGTCTTTACAGGCTTGTTAACGGAGAGTTGGAAGTTCCCTTTGTTCTTGCCTACTGATTTGCCTTTCTGCACAAAGTTGGCAGTAGCATGACTCTCTCCTTTCTCAGTAGTGTCCTTAGCCCGAGCCTTCTCCTTTCTCAGGAAATTTCCTACAATAAGGTTTTTGGATTGTTGGAATACTAGGTATAATTTCCGCGATTAATTCCAGAATATAAATCATGACAACAGAAGCTACAATCACGTGAACCTCTAACATACTAGATGTATTGATCAACATGAACAGTAGCAGAATATACGCACTAACAGCCATACTAAAGCAACAGATCTGACGATGGTATACGTACTGATCGGTTGCCGATGAAGTCATTGTTGGTGCAGCGTTTGCAGTAGACTATCGAAGAAGTCCGCGTTGAATCGACGAGCACGAGCTCCGACTTGATGACCGGGAAGACGCGCCGTGATGACAAACTTGAGCAGTCGCGCGGAGCGCTTCCCAAAAACCTTATTCGCCCTCTCCCGTACATGATCAGAAGGGCGAGTGGTTCCGGAGACCTGCTCTCCCGTCCGCCGGTGCATGCCGACAAGCGGGATGGAGTAGACTATGATGACGGCGCAAGTAGAGAGGATGACAAAACCCTAAATTGGTTTTCGGTAGTCTTGTGGCGGTAGCCGCGCAGGACTTTATATAGAGCAGCTCAGGAAACCCTAACGGAGGTGAACGTGGGACGAGTCCACGTTACGGCGACATTCCCTCAACCCGTGGCGCGCGCACGCGTCGTGACGAGAGGGAGGGCGGGCGGGCGTGCGTGCGAGCGGCGTCGTCAGAGGAGGAGCGCGCGCGTGTATCTCTCTCATTGCCACTCACTTACAAAGTGGTGCAACACTCAACCTTATAAGATGGTGCAACTCTCCTCCAACTTCCCATGTGAGACTAAACTTGAGCCTCCAATCCACTTCCATGTGAGCTGCCACAAACATGGGCCCAAACAAATATGGGCTGCCACAAATCTGGGCTTTGAGATTTAGGGAAAATCAGAAATACACATGGGCCTAAATAGATTTGCCCATTATTTCTAACAGACCGAGGAGACTACCATTACGGCATGCACTATCTTGACTAATTAGACTCAAACACATACTAGACTACTAGAAAATTAATCATAGGCTAGCACTGAGCTTAGGTCTAGTCGTTCAACTGTTCATACTTCATAGGTTCAGCCAACTTATAGTTTCCTACATCTCACTGGTCTCTTAGAGTGGAAGAATGAATTTTGTGATCTCTTTTTGTTATATGGCTAGTCGTGGTTCTAACATATGTGTTATAAATTATTATTTTTATCAACAAGATGTCTAAAGACATCCAAGATACACATGGCTAAAGAAAATAAAAAGAGTAAAAAGGAATGTTTCATGTAAGGAAACAATACACAAGCATTGTGGCTGCCCCATCAAATATCTTAGGTTTTCACCTTGAGAAAGACAATGTTCCCAAAATAATGTCTTCAACAAGGCCACTACCAGACACAATCAATAAATACTAGACCTTAGGTTTTCACCATCAATATCACGACTTGGTACTCGAGGAGCACCACCCACCACAAGGAAGTACTCCGGTGATGCAGCCACACTTATAGACGCCGTTGTTTCAAGTCACGTATCACCAGGATCATAGGTACTCATGTCCGATCCGCATGGCGCCAAGTCCAAACAATAGTCTATGAAAAAGTCTTTATCCCATGAAGATCACGACTTTGCCACTATCTGGTCATCCAATTATAGCCTCCATGGCATTATCCTCTTATGTCGATCCCATGGAAATCTTGGTGTAGACATTGTAACATCCCAAAAATATGAACTTGGATCATCAAACTCTAATCATCAGAATTTAGGATTAACAAAAACTTTTCTAAATAAAAATATAAAAGCATGCATGTGTGTACGCATTCCAATTTGGATTCTTTTAAACTACCTTGCTTGTGTGTTTCTTTGCTTGTAAAAGGATTCTTAGGTGAAATAAACATCATCTAAACAATCCCCACATTTTTCCCAAAGACAAATAAATCAAAACAAACAAAATAAGGGAATGGTCACTTTGGCCAATTTAACTCTCATGCCTACTTTGGCTATCTCTAACTTTCAAAACTTAACAGAAACTTGTTTGGATATTTACACCCCTTGATAGTACTCATAACAAAGTACCAAGGCCCACCTTGTGATCATCCAAAAACATTTGAATGCATGGTTTAAATGACAGTTCAAAATTGAATCTATATCATATGGGAAGATCCCACTTTTTCAAAAACCACTCAAACAAGCTCAACTTTCAAAACCCAAGCATCCACAGACTCACCAGCACCTGCCTAGCACACCCACCAAAAATCTTTTCAAAATTCAAAACTTGAATTCATGCGGCCATTTCATCAAACACCTTGCAGATTCAAATCAAACAAAATCAAAACACTATAGTGTGCAGTGTTTTGGGCCTAACTTGTTCCCTCTCTGGACACCACTAGCCTTAGTAGATCATCTAATGACCCTAACAAATCCCTAGCACCACTGTAAGCTTGACAATGTCATCAATGGTGAACAGGCCGAGAGCACCATGTCACTCCAGTGTGGACAACAGGCTAGAGGAAGAACTAGCCGTGCCAACCTTGTATGGGAGGTAGCCCATGCCTCACCGCCCCCTCTTGACCAGCCCTGCCTCGCGGACAGCAGCCAGAACCGCTAGGAATGCCGCGCCCGTGCCGCTGTCGACCGTGCCGACCTGAGCCGCAGAGCACGCGTCGTTCCCATTCAACCAGACCACCTCGAGCCCTCGCCGCCCGCCAACATGCTCCCCAATGTCCCAGGAGACCGCCAGACATGCCCATTTCACCGCCCGTACCCCGTAGCCACCGCTCGCCGTCGAAGACGCCGCCTCTGCCGCGCAGAACGTCGAGCGTTCCAGAACATTTGCCACCGCCCCTACACGCGCATTAAAGCCATAGAGCATCGCCAGGAGACCACCAATCGATCGCCACCATCGGCCATGGCTCTAGCAGCCCGTAGCCATGTCGCCACCGTCGCCTGCCCATCCCGTTCGGTCTCGTTGTCGAGACTATAAATAGAGGCCTCCCCCACTCAAACTCTTCACACCATCTCACTCCCCTCTCCTCACTGATCGTTCCACCCCGTTCCCGGAGCAAGGCGCGCAGCGCATCGCCGGAATTGCGCTGGAGCAGGCCGCCTCTAGAGAAGAAGGGCGCCGTCAATTTCGTCCACCCAAGGAGAAGCTGCCGGTACCAGGAGGTTCGCCGTCGTCGACTTCGTCGTTCGCCCGCCTCGCCGACCCTCGCCTGAGCCTCGGTGAGCCTCCCACGACCCCCACCTGCCGCGTTAGGGTTCTATCTCGCCGGCGCTGCCCGACGTGGACGATGAACCAGAGCCGTTAGATTAGAACTAGATCAAACGCACCACGTTTTCCCGTACCGCTTCGTACCCCTCGTCTCACTGGCGCGTGGGGACATCAACTTAGCCAGCCCGCGTAAGCGCTGTGCGTAGCAGGCCGGCCCATTTTCTCTTCCCGCGCAGATCACTCGTTTGAATTTGGATTTTTCCATTTTCATTCAAACACAGTTCTGTACTCAGTTTTAAAAATCAACCCAGCTCGATTCAGTGAACCAATTTGAATGAAACCAATTTTGTTAGAAAGGTCTGGAAGTGCTGAATCCAAGCCCGTTGGGTTCAAATCATTTGGATCTGTAGATCACCCTTGGTAAAAATAACAAGGAAGATGTTTTCTGCATTCAAACATTTTTCAAATTTAACCCATAATAGTTTTTGAATTGATTCCAACTCTCAAAAATCACAATTGATCATACCTTTCACAATATATAAAAATATATGGGTTTACTTACAGAAATAATGTTCAAGTAATAAAAGAATGCCACATAGGCATTTCTAATCACTTTTTATTTAAAATAAAAGGTTAAACCTTATTAAATTGTGACACCACTTTAAATCACATTCCCATGGACTGAAACATGTGGTGATGACATGTGTCAACATGATCCCATGTTTGGTTTGGAGAATATTAAATCTTAAGTATTTTTTCAATGAGTAGAAATTACTTTTCTAAAAATAAAATCATTAAGGCAAGTTCTTGTAATGTTAGTGATGATGCTAGATCATCTATAGAAGCCCTTTGTGTGATGATTGAAAGTAGTTAAGTATTGTTTGGTGATTGTGTACCTCGTATTTATTTATAGACGCTAGTATCGACCAAGGATACGAGGAGGAAGAAGGATACTACGAAGAAGAAGCCGAGAAGAACTTCAACCACTGCTCTGCACAAGTCAAGCTAACACTTGCAAGATACTCTACTTTGGCAAGCCCATATTGGCAAGCCTAATACTACTAGTTGATTGTGCAAGTTAATACTTGCTTGTCACCATGCCAACCATATGCCTTAAGCATATGTGATTATACCCACTTGATAACCCCATCCTAATTTTATTTGCAAGCTTTTTACTTTAGGTCTTTAGCAAAGCTTTTTGCTTAGAGTTGACTTAAGTAACTTGTAGATACTAGAAAGATAACTGAAGGTTGCATAAAGAGCATAAAATTTGGCTTAATCTAGATAATATTGATGTCATCCTAAGGCATGATATTGAACTTAGTTAAAACTACCCTTGTTATCGCCCCTCATTTAGTACTCACCCCCACTTGTAGATGCTGTAGGGGTTCGTAGCAAGGAAAACAAAAATTTTCTATCGCATACAAACAAACAAGCCAAGATCTATCTACTAGATTGTAGCAACGAGTCGATGGAATAACTTACCCTCGAAGATTCCAAAGTGTTTAACGAGAGCGGATTCTCGTGGGTGATGTAGTCGTACTCTTCCCGATCTCAAGATCGTGCAGACGATCCTTCCGGCGCTGCGTTCCGGCAGCGCTCCCGCAGTCGGTCACACGTTCGGTACTCGACGAAGACCTTCCTCTCCCTTGTTCCAGCAGGCAGCGGAGGTTGTAGCACTCTCCTCGCGATTCCGGCAGCACAACGGCGTGGTACCGGAAGTAGAGGGGAGATCCCGCAGGGCTTCGCCTTAAGCCGGAGCGAGTATGGTGGAGTATGAGAGAGGGCTATTAGTGGTCTAGGGATTAGACACACCAATTAGAATGCTCTAAACTGAAGGCTAGGGCAATTAGAAGCTCTAAACCAAAACGGCTCTAAACCGGAGATTAGAGGATAGGAACTTGTGTGTCTAGAGGAGGAGGCCCTGCCCCTCCTTTTATGGGTGGGAGGCGCGGCCAAGGGGAGGGGAGTCCCTCCCCAAGTCGGCCTTGGTTGGCGCGCCGGCTTGGGGAGGAGACTCCTCCCCCAAGTCGGTTCCCAACTCCTCTTGCTTGTTTCCCACAGTTTCTTGTTTTAGCCGTTTGACTTTCAAACTGGACATTTGACTTTTCTGTTTTAGGATTCAATTTAATCCTTTATTTGGAACAGCAAGAATACTTAGTACATGATGCAATCATTCCAATATGTAATGACACATTCATGTACCCCTCCCCCCTCCCGGAGTGCCGGACATTCCGGAACCTTCTAGAACATTCACCGGAATCATTTCCGAACTCCGAAACGGGACTTTCCTTATATGAATCTTATTCTCCGGACCATTCCGGATCACCTCGTGATATCCCGGATCCCATCCGAGACTCCGAACAACATTCGGTCTCTTTCTCATAATACCATAACTACTCAAAACAACGTCGAATCCTTAAGTGTGTCTCCCTACGGTTCGTGAATTATGCGGACATGATCGAGACACTTCTCCGAACAATAACCAATAGAGGAATCTGGAAATTCATATGGCTCCCACATATTTCTACGATTACTTTGCGATCGAATGAACCACTTACATACGATACCAATTTCCCTTTGTCTCACGATATGTTACTTATCCGAGGTTATGATCGTCGGTATCTCTGCATACCTAGTTCAACCTCGTTACTGATAAGTACTCTTTTCTCGTTCCCGTGATATGTGATCCCTTGTGAGCCAGTCACATGATTGCAAGCTAATTGGATGACATTTCACCGAGAGGGCCCATAGAATATCTATCCGTCATATGGATGGACAAATCCCACTCTTGATCCATGTGTCTCAACCAATACTTTCCGAACACTCAATGCCACCTTTATAGCCACCCAGTTACGGTGTGGTGTTTGATGTCATCAAAGCATCCATCCGGTAAAGGTGATATGCATGATCTCATGGTCGAAGGAATTAGGTTACTATGTATCAGAAAGCATATAGCAATTGAACTATTGAAATGACTTGATCTTTATGCTATGCTTATCTATAGGAGTATGTCCACCATATCATTCTCCTAATGATATGATCTTGTTGTTGATAACATCTCAATTTTCATGATAGGGAAACCACAATCATTTATCAACCAACAAGCTAGTGAAGTATAGAGGCTATACTAGGGACTTCAAATTAAGTTTACAAATCACACAAGTATTAATGTTTCCTTGTTAATACTATTATAGCATCAATGTAAACATTTATCATAAACACAAAGATATAATAATAACTACATTTATTATTGCCTCTAGGGCATATCTCCAACAGTCTCCCACTTGCACTAGAGTCATCTAATCTAGATTACATGGTAATATACCGAACACCCATGGCAGTTTGGTGTTGGTCATGTTTTGCCCTCGGGAGAGGTTTAGTCAATGGATCCGCCACATTCAGATATGTGTGTACTTTGCAAATCTTTATATCCCCATCCTGGATATGTTCTCGAATAGCGTGAAAACGTAGCTTGATATGCTTCAGCTTCTTGTGTGACCTTGGTTCTTGCGCATTGTCTATGGCGCCCATATTATCACAGTAGATAGACATTGGGTCCAACGCACTAGGAACCACACCCAGCTCTGTAATGAACTCTTTCATCCATATCGCTTCTTGTGAAGCCTCCGAAGCAGCCATGTATTCCGATTCAGTTGAAGATCTCGCCACAACGCTTTGCTTTGCACTCCTCCAGCTAACTGCTGCACCATTCAAAATAAATACGTATCCAGATTGTGATTTAGAATCATCCAGATCGGTGTTCCAACTAGCATCGGTGTAACCATTAACAACGAGTTGTTCATCACCTCCATAAGAAAGAACCATATCCTTAGTTCTTCTCAAGTACTTAAGGATGTTTTTGACCGCTGTCCAATGATCCACTCCTGGATCACTTTGATATCTGCTAGTTAAACTAACAGCATATGCGATGTCGGGTCTAGTACATAGCATGGCATACATTAGAGATCCTATGGCTGATGCATAGGGAGTCTTACTCATCCTTTCTCTATCTTCTGCCGATGTCGGACTTTGAGTTTTACTCAAGGTCGTATTGGGCAACATGGGCAAGAACCCTTTCTTGCTTTCTTCCATTCCAAACCTCTTTAGAACTTTGTCCAAATATGTACTCTGTGACAATGATATTTGGCGTTTCGATCTATCTCTATAAATCTTTATGCCTAATATGTAAGCTGCTTCGCCAAGATCCTTCATTGAAAAACTATTATTCAAATATTCTTTGACACTATTAAGAAGGTCTACATCATTCCCAATCAACAATATGTCATCCACATATAGTATTAAGAATGCTGCAGAGCTCCCACTCACTTTCTTGTAAATACAAGCTTCTCCATAAGTTTGTATAAAACCAAAACTTTTGATTACCTTATCAAAACGTTGATTCCAACTTCGGGATGCTTGCTTCAATCCATAGATGGACCGTTGAAGTTTGCATACCTTGTTAGCATCTTTAGGATCGACAAAACCTTTGGGTTGCATCATATACAACTCTTCATCAATATCTCCATTGAGGAATGCTGTTTTGACATCCATCTGCCATATCTCATAATCATAATATGCAGCGATTGCTAGCATAATCCTCACAGACTTTAGCTTCGCTACCGGTGAGAAAGTCTCATCGTAGTCAACTCCTTGAATTTGTCGAAACCCTTTTGCGACAAGTCGAGCTTTATAGACAGTAACATTACCATCAGCATCTGTTTTCTTCTTGAAAATCCATTTGTTCTCGACAGCCTTTCGGCCATCCGGTAAGTCCACCAAAGTCCATACTTGGTTTTCGTACATGGATCCAATCTCGGATTTCATGGCTTCTTGCCATTTATTGGAATCTGGGCTCATCATCGCTTCCTCATATGTCTCGGGGTCATCGGTGTTGTCCACCAACATGACACTCATAACGGGATCATACCAATCTAGAGTGGTACGAGTTCTCGTTGACCTCCGAGGCTCTGTAGCAACTTCAACCGAAGTTTCATGATCACCATCATTAGCTCCCTCTCTTATTGGTGCAGGCACCACAGGAACTTCTTCCGGTGCTGCGCTACTCGCAATTTCGAGAGAAGGTTCGACAACCTCGTCGAGTTCTACTTTCCTTCCAGTCACTTCTTTCGAGAGAAATTCCTTCTCTAGAAAGGATCCATTCTTGGCAACGAAGATTTTGCCTTCGGATCTATGATAGAAGGTATACCCAATAGTTTCCTTCGGGTATCCTATGAAGACGCATTTTTCCGCTTTGGGTTCAAGCTTGTCCGGCTGTAACTTCTTTACATAGGCTTCGCATCCCCAAACTTTAAGGAACGACAATTTAGGTTTCTTCCCAAACCATAATTCATACGGTGTCGTTTCAACGGATTTAGATGGTGCCCTATTTAAAGTGAATGCGGCTGTTTCTAATGCATAACCCCAAAATGATAGCGGTAAATCTGTAAGTGACATCATAGAACGAACCATATCTAAGAGAGTTCGATTACAACGTTCGGACACACCATTACGCTGTGGTGTTCCCGGCGGTGTCAATTGTGAAAGTATTCCGCATTTCTTCAAATGCTCGCCAAACTCGTAACTTAGATATTCACCTCCACGATCAGAACGTAGAAATTTAATCTTCTTGTTACGTTGATTCTCTACCTCACTTTGAAACTCCTTAAACTTCTCGAAAGTTTCGGACTTATGTTTCATGAAATAGATATACCCATATCTACTCAAGTCATCCGTGAAGGTAAGAACATAACGATAACCACCGCGCGATGCAACACTCATTGGACCACACACATCGGTATGTATGATTTCCAATAAGTCCGTAGCTCGCTCCATCATACCAGAAAATGGAGTCTTAGTCATTTTTCCCATCAGACATGCTTCGCATCTTTCAAGTGATTCAAAATCAAGTGATTCAAGAAGTCCATCGGAATGGAGTTTCTTCATACGCTTCACTCCAATGTGACCAAGACGACAGTGCCACATATAGGTCGAATTATCGCTTGATTTCAAACGTTTAGCCTCAATGTTGTTGATATGTGTATTTCCACTATCGAGATTCAATAAGAATAGACCATCTATCAAAGGTTCATGTGCGTAAAACATATTACTCATATAAATCGAACGACCATTATTCTCGGACTTAAATAAGTAACCGTCTCGCAATAAACAAGATCCCGATATAATGTTCATGCTCAACGCAGGCACCAAATAACAATTATTTAAGTATAAGTCTAATCCCGATGGTAGATGAAGGGGTAGCGTGCCGACCGCGATCTCATCAACCTTTGATCCGTTTCCCACGCGCATCGTCACCTCGTTCTTCGCTAGCTTCCGTTTATTCTGCAGCACCTGTTTCGAGTTACAAATATGAGCAACCGAACCAGTATCAAATACCCAGACACTACTACGAGTACTAGTGAGATACACATCAATAACATGTATATCAGATATACCTTTCTTCTTGATGTTGCCGTTCTTCAAATCCGCCAAGTACTTTGGGCAATTCCGCTTCCAGTGACCTTCTCCCTTGCAGTAAAAGCACTCAGTATCAGGCTTAGGTCCAGCCTTGGTCTTCTTCGCCGGCGTGGTAACTTTCTTACCACCCTTCTTGAAGTGTCCCTTTTGCTTAGACTTGCCTTTCTTGAATTTGGTGGTCTTATTGACCAACAACACTTGGTGCTCTTTCTTAATCTCCACTTCTGCAGATTTCAACATGGCAAAGAGTTCTGGCAACGTCTTGTTCATGTTCTGCATGTTGTAGTTCATCACAAAGTTCTTAACTTGGTGGTAGTGATTGGAGGACACGGTAAATCCCCAAAGCATTAGGAATCACAATACCCAAGCTTTGAAGTTTGTTTGCGTGCCCAGAAATCTTAAGCACATGCTCACTGACTGAGCTGCCCTCTTCCATCTTGCAGTTAAAGAACTTTTCAGAAGCCTCATAGCTTTCAATTGCCGCATGAGTCTCAAAAATCAATTTGAGATCCTCGACAATATCATATGGGTCTGAATCCTCAAACCTTTTCTGAAGCTCCGATTCCAAACCATACAAGATAGCACACTGAACTATGGAGTACTGATTCTTCCGAGCGAGGTAAACATTCTTTACTTCATCGGGAGCATCATATGCAGGTGGGTCACCCAGCGGTGCATCCAGCACATAGGTCAAATTACCAGCTGTGAGGACAATCCTCAAATTGCGGAACCAATCCGCGAAGTTGCTTCCATTGTTTTTCAACTTTTCTTTCTCTAGGAACGCATTAAAATTGATGGTAGGGGCTGCCATTGATCTACAACATATTTGCAATAGTTTAGACTAAGTTTATGACAAATTGAGTTCAAATTAATAATAAAGTTAATCTAGGTGAACTCCCACTCAAAACAATATCCCTCACATTGTTTTAGTGATCACACGAACCAAATCCACCATATCAACACCGATCATCACGAGAGTTGACATAGTTTCAATGGCGAACAATCGACATGTTCATCATATCTACTATATGATTCATGCTTTACCTTTCGGTGATCCGTGTTCCGAGACCATGTCTGTACATGCTAGGCTCGTCAAGATCAAACCTTAGTTTCCGCATGAGCAAATCTGGCTTGCTCACGTTGTATACACTTGCAGAATCTAACACACCCGATCATCACGTGGTGCTTCGAAACAACAAGCTTTAGCAACGGTGCTAACTAAGGGTGAACACTTTATGACTTGAAATTGATGTGCATGAGGGATCATCTTATAATGCTACCGTCGTCTACTAAGCAATACAAGATGCATAAAGGATTAACATCACATGCAATTCAATATATATGTGATATGATATGGCCTTTCTTCTTTGTGCTTCCGATCTCCATCTTCAAGCACGAACATGATCTCCATCATCACCGGCATTGCATCAAGGTCAATGACGCTTCTCCATGGTTGTCATCCACCGGCTTCAACTATTACAACTACTTGAATAGACACGCGGGTCTTAACATAAATTAAAGACAACCATATGGCTCCTGCCGGTTGCCAACTTACAATAAGGAACATTGCATACATCAAATATAATCACAATCATGGCCATATCACATCACTGCACACCCCTGCAAAACAAAGTTAGACGCCTCTACTTTCTTTGCATATTTTACGTGGTTTGGGGCTTTCAATAAGTGTCGTTCTAACTTACGAACAAGAACCACAACATTGATACTAGCATTGTTGATCACCCGTTGTAAATTGGATCTTAACTATGCTAGGAGAAACAGGCACCCGCAAAGCCATTTATGCAATACAAGTTGCATGTCAAGCGTGGAGCAAGTCTCATGAACGATGTCATGTAAGGTTAGCCCGGGCCGCTTCATCCCAACATACCGCAAGATGCAAAGTACACAAGAAGCAATCAACAATAAAAGCATCAACGCCCACAATGACCATTGTGTTCTACTCGTGCAACAGATCTACATATAGACACGGCTCTGATACCACTGTAGGGGTTCGTAGCAAGGAAACAAAAAATTTCTATCGCATACAAACAAACAAGCCAAGATCTATCTACTAGATTGTAGCAACGAGTCGATGGAATAACTTACCCTCGAAGATTCCAAAGTGTTTAACGAGAGCGGATTCTCGTGGGTGATGTAGTCGTACTCTTCCCGATCTCAAGATCGTGCAGACGATCCTTCCGGCGCTGCGTTCCGGCAGCGCTCCCGCAGTCGGTCACACGTTCGGTACTCGACGAAGACCTTCCTCTCCCTTGTTCCAGCAGGCAGCGGAGGTTGTAGCACTCTCCTCGCGATTCCGGCAGCACAACGGCGTGGTACCGGAAGTAGAGGGGAGATCCCGCAGGGCTTCGCCTTAAGCCGGAGCGAGTATGGTGGAGTATGAGAGAGGGCTATTAGTGGTCTAGGGATTAGACACACCAATTAGAAGGCTCTAAACCGAAGGCTAGGGCAATTAGAAGCTCTAAACCAAAACGGCTCTAAACCGGAGATTAGAGGATAGGAACTTGTGTGTCTAGAGGAGGAGGCCCTGCCCCTCCTTTTATGGGTGGGAGGCGCGGCCAAGGGGAGGGGAGTCCCTCCCCAAGTCGGCCTTGGTTGGCGCGCCGGCTTGGGGAGGAGACTTCTCCCCCAAGTCGGTTCCCAACTCCTCTTGCTTGTTTCCCACAGTTTCTTGTTTTAGCCGTTTGACTTTCAAACTGGACATTTGACTTTTCTGTTTTAGGATTCAATTTAATCCTTTATTTGGAACAGCAAGAATACTTAGTACATGATGCAATCATTCCAATATGTAATGACACATTCATGTACCCCTCCCCCCTCCCGGAGTGCCGGACATTCCGGAACCTTCTAGAACATTCACCGAAATCATTTCCGAACTCCGAAACGGGACTTTCCTTATATGAATCTTATTCTCCGGACCATTACGGATCACCTCGTGATATCCCGGATCCCATCCGAGACTCCGAAAAACATTCGGTCTCTTTCTCATAATACCATAACTACTCAAAACAACGTCGAATCCTTAAGTGTGTCTCCCTACGGTTCGTGAATTATGCGGACATGATCGAGACACTTCTCCGAACAATAACCAATAGAGGAATCTGGAAATTCATATGGCTCCCACATATTTCTACGATTACTTTGCGATCGAATGAACCACTTACATACGATACCAATTTCCCTTTGTCTCACGATATGTTACTTATCCGAGGTTATGATCGTCGGTATCTCTGCATACCTAGTTCAACCTCGTTACTGATAAGTACTCTTTTCTCGTTCCCGTGATATGTGATCCCTTGTGAGCCAGTCACATGCTTGCAAGCTAATTGGATGACATTTCACCGAGAGGGCCCAGATAATATCTATCCGTCATATGGATGGACAAATCCCACTCTTGATCCATGTGTCTCAACCAATACTTTCCGAACACTCAATGCCACCTTTATAGCCACCCAGTTACGGTGTGGTGTTTGATGTCATCAAAGCATCCATCCGGTAAAGGTGATATGCATGATCTCATGGTCGAAGGAATTAGGTTACTATGTATCAGAAAGCATATAGCAATTGAACTATTGAAATGACTTGATCTTTATGCTATGCTTATCTATAGGAGTGTGTCCACCATATCATTCTCCTAATGATATGATCTTGTTGTTGATAACATCTCAATGTTCATGATAGGGAAACCACAATCATTTATCAACCAACAAGCTAGTGAAGTATAGAGGCTATACTAGGGACTTCAAATTAAGTTTACAAATCACACAAGTATTAATGTTTCCTTGTTAATACTATTATAGCATGAATGTAAACATTTATCATAAACACAAAGATATAATAATAACTACATTTATTATTGCCTCTAGGGCATATCTCCAACAGATGCTAGTGCTAAGCATATAACTTGATCAACTTTAGATGGGAATACTTGGTGGAAATGGTTATGAAAACCTTAGAATGATGGATCATTCTACTGAGATGTTTTGACATGAGTTTCCACACACCAGATAATTTTGGTGATGAAAATGTTGAGGCATGAGCCTTAGACCCCTTTATAAAACTGATGGTTGTCTGGATGCGATACCATTCCAATTTTACCGTACAACCACAATACCAGAAGATTGGGTAGGGCTTGACTGGAAACTTATATACCTTAGTATTGGTTCCCTCACAGTTGCTCATGGTTGGGAGGCCAAACTCACAGGAGAGCTGCCTATACTAGGGCGTGTAATTGAAAGGTTAGGATTGATTATCCGCATACTGAGTATGGTGAATTCAGGATTTGTTCCTGACGGATGTATCAAATGTTGTGGTGAAAGTGTATAATCTCTGCAGAGTGTCAAACTATTCGAATAGCCGCGTCCGTGGTTATGGACAGTTGGAGTGGCCATATTGTTCCCCCGTCAGATGTTTTCAAAATGACTTGTGAAATGACTTGAGATTTTTACTTGACCACAACAGAGTTGTGACATGAGATACAAGTTCCCACTTAGGTGTTATAAAATTTGACCAGCTTTCTCTTGCTTCGGAACTTAGTAGAGGTAAATCTGGCTTCTTGCAAAACAACCCTAGAGCTTAGTGTCCTATTACAAAAACCCCCTTCACTTGTTAGTATTAGTTTGCGAGTACTTAAAGAGTACTCATGGCTCTATCCCTGGCTATTCCCGTGGCCAGACTATGAAGAGGAGTACCAGGATGATGGACCCCAGGAAGGTTACGACAACTAGGATCATCTCCCATCGTCAGCATTGCCTGTGACCCCGAAGATGGAGCTTAGCCTATGCTACCTTTATTATTACGTAATTCCACTGCTTGAGTTGTATTAAGAACTGGATCATGAGATCCTTATTTGTGTAAGACCTTATGTATGGTTTGTAATGGATGATGTACTGTGGTATCCAATTCTGTTATGTCTTGCAAAAATGATAATCCTGGGATTGCGATGTATGGCATAATAGGCATCTGGGATTAAAAATCCGGGTGTTGACAAGTTGGTATCAGAGCTATCCTGACCATAGGAGACCCTAGTTAGACTTGACGTTTGAATCAGAAAAACTTAGTTTCAAAACCAAAGGAAGCAAATATTTACAAAAACTTATTCCCATTCTTATCACCTTTATTCTTTCATGAAAATTCATGTTCCTCAAAAACTCTTGCAAAATACATAAAATTGGACACACTTAATCACTCTACTAACTTACTCATCCTATATTCTTATAGATGGACGTGAAGTACAACAAGTTTTATCAGTTGGGGAATGGAGGAGACCTTATCTTTGAGAGGGATTTGGACCAGCTTTCGGAACTTCTGGAGCGTCCGCACCCCGAGTTCTTCGGAGCCCAGCTCAATGATCAAGGAGGAGAAGATCTGCAGTGGCTAATTGTTGCAAGTCTCCGAGGAAAGATTGAACCTCCCACTGCTGAGGGAATTCAGTTTACCTTAAGAGAGAACAACTGGCTCGATGGACTTGCCAGGGCCATGCAGGAAGCTCTTGCCCGTCTGTGTGGGCAGAGTATCAACCAGATCAAGGGAACCCGCTTTGAGTTTTGCCCAAGGCGTGATGCTAATGGACAACCACTGGAAGCCCCATACCACCCCGAGCTAAAGACTCAATTGGACCACCTTAGCTTCATGATGTACGATCGTCAGCAGGAATTGGACAATTGCCGTGACTACTCCAACCACAAGTCCGCCATCATCAAGACGAAGGATCAGACCATCGCCATGCTAGCAGAGGATCGCAAGTCTCGCCGCCGTCAGCTCGACAAGAAGGAGCGCATCATTGCTCGTATTCGCCACCATATCTCGGCCTTGGAGAAGACTATCCACGAGAGAGACATGCAGTTGGAGGAAAGGGATAATGCCGGAGAAGATCTTCATGGAGACCCTTACTCCTATCTCAGCGATGATGATGATTTTCTGGAGGATCAGGCTATGGACTTCTTCACCGATGAGGATGATTTCGCCTTCATCAATAACGACGATGATGATGAGGATGACGACTACACCGACTCCGAGGAGTAGTAGCACTTGAGCACTAGCGTAGTGAGTAGTATTCGGTCCCACTATATCGTAGTTTCCAGAATGGTTCCTAAAACCATCTGTTTACCTTTGTTGTGGTGTGTGTTGTATCGTGTGAATGAATGAATGAAAAGCAAGTTGCTAGAAAATCTGAGTCAAACTTTAAAAACTTTTCAAAGTCCTAGAACCTTAGAAATTTCCCTCTTTTCTCATGACCTATCTCAATCTTTAGATGCCACGCGGAGGAAGTGGTTTATCCCCGGACCCGATGTTGCAGATCCTGTAAATGTTGGTTTCTGACCGTGAAGCCGAAAGAGCCGAACGTCAAGCCAACCTAGCCACCCTTCAACAGATAGCCCAGCTGGCCCACAACAGCCAATGCCAAGGAAATCAGGACAACCATGGATCTAAGCTCAAGAATTTCCAGAATACCAACCCGCCTGTTTTCACTAAGTCAGAAGAGCCCCTAGATGCCGATGATTGGCTGCAAACCATGGAAAATAACCTGGAAGTCGCCGGAGTGGGAGCTAACGAGAAATTTATGTTCGCCACCCACTATCTAGCCGGAGATGCAAGATCATGGTGGAACAGTGTTCGTGCAATGACCGGAGGACAGATGATGACCTGAGAGGAATTCAAGGTCAAGTTCAGCAGAACCCATGTGCCACCGGGTTTGATCAAGAGAATGAGAGATGAGTTCAGAGAACTGAAGCAAGGAAGGATGACCATAGTGGAATACTGTGACAAATTCTTGTCATTAGCTAGGTATGCCCCGGATGAGATCGACACCGAAGCCAAGAAGAAAGAGAGATTCTTGAATGGTCTGCACGATGAGATGCAGACTGTGTTAGTCAATGTCCCCTTTGCGGATATTGAAGCCCTTGTCGACTCTGCCATCCAGATGGAAGGAAAGATCAACCAAGCCAATGAGAACTGCAAGGGTTGCATGATGCATCAGCCAGGAACCCATCCTACCCCAAAGTATCGCCCTAACCCATCTCCAGGATTTGCCCCGAGAACCAACAGACCCCCGATGAACCGTCCGACCTATCCTAACCGTGGAAACCCTAGGCCCGGAGGAAATCACAACAACCCCGGCAACTCTAACAATTTCAACCATGCCCCACCCAAGTTCAACAACAACAATGCTACCGCCAACACCAACATTGCCCCGAGGACTGGAAGCAATGTTGTGCTTGTTGCAGCAAAGGACAAGTCGCAAGTAACTTGTTATGACTGTGGAAATAAGGGTCACTACTCCAACGAGTGCCCCAACAAGAAGAATGTCGCATCCCCCAATGCAAATGCCCCAGCTCAGCAGCAGCGTCGTGTTCAGCCCGGAAGAAGATTTGCCCCAGGGAATTCTCTCAACCGCAACGGCCGTCTTTTTCTCATGCATGCTGAAGAAGCTCAGGAAGCGCCAGACGTCGTGCTGGGTATGTTTTCTGTTAATTCAGTACTTGCTAGAGTGTTGTTTGATTCTGGTGCATCGCACTCATTTGTCACCGAAGAATTTGCATGCACTAGTAAAATTCAACCAACCAAACTGAAGCATGTTATGATCGTTCAAATCCCCGGTTCAACCACCAAGGCTAGGCAAATTGGCAAAGCCGTCCCCATCTGAATCCATGGCATAGATTTTTATGCTAATCTGATAGTACTCGGAACTAAAGGTTTGGAAGTAGTACCAGGAATGGATTGGATGTCCAAACATAAAGGATTGGTTGACTGTGCCAAGAAATCCATAACCATGACCATTACCGCTGGAATATTAGTTGAGCATATATCTGAAACCTTACCTCGTCAATTCAAGTGCAACAAGAGTATAGCCCAACCTACCATTGACCAAGTCCGGATAGTCTGTGAATACCCCGATGTGTTTCCAGATGTTTTGCCCGGTATGCCCCCAGATCGGGATATCGAGTTTATCATCGAACTAATCCCCGGAACAGGACCCATAGCCCAGAGACCATATAGTATGAACCCGTCTGAAGTAGCAGAACTGAAGAAGCAACTGGATGCCATGTTGGAAATTGGATTGATTGAACCAAGTGCGTCACCATGGAGATCACCTGTTTTGTTCGTGGACAAGAAAGATGGAGGTAACCGTCTATGTACGGATTATCGGAAGTTGATTGATGTCACCATCAAGAACAAATACCCGTTGCCCAAGATAGAAGATTTGTTTGATCAGTTGACCGGTGCCAAAGTGTTTTCTAAGATTGATCTTAGGACTGGCTATCATCAACTCAAGATTCGTGCAGAGGATATTCCAAAGACTACCTTTACCACCCGTTATGGATTATACGAGTATACTGTCATGTATTTTGGATTAACCAACGCCCCTGCTTATTTCATGAATCTCATGAATAAGATTTTTATGGACTTCCTGGATAAGTTTGTCGTTGTTTTCATCGATGACATTCTGATATATTCCAAATCAGAAGAAGAACATGAGCTACACCTAAGGACCATTCTTGGAACCCTTAGAGAGCATCAGTTGTATGCCAAGTTTAGCAAATGTGAATTCTGGTTACAGGAGGTAGGATTCCTTGGTCACATTGTATCAGCTGGAGGAATTGCCGTGGACCCTGCAAAGGTGAAAGATGTAGAAGATTGACAAGCCCCAACCACTCAAACCCAAGTTCGTGCATTTCTCGGATTGGCGGGATACTACCGCAAGTTCGTAGAAGGATTCTCGAGTATCGCCAGACCCATGACCCAATTGCTGCAGAAGGACAAGAAGTTTGAATGGACCGACAAATGTGAAGCGAGTTTTCAAGAACTCAAAAGGAGATTGATTTCAGCCCCAATCTTAATCATGCCGGATATCACGAAGCCCTTCGACGTGTATTGTGATGCATCCAAGATCGGTCTCGGATGTGTGCTAATGCAAGAGGGCAAGGTTATATCTTATCTATCCCGACAACTGAAACAACATGAGCAAAATTACCCAACCCATGACCTCGAAATCGCAGCCGTAGTTCTAGCCTTGAAGACATGGAGGAATTACCTGATGGGAAACCGTTGTGAGATTTATTTGGATCACAAGAACCTGAAGTATATATTCACTCAGAAGAAGCTGAATATGAGGCAGAGAAGATGGATTGAGCTAATCAAGGATTACGATCTGGACATTCACTATCACCCCGGTAAAGCCAACGTGGTAGCAGATGCCCTTAGCAGATTGCCGTGCCGCTTGAACTCCATGATTTTGAATGAGCAACCAAGTCTACACAAAGAGATGGAAGATTTCCGAATGGAATTAGTGAGTGAAGGATTTTTAGCTAGCATAGAACTTCAACCCACTTTGATCAGCCAGGTCAAAGAGGCGCAGAAAGGAAATGCTAGTATCGACGGAATCAAGCATCGTATCGGTACAGGCAAAGTACCCGGATTCACCGAAGACGAAGAAGGAGTTCTGTGGTACAAAGGACGCCTTTGTGTACCAGCAGATTCTGAGTTGAAAGAAGTTATTATGAAGGAAGCTCATGATACTCTTTATTCTATCCACCCCGGAGGGACTAAGATGTATCAAGATTTGGAAGAGGAATTTTGGTGGCATAAGATGAAGAGATAAATTGGAAGCTATATCGCCAAGTGTGATATATGTCAGCGAGTCAAGGCAGGACATCAAAGACCCGCTGGATTGTTGCAACCATTGCAGATTCTGGAATGGAAATGGGATTCCGTTAGAATGGACTTTATCACCGGATTGCCTCCTTCTAGTAGGGGAAATGACTCTATCTGGGTCATACTGGACAGATTGTCCAAAGTCGCCCATTTCTTACCCGTCAAGACCACATATCAGAGTTTGAAGCTAGCGGAGTTATAGATCGCTAGAATCGTTAGTTTGCATGGAGTCCCCAAGAACATCGTATCTGATCGAGGAACTCAATTTACCTCAAGATTCTGGAAGAAAGTCCAAGAAGGTTTAGGAATCCGCCTAGATTTCAGCACCACTTATCACCCTCAGACCGATGGACAAACGGAGCGAGTAAATCAAATACTCGAAGACATGTTAAGAGCATGTGTGTTGGAATATGGATCAAAGTGGGAAGACTGTCTGCCGTTTGCAGAATTTTCATACAACAACAGTTATCAAGCTAGTTTGCAAATGGCCCCATTTGAATTCATGTATGGAAGGAAGTGCCGCACCCCTTTGAACTGGTCGGAAGTAGGAGAGAGTCAGATTTTTGGACCTGACATCCTACGAGAAGCAGAAGAGAAGGTTCACAAGATTCGTGAGCACCTCAAGACAGCCCAGTCCAGACAGAAGATTTACGCCGACAAGAGACGTCGAGGCCTCGCCTTTAACATAGGAGATTCTGTATATATGAAAGTGTCGCCATTGAAAGGAATGCATCGTTTCCAGCTGAAAGGAAAGTTAGCCCCCAGATATATTGAACCTTTCAAGATTCTGAACCGTCGAGGAGAAGTGTCGTATCAATTGGAACTACCCGAAGAGATGTCAGCCGTGCACAATGTGTTCCATATCTCATTACTTCGCAAGTGCCTCGAAGTCCCAGAGAAGACCGAAGTGTTCAAGAATATCGATCACCGGACCATAGAGATCAACGATGACTTGACCTGTCCCGAAGTACCCATCCGTATTTTGGAAGAAGCTTTCAGAACTACCAGAACCCGAAGCATCAAGTTCTCAAGATTCAGTGGAGCAACCACACGGAAGAGGAAGCTACCTGGGAGCGCGAAGATCACATTAGGACGGAGTTTCCCGATCTCTTCAAATCCTAGGTAATCTTTTCATCCTTTTTCACATCTCGGGACGAGATTTTGTTTAAGGGGGGAAGGTTTGTAACATCCCAAAAATATGAAACTTAGATCATCTATCTCTAATCATCAGAATTTAGGATTAACAAAAACTTTTCTAAATAAAAATATAAAAGCATGCATGTGTGTATGCATTCCAATTTGGATTCTTTTAAACTACCTTGCTTGTGTGTTTCTTTGCTTGTAAAAGGATTCTTAGGTGAAATAAACATCATCCAAACAATCCCCACATTTTTCCCAAAGACAAATAAATCAAAACAAACAAAATAAGGGAATGGTCACTTTGGCCAATTTAACTCCCATGCCTACTTTGGCGGTCTCTAACTTTCAAAACTTAACAGAAACTTGTTTGGATCTTTACACCCCTTGATAGTACTCATAACAAAGTACCAAGGCCACCTTGTGATCATCCAAAAACATTTGAATGCATGGTTTAAATGACAGTTCAAAATTGAATCTATATCATATGGGAAGATCCCACTTTTTCGAAAACCACTCAAACAAGCTCAACTTTCAAAACCCAAGCATCCACAGACTCACCAGCACCTGCCTAGCACACCCACCAAAAATCTTTTCAAAATTCAAAACTTGAATTCATGCGGCCATTTCATCAAACACCTTGCAGATTCAAATCAAACAAAATCAAAACACTATAATGTGTAGTGTTTTGGGCCTAACTTGTTCCCTCTCTGGACACCACTAGCCTTAGTATATCATCTAACGACCCTAACTAATTTCTAGCACCACTGTAAGCTTGACAATGTCATCAATGGTGAACAGGCTAAGAGCACCATGTCACCCCAGTGTGGACAGCAGGCTAGAGAAAGAACTAGACGTGCCAACCTTGTCTGGGAGGTAGCCCATGCCTCGCCGCCCCCTCTCGACCAGCCCTGCCTCGCGGACAGCAGCCATAACCGCCAGGAACGCCACGCCCGTGCCGCTGTCGACCGTGCTGACCCGCGCCGCAGAGCACGCGCCGTTCCCATTCAACCAGACCACCTCGATCCCTCGCCGCCCGCCAACATGCTCCCCACCGTCCCAGGAGACCGCTAGACATGCCCATTTCACCGCCCGTACCCCGTAGCCGCCGCTCGCCGTCGAAGACGCCGCCTCTGCCGCGCAGAACTTCGAGCGTTCCAGACCGTTTGCCACCGCCCCTACACGCGCATTAAAGCCATGGAGCATCGCCAGGAGACCACCGATTGATCACCACCATCGGCCATGCCTCTAGCAGCCCGTAGTCATGTCGCCACCGTCGCCTGCCCATCCCGTTCGGTCTCGTCGTCGAGACTATAAATAGAGGCCTCCCCCGCTCAAACTCTTCACACCATCTCACTCCCCTTTCCTCACTGATCGTTCCACCCCGTTCCTGGAGCAAGGCGCGTAGCGCATCGCCAGAATTGTGCCGGAGCAGGCCGCCTCTGGAGAAGAAGGGCGTCGTCGATTTCGTTCACCCCAGGAGAAGCTGCCGGTACCAGGAGGTTCACCGTCGTCGACTTCGTCTTTCGCCCGCCTCGCCGAACCTCGCCTGAGCCCCGGTGAGCCTCCCACGACCCCCACCTGCCGTGTTAGGGTTCTGTCTTGCCGGTGCTGCCCGACGTGGACGATGAACTAGAGCCGTTAGATTAGAACTAGATCCAACGCACCACGTTGCCCCATACCGCTTCGCACCCCCCGTCTCACTAGCGTGTGGGGACAACAACTTAGCCAGCCCGCGTAAGCGCTGTGCGTAGCAGGCTGGCCCATTTTCTCTTCCCGCGCAGCCCACTCATTTGAATTTGGATTTTTCCATTTTCATTTGTTGAGAAATAGAGCAATTTACCAAGCGAATTATCCAAAATAAACGCTAGACAAAACATGACTAGAATAATAGGCAATATACTAATCATGTTAAATAGCGAAAACAAATTAAGGCATATAGCCAAACAAACTGCAAGGCATAAAACTTTGGATAGGATCAGAACAAGATTGAGACAGAAGATGTACACGGCAGTAGCAGAAGTGGAACCGCCGGCGTTGGAACCGTCGTTGGCCATGTCGTTGAGGAAGAGGGTGCTGATGTCGGGGAAGAAGTCCTCGTCGGGGAAGACGTCGCTATCTGTGAGGGAGTCCGTGACGAAGCCAGTAGTCGCGCTGATAGCGCTCCCCAAAAACCTTATCGCCCTTCTCCCGTACAGGACTCGAAGCAGCGGGGTCTCGGAGGCCTACTGTCCCGGCTCGCGGTGCACGCCGTAAGACGGGATGGGGAAGATGGAGGTAGCGCAGTGCTCTGGAACTGGAGGCACAAGGGATGTGTGGCAGTGTAACTGAGAGGAGGCGCGACCTCTCTCTCTTATAGGCGCAGAGGGGAAGGCAAACAGCGCAGAAGATGAAACGAATGGACGGAAGATGAAGCGAACAGCCTCCACTCAATTCGTATTCATTTAACTCGTATTAAAAGTCCATTAAAAGCAAACGTTTCAGCTTCTGTACATCTGTTCATATACCATTCATGCGTGGCAAAATAAAGCTCGGCTCGGCGAGATTCCCGCAACCCGCAACCCGCAACCCGCAACCCGCGGCGCGCGCGCGCGTGACGTGACGAGGCGAGGCGAGGCGAGGCGTGGCGTGGCGAGGCGAGCGAGGAGGAGGAGCGCGCGTGTGGAACTCTCTCCTTCTCCTTCTCATCCTTTTACCAAGTGGTAGGAGAGATCACCTTATAAGCTGGTCCAACTTCCACTCAACTAGCAATGTGGGACTAAACATTTGTCCCAGCTCTTGCCTTGCATGAATGGGCCACATGGGCCTCTAGGATTTTCAGGAATTATTGAAATGGAAAATGGGCTAGACTATTTGGGCCAAAATTCCAACAATCCCCCACCAGATCCCAGAGGCACGTGTAATTTGCCTTTGGTTCCAAAACACTGTTTATATACCGGTACTATAGTGGAGACTGTTAAGTTGAACTTCCACCTAGAATTCTATGCTACACTAGGTTGCGACTTGTACAGTGGACTATGCCTTGAACTGCAAGTTTGCTGCAATCTAGCTTCACACGAAGTCTTGACCGATACTGGGCTACCGTGGGACTTCCTCGCGGGTGGAGCTTATACGTCATACTCCATGACCTTTCATGAGTTTATTAGAGAGCACCCTACTCTCATAGACTGCGACGTTTTAATAGTCAGACTCATATAGGTGTGTTCTTCAAAAGATGTTCTGCAGGACAACATCTTTGCTTAGGATAAGCCACTTAGAACACATTAAGATAATAAATCAACCTGCCATGCAGAATAGGAAAGTATTGCATCTATATGGAGTGGTGTTTATTAAAGTAGGGATACTTTCCTCTCAGCTAACCAACAGCTTGTTTCCCAATTCTAATTCACGGGATCTCCGATCACATAGAGTGGTTTACCACTGTGGAAAGCTCAAATTGTGGGTCTCATACCCATCTCCTTCGATGCATTTTCTATCACGTTGCGTGATAGACCCTTTGTGAAGGGATCTGCCAAGTTTTTAGATGTTTGGATATAATCCAATGCAATAACTCCGGAGTTTCTCATTTTCCTGACAGATTTCAGTCTCCTCTTCACATGTCTTGAGGACTTCATATTATCCTTAGAACTATTCACCTTAATAATCACAGTTTGATTATCACAGTTCATTGGAATTGCGGGTATAGATTTTTCAACCACAGGTAAGTCCATCAAGAGTTCACGAAGCCACTCTGCTTCAACAGTGGCCGTGTCTAGTGCTGTGAGTTCTGCTTCCATAGTTGACCTCGTTAAGATGGTCTGCTTGCAAGACTTCCAAGACACAGCGCCACCACCAAGTGTGAAAACATATCCACTCGTGGCCTTTATCTCGTCAGCATCAGATATCCAATTTGAATCACTATAACCCTCTAGTACCCTTGGATACCCGGTATAGTGTATGCCATAGCTCGCAGTGCCTTTTAGATATCGCATAACTCTCTCAAGAGCATGCCAGTGATCATCTCCTGGATTTGAGACAAATCGACTGAGTTTGCTTACAACAAAGGCGATGTCAGGTCTCGTGGCACTAGCTAAATACACAAGCGAGCCAATGATTTGAGAGTATCTTAGTTGGTCTCTAGCATTTCCTCGATTCTTTCGAAGCAACACACTAGGATCATACGGTGTAGGAGAAAAATTGACGTCGCTATACCCGAAATGACTCAAGATCTTTTCCACATAGTGGGACTGAAGCAATGTAATCCCACCATCATCATCTCTCAATAGCTTGATGTTCAGGATGACATCAGCTACTCCAAGATCCTTCATCTCAAAGGAACGAGATAAGAAATCTTTGACCTCCTTAATTGCATTAAGGTTGGTTCCGAAAATCAGTATGTCATCAACATACAAACAAAGGATGACTCCCTCACCCCCACCATGGCGATAGTATACGCACTTGTCAGCTTCGTTTACAACAAAGCCTGCAGCGGTTAAGGTTTTATCAAATTTTTCGTGCCACTGCTTAGGTGCTTGTTTAAGACCATACAAAGACTTCAGTAGCTTGCACACTTTTCTTTCTTGACCATTTACTACAAAACCATCTGGTTGATCCATATAAATTTCCTCATCCAACTCTCCATTTAGGAAAGTCGTCTTAACGTCCATTTGATGAACGAGAAGACCGTGTGAGGCAGCCAGAGAAAGTAGTACTCGAATAGTGGTCAACCTTGCTACAGGTGAGTAAGTGTCAAAGAAGTCTTCACCTTCCTTTTGGGTATAACCCTTGGCCACAAGCCTTGCCTTGTACTTCTCAATAGTACCATCAGGCCTTAGTTTCTTCTTGAACACCCATTTACATCCTACAGGTTTGCACCCATAAGGACGATCAGTGATCTCCCATGTTTCATTAGCTAAGATGGAATTCATATCACTATGAACAGCTTCCTTCCAGTAGTCAGCATCAGGAGATGCATAAGCTTCTGAAATGGAAGTGGGAGTATCATCCACAAGGTACACAATGAAATCATCACCAAAAGACTTTGCAGTCCTTTGTCTCTTGATCCTTTTAGGAATTTCATTATCATCCTCCTTAGGACTTTCAGAGTGTTCAGTCGGAATGGTAGGTTCAGAGAATATAGCAAATTCCTGATTAGATGAACTAGGTATCTCCGGATTTGATGAGTTAGGTTTATCCTTCATTGGAAAGATATCCTCAAAGAAAGTCGCATCAGTCGACTCCATGATTGTACCGACATGAATGTCAGGTACTTCAGATTTTACTATCAAGAATCTATAACCAATGCTATGAAAAGCATAGCCCAGAAAAACACAATCAATGGTTTTTGGTCCAAGCTTGCGCTTCTTGGGGATTGGTACATTAACCTTTGCCAAACAACCCCAAGTACGTAAGTAAGAGAGTTTTAATCTTTTCTTCTCCCATTCTTCGAATGGAGTAATTTCTTTGTTCTTTGTGGGAACTCGATTTAGGACATGACACGCGGTCAATAATGCCCCCCCCCACCATTCCTTAGAAAGACCCGATGTGTCTAACATGGCGTTAACCAAATCTGTTAGAGTACGGTTCTTTCTTTCGGCTACTCCATTTGACTGGGGTGAGTAGGGAGGCGTCCTCTCATGAATTATGCCATGTTCCGCACAAAAGGAATCAAACTCGTTGGAAAAATACTCTCCACCACGATCAGACCTAAGCCTCTTAATCTTTCGATCAAGTTGATTTTCTGCCTCAGCTTTATAGATTTTGAAGAAACTCAAAGCCTCATCTTTTGATTTCAGAAGATACACATGACAATATCTCGTAGAGTCATCGATCAAAGTCATGAAATATTTCTCACTTCTGCAGTCGTATGTGACTTGCGAGGTTGTTTAGCTTGTACGCAGACTTGGCACTTAGATCCCTTAACAGTTGAGAAATCAGGGATTAAATTCATTTTGGCTAGCCGCGTCATACAACCAAAATTAATATGACAAAGACGAGAGTGCCAGACATTTGATTCAAAATTTGTGTAAATATGATTAACAACTTTATTACAAATGTCTGACAGAGATAAGCGGAACAAGCCTCCGCATTCATAGCCTTTACCAATAAAGGTTCCATACTTCGAAATTACAAATTTATTGGACTCGAATACAATCTTGTAGCCATCTCGACACAGAAGAGATCCGCTAACAAGATTTTTATTTATTGAGGGAACATGATGCATGTTCTTCAGGCGCACAGTCTTTCCCGAAGTGAACTTCAGATCGACCGTACCAACACCATGAACAGAAGCATGCGAGTCGTTCCCCATCAGCACGGTTTGAGTCCCTCTGACCTGATATGAAGAAAACATGGAAATATCAGAACAGACATGTACATTAGCGCCCGTGTCAATCCACCAATCAGGAGAATGACATAATGAAAGAACAGTAGGTAATATACTATACCCAACATCTTTCATCTCAACGTCGCCCATGACAACATTAGCAGTCTTGCTGCTCTTCCCATGTTGGCGCTTGTCAAAGCGGTTGGGACAAGCAGGATCCCAATGATTAGGATCACCGCACACATGACAAGCACCTTTCTTCTTATCAGTCTTCTTCTTGAAGCTGGTGGACTGTGAGGCCTTGTTCTTTCCATCGAACTTTCCTTTGTCATCAAACTTGCCTTTGTTCTTGAACTTGTAAGGCTGTAAGTTCCTTTTCTGTACCAGGTTGGCATTAGAACCTCCCTCGGTACCTCGAGCACGTGTGTCTTTTGCTCTTGCCTTCTCTTCCACATCAAGAGTCCCAATGAGATCCGTCACGGAGAACTCTTGTCTCTTGTGCTTCAGAGAAGTAGCAAAATTCCTCCATGACTGGGGAAGTTTGGCAATGATGCCTCCGGCAACAAACTTGTCTGGTAACACACAAGTGAAGTGCTCAAGCTCCCTGGCAAGTGACTGTATCTCATGAGCCTGCTCCACAATGGAGCGGTCATCAATCATCTTATAGTCATAGAATTGTTCCATGACATACAGTTCACTGCCAGCATCAGAGACTCCAAATTTTCTCTCGAGCGCATCCCACATATCTTTGCCATTGCTAAATGACAGATATGAATCGACAATATTGTCGCCAAGGATGCTGATCAAGGCAGCCTTGAAAGTAGTATCAAGTTTTTGGAACGCCTCTTCCTGAGCGGGATTAAGTTCCCCCTCAGGTGCGCCATAGATGGCGTTATAGCAGCTCATGGTCTGAAACCAGAGCACTGCTCTCGCACGCCACCGTTTGTAATTCACACCTTCAAACACAGGTGGCTTCATAGAAGCAACAAAGCCACTTGGGGCAAATTGCCTGAAATAAGGTTTTTGGATTGTTGAGAAATAGAGCAATTTACCAAGCGAATTATCCAAAATAAACGCTAGACAAAACATGACTAGAATAATAGGCAATATACTAATCATGTTAAATAGCAAAAACAAATTAAGGCATATAGCCAAACAAACTGCAAGGCATAAAACTTTGGATAGGATCAGAACAAGATTGAGACAGAAGATGTACACGGCAGTAGCAGAAGTGGAACCGCCGGCGTTGGAACCGTCGTTGGCCATGTCGTCGAGGAAGAGGGTGCTGATGTCGGGGAAGAAGTCCTCGTCGGGGAAGACGTCGCTATCTGTGAGGGAGTCCGTGACGAAGCCAGTAGTCGCGCTGATAGCGCTCCCCAAAAACCTTATCGCCCTTCTCCCGTACAGGACTCGAAGCAGCGGGGTCTCGGAGGCCTACTGTCCCGGCTCGCGGTGCACGCCGTAAGACGGGATGGGGAAGATGGAGGTAGCGCAGTGCTCTGGAACTGGAGGCGCAAGGGATGTGTGGCAGTGTAACTGAGAGGAGGCGCGACCTCTCTCTCTTATAGGCGCATAGGGGAAGGCAAACAGCGCAGAAGATGAAACGAATGGACGGAAGATGAAGCGAACAGCCTCCACTCAATCCGTATTCATTTAACTCGTATTAAAAGTCCATTAAAAGCAAACGTTTCAGCTTCTGTACATCTGTTCATATACCATTCATGCGTGGCAAAATAAAGCTCGGCTCGGCGAGATTCCCGCAACCCGCAACCCGCAACCCGCAACCCGCGGCGCGCGCGCGTGTTGTGACGTGACGTGACGAGGCGAGGCGAGGCGAGGCGAGGCGTGGCGTGGCGAGGCGAGCGAGGAGGAGGAGCGCGCGTGTGGAACTCTCTCCTTCTCCTTCTCATCCTTTTACCAAGTGGTAGGAGAGCTCACCTTATAAGCTGGTCCAACTTCCACTCAACTAGCAATGTGGGACTAAAAATTTGTCCCAGCTCTTGCCTTGCATGAATGGGCCACATGGGCCTCTAGGATTTTCAGGAATTATTGAAATGGAAAATGGGCTAGACTATTTGGGCCAAAATTCCAACATCATTCAAACATAGTTTTGTACTCTGTTTCAAAAATCAAACCAGCTCGATTCAGTGAACCAAATTGAATGAAACCAATTTTGTTAGAAAGGTCTGGAAGTGCTGAATCCAAGACCATTGGATTCAAATCATTTGGATCTGTAGATCACCCTTGGTAAAAATAACAAGGCATATGCTTTTCTGCATTCAAACATTTTTCAAATTTAAACCATAATATCTTTTGAATTGACTCCAACTCTCAAAAATCATAATTGATCATACCTTTCAGAATATATAAAAATATATGGGTTTACTTACAGAAATAATGTTCAAGTAATAAAAGAATGCCACATAGGCATTTCTAATCACTTTTTATTTAAAATAAAAGGTTAAACCTTATTAAATTGTGACACCACTTTAGATCACATTCCCATGGACCGAAACATGTGATGATGACATGTGTCAACATGATCCCATGTTTGGTTTGGAGAATATTAAATCTTAAGTAGTTTTTCAATGAGTAGAAATTACTTTTCTAAAAATAAAATCATTAAGGAAAGTGCTTGTAAGGTTAGTGATGATGCTAGATCATCTATAGAAGCCCTTTGTGTGATGATTGAAAGTAGTTAAGTATTGTTTGGTGATTGTGTACCTCGTATTTATTTATAGATGCTAGTACCGACCAAGGATACGAGGAGGAAGAAGGATACTACGAAGAAGAAGCCGAGGAGAACTTCAACCACTGCTCTGCACAAGGCAAACTAACACTTGCAAGATAATCTACTTTGGCAAGCCCATACTGGCAAGCCTAATACTACTAGTTGATTGTGCAAGTTAATACTTGCTTGTCACCATGCCAACCATATGCCTTTAGCATATGTGATTATACCCACTTGATAACCCCATCCTAATTTTATTTGCAAGCTTTTTTACTTTAGGTCATTAGCAAAGCTTTTTTGCTTAGAGTTGACTTAAGTAACTTGTAGATACTAGAAAGATAACTGAAGGTTGCATAAAGAGCATAAAATTTGGCTTAAGCTAGATAATCTTGATGTCATCCTAAGGCATGAAATTGAACTTAGTTAAAACTACCCTTGTTATCACCCCTCATTTAGTACTCACCCCCACTTGTAGATGCTAGTGCTAAGCATAAAACTTGAACAACTTTAGATGGGAATACTTGGTGGAAATGGTTATGAAAACCTTAGAATGATGGATCATTCTACTGAGATGTTTTGACATGAGTTTCCACACACCAGATAATTTTGGTGATGCAAATGTTGAGGCATGAGCCTTAGCCCCCTTTATAAAACTGATGGTTGTCTGGATGCGATACCATTCCAATTTTACCGTACAACCACAATACCCAAAGATTGGGTAGGGCTTGACTGGAAACTTATATACCTTAGTATTGGTTCCCTCACGGCCAAGGTCTGAGCTTAGGCTACCTTGTGAAGATTGTCCACCTGTGCAGTACCCAAGATGACAGTTGGTCATGGTTGGGAGGCCAAATTCATAGGAGAGGTGCCTATACTAGGGCGTGTAATTGAAAGGTTAGGATTGATTATCCACATACTGAGTATGGTGAATTCAGGATTTGTTCCTGACGGATGTATCGAATGTTGTGGTGAAAGTGTACAATCTCTGTAGAGTGTCAAACTATTCGAATAGCCGCGTCTGCGGTTATGTACAGTTGGAGTGGCCATACTGTTCCCCCGTTAGATGTTTTCAAAATAACTTGTGAAATGACTTGAGATTTTGACTTGACCACAATAGAGTTGTGACATGAGATACAAGTTCCCACTTAGGTGTTATAAAATTTGACCAGCTTTCTCTTGCTTCAGAACTTAGTAGAGGTAAATCTGGCTTCTTGCAAAACAACCCTAGAGCTTAGTGTCCTATTACAAAAACTCCCTTCACTTGTTAGTATTAGTTTGCGAGTACTTAAAGAGTACTCATGGCTTTGTCCCTGGCTATTCCCGTGGCCAGACTATGAAGAGGAGTACCAGGATGATGGACCCCAGGAAGGTTACGACAACTAGGATCATCTCCCATCGTCAGCATTGCCTGTGACCCCGAAGATGGAGCTTCGCCTACGCTACCTTTATTATTACGTAATTCCGCTGCTTGAGTTGTATTAAGAACTGGATCATGAGATCCTTATTTGTGTAAGACCTTATGTATGGTTTGTAATGGATGATGTACTATGGTATCCAATTCTGTTATGTCTCGCAAAAATGGTAATCCTGGGATTGCGATGTATGGCATAACAGGCATCTGGGATTAAAAATCCGAGTGTTGACAGACATGTCCCAAGGTGTCAACAAAAGACAGAGCTTTGCGATGCACCTAGTAAGAGCATCTCCACTCGGGGTCCCTAAAGCCGCCCTAAAGGGCTATCGGGGGCGCGGACATTGAAAATCATGCCTAGCCTCCCCCTCCAATTCTTTTATGGCGCCGGTGCAGCCCATTTTGTTATCCAGCGTCCCTAGGATAAACTAAACTCACATGGGGTCTAGAGGGGGCGCCATATGGAGCTAAAAACGACGCGGCCAACCCTGGCAGTGAGATACGTACTTTGTTTCTAGAGCCGATGGGTCCCGGCGTCTGGCCACGCGGCAGCCTGCCCTTTCCAACTCTTCCCGCCTTAGTTTCCCTCCCTTTCCCACTATATCTAGGGCGCCGCCATTCCAATCCATAGATCCACACAACTCTCTCTCACCATGGACACCCTACACCGGGCCTATCTCACCCTCAAGGAGACGGAGGCGTTGCGCGCCTCCAGCTACCCATATCCGCTGGGCTACTGGTTACCCCCGACTAGATGCAGCACTGGAGGGGTCCCTGTCCCTCCTGTGCATCACGATTCCGCCTGCTGTATGACCATCACGAGCCACTACTACCTCAAGCTCATGGAATAGCAGTAGATGAATCCCAATTGGTGCCTCGACAACAACGCGACCTGGACAGCCTTCTTTGCTAATCGGTAGGAAAGAGAGCTCGCCAGGTACGAGGGCGATATCCCTCCTCCGGTGAACCACAACGAAGACGGTCGGTGACTATGGTAGGGAACCGGACACTCACCAGTGTGACGCACCACATCGCTAGGGAGATCACCCTCGCCTATGGTACCCACGCTCTCAGCCACCACGGAGACCAAGCAAGGGCAACAACAGCCACAGCCGCGGCTTCATCGTCAAACGAGACACCCCACCTCCGGGTGTCCTGCCTTCGTGGTCGGTGTGGCGGGTTCCTCCGGAATATGCTATGGCCGTGCGCCATCATGGACGCACCAGCGACCCGGAGGAGTTCTCGGGGTAGCGCGCAGCCATGTGCGCCTCTTTGTACCGCGTGGAGGTCGACACCGGGGGCTGCTGCAACAGCTGCGACCGCCAGTCCCTACATCCTACGATGATCGTCGGTCTCCTCTAGCCGCATTAAATCGCGGAAGGACATAGGCTCTAGCCGTGCGCGGCAAGAAACGACGACGATGGCGATTACAACCCTAAAACAGTGTACTATAGGACTAGACATGATTATGACTAGTTTCATTTTTCGAGCATGTAATAAAAATAGCTGAATAATAAATTTTAGAATTGTTATGGGCGTACGAATGAGAGTCAGCGCCCCCTCCCCCAAATCGTGAACCTATCCGTTAGCCCCCCATACGACTCAAAATCAGGCTGCGCCGGACGCCGTATAGGGGAGGACAAGTGGAGATGCACTAAAGTCGTTAGGCTAATGTTGTGGGCGCACACTACCGATCCCAATCCAATCAAGGTGTCCGAGGAGCGCCAAATGCGCCGGTCCTTGTTTTCCTCTAAAAGAGAAGTTAGAACTCGTTGATGGCCAAACCGAAGAGATCGGTTGCTTCGCCCGAAAACTACTAGGGTCGCCGCCTGGCACTTTATTCTGCAAGACATGGGATCCCAAGATCCGCCACATCTCACTGCCCACCTCCGGCGGAGAAGGAGGGGGTGCTGATGACATGCCCAGAGCCGCCGCTCGGCGCCCATGTGATGCGGGAAATGCGGCCATCGTTGCCACGCAGGAAACAAGTAGGACAAGGAGGGTCCAGGCCCGGGCCCTCCAGTCCTGCACAGACCAAGGATCCTAAACGCGTGCCTCCACTGCCGGCCGACTTTCGTCAATGCCTTCAGCCACTTGTTGCCGCATGCCACCACTACTGCAGGAAAGGGAACGTCTGCCGCCGTCACACCCCTTCCCACGACCAGCGAGCGCCTCGATGCCTCTATGCCGCGCGGGCATTGCCCGGCGACGTCTCCGGCGGTGGCGGAGGGAGGAAGGGGATGGTCCTTGAGGGCTTCCGGTGGGATTACCTGTGGTGGCGCAGCACCGACATCACGAGGTGGGAGAGGATCTGCTATAATTAATTAAGAGGTTAATTTTGGAAGACGAATTACTAATCTACCATAGTTTTGCATTCATATCGTGTGAGGGCTCCGACACTTGTGGAGATATAAAACAAAGATCTGCCTTTGCTAGAAATCAAGCAAATACGTACGTTGGCCTTAAAGAGTTAGGGAATCTTCATCGGGTCGACGCATCCCGTCTGAACGTGTTCGAACTTGGCCGCGCGGACGTGCGGGGAGTGCGTGGCGTCCCAGCGGGCCAACCCATCCGGATGAACGCGTCCTACTCGACCCATCTGTGCACGTAATATGGGTCTCGGTTGCATCGGTCCGGAAAACGCCCTTGTCGACATGCTTTCTCCCTTTATCTTTTGCGGTCCCTACCACCAGTGGTACAGAAAACACACTACTTATTCCTCCAAAAAATCTCTCCCAAATTTCCACTAGCAGGAGCGGAAGGGAAGGCGATGAATCCCGCCGCCATGGTCGATGTTGCGCCCTCTGGCGTTCCCGCCGCCAAGAAGCGTGGCCGGCCAAAGAAGCCCACAAAGGAACAGACGTAGGAGGAGCGCAAGATCGAGTCAGAGAAACGCAATGGCCGGCGGGCAGCGGCGAGAAATTGACGCGTCGCTGCTAGGCTCGAGATAGAGCACCGGGAGGAGAACGAGCGCCTCCTCGCCACCTAGAACAACACTAGTAGGAAAATGGTTGTTAGTTGTACACATGGTTTCTCCTTCTGTGGCACACTAGGGGTGCGCCACTAGCCGTACGCTACGGCTAAAAAGTGCTCGTAGCGCACTGCCTTGGTGCGCTATGGTTATATGGGGCTAGGCGTAGCGCACTACCAGGTGCGCCACGGGTAGGGGAACAGGTGCGCCATGGCTGTTTTTTTTCAAAAAACAAAAAAAAATGCAAAAAACACCCTCATTTTGAATTGCAGAAGTAATCGGGTCCGCTCATCGCCGCCGTTGTGTCTCCTCGCTGGAGCATGGTGTCCGTGGCCACGACCTACAACCGCAGGGAGATGTGGGAGGCCCGTGGCCGTACTAGTCCTTGCCGGTATCGAGGAAGATAGGAAGGAGGAGGTGTGGCTGGAGAAAGGGAGGTAGGCAGAGAGGGAGGAAGAGAATAAGAGAGGGAGGAAGGGAGGTAGGAGAGGAGAAGGAGGTCGCCGTCGCTCGTCGTCATTGCAAGGAGGAGGAGAAGGCCGCCGTCGCCGTCGTCACTGCAAGGAGAGGAGGAGGCCGGAGCAAGGAGGAGGAGAAGGCCGCCGTCTCCATGTACACTGCAAGGTGAGGAGGTCGGAGAGAGGAGAAGGGTAAGGAGGAGATGGAAAAGGAGGAGGAGAAGAGAGAAGGAAAAGTAGGAGAGAGGAGAATGAAAAGGAGAAGGGGGAGGTAAGAATAGATAGGTAGGTGGGCGGGGTGGGGATTCGAATTTCGAATCCCGCCCAACTTAGTCGTGGCGCACTAGGGTGGTGCGCTACGGGTAAGTCGACTCCATTTTTTTCTACATAAAAAATGGTCTTTTCTCCGTAACTTTTTACTCTTTTCGAATTTAGAAATTCTAAAAATAGCCAAACGACCAAAGGTCGTCCCGAGAGGATGCGAAATCTCGTTCTCGTCATTTTGGTATATTAAACATATTTTTTCGATATCATATGCAAAAGTTACGACCGTTTTACCGTGGCATAAATTTTTTTGTAGAAAAAGTCGAAATTGTTGTTTGTTAATTTTCCTAAAAACTAGACTACATTATCTACCTAAATATGAAAGACTTTTATTTTTTGAAGTGTTTTTCATTTTCTTTTATTTTTTGCAAGGCTAAAAAGCCGATCCATGGGGGGTGGAGTTGGTGCATGCCACTACGGCTAAGTTGACCCAGTTGCTGCAACACACAGCCCGTAGCATACTAGGGAGGAGTGTCCTACGGCTAAGTTTCACACCCGTAGTGCATCTTGACCTAGTGCGTTACGGGTATGTGGTATGTGGCCACATGTGTCCTGGCCCGCACATAGCCGTGGCGCACCACCCCCATGCGCGCCACGCTTACGGTAGTTAGCCGTAGAGCACCTGTTGGCAGTACGCCACGCCTGTTTTATCCGTGGGGCACTTCAACAATGTGAGCCACGGATGTGAGGATTACCTATAGCCCTTTTCCTAGTAGTGCAGGGTCAACGCCAAGGAGCTGGCATTGAATGCCGCCAGGTGCGTCATCAACATGATCAAGTAGGAGGCGATGACCGCCGCTTTCGGTGGCGCGGTATCTCTTCCCGGCCTGGCCACGGCCGGTACGTCCTCTATCAGCTCCGTCACTTCCACGCCTACCGGCCGACCACCATATCAGCCCAGGACGGGTGGACCGCACACGCCCTCGCTTGGAGGCCACCAACTGTCCTGGTTCAATCATCCCCGTGTGTTGTCGTTGGAGGCGGGAGAGCCCGCTATCGATCTGAACCGCACTCCATCCAACACGGACGCAACCCTGGAGGCGTCGACAAAGCGGCGGACCATCTCTGCCGCGAACATGCCAACGCCAGTCAACCTGTTCGGCGAAATGCGAGCCGAGCTGCCGGCCGCTGCCAACACGGTATGATTGCCACATTTCTTCGCCATTGCCAGTGCATTGCTCGCGCCGCTTTATGATGGCCAATTGAAGTGTAGTATTTCGTGGGAAACAACTACTAGGATGTCATGAACAACATAATCAACAAGGATAGCCACGTCTATGCCGACGACGGCGAGGCCGAGACGGAGATGCAGCAAGAGACCCATCAAGATGCATGCAACATTGCGAATGAGGCATTGTTTGGGAACGATGCCACTTCCATGGGAGAGGGCGTCATGGCCGCATCGTTGGCCGCTTCACTTGCAGTCTCAATTATCGATGGCAAGAAGATGAGCCAAAGAACCGGGGGCTACACCCCTGCCAAGGACATGCTCCTATGCAAGGCATGGATGGAGATTTCACAAGATTCACTATGTGGCGCCGAGCAAAAGGGCTTTGCCTATTGGAAGAAGGTGGGCAGGTTCTTCCATGAGCATAGGAAATTTGGGAAGGATGCCTTTTTTAGCGATCGAAACGATCCCTCCCTCTCCAAGTGTTGGGGCACCATCCATTCCGAGTGTAGCAAGTTTTAAGGCTTCTACGATATGGTGACGAAAAGGAAAATAAGCGGCTTGCAGCCGGTTGACATGGTAAAACGTCTTTCTCTCTTTGTCAACGTCTTGCATTTGCGTTGAGCCATTGTTGGAATCCATGTGTGTAGATCATGAAAGCAATGGAGCACTTCAAGACGGTGAACGATAACAAGGCCTTCTTGTTGGGACATTGTTGGATGTTGCTCAAGGACACCAAAAAATGGGAGACTAGCTTTTTCCTTTGGAGAGAAACGAACAATAAGAAGAGGGGCAAGGACAGTGCTTCGACGGGTGGTGTCGTAGACCTATACGCCGACAATGAGGAAGGCTTCGTTACCTCTAGAAGCGACGGGACTATCGTCCGTGCCCGCCGCCCTGGTGGACACAAGGCCACGAAGGCCGACCTTGCCCGCTAGGCTGGTTCCTTGGCGTTCCAGGAGACCTTGAAGCAGATCTTGGAGAAGAAGGAAGGCCGAGAGGGAGGAGAGGCGGCGCAAAGAGAAAGAGGCCGCTGCCAAGACCTTTTTTGAGCTGCAGACGAGGTCCATCGAGGTGGAGGAAGCCAACGCCAAGGCCAGACTAATGGAGATCGAGGTCAAGGAGAAATTGACGGAGGCCAAAGCCAATGCCAAGGAGGCCAAGGCCAGGTCTAGGGTGTTGGAGGCCAAAGCAAAGGCCAAGGAGGAAGAAGCCAAGATCATGGCCAAGGAGAACGTCATCATGCTCACCGACCTGGATAGCATCGCCGACCCCGATTGCTTGGGTTGCAAAGAGGCAGCAGGCCATCAGGGCTCGCGATGCCTGAAGGGCAATGACGACGGCAGTTGCAACTTTCTAGGCAGAGAAGTTGCCATCTTTTGGACATTGTGTATGATATTTGCACATTTTAGATCCATTGTCCACTTGTTGGCGCTGTCGCGCGTATGCCATGTTATTTGTCAGTAAATATGTGTGTCTTTGGCTAGCGATGACGCCATTTTCAACTGATTTGCATCTCTGTTCAGCGATGATGCCAACGCCCGTCCGCGCGAACAAATAAATCGCGTCGCTAGGCGCGGCTGGCCGGACAGGCCAAACCTCTCTAAATCGACCGTGAGATCCAAACGAACAAAAACCGTACCGTTTAGGACCAGCGGATGGGTTGGGCGGTGGAGACGCAGCCAAGAGGCACACCACGGGTCCACATTTGCTGTTTGTTGTCCGGATGTGATTATTATATGTAACGATTCTGTGGCCACAAGATAGGGGTGTCGATTATTGGTCGTTGTCCTGTTGATGAGTGCTGGCTGCTTCTGCTTTTGTACGGACAGTAGTTAGAGGACAAACGACCATGAAGCCATGATGGCATGATAGTATCAGCCTTTGTTGCTATCCCGCGCCATGAGGCTTTAGCTGCAACATAAACGACAAAGCTAGAATGCTCAATCGGTAGCTAAATTTATGTTCTTTTGGTTTTGTATATGAAGCTAATACGGGATTATCATTAAATTCAACTATCATAAATTAACTCAGAGTAAATATATACTCCCTCTGCTCCGGTATAAAGGGCCTCCAGCGTTTTTTTGGGTGTTCCAAATTGTGAAGGAAATAAGGCCCGAAAGAATCAATTGCTGTTTAATTATCCTCCTAAAAACGCTCCCGTTCTTTCCTTATCTCATGCATGCACTTCCTCCTTCGTAATTGCCACGGAAACCGAAGGCGCATGCAGTCCTTCCTTCCTTCCTCTAGTCCGCTGGTTGGCTCCTCCTTCCTTCCTCTGAAGCCAATTGATGTACGCCTTGGTCCTGCCACCATTTGCTAAAGACCCTTTATACCGGAGCGGAGGGAGTAGTTCGGTGTGTTTAATAGTCAGTCGAACCATAATTAAGTTGGTTTCTAGTATAGTGGTGTCATTCAATCTTGGTTGCAACTCATTTGTAACCAGAGAATTTTAGTTTTAGCCTCATTTGTTACTGAAAAATCGTAATTGCAACCTCACTTCGGTGAGTCATTGCTGTACTTTGTACCTACGAGGGGATTGAGGTAAAGTGACCCCATGCCATCCTTTTTGTTTCCGCTTTGTAGTGAAGGGTTTACGTCGCTTCTGAATTTTTTTGGGGGCAACTTTGTGGACAAAGGCATTAGGGTGAGTCCTCGATCACCCTGGGTAAATCATTTGCGTTTTGCTGTGATGACAACTTTATTTTTATGAGAGTAAGTCAGGAAAGTGTAGAACGGCTAAATGAAATTATAGCCATCCACGAGGAGTGCTTGAGCTAGAGAGTAAACAGAGAAAAAAGAACTCTATATATTTCAGTCCAAATGCACCTCAGCCTTCCCGATAGAATTTGAAAAACTTTTTGGGCATCATAGTGGAGGCCTTCAGTGAAAGGTATCTGGGCCTACCAACTGTTGTGCGCTGCATTACGAGTGGGACATTTGATCATCTTGGCGAGCGCATTCGCAACAAGGTACAAGGAGGTTCTGAAAGATTGGTATCAGCAACGGGGAAGGGAGTATTTATCAAATCTATTATCTAGGCTTTTTTTAGGAGAAGCAGGAGAAAGGCTTCCACTGCAATTTTTATATTAATAATAGGAGTTTACATATATGTACAAACATTTTACAAGCTCCAAATGAGCACAAAAGGAAGATAAGGAACTAAGTTTGGGACTGCAACCATTCCTTGAATATTTCAGCGTGCTTTTTCTTCATTATGTGACTCAACATTTTGAGCTCATCTAAGTAGATCATTTTCCAATTATGAAATGAAGGCCTCTGGTTTTTAAAAATCTTGTTATTTCTGACAATCCAAATGCTCCAGGCTGGGTAAATCATTTGCTTTTTCTTAATGACAGATTTATTTTTATGATAGCAAGTCAGGAAAGTGCAAACCGGCTAAATGAAATTTTAGTCATCTGTGAGGAGTGCTCGGGCCAGAGAGTAAACAGAGAAAAAAAATCTATATATTTCAGTCTAAATGCACCTCAGCCTTCCTGCCAGAATTTGAAAAACTTATTGGGCATCACAGTGGAGGACTTCAGTGAAAGGTATCTGGGCTTGCCAACTACTGTGGCCTACATTACGAGTAGGACATTTGATCATCTTGGCGAGCGCATTCGCAACAAAGTACAAGGAGGTTCTGAAAGATTGGTATTGACAACGGGGAAGGGAGTATTTATCAAATCTATTATCCTGGCTTTTTTTAGGAGAAACATGGGAAAGGCCCCCAGTGCATTTTTTATATTAATAATAGGAGTTTACATATATGCGCAAACATGCTACAATCTCCAAATGAGCACAAAAGGAAGATAAGAAACTAAGTTTGGGACTGCAACCATTCCTTGAATGTTTCAGCATGCTTTTTCTTCATTATGTGACTCAACATTCTGAGCTCATCGAAGTAGATCATTTTCCAATTATGAAATGAAGGCCTCTGGTTCTTAAAAAATCTTGTTGTTTCTGACAATCCAAATGCTTCAGCCAGCCAGAATTATAATATCCATCGCAAAAGGCAACTGCAGTTTTGTTTTGATATCCTCAGTAGCTTCCATTGTGGGTAATTGGTTCGTTCTTGTAGGGCATATGAAGTTCCAACACTATTTAGCAAAGGGACAGGTCCAGCGTTTTTTCTTGAAGACAATTCAGTGTAGCACAATTATAATCTGGAAGTTAGAAAATTTTCCTTCTTAGGAGATTTCTAGTATTTAGTCGGTCCAACAACAACATCCATAAGAAAATTTTGTGCTTGGACTGACATGAATTTTTCCAAAGCCATGAGAACTAGGGTGGGGATGTCTGAACTCCAATAATAAGAGCCTTGCAGGCCTTCTGTGATGAAAATTGATTATCCCCTCATATATATGACCATTCATCCATTTCACCTTCTTGTACTCTGTTATTGGCCTGCTGACAAGTGTGTTCAAGAGTTTGAAATTCTGAATATGCCTGTTGTGAGAGAGGCAAGTGAAACATGTCTTCCGGATATTTTGTTTGAATCACTTTTACAACAGTGATGTCAATTTTTTTTAGCATAGGACATCAGATGAGGAAGTTGATGTTGCAGGCAAGAATCTTGCCAAAGATCTGTCCAAAATAAAACTGTGGATCCATTGCCCACCCTACATTTAGATATATCCTTGTATAAATCAATCAGCTTAATGTGTGTTCTCCACCAAAAAGACCCGTCCAAACTTTTCCCAGGGAGGTTCCTAGTACTGTAGTATGTTTGCCAGACCAATTGAACCCAAGGAATATCATGTTTGTTATAGAGTTTGTGAAGATTTTTTTGGAAGTAGAGCCTTATTTTGGGTATCAAAATTTAAAACACCAAACCCTCCTTGATTCTTTTGTCTACATATCTTATTCCAGGCTACAAGAGCATTACCCTTGGCTTGGACATCATTATTCTTCCTTCTCCATAGACAATGTCAGATATATTTAATGACTTTCTCTTCACAGAGATTGGAACATCAAAACAGCACATGAAGAAAATGGGCAGAGAAGCAAGTATAGACTTCACTAGTTGTAACTTTCCACCATAATTCAGGAAACCAGCAATGGCGCACAACCTTCTTTGGACTCTTTGTATAACATGCAAGAAGTGTTCCAGTGGAGGTATATTATCCAAGCTATATCGACTTTTAGCATGTGTTCTTTCCTACTTTCGAAGAAAGTGTGTATACAGTTGAGATCGTATATGGCGAGATATTGATGGTGTGCGTACAAGTGTGTATACAGTCGATTGATAGGCGGTATGTGCATTGGATTGCTTGGGATTCACTTCCATCACCAAAATCTAAAGGAGGGATGGGGTTTTGGGGATCTGGAGATAATTAACTTAGCATTGATAGGAAGAGGTTCATCACTCATCCCGATTCCTTGCACAGAGGGGAAGGTAGACAGACTGCGCAGAAGATGAAACGAATGGACGGAAGATGAAGCGAACAGGCGGCAGCCCACCGGACAGCCTCCACTCAATTCGTATTCATTTAACTCGTATTAAAAGTTCACTCAAAGCAAACGTTTCAGCTTCTGTACATCTGTTCATATACCATTCATGCGTGGCAAAATAAAGCTCGGCTCGGCGAGATTCCCGCAACCCGCGGCGCGCGCGCGTCGTGACGAGGCGAGGCGAGGCGAGGCGAGGCGTGCCGAGGCGAGCGAGGAGGAGGAGCGCGCGTGTGGAACTCTCTCCTTCTCTTTCTCATCCTTTTACCAAGTGGTAGGAGAGCTCACCTTATAAGCTGGTCCAACTTTCACTCAACTAGCAATGTGGGACTAAACATTTGTCCCAGCTCTTGCCTTGCATGAATGGGCCAAATGGGCCTCTAGGATTTTAGGAATTCATTGGCATATAATAAATGGGCTGGGCCTATTTTAGGCAAAAATTCCAACAATTGGAACATCAAAACAACACATGAAGAAAATGGGCAGAGAAGCAAGTATAGACTTCACTAGTTGTAACTTGCCACCATAATTCAGGAAACCAGCAATGGCGCACAACCTTCTTTGGACTCTTTGTATAACATGCGAGAAGTGTTCCAGTGGAGGTATATTATCCAAGCTATATCGACTTTTAGCATGTGTCCTTTCCTACTTTCGAAGAAAGTGTGTATACAGTTGAGATCGTATATGGCGAGATATTGATGGTGTGTGTACAAGTGTGTATACAGTCGATTGATAGGCGGTATGTGCATTGGATTGCTTGGGATTCACTTCCATCACCAAAATCTAAAGGAGGGATAGGGTTTAGGGATCTGGAGATAATTAACTTAGCATTGATAGGAAGAGGTTCATCACTCATCCCGATTCCTTGTGTGCAAGAATTCTAAAAACCAAATACTTTCCGGACAGTGACATTATGCATGCAGTAGTGCCGAGCAGAGATTCGGGACCTGGCGGGCGATCATGGCCACACGACTACTTTATCTTATAGGCTTGTAAAATGTATTAGTCAGGAGCCTCAGTGTCGATCTGGACAAATCAGTGGATCCCAGGAACGAGAACTATGATTCATGTGGTGCAGACATGTGAAGATGTACTGAATTTTGTTTCAAATTTGATCGACTATGATATTGGGGCCTGGAAGCTGTAGTTGGTCAAAAGTAAGTTCATAGCTCCTGATGCCGATGCAGTCATAAACATTCCTCTATGGATGGGAGGTGAAGATGACTTCTGGGCTTGGAGTTTGGAGAAGACTGGTATTTACTCTGTTAAGTCGGTGTACCAATCTCTAATGATGTGCATACTATTGCGGGCAGGCACCAATCACACTCTAGCCGCAGCGGATCCTGGTGAGCACAGGCACACAGCGAACAGCAATGTGTTGGGCCTTGGGTACGTGTAGCTCACCCGTGGGTGCAACCTGCGGTAGCCGGTAACCGAGCCAGGAACTGCCAAAACACATTCCATTTTCGGCATGCGTGTACCAAGTCAACACACCCTACGTGCGTGGAGTAACTAAAAGGACCGACAACCGGCTATAATTTGTTAGCCTGTAGAGACCAGACAGGGGTTCTGGCATCTCGCATCTATGGAGGACACGACGCTGCACCACATTTTGGTGTGATCGTGATCAAGATCGAACGATGTCTACTTTTGCAGGGAGATCGCCTCCATGTTCCTTGGCATCCTGCCCACTGTGTATTCTGTTGTCTGATAGCACTAGGCTACTACGTATTTATTTGTTGTTTATCGCCAGAGCAACTTGACAAAGCAGCTAGTACATGATCATGTGTATGGTGATGTGCGCGTCATTGCAATCCTCCTTGTCATCCATTAATTTTCGTCGTCTTCTAATCATTCCGATGGATGGCACATACTGATATTTCCTCCAACGAAACGGAGAAAGAAAGAAGGAAAAGTGTTAATGGTGGTGCACTGACCGGATATCTATCTATTATACGTACTAAAAGAAATATATAGATGTTTAACAGATACACAACGTTGGCCACGTCTTTCAAATTAATTTCAATAGTTAAATCTAAAATATGTGGTTAGTATTTAACATGAGATTTATTGTTATGTAACTGTCAAATACGGTTTGACACGTTTTGTGTTGGTGACACATACCAAATATGAAAAGGAAATATTGTGTACTACCAGATAAGACTTGAAAGTAAAAAAAAAAACAGTATAAATACGTACTACCTCCATTTTAAAGCTTAAGACTTATTATTTTTAAATATAAAAACTATAATATTATATAGATACCTTGTAAAAATATATTTAATGATGTATCAAAGGATATGGATTTCGTATTGTAAATATTTTTTTTGTTAAAATTAAACTTGATCAAACTTTACATAGTATGACTTTGAAAAAAATATAAGACTTAACCTTTGAAACGGAGGTAGTATATTCCTAGGACTTTTGCTACTCCCTCCGATTTTGTTCACTTTGCATTATGGACGTTGATATTTCTCTTATATTATTGTTCAAATTTAGAAAAAATTAACCTTGACAAAACCAGAATGCGAAGTAAATAAAAACTGAGGAAGTACATCCGTCACCCAAATTAATCACTCCCTCCGTTTGGAAATATAAGATGTTTTAGATTTGTGAATAAGATGTATCTAGACACCTTTTAGTGTCTAGATTCGTTTGAACCTATACACTAAAACGTGTCTAGATACATCCCCTTTACAAATCTAAAACATCTTATATTTCTAAACGGAGGGAGTAGATTGTTAGAACTGTAGTTAATGGGATGAGATTAAGAGGTGGTGGAGAACCGGTATGTAGGAACATGCCCATAGGTTCAGGAGTATTTTGTAATGTCTCTAGCGTTTTCCAGCGGAGCGTGGCCTTTGACGCATAACATAGATCTTCCAATCATATTTGGCTGGTACGTCCAGCCAATTTGGTGCCTTTCCGGCGGCACCAGTCATACACGGAAGAACGAGCAGCTGGTGCCTTCCGGTCAAGAAGCGAGTGGAGACATCATAACAAGATAAGCATGTTGGTTTATCCTTTTGTACGTGTTAACGTTTCTTTTGGTTCTCAGAATATTTCTGTACATACATAACGGCCGATCTAGGATTTACCATTGCGTATGCCGCTCTAAAACTATGATGTGCATTTTGTAAAATCCATTTTCACAATTTCTTCATTCCTGCTTTTGTGTGTGCTCTTCTGCCACCATTTCAACTCGATACGAATTTGAAACATCAGATTTTTGGTTTTCGAGAGTTGTTTTGCTCAATTCTCCTGATTTACTACTGTTTTAGTAGGAACTTCAGGATTTCTAAACGGATAGAAAACAAGTCCAGATATGGTAATAGCAACTCTACTTTTTTTGTGGATATTTTATATACTAATGTACGTATTCAAAATATACATAAGGTGTATATATCTACATTCAGAAAACCTCAAACATAAGTATACATGCTGCCGGTTAGTAATACTAACTTATGAGCTAATAGACGACTAACTAATTAGATATACGAAATTAACTGGTCCAACTACTAAAGGGGCCTAATGTGGTTCGCCACACCACCTGCACCTATGGGCATCATGGTTAGTATTAGAAGTGATTAGTATTCATATTTATCTTGTTTGGATTTTTTTCTTGAATTTTGTTGTTCGACGCAAACACATAATGAATAAACTTGAATAATTTGCAACCTTTTTGTATCTGATTACATTTGTGAAGCATATATACAAAAAGATCTCACGATAAGGAATTAATAATTTGTTTCATATACGCATGGCCTAACATGCACATCCTGCCCGTAGACATGGAAAGTTGGGTCGAACGATGAATTGATCAACAAGATGAAAAACGTTCAACTATTAGCTATAAGGATGCCAGACAAACCGGGTATGCCATGGCATACCTGGCATATCCCTTAGGTTTGCATTAGTACCTCAAAGTTGGGGTGTTGTGACACGCCAGATTCAAAAACAGGGCCTTTGCCGGATAATAAGAAATTCGACTATGATTGGAAAAGGTTCTAGAACATGATTATAAATCTAAAGTAACATGTATTTTTTTCATTTGGGGCTAGGAATACAATCAAGCAAAGAAGGAAATCAACAATCACTATATGCATCAACCACAACTAGCTCCTCTTGATTTCTTAAACCATGATTAAGAATTGTGATTTATATAACAAACGGGAATTTTTAGAGCACACTAGTGAGAAGAAACTTCACATGGTTTTTGTCCGTCCACGAACGCATGTCCTTGCTATCGTGTCCCGTAGCCTCCTCATGTTTTTTGGACATGAGTAGTAAATATTACTACCTGGATTTTAAAATAGAGTATATATTTGTTTTGTCGGATTATGTTACAAATAAACTTGACAAACATACAAAATCCATTATAGAACAAAAACAACATGAACTACATTTTGGAATAGAGATGTTGTCGCTTGTCGGTGATGGGTGGATTCAAACTTGTACTTCACATGGGCCTGAACTCACGATTCCTGTCCATGATGGCCACGATCAAGAATCTGGAGACATGCATCTAGACGCTTTCAATCGACCTAAAACCTCAAGCGACATGACATGTGAGACTGCAAGACGGCTCTCAAGAGATCCCGAAGACCATACATACGTACAAGGGAGATCAAAGATCACGATTACGTGCAAGACAAGATGAAGACCTGATGTGACTAAGAAGGACCCGGCCATCATCAACGCCTATAAGTATCCGAAGACATTCACCCCATAAGGACATTCCACAATCGCCCAAGTATTCGCCATTAGCCTTAGTCATAGCTCTAGATTCATCTTTCTCATCGGATATCAGTATAAACCAACCGAGATCATCGTGTAGATACATTGTACGATCTCTCGACCACCTTATGAATAAAGTCTGAGGGATTCCACCCATTATACACACATCTAAATCGTCGAGATCCAAACCTGCTAACCCGAGCCATCTCCAAACAAATAAACTCTCTTTCATTCCTTGGAAGTGAGACTGTGGATCGATCGTGAAAATTATCCTTTGTCAGTTGGTGCGCCAGGTAGGGGGATCCCGGGTCATGCGGATCTATCACCCTGGAGGAAGGACCCGCCAAAGACCTCCCGGACGGAGGCCTAGGGGCTCCGAATCCGGACCATGGCCACACAGCCGCCAGGGCATCGAAAGGAGAGTACGTCCCGGATACACCGTCCACGCCATGCAAGATTTACTACGATAGCATCCAGGCGATGTACGGAACCGTGTACCGTCGCTACCTGGAGGCATCTGCGCACCACCAGAGGCTGACTACTTCAGCCTCGGCACTTCGCTCCCATCGGACCTCCCGCAAGATATCTGCTTGGGGCTCGCCTACGAGTACACTGGGGTCCTGTACATCTATGACCCCATGTTGATTTACCCCTGGCACTCCCATCCATAGCGTCTACACAGGTTACCCCAGCCTCATACCTGCAAGTTATTACGTAACCAACTCTTCTCCTAGCTCTTGCACAGGATACTCGGGAAGAACAACCTCCACCACCTCGAGGAGCACATTAGGAAGCTCGGGAATGTCATGGGTGAGTGACACTCCGTACAAACCACAAGAAGCATGGGGACATCATCCCTATGAGTGCTTCGCTGGTTCTAGAGGCCATATCGCCGGCCCTGCTGGGGGGAATCAAGTCACCACTATGCCCTTATACAACATCTTCATAGACGAATCGCGTTGGCCCCCGAGGGGGAAAAGGTAGCCCTGTAAGCGGATCTAAAATCCAGTCAGGACCTGACGGCTAATACCACTGCGGACCTGGAAAAGCAGCTCGAGGAATACAACACTCGCACTCTGACCCCTGGAACCAACAAACGCGGCCGTCGGGGCAATTAGTCGCTCTCTAGCAGCAGTGTGAGCTCTGAGAGCCATGAAAGCTGGCTCTGGTACAATCTGCATGCCGAGCGTCATGCTCATTACAAGGACAAGCGATGTTCGAAGTGGAAAGAAGCTCCAACTAGCCGACTCCCAGATCCACTAGTCCGGGTGGAGGAAACGGGCACCGACCCCAACCTAGAGGGAGCTCTAAGGGCAGAGGAGGAAAGAGCTCAGGACGACCACGAATGCAATGACCATGACCAAGACCACGATGATGCAGCCAAAGAGGCCCGTTGACGTGAGAGAAGGCGCGAACGACCGGAAAGGCAATGAGAACGGCGTTGCTATCCCCGAGACGAGTATGACCAGTAGTGTGAAGACTGTGACACACGACTAATCTAAAGGTGCGAGGCAATGTCCCACGACCTGGCTGGTGTCGAGGTCCCTAGGGAAGTCAAAGCAAGGAACTATGAGGAATACGACAGATTGCAGGACCCAATCACATACTTGGAGAAGTTCGCGCATGATTTCAACATCATGGGCGGTGACTCAGGCCATATGGCGAACCTTCTCCCAACCTGTATGAAAGGGAATGCCCTAAAGTGGCTCCGGAACAAGGTCTCCTAGTAAACCAAGACTTGGGACGACTTTACCCGAGGGCTGATCTAGGCCTTCGCCATAGAAGAAGATGCCAATATGCTTCACGAGGAGTTCAAGAACATTAAGTTGTACCCATGAGAAAGGCTGAAGGATTTTGTGAAACATTTTAGGGTCTTAGTGAACACCACACCCGACCTTTCCAACAAAGAAATTGTGTGGGCGTTCACTAATGGGGTCTGATGGCTATGAAAATAGCCATCTTTCTCCGTGTTAAACTTGTTTTAGTCAAGAAATTGACCAAGAATCTCTCCAGCCTTGCTACTAATGACTAATTATTGCAAAGATGTGCAATCCATTGCTTTGAATTATGTTGTGTAGGAAATCATGCTTTTAAGGCGAAATCAGGAGCCATTAATGAAGATTTTGAGGAAGTCTACACAACCAAGCAACCCTGGTGCCAAAACTAGTCAACAGAGGCCTTAACGACCACTCGTATGGGCAAGGTCCGCCTGTACGGCCCGCCTGTACCAGGTGGCAACGGCTTCGTCTCATCAACCCCTATGACTTTTGTGAAGTCGCCTATATATTTTGAGGTCCCTGCCGCCATGCAAGGGGCCTCCATTCCCAGATTGCATCACAACACCACTGAAGGAGATACACCACCATAGTTCATCCTCTCCACCCTCCATCCTCTCCATAGCAAATAGCCATAGCCATTAGCTTTTACTTGAGATCTCCTTGTGATTCAGTGACCATTGTAAGAATACTTGATTTTAATCTAAGTATTTGCATAATTTTTTCTATCCTTGATCTTATTGTTATGAGTGATTAGTCCTCACGAGTTGCGGGTTGGGGTGAAACCTCGCAGCGATTATGTGCATCTAATCCATGGGAGTACTATGTATTGTTTGAATAGAGATTTGTATCTTTATTTGTTTGTCTCTTGTCTCAATCTATGGACTTGTAGGTGCCTAAGATCCCAGAGATTGATAAAGGCTTGATGTGAGATACTTGGCGAGCGGTGATCTCGTAGGAAACCCAGTGATAGAAAGGGGAGTACGATCTTCGTTTAGCGATCCATTCAGTAACAACATCAACATCACTTCTTAAGGCTTTGATTTGTGTTTTCGCTTAATAATTGTTTGTAGCCTAGTATTTCGTGGTGCAACGGTTAGATCAAAATACTATTGCTATGCCTGTGACTCGTAGGGGCTCTAGTATATCGGGATGTTCTTCCCACAAATTTTATCTTTATTAAAACATTATTCATGAATATGCATATTACTATCTTTATCTCGTAGAATGTGCAGCTGCAGGTGAATCTTCAACCCTGGCCTATCTCCACCCATTGAAACAACCCACGATCTAAAGTAAACTATAAAGGTCCTGTAAACGAAGGTAAAACAAACAAAGTCTTGTAGACATGCCTTATTTAATTTACTTTTAGCATTGTTTCCCAAGGTTCGATTAAACCTAGGTCTACTAGGGAAAATGCTGATATACTACATCCATGAATCCAGATCAAAGGTATCATGGTCCGCAACAAAAATTGCGCCATGCTCATCAGCATTGTAGAGCCAGGGACCTTGGATTAGATCATGACCATCCTCAATAAGGCGGTTACCCATGATGACCGGATGATTCAGCTGCAAGAGTCTGACTGGGGCTTAAGTTTTACAAATAAATGGACGAGCTCCCTAGGAGGTCCCACAAGGAAGGATCGGCCCAAGTATTCGATGCACGAGGTCCCCAAGTAGCTAGTGTCCCGGTGTAAACGATAACCTAGGGGAACCAGTAGGAGGTTTCCATGGCCCAACAGATGTATCAGTGGCCCAGACCTGCACACAATTAGCAATAGACGCCCGGCTGTAGCGTGGCACGGAATAGACAAGCCCAACGTCCATGGATCCTACCAGAGGACATACCATGGAAATATGGTTCAACTTTCATGCCACGTATTCCCACGAAAGGGCCAACTTCCGGGTCATCATCTCATGTCTCAAGGAAGTATCCAAAGCTTCACAAGAAGGCAAGCCTCTTCTACTGATAGCCTACAAGAGCACATGTTCGTCAGATCATGTTTTCATGGAAGTATTAATTCCTGTATTTATATCGATCCCAATAAGGAACTTAGGAAAGTGTATTTATAAAGTGTTTCTATCGCACCCAAGGTGCCATGTTATCTTGGGTGAATTTACTACAAGTGTTAAGAGTGGATGTGGGTGAATTGACTAAAAGCGTTTTTGTCGCACCCAAGGCACCCATGTGTGAGTAATTTCCTTTGTTCTTGGGGAGATAGATAAACCCTAACACTATTATGAAATGAAATAAAAATGATCTATTACTTGTGTCCATGATATATTGATTTATGATATTTTGTTTGATCTCTCCCTTTAGATGGTATGTATAGTCGGCAACATATCATTTGCCTCTAGGACTAAAGGGGGGGGGGGTGAAATCCTTAGGACGTGTTTGGGAGTATGTCTAGTATTATTCGTGACTACAAGTATTGGCTTATAACCTACATGATCAAAGAAGGAATAAAGAGAGATATATTCACTAAGCTAATTATGATATCCATGGAGAGACCCTTAATTGTGGTGGTCTGTATGGGTGAATGCTCTGAAACATCGCAGTGGTTATTTAGAGATGACCTCATTCCTTGGATAAGGAAAGTGACTGCCTACGAGCCTTGTGGTGAACATCTTATTATGGAAAAATCTTCGCACATGTCATGACACAAGAAATAGGTTATCCTAATTATGATTAATCACTACATGTTAGTGGTGTATCCTGAATCCCCAAGAACGTTTTAACCTTATTGAATTAAACCACCATTTCCAACGCTTCCGTTACTTGCTTTCTTTTACTTGTTTTTATTACTTTTCTGCAATCAATCAAAAACCTTTAGAACACCTTTTACTTGAAATCAAAGGCAGCTTACAAGTATCCTTTGGTAGACAGTGGCGAGGGGCATAAAGACCTTTACCAAATAGCTCTTTATGGGTTCGATACACTTATTTTGAAACTAGCTACAATTGATATGTGCACTTGCAGTCATCAAGCTATTTTCTAGCGCTGTTGCCGGGGAGCTAAGCACTTTTGGTCTTTGTTCTTTGTTGCTCATTATACTAATTGTTTTACTAAAGTTGCTTACTAGTTTTAGGTAAGCACCATGACTGCACTCGGACTGATGAATCATCTCGATGCAACTAAATACGTCGGGAAGTTCAATAGAGGACTTGTTAAAGAATTCCCGAGTGGGAGCAAACTAGAATACGAGGTTAACCCTCGCTTTATCGCTATTATTAAAGAGAAAACTTTTGCAGGAGACGATCCGGATGAGGATCCCTACACTCACTTAATGCATTTTACTGAGTTATGTTGGACGCTTAAATTGAGAGGCTATTCTGATGATGAATTGAAACTTAAACTGTGTAGACAATCTCTAACCAACACTACTTTAGCTTGGTATATAATATGCCCTATAGAGAAAATTGATACTTGGGAAAATCTTAAAGGAGAATTTGTATTTTGATTCTTTTCCAAAGTAAAGACCGCTGAGGTAAGAAGGGAAATCAGGAACTTCAGGAACCACCTAGGTGAAGGTTTGGTAAAGGCATTGAAAATGCATAAATCCATCCTTAATATATGTCCCCGTCGTGATTTACCTGAATGGTATGTTTTACACATTTTCTATGGGGGACTTAATGAAGAAATTAAACATGAGATAGATACAAATTCCCGAGGATCTTTTATGGATTTAACTATAACTAAAGCTTCAGAACTCCTAGAATGAATTCGTTGCAATAGAGAAACTTGGGGGTTTGATTTAGGCAGCGAAGGAGGTATATAAATTGAATATGATTGTCTCAATGCTTATAAAGAGTCATGTAATTTAAAGGAAACTGCTAATGAACTTTAACTTGATGATGATATTATTTTGCAAATCCTTTAGTCCTTTACAGAACATATTGAAGCTCCCAAGAAATATTGGCTTCAATACGCTCCACCACCTGAGAAAGTTGAAGATGTTGAGAAAAAATTGCAGCTCATGTAGAGCCAAAGAGGGAGATACCCCTTATGTTGAACCCCTTCATTTCCCAAGGACGACGAGAAAACATATGATGGCTCCACAACTCTAAGAGCATGAAGAAGAAAAAATGTTCTTCAAAATGTTAGAAGAAGAGGCACAAGAAAGAGAAACTAACCAAGTAAGTATGTAGGGGCCAGGTGAACCAAAGAAATAAGATATCCTAACCATGTTTGCACATTGCAATGTGATAGAGTTAGATACCGAAGCTTCACAATTTGTTGAAGGAAAGGTAAAAGCTAAGGATGTTGGTAAACCTATCCTCCCCTGCACCTTTGGTGGATCTTCTTACTATGGACACTATGATATTGGAACAAATGTTAATGTAATTCCTTACAATTTCTATCTAAAAATCCAAAACAAACTCATCCCCTGAACTAGAAGACACTGATATGACAATAACGCTAGCTGATAAAACGCTCAAAGTCCCTATGGGAATAATTAGAGATGTCCCAATTTATATGGGACCATACAAGTACCCTATTGGTTTTGTACTTGTTGATATGCCTACTGATGTTTATTGTCCAATTATTTTTGGAATAACTTTCTTGAACACTGCAGGGGCAAATATTGACTGCAAGAAAGGAAGTGTATCTCTCAAGTTTGGTGAAGAAAAAATGGATTTCCATTTCTATAAATTCCATCATAAACTGGCTATTGAAGAGTGGGACGAGTATGAGTATGGGCAAGAAGAAGAAGGTGAAATCATTACTCTTGCTTCTGTGTTAATTGAAACTCTCGATGACAATTTAGCAAGGATCCTAGTTGCCAATAATAATATTCCTGAAGATATAGATAATATGGAAATTGATGATTATCTTGACTCAACCCCCGAGGTAGATCCGGAAATGAATAAAATTTATGAAGTACCTAAAAAGGAAGGGGATGAGGCACTTCTGCCTCCTACACTCAAAACCCTTCCCAAGGAATTAAAGTATAGGTTTCTTGATGAAACTAATAATTTCTCGGATGATGATTCTTGTAAGTTATAATCTTGTAGAAAAGGAGGATGAAAATTTGATGATGGTTCTCCGGATGCATCGGAATGCTCTTGGATATTTGATGAGCGACTTGAAAGGGATTAGTCCCTCGATAGCCACTCATAGAATATTTATGGAAGGAGCTCAACCGGTTGCATATTTTCAAAGCAGACTTAAACCTCACATGAAAGAAGAAGTAAGAAAAGAGGTAATACGCTTATCAGATGCAGGAATAATCTTCCATGTGGAGAAAGTGATTGGGTAATTCCTGTGCATTGTGTTCCTAAGAAAGGTGGGTTTACAGTCATTCAAAAGGAACACAATGAGATGGTCCCAACTAGAACTATTATTGGTCATAGGATGTGTATTGATTATAGTAAGGAAACTAGAAAGGATCATTACCCTTTACCATTTATAGACTAAACTTTAGAGAGGCTTGCTATGCATTCCTATTTTTTCTACTTAGACGATTATTCCGTTTTTTTCTCAAATAGTTGTTCATCCTGATGATCAACTAAAGATAACATTCACTTGTCCTTTTGGCTTGTATGCTTATCGCCGTATGCCTTTTGTTTGTTGCAATTATCTTTCCACCTTCCAAAGGTGTATGATGCCATATTTTTTGATTATGTTGAAAATATCATGAAAGTATTCATGGATGATTTTTCTGTCTACGTAACTTTATTTAATCATTGTCTCCATAATCTTCATAAAGTTTTTCAGAGATGCGAAGATACTAACCTAGTATTGAATTGGGAGAAATGTTACTTTATGGTTCAAGAAGGTATAGTACTTGGTCACAAAACTTCAGACAAAGGCATAGAAGTTGATAAAGCAAAGATTGAGGAATAGAAAGGCGTACCCCTCTTCGCGATGTAAAAGTTATAAGGAGTTTCTTGGCTCATGCTAGATTTTATAGAAGGTTCATTAAGAACTTCTTTAAACATGCTAGACCACTAACTAACCTTTTACAAAAGGATATTATATTTAATTTTGATGAAAACTGTCTTACTGCTTTCAACATATTAAAGGAAGCCCTTTTTGAAGCTCCTATTATTAAGCCACCTAATTGGAAGAAACCTTTTGATCTATTATGTGAGTCTAGACATGAAGCTGTTGGAGCAATCCTTTGCTAATATGATGGTGATGAACTCAATATCATTCATCATGCTAGTCGCACCTGAAATGACGTCCAAAACGACTACCCTGTGGCAGTGAAGGAACTTTTCACTCTGGTTTTCTCTTGTGACAACTTAAGATCTTACATAATGGATTCTAAAGTAAGAGTGTATACTGCTTGTATTGGCTTGAAATAAATTCTCGAAAGAACTAGCGTCAAGCCAAGGATGATCCATTGAACTTTGCCTTTTCAAGGATTTGACTTATAGTTCCTCCAAAGAGGGACTAGTGGACGCACCCATGGATATCAAGGAAATCAAATCTCCGGAAAATGTATCATCCATCTGCGTATTCTCAGGGACTACAACTCCTAAAATAAAGATTTTAATTTCACTTTGCAATGTTTTTAGCGATTTGTTGCGACCAACCTTGTTCAAATGGAAAAGGAGATGTTGATTCAAAAATTAAAAGGAGATAAAGGTACCCAAGTAAAAATTTCCTGATTTATCTTTGTTCTAATTGATGTTGTTCCTTTTTATTTAATATTTTTTTGGAATCCTTGTGTTTTTATGAAGTTACTGCCTGTTTCACGAGGCTGGTACAGGCGGACGACACGACCAGACCCACCCGTACCGGTTGTTGTTAAACCGTTAGTAGCCTTCTTCTGTTTTCTTGAATTTCGGTACGACCACACAGTATGGGCGCCCCGACCATACGGCAGGTCGTAAGCTCCGTGTTCCCCGTTCATTTTTTTATTACTTTTAAAAAAGGGGTGAAAAGGTCGGTAACTACCCGTACGGGCGGATCGTATGGGCGGGTCTTACCCGTACCACTTAGTCGGTAAGGTTCGAACTGACTATGGTCGTTGAAATTTTGGAAGAAAATCCGGTACGGGCGTGCCGTACGGGCACCCGCCCGTATCAGTGGTTGTTACAGCCTCCTTTTCTTCCCTTTTCTCTTATTACCTTCCTTATTTGGTGGGATTTTTTTTCTGGCCGACACTTTTTCTTCCTATACAAGTTTTTCCCTGTTTCTAACCCTTCATAAGCCTCCCAAAGTTTTTTCTCCCTCTTATATCAATAGATCCAATCTACTTGATGCGCTACCTAGTTTCAGACAAAGGCAAACCTCTAGGCCTCATGGCTCTTTCGTGGGATAGTTTTCAGACTTTCCCCATTGAAGCCGATGACCGTGAAGTGCAAGGAGTAAGCCCAAGTACAAGAGGTACGCCTACTACTCCGATAATGATGAGGAGGAATTCGAGATTATCTTGCTATGGTGAAGCTTGAAGATGAAGAGGAGGCGAGAAAACCCCATGGGAAGGGGTGCATGGAGTCACTCAAGTTCATCGCCACCAACTACTCTTCACCCAAGCGTAAGAAAGCTAACCGAGATGATGCAACAACTTATCAGGAGACTATGGCGCACACTTATAAAACAAACAAGATCACCATGAATGCGTGCATTAGCGTGAAGCCACAGGAAGATTGGGAGTTCAGCATCTTGGATGTGCCTGTTATCGTGCAAGTACCTGAAACTGAACAATGTCTTAGCAATATAGAGAAGCAGAAGGAAGAACTCCTCCATCAAGAGATCGTGTGAAAATGCCTCTAAGATCTCGAAATCAAGAAGGAACTCAATGACGTGCCAAGCAGGGTTGCTGAAGGGATGTTCCACTTGCGTTCTGACCTGCAGAAGTGCCTTTGCCGCATATCTACCTTAGAGGAGACAAACAAGAAACTTCACGCAGCTATTTCCAACACCACGACTTTACCATGAACAACGCCACGATATCAAATAATCACTAGGGATTATTTGATCCTGTGGGCCCCTCCAGATTAACCATCTGAGAATCCCTATTATGCATATAGCCATGATCCTGTGATCAGTCTGTCATGGAACATACCGACAAGCATCATTACAACATTCAAAACATAACGAGCAAGACTTAGAATAAGGCCATTATGGCTATACTTTACATGAGCCCAGTTGGGATACTTCAATCATCATCAGCGGAAATCCATCAAGCGTAGAGCCCATGTAATGCCTTAACCTATAGGCAACTAACTGGGAGAACGTCCTAGCTAGCATAGTCATCAACATCTTTGCTTCTTTTGCTTCATCCTTCCCGAAGTCTAACCAAGTAAATAGCCAGGGACAATGCTGGTGAGTAGTTTTGAATGTACTCGCAAACCACCTTAAAATATTAGTAATAACAAGGTATGCAATATGGAAGTGGTAGTAGGGTGGTTCCAAAAGGGGTTCTTTTTTAAATCTAGTTTCTCTTGTAGATATGGCATGTCCATATCCGTGTAAAACTTTTGTAACTCTTTTTTGGAAAAACATTTGATTTGAAAACCACTAGGTTGGGGCACCCATTTTCATTCCTTCCGGTCATTCCACATACAAACCTCTTTCCTTCCTCTCTAACCATTCTATAGTCAAATTCCTTTCCAAAGCCTTTTTGATTTTCTGAAAACCTTATTGAAAACAAAACCAGCACCACTATGCAACAACCTTTCCAACTATACATGAACACAAATATGGATATTCAAATAGATTTATGCTCTATAGATGGTGTACACTTTATCCACACCATCCGAGTACCCTACCCTGATCCCGCATGGATCATGGGTCAAGTAACCGATCAAGACTCTCTAGATGCCACTCCAATATGGGCCCTACCCTATGAGTTGTTACTCTCAATGCTGGAACGCCAGGTACCTTTAGAAGCCAACCGGAGCGCATTCCCTTCTTGGGACATACACTTTCAATTAGAGGCACATAGTATCGCCCAACTACCCGTAGGTAGTTCGTATTCTCCCCCATACCATTTAAGCAATAGATGGCTTTCCTCTAGAGAGAGACACGACTTCAAGAGAGATGATCCCTTATAATTAGTTGTGAGGTATGCCATACCTGAGTAGACAAACGTCAAGCCAAGGCTTGTCCCAGGGGTAATGTGGTTGCACGGTTTAGTTGTTCTAGCAAACTACATAGAACCGAGTGCGTTTTTGTTACCATTTTTCCTCCTATTTCCTTCAACATCCTTTGTAAAAAAATCATTTCCCATTTCTCAAAACTCCTCTTGGTAAGGCAACCTTACGAAGGTTTTACCATAAAGATTTTTGTAGAAGTTCACTGGGTCCCGAACCTAGACTTTTGATTTGGATAAACGGGGTTTGCAAGGGGGTTATGGTGTAAATCACCAATCCTGTTATACTAGGGCGCATGTAGGTGTCAACAAGAGTTGTACTTAATAGTACCATGGTGTAATAGCTTGTAGGATCCAAGCAACTACTATATATACAATATAATAAAACAATGCGGTTTGCACAATTAGGTAGATAAAACATGCATAAGTGAAATAGTAGGACAAGGCTTATGAGCAAGTAGGTGGGCTTGCCTATGACCAGAAATATGTCCATGGACTTCTTCTAGGAAAACCATAATAACCAATATCTTATCCATCCTTCTTGAATTCAGTATAATCGCAACTATCGTCATCATGGATCACACATGCAAACAAACAAGATATCTCAATCAACACAGGGCAAACAAGCACCAGTATAATACAACAAGCAAGTGGGCAAGTCATCAATACACTTTAGGAGGCTTTGCTAACTTGAGTTGAGTGTTGGGAATATACTTTTCAGGTATACCCACAGGATTCACTGACCAGAGTGGCCCACCAACAGGTTAGAGCTATTCTTCATGGGAGACCCAGTCAGGGAAAGAGGACGGAGTCAATTCTAGCTAGGACAAGGCCCAGAAGACTTAGTAACTTAGGCTTGTAGATTACTTGTAGTCCAAGTTGTACTTAGTTGCCGACTCTATAACATAGCCGGATAGATCTCTCCTATAACCCTAGGTCTCGGTACCTTTATAAACTAGACCCGAGGGATCCTTTAGGGCACTAGATCATAGATCAACCACAACCAACTTGCATAGGCGAACCTCTCTTGTAATAAACTATAACATCTGGATCTCGCCAATATATTACTGGGTTGCTAGAAGGAGTAGGATCTGATCACCGCAATCAGATATGAACCTAGGTAAACTTGTGATCATAACTCCCGAAACACCGTACGGCTCACAACCCGTCTTATCAACACCTTCAGTACCCCCTATGGCATACTTATCATCAATCCGATGATAGTTGGCGCCCACCGTGGGGAAGGTGACCTTCGTATCTTCATTCCGGGCGAAATCTGCATGTGCAGGAATTAGCAAAACAATCGTCATCAGTCATGTGGTCTATGCTAGTGACGTCCCTCTCGTTCTTCTCGACGAGACCTGGATTACTGCTAAGGAGCCTGTGATGACCTTCACAATCATTCCAATCGGCTAGATCGATATTTATCTCGGTTTCACTGAACCAGCCCAACCCACCCTTGGGGTGATGACCATGGCAGGAGAACATTCTGGATCTACTCTTTCCGTAGAGGTGGAAGAGTTTAAGATCCCAGAAAAAACTGATCCCACCTAGCCCACTTCTGTAGTGGAAGAAGTGGTGGATATTTTTTTTGGATCTGATCTCCCTGTTGAGATCGGGTACACGGATGATGAGTATATTCGCTTCGGATCTGGTCCTACCGATGCTGGATCTGTAAAATCACTCTTGAGGCACAGTATAAATCAGATGATGAAGCGCCAAAACATCGACAATGAAGCAATCGCTGAGATCAAGCCAAGCTTTGAAGAAGCAGAGGCAGAAATCCAACTGTTCCGTTGATACATCGGAAACGTATCTATAATTTTTGATGTTCCATGCTTGTTTAGTATCTACTTTTCTTTGCTTTGTATTTCTTTGAGGTATTTTTATATATTTTCTGGAACTAACCTATTAACAAGTTGCCACAGTGCCCGTTGCCTGTTTTCTTCTGTTTTTGGTTCCAGAAAGGCAAAAAATCAATATTCTCGGAATTGGACGGTAGAAAAGATGAAGTCAATAACTTTCCGTGGGGAACACGAAGTCCAGAGGGGAGACAGAGAGGCAAGCCTGGGCGGCCACACCCCCCTAGGCGCGACCAGGGGTGGGACGCGCCTAGGCAGGGTGTGGCCCCCATGGTCGCCTCCTCGGCCTCCCCTTTCGCCTATAAGAAGCCCCTGATGCCTAAATCCTAAGTACCCGATCAATATTCCACGAAACCTTCTATAGCCACCGCCACCGTCGTCCCTAGATCGGGGGGTTCTGAAGTTCTTCCCGGCACCCTGCCAGAGGGGAGATCGTCCCGGAGGCCTTTTCTTTGGTATGATGCGTGAGTAGTTCCACCTTGGACTATGGGTCCATGTAGTAGCTAGATGGTTGTATCTCCTCCTTTGTGCTTTCATGTATAGATCTTGTGAGCTCCATTCATGATCAAGATCTAATGTATTTGTAATCATGCATGTTGACTATTGATTTAAGGATGTGTGTTGATTATACCGCCTTGAACAAGGCTTGTCCCTAAGATCCGTTTCCTTTGCCAAGAATCGATCAAGTTATCGACTCAACGACAGGATCGGAATTACTCTGTTTTCTCGACGCATATTCCAGATATCACCAAATACTGTTGAAAAAATTGGATCAAATTAAGACGTGTTTCGTCACTCCTTCAGAACCTTCTTCTACAAAACTATGCCTTTTGACTTAAAGAATCCAGGATCAAGTTATCAACGTACTATGCAACATTGTCTTAACGACCAAATCGGATGCAACATCCATGTATATGTAGATGATATTGCAGTGATGTCCAGAAAGAAGGAAACACTTATAACTGACTTGGAGGAAACATTTGCTAGACTATGAAAATTCAATATGATGCTAAATCTGAAGAAGTGCTTCTTCGGAATCTCAGCCGGACAATTGTTAGGTTTCATCATGTCTGAAAGAGGCATAGAGGTGAACCGAGACAAAATAAAGGCTATACTAAACATTACCAGGCCGACTCACCTGAAGGACGTTTAACGAATCACTAGTTGCATCACAGCAGTGAGTCGGATCGTCAGCCGGCTTAGAGAAAGAGCCGCACCTTTATACAAGCTCTTGATTAAAACCTACAAATTTGTCTAGACCAAAGAAGACGATTCTACCCTGCAAAGTTTGAAAGATCTACTTTCAAATCTACCAATCCTTGCAACACCAGAGACACAGGAGCCTATGTTACTCTACATTGCAGCGACAAACAAAGTCATGAGTGATGTAACATCAGTGGAGCGCGAGGAAGAAAATCACGAACATAAGGTGCAATGACCAACTTATTATCTAAACGAGGTCCTTCCAGAGTCTAAGCAAAGGTATCCACATTATCAAAAGCTAGCCTATGGAGTATTCTTTGCTGCTAGAAAGCTACGACATTATTTTCAAGAGCACAAGATCATAGTGGTGAGTACTGCTCCCCTGCGAGATATAATCAACAATTGCGGCGCCACAAGACATGTCACAAAGTGGGGAATAGAGCTTGCAGCTTTCGATATTGAGTATAATCCACGTACAACAATAAAGTCCCAAATACTTGCCAACTTTGTCGCTAACTGGAAAGAGACGGAAGATAACACAAATCTGCTAGACTCGGAATTTTGTACCCTTCACTTCGACGGATCAAAACCACGAGGAGGTTTGGGGGCTAGCGTGGTGCTCAAGTCACCCCAAGGAGATAAGTTTCTCTATGTGTTACATATCCAATTCACGGCAACAAATAATATTGCCAAATATGAAGAACTGTTACATGGAATAAGCATGGTCAAAAATATTGGTGTAACCTGACTCATGTGTTATGGAGATTCGGATTTAGTTGCCCAACAACTATCCGATATCTGCAACACAAATAAACACATGGCAGTATACAAAGTTGTTGTGGATGAACTATCCAAATCGTTCAAGGGTTTTTAGGTTCAACACGTCCCTCGAGTGGAAAATGAGGAAGCAGATGCTCTATTAAGAATAGGCTCTGTACGGAAACAAGTTCCAGATAGAGCTTTTCTAGGGAACCTAAAAGTTCCTTCTATCACAGGAGTTGATGAGGACTATCCGACGAAATTCGACTCACCTTTAGTAGCAGTTCTAGCTGTAATTCTCAGCTAGACACAACCCTATCTGGATTTCCTGATAGACGGAAAATTACTCGAAGACTAAGTTCTAGGAAGACAGATTGTCCGACGAGCAAAATCCTATACAATAACCAACGGTGAGCTCTAGAAGCGGAGTGCTTCTAGGGTTTTCCAGCGCTATATTTCTCCAGAAGGAGTGGAAATCTTACGAGAAATCCACAACAGCGAGTGTGGTCATCATGCTGCAGCCAAATCCTTATTGGAAAAAGCTTTTTAACACAGATTCTTTTGGCTCACAGTTAATGCATATGCCGAGAAACTGGTCAAAACATGCAAAGTCTTTCAAAAGTACGCTCGCCAGGCACACATTCTCGCTGATCAGCTGAAAACAATCGCTATTAGGGCTTGTTTACTTCTCTGGTATTTTTATCCCCAAAAGATGTGGGGATATGAGGGGATTTGGTGTCCATCCAATACTCTCCAAGCCTCTTAAATACCCATCCCCAAAAATACTCTACCATGATGGACAGTTTTTAATCTAGCCAAAAATACACTAATATGGAGGGGATTTGTGAGGATATTCTCGGATTATCCCCTCCAAACCCGGCCTAGTAAACAACCTATCGAAGAAATTCCGGGATACAAAATAATCCCCTCCCATCCCCTCAAATACCCTAGAAGTAAACAAGGCCTTACATGGCCCTTTACTGTCTTGGGGCTTGATATGGTAGAACCGTTTTGGACAAAAAAATGTGGATCTAGTAATGGTGGATAAATTTACTAAGTGGATTGAGGCTAAACCTGTAACAAATTGTGATGGAGACACATCCATAAAGTACGTCAAGGACGTGATTATCAGATTTGGATATCCACACAATATCGTTACTAACAATTGGAGCACTTTTCCATGGGAGAATTAGCCGAATTCTGCGAAGAGCAAGGGATCCAACTTGATATTGCATCAGTTGCACATCCACAAGCCAATGGACAAGTCGAAAGGGCAAACATTCTCATTTTACAAGGACTCCGACCTCGTCTCGAGGCACGACTTCATCGTGCTGCGGGGGCTTGAGCGAAAGAATTACCGTATGTGATATGGAGCCTATGAACAACTCCTAACAGGTCAACCGGATACACTGGTTTCTTCTTGGTTTGTGGTGCATAAGCAATTCTTCTGAGTGATTTAATCCATCAATCTCCCCGAGTTAAAGCGTATATTAAAGAAGATGTAGAGGTTTCTCGACAAGGTGATCTCGATATAATCAAAGAAGTTCACGTCATGGCTGATTAGAGATCTACAGCCTATCAGCAGAAGTTACGCAAGTACCATAGTCAAAGAGTTCAAACCCGTTCTTTCAGAAAGGGTGATTTAGTTCTCCGACTCATGCAAAAGAGAAAGCACAAACTTTCCCCAATTTGGAAAGGCCTTTTAGAGCACGAGTAGAGGAGGCAGTGGTATGGTGTGGCCTCACAGTCTCCACGTAGGAAATACTTCACGAAACCACCACTATGCAAATTTCTGTCCAACGCATTTCCTGGCCTAGCTATGTACTTTTTCTCCGCAAATCCCATCCCTTCGACAGGACAAAGCATCTCTCTTCCTTTCCCATAGTCCCCTTTTGTTTTCGTTTCTCTCTGCTTTTGTCAACAAGGAGGCGACTTCCTCTTCAGGATCCCGCTTTAATCTGTAAGCAGCAGGTTTATCATAGCTGGACAGTGGAAGACAACGTGGATAGCTGGGGCAGCGGTCCAACCTAGAGCGTTGGCCATGCCCTTATGATCAGTCGTGTTCTGCATAACGCACTACAAGAAAAATGTTCTTTTACAACGGACGATTTTCGTGGTTGAAGGCCCGTTTTTCGTGGATGAAAAGCCTTCAATGACAGATACCCTTCGTGGTAGAAGCCCCATCACAAAAGAATCTACCACGGTTTTTTTGACCGTGGAAGATTGCACCCTTCAGCCACGAAAAGTTGTTCCGTCGTAGATCTGTTTGCCAGTCCCGTTGACTGCTGACGTCATGCAAACTGCCACATGGTAAACGCCATTAATGGCCATTTAGTGCCGTTAACTGTCAATACCGTGGTAGAAGGCAGACACAGCCAAGGCCTGATAATTATTAAGTGTTCCGACCCATAAAGGGAGCCCAATAGTATCACAACATGTTAGTGCTTCATTCTGCACTATTTGAATTGGGCCCATTCCTGCTGCCCGCTGTGGCCCGTAAACTTCTGGGCCCGTTACTATTTTGACCCGCACTGTTTGAAATGGCCAATTTGTATGGCACGTAAACTATCGGGCCTGTTACTATTTTGCTTTGTACTGTTTGAAACAGACCCATTTGGCTAGCCCGCTTTGGCCCGTAAACTTTTGGGCCCGTTACTATATTGCCCTGCACTGTTTGAAATGGGCCCATTTGTGTAACCTGCTGATGCCCATAAACTTTCGGGTTCATTACTATTCAGGCCCAAAAACGGCCTACTCAAGTTCTGGCATGTTACTATTCTGACTGGTAAGTTTCTCAGCCTGCTACTGTTCTGGCCTGTGCAATTTTAGCCTATTACTGTTCCGCCACATTACTCTTTATGTCCGTTACTGTTTTGGTATGTTACTTTTTTGGCTTGTTACTGTTTTGGCATGTCGCTATAATGTCATGTTATTGTTACTAAGCATGCCTATGGTCGTCCCGTTACATTTACAGTATTTTACAGTTTCAACATTTCTAGAGCCAATCCCGATATCATAAAAGGTGTACAACTTGCGAGCATCTTTTACTGTTCATCATCAGCCCAATATAAGACGGGAACATAACAAATTCCCTGTACCCTAATCGATCTGGCTAGTGCAGGTATGGTACCACCTACCGCTAAGTGTGGATGGCGTCAACTCAATGCCTACACATCCTATGAAATTTATCTAGATATTACATCAAATGCAAACTACCTAAAATTATTACATATTATCAACTCAAGGGAACGAAATTTCAGCATTTCAGTTGACAATCGAGTTGATAGCAGTCCTCAATTTGCTTTCTCCATCTATTAAGATCGGACTAAGGGGATTCATGGTCCCACATGCAGATAGTGCGATAGTCAAGGAACAAGAATCAATCACTCAGGTCCTATAGGACACAAGTGAGCATTAAAGAACCAAATAACAACGATTTCCCATCGGTGCCTCTTTCTTTAGTTATTCCATTACTACTCAGTTCAGTTGTTTAGTTACCTCGTTGTTCAAAGACTCTCAAAAACCCTACACATGTAGTTATATGAATCGCATGGCTCAAACAACTCCTGTAGTAATGGTTGATAAGATGGGGGAACAAACTTCAGTGGGGTTTAAAAGTAAAGGCTATGCAAAACTTGGGATTGCAATTTAATTCGGAACGCGATTTATGATGCAATAATAAGATAGATTCAATAGGTACTATATGTAGTTCAAGCATGGGGAATTTCTTGCCCGGTTGCTCGGTTGAATAATAAGTGGGATCCGGGTAGTACTCCTGAGTCTCCTGATAGTTCCCTTGCTCGACGTCTTTCCGGATAAAAAGCAAACACACAAGGGCCATAATAAATACAATGCGCAGTCATATAAAACATATGCAACAAGAAACACAAGGTATGCCATGATGGAATGATGCACAATTACATGGTATAACATAGCATTGGCATGTGTGAGGTGTGGGAACATGAAATAAGCACTTTTAGTATTCATTTAGCCACATTTTAGTTGCATAAACCTTTCTGCCTCCTTTATATTTATATGATGTATGCTTCAATTCATATCATGGAATGCATAGTTAGAATGGGCTCATCGTGCTGATCGTTTTAGACATATCATTTGTCGAATTCGGAGTTATGGAATTAAAGCTACGAATTATTCGCCATTTAAATTATTTCTAAATTTTAAATTGCTCAAACTATATTTTAAATAGCATATTCATAATCCTCATGTTTTATGATCCAAAAACATATATTATATATTATTTGTAATTACGAATATCAAAACAATATTACATGAATTTAATTCAAATCAGGGTCAAAGTCAACGGTTTGACTAGTTAGAGTTAAGCCAGAAATTGTCTGAATACATATATTAATTCACATGCAAAAACAAGACATATTTCATATAAAGTTTGAATTCAAATTCAAAAGCATTTCAAAGTTACAAATTAATTCATATACATATCAAATTATGGTTCTTATTTGAATTCAGAAATCGCACACAACTTTTGTTACCCAAGGGAATCCTACTCATAGAGAAAGACAAGTGGGGTCGGAGTAGCCTGCGGGTCCACACGTGCACAGACAGACAAACAAGGAGGCGACACGTGTGCGAGCTAGAGGACCCCGAGTTGAATTTTAGGAAGGTCGGGTACGTTTTTATAAAAGTGTCGATCGGGTCTGGGCAGTGCAGCTGATGAGTGGGCCTCAGGGTGGACCGCGGGTTGAAGAAACAAATGCGACAAGGGTTAAGGGTAAAAAGGACACGCGATTTCTGCTGCTACTGCTCTTCTCTTTCCCTCTCTCTGACAAAACTAAAGGTGTACACGTGACAGACAAAAATGCATATACGCTGGAGGCTCGATCTGGTGACAAGGTGCACAGCTGGCGACGCGGAACCGCCGCGGTGTGCTGGGGTTTGATCCTAGGTTACGGCATGGCACTAGATGTGTCCCCATGGCTTGGAAACAATAGCACAGACAAACGACGCCACAGCTGGCATGAACTCGTCGATGGTGGCGCGACTAGGGGTGCTCCAGGGGGCTCTGTTAGGAAGGAAGAAGCCGCGCAACCAGGGGAAGTGCATCAGGCACGCAACTAGTCACGAGACGCACCACATCGACGACACGACCGTGGGGTGGTGAAGAGCAGTGGTGCATACAAGGTGCTCGACCAAAAGGACGACCAATCTAGGAAACAAAGCAACCAGAGAGGATGTATGTGAAGTAGGGCTTCTCACCGCAATCTCGCTGGTGGTGTCGGTCTGGAGAGGGGCGAAAACAATATTGACGGTGGCTTGCGCATGTAAACTAGGGTCTTGCTTCGGTTTGTCACGGGTTCTGCTTGTTCTGGTGCTCCTCTCTAGTTTCTCCTTCTACAGGCGCGACCTCCTAGTCTTGGCAACTTCCCTGATGTCTCGGTGCTCCTCTCCTCCTTCTCCTAATGACGATTCAAGGTGGAGACCGAGGAGGACGGATATGGTGGTGGGGAGCTAGCAGGGAGGGGATGGGGAGAGAGGGGTGGTGCAGGGCAGAGCCTAGAGGAGATCTAGATCGGGCAGAGAGGTGGGGCGATGGTGATAAGGACAGGAGGAAGAGGGAAGCTCGGGTTTGGTTAGTTGTATAAAGCAACTAGGGTTGCTTTCTCTCTTCTCTCTCCTATCTCTCTCTCTCTCAGGGTGGGCGGCAGGGGCGAAAAAGGTTAGTCTAGGGGGGACCTGGGATGATCTTCTTGGTTAACAAGAGAGGGCGACGGGTTAGGTTAGAGGGGCTGCACATAGGCACATTGTCACATGACAATGGTCATGCTCGGTTAGAGATAAGGTATCTAGCTAGGAGGGGGTTGGTAGTAGTGTTGATCTTGGTTTGGTTCAAACCAAACTAAGAGGGCTCGGGGTAGAGGGATCTAGGTTAGTTAGATGGATAGGTAGATCTAGATTGTTTGAAAATTTTGAAACATTTAAATTATGCACAAAGTTATGAATCAATCAATACACCACATTCTCATGGTTTTAGAAACAAGATGAGAACAATGGATTGGGGAAGGGAAAAAGATCACTTGTTGCATGGAAGATTCCCATGTGGTACAAATCCACCAAAATATCAAATAACCTCAAACAAACTCACATGAATGAAACAAGAGAGAAATAATGGTGAGGTTGCACGGGCCATGAATGAGCCATAATGACCAAGTGCTAGTTGTGAAAACAAATAGAGGACAAGGTGGCCATATCTCCCGTACATGCATTCAAATTTGAATTAAACCCCACACAAAACACCAAGCTTGCATATCATATGAATATAATTAGAATATGCACATATATGAAGCTAAATTACCATAATAGTGTGTATTTTCCCACTAGATCAACTTGTAGCCAATTATAGCATCATACATAGGTATATAGTAAATAAAACCATATGGAATCCTAATAGAAGCTGACATGCAAAGGTGTCCATGTGTCTCCATATAGTTAATATTTTTAAAACAACATAGATCATATATGGGAGCATATAGAAATATAAGTGGATCCATCTTAATACATATGAGCTAGATATAATACCCAAAAGAAATGCAATGCTCATATATAGTTTGGATGGTGAAACTATAAGGTGGTAACAAAGAAAGATGGTGGAGTTAGAATATATATTCCCCCAACTCAACTTGGGCATGAAGCAATATATCAAGAACCAACTACAATATAATAAGAGGAAAATAAAATTAATAAGGACGCAAATGCATATGAAAGTAGAACCAAATAGAAGGGTTTTATATGATGCTCAAATGCAAGGTGACATGGTGACATCAACATGATATAATGATGATGCAATAATTGACATGTAGGAAGTAGCATTATATTATTAAAGCATGTAGGATTACAGTTGTTAGAAAAGTGGGATGCTACACGTTGTTACACACCCTTTGATTTGATCCCCTGCTTAGACTCTAGAGACCAAGAAGAAACTCCAATCTATGCTACTGAGTGCCAAGATGATGCTTTCTACAAAGAACCAGATCTCTCCGGTGGAGTTGGAGTGTATTTTCGAGATCGGCTATGGAGTTGAAGGCAATGAATTGGAGTAGTTAGTATGATAGTATTAGTACTAAGGTTGAGTCAAGCATCCTAGAACTCTATAAAATAAGTTGTTGAGCTCCCACCTTGTTAATTAGTTCGGATCTTTTTGTTCTTATGTAACAACTTTAAGTAAGGTATTAGCTTGTTGTAAGGCTAGAAAACCTATGGTATCATTTCTTTTGTTTTTGTAATAATAAGGTTGTATGTATTATGGACCCGCAATGTTTTTGTTGTACCACTATGAGGGATGTGATATTTACTGAGAGAGACTTCCAGAGATATTATGCCAATAACTTGTGTACTATAACATGTAGTGGTATGGTGGGTCACCGCAACTGGTATCAGAGCAATTGCTTTGAACTTAGGTTGGAAACCTAGTTAAGGGATTTACCTGTAGGAGTCTAGGAGCAACTATAAAGAGTTCTCTAAAAATATGATGAATATTCACTTGGGACTACATTGTCATATCTTTCGTGCGATAATTCTTTATTATGATACATCAATATATTACTAATTATATATTTTTATATACAACTAGGTTGGTACCAAAGTTTTCAAAGACTACCTTATGCGTATGAAGAGAGTATAGAGGACTATCAGGGGGTTGGACTGAGCAGTTATGTCATCTTTTGAGAGCTTTGCACTATGCTACTAACATTTTGGTCAAGTTATATATCTATAAGGAAGGATAGAAGGTAGTGAAGTATCGCATTGCGATCATGCTACTTAAGAAGTTAGGGATGAGTGTGATAATGCCATCAGGGGAAGCTATAAATCGAACTACATCCTATCATGTTGCTGTAGTGGAGGCGATCACAACTATCCAAGAGGTTAAGACTGATTACCTGTCAGGTAGTACTTTTGATCCAATCCCACATGAGTCCATGGCTTCGGAGTCACCGCCAGACCATCCCTCTTTAGTTGAGAAGAGTCAAATTTTAATGGCCATGTGCATGGATCGTTATAGAGATTTGGTCGAGTCTCTCTATCTTACTCACCAGGTCATAGTTGAAGACCAGAGTAATACACTTGAGAATCTTACCAATCCAAAGTGGAGGCATGAGATTATAGAGGAGTAGCTCAGGGGCGAGTACCTCTCATGACCCAATTACCTACAATAACCTAGTAGAGCCAGAGGAGGAAGAACCTAAAGAGGTGGAGTACGAGTCACCCATACATTATCCTACACCAGAGCATGTCCACATCCTATTATAGCTGAGGACTGCCATAGATAACAGAGTACATGGGTACATCAAATTCTAAGTTTCCCATTGCCAACTCTGAAGGTTGGAGGCAAGAGTCGTATGCTGGTGCTAGTGAGGATCCCGTTTCAGGTACTATTTTGATGAGGAGGTGGGAGTAGATGAAATCAAGCCGAGTGATACTTTGAGTCCTGATACTTTAGACACCGAATACATCCCATCTAGGAAGCCATATGTTCCAGACACTATGCGTCGTACTTCATGTCATCATGGTTGGACTCCCATGTACTATGAGCATGGTGGATACTGAGAGTTGTACCATCAGAGTTTGAAGATGTGATGGTAGTAGTAGTAGTTTGGTAATGAGTATTGTAGAGCTTGCGAGCTTTTTTTACTTCAATAAGTGAGATAGCGCTCGCATAAACCAACTGTGGCTGTAATATATCAGGTTATGTTATAACTCACTAGGCATGAGATGTATAATATATCAAACTATGTTGCTTGTGTTGTATAATATGTGATGTATATTTGGTTCTTATTTGGATGTGGATCTTGATTTTCTTATGTGACTAGTTCTATGCATGAAGTTGATCTCAAAACACATGAGCATGGTGTAATTATGAGTATTCACTTTGTGTAACTGGACTAGAGGCTTATGGAACCAGGAGTAGGAAATGGATCTGAGTAACAACACGTGAAGCATGAAGCCAAAGAGAAGGAAGATGAATACGCCATGGCGCATGGAACAATACCACCACCACCGATGAAGCTGTTGATGGAGAAGAATTTTATGCAATATATGCAGATGATGCAAGAGTCTCAGAATAAGTTCATGGAAGAATAAATTAGATGGCCTGGTAATAAAAATGAACCCGAAGGCCGAGGAGTGAGTCTTTCTGAATTTTAAAATGCTAGGCCATTACCTTTTGCTTTGGCACCTGAGCCAATGGACATAGAAGACTAGTTGATGGATATGGAAAGAAAGCTTAAGACAGTGGGATGCAACGATGAGGATAAATTGAGGCATGCAACATATCTCTTATCAGTACCAGCAGGGTCTTAGTCGAAAAACCAGCTAGCTATGTAGCTTTCAGATAGGGCTTATACCTGGGAGGAATTCAAGTAGAGATTTCAGGAAAAGGGGAGTGAGTTTGAAGAGCTACATCAAGGCAATGCTAGTGTGATGAAGTATATCAGGGAATATAGTTAGTTATCTCGTTATGTTGTTGAAGAGGTGAACACTGAAGAAAAGAGAAAGAAGAGATTCATGCGGGGGCTAAACCCGCATGTGAGGATGCAAATGAGGTTTGCTAGTAGGAAATCATTTCAACAATTGCTGGATGCAGCAATTAATTTCGAGGAAGGTATTCAGGAGGATAGGAAGAAGAGGGCTAAGCAAGAGACCAAGAATTTTCAACCAAGTAAGCAAACACCAAATCTGACTTTTAAACCTAGATCTAGACCTTCCAACAACAAGCCAAACAGGGGAGCACCATCATCCATGAGGAGTTATTATCTCCACACATGTAAGGAGTGAATTGCAAAACCCGGTGATTATATGTTATGGTTGTGGACGGAAGGGGCACATGAAACCTGACTGTCCCAATAAACCCATAGGAGATTGGCCAGTGAAGGGGGGTAGTTTTAGAGGAGCTGTCGCACAACCATCAAGAGGTGGAAATTATGGGAAGAATAACAATGGAAAGCGAACCAAACCCTTCGGAAAGTTGAATTACACAACTCTAGAGGAGGTCAATAACTCTGATCAAGCCATGATACGTACGCTCAGTATACTTACACATCCCGAAAAGGTTTTATTTGACACTGGTGAAACTACTTCACTCATTTTCGAGCAATTTGTTGATAAGTTTGGGATTAGACGGACAGCGTTAGAAAACCAAATGATCGTAATAAAGGTAGGGACGACGTAGTAGTAACCCACATTAAGAAAAATCAGGTTATTACCATCTGTGGTTAAGCATACTACACAGATCTTTATGTGATTCCAATCAAAGTCATAGCAATAGTTCTGGGAATGAATTGGATGGCTGGACATGGAGGCGAGATCATCTATGAAGAGGAAACTATCTTTATCAAAGTTCCTAGAGGAGGCAAAGTAGTCTATCAAGCTAATAAACACACACATATAGAGGTTGATTTGCAATTAAATTCCATGAGTAAGGTAAAGTTGGAGGATATTATAGTCGTGAATGAGTTCATGGATGTTCCACCAGATCAAGAAATTGAGTTTACTATTGACTTGATACCAGGAACAACACATATTGCACAAGCACCATACAAGATGGGTCCTAAATATTTAAAGGCACTTAAAGAGCAAATTGATGAGTTATCTGGTAAAGGTTTTATTCAAGAAAGTGTATCACCATGGGGAACACTAGTTATTTTTTGGATAAGCATGATGGAGGACACTGGATGTGTGGAGATTATCGAAATTGAACAATGCCACCATCAAGAATAAATATACTTTTCCAAGGATTCAAGATTTATTTGATCAAGTCAAGGGAGCAAGAGTGTTTTCTAAGATTGATCTAAGATTTTTTACCATCAGATCAAAATTAAGCCAGAAGATGTTCCAAAAACTACATTCCTTTCAAGGTATGGACATCATGAAAACTTAGTTGTACCATTTGCATTGACTAATGCACCGACAATTTTCATGAATTTGATGAACAAGATCTTTATGCCATATCTGGACAAGCTTGTCATAGTGTTCATCGATGATATGTTTATATATTCCAAGGATAATGAGGCACATGCTGATCATTTAAGGATATCATTGCAAATTTTAAGAGAAAATAATATTTATGCTAAGTTTAGTAAACGTGATTTCTGGTTGGATAAAGTAGAATTTCTTGGTCATGTCATCAAAAAAGATGGAATTGTTGTGAATCCAACAAAAGCTCAATCATTTTTGGATTGGAATGCACCTACAAATGTTAAGGAAGTCCAAGGATTCTTAGGAATGGTTAGCTATTACAGAAGGTTTATTGAAGGTTTTTCCAAAATATCCAGACTACTGACAAAGTTGCTAAGAAAGAATACTCCGTTTGTGTGGAATGACAAGTGTGTAGCTAGTTTTCAAGAGTTGAAGACTCGATTGACCACATCACCAATCTTAGTAGTGCCTGAAACAAGCAAACATTATAAAGTTTATTGTGATGCATCCAAGTAGGGATGTGGCTGTGTATTAATGCAAGATCACAACGTAATTGCTTAGGGATCCAGATAACTTAAACCCCATGAAGTCAACTATCCAGTACATGATTTTGAGTTAGCAGCAGTTGTTTTTGTTTTTAAAAGTTGGAGGCATTTTATTTATAGAGATAAGAGTGAGCTCTACATGGATCATAGAAGTCTCAAATACTTTTTTACTTAGGACTTGAACAAGAGACAAAAATGATGGTTGGAGATGATTAAGGATTAAATCTTACAGTCAATTATACTCCAGGAAGAGCTAATGTAGTAGATGATGCTTTTAGTCTGAAGAGCGCAGATAATCAACCGTCAAATAGGAAATTTCTAAAAGAGTTGAGGATGGATCTGGAAAGATTGCAAGTACAATTAGTGGGAACAACATATATTGGAGGATTAGCTACGATGAGGATTATTGAATAAAGGAATAGTGAGCTCCGTAATGAGATAATTCAACGTCAACTTGATGATCCTTTCATTGCTAAAGGAGTATGGAGGATTTTAGAAGGTCAGTCATCAGCATTTCATTTGGGAAACTATAGTTCCTTATGGTGTCAAAATATAATTTGTTTACCCCATGTGCTTGAAATTAAGGAAATGATACTTCGGGAAGCACATGAAACACCTTATTCCATTCACTAGGGAAGTATAAAGATGTACATGGATCTCAAAGAATTATTTTGGTGGACCAATATGAAGAGGGATATTTCTAAGTATGTATCTGAATGCCATACATGTCAAGGGTGAAAGTAGAGCATCAAAGTCCAGAATGACCAATGCAACCTTTATAGATTCCAGAATGGAAATGAGAAGAAATTGGAATGGATTTTATCACAGGGTTACCAATGACCCAGAAACACAAGGACATGATTTGGATAATTATTGATAAACTTACGAAAAGTGCACATTTTATACCCGTGAATCATAAGGAAAATTTAGAGTAGTTTGTTGGCATTATGTCAAAGAAATCATTAGCAAGAATGGAGTACCCAAGAAAATAGTCACTAAAAGAGGATCTATATTCACTTCATCATTCTGGAAACAGGTACTTGGGCTGAAGTTAGATTTCAGCACCACTTATCATCTAGAAACAGGAGGTTAGACAGAAAGAACGAATCAAATTTTAGAAGATATGCATCTAGCATGTGCTATATATTTTGGAGGTTCATGGGATGAACATCTACCTTTGGCAGCATTTTCCTACAACAGTAGCTATGAAAGCAGTTTGAAGGCAACACTATATGAGGTACTTTATGGTCGAAAATGTCTTCAATTTGTCTTCTTGCCTTGATGAATATTTGAGTGACATTGACTCAAAGAACAAAGACAAGGCACCGCCTGTCTTCAATTTGAGTGACATTGACTCGTAAGTGGTTTTTGGGTGCTTTCTCTTAGGTTTTTCGTCTGCATTTGTCTTCTTGCCTTGATGAATATTTTCTTTGTAGCCACTCCACGGAGGGTTCTCTTAGTGAGAATTCCCAGGAGAACGTAGGGGACTCGAAGCTGACGGCCCCTCATTCTCAAACGGTGGCCACCTCTGGGGGCGATGCACCGAACCCCTCTCCGCATGAGGCTTGAGTGATTGTCTCCCAGAATACTGCACCTGGACCTTCGGAGTCTCCGTCTGAGCATGTAAGTTGTTTTCCTCTAGCCCTGGGGGAGCCCCAAGCCCTATTTTCGGATGACCTGCTGGTCTTGTTTTCCTTGTTGTGGGGCATAGCCCCCGAGCCTTTTTCCTGGTGCTTTCTTGATTGTTGGATTTTGCTTCTTCTCGCAGCCATTTGTGCGCAGTGCCAACCTTCTTGTTCAGCAGGATCTGGCACTGGAGGACAGCATGCAGAAACTTCGAGGTACGTGTCGTACTTGTTCTTGTTTTTTTCGTCTGCTCGCCTGAATGTAGCTTGTATTGCTCATGTCTTCTCTTGATGCTTTTGCAGATGAAAATAATGCTGCCCTTCGTCGACCGAATGCTCTGCAAAAGAGTCTTGGTCATGCGGAGAAACAGGCTGCTGACGCCGTGGAGGCGAAGGATCACCTGCAACAGGAGTTGGTTGCTGCTGCCGAGGCCAAGGAGCGCCTTCAACGGGAGGCTTCAGATCGCGAGGAGCAGCTCGCAACAGTTGCGGTTGCACGCGATAAGGAGTTTGCTGAGAAACTGATGGCTGCTACCAAGGCCGTTTTCGGTAAGTGCTTTGTATGCGTATTGGTTTTTTTGACTGCTCTGTCTTCATGCCCTAATTCGATTCCTGGTTTGTCTTCTTTGCTCCAGATGCTTCGGGCATTGCATTTGATCGCAGTGCCTTGGAGCACGGGAGCGCTCTGGACGATGCCACCGCGGCGGTCGAAGACCGCTACGGTACCGCTGCTGGCTCCCTTGCTAAGGCCAAGAAGGTCCTTCTGCGTTTCTACAGGGAGATCGTTCCCAAGGGCGCTGCCCTTGAGGATGTTGATTCTCTGGCGGATGCGCTGTCAGAGGATGCCCCAACGGCTTACAAGCGCAAGCAGAAGGGCATCAGTGCATCCATGGGGCTGGCCATGGCCATGGCATCCGCAACGGAGTTGGATTTGCACCACGTCACCTCTCGGATGCCAACATCGCCAGACGGATCAGAGGTAGCTTTTGCTCTCTTCGCCTCTCGCTGTAAGCATTATGGTCCAAAGCTTATCGATCTGCTGGCGGACTATGCTGTGAAGCAGCAGGGTGTCAAAACCCGGTTTTTTAATCCCAGATGCCTGTTATGCCATACATCGCAATCCCAGGTTTACCATTTTTGCGAGACATAACAGATTTGGATATCACAGTACATCATCCTTTACAAACCATACATAAGTTCTTACACAAATAAGGATCCCATGATCCAGTTCTTAATACAACTCAAACAACGCAATAACGTAATAGTAACGATAGCGTAGGCGAAGCTCCATCTTCAGGGTCACATGCAATGCTGACGATGGGATATGATCCTAGTTGTCGTAACCTTCCTGCGGTCTATCATCCTGATACTCCTATTCAAATTCTGGCCACGGAAATAGCCAGGGACAAAGCCATGAGTACTCTTTAAGTACTCACAAACTAATACTAACAAGTTAAGGGGTTTTTTGTAGTAGGACACTAAGCTCTAAGGTTGTTTTGCAAAAATCCAGATTTACCTCTACTAAGTTCAGAAGCAAAGAAAACTAGTTGAAAGTTTTATAACACCTAAGTGGGAATTTGAATTTCATATCACAACTATGTTGTGGTCAAGTCAAAGTCATAATTCATTTCATAAGTCATTTTGAAAACATTTGACGGGGGAACAGTATGGCCACTCCAACTGTCCATAACCACGGACGCGGCTATTCGAAAAGTTTGACACTCTGCAGAGATTGTACACTTTCACCACAACATTCGATACATCCGTCAGGAACAATCCTGAATTCACCATACTCAGTATGCGGATAATCAATCCTAACCTTTCAATTACACGCCCTAGTATAGACACCTCTCCTATGAGTTTGGCCTCCCAACCATGACCAATTGTCATCTTGGGTACTGCACAGGTGGACAATCTTCACAAGGTAGCCTCAGCTCAGACGTTGGTCACGAGGGAACCCAGACTAAGGTATATAAATTTCCAGTCAAGCCCTACCCAAATTTCGGGTATTGTGGTTGTACGATAAAATTGGAATCTTATCGCATCTAGACAACCATAAGTTTTATAAAGGGCTAAGGCTCATGCCTCAACATTTTCATCATCAAAATCATCTGGTGTTCAGAAAACACATGTCAAAACATTTCAGTAGAATGACTCATCATTCTAAGGTTTTCATAACAATTTTCACTAAGTATTCCCATCTAAGGTTGATCCAGTTTTATACTTAGCACTAGCATCTACAAGTGGTGGTAAATACTAATGAGGGGTGGTAAACAAGTGGAGATTTGCTAAGTTCGATCTCATGCCTTAGGATGACATCAAGATTATCTAACTTAGGCCAAATTTTATGCTCTTTATGCTACCTTTAGTTATCTTTCTAGAATCTACAAGTCACCATGTAAACTCTAAGAAAAAGCTTTGATAAAGAAAATAAAGTATTAATCTTGCAAGTAAAACTAGGATTGGGTTATCAAGTGGGTATGATCACATATGCTTAGGGCATATAGTTGGCATAGTAACAAGAAAGTATTGGCTTGCATAATTTGCAAGGGTTAGCTTCCTAAGTTAATAGATTGCTAAGTTAATAGCTTGCTCATTCAACTAGTAGTATTAGGCTTGCCTTGAACAGAGCAGTGGTTGAAGTTCTCCTTGGATTCTTCCTCGTAGTATCCTCCTTCCTCGTCGTATCCTTGGTCGGTACTAGTGTCTATAAATAAATACGAGGTACACAATCACCAAACAATACTTAACTATTTTTATTCATCACACAAAAAGTCATACTAGATGATCTAGCATCATCACTATTATCACAAGGATTAAAGCACTTGTATTATTTATTTTATTTGAGAAAAGTAATTTCTACTCATTGAAGAACTACTTAAGATTTAATATTCTCCAACTCAAACATGGGATCATGTTGACACATGTCATCACCACATATTTCAGTACATGGGAATGTGATTTAAAGTGGTGTCACAATTTAATAAGGTTTAACCTTTTTATTTTAATTAAATAAAGTGACTAGAAATGCCTATGTGGCATTCCTTTATTATTTGAACATTATTTCTGCAAGTAAACCCATATGTTTTTATATATTCTGAAAGGTATGATCAAATGTGATTTTTTATAGTTGGAATCAACTCAAAAGCTTTTATGGTTGAATTTTGAAAAATGATTAAATGCAGAAAATCTTCTGCCTTGTTATTTTTACCATGGTTGATCTATAACTCCAAATGGTTTGAATCCAACGGGCTTGGATTAAGCATTTCAGTACGTTTCTAACAAAATTGGTTTCATGAATTTTGGTTCAGTGAATCGAGCTGGGTTGATTTTTGAATCTAGGTACAGAACTATGTTTGAAATTAAATGAATAAAGCTTAATTTGAATTGTTGGGTCACGCGGGATGTTTTACTGGGACGGCCCACTACACACAACGCGTACGGGGCTAGTTAAGTGGCTGTCCCCACGCGTCAGTGAGACGGGGAGGGCCGAAGCGGTACGGGGCAATGTGAACCGCATGATCTAACTCTAATCGAACGGCTACAGTTCATCGTCCACGTCGGGCAGCGCCGGCGAGACAGAACCCTAGCGCGGCAGGTGGGGGTCGTGGGAGGCTCACCGGGGCTCAGGCGAGGGTCGGCGACGGGGGCGAACGACGAAGTCGACGACGGCGGTTCTCCTGGTTCCGACAGCTTCTCCTGGGGTGGCTCCAATCGACGACTCCCTTCTTCTCCAGCAGCGGCGGGCTCCGGCCAAATTCCGGTGATGCGCTGCTCGCCTTACTCTGGGATTGAGGTGGGGTGGTTCTGGGTGAGAGGGGAGTGAACTGGTGTGGCGAAAACGAGCGGTGGAGGCCTCTATTTATAGTGGCGGAAGGGGACCGACGGGCGCCGGCTGAGCTCGTCGTGGTCGACGGCACAGAGGGATACTGGCATGGGAAACGGTAGGGGGCGGTGCTGTGCTCCCTGGCGAAGTTCAATGGCGCGGTGGCGAGGCGTGGGGCGGTGCTGATCGGTCGGAACACGCTGACGCTCTGGGTGGGTCCGACGACGGTTTTAATGTCACACAACACGCGTGGTCCGCGCGGCGGTGAACGGGCATGTCTGCGGGGTTGCCTGGGTGCTGGTGATCAGCCCTGCAAGCTGCGAGGGCAGCGCGCTGTCTGTGGGTGCTGGTCGAGCGTGGCGCACTGGCGCTCTCTCGGCATGGTCACAAAGAGGTTTAGCATGGGCATTTCGTGTGGTCCAGGGGCTGGCATTGATCGGGGCTGGGACAGTGGGTGGAAGTGGACGGTGCTGCATGTCCAAGACAAGGTTGGCGAGGCTAGTGCGGCCTCTAGCTCGCTGGCGACAATGGGGTGGCAATGGTGCTCTCGGCATGCTTGACATTAATGGCTAGGCTTGCTCACAGTGGTCCTAAAGCTAGTTACATTACTTTGATCATCTACTGAGAGTGTAGAGTGAGCTATAGAGGGAACAAGTTAGGCCAATTTTACTGCACACTATAGTGTTTGATGTTTGTTTGATTTGTATCTGCAAGGTGTTTGATGAAATGGCCGCAAGAACTTTAAATTTGAATTTTGGATTCAAACTTGGTGGGTTTGTTAGGCACATACTAGGGAGTGTCTGGTTAGTTGGATTAGTCAAGGGGCACTGGTTTGGTTGGGTTTTGAAAATGGGTGATCTTCACATATGATAAAGATTAAATTTTGAATTGTCATTTGAATGAGGTTGCCAAATGTTTCTGCAAGTTTGAAAGGTGGGATTGGATTTACTTTTACTTGTTCTAGAAAGGGGTGAAAAGAGTTGGAAAAGTTTCTGTTTGAAATCTTGAACTAGAAACACTCAAAGTGACCTAGTGAGCAAGATTGGCAAAAATGACCATTTGCTTTATTTTATTTGTTTTTTATTTTCTCTTGTTTTGTTTCTGCATGGAAATGTTTTATATGATGTTATTTTCATATTTAAACCATTTCTTGTTATTTAGGTTAATCACACAAGTTCATTCATGCATTTGTCAAATCATCTCATTCACACATGCATTCATATGATTTTAAATTAATCAAAGTTTTTGTAACCCTAATTTTAGTGATTAGAGTTTGATGATCCTTGTGTTATATTTTTGGGATGTTACAAACATTCCCCCCTTAAAAAAAATATCATCCCGAGATTTGAAAAAGGAAGAAAAAGATTACCTAGGATTTAAAGAGATCGGGAAACTCCGTCCTGATGTGATCTTCGTGCTCCCAGGTAGCTTCTTCTTCAGTGTGGTTGCTCCACTGAATCTTGAGAAACTTGATGCTTCGGGTCCTGGTGGTTCTGAATGCTTCTTTTAAAATACGGATGGGTACTTCAGGATGGGTCAGGTCATCATTCATCTCTATGGTCTGGTGATCAATGTTCTTGAAAACTTCAGTCTTCTCCGGAACTTCAAGGCATTTGCGAAGTAACGATATATGGAACACAGTGTGCATTGCTGACATTTTTTCTGGCAGTTCCAATTGATATTATATTTCTCCTCGACGATTCAGAATCTTGAAGGGCCCGATATATCTGGGGGCTAACTTTCCTTTCAGCTGGAAATGCTGCATTCCTTTCAACGGCGACACTTTAAGGTACACAAAATCTCCGATATTAAAAGCAAGGTCTCGACGTCTCTTGTCGGCATAACTCTTCTGTCTTGACTGGGTGGTCTAGAGGTGCTCATGAATCTTGTGAACCTTCTCTTCTGCTTCTCATAGGATGTCGGGTCCGAAAATCTGACTCTCTCCTACTTCTGACCAATTGAAAGGGGTGCGACACTTCCTTCCATACATGAATTCAAATGGGGCCATTTGCAAACTAGCTTGGTAACTGTTGTTGTAAGAAAATTCTGCGAAAGGCACACAGTCTTCCCATTTAGATCCATACTCTAGCACACATGCTCTCAACATATCTTCAAGTATTTGATTTACTCGGTCCATTTGTCCATCGGTCTGAGGGTGATAAGCTGTGCTGAAATCTAGTCGGGTTCTTAAACCTTCTTGGACTTTCTTCTAGAATCTTGAGGTAAATTGGGTTCCTTGATCCGATACGATGTTCTTGGGGACTCTGTGCAAACTGACGATTCTAGCGATGTATAACTCCGCTAGCTTCGAACTCTGGTATGTGGTCTTAACTGGTAAGAAATGGGCAACTTTGGACAATCGGTCCACTATGACCCAGATAGAGTCATTTCCCCTACTAGAAGTATGCAATCCGGTGATAAAGTCCATTCCAACTGAATCCCATTTCCATTCTGGAATCTGTAGAGGTTGCAACAGTCCAGCGGGTCTTTGATGTCCCACCTTGACTCTCTGACATATATAACACTTGGCGATATAGCTTCCGATTTCTCTCTTCATCTTATGCCACCAGAATTGTTCCTTCAAATCCTGATACATCTTTGTTCCTCCGGGGTGGATAGAATAAAGAGTATCATGGGCCTCTTTCAAAATCACTTCTTTCAATTCCGAATCTGCTGGTACACAAAGGCGTCCTTTGTACCACATAAATCCTTCATCTTCCGTGAATCCGTGTACTTTGCTTGTACCGATACGATGCTTGATTCCATCGATACTAGCATTTCCTTTCTGCGCCTCTTTGATCTGACTGATCAAAGTGGGTTGAAGTTCTATGCTAGCCAAAAATCCTTCACTTACCAATTCCATTCGGAAATCTTCCATCTCTTTGTGCAAACTTGGTTGCTCCTTTAGAATCATGGAGATCAAGCGACACGGCAATCTGCTAAGGGAATCTGCTACCACATTGGATTTACCGGGGTGATAGTGAATGTCCAGATCATAGTCCTTGATTAGCTCAATACATCTTCTTTGTCTCATATTCAGCTCCTTCTGAGTGAATATATACTTTAGGCTCTTGTGATCCGAATAAATCTCACAACGGTTTCCCATGAGATAATGCCTCCATGTCTTCAGGGCTAGAACTATGGCTGCGAGTTCGAGGTCATGGGTTGGGTAGTTCTGTTCATGATGCTTCATTTGTTGGGATAGATAAGATATAACTTTGCCTTCTTGCATTATCACACATCCTAGGCCGATCTTGGATGCGTTACAATACACGTCAAAGGGCTTCGTGATATCCAACATGATCAAAATTGGGGCTGAAATCAATCTTATCTTGAGTTCTTGAAAACTCGCTTCACATTTGTTTGTACATTCAAACTTCTTGTCCTTCTTCAGCAATTGGGTCATGGGTCTGGAAATACTCGAGAATCCTTCTACGAACTTGCGGTAGTATCCCGCTAATCCGAGAAACGCACGGACTTGGGTTTGAGTGGTTGGGGCTTGCCAATCTTCGACATCTTTCACCTTCGCAGGGTCAACGGCAATTCCTCCGGCTGATACGATATGTCCGAGGAATCTACCTCCTGTAACCAGAATGCACATTTGCTAAACTTGGCATACAACTGATGATCTCTAAGGGTTGCAAGAATGGTCCTTAGGTGTAGCTTGTTCTTCTTCTGATTTGGAATAAATCAAAATGTCATCGATGAAAACAACGACAAACTTATCCAGGAAGTCCATAAAAATCTTATTCATGAGATTCATGAAATAAGCGGGGGCATTGGTCAATCCAAAATACATGACGGTATACTCGTATAATCCATATCTGGTGGTAATGGCAGTCTTTGGAATATCCTCTGCGTGAATCTTGAGTTGATGATAGCCAGTTCTAAGATCAATCTTAGAAAACACTTTGGCACCAGTTAACTGGTCAAACAGGTCTTCTATCTTCGGCAACGGGTACTTGTTTTTGATAGTGACATCATTCAACTTCCGATAATCCGTACACAGACGGTTACCTCCATCCTTCTTGTCCACGAACAAAACAGGTGATCTCCATGGTGACGCACTTGGTTGAATCAGTCCAATATCCAGCATGGCGTCTAGTTGCTTCTTCACTTCTGCTAGTTCTGACGGGTTCATACTATAGGGTCTCTGGGTGATGGGTCCGGTTCCAGGGATTAGTTCAATGATAAACTCAATATCTCGATCTGGGGGCATACCGGGCAAAACATCTAGAAATACATCGGGGTATTCACAGACTATCCGGACTTGGTCAATTGTGGGCTGGGCTATACTCTTGTTGCACTTGAATTGACGAGGCAAGGTTTCAGATACATGCTCGACTGATATTCCGGCTGTACTGGTCATGGTGATGTGTAACATCCCAGCATTTAGGACTAAACGAAGGGTAGATTTAGGATTTTGTGCAGTTGCATGCATGCATCTGAAAATCAGGGGAAATTTTCCGCCAAATTAAAAGACTAGAGTGATCAGAATTCTCAGTCCGATGAATTAGGTTTAGTGACATCTGAAGGGGAGTGAGATGAATCTTGACATGACCTCTATTGTTTTCTGGAGTCATGAGGGAAGAAATTTGACTTATAAATAATTATTCACAATAATACAAATACAAGTATTATAAATAAAAGTATAAAGATTATTAAAATCCAACATTACAAGGTTCTTTTACAATAAAAGAATAAATGGATATTATAATGAAAGAAATAAGAGAATAAGAAATTGGAAAATGAATTACAATAATTAAACAAATAGAAGAATTCTTTATTAAAAGAATATATATTACATTATTCTTTTACAATAAGGAATAATAAGAATGGTTACAATAATAAGATAAACCAATGCATTACAATGCCTCATATAATTTCTTGACAGAAAGGGAATTTACAAAAATGGATAAAAAATAAAACACCTAAAACTAAATTCCTATCTAGTGTTGAAATTCCTGTACTTTTCTTGGTACCTGAAAACAAATAAAAATATACAAAAAGAAAGGGGTTAGTGTTTATTAGGATGCTCTCAGTAGTAACAGTGTGATGCACTGTTTTATCTCATCATTGAGCATATTAAAATGGGGCAAGTTTCACCAAATAAAATATTATCTGTTCTTATTTCAAATCTGGCCTCAGAACCACATCATAGGCAAATAGGGGCAAATTTCACCAATTTAGAAAAAGGTAAAAGTCAAAGAGTAGAACCATCAGCAAATATGAAGATATTTTAACTTGATCTGATCCATAACATCACATCAAGCATACAAGCAGCACACACATCACATGTAACTGTTGTGTTGTCAACACCACAACTAACACATGAAGTAGATAAGCAAAAAGGCACCAGCCGTAGCAAGGTTGCTAACAAATCCATCCCACACATACCACCAGCCCATAGTCCTCCACTAGCTCTAGAGCACCACAAAGAACATCATATGTTCTTATTAGATGTTTCCAATAACACACAGCTCAAGCCACCTCACTAGCAACCTAGTTTCAATCCTGTACTCCTAACAATCTGGTTGCTTCAATGAGCCATCCAGATGTAGGTCATGATCAATCAAGTATAAGGAGGAGCAGTTCAAGTGAACAGCAAGGAGGAGCCAGCCAAGTGAGCATCAAGGAGGAGTAAGCCAAGAGCACAAGAGTCAAGCCAACAGAATCTCAAGGAGGATCATCTTAAGCTCAGGAATAAGAAGAGCCAGCTTATCAAGCATACATCTTAGGAACAACATCATCAAGCTTCCATACTAGGTTGTTATTCATCTCTAAGAAGGCCAAAATGTTTAATATCAATTGTTCTCCTATTTTCTTTTCCCAAGATGGATTTTGGGTAAGAGGGAGCTCTCAGTATAGTGTAGAAGTGCTACACTAAGTTCATCCTAGAGCTGTTAAAAGCCAACCAGTGTTTGTTCTTATCTTAGAAAGAATTGGCCTCAGCCTGTTGCATCAATGGCTAGGATTAAATCTTAAGGAAATCAATGATGCTACTAGTCACTTCTATGCACAATCCAGGTATGGAGGCACCTGTCAACACCCGGATTTTTCAATCCTAGATGCCTGTTATGCCATACATCGCAATCCCAGGATTACCATTTTTGCGAGACATAACAGAATTGGATACCATAGTACTTCATCCATTACAAACGATACATAAGTTCTTACACAAATAGGGATCTCATGATCCAGTTCTTAATACAACATCAAGCAGGGGAATACGTAATAATAACGGTAGCGTAGGAGAAGCTCCATCTTCGGGGTCACAGGCAATGCTGACGATGGGAGATGATCCTAGTTGTCGTAACCTTCCCGGGGTCCATCTTCCAGGTACTCCTCTTCATAGTCTGGCCATGGGAATAGCCAGGGACAAAGCCATGAGTACTCTTTAAGTACTCGCAAACTAATACTAACAAGTAAGGGGTTTTTGGATAATAGGACACTAGGCTCTAGGGTTGTTTTGCAAAAAGCCAGGTTTATCTCTACTAAGTTCCAAAGCTAGTCAGAATTTTATAACTCCTAAGTGGGATCTTGCAATTCAGGTCACAACTCTGTTGTGGTCAAGTCAAAGTCTCAATTCATTTCACAAGTCATTTTGAAAAGTCTGACGGGGGAACAGTATGGCCACTCCAACTGTCCATAACCGCGGACGCGGCTATTCGAATAGTTTGACACTCTGTAGAGATTGTACACTTTCACCACAACATTCGATACATCCGTCAGGAACAAATCCTGAATTCACCATACTCAGTATGCGGATAATCAATCCTAACCTTTCAATTACACGCCCTAGTATAAGCACCTCTCCTGTGAGTTTGGCCTCCCAACCATGACCAACTGTCATCTTGGGTACTGCACAGGTGGACAATCTTCACAAGGTAGCCTCAGCTCAGACCTTGGCCGGGAGGGAACTAATACTAAGGTATATAAGTTTCCAGTCAAGCCCTACCCAATATTCGGGTATTGTGGTTGTACGGTAAAATTGGAATGGTATCGCATCCAGACAACCATCAGTTTTATAAAGGACTAAGGCTCATGCCTCAACATTTTTATCACCAGAATCATCAAGGGTTTGGAAACACATGTCCAAAACATTTCAATAGAATGATCCATCATTCCAAGGTTTTCATAACCATTTTTCCACCAAGTATTCCCATCTAAAGTTGATCAAGTTTTATGCTTAGCACTAGCATCTACAGGTGGGGGTAGTAATGATGAGGGGTGGTAAACTGGTGGAGTTTCAACTAAGTACAACCTTATATCTTAGGCTGATGTCAAGGTTTCTAACCTAGGCCAAATTTTATGCTCTTTATGCAACCTTCAGCATCTTTCCAAAATCTACTAGTCACTTAAGTACACTCTAAGTAAGCTTTGATAAAGAAAATAAAGTGAGAAGCTTGCACATAAAACTAGGATTGGTTTATCAAATGGGTATGATCACATATGCTTAAGGCATAGTAACAAGTAGGGGTTTGTTGCATCAGTAGGGTATCTGGCAAGTGTTAGCTTGCATCCATGTCAATATAAGCTTGCATAGTTACTAGCTTGCATAATTAGAGTATCTTGCAAGTTTTAGCTTGCCTTGTGCAGAGCAGTGGTTGAAGTTCTCCTCGGCTTCTTCTTCGTAGTATCCTCCTTCCTCCTCGTATCCTTGGTCGGTACTAGCGTCTATGAATAAATATGAGGTACACAATCACCAAACAATAATTAACTACTTGCAATCATCACACACAAGGGTCTTATAGATGATTTAACATCATCTCTAACCTTACAAGGTTAAGGCTTGATTTGATTCTTTTTATTTTTAGAAAAGTAATTTCTACTCATTGAAAAACTACTTAAGATTTGATATTCTCCAAACCAAATATGGGATCATGTTGACACATGTCATCACCACATATTGTAGTCCATGGGAAGGTGATTTAAAGTGGTGTCACAATTTAATAAGGTTTTACCCTTTTATTTTAATTAATTAAAGTGGCTAGAAATGCTTGTGTAGCATTCTTTTATTCCTTGAACATAATTTCTGCAAGTAAACCTATATATTTTTATATATTCTGAAAGGTATGGTCAAATGTGATTTTTGAGAGTTGGAATCAAAAAGCTTTTATGGTTTAAATTTGAAAAATGTTTGAATGCAGAAAAGCTTCTGCCTTGTTATTTTTACCAGGGGTGATCTAGAGATCCAAATGACTTGAATCCAACGGTCTTGGATTCAGCATTCACAGACCTTTCCAACAAAATTGGTTTCATTCAAATTGGTGCACTGAGTCGATCTGGGTTGATTTTTGAAGTTGAGTGCAGAAGTGTGTTTGAATTGAAATAGAAAAAGATTTAATTTGAATCGCTGGGCTGCGCGGGAAATTCTAACGGGCCGGCCTGCTAAGCGCAGTTCTCCCGCGGGCTGCTTAAGTGGTGTCCCCACTCGTCAGTGACACGGGGCTGGGCGAAGCGGTATGGGGCAACGTGGATCGTTCGATCTAGTTCTAATCCAACGGCTGGGGGTCATCGTCGATGCGAGACAACTCCGGCGAGAACGAAACCTAGCGCGGCCAGTGAGGGGTGCTGGGGGCTCACCGGGGTGCTGGAGAGGGTCGGCGAGGCGGGCGAATGACGAAGTCGACGACGGCGAACCTCCTGGTACCGGTGGCTTCTCCTGGGGCGGCTCCAATCGCTGGCTCCTTTCTTCTCCAGAGGCGGCGGGCTCCGGTGAAATTCCGGCGAGGTGGTGCTCGCCTTGCTCTGAGAACGGTGTGGCACGGTCAGTGAGGAGAGGGGAGTGAGATGGTGTGAAGAAATCGTGCGGGGGTGGCCTCTATTTATAGTCGAGCGAGGGGACCGTCGGGGCGCACGGTGAGCTCGTCGGGGGCGACGTTACAAGCGGCTAATGGCATGGGCAAGGGTAGGGGACGGTGCTGTGTCTCCTGGCGATGCTCAATGACATGGTCGCGAGGCATGGGGCGGTGTGGTTTGGTCTGGAACGGCCGGTGCTCTGCGCGGCAGAGGCGGCGTCTTCGATGGCGGGTGGTGGCTGTATGGCACGGGGCGGCAAACGGGGATGTCTGGCGGTCTCCTGGGTCGGTGGTGATCGTGTGTGCACGCGGTCTGTGGGTGATGGTCGAGGGTGGCGCTCTGGCGCACGCTCGGCATGGTCTGGGAGCGGCTTGTGCGCGTGGTCCAGGGCTTGGCAACGCTCGCGGCTGGGACAGGTAGTGGCGATGGACGGTGGGCTGCCTCCCAGACATGCTGGCTAGGCTTGCTGCTGCTCCTAGCTTGCTGTCGACTATGGGGTGGCATTGGGGTGCTCGGCTGTTCACCATTGATGACAATGGCAAGCTCACAGTGGTGCTAGTGCCTGGCTAATATTCCTAGATGATCTACTGAGTTGTGTGTGAGCTAAATGGGGAACCAGTTAGGCAAGAATCACTGCTCACAATAGTGTTTGATGTTTGTTTGATTTGTGTCTGCAACCTGTTTGATGAAATGGCCGCATGAAATCAAGTTTTGAATTTTGAAATGAATTTTGGTGGGTTTGCTAGATTGGTGCTGGTGAGTCTGCAGATGCTTGGGTTTTGAAAGTTGAGCTTGTTTGAGTGGTTTTTGAAAAAGTGGGATCTTCCCATATGATAAAGAATCAATTTTGAATTGTCATTTAAACTATGCATTTGAAAGTTTCTGGATGATCACAAAGTGGGCCTTGATACCTTGTTATGAGTACATTCAAGGGGTGCAAAGATCCAGACAAGTTTCTGTTAGGTTTTGAAAGTTTGAGACAGCCAAAGTAGTCATGGGAGTTAAATTGGTCAAAATGACCATTCACTTCATATATGTGTTTTGATTTACTTGTCTTTAGGAAAAGTGTGGGAAATGTTTTAGATGATGTTTATTTCATCTAAGAAACATTTTACAAGCAATGAAACAAACAAACAAGGTGGGTTTAAAAGAATTCAAAAATCCATGCATACACATATGCATGCATTCATGATTTCATTTAGAAAAGTTTTTGTTAACCCTAATTTTGATGATTAGAATTTGATGATCCAAGCTTAGTATTTTTGGGATGTTACAAATCTTCCCCCCTTAAACAAAATCTCTTCCCGAGATTTGAAAAGGACGAAAAGATTACCTAGGATTTGAAGAGATCTGGAAACTCCGTCCGGATGTGATCTTCGCGCTCCCAGGTAGCTTCCTCTTCGGTGTGGTTGCTCCACTGAATCTTGAGAAACTTGATGCTTCGGGTTCTGGTAGTTCGAAAGGCTTCTTCCAATATACAGATGGGTACTTCGGGATAAGTTAGGTCATCGTTGATCTCTATGGTCCGGTGATCGATATTCTTGAACACTTCGATCTTCTCGGGGACTTCGAGACACTTACGAAGTAACGAGATATGGAACACATTGTGCACAGCTGACATATCTTCAGGTAGTTCCAAATGATACGATACCTCTCCTCGACGGTTCAGAATTTTGAAAGGTTCGATATATCTGGGGGATAACTTTCCCTTGAGTTGGGGAAATGCTGCATTCCCTTCAATGGCGACACTTTCAGATAAAAAAAAACTCCTATGTTGAAGGCGAGGTCTCGACGTCTCTTGTCGGCGTAACTCTTCTGTCGGGATTGGGCTGTCTTGAGGTGCTCACGAATCTTGTGAACCTTCTCTTCTGCTTCTCGTAGGATGTCGGGTCCGAAAATCTGACTCTCTCCTACTTCTGACCAGTTCAAAGGGGTGCGACACTTTCTTCCGTACATGAATTCAAATGGGGCCATTTGCAAACTGGCTTGGTAACTGTTGTTGTATGAAAATTCTGCAAATGGCAGACAGTCTTCCCACTTGGATCCATATTCTAGCACACATGCTCTAAGCATATCTTCGAGTATTTGATTTACTCGCTCCGTTTGTCCATCGGTCTGAGGGTGATAGCAGGAGTAAATCCTAAGGCTAAGCACATCAGTGCTTCATAAGCAAACATCACCTGAATAAAAGGCATCCTTATTTACTATCACTATGAGTCACAACTCAACAGAGTGAACTCACATCCACTATTGTATGAGCATCCACATATACATGAAGTACACATTCACAGAAGGTTCTCCGACTGAGAACATAATAACAAAAACATACTTAGAAGATTACTAACTGACAAAAGGAAATGCAACAGGCCAGGATCATTAGAGGGCAACAAATACCACAAACATATTAACACCTAGAAGAAAAACTCTGGTAGAATGAACCAGATGAAATTAACTAAACAATACTGTAAAGGGGATGAACCCTAGGTTCAGAGATGAAACCTAGACAGGGGGTAATCATAGAATGCACACTTGATGTTGCAAGATAGATAGAGCATGGAGATGAGCATAGAAGAGAGAGAACCACTTATCGGAGGTCCTCGCTTAAGCTCGAGAAGAGGAAGCAGGCCGGTGGTGGAGGGCGCAGTAAATGGTGGCACAAGAAGCATTGAGGCACTTAAACCATGCCGAGCCACTCGAGAAACCATCCATCGATGAAGCCTCCAGGCGACCCTCAGATCAACACCAAAACACCCCCAAATCGCCATGGAAGCATCTCAGGGTGGTAGGCACAGAAACCCTAGGCACCAGATGGGGTTGCGCGTGATCGAGGAAGGCCATGCCCTTCAAATCGAAAAGGACTAGTCGATGCACCGGATCATAATTAATCGGCTAGCACGGCGGCGGCGGCCAAGGAGGCCGGAGCGTGTCGGGGCCGAGCAGCGACGGCGGCAGCGCCGCATCATCGCGGGGAAGAAGGGTCGAGATGAGAGAGAGAGAGAGAGAGAGAGAGAGAGAGAGAGAGACAGAGAGAGAGAGAGAGAGAGGAGAGAGCGTATGGGTAGGGTTGACCGACTCGGTCGGTTGGGCCCTGTGATTTAGTCCAACCAGATGGACTGGGCTAGGTTTTGGGCTAGATGGGCCCAAGAACTAGGCCCAATTTATATAATAACAAAAATGGAAATTATTAAAATACCTCTACACATTTCAAGCTCTATAAAAATGTAGAAAAATCCTAAAAATATATTTAATACATCCAAGTGTTTATTAAAATAATATCCATCTAAGAAAAATATAATCATATTTATTTAAGTTTAATAAAATGCAAATAAATATTAACACCCTTAAATATCTAAATGAAATTTAATAAACTTAGGAAAATTCCTAAAAATAAATAAAAAAATTACTTTTATAAATAAAAAACAAATCTCTTATCTCATAAAAATACGAACTTAAAATTTTACTAATAATATATAAAACAAATATTTAAAGACATTAACTAACTAAGAAGTTTCATAAAAAAAGATAATTTGTAAAAATAATAATAAATAAAATTCATTTTTAAGAAGTTAAGCAAATATATTTACTAAAGAGGTACTAAATATATTATTATAAAAACATTTTAAAGTTCTTATATCATATAACTTGAATTATCTAAGTTATTAAAATAAGATAATTGTTTTGTTAATTATTTAATATTATTTCCTAAGTAAGTAATAATTATATTCAAAATACAATCTTTTAAATAGTCTAAAAACATAATAATAATTCAATATATAATCTAGGTGTAAACAATTAACTTTATAATAATATTTTAAAATATTTAACTAACTATAAGTCAAGGATTTACAAAGTTATTCTTTGCAAATCATTAATAATTCATAAATAATCATATTTGACAAAACTTGAAATTCACTAAATAAATTATAATAAAATCCACCTATTTTTCTTTTAAAAAAGAAAAATCTCATATTATGACCTATCAATATTACATATGCTAAATTTAAATCTTTAAAACAAATTTCCATAACCATAAGATTCCATCTTTAATTATGCTTATGAAAAACTCTAATTAATAATGCTACCATTGTTATATCTCATGACCAACTACATTTTTATAGTTTAATTTGGTATGAGATATCCTAAGCTAAATATATAATGACTCATAATCATTTAAAACTTATTACAAAACCATAGCTTCAATCCTATTAATCTTAAGAGTTGAATAAATTAACATACATAATATTTTCTTCAAATGCTATTCTTTTTGCCACTTCAAAAGAAACACTATACTGTTTCTTTAAAGCCATCACAACTTAAAACATGAACTTAGTAATAATTACATAATATCATGGAACCTTAGAATTATACTATGATGGTACTTTACTCTTCATATTTATGTGTTTATCCTTCTTATGAAGTAAACTTAAACTAAAGAAAATCTTAAATAAATCATTTAAATATATCACTTTGGTAATAATTGAAGAATTACTTGGGATTTTGCTGTATGCATCTCATTACTTATGCATAACAGCATATTGCTTCTTTAAACATTGTCCTTACCGGGCAATGATGATATTTTTGTAGAACCCGAGGTCCAGGGTCAAGTCGAGACATTCGACTACAATACTCCGCTATATCAAGGCAAGTTCAGACTTGCTCATGTCCTTTGTTTATTTTCTATAAAGTATTTTACAAATCCAGTGTTGTTATCACCTGCATTTGAAAAAGGTCTTAAAACACTATTTTTGATAATAATGTGAACTATTGGTTACTGATCCAGGGTGATCAGCTAATCTAGGAAATCTGACAGTTGGAATACAACTGTTCAGAAGTATATAACCTAGGACTTAACAACCAATGTCGCCAGTGATTCTCGCGCCGTATATTACGCGTTAACCATGATATTTGGAGTGGGACAAAGAAGTCAGCTGGATCGGCTCCCTTTCGCATGCAGTGGACACTGTTCTGGGCATTTATGAGTTGCAGATCATGGGTATAGCCATTTTAGACGGGGAAAGGTCTACGGTGGATCTGGGCTCACAAAAGACAGATTACTAGTGTTAATGGTTGTTGTGTGTATCCAACTAAGGTATAGCCGTTTTATACGGGGAAAGGTCTACCTTGAGTTTGGGCATACAACAATTGCGGTGTATATGCGGGGTCGCGGAGAAGGACAGTGATTGGCTTGGATCATCTATTGGGGCCCACACCATAGGAAGTGTGGACGGGAAAGATTCGCCCGGTTGTGCATCAAGGATTTGATCTCTCATGGGTAAAGTGACGCACCTCTGGAGAGTGTATCAACTGTAACTTGTTACTCCCTGTTCCGGGAAGGAGCTACGAACACTGCAGGAAAGGAACTCCGTGAATGTTCTGGTAAACCTGTGAAGGCTAACGGACATAACTTTTCAGAATAAAAGCAACCTTTGAAGAAATGTTTATGAAAACCTGCATTGCCTACAACTTATGGTCCGTGGCTGTAGATATAGTGCATCAAACACTCCTTTTTAGTGAACTTGCTGAGTACGCTCGTACTCAACGTATCTTCTTAACCCTTGCTAGATTCTAAAGACAATAACGGTCAGGAAAAGGAAATACTATATCCAATTGAAGACCAATAAGAATTCCGCTATGAAGAGCCAGAAGTATCCGGAAGCGTCGAAGGGAACAATTACGAAAACATCTATGGAATGGAGACCGACGTATCTGAAGTGTAGATGTATAATATATAGTGACCTAGCCCAGTAGCATAGATCTCTGTTCCCTATTTATATTAAATCCCATATAAACCTTAAAGTTTAGTTTGCTTCTTTATCTTGCTCTCAGAATTATTATAGCTTATCCCTGAGTCATCGGGATACCTATATGGACCTAGGAGGATCTCACAGTCGTCTTGTAATTCTGGTTGTAATAATGATAATGTATGATTTGGAAACCCTTTCTTTCTGTTGTACCACTCTGGGGATGTAATATTGGCGGAATGGTACTCCGTGAGTGTTATGTCCACGACTATAGTATACTAGAACATGCAGTGGTATGCTGGGTCACCGCAGCTGGTATCAGAGCAAAAGCTTTGACCTTGGGTTGGAAACCTATTAAATGGGTAGAACTTGTAGGAAGTATGTTAGCAACGATAAAGAATTCTCTAGAAATATGATGAGTATTCACTTGAGAATTACATTGTCATGTTTCTAGTGCGACAATTCTTTATTATGATGCAAATGGGGGTAATGATCATGAGTTATGATCTAGTAGGGCAATTATAATCTATTATCTACATTGAGGAATGACATCCCAGCACCTAATCCAGAATGTCCAAGTGATGTTCAAGTGATATATAGGATTATGTAGAGGATTAGACAGAATTTTTGATACAACTTTTATAGAATATGGAATTGCAAATCTCAACTTTTTGTCAAGGTTTACAGTTTCCAACACAGGAAAGTGTTAGTCAAGTACCCTATAGTGCATAACTTACCAAAAGAGTTGGGAATAAGAGAGGTAATGTCACCGGGGAAGATGAAATGTATGGCGGCGATGTATCAAATAGCAGTTTTAGAAGCAATAATTAGGCTTAAAAAAAGAATCCAAGGAAATTGGTAGGTAGTAATCTTACTACTATACCTTGAAATTCCATAAATTCGAAACTTAAGTTGGATCATACTGCACTTGTGCAGACTGAATTTACTTGAGATGCCGAATGCATAGGTCATAGAAGGACATTACTCAAGACCTATCATGACACACATTAGGTTCTAGTCCAGGATTTGGATACAACCTTAAGGATTGTGTTGATCCTACTAAAATAATAGAATGCAAAAAGGAATTAGATAGAGGAGCTAGGTATCCTAGAGCAGTTTTCTCGGGAGAGGTGTAGAAAGAAAATAAGTTTGAGGAATTATAGTCTGAAGCCTATGTCTATTATAGGGATGAACATCAAAGACATGTTGACCTAAAGGGTCAAATCGGAGACAAAACAAGAAATTTTGAAAACATCCAATCCACATATTCCAGTTTGGAATCCCGATGGATGGGGAGTAGAATCTTACACTAGAACCAGGGAGGATCCTATACCCTGTGATCCTAGTAAAGGAGTAGAAACCAGTTATGTTAGCATGGAACCTATGATCCATATGGGGGTAGTACCAATCCTATTGATCTGGAAGAAGGCACTGACGGTTATTACATCTATATGTATAACTAAGTCAAGGAAAAGCCGAGAATACATCTTGCTTTGAAAGTGCATTTGAAGGTGGACATGAGAATTCCACGGAAGATCACGCATTTTCTAGTCATTTTTTAATGGCTAAACTCGATCTAAGTACTTCTAATCAAGAGTGCACACCCTCTGGATGTTTATATACTCCAGAAGGTAGTTGTCGGACTTCACGTCATCATGTACGGAATTCCAGGAAGTACTAGAGAGAGAGAAAAGTAAGAAGAGACAATCCATAGAAGTAAAAGGGCTTAAATGAGGTACATAAACAGTAAGGTACATCGTAGTGTTTGAGAGGCATGACTTAAGAAGTAAGATCATGCTCATACGAGCAAGCAAATCCTTGTAACATACAAGTAATGTACCAAGTGAGAATCAAACCGTAGAGGTGAGGATTGTGTGTAATAGTTTATAAAACCATGTATAATACATGGTATAGGTTTGGTTGTTATATGGATTTGGTTCTTGATTTCCTTGTGTGACTAGCACTTTGCATAGAGTTGAACTCAAAAAACATATGCATGATGTAAGTATGAGTAATCGCTTTATGTAGCAGGACTAGAGAGGGTATGGATACGGGAGTAGAAGCTAGGTTTAAAGGACAACATGTGGAACAAGAAGCTAAGCAGAGGGAAAGCAATATGGATGTAATTGCAACTGGACCATCAACTCGTCCGTTGACAGAGGAGAATTTCATGCGATACATGTAAATGATGCAAGAGTACCAGAATAAGTTCATGCAGGAAATACTCAAACGAATTGGACCCGGAGAGGAATACAAAGATATGAAAGTAAGTCTTTCTGATTTCCAAAACGCCAAACCAATTCCTTTGCATCTGCATCAGAACCTATGGATGCAGATGATTGGCTGATGGATACAGAAAGAAAACTTAAAACAGTAGGATGCACTGATGAGGAGAAGTTACGATATGCAACATTTCTTCTATCCGGATCTGCCGCAAATTGGTGGGAGAATCAATTAGCCATGCACACACCAGAAGAGATATTCACTTGGGAAGAATTCAAGCAGAAGTTTCGTGAGTATCATGTTCCAGAGAGCATTATGGAATTTAAGAGGAGAGAATTCATGGAGTTATGACAAAACGATGAAACCGTGATGAAATATATTTGCAAGTTTAGTCAATTATCTCGTTATGCAGTTGATGAGGTAAATACGATGGAGAAGCGCAAGAAAAGGTTCTTGGAAGGACTAAACCCTTATATGAAGATGAAAATACGAGGTGCTACAACAAGATTTTTCCAAGAGCTGGTTGATGTAGCAATTACTTTTGAGGATGATTACAAGATGCTATTGGAAGAGAGGAAGAAATTGGCCAAGAAGAGAGCTAAAAGGGAACCGAAGAAGTTTCAATTTACTAAGTCAACATCAAACTTAAGTTTCATACCTAGATTCATATCCACAAGTGGTACATCAAAGTATGAGGCATCAAAAAGAAAGAAAGAAATCATGTGTGGTAAGTGTGGAGCATCAGGTCATATAAGGATAAATTGTTGGAAGACCGGAAAGGTGTGCTATAGGTGTGGTCTGGAAGGACATAGGAGATCTGAATGTCCCAACAAGATGGTTACTCGAGGAGTACAATCACCATCAAGAGGTGGACACTTTGGAGGGAACCACGATGACGAGGCTACAACAGGTATGTTTAGTATCAGTAGTCCTTCGTCAATGAAGTTGTTTAGGGTTAAAAGTAATCTCATGAAGCTTCGGGAGGAAATATAAATTAGCATTAGGCATTAACAATAACCAAATCAAGGTTGAGAGTAAACTCAAGGAGTGCTGAGTTTATTAAAAGCTTTACTTTGGAAAGACAAGAAACTGGGAGGAAAGAAGAAAACTCAGGATGAGACTATCGGAAAACCTTCTTGAACAAGAAACCACAAACTTCGGGACGAAGTTTAATTTAAGGGGGGAAGTCTGTAACATCCTAGCATTTAGGACTAAACGAAGGGTAGATTTAGGATTTTGTGCATCTGCATCCATGCATCTAAAAATCCGGGGAAATTTTTCGCCAAATTAAAATACTAGAGTGATCAGAATTCTCACTCCGATGAATTAGGTTTAGTGACATCAGAAGGGGAGTGAGATGAATCTTGACATGACCTCTATTGTTTTCTGGAGTTATGAGGGAAGAAATTTGACTTATAAATAATTATACAACAATACAAATACAAGTATTATAAATAAAAGTATAAAGATTATTAAAATCCAACATTACAAGGTTCTTTTACAATAAAAGAATAAAGGGATATTATAATGAAACAAATAAGAGAATAAGAAATTGGAAAATGAATTACAATAATTAAACAAATAGAAGAATTCTTTATTAAAATAATATATATTACATTATTCTTTTACAATAAGGAATAATAAGAATGGTTACAATAATAAGATAAACCAATGCATTACAATGCCTCATATAATTTCTTGACAGAAAGGGAATTTACAAAAATGGATAAAAAATAAAACACCTAAAACTAAATTCCTATCTAGTGTTGAAATTCCTGTACTTTTCTTGGTACCTGAAAACAAATAAAAATATACAAAAAGAAAGGGGTTAGTGTTTATTAGGATGCTCTCGGTAGTAACAGTGTGATGCACTGTTTTGTCTCATCATTGAGCATATTAAAATGGGGCAAGTTTCACCAAATAAAATAGTATCTGTTCTTATTTCAAATCTGGCCTCAGAACCACATCATAGGCAAATAGGGGCAAATTTCACCAATTTAGAAAAAGGGAAAAGTCAAAGAGTAGAACCATCAACAAATATCAAGATATTTTAACTTGATCTGATCCATAACATCACAGCAAGCATACAGGAAGCACACACATCACATGCAGCTGTTGTGTTGTCAACACCAGAGCTAACACATGAAGTAGATAAGCAAAAAGGCACCAGCCGTAGCAAGGTTGCTAACAAATCCATCCCACACATACCACCAGCCCATAGTCCTCCACTAGCTCTAGAGCACCACAAAGAACATCATATGTTCTTATTAGATGTTTCCAATAACACACAGCTCAAGCCACCTCACTAGCAACCTAGTATCAATCCTGTACTCCTAACAATCTGGTTGCTTCAATGAGCCATCTAGATGTAGGTCAGGATCAATCAAGTATAAGGAGGAGCAGTCCAAGTGAACAGCAAGCAGGAGCCAGCTAAGTGAGCAGCAAGGAGGAGTAGGCCAAGAGCACAAGAATCAAGCCAACAGAAGCTCAAGGAGGATCATCTTAAGCTCAAGAATAAGAAGAGCCAGCTGATCAAGCATACATCTTAGGAACAACATCATCAAGCTTCCATACTAGGTTGTTATTCATCTCTAAGGCAGCCAAAATGTTTAATATCAATTGTTCTCCTATTTTCTTTTCCCAAGATGGATTTTGGGTAAGAGGGAGCTCTTATTATAGTGTAGAAGTGCTACACTAAGTTCATCCTAGAGCTGTTAAAAGCCCACCAGTGTCTGTTCTTATCTTAGAAAGAATTGGCCTCAGCCTGTTGCATCATTGGCTAGGATTAAATCTTAAGGAAATCAATCATGCTACTAGTCACTGCTATGCACACTCCAGGTATGGAGGCACCACAGCAGCAAAGGCAGCAGATACCAACCATAAGAATTGAATTAGGCACTTGATCCATATATTATAGGCCAAGAAAGCTCTTAAAGAAAAACAACAGCTATTGTGGCTTGGGATTTAGCCACTGTGCACACTCCAGGGAGGCACCACAATAGCGAAATCCTATGTGGTAAAAGACCACCATTTTCATCCAGTTGTAAGACCACCCAGTCCACTGGCTAGAAGCAACCAAACCATATCTCAAATCATCTTCCTAGTTCATAAACTAGGAATCATTTATTCTATTGTAGAAAAGCTACAATAATCATTCTATAATCAAACATCATATGAATCTGATGTTGGGAGCATATTAAGCTATTGTATCATTTAACCACCAGACCAAAAGCACATATACAAGCCAAAGAAAATCACCATCATCCTTTTTATAATGCAGCTGCTAGACTACAGGGCACATTCCTAGAGGGTAGCACCTCTGTATCAAAAACCTCATCTGTAGCTATTCAATTCAGATAATCACCTTCCTAAAAGAATTTAGAATAATATTAGATAATTGGTTTAGAGAAGACAGTGAATATAATACTGTCTATCACTAAACCACACTTGACAGAATACATCAAGTAAATCATTTTCCTATAGAAGAAAAAGATAGGAACCAATCATCTTCTACATCATCACTGCATAAATTGCTTCCTTAGGAATCAGAGACTCGGTTTAGCTTTAGAAAATTAAGATTTACACAGTAGAAAGAGTAAATCCTAAGGCTAAGCACATCAGTGCTTCACAAGCGAACATCACCTGAATAAAAGACATCCTTATTTACTATCACTATGAGTCACAACTCAACAGAGTGAACTCACATCCACTATTGTATGAGCATCCACATATACATGAAGTACACATTCACAGAAGGTTCTCTGACCGAGAACATAATAACAACAATATACTTAGCAGATTACTAACTGACAGAAGGAAAAGCAACATGCCAGGATCATTAGAGGGCAACAGATACCACAAACAGATTAACACCAAGAAGAAAAACCCTGGTAGAATGAACCAGATGAAATTAACTAAACAACACTGTAAAGGGGATGAACCCTAGGTTCAGAGATGAAACCTAGACAGGGGGTAATCATAGAATACACACTTGATGTTGCAAGATAGATAGAGCATGGAGAGGAGCATAGAAGAGAGAGAACCACTTACCGGAGGTCCTTGCTTAAGCACAAGAAGAGGAAGCAAACTGGTGGTGGAGGGCGCAGTAAACGGCGACACAAGAAGCATTGAGGCACTTAAACCATGCCGAGCCACTCGAGTAACCATCCATCGATGAAGCCTCCAGGCGCCCTTAGATCAACACCGAAACACCCACAAATCGCCATGGAAGCACCTCAGGGTGGTAGGCACAGAAACTCTAGGAACCAGATGGGGTTGCGCGTGATCGAGGAAGGCCATGCCCTTCAAATTGAAAAGGACTAGTCGATGCACCGGATCGTAATTAATCAGCTAGCACGGTGGCGGCGGCCAAGGAGGCCGGAGCGCGTCGGGGCCGAGCAGCGACGGCGGCAGCGCCGCAACATCGCGGGGAAGAAGGGTCGAGAGGAGAGAGATAGAGAGGAGAGCGTATGGGTAGGGTTGACCGACTCGGTCGGTTGGGCCCTGTGATTTAGTCCAACCAGATGGACTGGGCTAGGTTTTGGGCTAGATGGGCCCAAGAACTAGGCCCAATTTATATAATAACAAAAATGGAAATTATTAAAATACCACATTTAATACATCCAAGTGTTTATTACATCCTAAAAATACATCCCAATTTATATAATAACAAGGCCCTGTAATACATCCAAGTGTTTATTACATCCTAAAAATACCACATTTAATACATCCAAAATTTACACATTTTAAGCTCTAGAAAAATGAAGAAAAATCCTAAAAATATATTTAATACATCCAAGTGTTTATTAAAATAATATCCATCTAAGAAAAATATAATCATATTTATTTAAGTTTAATAAAATGCAAATAAATATTAACACCCTTAAATATCTAAATGAAATTTAATAAACTTAGGAAAATTCCTAAAAATAAATAAAAAATTACTTTTATAAATAAAAAATAAATCTCTTATCTCATAAAAATACTAACTTACAATTTTACTAATAATATATAAAACTAATATTTAAAGACATTAAATAACTAAGAAGTTTCATAAAAAAAGATAATGTGTAAAAAAATAATAAATAAAAATCATTTTTAAGAAGTTAAGCACATATATTTACTAAAGAGGTACTAAATATATTATTATAAAAACATTTTAAAGTTCTTATATCATATAACTTGAATTATCTAAGTTATTAAAATAAGATAATTGTTTTGTTAACTATTTAATATTATTTCCTAAGTAAGTAATAATTATATTCAAAACACAATCTTTTAACTAGTCTAAAACCATAATAATAATTCAATATATAATCTAGGTGTAAACAATTAACTTTATAATAATCTTTTAAAATCTTTAACTAACTATAAGTCAAGGATTTACAAAATTATTATTTGCAAATCATTAACAATTCATAAATAATCATATGTGACAAAACTTCAGATTCACTAAATAAATTATAATAAAATCCACCTATTTTTCTTTAAAAAAGAAAAATCTCATATTATGACCTATCAATATTACATATGCTAAATTTAAATCTTTAAAACAAAGTTCCATAACCATAAGATTCCATCTTTAATTATGCTTTTGAAGAACTCTAATTAATAATGCTACCATTGTTATATCTCATGACCAACTACATTTTTATAGTTTACTTTGGTCTGAGATATCCTAAGCTAGATATATAATGACTCATAATCATTTAAAACTTATTACAAAACCATAGATTCAATCCTATTAATCTTAAGAGTTGAATAAATTAACATACATAATATTTTCTTCAAATGTTATTCTTTTTGCCACTTCAAAAGAAACACTATATCGTTTCTTTAAAGCCATCACAACTTAAAACATGAACTTAGTAATAATTACATAATATCATGGAACCTTAGAATTATATTATGATGGTACTTTACTCTTCATATTTATGTGTTTATCCTTCTTATGAAGTAAACTTAAACTAAAGCAAATCTTAAATAAATCATTTAAATATATCGCTTTGGTAATAATTGAAGAATTACTTGGGATTTTGCTGTATGCATCTCATTACTTATGCATAACAGCATATTGCTTCTTTAAACATTGTCCTTACCAGGCAATGATGATATTTTTGTAGAACCCGAGGTCCAAGGTCAAGTCGAGACATTCGACTACAATACTCGGCTATATCAAGGAAAGTTCACACACTTTCTCATGTCCTTTCTTTATTTTCTGTAAAGTATTTTACAAATCCAGTGTTGTTATCACCTGCTTTTGAAAAAGGTCTTAAAACACTATTTTTGATAATAATGTGAACTATTGGTTACTGATCCAGGGTGATCAACTAATCTAGGAAATCTGACAGTTGGAATACCACTGTTCAGAAGTATATCACCTAGGACTTAAAAACTAATGTCGCCAGTGATTCTCGCACCGTATATTACGCGTTAACCATGATATTTGGAGTGGGACAAAGAAGTCAGCTGGATCGGCTCCCTTTCGCATGCAGTGGACACTGTTCTGGGCATTTGTGAGTTGCAGATCATGGGTACAGCCATTTTAGACAGGGAAAGGTCTACCATGGATCTGGGCTCACAAAATACAGATTACTAGTGTTAATGGTTGTTGTGTGTATCCAACTAAGGTATAGACGTTTTATACGGGGAAAGGTCTACCTTGAGTTTGGGCATACAATAATTGCGGTGTATATGCGAGGTCACGGAGAAGGACAGTGATTGGCTTGGATCATCTACTGGGCCCCACACCATAGGAAGTGTGGACGGGAAAGATTCGCCCGGTTGTGCATCAAGGATTTGATCTCTCATGGGTAAAGTGACGCACCTCTGCAGAGTGTAACAACTGTAACTTGTTACTCCCTGTTCCAGAAAGGAGCTGCGAACACTGCAGGAAAGGAACTCCATGAAAGTTCTGGTAAAGCTGTGAAGGCTGACGGACATAGCTTTTCATAATAAAAGCAACCTTTGAAGAAATGTTTATGAAAACCTGCATTGCCTACGACTTACGGTCCGTGGCTGTAGATATAGTGCATCAAACACTCCTTTTTAGTGAACTTGCTGAGTACGCTCGTACTCAACGTATCTTCTTAACCCTTGCTATATTCTAAAGACAATAACAGTCAGGAAAAGGAAATACTATATCCAATTGAAGACCAATAAGAATTCCGCTATGAAGAGCCAGAAGTATCTGGAAGCGTCGAAGGGAACAATTACGAAAACATCTATGGAATGGAGACCGACATATCTGAACTGTAGATGTATAATATATAGTGACCTAGCCCAGTAGCATAGATCTCTGTTCCCTATTTATATTAAATCCCATATAAACCTTAAAGTTTAGTTTGCTTCTTTATCTTGCTCTCAGAATTATTATAGCTTTTTTTTCCATACAATCCCCCAAGAAGAGGGATCGGGTTCCATTATCATCAGACAACGGAACAACAACCACACATATCGTCATAGTACTGACCCGCCTAGGGGGTCAAAAAGGGAAAACAGAAGTTCAACTTACACACTAACCAAAATAGACAGAAAATAGGAAGGAAGATGGAGTCATCGGGATACCTATATGGACCTAGGAGGATCTCAAAGTCGTCTTGTAATTCTGGCTGTAATAATGATAATGTATGATTTGGACCCGCTTTGTTTCTGTTATACCACTCTGAGGATGTAATATTGGCGGAATGGTACTCCGTGAGTGTTATGTCCACGACTATAGTATACTACAACATGCAGTGGTATGCTGGGTCACCGCATTATGGCTTTCTTAGCACGGTCAATTAATCCTTTGTTTTGGACATCCAATGCATTCCTAGTACCACTTCCAAACCTTTAGTTCCGAGTACTATTAGATTAGCATAAAAATATATGCCATGGATTCGGATAGGGATGGCTTTGCAAATTTTCCTAGCTTTGGTGGTTGAACCAGGTATTTGAACAATCATAACATGCTTCAATTTGGTTGGTTGAATCTTACTAGTGCATGCAAATTCTTCGGTGACAAATGAGTGCGATGCTCCAGAATCAAACAAAACTCTTGCATGTACTGAGTTAACAGAAAACATACCCAGCACGACATTTGGCGCTTCCTGGGCTTCTTCAGCATGCATGAGAAAAAGACTACCGTTACGGTTGAACGAGTTCCCTGGGGCAAACCTTCTTCCGGGCTGAACACGAAGCTGCTGCTGAGCTGGGGCATTTGCATTGGGGGCTGCGCCATTCTTCTTGGGGCACTCATTGGAGTAGTGACCCTTGGTTCCACATTCATAATAAGTCACTTGCGACTTGTCCTTTGCTGCAATAGGCACAACATTGCTTCCGGTCCTTGGGGCAATGTTGGTGTTGGTGGCGGCATTGTTGTTGTTGAACTTGGGTGGGGCACGGTTGAAATTGCTAGAGTTGCCGGGGTTCTTGTGGTTTCCTCCGGGCCTTGGGTTTCTACGGTTGGGATAGGTCGGACGGTTCATAGGGGTCTGTTGTTTCTTGGGGAAAATCCTGGAGATGGGTTGGGGCAATACTTTGGTGTCTGGTGGGTTCCTGGTTGATGCATCATGCAGAGCTTGCAGTTCTCATTGGCTTGGTTGATCTTTCCTTCCATCTGGATGGCAGAGTCGACTGGGGCTTCAATATCAGCAAAGGGGATATTGATTAACACCGTCTGCATCTCATCATGCAGACCATTCAGGAATCTCTCTTTCTTCTTGGCTTCAGTGTCGATCTCATCTGGGGCATACCTAGCTAATTACAAGAATTTGTAACGGTATTCCACTACTGTCATCCTTCCTTGCTTCAGTTCTCTAAATTCATCTCTCATCCTCTTGATCAAACTAGGTGGCACATGGGTTCTGCTAAACTTGACCTTGAATTCCTCCCAAGTCATCATCTGACCTCTGGTCATTGCATGAACGCTATTCCACCATGCTCTTGCATCTCCAGCTAGATAGTGGGTGGCGAACAGAACTTTCTCGTTAGCTTCCACTCCTGCGACTTCCAGATTGTTATCCATTGTTTGCAGCCAATCATCTGCATCTAGGGGTTCTTCTGACTTAGTGAAAACATGTGGATTGGTGTTCTGAAAATTCTTGAGCTTAGATCCATGGTTGTCCTGATTTCCATGGCCTTGATTGTTGTTGGCCATCTAAGCTATCTCTTGAAGGGTGGCTAGGTTGTCTTGACGTTCGACTCTTTCGGCTTCGCGGTCCGAAACCATCATTTGCAAGAGTTGCAATATCGGGTCCGGGGCTGAGTTGCTTCCTCCGCGAGGCATCTGAAGATTGAGATAGATCATGAGAAAAGAGGGAAATTTCTAAGTTTTAGGGGTTGTTGAAAAGTTTTTAAAGTTGTTAAAGTGTGACACAGATTTTGCTAGCAATTTGCTTTTCATTCATAACACACAATACAACACACACCACAACAAAGAAAAAAAGATGGTTTTAAGAACCATTATGTGAAGCTATGATACAGTGGGACCGAATACAATTCACTAACGCTAGTGCTCAAGTGCTACTACTCCTCGGAGTCAGTGTACTCATCATCCTCGTCCTCATCATCATCATCGATGAAGGCGAAATCAACCTCATCGGTGAAGAATTCCATGGCCTGATCCTCCAGAAAGTCATCATCATCGCTGAGATAGGAGTAGGGGTCTCCACGAAGGTCTTCTCCAGCATTCTCCCTTTCCTCCAACTGCATGTCTCTCTCGCGGATGGTCTCCTCCAAATCCATGATCCGGTGGCGAAGACAGGCAATGATGCGCTCCTTCTTGTCGAGATGACGACGACGAGACTTGCGATCCTTCACTAGCATGGCGAGGGTCTGATCCTTCTTCTTGGCGATGGCGTACTTGTGGTTAGCGTAGGCACGAGCATTGTTCAACTCCTTCTGATGGTCGTACATCATGAATCTAAGGTGGTCCAATTGACTCTTCAGCTCGGGGTGGTATGGGGCCTCCAGTGGCTGTCCCATAATATCACGCCTTGGGTAGAACTCAAAACGGGTACCCTTGATCTGATTGATACTCTGCCCACACAGACGGGCAAGAGCTTCCTGCATGGCCCTGGCAAGTCCATCTAGCTAGTTGTTCTCTCTCAAGGTGAACCGAATTCCCTCTGAAGTGGGGGCTTCAATCTTTCCTCTGAGACTTGCAACAACCAGCCATTGCAATTCCTCTCCTTCCTGATCATTGAGCTAAGCTCCTAAGAACTCGGGGTGCGGACACTCCAACATTTCCGATAGCTGGTCCAAGTCACGCTCAAAGATGATGTCTCCTCCATTCCCCAACTGACAGAACTTGCTATACTTCACGTCCATCTATAAGAATATAGGATGAGTAAGTTAGTAGAGTGATCAAGTGTGTCAAATTTTATGTAAGTTTGCAAGAATTTTTGAGGAACATAAATTTTCATGAAGGTGAACTGCATTGCCCTGGCCAGTCCATCGAGCCAGTTGTTTTCTCTTAAGGTGAACTGAATTCCCTCTACAGTGGGAGGTTTAATCTTTCCTCGGAGACTTGCAACAACTAGCCACTACTGATCTTCTCCTTCTTGATCATTGAGCTGAGCTCCGAAGAACTCGGGGTGCGGACGCTCCAGAAGTTCTGAAAGCTGGTCCCAGTCACGCTCGAAGATGAGGTCTCCTCCACTCCCCAACTGATAAAACTTGTTGTACTTCACGTCCATCTATAAGAATATAGGATGAGTAAGTTAGTAGAGTGATCAAGTATGTCAAATTTTATGTATTTTGCAAGAATTTTTGAGGAACATTAAATTTTGATGAAAGAATCCAAGTGATAAGAATGGGAATAAGTTTTTGTAAATACTCACTTCCTTTGGTTTTGAAACTAAGTTTTTGATTCAAACGTCCATTCTAACTAGGGTCTCCAATGGTCAGGATGGCTCTGATACCAACTTGTCAACACCCGTATTTTTAATCCCAGATGCCTGTTATGCCATACATCGCAATCCCAGGATTACCATTTTTGTGAGACATAACAGATTTGGATATCACAGTACATCATCCGTTACAAACCATACATAATTTCTTACACAAATAAGGATCTCATGATCCAGTTCTTAATACAACTCAAAAAGAGGAATAACATAATAGTAACGATAGCATAGGCGAAGCTCCATCTTCAGGGTCACAGGCAATGCTGACGATGGGAGATGATCCTAGTGTCGTAACCTTCCTTCGGTCTATCATCCTGATACTCCTCTTCATAGTCTGGCCACGGGAATAGCCAGGGGCAAAGCCATGAGTACTCTTTAAGTACTCGCAAACTAATACTAATAAGTTAAGGGGTTTTTTGTAGTAGGATACTAAGCTCTAAGGTTGTTTTGCAAAAAGCCAGATTTACCTCTACTAAGTTCAGAAGCAAAGAAAACTAGTTGAAAGTTTTATAACACCTAAGTGGGAATTTGAATTTCATATCACAGCTATGTTGTGGTCAAGTCAAAGTCATAATTCATTTCATAAGTCATTTTGAAAACATCTGACGGGGGAACAGTATGGCCACTCCAACTGTCCATAACCGCCGACGCGGCTATTCAAATAGTTTGACACTCTGCAGAGATTGTACACTTTCACCACAACATTCGATACATCCGTCAGGAACAATCCTGAATTCACCATACTCAGTATGCGGATAATCAATCCTAACCTTTCAATTACACGCCCTAGTATAGGCACCTCTCCTGTGAGTTTGGCCTCCCAACCATGACCAATTGTCATCTTGGGTACTGCACATGTGGACAATCTTCACAAGGTAGCCTCTTCTCAGACCTTGGCCGCGAGGGAACCCAGACTAAGGTATATAAATTTCTAGTCAAGCCCTACCCAAATTTCGGGTATTGTGGTTGTACGATAAAATTGGAATGGTATCGCATCCAGACAATCATCGGATTTATAAAGGGCTATGGCTCATGCCTCAACATTTTCATCATCAAAATCATCTAGTGTTCGGAAAACACATGTCAAAACATTTCAGTAGAATGACTCGTCATTCTAAGGTTTTCATAACCATTTTCACCAATTATTCCCATCTAAGGTTGATCCAGTTTTATACTTAGCACTAGCATCTACAAGTGGTGGTAAATACTAATGAGGGGTGGTAAACAAGTGGAGATTTGCTAAGTTCGATCTCATGCCTTAGGATGACATCAAGATTATCTAACTTAGGACAAATTTTATGATCTTTATGCTACCTTTAGTTATCTTTCTAGAATCTACAAGTCACCATGTAAACTCTAAGATAAAGCTTTGATAAATAAAATGAAGTTTTAAGCTTCCAAGTAAAACTAGGATTGGGTTATCAAGTGAGTATGATCACATATGCTTAAGGAATATAGTTGGCATAGTAACAAGCAAGTATTGGCTTGCATAATTTGCAAGGGTTAGCTTGCTAAGTTAATAGCTTGCTCATTCAACTAGTAGTATTAGGCTTTCCTTGAGCAGAGCAGTGGTTGAAGTTCTCCTCGGCTTCTTCCTCATAGTATCCTCCTTCCTCCTCGTATCCTTGGTCGGTACTAGCGTCTATAAATAAATACGAGGTACACAATCACCAAACAATACTTAACTATTTTTATTCATCACACAAAAAGTCATACTAGATGATCTAGAATCATCACTATTATCACAAGGATTAAAGCACTTGTATTATTTATTTATTTGAGAAAAGTAATTTCTATTCATTGAAAACTACTTAAGATTTAATATTCTCCAACTCAAACATGGGATCATGTTGACACATGTCATCACCACATATTTCAATACATGGGAATGTGATTTAAAGTGGTGTCACAATTTAATAAGGTTTAACCTTTTTATTTTAATTAAATAAAGTGACTAGAAATGCCTATGTGGCATTCCTTTATTATTTGAACATTATTTCTGCAAGTAAACCCATATGTTTTTATATATTCTGAAAGGTATGATCAAATGTGATTTTTGAGAGTTGGAATCAACTCAAAAGCTTTTATGGTTGAATTTTGAAAAATGTTTGAATGCAGAAAAGCTTCTGCCTTGTTAATTTTACCATGGTTGATCTATAACTCCAAATGGTTTGAATCCAACGGGCTTGGATTAAGCATTTCACTACCTTTCTAACAAAATTGGTTTCATGCATTTTGGTTCAGTGAATCGAGTTGGGTTGATTTCTGAATCTAGGTACAGAACTATGTTTGAAATTAAATGAATAAAGCTTAATTTGAATTATTGGGTCGCGTGGGATGTTTTACTGGGCCGGCCCACTACACACAGCGCGTACGCGGGCTGGTTAAGTGGCTATCCCCATGCATCAGTGAGACGGGGAGGGGTGAAGCGGTACGGGGCAATGATAACCGCATGATCTAACTCTATTCGAACGACTACGGTTCATCGTCCACGTCGAGCAGCGCCGGCGAGACAGAACCCTAGCGCGGCATGTGGGGGTCGTGGGAGGCTCACCGAGGCTCAGGCGAGGGTCGGCGACGGGGGCGAACGACGAATTCGACAACGGCGGTTCTCCTGGTACCGACAGCTTCTCCTTGGGCGGCTCCAATCGACGGCTCCCTTCTTCTCCAGTAGCGGCGGGCTTGGGCCAAATTCCGGCGATGCGCTGCTCGCCTTGCTCGGGAGTGAGGTGGGGTGGTTCTGGGTGAGACGGGAGTGAACTGGTGTGGCGAAAACAAGCGGTGGAGGCCTCTATTTATAGTGGCGGAAGGGGACCGACGGGCGCGGGCTGAGCTCGTTGTGGTCGACGGCACAAAGGGCTACTGGCATGGGCGACGGTAGGAGGCGGTGCTGTGCTCCTGGCGAAGCTCAACGGCGCGGTGGCGAGGCGTGGGGCGGTGCTGATCGGTCGGAACACGCTGATGCTCTAGACGGGTCCGACGGCGGTTTTAATGTCGCACAGCGCGTCTGGTCCATGCGGAAGCAAACAGGCATGTTTGCGGGGTTGCTGGGGTGCTGGTGATCATCCCTGCAAGCGACGAGGGCGGCGCGCGGTCTGTGGGTGCTGGTCGAGCGTGGCGCACTGGCGCGCTCTCGGCATGGTCACAGAGAGGTTTGGCATGGGCGTGTCGTGTGGTCCAGGGGCTGGCATTGCTCGGGGCTGGGACAGTGGGTGGCAGTGGACGGTGTTGCATGTCCCAGACAAGGTTGGCGAGTCTAGTGTGGCCTCTAGCTCGCTGGCGACAATGGGGTGGCAATGGTGCTCTCGGCATGCTTGACATTAATGGCTAGGCTTGCTCACAGTGGTGCTAAAGCTAGTTAGATTACTTTGATCATCTACTGAGAGTGTAGAGTGAGCTATAGAGGGAACAAGTTAGGCCAATTTTACTGCACACTATAGTGTTTGATGTTTGTTTGATTTGTATCTGCAAGGTGTTTGATGAAATGGCCGCAAGAACTTTAAATTTGAATTTTGGATTCAAACTTGGTGGGTTTGTTAGGCACATACTAGGGAGTGTCTGGTTAGTTGGATTAGTCAAGGGGCACTGGTTTGGTTGGGTTTTGAAAATGGGTGATCTTCACATATGATAAAGATTAAATTTTGAATTGTGATTTGAATGAGGTTGCCAAATGTTTCTACAAGTTTGAAAGGTGGGCTTAGATTTACTTTTACTTGTTATAGCAAGGGGTGAAAAGAGTTTGAAAAGTTTCTATTTGAAATCTTTAACTAGAAACACTTAAAGTGACCTAGTTAGCAAGATTGGCAAAAATGACCATTTGCTTTATTTTATTTGTTTTTTATTTTCTCTTGTTTTGTTTCTGCATGGAAATGTTCTATATGATGTTATTTTCATCTTTAAACCATTTCTTGCTATTTAGGTTAATCACACAAGTTCATTCATGCATTTATCAAATCATCTCATTCACACATGCATTCATATGATTTTAAATTAATCAAAGTTTTTGTTAACCCTAATTTTAGTGATTAGAGTTTGATGATCCTTGTGTTATGTTTTTGGGATGTTACATAGGGGGAGGCCAAGAGCAGGCACTCTGGCTCCGAGGCCACTCAGGATGCGGGTGCTTAGTATTCTTTGTTGTAGCTCTAGAATAGTGTATCCTCTTTTGTAATGTATGCTTTTGGTGATGAACAATTTCTCCTTGTGCCACGCAGTGGCTTTTGATGTATATTATTGAGATATATATTGTATAGATATAGGTCCCCGTGTATTTCAGGGTTGTACCTGTAATTGTGTCTATATATATGAGAGAAGCAGGCCCTATTGGGCATGTGCATTGTCCCATATTATTCTACATGGTATCAGAGGTCCCTCCGGTCCTCCTACCCTAGCCACCCCTCCTCCCTGGCGCCGCCGGCCCCTCCTCCCCAAACCCTAGCCGCCGCCTCCCCGAGCGTCGTCGGCCCCTCCTTCCCAAACCCTAGCCGCTGCCTCCCTGAGCTCCGCCTCCCTGAGCGCCGCCTCCCAGTGCGCCGCCGGCCCCTCCTCCCCTCCACCGCTTCCGCCCCTCCCCACCACTACAGCTTCCGCCCCCAACGCCGTCATGGCCGATCTCAACTCCCCGTACTACATGAACCCCTTCAGCGACAGCGTCTCCGGGAGCAGCAACCCCTTCACCGGCCCCTCCGTCGCCGTCATCCGTGACAAAGCCATCCTTGAGCTCGTGCCGATGAAGCTCTCTCACACCGCTGCAAACTTCTTCCCGTGGAAGACGTACTTCGGCCTCCTCTTCCACGAGTATGATCTCCTCGATCATGTCGACGGCAGCATCGACCTCCTCGCCATGCTGCACGACCCTGACTGGTTGGCCATCGACATGACCATCATCCGCTGGTTTTTCTAGACCATCTCCACCGAGATTTTCCGCAACATCGTCCGTGACGGTGACTTCGTGCACACCGTCTGGACCAAGATCACCGGCCTCTTCACCGACAACAAGATCCAGTGCATCATGTTCCTCCAACAGGAGTTCTTTGGCACCCACCAGAATGACCTCTCCCTCGACGACTACTGCCTCTGTCTCAAGAGCCTCTCCGACGAGCTTCGCGACTTGGAGTTCCTGATCGATGACAAGATCATGCTCTCCATGCTGTCGGCCGGCCTCGTCGAGGACCTTAGCAACGCCGACATTCGAGCAGGCCATTGCCTATCTCCGTCTCGAGGAGCGCCGGATCAAGAACCTTCGGGCTCGGGCGGCCCACACCGCCTTCGTCGCCAGCTACTCCCGGGGTGGACTTTCCCCCATGCCACGCACCCCGGCCGCTGCCCTGCGTGCCCCGGGTCCGCCCCCAGGCTTCTACTCGCCCCCGCGGCTCGCACCCATACCACCTCCCCACGGTGGTGGCAACAGTGGTGGCAACGGAGGACGTAACAGTCGTCGACGTTGCAACAGTGGCGGTAATGGTGGTGGCCCTGCCAGTGACACCGCCACCACGCCTCGTCCACCGTAGCATATCACCCCCACGCTGCCTTGGATCGCCGGTCATAACCCCTGGACCGGGGTCGTCCACGCCTACACCATGCCCGTGCCGCACGCCCCATACCCGGTCACCATGGGGCAGCGCCCGACCCTACACCAGGCGCTCTATGCCGCGGCGCCCCAGCCCTCCGCCACACCCGGTTATGTCGCGCCCACTACTCCTCCCGCCTACTATGCCGCACGCCCGAGCACGGCCTAGTGGGACCCTGCCTTGCAGACCGCCCTCCAGTCCGCCTCCACGGCGGGCGCGTATGGCGGTGGCGGGGACTGGTTCATGGACACCGGCGCCTCCGCGCACATGGCCGCCCATCCTGGTAACCTATCTAATTCCACTCCTGCCTCCACTTCCTCCCGCATAATCGTCGGCAACGGTCATGCTCTTCCTATCACTCACACTGGCTCCGCCTATTTTCCCTCACCTCCACCCCTCTTTCTCTCAATAATGTCATTGTTTCTCCTCAGTTAATCCAAAATCTTGTTTCTGTTCATTCTCTTGCTCGCGACAATAATGTTTATGTGGAATTTGACGCCTCTGGTTTTTCTGTTAAGGATGGTCGTACTCGGATGCTTCTCCACCTCAGTGACAGCCCCGGCGATTTGTACCCTGTTTGGTCGTCCTCCACCACCGCCAGCAGTCCACTCGCCCTCTCTGCCGGTGTCGACCTATGGCACGCTCGCCTTGGCCATCCTAGATCCACCGCCCTGCGTCAAATACTGCAAGGATTTGATTTCACTTGTAATAAAACAGATGCTCATTCTTGTGAAGCATGTCGTCTAGGCAAACATGTTCGTCTTCCGTTTAACTCTTCCTCCACATTCGCGTCTTTTCCTTTTGAGCTTATTCATAGTGATGTTTGGACCTTGCCGGTTTCGAGTAATTCTGGTTATACCTATTATCTTATGATTTTGGATGATTACTCGCATTTTGTGTGGACTTTTCATCTTCGCTGAAAATCCGATGTCCTACCACTCTCACCGCCTTTTTCTCATACGTCTCCACTCAATTCGGCCTCCCATCCACGCCTTACAAACTGATAACGACAAAGAGTTCCACAACATCACCATCCGCACCCTTCTCGCCTCCCATGGCGCCATCTTTCATCTCACGTGTCCATACACTTCCCAACAAAATGGTCGTGCTGAACGCATCCTTCGTACTCTCAACGACTGCGTGCACACCCTTTTGTTCAATGTCTACATGTCCCCACGGTTCTGCACGGATGCCCTCGCCACGGCGACTCTTCTTGTCAACATCCGCCTCTGCAGCGTGCGTTGGCAATACACGCCGCACCAGCTCCTCTTTGGTGTGTCGCCCTCCTATGATGACCTTCGCATCTTCGGCTGCCGCTGCTACCCTAGCACCGCTGCCACCGCCGTGCACAAGCCCGCGCCACGCTCTCTCCCTTGTGTGTTTTTTGGCTACCCGGCCAACACCAAGGGCTACCGCTGCTACGACCCGGTCTCGCATCGTGTCTTCACCTCACGGCACGTTTACTTTGACGAGTTGGTGTTTCCGTTTTAGCAGGTACCCTTGACGACGACCCTGGCGCCCGTCGGCCCTCCTGCGGCCGGCCCTCCACGCCGATGAGTGACCGCGGCGGCCCCTCCTGGCTTCGCCCCGCCTGGTCCCTCGGCGCCCGCGCCCACGTCGCCCCCCTGGATCGCCGACCTTCGAGGCTCCGCCCTCGCCCGAGCCCACGCCCTCGCCCGTGCCTTCACCAGCTCCCGCGCCGTCATCACCACACGCGACGCCGCCGTCTGTGTCACCCCCGACTAGCGTGGACTCTTCTTCGCCGGCCCCGTCGTCGCTCGCTTTGTCGTCCTCTCCCGCCGCTGCCCCAGCTGCAGCCGCTGCTCCCCCCTCCCCCTACGGGTGTGCTAACCCGCGCATGTGCGGGCGTACATCGGTCGTCCATGCGCTACCCCGCCGATCAGTAAGTCTGCATGGCGTCTATGTCCGAGCCATCGCCAGTGCCCACCTCTGCCCGTGCCGCCTTGCGCGACCCGTAGAGGCACGCCGCAATGCAGGAGGAGTACGATGCGCTGCAGCGCAACTGGACCTGGGAGCTGGTCCCTCGTCCTCCTCGCGCCAACGTCATCACCGGAAAGTGGGTCTTCAAGCACAAGCTCGGCCCAGATGGCAAGCAGGAGCGCTACAAAGCGCGTTGGGTGGTCCGCGGATTTCGCCAACACGCCGGCGTCGACTTCACGGATACGTTTGACCCGTTTATCATGTCGGGCACGATCCGCACCGTTCTGCACCTCGCCGCCTCTCGCGCGTGGCCAGTGCACCAGATGGACGTCTCCAATGACTTCCTTCACGGTCATCTCTCCGAGCAGGTGTACTGCCAGAAGCCCATCGGCTTCGTCGACGCTGAGCGCCTAGATCACGTGTCCTTGCTCTCTCGGTCCTTATATGGACTGAAGCAGGTGCCCCGCGCCTGGTACCAGCGCATCGCCGTGTTTCTCTATCATCTCGGCTTCCGCTCCACGCGCTCGAATGCGTCGCTCTTTGTCTATCGACAAGGCACCGACACTACCTACCTGCTATTATATGTCGACGACATCATCCTGACGGCATGCACTGATGGGCTACTTCGACAGCTCACCGACCGCCTTCGTGCTGAGTTCGCCTTGAAGGATCTCGGCCCGCTCCACTACTTCCTCGGCATCAAGGTTGTCCGGCATGTGGACGGGTTCTTTCTTCATCAGCGGAAGTATGCTCATGAGCTTCTTGAGCGCGCATGCATGCTTAATTGCCACCCTGCGCCCACTCCTGTCGACACGATGGCCAAGCTCTCGGCTAGTGATGGGTCGCTGGCCTCCGACACGCCATTCTACCGCTCCATTGTCGGTGCCCTGAAGTACTTGACGCTGACACATCCGGAGCTGCAGTATGCCCTGTAGCAGGTGTGCTTGCATATGCATGCTCCCCGGGACGCTCACTAGTTAGCGGTGAAGCGGATAATCCTCTATATCCGCGACACCATGGACTTCAGCCTCTCACTGCATGCCTCGCCCGCCTCGTCCTCGATCAACATTGTCGCCTACTCGGATGCGGACTGGGCTAGCTGCCCCAACACACGGCGCTCCACTTCGGGCTACTACGTCTACCTCGGCTCGTCGCTCGTCTCTTGGTCCGCCAAGAGGCAACCCACCATGTATCATTCCAGCGCCGAGGCTGAGTACCATGCCATGGCTAACGTCGTGGCTGAGTGCACGTGGCTTCGTCAGCTTCTCTCCGAGCTTTCTTGTCCTGTCGACAAGGCCACGGTGGTATTTTGTGATAATGTAACGACTGTCTACCTCTCCGCCAACCCCGTTCATCATCGACGCACCAAGCACATTGAGCTGGATATCCACTTTGTCTGTGAGCAGGTTTCCCTCGGTCACGTTCGAGTTCTTCACGTGCCAACTTCTCAGCAATTTGCCGACATCATGATGAAGGGATTGCCGTCGATGACTTTTCTTGAGTTTCGCTCCAATCTATGTTCGGTGTCGACCCTTCGACTGCGGGGGGGTGTTGAGATATATGTTTTATAGATATAGTTCCCCGTGTATTTCAGGGTTGTACCTTTAATTGTTTCTATATATATGAGAGCAGCCGGCCCTATTGGGCATGTGCATTGTCCCATATTATTCTACATATATAAATGATGCTTCGAGCTGTTGCCCAAGACATGTGTTGTTCATATTCTTGCTTGCTTTCCTTTAGGGACCTTCGGGTGAGGCTCCTGTGGATACTCCGACTGTCCCTCAACCGCGACCATCTTTGGATGATGCGTCCGTAGCTTGGAGAAGGAGATCCTTAGCGTTCGAGGCCACACAGACATGTGGAAGTCGAAGACTGAGCGAGCTGTGGCCAGGGAGGAGTATCTGATGGGGGAGCTGCAGCAGTTGAGCGAGCAACTACAGTGTGAGTTTTCTTGGGCTGCTGCACGTCTTCGGATGCGCCTTGTTTGCGTGTCATCTTACTCTGCATTTTCTGAAGGTGCCAACCTTGTTCCGAGGGAGGAGAAGGAACGCGTTGCAGTTCGGATCAACTGCCTGACCCAACAGGATATGGAAGCCGGAGGCTTTTTCTGGATGGACCACGACCAGGCCACTGTCCTTGCGACTATGCAGGATCGTGTTCATCGGGTGCCACGGGTGCTAAGGCAGGTGGAGACCTCCCTTGTGTCTATTATGTACGTCATGTTTCCTTTGGATGAGGCGCCGTCCACCCTATGGGGTTTGTTGTCAAAGTTTCAGGACATGAATCACGTGAGGGAGTTGGTACGGCACCAGTTGGTGGCAGGGGTGAACGCTGCCCTTTCGCTTGTTCGGCTGCATCGTATTGATGTTGATCTTGCGGCGGTTGCGGCTGGGCCGCCCCTTTGACCAGATGGTGGCCTTTGGGATATGCGCCCGCATTACGCGGCTGTTAGGCAGTATGCCGAAGAGATTGTAGATCTTTTTGAGCATCGGGCGCACGTGATCCTTTAGAATAGGTAGTTCCTGAAAAAAGATAGATGTAAAACTTGTATATATTTTGACTGGGCTTGTTGTGCCCTTTGTTGTAAAGATTATTTGTATTAGCACGTGGTGCTTTGTTGTATGCATGCCCTTTTCGTTAGCCTGACGTGGTCAGCCACTCAGGTTTACATGCGTTATTCTCAGTCGACGAAGTCGTGAGGTGAGGCGGAGCCCCCGAGTGTGTTGTAACAGAAAGTAATGTAAGGAAAAAAAGATTTTTGGACTTTGGACTTAGCTTTTATTCATATTGTAACGAGGAGGTACATTGTTCGGCTGAGTAGCATTATTGAAAAGTAAAGAGGGATATCTAGGGGTAGAAGTGTCGCAGTTGTGCGACGTTCCATGGGTTGGAGTATGCGTCTCCTAACTTGACGTCCTTGAGGCGATTGGCGCCACCTAGGATGACTTCGGTGATGATGTAGGGTCCTTCCCAGGGTGACTCGAGCTTCTTCGGCTGCTCTTGCTTGAGTCGTAGGATGAGGTCTCCTTCGACGAAGGACCTTGGGAGCAGCCGACGGCTATGATAGTTGCGCATGCTCTACTAGTAGACCGCTGAGCGAGCCATGGCGATGTCGCGTGCCTTGTCGAGTGTGTCGACGGCATCTTCGAGCACGGTCGTCGATTCAGCTTCGCTGTAGGCGACGACCCGTGGGGCCTTATGGCGTACTTCTGCAGGTAGCATGGCTTCGGCTCCGTGTACCATGGAGAAGGGCGTGTAGCAAGTTGAGCTGTTTGGCATTGTGCGCAGGCTGCAGAGGACAGAGGGTAGCTCTTCTGCCCAGGCTCCCGCAAGCCGTTTGAGTGGGATGAGTAGGCGTTTCTTCATGCCGCCGCCTACGAGACCGTTGGCCTTTTCGACCTGCCCGTTGGTTTGCGGGTGCGCCACGGAGGCATATGATATGTTGATTTCAAGGCCTTCGCAGAAGTCCTAGAATTATTTGGAGATGAAGTTTGACCCGTTGTCCGTGATGATGTTGTGCGGCATGCCAAATCTGGAGACTATGGACTCGAAAAACTTGACGGCCATTTTTCCCTTTTGGTTGGTGACGGGCATTGCTTCGATCCACTTGGTGAAAACTTGTCGACTGCGACCGGGAGGTAGACGTGGCCTCCTTTCAAAGATTTGGGTAGTTTTCCGATCATGTCGAGGCCCCATTGGGCGAAGGGCTAGGCCAAGGGTATGGGCCTAAGCTCCGACCCTGGTGCATGTGGATTATCCGCAAACCTCTGGCAGCCGTTGCACCTCTGGACGATGTCCTTGGCATCATTCAGGGCTGTTGTCCAGTAGAATCCAGCTCGTAGAGCTTTGGCGACGAGGGCGCGGCTGCCCGCGTGATGGCCGCAGATGCCCTCGTGGATGTCTTGGAGGATGGTTTTGCCGTCACCGATGGTGACGCACCTTTGGAGTACACCCAAAATGTTGCGCTTGTATATCTCGCCATTGATGATGGTGAAGGCCTTGGACCGGCGAGATATGCGCCGGGCATCTGTCGGGTCGTCGGACAGTTCTCTGTTTATCAAGTATCGAAGGTATGGCTGCGTCCATGTTTCTTCGATTGCCATGACCTGCATCAGGTTGACCAACGCGACCTCCGCGTCGAGCTTTTCGGGTCTTTCCTGTCCTTCGGGTAGCGCAACCCCCGAAGGCATATGATATGTTGATTTCAAGGCCTTCGCAGAAGTCCTAGAATTATTTGGAGATGAAGTTTGACCCGTTGTCCGTGATGATGTTTTGCGGCATGCCGAATCTGGAGACTATGGACTCGAAAAACTTGACGGCCATTTTTCCCTTTTGGTTGGTGACGGGCATTGCTTCGATCCACTTGGTGAACTTGTCGATTGCGACCAGGAGGTAGACGTGGCCTCCTTTCAAAGATTTGGGTAGTTTTCCGATCATGTTGAGGCCCCATTGGGCGAAGGGCTAGGCCAAGGGTATGGGCCTAAGCTCCGACCCTGGTGCATGTGGATTATCCGCAAACCTCTGGTAGCCGTTGCACCTCTGGACGATGTCCTTGGCATCATTCAGGGCTGTTGGCCAGTAGAATCCAGCTCGTAGAGCTTTGGCGACGAGGGCGCGGCTGCCCGCGTGATGGCCGCAGATGCCCTCGTGGATGTCTTGGAGGATGGTTTTGCCGTCACCGATGGTGACGCACCTTTGGAGTACACCCAAAATGTTGCGCTTGTATATCTCGCCATTGATGATGGTGAAGGCCTTGGACCGGCGAGATATGCGTCGGGCATCTGTCGGGTCGTCGGACAGTTCTCTGTTTATCAAGTATCGAAGGTATGGCTGCATCCATGTTTCTTCGATTGCCATGACCTGCATCAGGTTGACCAACGCGACCTCCATGTCGAGCTTTTCGGGTCTTTCCTGTCCTTAGGGTAGCGCAACCCCCGAGTGCTCTGCTTCTTCGGATGAACCCTTGGGGGATTTCCTTTTGATAGAGGGTACGCAGATTTGTTCAAGGAACACACATGGCGGCATCCGTGCGCAAGTGGAGCCGATTTTGGCGAGTCTATCGACCTCCTCGTTGCTTTCCCTTCCAACGTGGCAAAGCTCGCAGCCGTCAAAGTGTCCTTCGAGTGAGTTGTAGACCGCGCGATACGCGATCATGTTAGCGGCGTGTGCATCGCACTCGTTCATCGTCTGCTGGACGACGAGGTTTGATTCACCGTAGATTACTAGGCGCGTTGCGCCGTAGATCTTGGTCATCCTCATGCCATGGATGAGGGCCTCATATTCGGCCTCGTTGTTGGAGGCACGAAATTTCATTCGAAGGACGTATTTCATCTTATCGCTCTGCGGGGACGTCAGTATGACGCCATCTCCCGCTCCAGCCTCACGCTTGGAGCCGTCGAAGTGCATCATCCATGACTGCGTCATGTCCGGAGTGTCTGGCAGTTGGAGCTCCATCCAGTGAACCAGGAAGTCAGGGAGGACCTGAGATTTAATCTCCTTGCGTCGCTCGTAGACTATGTCTAGAGGTGATAGCTCGATGCCCCACAGGGCTACGCGTCCCGTGGCTTCGGGGTTGTTTAGGATGTTGGAGAGTGGCGCCTCGTTGGCGACCATTATCTGATGCTCCTGGAAGTAGTGGCTCGGCCGACAAGCCATCATGAACACGCCGTAGGCGAGCTTCTGGTAGTGAGGGTACCTCTGTTTTATTGGCATCAATACCTCGCTGAGGTAGTAAATTGGGTGTTGGACCCCATGGGTCTTGCCTTCTTCGGGTCTCGACCACGAGTACGTGCTTACCACCTGGTGTGTGGCTGCTATGTATAGCAGCAGAGGCTCGCGTTCCTTTGGTGTGACTTGGACGGGCGAGGTGGAGAGCAGTCGCTTCAGATCTTCGAATGCGTCGTCTGCTTTAGGTGTCCACTCGAATTTGTTTGCTTTGCGTAGCAGTTGGTAGAAGGGCAGGGCCTTCTCACCCATGCGGCTGATGAATCTGCTCAGCACCGCGATGCGCCCAGCTAGCTGCTGGACACCTTTGAGGTTCTTCGGCTTTTCCATGGCCAGTATGGCCTGGATTTTCTTCGGATTCACCTCGATCCCTCGCTGGGAGATGAAGTAGCCAAGTAGTTGGCCAGATGGTACGCCGAAGGCGCATTTTTCTGGGTTCAACTTGATCTTGTAGTGATCGAGGTTGTCGAACGTCTCGTGGAGATCTTCGATCAATGTCTTGGCTTCCCTTGTCTTGATGACTATGTCGTCAACATAGACTTGTATATTGCGGCCGATCTGGCTCTTCAGGCACGCCTACATGCACCGCTGGTATGTGTCACCTGCTTTCTTCAACCCGAAGGTCATGGTGTTGTAGCAGAATACTCCGAACAGCGTGATGAACGCCGTTTTCTCCTGATCTTCGACCTTCAGCCGAATCTGATTGTAGCCTGAGTAGGCATCAAGGAAGGAGAGTTTCTCGCATCCTACAGTCGAATCGATGATCTTATCGATCCGAGGGAGAGGGAAGTGGTCCTTTGGGCAGTGCTTGTTGAGCGACGTGAAGTCCACGCACATCCGCAGGATGTCCGTGTCTTTTTTAGGGACCAGCACAGTGTTGGCTAGCCACTTTCTCTTCTTGATCTCTCGGATGAAGTCGGCGTCGAGCAGTATGTTGACTTTGACTCCAACGGCTTCGTCCCTTGGCTAGGACAATCGTTGGATGGACTATTTGACAGGCTTAGCGTCTAGAAACACATTGAGTGCATGCTCGGCGAATTCCCTAGGAACTCCTGGCACGTCCGCATGACACCAGGCGAAGATTTCCCAGCGCCCACGGAGGAATTCGACGAGCGAGCTTTCCTATGCGGGGCTGAGGTCATTGGTGATCAGCGTCGTCTTGGACGCATCCATCGGGTGGACCTGCACCTTTTTCGTGTTGACTGTTGAGTCGAATGACATGTCGGGTGTGTTTTGCCTGGAGACTGGGGGTGTCCCATTGTTTGTCACCTCTCGAAGCCTCATGAGCTCCTCCTGCATGCCGAACGACTGGGAGATTCTGTTGAAGTCTCTGTAGCAGTGGTTGGGTCGGATGAAGCTGCCCTGGACCGTGATGACGCCCCTAGGCCCTGGCATCTTGAGTAGCAGGTACGCATAGTGCGGTACTGCCAGGAACCTTGCGAATGCCACGCGCCCAGGGATGGCATGGTATTGTGATGGCCAATCCACCACTTCGAACTCGAGCCGCTCACACCAAAAGTTTTCGGGCTTGTCGAAGATGACGTCTAGCCATATCTTTCCCAGGGGTATATGCCCTTCCCTGGGACAATGTCGTGCAACATTGTGTCGGATTGTTCCAGGCTGCACAGCGGGATCCGCATTGCGGCTAGGGTGCTAGCGAACATTAGGTTGATGCCGCTGCCACCGTCCATGAAGTCGCAGCTCATCTCGAACCCTCTGATCTGCGCCTCAAGCACCAGGGCATCATGACCTAGGCGAGGGATCAGGCGGGGGTGATCCGAATGACTGAATGTGATGCAGGACTCTGAGCCGTTGAGGTACTCAGGGATGGCGGGTGGAGCGGTCACAGCCAGGCTGACCTGGCGGGTGATCTTCTTTTGCACCCTATTTGTTGGGCGCCCTTTTTGGATCATCGGGGACCCTTTTGGCACTGGGTACCCATTTACGCCGTTGTTTTGCACGAGTGTGATTGCTTGATTCGAAGGTCCCACAGGTGGTGGTGGAGGAGCTCCGTGGGCGATGTCACCTGGTGCAGGTGCAGGCCCAAACCTGGGGTTCACGATCTGGCGTCGCATCTGGGTGAGACCCTCGCTGAGTTTTTGGAACTCGCGGCAATCCTTCCGCATGTGGCTGGACTTCTTTTTGCCATCCTGCTTATCGATGTAGAAGTGGATGGTGCAAGGACCAGACAACTTGTCATATGCTGAGGCCTCGTTGTCGCGGTTGCAACGTTGCCACGTCTGTGCGGAGCTTCCTCCATCAAGGAAATTTCCTCCACGGTATCCTCCATTGTTGCGGTTGTTGTCGTTGTGGCGTTTGGCATAGCCAGCCGCAACCATGTCGGGTCCATCGCGGTAGTCGTAGACACGTGATCTTCGTTTGCTACGGCATTCACGTATGCGGACGTACTCATCCTCCTCATCTGAATGTGCTCGGTGGAGGGAATTATCGCCATCTGCCCACCTGTTGGCGATGTCCATGAGGTGGTCAAGTGTCTTGGGCTTGATGCACCCAAGTTCCTCCTTGAAGTTAGGGTGCTTGACACCATCCTTGAAGGCGTCGATCGTTCTCTCCTCGGAGATGTGCGCCGCAGAGTTCATGATGTTGGACCAGCACAAGATGTACGAGCGAATGGATTTACCCGTTCGTTGGGTGCAGGCCCGTAGCTCCTCGATCGAGGCTGGCCTTTTGCTAGTGCCCTTGAAGTTTCGGATGAAACTGTATGCCAGCTCCTCCTAGTTTCGTATTGAGCCTGAAGACAGGATGCTGAGCCAGATTCGAGCTACGCCTGTCAGCTGCAGTTGAAGGCATTAGAGGGCGGTGTTTTCTTTACCACCGTGCAGCTTGACGGATGACAGGTGGTCACTGAGCCAGGCTTTCGGGTCCTGTGTCCCGTCGAACTTCAGAGTGTCCGAAGGAAGCTTGAAATTTCTCGGCATCCGTGTTCGCCGAATAGATCTGCTGAAGCATCAAGCTCCGCAGAGTTCTCCGTCATCATCCTCTTCGGATTCGGTCCGAAGGTAGATCGTGTTCGTCTTCTTCCTCGTCCGATGAGGGCGTGGGGCTGCGGTTGAATCTGACCGCAGCTTTCTTTTTCAGCTCTGTAGGAGCCTCATTGCGGAGCGCAGCTCCGACGAGTCCGAGTCCAGCTAGTGCGGACTTATGCATGGCTCTCTTCGGGTCCCCCACCGAAGGTGGATGGGACGTGAGATATGTGGTGGCTGCCATGATCGCAGCTTGCGGCGTCTTCGGTATGACATTGCCGTTGACGTCCATCTCCATGAAGGACGTGTTGAGGGTTCGGGTGACCTCGTGAAATGCAGCGGGGTCCATGTTATCCATACGAGAGCGATGCTTGTTGGAATTGTTGCCGTGCGATCTGGAGCCGCCAGCGGAGGAGAGCACAGCTTGCCGCGCGCTAGACTCCGAAGCCGCTTGTTTGCGTTTGTCGAGCTCCTCCTGTAGCTTCACCTTCCTGTTGTGCTCGCCGATGACAAGGAGGTGGTATGCCATCAGCAGGTCCCGTGAAGAATTCACGGGTAGGATATTGTTTCCTGCCATGGATTCGCATGCTTGGCGCCAGCCATCCTCGTTGAGGTTGATCCGATTGTAGGCGGCAACGTCGCCCTCATTGGGCGGGAGGGATGGTTGCCTCCTATTTTCTCCGTTTTCACCCTGTGGGTTGGGTGGTGGCACGTGGACACCCGAACCTGGTGGTTGTTGTTCCATGTCGCTTTGGATGACCACAACGCACTGGTAGCATTCACGGAATGGATCGCTGTTGCCACAGCTTTCGGATCCGGAACCGTAGGTTCCCTCATCCGATGGGGGGCCGCATAGATCTGAGTTGCAACTGCTGCTGTCGTATGACTCGTCTGTCAGCGTTGATGTGTGTAGCACTCTAGGATGCGGGGCCCATGAGTCGGGCCTGATTAATGGCAGTGACACCCGCTCTGGGAGGCGGAGAGTGACGGTTTTTCCCACCTGGAAACAGAAGCTCCCGAACAGAATCTCGAGTCCATCGCCTACGGGCTCGAAATCCTTCATGGTGGCTGGCGGGTGGGCGGTGAAGTCAAAAGCGCTGAAGAGGAGATGGCTCTCCGTCGCCGAGGAGTTGTAGATCGCTTTGGTTGGGACCGTCACGATCGCACAATCAGCACCCCCGATTCCCACAGACGGCGCCAATTGACGAGGTTTGATCTCGCCAATGCCCATTGTTATGAGCTTCTGTTTTGGAGAAGATGGGGATGCTGGAGATCATGGAACGGTTAACAGATCAGCAACCAGGGGACACGAGATTTACCCGGGTTCAGGCCCCGGGAGGGAAACCCTACTCCTGCTTGTCTGCTCTTGATTACGGCGGAATCGAAAAGTACAGGGGTGCGCAGATGTAATCTAGCGTGGACGTGTGTATGCGGTGAGAAGTTGTGGTCTTCCTCGCCGTTCCCTCCTAGCCTTTAGATAGAGATAGGCAGGTCTCGGGCACAGATCGTGTTGGTTACAAGTTAGGGTTTTCCCCTTCGAATATTCTATCTACTTTAGTCTTGCTCTCCAAGGATCCAAAGACGCCATGGGCTTGGGCCACCCGAAAATCTCCACAGGCCGCGTATATTCTTGTGGGCCTTCCTTGGGCTGGACCAGATATGCTAATATGCGTACCCGTAGGGTATAACCATGTCATCTGGTGGGCCCCACATGTCATCCTCTCTGTAAATGAAACGTGCTAGTATGATATACTTTTTTGGGCGGTTGTTCTAACCTTGGTCCGTTTCTGCGTCCCAGATGTCAGCCTCCTGTGTGCAGGACACGTGTGTAGGTTGGGTCCTAGATATCGGCCTCCATTTGAAAGAAAGGTGTGTATTATGTTGGATTGTTTTTTCAGGTCGAGTCCGCCATTCTGATCTTGGCAACATTGCTAGATGCATCAACGGTTTATCTGGGTCCCAGGTATCACTCTTTTTTTAAAAGTTAATCTATACTCTGTTGATGGGTCCCACACGTTAGCATTAGTATGTAATAACAGAAATTGACACGACCACTATTTTAACCTTGCTCCGTTGCTGGGTCCCAGATGTTAGCCTCCTCTATGCAGGGAACGTGTCTATGCTGGTTCCCAGGTGTGAGGCTCTATTTGAAAGAAACATGTATGTGTTGGACTATTTTTTCGGATCGAGTCCGCCATTTTGACCTTGGCAACATTGCTAGACGTTGTAGCAGTTTACCTGGGTCCCAGATGTTAGTTTTAGATTACAAAAGTATGACGACAAGGAAAAAAATTCCTAGGATTCGAACTCAAGACATCTGAAACGGTAAACGGCTTGCCTTTCCACTGCGAAAGGAACAGTTTATAGAAAAGAAACGTTAAACGGTTCCTTTTATAAGTTTAAAAGACTTTCTTTAACCATGTTTATCTCCCTTCAAATAATAAGACGGCGGTCCTGACAGCTAAACTAAAAAATGTTACATAATGCAGTAGTTTTTACACAAAAAATAGGTAGGCGGGCGCTTTTTTATCGTCATGGGCAATATTCAATGGGATCACTCCTAAACTGGATGGGCTATGATCGGCGACTACAAGATCTTGAAAAGGCCGAATTATAAAGTTTTCAGCTATGCTTGGGCCTCATAGGCTAACTTCATGGGTTCAGTAATAAAAATTCCAGACGTCAACAAGGAAGAAAAAACAAGGGCGAAAAAAATTTCGCGTGAAAATTGTTGACAACCAGGACACATAGCCCGTGCGTGCCAAACTTTCCTACTTGCGCATTCACACCAGCAGCCAACTACTATCTCTTTGCGCCATTCTTCTGGTGATGCACTGCCCGTGAAAACCACATGTCGCGCGCCAAAACTTCAACCCTCTGTCTACCAGCAGACAGGCCGACGTCTTTCTTCTCGAGACGCACACAGGCTGGCGGTCAGCTGGTCGATCCCTACGGTACGCTTATAATTTCCTTAGTTTAGTCGAATCATTCCCTAGAAGTGTTTTTGTACTCGATCTGTTCGTTTGACATTGTTTTGCACTTGATCTATTTGTTCGAATTGGTTGACATTTTTTTGCACTTGATCTATTTGTTCGAATTGTAACATAGTTCTGCACCCAATTTCTGAAATAGGCTAAACTTACGTGGCATTTATAGTTCTATATTCCATCAGTTTGCTCAGATATCTTGGCTTAATTAGATCTGTAATCTACTTGTTCCCTAAAATATCTTGAAAGATACTGACCATCTGTATCCTCAACAAGTGGACAGATATTGGATACTGAACGAACAGAAAGCAACACCTTCATAATGGGAAGGTGTTAATGACTTCATGAAGTTTGTTAGACAACATAACGGTGACTCAAATGTGTTTTTCCCATGCCAACAATGCCTTAATTATAAAAAGCTGAGTCAGAGCACAGTTGCAGAGCATATATTCAGTAATGGTAAGCAATACACATATATTAGTTGGACTAAACATGGTGAACCATATGATCATCCTGTTCTTGATCCTCTAGTTGATGTTGATCTGCCTGAAGCTCATCAGATCGAGGATGAGGACCTTTCTGGTTTGTTAAGGGACATGTACCCCACTGCAAGCAAAAAGGGCAGCCCTTCTCTTAAAAGAACACTTTTCTATAAATTAATAGAAGCTGCCAAGTGTTTAGTGGACCCTAGTTCTGGTATCTCAAGATTTGAATAGGTAATGAAATTACTAAAGGAAAAGTTGTTCAACAAGGTTACCAACAAAGCTTTCGATTCAGTGATTAAGGTGTACTGCGAGTCAATCCCTAGGGAAGCACAACCAAAATCTTTTTATGAGATGAAACATTACATCAAGATAGTCGGACTATCATATGAGAAGATCCATTTTTGTCCAAATAACTGTGTACTGTTCTGGGAGGATTATGAAAACATCGATGAATGCCGAGTATATAACGAATCAAGATGGAAAAATGGTGATAAAAATAAGAAATATCCTTGTAAGGTTCTGATATATTTTTCAATTATAGATAGATTGCAAAGATTGTTTCAGTCAGAACAAACATCTAAGGAAACAAAATGGCATAAAGAGATTCTCAAGCCAGATGATTACTTACTGATAAATCCAGCTGATGGTGATGAATGGAAGAACTTTGACAAAGCTCTTCCAGGATTTGCTGCGGATGCAAGGAACCTGAGACTTGGCCTAGCTACAGATGGATTTAACCCATTTAGAAACATGAGTAACTCGTACATCATGTGGCCAGTACTTCACTAGAGGGAAAAAGCCTATCCGTGGCGCACGCTTTTTGGAGTTAGTGGCGCACCACCCGTGCGCCACGAATAAGACGCCACTAACTGCAAGACGTTCGTGGCGCACCGCGACGTCCACCACTAACTACGATGGTGGAGCACCCTATTTCTATGCACCATGAATAACGTGCGCCACTAACTAGATAAATTCGTGTGCCACTAACTTGTCTCAGGATTTCAAAAAAAATACCAGAATACAGAAGAAATACACAGAATACACAGGAAATATACCAGAATACAACAATATATCACAGAAATGCACAAAACTCACAGGAATACACAGAAACTCAATGAAATTCATACAAAGTGCCAAAATACATCAATATAGAGAGTCCAAGTGTTACACACAAGTCATGGGAGAGTACAAGTTCGAAATCACACATGCATCTCGATACATATTTGATCATCGTCTATCATGACCTAGACTATGACTGAATAGAGGACAACGGCGGTGGCTCCACAGATGATATTCGACACGAGCAAGTCTCTCAGGCCCTGAAATCGGAGTCGGCAGAGGGGAATCTGGCCATGAGTGCTCAGAATCAGTAACCGAGCTCTGCCTCAAAGAAATTTCCCCACCATCGCATGAATTCACGATTGACGCAAATTCGACTGCTCCAGACGAGCCCCCGTAGCCTCTATCTCCTGAATGAATTGCAGATGGAATGAGTCGAGCTCCACTCTTCTCAACCTCGGTGATGCTCGCTGGGCATGGGTGGAAGCCAGTAGGTGGACCGCACTCTGTTGCTCAACGGCCATCAGGCACTGCTCCAAGGTGCTGGTGTCCCTGACCATCAACACCACCGAGTGTTCCGCCGACGGCAAGTCGGCTGATGCATCCTAACGCATCTCCGCCACGACATCCGATCTCACTGCTAGGGCCTGCATCAGTCGCCCACCAGAGTCCCTCTGAGTCAGAAGCGGCCAGCCCCCAACTTGCATCTCTCCGAGATCTCCTCCAAGGCAGCTGCTCGCTGATGCAGAGGCCGCTACATCGCGTGGACCACCTCGGAGGTCATATTCCGGAAAAATTGCCATGCGGAACTTCTGTCCTCGCCCGGTATCACCTCCGAGAGCACCAGCAGGGTATTCGCTCCTTCCCTCTCCGGCGCAGCCGGCTGCTGCATCGAATCCCTTTGCCACCTCCAAGGGCACCACTCCACTCCCCCGCACCTAAACAGTAGTCTTGTGATGGGCTGCATGGTGAAACAAGATTTACAAATCAGCCTGCCAGTAACAAGATTATTACCAGGCCATGTTTACAAACCCATAATGCATCAGAGCACATCCTGAAGATTATTACCTGTGATTTTGAGTACACCGTGATCATATCTATGCATATTCAAGCATCTTTGGCAATCCGGAGTTTCTCAAAGCACTACGGCGGTCTATCATCTGTTCATCAAGCTGCACATCTTTTGAACTCCATATCTGCAAAATTCTCCTGGATACGAGGGAATTGCATTTTTTCGTCTCTGATAGCTTTGCTTAAGGTATGAGCTATCATCGGTTCTTATCCAAGATCTCTTTATCTTTGTAACCGGTGATCCGATCGACAATGTGGACCAGGTGACATCTCTTTTATGTCAGCGCATCTTCTTCAACAGGAATCCTTACTCGTAACATTGATCTTTCAAAGAGCGTTGAGCTCAGAAAGTGTTTCGAGCATTTGTTCGTTCTCCCACCTCTTGAACTTGGTATTCTGGGAATATCTTGTTAATCCATGGTGGTATATGTTGATAATATGCTTGCCTATTCGATATCTATGGAAGAACATGGAAGATCATCTGTGTCCCTTTCTCTCAAGCTTCGTGAACACCGCCTGTGTGCAAAGTTCTCAAAGCGTGAATTCTGGCTTTTGGAGTCACCTATCTCGACCACGTCCTTCTGCTAAATAGGTCGCTTCAATTCTGGAATCAGCAAGTCCGTTGTTAATTCCATCCTCCATCTTCAATCAAACCCGGAGTTTTCCTGGTTGGCAAGTTATCATCGTCGTTTCGCTAAAGCTTTTCCTCAAGACTGCTAAATCTCTCTCAATCATTTCAAGAAGAACATGAAGTTCTTTCACCTCAGTCTCGTCAAGAGATCTTTTGAAACCCTCTCGCTCTATCGTCTATGCCCAATCCACCGGAGGCCAGGAAGACCTTACAGATCTTGCACTCCTTCTGTTCAAGTTGGTGCTATCTTTTCTGTAGCTGTTGAATCTTGCAGTTCTTCTCCGTAATCTTCCTTCATATCTTTCCGGTGGCTGGTTACTTACGATATGACGACAACATCATCACCCTTATCTATCTTGGATCCGGTGAATCGTTTGCATCAATCTTTGTTTTCTTATGGAGTTCCATGAGCTCTTCTTGTCAATACCTTCAGTCTGTTTCGGTAGTGGGGTCGCATGGTTTTCTTATTCATGTGCGGAGTAATTCTTTGAGTGCGGGATGGAGTAGCTACCATACCACTACTCTTATCATTCGCTCTTGTACATTGAATTGGTGAATTAATGTGATTTCACTCATTCCACGGAAGTTAGAAGTGGCCTTTATCCCTTGATACTTTTACTTCCATCCTTGTTTTTCCGGAGTGCTCTTTCGAAGAAAGTAATCAATAATCTCTTGTTGGTGATCTCACCCTTTCTACACGGAGCAAAATCCTCAATTATCTGGTGGAAACAAACGCAAACCTTTTTCTATCCTCGTCTTTCTACCGATGCTCGATATACCCAAACAAGATTAAAGGAAACTATCTCTCTCTTTGTTTCATCAATTCTTTTTCTGTGGTAAAGCCAATTATGGTTGAGGCCATCAGCCGCAAATCTATTGCGTTAGCCTCAAGGCTAAAGAAAGCAATAAGTATCTCTACAATAAACTCCAGATCCTCCATATTCTTTGCTTCTCGGGATTCCACCATGATCTGGCTTCACATCCATCTCTGGAAGTTATATCTGCGCACCTGAATTGCGTGATCCTTGGGTCTTACCGGCGCAACAAGAATCTAATCCGACGATGTCTAACTAAATCTTTCTGTTGTTGTCAAGGGACTCTATTGTTTGAAGGCAATATTGTTTCCGAACTTCATTTCTCAAATCCGAGAGAAGATACGATGCTATTGTAATAGTGGTTCAAAACCTCTCCAATCTAGCTCCTTTCTTCCGGCGAGACAAAGATTCATCCTCTATAGTATCGGTAAATCTTTAATCTTAACGGTGTGTCTTTCTTTATCCATGATACATCATCTTGTCCTTCCTTTCTCAAGTGGTTCTATTCCTTTATCATGATTCTTGAGAAAACCGGAGCTATGCCCATCCTATCCTTCTTGTCTAACGACAATCCTTCAACTCTTCTAACCCGTTGTTTCTCCAGCAAAACGCAAGACTCGCAACAAGTCTAGCAAGTTTTGCAAGGTGTAGTGGTCGCACCATTCCATTGTTCATCAACTTGGGAACGTGAGGGTCACCTTCGTTCGAACACCCGCCTTTCCTTGTGTTGTTTTCTTTTTCCTAGGAATCTCGGGGCGAGATTCTTGTTTAGTGGGGGAGAGTTGTAGCATCCCAATTGTCTAACAATTGCAATGCTACTAGTCTAGTAATATAATGGCTACTTCATATATATAATTGTTGCATCATAATTATATCATGCTCATGCCATCATGCCACCTTGCATTTGAGCATCATATAAAACCCTTTTGATTTGGTTCTTCTCTCATATGCATTGTAAATTGTATTTGCCTCTTGATATTGTAGTTGGTTATTGATATATTGTTTAATGCCCAAGTTGAGTTGGGGGCATATCTCTTATTAACTCCACCACCTTTCTTGTCATCACCCCATCATTCCACCATTCCACCATATATGAGAATTGCAACTTATTTGGTTTTACCTCTAGCTCATGTGGGTTGGAATGGATCCAATTCTTTTCCACATGCTCTCATCTTGGCATCATTTTGTTTTCACATTATTGATATATGAGAGCCACATGGCCACCTTTGCATGCCCTGTGAGTGGGACCCTTTCTCCTAGCTTCCCTATGGATTATTATGGAATTATGCTCATGTTGGGATATTTTTGGGACTATTAAACATCTAGTGGAATAAACACACTAGCAAGCCCCAATTTTAATCAAATATGCTCATCTCCATCTAGTCCACTTGGGGCTTCCTTTTAAATTCTTTTGCTTGGGCCTTACTCCACATTTTGGAATGCATAAGAACAATGCCATGTAAATAATCTTGTTTTCACAAAATAAGCATGGTATTAATTATTATGCATGGCCCATGCAAGTACCACCTTTTGCTTGTCTTTTGGACTTTATTTGAATTCTTGAGTGGATCATCTCTCATCTCATCTCCCTCCCTCTTTGTATCCCTATCTTGTTTTATACAATCTAGGGCCATTGTTAGGGTCCAATATTTTGGAAAAAGAGTTTTGTTCTTTTACTAAAACCCTAATCTGGTAAAATGCCAAAATGGCACATACTACTTTTATGTATGTGGGCATCACTCATCTCCACTTCTATTTTTTCCCTCCTTTCTATCTTTGGCGTTCCAAAAATTCTCTGTTCAAAACTATCTGCAAGGTTGAAAAGGATTTGAAATAAAATGCTTGCTTGAATTTGAAACAAACAAAAAGAAATATTAAAACATTAATGGAATTAGGAGAGAGAGAGAGAGCAGAAGCCCAGGAACCTCCCCTTCTCCCTCTTGGGCCGGCCCGTATCATGCCACCAGTGACTAGTACCCGTTCTTTTCCCCTTGGTCCGTACCGCTTCGACGGAAGAAGCGTTCCGTCCCTGTTCCTCTCCCTCCGTCGGCCTTCCCCTCTCTGCAGCTCTAACGGCGAGAGGCAGGTAGCCGTCTGCCTCGTCACCCGCTCGCGCAGTCCGCGCCTTTTATCCCCATCGAGAGGATCCCCAGGAACCCTAGCCCCCTCTACCTGTCCACCAGCGCCGCCACCCCTTTTTCCTCTCCTTCGTACTCTTTCTCCCTCCCGTCGAAGTTCAGTAAGGGGAGCACCGAGGTGGAGCTTCCATGGCGACCTGCAGGAGCGTATGAGCCGAGGAGGAGAACCACCATTGCCGCCTCTTCGGAACTGCAGCAGGAGGAGCCGGAGCTTTCGGTCACTGCCTGCTCATCTTTGTTGTGGTCGTGACCAAGCAGGCCACCCGTCGCCACCGCCCTGTCCATCTTCCTCTTTCCCCAACCCCAATTCTGGCGGGAATTGGTCGAGGTGAGTGCCACCTCCTTTGCCCCCTCCTTTTCCCCCACCTTCCCGCATCATGCCGCCCTGAATCGCCGTCGCCATCGTCGGTAACCACCACCGCGCGCAGGCAGAAGAACAGCCGCAGCCGCACGCCCAGCATACAACAGCAACAGCCCCGAGAACACTCTCTGTTTTCGCCTTGCCCCGTCCGCTGCAGTCCTCCTTCGCAAAATCCCCAAACACCAAAGTTGTAGCCCTATCAACCCTCTTCATCTTTCTTTTTTTGCATCATGGTGAAATTCGTAGTATATCGCTCGCCATCTTCCTCCAAAGTTCGTCCAGATCCTGGCGTCTCTGCACGTTTTTCCGTCAGTCCAAACTTGTGGATCTGTCCTTGTTCATCGACGATTAACCGGCGTTCCACTCCTTTTTCGGTGATGGTCCCTTAAGGAGAAATAGGCATAGAACCTCCCTTTACAACTTCTGTTTTTACGGCGTCTCAAGATCTGGACTCATTCGCTCACCATCTTCCTCCGACCATCGGCTTCAGCTAGCAGTTTTTGCGAAGTAAAGTGCAGTTTCGTCAGACTAAACCGATCCTCCTGGAAGCTTTTCTACTTAGGCCCCTGTGGTTTCTCCTTCCCAACCCGCGGTCCCCCCAAACCTACCCAGCAAGGAGTTTTGTAGAATAGACCCTGAGCTTTCCTGTTCCTAAACCGCGGTCCTACCCCACCCAGTCCTCTATGCCAAGTCAGCACTGCGGCCCACCTGTCATCCTCCTTGGGTAGAATCCAGCGAGTAACAAAAGTCCAGAACCCTTTTCTGAATTCAAATTCAAATGTTTATAATCTGTATAAATTTAAAATAATTCATAACTTTCAAATGATTTGAAATTTGAATTCAAACCCTATATGAAAAATGTTTCGTTTTTGAATGTTAATTCAAATCTTTAGTCAAATATTTTCAGAATTGATTCAAACTAGTCAAACCTTTGACTTTGACCCCATTTGACTAATTTTGACTTTAAAATAAATTTAAATTCATAATTACAAATAATACAAATAATATATGTTTTCAAATCAGAAAAATGTGAGGATTTCAAATATGCTATCCAAAATATATTTTGAACACTTTAAATTCCAAGTTGGCTAAAATTACAAGAAAATGCCCTTCTCCCTTAATTAATTAATAACTTTTGTTTTATAACTCCGAATTTGACAAATGATATGTCTAAATCGATCAGCTCGACGAGACCTTTCTGTTTATGCATTCCATGTTCTGAATTGAAGCATGCATCATATAAATATTAAATAATCAGAACTGTTTATGGGAGTAAAACATGCCTAAATAATTTAACAAAGTGCTTAATTATTGTTTCTCACCTCACCCATGCCATGCTACTTTATTGCCGTGCAAATTGTGCATCATTCCTCATGGCATGATTGTTTGCTTGTCGCATTTTATTCATATGCTTGTGCACTTTATTTATGTTGGCCCTTGTTTGTTTGGTTCTTCTTCGAATAGACGCTGAGCAGGGGATATATCAAGGAACCCAGGAGCACCACCCAGATCCTTCTCTCGCGTCAACTGAGCTGCCAGGCAAGCACTACCACATGCTTGCATACATACAGTACCTATTGCCTCTATCTTATTCTTGCATCATCGAGTCGCGATTGCATTAAACTGAATCCCAAGTATTGCATAGCCTTTACTTTTAAACCCCACCAAAGCCTGTTCCTCCATCCCATGAGCCATTACTACAGGAGTTGTTTGAGCCATGCGAGTCGTAGAACAGCATGTGTAGGGTATGTGAGTGTCTTATGGATAACGAGGTACCTAAACAACTTAACCTGAGTAGTAATGGGATAACTAATGAAAGTGGCACCGGTGAGCAATATCTGCTATTTGGTTTTTCCTGCTCACTTGTGTCCCGTAGGACCCCGAGTACTTGATTCCTGTTCCTTGATTATTCGCGCTATCCACATCCGGGAGGCTTATGGGACCCCCCTAAGCCAGAGCTTGATTCAGTCTTATTTCTTGGGGCCACAAACTAGTTTGAGGTTTTATTTACTATCCTGTATTTATGCCATGCTTTACTGCTTTATTTACGATTGTGCGAGGAGCACCTGTACTGTTTAGGATCGGGACACGATTTCGCGGTATCGACAAGCCCAGTTTTGGGTTCCCAGTCGTTTACAGCCGTCCACCCAAACCTTGGGTCCGTCTCGGAGTCAGCTAACTTCGTTGCGGGTGTACTCAATGGGGTGGCCCCCTGAAATATTTCTGAATCCTGTGATTGCTTTGTCGTGAAGGCCTCGTTGGGTTTTGATTTGGTTTTTCCGAGGTTGATCGAGTGTGTGTTGCTATTTGTGCACCCCTGCAGGGTAAAACTTTCTGAAAGCCGTGTCCGCGGTTATGGACGACTTGGAGCACAGTTTCTCGACCATAGACAAGCATAACTAAAGTACCGCTTTTAATTTGACTAAGTAACTGACTAGTAAATAGTGCAACACTCATGGAATGGTTAATAAAATTGCCAACGGATGGGGGGGTTGTTCGTCCGCTTCCTCGTTGGTAAGCGAGGAGGAGGATGGATCTGATGATATTACTGTTATAACTGTTGTCATTAATTCACGAACATCCGTCTATCTTTGGTTAGGCGGATGGTTAGCGAGTAACTATAGAACTGTTAGGGTTTATCTTTTGCTGCAATTGCATCACCCCAGGTTGTGTCCCCTTTAGAGGCATAAAGACTTGCTGAGTACCCCTAGGGTCTCACACGATAAATTGTTCGATTCAGATGAACAGGTACACTCACGAGATGGATACTGGGTGGAGGAGACGGACGATGTGGGCAACGATCATTCGGTGTAGAGATTCCGGGAACGGGGATCCGTGAGATCTGTGGGCGGGATGTGCTTATTCATGGGGCATCTTATGCCGATTTGCTTCTTATCCGTACTCGGATCTTGTTTGCCGCTTCCGCCTGATACTCTGATGTTTGATGTATGAGGAGATATCCTAAACTATTATATCTATCTAGGACATTTGAATCTTGCCGTATGGCGTTGCTATATTTCCTTTCTTTTAGATGGAATGGCTCTGATGTACTGTTGTATGGTGGCTTGCATACATACTCATTTGTGTATGTAGTTGATCCCTTCGCCTGCCGATTACGCCGCCCGTTCTTGTCCCGATGTTTGGAAATGGTTGGGACGGCCGAAAGGTCTACCTGTGAGTGGCATTTGGGCCCCACCGTACTATTTCAACCATTTCCGCTCATCCAGGCTTGTAACTAGGAGCGTAATTCACCGAGGTAGTTACAATGGGCAACAAAGCAGCCAGACTACTAAAGAAAACCTAAACCTTCAAACATTTCACAAGCAGTACAAATTTTTGACTCGTCGGCTACCAAACTCATCCCAATTGATTTTGAAGAATTCAGCTTGCCATATCTGAAAAAAATTGTGGATTCTGTTAAAGAAACTCATCCTGACTTGCCTCTGATATTATATGCAAGTGGATCTGGTGGATTACTGGAAAGGCTTCCATTGACATGTGTTGATGTTGTTAGTTTGGACTGGACGGTTTTGAGCTGGTTCACAAAGATTCAGTGATGTCTTTCCATGGCCTGCCACATTGGAGATATGAGAGAGAAACATCTTGTCATGCACAATATTTTCCTCCTCCCCCTCCCACATTGGAGATATGAGAGAGAAAGATTCAGAGCCCTCTCTCTCCCTCTCCCTCTCGTGTGTGTTTGTGTGTGTGTACACTTTATAGGCATGCAGAAGTGAGGCCAAGCCAGGACACTGCTGCTGCCTACAGCACAAGGCAAAGTGAAAATCCACATCTATGGTCTTTGCAACATTTCAGAGCGCCAATCTGCAGGCAGCCAAACAGTACCTGGCTATCAAGTGCATATATGTATGCATGATGCATCAATGGCTCTTGGTGCTCGAGTACTCTTTGCGTGGCTGCCATCATGACTCCTGAGGTGTGTGTGTGTGTACATTTGTTTCAAGAAGGTGAGCCAAATAAAGGATTTGTCATAAAACAGAGAGGTGCATGCGTGTGTGTCTTCTAGAAATGATGGGTGGATTGATCAGCACACAGACACATGTTGATCAATGCAAGAAAGACATGCCACTCCTATCACTCTGAAAATAAACCATAATCAAGTTATTTGGGGACTCAGAAGAAAGCTAACCTGAAGAACTACGGGCGGGCTTGTCCTTGTCGAGGTACGGTGGTGCGGGCGGGCCTCCTCCTCCTCCTAGTCCTCAGGTCGTGCTGCGGGCCTTGTCGAGGTGGTGCGGTCGGGCCCTCATCCTCCTGGTCCTGATCGAGGTGCTCCTCCTGGCTACCGGAGAGGGGAGAGGTTAGAGAGGGGGTGGGAAGAGGGGAGGGGCGGTAGGGAGGGGAGGGAAGAGGGGAGGGGTGGAAGGGAGGGGAGAGGTTAGGGTTCATCGGCGAGGGGGATGAGGAAGGCAGGGAAAGAGAGATGGGAGAGGGTGGCGGAGTACCTGCGGACAGGAGGCGGTGGCGGGCGGTACGGCGAGCAGAGGCGCTGGCGGGCGGTCCGGCGAGCGGCGGGGGAGCGAGGCGAGCGCACGGGGGGTTAGGGTTCGATCGAATTTGGGGAAGAAATGGAAATAAGGGAGGCGAGGCTGGCCGTTATTTTGGCTAAGTCAGGGGAGTTCGTGGCGCACCCCCATATCGGTGCGCCACAAACGTCCATGAAAATTCTGTAGGGCGCCTGGCCCACTGTAGTTCGTGGCGCACGCGTAAAACGGTGCGCCACAGACTCCACCCATGTTTGTGGCGCACCACAGTTTCCGCGCGCCACGGATAGTGGTGGCCGGCCGTCAGAGGTGGGCCCCGCCTTATGCGTGGCGCACCGATCCTGCGTGCGCCACAGATACTTTGGAGTTAGTGGCGCATAGTTGGCGCGTGCGCCACAGATAACCTTGTTAGTGGCGCATTATTCCAGGTGCGCCACGAACAAGGGTCCTGTGGATAAGGGTTTTCCCACTAGTTCTTGTTACAATTTACAACCTGCCTCCCTGGGCATACATGGATCAGTTGAACTGCTTGCTAACTTTACTCATCCCAGGTCACAAATCACCTAGGATGGATTTTGATCTGTTCATGCAGCCTCTTATACGAGACTTGCAGAAATTGTGGAAGGGTGTCATGACTCCTGATATCCTTGCAAGCAAATCGAAGATGCCAAGTTCCCTCTGTGTGCTGCTATGTTGTTCTACACCCATGATTTTCCAGCTCTTGGCACTATGCCAGGCAGAGTGATAGGAGGTTACAATGCATGTGTTCACTATGAGTCAAAACAGGTCACAGTTAGGCTACAAAATAAGACCAGTTACCTTGGACGCCGGGTTTTTGTTCCTGAAGGCCACAAATTCCGAATTGAAAGAGGACTAAGTATGACACTGCACCACAAAAGTTAGCTGCAGTTGAGTTGCAGGCGCATCTAGAAAAGGTCAGAAATGTGAATTACTATGACGAGCCAGTCACCATTGATGTTGCCCACCAAGATGATCCCAGTGTTTGTATGGTAACTGAATTGGCTGACGTCGATGAAAATTTGATTGCGAGAGGCAGGTCTGTGCATGATGGACAAGTAGATTTCACTGTCAAGGTTAGTGTAGTGGACAAAGAGAGCAATAAAATGGTTCTACCTAATGAATCCCAGGATATGTATGATGAATGGCAAGAGGAGGAAGATCCAACCCAGTCGGAACATGTGGATCTAGAACGCCGCGGTGCTGAAAGCGGTGATGGTGACGATGATTAGGCTGTTTTTTCAAATTATGTAGTGAGATGATGAACATTGATTCATTTTGGTTTTCTCATTTCAAAATGTACGAGACATGATGAGATTTTCCTGTTGGATTGTAATCCTAGACTAATTGTTTTCCCTGTCTAAATTGGATTAAGCTTAATTCGACAAGGGCAAACATATGTAGAACAAGTTCAGTACATCAAATAATTAGCAACCACATGACCAGGTTTCATACCGAAGTGTTAGTAGATGTAATTAGCAACCACGTGAAATTCAGTAGCAGTCGAGAGATAATTAGTTCATGTTTCAGCTCAGAAAACCTTGGCGCATGATGAGTTTGTAGTTTTCTCTGATCGCACTCCATCATTGGAGCATGCAAAACAGACGATCAAGTATGCTTTTGTGTGCATACCTCATTCTTCGATCAATGCATCTGTGACCAACATATATGCAACCCAAAATCCCCTAGCGTCATCTAGATTTTCACAAGGCCATGTTTCAAAAGAAAAGCAAGACCGGCCATCTAATGCCCTTGATCTAAACAAGTACCAGTACATCAATATTAGCTCTATGAAATACTTATGTAATAGCAACAAATGGTAGTTTGACAGATTCAATAGCATTTGAAAGATTTAGTAGCAATTTGGAACCACTAAATGTCCCATCATATGCGTAGAAGAAAGAGAATTCTTCAGCATGTCAAAGTGTTGTTCGGTCCACGCGCTTGATTTCTTTCCTGGGACGCGTCTCTTGTTTCATTGTCGCCTATCGGCCTCTAGGTCAGCGGCGTACATGTAAAATTCATATGACAAACCATGAAATTTGGGATCCTTAATTTCCGCGATTCCGATTACGAAGGAAATCTTCCACCAACATAAATTAATGAATTAGTACAAACATTACATACACTCACATTAGGATCATCACAAGAGGATTAGTATGTGATATCTCACCGGTGAATCTTGTCCGACGACAGGTTCGGTAGTATGCCAGTAAAGCCGTGGCTTCGACGGATAACACGTGAGCACTTCCAGCATGGCGTCGGACGGTGACGGCCTAATTATTGTCTTGGATGACCTCGTTACTAGAACGTGATTGAAACTAGCGAACAATACCATTGACCAAAACCTCACCTCGTACCATGGTGATTCGCACGCCGCTGACATGATCGCCTTACAGACAGGTCCGTGATATGCCCATCAATTTGGGCGACGAATAGCTTGCCCTCCTTCTCGATGCCGATGACCCCATCTCTCCTCGAGCCCGGTGCAAGAACCGGCAATTTTGGGTCCCATTTTTGGGGGCTGTATCTGGGTACCGTCATCGCGTGGGCAGAGATGAGGTGCTCGACGAACACTTTCTTGACGCTTGTGAACTCGCATCCTGGTGATACGTCGGAAACGTATCTATAATTTTTGATGTTCCATGCTTGTTTAGTATCTACTTTGCTTTGCTTGGTCTACATTTTGAGGTGTTTTTATATCTTTTATGAAACTAACCTATTAACAAGTTGCCACAATGCCTGTTGCCTGTTTTCTGCTGTTTTTTGGTTTCAGAAAGCTAAAAATGAATATTCTTAGAATTGGACGGCACAAAAGCCAAAGTTCATATTTTTCCCTGAGCGATACAGAAAATCGAAGATGAGACGAAGGAGGAAACCAGGATGGCCACACCCTAGGTGGGCGCGGGCCCACCCTAGGTCACGCCCACAGGGGGTGTGGGCCCCCTGGCCCTCCACCGACCTTGCCTCCTTCGCCTATAATAAGCCCCTAGGTAGAAAACCCTAAATAATCCATCATACTTCCAGAAAAAGTTCCGCTGCGCCGCCGCCACCAAAGGGGAGATTCGGGGGACAAAAAGTCTCTGTTTCGTCACCCTGCTGGGATGGGGAAGTGCCCCCAGAGCCATATCCATTTATCTCCACCCCCATCTCCATCACCGTTGCTGATTCCCATGATGAGGAGGGAGTAGTTCTTCCTCGAGGCAAAGGGCTCTACCGGTAGCTATGTGTTCATCTCTCTCTCTATGCATGATCTTTTTGTTGTCATGAGCTTTGTAATCAAGTAGATCTACCTTGCTACTCAAGTGCTTCATTAGATCTCTTATCTCCCCATGTGTGTGAAAGTGACAACGTGCACGCCATGGTGGCACTTAGGCTTGAGTCTACATAAATACTCTTTGTGCTTTAATAGATCTATGCTTTTCCCCACGTGTGTGAAAGTGACAGCAGGCATACCGTGTGTGGCACTTTGGCTAGATTGAATATTTGTTATGAGTTATATTTGGAGTTGGATGTATTTATGAAATTGTTGTGTTTGTTGGAACCATCTAGCGCTCAAGGTGACAGTGTGGGGTTATCTAGATTGGGGAAGGCCCTACCGTGGATTAGAGTATCCAACCGGGGAGTAGTTAAGAGTTTTATCATGAAGAGAGGATATTTATATGAGAGAGTGTTCACTAGTGAAAGTATGATCCCTAGGCCTTGTTTCTAAGCATTGAAACACCGTTTGCTTCTAGATCTATTGCATGTTTGCTTGCTTTAGTCCTCCACGCCATCAGCTATTTTCTGGCACCGTTACCACTTGTATTTTACTATCTCTTCGCCGAACTAGTGCACCTATACACTTGAAAAGTGTATTGGGTGTGTTAGGGACACAAGAGACTTCTTGTATCTTGATTGCAGGGTTGCTTGAGAGGGAATACCTTTGACCACTTCCTCCCTGAGTTCGATAAACCTTGGGTAATCCACTTAAGGGAAACTTGCTGCTGTTCTACAAACCTCTGCACTTGGAGGCCCAACAACTGTCTACAAGAATAGAAGTGCGTAGACATCAAGCTCTTTTCTAGCGTCGTTGACGGGGAGGAAAGGTAAAAGGAACTCACACACGTTACCCCACGGCAACAGCAAGCCAGAAAGCTCTTTTCTCGCGCCGTTGTCGGGGAGGTAAGGTAAAAGGTACTCACATCCTCCGGTGTGAGTGCTCGAAGTTATTTCCTTTAGATTCTACAATTTAGTCTTTTTGTTTCTTGTTTTCAATAGTTAGGCTTAATGGAAAACAAAAAAAAATTAGAGAGCGTTATAGTGTTTATCTTGAGTTAGGGCATGAAGTGTTTGAAGAGAAAATTAAAAAACCTATGGAGCTTTATTTGCATGCTAATAGCAATGTTATTAGTATGAATTCTTTGGACACGATTATTGCTAATGCTATGGAAAATTCAAATCTTGGGGAAGCTAGTTTTGATGAAAATGATATTTTTAGTCCCCCAAGCATAGAGGAGGAAATTTTCTTTGATGATAGTTTACCTCCAATATATGATGATTACAATGATGAATATGATAGTTTCAGTCCACCTACTATTTAGGAGAAAATTAATTGTGATTACAATATGCCTCCTATATTTGATGATTATGGTGATGAGAATCATAGTGATAGCTATTTTGTTGAATTTGCTCCCACTACTTATGTGGAGAGTAATAATCATTTTATGCATGTGGCTCATGATAAGAATGTTTTATGTGATAGTTATATTGTTAATTTTATTCATGATGCTACTGAAAGTTATTATGAGAGAGGGAAATATGGTCTTATGCATCTCAAGAATATTAAGTTTCCCCTCTTTATGTTGAAAATTTTGAAGTTGCACTTGTTTTGCTTTCCTATGCTTGTTGCTTTGTGCTTTCAAAACTTGTTTCTTTACAAGATTCCTATGCATATGAAGTGGGTTAGACTTAAATGTGTTTTAAATTTTCTTCTTGATGCTCTCTTTTACTTCAATTCATATTTCTTATGTGAGCATCTTCTCAAGCTATCATGCCTAACTTAAAGTCGTTAAATAAAAGTACTTGTTGGAAGATAACCCAAGAGTTTTCTTGAGTCTTGGAAGTTATTACTTCAGTAATGATCTCTCCTTATCCTTTTTGTTTGCTTTTTGTGCCAAGAATAACCTCTAATGAGAGGGAAGTAAGATTTGGGGAGTTGCTGTCCCAAAACAGATTTCTTTCCTCCACCATAAATATCCTTGAAGAGTCTCTGTAAGTCGGATTGAGCTGATAATTCACGAATAAATCCCCCAGTATGTTATCTAACTTTCGTTAGTTCAACACTTTTTGATTTGAGCAACAGAAGAGTTTAAAAAAAATCGGTTTCTACCTGCCGGTCTGTTTTGACAGATTTCTGCCATTATTTGCATTTGCTTCTTATTGATTCCTTTTTGAATTCTCTTTTGGGGAATTGAGCTTTTTGAAAGAGTTAATACAGTATCTTGTGTTTTTAGGGAAAAGTCTTGTTGTTCCAAATCTTATAAAGGTCTATTATCTTTTGAATACACTATTGATGAAAATGTTAGGCTGTTAGCTCAACTTCATGCTAGGTGGGAAAGGGAAGCTGAAATTGATAGAAACAATAGTGTGTGCACTATCACCACTAAACCACAAGTAGTCCCTATTACTCCTCCTACTATGCCTAAGCCTATTGAGCCTACTTCTAGTGATGCTAAGTTTGACTTTGATATTGATGGTTGCAATATTTCTGAAGTGATTATGTTCTTGAAAAAGCTTGCTAGAAGTCCTAATGCTAGTGATATGGATGTTGCTTTCACTAAACATATTACAGATGCTCTTGTGAAAATTAAGGAAGAGAAGCTAAAACACAAAGCTTCTATTTCTAGGAAAGTAGAAGATAGTTGGGAACCCATTATTAATATGCAAGTGAATGACTTTGATCTCAAAGCTTCATGTGATCTTGGTTTTAGCTCTATTATGCCTAGGAAGATTTATGAAATGTTTGATTTGCCACCTTTGGAAGATTGTTATTTGGATGTACCACTCAATGATAATGCTAAGAAAAAACTCATGGGGAGTATTAATGATGTTCTCATTATGGTTAACAATGCTTATGTCCCTGTTAATTTCTATGTTTTGGATGTTGAATACAATGCTTCTTGTCCTATTACTTTGGGAAGACCTTTTCTTAGAACAGTTGGTGCCATCATTGATATGAAAGAAGGCACCATCAAATATCATTTTGCATTCAAGAAAGGTATTGAACACTTCCCTATGAGAAGAGATAAGTTTCTTTTTTCTCCTCCTTTGAAAGCAAGGTTTGATATTAATGCTTCTTCATTTGAAAATACTTGATTCTTCTTGCTTCTTGTGCCTAACTTAAAGGCGTTAAATAAAAGTACTTGTTGGGAGATAACTCAAGAGTTTTCTTGAGTCTTGGAAGTTATTACTTCAGTAATGACCTCTTCTTATCCTTTTTTTTTTGCTTTTTGTGCCAAGAATGACCTCTAATGAGGGAAGTAAGATTTGGGGAGTTGCTGTCCCGAAACAGATTTCTGTCCTCCACCAAAAAAATTTGTGAGGAGGCTCTGTAACTCGGATTAAGCTCAAAATTTACGAATAAATCCCCCAGTATGTTAGATAACTTTAGTTAGTTCAACACTTTTTTATTTGAGCAACATAAGATGTTTGAAAAAATCAGTTTCTACCTACTGGTCTGTTTTGACAGATTTCTGCCATTATTTGCATTTGCTTCTTACTGATTCCTTTTTGAGTTCTCTTTAGGTAAATTGAGCTTTTTGAAGGATTTGATACAGTAGCTTGTGTTTTTAGTGAAAATCATTGTTGTTCCAAAGCTTTGCCAGTGGTCTAATATCTTTTGAATACACAAATGTTGCTAATGAAGATTGTGTGAAGTTTTGTATGAAGGAAAATTTTCAGGTGTAGAGAGAGAATGATGTAATGAGATGAAGAATGGACAAAAGCTCAAGCTTGGGGATGCCACCCCGGTGTCACCCCAAGAAATATCCAAGAGGTACAAGCGTCAAAGCTTGGGGATGCCCAAGGCATCCCCTTCTTCATCAATAAAAAATTTAGGTCTTTCTAGACACTTCATTTTTATTGTTTCATGCATTGTTGTGTTGATCTTGGAGCGTCTTAGTTTTTGTTTTTGGTTTTAGTTTGCTTAGTTTGCTTGAGTAAGTTGGTTGGTTACACCACACTTCTTTTGGAGAGAGACACAGTCTGTTTTCATTGCCTAGAACACTCCAGTTTTCATTCTTATTGTCTTGTGAGTGTTCTCTTTTGGTAGCACCATGTTTAGCCTTAGTTTTCTTATGATTTCAGCTTAAAACTTTTTAGTTCTTATTTGTGGATTTGCGAGACAATATCACTGATATTTATTGATTATTATCCTTGTGAGTTGTTTCAAATAAGTCGATTGGTGTTGGAAAGGAGTAGAAAGTTTTATGCTTAAGTGGTACAAAAGTGAGCTTGCATTGACTGTGACTTAGACTTTAGCATGACATTCTAGGTGTTGTTCTGACCTTATGCTTAGTGATTATTGCTGTAGCATGACTTGCTCCAAATCATTGAGAGTGCTTAGTGTGCCTTGAAAGAATTATGTGTTGTTTTAGCATGCAAAAGCATAGTATTATGGTATTCTCCTTTGATGCTTTGTTTGGGTTGACTTGGCACATGCTCACACCATGTTATGACTATGACAAGTCACCATAGCCTCTATGATCATCTAGTCCTAGACTTGTAGTACCACTCTATGCTTTTATTAGTAATGTTTTGTCGCTCTGCATGATTATGGCCATTATTGCTCTCTTAGTTGGTTGCTCCCAGACTTTTGATAGCCTCCACTTGTATGAGTAAGCCCTACTCATGATTCCAACTCCCAATAAACCAATTTATTCCAAAGTGTCCACTATAAACTCCTATGCATGGTGTGTTACACCATTCCAAGTATATTCTTGTTTTCAGCTATCTTCCAATTAAAAACTATTTTGTTATGTGAAAACTTAGTGATTTAAGCTCTCACGAACTTGATGACACACTTTATATTCTTTGCCCCTAATAAACTTGAACCATTGTATCGTCTATGTTGTATATGCTTGCACTTATACATTGGAATTAGCAGAACCATGCTGTCATGGGGAACGTTTTCAACATTGCACTTGTACTTTGTACTTAGTTGATATCATGATCTTTTGTCTATGGATGTCACCGGTGTGAAATAAAGAGGGAACTTGTAAGTCCATGGAGTTTGTATTTTGTGTTAGAGAAACACCTGGGCCGCTAGCCTAAGCCATGCCTAATCATGGTGGAAACTTGCAGCATCACCATAGTGAGCTATCTATGAAGCTTCCTCCATAAAAAGCTATGCACATAGTAAATAAAAAGATCGCTGAGATGCTCATTGTCAGCTTGCCTTGTCATTTTGGTTATGGGATAGCTCATGTACCATGTGCAAGGGGTACCCCGTTGGCGGTTCTCTATGATATGCAAATACTTACAATGACAAGAACTTACAGGTAACTGAAGTTGAGTAGCATGAGGTGTGGCCCTCATATTCAAGGGACATGGGATTGCTAACTTATACTTTGTCAAGCATATACTCCATATTTTGTTCACTTTAACCTTAATCACTTCAAGATGCTTATGATAGGGGCAATGAGGGCTGAAAGCTAACAAGTACCATAATTTTTGGAAGCTCTTTTTGAAACTTGAAATGCCTTCTTCCCTTTATGAAGGGCCTTTCTTACACCACTATTGAGTCTCCACCTTCTACCTTTAGGCACCATTAAGAGAGCATAGTTGCTATTCTTAGTTCTATGTGCATTGTCCCAAAGCTTATTGATTGATGCATATTGTGATATTACTTGTTCTAGTACTATCTGTTTCTAGTCACCCTTGTGAACTTTGAAGGTGTCCTATGCATCTATTTGCTACTCTATGAGGGACAAGATGATGCCACTATGCCATGTTTTCTGTATGTGAAACAAACAAACATTTTTCAATGCATGTTATTCATGATCTTTGTTTGTAGCCTTTCATGTTGCATGCATAGTTACTTTGTCTTACTATTAGAACTCCATCTTTCATGCACATGTTTAGAGTTCTTTGATCCCAGCTTTCAATGCTTGCAAATGGTTTGATCTTGGTTTTGAGGGTGCATGTCACCTCAAAAATTATTCTTTTTATCACTTACCTACTCGAGGACAAGCAGGAGTTAAGCTTGGGGATGCTTGATACGTCGGAAACGTATCTATAATTTTTGATGTTCCATGCTTGTTTAGTATCTACTTTTCTTTTCTTTGTCTACACTTTGAGGTGTTTTTATATATTTTCTGGAACTAACCTATTAACAAATTGCCATAGTGCTAGTTGCCTATTTTCTGCTGTTTTTGGTTTCAGAAAGCTAAAAAATGAATATTCTCGGAATTGGACGGGACAAAAGCCAAAGTTCATATTTTCCCTAAGCGATACAAAAAATCAAAGATGAGACGGAGGAGGAAACTAGGGTGGCCACACCCTAGGTGGGTGCGGGCCCACCCTAAGCCGCGCCCACAGGGGGTGTGGGCCCCCTGGCCCTCCGCCGACCTTGCCTCCTTCACCTATAAGAAGCCCCCGGGGAGAAAAACCTAAATAATCCATCATACTTCCAGAAAAAGTTCCGTTGCGCCGCCGCCACCGAAGGGGACATTCGGGGGACAGAAAATCTATGTTCTGACACCCTGCCGGGATAGGGAAGTGCCCCCAGAGCCATCTCTATCGATATCCACCACCATCTCCATCATCGTTGCTGATTCCCATGATGAGGAGGGAGTAGTTCTTCCTCGAGGCTAAGGGCTCTACCGGTAGCTATGTGTTCATCTCTCTCTCTATGCATGATCTTGTTGTGGTCATGAGCTTTGTAATCAAGTAGATCTACCTTCATAATCAAGTGCTTCATTAGATCTCTGCTATCCCCATGTGTGTGAAAGTGGCAGCGTGCACGCCATGGTGGCACTTAGGCGTGAGTCTACATAAATACTGTTTGTGCTTTAATAGATCTATGTTTTTCCCCCCACGTGTGTGAAAGTGACAGCGGGCATACCGTGTGTGGCACTTTGGCTAGATTGAATATTTGTTATGAGTTATATTTGGAGTTGGATGTCTTTATGAAATTGTGGTGTTTGTTGGAACCATCTAGCGCTCAAGGTGACAGTATGGGGTTATCTAGATTGGGGAAGGCCCTACCGTAGATTAGAGTATCCAACTGGAGAGTAGTTAAGAGTAGTATTATGAAGAGAGGATATTTATATGAGAGAGTGTTCACTAGTGAAAGTATGATCCCTAGGCCTTGTTTCTAAGCATTGAAACACCGTTTGCTTCTATATTTGTTGCATGTTTGCTTGCTTTAGTCCTCCACGCTATCAGCTATTTTCTGGCACCGTTACCACTTGTATTTTACTATCTCTTTGCCGAACTAGTGCACCTATACACCTAAAAAGTGTATTGGGTGTGTTGGGGACACAAGAGACTTCTTGTATCTTGATTGTAGGGTTGCTTGAGAGGGAATACCTTTAACCACTTCCTCCCTGAGTTCGATAAACCTTGGGTAATCCACCTAAGGGAAACTTGCTTTGTTCTACAAACCTCTACACTTGGAGGCCCAACAACTATCTACAAGAATAGAAGTGCGTAGACATCACCTGGCTCTGTGCAGACACACCGGCGGTAGTTGCACGTGATCTTGTGGTCATAGATGTCTAGCGGATGTCGTTGGGGCATGTACTACCTTTTCCGTCGGTGACTTGGCGGTACAGCTCCTTAGAGCTTGCGGCCAGCCGGACGGCGCTGGTAGTGTCCAGACACATAGCTATTTGGTTGAAGATGTTGTCACCGACCTTCCTCTAGACGTTGTTCAGATGGTTGTTCCTCGAATCCACAGTCATCACGTCCGGATGGATTGGGGGCAAGGGTGTACCTATGTATGACTGTTGGGCGTATTTGGAGGAGAGGGGTGGCGTCCTAGAAAAGACGTTGTGGGTGATATGGCGAGAATAATTTGTAAAATGCGTGCTCGAGAAGATCCAAATGCAGCCCGGCGGAGTTGGGGATGGCTCTTTGAACGAGGGGGTTTTGCCGTGCTCCTTCGGCTGTCTTCTGCCGGGAGTAGCTGCATCGAGGACGCCGACTAGAGTTATGGATCCATGAGACAAATGTGAGATGATTTATACTTACTGATTCCATTTTTATACTTACTAGCTAATCCCTCCAGTTCATATTTTTAATGGCATCAACTTTGTGTAGATTACGTACTGTATATCACATCAGTTAGAAAGAGTAGTTCCAAGTTGATTCACTTATTATGTTTTCCCATACTTCATACCAAAATACCAAGATGCCGTATGAATTTTCTATTTGTGGAAAGCACCTATTAAAATATTCAAGAATATAGACATTTTCTTCTTTGTAATTATCAAAGAAAAATTTAAGTATCTCATAAACCTCATATTCATAAGGTACATCATCAGTATTTTCAAGCAAACTGGCAAGTTCAAATGCACCCTTGAAAGCAATAAATTGTTCAATTTGTTCCACATCATAAAAGTGATAATTTCCTTTAACATAAGAAGATATGGTAACATTATCATTATACTCACATTGAAAAGGCAGGTGTTTATACCTCCTACAGCAACAAGATTTATTAAAGCAATAAGTAACATTATAAGTAGAGCACACCTCTCTAGCAATAGTATTCAATTTATCAATTTGTTCCCATAAGTGTTTTCCTTTTTGTGACAAACGGTGCTCCTTATAATAATACTTTTCTTCTTCTGAACCGACCTTGCCAATAAGAACTAGTTTCAAAGAAACCATCCATTGATAGAAAGCATGACAAAGCAAGGCAATAACAGGCCAGCAACTAGAGCATGAACTATTTTTTTTGTGTTTTTGATAAGACGAAGCAAACCAAACTAAACTTTTTTTTTGGAGTTTTTGATAAAAAGAGGCAAACAAAACCAAGCAAAAGAAACTAAGAAAACCAAAAACAAAGTAAAGAGAAAGGTTGAGAAGGACTCCCCTTGTGAAGACGTCCTTAGCCTCCCTGGCAACAACGCCAGAAAAGAGCTTGATGACGCGCACGGTGTTGTCGTGGGCGCTTCGTTGGAAGACCCCAAGAGCAAGGTATGATGAGCACATTAGCAAGATTTTCCCTCAATAAGAAACCAAGGTTATCGAACCAGTAGGAGGAAGGAAACGACTCAAAGGTGTTGCTAGCAACTTGGAGACCTACACAACACGAACTCAAGACTTTGCCCCAACGAACAGTGAGGTTGTCAATCTCACCCGTTTGTTGTAACAAAGGATTAACTGTATGGTGTGGTAGGAAATAGTATCTTGGCAGAAAGTAAACAGCAACAGTGGAATATGTATCAATGGTAAATATTGGACCGAGGTCCATAGTTTACTAGAGGTGTTCTCCTTAGATAAACAAACATGGCATGCTGGGTAAACAAATTATAGCAGGGCAATTGATAGGACTGAGCAAGGCATAACAATGTAATACTAGACATCAAGATCCTATGAGATTCGATTGGGCAATAAAACAACATACATAGACCGCCATCCAAATGCATCTATGACTAGAAGTCCACCTTTGGGTTATTATCCGAACACCCTCCAGTATTAAGTTGCAAGAAACAGACAACTACTTTAAGAAAAGTGTGTAAGGTAAACAATCCACTTGTTCCATGAACAAGAGACTGTTGTTTTCTCCCTAGTAGCAACAACACATCTACAGCCTTAGAGATTTCTATCACTTCCCTTAGATTAAATAGAGGCATGAACCCACTATCGAGCATAAATACCCCCTCTTGGAGTCACTAGCAACTACTTGGCCAAGATAGCTACTAACAACGGAGAGCATGCAAGATCACAAACAAAACGTGCAAGGGTCGTGTTTTATGGGAAAAAACACATGGATTTGAGTGGGATCCAAGATATTGGCGCATGCCCCTAGGCAAGACATGGCGGTTGGCTCATTCGGATGTCGTTTCCCTATAACCATCACCGTAAACCGGTCCTTAGTATCTGTACGGGGATATGGGTCTGAGGTGTATTGCATGAGGTGTAGTACCATGAAATTGATGATTTGATCTCCGCCGCGCAACAACGTGTTAATCCGGTGTCATCCACGATACTTGGGAGTTGTTGCCCCGGTCATGTAAACGTTCCCAGTCGGGATGATTCCTCAAAAAGGTGATTATCGCGTTACGTTTTTCGTGTTACATACGGGCTACTTCTCCTCAGTCGCTCTGGGTGGTCATCCATGGTAACCACGGATAATGCGCTTATCCGGTGTCAACCGGGATATCGGGGGAGTCGCTGCCCCGGTCTCGTAAACGTTCCCAGTCGGTATGATTCCCCAAAAAGGTGATTGACTCATTACATTTTTGTGTTCCATATGGGCAGCATCTCCTCAGTCGATCTGGGTGGTCATCCACGGTAAATCTGACATAGTAATCTGAATATCCATCAGATCCCCACAAACACAACATGCATGATTACAAATAGATGAGATCTTGATCATGAACGGAGCTCACAAGATCTAGACATGAAAGCACAAAGGAGATACAACCATCTAACTACTACATGGACCCGTAGTCCAAGGTGGAACTACTCACGCTTCATACAGGAGGCTGGCATGATGAAGAAGAAGGCCTCCGGATGATCTCCCCTCTGGCAGGGTGCAGGGAAGAGCTTCAGAGCCCCCCCCCCCCCCCCCCCCGGATCTAGGGATGATGGTGGCAGCGGCTATAGACGGTTTCGTGGAATATTGATCGGGTACTTAGGGTTTAGGCATCGGGTCTTGTTATAGGCGAAGAGGGGAGGAGCGAGGGCGGTTAGGGGGCCCACACCCTCGCCTGGGGGGTGCAGCCGCCCTGTGGCTCCTCTCTGTCTCTCCTCTGGACTCCATGTTCTCCTCGGTGAAATATTGACTTTGGCTTTTGTCCCGTCCAATTCCGAGAATATTTCCATACTAGATTTTCTGGAACCAAAAACAGAAGAAAATAGGCAACTGGCACTGTTGCATCTTGTTAATAGGTTAGTACCAAAAAACATATAAAAATCACCTCGAAGTGTAGACAAAGCAAAGCAAAGTAGATACTAAACAAGCATGGAACATCAAAAATTATAGATACGTTTCCGACGTATCACTAGCCTAAGCCATGCCTAATCATGGTGGAAACTTGCAGCATCACCATAGTGAGAAATCTATGAAGCATTCTTCTTATAAAAAAGAGAGAGATTGATATTGAGAAAAAAATAGACATATTGAAAAGAGAAAAGAGATAAAAAAATCGCCAATTTCCGATGGCAAATAAGAAGATTGCTGAGATGCTCATTGTATGCTTGCCTTGTCATTTTGGTTATGGGATAGCTCCTGTGCCATGTGCAAGGGGTACCCCATTGGCGGTTCTCTATGATACGCATGTATTTACTATGACAAGAACTTACCGGTAACTAAAGTTGAGTAGCATGAGGAGCGGCCCTCGTACTCAAGGGACATGAGATTTCCAGCTTATGGTGTGTCAAGCATATAACTCATATTGGACTTCACTTTCACCTTAACCATCTAAATATGCCTATGATAGGGGCACTGCGAGCTCAAAGCTAATGAGTACCATACTTTCATCATTTGGAAGCCTTTCAAACTTTTCAAAACCGTTTCACTTCCTTGTTAAGTCACCACTTATTCTATGAGCACCTTCTTGAGAGCATAGTTGTCATTCTTAGTGTAATGTACTGGTCTCAAAACTTGGTTAATTATGTCATGACTTTGATGCTTGTATATCTGATATCTTTACTTATAGTCTTCACTTGAACTTCAGAGGTGCATTGGCATTTATGTTGTGCTCTTCAATCAAAGGCAAGCGAGATGCCACTCGATCATACCTTCTTATGAGCATTGCAATGTTGCTTATGTTTATGTTTCATGCTACTTAATATTATTGAGTTGGAATCTCTTCATAGCTTGCAATGACTATTGAGTAGACTTAGTTGCATACTCCTTATTATGAATTTTCTAAGTATCTACTCCTGCGCTGAGAATATATACATCATATGAAGCAAATGTGTTCGTGAAAGTTCTTTTATCGCACTCAGTTTTCAACTGAATTGCTTGAGGACAAGAAATAAGCTAAGCTTGGGGGGGTGCTATTGTTTCTCCTCTAAACTTGTGTTAATTGGATACAACTAACATGGACTGACGCTGTTTTCAGCAGAATTACCTTGGTGTCTAGTTTTTGTGCAGAAAATCAACTATCAGGAAAAATCCCGGAAAATATGCCAAAAATCCTATTTCACCAGAAGACTCACGGAGCCAGAATACGAGATGGACTGGGGCACTGGGGGCCCAGACCCCCTGCCATGTGGGCCAGGCCTGGCCACGCCTGGAGGGGGTGTGGCCGCCTCAAGCACCCCCTCGGCCTCCCTCTTCGCCTATAAGTTTACTCTTGACCTAAAAACTCATGGTGGTTCAACGTTTTTCTAGAAAGAGTTCTGTTGTGCTGCCACCAGCTGAAACCGCGATTCGAAACAAGAAACTATGTTCTGGCACCCTGCCGGGACGGTTAATTTGGAGAGGATCATTGCCATCATCATCAACAATTCCTCTCCATCAACCATCCATGTTTCCCTCATCCATGAGTGAGTAATCCCCCGCTGTAGGCTATGGGGATGGTAGGGATTGGATGAGTTCTATCATGTAATCGAATAAGATTGTTAGGGCATGGTGCCTAGTATCTCTATTTGTGCTATTTGACTTTGTTGCAACTTGTTCTGCTTAATGCTTGTCACTAGGGCCCGAGTGCCATGATCTTAGATTTGAACTTATTATTGATTCATGATGATATTATTGTTTGTGATCTTATCTGCAAGTTGTGTACACATATCATTGTCCGGATCCAAAGGCCCCGAAGTGACAGAAATTGGGAAAGCCGGAGGGGATGGATGTGATGTGAGGATCACATGTGTTCACGGAGTGTTAATGCTTTGCTACGTTGCTCTATTAAAAGGAGTGCCTTAATTGCCAGTAGTTCCCTTGAGGCTCCGCTGCAACGGGCTGGCAGGACAAAAGATGTTGTGCAAGTTCTCATTGCGACCACGCATGACTATATATGGAGCACATGCCTATGATTGTTTAGTACTTGGAGGCTTTATCTTATTTCTCTGTAATTTCCCTAGATCTTGAAGTTACATGTTTATACTTGTCCCTACAACGTCCGTCCATCCATCCCTATGCCTACCGCACTCATATCCTACTGTTTGTTACTACTGTTACTATTGCTCTTGTTTTACTACTGCTGTTACTTTACCATTGCTACTACAAAACAGTTGCTACTGATAAAATACTGTGAGCAAGAACTATTTCCAGGTACAGCTGAATTGACAACTCCGTTGTTAAGGCTTGCAAGTATTCTTTGGCTCCCCTTGTGTCGAATCAATAAATTGGGTAATACTACTCTCAAAGACTGTTGTAATCCCCTATACTTGTGGGTCATCAACTACTATACTTGCTTCCATTACCCTCCCCTTGAGACGAAGCTTGTCCCCAAGCTTTTGCAGTCGCGTAGCGGGTGCGCAGTACATCATTATCTCAAAGCTCCTCACTTTTGAACCAGCGTGCTGCTGGTCGCAGGGTGTGAAATGGAACGACAAGGCTAGTCGACGCACGTGTGCCACCGAGAGTTTGGACAAAGGGTTTAACTTTTGCTAATATTTTGCATCTTGAAAATTTAACGAAATTTGGTCAAACTTGAGCTACACAAGTAAATAGAACAAAAGGAAGGCAGCACGAGCCTTTAAAGAAGAGAGGCATCATGAGAGCAGCGAAGAGGAGGAGTTGAAGGCGGTTCAATGTTAGAGCATAATTATGATGGATTCTTGACACGAGGTACTCTTGCCTCCTTATAGTGCACACTCTATTATTACTAGTAGTAAATTTCAGTACCTATCTACCCCAAAAAAATGTGTGTTTTCTTTCTCCTCTGCTGCCTCTCATCTCTCCACCCCTCTCCCCTTGCGCACCAGCTCGGCTGATCTCTCCCACCTCCACAGCGTGGCGCTGTGCATGTGTGCTCGGTACGATGGCTCTTTTTTTAGAGGGTGGATTTGTTTCTCTGGTGTGTTTGGCAGCCGCGTTGGTGTGGAGTAGGAGGAGTAGTGGAGTATTGTAGTACATAGGAAGGAAACCACTTTGGTCCTTGGCGGCCAAAAAAATTCAAACTGTTCCGGTTTTGAAATTTTCACTCTTCCCAAACATCGAGATAGAAAGGTGATACGTCCAAAACGTATCTACTTTCTCGAACACTTTGCTATTGTTTCTCCTCTAAACTAACATGGATTGACGTTGTTTTCAGCAGAATTACCTTGGTGTCTTGTTTTTTGTGCAGAAAATGAACTATCAGGAAAAATCCCGGAAAATATGCCAAAAATTTTATTTCACCAGAAGATCCATGGAGCCAAAAGACGAGACGGAGAAGGGGCCTGGGGGGCCCACACCCATGCCAGGCGCGGTCCCACCACTGGTCACGCCTGGGGGGTGCAGCCACCCCAGGCACCCTCTCGGCCTCCCTCTGCGCCTATAAGTTTCCTTTCGACCTAAAAACCGAGGGGGGGTCGATAGTTTTCCAGAAAGAGTGCTGCCACGATGCCGCCACCAGAAACCAAGATTCCGATCCAGAAACTTTGTTCTGGAACCCTGCCGGGACGGGGAATTTGGAGAGGGTCATCGCCATCGTCATCACCAACGCATCTCCATCAACCACCGATGTTTCTCTCATCCATGAGTGAGTAATCCCCCGCTATAGGCTTGGGGATGGTAGGGATTGGATGAGTTCTGTCATGTAATCGAATAAGATTGTTAGGGCATAGTGCTTAGTATCTCTATTAGTGCTATTTGACTTTGTTGCAACTTGTTGTGCTTAATGCTAGTCACTAGGGCCCGAGTGCCATGATCTCAGATCTGAACTTATTATTGAATCATTATGATAGTATTGTTTGTGATCTTATCTGCAAGTTGTGTACACATATCATTGTCCGGATCCAAAGGCCCCAAAGTGATAATAATTGGGACAACCGGAGGGGATGGTTGTCGTGTGAGCATCACATGTGTTCATGGAGTGTTAATGCTTTGCTCCGGTGCTCTATTAAAAGGAGCACCTTAATTGCCGGTAGTTCCCTAGAGGCCTCGCTGCCACGGGCTGGCTGGACAGAAGATGTTGTGTAAGTTCTCATTGCGAGCACGTGTGACTATATTTGGAGCACATGCCTAGGATTGTTTAGTACTTGGATGCTTGTTATTATTTATCTGTAATGCCCTAGATCTTGTAGTTACATGTTTAGACTCGTCCATACAACACCCGTCCATCCATCCCTATGCCTACCGCACTCGAATCCCACTATTACTGTTGCTGTTACTATTGCTCTTGTTCTACTGTTGCTGTTGCTTTGATGTTGCTACTACCAAATTGTTGCTACTGATAAACTTCTGTGAGCAAGAACTATTTCCGGGTGCAGCTGAATTGACAACTCAGTTGTTAAGGCTTGCAATTATTCTTTGGCTCCCCTTGTTTCGAATCAATAAATTGGGTAATACTACCCGCGAAGACTGTTGTGATCCCCTATACTTGTGGGTCATGAAGAATATTTTCTAGCGTTGTTGTCGGGGAGCATAGCTTTATTTGTAAGTTCACTTGGATCTATTATTATTCACTGCTACTCCTTTCATCATGGGGAAGTCTCGTGATGTAAAGTTCCCTATTTTACCATCCACTACAAGAAGAGGTACTGTCCTAAACACCTCTGCTGCTCTTGATTCACCATCTGTTATAAGTAAGCTTGTTACAGCACCACCACATACTCATGCTACACATACTTCTACTACTGCTAGGTCTGAACCTGCTTTTGATACTCATGATGTTACTTCTACTGTGCTTGATGCGAGTGGTTCATTAGGTCCTTTTCTAGATGCTACTATGGATAGTCTAGGAAATACCAAAACTCCTAGTGAAGACACTGTTACACATGTTAGCTCACCTGCGTCTAGTGAGAGTTATGATATTAATGATGGATACATTGAGTTCACTGATGATTTTGTTGAAGAGTGACGAAACACACATGGTACCAGTGCTATTAAGAGTCTCCTTGCTAGACGTACTATTATGCCTAAGTTGTCCTCTGATCCTAAGTTTGCCACTTCTCCCATAGATATTAAAGATAAAGATTATGATTTCTCTCTTGATTTATCTTATTTACATATTGTTGAGAAAGAACCTTTCTATGTGACTGAAAATGAGAGTGATGTGGCTCATATGAATGAGATTTCTACTATGAGTGCTTTATTCTATGATGATTTTAAGATGCGCAAGTACTTTGTTACTAAGATGTTCCCTTTTTCACTAAAAGGAGAAGCTAGGGCTTGGTTTAATAGATTACCTCCTGGTTCCATTGATAGCCCTGATTGCTTGATTGCTTCTTTCTTCCAGAAATATTTTCCTCCCAGTGCTAGACATGCTGCTTTGCAGAGACTTTTTGATTTTAAACAGGGAGAAGAAGAGAAATTGCCTGAGTCATGGACAAGGTTTTGTGCCTTGATTAATGCACATCCTGGATGTCCATTACCTAAAAATGAGCTTCTTGATATTTATTATAATGGACTAACCGATGATTCTAGGACCTACCTAGATAGCTTTGCTGATTGTGTTTTCAGGAAAAGAACTCCTACAGATGCTGAAGAATTAATGGCTAAAATAAGCAAGAATTATGATGATTGGACTTCAACTAAGCTGAATGCACCTAAGCCTATTACTCCTAAACCAGATGTTCCCGAACCAGTTCCAACACCAACAACAAAGAAGAGGGGAGTTATTGCACTAAATGATGAAGTGATGAAGGAAGCTAAGAAGTGTCTAAAGGAGAATGGTATTAGAGCAGAAGATGTGAAGAATCTACCTCCTATAGAAGAATTATGTAAGCCAATTCCCCACTCATCTACTATTGAGGTACACTTTCTCTGACACTTTGATGAAGGTGATATTCCTTATGGTAATCCTCCTGATCAATGATTAGAGGAACTTGACATTTTTATTGTTAAACAAGGTCATTTTAATAAACAAGTTCAAAATCATTTATTGGAAAACTCTAGAGCTATCAATGAGTCGAAAGATATTGTGAAAAGAACTTCTAATGATATTAAAATGCTTTGTAAACACTTTCAAATGGTTCAAACTCAACTTGATCAACTTGCTATGGTACAAAAGGATATGCTAGTTAATTCTTCAGGAGATAAACATGCTTATGGAATTAGAACTAGGAGTGGTATAGCTACTCAAGATCCTTTATATCCTGAAGGACACCCTAAAAGAATTGAGCAGGATTCTCAACAAGGTGAGAGTAGTGGTAGTCCTCGTAAGAGAAAGAAAAAGATACACAAAATAGTTGAGGAACCACTTGAACCTACTATTGATCCTAATAGTATATATGTCTCTGATGCTGAAACTGAGAGTGGTAATAATAATGATGCTCCTGATAAGGAGGAAGTTGAGGAAGAACCTGAGAAACACATTAAGAACACTAGGTACGCAAAGGAAGATTTTATTGCTAATAAACATGGTAGAGAGAGAACCTTGGGTGCAGAAACCTATGCCTTTTCTAGGTAAGAAACACAAGTCAAAGGAGGAAGAACACTGCAACAAGTTTTGTGAGTGGATGAAGCCTTTATTCTTGCAAATTCCTTTGACTAATGCTATTAAGTTGCCTCCTTATTCAAAGTATATGAAGGATATTGTCTCTAATAAAAGGAAGATTCCTAATGAGGAGATTTCTACTTTGCTTGCTAATTACTCCTTCAATGGTAAGGTTCCAAAGAAACTTGGTGATACAGGTATACCAACTATTCCTGGCTCTATTAAGAATAATTATGTTAGAACTGCTTTATGTGATTTGGGAGCTAGAGTTAGTGTTATGCCTTTTTCTCTCTACAAGAGACTCCAGCTAGAAAAGTTTATACCAACTGGCATATCTTTGCAAATGGCTGATAAGTCAACTACTGTTCCTGTTGGTATATGTGAGGATGTTCCTATTCAAGTTGCTCATAATTGCATGGTTTTAACTGATTTTGTTGTGCTTGAAATGCCCGAAGATGATAATATGTCTATTATTATTGGGAGACCTTTTCTTAATACTGCAGGTGCTGTCATCAATTGTAATTAAGGAAAAGTAACATTCAATATTAATGACAAAAAGCATACTGTTTATTTCCCCAAGAAGGTTGCTAAAATCTATTGCCTGAATTCCATTGAAAATATTGAGAGCATCAAGGTTGGAGAAATATATTGTCCCATTCCACAAGAAAATTTTGAAACTATTATGATTCGGACCATTGCTATCAAGTATGAGGTAACATAATCACCTTGTGGAATGCAAAGTTTTGCTTCATATAAGATTGCTTTGGTAACAACACTTGATCAACCTTTGTAACAGCCCAAGCTTGTAAAATATGTAATTAGTAACTAAGCATTGCATGCATGTGTTAAACTCAATAAAATATTTCATGTGATCAAGTGTGTGAATCAAAGTACAATCACAGAACCCTAAACCCTAGCCCTTTTTCCCCTCTCTTTAAAACCACATTCAAATAGTCTGAATTTTGAAAATGGCAAAATATTTGGAGCCCAATTGGACTAAAGGGCCCTCACAGTATTTTGAATGTTGCCAAAACCCCTCTGGTATTTTTCAAATCATTCAAAACAGATTTGAAATGAAAACTTAAGACAGAAATCAAAAACTGAAAAAGGAAAATTGTTTTGACAGAAAAAAATAGAGCCAGAGCCCTACCAGGCCGGCCCATCTTCTTTCCCTCTCTCTCTTCCTTGCCGTGAGCAGCAGCCAGCCGCCAGGTCGGCCCACCCGGGGCCCAGGAGACAGCCTGGTACCCCTTCGCCCCTCTTTTCCCTTTCTTCCTCCTCCGGCAAGAAGGACGATGCAGGGAAGCTGCTGCATGTCGTCGCCGACGCCGTCCTCGCCTCGCCGAGATGCCCGCCGCGAAGAGATGCGCTCTACCACCATGGACGTCGCCTATAAGACCCCCTGCCGCCGCCGGGTGAACCCTATCCTCTTCCTTTTTCCCCAATTTCCCCTCTGGCCAAACCCTAGCTCGCGGGAGCTCCGGCTCGCCGTCGATCCCCACCTCCCCTCGCCGTTCTGAGCTCGCTGGGGTGACCGTCGTGGTCGACTGATTTGATTGCCCTGGCCAGCACCCGCGGAATCCCTCTCTCTTGCTATAATCGAAACCACCTGCCTGACGTCGTTCGCCGTCTTCGCCATCGATTCTGGCCTCCTCGAGCCTCACCGTTGCCTTAATCCGTTCCAGGGTGAGCTTCTGATTCTCCCTAATTCATTCGCTTGCTCCCTCCCCCTATAGGCCGACGCCGCGTCACTGGTCTGCATGCGTTGCCGCCGTCCGTCGTCTTGGAGGCTGCTCCGGTGACCAATAAACGGAGGCGCCGCCGCTATTAGGTTCGTCTCGCAGCGCTGATTCGAACGAGCCGTAGCACGCACCTCCCCGAGCCCTGTAGCGCCGCCAGTCGCCGCCATCTGGCCCGTTGGCCGGCGAGCCAACGTGGCTCCCGCGTGGCACCTGCGTGGCCTGTTGATGTGGCCTCGGCCCCACCGTCAGTCTCTGGGGTTAGGTTTTGCCCGGGTAACAAAATTAAACCACCCTAGCGCCGACCCCACCTATCCAACGTGGCTGCACTTGTGGCCTTGGGCCCAGCAGTCAGTGACTGGGTCTGGCCTCTGCCTCGGTGAGAAATGTATAGGGTTAGGTCTCTGAGTCATATGATGCAGTAAATCAATTTAAAATGCTTTAAATATTTCAGAAAATGATTTAAATATTGTAAATTCAATAACTTTTAATCTGTAATTCAGAAAAATACAAATAATATATCAAAATGTTCAGAAAAATGAGAACTATCTAAATAACCTATAATGATGCATTTTTCAACAAATTTAATGACAAGTTTAATTAGAACAACATAGTAACCCCTCTCATGTGTTTCCGGAGTTTTTCGAGTTAGGGTTTTCAACCCTCGGAACCCCCTTTAAGTTGTCAAGCATGCCTTAGGGTTTAATTTCAACGCAAGTTAACTTGTCATATCATCCATATTGATTGAGCATTGCACATGTCATGTATTGAATGTTGCTTCTCCCTTTCCGGTATTTGGTTCTTCGTGATAGGATCCGAACCCGAAGCTGAAGTCAACAACACCGAAGATCCGTACCTGTCTACTGACGGACAAGCAAGCGTAGCCTCTCATTTTGAACCTATGTTTTATAAAGTATATTACTTTCTCGCTATGATGCACACGATTCCAATGTGGTATTTTGTTAGTAGATAGTGTTACCTATCTGCTGCACTGTTTCCCTTTTGTAGCCTTATACCCCTGATCCACTGCTCCTAGCATACCTAGGTCTGGCATCGAGCTTCTGAGGTCGACAGCTTAGCCATGCATAGTATCAATGTCTGATCTATCCGAACAATGAATCAAAGGTGCCGGAGAATCTAGAAAGGTAGGAGGTGGTGACATCATCGAAGGAGTTAACTAATCATGCTAAGGCTTGTATGGGAGGCCACGTTGGGTGTGGTTTTTGTAGGCCCATGCTCGCCACCATTAGGACCCGAGTTCTTGCCTCTTGAACCAAGACGAGCATACAACCACATGGGGCCTGGAAAACCCCACGAGCAACTAACTTGCCTAGTAGATTCCATGAGTCACATAGTTCGGGCTTTCCATCTGGCATACGCATTGAAAACGTTTTCAAAAGAGGAGGTGATGGAGGTGCAACATAATAGGTAGGGAAGCGTGGCCGCGGTTGCTTGGGGTCGATGGAGCCCCTGGTGAACCAACCTCGGCTCACATCTTTAGGGACCAGCTTCCGAACTTGACCCGTTACGGCGGAACCATCCCTAGGGAGCGACTCATGGTCTCGGCGAAAGCAAGGTAAAGGTCGTGGTCAACCACCCTCTGCCGGCCTTCCAAGGAAGAGGGCTAATAATTTGGCATTAAGAGTCGGTTGTTACATGTGGGTAAAGTTGTACACCCCTGCAGGGTATTAATCTTTTCGAAAAGTCATGTTCACGGTTATGAACGACTTGGGAACAGACGTGATGATCATAGAGAACTATAACCTAAGTAAAACTTTTTGATCCACGTGTGCTTAAGGATGCTTCCTCTGGGTTGAGGGGGTGATCCAAGATAGGAGGTTCTGATGAAGCTGGTGGTTACCAAGATGTGATGAACAAGATGAAGGAGTCCCTATCTTATCCCCTTTTAAAAGATTCTGAGTAGACGAGCCTCTTCTCTCTCTTTTTTACAAATAAAGATTGCTTTCCGCAACACAAAATCCAGAGAAAGCCTTTCTAGCCAGAGCATGTAGATACTAGGTTATCTAAGTCTTGCGGAGTACATTCTCATACTCAGCCTTGCACCGTTGTTGTTTTTTTACAGAGGATCTGGTTGCAACTGAAGGTGGCTTCTACGTTGACATCGACGAGTGGTTGGGGTTCCCACGTAGCAGCCTGAGGACTATGGGATGGACGTCGCTTTTGTTTATGGCCTCTTAGGCCTTTTGCTAAGTTATTGTGTAGAACAACATAATTTTCTTTCGCTGTGTGACGTAATGTTGGGTCTATGACCTCTGGTTTGTAATAACTCTAATATCTTACTCTGTTAAGAGTTTAAACTTATGCTGTTGAATCCCTGTGTTCTGTAATGTTACCGAATCATACTGTGATCTTCCGCGTTTAGGAGTTGAACTTATCTTAGATGGTGATCTAAGGTTAGTTTAACCCTAACCCCGGGGGGTGCTACAACCTTGTTAACAAAAGGATTTTAATGAACAAAATAATGTTTCCACTGTGTTTATACTTGCTTTCTTTTACTTTTCTCCTTCCTAGTCTTTGCCTTTCTTTTGCTAGCTTTGGTTTTGTTAGTTGTTTGTTTGTTTGAGTTTCTTAGAGCTGCTGTAGTTTGGCTTTTGGTTTGCTTTTTCTTCTTCTGAAAAAACTATTTCTGCGAGAAAATCATGGCCAAAATAAAGTTTCCCGAAAAATCCCAGAAAATTAAAAATAATTTTTTCCTTGAAAAAAGGGGCAAAGTGACACCTGAAGTGACCCAGGGGGCCACCACTGGCCACCACACCCATGGTAGGCGCAGCCTACCTAGGGGTGGCGCCTAGGGGGGGTTTGGCCCACCTAGGCCCCTCCAGGCTGCCTCGTCAAAGCCACCTTCTTTCTCTCTCCCGGAAAACTTGCTCAAGCTCGAGTTCTTGTTGTTCTTGCTCGCGATTTCCGATCTCCTTGTTCAGCACATCTCAAGTGATGATTTTTGGAGGGTTTGCTCCTTGGTATGTGCCTCCTCCACTTGTCCAATTAGATTTATGATTGGTAGATTGTATCTTGACTATTTTGCTGCTATAGGTGTTAGGTTGTTTGAGCTTGCATGCTTGTTCTATGCTTAGAAACTTTATTTTGATGCATGTGTAGCCCTCTAGCAAGTTCCTATAGTAGTTGCTCATCATTTATCAACTTAGAAATCACTTGGTTTGATGTTTGTCTAAAAATTTCAGAAAAGGGAAGTCATGGACCACCACACATTTGGTGAAATATTTGAGAGTGATGCACCTAGAAGGGCAAGGCTTCCAAGGTCCTCCACCAGTACTAGACCCTCATACAATGAGGATCTCATTACTCTGCGATTTGGTGACGAGGGAGATGAAGGGGATGCGCACCCCTCCACCTTTCCTTGCCAAACTTTCTTCCGGGCTGCTGGGATTCTTAATGATTTTATGACTTTGGTTCGGAAGGCTGGACTAACAAGTTACATTCATGATGAGAGCGCACAATATGCTTTGCTCACTAAAACATTTTGTGGAGAGCTTTTCTTTTATTAACAGCGTGTTCAAGCCAGCTGTGTCTTTCAAAATTTATGGCAGGGCTTATCTATGACTTTGAAGCAATTTTGTAAGGCCCTGGGACTTCGTACAGCTGGGTCAGCAAAGAAGATTCCAGCTCTAACTGCTGATTTGTTGGAGCTTTACCAAGGAATAACCAATGATGATGACCGTAGAGCTCAATGAGGGAAGATAAAGAATATTCAACTCCCAGCCATCATGTACTTTGCCTACTATCTTGCCACTAGTGTTCTTGGTAGCGAGAACACTAGTAACATTTCTAACTATCAATTGGCCTTCTTAGCTATTGCGCTCAACAATGAAGATAAGTATAATCTTGGTTCTCTCATTGCTCGCCGCTTAGCTACTAAGGGACCCATTTATGGGGGAATTATTACTACTCGTATTGCTACTGCCTTGAACATTGCTGTTGATCCACATGATACAGTTTTGGCTCCTCAGAGGCTTGATCTTGCTACCATGAAGGCGCACCACTTTGTCACCACTGGCTCTACCCTTGAAAACTTGGTTTATAGAATGTTGTTTATTGACGGGGAAGATAGAGATCCCTCTACCCCAAACCACTATGTTCAGTATTTCTCAGGGACCTTTGTCACGCTCAAAGGCGGAGATGGATGACAAGATGCGCTCTCTTAACTTCCACGGGCACTATCAGGAGGAAGCACCACCATATGACCCCTCTGTGTATTACACAGGGGAGGCCTCGAGCTCATACCAGGACGAGGGAGCTTCCTCGACTTACTACGGAGGTGCATCCTCTTGGACACGATGGGATTGAGCCCCACTTAGGCTAAAAGCCTAATCTTGGGGGAAGGTATACCGACATCACACTCATATATATATCATGTTCGGTCGGTTCTTTGTATATCCATTGTTTCGCTTTGTTTTTGGTTTTTGTTGCTTCTTTCTCAAAAACGCAAAAATACCAAAAATATTTTCGTTGTTTCTCTTGGTTTGTTTCTTTGCTTTGGTTTGCCTTAAAAGAAAAATCCAAAAATATTTTGCTTTGTTTGCTTATTGTTTCGTTTGCTTTTCTTTGTTTGCTTGTTTCTAAAAATCGAAAACACCAAAAATATTTGTTGTTCTTTTTTGGTTTTATGAGTTCTTTGCAGGGTTCAGCCGTCCTCAGTGGATTTTGGTTTCATGTTATCATTCAAATCACTAAAGTGAAGAGCAATAATGAAGATTAAGACAACTTGAGGAGTGGTAAGAGGCTGGTAACGAACACTATTTCTTTTCATGTTTGTACATATACTCATCATTGTGAGCATGCTTAGCCTATTTGTGTAAGGTGTATATCATTATGGATGCTTAGTAGTTCTTGCTTTCTTGTGATTAGCTCTAGCTTGTTAATAGTTTGTAGCATGTCGTATGAATGTTTGCTTGCATTGTTTTATTCATACTTTGGTATGATATTGTGGTATCCTCCTCTGACTGTTCATGTGAATCGACTTGGCACATGCTCATGCATGCATATGACTAATCAATAGTCAGTAAGCCTCGATGATTTATTTTACCTCAGAGTTCTTGTATCACTTTCATGCCATAGTTAGTCTTGTTTTGCTGCAAGCATGATTATGACAGCTATTGCTCTCTCGTTTGTCGCTCCCTCTCTATTCCTAGCCTTCACTTGCACTGAGTATGTGCTCTACCTGTGCTTACAACTCCCCAAAACCATTAGTGCCAGCTGTGTCTACCATACCTACCTATTAGCATCATTTTCTACTTCGGTGCATATTCTATATGTCGTGTTTTCTTCCAAAATAAAATGTTTGTCTATTTTGATAAAGTTAGTTAGTAAAGCTCTCACAAACTTGATGGCACACTTTATTCCTTGCGCTTAATAATCTTGAACCATTGTGACATGTCCATGAAAGTTATATGCTTGCAAATTATATGCTAGGAGTTAGTAGAATCGTGCTGTCACGGGGAACGCTTTCAACACTCTTTGGATAACTCATCCGGTTGATACCTTGCTCTTTTGTTTGCGGATGTCGACGATGTGAAATGAAAGGGGAGCTTGTGAGTTCATGGAGTCTATACATTGTGTTAGATAAACGCCTGGGCCGCTAGCCTAAGCCATGCCTAATCATGGTGGAAACTTGCAGCATCACCATAATGAGCATTTATGAAGCATCCTCAATAAAAAGCTATACACATAGTAAATAAAAATATCGCTGAGATGCTCATTGTCTGCTTGCCTTGTCATTTTGATCACGGGATAGCTCCTGTATCATGTGCAAGGGGTACCCCGTTGGCGGTTCTCTATGATATGCATGTATTTACAATGACAAGAACTTTAAAGTAACTAAAGTTGAGTAGAATGCGGAGCGAACCTCATACTCAAGGGACTTGGGATTTCCACTCTATGGTCTGTAAAGCATTTGATTCAGAGTGGGCCTCACTTTCACCTTAACCACATGAAGATGCCTATGATAGGGGCAATGAGAGCTCAAAGCTAATGAGTACCTTCCTTTCAGCATTTGGAAACCTTTCAAACTTTCCAAAAATCGTTTTCACAACTTTGTTGAGTCACCACTTATTATATGAGCACCTTCTTGAGAGCATAGTTGTCATTCTTATGTTTGTCCAAAAACTTGGTTAATTATGTCATGACTTTGATGCTTGTATCTCTGATATCTTTATCTCTAGTCTTCACTTGACCTTCAGAGGTGCCTTGGCATTTATATTGTTCTCTTCAAACAAAGGCAAGAGAGATACCACTCTATCATACCTTACTATGAGCATTGCAATGTTGCTTATGTTTATGTTTCTTGCTACTTATTATTATAGAGTTGGTTTCTCTTCATAGATTGCAATGACTATTGAGTAGACTTAGTTGCATACTCTTTATTATATATTCTCTAAGCATCTACTCCTGTGCGGAGAATATTTACATCATATGAAGCAAATGTGTTCGTGAAAGTTCTTTTATCGCACTTAGTTTTCAACTGAATTGCTTGAGGACAAGCAATAAGCTAAGCTTGGGGGGAGTTGATACGTCCAAAACATATCTACTTTCTCGGACACTTTGCTATTGTTTCTCCTCTAAATTTGTGTGATTTGGATACAACTAACACGGACTGACGCTGTTTTTAGCAGAATTAGCTTGGTGTCTTGTTTTTGTGCAGAAAATGAACTATCAGGAAAAATCCCGGAAAATATGCCAAAAATTATATTTCACCAGAAGATCCACGGAGCCAGAAGACGAGACGGAGAAGGGGCCTAGGGGACCACACCCATGCTAGGAGCGGGCACACCAATAGCCACACCTGGGGGGTGCAGCCACCCTAGGCACCCCCTCGGCCTCCCTATGCGCCTATAAGTTGCCTTTCGACCTAAAAACCGAGGGGAGGTTCGACAGTTTTCCAGAAAGATTTCTGCCACGCCGCTGCCACCAGAAACCAAGATTCGGATCCAGAAACTCCGTTCTGGCCCCTGCCGGGACGGGGAATTTGGAGAGGATCATCGCCATCGACATCACCAACGCATCTCCATCAACCACCGATGTTTCTCTCATCCAAGAGTGAGTAATCCCCGTTGTAGGCTTGGGGATGGTAGGGATTGGATGATTTCTATCATGTAATCGAATAAGATTGTTAGGGCATAGTGCCTAGTATCTCTATTAGTATCCCCGTTGTAGGCTTTGTTGCAACTTGTTGTGCTTAATTCTTGTCACTAGGGCCCGAGTGCCATGATCTCAGATCTGAACTTATTATTGAATCATTATGATAGTATGATTTGTGATCTTATCTGCAACTTGTGTACACATATCATTGTCCGGATCCAAAGGCCCCAAAGTGACAATAATTGGCACAGCCGGAGGGGATGGCTGTGGTGTGAGGATCACATGTGTTCACGGAGTGTTAATGCTTTGCTCCGGTGCTCTATTAAAAGGAGCACCTTAATTTCCATTAGTTCCCTAGAGGCCTCGCTGCCACGGGCTGGCTGGACAGAAGATGTTGTGCAAGTTCTCATTGCGAGCATGTATGACTATATTTGGAGCACATGCCTAGGATTGTTTAGTACTTGGATGCTTGTTATTCTTTATCTGTAATGCCCTAGATCTTGAAGTTACATGTTTAGACTCGTCGATGCAACGCCCGTCCATCCATCCCTATGCCTACCGCACTCGAATCCCACTGCTACCGTTGTTGTTACTATTGCTCTTGTTCTACTGTTGCTCTTGCTACTACCAAACTGTTGCTACTGATAAACTTCTGTGAGCAAGAACTATTTCCAGGTGCAGCTGACTTGACAACTCATTTGTTAAGGCTTGCAAGTATTCTTTGGCTCCCCTTGTGTCGAATCAATAAATTGGGTAATACTACCCACGAAGACTGTTGTGATCCCCTATACTTGTGGGTCATCAAAAGGCTATTCAAAAGACCAGCCATTCGCAGTAGTACTTCTTATATTATATTTATCTTGTCTTATCTCTTACAATACCATACCACCATAGTATAGTGTATGGATAACTTTAAACATTGACCGTTGGATCAAGACTCGCAACTCCAAACATTGCTAGCCGTTGGATCTTCTTTTCCATTCTTAGCATTTAGAATATTATATTGATAGTCTTTGGCACAAAGAACGCTAGTATGCGCGAACCTCAAAACACACTCCATTGCTTAGTTTCAGGGACCTTCTGCTAAATGCATGGACTTGGATGTAATTTTCATTTTGTACAAGGTCCTTGATGTAACTTGTACTTCCACCGACCGTGTTAACTCAAGCACCTCACTCCTAGGGGACCTGCCATAGTTAGAAGAAAATACAACCTCCCCAATTATCACACAAAGTGGACCAGAATTTATATATAATTCCATTTTTCAAGGTTCCTAGCTAACTTCGCACACTTCACAGTAGTACTTCTTGTCAATTTAACAAAATTAGGTCAAAGATGAGCTACAAGTAAGCGTGCTAGATTGATATTGAATGTAATTTCGGAGGTAGATGGGTGCATCTTATTTTAGCAACCAACGTCATTGGTGTGAGTTTCCACTTTGGTCCTTTGCAGCAAAACAATCAAAATTTTCCGTCAAAAATTTCACTTGCTTCCCAAACATCGGGAGGGACGGTTATTCAAAATATCGGCCATTAGAAGTAGTACTTCTTATCTTAACTTGATCTTTTCTTATCTCTTATAATACCATACCACTATATAATGTGCGAATAACTTTGTACTTCGACCGTTGGATCAAGACTGGTAAATCAAAACTTTGCTAATCGTTGGATCTTCTTTTCCATTCTTAGCATCTAGAAGATTCTGTTGATAGTCTTTACCATGTACAATGAATGCTAGTATGCATAAACCTCAAAACACACTTCATTGCATAGTTTCAGGGACCTTGTGCTAAGTGCATGGACATGGATGTAATTTGCATTTTTATGAGGTCCTTCATGTAAATTGTACTTTCACTGACCGTGAATACTGAACCACCTCGCACCTACGGGACCTACCACAGTTACAAGAAAATGCAACTTCCCCGATTATCACACAAATAAGTGGACCACGGTTTCTTATAGTTCCATATTCAAGCTTCGTAGCTAACTTCGCACACTCCACTAAATTCTTGCCGATTTAACGAAATTAGGTCAAACTTGAGCTAAAAGGAAGAGCACTATATTTCCCTTGAATTAAATGCCTTTGTTGAGTTAGATGGGTGCATCTTCTTGTAGTGAACAATGCCTTTGGTGTGAGTTTCCAATTATCTGAAAAGAACATTCTCAATTTCCCGAGTGATGATGAGATTGCTCTATTCTGTAAAGAAGGTCTGAAGAATATGGATTTGAATGCCACAAGCCAAGCTTCCTGACATACTAAGTGGACCAACATGTTTTACTTATGATTCCCATGTTTAATATTATTAGTTTTAAAACTTCGTCCTAGCAAACTTTACCCACATGAATGACATTATGCCGATTTATCTAAATTAGGTCAAATTTGAACTAAAAGTAAATTGTAGGTTGCTTTGAAAGTTTTGAGATTTTTTTTTGAGCTAACCATCGGGGGGTCATTTAATATATCACAAACCACAGCCAAGAATTTTGACAGCATGTTCAATTTCTTGCTAGGATTTTTCATCTTGACAACTTAACGAAATTAGGTCAAACTTGAGCAACAAGTAAGCGCGATAGATTGCTCTTGAATTAATTGTGTCTTTTCGTAGGTAGATGTGTGCATCTTATTTATGTAAATTATTCCCTCGGTGTGAGTTCCCAACTATCAGGAAAGAACATTCTCAATTTCCTGAGTGATGATGAAGATTCTTCCTTTCCAAAAAGAAAGTCTAGAGAATATAGATCTGAATGCCACAGCCAAGCATTCTCAAATATATATAGTGGACCGGCATGTTGTACTTACGATTCACATGTTTTATGAGTTTTTAAACTTCAACCTAGCTAACTCTTTCCGCTTGAATGGTTTTATGTCGATTTATCGAAATTAGGTCAAATTTGAACTACGAGTAAGTTGTAGGTTGTGTTGTTAGTTTTGTGGATTTTTGGCAGGTAATCATCAAGGGGGTCATTTAATATATCACAAACCACCACCGAGCATTTTGACAACAGGTTCAACTTCTTGCTAAGATTTTGCATCTTGACAACTTAACGAAAGTAGGTCTGACTAGGGTACCAGTAAGCGAGATAGATTTCTCTTTAATTAATTGTCTTTTCGAAGGTAGATGGGTGCATCTTATTTTAGTAAACAATGTTGTCGGTGTGAGTTTCCAAATACCAGGAAAGAACATTATCAATTTTCCAAGTGGTGATGAGATTGCTTCTTTCCGCAAAGAAAGTCTGAAGAATATGGATCTGAATGCCACGAGCAAAGCTTTTCACACATATATAGTGGACCAACATGTTGTGTACTACTTGTATGATTCCCATGTTTCTCGAGTTTTGAAACTTTGACCTAGCTAACTCTGTCCACTTGAATGGCTTTATGTCAATTTATCGAAATTAGGTCAAATTAAATATGAACTACGAGTAAGTTGTAGGCTGCATTGAAATTTTTGCGCTTTTTTTGGAGTTAACTATCGAGGGGTCATTTAATATATCACGAGCTAGAAGTAAGCGCGATAGACTGCTCTTGAATTAATCATATTTTGGAAGGTTGATGGGTGCATCATCTTTTAGTAAACGATGACGTTGGTTTGAGTTTCCAACTATCAGGAAAGAATATTCTCAATATCCCCATGTTTTGCGAATTTTAAAACTTTCTAGCTAACTCTGGCAACTTGAATGAGACTTTGTGCCGATTTATCGAAATTAGGTCAAATTTGAACTACAAGTAAATTGTACATTGCTTTGAAAGTTTTACAAAAAAGATTTTTGGTGGTTTTCGATATACTGAATTCCTGGTTATCTTCAAAAGATTTTTTGAAAATTTTAAGAGCATACTTGTAGTTAAAACTCTACATGGTCAGTGGGAGTACGGTTTACATCGAAGACCTTAAAAAGAAAAATTACATAGAGGTCCCTAAATTTAGCAAAAAGGGCCCTAAAGTTAAGCAAGGAAAAGCGGTCGGGTCCTTCTCAAGTGATAAGGGAGACATGCCCTTTGTACTACTGTACTTGCTTCACACACACATACACACACACACACAAATCTCCTCACTTTCGAACCAGCGTGTTGCTGGTCGTAGGGTGTGAAATGGGACGACAAGGCTGGTCGACGCACGTGCACCACCGAGAGTTTTGACAAATGCTTTAACTTTTGCTAATATTTTGCATATTGACAATTTAACGAAATTTAGTCAAACTTGAGCTACACAAGTAAAGAGAACTGAAGAGAGGCAGCGCGAGCCTTTAAAAAAAGAGAGGTAGCATGAGAGAAGCGAAGAGGAGGAGTTGAAGGCGGTTCGATGTTATAGTATAGTTATGATGGATTCCTGACATGAAGTACTCCTGCCGCCTTACAGTGCACATTCTATTATTACTAGTAGTAGTAAATTTCAGGACCTATGCACCAAAAAAATGTGTGTTTTCTCTCTCCTTCGCTGGCTCTCATCTCTCAACCCCTCTCCCCTAGCGCACCGGCCCGACCGATCTCTCCCTCATCCATAGTGTGGTGTTGTGCACGTGTGCCTCGGTACGACAACTCTGTTTCTTTCTATTTTTGAGGGGAGGCTCTGTTTCTCTGGCGTGTTCGGCAGCCACGTTGGTGTGGAGTAGGAGTAGTAGTGGAGTAGTACATAGGAAGGAAACCTCTTTTGTCCTTGGCGGCCAAAAAAATTCAAACTATTCCATTTTCGAAATTTTCACTCTTCCCAAACATCAGGAGGGAAAGGCTATTCAAAACACCTGCCATTCGCAGTAGTACTTCTTATCTTATGTTTATCTTGTCTTATCTCTTACAATACAATATCACCATAGTATAGTGTACAGATAACTTTAAACATTGACTGTTGGATCAAGACTGGCAACTCCAAACATTGTCCATTCTTAGCATCTAGAAGATTATATTGATAGTCTTTGGCACAATGAACACTATTATGCGCGAACCTCAAAACACCCTCCATTTCTTAGTTTTAGGGACCTTTTGCTAAATGCATGGACTTGGATGTAATTTTCATTTTTACGAGGTCCTTGATGTAACTTGTACTTCCACCGACCATGTTAACTCAAGCACCTCGCTCCTAGGGGACCTGCCATAGTTAGAAGAAAATGCAATCTCCCCAATTATCACATAAAGTGGACCACGATTTCTTATATAATTCCATTTTTCAATGTTCCTAGCTAACTTTGCATACTTCACAGTAGTACTTCTTGTCGATTTAACAAAACTAGGTCGAGCTACAAGTAAGCACGGTAGATTGATCTTGAATGTAATTTTGGAGGTAGATGGGTGCATCTTATTTTAGCAAACAACGTTGTTGTTGTGAGTTTACACTTTGGTCCTTGGCGGCAAAAAAATCAAACTTTTCCGGTTTCAATATTTTCACTTGCTTCCCAAACATCGGGAGGGAAGGTTATTCAAAAGATCGGCCATTCGCAGTAGTACTTCTTATCTTAACTTCATCTTGTCTTATCTCTTACAATACCATACTGATAAGTCGTAAATGTATCTATAATTTTTTATGTTCCATGCTTGTTTAGTATCTACTTTGCTTTGCTTTGTCTACACTTTGAGGTATTTTTATATGTTTTCGAGAACTAACCTATTAACAAGATGTCATAGTGCCAGTTGTCTGTTTTCTTCTGTTTTTGGTTCCAGAAAAGGCAGAAAATCAATATTCTCGGAATTGGATGGGACAAAATCCAAAGTATATATTTTACCGTGGGGAACATGGAGCCAGAAGATGAGACGGAGAAGAGCCACCAGGGGGCCACACCCCTGGCGGCGTAGCCAAGCCTGGCCCGCGCCTGGGGGGTGCGTCCGCCTTGGGTGCCCCCACCTCGCCTATTCGCCTATAAGAAGCCCCCGATACCAAAACCCTAAGTACCCCAGCAAAAATCCATGAAAAGTTCCGTAGTGCCGCCGCCACCGAAGGGGAGATTCGGGGGACAGAAAGTCTCTGTTCCGGCACCCTGCCATGACGGGGAAGTGCCCCCGGAGCTATCTCCATCGATATCCACCACCGTCTCCATGGATGTTGCTGATTCCCATGGTAAGGAGAGTGTAGTTCTTCCTCAAGGCTAAGGGCTCTACCGGTAGCTATGTGTTCATCTCTCTCTATGCATGATCATATTGTGGTCATGAGCTTTGTAATCAAGTATATCTACTCTGCTACTCAAGTGCTTTAATAGATATCCGACTCTCCCCACGTGTGTGAAAGTGACAGCGTGCATACCGTGGTGGCACTTAGGCTAGAGGTTACATAAATACTCAATTGCTTTAATAGATCTATGCTTTTCCCCACGTGTGTGAAAGTGAAAGCGTGCGCGCCGTGTGTGGCACTTAAGCTAGATTATGTATATATTTATCATGAGTTATATTTGGAGTTGGATGTCTCTATGAAATTGTGGTGTTGGTTGGAACCATCTAGTGCTCAAGGTGACAGTGTGGGGTTACCTAGATGGGGAAGGCGGACTTTGAGGTGTGATGTTACAGCCCTACCATGGATTAGAGTGTCCAACCGGAGGGTAGTTTAGGTAGTATCATGAAGAGAAGATATTTATATGGGAGTGTTCACTGGTGAAAGTATGATCCCTGGGCCTTGATTACACCATTCACAACTAGATCTGTTGCATGTTTGCTTGCTTCCATCTCTATTTCAGTTTTCCTTTAGTCTCTTCCACGCCATCAAAGTCTTTTCTACCGTTGTTGCTAGGGATATACAGGACAACTTCAACCTGTTCCTCCCCATCAAAAGCTCTTTTCTAGCATCGTTACCACTTATAATCATCCATATCACTTGTATTTCACTATCTCTTCGCTAAACTAGTGCACCGATACACCTAACAAGTGTACTGGGTGTGTTGAGGACACAAGAGACTTCTTGTATCTTGATTGCAGGGTTACTTGAGAGGGATACCTTTGACCAATTCCTCCCTGAGTTCGATAAACCTTGGGTAATCCACTTAAGCGAAACTTGCTACTGCTCTACAAACCTCTGCACTTGGAGGCCCAAGAACTGTCTAAAATAATAGCAGTGCGTAGACATCACATACCACTATATAGTGTGCGGATAACTTTGAACTTCGACCATTGGATCAAGACTGGCAAATCAAAACATTGCTAATCGTAGGATCTTCTTCTCCATTCTTATAATCTAGAAGATTTTGTTGATAGTCTTTACCATGTACAATGATCACTAGTATGCACAAACCTCAAAACACGCCTCATTGTATAGTTTCAAGGACCTTGTGCTAAGTGCACGGACATGGATGTAATTTGCATTTTTGACGTCCTTGATGTAACTTGTACTTTCACCGACCATGTTAACTGAACCACCTCGCACCTACGGGACCTACCACAGTTAGAATAAAATGCAACTGCCCCGATTATCACAAAAATAAGTGGACCACGATTTCTTATAGTTCCATTTTTCAAGCTTCCTAGCTAACTTCGCACACTTCACTGACTTCTTGCCGATTTAACGAAATTAGGTAAAACTTGAGCTAAAAGTTAGAGCACTAGATTGCCCTTGAATTAAATGTCTTTTTGAGGTAGATGGGTGCATCTTCTTATAGTAAACAATGTCGTCGGTGTGAGTTTCCAATTATCTGAAAAGAACATTCTCAATTTCCCAAGTGATGACGAGATTGTTCTTTTCCGTAAAGAAGGTCTAAAGAATATGGATTTGAATGCCATAAAACAAGATTCCTGACATACTAAGTGGACCAACATGTTTTACTTATGATTCCCATGTTTAATGTTATTAGTTTTAAAACTTTGTCCTAGCAAACTCTACCCACTTGAATGACATTATGCCGATTATTGAAATTGGGTCAAATTTGAATTAAAAGTAAATTGTAGGTTGCTTTGAAAGTTTTGTGATGTTTTTTTTGGATCTAACCATTGGGGGGTAATTTAATATAACACAAACCGCAGCCAAGAATTTTGACAACGGGTTCAAATTCTTGCTAAAATTATTCATCTCAACTACTTAACGAAATTAGGTCAAAATTGAGAAACAAGTAAGCGCGATAGATTTCTCTTGATTTAATTGTGTCTTTTCATAGGTAGATGTGTGCATCTTCTTTTTGTAAACGATGCCCTCGGTGTGATTTTCCAACTATCAAGAAAGAAAATTCTAAATTTCCTAAGTGATGACGAGGATTGTTCCTTTCCGAAAAGAAATTCTAGAGAATATGGATCTGAATGCCATAGTCAAGCTTTCTCACATATATATAGTGGACTGGCATGTTGTACTTACGATTCGCATGTTTTATGAGTTTTTAAACTCTGACCTAGATAACTCTTTCTGGTTGAATGGTTTTATGCCGATTTATCAAAATTAGGTCAAATTTGAACTATGGGTAAGTTGTAGGTTGCGTTGTCAGATTTGCGGATTTTTTGGAGATAACCATGGGGGGTCATTTAATATGTCACAAACCACCATCGAGTATTTTTACAACAGATTCAACTTCTTGCTAAGATTTTGCATCTTGAAAAATTAACAAAATTAGGTAAGACTAGGGTACCACTAAGAGAGATAGATTTCTCTTGAATTGATTGTGTTTTCGGAGGTAGATGGGTGCATCTTATTTTAGTAAACAATGTTGTCGGTGTGAGTTTTCAAATACCAGGAAAGAAAATTATCAATTTTCCAAGTGGTAATGAGATTTCTCCTTTCCGCAAATAAAGTCTGAAGAATATGGATCTGAATGCCATGAGCCAAGCTTTTCACACATATATAGTGGACCAACATGTTGTGTACTACTTATATGATTCCCATGTTTCTCGAGTTTTGAAACTTTGACCTAGCTAACTCTGTCCACTTGAATGGCTTTATGTTTATTTATCGAAATTAGGTCAAATTAAATTTGAACTACGAGTAATTTGTAGGCTGTGTTGACAGCTTTGAGAATTTTTTGGAGTTAACCATCAGGGGGTCATTTAATATATCACAAACCACCATCAAGAGTTTTGATAATAGGTTCAACTTCTTGATAAGATTTTGCATCTTGACAACTTAACTAAATTAGGTCAAACTTAAGCTACAAGTAAGCGTGATAGACTGCTCCTAATTTAATTTTCTTTTGGAAGGTAGATGGGTGCATCATCCTTTAGTTAAGGATGGCATCGGTTTGAGTTTCCAACTATAAGGAAAGAACATTCTCAATTTCCCCATGTTTTGCGAATTTTAGAACTTCCTACCTACTCTACTGACTTGAATGAGACTTTGTGCCGATTTATCGAAATTAGGTAAAATTTGAACTACAAGTAAATTGTATGTTGCTTTGGAAGTTTTACGAAAAAGCTTTTCAATGGTTTTCGATATACTGAATTCCTGGTTGGCTTCAAAAGATTTTATGAAAATTTTAAGAGCATACTTGTAGTTAAAACTCGACATGGTCGATGGGAGTGTGTTTTACATCGAAGACCACAAAAAAGACAAAATTACATAGAGGTCCCTAAATTTAGCACGAAGGGCCCTAAAGTTAAGCAAGGAAAAGCGGCCGGGTCCTTCTCGAGTGAGCAAGTGAGCCATGCCCTTTGTAATACTGTACTTGCTTCACACACGCACACACACACACACACACAAAGCTCCTCACTGTCGAACCAGCGTGCTGCTGGTCGCAGGGTGTGAAATGGAATGATAAGGCTGGTCGACGCACGTGCTCCACCAAGAGTTTGGACAAAGGGTTTAACTTTTGCTAATATTTTGCATCTTGAAAATTTAATGAAATTTGGTCAAACTTGAGCTACACAAGTAAAGAGAAGAAAAGGGAGGCAGAGCGAGCCTTTAAAAAAAAGAGGCAGCACGAGAGCAACAAAGAGGAGGAGTTGAAGGAGGTTCGATGTCAGAGCATAGTTATGATGGATTCCTGACACGAAGTACTCCTACTTCCTTACAGTGCACACTCTATTATTACTAATAGTAAATTTCAGGACTTATGCACCCCAAAAAAATGTGTGTTTTATCTCTCCTTCGCTGCCTCTCATATCTCCACCACTCTCCCCTCGCGAACCGGCCCTGCTGATCTCTCCCTCGTCCACAGCGTGGTGTTGCGCATATGTGCTCGGCACGGTGGCTTTATTTTTTTAGAGGGTGGATCTATTTCTCTGGCGTGTTCGGAAGCCGTGTTGGTGTGGAGTAGGAGGAGTAGTGGAGTACTATAGTACATAGGAAGGAAACCACTTTGGTCCTTGGCGGCCAAAAAAATTCAAACTGTTCCGGTTTTGAAATTTTCACTCTTTCCAAACATCAGGAGGGAAAGGCTATTCAAAAGACCGGCCATTCGCAGTAATAATTCTTATCTTATCTTTATCTTGTCTTATCTCTTACAATACCATACCACCATAGTATAGTGTACAGATAACTTTAAACGTTTACCTTTCGATCAAGACTGGCAACTCCAAACATTGCTAGCCGTTGGATCTTCTTTTCCATTCTTAGCATGTAGAAGATTATACTAATAGTCTTTGGCACAACGAACGCTAGTATGCGCGAACCTCAAAACACACTACATTGCTTAGTTTCAGGGACCTTTTGCTAAATGCATGGACTTTGATGTAATTGTCATTTTTTACGAGGTCTTTGATGTAACTTGTACTTCCACCGACCGTGTTAAATCAAGCACCTCGCTCCTAGGGGACCTGCCATAGTTAGAAGAAAATGCAACCTCCCCAATTATCACACAAAATGAACCACGATTTCTTATATAATTCCATTTTTGAAGGTTCCTAGCTAACTTCGCACACTTCACAGTAGTACTTCTTATCGATTTAACAAAACTAGGTCATATGTGAGCCACAAGTAAGCTCAGTAGATTGATCTTGAATGTAATTTCGGAGGTAGATGGGTGCATCTTCTTTTGTCAAACAACGTTGTCGGTGTGAGTTTCCACTTTGGTCCTTGGCGGCAAAAAAATCAAACTTTTTTGGTTTCAAAATTTTCACTTGCTTCCCAAACATCGGAGGGAAGGTTATTCAAAATATCGGCCATTCGCAGTAGTACTTCTTATCTTAACTTGATCTTGTCTTATCTCTTACAATACCATACCACTATATAGTGTGCGAATAACTTTGAACTTCGACCATTGGATCAAGACTGGCAAATCAAAACATTACTAACTGTTGGATCTTATTTTCAATTCTTAGCATCTAGAAGATTCTATTGATAGCATTAACCATGTATAATGAACGCTACTATGCAGAAACCTCAAAACACACTTCACTGCATAGTTTTAGGGAACTTGTGCTTAGCGCATGGACATGGTAGTAATTTGCATTTTTATGAGGTCCTTGATGTAACTTGTACTTTCACTGACCGTGTTAACTGAACCACCTCGCACCTACGGGACCTACCACAGTTAGAAGAAAATGCAACTACCCCGATTATCACACAAATAAGTGGACAACGGTTTCTTATAGTTCCATTTTTCAAGCTTCCTAGCTAACTTCGCACACTTCACTGACTTCTTGCCGATTTAACGAAATTAGGTCAAACTTGAGTTAAAATTAAGAGCACTAGATTGCCCTTGAATTAAGTGTCTTTTTTGAGGTAGATGGGTGCATATTCTTGTAGTAAACAATGCTGCCGGTGTGAGTTTCCAATTATCTAGAAAAGAACATTCTCAATTTCCCGAGTGATGACGAGATTGTTCTTTTCCGTAAAGAAGGTCCAAAGAATATGGATTTGAATGCCACAAGCCAAGCTTCCTGACATACTAGGTGGACCAACATGTTTTACTTATGATTACCATGTTTAATGTTATGAGTTTTCAAACTTTGTCCTAGAAAACTCTACCCACTTGAATGACTTTATGCCGATTTATCAAAATTAGGTCAAGTTTGAACTAAAAGTAAATTGTAGGTTGCTTTGAAAGTTTTATGATTTTTTTGGAGGCAACCATTAGGGGGTCATTTGATATATCATAGACTGGCACCAAGAATTTTGACAACAGGTTCAACTTCTTGCTAAGATTATTCATCTTAACAACTTGACAAAATTAGCAAGGTCAAACTTGAGCAACAAGTAAGCGCGATAGATTGCTCTTAAATTAATTGTGTTTTTGAAGGTAGATGCGTGCATCTTATTTTTGTAAACGATTCCCTCGATGTGAGTTTCCAACTATCAGGAAAGAACATTCTCAATTTCCTGAGTGATGACGAGATTTGTTCCTTTCCGGAAAGAAAGTCTAGAGAATATGGATCTAAATGCAACAAGCCAAGCTTTCTCACATATATATATAGTGGAACGACATGTTGTACTTATGATTACCGTGTTTTATGAGTTTTAAAACTTCATCCTAGCTAACTCTGTCCACTTGAATGGCTTTATGTCGATTTATCAAAATTAGATCAAATTTCAAATGCATGTGAATTGCAGATTGCATTTACAGTTTTACTATTTGTTTTGGATGTAACCATTGGGGGGCATTTAATATATCACAAACTACCACCGAGAATTTTGAGCATAGGTTTAACTTCTTGCTAAGATTTTGCATCTTCACAACTAACACGAAATTAGGTCAAACTTGAGGTACAAGTAAGCGCGACAGATTGCTCTTGATTTAATTGTATTTTTTGATGTAGATGGGTGCATCTTCTTTTAGTAAACAATAATGTCGTCGTTGTGTCCAACTATGAGGAAAGAACATTATCAATTTTTTGAGTGATGATGAGATTGTTCCTTTTTGTAAAGAAGGTCTCAAGTATATGGATCTATGCCAAAGGCAGAGCTTTTGAGATATATATATAGTGGACGAACATGATGTACTTATGATTCCCATGTTTTATGAGTTTTCAAACTTTGTCCTAGCTAACTCTGTCCACTTGAATGACTATGTCAATTTAGCTAAATTAGGTCAAAATTCAAATGTAAGTAAATCATATATTGCCTTTAAAGTTTTACGATTTTTTTGGATGTAACCATCAGGGGGTCATTTAATATATCACAAACCACCATTGAGAATCTTGACAATAGGTTCAACTTATTGCTATGATTTTGCATCTTGACAACTTAATGATATTAGGTCAAACTTGAGCTACCATTAAGCATGGTAGTCTGCTCTTGAATTTATTGTCTTTTTGGAGGTATATGGGTGCATCTTATTTTAGTAAACAATAATTCCATCGGTGTGAGTTTCCAACTATCAGGAAAGAACATTCTCAATTTTCCGAGTGATAACCATATTGTTCCTTTCCATAAAGGTCTCAATAATACGAATCTGAATGCCAGAAGGAGAGCTTTTCAGATCTATATAGTGAACTGGCATGTTGTGTGCTACTTATATGATTCCCATGTTTCACGAGTTTTCAAACTTCGACCTAGCTAACTCTGCCCACTTAAGTGGCTTTATGTTGATTTATCGACGAAATTATGTCAAATTTGAACTACGAGCAAATTTTAGGTTGCTTTCAAAGTTTTGCGATTTTTTTGGAGGTAACCATTGGTGGGTCATTTAATATATCGCAAACCACCATCGAGAATTTTAACAATAGGTTCAACTTCTTGCTATGATTATTGACAACCTAACGAAATTATTAGGTTAAACTTGAGATACTAGTAAGCGTGATAGATTGGTCTTGAATTATTTGTATTTTCAGAGGTAGATGGGTGCACCTTCTTTTAATAAACAATAATGTCGTCGGTACGAGTTTACAACTACAGTAAAGAACATTATCAATTTTGCGAGTCATGATCGGATTGTTTTTATTTCTCATCAAACGAATGGCATCTTCTTCTGGAAATCCTAGCTATTCTTAGCATGATTTTGGGGAATCTCCTTGCTATTACTTTCTGTAAAGAAGGTCTTAAGATTATGGATCTGAATGCCACAAGCATAGCTTTTCAGATCTGAATATAGTGGACCTACATGTTGTGTACTACTTATATGATTCCCATGTTTCACGAGTTTTCAAACTTCGACCTAGCTAACTGGGCCTACTTAAATGGATTTATGTTGATTTATCGAAATTAGGTCAAATTTGAACTACGAGTAAATTTTATGTTGCTTTGAAAGTTTTGCGATTTTTTTGGAGGTAACGATCGGGGGGGCATTAAATATAACACAAAAACCATCTAGAGTTTTGACTATTCATATCGACAATTTAACAAAATTAGGTCAAACTTGAGCTACCATTAAGCGTGTTAGATTGCTCTTGAATTAATTGTATTTTTGTAGGTAGATGGGTGCATCTTTTTTTAGTAAATAATGCCGCCGGTGTGAGTTTCCAACTATCAGGAAAGAACATTCTCAATTTTCTAGGTGATGACGAGATTGTTCTTTTTCGTAAAGGAAGTCTAAAGAATATGGATCTCAATACCACAAGCAAAGGTTTCAATCATATATAGTGGACTGCCATGTTGTACTTTCGAATCCCATGTCTTACAAGTTTTCAAACTTCCTAGATAACTATGCCCACTTGAATGACTTTATGTCGATTTATCGAAATTATGTCGAATTTGAACTACAAGTAAACCGTAGGTTTCTTTGTAAGTTTTATGAAAAATCTTCTGAGGTACCCATCAGGGGTCAATTAGCAGTATATAGGTAACCATCGAGAGTTATCCTCTCCTTATTATTCGCAAAAACAAAAGAAAAGAAAAGCACCACCCTCACAACCATACTAGACTCAGCCACCTTTCTTCACAAGCTGCACAGGCCACCGTCCAATCGCATTCGATGCATGTTGCATTTCTAGCCTTCCTTTTAATTTTTTTACTCGGGAGGTGACCCAAGCGCGATTTAGCACTAAATTTTGGTGTGATATTGTGGTATCTTCTTCTAGTAGTTCAAAAATTTAGTGGAACATTGGCGAGATCCTCCTAGCTACCTGCATACTGACAGGGTCTCTAGCTTGTTCTCCTGCCGATCCCTCCCGCAATCCCCTCACCCTCCTCTATCACGTCCCTCCTTAGCCGACTTCTACCTCACCGAAGTCTGCTCAACGACGATGGCATCCACCTCGCCAGAGTCTGCTTCGTTGTATCTGCTTTCCCACCATCGCAACCAAGAGATGTGTAAGCCACTCGGACCCCTCACCAGGAAGACTGTTAAAACTCCCTACTACCGATACGAAGGTTGCTACAACTTCCTATGCCCGCTTTCCTTGCATTTTACTTCCGAATGTAGTTCATCTCTTCTTCCTTGCAGTGCCTTATTATATTTCTAATAATGCATGCTTGTTGCTGTAGTACGGGATCGGTTCCAAGAGAAAAGAAGACAACTACGAGTTGTGAAGCCAAATTGGTTATCTTGCAGCAGTACAAGACCTCGCCAACCCAATGATAACCCCCAATAATCCTCCCTATAAAAAGGTTTTCTTCCACTTTGCATATATGTATTTTCGAGAGTAGTTCATCGTTTGCTTCCCCTGCCTTCTCATGTACCAGTATATATATTTTTTATTTTTATTTTTGCAAGGCATGGAAGATGATGTACTGCCCAATGAGAATCGATGCCAACGAAACCTGACGAGTTTTGGACATTCAGATGTAGCCCCACTTGGCACAACACAAATGGTACAGAAACATGGCTATTTGTCGCATCTTACTTGTGTTAATTGTTGATTGATTTGTTACACTGTAATTTGCATAATAAAGTGCATGATCATGTCCCTGCCAAGGAGGTTTGCAACACAGATATTCAGCAGCGTGCAAGTGATGCAGCCATTTCTAGGAACCAAACATAAGTATGGTGCATGGCCGAAACTAAGATTAGGCTGCTCCAACAGGATTTGGACACGGACACTCGGTGGATCAGAAAATTGAACCGGGGCTGGTTTTCTACGATTGAAGATGGCATTGATGTTGTCGATGATCTTCAGAAGTTAATGGCTGAAAATCGTGTTCCCAATCAGGCTGATGAACATGTCAATGAGATCAACTGGATGGTCTTGGAACAGGTGAAAGAACGAGCAGAGATTCTTCGAGCATCTTTGCAGGCAGATGATTTTCGAAGGGTGATGCAAGAGCCGCCATGCGAATAGATTGTTATTTCCAATAATGAGGATGACTTTCCTTGTCTTGTCGGCCTAATATTTTATTTTCTTATGTGCTAGCAGTACTTTACGTTGTGCTCCATGCACAAAAATCCAGCGCCCGTACCTGACACAGCAAAACGCAGGATTAGGCATCGGAGAGAAACATGGCAAGAGCGTCACAGTGTTGCCATAGCCAAATACCTATCCCGTGGGTCCTAACACGAAATAAAACAGCATAGAAAAAAGTGCCCCCTCTCTCCCCTCCTCAGAATATTCTCGCGAGTTCACGGCTGTTCCCAGCCACACCCCGTCCATGGATATTCTTGCTCTCCTTTTCTCCCCCTTTTCACCTGCTTTCAGATTCGAGAGGATTGACCCAGCAGAGGTGGGGGCGCCTGGAATACGGCTCTGTGGTGCTGAGAGCAACACGAGAGGTGGCTCTGCGGTGATGGGCGAATCAAGCGGCAGCGGCCGATAGATCAACGGCTGACTCACCTACTCCAACGGCATAAGCTGGCGCGCTCGTTTTAACGACTGTTGACCAGCTACGGTTGTGGAATACGCATCCCAGACCCCTGCATCACGAGGCGGCCAACATCATGTGAAACTTGTAGCGAAGATCTCACCTTTCTACTGCATGTCCAGTTCTCAGCTAGCTCAGGTTTGTTAATCCATTCCCGTAGATGTGCGTGTAAATTTTGTGAGTGATCGAGACATGTTTCCCTATGTGCTGTTGTGTATCATTTGTGTATAATTTTGCTGAAGCACAATCGTTCTAAAATTTACTCATGTAATCTGAAGTTCGAAGTTGGTTGGAATTTGATGAGATCTCTAGCTGCTGGTAGTTTGAAGAGATATATTAATTTATTGTCAGTGTAGAATTTTGCCTCGGAGCATGTAGTTGCTCCGGTTCCCAGTTTTGTTTGTTTTGGAACCATCTCCATAGCATAGAGAATCAGTTCCAAAAGCCAAATACTAGCAGTTTTGGAACCACTTTTGGCCATACGATGTGGCTGCCCTTAAGCCTTGGATTCATGAACCTCACAAAGGTTTTTTATTCTTTGGACAAATCGCCAAATTCAAAATCTCAGTCGATCGACAAAACATACCGCATACCCTGTTTGAATCAGAGATTTTGTAGTATCCAATTTTGTTTTCCAATATGGTAAGTGTTTCATGAGCAGCCTTCTATTCGTACTAAAGGAGTACCATTAGTATTATTCCCTGGACGCTTTTGAAATTCAAAAATCTTAGTCGAGCGGCCAACCCTGTTTGAATCGGAGGTATACAATTTTCATTATGAATGATGATCAGTTGAGCTATCAACAAAATTCTTAGTCGAGCTATCAACAAAATTCAAAATCGTAATCGAGCGGCAAATTCCCCACCAACTCAGATGCTTTTCGCGCGCCTCCGTTTCAAAACAATTTAGGCAAGATCTCCCACTGTTGGAGTAACATTTTTCTAGTACTATTATTACTACTAGATGGAGGCTAGCCAATTTCAAAATCTCAATCAAGCGGCAAAACCACCCACCGATCTTCCCGCCCCTCTGTTTCAAAAGATTTGAGCCAAAATCTCCCACCGGGTAGTACCATTTTATTAGAATAGAAGATGGGCGCTAGCCAAATTCAAAATCTCAATCGAGGAGAAATATCATACATCGACCTTGAAGCATTTTGCGCTCCTCTATTTCTAAAAAATTTGACCATAAAATTCCCATTCTACCCTTTGTTCAGACGACAAATCGGCAGGCTATAGCCGGTATCTTGGGGGCACGATCGTAATTTTTATCATGTTCACCTCTATGGTCCCTATTCGTGCAGTTTTTCATGCCCCCCCCCAATCCCAAGCCCTCTATCCCCTCCACGACCATCGCGCGCACCGGCCGGCGGAAATTCCACTATGGCCTGGGCCACTTGAGCTGCGGTCTCGTGCACCGCCGTGGAGCCGCTTCACCGTCACCCACCCCACCGGATCTAGTTCACCTGGCTTCTGTGCCACGGCAGCGGAGCTGCAGTCTTGTTCACCATGCCGATGGCGTCATCGACTGCCCAAGCTCTGCTTCCCCGCTGCCGAATGCTACCCAACAGTACCGGAGCCGCCTCACCGGTGTCCACCGGATGGGATCTAATTCAACGAGTTCTATGTCCACCGCTCCAGACCAGCTGCAGGGAGTTGTCGTTCACTACACCGAATATGCCTTAGCAACGCTCTCATCCACTGCGTTGAATCTGCCTCAGCGCCGCGCTCAAGCTGGCATCGACCATCCAAGATCTACTTCCCCGACCGCCCAAGATCTATTTAGCCGCAACTGCAGCACCCTCGGTGACCTGCACATGTCACCCGCATGGTACTGACGATGCTTAGATGCCTCTCCGACCAAGGTAACCTAATCTCCAACTCCTTTTTGTTTTCTCGGCAATATAGCAGGTTAAAGCCTATCGCAGTGAACTTAATTTTTGTTATCGTGCTAGTACATACAAGTCATTGGGCATGCTTGTTCTTTGTGCTACATACAAGGTCACTGGACATGTTTGTTTGCATTCTCTTCTCTACAAATTTCAAGTAATGCACATGTTTGTTATTTGTCATGCATATGTTCCTAGCTACTCCCTACAATAGTAATTGCCTGCTATTGTGTAGTTTTTTGCAAAATGTAAAGTCGGTGAAAAATATTACTGTGGATTCCCTACTCCATAGTTACTGAATTTATCTGGTTCGTCCTGAGCTAAGTTTCTGCTATTATTTCCTCCCTGGCATCGTTCTTCTATCCTGTAGTACCTATTTAAACTCATCGTACTAGTTCGATAATAATGTTTTTTGCTATCTGGATCTTTAAAAGATGCAACACTGACTATTTGTTTTTTCTTTGCATAGAGCTCAAAAGGGAAAACTGAACATGTTGGTTTGCACAGCCTCTTCTACAGGTTCACAAGCGCAATGTCATTGTTTCGTGCTGGCTCATCCTAAGAAATGACATAACTATACTCTACTGTGTAGTTTATTCGTGGTTTGTGTTCCTACTCTGCAAGTTCTGGCATAATGCCATTATAATTTACGTCTCGTTCATTCTTAGCTACTCTTATGAAAGTAACTACATGCACATTATGTATCTCATCGAAAATTCTGAGTCACCCAATGTCTCTTGCATTCCAGGATATTCTACTACTTCCATATATATTTGTTGAAATGACCTGGCTAGTTTATATTTACTGAAATTCTAGAAAACACTCTGTCCGATTACTCAATTCATCTGTAGGCACACTTGTGTAATGCTTGCTTGTCATGTTCTACAGGTTCACAAGCAATTCCATTATATTTCATGACTAATGGTTCACCCTAAGCAGCGACATAGCTATCCTCTACTGTATATATACTTCATTCGTAGTTTGCATTCTTGCTCTACAAGGTCTCTTATGATGCCTTTATAATTTATATTTGGTTCCTAGCTACGACAGTAACTGCATGCCCATTGTGTAGCTCACCGTGAATTCTGGGTCACCCAACATCTCTTGCATTATAGGATAAACGACTTCTTCCATATATATTTGTTGAAATGACCTGGAAAGTTTATATTTGCTGAAATTCTAAGAAACACTTTGATTGACTTCTCATTTCATTGTATGCATATTTGTTTAATGCTTGCATGTCCTCTTCTACAGGTTCGCAAGAGACGCCATTATATTTCTAATCTGGTGCTGGTTCATCCTAAGCAATGACATAACTATCCTCTACTATGTAATTCATTCATGGTTTGCATCCCTGCTCTGCAAGTTCTCGCATGATGCCATTATAATTTCTATCTCGTTCATTCTTAGCTACGAAAGTAACTGCATGCCCATTGTGTAGCCCACCCCAAATTCTGAGTCACCCAACGTCTCTTGCATTCCAGGATATACTACTGCTTTCATATATATTTGTTGAAATGACCTGGCTAGTTTATATTTGCTGAAATTTTAGGAAATAGTCTGTTCGATTACTCAATTCATTTGTAGGCACACTCGTGTAATGCTTGCTTGTCATGTTCTATAGGTTCACAAGCAATGCCCTTATATTTCAAATCTAATGGTTCGTCCTAAGCACCAACATAGCTATCCTATATATGTAGTTCATTCGTGGTTTGCATTCTAGATCTACAAGTTCTCTTATGGTACCATTATTATTTCTGTTCGGTTCCTAGCTATGACAGTAACTGCATGCCCATTGTGTATCTCATCGCAAATTCTGGGTCACCCAATGTCTCTTGCATTCCAGGATAAACGACTACTTCCATATATATATATATATATTTGTTGAAATGACCTGGCTAGTTTATATTTACTAAAATTCTAAGAATCACTTTGATTGATTGCTCATTTCGTTGTAGGCACACTTGTCTAATTCTTGCTTTTCCTCTTCTACAGGTTCGCTAGAGACGCCATTATTTCTAATCTGGTGCTGGTTCATCCTAAAGCAAGGACATAACTATCCTATACTGTGTAGTTCATTCATGGTTTGTGTTCCTGCTCTGCAAGTTCCGGTATGATGCCATTATAATTTCTATCTGGTTCATTCTTAGGTACGACAGTAATTGTATGCCATTGTGTAACTCACCGTAAATTCTGAGTCAACCAACGTCTCTTGCTTTTCAGGATATACAACTACTTTCATATATATTTGTTGAAATAACCTGGCTAGTTTATATTTGCTAAAATTATAAGAAATACTTTGTTTGACTATTTATTTTATTGTAGATACACTTGCCTAATGCTTGCCTATCCTATTCTACAGGTACACAAGCGACGCCATTATATTTCGTATCTAGTTCTGATTTGTCCTAAGCAATGACCTAACTATCCTCTACTATATAGTTCATCTGTGGTTTGCATTTCTTCTCTACAAGTTCTCGCATGATGCCGTTATAATATCTGACTCGTTCATTCTTAGATACGACAGTAACTGCATGTCATTGTCTGGTTTATTTTTCTGATTTATTCTTCTATATATATTTGTTTAAATGACCTGCTTAGTTTATATTTGCTGAAATTCTAAGCCACACACATTGTTATATTTCTTGTTTCACGGTAGGCACACTTGTTTAATGCTTACTTGTCCTGTTTGTTTGACATGATGGTCAATATATTTGAACCATTGATCAGTAGTAAACTCCAGTTCATAGCTCATGTCGTATCAGTTAAATAATTAGTTTGCCTTGTTTGACATATTAAATTATTATTATTTAGTTTCATACTGCAATTATTGCTATTGCCATCAAAGAGGAGGCGACAAGATCATGTCTCAAGTTTGTTTTCCAATGTAGATGTCACACTCAAAAGGGAGATGCAGGTGATAGATGGAGAAATCAAATTGAGGACTGCTATCAACTCGATTGTCAACTGAAATGCTGGTTTTTCTTTCCCTTGAGTTGATAATATGTAATAATTTTAAGTAGTTTGCATTTCATGTAATATCTAGACTAATTGCATAGCCCATGTAGGTATTTAGTTGATTCCGTCCACACATAGCGGTAGGCGGTACCGTACCTGTGCTAGCCAGGTCGATTAGGGTACAATATCATGCTCTGTATTTTTCTGTCTTGTATTAGGCAGACGATAAACAGTAAAAATGCTCACACGTTGTACCCTTTTATGACACCGAAATGGGCTCCAGAAATGCAGAAACTGTAAAAGACCATAAAAATAACGAGGCCGACCCACATGCGAGATTAGTAATAGTAACGGGCCATAACAGTGGCAGGACGAAACAGGAACCTATGGAAACACTAACAGTGAAACAGTAACAAGCCGAAACAGTAAAAGGACAAAACAGTAAAAGGCCGAAACATTAACAGGCCATAACAGTAACAGGCCGAAACCCTAATAGACCGAAACCATAACAGGACAAAATAGTAATAGGACAAACCGGAACAGGCAAAACAATAACACTCGAAACAGTAGGGACGAGAAAAATAACGGGCCAGAACCTTAAATTGCGAAAACAGTAACGAGTCAGAATAGTAGCAGGCCAGAACAGTAGCAGACCGAGTTTGCACTAAGATGAAACAATAACAGGCCAAGAAAATCACTAGGTTAAAATAGTAACAGGCCAGAACATGGGCCGAACATTTACGGGCCTGAACAGTAGGACCCAAAGTATATGGGCTTGCCTCGAACATTATGTGGATATATAGTAATGGGCCGGAACGAGTAAGGGCCAAAGCGGGCTGGCCAAACGGGCCAATTTCAAACAGTGCAGGGTGGAACACTAACGGGCCCGGATATTTATGGGTCGTGCGAACGGGCCAATTTTAAAGAGTGCGTGTGGAAACAGTAATGGGCCAGAAAGTTTACGGGCCGACTACGGATGCATCAATGGGCCCATTTGTAACAGTGCATGCGAAACAGTAATGGGCCGCGATCCTGTTGGGCTTCCTTAATGGGCCGGCCGACTTAATAATTACCAGGCCTTGCCTGGTCCTGTCTTCTATCACGGTTTTATTGACAGTTAACGGCGTTAACTGGCCGTTAACGGCACTCTCTACATGGTAGTTTGCATGACATCAGCAGTCAACGCGGCTGGCGAACACATCTACAACGGAACGACTTTCCGTGGTTGAAGGGTGCGAACCGCCACGGTTAAAAAAACGTGGTAGATTCATTTGTGATGGGGATTTTACCACGAAGGGCATTCATCGTATAAGACTCTTCAGGCATGAAAAACGGGCCTTCAACCACGAAAATCGTTTATTGTAAAAGGAATTTTTTCTTGTAGTGATGGTATATCTTAAAGTTTGTCCAATGAAGGGATACAAAAGATTCGGAGTCAAAGGAAAGTTAAGTCCAAGGTACATTAGACCTTTCAAGATTCTCCGTCGGAATAGGATAGTAGCTTATGTTTTGGAGCTACCAAAAGAGTTATCACAAGTTCACAATGTTTGGAAGCAACGGAGAATTCCATTACAGATAAAGAATTATAACTACAAACAGATCTAATATATGTTGAAAAACCATGGAGGATGCTGGAAGAAAATTGGAAGAGGTCGAGTAATCGGGCAATCAAATATTGCAAGGTGCAATAGAAACATCATCTTGAACAAGAACCTACCTAGGAAAAGGAAGATGACTTAAGAGAAGCATATCCAAAATTATTTGGGTACACATCGAGACAACTTCAGGACGAAGTTTTGTATAAGGGGGAAGGCTATAACATCCCAATGTTTTTTTTTGCAAATTAAAGCCCTAGAGGGATCAAGGTTTCTCTCGCTTCGATGGATTAGAGTTTAGATCATCTCAGCGAGTGCGATAGATTTGGATATCATCTCTAGGCATTTGTTTTGTTTTGGGGGAACAAAATTCAAAGTTGTGTTTGAATTTCAAATTTGAATTGAAATGAATTTAGAAATATTTAATTGATTAATGAAAATTAATTTTAATTTCTAAGTATATAATTGTATAAAATGCAATAAGCATTAATAATAAAAGGTAATTGTATAATAGTATAAAAGAAATAGAAATTGAATTATTGGATAATGTAATAATACATTACAATAATCAAATAAAGGAAATAAGAAGGTGAATAATAAAGTTAATTCAATAAAATAATAAAAATAATCTTTATTGATAGAAACATATTATTACATTGTCTTTACATCAAAGGAATAAAGGAAATAACAAAAGTAGTAAAACAAAAAATACTAAACTACTTTTCCAACTAATATTCTTGATCTTATTTTGTTCATGATTCCTACAAATTACAAAATAGATAAATACAAAAATAAAGGCTAGTGTTAGTATTGCTCTTAGTATAACAGTTTAATGCACTCTTCATTACATCACTAAGCAAATTAATTAGGGAAAGTGTCACCAAAGTAGAATATGTTCTTATTCCATGTTTGCCTCAGTACTACATCATTAGCAATAGAGAGGGGCAAGTTTCACCAAAGGGGTAAAGTAGAACTAGTGAAAATCCTAGAACTTACTTGATCTGATCAAGATTAGTAGCTAGCAAGCAAGCAAGAAGCACTCACATAATTGCATGTGTGTGCTGTCGCCACAGGGTAACCACCCTAAGTGATAAGGTAACACAGCTGCAGCAGTAGCAGATCTTCTCTCTGCTGATCCTTTCACAAGAACACCAACAATACGAACACCCAACTGCATTCTCCATGGATCAAACCAACCAATCAAGTGAACCATGGTGACCTAAAGAGGAAAGATCTTAGGAGTAGAGCAAAGCCAAGCCAGTAGTATAGGATGAGTAGGCCATCATCAAGAGCTTAGGAGGAGATTAATTCAGGATCAAAGAAGAATAAGAACCATGCAACATACAGCTTACCAAAATATTAAGGAACCAACTACAATCCCAGTTCGTTTACCTCAACACCAAGCCATTCCAAAGTAGTAGTTTGGTGTATAAAATCATTAAAGCGTCTCTTCTTATCAGCTAATAAGAGGGAAATGGCTAGGGTAATATGAATCCTCTCAATATTGTAAAGAGAAGCTTTACAAAATCATCATAGAGAAGAAGTAGCCACTAATATGTATACGTTCTTATTTAAAACTTGTGGCCTCGGCATTTTGCATCCTAGGCAAGGAAAAGATTTAGGCTGCCAAACCAGAGGCAGCAGATCATGCCAGTTTAAATACACCACTATGCACACCTTATCCTTGGGGGCACCACAGTAGCAAGTTAAACCAATAGAGGCCACACACTGGTATAGTTGACCCACAAGCCACTTTACTATTTTAAAAGAACCCTAGGAATCATTTAAAGTCTTTATTATCATGATGACAGTATCAAGAGCACAAACAAGCTAAGCTTGCAGTATGCATCCACAATAAATCATTAGTAGAGCCAAATGCCAGACTAAAATGAATCACTTTCCTAGATATAATACTAGGAATCATCTAAGTGGAGTTTCTGTTCTTAAGAATAGTATTGGAAAATATCAGCAAACCATATTGCCAATTATGTCTGCACAAGTCAGGACTAGATCCTTATTAAAACATCCAGGAATACATCCTAGATTTATTCTCTATCAGTATAAATAGATCATCAGAACAATTCTAAAACCATAGGACAAGCAGTAACACCATTAACGAATACTTTGAAATTACTATCACTTTGACACTATCAACATCTCTAACAAATACTTCAACATGATAAAGGGGCTAAAAATGAACATCATCTAAGTGTGATTTTCACAAGGCATGGGAGATTGTAGATCCCACCAATATTACACAACTACTGGTATTGCATAGTATCATTTAAAGTTATCAAAGGATATATAATAAATGCATCTAGGAAAGCTATCTAATCTAAAACAATATCAGGAATGTAGGATCATATGTGCAACACCCAAGCATAATTCTAATCAATTCATAATCTACACTAATTAGATCATGGTAAAGCTAACAATCATACTAAACATATTACTGTAAACCCTAAGTGGTGATAGATCATGGGGAAACCCTAATTAGGGTTGGTGCCAGAAAGAAGGTAAGATAGAGAGAGAGAGGAGAAGGCACCTACCTGGTGGCGAGTCATAGCTCGCTGGAGAGGAACCAGAGACGGCGCTGGTAGAGGCGATGGAGGGTTGCATGGCTGTGCTCGACCAGCACCAAACCACACCACATCACCACATCAACGGCATTAGCACCATGTCACAAGACCACCAGGGAAGACGGTACGGTCCCCGGATCATGGCAAGGCCATGGCATCTGAACCCTAGCGCCAGGCAATCGAAATGGGCGAGCAGTACATGGATCAGTTTCTAGATCGAGCGGGATAGGTAGATGCAGCGGAGAGCGGCAGTTTGATGATGACTAATGGCAGCGGTTGAAGAGGCTAGAGCCGGCCAGAATCGCGTAGCAATGGAGGTGGCGACCGCAGCATCACGAGCGCCAAAGGGAGAGTCGAGGGGAGGAGAAAGCGTGTCTAAGTCGGTCGACCCACTTAGTAGACTCGAGCAATGGGTCTAGCCTAGCCCAATGGGTCGGGTTGTCCAGTGGACCCAACCTATATAAATAAAAAGTAATATAAATTAAATAAAAAGAAAAATCAAAATCAAAATTACCAAAATGACCCTATAAACACTTTAGGCTATAGAAAAATAAGGAAAATCATAAAAATACATATGGTATGTCTAAATGTTCACAAAAATTTAATATATTCAAGAAAAATATTAAGCTATTCTTTTGTAATAGATGAATTAGAACAAAATATTTAAAGCATTAATTCCTTTATATAATTCTATAAACATGAGAGTAAATCTTATAAATAAATAAGAATCATTTTATAAGTATAAAAATAATATATTTCACTAGAAAAAATCTAAGTATATTATTTCATAAAATTTGGAATTTTTAATAAAATAAAAGAATGGAAGGGTTTAAAAATTCGTATTATATAAAAAATAAAAGAAATGTATTTTATTTTACCTTTACATAAAAATAAATTCCTTTTTTCTTTGTTTAAAATAATTAAGATCATTTTCTACAAAAGGAATAATCATATGTCCTTATAAATAAATTTAACATCTTAAAAGTTTCTTTTAAAACTGAATAATGAGGGTAATACATGCAAAGAAGGGTATTAAAGTCAAAATTAAGTATTGCATGACATTATTATGCATAAAGATAGTATTTTCTTCTTTAAATATTATCCTTACCGGACAATGATGGTGTTTTGTAGAAATAGGAGCGCAAGGTCAAGTCAAAGCATCCGACTATATTACCTTGTAGTCATAAGGCAAGTTCATCACTTGCTCATGTCCTTTGATGTGTTCACAAAGTACTATGATATCACCTATGTTCTAAAAGGATTAAGAAAGATTATTTGCACAATAGTATGAAGTATTGGTTATCATCCTAAGTGGTGATAATCTATTATAGCTAGAAATGGAACCTAGAGTTCCATGCGCATTGAAGTATGTTATATAGGAATAAATAACCAATATCGTCAGTGATTCTAGTGCCATATTTACACATTATCCATAAGATCTGGAATGGGACGGTGAAGTCAGTTGTATCATCTTTCTTTCATGTGATAATTGACGACCTTATCATGACGCTGAGGATTCCTTGCGAGGAACCACCACATGGGTGGGACCTCTCACTGCCCTGGGATACTTGGTGTCTACATACCTTCAAAGAAATGTTTATGAAAATTGCATGGAGACTAAGACTTATAGTATGAGGTGGTAGCTTGTGCATCAAACTTCCCACCTTGCATATAATAAACTTGTTGGGTAACGCTATTACTCACCATTTCCTTTGATCCGCTGGTTAGACTCTGAAGACCAATAAGAAACTCTACTGTATGGTACTGAGTGCCAAGATAATGCTTTCTACAAAGAACCAAATCTCTCTGGTGGAGTTGAATGAGTGGATTACGAGATCCTCTATGGAGTTAAGGGCAATGAATCAATGAATCAGAGTAGTTAGTATGATAGGATTAGTACTAAGGTTGAGCTGAGCAGCCTAGAACTCTATAAAATAAGTTATTGAGCTCCCACCTTGTTAATTAGTTTGGATCTCTTCGTCTTATGTAGGAACAACTTTAAATAAGGTATTAGCTTGCAAGCCCCAAAAACTTATGGTATCGTTTATTTTGGTTTTGTAATAATAAGGTTGTATGTATTATGGACAAGCAATGTTTCTGTTGTACCACTCTAAGGGATGTGACATTTGTGGAGCGGGGCTTCTAGAGACATTATGTCAACGACTTGCGTACTACAACATGCAGTTATATATTGGGTCACCGCGTTACGTAATAGCCCAGAACAGCAAGACTGGGATAACATTTGTGGACGCCTTACACCGAGAAATATCCCAGTTTATTTATAGGATGGTACCACGTACCCGAGGTACGTCAGGTTCGTTGGTGGCATGGATATAGGGTTGAAGTAGTCAGCCTTTGGCGCCGCGTAGTAGGCCTCCATATGGTGGTAGTACGTGGGCCCTGCGATCGCTTAAACGTTGTTGAAGTAGTTTTGCGTGAGGTTACTAGAGTGCTTGGAGTATATTCTTCCCTCGACGCGGGGATTCCGGGGGCTTCCACGCTCCAAACCCTGGTGGCAGCCCCCGGGTATTCGATGATGCGGAGGTCGACGGCGACCTCCTTTCCAAGCGGGCTCGATCCGTTGTGCATGATGCGTGCACCCCCTGACTAGCGTGCTAATTGACGAAGGATAGTTTAATGATCCCACGATAACCTCACTTCCGAAGGTTGGAAGAGCGTTTATTTGTTCAGCAATCGGCTTGGGGCAGCTGGTTTGGATCTCAAAGACGAAGATATGTGTAAAACAAATAGGATTTCCTCAGACTTTATTCATAAGATGATCAAGATACCGTACAATATGCCTACAAGATGATCTTGATGGGTTTATAATAGTACCCGACGAGAGTAGGTGAATCTAGGGTTTATGGCTAAAGCTAATGGGTACAAGTTGGGTGATTATGGTGTGTCCACTTGAGGTGAATGTATCCAAGTATATATAGCGGACGGTGGTGTAAGAGTTTCCCCTAGTCATGGTAGTACTTCATCTTGCCTTGCATGTTAAGTTTGATCTTATCTACCTTGGACATTAGTCTGGTCTTCGGGAACCTCCAGTGAGCCGTCTTGCAGCCCCATAGGTTAGGTCGGTTGAGAGCTACTGGTCGTAGGACTTTGAGTCTTGTACGTGGAGGTCTCCATGGGCAGGAATCGTGGATTAGTCCCATGTATCATATATGCCTAAATCCACCCATCACCGACAACGGCTATGTCCTAAAGTTAGAATAAGGTCATTCACACCATATTTTTCCAGTGGTGCGTCTATCACCGATGGAAGGCGCATGGAGCTGTTGTTTGGCAGATCTCATGGGATCTTGTTAGCTTTTGTGTTTGTTGATGTGATTTCAGGCATGTCTCTTCTGATATGTGGATGTCATCATTATTGATGATTATTGTCCTGGTGCGCCGATCATTTGATCCTTAACACGATGACTTCTCGTATGTCTATCAAAAAGCTTCACTGCAACAAGTTTTGCCTGGCTCAGATGATGGAGGGGTGAGGCCGGCGGCGTGCCTTCGCGCTAGTGTTCTTAGTGGTTCCTAGGTGGTCTATGGATCTGTTTGTATTTTTTACTTTTAGGACTCTGTGTACCTTGGTTGATGATTATTAATAGATTGTTGGATTTTTTGCAAAATAAAAAGACTATACATCACCAAGAAGACGATAGAGATCGACATGATGATGACACAATTAGTTTTTAACTGATGTAAGTCACTAAGGAGAAATTTTATACTCTCCATCTTAAAATGGATGTCGAAGATCTGTCTAGATTCGCATATATCTAGATACATTTTATATAATTTATTTCGTTGTAACGGTTGCCCATGTTATTGTGGACAACGATTTAGGGAGCCGCTTTTTTTTAATGTTCACATCAGTTTACAGGCTCCGTCGACAGAGGCTCTCTCCGTTGCAAAGGAAGGTTTCACGAGTGTTCTTACTAATTACTACTCCATTCGTTTTAAAATATAACATGTTTTAATTTTGTGAAATAAATGTATCTAGACTTATTTTAGTATATATGTTCACTTAGATTTGAAGTGAATCTACACACTACAAAAATCTAAATACATTTTCTTTATTACAGACTAAAACATCTTATATTTTGCAAGGGAGGGAGTACTAATTAGTGCCATTCGTTTCCGGCGACGATCGATTCGGCTGTTCCTCGCACACATAAGCCCGATCTTCTTCAAATTAAGGAGCATATGCCCTGTTATGCATCAACATGATGACAATGTGCCTGAATCACTTGGCACACTGTCATTGCCATCAATTATCATCATCCGCCGCGGGGACAGCCATCACTTTGGCCGGTCCAGTCCACCACCGCAACTACTGATTTTTAGCATAAACCCTGTCAGGATTCGATTCTATCACATCGGTGGTGTGATTGGTAATAGAAAGAAGGAAAAAGACCGCGTAGCTTGTCTGCATGTATGGCAACTCCACTGGTGTCGCAACATTACCAAATTAAGCAGCAGAAAGTGTATATTCTACCAATCGTGTGACAAAACAAAACAAAAAACCAGGGGGGCAAGCGGTTGGATATAGGTGGTCTTACATTAAGAGTTGAATATTTCATGCCACACATGTCGATCTCACTCACCCAGTTCCGTCCGTATTAACAGTTAACCACGAGATCACCACAACAAAAATTACACATTAACAGAAATGTAGGGAGAGCTAGATTTCCCGGCAAACTAACGATCAATTGCAAGCATGTCGATACACCTGAGATATGTTGCATCCTTGTAAACGCATCGACCGACACCCTGCAAATAAATCACACTGTTTGTTAATCAATGGAATTTGATATACTAGTTAAAATAGCGGCAGAAATCGGCACGCTATCACTAATTGGCGGGCGAGCTAGCTTAATTTGTCTCAGCAAAGAGGGAGATCGACAAGAGAATAGAGGGCTAAGCAACATAGATTTAGTACTAGCAGGTACCTGTGCAAGAAGACAAATGGTAGTGGTAACTAGGCGCTGACTGCAGGTTTCCCCTAGAGGCGGAGCTCCAGGTCCAGCGCCTCGCAAGCGCTAGCAGCGGAGGCCATTCTAGTCCTGCTGGGCGTGTCCACCGCGGCATCGCCGCCCATGGACGGATCCGCCAGGAGCTGGGCATGGTCCCCGAATCGTGGAGCGCCGGCTGCCCACCTCTCAGGACTGGCATCGGCGCGGGCGGGCGCCGCCGCGCTACTACCGCCGTGCGACGCGATGGAGGTGCACATGGACCGGCCGCTACCGGAATCGACTGCGGCGAGGCCGTAGGGGCCGTCGTCGTAGGGGTTGCTGAAGCCGCCGACGCGGTCCTTGCGATGCGCGTTCTGGTGGCCGCCCAGCGCCTGCGATTTGAGGAACGTCTTGTTGCAGAAGAGGCACGGGAACAGCCGCACCTCCTTGCCGTCCACGCACGCCGTCGGCGCCGCTTGTTCCCGACCTTGGCTGCTGTCCGCCGGCGCCAACGCAAGCGATAGGTCGACCGACGCGGCGGCGGCCGCCGCCGCCGATTGCACATGGAACAACCAAGACGACCTGGCCTTCTCCATCGATCCAAGTATATATTCGACTGATGTTGCTGCAGTGTACTCCGTACTAACTAGACACAAGATTACTACTATCAGGGACAGATGAAAAGGCTGAGAGTGGTAGCGGGGGCTCTTCTATATTGGGAACGGAGGAGGACGAATGGGTGCTTTTTTTTTTTTTTTTGAGAGGGGACGAATGGGTGCTGTGCTATGGTCTATGGAGTACAGACTTGATGGGGCTGAGAATGAATGCGATATCCAACTAAACGGGGAGGAATAGTACTATTGGGCCGACTGAAAAGTCAAGGGAGACGAGCCACGTTCGCTCCTGTAGGGCTAGACGCCAGGATCGTTTTTCTTTCGGAAACAGCATGCAGGAATTATGCTGTCTTTCGTAGGCCGCATTGAGTCGGGCCAGGCCCCGTCATAGGGAGAAGAATACGGTCTGATTAGTTGCCCGGGCTTCCTCCACGGCGTGGCCTGCGCAGGTCTTAAAACATCGTTCAGTCAGGCCCGGCGTAAACTGTTGCATCAGTAGCTTCCGTGGAGAAGGCCTAGGGAGCGCAAAAGACAGCCTCGGCTGCACAGGTGGAGAACACGGATGGTACCCGCGGCTATTGGTGCGGGTGGAGCTTAACTAAACCCGCACCCCTAATATTAGATCTTTCTCACAACCTTACCCGCACCCACACATGGATATAGATTTTGTCCCATACCCGCACCCGTTGGGAGTAAAAATTTAAGATATGACAACAGCAACGCATGTGAACCATATTACCTTCACATAGAAGCTTCTTCTTCCCTATCATATCCACAATCAACTCAATTGCCTTGTCATTTGTTGTGCAGTTGTCAACTGTAGAGTCATCAACTTTTCATCAACATTCCAATCAACCAAGGCCTCATGGAGCTGCTGAGCTATAACCTCCTTATTATGTGGTGCTGGGACATAAATAAACCTACAATATGCATAATGTTAAACAATTAGGGAGTAAGAATAAACATGGAGAACTTCTGAAAACCTGTATTAGGGCCTTATGAGCAACATACCTCATGAGAATGCTCCTAAGATTCCAAGATTCATCAATGAAATGTGCTGTAACAGCCATGTAGCCCTTCTTTTGGTGGTCGGCTGTCCACATATCAGTGGTGACCGCAATTCTTGATTGGACCAATATCATGTATTCCTTAGCCTTCTTTTTTTTCTTTATTGTACCTATCGATAATGTCATTCCTAACAAACAAAATAAGAGGAACATATTATCTAACCGTTGTAATTTACAAAGAAGATATAGGACAAAAATAAATATAATAAAAGCAATAACATATTTACCTAATAGTATTTCTTGTATGGAGTTTAAATAGGGGCTGAAGTGCATGGATGAATCTCCTAAAACCAGCATGGTCCACTATAGACAATGGATAGTCATGTAGCACCAACACGTTGCCAAGTTGTTCTCTAGCATAATCTTGATCAAACGTGTAGTTCTCAACATCTACTTTTCCATCATCTTTAGCACTCAACTTCAATGATGATTGGTCCAATGTTTTACCATCCCTAGTCTTAATCTTTCTGAGTGTACATGACTTCAGATGTAGGGCAAGATGATTTGTACCAAAATTTCGCTCCGCCGTAAGTGTCTTGTGACAATAATCACACTTAGCCTTCCAAACTCCATCGATCTTCACCTTCTTCATTTCCTTCCAAACACCAGAAGTGAGCCTACGTTTGGCAGCAGCATTCATCTCTTCTTCCTCTTCCTCTCCATTATCATCATCTAAAATGACGACTTGATCTCTAGAATTTCCCCCCTCTTCATTGTTGCTAGCTGTATCACTACATAAAAGAATAAAACAAAAGAGAAAATTGTCAGGAAGTAAGCTGTATCACTACATAACAGAATTGTCTAGAATTTCCCCCTCTTGAAGGAAGCGAGATTATAGCTAGTATATGCTACTCATGTACTCGAAGGAAGCATTATTTCAACAAAGATTTCGATTTTGGTATGCTGACTAAATACTCAAAGATCTAAAGAAGCATTATCGGGCCAATATTGTTTTTATGGATCAATGCATTATCTATAAAGATAACCGACTACAGACTGATGGAATTATCAGTACTTATGACAAAATTATATATTATACTCCCGCCGAATATATCTAGACAAATTTTAGTGCTAGATACACCCGAATTTAGACAAATTTGAGTCAACTAATATAGGTAGGAGAGTAGCATTTTTTGTATAATTCGTCCACAAAAACCATCAAAGATTAATTTTTCAAGTGCTATTTATCATCAGGTAATTGCCTAATTTGATCAGGGAATTGCCTAATTTGTTCCTAGCCAAAATTTCACAAAATCAGATCGTGTACAGCAGAGAGGAAAAACTCACCGGGAACTTGGGCATGGGGCCGCCGGGCGCACGCGCGCTGCCGCTGGCCGCTTCCCGCTCGCGGCACTTGCAGGACTGTGATTTCTCGGCGCAGAAGTCCGATTGATCTTGATTCCATGGCTGCGCCCAGCCTTGGGGACCGACGTGGAGAGGCACCGGCCAGGAACCTGCCCGCTCGCTGGAGGTTGCAGCTGCGCCGTGGAAGGCGACATCTCTTGAGGGCCGCTCCCATTCTCGCCCTGTTTTCTAAACTCGTCGGCTTCATCTTCCTGATTGGTACCAACGAGGTCCTCATCTTCCAGGAAAGGAGGTACCAGAGATTCTTCCTGCAGCATGTCGCGAAGCTCGCCCGCACCATTCTCCATGGTGCTGTTGCACAAAGAGCCGGCTACCACCAACCGGCGAGGTGATGAAAGGAGGGCAGGAAGTCGGGGCAGGGCGACGGCGGAGAATTCGTTGGAATCGGAGGAGACGAGGAGTCAGGGACGGTGACGGGAGGAAGCACTAAATTAACGGGATATAATAACTGATTAGTAGAGGTGGGCGATGTGCAGCGAAATTAATGGGATTGCATACTTGATTATTTTCGTGCGGTTAGTATTTGGTTTTCCGGTATTTATTTTTGGAAAAAAATCTATAATACTGATGGTCCACATGTCATCTACTAATATGCCGGGTATGTGGGTATGCGGGTGCGGGTTTTTCATTACCATACCCGCACCCGCAATACCCAACGGGTAGAGATTTTTGTCCAAATACTTACTCATGGGTATAACTTTACTACCATACCCTTACCCTAATGGGTAAAAACCCGTAGGATAAGCGGGTAGCGGATACCCGTTGCCATCCGTAGTGGAGAAGAATCGCGGTGGTGTCGCCCCATTTTTAGCGTGTTTGGTAGCCCGTTTTTCCATTTCTCGTATGGGTTAAAAAAATAAATATGTTTGGTGTATTGGATCTCATGTGTTTTTGTATCACATGAATTTTAAAGCAGTTCAAAAGTTGGCCCGCTAGGAACGCCAATTTTGGATTTCCGCAGAAACAGAGCCGCTCGTGCAAAAGGGGGAAAACTGCGTCGCCCCTACGACCTCGGCGATGGCGCGAGCCGCGGGTTTCCCCCAAAAGCTGGCGGGAGAAATTTCCGCCTACCGCAGCGCCACGGTATATATCACCACCCGCCACACCTATGTCCCTCGCCACCATTTTCCACATTCTTAGAGCTCTCAATCCGGCGAGGTTCTTCATCGGCCAGCAGGTAAGTGGCGGTAGCAGAGGTGGTGGTTCTAGATCGCTCCAAGATCTTCAGCGGCGATGTTCTTCACTCTTACGATGCCGGTGAGTTTCATCAAACCCCAGGCGTGGTAGCTTCGATCTGTTATCACCTCATATATCTGATTGTTGTTTGCGGTAGATCTATGTTAGTGTGTCTAATGAACTGCTAGGTATAGTCATAGATCCGTGTCTTCGTGGACTCGTTGCATGTTTAAGTTTGTGCTCATGCCTAGTCTAGGTCCTGATAAGTGCGACCGTGAAATCTGTAGGACATGACCGCTGATGAGTTCAGCTAGGTCCTCATGGATTCTCAGAAGACGTTTGTCGCTGAGACCCAATCCTAGCTCCCGCCTCTGAGGCTCACCTATCCTCAGCGCACGAAGATCTTTTCTGCTCCTCCGATGACCGGGTTCAAGGTGAAGCAGATTGCAGAGCAAGATGTCAAGATCTTGGCCAAGAAGAAAGCCATCAAGGATGGAAAATTCCATGGCACAGGCTAGTGCAAGGGGGGTGAAGGGCATCATTGTTGGAGATATGCCCAAGAGGCAATAATAAAATAGTTATTAATATATCTTTGTGTTTATGATAAATGTTTACATCCCATGCTATAATTGTATTAACCAAAAACATTAATACTTGTGTGTTCTGTAAACATGAAAGAGTCCCTAGTAAAACTCTTGTTGAACTATCTTGTTGATTAATAGATGATCATGGTTTCCTAATCATGGACATTAGATGTTATTAATAACAAGATTATGTCATTAGGAGAATGATATGATGGACACACTCCTATAGTAAGCGTAGCGTAAGATCAAGTCATTTATAGTTCGTTTGCTACAAAGCTTTCAAATACATAGTAACCTAATCCTTCGACCATGAGATCATGTTAATCACCATCACCGGATGAATACTTTGATGACATCAAACACCACTTCCGTAACTAGGTGGTTATAAAGGTGACATTAGGTATTTTGAAAGTATGTGTTGAGGCAAATAGATCAAGAGTGGGATTTGTCCATTCATATGACGGATAGATATACTCTGGGACCTCTCGGCGGAATGTCATACAATTGGCTTGCAAGCATGTAACTAGGTCACAAGGGATGTCATATCATGGAACGAGTAAAGAGTACTTATCGGTAATGAGGTTGAACTAGGTGTAAGAGATACCGACGATCAAACCTTGGATAAGTAAAGTATTGCGCGATAAAGGGAATCAGTATCGTATGTAAATGGTTCATTCGATCATAATGTAATCGTAGAAATATGTGGGATCCATAATGGATTTCCAGATTCTTCTAATTGTTATTGATCGGAGAGGTGTCTCGATCATGTCTACATAGTTCACGAACCATAGGGAGACACACCTAAGGATTCGATGTTGTTTAGTAGATATGGAATATGAGTTGGAGACCGAATGTTTTTTGGAGTCTCGGATTGGATCCAGGACATCACGAGAAGATCGGGAATGTTCTAGAGAATAAGATTCATATAAGGAAAGTCAATTTCCGAGGTTCGGAAATGTTTTTGATATTTTAACCGGAAGCTTCTAGAATGTTCTAGAAGGTCCACCACCCTAGGAAGGGGTACTTGGAATGTGCCATACCAATGTGGAATGGTTGCATAATACCCTAGGCTAACTAGGCGAGGAATTAAGGTGAGAGATCAAACTCTAGTTTGATTAGATCAAACAATTATTTGAAAAAGTCAAATCCCAAATTGAGAAGTCAAAGCCTAGTGGTGGGAGGGGAGGAAACCTAGGGGAGTATTACCCAATTTATTGATTCCACACAACGGGAGCCAAAGAATACTTATAAGCCTTAACAATTGAGTTCTCAATTCAGCTGCACCTGGAAATAGTTCTTGCTCACAGTAGTTTATCAGTAGCAATAGTTTTATAGTAGCAATAGCAAAGAAACAATAACAGTAAACCAAGAGCAATAGTAACAGTAGTAGCAAACAATAGGATATGAATGCGGTAGCCATAGGGATGGATGGACACGCGTTGCATGGACGAGACTATTCATGTAACTTCAAGATCTAGGGCAATTGCAGATAAATAAGATAAAGCATCCAAGTACTAAACAATCATAGGCATGTGTTCCATATATAGTCATACATGCTCGCAATGACAACTTGCACAACATCTTTTGTCCTGCCAACCCGTTGCAGCGGGGCCTCAAGGGAATCTACTAATTAAGTTACTCCTTTTAATAGAGCACCAGAGCAAAGAATTAACACTCCGTGAACACATGTGATCCTCACATCACAGCCATCCCCTCCGGTTGTCCCAATTTCTACCACTTCGGGGCCTTTGGATCCGGACAATGATATGTGTACAGAACTTGCAGATAAGATCACAAACAATACTATCATCATGAATCAATAATAAGTTCAGATCTGAGATCATGGCACTCTAGCCCTAGTGACAAGCATTACGCACAACAAGTTGCAACAAAGTCAAATAGCACTAATAGAGATACTAGGCACCATGCCCTAACAATCTTATTCGACTACATGATAGAACTCATCCAATCCCTACCATCCCCATAGCCTACAGCATGGGATTACTCACTCATGGATGGAGGAAACAAGGATGGTTGATGGAGAGGCATTGGTGATGATGATGGCGATGATCCTCTGCAAATTCCCCGTCCCGGCAGGGTGCCAGAACCGAGTTTCTGGTTCTAAATCGCGGTTTCTGGTGGTGACGGCACATCGGAACTCTTTATGGAAAAACGTCGAACCCCCCTGAGTTTTTAGGTCAAGAGGAAACTTATAGGCGAAGAGGGAGGCCGAGGGGGTGCCCGAGGCAGCCACACCCCTAGGCGCGGCCAGGCCTGTCCCGCGCGACCAAGGGGTGTGGGACCCTCGGAGCCCCACTCCGTCTCATCTTCTGGCTTTGTGAGTCTTCTGGTGAAATAGGATTTTTGGCATATTTTCCATAATTTTTCCTGATAGTTGATTTTCTGCAAAAAAAACTAAACACCAAGGCAATTCTGCCGAAAACAACGTCAGTCCGTGTTAGTTATATCCAAATCACACAAGTTTAGAGGAGAAACAATAGCAAAAGTGTTCAGGAAAGTAGATACTTTTTGGACGTATCAACTCCCCCCAAGCTTAGCTTATTTCTTGTCCTCAAGCAATTCAGTTGAAAACTGAGTGCGATAAAAGAACTTTCACGAACACATTTGCTTCATGCGGTGTAAATATTCTCAGCACATGAGTAAATACTTGGACAATTCATAATAAGGAGTATGCAGCTGAGTCTACTTAATAGTCATTGCAAGCTATGAAGAGATTCCAACTCAAGAATAATAAGTAGCATGAAACATAAAACATAAGCAACATTGCAATGCTCATAAGAAGGTATGATAGAGTGGTATCTCGCTTGCCTTTGATGGTGGAGCAAACATAAATGCCAAGGCACCTATGAAGTTCAAGTGAAGACTAGAAGTAAAGATATCAGAGATACAAGCATCAAAGTCATGACATAATTAACCAAGTTTTGAGACAAGCACATTACACTAAGAACGACAACTATGCTCTCAATAAGGTGCTCATAGAATATGTGTTGACTCAATAAGGAAGTGAAAAGGTTTTGAAAAGTTTGAAAGGCTTCCAAATGCTAAAAGTATGGTACTCATTAGCTTTGAGCTCTCATTGCCCCTATCATAGGCATCTTTAAATGGTTAAGGTGAAAATGAGGTCCAATTTGAGTTATATGCTTGATAGGCCATAAACTGGAAATCTCATGTCCCTTGAGTATGAGGGTCGCTCCTCATGCTAATCAACTTTAGTCACCGGTAAGTTCTTGTCATAGTAAAGATCATGATATCAACAGGGTATATATTTACATATGTTGAAAGCGTTTCCCGTGATAGCACAGTTTTGCTAACTCCCAGTCTATAATTTGCAAGCATATAACTTTCATGGACAGTCACAATGGTTCAGGTTTATTAAGTGCAATAAATAAAGTGTGCCATCAAGTTCGTGAGAGATTTACTAACTAGTTTTCCCATAACAAGCAAACACTTTATTTTGAAGAAAACAGGGCATAATGAATATGTACGTAATAGCAAATGATGCTAGTAGGTAGGTATGGTAGACAATTTTGATAATATTGGTTTTGGGGAGTTGAAAGCACGAGTAGAGCTCATACTCAGTGCAAGTGAAGGCTATCAATAGAAAGGAAGCAACAAACGAGAGAGAAATAACTGTCATAATCATGCTTGCAACAAAACAGGACTAATTATGGCATAAAAGTGATACAAGAACTCTGAGGCAAAATAAATCATCGAGGCTTAACTGACTTTGGTTCAGTCATATGCATGTGTGAGCATGTGCCAAGTCGATTCAAATGAAACATTCAGAGGAGGATACCACAATGTCATACCAAGTTATGAATAAAACAATGCAAGCAAACATTCATATTACATGCTACAAACTATTAGCAAGCTGGAGCTATCATAAGAGAGCAAGAACTACTAAGCATCCATAAATAACATACACCGTACATGAGCAGACTAAGCATGCCCACAATTATGAGTATATGTACAAAAATGAAAACAAATAGAGTTCGTTACCAGCCTCTTACCACATCTAAAGTTGTTTTAATCTTCATTATTGCCCTTCACTTGTGTGGCTTGAATAATAATGAAACCAAACTCCACTGAGGACTGCTGAACCCTGCAAAGAACTTCACAAAACCAAAGAAGAACAACAAATATTTTTGGTGTTTTCAATTTTTTTAAAGCAAGCACACAAAGCAAAAACAAACAAAGCAAATCTTTTTAGATTTTTCTTAAGGCAAACCAAAGCTAAAAAGCAAAGAAACAAACCAAGAGAAACAACGAAAATATTTTTGGTCTTTTTTGTGTTTTGGAAAAGCAGAAACAAAAACCAAAAAGAAAGTGAAACATGAATATACAAAGAACCGACAAAACATGATATATAGATGAGTGTGATGTCGGTATACCTCCCCCTAAGCTTAGGCTTTTGGCCTAAGTGGGGCTCAATCCCAGCTTGACCAAGAAGTTGCACCTCCGTACTGCGACGAAGAGGCCCCTTTGTCCTGGTACGTGCTCGAGGAAGCCCCCGTGTAATGCACAGAGTGGCCATAAGAGGGCGTGTCCCCTGGTAGTGTCCGTGGAAACCATGAATGTGCAGCTTCTCGTCCATCTCCTCCTTGGAGCGTGACCAAGGTCCCTGGAAAATGCTGAACAAAGTGGTTTGTGGCAAAGGAATTTCCCTCTCTTCCCCGTCAATAAACATCATCCTATAAACCAAACTCTCAATGGTAGAGCTAGAAGTGACAAAGTGATGCTCTTTCATGGCAGCAAGATCAAGCCTCTGAGGAGTCAAAATTGTATCATTTGGATCGACAGAAAGTTCTAAAGCAACAACTACACGTGCGGCAATAGTACCCCCATAAATGGGTCCTCTAGCAGCTAAGCAACGAGCAATGAGAGAACCAAGATTATACCTGGTTTCATTGTTGAGTGCAACAGCTAGAAAGGCCAAATGATAGTTGGAAATATTGCTAGTGTTCTCCCTACCAAGAATACTAGTGGCAAGATAATAAGCAAAATATCTTATAGCTGGGAGTTGAATATTTCTTATCTTTCCGCACTGGGCTCTGCGGTCATCATCATTAGTCACCCCGCGATAGAGCTCCAACAATTCAGCGGGTTGAGCTGGAATCTTCTTCACCATCCCAGCCATGCCAATACCCAAAATTTCACAAGATTTCTTCAGTGTCATGGTGATAGGCCTATCATTGATTTTGAATGACACCTCTGACCTGAAAGGGTTGTTAGAAAAAGAGAAACTCTCCACATAAGTTTTGGTGAGCATAGCATATTGCTCACTCTCATCCTGCATATAATCAGTTAGTCCAACCCTCTGAACCAAGGTTAGGAAATCATTGAGAATACCTGCAGCCTGCAAAAAGGTAAAACAAGGGAAGGTAGAAGGGTGCACATCCCCCTCATCTCCCTCGTTGCCAAAGCACGGCGTAATAAGATCCTCATTGTATGATGGACTAGCTCGGGAGGATGATCTCGAAGGCCTTGTCCTCCTAGGTGCATCACTCTCAAACACTTCTCCAAAGGTGTGGTTGTCCATGACCCTTTGTTCTGAAAAAATTTTAGACAAACATCAAACCAAGTAATTTTCAAGTTGATAAATGATGAGGAACTACTATAGGAACTTGCTAGATGGCTAAATAGGCATCACAATGAAGTATCTAAGCATAGAACAAGCATGCAAGCTCACACAACCTGTCACCTATAGAAGAAAAATACTCAAGATACAATCTACCAATCAAAAATCTAATTGGACAAGTGGGGGAGGCATATACCGGAGAGCAATCCCTGCAAAAATCAGCAGCAAAGTTGGCTGAGCAAGGAGATCGAAAATCGGGAGAAAGAACAGTAGGAACTCGATCTTGAGAAAGTTTTCCGGTATTTTTGGGAGATAGAAAGAACTGGCTAGGAGGAGACACTTTGGAGGGACACGTGTGGGCCCCACCCAGGCCAGGCGCGCCCTAGGGCTGGCCGCACCACCAGGGGGTGTGCTGGTCTGGTGGGTACCCCTAGGCCATTCCAGGTGTCCCTCTGCCCCTTTTTCAAGGAAAAATTTAATATGAATTTTCTAGGAAACTTTATTTTTGACCAATTTTCAGGTTATGAAAATTGATTTTCTCGCAGAAAATATTTTTTTAGAAGAAGCAAAAAAGCAAACCAAAACCAAAACTACAGAAGTTCTAAGACACTCTAACAAGCAAACAACTAGCAAAACTAAAACTAACAAGAGAAAGAGCAAAGATGGGAAATGGGAAAAATAAAAGTGAGCAAGTATAACCAGTGTGAAAGCATTGTTTTGTTCATTAAAATCCCTTTGTTAACAAGGTTGATCAAGTCTTGTTACCAAAACAATTTTATATGAAACAAAACTTTGCATTCCACAAAGTGATTATGTTACCTCAATCTTGATAGCAATAGTCCCCATCATAATAGGTTCAAAACATTCTTGTGGAATGGGACGATATATTTCTCCAACTTTGATGCTCTCAATATTTTCAATGGAATTCAGGCAATAGCTCTTATCAATCTTCTTGGGAAAATAGACAGTATGCTCTTTGTCATTAATATTAAAAGTTACGTTTCCTTGATTACAATTGATGACAGCACCTGCAGTATTAAGAAGGTCTCCCAAGAATAATAGACATATTATCATCTTAAGGCATCTCAAGCACAACAAAATCAGTTAAAACCAAGCAATTATGAGACACTTGAACAGGAACATCCTCACATATACCAACAGGAATAGTAGTTGACTTATCAGCCATTTGCAAAGATATATCAGTTGGTATCAATTTGTCTAGCTGAAGTCTCTTGTAGAGAGAAAAGTCATAACACTAACTCCAGCTCCCAAATCACACAAAGCAGTTCTAACATAGTTATTCCTAATAGAGCAAGGAATAGTTGGAATACCTGGGTCACCAAGTTTCTTTGGAACCTTACCATTGAAGGAATAATTAGCAAGCAAAGTAGAAATTTCCTCATTAGGAATCTTCCTTTTATTAGAGACAATATCCTTCATATACTTTGAATAAGGATGAAACTTAATAGCATCAGCCAAAGGAATTTGCAAAAATAAAGGTTTCATCCACTCACAAAACTTGTTATAGTGTTCTTCCTCCTTTGACTTGTGTTTCTTATTGGAAAAAGGCATAGGTTTCTGCACCCAAGGTTCTCTTTCACTACCATGTTTATTAGCAACAAAATCTTCCTTAGTGTACCTAGTGTTCTTAGTGTGCTTCTCGGGTTCTTCTATAATTTCTTCCTTATCAGGAGCATCATTTTTATCATTACCACTATCAGTTTCAGCATCAGAGACATATATACTATTAGGATCTACAGCAGGTTCAGAAGGTTCCTTAACTATTTTATGTTTCTTTTTCTTTCTCTTAGAAGGACTACCACTATTTTTAGCTTGTTGAGAATCCTGCTCAACTCTCTTAGGGTGTCCTTCAGGATATAAAGGATCTTGAGTGGCTGTACCACTCCTAGTTCTAATTCCATAAGCATGTTTATCTCTAGAAGCATTAACTAGCATATCTTTTTATACCTTAGCAAGTTGATCAATTTGGGTTTGAACCATTTGGAAGTGTTTACAAAGAATTTTAACATCATTAGCAGTTCTTTCCACAATATCTTTCAACTCATTAATAGCTCTAGAGTTTTCCAATAAATGATTTTGAACTTGTTTATTAAAATTACCTTGTTTAACAATAAAAATGTCAAGTTCCTCTAAGCATTGATCAGGAGGTTTACCATAGGGAATATCACCTTCATCAAAGTGTTAAAGAGTGTACCTCAATAGTAGATGAGTGGGGAATTGTCTTACATAGTTCTTCTATAGGAGGTAGATTCTTCACATCTTCAGATCTAATACCTTTCTCCTTAAGACATTTCTTAGCTTCTTTCATCACTTCGTCATTTAATGCAATCATTCCCCTCTTCTTTGGTGTTGGTGTTGGAGTTTGTTCAGGCACAACTGGTTCAGGTGTAGTAGGCTTAGGTGTAATTAGCTCTGTTGAAGTCCAATCATCATAATTATTGCTTATTTTAGCCATTAATTCTTTAGCTTCTGCAGGAGTTCTTTTCCTGAAAACACAATCAGCAAAACTATCTAGGTATGTCCTAGAATCATCAGTTAGTCCATTATAATAAATATCAAGATTCTCATTTTTAGGTAATGGACATCTAGGATGTGCATGAATCAAGGCATGGAACCTTGTCCATGACTCTGGCAATTTCTCTTCTTCTCTCTGTTTAAAATCAAAAAGTTTCTGCAAAGCAGCATGCCTAGCACTGGGAGGAAAATATTTCTGAAAGAAAGAAGCAATCAAGAAATCAGGGCTATCAATGGATCTAGGAGGTAATCTATTAAACCAAGCTTTAGCTACTCCTTTTAGTGAAAAAGGTAAGATCTTTGTAACAAAGTACTTGCGCATCTTAAAATCATCAGAGAATAAGGCACTCATAGTGGAATGCTCATTCATATGAGCTACAACACTTTCATTTTCAGTCCCACAAAAAGGTTATTTCTCAACAATGTTTATATAGGATAAATCAAGAGAGAAATCATAATCTTTATCTTTAATATCTATGGGATAAGTAGCAAACTTAGCATCAGGAGACAGTTTAGGAATAATGGTACTTCTCTCAAGGAGACTCCTAATAGCACTAGCACCACGTGTGTTTTGGTACTCTTCAATAAATTCATCAGTCATTTCAATGTAACCATCATTAATATCATATCTCTCTCTAGACTCAGGTGAGATAACAGGTGTAATAGTGTCTTCACTAGGAGTTTCAGTGTTTCCCAAAATAGTTCTAGCAATAGTAGCATCTAGGAAAGGACCTAATGAACCACTCTCATCAAGCACAGTAGAAGTAACATCATGAGTATCAGAAGCAATTTCAGATTCAGCAGTAGTAGCAGTGTGTGTAGCATGTGTATGTGGTGGTGGTGTAACAAGCTTACTTATAACAGACGGTGAATCAAGAGCAGCAGAGGTGTTTAGAACGGTACCTCTTCTTGTAGTGGATGGTAAAATAGGAAACTTTCCATCATGAGACTTCCCCATGACAAAAGGAATAGCAGTGAACAATAATAGATCCAAGTGAACTTACAAATAAATCTATGCTCCCGGCAACAGCGCCAGAAAATAGTATTGATGACCCACAAGTATAGGGGATCGCAACAGTCTTCGAGGGTAGTAGTACCCAATTTATTGATTCGACACAAGGGGAGCCAAAGAATACTTATAAGCCTTAACAACTGAGTTGTCAATTCAGCTGCACCTGGAAATAGTTCTTGCTCACAGTAGTTTATCAGTAGCAACAGTTTTATAGTAGCAATAGCAAAGCAACAGTAGCAGTAAAACAAGAGAAATATTAACAGTAGTAGCAAACAATAGGATATGAATGCGGTAGGCATAGGGATGGATGGATGGGTGTTTCATGGACGAGACTATTCATGTAACTTCAAGATCTAGGGAAATTGCAGATAAATAAGATAAAGCATCCAAGTACTAAACAATCATAGGCATGTGTTCCATATATAGTCATACGTGCTCACAATGAGAACTTGCACAACATCTTTTGTCCTGTCAGCCCGTTGCAGCGGGGCCTCAAGGGAATCTACTAGCAATTAAGGTAATCCTTTTAATACAGCACCAGAGCAAAGCATTAACACTCCGTGAACACATGTGATCCTCACATCACAGCCATCCCCTCCGGTTGTCCTAATTTCTGTCACTTCGGGGCCTTTGGATCCGGACAATGATATGTGTACACAACTTGCAGATAAGATCACAAAAAATACTATCATCATGAATCAATAATAAGTTTAGATCTGAGATCATGGCACACGGGCCCTAGTGACAATCATTAAGCACAAAAAGTTGCAACAAAGTCAAATAGCACTAATAGAGATACTAGGCACCATGCCCTAACAATCTTATTCGATTACATGATAGAACCCATCCAATCCCTACCATCCCCATAGCCTACAGCGGGGTATTACTCACTCATGGATGGAGGAAACATGGATGGTTGATGGAGAGGTGTTGGTGATGATGATGGCGATGATCCTCTCCAAATTCCCTGTCTCGGCAGGGTGCCAGAACGGAGTTTCTGGTTCCGAATCGTGGTTTCTAGTGGTGGCGGTGCAGCGGAACTCTTTCTGAAAAACATTAACCCCCCTGAGTTTTTAGGTCAAGAGGCAACTTATAGGCAAAGAGGGAGGCCGAGGGGCCGTGCCCGAGGTGGCCACACCCCCCAGGCGCGGCCAGGCCTGGCCCGCGCGACCAGGGGGTGTGGCCCCCTCGGAGGCCCACTCCATCTCGTCTTTTGGCTATGTGAATCTTCTAGTGAAATAGGATTTTTGGCATATTTTCCAAAATTTTCCCTGATAGTTAATTTTCTGCACAAAAACTAGACACCAAGGCAATTCTGCTAAAAACAGCGTCAGTCCATGTTAGTTGTATCCAAATCACACAAGTTTAGAGGAGAAACAATAGCAAAAGTGTTCGGGAAAGTAGATATGTTTTGGACGTTCATGCTTCTAGGCATGAAGATATGGATTGGAGTGTCGATTCGAAATTAAAGGACATGTCAACATGCATGAAGGGACAAGCTGCCACAGGATCAAGGGCAAGAAAACCTACTTTTGTAGGGGCAATTAACACTGGACGTGCTTTCTCTCATAATATGCAGGGGATGATGACCTCCGTTCCAGACTTCAAATCCTGCCCTGAGGCCGTGGAAGCCCTTCAAACCACTGACGATATTTGTGATAAGTACCGTGCTCTAAGGATGAAGGTGGATATACTTGATACATCAGAAACATATCTATAATTTTTGATGTTCCATGCTTGTTAGTACCTACTTTGCTTTGCTTTGTCTACATTCTGAGGTGCTTTTTACATGTTTTCTGGTACTAACCTATTAACAAGTTGCCATAGTGCCAGATGCCTGTTTTTTGCTGTTTTTGGTTTTAGAAAAGCTAGTAAAGAAATATTCTCGGAATTGGACGGGACAAAAGCCAAAGTCAATTACTTTCCGTGGGAACAAGAAGTCCAGAGGGGAGACGAGGAAGCGTGTCAGGGCGGCCACCCCCCAGGCGCAGCCAGGGGTGGGCCCACGCCTAGGTAAGGTTTGACCCCCATGGTCGCCTCCTCATCCTCCCCCTTCGCCTATAAGAAGCCCCCGATGGAAAAATCATAAGCACCCGATCAAATCTCCACGAAACCGTCTGTAGCCGCCGCCACCATCGTCCCTAGATCGAGGGGGGATCTGAAGTTCTTCCCGGCACCCTGCCGGAGGGGAGATCATCCCGGAGGCCTTCTCTCCGGTATGATGCGTGAGTAGTTCCACCTTGGACTATGGGTCCATGTAGTAGCTAGATGGTTGTATCTCCTCCTTTGTGATTTCATGTATAGATATTGTGAGCTCCGTTCATGATCAAGATCTAATCTATTTGTAGTCATGCATGTTGTGTTTGCGGGGATCCGATGGATATTGAGATTATTATGTTGGTTTGATGAATGGTTTTGTCTTTATGATTCTATCATGTATGTGTTGTTTGTGATCTTGTATGCTATCCGTTGTTAGTAGCTATCTTGTCCAAGTAGTTGCTAGTGACTCCAAGAGGGGGTGTTTATGCTCGATAGTGGGTTCATGACTCTAGTTTCCAAGGGAAGTGACAATAATCTCTTCGGTTGTAGATGTGCTGTTGCTACTACGGAGAAAACAACGGTCTCTTGTTCATGGAACATGTGGACTGTTTACCTTACACACGTTGCTTAAAGCAGTTGTCTGTTGCTTGCAACTTAATACTGGAGGGGGTTCGGATGATAACCTGATGGTGGACTTCTAGTCATAGATGCAGTTGGATGGCGGTCTATGTATCTTGTTGTATTGCCCAATCGAATCTTATAGGATCTTTCTGACTAGTAATTGCATTGTTATGCCTTGCTTAGTTCCTATCAATTTCCCTACTGTAATTTGTTTACCCTTCATGCCATGTTGTTTATCTAAGGAGAGCACCTCTAGTGAACTATGGACCCCGGTCCAATCTTTACCATTGATACATCCTCCACTGTTACTCGTTTACTTGCTGCAAACCATTATCTTCCACACCATACGTTTAATCCTTTGTTACAGCAAACCGGTGAGCTTGACAACCTCACTGATTCGTTGGGGCAAAGTCTTGAGTTTATGCTGTGCAGGTCTCCGCGTTGCTATCAACACCTGTGTGTCGTTTCCTTCCTCCTACTGGTTCGATAACCTCGGTTTCTTACTGAGGGAATACTTGCTGCTGTGCTGCTTCACACCTTGCTCTTGGGGTTCCCAACAGACTCCACATCAAGCACCAAGTTCTCTGGCGCCATCAAGGAGTCATCAACAAGTTTTATGGCGCCTTTATCTTTGCCAGGGAGGATAAGGACGTCTTCACAAGGGGAGTCCTTCACTTCCTTTATCTTTACTTTGTTTTTAGTTTTCTTTGTTTCTTTTGTTTGGTTTTGTTTGCCTCTTTCCAAAAAACCCAAAAAAATAGTCTAGTTTGGTTTGCTTTCTTTATTCAAAAACACAAAAAAATTAGTACCTGCTCTAGTTGCTACCATGTCTAGTTTTGGACCAATCTTTATTTCCCCTATGGTAGAAATCTCCACTTTTAAGCATAAAAGTTAAGAGATTTTTAAAGAAGCTTGGTCTAGAATTTCCGCTTTACAAAGGGAAACTGAGCCTGAGATGAGTCTTAGCTTGGTTATTGATAGTTTCTACCATGGCATTGCTCTTTGTTATAGATATGCTTTGGATGCTATGGCTGATAAAGATATTTTTCTATGTACTGATGATGAAGCTTTTGATGCCATAAAAAAGTTGATTGCAATTTATAATACACCTGGCAAGTCTGATTCCTCTTTCGCAAATATTTTTGCCAGGTTGAACACTCTTGAGACTAGTATTTCTGCTATGAATAGTTGCTATCACACGCTTAGGGATTTCCATGATTATGTTCCCATAAATTGTGAGTCTTCAAAGTGTTTTCCCACAATCAAAGTATCAATAAACACTACACTTTTTTATGCTCGCTGTGATATCATGTCTGAATTTTTCCTCATGCCTAAAGATATCTATGATTCCTTGAGTCTATGGGGGCTAACTGAAGAAGGAGAGGAAATCTCTCTTACCAACAATGCCACTATATTGCCCATTGGAATAGCTGAAGGTGTGTTTACAAAAATCTCAGGAAAAATGGTGTCTACTGATTATCTTGTTATTGAATGTGTAGGCAAGGGACATATTACACTTGAAATATCCCTACTGAAACACCTTGGGGCAGTGATAGATGTGGGAAAAGGCATCATGCATTTTGCTCATCCGGTAAGCAATCATATCTTTCCTAAAGAGACGAATAAAGGTAAGAAAGGAAAGAACAAGAGGGGTAATGCTTCTTCATTTGAAAATACTTGATTCTACTTGCTTCTTGTGCCTAACTTAAAGGCGTTAAAAAAAATACTTGTTGGGAGATAACCCAAGAGTTTCCTTGAGTCTTGGAAGTTATTAATTCAGTAATGACCTCTCCTTATCCTTTTTGTTTGCTTTTTGTGCCAAGAATGACCTCTAATAAGAGGGAAGTAAGATTTGGGGAGTTGCTGTCCCGAAACAGATTTTTGTCCTCCACAAAAAAAAATCGTGAGAAGTCTCTGAAACTCGGATTGAGCTCAAAATTTACAAATAAATCCCCCGATATGTTAGTTAACTTTCGTTAGTTCAACACTTTTTGATTTGAGCAACAGAAGATGTTCGAAAAAATCAGTTTCTACATGCTGGTCTGTTTTGACAGAATTCGGCCATTATTTGCATTTGCTTCTTATTGCTTCCTTTTTGAGTTCTCTTTAGGTGAATTGAGCTTTTTGAAGGAGTTTCTACAGTAGCTTGTGTTTTTAGTGAAAAGCCTTGCTGTTCCAAAGCTTTGCCAGGGGTCTAATATCTTTTGAATACACTAATGTTGCTAATGAAGATTGTGTGAAGTTTTGTATGAAGGAAAAAATTTCAGGTGTAGAGAGAGGATGATGCAATGAGATGAAGAATGGACAAAAGCTCAAGCTTGGGGATGCCACCATGGTGTCACCCCAATAAATATCCAAGAGGTACACGCGTCAAAGCTTGGGGATGCCTTGGGCATCCCCTTCTTCATCAATAAAAAGCTCAGGTTTGTCTAGACACTTCATATTTATTGTTTCATGCATAGTTGTGTTGTTCTTGGAGCGTCTTAGTTTTTGTTTGATTTGCTTAGGTTGTTTAGTTTGCTTGAATAAAGTAGTTTGGACCCCCGTTCTCGCTGTGTTGTTTTGCAAATAAGTTGCTTGGTGTTGGAAAGGAGTAGTAAGTTCTTGCTTGAAGTGCAAGAGGAGCTTGCATTGACTGTGACTTAGACTTTCGCATGACATGCTAGGTGCTGTTTTGACATTATGCTTAGTGATTATTGTTGTAGCATGTCTTGTTCCAAACAATTGGGATTTATTAGTGTGCCTTGAAGAACTTATGCGTTGTTTTAGCATGCAAAAGCATAGTATTGTGGTATTCTCCTTTGATGCTTTGCTTGGGTTGAATTGGCACATGCTCACACCATGTTATGACTATGACAAGTCACCATTAGCCTCTATGATCATTTAGTCCTTGACTTGTAGTACCACTCTATTCTTTGATTACTAATGCTTTGTTGCACTGCATGATTATGGCCATTATGCTCTCTTAGTTGGTTGCTCCCAGTCTTTTGCTAGCCTCCACTTGTATGAGTAAGTTCTACTCATGCTTCCAACTCCCAAGAAACCAAGTTATTCCAAAGTGTCCACTATAAACTCCTATGCATGGTGTGTTACACCGTTCCAAGTATATTCTTGTTTTCAACTATCTTCCAATTAAAAACTATTTTGTTATGTGAAAACTTAGTGACTAAAGCCCTCACAAACTTGATGGCACACTTTATATTCTTTGCCCCTAATAAACTTGAACCATTGTGACATCTTTGTTGTATATGCCTGCACTTATACGTTGGAATTAACAAAACCGTGCTGTCACGGGGAACGTTTTCAACATTGCACTTGTACTTTGTACTCAGTTGATATCATGCTCTTTTGTCTATGAATGTCACCGGTGTGAAATAAAGAGGGAACTTATATGTCCATTGAGTTTGTATCCTGTGTTAGAGAAACGCTTGGGCCGCTAGCCTAAGCCATGCCTAATCATGGTGGAAACTTGCAGCATCACCATAGTGACATCTATGAAGCATTCTTCTTATAAAAAAGAGACACGTTGAGAAAAGAGGAAAGAGAGAAAAAAGAACCATATTCCCATGGTACATAAGAAGATTGCTGAGATGCTCATTGTCTGCTTGCCTTGTCATTTTGGTTATGGGATAGCTCCTGTACCATGTGCAAGGGGTACCATGTTGGCCGTTCTCAATGATATGCAAATACTTACAATGACAATAACTTACCTGTGACCAAAGTTGAGTATGCATGAGGTGTGGCCCTCGTATTCAAGGGACTTGAGATTGCCAACTTATACTTTGTCAAGCATATACTCCATGTTTGTCACTTTAACCTTAATCACTTCAAGATGCTTATATAGGGGCAATGAGGGCTGAAAGCTAATAAGTACCATAATTTTTGGAAGCTCTTTTTGAAACTTGTAATCCCTGCTTCCTTTACAAAAGGCCTTTCTTCCACCATTATTGAGTCTCCACCTTCTACCTTTAGGCACCATTAAGAGAGCATAGTTGTCATTCTGTGTGCACTGTTCCAAAGCTTATTGATTGATGCATATTGTGATATTACTTGTTCTTGTACTATTTGTTTCTAGTCACCCTTGTGAACTTTGAAGGTGTCCTATGCATCTATATTGCTACTCTATGAGAGACAAGCTGATTGCCACTATGCTATGTTTTCTGTATGTGAAACAAACAAACATTTTTCAATGCGTGTTATTCATGATCTTTGTTTGTAGCCTTTCATGTTGCATGCATAGTTACTTAGTCCTATTGTTAGAACTCCATCTTTCATGCACATGTTTAGAGTTCTTTGATCCCAGCTTTCAATGCTTGCAAATGGTTGGATCTTTATTGTGAGGGTGCATGTCACCTCAAAAATTATTCTTTTATCACTTACCTACTCGAGGACAAGCAGGAGTTAAGCTTGGGGATGCTTGATACGTCGGAAACGTATCTATAATTTTGATGTTCCATGCTTGTTAGTACCTACTTTTCTTTGCTTTGTCTACATTTTGAGGTGCTTTTTACATGTTTTCTGGTACTAACCTATTAACAAGTTGCCACAGTGCTAGATGCCTGTTTTCTGCTGTTTTTGGTTTCAGAAAATCTAGTAAATAAATATTCTCGGAATTGTATGGGAAAAAAGCCAAAGTCAATTACTTTTTGTGGGGAACAAGAAGTCCAGAGGGGAGACGAGGAAGCGTGCCAGGGCGGCCAACCCCCCCAGGCGCGGCCAGGGGTGGGCCCGTGCCTGGGTAGGGTTTGACCCCCCTGGTCGCCTCCTCGGCCTCCCCCTTCGCCTATAAGAATCCCCCGATGTAGAAACCCTAAGCACCCGATCAAATCTCTACGAAACCGTCTGTAGACTCTGTCACCATCGTTCCTAGATTAGGGGATCTGAAGTTCTTCCCGGCACCCTACCGGAGGGGAGATCATCCCGGAGGCCTTCTCTCCGGTATGATGCGTGAGTAGTTCCACCTTGGACTATGGGTCCATGTAGTAGCTAGATGGTTGTATCTCCTCCTTTGTGCTTTCATGTATAGATCTTGTGAGCTCCGTTCATGATCAAGATCTAATATATTTGTAATCATGCATGTTGTGTTTGTGGGGATCCGATGGATATTAAGATTATTATGTTAGTTTGATTAATGGTTTTTTCTTTATGATTCTATCATGTCTGTGTTGTTTGTGATCTTGCATGCTCTCCGTTGTTTTTTTAGGGAAAAACAATAGGGGAGGGAACCCCCACTGCGACTTTTTTCTTTATTATATAATCAAATATGGTACAAAGTATAGTTACATGGTTAAAATAGGGTATTGATACATTGTGTTTACCAAAAGTACTCCACTAATGTACTTGAGTTTGGAACCATCTATCAAATTGAGGACCATGTTTATTTTTTATTCTCAGTTTAACCCATCTCAGTTCTTGAAGAAATACTGTCTTCCAGGTAGAGAACTGTGGTGTTGCGTTCTCAAATATCTTATTGTTTCTATAGATCCATATTCCCCAAGCAGCTAAAATAATTATCTCCATTGCAAAGGGAAGCTTAAGTCTGGTTCTTATGTCTTGAAAAGCCTCAAACACAGAGAGTCCCTGATATCTATGGGGACAGATGTAATCCCAGCATTCAGCAGCAAAAGAGCAGTTCCAAAAAGGTGAATCAAAGTTTCCTCTAAGCTGCAATTTCAAACTGCACAACTGTAATCTCGTAGAAAGCAGTTTTTCCTTTTGAGAAGATTCCTTGTATTTAGTATATCCAGAAGAAGTAGCTAGAAAAAGAATTTTTGCTTTGCCTGACAAGAAGAATCCCAGATCCAGGAGAAATGTGGAGGAGCAGGTTGGAAGCATGCCATAACCTCATATGCCCTTTTAACAAAAAAAAATTCACTGCCCCAAATGTAAGTCCATTTGTCAGGTGTTTTCAAGTGATTAATCTGTTGGCATCTTAATTCAATCTATTCAAACTCAGATAAAGCTCGTTGAGACAGAGGAAGATTAAATAGATCCTCAAGATATTCAGTCTGAATAACCTCCTTGACAGTAATTCTGGTGTTTTTTTGCATAGGAGAGTAGACAAGGCAGCTGAAATTGCATACATTCTTTATCCCACAAATTAGACCAAAAATATGCATTTTTTCCATTTCCAGGTTGACATCTAGCCATTGCCTTGTAGGCATCAATGAGTTTCAGGTGTGCTTTCCACCAGAAAGATCCTTCCAATTGATAACCTGGAAGTTTACCATGGTGATAATAAGATTCCCAGACAAGATGAACCCAAGGGATATCATGGTGATTGAAAAACTTATCAAGATTCTTGAGCAAAACAGCATTATTTTGGATATTAAGATTAAGAACTCCGAGTCCACCTTGTTTCTTTGGCCTACAAACCTTTGTCCAAGCAACCATTGCAGTGCCTTTAGCCTGAACATCAGTAGTTTTCTTCCTCCATAGACAGAGTCTCATGTATTTAACTACCTGGTCTTTTATTGTAATGGGGATATCAAGAGATCTCATGAAGAAGAGTGGTAATGATGCTAAAACTGACTTAACCATTTGAAGTTTTCCCCCATAATTTAGAAAATCTGCAATTCCACCAAGTCTGGATTGAACCCTTTGCACCATAGGAAGGTAGAACTATAGAGAAGGCTTGCTAAGCCTGAGAGGGAGTCCCAGATATGTGAAAGGGAGGCTACCCATCTTACAGCCAAAGGTGGAAGAGAAATGTAAAATTCTTTCAGGGTCTAGGTTGATAGGCATCATACTTGATTTGGCATAGTTAACCTTGAGCCCAGTAGAAGTGGCAAAACAATTCAGCATTGATTTAAGGCAGATAGTTGTTTTGAGTCAGCCTTCATGACAACTAAGGTATCATCAGCATATTGGATGACAGGGAAATTAGGACAAGCAGGGCAAGGAATGGGAAGGCTGAACAAACTCTTATTCATGGCAGAGTTTAGTAGAGTTTGTAGAAAGTCAGATGCCAACACAAATAGAAGAGGTGATAAAGGATCACCTTGTTTGACACCTCTTCTATAGTAGAATTTCTTTCCAGGTGCTCCATTTAGGAGCACAGATGAGTTCCCAGTGCAGAAAATCATCTTAATCCAATTAATCCATTTAGATCCAAATCCTCTTGCTTCCAAGATACTAATAATGGTTGAATGTTTAATTCTATCAAAAGCTTTTTCAAAGTCCAGCTTAAGGATCACAATCTCCTCTTTTGATTGATGACATTGAAAGAGGTACTCAAATGCCCAACCAAGGCAATCTTGAATGGATCTATTCTTGAGAAAGCCATATTGATTTTTATGCACAAGCTTGAGATGATAGTTTTGAGTCTGTTGGAAAGAAGTTTTGTAATGATTTTGAACACACTATTCAATAAAGAAATTAGCCTGAAATCATTGGTATGTACAGGGGAATCAGTCTTTGGAATGAGAGTAATGAAAGCAGAGTTAATGCTTTCCAGGGAAATCTTTTCATGATAAAAATCCTGAATCAATTGTGTAACATCTGCTCCAATAATATTACAACATGCCTTAAAAAATTCATTGTTGAAGCCATCAGGCCCAGGAGATTTGTCATTAGGAAGATCTTGAATGATTTCCTCAATTTCTTTTTCTGTGAAAGGGGCTTCAAGAATAGCAAAGCTATCAGGATCCATTTGTCCATTATACAGTTCTGGAAGGCTAAAGTGCATAGTTGGATTGTCAGAGGAACCCATTCTATTTTTAAAATCATTCCAAAGAATGCTGGCCTTTCCATCATGATCATAGATATCAGAGGAATTCTCATTTTTCAGCATGGAGATATAATTATTTCTGTAGCTAGTAGTTGCTTTTGCATGAAAAAAATTGTGTTCTCATCACCAAGCTTTACCCATTTTATCTTTCCTCTTTGTTTCCAATAATCCCTTTGATTATGAAGTAGTTGAATCATGTGAGTTTTGAGAATATCTCTCAGATTCCACTCAAAAATGCTTAGGGTCCTGAATTCTTCCAACAAGTCTAATAAATCAATGGACTCATTGCCTTTTGCAATTAAGTGTTTAAGGCAAGGGAGAGATTTTGCCCAAAGCTTGAGACCTCTTCTAACATTCTTCAGCTTGGCATTAATCTTTTTTGCACTGTCATACCCCACAGGTATATCCCAGGCATTTTGCACAGTGTGCAAGAAGTCACTATGTTGAAGCCAGAAATTCTCAAATCTAAACACCCGAGCCTTAGGGATTCTAGTGCCAATTGAGATCACAAAAGGAGTATGGTCATATGTAGGTTTGGAAAGGGAATAGACAAAAGAGGATGGGTAAGAGATTGTCCATGAGGGTGATGAGAAGAACCAATCTAATCTCTCCACAAGTGGATCTTTTTGCATATTACTCCATGAGAATTTTCTTGTTTTTAAAGGGAGCTCCACAAGACCAAGGTTATTGATGGCTTCATTAAAGAGAAGCATGTTGTTAACATCACCACCTACTTTATTTCTATCTAAAGGTTTCCTGATAAAATTGAAATCCCCCATGAGCAGCCAGTCAATGTCATCAAGCATATCAATATTGGTTAACAAATCAATGAATAAGGCTTTTTTTCAGGTTGACAAGGACCATAGATGTTGGTAAGAATCCAAGAATCATTGGAGAGTCTAGAGGTAAATTTAACAGAATAGAGAATTCATTTTGGAAGACCATTTCTCCATCAAAGAGATTCCCGTTCCAGATGATAATTGCCCCCAGAGGCCCCAACAGAAGGTAGAAAAGCAAACTTATTCAATTTCATAGGACAAAAATTCCTAATATATTCTTCATCAAATTTTTCCCTTTTTGTTTCTTGAAGGCAAATGATCTCACACTCTGATTCCAGGATCTTTTGGGAAAGAGCCACCCACTTTTTCTCAGAATTGATGCCTCTCAAGTTCCAGTTTAAGATTTTCCAAATTCTGTTACTATCCATGGAAACTATAGGTGGGATAAAGGATTTGATGTCTATGTAAGCATGATAAAATATCCAGGACAAGTAGAGACATAGTGAGAAAGACTTTAAAGGAGTAACATGGTTCATCAAAAGAAAGGAACTTCCACCATACAATATTCTAGAACCACATGCTCAGATAGATAACACGAACAATCCATTGGATCACAGGTCCAAGGATGACAACCCCAAAGTAAAGTTTTCCTAACAATGGAAACTTATTTGCTCATCCTCTTTTTGGCCTGCTGCCCACAGGGCCTAGCAGCCTCCTTCTTCTTCTTATCTCCCTGACTGGAACTAGAAGCAACTCCAGAAGACCTTTTTGTTGCACCAGGTGGTCTTACTGTCTTGTCAGCAACCTTTCTCTTCTTCTGCAGCTTTGTGTCAAGGTTCTCCTCAGCCACCTTACAAAAATTAATAGCCAGGTTTTTAACCACCTTAGTGCCAAGAGTTGGAGGTTCAGCATGACAGGATAGACAATTAAAATCAGAGCAATTGATATGTCTTTTGAAACCACCATTAAGTTCAACAATTCTTGGACTTCTTCTCACCTCAGTCTCAACAATGGGACCTGCACCTCTCCTTTTGTTTGACGGAGCAGAGGGGGTTATCTCAGGAGAGATAGGATCCAAAGAATCCTGAACACATAAAGGGGAAAACTGAGTAACACATTTCTTAGGAACCAAGAAAGAAATTGTAGGTTCACTTGCAATAGGCTCTTTGATAATCTCCCAAAGAGGTGAAGAGAGAAATTTCTTAGCCGAATTAAATTTCTCAGGGGTGATTAGCATAAGAGTAATGAAGTTAAACCAACTTACAGGAATCTCAAATTTTGCCCTCTTCTGAGAAGAATAATGACATTGTATGTGTGGGGCAAAGAACCTATCCCAAATTTCCAGGCCCTGTTGAGAGAAACTGAACTTTGCTGCCAAAAGATCAGGGGTTGCCACAAAGTGAGTGCATGCCATTCCAATCTGGAGGTGGGCCTCATTTGGTTCAAGCAAGTTGGTGTCCTCCATCAAAAAATCACCATCCCCATCCACATTGTCAGCAACAGGTGGGATGGAATCATCTTCATCAAACTCAGCATAAGCATCAAGAATATTGAGCAGACCATCCCCAATGCCAACATCTTGCAGAAGAGCTCTAGCAAGTTCCTCTTTAGAAGTGGGGTCTTGGTTCACCTCATGTTCACTAGAATTACCAGGCTGGATAACAGTAAGGTCTACTGCCTGCTCAGGGGAGGAGTTAGTAATCCCACTGTGGACAACATTGGGAGGGGAATGCAGATTGTCAGGTTGAAGCTCTTCACCATCCTCCTGAATGGGTCCAACAGGCACATTCTGGGCAACATTTTGCACTACCCACTGGTCCCACTCACCAGCATTGTCATCTTGTGGAGGGGGTGGAGGAGGTGGTGGGGGAACAAAAGGAGCAGCCACAAGAGGGACAGGGTTGGGTCCTCCCCATCATCAGGAGCATGGTCTTCATCTGGTGGCCCCCCTCCAAGAAGGTTGCTGAGCAGGATCTCCACTGAAAAAGTCCAAGATTCATAGTCTTCACTGTCTTCAAGTGTCATTCTGACACTCTTAGGAATGTCAGCCAAGTCAGTCACTCTCACTTTAGCAAGGATTCTGCCTTTGTTCTCAGGATCTCTTTCCCACAGCAGCATCTTGCCAATTCCATTAAATATAGCATTGAGGTCCTCTGTGTTCATATGGTCTAGGGGGGCGACAAGCATAACCCAACATTCATTATTAAATTGAACTCGACGCCAATTAATCCCCTCATTATGCTTGACAAAGGAGACATGCACATCTTGATAAGCAATGGGACTATCCCTAACCAGTTTGTCTCTGTCACTAACATGGGTGAACTGCACATAAGCCGCACCAAAAGGGCAGGCCCGAACCTCACCAAAACCCACTCTGGCCTCATTATGAAGGAAATCCAGAAGTACATCACGAATATTGAAGAAGGGGACAGGGCCAGGAGGCAGAGGATGAATTGAGGCAATGTCATACTGTTCATTTTGATGATGTCGGCGAGGAACCACCACCCTCCTAAGCCCCACTCAGCCTTCAACCTGCATAATCTCAAAGCCTCGAGGCAGGAAAGGCACATGGTCGATGGGAATATTCGCCATTGTCGCATAGACCGCCGGCGACGAGGTCTTGCAAGGGGGAGGAGAAGTTGGGGTTTTCTGAGGCGGGGGAGTTGAGGAGACAGGGCGCTCTGCAACTGCAGCAGTAGAGGAAGATTGTCCAGAAATGAAGAAATCTTTTAGACAGGAGAAGACCTGGGGCTGAATTTTCGAATTGGGTTGGGCCTTAAACCAAGAAGGGAAAGAATCATTGTGCCATTCCCTTTTTTGGAAGGAGGGGAAACGCATAAAAGGAAGGAACCCAGGCAGAGCTAATGAGCCCGATTTCACGGGCACGGGAGGATCGGCAATCTGTTCCCTTTGTCTAGGAGCACCAGTAATGACAACATCAGTGAAAGACCTAGAGTGATTTGTCTTAAGATCAAAAGAAACCGCCGAATTAACTTGATGGTTGACCGGTGATTCAGGCTATGGTAAAGGAAAGTTTAAACGGTCAAAAACAGACTTAATTCCCAAACGGCTAGCACCTGAGGTTTGACCAGAATTCCGTGCCACAGATTTTTTGGTCGTGACAGTTTTCCAAGTAAGATCTTCCTCACGATAAAATTTTCTTTCTTTCGCCTGCCAATTAGGCCCACCACTGCCCCAGAGATTGATGAACATAATAAAATGATCAGAAGTGAATTTCAAAGAATTGTAAATGTCAAATCCAACCGCTCTGGAAGCAACTGAAAATCTGAAAGTTCTATCCTGAAGAAATCTAACTTGGAACAAAGCAGCCTATCCTCCAAAGCAGTATTGCAGGGCAATAGCCACAATATGAACATCAGTTTTCAAATTAGCTCTGCCAAACGAGCAAACCATGAAAAAGGGCCTTCTACGAAAACCAGGACGAAAGTTGACCGAGTGGCCAAATTTAGAAAGAATATCACTGTCAAACCTTTTCCCAATATTGAAATCCAATGAAGTTGCACTAGAAAGAGAAGGATCCACTTGAACTTGCTTAGAAGCATAGGGTTTAGGAGACTCTTTCACAACAGGATTAATAGATTCAGTCTTAACTTCCTTCATATTGCCAATTTTGGAGGCTTTTGAAGAAACCAAACCCATGATAAAATCCTTGTTCACCTTGGAGCATTTTGGACTACTCCTGGACAAGTTGGGATTAATTTGAGCACCAACACGGATTTTTAAAACTGGCAATTCCATCTCTGCCCCTTCCACAATCTTTTCATCCTTAAGCAAATATCTAGCATCGATGAACACTTCATTTTGATTGGGAAGAACCAATCTTTTTGCACGAGAATTCAAGATCAGAAATCCTGGAAATTGTTTGTCAAGAGAGAAGCATAGAGCATGCCACCTTAGAGAGAAATCTTCATCTGTTCCATCTAGAGAAGGAGATCGACCAAAGAAACCATCCAGAGAGATCAAAACATCATTAGCTCTAGCCAGGTGAGAGGGGAACCTCACCACAAATCCAGTCAAGATCTTTTCCCCATTTTTGATAACCTTTCCATACAAAGGCAAGCCTTTGGCATTAAGAAGCACCAGCCAATCATCCAAAGAAAGAATCAGAGAGCCTTCAACAAACTTACCACCGGAGATTGCACCCATGTAGGTGACCTTCCAACTACCAACCGGAGAATCCATGAGGGTGGGCATCAACGCCGGAGTGCCGCTGGAAAGGTCCGAAGAAGACTCACCTCAGAGCCACCACATGCCTCAGAATTCATAGGTGGACAATCTTGACAAGGTAGCCTCAGATCAAACCATTGCTCTCCGTTGTTAGTAGCTATCTTGGCCAAGTAGTTGCTAGTGACTCCAAGAGGGGGTATTTATGCTCGATAGTGGGTTCATGCCTCTAGTTTCCAAGGGAAGTGACAATAATATCTTCGGTTGTAGATGTGTTGTTGCTACTAGGGAGAAAACAACGGTCTCTTGTTCATGGAACATGTGGGCTATTTACCTTACACACTTTTCTTAAAGCAGTTGTCTGTTGCTTGCAAATTAATACTAGAGGGGGTTCGGATGATAACCTGACGGTGGAATTCTATTCATATATGCAGTTGCATGGCGGTCTATGTATCTTGTTGTATTGCCCAATCAAATCTCATAGGATCTTTCTGACTAGTAATTGCATTGTTATGCCTTGCTCAGTTCCTGTCAATTTCCCTGGTGTAATTTGTTTACCCTTCATGCCATGTTGTTTATCTAAGGAGAGCACCTCTAGTGAACTATGGACCCCGGTACAATCTTTACCATTGATACATCCTCCACTATTACTCGTTTACTTGCTGCAAACCATTACCTTCCACACCATACGTTTAATCCTTTGTTACAGCAAACCGGTGAGCTTGACAACCTCACAAATTCGTTGGGACAAAGTCTTGAATTTGTGTTGTGCAGGTCTTCGTGTTGCTAGCAACACCTGTGTGACATTTCCTTCCTCCTACTGATTCGATAACCTCGGTTTCTTACTGAGGGAAGACTTGCTGATGTGCTGCTTCACACCTTGCTCTTGGGGTTCCCAACAGACTCCACATAAAGCACCAAGTTCTCTGGCGCCATCAAGGAGTCATCAATACTTAAAGAGGAGAATAACAGGCTTTGTAAGATGCTGAAGGGTTTTCTCACCCTAAACAAGGGAACACCACCACCACGGAAGGATTAATTCATCATTAGGTTGGCATCCCCTTGGCTTGTTCCAAGCTCGGGGGAGTGTCGTGGTATCACATCATTATCTTATATCTTTTTACCTTTTTAGTAGAGTCATATATTGGGTAGAGAAGTTATCATATAGGTTGGTTTGCATTGTGGAAGTATGTCTCCTTTAGTTGGTTATCTATGTATCCCTTGGTGTGAGTGCCTTTATGGAATATTAATGAGAAGTTTCATTTTTTACTTTTTCACTTCTTATTTTAGTTTGCAGTCTCTATTATATGATTGACCATGTTGACTAGTATTGGTATCACTTTGGGAGCATCAATAAGATCTAAATTGGTTTTGGCAAACCGAGCTATGGTTAGTAGCAACACTTTTTGAGGTTTGAAAGAAAAACAGAAAAGCGCTTACAGGTATTTTATATTGTTTTCTTTCTTTCTTGATTGGTTCATAAGCTTAGTATTCTTTATTTAAGATCTTTTATGTCTTCAAGGAAGATTGCATGTTTGGCTTTATCACTTGTTTTTTTGCTTGTTTCCTTCAACTCTTTTTCTTTCTACCCAGCCTTGCTAGCCAAAAACCTATGCTGAGAGGGAACACTTCTCCTGCATCCAACCCTTTAAACCAAAACCTGTGCCATTTGTGTCCACCATATCTACCTATTAGCATTATTGCTAATCCAAGTAAATTCTCGAGATTCATCTATATTTCAAATTAAAAATTATGTTGTTATGTGAAAACTAGTTAGTAAAGCTCTCACGAACTTGATGGCACACCTTGTTTCTTGCCCCTAATAAACTTGAACCATTGTGTCATCGAAGTTGTATATGCTTGCATCTATAAGTTGGGATTAGCAGAACCGTGCTATCACGGGGAACGCTTTCAACACCTGTAAATATCTACCCAGTTGATATCATGCTCTTTTGTTTGTGGATGTCGTCAGTGTGAAATAAAAGGGGATCTTGTAAGTCTATGGAGTTATGTATGTGTGTTAGAGAAACGCCTGGGCCGCTAGCCTAAGCCATGCCTAATCATGGTGGAAACTTGCAGCGTCACCATAATGATAAATCTATGAAGCTTTCTTCTTATATATAAAAAAAGAGAGACATATTGAAAAGAGGAAAGAGAGGAAAAAGCACCATTTTCCCATGGTAAATAAGAGATTGCCGAGATGCTCATTGTCTGCTTGCCTTGTCATTTTGATTATGGGATAACTCCTGTATCATGTGAAAGGGGTACCCTGTTGGCGGTTCTCTATGATACACATGTACTTACTATGACAAGAACTTACCGATAACTAAAGTTGAGTAGCATGAGGAGCGGCCCTCGTACTCAAGGGACATGAGATTGCCAACTTATATTTCATCAAGAATATACTCCATCTTTGTTCACTTTAACCTTAATCACCTCAAGATGCTTATGATAGGGGCAATGCGAGCTCCAAGATAGTAAGTACCATAATATTTTGAAAGCTCTTTATGAACTTGAAATCCCTGCTTCCCTCTATGAAGGGCCTTTCTTCTACTTCTAAGTTGAGCCAGTAAACCTATTTCTATCTATCTCTAGCAAGCATTTGAGTTGTTGTGTTTCAAGCATTCATATGATGATTTATTCAATCATGTTATTTATCTTCCTTGTTAGAACAAGACTTTTATCTAAATGAGTATTACTTTGAAATCCATCTTTATGAAAAGCCTTTTATGTTTGAGCAAAGAGTACTAAACTTCTTTACAAAAGCTTTTCTAGAAAACTTTTTACCATCTGTTCTCTGACCAAGAACAAAGTTTGCCAATCCCAATTATGATTTATCTTTATGCATATTTATTGTGACTCCCATACTTGTTGCAAGCTAAGTTATATAATGGTGAGTTACTTTCTACTATGAGTTGTGTATTGGTAAGTGTGATGCTTCTTGTCCGTATTCTTTTTATCGACACTTCACTCCATAAACCTGTGGACATGTTTACTGAGCTCAGTTTTCGCTTGGGGACAAGAGAGGTCTAAGCTTGCGGGGATTTCATACGTCTAATTTGCATCACCATTCTATATCATAATTTGACTCTATTCATTGATATATTTCATATTAAGAGGCGTTACTTATGTCTTTTCATCTGTTTTTGCATGTTAGATGATTCTTGGAGGATGAACTGCCGGGGTCAGGATTCTAATGGAAAGGAGGTGTTTTGATGCAACTTCGTGAAGATCAGAAAATTACCAGAAAAACTACAAAAAATTATATTTTCCCAGAAGACGAAGGATGCCAGAAGGGGAGGCGGAGTTGGGCCACAGGGGGCCCACACCCCCCAGGCGCGGGCCACCCTGGGCCACGCCTACAGGGGGTGTGGCCACCCTGGCCCACCTCTGGCTCTGCCCTCTTGCCTATATCTTCTCCTCGAAACCCTAAAGTCGGGGGAGCGACCACAGAAAGATTTCGCCGCCTCTGTGGGGAGGAAACCACTAAGAGAGAAAGAGCTCTCCGGCAGTCAAATTTCTGCCGGAGAAATTCCTTCCCGGAGAGGGGAGATCGTCGCCATCAACACCATCATCAAGCTAGACTTCATCGGGATCATCATCATCATCCACACCATCATCTCCACCATCACCATCATCACCACTCCATCCCGCTGTAACAATTGTGTTGAACCTTGCACAGTTCTTAGGGGAAACTTTCCTAGTGTTGATTACTATTATAGTTGATGCTTGTGACTGGAACTATTGAATTATTGTTTATGTTCAGTTTGTTATCCATCATCATATCATCTCTGATCTTGATCCATATGATGTCTCGTGAGTAGTTCGTTTAGTTCTTGAGGACATGGGAGAAGTCATGTTGTTAGTAGTGGAATTGTGTTGAGGTATTATTCAATGGTTTAATATTTAAGTTGTGGTGCTATTCTTCTAGTGGTGTCATGTGAATGTCGACTACATGATACTTCACCATTTATGGGCCTAGGGGAACACATTGTGTATTTGGCTACTAATTGTGGGGTTGCTGGTGACGAGGTTTAATCTCGTCAATGCCCATTGTTATGGACTTGGGTTTTGGAGAAGATGGGGATGCTGGAGATCATGGAACGGTTAACAGACAAGCAACCAGGGGACACAAGATTTACCCAGGTTCAGGCCCCTGGAGGGAAAACCCTACTCCTGCTTGTCTGCTCTTTGATTACGGCGGAACCGAAGGTTACAGGGTGCGCAGATTCGATCTGGCGTGGATGCGTGTGCGAAAGTATGAGTCGAGGTTGGTTGAGTTGCCCTAGGACGTACCCTCCTGGCCTTTATATAGACTTAGGCAGGTCCCGGGCATAGTCCTAGTCGGTTACAAGTTCTAGGGCGTTTGCCCTTTTGAGTATCCTATCTAAACTAGTCTTGTTCTCCAAGGATCCGAAGATGTCTTGGGCCTTGGTCACCCGAAAATCTTCATGGGCCAGCGTATGCCTGCAGTGGGCCTTCCTTGGGCTGGACTAGGTATGCTAAAGTTACGTACCCGTAGGGTATAACCATGTTAGTAGCCCCCGAGTGATCAGTCGAATCGTAGATTCGGCTGAGGACTCTTCAATCCTTCGGGTGCAACTCTGTCTTTCAAGAGAATGTGTAGGGATTGGTGATACGTGTGCCTGACTCACCCGACGGATCAGGGTCAGTTAACTGTCTTAGGACGAAACAACACGATCTTCTTCAGGTTCGGGTCCCTTAACCCGGGCCTAGAACATATGCTGGCGTAATTCAACTCAGGCCGCGGAGGACTTACAGGAGAGGAATTTCAGTGATTTTAATTGGTGTACCCAACGCGTCCGTCAGGATTTTTCATCGTACCTGTTGGTACGGATTCATACTAGCAGAGAGCAGTCAGGTGCGTTGCCAGGCCATCAGATGATATCTGTAGGTCTTATCTTTGCGTCGCAGACGCAGCATCCGAACATTTATCACCTCGGAGGTGTTTCGGGTGGCCAAGGAGATTGTTGCTCACTTAGCGTTTTGTTGGGGCAGAGTTGCCAAAAAGTTTTTGCATGCTGATCCGAAAGATCGCAGTCGAAGACTTCATAGGGTGCGCGACCAGCGCTCCCTATGGGAGTAGCCCCCAAGTGTCTGTTCGAGTCGTAGACTCGAACGGAAACTTTTAGTTCAAGCATTGTTTCAGTCTTTAGGTCCGCAGGACTCGAAAATTTTCGGATGCTTAAATCCATCCTCCCTATGGGAGTAGCCCCCGAGTCCTTAGTGGAGTCGTAGACTCGATGTAGGACTCAGAGAAGCAATTTTGTCCTCATTTGTCTGTCGGGTGCGCGGCTAGCGCTCCTGATAGGAGTAGTCCCCAAGTATTTAGTCGAATCGTAGATTCGAGTGAGTACTCTTAGCTGTGGAGCCGAAGTGGTGCTAGTGTAGCTTTGGATGACGTCAGTGCTTACGATCGATGACCTCAAGCGTCTGCTACGCCAGAGATGACTTGACGGGACGAAGAGTGGGTCCCACTTGCTGACTTTGAATTAACCGGTCACGCGGGGCGTGGAGATGATTACGGCGCCTCCTCGATTTCCGCGCGTAGTGGACGGCGTGGTAACGACGGTTTGTCGTGGTGTTGACACGTGTACGGTCAGATCTATCGTTGGCGTTAGGTCTTCTCGATGGACGGCTGGCGTGCGTCGTCTTCGCTGTTATAATCCTGGGTGAAATCGTGTTTTGTTTTTCACCGCACCAGTTCCTCTGTTCACTGGCTTCTTGTTCTTGAGCGATTCTTGCTGCGCGCTTGAACTTTCCTTCCACACTTCCTTTGTTCTTTGTCGTTTGCCAACGCCGCCACCGCTGCAGCGTCATGGGGAAGTCAAAGAAATCCTCGTCCGCGGTTGGGACCAGCGCCGCCGGAGGCAAGAAGGGTGTCACTGCAAGCTCATGTCACCGATGGTGGATGGCGTCGATCGGAGACGCGAGAGAGCGATCTCCGCAAGCTGCGCGAGCGGAGCCTGATCCCGCAAGATGCGACGGCCGTGCGACTCCCTGGCAATGAGGTAATCCCCCGTCCCCCAGCTGGGTATCGGGTTATGTTTCTTGCCTTTGTCTTGCGTGGTTTTTCGTATCCAGTCCATGACTTCCTTCGTGGACTGCTCTTCTTCTATGGGGTTCAGTTGCATCATCTGTCTCCCAACTCCCTTCTCCACATTGCGTGTTTTATCACGCTTTGCGAGTGTTGGCTTGGCATTGAGCCGCACTTTGGCCTCTTCCGGAAGCTTTATTCCGTGAAGAGGCAATCTGGGTCGGATGGTGTGTATCCCATTGGGGGTTTCATCATTTCTCTCAGTCCCAATGTCCAATTCTTTTCCTTTCCATGTCTGAATCTGTCCAGTACTGGCGGAGGAAATGGTTTTACATCCGTGACTCCGTACTGCCTGGGCAAGATTTTGGTCTCGTTCCTTTTGACCCCTCCCAATTGATTGAGAAGAAAAGATCCTGGAAAAACCAAATCTTAGATGGTGAGGTGGCGGAGATTGAGGCCCTGTACCGTCGAGTGGAGGATCTCCAACTGATTCCTGAGAAGGAGGTGAACGGTGTCGACGTCATCCGAACGTTTCTTGAGCGTCGGGTGCAGCCTCTCCAAGCGAGGGCGCATCCGATGTTTCTTTACTCTGGGCGCCGTGATCCGACGAGGGTTTCGAGTGAGAAAATCTCCGAGGCGGAACTTGACAAGACTCTTCGCACGCTGTTGAAGTTCAAGGCAGACGAAGAAATTCCGGGGAAGTCGCAGACTCCTCCCTTTTCTTCGACGTTGGCCATACCGAAGGTGTAGATTTGCGCACGTAGTGCTCCCTTTTTGTTTTGTCAGCTGTGTACTTTTTTCCGTTGTTTTGATAACAAAGTTCCTTTTCCTTTTGTAGAGATTCAAAGTGCCGGGCATGGCACCACCGTTGCCCGAAAGGTATCCGAATGCCCCGGATAATGAAGTGGTGGACTCCATGTCCGAGCTGCCGTCAGCGCGATCTCCAGCGGAGGATGCCGACGAGTCGAGTGAAGACCATTCGCGCAAGCGATCATGGAGCTCCAGCGAGTCTTCGGATGCCTCGACTCCTCCGACTCCCAGAAATCCGCTGGGCCTTGAGCGTCATGATGATGTTCAGGGGGGTTCTTCCTCTCCCCTTCCTGCCATTCCTGTGCGGGCTGTTGCTCCGCAGCCGCCAGCAAAGCGGAAGAAGGAAGAAAAAGAAGGAGGAGAAGAAGGAAGAAAAGAAGGAAGAGAAGAGGGCCCGAAGGGCTTCTCCTATCTTCGACCTGAGCGCGTTGGGCTCGTAAGTTTTTTTCGTGCCACTATTTTCCTTTGTTTCCTTGCAATTTTGACACCTGTGTTGATTGGTTCGTGTGCAGGCAATCTTCCGACGGCTCTAGTGATGGAGCGCACGAGATGATGGGGGAGTCGAACATTGCGTCGCCTCCTCCTCAGACGGTGGCGACTTCTGGTGACGCTGCGCCAGTTCCTCCTGTGCAGGAGAGGCTGGTGGTTGCGCCTCAGAATTTCGGAGGCGGGCCTGCAGGTTCGCCTTCGGAGCACGTAAGTTGTCCTTCTTGATGTTATGGGGGGAAGCCCCCGAGTGTCTTCGAGTGCTGATGTTGTTGTTGCTTCTTTGTGTGGGGCGTAGCCCCCAAGTCATGTTCTTACTGTTGTTGTCTTTTCAGCCTTTTGTCCAAGAGGCCAAGCGGCTGGTGGAGGAGCGCCTGACGCTGGAGGCAAAACTGCGGCAGCTGCAAGGTATTCGTCTGCCTTGTAGTATTTTTCTTGCGTATCCTGATCCTTTTCTTTGACACTTGCTTGCTGTAAATGCAGAGGAACATAACGACTCTCTCCGCGAGGTTGATGCTCTGAAGAAGAGCCTTGGCCAAGCGGAGCAGAAGGCCGAAGCTGCTGCAGGTGCAAAAGAGTGCCTTGAGCTGGAGCTGACGAAGGCAGCCGAGGCGAAAGAGCGTCTGCTGCAGGAGGCTGCAGATCGTGAGGAGCAGCTAGCCACCGTTGCGGCTGCTCGCAAAAAAGGGGTGGCGGATAAGCTCATGGCTGCTGCCAGGGCTATTTCGGGTGAGTACAAGCTTTGGGACTTGTTTCTTTTCCTTTGGGTCTTCTTCTATGTTGCCTTTCGTGATGTTTTCCTCTTTTGTCTCAGATGCCGCAGGCATCGAGTTCGACCGCGGTGCACTGGAGCACGGGAGTGCTCTAGATGATGCCACTGTAGCGGTCGAAGACCGCTGCAGCACCGTCGTCAACTCCCTCGCCAAGGCGAAAGAAGTCCTTGGTCGCTTCTACCAGGAGCTCTTCCCGAAGGGTGCGTCCCTTGAAGATGTGGATGCCCTGGCGGAGGCTCTGTCGGGCGAAGCGCCTGCAGCGTACAAGCGCAAGCAGAAGGGCATCGGCGCGTCCATCGGGCTGGCAATGGCCATGGCGGCTGGGGCGGAGCTGGACCTGCCCCAGATTACCTCTCGGATGCCGACGGCCGCGGATGGATCCGAGGTAGCCTTCGCCGCCTACTCCGCTCGCTGCCGACGATATGGGTCCAAGCTCATTGACTTGTTGTCTGAGTACGCGCTGCGGCAGCAGGGCGAGGCTAAGGCTAGGCAGTCTGGCTCTGAGGCGACTCAGTGTCCTGCACCTTAGGCATAGTAGGCGTAGAGTAGTTTGTAGTCTGCTTGTAAATATCTTTTGTAGTACCATGCTTGTGCCACGTAGTGGCCTTATTTTAATGAATTCCTCCGTGTTGTGCTTTTATCCTTGGATGAATGTCTGAGTACCTTTCTGCTGCTATAGGTTCCTTCGGGTGCTGACCCAGTTGACACGTCATCCGAAAGGCCCTTGCGAGCATCATTGGATGGTTCCTCGCAGCTTGCTTTTCTTCGGGATCGCGTGCATAGCTTGGAGAGGGATTTGCTTGGGTTACGCGGTCGTGCTGATGTTTGGAAATCCAAAGCAGACCGTGGTGCAGCCAGAGAGGAGTATTTGATGGCGGAGCTGGGTCGACTGTCCGAGCAGCTGCAATGTAAGTTGATCCTTCTTTCGGGCTGTAGCCTAGTTCTTCGGGTGAGCCTGCTGGCCTTACTCTTGTTTTGTGCGTTTATCGCAGGTGCCAATATTGCTCCGAGGGAAGAAAAGGAGCGTATTGCTGTTCGAGTCAATTGTTTGACTCAACAGGACATGGAGGCCGGCGGCTTCTTCTAGATGGACCGTGATCGCGCCATGGTTCTGGCGACGGTGCAGGATCGCGTCTACCAGGTTTCACGGGTGCTCCGCCAAGTGCAGACATCACTGTCTTCGGTACTGCACGTCATGTTTCCGCTGGATGCCGTGCCAACGACTCTTGCGGGTCTTCTGACGAAGTTTCGGAATGCCGGAAATGTCAAGGAGCTGGTGCGGCAGCAGCTCGTCGCAGGGGTGAAGGCTGCCTTGTCTCTTGTGAGGGTGCACCGCCCTGACGTAGATTTGGCTGCTGTGGCGACCGGGCCACCTCCTCGACCAGATGGTGGCGAGTGGAACATGCGTCCACATTACGCGGCTGTAAGGCAGTATGCCGAGCAAATTGTAGACTTGTTTGAGCAGCGTGCGCAGGTTATTCTTCAGAGTAGATAGGACCTGAAAATAAACAGATAGATGTAAAATTTGTATATTGCGGCTGGGCGTGTATGTGCCCTTTGTTGTAAAGGTTTGCATGTGTGTGAGCACGCAGTGCTTTGATTGAGTACGTGCCCTTTTCGTTTGCCTGACGTAGTCAGCTACTCAGGTGTACACGTTTGGTCCTCAGTCGATGAAATCGTGAGGTGGGGGGAGCCTCCGAGTGCGTTTGTAGCATGTAGTAAGGTTGCAGAAAATAGTCAACCGAAGGTTGGGAGCGAGACACTTAGCTTTATTTATATTGTAATGGAGGAGGTACATGGTTCGGCTGAATAGCCTTGGCTGAAAGCCTTATTGAAAGTAAAAATAAGGGGTAGGTTGCTACGGGTAGAATCGTCGCAGGTGCGAGACGTTCCATGGGTTGGAGTATGCGACTCCAGACTCCACGTGCTTGAGGCGATAGGCGCCACCTGGGATGACCTCGGTGATGGCGTGGGGTCCTTCCCATGGTGAATCGAGTTTGTTCGGGAGCTTTTGCTTGAGTCGCAAGACGAGGTCTCCTTCGACGAAGGACCTTGGGCGCAGCCGACGGCTGTGGTAGTTGCGGAGACTTTGCCGGTACACCCCTGATCTAGCTGCTGCTATATCCCATGCTTCGTTGAGTGTGTCGACGGCATCTTCGAGCGCGGTCGTGGACTCGGCTTCGCTGTACGCTACGACTCGTGGAGCCTGATGGCGTACTTCGGCTGGTAGCACTGCCTCGGCTCCGTGAACCATGAAGAACGGTGTGTCGCCGGTGGAGCTGTTTGGCGTAGTACGTAAGCTCCACAGGACAGACGGTAGCTCTTCCGTCCAGTTTCCAGCTTTGTGCTCGAGTGAGCTCATGAGGCGCTTCTTGATGCCAGCGCTGATTAGGCCGTTGGCCTTTTCCACCTGCCCGTTTGTTTGCGGGTGTGCCACTGAGGCATACGTGATATTGATCCCGAGGTCTTCGCAGAAGTCCTGGAATTCTTCGGAGATGAAGTTCGATCCGTTGTCGGTGATGATGCTGTGCGGTACGCCAAATCTGTAGACAATGGATTCGAAGAACTTGACAGCGGTTGTGCCCTTCTGGTTGGTGATTGGCATGGCTTCGATCCACTTGGTGAATTTGTCGACTGCTACCAGGAGGAAAATGTGTCCTTCCTTTGAGGATTTTGGCAGTTTGCCGATCATGTCGAGGCCCCATTGGACAAAAGGCCAGGCTATGGGTATGGGTCGTAGTTCGGACCCAGGCGCGTGCGGTTTGTCGGCGAACCGCTGGCATCCGTTGCATCTGCGGACGATGTCCTTCGCATCACTCATGGCCGTTGGCCAGTAGAATCCTGCTCGCAGAGCTTTGGCGACAAGGGAGCGGCTGCCTGCGTGGTGGCCGCATATGCCTTCATGTATATCTTGGAGTATGGCCTTGCCGTCGTCGATGGCGACGCACCGTTGTAGTACACCCGTGATGCTGCGTTTGTACAGCTCGCCGTTGATGATGGTGAAGGCTTTTGACCGACGAGATATGCGTCGGGCATCCGTCGAGCTATCAGGCAATTCTCCGTTTGTCAGGAACTGGAGGTATGGACGTGTCCAAGTTTCTTCGACTGCCATGACCTGCATCAGGTTGACCATGGCAACTTCGGTATCCAACTTTTCGGGTCCTTCCTGACCTTCGGGTAGCGTAGCCCCCGAGTGCTCTGCTTCTTCGGGTGATCCTTTAGGGAATTTCCGCTTGATCGATGGCACGCAGATCTGTTCGAGGAACACACCTGGTGGTACCTTGGCACAAGTGGAGCCGATGTTGGCGAGTCTATCGACCTCCTCGTTGCTCTCTCTTCCAACGTGCCGAAGTTCGCAGCCGTCGAATTCTCCTTCGAGTGCGTTGTATAGCGCCCGGTACGCGATCATGTTTTCGGCGTGTGCGTCGCACTCATTCATCGTTTGCTGTACGACAAGGTTGGGGTCACCGTAGATGACCAAGCGCGTTGCGCCGCAGATTTTTGCCATCTTCATGCCATGAATCAGGGCTTCATATTCGGCCTTGTTGTTGGAGGCTCTGAATTTCATCCGAAGGACGTATTTCATCTTGTCACCTTGCGGGGAGGTCAGTATGACTCCTGCCCCTGCTCCGGCTTCGCGTTTGGAGCCGTCGAAATGCATTGTCCAGGACTGCGACATGTCTGGGGTGTCAGGCAGCTGCAACTCCATCCAGTGCAGCAGGAAGTCCGGAAGGACTTGAGATTTGATTGCGTGTTGCTTCTCGTAGACGATGTCCAAGGGTGATAGTTCAATGCCCCACAGGGCCACTCGTCCTGTGGCCTCTGGGTTATTCAGGATGCTGTTTAGGGGCGCCTCGTTGACGACCATCACCTGATGCTCCTGGAAGTAGTGGCTTAGTCGTCGAGCCGTCATGAATACGCCATAGGCTAGCTTCTGGTAGTGCGGGTACCGCTGTTTTGTTGGAGTGAGAACCTTGCTGAGGTAGTAAATTGGGTGTTGTACCCCGTGGGTCTTGCCTTCTTCGGGTCGTTCGACCACGAGTGCTGTGCTGACCACCTGGTGTGTGGCTGCTATGTACAGCAACAAGGGCTCACACTCTTTTGGCGTGACCAAAACAGGCGAGGTAGAGAGGAGCTGCTTGAGGCTTTCGAATGCGTCGTTTGCTTCTGGTGTCCACTCGAATTTGTCTGCCTTGCGGAGCAGCTGGTAGAATGGTAGGGCCTTCTCGCCCATGCGGCTGATGAATCTGCTTAGTGACGCTACTCGCCCTGCGAGCTGCTGAACGCCCTTGAGGTTTTTTGGCTTCTCCATTGTCATGATAGCTTTGATTTTCTTCGGGTTCGCTTTGATCCCTCGTTGAGATATGAAGTACCCGAGCAGCTGACCCGAGGAGACGCCGAAGGCGCATTTTTCTGGATTGAGCTTGATCTGTAGCGATCAAGGTTGTCGAACGTCTCGCGGAGATCGTCGATAAGTGTTCTTGCCTCCTTGGTTTTTATGACTATGTCGTCGACATAGACTTGGACGTTGCGACCAATCTGGTCCTTGAGGTAGGCCTGCATACATCGTTGGTACGTGGCACCCGCGTTCTTTAGCCCGAAAGGCATTGTGTTGTAGCAGTATACTCCGAACGGTGTGATGAACGCCGTTTTCTCTTGATCTTCGACCTTGAGTCGAATCTGGTTATAGCCTGAGTAGGCGTCGAGGAAGGAGAGTTTCTCACAACTGCAGTTGAATCGATGATTTGGTCGATCCGAGGAAGAGGGAAGTGGTCGTTAGGGCAGTGTTTATTTAGTGACGTGAAGTCTACGCACATCCGCAGGATGTCCGTGTCCTTCTTCGGGACCATCACCGTATTTGCCAGCCACTCACTTTCCTTGATTTCCCGTATGAAGTCTGCTGCGAGTAATCTGTTGATCTCCTTGCCGATAGCTTCGGCTCGTGGCTCCGACAATCTTCGGATAGACTGCTTGAATGGCTTGGTGTCTGGGAAGACTTTGAGTGCATGCTCGGCGAATTCCTTGGGAACTCCTGGCATGTCCGCAGGACACCAGGCGAATATTTCCCAGCGCTCACAGAGGAATTCGACGAGCATGCCTTCCTATGCGGTGCTGAGGTCGTTGGCGATCAGCGCCGTCTTGGAGGCATCTGTCGGATGGACTTTCACTTTCTTGGTGTTGACGGTGGAGTCGAAGGACATGTCGGGTGCGTTCTGCCTTGTGACTGGGGGTAGCCCATTGTCCGTCTCCTCGCGGAGCCTTACGAGCTTGTCTTGCATGCCGAAGGACTGGGAGATTTTGTTGAAATCCCTGTCGCATTGGTCCGATCGGGTGAAGCTCCCGTGGATTGTGATGACGCCCCGTGGTCCTGGAATCTTGAGTAGCAAGTATGCGTAGTGTGGGACGGCCAGGAACCGTGCGAATGCTACACGTCCCAGGATGGCGTGGTATTGCGATGGCCAGTCTACCACTTCGAATTCTAGGCGCTCCTGCCGAAAGTTGTCCGGCTTCCCGAAGATGACGTCGAGCCCTATTTTGCCCAGGGGGAAGATGCCCTTCCCTGGGACAATGCCATGGAACGTTGTGTCTGATTGTTCCAGGCTGCATTGCGGGATCCGCATAGCTGCTAGAGTGCTTGCGAACATTAGGTTGATGCCGCTGCCGCCGTCCATGAAGACGCGACTCATCTCGAAGCCTCCGATCTGCGCCTCCAGCACCAGGGCAGCATGACCTGGGCGAGGGATCTGGCAAGGGTGATCCGCGCGGGTGAATGTGATGCATGACTCCGATCCGCTGAGGTACTCAGGGATTGCAGGCGGAGTTGCCACGGCCAAGTTGATTTGTCGGGTGATTTTCTTCTGCACCCTATTTGTGGGGCGTCCCTTCTGTATCATATTGAGTGCTCCTTTTGATGGGGGATATGGGACCCCGGTGTTGTTTTGCGCTGGTGCGACTGGTTGGTTTTGGCCTCCAATAGGCGGCGGTGGAGGAGCTCCGTGTGCTATTTCACCTGGCGCAGGTGTGTTTCCGAACGCAGGGATTGGACCTTGTTGCCTCATCTGCATCATGCCTTCGCTGAGTTTTTGGAACTCGCGACAATCCTTGAGCATGTGGCTGGCTTTCTTTTTGCCATCCTGTTTGTCGATGTAGAAGTGGATGGTGCATGGACCCGAAAGTTTGTCGAATGCTGAGGGTCCGTTGTAGCGGTCGCGGCGTTGCCACGACTGTGTTGGTCGTCCGTTGTCGCGGAAGTTTCCGCTGCGATATCCTCCGCTGTTGCGGCTGTTGTCATTACGGTGGGGGGACTTTTATAGGGATAGGGGTAAGACACAAATCATGGCGTGGCAACCATGGTGGGTGCCCCCACCTCTTCCACATGCATATGGGTGGAGCTCCCACTCCCATAAAAAGCCTCCACTCAAAATTCCACTCACCTCCATTAATTTTCCACCAAATTTAATGCAAGCTCTCATTTAATAAAAATATTTTATTTATTTTATTTAGGATTTTTTTAATTAAATTAATTAACAAACATTCACATAAAACCCCTTGCAACATTTCAATTTCACATGCAGAACCAGTTTCAGCAATTTCACCCAAAATAATTCTGGTTTCCATTGAAATAATTCCGGCGCTTTGATATTCTTTCTCTGGCATTTTATTTGCTCCAAATTGTGTCAGTATCCCTTAAATGTGTCACCCTACGGTTCGTGAATAATGCATACATGATCGAGACCCCTCTCCGATCAATAAACAGCAGTGGGACCTAGAGTTTCGTACTGACTCCCACACATTCAACGATGAATTCTTGTGATCGTGTGAACCTTTAACATTGTAACTAAATACATTTGTCTCGCGATATTTTACATGTCCGAGATTCGATCATCGGTATCCCCATACCTAATTTAATATCGCTACTGACATGTACTCTTTTATATTTCCCGTGATATAACATTCTAGTGATCCATATCACTTGCTTTCAAGCTATATCAATGTGATATCACCGAGAGGGCCTGTCACATCCCAAATTTTAAATTTTGTACTTCATAGCATTCATTTCATTGCATCATGATCATCCTTGCAAAATTTCATTTTAAAAAGGTTTTGGCAAAACAAATCACTTGCATTTGAGTTTTGACATCTACACATGAATGCCCGGTTTTACCACGCCGCTGTTAAAAATATTATATTTTAGTTGTATGGAAGGCACAGGTGCATAGAGGGTTCCGCCATGAACCCGTAGCACTTTGAATCACCTCAATCGGAGCTTCGTAGAAGAAGTTATGGAAAACTGAATTTTAAGCTTAGATTAGAAAGGTTTCTCTCAAAATTCAGATAAGAATTCGTCAGGGAAAAAGAAAAGAAAAATAATCAAAAAAAAGAAGGCCAGCCAGTTGGGCCGCCGACCCAGCCGTCCCAGGCCGCGCAGCAGCCAGCCCGCGCAGCAGCAGCGCGCCCGCGCGGCGCGCACTATCCGCCGCCGCCGCCTGTCAGCCCGCTGACGAGCGGCCCCAGCTCGTCAGCCTCCGCGCGTCACCGCCGCGTGGGGCCCACTTGTCCGCCGACGTGTTCTTCAACAACTCTCTGTCAACTCCGATTCCTCCGGAATTGGACCGAATTCGAACTGTTTTCGCCGATTTTTCTTGCCAATATTAATCTCCGTGAACCTCTCTTCCAAACCCCCCACTAATCGCAACCTAAGCCGCCTCCACCCACCAGCGATTTCTCGCCGCAGTCCGCAATCGCCGCCGCCGCCATTGACGAGGTAAGCACCTCGCAATACGCGCCTCGCCCCCCTCCCTCGCCTCGCTCGCCCGCGAGCGCCACCGCCACCGCCTACTGACCCGCCCCCTCCTCTTTCTATCCCTGCAGGAGCGCGCCGCCACGCCACCGACGCCGCCAGCGCTCTGGCCGCCAGCCGCCGTCGCCGTCGGCCGCGCCAACCGCCGCCACCACGCCGACGAGCTCCGCCGCCACGCCCCCGACATCGTCCGACCCTCCGCCTCCGCCAAGGACCGCCGCCGCCGTCGCCCCCGACCTCGCCGCCACCGCCGCGCATAGCTCCGGTGAGCCTCCCCCTCACGCGCCACCCCTGCCATCCAATCTTGATCTAACGGTCCAGATGGACCGTGGAAAAGTCAGCTCTGGCCGCTGACTAGTCAGCGCGCCACATCAGCCGCCATGTAGGCATAGTCAACAGTCAGAGTTGACTGTTTAAATTTAAATCGATTTAATTGGCAGATTTAGTTTCAATCTTGTAAATTCAATATAAAATAATCTACTGGGCCAAAATTTACAAATAAAATATATATGGAATCAGTGTCTCACGTAGAACATTGCTGTACAGTTGTTTTATACTTTTACAGCAAGGTTTTGTCTTAGTTAGTTAAATGAGTTAATGCTCTTTTTAGAGTATTAAATTCATAGAAAAAGTTCTGTAACTCCAAAAATTGCAAATAAGATGTCCGTAGATTCAGTAGAACAAGAGGAATTTTATAGTGAATTAAAAGGGTAGGCTTATAGTATTGGAATTTGCAGAATCTATGTAAAGGCTTACTAGAGTATTTTAGTTACTCAGGGAATTATATAAATCCTTTTTGAGTAATTCCAATTAGTACTGACTCTCTTTTAGGTTGCCTACATAGTGGATATTTTTCCAAGATTTTACAAATAATATATTAGCAGTGGCTAATTATTTAGTTTCTAGCTCTATTGTTTGGGCATTTAAAATTGCATGCTTTGTTTTCTATGCACTTAAAATATTTTCCATGCATGCATACAGTAGGTATACTAAATAAGAATATGTGATGCTACTGTAGCAATGTTCAACTTGTCATGCATGCATCCTGCATCGTCATTGTTTGTATATGATTGAGTATGGTTTGTTTATGTGATTGCAATTGTATCGTGTAGATTGTGACGAGTGCAACGCTTGCTCGTGTGTGGATTGTTCGTTCGACCGCTATAGCCAAGGCAAGTAGATGCTACTTTGTTCATGATGTTGTCCTAATATTTTCAATGCATTGTCGTGTATTTTGTAGATGCATGTGTAGGAAAGTACTATCGCTATGCTATGTCCTATTATGTGGTAGGGCTTTCCTATAGATGAGCCATCGTTGGTAGATGTGCTTAGCCATGCTATGATTAACGAGGGTTGGGTTACATTACTGAAAGTTGTTTCTAAATGTGTTAGTTTGTGAAAACTAAAAACAACTTAATCAATGAATCCCCTGGGTGTGATGGGATTGAAAATTTTGGTGGTATCATTGCGGAAAGGCACCCAAGTATCAAGAGAAAATTATTGGCTTCTTTATTTTGTAGCTTACGTGTACAACCATGTGCCAATAATGAAATGGGCGGTTGGTTGGACTCAGTAGGTTATGGTAACTCGAACCCACGTATCCAGAGATGTAGAATTTTGGTAGGTTGGACCGGTGCGTGTCGGGTTTGGGGAGCTACTTCCCGAACGGTCCCTTCTTGGACTTCTCCCTAGCATCACCCAATATGAGAGTGGTGGTACGAGCTGGGCTGGCCAAGTCACATGGGTAAAGTGTACTAACCCCTGCAGGGTGTATAAACTAATCGATTAGCCGTGTCCCCGGTTATGGACATCTGAGTTGCTTGATATTAATTCCATGACATGTTTCTCGCTCATTCCAATTTCTTAATTGCTTTAATGTTGACGAGTTAACTTAATTGGGATCTTTTCAAAGAAAATCAAATCTATTTATGAAAGTAGGAAAAAGGTATTTGCAAATGCAAGCTAGCCACAGCTCCACTTGCCAAATATGTATGTAGATGGTAGCTCTATTGTCTCCTTTAATAGCTCTACTTACCATACATTCCATGTATTGACCCTTCGGGGCTGCTACGTTTCATGTTGCAGGATATTCCGATTCTGAGTGATCGATTTAGGCCACGGTACTCCACTCGGCACTTGTTCACTTGTGGGCAATTTGAAGAATGGAGGATTTACTATATTTATGTTGCTACCTGAATAATTTGAGCTATCCTTGAGCTAAGCTTTTATTGTAATAATGATACTCTAGATCTTCGTTATTTATGATACACGGATGTTTTGCTATGTTATTCATCTTATTCTATTGTGGGCCAATGAACCGATCCAGGGATTGGCATGTCATATAGAAGCTATGGTCTTTTCAGAACCGTAGTGTTACAAGATGGTATTAGAGCCAGTGTGTCGACTGTAGGATCGTGACCTAGGTTTGGATTAGGAATCCATAGAATTATTAAAGCTTATATTAACCTTGTCTTTCATCTTATGCCTTTCACTCTCGTAAATTATTACCATATGCTATTCTCACACTTTCCTCTTTTAATTGATAAATGGGAGAAGTCAGGACTGAGTATGCAACGATGGAGTCCCCAAGGCCCTTTGCAAGACAGTTGGCACAACTCTCGCAGTCATTGGGATTGCCACTTCCCATGTTCAAGGGAAGAAGACTGTACACCTATGGGTATGGCGAGGATGCATGGGAGATCACCACCTTCATCTTCAGGGATGCCGCCTTGCAAAACCCTATGCATCTGGTCTACACCAAGACATACTGCAACTGGGGACTTGGAATAAACTTGGCCCTACATGAAGCCCTGTCACGCCAGTGCCACCTTGTCCGACACCTGCTACCAGAAGACTCACCCTACCATGACTACGGAAGGAGTGATGAGGATGGGAACGTTGTGGTTACCCCGGGCGACAGAAACAACATGCCGCCCCATCGGAGGCACATAGAAGATATGGAAAGGGACAAATGGAGCTCTAGCTGAGAAAGTGATGATGGTAAAGGAGATGGCAGACTTTGCCAGCAATGGTATGGTGGTCCAAGGATAGGAGATAGAGACCTTGCATGAATCTGTGGATGTTCTGAATAATGCACTGATAGGCAGGGATGCAACCATAGCTCAGCTTAATGGGACCGTGCAGGAAAACAATCAGGCCATACAACAGCTGCAAGGGACCGTCCAGGAAAGGGACCAAACTATTGAAGAGATGACAACGCAGATTGCCGCTCTCCAAGCACAACTGAATCCACCCTCTGATGATAACAATGGAGATGATGGCAACAATGATGATGATGATAGTGGGAACGATGATGATGAGGACGAGGATGATGATGATGAAGACGATGATGGTGGAGGAGATGAAGCTGTTGCAGCCGCAGCAGAGAATGAAGAAGAAGAGGAGGATCCAGAAGAGGTGGAGTTTGAGATTTCAAGTGATGACTCAGGAGAGGTGTATACTCCGCCGCCATGGTTGGTTCGTGGATAGAAGCTCCAACGCATGAGTGCGAGGACCTACTGCAACCTCTTCATGAAGTAGATAGATGCCCACCAACTAGTCTTCGTTAGGTAAAATCATTAGGTATAGTCTCGATCGATGTAAAACTTAATTAATTTTAGTTTAAGAGTGTTTAGTTGCTCCTAAGTGTACTCCAATGTCCCAGGATTATTTGTGCGAATTTTATAGAAGAGTTATGACAAATTTTGGTTGATATCTGAGTTTTTCCTGATGCAGTTTTCTGCTGACACAGCTGTAGTGCACGACTTTTCATATTTTATTGGTAACTGGGAAAAATCTAAAAAAAATAAGGATGGTTCGAAACTCTCTGTACTGTATACACAAAAATCCGCAAAAATTCCTGACGAGTTTAAGTCAGGTAGAAAAATTCGTGAACACTGCTGGACTGTTCTGGAAGATTCCTGTTTTCAATGCTTTGTTGACCTTTTGTGTTCATAACTGTTGCCAACTCTTCTAAAAACTATTTCAGTAGATATATACTGCTAAGATAACCCCTGGGACGTTGCTGGATCGTTTGTTTGCTGATGCGTTGCTTGCTTGAGATTGTCTGTGATTGCTTGGTTGTTGTTTGATCATAATGCATGGGTAGAATCCTGTTTTCGTAATCGATTGTTTCTAAGCTTACCTGTGCTGAACTGCAAATGCCTCCCCGCCGACAACCTACTGAGTTGGAGCAGCTCATGGCGTCTCAGGCACAGCTGACCCAAGTGATGACCTAATTCATGGAAGCTCAGAACAACAACAACAACAACAATGGGAACAACCAGCCTCAGGGAGATGCACTTATGAGGTTCCTGAGGCTGAGGCCAGCGAAGTTCTCTACTGCAACGGAGCCGATGGTTGCTCTCGACTGGTTGCGTTTAGTGAATAAGGATCTGGTAACTATTGGGTGCACAGATGCTGAGAAGGTGAGATTTGCCGCTCACCTACTGGAGGGACCAGCCGCTTCGTGGTGGGACACTTTTCAGATCACCCACCCTCTGGACACTGTGACTTGGGCAATGTTTGAGGAAGGTTTCAGGACCAACCACATTTCTTCAGGAGTTCTGAGCCTGAAAAGGAAGGAATTTCGCAACTTGCGCCAAACCAACCGCACCGCCTGAGTATATTGAGGAGTTCAACAACCTGTCTCGTTATGCACCTGAGGATGTTGACACTGATGCCAAAAGGAGGGAGAGGTTCCTGGATGGCCTCAGTGATGAGCTTTCAGTGTAGCTGCTAGTGATCTATTGTCCCACTTTCCAGGAGCTTATGGACAAGGCCAGGTTCTTGGAAGGGAAGCACAAGCAGGTGGAAAACCGCAAGAGAAAGAGCACCAATCACCACTCTGGTTCTCACCACAAGTCTCGCACTTCTTATGATGGATACTCCAAGCATGGAGGGAGTGACCATGGGCACCATGGAAGCCATGACCGCCACAACCATGGAGGCGATGGACATCGCCATGATGGCCACAAGAGCAACCGCCACAACCACAAGGGAGGACACACCCACCATTCTGGAGGACACAGTGGACATGACCGCAATCGTGACCGCAGCTTTGTGAAGAAGGACCTGAGTGAGGTGACATGCTTCAAGTGTGGCCAGAAGGGACATTATGCAGACAACTGTCTGGAGAAGAAGGGATTGAAGCCAAGCAACAACCAGAAGGCCATAGTGAACCGCATGAATGTGGAGGAGATCCCAGATGAGCCTGACCTTGTGGTTGGTAAGTTTCCAATCAACACTCACCCTGCACTTATACTTTTCGATACTGGTGCATCGCATTCATTTATATCAAGGGTACTTGTGGATAAGTATAAGTTACCCATGGAGTCTCTGAAAGGGTCCATTAGAGTAAGCTCACCTGGAGGGGATATGATAGCTAGCGCGGGATGCCGCGACTTAACTGTGAGGATTGGAGCACACAATTTCATTGCACATCTGGTAGTATTGGAATCACAAGGTTTAGATGTAATTTTGGGTATGGATTGGATGTCTATGCATGGGGGACACATAGATTGTGCACAGCGAACGGTTTCGCTCAAAACCCCGGATGGTAAGAGGATTAGGTTCAAGTCGGCCGTGCGACCGGAAAGGTGTAAGCTGAATTCTCTTAAGGGGGTTAGCATGGATACTGTGCCTGTGATTAAGGAGTACCCCGACGTGTTTCCGGAAGAGCTGCCAGGGATGCCACCTGACAGGGATGTGGAGTTTCTCATCAATCTAATGCCGGGAACATGACCTATAGCAAAGAGACCATATAAGATGGATGTGGATGAGCTGAAAGAATTAAAGAAACATCTAATGGAGCAGTTGGACAAGGGATTCATTCAGCCTAGTTCGTCTTCATGGGGTGCACCTGTTCTATTTGTGGAGAAGAAAGACATCAGCAAGAGGTTAGTGGTGGACTATCGCTCGCTGAATGAAGTGACCATCAAGAACAAATACCCCCTGCCGGACATAAATGATTTGTTTGATCAACTGGAAGGAGCAAAGGTGTTTCGCAAAATTGATCTGCGATCGGGCTACTTCCAATTGAAGATCCGAGAGGAGGACATACCAAAAACTGCTTTCACTACTAGGTATGGTTTATATGAGTATACAATTATGTCTTTTGGACTAACGAATGCTCCGGCATATTTCATGACCATGATGAACAAGGTATTCATGGAGTACTTGGACAAGTTCGTGGTGGTGTTTATTGATAACATACTGATATATTCCAAGGATGATGGTGAGCATGAGAAACATCTGCCACTGATTATGGAGAAGCTGAGGGAACACAAGCTGTATGCCAAATTCAGCAAGTGTGAATTCTGGCTTAACACTGTTGGGTTTCTTGGACACGTGGTGTCAGGAGAAGGAGTTGCTGTTGATCCAAGCAAGGTGACTGCAGTAACTGAGTGGGAAGCGCCCAAGAATGTGGGCGATATTCGTAGCTTTTTGGGACTTGCTGGATATTACAGGAGGTTTATTGAAAATTTCTCCAAGATTGCTAAGTCGATGACAGAACTTCTGAAGAAGGAAAGGAAGTTTGAGTGGAGAGATGCGTGTGAAGCCAGCTTTCAGGAACTGAAGCGTCGACTAGTGACCGCACCTGTTCTGTGTTTACCAGATCTTCAGAAGGATTTCCAAGTGTACTGTGATGCTTCTCGACTGGGACTTGGAAGTGTGCTGATGCAAGATGGGAGAGTGGTGTCATATGCCTCGCGGCAACTTAAACACCATGAGAGGAATTATCCCACGCATGACTTGGAATTAGCATCGGTTGTGCATGCGCTCAAAGTATGGAGGCACTACCTAATGGGGAAACACTGTGATGTGTACAGTGACCACAAGAGCCTGAAGTACATATTTACACAGAAGGAACTGAACATGAGGCAAAGGAGATGGTTGGAGCTTATCAAGGATTATGATATGAATCTGCAATACCACCCAGGAAAAGCCAATGTAGTAGCAGATGCTCTGAGCCGAAAGGTCTATGCCAATGGGTTGACTGTTGGGGAATTACCCGAGGATTTGTGCAAGCAATTCAAGGACCTTAGACTGGAGGTGGTGTCAGAAGGATATTTGGCAGCAATGGAGGTCCAACCAACGCTACAGGACATGATTAGGAAGGCTCAGGTAGGAGACAAGGAGATGGAAGAAATAAAAGGAAAAGATGAAGGAGGATCGAGCAAAAGAATTCCGCGAGGATGAGCAAGGAACCTTGTGGTATGGAGATCGTTTGTGCGTTCCCAACGATCCGGAGATAAGGAAGTTGATTCTGCAGGAAGCTCATGACTCGCCGTATTCCATACATCCGGGAAATATGAAGATGTATATGGATCTAAAGGACGGATTTTGGTGGAACAACATGAAGGGAGACATCACCGAGCATATTTCCTTATGTGATGTATGTAGCCGAGTGAAGGCGGAACACCAGAAGCCAGCATGACTACTACAGCCATTGCCCATGCCGGATTGGAAGTGGGATAGAGTAGGAATGGATTTTATCACAGGACTACCCAGGACCAGGTCGGGATACAACTCTATTTGGGTAGTGGTCGACCATTTGACCAAGGTATCCCACTTCATACCGGTGAAGACAACTTACACGAGTGCAAGGTTGGCCAAGATCTATATGGACAGAATTGTGTGCCAATATGGAGTTCCTAAGAGCATTGTATCAGATAGAGGCACCCAATTTACATCACACTTTTGGCGCCAGCTGCACGAGTCATTGGGAACTAGGTTGGAGTTTAGCACAGTGTTCCACCCCCAGACTGATGGACAGACCGAGAGGGTAAATCAGATTTTGTAGGATATGCTGAGAGCTTGCACTTTGGCTCATGGTTCTAGTTGGGATGAGAATTTGCCGTATGCTGAGTTTTCCTACAACAACAGCTACCAAACCAGCATCAAGACATCGCCGTTCGATGTGCTGTATGGGAAACGGTGCCGAACACCATTGCTATGGGATGGAGTAGAAGAACGTCAGTTGTTTGGGCCTGATTTGATCAAGGATGCTGAGGAGAAGGTCGCCTTGATTAGGGACAGGCTGAAGGTAGCACAATCAAGGCAGAAGAGCTACGCTGACGCCAAGCGCAAGGAAGTGGTGTATGAGATAGGTGATAGAGCATACCTCAGAGTGTCGCCACTTCGTGGAATTAAGAGGTTTGGAATTAAGGGTAAGCTAGCACCTCAGTTTATTGGACCGTATCGGGTCTTAGCACGCAAAGGAGAAGTTGCTTATCAGTTGGAGTTGCCAGAGGCTCTATCCGCTGTTCACAATGTGTTCCACATATCCCAGCTGAAGAAGTGCCATCCGGAGATGGTAGATACACCATTGAGAGACACTGTACCGCTAGAGGAGGTTCAGCTTGAGAACGACTTGACCTATGAGGAGAAGCCGGTCAAGATTCTGGAGACAGCGGAGAGGATTACCCGTACCAAAACAATCAGGTTTTGCAAGGTGCAGTGGAGCCACCACACCGAAGAGGAAGCCACTTGGGAGCGTGAGGATGACATCCGAGAGGACTACCCACACCTATTTGCTAGCCGCGCCGAATCTCGGGGAGGAGATTCATCTTAAGGGGGTTAGTCTTGTCACATCCCAAATTTTAGATTTGGTACTGCATAGCATTCATGTCATTGCATCATGATCATTCTTGCAAAATTTCAGTTTAAAAAGGTTTTGGCAAAACAAATCACTTGCATTTGCATTTTGACACCTACACATGAATGCCCGGTTTTACCATCCCGCTATTAAAAACATTATATTTTGGTTGTATGGAAGGCACAGGTGCATAGAGGGTTCCGCCACGAACCCGTAGCACATTGAATCACCTCAATCGGAGCTTCGTAGCAGAAGTTGGCAAACTGAATTTTAATCTTAGATTAGACAGGTTTCTGTCAAAATTCAGATAAGAATTCGTCAGGGAAAAAGAAAAGAAAAAGAAGGCTAGCCAGCTGGGCCGCCGACCCAGCCGGCCCAGGCCGCGCAGCAGCCAGACCGCGCAGCAGCAGCCAGCAGCAGCGCGCCCACGTGGCGCGCACTATTCGCCGCCGCCGCCTGTCAGCCCGCTGACGAGCGGGCCCGGCTCTTCAGCCTCCGCGCGTCACCGCCGCGTGGGGCCCACTTGTCAGCCGACGTGTTCTTCTCCAACTCTCTATCAACTCCAATTCCTCTGGAATCGGACCGAATTCGAACTGTTTTCGCCGATTTTTCTTGCCAATATTAATCTCCGCGAACCTCTCTTCCAAACCCCCCACTAATCGCAACCTAAGCCGCCTCCACCCACCGGTGATTTCTCGCCGGAGTCCGCAATCGCCGCCGCCGCCATTGGTAAGCACCTCGCTGGCGCGCCTCGCCCCCTCCATCGGCTCGCTCGCCCCCTCCTCTTTCTCTCCCCGCAGGAGCGCGCCGCCACGCCACCGGCGCCGCCCGCGCTCCGGCCGCCAGCCACCGTCGCCCTCGGCCGCGCCAACCGCCGCCACCACGCCGACGAGCTCCGCCGCCACTCCCCTGATGTTGTCCGACCCTCCGCCGCCACCAAGGACCGCCGCCGCCGTCGCCCCCGACCTCGCCGCCGCCGCCGCGCACAGCTCCGGTGAGCCTCCCCCTCGCGCGTCACACCTGCCATCCGATCTTGATCCAACGGTCCAGATGGACCGTGGAAAAGTCAACTCTGGCCGCTGACCAGTCAGCGCACCACGTCAGCCGCCACGTAGGCGTAGTCAACAGTCAGAGTTGACTGTTTAAATTTAAATCGATTTAATTGGCAGATTTAGTTTCAATCTTGTAAATTCAATATAAAATAATCTACTGGGCCAAAATTTACAAATAAAATATGCATGGAATCAGTGTCTCACGTAGAACATTGCTGTACAGTTTTTTTATACTTTTACCACAAGGTTTTGTCTTAGTTAGTTAAATGATTTAATGCTATTTTTATAGTATTAAATTCATAGAAAAAGTTCTGTAACTCCAAAAATTGCAAATAAGATGTCCCTGGATTCAGTAGAACAAGAGGAATCTTATAGTGAATTAAAAGGGTAGGATTACAGTATTGGAATTTGCAGAATCTATGTAAAGGCTTACTAGAGTATTTTAATTACTCAGGGAATTATACAAATCCTTTTTGAGTAATTCCAATTGGTATTGACTCTATTTTAGGTTGCCTACACAGTGGATATTTTTCCAAGATTTTATAAACAATATATTAGCAGTGGCTAATTATTTAGTTTCTAGCTTTATTGTTTGGGCATTTAAAATTGCATGCTTTGTTTTCTATGCACTTCAAATATTTTCCATGCATGCATACAGTAGGTATACTGGATAAAAATATGTGATGCTACTGTAGAAATGTTCAACTTGTCATGCATGCATCGTGCATTGTCTTTTTTTGTATATGATTGAGTATGGTTTGTTTATGTGATTGCAATTGTATCGTGTAGATTGTGACGAGTGCAACGCTTGCTCGTGTGTGGATTGTTCGTTCGACCGCTACAGCCAAGGCAAGTAGATGCTACTTTGTTTATGATGTTGTCCTACTATTTTCAATGCATTGTCGTGTATTGTGTAGATGCATGTGTAGGAAAGTACTATCGCTATGCTATGTCCTATTATGTGGTAGGGCTTTCCTGTAGATGAGCCACCGTTGGTAGATGTGCTTAGCCATGCTATGATGAACGAGGGTTGGGTTACATCAATGAAAGTTGTTTCTAAATGTGTTGGTTTGCGAAAACTAAAAACAACTTAATCAATGAATCCCCTGGGTGTGATGGGATTGAAAATTTTGGTGGTATCGTTGCGGAAAGGCACCCAGGTATCAAGAGAAAATTATTGGCTTCTTTATTTTGTAGCTTACGTGTACAACCATGTGCCAATAATGAAATGGGCGGTTGGTTGGACTCAGTAGGTTGTGGTAACTTGAACCCACGTATCCAGAGATGTAGAATTTTGGTAGGTTGGACCGGTGCGTGTCGGGTTTGGGGGGTACTTCCCGAACGGTCCCTTCTTGGACTTCTCCCTATCATTACCCAATATGAGAGTGGTGGTACGAGCTGGGCTGGCCAAGTCACATGGGTAAAGTGTACTAACCCCTGCAGGGTGTATAAACTAATCGATTAGCCGTGTCCCCGGTTATGGACATCTGAGTTGCTTGATATTGATTCCGTGACATGTTTCTCGCTCATTCCAATTTCTTAATTGCTTCAATGTTGACGGGTTAACTTAATTGGGATCTTTTCAAAGAAAATCAAAATTTGTTTATGAAAGTAGGACAAAGGTATTTGCAAATGCAAGCTAGCCACAGCTCCACTTGCCAAATATGCATGTAGATGTTAGCTCTATTGTCTTCTTTAATAGCTCTACTTGCCATACATTCCATGTATTGACCCTTCGGGGCTGCTACGTTTCATGTTGCAGGATATTCCGATTCCGAGTGATCGATTTAGGCCACGGTACTCCACTCGGCACTTGTTCACTTGTGGGCAATTTGAAGAATGGAGGATTTACTATATTTATGTTGCTACTTGAATAATTTGAGCTAGCCTTGAGCTAAGCTATTATTGTAATAATGATACTCTGGATCTTCGTTATTTATGATACACGGATATTTTGGTATGTTATTCATCTTATTATATTGTGGGCCAATGAACCGATCCAGGGATTGGCATGTCACATAGAAGCTACGGTCTTTTCAGAACCGTAGTGTTATAAGGCCTAGAGTATATCTCTCCATCATCGGGATGGACAAATCCCACTCTTTATCCATGAGCCTTTACATAACACTATCGGAGTATCTGAACCCACCTTTATAGTCACCCTGTTATGGTGTGATGTTTGATGTTATCAAGCTACTCTTCCGGTGTTAGTGATTGACATGATCTCATGGTCTAAGGAGTAAAGTTACTTTGTAATGATGTTATAGTAATCTAAACATAATTACTTTGATCGTATTACTATACTTCGGATGAATGTTCATCACATAATTTCACCAATGTTGTGACCTCATTATTAACAACATCCAATGTCCATGATCAGGAAACCTTGATCATCTTGTTAATCAACGAACTAGTTTATATAAGAGGCATAACTAGGAACACTTTATTTGTTTATTAAACACACATGTATTGATGTTTCCAATTAATAAAATTATAGCATGAGAAATAAACATTTAGCATATACTTGGAATATACATAATAACAAGCTTTGAATATACATAATAAACATTAAGCATATACTTGGAATATACATTATTCTAGAAAGGGCAAAGAAGAAGAAAAAAGAACATGCAAAATAAACATAAAAATCCTTTTAGTATTTTGCTTTTATAAAGAATATGCAAAATAATATCCAAACAAAACAAAAAGGTAATTCAAATATGGTTTCCACAAACATACAAACAAAAACATGAAGGTAAAACTAAAACATGAGTTCGGAATGATATTACTTGAAATAAGAGGGGGTTGTGTGGGCATCCCCAAGCTTGTGGTCTTGCTAGTTCTTTTCCTCTACTTCTTTCTCATCATATCATGTCACTCATCTCAAACAAAAAAATATTTTCATTTTCATGTTACTTTAGTGCCTACAAAATGGTTAGTTCTCCAAACAAATAATATAATAGTTTCTACCATGATGCAAACTTTAGTAATTATTGGGAAACCATTTTATTCAAGTAGATAATATATTAAAAAATATACACTCTTTTTATTTTGTTTTTATGTGGGAAAAGATTTAATGATATAGACTTTGCAATGGTTCGATTGGAATGAATAACACATGCTCAAGGTCGACCCCAACTTCTCCACTGCTAGTCCTTCTCATTTTCTCTCACAAATTTTATATTTAGTTAGAATATTAAACTAGGTGTTAAATAACAATAGCTAAAGTTATTTTACAAGTTACATGGATATCAAGGTGTGATCAAATAGAATAGTATTTGAAAGCATATGGAGCACACCATAAAGCATATAGACATTAGCATTTAAGTCTAACTTTCTTCTTATGCATTGGAATTTTATATAGTAATAAGTAGAAGCAACTTTGTGGTAACCAATTCATATAATGATCAGTAGCTTGCATAAATAGAATGGAAACATAAAGAGGGCTTTTATCTCTTCCTATTACATAGATATTGCAAGCATCAAAGGCAAACTTAATCTCATAGTTTTGAATAGATTCACCATATAAAGACAAGTCATCTAATGAGCATAATGGATCATATAAATCAATTATATCACTTTGATCCTCCCATATATTAGACATAATTGTTCCACATAGAGGATTACTAGGCAATGAAAGATCATCATCATTATAAGAAGAGTTATTCATGGGAACTTGTGTGTTACCCTTGTTGGGAGTAGGAGATGGGTAGCTACTCCATTCTTCCTCCACTTGTTATTCTTTATCTTATATCTCCTTTTCTTTGGGATGCATGGGCATCCCCAAGCTTAGCCTTTTGTCATCTTCTTTCCTAACACTTTCATCATGATTTCTTGCATTCAAAAAGTTAGCGCCCAAGGGAATATTCAAGCTTTCAACATATTTGACTAGAATATCATACACATTATCGAGAGCCTTGCAAAAATGATCCATAGAATTTTCCATTATACAATTTTTTGGATTTCAATTTTATATGCAAGGTATTGAAAGTAAACTAGAAATGCAAACAAGAATATAAGCCTAGCGCTATGCTCCCTGGCAACAACGCCAGAAAAGTATCTTGATAACCCCCAAGTATAGGGGATCACCATAGTACAATTCGATAAGTATTTGAGTGTCGAACCCACGAGGAGCTGAAGGTAAACTATCTATTCTGTAAAGCCCTATAACCCACTTATATGGCCTTCTATGCAAAGCTAGGATCTAGAGTTTGTGTGTGTGATTGTTTTACTATCAACTATAGAATGGTAAAGTGCTCAAAGTAAATATTTCAAGTGAACTAATGCAAGTAAAATAGGAACTGGTGAAGTGCAGTGCTGGCAACTTTTCTCAAGGGAGTAAATGTTTAGGCAAATTGCTATTTCATTCGTTTGGTTGTCACAATTAGTGAGGCACATATTATATCTAGATACGTCAGTACTAAACACAATAAAGCATAAAGAACTCGATGATTAAAATCCCAAGGGACTATAACCTAGAGCAACAATAGGATTAATTAAGGACATGTGTCTAGAAGGTGACACTCCTAATCATCACATATAACTTTTATAGATAAAGTATATTGTTTCTTCTAGGTAGAACCCTAAATCACGGAGTAGTCAAGTAAATGAATTACCACACACCCTACTGATTGGTCCCTAAGTCAAGTTAATGTGCTAAAAAGGGATTCATTAATACAAATACGTCCAACCTCCGCTTTAGGTTCTAAGGTCCCCAATATATTCCCCGTTAATTAACCATGAATTAATATAGCATGCATATAAGACTTGGAACATGGTTTCTATTCAACTCCCTCCGTTCCTCCTCCTAACAACATGTAACAGTGATAACCTTATGCATCCCTCAACATATGTGTGCACTCATATATCAGTACATAAGACCATCATAGAAGATAACAAACTTGTATGCAACCAATCAACAAAGTATTTCACAATTGGCATAAACAATCACTACTCAAACTTAGACATAGATACAATAGATCATGGGAAAATAATAGATAGTACCACACATCATGCTTTGCCAAGAGATTATAGTAGGTATGATGAGGATGTGATATATATGATGATGAAGAGGTTCCTCCCTGTCAACACCTGGATTTTTAATCCTACATGCCTGTTATGCCATACATCGCAATCCCAGGATTACCATTTTTGTGAAACATAACAGATTGGTACCATAGTTCATCATCCATTAAAAACCATAATAAAGGTCTTACAAATAAAGGATCTCATGATCTAGTCTTAATACAATCAAAGCAGCGGAATAATATGATAACGGTAGCGTGGGCGAGGCTTCATCTTCATGGTCACAAGCAATGCTGACGATGGGAGATGATCCTAGTTGTCGTAACCTTCCTGTGGTCCTTCATCCTGATAGTCCTCTTCATAGTCTGGCCATAGGAATAGCCAGGGACAAAGCCATGAGTACTCTTTAAGTACTCGCAAACTACCAACTAACAAGTAAAGGAGTTCAAGGAGGAATACTAAGCTCTAGGTTGTTTTGCAAAAAGCCAGATTTATCTCTAACTGAGTTTAGAAGCGAAGAAAGCTAGTTTAAGGTTTTATAACACCTAAGTGGGAACTTGTGTTTTCATATCACAACCCTGTTGTGGTCAAGTCAAAGTCATGAATCATTTCACAAGTCATTTTGAAAACATCTGACGACGGAACAGTATGGCCACTCCAACTGTCCATAACCGCGGACACGGCTATTCGAATAGTTTGACACTCTGCAGAGGTGGTACACTTTCACCACAATATTCGATACATCCGTCAGGAACAATCCTGAATTCACCATACTCAGTATGCGGATAATCAATCCTAACCTTGCAATTACACACCCTAGTATAGGCACATGTCCTATGAGTTTGGCCTACCAACCATGACCATCTGTCATCTTGGGAACTGCACAAGTGGTCAATCTTCAAGAGGTAGCCTCAGATCAAACCTCGGCCGCAAGGGAACCCATACTAAGGTATATAAACTTCTAGTCAAGCCCTACCCAAATTCTGGTATTGTGGTTGTACGGTAAAATTGGAATGGTATCGCATCCAGACAACCATTAGTTTTATAAAGGGCTAAGGCTCATGCCTCAACATTTTCATCATCAAAATCATCTGGTGTTCAAGAACACATGTCAAAACATTTAATTAGAATGACTCGTCATTCTAAGGTTTTCATAATCATTTCCACCAAGAATTCCCATCTAAAGGGATCAAGTTTTATGCGTAGCAGCCACTAAAGTTGGAGGTAAACACTAATGAGGGGTGGTAAACAAGTGTGACTTATCTAAGTGCAATCTCATGCCTTAGGATGACATTAGGATCTATCTAACTTAGGCCAAGTTTTATGCTCTTTATGATACCTTTAAATCTTTCCCAAAACTTCACAAGCACTTTCATAAAGTAAACAAAGTATTTTGATAAAGAAATAAATTAATAAAGCTTGCAAGTAAAACTGGGATTTGGTATAATCAAGTGGTATAATCAAATATGCCAAAGGCATCTAGTTTGCATTGTTATCATGCAAGTGTTAGCTTGCCTTGTGCAGAGCAGTGGTTGATGTTCTCCTGGGCTTCTTCCTCGTAGTAATCTCGTTCCTCTTCGTATCCTTGGTCGGTATTAGCGTCTATAAATAAATACAAAGTACACAATCACCAAAAAATACTTAACTAATTCTATTTATCACACCAGGGTTTTCACTAGATGATTTAGCATAATCACAATCATCACAAAGATTAAGGCACTAGTTTCATTTATTTTCTTTTAGAAAAGTAATTTCTACTCATTGAAAAACTATTTAAGATTTAATATTCTCCAACTCAAACATGGGATCATGTTGACACATTTCATCACCACATATTTCAGTACTTGGGAATGTGATTTAAATTGGTATCACAATTTAATAAGGTTTAATCTTTTTATTTTAATTAATTAAAGTGACTAGAAATGCTTATGGGGCATTCTTTTATTACTTGTCCATTATTACTGCAAGTAAACCTGGATATTTTTATATATTCAGAACGGTATTATAAAATGTGATTTTTGAGAGTTGGAATCAACTCAAAAGCTTTTATGGTTGAATTTTGAAAAATGTTTGAATGCAGAAAAGTCTCTGCATTGTTATTTTTACTATAGGTGATCTATAACTCCAAATGGTTTGAATCCAACGGGCTTGGATTAAGAATTTCAATACCTTTCTAACAAAATTGGTTTCATGCAATTCGGTTTAGTGAAACTCCCTGGATTGAATTTTGAATCAACAGACAAAACTAGGTTTGAAACTTAAATGAAAAATCTAAATTTAAACTATTGGGTCACGCGGGAGTGCTAACTGGGCCGGCCCACTGCACACAGCGCGTGCGGGGGCGGATTAAGTGGTTGTCCCCACCCGTCAGTGGGACTAGGGGGTGCGAAGGGGTACGGGGCTATTACAATCGTAGGATTAGATGTAAGATCTACGGCTGAGGGTCGTCGTCCATGTCTGAATAGAACGCGATGAGCACGAACCCTAGCGCGTCCAGTGGGGGTCTGTGGCGGTCACCAGGGCTCAGGCGATGGTTGGCGATGGGGGAGAATGACGAAGTCGACGACGGCAATTCTCCTGGTACTGGTGGCTCCTCCTAGGGTGGCTCTAATCGACGGCGCCCTTCTCCTCCAGCAGCGGTAAGCTCCGGCAAAATTTCGGCGATGCTGCACTCCCCTTGATCCTGGAAGAAGTGGGCACGATCAGTGAGAGGTGGGGGTGGAATGGTGTGGAGAAATCGAACGGGGAAGGCATGTATTTATAGTGCGATGAGGGAACCGAAGGGTGCGGGCTGAGCTTGTCGGGATCAGTGTTACAGTGAGCTAACGGCATGGCTGAAGGTAGGGGACGGTGTGATGTCTCCTAGGGAACTCAATGGCTTGATGGCGAGGCGTGGGGCGGTGCGGTTCGGTCGGAATGCGTCGACGCTCTGAGGGGCACTGACGGCAGTTTTAATGGTGCACAGCGGCTACGGGTCGCGCGACGGCGAACAGGGTTGTCTGGGAGGTTCCTGGGGCGGTGGTGATCACGTACGCGGGCGGCGAAGGCGGGGCGCGGTGTGTGCAAGCGTGTCGAGCACGGCGCTCTGGCGCGCTCTGGACATGGTCGCAGAGAAATGGGGCGTGCGTTCTGGATGGTCCAGTGGGTAGCAGGGCTCGAGGGCCGGACAAGGGGTGGCGGTGGACGGTGGCGTGCTTGCTAGACACGGTGGCTAGGCTCGACGCTTGCTCTGGCTAGCTAGCCATGGTCGGCTGGCAAGGGTTCTCTTGGTTTGGCATGGCATGGTGAACTGGGTAGGGGCTAGGGGTGTTCAAGGCACTGGTTGGCACTGGGGGAGACAAGTGTGATCAATGGTGAACAATGCTTAGCCAAATTACTGCTCAAAATAGTGAAGTTTGGCCAATTTGATTTTCTGTCTCCAAGTGTTTGATGAAATGGCCGCAAGAAATTCAAATTTGAATTTTTGGTTGAAACTTGGTGGGTGCAAAGGTCACATATTAGGTAGTCTCTGGTGGCTTGGATTTTTCAATGTGCACTGGTTTGGTTGGGTTTTGAGAAATGGTGATCTTCCCATATGAACTAGATTCAAATTTTAAATGTCATTTGAATAAGGTTGCCAAATGTTTATGTGGGTTTGCAAGGTGGGCTTGGGTTCACTTTCACTTGGTCTAGAAAGGGGTGAAAAGACATGGAAACGTTTCTGTTTGAAATCTTGGACTAGAAACACTCAAAGTGGGCTAGTGAGCAAGATTGGCAAAAATGACCATTTGCTTATTTTGTTTGTTTTTGAATTTCTATTGATTTGATTCTGCTTGGAATTGATTTAGATGATGTTGTTTTCATATTTAAACCAATCCTTGCCATTCACAACAATCAAACAAGTCCATTCAAGCATTCATCACATACACACATGCATTCATAATGATTTTAATTAACAAAAGTTTTTGTTAACCCAAAATTTGGGTGATTGGAATTGATAACCTTGATTAATATTTTTGGGATGTTACAAACCTTCCCTCCTTAAACAAAATCTCGTCCTGAGATTTGAGAAAAAGAAAAATAGGATTTAAAGAGATTTGGAAACTCCGTCCTAATGTAATCTTCTTGTTCCCAGGTAGCTTCTTCTTTAGTGTGGTTACTCCACTGGATCTTGAGAAACTTGATACTCCGGGTCCTGGTGGTTCTGAAAGCTTCCTCCAAAATACAAATGGGTACTTCGGGATATGTCAGGTCATTGTTGATCTTTATGGTTCAGTGATCAATATTCTTGAATACTTCGGTCTTCTCCAGGACTTCAAGGCATTTGTGAAGTAACGATATATGGAACACATTATGCACGACTAACATCTGCTCTGGCAGTTCCAGTTGATACGATACTTCTCCTTGACGATTCAAAATCTCTAAGGGTCCGATATATCAGGGGGGCTAACTTTCCTTTGAGCTGGAAACGTTGCATTCCTTTCAAAGGTGACACCTTGAGATACACAAAATCTCCGATATTGAAGGCGAGGTCTTGACATCTCTTGTCGGCATAACTCTTCTGTCTGGATTGGACGGTCTTGAGGTGCTCACGTATCTTGTGAACTTTCTCTTCTGCTTCCCGTAGGATGTCGACTCTCTACTACTTCTGACCAATTCAAAGGGGTACAACACTTCCTTCCATACATGAATTCAAATGGGGCCATTTGCAAGCTGGCTTGGTAGCTGTTGTTGTATGAAAATTCTTCGAGCGATAGACAATCTTCCCATTTTGATCCATATTCTAACACACAATCTCTCAACATATCTTCGAGCATTTGATTTACTCGCTCCATTTTCCATCGGTCTGAGGATGATAAGCTGTGCTGAAATCCAGTCGGGTTCCCAATCCTTCTTGGACTTTCTTCCAAAATCTCGAGGTAAACTGAGTTCCTCGAGCCGATACAATGTTCTTAGGGACTCCATGCAAACTGAAGATTCTAGAAATGTACAACTCTGCTAGCTTCGAACTTTGATAGGTGGTCTTGACAGGTAAGAAATGGGCGACTTTGGAAAGTCTATCTACTATGACCCAAATAGAGTCATTTCCCCTACTAGATGTAGGCAAAACGATCATAAAATCCATTCCAACTGAATCCCATTTCCATTCAAGAATCTGCAATGGTTGCAACAGTCCTGCGGGTCTCTGATGTCCCGCCTTGACTCTCTGATAAATATCACACTTGGCTATGTAGCTTATGATTTCTCTCTTCATATTATGCCACCAAAATTGCTGCTTCAAATCCTGATACATCTTCCTTCCTAAGGGGTGGATAGAATAAAGAGTATCATGAGCTTCTTTCAAAATAGCTTGTTTCAATTATGAATCTGCTGGCACACAGATACGTCCTTTGTACCACAAAACTCCTTCTTCATCTTCGGTGAATCTGGGTACCTTTCCTGTACTGATACGACGTTTGATTCCGTCGATACTAGCATTTCCTTTCTGTGCCTCCTTGATTTGGCTGATCAAAGTAGGTTGAAGTTCTATGCTAGCCAAAAATCCTTCACTTACTAATTCCATTCTAAAATCTTCCAACTCCTTGTGCAAACTTGGTTGCTCCTTCAGAATCATAGAGTTCAAGCGACACGGAAATCTTCTAAGCACATCTTCTACCACATTGGCTTTGCTGGGGTGATAGTGGATGTCCAGATCATAGTCCTTGATTAACTCTATCCATCTCCGCTGCCTCATATTCAGCTCCTTCTGAGTGAAAATATACTTCAGGCTCTTGTGATCCGAATAAATTTCACAATGGTTACCCATAAGGTAATGCCGCCATGTCTTCAAGGCTAAAACTACGACTGCTAGTTCAAGTTCATGGGTAGGATAATTCTTCTCATGTTGCTTCAATTGTCGGGATAGATAAGATATAACTTTGCCCTCTTGCAACAACACACATCCGAGACCGATCTTGGATGCGTCACAATACACATCAAAAGGCTTCGTGATATCTGGCATGATCAAGATTGGGGCTGAGATCAATCTCTTCTTAAGCTCTTGAAAACTTGCTTCCCATTTATCCGTCCATTCAAACTTATTATATTTCTTAAAAAAATTGGGTCATGGGTCTTGCGATGCTCGAGAATCCTTCTACAAACTTGCGGTAATATCCCGCTAATCCGAGAAATGCACGAACTTGGGTTTGAGTGGTTGGGGATTGCCATTCTTCAACATCCTTCACTTTTGCAGGGTCAATGACAATTCCTTCGGCTGACACAATATGTCTGAGGAATCCTACTTCTTGTAACCAGAATTCATATTTGCTAAACTTGGCATACAACTGATGCTCCCTAAGGGTTCCAAGGATGGTCCTCAGGTGTAGCTCATGTTCTTCTTCTGATTTGGAATAGATCAGAATGTCATCGATGAAAACAACGAAAAACTTATCCAGGAAGTCCATAAAAATCTTATTCATGAGATTCATGAAATAAGCGGGGGAATTGGTTAATCCAAAAGACATGACAGTGTACTCATACAGTCTATATCTGGTGGTAAAGGCAGTCTTTGGAATATCCACTGTGCGGATTTTGAGTTGATGATAACCAGTTCTAAGATCAATCTTAGAAAACACTTTGGCACCGGTCAACTGGTCAAATAGATCTTCTATCTTTGGCAGTGGGTACTTGTTCTTGATGGTGACATCATTCATCTTCCGATAATTCGTACACAGACGGTTACCTCCATCTTTATTGTCCACAAACAAGACAGGTGATCTCCATGGCGACGCACTTGGTTGAATCAGTCCTATCTCCCGCATAGCATCCAATTGCTTCTTAAGATCCACTAATTCAGATGGGTTCGTACTATACGGTCTCTGGGCTATGGGTCCGGTTCCAGGGATTAGTTCAATGATAAACTTGATATCCCGATCTGGGGGCATACCGAGAAACACATCTGGAAATACGTCAGGGTATTCACAGACTATTCTGACTTGGTCAATGGTGGGTTGGGCTAGACTCTTATTGCACTTGAATTGACGGGGCAAGGTTTCAGATACATGCTCTACTGATATTCCGGATGTACTGGTCATGGTTATGGATTTCTTGGCACAGTCAATTAACCCTTTATGTTTCGACATCCAATCCATTCCTAGTACTACTTCCAAACCTTTGGTTCCAAGTACTATTAGATTAGCATAAAAGTCTATGCCATGGATTCTGATAGGTACGGCCTTGCAAATTTGTCTAGCTTTGGTGGTTGAACCAGGTATTTGAACTATCATAACATGCTTCAATTTGGTGGGTTGAATCTTAATAGTGCATGCAAATTCTTCGGTAACAAACGAGTGCGATGCTCCAGAATCAAACAACACTCTTGCAAGTACTGAGTTAATAGAAAACATACCCAACACGACATCTGGCGCTTCTTGGGATTCTTCGGCATTCATGAGAAATATACGGCTGTTGTGGTTGAGCGAATTCCCTAGGAAAAATCTTCTTCCAGGATGAACATGATGCTATTGCTGAGCTGGGGCATTCAGATTGGGGGCCGCTGCAATCTTCTTGGGGCACTCATTGGAATAGTGACCCTTGGTTCCACATTCGTAACAAGTCACATGATACTTGTCTTTTCCTGCAACAGGCACAACATTGCTTCCAGTTCTCGGGGCAGTATTGGTGTTCTTGGCGACATTGTTGTTGTTGAACTTGGGCGGTGCACGATTGAAATTGTTGGAGTTGCTGTGGTTGTTGTTGTGGTTTCTTCCGGGCCTTGGGTTTCCTCCTCCACGGTGTGGATAGGTCGGACGGTTCATCAGGGGTCTATTGTTTTCTGGGTTCAGCTTGATCTTATAGTGATCAAGGTTATCAAACGTCTCGCGGAGATTATCGATCAGTGTCTTGGCCTCCCTGGCCTGATGGACGATGGTGGAACCCGCTCTGGGAGGTGGAGAGTTCCAGTCTACCCCACCTGGAAGCAGAAGCTCCCGAACAGCATCTCGAGCCCGTCGCCGACAGACTTGAAAGCCCTCAGGGTGGTCGGCGAGTGGGCGGTGAAGTCGAAGGTGTTGAAGAGGAGGTGACTCTCTATCGCCGATGAGTTGTAGATAGCTCTGGATGGAACCGTAACGATCGCACAATCAGCGTCCCCAGTTCCCACAGACGGCGCCAATTGACAAGGTTCGATCCCGTCAATGCCCATTGTTATGGACTTGGGTTTTGGAGAAGATGGGGATGCTGGAGATCGTGGAACGGTTAACTGACAAGCAACGCAGGACACGAGGTTTACCCAGGTTCAGGCCCCTGGAGGTAAAACCCTACTCTTGCTTGTCTTCTCTTGATTACGGCGGAACCGAAGGTTATAGGGGTGCGCAGATGCAATCTGGTGTGAGGTGCGTATGAGGTGTGCTTAGTTCCTCCTCGTTGTGCCCTCCTAGCCTTTATATAGATAGGCAGGTCCCGGGCTTAGGTCGAGTCAGTTACAAATTAGGGTTTCTACCCTTTGAAATTCTATCTACTCTAGACTTGTCCTCCAAGGATTCGAATACGTCATGGGCTTGGGCCACTCGGGGGTATAGCCATGTCACCTGAAGGAATTGCTTGTGTCCAGAAGGTTCCAACGTGCGTAACGACCAGTGGTATGGGCGGAGCCCACCAATCCGCCCGTACGACCCCTCAGCGGGACATCCTCATCAAATACTTCGTCCTCGTGAAGACATGTCACAGATCCAACATTTACAGAAACCTCCATCCGCGAAAAACCACACCAGAAAGGAATCTGAAGGAGAAACTTGGAGAAGGGCAAATCCTTGCTGATGCATGGATCATTGGAGGACAACACATCATCCCCTACATCATCAACCGCTGCATCTACATCTCCATCTCTACCCCCATATTCCATTCATTAGATCTTGTTGTAGTTCCAGATTCAATTATGGTTTGCACTAGATTCATTCCATTACCTTTATCCATCCATTTGATTATGATGATTTTGTTGATTGCTTCCATGTGTGAGTAGTTTCCTTCGTTCTTGGAGAGATGGAGAAACCCTAGCACCATTATGAAATGAAATAAAGATGATCTATTACTTATGTCTATGATCCATTGAACTATGATGTGTGTTTGATCTCTCTCTTTAGATGGTATGTGTAGTCAGCCACATATAATTTTCATTCGAGTCTAAATAAGAGGGTGAACCCATTCAGACATGTTTGGGAGTGTGCCGAAAGCTATTGTGACTAGAAGTGCCGCTAGCAACCAGCACGGTCGACGGGGGAACAAAGAGAGATTCACTAAGATAATTACGATATCCATGGGGAACCCTTAATTGCGGTGGTCTGCATGGTGACTGTTCACAGACATCGCAGTGGTTGTTTAGAGATGACCTCATTCTTGGCTCAACAAATTGACTGCCTACGAGCCTTGTGGTGAACATCTTATTATGGAACTCTCTCCACACATATCATGACATAAGAAATAGGTTATCCTAATTATGATGAATTACAACATGCGTGTTATTGAGTTCAACCTCAATTACTCGAAGAATGTCTTAGCCTTATTGATTTCAACCTCCATTCCATGCACTCTTGTTACCTGCTTTCTTATTACTTGTTTTATTTACTTTCTTGCATTCAAACAAAAACCTTTCAAACACCCTTTACTTGAAATAAAAGGAAGCTTACAAGTATCCTTTGGTAGATAGTGACGATGGGCATAAATACCCTAACCAACTAGCTCTCTGTGGGTTCGATACTCTTATTTCGAAACTAGCTACAATCGATCTATGCACTTGTAGTCATTAGGTAAACAACATGGCTAACACTCAGACTGATGAATCAGCTCGATGCAGCTGAACACCTCGGGAAATTCAATAGAGGACTTGTTAAATAATTCTTGATTAGGGTTGAACCTGAATACAAGGTTAACCCTCATTTTATTGCTATTATTAAATAAAAAATTGGAGGGGATGATCCAGATGAGGATCCCTACACTAATTTAATGCATTTTACCGAGTTATGTTGGACACTTAAATTGAGAGGCTATTCCGATGATGAATTAAAACTTAAACTGTCTAGCTAATCTCTAACCATCACTGCTTTAGCTTGGTATAGAATTTGCCCTGTAGAGAAAATTGATACCTAGGAAAAGCTCAAATCAGAATTTGTATTCCGATTCTTTCCCAAGGTAAATACCGCTGAGGTAAGAAGGGCAATTACAAACTTTAAGAACCGCCTAGGCGAAGGCTTGGTAAGGTCCTTAAAAGGTACAAATATATCCTTGATAACTATGGGGGAATGGTATGTTTTACATATTTTCTATGGGGGACTTAATCGAGAAATAAAACATGAGCTTGATAAAAATTCCGGAGGCTCTTTTATGGAGCTAACCACAACTAAAGCTTGAGAACTCCTAGAAAATATTCGCCGCAATGCCAAGGAGGAGTAAAAATTGAATATGGTTGTCTCAATGCTTATAAGGAATCCGGTAAGATAAAAGAAACTGCTAATAAGCTTCAACTTGATGATGATATTATTGTGCAAATCCTTCAGTTGTTTATAGAACACATGGAAGCTCCCAAGAAAGACTGGATTCATTATACTCCTGAGCCATTCAGGGAGATGCCTCAGTATGTTGAACCCCTTCCTTTTCAAAGGACTGTGAGGAAACATATGAAGGCCCAATTAATCGAAGATCAACGTGAGGAATAAAGAATGTTCCTCAAAATATTAGAAGAAGAGGAACAAGCAAGAAATACTAATGAGGTAAGTAAAGAGGAGACTGGAGAATCAACAAAAGATAATATCTTAACCATGTTTACACATTGCAACGTGATAGAGCTAGATACTGAAGCTTCACAATTTGTTGAAGGAAAGGTAAAAGCTAAAGAGGTTGGTAAACCTATTCTCCCTTGCACTTTTGGTGGATATTCTTATTATGGTCTCTATGATTTAGGAACAACAGTTAATGTAATCCCCTATAAATTTTACCTGAAAATCCAAAAAATTTGGCCCCAGTCGAATTAGAAGATACTAATATGAAAATAATGCTTGCTAATAAAACACTCAGAGTTCCTATGGGAATAATTAGAGATGTCCCAATTTGTATTGGACCTTACAAGTACCCCATATATAGATTTTGTACTTGTTGACATGCCTACTGATGTTTATTTTCCAATTATTTTTGGAAGAACTTTCTTGAACACTGCAGGAGCGAACATTGATTGCAAGAAAGAAACTATATCTCTCAAGTTCGATGAAGATAAAATGGAATTTCATTTCTCGAAATTCCAACATAGACCTGCTATTGACAATTTACACAATTATGAGTATGGGCAAGAAGAAGAAGAAGGTAATATATTTAACCTTGCCTCTATAGTCATCGAAACTCCCGATGATGATTTAATAAGGAGTTTAGTTGCTAATGATAATATGCTTCAAGATACGGATAAAATTGAAATAGATGATTATTTTGACTCCACGCTGAAGGTGGATCCCAAGATAAATCAAAATTAAGAAGAACCTATAAGAAAAGGGGATGAGGCACATCCCCCTCCTACACTCAAAACTTTACCCACGGAGTTAAAATATAGGTTTCTTGATGAAACTAACAATAATCTCCCTGTTATTATAAGTTCCAACCTTTCAGAAAGAGAAGAGGAAAACTTGATGATGGTTCTCAGAATACATCGGAATGCTCTTGGGTATTTGATGAGTGACTTGAAGGGGATTAGTCCTTTGATAGCCACTCATAGAATATTTATGGAAGAAGGAGCTCAACCTATTGCAGACTCCCAGAGATGATTAAAACCCCACATGAAGGAAGAGGAGAGAAAGGAAGTAATACATATATTAGATGCATGAATTATCTTTCATGTGGAGGAAAGTGATTGGGTAAGTCATGTTCATTGCGTTCCTAAGAAAGGTGGGTTTACCGTTGTTCAAAATGAACACAATGAACTGATACCAACTAGGACTGTTATTCGTCATAGGATGTGCATTGATTATAGAAAACTTAATAAGGAGACAAGAAAGGATCATTACTCTTTACCTCTTATAGATCAAACTTTAGAGAGGCTCGCCATGCATTCTCAATTTTTGTTATTTAGACGTTTACTTTGGATTTTCTCAAATTGCTGTCCATCCTGATGATCAACTTAAAATAACCTTTACTTGTCCTTACGGTTTATATGCTTATCGCCATATGCCTTTTGGTCTTTGCAATTCCCATGCTACCATCCAATGATGCATGACTGCTATATTTGCTAACTATGTTGAAAGTATTATGGAAGTGTTCATGGACGATTTTTCTGTTTATGGAACTTCGTTTAATCATTGTATTCATAACCTTCATAAAGTCTTGCAGAGATATGAGGACACTAACCTAGTCTTGAATTGGGAGAAATGTCACTTCATGGTTCAAGAAGGTACAGTCCTTGGTCATAAAATTTCAGGTAAAGGCATAGAAGTTGATAAAACCAAAATTGAAGCAATAGAAAGCCTTCCCCCTCCTCGAGACATAAAAAGGTATTAGGAACTTCTTAGGCCGCTCTTGTTGGGCCACGTAGAGATAAAACAAAACTTTTTCTTCTAACGTGGTGATCCCAAGATCTAGCTGAGGTAGAAGGCCACGAGGTTTACCACTAGCCGCGCAGTTGTGGATTACTGATGAAGCGCGTCAGTTGATGCAGTGCAGTCCTTTGCGATCCGATCGTCCTGGTGCTGATCGTACAACACCTCTGCTGGTATCCAGACGTGCAAGGAGGAGCACCAGCGACGAACTGCTAGGTTCGGTACGACGGCAGGACTGTTGTGGAGCTAGGGTTTCCAACACATGGAATGACCTAAACGATCAACGATTAACCTTTCTGGGTTACGATGCTCCACTATATATAGGGAGTGAACGTGGGCTCTGCTCGCGCGGCCCATTCATAAAGCCCATATAACACTATTCACCGTGAGTCCAACTCACTAACTCAGTCCTAATTCGGCTTAGGTCCAACCCAACCATATTACCGGTTCAGATCCAATCCGAACTTTCTCCCTCTCTTAAGTGTGTGACCCCGCAGGCTCATGGCTCTTGGACACGATTGGAGTCCAACTCTCAATTGATTAGTCGGTAGCGGCTCCTAGCAGAACATGCCGACTCCCAAGTGTTGGAGATATGCCCAAGAGGCAATAATAAAGTGGTTATCATCATATCTTCATACTTATGATAAATGTTTACATACCATGCTATAATTGTATTAACAGGAAACGTTAATACTTGTGTGATTTGTAAACATAAAAGAGTCCCTAGTAAAGCCTCTTGTTAAACTAGCTTGTTGGTTAATATATGATCATGGTTTCCTGATCATGAACATAGAAGATGTTATTGACAACAGGGTCATATCATTAGGAGAATGATGTGATGGACATACTCCTATAGATAAGCGTAGCATAAACATCAAGTCATTTTAATAGTTCAATTGCTATATGCTTTCTGATACATAGTAACCTAATTCCTTCGACCATGAGATCATGCATATCACCTTCACCGGAAGGATGCTTTGATGACATCAAACACCACACCGTAACTGGGTGTCTATAAAGGTGGCATTGAGTGTTCGGAAAGTGTCGGTTGAGACACATGGATCAAGAGTGGGATTTGTCCATCCATATGACAGATAGATATACTCTGGGCCCTCTCGGTGGAATGTCATCCAATTAGCTTGCAAGCATGTGACTGGCTCACAAGGGATCACATATCACGGAACGAGAAAAGAGTACTTATCAGTAACGAGGTTGAACTAGGTATGCAGAGATACCGACGATCATAACCTCGGATAAGTAAACTATCGTGAGACAAAGGGAAATTGGTATCGTATGTAAGTGGTTCATTCGATCGCAAAGTAATCGTAGAAATATGTGGGAGCCATATGAATTTCCAGATTCCTCTATTGGTTATTGATCGGAGAAGTGTCTCGATCATGTCCGCATAATTCACGAACCGTAGGGAGACACACTTAAGGATTCGATGTTGTTGAGTAGTTATGGAATGATGAGTAAGAGACCGAATGTTGTTCGGAGTCTCGGATGGGATCCGGGATATCACGAGGAGATCCGGAATGGTCCGGAGAATAAGATTCATATAAGGAAAGTCCTGTTTTGGAGTTGGGGAATGATTCCGGTGTTTTCATCGGAAATGTTCTAGAAGGTTCCGGAATGTCCGGCACTCCAGAGGGGAAGGGTACATGAATGTGTTATTGCAAGTTGGAATGATTGCATCATGTACTAGGTGTCATCGCTGTACAAAATAAAGGGTTTAATCAAATCCTAGTTTGAAAAGTCAAACGCCAATTTGAAAAGTCAAACGGCTATTTTGGAAAGTGGAGAAGAAGTGGGAAACCGAGTTGGGGAGGAGTTCCTCCTCCACCGCCGGCCCACTAGGGATCCGAGTTGGGGAGGGACTCCCTCCCCTTGGCCGGCGCCTCCCTCCACCTATATAAGGAGGGGCAGGGCTCCCCTCCTAGACACACAAGTTGCCTCCCTCTAAACCTAAACCCTAGCCACAGCCTAGGGATTTCTCCCAAGCCGACGAGTTAGAGCTTCTAATTGCCCTAGCCGCTGGTTTAGCCCCTTCTAATTGGTGTGTCTAAACCCTAGATCACCAAGGCTATCTCATAGTCCACCATACTCGCTCCGGCTTAAGGCGAAGCCCTGCGAGATCTCCCCTCTACTTCCGGTACCACGCCGTCGTGCTGCCGGAATCGCGAGGAGAGTGCTACAACCTCCGCTGCCTGCTGGAACAAGGGAGATGAAGGTCTTCATCGAGTACCGAACGTGTGACCGACTGCGGGAGCGCTGCCGGAACACAGCGCCGGAAGGATCGTCTACGCGATCTTGAGATCGGCAAGTGTACGACTACATCACCCACGAGAATCTGCTCTCGTTAACCGCTTTGGAATCTTCGAGGGTAAGTTCCTCTATCAACTCGTTGCTACAATATAGTAGATAGATCTTGGCTTGTTTGTGTGCATGCGGTAGAATTTTTTTGTTTTCCATGCTACGAACCCCTACAGTGGTATCAGAGTCGTGTCTATATGTAGATCTGTTGCACGAGTAGAACACAATGGTCATTGTGGGCGTTGATGCTTTTATTGTCGATTGCTTCTTGTGTACTTTGCATCTTGCGGTATGTTGGGATGAAGCGGCCCGGGCTAACCTTACATGACATCGTTCATGAGACTTGCTCCACGCTTGACATGCAACTTGTATTGCATAAGTGGCTTTGCGGGTGCCTGTTTCTCCTAGCATAGTTAAGATCCAATTTACAACGGGTGATTAACAATACTAGTATCAATGTTGTGGTTCTTGTTCGTAAGTTAGATCGACACTTATTGAAAGCCCCAAACCATGTAAAATATGCAAAGAAAGTAGAGGCGTCTAACTTTGTTTTGCAAGGGTGTGCAGTGATGTGATATGGCCATGATTGTGATTATATATGATGTATGCAATGTTCCTTATTGTAAGTCGGCAACCGGCAGGAGCCATATGGTTGTCTTTAATTTCTGTTAAGACCCGCGTGTCTATTCAAAGTAGTTGTAATAGTTGAAGCCGGTGGACGACAACCATGGAGAAGCATCATTGACCTTGATGCAATGTCGGTGATGATGGAGATCATGTTCGTGCTAGAAGATGGAGATCGGAAGCACAAAGAAGAAAGGCCATATCATATCACATATTATGAATTGCATGTGATGTTAATCCTTTATGCATCTTGTATTGCTTAGTAGACGACGGTAGCATTATAAGATGATCCCTCATGCACATGAATTTCAAGTCATAAAGTGTTCACCCTTAGTTAGCACCGTTGCTAAAGCTTGTTGTTTCGAAGCACCACGTGATGATCGGGTGTGTTAGATTCCGCAAGTGTATACAACGTGGGCAAGCCAGATTTGCTCATGCGGAAGCTAAGGTTTGATCTTGACGAGCCTAGCATGTACAGACATGGTCTCAGGAACACGGATCACCGAAAGGTAAAGCATGAGTCATATAGTAGATATGATGAACATGTTGATTGTTCGCCATTGAAGCTATATCAACTCTCGTGATGATCGGTTTTGATATGGTGGATTTGGTTCGTGTGATCACTAAAACAATGTGAGGGATATTGTTTTGAGTGGGAGTTTAACAGCAATATGATTAAAAGTTGAACACTATTTATCATAAATTAACTCAAAGTGAATTTGCATAGTTGTTGTAGTCATTGGCCTCCGTTTACCACCTTGCGCTTAGTTTTAATTGAGATGATAGAACTATAGAATTCTGGTTAGTTACTTTACGAACTGGTATCGTATTGTTTTGAAGTGTTAATCTAAAGTTTAAAAGTCCCATTGCAAACTTTCAGTAAGTTTTGATTACTCCATGAAGTTTAATAGTTGGTATTAAAATCAAGAGTAACAATTCCAATGTTAGTATATAAGTATCATGTTTGTCTCCATGATTCTTGATATTCAAAGGATTTTCTTAATATCAAGGTTATCTAGGATCTGAAAGAGTTGTTTCAGAAACCATGATGTGTGGAAGATATTGTGATATCTGAAATGAAGTTTTGGTTGCAACATGATAGAGTATAATATGGCAAAAGTCATGTTCTCATATTTGATGAGAATTTGCAAAAGGTTGGAGACACTAGGTTTCCTAATCCTCCAAAAGGTTTTGGAGAGCAACATTATACTTGCGATTCACCGTTACAAGCTAAAAGTAGCTTGATCATGGATAAATCCATGATGAGGGTGAATATTTGATGTAGGTAAAATGTTTACTACACCAAGAGATTACTAAAGAAAGGAATTTGAAAGAACACCAAACATTTGATAATGATGATCTACTTCAAAGTGCAAGTCCAAAGACATTGGTATTTAACTATACACGCTTTGGACTATGTGTCATATGTATGACTCCACTATTGATGTTGATAGATTCTTTCAAACAGAAAAGGAAATACTGAAAGAGAATCTCATAAATATATGGCAGAAAAGAAAAGACTAGAATTGTTCAGTTTAAGTATATAGATGATATACATGTTATGAATATATTCTTTTCTTATTAAACAATGTGGTTCTTAAGTATTTGATACTGAATTTGTTGGTGTGAATCGTCATACGAAACAACACAATTCATGAACTACAATGGCCTAAGTAACTAGCAAAAGAATATGTGATGATGTTCATCGAGAACAAATAAAGGGTTATTGTGTTGCTCGTTAAACATCAAAGCTTGCCTTCAAGATTTGTTTTATCGGGTATTATGAGAACAAAAGGGTTGTTCAAATAATTGTCGTAATCCATAAAAGATGGATGATTCACAAATCTCGTTGGAGAAATCACATCCATAAAACTAGTGCTAAAAATGTCGAAAGACAAATTGATTGAAAGATCACTTAGGAAGTGACATCGCAGTTTAAATTATATTGGAAAGAAAACATGAAGAAACTCCATATGGATGGAATTTTGGAGTCTATTTGATTTTGATCAAATGACGCTTGTGAAACTTTCCTAGAGATAATTAAAACTTCGTTCATAGGCCAAAAGGGAACGAATGACTAGCTTATTGGAAATTGTACATATTGTTGTACAAAGTCCATCATGTGTAGTCAAAAGCGATGGATTTCAACTTCATATGCTTTCTCCGAGAATTTGAGTGAATATATGAATATTTACTTAATAAGGATAAAGTATGAAACATTTGAAAAGTTCAAAGACTTTCAAGATGAAGTGCAAGATCATTGTAACAAGAATATAAATAGTTTATGATAAGATCATAAAGGAAGATATTTTGAGTTACAAGTTTAGCATAATACCTAAGATTTAAGGAATCGTTCCGTAGATTTACATGTCCCGAAATACCATAAGAGTATAAAGCGTTCGAGATATGTAATTAAACCTTGTTTGACATGGTAAGATCGAAGGTGTAATTCATAAAACTGCCATTATATTTTAAAGATTAAAAGCTTTAGTGACTACCGTTTTTCCACTGAAAAGAGCTCCATCATAATCCGTTGAAATGACACCATATGTTATGGTTTGGGATAAAACCCAAGTTGTCCTTTCTTAAAACATTGGTATGCTTTGCATAAGAAAGATGTTTGCAACCAAAGTCGGATGAACCTGTCTTTGTATGTTATTTCGAATAACTGTTGAGTATTCCTCCATAACACCAGAGACAAAAGTGTTTGTCGCTTAGAACGTCAAGTTTCTTTGGGAAGGAATTTTTCGTGAAAAGAAAAGTGGGAGGACAATAGAACTTTGATAAGGTTAAAAGAACCTTAGCTATGTGTGCAGAGTTTCGCAGCGCCGAAAAGTGTTCCGGAGGCAGCAACAATGCTCATGGCTCACGTGCCTCAAAGGTTGTGGTCACAGAGATCTAAGTTCCTATTGAAACAAGTAGGTCGGGTAAACAATCAAATACCAAGATTTGAGGGTTGAATCATTATTTGAGAATAATGAACCGACTACATGCAAAGAAGCAATGATGGGCCCTGACTCCGTAAAATGGCTTGAAGCCATAAAATCCGTGATAGTTCCATACACGAGAAATCAAGTTCTTAACTTGAAAGACCCTCGAGAAAGGTGTAAGACCTTACAGTTGTGTTTGGATCTACAAAGAAATAGACATGGATGTTTCGCATCTATGAAATGGTCGACATGTTGGGAAAGAGTTCACAACAATGTTCAAGGGTTGACTATGACAAGATTTGATCTTTCTTAGCGATATTTAGTCTAGACGGATTAATGTAGCAACCACGACATATAATTTTGTTATGTGTTGGATAAACAAAAACAAGTTCTTCTAATAGAAGGGTTACCTAGGACGTGTGAATGACACGGTCCAAAGGGTTTTTGTTAAATTCAAGGGATGCTAAAAACATATGCAAACTTCAATGGTTGAAGTAAGCATAGCGGAGTTGGAATCTTCACTATGATGAAACTGTTAAAAGAGTTTAATTTCATCAGAGACAATGAAGATGCTTGCATTTGCAAGAAATTAAGTGGGAGCGCTAAGACATATTTCTAATACATTATGTGGAGGACATATTGTTGATTGGAAAAGATGTATCTTTTATTAACACATATTAAGAATTTCATCCCGATGAAAGACTTAGGCAAAACCCAAATATTTGGCATCAATAGACGCTAATATGGTTGTGCCAAAAGTACATAGATGATATATTGAATGAGTTCAATATAGAAACTACAAGAAAGGTTCTTGTTGCACAGAAAGGATTGGATGAGTTCAATATTGATGATATATTCAAGTGTAATGACACTTGGTAAGTGAAACAAGGATTCAAGTATAGATTGATACTTGATGTATGAAATCACAAAGAGTATTTATATCAATCATACTGTGATATGTACAAATCCAGATATGTCCTGTACTCTAAATGTTATGAGCATATACCAGAATGATTCATAAGTTGATCATTGGACAATAGTAAGGATATTCTTATGATCTTTTGGAAGAACTAAGAGTATATTATTTGTAGAAGTGACAAATAGATGGTTAGTTCATTGTAAAAGTACTACATTGATACTAGTTTTGTCACAAAGTACAAATTAAGTTTATCTCAATCTAAACTAAGGGTGGCACAATATAATGGAAAGTAAGTTCCATAACGGATTTGGATGACTTCCAAAATTAAGACATTGTGACATATACTACAACAAAAGGCTAAGTATATGACTGCTATAATAGCAGGTAAAGAGGGCATTTGTGTCAAGTAGTTTGTTATCAAACTAGGTGTAGTTCACAGCGGGATAATACTATGAAGATATATTGTAAGACAATATTATCAACATGTTTTAAACCCCAAAGAACTAAAGGTCTCACCAAAGGACCAAAATTATACAAAGACATCTCATTAGAGAATGAGTGATGCGTAGAGACGCAAAGACATGCAATTACACACGGACATGGAAGTGTCAGATCCGGAGATCAGTTGACCACTAGCAATCGTGTACATACAACACCAGAAAGCCATAGGTGTTGAATACACAAAGGTTTGAAACTAGATTATTGACTCTAGTGCAAGTGGGAGACTGTTGGAGATATGCCCAAGAGGCAATAATAAAGTGGTTATCATCATATCTTCATACTTATGTTAAATGTTTACATACCATGCTATAATTGTATTAACAGGAAACATTAATACTTGTGTGATTTGTAAACATAAAAGAGTCCCTAGTAAAGCCTCTTGTTAAACTAGCTTGTTGGTTAATATATGATCATGGTTTCCTGATCATGAACATAGAAGATGTTATTGACAACAGGGTCATATCATTAGGAGAATGATGTGATGGACATACTCCTATAGATAAGCGTAGCATAAAGATCAAGTCATTTTAATAGTTCAATTGCTATATGCTTTCTGATAAATAGTAACCTAATTCCTTCGACCATGAGATCATGCATATCACCTTCACCGGAAGGATGCTTTGATGACATCAAACACCACACCGTAACTGGGTGGCTATAAAGGTGGCATTGAGTGTTCGGAAAGTGTCGGTTGAGACACATGGATCAAGAGTGGGATTTGTCCATCCATATGACGGATAGATATACTCTGGGCCCTCTCGGTGGAATGGCATCCAATTAGCTTGCAAGCATGTGGCTGGCTCACAAGGGATCATATATCACGAGAACGAGAAAAGAGTACTTATCAGTAACGAGGTTGAACTAGGTATGCAGAGATACCGACGATCATAACCTCGGATAAGTAAACTATCATGAGACAAAGGGAAATTGGTATCGTATGTAAGTGGTTCATTCGATCGCAAAGTAATCGTAGAAATATGTGGGAGCCATATGAATTTCCAGATTCCTCTATTGGTTATTGATCGGAGAAGTGTCTCGATCATGTCCGCATAATTCACGAACCGTAGGGAGACACACTTAAGGATTCGATGTTGTTGAGTAGTTATGGAATGATGAGTAAGAGACCGAATGTTGTTCGGAGTCTCGGATGGGATCCGGGATATCACGAGGAGATCCGGAATGGTCCGGAGAATAAGATTCATATAAGGAAAGTCCTGTTTCGGAGTTGGGGAATGATTCCGGTGTTTTCATCGGGAATGTTCTAGAAGGTTCCGGAATGTCCGGCACTCTGGAGGGGAAGGGTACATGAATGTGTTATTGCAAGTTGGAATGATTGCATCATGTACTAGGTGTCATCGCTGTACAAAATAAAGGGTTTAATCAAATCCTAGTTTGAAAAGTCAAACGCCAATTTGAAAAGTCAAACGGCTATTTTGGAAAGTGGAGAAGAAGTGGGAAACCGAGTTGGGGAGGAGTTCCTCCTCCACCGCCGGCCCACTAGGGATCCGAGTTGGGGAGGGACTCCCTCCCCTTGGCCGGCGCCTCCCTCCACCTATATAAGGAGGGGCAGGGCTCCCCTCCTAGACACACAAGTTGCCTCCCTCTAAACCTAAACCCTAGCCACAGCCTAGGGATTTCTCCCAAGCCGACGAGCTAGAGCTTCTAATTGCCCTAGCCGCTGGTTTAGCCCCTTCTAATTGGTGTGTCTAAACCCTAGATCACCAAGGCTCTCTCATAGTCCACCATACTCGCTCCGGCTTAAGGCGAAGCCCTGCGAGATCTCCCCTCTACTTCCGGTACCACGCCGTCGTGCTGCCGGAATCGCGAGGAGAGTGCTACAACCTCCGATGCCTGCTGGAACAAGGGAGAGGAAGGTCTTCATCGAGTACCGAACGTGTGACCGACTGCGGGAGCGCTGCCGGAACGCAGCGCCGGAAGGATCGTCTACGCGATCTTGAGATCGGCAAGTGTACGACTACATGACCCACGAGAATCTGCTCTCGTTAACCGCTTTGGAATCTTCGAGGGTAAGTTCCTCTATCAACTCGTTGCTACAATCTAGTAGATAGATCTTGGCTTGTTTGCGTGCATGCGGTAGAAATTTTTTGTTTTCCATGCTACGAACCCCTACACCAAGTACCAAAGAGTCATGACGACTTGCCTTTCCAATGCGACTTACGTCTGAGTCCCTTTTGCCTCACGATATACCTTGTCAGACTATAAGCGAATATTTGTCATCCCTTAAATAGTCTGACTCTCTTCTCGATCCGAGATAAGTGATTCACCCGACTAACTCTTAGTCGATCGCCTCGGTTAACACTTAACCGAGTCGTGCATGGCCATGCTTTCCGAATCATATCATCCGAGAGGTCCTAGAGAATATCTCTCCAAGTGGAGGGGCAAAATCCCATCTTGGTTATTCACATCACACATCTTGATTCTCAGTCGACCCAAACTCTTCCTTTATAACTACCCAGTTACGGATCAGCGTTTGACAGAACCTAAGTCGGTGATCCTCAACTAGGACTATGCAATAACCTCAGGTCCAAGGATTACATTGATTGAGATATACAAATGACAACTTGTTCGTTGTACCTCAGTTTGGTTTAATCCGACTCGCTAAACTCTTTAGACGAATCTGTGTAAGTTGGAATAGCATCTCCATGCCCATGACAAGTGGAACCGAGTCATCAAGCCAACTTTCACATTGGCCTAAGTTGTGTGTCCAGCACAACCTCAATGACCAAGGATATTTAGTACAAACAACATGAATGTATAGTTCCACAACCGAATCACATATTCAATGATACACATCAGATGTTTATACAAGGACTACTTAATATCTTTATGAATACAATGGGAAATCTCATCATACATGATTGCCTCTAGGGCATATTCCCAACAGTCTCCCACTTGCACTAGAGTCAATATTCCGACATCACATGTCTAAGCATATAATGCCCATTTCTCTCAGGTGCGCCTCATGCTTCGGCTGTGGTAACGGCTTTGTCAACGGATCCGCAATATTTGCATCCGTGTCTATCTTGCATAACTTGATATCACCCTGATCCACGAACTGGCGAATCAGGTGGTACCGCATGAGTATGTGCTTGTTCTTATGGTGTTGTCTAGGTTCCTTGGCTTGATCAATAGCACCATTGTTGTCACAACACACGTCTAACGGATTGGACGAGCCCTGAACCACACCAAGATCCATGAGAAAATTCCTCATCCAAACAGCTTCCTTTGCTGCCTCTGAGGCGGCAATATACTCAGCCTCTGTTGTAGATGCAGACACAGTCTCTTGCTTGGAACTCTTCCAGCTCACAGCACCTCCGTTTATAATAAACACGTATCCGGATTGCGAACGAGAATCATCAGAGTCGGTAAGATAACTCGCATCCGTGTAACCCTTTACACTGAGTTCATCTTCACCACCATAAACCATAAACATATCCTTAGTCCTTCTCAAGTACTTTAAGATATTTTTAGCCGCTGTCCAGTGGATTTCGGTATCTGCTCACAACACGCAGAGCATATGAAACATCCGGCCTAGTACAAATCATGGCATACATGATGGATCCGACTGTAGAAGCATACATAATCGCACTCATCCAACTTCGCTCATTAGTTGTTGAAGGACACTGAGTCTTGCTAAGTTTTACACCATGGGACATCGGTAAGAACCCCTTCTTAGATGATTCGATGTTGAACTTCTTCAACACTTTACCAAATAAGTACTCTGACTCAATCCAATGAGCCTCCTAGATCTATCTCTATAGATCCGGATTCCGAGGATGTATGTTGCCTCACCCAAGTCTTTCATTGAGAAACTCCTTTCCAATGATTCCTTGGTTTCTTGCAACATCTGGACATCATTTCCAATTAGTAATATGTCATCCACATATAAGATTAGAAAGTTTACTTTGCTCCCACTAAAATTCTTATATAAACAATAATCATGATCACTCTTGATGAAGCCAAACGATTTGACTACCTCATCAAAGCGAATATTCCAACTCCGAGATGCTTGCTTCAACCCATAAATGGATTTCTAAAGTTTGCACACCTTGTCAGCATTATCCGGATCGACAAAACCCTCGAGCTGTATCATATACACATCCTCGGTTAAATTTCTGTTAAGGAAAGACGTTTTGACATCCATCTGCCATATCTCATAGTCGAAATAGGCTGCTATAGCTAACATGATCCGAACTGATTTAAGCATCGCTACGGGCGAGAAAGTCTCGTCGTAATCAACTCCTTGAACTTGTCGGAACCCCTTTGCGACATGACGTGTTTTATAGATTGAAACATTTCCATCCATATCAGTTTTCTTTTTAAAGACCCATTTGCACTCGACGGGTCTTGCACCGTCTGGCAGATCAACCAAGTTCCAAACTTGATTTTCATCCATGGACTTTAACTCATATCTCATGTCTCCAAGCCATGACTCAGAATCAGATCCCACCATCGCATCCGAATAATTTGCTGGCTCATCACTGTCTAACAGTAACACATCACGAACACTTCATAATCTTGCCGATCTTCGTAGCACAGGTGTTGCTGTCGGCTCAGCTGCCACGACCGGCTCAACCTACAAGGTTTTTGCCAACTCTCTACTAGTCGGTTCCTCTTGAATTTCTTCGAGCTGCACCATGCTCCCACTTACTCCCCGACTGAGAAACTCTTTGTCAAGGAAGACACCGTTCCGAGCGACAAACACTTTGCCCTCTTCTCGGTTGTAGAAGTAGTAACCCAAGGTTTCCCTCGGATACCCCACGAAAATACACTTATCCGACTTGGCCGTAAGCTTGTCCGACTGGAGTCGCTTGACAAATGCTTCACAACCCCAATCTTAAGAAAAGACAAACTCGGCCTTTTGCCTGTCCACATCTCATGCGGTGTCTTCTCTACCAATTTTGATGGTACCCTGTTTAGTGTGAACGCCGCTGTTTCTAGACAATTACCCCAAAATGATAAAGGAAGATCTGTCCGACTCATCATTTACCATACCATGTCTAACAAGGTCCGATTCCACCTTTCTGAAACACCATTCCTTTGTGGGGTTTCTGGCGGAGTAAGTTGAGGAACTATTCCACAACTTTTCAGATGGTCATCAAACTCATGGCTCATGTATTCGCCTCCTCGATCCGACCGAAGAAACTTTATTTTCTTTCCGAGTTGATTTTGTGCTTCATTCTGGAATTCTTTGAACTTTTCAAAGGCTTCCGACTTATGTTTCATCAAGTAGATATATCCATACCTACTCAAATCATCAGTGAAGGTAATGAAGTACTCATAACCACCCCTGGCTGTCGTGCTCATTGGTCCACATCATCACTATGTACTAGACCCAACAAGTCGGATGCCCTTTCACAACTCTTTGCAAAAGGTGTCTTGGTCATTTTGCCGAGTAGGCAAGATTCGCATGTCTCGAACGACTCCAAGTCGAACAAAGTTAGGAGTCCATCATCATGGAGCTTCTTCATGCGTTTCCAACTTATATGACCAAGCCGATAGTGCCAAAAGTAAGTCATATTCAGATCATTTGGTTTCAACATTTTAACATTTATGTTATAAACTGACTCACCATCAAGATTCAAAATAAATAACCCGTCCTGGATGGGTGCAAAGACGTGAAACATATCATTCAAATACAAAGAACAACCATTATTCTTGATATTCGACTCATAGCCTTGCATCATCAAACATGAAGCAGAAATAATGTTTCGACTAAGCACTGGAACATAATAACAATTATTCAGTTCCATAATGAATCCGGAAGGTAAATGAAGTTGCATCATGCTGACTTCCAACGCAGCAACTCTTGCTTTGTTGCCGACTCGAATATCAACCTCGCCTCTTGCTACACTCCTAGTTCTTACCAGTCCCTGCAACGAGTTGCAGATGTGAATAACTGATCCGGTATCATATACCAAAGAACTATTAGGTGCATCAGCAAGATATATGTCTATAACATTGCAAACAAGTGTACCTGAGTCGGAAGTCATACCTCCACTCTTGGCTTTGTCGGCCAAGTACTTGCTGCAGTTCCTCTTCCAGTGGCCATCCGCCTTGTAGTAGAAGCAAGTGGATCTGGCTGAAGGATATGGCTTAGTCCCTGAGGAAGTGCTTGGGACCGGGTCCTGATCCTGCTTTCCTCCTGACTTAGCCTTCTTCTTAGTCCAAGAACTCTTCTTGAACTTAGCCTTATTCTGCACCATCAACACTTGACTGGCGCCCTCTTGAGATCCGCCTCTGCTTGCTTGAGCATCCCATGTAATTCAGTGAGCTTCTTATCCATACCATGCATGTGGTAGTTCGAAATGAACTGCCCATATGCACTAGGAAGAGAGTTCAGAATTATATCCGTAGCGAACTCTTCGCTAATGGGGTAGCCAAGCCTCTCCAAAGACTGCACGTAACCAACCATTTTGATCACATGAGGACTCAGTGGATCACCATCCTTAAGCTTGCAAGTCAGCAAAGCCTGAGAGACTTGATACCTCTCAGTCTTTGCCTGAGCTTGGAACGTACTTTTGAGGCTTTCGATCATATCGTAGGCCTCAACATGCTCGAACTGCTTTTGCAAGTCCGGTTCCATGTGAGCAAGCATAAGGCAGCTAATATCCATGGACTCATCCTTAGCCTGACGGTAGGCATTGGTGGCAGCGACATTCGCATTCTCATTCGGCTCATATGGAAGTGGGTTGTCTAGGACATGGTCCTTCTTTTCTTGTTTGAGAACAATTCTCAGATTTCGATACCAGTTGGTAAAATTAGTGTCGTTCAGTTTATCTTTCTCAAGGATAGTTCTCAACGCAAAACCGGATATCTGAGAGTGACTGCTACTTGGTGGCATGATCTACAACAGAAAATATGCAAAACACTTAAGACATGTATTCATAAAAGAGCAAGCATATTAAACATTTTAATACTTCATGCTCCCACTAGAACCAACACCCCTCCGATGGTTGTTTAGTGATTCATGATCCTAAATAAGCAAGTCGGCTAGTGAGCTTTAGCATCACCGCTAGCCGCCAAGTGATCTATGTAGACAACTCCTTGTCAATCGCATATCATATGACTCTTGTTGGACGGGTGGCATCACATGCCCTGGCTCCCATCCGACTTTTCCCCGAGCCCCACAACCATTGTGATAGACCCGTCTAGCTTACCGAGTGTTTCTGTAGTAAGAGTCCGACTCAAACCCACCTAGTCGGAAAGAATTGGAAACACCTCAATTTTATGAGCCCACTACCAAATGTCGACATGTGATGGTGCAAACACTGGCGGAAAAACCGACTAGACCTTCTTTGAGGGATTAAATTTTACCGACTATCTAATAGAGGTAAAACAGAGACATAACAATAACACAAAATAAAGCAATTATAATGTGAAATGGTATGGCTCTCTTCATGGCGATCTCCATCTCCACAAAGCCTGTAATCCGACTCGTGCCAACTCTTGTCACTTGCCATCTTACACCATGTCGCCGACATGTACAACGCCTTGCATGCCTTCCGGGTTCTCCAAATAGCTACACTAGCTAAGTAAAGTAAATTACATAGAGAATCTGACACGCAGGTTGTTATACAATAAAATGACAGCACCTAGGCTCCAGCCGGCTGATAAAAACCGTGATTCGTAGATCACGTATGGATTACACACATACATCACATGCACATGAACCATACCGTTCACAACTTCCTGCAAAAACAAGTTATGCATAGATACAATATCTACCGGCGTTGTGGAACTCGCAACGACATCTAAGGCGCTACGACAGGGCAAAACCGGCGGTCCTTCTAGCTAGATAGCGGGCGGGGATCGAAGGGGCAGCGCCCCTCAGGGTGCGGGCAACACCCGACGATTTTTTCTGAAAACATAGATCTCATCTACGATCCGGACATGGATTCCGACCATTGTTCCGATTCGATCAAACTTTTTGATCTTCGATCATCGCCTCTGGATTTACGTGTCATAGTCTACCCCGATGGCGGAAGCCGGTCGGTAGGGGTATGTCATTCCACGACCTCAGCAATATGATCACGGAAATCAGATATACCATTCCCTGCGTACAATTGATCCAATCAACCTCGTACAAAACCGATCAATCTCATAGATCGACCACCAAACAGCACATTGATCTCATCTACAACCAACCGCATATCACATATGCGAGATATCGAGCCTAAAACCAGAAGCTATCGCTCTGATACCACTGTTGGGACACACAGAGATAAAACAAAACCTTTTCTTCTAACGTGGTGATCCCAAGATCTAGCCGAGGTAGAAGGCCACGAGGTTTACCACTAGATGCGTAGTTGCGGATTACTGATGAAGAGCGTCAGTTGATGCAATGCAGTCCTTTGCGATCTGATCATCCTGGTGCTGATCGTACAACACCTCTGCTGGTATCCACACGTGCAAGGAGGAGCACCGGCGGCGAATTTCTAGGTTCGGTACGACAGCAGGACTGTTGTGGAGCTAGGGTTTCCAACACATGGAATGACCTAACCGATCAACGATTAACCTTTCTGGGTTACGGTGCTCCACTATATATAGGGAGTGAACGTGGGCTCTTCTCGCGCGGCCCATTCACTAAATCCCATATAACACTAGTCACCGTGAGTCCAACTCACTAACTTAGTACTAATCCGGCTCAGGTCCAACCCAACCAGATTACCGGTTCAGATCCAATCCGAACTTGCTCCCTCCCTTAAGTGTGTGACCCCGCAGGCTCATGGCTACTTGGACACGATTGGAGTCCGACTCTCAATCGATTAGTCGGTAGCGGCTCCTAGCAGAACGTGCCGACTCCCAAGTACCAAAGAGTCATGACGACTTGCCTTTCCAATGCGACTTACGTCCGAGTCCCTTTTGCCTCACGATATACCTTGTCAGACCATAGGCGAATATTTTTCATCCCTTAAATAGTCCGACTCTCTTCTCGATCCGAGATAAGTGATTCACCTGACTAACTCTTAGTCGATCGCCTCGATTAACACTTAACCGAGTCGTGCATAGCCATGCTTTCCGAATCATATCATCCGAGAGGGCCCAGAGAATATCTCTCCAAGTGGAGGGGCAAAACCCCATCTTGGTTATTCACATCACGCAGCTTGATTCTCAGTCGACCCGAACTCTGCCTTTATAACTGCCCAGTTACGGATCAGCGTTTGATAGAACCTAAGTCGGGGATCCTCAACTGGGACTATGCAATAACCTCAGGTCTAAGGATTACATTGATTGAGATATACAAATGACAACTTGTCCGTTGTACCTCAATTTGGGTCAATCCGACTCGCTAAACTCTTTAGACGAATGTGTGTAAGTTGGAATAGCATCTCCATGCCCATGACAAGTGGAACCGAGTCATCAAGCCAACTTTCACATTGGCCTAAGTTGTGTGTCCAGCACAACCTCAATGACCAAGGATATTTAGTACAAACAACATGAATGTATAGTTCCACAACCGAATCACATATTCAATGATACACATCAGATGTTTATACAAGGACTACTTAATATCTTTATGAATACAATGGGAAATCTCATCATACATGATTGCCTCTAGGGCATATTCCCAACAATGCTGGGTTTTATAGAATATTCATTAAGAATTTCTCAAAAACTTCTAGACCTCTAACTAACCTTCTGCCGGATGTTGCCTTTAATTTTGATGAAAGTTGTCTTACCACTTTCAACATATTAAAGCAAGCTCTTCTTAAAGGTTCTATCATAAAAAACCCTAATTGGAAGAAACCCTTTGAACTTTTCTGTGAGGCTATCCATAAAGCTGCTGGAGCAATACTTTGCCAGTATGATGGTGATGAACTTAATATCATTCATCATGCTAGCCTCACCTTAAATGGTGCTCAAAAGAATTACCCATGGCAAAAAAGAATTTTTCACTGTGGTTTTATCTTTTGATAAGTTTAGATCTTGTATTATTGACTCTAAATTAAGGGTGCATACGGATCGTATTGGCTTAAAAGAGATCCTTGAACGAAATGATGTTAAGCCAAGGATAATCCATTAGACTCTATTTTTGCAAGAATTTGACTTGCGGATCCTGCAAAGAAAGGAAGAACTAGAAGATGATTCCATAGACACCAAGGAAATCAAACCACCCAAAGAAGTGTCATCCATATGCATACCCTCTAGTACTTTAATTTCTATAAGAATTTTTTTAATTTCTCTCTGCAATGGTATTAGCAATTTCTTGCTACCAACCGTGTTTAAGGAAAAAAATGGTTCAGGAATCAAAGAAAGAGGAAGGTACTCGAGTAAACTCGTTATCTTCGGATGAACAATATGTTTGAAACATCGTTTTATTTTCGTTCTAGTTGTCATTTTTATTTTTTATTTGCATTTTAAATTTCCTTGTGTTTTCCTGAGGCTATTGCTAGTCTTGCGAGGCTGGTACGGGTGGACGGTATGGACGGATATGCCCGTACCAGTGCTCATTAAACTGGAAGTATGTCTTGTGTTTTTTAAAATGATTTGGTACGACTGCGCAATACGGGCACACCAGACCATATGGCAGGTAGTTATTTTCACTTTGTTCCTTCGTTCGTTTGGATTGATAAAAAACTAAGGGGGTATCCAAGCCATTACAACCAGGCTATACGGGCGGGATCCACCAGTACAGACTTGGTCGATTGACTTCCTACCGACTTCGGGAGAAAGATTTTGGGAAAGACCCTGGAACGGGCACGCCGTATGGACGTCTGACCGTACCATGGTCATTACTGTTTATTTTTCTTCCCTTTTCTCCTATTTCCTTCCTGATTTATTGGGATTCTTTTCTTGGCCGATCTCTTTTCTTTTGGTACGAGTTTTTACATGTTTCTAACCCTCCTTGAGCCTCTCAAAAGGTCTTCATATCTCTTATATCAGCAGATCCAATCTCCTTGATGCGCTACATAGTTCCAGGCAAAGGAAAACCTCTTGGCCTCATGGCTCCTTCGTGGGATAGCTTTCAGACTTCCTCCATTGAAGCCGATGATCGCGAAGCTGAAGGCCTAAGACCCAAGAAAAAGAGGTATGCTTATGATTCCGATGATGATGAGGAATTTGAGATCTTCATGGATCAGGTGGAATATCTGGCTATGGTGAAACCTAAAGATGAAGAATAAGCAAAGTAACCCCATGGGAAGGGGTGCATGGAGTATCTCAAGTTCATCTCCACCAACTACTCTTCACCCAAGCATAAGAAAGCTAACCGAGATGATGCAGGGACCTATGAGGAGACCACGACGCACACTTCCACAACAAAGATGATCACCATCAACACGCGCATGAGCGTGAATCCCTAAGAGTATTAGGAGTTCAAACTTCTGGACGTGCCTATCCTACCGTAAGTCCCAGAAATTGAACAACATCTTCACAACATCGAGAAGGATAAGAAGGAAGAATTCATGCACCGGGAGATTGTGCGCAAGCGTCTCTTAGATCTTGAAAGTAAGAAGAAACTCAATGACGTGCTAAACAGGGTCACTAAAGGTACGTTCCGCTTGTGTTCCGATTTGCAGAAAAGCCTTCTTCGCATATCTACCCTGAAGGAAACAAACAAGAAACTATGTGCGGTCGGCTCCAACAACACTCCTTTTCCCTAAAAGATGCCACAATATCGAATAGTTACAAGGGATTATTTGATCCCACCGGCTTGATCCCAACCCTTGGGGATATCTTTAACATCTTGTAATGTATCTTACAGTTTTAGCATGTTTACTTTACTGCATGCATGTAGGTCTTTATTCAAGAGCTTTGCATTAGTTGCATCATCTTTGATCCCCCTTGTTCAAGATAAGAATTATATCCATTGAGTTTCGAGACTTTATGATATTTGAAGTTATCTTTTGATTCATGATTGTTATATTATATGATTGAACTAGGTTGAGTGTTATGATACTTGTACAACTATTTTGATTTTAGGGACTTCCACACGAATAAAAGTATTGGTTAAATTATGAGAAGTAAAATCTTGGTAGCATATTATAGTCACAGGTTGCGGTTATAAAATCCATAATAGTGAGCATGATCACATAGCTGTGATAAAAAAGAGAAGAATGAAGAGAAGAAAGAGAAAGAGAAATTGAAAGAGAAGAATAAAGAGAAAGAGAAAAGATTTGCTGTCAAAAAAATTTCAAAGCAAAAGAAATAGTACAAGCTTGTAAAAAAGAGAAGAAAGAAAAGGAAAAAGAGTTGATCATGAATCTTCATTACTAAATCAAGTATTCAACCATTTTTAACTTTATGATTTTATAATATGTCCAATCACTAATAGCTTCTTATAATTGCATTAATACAAAAAGGTGTGGCGGCCTCAAAGTCATGTGATGTGTAAAGGTGTGATAAAGCTCCCGATGTAACTCTACATCTGATATTGTATTTATGTTTCATTTTTGCCTCATATATTGTAACGACTCATAACTCATAAACATGATGATCTCGTTCATAAGCCACAATCCTGCTCAGAGAAGAGCAAGAGTCTAGCTTGGGGGAGTTGATGAGTCCGAAATTGGAGAATTTTTACTTATTATTTTTGCACAAGTAGAATAGGGTTTTAGTATTTTACCATGTTTGTGCGCACCTTTTTGTCCTTGTTTCAATAGGATCCCAATTTACTAAGTATATTATGAACATATCAATTGAGAGTATCATATTATACTATAAAATGATATTTTTAAGTGATAAAATTCATTTTATTGATTTATCTTCGCACCTGAAGGAATTGCTTGCGCCCAGGAGGTTCCAGCGTGCATGAACATGCGGTCACCATGAACTGTGTAGACATTTTACCAACAAAAACATAAAGAATCATCTTGCACACTGAAACCCTTCTCTCAGCTTCGACACCAGAACAATATGAACCGATTAATTCATAAGCTAATTGGGCATCTCGTTTCCATTAAACAAAAGAAAAATGCAACATACATGTTCAATGCTGAATGTTTTGCCACACATATAGTTATCATAAACAACATAAGTACTCCCTTTGTTTCAAAATATAAAATGTTTTAGGTTTGTGAAGAGAATGTATTTAGGCTTGTTTTAGTGTCTAGATTCACTCCACAATTGAGTAAATCTAGAAACTAAAACAAGTCTAGATATATTCTTTTCACAAATCTAAAACATCTTATATTTTGAAACGGAGGGAGTATATCTGTTTTACCATAGAGGACAGTCAGTAGGACAATGGTTATAGTGTGAGATGAATAAAAAGTCTAGAGGATCTTGTCTTGCCGTGCCGTGTCTCCAGTTTTCATTCACCACCGATGTTGTAGAGGTAGTAGTAAGGAATATTACATCTATTCGTTTGTAATTACAATATATGAACTACAAAATAAATTCAATAGTAGGTCATATGTTAAATAATAAAATATGGATTTACAGACACTACATGATCGAGCTGCATCATCTATCTGTATGGAGATAGAGCTCTACGGACACCATCATGTGACTGCACTTTTTTTTCATGTTCATTCATAAAATAAATGAGCCAAGGAGGAAATATATTGCATTAGCACAATTTGAATAGTTCTAATCACTATAGGTACAAAAGCACATGGATGCTGAAGTGCCTAGCTATTGTGTAACCGAAGGAAGACTATAGACCTACGGGTGTAGTCGGGGAAAATTCATCTACTCGATGAGGCCTACTGCATATAAGTAGAGAAGAATAAGAGACGATATTACTTGCTCCTACATAAGTTAAACAAAGATCATTTCGCATATCTAATTATGCAATTGAGAAAGTATTTTGACTTACCTCTGCATATATAGTCCCTTGTTTGCAATAGTGGTTTAGCAAATGTAGAATCAATAGGTGCTTTTTCAAAGAACATAGGATCATTGCATGCTTTCCGTTTAAGTGATGAAAGAACCAGATTACTGTGGTTGAGGAAGACATGCTGAGTGCACACGAGTTCTACTGAAACCCAAGAAACGACCAATTTGCAAGTAAACATAAAGGAAAGTGGAAGAAAATAGTTGGACATAAGTGTTTTTCTAAGAATGCTTACAAAAATAAATATAGACATGTTAGAGTTGTAGTATTGATACGTATATGTGATGGTGTAGTACACCACCATAAACATATCCTCCTTGTATACACCACGCTAGGGGCTCTTACTAGCAATACTTAACACGTACACAACCGTCCGAGAGGGCTCACGGTTGTTCTCCCAAAAGTTTACATGGTATCAGAGGACCCTCCTCCTCCACATATCTAGCTGCCATCTACGCTGGCGCTCATTGCGTCGCGTCGCCAGGATCTCCCAGGCCAAGGAGAGGACCAGGATTTGAAGGACATGACCAGGATTTGTCGCCGCCGCTCCCTCTTCCCTTCGTGGCTTCCCCTCTACATCCCACGATCCCACACCACCAAAACCCCACAAAACCCTAGAACCGATCGTTTTTCTTCTCTAGCAGTCCGATCGTTCCTGTTCTGTTCTTTCTTCTACGCCGCTCGTTCTAGGAATCATGACGGGGTTGTCCTCCAACTCCACGCCGAGGTCGTCCACCATTGGTGCCCCACCCGCCATGAAGCTTACTCGTGAGAACCACTATTGGCAGACACAGGCTCTCCCTACCCTATGTGCTTCTCGCGTCATGGGCCTCCTAGAGGGGACCGATCAGGCTCCGCTGGAAAATATTGAAGCTAAAGATGAAAATCACAAAAAAGTTCTCTGTTCCAAATCCAAGCTACGATGAGTGGATCATCAAGGATCAACAAGTGGTCAGTTTCCTTGTCATATTCCTATCCGAGGATGTTCTTCCACATGTTTTCGGCCTCCAGCATGTTTTTGATGTGTGCCGTGCTCTGCATGACATGTACGCCACCCAATCCAAGTCTTGGGTGTCTACACTCCGAGGATCTCTTACCAACACAAAAAAGCTCGACATGACTGCGCAACAGTACGTTACCAAGATGAAAGGTTTTGCCTCTGAACTTGCTGCTGCTGGGAAGCCTATTGATGATGATGAGTTGAAGGATTACATCATGAATGGCCTTGATGGCTCGTTCAATAATCTTGTTGATGCCATTAATGTTGTTCCCTCCACCTCTCTCAATGATATGTGTGCTCAGCTTCTAGCCTGTGAAAATCGGGATTCCATGCTACTTGCTACCGGACAGGCGCCAGGAAATTTTACATCTTCTATTAACGCTGCCTCTCACCGTCCCCCTCATGCTTATGGGGGCGCGCCCCCACGCCCACAACCACCTACACAACCCCCACCATATCATCCTCCACCCTATCAACCTCCATCTTACACGCCACCACCCCATCCATACACGCCACCACCACAGACATACACTCCTCCATATACATATCCAACCCAAACCTACACACCTCCACCATACATGCCTCCTACCTATCCCACATAGCCCAAATACTTCATGCCTCCCACCTACTATCCCTACATGCCACCACCAATGCGTCCTACAAACACACCATCCCGCTCGCCAACCCCTCCACCGCAACCTGCTCCTCCTCATCCTGATCAGCCGCGGCAGCCCAAAGGAGGGCACAAAAATCGTGGCTGCATTGCCACACCATTCTAGGAGGGAGTTTTTTTTGTCAGATTTGCAAGAAAGAGGGTCATGCTGCTGGAGACTGTTGGTGGCGCTATGGTGATGATGATGATGATGCTCCCAATGATCATACCAAAGGTGCCTATGGCGTTGACACTAACTAGTACATGGACACTGGTGCAACAAATCATGTAGCAGGACAGCTCAACAAGCTTCAGATTCATGAGAATTATCAAGGCCACAATCGTGTTCATGCTGCTAGTGGGCAAGGTATGGAAATTGCTAACATTGGTCATTCTGTTTTGCACACCCCGCATAGTTCATTGCACCTCAACAATATAATTCATGTTCCTAGTTCATCCATGAATTTACTTTGTACCCACAAAATTTCCCTAGACAATAATACCTTTATTGAAATTCACCCCTTCTTTTTCTTGATTAAGGATCAGGCCACACAGGAAATCATGTTTAAAGGTCCTTGCTCCGGTAGACTCTACCCCCTTATTCCTGTCTCCACTGGCCCATCATTCAAGCGTGCACTTGTCACCATCAAGCCATAATCCTCCACCTGGCATCGTCGTCTAGGGCACCCTTCATCCTTTACTGTTCAGCAAATAATTAGGAAAAATAATCTGGCCCATACTCCAGACACAAACTCTTACGTATGTGATCCCTGCCAACATGCTAAGAGTCACCAGTTGCCCTACCCTCTGTCATCCAGTGTATCCACTGTTCCATTGGAACAAGTCTTTTCTGATGTATGGGACCTGCTCCGTTATCTGTAGAGAAACATGCCTATTATGTGAGTTTCATTGATGATTATAGCAAGTTTACATGGATTTATTTGCTTAAAAAGAGTTCAGATGTGTATCAAGTGTTTCTTGATTTCCAAAAATATGTTGAATGCAAATTTTATAAGAAAATCATTACAATGCAAACCTACTGGGGAGGTTAATATGAAAAACTCCACGGTTTCTAGCAGCGTGTAGGCATCACTCACCATGTCTCATGTCCTCATGCCCATCAACAAAATGGCTCAACAAAATGCCATATTATTGAAGTTGGGCTTTCTCTTCTGGCTAATGCATCTATGCCTCTCAAGTTTTAGGATGATTCTTTCATTACTGCCGCTTTTCTTATCAATTTGCTTCCCTCAAAGGTCATTGATTTCATGACACACACTGAAAAATTGCTTCAAGTAAAACCCAACTATGAACCACTACATGTCTTTGGCTGCGCTTGTTGGTCCAATCTTCGTCCATACAACACACGTAAACTCTCTTTTCGCTCCAAACAATGTGTTTTTCCTGGCTATGGTCCCTTGCATAAAGGAGTTAAATGTTTGGATGTCACTACCGGACGGGTTTATGTCTCTCGTGATGTTGTGTTTGATGAAAACGTCTTTCATTTTTCATCCCTACATCCTAATGCCGGTCGCCGTCTTCGTGAAGAAATCCTTTTACTTCCTTCGGACCATACTCCTTTGCATTCTGATGATAGGGGTGTGCATACTAATGACCAGTTTTTGCAGATTGTTCCTCCTGTTGTCCCTCTGCAGGTTTCTCCTCAAGTGGTACACGAAGAAGAATCATCAAATTCTGAGAAAAATTCTGCAAACAGCAGTTCAAATAGTACATGCAATAACAACACACAAGAGGAGGAAAGGACAAACGAGATCAGCGCTGATCTCGGAGCTGATTCCTGCCAATGATCTCCTTCGGATCGCATGCGCACGGTGTCTCGTGCCGTGTCACGGTTGCTGTCGCCTGATCCGCGCCAATGAGCGCCTGACACGTCTCAAGGTGGGGCACACCAATCCCGGGCTAGGTCCCGCTCGTGCGACCCGCACCAACGTCAAGTCGACACGTCACTCGGTCGTCTGTCGCATCGCCACTAGGCTCGCATGCGCCGCTGTCGCTGGACCCGCCCCTGTCGCCATCAATGTTGTCTCCCGCGACAGCAGATACGGAAGAGGATGCGCTGCTGTCTCCTGCGGCAGCTGACGTTTCACCGGATCTGGGTGCATGATCCTATGTGGATACTCCAGCTCCCCGTATTCAGACACGCCTACAAAGAGGTATTAAACAGCCAAAAACCCAGAATGATGGCACTATTCGCTGGTGCCTTTTAACAGCTATAGGAGAACCCACGAATTTAAAGGATGCCTTGGCAGATACAAATTGGAACAACGCCATGCAAGAAGAATACAATGCTCTCATTGCCAACAACACCTGGCATCTTGTGCCCCCAAGCTCCAATAAGAATATTATTGACTGTAAGTGGGTTTACCATATCAAGAAAAATGTTGATGGTTCAATTGACAGGTACAAGGCATGTCTGGTTGCAAAAGGATTTAAACAACACTATGGTATATACTATGAGGATACCTTTAGTCCTGTTGTTAAAGCTGCTACCATCAGACTTGTTTTATCTATAGCAGTCTCTCGAGATTGGAGTCTCAGGCAGCTAGATGTTAAGAACATGTTTCTACATGGTGTTCTGGAAGAGGAGGTTTATATGAAACAGCCACCAGGTTTTGAGTCTTCCGCTGCTCCAACACACGTGTGCAAACTTGACAAATCTCTATATGGTTTGAAACAGGCTCCTCGTGCTTGGTACTCTCGCTTAAGCTCCAAGCTTCATACCTTGGTTTCATACCTTCCAAGGATGATACATTCTTATTTCTTTTCAACAAGTCAGGTATCACTATGTTCCTACTTATTTATGTGGATGATATTTTTGCGACAAGCTCCTCAGATCAGGCTATCTCTACACTTATTCATAATCTCAGTTCAGATTTTGCACTTAAGGATCTTAGAGAGTTGCATTTTTTTAGGACTCGAGTTTCACAAACAGTCCAATGGCTTGCTCCTGAATCAGGAAAAATATGCTTAAGATTTGATTGCTCGTGTGGGTATGAGCTCTTGCACGCCTTGCCCAACACCTTTATCTACTACTGATACATTGACCTTGACGGATGGCTCTCCTCTTGGTCCTCATGATATGACACACTATAGGAGTCTTGTAGGTGGGCTCCAGTATTTAACATTGACTAGACCAGATATATCCTTTTCATTAAACAAGGTTTGTCAATATCTTCATGCTCCCACAACTACACATTGGACTGCGATAAAATGGATCCTGAGGTATATACAAGGCACAATAAAGGTTGGTCTAACCTTTCAAAAATCTTGTTCAACTCTTCTTAGTGCCTTTTCAGATGCAGACTGGGCATGTGATCTTGATGATAGGCGTTCTACTGGTGGATTTGCAATATTTTTTGGTCCCAACCTCATATCCTAGAGTGCCAGCAAGCAACCTACAGTGTCCAGGTCAAGCACTGAGGCTGAATATAAAGGACTTGCAAATGCCACGGCTGAGCTTATATGGGTTGAATCACTGACAAGAGAACTTGGAGTAATACTCAAGGAAAAATCATGTCTCTGGTGTGATAATCTTGGTGCCACCTACCTGTTTGCTAATCCAGTCTTTCATGCTCTTACCAAACACATTGAGATTGATTTTTATTTTGTTAGAGAACGAGTTGCAAATAAGTTGCTTGATGTCAGGTTCATATCTAGCAAGGGTCAGATTGCAGATGGCTTTGCCAAAGTGTTGTGTTCCAAGAAATTAGATGAGTTTAAGCGTAATCTAAACCTCTCCCAGGTCTAGATTAAGGGGTGTTAGAGTTGTAATATTGATATGTATATGTGATGGTGTAGTACACCACCATATACGTATCCTCCTTGTATACGCCACGCTAGGGGCTCTTCCTAACAATACTTAACACATACACAACCGGCCGAGAGGGCTCACGGTTGTTCTCCCAAAAGTTTACAAGACAAATAAATGTGGAATTTAGAAGCCCTAGTTTAGAGGACTTAAATTTTCTATCGCACATAGACAAAAACATTTAGGAAAAACATAAATAAGCTACTAGCATAAGCTTTATTCACCTATTATATTAACCTTAAAATACAGAATAAGACATACATCACTACTAGGAAAACGGTCGTTTGTGGCGTACCTGTAAACATCATCTGTAGCGCACTAGGGGTGCGCCACGGGCCTCGCGCTACGGCTATCTCCTAGCCGTGGCACACTACCTGGTGCGCCACGGTTATGTCGAGACAGGCGTAGCGCACCTGCTAGTGCGCCACGGCTATATGGGCAGGTGCGCTACACTTTGGATCTTCTGTGGCGCACGTTGCAGTGCACCACTAAGCTGCGCATGTGCGCTTTAGTTGTAGTGCGCCACAAAAGCTAGGACATGTGCGCCACGGGTGTCTTATTTTTTTAATTTCAGGGCCAGATGATATACAATACATATTATATACAATATTATAGGCAGATATACACACAGATATAAGATATACAGTTATATATATAAATACACAATTCGCAAAACAAGATTAAAACAAATACATATAGATAAGTCTCATACATGAATACATAAGTTATACATTGTTTCGATCAAGTTACAAAGTAGTTGGTGACATACGAATACATGTGTCTCGAACAAGTTAGAGCTCGGAAGCTTGCCTAGACATCTAAACTAGCTAGACACAAACGTGGGATAAACAACCAAAGAAGATAAGCATGATCACCGCGACGAAGGTGTAGGTCTTCATACGGTTCCTCGTCCTAACTCCCGCTAGATAGCGCGTGTATCTAGCTTCCGCCTCCGCCATAGTGTTGTACCCTTTGTAGCTATTGCCGCTGAAACGGTGCACCTGTCTCCGGCAGTCTTCCCAATCATCGTAGACTCCGGGAACCCATCCCTTGTACACGACTTACCACGTCATCTACAAGTTGACAATAATAGTTAACCAGTTATTGAAAAAAAACATATATAATTAAAGTCGCATATGAAGATACACTTATAGAAAGTACTCCTAAATCAAAAAGACCAAACTCAAAAAGCATGCCTCATATATAACTAGGTTGTTCGACACAGGAATGTGCTACGATGGAACTGTCCACCAAGTAGGATGCACAACACCTGGACCTGTGCATAGCACAAGGCGGACAATCCCATCGCAGCACATTCACATATATAGTGTGCCACGACATTTCAATCATCGGCATTATTCTCGAAAAAGACCAAAGTAACTCGAAAAGAATGCCTCATATATAACTAGGTTGTTGGACACAGGAATATGCTACGATGGAACTGTTCCCCAAGTAGGATGCACAACACCTGGACCTGTGCATAGCACAAGGCGGACAATCCCATCGCAGCACATTCACATATATTGTGTGCCACGATATTTCAATCATCAGCATTATTCTCGAAAAAGACCTAATTAACTCGAAAAGAATGCCTCATATATAACTAGGTAGGTCGTTGGACACATGAATATGATATGATGGAACCGTAATCCAAGTAGGATGCACAACATCTGGACTTGTGCATAACACAAGGCTTACAATCCCATCATAGCACATTCACATATATAGTGTGCCACGACATTTCAATCATTGACATTATTCTCGAAAAATACCAAAGTAACTCGAAAAGAATGCCTCATATATAACTAGCTAGGTCGTTGGACACAGGAATATGCTACGACGGAACAGTTAGCCAAGTAGGATGCACAACACCTGGACCTGTGCATATCACAAGGCTAACTATCCCGTCGTAGCACATTCACATATATAGTGTGCCACGACATTTCAATCATTGGAATTATTCTCGAAAAAGACCAAAGTAAATCAAAAAGAATGCCTCATATATATACATAGGTCGTTGGACACAGGAATATGCTACGATGGAACTGTGAGCCAAGTAGGATGCACAACACCTGGACTTGTGCATATCACAAGGCTCACAATCCCGTCGTAGCACATTCACATATATAGTGTGCCACGCCATTTCAATCATCGGCATTATTCTTGAAAAAAGACTAATAAAGTAAGGAAAAAAGGACCAAAATGAGCAAAGGACCAAAGAGTAAGCAAAAAACCAAGCATTGATTGATATATAATAATAATAAGCAAAAAAAGTAAGCGATGATTCATAAACCTAATAAGATAAGTATAGTAGCATGTACACTTGTCCACACACACACAAAGGTCATCTATAGTTTGTAACTACACTAGGCCAACATCAAGCCTTCTGGCTCGTCTTAGGGAACGGGAGGACGCCTTGTCTCGTCATGAACTTCCTATAGTCACCCTGCATCTCTAGGCGATCTTCTATGTCACGGTTATTGGGGATATTTCCTCCGTAGAAGATCCCCCCCCCCGAAGTCATGACATCACGAAAGATGATTGCCCCAAACTGCTGCTGGATGCGATACATCTCTTGTCTAATATCTGAATCAGTGATCTTGGCCTTTGCTTCAGCCCACTGTTTTAGTTGATCTGGCAGCATAGAATTCTGCTGGTCAAGTAGGAACGCCCTCATGTGATGGAGTGCGTAGTAGGCTTCCTTCTTACTGTTTTCTGGCTGCTTCACGCAGGGGAACTCCGTTACGTGGTTGAAGACGTGTCTGCCGAACTTGACCTTTGTACGCACGAAGGTGGTGCCTTCCGTCAAGGCATAGCCAGTGAGAGCATCATCCAGAATTTCGTTGATCTTGTCGTAGTTTTTCTTCTTTTCTAGACTCCCCGAGTCGAAATACGTGGCGTGGGAATGCTTCGGCGATAAGGAGATGAGCGTGCAGTGTTCATCTCTGCGCAAAAAATTCAAATGGAATGTGTTGGAAAAAGAATGATGATAATCTAATAAAGCCAATCGACGGTGGCGAGTGATTAACGACTTACTCAGGAAAGTAAGGCACGAGAATGTATTCCTTTGTCTTGTTCGTCACGAGGATTTTTGTTAGGTACGAGGCCACGATACGTCGTTCAGCGGGGGAACCCAAGCATCCGTCACGCATGTAGTAGGGGTCCACTATAGCGATGCCCAGTGTGTTCTCTCTAATGATCTGCATGGCCAGGCTGAGAGAAAACAGGCGGACCATGGTATAGTGCAGCGGGTATAGGTGGAACATATTGAAGATGTCGTCGAACCGCAGGAAAAACAGATCCGCAGGGGCATTGTCGACGAAGCCCAAACCTGGTGGCACCTTAACCACGAATACCGGGTGTGAGGGATCTTTCTCCGCCAGAAGGCGTCTCTCTATCGTCAGCATGTCGTCATGCACACTCTGCAGTTCCGAACTGGTGAGCCTCCGCAAATTCTTAGGTAGCATGGGATCACCCGCCACATGAATCCTCCACATAATACCCTCGGGTCTTGGTGGCCCGTCCCGAAACCTGATCGGATTCACAGTTGACGCCACCGGCTGGCTCGAGCTGCTAGATTTTATTTTCCTGCCCTTTTTCCTTTTGGAGAGTGGGCAGGCACCGCAATCTGAGCACCGGCCGCCCTATGTAGTGTGTTAGGGATTAGAATAAATGGCCGGTTGGTTGTATCAACTGGCTTTGTAAAGGCGCAAGATGGAGACGTCTCCTGAGAACGAAACAAATGCTTGGTGATAGTGGCTTTCTCTGTGGGGCCACCAGCTAGGTCTTCGTTGCTAAACTGAGTGTTGAAGAAGTGATCATTCCAGTCTTCGTCGTCCTCGGCCGGATCCTGCGCCATGTGCATATCATCAACATGATCATCCGACCCACCGCGTGGAGGTGACGGCGAGGGCGGTAAGGGGGCCTTGCCACAACTTGTCACTGGCACGACAGGTGGTGCTGTTGTCTGTGGCATGATGGCCCTCGCCGTCCCCAAACGGATCATGCTCTTTGGCCATTGCAAGAATAAGCCGAAGCAACTTCTGAGGACAGCCGGCTCTTCTTCATCCGCTCCTGGGGGTTGAATGGGAGGTTCCAGGTCGTCGCAGCCGCTTAGCACCCGACTAATTTTAACCCTATGCACGCTATCTGGCATCGGCCTAGAGTGGAACGTGCGCTGCAACGGTTGAACGATGGTACCCTTGGCAACATCCCTCAGCTCGTTGTTCATGTAGCATAAGAGAGTGCAAGGAACATCTGTCTGCGGAAAACATGTACGGCGTCGTCAGAGATGCCATAAGAGTAATAGATGGCGTGAAAGGTGCTAAAGCAATTTGTTTACCGTGATGGCGTCGAGATCGGCTAATGTCGAGGCACCGCATATGGCGACGGGCGTGCAAGAGACGGAAGGGATGCTTGATGGCGCGGTGCTGGCCGCTGGTGTATTCTCCCTACCGGGTGCTTGGAGCTCCGGTGCCGCCGCGACGATGGAGGGGGGCCACCAACATGTCCGGCGCCGCGGTGATGGCAGGGGGAGTCACCAACACTTGCGGCGCCGCGGTGCTAGCGGGCAGAGTCACGAACACGTAGTTCGCCTGATTCGTCGGCGCCACGTTCTTCGAGTGGCTGCTGACCATGCTTGGAATCGGGCACGGCCCTACTCGACCATCCGCACTCCACTTTGCTATTGACTCCACCAAGGTAGGCAGGATGGACGTGAGGGTGGTTGCCAGGTTGTCTTGGACGATCTGTGGGATCCGCGCCACTTGTTCCTTAAGTTCTTGAACCTCGCGGTTTTCCTCCTCGCTCCTTCCCGACGGCGCCACATGCGTCCTCGGCGGTGGACCAAAATGATCCACCCAATTCTTACCCTCGAGGCCGGCTAGACGGCCAGCCGACGACGGCTTCTTCATAACCAGCTCTATTTTCTTGGCCCGGTTCATTGCCCTGTTAAAAGGGTTATCCCACCGGGTGGCCGCCGTCGACCCCTAGGATGAGGAACCCTGTGATCCATGACTAGCAGCAATTTCCTCCTCGTGCAGAAGAAGTAACAGTGAATCGTTTAGAAACTATACTTCATCGATTAGAATGCAATCGAGTTGATCCACGGTAATTAGATTACTTACCACAATTTCCTCGAATTCCTTCACCGCAGGATCCGCGGTGAGTTGTTTGGTTTTTGGGTCCACATGGTAACGGGCCCTGATGAAGTTTCTAACCTGCCTGGGTTCGAATTTTGCAAAGGGGGTTTCTATCCCCTTAGATCTATACTCTTCGTCCTCCTTATTCCATTTGGCCTCCGCGGTTCTGTATCCACCAGATCCGAGATGGTGATGACCTATATTCATCGCCTTTAGCACCTTTCCCCGATTACTATTGGCCAGGGCTCTTTCGGATTCACACCTCTCCTTGAACTCCCGGAACTGATCTTCGGTGATCTGCGGGTCAATCTTTTGGATCTCCTCGAGACTTTTGCCTTCTTTATAGATCTTCTTCTTTATCTGGGTTCTCCAGCTGGCCAGGGCGGTGCTCATCTTTGTGAGGGCGGATTTGTTTTCTTCGTTCCCATGATAATTTGTGTTCTGATACTTAGCGGGGAACTTGTATCTTGCGTGCAGCTTCTCGAAGAGGAGTGTGCGCAAGTGGCCATTATCTTTATGCCGGAGATTCTCGGTGTTGATCGAGATGGTTGTCCGAGTGATCGCCACCACTTGCCCACCGTACCCTTTGACGACAAGGTCGGGCTCCAAAGGAACCCCTATTGGGCTCACTTCGGTAATTTCCTCCCTAATGGTGCCGACCGTGTTCGGGCGCCGTTCCTTTGGCTTCTTGTTTTTCTTAGGAGGATTGCTACCACTCCCTGTGCCCTCGCTGCCATCAGTGGTTTCATCACCCGCCGTTCCTTCGGCTTCTTCCTTCGTGTCTTCCATCTCATCATCCTCGCTCTCCGAAGGATGGTATTCTTCATCGTCTTCTAGCCGCTGGGCCGCCTCCCAGAATGTCAATTGTTTATTCGGAGGTCTGAGTTCCCCTTCATCGCTGATGCGCTTAGAACATCCAGCCTCGTCGTTGTCACACATCTTGGCACTAACAAAAAACAAATAATTGGTTAAATGCACGGAAAAATCTGGCATGACCTTTGCTAATTTTCTTAAACTAGGAGTGCCCGATTTCTGCCGAAACGGAAGTTAATCAACATTTCGGCAAAAATCAAGACTCATTTCATACAAGAACCTGCATACACAACATAATAAAGTGCTTCATATACAAGCACAAGCACAATTTCAAGTGCTACAATTATATCAAGCACAAGCACCTGTCATTATAGCAAGCACAAGCACCTGTCATTATAGCAAATACAATTGCAAGCACAAGCACCTGTCATTATAGCAAGCAAGCAAATACAACATGCAGATTATATGAAAGCAAGCAAATACAACAAGCAAATACATATATAGAAGCACACAAGTTTTTGTACAACAGTATACATTAAATTGGCCTACTGCTAACTACTAACTGCTAACCTACTACTTACCTACAACCATCACAGTGAAAACTATATGTGTATCTGATAAGCATCATCAGTTGTTGGATGAGTATGCTTATCTGATAAGAATTTGACTTGCTACAACCATCACAGTAAAACCTACAACCATCATCAGTTGCTGGATGAGTATGCTTATCTGATAAGCATTTCATTTTTATCTCATTAGATGAGATAAGCATAAACCTACACCCTACACAGTAAAAGTGATATTGAGTATCTATCATCTAAACCTATCCATGCATGCTTCAGCCATTTACCTTTGTATCTAGAGCACAACACTTGTCAATTTAACCACAATACATAACCATGTTCAAATGAGCTTAACTAACAAAATTTAACTTGAAAAGAAAAACATGTGCCACCAACTAAATCCTGAAAATGCAGTTTGTACTGCTATGCCACAAGAAACAGGGCAAACTGCTGCTACAGATCGATAGGATCGATAAGCAAGGCATTGCATTACACAACACAACAATAGAGATTCAGGCATATGTAGAGACATGTGACACAAGGAGAAACATGCACAAACAAAAAAATCATAGCAGAGAAACTATGTCGAGGAATCAATGAAAACTAACTGTGAACTCTAGTGAGACACTCACTGTCAAAAATAATGCACAAGAACATTGTAAGCTCTCACTGTCAAACATTATAAGCTCTCACTGTCAAAAAAAATGCACAAGAACATTGTAAGCTCTCACTGTCAAACATTGTAAGCTCTCACTGTCAAACATTCTAAGCCTAAGCCTAAGCCTAAGCCTCACTTTAGCTTGGTCTTTGTTTCAAGCTCACTGTCAAACTAACTGTAAACTGTCAAACATTCTGTTTCAAGAACATAATGCACAAGAACACAGTGGAAGATCACTATAAGCTCACTGTGAAACATAATGCACAAGAACATAATTTGCTCTATGTTTCAAGCTCGCTTTAAGCCTCACTTCCAGTATAGAGAAACCCTAACCATCTAGTACATTGCAATTCCATCTAGTACAGAGAAAACCTAACCATCTAGTACATTGCTAAAATTTGCTAAACCTAAACCTAAATCAGAACCATCTAGTACAGAGAAACCCTAACCATTGCAATTCCATTAGGAGAAAATGTCAATTCCAGTGTTCTGGAGCTTTCAGAGGCATCAATTGAATCATCAGGTGCTAACCCTAACCATTGCTCGAGGAGAGAGGGAGAGAAGGAGAGAAGGAGAGAGGGGAGGGGCGGCTCTCACCTCTGAGATGAGGATGACGAGGGCTGGCGGACGAGGTAACGAGGGGGAGGGAGCGGCAGAGCACCTTGCCGCCGGAGGAGCGGAGCCGACTCTGCAGGAACCTCACCGCGACCGACCTCCTCCTCCATGGAACGAGCTCGTGGGAAAGGCGGCCTCCTCCTCCTCCTGGCGTGGCGGCCTCCTCCTCCTCCTGGGATGCGGCGGCGGCGCGTCGATGGGGATGCGGGCGATGGGGAGGGACTTAGACAATCTATGTCTAAGGACGATTGGGGAGGGCGTGGCTCACGGTTGACTAGTCCTACCCACTTAGGCGTAGCGCACACTAGGCCAGGGTGCGCTACACCTAAGTGGGTAGTACTAGTCAGATAAGAGGGCTGCCACCCCCATAGTTATCACTAGCACGCCTTATCCCACTAGTTCCACCCACTGCTCTATTCTAAACCTATGAGCACCTAGGTTCGAATCCTGGTGCCCACCTTTTTTATTTTTATTTTAAAAATATTTTTAAATGTTCCAAAAAATGCCCAAAAGTGGTGATATATGCCATAAAAGTTTTGTTTTGTTTTTAAAATACTTTTAAATATTCCAAAAATGCCCAAAGGTTATAATATATGTCATAAAAGTGGTACAAATATGATTCAAATATGTCATAATAATTTGTCCATGATACAAATATGTCATAATAATTTGTCCATGAATATTACAATCTTTTTCGACCACGCGATTTACAATATTTTTTGAGCTAGCGTTTTACAATCTTTTTTCCCTTCTTTGTCGTGGTTGAATAATTTAGCCCCGGCACTTTAATATTTCTTCTTTCGAACGGGCTACCTTTTTAGGGTAGGGTTGTCCTTTTTCTTCTTATGATGTATGTTGTTGCATCATAGTCGTCGTCATCTTCAATCTTTTGATTGATGTATTGCTCGAAGTCTTGCTCGTTGGCGACGCCATCCATTCTGATGATGTTTGTTTTTTCTCTCCTCACGACAACACGACTAGGCTTTGTCGGGTCGGTAATGAAAAAACATTGGTCCACTTTGGTAGCCAGTACCCACGGTTCATTTTTCGCGGCCACGTTCGCACCGGCGACCTTGGATTTGGCTGCTTCGGGTATAACCATGGTTGTGAAATACCGGTCTTCTTTTTCGACGCTCTTTGCCCATCTGACACGGAACATCGACACCTTTTCTCCACAGTAGTCGAGCTCCCAGATCTCCTCGATTCTTCCATAGAATCTTTCCTTCACGTTGTCATCGGTGTAGAATTCCGACGTTACGCCTGAGTTCTGATAATCACACTTGTTGTCCTTTTCCTCCGTGTAGAATGTGTAGCCGTTGATATCATACGCCTGATAGGTCACCAGGTTTTGCATCGGTCCCTGTGGCAAGGTGAATATGATCTTTTCCGTGTCAGAAGAATGCGATCGCGGGGATTGTCAAGGAGCGTCTGCCTAAACCAACGCGTGAAATCTGAGTTGTGCTCTTTGATTATTTCTCCCTGCATCCTCTGTATGCCCCGGTCACTGTACTTATTCTCGATTAACCTTTTGTGCTTCTGTACCCAAGAATCGACCAGTTCTAAATGTTGTAGAGCGACGAGGTTTGCTCGATCAAAGTCTGCGCGTCGAAAATCGAAGTCTGCATGTAGTATGCGACGACCCTCTCGGTGACCAGATCTGTCGAGCTTGCCAAGGTGCCTGTTGACGGGAAGACCGACAGGGTTCTCGATGTCTAGATAATTCGTGCAGAAAGAGATGCACTCTTTGGCCATAAAGCCCTTGGCTATGCTTCCATCTGGACGGGACCTGTTGCGAACATATCCTTTGATGTGTCCGTTCATCCTTTCGAACGCCATCATGCTGTGGAGGAACATTGGCCCGAGTTGGACGATGTCCTCCACGACATGGACCAGCAGATGCACCATAATGTCTAAGAATGCAGGCGGGAAGTAGACCTCATGCTCGCATAGTATCACCACGATCTCCTCCTATAGCCTCCCGAGCTAATTCACACCAATCGACTTCCTAGAGATGACGTCGAAAAACTTGCAGAGGCCAAATAACGTTTCACGGACGTGCTCGTACATTATCCCTCTTAGTGCAACCGGAAGTACCTGCGTCATTAGCACGGCACAGTCGTGAGACTTCATGCCACTGAACCTCTGCTTCGCCTCGTCTAGGTATCTGCTTATCTTGCCCGCGTAGCCGTAAGGAAATTTGACTGCTAGAAGGCACTTGAAAAACTATTTGATCTCATCCTGGCTTAGAGTGAAGCAAGAAGGAGGGCAGTAATATTCGTTCTTCTTGAAATTTGTACCCTTCCGACGACCTTGTGTTATCTCTGACTCATGATCATCGTCATCTTTCTGATCATCAGGAGTAGTGAGTCCTCCGTGAAGCTCCTTCCGGATACCCATGAATATCAGGTCATGCCTTGCTTTCAGACCATCTTTCGTCCTATCTGGCATGTTGATTATGGTGGCGACCAGACTCTCGCATACGTTTTTCATGATATGCATGATGTCGAGGCTATGAGGCGTGCAGAGAAACTTCCAGTATGGCAACTCCCAGAAAACGGACCTTGTTTTCCATACCTTCATCAGCGGCTTTTCTTGCTGCCTCTTTCGCTTCTTTCTAGGATTAGGACAATCTTTCCAGTTTTTCAGCAACTCTTCCACTTCTTCGCTGCTCCTATGCTCTGGGATTCCTCGGGTCTCGGATTTGCCATCGAACAGGTCTCCACGTTTTCTCCATGGATCATTCTTGCCGAGCCACCTCCGGTACGCCATGAACACGGTTTTCGAAGACCCTGGATCTTTCTCTAGTTGGAGATAGCTTGTGTTATCCATGCACCTAATGCATGCGCGGAATCCTTGGATAACCTGCCCCGAGATATACCCGCAACCTGGATAGTCTTGCACCGTAGTGACCAACGCGGCTCTCATAGTGAAATAATCTTGTGCGACGGCGTCGTAAGTATTGGCTCCAGATTCCCATAACGTGGCTAGCTCCTCTTTCAACAGCCCGAGATACAGATTGATGTCGGTACCAGGTTGTTTTGGCCCTTGAATTAGAATACTCATTTGTATGTACTTCTTCTTCATGCACAACCATGGAGGGAGGTTGTACATCCATACAAACATGGGCCAAGTGATGTGTGTGCTGCTCTGGCTACCGAACGGATTGAGTCCACCGGTGCTCGCACCAAGCCTGATGTTCCTCGAATCTCCACCGAATTCTGGGAATTCGAGTTCCAATGCTTTCCACTGGCTAGCATCTGAAGGGTGCGTCAGCAGCTCATCCTTTTCGGGGTCATCGTCATCTCCTGGCTTCTTCCTTTCCGCATGCCATCGCATGAGCTTCGCTTCCTTAGGGTCCACGAAATAGCGCTGCAGACGAGGAGTGATAGGAAAGTACCATACCACTTTTCAAGGTGCTTTCTTCCCTTTCTTGTATCGACTCATGCCGCACACCGTACATGTGGTTTTCTCCGCGTCCTCGCCCCGATAAATGATGCAATCATTGATGCATACATGACATCTAACGTGCGGTAGATCGAGAGGACAGACGATTTTCTTGGTGTCCTCGATACTAGTTGGACACGTGTTCCCCTCCGGGAGACGATCGTGCCAGAATGCCATCATATTGTCGAAGCTCTTGTGTCGCTCAATTTGTGTTTTGCCTTCATCTCCATAGCCTTGAGCGTTACATTCAACCGGGTATCATCAGGCCTGCATCCTTCATACAATGGAGTAACCGCGTCTTTCTCAAGTTGCGCAAGCTTGGTTTTCTCTCTACCGGCAGCCCTGGTGTTACTCGTCTTCTTGAGAAGCAGCTCTTGCACATAAGGGTCCCGCACCCAGCCTGACGCTGTTCCATCGACGTCTGCTCCTCCGGCATCTATATCATCATCATCCCGGTCTGCTTTCGCACCTTCACCATCTCCAGGAGACTCTTCATCATCTCGCCCGTCCTCGCCGTGATGATCATCGTCATGTTGCCCACCTTCACTGTCTCCATCGTCTTCGTCATCGCTTATCCAACGAGTGTATCCATCCATGAAACCATTGCGGAGCAGGTGCGCCTGCAGATTATTCCTGGAATATGGGTTGATCATCCAGTTGAGTTTGCATCTTCTGCACGGACATCTTATCTCCGTCTTGTTATTTCGTATCATGTCGGCCGTCGCACATTTCAAAAATCTAGCCACAATGCCTTTGCTCATTATGCGGACCATTTTTTCCTGCACACGGTGTACACGGTACAATTAGAAGTCTATTAAAACCACATAATGAAATGATGCATGCAATGCATGGTCGATAGAAAATTTCGACATGACCTATCCTAAAATTAGGACCTTTGCGAAATGCCAAAGTCTTGCCAAAATGGAAATGAATCAACATTTTGGCAAAACAAATGGCAACTTTTTCACACACAAACACAAGAGAGAGACCGATTCATACACACATGAACATATCATTATCCTCTCCATATACACACATGCATGCATATGAGCATCAATACTCTCCATATATATACACACACATGACCTTCGATCCTCTCCATACACACATCATGAGCATCAATCATCTACATACATACGAGCATATCATCCATATACACATGAACACATCCTTACATTGACAACTTACCGAGATGAGAGACCGAGATCGCGATAAGATGGAAAGGAGAGGTGCAGGCGAGACCGGAGAAGGAGATGCGGGAGAGACCTAAGAGCTTCCTCTATTACGTATGTAACATCCAAGGCAAGTTCCACATGCTAAAATGGTGAATGAGTGGAGAAATTGAGGTGGGAAGGAGAAGGATCCCGACTAGATCTAAGGAGGAAGAAGAAGGGGAAAGTGAAGTGTGGGATGGTAGATGATCACACATGTGCACAAAGTGGATCTACCCAAAAATACTAGTCGACACAACCGTGGCGCACATGTCCCTAGTGTGCCACAGGAACAAAACACAACCGTGGCGCACATGTCCCTAGTGCGCCACGGATGTGTCTGGCCATTTACAGAACAGAGAGGCCTCCACTTAGGCGTAGCGCACCCCCTCTACGTGCGCCACGGTTAACCATAACATCCGTAGCAGACCTTCCCCATGTGCGCTACAGATATGCGGCATGCGGCCAGCAGGGCCCTGGCCGACACACATCTGTGGCGCACCATCACCATGTGCGCCACAGTTGTTGTAGTTACTAGTAGGGCACTGCCCACAGGTGGGCCACGCCTGTTTTACCCGTGGGGCACTTCAACCACGTGAGCCACGGAAGTTTGGATTACCTATAGCCGTTTTCCTAGTAGTGAATGTTAGATTATTATGTGAGCTCCAATATTGAATGCCACTGTAAACAAATAACAAACTTGTTTGGAATGAAGACCTGTGTTCCTAGCTTCGCTTCTGCTATGGCATGCTTGTGTTCTCCAGAGATTATGCATAATATATTTTTTTATGATGGTTGGGATTCCTGTTCTGTCTTTAGCCCTTGCACTAAATAAGTTAAAACAGAATGGTCCAAATGCTCATAGACTTATGGTGGCGGCTCTAGCAGACAATGGATATTAAAGTGAAGAGCACAACCTAGCTAGATTGTCATGTGACTCTAGTTATTTTTAAGTTGGGTGGTGATCCACCTTCCTCAGTTTTAATTGATGCTTTGAACCATGTAACTCTGAATAAAGTGCGCCAGCAGTACTTTATTTGTGGTTCCCATCATGCACATATGATCTTAGTGAAATGGGAACTATGCCATCACGTGCATGGAATAGCTTGAATGCCGATACAAAGCCTGGTGCATCCTCAAATGTCAGACCCCTGCCCTGGGCCGGCAGAATAGCATAGATTTTCAAGAAAAAAGGCACGACCTAGATCGCAGTAGTTACAGAATGCCATAAGAATCTTACAGCTACCGGCATAGCAGAGGAAGCTCAGTTGATATTTCTCATGAATGGGTATATCTCAACACCCAGACTACCAGACAAGTTCTCTGCAGATGCCGAATAACATAAAGGGCTATTGAAGAGCATTTCCATCATGAGAGATGACATACAAAATGAACATTAGGTATGGAACCAAAATGTTCTCAATAGAAGATCAGGGTAAGGAAAACTAATAGTTGCATCATATGTACTAAAGGTAGTTATAGAGAAGCATGGTTGGGACCAGGAAAATTAACACACATGTCTGGTCTAAATAATTATAAGAATTAGGACGCATGTTATCATCATGGTAATTGAAATAGCCAGGCCTTCCTCAAGATACAACGTACAAGCAAATGCGTGTGAGGAAGGGTGGTGTACTATTAGTGGTTCATAAGCTAGTTCATACAATTATTTGTTTTGGCCAATCATGTAGAGATAAGAATTTTCTTATGCAATGTTCAATTCAGTTTGATTAGTACATACATACCTAATTGCATCTTGGCTCTCTTGGATCCCGTCCCGTGAATCGGTAGCCGGGAGCTTTATTTCCATCTCCATCTTTCCAAGTATGCCATGTTCATTAAATTGGCGCAGTTAATTTGGTTCTTCACAAAGAATTATCAAATCAGCCATCTAATTGGTCATTAAATTGGCGTAGTTAATTTGGTTCTTCACAAAGAATTATCAAACCAGCATTCCTGGCGAGGGGAGCTTCAAGGACTGATTATCATCCTTAACGCAAAGGATACGACTGTGAGACATGCGTCTTGGTTGATCTTCATGACATGTCACGGGCTGAGGAAATGTTTCATCAGTTGTGAAGAAACATCATCTGCACAATCTGAATAAAGGAGAAAATATTTTAGTATTTAGCTTAATCGTTCGACCAGAGCATACAAAATCACCATGTTACGTCCAATGTAAATGAAAATAGTAAAACCATAGATATCAGGGAAGTGGTAGTTCTCTAAAATGTAGGACCTTAACTGAAACAAAGAGTAAGATAGTAGAATATGTAGTATGGTATATACATGAAAATAAATGACAGAATAAGAAAACAGAGGGTAAGATTTATAACTCAATTAGGAACCCATGAGTTACTTTTGAAGAAATTTTTACTATGAAAGCATGGAAAGATTATATCAAAATATAATTAGTTATATAGGTTTGCTCGCATAGTTACATATAGCTAAATAAATGGTTCCCATGGGAGTAGCAAACTAATATTTAGATGCAATGCCTTCTTGAGCATACACAACAAACTATCTCAATCCGTATAAGCGCTAGTATAGTAACAAGAGATTCTGCTTCTAAAGTGGCTACTAAAGGATACGTGAACGGAAATATAGAACATAAATAAAATGGTCGTAAATGTTGTAGATTTTCTTCACTACAGTAAAATAGAATTTTACTCATGTTTCTCTTGCGAGCCATGATAAAGCGCCACATACTTTTGATAATATGTTGGAAAAAATTGAAGAACATCCCGGGTCTAAGAGGCAACTATTATGTAAGACCCCACCTTTATAAAGATAAAGGTCCGTGTGATTGCAATGCTAGTCCCTGGATCAATTGCTAGCATCCACAGTTTAAGATGAAGTACACATAAACAAAGGTCATTATTACATCGTCATTTCAGAGATAACATAATCTTTTACAACTCCATAGCCATAGGCTAGTACAAGAGTTTAACTTAATAATATAAATAAAAGTCTTCATTTTATTGTGCCACAGGCAAGCATGTTGAGTGTAGCCTCATAACCCTAATCCTCATCAGAGTAACATACAACATCATAAGTTACAGCCAAAGTGGGTCAATACATTGGAATAGTATTAGCAAGTGATACCTTAGTAGAATAATAGTATCTAGCTTCTACATGAATTTGGCTAAGTGTAGCTTAGGCTTGCTTTGATCAAAATAGGTTTTACCTATCAGTTGAAAACACTAATTTTTTATTTGGCAAAACTCCCAAGGAACCACCAATAGACATTGGTGAACCTTCACCCTTGTTCAACCACAAGTTTTAACTTAGAAATTGGGATGAGGAGATTCTTGATAGCTTCCATGTCTTGATGCTCAATTTGTCCATTTCCGGGGACACGGCTAAGTACTTATATTCTTCCTTCTGCAGAGGTGGTGCACTTTCCCCACAAGACTTGACTTTCATCAAGACAGGACCTTTCAGAAGCCTTCCCTTAGACCAAAATGGACGCGTTCCAAACCTATCATCCCTCTACCACCAACTGTCCATTTGGCTAAGTTATTGCAACCTATGTGATCCAAGCAGAGCCCATAATGCCATGTGGCTGCACTAGAAGCTTCTGAACATATGGCATCTCAAATCCCTTTGTTACTGGGTGGCATTCCACAAGTGTGATACACAAGGTAAACCATAGATATGGGCCTTGTGTAACCACTCAACATAACCCAATCCACCATTCCACCCAGGTGTTTCATTCACTTAGTTGTTTTATTAAGCAAAACACAAGTCAATGACTTAGCAATATTTTTTCTATAGCATATGTATATAATCCACCCATGGTTACTAATAGCTAGGCTAAGCATGGAAATAGCAAGTATCTTAACTTAGAGAAAATACTAACAATTCTACAACTACTAGGATTTCCCAAGCATATCATATAGATACTTAGCAAAAATTATCATGCAAGCCCTATAGAAAATATCACTAATGCATAGTCAAAATATTGGGACAAAAATATGAAGCACCACTTGTCTTGGTAGTTGGGGGAGTAACAACAATCCTCACAGTCACAATCACCACTAGCACCAAAATCTACACATAAAATGATAGCACCAAATTCACATTCCAAATAATTAAACAAAAATATATGAATGCATGAAAATGCCATGTGATGATTTTTCTAAACCAAACAATACAAGTTAAACAGTACTGAACAATAAACAAAACAAATATGCACCAAATAAACTTAATTTTTCCTTTAGAACATTTTCCAAATAATTTTTATACACAAAATAGGCCTACAAATGTCTCTGAATAAAATTCCATTTTAACAGAGGCAAAATACAAAACTAAGCACAAAGATGTGTAGGATTATTTGTAATTTTTGGATAAACAGATCAAAAGTTATTGAATTTACAAGTTTGAATAACTAATAGATTCAAAACAGAATTTAAATGAAAAACCCTGACACGTGGGCGTGTCTGATTGGCCCATACCGGTTCGGCCGGATCGATCAACGTGAGTCGCACGATCTAAATGAAATCGCACGGGCCAGATTCACCTGTACCCCTTCGTTAAGTGATCTATTTCTACGCGTTAGATCTAGATCCAACGCTGTTGAGCACACGACCTTGGATGGGCGGCGCTAGCGATGGCGGTGCGGCGGCGACGTTACTGGCGATGGTGGAATGGCGATTCTAGCTAGGCCTAGGGGTGGTGATGATGCTTACCAGACTCGCACGTGCACGAGGGAGCTCAACGTGGTCGTGCTTGGGCAGGGGGCGTGCTGTAGCGAGGCCTAGAGCTCGTCGGAGTTGCAGGCGGCGTCGGGTCCTTGCAGACGAAGTCGTTGCTGACGCTCTGGATCGTCCTTGCACAAACCAGAGGTATCAGTAGCTGCGCAAGGATACGGCGAACACGACAGTGTCAAGAAGAAGGCAAGGGGCGGTCAGATTTTACCTAAATCGCTCGCCAAAGTTGAGCGGCGGCTCTGTCGTTTGCGGGCGTGAACGGGGATGGCGACCTGGGTCATGCGCAGGCAAACCAAATGTGTCAGAGGATGCACAAGGACATGTTGATCATGCTCGTTTGAAGCAGAGGCATAGGGGCGGTCAGGAGTCACCGTAATCGATCGCTGGAGGTCGTCGGACAACGGCGGTGTACTGCGAAATACAGGCAGCCTGGTGGCAGAGCTAGTGAGTTGAGTGAGGGGAAATGACCGTGAGGTGCAGGGGTTTAAATGGGCGGCAGCACAATAAGAAATGCATGCGGAATCAAGGCCAATTACGCCGCCCCATTATCGGCAGCAACGGCCGTGGCGACGTGGTCTGCGGCGCGGGATTTTGGGGACGATGATGACAGGGCACGTGGGACCGGAGCATCGGTGAGAGAGAGGGTACGCGCGCGGGTGAGAAACAGAGGGAGAGGGAAAAACCCGGGTGGGCTGGTTCTGTTACTAGGCCGAATAAGTGGCGCCGGCCCTTTTCCTTTTCCTTTCTCTTTTTCTTTTTCTAATTGATTTTCCAGGAATCCTTTTCAAATGATTTCAAATGAGTTTGAATTCAAACTCTTTCTGGATTTTTGTAAAGTGAAACATGCACATATTTGAGTATAAAACATTGCTGTTCACTCAAAATTTTATTGGCCCATTGAATTTAAAAATAAAATCATGCCTTAATTAATTATTTGTAATAGGCATATGAATGGTTTTGAATTCATATTTTTGTTTTGAAAATTTTGACCAAGTCCTGGAAATAACATTCAAACCCATGTTCAAACCTTTTCTGGTTTAAACAAGTATTATCATATTAGAGAGTAGAAATAAAGCCATTGTTTTTCTTACATAAAATAATAGACAACAATTGTTTCTGTTTTTGAAACCTTATTTGATAATGATCCTAAAATGCTTAGGAATGCATGAATGGTATGCAAACTTTATAATCATGATTTTTGGGATGTTAAAAATCTAACCCCCTTAAGGTGAATCTCTCCCTTAAGATTCGGATTGGCTAGCAAATAGGTGAGGGTAGTCTTTGCGAAGATCATCTTCTCTTTCCCAAGTTGCTTCTTCCTCGGAATGATGGTTCCACTAAACTTTGCAGAATTTGATAGTCTTTGTCCGAGTAACCCTTTATGCAGTCTCAAGAATCTTGATAGGTTTTTCCTCATAAGTGAGATCACTTTCCAATTGGACCTCTTCCAGTGGTATAGTATCCTTCAAAGATGTCTCTTCCATCTTCGGATGGCATTTCTTTAACTGACTCACATGAAACAGATTGTGAACAGCAGGCAATGATTCAGGTAATTCAATCTCATAGGCCACTTCTCCTTTACGGCTCAGAATCTTGAATGGTCCAACATATCTTGGGGCCAATTTTCCTTTGACTCCAAACCTCTTCACTCCATGAAGTGGTGATACTCTAAGATAAGCTCTATATCCCACCTCATAGGTGACTTCCCTACGCTTGGGATCTGCGTAGTTCTTTTGTCGGGACTGTGCTATCTTCAATCTGTCCTTTACCAATTTGACTTTCTCTTCAGCTTCCTTGATTAGTTCTGGCCCGAACAAGTTTCTTTCTCCAACACCATTCCATAGCAATGGTGTATTACACTTTCTCCCATAGAGAAATTCAAACGGTGCCATCTCAATACTGGCTTGATAGCTGTTGTTGTAAGAGAATTCTGCGTAAGGAAGACTTTCATCCCAACTAGCACCATAATCTAGGGCACATCCCCTCAACATATCCTCTAGAATCTGGTTGGTCCTTTCTGTCTGTCCATCAGTCTGGGGATGAAAATCAGTACTGAATTCCAATCTCGTTCCCAATGACTCATGCAGTTGCTCCAAAAATGGGAAGTGAATTGAGTTCATGTATCAGACACAATACTCTTAGGTACTCCATGTAGACACACAATCCTATTCATATAGATCTTGGCTAACTTAGCACTTATATAGGTTGTTTTTATGGGTGTGAAATGAGCCACTTTAGTTAGGCGATCTACTACGACCCAAATGGAATCATATCCCGATCTAGTCCTTGGCAGTCCAGTGATGAAATCCATACCAATCTTGTCCCATTTCCAATCAGGAATAGGTAGTGGTTGCAACAATCCTGCTGGTTTCTGATGTTCCGCTTTCACTCTACTACATACATCACACAAAGCAATATGTTCGGCGATGTCCTTCTTAAGGTTATTCCACCAAAATCTTTCCTTCACATCCATGTACATTTTGGTGTTACCCGGATGAATAGAATAGGTGAGTTGTGTGCTTCTTGTAAAATCAGTTTTCGAAGCTCCGGATCTTGCGGAATACAGATATGTTTTCCATACCATAAAGTACCATGTCCGTCCTCATGGAATCCTTTGGCGTTTCCCTTACCAATATTTTACTTGATCTCTTCAATTTCCTTGTCCATCTTTTGGGCTTCCTTGATTTTGTCCAACAAGGTGGGTTGAACATCCAATGACATGAGATGTCCCTCAGGCACTATCTCCAATCTGAGATCTTTGAATTGGGTACACAGATCATCTAGCAATTCTCCTTTAGTAAGGCCATTCACATAAACCTTACGGCTTAATGCATCCTCTACAACATTTGCTTTACCGGGGTGGTATTGCAAACTCAAGTCATAGTCCTTGATGAGTTCTAGCCATCTTCTTTGTCTCATGTTGATTTCTTTCTGAGTAAAGATATACTTCAAACTTTTTTGATCTGTGAACACTTCACATCGCTTTCCCAAAAGATAATGTCTCCATGTTTTGAGTGCATGGACAACAGAGGCTAAATCTAAATCATGAGTAGGATAATTGACTTCATGAGTTTTGAGTTGTCTTGAGGAATAAGCCACAACTTTGCCTTCTTGCATTAGAACTGCACCTAATCCTTGATGTGATGCATCACAATACACTTGGAAATCCTTCTCCAAATCTGGCAAACATAAGACTGGTGCTGACACTAGTCTCTTCTTCAACTCTTGGAAACTGAGTTCACATCCTTCAGTCCAATCAAATTTCTTATCTTTCTTGAGTAACTCCGTCATTGGCTTAGATACCTTTGAGAAATTCTCAATGAATCTTCTATAGTATCCTGCCAAGCCAAGGAAACTACGAACTTCTTTCACTGATTTAGGACATTCCCACTCAGTTACAGCTGACACTTTTGCGGGATCAACAGTTACACCATCTCCTGACACAATGTGTCCAAGAAATCCGACCTCATTTAGCTAGAATTCACACTTGCTGAACTTAGCATATAGTTTATGCTCTCTAAGCTTCTCAAGTATCAATTGCAAATGTCCTTCATGCTCTTCATTGCTCTTGGAGTAGATCAAAATGTCATCGATGAAAACGACAACAAACTTATCAAGAAATTCCATGAACACCTTGTTCATCATATTCATGAAGTAGGCTGGTGCATTGGTCAAACCAAATGGCATCACGGTGTACTCATACAGTCCATACCTAGTGGTGAAAGCAGTCTTAGGTATGTCTTGTTCCCTTATCTTAAGCTGAAAGTAGCCTGATCGAAGATCAATCTTTGAGAACTCACGGGTTCCTTCTAACTGATCAAACAAGTCATTGATTCTAGGCAAATGATACTTGTTCTTGATAGTCACGTCATTGAGTGAAAGATAATCTATACACAACCTTTGACTTCTATCTTTCTTTTCAAGAAACAAAACTGGTGCTCCCCAAGATGAATAAATTGGTTGAATAAATCCTTTCTGTAACTGTTCTCCAAGTTGTTTCTTGAGTTCTTTCAACTCATCAACTGACATCTTGTAAGGTCTCTTTGCTATTGGTCCCGATCTGGGCAGCAAGTCAATCAGATATTCTACATCTCTATCTGGTGGCATTCCCGACAATTCCTCTGGAAACACATCCGGATATTCTGTCACAATTAGCACACTGTCTATGCTAACCCCCTTAAGAGAATTTAGCTTACTCCCTTTAGATTCGAAGTTAGACTTGAATCTAATCCTTTTATTATCCGAGGTTGTGAGTGTGACAGTATGGTTGGCACAGTCTAGCACTCCCTTGTACTTAGTCATCCAATCCATTCCTAAAATGACATCCAATCCTTGGGAATTTAGGATTATCAGATTAACAGGAAACTTATATTTCCCAAATTCTATCACTAGGTCATGACATCCTGAGTTCACCATCATTTCTCCAACAGGAGAACTTATATAAGACACCCAATAGTTTCAACTGGGAGTCCATTTCTATCGACAAATGCTCTTGATATGAATGAATGCGATGCGCCAGTATCAAAAAGAACAAGTGCTGGAAAATAATTGTGTTTGAACTTACCAGCCACAGCATCAGGTTCCTCATAAATTTCTTCCACATTGATGTGGTTCACTTGTCCCTTTTGGAAGGGATTGGGCTTTTTGTCACCTTCAAATTTCTTTTCTGGGCACTCATTAGCATAGTGCCCCATCTTCTTACACTTGAAGCATTCAACCTGTCTGAGATCTTTCTTGAAAGGCTGACTTCCACTACCACTTCCACCTCCATTGTGGTGGCTCTTGTATCCACTCTTGTGGTTCTTGTATTTGTCATTATCATGACTGCGGTGATGTTTGTTGTCATGATGACGGTTATGGTTGTGGTGGTTGTTATACTTTCCATGTTTGTGGGATCCAAAACTCCCACTATCATCATGATGGGAGCGCTTGTGAGACGATCCCGAGCTGTTCTTATCAAAGCTATGTTTCCTTTTCCTGCTCTCAACATGTTTCATCTTGTTCTCCAAGATGGTAGCCTTGTCACATAGTGATTGGTAAGTTGGGACATAGGCAACAGGCAGCTGCAGATTCAGTTCATCATTCAGTCCTTCGAGGAATTTCTCCTTCCTCTTGGCATCTGTATCAACTTCATCTGGTGCATAACGCGCCAGATTGTTGAATTCCTCAATATACTCAGCCACGCTGCGGTGACGCTATTTTACGTTGTGGAATTCCTTCTTCTTCAAATTCATCACCCCGGATGAGATGTGAGCTGTACGGAATCCATCCTCAAAGATAGACCAAGTCACATCCTCAATGGGAGTGGTGATCTGAAAATTGTCCCACCAGGTTGCTGCTGGCCCTTCTAGCAGATGTGCTGCAAACCTGACCTTCTCTTCGTCGGTGCAGACAACAGTCACCAAATCTTTGTTCACCGAATGTAACCAATCATTAGCCACCATTGGATCAGTGGTTCCTAAGAACTTTGCAGGCCTCAGTCTTAGAAATCTGGTGAGCATATCAAATCCTGGCGGATTATTCTGGTTGTTGTTGTTGTTGTTATTCTGGTTCTGGTTCTGGTTCTTCATGAAGGTTGTCATCATCTGCATCAGTTGAGCTTGCGCTGTCATCAACTGTTGCATCTCAGGAGTGACATTGTTGTTGTTCAGGTTGGGGTTGGCACGTCGAGGAGGGATCTGTGGTTTTAATAAGGATAAGAATGAGATACCCATAGATACTTAACATGCACAATACATCACATAGAACAATCACAATAACCAAACATCAAAATAACATAGAGTTTGAACGACAAAAACAACAAGTTTTTGGAAAAATGCAAACACACAATAGCAAGCCATTCACATGTTGAATGGTCATTGCGACTCAATAATCAAAATACGGTAGATGAAAGATATTCGAGTAGTCTACACCACTCCTCCGCATCAATCTCCTCGTCAACAAGGGTAAGACCTGCACTTTCCATGGCGGTCTTGTACTCATCAACACTAGTGGTCAAAGCCTCAATCTTAGCCCTAAGAGCCCTCTTCTATGAGTGAAGCCTCTCGATCGCTCCCTGCTGGTGCTCAAGATCGAAGTCCTTGGCCTCTAACTCTTCCTTCATCTCCCGAATCTTCTTGTTCCTGTCTTGGACTCTTTTCTCCTGGCTCTTGAACTCCTTGTCCTGGCTTTCAAACTTGGCCTCCATTTCCTTGACAATCTCGTCTTGTTCCGCGAAGAGCTTGTCCTTCTCACGAAGCTGAACATAGACCTCGTCATTTCTAAGCATGACGTTGGTCCTATCAGTATCGAGGTGCCTAATAAGACCCTCTAGGTCCTGAAGGTACAAACGAATCGGCTCCATCGTCTCTCTAGCAGCATCCTCGTACTCTATAGCCTCACCCTCCTCGTTGCGTATCCCGAAGGGGTGAAAGTAAAGACCTCTAAGTTCGGTGGAGTGCCTCCCTACCAGGCGCCCAAGTAACTCCTGCATGACTACATCTAAGCCTTTCTCCTTGTCGTCATGCATAAGCTTGAAAGTGATGGCCTCCGTGGTTGGCTCTGTCTGGCGTCCCGTCTGTGTGACTCTGAAGCCCCATAGGTCCTTCCTCTCAAACTTGGTGAGCTGGAGTGTCATGGTGCTAGGAAGTGGAAGGTTGAGCACACTAGTGAGCTCAATGAGACGAGTACCAAAACGAGTTCCCTTGAACTCCTCGGCCGTGCTGATAACAACGTTAGGCATATATTTTTATAAGATAGAAAAAAGTTAGAATCAACACAAGTAGAGAAAATACACAAGACAAAATAACACAAGCACATCTTTTGCAACAAACACACAAGTCATGGCATACACAAATCCCTTACAGACATCAAAGGTTCAACATAACTTAGACAAAATTTTTGGAAGTAGAAACGATAAGTGTGGTGGTCCAAGTAACGAAGTACGTTACAACTCTCACTCACTAGACAAAATAGCTATCAGGGCATCCTTAGTAGCCATCTTTCTATCTTGTTCACAAGACTCCCATATTAAGTCTATGATGTCTCCCCTTAGTTGTTGGTTGGTAGTCTCAAATTCTTGGGTATGCTTCTTTTCTTCTCTAAGGTCATTTTGGGTGTTGAGCATTCTGCACTTGAGTCTATCACCAAGTTCCTTGATGGCATTCCAAGCTGCATTTCTTGCAGAGTCAAAGAATGTTGTGTGCATTTCAGATTTGGTGACCATGCAGAATCCTGACTCCTTTTGGTTGTCTTCCTTGTTTTTGTACAAGTGAAATTGCACCCACCAATACTCTTCTCCTTCATCCATCACGGGGAATCCCTTGTACACAGCTGCACCATGTATCCCCATGGTAACCATAAGGTTCTTGAGTGCCTTGGGAAATTCTGTCTCACACTCCAAGGTCATGGTCATGAGTGGTCCCTTCCTCACGACTTCGTTGATGGAGTTCATCTACAAATAGAGATGAGAAAGAAGATTAGAAAAGTTTACGAGAAGAAAAAGACAAGTGTGGAAATTTTTCAAAGTGTTGAATTTTTTTCCTTAGTGGTTTCTAATCCAATCCTAGGGTCATAATCCTACAGGCAACACAGTGCTCTGATACCATCTGTAAGACCCCACCTTTATAAAGGTAAAGGTCCCTGTGATTGCAATGCTAGTCCCTGGATCAATTGCTAGCATCCACAGTTTAAGATAAAGTACACAGAAACAAAGGTCATTATTACATCGTCATTCCAGAGATAACATAGTATTTTATAACTCCATAGCCATAGGCTAGTACAAGAGTTTAACTTAACAATATAAATAAAAGTCTTCATCTTTGAGAGTTGGAATCAACTTAAAATATTTTGTGGTTGAATTTTGAAAAATGTTTGAATGCAGAAAAGCTTCTGCCTTGTTATTTTTGCTATAGGTGATCTACAAATCTAAATGGTTTGAATCCAACGGGCTTGGATTAAGAATTTTAGTACCTACCTAAAAAAAGGTTTCATGCAATTTGGTTCAGGGAATCGAGTTGGGTTGATTTTTAAATCTAGGTATAGAACTAAGTTTGAAACTAAAATAATAAACCTAAATTCAAACTACTGGGTCACGCGGGAATGTAAATGGGCCGGCCCACGGTGCACATCGCATGAACGGGTGGGTTTAAGTGGCTGACCCCACCAGTCAGCGAGACAGGGGGGTGCTAAGCGGTACGAGGTGATCTAGGTCATGCAATCGAACTCTAATCAAACGGCTGTGACTTATCATCTCCATCGGGCAACGCCAGCGAGACAGAACCCTAGCGTGACCAGTGGGGGTCTATGGGGGCTCACCGGGGCTCAGACGAGGGTCGGCAATGGGCGCGAACGACAAAGTTGACGACGGCGAACCTCCTGGTACCGGCGGCTTCTCCTGGGGCAGCTCCAATCGCTGGCTCCTTTCTTCCTCCTCCGCGGCAGACTCTGGCCAAATTCCGGTGACCTGCTGCTCGCCTTGCTCCGGGAATGAGTGGGGGTGGTTCTGAGAGAGAGGGGAGTGAGATGGTGTGATGAGTTCGAACGGGGGTGGCCTCTATTTATAGTGCAATGAGGGGACCGAAGGGCGCGGGCTGAGCTCGTCGGTGTCGTTAGCACAACGAGCTAAAGGCATGGGCAACGGTAAGGGGCGAAGCTAAACGGCGTGGTTACGTGATGTGGGGCCATGCGAGACGGTCGGAACGCTGTGGTGCTCTAGGTGGGTCTGACGGAAAGTTTTATGGCGCACCATGGCTACGGGTCACACGGCGGCGAACGGGGTTGTTTGTCAGTCTCCTGGGACGGTGGTGATCACGCTTGCATGCTGTGAGGGCGGCGCGCGGTCTGTGGGCGTGTATCGCGTGCGGTGCGCGGGCGAGCTCTCAGCATGGCGCAGAGGCATAGGGCACGGCGATTCTAGAGTGGTCCAGTGGCTTGATGCTCATTAGCGTTGGACAGGGGGTGGTGGTGGACGGTGGTGAGTGTCCCAGACAAGGTTGGCGAGGCTAGATCTTCTCCTAGCTTGCTGTCGACAGTGGGTGGCAAGTTGAGCTCGGCATACTCACCATTGATGGCAATGGCAAGCTCACAGTGGTGCTAGAGCTTGTTAACTAAGCTAGATGATCTACTAAATGTCTGCTGTGATCGAGAGAGGGAACAAGTTAGGCCAATTCACTGCTCACAATAGTGTTTGATGAAATGGCCGAAAGAGATTTGAATTTGAATTTTTGATTCAAACTTTGTGGGTGTACTAGTTACATACTCAGTAAATTCTGGTTAGTGGGAAGGGTCAAGGGAAATTAGTTCGGTTGGTTTTTGAGAATTGGGTGATCTTCCCATATGAACTAGATTCAATTTTGAATTGTCATTTGAATCAAGTTGCCAATTGTTTCTGTAACTTTGAAAGGTGGGCTTTGGTTCAATTTTACTTGGTCTAGCAAGGGGTGAAAAGAAATATAATTGTTTCTGTTTGAAATCTTGGACTAGAAACACTCAAAGTGGTCTAGTGAGCAAGATTGGCAAAAGTGACCATTTGCTTGTTTTGTTTGTTTTTATTTTCTCTTGATTTGTTTCTGCTTGGAAATGTTTTAGATGATGTTGTTTTCATTTTTAAACCATTCCTTTCTATTTATAACAATCACACAAGTCCATTCATGCATTCCTACAATCATCACATTCACATATGCATTCATATTGATTTTAATTAACAAAAGTTTTTGTTAACCCTAATTTTGGTGATTGGAATTTGATAACCTTGATCAATATTTTTGGGATGTTACAAACCTTCCCTCCTTAAACAAAATCTTGTCCCGAGATTTGAGAAAGAAGAAAGAAGAAAAATAGGATTTAAAAAGATCGGGAAACTCCGTCTTGATGTGATCTTCTCGCTCCCAGGTAGCTTGTTCTTCAGTGTGGTTACTCCACTGAATCTTGAGAAACTTGATGCTCCAGGTCCTGGTGGTCCTTAAATATTTCTCCAAAATACGGATGGGTACTTCAGGATACATTAGGTCATCGTTGATCTCTATGGTCCGGTGATCAATGTTCTTGAAAACTTCGGTCTTCTCCGGGACTTCAAGGCATTTGCGAAGCAACAATATATGGAACACATTATGCACTGCTGATATCTCCTCTGGCAGCTACAGTTGATACGATACTTCTCCTCGACGATTCATAATCTTGAAGGGTCCGATATATCTGGGGGCTAAATTTCTTTTGAGCTGGAAACCCTGCATTCCCTTCAAAGGCGACACTTTGAGATACACAAAATCTCCGATATTGAAAGCAAGGTCTCGACGTCTCTTGTCGGCATAACTCTTCTGTCTTGACTGGGCGGTCTTGAAGTGCCCACGGATCTTGTGAACTTTCTCTTCTGCTTCTCGTAGGATGTCGGGTCCAAAAATCTGCTCTCTCCTACTTTCGACCAATTCAAAGGGGTACGACACTTCCTTCCATACATGAATTCAAATGGGGCCATTTGCAAACTGTCTTGATAATTGTTTTTGTATGAAAATTCTGCGAACGGCAGACAGTCTTCCCATTTAGATCCATACTCTAGCACACATGCTCTCAACATATCTTCGAGTATTTGATTTACTCGCTCTGTTTGTCCATCGGTTTGAGGGTGATAAGTTGTGCTGAAATCCAATCTTGTTCCCAATCCTTCTTGGACTTTCTTCCAAACCCTCGAGGTAAACTGAGTTTCTCGATCCGACACGATATTCTTGGGGACTCCATGCAAACTGACGATTCTAGCGATGTACAACTCTGCTAGCTTTGAGCTCTGGTAGGTGGTCTTGACTGGTAAGAAATGGGCGACTTTGGACAATCTATCAACTATGACCCAAATGGAGTTATTTTCCCTACTAGAAGTAGGCAATCCGGTGATAAAGTCCATTCCAACTGAATCCCACTTCCATTCCGGAATCTGCAGTGGTTGCAACAGTCCTGCGGGTCTTTGATGTCCCGCCTTGACTCTCTGACAGATGTCACACTTGCAGATATAGCTCCCGATTTCTCTCTTCATCTTATGCCACAAAAATTGCTCCTTTAAATCCCGGTACATCTTTGTTCCTCCGGGGTGGATAGAATAAAGAGTATCATGGGCTTCTTTGAAAATATCCTGCTTCAATTATGAGTCCGTTGGTACATAGAGACGTCCTTTGTACCATAGAACTCCTTCTTCATCCTCGGAGAATCCGGGTACTTTGCATGTACCGATACGACATTTGATTCCGTCAATACTATCATTTCCTTTCTATGCCTCCTTAATCTAACTGATCAAAGTGGGTTGAAGTTCTATGCTAGCCAAAAATCCTTCACTTACTAATTTCATTCTAAAATCTTCCATCTCCTTGTGCAAACTTGGCTGCTCCTTCAGAATCATGGAGTTCAAGCGGCACGGCAATCTTCTAAGGGCATCTGCTACCACATTGGCTTTACCGGGGTGATAGTGAATGTCCAGATCGTAGTCCTTGATTAGCTCTATCCATGTTCTCTGCCTCATATTCAGCTCCTTCTAAGTGAATATATACTTCAGGCTCTTGTGATCCGAATAAATCTCACAACGGCTTCCCATAAGATAATTCCTCCATGTCTTCAGGGCTAGAACTACAGCTGCTAGTTCAAGGTCATGGGTAGGATAATTCTGTTCATGCTGCTTCAGTTGTCGAGATAGATAAGATATTACTTTGCCTTCTTGCATCAACACACATCCGAGACCGATCTTGGATGCGTCACAATACACATCAAAGGGCTTCGTAATATCCGGCATGATCAAGATTAGGGCTGAAATCAATCTCCTCTTGAGTTCCTGAAAACTCGCTTCACATTTGTCCGTCCATTCAAACTTCTTGTCCTTCTTCAACAAGTGGGTCATGGGTCTTGCGATACTTGAGAATCCTTCTACGAACTTGCGGTAATATCCCGCTAATCCGAGAAATGCACGAACTTGGGTTTGAGTGGTTGGGGCTTGCCAATCTTCAACATCCTTCACCTTTGCAGGGTCAACGGCAATTCCTACGGCGGATACTATATGTCCGAGAAATCCTACCTCATGTAACCAGAATTCACATTTGCTAAACTTGGCATATAACTGATGCTCCCTAAGGGTTCCAAGGATGGTCCTTAGGTGTGGCTCATGTTCTTCTTCTGATTTGGAATAGATCAGAATGTCATCGATGAAAACAACGACAAACTTATCCAGGAAGTCCATAAAAATCTTATTCATGAGGTTCATGAAATAAGCGGGGGCCAAAAGACATGACAGTATACTCGTACAGTCCATATCTGGTGGTAAAGGCAGTCTTTGGAATATCCTCTACGCGAATCTTGAGTTGATGATAGCCAGTTCTAAGATCAATCTTAGAAAACACTTTGGCACCAGTCAACTGGTCAAACAGGTCTTCTATGTTTGGCAGTGGGTACGTGTTCTTTATGGTGACATCATTTAACTTCCGATAATCCGTACACAAACGGTTACCTCCATCCTTCTTGTTCACAAACAAGACAGGTGATCTCCATGGCGACGCACTTGGTTGGATCAATCCTATCTCCAGCATAGCATCCAGTTGCTTCTTCATCTCCACTAATTCAGACGGGTTCATACTATATGGTCTCTGGGCTATGGGTCCGGTTCCAGGGATTAGTTCAATGATAAACTTGATATCCCGATCTGGGGGCATACCGGGCAAAACATCTGGAAATACATCGGGGTATTCACAGACTATTCTGACTTGGTCAATGGTTGGTTGGGCTATACTCTTGTTGCATTTTAATTGACGGGGCAAGGTTTCAGATACGTGCTCGACTGATATTCCGGTTGTACTAGTCATGGTTATGGCTTTCTTGGCACGGTCGATTAATCCGTTATGTTTGGACATCCAATCCATTCCTAGTACTACTTCCAAACCTTTAGTTCCGAGTACTATTAGATTAGCATAACAATCTATGCCATGGATTCGGATAGGTACGGCCTTGCAAATTTGTCTAGCTTTGGTGGTTGAACCAGGTATTTGAACTATCATAACATGCTTCAATTTGGTGGCTTGAATATTACTAGTTCATGCAAATTCTTCGGTAACAAACGAGTGCGATGCTCCAGAATCAAACAACACTCTTGCAAGTACTGAGTTAACAGAAAACATACCCAGCACGACATCTGGCGCTTCTTGGGCTTCTTCAGCATGCATGATAAAGAGACGACTGTTGCGGTTGAGCGAGTACCCTGGGGAAAACCTTCTTCCGGGCTGAACACGACGTTGTTGCTGAGCTGGGGCATTTGCATTGGGGGCTACGGCAATCTTCTTGGGGCACTCATTGGAATAGTGACCCTTGGCTCCACATTCATAACAAGTCACCTGAGACTTGTCCTTTGCTGCAACAGGCACAACATTGCTTCCAGTCCTCGGGGCAGTGTTGGTGTTGGTGGCGAGATTGTTGTTTTGAACTTAGGCGGTGCACGGTTGAAATTGCTGGGGTTGCCGGGGTTGTTGTGATTTCCTCCAGGCCTTGGGTTTCCGCGGTTGGGATAGGTTGGACGGTTCATCGGGGGTCTATTGGTTCTTGGGGCAAATCCTGGAGATGGGTTGGGCGATACTTTGGTGTATGGTGGGTTCCTGGTTGATGCATCATGCGACGCTTGCGGTTCTCATTAGCTTGGTTGATCTTGCCTTCCATCTGAATGGTAGAGTCCACTAAGGCTTCAATATCAGCAAATGGGATATTGACTAACACTGTCTGCATCTCATCGTGCAGACCATTCAGGAATCTATCCTCCTTCTTGGCTTTAGTGTCTATCTCATCAGGTGCATACCTAGCCAATGGCAAAAATTTGTCACGGTACTCAATGTCACATCCCAAGATTTTCCAAATCTTGTAATGTGAAAATAAATGAATAAAATAAAATTTTGTTTGATTTTCAGGGCCTGAAGAAACTTTTTGAATTTAATTGGAACTTCAAACCAATTTGAAACAAATAAATCCTAAAGGGATTTATAAGGATAAAACATTTGATAAAAGAAAATAAAATATTTTGGAAGTACTATTTTGGAATCTTTTTATAAAAGATTTAATTTTCAAAAGAAAGGTGGATTCATAAATAAAGATTATTTTATAAAGCCAAATTAAACCTTGGCCAAGCTTTGGATTTAAAACATTTTGTTTTGAATAAAAATAGCAAAAGTTGATTTAAATAAATTAATAAGGATTTAATATCCAACTTTATTTAAATAAAAGGTTTTACCAATATAATTGAAACATCAAAACTTATTAAATTATTTAAAATAAGTTTTCCAAATATTTTATATTCTCAAATAAAGCCTACTGAAGTGTTTTGGTTTTATTTTAGATTTCAAAATAAATATTTAAATAAAATAAATCCTAATTGATTTAATAACTAAAGCCCATTTATTTAATTGTTAATGGACCATAAATAAAAATATATTTTGTTTTAAACAAGTTTTCCAAGAATTCTTTATTTTAAAATAAAACCTACTGATTTGGTTTTGAAAGTGTTTGGATTTCAAATGGAGATTTTATTAATTAAATCAAACCCTATTTTTTATTTAATAAACCATGGCCATTTTATTTAATTAAGGAATGGAAACTAAAAGATTAAAGTATTATTTTATTTTATTGGTTTATGCTACTGAACAGAACCAGGTTCATGGTTGCAAAGTTTGAAAATGGTTTGAATTGATTTGAACCTTGTTTGATTGTTATTTAAAACAGGAAATAGAATTAGAAAAGGAAAAGGATTCAGAAACAGAAAAAAAAAATAAGAAAAGGGTCGACCCAACCCATCAGCCCAACAGGCCCAGAAACAGCCCAGCTTTCCCTCTCAAAAAGAAAACGATTCGCACCTCGTTTCTGACCCGTACAGAGTATGACCAGTGGACCCTCCCCTCCTTTCTTTTCCCACTGACCGGTAGGCCCACTTTCCACTGTTCTTCCTCCTCACCCGCGCGACCAGTTCTTTTCCCCCCTCGTCGCCGTTACCTGCAGAAATCCCGCGGCTTCAATTCGCCATAATGCCGGGCCTTTACCTCGCCTTGACCATGCTCGATAAAACGCCAGCGTCCCTTCTTCATTTCCCCTCTGATTCCTTCCCCAAGCACGCCACCAGGCCGCCCCAATTCCTCCCCGAGATCCTCTGACTCCGACAAACCTCCTTGTCGATTCCGGCCAAGTATCACCGCCCCTTGCCTCCCTGTGCAACCTAGCAGCTTCCCCACTCCCAGACACACCTCCTAGTACCTTTAGTTCGACAGCGGGCGCCCCAGAGCGTCGGCTACGACAAGCTCGAAACGACGCCGCCGTCTGCAACCTCTCCGACGACCTCCCCTGGTAAATGCTGACCACCCCTCTTCTTCTCGTTCACGCTCACAGCATCTCCGTGATCTCCTGCGTCTAACCATACCCTCGGTTGTTCTTCTCGTGACCTGTAGCGCCGACACCGACCGCGAGCAGGACCATCTGACGCCGACGACGACTCCGGCGAGCGATTACCTCCGTCTCCGTACGCCTCTTGCTTCCTCGAGAGTACCTTGAGCACCACCTCGTCCTCGCGAACAAGGTGAGCACCCCCTCTGTCTTCCTCGCTTCCTAGAACCACCGTAGCACCACCGCCTGGCCGTGCGCCGCCGCCAGCCACCGCCAGCGCCGCCAGACTTTGGCAAGCATGTTAGTAACCGTAGGATCTGGATCTAACGGATACGATAGAAAGTTAGCGAAGGGGTAAGTGATGATTCTGAGCCGCACGATTCACATTTGATCCAACGCGCCACAACCGCGATCCACCCGAACCGGTACCATCCAGTTAAAACACGCCGCGTGTCACCTGTCCTGTTTAAAACAGATTTGAAATCTGATTGAGATTCAATTTTCAAACCCTTATAACTTTGGATCCACACGTCCAAAAATTACAAATTTTATGTCGTTGGATTCAGGAGAGCAAGACCTAGCCAACCCTGCCCTTGATTTAGCAAATAGTATCTGTTAGTTTGTTTGTTTTTGCAGATTCTTTTGTGAGTTTGTTTAGAGTAGGAAAATTGTTTAGAAATGATTTTTGGGTTAAAACCTTTGCAAAATGGTTTGTTGTGACCTTACTGACCCTAGGAACCAACCCATGGTTTTGAAAATGAAATTGGAAAAATTTAGAATGGATTAATTGAATTAGTCTATTTCTAGCTAAGTAAAGATAATGGCTTTATTATGAAAAAGGATTTGTGGAATAAAAACTTTGTGAAAATATTTTGATTCAAAGCTACTGACCCAAAACACCAAGACTTGAGAGTTAGAAACTTTTGGTGAGAAACTTAAAGATTTTTGATTTGATAAAAACATTTTCCACCATATAAAATGTTGAATGGATTTTAAAATAGCTTTTGGGCAAAACCCTCTAACTAATGACTTTGCCATTTTGATAAATGACCAATTTGGACCTTACAAAGTTTAGAAATCTAGTGGAGACCAACCTTGCAATAGAACCATCCTTTGCATACTTATGCATGACTTAGATTCCATTGCTTTGTGAGTGTGAAATTGTTTGTTTGACTTTGGTTTGGAATGTTAGTTGATTTTGTGTTTGCTTGATTGACTTGTAGTGAATTTAGCAAAGTGTGAGACTAGCAAGATCAAGGAGAGAACCACCATTCCCTACCAAAAAGACAAGTGACACTATCATCAAAAGTCCTACTATTTTCTTATACTTAGTGGATTTTGAAAACATGCATGAAAACAATTTTATACTTAGGCTATGCTAAATCCTAATAGGATTCCCTATACACTCCTTAGTGAAAATATTGTAGTTGATACATGCTTAGCCATGCTAAATTTTGAAAAGAGACACATGTTGAGATTTTACAAAGGTTGAGAAAAGGACTTGTGTTTCACATAATAAAACAAGGACTCAATGAACCACCTAGGTGGTGGACACTTTAAGTTTTGGAGAAGGTGGCAACAAAAGGAACCATGTCTATGGGATTCACTTTGTGTTGTGCTCCAAGAGAAAACCACCTAGGAAACTTAGAGATTGAACATGTTTCTCCAATTGTGGCTTTCGTGTGCAACCACATGCTATTATGGCTCTGGCTTAGTCAACTACATTGGGAAGACCCATGCACTGTCTTCAGTTAACTGGACATGGGGATCTGGAATGCTTCATGGGTGCTGAAGGCAAGCTAGCAATGGTGTATGGGAGAACCCTTTGGAAAGACTTCGTCACATTCTCAATCTGCCAGTACTCCATCTTGGTGAGCACTAATCCAGTAGGCCACTGGTGGCAACAGGATGAGATTGTGACATGTGGGTAAAGTGTACTCCTTCTGCAGAAGTTAATAAAAATCTAAGTACTTAGCCGTGTCCCCGGTTATGGACAATACTGAGCAACTAAAGTTTGAACTATGGGAGATCTCGACATTCCAACTTCTAATATAAAAACTTGATGCACTTGGGGGTACCAAGGAATTCAAAGAGATTTTGTTAAACTTGTTGCACTTGGGGTTACCAAGGTGCTCAAGAGATTTTGCTTAACACTTGATGTACTTGGGGTTACCAAGGAACTCATGAGATTTTGATAAAACTTGTTGCACTTGGGGTTACCAAGGTGCTCAAGGAATTTTGACAAGGACTTGAACATTTGAGTTTCTACCAAGGAGTTCAAGGAACTTGGAAAAGAGATTTGACAAAGGACCAAAACCATTTTGAAAAGATAGGATAAAATATTGCTTAATGCAAATGAGCCTAAAACTCTACTTAGCCAAATTTGCATGTAATGATAGGATCCACTTATATTATTCATAACAATGAAACTTGCCAATACAATTCAAATGTATTGACCCTTGTGGCTGTAACCTGTAGTGTTGCAGGTTTGAATTGATTTTAGTGAAGTTTGATTGACTAGGATTACAAAGTCTACAACCAGCATTTGCCTGTGGCATTTTGAAGATGAAGGACCCATGACTGTAGTTATTCCGCTGCAATGTAATGTAATAGCCAAATGAGCTATGTATGATGTAATAAAATTAATTTATTCCTGGTTATAAAGTTATATTATGACCTTTGTTTCTTGATATTACATCTATACTGTGGATGCTAGCTATTGATCCAGGGACTAGCATTGCAATCACAGGGATCCTTTTCCTTTACAAAGGAGGGGTCTAACAGATGGTATCAGAGCATTGTGTTGCCTGTAGGATTTGTAAACCCTAGGATTGGACAAAAACCCTTAGAAGAATAGGAGTTATGTTTTAATCCAAAACTTATTTACAAAAACTTGTAAACTCTTTCCTCAACCATTTTGGTTTCAACTCTACTCCTCTTCTATCTTCAACTTGATGGAAAAACCTACCCCATGGCCAAAGACTACACCATGTGCAAAGGACTTCTTCAACTTCTTCAAACTCTAATGACTTCAACTTCTTCAACTCTAATGACTTCAACATCTTCAGCATATTCACCAAGGACTTCCAACTTGGAAACCACTAAGGACTACCAGTGAGACAAGGAAATTTGCTCAATATTTAGAGAATGAGGGAATGCAAAAGTTAGAAGGAGCCTACATCACTTGAAGTTTTGTGACCAAGGAGTTTTTCTCAAGGAAACCATGATCTCATGCAAGAAGAATCATGCATGATGGAAAGATCACAAGTGAACCATATAGATGGACCACCATATTTTAGTTAAGACAAAACCACCAACTTATGTGGTGTAACAAAAATATTTTGTTGACTAAGTATGTACTTGAACCTTGTTTGAGTGAAATGTTTGACTTGTGATTGCATGCACATTGTTTGTGTGAATTGTGATGTGTGTGATTAGAAATAATTCCTTAAAAATATCTTTCCTATTCTAATCTCCCTTTCAACCCAAACAGATGACTACTCCAAAAGACTCCAAAGTTGATGACACCAACACCAACCAAGTTGACAGCATGAAAGAGCTCATAGCAACCCAACACCAGCTGAACCAACTAACATCTCAGTTCATAGCCAACAATAGTGATAAAGATCCAACACTGCAAAGGTTTTTGGAAGAACAATCCCAACTGATGCTTAAGGTGACTAATCAAATGATCAGCATGGAAGAAAACTATCCCAAAAGAGTGTATGATAACAAGGATGACAAGAATGTTATTCTAGATGGAGCACCAGCTTGCATTATTTGTGGAGACAAGGATCATACTTCCAAGGAGCATAAAGGTCAATGTCCTAACTGTGAAGGAAATCATCCTGTTGGACAATGTCCCACCTCACAAGCTACTTGTTACCTTTGTGAAGGAAACGACCATGCCCCTATCCAATGCCCCATCTATGCCATTGTTGAACAAAGGAAACAAGAAGGATCCAAGTATGCCAAGAATGTTGATGGCAAAGGAAAAGGACCACTTATACCTCCAAACAAGACAACCCAATTCAAAGGATCAAAGAAACCCAAGAAACCAAGACCAGACATGAACCTTGTGCAATGTCGTAAATGTAAGGAAATGGGACACTATTCTAGTGAGTGCCCAGAGAACAAGAATAATAAAGAGATTGACCAAGTGTGGTGCAACAACTGCAAAGAGTTAGGCCACTATGTAGCAACTTGTCCACAAGAGCCACGTAAAGAACTCAAGGACATCCATTGTTTCAACTGCAAGAACCCAGGACATTATGCAAGCAACTGTCCAGAAAAGATGAAGAACAAGTTGAACAAGCCTATGGAGAAACTCAACCTTGGCCCATGAGTCAAGTATGGAAACCAAGGATTCAATGCAAAAGTTGACATGAGAAATTTCCCCAGGATCCTAAGAAGGACAATATGTAATTTTTGTTTGAAAATTTTTAAGGGTGGTAGTACCCTAGTTGTTTGAACCTTCTTGTAACCCTAGCCTCCCCAAATCTCGGGACGAGATTTATTTTAAGGGGGGTAGCCTGTCACATCCCAAGATTTTCCAAATCTTGTAATGTGAAAATAAATGAATAAAATAAAATTTTGTTTGATTTTCAGGGCCAGAAGAAACTTTTTGAATTTAATTGGAACTTCAAACCAATTTGAAAAAAATAAATCCTAAAGGGATTTATAAGGATAAAACATTTGATAAAAGAATATAAAATATTTTGGAAGTACTATTTTGGAATCTTTTTATAAAAGATTTAGTTTTCAAAAGAAAGGTGGATTCATAAATAAAGATTATTTTATAAAGCCAAATTAAACCTTGGCCAAGCTTTGGATTTAAAACATTTTGTTTTGAATAAAAATAGCAAAAGTTGATTTAAATAAATTAATAAGGATTTAATATCCAACTTTATTTAAATAAAAGGTTTTACCAATTTAATTGAAACATCAAAACTTATTAAATTATTTAAAATAAGTTTTCCAAATATTTTATATTCTCAAATAAAGCCTACTGAAGTGTTTTGGTTTTATTTTAGATTTCAAAATAAATATTTAAATAAAATAAATCCTAATTAATTTAATAACTAAAGCCCATTTATTTAATTGTTAATGGACCATAAATAAAAATATATTTTGTTTTAAACAAGTTTTCCAAGAATTCTTTATTTTAAAATAAAACCTACTGATTTGGTTTTGAAAGTGTTTGGATTTCAAATGGAGATTTTATTAATTAAATCAAACCCTATTTTTTATTTAATAAACCATGGCCATTTTATTTAATTAAGGAATGGAAACTAAAAGATTAAAGTATTATTTTATTTTATTGGTTTATGCTACTGAACAGAACCAGGTTCATGGTTGCAAAGTTTGAAAATGGTTTGAATTGATTTGAACCTTGTTTGATTGTTATTTAAAACAGGAAATATAATTAGAAAAGGAAAAGGATTCAGAAACAGAAAAAAAAATAAGAAAAGGGTCGACCCAACCCATCAGCCCAACAGGCCCAGAAACAGCCCAGCTTTCCCTCTCAAAAAGAAAACGATTCGCACCTCGTTTCTGACCCGTACAGAGTATGACCAGTGGACCCTCCCCTCCTTTCTTTTCCTACTGATCGGTAGGCCCACTTTCCACTGTTCTTCCTCCTCACCCGCGCGACCAGTTCTTTTCCCCCCTCGTCGCTGTTACCTGCAGAAATCCCGCGGCTTCAATTCGCCATAATGCCGGGCCTTTACCTCGCCTTGACCATGCTCGATAAAACGCCAGCGTCCCTTCTTCATTTCCCCTCTGATTCCTTCCCCAAGCACGCCACCAGGCCGCCCCAATTCCTCCCCGAGCTCCTCTAACTCCAACAAACCTCCTTGTCGATTCCGGCCAAGTATCACCGCCCCTTGCCTCCCTGTGCAACCTAGCAGCTTCCCCACTCCCAGACACACCTCCCAGTACCTTTAATTCGACAGCGGGCGCCCCAGAGCGTCGGCTACGACAAGCTCGGAACAACGCCGCCGTCTGCAACCTCTCCGACGACCTCCCCTGGTAAATGCTGACCGCCCCTCTTCTTCTCGTTCACGCTCACAGCATCTCCGTGATCTCCTGCGTCTAACCATACCCTCGGTTGTTCTTCTCGTGACCTGTAGCGCCGACACCGACCGCGAGCAGGACCATCTGACGCCGACGACGACTCCGGCGAGCGATTACCTCCGTCTCCATACGCCCCTTGCTTCCTCGAGAGTACCTTGAGCACCACCTCGTCCTCGCGAACAAGGTGAGCACCCCCTCTGTCTTCCTCGCTTCCTAGAACCACCGTAGCACCACCGCCTGGCCGTGCGCCGCCGCTAGCCACCGCCAGCGCCGCCAGACTTTGGCAAGCATGTTAGTAACCGTAGGATCTGGATCTAACGGATACGATAGAAAGTTAGCGAAGGGGTAAGTGATGATTCTGAGCCGCACGATTCACATTTGATCCAACGCGCCATAACCGCGATCCACCCGAACCGGTACCGTCCAGTTAAAACACGCCGCGTGTCACCTGTCCTGTTTAAAACAGATTTGAAATCTGATTGAGATTCAATTTTCAAACCCTTATAACTTTGGATCCACACGTCCAAAAATTACAAATTTTATGTCGTTGGATTCAGGAGAGCAAGACCTAGCCAACCCTGCCCTTGATTTAGCAAATAGTATCTGTTAGTTTGTTTGTTTTTGCAGATTCTTTTGTGAGTTTGTTTAGAGTAGGAAAATTGTTTAGAAATGATTTTTGGGTTAAAACCTTTGCAAAATGGTTTGTTGTGACCTTACTGACCCTAGGAACCAACCCATGGTTTTGAAAATGAAATTGGAAAAATTTAGAATGGATTAATTGAATTAGTCTATTTCTAGCTAAGTAAAGATAATGGCTTTATTATGAAAAAGGATTTGTGGAATAAAAACTTTGTGAAAATATTTTGATTCAAAGCTACTGACCCAAAACACCAAGACTTGAGAGTTAGAAACTTTTGGTGAGAAACTTAAAGATTTTTGATTTGATAAAAACATTTTCCACCATATAAAATGTTGAATGGATTTTAAAATAGCTTTTGGGCAAAACCCTCTAACTAATGACTTTGCCATTTTGATAAATGACCAATTTGGACCTTACAAAGTTTAGAAATCTAGTGGAGACCAACCTTGCAATAGAACCATCCTTTGCATACTTATGCATGACTTAGATTCCATTGCTTTGTGAGTGTGAAATTGTTTGTTTGACTTTGGTTTGGAATGTTAGTTGATTTTGTGTTTGCTTGATTGACTTGTAGTGAATTTAGCAAAGTGTGAGACTAGCAAGATCAAGGAGAGAACCACCATTCCCTACCAAAAAGACAAGTGACACTATCATCAAAAGTCCTACTATTTTCTTATACTTAGTGGATTTTGAAAACATGCATGAAAACAATTTTATACTTAGGCTATGCTAAATCCTAATAGGATTCCCTATACACTCCTTAGTGAAAATATTGTAGTTGATACATGCTTAGCCATGCTAAATTTTGAAAAGAGACACATGTTGAGATTTTACAAAGGTTGAGAAAAGGACTTGTGTTTCACATAATAAAACAAGGACTCAATGAACCACCTAGGTGGTGGACACTTTAAGTTTTGGAGAAGGTGGCAACAAAAGGAACCATGTCTATGGGATTCACTTTGTGTTGTGCTCCAAGAGAAAACCACCTAGGAAACTTAGAGATTGAACATGTTTCTCCAATTGTGGCTTTCGTGTGCAACCACATGCTATTATGGCTCTGGCTTAGTCAACTACATTGGGAAGACCCATGCACTGTCTTCAGTTAACTGGACATGGGGATCTGGAATGCTTCATGGGTGCTGAAGGCAAGCTAGCAATGGTGTATGGGAGAACCCTTTGGAAAGACTTCGTCACATTCTCAATCTGCCAGTACTCCATCTTGGTGAGCACTAATCCAGTAGGCCACTGGTGGCAACAGGATGAGATTGTGACATGTGGGTAAAGTGTACTCCTTCTGCAGAAGTTAATAAAAATCTAAGTACTTAGCCGTGTCCCCGTTTATGGACAATACTGAGCAACTAAAGTTTGAACTATGGGAGATCTCGACATTCCAACTTCTAATATAAAAACTTGATGCACTTGGGGGTACCAAGGAATTCAAAGAGATTTTGTTAAACTTGTTGCACTTGGGGTTACCAAGGTGCTCAAGAGATTTTGCTTAACACTTGATGTACTTGGGGTTACCAAGGAACTCATGAGATTTTGATAAAACTTGTTGCACTTGAGGTTACCAAGGTGCTCAAGGAATTTTGACAAGGACTTGAACATTTGAGTTTCTACCAAGGAGTTCAAGGAACTTGGAAAAGAGATTTGACAAAGGACCAAAACCATTTTGAAAAGATAGGATAAAATATTGCTTAATGCAAATGAGCCTAAAACTCTACTTAGCCAAATTTGCATGTAATGATAGGATCCACTTATATTATTCATAACAGTGAAAATTGCCAATACAATTCAAATGTATTGACCCTTGTGGCTGTAACCTGTAATGTTGCAGGTTTGAATTGATTTTAGTGAAGTTTGATTGACTAGGATTGCAAAGGCTACAACCAGCATTTGCCTGTGGCATTTTGAAGATGAAGGACCCATGACTATAGTTATTCCGCTGCAATGTAATGTAATAGCCAAATGAGCTATGTATGATGTAATAAAATTATGTTATTCCTGGTTATAAAGTTATATTATGACCTTTGTTTCTTGATATTACATCTATACTGTGGATGCTAGCTATTGATCCAGGGACTAGCATTGCAATCACAGGGATCCTTTTCCTTTACAAAGGAGGGGTCTAACACTCAACTACTGTTATCCTCCCTTGCTTCAGTTCTCTGAATTCATCTCTCATCCTTTTGATCAAACCCGGTGGCACATGGGTTCTGCTAAACTTGACTTTGAATTCATCCCAAGTCATCATTTGACCTCCATTCATGGCACGAACATTGTTCCACCATGCTCTTGCATATCCGGCCAGGTAGTGGGTGGCAAACAATACCTTCTCGTTGGCTTCCACTCCGGCAACTTCTACGTTGTTCTCCATGGTTTGTATCCAATCATCGGCATCTAGGGGCTCTTCAGATTTAGTGAAAGAAGGTGGATTGGTGTTCTGAAAATTCTTGAGCTTGGATCCATGGTTGTCCTGATTTCCATGGCCTTGATTGTTGGTGGCCATCTGAGCGATGTGCTGAAGGGTGGCTAAGTTGGCTTGACGTTCAGCTCTTTCAGCTTCGCGGTCTGAAACCAACATTTGTAAGATTTGCAACATCGGGTCCGGGGATGAATTACTTCCTCCGCGAGGCATCTAAAGATTGAGATAGATCATGAGAAAAGAGGGAAAATTCTAAGGTTCAGGGTTTTGTAATTTTTTTGAAGTTTGACTCAGATTTTTCTAGCAACTTGCTTTTCATTCATTCACACAATACAACACACACCACAACAAATAAAAACAGATGGTTTTAAGAACCATTCTGTGAAACTACGATACAGTGGGACCGGATACAACTCACTGACGCTAGTTCTCAAGTGCTACTACTCCTCGGAGTCGGTGGCTTCATCCTCACCATCCTCATCATCATCAATGAAGGCGAAGTCATCCTCATCGGTGAAGAAGTCCATGGCAGGATCCTCCAGAAAGTCATCATCGTCACTGAGATAGGAGTAGGAGTCTCCACGAAGGTCTTCCCCTGCATTCTCTCTCTCCTCAAGCTACATGTCTCTCTCGTGGATGGTCTCCTCCAAGTCTGTGATCCGGTGATGAAGACGGGCAATGATGCGCTCCTTCTTGTCGAGCTGACGGCGACGAGACTGGCGATCCTTCACTAGCATGGCAATAGTCTGATCCTTCTTGGCTACGATGGCATACTTGTGGTTGGCGTAGGAGCGGGCATTGTCTAACTCATTCTGATGGTCATACATCATGAAGCTGAGGTGGTCCAATTGACTCTTCAGCTCATGGTGATATGGTGCCTCTAGTGGCTGTCCCATAACATAACGCCTTGGATAGAACTCAAAGCGGGTACCCTTGATCTGATTGATAGTCTGCCCACATAGACGGGCAAGAGCTTCCTGCATGGCCCTGGCAAGTCCATCTAGCTAGTTGTTCTCTCTCAAGGTGAACCGAATTCCCTCTGAAGTGGGGGCTTCAATCTTTCCTCTAAGACTTGCAACAACCAGCCATTGCAATTCCTCTCCTTCCTGATCATTGAGCTAAGCTCCTAAGAACTCGGGGTGCGGACGCTCCAACATTTCCGATAGCTGGTCCAAGTCACGCTCAAAGATGATGTCTCCTCCATTCCCCAACTGATAGAACTTGCTATACTTCACGTCCATCTATAAGAATATAGGATGAGTAAGTTAGTAGAGTGATCAAGTGTGTCAAATTTTATGTAAGTTTGCAAGAATTTTTGAGGAACATAAATTTTCATGAAGGAATCCAAGTGATAAGAATGAGAATAGGTTTTCATAAATACTCACTTCCTTGGTTTTGAAACTAAGTTTTTGATTCAAACGTCCATTCTAAACTAGGGTCTCCTATGGTCAGGATGGCACTGATACCAACTTGTCATACCCGGATTTTTAATCCCAGATGCCTGTTATGCCATACATCGCAATCCCAGGATTACCATTTTTGCGAGACATAACAGACTGGATATCACAGTACATCATCCATTACAAACCATACATAAGGTCTTACAACAAATAAAGGATCTCAGGATCTAGTCTTAATACAATCATAGCAGCAGAATAACGTAATAATAATGATAGCATAGGCGAGACTCCATCTTCATGGTCACAGGCAATGCTGACGATGGGAGATGATCCTAGTTGTCGTAACCTTCCTACGGTCCATCCTCCTAATAGTCATCTTCATAGTCTGTCCACGGGAATAGCCAGGGACAAAGCCATGAGTACTCTTTAAGTACTCGCAAACTAATACTAACAAGTGGAGTGGTTTTGAATAGGAAGTACTAGGCTCTAGGATATTTTGCAAAAAGCCAGATTTATCTCTACTGAGTTCAGAAGCAAAGAAAGCTAGTTGAAAGTTTTATAACTCCTAAGTGGGAACTTGAATTTCATATCACAACTCTGTTGTGGTCAAGTCAAAATCATGATTCATTTCCCAAGTCATTTTGAAAACATCTGACGACGGAATAGTATGGCCACTCCAACTATCCATAACCGCGGACACGGCTATTCGAATAGTTTGACACTCTGCGGAGGTGGTACACTTTCACCACAACATTCGATACATCCGCCAGGAACAATCCTGAACTCACCATACTCAGTATGCGGATAATCAATCATAACCTTTCAATTACACGCCCTAGTATAGGCACCTCTCCTGTGAGTTTGGCCTCCCAACCATGACCAAATGTCATCTTGGGAACTGCACAGGTGGACAATCTTCACAAGGTAGCCTCATCTCAAACCTTGGCCGCAAGGGAACCCATACTAAGGTATATAAATTTCCAGTCAAGCCCTACCCAAATTTTGGGTATTGTGGTTGTATAGTAAAATTGGAATGGTATCGCATCCAGACAACCATCAGTTTTATAAAGAGCTAAGGCTCAGGCCTCAACATTTTCATCATCAAAATCATCTGGTGTTTAAGAACACATGTCAAAAAATTTCATTAGAATGATTCATCATTCTAAGGTTTTCGTAACCATTTTCACCAAGTAGTCCCATCTAAAGTGATCAAGTTTTATGCTTAGCACTAGCATCTACAAGTGGGGGTAAATACTAATGAGGGGTGGTAAACAAGTGTATCTTATCTAAGTTCAATCTCATGCCTCAGGATGACATCAAGATTATCTAACTTAGGACAAGTTTTATGCTCTTTATGCTACCTTTAAATATCTTTCTAAAATCTACAAGTCACTAAGTAAACTCTAATAGAAAGCTTTGATAAAGAAATAAAATACTAAGCTTGCAAGTAAAACTAGGATTGGTTATCAAGTGGTGTAAACTTGCAAGTAAAACTTGCATGGTTTAACTTAGCTTTCTAAGGTAGTAGCTTGCTAAGATATTAGTATAATCTTGCAAGGTTTAGCTTGCTCAGTTAATAGCTTGCCTTATGTAGAGCAGTGGTTGAAGTTCTCCTCGGCTTCTTCTTTGTAGTATTCTCCTTCCTCCTCGTATCCTTGGTCGGTACTAGCGTCTATAAATAAATACGAGGTATATAATCATCAAACAATACTTAACTACTTTTAATTATCACACCAAGGTTTGCACTAGATGATCTAGCATCATCACAAACATTACAATCATCAAAGCACTTGTCTTATTTATTTTATTTTTGGAAAGTAATTTCTACTCATTGAAAAACTACTTAAGATTTAATATTCTCCAACTCAAACATGGGATCATGTTGACACATGTCATCACCACATATATCAGTACATGGGAATGTGATTTAAAGTGGTGTCACAATTTAATAAGGTTTAACCTTTTTATTTGAATTAAATAAAGTGACTAGAATGGCCTATGAGGCATTCTTTTATTACTTCTCCATTATTTCTGCAAGTAAACCAAGGTTTTTTTATATATATTCTGAAAGGTCTTGTTAAATGTTATATATACCCCTTTCTTCTCCACCGAGAGGTTAGGCATTTCAGCTAACATTCATTCTTGAAGCTCTTTCTCTCTCTCTCCATTGTTGAAACACAAAATCTTTAGGATCTCCCATTCTACCCAACCAAATCCAAATCCCTTTGGTAGAAAGGAAGAGGAGGTTCTGATCTACGTTTCCACCAAGCCAAAGTTCATTCCCCCTTGAGTTCATCGAGTTAGCTTGTTACTCTTGGGTTTGTGGGAAACCCTAGGAGGCTAGGGTCGCCCGGAGGCATTCGGCTTGTGATTTGCTCCGTGGAAAGTTTGTGAGGGTTTGGAGACTATCTTAAAGTCTACCACGAGTAAGTGAGCTATTCCTTCATGGGATAGGATTGGAGAATAAGGTGAGCCTTTGTGGCGTTGAGTAATCCTTCATGGAACCTCACACCTCTACAACGTGGCGTAGCCTCCTTCCCAAAGGTGGTGAACACGAGAATACATCTTTGTCTCCGCGTGCTTCGGTTATTCCTTAACCAATCTCTTACTTGTGTTGTTTACCTTGTGATAGCCTTCGATCTTGAAGTATCTCGTATCATCATCTAGGTTGCCTCACCTAGTTTGCATTTAGGCACACTTATATTTCGCAAAGCCTAAAACTTGCAAAATATTACAAATAATTTTGTAGAAACCTATTCACCCCCTCTAGGTTAACCATCTTACACTTTCAATTGGTATCAGAGCCAAGGGCTCTTTTAAGGGCTTTACCGCCTAAGAGAAAAGATGGTTTTCTCCGATGATGAGGAGGATAAGACTTATTTGGTCAAGGAGCTTCGCTAAATCATGGACAAGAGTTCCCTTGAAATGGCCAAGTCTGATTCCAATATCCTTGGTCGAATGAGTTACCTAGAAGGACAACTTACGGCCATTGGCGATGGGGCTTTTCTTATTAACCCATTGGTAGTACCTCAAGGGAGACCAATGGACACCGGAAAGGAGAAGGATGACGAGTCCGCTCATGAGAGCGACTCGTCAAAAACCTCCGTGCCCCCTAATCAATTTCCTTGTGTTTATCCTAAGAAAAAGAACATCATGCCTCACATTAATGGTTCGGGTCCTGCACCTCATTATGATGGAACTCATTTCTCTCATTGGAAAGCTTCTATGGAATATCATCTTCGCATCCGCAGCGTTGAGCTTTGGGAGATTGTGTGCACTGGCTTCCACCCACAAGATCCCAACAACCTCACTCCGGGAGAGTACTACGGCCATCAACTTAATGCAACGGCTTGTGACAAGATAAGGAGTGCCATCCACCACACTCTCCATGATCAAATCAGTGATATCCCCACCGCAAAGGATCTTTGGGATAGGATTGTCATTCTCCAAGAGGTAACGTGTCTTATCCAAAATTCCAAGTATGAAGCTTACAAGTAAGAGATGAACATGTTCATGAACCACGATGGTGAGTCCATCGCAGAAGCATACAAGAGACTTTTTGCCCTCTGCGTGAAGATTAGTGATCTAGGTTGTGAGAAGTATGGTGATGGTTCAATTTGAATGATGAGCTCATCAAGTCCAAGATTGTCTCTATGATCACGGTCACCAATAAGAAGCTTTCCTTGAACTTGAAACTCCTTGATAGAGCTAATCAGTTCTCTTCCGATGATCTAGTCTCGTATCTTGTTGCCACAAACAACTTGGCGGATGAAAGACAAAAGATCAAGGAGATCAATCGTGCTATTGGGTCTTCTCACTCTCTAGCACTAAAGGCCAAGCATGTGCAAGAAGATGTTGCAAGTGAAGAAAAAAGCGATGTTGATGGAGTCGATGATATGCTCTCTCAACTTGCTCTCTTCACCAAGAACATGAAGTTCCGAAGAAGGAGGAGTTCAATGGGATCAAGTGAGAAGAAAAGGACATGCTACAATTGTGATGAGTCGAGCCACTTTGCTGATAAATGTCCATATGATAAGAGACTTGACAAACCCAAGTATGAAGAGAGTGCCAAGACGAGATTGAAGCCCAACCCAATCAATGAAAGATACAAGAGGAATAATATGCGTGATGGCAAAGTCTTCCTAGGTCAATAATACATATCTGATAAGGAGGAAGAGGATGAAGAGTGATACGTTGGAAACGTATCTATAATTTTTGATGCTCCATGCTTGTTTAGTATCTACTTTTCTTTACTCGTCCACACTTTGAGGTGCTTTTTACATGTTTTCTGGTACTAACCTATTAACAAGTTGAGATAGTGCCAGCTGCCTGTTTTCTGCTATTTTTGGTTTCAGAAAAGTTAGTAAAGAAATATTCTCGGAGTTGGACGGGACAAAGGACAAAGTCAATTACTTTATGTGGGGAACAAGAAGTCCAGAGGAGAGCCAGAGAGGCCGACCAGGCGGGCCAGACCAACCCCAGGCGCGGGGGCAGGTGGGCCCACACCTGGCTAGGGTTTGGTCGCCCTGGACGCCTCCCGGTCTCGCCCCTTCGCCTATAAGAAGCCCCTGATGTAGAAACCCTGGGTAACCGATTAGAAATACACGAAACCGTCTGTAGAAGCCGCCACCATCGTCCCTAGATCGAGAGGGTCTAAAGTTCTTCCCGGCACCCTGCCGGAGGGGAGATCATCCTGGAGGCCTTCTCTCCGATATGATGCGTGAGTAGTTCCATCTTGGACTACGGGTCCATGTAGTAGCTAGATGGTTGTATCTCCTCCTTTGTGCTTTCATGTATAGATCTTATGAGCTCTGTTCATGATCAAGATCTAATCTATTTGTAATCATGCATGTTTTGTTTGCGGGGATCCGATGGATATTGAGATTACTATGTCAGATTGATTAATGGTTTTGTCTTTATGATTCTATCATGTATGTGTTGTTTGTGATCTTGCATGCTCTCCGTTGCTAGTAGTTATCTTGGCCAAGTAGTTGCTAGTGACTCCAAGAAGAGGTATTTATGCTCAATAGTGGGTTCATCCCTCTAGTTTCCAAGGGAAGTGACAATAATATCTTCGGTTGTAGATGTGTTATTGCTACTAGGGATAAAACAATGGTCTCTTGTTCATGGAACATGTGGACTGTTTACCTTACACACTTTGCTTAAAGTAGATGTCTGTTGCTTGCAACTTAATACTGGAGGGGGTTCGGATGATAACCTGAAGGTGGACTTCTAGTCATAGATGCAGTTGGATGGCGGTCTATGTATGTTGTTTTATTGCCGAATCAACCTCATAGGATCTTTCTGACTAGTAATTGCATTATTATGCCTTGCTCAGTTCCTGTCAATTGCCCCGCTGTAATTTTTTTACCCTTCATGCCATGTTGTTTATTTAAGGAGAGCACCTCTGGTGAACTATGGACCCCGGTCCAATCTTTACCATTGATACATCTTCAACTATTACTGTTTACTTGCTGCAAACCATTACCTTCCACACCCTACATTTTATCCTTTGTTACAACAAACCGGTGAGCTTGACAACCTCACTAATTCGTTGGGGCAAAGTCTTGAGTTTGTGTTGTGCAGGTCTCCGCGTTGCTTGCAACACCAGTGTGATGTTTCCTTCCTCCTACTGGTTCGATAACTTCGGTTTCTTACTGAGGGAAACTTGTGCTGCTTCATACCTTGCTCTTGGGGTTTCCAACGAAGCGTCCCACGACAAGTGGTGGGCGCCATCAAGCTTTTTCTGGCGCCGTTGCCGGGGAGGTTAAGGACCTCTTCACTAGGGGAGTCCTTCACTTCCTTTCTCTTTACTTTTTTTTAGTTTGCTTTGTTTATTTTGCTTGGTTTTGTTTGCCTCTTTTCAAAAAACCCAAAAAATTAGTCTAGTTTGGTTTGCTTGCTTTATTCAGAAACACAAAACATTAGTTCCTGCTCTAGTTGCTGGTCTGTTGTTGCCTTGCTTGTTCATGCCTTCTATCAATGGATGGTTTCTTTGAAAATAGTTATTATTGGCAAGGTGGGTTCACGGAAGAACAAAAGTATTATTACAAGGAACACCGTTTGTCACAAAAAGGGAAAGACTTATGGGAACAAATTGATAAGTTGAATACTATTGCTAGAGACGTGTGCTCTACTTATAATGTTACTTATTGCTTTGATAAAGCTTGTTGCTATAGGAGGTATAAACACCTTCCTTTTCAGTGTGAGTATAATGATAATGTTACCATATCTTCTTATGTTAAGGGAAATTATGACTTTGATGATGTGGAACAAATTGAAGAATTTATTGCCTTCAAGGGTGCATTTGAACTTGCCAGTTTGCTTGAAAATACTGATGACGCACCTTATGATCATGAGGTTTATGAGATACTTAAATTTTGCTTTGATAATTACAAGGATGAAAATGGCTATATTCTTGAATATTTTAATAGATACTTTCCACATTTGTAAGATACTAATGCCTTGCATGAGCCTATGGAAGAAGAAATTGTTGAAACTAGAAGCTCATTGGATGAAAAAGAGGAGAGTGATGAACAAAAGGAGGAAGAATGGATCTACCCATGCTTACCTTCTAATGAGAGTAACTCTTTACCTCTTATATTATTTGATTGTCCCCCATGCTTACCAAAGAAGGATGATTGTTATGTTCCTGTAGATCCTTTTGAAATATCTACTTTGGGTAAAACCTGTGAAGGTCTTAATCCTACTATTTTTGAGCTTGATAGAAATTATGTGTTTATAAATCATGAAAAGCATGCTTTATGTGATAGCTATATTGTTGATTTTATTCATGATGCTACTAAAAATTATTATGAGAGAGGAAAGTATGGTTGTAGAAGTTTTCATGGTACTGAAACACCTCTCTATGTGCTGAAAGTTTTGAAGTTGCTCTTGTTTTATTAACCCACTCTTGTTACTATGTGCTTATTTGATTTATTTTATTACAATATTCCTATGAATAGGAAGTGGGTTAGACTCAAACGTGTTTTGAATTTGCTTCTTGATGCTCTCTTTTACTTCAACTCATAATTCTTATGTGAGCATCTTCTCAAGCTATCATGTGTAACTTAAAGGCGTTAAAGGAAAGTACTTGTTGGGAGATAACCCAAGAGTTTCCTTGAGTCTTGGAAGTTATTACTACTGTAATGACCTCTCCTTATCCTTTTTTGTTTGCTTTTTGTGCCAAGAATGACCTCTAATGAGAGGGAAGTAAGATTTGGGGAGTTGCTGTCCTGAAACAGATTTCTGTCCTCCACCAAAAAAAATCGTGAGGAGGCTCTGTAACACGGATTGAGCACAAAATCTATGAATAAATACCCTAGTATGTTAGCTAACTTTCGTTAGTTCAACACTTTTTGATTTAAGCAACATAAGATGTTTAAAATAATCGGTTTCTACCTATTGGTCTATTTTGACAGATTTCTGTCATTATTTGCACTTGCTTCTTGATTCCTTTTTTAGCTCTCTTCAGGTAAATTGAGTTTTTTTGCAGGAGTTACTACAGTAGCTTGTGTTTTTAGTGAAAATCTTTGCTGTTCCAAAGCTTTGCCGGTGGTCTAATATCTTTTGAATAAGCTAATGTTGCTAATGAAGATTGTGTGAAGTTTTGTATGAAGGAAAAATTTCAGGTGTAGAGAAAGAATGATGCAATGAGATGAAGAATGGACAAAAGCTCAATATTGGGGATGCCACCATGGTGTCACCCCAAGAAATATCCAAGAGGTACAAGCGTCAAAGCTTGGGGATGCCCAAGTCATCCCCTTCTTCATCAATAAAAAGCTCGGGTCTGTCTAGACACTTCGTTTTTATTGTTTCATGCATAGTTGCGTTGTTCTTGGAGCGTCTTAGTTTTCGTTTGCTTTTCTTAGTTTGTTTAGTTTGCTTGAATAAAGTAGTTTGGACCCCCGTTCTCGCTGTGTTGTTTTTCAAATAAGGTTGCTTGGTGTTTGGAAAGGAGTAGTAAGTTCTTGCTTGAAGTGCAAGAGGAGCTTGCATTGACTGTGACTTAGAATTTAGCATGACATTCTAGGTGTTGTTTTAGCATTATGCTTAGTGATTATTTCTGTAGCATCTCTTGTTCCAAACAATTGGGATTGCTTAGTGTGCCTTGGAGAAATTATGCGTTGTTTTAGCATGCAAAAGCATAGTATTGTGGTATTCTCCTTTGATGTTTTGCTTGGGTTGACTTGGCACATGCTCACACCATGTTATGACTCTCACAATTCACCATTAGCCTCTATGATCATTTAGTCCATGACTTGTGGTACCACTTTATGCTTTGATTGATAATGTTTTGTCACTCTGCATGATTATGGCCATTATTGCTATCTTAGTTGGTTGCTCCCAGTCTTTTGCTAGCCTCCACTTGTATGAGTAATTTCTACTCATGCTTCCAACTCCCAAGAAACCAAGTTATTCCAAAGTGTCCACTATAAACTCCTATGCATGGTGTGTTACACCATTCCAAGTATATTCTTGTTTTCAACTATCTTCCAATTAAAAACTATTTTGTTATGTGGAAACTTAGTGATTAAAGCCCTCACGAACTTGATGGCACACTTTATATATTCTTTTCCCCTAATAAAATTGAACCATTGTGACAACTTTGTTGTATATGCTTGCACTTATAAGTTGGAATTAGCAGAACCGTGTTGTCATGGGGAACGTTTTCAACATTCTACTTGTACCTTGTTGTACTCAGTTGATATCATGTTCTTTTGTCTATGGATGTCACCGGTGTGAAATAAAGAGGGAACTTGTAAGTCCATGGAGTTTGTATCCTGTGTTAGAGAAACGCCTAGGCCGCTAGCCTAAGCCATGCCTAATCATGGTGGAAACTTGCAGCATCACCATAGTGACATCTATGAAGCATTCTTCTTATAAAAAAGACACATTGAGAAAATAGGAAAGAGAGAAAAAACACCATATTCCCATGGTACATAAGAAGAATTGTTGAGAACTCATTGTCTGCTTGCCTTGTCATTTTGGTTATGGGAAAGCTCCTGTACCATGTGAAAGGGGTACCCCGTTGGCGGTTCTCAATGATATGCAAATACTTACAGTGACAAGAACTTACCTGGACCCAAAGTTGAGTATGCATGAGGTGTGGCCCTCGTATTCAAGGGGCATGAGATTGCCAACTTATACTTCGTCAAGCATATACTCCAGCTTTGCCACTTTAACCTTAACCACTTCAAGATGCTTATGATAGGGGCAATGAGGGCTGAAAGCTAACAAGTACCATAATTTTTGGAAGCTCTTTTTGAAACTTGTAGTCCCTACTTCCTTTATAAAAAAGGCTTTTCTTCCACCACTATTGAGTCTTCACCTTCTACCTTTAGGCACCATTAAGAGAGCATAGTTATCATTTTGTGTGTAGTGTTTCAAAGCTTATTAATTGATGCATATTGTTTTATTACTTTCTCTTGTGCTATTTGTTTCTAGTCACCCTTATGAACTTTCCAGGTGTCCTATGCATTATATTTCTACTCTATGAGGGACAAGCTGATTGCCACTATGCTATGTTTTCTGCATGTGAAACAAACAAACGTTTTTTAATGCATGTTATTCATGATCTTTGTTTGTAGCTTGCCATGTTACATGCATAGTTACTATGTCCTATTGTTAGAGCTCCATCTTTCATGCACATGTTTAGAGTTCTTTGATCCCAGCTTTCAATGCTTGCAAATGGTTGGATCTTTATTGTGAGGGTGCATGTCACCTCAAAAATTATTCTGTTTATCACTTACCTACTCGAGGACGAGCAGGAGTTAAGCTTGGGGATGTTGATACGTTGGAAACGTAGCTATAATTTTTGATGCTCCATGCTTGTTTAGTATCTAATTCGCTTTACTTGTCCACACTTTGAGGTGCTTTTTACATGTTTTCTGGTAGTAACCTATTAACAAGTTGCAATAGTGCCAGATGCCTGTTTTCTGGTGTTTTTGGTTTCAGAAAAGTTAGTAAAGAAATATTCTCGGAATTGGATGGGACAAAGGACAAATTCAATTACTTTCCATGGGGAACAAGAAGTCCAGAGGAGAGCCGGAGAGGCCGGCCAGGGGGCCAGACCCACCCCAGGCGCAGGGGCAGGTGGGCCCGCGCCTCGCTAGGGTTTGGTGGCCCTAGCCGCCTCCTGGTCTCACCCCTTCACCTATAAGAAGCCCCCGATGCAGAAACCCTGGGTAACCGATCAGAAATCCATGAAACCGTATGTAGCCGCCGCCACCATCGTCCCTAGATCGGGGGTGTCACATCCCAAGATTTTCCAAATCTTGTTATGTGAAAAATAAATAAACAAAATAAATAATTGTTGAAATTTAGGGTGAAAAGAAACTTTTGTTTCTAAATGGAAACTTAAAATCCCATCTTGAACAAACTTTGCTTAATGTTTGAATCTAACTAAATTCAAATCAAGTGGAATGCATTCCTCATAAAATGCATCTTGAAATTTAAACACTTGAGAAATAAATCAAAACCCTAAAACCTTAATGGAATAAAAACATTTCCAAGTTATCTCTAAGAACATGGATTTGATCCAAATAAAAATTTGTCAACAAACATTTATAGATGATCAAGAATGACAAATAGAAATATTATAAAACCATATGAATTGGTTTCACTTGATTTTGAGCCATAAATAAAATCTTATGAATTTAATAAGATAAGGAAAAGTAATTTCCAAAGCTAATAAAGCACCTATCTATAAATCCATACCAAATGGTGAGAAAATAATCCTAAATATATTTAAGAGGATAATAAATATTAAATAAGATTTTACAAATTGGAATCACCAAGTTTGGATCTATAAATGAAAAGATATGGATTTTATAAGATAAAGATAGAAATATTAAATGAGGAATATTTGAAAGACCAAATAAAATCTTGGCCTAATCCATAAGAAATGGAATGAATATAATCCAAATCCAAATAAAATAATGGATAAAGAATTTTTCCAAATAAAATAAAATGGCATTAACCAAATTCTATTTATATTTTGAATAAAGATAAAATCCCTATTAGAAATGATTAATTAAATTATGGGAAAATAATATTTGGAATTTACCCAAGTGGAATAAAAGTTATTTAACTAACTTAAATAAGATCAAATAAATCTTCCAAATAGAATTTATGGAATTAAAACTATATTTAATTTCATTAGAATTAAAACAAATACCCAATTCAAATGATTATAAATCATATTAAATATTTTCCAAATAATTCAAGGTGAATATTTTGACACCCTATTGAATAAATAAAACCTGCTGAAAGAATTTGAAAAGATTTAGATTTCAAATGGAATTTGAAAAACATTATTAAATCTTATTTGAATAATTGCAAGGGCCTATTTTAAATAATTAAAAAACCCTAAAAAGAATAAATGAATTATTCTAAATATGACTTCAGAATGTATTGTTAATCAGTATTTGATTGCACACAAAGTTTGAGTGAAGTTTGAATTCAAATGAATGTTTAAAATGATTAAACAAAATCAAAACAGGAAATCAAATGAGAAAAAGAAAAAGAAACAGGAACAGGAAAAAAAAGGAGCAGCCCAGCCCACTAGCCCGGCAACCCACTTCCTCTCACCCCGAGCGAACCGTTTTTCTCACCACTGCTCTCACCCGCAAAGCCGCTGACGTTTGGACCCCACCTCCCCTGTCTCTCCTTCACTGACGAAGCGACCCCACTGCCACCTCATCGTCGTTCTCACCCGCACGTAAACCACGCCCTCCCGGCCGTTTTCTGCCGTTAGCTCCTCAGAGAAAATTCACGGTAATGGCTCGACGATTAATCCTCGCGATCACGCCCGATAAATCCCCTCCCTCTTCTCTCCCTTTCCCCTTAAACCCTGCTGCCAGAGAGCCACGAGGCTGCCTCTAATTTGCTTTGCACTACCGCTGTCTCCGACGTCTTCCGGTGACGATTCCGGCCACTCCCCGCCGCCCCTCGACTCCTCGACCACACAAACACATTCCCCAGCCTCTGGTGCACACTCCAGTGCCGCCAGCTCGCTCTCGCTTGCCCTGCAACCTCGACTGCGTCTTCGACGAAGCAGCGCCGCCGTCTGTCTTCTCTCCGTCGAGCTCTCTAGGTAAACTCTGACCAAGCCTTTCCCTCTCACTGATGCTCCCAGACTCGCGACCCTCGTGCGCACCTAACAGCGCCTCTACTTTGTCTTAGCATGGTCCAAAACGTCGCCATCGACGACCGCCAGAGGAGACCGACGCAGACGTGAACTTCGGCGAGGAATTACCATCACCCCAATGTGCCCCTTCGCCAACCCCGAGCACGTCGAGCATCTACGTTCCACGGCGAACACGGTGAGCACACCCACTCTCCCCCTTCCTTCCTGGAATAGCCAGAACGCATCGCCAGAGCACGCCGCCGCCAGTCGCCGCCGCCAGCACCGCTCACTCTTGGTCAAGCGAACACCAGCTGTTAGATCGTGATCGCGTGGCCACAATAGATTGACTAACAGAAAGGGTATCCTTTGATCAGAGCCGCACGATATGTTTAAAATCTAACGGCCCTCGTTGCACGATCCGCACTAAGCGGTACAGACGAATAGCAACATGCCACGTGGCCCTGTCTGCTGTTTTAAAAACAGAATTGATCTATATGATGTTCCAATTTGTAAAATTCATAACTTTCAAACCACACGTCCAAATTTTGCAAATTTTATATAAATGGAATCAGCAAGACAAATCCTACCCAACCATGCACTTTGTTTAGTGAATTTCTTCTGGAAAAATGATTGTTTTTGCAGAAACTTGTGTAGGTGTATTTTGGATATAAATATTTTTCTAAAATTATTTTTGTGATAAAATCCTTGGTAAATGGATTATTTTGAACCTACTGACCTTAGAAACCAACTCATGGATTTTAAAATGTATTTGGTAAATCTAAAGAGTAAATCTTTGATTTAAAGCATTTCTAGTCAAATAAAAATATTGTTTAATTGTTGAAAACACATTTTGGAGAAAACCTTTGGGAAATGTTTTAATGTAAACTCTCTGACCCCAAGCACCAAGTTTTATGATTTAAAAATGTATTTGGTGAACCCTATAAATATTGTTACTTTGATAAAGGCATTTTCAACCACATAAAATATTGATTGGGTATTAAAATGGTTTATGGGTAAAATCCTTTGCAAATGGTTTTGCCACCTTTATAAAATGACTAATAGGTGCTTTAGAATGTTTATAACCTATTAGAAACCACTTTTCCAAATAAAACAATCTTTAGCATGCTTGCATGCATTGTTTTGTTTCTATCATTTCATGTGATGAATTGCTTGAATGGTAGATTGAATTCTTTCTTGCTTGATTGAATTGTAGTGATTTGAAGAGTGTGAATATTGCAAATACAAGGAGTGAACTTATATTCTCTACCAAAAAGGCAAGTGATGCTTCATACTTTTGTCCCATTATTTTCACTATGCATTAGTGATATTTCTAAGTAGGACTTGCATGGTATTTTGCTAAGTGTAAACTATGCCATGGGAAATCCTATTAGATGAGACCTTAGTAGAATTTACTAAGTTAAAATTCCTACTACTATCATGCTTAGCTTAGCTAGTAGAAAACAAGGGTGGATTATATTCATACTATGGAATATTTCTGAGTCAAGGACTTTTGTTTTGTTTAATAAAACAACTAAGTGAATGAATCACCTGGGTGGAATGGAAGGAATGGTTTGTGTTGAGTGGTTACACAAGGCCCATTTCTATGGTTTACCTTGTGTATCACACTTGTGGATGGCCACCCAGGAACAAAGAGATTTGAGATGTCAAATGTTGAGAAGCTTCAAGTGCAGCCACTTGGCATTATGGGCTCTACCTGGATCATATAGGTTGCAATAACTTAGCCAAATGGACAGTTGGTGGTAGGGGATGATAGGTTGGAACGCATCCATTATGGTCTAAGGGAAGGTTTCTGAAAGATCTTGTCTTGGGAAACCAAGTCTTGTGGGGAAAGTGCACCACCTCTGTAGAGTGTAAAATCTAAGTACTTAGCCATGTCCTTGGTAAAGGACAATTTGAGCATCAAGACATGGAAGCTATCAAGAATCTCCTCATCCCAATTTCTAAGTTAAAACTTTGTGGTTGAACAAGGGTTGAAGGATCGCCAATTTCTATTGGGAGATGCCTTGGGTGATTTTGTCAAACAAAAACTTGGTGTTTTTTAAATGATAGGGAAAATCTATTTTGAGCAAAGCAAGCCTAAGCTCCACTTAGCCAAATGCATATAGATGTTAGACTCCACAATATTACCATAGTATCACTTGCCAATACAATTCAAATGTATTGACCCTTGTGGCTGTAACTTATTATGTTGCAGGTTTGTTTGATGTTAGTGAAGTTTACTGATTAGGATTACAAGTCTACAACCAACATGACTGCCTGTGGCACTTTGAAGATGAAGGACCCCATGCTATTGCTATATTCTGCTGCATTGTAATGAGATAGCCAAATGAGCTATGTAAGATGTAATAAATTATTTTATTCCTGGTTATAAAGTTGTATTATGACCTTTGTTTCTTGATATTACATCTTAACTGTGGATGCTAGCTATTGATCCAGGGACTAGCATTGTAAACACAGGGATCTCTACCTTATTAAAGGCTGGGAACCTGACAGATGGTATCAGAGCATTGTGTTGCCTGTAGGATTTGTAATCCTAGGATTGGACGAAACCCCTTAGAAAAATAGGAGTTATATTTGTTCCAAAACTTATTTACAAACAATCTTGTAAACTCTTTCCTCAACCTTTTGGTTTTAACTCTACATCTCTTCTATTTCAACTCGATGGATAAAGCCTTCTCCATGACCAAAGACTTCAACTATATTTTCACCAAGGACTTCATCAACTCAAGTGATTTCAACCTTATTCTCAACAAGGACTTCAACTTGGATATCACTAAGGACTACAAGAGAGACAAGAAGTGTTACTCAAGAATTGAAGACTAAGGAAACATAATTTAGAAGAACCATCATCACCTTTGGAGTTTTGTGACCAAGATGCAAGAATTTTTCCCAAAGAAACCATGATCTCATACAAGAAGAATCAACAAATAATAATGGAATGATCTCAAGTGAACCATATAGTTGGACCACCATATTTAGATTAAATCAAACACACCAACTTATGTGGTGTAGAAAAAATATTTTGTTGCCTAAAAATGTGCTTGAAACTTGTTGTTTGAGTGGAGTGCTTGTTTGTGATTTCTTGCACATTGCTTGAGTGAATTGTGATGTGTGTGATTAGAATTGATTCCTGAGAAATCTTTTGCCTATTCTAATCCCAAACCAACCCAAACAAATGACTAGTCCAAGAAACTCCAATATCAAGAATGGTGATAACAACAACCAAGAGATGCACATGAGAGAACAACTACTAGCAAACCAAACCCAGTTGAACCAAGTGACAACTCAGTTTTTAGCCAACAACAATGGGTTAGACCCAACCATACGAAAGTTTTTGGTAATCCAATCCCAATTGCTGCAAGGGATGACCACTCAAATGATAAACATGGGAGACAACTCTTCCCAAGGAGATTATGACAACAAGGATGTCAAGGATGATATTTTAGAAGGAACTCAAGCTTGCAATATTTATGGAGACAAGGATCACACTTCTAAAGATCATGAAGACCAATTCCCTAATTGTGAAGAGAAACATCCAACTAACCAATGCCCCACATCTCAAGCTACTTGTTTCCTATGTGAAGGAAATGATCATGTCCCTATCCAATGCCCCACCTATTCCATAGTTCAACAAAGGAAACAAGGTGGAGTGCATCAACAGTTTGTAAACCCTCATGAAGGAACAACTTCTACCAAGAAGGATGAAGGCCAAGTTAAAGCTATGCATCATAAGGCCAAATCCAAAGTGTCCACAAAGTGTTGCTACTCTTGTGAAGAATAAGGTCATATCTCTAGTAAATGCCCCAAGAGAGAAAGATTTCCCACCTTTATGGTGAAGTATGAAGAGCATGAACTAGAAGAACTCCTAGCTTTGGAGAGACCCAAAAAGAAGAAGAAGAAATGCCCCAACCCTAGCAGGAAGGATATTACCCAAGAACAATGTTACACTTGCAAAGAGATGGGACACTATGCCAATGAATGCCCAGAAAAGAAGAAGAACCAAGGAAACAAACAAAAGGAAATGATACCAAAGGAAAAGAAAGATATCAGCCAAGTGATGTGTTTCAAATGCAAAGAACCAGGACATTATGCAAGCAATTGTCCAGAAAAGATGAAGCACAAGATAAACAAGCATATGAAGGATCTCAGCCTTGTCACATGTTTCAAGGGTGGAAACAAAGGACACTATGCAGATGTTTGCCCAGAGAGGATTCAACAAGATTCCAAGCAATCCAAGGTGTAATCTAGTTGGAAATTTTTTTAAGGGTGGTAGTACCCTAGTTGCTTTGAGCCAACTTGTAACCTCTATCCTTCCCAAATCTCAGGACGAGATTTATTTTAAGGGTGGTAGCCTGTCACATCCCAAGATTTTCCAAATCTTGTTATGTGAAAAATAAATAAACAAAATAAATAATTGTTGAAATTTAGGGTGAAAAGAAACTTTTGTTTCTAAATGGAAACTTAAAATCCCATCTTGAACAAAATTTGGTTAATGTTTGAATCTAACTAAATTCAAATCAAGTGGAATGCATTCCTCATAAAATGCATCTTGAAATTTAAACACTTGAGAAATAAACCAAAACCCTAAAACCTTAATGGAATAAAAACATTTCCAAGTTATCTCTAAGACCATGGATTTGATCCAAATAAAAATTTGTCAACAAACATTTATAAATGATCAAGAATGACAAATAGAAATATTATAAAACCATATGAATTGGTTTCACTTGATTTGGAGCCATAAATAAAATCTTATGAATTTAGTAAGATAAGGAAAAGTAATTTCCAAAGCTAATAAAGCACCTATCTATAAATCCATACCAAATGGTGAGAAAATAATCCTAAATATATTTAAAAGGATAAATAAATATTAAATAAGATTTTACAAATTGGAATCACCAAGTTTGGATCTATAAATGAAAAGATATGGATTTTATAAGATAAAGATAGAAATATTAAATGAGGAATATTTGAAAGACCAAATAAAATCTTGGCCTAATCCATAAGCAAATGGAATGAATATAATCCAAATCCAAATAAAATAATGGATAAAGAATTTTTCCAAATAAAATAAAATGGCATTAACCAAATTCTATTTCTATTTTGAATAAAGATAAAATCCCTATTAGAAATGATTAATTAAATTATGGGAAAATATGTAGGGGTTCGTAGCATGGAAAACAAAAAATTTCTATCGCATACAAACAAACAATCCAAGATCTATCTACTAGATTGTAGCAACGAGTCGATAGAGGAACTCACCCTCGAAGATTCCAAAGCGGTTAACGAGAGCAGATTCTCATGGGTGATGTAGTCGTACTCTTCCCGATCTCAAGATCGCGTAGACGATCCTTCCGGTGCCACGTTCCGGCAGCGCTCCCGCAGTCGGTCACACGTTCAGTACTCGACGAAGACCTTCCTCTCCCTTGTTCCAGCAGGCAGCGGAGGTTGTAGTACTCTCCTCGCGATTCCGGCAGCACAACGGCGTGGTACCGGAAGTAGAGGGGAAATCCCGCGGGGCTTCGCCTTAAGCCGGTGCGAGTATGGTGGAGCTTATGAGAGAGGCTATTAGTGGTCTAGTAATTAGACACACCAATTAGAAGGCTCTAAACCAATTAAAAGGCTCTAAACCACTAGCTAAAGCAATTAGAAGCTCTAAACCAAAACGGCTCTAAACCGGAGATTTAGAGGTGGAAACTTGTGTGTCTAGGAGGGGAGCCCTGCCCCTCCTTTTATAGGTGGGGAGGCGCGGCCAGGGGAGGGGAGTCCCTCCCCAAGTCGGCCTTGGGTGGTGCGCCGGCTTGGGGAGGAGACTCCTCCCTCAAGTCGGTTCCCAACTCCTCTTTCTTGTTTCCCACAGTTTCTTGTTTTAGCCGTTTGACTTTCAAACTGGACATTTGACTTTTCTGTTTTAGGATTCAATTTAATCCTTTATTTGGGACAGCAAGAACACTTAGTACATGATGCAATCATTCAATGACACACTCATGTACCCTCCCCCCCCCCCCCCCCGGAGTGCCGGACAATCCGGAACCTTCTAGAACATTCCCGATGAAAACACCGGAATCATTCCCGAACTCCGAAACGGGACTTTCCTTATATGAATCTTATTCTCCGGACCATTCCAGATCACCTCGTGATATCCCGGATCCCATCCGAGACTCCGAACAACATTCGGTCTCTTTCTCATAATACCATAACTACTCAAACAACGTCGAATCCTTAAGTGTGTCTCCCTACGGTTCGTGAATTATGCGGACATGATCGAGAAACTTCTCCGAACAATTATCAATAGAGGAATCTGGAAATTCATATGGCTCCCACATATTTCTACGATTACTTTGCGATCGAATGAACCACTTACATACGATACCAATTTCCCTTTGTCTCACGATATGTTACTTATCCGAGGTTATGATCGTCGGTATCTCTGCATACCTAGTTCAACCTCGTTACTGATAATTACTCTTTTCTCGTTCCCGTGATATGTGATCCCTTGTGACCAAGTCACATGCTTGCAAGCCAATTGGATGACATTCCACCGAGAGGGCCCAGAGTATATCTATCCGTCATGTGGATGGACAAATCCCACTCTTGATCCATGTGTTTCAACCAATACTTTCCGAACACTTAATGCCACCTTTATAGCCACCCAGTTACGGTGTGGTGTTTGATGTCATCAAAGCATCCATCCGGTAAAGGTGATATGCATGATCTCATGGTCGAAGGAATTAGGTTACTATGTATCAGAAAGCATATAGCAGTTGAACTATTGAAATGACTTGATCTTTATGCTACGCTTTATCAATAGGAGTATGTCCACCATATCATTCTCCTAACGATATGATCTTGTTGTTGATGACATCTCAATGTTCATGATATGGAAACCACAATCATTTTAATCAACCAACAAGCTAGTGAAGTATAGAGGCTATACTAGGGACTTCAATTTAAGTTTACAATTCACACAAGTATTAATGTTTCCTTGTTAATACTATTATAGCATGAATATAAACATTTATCATAAACACAAAGATATAATAATAACTATATTTATTATTGCCTCTAGGGCATATCTCCAACAGTCTCCCACTTGCACTAGAGTCATCTAATCTAGATTACATGGTAATATACCGAACACCCATGGCAGTTTGGTGTTGGTCATGTTTTGCCCTCGGGAGAGGTTTAGTCAACGGATCCGCCACATTCAGATCTGTGTGTACTTTGCAAATCTTTATATCCCCATCCTGGATATGTTCTCGAATAGCGTGAAAACGCAGTTTGATATGCTTCAGCTTCTTTTGTGACCTTGGTTCTTGCGCATTGGCTATGGCGCCCATGTTATCACAGTAGATAGACATTGGGTCCAGCGCACTTGGAACCACACCCAGCTCTGTAATGAACTCTTTCATCCATATCGCTTCTTGTGAAGCCTCCGAAGCAGCCATGTATTCCGATTCAGTTGAAGATCTCACCACAATGCTTTGCTTTGCACTCCTCCAGCTAACTGCTGCACCATTCAAAATAAATACGTATCCAGATTGTGATTTAGAATCATCCGGATCGGTGTTCCAACTAGCATCGGTGTAACCATTAACAACGAGATGTTCATCACCTCCATAAGAAAGAACCATATCCTTAGTTCTTCTCAAGTACTTAAGGATGTTTTTGACCGCTGTCCAATGATCCACTCCTGGATCACTTTGATATCTGCTAGTTAGACTAACAGCATATGCGATGTCGGGTCTAGTACATAGCATGGCATACATTAGAGATCCTATGGCTGAGGCATAGGGAGTCTTACTCATCCTTTCTCTATCTTCTGCCGATGTTGGACTTTGAGTTTTACTCAAGGTCGTATTGGGCAACATGGGCAAGAACCCTTTCTTGCTTTCTTCCATTCCAAACTTCTTTAGAACTTTGTCCAAATATGTACTCTATGACAATGATATTTGGCGTTTTGATCTATCTCTATAAATCTTTATGCCTAATATGTAAGCTGCTTCGCCAAGATCCTTCATTGAAAAACTATTATTCAAATATTCCTTGACACTATTAAGAAGGTCTACATCATTCCCAATCAACAATATGTCATCCACATACAGTATTAAGAATGCTACAGAGCTCCCACTCACTTTCTTGTAAATACAAGCTTCTCCATAAGTTTGTATAAAACCAAAACTTTTGATTACCTTATCAAAACGTTGATTCCAACTTCGGGATGCCTGCTTCAATCCATAGATGGACCGTTGAAGTTTGCATACCTTGTTAGCATCTTTAGGATCGACAAAACCTTTGGGTTGCATCATATACAACTCTTCATCAATGTCTCCATTGAGGAATGCTGTTTTGACATCCATCTGCCATATCTCATAATCATAATATGCAGCGATTGCTAACATAATCCTCACAGACTTTAGCTTCGCTACCGGTGAGAAAGTCTCATCGTAGTCAACTCCTTGAATTTGTCGAAACCCTTTTGCGACAAGTCGAGCTTTATAGACAGTAACATTACCATCAGCATCTGTTTTCTTCTTGAAAATCCATTTGTTCTCGACAGCCTTCCGGCCATCCAGTAAGTCCACCAAAGTCCATACTTGGTTTTTGTACATGGATCCAATCTCGGATTTCATGGCTTCTTGCCATTTATTGGAATCTGGGCTCATCATCGCTTCCTCATATGTCTCGGGGTCATCGGTGTTGTCCACCACCATGACATTCATAACGGAATCATACCAATCTGGAGTGGTACGAGTTCTCGTTGACCTCCGAGGCTCTGTAGTAACTTCAACCGAAGTTTCATGATCACCATCATTAGCTTCCTCTCTTATTGGTGCAGGCACCACAGGAACTTCTTCCGGTGCTGCGCTACTCGCAATTTCGAGAGAAGGTTCGACAACCTCGTCGAGTTCTACTTTCCTTCCAGTCACTTCTTTCGAGAGAAATTCCTTCTCTAGAAAGGATCCATTCTTGGCAACGAAGATTTTGCCTTCGGATCTATGATAGAAGGTATACCCAATAGTTTCCTTCGGGTATCCTATGAAGACGCATTTTTCCGCTTTGGGTTCAAGCTTGTCCGGCTGTAACTTCTTTACATAGGCTTCGCATCCCCAAACTTTAAGGAACGACAATTTAGGTTTCTTCCCAAACCATAATTCATACGGTGTCGTTTCAACGGATTTAGACGGTGCCCTATTTAAAGTGAATGCGGCTGTTTCTAATGCATAACCCCAAAATGATAGCGGTAAATCTGTAAGTGACATCATAGAACGAACCATATCTAAGAGAGTTTGATTACGACGTTCGGACACACCATTACGCTGTGGTGTTCCCGGCGGTGTCAATTGTGAAAGTATTCCGCACTTCTTTAAATGCTCGCCAAACTCGTAACTTAGATATTCACCTCCACGATCAGAACGTAGAAATTTAATCTTCTTGTTACGTTGATTCTCTACCTCACTTTGAAACTCCTTAAACTTCTCGAAAGTTTCGGATTTATGTTTCATGAAATAGATATACCCATATCTACTCAAGTCATCCGTGAAGGTAAGAACATAACGATAACCACCGCGCGATGCTACACTCATTGGACCACACACATCGGTATGTATGATTTCCAATAAGTCCGTAGCTCGCTCCATCATACCAGAAAATGGAGTCTTAGTCATTTTACCCATCAGACATGCTTCGCATCTTTCAAGTGATTCAAAATCAAGTGATTCAAGAAGTCCATCGGAATGGAGTTTCTTCATACGTTTCACTCCGATGTGACCAAGACGACAGTGCCACATATAGGTCGAATTATCGCTTGATTTCAAACGTTTAGCTTCAATATTGTTGATATGTGTATTTCCACTATCGAGATTCAATAAGAATAGACCATCTATCAAAGGTGCATGTGCGTAAAACATATTACTCATATAAATCGAACAACCATTATTCTCTGACTTAAACAAGTAACCGTCTCGCAATAAACAAGATCCTGATATAATGTTCATGCTTAACGCAGGCACCAAATAACAATTATTTAAGTATAAAACTAATCCCGATGGTAGATGAAGAGGTAGCGTGCCGACCGCGATCACATCAACCTTTGATCCGTTTCCCACGCGCATCGTCACCTCATTCTTCGCTAGCTTCCGTTTATTCTGCAGCACCTGTTTCGAGTTACAAATATGAGCAACCGAACCAGTATCAAATACACAGGCACTACTACGAATACTAGTGAGATACACATCAATAACATGTATATCAGATATACCTTTCTTCTTGATGTTGCCGTTCTTCAAATCCGCCAAGTACTTTGGGAAATTCCGCTTCCAGTGACCTACTCCCTTGCAGTAAAAGCACTCAGTTTCAGGCTTTGGTCCAGCCTTGGTTTTCTTCGTCGGCGTGGTAACTTTCTTACCACCCTTCTTGAAGTGTCCCTTTTGCTTAGACTTGCCCTTCTTGAATTTGGTGGTCTTATTGACCATCAACACTTGGTGCTCTTTCTTGATCTCCACTTCTGCAGATTTTAACATAGCAAATAGTTCTGGCAACTCTTTGTTCATGTTCTGCATGTTGTAGTTCATCACAAAGTTCCTGTAACTTGGTGGCAATGACTGGAGAACGCGGTAAACCCCCAAAGCATTAGGAATCACTATACCCAAGCTTTGAAGTGTGTTTGCGTGCCCAGACATTTTAAGCACATGCTCACTTACGGAGCTGCCCTCTTCCATCTTGCAGTTAAAGAACTTTTCAGAAGCTTCATAACTTTCAATTGCCGCATGAGTCTCAAAAATCAATTTGAGATCCTCGACAATATCATATGGGTCTGACTCTTCAAACCTTTTCTGAAGCTCCGATTCTAAACCATACAAGATAGCACACTGAACTATGGAGTACTGATTCTTCCGAGCGAGGTAAACATTCTTTACTTCATCGGGAGCATCAGCTGCAGGTGGGTCACCCAGCGGTGCATCCAGCACATAGGTCAAATTACCAGCTGTGAGGACAATCCTCAAATTGCGGAACCAATCCGCGGTTGCTTCCATTGTTTTTCAACTTTTCTTTCTCTAGGAACGCATTAAAATTGATGGTAGGGGCTGCCATTGATCTACAACATATTTGCAATAGTTTAGACTAAGTTTATGACAAATTGAGTTCAAATTAATTAATGAAATTAAACTAGGTGAACTCCCACTCAAAACAACATCCCTCACATTGTTTTAGTGATCACACGAACCAAATCCACTACATCAACACCGATCATCACGAGAGTTGATATAGTTTCAATGGCGAACAATCATCATGTTCATCATATCTACTATATGATTCATGCTTTACCTTTCGGTGATCCGTGTTCCTGAGACCATGTCTGTACATGCTAGGCTCGTCAAGATCAAACCTTAGCCACCGCATAAGCAAATCTGGCTTGCTTACGTTGTATACACTTGCGGAATCTAACACACCCGATCATCACGTGGTGCTTCAAAACAACAAGCTTTAGCAACGGTGCTAACTAAGGGCGAACACTTTATGATTTGAAATTCATGTGCATGAGGGATCATCTTATAATGCTACCGTCGTCTACTAAGCAATACAAGATGCATAAAGGATTAACATCACATGCAATTCATAATATGTGATATGATATGGCCTTTCTTCTTTGTGCTTCCGATCTCCATCTTCAAACACGAACATGATCTCCATCATCACCGGCATTGCATCAAGGTCAATGACGCTTCACCATGGTTGTCATCCACCGGCTTCAACTATTACAACTACTTTGAATAGACACGCGGGTCTTAACATAAATTAAAGACAACCATATGGCTCCTGCCGGTTGCCAACTTACAATAAGGAACATTGCATACATCAAATATAATCACAATCATGGCCATATCACATCACTGCACACCCCTGCAAAACAAAGTTAGACGCTTCTACTTTCTTTGCATATTTTACGTGGTTTGGGGCTTTTAATAAGTGTCGTTCTAACTTACGAACAAGAACCACAACATTGATACTAGCATTGTTGATTACCCGTTGTAAATTGGATCTTAACTATGCTAGGAGAAACAGGCACCCGCAAAGCCACTTATGCAATACAAGTTGCATATCAAGCGTGGAGCAAGTCTCATGAACGATGTCATGTAAGGTTAGCCCGGGCCGCTTCATCCCAACATACCGCAAGATGCAAAGTACACAAAAAGCAATCTACAATAAAAGCATCAACGCCCACAATGACCATTGTGTTCTACTCGTGCAACAGATCTACATATAGACACGGCTCTGATACCACTGTAGGGGTTCGTAGCATGGAAAACAAAAATTTTCTATCGCATACAAACAAACAAGCCAAGATCTATCTACTAGATTGTAGCAACGAGTCGATAGAGGAACTCACCCTCGAAGATTCCAAAGCGGTTAACGAGAGCAGATTCTCGTGGGTGATGTAGTCGTACTCTTCCCGATCTCAAGATCGCGTAGACGATCCTTCCGGCGCCACGTTCCGGCAGCGCTCCCGCAGTCGGTCACACGTTCGGTACTCGACGAAGACCTTCCTCTCCCTTGTTCCAGCAGGCAGCGGAGGTTGTAGTACTCTCCTCGCGATTCCGGCAGCACAACGGCGTGGTACCGGAAGTAGAGGGGAAATCCCGCAGGGCTTCGCCTTAAGCCGGTGCGAGTATGGTGGAGCTTATGAGAGAGGCTATTAGTGGTCTAGTAATTAGACACACCAATTAGAAGGCTCTAAACCGCTGGCTAAAGCAATTAGAAGCTCTAAACCAAAACGGCTCTAAACCGGAGATTTAGAGATGGAAACTTGTGTGTCTAGGAGGGGAGCCCTGCCCCTCCTTTTATAGGTGGGGAGGCGCGGCCAGGGGAGGGGAGTCCCTCCCCAAGTCGGCCTTGGGTGGTGCGCCGGCTTGGGGAGGAGACTCCTCCCTCAAGTCGGTTCCCAACTCCTCTTTCTTGTTTCCCACAGTTTCTTGTTTTAGCCGTTTGACTTTCAAACTGGACATTTGACTTTTCTGTTTTAGGATTCAATTTAATCCTTTATTTGGGACAGCAATAACACTTAGTACATGATGCAATCATTCAATGACACACTCATGTACCCTCCCCCCCGGAGTGCCGGACAATCCGGAACCTTCTAGAACATTCCCGATGAAAACACCGGAATCATTCCCGAACTCCGAAACGGGACTTTCCTTATATGAATCTTATTCTCCGGACCATTCCGGATCACCTCGTGATATCCCGGATCCCATCCGAGACTCCGAACAACATTCGGTCTCTTTCTCATAATACCATAACTACTCAAACAACGTCGAATCCTTAAGTGTGTCTCCCTACGGTTCGTGAATTATGCGGACATGATCGAGACACTTCTCCGAACAATAACCAATAGAGGAATCTGGAAATTCATATGGCTCCCACATATTTCTACGATTACTTTGCGATCGAATGAACCACTTACATACGATACCAATTTCCCTTTGTCTCACGATATGTTACTTATCCGAGGTTATGATCGTCGGTATCTCTGCATACCTAGTTCAACCTCGTTACTGATAAGTACTCTTTTCTCGTTCCCGTGATATGTGATCCCTTGTGACCAAGTCACATGCTTGCAAGCCAATTGGATGACATTCCACCGAGAGGGCCCAGAGTATATCTATCCGTCATGTGGATGGACAAATCCCACTCTTGATCCATGTGTTTCAACCAATACTTTCCGAACACTTAATGCCACCTTTATAGCCACCCAGTTACGGTGTGGTGTTTGATGTCATCAAAGCATCCATCCGGTAAAGGTGATATGCATGATCTCATGGTCGAAGGAATTAGGTTACTATGTATCAGAAAGCATATAGCAGTTGAACTATTGAAATGACTTGATCTTTATGCTACGCTTTATCAATAGGAGTAGGTCCACCATATCATTCTCCTAACGATATGATCTTGTTGTTGATGACATCTCAATGTTCATGATATGGAAACCACAATCATTTTAATCAACCAACAAGCTAGTGAAGTATAGAGGCTATACTAGGGACTTCAATTTAAGTTTACAATTCACACAAGTATTAATGTTTCCTTGTTAATACTATTATAGCATGAATATAAACATTTATCATAAACACAAAAGATATAATAATAACTATATTTATTATTGCCTCTAGGGCATATCTCCAACAAAATAATATTTGGAATTTACCCAAGTGGAATAAAAGTTATTTAACTAACTTAAATAAGATCAAAGAAATCTTCCAAATAGAATTTATGGAATTAAAAATATATTTAATTTCATTAGAATTAAAACAAATACCCGATTCAAATGATTATAAATCATATTAAATATTTTCCAAATAATTCAAGGTGAATATTTTGACACCCTATTGAATAAATAAAACCTGCTGAAAGGATTTGAAAAGATTTAGATTTCAAATGAAATTTGAAAAACATTATTAAATCTTATTTGAATAATTGCAAGGGCCTATTTTAAATAATTAAAAAACCCTAAAAAGAATAAATGAATTATTCTAAATATGACTTTAGAATGTATTGTTAATCAGTATTTGATTGCACACAAAGTTTGAGTGAAGTTTGAATTCAAATGAATGTTTAAAATGATTAAACAAAATCAAAACAGGAAATCAAATGAGAAAAATAAAAAGAAACAGGAACAGGAAAAAAAAGGAGCAGCCCAGCCCACTAGCCCGGCAACCCACTTCCTCTCACCCCGAGCGAACCGTTTTTCTCACCATTGCTCTAACCCGCAAAGCCGCTGACGTTTGGACCCCACCTCCCCTGTCTCTCCTTCACTGACGAAGCGACCCCACTGCCACCTCATCGTCGTTCTCACCCGCGCGTAGACCACGCCCTCCCGGCCATTTTCTGCCGTTAGCTCCTCGGAGTATATTCACGGTAATGGCTCGACGATTAATCCTCGCGATCACGCCCGATAAATACCCTCCCTCTTCTCTCCCTTTCCCCTCAAACCCCGCTGCCAGAGAGCCACCAGGCTGCCTCTAATTTGCTTTGCACTGCCGCTGCCTCCGACGTCTTCCGGCGATGATTCCAGCCACTCCCCGCCGCCCCTCGAATCCTCGACCACACGAACACATTCCCCAGCCTCTGGTGCACACTCTAGTGCCGCCAGCTCGCTCTCGCTTGCCCTGCAACCTCGACTGCGTCTTTGACGAAGCAGCGCCGCCGTCTGTCTTCTCTCCATCGAGCTCTCCAGGTAAACTCCGACCAAGCCTTTCCCTCTCACTGATGCTCCCAGACTCGCGACCCTCGTGCGCACCTAATAGCGCCTCTACTTTGTCTTAGCATGGTCCAAAACGTCGCCATTGACGACCGCCAGAGGAGCCCGACGTAGACGTGAACTTCGGCGAGGAATTACCATCACCCCAGTGCGCCCCTTCGCCAACCCCGAGCACGTCGAGCATCTGCGTTCCACGGTGAACACGGTGAGCACACCCACTCTCCCCCTTCCGTCCTGGAATAGCCAGAACGCATCGCTAGAGCATGCCGCCGCCAGTCGCCACCGCCAGCATTGCTCACTCTTGGTCAAGCGAACACCAGCCGTTAGATCGCGATCGCGTGGCCACGATAGATTGACTAACCAAAATAGTATCCTTTGATCAGAGCCGCACGATCTGTTTAAAATCTAACGCCCCTCATTGCACGATCCACACGAAGCGGTACAGACGAATAGCAACACACCACGTGGCCCTGCCTGCTGTTTTAAAAACAGAATTGATCTATATGATGTTCCAATTTGTAAAATTCATAACTTTCAAACCACACGTCCAAATTTTGCAAATTTTATATAAATGGAATCAGCAAGACAAATCCTACCCAACCATGCACTTTGTTTAGTGAATTTCTTCTGAAAAAATGATTGTTTTTGCAAAAACTTGTGTAGGTGTATTTTGGATATAAAATTTGTTCTAAAATTATTTTTGTGATAATATCCTTGGAAAATGGATTATTTTGAACCTACTGACCTTAGAAACCAACTCATGGATTTGAAAATGTATTTGGTAAAGCTAAAATAAAAATATTGTTTAATTGTTGAAAACACATTTTGGAGAAAAACCTTTGGGAAATGTTTTAATTTAAACTCTCTGACCCCAAGAACCAAGTTTTATGATTTAAAAATGTATTTGGTGAACCCTATAAAGATTGTTACTTTGATAAAGGCATTTTCAACCACATAAAATATTGATTGGTATTAAAATGGTTTATGGGTAAAATCCTTTGCAAATGGTTTTGCCACCTTTATAAAATGACCAATAGGTGCTTTAGAATGTTTATAACCTATTAGAAACCACTTTTCCAAATAAAACAATCTTTAGCATGATTGCATGCATTGTTTTGTTTCTATCATTTCATGTGATGAATTGCTTGAATGGTAGATTGAATTCTTGCTTGCTTGATTGAATTGTAGTGATTTGAAGAGTGTCAATATTGCAAAGACAAGAAGTGAACTTATATTCTCTACCAAAAAGGCAAGTGATGCTTCATACTTTTGTCCCATTATTTTCACTATGCATTAGTGATATTTCTAAGTAGGACTTGCATGGTATTTTGCTAAGTGTAAACTATGCCATGGGAAATCCTATTAGATGAGACCTTAGTAGAATTTCCTAAGTTAAAATTCCTACTACTATCATGCTTATCTTAGCTAGTAGAAAACAAGGGTGGATTATATTCATACTATGGAATATTTCTAAGTCAAGGACTTGTGTTTTGTTTAATAAAACAACTAAGTGAATGAATCACCTAGGTGGAATGGAAGGAATGGTTTGTGTTGAGTGGTTACACAAGGCCCATTTCTATGGTTTACCTTGTGTATCACACTTGTGGATGGCCACCCAGGAACAAAGAGATTTGAGATGTCAAATGTTGAGAAGCTTCAAGAGCAGCCACTTGGCATTATGGGCTCTGCCTGGATCATATAGGTTGCAATAACTTGCCAAATGGACAGTTGGTGGTAGGGGATGATAGGTTGGAACGCGTCCATTCTAGTCTAAGGGAAGGTTTCTGAAAGATCTTGTCTTGGGAAACCAAGTCTTGTGGGGAAAGTGCACCACCTCTGTAGAGTGTAAAATCTAAGTACTTAGCCATGTCCCTGGTAAAGGACAATTTGAGCATCAAGACATGGAAGCTATCAATTATCTCCTCATCCCAATTTCTAAGTTAAAACTTTGTGGTTGAACAAGGGTTGAAGGATCACCAATTTCTATTGGGAGATGCCTTGGGTGATTTTGTCAAACAAAAACTTGGTGTTTTTCAAATGATAGGGAAAATCTATTTGAGCAAAGAAAGCCTAGGCTCCACTTAGCCAAATGCATATAGATGTTAGACTCCACAATATTACCATAGTATCACTTGCTAATACAATTCAAATGTATTGACCCTTGTGGCTGTAACTTATTATGTTGCAGGTTTGTTTGATGTTAGTGAAGTTTACTGATTAGGATTACAAGTCTACAACCAACATGACTGCCTGTGGCACTTTGAAGATGAAGGACCCCATGCTATTGCTATATTCTGCTGCATTGTAATGAGATAGCCAAATGAGCTATGTAAGATGTAATAAATTATTTTATTCCTTGTTATAAATTTGTATTATGACCTTTGTTTCTTGATATTACATCTTAACTGTGGATGCTAGCTATTGATCCAGGGACTAGCATTGTAAACACAGGGATCTCTACCTTATTAAAGGTTGGGAACCTGACAGGGGGGTCTGAAGTTCTTCCCGGCACCTTGCCGGAGGGGAGATCATCCTGGAGGCCTTCTCTCGGGTATGATGCGTGAGTAGTTCCATCTTGGACTACGGGTCCATGTAGTATCTAGATGGTTGTATCTCCTCCTTTGTGCTTTCATGTATAGAACTTGTGAGCTCCGTTCATGATCAAGATCTAATCTATTTGTAATCATGCATATTGTGTTTGCGGGGATCCGATGGATATTGAGATTATTATGTTGGTTTGATTAATGGTTGTGTCTTTATGATTCTATCATGTCTATGTTGTTTGTGATCTTGCATGCTCTCTGTTGCTAGTGGTTATCTTGGCCAAGTAGTTGCTAGTGACTCCAAGAGGGGGTATTTATGCTCGTAGTGGGTTCATGCCTCTAGTTTCCAAGGGAAGTGACAATAATCTCTTCGGTTGTAGATGTGTTGTTGCTACTAGGGAGAAAACAACGGTCTCTTGTTCATGGAACATGTGGACTGTTTACCTTACACACTTTTCTTAAAGCAGATGTCTGTTGCTTGCAACTTAATACTAGAGGGGGTTCGGATGATAACCTGAAGGTGGACTTCTAGTCATAGATGCAGTTGGATGGCGGTCTATTTATATTGTTGTATTGCCCAATCAACCTTATAGGATCTTTCTGACTAGTAATTACATTATTATGCCTTGCTCAGTTCCTGTCAATTGCCCCGTTGTAATTTGTTTACCCTTCATGCCATGTTGTTTATTTAAGGAGAGCACCTCTAGTGAACTATGGACCCCGGTCCAATCTTTACCATTGATACATCTTCCACTGTTATTGTTTACTTGCTGCAAACCATTACCTTCCACACCATACGTTTAATTTTTTGTTATAGCAAACCGGTGAGCTTGACAACCTCACTGATTCGTTGGGGCAAAGTCTTGAGTTTGTGTTGTGCAGGTCTCCGCGTTGCTTGCAACACCTGTGTGATGTTTCCTTCCTCCTACTGGTTAGATAACCTTGGTTTCTTACTGAGGGAAACTTGCTGATGTGCTGCTTCATACCTTGCTCTTGGGGTTTCCACAGAAGCGTCCCACGACAAGTGGTGGGCGCCATCAAAGAGAAGGTTGTTGGAGTGGCCGGTTTGGCCTTTGCCGAACCTCGGTCTCTCTTCACCTATGACTACACCAAGGACTACACCGACGACTCTCCTACTCCCAAGGTCACCGCCACTTTTCTCATGGCAAGGGGATTCGAGGACAAGTCTGGCATGGAGTGTGAAGATGAGGAGAAGTTGGTGGATGTGACCGGATTGGCCTATGCCAAACCCGAGTCACCTCTCATCTACGACTACACCAAGGACTACACCGAGAGTTCTCCTACCCCCAAGATCACTGATGACCCACAAGTATAGGGGGTGTATCGCAGTACTTTCGATAATTAGGAGTGTCGATCCCAACGAGGAGCAGAAGGTGCTGAATAGTGGTATGGAGCAGGAAATCCCTCTGAATACTTAGCAAACGGATTTTTAGTGGTTTTCTGATAAGGCAACAAAACAAGGAGAAAGTAATAAAGAGTTAAAGACAATGAACAAATGGAGCAAGTGGCCCAATCATTTCTTAGCAAAGGACAAGTCGGTGGAAATACTTATAAGGACCAAACGTTCTCGAGGAGACATGGGAATTCTGTCAAGTGCTTTCGCTTCAAATAGCTGAGTACTCTTCTTTGGTGTCTGTAAGTGTTGTGTGGGTGAACCTGTGCTAATGTACCGACCTTACTTGGACTAATACATACTTGTGATTAAACCCCCTACAAACATCCATAACTACAGGAAAGTAATTAAGATATAAATCTAACCACAGCCTTAAACTCTGAGATCCTACACTCCCTTGTGCAAAGGTGTCCTAACGGGGGTTCAGGTTTCTGTCACTCCGGCAACCCCAAAATTAGTAGAGAAATACACAATGCATTCCCCTAGGCCCATAAAGGGTGAAGTATCATGTAGTCGACGTTCACATGACACCACTAGAAGAATAGCACCACAACTTAAATACTAAACCATTGAATAATAACTCAACACAAATTCACTACTAACAACTTGACTTCCCCCATGTCCTCAAGAACACAACGAACTACTCACAAGACATCATATGGATCAAGATAAAACATGATATGGTAATGAATAACAATCTGAACATAAACAAAAATCCAAAGGTTCCACTCACAAGCATCAACTACAATAGTAATCAACACCGGCCCCTAAGAACTAAAGCAATATCCAACACAATTGTTACAGCAGGACGGAGTGGTGATGATGGTGCTGGTGGAGATGATGGTGTGGATGATGATGATGTCCCGATGAAGCCTAGCTTGACGATGGTGTTGATGGCGACGGTCTCCCCTCTCCGGGAAGGAATTACCCCGGAAGAAATCTGTCTGCCGGTGAGATCTTTCTCTCTCGGTGTTTTCCGCCCCCCAGAGGTGGCGGAAATCTATTTGTGGTCGCTCCCTGAGGCTTAGGGTTCTGTAGGGAAGATATAGGCGAAGGGGCGGAGTCGGGAGCCGGGCAGGTGGGCCACACCTGCCCTAGGCGCGGGGTTAGGTGGGCCCATGCCCCAGCGGCCCTTCTTCGTCCCTCCTTCTGGCTTCCTCAATCTTCTGGAAAAATAATATTTTCCCATATTTTTCTGGTATTTTTATGATCTTCGCGAATTGCATCAAAACACCCTCTTTTCCATCAGAATCCAAACTCCGGCAGTCCATCCTCCAAGAATCATCCAACATGCATAAACAGTGGAAAACACATAAGTAATACCTCATAATAAGACAAATATCAATGGATAGAGGTAGATTATGATATAGAATGGTGATGCAAATTGGTCCTATCAACTCAAGCATAGGCCTTCGCTTGTACCCAAGCGAAAACTGAGCTCAGTAAACATGTCCACAGGTTTATGGAGTGAAGTGTCGATAAAAGAATACGAACAAGAAGGATCACACTTACCATTACACAACTCATAGAAGAAAGCAACTCACCATTATATAACTTAGCTTGTAACCAAGTATAGCAGTCACAATAGTGATGCATAAAGATAAATCATAATTGGAATTGACAAAATTGTTCTTGGTCAGAGAACACCTGGCAAACAGTTTCACAAAAAGCTTTTGGTAGAAGTTTTCAACAGGAGCACTCTTTGCTCAAAAAGGTTTTTCACAAGTGAAGGCTTTCAAAGTAATACTCAATAGATAAAAGTTTTGTGCAAACAAGGAAGATAGAGAACATGATTAAATAAATAACCATATGAATGCTTGAAACACAACAACTCAAATGCTTGCTGGAGATAGAGAGGAAGTAGGTTTACTGACTCAACTTGGAAGTGGGAGAAAGGTCCCTTCATAGAGGGTAGCAGGGATTACAAGTCATAAAGAGCTTCCAAAAGATTATGGTACTTACTAGCTTGGAGCACTCATTGCCCCTATAATAGGCATCTTGAGATGATTAAGGTTAAAGTGCACAAAGATGGAGTATATGCTTGACGAAATATAAGTTGGCAATCTCATGTCCCTTGAATATGAGGGCCACTCCTCATGCTACTCAACTTTGGTCACCGGTAAGTTCTTATCATTGTAAGTATTTGCATATCATAGAGAACCGCCAACGGGGTACCCCTTGCACATGGTATAGGAGCTTTCCCATAACCAAAATGACAAGGCAAGCAGACAATGAGCATCTCAGCGATCTTTTTATTTACTATGTGCATAGCTTTTATTGAGGATGCTTCATAGATAGCTCACTATGGTGATGCTGCAAGTTTCCACCATGATTAGGCATGGCTTAGGCTAGTGGCCCAGGAGTTTCTCTAACACAAAATACAGACTCCATGGACTTACAAGTTCCCTCTTTATTTCACACCGTTGACATCCATAGACAAAAGAGCACGATATCAACTAAGTACAAAGTACAGGTGCAATGTTGAAAACATTCCCCGTGACAGCACGGTTCTGCTAATTCTAACGTATAGATGCAAGCATATACAACTTTGATGGAACAATGGTTCAAGTCTATTAGGGGCAAGAAAATAAGGTGTGCCATCAAGTTCGTGAGAGCTTTACTAACTAGTTTTCACATAACAAATAATTTTTAATTCGAAAGATAGATGAAGCTTGAGAATTTTCTTGGAATAGAAAAAGCTACTAGGTAGATATGGTGGACACAAGTGGCAAAAGTTTTGGTTCAAAGGGATTTGGAAACATGAGAAGTATGCCTTCTCAAAACAGGTTTTTGGCTAGCAAGGCTGGGTAGCAAGCAAGAGAGTTGAAAGAAACAAGCAAACATACAAGTAATAAAGCCAAACATGCAATCTTCATTGAAGACACAAAAGATCTTAAATAAATAATACTAAGCTTATGAGCCAACAAGAAAGAAAACAAATGATACAAAATACCTGTAATCTTTTTCTCTTTTTTTTTCTTTCAAATGCTGCTGACCAGAACTCGGTTTGCCAAAACCAATTTAGATCCACTTGATGATCCCAAAGTGATACCAATACTGATCAACAAAATCCATCATATAATAGAGATTGCAAACTAAAATAAGAAGTGCAAAAAGTAAAAGATGAGACTTCTCATTAATATTCCAATAAAGGCACTCACACCAAGGGATACAAAGATAATCAAATAAAGTAGAGATACTTCCACATTCAAACCAAACTATAAGATAACCTCTCTACCAAAGATATGAATCCACTAAAAAGGTAAAAGATAAAAGATAATGGTGGTGATACCGCGGCACTCCCCCAAGCTTGGAACAAGCCAAGGGGATGCCAAACCTGATGATGAATTACTCCTTCGGTGGTGGTGGTGTTCTCTTGATAATCTCTTCAATAAGTTTCTTCAACTCCTCAAACTCAAAGGTAAGAGTACGGATTAGCTCCGAATTATGCTCAATGCAGCTCATAATCAATTCGGACCAAGGATCCCAGTCCTTATTATTCTTCCTCCACTCTTCCTTCTTAGAGTGTTCTTTTCCTGCATGGTTAGAACGAGTGGTACAAGGAGGAAGTGTCCGTGCGGCGAGAATATGACGCGGAGGTTTCCCTCCTATAGACATCTGTGTTGTCCTCTTAATCTTGGTGGGTTTTGCTACCAATACAATGCTTGCGATGGTAGCGCGAGTGTCCGGTTGCTTGTCCTCCTCCATGTCACTTTCATACCCTACCGAAATCTCCTCCTCCTTGGGGACTTGACGTTCTTCTTCCTCGGGCTTCTTGCCTTTGTCATTAGCGGAGACCATGGTGCTCTAAACTTGAGAAGATTTCCTGACAGAAAGAGATCGAAACAAAAACACGACGAGAACACGATGCACGAACCTCGGGGAATACGGGGGGTTATATATTATGAAGTTTCAAGGCATAAGGACGGTTCTGACACGGAAACAAGGCGGAGACGGAATTCGAGGGAGTCAAACCCCCTCCAGGCGCGGCCAGGTTGGGCCCGCGCCTGGCGTGGGTTTGTCCACCCCGGACTCCGTTTCCTCTTCAATTTTGTCTCGTAACTTCCCTTATGTATTAAAAACATCAAAAATATAAAAAAGATTGGGGTTTCACGAACCTTCTATTTTCACCACTTTAACCTATTCAAAGACGAACTCTACAGATTCCTTTTCTCCTTCTCCTGGAAGTTTCCTTTCCTCACAAGGCTATACACAAACTTCAATGGCAACATTAGTGTAATCAAAACAAAAAACCTTTAAGTTAACACTTCAACTGAAATCCATCAAAACAAAGACTTCTATAAGAGGCAAATGAAAATGATAACAGAAATCTGTCAAGACAGACCAGCAGGTAAAGATTGATTTTTCTGAAAACCTTCTGTTGCTCAATTCAAAGAGTGCAGAACTGACGAAAGATGGGTAACAACTTGGAGAACAAGTTCATAAAAATGCAGCTCCATCCGAAGTACTGAGCTTTCTCACGAATTTTTACACTGTAGCACAAAAATATGTCCCAGGACAGCCACTTTTCACAACTCCTCTACTTCACAAAAGTAGTTGGACTAGACACAAAAACCAAAACAAAAAGGATAAGGAGCGGTTATTACAGAGCTAATAACTTCCAAGACTCGACAAAACTCTTGGGTTATCTCCCAACAAGTACTTTTCTTTAATGCCTTTAAGTTAGGCTTGAAACTTTCAAAGATGCTCACATAGGGGATATATATCTGGAGTGAAAAAGAGCATCAAGAAGCAAATAACCAACACACTTGAGTCTAACCCACTTCCTATGCATGGGGGTATCAAGAGAAAACAAATTGTTGAAACAAAAAGCCACAAGCATAGGAACACAAAACAGATGCAACTTCAAAGCCTTCAACATAAAACGGGGAAACTTAACATTATTGGGATGCATAAAACCACGTTTCCCTCTCTCAAAATAACTTTCAGTAGCACTTCGAATAAAGTTGACAATATAACTGTCACTGGAAACAACTTTATCATCAGAATAAGCATACTTACAGTCACCAAAAAGAGGACCAAGGTCATAAACTGAATCAATAGAAGCAAGTTGTTCCATCCTGAAATCTTTATTAGGCAAGCTATTTTCCCAAGGAGCTTTAGCAAACTTGGAAAATTTAAACTCATAAGAATCTCCATCAAACTTAGTTAAAACTTTTTCCTTCTTACAATCAATAATAGCTCCACAAGTGTTCAAGAAAGGTCTACCAAAAATGATAGGACAAGTTTTGCTAGCTGCTGAATTAAGCACTAGAAAATCAGCAGGATGCTTAATCTTACCACAAAGAACCTCCACATCTCTTACAATGCCAATGGGGCAAATGGTTTCCTTATTAGCAAGGTGGATAACCACATCAATGTCCTCAAGCTCACAAGGACCAATTTCATGCATAATTTCCCTGTAAAGCTCATAAGGAATAGCACTAGAACTAGCACCAATATCACACAAACCATAATAGCAATGATCACCAATTTTAACAGAAATCACAGGAACACTAGCTTTTCTAGCCTTACTAGGATAAGAGATAATATTACAAGCGTCTTCATAGAATACAATGTGCTCATCCTCTATATTTCTAGTGACAGGGTCTTTCACAATAGCTACCACAGGTTCAACATTCAGTTGCTCATCAGGCTCCACAGTTTTCTTAGTACCTTTGTTATTTGCACTAATAATCATAGAATACTCCTTTACCTTAGCTGGGAAAGGAACTTTCTCAACATGAGGTTCAGGCACAATATGATTAGTAGTACAAACTTGAGTACTTCTAACAGGAACATGACTAACAACATCTTTATCAGGAGCATGGTACTTATTCCACTTCTTTTTGGGAATTTCTATGTAAGAGGCAAAGGCTTTAAAATAGTTGGCAATACTTTGGGAATCAAGCCCAAACTCATTGCTAATATCACGTAAGCTATCAGTTCCCATAAAGGATTTAATGAATTCATAATCATGGTTTATACCTGACTTTCTCCCTTTGTCATTCTCCCAAGCTTCAGTGTTATCTTGAATATGGTCCAGTAGATCCCATTTAGCTTCTTCCTTCATACATGTGAATGATCCAGCACAAGAAGCATCTAGTAAATCTTTATCATGAAGAGAAAGCCTAGCATAAAAGTTATTGACAATAATATTGTTAGGGAGTTCATGAATAGGACATTTAAGCATTAGTAACTTCAATCTCCCCCAAGCTTGATTTGTACTTTCTCCATCAAGAGGCCAAAAGTTATATATAAGATTTATATCCTTATGAATCTCACTAGGAGGATAAAATTTAGAGTAAAAGAGAGATGCCATCTCCTCCCATTCCATGGAATGTCCATTCTTCAACAGCTTATACCATTCTTCAGCTCTCCCTTTCAAGGATATGGAGAGTAACTTCTTCACCTGTTCAGTTGTGATACCTGCATACTTAAACAACCCGCATAATTCATGGATAAAGAGCAAATGATCACCAGGATGGACAGCTCCATCCCCAAAATAATAATTATCCATAACACGATCAACAATACTCGTAGGTATCTTAAAAGGATCTATCTCAACAGGTGGTGGTTCATCTACTACCCTAGCAGTGGTAGTAGTTTTCCCAAACAGAAAACCAAGTGGGTTATCCATATTGGAAACAAAGTAACAAGCAGTAACAAAATAAATACTCATAGTAGAAGTTCCCCTTACTAATTCCACTCTTCAATAGCGCTTCAATCCCCGGCAACGGCGCCAGAAAATAGTCTTGATGACCCACAAGTATAGGGGTGTATCGCAATCCTTTCGATAAATAGGAGTGTCGATCCTAACGAGGAGCAGAAGGTGCTGAACAGTGGTATGGAGCAGGAAATCCCTGTGAATACTTAGCAAACGGATTTTTAGTGGTTTTCTGATAAGGCAACAAAACAAGGAGCAAGTAATAAAGACAACGAACAAACGGAGAAAGTGGCCCAATCCTTTCTTAGCAAAGGACAAGCCAGTGGAATACTTATAAGGACCAAACGTTCTCGAGGACACATGGGAATTCTGTCAAGTGCTTTCGCTTCAAATAGCTGAGTACTCTTCTTTGGTGTTTTTAAGTGTTGTGTGGGTGAACCTGTGATAATGTACCGACCTTACTTGAACTAATACATACTTGTGATTAAACCCCTGCAAACATCCGTAACTACAGGAAAGTAATTAAGATATAAATCTAACCACAGCCTTAAACTCTGAGATCCTACACTCCCTTATGCAAAGGTGTCCTAACGGGGGTCAGGTTTCTGTCACTCCGGCAACCCCATAATTAGTAGAGAAATACACAATGCATTCCCCTAGGCCCATAAAGGGTGAAGTATCATCTATTCGACGTTCACATGACACCACTAGAAGAATAGCACCACAACTTAAATACTAAACCATTAAATAATAACTCAACACAAATTCACTACTAACAACATGACTTTCCCCATGTCCTCAAGAACACAACGAACTACTCACAAGACATCATATGGATCAAGATAAAAGATGATATGGTAATGAAAAACAATCTGAACATAAACAATAATCCAATGGTTCCACTCACAAGCATCAACTACAATAGTAATCAACACTGGGAAAGTTTCCCCTAAGAACTAAAGCAATATCCAACATAATTATTACAGCAGGACGGAGTGGTGATGATGGTGCTGGTGGATATGATGGTGTGGATGATGATGATGATGATCCCGATGAATCCTAGATTTACGATGGTGTTGATGGCGACGGTCTCCCCTCTTCGGGAAGGAATTACCCCGGCAGAAATCTGTCTGCCAGACAGATCTTTCTCTCTTGGTGTTTTCCGCCCCCTAGAGGTGGCGGAAATCTATCTGTGGTTGCTCCCCGAGGTTTAGGGTTCCGTAGGGAAGATATAGGCAAAGGGGCGGAGTCGGGAGCCGGGCAGGTGGGCCACACCTGCCCTAGGCACGGGGTCAGGTGGGCCCGCGCCTAGGCGGTGTGGGCCCCCTGTGGCCCTTCTTCGTCCCTCCTTCTAGCTTCCTCAATCTTCTGGAAAAATAATATTTTCCCATATTTTTATGTTATTTTTCTGATCTTCGCGAAATTGCATCAAAACGCCCTCTTTTCCATCAGAATCCAGACTCCGGCAGTCCATCCTCCAAGAATCATCCAACATGCATAAACAGTGGAAAATACATAAGTAATACCTCATAATAAGACAAATATCAATGGATAGAGGTAGATTATGATATAGAATGGTGATGCAAATTGGTCCTATCAATCACCAGCTCTTGTCTTATGGCAAGGAGCTCCAAGGTAATCTCCTCTCCTCCATCTCTATCTAGCGTCTTGGATGACCTTGAGAGTAACCATGACAGTGATAATGAAGAATTTGGTGAAGAATATATACAAGAAATGTATGTTATCATGAAGTCTCTTCCTTGCATTGCTCGTGCTAGAGTCAAGCAATTAATGGAACTTGTCGACTCACGTGACGATACCATTGATAGCTTGGAATCTCATATTGATGATGAGTAAAGAAGATTTAATCTTCTTGAGCAAGAGCTATGTGAGGAAAAGAACACCAATTCATTTCTTAAACAACAAGTTGAGACCTTTGAACTTGATAAAGTAAAAGACATGGACACTATTGATAGGGCTAGCTCCTTGTCCCAAGAGCTTGATGCTTAAAAGAAAGAGCTTGAGGTTGCTCATGCTTCTCTTACCAAGGATCTTAAGTACCTTGAAAAGGCTAGTTTTCTTGTCAAGTGTGAGCTCATAAAACTTGGGGAGAACCATGACCAACTTCAAGTGACCTATGATAAGGCTCTTGGTACATTGAAGGATCCAATTATTGTTGAGAATGATTCTTGTTCCTCTAACTCTACCTTTGATCAAACTCTCATCATTGAGGAAAATAAGAAGTTGAAAGAGCAACTCGAGAAAGAGCGTCGTGCACCTACTCCCAAGGGAAAGATTCTTGATGAGATTCTATCTCGTCAAAGGACGAGGGCTTCCAAGGAAGGTGTTGGCTTTGATACAAAGAACAACAAGAATAATGCTATTCCACCCAAGAAGATAAACTTTGAGAGAAGGGGACAAGGTGGTTGACCAAGTCAAGAAGAATGTTGTGAATGGGGGAGCCATAAGGGGCAACCCCAATCATAAATATGCGGGAAAATCTAATCCATCATGTGTGCTATGTAAGATCACTCAAGCATATGTATATGCCAAATATGTTGGCCCTCGCAATGGTTATGCTTATAGGTGGTACTCAATTTGGGTACCAAAGGATCTTGTTGCTAATTCTAGGGGACCCATTACTCAATGGGTTCCTAAATCAAAGAATTGATTTTGTAGGGGTATGCCTCTGGTGGATCAAAATGGGTGTTTGATAGTGGATGCACTAATCATATGACCGGAGGTAGAAGTGGACTTGAACAATTCATTCACGATGTCAACTCAACGCCAAGCATCACTTTTGGTGATAACTCAAAAGGAAAGGTACTTGGTTATGGCAAGTTGGTGGTCTCCAAGGCCTTGTCCCTAGAGACCGTCTTGATTATTGAAACCCTTGGATACAACTTACTTTGTATTAAACATCTTGCGGATGCCGGTTATGATTCCTATTTCTTGAAAACTTTTGTGAAAGTCTTTAGGAGTGATGATCTCAGTTTGGTCCTTGTTGGACATGTGGAAGACGACCTTTATGTGGTCAACCTCTCAGAAGAGAGCCAATCCCTCCCCACATGTCTAATGTCCAAGGCTGACAAGGGATGGCCTTGGCATCATCGCCTAGGCCATGTCAACATGAGAAATCTCAATCTATTCCTAAAGGGTGAGCATATTGTTGGACTAACTGGTGTCTCCTTTGAGAAAGATCGTGTGTGTAGTGCTTGCATATCAGGAAAGAAAATTGGGAAGCATCATCCTTCTGTATCTAAGGTGGCCACGTCAAGACCCTTGGAGCTTCTCCACTTGGATCTCTTCGGGCCACCAACTTATGATTCTCTTGGTGGAAGGAAGTATGGTTTTGTCATTGTTGATGATTACTCAAGGTATACTTGGGTCTTTCTCCTCAAGTCAAAGGATGATACCTACAAGGAATTCATGATCTTCGCCAAGAAAGCTCAATGCACTCATGAAGTGGATATCAAGACCATTAGAACCGACAATGGCACCGAGTTCAAGAACTACACCATGCAAGAGTTCGTTGAAGTGAGGGGATCAAGCATGAATTCTTAGCTCCCTATACCCCTCAACAAAATGGTGTTGTTGAAAGGAAGAATCGGAAAATTATTGAGATGGCAAGAACAATGTTGAGTGAATTCAAGTCATCCCACAACTTTTGGGGAGAAGCCATTGCTACCGCGGTTCACTACAAAAACCGGCTCTTCCTCTGAGCTCCCTTCGACATGACTCCGTACGAGATTCTCATAAGTAAGAAGCCCAACTACTTCCGAGTCTTTGGGTGCAAGTGCCTCATCAATAATAAGAAATAAAAGCTCGGTAAATTAGAATCTAGAACTATAGAGGGTATCTTTGTTGGTTATGCGGAAAACTCTCATGCCTATATATACTACAACAAAACCAATGGTTGTATTGAAGTATCTTGTGACGTGGAGTTTTTGGAGAATAATGGTTCCCATGAGGGGCAAGTTGTTTCACATGATGTAGGTGATGGAGATTCCTCTCAAGTCATCAAGTTGATGGTTATTGGGGATATTTTTTCCACCGAAACTCACATTCATGTTCAACAACATGATGGGGGAGAATGAAGCTCAACTCAATAAGATCCAAGCTCTACCCAAGTTGAGTCATCAAGTGCACCACAAGATCAACATCTCTCTCAAGATGCCTCGCAAACCGAAGAACAAGAACCAAGATCTCAACCCGTTGAGCAAGACCAAGTAGAAGATCAAACTCTTCCATCCCAAGGTCAAGCTCAAGATTGTGTCGATGATCAAGGTCCCTTAAAATATTAATTTCTTGATCATGAAGGCACAATTTGGAAGATCAAGGCTGCCTCCATTGCAAGTGGACTCCAAGTCAATAATATCCTTGGAAGCATATCAAGAGGGATCGAGACTCGTTCCAAGAAGAAGAATCTCACAACCTTTTGTGGGCATCATGCTTTTGTGTCCAATTTTGAGCATCTCAAGGTTCATGAAGTGTTGGAGGATCCGGATTGGGTCATTGCCATGCAAGAAGAACTCGAGTGCTTCACCCGCAATGAAGTTTGGTATCTAGTGGAGAGGCCTAAAGACCATCGTGTCAATGTCATTGGGACCAAGTGGGTGTTCAAGAACAAGCAAGATGAAAATGGAACTGTCACAAGAAATAAAAGCAAGGTTAGTGGCGCAAGGGTATGCCCAAATAGAAGGTATTTACTATGAGGACACCTTTGCACCTGTTGCTCATCTTGAAGCTATTTGTATCTTGCTTGCATATGCATATTTTCATAACTTCAAGCTTTATCAAATGGATGTGAAAAGTGAATTTCTTAATGGTCCCTTGAAAGAGGTTGCATATGTAGATCAACCCCCGGGTTTCGAAAACTCACGCTATCCCAACCATGTGTATCTAATCCATAAGGCTCTCTACGGCCTAAAGCAAGCTCCTCGTGCTTGGTATGAGCACCTTAGGGATTTCCTACTCATGGACGGGTTTAGTGTGGGTAAGGTCGATTCCACCCTTTTCACCAAACGGGTTAAAGGGGGTGGCTTATTCATTGTTCAAATTTATGTTGATGATATTATCTTTGGTGGAGCTAACGAATCTAACAACAAAGATTTTTCCGAGTTGATGACTATGAAATTTAGGATGTCCATGATGGGGGAGTTGAAGTACTTATAGGCTCCATTATAAAGCAACTTTCTCAAGGCACCTTCATCTCCCAATAGAAGTATATAAAGGACATGCTCAATAAGTTCGAGATGGCCAATGCTAATCCCATGAAGACTCCCATGCCACTAAATGGGCAACTTGGTCTTGGTATAGGTGAGAAGGACGTGGATCAAAAGGTATATCGCTCTATGATTGGTTCCTTGCTCTACCTTTGTGCTTCTAGGCCGGATATCATGTTAAGTGTTGGAATGTGTGCTCATTTTCAATCATCTCCCAAGGAGTGCCACTTGGTGGCGATCAAACGGATTTTTAGGTACCTTGTTTTCACTCCTACTCTCAGGATTTGGTATCCTAAGTGTTCAACCTTTGAGCTTGTTGGATATTCGGATGCCGATTGGTCAGGTCATAAAGTTGACCGGAAATCAACCTCTATGGCTTGACAATTCATTGGATGGTCGTTGGTGAGTTGGTCTTCCAAGAAATAGAACTCCACAGCCCTATCCACCACTAAAGCCGAATACATATATGTGGCATCTTGTTGTGCTCAATTGTTATGGATGAGGAAAACCTTGAAAGACTATGGTGTGTCTCTTGGTACGGTGCCTCTTCTATGTGACAATGAAAGAACAATAAAGATCGCCAATAACCCCGTCCAACATTGTCGCACCAAAGATATTGACATTCACCATCACTTCCTACGTGACTGATACGTCCAAAATGTATCTACTTTCCCGAACACTTTTGCTATTGTTTCTCCTCTAATTTGTGTGATTTGGATATAACTAACACAGACTGACGCTGTTTTCAGCAGAATTGCTTTGATGTCTCGTTTTTGTGAAGGAAATCAAATTTCAAGACGAATCCCAGAAAATATGCCGAAAATCCTATTTTCACAAAAGACTCACGGAGCCAGAAGATGGAGGGGAGAAGAGGCCTGAGGGGCCCACACCACCCCCTGGCGCGGGCCAGGCCTGGCTACGCCAGGGCATGGTGTGGCTGCCTCGGACTCCGCCTCGACCTCTCCTTTCGCCTACATAAACCCTCTGACCTAAAAACACTGGGGGTTCGACGTTTTTCCAGATAGAGTTCTGCTGTGCCGCCACCACCAAAAAACGCGATTCGGAACCAGAAACTCCATTCTGGCACCCTGACGGGATGGGGAATTGGAGGATATTATCGCCATCATCATCACCAACGCCTCTCCATCAACCATCCATGATTCCCCCATCCATGAGTGAGTAATCCCCCGCAGTAGGATATGGGGATGGTAGGGATTGGATGAGATCTCTCATGTAATTGCATAAGATTGTTAGGGCATGGTGCCTACTATATATTGTTAGTGCTTTTTGACATTGTTGCAACTTGTTATGCTTAATGCTTGTCACTAGGGCCTGAGTGCCATGATCTCAGATCTGAACATGTTATGGATTCATGATGATATTATTGTTTGTGATCTTACCTGCAAGTTGTATACACATATCATTGTCTAGAACCCGAGGCCCTGAAGTGACAGAAATCGGGATAACCGGAGGGGATGGCTGTGATATGAGGATCACGTGTGTTCATGGAGTGTTAATGCTTTGCTACAGTGCTCTATTAAAAGGAGTACCTTAATTGCCAGTAGATTCCCTAGAAGCCCGCTGCAACGGGCTGGCAGGACAAAAGATGTTGTGCAAGTTATCATTGCGAGCACATATGACTATATATGAAACACATGCCTATGGTTACTTAGTACTTGGGTGCTTTACCTTATTTATCTGCAAATGCCCTTGTCTTTATTATTACATGAATTGTCTTGTCCATGCAATGCCCGTCCATCCATCTCTATTCCTACCGCATTTAAATCATGCTATTTACTACAATCGTTACCACTGTCCTTATTTTACTACTGTTGTTACTTTGCTATCCTTACTACAAAACTGTTGCTACTGATAAACTACTCCGAGCAAGACTATTTCCAGGTGCAGCTGAATTGACAACTCAGATGTTAAGGCTTATAAATATTCTTTGGCTCCCATTGTGTTCAATCAATAAATTTGGGTTTTACTTCCCTCGAAGACTGTTACGATCCCCTATACTTGTGGGTCATCAAGACTATTTTCTGGCACCGTTGCCGGGGAGCATAGATTTATTTATAAAGTTCACTTGGAATTATTATTGTTTGCTGCTATCCATTCATCATGGGTAAAACTCGTGATGGAAAATTTCCTATATTACCATCCACTACAAGAAGAGGTATAGTTCTAAACATCTTTGTTGCTCTTGATTCACCATTTGTGATGAGTAAGCTCCTTACACCACCACCACATACACATGTTACACATACTGCTACTTCTGCTGAATCTGAAATTCCTTTTGATACTCATGATGTTACTTCTACTATGCTTGATGAGAGTGGTTCATTAGGTCCTTTCCTAGATGCTACAATTTCTAGAACCATAATTGGAAACACTGAAACTCCTAATGAAGATACTACTACACCTATTAGTTCACCTGAGTCTAGAGAGAGTCCTAGCTATGATATTGATGACGGTTATATTGAAATGACTGATGAATTTATTGAAGAATGTTGAAACACTCATGGTGCAAGTGCTATTAAGATTCGTCTTGAGAGACATACTGGTAGACCTAAATTATCTTCTGATGCTAAGTTTGCCACATCTCCCATAAACATTAAAGATAAGGATTATGATTTCTCTCTTGATTTATCTTACATAACCATTGTTGAGAAAGAATATTTTTGTGGGATTGAAAATGTAAGTGTTGTGGCACATATGACTGAGCTCTCTACTTTGAGTGGCTTATTTTCTGATGATATTAAGAAACACACCTACTTTGTTGCTAAAATTTTCCCTTTTTCATTGAAGGGAGAAGCTAAAGCTTGGTTTAATAATTTACCTCCTCGGTCTATTGAGAGTCCTGATGACTTGATTAATACTTTATTTCAGAAATATTTCCCTCCTAGTGCTCGACATGCCATTTTGCAGGAACTTTTTTATTTTAAACAGGGAGAAGAGGAGAAATTGCCTGAATCATGGGCAAGGTTTTGTGCTTTAATTCAAGCACAGCCTGGATGTCAAATACCTAAAAATGAGATTCTTGATATATACTATAATGGACTAACTCATGAATCTAGGACATACCTGGATAGTTGTGTTGATTATGTTTTCAGGAAAGAACTTCCGAAGAAGCTGAGGAATTAATGGCTAAAATAAGCAAGAATTGTGATGATTGGACTACATCTGAGTCAACTACACCTGAGTAAACTGCACCTGAACCAACTGTGCCTAATCCAACCCCAACACCAACACCAAAAAAGAGGGGAGTGATTGAATTAAATGATGAAGTGATGAAGGAAGCTAAGAAATGTCTTAAGGAGAAAGGTATTAAATCTGAAGATGTGAAGAATTTACCTCCTATAGAAGAATTATGTAAGACAATCTCCCACTCATCCACTATTGAGGTACACTGTCTCCAACATTTTGATGAAGGTGATATTCCTTATTCTAAACCTCCTGATCAATGCTTAGAGGAATTTGATATTTATGTTGTTAAACAAGATAATTTTAATAAGAGAGTGCAGAATCATTTAATGGAAAACTCTAGAGCTATTAATGAGTTGCATGATATTGTGGAAAGAACCTACAATGATGTTAAAATGCTTGTTAAACATTTCCAAATGGTTCAAACTCAAATTGATCAGCTTACTAAAGTACAAAAAGATTTCCTAGTTAATGCTTCTAGAGAAAAACATGCTTATGAAATTAGAACTAGGAGTGGTGCTTCCACTCAGGATCCTTTGTATCCTGAGGGACATCCTAAAAGAATTGAGCAGGATTCTCAACAAGTTGAAAATAATGGTACTTCTTCTAAGAGAAAGAAAAAGAAACATAAAACAGTTGTAGAATCTTCTGAACCTGCTAAAGATCCTAATAGTATATATGTTTCTGATGCTGAAAATGAAAGTGGTAATGACAAAAATGATGCTCCTGATAAATAAGAAATTGAAGAAGAACCTGAAAGGAACACTAGGAATACTAAGTACACTAAGGAGGATTTTGTTTCTAATAAACATGGCAGTGAAAGAGAGCCTTGGTGAAAAAACCAATGCCTTTTCCTGATAAGAAACACAAGTCAAAGGAAGAAGAACACTATAACAAGTTTTGTGAGTGGATGAAACCTTTCTTTTTGCAAATTCCTTTGACTGATGCTATTAAATTTCCTCCTTATTCAAAGTATATGAAGGATATTATCTCTAATAAAAGGGAAGATTCCTAATGAGGAAATTTCCACTTTACTTGCTAATTATTCCTTCAATGGTAAGGTTCCAAAGAAATTTGGAGACCCAGGAATTACAACTATTCCTTGCTCTATTAAGAATAATTATGTTAGAACTACTTTGTGTGATTTGGGAGCAGGAGTTAGTGTTATGCCTTTTTCTCTCTACAAGAGACTTCAACTAGAAAAATTGATACCAACTGATATATCTTTGCAAATGGCTGATAAGTCTACCACTATTCCTGTTGGTATATGTGAGGATGTTCCTGTTCAAGTGGCTCATAATTGGTTGATATTAACTGACTTTGTTGTGCTTGAAATGTGATAATATGTCTATTATTCTTGGGAGACCTTTTCTTAATACTGCGGGTGCTGTCATTAATTGTAATCAAGGAAAGGTAAATTTTAATGTTAATGACAAGGAGCATACTATTTATTACCCCAAGAAGATTGATAAGAATTATGGCCTAAATTCAATTGAAAATATTGAGGGCATCAAGGTTAGAGAAATTTATTGTCCCATACCACAAGGAGATTATGAAACTATTATGATTGGGACTATTGCTATCAAGGTTGAGGTAACATAATCATTTAGTGAAATGCAAAGTTTTGCTTGATATAAAATTGTTTTGGTAACAAGACCTGATCAACCTTGTTAACAAAGGGATTTTTGTTAAACAAAACAATGTTTTCACCATGATTATCTTTGCTCAATTTTTATTTCTTCATTCCAATCTTTGCTTTCACCTTGTTCATCTTAGTATTGCTAGTTGTTTGCATATTAGAGTGTCTTAGAACTTCTGTAGTTTTATTTTTGATTTGTTTTTGCATCATTCCAAAATCATCTTTCTCCTAGAAAATCATTTTCAATTCCTCAAAATTGCTCAAAAATAAAGTTTCTCGAAAAATTCCATAAAATTCATATTAATTTTTTATGCCAAAAAAGGGGTAGGGAGGCACCTGAAGTGACCTAGGGGGGGCCACCAGGCAGGCACACCACCTGGTGGCGCGTCCACACCAGGGGCGCGCCTGGCCATGGTGTGGGCCACTCCTGGCTCTCCACTCATTCTCCCACCTGCCACCTCTCTCTCTCTCTCTCTCTCTCTCTCTCTCTCTCTCTCTCTCGATAAAACACCATTTCATTGCTCAAACCCGTGGTCTTGCTATTCTTTCTCGCGATTTTCAATCTCCTTGCTCAGCCCACCTTAGCTGCTGATTTTTGGAGGGTTTGCTCTCCGGTATGTGACTCCTCCGCTTGTCCAAATAGATTTTTGATTGGTGAACTATATCTTGAGTACTTTGCTATTGTAGGTGACAGGTTATGTGAGTTTGCATGCTTGTTCTATGCTTAGAGAAATCATTTTGATGCATGTTTAGCCCTCTTACAAGTCCCTATAGTAGTTCCCCATCACTTATTAGCTTTGAAATTACTTTGTTTGAGGTTTGTCTAAAAATTTCAGAAAAAAAGAGAGATGGACAACCATACTTTTGGACAAGTGTTTGAAAGAGATACACCCAGGAGGGCAAGGCCTTCGAGATCAGCCTCTCAATTTAGGCCATCATATAATGAAGATCTTATTGCGCCGCGCTTCGACAATGAGGGAGATGATGGAAATGCGCACCCATCTACCTTCCCTTGTTTTTCCTTTTTGCAAGCTGCAAGGATCCTTGATGATTTCTTACTTCTTGTTCAAAGGGTTGGTCTAACCACTTACATGCAGGATGAGAGTGAGCAATATTCTTTGCTCACCAAAACTTTTGTGGAAAGCTTCACTTTCACTAATATCCCTTATATATCAACTGTTTCATTTAAAATCTATGATAAACCTATTGATACATCATAAATGTATCTATAATTTTTGATGTTCCATGCTTGTTTAGTATCTACTTTTCTATGCTTTGTCTACACTTTGAGGTATTTTTATACATTTTCTGGGACTAACCTATTACCAAGATGCCGCAGTGTCAGTTGCCTGTTTTTTTGCCGTTTTTGGTTTCATAAAAGCTAGTAAGGAAGTATTCTCGGAACTGGATGGGACAAAAGCCAAATTCAATATTTCACCGAGGAGAACACAGAGTCTAGAGGACAAACGGAGGGGCGCCACAGGGCGGCTACACCCCCAGGCGCGGGCCCACCCTAGGCCGCGCCAGGGCAGGGTGTGGGCCCCCTGGCTGCCCTCCTACCTCGCCTCTTCGCCTATAAAAGCCCCCCGATGCCAAAACCCTAAACACCCGATCAAATCTCCACGAAATAGTCCATAGCCGCCACCACCATCGTCCCTAGATCGGGGGATCTGAAGCTCTTCCTGGCACTCTGCCAGAGGGGAGAGATCATCCTGGATACCTTCTTCATCACCATGCCAGCCTCTGGTATGATGTGTGAGTAGTTCACCCTTGGACTATGGGTCCATACAGTAGCTAGATGGTTGTTTCTCCTCCTTTGTGCTATCATGTTTAGATCTTGTGAGCTCCGTTCATGATCAAGATCATCTATTTGTAATCATGCATCTTGTGTTTGCAGGGATCCGATGGATATTGAGATTACTATGTCAGATTGATTATTGATTCTATCATGTCTTATTGATTATTGATTATATCATGTCTGTGTTGTTTGTGATCTTGCATGCTCTTCGTTGCTAGTAGCTATCTTGGCCAAGTAGATGCTAGTGACTCCAAGAGAGAGTATTTATGCTCGATAGTGGGTTCATGCCTCTATTAAATCCAGGGAAGTGACAAGAATCTCTAAGGTTATAGATGTGCTGTTGCTACTAGGGAGAAAACAACAATCTTTTGTTCATGTAACAATTGTATTGTTTACTTTACACACATTTCTTAATGCAATTATCCGTTGCTTGCAACTTAATACTGGAAGGGGTTCGGATGATAACCTGAAGGTGGATTATTATTCATAGATGCAGTTGGATGGCAGTCTATGTATATTGTTGTAATGCCCAATCAAATCTCATAGGAATCATGATGTCTAGTATTTGCATTGTTATGCCTTACTCTGTCCTGTCAATTACCCTGCTGTAATTTGTTCATCCAGCATGTTATGTTATCTTTCTTAAGGAGAACACCTCTAGTGAACTATGGACCCTGGTCCAATCTTTACCATTGATACATCATCTACGGTTACAAGTTTACTTTCTACCAGCAACCATTACCTTCCACACTATATGTTTAATCCTTTGTTTTCAGCAAACCGGTGAGATTGACAACTCACTGTAATTTGGGGAAAAGTCTTGAGTTTGTGTTCTGTAGGATTCCAAGTTGCCAGCAACACCTTGGAGTTTTTTCCTTCCTCCTACTGGTTCGATAACCTTGGTTTCATAACTGAGGGAAAACTTACTGTTGTGCTCATCACACCTTCCTCTTGGGGTATCCCAACAAAGCTCTACAGTGATCTGAGCTCGTCACCTATCACCATGCCATTGGAAAGATCTTGCAGCATTATAGGTATTGGCATGACTGCGACAACAAAGAAGATCCAGGGTTGACCCGCTGATTTTCTAGAGCTCTATCGAGGTGTAACAAATGATGATGACCGCGCAGCCCATTGTGGGAAGATAAGAAACATTCAACTCCCAGCTCTTAGTTATTTTGCTTACTATCTTGCCACTAGCATTCTTAGTAGGGAGAACACTAGTAATATTTCTAATTATCATTTAGCTTTTCTCGCTGCTACACTTAATAATGAAACCAAGTATAATCTTGGTTCTTTCATTGCTTGCCGCCTAGCTGCTAGAGGACCCATTTATGGGGTCATTATTGTTGCACGCATGGTTGCTGCCTTGGACCTTTCTGTTGATCATAATGATACAGTGTTAGCCCCACAGAGGCTTGATCTAGATGCTATGAAAGCACATCACTTTGTTACTGCTAACTCTAGTACAGAGAGTTTAGTTTACAGGATGTTGTTTACTGACGGAGAGGAGAGGGAAATTCCCTTGCCACAGTCTACTTTGTTCAGTATTTTCAGGAGGCCATGGTCGCGCTCCAAGGAGGAGATGGACGAGCAGCTCCGCTTGCTTGGTTTCCACGGGAACCACTAGGGGGATATGCCCTCTTATGACTACTCTGCGCACTACGCCAGGGCGTCCTTGAGTTCGTATCAGGACGAAGGCACTTCTTCTTGTCCGGCTTGGGGTTGATCTCCACAGAGGCCAAAAGCCTAAGCTTGTGGGGAGTTATACCGACATCACACTCATCTGCATATCATGTTCTGTCGGTACTTTGCATATCCATGTTTCGCTTTCTTTCATTTTAGTTTTTTTCTTGCTTTTTCTTCTTTACAAAACAAAAAAAGACCAAAAATATTTTTGTTGTTTCTCTTTGTTTGCTACTTTTAGCTTTAGTTTGCTTCACCCTTGTTAGCTTTGGTTGATTATTCGAAAAACCCAAAAATATTTTGTTTTGTTTGCTCTTTCCTTCAGTTCTTGTCTTAAAAAAATCGAAAACCCAAAAATATTTGTTGTTTTTCTCTGGTTTTGTAAAGTTCGTTGCAGGATTCAGCAGTCCTCAGTGACTCCTTGGAATTTGGTTTTCATATTATTATTCAAGCCACACAAGTGAAAGGCAATGATGATTTACGACAACTCGAGGTGTGGTAAGAGGCTGGTATGAACTCTATTTGTTTTCATTTTTGTACATATACTCATCATTGTGGGCATGCTTAGTCTGTTCGTGTAGGGTGTATGTTATTTAATGGATACTTAGTAGTTCTTTCTCTCTTATGATTAGTTCCAATCTACGAATAGTTCATAGCATGCATATAAATGTTTGCTTGCATTGTCCTATTCATAACTTGGTATGACATTGTGGTATCCTCCTCTGAATGTTTTATTTGAATCGACTTGGCACATGCTCACGCATGCATATGACTAAACAAAAAGTCAGTTAAGCCTCGATGATTTATTTTGCCTCAGAGTTCTTTTGTGACTTTTATGCCACTATTAATTTTGTTTTGTCGCAAGCATGATTATGACAGTTACTGCTCTCTCGATTGTCGCTTCCTATCTATTTCTAGCCTTCACTTGCACTGAGTATGAGCTCTACTCATGCATCCAACTCCCCAAAACCAAAAGTGTCAAAAAGTGTCCACCATATCTACCTATTAGCAGCATTGTTATTCCTTGCATACTTATTATGCTTTATTTTTCTTCTGAATAAAAATGTTTGCTTGTTATGAGAAAATTAGTTAGTAAAGCTCTCACGAACTTGATGGCACACTTTATTTTCTTGCATTTAATGAACCTGAACCATTGTGACTGTCTATGTAGTTATATGCTTGCAAATTATAAGTTGGGAGTTAGCAGAACCATGTTGTCATGGGGAACACTTTCAACACTTGTACATATCTATCCAGTTGATATCATGCTCTTTTGTTTATGGATGTCGGCGGTGTGAAATAAAAGGGGAGCTTGTAAGTCCATGGAGTATTATATATGTGTTATAGAAACGCCTGGGCGGCTAGCCTAAGCCATGCCTAATCATGGTGGAAACTTGCAGCATAACCTAATGAGCATTCTGTGAAGCATCCTCAATAAAAACCTATGCAAATAGCAAATAAAAAGATCACAGAGATGCTCATTGTCTATTTCCTTGTCATTTTGATATGGGATAGCTCCTGTGTCATGGGGCAAGGGGTACCCCGTTGGCGGTTCTCTATGATACACATATACTTACAATGACAAGAACTTACCCGTGACTAAAGTTGAGTAGCATGAGGAACGACCCTCGTACTCAAGGGACATGAGATTTTCAGCTTATGATTTGTCAAGCATATAACTCATATTTGACCTCACTTTAACCTTAACCACTTCAAGATTCTAATGATAGGGGCAATGCGAGCTCAAAGCTAATGAGTACCATACTTTCAACATTTGGAGGCCTTTCAAACCTTTTTAATCTTTTCTTTCACTTTTATGTCGAGTCACCATTTATTCTATGAGCACCTTCCCGAGAGCATAGCTGTCATTGTGAATGTCTATGTAGTTATATGCTTGGAAATTATAAGTTGGGAGTTAGCAGAACCATGCTGTCATGGGGAACGCTCTCAACACTTGTACATATCTATCCAGTTGATATCATGCTCTTTTGTTTATGGATGTCGGTGGTGTGAAATAAAAGGGGAGCTTGTAAGTCCATGGAGTATTATATATGTGTTAGAGAAATGCGTGGGTGGCCAGCCTAAGCTATGCCTAATCATGGTGGAAACTTGCATCATAACCATAATGAGCATTCTCTGAAGAATCCTCAATAAAAACCTATGCAAGTAGCAAATAAAAAGATTGTTGAGATGCTCATTGTCTGTTGCCTTGTCATTTTGATATGGGATAGCTCATGTGTCATGGGGCAAGGGGTAACCCGTTGGCGGTTCCCTATGATACACATATACTTACAATGACAAGAACTTACCTGTGACTAAAGTTGAGTAGCATGAGGAACAACCCTCGTACTCAAGGGACAAGAGATTTTCATCTTATGATTTGTCAAGCATATAACTCATATTTGACCTCACTTTAACCTTAACCACTTCAATGCTAATGATAGGGCAATGAGAGCTCAAAGCTAATGAGTACCATATTTTCAACATTTGGAGGCCTTTCAAAACTTTTAATCTTTTCTTTCACTTTTATGTTGAGTCACCATTTATTCTATGAGCACCTTCCCGAGAGCATAGTTGTCATTCTAAGTGTAATTTGCTTGTCCCAGAACACGGTTAATTGTGACATAACTTTGATGCTTGTATCTTTGATATTTTTACTTCTAGTCTTCACTTAAACTTTAGAGGTGCCTTGGCATTTATGTTTTGCTCCAAAAATAAAGGCAAGCGAGATACCACTTTATCATATCTTCTTATGAGCATTACAATCTTGCATATGCTTATATTTCATGTTGCTTATTATTATTGTGTTGGAATATCTTCATAAGCTTGCATGACTATTGGGTAAACTTATTTGCATACTCCCTATTACAAATTGCCTAAGTATTTGATCATATGCTGAGAATATATACATATTATGAAGCAAATGGATTCGTGAGAGTTTTTTATCTCACTTAGTTTTCAACTGAATTGCTTGAGGACAAGCAATAAGCTAAGCTTGGGGGGAGTTGATATGTCCAAAACGTATCTACTTTCCCGAACACTTTTGCTATTGTTTTTCCTCTAATTTGTGTGATTTGGATATAACTAACACGGATTGACGCTCTTTTCAGCAGAATTGCTTTGGTGTCTCATTTTTGTGCATGAAATCAACTTTCAGGGAAAATCCCAGAAAATATGCTGAAAATTCTATTTTCCCAAAAGACTCACAGAGCCAGAAGACGGAGGGGAGAAGAAGCCCGAGGGGCCCACACCACCCCTGGCGCAGCCAGGCCAGGCCGCGCTAGGGAATGGTGTGGCCGCCTCGGACTCCGCCTCGACCTCTCCTTTCGCCTATATAAACCCTCTGACCTAAAAACACTGGGGGGTTCGGCGTTTTTCCAGATAGAGTTCCGCTGCGTCGCCGCCACCAAAAACCACGATTCGGAACTAGAAACTCTGTTATGGCACCCTACCGGGATGGGGAATTGGAGGAGATCATCGCTATCATCATCACCAATGCCTCTCCATCAACCATCCATGATTCCCCCATCCATGAGTGAGTAATCCCCCGCAGTAGGCTATTGGGATGGTAAGGATTGGATGAGATCTCTCATGTAATTGCATAAGATTGTTAGGGAATGGTGTCTAGTATCTATTGTTAGTGCTTTTTGACATTGTTGCAACTTGTTATGCTTAATGCTTGTCACTAGGGCCCGAGTGCCATGATCTCAGATCTGAACATGTTATTGATTCATGATGATATTATTGTTTGTGATCTTACCTACAAGTTGTATACACATATCATTGTCCGGAACCCGAGGCCCCGAAGTGACATAAATCGAGATAACTGGAAGGGATGGCTATGATATGAGGATCACGTGTGTTCATGGAGTGTTAATGCTTTGCTCCGGTGCTCTATTAAAAGGAGTACCTTAATTTCCAGTAGATTCCCTAGAGGCCCCACTGCAACGGGCTGGCAGGACAAAAGATGTTGTGCAAGTTCTCATTGCGAGCACGTATGACTATATATGGAACACATGCCTATGATTACTTAGTACTTGGATGCTTTATCTTATTTATCTGCAAATGCACTTGTCTTGATTATTACATGAATTTTCTTGTCCATACAACGCCCTTCCATCCATCCCTATGCCTACCGCATTTAAATCCCGTTGTTTACTACAATTGTTACCACTGTCCTTATTTTACTACTACTGTTACTTTTCTATCGTTACTACAAAACTGTTGCTACTGATAAACTACTATGAGCAAGACTTTTTATAGGTGCAGCTGAATTAATAACTCAGTTGTTAAGTCTTATAAATATTCTTTGGCTCCCCTTGTGTAGAATCAACAAGTTTGGGTTTTACTTCCCTCGAATACTGTTGCGATACCCTATACTTGTGGGTCATCACTGACCATCTCGCAAATGGTGACATCAATATCACTCATGTGGGTACGATGTTCAAATTGTCCCATATCTTCATGAAGCCTTTGGATGAAGCTCGGTTTGTCATGTTGAGGCGAGAACTCGGGATCCTAGATCCTCAAAACTTGGATTGATTTACTTCTTGCACTATATTCTCGCTTTTAACGTGATATGTAGCTTAGTAGCACAACACATGTAGGGATAGCCATCTTACCATGTCTTGGTTTGATGCATACCTATGTGTGCAACATAAATTGATCTCGCGTCATGATATGGGTCCAAGCATCTATCTTTGAGGCACCATGACATGTGTGCTTAAACATAGGGGGAACATCCTTCGCCAAATGGTTTGTTTTGTGTAGTGGGTGCTTTGATATTCAATGCTAAAACCTATGTCCATTATTGCTCTTCGTATTGCCTTGTGTTTATTCCAATGGACATGGGTTACCTCTGGTTTTTCTTTTGGATCTTGTGTATATGCTCATATGATCTCTCACGTTTTTGTTTCCTGTCTTTTTCCTACCCCAGATATTCTTTCCTGGAATTTTCCGGCAAAAATTCTGGTCTTCCGGCCTGGTGACCGAAATTTCCGGCGGCTGACCGAATAGTCATTTAGTATACTATTTTGGTCAGCCGCCGAAAATTTTGGTCATCACCAGAAATTCGAGCCACTGGCCCGGTTCGCCGATACGCTCGCCCGAAATTCCGGCGTGGGCGCCGGTCCGACCGGACTTATTGTCGGTTTGTTTCTTTCAGGGGGTATTTAAAGCCTGCGCGTGGGGCAGTTCCAATCTTCTTCTTTCTCCCCCAAGCCCTCCCCTCCTCCATGTCCGCTGCCCCAAGCTTTCCCACCCCCGTAGGCTTTTCCCTCCACCCAAATCCCTCCCAACCCCACCAAGTTGTAGATCGGGCCTCTACAAGTCTTCTCACCGGAATTTTTGCTCTGTCCTTGCCCGCATTGGGAGATCGGGGAGTTTTTATCTCTGTTCTCATGTGGTGCTTCTTCTTTCCCATCTTTGGCAAGGGAAAGCATGGCTTCTTCAGAATCCGAGGGTAAGATGTGTTTCCATCTCCCGCTTTCTCTCATTCTAGTCTTTCTCTATCCATTGGTAGTGAAACCCTAGTTTTCTTGACCAAGCCCATGCTCCCTTGATTCCCTTTTCCCTATAGTATCACCATGTTTTCCTTTCAAGTTATTTTTGTGCAAGTACTAAGTCATGGATAGTAACTTACGGAGATTGTACTGAGCTTTTGGTCCCAGCCCCAGTTTTGCCGACGCAGCCATCGAAATTTCCGGTCGCCGTTCTGGTCAACCGGACTGTAAAACCCTCGCCTGATAAGGCTGAGTTCATGTGAATAGTGCCAATACCTGGATCGGTTCACTGGCACACATAGTACAGATGAATACCAAAGAACTTAACAGCGCATCATAAATAACTAATTGATCCAGAATTTGCAATTATTACAATAAAGCTAAGCACGCAGGCTAGCTCAAATAGTTCAATAGCAAATAGAAGCTTAAATATATAGTAGACTCCATCTTCAATTGCCCACAAGCGAACAAATGTTGAGTGGAGCATCGCAACCTAGTCGATCACTCATAATCGGAAAAACAACCTGCAACATAAAACGTAGCAGCCCCGAAGGGTCAATATTTCGAATGTATGGCAAGTAGAGCTATTAAAGGAGACAATAGAACTAGCATCTACATGCATATTTGGCCAGTGGACCTGTGGTTAGATTGCATTTGCAAATACCTTTGTCCTACTTTCATAATCAGTTTTTGATTTTCTTTGAAAAGATCCCAATTAAGTTAACCCATCAATATTAAAGCAATTAGGAAATTAGAATGATCGAGAAATGTGTCATGAACTCAATATCAAGCAACTCAGATGTCAATAATCGGGGACACGGCTAATCGATTAGTTTATACACCCTGCAGGGGTTAGTACACTTTATCCATGTGACTTGGCCATCCCAGATCGTACCACCACTCTCATATTGGGTGATGATAGGGAGAAGTCCAAGAAGGGACCGTTCGGGAAGTAGCTCCCCAAACCCGACACGCACCGTACCAACCTACCAAAATTCTACATCTCTGGTTATGTGGGTTCGAGTTGCCACAACCTACTAAGTACAACCAACCGCCCATTTTATTATTGGCACATGGTTGTACATGTAAGCTACCAAATAAAGAAGTCAATCATTTCCTCTTGAAACCTAGGTGCCTTTCCGCAATGATACCACCGAAAAATGTCAATCCCATCACACCCAGGAGGTCCATTGATTAAGTTGTTTTTAGTTTTGCAAACCAACACTTTCCGAAACAACTTTTAGTGATGTAACCCATCCCTCGTTCATCATAGCACGGATAAGCACATCTACCAACGGTGGCTCAACTACAATAGATCCCTACCACATAGTAGGACATAGCATAGCGATAGTAGTTCCTAATCATGCAACTACAAAATACACAACAATGCATTGAAAATAGTAGGACAATAACATGAACAAATTAGCATCTACTTGCCTTGATAGTTGTTGGAGTCGTTCAAACACTCGTTGCAATCACACACGTTGCACTCCTCGCAATCTATCGATCAAACAATTGCATACAACATAAATAATAGCACATAGAGATCAAACAAATGCAACAAATACATGCATGACAATTTAATAATTCACAATGGTTGTTGTTTCAGTTCTCTAAACAATACTGAAGTATATGATGCATGCAAGAGATCGATTAATGCAATGGAGTATTTGTTATTAATAATTACTTGCCAATATAGGGGTTTTAATAGTTCTGTTGTAACACCTATTCTAACTGCAGAATTAAATTTTAATCTAATGTGTACTGGATAGAGGGCATTAATATGAACCAGTAGGCGTTTGATTCACCCTAATCGGAGTTATAGATCTTTTCTTATGATTTAAATAGTGTTTAATGGGTTTTAAATCATTTATATAGTTTCTGTTGCCTAAAAATCAAACTAAGATTATATCTGTAATACCCATGGAATTGTGATTCCAGGGACATATTATTTGTAATTTTCTCAGCAGTACTCGAATTACTATGATTTTAATACTCTAAATAAGCCATTAATCTATTTATTTAATTTCTGAAAAAACTTACAGTATTTGCCTGAACCATTTGCATATTGATGATCTACATGGAACCAGCTTTCCATCGGTATATTATTTATAATTTTGTGATATGCAAATAATTTACTATGAATTTAATAATTTCTATAGCCACTAAAACTTATTAAATCATTACGGTAAATATGTAATGTAAAGATTAGATCTAATCTGAGATCATTATTGTACTTTAGATTAGCTTTATTTCGACATATTGTTCATATTTTTCGGAGTTACAAATAACTTCCTATGAATTTATTAACCTAAAAGACCATTAAAAATAATTAAATTACTACAGTAAACGCATACTGTGAATGTTAGATAAAATGCCATATTATCATTCTACACGTTTTTCTGAATCTATTGATATATAATTTGCTGTTTTTGGATCTACGAATCTTTTATATGATTTTTGCAAGTTTACACAATTTCCTGCAATTTAAATTCAATTTCAAATCTACAGGGAATATTCTACGTTGACTGGGCGCTGACTGGGGCGGGTGCTGACCTGGCTTGACACGTGGCGAGATCTGGTTGTCTCGTACCCCTTCGTCGAGAAAATCTAATCTTGGCCGTCGGGATGAGATCCAGTGGCTAGAAAAGAAGTTGGCTCCAAATCAGCTTGATTTTGGCTCATAATAGATAAGAAAGAGATGTGTGTTAGAGAGACAAATCCGTAGATCAAATCGAAAACTTTCAACATGAAAATTGTAGAGAATCATTAAAGCTACCTTTTTACCAAAGGAATGTGGATTTGAAGAAACGAGCGCGAGTATATCTTGGATTTAGACAATCATATCTGAAATATTTTCGTGCAAAATTCTCCAGCTGTGGTGGATGAAAAGAGGTGAGGTTTGTCGGGAGTGAAAGATTTCTACGAGATCTACAACTTTCATGTTTTAGCCGAAGACAAACAACGAAGTCTAGATGGGTGAATAAACGAAATAAGATTCGGGCATATGTAGATTCCGGATTTCGAGAAGGGAAACTCATACAGCTGTGGCTCCACGGGTTTATGAAGATTTAGGACAGTGAGGAGATAGGTCTTGAAGTAGGGAACAAGTAAAAACAAAGGAAAGTCGATTTGGAGTTGTAGATTAAAAGATATTAGTGTTTAAATAGAGATAGGTCTAGAAAATCAATTTTGCACGCTTTTTAAAGCGGAGGTGGGATCGATCCTTCCTGCGCGTGTGGATGTCCCGTCGATGGGTGGCTGGGCCGAGTGGGCCGCTGGCTTGGGCCGGTTAGTTTAGTTTTTTTTCTTTTTTTTCTATTTTGGTATTTTCTTTATATCTTTTGCATACAAACTTCAAATGACACGATTCTTGTTTCTAAAATATTTTAAATTCGAGTAGATCATTGTAGGATTATATTTGTAAAACTTTTACTAGTTTGCAAGTAGTGTATTTATAAATCCTTGTATAATTCATTTTATTTATATCTTTATTTGTTTGTATTTATTCCATAACTTTTTCATCATAGCTCCAAATGAGCTCAATTTTGTTTCTAAAATTTTGTAATATTAATTGGATCTTTTTAGGCTATAATTTAGCAATAATCGCTGCCTTAGAAATAGTGGGTTTTTATAAAGCCAATTTAATTCTCTTTAGGAGCAAAGTGGCATATACTATTTAGGGTTTTAGTCCTTTATTTCTATTTAGGAAATTTATTCTTGATGCAAATATGCAATGCAATGCTCATGAATGTCATGCAAATGCAAAAAAAATCTAGTCCCACTTTCCAAAATCTTGGGATGTGACAAACTAACCCCCTTAAGATGAATCTCGTCCTGAGATTCGGAATGGCTAGCAAGGGTATGGGTGGTATACTCGAGGCTAACCCCCTTAAGAAAAATAAACTTGCATCTCCAAGGCTAGTTGATAAATTATATCTTGTTCTTCCTCCCTCTAGGATTGTGATTGTAGTATCAAGTTGTGCACCAACTATTTGAGCTTCTTATTTAAACATCCAGTCTATGCCTACTATTACATTTAAATATTGTGAATCCAATATAGTTAAGCTAGTAGGAAAACTATGTGTTCCAATTTTAGGGGTTGGCGATAAAGAGTATCTATTGGTATAGCATAGACGTGATATAGATAGAAAGACTAGAGAAGTATTACTACCCATAACTATATGAAGCAAACAATTGGCACACAAGCAAACAATCAACACAAACAACATGCATGCCAAAATAGTTTTGTTTATGTTCCGAAAGTTTTGTTTTAGTGGCATACCATCCACAAAATAGTTTTCCATTGACTAATATTCGTTTGGGGGTGAACCTACAATCATAAAAGCAATGGACAGAATCTATCCCGAAACTATAGCAGTGTTCACGAATTTTTCTGGGCACCTTAAACTCATCAGGAATTTTAGCCAATTTTTGTGCTGGTATATTAGGAAGTTTCGCACCAAACCCTATTTTTCAGATTTTCCCAGTTACCCAAGAAACATGAAAAATCGTACAGTATAGGGGGTTCAGCAAAAAACTGCAGCAAAAATATCACGAATTTCTAATCAAAACATTCATTAACATATTATGGAATCTCGCAAAAATATTCTGGAACTTTAAGGTATCAAATAGCATAACATAATCACAATAAATCAACTTTCAAACAAGTTCTTTCAATGATCGGTTGCTAGATCTAAATGGAGTCATATCAAACTATACGGTGGACATCATCTAACTATATTTGATCTTGCACAAGTGTTCATCTACAAGTTTGAACAACATAAGATTAGAAAATATAGATGAAGGATTACAATAATCTAATAAGTACAAAATTATGAGTTCATTACTAGAGAGAGTCTTCCTTCTATATTTTAAAAGAGAAGAGTATGAGAATTGAAGTGATAAGAAGATACTAGAAAGAAGTGTAAGAAGAGAATAGATAGAATCATATAGTGTTTATAATTTTCATATGGTTTTCCTAATCCATTGCTAGGTCACGATCCTACAGTCAACGCACTGCTCTGATACCATCCTGTAACACCCTCGCCTGATAAGGCTGAGTTCATGTGAATAGTGCCAATCCCTAGATCGGTTCACTGGCACACACAGTACAGATGAATACCAAAGAACTTAACAGTGCATCTTAAATAAAGAATTGATCCAGAATTTGCAATTATTACAATAAATCTTAGCATACAGGCTAGCTCAAATAGTTCAATAGCAAACATAATCTTAAATATATAGTAGACTCCATCTTCAAGTGCCCACAAGCGAACAAATATTGAGTGGAGCATTGCAACCTAGTCGATCACTCATAATTGGAAAAACAACCTGCAACATAAAACATAGCAGCCCCAAAGGGTCAATACTTAGAATGTATGGCAAGTAGAGATATTAAAGGAGACAATAGAACTAGCATCTACATGCATATTTGGCCAGTGGAGCTGTGGTTAGCTTGCATTTGCAAATACCTTTGTCCTACTTTCATAATCAGTTTTTGATTTTCTTTGAAAAGATCCCAATTAAGTTAACCCATCAACATTAAAGCAATTAGGAAATTAGAATGAGCGAGAAACATGTCATGAACTCAATATCACGAAACTACGATGTTCATAACCGGGGACACGGCCAATCGATTAGTTTATACACCCTGCAGGGGTTACTGCACTTTACCCATGTGACTTGGCCAGCCCAGCTGGTACCACCACTCTCATATTGGGTGATGATAGGGAGAATTCCAAGAAGGGACCATTCGGGAAGTAGCTCCCCAAACCCAACACGCACCGTACCAAACTACCAAAATTCTACATCTCTGGCTATGTGGGTTCGAGTTGCCACAACCTACTAAGTCCAATCAACCGCCCATTTCATTATTGGCACATGGTTGTACACGTAAGCTACCAAATAAAGAAGCCAATCATTTCCTCTTGATACCTGGGTGCCTTTCCGCAATGATACCACCAAAAAATATCAATTTCCATCACACCCAGGAGGTTCATTGATTAAGTTGTGTTTAGTTTTGCAAACCAACACTTTTAGAAACAACTTTCAGTGATGTAACTAGTCCTCGTTCATCATAGCACGGATAAGCACATCTACCAACGGTGGCTCAACTACAAGAGATCCCTACCACATAGTAGGACATAGCATAGCCATAATAGTTCCTAATCATGCAACTACAGAATACACAACAATGCATTAAAAATAGTAGGACAATAACATGAAAAAATTAGCATCTACTTGCCTTGATAGTTGCTAGAGTCCTTGAAACACTCGTTGCAATCACACACGTTGCACTCCTCGCAATCTATCGATCAAACAATTGCATAGAACATAAACAATAGCACATAGAGATCAAACAAATGCAACAAATACATGCATGACAATTTAATAATTCACAATGTTTGTTGTTTCAGTTCTCTAAACAATACTAAAGTATATGATGCATGCAAGAGATCGAATAATGCAATGGAGTATTTGTTATTAATAATTACTTGCCAATATAGGAGTTTTAATAGTTATATTGTAACGCATGTTGTAACTGCAGAATTAAATTTGGATCTAACGTGTACTGGATATAGGGAATTAATATGAACCAGTAGGCGTTGGATTCACCCTAATCGGAGTTATAGATCTTTTCTTATGATTTAAATAGTTTTTAATGGGTTTTAAATCATTTATATAGTTTCTGTTGCCTAAATATCAAACTAAAATTATATCTGTAATATCCACGGAATTGTGATTCCAGGGACATATTATTTGTAATTTTCTGAGCAGTACTCGAAATATTATGATTTTAATACTCTAAATAATCCATTAAACTATTATTTAATTTCTGCAAAACCTTACAGTATTTGCCTGAACCATTTACATATTGATGATCTACATGGAACCATCTTTCCATCGGTATATTATTTATATTTTTGTGATATGCAAATAATTTACTATCAATTTAATGATTTCTAAAGCCATTAAAACTAATTAAATCATTACGGTAAATATGTACAGTAAATATTAGATCTAATATGAGATTATTATTGTACTTTAGATTAGCTTTATTTTGACATATTGTTCATATTTTTCGGAGTTACAGATAACTTCCTATAAATTTATTAACCTAAAAGACCATTAAAACTAATTAAATTACTACAGTAAACGTGTACTGTAGATGTCAGATCTAATGCCATATTATCATTCTACACGTTTTTCTAAATCTATTGATATATAATTTGCTATTTTTGGATCTACGAATCTTTTTGTATGATTTTTGCAAATTTACACAATTTACTGCAATTTAAATTCAATTTCAAATCTACAGGGAATATTCCCTGGGAATATTCTACGTTGACTGGGCGCTGACTGGGGCGGGTGCTGACCTGGCTTGACACGTGGCGAGATCTGGTTGGCTCATACCCCTTCGTCGAGAAGATCTAATCTTGGCCGTCGGGATGAGATCCAGTGGCTAGAAAAGAAGTTGGCTCCAAATCGGCTCGATTTTGGCTCATAATAGATAAAAACAGATCTGTGTTAGAGATACAAATCCGTAGATCAAATCGAAAAACTTTCAACATGAAAATTTTAGAGAATCATTAAAGCTACCTTTTCACCAAAGGAAGTTGGATTTGAAGAAACGAGCGCGAGTACATCTTGAATTTAGACAGTCATATCTAAAATATTGCGGTGCGAAATTCTTCGGCTGTGGTGGATAAAAAGAGGTGAGGTTTTTCGAGACTAAAAGATTTCGACGAGACCTACAACTTTCGTGTTTTAGCCGAAGACAAACGACGAAGTCTAGATGGGTGAATAAACGAAATAAGATTCGGGCATATGTAGATTCGGGATTTCGAGAAAGAAAACTCATATAGCTGTGGCTCCACGGGTTTATATAGAGATTTAGGATGGTGGGGAGATAGGTCTTGAAGTAGAGAATAAGTAGAAACGAACATAAGTCGATTCGAAGTTGTATATTAAAAGATATAAGTGTTTGAATAGAGATAGATCTAGAAAATCAATTTTGTACGCTTTTTAAAGCGGAGGTGGGATTGATCCTTCCTGCGCGCGTGGCTGTCCTGGTCGGTGGGTGGCTGGGCCGAGTGGGCCGCGGGCTTGGGCCGGTCTGTTTATTTTTTTTTCTTTTTTTCTATTTTGGTATTTTCTCTATATCTTTTTTATACAAACTTCAAATGACACGATTCTTGTTTCTAAATTTTTTTAAATTCGAATAGATCATTGTAGGATTATATTTGTAAATATTTTACTAGTTTTCAAGTAGTGGATTTATAAATCCTTGTATATTTCATTTCATTTATATCTTTATTTATTTGTATTTATTCCATAACTTTTTCATCATAGCTCCAAATGAGCTCAATTTTGTTTCTAAAATTTTGTAATACTTATTGGATCTTTTTAAGCTATAATTTCGCAATAATCATTGCCTTAGCAATATTGGGTTTTTATAAATCCAATTTAATTCTCTTTAGGAGCAAAGTGGCATATACTATTTAGGGTTTTAGTCCTTTATTTCTATTTAAGAATTTTTTTTCTTGATGCAAATATGCAATGCAATGCTCATGAATGTCATGCAAATGCAAAAAAAAATCTAGTCCCAATTTCCAAAATCTTGGGATGTGACATGGACCTCTTGTCGGAAATTTCGGGCGAGATTCCGGTTTGCTGGAACCGTTGCCGGTTATTATGGCGGCAGGGCCGGCTCCGTCGGACCTGGCACCAAAACTCATGCCCATTAAATTTTTATGTCCATGCTCTTGCCCAAACATAATTCTGAGTTTCTTGTGAGTTCGTCTATGGCATATACACTCATTTGCTTGTATTTGCCCTTCGTTTTTGTGTGATCCTTGTGTAGCGTCTGACCATAGCGAGTTTGATCAAGATTCCGGCAAAAAGAGAAAGATTACTATGCATCAGGCTCCTCCTCCTCCCGTTCCACGCCTTACTAAGCATCAACAAGTAGCAGCTGACGTAGGTGGTTCAGGTTCAAGTAGTGGTCAAAAGGTATCCAAGAATAAAGCCTCTGTTGGTCGGTCTGTAGCCAAGGGCAAGTCCAATATTGGCCCTACCGAAGAAGAAGTTCCCCCAACTACAACACGGCTAAGGACATCTCAGTAAATTAATGGAGGGATCTCAGAAGACAGAATCTGTATCGCTTTCATGACCGTAATTATCAGGCTGCTGACTAGCTCTTCTGGACTGACACTCAGAAATGCCTTTGGGAAGATTTCTATAACGAGCCCACTCGCATGAGGCGGGGTTTCTTTGTCCCTCCCAGGTATCTCAATGAGGATCACTACGCACACTACCTCTCTGCAGATTTTGAGCATATTGATGTGGCTCTGAAGCAGACGGATATCTATGACCTTTGTTACACCCCCGGGAT